>CM071597.1:135427646-140427646 GCA_036435485.1 Saposhnikovia divaricata
AAATCTCAAGTTTCTTCTTTCCCTACCTAAAAAGTGGGATGTTAAGACAACCATTATTAGAGACAACTATGATCTGGCTGACTCTGATATTGATGAGATCTATGGGTTGCTCAAGACTCATGAACTGGAAATGGAACAGAGAAGCAGAAGATCAGGCAGGAAGCCAAAGTCTGTTGCTCTAAGAGTTGAAGAAAGACCCTCAAAGAAGGAAGCATCAAGGAAGAAAGCAAAAGGAAAAGCTTTGGTCATTCATTCTGAAAGTGAGTCATCAAACTCTGATGTTGACTCAATCACAGATGGATCATCTGATTCTGAAGATGATGAGGAAATGATGCAAATGGCTGCTTTGATGGTAAAGACCTTCAAGAAGATAGGATTCAAGAACTTCAAGAAGGGAAAGAGATTCTCCAAGAATGATTCAAAGTCTGACAGAAAGAATTTCAGCAAATCTGAGAGAAAGGATGCCAAATCTAGGAAGAGAGACAAGTCTGAGATTCATGCTACAAGTGTAAGGAGATGGGCCACTATGCTCCTGAGTGCAAGAAGGGTAAAACTGAGAAGGTACCCTTCACTAAAGGTAGAGATTGGGCAGACACCTCTGACTCAGATGAGGATGTGAACTATGCTCTCATGGCTACTACTGTTGATGAAGCTGAAGATTCTGAAAACAAGGTACCTCTAACTACCTATGCTTATAATACTGATGATATAACCGAATTGAGAATCTATCTTAAGGCTTTGCATATCAGTTATAGGGATCAGAATTTAGAGAATGAGAGAATCAAATCTGAAAATTCTGAACTTAAAGTGACAAATAAAATTGTTGAAGAGAAACTTGAAAACATGCAACAAGTTCAGAAAGAAAGAGATGATGCTGTTTATCTAGAACATGATTTGCTAGGAAAATATAAGCAACTTGAATCTGAGTTGGAGAAGGCAAATCACATAATTAAAACTTGGACTCATTCTGGAAAAGACACTCAAGAAGTTTTTCAGTCAGACACAGTGGGTTTAGGTTACTTTGAGGGAGATGAACTTAGGTTTCAAAACAAAGTCAACATAAGAACACATCTCCCATCTACAAAATTTGTTCATGGAATAAATGAACCAAAGTCAAAATAAGAACACATCTCCCATCTACAAAATTTGTTCATGGAATAAATGAACCTAAGTCTGAAGCTGAAAAAGAAGCTGGTAAGAAAGAACCAGTAAAAAATAGTGTTAAACAGGTTAATATTGGCTCAATGACAGATAAACAACTCAAGCATAAGCTTAAGGAGTTAAAATCTGTCAAGAAACAGAAAGTGTCTAGGAAGAATAGAAATGGTAAAGTAGGCATTACTCAAGGTAATTATCCAATGCTTGCTACTTTTGCTCCAAGAAAGACATGCCATAACTGTGGTAGTACTAACCATCTTGCTAGTTTCTGCAGGAAGAACAAAAACATTAATTCTTTACCTTCCAAGTCTGAGGTAAAGAAAGATAATGTTAGAACTAGACCACAGACTTTATGTAAACATTGTGGAAGTACTTGGCATTCTATTTATACTTGCAGGGATTATCATGCTATTTATCATAACTACTATGAACTTAATCCCAATTTGAAATGGGTTAAGGTTAATTTTTCAAGTGTAAACTCTGATAAAGTTAGCTTAAACTCTGATAATGTAAATTCCGCTGCTAAAGCTAACAAAATTAAGAAAGCCAAAGGATCCAAGCAAGTCTGGATCCTTAAATCTAATCTTCAGTAATTGTTTGTGATTGCAGGGCATCAGGGAAAGTATCATAGTCGTGGACAGTGGATGTTCAGGACACATGACTGGAAATAAAGCCCTGCTATCAAAGTATGTTGAGAAGGCTGGCCCAAAAGTTTCCAATGGAGATGGCAACATAGGACGTACTCTGGGATATGGCAATATCAATCTTGGAAGTGTCATCATCACAAATGTAGCTCTAGTTCCAGGACTCAAGCATGATCTGCTATCTGTGAGTCAAATCTGTAACAGAGGATATCATGTAGATTTTTAGCCTGAATATTGTGAAATCATCAGTAAATCTACAGGAGAAGTTGTTCTAGTTGGACAAAGGCGCAACAATATCTATGAAGCAAGCTTGTTGACAAACTCTGATGGAAAAACTATGTGCCTGTCAACAAGAATGTCCAGTGAAGAGAGTTGGAAGTGGCATAAGAAACTCTCTCATTTGAATCTGAACAACATCAATGAGCTGATAAGAAAGGATCTTGTTAGAGGACTTCCAAAGTCTTTGTTAAATGTTGATGGTCTGTGTGATTCATGTCAAAAGGCCAAACAGAGGAAGACTTCTTTCAAGAGCAAGTATGAATCTTCAGTTGTTGAGCCTTATCATCTTTTTCATGTTGATCTTTTTGGACCAGTAAACGTTATGTCTCTTGGAAGGAAGAAATTTGCTCTAGTCATTGTTGATGAACACACCAGATACACATGGGTGTATTTTCTAGCAAAAGAGGATGAAACTGCATTAACTCTAATGGATCATGTAAAGCTGTTGGACAAAGGATCAAAACACAAAGTCAAAATAATCAGGAGTGATAATGGAACTGAATTCAGGAATGCAACAATGGAAGAATTCTGCAAGAACAGAGGATTGAAGCAAGAGTTTTCTACATGTGGTACACCACAACAAAATGGTGTAGTTTTCTACACTATGCTTGATGAAGCAAAATTGCCAACCTATTTCTGGGCAGAAGCAGTCAAACAGCATGTTTTACTCAAAATGCCACACTAATCAACAAGCATGGAAAAACACCATATGAGATGGTGAGGGAAAAGAAGCCAAACCTGAAATATTTTCATATTTTTGGGTGCAAATTCTTTTTGTTGAAAACTCATCCTGAACAGTTAACCAAATTTGAGTTGAAAGCAGATGAAAGAATTTTTGTTGGCTATCCAGTGTCAACCAAGGCATTCAGAGTTTATAATCTGAGAACAAAGGTGATTATGGAATCTATTCATGTGTCATTTGATGACAAGAAAATAACTGGACTTGAAGATGTTGATGAACATGATCAGTTGCACTTCGAAAATGAAGATCTAATCTCTGATGAAATAAACTCTGATGAAACCAATCCAACAAACTCTGTTGATGCAAACTCTGAACCTCTACTGGTACACACAGAAGAAATCGTACAGACAGAACAAAGGAGAGAACCAGTTGAGGGGGAGCATGCAGAACAAATCTCTGATGACTCACATTCTGAAAGTGAGTCACTTGAAAAATCTGGATCAATCTCTGATGACTCAAACTCTGATAGTTCAAAATCTGACAACTTAAACTCTGAGCGATCAAATTCTGGGGGAGCCTCAGAGAATGACGAAAGGCAACAAGATGATCAGGAGAACATTGATCAAGGGGGAGGATCAACTGTTGACAGAAGTCATTTACCTTCAGCTAGGAAATGGACAAAATCTCATACACTTAATCTAATAATTGGAGATCCAGATGCAAAAGTCAGGACAAGAAGTGCTACAACAAATGAATGTCTATTTCATGCATTTCTGTCCAAATCTGAACCAAAGAAAGTGGAAGAACTCTTCAAGATGCTGACTGGATAACAGCAATGCAGGAGGAGTTGAATGAATTTGAAAAAAAATAAGGTTTGGACCCTTGTACCAAGACCAAAGAATAGATCTGTTGTTGGTACTAAATGAGTTTTTAGAAACAAAACTGACAGTGATGGGGTTGTTACAAGAAACAAGGCCAGACTTGTGGCCAAAGGCTATTCACAGCAAGAAGGCATAGACTATGATGAAACTTTTGCTCCAGTTGCAAGGTTGGAGGCAATAAGAATCTTTCTAGCATATGCTTCTCACAAGAAATTCAAGGTTTTTCAGATGGATGTGAAAAGTGCTTTTCTGAATGGAAAACTTGAAGAAGAAGTGTTTGTTGAACAACCACCAGGATTTGTAGATCCCAAGTATCCAGATTATGTCTACAGGCTTGACAAGGCACTCTATGGACTTAAGCTGGCACCAAGAGCATGGTATGAGACTTTGGCTCAATTTCTTTTGGAAAGTGGGTTCAACAGAGGTACAATTGATAAAACCTTGTTCTACTTCAAACTTGGTAGTGATCTGTTATTAGTTCAAATATATGTAGATGACATAATCTTTGGGTCTACTAATGATAAACTCTGTAAGAAGTTTACCAAGCTCATGCAGTCCAGATATCAAATGAGCATGATGGGAGAGCTTAGTTATTTTCTAGGCCTACAGGTGAAGCAAACAGATGATGGAATCTTTATCAATCAAGCAAAATATACCAGAAATCTTCTCAAGAAATTTGGCATGCTTGACTGTTCATCTGCAACAACTCCCATGGCAACAGCAACAAAGTTGGACAAAGACACAGGTTCACCAGTGGATCTGACAAGTTATAGAGGGATGATTGGGTCTCTTCTTTATCTAATAGCAAGCAGACCTGACATCATGTATGCAACATGTCTTTGTGCAAGATTTCAGGCAGATCCAAGAGAACCACATCTAACAGCTATGAAGAGAATTTTCAAATATCTTAAGGGCACCATAACTTTAGGTTTGTGGTATCCAAGAGAATCAAACTTCAAGCTACTTGGTTACTCTGATGCAGACTTTGCAGGCTGTAAGATAGACAGAAAAAGTACCAGTGGAAGTTGTCAATTTCTTGGTGATAGACTTGTTTCTTGGTACAGCAAGAAACAGAAATCAATCTCTACATCTACAGCTGAAGCAGAGTATATTGCTGCTGGTAGCTGTTGTGCACAGATTCTGTGGATGAAGAATCAATTACTGGATTATGGATTGAGGTATAGCAAAATACCTATTTTCTGTGATAATCAAAGTGCTATTGCTCTGACAGGTAATCGAGTACAGCATTCAATGACCAAGCACATCAGCATAAGGTATCATTTTATCAGAGAGCATGTAGAGGAAGGTAACATTGAGTTTCATTTTGTGTCTACTGAACAGCAGCTTGCAGATGTCTTCACCAAGCCTTTGAGTGAAGCTACATTTACAAGGCTGGTAAATGAACTAGGAATGATCTTTGGTTTTGATTAGAGATAATAGTTAGTTTCAAAATTTTCTTGAAAAATATGTTGCTCATGTTTTTGTGATTTCATGTCTGTACTTAGAAACTTTTCATGTGTTACTATGACTGTTAACATGCTCTGTATGTCAAAATCTGTTGCAATAATGATTAAACTCTGATAAGACTCTAATTCTGTTTCTGTCTGAACATAAACACCAATGAAGAAATATGTATGAAGCATGATTCTCAGTAATTAGTCATGATTCCTTCTAAGTTATCTATGATCTAATCTTAAACTGTTCCATATTTATAGCATCTCTTAGGTTATCTATCCTAAACTCTGAATCTGTAAACAGTGTGTGCCTTACCTCTCATGATTAACTTTTGATGTTGATGACTTCTAAACTCTGTTAGATGAACTCTGTTAGTTCAAACTCTGATAAGTTAGTTTCTGTTATTAGTCTACCCCCATAGCAAATATAGATAGGCTATTTAGAACTCCTTTGAGATTATGTTGTAACTAGGACGACCCAGGAACTTACTGGTAAAAAGTAAGGGCTAAAATTCTTTAATTTTTGGTGACTAGTCATAGACTAGGAAGACCCAGGAACTTATCAAAAGATAAGGACTAAAATTACTGGATTTTTGGTGACTAGTTCCAACCTCTGATTACTGGAGAAGAGAAAAAAAAAATAGAATATATTTTTTTTAATTAGTTAGAAGGGGGTATAGGAAAATTCAGAGTTACTGTATATTATTCATCTTCTACAGAGTTTAGCATTCATCAGATATTAAGAGTTTACTATGAGAGTTTGTGCAAACAATGTTTACTGATTTATTTTATGGATTTTATAAAATATTAGATGCTCTAAATATTGAATTAGTAAACTCTGCTATACACACACTCATATTTACAACTGTGCATTGTTTGAAAGGATTACAGTAATAAAGTTGGAGAATTGGTAAACACTGTTGGATTCTGTTGAGTACTCTAAGGTAATATTTTATTTCAGACAGAGTATATACTTGGAGTACAAAGAGTTTTTGAAATTTGCATGTGATATGTGCCAACTGTTTATTGGTGTTAGACAGTTAAAGCGTATTAGAAATAGGAGAGATAATAGCAGTAATAATAGCCATTATTACTGCGCGTGTAAACGGCTGTTCCACTATTTACGTGACACGTGTCCCACTCACACACTTAACAAGAAATTGGTTGCGTGTTTAATGTCTAAACCGATTGGGTTTTTAATTTTCAATTACAGATCTAATCAAAATCGGTTCATTATTCACTTTTTCACTTTTACACCCACGAACACACAACTTTACACACAATTTCTCTGTTATTCTCACTTAAGCATTTTCACAAACACTTTTCTACACATTCTCTTTTCTCAAAATTTCTAAACTGTTCTAATGGCATCCAAGCCTTTTGTTGTTCAGGGATTATCGTTTGTTCCTAACAACTATGCAGCACCACTAAACACTGATAACGCACCAGAACCATTTCATCTGATTCAGAACTTCCTAAGGGATTCTGAAATAGGTCAAGCTCTTGTTCAACCAACAAAACTCTCTGCCACACAGATCTCTACTTTCTAGCGAAACTCTGCTTATGATAATGGAGGAGAGAATGGGACTCCATCCATTGTGTTTATTCATGAAGACCAAGAGTTTGTAATCACTCCGGAAACTGTTCGAGATACTATGGGTTTTGACACCCACACTTCATACACTGTTGCTGGTGAGAATGACTTGAAGGAGATGTTGCAGCAGCTAAGGTTTTCTGGCTCTTTGGACAAGCTTGGTAGTGTAAAAAGACCAGGGCTCAGGAAGGAATGGAGTTTCTTCTTTGACTGTATCACAAGAGCTCTTGGAAAGAAAGTCACCAACTGGGATGTCATTCCCACTGACAGTCTTCAAATCGGGTATTCTCTTCTCAATGGAAGTAATTTCGATTTTGGTAGACTAGTTCTTATGAATCTAGTTGAAAAACTAGCAGAGTCTGATACAACTGTCTATTTCTCACATTTTTGTCAAAGTTTATACTCTGCTTGTTTGCCTAATGTGGAAATTTCTGATGAAGATGTCATCCAACCCTTCCAAGTCCATAAGAGAATATTCTCTGACTTGACCAACAAAGATGCAAACAAGGATCAAGTTCCAGAGTTTATTTTCCCACTTGCCCTCAGAAATTTTCTCAATCAACCACAGGAACCACAAGCACAAGCACCTGAACCTGCACTTGAACCTACATCAGAACCCACACCTGAACCTACCTCTAAACCTACATCTACATTCATTCCATCCACTACTGCTACTACTTCACAAACTCAACCTCAACCTTCACCTCAACCTGAACAACAACCATCTATTATCCAACCCAAACCAAACCATGTACGTAGCAGAAAACACACAGTAGCAAGTACCTAGCATGGACAAGCTAAAGCTAAAAGGGCATCTGTTCAAGCTCAAAATGAGTCTGTTAGGCCAAAAAGAGCTAGAAAGGCAAGAGCAAACAGACCTCCATCTCCATCTACTTTAGATGATTCTACTTCAGATGAAGAGAAAGCAGAAGTGCCTCAATTTAAAAGGAGGAGACTGATTATTGATGAGTCTGATGAAGAAATGAATATTGAAGCTCTAGAGGATATCTCTAAGGAGACTCCTGCTGTTGAGACAGAGGTTATCTTAGAACCTACTGTAGCAGAACCTGAACTAAGAATTGATGAACCTGTACTTACTGAGGTACAGATTGAAAAAGATGCTAGAACTGAGTTACCTGCAATGGAAGAGTTTGATGAAAATTTCATGTCATTCTCTGTTGAAGTTGAAGATCCTACTCCAACACCCATGGCTGCAAACTCTGCTGATACTGGTGTTGCTGATCAACCTACTGTGGTGCTAGAAGAAACAGAGGTTGCATCTTACACAGAGTTATTCTCTGATGCACATCAAGTCTCTGATCATGGTGAGGAAATAGATCAGCCTGACAAATTTCTCTCTTCAAAGATTGTCATGGTAAACTCTGCTAATCAAGAAGAACAAGTTGCTCAAGAAGAACCTGTTCCTGAACTTAATGAAGAAACTGCCTCAGTTGCAGATGCAGATGATTCTGAAAATGATCTTTCTGAAGAAGTGAGTTCAGAAGCTGGATCTACTCAAAATGTTGAAGTTCAGACTGATGGACTGAAAACAGGGAAGAAGACAAACTTTGCTGGACCTTCTGCAAGAGATATTGAAGATGATTATCTGGCAAAACAAACTGTAGAGTGGTACAAAGAAGACTGCATCTTTCCTACTGGAAGAGCAGCTACTTTTCTCAAGGATAATTCTAAGAAGATTTCAAATCCAGACATTCTGACATGCTTGTAAGGCACAGTGACTCGGGTTAAGGCCTTGAATCACAGATTTGATGAAAATCAGAAGTCAATTATAGATTTGAGAAATGAAGTTGTAAACAGAGAGATGAGTCTACAGAGAGACAACAATATGGTGTTTCAAACCTTCTCAAAGGCTCAGGATACTCTGATTCAAAGATTGGGCAAAGTTGAAAAAAATCAGACTTTATTAGCTGACAAGATCGAATCCATTGCCAACTCTTTTGAGTTAATTACTTTAATCTTGATCCCTAATGATGTCAAAAAGGGGGAGAGAGTTGCTAGATCCAAGTGTAAGCAGCAGCCTCAAACTCTGTCAAAGAAAGATGATCTTGATGATGAAGGAACTAATTCAGAGAGGAGGCTGAGATCAAAGTCTGGTGTTAATCTGAAAGCTGGCAAGTCTACAAGATCAAGTACAGTAGTGAATACAAATGTACAGAGTACTTCAAGGCAAAAGGATTTATTATTCTCTGATAATCCACAAACTGATGAAGAGCTTGCTGCTAAGATTTTCTTTGAAGAGAATGCTGAGGGAGCTACCTTAGAAGATGTTCATGCTGAAGAATTACTCTTGCAAGAAGAGCATTTGAAAGCTATGAAATCTGGAAAGGTCAAGAAAAGTGCTAAAGCCCCAAGGCCTGTTCTAAAAGGGATAGTGATTAAAGAAAATCTTGCTGGTAGTCAAGAAGAAGAAGAAGGAAAATTGACAGGAAAATCATCACTTGATGCCAAGATGAAGCTTAAAGGTATAATGGGTCAAGAAGACAAAGGGAAAAAGGTAGATACAACCTCTGTTGCTACACATGTTGTGAGTGAACCCCTACCTGTTCAAAATAATCCATTGTCTGCTCAAATGCAAAGATTTTTCTCCAAGCCTACAGTTCCTGTTCAAGCTCAGAAGAAAGGAGTTGGTACTCTTCAGCATGACAGAGCTTGCTTAGGAAAGCCTCCTGGTAAGAACACATCTGGTTTGGGTTCTCACAAAGATGTCAGAATAAACAACAGTCCTAGAAATCCTTCATCACTTATTTCTCCTGGAGCTGGTATGATTCAAGAAAATCTAGACAAACTGGAATCAGTTCAGCTGGTTCATCAGAAGAGTTTGGATGTATACTTTTTACTGTACTTTATGGAGGATGGAACAGTGTATAGGGTGAATGAAGATGACATCAAGCTGAAGCTGTGTGAAGAACTTCAATATGTTCTGTACTTATTCAAGGTTATAAATCGAAGAACAACACTTATTGCTGATTCTATAAGAGAATATATGAAGAAAGCCAAAGTACTTACTGGTTCAAAGACTACAGAAGAGTATGTTCCTAAGTACAGAGACTATCATGGAAATCTTGTTGAAGTGAAGAGGAATAGTGCTCGACTGAAGACTGACTTGGGTATAACTGTGCTGGACTTCAATTCTGAATCTGAGAAAGCATATTTTATCAGGCTTGGAAACGAAATGAGGAAAAACAAAATTTATTCTCTGAGAGCTGCTATCTACCAAACTGGAGAAGATGATCCTAAGCTGAAAGAGATCAAGGAGATAATGCAGAGAGAGCTTGAGAATGTGGAAAGAAGACTGCTTATAGACTACCTTAGAACAACACCGGATGTTGAGGAGGTTAGGTAGAAAAAGTCTGTAAGTAATTCTTATTTTCTGTAAATTTTGTTAAGTCAAGATTAAACTCTGCTTATTTGAATAAACACTGTGTTCATATAAAATTGTTTTGACATCATCAATTACTGTTAACTTGTGCATTTTTATTAATGAACAAGTTGGGGGAGATTGTTAAATATAATTGATGTGGTTAATATCAGTATTTAAGTTTTACAGGGAAAAACAGAGTTTAACTTGAAACTGGAAGCAGTCAGAGTTTAGTTAAACTCTGATAGTTGGAAGCTCGACAGAGTCTGCTAAACGCTGACAAGAGGAAGCAGCTAAACTCTGTTGAAGAGAAGCGTTTGTTGGTTAGTAACAGAATTATTGAAGATAATTATGGAAGCGATATCTTTGAAGATTGGATAGCTGTTAAAGAAGTCGTGCTGACTAGAAAGACGTGTAGCAATCGTAATTGATATCAATTGTATAGCTAATTTATAGGAGTATCAATTATTGATTGTATAGCAGCTGTATATCTTATAAATACAGTTAGGTTAACCCTAGAAGGGTATCGTGTAACGCAATATCATTTCATTGTAACCTAAGCAGCTCTCTGTGATATTTTACATCACTGAGAGAGGAGTTAATTCCAAAATAGTTTTTAAAGTCTTTTAAGAACTTATTGTTATTCGCTCATACTTAGTTGATTATAATTGTGTATTCGGTCTAACACCGCTGCTAAAGCTAACAAAGTTAAGAAAGCCAAAGGATCCAAGCAAGTCTGGATCCTTAAATCTAATCTTCAGTGATTGTTTGTGATTGCAGGGCATCAGGGAGAGTACCCTAGTTGTGGACAGTGGATGTTCAGGACACATGACTGGAAATAAAGCCCTGCTATCAGAGTATGTGGAGAAGGCTGGCCCAAAAGTTTCCTATGGAGATGGCAACATAGGACGTACTCTGGGATATGGCAATATCAATCTTGGAAGTGTCATCATCAAAAATGTAGCTCTGGTTCCAGGACTCAAGCATTATTTGCTATCTGTGATTCAAATCTGTGACAGAGGATATCATGTAGATTTTCAGCCTGAATACTGTGAAATCATCAGTAAATCTACAGGGGAAGTTGTTCTAGTTGGACATAGGTGCAATAATATCTATGAAGCAAAGTTATTGGCAAACTCTGATGGAAAAGCTGTGTGTCTGTCCACAAGAATGTCTAGTGAAGAGAGTTGGAAGTGGCATAAGAAACTATATCATCTGAATCTGAACAACATAAATGAGTTGATAAGAAAGGATCTTGTAAGAGGACTTCCAAAGTCTTTATTAAATGTTGATGGCCTGTGTGATTTTTGTCAAAAGGCCAAACAAAGGAAGTCATCTTTCAAGAGCAAGTCTGAATCTTCAATTGTTGATCTTTATCATCTTCTACATGTTGATCTCTTTGGACTAGTAAATGTCTTGTCAATTGGAAGAAAGAAATGTGCTCTAGTCATTGTTGATGAACACACCAGACACACTTGGGTGTATTTTCTAGCAAAGAAGGATGAAACTGCATTAACTCTGATGGAACATGTAAAGCTGCTGGACAAAGGATCAAAACACAAAGTCAAAATAATCACGAGTGATAATGGAACTGAATTCAGGAATGCAACAATGGAAGAATTCTGCAAGAACATAGGAGTGAAGCAAGAGTTTTCTGCACCTAGAACACCACAACAAAATGGTGTAGTTGAGAGGAAGAACAGAACCTTGATAGAAGCTGCCAGAACTATGCTTGATGAAGCAAAATTGCCAACCTATTTCTGGACAGAAGCAGTTCAAACAGCCTGTTTTACTCAAAATGCTACACTGATCAACAAGCATGGAAAAACACCATATGAGATGGTGAGGGAAAATAAGCCAAATCTGAAATATTTTCATATTTTTGGGTGCAAATGTTTTGTGTTGAAAACTCACCCTGAACAGTTGACCAAATTTGAGTTAAAAGCTGATGAAGGAATTTTTGTTGGCTATCCGCTGTCAACTAAGACATTCAGAGTTTATAATCTGAGAACCAAGGTGATCATGGAGTCAATTCATGTGTCATTTGATGACAAGAATATAACTGGACTTGAAGATGTAAATGAACATGATCAACTGCACTTTGAAAATGAAGACTTAATCTCTGATGAAGTAAACTCTGATGAAACTGATCTGACAAACTCTGTTGAAGCATACTCTAAACCTCTACTGGTAAACACTGAAGAAACTTCTCAGCCAGAACAAAGGGGAGAACCAGTTGAGGGGGAGCATGATCAAAATGATGACTCAAATTCTGATAGTGAGTCAACTGAAAAGTCTGGATCAAACTCTGATGACTCAAACTCTGAAAGTGCAAAATCTGACAGTTCAAACTCTGAGCAGTCAAATTCAGGGGGAGCCTCAGAAAACGAAGAAACACAACAAAAAAATCAGGAGAACATGGATCAAGGGGGAGGATCACATACTGATAGAAGCCATTTACCTTCTGCTAGGAAATGGACTAAATCTCATACACCTGATTTAATATTGGAGATTCAGATGCAAAAGTAAGGACAAGGAGTGCTACAACAAATGAATGTCTGTTTCATGCATTCTTGTCTAAGAATGAACCAAAGAAGGTAGAAGAAGCTCTTCAAGATGCTGACTGGAGAACAGCAATGCAGGAGGAGTTAAATGAATTTGAAAGAAATGAAGTATGGACCCTTGTACCTAGACCAAAGAATAGATCTGTTGTTGGTACTAGATGGGTTTTCAGAAACAAAATTGACAGTGAGGGAGTTGTTACAAGGAACAAGGCTAGACTTGTGGCAAAAGGCTATTCACAGCAGGAAGGAATAGACTATGATGAAACTTTTGCTCCAGTTGCAAGATTGGAGGCAATAAGAATTTTTCTAGCATATGCCTCTCGCAAGAAATTCAAGGTATTTCAGATGGATGTGAAAAGTGCCTTTCTGAATGGGAAGTTGAAGAAGAAGTGTTTGTTGAACAACCACCAGGTTTTGTGGACCCAAAATATCCAGACTATGTCTACAGGCTAGATAAGCCACTCTATGGACTTAAGCAGGCACCAAGAGCATGGTATGAAACTCTGGCTCAATTTTTTTTAGAAAGTGGGTTCAACAGAGGTGCAATTAATAAAACAATGTTCTACTTTAACTATGGTGATGACTTGCTTTTAGTTCAGATATATGTTGATGACATAATTTTTGGGTCTACTAATGATAAACTCTGTAAAAAGTTTGCCAAGCTCATGCAGTCCAGGTATCAAATGAGCATGATGGGAGAGCTTAGTTATTTTCTAGGCCTAAATGAAGCAAACAGATGATGGGATTTTCATAAATAAAGAAAAATATACCAGAAATCTTCTCAAGAAATTTGGTATGCTTGACTGCTCATCTGCATCAACTCCCATGGCAACAGCAACAAAGTTGGACAAAGACACAGGAGCTTCAGTAGATATGACAAGCTACAGAGGCATGATAAGGTCTCTTCTTTATTTAACAGCTAGCAGGCCTGATATTATGTATGCAACTTGTCTCTGTGCAAGGTTTTAGGCAGATCCCAGAGAACCACATCTAACAGCTGTGAAGAGGATTTTTAAGTATCTCAAGGGAACCATAACCTTAGGTCTGTGGTATCCTAAAGAATCAGATTTCAAGCTACTTGGTTACTCTGATGCAGACTTTGCAGGCTGCAAGATAGATAGAAAAAGCACCAGTGGAAGTTGTCAATTTCTGGGTGATAGACTTGTTTCTTGGTACAGCAAGAAACAGAAATCAATTTCAACATCTACAGCTGAAGCAGAGTATATTGCTGCTGGTAGCTGTTGTGCACAGATTCTGTGGATGAAGAATCAATTGCTGGATTATGGATTGAGGTACAGTAAAATACCTATTTTCTGTGATAATCAAAGTGTTATTGCTATGACAGGTAATCCAGTCACTATACCATATATGGGCTATTGCAAGCCCAAAATACATTTGTGTTGCATAAAGTGTTGCTATAAACAAAAAATTTGCTAATCAATTGCAATATTTCGAAAAGTGTTGCATAAAATAAGAAAACGTTACAAACAAATAATCATTTTGATATTTTTAGAACAATTGCAACACTTCTAAAAAAAAAAGTTACAATATAATTTACATTTTTGATCAATTTCACCAAAATATTTGGGCGGGATTATAATTTTTCAGTGGGCGGGCTTCTAATTATTTGAACCAAAACATTTGGTACCAAATCTTTTATTACACAAAATGAATCTTATTAGAAAAAACTCTCCCTCTCCCAGAGTACTCTCTGGCATACCTCTCTCTCGCACAGCTCTCTCCCGCACAACTTTCTCATTCACCCTCTATCACTCATCTCTCTCTCATCTCTCTAATTCACCCCTCTCTCACTCATCTCTCACACCTCTCTTAAATCCCTAAATTTCTCTTACTCATCTCTCTCACACCTCTATTAAATCCCTAAAATTGATTGCAGCAAAACCCCAAAACTGATTAGAGCAAAGATTAATTAGAGGTAAAGTATCAAAAAAAATTCGATTATGTTCAATTATATATGTATATGTATGTATCTATGTATTTCGATTATACTTATTCTGTGTTATTTTGTGCTCTTAATTTTCTCTCATTAATTTTATGCAGATAAAGCTAGTATTTGAAGATTTCAAGGTATTTTTTTGTTCTTTTGTGTTATTAATTATTAATTTTGTGCTAAATTATTGGTAATTTGGTGTTAGTAATTAGTAGGTTTTGTGTTAATTAATGGGAATTTTGAGCTAACTTTGTAAAAATTTTGTTTACTTAACTTCAGCTGGTGCAAGAAAGAAAGCAATATAGAAGAGAGAATAAAGTGAGGTACTGCAAGTTTTATATGAAGTTTGTAAACAAAATGAAGTAGAAATGAGCAGTCACTCGCGAGCTCTATAAATTGTATGAATGGAATGGAGTAATAAATGAAAATTCTACCCTGGTACAGTACAATTTTTTGCCTCCCACCTAATTTTATTCCTTTAAACCAAATGGAACCTTAAAGTTATTTAAATCAAATAAAGTTAAAGGAAAAGTAAAAGGTAACGTATGGAATATTTTCCAAGTTATAGTATTTTTTGTGTTGGAAGTAGAACTGTAGTAGAATGAATGTTAATAGATAGAAATAGTTTGGAAGCATATGTTTTAATTAGTGTCTTTGTCTCTCCAGAGCAATTCAACTGAATTTCATTCAGTTTATATCTTTATATAGTTCTAAATCTTGTATTTAGTTGATCCAGCCTAAGCTCAACAATAAGTTATCAAACATGTCCAAAAACAGTTGCGTGCTTGTATGTTGTTGGATTAGATAGTGATTTGAGTTGCAGATATACATCATACCTATGCTTTCTTAATATTACTGGATTCATTATGAAATTCTAATCTCTATGTGCAACCAGGCTATACTTTTAGGGCAAGTGGGGCAGAATCCAGTTCAAAAGAAACTAAGGAGTGGGAGGACAGTGACACTACTGTCAACAGGAACTGGAGGAATTAGGAATAATCGAAGACCTGTAGAAAATGAAGAACCAAAAGATATGGCAGCTTGTTCTATATCTAATTACAGAACAATTTGCTAATTTTTTAGTGTAATTTGAATGTGCGAGTATATATGTCGTATCTTTATGTATCAAAGATCATCAGTGATTTGCATTAACATAAATCCAGTTGAATAGTAGATGAGAATGTTATTAATAAAATGGATTTCACATTGAAACGCAGTCACTGGAGTTTCAAACTTATGTTTTATCTGAATAATATATATATATATATATATATATATGAATTTTGAAAAAAGTAGAGAACAAAGAGTCACGGGGGACTATATTTATGCTTTTGTTTGTTTTGTACCTGCCAAAACTCTGATAATTGCAACTATGGCATTATTTTTTACTACATTTCTCCATATATGTTATCTGTTGTAACAGGAGTCTCCAAATCTTGTTGTTTGATTTGAACTTCCAGTCTCTCTTGTAATGTAGTTCAATATGTGACCCTGCCAATTGCCAAATTAAAGATAAAACTTCGCTTTTGTGGAGATTTTTTTTTCATAATCTAGGAAACTAAAATGTTTTGTTCACAATGTCTTATGATTTCACCAGTACACTTTCTCAGCAATCTTGTTACTGAAACAATGTGGATATTATAGGGACATGGTGCAATATTTTATGCTGGGATTGGGATTGTTGAAGGAAGTAACTCATCTCAAGAGTGGGAAGAACTGGAACTGAAGATCTAAAAGCTACTTTCCATTATCATGATTTGGCCTGTAGTTCACGAAATTTATGAAAGCAAAAGCTATCACTTGATGTAAAAAAGGACGAAATGGATATTGTTAACTGGGAGGTTGGTTATTATAGGCATTATGACAAGAATAGGAAATACTACGTTTTATTTAGATATTGGTGTGTAAGTCGACTATGTGTTTCGACTTTGGATTTATATACTAGATGTAAATGATCTTATGGTATAAGCCAATTTTGTTTGGGCTTTATTGATGTATATTCTGTTGGATTTGCTATCCGGAAAATTGGAAATGTGATTTCTGGTTTGATATGCTTTTATGTTGGTTTATTGACATTTCAAATAGGATAATGCAAATTGGACTAATACAATGTGTTGCACATAAATGTTGCTAAAAATATCTAAATGTATTACAATAGGAACAAAAGTGTTGCATATAAATGTTGCTAAAAAATCAAAAGCATTACAATAGGGGAGAAAATGTTACATAAAAATGTTGCAATAAATTGACTTTGCAACACTTTTAACTAAAATATGTTACAAAATTGTGTTGCAATAGTCTATTGCAACATCATAAAAGTGTCACTAAACATGACAAAAGTGTTGCACTAAAGGGGATATTGTAATACTTTAAAAATGTTGCAATAAGTAGGTAAAACGTTGCTATAGGGGTCTATTGCAACGGCAGCAGATGCAACGCTGAATTTTGGCAAAAACGTTGCAAAAACCTCTATTGTAACACATTTGGGGTCTAATATGACACTTTTTTGGCGTTGCAATAGCCCATATTTGGTGTAGTGAGTACAGCATTCAATGACCAAGCACATCAGCATAAGGTACCACTTTATCAGAGAACATGTAGAGGAAGGGAATATTGAGCTTCATTTTGTGTCTACAAAACAACAGCTTGCAGATATCTTCACCAAGCCATTGAGTAAGCTGTATTTACAATGTTGGTAAATGAACTAGGAATGGTCTCTGGTTTTGACTAGAGATATTGGTTAGACTCAAAATTTTACTTATGTAATGTGTTGCTCATAATTCTGTGATATGTTAACTGCTATGTGAACTCTGTTGTTAAACTCTGCTATGCAAACTCTGTTCGTAACTGTTAAACTCTGTTAGCATGCTCTGTAAGTCATACACTGTTGACATGTTGGATAAACTCTGAGAAACTCTGATAATGTTTTTGTCTGAATGTTAACACCAATGAAGAAATTTGTATCAAGCATGATTCTCAGTAATTAATCATGAATCCTTCTAAGTTATTTGTGATCTAATCTTAGATTGTGTAGAAAATTAACACAGCATGATACTGTTTCATATTTATAGCATCTCTTAGTTTATTTATACTAAACTCTGAGTCTGTAAATACTGTGTGCATTGCCTCTCATGAATAACTTCTGATGTTGATGAGCTCTAAACTTTGTTAGTTATACAATGTTAAGTTAGATTCTGTTATTAGTCTACCCCCAAAGTAAATGTATATAGACTGTTAGAACTTCTTTGAGATTATGTTGGTGTCTAGGACGACCCAGGAACTTGCTGGTATATAGTAAGGGCTAAAATTCTCTAATTTTTAGTGACTAGTCAAAGACTAGGAAGACCCATGAACTTATCAAAGTGATAAGGGCTAAAATTATAGGATTTTTGGTGACTAGTTCCAACCTCTGATTACTGGAGAAAAAAGAAAAAAAAATTAGACGGGGGGGGGTATAAATTAATTAAATATTACTGTATATAAATCGTTTACTATAGAGTTTAGCATTCATCACACATTCAGTGTTTACTATGAGAGTTTGTGCATTAAGTGTTTACTGATTTATTTTATGGATTTTAAGAAAAATTAGATGCTCTAAAATTTTAATTGGTAAACTCTGTTATACACACACATATATTCACACCTGTGCAGTTTTTGAAAGGATTATGGTAATGCAGTTGGAGAATTGACAAACGCTGACGAATTTCGTCTAATACTCTAAGGTAATTTATTTCAGACAATTTACATACTTGGGGTAAAAAGAGTTTTTGAAAAATGAAATAAATTATTGCCAACTGTTAATCAGTGTTGGAGTGGTAAAGTGTGTTGGTAATTATAACGACCTAGAAAATATCGAATTATTATTATTATTATTTAATTATTTAATATTAAATGTGGATTATAGGGTGTGATTTTTTTTTCAAGATAGAGTATATGTGGCATCATGTTACATGCTTATATGATGATGTATACATGAAATGTGGGTCCGTGTAATTTTATTTGAATTTTGATGATTTAAAATCTATTTAAATCATGCATTATTGATCTTCTTAGATTTTTGTAAAATTATTGGAGTTATTAAAAATCATGAAATCTTTTGTTTTATTATCTTTATAATATTATTTAGTTTTTAAAATTATTGGGATAATTAATTTGGGTGTTTAATTATTTTAAAATGATTTTATGATTTATATTGTATTTAAACGATCAAAACTTGTAAATTCCATATTTAATTCATTTTTTATCCTAAAAATATTTTAAAAATATGTGGGTGTTCGTAATTTTGTACTCTTATATTTTAAAAATGAAAAGATTTAATTTTCACTAATTTCCCATTTAAATTCGATTTTGTTTTATAGTTAATTAATTGATTTATATTTTGTTTGCAGCATTTTTGATTTACCAAAACACATTTTAATCCTTTAAATCCCTAATTGTATTCTTTCTCCCCTAAAAACCAGTCTGGCCTCTTCTTGATTCTTCGATAAAGTTCTTTGTCTCTCCCTTTTCTCTTACAATCCCTCTATCTCTCTCTCAAAAATCTTTCTCTCCCTCTCCCGATCGTGAAATCTCTCTCGAGCTTTACGCTCTCTTGCTGTTGTAAATCTCTCCCCCTAATCTTCTTTTTTTCCTCCCTTACCTAGTGTACATACGGGTGTGTGTATCTATGGTGTTAGCGTGTGCGAATCTCTGTGTGTGTGTATACGGTGTACTGTATGTGTGCGAGTGCGTGCGTGTATTGTGTGTGTATGTTAGATGTCGAGTGGGTGTGGGTTTGTTAAAATTCCGTTGAAACACCCCTGCTAGTCTCATCTTCTTCCTTGTTAGAGTTCAATTTCGAACCCAGTAATTTTTCTATGGTGTTGTTGGACTGTTATGCTGCTGTGTATGTATGTGTATTCCGAGAGAGCTGTAGCAGTGTGTGGGTTTGTTGCGGTTGTGTTTGCAGCAATGGTGTGTCGCATGAGGGGAACTGGGTGTGGGTTTTAACTGATGTCTTGGTGCTCTGTGCTATATTGCTACGTGCGTGAGTAAGTCGAGGAGTATAAGAGCGCTGCTGGGTTGTAATTCGAGTTGTTCAGAGTGTGGGTGTTTGGTCGATTAGGTGTGTGTGGTGTCTTACCGAGCGTGTGTGTTCCCCTATTTCTGCGTTTGGTTCAATCTGGATACTGATGATGTAGTCACAATGAAGGCTTGTAATCTCTGTTGCTGGGTTTTATATAGTTGAATAACTATTTGATTGTGGATGTAAGTTTCTAGTTTAGTTAAAATTATGTTTTATTCAAATGGTAGTTAAGTTAAAGTTTCAGTTTGTATTGATGTAGTACTATGTTCGATGGGTTGTAGTGAATAATATTGTAATTTTAATTGGTAGCTTACCTCGAGTCCATTGCAGATTTTCAGTGAATTTTCAAGTGAGTTGTGCCAGTGGTTTGTTTTGACTTTATCGGAGTTGATGAACTCTCGGTGTTATGTTGATTTTATAAGAAATGATGAAATGATGTAGATAATTTTAAAGTAAATGTTGGAAACAAAATATGAAGTGAAGGAAAGTGTAAGCTGAAGGAAGAAATTTGTCTGTAGAGTGTGCGTGTTTGTAGTTGTGGGTCCTAAGATTTGATGTCGGTTGCTGGTTGTTGAAAGTGTTTGTCCTAAATCCAATCATGTATGATGAGTTAGGAAGAACTTTCATGTATTCTTGTTTGATTTCATTAATAATAATAAAAGACTTGTTTTGATTTTTTTACGGGCATTATCTGTTTAAAGTGTTTTAAATAAGATGTTCCATAGTTTAGAGTAAAGCTTCTATAATTATAATGAGATTATAATAGTGAGATCTAGAAGATGATAACTCTAGACTTAAACAGTTCCTGATCATAGGATAACTAATCGGAAGTTAGTGAATCCGCAAAGATCGGTACATATTATGCTTGCTCCCGTCAGGAGGATGTCTGTTCTCATAGGCATTTGTGTGGTGACACTATAGCTAGTATGTAGGTGCTTATTAGGGAATAAGTTCACTGAACATGACTCGATAAGTTGGACAACTAATGGAGTTTACTCACGTGTCAATAGTTATTCACTGAGTGATAGTTGTACAAGTGTCCTTAGACTTGAGATCGTTAAAGTTATCTTATATATAATGAACTGTGCTTTGGTTTAGTCCTTAGTCTCAAGGACATACATTAGGTCTATTCTGGGCACAGGGATTTATGTATGGAGATAGTTAACGATTAATAAAGAATCTACCCCTTCCAGTAAGGAAGTGAATATCCTATGTTATTCTTAGTATGCGAGTTCTGGAATCTCTGGCCAGAGTGTATGAAATTAGAAAGGAGTTTCTAATTTGCATTAATATGAACTTTGCATTATGAATAAGAAATCATATGATTAAATTTGATAGGCTTGACACGAGATCCATGCCTTGTATTTAATCGGGATATTGTAGGGTAGAAGGAATTGATTGTACGGTAACTAGTCACTGACAGGTTCTTGGTATTCTAAGCAGTGAATTCATATTATCCGGATAGTCGCGATATGTTGAGAAGCATCACTCACGATGTAGAATAAATATAATTAATCAGTTAATTATATTTAATGAATTATTAGAATTCATATAAATAATAAATAAAATGTTTACTATTATTTATTTCTACTACCGGCTTAATATTGAACCTACAGGGTCACACCATAAAAAGATTAATTTATTGATGAAGGTATTTTGAGAGAGCAAGGTGTTTTAATAATGATTAAAATTGTTTTAATTATTATTTAACATTTTATAAGATAAAGTGTAGGATTTATATATTAATATATAATGATATATTAATTATGAAAACCCTACATGAGCCCTATAAATAGAATGAGATGAGAATGAGTTTACACACTTTTGGTTTTTGTGAAAAACCTAGTTGCCTCCCTCATCTTCTTCATCTCCCTCTCTCTCTCTCTCTCAAACCTCCATTTTTATAAAAGCTTAGTTTTATAAAAAGCTTCGTCGAAGAATTAATCTTGGTGGATACCGGTAGAGTGCTTCACACTCTGAGGAGCAACTGCTAAAACACCATTTTGTAAAGCTTCGATTTCAAGGTATGGTTACGATTCCCTCGTATATATATATATATATATATATATATATATATATATATATATATATATATATATATATATATATATATATATATATATATATATTATATTTTTCTATATGTGCGATACACGGTTTTTACGGAAATAATTGTTATTTGCGCTTCCGCTCATCCGTAAATTCCTTCAGTGGTATCAGAGCTAGGTTCTTGCATATAGAGAGTCATATAAAAATTTCAGATTTTTTTATGCATGTATGGATTTATTATGATTTTTGTAAGTTTATTTGGATTTAATTATGAATTAATTCGAAATAATTTTTGCATATGATTTTGACCACTAATCTGAGTTCTACAAGTGTTGTAGATGATTTGGGTATTTTTCTCATAATTTTGTGATGTGTAGATTATTTGTTATGAATTTTTTAAAATTGTTTTGATTAAAATTCATAAAATAATCATGCATGTGAAAAATATGGGATTAAAATTTGCACAAGGATCCCCTTGCTTTCCTGGTAATTTTGCTGCTGTTGATTTTCAGAAATCATGTCCTTATGATTTTTTATTAATTTATTAATTAATTGTTAATTAATTTATTAATATTAAAATTATAAAAATAAAAAAAAGAGTTATTACTATTAATGTGGCTGTTACTTTATTGATTGCTTCGGCAGTTTTTTTTTTTTTTTTTTTTTTGGACTAGTACACAGCAACGTTACACAGTAGGAGTATTGAACAAACAAAAAAAAAATTGCAACGGTCTGCTGTCTTGGGCGAGTGGGGGCCACGCGCAACGGGGGGTGTTGCGCATCTTTAGGATGCGTGACAGTGGTTAAAACGCATTTAGGGAATGCGTTACGCATTTAATTGGAATTAAATCATTGTACCGCATATCCGAAATGCGTTACAGCCTTATCCCAAAATTAAATTTGATTTATTTGGAGTTTCGTAACTCCGTTTTGGGCGTGCGATATATCGTTGGATTCGTTTTTCCGAGACGGATCTAATGGAGTGGTCAAATATTTTTTATATAATAATTTTGAATTATTTATATTTCCGGAAGTGTTTTTAAAGCATGTTTTAATTGGATTAATTGCTTTTAAATACTATAATAAATCCATACATCAATATATCAATGTGTGACATGATATTGCTTGCATGCTTACTTATTGATTTATTTTTATATATGTGATATATGCCTATGTTTACCATGCGATGATAGATTTAGGTGAACTTAAATCAAAATAAGGCGTGCTCTAGAAAATCTAGAAATAGGAATCGTTTCTTGCCTTAATAATAATATTATGAATACAATCATGAGATTCTTGTGTTTGTGAAACACGTAATTAAATATGAATTTTCAATATTGAGAGAATGGATGATTCTGTCAAAAACGGATTTCGATCTGTAAGAAAGGGGTATTAAGTGACGCCTCTTGACAATGCTCCCCCCGATCTGGGAATCATCCAATTATCGATTATTGATTTGAAATATTTAATTTAAAAGGAAGAATCTCTTTATAATATGATTATGATTGTAACATAATATAATCCCTCTAAAATTAAATAATATCAAGTAGTAATTGGCCAATGACACAACGGGCTTGTGTCGGTCATAGCCTTCCAACATGGTAGAAAGTAGTTCTTATTTTTGAATCATTATCGTTTCGTGCTACAGCCGAGGGCTTTGATTTTGAAATAAGAAATACTTGTCTATTACATAGAGATGTGTACAATGAATTAGAATCTAATGGTCGTTACGTGCTACAGCCGTGGGCCGTTGGAGACTTATTCAGTTGTACGGAATGTTGGGTTAGACTTGACTTAGAATATTGAGTTTGTCGTGCCACAGCCGTGACTCAATTATTCAAGAGGCTAAAGTTTTATTAGGGAATAACATGAGATGTAATTGACAAGAGTTGTCTGCCTATTGAACATCACATGGCGTTTCGTGCCACAGCCGAGGTTGTGTGATGGAATATAGGATCCCTATTCCCACTAGCATTATGAATGCTTAATTTTTCACTTAAGGGGGTTGAATAAATTAGATAAACTAGTGGGAGTCACTTATGAATAAAGACCCGATTCATATAGTGTTTTTAAAATGAAATTGAATATTTGCTAAGTGTTGTTATGTGTTTATCATTTACAGATTTACTATATACACTATGTCTGGTGCACTATCACTCCGGAGCATACTAGATGCTCACAAATTGACTGGTCCGAATTTTGCTAACTGGCTTCGAAACTTGAGAATTGTTCTCAGGGTTGAGAAGCTGGAATATGTGCTTGACTCACCTAAACCTGCTGAACCTGCTGACGATGCACATAATGATGAACATGTTGTGTATCGTAAGTGGATAGATGATGCTAATGTTGCTCAATGTATCATGCTAGCTTCCATGAACGATGAGCTACAGAATCAACATGAGCTTATGGATGCTCACACTATCCTAGAGCATCTGCAAGAGTTGTATGATGTGGCAGGGAGGACAGCTCGATATGAGATATCGAAGGAGCTGTTCCGTTGTAGGATGTCTGAGGGATCATCCGTGAATGACCATGTACTTAAGATGATCAATTTGATTGAACGTCTTGGGCAACTTGGTTTTGTCATGGATAGGGAACTGACTCAAGACTTGGTCTTGCAATCACTTCCGGGTTCATTTTCGCAGTTTGTTGTGAACTTTCACATGAATAAGTTGGACGTCAGCCTGGCTGAACTCCACAACATGTTGAAGACTGCGGAATCGAATTTTCCCTCTAAGAAGAGTTCTGTTCTTCTAATTGGTGAGGGTTCCTGTTGGGACAATCAGATCTTGGCACTGCGAATTTCGATACAATAAATTAACGAGTACGAATAGAAAAATCACCTTGTTAACGGTTGATTCCACGCTCTTCTATTGTATTCCCAAATTCCCTTGAGCGAAGTGTGGCCTTCGTCTTCTCAAGTTAACCTCTCTTCTTGCTCCTGGGTGGCTACAAAATTTTTTCGACCAGCCCCCAGCAAGAAGAGAATAGGAATATATATAGGCTACAATAGGGATCATGGATAATTAGGTTGGGCCTTCTAATTACATCTTGAGCCTAGCCCAATGTAATTAAATATTAATTCAATCCACTAAAGAATTAATATTTGCACTACCTTTCCTAATACCGTAATTTAATTAATTAATTCGGTTCCAATATTATTTGCTTATTAAATTCCCCATGTTTAAAATATCGCATGTCCATTAATTAAATAAATTACTGATAATTCATTTAATTAATATCTTTTATCCTTGATTATCCACTCAACCTTTATTTAATTATGCCGGAATAAATCCACCTGCAGGGTTTCACATAATTAAATCTTTTTTAGCTTTCAAGGGGACATCATTAACCCGAATATTATCAGGACATGGATTCCTTCAATAAATAATATCCCACCATATATATTATTTCATCACCCAAAATATAATGAAATAAATCAAAAGAATTATTTCATATATAAATCAAAGCATGTAAATAATATATACGTGTCAATTATTATTTCCGGATTAAGAACCTAAGCATTAATAATAACATAGAATCTTAGTTCACCTCCTTAATCAGTATAAGGGAACAATTCTAAATTTGATCCTGTTCAATATACACAAAGTATACTAGTATTATTTATTAGTCAATATAAACTAATCTAAATAATACTACAGCCATTCCAGTGGATTGTCTAACTCCACCTGTGCTGTGAACCTTATTATATTATATAAACCGTATTTAATAATCTAATATTCTGTATCCCATTTGATACTAGATTATTCACAATATATAATATTTAGACAACATGTAAACATTTAAATGATTCTCAATTAAACCGGCCAGAAATAAATGTAAATACTTCAAATAAATATTTTCAGTATACACCAACAATCTCCCACTTATACTCAAAATATTCTATGAGTATATCAGTGTTTATTTAATCCACTATTACACAGAAAACTATGTGTCCATCCATCTGACTCCTATCGCTTCCACATGCCTGTCAAAAACCTTGGCTGGCAAACTCTTTGTGAAAGGATCTGCCCGGTTGTCTTCTGATGATATGTGAGCCACAACTATATCTCCTCGCTTTACGATTCCTCGTATGAGATGATACTTACGTTCAATATGTTTAGCTGCCTTGTGATCTCGCGGTTCCTTCGAATTTGCCACAGCACCAGTGTTATCACAATACACTGTGAAGCTCCTAGGCAAATTAGGTACCACATCCAAGTCCAAAAGGAAGTTCCTGAACCATACAGCCTCCTTTGCAGCCTCAGAGGCCGCCACATACTCGGCTTCCATGGTAGAGTCTGCAATGCATTTCTGCTTTACACTCCTCCATATAACAGCTCCACCTCCCAAAGTAAAAACATATCCCGAGGTCGATTTCCTCTTATCCCTATCTGATTGGAAATCTGAATCAGTATATCCCAAAGGAAATAGATCTGAGGCCTTGTAAATTAACATATACTCTTTAGTCCTTCTCAGGTACTTGAGTATAGTTTTTACTGCGCTCCAATGTTCCTGACCTGGGTTCGACTGATATCTACTAACCATGCCTACAGCAAAGCAGATGTCAGGCCTCGTACATAACATAGCATACATTAAGCTTCCACATGCCGAAGCATAAGGAACTGCTTTCATGCTCTCTATATCCTTAGGTGTCGAAGGACACTGCTCCTTGGATAGAGCCACTCCATGCTTAAAAGGTACAAAACCTTTCTTAGAGTTCTGCATGTTAAAACGAGCTAATACTTCATCAATGTAGGGCTCTTGAGATAAAGCCAACATCCTTTTCTTGCGATCCCTTATTACTTTGATCCCAAGGATGTATGCCGCTTCACCTAAGTCCTTCATTTCAAATTGTTTGAACAACCATGCCTTTATTGATGACAACATCTTAACATTGTTTCCAATGAGTAAAATGTCATCAACATACAGTACCAGAAAAACCACTGCATTTCCCTCACTTCTCTTATACACACATGATTCGCTTGGACTTTGATCAAATCCATATGACTGGACTGCCTGATCAAAACGAATATTCCAGTCTCTAGAAGCTTGTTTTAGTCCATAAATAGACCTCTTAAGCTTACATACAAGATGCTCTTGGCCTTCCTTAATGAATCCTTTTGGTTGTTGCATATAGATGGTTTCCTCAAGACTTCCATTAAGGAAGGCTGTCTTGACATCCATTTGCCAAATCTCATAATCGAGATGAGCTGCTATAGATAAAAGAATCCGGATCGACTTAAGCATAACAACCGGCGAAAAAGTTTCCTCATAATCGATCCCTTCTTTCTGAGTATACCCTTTCGCAACAAGTCGTGCTTTCCAGGCTTTCACCTTTTTGTCAGATCCTCTTTTCTTCTTGTAGATCCACATACATCCAATGGGTTTTACACCTTTGGGTGGTTCCACGAGCTCCCAAACTTGATTAGAATACATAGATTCCATCTCAGATTCCATTGCCTTTTGCCAAAGATCTGCATCTTTATCTAGAATTGCTTCTTCGTATGTCCTGGGATCCTCATCATGTTCACCAGAGACCAAGTCCGAGGACTCTCCCAAAAACATGAATCTATCAGGTTGTTGAACAACCCTCCCACTACGACGAAGCACCGGTGTGGTATTAGTGACAGGTTGTGCGTTTTCTTGTGGTTGATCTACTTGTACTATTGGCACTTGGGGATTATCTGTCCCTCCCACTAGTTCCTCTAAAACGATACTACTCATGGGTTTGTGTTTCATTATATAGTCTTCTTCTAAGAATCTAGCATTGGTGCTAACAATGATATCTCGATCCCTAGGACTATAAAATGAATAACCTTTCGTTCCCATGGGATAGCCTACAAACAGCCTTACTTCTGTACGAGATTCTAACTTGGTCGCGTTCTTGTTCAGCACATGTGCTGGACAACCCCAAATCCGAATATGTCTTAGACTTGGTTTGCTACCAGTCCACAATTCTATTGGAGTCTTGGGAACCGACTTAGAAGGTACCAAGTTCAGAAGGTAAGCCGCTGTTTCTATAGCATATCCCCAAAACGACTTGGGTAAATCTGAATAACTCATCATCGATCTAACACTCTCTAAAAGAGTCCGATTCCTTCTCTCTGCTACACCATTCTGCTGAGGTGTGCCAGGTGCAGACAATTGGGATGCAATCCCATTTTCTGATAAATATTCCCTAAATTCTCCAAGCAAGTATTCGCCACCACGATCTGATCGTAGTGACTTGATACATTTTCCAAGATGTCGCTTCTCCGCACTTGCTTTGTACTCTTTGAATTTTTCAAAGCATTCAGACTTACGGCGCAACAAATAAATGTACCCATATCTAGAATAATCGTCAATGAAAGTGACAAAATACTCATAACCTCCTCTTGCTTGGATACTCATAGGTCCACATAAATCAGTATGAACCAATTCTAACACTTCTTTAGCTCTATTCCCCTTTGCTTTAAAAGGCCTATTAGTCATCTTACCTTCCAAGCAGGATTCGCAAACTGGAAATGGCTCCACTGCCAACGAGCCTAATGGCCCATCTACTACCAGTCTTTGAATCCTCCTCAAGTTAATATGACCTAATCTTAAGTGCCAAAGATATGTTTGGTTCAATTCAGAAGGTTTCTTTCTTTTATTTGAGCTAGAAAGAATGTTATTAGTTTCCTTATGTTGCAGCATTGGTTGGATAGGATTAATAATATATAAATTGTCTTGCAATGTACCAGAACATATAACTCGTTTATTCATCATAATAGAAACATTACGATCCAAACAAACATTATAACCATCCATGGCAAGTTTAGAAACCGAAATTAAATTCCTTCTAAACGAAGGTACATAAAGACAATTGTTCAAAACCAAAATCCTATCATCGCCAAAAGACAATGTAATTATTCCAACTGCAACTACTGCTACTTTCGTAGCATCTCCCATGAACACATATATCTCGCCATCTCTAAGCATTCTGGATTGCTGGAACCCCTGCATAGAGTTACAAACATGGTCAGTGGCTCCTGTATCTACACACCAAGTGCTCGTAGATATAGCCGCTATATATGTTTCTGTAACTAGAGAAAGAGACATAGCAGTATTGTTTGTCTTCTTAGGAAGAGGACAATCCTGTTTCCAGTGACCTGACTGCTTGCACCTGAAGCACTTGCCCTTTGGCTTTTTCACACCACCTTGAACTCCCACTGCATTAGCAATCTTTCCAGCTTTCTGTGTCTGAGTCTTTTTCTTCTTCTTACCTTTCGGCTTAGATGAAGAAGCTTTCTCGGCCACATTCACTTGAACATTCTGCTTAAAGAGTCCTTCAGCTGCCTGAAGTTCTGTCAGAAGTTCCGCAAGACTATACATCCTTTTGTTCATGGTGTAATTCAAGCGGAACTGCTCAAAACTTTTGGGCAAGCTCATAAGGATGATATCGATCTGGGTTTCCCCATCAATATCAGCACCAAGGATCTCCATCTCATTCAGATGAGACATCATTCTGAGAACATGATCCCTTACAGGTGTTCCTTCAACCATCTGAGTGTTCATTAAAGCCTTCATTGCTACTTGCCTAGCAGCCCTATTCTGTTCTCCAAAAAGTTCCTTGAGATTAAAGAGCATATCTGAAGCAGTGGGCATAGCCTGATGCTGATGCTGCAAAACACCCGACATTGCTGCCAGAATGTAACATCGCGACATCTCATCAGCCTTAATCCACCGCTTATAATACTCCTTCTCACTTTCAGGAGCATCTTCAGTAGGCTGGTCTGGCTTGGGTTCATAAGTGCAAAATTTGTACTCCTCAGCAGTCAACACTATGTCCAAATTTCGTTTCCATTCAATATAGTTCGGTCCAGTAAGTTTGTTATCCTTAAGTATGGTGAATAGTGGATTAAAGCCCATAGTGATCTAATCCTGAGAATCATACATGTAACACATAATCAGATAGTTGCATAAATCTTAAATCCTATTGGTTTCCTCTAACAATTAATTAAAATTAATGCACTAATATTTAAACACCATAAGTATCTGGTACGCCACGATGGATGACATATATACCACTTAAATTCGTTTAAATATTACTTCGGTCCTATTACTAAATAATACGCCACGTTAGGGTGGACTATATATTATTTTTCATAGCTAAGTGTATACCATTATTAAATCTTAAATTAATAAAAAGACTGGATACCACCATTAAATATTTCAAATCAATAATCGATAATAGGATAATTCCCAGATCGGGGGGAGCATTGTCAAGAGGCATCACTTAAGACCCCTTTCTAGACAGAATCATCCTTTCTCTCAATATCAAAATCTATATTCAATCAGTGGTACCCTTCTAATTAATTGAATTCTATGAAACTTGGTACGCCACGATGGGTGGCATGTATACCTTTCAATATTCGTAATTAATTTAGGAAGTTTGTTCTAGTAATATCCATAACACTATCTGACACCATAAATCATACGCCACGATGGGTGGCATGTATATAATTTATATTCGTCTCGGTGTTAAATTACATACAAACAATAATGGAGACCATGGGATTTAATTCCTAATTAATTCCCTCACCCACTTAGAATTTTTATTTAAAATTGAGGAATTTTATCTAGATGCATCGCCCTATGTTATTTTTTCGAGGTCCACATGTTATAAAAATAACAAAACAAAGAACACATAACATAGCAGCATGCATCATAAAATTAAAGAAATAAATAAAATTAATGTCCATGTCGTCCTAATTATGTTAAACATGCAATTAAAAATTACACACATAATTAACAACACACATAATAATTATTTAAAGCAATAATTAAAAAATTAAATAGCGGAATTAAAATTAAAAAATATAATTTAAATCCACTATTATGGCCCCTTGAAAAAAAAAAAAATTTCCAGCACCATTCTGCTGAAAAAATCCATTTTCTGCCAAAAATTTGCTGTGGCGCATCTAGAACCTGCGTTACTGCCTGTTTTATCCTGTAACGCAGGACAAGCCTGCGTTACAGGCCCTTTTCATCCTGTAACGCAGGACAGGCCTGCGTTACAGCCATCTGACCAGAAATTTTTTTTTTTCGAAGCGCCTGCTTCTGTCTGATCCACCAGATCTGTTCCTTGCTTTTGGACACGAACAAATACACAACAGCAGCCCCATCATGATTTCGCAGCGGAACAAAAACAACTCCGATTTGATTTCCGATCGCACATAATTGTTACAAAATACCCGGATTTTTACATAATCCATCAAACAATTACATACAAAACAGATCTAATACAAAACTAATTTTGTAAATCTATTCTAACACGATCAACCCTCGTGTTTTACAACCACGATAAACCACGTGGAAACCAAAAAAAATAACCACGATTAAACCACGTGGGATCCAAACACATAATTAAAAATTACATGGCCATAATAGTGGATACTAAACAACGTGTAAAAGATTATTATCCAAGCACACCACTATACACATGCATATATAATTACGACATGGACATCGTATCAAAATTCGCAGAACCAATGAACCAGGCTCTTGATACCAATTGTTGGGACAATCAGATCTTGGCACTGCGAATTTCGATACAATAAATTAACGAGTACGAATAGAAAAATCACCTTGTTAACGGTTGATTCCACGCTCTTCTATTGTATTCCCAAATTCCCTTGAGCGAAGTGTGGCCTTCGTCTTCTCAAGTTAACCTCTCTTCTTGCTCCTGGGTGGCTACAAAATTTTTTCGACCAGCCCCCAGCAAGAAGAGAATAGGAATATATATAGGCTACAATAGGGATCATGGATAATTAGGTTGGGCCTTCTAATTACATCTTGAGCCTAGCCCAATGTAATTAAATATTAATTCAATCCACTAAAGAATTAATATTTGCACTACCTTTCCTAATACCGTAATTTAATTAATTAATTCGGTTCCAATATTATTTGCTTATTAAATTCCCCATGTTTAAAATATCGCATGTCCATTAATTAAATAAATTACTGATAATTCATTTAATTAATATCTTTTATCCTTGATTATCCACTCAACCTTTATTTAATTATGCCGGAATAAATCCACCTGCAGGGTTTCACATAATTAAATCTTTTTGAGCTTTCAAGGGGACATCATTAACCCGAATATTATCAGGACATGGATTCCTTCAATAAATAATATCCCACCATATATATTATTTCATCACCCAAAATATAATGAAATAAATCAAAAGAATTATTTCATATATAAATCAAAGCATGTAAATAATATATACGTGTCAATTATTATTTCCGGATTAAGAACCTAAGCATTAATAATAACATAGAATCTTAGTTCACCTCCTTAATCAGTATAAGGGAACAATTCTAAATTTGATCCTGTTCAATATACACAAAGTATACTAGTATTATTTATTAGTCAATATAAACTAATCTAAATAATACTACAGCCATTCTAGTGGATTGTCTAACTCCACCTGTGCTGTGAACCTTATTATATTATATAAACCGTATTTAATAATCTAATATTCTGTATCCCATTTGATACTAGATTATTCACAATATATAATATTTAGACAACATGTAAACATTTAAATGATTCTCAATTAAACCGGCCAGAAATAAATGTAAATACTTCAAATAAATATTTTCAGTATACACCAACAGTTCCAATCCTAAGAAAAGGAAGAAGAACCCTTCCAAGAAGAAGAAAGTTGGTGAGAAAAAGCTGGTTCCACCAAAAGCTGAAGACCCCAAGAGCAAAGCTGTTTGCTTTCACTGTAACAAGGTGGGGCACTGGAAGAGGAACTGCAAGGTTTACCTTGCAAAAATGAAAAAGAAGAAAGATAGTGAGACTGTCGCTTCTGGTTCAGGTATGTTCATGATTGAAGTGAATATGTCAATAAATCAAAATTCTACTTGGGTATTAGATACCGCCTGTAGTTCTCACATTTGCAATTCGTTGCAGGGACTAAGGAGAAGTAGGACTCTCGAGGAAGAGGAGGTGATTCTACGGATGGGAAATGGAGCAAGAGTTGCTGCTGAATCTGTAGGATCGTTTGATTTACATATGCCTACGGGCAAGACTATTGTTTTAAATAATTGTTATTTTGTTCCCTCGATTGTGAGGAATATTATTTCTATTCCCATGTTAGACTTGGATGGATTTTCGTTTGTTATTAAGAATAATGAATGTTCAATTCTTAGAGATAATGTTCTTTATGGTAGTGGTATTTTAAATAATGGTCTATATGTGTGTGACATAGAGCATGATTTACTACAAATTGAACATACTAATAAAAGGAAAAGGGATGATGAAAATCTCACCTATTTGTGGCACTGCAGACTTGGTCATATTAGTGAAAATAGACTGCGGACATTGCATAAGGAAGGGTTACTTGACCCCTTTGATTTTGAATCATATCCTACATGCGAGTCTTGTCTATTGGGTAAAATGACCAAATCTCCATTTAGTGGACATGGAGAGAGGGCTGCAGAATTGCTAGGACTGGTACACACAGATGTATGTGGACCGATGTCTACGCAAGCCATGGGCGGATTTTCGTACTTCATTACTTTCATAGATGATCGATCTAGATTCGGATATGTGTATTTGATGAAACACAAGTCTGAGGCCTTTGAAAAGTTCAAAGAATATAAGAATGAAGTGGAGAAACAAACCAAACGTAGTATTAAAACTCTTCGATCAGATCGAGGTGGTGAATATTTGAGTGGAGAATTTCTAGATTATCTCAAAGAAAATGGTATAGTCTCTCAGTGGACTCCTCCATATACTCCACAGTTGAATGGAGTATCTGAAAGGAGAAATCGAACTTTGTTAGACATGGTTCGGCCCATGATGAGCTATGCAAATCTTCCAGTATTCCTTTGGGGTTATGCATTGGAAACCTCAGCATATTTACTGAATAAGGTGCCTTCCAAATCTGTTCCTCAAACTCCATATGAGATATGGAAAGAAAGGAAACCGAGTCTTAAACACGTTAAGATTTGGGGATGTCCGGCTTATGTCAAGAAAGTTGACCCTGATAAGCTGGAATCTCGATCCGTGAAATGTAGTTTTGTGGGATATCCTAAAGAAACTTTAGGGTATTACTTCTACACCAATCATAGTGTATTTGTCTCCAGACATGCTACCTTCTTGGAAAAACAGTTTATCCTAGAAGGAAACAGTGGGAGCAAAATAGAACTTAATGAAGTTCAAGAAGCACAAACTACTACGGTTCAAGAGGAAACACCTGTTCAGACTGAACAACCTTCTGTGGTACAGCCCATTCGTAGGTCAGAAAGAGTGTCTCGCCAACCTGAGAGGTATTATGGCCTTGTCATTGAGAATGACAATGAGTTATCAATCGTTGATGATGACGACCCTATGACCTATAATGAGGCTATGAGTAGTGTTGACTCAGAGAAATGGCAGAGTGCCATGAAATCCGAAATGGATTCTATGTATGCCAACCAAGTATGGACTTTGGTTGAAGCACCAGAGGATGTGAATCCTATTGGATGCAAATGGGTATACAAAAGAAAGATTGGAGCAGATGGCCAGGTGGAGACCTATAAGGCCAGGCTCGTGGCAAAAGGATTCAGACAAAGGCAAGGGATTGACTTTGATGAAACTTTTTCGCCTGTAGCCCTGTTAAAATCAATTCGGATTTTGCTTGCGATTGCTGCTTACTACGACTATGAGATCTGGCAAATGGACGTGAAAACGGCCTTCCTCAATGGGAAACTTGAAGAGGAAGTGTATATGACACAGCCAGAGGGGTTTGTTTCTAAAGGGAATGAACACCTAGTGTGTAAGCTGCTAAGGACCATATATGGATTAAAGCAAGCTTCTCGTAGATGGAACATTCGTTTTGATGAGACAATCAAAGAGTTTGATTTTATCAAGAACATAGATGAACCATGTGTCTACAAGAAGGTTAGTGGGAGCGCGGTAACATTTCTTGTATTGTATGTGGATGACATACTTCTTATAGGAAATGATATACCGATGCTGCAATCAGTCAAAGTGTGGTTATCAAAGAACTTCACTATGAAGGACTTGGGTGAAGCATCCTACATTCTCGGTATGAAGATCTATAGAGATAGATCTAGAAGAATGATAGGTCTTACCCAGGGTACATACATCGAGAAAGTGCTTAAAAGGTTTAGCATGGAAAACTCCAAGAGAGGTCTCATACCGATGAGCCATGGAGTATCCCTTTCCGAAAAGATGTCTCCTAAGACACCTGAGGAAAGAGAGCGCATGAGTAAGATTCCTTATGCTTCAGCAATAGGATCTATCATGTACGCGATGTTATGTACTAGGCCTGATGTTGCTTATTCAATTAGTGTGACAAGCAGATATCAGTCCAATCCAGGTGAAGACCACTGGAAAGCAGTGAAGAACATCCTTAAGTACTTGCAAAGGACTAAGTATATTTTTCTTGTTTTTGGTGGATCTGAATTGAAAATAGAGGGTTATACTGACTCTAGTTTTCAATCAGAAAGTGATAGCAAATCCATGTCAGGGTATGTGTTTACTTTGAATGGTGGTGCGATTAGTTGGAAGAGTTCCAAACAGTCGACAACGGCTGACTCCACAGCGGAAGCAGAGTATATAGCTGCAAGTGAGGCTGCAAAAGAAGCCGTTTGGATGAGGAAATTTGTTTCTGAGTTGGGAGTTGTTCCAAGCATTGAAGAGCCTATTGTGTTGTATTGTGATAACAATGCAGCAATAGCACAAGCCAAGGAACCTAGGTCTCATAAAAATTCCAAACATGTTTTGCGGCGCTTTCATTTGATTAGGGAGATCATTGAAAGGGGAGATGTCAAGGTTGAGAGAGTTGACACACATAACAACATAGCAGACCCACTCACAAAGTCATTGTCTCAGATTCACTTTGATCGTCATAAAGAGAAGATGGGTATTAGATACCAGGGTGATTGGCTTTAGTTCAAGTGGGAGATTGAAAGTGTTTGTCCTAAATCCAATCATGTATGATGAGTTAGGAAGAACTTTCATGTATTCTTGTTTGATTTCATTAATAATAATAAAAGACTTGTTTTGATTTTATTACGGGCATTATCTGTTTAAAGTGTTTTAAATAAGATGTTCCATAGTTTAGAGTAAAGCTTCTATAATTATAATGAGATTATAATAGTGAGATCTAGAAGATGATAACTCTAGACTTAAACAGTTCCTGATAATAGGATAACTAATCGGAAGTTAGTGAATCCGCAAAGATCGGTACATATTATGCTTGCTCCCGTCAGGAGGATGTCTGTTCTCATAGGCATTTGTGTGGTGACACTATAGCTAGTATGTAGGTGCTTATTAGGGAATAAGTTCACTGAACATGACTCGATAAGTTGGACAACTAATGGAGTTTACTCACGTGTCAATAGTTATTCACTGAGTGATAGTTGTACAAGTGTCCTTAGACTTGAGATCGTTAAAGTTATCTTATATATAATGAACTGTGCTTTGGTTTAGTCCTTAGTCTCAAGGACATACATTAGGTCTATTCTGGGCACAGGGATTTATGTATGGAGATAGTTAACGATTAATAAAGAATCTACCCCTTCCAGTAAGGAAGTGAATATCCTATGTTATTCCTAGTATGCGAGTTCTGGAATCTCTGGCCAGAGTGTATGAAATTAGAAAGGAGTTTCTAATTTGCATTAATATGAACTTTGCATTATGAATAAGAAATCATATGATTAAATTTGATAGGCTTGACACGAGATCCATGCCTTGTATTTAATCGGGATATTGTAGGGTAGAAGGAATTGATTGTACGGTAACTAGTCACTGACAGGTTCTTGGTATTCTAAGCAGTGAATTCATATTATCCGGATAGTCGCGATATGTTGAGAAGCATCACTCACGATGTAGAATAAATATAATTAATCAGTTAATTATATTTAATGAATTATTAGAATTCATATAAATAATAAATAAAATGTTTACTATTATTTATTTCTACTACCGGCTTAATATTGAACCTACAGGGTCACACCATAAAAAGATTAATTTATTGATGAAGGTATTTTGAGAGAGCAAGGTGTTTTAATAATGATTAAAATTGTTTTAATTATTATTTAACATTTTATAAGATAAAGTGTAGGATTTATATATTAATATATAATGATATATTAATTATGAAAACCCTACATGAGCCCTATAAATAGAATGAGATGAGAATGAGTTTACACACTTTTGGTTTTTGTGAAAAACCTAGTTGCCTCCCTCATCTTCTTCATCTCCCTCTCTCTCTCTCTCTCTCTCAAACCTCCATTTTTATAAAAGCTTAGTTTTATAAAAAGCTTCGTCGAAGAATTAATCTTGGTGGATACCGGTAGAGTGCTTCACACTCTGAGGAGCAACTGCTAAAACACCATTTTGTAAAGCTTCGATTTCAAGGTATGGTTACGATTCCCTCGTATATATATATATATATATATATATATATATATATATATATATATATTATATTTTTCTATATGTGCGATACACGGTTTTTACGGAAATAATTGTTATTTGCGCTTCCGCTCATCCGTAAATTCCTTCAGTTGTATCTATGAGTATGACAAATATTCGAAGTTTGATGTATAAGATTGTTGGTGCTAATTAAGTGTATGATTTTGAGTTAAGTAATTGTCAGTAGCCTATTAAGATGATTAATGGATTGTTATATGTTAATTAGTATCTTTGTAATGACTTAGATGCGGTTATAAGTTGCATGATTGAGATAGGATAATGAAAGTATACAAATCGATTTTATATGTTAATGTGAAGTCTATAATTCAGTCTTAAAGTGTTGATTAGTAAGGTGATAGTAACTTTATTTTTTAGATTAATAAGTGTTCTTAGTAGCTTTTGATAATTCATAAGTTAATGATGTGAATATAGAATGTTAATAAAAATCAGGAAATGAGTAAGATTATATGTAGTAATGCATTGTCATGCGGTGCTAGAGATTGAATATTAGTTCTGTTGATAACCAGTAATGCAATTGTATTTATGGTGTATAGAAAATTGTGAGTTGTAAGTATAAGGTGGAGTTGGTAATTGATTATAAGATTGTTTGAGTGATGTTGTGGGTCGGTAGTATTCCGACGGGTCAGGTTATATTTAAAGGAGGTGCTGTCCAATTTTTATTAAAATTATTTTATGATTCTTATAGTATTTTGATAAAGATTATTGGTGTGCAAAGGCTATATGTGTGATATAAGATATAAGTATAAGTTGATGTTACGTGCTACGTGCTTATGTGGGTTATATGATTGTACTAAACTATTTTACAAGTATAACCAATATGTGTTATATATGTTATGTTGTAAAGTGCAATAGGACTCGTTGGGTAGAATAGAGCTAGACGATTAAGATTGTAAGTATACTGAAGTAGTACTTCACCTTTTTATAGGTACGAGTAGGAGGCCGACTAAGAGCCAGCGCACGTGTAGATGGAATCTTGAAGAATGGAATAAGTATTGAAGTGATGAGTGTGACCGTGTAAAGGGCTAACAAGGAATAAAGGAAAGACGGATGTGTGAACAAATAAAGGCTAAAGTGCACAGAAGTAGAGACTGATGTAAAGTGAGTAAGGGATTGAGATGTTGGAATTGGAAACTGTGTATTGAGGCAAGTATACTATCCCTCACTTATATCGTTCAAGTGATGTGAAACTCTTTCTGTTATTTATATATATTCTCTTTCAAATCCGTTCTTGCAAGTACTTATACTCTTCATATTTATTTTGAATGATGTGAATCTGTCTTTATCAATTATAAGATTTTCTTCCAAATCATTTTGCTAGGGTCTGCATCCCTTTCTTGTGTTCAAATGACTCGAACCTTGTATTTAAATCCAGAATTCCTTGAATTGCTTATGAGTTGTTGTTCCAATTCTTATACCTGACTGTTATTTTTTTTTAAATTATTGTTGAACCATTTTTAACCTTATTGTTTATTCCTTTTAAATTTCAAGTGAAACACATATACCTTATTATTTACCCTATTTCCTGTTGAACTATAACCCTTGACCTATAATTTATTCCTTGCTTTATCTTAGCCTTTTTCCTTATGTTTATTCCTTTAAACCATATCATCGTAACCAGATTTCATAACCCTTAATTTAAATTCTAGAAATCCATAACCCTTGTGTTGTTCTTTATTAATTAACGACTCTTCGTTAGATTATGACCAATGCAGTAACCCAATTTCTCAATTGAACTCCATATTTCTTTATTCCATTAATTCCTTGTAAATGGCTGTTCAATTTCTATAATCTTAATAATTGCGTCGTTCTTTAACTGATTTATGTTCTCTTGTTGATATATGATTTTGTTCTGCTGAACTATACCATGCTTAGTTTAAATCTTACTGCTTTGTTGTTATGATCCCTTATATCAATTGCTAACCTGACCCTCAGTCTTTTATAATGGTAAATGAAAATGGTTTAATTGATTAAAGATGTTTTGTTTTAAAAATTCCTTATACTGGGCTGATCTGTTATCAGTGAGTTTAAGGACTGAAAAGTGAAATGTTTTAAATTATTAATAATAAATTTCTTTTTATAAATTGGAAAAGCGTAAGAGGCTAGGGTGGTCTTAGTCCAGCTCTTTTATTTAGCGTAAGAGGCTAGGGTGGTCCTAGTCCAGCATTAAAGGCCAATGTGTTGCCTAATTGGGAACCCAATTTCAAATGAAGGGGGACTTTACGTGGCTGATCACCCGTAATGTCCGTAATCAGGATAATAATAAGATCAACTTAAATGTTTTCAAAAAGTTTTATGAAAAGTATGTTTGATGGAAAGAAACGTTTTTGAGAAAAAGGTTATGATTTAAAAGAAAAATGGAAAGTTTTATGCTATGATAGAAATTTAGTTATTCCCTTGAGATAGTTTGATCATTGATATTGTTCATCAATGAAATATTGTAAAATCGTTGTTCACTATACTATGCACTTGCTGAGCGCTCTTTGGTTCACTCTTGCTTTGTTTTACCTAACCCTTTGCAGTTAGGTTTAAGGATGATCTACTTATATTTTCAAATGCGAATAAGAGCGAGGAGGATCCTATTCGGAATAGATTTCAGAGCTAACGCGGGCGAGCACAGTTTTGGATTAAGCTACAAATTAGACGGTATAGTGATTTGTATTTAGAGCTGAGATAGAAGTTGTAATAATTTGTATAGTATAGATTCTTGTTTCATACCATAACCTGGAATCGATCCTCGGTGAGGAATCGTTGGTGTATTAAGTTTTATTTGTAATTGTAATTGAAATTTGTTTTGGGTTGAAATACAGGTGGATAGTCCGATTTATGAATACTTCATGTCGAAATTTTCTAAAATTCCCCTATATTAAAGTCTATTTTATTATAAAAAGTATATTTTCAGTATTGGAAAGTCGGGGCGTTATAGTAATGAGAGAAATTAGCAGTAATTATTGCTATAGTTACTGAACGTGCATAGTTGTTCCATTATATATGTGTCACGTGTCCCACTCACCCACTAATGTGTCCCACTTGCACATTAATTGAGTAATTGGTTGAGTGTATTAATGTTAAAACGATTTGGTTTTATTTTTTCATTACAACTCTAATCATTTTTACTTACACGGTTATTTTCACTGCAGACAACCCACTCACAGTTACTTGCTATCTCATTTGTACATTTTCACAAACACTTTTGCTACATATCTTTTTCACTCATATTTTGTCTCAAATCGATTCTAATGGCCACCAAAGCTTTTACTGCTCAAGGATTATTGTTTGTCCCCAACAATTATGCAGCCCCATTGAACAATGAAAACGTTCCAGAGGCGTTTCATTTGATTCAAAACTTTTTGGGAGATTCAGAGATTGGTACAGCTCTAGTTGAACCGCAAACGCTTTCTGCCACGCAGATTGCTACTTTCTGGAAAAACTCTGTGTATGATGATGGAGGAGAGAATGGGAATCCATCAATTGTTTTCACTTATGAGGAGACAGAGCTTGTGATTACTCCTACAACAGTTAGAGACACTATGGGTTTTGATACACACACTTCATACAGTGTTGCTGGTGAGAATCAATTAAAAGAGCTGTTACAGCAACTTGGTTGTTCAGACTCTCTAGCAAGACTTGGTAATGTAAAAAGGCCAATGCTCAGGAAGGAATGGAGTTTCTTCTTTGATTGCATCACAAGAGCTTTTGGCAAGAAAGTCACCAACTGGGATGCCATTCCTACTGACAGTCTTCAAATCGGGTATTCTCTTCTCTATGGAAGTAATTTCGATTTTGGTAGACTTGTTTTAATGAATATAGGTGACAGATTGTCAGAATCTAGTACTGTCTATTTTGCTAGATTTTGTCAATTATTATTCACTGCTTGTGTTTCTGGTGTTGAAATTTCTAAGGAGGACACCATATTAGCCTTTAAGGTTAATAAGAGGATATTCTCTGATTTAACCAACAAAGATGCTAACAAGGAGCAATTACCTGATTTGGTGTTGCCTCTTGCAATTCAAAATTTCCTACATCAACCTCAAGACCCTCCACAGCCTGAGTCTGAACCTACAAACTCTGAACCTCACCAAACTATAAACACTGAACCCATACAACCAACTTCAAACACTGAACTTCAAACTCTAAACACTGAATCACCACTTACCCAATCTCAACCTGAACAACAACCACCAGTTACCCAACCCAAACCAAAACATGGAGGTAGAAGAAAGCACACAGCAGCAAATACACAGCATCGATTAGCTAAAGCAAAAAGAGATTCTGCTAAAGTTCAAAAGGAGTCTGTCAGACCTAAAAGGGCTAGAAAGGAAAGGGCAAACAGACCTCCATCACCTTTTGTTCTAGATGATTCTACTGAAGAAGAGACAGTTGAAGTGCATCAAGTTAAAAGAAGAAGATTGATTCTTGATGACTCTGATGAGGAAATGAACTTTGAAGCTCCAAAGGTGATTTCCAAGGAAATGCCTACTGTTGAGACATATACTATAACAACCCGAATATTTTTGAATAAATTTATTATTATTTATTATTATTATTTTACGTTGACGATAGATTCGACGAGCGAAGAGTTATTCGAATATTATTTTATTATATTTGGAATGTGATTTATTTAAATTTATGGATGTGTTTAAAATTTTTGTGGATTTAATTAATGTGATTTAAATTGCTACGTGATTATGTGAATTTGTGTTTATGTGTTTTCGTGAAGGTTTGTGTAATTTTATTTGTATTTTTGAGGATTTAAATATCTCTGTAAATTTTATAAAATTACCGGAGGAATTAAAACTCATGAAATCTTTTGTAATATTATCTTTATAATATTATTTAGTTTTTAAAATGGTTGGGTGAATTAATTTGGATGTTTCGGTATTTTAAATGATTTTAAGAGTTTTATTGTATTTAAAGGATCCAAACTTGTAAAATTCATATTTAATTCATTTTTTACCCAAAAAATATTTTAAAAATATGGGTATGCTTGTAAATTTATATTCTTTATTTTAAAAATGGAAAGTTTAATTTTTCCGAATTTTCTATCTAATATTGATTTATAAAAATTTGTTTATTAATTTTAAAAGGGAATGATTAGTATTGCAATTGGGCCAAATTTAAGGGTTGGTAGTGATTTAAGGTATTGGGTCAAGCCCAATATAACAAGGCAGCTTCACAGTCGAGAACATTCGGGAAAAATCGAGAGAGAAAAGAAAAGAAGAAATGAAAAGAAGAGAAGAAAAGAAAGAGAGATGGAGAGATTGAGAGAGATGAAGGAAAACTGGAGAGATCGGAGAGAGAGATGGCATCGGGCGGAGAAGGTCGGCAGCGGACAGCACGGCAGCAGTTGGGCGGCGGCGGTGATGTGGTATGTGTGTGTGTTTATGCTAATTGTGTGTATATATGTGTTATATATATATATAGTTATAAAACTGCTACTGTAAACTGATCATTACTGACTCGTTTCTTGTCGGAATTGAAATCCGATTACATATTTGGATTCCTTGCGAAAAATTAGGTGGAATAGGCTCTTGAATCATGTCAATCGGATTGAAAACGAAGGAATTATGGGCGGTCAAAGTTGCGCCATTATAGTTGACCTCGAGGATAGAGATTTGTCCGATGAAGGTGGTGGCGCTGCGGTGTTCCCGTGGCGGCCGGTGGCGAACCGATTTCGCCCGTATCCGTATCCTTGTTTCATTATTTTATTTCCGTAAATTTATTTCGGGAATTATTTATGAATGGTATTTAATTTCCGTAGTTTAATTTTCGAGGAATTTTAGATATACATTATTTGCGGGATTGATAAATAGTATAGTGATAAGTATTGGAGTTTGAGTTTTGAGGAATTGAGAAGTATTGTAGTTTAAACGATTTTAAAAGTTGTCGATTGTTATTGATGATTCGTACTTGGGTGTAAGTTTTGTAAGTCGAGATATAATTTTTGGTGGAAGTTTAGGATATTGGTTATATTTTGAGTTGAATTGGACTTGTAGGGGCTGAGACCTCGTATTTGGGATTGCTTTGTGATTTGTTGAGGGGCTATGACCCCGGGATAGTCCTATTTACGAATACTACATGCCGAAATTTTTCTAAAAATTTCCTATATCTAAAATCTATTTAACTTATCTGAATTGTTATTAATTGAGTAATTAGATTATTGGTTTGCGTAATGATTTTAGCTATTTACATAGTATGTCAAAATGAGTTTAAAATTATAAATTGATTTACAGTTTTAAAAGATAGTTATTAATCGATTAATTATTTTAGTTATAGTCGGGAATTTGTTTATAGTAGAGTTATTATCTCAGAAATTTATAAATTTTAGCTATAACTTTGAGAAATGCGATGATTGATAGAATTGTGATTTTCGTAGTTTGACTCGTGGGATTTTGACGAATATTTGTAGTTAATTAATTTCTAGAGTCGTAAATGGTTATAGGGTTTGTATACCCGTTTTATAATTATATGTTAATTTCTTACGTGTTTTAATCAAGTCAATGAGCTTAGTTGATTAAGTGATAATCGAGTTTGCTTATGTGATTAATATTAAAATGCCATCAGTATATGTATAATTTCTTATGTGTTTATCTGCGAGGAGTTGAAATGAGATCACGAGTCTTAAATGTCAATATTTAAGTACTTGTGTAATTCTCTTCAACTAGTTCCTCGGGCTTACGAATATCAATGATTAATTGTCACGAGTATAATTAATATGCTTTAGTGACGCGATCACTGATGTAGCGTAAGTAATAGTTAATGCTGGGAGTTGTTTCCTAGGGCTTACGAATAGCAATGATTGGTCGTCACGTGTATCATTAAAATGCGTGAATGATATGGTCATTGTTATAGCGTAAGTAGTAGTTAATGCTAAATGTAAATGATTATGTGTATATGTGTTTACTGCATGTCGAGGCAAAATTTCTTATGTGGTAGTATAGCTGCAAATCAGGACAGCATTATTTATTCTTTTATATTGTTTGGAATGTTGATTGGTTGAATTGGGAAAACAGGTGGTTAGTCCATATTACGAACGGGTCATGCCCGATTTTCGGTAGAATTATAGTCGTTTAAGTGTTTAGATATATATATATATATATATATATATATATATATATATATATATATATGGATGGTATTTCAAGGATTTAAATGTTGTTTATGCTTAACTACCAAACACGCGTGGACTTAATCGTGGAGAATCAAATTCATGGCAACTGCAAGTGCATCGGACAAAGAAGGATCAATCAATGATCGAATATTGTGGGACGGACGAAGGAAGGATATTCCTTGTCACCGAGCGTACTTACTAGCTAGGACCTAAGGCAAGTTAGTTAACCATACTCTTTTGTTCAGAGTATGCATGTTTTTAAAATATCTATGTTGGTTGTTGGTATATAATATTTAGATTTTTCATAAAAATGAAAAATCCTGTTTATTATACATGTTTCCCAAGATGTTTATTCTATGTTAAAGGTTTTAATATTGATTTTTTTTATATATTGAAGTTTTGTAATTCCTTATATCAAATGCTTTCCTTATCCCTTAAATATTTTGTTGTCACTCATTAAAATGATTTGATTTATTAAAGATGAATATTTAAAAAAAAATTTCCTTATACTAGGATGATCTGTTATCAGTGAGTATAAAGGACTTAAAAATTGAAATGTTTTAATTGTTAATAAATTGATTATAGAGTGGATAAGCATAAGAGGCTAGGGGTGGTTCCCCTAGTCCAGCACTTTTTATTAAGCGTAAGAGGCTAGGGTGGTCCTAGTCCAGCACTTTTATTTAGCGTAAGAGGCTAGGGTGGTCCTAGTCCAGCATTAAAGGCCAATGTATTGCCTCAATGGGAACCCAATTTCAAAGGAATGGGGACTTTACGTGGCTGATCACCCGTATTGTCCGTAATCAAGAGATAATAAAAATCAACTTAAATGATTTAATTTCTTTATAAAAAGGTTTTGTGAAAAGTATTGTTTCAAGATGGTAGAGTTTTATAGAAAGGAATATTGTGGATATTAGAGTTAGTTATTTTCTATATGATAAGATTTGAAAACTCAGTAAAATAATGAGATTAAGGGTGGATAGGAGTTTTTCCCAGTTATTCCCTCCGCAAGTAACATTGTACGTGAAAGTGGAGTAAGAATGATTGGGGGATTTCTTGATATTCTTTTTCTCAAATTTTTATCTGAGGCAGAGATGGTTTTGTAGTAAATAGGAAAGTGTTATGTTAGGATATAAAAGGGTATGAGTAAAGTATATATATAATGTTATTTTACAAGAGTAGTGGAATATTTTCGCTCCCTGTGAATCAAACATCAAATATTTTTGTTGACTGATTTTAAACTAATTCGAGATTTATATTGTCACTGAAGCATTTGTTGCACAGTGACAGTAGAATCGAGAATGAATCAAGATCTTCTTACTGTTCTCTTTTCACCATTGTCAGGCCGGTTTGGCAGCTAAGCATACGAGTGCTTAGCCGACAATAGTGAAATTATGAATAGTTGAGAATTTCTTGCAATTGTTTTGGATTTCTAAAAATATTGTTTCCTAGTAGCTGAAGCATCTGTTGCTCAGTGAACGAGGGTTTTTATCAAAAGTTAGTGAAAGCTTCTAAAGTGTAATTCCATAAATTATCCCTTTATCAAAGAATTTTCGTAATAAGGGTTTTATAATGATATCATCCATTCATTGGATTTGAAAACTTCAAAATTATTTTAATTAAGTGGTATACTCTATTATACTTGCTGAGCGCGTTTTTTGCACATTCTTGCTTTTGTTTTAAATCTTATTTTTCAGAGATATATTAGTGAAGCAATTGAATTAGTTAGCTCGAAGCAGGGCATCTCCATGGACGCAGTGTTGGCGCAGAGGAATATTGGAATAGTCTACTAGACGTATAGTTAGAATGGTATGATTGTATATTATTTGTTGTAATAATTGTTGTATTGGTTATTGTGGTTGTTGTATACCTTATATCGGGGTGATACAAATGGCATAGGTTATATAAAATGATTGTTGTAATTAGAGTTTTGAATTGTAATAAAAGAAGTTGTATTAATATTTTGGATTCTTGTTCCTAGTCTATAACCTGAAAAGATTCTTGGGTAAGTTTAGGGTCGGATGTAATGTTTTAGTTTTATCTTTTTGAAGTGATTATTTATTATTAAGGTTTTCCGCGGTAGCGACCCATTTCCGTTGACCCCCGGATTTGGGGGCGTTACATATACTGCAGAAGAAGCTGTCAATACACCTGCCAATGTACAAATGGATGAGGACAATAGAGAAGGTTTTACTGCTATGGATGATTTTGTTGAAACATTCATACCATTCTCTGATCACATTAATGTTCCTCTCTCACCTGTTATTGCAAACTCTGAAGAAATTGGTGCAGCTGATCAGCCTACTGTAGTACTTGATGAAACAGTGGCATCACACACTGAGCTATTCTCTGATGCTCACCAGGTTCCTGAACAAGGTGAAGAGGTTGAACAAGTTGAAGTTCCAAAGTCTGTTGAGGCTAGAGATACACCTGCAGAGATTGTTGCTGAAATAGCAGTGAATGTTGCTGAAACTGCAGAGATTGTTGCAGAGAATGTTACAGTGCATACTAATCAAGTTGAAGATGCAGCTGTTGATGTTGAAGATGAAGGAAGTGCAGAGTCAAACTCTTCTCAGAGTATACCAGTTCAAACTGATGCTAAGCACACACCTTTTTCTAAACCTTCATATCAACATGACATTGAAGCTGAACACTTTGCCAAGAATTCAAGGGATTGGTATAAGTCAGATTGTATTTTTCCTATTGAAAGAGCAGCTAAATTTGTTCATCAATCTGCCACAAAGATCTCAAATCCTGATATTCTCTCAAGTCTACAAGCAACCATTGTTCAAGTCAAGACACTAAATGAAAGATTTGATGAGTCTCAAAAAGCTATTAATGAACTGAGAGCTGATGTTGTTGCTAGGGATATGACTATGCAGAGGGATAACCAAACAAAGTTTAAGACCATTTCCAAAGCTCAAGAAACTCTGTTTCAGAGGCTAGGTCAAGTTGAACAAAATCAGACTGTCATGTCTGGGAAGATTGATTCCATTGCTAACTCCTTGGAGCTGATTACTTCTATCTTAATTCCTGATGATGTCAAAAAGGGGGAGAGAGTTGCTAAGTCTAAGTGCAGGAAATCTCAAACTCTGACTAAGGAGGATGATACTGAAGATGGAGGAGCAAAGGACAAAGGGAAGAAATTATTAAGAGCTGATCAAAGTCTGAAATTTAGCAACTCTTCTAAGTCAAAGTCTGCTGGAATATACACTGATACTCAGGGTACTTCAAAAACCAGGAGTTTATTATTCACTGAAAATCCACTGACTGATGAGGAATTGGCTGCTAAGTTATTTCTTGAAGAAAATGAAGAAGGAGCTACTATTGAAGATATTAAAGCTGAAGAAAAGAATTTAGAAGAAGAACATCAGAAAGCTTTAAAGTCTGGAAAATTTAAGAAGAAGGAAAAAGCTCCTAGGCCTGTTCTTAAAGGCATTGTGATTAAAGAAAATGTTGGTGCTGATCAAAGATCACAAGTATCTAAGAAACCAACAGAAGCTGAAGCTAGATTGAAGCTAAAAGGTATTGTTGAAGAATGAGAGGGTTCAAAGAAGAAGAATACAACCTCTGTTGCTACACAAGTTGTACAGAGACCTTTATCTGCTCAGATGCAAATGGTTTTTGGAAAACCAACACTTCATGATCCAACTCTGATGACTGGAGGTACTATTACTGATTTTCTACATGGTAAAGCTTTAACAGGAAAGCAAGGTCGAGATAAATCTGGATTGGGCTCTCATAAAGAAGTCAGAATGAATACTGGTCCTCGAGATCCTTCATCACTGGCTGTTCCAGGTCTTGGTGTTACTCAGGAGAGTTTAGACAGACTGGAGTCAGTACAGTTGATTCATCAAAGAAGTTTGGATAAAGATTTTCTATTGTATTTCATGGAAGATGGTACTGTATACAAAATTGGTGAGTATGATCTTGATTTGAAGCTATGGGAGGAATTAGAATATGTTCTATATCTCTTCAAGGTGAAAAATCGAAGGACTCAACAAGCTGCAAATGTGCTAAGAAATAAGATGCTACATAATTTTGCAGTTAGAGGGATGAAATACAACAGTCAATATGTCCCAAAGTACAGAGATTATCATGGGAATATTGTTGAGATGAAGAAGGGTAGTGCTAAACTGAAGACAGACCTGGGTATAACAGTTCTTGATTTTAACTCAGAGTCAGCAAAAGCACAGTTCATCAGACTGGGGAATGAGATGAGAAGAAACAAAATCTATGATCTGAGGTCTGCTATTTATCAAACTGGTGAAGATGATCCTAAGCTAAAAGAGATCAAGGAGGTTATGCAGACAAAGCTTGAAAATTCTGAAAGAAGATTACTTATCGACTACCTTAGAATAACACCAGATGTTGAGTAGATTAAGGATTAAAGCTCTGTAAGAATTTTTCTTATTTTCTGTAGATTTTGTTAAGTAGAAGTTTAAACTCTGTTTGTATATTAAACACTGTATTTGTTTATTTGTGTTATTCCCAGATTACACACTTGTATAATTGTAGAAGGGGGGGTTGAATACAATTCTTGATATTTATAAATTTCTGATAAGAACTTCAGAAACTTATGAAGAGATAATTGCAATGTAAGAATTAAACACAAACATATATAAAATCAGGTGGTTAAAATGCACCACCTGAAGCTTTTATTTGAAGAAAACTCTGTGATACAAAATGTACACAGCTGCCGTTTTACAACTCTTTGCTTCTAAAGATATTCAAGAAACCCTAAGCAAATATGTCTGTTTTCTTAACCTACAAAGAGTTGCTACACTTGGTTATATATCCCAAGTTTTACAAGTACTACTGGAATAAGACAATACTAATCTAATTCTAGTTGACTTGCTACTACACTCCAAATACACATGTAGCCGAAAGGTTGTCCTTGTGTTCAGACATGTCTCCTGCACCTTTCTTGTATTCATAGTGTAAATGGAATGCTTCTTTCTTCTGTGTTTCCAAAGTATGGCTGCCATACTGCTTTTTGTATCTACTTTCAACTCATGTGATCTGTCAGTCAAACATGTCCTTATCAACTGCTAATCTCCAGCTAATCATAGAAATCAGTGTCAATGATTATCCGTTGATGATGTACACTGACATCCGTTGATGATGTATACTGACATCCGTTGATGATGTATAGAGCAGTATCCGTTGATGTTGGGACTTGAGCTGTATCCGTTGATAGAGTGGATTTGAGTTGTATCCGTTGATAGAGTTTAGTCTTCATCCGTTGATACACTTTCACTTCGACAGAATTACATAGCATAGCTTATTTACAATTGGCTACCCTATTCTGCCTATCCGTTGATAGTCAACATGACTGTGGATAAAAATACTATCAACTGATAACATAGAGATACTGCAGTGTGCTACAAAACCTCATCCGTTGATGAGCTACCTGTCAACGGATAGAGTTATAAATCCTCATCCGTTGACAGCTACAAAACCTTAAACAATTTGATTGATTGTGAAGTTATCATCAAGTACAACATATTCCTAACAATCTCCCCCAATTTATACTTGATGGCAATAAAGCATAAATTCAGGACCTTGATGATAACAAAACATTCCTAAAGATATATAAAGAACAATACATAAATTGTATTAAGCTACAATAATTAAAAACTGAAAGTTTGAGAAATTTACAGAGAAGTGCTCCTCTAGACTGAGCAGATTAGGACTGTTTCTTTCCTCTTGTTGGCATCACCCTTGATTTTCCTTCCTTGGCAGAGTTGGACTCAATCTGTATTTGGAGTTGCCTATAGAAGGCATCTTCTTCATCTACCTTTGGATTTAGCTTCTGTTGTAGCCATCTCAGGTATTGAGAACTAGCCTTTGGTAGTTGGTCTTCTAACCTGAAGAATCTCCTGTTACCATCTTCATCCCTGAACTCCATCATCCAGAAAGGTTGGAGGTGGATTTTCTGTCCATTATATGGGATCTTCATTTTCCTTGGTAGACTTGATGGTGAGTTTCAATCCCTCCTTATTTGTTCTATTTTGTCCAGTATCTCCCCTTTTGCTATCTTGGAGAACCCTGTGTATCTCTTGATTGCAGAGAACACTTTGGTTAAGGTATGATAATTTTCTCCAAGAACCTTTTGTAGTGGCCATGTCCTTTCCGTTCCTCCCTTGTATACAAAGACCAATCTTTCAGGCAAATGTTTATATTTGTCAATTCCTCTTACTTCTGACAATTCATCCAGATAAAGATTCATGTCAGAGTATTCTTCAATATCTGCCTGATAGATAAAATCATCCTTGTTTTCCAAGATTGGCTGCCTGACAATTGCAGGTACTCTAGCAACTTGAATTGGTTCCTTTGAAGGTTGCTTCCTTGGTTTCCTTTTCTTCTGTGTAGGCTTCTGTTGAGGCTTCAGCAAGAATGAAGGAACCTCAATGGAGTCAAGATTCATTGGTTCCTCTTTAGGTACTATAGGCTCACCATGGAAATTTACATCTGGGTTGAATACTTTCACATCAATAGGTTGTGATGAACCAACTGTCTCTTTGTTTTCAGTTTCCGGAGAGACATGCCTCCTTGCATGTGATTTTAATCTCTTGGATTTGGGGACTGATTTCCCTTTCTTTTTGAATTTGGGGACTTCCTCAGGTTCCCTCAATTCATCCTCTACCTCATCCAATAACTCTTGAGCCAGCCTTGCTTGCTTCTCATCTGAGTTTTCATATTGATATTCAGTGCTTGGTTGAGATTCTCTTAGCAGCCTTGAAGTCTCTTCTCTCTTGGCTTCAACAAATCTAGGATGGTTGTTGGATATGTTTAGAACTTTTCCATTCCTTATGATTACAGCCATCCATTCTCTTACACAACTGTTAGTCTTCTCCTTGAATTCCTTGATTGCCTTACCCATCAACTTCTCTTCATCATCCTTGGGAAATGGAAAGTCCAGTTGTAACTTGTTCTTCCCATTTGCTTTTAGTGGTGAGAAGGGTCTTGATTTGATGTAGGGTTCAAATTCCTTAACATGAGAAGGCTCAGCATCATAGAATGTAGGAGCCACAATTGCTGGAGTGAGCACCTTCAGAATTGTTGTAGATATTGTTGGAGCTGAGGTTTGGCTAGAGAACAGAGTTGATGCAATAGATTGATTGATCAATCTTTCTGTCCTCTTTATCCTTTCATAGTTTTCTTCTTTCATCTTTTGGAGAGCTTCAATTTTGGCTAGCTTTTCCTCTTCTGTCAAGTTTGAGAAATCAAACTCTTCAGATAGAGCTACTTGTACAGGTTTGGATTTGCTGGGGGAAGCTGTGACAATGAATTCCTGTGGATTGACCACTATGGTAGGCTGCTGCTCCCCCTCACTTGCTGCTTCCCTTCTTTCAGAAATTAAGATTTGACTTGAAGTTGCCACAGCCTCTTCCACTTTCTCCCCCTTTTTGTTAGCATCAAGGGTTTGACTAGAAGTTGGGGCTGCAACTAAATTTTCTAGCAGTTGGGTTTGCAGTTTCTGATGTTGAAGAAATTGCTCCATCTGGGATTCCATCTTTTCCACTCTTGAAGTGAGAAGTTACACAGATTTAGCCAGGTTGTCTTCTTTGAGAAACCTTTGTTGCAACACCCTCTGAGTGGCTGTAGGAGCTAGTTGCTCTAGCTTGGAATCCACAGAGATCTTCACATCCTTGATTTCTTGTTTGACCTCCTCTAAATTGGATCTCTGAATCACCATTTGCATCTTTTGTAACTTTAGGGAGTCAATTGCCTGTTGAAGAACAACCTTTCTCTGTGGATCTGCTTCTGGGTGCTCAGCCAGGGCAGATTTATATTGCCTTATGATCTCCATATCAAGTTGATGATAGGTGTAGTTTTGAGCAAATGCAAAATCATGAATACTGCTACCACCTTCATCTTCAGAGCTCTGGCTGTCTTCATCTTCAGAATTGTCAAATTCATCACTCTCAGCAGTGGTTGGCAGAGCTGCTATAGATTCCTTAGCTCTAAGTAGAGATTGTGAGGTGTGCACTAGGTGCATTGCCTCCTCTGCTTCCACATTGCCCTGTTGTGCCAGAATTTGATAGGCAGGAACAGGGTGAGTAAAGGTTTCAGCATCCAAAGAAATGGAGTCAATCATAGACTGATATTCTATTTGAAATTCCATTTCCTTGGATGCATCCTCAACCCCCATTGACTCACTAGCAATGGCTGCTTCTTCCATCCTTATCTCTCCTGTAGTCCCTTCTCTCCCCTCATCTCTCTTTTCTTGCATCAAGGGCTCCCCTTGGCTCACACCTCTCACACCCTCACCTTCACCTACTAAGGTGGAACTCTCAAACTCTCCTTTTGCCTGACCGGAAGAAATGGCCAGCCTCTCATTATTTATCTCTCCTTTTGCCTGCTCACAAGGCAGCCTCTCACTCCCTTCCCTCAAACCTAAAAGTGTTTCAACTACTGAGAACTCCTCTACACTTGACACTGGAATGTCAGATATAGCAGTGGTAGAGTGAGTTATCAACGGATAAGGAATATCCGTTGATGGAGTAGTTATAGCTGTCAACGGATGGCTAGAGAGAGGCGCATCCGTTGATGGAGAAACACTTGTCAACGGATGAAGGATATCCGTTGAGGAAGGAATAATTCTATCCGTTGAAGAGAAAACCAACACTGAATCTGTGGAGATTGATTTTAAGTTCGAGGCCACAGTCTGTGTTGAGAATTCTGGAAGGGAAGATTGATGGTCCAACAAATCATCTAAAAGATGATGACCACCAATTACAGAGTGGGGCTTCTCCAAGAATCTTAAAGATGGAGAATCAGGAATTGATGTAGATATCATATCCACATCCAGAGATGGAGTTGGTGATGGTGGATTGTAATGTGTGTCGATTTGAAGATTAAGATCAAGGGGCTGTGACTCCACATTTATTGGAGCCACATCAAACTGAGTTTGAGAAGGTACAGTTTCCTGTACAGTGTGTGCACCCTGTGATTCCCCTGTGGTTTTAGATTTCACTCTTCTTCCATAGGTTTTTGAGATTGGGCTATATGTGTCCCTAACCCTCTTGTGCAGTGTTCCTTGTGGGGAACTTGATTCAGTAGTCACACTCTTTTGGGAGAGTGTAACTAGAATTTGGCCTGAAGTTACATTAGCAGTCTTTTGAGAGACTGAAATGGTGGTTGCACTCATCTCTCCTTCCTTATCCTTAGGGCTTCTTTGATGTTCACCCTGTCCCTCACCACTCACTACCACCTTCACACTCCCCTCAAGAGGTTTGGTAGTTTTTACAACAGGTGTCTTTTGAGAGACACTTGAGGTTTGCCTTTTAGAATGTGGTTTTGGAACTTTGGATTTGGTCACTTTGGTAGGAGCCTGTTTGGTCACAACTACAGACTCCATTGTGACACTAGAAGGCAAAGAAATTTGGGGGTTGGAGATAGGGGTTTCAGAGTTAGAGATAGTTACCTGAACAATTGGTAGATATACCAACTGTACTCCTGCATTGAGGTTCATTCGAATCAGGTCACTTAAGACTCTCTTCTCCTGAACAAAACATTGGAACTTGCTATCCGGGTTAGCAATGGATAGCTTATTCTCAGACACATGCAGTGCTAAGAGCATTAAAAATCTAGCAAAGTAGATATTCTTGCTCCTAGTTTCCTTTTTACCCAACTTTGCAGCTATCTCATACATAACTAATGTGCCAAAATTATAGAATTTATCATTTAAAAGCATACACATCATTGTTAGCATGGACTGGGTAACAGCATCAAAATTACTAATTTTTCCTGAAAAAGTTTTAATGAAGGCATCACAGAAGTAGCTCCATTCTTTAACCATTCCTTTTCTAGCAATTTTCCCTAAGTTTTCAGTACTAAGGGCATAATTAATAGAATTAAGCATGGCAACAATTTCAGCATCAGTAGGTACTTTCAGACAGTTATTCTCAGGCAATTTTAAACAAGTAGTTATCACATCAGAATTAACCACATAGTTTTTACCCTTTAAAGAAAAAGCAATTGTACCGTCTGTGCCATTGTACTCAGCAGATGTCCACATTTCTTCAATTACCTCGTGGATTAAGGGAGTGGTAGCCGTCATAGCATATGACAGTTTGCATTTCTTCACGAAACTCATCAAAGTGTGGTAAGCTTCTGGAGCATTCACTGTGTCAACAAAGGCCGCGAAATTGTTCTTCTCATAGGTAAACCCAGTGGAGGACATCATCTTAACAATAGGCGCCATTGAAGTGATTGAACTTTGGTTACAGAGAGTTTTAGGGAAGAAGATGCAGTTAACTTTTGATATGCTTGAAAATAAATAAAAGTGAGTTGTGAGAGTACAAGTTCGCCTTTTATATTTTTCAAGAATTAAAAATGAAATAATTAAAAGTAATTACTCCATTGGTCAAAAGTAACTGTCAGATAATAAATAAAAAGAGAATAAGTACAGCCATGATTAGATATACACGGTTACCAACGGTTAAAAAAAAATGTATATCAACGGATATAGAATGAACGGTTGAGATACAGTTTATCCGTTGATGACGTGGATAGTCTGTTACCCGTTGACATGCAAAAATCTAGTAATGTGTTTATACTATCAACGGATAAAAGGATATCCGTTGATAAGCTAATTTTGCCTTAGGCAAAATTTCTGCAGAAAATTTTTCTGAAAGTTTTAACTTTCAAGTAAATCAAAACACATTTCCAGCTTCAAATCATTGAAATCAAATATCACTAGAAATTATGACAAGTTAAGCATACCTAGCTCACCTACCAATCTTGTGAATGTGGATTCATCAAGAGGCTTGGTGAAGATATCTGCAAGCTGCATTTCACTTGGCACAAAGTGCATTTCTACTGTACCATTCATCACATGTTCTCTAATGAAGTGGTATTTGATGTCAATGTGCTTGGTTCTCGAATGTTGCACTGGATTCCCTGTGATGGCAATAGCACTTGTGTTGTCACAGAAAATTGGAATCTTCTCAACTTTTAGACCATAGTCAATGAGTTGGTTTCTCATCCATAGAATCTGTGCACAACAGCTTCCAGCCGCAATGTACTCAGCTTCAGCTGTAGAAGTGGAGACTGAGTTTTGTTTCTTACTGAACCATGACACAAGCCTGTTTCCTAGAAATTGACAGGAACCTGTAGTACTTTTCCTATCAACTCTGCAACCTGCATAATCTGCATCTGAATAGCCAGTTAGATCAAAACCAGATTCTCTTGGGTACCAAATGCCAAGGTTTGGTGTTCCCTTGAGATACCTGAAAATTCTTTTAATAGCTATTAAGTGAGACTCTCTAGGATCAGCTTGAAATCTAGCACAAAGACAAGTAGAAAACATTATATCAGGTCTACTAGCTGTTAGGTATAAAAGTGAACCTACCATGCCTCTATAACTTGAGATGTCCACAGACTTTTCCTTAGTATTCAACTCAAGCTTAGTTGCAGTGGCCATAGGTGTTTTAGCAGATGTACAATCCATTAAGTCAAATTTCTTTAAGAGATCATAAATATATTTTGTTTGACTTATGAAAATGCCCTCATTAACTTGCTTTACTTGTAGGCCAAGAAAGTAAGTTAATTCACCCATCATACTCATTTCATACCTACTTTGCATAAGTTTGGCAAACTTCTTGCAAAGCTTCTCATCTGTAGACCCAAAAATAATATCATCTACATAGATTTGAACAAGTATTGAAGAGCCATTAATATCCCTATGAAATAAGGTTTTATCTACTGTACCTCTAGTGAAGTGGTTCTCCAAAAGAAATTGAGATAAAGTGTCATACCAGGCTCTTGGTGCTTGCTTCAAACCATAAAGTGCTTTCATGAGAAGATATACATATTCTGGAAATTCTGGATCCTCAAAACCAGGAGGTTGATGGACATAGACCTCTTCTTCCAGTTCCCCATTTAGAAAGGCACTTTTGACATCCATCTGATAGACTTTGAAATTGGCATGTGCTGCATAGGCTAGAAAGATTCTTATTGCCTCAAGTCTTGCTACTGGAGCAAAAGTTTCATCAAAATCTATTCCTTCTTCTTGAGAATAGCCCTTTGCCACTAGTCTAGCTTTATTCCTCACAATTATGCCATTTTCATCTGTCTTATTCTTGAGAACCCATTTAGTACCTATGACACTTATATCATCAGGTTTGGGCACAAGTTTCCATACTTTATTTCTTTCAAATTGGTTTAGCTCTTCTTGCATTGCTAACACCCAATCTGGATCTAGAAGGGCATCTTCCACTTTCTTAGGTTCCTCTTGAGACAGGAAGCTACTGTATAGACATTCTGCTTGAGTGGCCCTTCTAGTTTGGACTCTTGAATTTGATTCACCAATGATTAACTCAAATGGATGATTTCTAGTCCATTTTCTTGTAGGTGGAAGACTTGATCTTGATGAGGTTGCTTCATTTACATGATCATGTTGATTTAGCATTGAATTTTGACCTTGAGAAACTCCCCCTGAGTTTGTTGTCCTTGCTGAGTTATGAAGTTGACTGTCAATGGATGCATCATTTTGCCTGTCGACGGATGCTGCAGAATGACTGTCAACGGATGCATCTCTAATAGTGTCAACGGATGTTGCAGAATGACTGTCAACGGATGCTCCAGAATGACTATCAACGGATGCTTCATTTTCAGTGTAAGCATCACTTCTAGTTGGTGTAACAGCTCTAGGTGGATCTCTGTGGTCATGATCTTCATTCTCCTCATCATCATCATAGTACATTCTTCCTTCACCTTCATTCTCAAATTCCAACTTTTCATGGTAGCCTTCATCATTTAGGCCTAGAATCTTTTGATCATCAAACACAACATGTACAGATTCCATAACAATGTTGGTTCTTAGATTGTAGACCTTGTACGCTTTCCCTGCTACATATCCAACGAAAATAGCTTCATCTGCCTTTGCTTCAAATTTGCCTAAATTATCTCCATGATTCCTTAGCACAAAACACTTACATCCAAAGACATGTAGAAAAGCTAAAGTTGGTTTCTTGTTGGTTAATAACTGATAAGGAGTCATTCCTCTAGCTTGATTGACCAAGGAAATATTCTGAGTAAAGCATGCAGTGTTGACAGCTTCAGCCCAGAAATATGTTGGTAATCTTGATTCACTTAACATTGTTCTAGCTGCTTCAATGAGAGTTCTGTTTTTCCTTTCAACAACCCCATTTTGTTGAGGTGTTCTGGCAGCAGAAAACTCATGGACAATTCCATTCTCTTCACAGAAAATCTTCATTGTGGAATTCTTGAATTCAGTACCATTGTCACTCCTGATCCTTTGTACTCTGTCTTCAGAACCATTGTTTAGCATTCTGAGGTGATTGATAATGATTTCACTTGCACAATCCTTGGAGTGTAGGAAGAAAGTCCATGTGAACTTAGAAAAATCATCTACAATCACCAGACAGTATTTCTTCTTTGAAATAGACATGACATTGACTGGACCAAATAAATCCATATGCAGCAATTGAAGAGGCTTAACAATGGATGACTCTGTCTTGCTTTTGAAAGATGATTTCTTTTGTTTCCCTAATTGGCAGGCATCATATAGCCCATCTTTGACAAACTCCAAATGAGGGATTCCTCTAGCAAGATCCTTTCTTACCAAATCATTCATAACTTTAAAATTCAAATGTGACAGCTTCTTATGCCATAGCCAACTCTCATCCTTACTTGCTTTGCTGAAGAGACAAGTAATGGATTCTGAGCATGCTGAATTGAAGTCAGCTATGTAAACATTTCCTTTTCTAAAGCCTGTCAATACCACATTGTTGTCTTCCTTGGCAGAAACAACACAGGCTTCTTTTGTGAACTTTACTTCATAGTCTTTGTCACAAATCTGACTGATACTCAGCAAATTGTGCTTTAAACCTTCAACTAAAGCCACTTCTTCAATGATGACATTGTCTTTTGAAATCAGGCCATATCCCTTAGTATATCCTTTGCTGTCATCTCCAAAGGTAATTCTAGGGCCAGCTCCTTCCTTGAACTCTGTGAGCAGGGTTGAATCTCCTGTCATGTGCCTAGAACATCCACTGTCTAGGTACCATAGATTCCTTCTGTTTCCCTGCACACATTTCAAAAACAAATCAAGTTGATTTTGGTACCCAAGCTTCCTTGGGTCCTTTCTTGTTAGCCTTTGACTTTGCACTCTTAGCATTCTTCATCTTAGGTGTAGATGCTTGAGTAATGGGGTTTGACAAATGCTCATTTGCATGAATATTGGATGCATGCATGTGTGGAAAATTGGCATACATATTATTCATGTTAGGTAGGTTCCATGACATTTGTTTCACATTCATAGATTGAAAGTATGGATTAGACACATATGGCATGTTCACATATGGATTTCAAAAACTAGCATTTTGATACAAACCAGGCATAACAGGCATTGCAGGCATACATGGCATTGGTTGAGGTACATGAACAGGAGCCTTGTTGACAATCTTGCAATTAGAAGATAAATGATTGACACTATTACAATTACTACAAGTTTTCCTAGGAGCAAACTTGTCAGGAGAGTAATTGTTTTTCTTGTTGATGCCTATCTTACCATTTCTGTTCTTTTTCTTTTTGCCCTCAATTTCTACCTTTTCATTGTCTGATTTACCAACAGCCTTTTTGTTGTGTAAATCACCTGTCTTAGCCTTCCCACTGGATTTGGTTTTGCTGCACTCACCACTAACAAAATTCTTGTTTACTGGACCATACTTGATGTCCAGTTTCCTAAGTTCCTTCTTACTAACAGACTTTTTGTTAGTCGACGGATACCTCTCATCCGTTGACGGTTCATCTGTCAACGGATGATCACTATCCGTTGATTCACAAATAGTCTCTAGATCCTCAAGGCCAGGCTCTAGCTCCTTTTTCTTTTGAGTCCAGGTATCCTTCACAAATGATTCTATTCCCTGAACTTCTATTATGTTTTGAGAAACATTCCTACAACTTTGAAATTTAGCAATTATCCCTTGTTCTTTTTCAAGCTGGTCTTTTAAAATCAGTTCTCTTTTTAACACAGCTTCAAGTTCACTTTTAGCATTATTGCAATCAACTCTCATTTTCTCAAATTCTAGAAATTGAGATTCTAGAGCAGCATTTCTATCACTTAAAAACAGATTAGACTCTTTAATTCTATTGTTCTCTTTAGTAAGTGATTTAAGAGTAACACTTAAGTGATATAGTTCAGTAGACATTTCATCTATAACACTATTGCATTCCTCTTTAGTGAGCTCAGAGAGATTAGTAGAGAATACCTGATTGCTAGCTGAACTTGCTTCCTGCTCTCCAGAATCAGCCATTAAAGCAAGGTTGACTAACTCAGCATCATTATCAGAATGATTGTCATCAACAGCCCAGTCATACTCTTGGGTCAAGAATGCCTTTCCTTTCTGCCTGAGAAGATCAAAATATTTCTTCTTATAGTCAACAACCTCAGTTGGCTTTCCCTTGTTCTCAGATCTAGGTTTCCTGCATTCACTTATCATATGACCAGCAATCCCACAATTGTAGCATTTAATTTTGGATTTATCCACATAGTTGTTTGTGGAAAAATCCTTGTTAAATGGCTTGGCCATCCCAGAGTTTCTCTTGAATTTCAGCTTAGAGAATCTCCTAGATAGAAAAGCTAAGTGCTCATCTATCTCATCCAATTCATCCTGCTGAAGGGCATTCAATTCCTCAGACACCTTTTCCTTGCTCCTGCTTGATTCTGCTCTACCTTTACAAACCTCCCTGTTTGGTGTAGAACTAGCAGTTTCTGTCCTTTCCTCCTTTTGCTCCAAATTGGCAACGAGTGCAACTGACCCACTTTTCTTTTGAGACTTCTCAATCTCTTCATCCTGCTCCATTTCCAGCTCATAGGTCTTTAAAGTTCCATAGAGCCTTTCAAGAGTAAATGTCTTGTACTCTTAAGTGTTTCTTAGAGAAACAGTCATTGGCTTCCATTCCTTGGGCAGTGATCTCAGAAATTTGAGATTAGAGTCTTTAACCTGATAGATTCTTCCATACAGTTTCAAACCATTTAGTAGCTTTTGAAATCTACTAAATGTATCATTCAATGTTTCTCCACTCTTAAAGTGAAAATGTTCATACTGTTGGATTAGTAGTTGCATCTTGTTTTCCCTTACCTGTTCTGTTCCTTCACACAGGGTTTGAACAATGTCCCATACTTCCTTGGCGGTAGTGCAGTTAATAACATTGTCAACCATGTCTGTTTCTAGACCATTGAACAGAATATTCATGGCCTTTTTGTCTTTGTGGACTTCTGCAATATCTTCAAGACTCCACTCAGAAACAGGTTTGGGAATGAAAGTGTCAGGCACATCATCAGCCAGGCCAACTCTTGTTGCTGTCTTCATTGGAACGTGAGGACCCTTGTCAATGCAATCCACAAAACCCTCATCAATAGACGAGAGATGTAGACGCATTTTTACTTTCCAGTGAAAGTAATTTTCTCTATCAAGAACTGGAATCTTCACTCCATAATCCTTCTTAGACATGTTGGAAGTGTGTTGATCTTTAAACTTCAAATATGTTAGAAGCTTGCTCTGATACCAATTGTTATTCCCAGATTACACACTTGTATAATTGTAGAAGGGGGGGGTTGAATACAATTCTTGATATTTATAAATTTCTGATAAGAACTTCAGAAACTTATGAAGAGATAATTGCAATGTAAGAATTAAACACAAACATATATAAAATCAGGTGGTTAAAATGCACCACCTGAAGCTTTTATTTGAAGAAAACTCTGTGATACAAAATGTACACAGCTGCCGTTTTACAACTCTTTGCTTCTAAAGATATTCAAGAAACCCTAAGCAAATATGTCTGTTTTCTTAACCTACAAAGAGTTGCTACACTTGGTTATATATCCCAAGTTTTACAAGTACTACTGGAATAAGATAATACTAATCTAATTCTAGTTGACTTGCTACTACACTCCAAATACACATGTAGCCGAAAGGTTGTCCTTGTGTTCAGACATGTCTCCTGCACCTTTCTTGTATTCATAGTGTAAATGGAATGCTTCTTTCTTCTGTGTTTCCAAAGTATGGCTGCCATACTGCTTTTTGTATCTACTTTCAACTCATGTGATCTGTCAGTCAAACATGTCCTTATCAACTGCTAATCTCCAGCTAATCATAAAAATCAGTGTCAATGATTATCCGTTGATGATGTACACTGACATCCGTTGATGATGTATACTGACATCCGTTGATGATGTATAGAGCAGTATCCGTTGATGTTGGGACTTGAGCTGTATCCGTTGATAGAGTGGATTTGAGTTGTATCCGTTGATAGAGTTTAGTCTTCATCCGTTGATACACTTTCACTTAGACAGAATTACATAGCATAGCTTATTTACAATTGGCTACCCTATTCTGCCTATCCGTTGATAGTCAACATGACTGTGGATAAAAACACTATCAACTGATAACATAGAGATACTGCAGTGTGCTACAAAACCTCATCCGTTGATGAGCTACCTGTCAACGGATAGAGTTATAAATCCTCATCCGTTGACAACTACAAAACCTTAAACAATTTGATTGATTGTGAAGTTATCATCAAGTACAACATATTCCTAACAATTTGTTTTGACATCATCAATTATTGTTAACTTGTGCATTTTTGCTAATGAACAAGTTGGGGGAGATTGTTAGAAATAATTGATTTGAATATTAATCAGTGTTTAAGTGTTACAGTGAAAAATCAGAGTTTAGCTGGAAGAAGTCAGAGTTTAGTTAAACGCTGACAGTTGGAAGCTCGACAGAGTTTGTTAAACTCTGTCTGGAGGCAGCGTCTACTGGTCAACAGTGTTTGAAGATTTGTTATGGAATCAATATCTTTGAAGATTGGATAGCTGTCAAAGAGATTGAGTTGACTAAGGAGACGTGTAGCAATCGTAATTGATTTCAATTGTATAGCTAATTTATAGGAGTATCAATTATTGATTGTATAGCAGCTATATATCTTATAAATACAGTTAGGTTAACCCTTAAAGGGTATTGATCATTGTGAAACATTATTCATTGTAACCTAAGCAGCTCTCTGTGATAGTTTACATCACTGAGAGATGAGTTATTAATTCCAAACAATTTTTAATTGTTTAAACGTGTATTTTATTGTTAATCTCTCATACGATCTTGATTATAATTGTGTATTCGGCCTAACAGATATGTAGCACTAACAATACTTTTGACTGAATTCTTGAAATTTTAGAGTAGGAATTGCTTGGGTTTACAATTTCAGGATCGGAGAAATCATCTTCTGGGTGAAATGATTCAACTTTACCATATCCAACATCAAGAACCCATTTTGTGAATTCTTCAATTTTTTTGTTCGCAACATCAGATTTACCAGAGCCTAAACGCATATTTTTACTTAGTAGACAAACCTTACAGGAACTCCATTAATAGGACTGGTTAAGCGACGCATTCAAAACCTTGGACCTTGTAGCATTTGGAATTACTAGTAAGATTTGCCGAAAATCTCCTCCAAAGACAACAGTAATACCACCAAATAGAAGATGCTTCTTTTTAGGATCAACATATGACATTATATCCCTGAAATAAGGGTCAACGGATTCAAAAGCATACCGATGCTGCATAGGGGCCTCATCCCAAATAACCAAACTGGTTTGTTTAATTAGTTCAGAAATATCAGATCCATGTTTGATGTTAGCAACTGAATATTGGTCCAGTTTAAGTGGAATATGGAATCTTGAATGTGCAGTTCTACCTCCGGGAAACAAAACAGCAGCTATTCCTGAAGATGCAACAGGCAGTGCAATTTTACCTTCGCTACGCAATCGAGCACATAATGTTTTTCAGAGGTAAGTCTTTCCACATCTGCCAGAGCCATAAACAAAAAATAACCGTCCATTACCACTGTTAACAGATTCAATTACAGAGTCATATACATCCATCTAGCCAGGATTTAAATTTCCTTTAAGGCGGTCATGTTCCAACTTCATTTCGCTCCTATCATATCCTGTTTCTTCTTCTATAAGTCTGTTTGTTAAACCATGTAAATATGCTTCATCCGGATATGGCAATGTGGAATAATCTCGAATACTTTTGCCAACCTCGTTTAACAATTTCTCCAACTCTAGAAAGGAAAATGATTCAAATTAAAAGATGTTAATGAAAAAAAATATATTAAGATTACAAAATGTGAGCACATTCTTTATTTATATTTTGAGATTGACCTGCAAGTGTATAGTTTTCCAGGTCATGTTCAGAAAGAGTGAGATTTTGGTTATCGGCTGCTTTGCGTTTGGAATACAAAATATCTTTCGACATTGTTTTCCAATGTTGAGTCCACAACTTTAAAGGATCTGCAACCGGACAATTTGTTAATATATGAACAAACATGGACCTTAATTTTTGAGGCATTGCGGAATCAACATTCTCTTGAAGTGTAGAATGCCACTGATTATCATCTTTAAGCAATCCAAGTGCCTCACATGCTTCTTTGAATGTACCATATACACGATGCTGAACAATACGAAGATCTTTAAATGATGTAGCTCCTTTAATCCGCATTGGAAGATAAAAAGCTTCACCACTTGATGCATGAACTTCACATAATCTTCCAATAACAATACCTCTTTGCCTTTTCTTCCATTTGTTTTGTGCTGGTTGCCATGTAAAACCTCTTGGGAATTCCTGGTAAGTATATTCTCGAGCATCAGGAATGGTTTTGTTGGCAACGAACCATGCTTCCAATTTACTCTTTCTATAAAGTGCTTTGTCTGTAACATTCTCCAGATTATCCTTTACATTGAAAGAAACATTTTTACCTCCTAGAACGTGGACCATTAAGTGTTCTACAGAAGGGTAACGATAATGAATATCAAATCCTAATATCCTCCAAGCCGCTTCCGAAGCACATACATATCGACCGTCAAGATAGTGCTTGACTTCATCTACTAGTTTGTTATTATTCTTCGAAGATGAAGATTTATCACCTTTCTTTGATTTTAATAACATGGTAGCATTGTCATGACCTTTTAAACAATATTTGAAAAGTTACTTCAAAGACCTTGAACTGTTGCAAACCTCAAGATTAATGTGACACTGGAAGCGGAGTAGGAAATCCCTACAATAGGGGACAACAAATCTGTTATCAAGCATGTGCTTATTTTTTACTACATATCTATCCATTTTCCGTCTTCGATAAACTGGAAATCCACAATCATCAAAAAATGTGTGACCGTTAAACCTGTTAATGACGAAAAAGTGCGGATATACATAATTAGTTGTTTATTTTGTGTTTTTAATATATATTGTAATGACCATAATATACTATTATGTTATGATCATGGAGAAATAATTCATGGAACATTTTTTAACCTAGATATTCAAACATTCAATGCATTAAAAAATACAAACCTCTTTGGGAAATGACGTATACACTTGCCATTAGACATACATGGCGAATATGAGAAATCTTTTCCACAGGGACCATGAATCATGTAATTCTTGACAGCGTTGTATCCGATTGGATCAGACTTAATATCTGGAATTTCAGCTAATATTATTTCATCAATATTTTCTGTATTTTTTGGACGATCATCGGGATGCAGCCAAACTAAAATATGTGCATGAGGCAGTCCACGTTTTTGGAATTCAATGACATACAAAACTGTTACAATAACATCAATAAAAAGGAAGTTGTTATACAAATTTAAAATTTTTTAACAGAAGATAAAGTATTCATGAAAAGTACAATATGTTTTTACCTCCAATGCATCTCCCAAAATAGTTTTTATTCTTAATCAAATCAACAATTGGTCCAATTTCAATTTAAAAACCCTTGCAACAACATCAGGAGAATCAGATACAGTTGCACCAGGAATTTTGTCAACCATACGTTGAATTTCAGCCCATTTCGTGTTGCACTTCATTGTGAGAAAAAATGTTGGATGACCAATAGATTGACAAATAGCAAGTGAATCTTTGAAATATTGTGACATGTATCGCTTTGATCCAGTGAATGTAGCTAGTAAGATAACATTTTTTCCAATACATGATAGATTTGTATCACCTTTTCGTAAAGAATCACGAATAGATTTGTACAAATCTGAACGTATGGTTTTTTAATGTGTCTTCACCCAATTAAGTCTATATTGCTTAATTGCAGTTAAAGCATCAACCACGTATGGTTGCCATAAACGACCGCTTTGATGAGGCGTAAGTCCTGCATGAGGCATAGATGCTTACATTTTTTAGTTGTGTTTAAAATGTAAAGGGAAAATGCAAAATTTAAAAAGTACAAAATTGGGAGCAAAATGTAAACTTTAAACGGGAATATTTGTAGTTATGAGGATGTACATAACTGTAAAGTAAACTGTAAAAATTAAAAGGAATACAAAAAATCTTTACCTTCAGTTGGTCTTATCATTAGTTTGTAAGCATAAAATTCCCTCATAGTAATATAGTCCCGGTGCTTACGTTCATCTTCTGGTTCAACAATTTCATCTGTGATAACTGGCTTTTTTCTTTTGTCCTTTTTCTTTAATGGAATCTCCTTATGAAAACCATCGTCACCGTTAGGAAAAAGGAGCGGATATTGAAGCTGCATGAAGTGAACATTAGTCTCAAAAATACGCTTCAATTTTTTATTCTTCTTTTGGACAACTATATCTCGCCATCCACATGTATTCTGGAGATCTCCAACAATTAGTGCACCAACTTCGTCGAATGGTCCTACTGGATTGGGCCTACCAGAAGCAGATGAGGAAGAAACTAATAATAATTTTACTTCTTCGGGCTCTTGATTTCTAAATCTATCCCTTGCCATGAGGAATCCTTTAACCAACTTGTTATTTTCATCAAGCATTAAAAGCAATCCTTGAACAATTTCAGAATCGGTACCATCACTTCCAGGAATAGCATTTTTTCAGTTCTCTATTTCATTTTCCGTGTCATACACATAGAGTTGACAATACTTTGGAGTTTCTCCGTTAACTGTACATATGCTTCCTATTAAGTGGTAATTTTGGCCACACAACTTAAACGTGTAGGGAGCTCTACCCTTGTTAATCTTGTTATCTATTTTCCCACCCAAAGATGTGAAGGCAAACATAGAATTATAGATCCGAATGTTTTTTTATAGTGTGCAATTCTTGGACCTCCGGACAACAATTCTCTTAGAAATGTTGGTGGTTGCCTTTCTGGTGGAAGCTCTACCTAGCCATTCTTGCAACACATTGAAAAAGTTGGACTATGATACTTTGTTGATTTGTTATTCCTCTCTGAATTCCACATAACAGCTTTACAATGATGACAAACTTTGTCAGCATTACCCAAATCCATGTATCCATTCCACATATCTGCTTGAATAACAATATATTTAAAATTAGATAAGGCTAGTATGTAAATGATCTGTTTAAAATCTGATATATATAACATCAATTATAAATAATGTGAAATCAAATCCTTAATTTTTGGCAGAGAATAGCCAAAAATATACCTTCATACAACATATCGAGTTCACTTTGATCGTTATCACTGGCATATTGAGAAGGAATTGCTGCATAAAAAGAGTCAGAAATATTAATTATGTAATGCCAGTTTTTCTAAGCTTTTGAGCTTGTATATGTTGACAGTAATATAAAAAAACTTACAATCTGTGTCATCATCTTCAGAGTACACAGGTTCAAAGTAATCTACAAAGTATTAATATGGTGGGAGAAACTTAAGATACAAACATCAAAACGGCAAAGAAACATAGTACAGGTAAAGATTTATACCTGATTCTTCTTCGTCAGGGTTATCCGTGGCATTGTTAAAACTATCCTAAGTTTTTTGTCATAGATTCAGGATCAATATCAATATGGTCTTTATTGGTCTGTTGAGGGACATTGTCTGAATCTGCAAAAAAGGATTACTTCAATTACAAACATGAATGTGTTAAAGTTAATATTAATATCAGCAAGTCTAATAATGTATAACTTTAATAAAATTACCATTAACAACAAAACTTACATGGATGACTGGAACGTGATATAGTTGATGCAGGTAACTGGAAATCTGGTATTCTGGTTTGCCTATGTTACAGATAACTTGGTGTTTGGATGTCTGATGTTGTACTTGATAAGGCTAATACAACATCGGTTACGTTTTAAGATGCTAAAATCATATTGCAGATTTGTAAACAAAAAAATACTAATGTAGAAGGTATTTGAGATTTGTATACTAATTCAAAATATTTGCGATCTTAACTACATACGTGGTACATTAGAACGTGATATGGTGGAAGATGGTAACTGAAACTTTGTTTTGCTCGTACTTCCTTTATTGTTGTTATTACTTTTAGGCTGATCTGAATTCCAGCTGCCCTAACCTGATATATAAAAACCAAATTGTGAATATGACGATAGAAAGAGCAAAAGTAGGCTGACGTAAAACTCATATAAAAAGCTAAAGTTTCATATTTTATAATTTTGAGAACATGGTGACGGATTTACCTAAGAAATTTAAATCACCTATTCTTAGCTGGGGAAGACATCGAAATATGTCTTTCCATGGTGCGTATTTTTTCTTACATAAAAAAACAGAAAATTACCGTTTAATAACTAATACATTGACTATTGCATAGTTGTAAACAAATAATACTGTATATGTATGAGAAATGATACATCATCATCTACAATACTTCAAAATGTACATGTAATAGAAAATATTACCTTTTATACTGGAAGATGCATAATGCGTACTTATCGAAGTTTTGACATTCTTATTAAAATCAGTTAATTGGCTTAAAGCGGCTGCTTTATAAAGAAAATAACTGGTTAATGCATATTTACTCGCATAAACATATGGATGAATATTAAATGTGATTGATGAATATTGTACCTGAACCAAGGATAGACGAATTGCCAACATTGTTCGTCAAAGAAGAATTTGCTAAACTCTCCCATTGACAGTTCTGATCTATCTCAGAAAGTGGACTGCGGGATTGCACAGATTGTGATCCTAATAGACAATAAAACTTTAAAAGGGAATAATGTTGATAAAAGTGTACATGTAGTAATGGAACTTTCATATTGTGCATTCAGTTTATACAGCACTGGAGAAAAAATTTAAAACTTCTATACTTAAAGTATACTTACTAAAGTTCGCATGATTGTGTGTCTGTATATTACGATCTGAATTTTCATCAACATTATATTTCTGATTTTGTCTTGAGTCAAAACTGGAGAACCAAACTTGTGAATGGGATTCATGCGGCTAACGGAATCTACAATAGCAACAAAAAAAATATAATAGATTGGAGAATAAAGAAAAATCTCACATTAAATAATGACTCATATTATGACGAAGAAAATATACTCACTTTGACCAACGTTTGGAGGAAATGTAAATCTACCCAAACTCTTTTGTCCAAACCTGTGATCTATATCAGAAAGTGGACTGCGGCAATGTCCTGTTTCTGTTCCTAATTGACAATCTTGAATCTTACGCATATTCAATTGTTCCGGAAAATTTACAATATGAATTTTCTGAAAGATTCATATTCTGATTTTGTCTTGGAGTCAAAACAGGTGAAGCAAACTTATGAATGGGATTCATCTGGCCTATATAATCTACATTGCCAAAGAAATAAAAAAGTACTACATTGTTTGAGGAAGAACAACTATCATAAAAACAAGAATAAAAAACCATTAGGACAAATATACTCACTTTGGGCAATGTTTGTAGGCAAATCATATTGCAGAGACCTTGAAATTAAGCTAGACTTTTTGTCAGACGGATTCATTGCTCGTTTTTTAACTAAAAAAACATATAACATATTAACGGTTAATTAGAGGTCTTTCAGTACATAAAATGGATATAACCAAAATACGTTAATTAGGACAACATTATGATGATCATGAATACCTTGTTTTGGCGATGAAGGAGAGTGCTGGTTTGACTTGTGTGGTCTTTTAAAACATGTAGAATTGCAAACAATGATTACTTTGATATATAGTTCATATTGTTCCTAGAGTGAAATGATGGAAGATATCAGAACGCACCTTTGCCATTATCATCCATTGAAGCAGAAAGATTGATGATTGTAGGATGATGGATAGTATATGATTGTTTAATAAATCACAATGCAGCCATGAAAATGTAGATTGATGATGATAGGAAATTTGAATTCTACATGGAACATTATTATCCTGAACGTGCGGACCTATTAAATTCAAATCATTGATGATGCATAATTCGTGGGATATATCGTTGAGTAGTTGTCAAGTAGGTAATACAAAAGAAGTATAAAGAACCCATATTCACTAGATGGATAGCCCAAAATCCGACCCAAATACCCGTTAATGAAGCGGAAATTCTTGAAAAGCCCTCAATTAAAAAAGATGAAGGAAAAAATATGAGGGTATTGTAGTAATATGAGGAAGTGCTTCACTAGCACAAATTTATTTTAATAGATTTAACGAAAATGAATAAATACAAATTACATTTTATCGATTTATATTATATTTATCGAAACTTGGAGATCCATACGATTGGATCGTTCAAAATAAAATTTAAAGAAAATGAATCAATACAAACTACCTATTCGAAAATAACTTTTGATTTTAAAATTACTACAATTGATTTTTAAAAATCGCCATTTTTGACATACATGACTAATTCACAGTGATATTGATATCCGTACGGTTGGATCATTCAAAAAAAATTGAAAAAAAGTAAAGTCCAACCCTAATCTTATCCCCAAATCTATAACCCTGAATCGTGTAAGTTTAGTTATTACTTATTAAAAGTGTTAATGTTTTTTTGACATTTTTAACATACATGACTAATTCACAGTGTTACCGAGATCCGTACAGTTGGATCATTCAAGAAAAAATTGAAAAAAAAAATAGTAAAGTCCAACCATAATCTTATCCCAAAATCGTGTAAGTTTAGTTATTGCTTATTAAAAGCGTTAATGTTTTTTTGAGTATTTATTTTTCCAGAACTAAATCGTGTTGAACTGATTTTCAAATTTTGATTTTTACGAGCCTAATATTAGTAAATATTTATTTTGTTATTTTGCGAGATGTTTTATTTACAAAAAAATTATTCAATAATGGATTAATACCATAATTACTAAAATTAATTTTTTTGAATCGTCATTTTTACAATTGGTAAAAATAACTATTATTACAATTGTATGGACACTTAACATTTCCTAAAAATACAAATATTTTATTTAATTTTCTTTATTTTTAAAAATAAATATTTTGTTTTGTAGATTACTAGAAATAGAAGTGTTAGTAATTTAGTACCTGTATGGCTTCGGAAAGTAATGCTACTATGGTCCATGCTAGTTAAGTGATCACGAAGTACTAACCAAGCAAAACTATGAAACTAAACGCTTTAAATGTAGTTTATAAGTTAAATTAATAAAATAAAAAAATTTAAATAGGTTTTTATCCAGATTTTTCGGGTTTCGGGCTTTATCCGGGCTTTTATCCAAGCTTCGGGCCGGGTTTTTATCCGGACTTCGGGTCGGGCTTTTATCCAGGATTTTATCCGGGCTTTCAATCGGGCTTTTCGGGTTTCGGGTCGGGCTTGATGAAAAATAGGAGGCCAGACTTAGGTCCACGTGCCGGGCCGAGCTTTTCAGCTCTTTTTCGGATCGAATCTGGCCGGATTTCGGGCTTCGGCTTTTTGAACATCTCTACTTTAAGGTAAGGATAATAAAGAAAGAAATTGAATAGAATAGTAATTGGGTGAAGGCTAGATCTACCGACTTTTTTGAAAACATTGACAAGAATACCCGAGAATGAGGTGGATGGCCATGTTTACCAATCTGTTACGCATTTACAAAAAGATTAAATCATGTTACGCATTTACAAAAAGCTTAACATGTTTAATGTTTTTCTATTAATTTTTTAATAGCTCTAATATGCATTCCCTATATAGGTATCAAGTGATACGCATCTTTCTTCTGGGTAATTAATCATGATACGCAATTAAAATCTGGGTAACTTGTATTAATAATATACATATTTGACACGTTCGGATACGGTTTATTCGTCATTCCGAATATTTCTAAAACCCAAAAATGAAAAAGTTGAACCCCAAAAGTTAACCGTTGAACCCCTAAGGAAATACTGATAAATTTAAAATATTTAATTTAAAAAGTTGAATATTATAACAAGTCCGGTGGCCTGATTTTTAAAAAATCGGGAGCCAACCCCGATTTTTTAAAAATCAGGATAAATTAGGGTTTAGAGTTTAGGGTTTAGGGTTGTAAACCCTAAACCCTAAACTCTAAACCCTAAGTCCGTATACGGTTTATTCGTCATTCTGGATATTTCTAAAACCCAAAATGAAATTGTTGAACCCCAAAAGTTAACCGTTGAACTCCTAAGTGAATAAAGATAAATTTAAAATTTTAATTAAAAAATTTAATATTTTCAAACCCCAAATATTGGAACCCGTTGAATCACGAATGAAAATTATTTAACCCAAATATTAAGCTGTTACGCATTTTATATTTGGGTATTCAGCTATTAGTTTATTATGCATTTGTCATAGGGGTAAGTTTTTTGTTTTTTTTTTGTTACTCACTTAACTAATGCGTAACCGGGGGTTTTGGTTTTTTTTTTGTTAAGCATGTTACACATGCGTAACAAGATTTTTTTTGTTAAGCATTTTCCAAGTGCGTAATAGGTGGGTATTTTTGACCACCTATTTCATAAATCGTTATTTTAGTTAAAAATGAATAAAAATGCGGTAAAAATATCATTATTTCATGGTAATTTAATTTTGGGAGTTTACTGGTCAACACATGGATCCATCCAAACGGCTAGACAGGACATGTGGGTTAATCCGAAGGGTCCATTATTGAGGTTTGTTTACAATTAAAAAACATACACTAATACACACGAGCTCGGATCCTCTGTCCGTGTGGCGGGGCTCATTGTAAGGAAAATGGAAATAAAAATAATTTATTTCCATTTTCCTTACAATAGACCCCGTCAAAGACATCCATTTTCTATAGGGGACACAAAAGGAAACAGACACAAAAGGAAACACAGATAAGGGGAGAGGATACTCATCCAATACACAAACCCAACCGCCTCGTCTGGATCATTTATCTGCCCTGCGATCTCACTCTCTACAACAACAAACCCCCCCTTTTCTTTTTTCTTTCTATACACACATACACCCGCATATTTACTAGGTATTTTTTTCGATCTATTCACTTTCGATTTCGATTTAATTGTTTTTTTAAATCAATTCGAATTTTTGATTAATTAAGGTCACGATTATTAATCATTTTTTATGTCTCGGCTAATCTGTTAATTATTGTTTGGAATTGATTCTTTATCATTTGTTTATATTTGTTAGATTATTTTGCGATTCGCTTTTAATTAGGGTTTGTGTCATATGTCTATGTATGTGTATGTGTTGAATTGGGGTATGCGAATAATATGTATGAATCTGTTGATTCTCAGCTCCATTTTGTGCTTTTGTGATGTCAGTTTATATTATCGTATTTGATTGGAAGCACAGTAAAGTAATACTCGTTTTACATGCATTTTTAACCTCATTAAATCAGTGGAATTCTCGGTTCCGGGGATTTTATGAATTTACAGATGTTGTACTGTAATGCGTGAAATAGGAATCAAATAGATATTTGTGAGCAAAATTAATTGAGGGATAGTAGTATGTACAAGTGAAGAAAAATGAGAGTGGGTCGCTTTTTGGGTACTTTTTAGGTTGGGTTTGTGAAGGAAGTGAGACGGGAGGCAGAAACAAAAAAAAAAGTGAGACATTTAGCAAAAAAAAAAAAAAAAAGTGAGACGGGAGGATGAACAGGGATTTATTTCTAGTTTGGGGGCATTGAGCCGTAAATTAATATTGTATGAATAGAATGAAGACACCAACCAGGGGATTGGGCTTTGATTGAATTCTCGGTTCTGCCCGCATTCCGACACCCAAAAAAGGAAAATCTTAGCTAAAGTTTGGTATAATTTATTTATAGTTGAAAAGTAATTTAGGATGTTGAGGAATACTACATCATCGAGTAAACTTACAATCTGCAACAGTTAGTGTTTGTTTTTAGAATGATTTGGAATTGATGAATGTTAACAGGTAACAATAGCAGAAGATTTTCAACCTTCGGGGTTCGTTGTATTGTTTGAGTGATCAAATTATATGATGTTTGTTGTTCATATGCTCCAGTTTGAGTGCCAAGTTCTTGGGTATCCATATAGTTACATCATTGTTGGTTTTTGTTTTGTATTTTTGATGCAGAACAAGGAATAATTAAATTAGTTTGTATATATTTTACATTATTATTTAGATTTAAAAGTAATTTAAATTGATTCAGTAGTTTAGTTATATTAAGTATATTTATTAGGAATGTTCTTGATTATTGTATTAGAATCCTACCTTTGTCCTAAAATGCTTCTCTTCTATTTAGTACAACATATAATAGGGAAAAGATCAAATATATGACTTTAAGTTGGGAGGATCCTTTTGGGATGGGAATGCTTATTTGACATTATAAAGCATAAGTCCTTGCTTGCTAATTAGGTGAAGAAAAGCTTTGATCGGAAATGAAACACAGCTGCTTATAATTGAATTGATTGGAATTTTAGACTTGTCTGAGCCTATTTGCTAAACTTTGTGTAACTAGATAAGTCCTACATGTTACTTTATCTTTACTAGAGTCATTGGTTGAAAATTTATGAATGACAAAATGTGGTTATGTCCCTACATTTTTCTTGCAAGATATATCTTAATACACATTTACTAATTCTAGTGCTAGAGATTATTTTCTATTTCGAAGTATGCTATGTTTAGATGTTACTATGTACGTATCAGTATCCAGTTTTCCTATTTATGTGACTATAGAATCTATTGGAATTCCACCCGTTAATTAATTATCTTATAGTTTCTGCCTTATAAATACATGTGTAGGTAGCCATTCTTTAAAAATTTGATTTCGTTCTGTACTGAGTTGTTGCCTACATTGTTTATATTCTCTTTCTTCTGGATGGTAGTCAAACAGTGTGCATCTGATATGGAGCTAGACATCTCTCTGATATACGCACGTACATATCCCCATTTGGTACCTAACTTTTTTGTTCTTTATATGCAGCCAACAAATTTTAGAGATATGGTTAGAGCATACTCACAGGAGCACACTTTTAAGCACCCATGGGAAAGGGTAACCTCTGCATCTTGGCGCAAGTTTGCTGATCCTGAGAACAAACGTGTGCTATCTCACATCCTTGAAGTTGACACCTTGAATCGGAAGCTTGATTCCGAGTCGGGAAAGCTTTACACAACTCGTGCTATCACAATCCATGCTCCAGGACCATGGTTTGTACGCAAAATTGTTGGTCAGGATATCTGTCATTGTGTTGAATCAACTGTTGTAGATGGGCAATCTCGATCAATGCAACTTGCTACCCGTAACATCAGTATGCAGAAGTTCATTGAAGTTGAGGAGAAGATCCGGTATGACCCACACCCAGATAATCCGAATGAATGGACTATCTGCAAGCAAGAAACGAGCATTCGGATAAGGCCTTTTTCAGCACTGGCTTCCATGGCTGAAAAGATTGAGCAGAGATGTGTTGATAGGTTTCAGCAGAATAGTGCCAAAGGTAGAGAGGTTATGGAGAGGATCTGCAAGTATTTGGAAGCTGAATCTAGGGGGATCAAAATGTAGTTTTAGTCATCTTTTATTTTTTTATACAATTTAAGCTCCAAAGTTGTAGCTTGTTGGATTTTAGACTTAACTACGCCAGCTCAACATAAGAGTCAAGTTGATGGCCACTTTGAATCTATGTTAATGCTGTTTAACTGACTGGCTTGAGGCCAGCCACTTCATAATGAAATTAGCAGAAGAATGCAGTCTATTAGTCTTTAGAATTTTGATGTTATAAGGAAAAAGATGGACACTGTATTATGCATCTTCTGTTGCTTTCTTGTGAAAGAGTTTTGTGTTCTATAATTGTTCTAGTGTCGTGGCCCTGAAGAGAATAATGGATGGTGATACCATGATTTCTGTGCATCAGGGTTGGACTCGATGCACAAGCACAACCAAGTTAAAGGCAAGAACTTCCAGTAGGGGAGAGCACGGTTCGGTTCGGGACGGTTTTGTCCCGAAATCGCATGTCTTCGGTTTTAAAAATTGAAAACCGAAACCGAGTTCGGTTTCGGTTTTAGAAAGCTCGGTTCGATTTTTAACGGTTCGGTTTCGATTTTAAAACCGAACGAAAAATATCATAAATATATTACAAAATTTTAAATTTATAAATTAAATTTACATCAATTCCCCAGTTCCTTGTATAGGTTGAAGGCAACTTCTGTGATTGGTGAAACTTAGGAACACAATTTGCATCAATTCCACTGTTCCCTGTACAGGCTAAATATTCAGATATGACAATAAGAAACTGAACATGAAGAGAAGATTACATCTACTAAATGTGGCTACAACTGAATATTCATCAGCTGGGATTTGAAGATCAAACAACGTTTCCTCATCCGACATCGTTTAGAAACTTAATGATAATTCAAGATATAATATATTTATTAATTTTAATAATACATATAAATTACATAAATTAATATAAGTTATATATTTATTTTAATAATCGGTTCGGTTCGGTTTTAGCCGGTTCGGTTTTAACCTATAACCGGAACCAGAACTGAAAGTCTCGGTTTTTAAAAATCAAAAATCGCAACCGCCGGTTCGGTTTCGATTTCGGTTTTTTCGGTTCGGTTTCGGGTTCGGTTTCAATTCGGTTTTTTCTCACCCCTAACTTCCAGTACAGTTGAGGTCTTGGTTTCAAGCAAATACTTTGAACTAATAAAGATTAATTTGACATAACTTTTACGCACTTCATTGGCGGTACAAACATTCTAATTACTGTATTTGTGAGTATTGTCTTTTACGGTTTATATATTGTTGTCGGTGTGGAATATGGTATGCATGAATGTATGCAGCAAAATGAATCGGGAAAAAAAAAAAAGAAAAGAAAAGAATAAGCTTGCAGCAAATTATGGATATGACTCAATGACGTGGCCCAAAGTGAAGGGGTTTGATGTCAGAGGAAGAGTAGAGTGACCTCAATGTGACCGTATTGTATGAAATTTACAAACGCCTTGAGCTTTCATTGGAAAAAGATTTAAAAATGAGAAATATTACACAACAATAATTACAATGGTATTCCTTCCTCTCTTTTGTAATTCAAATGAGAAAATGTCAATGAGATACTGAAATTATTATCAGTTTTTTTTTCTTTTTAACCCTTCTGTTAACGGAGGAATTTGGTGATAACAAATTTCGGAGATTGCTGGAATAACGAAATCATGAAAATAGGGGGATTTGGGATTTTGGATGTTTGGGACTGGACTTAAGAGGTGTCTCGACTTGTTAAATGTGTCGGATCCTTTTTTCAAGATGCCTGCGTACCTTATATTTATAAGGATCAAGCCAACGCAGTTCTGTTAAAAGGATTGGTTTTTAATCCCTATGATTGTTAAGGGATGTATTTTGGGAATTAGTAGATTTTATCTCTTTGAATTATATTCGCGTTGGGATACCTTCCTGATTTGAAGGATATCGTTTAGAGATATTTTCTATCATAAATTGGAGATAATTCCTCGTTTCAGAGAGAGGAAATAATTAACTTGGCGATTAAGTTAATTATTATTAGATTCGTATTTGGAAATTTGGGAGATATTAGAGGCAGCCGAAAATATGGCGTAACAACTACCCCCTAGTTCTTCAGTGTAGCTTGCTGCAGTGAAGAACTAAGCATGCTTCGATCTTCCAAATTTCCTGGGTCACTGAAACAGCTAGGAGAGGAAGATTAGTAAAAAATATGGAGCACCAAGGTGCTCGTAATATTCATGTAGATGTAAACGAGACAATATGCGAGATGTAAAAAATAAGTTTTATAGGTGTGAGAGAACGTATCCTGGATAGTCATCTAAGCATTATTCGAAGAGTCGTGTAAAACTTTCCGAGCAATATCCTGAAAAGCAAATATTCAAATAAATATCCTCTATTAAGCACTCCGAGAAATACCCTCCTCAAAGAAGGACGTATTCTAGAGTTTCCATAACGTATTCCGGAAAATATCCTCCTTCAAAGAAGGTCATATCCACCAGAATTTCCATAAATGCTTCAGAGATATCCCTCCTCACAGGAGGTGGATTTTCCGAAGCTCGAACCTTGATAAGGCGCCGGAAGTACGGACATCCCCCCCGGAAGTACGGTTTTTTGCAAGGATTTAGTAATTTAGGGTACTCTCCTCAAAGGAGATCAGTTTTTGTTCAGAAATACCCTCCTCACAGGAGGTGGACTTTCCGAAGCTCGAACCCTGATGAGGCGCCGAAAGTACGGACATCCCCCCCGGAAGTACGGTTTTTGCAAGGATTTAAAAATTTGGGATACCCTCCTCAAAGGAGATCGTTCCCCATTCCAGAAATATCCCTCCTCACAGGAGGTGGATTTTCCGAAGTTCGCTTCATTTTCACTAAGACTCTCCTTAGAGGAGATCATCTTTTAAATAAATCATAAAGACCCTCCTTAGAGGAGGTCGTCTAACACAAAAGAAATAAGGGAGACCCTCCTTATAGGAGGTCATCTTCCCAAAGTCATATCAATATCCCAAGATTCTTCCAAAAAATACCAGCAACACTTGAAGGCTCTTCTAAAAAATCAACTCTTCGAATAAAAGTCTTCCAAAATATTACCCATACAAAGGAGGGCCTTCCGAAATAATTAACTCTTCGAACAAGAGCCTTCCTAAATATTACCCCTGCAATAAGAACCCTTCAAAATTTATCCCTAGAAAAGAGGGTCTTCCAAAATATTACCCCCACAAAGGAGGGCCTTCCAAAATAATAAACTCTTCGAATAAGAGCCTTCCAAAATCATGTACCACGAAGATTACACCAAAAATCTTGAAAATCTTCACAATTCAAATTCTGCCCAGATCTGTTTTTGACGTTTTTGACCACCTAAACGATTTTTTCTTGAAAAACACAAAACAGGAAAGTTGTAGATAACGAAAATATCTTTCCGATGATATATGGCTCATCAAAAACGGACTTATAACGAATCGGGAATCAAAGAAAACGTCTGCTGATCTCCTTCTTGATGCTGAAAAACGAGATCTGATTGTTTTTTTGATTTCGAGAATAGATCAAGATATAATCTGAGAAAACTTAAAGAACGAAAGTTATAGACAATTTAACAAACTTTCCGAATCATTAAAAATCATCAAAATCCGACATGTATTGAATTTACTACGAATTTTATAAGATAATTAACTTGTATGGACAAAATCACAAGAAAACTTATCTTAATTCGAAATAGATCCACCGCTTAGCTCCTCCATTACAGCAGCTCCAGATCCATAATAACCCCCCATGCATGTGAGTTGATTGTCCTCCACAATCAATAAATAATCCCCTCCTTCTAGCGCCAATTGTTAACGGAGGAATTTGGTGATAACAAATTTCGGAGGTTGCTGGAATAACGAAATCATGAAAATAGGGGGATTTGGGATTTTGGATGTTTGGGGTTGGACTTAAGAGGTGTCTCGACTTGTTAAATGTGTCGGATCCTTTTTTCAAGATGCCTGCGTACCTTATATTTATAAGGATCAAGCCAACGCAGTTCTGTTAAAAGGATTGGTTTTTAATCCCTATGATTGTTAAGGGATGTATTTTGGGAATTAGTAGATTTTATCTCTTTGAATTATATTCGCGTTGGGATTATATTCGCGTTGGGATACCTTCCTGATTTGAAGGATATCGTTTAGAGATATTTTCTATCATAAATTGGAGATAATTCCTCGTTTCAGAGAAAGGAAATAATTAACTTGGCGATTAAGTTAATTATTATTAGATTCGTATTTGGAAATTTGGGAGATATTAGAGGCAGCCGAAAATATGGCGTAACACCTTCTCTCTGAGATAGAACCCAAAATCTCAACATATTTTCTTAGTGGCCTCTTTTCAACCTAAAATCTATCACACTTTTGCATATTCACTCTGTTTTGGTACTTCCAAGTTCCAAGTAGAGCTATGATTTTGTAATTTTTGTAACTCAGCCAAAATTTTCAGCCCTGGACTAGGCAAACTAATTAATATGATGCTACTAAGGCCGGCAGAGAAGCCAGCTCATTTCTTTGATCCCAATGGCCGGCACTCTTCCAAAACATATATGATGGATCTCTAAGATCTAAAGACGAAAAGATAAGGACCGACTAACCACAAGAAAATAATCATATACCAATCATCGAAAGATGCAACTAAATTAGTTCACTTTTTTCGTTTATATTTTATGCCAAGCGGGATTTTGGCGTGAATTTCATGTTAAATCCAACACACATGTCTCCGTTGAGTTTCAAACCTTGCACATCTGGTTCGCAAAACTGTAAAAATATAGGGTACGATCAGTTGGCCAAAAAAAAGTATAGGGTACTATCATTAGGCTTCAACGACAGATGTATTTATAAACACTTTGCATCTACAATACTCTTTTTCTTGTGTATTACTTTGCTTTGTCTCAAAACTTCCCTCCTTTTTTAATCAAAATTCACAATCATATCCGGTTGCTTTCCATGTATGTATGTCCTCTAAACTCATCATTATTTTCTCGAGCCTTATTTTGCAAGTAAATATGTGCATTCAAATTCAATAGTCATAGTCCTTGCTAGATTTCATATTTATTGCCTCATCCACCGCTCCATGTACAAAAAATTAATTGCCTTACGTGTGTGTGTGATGCACATTTGTACCGGTATAATTTCTCTTTCCATGATTAATGAATGTTGTTATTATTACTGTGCTTCATTTTCTTTGGACCACAGTGAAGGACTTAGAAAACGCTCTGCAATTTAATTCAGTGTTAAAGGTACCCGAGATTTTTGTGTTCTTGTGCAGAGCGTCTGTGTTTAAGGTACTTATATACATTTTCTGCACACACAGAAACATGTATATAAGGGCTCATTTTGTAGAACTAAAGCTAAAGTGCCTGCAAGAATAACCTATTTTAGAAGTGTTTTTTTTTTTTTTTTGAAGACAGGGGCTAATGCAGATAAAGATCGAAACCAAGTCAAATATGGAAAATTATGAAGTGATAGAACAGGTCGGTAGAGGAGCTTTCGGAACTGCATTTCTTGTGCAACACAAGCTTGAAATGAAAAAGTAAGATGCTCATTGTGCTATGCTTTCTTTTGTGAGTATGCGTGCAATTTACTTATTTTACTATGTGAGTATGCGGCGAAGGGGGAGAGAGGATACCTCTGAGCGAAGGAACCATAGCTAAGTCCTCTGCATTATGCTTATTCTACTCGTGTTCTAGGGATTTTTTCTGACGAGAAATGAGACAACAGTAGCATTTTTAAGTGAGAAGAGTTCAATCCATGTATTGTTAGGAGTGCTGCTAAATTTTTGCTATCTATTGCAGGTATGTGATGAAGAAGATTGGCTTGGATAAACAAACAGATAAGTTCAAGCGTACTGCGCATCAGGAGGTTACGAGCCTTTCAACTACATTACTATATAAATTATAATTTAATATTAGAGTAAACTTCAAAGTAATGGCCAGATTTTACACTCATTTTCAAAAAATATGACTCCCAGATGTATGGATGTGATAATTCAGAGGGCTATTTTCCATTTCAAGAGGGCTAGCGGCGTAACTTGTTGCTCACTTGCCTCCGTTTTTTATAAAATCAACCTATATGTTTGAAGTTTCTTAAAATTTGAAATTATAATTATCTTGCGAGGATTCAAGTTCTTTAAGTACACTTAAGTTGCATGACTCATATTTATCAATAATTTGTTACAGATAGAGAATATCAGATATAATATGGTAACATTCTTCTTCCTCTCTAAGTCTTGCTTCTTAAACATACTAAAAGTTAGAACATAACTTATTGTCATTGGTAGAACTTATATCACAACAACAAAACTTTAGTTTCTACTTGAGATATATATGAAATGAACTCAATGTCAGATTTACCTAATTACCAATTATGTCAAAGTTATGAGAAGCAAATTTATAATTGCAGAATTTTTTATGGTTATTATTTGGAAAATGTAAATAGGGGGATATCTGCCAACCTAATATGTGATGTTTGAACTGCAGATGAATTTGATTGCAAAGCTGCATAACCCATTTATAGTGGAGTACAAGGATGCATGGGTGGAAAAGGTAAACGACATGCTCTCTGTGATTAGTAATACTCGCGCTTATGAAACAATATTTTATGTTTTGTTGATCTACAACTGTAGTAAATTTAAGCTAAAGACAGTAGCAATGAGTTGAAAATGACAATGATAGAATATACATGCCAGTTTCTTACATGTTTAATTTAAAATTTCAGGCTTGTAGTATATGCATTGTTACAAGCTACTGCGAAGGAGGAGACATGTAAGCCAGAAACTAAACTTTGTTAAATTTGATTACACAAACTCAGTCCCCTATAAACAATGTTCATAATTTACTTAATAAACCTATTAGTGACTCCGGTGTAGAAGTTGACAAATTAATCAATGTCCATAATTTTCAGGGCAGAGATGATTAAGAAAGCTAGAGGAACATATTTCCCTGAGGAGGTGAGTAAACAGATTTATGATAAGCGTGAATCTAAAGACCCTCTGTTATGAACAGATGCCAAAACTGCTGCATATATTCTTTCTCTTGCAGAAGCTTTGCAAATGGATGACTCAACTGCTGCTAGCTGTTAATTATCTTCATTCCAACCGAGTCCTTCATAGGGATATCAAGGTTTCTATGGCTTTCAAATTATTAATTTTATTTAATGAAGAATCATTAAGTATAATTTTGAAGTGATCCTTTTTTTCCATGACATCAGTGTTGCAACATATTTCTTACAAATGAAGAAGATATCAGACTTGGTAAGAACACACGTCCAGAATAAATGCAAGTTAATGCTACGGCCTCCTGATTGGTTTTTATTCCCACATATAAACAGGTGATTTTGGACTTGCGAAAATTCTAAACAAAGATGATCTCGCGTCTTCGGTAATAGTTGATTCACCTTTTACATTTTGTGGCATTTCATTCTTATGATCTCGCGTCTTCGGTAATAGTTGATTCACCTTTTACATTTTGTGGCATTTCATTCTTAAGTGGCCTACTTTATGTTCAAACTTGTTCGGTGTGAGGGACTTGGATATGGCTTGCCTGTTAAAAGAATTCTAACTGTTTATCTCATATGTATCTCATCTCATCTGCATATTCTACATGAAAAAAGAACACGAGAAACCTATTTTAAAAATGAATTGAGTGATCTAAGATAATATTGACTGGTGTTTAGAACGCATAGGGGGAATATTTGGAAGTCTAGTTTCCTAATGTACTTCTGTTACCTCTCTTCTTAACTAGTTCAATTTGCATGCTACACAATCAACACATAAAATTTGTGCAAGTACAATTCTAAGACTTCAAAAATAATTTCTTAATAGTTAATTATATGCAAACACTAACCTTTCAAACCTTACTTAGGTTGTCGGCACTCCAAACTACATGTGTCCCGAACTTATAGCAGATATACCGTATGGCTACCAGTCAGACATTTGGTCCCTAGGTATATAGATTTATTTGTGGTCTTTATGGTGCATGAGACATATATTATATAAGTTGACAGTTTGCTATGTACCCAGGTTGCTCTTTGTTTGAAATAGCTGCCCATCAACCAGCATATAGAGCCCGAGTAAGTTTCAGCTTAAGATGCTATCTTTTCGCAGTACATATCTGGGGGTATATATGGTCTCGGGTCTATACAGTTCAGTGTAAAAACGAAACATAACATATAGACTGGTTAGTATCTATTACTCAGAAATACATATGAAACAGGATATGGCTGGACTCATAAGCAAAATCAACCAATCTTCTATCTCCACTCTGCCTACAGTTTATTCCTCTACACTGTAAGTAACATCCGCGGCTTAATCTATTCTATAACCAAAATGACATAGCAGAACTCTAGGATTGGTAATATCACATTGGTTTGCATCTCAGTAAAAGATTGATCAAAAGCATGCTAAGGAAAAGGCCAGAACTCCGACCAACTGTCAGTCTCAAACTCTCTATCTTATCAATACTATTTTTGGCTATGAATTAGTGAATACCTTGCTATGACGCTTGCATCTGTATCTCTGACTTTCAGGCTGCAGAGCTGTTGAGGCATCCCCATCTACAACCATATGTTGCCAAATACAGCAACTCATCCGCAGTCTTACTTCCAGTAAAAACTGAAAATAAGTTGAGGGATAAATTAACAAGAACACTACTTTCCGACAAGCTAGTGCAGAGTAGAAACATCAGGAATGGAGAAACTGTAGGGTTGAAGCAGTTGAAAAATGTTCATACAGTTGATGTAAAGGCTTCGCATCAAATCAGAAAAGTCAAGGTCAAGACTGAACAAATTAGTTGTAAAAACAAGTTTAGGCAAGTGTGTAAGAGAAAAGAAGGCTCAAGGGACACTTTAAACTTGCTTGATGAAAATGTTAGTGCTGGCTTGGAGAAATCAGCTGTTGGCAGGTTATTGTTTAAACAACACAAAGATGTAATAAAACAAGAAGAGCTCAAACAATCAGGTGCTTCCCAGCAGCACCAGAATAGTGAAACAGTGTGCACAGGGAAATGCATGAACCATGGAAACTGCGACACAAACTCAGAACCACCTACATACCAAATGTACAGGAACAAGATTTTCAGAGACGAGAAGCTGTCGGACTCGGACGCCACAACTATAATCAAGCATGTACATGAAACTCTACATGTCTCCAAATTAGATGCGGGCACTGCTTCAGAACAAACATCTACGAGTACAGTAACGCTTGCAGAAGGAAATGATCCGAGCGTAGAAGCAGATGATGCTATAAGCCAGCATCATAGCAGAGAAAACTGTTATCCAGTAAATCAATCACCCACTAACATTTTACCAATAAGAAGAGAATTGTCACTGGGACAAAAGAGAGCAGAAGCATTGGAATCACTGCTTGAACTTTGCGCAAAACTACTTAGACAAGAAAGGCATGAGGAACTTGCAGGTGTTCTTAGACCATTCGGTGACGAAGCTGTTTCTTCTAGAGAAACAGCCATTTGGTTATCGAAGAGCCTGAAAAATTTAACAAAACAAGGGAAAACATTGTGAAATTTGTTTAAATATTGTTTGAGTGGCAACTATCAACTAAATATGAAACCATTTTCGACTACCTGAGCATTTCTATAAATTTTCCTTTCCTGTAGCCACAAACTGCAATACGATATTCTTTGAAATCTAATGTCCGTCTACTATAAGCTTATTTTATGTAACAAAATAGCCTGGGGTTCAAATCCTTGTACGGGGTAAGGACCCTAGTTAACAAAAATCTAATATCTGTTTACTACTCCCTCCGTCCCATTTTATGTGAACCACTTTCCTTTTTGGTACGTCCCAAAAAGAATGAACATAACATACTTACTATTTTTTAACACTACTTTTCACTATTACACCCACTACTTCTCCACTTTTTTATTAAATAAATACTATTACACCCACTACTTTCCTCCACTATCTCAAATCTATTATTAAATATTGATAGGTCCCACCACTTTACCCACTTTTCAACTAATTTTACTCTATTTCTACCACTTTTTCTTAATCTCCGTGAAAGTCAAACTAGTTCATATAAATTGGGACGGAGGTAGTATAAGTTTATTTGTTTTAACGAAAATTGAATGTTTAAAACTATTTTCAACTTTGCATTACATGATTGCAGCAACATTTAAAAAAAATGCAATTAGTTCATTTTAAACTAAATTTTTTGTACCAAAAAAATTAAACTAGACATAGATGTATAAAGTATATTCGGATTTAGAACTGTACCCATGCTATGATGAGGGGACAGCTCACAACGGCTACTTTCTCTTGTTTTTTTTATATAAAAAAAACTACTGGTGGTGATTCACTAGTCAAGCTGTATAACGTCTATAATTACTCACACCGCCTGTCGGAATCCAGAACTTTCTATCTCCTCTATGGGTCCCACTAACGTTCGGAAAAACAAACGTTACAAAAACGCAATCAATTCTCACGCCTATAAATAGCGATCCTCGTTATCACATTAACCTCATAGCCAAACACAACTTGCATTACCTCTCTCTCTCTCTCTCTATTCACAGAGATCCTTTGCTACACATTCGTTTATTTTTATAGACAAGCACAGCAATGGCATTCAAGGGAGTCTCAAAGGCTATGGTATTTTTCTTCTTCTTTGTGGTGGCTTACATTACAGTCTCCTCCGCTGCACAAGAGGTTGATTTCGCTCCGGCCCCCGCTCCGTCGATGGACTCTGCTGCATCGTACCCTGTTTGCGGCGTTGCTGTTGCTTTTGTTTCCTTGTTCTTTGCTCTTTTGTGGCATTAGACAAATGTATCACGCCCAGGATGATGCAGAGACAGAGAGAGCATATATATAATTTAATATATTACGAGTATTATATAGTGTTCTAAACTATATCTAGTGTTCTAAACTTGTTTTATGAATTACTATTTTCTTTTTTAAAGTTACTGTCTGTACAATTCTTGAAACGTATGTCTTTGGTTTTCAATTTTATATTTTTGCACCTAATGTTATTCAATTTTCTCTTTTCAGTTTTGTACAAGCTTGTGTTTTTGTTTTAGACAAATCTAATAAAAATGTATGTAAAACACACATCTAATCATTAAATCTAGATATGACCGAATTTTAACCACTCCATTTTAGATAATCAACCAATTTTCTACGACTGGACAACAGTATACACAACAAACTCCTGTTTGACAAAGATTACTTAAATTGTTGTGTTTTTAGCTATATTCTCGATAAGCTTGGCACTTGCCCCATTATTATGGTCCAAAAGTTGTTATATTAAACATTGTTAAGATTTTTCGTTGCATGGAATTCGATCTTGACTGAGTATGCTGAGCAGCTAAAGCATCTCCAATGGTGTCAAGCCCTTAGGTAAAATTCAAAATAAATTACCTTAAATAAGATATATAGAGAATTTGTAAAATTTTGTTCCAATGGGACAAAACTCTTAGGTAAAAATATAGATAATCACAATAGGTTGGTTGGCTATATTTGTCGAACCTTTAGCAACCTGTAGTTTAACTCCACATCATCAATTACCATATAAAAATAATACATTCTATTTTTAACAACTTGAAATAATAATAACATACCATTTTTAAAATATAGCCAACCAATATAGTCAATCCCATTGGAGTAAAACACGTTACAGGTTCAACAAATTTTACATAATCAATATTTAGCCAATCATTTTACAAAACACCGTTGGAGATGCTCTAAGAGCAGTCTTTCTAACATATTATCCCTTATAAATATTATAATATATTCAACTCCTAAGAATTTAGGTATATCTACTCCAACAAACTTCCTTATAATAGATCCTTATAATTATTAAATAATATAAAAAATGGGAAGTAAGAACAAAAAAAAGAAGGAAACAATTGGAAAAAGTAAGGAAAATATTATTTTATTGATAAAAGTGAAAAAAGGGAGCCCTTAAAGATAAGGGGTGACATGATGCTCTTAACTTTTTAAGGAAAAATTAAGAGACTGTTGGAGCACAATTTTAAACTCAATCCCTTAAAATTTAAGTTGGAGATCATATAAGGGGTTTGTTGGACTTGCTCTCGTAAACATCAGGGAGACCCTCAAAATTGTTAATATTTCTAGGCAGGAGGCACGAGTTGTTAGCTTTCTACTTTAGTAGTTCTAATATGTCTACTACTTGGACATTCTTTCAACAAAATGCAAGTGATAGAAACAAAATTCTAATAGTTCTAAAATGCAAGTGATAAAAATGACATTCTAATATGTCATTTTTTCTTGGAAATGCTCGAGACAAATAATGTCTCATGGAATGCAATACTATCCGATTATAGTGAGTCTGCGAATTTAGACTTTGCCATGATTTTGCCATGATGTTATTGCCATTTGCCAGTTGATATCGTAAAAAATGTGGCCATGTGGACTAAAACGATTGCTGATTTAAAACCTAAGGAAGCTTCCAGTGCTGGTTTCAGAAAGGATCCCAAGTACTTGGATAGACATTCGTCCAACATTATATTTGATATTGCTGCGAAAACTCTGTTTCTATATGGTGAATTCTTTGGGGTAAAATGGCTTAGTCATAACTGAATTCAGCCCCAACTTGCAACTGGGTAACTGAACTAAAAAACCTTGCAATTACATAACTCAATAAATTAAAACTTGCAACTTGGGCACTAAACAAAAGTAAATTTGCAACTTGGCAACTGAATAAAAATAAACTTGCAACGGGGGCACTGAACAAAATTGAGACTGAGAATAAGTAAAATAAACTGATTGAGAGAGGAGAGAGACTGAGATTCAGTTCATTTTTTTATTTTAAGAAAATAATTGTTTTATAGATTTTATATATAAAAAATTAAGATTTTAAAATAAAAAACTGAATATGAAATTTTTAAGAAAATTCAAATTTTTTATAAATTAAACAAAGATTAAGATTTAAAATTAAGATTTTAAAATAAAAAACTGAAAACGAATTTTATAAGAAAATTCAATTTTTTTTATAAATTAAACAAAGTTTAAATAAAAAAATTACTATTTTAAAATAAAAAACTGAATATGAATTTTATAAGAAAATTCGAATTTTTTATTATATCCTTATATATAATAAGCGTAAGAGGAATTTTATCCATAATAAGAAGGGTATTTTGATATTCAAAACGAAATATAAGTAGATTTTAAAAATTGAATAGATTTTCAACGTAAAAAAATGGTCAATTTCTTCACTTTTTTGTTTTTGCATAGTTTTAATTGGAAAATAATTGTTAAGTCATCACTAAATTAATGAATATTTTGCTAATTTCATCTGGCCTGTAAAATTGTCCAAATCAAATTTTAAGAATTCAAAATAGAGCACAAATATTAAATTGAATGTGTAAAATCTTATATACATTAATTTTTTACCAACAATTTGATATGTAAATTAATAACATATAAAAATTAAAAAATATATATAATTAGAGATATTAGAAAAGGAGTTGTGCATTGCACGAGTTATAAGCTAGTAAATTAAAAAAAGATTAAGATTTAAAATATTTGTTTTATAGTTTTTATATATAAATAAAAAATAAAAATTTTAAAATAAAAAACTGAATTTTTTGTTCAGAGCCCAATTGTAAGTTTATTTTTGTTCAATACCCCAGTTGCAAGTTTTTATTAATCTAGTAATATAAATGCAAGTTACGAATAAGTTTAGTTAGGTAAGTTGCAAGTTCAGTTTTTATTCTGTTAGTTAGATTAACGGTAGTTACCTAAATGCAAGTTTTAATTTATTCAGTTATGTAATTGCAAGGTTTTTGAGTTCAATTACCCAGTTGCAAGTTGGGGCTGAGTTCAGTTATGATTAAACTATTTTACCCGAATTCTTTGGTAATAGATCCAAGTCATCACTTGATGTAAGGATAGATTTTGTGACTGTCAAGTTGTTGAAAGTGCTCTCTTTACGGGTGCTATTTGTTGTATTTGATTTATTTTATCAAATATAATAAATGTATTAAGTGGATATATTGAGGAAAAAGAAAATAGAAAAAAAGGAATTGATTGTAAGGAAGTTACAAATATACATATATTGATTGTATTAATTATTTATATTGATTATAATATTTATTAAAATAATAAATGGGACAGTTACAAACGTGAGGGGTGGAGGATGTGGTTGAATGTCCATATATTGTTATTAACATCATAAGAAAAGGTACTAGAAGAGGGGGGCTTGTTCTTGTCACAATTCGGAACCCTTCACACAAAAAAAAAAAATAAAAAGAAAAAAAACATATTTGTTCGGAATCAAAATTCCTTCATTAGTATCAGAGCAAGGTTGTTTGTTCGGGCTTAAAAATGAGAGTTTTTTTCCGGTGTCCAATCGATTGCTACTGGAATTCATTTTTTTCATCAACGTCACCGACAATTTTTTTTATATTCATTTTTCCCCATGTTTTGGGTTATGTGTCCTCGCCTATATCCTCTCCTTCAGTCTTTTGTGGTACTTTGTGCCAAGAGTTTAAAAAAAAAATGATGTGGTCTTCTTTTCGTATCTAGTTTGCAACTGGGCATGGAAATTCAAGCAGCAACATTTCTCATGAATCATGACTTCTGCTTTCTCTCTCCTCGCAATTGTATCCTTTTTACTTTGGATTACATGTCCTCATTTATATATTTCAAATCTCATTTCTCATTAGTTTGAAAAATATTTTTAATTATATGTGTTTTTTTTTGTTTTTAATTTTGAATGAGTGGATAATATATGCGTTTATCTTGTTCTCATGTGTGGTATATGTGAATTATTGTTTTTTTTTTGTCAGCCCATCTAGTTTTTCTTTTATTTTATTGATCTTATTTTTTTAATGTTTGCATGCTATTTTTTTAAAATCTTTTCCGGGCTTAGTATAAATATTGTTCTAATTTAATTTTAGTTGAAAGTGTTGTCTTGCCTAATTATTAATATCCTTGTGCTTGTCATTTCTAATGCTTTATCTACTCTGTTGAAAATATTTTTTTTAAGCCCTTCATGTATTCTTTGTGTGTCCACTTCATTTTAGTTTATTTTATCAATTGTGAATATATGTTCTTCGTTGGGTGATTTTGGTTTTTGTTACGATTTGAAAATTTTAAATATTATTTTGTGTTTAAAAGATTCTTGAAAATGAAGAATTTATTTTTTTTAAAAAAAAGGAAAATGAGTTGTCATAGGACAATTTAGAAGTTTTCGTTGAAATAGATGAATGGTGGATTGTGAATTGGAAATTGTGGTTTAAATAAATGAAATTGGATTAGAGGATATTTCTATTTGGCTTAGAAAAGGGGCACGAAAAAGGAGAAAATATTTTAAGTGGTGGACAAGTTGATTGTATTGAAATTGGAATATAGATTGTGTCCAATATTATTTTCGAAAATTGAGAAGGCTCGACTTATATTGAGTGGAGCAAGAGAATAAGAAATAAATTATTTGTGCACAATTTGAAATTTATCGTTGAAAAAAACGTTATTGTTTGAGAAAATTTTTGTGGCTCTTAGAATAGAGAGCAGAAAAGATAAAAAAAAATGGGACAAGTGTCCGGAATCAAATAAACAATGATAATTTTGAATTTGTCATCGAAAAATAATGAGTTTTTATTTGAACAGAAATGCTCAGAATATAGAGCACGTAAAAAAAATAGTTGGTTTTGTCGCTCGTAATGGAGAGCATGAAAATTAACTATTTTTTTAAACGAGTACTTTATGACGTGCTTAGCAAGATCGATCAAGAATAATGAATCGGATCTGAATATTGATAATGAAGCATTTTATTGAATATAAAATGTTTAAAAATCCAATTGAGTGGATGAACAACTATTATGTATATAATGGTGAAATATATTTTATTTTGTAGCGAGGGAACGAATCGTTCTCACTCATTGAAGTTACTCTACCACTAATAAGTTATTTTTGAGAATCGAGAAATCGAAATAATTTTATTTCATGGAACTGAAATAAAAGTGGGAGTTGAGTGAACCACCGTAATATAGAAAATTCGTTGGTTGTAAATGAATTTTGAAAAGGAAAATAAAGTTGGTGGTGTGTTTATAAATTTGAGGAATGGTGAATTTTTTTTGAAAAATTGGAAATTTTATATCGATAAAGAATTAGACAATTGTGTCTGTATTTTTTTAAGGTGGGAGTTCGTTTACGATTATATCGTATATTTTGATGATAAGTTGTTAGCGGAAAATGAGAAGGAAATGTTAAATTGTGGGATCTCATTTAGAAATCTGGGATGAAAGATATTGGAGAAATTTCATATATTCCAAGAATCCGGTTTGTAAGGGATAAAATGGAACACTGAGTTTGAATTGAAAAGTTGGGGTTGCAACTGTGAATATTTATAAATTCGAGAAATGTGAATTAAAAGGGTTATATTTTGAATGTTGAGTTTGAACCAGAAAAGGTGTTTGAGTAAATAGCTTAATCGTTTGAGGAAGTCCGACGATTAAGAATGAGGGAGAAACGATTAATGCGAAAAAGGAATCGTTTATTGTACCAAATGTGCAAGTAGTCGGAATTTCGATGTGTCTTATATTATATAATTGAATGACTTTACTTGGCATGCACGTGAGTTTTGTAAGTGTATATTGAAGTTCTTTTTAGCCTATTGAGAGGCTGTAAAGAGGATCATGATCATGTACTTAAAGAGTATTTTTAGTAAATAGGTGATTAGGTAGACGTGCCAGGAGTTATTGTTTATTGCGATATAAATGTATCGAGGTGATTTTGGTAATTGAGAATTCAACTTCGGGAATTGATGGAGTTGGTAAAGTGATAAGTATGAATGTTTATAAGATGTGAACGTGACACACAATTTTACTTGTGATTCCGAATCATTTTAACAAAATGAATGTAGTGAGTTATTTTCAAGTATGATAGTTTGATGGAATTAAATATAGTATCTTATTCTAACGAAGGTTTAGAATACATATAGACTCTAGAAAATGTGGGAGTTATGAAGAATATTTGATAAAAAAAAATCAAGTGGGAGATGTTGTATTTGATTTATCTTATCAAATATAATAAATGTATTAAGTGGATATATTGAGGAAAAAGAAAATAAAAAAAGGAATTGATTATAAGGAAGTTACAAATATACATATATTGATTGTATTAATTAATTGGATTGATTATAATATTTATTGGAATAATAAATGGGACAGTTACAAATGTGAGGGGTGGAGGATGTGGTTGAATGTCCATATATTGTGATTAACATCATAGGAAAAGGCACTAGAACAGGGAGCTTGTTCTTGTCACATTCCGGAACCCTTTACAAAAAAAAAAAGAACATATTTGTTCGGAATCAAAATTCCTTCACTATTTGTGTCTGGAATTTGTGTTTCTATATGGTGCTATTTGTGCTATCTGCTAGTTGTTGAAATTGTGCCTGGAATTTGTGTCTCGATTCTCTGTTTAAAAATTCCGCCAAATTCTGTCAAGGTAGGCTACGAGTCTTGAAGTGCCTTTTGATAAACAGATGTTATTGGTGAAAAGGAATCATGAGATCGATGGAGATTTACAAGGAAGCCATGATTAGGTAATCCTTGGTTAAATTCTATGATAAGCTTATCTTGCTTTGACAAGTTGCCATCATTTTCTTCTTCAATAAAATCTGACAGCTAAGCTTGCTTGAGACAGGTTGCTGTACTTCTTCTTTGTCTACAAAATGGACAGTTTTGCTTGCATTCAGTCAAGTTACTGTGATTCAGTAATTCTCATCTTCTAAATTCTTTTTCTTCAAATTCTTCCTCCTTTCTCATATCATTCCTATCTGGATTTTGCATCTCATTCTCTTCTAGATTTTCAATCTAATCATCTTCTGTATTCTGTAGCCATTACTTCTGAACCAGTGTCGTGACATTTGACAATTGTCTTCAAGCTAGGAGCTTCACGATGTTCTGCTCCATAGTTTGAGGGGGAGTATTAAGGAAGAAGGGTATCATAGACTTGTAATATATATTATACTTGGCATTAGTTTTTCTTGCTGTTAAAACAACCTTCTGTATAAATGAAGGATGTACTGAATTTATTGAAACAACCGGAAGCAATGTAACCATTTTCAGTTTCACCGCTGCTTAGTTCTATATTTTCACAATGCAATTATAGTAAAAGAGTTCTTTGATTTACGAAATGCTATCAATATTTGATTTGAGATATCATAATGAACTGTTTACCTATGATGCTGCTTCACTCTAACAAAGGTGAGGTTTGATAGTAACGCATGTAAGCTGCTTCTAGTGATAGCTGGAAAATTAACTTTATTACAAAAGCATAGGGGGCCGCTTTCCGAACAATTAATAAACAGTAGGCACTAAGTTGTTATTTACTAAATTATTTAGTGCAGACTTGCAGATACAGTCAAGCAGCCTTGGGCAGTCCCACGTATGATGGAACCTTAATATGGAGAAACGTGTGATGGAATGTCCTTCCTACGTACATCCATCCCCTGTTTCGAGTTTAGGTAACCTCTTCAACAAACTGAGCTGCTGAGCTAACCTCTTCGGCCTTTTGAGTAGTTCAATTGGGCATAACATCACCGGATTTTCACACACGAAATCCAATTACGTCCTCTTTGATTGGGCATAAAATCACGGGGTTTGGACATTTCCATTTGTTTACTCTGAAAAAGCGGGAAACAACCGTACTAGGATTTCATTGGGAGAAAGCTGGAAAACCCAAGTAACTGGGGATGTAAGTTGGTGTTTGTGTGTGTGATGTGTGCAAGTCTTTGATCTTTGAGTTTTGATATGCAAGGGATAACACCATTACGAATAAATAAAACTGAACAAGCACAAAATTTCTGACATCCATGGGATCATTATCATTCAGATGGATGAAAATTGCGACATATTGTGTGAACTGTGTCCTAAAAATTACATTAGTTCTTAAAGGGTAGAAAGCTCATTTACATAGTTACAAAATCCTTGAAGTACCAGGCTTTCAAATTATCTAAGCATATAGAGATTATTAGTATCAATTTAAGTAAGATCACTTTGAGCTAGTGTTGTAACTATATTACTGAAATGGATCACTTATCCTAGTGAATGCTCTGAAACTTCTGAATTAAACGTTCAAAAGCCATGTTTGTTTTAAAGGGATTTTTATATCGGACTATTAGATTATTATTACTCCAATCTAAAAGACTACTGCCCCTTGGACTACATTGCATTATTGCAATCATCTATTTAATTCATTCCCATGGAATTACCTTACATAGTGACAGATGGTATTACATATTTCCCAAAAATGAAATAGCAAGTGACAAAAACTTGTTCAAGCTTCAAGGGAGTACATGCAGTAAAGTAAGTATAGAGTGAAGTGATCATAGTCCTAGCAAACAGACATATTCTAAAAATTGAGGAATGCAGAAGATGTCAATGTTGAAGCAAGTATGCTATAATACTTCCAAGGGCATAGTGACACGTATATGAAGACACTGAAGAGTTGGCTTCAGTCTTGTCAACAGCTAGTATAAAGTCTCGAAGCATGAGTGCGGGTGCCGGTACGGGGGCGTAGTACGGGGATATGAAAATTCGGCAAATCTAAAAAAATGGGGATTCGGGTGCGGCGGGATTCGTCAAATATTAACTCATTAAAAATACGTTTCATGTATGTATTTAAAGAGTTTCATTTAAATTAAACTAAATAGTCAAGTAATTAAGTTCTTTATCCTTAATAATACATATCATAATTAGTTAATAACACAACTAATGCATTTTAATGTAGTTAATCGATTAAGTATTTAAATATTTACATTATCTTCTCTCACTTGTGGGTGAAGGAAGAATCCTCGCGCACCCAAGAATCCCCAAGAATCGGGTGCGCGGTGCGGCGGGTAAGTGAAGAATCCCTGCTTTCTAGTCTAAAGTTCTTAGGTCAGACATAGACACGGTGAAGAAGGCTCGGAGCTAGATAAGTCCATGCTTACTAAGGGGATGTATGGAGAATCTTATTTTCCAGAAAAGTAGACTTATTTCAAGAAAAAAACTAAGATTCCTAGTTTTTTTTTTGAAATATTTTTTTTGCAACTTATGATTTTTTTTTTTGAGAGGACAACTTATGAAATCTTAAACATACATTAAATACACCCATAAAAAAAATTATCAAAATATGAAATTTTTACCCAAAAATAAATGCATAAAAACTTATTTTAAGAAAGACTTACTGTAGGCCGAAAGATAAGCACTACAATAGCGTTCTTTTCCCGGAATCTCTACCACTTGTAGGTAGGGGTGAGCAAAAATTTCCGAAACCGTCCAAACCATCCGTTTCGAACCGTCCAAACCGAAATTTACGGTTTTATAACGGTTTGGATTGGTTATGGTTTCATTTTTTTAAAAACCGAAAAATAATGGTTTGGTTTGGTTTTATATTTTATACCGACCGATATAACTGAACCGCAAATCTATAACCAAACCGTCCGTTATATCAGACTGCCCGAATATATTATAATATATATATATATACATATACATTATATATATATATATATATATATATATATATATAAGTGACATTAGACATACTGATATAGACATACAGTAGAGTAGTAGACACTGGAATTTAGAGTTTAAGTACAATCATATTCATCAATGTAAATTAGCACTCTCTGTCAACACTACACTGTCCGGGCCCTTGATAAGCAGATTTGATATAGTGCTAGTCCTACTGGACACAAAAAATCCAGAATGGGATGCAATTGTTTCATCTCACATTCTTGCCGAGGTACCAACTACTTTGTCACTTTATTAATCAGTTTTTTAAAAGCTTGATACGGTAAGTCTCATCGATTTTTGGTAATTATTTACAAGTGAATATAATTTTTATTTTAACGGTTTAAAACCGAAACCGTCCAAACCAAACCGTTATAATTTGGGTGGTTACGGTTATGTACTAACGGTTATGGTTATGGTTATGGTTGGCCGGATTGAAAAACCGAAATATATGGTTTGGGTGGTTTTGTTGTCCAAACCCGACCGTTTCACCCAATACTCACCCCTACTTGTAGGGTTCAATTTTCAAAGTTCTGTATATTACTATGTAGAGTCGCACTCCGAAAGAATATACGATATAGAGTTATATCTTTTAAAATGAGTTATTCCCAGATTACACACTTGTATAATTGTAGAAGGGGGGGGTTGAATACAATTCTTGATATTTATAAATTTCTGATAAGAACCACAGAAATCTATACAAAGATAATTGCCGAATGGAGAACAATGCACAAACACGTATAAAATCAGGTGGTTAAATGTACCACCTGATGCTTTTATTTGAAGAAAACTCTGTGATACAAATGTACACAGCTGCTGTTTTACAACTCTTTAGCTTCTAAGGATATTCAAGAAAACCTTAGCTAAATAAACCTTCAAAAACAGTTTTCTTATTTTCTAAAGAGTTGCTACACTTGGTTATATATCCCAAGTTTACAAGTGCTAACAAGAATAAGATAATACTAATCTAATCCAAGTTGACTTGCTACTCCTTTCTTCTTTGTTTCCAAAAGTATGGCTACCATACCGCTTTTTGTACCTTTTATCAACCCATGTGATCTGTCAGACCCACCTGTCTTAATCAACTGCTAATTAGCATCCAATGGAAGTATTATTGATCATCCGTTGATAGTAGATTGGGCTGTATCCGTTGATACTAGATTTGAGTTGTATCCGTTGATTGTATTTTGTCATCATCCGTTGATACACTTTCACTTAGACAAAATTACATAGCATAGCTTATTTACAATTGGCTACCTGTTTACACAATATCACGCAAGTATACGTGGTCACAAGTAATATAGATAAAATCGAGTTCGTTCCGCAGAGATCTGGTATAGGTTTTAATTCAGTAGATATACTTATGCAACAATGTATGGTTTTAACTTACTGCTAAGACAAATCACAAATTGGAGTTTTAATTAACTAAATTAAACTAAAAGAAAATATTAAACTAAGAATTAAATTCACTAATGAGGATTGAAATCGAATTATTTATAAGAGAATAAACATGGGATCCTAACTTCATTAAATACTTCCCTTAGATCTGACGCCTTTAATCACTATATGCAATGGTGATGATATCTGATCGGATAACATGAAACAAGTACACGCTACCTGTCAGCATACGTATACCAAACTAAACATACATCCACAAAAGAGATAGAAGATGAATAGACACCATTTATGCTTAGACCCTATATGTCTATAGAATTTGAAAACATAACGGCTGAAGAACAAGTTATCCACAAAGATCACACAGGGCAATATAAGTATTTTCATCTCATACTACGAATCATATTGATAAACAATTATGAACCTATGCTAGCATGGCAAGTTCTAAATCTCAAGATCCACTTTCACTTCACAAGAGATTAACAATTCAATTTAGATGTTAGCTACGCATCTAAAAGCATTAAGATTAACCATACGAGGATATCAATTACACACCACACACAGATCTTTAAAGCATCAAGATACTAAGTTCCATAAATAAATCCGTTAGAATCCCATGACAACGATTAGTTCATAATCGAACCTCTCGTCATCATGGGATCTGATGAAACCATGATAAAAACAAAGTATGAAAGAAAGAAGCAATAATATTATTAAAACTAAGAGTTGAGAAAACAAATCTAGAATCCAGAATAACACAAAAGATGAAATAGATCTAGATCCGTTGTTTGTCACGAGAGTTGAATCCTTCTCTCCTTTTCTCCCTTGCAGATCTAAGCTATGATATAATAATCAAAAAACTATACGAATTACAATGCTAAGATGTGTTTAAATAGGCTCTAGATTTCTTGCCCAGCAAGAAATTACCTTCTATTACAATTAGAATTCGATTAAGGTACTAAAAACTTCCCAAAATACAATTAGAATTAGAAAAAGGGCAAAACTATAAATTTCCAGCCTTGCTTCACAAAGAACACGTGCGCGAATTTTAACTACACGCTCCCTGCATCTGCTTTCTATCCCAGGTTGTAGAAAATCTCCCAAACTTCGCGTGAGCTATAAGATCGCTAAAAACGGACTTCTAGAACTCCATATATGGCCAAAACAGTGTAGACTGTGCAACCTTCCCGGAAAATCCGAATTTTAATCAATTAATCCTCCAAACACGATAGAAGCATCACCCATAATCGACATTCTTGTAAATCTGCACAACTAAGCAAAACACATCAAAACTACAACAAACTTGAGACCAAGTGAATCAATTTAAGCCGAATTGAAGCGATCCAAGTGGATATAAAATCCACTTATCACACCCCCAAACTTAAACCGATGCTTGTCCTCAAGCATAAACAATTACAACTAACTAACTAGTACCACTTCCGTAGGTGATCACGGTTGCATTTGGCATAAGCAACAAGCCCTTTAAACCCCTAAGCAGCCCTAGTGGACGAGTAAGGTCTCGTGAGGGCCTATAGTGAATGTACCCACAAAATCCATCTAACTAAACAATGCAGTAACAATGCAGTAACAATGCAATGCATGAATGCAACTAGTATGAAAATGCAACGATCCCCTTCAAACTAACCAAAACCAACTTGCAAGCAAATATCTTAGAGAATGCAACCAAATCCAAATAGAGCTCGACTAAGTTCCCGTATACTAACTAAAAGGCATATGATGTAGCCTATTTGTATTTCGAGGATACAACTCAACTTAAACAAGAGTGTAATAGTAAATAGTATATAGACTGTCACAAGGAATCTCAGATTGTATTATCTGTCAGAAGAAAAAGATCAAGGTCAATCTACAGACTTGGAGAATTACTACATTGAAAGAAATTCAGACATCTGATCAAGCCTCAGTGAAGTATTCGTTAAAGAAGTGGATTCATTTAAAGTGACAGAGATTTCGACAGTGACAGAGACAGTACAGAAGAATTAATAGAGAGAGAAGAAAAAGAAAAGAAAAGGAACCAGATTTCAAAGTCAATATATGAAGAACAGTCATTGCGGTTAGTCACTCATGAACCAGACAGTACATCGAGTGTCAACATTAAACAGTGGTTGTTCATCATTAACTTCAGTGGTTCAAGCTGTTAAGACTGGTATGTTAAGAAAAGAAAAGGAACCAAATCATAAAGTCAAAAATAAAGAAAAGCCGTTGGAGTTAGTCGCTCATGAACCAGACCGTGCATCGAGCGTCAACAAAAATCCGGTGGTAATTCTTTATTACTTTCAGTGGTTCAAGAAAAAGATTTGAGCTGTCAAAAGATTTATATTAATTCTCTTTTAATTAACATAATTATGTAATTGGTTTAATTTAATAAATTAATTCATATCGAATTAATTTATTTATTAAATTAATTATCATGTTAATTAATTTTGAATTAATGTATTAATCTGAATTGATTTAATTAATTAATTAATTAATCATTATTTATTTTAATGATTAATTGATTAAGTATTTAATTAAATTAAATTCAAAAGAAAAACAAAAGAAAAGAAAAATAAAAAAATAGAGTGGACAGTTGTGGTCGACCAAAAGAGAAGCAAAAGAAAAACTAGTAAAAGAAGTAAGACGCATGCAGGGAAAACAAAAGGAATTAAAAAAGAAAAAGGTGATAGAAGTGAACATGCACAGACAAGTGAAAAGGGGCAGCAAAAGTTAGAAAAGAAAACAAACACAAGTCTGTGTTGTCGGCAGAACTTCAACTCGACTTTACCGCGAGTGTTGTTCACGCGCCCGCTAAAATTAAAAGAATCTGCGCGCGTGCAGCACACTTTCCTTTCCTGAGACTGTTCTTCGTTTGCAGCAAAAATGTTTTGTTCAAATCAATCATACAACCGAATTATTTAATGTTAACAAGACAATCTCAATTGTCTTGCCGATTGTATTGGTAAGCCTTGATTGTCTTGCCTATTGTATTGCCTATTGTCTTGGCAATACAAATTGATTGTTTTGGAGGTTTTGGATTGTCTTGCCGATTGTCTTGGCAGTACAAAACTGATTATCTTGGAAGAGTAGATTGTCTTGCCGATTGTCTTGGCAATACAAATGAAAAAGAAAAGATGCAGGAGACTAAATAAATCAAGACAGGCGGCCAGAAAAAGAAGAACACACAGAACATATCATCTTCAACAAACAAAAAGGCCATTCTCTCTCATTGAAGAACAACACAGCAAGAGGAATAAATTTGTATAAATTCAAGTTCATCTTATTTTTAATATCTGATCTGATAGAACTTGTTTACTTGATATTCTTGTACTATTAGCGAGTTTTTACTCCTAATCTATATCTCGATTTTTATTAACAAATCTAGAAAAATTCATGTCGAATTTTCTAATTTGTTTTTATTAACTAGATATAATTTATGTACTGTATTTGTAGCAAACCCCTCAAGTTAATATAATTTTAATATTCAACTTGAATTTTGTTTCATTTAATTCCGCTCAAATTTGTCAAAATATAAATTAAATTTATTCAGACAAATTTCGATTAAACAATACCGTTTGTATTCAACCCCCCCTTCTACAAACATATTGGACCTAACAATTGGCATCAGAGCCTATTGATTGATATACAAATCAAGATCCTAATTTTATTCCGCCAAAAATCTATCTCGAATTTTTAACTCACTTAAAAATTCATCATGTCGTCAAAAAGCATTGTTAAAATTCCCATGTTTAACAAGGACAGTTATACAATGTGGAAAAATAAAATGGAGTTGTTTCTTGATGTCGCAAATTCTAAATATTTGAGTGTTCTACAGAACGGACCTATAATTTCACTCGAACATGTACCTGCATCTGTTGTTGGAGGAAGTGTTGTAACACCTGCATCATATGTTCCAAAGGATGCTGATTCTTTTACTCCTATTGAAAAAGAGGACGCAGGACTAGATAAGAATTTGTGACTTATTTTAATAGATTCCCTGGATCCTGTGATGTACAGTCATGTGATAAATTGTAAAACTGCAAAACACATGTGGGAAACTATTGAGACTATCAATGAAGGAACTGATGAAGTCAGGGAAAACAGACTTCAGATTTTAACCTCTGAGTATGAACACTTTAGAGCTGACCCTAATGAAGGCATTCAGGAAGTGTTTGAAAGGTATAACAAAATTATCAACAACTTGCAAGTTAATGGCAAGCAATATACACAGAAGGAGATTAATATGAAGTTTTTGTTGACAATGCCCACTCATCTTGAACATAGGATAACAGCCATCAGAGAATCAAGAGATTTGAATAAGATTGCTCTTGATAGATTGTTTGGTGTTCTGAAAACCTATGAACTGGAACAAGTACAGCAGAGGGAGGTCTCTGGTAAAGGAAGAGTGCCAAGTTCATCTACAGCTCTTGTAGTTGAAGCACCTAAGGAAGTGGAAGCTAAGGTTGTTCTACCTTACAGCTCAGACAAAGAAAAGACTGAAGTAGAACTTGGTCAAACACCACATACTCAGGATGGTGGAGACATCTATTCATTGGAAGAGTTAGATCAACTGGAAGATGAATCCCTGGCATTGATGGTAAGGCAATTTGGCAATTTCAGATTCAGAAGAAATCCAAAGTACAGGTTCAAGTCAAATAACAGATTCCAGAGAGGAGGCTCTTCTTCCTCTAGTAACAGGGGAGGATACAAAACTGGATCTGTTGACAGAAGCAAGATTCGTTGCTTCAACTGTAATGAATTAGGGCACTTTGCCACTGAATGTCAGAAACCCAAGCAAACTCAAAGAAGAGATTTTGCTGCTGAGAAGAAGAAACCTGGAAAAGCCTATGTTGCGGCTGGTAAGAGTTGGGATGACACGGACAGCGAAGATGAGGAATACGGAAATCTTGCGTTGATGGCAAATGATCAAGCATCTGATCATCATAACAAACCGGTAACTCTTACTGACACTGAGTTGATTCGTAGTCTTCGTAATTCATTAGGTAATGCACAAACTGAATATAGAAGACTAGATCTGTTAAGCACTAATCTTGGCAATGAAGTGTCAGAATTGAAAAAGGTGCATATTAATCAAGATCAACAAAGAGATGAAATAACAATGCTTAATAAAAAGGAAAAAGCTATTCTAGAAGTTGTAGGCAAACAAATGGCTAGAATTACTGAACTTGAAACACATGTCAGGGCTTGTTATAATTCAGTTAAAGTTTCCAAAGAGTTCTTTAACAATCAAATTGTAGAACGCACAACAGGTATAGGGTATGGTTACAATGAAGCTGTTGGTTCATTGGGCATAAATTCCCCTAACCCTGTTAGTGCTAAAGAAAGGGGAATACCACATGTGCTTAAAAATGTTAAAGAACCTCTGTTTAAAAAATCTGATGCTGGACCACCAGATATTCTTTCTATGGTTATCCAAGAAGAAATGAGAAATGAGGATAGTGCAAATGGCACAGTCTTTGTTAAGGATAAATGTGTTAAGGATAAATCTGTTAAGGACGCTAATCCAAAGAATGTTTCATCTAAGAAAGATGTCACAGTCTTTGTTAAGGCTAAATCTGTTGAGGACACTAATCCAAAAATTATTTCATCCAAGAAAGATGTACCTAAAGTGCCAGTCAAGGTTGTTGAAACAACTAGTTCTTCAAAGACTGGATTAGGTGGTAACAAGTTGAAGCAGAACAATAACATGTCTAACATGAGTACCATGCCTATCATTGATTCTAATCATAAAGCATGTGGTGTTGTCAACTGTATGTCTTGTGCTTTTAATGTGATGTCTGCTTACTTTAATGGTAATCATGCATGTGATAATAAGACTGCTCCTCGACAACATATGAACAGGAATAATGTTAGATCAAAGACTGCTAGTCCTCCTTATGTTAGGAGAGAGAGACATTTGTACCAAAGCCTAAACAAAGTTTTACTAAGGCTGTTTACAAGGTCAAATGTCCAGTCAGTGAAACAAATGTTATTGCTGCTAAAAAGACATGGATACCCAAGATGAAATCAAAGATTGTCAAAGCTGTTTATAGGGTTAAATGTCCAGTCCCCTTGAAAAATGTTGTTATGAAGATTAAGAATGTTGTTTTGCCTGACAAAGGCCAATACTTCAAGTATTCCGGACCCAATCAAATTTGGGTCCCAAAAAAGGTTTAACCGTTTTCGCATTGCAGGGTGTGTAACAGGTACATCGTGTTATGTGTATTCTGGACAGTGGATGTTCAAGGCATATGACCGAAGATAGAGCCCTGCTATCAAGAGTGGTGACGGTATCTGGCCAAGTGGTTCATCCCTTGGAGACAACAGCAAGGGTATGACCTAGGGTCAAGGCTATTCAATAGCCAAGGAATGTTGTCAGTAATAAAGCATCTTTTATAAGATGAAGAGCCTACTGTTAGAGGATTAAGGAAAGAGAACTTATCTGTAGTTGACATGGAATCTCAGCCAAAGGTGAAGTCAACAAGGTCAAATCTAAAGCTTCATCAGACAAGAGTTCAGCTATGACATAAGGAGCTCTCTCACCTAAATGTCATATCAAGAGATTCTTTCCTGGAAATCGAATCAGTAAAGGAGACTACCTCATCTGGAATTAAAGTAAAATAAAATTATGAGGCATGTCATAAAGGGAAGTCAAAACGAATCACACAGAAGTTCTACATCAAAGAAAAAATACTTAAGTGGTGATGAGTGATGACTTCTCTCCACAAACAAGTTGTTGTTCAGACAATCTGAAGACAAGACACCACTGATGGTGATTGATCACATCTAGAAGAGTGTCAGGAAGCAAAACTGACTATGACAACTTGGAGACCAGATTACAGGACCTATCAATTAGTGTTCTGGATGATTTCTGCACCTTCAAGAGTATTAATGCTGAAGCAGTCGATAGTTTGCTACTGACATGATTAAACCCTGATCAGTAAGGAATATAGGAAGACCCCACAAGTTATGAAGAAAATTGTTTTGCAATGATAAATGAAAGTGAGCATCCTAGCAATCTGCTAATGCTCAATAGGATAATTTCCTTGGTTACTTGGTGGAGTCAACAGCCTACAGGGTGATTGTTATTAATCAACAGAAGGTGATTGAAAGTCTTAGTGATGTTCAACGATTTCTAGCTCCCAGCTGTCAATGGTAATGATGATTCAGATCCAAGCAATGTCAACATTGAGAATCTTCATGTAAACCCAGCAACAGCTTAGGGGGAGCAACAGAAGGATCATCTAGTCAACTCAACACCACACTGAAAGTCAAAGGACACTATGAGAACATATCTGCCAAGACAAAGAGTGTTGACTCAATTAACTCGTTGTTCTAGTTCATAGTGTTTCTAATGGTGGAAGTAAAAGACTAACAGAGCTTCAAGTACTAGTGATTATTTCTTTAGTCTTCTTTTAGAAGAAACTAAGAAAGCTACAAAAGCTCTGAAAGATCCAGGTTGAGTGATTGCAATGCAAGATGATCTCAATCAGTACAAAAGGTAGATTGAAGGGAAGCTGGTATCTAGACCAAACAACAAGGCTGTATTTGGTACAAGGATAACCAGAAGTTTAACTGGATGTCAAGGCATTGTTATGAGGGACAAAGCCAAACTGGATGCTAGGTTACAATTTGATCAAACAGTATATTTGACAAAAAGCACCAGTGAAAAGAATTGAGGATATCAGGCACCTGCTGCACATTCAAGATTTTAATGGACATCTAGACCTACTGAATCTGGATGCTAGAGGAATGTGAACAAGTGCACTCCTGGTTGGTGAGATAATTGAAGATCTCTACAGGTTAGTATAAACTGGTATCATCACTCAAGCAAGCATGGAAGACATGGTATGACACCCTAACTGCAATTTAATATTTGGTATCAATCTTTAACAGTTGGTATCTTTTAACAATTGGTGTCATATTTATAGAACTCTCTACATCTTTAGGCACAAACATAAATGATATATATGTGCAATGATATCTTGATTATATTATATGTTGGTCTACTAGATATAAATTGGTATCAAGATATTTACTGTTTTGATGTTGGTAAAGTTGCAATTCTTTTGATTTAATTCAGTAAGCCAAAAGAATGATGACAATAAAAGTAAGTCAAGGATCTTTTGTTTCTATTCAGAAGATTCTAGACCTGTCAAGACTACATGCCAACACCTCACTATAGCTGGCTTTTGACCTGTTAGTTTGGATCTAACAAGTTGGTAATCAAAAATCTTAAGATGGACCCGGATATGAGGAAATGGTACTCTAGAGATATTTGACCCAACAAGTTCAGGATCTACTAATTAGGACCTAATCAGGCTATAGAGGAATCATCACCTCATTATCTTATTCAATTGTTAATAGATCACTTACACACATATTTTATTCTCAACATGCAAATGTGCAAGGCCACAAGTGGATTCTTGAGAATTTATTCTTGTAGTTATTACACTTGATTTTCAGATGTCTTAAGTTGGACCCAAATCTAAGGAGATGGTACCCTAGAGACATCAGTTCTGACATGTTTTGCTACATAGAGACAGATCAAATGAGTTGTACGAAAGCAGGAGAACACAAGAAATCAATTTCATCTCCAACAACTCTGTGAAACACTCAAGGACTAAGCAACTTGCATAAGGTATCAATTCTTTTGAGAGCATGTCTTTAGTTAAGAATAACTTGCAGACACGTTTGCTAAATCACTTGATGAAATTAATTTTTCAAGATTGGCTTGTAAACTTGGGATTTTATTAATGCTATATAATTCTAAATCCCATCTATTAAATAATTCTTAAATAAGCTCACAAGTATTCAATTGTCTATATTGAAAGGACATGTGAACTTATTTACATCCAGACCTCATACTGAAAATTATCTGTTGAATGATTGCCATGTGTATAATTGCAATATATTTTAGTGGTGATTATTTAAGGATAATTTAAATACTTAAACGCTAAAATCTAACTCATAGAGATTTAGTATTTAATTATTTAATTATTTATTTATTTTGATTTATATGGGTTACGGACATGAAGCAATTCAATTTAGTATTTGCTCTGTACCTTATATTTATTAAAATAAATAAACAACATAACTAATTTGGACCTAATCTGTATTGGTCTTCAATTAGTTGTGAGATGTTAATTTTAGTGAATTTTTTCAATATTCCATTTTCAGAAATTCACTATAACTAATATCATGGTTCTAACAATTGGTTGTACTGAAATTTTGACTTATATCAGTTAATGATATTTAGTTAGAATTCTATTTACTAACTAATTGTGAGATGTATTGGTATGTGTGAAATTACTTAGAACTCCTCTAAGTAATGATTTTTATATCTTTTACAATTCACTCATATTATTATACATGGTATAAAAATTCTCTAAGTAGAACTATGGATATTGAAATATCTAAAGTTACCATAGTTCAATTACTTTGAATAATTTTTATGCTTATTTGCAAGCTTCAAATCACTTTGATAATAAATGTTTTATACTATGAATCAAGGTGTATTGGACTTAGAAAATTATTTCTAAGATTGTAGACAAGACAGTCTTGGTAATCAAGTTTTATTTTTAAGAACCAAGAATGTCTATCAACAAACAGTTGTTAGGAGTTAATAATTGTTGTTATCGAGGAGTTGCCTTGAAGTCATAAGTTTAAAATGTTAATGATGATAATTATTCAAGTGATAGTGGTAGAAACAATTTTGTTATTGGCAATACCAATGTCACTGGAAAATAATCATCACGTCATTCACGCAACAACTCGAGGGAAGTAAACAAAGGATTCACTAGTCAAACACAACATCACAATGAAGAACAAGGTGATTCATCAAGATCCAACTTTCTCAGACAGTGTGTTTGGAATAGAGCTGATCATTGGTGATCCAGATGTTGTAGTAAGAACTAAAAGGGCTTCTCAGAATCAAGGTATAGAAACTAAGGAATCTGAGAAAGCACTTGTGAATCTGGAACAACAAGAAACGTGGAAGTTGGTGCCAAGGTTTGAGCGCCAAGTAACTGGTATGACATTCTTTTCGAATTCTATCTTGTCATCTTTTTATAAGAATTGTCATAATCATTCTAATGCGTTAATCCATGTTTCTTTATTTTAGAATAATAATTTTCTCTAAAAATATTTTTCTCTAATTCTCTAGTTAGAATTTTTGAGGAAGCTATTTTTGTTGAAAATTTTATTATTTTAAAATAGCTGCCATATTTATGATAGTTTATTAAATCACATTTTCTCTCTAAATAATTTTCTAGTAGAAAGTTGTTTTGTCAGAAAATATATGGATTTGCTAACCTATTATAAATACTCTTGTATATACTTAATGTTTTTGTACATGTAGCATAATTTTCGAATGTTAATCTTATTTAACATGTTTTGTAGTGTTTTTTTTATTTTAGTCGTATGTTCGTTTATAGTTTAAGGTATGTAAATTATTACTTATGTATAGATTTATTTATTTTTTATTTTATTCGAAATTTTCTTTTCTTATAGTTTTTATTTTGTATAATTACTGTGTATATTATTTCTTATTTTTGTATATTCTTTTTCATGTGTATATAACTAGTTTGTATAGTTTTTACAGTTTAGTTACTATACTTTCAAAACTTACAAACAGGTCCCCGTACTTGGTTCTTTTGTTTTTCTTCTTCTTAACACACACAAAACCTGCAGTTTAAGTATAAATCTTTGTTTTGTGATTGCTGTTAACAGATCTTCGTGTTAAGGACTTAACAATTGACCAATGTTGGTATCAAATTGGTATGTGTCTATACAATTGGTTAGGAACTAATGTTTGATTTTCAGGATCTAACAATTGGAAGACAAGACCTATCAAGTGCTAACAATTTCTAATAGCTGGTATCTATCTTACAGGACCTAAAACATGACAAAATAGTTTTGTTTGTATTGGTTTAAACATTAACATACATTGATTCGATTAATATTTATTAATTGGATTTTTGCCTATGTTCTTGTTTAGTAAAACCGGCTCAGGATCTTTATCTTCCTAACTCAAAATATCTTTCTACAGCTGTGATTGCTTACATTGTAAATCTTTTGAAATCACAACTGTATATCATTTCTCTTAAGATAAAATGCTATATTTTCTTAGAAAACTTTTCAATGTTAAAAATGCATTCTATCTCTATATTGCTCATATTCTGTGATGCAAGTTCATCTACATGAAATTTTGTATTCTCACATGTTTAGTCATAAGGTTGTAAACCCAACAACTTTTGTCCCAGACTACAGTCAAACTCAAACACATTCTATTTTACCCCCTAAATGGAAGTAACCTATCAGACTAAAGGTCACCAGGGAGTAACTGCACTTGATGTAGCAAACAAGGATGTGTGGGATATTCAGTTGGAGAGTCACTACCTTATACACTAACCAAAATATTTCATATGCACAAGTGAGATTGCACACACTAAGGATGAATTGACGTAAACCTGTAATCCAACCATTTTACGGTTAGGATTATAAATTAAAAGTTCTTTAATGAACTAAGAGTCTTCACAGACCTCGAGAGAAGGTATTGATCTCAAATGCAAAATTCAACAAGATCATTATCTAACTCCCCAGAGGGAACATCTATGGATCCTGCGGGTAACGGATCCGACATAGGTGCGGATCGGCAACTTGTGAACTATGATTCAGATTTTACCTGATGAGTTTAACAAGGTGATGTCTTCACAGACATTAGAAGGGAACCTTGATCTCAATGCTAAATTTATAGATCATTGTTTACCTTCTCAGAATTCAAATCTGAAAATCCTAAAAAGGGAAATCAGCAACTTGTAGATTATGACTCAGATTCGTCTGACGAGTCCAACGAGGATATGGGATTTGCGAACTCCCATTGCACCACCACTGACCTCTCTAGAAGGGGCTATGGTGATTTTTCTTTGCAAGTACACTAACGGATGTTGGAGCTATGAGTGATATGATTGAAACACTAGTGAGCAAGAGTGTAAACACAGAGAGAAGTGAGACACTCAACACAAATGAGTGGAGAGAAGAGTGAAACACTTGTGAGGTACACTAAACACTATCACACACTCACAGTGAGGAAGAAAATGAAACTTCCTTTCTAACAAAGCTTTATAAATTGATTTCAATGTACTCTAACGATTGGTATAAATTGGTAACAATTTAGTATTCACTACTTTGTCAATTAGTTGAATGGAGGATTCCTCAACTAAGGAGGAGAGATATATTGAAAAAGATATATTCAAGCTTAAAGCTTACCTTAGTAGGATATACTCAACTAAGGGGGAGAAGTATTGGGGTACAAGTAAAAGAAGAGTGAGTTAGAAAGGGGGAGCAGTAAAGACTGTGCTTAGAATGTGAAGCAAGTCTAGCAAGTCTAGTTTCTAAGGGGGAGCCTTAGATGAAGAAGCAAAAGAACTTTCATTTGTTATGAAAGTGGAGATATAAGGAGAATTACATCACAATACTATTCTATTAGTCTTTCAATGTACTATGTATAAAGGCTAAGTGGAAGAGTAGTAAATTCACCAGAAGTTATAGAAATGGTATTGATTCACCATTGTCTATATAGTAGGAACAGCTGTTTTTCTTTAGTGAGAAAAGCTGTGTCAGAAATGGGAAGTGATTGTAAATCAAGAACTGCTGATAATCACCAATGTAAGATGTGAAGGATTATCAGGCAGAGATATGAAGAATCAGAAATGAAGATGAGTTATCTATTGAAGATCAGTTCAGTGCTATAGGAAGAATCATCTATCATTTCATCAACTGAAGATTCTGGAATTGTTAAATCTAAACTAGAGAAATTTTTTTTGTATTATTTACTTAATTCTTAAAAGTTTTATCTTTTTCTTGTTTAAGTGAGGTAGTTGAGTTATCTTCTAGGTATTTTCTTGTTATTGTCTAACAAACAAATAGGGGGAGATTGAAAGGCATATGATGTAGCCTATTTGTATTTCGAGGATACAACTCAACTTAAACAAGAGTGTAATAGTAAATAGTATATAGACTGTCACAAGGAATCTCAGATTGTATTATCTGTCAGAAGAAGAAGATCAAGGTCAATCTACAGACTTGAAGAATTACTACATTGAAAGAAGTTCAGACATCTGATCAAGCCTCAGTGAAGTATTCGTTAAAGAAGTGGATTCATTTAAAGTGACAGAGATTTCGACAGTGACAGAGACAGTACAGAAGAATTAATAGAGAGAGAAGAAAAAGAAAAGAAAAGGAACCAGATTTCAAAGTCAATATATGAAGAACAGTCATTGCGGTTAGTCACTCATGAACCAGACAGTACATCGAGTGTCAACATTAAACAGTGGTTGTTCATCATTAACTTCAGTGGTTCAAGCTGTTAAGACTGGTATGTTAAGAAAAGAAAAGGAACCAAATCATAAAGTCAAAAATAAAGAAAAGCCGTTGGAGTTAGTCGCTCATGAACCAGACCGTGCATCGAGCGTCAACGAAAATCCGGTGGTAATTCTTTATTACTTTCAGTGGTTCAAGAAAAAGATTTGAGATGTCAAAAGATTTATATTAATTCTCTTTTAATTAATATAATTATGTAATTGGTTTAATTTAATAAATTAATTCATATCGAATTAATTTATTTATTAAATTAATTATCATGTTAATTAATTTTGAATTAATGTATTAATCTGAATTGATTTAATTAATTAATTAATCATTATTTATTTTAATGATTAATTGATTAAGTATTTAATTAAATTAAATTCAAAAGAAAAACAAAAGAAAAGAAAAACAGAAAAATAAAAAAATAGAGTGGACAATTGTGGTCGACCAAAAGAGAAGCAAAAGAAAAACTAGTAAAAGAAGTAAGACGCATGCAGGGAAAACAAAAGGAATTAAAAAAGAAAAAGGTGATAGAAGTGAACATGCACAGACAAGTGAAAAGGGGCAGCAAAAGTTAGAAAAGAAAACAAACACAAGTCTGTGCTGTCGGCAGAACTTCAACTCGACTTTACCGCGAGTGTTGTTCACGCGCCCGCTAAAATTAAAAGAATCTGCGCGCGTGCAGCACACTTTCCTTTCCTGAGACTGTTCTTCGTTTGCAGCAGAAATGTTTTGTTCAAATCAATCATACAACCGAATTATTTAATGTTAACAAGACAATCTCAATTGTCTTGCCGATTGTATTGGTAAGCCTTGATTGTCTTGCCTATTGTATTGCCTATTGTCATGGCAATACAAATTGATTGTTTTGGAGGTTTTGGATTGTCTTGCCGATTGTCTTGGCAGTACAAAACTGATTGTCTTGGAAGAGCAGATTGTCTTGCCGATTGTCTTGGCAATACAAATGAAAAAGAAAAGATGCAGGAGACTAAATAAATCAAGACAGGTTGCCAGAAAAAAGAAGAACACACAGAACATATCATCTTCAACAAACAAAAAGGCCATTCTCTCTCATTGAAGAACAACACAGCAAGAGGAATAAATTTGTATAAATTCAAGTTCATCTTATTTTTAATATCTGATCCGATAGAACTTGTTTACTTGATACTCTTGTACTATTAGCGAGTTTTTACTCCTAATCTATATCTCGATTTTTATTAACAAATCTAGAAAAATTCATGTCGAATTTTCTAATTTGTTTTTATTAACTAGATATAATTTCTTTACTGTATTTGTAACAAACCCCTCAAGTTAATATAATTTTATATTCAACTTGAATTTTGTTTCATTTAATTCCGCTCAAATTTGTCAAAATATAAATTTAATTTATCCGGACAAATTTCGATTAAACAGTACCGTTTGTATTCAACCCCCCCTTCTACAAACATATTGGACCTAACACTAACAATACATGAACAGAAACGTGCGTGTGTGCAATGCTCATCAGAAATACTCTCAAAACTAGGTCAAAAATCATACCCATCCTTCGCCAAGACAATCACAAGTTTATAAATAGAATAGATTGTAAACACTTCATACCCTAAGAACACCTCCATCCTTATCCAAGGTAGACAAGAATCCATGCTTTACTAACAACTACTACACATAATAATATAAACAAGCATGCTTATTTAACCGTGCAATGGATGAGACCCCAAAAGGCTTATACAATAATACCCATGTAACGAGCGTTGGGTTAGTGGATCCCAGACTATAAAAGCCTTAGGTCACTAGGCACAAAGTCCCCGCGAACTTAATAGCTCGAGTATTAAAGAGCTCACTCTGGTTAATTTTGCATATAAACAATTGAAACTTTTGACTTTTTTTTTCTCTTTTTTCTTTCTATTTTTTTTTCTGTTTTTTTTTTCTATGCAATCTAGAATGAGAATTCTCAATTCCAACCCTAGACTACTCATATAAATATGAGCCGACTACTAGCCATTTGACATCTAGCAATTATTGACAATTATTTACAATTTAGCATGAAATCCCTGTTTTCCCCCAAACTTAGATTTAAGTGCTCCTACGCTATAAAGGGAATAACGAAGATTCTAAATATAAACAAGTGATTAAATCTCAAAACATCCAAACAAGCATGACCCTAACCTAGCCCAAAAGCACCCAATGAGACTGTGTAATTAGTTTTGTTTCTGAAACACATAAGTCAATTTCATAGAAACTATAAGTAAACCCTCTATTCATCATTACCACACTCAGTTAGACACCTACCTACCAATCAGAATTAGCTCATTCTAAGGGATCATGAAATATGCATCACCTCTCCCACGCATTAGAATTAGCTCAATCAGAATCCGTTAGAATCCCATGACAACGATTAGTTCATAATCGAACCTCTCGTCATCATGGGATCTGATGAAACCATGATAAAAACAAAGTACGAAAAAAAGAAGTAATTATATTAATAAAACAAAGAGTTGAGAAAACAAATCTAGAATCCAGAATAACACAAAGAATGAAGTAGATCTAGATCCGTTGCTTGTCACGAGCGTTGAATCCTTCTCTCCTTTTCTCCCTTGCAGATCTAAGCTATGATATAATAATCAAAAAACTATACGAATTACAATGCTAAGATGTGTTTATATAGGCTCTAGATTTCTTGCCCAGCAAGAAATTACCTTCTATTACAATTAGAATTCGATTAAGGTACTAAAAACAGCCCAAAATACAATTAGAATTAGAAAAAGGGCAAAACTGTAAATTTCCAACCTTGCTTCACAAAGAACACGTGCGCCAATTTTAATTACACGCTCCCTGCACCTGCTTTCTATCCCATGTTGTAGAAAATCTCCCAAGCTTCGCGTGAGCTGTAAGATCGCTGAAAACGGACTTCTAGAACTCCAGATATGGCCAAAACAGTGTAGACTGCGCAACCTTCCCGGAAAATCCGAATTTTAATCAATTAATCCTCCAAACACGATAGAAGCATCACTCATAATCGATATTCTTGTAAATCTGCACAACTAAGCAAAACACATCAAAACTACAACAAACTTGAGACCAAGTGAATCAATTTAAGCTGAATTGAAGCGATCCAGGTGGATATAAAATCCACTTATCACTACCCTATTCTACCTATCCATTGATGGTCAACATGACTTTGGATAAAAACACTATCAACTGATAAATAGAGATACTACAGTATGCTACAAAACCTCATCTGTTGATGAGCTTCCTGTCAACGGATATAGTTATAATGCCTTATCCGTTGACAGTTACAAAACATGACTTATACAATTTGTGCATAAAATGTGAAGTTATCATCAAGTACAACATATTCCTAACAATCTCCCCCAATTTATGTTTGATGTTTATAAAGCCATAAATTTAGGACCTTGATGATAACAAAACATTTCCCTAGAGATTTTTATTGAAAGATGCATAATTGTATTAAGCTACAAAATTTTAAATACAGAAAGTTTGAGAAATTTACAGAGAAAGGTTGCTCCTCTAGTCTGAGCATATTCGTGATGTTTTCTTCCTCTGGTTGGCAGCACTCTTGATTTTCCTTCTTTAGCAGAATTCAATTCAATCTGCACTTGGAGTTGCCTATAGAAGGCTTCTTCTTCCACAATCTTTGAATTTAGCTTTGATTGTAACCATCTAAGGTACTGGGTGCTAGCCTTAGACAATTGGTCCTCCAACCTGAAGAATCTCCTGTATCCATCTTCATCCCTTAATTCCATCATCCAATAAGGTTGAATGTGAATTTTCTGTCCATTGAATGGGATCTTCACCTTCTTGCAAACTAGATGGAGAATTCCATTCTGCTCTAATCTGTTCAATCCTCTTGAGTATCTCACCCTTGGCTACCTTTGAGAACCCTGTATGTCTCTTAATGCTAGAGAATACTTTGGTCAAGATTTGATAATTCTCTCCAAGTACCTTCTGTAAAGGCCATGTCCTCTCCTTTCCTCCTTTGTAGGCAAACACTAATCTCTCAGGCAGTTGGTTGTATCTGTCAATTCCTCTCACTTCTGACACTTCATCCATGAATAGATTGATGCCTGAATATTCTTCTATTTTTTCCTGGTAGATGTAGTCTTCCTTGTTCTCAATAGCTGATTGTTTAACAATAGAGGGCACCTTAGATACTAGGATAGGCCCCTTTGGAGTCTGCTTCCGTGGAGCCCTTTTCTTCTGTGTTGATTCCAACAGAAATTTAGGAATCACAATTTTGTCAAACTCCACTGGTTCCTCCTTTGGTAGTATTGGCTCTCCATGGTAATTTACAGATGGATTTTCTACCTGCTGGGGTATTTGAACTGGAGGTTGTGTGCCACTTGTTTCTCTAGTTTCTTTCTGTGAAGATTTAGGTCTTTTGGTTTTTTGATTTGTCCTTCCACCTTTTCTCTTAACTGGTTTAGGGAGTTCCTCAGGCTCCCTTTCTTCTCTTTCTATCTCATCAATTAGCACTTGAGCTAGCCTGGCTTGCTTCTCTTCTGAGTTTTCATTTGGAAATTCAATGCTTGGATGAGCTTCTCTTAGCAGCATTGAAGTCTCTTCTCTCTTAGCCTCAACAAATCTAGGATGGCTGTTGGATATATTTAAAATTTTTCCATTCCTTATGATTACAGCCATCCATTCTTTTACACTTCTATTAGCTTTTTCCTTGAACTCCTTGATTTGATTTCCCGTTAGCTTCTCTTCATCATTCTTGGGAAATGGAAAGTCCAATTGTAACTTCTTCTTTCCATTTGCTTTTGGTGGAGAGTAAGCTCTGGTTTTTATGAAGGGTTCAAATTCCTTGACATAAAAAGTTCAGCATCATAGAATGTAGGAGTCACAATTGCTGGAGTGAGCACTTTCAGAATTGTAGTAGATATTGTTGGAGCTGAGGTTTGGCTAGAGAACAGAGTTGATGCAATAGATTTATTGATCAATCTTTTTGACCTCGTTATCCTTTCATAGTTTTCCTCTTTCATCTTTTGTAGAGCTTCAGATTAGGGTTTGGATTTGCTGGGGGAAGCTTTGACAATAAAGTCCTATGAATTGACCACTATGATAGGCAGCTACTCCCCCTCACTTGCTGCTTCTCTTCTTTCAGAAATTATGATTTGACTTGTAGTTGCCACAGCCTCTCCCACTTTCTCCCCCTTTTTGTTATCATCAAGGGTTTGAATAGAAGTTGGGGCTGCAACTAACTTTTCTAAAAGTTGAGTTTGCAGTTTCTGATGTTGAAGAAATTGCTCCGTCTGAGATTCCATCTTTTCCACCCTAGTTGTGAGCTATTGCACAGACTTAGCCAGGCTGTCTTCTTTGATGAATCTTTGTTGCAACATCCTTTGAGTAGTTGTGGGAGCAAGTTGCTCTAATCTGGAATCTACAGAAATCTTCACATCTTTGATATCTGTCTTGACCTCCTCTAAGTTTGATCTTTGAATTACCATGTGCATCTTTTGCAGCTTAAGAGAATCAATGACTTGTTGAAGAACAGCCTTTCTATGTGGATCTGCTCTTTGGTGCTCAGCCATGGCAGATTGATATTGATTTATGATCTCCACATCGAGGTCTCTATAGGTATAGTTAGTACTGAATGTCCAATCATAAACACTATTAGTACCTTCATCCTCAGTGCTCTGGCTGTCTTCACTTCCAAATTCTTCACTTTCAGCAATGGATGGCAGAGCTTCTAAAGAGTCCTTGGCTCTTTGGAGTGATTGTGAGGTATGCACGAGGTGCATTGCCTCCTCTGCTTCCACATTGCCCTGTTGTGCCAGAATTCGATAGGCAGGAAGAGGATGAGTAAAAGTTTTAGCATCCAAAGAAATGGAGTCAATCACTGACTAATATTCTTTTTGATGTTCCATTTCCTTGGTTGCATCATCAACCTCCATTAACTCACTAGCAATGGCTGCTCCTTCCACCCTTGTGACCCCTGTAGTCCCTTCTCTCCTCTCATCTCTCTTTTCTTACATCAAGGGCTCCCCTTGGCTCACACCTCTCACACCCTCACCTTCACCTACTAAGGTGGAACTCTCATTCTCTTCTTTTGCCTAACCGGAAGAAATGGCCAGTCTCTCATTATTTTGCTCTCCTTTTGCCTGCTCTAAATGCAGCCTCTCACTCTCTTCCCTCATTCCTAGAAGTGTTTCAACTACCACTAGCTCTTCTACACATGACACTTGAATGTCAGATAATGTAGTGTTGACAGTATTTTTGTGAATATAAGTTCGTTCGCAGGGAAGGAATTTTAATACAAGTCTAAGTTTAATTTCTTATAATCTAGAAGTATGAGAAATAAGTGGTGTGATTTGTTATTAACTAGAGTAAAGCAATTAAAACTAAGATTTACTGATGAGGAAAAACAACCCGAGAACTAGGTTTCTTCAATTGGTTCAATAATGTTGATGTGATGCAATATAAATATTTCTCATATTTTGCTAAAAACAATTCTTCTCACCTTTATAATGTTCTCTCCCAAGATACAATATAATGCCTACGATTATACCTCAAAAGTCACTCCCATGATCAATTAAAATATAATTATAAACTATTAAAAACTAAGAATTATAAGTTTCATAGTTCTATTATTAATCTCCCGATTTAATAATTGAACTATATCTATCAAATAATGAACAAGAATTATGACTCCTCTCCCAATTTGTCGTAATACCTGTGAATACAATTAAAGGTTAGCTACTCCCTTAATTGGGTTAAGCCCTCAATGATAGATTAGCAAAAGTAGAGAATTAGCATCACAATCAAACAATTATATCACCAATGAATACTACCTAATTCTCGAATTATAGAATTAGCTACGCATGCTGGATAAATAAAATAAGCATATATTAAGGGGTAGAATCATAATAAAAAGAGTGTAGAGTGAAGAAAATGCAACTTGAAAAATTTAATTCTTCCGAAATAGTAGCCACTAAAATGAAAGAGCCCTCCAAGTAATTCCCTTAAAATCTTCAACCGAAATAGAATTTTGCCGAAAATTAAACTGTATGAATTAAAACTAAATTTTACAAAGAAAAAGAGAGAGAGATTACAAGAGAGGAATTTGCTCTCTAAGAATTGGTGTGTTTTCAAGCTCAAGAACTACATCTATTTATAGCAAAAATTAGCACACCAATAATAATAAAAAAAATAAAAAGAAAAGAAAAAGAAATAAAAACAAAAACAAAAGAAAAGAAATCAATAAAAAAAAAAGCAGCCGAAAGCAGCTGCACTAACAATTTCATTTCTTTCTTTAATTAAAAAAAACAAACCCACTTGCTTTACTTTGAACAAATCGGCCACCTTTGTTGTTTAATATACTGGGTTCCGTAGAAATGCTTTTTATCCCGCACAGCTTATAATCTTTAATTAATAAATAATTAATTAAATCCAGAAATTATAAAAATAAATATCTAATATTATTAGATATTTATAAATATAATTTTATAAATAAATTAAATATTTATTAATATAAATAAGTCCTTAAGTCCTAAGTTGCGGTCAATTGAGGACCTGGAACCGGACTCCTTTCGCTTAACAAAAATTATATTAATTCCAACCGGGATTCCTGCTTTAAGAATATATCACTTTCCATTTTTTTGTGAAAATTCTTATTTCCTCATTGCTCGTCCAGGTTTAATCTACGGTCTCTTGATGATCTGAAACCGGGCTCCTTTTGCTTCCAAAATTATCCTATAAACATAAAAAAATATCTTAGCATCAAATTCAAATTAAAATGCTACTAACAATGCTAACAAGCACAAAATTAAGGATAAATGAGAGATAACATGCTATAAAATATATACAAAATTAGCATGTATCAAATACCCCCCAACTTAACTTTTGCCCGTCCTCGAGTAAACCAAACTAACTACTTATTAATACCACTTCCGTAGGTGATCACGGTTGCATTTGGCATATGCAACAAGCCCTTTAAACCCCTAGGCAGCCCTAGTGGACGAGTGAGGTCTCGTGAGGGTCTGTAGTGAATGTACCCACAAAATCCATCTAGCTCATGTAAAAGATCGAATGCCACTACAACACCACATATACAAGTTCTCTCATGCCATGTCAACTTAAGAATCAAAGTGAAGAATACAATGCCTTGTGTCGAAGTTACAAGTATTCACATAGTCTATTCAAAGAAGATGCATAAGTTCTCAACAGTCCATGTCAATGTAAGAATAAGTTGGTAATCATGCTAAGCCCACAAGAGTACATCTTTGAGTCAAAACTTGGGATCTCATATGCAAAATACAGGTAATAACTCACCTTTCACTCACAAAAGAATATTCACTCAAGAACAAGGGTAAGTGTATCACTCCATTCCAACAAAATCATAAACATGCTTGACATTTGGTATCAATCTAACTTTAACGCAACACACACCACTGATGATAATCAAAAGGTCTTTATTCGGGTTGTAATAGGGCTAGGGACAAGGTATGTCAAGTAAAGCCAAAACAGGTTAAATGTCAAAAGCTAGTACCCAACAACATAATTCATTCAACTCCACCCTATTATCCCCACACTTGAATCTTTTTATTCTCTTTTAACAAGTAACTTGACTAGTCGAATGAAAAAAGATCATAAAAACATAAGTATGCTCTCATATAAATATTTTTTTTTAAGAGAGCTAATTATAAACAAGAACAATGATCCATTGATATTATTACAAACTTCGACTAACAAGTAACAACCAAACCCAATATTTTCCCAAAAGTAATGATCATCAATAAACCCCCCTTTGCACACCTTTTTACTCCCTCAAACACTCTACTAGCCTTTGACAATTTGGGTTCAAGTTAAAGCAAGGCCAATAAAAGAAAAAGGTCTAGGCAAGTAATGTGGTGTGTCACCGAAAAAATATGATTAAGCTCAATGGGGTAACTAATTGATCATGTATAAATGGTGTGGTAATATAGGAAATATGAGGTTATCCCTAAATGCCTTTATCATGTTATCATCAAATAATGTCATGCATTTCAAGAAAGACCTCAAACAAGTGCTAGCAATGCAAACAACATGTGGACACTCAAGCAAACGAATATGAAATGCAAAAGATATGCATATAGGCTCAAAACTCACTTGGTGCGGCAAAGCATAATCAATCCCAGGTAAAAGTCTCTCTAATGCACCTACTTGTACTCAAAGCATGTAAACCAAATCATCTTGCACATATTCATGTCCTTTTAATCACTTACAACCTTCAAAAAGTCTACCAGTTTCAACTTGCTAGTGTATGTGATCTTTTTACAAGGCCAGAATTCTTTTTGTGATTTTTATTTTTTTGATTTTTTTTTAACACCAAATAACCCCAATAAGGTTCTATCTAAATGAACACAAATAACCCCAATAAGGTTCTATCTAAATGAACACCCCCCCAACTTATCACGTTTCTTGTCCACAAGAAACAACACACAATGGACTAATATGCGAGGAAAAAGAGAGGACTCCCCTGAATCATGGTCGAGGTGGTAATGTGCAACCAAGAACTGCCATTGTGGCATCCATCTTGAAATGAAGATCCTCTTGCATAGTCCAAACAAAAATATTATTCAAATCAACAAAATTCCTTGGGTTGCTGTAACACCCTCACTTGCCAACAATAATATTATAAACTTTTATACTCCATTAAACATTAATATAGAAGAAATTTTAGAAATTTCGGCATGATGTAATCATAAACCGAACTAACCACCTGCTCAAACAACTAAGCATAGCTAAAACAGTCCACATGCACAAGTTATACTAAACCATAAGAAAATAAAACCATACCAACCCAGACCGCTCACAGGTCACTGTATGAAACAACTACCAATAGCTATTACAACCCAGAACTGAATCAAATAATATACAACCCATTAAATATGATAATCTGCCTACAAATACAGACATAATATAAACAAAGATATATGTTCACTACCCATCCAACCACCTCGACCCTCTGACTGCCTCGGTGACTACCCCAACCAGACGGGCCACTTCTTCTAGACATCTTCAGGCTTAGCTGAGGAAACAGAATTAGCAAGCAAGTGAGCCAAAATGCTCAGCAAGTATATATATATATGTAATTAAAACATCAACAACTGAAATATCTGCAAGATTGTCAAGAATTAACAATCAACATTATATAAGCTCAACTAAAGGTTCATCTTTTGTCCGAGTCATAAAATAGAAGAGGATTGGACTATCATGCATTTTATAAATAAAAAAAATTATAAGGTTAGGCTGCTGATCAGTCACGCACTAACCCCGGACAAACGCACACAGCAATGTCCTTAATGGATCCACGGCACACATTGGCCTTAATAATTTCTGACCACGAATCTGGTCCGACCCTTACGGTCCACATTTTAAAAAAACTAACAGTCCAATCCTAACTAAACATCAGGTGTCGGAACAATCGACCACCTCAACTGCCAAACACTCTGGACACTTTCGTTCCAGGTCAACATCTCAAATCTCACCAAGTAGAATAAGGTCGAGTAATATCTGAATTAAATATCGACAAGTTCGATATGGCAAAAAGGGGTATTGATTTAAGTCAAGCTACTAAAAGGATCAACGAAAACGATATAATCAACTTGGGGTATAACAATTGAATATTCAAAATTAATGGAAATTATCAGAGCAGTTATATCAAGGATAAATCGAATGCATAAGAATCAAGTTATGATAGTCATAATTCGCTGGAAATATAAGTGAAGTGGAATAATATACTTGCAAGGAATATGGATGTAAATCAATTCATTAATAGCATCAACAACTCAGTGGAATCAATTTTGGGGTATAACAATTAAGTATTCGAAAATTCGGGAAATTAACGGAACAATTATAGCAAGAGTAATTTGAATAAGCATATGAATCAGGTTTTTATAATCATAACACATTTAACAGATAATTGAAGTAATTTACTTGCCTTAACTAGAAAATCACAGAATCCGAAGTGTCTTTACGTCCTCAGCTTTAGCCTTCCCTTTATCCACGGAATCTACACACAATGTAACACTATTTTAGAATCCTGCTCAATTCACTAAACAACGTAAACATTCCACTTAGTCTACCCCTGCGAATAGTTCCCTAATTTATGTTTATTTAATCATATAATATCAATACATAGGCTACAGACAAAAGTATTTAATCATATAGCCACGTAAGCACATACCACATAGATTTTAAAATATGAAGCCCGACTCACAACTCGTATAAATTATATAATTATGCATACTCGCTACCAAGAAATGATTTTAATATATATTTTAGAAAAAATTTTGACGGCATCCCCTTTATACGGGGGACTGCCAGTCGGGATACAGCCGACACAACCAACACAAATATCAATTACCAATCGAATCCACATTTATTATCCAATCCCAAGTCACATTCCAACTCACTGATTCATAATCTAATACAATTTAAGCAATTAATAACAACTCGATAATAAAATTACAATTTATTAGGTAAATAATAAATATTAAATATTAATTTTTTTTTTTGGCTCAGAAAATAATCATCATCGCCAATTACCATCGACTCAATTTATTTTTAATATCATTGTCGATGGGGCAAAGTCCCGGAGGTACCCGTTTTCGGGTTTCCAATCACGAAACTCTACACAAAAATAAACAATCAATTTTTAACAAATCAACTGGAGCAATTCAATTCGGAATATCATTGAAGCCAATCACAGAACCGAACCACAAAGAAACATGATTAACCACCAATTTACAGTACAACATCAACAATTAAGCATCGATAACAAAAGGCCCCAATTCGAATCAACTATTCGATCACAAGAACAAGAACTGCAGCACTTAGTTTGAAACACAACCACAACTTCACAACCCAACAATCGGCTGTACTTACTCACACAGGTGCTTCACACACACACTTACGCACACACTCCAATTTACACACACACAATTCCGATTATCTCATATAAACACACACACCCACTACGACTTGCCAGGCGAACCAGAGATATGAAGGGCGTAATCATTAGCCCGAATCTTCAAGAATAACATAGAACTTGAGCTTAAATGACTGAAATAGGCAAGAACCGTGAAAACTCACACACCCAGCACACAATCGACACATATAAAACAGGGCAAAGGAGGAGGGAAAAGCTCAATAAGCAACGATACAGGGGATACCAGCCTCAACCATCGCTTACCAGTACTAATAGGAAGAGGAATTAAAGAGAGGAATCAAAATTGTAGTTAGGAGATGGGGAGAAGGTTCGAGAGTTTGGAATAAAACCTGGGAGGTGCTGACTGCTATTAGATAATTTAGGGATTTAGGTTATAAAGGATTTGGGGGGGGAAATGGAGAATAAAGGGATTTAATAATCATACATTTCTGAAAATAAATAAAACCACTCCTAAAATCGAAATCAAATATAAAAATGGGTAGGACATTAAATTTTAAAATTTAAAATGAAGAATGTAAAATTACGATCTCCCACATATTTTTAAAATATTTTTAGAATTAAAAACGAATTAAATATGGATTTTACAAGATTAAATCCATAGAATGGAAAAATAATTCATAAAATCATTTTAAAATTCTCAAAACCAAAAATAATTCATCAAATATTTTTAAAAGTCATATAAACTAATAAAGTTATTAGCGAAGATGATTTCAGGATTTCTGCTAATCCCGAAGATTTTATAAAATTCACAGAAGATAATTATAACACAATTAAATAGGAAATAAATTCCCAAAAATATAATTAAAATAGTCGGGCTTACATAACACATATAAAATATCAATCTGACCTCCAAATATTATTCCACAGACACATCACCTCCACAACAATTATATACGCCACATAATTCACATTTAATAATAAAATAAATAACTTTTAGTGATTAAATATTCTGAAATTTCTAAGGCGTTATAGTTGCCTCCCAAATAGCGCTTGTTTAACGTCATTAGCTCGACGCCTCTCGTGATGAACTTAAGCTTGAGGACTGGAGAGAAGCCAATTAACTCCTCTTGGAATGTCATCACCAATCAAATATGGCTTGAGTCTTTGCCCATTCACTTTAAACACATCGGAACCATCTCGAGTGATGTCCACAGCACCATACGGATATACCTTGACAATTTTAAAAGGGCCAGACCATCTTGACTTCAATTTTCCGGGAAAGAGTTTCAGCCTTGAGTTGAACAGTAGAACTTGCTGGTCAACTTCAAACTCTTTCGGTCTAATATGCCTGTCATGCCACTTCTTTGTCTTCTCCTTGTATATTGCCGCATTTTCATAAGACTTAAGTCTCAACTCGTCAAGTTCACTTAGTTGCATCAACCTGTTAAGTCCCGCAGCTTGTAATTCCATGTTCAAGAATCTTATCGCCCAAAGTGCCTTGTGCTCCACTTCCACGGGTAAATGACATGATTTTCCAAACACCAACCTATACGGAGACATACCGATAAGTGTCTTGAATGTCGTCCTATAAGCCCATAGAGCATCATCAAGCTTCCTTGCCCAATCTTTTCTGGAGCTAGCCACTGTTTTCTCAAGAATTTGTTTCAGCTCTCGATTTGAGATCTCCACTTGCCCGCTAGTTTGAGGGTAATAAGGTGTAGCAACTTTCTGAGTCACTCCACACTTTCGCAAAAGATCTTCAATTAATTTATTGCAAAAGTGAGACCCTCCATCATTGATGATGGCCCTAGGCACTCCAAAACGTGTAAAGATATGCTTCTGTAAGAACTTCTTAACCACTCTACCATCATTTGTAGGACTAGCAATCGTCTCCACCCATTTAGAGACGTAATCAACTCCCACCAAAATAAATTTGTTACCATAAGATGATGGGAACGGGCCCATGAAATCTATGCCCCAAACATCAAAGAGCTCAACCTCAAGAATAGGTTGCAAAGGCATCTCATTCCGTCCTGAAATATTTCCTGTTCTTTGACATCGATCACAAGTTGCAACAAAGTTTCTGGCATCTTGATACATTGAAGGCCAATAAAATCCAGACTGCCAAATTTTTGCAACAGTTTTTGTGCTACTATTGTGACCACCACACTCTAAAGCATGACAATGATTCAAGACATTATGAATTTCCTCGTGTGGCACACACCTCCTCATGATACCATCAGCACATTCCTTGTAAAGAAGTGGTTCTTCCCAGAAGTAGTGTTTTACATCAAATAAGAATTTCTTCTTTTGTTGATAACACAGTCCACTTGGTACAATGCCACCCACAAGATAATTTACGAAGTCCGCATACCATGGTGTAGATAAAGATACTGCAAGAAGTGTTTCTTCTGGAAATGCATCATTGATAGGTATATTAACTCCTACCACTTCATCTCCCTGGTCCAACCTGGATAAATGATCAGCTACCAAGTTTTCAGAACCTTTCTTGTCTCGAATTTCAAGATCAAACTCCTGGAGTAAAAGAATCCAACGGATTAGACGAGGCTTGGCATCCTTCTTTTTCATCAAATAACGAATTGCAGCATGATCTGTATAAACAATCACCCTAGACCCAACAAGATAGGATCTGAATTTGTCAAAGGCAAAAACCACAGCAAGTAGCTCTTTTTCAGTGGTAGCATAATTGATTTGTGCATCATCAAGTGTCTTGCTTGCATAGTATATCACATGCATGCGTTTTTCCTTCTTTTGGCCCAAAACAGCACCCACAGCATAGTCACTAGCATCACACATTAGCTCGAAAGGCAAGCTCCAATCAGGGGCTGACATGATAGATGCAGAAGTAAGCTCCTTCTTCAACCTATTAAAAGCCACAAGACAACTCTCGTTAAAATCAAAGACACTGTCTTTTTCAAGTAGATTACAAAGAGGACGAGAAATTTTAGAAAAATCTTTGATAAAATGACGGTAAAAACCGGCGTGTCCAAGAAAACTTCTAATCCCCTTCACAGATGAGGGTGGTGGTAATTTCTCGATCACTTCGATTTTTGCCCTGTCCACCTCGATGCCTTTACTAGAAATCTTATGCCCAAGCACAATACCATCCTTTACCATAAAATGACACTTCTCCCAATTAAGAACAAGATTAGTGTCTTCACATCTCTGCAACACTTGAGACAAGCTGGTTAAGCAAGAATCAAAGGAAGAACCATATACAGTAAAGTCATCCATGAAGACTTCCATGGTTTTTCCTAGAAAATCTGAGAATATAGCTGTCATAAGTCGTTGAAATGTAGATGGGCCATTACACAAACCAAAGGGTAGTCTACGATATGCAAAAGTACCATAAGGACAAGTAAAGGTTGTCTTTTCTTGATCCTCGGGTGCAATGGGAATCTGAAAATATCCCGAGAATCCATCTAGAAAATTATAATACTTATTACCCGCAAGTCTTTCGAGCATTTGATCAATAAATGGGAGAGGAAAGTGATCTTTGCGAGTAGCATTATTTAATTTTCTATAATCAATACAAACTCTCCAACCTGTTACAGTCCTAGTGGGAATTAATTCATTATTTTCATTATGCACGACAGTCATCCCACCCTTCTTAGGTACAACATGTATTGGACTAACCCAATTACTATGTGGAACAGAGTATATAATGCCAGCATCTAACAACTTAGTTATCTCTTTCTTAACCACATCTTGCAAATTAGGATTCAATCTTCTTTGTCCCTCAATCACAGGTTTATGATTATCTTCTAAAGAAATCCTATGCATGCAAAGAGCAGGGCTAATTCCCTTGATATCTTTAATTGTCCAACCAATTGATGATTTAAATTGCCTAAGCACATTTAACAATTTATCAAGTTCATCATCATGGAGCAAAGCGGACACTATCACAGGTAATGTATCATTAGGGCCAAGAAAAGCATACCTTAGATTAGAAGGAAGAGGTTTGAGTTCTACCTGAGGTGCCTCTGAAATTGAAAGTGCCACATCAATTTTTGGCGTACCTTTTTCTTGCATATCAAGTGCAAGTGCTTCTTCAACTTCTTTATCATCTAAGGTTTGTTCCACTTTTGTGAAGTCTGCATCTTCAAGACTTACGATTTCATCCACTATGTCAACATTGAAACATGTAGCATCAAATGAAGGCATCTTCATAGCTTTGTTGAGATCAAACTAAACGTTTTCATCACCAACATTTAATGCCAATTTCCCAGCTTTGACATCAATTGTGGTTCCAGCAGTAGCCAAAAATGGCCTTCCCAAAATAATGGGCATCTTAACATCCATCTCTAACACCAAAAAATCACAAGGGATAAAGAATTTATCCACTTTGACAAGTACATCCTCAATGACTCCCAAAGGATACTTGATAGTACGATCAGCCAACTGAAGTGAGATTCTTGTCTTCTTGAGCACTCCAAGACCAAGTCTTCCACAAATGGAATGTGGCATCAAACTCACACTAGCCCCTAAATCACACAAGGCTTTAATATTCTCCATTGCTCCAATAGTGCATGGTAAAGAGAAACTCCCAGGATCCTTCAATTTCTGTGGAATTGCTTTTTGGATGACTGCACTACATTCCGCATTGAGAGTAATAGTTTCCACATCTTCAAGTTTCCTTTTTCTGGACAACATCTCCTTAAGAAATTTGGCGTAGAGTGGCATTTGAGCCAAAGCGTCAACAAATGGAATATTAATATGCAACTGCCGGAACATAGTCAAGAACTTCTCGTATTGCTTCTCTAACTGCCTGTTGTGAAGTCGCTGTGGAAATGGAATAGAAGGAACATAAGGTGGCGGAGGAACATATGGCTTTTCTATTTTTTCTTCCTTCTTATCTTCATCCAATTTTTCTGACTTTTCTGCATCAATCTCTACTATCTCATTTTCTTTTTCCACATCCCTCTCTTTAGACTCAAGAGCCTCAACCTCGGGCAACTCTCTTCCGCTCCTCAAAGTAATTGCTTTGCATTGTTCCTTACCATTCTGGTCGGGTTGACTTGGAAGAGAACCCTGCTCACGAACACCCATCTTGGAGGCAATTTGTCCAATCTGTGTTTCTAGCATCTTTTGAGATGATGCCATCTGATTTATTCTTGATTCCATATTAGCCAATGCCCCAGAGGTTCCTTGCATTATTTTATTTAGTGCAACCTCCCAATCAGCAGGTTCTTTCTTTGGCGGTGGTTGATACTGCTGTTGTGCTTGATACGGTGGTCGTGACTGAAAACCAGGAGGTTGATTCTGCCTTGGAAATGAATAGGAAGGATTAGCCGTATGATTACTACTGTAAGAAAGATTGTTGTTTGGCCTTTGATTTGGATTGTAGTAGGAGTTATTCTGAACAGGCCACGGCTGTCTTCCCTGAATAAAAGATGCTTCTTCTGGAAATTGTTGCACATAAGAGTTCTGACTAGCACTATAATCATTATACCCTTCCATAGGTGAAGAAATAGCATTCACATTTGCCCTTTGTCCTCGCATCTCCTGAGTTAGAGTATCCAATTTGAGAGCCAGCATGTTGATCATCTCAGAATCCTGTGCTGCTTTTGCTGAGCTTGTCCCACTAGGTGCCCATGAATAATTATTAGATGCCAATTCCTCAAGGAGTGCTTAGCCTGTGTAGTTGGTGCCTTCTTAAAATTTCCACCAGCAGCCACATCCAAACTCAAACGAATATCTGCATTCATGGCCCCATAAAAAGTACTAATGATCTGCCAATCTTGCAAACCATGATGTGGACACTTCCTCAATAATGCCTTAAATCTCTCCCATGCCTGATATAGACCTTCACCCGGTTGTGCTTTAAAACTCATAATCATAGTCCTCAATTGTTGCGTCTTGTTAGAAGGATAATATTTGGACAAGAATGCAGTAGAAAGACTCTCCCATGTAGCAACCGTGGTGTCTGGAAGTTGTTGAAACCATTCCAAAGCTCTTCCCTTAATAGAGTAGGGAAACATATAGAGACGAATCTTGTCACTCGTAACACCGTTGATTCTGAATGAGCCACACATCTGCACGAAACGCTCTAGATGTCTGTGTGGGTCCTCTAGTTCAATATCTCCTTCAAAAGCTTGATTGCTGATCATCTGAATTAAGCTTGGATTAATGTTGAATTGGGCTGCCCCAATCTCTGGAGTTTTGTACATGCAATTAGCAGGATTTGGTGTCTCATGGTCCCAAATTGAAGTCTCATCAATAATAGCAACTTCACGATCTTCGTCAGCCATCTTAGATTTTTCTTTCCTTTGCTTTGCCTCTCGCCTTAAGATTCGAGCAGTGCGTTCGATTTCCGGATCAAATTCTAGATTTCCAGCACTTACTGTACGTCACATGCAAGAGTTTGTGCACCTGAAAAGACAACACCAATAAGATAGAGTTAAAACAAAAGAACTATATATAGTTTCTTTTTATTCTTATTATTATTATCTATTTTTTTTATTTCTTTATGTATTAACAAACACAAATAAAATTGAAAAGAACTAAAACTAAATTAATCTAAAAAAAATCTAAGTTTGAATTAAAACTAAATTTTAATTTTTTTTTAACTCTTTTTTTTATAGTTAAAATTTATTATTCTATTTCTAAAGTAATTAAAAATGAAAAGAACAAAAACCAAATTATTCTAAACAATTCTAAATTCAAATTAAACAAGAATTTTTTATTTTTTTTTTTAGAAATTATTAACAGAAAACTCAATTTTGATTTATCACTATTTAAGAACTAAAAGAAAATTTTATTTATTTCTAAAAGAGATTTTGACATGATTCGTTTGTAATTTTTACTAACCATTTATACCAAAATTAAGAATTTAGCTAACTAATTTTAATTACAAATCGCGATACCACGAACTAGCAAAACTCTACAGTGAACTACAAACTAATAACCAGCCCAGAAACTCGGCAATCAAATTCAACTCGGTAACAATTCGAAACAACTCGGGAAGCACTAAGAATCTTAACTCTCAAACTTACAAAAAACATCATTAACTCGACACTCACGAAACCATACACAGATGTGGAAACTCGATCGCAAAAATCAAGAACCCAGAACTCGGCACTACACCAAACGCAGAAAAACATTTGACGAAACAATAACAACGCCAACTGACATCGAAAACCAGTGACACTACTTTACTAAAAAAAACATTCAGCTACACCGCCATACAACTCAACAAAACAGTTTAAACTCAGCAGCAACGAAATGCATAAATGAAACAAAACGAAAACTCTCGACCTTAGCAACTCGCAAAACCCAGTAAGGAGACTCAGCTACAAACTCGAAACAACGAACAAACCAAACCAAGAACTCGGAACTGGAACTTAGCATTAACTAACAGCGATTATCGAAAATGAATTCAATATAACTCCGTAAACCGAAAACAGGAAACAACTCAACGATTCACAATAACCAATTGCCATAAAAACTTGAACAAAACGAAGACAACCATCAATTTTTTTTCGGGACTCGGCAGCACTACAACTACTACAACTCAAATAAAAAACCGTGAATTAACTCGGACAGTGCCCAGAACAACGACTCAGCTACAAGCTCGAAACAACGAACAAAATCGATTCTTTAAAGCTCAACAATCTAACAGCAACTCAGCGATTCAGTAAACAAAGATCAACAAAGCTATAAACAATAGACTCGACTTCGGTAATTCAAACTCAGCATAAACTCGCAGAGACTTCAGCCAGAAACGCAACAAAAACGCAGAAATAAAAATAAATAAACAGAGGCAGCGACTCAGAACCACTACTTCGGAAACCAGCAAAAGGGATAACTCGAATTTCAAAACACAAAGAAAAGAAGACAGTAAAAGGGAAATGGGGATGGGTGATAACGAGAGAGATTAAGGAGGTGGGAGAGAGAGGTTGGAACCGGAGGGGGAAGAAGTTGTGGTGTGTGTGGAAGGAGATGGGTTGAGATGATTTTGTGGGTATTTCGAAATTGACAGGGGAGGAGGAGGGTTGAAACGATTTGATGGTCAGAGAAGGTAAGTGTGGTGCGGTGGTGGAGAAGATGCGGTGAAAGGAGGAGGGAAGGGAATGGGTTTGTTTGTTGAAGAAGAAGAGTAGGCTGGGTTTGAGAGAAAACAGGGGAAAAACTAGTAATTGTTTCGAATTAATACTGAAAATGAAAAAAACGTACTGAAAATTTACACACTCGAATTATTGTGATATTTTTTTTTTTTTACACTAAACTAAATAAAATCTAAAATATAAGAAATAATTAACCTAAACTTAATATTGATGCCTTCCCCGGCAGCGGCGCCAATTTGTTGACAGTATTTTTGTGAATATAAGTTCGTTCGCAGGGAAGGAATTTTAATACAAGTCTAAGTTTAATTTCTTATAATCTAGAAGTATGAGAAATAAGTGGTGTGATTTGTTATTAACTAGAGTAAAGCAATTAAAACTAAGATTTACTGATGAGGAAAAACAACCCGAGAACTAGGTTTATTCAATTGGTTCAATAATGTTGATGTGATGCAATATAAATATTTCTCATATTTTGCTAAAAACAATTCTTCTCACCTTTATAATGTTCTCTCCCAAGATACAATATAATGCCTACGATTATACCTCAAAAGTCACTCCCATGATCAATTAAAATATAATTATAAACTATTAAAAACTAAGAATTATAAGTTTCATAGTTCTATTATTAATCTCCCGATTTAATAATTGAACTATGTCTATCAAATCATGAACAAGAATTATGACTCCTCTCCCAATTTGTCGTAATACCTGTGAATACAATTAAAGGTTAGCTACTCCCTTAATTGGGTTAAGCCCTCAATGATAGATTAGCAAAAGTAGAGAATTAGCATCACAATCAAACAATTACATCACCAATGAATACTACCTAATTCCCGGATTATAGAATTAGCTACGCATGCTGGATAAATAAAATAAGCATATATTAAGGGGTAGAATCATAATAAAAAGAGTGTAGAGTGAAGAAAATGCAACTTGAAAAATTTAATTCTTCCGAAATAGTAGCCACTAAAATGAAAGAGCCCTCCAAGTAATTCCCTTAAAATCTTCAACCGAAATAGAATTTTGCCGAAAATTAAACTGTATGAATTAAAACTAAATTTTACAAAGAAAAAGAGAGAGAGATTACAAGAGAGGAATTTGCTCTCTAAGAATTGGTGTGTTTTCAAGCTCAAGAACTACATCTATTTATAGCAAAAATTAGCACACCAATAATAATAAAAAAATAAAAACAAAAGAAAAAGAAATAAAAAGAAAAGAAAAGAAATCAAATAAAAAAAAAAGAAAGAAAGCAGCCGAAAGCAGCTGCACTAACAATTTCATTTCTTTCTTTAATTAAAAAAAACAAACCCACTTGCTTTACTTTGAACAAAGCGGCCACCTTTGTTGTTTAATATACTGGGTTCCGTAGAAATGCTTTTTATCCCGCACAGCTTATAATCTTTAATTAATAATTAATTAATTAAATCCAGAAATTATAAAAATAAATATCTAATATTATTAGATATTTATAAATATAATTTTCTAAATAAATTAAATAATTATTAATATAAATAAGTCCTTAAGTCCTAAGCTGCGGTCAATTGAGGACCTGGAACCGGACTCCTTTCGCTTAACAAAAATTATATTAATTCCAACCGGGATTCCTGCTTTAAGAATATATCACTTTCCATTTTTTTGTGAAAATTCTTATTTCCTCATTGCTCGTCCAGGTTTAATCTACGGTCTCTTGATGATCTGAAACCGGGCTCCTTTTGCTTCCAAAATTATCCTATAAACATAAAAAAAAATATCTTAGCATCAAATTCAAATTAAAATGCTACTAACAATGCTAACAAGCACAAAATTAAGGATAAATGAGAGATAACATGCTATAAAATATATACAAAATTAGCATGTATCATGTAGTTGTATTAAGTGTAGAATGAGATAGCAACGGATAAGAAATATCCGTTGATGAGGTAGTTATAGTTGTCAACGAATGGCTTGATGAGGGCACATCCGTTGATGGAGAAACACTTGGCAACGGATGAAGGATATCCGTTGAGGAAAGAAAAAGTTTATCCGTTTAAGAGAAAACCAACACTGAATCTGTGGAGAGTGATTTTAAGTTTGAGGCCACAGTTTGTGTTGGGAATTCTGGAAAGGAAGATTGATGGTCCAACAATTCATCTAAAAGATGATGACCACCAATTGGTGAGTGGGGCTTCTCCATGAATCTTAAAGATGGAGAATCAAGAAATGATGTGGGAATCATGTCCACATCCAGAGAGATAGTTGGTGACGATGGATTATCATATACATCGATTTGAAGGTTAAGATTTAGGGGCTGTGACTTCTTATTTGTTGAAGCCACATCAAACTGAGTTTGAGAAGGTACAGTTTCCTGTAGTGTGTGTGCACTCGGTGATTCCCCTATGGTTTTAGATTTTACTCTTCTTTCATAGGTTTTTGAGATAGGGCTAGTTGTGTCTCTGACCCTTTTGTGCAGTGTTCCTTGTGGAGAACTTAATTCAGTAGTCATACCCTGTTGAGAGGATGTAACTAGAACTTGGCTTGTAGGTTCATTAACAGTCTTTTGAGAGACTGGAATGTTGGTTGCACCTGCCTCACCTTCCTTATCCTTAGGGTTTTCACCCTTTCCCTCACCACTCACTACCTCCTTCACACTCCCCTCAAGAGTTTTGGTAGGTTTTACAACAGGTGCCTTTTGAGAGACACTTGAGGTTTGCTTTTTAGATTGTGGTTTTGAGACTTTGGATTTGGTCACTTTGGTAGGAGCCTGTTTGGTCACAACTACAAACTCCATTGTGACACTAGAAGGCAAAGAAATTTGAGGATTAGAGATGGGAGTTTCAAGGTTGGAAATAGTTACCTCAACAATTGGTAGATATACCAATTGTACCCCTGGATGTAAGTCCATTTGAATTAAATCACTTAAGACTCTCTTCTCCTGAACAAAACATGTGAACTTGCTATCCGGGTTAGCAATGGATAGCTTATTCTCAGATACATGCAGGGCTAAGAGCATCAAAAATCTAGCAAAGTAGATATTCTTACCCCTAGTTTCTTTTTGACCTAATTTGCTTATCTTATTCATGATTAGTGTGCCAAAATTATAGAATTTATCAGTCAAAAGCATGCACAGCATAACTAGCATGGAATGAGTAACAGCATCAAAGTTGCTAATTTTGCCTGAAAAAGTTTTAATGAAGGCATCACAAAAATAACTCCATTCTTTAACCATTCCTTTCCTAACAATTTTCCCTAAGTTCACAGTATCAAGGGCATAATTTATGGAGTTAAGCATGGCAACAATTTCAGCATTACTGGGTTCATTCAGACAGTTGTTCTCAGGCAATTTTAAACAAGCAGTTATCTCATAAGAATTAACTACATAGTTTTTACCCTTTAAAGAAAAAGCAATTGTACCGTTTGTGCCATTGAACTCAGCAGATGCCCACACCTCTTCAATTACTTCGTGGATTAGAGGAGTGGTGGCAGTCATAGCATATGACAGTTTGCATTTCTTCACAAAATTCATCATGGTGTGATAAGCTTCCGGAGCATTCACCGTATCAACAAAGGTCGCGAAATTGTTCTTCTCATAGGTGAACCCAGTGGAAAACATCATCTTAACAATAGGAGCCATTGAAGTGTTTGAACTTTGGTTGCAGAGAGTTTTAGAGAAGAAGATGCAGTTTACTTAAGAGATTCTTGAAATTAGAATAATTAAAAGTAATTACCCCATTAAAAGTAATTACCCCAAGTAAAATATAAACAACCTTTTATATTTTCCAAGAGTAGAAAATAGAATAATTAAAAGTAATTACCCCATTGGTCAAAAGTACTGTCAGATAATAAAAGAAAAGAATAACTGCACCCATGATTAGATGTACGCTTTTATCAACGGCTAGATTAAAAAAATGTATATCAACGGATATAAGATGAACGGTCGAGAAAAAGTTTATCCGTTGATGTCGTGGACAACCTGTTATCCGTTGACATACGAAAATCTAGTAATGTGTTTATACTACCAACAGATAAAAAGATATCCGTTGATAAGGTAATTTTGCCTTAGACAAAATTTCTGCAGAAAGTTTTTCTGGGAGTTTTTAATTCTCAAGTAAATCAAAACACATTTCTAGCTGCTATGCAGTATGATCCAATATCACTAGGAATTATGAAAATTAAGCATACCTAGTTCACCTACCAATCTTGTGAATGTGGATTCATCAAAAGGCTTGGTGAAGATATCTGCAAGCTGCATTTCACTTGGCACAAAGTGCATTTCTACTGTACCATTCATCACATGCTCTCTAATGATGCTTGGTTCTCAAATGTTGCACTAGATTTCCTGTGATGGCAATGGCACTTGTGTTGTCACAGAAAATTGGAATCTTCTCAACCTTTAGACCATAGTCAACAAGTTGGTTTCTCATCTAAAGAATCTGTGCACAACAACTTCCAGCTGCAATGTACTCAGCTTCAGCTGTAGAAGTGGAGACTGAGTTCTGTTTCTTGCTGAACCATGAAACAAGCATGTTCCCTAGAAATTGACAGGAACCTGTAGTACTTTTCCTATCAATTCTGCAACTTGCATAATCTGCATCTGAATAGCCAGTTAGATCAAAACCAGAATCTCTAGGGTACCAAATGCCAAGGTTTGGTGTTCCCTTGAGATACCTGAAGATTCTCTTAATAGCAATCAAGTGAGACTCTCTAGGATCAGCTTGAAATCTAGCACAAAGACAAGTAGAAAACATTATATCAGGTCTACTAGTTGTTAGATATAGAAGTGATCCTACCATGCCTCTATAGCTTGAGATGTCCACACATTTTTCCTTAGTATTCAACTCAAGCTTTGTTGCAGTGGCCATAGGTGTTTTTGCAGAGGCACAATCCATTAAGTCAAATTTCTTTAAAAGATCATAAATATATTTTGTTTGACTTATGAAAATACCCTCATTAACTTGCTTCACTTGTAAGCCAAGAAAGTAAGTTAGTTCACCCATCATGCTCATTTCATACCTACTTTGCATAATCTTCGCAAACTTTTTGCAAAGCTTCTCATCTGTAGACCCAAAGATAATATCATCTACATAGATTTGAACAAGTAAAGAAGAACCATTGACATTTCTATGAAATAAGGTTTTATCTACTATACCTCTTGTGAAGTGATTCTCCAAAAGAAATTGAGATAAAGTGTCATACCAGGCTCTTGGTGCTTGCTTCAATCCATAAAGTGCTTTCATGAGAAGATATACATATTCTGGAAATTCTGGATCTACAAAGCCATGAGGTTGATGGACATAAACCTCTTCTTCCAGTTCTCCATTTAAAAAGGAACTTTTGACATCCATCTGATAGACCTTGAAATTGGCATGTGCTGCATAGGCTAGGAAGATTCTAATTGCCTCAAGTCTTGCCACTGGAGCAAAAGTTTCATCAAAATCTATCCCTTCTTCTTGAGAATAGCCCTTTGCCACTAATCTAGCTTTATTCCTCACAATTATGCCATTTTCATCTGTCTTATTCTTGAGAAACCATTTAGTACCTATGACACTTCTATCATCAGGTTTGGGCACAAGCTTCCATACTTTATTTCTCTCAAATTGGTTTAGCTCTTCTTGCATTCCTAAGACCCAATATAGATCTAGAAAGGCATCTTCCACTTTCTTAGGTTCCTCTTGAGACAAGAAACTACTGTATAAGCATTCTTCTTGAGTGGCCCTCCTAGTTTGGACTCTTGAATTTGATTCACCAATGATTAACTCAAATGGATGATCTCTAGTCCATTTTCTTGGAGGTGGAAGGTTTGATCTAGATGAGATTGCTTCATTTTCATGAGCATGATCTTGTTGATTAGTCATTGAGTTTTGACTTTGAGAAACTCCCCCTGAGTTTGTTGTCCTTGCGGAATTTTGAAGTTGACTGTCAACAGATGCATCTCTTTGTCTATCAACGGATGCTCCATTTTGCCTGTCGACGGATGCATGAGAATGCCTATCAACGGATGCATCGGATGCTTCAATATGACTGTCAACGGATGCTTCATTTCCAGTGTGAGCATCACTTCTAGTTGGACCAACAACTCTTGGTGACTTTTCATGGTCATGATCTTCATTTCCCTCATCATCATAATACATTCTCCCTTCTACCTCATTCTCAAATTCCAACTTTTCATGGAAGCCTTCATCATTTAGACCTAGAATCTTTCGATCATCAAACATAACATGTACAGATTCCATAACAATGTTGGTTCTTAGATTGTAGACTCTATAGACTTTCCCTGCTGCATATCCAACAAATATAGCTTCATCTGCCTTTGCTTCAAATTTGCCTAAGTTATCTCCGTGATTCCTTAGTACAAAACACTTACATCCAAAGACATGAAGAAAAGCTAAAGTTGGCTTCTTGTCGGTTAACAACTGGTAAGGAGTCATTCCTCTAGATTGATTGACCAAGGAAATATTCTGAGTGAAACATGCAGTGTTGACAGCTTCAGCCCAGAAGTATGTTGGTAATCTTGATTCACTTAACATTGTTCTAGCTGCTTCAATGAGAGTTCTGTTTTTCCTTTCAACAACCCCATTTTGTTGAGGTGTTCTAGCAGCAGAAAACTCATGTACAATTCCATTCTCTTCACAGAAAATCTTCATTGTGGAATTCTTGAATTCAGTGCCATTGTCACTCCTGATTCTTTTCACTTTGACTTCAGAACCATTGTTTACTATTCTGAGATGATTGATGATGATTTCACTTGCACAATCTTTGGAGTGCAGAAAGAAGGTCCATGTAAACTTAGAAAAATCATCTACAATCACCAGAAAGTATTTCTTCTTTGAAATTGACATGACATTTACTGGACCAAATAAGTCCATATGCAGCAATTGAAGTGGCTGAATAATGGATGACTCTGTCTTGCTTTTGAAAGATGATTTCTTTTGTTTCCCTAATTGGCAGGCATCACACAATCCATCTTTGATGAATTCCAATTGAGGGATTCCTCTAGAAAGATCCTTTCTTACCAAGTCATTCATAACTTTAAAATTCAAATGTGATAGCTTTTTATGCCATAGCCAACTCTCATCCTTGCTTACTTTGCTGAAGTGACAAGTAATGGATTCTGAGCTTACTGAGTTGAAGTCAGCTATGTAAACATTTCCTTTTCTAAAGCCTGGCAATACCACATTGTTGTCCTCCTTGGCAGAGACAACACAGGCTTCTTTTGTGAACCTTACTTCATAGTCTTTGTCACAAATTTGACTGATACTCAACAAATTGTGCTTCAAACCTTCAACTAAGGCCACTTCTTCAATGATGACATTGTCTTTTGAAATCAAGCCATATCCCTTAGTATATCCTTTGTTGTCATCTCCAAAGGTAATTCTAGGGCCAGCTCCTTCCTTGAACTCTGTAAGCAGGGTTGAATCTCCTGTCATGTGCCTAGAGCATCCACTGTCTAGGTACCATAGATTCCTCATGTTTCCCTACACACATCCCAAAAACAAATCAAGTTGATTTTGGTACCCAAGCTTCCTTGGGTCCTTTCTTGTTAGCCTTTGACTTTGCACTCTTAGCATTCTTCATTATAGATGTAGATGCTTGAGTGATGGGGTTTGATAGATACTCATTTGCATAAATATTTGATGCATGCATTTGTGGAAGATTAGCATACATGTTATTCATTCTTGGAATGTTCCATGACATTTGTGGCATATTCACAGATTGAGAATAAGGATTAGACACACATGGCATGTTCACATATGGATTTGTAAAATGAGCATTCTGATACAAACCAGGCATTGCAGGCATACATGGCATAGTTTGAGGTACATGAACAGGAGCCTTATTAACAGACTTGCAATTAGAAGATAGGTGATTGACACTATTACAATTACTACAAGTTTTCCTAGGGGCAAACTTGTCAGGAGTATAATTGTTTTTCTTGTTGATGCCTATCTTACCATTCCTGTTCTTTTTCTTTTTACCATCAATTTCTATCTTCACATTATCTGATTTACCAATAGCCTTTTTGTTGTGTAAATCTCCCGCCTTAGCCTTCTCACTTGATTTGGCTTGGCTACTCTCACCAGAAACAAAGTTCTTGGTGACTGGACCATACTTACTATCCAGTTTCTTGAGTTTCTTCTTACTCAACGACTTTTTGTTAGTCAACGGATAACTATCATCCGTCGATGGTTCATCTGTCAGCGGATGATCACTATCCGTTGATTCACAAATAGTCTCTAGATCCTCAAGGCAAGGTTCTAGCTCCTTCTTCTTTTTATTCCAGGTCTTCTTCACAAATGATTCTATTCCCTGGACTTCTATTATGTTTTGTGAAATGTTCCTACAGCTTTGAAATTTAGCAATTATCCCTTGTTCTTTTTCAAGCTAGTCTCTTAAAATTAGTTCTCTTTTTAACACAACTTCAATTTCACTTTTAGCATCATTGCAATCAACTCTCATTTTCTCAAATTCTAGAAATTGAATTTCTAGAGCAGCATTCCTATCACTTAAAAACAGATTAGTCTCTTTAATCCTATTGTTCTCTTTAGTAAGTGATTTAAGAGTAACACTCAAGTGATATAGTTCAGTAGACATTTCATCTATAACACTATTGCATTCCTCTTTGGTGAGCTCAGAGAGATTAGTAGTTGTTATCTGATTGCTAGCTGAACTTGCTTCCTGCTCTTCAGAATCAGCCCTCAATGCAAGGTTGACATACTCAGCATCATCATCAGAATGATTTCCATCAGCAGCCCAGTCATACTCTTGGGTCATGAATGCCTTTCCTTTCTGTCTGAGAAGATTGAAATATTTCTTTTTGTAGTCAACAGCTTCAGTTGACTTTCCCTTGCTCTCAGACCTAGGCTTCCTGCACTCATTTATCATGTGACCAGCAATTCCACAATTGTAGCATTTAATTTTGGATTTGTCCACAAAGTTGCTTGTGGAATAGTCCTTGTTAAATGGCTTGGCCACCCCAGAGTTTCTCTTGAATTTCAGCTTAAAGAATCTCCTAGATAGAAAGGCCAAATGCTCATCTATCTCATCCAATTCATCCTGCTGAAGGACATTCAATTCTTCAGACACCTTTTCCTTGCTCCTGCTTGATTCTGCTCTACCTTCACAAACCTCCCCGTTTGGTGTAGAATGAGCAGCTTCTGTCCTCTTCTCCTCCTTCTGCTCCAAGTTGGCAACAAGTGCAACTGACCCACTTTTCTTTTAGGCCTTCTCAATTTCTTCATCCTGCTCCATTTCTAGCTCACATGTCTTTAAAGTTCCATAGAGCCTTTCAAGAGTAAATGTCTTGTACTCTTGAGTGTTTCTCAGAGAAACAGTCATTGGCTTCCACTCTTTGGGCAGTGATCTCAGAAATTTGAGATTAGAATCTTTCACTTGGTAGATTCTTCCATACAGTTTTAAGCCATTTAGTAGCTTTTGAAATCTACTAAATGTGTCATTCAATGTTTCTCCACTCTTGAAATGGAAGTGCTCATACTGTTGGATTAGTAGTTGCATCTTGTTCTCCCTCACCTGTTCTGTTCCTTCACAAAGGGTTTGAACAATGTCCCATACTTCCTTGGAGGTAGTACCGTTGATAACATTGTCAAGCATGTCTGTTTCTAGACCATTGAACAGTATATTCAAGGTCTTTTTGTTTTTGTGAACTTCTGCCATATCTTCAAGGCTCCACTCAGAAACAGGTTTGGGAATGCGAATGTCAGGCGCATCTGCAGCAAGGCCAACTCTTGATGCAGTCTTCATTGGAACATGAGGACCCTTCTCAATGCAATCTACAAAACCCTCATCAATAGACATGAGATGTAGGCGCATTTTTACTTTCCAGTGAAAGTAATTCTCTCTATCAAGAACTGGTATCTTTACTCCATAATCCTTCTTAGACATAGTGGAAGTGTATTGATCTTAAACTTCAAATATGTTAGAAGCTTGCTCTGATACCAATTGTTATTCCCAGATTACACACTTGTATAATTGTAGAAGGGGGGGTTGAATACAATTCTTGATATTTATAAATTTCTGATAAGAACCACAGAAATCTATACAGAGATAATTGCCGAATGGAGAACAATGCACAAACACATATAAAATCAGGTGGTTAAATGTACCACCTGATGCTTTTATTTGAAGAAAACTCAGTGATACAAATGTACATAACTGCTGCTTTACAACTCTTTAGCTTCTAAGGATATTCAAGAAAACCTTAGCTAAATAAACCTTGAAAAACAGTTTTCTTATTTTCTAAAGAGTTGCTACACTTGGTTATATATCCCAAGTTTACAAGTGCTAATAAGAATAAGATAATACTAATCTAATCCAAGTTGACTTGCTGCTCCTTTCTTCTTTGTTTCCAAAAGTGTGGCTACCATACTGCTTTTTGTACTTTATCAACCCATGTGATCTGTTAGACCCACCTGTCTTAATCAACTGCTAATCCCCAGCTAGCATCCAATGGAAGTATTATTGATCATCCGTTGATAGTATATTGGGCTGTATCCGTTGATACTAGATTTGAGTTGTATCCGTTGATAGTATTCTGTCCTTATCCGTTAATACACTTTCACTTAGACAAAATTACATAGCATAACTTATTTACAATTGGCTACCCTATTCTGCCTATCCATTGATGGTCAACATGACTTTGGATAAAAACACTATCAACTGATAAATAGAGATACTGCAGTATGCTACAAAACCTCATCCGTTGATGAGCTTCCTGTCAACGGATATAGTTATAATGCCTTATCCGTTGACAGTTACAAAACATGACTTATACAATTTGTGCATAAAATGTGAAGTTATCATTAAGTAGAACATATTCCTAACAAAATATCTTAACCAATGTGCTATGATGAGCTTTGGTTACATTTTAAACATCTTACTACATAAACCACATTTTCTCCCTTTATCTTACACTTTTTCTTATTCCTAATAAAATGTTAGTTTATAATATTTATTTAACTCCATTTTTTTCAATTTACAAAGTTCTGTATATTACTATGTGTATATTAGTATATTACTATGTGTATATTACTATGTAGAGTAGCACTCCGAAAGAATATGTGATATAAAGTTGTATCTTTTAAGTGTTATATTTTTTATATAATCTTTGTTATATGTTACAATCAAATTTTTTGTTTTAAACATATTTTTTCGGTTGAATAGATCTCTATTATGTTATTAATTGTTATGATTCGTATTTTATACATACTATATCTCTAATTATGTATGATTTGATAACTAAAATTTTTATATTTCTTAAAACCAAATCTTATTTTTTATTTAAATAATTTAAAATCTACATGGAGATGTATGTAAATAATCTTTTTCCTTTTGGACTAGGTTATATTATGTATAGTCTAATTTTTTTTTTCTGTATCAATTATTTAAAATGGAAAAAGAGAATTATAGAGTATGCTCAGTCGATTAAAGTATTTTTTATAATTTTATATATCCAATATTTTAGAAATAATATGAAATAACATTTCAGTTATTCAAAAAAAAGATGATGAGACAAAAAGAGAAAAGAGGTGGTTTATCTTATAGGATTTTTAAACAAAACTCAGAATTAACTATAGCACAATTGGTTAAGGCATGATTTTGAGACTAAAAGGTTGGTGGTTCGATTCCCAACAGAAGAATAATTTCATTATTTTTTACATAATTATTACAATCATTATTTTATTATTTTTTACATAATTATTAAAGGAGGACATTTTTGTAATATTTAAAAAAAATAAGGGTAAATTTTTGTGTTTTAACCATAATTTTAAAATTATTCAAAAAATTCTATGTTGATCAATATTTTCTCTATCACACTATAAAAGAGAATTTTCTGTAAAATAATGGCCTTACTATGTTTTTAATTAATTTATAAATTTTTACTTTACTTATATTTTTTCGGTTGAATAGATATCGATTACGTTATTAATTGTTATGATTCGCATTTTATACATACTATATCTCTCATTATATTTTATTTGAATTAATCATTTATTGATACATAAAATATAATATAAAACTTTAATCTAATATAAGTAACATATAATATGTATTGCATCTCATTATTTATTCTTGAGTATATTTTTAAATTAAAAAATCAGTCTTGAAATTATTATTTAATTATATAATAATCATTTTCATGTCTTTGTTCGTCACTCTTATTTTTTAACAATATCTTTTTTTGAAAATGACATGTAATTTTTTAATAACTTTACTATTTCTTACATTCTCATTATTTACTCATATTTTCTTCAACTTATTAACTTTTCTCACAATTATAAATCTCCTCACTCACCCTATTAATAATTGATGATGAGAGGAAATGAATAATAAATTTATCCATTTTTTGCTACTTTATTCCATTTTTTCCCTCTCTTTAGTATATAGAGACAGTCTTTATTTGATATTTATAAATATATCTGAAATGTAAATTCATATACCTAAATAACTATTATTACATTTGTAATATAATAATGTTTGATAATTAAATTAATCAAGTATATAAATGGTTAGTCAGAATCCAATTGATAAAAGTATATGGTTAGATTTGTTTAAAATAAGATAAATATTTTTTTTGAAAAATTATGTATAAAATATATATGGAACATGATTCATTTTGAGTTAAAATATAATTCAAAAAGTATTTTATACGAATACACAAGTTATTTCATTAAAATCACAAACGTCCGTGTTATATACGAATAATTATGCTAAAATTATCATTTATATTATATTCAGTTGTTTAATTCGATAAAGTTCAATTCACGTCATTTAATATTAAATTAATATTATCAATTACAAATAATCATCTAATTTTTATCATATAGATATCTATCCAAATTTTGTAAAATCTAAAATTAAAGAAAAAAATGTATTCATGAAAATGTTAATGCAACATTACAAAATTACTGTAGAAATCTAAGATAAGGTTTAAATATTATCTTTTACCGTTTTTTAGTTACAAATTTATTTGATATCTATAAAAATTCGTGCGAATAATAATCTCGATATATGTCAGGCCCGTGCATCGCACGGGCATTTAGGCTAGTTATATATATAATAGCCCAACAAGGGGTTACTATTGATGAGACATTTTATTCCATCGTAAACCCTTACACATTTTATTCCATCTGAAATGACTGATTTACCCTTCTATTCATTATTTTTATAAAATAATGATATTTGTGGGAATTGAACCTAGGTCTCTACAATGTGTAGAAAGCTTCTTACCACCACACCACTCACTCTTACGTGTTTTTGTAGGATACACATTATATGTGTGCAGGTGTGTCGTGTAATTGAAAAATATATGGTAATTTAGTTAGTGCGACATATTAACAAATTTTAGGTACTTTAGCTATTGCGAGATATTAACAAATTTTAGTCATCAATTTATTCTTACATTCAATGATTCGAATTATGATGTGACGCCCCAAGATCCGGGGTCATGAATCCAGGTCATCACGATCCAATTTCAATTTAATAACATTATAGTCTTGACAGTTGAAATATAAATGCGTAATAAAACCTACACAGTAGACCCCACACCTAATAATAATATTACACACCAGTCATATGCTCAGAGAACAACATCCACAATATCATAAGTTTAAAGTTAAGCAGTTAATACAACCCAAAATCTTACTTAAGAACATTGTTGAATAATGCTTCTACAGGAAGCATTTCAACAACCAAAAGTTTATTTCTCAAACTTACACACTTAATACACATAAGTCTACGAATACCCATCTGTCTATCAACTACCTCAGGGATAGGCGCCAGCAATCTCTCAAAAGGTCGTCTTTCCCTTACCCTCTTGCAGGGTGTAGTGCGGAGTATCAGCATTTGACCTAGCTGTTATATACATAAGTAGCAAGAGTGAGCTAAAATAGCTCAGCAAGTTAAATTTTGTAAACCAGCATCAAAGAAAACACACACACACACACACACACACACATATATATATATATATATATATATATATATATATATATATATATATATATAAACGGAAGACCCATCATAATTGGTGTGCTAAAAATAGAAATGACTGCAAGTGCACAATCTCGTTTTAGTAAATTTAGATTCGTTCCGCATAGACTAAAATTTTCGCGATCCTTAATTTTTAATTTAATCGAATTAGAACAAGTTTGATTTTTGAGAAAATTGGATTTTACTAATTTAATTTTAATTATAAATTCTTCTAAATCTAAATTACTCTAAAAATCCTACATTCAAATTAGAACCATATTTTATTCTAAACATTTTTTTAAATATCGCAATAAAAATTTTATTAACTAGAAAAATTTTAAAGAAAATTTGACATGATTTATTCATAAATTAGGCTAGCCAAATATCACCAACAATCCAAAATAAACAAATTTGCAGAACAAAGAAACAGGAAATCCAATTTCATGTCAAAACTCGGTGACAAACTCACTAAAAAGCTCAGTAACTCAAAACTCGCTAAAAACAAAAACAAGGGAAAAACAGAATTCATAGCAACACTAAATCAGAACAAACAAAAACTCGCGAACTTGTCATTTACAAACTCAACAGCAGACAGCTCGGTAAACTCACAGCAACGACATTGATAATAATCAAACTTGGCAAAACAAGGAACACAAAAACTCACCATTCGGAAAAAAAGAAACAGCAAAACCGCAGCAGAAATATTAATTCAAATAACTCGACAAACAATTACAAACTCAACAATAACGGGCACAATAAAAACGCAAAAAAAAATAAAAAGTAGCACAAGCGTAGAAATGATAAGAACCCAGCGAAATCACAAAAACTTGTAAAAACTTATGTTTGACAATTTAAACCGCGAAAATGAAACAAACAAAACAATAAAATCAAACAACAAACTCGTAAACACAGCTCGAACAAGAAGAGAACGCAGGACCGAGTCGACTCGGTGACAACCCAGAAAACAACAAAACTGACTCGGCAACACAGTACTACGAAACAGTAACAACTACATTCAAACCATAAAACAAAGCAACACTCGGCTGTTTCGATGACTCGGTAACCAGGAAGGCCAACTCAATAATTCGCAAACAATAATAAGAGGAAGCAAGGTAACAAGAAACAGGTAGGACTCGGACTCGCGGAAACCAGCAACTCATAACACAAAAACAAGGAATTGAAACATACAAGGGAATTGAAACAGGGATTAAAACAGTTGAGGAAAACAGGGAATTGAAGACAAACAAGGGAATGTGTTTCGATTGAAAAGGAAGAAAAGAACAGGACCTTGGTGTTTTGTTTAGAAAGAAACGAAGGAGACGGATGTTTATATGTTGTGTGGAGGAAGAGAAAATGAACTAGGGAGAGTGTCGTTTTCAATGAGTAAAAAGGAAAGGACTAGTGGGTTTCCACGAAAATAGAAAAACGAAAAAAAAACAAAGAAACAGGGGAAGAACATTTAACATTCGAATTAAAGGCAAATAAACAGAATACCAATTACAGAAAATTAATAAAACTATTATTTTTATTTTTTTTGAAAATTAAATACGAGAACAAAGAAATTCACTACGAAATGAAATTAAGAGATTACACTAAAATGATGATTTAAAATAAATTGCCCATAATAAAATTGAGATTTAAAGTGGCAAAATACGAATTAAAACTAAGACTAAAACTATGAACAAGAAATTGAATTTCGTTACTTTCAACCCATAGTGGTTAGCATTTCGCTACTTTGTCCACTAATCGGATTTACGAAAATAACGAAAGGAAGGTTAAATAAACGAGAGAGCAAGACAAGAAATTAAAGGAAATGAAATTGCATTAAAATTAAAAAGAGTGTTTACAAGATTTAAAACTAAAGAAAATACAAGAAATTAAAACTACCCTAAAATCTAAGTTGATAAATACAAGGGGGTGAGGGGGTATTTATAGGATAGGAATTATGGTTAAGGGGGGTGTTGGGTAAATCCCCACCATACATTTGTGGTGTGTGGTGGTGAAATCCTAGTCATCTATTTGTTTCCTTACCCCTTAAGCTTTGAAGAGTTGATCTTGGCCATACACTTATGTAGTGTGTTGGGATGATCTCCACCTTCCACTTGTCTTGAAATATTCCTTTTGCTCCAAGCTCATAATTCTTTTCCTTCTTTCATTTTTGTCCTTTTTCTTCCTCTTTTTCCCTTCCTTGCTCTTTATTTCTTTATTTTGCCATTTCTTTATTTATTTACGAATTTCCTGAAATGCAACAAAATAATTTATTAAAATACGAGTTCAAGCAATAAATAGGTAATAAAAATATGCAAAAATATGCACTTATCAATAATCATTAAGAAAAGAATTAATTCTTATTTATTAAATTCACCATCTATTTATCTTTATAAGAAAAGAAATATAGAACAATATAATATCAATTTCTCTTCTAATACGATATAATATCAGTTTCTCTTCTAACCATAAAAATAATTCCATAATTTCATACCATTTTTCCTTTTTCAGTATGTCAATCTGTAACCATTATCAATTCTTTCTTTAAATATTTTGGGGATATCTGCTATCGCCTGATACGTTAGGACGATGATCAGTCGTCTAATCGTACCTGCTCTCTGTTTACTACTAGTAGAAGGAATGATCCAACCTGGTCATCATCCCTGGAGGAAGGCTCTCTGCTACATCCTCCTTCAGCATCTCTTGGGCCGTAATAAAATATTGAGTGTTGGACTGTGCCGAACACAGCCTCTTACGCTTGCTGTTGCAACCCCCCTTTTTGTTAAATCGTTATTCCATTTATAAAACACCATTCCATATTTTCCATTTTCCGTTTCCATTTCCATTCACATATATCATTTCCATTTCCATTTCCATATATCAATCTTTAGAAAGACATACATCATAATACTTTGATTATAACTCAGACATCTCCTCCGTATTTAATAAAGTCAAATATACTCTTATATACAAAATATTTCAACTATTTTAAAAATATTAAATAATAATCCAATAATATTTATTAAATCACAAATGTTTAAAAAATTTGTAAATAACAGAATTATAAACTCTATAAACATTTGTGATTATTTAGAGAAGGGAGAAGAAACATAACAATTTATCAAAATAAGGGAGAAGAAATCTTGCCTCGATCTCTAAATCCCAGAAGTATGACCCGGTGTTCGTCTTGAGTTTCTATAAGAACGAAAAGGATCATCATTAGCATATGCCCCATTATAATTATTATTACTAACCACACTTATCCTAACCATTTAACTCACTTGATCCCCTAATCTTTTTATAACCTCATCAAAGATATTTAAATATAATATCCATGGGTTCCAAGTTAATACCTTTAATAATTCCCAATCATTTCCCTATTTGTTTTAGCTTATCAAACACACCATAACATAACTCTTATTAATACCGCCACATAATGACAATTAGTACATTATCAAGGCATGTCATTATCTTATACACTTAGTAGCTATTTAAGTCTTAAAGACTTTTAAGTCGACTATTAACTCGAGAAAATTATCCTTTATCCGTTTAAGGGGTATTCCATTAACGTACCCTTAATCTAAACATTTTTATAAAATTGAAAAATTATTCGTTCGACATGAGACCTTCTCCTATACCTTCCTTATGACCTCTATTATTTAATTATCAAGATTCGTAACGGAATCACTTAGGTTAAGGGTGTTCAATTGAAGTTACGAACCCGTACTTACGTTTTTGAACCACTTTTATTATTTCGGCCATATCTCCTAAACCGTTCATCAAATTTTTACGTACTTTATATCAAAACGACCTATGAACCAAGATCTACCCTATCATGACCCTTTGGTGTGCCCTACTGACCTGGACAGATCCGGGATGTTCTGTTTTTAACAAGTAATTTATGTTTTAACGAAAATCGGGCATTATAACGGCTATATTTTCATACTTTCCATAATATAACTCCTCCAAATCCAACATCCAACATATATACCAAACCCTACACCATGTGGACATCATACCAACCATGGTTACAAGCACCCACAACACCTCCATGTACATTCAATCACTTATAAACACATCTATGAACATAGTTTCACCACTTATACAAGTATAATCACAAGTATCATTAATATCCATCATAAACTCAAGATAACACTAAGGGTTCTTGAACTTTATACCTTCCTTGGAGCTTGAACAACACTTAATAAGCCTTGGTTAGTCCTTAATTAGCCTTAAAGTAGCTTGGATCAACTAAAGAAATCATGAAAACAAAGTTAGTTCTTGTTGGTTACTATTCACCCTCAACTTTAATGAATTTCTTACCTATGCAAATGATGTTGGATAGCCTTGAAACTTTGTGCACACTCCTTTCTCACCTTGAAGAAGCTCTCCTAATTTTCCCTTGATTTCTTGTGGCTTGGAGCTAGGTGATGCAATTTTTTTTTCTTTGTTTGGCCGAATATGATGAAATGGATGAAGATGGAGAAGATTTTTGTGTTGGTTGATGATATCTTGAGAATTCTAGAGTTTTGTAGCATGTTATAGATAATTACATGGTGAAATTACTAATTAACCCGTGGTTAAAGTTAGTGGATTCCACCTAACTCGATGATGTCATGAATGATGTCATTGCTTAAATCCTTAATCTTATTTTGTGATTTTCCTAAGTAAAATGTTAATTACCTTGGTGGATCATAATGTAGTATGTATCCTTGTCGTATCACTATTCTTGGTTGTTTTGTCTCCATACTCGTTTAATCGCAATTTGTTTCGAATATACCTCGTTATCTAAGTGGTTTTGAAATCGTTTAAAAATTCAAATTCCCCTGGCATTTCCTTTATTTGATAATCACTTGGTTTAACCTAATTTCATAAAACTTCTCAATATATATAATCCTTGTTAAAATCTCCATATTCCTTAATATCAAATACATTAGGGCTCAATTGAAATCGAAATTCTTTAGAACCCATACTTAGGAATCTTTAAAGTCCGATATCATTTCCAGTCACTCATTTTCCTTGTACAACAATAATATGATTTCCAATTATTCATTCTCCGTTTCAAATATAAGGTACTTACATACCATTTCCCTAAATCCCCAAAATTACTATTCATTTAAGCACTGTAGCATTTCTAAAATTAGGGTTATTACATATGATCTATTATATTATATTAAAAAATAAATTAATGGTATATAAATTTTGGTTTGGTTATACTAGACCAATCAATCACAAGTATTTTAAATCTACACATTATAGATGTGTGTGTGTTGCTTGAGTGAAACAAAATATAATATGATAATTATTGCGACATATTAGCAATCTTTGGTCATTAATTTATTTGTAAATTTATTGATTTGGATCATAATAAATTTTATTATATCAAAATATCAGTTAGTGATACATAATATATAGTTTGTTTATACATTTTAAAATAATAATAATAATAGTAATAATCGACATAATATTTGTAAGGTCACCGATTTAATTCACACATCTTTTTATCACCAGACCATTCAGTCACATGTATTTTAAATCATACACATTATAGATGTGTGTGCATGTTACTTGAGTGAAACAAACTTTGATATTTTTAATTATTGCAACATATTAACAATTTTTAGCTATATTTATTTTTACATTTATTGATTCGGATTATAGTATATTATGTTATATCATTTATTAATACTATTCTCTATCAATGTCAATATTTAGAACTATACAAATTATTTATCTGACGAATTTATTGATTTATCAAATATTTATTTATCAAGACACGGTTGATTAAAAGGTAAATTTTTAGATTTTTTTTAAATAATTAAAATATCAATTAAAAAATTATAATAAATTTTAGAAAATAAGTAAAGTTAGAGGCTCGTAATTCGCTAAGATAAACAACAAACTCATTCATGTCTTTAGTCTATCTGTTCACTCTAATTAGGATCTTTGGATAAAGCTGTATTTGAAAAAAGAAAGGATGAATTTATTGTCAAAGCACGAACATAAGGCATATGAGCAACTTGAACTTATGATGATAGAAGTACGAAAGAATATTCTAAATTGTGATAATCATGTAATTACACAAGATATATTCACTCAGTCAATTAGAATTATCTGGTGTTTTAAAAGTCTAACGGACAGGGGAAGAGTAAAGGGCAAAGGATGCTTAAAATGAAGAAATTAGAAGAAAAGAGATGAAAGAGTTAGAAAGATAGTTTTAAGAAGTGAAAATGCAAGGTCTGAGTAGAGTATTAGAAGATTTACGAAGTTTTTGATTAAAATCAAGAGTAAAACCTACACTCCAGAATGCAATATCTTGAAGACTATTTAGTTTGTATCTTGAATATTATTGGAGATCGAACTAAATGGATGTATCATTTTCGATGAAGTATTAGAACAATTTAGTATTGTAAGTGTTCAGAAAAATCATCTTAATTAGACGATACCCATTAAACACTCGAATTCTATTCTATGACTCATAAAAAAAAACTGACATGAATACTATCAATATTACTCATACTAGCTTATAGCCCATGCAAAGCACGGGTTAGTTTTTATTTTTTTTTAATTTACTTATAGTGTAGTTACATAATATTATAAATATTTTATCTTTGTACATAGCAACTTTTAGTATTAAATCTAAATTAATATGTTTTTGACGGAAATCGAATCTTCGACCTTTCTATGTAGCATCTTTAATATTAATTTTAAATTAAAATATTGTTGACGGGATTCGAACCTTAGACTTCTGTATATAATAACTTTTATAACAATTTTTAGTATTGCATCTAACGATCATCATCTATTTGAGCTACCGATCTAACAGTTGTGAATGAACGGGATAACCAAAACCAAACTACAAAATATATCCCATTTTGCTTATTATAGTATAGTATAGATAGTACAGATTTTGTAAAAAAAAATTATATAAGTAACTAATAATATTTTTTTTTTTGATTTTTTTGTTACATCTTATTATTACTTGATTTTTTTTTCAATATTAACGTAAATTTATGCACATATGAAGTACATAAGACAAACATGAATTTTTGTTTTGAACCAGAACTATTTAGTAGTTAAAGTCAGGTTTGATTTGGATTGTTTCCCGAAAATCGGGGCGTAGTAATTTTCTATAGAAGATATGAGGGCTGCTTCGTGCTTATGTACTTGTAATTTTTCAATAATATCTTATAAATTAAATTTTTGGTGTGTACTAATATCAAATTTAATTAATGATAATGAGTTTCTAATATTAAATTCAATAGATGATTAATGAGTTTTGAAAAGTGAATTTTATCATATGTTTTATTTTGGATTGTTTCCCGAAAGCCAGGGCATAGTAGTTTTCTATAGAAGAGATGAGTGCTGATTCGTGCTTATGTACTCGCACTTTTTCAATTCCATCTTGTAAACTAAATTTTTGGCATGTACTAATATCAAATTTAATAGATGATTAATGAGTTTCTAATATTAAATTTAATAGATGATTAATGAGTTTTGAAAAGTGATTTTTATCATTTGTTTTATTAGTATATTTAGAGTTAAAAATATAATTATGTTGAAAAGTGAATTTTATCCTATGTTTTATTAGTATATTTAGAATTATAAATATTAAATTTAATAATATTGTTAGTGAGAGTCGAACCCTTGACCTATGGTAATACTCGCTTATTATCACTTACTCTTATTATATAATAGGATATAATTATTTTTCAGATTACAAACTTGAAGATACTTAAATAAGTATACAATAGTCGCATATGCCATTAACAAACAAAATTCCATTAAAATCAAGATCATGCACAATTTAATTTAAAAATACAATTTAAAATAGCAACCCATGTCTCGCATGGATTTGTGTGCTGATTCTCTAACACAACTTGAAATTGTCAAACCAAAATATTTGGCAAAATATTACTTTAAAACTGAACGACGATTAGGAAGTATATTAACAAATCAAGAATTTTTGGAAGATTTTCGGTGAAATTTTACACTATCTAGATCAGGGGAAGGAGTCGAACATTTTTAGGCTATAAGATTCAAGTTCGAGCCCGAATTTCACCGAACTTAAAATTTTAAACTTGAAACTCGATTCATAAAAAATTCAATATTTTCGAACTCGTCTCGAAAATCGAAACATAAATGCTTTGGCTTGAATTTGTCTCTGTTATATATATATATATATATATATATATATATATATATATATATATTATATAATATTGAATATTTATCCAAAAAAATATCTATTATATATAAAAAATTAAAATTATAAAGATTCGATCAAATTTGCAAATTTTACGAGACGATTAATTTGAAGCTTTAAGCTTGACTTCAGCATAGTAAAATATTTGTATAGTTCGAGTTCAACTTCAACGATGATATTATCGAGTTGAATTTGAATATTTTATGAGACGAACTCGAATAACTATGAAAAATTTGATTTGTTCACATTCCTAATCTGAATTAATTACATTGAGATGAATATATTTGGGTATTTAATATTTAAATTCAAAAATAAATAATTTAATTATAAAGAAAATAGATTAAAAATAAACTTTGAAATGATAAGTAGTTCACATTAAATGATAAATTTATGATTTTTTGAAAGAAAATAATTAATTAATTAATAATGACCATATGCTTGTTAATTGAAGTCGGGGTTGATTCCATCGTGATGACATTCGACAATACTGAATTGTCCATATTTCTAAAAAATAATATTGTAAGAAATCATTTTCAAAAACAACTAGATGTATATGTTTTTGAAAACATCTTTGAAAATGCCTTAATTAACAAAAACAAGCCTTTTATCAACGTGTCATTTGGATCATATTGTTTATTCATTTTAGTAGGCAACAGCTCAACAAAATAAGAAAATTGCAGCAGCTCAACAAAATAAGAAAATTACAGTTTCAATTAGACTCAAATAATTAATAACCCCAACTCCCAAAAGGCCGAAGCCTCCTTCACTTGATTCACCGATGTGTAGTTAAACTAAGGTAATAACCTAAACGCTTTGCATATCTATCAACTCTTTTTCTTGTTATTTGAATTTTTATCTGTTTTATTTGTTCATTTTATACTTTTAAGTCAGCTTTTAAGCCTTTTCTTGAACAAAGAATAAGAAAGATTCAATCTTTTTAGCTTTTCTTGGGTTATTTCTTGCTTTGTATGTAATTTTATTGATTTCTAGGGTATTTAAAGTAATGGGTTGGTGTTGGATTTCAATGATCATGTTTTGTTGCTGAGTTTAGTGAAATTAGACATTAGTTGATTGGTTTGTTATATATATACTGAATTAAGCTGAACATATTGGTCGAATCTCGCTCGTTGAGTACGGTTAAATTTGGGAGGTGATGTGTGGGAAATGTTTGTATTTTTTGTTTATATATTGATTAGAGAATGTAGTTTTGGATTTAAGTGATCTTGCTTTGTTGTTGAGTTTAATCCAAAATGAATTGATTGGTTTGTTATAGATATACTGAATTAAACTGAACATGTTGGTCGAATATTGCTCGTTGAGTACGGTTAAATTAAAGAGGTGATGTATGTGAAATGTTTGTATATTTTGTCGTGTTGTCGATATATATTGAATAGAGAATTTAGTGTTGGATTTAAGTGATCATGCTTTGTTGTTGAGTTTAATGAGATTTGATCTAAAATGAGTTGATTGGTTTGTTATACATATACCAGATTAAACCAAACATATTGGTTGAATCTCACTCGTTAAGTACGGTCAAATTAGAGAAGTGATGTATGAGTAATGTTTGTATGTTTTTTCGTATTGTCGATATATATTGAATAGAGCATTTATTGGATTAGATATATATTTTGTCGATATATTGAATAGAGCATTTATTGGATTGCAGATTGGAATTATTGTCGGGTAATGGATAATACTTCGGTTGGAAGCGGGTTCTTGCGGGGTCCAAGTGTAGGGTTTATCGACCTTGAGTCACCAGTTCAGCGGCGTCAGCAGTCTCCGTTGGGTCAGTCGATGACTCAGCATCAAATGCCATCCACTATGAATATGCTAGGAGGCAATGATGATGATCGATCGATTAGCTTTATGGATGGGAAAGGTCTAAACCCCAAGAGTTTTTCAATGAGCTTTGGAAGAGGGAAGGGTGCATGTGGTAGTGCTGTGAATCATCAGAATGTAAGTGAGGAGGATGAGCCGAATTTTGAGGATGGAAATGGCGAGAATTCGAGTGGAGTGAAGGGGAAAAAGGGGTCGCCGTGGCAGCGAATGAAATGGACGGATACAATTGTGAGGCTTTTAATACAAGTTGTTGCTTGTGTTGGGGATGATGGCACTCTGGATGGTTTTAAGGGGACGAAGAGGAGCTCTGGTATGTTGCAAAAGAAGGGGAAATGGAAAACAGTCTCAAAGATAATGATAAGTAAAGGTTGTTATGTTTCACCTCAGCAGTGTGAAGACAAGTTTAACGATTTGAACAAGAGATATAAGAGATTGAATGATATCCTTGGAAGGGGAACGTCTTGTAGAGTGGTAGAAAACCCTTCTCTTATGGACTCGATGCCACAACTCTCCAATAAGATGAAGGAGGATGTCAAGAAAATCTTAAGCTCAAAGCATTTGTTTTACCAGGAAATGTGTGCTTACCATAATGGACAACCAATACCCAACTGCGGTGAACTTGATTTGCAAATTCATTCTGCAACGAACGTTCAATGTTCAAAAGAGAATAATGTTTCTGAGGCAGAAGCTGAAGAAGATTCTGAAAGTGAAGACAATGACTCTGACAGTGAAGATGAAAATCCTGCTGATCGAGATTTTGAAACATATGGGAGAACAAATGCACATGAAGATGGATTCCAAGCTGAGGTAGCTAGATTTTTTGAAGATCCGACGAAGTCAAAATTGGAAAAAACAGCGTGGCTTAAAAAGAAGATGCTGGAACTACAAGACCAGCGAGTTAGCATTCAAGTCGAGTCTTTTGAGCTGGAGAAACGACGCTTTAAGTGGGAGAGGTTTTGTGAGAAAAAAAACATGGAGCTGGAGATTTCTAAGTTAGATAATGAGAGGATGTTGTTGGAGAATGAGCGAATGGCGATGCAACTGAAGCATAAAGAATTGGAGATGGACTCGGAGAATCAAGGACCGTCAGTCAATCAGATACTCAACCCCAACAGACAACAAGTAAAAAATCAGATTGATTTAGGTAGACATTTATAGTTTTAATGAATTTCCTCAAGTTCTTATATTTTACATATTTCTCCTTTTATATTTACTGGGAAAAAACTGCCGAGGCTTGTAGCTTGTGAAGCGCATCAAATCCCAGAGTTGACTAGACTCTCTGTTATCGTTATGGTTGTTTTTAGTTTCGATTGCTTTTTGGCATCGAGTGGATCTTAGTCAGAAACCCGTAAAAAGATGTGTACCTTTTGGTTGATATTTGTGTTGAGTTTGAGACATTTTGAGACAAGAAAACATGTTGCCTTGACTATGAATAATGCATGATGCACCTCTCAGCCACTCTCTTTTCGTTTTCATATCCTTTGGTGCTAATAAATATTTAGTCTTTATGCAAGTATTTTGAGTCCATGTTTCATACCATACCAAGTTTGGAGGATATTTATTTTTTGACCATCTTTTATTTTTCCCTTATTTAGTAGCAGGGTTGGAAGATATTTATGTTCTGAGCATCTTTTTAGAGGGTTTTGTTAGTCTAATACTTGCATGCAAAATTCGAACAAGACTTGAACTTTCAAACTCCTATTGTTTTTAGGACAACCCTCTCAACCTCTTGTCACTAGTCCAAAACTCAAACCTTTTGTTACTAATTGCCAAGTGAAGAGGGCGTCTACTAGACTACAATAACAGGATAACCCTCTCAAGTCTCAAAATTGTATATTTCTCGGAAATCAAAACTGTATATTTCTCGGAAAGCAGCTACTAGCCTATCATTGTTTTCATTATCAGTGTTTTGTCACTGCCGTGTATTAAATGAAACTTGAACTTTGTCATTCTGATATCAAGTTACTTCAATAAAGACAATTAAGCAACTTGATGGTGATAGCATGGTCTTAAATATCACAATTTGAAAGGATGGTCCCAAGTATCACACTAAAACACTACATCGTGTAGCGTTTTCATTTTTTATGAAAATGCTACATCGCGTAGTGTTTTATTTTTTTTTTTTGAACAACGCTACTTGAAGTTTGGTCTCAGTCTCAAAAATGCTATTTTTTGTTTTGTTTGTTGGAGTGGAAACGCTACTTTATGTTTTGTTTGTTGAATGGAAACGCTACTTTATCCTTTGTTACTCTTTTTTTTGGTTGCTAAATATGTAGTTGTAAAAATTATTGAAAAATTATAATCAAATGGTCAATTCAAATTGTGTTTTTGTACTGAGTCCGCGGCCTGGTTTATTCATCGTTCTGAATATTTCTAAACCCAAAATGGAACTATTCAACCCCAAAGTTTAACCGTTGAACTTCCAAGAGAATACAAAGAGAATACAGATAAAATTTAATTAAAAAAATTGAATATTTTTTAATGAGTCCGGCGACCTGATTTTTAAAAAATCGGGTGTCAGCCCCGATTTTTTAAAAATCAGGATAAGTTAGGGTATAGGGTCTAGAGTTTAGAGTTGTATACAACCCTAAACCCTAAGTTCGTATACGGTTTATTCATCGTTCTGAATATTTCTAAAACCTAAAATGGAAATGTTGAACCCCTAAGGGAATATAGATAAAATTTAAAAATTTTAATTAAAAATTTAAATATTTCTAAATCCCAAATGGAACCCGTTAAATCCCAAATAAAAACTATATATTTAACCCCAAAAGAAATATCGATAAAAATTTAAAATATTAAATTAAAAACATAATATATAAAATTTTTATATTTGAATAATTTTAACATTTTAATAATTTAAAATTTTAAAAATTTAAATCCCTCTCCCGCAATACTACCCACCCATCTACGCACATATGCACGTAGGGATGGGCATTAACCCCGGTCCGCCCGATCCCGATCCGATCTCCGCACCGAACGGGGCGGGGTATCGGGGATTTTTTCGGGTACGGGCCGGGGAGCGGGGACAATTTTCAAAAAAACCGGGGAGCGGGCCGGGGCCGGGATTCTATGTCTCCCTGGCCCGATCCCCGACCCCCGCCCCGATTTTCTCCACCCGACCCGATTCTCAATCCCCGACTCGATTCCACAACACTATAATATATATAATATATATTAATAATCATATATTAATATATACGAATTTCCAATAATTTATATTGGAAACAAAATGATATTTTAATCTTATATGTTTGTCTTTCGAATAATTAAATAACTTTATTTACATGTTATTTATAATTGTTTATTTAAGTTTTTTTTTATCTTAATTTAGTGCATATGAGCTACTGCTTTGTAATGTTTAGATTTCAAAAATAATAATTAAGAGGTAACATTTATGCATGTGAATCGGAAGATTTACTTATTATGAGATTAATGGTGATGAAAAGACGTTGTTACTTAACATCTAATCTAGCTATAGTTGCTAATTTCGCTATATATCACAAAAAAAATTATTTCAAACTCACTAGTTATTGTTTAAAACTATTTAAAATATTATTTTTTGTTTAAAATGAAATTCCCCGATTTCCCGCGGGGATCCCCGTTACCCGTCCGGGCCGGGGACGGGGAATAAAAAATAATCCCGACGGGGATCGGGTTTGAATTCGGGGATGAGGATGGGGATAGCACTCCCCGATCCCAAATTGCCCCGATGCCCATCCCTAATGCACGCTCGCTATACAACATGAGTTTCCCCAAGAACGCTACATAAAAATGAGTTTCACCCCACCAAAACGTTTTCATCCTTTAGCGTTCATGTCCTAGCCCATAAATGCTACATAATGTAGCGTTCAACCCCAACACGATGTAGCCTTCTATATTAAAAAAAAAAAAAAAAAATTAAAAATGCTAAACGAATTATAGTTTTAGAATGATATTTGAGACCAATTTTTTGAGTTGTGATATTTTGGACCAATTACTCTAAAATTATAATATTGAGGATCTTTTCTCTCCTGTATATCTTGAAATATTCACATTTTAAATTTCGATCCAATTTTTTTACATAAGTACGTTAAGTTATGAACAAAAATATGACGACAAAATGTTTCTGATCAATAGAAATTGTAACTGGACAAAGTGTGGCAATGCGACCTATTGTCCACTTATCAGCCTGTTTGGCTCACCTTTTTTTAAGTTTTTATGGACTTATTTTCGGGTAAAAATTTCATATTTTGATATATTTTGTTATACAAGTATTCAATGTATGTTTGAGATTCTATAAGTTGCAAAAAAAAAAAATTAGAAATCTCTAAATTTGTCTTAAAATAAGTTAACTTATTCTGAAAAAAAGTTTTCCCAAACACCCCTATGTCACATGTTTATAACTTAAATCAATGTATTTTAATATGAATTTGAAAAAATATTATTAGAAAATATGGTAAATCCTCGATCAATTTTTAGTACATGATAAATCAATGTTTTTAACACAAAATTTTAATGTTAACATAATAGCGATAGTAAATATTTCATGACATTACTAAATTATTAAAAGTGTACAGTGGTTTAAGAATTTTCAGCGTAAAAACGAAGAAAAGAAGGTAGACCACAGCAGAAACTTCTAAAGCAGACACCAAATTAGCCACCTTCATTCAACATAAAAAGAAAAAAAATCAGAAAATTCAAAAATAAACATTAGTCAACCAAAAAGTCAAACCAATCCAACGGCTGAGACACAACCAAGCCCAAAATGCTTACACAACTCCGAAAACCAATGAATCAAATCCACCCCTACAAATATCCCAAAAGTTCGGCCCATTTACAAACCCTATATATTCAACTCCACACTCATTGCCCTTTCGTAACCCTGATTTGCTATCTCTCTCCTCTTCATTTCGGCTCTCTCTCTAGCTCTACTTCTTCGGCCGCGTGCTTCTCGAGGCAGCAGGTATATATACTTACATTCACTTTTGTATCTATTTTCATTTCATTTTCTTCCGATTTAATTGGTACCTGTCTTTATACTGTTTATTTAAGTGTTTTGTATACATTTTTAGTTGAATTTAACCTTATATATGTACAGTTCACTTGTTGTATGGTTGTGATGAAACGTATAGTGTAGATCTGTGTTTGATTGATGTTTAATTTGCGTTTTTAATCAGATCGTGTCATTTTTGGTTATTGATCTGAATTATACATGTTTTAGGTGTTGTTTTCGTTTTTGATCTTTGATTTTGTACTCAAATTTTGCTAGAGAATTAGAATGATTATATTTTTCTTAATGATATCGACTTATCGTATCGAAATTCAGATTTGTACACTTAAGATAAATGTAACCTGTTGTATTGATTTGTGTCTCATATATGTTATGAGAAATCAACGAGTTCATGTTTCTTATGTATAGTTTGTGTATAGATCTGTTAGTATTTTTATTTTATGAATCTACTTTTAAGAAATGAAACCTGTTGTATAGACTTGTGTTGCTTATAATGATTTCTTAATACCCAACTGATCGGACTGTAAGTCTGAGGACTTCTGCTAAATGTTTACCTGATGGTATGATGATGATATTAGTTGATTGATTCATGTACAATATATATGATATTGTACAGTGCCGAGTTTTGGCATAATTGTTCTATCAAGTTTTTGCTACTATGTACTTATTGTATAATATGGTGTAATTGTAAATCCTGCGTGTTTCGAGTTGTATTGAACGTGTATAGGTTGATACTGTTAAATATTTAGAATTGAGTTTAAATCTCCTTTCGAGAAAGAAGTGATGTATTGTATTTTCTATGTTGTATACTGTTATTTCTGAACATCTAGTAATGCCACTCTATTAAGTTACTTCTTACTTATTTAAAGAAGTTATAAAAAGTAATAAAATCAGTGGTGAGTATACGATTGTACATATATTTTTGTTCACATTTCAGTCTTATGCCATTTCAGTCTTGCTTTAAGTGTTGTAGTTTTAAGGTATTATCCATGTTTGAAAATGTATATTTGATTATAAATAGTTGTAGTATGGCTAATTTTGCTTGCTATATGCAGGAATTTATTTGCTTTAAGTGATGGCTGATCAGAAGCATCTCCCATCTGTTGCTAACAAGTTGGCTGGACAGTTCCATATTAGTTCCAGTCTATCTCAAGATGTTAGGAGCCGCTATGGAGCCCCTGCACAGCGCGGCCAGTTTGCGTATGGAAATTACACCAATGCTGGATTTCAATACCCACAGATGTGTGTGTCCAGGGATCTAGTTGCTGCCAACCCTTCACCTATTTTTGTCCAAGCTCCTGCTGAGAAAGGGCTTGCAGGCTTTGCCATTGATTTTCTCATGGGTGGTGTGTCAGCTGCTGTGTCCAAGACAGCTGCTGCTCCAATTGAGCGTGTAAAACTTCTTATTCAGAATCAAGATGAGATGCTCAAAACTGGTCGTCTTTCTGAACCATACAAAGGAATTGGTGAATGTTTCAGCAGAACAATCAAGGAAGAAGGTTTTGGGTCTCTATGGAGAGGAAACACTGCGAATGTTATTCGTTACTTCCCCACTCAGGTTTGTCGTTAATTTATCTTTGCAGACTTTTGTTGAACAGTTCAGTCAACGGGTTACTGTTTTTTTCTTTAAAAAAAACATTGACAATATTCTGTTTTCTTGTAGGCTCTGAACTTTGCATTTAAGGATTACTTTAAGAGCTTGTTCAATTTCAAGAAGGACCGTGATGGTTACTGGAAGTGGTTTGCTGGAAATCTGGGATCAGGTGGTGCTGCTGGTGCCTCTTCCCTACTCTTTGTTTATTCCTTGGATTATGCCAGAACTCGTCTTGCAAATGATGCCAAGGCTGCAAAGAAGGGTGGAGAAAGGCAGTTTAATGGTTTGGTTGATGTTTACAAGAAGACTCTTGCTACAGATGGTATTGCTGGGCTCTACCGTGGATTCAACATTTCATGTGTTGGTATCATTGTTTACCGTGGTCTGTACTTTGGAATGTACGATTCTTTGAAACCAGTTCTCCTCACTGGAAAGTTGCAGGTCAGTAATTTATTTAAAGTTGTTTGGTCTATTTTGCATGATTATAAGCTAAACCTTGTTTCTTTCCATTGCTTCTTTAAATCTGATTTTCACAAATACTTTGTGTTTTAAGAGTGTCTGTTGGAAGACAAATTCTTTTACTAAATCAGAAATGGCCTTGTGCTGTGGAGACTAACATGTTAAATTATTGACTGGGTCATGTTTTTATTACTGACATATTTCCTATGTGGGCATTCAGGATAGTTTCTTTGCTAGTTTTGCACTAGGTTGGGTGATCACCAATGGTGCTGGCCTTGCTTCATACCCCATTGACACCGTCCGTAGAAGAATGATGATGACATCTGGTGAAGCTGTGAAGTACAAGAGTTCTCTAGATGCATTCACCCAGATTTTGAAGAAAGAGGGTGCTAAATCTCTGTTCAAGGGTGCTGGTGCTAATATTCTTCGTGCTGTTGCTGGTGCTGGAGTGCTTGCAGGTTATGACAAGCTACAGGTGATCGTATTTGGGAAGAAATTTGGCTCAGGTGGAGCCTAAATGAGAAGGATGAACTCTTCTTTTCTCTTCTTATTTGTAGCCCTAGATGGTGATGAAAATCTTTTCCTTTTAAAAGTTTGAGTTAAGAAAATGCAAACAGAGCATTAAATATTCAAATAACTAGACCTGGTGTCTAGTTTTAAACATAACCCTTTTTCACTGGGTATTTTTGTTAGACAAACCTGATAACTGCGGAAGCTATTTTGAGCTATAAGTGTTCTGAATTTATTCTTGTTAGTTTGAAAGTCCTTGTTTTTGTCTTGTTTAGTTTTTGCCTTTTTGGATTTAAAGTGTTCTACTACATGAATTTATCCTGTCTCTTTTTTCCTCTACTTATCTTGTTGCTTGCATTTGTATGAAGGGAAATAGTTGTGCAAAACTTTTTTAAAAGGGTGCTCATATATGCACAACTAGAACATTCGATATTCGTTCGTATCGTATATCAGAGCAATTTCAATGCAAGGGATGTTATAGTTCGATGCATCCTTGGTGCTAAATTTGAAACCAATGATTGCATTTATGCATCCATGCCACATCATCATTTAACTAGAATGAGATGAGTTTGTTGAGAATATTCAATAGAAATTAAAAGAGTTGAGGTAAAAGTTAAAAAAATTGGTTAAATTTGAAACTAGTTTTGGAGGGTGAGTTTTATTTTAGCACCAAAATTCACTTTTTGATTCTATATTATAGCAATAGCAATTTAGCATCTAGCATTGAACTTGTTCTCATTTACTTTCGTGTTTAGTGTACATGAATTTTAAATCCAAACACGATTCATAAAAAATTCATGTGTACCTTTATTTTGTGCACGTTTTTGTTGTATTTTGTGTAATTCTAAATAAAAATAAAAATGTAATAAACAAATAAAAACATTTAAATATTAAATTTTTAGATTAAATTTTTACTAGGTTAATAATTTATAATGAGTGAAGTATGGTCAAATCTTGTTAAACTTAAATTTTAAACTATTTTATGTAATTTTCTTGTAAAAATTACATATGCAACATTTATTTATAAAATTAAAAAATGTATTTAAATAATTTTAAAATTTGTATTTAATTATTTATGTTTTTTGTGTATTTTCATTTCGTGTACTTAAGGATAAATCCAAAATTGACACTAAATTTATTCGTATAATTTCGTGTTCGTGTATTTTCTTTGTTCATATATTTTTCTGTTTGTGTACCGAAAAGGTAAACAAAAACACGATATTATCGTATCGTTTTTGTGTCGTGTACGAAATTGCCGACTCTATACACAACAAACTCATGTATTTGTCCTAGCATTACTTATTTTTTAGACTACTAATATATATCCCTGCCAAAACAATTCCCACAAGTTATTTTGGAACAGAAATCAGACAAGTTGATACGAAGAACAGAAGAAACCGACCAGATCAGGTAAGTTGGGGGGATGATAAACCCAGGGAAGAACTAACCAAACCTCGTAAAAATGTTTCGAACTCTCTCTCTTTTGCAAAGTTTTTTTTAATGTTTAGAGTTAATTGCATTTTGAACCATACAACTTTTGTTCAAAATAATTTTATGATAAATTATTTGATACCTTAATTTTCAATTTGAATGCAACATGTATTCCTTTGACGATTTTTTGTTATCACTGTTACATGTAAATTAATAAAGAATAAGATTGAAATTTTGTATAAAATTTAAACAATATTTATAGTTATAATTTTAATATCTATATCAGGAATTCTTTTACATTAAATATTTACATTTACATTAAAATAAAATCTTCCTACTAAAACAATAATAACGTCAAATAATTTCAAATACGAAATATGATGTTTTGGATTTTAGAATAATTCTAAGCAAATAATTCTAAAATAATATGAAACTTAAGCCGCATGGGTTTGGATTTTTTTGGGATGAAGAGGTAGTTTCTTTCCTCATTTACCTTGCACAATTAGGTGAACCTACATATATAACCCAAAAATTGAGGATTTCAGGTTGGGCCAGGAATTCCCCAAGTCCGTCCCTGGGTAGCTTATAATTTATTAATTTGGACGGCAATCCTATTTTCAGTCAAATCAAAATTTTATGATCATTTTGATCGGATGATAGGTCCCGTCAACTACTAGGGCTTGTTACCCGTCTAATATGGTCTATCCTGTCGGACGGGACTATTCTTACTTGAGTTTAAGAGGGTATTCTTAATCCGTTTCATCTACTAACTGCATTTCGGATGATTACTCTTTAATTAGACTTGTCGCCTAGTGTTTAATTACGAGGTTAGTTAGGATTAGGGGTGCCCATAAACCGATTAAACCGGTCCAACCCGTTCCTACTTTTAGCCGACCCAACCCGATATTATTTAAACTGAACATTGAATGGGTTAAATATTAAAAAAACCAAATTAAATGGGTTGGGTTAGAGTTTTGATAATTTTAACCCAATCCAACCCGACATATATAATGCACTAATGAGCCATACTACTAATTTACTACTTGACTTAAAGTTAAGATTCTATGGATATATTATTACATGTTCTACACTAAAATTATGAATTAAAGATATTTAATACAATGATGTTCTACTTATGTGTAACGTAATTTAGTTTTGTAGATTGTAGCGTATTGTAATTTGCACATATGGTGATCAATTGTATAATTGCATACTAGATTAAGTTGTACATGACTTTAATTCTTGGACATCGAGTTGTTTTATCACTAACCAACAAATACAAATATGTGTTGCACTAACTTCTACTTTATATTTAACCCAATCAACCCGATCAAGCCGAACCAACCCAACCCGACTTTAGTAAAATTTACGATGGGTTTGAATTTTATAAACCGGAACTAATTGGATTGGGTTACTAAATTACTTATAACCCGCCCAACCCGATCCGCGGGCACCCCTAGGTAGGATGGTATATTTTTCGCATAATCTGTCCTCAACTTTTATGTGGTTTCATTAAAGGTATATTGGATCGAGAAAAGTTGTGCTTTATCCAAACAACGATCTGCAAATCTTGTGACATGTATTTATTACTTTCTTTTTTAAGCTTAGCTTACGATGCTGGAATAACAGAGCATCATCAAAATTGGTTGGCTAAAATGATATAAAATATTAATTATGTAAAATTTATTGAATCTGTAAGACGTTGTGCTTCGATGGTATTGACTATAATGATTATTGGTATTTTTTAAAAACAATATGTTATTATTATTTCAAATTGTTATAAATAGAATATATTATTTTATTATGGTAATAGATGATGTGGAATCTTTTTACAGGTCTCTGGACGTTCGACAAATATAGCTAACATCACAGGATTGACCAAATATTTAGACAAGAGCAATGCGTGGTTGGTGTTGTGCCCAAAATCACTATAGGCTGAATTTAGGCCCATTAAGCTATAACATGCAATCCACACAAAATAGAAGATAGATCTAGTGCAAGCCATGAAGATTAGACATGAAGAAATGAGCATCAGATAGAGAGATTATCAAGAGTCGACAAGTATCAAGAGATTCCTGAAGGACCAGAAGCTGAGCAGATCGTCAATGGACCAGGTTCCTCCCTGAAAGAAAGTTCGAATCAGCCTAGCATCAGCCGTAGAGACAACCGGAAATATATGGGGACTATAGAGAGGCTCCCCAGACTAATATGTTTGTTATTTGTGCATGTACAGATTTTTGTAAAGAGGTTCTTGAGAAACAGGTTCCGAGATAAAGGTTCCTGAGATATAGGTTCTTGAGAACCAGGTTCCTAAGTTTAGATAGCAAAAAGATCTAGACGCTATTTAGACAGATATAGATTTATTATTGGAGAGTACTCCTAGGACGCAGCTGATCCTAGATTACCTATAAAAGATGATTGATTCATAGTATAGTACAAACTCAAGTTCTACTCAACTTAGCCAACCAGTTCGTAGTAAGCTCTAAAGGAATTTGAGCCCAACACGAACTAGACTTTCTAATACAGCTGATCAAGTAGAGTCAGCTTAGATTTAGAAATACGTGAGTTTGATCCCTATATAAAAGGTACGTAGGTACCTTGAGAGGGGACAGATATTTGCTCTCTAATTATCTCTAAAGAAACTTGATATTATTGGAGGTACTCTCAAGCTCAGCTCACCCCCACAAACACAAACGAAGTCTTACATATAATAGTTGATCGTTAGCCTATATAACTCACCATAAAACTCTCAAAAGTTGTTACGAAATCCACTCACAACAGTTGGAGTGAAGAATTTTTTTACATATTCTCTATAATTTTTATTTATGGTATCATTTATCCAGTTTTACTTAAGGGTTTTAGAGGATCGGAGATACTCTTATAGCAAACTTTTCATTAACAATAAGATGGAATAGTGACTCAGCAAACAGTTATCCGATTTTAATGGAATTTAAACTTTTAAAAAAGTTTTAATCCATTTTGCTCATGCTAATAAAACAATTCCACCAAATAATTCTTTCTGGTATTTTAAATTTATAGATAATTTAGATGTCAACCAAACAACTAAAATATTATTTTAATTAGTGAATATAATTTTAATTTTAATAAGTGAATAATCTCACTAGATAAACATTGTTTTTTTGATTTTGTTTATTAAATTATATTTGTATTTGATAATGTATTATCTTATTAAAATTTATTTTCTGAATCGAGTTAAGTACAATCTCACAATGATGTTGTAACTGATATAATATATATATATAATGGGTTCAAATATAATCCCACTCTACACTAAATTTATATTATGCAACTTGATCACTTTAACTTATCACATATTAAATGATATCGCCTTTTTTTTTTGACAAAAGCAACATTTTCATTACTGAATTGTATCGAAATACAATGTTCAATCAAAGGAGTTTACTTCATTCAAAAAAATTTATTGTCTAATCGAAAGTAAGCAAGTACTCCTGGACATTTAGACAATAACGCTTTTAATGTCTGAAAAGATAACCCACAAAAGAAGGTCTCGTTAAAACCCCGCAAGAGTGAAACCCTATGGAAAAAACTCAAAGGGAAAAAGAGTGTCCTACAAAATAAAAATATTTCATTTACAAAAAGGCTAAAGATAAAAATTTGTAGCTTCTGGTAGCTATAGCGAAGTCCCTACTGTCATCAATATTTGTAGCTAAATTGACTTCTACACCGAGTCCCCTATCATCTGCCTCTAGCCATCCAAACCTCCAAAAAGTACCTTATGAATTTTGAACTGTAAATCACAAAAATAATAACAGAGAATAACATAAGTCCATTTATATCATATAGCAAAATAAAAGATCACGAGAAAACAAAACTAATATCATAACATAATATAGTAAAATAAAGTAGAATCTAACCAAAGGAGATCCTTTAGTTAGATCTACATTTAAAAAAACATATAATTAAAAGGACATATTAAGAATTTTTTCAAATAAATATTAGTATTTTAAAAATCAAGCTTCAACTACATTAAAAGTTAAGAATCCCATGAAACTCCTGTTGACACAAAATATTATTAAGTCAAAATATGTACATATATGCAACTTACTCACATAACATTAAAAATCATTTAAACACATTTAACATATTAATAAAATTAAAATATAGTTGTATTTAAACTAATGATATTGATTATACTAAATGTTCATCAATATTAACTCAAATCATAAAAGCATTTAAATATATTTAAATATTAAAAAATTAAACCAAAGCTGAAATTGAGCTAGTTATATTAACTATACTAAATGGTCATCAATACTAGCTCATTATATCCTATTATATAATAAGAGTAAGAGAGATAATAAAGAAGTACTACCATAGGTCGAGTGTTCGATACACATGAACAACAATTTTAAATTATAATCTACCATAGATCGAGTGTTCGATACTCATTGACAACAATTTTAAATTATAATTTACATCCTTTATATAATAGGCGGATAGCATTACCAAAATTTTAGAAACCAACTCCTCAAAACTACCTATTAATATTGTAACATGTTAATATTGTAATATCTAAACTCTTTATAAGTGACTTATATAATGAATTGGCGGGTTTATCATCAAGATTACAGGGATGGATATCCCAACCTACACGCAAAACAATTTATAGAAAGATTGATCAACGAGTATATTACTGAGATGTATGAATTAATCCCTAACAATTACGTACATGAAACTTATTTATTTAAATTAATTCTATAATATTAGATAGTATCATATGTCCTTAATTTGTAGACTTTACAGCTTACACGAAACTTAAAAAAAGATCCTTAATTTAGTGATAAGTTAAAAATTATTATCCCTTACGGAACTATCAATAAATTGAAAAGAAAAAAGAAAGTTATAAATTCTTACATTATAAATTCTAATAAAATGAGGATATTTACTTATATTTGGTTGAAATTATTATGATTTACTTTTTAGTATTTAAATATAATTCCAATAACAACCAAATAGACTTTTTAATATTAGATTTGACGGTTCTCATCTATCTATCCTAAAATTTTACGGTCCTTACCGTTTCGACGAAAACAAAAAAAAAGAATTCAAATCCTTATTGAACATAAATTAGTAAACTAAGAGATTGTTTTATTAATATTTATACCCTTTATATTTTTATATCTAATTATATTCTTATATATAATAAGCGTAAGATGGATATTATCCATAATTTAGGTCCCTTAATTTTGGTCACTGTACCACCAAATTTATCTCAATTGTCGAATCTAATAATTTTTAAAATAGATGATCAAGATTATATATCATATTAAAAAAAAATTATAATCTAAAAGGATATAATATAATTACGAATTATATAGTTACAAATTTTTACAATTATTATTTAAATGGAAATACTAAAATCTCGAGATAACATATAATTACGAATTTTTACATTAATCTTATTCAGTGTAGAAGGCCTACATTGATAATCATATTCAATATAGAAAACCTAATTATATATGATTTAAATCATTAACATTCATTTTTTCGTATTTCAATATAAATACACTTACACTTATTCAATATATGGTTCTTATTTATTTTGTCGTATTGAAGACCATATATACTACCGACTACCAAAGTTTTGTACAAAATCCCGCTTACACTTATTATTAACACTATATTTGATTGTTAGTACAACTATCTTCAAATAATAAGATGATTATTTTGATAATCAAAACGAAATATAAGTAGATTTCCTAAATCGAATAGAAATTTTAACGTAAAAAATCGTCAATTTTTTCACTCTTTTGTTTCTTTGTAGTTTTAATTGGAAAATAATTGTTAAACCATCACGAAATTAAAGATTTTTTTGTTAATTTCACGTGGGCTGTAAAATCGTCCAAATAAGAATTCAAGATAAAACACATAGTAAATTGAACGTGTAAAATTTTATAAATATCAATTTTTTAACAACAAATTGATATGTAAACTAATAATAAATAAATATTAAAAAATTTAAAATGATTATAAATATTAGAAAAGAAGCCGCGCGTTGCACGGATTATAAATTAGTAAATATGTAATTGAAATTACAAAAAACTGTCAAACCAATAAATGATAATCCAATAACTCTTTACGGCACAAAAAATGTTACCAAATATGGTATCCAATAAATTTTCATTCCAAGAACATATCAAAAACAAGTACAATTATAAATGAGTATTACCAATATGGATTTCGAATTCAACAGCAAATAAATAAAACCTGATACTTGAGCAAATTATAAGGTTGCCATTACAGAAAGAGGAGAATATTAAACTTGAGCACACCAAACAAACATGGTATGACTAACATAAAAGAGAGTAAGGGTAGGAAATTTGCTTATTACGCAAAATCATTTAGCACATCACAAGGCAGCAATACGAATTTATAACACTGAAATTTTGACCAAAAACTTTTGCAGAATCAGGTGAAAGAACCCGGATTCCGATCACAAGCAAAAACCAATAGTAAAATCAAAAAGAAAACTAGCAACGAGACCGTATTTGAACTCCACACACGATTATCAACACAAAATTCACAAACAGTTAAAATATAATTCCTTTGACCAAAAATAAAAATTTTGACTTAACAAAAATTCAACTAAAAACTCGATTAAGCACTCAATACTAGCATACGATCACCCAATCATGTTCATTTGGACAAAAAAAAACAATAAGTCGCGTATTCAAGCTCAACCCATTACCAAAACCAAGTCCGAAACTTAACCAAACACCTCAAAAATTCATATAATCGTTATGGACTCCCATTCGGTATCATCCACAATTCAAGAATCAACCGAACACTCAAAAAAGAATTTTAAATTAACAATAGGAGAGATTGAGAAAGGCGGTGGAAGTGGGAGAGAACAGGGAAGAGAAAAAAAGGAAGAGATTGAGAGAAAAACGAGAGAGAGTATACCTGGAGAGCAGGGCCGGCCCTGAGGTTTTCGGGGCCCGGTGCGGGAAAAGCTTCGAGACCCTTTTTAATAGCTCGAAGCGTGAAATTTTTTTTGGGTCCGAACTAGATCCGGATTTTTAATCGCGTGAAGCGCGGATTTTTTTTAGGATCTTTAGTAATTTGTTATTTATAAATATGTATGTATTATATAGAAGGCCCCCTAAATATGTATGTGTTAGAGAGGAGACGCCAATATGCTATTTTTGTATAATTAACTCTTAATAATATTTTTAGGGGCCCCAAAAATATTATTTTTTGTATAATTAACTCTTAATAATATTTATAGAGGCCCCGAAATGCTATTTATAGATGCTCTAAATTGATATTTTTGTAAGATAATAATATTAATTTATATATATATACATATATATACATATATATATTTTGACTGTATATATATACTGTAAAAAAAATTTTGGCCCCCCTGACCCAATGGGCCCTGTGCAACCGCACTGTTGGCACTGGGCCAGGGCCGGCACTGCTGGAGAGAGATTAAAAAAACTAGTAAATAGAGTAGAGTTCAGGATAGAACCACTATAAAATACATTGTTTATATTATTTTGTATGAAATATAATCATAAATTTTAATTAGGAAATCAAAAATAAAATTATGAAATTTTTTTTTTCTGAAAATCATTGAAAATTATTGAAATACTTCAAAGCCATTCTATCACAGAATAAAATTAATCCAGAATGGTTCTATGATAGAATCAAATTCAAAATTTTTTTGTTCAAATTTCAAATGTTAAATTTTTAATAGAGTTTATACATTGTTATTATTCTATGTTAGAATCAAATTTTATATATAAATTTTTTTAAATTTTGTATACGATATTATAGCAGAACTAATAATTTTTTCCTGAACTACATATAAGAAGGTTCAAAAGGTTTTATTTGGAACAATGGCCCAAGTAAATAACAAGAACTTAATGATATCGCCTTTAATTACTTGAATTAGCATATAAATCAGGTTTTTGAAATGGTCACGGTTTAGAGATCATTTTACAAATTTTCTTTTGACACAACTTTGACATATTTTATGAATACATATAAACTAGCTTTGTTGTCTGTGCAGGGCACAAACATGCTCTAAATTACATATTTTATGAATACATATAAATTAGCTTTGTTACGCGTGCAAGGCACGGACATGCTCTAGATTACAAATACTTATGAATTACTTGTGATCACGTAGGGTTGGATTATTGATATCTTCGATTGTTCATATCTTCGCAACAATTGTTGTGAGAAAACAGAATTTATGCAATACCCGATCGTGACATGCAAATTATAATTCTGGTTAAATTAAATCTGTTTTATATTTCGCTATGCTTTGTTTTGTAAAATTAAACTTGAACCATATATAATAAATAGGTCAATGTTAAAATCAAAACCGTACTTCGAAATATAAATATATAGAGTTAACATGGATGTATACAAAGATACATATAAATATTAATTACATAATAATAAATGCATATTATATAATATCAGTTATTATTATGTAATAAATATGTTAGTGTTGTAATACCTAAATAGTCCCCGGAAATATAACATAAATCGAATTAGCAAGGGTAAATATGACTTTTTATATGAATAAATTTGATTATGGAACACCCTATAATTCTGGTTAAATTAAATTTATTTTGTATTTTATGATATGCTTTATTTTGATGCATAATTTTTTAAAGCAAACCTGAACTATATGTAATAAATAGGTCAATGTTAAGATCAAAACCGTACTTCGAAATATAAATATATAGAGTTAACATGCATGGATACAAAGATACATACAAGTATTAATTACATAAAATAAAATGCATATTAGTTCATATCAGTTATTATTATGTAACAAATATGTTAGTGTTGCAATACCTAAATAGTCCCCGAAAATATAACATAGATATAATTAGTAGGGGTAAATATGACTTTTTATATGAATAAATTTGCTCTTAGAACCCCTCATTTGCTCTATTAGATATAAAATAGATGAAACTAAGAAAGATCATAATTCGTCTCTCGTTTATTTTTTAAGATAAAAAGGTTCAGTAACAAAACTTCCTTATTTTGTAATAGAAAGATAGTTAAATTAACATTATTCAGTACTACCTAATAGCCTACCTTATAGCTTGTGCAAATCATAGTTACTTTTAATTTTTTTTTTAATTTACTTATAGTTTAGTATATATAATATTATAAATATTACTTTTAATATGTTGGGAGAATTTAAATTTTAGACCTTAGTATATAAATAATTTTTAGTATTAAATCTAAATTAATATGCTGTTGATGGGAATCGAACCTTCAACCTTTCTATATAACATAATCTAGTATTAATTTTAGAGGTTTTTTGATAAATATATATAAAAAAATAAAATTTTGCAATTTTACTTTTGTTAAGAAAAGTTAATTGAAATTTTACTATACTAAGTTTCAAAATTGCAAAAATACTACAAATTAGGGCAACCCTCCTTCCCCCCCGCCCAGCTGCCCGCTTGTCTGCCCAGCCGACTTCAAGCCGATTTCAACATTTTTTTTAAGGTGGGGTGCTTTTGGGTTGCAAGGCCCCACATGGGCCATATTCAACTAAAATCAACCACATTCAACTGTTATTCCTTTCGATAATTTTTTATTATTATTTTTTTTATGGTGGGGTGCTTTGGGTTGCAAGGCCCCGCAGAGGCCATATTCAACTAAAATCAACCACATCCAACTGAATGCAACCACATGCAACTAAATTTCTGATTTCAAGTTCCATTTTTCTATATAGAGTTCAAAAAAGAGGTCGAAAATGACAACTGAAAAATGGAACTTTCTTATGCAACTGAATGCAACCACATGCAACTATATATATATATATATATATATATATATATATATATATATATATATATATATATATATATGTAGTTCAAACAAGTGGTCGAAAATGACAACTGAAAAATGGAACTTTCTTATGCAACTGAATGCAACCACATGCAACTGAATGCAACTTTCGTTTTTCAGTTGCATTCAGTTGAATATGGCCCCTTGCGGGGTCTTGCAACCCAAATCCACCAAAATCACCCCACCTTTTTTTAAAAAAAAAGTTGCATGTGGTTGCATTCAGTTGCATATGGTTGCTTTCAGTTGCATTCGGTTGAATATGGCCCCTGGCGGGGCCTTGCAACCCAAATCCACCAAAATCACCCCACCTTAAAAAAAAAATAAGTTGCATTCAGTTGAATATGGCCCCTGGCGGGGCCTTGCAACCCAAACCCACCAAAATCACCCCACCTTTTTTTTAAAAAAAACAAGTTGCATGTGCTTTCAGTTGAATATGGCCCCTGGCGGGACCTTGCAACCCAAATCCACCAAAATCACCCCACCTTAAAAAAAAAAAGTTGCATGTAGTTGCATTCAGTTTCATTCAGTTGAATGTGGTTGCATTCAGTTGCAACCCAAATCCACCAAAATATCACCCCACTTTTAAAAAAAAAAGTGTTGAAGTCGGCTGGGCAGCAACGAAGAACCCAAATATCACCCCACCTTAAAAAAAAAGTGTTGAAGTCGGCTGGGAAGAAGGGGAGAAGTCGGCAGGGAGAAGGGGGGAGGGGGGAGGGGTTGACCTAATTTGTAGTATTTTTGCAATTTTGAAACTTAGTTTAATAAAATTGTAATTTAGAAAGTATAAGATAGTAAATATGCAATTAATTAAAGAAGATGGTATTTTTGCAAATAAAAATTTTAAACCTAGTATTTTTGCTAAATTCTCTTAATTTTATATTAAAATGTTGTTGGCAGGATTCGAACCTTAGACCTTCAAATTTTAGTATTATTATATCTAACAGTCATAATCTATTTGAGTATTGAAAATGTAACCATTATGAATGGGGATAACAAAAAATGAGTAATACCCCTTTCGCTTATAGATAGATAGATAGTATAGATTTGGAATACACAACCCTACAGGCTATACACGACCCACAATATTAAGTTAATTGCAAAATTTGATATTTGTTTTACAATGAAAATCTTTTTGTTTGTAGTTTTAGAATGACTCTCCCAACTATAAATCTATTGTTTCAAAAAAAAAAAAAACTATAAATCTAATTGATTAAATACTTTTTATAATTTCAAATGTGAAATATTAAATTTTGATGCATAACACTAATATCTCAAAAATGAATCTCAGTTTTTTTCTTGCGAAAATTCGTTTTTTGATATTCATCTTGTAATAAATATGGTTGGATAAACGGAGATTATGATTGTTTCTGCACTCCGGATTATTATGGTTGGATACACACTGCTTTAGTGTGGAGAATTGGGTGGTGCACATAAGGTGTTTGGTGAAAGTTCCATGATGGTGAATTTTATTGATGGATGGTTATATTAAAAATGGGAATGTACGTGAGCCTCATGATGATATGAAGCTTGCGGTGATCTCATCATGTGTTCTATAAATATTGTAAGAGAGTTTCGTTGGTGTTTACTTTTTATTAGACACGATGTGTGTAATGCATAGGAAGATGTTAAGGCCGGGTCCATTTTTGCAGTTTTGATGAAATGCCGGAGAAAGGTGGTGTTCCATGGTATTTGGTCACGTTTAAGCTAATTGTAGTGAAGAGGGCCTCTTACGTAGTATGCAAGCATGGAAGTTTTAGTCGGAATAGGGCCTCTTCAAGAGGCATCGAACTTCTTACGTAGTATGCAAGCATTGAAGTTTAAGTTGGAATAGGACCTCTTCAAGAGGCATTGGACTTATTACGTAGTATGCAAGCATTGAAGGTTAAGTCGGAATAGGGGACAATGGTAAACTGTTTATCTGCATGATCACAACTGCGATCTCTTCAGGTTCAAACCTGAATTCTAAATTAATGCAGAAACAGGAACATAGTGTGAAAGTTTTCTAGGCACAGCTGTTGTTGATATGTTTGTTATTGTAACATGGCAAAGGTTTTAAATGAGATGCCTGATTAACAGAAAATCTTCTGATTTGTACCTTTATAGTTGGTAGTTCAGCAGGTCATGGCGATTCACATGATGCCATTATCCTGGTTCCTGCAGATGATCGATTGTTGCATGTCACCAGATGAAGTCACCTTTCTAGCGGTCTTGTTGGCTTGTTGTGATGGAAGGTTGGTTCAAGCGGTGCGGGAAATTGTGACCCGATTGAGCATGGAATTGAATACTTTTCCAAAGTCGAGCACTGTTCTTGCATGGTGGACCTCTTGGGTTGGACTAGTTTAACGAAAAGAAATTTTGTGTTTAGGGGCCCCTACTTTTTTATTTTTGGTAATGGTGAATTGCAAAGATTTTTATACTCACACCTATTTGCAAATCCAGTTCAGAGAAATGTTGGAATTATGGAATTGGAAATAAGCTGCTCTAAAACTTCCTGAGATGGATCCAGTTGACATGTGGAATTACGGTATGCATGCCAAGATTTAAGGTGAAGCAGATTGGGGGGGGGGGGGGGGGCTGGGGGAGAGACCAGGGTGTTTTCAAAGAAAAAATTAGCGGATAAGGTTCCAGGGTGCAGTTCAGTTGAGGTTTGTGGACAGACTTACGAGTTTGTTTTTAGAACAAAATCACACCCACAAGGCACATATGCTTGTTGGATTTGTGAATTCACATATAGCACTTGACATTTTATTAATTCAGACGGTGCCTAGCTGATTGGAATTACGAAAACAGTAAGTCCGTCCTATACTTTAAGCTATCTCTTACTAAGTATTTTATTTGGTTCATTTTATACACTACATAATATTGGATCTCTCTCTGTATTGTGAATGGTTCACAGTCACAATAGATTGCAAACTCTGATCTAAAGGTGGAAGTGTAGCTTCTAAATTGTGTGGTCGAAGACAAACTATGCATTTTATGAATGATATTTGGAAATATAAAATATTACATGCCTGGAAAAAGAAAACAGTCTAATTATTTCTCTTTACGTGGGAGTATCAACTCGAAACTTGTGAATGACTTAAGGGGTAAGACTAGCAAGTGAGTTATTTATACAACTGCATCTATGTCAATCATTTCCTACTCTTGTAGTCTCTCTACAGATTTGCTGACTAGTGCTAGTTTAAGTTTGAATGCTTAAAGCATGTAATAGGACACAATATGATGCTGAATCTGACTGAACAGTATAGAAGGTAGAACTTTGTATGTACGCAGTTGTACATGCCAATAATGTTTCGACTGCTGCAAAAAAAAATGATACATGCTTATAGGAACATAAGATTTTGATGTTGATCAAGTAGAACCTTTGCATACGAAATTAAGAATAGAGAAAATGGCAACATCAGTTGTATTACGCATAACCCTCGCCTCTTTGGAGCTATGTATTGTATTTTTAGCTTTATTTTTCATCATTTACATCACACCTTAATTCTGCTACTCAGTCATCCTGTACCAGTAACACTATAATATAAGTAGATTTCTTCAGATTTCTTCTTTCAATAAAATGTTTTAGTTTAGTAATTTTTATCAATGTTCAATTGCTTCCCTTAATATACAATCTAGTATATTCAGGTATAAGATTATAGCTCCTTACTTTACATACTATTCGTTAATTTAATATGTAATAAATTTTATTTTATGTTACAATTATATTTTTATATAATCATTTTCAATATATTATTTTAATTTCAATTTAAATAATTTAATATAAATTTAATTAATGATATGCATGGTTTAAAACTTATATTTTAAAATTTTAAAATAAATATGTCGTTGACGGAACTCGAACCTTGAAATTTTAGTAAATAAATTTAATCATATAATATATCTAATCACTAGATCTAACGGTTCTGATTTTTTTACTAAAAATCTAAGGGCTTGTTTGGTTGGGGGGTTGGGTTGAGAGAGGCTGAAGATGAGGAACCCTGTTTGGGACAAAATTTTGAAGGAGAGGCTGGAGATGAGGAACCCCTGTTTGGGACAAAATTTTGAAGGAAGGGTTGGAGTTTGAGAGGGTTGGCTAAGGGTTGGATTTTTCATATTTAGACAACAGTTTTCAACACCCCGATCTGGGGTGTTGGGACTTGGCGCGTGCATATCTATCTGTATGTAGTGTACAATTTACGGGGATGAATTGTCTTTTCCATGGAAAAAACAATAGGTGAATTATTAATTTCTAAAAATGATATAAAAATATTATTTATTGAAATCAATATAGATAGATTAGCAATTAATATTAAATTTATACTACTAAAAAAGATGAGCAATTAATTTTAATTTGTACTACTAATAAAATTGTTAGGCAATAAATTTATTTTATTTTTAAAAAAAATTACAGTTGGACTATAAATATTATATCATGATTATATAATATTCAAATTTTATATTTTTTAAATTTTAGATTTTAAAATCTAACTTTATTTTTAAAAATATTATTATAATATTTTCATATTCAACCCTTCTTCCTAACCCTACATCGGGTTGAACCCTTCCTTACTCATCCTTTACATCCAAACAAGATAAGGGTTCAACCCTTTTTAACCTAATCTAACCTAGCTCATCCCACCCTAACCCAACGCAACCCTTCCCTCCTTAATCCCCAATCCAAATAGGCCAGGGGCGAAGCCAGCGAACATTCACAAGGGGGGCCAATTTTTTTTTTTTTTTAATCTAACACAATAAAGTATCCAATAAATCAAATACACAAAAGTACTAGGTAAACACTTATAGTAGCGCTCTACGTTCTTTTAAATAACAAAACCCATCTAGAATTGAATAAGTATTAAAAGTTTTGGCTATTTTTCTTACAAAATTTTATTTTGTAAGGGCCAAAATTTTTATTTAGTAGGGGTCAAAAATTATTTTTACATGAACATATTAGTAAAAATATAAAATTTTATAAAATTTTAACATACATTACTAGTATTATGACAACCTTAGGGGGGCCATGGCCCCTTCTGGCCCCTATGAAGCCTCGCCCCTGAAATAGGCCCTAACGGTCATTATTCGTTGTATACGGATTTCTATTAATTTTTTTAGTGATTAGAAGATATAATGTGATATTTCTGGGTATATATTAAGTGTTGCAAGATTATGTTTGAAATTAAAAGTTACAGTGTTTTAATTAGAAAAGAAATATTATTGATTGGAAGATACTATATTTTAGGTGTTTGTAAAAGGTAATATCATCAGTTAAAAGTAAACGTCTTTTAATTAAAAAAGGCAATATGCTAATTATCATTAATTATATTATTTTATTATTTATTTCAATAATCAGGATGACCGTGCCGAAAACCGAATCGACAAACTTTCAATGCCCATAAAATATAAAAGATAGTGTATTTTACGTGAAAAAGGAAATTGATTAGTTACTGAAAAACAAAAAAGGTAACATGTGTTACCTGAAAAAGGAAATTTATTATTATTAGTAACTATAAATAATTAAGTAATTAAGTAAAAATAACATGTACCATTAAGTAAGGGTAAATAAGTTAAATCAACAAGTACCGTACCGACCGACCGACCAACCAAACTTTTAATGTTTCTGCTATTATATAATAACAAAAATAGGGGATAACCAAAAAATGGGTTAACCAAACTACAATTTCAAGACAAATGGTCCTAAATATCACAAATGAAAAAGATGGCCCCTACTATCACTCCAAAACACTGTATAATCTAGCCTTTTTTTAAGACGCTGTATCGCTTAGTGTGAGAGGAGGGGAGGGGGGAGGGAAGGGGGTTGGGGGTTGGGGATTGGGGAACGCCACATTATGTGGCGTTGGGGGGGGTGATTTTTTTTTTTTTGGTTTATTCTAAATATATATTTGTAAATAATATTAAAAATTTATAAACAAATGTTTAACTAAAATTGTATTTTTTAAATTTAAAAAATACAATTTTAATTGATCTTAGGGATTCAATAATTATTTTTTGGGGTTCAACGTTTCCATTTTGGGTTTTAGAAATATTTCGAACAACGAATAAACCGTATGCGAATTTAGGGTTTAGGGTTGTACCCTAAACCCTAAACCCTAACTTATCCTGATTTTCAAACGCGTTAGCATTTAAAAAATCAGGCCGTCGGATTCAATTTTTTAATTAAAATTTTTAAATTTGAAAAATACAATTTTAATTAAATTTAGGGATTGAACAATTAACTTTAAGGGTTCAACGTTTCCATTTTGGGTTTTAGAAATATTCAAAACGATGAATAAGCCGTGTACGAATTTAGGGTTGTTTACAACCCTAAACACTAGACCCTAACTTATCCTGATTTTTAAACACGCGTTTAAAAATCATGCCGCCGTATTCAATTTTTTAATTAAAATTTTTAAATTTTATCTGTATTCCCTTGGGGTTTCAACGGTTAACTTTTGGGGTTTAACAGTTCCATTTTGGGTTTAGAATATACTTAGGAGAAAACAAAAAAAAAATTTAAGAACATCCAAATCGCCACATCGTGTGGCGTTTTAAGCTGGTAACCAAAGATTAAAAAGTGTTTTATGCTAAAGACCAAAGATAAAATAGCGTTTTAGTTTTTGCATAAAAAAAGAAAAAAGCAAAACAAAAGATGGGCTTGTGTTTTGAGCCCAAAACATGAATTTAATCAGCGTTTATGGAACATGTAAAGTGGAAACATAGCTTTATACTGCGTTTACAGGTTAAAAAGAAATAGATGGCCTAAACGCGTAGGCGAATTCGCGTTTAGGTGGTTGTGCAATGTTAATCCTGCAAACGTGATTTTATCCGGTGTTATAGTGTGACATTTGGGGCCATCTTTTTAAATTGTGATATTTGGGACCATTTAATTTAAAATTGTGATAGATTGGGCCAATACCCAAATTATATTCCCTTTCGCTTATTATAGTATAGTATAGATATAGATATGTTATTGACGGCAATCGAACCTTTAACTTCTAGGAGTAGTTTATAAGATGATATAAATATTTAATATGCAATGCCTGATCAAAAGACGTCACCAGAGCCTATTACTTATGTACAACAGCGTTTTGGGAAAAGCAAGGGCAAGGAGGTAATTTCTGCAAACAAGGGCATATAGGTAATTTGACAAGAAAATTAGGGATAAGGCGTGAGAGGGGAATTGGGGAAGGGCATATGAATTGTAATTGAGTTAACCCTAGAGAGAGTGGAGTTTGTCGGTCAACTCGAAGGCCTGCAAGTTTTCTTGTATTATTGAGTTGCATCGAGTCACTATTATCTACATTCAGTTACATTATTGAGTTTCTCTAGTATTAACAGTTGTGTTAGTGTTTATCAATCGTTAATTGGAGTTGTGAGGGGGTAATCCATAACAAATCTAGTATCAGAGCTTTTATGGTCATGGCTCCACATCCGGAGACTCGCCAAGCTTCGAGGATCGAACTAGTACAAGAAGCAGTGTCTGATCTAAAGAAGAAGATGGCGGAGGAGGCCGCGGTCACCGTTAATCGCGTCGCCACTGAGATGCAGCAAACCCTAATCTTGCACCTAACATCTAACCTCGATCAAGTCACCCAGAAACTTCAAGTTCGAATGGATCGAGCAAGAGAAAACAATGAAAACGTCATTGGGGAGATCCAAAAGAAACAGGTTGAGTTTCAATCGGAGATGCGGTCGGCGATGACGTCTCTCAAGACTCTAAGTTCGATACCAACAGGTGGTGAAGGAGGGGGACAACGACAACTCAGTGACGATGTTGGGTCTGGTTTTGGTGGTCAAGGGAGTGGGTTTCAAGGGGCGAGAGTCAAGAAGGAAGGGGAGATCGTGAAACGGAGGTCAGGGATGAAAAGTGTTGGAGCCATGGGGAAGGAGAAATTTAGAGGAGTAACTTGAAGTATCGTAAGTTGGATTTACCCCAATTTGATGGGATGAACCCCGATGGCTGGATATTGAGGGCTGAAAGGTACTTCACGTTTTATCGTTTGAATGATGCAGAGAAACTGGAGGCGGCTGTAGTCGGATTTGAGGGCGATGCACTTGTTTGGTATCAATGGGAAAACCAGAGAAGGCCAATTATGAAATGGGAGGATATGAGGAGTTTGATTCTACAATGGTTTCGGCCCCTCCATTAGGAACACTCTGCGAATAGTGGTTATCGGTGAGGCTGACAGGTATGGTAGCAGAATTTCGTAGCAAGTTCATTGAGATGGTAGCCCCGCTTGAACACATCCCTGAAACCATATTAGTGGGTCAATTTGTAAATGGTTTGAAAGATGAGATTAAGGCAGAAGTTAGATTGTTTGGAATGTACACTTTGGAGCAGGCAATGGATTTAGCACTCATGGTGGAGGAGAAGAACCGAGCCCAAAACCAAAAAAACAGTGGGAGCAGGTAACTTACCTCTACCACTTTTTGACCAAATTTCAGTGACACTCACTTGAGTACATCAAAGACCTCCAGTCAGGGTCTTAGCGGATCTTCGTTCTCATTAGTTTATAAAGCACCAGTGTGGGGATCAAGGTCTGGGTCGGGGTCTACTTCCCAGGGGTCATGGTCACATCCACTGTCAAGTTATAGCCAATCTGTCCAGTCAAGCCCTCGAGTGGGATCACAAATCATAACCTATTGGAGATATCAAGGGGTTGACACCAAAAGAATGGAAGCAGAAGAGAGTGGCGGGGCATTGGTGCAAACAGAAGGAGCTAAGTGTCTTACTTACACAAGAAGACGAGGAAGAACTGGAGCTGACAGAGGAAGTAAATGTGCAATGGGGGCAATAGAGGAACCTGTGAAAACAGAGGTCTCTCTTAATTCAGTGATTGGGTTGTCATCTCCAAAGACGATGAAGTTGAGAGGGTTGATTAAGGGAGTCGAAGTTATTGTGACGGTCGATCCGGGGGCAACCCACAATATTATATCAGTGGCCACGGTAAAGAAACTACAACTTCCAATGGTGCAAATGAAAGAGTTCGGAGTGGCATTAGGGAATGGGGAATCCGTGAAGGGTACCGGAGAATGTAAAAGTGTGTTACTGCAGTTAGATGGGGTGGACGTTATAGAAGATTTCCTACCGTTTGAGTTAGGAAAATCTGACCTTATTTTAGGGGTCCAGTGGTTAGAAAAGTTAGTGGTTGTGACAACAAATTGGAAATCGCAGGTCATAAAATTTATGAAAGCCTCGAAGAAAGCCTTGTTCTCCGCGATGCTTATCTGGACGAGTTAAAGTTCCATCTCTTGAAGGCTAAGCAAGTCATGAAACTAGCCTCGGACAAAAATATAAGGGAGTTGCAATTCTAAAAATGTTCCATCTCTTGAATTTTTCTGATTTGCGTCCTTTTTTCTAAAAATGGATAACGGACGTTAACTTGACGTGGCACACTATAAATTACTCCCTCCGTCCCAATAGGTTCTTCATACTTTTTTTCACTTTCTGGCACGCATTTTAAGGATAGTTCCATGACTTATTTTTAAAATTTTCTTTTTATATAAAAATTTAATGATTAAATTTTTATACAAAAAATAAAATTTTAAAAATAAGTCATGGAACTATCCTTAAAATGCATGCCAAACACCCTATTTCAAATGTTAAGAATCAAAAGGGACGGAGGGAGTAAATACTAAAGTTGAGCTTGTTGCTAGAAAAGCAGGGGTGCGGCACCCAACCAACGTACTGTGCACCCGATATGTTTGGGTGCGGAGGTGCGCGGCGGTGCGGCCCGATACGTACGGGATGCGCCACTTGGCGTGTCCTCGTATTTCACTGCTCCAATTCGTGGGGGTGCGGGAAGGGGGATACGGGAATGGCATAAATCATAATAAGAAGATTAGATTGAGAGGAGAGAAAGAGAGCCGTCGCTGTCACCGTTGGTTGTTTCCGGTCGTTCTCGTCGCCATTCTCCGATCGTTGCATCTTCTTTCCGCCTTTATTGGTTGGGTAAGTAGACTCGTCTTCGTCTCCGATCTGTGTTTATTTGAATCACTGAGAAGGTTACTACTATTATACATATATGTATCTATCGTGTGTATATATGCGTATATATGTGGGGTGTACTGTTCCGTTTATATATCTGGCGTGTGTTGTGTTGACTGCTGTGTGGTGGTTGTTGACTATGCCTATTATTTCCTAGAAATGTGATAAGTTACACTTATACATGACAACACGTGTGTTAGACAGTTAGGCATATTATCACTTTTTGCTATGTATTTTAATTATTAAGATTGATTAAATTATATATTATCTAATTAAAATAAAAATATTGAATTAATATATTAAATATATTTAAAATATTTTAATATTTGCCGTATCCCGCCGCACCCGAATCCCAATATTTTAAATTTGTCGAATCCTCGTATCCCCATACCGCGCACCCGCACTCGTGCTTCAAAGGCTGGTTGCTTAGTGGCAATTATGTGACATATTAGTACACAGGATATTTAGCTGATCGTTGATGGTGATATACATATATATTACGTACGAATTGAGGTGATGAGGAACGGGATTGAAGACTTTTTATATATGTTAATAGTAGATTTATTTGTATTTAGTTTAGAGAGAATTAAAATTATTTGTTTATATGTGACTAAAAAAAATTATTTGTTTATATGTTTTATATGTGGGTTTAGGAATTTATCAATTAAGTAATTTATTTATAATAAAGCCCAATTGTTACGGGCCTTAGTCCATTAGGTTCAATATTAGGGTTTAAATTTTCTATATAAGTGATGTAATCCCCCGCATATTACTTAGTTTTTTTTTGACAAAACTAACTTTCTCATTCATGAATTGTATCGAAGTACAATGACCTGGAAAGGGAGTTTATTTCATTCACTAAGTTTAATATCTAAACCAAAGGCACGCATGTTGCCTTCGGACATTTAGACAATAACACCTTAAGTACAAATTCAAACTAGTATATACAAAATTTAATCAAGTCATTCAATTACCGTAAGTAACACAATAAATGCTGCATTTAAAGAAGTAGTTACATATTAAAGCATGACATTTAAATCTGTCAAGATTTATACATATATATGACTGAATATAGAGAGAAAAGAGATAGATAATGAAAACAAGAGAGAGATGGTGCAGTGAACTGTGTATTTTATTATACTACTTCAGTTGCGTTTTCTGATATTGTATTGTGTTGTTGTTTTACCATTTACATAAGACTATATTTATAAGCTTCAATCTCACCAACCATTAATGTTAGTCAAAGATTATGGATTGCCTAACTTGGTTGGTGGCCTAACATGCCCCCTCACTCGAAATCCCATCTTCGGATGAAAGACCTATCTTGGGATTGAAGAGTGGACACTAGTAGCCCTTGAGCTTAATCAGAGCGTCCAACTATACCCATTTTTAGGATCGACCGATCTTGAGTTTATTGAGTCTTTTGGGATACCGGTTATCGAATTTTCGACCACACAGTATATTTTAGGCCGTCAAAAAATACAGAAGGTGCTGATGCAAGTGCTATAGTAGATAGCCACCTTATTAAGGGGTTTCAACCCCTTTACCACTGCCAAGCATTTTGTTTGTCGCCTGATTCTGCAAGGGCAGAATTGGCAGATGAAGTCACTGGTAAATCAGTCTCCATTCGAGACAATAGTTGACGGAGAGCATTGAGTTCAGTTGCACTTATTGCTCCCGTTGCTGAAGTAGCAGAGTCAGCATGGTTTTCAGACGTCGTATGATGAGCACTATATTTGGTGCCTCTTCCTGAGCTCCTACCGGATGAACTACCTCGGCTTCGTCCTCCTCGACCACGATCTCGTAAGTGTGGGTGTAAGATATAGCATTCTTCACGAGAATGGTATAACTTATTACAATAGTCACAGCGGAGAACATCTTTTTCACCCTTTGAAGCCTCAATCACCTGTTCTGCTTTGCCTTGATTCTGAACACTTCCCGTAAAAAGTGCAGATCGATCAGGCACAGTATCAATCGGAGCCATGCTTTCTCTCCGACTCTCTTCGAGCTGCACACGGCCATGTGCTTCTTCGACTGTAGGAAAGGGAATCTGACCAATGAGTTGATTTTTAATTGAATCATACTCAATTGTCAGCCCAGCAAGAAACTTCATCACTCTTTCTTCTTGTACCAATTTTTGGTACTTCTCTTGGTCTGCAGCCTGTTTACACTCGAACACAGTGTAGTGGTCTGACTCCTGCCATAGAGATGTGAGCTCCGAATAATATTCGGTCAGTGTTCTGCCCCTTGAGTTAGAGACCATATTTTTTGCTTTACCTCGAAATGTTTGGCCATATTACCCGAATATGAGTATGTTCGGTTGATGGAATTCCAAACAGCTTCCGCAGTATCAAGAAACAGGTAGCTTTTGCGAATACGTAACTCCATAGAGTTAAACAACCATGACTTGACCAATGCGTTTTCGCTGTCCCAATCATCAAAACATGTATCAGTTGCCAAGGGCTTCTTGGCCTTCCCATTGATGTATTTCATCAAACGATGAGATGTAAGTGCGAGTGTGCAAGATTCCGACCATTCCAAGAAATTCTTTCCGTCAAATTTGGGGTAAACATATGGAGTACCGTGGAAACCAAATTTAACACTCCCTTGACCGGTATTATTCCTTGCAACCGACTCATTTACAACCTCCGCCATTATTCAAGACAACAATACAAGAAGATTTGCTGAAAACAGAATCTGCAGAAATAAAAAAACTGGGCAGAAAATTCTGCTGGAAACAGAATCTGCATAAAAAAACTGGGCAGAAAATTACCCCTCTGCTGAAAACAGAATCAACAAGTTTCCCTTGAGAAACTTGTTTTTATGCAGACTTACACTATGATTTCTCTCTACAAATCGACCCGCTTTGATACCATGTCAAGATTTATACATATATATGACTGAATATAGAGAGAAAAGAGATAGATAATGAAAACAAGAGAGAGATGGTGCAGTGAACTGTGTATTTTATTATACTACTTCAGCTGCGTTTTCTGATATTGTATTGTGTTGTTTTACCATTTACATAAGACTATATTTATAGGCTTCAATCTCACCAACCATTAATGTTGGTCAAAGATTATGGCTTGCCTAACTTGGTTGGTGGCCTAACTTGTTTGGTGGACTTGTGTTGTCATTGCTTATCTCACTTCGTAGTTTATATTTAACAAAATCTAACTTCAAGAAAATAAATATAAGATACAATTACAAAAAGAATAAAATTAATTACAATCTGAAAATTAAAGACAACTAAGCAAGAAATTTTAATTAAAAGACAACTAAGGAAGAAATTCCAATTTGCAAGAAATAAAAGGTGCTAATTAGATAATTTAAAGGCAAATAAAAGTGTCAATTAAAGCACATTAAAATCCACTAATTAAAACACTATCAATCATCAATTAATTACATAACTGAAAAAATAATTACCAATCATTTGTAATTAATGCAAATTAAATTCTCAACCAACTAATTGATCAAAATGACCCGACTATGGAAACAACAAGAAATCAAGAATTTGAATAGAAGTTGTAAGATGTATAGACATGTTGCACATTCACTTAAAACATCAATGGAAGGAGATCAAAACAACCACGAGTCATTACAGCACATTCAACTAAAACATCGAACGAACAATATCAAATCGTCCTCAAAATTTCAAAACAAGACAGACCTGCTTTTGGTTTCCAAATAAAACAGTTCAACAAATAATACAAAAGTTCACTAGGGAAAACAAAATCAAACTAGGCGGTGCAAATCTATAAGAAAGTTAGTCAATTAATTTGGAAACTACTAATGCTTAAACAAGACGTTACACGTAGCAATAACACAGCACCAAGTAATTTTAATGTCTTGGTCTAGCATTTTTGTTTCGAACCTCCAATTCAAAGTCACGTAGGACTAACAATCTACACAAGCTAGAAAGGAGCAAGCACCTACAGAAGTCACTAAAACCATATCTACCATCATTTAAACAAAAGCACACAATTCCAACAATTGAACTAATGAATCAGTTAGAAATCATATCCAGCCAACCAAAAAACATAACAATTGAAATCGTAAAAACCAGGGTATCACAAAGAGCAACAACCATAAACAGTGTTAAGATCCATAATCATGCCATTAACGAAGGATCCACTAGTTAATAGCAAAACTAAAACATCAATCACGGTTCTACTCCTGGTAAACCCGAAATGACTCGATTAGTATAATGCTAAAAACTCATGGCATATGAATTATACAAAGAAGTTCTCCTAAAATCACAAACAACATCAACAACAAAGTATTCTCAACCAAAACAAAAGGCCTTCCAGAACTCTTTAAGCCTAAATTACACTACTAATCGTAAATCAAATTCGTAAATCCACAATGTCAACAAAACAACATTCAATAGGCTGATTGAGTTGAGAGAGAGAGTACAAAATTGAAAAATAGCAAATAGATCGGAATGATCCGGAGGAGAAATTGAGATTAATTTAGGGGAAATTTAGTATAATGGTGTTATGAGAAAATGATGAAGGGTTATGATTCGAATTGAACTAAGTATTGTAATCAAGGTGTTCGGGATTGAGAGAAATGATCGGAGGTGAGGGAAAGACCACCGTCGCAGTGGCAGCCGGAGGTGGTGAGTGGTGACGATGATAAGGAGAGGAGGAGAGGTGATGAAGGATTGGCTTGTATGTGTGTGCAGGTGTATGTATGTGTGTATATGGGTGTCGTGGGTGTCGTGTGTGTGCGTCACGAGCGTGGCGGTGATGGTGCTATCACATATTACTTAGCTTTGATTATACACCTTTCTTGGGAATAATATTTGATTGATTATTCTTGGGATTCGTATAATTCATTGCTTATTATCTGTTTTATTATCGATTTAATATTCTGTCCTGCATCATGAGGGTTAGGATTTGTGACAATAATTGGGGATTATTTGTGTGGGAAATCGAGTAGAAATCGAGTAGCATTCATAATAACTTTAGCCATTGTTCTGGGTGATTTATCTTTTACTTTCTTCTTTGCTGATTTCTTATAATAGTAACCCCGTATTTATGTACTACTACTGCTGCTTCTATTTTTGCTTCCTCCCCCCTCCTGCTCCTGCTCCACTACTCATACTCCCTACTACTGCTGTTGTTTAAGACATCATTAAATAGTCATAATCATCATTCTACTAGTAACAGTAGCGGTACCACTAGTATATGTCAAAATATGAGCAATGCGGAAGTAATAAACGGAACTAGTAGAGAGGAGAGAAAAACATGGTAGTAATATTAGAACTACATTGTATTGATCTTGTTGTAGTTGTTGTTGAGACCATTACATAAGACTATATTTATAGGCTTTAATCTCACCAACCATTAATGTTAGTCAAAGATTATGGCTTGCCTAACTTGGTTGGTGGCCTAACTTGGTTGGTGGCCTTGTCATTGCTTACCTCACTTCCTAGGTTATATCATTGCTTACCTCACTTCCTAGGTTATATTTAACACGCCCCCTCACTCGAAATCCCATCTTCGGATGAAAGACCTATCTTGGGATTGAAGAGTGGACACTAGTAGTCCTTGAGCTTAACCTGAGCGTCCAACTATACCCATTTTTAGGATTGACCGATCTTGAGTTTATTGAGTCTTTGGGATACCGGGACTCGAACTTGCGACCGCATTGTAAATTTTTTAAGCCATGTCAAATAATAGAAAGTGCTGCTTTTCAGCACAACGGTGGATGACCACCAATCAGTCCTTGAACTGATTATTTTGAAGAAACTGAGACTCGACTTTGTGATCACTCACTATTAACAAGCCTATGTCTGAACACAGGAGGAATTTGCATCTGTCATCCCTTGAACTATAAGCAACTAGAACCGTATTTGGTAGACTGCATCCCTTAAGATCGTCCATGAACTGGTCCTTCTGCTTCTTTTACAAGAATGAAATGCAAGATTAGCAGTGAACTGTGTGTATGTATTTATATACATACTACTACTTCTGCTGCTTTGTCATTTGTGGCAGTGAACTGTGTGTACATCTGTATATACACTACTTCTGCTGCTTCGTCGGAATAACGCCCCCTGAACTATTTAATTTGCAGCATCGTAAAAAATTGGAGAGATACCGTAATATCAACAACTACTTGAATACTACACAATTAAATCTATAACCGGGGCAAACTGGGCAGAAAATTCTGCTGGAAACAGAATCTGCATAAATAAAAAACCGGGCAGAAAATTTCTCCCCTCTGCTGGAAGATATAAGTCTGGACAGCTTGTGTTTTCCTTGAAAAACCACAAAGCTTCAACTGAAAATCTCCTCCTCTCTACTCCCGCTCTGATACCATGTCAAAATATGAGCAATGCGGAAGTAATAAACGGAACTAGTAGAGAGGAGAGAAAAACATGGTAGTAATATTAGAACTACATTGCATTGATCTTGTTGTAGTTGTTGTTGTTGAGACCATTACATAAGACTATATTTATAGGCTTTAATCTCACCAACCATTAATGTTAGTCAAAGATTATGGCTTGCCTAACTTGGTTGGTGGCCTTGTCATTGCTTACCTGACTTCCTAGGTTATGTCATTGCTTACCTCACTTCCTAGGTTATATTCAACAGTCTACTACAACCACCACTACAAATAATCATAATCATTCTACTGTTTATTAGTTTAAAAATTAAAGCAATTCATTACAAACATATATTCTTCTGAATGCAGGATTTTAAATTTTTATTTTAGTTATGAATGTGCAAGGCACTATGCATCAGTTGCCACCATCCTCGCATTCACACTATTCTTCATATCTTCAAGCTCAAATGAGTTCTAAAAGCAGGTTTTTAAATATCTATTTGAGTTCTAAATGTGCAAGGCACTACTCTTAAGTCAGTTCATTTATCGATCATCTGTTAAACTGTTTACATGCAGGAGTCGCGGAAAAGGTCCCACAAAGCAATTCCCACTTAATGCAGCATAGCAGTTTTCGTATGTTGAAGCTGATGAGCCAAGAACAAAGAAAATTGAGGTACATGTTTTTTTTCTTGACTTGGGGTTTACTTTCTTCGAAAGCAAGACTGGTGTTGATCATAAAACAGTTAAAATGATAATTCACTGATTCAGTCCTTTCCTTGTAGGGGGAATATATACTAGTGATTTGTTATATGCTCTCAATTTATAATTTTGCATGCTGTTCATCGCTTTTGTTCCAATCTGTATCATTTGCTTATATATGCGTTGAACATTAAACCAACTTTGATACATTATTTACCATTGTGTAAATACAACCAAAAATCCATTTACTTTGAAATTTTATGTCACATTAAGGTTCATTTTCAATATATTTGACAAAATGTTTGTATGATTCAGTCGCTATAAAACAGTCACGCCAGGATCTACTGTTTTTAACTTCATAAAGACTTGCATCAATATTTTATGACTCATAAGTTATTATTAAAGCGAGTCCTCCATAATAGAAAATCTTGAATCAGCTTTTTTTTTTTTAAAAAAAATTTCTTGTACTGTACTGCCCACTTTTATTTTGATTTTTATCTTCAAAGCTACTAAGGAAATTCTCAAGTATTACACTGTACTTGCTGATGTGGTATTTTTTGTCATTCCAGGCATCAATTTAATTTGAGACAACAAATGTCATATTCACTTCAAACATGGAAGGTAGGATTTTTGGTAGATTTCTAATCAAACAGCTATGGAACTGTTTTTTAGAACAAAAAATACTATTGAGAACCATAGTTGTTCACATTTTCCTTACCTCTACTGTAATCTTGAGTAACCGTTTTGTTGCCATATACAAGATTGTACCATTTTCTACCGTAGTTTGCACAATGAAATCACTGTAGATGACATTTTCAAAATGTTCGTATCATTTATTCATTGTTTTTGGCTGTCTTTCCTACATAATATTTTTTAACATGAAATAATAAAAAAATAGATAAATTGACAATAAGTAAAGAAGGTTGAGAAAAGACAAAAACAGCTTTTAAGGATAAATAGGGGACAGGTGGTTCAACTATAACTGAGGCCATACGCTACACCTTGACATAAAATTATATTCCCCAAATAGTCCCTTAATCGGTCGATAAAAACTAGGAAAGCTACATTTTTCCTAATAAAATACCTCTTCGTTTCCCCTAAAATTTTGAAACTCCTTCTCCGGGTTGACGCAGATCTTTCACTCTACCATTTTCTGAAGATTATTTTTAGTTCAGATAATCTTTTTAGGTATATAGAATAACTGGTTTAGCATGTCTGTACGTGTCTATGTGAGTTAATAATTTACATTCCTTATATGGTTTGTTGTTCATGTTGAATTATACACGAAAACATTTTTTCATTCTGTTGTTCAATTGTTTGATTAAGCACATTGCATTTGATTTTTTACTATTTTATCTTTAACTAATTTGCAGATGTTTATAGATTTAAGCAGCACTCACTTTTCTTTTTATGTTCTTCATAATAAAGTTTTGGGCTACTCTTACTTAAAATTGATTGTTTGGTAATGGTCACCTGGTTTCCATTAGGTTCTTTCTGGTACTAAAATGGGGGAATCTAAGTCTAGAATTGGGGATTCACCACTCTCCCTACAAAAGGCTCCAACAATCCAATTTGGCCTGACAAAACCAATATCGCTTGTTGGGCCAAGCAAAGCTGATTTTCTAAGAAATGCCATGTTGGATAAGGTATATACTAGGTTAATTGTGCAGTTTTTAGTTAATTATTGTTAGAATAGTTTGTTTTCTAATGGCAATGTTGTAAATTCTGGAAGTTCTTGATTTCTTCGGGGGTCTATGAGAGCTTGGAAGAAAGCGCAATGAGAGAAGAAGTTCTTGCACAAATTGGACAGGTAATTTTCGCAACAAGGGCACATCTGATTTTTACATCTGAGAGGATATCATAATTTCATTACATTTACCTAATGCTTTATCTTATGGTATGTTGTCTGTGGATATACTTATCATAAAAAGAAACATATCTGCCATATCCTAACTCAGCAAGATCAGAACTGCATTAAAAAATAGACAAACGTTAATTTCAAACTCACTTAGTGAGGTTATAAGTGATGTATTTAACAGGTTATAGTGCTATTCAGAATGTTCTTGTTCCTCCTCATTTTGTATTGTCACAAATGGCACTTGTTTAACTTTGTCAATGGTGATGTGTTTTGACCTTTCTTCATTCACATGTTATATATGTGGACTACTTCAAGTTACTCTGCGTTTTGGTTTATAACAAGTAACTAAAGTGTGTTCCATGATCTTGCACTCAAACAAGTGCAAGTAACTAAGTATTAGCACTCCTGTAGTTATTAAAACTGTGCTTAAGCTATCACTAAAGCCCAAAGCCAACAGATTTCCATTTCTCCGCTTTAAAAATAAAACATTTTAAAAGAGGTGCTTAAGATCAGTGTTGCACAGTTCGCGGACCTGACCAGGGAACCCCGACCCGGTTCGCTCGTTCCGGAACACTGGTCAATCTTGACCGTGATAAGAACAATTCAGATTGCAGCGGTTATTGATCCAATTCTCCACTTCCCCCGATCCTGACTTGTGCTTCGGCTATCATAAAAAGAAAAAGAGAAAGAAGACGGTCTCTATGTTTTTATATTGAAAAACCGGAGAACTAATATATATGTGTGTCTGTATGTATGTATATCTTGTATTTATATGTGTTCATATCGAGGTGTGTAGTTGATTGATGAAGACGAGCCTAGATTTGTAATCTAGGACAAGGGTGAAGGGAAGGGTTAAATAAAGGTAAAAACCTATCTTCACAGAGAATTGGCAGCAGACACACCATAAATCCTCAGATTTAATTCATTTAATTCAACTCTATTCAATAAGGAAGATTACAATTGTTTATTTATATAATAAAATCCTAAAACTCAGCCATCAAGTAAGAATAGGGGTGTAAATGAGCCGAGCCGAACTCTAAAATGTTCATGTATTGTTTGTTAAGAAATTATCGAACTCGAACTCGAGCTCGAACTTGAATCGAGCCAAAAAATATGTTTGAGCTCGGTTCGTTAAGATAAAATGTTCACGAACCGTTCACGAACAGCTCACGAACATGTCTCATGAGCTTACTCACGAACTTTTGCTTTCGAACAACTCATTAAGCTTGTTCACGAACTTGTTCATGAAATTATGCTCATGAATAATTTTAAATATTGCTCGCGAACTTATGCTCACGAGCTCACTTACGAACAACTCATAAACTTATTTTCGTGTACAAAAATCTAACATTAAAAAAATTAAATAATTAAATTTATGTCTCAACACTAATAATAATAATAATAAATCATCAACCAATAAAATTCTCACATCTCCTTACATAAAATATCATTAGTCATACAAAGTACTAATTTTCTTACATAAAATCTATAAAATATCAGTCATACATATTTGGATAAATAAATACTATTATACTACATATACTAATTGTAAGATTGAGTTAGTTAGTTAGTTAGTTATTATTATTATTATTATTATTATTATTATTATTATTATTATTATTATTATTATTATTATTATTATTATTATTATTGTTATTGTTATTGTTATTGTTATTGTTATTGTTATTGTTATTGTTATTGTTATTGTTATTGTTATTGTTATTGTTATTACTATTAGTACCATTATTATTATTACTACTACTACTACTATTTCTATTATTATTGTTATAACCGGATTTCTGCCAAGCCTTGGTTCGGCTTCACCTGCAAAACGAGAAGAATGCGAGGGATTGGACCCCCGATTCACCTCCGGTGTAAGAATCAGTAAATCGGTTTTTAGAGAGAATAAGGTAAAACGTAGAGTGTTTGTGTGTGTTCCTATCCTCTGAAGTTTAATTCTACTTCTCTTTTTATAGACTTGGTTTCACTTTTTTCTTCTTGGATACGATCTGGATCGGTATGATGAGGAGACATCATTATTCTTCATTGTCCCATGTACTCAAGTAAAGTGACTGTGTGATCTGTTAAAGGTGAGAGGACCATGTGACCGTTAAAGAAAAATGGGATGGGCCGAATGTGGGCCAACCGACCATGGGCCGACCGAACGTATGTCCGTTTTGATATTGGGCCTTATGTTCGGCCCAATGAGAAGATGGGCTTCCAACATGTCCCTGGGCTTCGTTCGGAGTTATCCTCAGGACGAAGGTCAAAACCTAGGTCCATCTTCGGAAGATACCCTTCGGACGCCTCGCTTGGATAAGTTGGTCGATGGACAAGGTCGAGACATTTCTTGGGAAGTCGTGTCTCTTTATGGGTTACAGCTGTCTATTCTCGAGATTCACGCATCAATCTTGACCGTTGAATCTGAAAAGGCCCTCGATCCAAGCGTCGTGTTCCTTTTATTTAAACCCTTGTAATTCATTCTCCTTCTTCTTTATATACACATTACTTCTCAGAGATTATAAAACAAAAACCCTTTCAAAAAACCTCTGCCAACGATTGGGACCGTTGCTTCATCGTCGGAAAGTCTTGGTTCTCCGGTTCTGGTATCAGCCTATCTTCGAAAGAACTATCCTCAAGAACTCGATCTTATTGCTTCAAGTAAGTTCTTTTTCCTTTCTCTTCTTCGTAATTCTCAAACACGATGATTTACATATTTTGTTTCTTCATAGTTCATATCGTGTGTATGTATAACTGTATGTATATGTGGGAATTCACCTGCGTTTCTTGAACAAAACGTATACATGTTTGTGCCCCTTTTACTGCTTTAAATTTTGTTAATTTTGCCTGGGCGAAAAAACTTTTCCGGGGTTCTTGGGGTTCACCTAAAAATGATCTAGGACAAAAACGGCCTTCGGGACTTTGGGGTCTAGATAACTTCCTTCGGGCTGTCCCAATCCTTTGACCGTAGATTTTAGGCCCTTCGATTTTCTTTGCCTTAGGTCATGGAATTGTCCCCGACCGATCTCGGCCCGCTGTACTCGGTCTGTTAATTTCTATCATCTTTTATTGCTGTCCGAGTACATGGCTAATGTCTCTTCATTTCCGAATGCAGGGACATGCATCGGTCGACCGAAGATGTGGGTCAGAAAAATCCCTTTAGTGATGCCGAGTTATATCCGGCCGCCAATTTACGATCTAAACTGACCGAAGACGATATTGGGTCATACCCATCATATTATCTCATAGATAAGTACACATGGTACTTTTTTACTCCTAGGAAGAACGATAGGATTTGGCACAACCCCGAGGTTCCCGTGTTTTGCGGAGGAGGAGGTCGAGCTACGGGCATATCTGAAGCAGCGTTTAAATGTGACTTTCGATTGCCTATGCTTCATATTCTCAAAAGCATATTTGTTGGATATTTGTCTTGGTTTCTGGTTTTATTAGGCTATTATCTGTTGGGACAGCTGCCCATATAGATATTTGTATTATCTAATAGAAAGTATTGATAGCTACTGTTCATAGCAGTAGATATTTTGACAAACTGAGAGATAAGTAAAGTACTCTGCATCTCAGTTTTGTATCATCTTTGGATCTCTCTTTTGCTCTCTGAATATAGAAGAAAACACTTGCCTTGTGGATGTAGATCACTTGATCGAACCACGTTAATTCTGTGTTCTTTGTGTGATTATTCTTTATTGTTTTCTGCTCTTCTTTAAGTTATATTATCTGTCCAGAGAAGCCCAGAATCTGTCCAGAATATTAACAAACTGTCCAGAGAGTATTCTGCAGTTTGTTTGAGTCTTATAATCTGTCTAGAATCCTAACAAATTGGTATCAGAGCAACTGCTAGGATTTCTTGGTGCTGGACTGCTGCTGTGCTGCTGCTGTGATTTATCTGTTGTGTTGCTGCGATCTGCTGTGCTGCTGGTACTGCTGCGATTTGCTGCTTGATCTGGACAGAGCTCTTGTTAAGATTTTCTGCTCTTCATAGGATTTTCGTTTTGGGTGTTGTTGCTGCTATTGTCTTGCCCTCCTGGATTTTCTGGAACTGTTTTTCTGCTGCTGCATTATTTCTGGTGCTGTTGTGATCGAAGACTTTCCTGATGACTTCAGTGAAATTTTCGGTGACTTCGTTTGATGGGAAAAACAATTTTGGTTTATGGCAAATCAAGATGAAAGCTTTGCTGCGTCGTGAAGGTAACGTTAAAGCTTTGGAAGAAACCTATCCGGATGATATGACAACTGCTGAGCAAGAAGAGATGGATGAGAAAGCACATAGTGCGATACAGTTGTCTTTGCACGATGATGTTTTAAGAGAAGTTTCTGAAGAGGAAACTACTGCTGGACTTTGGAAGAAATTGGAAACCCTCTATATGACTAAGTCGCTTACAACCAAGTTGTATTTGAAGAAACGACTTTACACATTGAGAATGAAGGAAGGTACGTGTTTACAAGATCATATTAATGAGTTTAATCAAATTGTTATGGATATTAAAAATATTGGGATTAAACTTGAAGAAGAGGATCAGGCTCTCTTGTTGATTTGTTCATTGCCAACTTCATATGGAAACTTGTGTAATTCGATGCTTTACGGTAGAGACACCATAAATCTAGAGGATGTTAAGGCTACACTAAACTCTGCAAAATTGAAGAACAAACTACAGAGTTCTAGTTCCGATATTCGATCTGCTGATGGCTTAGCTGTGAGAGGCAGATTCAAGTCCAGAGATGGAAGTATAGGTACTTCTAGAGGTGGTAATGTTGAGTGCTACTATTGTCATAAAATGGGACACTACAAGGCTGATTGTTATGCTCTTAAGAAGAGAGAACAGCAGAAAAACCAGAGCTCAGATTCAGCAAATGTGGCGCTACCCAGTGATGATGAAAATGTTCTTTTTGATGAAATTGTTCTTACTGCATGGATTGCCAATGTTCATTTAGTTAATGACTGGATTATTGACATCGGTGTGTCCGGTGGATCAATTTTGATGGGCAATGATGCAGTTATTCAGAGAATTGGCATTGGTACAATTAGTATCAAGTGTCACGATGGAGTAGTGAGAATTTTGGGTGATGTGCGTCATGTTCCTGATTTGAGAATGATAATTTCTCTTGGCTCACTAGCTTCTCTAGGTTGTAAATTTTCTGGTGAAGGAGACTCTTAAGATAACCAAGGGTTCTCTAATTGTGGTGAAAGGAAGTTTACACAATTGGTACCATCATAGGTGATCATACGGCATCACTTGATGTATTTTTTTTTTGGTGAGCATAGTTGGCTCATGAATGAGCGTAGTATGCGCTCTAATGCTGATTTGGGAGATGTTTTTGGGTCGAGGCCATTAGCACGGGATGTTATATTGTGAACATCTCGCCTTCTGCAACCATTGATTGTAAGACTCCAAATGGAATATGGTCAGAGAATGTTATTTCAGGTGGAGATTATGAAGTTTCCAAGCAGCCCTATTCTAAGAGGAGACAAACTAGTTAACCTCAAAAGTGTGGTTACTCCGATTTGGTGGCACATGCACTTAATGCAGCCGAGGCTGTTTCATGTGATGTTGGGCTAGTTCTATGGCAAAAATAAGACTTGGGAATTGGTTCAAGGTAAAAGATCCATTGTTTGCAATTGGGTTTTATAAGTTAAAAGTAGAATATATCTCTTTTCGACTTTTAAAGAAATCTTTAAGGCATTGATATACGAGGTTTGACAAATTTGAAACATTTGTGCTTTGTCATAGTTACCTCCGTAGTACATATGAGTTGTATGTACTTTAGAGAGCTTGAAGATTGTTGTTTTTGCATTTGTTGCTTCATTTTTGATGATATGCTCATAGCTGAAATGAACATATCTTAGACTGAGGTTTTGAAGAAGCGACTTAGTGATGAATTTGAAATGATAGATCTTGGTATAGCAATGAAGATCTTGGGCATGGAAATGGTGTCTATTGTTGATTTTGATTGGTGTCTACTGTGGATTCAGTAGCTGTCCCGAGGAGGGGATTGAAAGGCAAGAAGGCTATTTTTTCTATATCTTGTTTGAAATGAAGAAGGCATTTTATTGCATGTCTTTTGTTTCTTCACAGAGTTAGCTCATGCAAGCTTAGGGACATGTTACAAAATGTTTTGCTTCTTGGTGGTTTGTAGAAATCAAGCCAAGGTGGAGATTTGTTGGATATTTGTCTTGGTTTCTAGTTTTATTAGGCTATTATCTGTTGGGACAGCTGCCCATATAGATATTTGTATTATCTAATAGAAAGTATTGATAGCTACTGTTCATAGCAGTAGATATTTTGACAAACTGAGAGATAAGTAAAGTACTCTGCATCTCAGTTTTGTATCATCTTTGGATCTCTCTTTTGCTCTCTGAATATAGAAGAAAACACTTGCCTTGTGGATGTAGATCACTTGATCGAACCACGTTAATTCTGTGTTCTTTGTGTGATTATTCTTTATTGTTTCCTGCTCTTCTTTAAGTTATATTATCTGTCCAGAGAAGCCCAGAATCTGTCCAGAATATTAACAAACTGTCCAGAGAGTATTCTGCAGTTTGTTTGAGTCTTATAATCTGTCTAGAATCCTAACAATATTGAAACATACCGGGATCGCCCTAGGACAACTAGATCCGAACAGTTTTATACACATAAACGCCTTCCAGGCCCGATGTTTGGCGTGTGAGATAACACCAAGAACGAGTCTCTTTTGGCTTCACTATGAGTTTCGTAGGAACCCGAAGAGTAAGGGTTTCTATACCATCGCCCGTAGGAATGGCCGACCCGACTGGGCACAAACACATTCGAGCAACAAAGAAACTCACATTAGGTGGGTGTTTGTTTCGGGCCCAAGGATGGAGAAGTTCGGTGTATGGAAAGAGGTCGATCCATCGAAATTGAGATTTGCAGATCCTTTGGAGACATCATTATTCTTCATTGTCCCACGTACTCAAGTAAAGTGACTGTGTGATATGTTAAAGGTGAGAGGACCATGTGACCGTTAAAGAAAAATGAGATGGGCCGAATGTGGGCCAATCGACCATGGGCCGACCGAACGTATGTCCGTTTTGATATTGGGCCTTATGTTCGGCCCAATGGGAAGATGGGCTTCCAACAATTATTATCATTATTATCATTTTTTTTATTATAAAATAAATAATTATAATATCTAGCATAACATATAAGATATTCTAATTAATGGTGTACAATTAATAAGAGTTTCGAGAGTATATTCTAATAATCAAACATATATTATATATAGGAGATTATCTATCGAATTTGTTTATGAACCACTAATGAACTCGAATACCGAGCATGTTAACGAGCTCAATTATCGAATTTTTTCACGAACATGTTCATGAGCTATGTTCACGAGCCTGTTCATGAACTATGTTCACGAACACGTTAATCGATCTTGTTCGCGAGCTATCGAGTCGAACTTTACCGTGATCAAGTTCAGCTCGTTTATAAATCGATCCTTAAAATCATGTTCAAGATCGACTCGTTTGTGAATCGAACCGAACCCGAACCGAGCTTTTTTCGAACCGAACATCGAGCCGTTCGCGAGTGTATCGGTTCATTTACAGCCCTAAGTAAGAATCTTAATAATAAAAGAAACAATTCCTTTTCTTATTCCCTACAGTAATCTAGAATATTCCTACTAATATATATAATATAACTTCAACACAAATTACAATTAAATCTAATCCTAACTAATAATATGAAATAAATACAAACTAATACCATTATTCTTCGTTCCACATCAATTTATGTAATTGGCAGCTGTAACTTAAAAGATAAAAAAACACTAGGGAACCCAAAAACCTTCCCAAAAAATTTACCAAATGCCGCGTGTTTCGTCATAATTGGTTGTGGAAATAATAAATGAAATGGACCTCCCTGCATTCACATCAATCACACCAATTGAAATTCTCCATTTACTCTAAAAGACACTATCAATGTGTATATCCAATCCCAATAAAAAAGGTTGTTCACTGTTCTAATTTAAAATAAATTATGAGTATCAAATTTCAGCCTATTTTTTAATATTACCTATTTGTTTTGCTAGTAACATAAAATGTACATGCTAAAGAGTGTAAAAGTTAATCTAACTAAAAATACTCTTTATATAATTTTTATTGCTAGCTATAAAAATAGCTAAATAATTTAATTTGTTTTGTTGGTAAACTTAATATTTTATTTGTTATCTTAATATATATATATATATATATATATATATATGATATTTTTTGAAAAAGGGATCCTTATATCGATCTGCGTACCCGATTCTGTAGTCATTGTGTCAAATTCATTAGTCATCGATCCAATTCGTAAAGACTAATGTTTCCTGAACCGGAACCTGTACCACATTGTCAGGAACTCAGGTTTTCAGTTTTACATATTTGTATGTTTTTGGTGTTTTTATGTTTATAAGTGCAGAAATGAAGATTACTAGTAAAATAACAGTATAATTGAGTTAGATTGATAGAGAAAGAAAAATCAGAGATAGAGAGACAAAGTACAGAAAGTGATAGAAGTAACAGATGGAGAGAGAGCAGAATTTAAGGCGTAGAAAGCTTAGTGAGGAAGAAATCTAGAGAGAGAGAGAGAGAGAGGGGTTGGTGGAATTACTTCAGTTTCATATATTCAACAATCAACATAACAGAAAATTACAACTGATAGGTCTATTTATAGACTCACACATAGGATTACTATTAACTAATTATGTAAAGACCTTACTACCCCTGCTAGTACAGTAGGTAAACATCCTACTTAAGATTCTATCTTATTATCCAGTAATACTACTACAGGATTCTTCCTGACATCCCTCCCTCCTTCGAATATTTCATGTCCTCATGGAGCTGGAATGAAATTTGAAATTATTGCACTTAACCTTTTCATCCGCCCAGGTGGCTTCACCCACACTACACCCCTTCCATTGCACCAAATGCTGGTAAACCACCTTCTGATCTCTCAGAACAGTCCTTCGATCCAGTTGTCTGAGAGGGCTGAGGTCAAAAGTGCCCTGTTCATTGACTTGAGGCAGTTGTTGTACTTTAGTTTGACCTGTAACCTTTTTGCGCTGAGAGACATGAAACACAGGGTTTACCCTTGAGTTTTCTGGTAGAGCTAGTTTGTATGCCACTGTACCAACCCTCTCTATGATCTCATAAGGTCCACAATACTTAACAGCTAACTTTAGGTTTTTCCTTATTGCAGTTGTAAGGCTGTAACTTCAGGTGTACCCGCTCCCTTACTTGAAACTCTCTTTCAGTCCTCTTGGCATCATAATAAGCCTTCATCTTTGTCTGAGCTGTCTCCAACAATTCTTTGAGTGTAGACCATTGCTCCTGTTTATCACCTACGATACTTTCCTGAGAGTGGAAGTTAATGTGAAAAGGGGGTGGTATTTAAGGTTGTGTGGAATGGGGTAATTTTGACACCATTCTGCAGATGACAACAAAGAACTCCAGTTTTTTGTTGTTTGGCTGGTCATTCCCTTCAGATAATGTTCCAAGCATTGATTCACCCTCTCAGTGCTTCCATCTGACTGTGGGTGATAACCTGTACTCGTTTTGAGCCTAGTACCAGTTACTGTAAACAAACTCTGGTAGAATTCACTCATAAACACACTGTCCTTGTCACGACAATAGACTCAGATATGCCATGAAGCTTGTAAATATGCTCAAGGAATGTAAAAGCAAACCCACGGCTGTAAGAGGATGAGACAGTGTGAACAGATGAGCATATCCACTAAATCTATCTAGGATAACTTATATAACTTCTTTCCTTTTGATTTTGGCAATCCTGTGATGAAATCCATGGATATATCTCTCCAGGGTTCTTTTGGAATTTCCAGTTGTTTGAGTAATCCCAGGATTTGATTTTTTCTCCCTGAATTTGTTGTTGATAGATAGCACATTCCCTTGGTAAATTTTTAACGAGGGGAAGGGGTAGGGAAGGGTCCTACCACTTTGGTAAAATAAACTAAAATACGGTACTGGCTTATGGCTGTCTGGTCAATACACTATCCAAGATCATAAATATATCTAATGCCGACATAACTGTTTGTTTTACCAATCAGACATATATGACCAAAACTATTTTAGCGGTACGTTAAGGGTCAGGTTCTGAGTCATATTGTTTTATCACTTATTTCTAATATCTTTCTCACCAAAAAGAATCTGTGAGAGCTGACTGTGTGTCATTGCTTTATAATTTACATGGATTATTGACATTACTGAGAATTTCTGTTGTATGACTTGTGTCTTTATGTTTGTAATTATGTTTTCAAATGTGTTGTAGATTGCAAAGAATTGGGTTAAGCAAGTTACCCGCCTGAGAGGGTGCACTGATGAAATGGTTGAAGGCGCAAACGCTGTGATATTTCCTTTTGGTTCTTACCGCCTTGGGGTAAGTAAAGTCATTATTGTTAATACTTAATAGGTGTAGGTCAGTCAGTTCTTCTAGTAATGATATTGTAAGTTGGTTGATGATTCATTTTATATCAATGTGTAATTGATGCATATTGGAAGCATCGTCCCAATCTAGTTAATATTCAAATGGAGTTGGAAGACAGAATGGAGACAGTTGGTTATAAAGAACAATGACAGTCATAACACTTGGATACAATATGAGTTGGAGGGTAAAGGCATAGTTGTTTGGATCTTGGGATTTTCAACCCGGTTAATGTGGATGAAATGAGATTCTAATGCCTATTTGTAGTGCAATATCATTCTAGTGCTTATTTGTAGTGCAATATCATTTTCCATTCCCATTAACTGGGTTAAAATCCCATGACCCAAACAGCACCGTAGTGTCTTGTTAGAATCTCTAAATATGCGAAAATTATAGAGATAGAAGAGGGAGATCAGTTGGGGTAGAAGTTTATAGATATGAATTATATTCATACTTCTCCAAATATTACAATGAGGCAATGCCTCTATTTATAGACTGAAATGGTGTGCTACTTAACCCACCAACTAAGACTACTCTGTTGTTACAGTAGTCAACTAGCTACAGTAATTACTATTCACCATGATGTCATGGATGATGATATAGCTGCTGATATATTTGACCCTTTATTTTTGGCAATATTTGACACGCCCCCTCACTCGAATTCCCATCTTCGAATGAAAGACCTATCTTGGGATTGAAGAGTGGACACTAGTAGCTCTTGAGCTTAATCTGAGCGTCCAACTAGACCAATTTTAGGATTGATCAATCTTGAGATTATTAAGAATATAGGGATACCGGGACTCGAACTGGCGACCACGCGATATATTTTAGGCCATGTCAAGAATACAAGAAAATGTGCTGCTGTCAGCACTTTAGGTGGATGGCCACCAATCTGTTCTTGAACTGATTATTGAAGAAACCGAGACTCGACTTTGTGATCACTCGGTATAAAGAAGCCTATGTATGAACACAGGAAGAATCTGCATCTGTCATCCCTTGAACTATAAGCAACTGGAACCGTATTTGGTAGACTGCATCCCTTAAGATCGTCCATGAACTGGTCCTTCTGCTTCTTTTACAAGAATGAAATGCAAGATATAGCAGTGAACTGTGTGTATGTATTTGTATACATACTACTACTTCTGCTGCTTTGTAATTTGTGACAGTGAACTGTGTGTACATCTGTATTCTATATATACACTACTTCTACTGCTTTGTTATTTGTGGCAGTGAACTGTGTGTACATCTGTATATACACTACTTCTACTGCTTCGTCGGAATAACGCCCCCTGAACTATTTAATTTGCAGCATCGTAATAAATTGGAGAGATATCGTAATATCAACAACCACTTGAATACTACACAATTAAATCTATAACCGGGGCAAACTCTTAAACTAAAATGACATGCTTGTATTTAAAGATCCAGACAGAATTTCCCCTTAAGAAAATAACTGTCAAATATTTTAAAAGGATCTAAATACATATAATCATTTTATTCAAGAAAAAATAATAAACTGAGACAAGTAAATTAACCCCAAATTTGAGGTTGTCGTTGTCTCCTGTTGCAACTGTTCACCGTCTTCAACCTTCGTTAGAATAGTAACTTCACCGGAATAGTAACTTCGCCGGTATAGTAACTTTGCCGGAATAGTAACTTCGCCGGAATAGTACCTTGCCGGAAAATTTGCCGAATTTTCAGATTTGAACCTGCTTTGATACCATGTTAGAATCTCTAAATATGCGGAAATTATAGAGATAGAAGAGGGAGATCAGTTGGGGTAGAAGTTTATAGATATGAATTATATTCATACTTCTCCAAATATTACAATGAGGCAATGCCTCTATTTATAGACTGAAATGGTGTGCTACTTAACCCACCAACTAAGATTACTCTGCTGTTACAGTAATCAACTAGCTACAGTAATTACTATTCACCATGATGTCATGGATGATGATATAGCTGCTGATATATTTGACCCTTTATTTTTGACAATATTTGACATGTCTAGTCTAATCATGTAACGTATGAACTGAGAAACTGAAAGGTGGCTTGTTTGACAGTGTGCGGCACCTATGAGTTTTGATTGTCACTTGCTATGTCTAAGAAGTTTTGTGAACCAAATATTTAGAGGTGATTGTGTAGTTACACAAAAAGAATGTAGAACAATAGTTCTTGGTTCCTAGAATGCAGGGATGAAAAATTATTCTGCAACCCTCTGCTAAAAACAACAATAGTTGTGCTTTAATAGGAAAATTAGTACAAAATTTCTATGAACTACTTCTTTACAACCATTCAAGGAAAATTTTGCTTCATTATTGTTCAAAGTCAATATAAATAACCCTAGATGTCAAGTAGGCAGCACCCTGTTCAGGCAGATCCTTCTAATATGGGTGAACCAAGATGTGTAGCTGATAGTTATCTTCTGCACAGAAAAGTGATGAAATTTTTACGTTGTAACCTTGTTGTGGCATGCAATAATATGCTTTTAGAATATCACCAATATGTTGATCGATCATTTGGCAACAATTTTCTTTTGATTCAATAGGAAAATATTATCTTTTCTCTTGTTCCTCTACTTCTGAAACTTGAATTATTGTAGATGTTAAATTATAATCTCAAATTGTTGATTTAGCACATATAATACTTTTATGTTTACGAGCCATTTATTGGGTTGACAACATTCGATTTAAACCATGTTGTTTAAACTTTAGAGTTGTTTTGTTCTTAGCTAAGAAAACAGCGATGTTGATACTTATCTAAACATGATACTGGTAGTGTTCGATTAATCTTGATCTTTTATGAAGTAGATATTATAAATAGAAAAGGGTAAAGCCCAAACTCAAGCCAAGTACAAGCCACTTGGTCATGCGATCATAGTTCATAAGTCATGGATCAAAGGCAACCGAATCACAAGTTCAAAGACCAAACAAGTTCTAAATAAACAGTTCGAATGATGGAGAGGTCCTTGGCACACTTTCTTGTTAGGTGTGTTTTCACCTTAAAGGGTCAAAATTCTCACCCCTTTGGTAGGTCTTGCAGCTGGAGATGTAGAAACTCCATTCCCATTGATGTAAAGAGCTGCTAGTGGCTAGTGCCACCAGAAATTGCTGATTCTCCCTTAATGTGTACCTTGTAAATCCTGAAGTTGGTTCAGGAGCTGGGATGATTTCCATAGAGCTATCATCTTCCATCTGGTCATTTCATCCTTGATCACTTCATTCTCCTCATCATTGGAGCAATAAAAGGTCATAATGCCCCGATCCTGAATAAAAAATATCATTTTACCTAGGGGCATGGCATCTGTACAGGAGAAAGAGGCAAAGACATTTCAATACAATTATCAACTTGCTTGGTATCAAGGTACAGATTAACATTATATTACAACCTTATTGATAACATCAACATCTTAATATGGTCCAACATAGGGTATAAAATTCTGGTAAGAATTTAGATCTATACTCGGTTGGTTTTTGCACTGTAAAGGATGGTAGAATCTGAGCCCGCAGAAGCATTATTAAATTTTGTTGAAGCAACAGGGCTTACATTTGGTTGAAGCAATAGGCCAGTCAGGCACTACATGTATAAAAGTTTGACAACAACAACAATTTGGGAAGATGCATTACAAATTGTGGTGATACATCATCACTATGAACAGGTACGCCATAAGATGATTTGGTATAGGTGAGTTGGCTTGAAGTTTAATACAAATACCTGACAAACTTACTAGGTTTCGGTTGAGCTGTAGATTCATGTAGGCTAGTTAGTTTTCCAGATGAACCAGCTAAAAATTTTAACCTTTATAAAAACTAGTAAGATTGTGGTTAACTAGTCAGTTGCACCCTGGTAGCTAAGGTTTTTTTGGCATTTCCTATGAAGTGTGTACTGTTGGTCCAGGTTCCAGGATGAAATTCCTTCGTCCTAGATTAATCGTTTGAAAGTTTGTAAATCTAATCATCAAGTCCTCTAATTTATATTTAAGAACAAAAAACCTTTTAGAATTATAAAACACATTCATAAGTCCACTATCAGTCCAATTTTTAAAAGCAGATTCCTAAACAAATTGGAAAGTAGGGTTTCCTCGAATGAAATAACCCATGCAACCATCATTCCAAGCTTGCCCCACATTGTTTATAAAATCTATAGGTGGCTTAACAAAAAAGGTGCCGTTGATATGTGTAGAAGAATTATTAGATTGGGAAAGATTGTTATCAAGTATCATTTTATTCCACGAACTTATGTTAAAATCTTATTGATGATTGTAGTCTGCAGCAGACTTGTGCTCATGAACATGCTTCCTTCTCTTTGAGTGCCGAGTGCGATGAAACTCATGGATAAAGTTAGTCACAAGCCAGAGTAGATTCAAAAGTAGTAGAACCCTGAAAGATTTGTGGTAATTGATCAGCATCCAAGGTCTTGATAGGAGAGAAGTAATTTGTAATTTCAGTTGACTGAGAAGCAAGATCTGGGTCTTCTAAGTTAAAATTTGAATTGGTGGCATAAATTTTTACAGATTTGGTAGTAGAAGTATTAGTTGGTTAACAGTATTAGGACCAATATTGAGGGATTGGGTATTAGGGTATTAGGGTTTCAGTTGAGATGGGTATTGGTGGTGTTAAGCTCCATTTGGCTGGGGTTTATGGGAAGGGGATTAGGCGAGTGGGTGGAAGAAGAATAGAAAAGGGAATTATTTTGGAGAGAATGGTTATGGTGGTGAATGGAAAGTATAGCTTTCCTATGGTCGGCCACAAGATGAAGTGTTAGAGCAGAGATCAATGAAGAGGGTTTTTGGGAGTAGCTTCAGTCATTAGCGCTTAGAGTTAAAGTACCTGTTGTTTAGAGCAGAGTTGGAGTCATTATGCATATGTACCTGTTGTTTTCTGAAAATTCGTGGTATATTTGTAAAGTTATATATGTTTATTCTTTCTAAGAAGAATCAACTTCTTTGATGGAACAAACTTTAATGAATTTAAGATTTATTAAATTAGGTTAAGAATATTCGTAGCTATAAGTATATATAAATTCGTTGCTAGCATATCATGTTTTACAATACATTAAACATGTAACATTCCAATTTTACTCCAGGAACTGAATCTAAACCGTTTCAGGTGACATTGCTTCCCGAACTAGATATCAAGTAAACTGATGCTCGGAATGAATGCAGTATATGAATATGTTTAATTTTCTACCATTTCCTTCTTCTGTGATACCAATATTTGGGTTACATACGTGCTGAACCAGTATGTTAATATGAAAATAGGTACATGGTCCTGGAGCTGACATGGACCTCTTGTGTGTTGGGCCTTACTATGTGACACGAGAGGTGAAATATAAATTTCTTTTATGTAGTAAATATTCCAAGTCCCACAACATTGTGCTAAAGTAATTTGGAAGTTTGCATTCTTTTTTCTGCAGGATTTTTTTTTTTCTCATTACATTATATCTTGGCTGAAATGGATAAAATTACCAATCTTCAAGCAATTATGGATTCTTCTGTGCCAGTAATGAAATTTATGTTTTGGGGAATATCAATTGATCTTGTTTATGCTGGTGTAGATCTTCTGGTTGTTCCCAATGTAAGTGTCAGGACAATATTTTTAATCTTACTTTGTGTGCTTGGTTTATTAGTCATTTTTAGTTTTCAAATCTTAACATGGAATTCTATAAAGTCCTATAAAAAGTATACATGTATTTCTATAACAGGTTAGAGAGTCTTATTAAAGATCTGAACAGAACATGTGATAAATGAATTAATATATGGTAATTTAAAATGCTCTAAGCTTTAATGCCTTTAGTGAGATGACTATTTAAAATGCTCTAAGCCCTATTGCCCTCCTTCCGGCCTCTTTTGATCTTCAAATAAATAGTTATACTATGTTGCTCTCTACCGACCTTGTAAATTGACTGAGATTGTTTGCACTTATTATAGTGGGTTTTTTTCCTCTAAAATTTCGAAGACACGAGAGCTTTCTTTTGACTCATGCACTTAACTCGTGACATGACAAGATAGACATAGATTCATGATGCATAGCTATACTTATATAACTTGTATCTATTTGTGAATTTTGTGTTTAGAAGGCACAAGGCCATCGGTTTAGTATATATATATATATATATAGGTCTTTGCTCCATACAGAACACTCTTATATAACAAACAATAAAGAACACCTTAGATCTATTAGATCCATTGGCCCCGCCAGGGGCACCCAATACAAAAAGTTGTTATTTTTTTACCCTCTATCAAGCCAGCAAAAAAAAAATGAAAAATTACTGTTCACTGATGACGTCATCATGATGTCATCAGTGGACAGTAAATTTTCATTTTTTTTACTGATCAGTAATTTACGCACACACATGAGAATTAGTTCATGTGCACTAAGACACACTAGCTAAGAAGATGGCATTCTGTCTCCTTCCCATTTAATTTGTTCCACTTTGAATGTCGCTTTGACTTATTATTCTTGTATGCCATAAATTACAGTACATAAGAACTTTAAAAGTTACAATTGTATGTAAACACAGGGGGCATTGGGAAAGCCATTGATACAAACATTTGCTTTCTTGATCGCATTAAAACTCTAAGTTGTTTTCTTGATTGTTGGGGACAGGACTTAGACCTCTCGCACAATTCTGTGCTGCGTAACGTTGATGACAAAACTATGCGAAGTCTTAATGGGCGCCGGGTTGCCGATCAAATTCTTAAGCTTGTCCCAAACGTGGAGGTGGATATAGTGATTCAGTCTCTTCTTAACATCAATTTTTACATCAATTTTCTGACTTAAATTTGATCAATTTTACATACAGAACTTCCGTACAACCCTCAGATGTTTAAAGTTATGGGCATGTAGACGAGGTGTTTATTCAAATGTAAGCTACTAACTTTTTAACTAAATTTCATTAATTGGCTTAATTAACTCATTGCAATGACATTTCACTTCTGTTCACCTTGTAAGTGTAGGTTACTGGTTTTTTAGGTGGCGTCAATTGGGCCATCTTAGTTGCTCGGGTTTGCCAGCTTTATCCCAATGCAAATCCTAGTATGCTTGTTTCCCGCTTTTTCTTCGTCTATAAAGAATGGAAGTGGTCGTCAAACCCAGTGATGTTATGCCCAATCGAAGATGATGATGTACTTGGATTTCGTGTGTGGGATTGTCGAAAATTCTCAAAAGACCGAACCCATGTCATGCCAATAATAACCCCCGCATATCCTTCAATGAATTCTAGTTATAATGTTTCAACTAGTACACTGAATGTCATGAAGGACCAATTTGATATTGGAAATGAGATATGTATGGTAAGACACAATGTGATTCATAATGTGATTGTCTATGGTTCACTCACCCCTTTCTCCCAAAATACGCATATTTGTTTTAATTTAATATTGCATCTTTTCTTTTCTTACCAGAAAATTGAGTTAAACTCAGGTTCATGGGATTCTTTATTCGAGTCCTATTCATTCTTTAAGGCATACAAGCGCTATCTACAGATTAATGTTGTTGCCTTAAATGAAGATGATCTGTTAGCTTGGAAAGGTTGGGTGGGATCACGGCTTAGGCAACTTATTTTGAAGGTTGATACTGTGCTTATTTATGTGAACTAGCTATTATGTCCAGCTCAGCTATTTGATACATCTTTTTCCATGTGTTCTTTTGTAGATAGAACGTGCTCATGATATGTTACAGTGTCATCCTTGTGCAAATGCTTATACGGACAAATCAAAATCATATGCTCATTGTGCATTTTTCGTGGGGCTTCAGAGAAAACAAGGGCTAACAATTAATGAGGTCGTCAATATGCGCCCAACAGAGGATGAGTTTGTTGAAGAGGTAAAGTCCAAGTACCAATACTGGAAACAGGGGATGGATATTCGTCTTTCTTTAGTTCGTAGAAAGGACATTCCATCATATGTTTCTCCAGATAAATCTGTGGTCTCTGAAAAGTTTAAATGCAAATGCCGAAGGCGGCATGACTGCATCTGCAAATAAGAGGAAACTGGAATCTGGGCAGTGGCGGAACCAGAAATTTCTAAGAGGCTTCATTGATACTTTTTCTCTTTTAAAACAAATGGCCCTTAATTATTCAGCACAGAACAATTGATGTCCCTTTTTTTTTTTTTTTTTTTTTTTTTTTTTTTAACATTAAATAAAACTGTATTTAAGAAGTCCTACACAAAATCCAATCTGTTCTTTATAACCATTAGAGAAACAATGGGACAACGAAGAAAAGGTGCTTAAATATTCTCAAATAAATTATTATAGAGTATTAATAAACCTTACGAGAATTGTGGTCTTTACCTCAAGTTATTGTAGAATATTAAAACCCTTACGAGAATCGTGGTCTTAACCTCAAGTTCTCAACAGTTATACCCTTCTCTTATAACCAAGAGATTGTTGAATTAAATACCCTTATCAACAATATATGTCTGGGGAATGGGGAGGGTTATGATGCCTTTTGTGGATTTGTACGTGTTTGTTGTTTCACCGGTGCGGGTACTATTTGTTGGATTTGTGAATTATTAGATTCGCTATGGATGTTCATTCTTTTTATTAAAAATTATTATTTGCTCTTGTCAATTTCGTTACCCATTATTTAATTAATTTTAGGAAATATATTGTTTTCACATGAACTAAGACATTAACCCGAACATGAGGGACATATTTTTGGAAAATATGCTAATAATACCGCACATTTTTTTTTTTTTTTTTTACCAAAATAACGTTTCTACTTGCATGGGTCATTTATACACACTCAATACGCTGCCTACAAAAGCGTATCCTAAAATCATCATTATTAGAAGGGAAGGATCTAGAGCTGCAACGTCGAAGGTCCATCAGATTAGGCCTGTCAATGAATCGGATATCCGATCCGATCCGTACTGATTTAAATGGATATGGATTGGTCTAAAAAATATTCGACCCGGAACCCGATCCGATAAGAACGACCCGAATAATAAATGGATCAGATATGGATTTAGGTTGATCCGATCCGCTTATCCACGACCCGATCCGTTTAATTACATAATAACATATTATATAATATATATACTAATATTTTAAAAATATTTTATATTGCAATAAGTTACGTTATTGAAAATCCTAAGCCTAATCTAATATTTTTCTTGCTCTTCCATGCACGACTCCAGCCTTCAAAATTTAACGTCATTATATTTTTCTGTATTTATATTTTAACGTCAATTTTCTATACTGGAAACTTGCATTTATAATTTAAATGTGTTCAGATAGTGATTTTTGTTAGTGGTTGAATGATTACTTACATTTAATTGTAGTGTAGCAAAGAACGAGGTGATGTGCAAGTGCTCACGTAGCAACGTCAAAATGTAGACTGGAAAAAAAAATAAATTTCTTTTTTTTTTTCGAAGTACATGATTTCATATATTTCCTTTATTCGATTTCAACTTATGATTTATGTTTTTTCAAACATTGTGTTTGAACAATGAAACTGTAAGAACCCAGATTTTTGGTAGAATTAAAACTTTGATTATGTATTAATGTAAATATGAATAGTGGTTACAACTACGATGTAACAATTGTTCTAATGAATGAAAAAGGAATGGATTTGGATTCAAATATTCATATGTCTTGAAGAATGCTATTGGTTGACAACTTAGATAAGAATAATCTATCTCCTGGATAAGTAAGATATGGTAATTCCAAATAGGAGAGTTATTCTCATGTCATCCAAATCGATATATGTTATTAGTCCAGTGGTTCCGTGAAAGGGTTAAGGAACGCTCGGGGAAGCACGAGAACATTTTTCTAATTATAAGGAATAAAAGGAGAATAAGTGATGAATAGTGTTTTTGGTGAAAATAGGAATATTATTAGACGACACTATATAGAAGTACCCGGAACGGATTTCTGAGTTCGTATTAATGATCCAAGGGGAAAAAGAGTGTATGTAAAAGTTATCGGATTTTGAAAAATAAAACTTTTATTTTCCCCGAGCTTTTCCTGGACACTGAAAGACCTAAGGACTTATTAAAAAGATTTAAGGGATTTAAATTCAAGAATTATAAAGGAGGATTAAAGATGTGAGCAAAAATATTAAGCAGATTTCCGGTAAAACCCTAATTAGAAATCTTCGAGGTATTCCTCCGAACGATCAATGAATTAAGCAATAACTGAAAGGCATATGACTCAGACTATTTGTAGTTAGAGGATCCTAATCAACTTAAACCAAATTGTAATAAGTAAATATACATATGAACTGTCACAGGAATCTCAAGAAGTATTATCTGTCAGAAGAAAGAAGAAAAGTCAATCTATAGTTTTGATGTCGTACACTGGAAGACGATTCAGTTAACTGATCAAGCCCCAGTATAGCATTGAAGCGAATGGATTCATTTGAACAGTGACAGAGATTTTTCGAATGATAGTTTGAATGTCAGTTACAGTACAAGAGAATTGAGAGAAGAAACAAACCACAACCTAAAGTCAAAAGTGAAGAAGCATCATTGAAGTTAGTCGTTCATGAACCAGACAGTACATCGAACGTCAACACAAGTCAGTGGTAATTCTTTACTACCTTCAGTGGTTTGTAAGAATTAAATTAATTATTTATTGATTTAATTAAATTCATTTATAATTGATATAAATCATTTAGTTGATTTAATTAAATGAATTAATTCTAGAAGAATTAATTTATTTATTAAACTAATTATTGTATCAATTAAATGTGAATTGGATAATCATTAATTAATTAAATGGATCAATATGACTTAAAAGGAAAAGGATTGGATTATGTCTTGGTGAAGACAAAATCGGTATGACCTAAATTATGTCTTACCGAGAAGCTTCAACATTATGTCTTACCGAGCAAATTCAGATTATGTCATACCGAGCCAAAATATCCTGATTAAGTTATACCGACCACCTGCCAGCTGTTTTAGGTCATACCGAATTTTTATTAAGTCATACCGGCCAGGTTTATGTCTTAATGGAGGTTTGTGTAAGTCTTAATGAAGAAAAATTAAGTCTTGGAAGCAGATTAAGTCATGCTGGAGCAGTTAAATATCCTACAAAAAGCTAGCAAGACTTGTTGCTGATATAAAAGAACCAAAGACAGCAGATTATGTAATAACTGAAAAACACAGCAGAATATAATTCCATCCAGCAGATTTTCTCTCAAGAAACTCAAGAACACCAAAGACTAAACAATTCCTTGAAATTCAAGTTCTTCATCTTTGTAATATTCTATCCGATAGAACTTGATTACTTGTGATTCTTGTACTACTAGCGAATTAAGTTTCCTAGTTCTTATCTTGATCATTATTAACTAAATTAGAAAAGTTCATGTCGAATTTTCTAATTAGTTATTAACATCTTGATAAGTTGTTATACTGATTTTGTAACACCACATCAAGTTAATATACAGTTATATTCAACTTGAAAAATTGTGTTAAGTAATTCCGCACAAATTTGTCTTTGCTAAAATATTATCTAACGGACAAATTTCGATAAAAAGGTAAAGATTGTATTCAACCCCCCCTTCTACAATCTTATCAGACCTAACAATTGGTATCAGAGCCGATTGATTGATACACAAATCAAAGATCCCATTTTACTCGATTAAAAATCATCCCCGAATTTTTTAACTCTCTTAAAAAATTCATCATGTCTTCTAAAGTTGGAACTGTGAAAATTCCCATATATGACAAAAACAGTTATGATATGTGGAAGAACAAAATGTTAATGTTCTTCGAGGTTGCAAATCCTAAATACATGAAAGTCTTATCAGAAGGACCAATAATACCTTTTGGATTAATTCCTGAAGTTGTTACTGATGGAAAAGTTGTTGCCCCCGCAAGGTTTGTACACAAAGATTCTTCTGAATACACTCTTGTTGAAAGAGAGGAAGCTGGACTTGACATTAATTTAAGACTGATCTTAATAGATTCTCTAGACTCTGTAATGTACAGTCATGTGATTAACTGCAAGACTGCAAAGCACATGTGGGAAACCATTGAAACTGTGAATGAAGGAACAGAGGAAGTTAGGGAGAATCGTCTAGAAATTCTGACATCTGAGTATGAACACTTTCGATCAACATCCAATGAAAGTATTCAAGATGTGTTTGAAAGATATAACAAACTTGTCAACAATTTACAGATGCATGGCAAGTACTACACTCAGAAAGAGATCAACAGAAAATTTCTACTGTCAATGCCTGTTCATCTAGAACATAGGATTACAGCTATCAGAGAGTCGAGGAATCTAAGTGAAATTACTGTAGAAAGACTCTTTGGCGTTTTAAAAACCTATGAACTGGAACAATCTCAACAAAAGGAGATTTATGGAAAAGGAAGAGTTGCTAATACTTCTACAGCTCTTATTGTTGAGAACAAACAGGAAGTGGAAGATAAGGTTATTCAATCTTATAGTGTTGACAGTGGCAAGCTTGAAGTTGAAGTTGGTCAAACGAATGCTAGTCCAGATGAAGGAGACTTCTATTCGTTAGAAGAGCTAGATCAGTTGGAAGATGAGTCCATGGCTTTGTTGGTAAGGAAATTCAGTAACTTCAGATTCAGGAAGAATCCCAAGTTCAGGTACAAATCTAACTATAACAGGTTCTAGAGAGGAGGTTCTTCATCCTCAAGTAACAGAGGAGGTTACAAAACTGGAACAGTTGAAAGAAGTAAAATTAGATGCTACAACTGTAATGAACTTGGACATTTTGCTACTGAATGTCAGAAGCCAAAACAAAACCAAAGAAAAGACTTTGGATCTGAGAAGAAGAAGACAGGTAAAGCCTATGTGGCTGCTGGAAAGAGTTGGGATGATACAGACTCTGAAGAAGAAGAGTATGGCAATCTTGCCCTGATGGCAAAATCTGATAACTCCAGTGGTACTTCATCTGAGGTATCATCACTACTAGAAAAAATGGATTAGACATCGCACCTTTTACATCGATTTAAAAAACCACCGATGTTAAAAACATTTTTAACATCAGTTTTTTTAAAAGCGATGTTAAACATCTTTCTGGACATCAGTTGCTAAAATAACCGATGTCTTAATGATTTTTAAAAAAATAAAAAAACACGTACAGAACATTTTTCCCCCCATTTCTAATAAAACATTTCCCCCTTAAAAATTTCATTTCCCGCTTAGAAATTCCATTCCTCCGCCCTACTAATATTTCCCCTAATTTGTTTTGGCCGCTACTCTCATCTCTCTCTCTCTCTCTCTCTCTCTCTCTCTCTCTCTCTCTCTCTCTCTCTCTCTCTCTCTCTCTCTCTCTCTCTCTCTCTCTCTCTCACTCGACCCTCATATATATATATCTCTCTCTCTCTCTCTCTCTCTCTCTCTCTCTCTCTCTCTCTCATCTCTTTCATCTCTCTCTCTCTCACTCATCTCTCTCTCACACAGATAGACCTCACACTCTTCTTCCCTCTCTCTCCGCACAAATCTCTCCCACACTTCACCTCTCTCAAACCACCAATTTAGAACCCTAACTTTTCTAAATTAAATCCCTAAATCAAACCCCACTATAATAGAAACCCTAATTAGGTGAAATTGAAATCGAAAATCCTAACAATCAGTCGACTTTCTCTAATTATTCGAAGAGGAAGCTTCCATCGGTTGATTCTCTCCATATCTAGTGCTCGATTTAATAAGTATTATTCCAGTTTTATGTTTCTATGATAAATGATTGTCAGGTTTTTAGCTTGCTCTGTTTTGTTGTTTCATTTTTTATGCGCAAAGTTCATAGTGGTGTTGTTTTTGGTGATTGTTTAAGCCCTTTTTCTTATTCTGAAATTTCATTAATGATTTCAATGTAAAGTCAGAGTATTATAGTTTACAATGTAAAGTTTTATGAAGATATCTTGTAATGATTTCATTTTATGTTTAATAGTTTGAGCTGTGAGTAGTAAATTAATTATTAAAAATGTCCCAAATTCTAGTTTCATATCTGTATTTGACTTCTACATTTTTTTTGGATAAACAAAGTACATCTTTTAATTATCATGCATGTATTGAAACTAACATTAATCAAGTATATTCTATTCAGGGTCACTGGTCAGGGTCTGGTTCTTATTAAATTGAGGTATGGAGACTTGGGTTTGCTGGTATATTTGTTTTGGTTAATTTTATTAATTATATGTTTATGCATCTTGGTTTTTACGGATATTAAATAAATCAAGTGTATTCAAGCAAGAACAGAAGGCTAATGGTAAGCTACGTCTCAGATTATTTTGATGGAGCTGTCTAATGTAGTGTTTAGTCTATTCAGGTCATTGATCTTTTGTTCAAGTTGTAAAACTATCTTGATTTAACTTTTGATCTATTGTGTTGATGCATCCACATCTAGTGGGGCTTGCTTGTAGATGATATTGTCTTATAGTTCTTGTGCTCATATTTTTCTCTTTCTTATTCAATGGATTGTCATCTTGCAGGTGAACTTGGATTGCTCAGGATATTAATTTATAAGGTTATTCCCCAGATTTGTGCATCTACAGGTTCTTGTTTGTACTGCCTTTGAAATAAAAGTTGCTTTACTTGTTTACTAGTTTGTACTTATGTGCATTCTTGTCAATGTCATCATAGCTCTATCCCTAACATATTCTCACCATGGATAGGTGTAATCTTCCCCTCGTTGTTGCAACTTCAAAGAGGGATCAATGTTACTGAAGATAGAAAATTGAAAGAGCTTTGTGCAACCAAGCATAGATGAAGAGAGGACATGGATGGAGATAAGCTGAGAGAAATTGAAATAGAGAGATAGGAGGAATGTGGCATTTGCATGGAGATGAACAACAAGATTGTTTTATCCAGCTGCAATCACACTTTGAGTAAACATACATTTACATTCACATTCATAATTTAATGTGTAAATATATTTGACTAGGACAGTGGCTACTCTTAGGTGCTGAGTTTTCTTTAGCTTGTTTATGCTAATTGGGCTTATAAACAGGGTGATCAGAGGTCGCCAGGAATTATACCACTGGCGGTCCAGGACACTTTCAGTATTATCCAGGAGGTGCTGCATATGATTTAACCACTTTTTTCAGCTTAATTAAGGTTTTTAATTCATGTATTCTTTCCATATATGTTATCTTCAGACCATCGCTATAAGGATGTCATTCTTATTTTATAATATCCTTTGGTTTCTTGTTTTTTTTTTTTTACTTTTTTTATAATATCCTTTGACTGTACTGATAAGCTAAGAAATTCTTTATTTTGGCATGGCAATTTCCAAATGTATGTTATCAGGCCCTGGTCTTTGTAAGTAATTAACAAACTTTACTATTTCTCCTAAATAGGTGATGGACCAGGAAGTAATTTGGCATCCAACGTACGTCCTATGATTTGGGCATCAACCTGACTAACAACAGCAAGAAAGAGTTCGACCAATTGCACGAAGAAGAACTGATTTGTAACATCAAATTGCACAGCTAGCTAGTACTTTCATTTTATCCTTTTGGTAATATAGTAGGGATGCGCTTTGATTTGATAATGTATTATTGGTTTTGTCGTTATTGTGTACCGAATTGGTTTGTTTGTTAATATATAAATGGATTTTGGTTATTTATATTTGATTGTCTTGGTTTGTTTTTGGTATTTGTGTGTATGTAGAACAAGCAATGTTCAAATTGTATTACTTCAATATTTTTGCAAAGACATCAGTTTCTTTAAAAAATTGACGATGTTAAAGGTTGTGTTAAACATCGTTTATTTAATCAGTTGATGTCTAAGTTAGTATTAAACATCAGTTCTTCTATAAAAAAACCGATGTTAAACAACAGGAAAGACATCAGTTTATTTAAGAGAACAGTTGTGCATATTCATCTTTGACATCGGCTAAAAACCGATGTCTAAAGTTTGGACATTTCTCTACACTCACATAGACATCGGTCAGATATTTTTTTTACAACGGCCAGAAACCGATGTCTAATCCACTTTTTCTAGTAGTGCATGTTCTGAAAGTCAATATATTTATCAACTTAGTGATTCACTAGGTTATGCTAATAGAGAGATTGAAAGGATCAATTTGTTAAATACAGATCTTAGAAATCAATTATCAGAATTACACGAAGTACAAAATTGCCATGATAAACAAAAATCAGAAATAAGAATTCTAAAAGAACTTGAGAGGTCTCTACCGTTGATAGTGGTTCAACAACGTGAGACAATAGCTGAACCAGAAATAAAGGTTAGTGCTACTTCTAATTCATGTAAAGTGGCTAAAGAGTTGTTTAACCAACAAGCTATTAATCAAACCGTAGGAATTGGGTTTGATTATAATGAAGCTATTGGACGAACAAGCATTATTACCCCTAATCGTGTCAGTGTTGTAGAAAGGGGTATACCAACAGTGCTTAAGGGTGTTAGTAACCCACTCTTTAAGACATCCATAGCAGAACCATTGGATACAACATTTTTAATCATTAAGGAAGAGATGCGCATTGAGGATGTATCTAATGGCGTAGTCTTAGAAAGTAATCAAATTGTTAAAAATGATGAAGATAGAAAGTCTGTGTTTAAGAAAATAGAAAGAGTTGGTGAGTCTACTAGTTCCTTGAAAACTAGTAGTAGAAGTAACAACATGAATAAATGCAACAACATATCTACCATGCATGCTATTCCTTTTATTGATACTGCTCATAAGAAATGCAATGCTGTTAATTGCATGTCTTGTGCTTTTAATATAATGTCTGCTTACTTTAACGGTAATCATGCATGTGTTGATAAGAATGTTCCTAGACAGCATATGAGCAGAAATAATTATGTTAGATCCAGGACTGTAAACCCACCTAATCCTAAGACTAGGACTCCAAGTCCTCCTAAGGATATGGTGAAGACATGGTTACCCAAGCTGAAACCAAAACAAGTTAAAGCTGTTTACAAGGTTAAATGTCCAGTACCTGAAGAAAATATTGTTAAAATAAAAAGTGTTGCTTTGCCTGATAAAGGCCAATTTTTTAAGTACTCTGGACCCAATCAAATTTGGGTTCCGAAGAAAGTCTAACCAATTTGTCATTGCAGGGTTTAAAACAGGTTGAACGAGTCATGTGGATTCTGGACAGTGGATGTTCAAGGCATATGACCGGAGATAGAGCCCTGCTGACAAATGTGGTGGAGAAGGTCGGCCCAATCGTTACCTTTGGAGATAACAGCAAAGGTAAAACTGATGGATATGGCAGATTAGAAGCTGGAAATGTTATCGTTGAAGATGTCTCTTTTGTGAACGGCCTTGAGCACAATTTGCTCAGTATTAGTCAATTCTGTGACAAAGGTTATGAAGTTCATTTCAACAAAAAGAATTGTCTAATATCACACAAGAGAAATGAAAGGCCGCAGTTGACTGGAGTAAGAAAAGGAAACTTGTACATAGCCAATATGAACTCTGGAAGCACAGAAGAAATTAGATGTTTTTATTTAAAGGCATCCACTGATGAAAGTTGGTTATGACACAAGAAACTTTCTCACCTAAACTTCAAAACAATGAATTCTCTAGTTAAAAGTGAATTGGTGAGAGGTTTACCTTCGATTGAATTTACTCAGGAAGGCCTATGTGATGCATGTCAAAAAGGAAAGTTAAAAAGGGCAACTCACAGGAGCACTAACACATCATCAATAACTGAACCATTACAACTTCTCCATATGGATTTGTTTGGCCCAGTTAGTGTGATGTCCATGTCAAGAAAAAGATATGCTCTAGTGATTGTTGATGATTTCTCAAAATTCACATGGGTACTTTTTCTGAACTCAAAAGATGAAACTCCACAACTGGTAGTTGATCACATTAAATTAATTGAGCTGGACTCTAATCGTCCAGTAAGAGCTATAAGGTCAGACAACGGAACTGAATTCAAGAATGCAGTTCTGAATGACTTTTGCACTGAAAAGGGTATAACTAGACAGTACTCGGCTCCCAGAACTCCTCAGCAAAATGGAGTAGTTGAAAGAAAGAATAGAACCTTGATTGAAGCTGCACGTACTATGCTAAGTGAATCAAGGTTTCCATTGAGCTTTTGGGCTGAAGCTGTCAACACTGCATGCTATACCCAGAATCGAACACTTATCAATAAAGACTTAATGAAGACACCATATGAAGCTCTACATGACAAGAAACCAAATCTCAAGTACTTCCATGTATTTGGGACAAAATGCTTTGTTCTGAAAGAAGGAGATGATCAAGGTGGTAAATTTGAAGAAAAAGCACATGAAGCAATATTTATTGGTTATACTAGAAGAGTCTACAAGGTGTATCTTATTGATCAACAGAAAACTATGGAAAGTGTCAATGTTACATTTGATGACACAAAACTCCCAAGTATCCAAAATGAAGGTCCATCTGAAAAGCTTAAGTTTGATGACATGTCAGACTCAGATTCAGATGATGACAATCAACCTGACGTTGTTGCTGATAATAATAATCCAAATGTTGGTGGTAATGATCAAGGTAATGCTGGTGAAAATAATGATAATTTTCAAGACACCACTGATACTCTTGAACCATCAACAAGTCAAACTGGCAACAACTCAGGGGGAGATAATGAAGGGTCAACAAGTCATACTCAACATCATACTGAAGATCAAGGTGAATCATCAAGATCAATTCTTCCCAGACAAACTGTTTGGAATAGAGCTCATCCTTTTGAGCTGATCCTTGGTGATCCAGATGTTGGTGTGAAAACAAGAAGAGCTTATCAGAATCAATGTAATTATTCTGGGTTCCTGTCTGTCATGGAACCTAAGAAGATAGAAGAAGCTCTATCTGATCCTGATTGGGTGATTGCTATGCAAGATGAACTCAATCAATTTAAGCAACTAGAAGTATGGAAGCTGGTACCCAGACCTAAAGATAGAAAAGTGGTGGACACAAGATGGGTATTCAGAAACAAACTAGATGAAGATGGCACTGTGATAAGAAACAAAGCAAGACTGGTAGCTAAAGGTTATTCTCAAGCTGAAGGCATTGATTATGACGAGACCTATGCTCCAGTGGCAAGACTTGAGGCCATCAGAATATTCTTGGCATTTGCATCCTATTCAAGATTCAAAGTTTATCAAATAGATGTCAAGAGTGCCTTTCTGAATGGTAAGCTAGATGAAGAAGTGTATGTAGAACAGCCCCCTGGTTTTGAAGATCAAGATCATCTGGACTATGTCTACTTTCTTTACAAAGCTATCTATGGTCTTAAGCAAGCCCCAAGAAAATGGTATGACACTCTCTCTGAATTTCTATTAGAAAATGGTTTTATAAGAGGTGCCATAGACAAAACGCTCTTCACTAAAAGACATAAGAATGATATAATACTAGTCCAAGTCTATGTGGACGATATTATATTTGGGTCTACTAATGAGCTTCTATGCAAGAAGTTTTCTAAGTTAATGCAGGGTAGGTTTGAAATGAGCATGATGGGAGAACTTAAATTCTTTCTTGGATTACAAATAAGTCAGAGACAAGATGGAATATTTATTTGTCAATCCAAGTACATCAAGGAGCTCCTCAAGAAATATCACATGGAGGAGTTCTCATCAGCAAAGACACCATCAACTATAGCTGTCAAAATTGGTTTATGTGAAAGTTCTGCCAAGGTAGATATCACAGGCTATAGAGGTATGATTGGCTGATTGCTTTACCTAACTGCTAGTAGACCAGATATAATGTTTGCCACATGCTTGTGTGCAAGGTTCCAAGCGAACCCTAGAGAAATCCATCTCACTGCTGTCAAAAGAATCTTAAGATATCTAAAGGGTACGCCTAATTTAGGCATCTGGTACCCTAATGAATCTGGTTTTACTTTAATTGGATATACAGATTTTGACTATGCAGGAAGTGTTGTAGACAGGAAAAGTACATCTGGGAGTTGTCAATACCTAGGTGGAAGATTGGTTTCCTGGTTCAGTAAGAAACAGCAAACAGTTTCCAACTCTACAGCCGAAGCTGAATATATAGCTGCTGGAAGCTGTTGTGCTCAGATCTTATGGATTAGGAATCAATTAATGGACTATGGCATTGTATTGGAAAATATCCCTATTTTATGTGATAATACAAGTGCCATAGCAATCGCCAGCAATCTTGTGCAGCACTCAAGGACAAAGCACATTGACATAAGGTATCATTTTATAAGAGAGCATGTAATGAATGGTACAGTGCAACTGCTATTTGTAGGCTCTGGAGATCAAACTGCAGATATTTTTACTAAGTCGCTTAATGAATCCTCATTCACTAATATTGTTAGTGAATTGGGTATGTTAAACAGTCCTAGTAATTAATACTGTTAATATCTGAAATTTGATCTTTAATAATTTTGCAAGTGATTATTCTGTGAATATTTGTTGTTTGAAATCACTTGTATAATTATTTTACCAACTGATTTTCTTGCTTGTTTAGTTATTTTTCACTCTCTATATTCATATTATTTAATACTTCATATTTCTGTATTTTTAGAATATTTGTAGATATTTATTTCTATTTTAATAATTAATTTATCATATGTTTTGTAGTGTTTGTCCTGTTAATATTGCTTTGTTTTCGTTAATAGGATAGCATATGGTATTTATAATTATTTTTATTATTTGTTTAATTTTCTATAATATTTTTATTATTTTTATAAGTTAATTGTATATTTTTGCGTGTTTATTTGAATTATTTGTATATATTTTAATTTATTTTAATAAGGATATGTCTTAAATTAAATCAGAATAATAATAGGTCTTATTAATAAGTCTATTATATTTAATAAGTCTTAATTATGTTAAGTCTTATTAGAATAATTCTGTTTTTGATATGGGCTAAAAATAAGCCCTAAAGACACATTTAATATGGCATTAATTAGACCCTGAATGGTCCAAACGTGGGGCCCACCAGATGGGCCCAAAACCCCTATTATAATATTAATTTCGTAATTAATATTGGGGGAAATAAACAGCTCAGCAAATAAGAGTTGGATAAGGATAATATCCCCTTCAGACTTATCCTATAAGGCATCCAATTCAATATGGAAACTGATTCCTACAAGGAGTAGATCTAGAACTTTCCTCAAAGACTTTTCTACCAAGTCTCTAACTCCTACCATAATTCTAAAGGCTTCTCAGCCTATATAAAGGGCCTGACCCCTCATTCTCAGAACTACGTTTTCTTGGCTTGATTCTCTAATACAGAGATACGTAGGCATTCTGTGAGGACCGATCAGTCTCGAACGCAGAAGCAGCCATTAAAGCTCGAAGCTCAACCACCCTAGCATTAATTACAAATCATAAACTAGTTTTTATTCCACAACATTTGGCGCCGTCTGTGGGAAGAAGACATCAACCATGGTTCAAACACGAAGAACAACATCAACCGAGGCCATACCTCTTAGCACTGCTCCACCTGCTGTCTCTGATCCGCTCGTCACCGCTGAGGGAGGACAGTTACCCCCACCAACAGGGACGGTCATTCAACCTCTAACCTCTCAACCCTCAGGGACGATTCCCCACGTTGAGGGAACTGTGGCTATTCCTCAAAACCAAGAAACTAACCCTCTTCAGATGGTGGTTTCTCCTCTTGACAGCGCTGGTCGTACGCTACCTCCGGGGGTACAGATCCACACCACGGATCTCCCTTTGAACACCAACCCGATGTATGGGCTGCCTAATTATCCCCCTCAACGTAGGGAACCTGGACCGAGCGGTCATGCTTTACAGATCCGAGATCGGGAGTACGATGATTACTCTGGTCCCTATTCTGATGATTCAACTTCTGAGGATGACAATGATGATCGTGATGAAGCCCCGAGGAGGCGGCGTGCTAGTAAAGAACCTCGAAGGAGATCCCAAAGAATCCAGGATGAACCTCCACAAACGGCCGAGGAAAGGATTAAGGCTCATGAGGCAGAGATCCAAAGGCTGAAGGACGATATTGCTAGAGAGCAAGCAAGGCGAAGTCTGATCCAACCTCCTCCAGTTACAGGGAGGATTCCCATTATAAATCTGGAGAGGCCCTCAAGGAGGCAACGAAGGGCTGATGCCCCGATTGAAAAATCAATAAGGGTGGAGACCCCCAAAAGTAACCCTAGGGATCTGATGCCCCTTGGGGATCCTGATGATCCTACACCTCCGTTCACTGAGGAGGTAATGAATGCTCGCATCTCAAGGAAGTTCAAGATGCCGACAATTAAGGCCTATGATGGAACGGGCGATCCCGCAAACCATGTTAGGACGTTTTCAAACGCACTGCTGTTGCAGCCTGCAAGCGATGCCTTAAAGTGTAGGGCGTTCCCTCAAACCTTGTCTGGCATGGCTCAAAGGTGGTATAGCCGCTTACCTGCAAACTCAATCGGCTCGTTCAAAGAGCTGAGCGCCGCCTTTGTGAGCCAGTTCATTAGTGGGAGAGTTCATGAAAAAAGTTCTGCATCCCTTATGTATGTGGTACAGGGGAAGAACGAGAATCTGAGAGATTACCTCAAGCGGTTCACCAAGGAGACGCTGAATATTACTGATCTGGAAAATAAGGTGGCCATGGTAGCCCTGGAACACGGAACCACAGATCTCTTCTTTAAAAGGTCTTTGGCAAAACACCCTCCTGAAAATATGGCCGAGCTCCAACGAAGGGCCGATAAATATATCAAGGCCGAGGACAGCATGAAGAAGGATACCACAGGAAGCAATGGTAAGGGTTCTAACGATTCGAAGAAACGAAAGCAAGAGCAAGAGTACGATGCTAGGGACAAGTATCCCCGGACTAGCAAGGATTCTGATTCACCCCCGAAGAAGAATTTGGGATCAAGATTCAACGACTATGCGAGACTGAATGCTCCTAGGAGTCAGATCTTGCTAGATATTGAGAAGGATAAAGATTTCCGATGGCCGAAGCCACTTAGGGGTGATCCCACAAAAAGAAACAAAGATCAATACTGTAGGTACCACCGTGATGTGGGTCATGATACAGATAGTTGTAGACAGTTGAAAGATGAGATTGAGTTTTTGATCCGAAAAGGAAAGCTAAGCAGGTTCACGAAGAATGATGATCGTGGAACCCAAAGAAGGGACAATGACAGAAGAGATAACGATCGTGATCGTGACCGTGATCGTAACCCACAGCCCCGAGGGCCAGTTGTTAATATGATTTGGGGAGGCCCGACAGCGGCCGGCACGACTCGAAACTCTCGAAAAGCGTATGCCAGAGAAGTAATGCACATCGTGGGGGAAGCCCCAAAACGTGCCAAGACTGAAATAGTTATTGGGTTTGATGATTCAGATCTCGAAGGGGTAAAGTTCCCCCATGACGACCCGTTGGTCATAACTCCTGTGATTGGAAACTCGGAGGTAAAACGAGTCTTGATCGACAATGGAGCTTCTGTTGATATCTTGTTTCACGATGCGTTTATGAAAATGGGGTACACCGATTCTCAGTTGACCCCCACCAACATGCCAATCTACGGATTTAATGGAGTTGAGTCCAAGGTTGAAGGGACTATTCAGTTACCCATGACGATTGGACAGGAACCTAAAGAAGCCACTCAGATGCTGAATTTTCTTGTGATCAAGGCATCCTCGACCTACAACGCGATCCTAGGAAGGACTGGGCTTCATGCATTCAAGGCTGTGGCCTCCACATATCACATGAAGATTAAGTTTCCAACCAGGAATGGTGTTGGAGAACAAAAGGGCGATCAGAAGATGGCAAGAAGTTGTTATGTATCCGCGTTAAGGGCTGATGGAATCGGGGGGCAGGTACTTCCGATCGAAGACATGGATGTCCGCGGTGATGATGAGCATAGAGGAAAGCCCGCGGAGGACTTAATACCTATTCCTCTGGAGCTGGGCGACCCTGAGAAGGTGACTTATATAGGAGCCTCTCTGAAGGAACCCCTGAAGGGCAAATTGATAGCATTCTTGCAAGAAAATAGCGATGTGTTTGCCTGGACGGCAGCTGATATGCCAGGGATTGATCCCCAACTCATAACTCACAGATTGAATGTCGATCCTAATCGAAAGATAATACAGCAGAAGAAGAGGAACTTTGCACCTGAAAGGCAAGAGGCCATAAGGCAAGAAGTGGAAAAGCTTTTAGAAGCTGGGTTTATTGAAGAGATTCAGTTTCCAGAATGGTTGGCTAACCCTGTGATGGTCAAGAAAGCCAACGGTAAGTGGAGGATGTGTATAGACTTCACCGACTTGAATGATGCATGCCCTAAGGATTGCTTCCCTTTACCTAGGATAGACATGTTAATAGATGCCACAGCTGGACATGAGATGCTGAGCTTCATGGATGGGTTCAGCGGCTACAATCAGATTAAGATGCACAAGGATGACGTCCCTAAGGTATCTTTCATAACTGACTTTGGTGTTTTCTGCTATCTTGTTATGGCTTTCGGTCTAAAAAATGCAGGAGCTACTTACCAGCGACTGGTGAATAAGATATTCGCCCATCTAATTGGAAAAACCATGGAGGTCTATGTTGATGACATGCTAGTCAAGAGCCTGTTCAAGGCAGACCACATTAAGCACCTCAGAGAGGCATTCGAAGTGCTGAGGCACCACAAAATGATGTTGAATCCAGCCAAGTGTGCCTTTGGCGTTGGATCAGGAAAATTTTTGGGTCTAATGGTTTCAAAGAGAGGCATAGAGGCCAACCCTGACAAGATTAAGGCAATCTTAGACATGGAGCCACCACGCTCTATAAGAGATGTGCAGAAGTTGACAGGCCGTGTGGCGGCTTTAGGAAGATTCATCTCCAAGTCTGGTGATAAATGCTTGCCGTTCTTTCAAGCATTGAAGAAGGTGAAAAATTTTGAGTGGACCCCTGAGAGCCAAGAGGCCTTTGAACAATTGAAGAAGTACATGGTTGAAGCCCCGTTGCTGGCCAAACCTAGTCCCGGAGAGACTCTTTATATATACCTGGCGGTATCTGAGCAAGCGTTGAGCGCCGTTCTCATTCGAGAAGAGAAGAAGGTCCAGAAACCTATCTATTATGTGAGCAAGGTGTTGCACGGGGCGGAGCTGAATTACTCTCCCATTGAGAAGTTCGCCTTGGCATTGATAACAGCCTCGAGGAAGCTACGCCCATACTTCCAGGCACACAAGATTGAGGTCCTGACGGACCAACAGTTGAGGAACATTTTGCATAGCCCAAAGGCTAGTGGAAGGCTAATCAAGTGGGCTGTTGAACTTGGAGAATTTGACATCACATATAAGCCTCGAACAGCCGTTAAGGCTCAGGCATTGGCTGACTTCGTGGTTGAATGCACCATTAGCAACCAAGAAGTCGGGGGGCAGGAGACAATAACAACCCCTGAGAAGCAAGATAAAGATGAAGAACTTGAACCTGATCAGAAGGAATATTGGGTGCTCTATTTTGATGGAGCATCAAAAACAAAATCTAGTGGCGCAGGCTTAGTGTTGCAAAGCCCCGATGGGTTCACAGTCGAATATGCTTTGAAGTTGGATTTCCAGACAACTAACAATGAAGCTGAGTATGAGGCCTTGATAGCTGGTTTAGGCTTGGCCAGAATCATGAGAGTCAAGAACCTCAAAGTTTGTGGAGATTCAAGATTAGTAGTCTCTCAAGTGAATGGTGAATTTGAAGCCAAGGATGAAACTATGGCAAAATATCTGCGAGTTGTGAAAGCTGTCATGACTCAGTTTGATGAGTGTTATGTGGAACACATTCCGAGAGAAGAGAACGTTAAGGCCGATGCCCTATCCCAGTTCGCTTCTTCCGAAATAGAAAACTATGCAGGGAGTGTTTACTTCCAGGTCTTGAAGGCCCCGACTATTAACTCAAAATTAGTGGCACCAATTGATGTGGGAAGCTGTTGGATAGATCCTATCAAAGCTCACCTAGAAAATGGTTGGCTCCCCGGCAATGCCTTGGAGGCACGAAAGCTGTCCGTGAGAGCGTTAAGATATGCCTTGATCGAGGGCGTTCTTTACAAAAGATCTTTCGTTATCCCGTACTTGAAATGTCTGAGGCCCCAAGAGGCAAGGGAAGCTTTGGAAGAAGTTCATGAAGGAATTTGTGGGCAGCACTTGGGGGGCAGAGCCCTAGCTCACAAAATAACTCGTTTGGGATTCTACTGGCCAGAAATGCTGGCCGATGCACAGAGCTACGTCAAGCGGTGCGATCGATGCCAGAAGCATGCTCCGATAGTAAGGCAGCCGCCCGAGATGTTAACATCGGTTAACTCCCCTATTCCATTCGCGATGTGGGGAATGGATATACTTGGTCCCTTCCCCGTAGCTTCAGCACAAAGGAAGTTTCTGATAGTGGCCATTGATTACTTCACTAAGTGGATTGAAGCTAAACCTCTAGCCAAGATAACCACCAAACAAGTTGCCCAGTTCTTCTGGGAGAATATAATTTGCAGGTATGGAATCCCTCGAATTTTGGTGACAGACAATGGGACACAGTTCAATAATGAAGAGTTCAAGAAATATTGTGAGGAGAATGCAATTGAGCTTCGTTTTACCTCCGTGGCTCATCCACAAGCCAACGGGCAAGCTGAGGTAGCTAATCGAATTATCCTTGATGGACTGAAGAAGAGAGTTGAACGCTCTAGAAACACTTGGGTAGATGAGTTGCTACCTATACTATGGGCATACCGTACCACCTGTAAGGTGACCACTGGAGCAACCCCGTTCCTGCTGGCTTACGGAGCTGAGGCAGTTGTGCCTTTGGAGATCATGCAAGCATCACCTCGAGTTGAGGCTTTTGAACCAGAAACTAACGAAGAAGGCATGAGACTCGCCCTAGATCTGATTGACGAGGTCAGGGATGAGGCAAACGCTAGAAATGTGGAACATCAAAAGAAAGCATCCTTTTATTACAACCATAGAGTTAAGGAAAGGTTCTTTCGACAAGGCGACCTGGTTCTAAGGAAGATCGAGGCTTCTGGAGTTGGCCAGAAGGGAAAGCTAGCCCCTAATTGGGAAGGGCCGTATCGAGTCAAGAAGACGTTGGGACGAGGATCATATAAGTTGGAGACCTTGGACGGGGTTGAGGTGCCCCGTACTTGGCATGCTTTGAACCTCAAAGTTTATTATGTATAAGCTATCCTTGCATGGATTCAGCTTTCTATCTATTTATTATGAGGAGTAGAAATAAGGTTCGATGAAACCATTTCAGGGCTTTACGCCCCGAGTAGGACAATAATAAGCTATGTAAGGGTTAAACCCATTTCAGATTATTAATGCAAAGTTTGTTTCCCTTCAATGATTTTGTGATTTTGTTTATGTACCAAGCACCTGTTGAGTGTGAGTCTAGGAAGGACAAGTACCGAAAACAAGTAAGCAAACTAATGAGGAAACAAATGCATAAATAAAGACCCCGAAGGGCCAACAGTTAAGTTACAACAACAAGATAGATAAAAGTTTGGTCCCCAAGGACCATGAATGAAATCTAGACAAATAAAGCCACATCTGGCTAACAAGGCCATGCAAGGCCACGAACTAACTCCAGCTACTCCTCCCCAGAACCCTCTTCTCCAGACTCCTCGCCGCTCTCCTCTTCCTCACTCTCCTCCTCTGAGTCTTCGCTGGACTCACCACCGGACTCTGCTATCACCATTGGCTGAGCTCTAGCAACTTTGGCTCCTTTTCCCTCGGAAGATGAAGAAGAAGTAGAACTGCCCTCGTTCCGGATTAGCCTCTTCCCAGGGATGGGTTGGCGAACTATTCCAACCTTCTTTGCAGGCAGGACTTTCTTCCCACGGGAGCCAGAAGAATGTGAGTCTTGGCTAGCAGCGGGAACAACCCCCTTTGAGTTGGACCCGGAACGACGGTGACTGCCTCTGGAACCGGATCCTGATGCCTGGGGAACAATTTTAGTTCCCGAACCAGAAGCTAGGTTAACCGGGAGAGCACCCCAATTTGGGCAAGGAAAGTCTGCTGGATTGACCACAGATGGATGCCTATGATTCACAGCGTTAATAGCCTTTTCCCAACCAACAGACATGTTGAAGGGACGCACCTCATCATCATGATCATCGATGAGCTTGAGGAAATCTTCGGACCTATGGTAGGCCTGGATCACCTTATCTGCATCAGAGGCCTTCTTTCTGGCTAGAGAAGCAAGCTGTTTGCGGGTAGATGCGGCGTCGGCCTCAGCTCGAACAACTTGGGAGTGTAGATCATCAATCTCTTCCCTGAACCTCATGGAGTCACTTCTCAAGCTAGCATTTTCGTCCCTAAAGGCTCGGCCTTGGGTCGAAATGGTTTGAAAATGGGCGTTAGCCTGCAACAAGGAGATAAGTGAGCCACAAGGAATATGCAGAATTGAAATCAATGACAATGTCAAACATAAGGAATTTCATACCTGATATAAGGCCTGGGCGCCCATGAGTTGAGACTCATCCAGCTTGTCACCTGCATGCATTGTCGCTTGGTCAGGCGGAGTGATGGAAAGCTTAGACCAGTCTAGGGCCAGATGAGGACTCCCGAAGACCGAGTCTTGTTCGCAGATGCCCCAGGGAGGAATGAAAGGAGTCCGGATATCCCCGTCAGCATTTCGGGATCGTTTACCCCCTTGAGAACAACGCTCCAAGAAATTAGGGATGTGAGGCTTAGTTGGATTCAGCTTCTCTTCAGCCCTTTTCTGCATCCTCTTTGTAACAGTTGGCCGGTTCACGGGACGATTATCAATCTCCTCAGCAGCTGAAATACAAAGAGAAAAACATCGGTATAAGAACAAACAGAGTTCACAATAAGTTCAAGTAAGAAAGTTACCCTCAATGGAAAGAAAGCTAAGGCCAGCCCCAATGAGATTCTTTTCGTTTAAAATAGTTTTATAGTGCGTGCGACCGTCGTCGGCAAGAAGCCTATCCCGGTCCAACAATTCCGGATCAGAAAGGTCACACACGAAGTGGGAACTATCTTCGACAAACCCGAATTTCTTCACAAAGAAGTTGCCCCAATCACCGCCCTTCCATTCAAGAACAACAAACTCCCTTTCCCAGAAATGTTGTGAATCTGGAAAGGAGAAGGGATTCACCATGTGGGGAAGCTTGGCTCGGTGCTTGAGGCTCACCCATCCTTTTTTGGATTCAGAAGAGTTGCTGGCCCCGAAAATACTTCGAAACATTGTGGTTGTCGGATGAATCCCCAGCTCCCGACACCTTATTAAGAAAATAGAAATGTACCTCCAGGCGTTGGGATACAATTGACAGGGGTGGATTTGATATTCAGCCAGCAGCCTAATAATAAAATTGTCAACCGGGAACCTGAACCCAGCATCTAAGGCACCCCAATAAACACAGATCCTTTCAGGATGCCAGTTGCAAGTTCTATCTGATGGACTCGGGAGACGAACCTGGATGGCACTTGGAAAGTGATAAGACTCCCTTATCTTCTGAACGTCCCTTTCCGACAATTTACTGGAACTATTGAAAGAATCTAGACTAGAACAGTTGGGAAATGTATCCCTCATGATATTTAAAAGTTCTAGCAAGGATTCGAATCTATGTTCAACATATGAAGGAGGTTGAATTCTTTCTTTACCTTTAGCAGTCCTCATTTTACTCCTCTTTGACATGGCTTCCATCATGGAGACCGGGGGAGCCATTGGTTGATCACCTTCCGACATCCTGATGCAGGAGCTGAAACTTGATCTTGAATCTGAAACTTGATCTTGAAGCTCGAACTGGATCTTGTGACTTGAACCTTAGAAAACTTAAGAATCTGAAAGCTCAGAAATGAAGAAGTGAATGAAAATGAAGGCTACTTCTCCTCTTTTATAGAAAATACATGACCTGGTACATCAGGTTGAATCTCAGCTCGGTTCGTGTTAACAGGTCATCTATCGTTTCCAGACAAAAAAGGACAGAAATTATCCGCGTTATACAGAAAGAATCGTTATAATTCATATCTGTCGGAAAAGAAACAGCTGGAATATTAACTGCATGGATGTTTGCACTTAAAGAGATAAACAACGAGTTTAATCTGAACAATGAGGTTAGTAGTACTAATCCTGAATTAAGATGTAACCCCGATAGAAGTCACGATTGACAAAAATTGTAAACCTAGAATCGAGATTCAGCTTCTGAATCCTTGAAAGTCACGGATGACCAAAAAACCAACCTAGGATCGAGATTCAGCTTCTGAATCCCTAGGATCGAGATTCAGCTTCTGAATCCCTAGGATCGAGATTCAGCTTCTGAATCCCTAGGATCGAGATTCAGCTTCTGAATCCCTAGGATCGAGATTCAGCTTCTGAATCCTTGAAAGTCACGGATGACCAAAAAACCAACCTAGGATCGAGATTCAGCTTCTGAATCCCTAGGATCGAGATTCAGCTTCTGAATCCCTAGGATCGAGATTCAGCTTCTGAATCCCTAGGATCGAGATTCAGCTTCTGAATCCTTGAAAGTCACGGATGACCAAAAAACCAACCTAGGATCGAGATTCAGCTTCTGAATCCCTAGGATCGAGATTCAGCTTCTGAATCCCTAGGATCGAGATTCAGCTTCTGAATCCCTAGGATCGAGATTCAGCTTCTGAATCCTTCGAAATGGTCGACCACGATACCCGAAGGAGCCATGGCCGACCACCTTGCAGCCGACCAAGGCACATGAAGATGCCCCGGCCGACCACCTTGCAGCCGACCAAGGCACATGAAGATGCCCCGGCCGACCACCTTGCAGCCGACCAAGGCAAAATCAAGAGCCCCGGCCGACCACCTTGCAGCCGACCAAGGCAAAAACAGGAGCCCCGGCCGACCACGAGCCATCTGGCCAGGTGCCGGCCGACCACCTGGAGGCAAGGCCCTCCAGCCGACCAGGTGTCAGCCGACCACCTTGGTTGGAGGCCCTCCGGCCGACCAGGAGCTAGCCGACCACAAGCTGGCCCTGGATCCGGCCGATCGCGGGTCAGCTTGTGGTCCTGAATCTTGGTTTTCAGCAATTCTCGGGCAGCTTCTGAACCTGAATCTTGATTTTTTCAGGTGCACCGTTTATCGCCGTTTAGCGTCGTTTAACATCGTTTAAACGTCGTTTAAGGCTGTTTAGCACCGTTTAGTGTCGTTTAGTGCCGTTTAGCACCGTTTATCGCCGTTTAGCGTCGTTTAACATCGTTTAAACGTCGTTTAAGGCTGTTTAGCACCGTTTAGTGTCGTTTAGTGCCGTTTAGCACCGTTTATCGCCGTTTAGCGTCGTTTAACATCGTTTAAACGTCGTTTAAGGCTGTTTAGCACCGTTTAGTGTCGTTTAGTGCTGTTTAGCACCGTTTATCGCCGTTTAGCGTCGTTTAACATCGTTTAAACGTCGTTTAAGGCTGTTTAGCACCGTTTAGTGTCGTTTAGTGCCGTTTAGCACCGTTTATCGCCGTTTAGCGTCGTTTAACATCGTTTAAACGTCGTTTAAGGCTGTTTAGCACCGTTTAGTGTCGTTTAGTGCCGTTTAGCACCGTTTATTGCCGTTTAGCGTCGTTTAACATCGTTTAAACGTCGTTTAAGGCTGTTTAGCACCGTTTAGTGTCGTTTAGTGCCGTTTAGCACCGCTTATCGCCGTTTAGCGTCGTTTAACATTGTTTAAACGTCGTTTAAGGCTGTTTAGCACCGTTTAGTGTCGTTTAGTGTCGTTTAGCACCGTTCAATGCTACTGGCACAATCTAGCATCGTTGTAAACGCGTCGGTCGCTCCACGCTTTACGTCAAAACGATATCAAAGATAAACCCTGACCCGAGTCTCGAAAAAGGCCGTTAAAACTTCAAGGAAAACCTGATCAGTTTTCCTAGAAGTTGGGGGGCAAATGATATGGGCTAAAAATAAGCCCTAAAGACACATTTAATATGGCATTAATTAGACCCTGAATGGTCCAAACGTGGGGCCCACCAGATGGGCCCAAAACCCCTATTATAATATTAATTTCGTAATTAATATTGGGGGAAATAAACAGCTCAGCAAATAAGAGTTGGATAAGGATAATATCCCCTTCAGACTTATCCTATAAGGCATCCAATTCAATATGGAAACTGATTCCTACAAGGAGTAGATCTAGAACTTTCCTCAAAGACTTTTCTACCAAGTCTCTAACTCCTACCATAATTCTAAAGGCTTCTCAGCCTATATAAAGGGCCTGACCCCTCATTCTCAGAACTACGTTTTCTTGGCTTGATTCTCTAATACAGAGATACGTAGGCATTCTGTGAGGACCGATCAGTCTCGAACGCAGAAGCAGCCATTAAAGCTCGAAGCTCAACCACCCTAGCATTAATTACAAATCATAAACTAGTTTTTATTCCACAACAGTTTTTAATTTTTGGTCTTATTCGAATTTTTAGTTAAGTCTTGTTTATATATAATTCTAAGTCTTATTAGAATATTAAGCTTAAGTCTTAATTAGTTTAGGTCTTATTAGTTTTTAAAAAAAAAAAAAAATATTCGGTATGACATAACCGACTTAGTAAATATTTAAGTCTTAACGAGGTATATATTTATTAAGTCTTATTCATCTGTTTTAAGTCTTATTAGTTATGTCTTGTTAGATAGATTAAGTCTTATCCACTGTATACTTAATTAAGTCATATTCAGCAGGTTATATATATAGAGCAGTTAGGGTAGTTTTAAGTCTTATTTCATTTTAAGTCATTCTCCAAAGTTAAGTCTTTGAGAACTGTTGAATATACATACATATACACGCATAAACCACCGATCGTTCATGCCCATTTTTCAACACAAATCTTGACTGAAATCACAAACCAAATACAACCATCGATTCCTGGTGTGATTATCTTCATTTTGATTATTTACAATCTCAATCTTGTTCCGATTTGAAGATTTTTGATTTCGGAAAATCACAAAATACGATTTGTTTTTCAGAAAAACTGGGTTCGAATCTTAGAAATCTAAAAATATACGTGTGTTCGTGTGTGTAAGGAGATTGTTGTGTGAATTTTTCAGAATTTTTTAACAACTTTTAATTTTCTCGAATTTTTAATTATTTATTAATTCGAAAAATTAATTTTTAATTCATTATTTTATAAAATCTGAAATTTTCAAAGAAATTAAATCTTGATTAAAATGGCTGATCGATTTGAAATTATTAAACATAATTTAATCGGTTATTTTGATCCAGAAAAATGTTCACTTGAACGTTTTCGACCGTGAATTCGATTTTTAAACGATAATTCACTAGTTCGCACTGCTTTGAGCTTGGATGCTCCCTTAAAAATTGAACCATTGCGAATCATGTGTACTACTGCTGTCATTTCCAATGACAACAGATCGTTTATCTTCTCTGTCGGAGACAATCAGTACACAGTGGATGAAATTGTTATAAATACGGTCTTAAACTTTCCTAGTGACAATTTCGAAGAATTACCATTAGAACAAGAATTGATAAATTTTTTGAATGGTATTTTCTACCAAGACAGACCTGATCAAACTGTCTGGAATAAAAAGCACCTCGTTCAGGAATGGGACTATCTGTTTGACACCTTAGCTAAAGTCTTTGCCAATTCTACTAAAGGAAACTTCGGGGTATTACCGTCCTTCATGCAGCATATTGGATATGCAGTTGCACACAACCGAAGAATTAATATTGGTAGACTACTATGTGTTCCGATGGTTAGAAGAATCATTAATGCAAAGAGGAATTTTGATCATGGAGAAAAAGTATCATGCTATTATCCAAGATTCCTGTCATTGATTTTTAATCATCTAGTGGAACTAGAAAACCAAGCCCAATTCCTGAATGGAGAATCACTGGCGTCAGGTAAACCTTCTACCAGATTGTTCACTGAGTATAGCAACAAGCCTAAATTCACAAACATACCTGTAGTTGTCACCCAATACATGTCAAACTATATACAACTACCTGTCATTGAACCTGTACCAGAACCTGAACAACCTGAACAAAACCCTGAACCACCAGTGGAAAACATACTTGTTGAACATGAAAATCAAGGCAATCAACAAGTTGAACCTGCTCAACAAATTGTTCCTCAGCCACCTGCACTTGCTGTTGAACATCCAGTGGAAGAAACTGCATCTGTCCCTGAACCTGAATTAAATCAACCAATCTTATCAGAGACTATCGCAGAATCAGCTAACCAGGTATTGTCTTTTGTTCCTCAAACTATTTCTACTTCTCAATCTATTTCTGGAACCCAAGTGGTTGATAGGGCTGACCAATGGATTGTAAGACCGCAATCTCTAACCCCGGTCATAGAGCCAAACACTGAATCTACATCACTAAAAACCTTTCACTCCAGAAAGAAAATTCCCTTTCAAAGAACAAAGAAAAGAAGAAATATAATGAGTGAACCCACAGCTCTGTCTCTACAAAAGAAAAGTAGAACTGATTCAGAGGCAACTGTAAGCCCATCCGTATCTTCCCAACAAGATATGGACGTTGATATGGCCATGCAACAGTTACTAGGATCATCCTCTCAACAGGATGATACTATTGAAATTCGCCATAGGGCCATGGCATCCTGTAATGTGTCAGGCACAACCCCTTTGTTATTACTAACAATGGGAGAACAGATAGATTATGATGCAAATAGGGACACATTGACAGGAGAGCACATTGAGTCTGAAACAGTGCCTACCATAGTTACGGTAGAAGAGTCTTCACAGACTTCTGAGGGAAATCTTGGTTCCTTGCCAACTTTAATGGAACCATCATCTCCCCTCCTAGGAGAAACATTCCTAGATCCCTCAAGGGAGTTTCCACTCGCAGTTTCGACTGAAGAAAGTGGAAGGCAACTTGATCAATCTACTACTGAAGAAATTCAGATTACAAATCCAAATGTACAAGTGGAATTGATTGAGGACAGGAATTTGCGAACTCCCATTGCACCACCACTGACCTTTCCAGAGGAGGCTAGGGTGATTTTAACTGCAGGTACCGCTTCTGGAAAAGCTAAGGAAATTGAGGGGAGTGATGTGAGGATTACCACAAAATTGAGTGATACACATGCACATCAGGTGAGTGAAATTCAGAGTGAAACTCAGGTGAGTGCACACACAGACACATACACTCTCTCATTGTTACAAAAAATACAAGATCTGGAAAGGGAACTAGAAGCAAGTAAAGCTGAAGCTATATTACTTCGAGCACAAGTGGATAAACAGTCTTCTCCATCCACCTCTGCTGATAATCAGCTTACTTCGATAAAGGGTGACATCAACAACTTGAAGACATTCTTCACTAATAAAATCAAAACTCTCGAACTTTCTCATGAAAAAGCTCTTGATGATTCTGGTGAGGTCACGGTGGCACAAGACAAAATTATTGCTAAAATCTCCAACAAGGTTGACAATCTACAGGAAGAAGTGCATGAAAATCGGCGTTCTAATGATTTTCGACTAGATCAAATTGAGAAGCAAAATGCACATCAAGCTAAAGGATTAAGGCATTTATTTCATCTGATCAGTCAAAATCGCACACCAACTACTGAAGAAAGAGAATTCTTTGCAAGAACAGGTGGTGATGATGATGAACGAGATCCTGAAGCTGGTGCAACTGATAAATCTGTAGAGGATTCCTCAACTAAGGGGGAGAAATCACAACAGGCACAGAAATCACAAGGTGGTGAGAAAGGACAAGGAGAGAAAGGAGGTAAATCTGATAAATCTGATACAGACAGTGAAGACAGGAGGAATAAGGGGAAGAAGAAAGTTGTTGCAGATGATCAAGTCACGGGTGAACCAGGTAATCTTGATGTTTTTGATGACTTTGATTTTTCTGATGAAGGTGAGAAATTACCTGAACCAGATTTAAGTCACTGGGAAGAAGAAGAACCATTGATATCTGAATATGAAGCTCAACAAGCAGAGAAAGAATCTGAAGAATTATTTGCTCAGAGGGAAGCTAATTTGCTGATGAGAGAAGAAAAGCTTCAAAAGTCATTAGAGCAAATTGCACGAAATGAAGAACTTCAGAAAGCTGAACAGCAAGCATTACAACGATTACATGCTATAAATGTTGAGAAGAGAAAGACATATATCAGACTAAAGAGCGGTGACAAATGGGAACGTGCTCAAAAAGCAATTGATTCACCTCAGAGTTCTGATTATGAAGATCGTCGTCTTGGAGAAATTCTCGAGGAATTCAAACTGGCAAATCCAATTCATGATATGTATATAAAGGCCTTAAAGGTAGAAGTCATCAGGATAACTACTACATTTGAACCCAAATCTGATGAGCTGGTAATATTTGTGGATTGTCATAATGTTGGAACTTTCAGAGTATCTATTCAGTTCTTTTATGACAGATCGCTGACAGAGATTTGGGTACTTAGGCCTAAGGTGAGAACATCTTCTGAGCTAGGTGTGTTGTTACATGAGAAGATCAAAGAATTTGCTGAAAGAGCTGGACCAGAAGTGATTAAGGATCCTCCACAAGTAAAATTTCTTAAGGGAGAGGTACTTCATTCAATCAATCTTCAGACAGATGAGTTATATGAACATCATGCAAAACACTTGGTATATGCTGAATATGCTCTCAGAAATCATGGATTCTTGACTGAAGAAAAGGTAATAGCTGCAGATCATATTCGATCCTATGCACAAACGAATATAAAAGATTACAAGAAATTTCAAGGTGAACTGAGAAAGAAGCTTGGAATTCCTTTAGTCTTACCTCAAGGATTGTCATCAAGAAGAGAGCGTCTTGTTGATTCTGATTTACACATGAAACTTCAAGTCACAGATGAGCCAGAAGAAGGAGAATTTAGACGAGAAGACAGTAATTGAAGATCAGCTCTACGTGTATTATCTTTAGAGCTAGATAGGTCAAGATAGGAATATGTTAAATATGATCAGGCTAAAGGATCATCTATCTTGTATTTATCATTTTGTTTGAATCTGGAAATGTTTAATATAAACCAGAACTTTTTTTTTCATATTTACTTCGTATTTAAAGTTTTATCTTTCATTTGGTTAAGTTGGATTAGTTGAGGTATCCTCTAGGAATTTGCTTGTTATTGTCTAACAAACAAATAGGGGGAGATTGAAAGGCATATGACTCAGCCTATTTGTAGTTAGAGGATCCTAATCAACTTAAACCAAATTGTAATAAGTAAATATACATATGAACTGTCACAGGAATCTCAAGAAGTATTATCTGTCAGAAGAAAGAAGAAAAGTCAATCTATAGTTTTGATGTCGTACACTGGAAGACGATTCAGTTAACTGATCAAGCCCCAGTATAGCATTGAAGCGAATGGATTCATTTGAACAGTGACAGAGATTTTTCGAATGATAGTTTGAATGTCAGTTACAGTACAAGAGAATTGAGAGAAGAAACAAACCACAACCTAAAGTCAAAAGTGAAGAAGCATCATTGAAGTTAGTCGTTCATGAACCAGACAGTACATCGAACGTCAACACAAGTCAGTGGTAATTCTTTACTACCTTCAGTGGTTTGTAAGAATTAAATTAATTATTTATTGATTTAATTAAATTCATTTATAATTGATATAAATCATTTAGTTGATTTAATTAAATGAATTAATTCTAGAAGAATTAATTTATTTATTAAACTAATTATTGTATCAATTAAATGTGAATTGGATAATCATTAATTAATTAAATGGATCAATATGACTTAAAAGGAAAAGGATTGGATTATGTCTTGGTGAAGACAAAATCGGTATGACCTAAATTATGTCTTACCGAGAAGCTTCAACATTATGTCTTACCGAGCAAATTCAGATTATGTCATACCGAGCCAAAATATCCTGATTAAGTTATACCGACCACCTGCCAGTTGTTTTAGGTCATACCGAATTTTTATTAAGTCATACCGGCCAGGTTTATGTCTTAATGGAGGTTTGTGTAAGTCTTAATGAAGAAAAATTAAGTCTTGGAAGCAGATTAAGTCATGCTGGAGCAGTTAAATATCCTACAAAAAGCTAGCAAGACTTGTTGCTGATATAAAAGAACCAAAGACAGCAGATTATGTAATAACTGAAAAACACAGCAGAATATAATTCCATCCAGCAGATTTTCTCTCAAGAAACTCAAGAACACCAAAGCCTAAACAATTCCTAGAAATTCAAGTTCTTCATCTTTGTAATATTCTATCCGATAGAACTTGATTACTTGTGATTCTTGTACTACTAGCGAATTAAGTTTCCTAGTTCTTATCTTGATCATTATTAACTAAATTAGAAAAGTTCATGTCGAAATTTCTAATTAGTTATTAACATCTTGATAAGTTGTTATACTGATTTTGTAACACCACATCAAGTTAATATACAGTTATATTCAACTTGAAAAATTGTGTTAAGTAATTCCGCACAAATTTGTCTTTGCTAAAATATTATCTAACGGACAAATTTCGATAAAAAGGTAAAAATTGTATTCAACCCCCCCTTCTACAATCTTATCGGACCTAACAATAACCGGACAAAGAAACAAGCAGGGAAGCTAGATGCATGCATGTGCAAGTAGAAAATATCTAGTAACCAAGATAGTTACAACAAGGAACTAGAACACTTAGAGATCAACCAAGTACTTAGCAATCAAACTACTAGTTAGCATGAACACCACCAAATCATCAACACTTGTCCATCCAAAAACATCATCCATGACCTCATACCTTTATTAAAGTAGCTTTTGGCCAAGATATTATCTAAATAACATCACAATAATTCATTCAACCAAGCAACAAAGCAAGCAACTCCACCACTCTCCCTCTTTCATTCCATTCGGCCCTAGCACAAATTCAAGAACCAAAGTCCAAGCTCCCACCATCATTTGATCTCAAAATTTTTATGGTGAGTCTTATAATTTATAAAAGTGATCTCCTAGAAATATTAGCTTCAAATTCATCTTTTTCCATTTTCAAAAAAATTATCAAAGTAGGTGATGAATAGTGATCTTCATGAACTAACTTTGTTTTTCTTGATTTCTTGGTTGATCTAGCTAACTTAAGGCTATACAAGGACCATAAAAAGCTTAGTAAGGCTAGTACACTCTCCAAGGAAGGTATAACACTTGAAACCCTAGCTTGAATCTTGAGTTTTTATGGAGTTTTCGATGATATATGCATGTATAACTCTTAGAGATGTGATTAAGCTTTTTATACGTTAAACTAGTCAGTAAAAACGTAAAGGCAGTGCTTGGCCTCAGTTCTATGGTAATTATCATGTATATGTGGTTTAGAGTGGAAACCATGATTGTTGGAGTGTTTTAATTTTGGAAATATCCGAGTTATAGCCGTCGTAATGCCGAATTTTCGTTAAACCTTGAAAACCGTGCATCACAGTAGCTCTAAATGTCTAAACTGGTTAAGTGTATAACATACCCTTGTAGATCTCGAGTCATAGATCGTTTTGGCACAAGAATCGAAGCAAACAGACTTACGGTTTAGGAATTATGGCCGATTTACTAAAAGTGGTTTGAAACCGTAAATGCAAATTCGTAATTGAAATTGAACCCCCATAACTCGAGTAATTCAGTGACGAATCTTGGTAATTAAATATTAGGGATCATAAGAAAGGTGTGAGAGGATACCTCATGTTAAAAAGATCGTTTTTCGATTTTATAAAAATATTCGAATCAGGGTTAAGTACGAATTAACCCCTAAAAAGAACGAGTGGTTATAACTTTGGAAAATCACTTAGATAACGATCGATAAATCTCGAGATATAATCTTTCGACCTTAGAACTTATATGGCTTAAGTACCTACCAAGTATAAGTATAATGACATGCCTTAATAGCGAACCAATGTCGGGTCATAACGGTGTTAATAAGAGTTACACTAGAGCGTGTATAACGGGATAACTTGAAAACGTGTTTCGACTTAAGTTAAGTATATACTTAACTTTTAAAAAAAAAGTGTTAAGTGATTAATCTCGAATACTTTGATTGTTTATCCAATGTTATTTGAATATTATCTCAATCGAGAAGTATTATATGAATATTATTTTGAATATTCATTCGAGTTTATTTATTTAATGAATATTATTTTTAATATTCTTTTGAGCTTTATTTATTTAAATGAATATTATTTCGAAGATTCATTTGAGTTTAATTGTTTATTTTATATTATTTTCGAATATTCATTTGAGCTTATTTACTTAATGAATATTATCTTGGATATTCATTTAAAGTTTTAATTATTTTCTTGAATATTATTTTGAATATTTATTCGAGGAATTATTTATTTAATGAATATTTTATATATACTCATTCGAGGGTTAATCATGAACAATATTTACATTAAGAATATTATTGAACTACTTCTAGTTTAATAAATATTCTTTGAATATTTATTTAATTCTTTCAACTAGTTCTAAAATGAGATATTGTATTCAAATATTTCCTTGATATTCAAATACCATGTAAAGTATCTCTGAGTCGTATTATTATTATTTTATCAAGGAAGCTTCTCAAAACTCCATTCTTCATTCGAATCTATCTTCTAAAATATAAGGGAACCTTGCTTGAGAGATGTTATTTCTTTGACTGCCCGGTCATATACTTGTTAAACTACCTTTTCACTCACATCTTGATTCTTTTCAAACATCGATATGAGTCTTTTGGTTACCTCCTCAACACTCGAGGGGTAAGATTGATGGAACAAGTTTATATCCATTAACAAGCATCAGCTTGGGAAATATTGGTGAATTTTCCTTTCCAATTAGATACGACTACTTTGTGGAGTCTTATCAACGAGTATTACACTTGGGGAAAGGAGGACGAACTTTACGTTTCAGAGTCATGGATTTATTCGAACTAGGAGTCGTGTGTAAGAGGTCGAGTCACGCGGTCCATCACAAGGCCCAACCGTTGGCCAGGGAGTTACTAAAAAGGACGGTAGACAAGTAAATCCATCAGTTCTTCCTTCTACCGGTAGTAAATTATATTGGGCTGTACCATCTCCGACTGATCATCGGGGAATGGGATAGCTGGCGCGTGATAACTCCAGTATTAGTTCATCTCCCAAATTTGGAATTTCCTGCAACACGTATCGAAGAGACTTCTTTCAGGTTGACGTGCATCCCCCGCAACACGTATCGAAGAGACTTCTTTCAGGTTCGCAGGAGTTTGAAAAATGTTCAAAACTGGGATTGCAATATTTTTCCTGCAATTCCCTTCTTTTATGACATATGATGATGTCTTGCTCTTACCTTGCACAGCAGATATTTTTACAGAAAATATGTTTTGAGTTACCTTGTAACTTCATCGTTTACCTTATACTGGTACTATGTTCGTTAATGCATGGCACATGGTTTCACAGATATTTGAACTGTTATACATATTATTGTTCAGTATACATATTTGTTGGTGGGTTATTGCTCACCATTGCTTTATTATTTATATCACAACAACAGCTAGGTCTGATGGCCCGCGTAAGGCGCACTCGGCGCAAGCAGGTGACCCCAGCCAGAGGACTACCCGCTGAGTTTATCGCTGCCATAGCTGAGGTAGATTGGCAGCTTTTGTTTCATCCTTAATTATATGTATAATTAATGTAATCAACGGCAAAAACTTTAAACTTATGTTGTTATCCTTTTGGATTGTAATAACTTTTATTTGTGGATCCTATAAGTAGAAGACTTATTTCAATTTCATCTCTGGGACTATAACTGTTTGTGTGTGTGTGATGTGATATTATTGCGGGGTCACAACATGTGTTTATTTATTTGGACTAAAGTCAAGTATTATTGTTGGAATTAAGACCGTAACGACCAGGTCCCCGATCTCGGATCTGGGGCTGTTACAGAAACTATTAAAAGAGTTTAAGTTTTTGATAGTTACTAAAATTTACACACTGACTTCTAGATTGTAACTTCTCAAATTTTATTAATTTTCTTTAAAATGGTAAATGATATATATCTATGTGATTATATTTTTATATTTTAAAAAATAAATGGAGCAATGGATATCCGAAATCCGATCCGTTTATCCACTAAACTAAATGGATTGGATATGGATCGACCTCTAAAATATCCGAGATATGATCCATCCGATCCGAATCCGATAAAAATAAATGGAAATGGATATGGATTTAGGTCGATCCGATCCGAACCCGACCCGTTGACAGGCCTACATCAGATCACCTCATCATCACCATCATTAATTTCCACTTTGTTCGTTCTTGTTCGAATACGAAATAGAATCGACTTTAAAGGAGCGAATCTCGCAAACAAATCATCTCCATCATCGACATTAACAACAAATGCCTTGTTTAATTTGGTATTAGATGGATTTGCAGTGGGGATGAGGGTGGTTTCGAATTGGACGATGATGATGAGGACGACTGGAAAAAAAATAAACTGAGATACCCAGTTTAAGTGCGTATACTGTTAGCGTTTCTCGACTTTGGAAAATAAAACAAACTAAAATTTAGGTTAGATAAACTAAAATAAATAAAATATAGGAGAAAACCCGATCTGTGAAAATGTATATTGAGTTAACCACTCTGAAGAAGCATACCACGTTGGTATTTTTGGCCGTTGCTATTCATATCATCATCATCATCTCTATTTTCGGTATGGGGGCCGGTCTACACCAAACGTATGCTGCAGCATATCGTATCGTAGAAACTTTCTGCGATACGTGTGCAGTAGGATTTTAGGTGTGAAAATAGGGGGGCCATCTCTCTACGTACCGCAGAAAATTTCTGCGATACGGATGTGCGATATGGTATGCTGCAACATAAATATGCAGTTGACCGCCAACCTTTCTGTATATATGGCCTGCACACCATATTTTGTATATGGGAGGTGGTTTGTTTTTAGTCTTGAACAAAAGTGATTTTTCCTTTTAAATTAAAAGAATGTATGTAATGAATTATATGAAGGTTTTTTTTTGGACAATGCTCTTCGGAAAACACATCCCCAGTAAGACCTAACAGCTCAAAAAATTGATTTTTGCTATGTTACAGACACTTTTTCAGGTTGCTAATACAAGCGTGAAACTAGTATATCTTTCAAAATCTGAAATTATATTACAATACAACTATTACAATTAAATCATCCTAAAACTGAACACAATAAATTAAGACATATAAATTGGACTGCAACTCCCACAAAATGAATTGAGAACTCCACATCCTTATTTGATCCAAAAGCCTGAACTTAAAATGCAATAAAACAATGAGCTACAAATATCAACCCATAACTATCATGGCCACATATGCCTGTACTACAGACAAAGATTCTTTAATTCGACAAGATAGATTAATTTATGTTCGTCATTAAAACAAATTAAGTAAGGTAACACTAACAAGACATCTATATGTTTCAAAATGTGAGCAAACTAGTTCAGTATATTACACAATTTCTAATGTTACACAGTTTCTAAAGGTTGATATTTGACAAAAAATGGGAATTGTGAAAATCGTCAACTTACCTTTTTTCCATTTTTGATATCGCAATTTCAATAATAAAATTAATCAAATATTTTGGAATACAAAAAACTTACCCGGATAATAGTTTTAATGATACTAGAGCAACAAAAATTTATTTACCTCGATATACCATTCTCGTAACCTGAAATAAAATTACAAGCATACCTTAAAAATTAAATCATATTCTAATTATTGAAAAGTTCAAACAAACAAGTAGACACTAGACCACAGTGTAGCCAGGTGGATCAAGACCGTGGATTGTGCACTTACAGATAAGTTACTTAAAAATAATTCGAATAATTATATCTTCAAATAAATAAATTTCAAACTTAACCAAACCGGAAGAATAAGAAATATTATTATGTTAACGACTTAAATAGTAATGAATATTTGAAACAGAATGACACATTTAAACATACTTATAGACAAGATTTCGGAATGTAAAGAACGAAAGTTAAAGATATTGCGAGAAACTTTAAAATCACAATAATCTGAAGAATATATAATTAATCAAATATGAAGTTTACAAGATTTTAGAAATACTAGAGATCAAAAAATAAAATTTGGTGGATAATGAGTAACAAGATACATGTACAAAATTTTAAACTCATGTACAATACACATTTGTAACATCATACCTAGAGGTGGCCATTTGTGCGGGTTCGAATCGCCCACTCGGGACGGGCTCGTGTTTTAGCCCGAATTATTCGATTCGAAACAGAAATCGGGATGGGCCTGGCCCGGCTCGCCTCTCCAACTCACCAGCTCGAACAGGCCGAACCGGCCCGCTAGCTCACACCAGTTCGCCACTAGCCATTTTCTTCTTCTCGTTGCATTTTCTACCCATTGCACTAGCCGTTGGTGGTGGACTGGTGGCTGGTCGATGTTCATTTTTCATTTTTAAAATTTTTGTTTCGATTTTAAATTTTCATATTTAATTTTGTTTCTAATTTATTTAATTTGTATTTTTTATGTGTTGATGCGGTTTGTTCCGCTTTTTTAGAGAGGATCTCAAATTTTTTAAAAATATTTTTCAATTTATAAAATTTATACAAGATGCCTCCTTTAACAAAAAAAATGAAATCAACCCGCTCTAACCCGCCCGGCTCACCTAACCCGTCCCAACCCGAAGTTCCGGTCCTGGTCTCCATTTTTCTGGTTCAAGTCCGGTCCGGGCTCGGCTCGCTCAGCCACAGTGCCGGTTCCGTGCTCGTGTCTGGCATGCCTGACTCGTGGCCAACTCGGCACGGACCGCATAAATGGCTACCTCTAATCGCACCCCAATTAAAATGAGTGCATTTGAGACTTTTTTATGTACAAGTCAAAAAACTATTATGTACCAAGTTGCTAGCTATTTCGGAGTGACCTATGATGGGTTGTTCGATCTCGTATACACAACTTTATGGGATTGGGTTGTTATAAATGGTAACAAAGCCCCACCGCGGTCGAAAGTGCAAAGACAATGCTCGAACTCTATTAGTTTATTCTTTTGCTCGACAAGGATGTTGACATAATAACGTGGGTTGTTTAATTTGTAATTTCCCACGTCAATTTAAAGGACTGCATTTGAGGCCTTTATATGGATAAATCAGCATTATACTAAGTTGCTAGCTCATTTGGAGTTTTGTGTGGTGGACTTTTTACATTTGGTATGCATTGTGTGCTGGACTTAAGTTATTGTTCAATATATCTATGAGTATGCCGAGATAATTTGGGACCGCTACATCAATTTTTAAGCCATGATCCGACTTTGAACCATCCATCTCCCCAATGTTGTTGGTCCAGCAACTAAAATATCACTAAAATATCGTGAATTTGACTAATTGGCCCGTTTATGGACATCAATGGATGTGCCAAATTAATCTACGTAAATCATGATGAACCTTTTCTGCGATCAGTTTCAGCTTCCTCTATAAGCGCCACTAGCTTACCTACACATCAAGGCTTTTCTTCATAAAAATTTTCGAAAAGTATATTACGACAACTATAATATGAACATTGAAACTTTTAAACTTGGATCAACTATAATCAGAAGGTGTATATACAAGGGCACAACCAGGAGGTGTTGACTCGGCTAAATCAGAAAAAAACAGTAACAAATTTTTTAAGTAGCTGGGGTGAAATTGACAAATACAATGAGGTTGAGTTCTAGAAAACTAATATCAACAAATTTGAGCCCAGGATAAATTTTAAATTGTGTTCCACCACTTATACAAGTATGTAAATGATAAGTGCATATTTTTGCATATTTTTATTACCTATTTATTGCTTGAACTCGTATTTTAATAAATTATTTTGTTGCATTTCAGGAAATTCGTAAATAAATAAAGAAATGACAAAATAAAGAAATAAAGAGCAAGGAAGGGAAAAAGAGGAAGAAAAAGGACCAAAAATAAAAGAAGGAAAAGAATTAGGAGCTTGGAGCAAAAGGAATATTTCAAGACAAGTGGAAGGTGGAGATCATCCCAACACACTACATAAGTGTATGGCCAAGATCAACTCTTCAAAGCTTAAGGGGGAAGGAAATAAATAGATGGCTAGGATTTCACCACCACACAACCCAAATGTATGGTGGGGATTTACCCAACACCCCCCTTAACCTTAATTCCTATCCTATAAATACCCCTCACCCCCCTTGTATTTAACAACTTAGATTTTAGGGTAGTTTTATTTTCTTGTTTTTCTTTAGTTTTAAATCTTGTAAACACTCCTATATTAATTAATGCAATTTTTATCTTCTTTACTTCTTGCCTTGATCTTTCGTTATTGTTGCCTTGTTTCGTTATTTTCGTAAACCCATTGCTAACCACTTGGGGGTTGAAAGTAACGAAACTTTAATTTCGTGTTCTTAGTTGCTAATTTAATTACGCCCCTTTAAATCTCAATTTTATCGTGGGCCATTTAATTTTAAATCATCGTCTTAGTATAAATTTAAATTTCGTAATTAATTTCTTTGTTTTCGTAATTAATTTTCAAAATAAAAAAAAAAATTCACAAAAATATTTGTTTAGTTAATTTTCAGCAATTATTTTACTTATTTTAAAATTCTTAATTCGAAGCAAATATTTGTTTTCACTCTCTACTCTGTTCTCTGTAAAAGTCCACCTCCCCTGTCTTCTTCTCAAACGACTCTCCTTCATTCTCCTTTTTCTTGTTTTTCGTTTGACTCCTTCTTCACTCTCCTTCTCATCTCATCTCTCTCTCTCTCTCTCTCTCTCTCTCTCTCTCTCTCTCTCTCTCTCTCTCTCTCTCTCTCTCTCTCTCTCTCTCTTCCTCTCCTCCTTTTATTCTCTGTAAACACCGAACACAAACCTCTCGCCTTCTCTTTCTACCTTCCATCCCCACGAAACCACAATTCCCCTCCCCTCCTTCGTTGTCTTCGAATACACACAGCCCCTCTTCCTTTTTACTCGCTGCAAACTCCACCTTCTCTCCTTACATTTCTTGTTTTAATTGAATCTCATTTTTCTTTTTTCTTTTCTACGTTTCTTGTTTTTACGATTTTCTTTTAATTGAGTTTCGTTAGTTTGGAGTCGACGAGTTTGTTTTGTTCTTTTTCGTCTGTTCTTTGTTTCGCTGAGTTACGGTTTTGTGTTGTTGTTTTAGTTCTTATTTTGTAAGTTTAAGTGCTGAGTTTTGTTGTTCGTATACGAGTTTGCTGTTTTTGTACTGAATCGTCATTTCTTGTTAATTTCGTCTGTTTGCGTCATTTGTTTGTTTCGTTTCTTCCGAGTTTTGAGTCTTCTTCTAAGTGGCGTTGTTAGCTGAGTTCTGGGTTGTCATCTTTTAGTCAATTGAGTCTCTAAAAAAAAAACAAAATAATTCATGTAAGGAAATTCATTTAACGAGTTTATTTTCGTTGCTGTCTGGATTGTGGGTTATGGTTGTTTTCTACTATTTGTCAATTGTTCATCTGTTCTAGTTGATTGAGTGTAATTCGTTGCTAGTTGCTGTTCGTTGAAGTTACTGAGTTACTCTTCGAATTCTTGATTTTATGGGTTCTGTGTGGTTTTGTTCTTTGTGCAATTTTTGCTGTGTTGTTCTGGGTTCTTAACTTTTGTTCGCAACTTTTGTTTTTGTTTTCGTATGCCCTAATCGGAATTGTTAAATTTAGTTGTTGTGTTTGGTCCATTTTTGGCTATTTAAATTTACGAACAATTCATGTCGGATTTTTGTCAAAATTTTCTGTAAATAAATCTTTAGAATAAAATCTAATTTTATTTCGAATTTAGAATAATTTAGTTTTTGTTCCTCTCATTTTTAATTAGTTAGTTTAAAATTAGAATAACTTTAATTTTCTTTTAATTTATTTTGGTAATTAAATAGCATGAAAAAAAATCCAAAATTCTCCAAAACCAAATTGTCCTTTTCCGATTAAATTAATTATTAAGGTTTGCAAAAATATTCTTCTCTGCGGAACGAATCTCAATTTTTACAACGAAACAAATTGTTCGCTTGCAATTTAAAATGCTTAATTTTTAGAGCATCAATTTTTTGGCGCCGCTGCCGGGGATTAATTATTTTTCGCACCTTAGTTTTAATTTTTCGGATTAGCTCTTTTCTCACCCTTTTTCTTGTTTGCATTTTTTTTCGAGGAATTTGGAGGAAATCCGGGCAACTTGGATTAAAGCGGAAGAATTTTCTCGGAATTTTGGAAGCTTTGCTTGGCTAATCCGTATCTCTCTCCTCTTTCGTTTTTTTTTAGAAAATCACAAAAAAATTAAAAATCACAAAAAAATTAAAAATTTAAAATCCAAAAAAATTAGTTGTAATTACATAATTGTTGCATCATGCATTTAATCACTTAGGGCACATCATTTAGATTTTTATTTTCTTGTTTTTAATTTTTCGTACCCTATAAATTGTGGTGATCGCTGGAGGACCCCAAGGTACGTTAAATTCTTTCTTTTCTTTAGTTAGAGCACGTAGTTAAGCATCCATAAATGTTTATAGTTTTTTATACCTCTTTGTTTGTTGCATCATTTTGTAAATAAATCTTAAGGGCATAACCTCTCAAAAGATAAGGGAAGGAATTTCATCACTCTTTTCTTAGCCCAAAAACAATTTAATCCCTCATTTTGCATACCTAGCCTTTAATAAAATTAATTAGACGTTTGCCCTAGGAATCTGGCGCTCATTTAGGAAGGTGCTTAAGAAACGAAGTAATCTTTAATTATTCTGACTTTTTGGTGTCTAGGAAAGCGAAAGCTGAGCTGACCAATTAAGGTTTTACTGTCAAGGCTGGTGTTTAGCCTCTTGGCAATGCTTGCACCTACCTGGCCAAGCCGGTTCGAATAATTATTGATTTACCTAGTTTTTGGTAGCCCTTACAGTTAGGGGCAAGGTCTAGTTATTTTATTAAGGAACCCTAGGGTTAGAATAATTTTTTTTCCTTTTAATTTTTCACCCCTTTCTTTTTGTGTGTTTATTTTATCGCACTTTCTTGCTACGTGTTTCCTTTTATGGTTTATGCGAACTATTTGGATTAGGGATAATTCTTCTAGACTAGTGAGATCATTCGAGATTTTTTCCTCATCTGATTCCGAGTCTTTAGATAATTCCGAACCAATAGTAAACATGCCATGTCTCTTAAGGACCGTTGCTATCCCACCCGTTCTGCCCAACCCTCGTGTATCACTCTTCCTCCCGTGAATGGTAATAATTTTGAGATCAAAGCTCAACATATTAGCATGTTACCCAAATTTACCGGGAGTGAAGGTGAGGACCCGTATCTTTTCATCCATTCATGGATGAAAATGAGGACGAGGGGTGGGCCTTTTTTGAGGAATTAGCCGAGAAGACTATGTTGTGGGAGTCTACTAGGGAACCTCACAAGTCCAACGAGTCATCTAGTTCTTCTAGAGGTTTGCATTGGATATGGAATTCGATTGCAACCGATGTCAAATTAGCTACTCTTACTAGACGACTTGAAGCTTTAGAAACTCATAATAGTCCCCCGCCTATGTCTATGTACCCAAATTTTAATTCTTCGAACTTTGATTCTCAACCTTGTCTCGATTTTGAGCAAGTGAACGCAATGTTCCAACCTAGGCCTCGGAATGACCCGTTTGCACCGACTTACAATCCCGGGTGGAAGAACCACCCGAATTTCTCGTGGAACCAAGGCCAAAATTTCCAATCTCCACCATCTTTTCAAAAGCCGAACTATCCAAACCATGGTCCATATCCAAACACGACTCAAAATCACGCTTCTTATTCAAATCAAGCACCCGCCCACCCACCCGGCTTTCATGAGTCGGATAAGAGAATTAATTCCTTGGAAAAGACTCTCGATGCGCTTCTAAAATCAACGACTAATTTAGCTCAATCTCAACAAACCTTCATGCAAACCATGACTCAAGATAGGCAAATTTTAAATGCTAGTACTCAAGCCATATCTAAGTTAGAGGTTCAAATGAGCCAATTAGCCAACGTTATTTGTGAGCGAGAGAAGAACAAACTTCCAAGTCAAACCGAGGTCAATCCTAAATTTCCTATCAATCAAAGACCTCCTCACAATGTGAACGCTGTCATTTCCTTAAGGTCCGGTAAGCAAGTAGAAAATCATGTCGGTGACAAGTCTCCCGAAGAAGACGAGTCAAATTCTAAACCAAACGCTAATCTTGAACCCAAGAGTTCTAAGGAACAAGGATCAACAAGTGGGACAAAACCCGTCCTCGAAGAACCTAATGAACGAGTCTTTAAGCCAAAAGATCCTTACCCTCAATGACTCATTTCTCCTAAACAAACGGCCCAAATGGACAAGATCTTAGAAGTTTTTAAGCAAGTCAAAGTCAACATCCCTCTTTTAGACACGATTAAACAAATTCCTTCGTATGCGAAATGTCTAAAAGATTTGTGCACACATAAGTGAACTACTCACGTCCTTAAGAAAGCCTTCTTGACGTCCCAAGTGAGCTCAATTCTTTCGAACCAAATTCCCGTGAAATATAAGGACCCCGGTTGTCCTACAATTTCATTTGTCATAGGCAGTACCTTTGTGGACAAGGCATTACTCGACTTAGGCGCTAGTGTGAACTTGCTTCCATTTTCGGTATATCAAGCCCTAGGTTTAGGAGAGCTTCAAAGAACTAATGTTACACTTCAATTAGTCGGTCGTTCTGTCAAAGTTCCTAAGGGGATTATTGAAGACGTGCTAATTAAAGTAGGTGACTTTTTCTTTCCCGTTGATTTTGTCATCCTAGAAACCGAACCAGTCAAGAACCCTAAGAATCAGATTCCTATCATTCTAGGAAGGCCATTTCTAGCCACCTCCAATGCTTTGATTAATTGTAGAAATGGATTAATGAAACTAACATTTGGAAATATGACCATTGACCTCAATATTTTTTACATAGGGAAACAACCCGATGATTTCTATGATCAACCTATGGATGTCAATTTAATTGATGATATAGTTGATCAAGAATTCATCAACCCTAATGATGCTCTTGATTTTTGTTTAAAACACTTTGGTCAAGATTGGGATGATTCCGAATATAAAAATGAGGTCAATGCAATGTTAGATTCAACCATTCCTACAAATAACCAAGCATGTGAACCACCTCCCTTGCTACTTTTCGAAGCTAGTGAACCCGTTGAGTCAAAGCCGCCTGATTTAGAACTCAAACCTCTTCCCGACACTCTTAAGTACGCCTTTTTAGGTCCTAATGAGTCTCTTCCCATTATAATTGCCTCTAATTTGACCAAATCACAAGAGGATGAGCTTGTAAGTGTGCTTAGAGAACATAAGGAAGCCATAGGTTGGAGTATCTCGGATATTAAAGGAATTAGTCCGGCCATTGTCCAACATTGGATTCACTTAGTTGATGATGCCAAACCAGTTCGTGAGCCACAAAGGCGGTTGAACCCTACCATGATGGAAGTTGTTAGGAAAGAAATCCTTAAGTGTCTAGATAATGGAATCATTTATCCCATTTCTGATAGCTCTTGGGTTAGCCCGATTCAGGTAGTACCTAAAAAGTCGGGTATTACCGTGGTGACTAACGAGAACAACGAGCAAGTTCCTACTCGTGTCCAATCCGGTTGGAGGGTGTGCATAGACTATAGGAAACTCAACGATGCCACTAGAAAAGACCACTTTCCTTTGCCATTCATAGATCAAATGTTAGAAAGGTTAGCGGGTCATGCCTACTATTGCTTTCTCGATGGTTATTCCGGTTATTTTCAAATTCTTATAGCTCCTGAAGACCAAGAGAAAACCAATTTCGCATGTCCCTTTGGAACCTTTGCTTATCATCGCTTAGCTTTCGGTCTAACCACTGCCCCGGCCACCTTCCAAAGGTGCATGCTGAGCATCTTTTCTAACATGGTAGGTGAATTCCTAGAGATTTTCATAGATGACTTCTCCATCTTTGGTTCGTCTTTTCATCAATGCCTAAACCATCTTGAGTTAGTCTTAAAAAGATGTAAAGAAACCAACCTCGTTCTTAATTGGGAAAAATGTCATTTTATGGTTAAGGAAGGAATCGTTCTTGGTCATAAAATTTCTGAAAAGGGGATCGAAGTTGATAAATCCAAAGTTGACCTCATTGCCAATCTACCCCCACCAAAATCGGTCAAAGGAATTCGTTCCTTTTTAGGACATGTGGGTTTTTATAGGCATTTCATTAAAGATTTTAGCAAAAAGGCTAGACCCTTGAATACCCTTCTTGGTAAAGATGTCAAATTTGAGTTCAATAAAGATTGTTTACAATTTTTTGAACACCTTAAGAAAGAGTTGACCTCGGCCCCGATTATCAAGTCTCCCGATTGGAGCCAACCTTTCGAGTTAATGTGTGATGCGTCTGATTACGCATTAGGGGCGGTATTAGGACAACGAATCAATAAGATACCTCATGTCATATACTACGCTAGTAAGACCTTAAATGATGCGCAACTCAATTATTCAACCACCGAGAAGGAGCTTCTAGACGTAGTCTTTGCCCTCGAAAAGTTTAGGTCTTATCTTATTGGTTCGAAAATTATTGTTTACACCGATCATTACGCCCTTCGATATCTCTTCTCTAAGAAAGACTCTAAGGCCCGATTGATTAGGTGGATCTTGTTGCTCCAAGAGTTTGACCTAGAAATTAGGGATAAGAAGGGGTCCGAAAATGTCGTTGCCGATCACCTTTCTCGATTAGTGGTGGAGTCCACCACTGACTCGCCTTTGAATGAATCTTTTCCCGACGAACATCTCTTTTGTATCTCTACTCCTCCTTGGTTCGCTGACATTGTCAATTACCTTGTAACCGGCAACATTCCCTCTCATTGGTCTACACAAGATAAATCAAAATTTTTCACTTAAGTCAAACACTTGTTTTGGGACGACCCGTATCTTTTTAAATATTGTCCCGATCAAATCATTCGGAGGTGCGTCCCAAACCATGAGTTTCGAAGTATCCTTTCCTTTTGTCACGATCAAGCTTGTGGAGGTCATTTTAGTGTAAAGAAAATAGCAGCTAAAATCATCCAAAGCGGTTTTTATTGGCCTAGTTTGTTCAAGGATGCTGCAGAATTCTGTGTCGCTTGTAGTAGGTGTCAACACTTAGGAAAGATCACTAGGAGAAACATGATGCCAATGAGTCCCATCTTAATCATTGAGATTTTTGATGTGTGGGGCATAGATTTTATGGGCCCCTTTCCTAGCTCTTTTGGCAACCTCTACATTCTCTTAGCGGTTGATTATGTGTCTAAATGGGTAGAAGCCATACCGACTAAGTCCAATGATAACAAGGTCGTTCTTAAATTTTTAAAAGAGAATATCTTTTCTCGATTTGGCACACCTAGGGCTATCATTAGTGACCAATGTACGCACTTTAAGAATCGTCAATTTGAGTCCCTTTTGAAAAAGTACTCAATTACTCATAAGCTGGCTACCCCTTATCATCCTCAAACTAGTGGTCAAGTTGAAGTCTCGAATAGGCAAATCAAACAAATTTTAGAAAAGACTGTCAACTCGAACAGGAAGGATTGGTCCATCAAACTGATAGATGCCTTATGGGCTTATTGAACCGCTTTTAAGACTGTTTTGGGCATGTCCCCTTACAGAATTGTGTTTGGCAAAGCCTGTCACTTGCCCGTTGAACTAGAACATAGGGCCTTATGGGCCATTAGATATTTGAACTTTGACCTACCAACCGCCGGTAGTCATAGGAAGTTGCAATTGTCAGAACTAAAGGAACTAAGAAATGAGGCCTATGAAAATGCTAAAATCTATAAAGAAAGAACAAAACTTTTTCATGATAAATCCATTTTGAGAAAATCTTTTTCTCCGGGTCAAAAAGTTCTTTTGTACAATTCTAGGCTTCATTTATTCCCCGGGAAATTGAGATCTAGGTGGGAAGGTCCTTACATTGTTAGGACCGTTTTTCCTCACGGTGCTGTTGAAATTGAAAATCCTAAAAATGGTGATGTATTTAAAGTTAATGGACAAAGACTCAAACCATTTTTAGAGCTGCCATTTGATCCCGAGGATGAGGTCACCCACCTCATCGACCCGTGATTCATGTAAGTTTCTTTCAGTAGGTAAATTCTCTCTTTCATCCCTTGTCAGGTGTTATCTCCTCGTTCTCATTTACTCATGTCTCTTGCATTTTCATACATTGAGGACAATGCATGATTTAGGTATTGGGGGGGTTTTTAGTGTAAATAGTAAAAATTGAAAAATCCAAAAAAAAAATGAAAAAATCACAAAAAGAGTTCTTTTCATATTGTAGTCTTGTTAATTGATTGCTAGTTGCTTGATGCACCCTTGCATACTATGATAATCTTTTGATTCATTAGCTTTTGTTTGAGAAGTGATTTGCTAAAGTTCTTGTTCACACACTTACACTAGAAAGGAAACTAGTAGACTTATTTGAATTGTGCATGAAATTAGAAGGGCATGATTAGGTGTAAGATGATTTGGTCTTCATGCTTTGAGTACAAGTAGGTGCATTGAGGATACCATTTCTTGAGATTGTGAAAGGCATATGATGTAGCCTATTTGTATTTCGAGGATACAACTCAACTCAAACAAGAATGTAATAGTAAATAGTATATGTACTGTCACAGGGATCTCAAATGCATAACTGTTAAGAGAAAGAAGACAAAGTCAATCTACCGTTTTGAGGTATACTACACTTGAAGAAGTTCAGTGGAGTAATCAAGACAGTGGTTTCTATTTATAGTGACAAGAGGTTCCTACAGTGGCAGAATACAGATTATAAAGGTTTGAAAAAGAGTGAAGAAAAGGAAGACATGAACCACAACTTTAAAGTCAATATATGAAGAACAGTCATTGCGGTTAGTCACTCATGAACCAGACCGTGCATCGAGTGTCAACATTAAACAGTGGTTATTCGTCATTAACTTCAGTGGTTCAAGCTATCAAGACTGGTAAAAGAGAAAATCATTGTGCAAGCAACAGAAGTGTTAAATTCATTAACCACAATGATTTTATTATCAAGTGGACTGGCTAAGGAATAATCTTTGTGGAGGATCAGATTTATCAAGACATGGAAGAACACAAGGGTTATGCTGTTAAGGAGGTGTATTAATTCTCTCTTAATTGATTAATCATTTGGTTGATTTATTTGATGAATTAATTCTATCAGAATTAATTTATTATGTAAATTAATTAAAAGGGTAATTAAGTTGGAATTAATATAATTATCAAAGGACAATCAAGAGAAATGAGAAGAGATAAAGAATCACATCTTATAGTCTAAATGAAGAACATCCATTGGAGTTAGTCGTTCATGAACCAGACAGTACATGGAGCGTCAACAGAATATTCAGTGGTATTCCTTTATTACTTTCAGTGATTCAGAAAAGAATTAAGACAATTCAAGGATATATAATTATTCTTCTTTAATTAATTTAAATCAAGTAGTCAATTTAATTAATAAATTAATTCATCAAGAATTAATTCGTTAATTAAATTAATTATTTAAATTATTTAAATCTGAATAATTATTATTTAAGTAAGTTTAAATTGAAATGATTATTTATTAATCAGTTTAATTTAAAACTGAAAAAATGAACTAGCAAGACAATCTCTGATTGTCTTGCCGATTGTCTTGAAGAAGGAAATCAGTATTGTCTTGCCGATTGTCTTGATGATGAATATACCCGATAGCTTTAAAAAAGGAGAATAAAAATCTAATTTGATTGTCTTGACTATTGTCTTGACAGTTCAAATCAGATTGTCTTGATAATGATCAAAAAGAAAAGGTTCCGACAGATTAATAATTATTGATAAAGCAAGACAAATATCTCAGAAATTGATTGTCTTACCGATTGTCTTGGTGGAAGTTGATTGTCTTGCCGATTGTATTGCCTATTGTCTTGGCAGTACAAATTTAGTGTCTTGGTGGTTCTGATTGTCTTGCCGATTGTCTTGGCAATACAAAATGTTAATATCTTATAAAAAGAGGAAGAAGCAATCAGACAGGAGAGAGACAACACAGAGCTTCACAACTTCACAATATTCTCTCCAAGCTGAAAAAAAAGGAAATACCAAGAGAAATAGTTCTGTTCTTCAAATAAATTCCTGTAAATTATTTCTGAGCTGTATCGTTAAATATAAACCGATAGAAATTGTTTACTTGTAACGTTGGAACTATCTAGCGAGTTTTTACTCCTAGAACTTATCTCTCGAATTGCTTCTAGCATTCGATCTTTTTATTACAAATATAGAAAAGTTCATGTCGAATTTTCTATAGAATTTGTAATAATCAGTTGGTCATCAAACCATTGTAATTTGTACCCGTGTATTTAGACACACCCCATCAAGTTAATATAAATTTTATATTTAACTTGAATATCGGTATTCGTTTTATTCCGCATCAATTCGTTCTTGATTTAATATTTTAAGAAAAGAGCAAATTCGATTAAACGACATAGTTTGTATTCAACCCCCATTCTACAAACTATTTTGGACCTAACAATTGGTACCAGAGCCTTTTGATTGACGCACAAATCAAGATCCGTATTTTTGTGGTCCTCCAATTGGATTTTGAGTTTGTTGACCCATACAGAAATTAAATCCGGTATTAGACCAAAAAGTTAACTCCTCTATTTTCGAATTCTTTAACCTTCAAAAATATTCATTTTTGAGATTTTTGATCTTTAAATAATTTGAACTTATATTCGAATTTTTTAATTCTTGAAATGATTAATTCTTGGAAATTTTGATTTTTAAACAACTTGAGTTTATTTTCAAATTGTTTAATTTTCAAAATTTTTAATTCTTGATAATTTCGAATTTTAATTAACTTGAATTTATTTTCGGATTATTTAACTCTCAAAAATTTCATTTCTTGAGATTTTTTTGATTCTTAATTAATTTGACTGTAATTTCAAATTTTAATTAATTTGAACTTACTTTCAGATTTTTTATTTCTCAAAAATTTTCAAGTTCTTGAAGTTTTTGAATTTTAAATATTTTGAATTTATTCTAAGCCAATGGTTCTTAGAAGATTGTTAGTTAAAGATTCCTCCGAATTGTCAAAGATGATTTGAATCTTTTGAAGAAAATGCATTTTTCAATGAAATTAATTTCTTCCTACTGAAGAAAAATTTGTGGAAGCTCCTCAAAGTTATATCAATAGAATTCACTAGTTTTTCTGAAGCAGAAATGGAAGAGGTTTTAGTGGATAGAATTTTTCTCGAAGATTTGAATTAAGTCTATTAATTCTGTGATATACAAACACTAAGTGGATTGCTTCAATGTAACATCTACTACACTTAGTGGATTGTACAAAGAAATATCTTTCAAGGAATCAACAGAGATTTTAGAAAAGTGGAATCAAGGAGGTTTGAGAATGAACTAGACAGTTAGACATCTCAGACAATTGGTGTCACATTTATAGAACTCTCTACATCTTTAGGCACAAACATAAATGATATATATGTGCAATGATATCTTGATTATATTATATGTTGGTCTACTAACTATAAATTGGGATCAAGATATTTGCTGTTTTGATATTGGTAAAGTTGCAATTCTTTTGAATTAATTCATGCAAGCCAATAGAAGAATCCTTTTAGGAGCTCAGGCAAGCCAAAAGAATAATTCTATTTGGAGCACAAGTAAGCCAAAAGAATGATGACAATAAAAGTAAGTACAGGATCTTTTGTTTCTATTCAGAAGATTCTAGACCTGTCAAGACTACATGCCAACACACCACTATAGCTGGCTTTTGACCTATTAGTTTGGACCTAACAAGTTGGTAATCAAAAATCTTAAGATGGACCCAAATCCAAGGAAAGGGTACCCTAGAGATATTTGACCCATCAAGTTCAGGATCTACTAATTAGGACCTAATCAGGCTATAGAGGAATCATCAGCTCATTATCCTATGCAATTGCTAATAGATCACTTACACACATATTATGTTCTCAATATGCAAATGTGCAAGGCCCCAAGTGGAACCTAGAGAATCTATTCTTGTAGTTATTACACTTGATTTTCAGATGTCTTAAGTTGGACCCAAATCTGCAGATTTGGTACCCTAGAGACATCAGTTCTGACATGTTTTGCTGCATAGAGACAGATCAAATGAGTTGTACGAAAGCAGGAGAACACAAGGAAACAACTTCATCTCCAACAACTCTGTGGAACGCTCAAGGCTAAGCATCTTGCATAAGGTATCAATTCTTTTGAGAGAGCATGTCTTTAGTCAAGAATAACTTGCAGATAAGTTTACTAAATCACTTGATGAAATTAAATTTTCAAGATTGGTTTATAAACTTGGGATTTTATTAATGTTATATAATTTGTATATCCCATCTGTTAAGTATTTCTTAAGTAAGCTCACAAGTATTCAATTGTCTGTATTGAAAGGACTTGTGATTTTACTATAAGTGATTCTTAAATGAGTTTACAAGTATTCAATTGTAGTATTGAAAGGACTTGTAAATTCATTGTAAGAAATTCATAAATGAGTTCATAAGTATTCAGTTGTCCGTATTGAAAGGACTTGTGAACTTATTTACATCCAGACCTTACGCTGAGAATTATCTGTTGAATGATTGCCATGTGTATAATTATAATATATTTCAGTGGTGATTATTTAAGGATAATTTAAATACTTAAATGCTAAAATCTAACTAATAGAGATTTAGTATTTATTTATTTAATTATTTATTTTGATTAATATGAGTTATAGAACCTAAAGCAATTCAAATTAGTATTTGCTCTATACCTCATTTATCAAAATAAATCTGAATCATAACTAAATTGGACCTATCTGTCTTGGTCTTCAATTAGCTGTGAGATGTTAATTCTAGTGAATTTTATCAATGCTCCATTTTCAGAAATTCATTATAAATAATATCATGGTTCTAACAATTGGTTGTATTGAAGTTTTGACTTATATCAGTTAATGATATTTAGTTAGAATTCTATTTACTAACTAATTGTGAGATATATTGGTATGTGTGAAATTACTTAGAACTCCTCTAAGTAATCATTGTTATATCTTTTACAATTCACTCATATTACTATGCATAGTATGAAAATTCTCTAAGTAGAACTATGGATATTGAAATATCTAAAGTGACCATTGTTCAGTTACTTAGAATAATTTTATGCTTATTTGCAAGATTCTAATCACTTTGATAATAAATGTTATACACAATGGATAAAGGTGTATTGGACTTAGAATATCATTTCTAAGATTGCAGAAGAGACAGCTTTGGTAATCGAGTCTTATTTATAGAACCAAGGTTGTCTACCAGTAAACAGTTGTTAGGAGTTAACAATTGTTATTATCGAGGAGTTGCCTTGAAGTCATAAGTTTGAAATGTTATATCTTAAGAGCTTGTGTATTTCTTGTCAACTAGTTCCTCGTACTTATGAATATCAGTGAATGATGTTCTTAAGTAGTTAGATACTAATATTCATTCTGTCAATTGGTACTCAATGTAACAATTCAATCTTCACTAAATTGAATTTATCTTACAATAGATTGAATTTATCAAACAATTGGTATCATTTAATATTTAGTATTTAGCAGTGATTATTTATATCCTAGTTAAATTATGACGTGAAGCAATTCAATGGTTTATTTGCTCATAATTTAATTTTGGTAAAGTAATCATAAACAAAATTATTTTCATTTTAAAGTATTTGATAAATACTAGCAGTTGGTATCAAATAGTAAAATATTTGTTTACTGACAATTGCTAGTTGTTCTTATACTTTATTGCAAACTAATTGTGATGTATATATTATCTCTGATGATATTACTTAGGATTTATTCTGAGTAAATGTGTCTTATCTATAAATCATTAGTGTTAGTATAAATTAAGGTGTTCAACTTTCTAAGTAAGTGAGACTTAAAGTTACATTCGGTCTCCTATCATATTTTGAAGTGGTGAAGATTTTTCAAAATTAAATTCTCTAATTCTGGTTATACACCACTTTATACATATGATAGTTCTTAGAATATTTTACATCCATCAGTCAATTACTTAGTTTATGTTGTGCTAAGTAATGAAGTGCCAAAGGAGAGACATTGGTTATCTGTACTTATGTACTTGGTAATCTTTGTCACCTAAACGACATCAAGTGCTTGTATGAGTCTTTTCACTAACTTTGTGTTAAAGTTCTCTATACATAATAAGCACTTAAAGAAAATCTTTCTTTCTAAATTACTGCGAAGTCAAGAGTTTGTGTCTTTTAAAAATAAAACGACCTAGTTTTCATTAAAAGACATTATAATACATTGTTTTATGCATAAATACAGACTCTTGCACATTAACAGTTTTTAAAAGAAAACTCAAATCATTCAACATTTGTGATTGTTTATAATTATAAAACTTTTTGAAATCATAAATGTACATCAATTCTCTCATTGGATATAATGCATATGTTTTCACACAATGTTATGGTATGATGTAAATGCATTCTATCTCTATATTGCTCTATTGCTATGTGATGCAGGTTCAGCTCCTAGTGGAAGTTTTCTCATATTGTAAGTAATGAGGTTGTAAACCCAACAACTTCTATCCCGGACTATAAATCCAAATCTAAACACATCCTAACTTACCCCTGAAGTGGAAGTAACTTATTTGACTAGAGGTCATTAAGGGAGTAACTGCACTTGATGCAGCAAATAAGGATGTGAGGGATAGTAAACCCACAGCTCTACCTCTCAAGGAGAATAGTCTTATACAACTTGAGGTATTTGTGAGCTCGCCTGCATTCTCCCAAAAGGATGCAGAGCTGAAAATGGCACTAAAACAGTCTCTGGATTCATTATCTTAAAATGATGAGTCTATTGAAATTCGCATGTCAGCCAGGGTATCTGTTGGTAAGTCACTACCTCATACACAATTCTAAAATACTTCCTATGCACAAAGTGAGATAGCACACACTAAGGATGAATTGACGGAAACAACTCATACTCCGACCATATTACGGTTAGGATTATAAGTTGAAGGTTCCTCAAAGAACCAAGAGTCTTCACAGACCTCGAGAGAAGGTATTGATCTCAATGCAAAATTCACCAAGATCATTATCTAACTCCCCAGAGGAAACATCTCTGGATCCTTTGGGTATCGGATCCGACATAGGTGCGGATCAGCAACTTGTTAACTATGATTCAGATTTACCTGATGAGTTTAACAAGGTGATGTCTTCATAGACATTAGATGGAAACATGATTTTAATTCTAAGTTTTGATTTCATTGTTTACTTTCTCAGAATTCAAATCTGAAACCCATAAAAAGGGAAAATTTTTATCAACTTGTAGATTATTACTCAGATTCGTCTGACGAGTCTAACGAGGATTGGGGATTTGCGAAACCCCATTGCACCACCAGTGACCTCTCTAGAAGGGGCTATGGTGAATTTTCCTTACAGGTACACATGGATGTTGGAGCTATGAGAGATAAGAGTGATACACTAGTGAGCATGAGTGTAAACACTTGAGAGTTGAGAGATGAGATCACTCATTTTAAGTGATATGAGTGGAGAGATGAGCTAAACACTTGTGAGGTACACGAAATAGAATCACACACTCACAGTGAGGAAGAAAGATAAACACCAAATCTCATTCCCTATTCCCAAACAAAGTTTACTTACAAAGATTTGGGAGAAACAAGGAAATTGTCGGAAGATTTGGTTGTCAGGATGATCAATAGTGAGGCCATTCTATAATATCTAAAGGGCAAAGTTGATCAGTCTACATACTTCTATTCTGGAAGTCTTCATAAAAATCCTTCAACACAAGCAAAGCTTCTTTACTTTATTCCAGCAGTCAATGTTAGATGTATGAAGAATCTGTTGTACTAAAGGTAAGAGGTGAGTTATAATTGAAAATATGTTATCATCTAATTTACATTTGTATGTTTGCTATAATTGAATGCTTGGAGGATTACTCAACTAAGGGGGAGAGATATACTGAAGAAGATATACTCAAAGATTGCCTTAGTAAGAGATACTCAACTAAGGGGGAGAGTATAAGCTTACCTTAGTGAGGGGGAGATTTTCTATCTAAGGGAGAGAGATATAAAAAAAATATACCTTAGAATGGGGGAGTATTCACCTTGTCAGGGGGAGATAGATTTATTCGCCTTGTCAGGGGAGATAAGGAGTATTCACCGTTATAAGGAGGTAACATATCACCTTAGGTAGGGAGACATAAGGAAGGAGAGAAGTATGAAACGACAAAGAAGAATTCTTCAGTATGTGGTTGAAAAGTCATATTCTTTACCACTGAAGAATTCCCAAGTATCTGCTGATAATGTTCAATATTAGATGTAAAGGGTTATCAGGTAGATATGTCAACAAATGAAGATGAGTTACTTAATGAAGATCAGTTCATTGCCAGAGGAACAATCATCTATCATTTCATCTACTGAGATTCTGGAAATGTTATATCTAAACCAGAAATTTTTTTTATGTATTATTTACTAGAGTTCTTTAATGTTTTATCTTCTTTGTTTGTAGTTGAGTTATCCTCTAGGTATTTACTTTTTATTGTCTAACAAACAAATAGGGGGAGATTGAAAGGCATATGATGTAGCCTATTTGTATTTCGAGGATACAACTCAACTCAAACAAGAATGTAATAGTAAATAGTATATGTACTGTCACAGGGATCTCAAATGAAAGACTGTCAAGAGAAAGAAGACAAAGTCAATCTACCGTTTTGAGGTATACTACACTTGAAGAAGTTCAGTGGAGTAATCAAGACAGTGGTTTCTATTTATAGTGACAAGAGGTTCCTACAGTGGCAGAATACAGATTATAAAGGTTTGAGAAAGAGTGAAGAAAAGGAAGACATGAACCACAACTTTAAAGTCAATATATGAAGAACAGTCATTGCGGTTAGTCACTCATGAACCAGACCGTGCATCGAGTGTCAACATTAAATAGTGGTTATTCGTCATTAACTTCAGTGGTTCAAGCTATCAAGATTGGTAAAAGAGAAAATCATTGTGCAAGCAACAGAAGTGTTAAATTCATTAACCACAATGATTTTATTATCAAGTGGACTGGCTAAGGAATTGGAGGATCAGATTTATCAAGACATGGAAGAACACAAGGGTTATGCTGTCAAGGAGGTGTATTAATTCTCTCTTAATTGGTTAATCATTTGGTTGATTTATTTGATGAATTAATTCTATCTGAATTAATTTATTATGTAAATTAATTAAAAGGGAAATTAAGTTGGAATTAATATAATTATCAAAGGACAATCAAGAGAAATGAGAAGAGAAAAAGAATCACATCTTATAGTCTAAATGAAGGACATCCATTGGAGTTAGTCGTTCATGAACCAGGCAGTACATGGAGCGTCAACAGAATATTCAGTGGTATTCCTTTATTACTTTCAGTGATTCAGAAAAGAATTAAGACAATCCAAGGATATATAATTATTCTTCTTTAATTAATTTAAATCAAGTAGTCCATTTAATTAATAAATTAATTCATCAAGAATTAATTCGTTAATTAAATTAATTATTTAAATTAATTAAATCTGAATAATTATTATTTAAGTAAGTTTAAATTGAAATGATTATTTATTAATCAGTTAATTTAAAACTGAAAAAATGAACTAGCAAGACAATCTCTGATTGTCTTGCCGATTGTCTTGAAGAAGGAAATCAGTAAAGCAAGACAATCCCTGATTGTCTTGTCGATTGTCTTGATGATGATTATACCCGACAGCTTTAAAAAAGGAGAATAAAAATCTAATTTGATTGTCTTGACTATTGTCTTGACAGTTCAAATCAGATTGTCTTGATAATGATCAAAAAGAAAAGGTTCCGACAGATTGATAATTATTGATAAAGCAAGACAAATATCTCAGAAATTGATTGTCTTGCCGATTGTCTTGGTGGAAGTTGATTGTCTTGCCGATTGTATTGCCTATTGTCTTGGCAGTACAAATTTAGTGTCTTGGTGGTTCTGATTGTCTTGCCGATTGTCTTGGCAATACAAAATGTTAATATCTTATAAAAAGAGGCAGAAGCAATCAGACAGGAGAGAGACAACATAGAGCTTCACAACTTCACAATATTCTCTCCGAGCTGCAAAAAAGGAAAGACCAAGAGAAATAGTTCTGTTCTTCAAATAAATTCCTGTAAATTATTTCTGAGCTGTATCATTAAATCTGAACCGATAGAAATTGTTTACTTGTAACGTTGGAACTATCTAGCGAGTTTTTACTCCTAGAACTTATCTCTCGAATTGCTTCTAGCATTCGATCTTTTTATTACAAATATAGAAAAGTTCAGGTTGAATTTTCTATAGAATTTGTAATAATTAGTTGGTCATCAAACCATTGTAATTTGTACCCGTGTATTTAGACACACCCCATCAAGTTAATATAAATTTTATATTTAACTTGAATATCGGTATTCGTTTTATTCCGCATCAATTTGTTCTTGATTTAATATTTTAAGAAAAGAGCAAATTCGATTAAACGACATAGTTTGTATTCAACCCCCCTTCTACAAACTATTTTGGACATAACAGATTGATTATGCTTTACTACACCAAGTGAGATTTTGAGCCTATATGCATATCTTTTGCATTTATATTCTTTTGCTTGAGTGTCCACTTGTCATTTGCATAGCTAGCACTTGTTTGGATTCCTTCTTGAAATACATGACATTAATTGATGATAAAATGATAAAGGCACTTAGGAATAAACTATATTTCCAAATTATCCACACCATTCTTATATGATCAATTAGTTAACCCTTTGAGCCTAATCATTTTCTTTCGGTGACACACCACATTACTCACCTAAGACCTTTTTCTTGTTTAGCCTTACGTATTCTTGATCCCATTTTGTCAAAGGCTAATAGGAACTTGAGGGAGCAATAAGGTGTGTGAAATAGGGTTTACTTTTGTTCATAACTTTTGAGGAAATATTTGTTGTTACCTTGATAGTCGATTTTCAAAATCAAATCTAAAGGAGGATTATTGTTATATTTATCATTTTCCTTTAAATAAAATAATAATAAAAAAAAGAAAAAAAAAGAAAAAAAAAAGAAAAAGAAAAAATATATATGAGAGCATACTTATGTTTTTTTTTAATCCTCCTTCATTCGACTAGTCAAGTCTTTTTGTTGAAAAATGAAAATAAATTGTGTGGGGAGGAAGTTTGGTGTTGTGCATGATATTCATGGTAACTACTAGCTTTTGACACTTCACCTTATTTTGGCCTTTCTTGACATACCTTGTCCCTAGCCCATTACAACCCTAATAAAGACCTTTTGATTATCATTATTAATGTATGTTGTGATTTAAGTTGGGATGATACCAAGTGTCAAGCTTGCTTTTGATTTTGTTGGAAATGAGTGATACACTTACCCTTGTTCTTGAGTGAATGTTCTTTTGTGAGTGAAATGTGAGGCATTGCTTGTTTATTTTGCATATGAAATCTCAAGTTTTGACTCTAAGGTGTGCTCTTGTAGACTTAGCATGGTTTCCAATAATTTTTGCACTTGACATGAACTTGTAATCACTCGTGCATGCTTCTTTAAGTAGACTATGTGAATCCTTGCACTTTCCACACCAAGACTTTGCAAATTCATTTTGATTCTTAAATTGATGTATCACGAGAGGACATGTATGTGTGGTGTTGCATTGCCATGTAATCTTTTATACAAACTAGATGGATTTTGTGGGTACATTCACTATAGGCCCTCACGAGACCTCACTCGTCCACTAGAGCTGCCTAGGGGTTTAAAGGGCTTGTTGCATATGCCAAATGCAACCGTCACACCTACGAAAAGGAGTATAGGACTTTTTATCTAGATTTTCTTTTTTTTTGTTTTTGTTTTACTCGAGGACGAGCAAAAGATAGGTATGGGGGCATTTGATAAGTGCATATTTTTGCATATTTTTATTACCTATTTATTGCTTGAACTCGTATTTTAATAAATTATTTTGTTGCATTTCAGGAAATTCGTAAATAAATAAAGAAATGGAAAAATAAAGAAATAAAGAGCAAGGAAGGGAAAAAGAGGAAGAAAAAGGACCAAAAATGAAAGAAGGAAAATAATTAGGAGCTTGGAGCAAAAGGAATATTTCAAGACAAGTGGAAGGTGGAGATCATCCCAACACACTACATAAGTGTATGGCCAAGATCAACTCTTCAAAACTTAAGGGGGAAGGAAACAAATAGATGGCTAGGATTTCACCACCACACAACCCAAATGTATGGTGGGGATTTACCCAACACCCCCCTTAACCTTAATTCCTATACTATAAATACCCTTCACCCCCCTTGTATTTAACAACTTAGATTTTAGGGTAGTTTTATTTTCTTGTTTTTCTTTAGTTTTAAATCTTGTAAACACTCCTATATTAATTAATGCAATTTTTATTTTCTTTACTTCTTGCCTTGCTCTTTCGTTATTGTTGCCTTGTTTCGTTATTTTCGTAAACCCATTGCTAACCACTTGGGGGTTGAAAGTAATGAAACTTTAATTTCGTGTTCTTAGTTGCTAATTTAATTGCGCCCCTTTAAATCTCAATTTTATCGTGGGCCATTTAACTTTAAATCATCGTCTTAGTATAAATTTAAATTTCGTAATTAATTTCTTTATTTTCGTAATTAATTTTCAAAAAAAAATAAAAAAATTCACAAAAATATTTGTTTAGTTAATTTTCAGCAATTATTTTACTTATTTTAAAATTCTTAATTCGAAGCAAATATTTGTTTTCACTCTCTACTCTGTTTCTGTAAAAGTCCACCTCCCCTGTCTTCTTCTCAAACGACTCTCCTTCATTCTCCTTTTTCTTGTTTTTCGTTTGACTCCTTCTTCACTCTCCTTCTCATCTCTCTCTCTCTCTCTCTCTCTCTCTCTCTCTCTCTCTCTCTCTCTCTCTCTCTCTCTCTCTCTCTCTCCCTCTCTCTCTCCCTCTCTCTTCCTCTCCTCCTTTTATTCTCTGTAAACACCGAACACAAACCTCTCGCCTTCTCTTTCTACCTTCCATCCCCACGAAACCACAATTCCCCTCCCCTCCTTCGTTGTCTTCGAATACACACAGTCCCTCTTCCTTTTTACTCGTTGCAAACTCCACCTTCTCTCCTTACGTTTCTTGTTTTAATTGAATCTCATTTTTCTTTTTTCTTTTTTACGTTTCTTGTTTTTACGATTTTCTTTTAATTGAGTTTCGTTAGTTTGGAGTCGACGAGTTTGTTTCGTCCTTTTTCATCTGTTCTTTGTTTCGCTGAGTTACGGTTTTGTGTTGTTGTTTTAGTTCTTGTTTTGTACGTTTAAGTGCTGAGTTTTGCTGTTCGTATACGAGTTTGCTGTTTTTGTACTGAGTCGTCATTTCTTGCTAATTTCGTCTCTTTGCGTCATTTGTTTATTTCGTTTCTTCTGAGTTTTGAGTCTTCTTCTAAGTGGTGTTGTTAGCTGAGTTCTGGGTTGTCATCTTTTAGTCAATTGAGTCTCTAAAAAAAAACAAAATAATTCATGTAATGAAATTCATTTAACGAGTTTATTTTCGTTGCTGTCTGGATTGTGGGTTATGGTTGTTTTCTACTATTTGTCAATTGTTCATCTGTTCTAGTTGATTGAGTGTAATTCGTTGCTAGTTGCTGTTCGTTGAAGTTACTGAGTTACTCTTTGAATTCTTGACTTTATGGGTTCTGTGTGGTTTTGTTCTTTGTGCAATTTTTGCTGTGTTGTTTTGGGTTCTTAACTTTTGTTCGCAACTTTTGTTTTGTTTTCGTATGCTGTAATCGGAATTGTTAAATTTAGTTGTTGGGTTTGGTCCTTTTTGGCTATTTAAATTTACAAACAATTCATGTCGGATTTTTGTCAAAATTTTCTATAAATAAATCTTTAGAATAAAATCTAATTTTATTTCGAATTAGAATAATTTAGTTTTTGTTCCTCTCATTTTTAATTAGTTACTTTAAAATTAGAATAAGTTTCATTTTCTTTTAATTTATTTTGGTAATTAAATATCATAAAAAAAATCCAAATTTTCCAAAACCAAATTGTCCTTTTCCGATTAAATTAATTATTAAGGTTTGCGAAAATATTAGTCTCTGCGGAACGAATCTCAATTTTTACAACGAAACAAATTGTTCGCTTGCAATTTAAAATGCTAATTTTTAGAGCATCAGTAAATAAGACAAATTTATGAATCACATATGCTTATAAACATACACTAGTAATTAAATGAAAGGTATATTGGTGCACACACATAAACTTGCATTATATATATCATTGAGAAATTTCAGCATGAAGTAATTAAATGAACAAATAATCGAAATATTTACATTGATGCATGAAATGAATTAAAATGATCCTTTAAGTGTTTTTTGATGTATTCATATGAAAAAATTAGGGTGAATATGATAGAATAAATTCTAAAATTAAAATGGAAAGCTAGCTACCTCCTTTTAACAAATCATAGTTAATTTGTGACGGAAGTTGAACCAAATAATATTATCCTGTAGGATGATGGGTAGGTAAAATTTTATGACAACAGTTGTAAATTACAATTTACGAGTTTCAGTTGAAAATATTCCTAGTACATCCATAAATTTTTTTAAGAAAAATATAATTACTCGCCAATGTAAATTTAGAGGAAACAATTGATAATTAATGATAGCCAGATGATAATTATTTTCTTTTGTTTTGCACATTACCAAAGATCGTTCATGATGTCTGTTGCATAAGAAAAAGAAAGAGTGAATTATCAAAATATTCTTAAGGAGAAAAATGAATTAATAAAATATATATTGGTAAGTCACCAAGTATAATAAAAAAAAATAGGCTTACCACATAAGAATATCATTGCGTATCTTTACGACTGAATTCAGGCAAATTTTCTGTTGTAAAAGGCGGTTACTCAGACCGAATTTGTGATAAAGGATGAATGAGATGCAAATATCCATAGTTCATTCCAATAAATTAACAAAGAAAAATAAAAATGTCCCGTATTGGATTATTGAAGAGACTTTATTTAATTGTTGCTCCATCACCTACGTACTCTGATGCTTATTGTGATGGTCTTGATTAGTTTTATCGCTCATTTCCAAAAAGGAAAACAAAGTTTGTGGAAAATATTATATAATAGGAAGTTAGTATCAGTTATGCTTTGCGTAGAAGTAGTTAATTTGGATATTCTGTTGGTCGTAGTTAGCTATTTAGACTTATCTTGTTTGTTGGAATAGAGAGCTACATTTCTATAAATATCTCAATGATTATTATTTTTATATGGTAATATAATTCAATCCTTATCTCTTTCAACTCCCTCTATCTCTTTTTCTCATTCTCATTAACCTCCTCTTCCCTTTTCACCTTCTCTTGTTCTGTTACTTTTGTGTTATCACTCATACTAGTTGTTTCACTTGACATGACTATTTCATTGGTATCAGAGTCCCTTTCCTGAATCAAACATCCATTTATTATCAAGTACTATTTATATATAAAAAAATAAAAATAAAGAATAACCTGGCACCTATTACAAGTCATAGCCATGGATGAACATATCAGATCTTTGGAGCATAAAATTAAAGTTCAATCTGAGAATATGTTGAAGATGATGTAGACTATCACTGAGTTAAATGATAAAATCAAGTAATCAGAGAGAGACAAACAGACGTAATGAGGTTTACGCAGGACCTACTTCAACAAGGGTTTTGGGTATGTTCCTAAACTTGAATTTCCTAAGTTTGATGGATCTAATTCAAGGATGTGGATTAAAAAATGCAACAAATACATTAGTTGAGAAAAAGGAACCTGAGATGTTTCTCAGGTAATTTTCTTGAGATACTTTAAAAAATAAGCTTTAAAATTTATTGGGCCCGCAGGGTTAATTAATAATATTGTAAAATTTTAAACGAATCCTGATTTTACAAAAATTCCCACCCCATATTTCTATGTAAAATCTGTGTATCTCAGGGAACTTACTTGAGACGTATCTTAGGTTCCCTAATCTCTACATTAGTTTATCTAAAATTGTTGATGAACAGAAGGTTGATTTGGCATGTTTAACCATGGTTGACAAGGTGGAAAATTGGATGACTAGTTATCTTGCAGTAAGGAGGAACGTTGGTTGGTCTGAATTTATTATCGATTTATCTGCACGACTTAAAGATGAATTTGGTAAAAATGTGGTTTAGGAGTTTATTAAGTTGCAACAAACAGGAACTATTGAATCTTATGTTGATGATTTTAAAAATTTATGATCCCTTATGCTTCAATAAAATCATGTGCTGCCTAATTCATACTTTCTTGATAGTTTTGTTTGAAGCCATTTGTTAGAGCTTTTAAACCTTCAACCTTGGCTGAACCAATAGACTATGTAAGACTTTAAGAGGATAGCCTTGAGGCTACAAAGTCATATCATAATACTAATGTAAGAACCCAGATTTTTGGTAGGAATTAAAACTTTTATTATGTAATGGATTATAAGTGTAACAGTTGTTCTAATGAATGGAATGGATATGGATTCCAATGTTTATATGTCATGAAGAATGCAATGGGTTGACAACTTAGATTAGAATAATCTATCTCCTAGAAAGTAGGATATGGTGATTCTAATTGAGGAAGAAGGTTCTCATGTCATCAAATCGATATTTGTTATAAGTCCAGTGGTTCCGTAAAAGGGTTAAGGAACGCTCGGGAAAGCGCGAGAACATTTTTTTCAAATTATAAGAATTAAAGAGAAATAAGCAATGAATAGTGTTTTTGGTGGAAATTGGAATATTATCAGACGACGCTATACAGGAGTATTCAGAACGGATTTCTGGGTTCGTATTAATGACCGGTAGGCAATATAAGTGTATGTAAACGATATCAGATTCATAAAAATAGCACTTTTGTTTTCTCCGAGATTTCCCTAGACACTGAATGATTTAAGGATTTATTAAAGAGATTCAAGGAATTTAAATTCAAAGATTATAAAGGAGAATTGAGAATGGTGTATAAATATTAAGAAGGTTTCCGGTAAAACCCTAACAAGAAATACTTGAGATATTCCTCCGAACGAGAAATGAAATTGAGTAATAACCGGACAAAGAAACAAGCAAAAAGCCAAGATATAATCATGTGCAAGAATATATGACCAAGTAACCAAGTAGTTACAAAGGTAACTAGCATACTTAGAAACTAAACCACTTAGTTAGCCTAAACACATCATCTACACCACAAGATCATGACACATGGCTCAAGGTGATGCATGCAATGACCTAAGCACTTTATTAAAGTAGCTTTATGATAGATATTATCTAAAGCAAATCACTTTATGCAAGATTAGTCAAGGGCAAGCCAAGCAACTCCACCATTTCTCCATCTTCATTCCATTCGACCTTTCCTTAAATTCCAAAACCAAAATCCCACTTCCAACCATTGTTTGATCTTAAGATTTTTATGGTAAGTACTACATTTCATATAATAGTTATCCTATGAATTTGAGCCTTAAATTCCAAGTCTACCATAGTTAATAAAATCATCAAAGATGATGATGAATAGTGATTTCAAGAAACTAATTTTGTTTTCTTGGTTTCTTTGGATGATCTAAGGTAGCTTAAGCATATACAAGGGCTATACAAGGTTTATTAAGGCTAGTACACACTCGAAGGAAGGTATACCACTTGAAACCCTTGGTTGAATCTTAAGTTTTATGTATGTTCTTGGTGGTTTTGAGATTAGTTATGAATATGGTGTATTATAAGCATGATTATGTAGTGTTTTAGTTACTCTAAGTAAAATGATGAATATGATGGTGTAGTGAGATGTTCTTGGACTTGTTAAGATGAATATCATGTGTATAAGATTGATGGTATGCCCGGTGTGGCTTGGTTGTGATGTAACAAATTTGGAAACGTTCGACTTATAGCCGTCGTAATGCTGAAATTTCGTTAACCCTTAAAATTCGTGCATAACAGTAGCCATAATTCTCTGACCTTAATGATTATATGGACTGATCTTATAGATCTCGAGTCATAGATCGTTTTGGCATGAGAATCGAAACAAAAGGACTTACGGTTTAGGAGATATGGCCGATTTAGTGAAAGTCGTTCGAAACCGTAAGTGCGAGTTCGTAACTGGAATTGAACCCCCTTAACATGAATAATTCAGTGGCAAATCTTGGTAATTAAATACTAGAGATCATAAGGAAGGTGTGAGAGAAGACCTCATGTCAAACGAATCGTTTTTGATTTTATAAAAATGTTCGAATCGAGGTTAAGTACGAATGAACCCCTTAAAAGAACACTTGGTTATAACTTAGGAAACGAACAATAAATCTCGAGATATAATCTTTGTTGGTAAACGACCGACCTTAGAACTCATATGAATTAAGAACCTACCAAGTGTAAGTGTAATGACATGCCTTGATAATGAGTAAGTGTCGGATCACAACGATGTTAATAAGAGTTAACTTGAAAGCGTGTTTTAGTTTAAGTAAAGTATGTACTTAGCTTTTCAAAGTGATAGGTGATTAACCTTAAATAAATTTTGGTTATTTATAGATCACCAGACCGATCCGAGACACACTACCCCTACAGAGCTTCCAGGCAAGTTTCCAATACTTTGGAACTGTTGTTGTGATAATATATATGATTGATTGTTGTTATACATATGCCATAGCATGCATGTCTGCTTTCAAATTATATTGTGATACTTGTTCCATGATTTGATGTTGGCTTATAAGTTAGGTACGAGATATACTAGTTATAAGCCGGATATTGCTAAGACCCTTAGTGAAGGGCGTATGATCTCATTCTTCTAACATAGACCGGGAGTCAGTATTTCTTGATATAATGTGATTATTTTCTGAGGAAAATATTTAAGTAAATATTTTTCCATTACTTATTTATTGAATATTATTTGAATGTTCATTCGAGATTATTTATTTAATGAATATTATTTTGAATATTCATTTGAGCTTTATTTCTTTAATGAATATTGGCTTGAATATTCATTTAAGGTTGATTAAATTATCGGATATTATTTTGAATATTTATTCGAGGAATTATTTATTTCGTGAATATTTTATATATTTATTCGAGGGTTAATTACGAGCAATATTTAATATTAAGAATATTCTAGAAATATTTATGGTTTAAGAAATATTCTTTGAATATTTATTTAATTCTTATAACTAGCTTTAAAAATGATTCATTTTATTCAAAAGTTATCTTCAACCTCCAAATATTATGTAAAATATTTCCGAGCCTTATTATGATTATTTTTATCAAGGAGAGGTTCCCAAAACTCCATTTTCTTCATTTAAAGCTATCTTCCAAATTATGAGGGGACCTTACTTGAGAGCTGTTATTTATTTGTTTGACTTCCCAGTCATAAAACTTTTAAAACTATTCTTTTCACTCGCAACGTGGTTGCTATTTATCAAGACGAGTCTCTGTGTTACTTCCTCATCGTTCGAGGGGTAAGATTGTTGGAATAAGTCGATATCCATTACCAAGCAACTGCTTGGGAAATATTGGTGAATTTTCCTTTCCAACTAGATACGACTACCTTGTGGAGTCCTATCAACAAGTATTCCACTTGGGGAAAGGGGGACGAGCTTTACGTTTCAGAGTCATGTATTCATTCGAACTAGGAGTATTTGTATAATGTGTAAGAGGCTATGGGACAGTCCATCATTGAAACTGGTATAAGAGGCTGTGGGACAGTCCATCCTGGAAATAGGGTCCGAGTGGCGCCGACCCTGAATAAGCCCAAAGATGGCTAGGGAGATCCGGCGTATGGTGGTGTCCATATGTTCTTCCTTCTACATGTAGAGAAACAAATTTTGAGATGCACGACCTGCGACTGATCATTGTAAGGTGGTGTCATCCGGCGCGACATATTCCAGCATTGGTTCATCATCCAAATCTATTTATTTTCTGCAGCATGAAGTATCACTCGTGTTGACAGGGTTTGAAAACTGTTCAGAACTAAAAGTACTCTGAAATACCCCGTAACTTCATCCTTTACACTATATTGGCACTATGTTCGTTAATGCATGGGATATGGTTTTCAAAGATATTTTTGAACCGTTATATATTATTGTTCAGTTTTATTACTTTTGGTGGGCTATTGCTCACCCTTGCTTTATTTATTATATCACAACAACAGCTAGATCTGATGGCCCGCACAAGGCGCACTCAACTCAAGCAGGTGACAGCCGTCAGAGGGTTACCCGCTATTGTCATAGCAGCCATTGCTGAGGCAGGAGCAGCCAGTAAGCTAGACTGGTAGCTTTTATGTATCAGACTTACTTATATGTATGACATATGTTAATCAACGGCAAGAAACTATTAATTTTATACTGTAATCATTTTGGGTTGTAATAACTTATAACTTGTGGATCCTATGATTAGAGAATTATTTCAATTTTATCTTTGGGACTATAACTGGTTTTGTGTGATGTGATATTATTGTGGGGTCATAGCATGCTATTTGGTTATCTTGATTTAAGTGCAAGTATTGTTTATGGAATATGAGACCGTAACGACCAGGTCCCCGACCCCGGATCTGGGGTTGTTACAACTAACCTTCCCTTGTTAATAATTCAAAGCCTTTTCAGAAGCCTTTACCTGCACTTCTTCCTACCCCACCTCTTGTATTCAAACTAAACACAACCCAGACTACTCTTCTAAACCATTTCAAAGACCGTAAACTATTTTATCTGCTGCTGAGAGGAGGGAAAAACAACTAAAAGGGTTGTGTTACTTCTGTGATAAGCCATATGAAAAGTGGCATAAGTCCAGTTAAAACAATCTCAGTTATTTACAGTTGAAATACCAGGCATGGATGAAGAGGAATTGGAGGAAAATGAGGTTGAAGATCGTTGTTTTGAGGTCTCTAGTGTGGAGCCTTGTATCTATATTGATGCTTTAAGTGGGAATCATAATTTTCAAACAATGAGATTGAATGGTTATCATGACAATAAAAAGCTTCATATTTTGATCGACTCTGGTAGTACACACAACTTTCTGGACCTGACTTTAGCTAAAAAGTTGGGATTACAATTGGATTCTATTACCACTCAAGCAGTAAGATTAGCAGATGGGAATCATCTACCATGTCAGTTTGTGTGTAGAGATTTTAGTTGGAAATTGCATACCATAGATTTTAAGTCGGATGTGTTGTAAGTTCCGTTGAGTAGTTGTGAAATGGTCCTGGGGGTTCAATGGCTTAGTGATTTTGGTACTGTAAAGTGGGATTTCAAGAGACTAGTTATGGAGTTTGACTTGGGGAATTGTCATCATGTCCTTAAAGGAATTCCCCCCAAGGGAGTCGATGTCAGTTCGTGTATTGATAGTCAAAAGATGATAGCAAATTAGACACATCTATATTTTATGCAATTGATATCTCCCGATGAAGATGAAGACAAATTGAAGATATTTAGCTGCGCATTAGAAGTTAGTGCTATTCCACATGGTGTTCAAGAAATTTTAAAAAAATACAAGTAAATCTTTGACGAGCCAACTGGGTTACCTCCAACAAGAGGTGTTTTTGACCATAGGATACCCCTGGAGTCTGGAGCAAATCTTGTGAGTATAAAACCCTACATGTATGCTCTAAAATAGAAAGATATTATTAAAATACTTTTTCAACAAATGCTGAACCAAGGAATAATAAGGGACAGTTGCAGTCCATTTGCATCGCCAGTTGTATTAGTGGGGGAAAAAAGATGGGTCCTGGAGGCTTTGTGTTGATTATAGGGATTTGAATAAGAAAATAGTCAAGGATAAGTTTCCAATTTTGGTGGTGGATGAGCTGAAATTATCAGGTTCGTTTGTGTTCAGTAAGATCGATTTGAGGGCTGGTTATCACCAATTAAGAGTTCGTAAGGGCGATGTTTACAAAACGACATTTAAAACACATAACGGACACTATGAGTTCTTAGTGTTACCTTTTGGATTGACCAACGGCCCTGCTACGTTCCAAGCATGGATGAACTACATATTCAAGTCACTGTTAAGAAAATGTGTATTGGTTTTTTTTTGATAATATCTTAGTTTTTATAGTCCAAATTTAGAAGAACATTTGGAGCATTTGGAAGCTGTTTTTAAGTTGATGCATCAACATACTCTTTTTGCTAAAAAAATAAATGTGCATTTGTCATTGAAAAGGTGGAGTATCCGGGGCATTTTATTTCTGGCCAGGCACTACAAGAAAAAGTTCAATAGACATCACACTTTAGACATCGGTTGTAAATGCCACTAATGTTAAAAGATGTAATTACATCACCCTGAATTAAACTGATGTCTTTGCTTTTCGTAAACATCACTTTTTTTAAAACCGATGTCTAAAGTCGGCCTTTAAAAAATAAAATGCGTACCCTTCTTTTTGTTTCCCCCCTTAACTAAAATTTTCGCCTCTAAGTCAAAATTCCCCCCCCCCATTCACCAAATATTTGCCCACCTATACACAATTATTCCCCCTTCAGGAAAATTAAACACAAAACTAATTAAACCAAAATTCACAAAACTAAAAACTAACTCTCGATACTCTCTCTCTCTCTCTCTCACCTCCACCACCACTCATTGCTCTACTTACCACGACCACCTGCTCTACGTACTCACCTTTGGCCGTCTGAATCTCGAGCGACTGAATCTCTCTCTCTTTGCTCGTCTCTCCTTTGCTCGTGTCGAAATTGGTACTCGCCTTTCTTCGTCTCTCCTCCAGCCTCTACATGAATATCTCCTCTGTGATTTATCTATTGAAGTTGATGAGCTTCAATTTTGGGGTTTTTTAAAATCTAAACCCTAATTTCTTAAATTGGAATTTTATAAATCAAAACCCTAATTTCTTAAATTGTATTTTTTTTATTTACTTGGATGTATTTTGCTTAGTTTGATTGTTATTGCAATATATGTTGCAGTATTGCGATATGCTGATGTGTAGGTTTGTGTAGATGTATTTGATAAATTGATAATTAATGTTCTATAACTGTGATGTTTGGTTTTAACAATTTATTTCTGGCAACGTGTATGTGCGAGTGTGTAGGATTAGTAAAATTGTTTCTATTTTGGTTGATATGTTTAAGTTTACATTCAGTTTCAGGGATTTATGTGAGTACATATATTGTGTAGAAATGTAGATGTGCACAGAGTAGTATACATGTTTATATTCTACTTAAAAGTTTCTTTGCTTTATTAGCTTGAATTGTTATGTACTTGACTTGTGCTTTGTACTTGCCTACAAAATCAACTATATCATACAGGACCTATGCGGATGGAGGAGTGAAGAATATGGCAACGACGCATTTCGAAGCCGATGCGCGCAAATGTTTCCCCGGTTGGGATGAACCTGCTTTAAAGGTACATGTGATTTAAATTGTTCAATCCGTTACTGTTTTACTTGTTTGAAGTGTTTATCATGTTCATATAATGATCATAAAATACTTTTAATTGTAATATAGATATGATATTTAACTTACCCTAACAGGATACCTTTAAGATTACAGTAGGTGGTGTTCCATCCGAATTGACAGTATTGTCTAACATGCCAGTCTGTCAAGAAAATCATGATGGGCTCTTGAAGAGCGTACAGTTTGAGGAATCACCGATCATGTCAACATATTTGGTGGCTGTTGTAATTGGTTTGTTTGATTACATCGAAGATAAAACATCTGACGGTATGCTTATAACTCTGGAATACTTCTTCAAGTTATATTAGTCTGGATATTAATGATTGTTCGGGCAGGGATTATTGTTCGTGCCTACTGTCCTATTGGAAAAAGTGAGAAGGGAAAGCTAGCTCTTAATAAGCACTCGAAATATACAAAGAGTAAGTTAATTTCTTTGATCTTATATGGTAAATCTGATTGTAAGATGTTGGAAACATTAAAACAATTTTATAATGTTCAACAGCAACGACCGAATAACAGATTAGAATTCTGTCAATCGCACTACCTACAAGAGGATGACTTTTACCTAAAACAATGCTGCAGGTAAAATTACAAGGTAAGATTGTTGATCTCTTTTTCTGTCATGCAAGTGATACAATGTTAATATTTCATGATTACTGTCAGAATTACAAGGTAAAATTGTTGATCTATTTTTCTTGTTTTTCTTACTTTTATAGTTCCCACGTGCATGCTGTTGGAGGCTTTCTTATTTATGACCTGTGGCTGCAAGCTTTTAGAAAATTAGGGAACTCGGTGTTGATAAGCTTAAGAGACCTGTCCTGGATGAGATTACCAAGTCATTAGTGCTGTGTTACAAGCTAAATTTTACACGGCGGGATACTTCTCCTCTATTGCAAACAGGTCACTACTATCTTCCTTAAAACCGCTTTACTATTGGTTCTTTTCCAAATAACTCACTTATGAATGTCTTCTTTTATGATCATGTGTTGGATTAAAATGTCACAGGAAGCATCCCTTCTTAACAAACCTGATCAAGCTTGTGCCATGTTTAATCCTTTTGAGGTACACGAGTCATGGTTTATTCTATATCTCTAGCTGCTACGTTAGTGATCGCATGATAGTTTCGAATCAATGTCATTATCGCTTGTTAATTTCTTGAAATGCAATTTTGTTTCTTGCTTACTGATTATATTGATTTGCATAACTTTGGATTATTAGGTTGCTTTATTGGAGTGGACAGACGATCTGAAGTCATTCATATTGAAGGGTTATGGTAATGCACTTAATTATACAGAATGGGAGTGCCTTTACTTGAAGATGTCATTCAATCCATGGAGCAGGCCATTAAATCTAAAGAAGGTATAATGTACATCTGAAAATATTATCTGCATTTTGTTGGGTTTCGTAAGTAACTGTTAGTTTTCTAAAAGCATTTTATTGACATTGATTTGATAAAGAAAATATGTCGTGCCACCCAAACTTTTTAGTTTTTCCATCATACCCATGTCAGACATGACACAACATGGATAAATTTATCCATTATATGATCCAAATCTTATCAAATTACGATAATTTGTATATGTAACCGTGTTTTTGTTTGAAAAATGTTATAAGTATTAAGTTATTCTAGTAAATAATATGATTCTAATTTTTTTTCATTTGTACTAACTTGTTTGACACTATATGGATCAAGTTAAATTAGGACAAAAATAGCATAAAAAACTCTGATAATGGAATGTATTTTTTTAATTTAATATTTTACGACATTTAGATATTTTTTTTCCAAATTTAGACATTCATTACTGTTATCGTAGTAACTTTTATCTTTGAACTCAAGCATATGATAGATGTAGTAATTTATCATTGGGATAGATGTACGAATTATCAGGAATTTCTTTCTGTCGATAGTGGAAGAAGATTTGAAGAAAATTGATTACATTAACACGACACAATATGTAAATCAAGAAATGAAATTGGGTAGGTTAAAAATTATATGCATCTTGTTGCTAAATCTGTTCATCTGTTATTGTAAGAACCCAGATTTTGGGTGGGATTAAAACTTTTATGTATTTAATGATGTAAGAATGAATAGTGGTTATGACTGCGATGTAACGAAGATCTATTAAATAAATGGAACGGATTTGAATTCAATTACTTACATGTCATGCAGAATACTTTTGGTTGACGGCATAGGTAAGAATGATCTATCTCCTAAGGATATAAGTATATTACTTCAAGTAAGATTATTCTTGTGTCATCCAAATCAATATCTATTATAAGTCCAGCGGTTCCGTAAAAAGGTTAAGAAGCACTCGAGAGTGAACCAGGTTCATTTTCCTAATTATAGAAATTAAATAAAAATAAGTGATGAATAGTGATTTTGGTGGAATTTGGAATATTATTATAATAATGATATACCCGGTATTCGGAACGGATTTCTGAGTTCGTATTAGTGATCCAGGAAGAAAATAAGTGTATGTAAAAGCCGTCGGATTCAGAAAAAGAGCACTTTTATTTTCTCCGAGATTTCCCTGGACACTACAAGACTTAAGGAGTTATAAAAGGGAATTAAGGAATTTAAATTCGAGAAGTATTAAGTAAGATGAAGAATAGTATTAGAAATATTAAGAAGGTTTTCGGTAAAACCCTAACTAGAAACGAATGAGTTATTCCCTCGAACGATCAACGAACAAGCAAGGAAATTGAGTAATACTCGGACAAAGGAACGAATAAATAACCAAGAGACAAACAAGTGCAATTGGTGGGAAAAGGAGAAACCCAAGTAACATCCTTATAAGTCAACTACAAGATGAGTGGTGTAATTGCATTCTTGCAAAAATGGAGTTGTTTGTTGTAGTGCCAACACTTGGCCCAATGAGGAAGCAACAAGTGGCACCATTGGATTGCCAACAACACATTAAAAGAGATGCATCCATTATATATGCAAGGGTTATACATGTATTAGCCATAAATCACCAAAACAAAACAAACCACCACCATTTTTCTCCATTTCTTCATAAAAATCTGCCCATTCTTAGCTAATTGGAAGTCCAACTTCCAACCATCACTTGTTCTTCAAATTTTTATGGTAAGTACTACATATCATGGTAATGATCTCCTAGAAATTTCAGCTTCAAATTCATCTTTTATCATTTTCAAATAAATCATCAAAGATGATGATGAATAGTGTTCTTCATAAACTAACTTTTATTTCTTGATTTCTTTTGATTATTCAAGCTATACTAAGGCTAGATAAGGGCTAAACAAGGCTTGATAAGTTCATACATACACCAAGGAAGGTATACCACTCTTGAAAACCAAGCTCTTAGTTTAAGTTTTGGTATTTTAGATGAGTTATATGGATTTAATGCATGTTTAGGACCTTAAGATTATGATTGGGATTTATTAAATGTGAAATTAGTTTAGATGAACGGAAAGACATTGCTTGGTCTTAGTTCATGGTTGAATAACATGTAAATGTTGTTTGGAGTGGAAACTATAATTATTGGATGGTTTGAAATTTGGAAATCATGTAAACATAGCCGTCGTAATGCCCGATTGTCGTTAGCCTTAAGAAACCGTGATTAGCAGTAGCATGAACACACTGTCCAGTCTCGGATTTTGCCATGAAAGGCTAGATTATGTTATAAGCTTCGTTTTGATATAAAGATCACGTGAAACGGACTTACGGTTTAGGATTTATGACTAAATTACTAAAAGTAGTTCGAATCCGTAAACAAAAGTTCGTAACTGAAATTGAACCCTCGTAAGCAATGTAACGTCATGGCGAATCTTGGTAAATAAATACTAGGGGTAAGAAGGAAGGTGTGAAAGAAAACCGTATGTCAAAAAGAGCATTTTTCGATTTATTAAAAATGTTCGAGTCAAGGTTAAACGCGAACGAACCCCTAAAAGACGACTCTTTTGTAACTTTGGTAAAACACTTAGAAAACGGGCGATAAAACTCGGAGTATAAGATTGGTTCGTAACGATCAACCTTAGAACTCGTATGACTCAAGTATGTCCCAAGTATAAGTGCAGTGACATGTCGTATTAACGAACGAATGTCGGGTCGGATCAGTGATAATAAGTAATCCACTAATAGGGGTATAACGAGATAACTCGAGAACGTGTTTCGATTTAAGTATAACTTAACTTTTAATATGTTAAGTGATTAATCCCGAATGCCTTGGCTATTTATAGATCACCAGGCTGAACCGGGACCCGCTACCACTACCCCTTACCGTACTCGACTACCAGGCAAGTTTCAATTCCCTTCTTTTAGGCTGTTGTTGTGATTGAATAAATATATATATATGATTGCTGATATACATATGCCATTGCATGCATGCCTACTTTCAAGTTGAATTGATATACTTGTTCCCTGAATGTTATTGTTGGCTTATAAGCTAGATAGTTATATATCAGTTATAAGCCGGTTATTATAAGACCCTCATAGAAGGGCGTATATATCTTATTAATCAAAAATAGACCGGGAGTCAATATTCCTTGATATATCGAGATTACCTCGGAAGAAGATATTTAAGTAAATATTTTCTATTATTTGGGCGACGAATATTATTTGAATATTCGTTCGAGACTAATTATTTTAACGATCCTTACTTCAAATAATTATTTGAACGTAACTATTCAACGAATAATATTTCTCAATATTCATTCAGAGTCGAACTGATTATCGACTATTATTTCGAATATTCTTCTAAAGATGAGACTATTAAATGAATATTATTTTGGATATTCTTTTAGATTATTATTTTATTAAATCAATATTACTTTTGAATATTCATTTAAGATATTAAATACTTGATGAATATTATTTTAATATTCATCTGAAGCTTGATTTAATTATCGAATATTATTTCGAATATTCCTTAAGGCTTGGATTACTAAATGAATATTACTTGATATTCATTTAGGATATTATTCATTAAATGAATATTACTTTTGAATATTCATTTAAATTCCTAATTAATCATGAATATTACCTTAAATATTCTTTTCAGGTCTTATTAATTAATGAATATTGTTTTGAATATTCATTTAAATATTTATTTATTCAATAAATATTCTCCTGATATTTCTTCAGGGATTATTTTGAGAAATACTCTGATTAAAAATATTCTTTCATATTCCCAAATATTCTTTCAATATTTTAACTCAATAAATATTCTCTGAATATTTATTCCATACTTAGAATAATCTCGATAAGGTTAATCTTCTTCGATTATTACAGAAAATATTTCGAAGTCATATTATTATTAATCTTATATCAAGAAAGGTTCCCAGACATCATTCATCTTTGAGTCTATCTTCTTAATAATAAGGGAACCTTACTTGGAAAAATGTTATTTATCTTGTCGACTTCCCGGTCATAAAGTATTCCCTTCACCCGCAACTCGGGTGCCGTTGACTTATTAAGTCGTTGTTTACCTTCTCATCTTTCGAGGGGTAAGATTACTGGAACAAGTTGATATCCGTTACCAAGTAATAGCTTGGGAGTTATTGGTAAATTTTCCTTTCCAACTAGATACGACTACTTTGTGGAGTCTTATCAACAAGTATTATACTTGGGGAAAGGGGGACGAACGTTATATTCAGAATCATGAACTCTATTTGAACTAGGAGTCGTGTAAGAGGCCGAGTAGCGCCGGTCCATCCCCTTGGCCCAACCGTTGGCCGGGGAGAGCTAGCATGGCGGTATACAAGTAAAGCCGTCAGTTCTTCCTTCTACCGGTAGTAAATCTAAATTGAGCTGTACGATCTCGACTGATCATCAAGATTGGAACAGCGGGCGCGGTGAATACTCCATCATTGGTTCATCATCCAAATTCATTTATTTCCTGCAACATGATTACTGTTGGCAGAGTTGGAAAAGAGTCATAACTGGAATTGCAACCCTTTCTTGCAAGTTCCTCTTCTTAATAACGATAATAATATCTCGCTTACTTTGATGTAGCAGATATTCCTTCAAACAAATACTTTAAGTTACCTTGTAACTTCATCGTTCATATTATACTGGCATCATTTCCGTAAATGCATGGCATATGGTTTAAAAGATAGCTTTGAACTGTTTTAAATTATCGTTCAGTTATATATTTGTTGGTGGGCTTTCGCTCACCCTTGCTTTGTTTATATTATGTCACAACAACAGCTAGGACAGATGGCTCGCGTCAGGCGCACTCGGCGCAAGCAGGTTACCCGACCCACCGGACTACCCGCTGAGATGCTAGCCGCCATTGCTGAGGTAACATAGTTAGACAGCTTTTGTTTCCTGTTTAACTATATGTATAATTAATGTAATCAACGGCAAAACTTTTAAACCTATGATGTTATCCTTTTGGGATTGTAATAACTTTTATTCGTAACCCTTTAATGTAAGACTTATTTCAATTTCATCTCTGGGACTATAACTGTTGTGTGTGTGAGTGGTAATTATTGTGGGGTCACAGCATGTGATTTATTTATTGTGGACTCAAGTCAAGTATTATGAATGGATGTAAGACCGTAACCACCAGATCCCTGACCCCGGATCTGGGGGTGTTACAGAGATGGTATCAGAGCGAGAGTTATATATCCCAAGAGATGATACGACGTTATATAATAATAAATTCAATAATATAATAAGAACCCTTGCCAGGTTCATGATAGTAACATAGTTCGTCTTGTGTAGGCGAGCGACTTGTCGGCCCAGGAGGCAGCTGCGAGACAGCATGATGAGGACATGTTCCGGACTAGGGACCCATACTATGAGCACTTGCCTGAGGATGATACTGATGTGATCGAGTCTGAGGAGGAGGACCCTGAGGAGGTCCAGGATGATGCTGACACAGATGTTGTTGAGGCTGAGGGGGAGGAGGACCCGGAGGGGGTCCAGACAGGACAGGACGCTGAGTTAGTGGTTGAGGATGATGATTATTGGGTTATGACTGAGTTCAGGACTATAGGAGATGACACTGACATGACCACGGATCAGGTGGTGCCGGTGGATGAGGGTGTTGAGGGAGATATAGATGAGCCAGTAGTTGGTGCTGTAGGGAGTCCTGGACTTTTTGTGCCACTCCTCCCTGTTGAGAGAGCCCCTACCCCACCACCACTACCTGTGAGCCCCTACCCCGACGAGTTTGAGGAGCTTACCCCAGAGCCCCAGCAGACAGAGACTGCCGCTCCAGCTGAGCCATCCACCCCACCTCATGCCCCGATAGGAGGAGTCCCAGTATGTGTTCACAACTTGATTGTGAACGGGCTTTATAGAGAGTTGTCTGTGGCAGATGCCAGGTTGGCAGAGTCTAGGAGTGAGTTAGCAGCAGAGAGAGCCGCCCGGATGAGGGTGCAGGGCAGGAGGACTATCAGTGACAGAGTTGGGTATAGGGCTGTGACCCGCATCGAGCTGAGGGCTCGGGTGAGGGTGCGACAGTTGCCTACTGATGGGCATGGTAGGGTAGACAGAGCAGCGGCTGAGGAGGTTTTCCGCATCGCCATGGGGAGGGTTCGGAGGATGTTTCGTCGTGACGGCTGATTTCAGATGTAGTGATGCAGTGGTCTAGTTGTCTAGTCATGTACGGACATAGTGGTGCCGACTTTTGTAGGGATGGTTTTCTTGTACTTGTTTTCCCTTTTTGCAGACTAGACAGATAGACAGCATATTTCACTTTTGACTTGTTGTTGTTGTTAGGATGGTTGTACTTTAAACTATCGTTGTAACTCGGATGTTGTACCTTTTCGGTACCTGGTATATATTTGTTTCCATTTCAGTCATTACAATTTTGTTGGGATGTGATCACGAGTTTATTAGCATATGTATTACTTTTCGATTAAGTTGCCATGAGATATAAAACTGTGGGATTTTAAACCCAATCATGTAAAGAAATGTGCAAGGAAAAATCCTCTAAAACAGATCAGTGAACCTAATGTATAACTTTCCAAATTTTCAGTAAAATGCCTCCAAGACGAATGGGCACTAGGGCTAACCCCCGCGAATCTACTGACCAAGAAAGTCACAACCAACACGAGGAAAACCGTGGAAGTAGTGAGGAACAAGATCAGGACTATAATGAGCAAGAAGATTCCCAGTATGGAGCAGAGGATGAACCCCTGTACTCTGAAGAATTTGAAAGGGAAATAGAGGGTGGAGAAACTGAAGTAGAACAGGAAGGGGAGAACCAGGGCGGAAACCCCATGGGCCAGTTTATGGATCTACTTAGGCAGAATTTGAACCAATACCCCCAACCACCGCCAAGCAACAACACTTCAGTGGCAAATTCCTTTAGGGCCTTTAAGTCCCTTAAGCCCCCAGAGTTCCACGGATCGGCTGATCCCGTTGAGGCGAGGGCCTGGATCAAAGAAATGGAAAAGTCTTTTGAGATTCTGAGTATCAATGAGGCTCAGAAGACTGTTTTTGCTACTTACCTACTAAAGGGAGAGGCCAATTATTGGTGGGAAGCCAAGAAAAACATGGAGACTGATGCTGTCATAGCCTGGGAAAGGTTCAAACAATTATTCCTGGAGAAGTACTTCCCGAAGTTCATGAAAACCCAAATGGAACTTAAGTTCTTGGAACTGAAACAGAACAATATGTCAGTGGCTGACTATGAGGCTAAATTTACTGAGCTATCAAGATTTGTGCCAGAGTTTGTAGACACAGAAGAGAAGAAAGCTAACAGGTTTCAACAAGGGCTGAAACAGTGGATCCAGAATAGGGTGGCTGTTTTAGAGATTACAGATTATGCCACCTTGGTGCAGAAGGCAACCATTGTGGAGGCTGGTAGTGATCAGATGCAGAGAGAGAGAGAAAGGGGGGATAAAGAGAAAGCATGTTAGTATGGGCGGAAGATCCGCTGGAGGAAAACCCCCAACCAAGTTTAATCGAGGAGCGGTTTCCCTACCAGGGAGGAGTGTAGGGTTTAAACCATCTGCGAGTGTGAGTGTGAGCCAGGGCGGCCACCAATCAGGAATGTCCCGTTCCAACCCTTCTCGACCTCCATTGCCATTGTGTGCTACTTGTGGGAAGAGGCACTCCGGGGTGTGCAACCTGAAGCAGATAAACTGTTATAAGTGTGGGCGAGCTGGGCATTATGCTACCGCTTGCACCACGGTCATCCCTAACAGCACAACCTGTTTCCAGTGTGGACAGCGAGGGCACATGAGGAAGGATTGCCCAAAGAGCAAACCAGCAGCATCAGGAGCAAGCAAGGTTGCCTCAAATAGGCCACCAACTGCTAGGACTTTCAATATGTCAGTACAAGATGCCGTGAGGGACACAGATGTGATAGCAGGTACTTTTTCTCTTAATTCAGTCAGTGCAAATGTCTTATTTGATTCAGGAGCAACTAAGTCTTTTATATCTAGAGATTTTGCGCATAACTTGAAACTTAAAACCCAGCAACTAAGAGATTCCTTACAAGTAGAAATAGCTAATCAGGAAATCGTACCGGTTAATCAAATTCACCCCGATTGTAAGCTAGAAATAGGAGGACGATCCTTCTATGTCGATTTAATTCCTTTTAAGCTAGGGGAATTCGATGTCATTTTGGGTATGGATTGGTTGTCTCGCAATGATGCGCAGATAGATTGTAAAGGGAAAAAGGTTAAGTTGAAAACCCCAGGGAAGAAAGAAATAGTGTTTAAAGGGATGCGACAGACCCAGAAAATTCTGACCATGGCGCAAACCAAGAGATTGTTACGAAAAGGGAACGAGGCTTATTTAGCCTACGTTATAGATACTCAGAAGGAAGTGCCAAGATTGCAGGACATTCTGGTAGTTAATGAGTTCGAGGACGTGTTCCCACAAGATCTCCCTGGACTACCACCTGATAGGGTAATTGAGTTTGCCATCGAATTAGCCCCGGGGACGGCGCCAGTTTCGAAGGCCCCGTACCGACTAGCCCCAGTAGAAATGAAGGAGCTAGCTAAACAATTACAGGAATTGTTGGATAAGGGCATGATAAGGCCCAGTGTGTCGCCTTGGGGCGCACCAGTGTTGTTTGTTAAGAAAAAGGATGGAAGTATGAGGTTATGCATCGACTACAGAGAATTGAACAAGATAACCATAAAGAATAAGTATCCATTGCCCAAGATAGACGATTTGTTTGACCAGCTAAGAGGAGCTGAATACTTCTCTAAGATTGATTTGAGAACGGGATATCACCAACTGAAGATCAAACCTGAAGATATCCCGAAGACTGCATTCCGCACCAGATATGGACATTATGAGTTCTTAGTTATGTCGTTTGGATTGACCAACGCCCCAGCAGCCTTCATGGACCTAATGAATAGGGTGTTCAAGGAATATTTGGACAAATTCGTGATAGTTTTCATTGATGATATTTTCATCTACTCAAAGACAGAGGCAGAACACGCTGAACATTTAAGGATAACCTTAGAAATACTCAGGAAGGAGCAGTTATATGCCAAGTTCTCCAAGTGTGAGTTTTGGAAAAATGAGGTACAATTCTTAGGGCACGTGATCAATAGAGAAGGAGTGTTGGTTGACCCCTCCAAGATAGAAGCAGTTTCAAACTGGGAACGGCCAACTACTCCAACCGAGGTGAGGAGTTTCATTGGACTGGCCGGATATTACAGGAGATTTGTCCAAGACTTTGCGAAACTCGCAGCTCCATTAACTCGACTTACCCGTAAAACCGAGAAATTTGAATGGACTGAGAAATGCGAGAAGAGTTTCCAGGAGTTAAAGAAGAGGCTGGTGACAGCCCCAGTGCTGGCATTACCTGATGGAAAAGGAGATTTCGTGATTTACAGTGACGCTTCGCATAAAGAACTGGGATGCGTGCTTATGCAGCACGGCAAGGTAATAGCGTATGCGTCTAGGCAATTGAAGGATTATGAAGTCAGATATCCCACGCATGATCTAGAACTAGCAGCCATAGTCTTCGCTTTAAAGATTTGGAGACACTACCTGTATGGGGAAAAATGCGAGATTTACACAGACCATAAGAGCCTCAAATACATTTTCACTCAGAAAGAGCTTAACATGCGCCAGAGGAGGTGGTTAGAGTTAATCAAGGATTACGACTGTGAAATTCGATATCACCCGGGTAAAGCCAATGTGGTGGCTGACGCCCTTAGTCGGAAAGAGAAGCTCAAGATGATAACTTCAGAGAAAGAGCTAGTGAAGGATTTTGAGAAGTTGGAAATCGAGGTTAAGTTACCTGAAGAGGGCCAAGAAAAGTTGATGGAAATTAGAATCCAACCTCCATTGCTAGAAAAGATTAGACTGTGCCAGGAACGGATGATGGAGGAAGAAAAGAACTCCACAGAAGAGCTAATGACCGGGGAGGAAATTAAGTGCGAAAGAGACAAGGAAGGGATCATGAGGTACACGTACAGGATATGGATCTCAAATGTTCAGGAGCTCAAGGATGAGATTTTAAATGAGGCACACAACTCAAGATACTCAGTGCACCCCGGTAGCACTAAAATGTATAGGGATTTGAAGGAGTATTACTGGTGGCCCAATATGAAAAAGGACGTAGCAGAGTGGGTAAGCAGATGCTTGACCTGCCAACGAGTGAAGGCAGAGCACCAGAGACCCAGCGGACTTCTACATCCCTTAGAGATTCCAGAATGGAAATGGGAACATATAGCCATGGATTTCGTAGTAGGTTTACCCAGGACCAAGGCTAATCATGACACCATATGGGTAATTGTAGATCGACTGACGAAATCGGCTCACTTTCTCCCGATCAACGAAAGGTACACGGTCGATAGACTGGTGGACATCTACTTAAAAGAGATAGTGGCGCGACATGGAGTCCCAGTCGCAATAGTATCCGATCGAGATCCTAGATTTAACTCCAGGTTTTGGAGAAGTTTTCAAGAATGTGTAGGGACCCGGCTGAACATGAGCACAGCCTACCACCCCCAGACAGATGGGCAAAGTGAAAGGACCATCCAAACACTAGAGGATATGTTGAGAGTCTGCGCGATAGACTTCAAGGGGAGTTGGGATGATCACTTGCCATTGGTTGAGTTCTCCTATAATAACAGTTATCATTCAAGCATTGGGATGCCACCTTATGAGGCCCTTTATGGAAGAAAATGTCGATCTCCCTTGTATTGGGATGAAGTTGGAGAGCGAAAGATGCTCGGGCCCGAAGTGGTCCAACGAACTAAAGATGCAGTAGATCTAATCAGAGGACGGTTGGTAGCAGCCCAGGATCGACAAAAGAAATATGCCGACTTAGCTCGGAAAGGCAAGGAATACGAGGTAGGGGACCTAGTGTTCTTGAAAGTGTCACCTTGGAAAGGTTTAATGAGATTTGGGAAGAAAGGAAAGCTGAGTCCCAGATACATTGGACCATTTGAGATCTTGAGACGGATTGGGGAACTAGCTTATGAACTCGCATTGCCCCCGAATCTACAGCAGGTGCACAATGTGTTTCATGTTTCGATGCTGAGGAAGTATAATCCGGATGCAAAGCATATTGTAGAGTATGAGCAAGTGGATATGCAACCAGACCTGACCTATGTGGAGCAACCTGTGGAAATCATAGACCGGAAAGAGCAAGTGCTCCGAAACAAGGTCATTCAGCTAGTCAGAGTTTTGTGGCAGAACCACAATGTAGAAGAATCCACCTGGGAACTTGAAAGCGCAATGCAAGAAAAGTACCCCCACTTGTTTTCAAACTGATTCCGGGACGGAATCCTTTTAAGGAGGGGAGACTGTAAGAACCCAGATTTTGGGTGGGATTAAAACTTTTATGTATTTAATGATGTAAGAATGAATAGTGGTTATGACTGCGATGTAACGAAGATCTATTAAATAAATGGAACGGATTTGAATTCAATTACTTACATGTCATGCAGAATACTTTTGGTTGACGGCATAGGTAAGAATGATCTATCTCCTAAGGATATAAGTATATTACTTCAAGTAAGATTATTCTTGTGTCATCCAAATCAATATCTATTATAAGTCCAGCGGTTCCGTAAAAAGGTTAAGAAGCACTCGAGAGTGAACCAGGTTCATTTTCCTAATTATAGGAATTAAATAAAAATAAGTGATGAATAGTGATTTTGGTGGAATTTGGAATATTATTATAATAATGATATACCCGGTATTCGGAACGGATTTCTGAGTTCGTATTAGTGATCCAGGAAGAAAATAAGTGTATGTAAAAGCCGTCGGATTCAGAAAAAGAGCACTTTTATTTTCTCCGAGATTTCCCTGGACACTACAAGACTTAAGGAGTTATAAAAGGGAATTAAGGAATTTAAATTCGAGAAGTATTAAGTAAGATGAAGAATAGTATTAGAAATATTAAGAAGGTTTTCGGTAAAACCCTAACTAGAAACGAATGAGTTATTCCCTCGAACGATCAACGAACAAGCAAGGAAATTGAGTAATACTCGGACAAAGGAACGAATAAATAACCAAGAGACAAACAAGTGCAATTGGTGGGAAAAGGAGAAACCCAAGTAACATCCTTATAAGTCAACTACAAGATGAGTGGTGTAATTGCATTCTTGCAAAAATGGAGTTGTTTGTTGTAGTGCCAACACTTGGCCCAATGAGGAAGCAACAAGTGGCACCATTGGATTGCCAACAACACATTAAAAGAGATGCATCCATTATATATGCAAGGGTTATACATGTATTAGCCATAAATCACCAAAACAAAACAAACCACCACCATTTTTCTCCATTTCTTCATAAAAATCTGCCCATTCTTAGCTAATTGGAAGTCCAACTTCCAACCATCACTTGTTCTTCAAATTTTTATGGTAAGTACTACATATCATGGTAATGATCTCCTAGAAATTTCAGCTTCAAATTCATCTTTTATCATTTTCAAATAAATCATCAAAGATGATGATGAATAGTGTTCTTCATAAACTAACTTTTATTTCTTGATTTCTTTTGATTATTCAAGCTATACTAAGGCTAGATAAGGGCTAAACAAGGCTTGATAAGTTCATACATACACCAAGGAAGGTATACCACTCTTGAAAACCAAGCTCTTAGTTTAAGTTTTGGTATTTTAGATGAGTTATATGGATTTAATGCATGTTTAGGACCTTAAGATTATGATTGGGATTTATTAAATGTGAAATTAGTTTAGATGAACGGAAAGACATTGCTTGGTCTTATTTCATGGTTGAATAACATGTAAATGTTGTTTGGAGTGGAAACTATAATTATTGGATGGTTTGAAATTTGGAAATCATGTAAACATAGCCGTCGTAATGCCCGATTGTCGTTAGCCTTAAGAAACCGTGATTAGCAGTAGCATGAACACACTGTCCAGTCTCGGATTTTGCCATGAAAGGCTAGATTATGTTATAAGCTTCGTTTTGATATAAAGATCACGTGAAACGGACTTACGGTTTAGGATTTATGACTAAATTACTAAAAGTAGTTCGAATCCGTAAACAAAAGTTCGTAACTGAAATTGAACCCTCGTAAGCAATGTAACGTCATGGCGAATCTTGGTAAATAAATACTAGGGGTAAGAAGGAAGGTGTGAAAGAAAACCGTATGTCAAAAAGAGCATTTTTCGATTTATTAAAAATGTTCGAGTCAAGGTTAAACGCGAACGAACCCCTAAAAGACGACTCTTTTGTAACTTTGGTAAAACACTTAGAAAACGGGCGATAAAACTCGGAGTATAAGATTGGTTCGTAACGATCAACCTTAGAACTCGTATGACTCAAGTATGTCCCAAGTATAAGTGCAGTGACATGTCGTATTAACGAACGAATGTCGGGTCGGATCAGTGATAATAAGTAATCCACTAATAGGGGTATAACGAGATAACTCGAGAACGTGTTTCGATTTAAGTATAACTTAACTTTTAATATGTTAAGTGATTAATCCCGAATGCCTTGGCTATTTATAGATCACCAGGCTGAACCGGGACCCGCTACCACTACCCCTTACCGTACTCGACTACCAGGCAAGTTTCAATTCCCTTCTTTTAGGCTGTTGTTGTGATTGAATAAATATATATATATGATTGCTGATATACATATGCCATTGCATGCATGCCTACTTTCAAGTTGAATTGATATACTTGTTCCCTGAATGTTATTGTTGGCTTATAAGCTAGATAGTTATATATCAGTTATAAGCCGGTTATTATAAGACCCTCATAGAAGGGCGTATATATCTTATTAATCAAAAATAGACCGGGAGTCAATATTCCTTGATATATCGAGATTACCTCGGAAGAAGATATTTAAGTAAATATTTTCTATTATTTGGGCGACGAATATTATTTGAATATTCGTTCGAGACTAATTATTTTAACGATCCTTACTTCAAATAATTATTTGAACGTAACTATTCAACGAATAATATTTCTCAATATTCATTCAGAGTCGAACTGATTATCGACTATTATTTCGAATATTCTTCTAAAGATGAGACTATTAAATGAATATTATTTTGGATATTCTTTTAGATTATTATTTTATTAAATCAATATTACTTTTGAATATTCATTTAAGATATTAAATACTTGATGAATATTATTTTAATATTCATCTGAAGCTTGATTTAATTATCGAATATTATTTCGAATATTCCTTAAGGCTTGGATTACTAAATGAATATTACTTGATATTCATTTAGGATATTATTCATTAAATGAATATTACTTTTGAATATTCATTTAAATTCCTAATTAATCATGAATATTACCTTAAATATTCTTTTGAGGTCTTATTAATTAATGAATATTGTTTTGAATATTCATTTAAATATTTATTTATTCAATAAATATTCTCCTGATATTTCTTCAGGGATTATTTTGAGAAATACTCTGATTAAAAATATTCTTTCATATTCCCAAATATTCTTTCAATATTTTAACTCAATAAATATTCTCTGAATATTTATTCCATACTTAGAATAATCTCGATAAGGTTAATCTTCTTCGATTATTACAGAAAATATTTCGAAGTCATATTATTATTAATCTTATATCAAGAAAGGTTCCCAGACATCATTCATCTTTGAGTCTATCTTCTTAATAATAAGGGAACCTTACTTGGAAAAATGTTATTTATCTTGTCGACTTCCCGGTCATAAAGTATTCCCTTCACCCGCAACTCGGGTGCCATTGACTTATTAAGTCGTTGTTTACCTTCTCATCTTTCGAGGGGTAAGATTACTGGAACAAGTTGATATCCGTTACCAAGTAATAGCTTGGGAGTTATTGGTAAATTTTCCTTTCCAACTAGATACGACTACTTTGTGGAGTCTTATCAACAAGTATTATACTTGGGGAAAGGGGGACGAACGTTATATTCAGAATCATGAACTCTATTTGAACTAGGAGTCGTGTAAGAGGCCGAGTAGCGCCGGTCCATCCCCTTGGCCCAACCGTTGGCCGGGGAGAGCTAGCATGGCGGTATACAAGTAAAGCCGTCAGTTCTTCCTTCTACCGGTAGTAAATCTAAATTGAGCTGTACGATCTCGACTGATCATCAAGATTGGAACAACGGGCGCGGTGAATACTCCATCATTGGTTCATCATCCAAATTCATTTATTTCCTGCAACATGATTACTGTTGGCAGAGTTGGAAAAGAGTCATAACTGGAATTGCAACCCTTTCTTGCAAGTTCCTCTTCTTAATAACGATAATAATATCTCGCTTACTTTGATGTAGCAGATATTCCTTCAAACAAATACTTTAAGTTACCTTGTAACTTCATCGTTCATATTATACTGGCATCATTTCCGTAAATGCATGGCATATGGTTTAAAAGATAGCTTTGAACTGTTTTAAATTATCGTTCAGTTATATATTTGTTGGTGGGCTTTCGCTCACCCTTGCTTTGTTTATATTATGTCACAACAACAGCTAGGACAGATGGCTCGCGTCAGGCGCACTCGGCGCAAGCAGGTTACCCGACCCACCGGACTACCCGCTGAGATGCTAGCCGCCATTGCTGAGGTAGCATAGTTAGACAGCTTTTGTTTCCTGTTTAACTATATGTATAATTAATGTAATCAACGGCAAAACTTTTAAACCTATGATGTTATCCTTTTGGGATTGTAATAACTTTTATTCGTAACCCTTTAATGTAAGACTTATTTCAATTTCATCTTTGGGACTATAACTGTTGTGTGTGTGAGTGGTAATTATTGTGGGGTCACAGCATGTGATTTATTTATTGTGGACTCAAGTCAAGTATTATGAATGGATGTAAGACCGTAACCACCAGATCCCTGACCCCGGATCTGGGGGTGTTACAGTTATGACTTGCTATATAATACTTCCTAAAAGGTGTCATATGATGTCCCTTGTTAAAATATTTGATGTTTCCTTATTTAAAAATCATGCTCCTGGGAGCTATGAAAAAGCTAGGCTTCGATTTGCTCATTCAGAGACACTGCTGCCTTTTTCATGTTTGATAGACCTCTTCCTTGAAGGATGTGGATAGTTAAATTACAACAGAATACTTTCTGATTTCCATGTAAACATACATTTGGGTTTAATAGAACAAAATGTAGCGGTATAATTTGAAGGGTCAATACACAGTCAATGGATAATCTCCTTATGAAAGAAATTTCGCAATTAGACATAATCACATAGCAAAAGTTGCTTTACAATTTTGACATATTTCAAATTACATAGCAAAAGTGGAGAAACAATATGCTAGTTTTGTACAGTGGAGAGGCAGCACAGTGGCACCTTTCGGTGGAAACAATATGCTAGTTTTGTACAGTTGTCCAGCTAACAACTCGAGCAAATACATGGTGCAAGTCCTACACAACGAACATCTTGTTCCTCTGCCTATAAGTTTCTTGCCTGAAGTGTAGAAGTGGGAGTAACATGCTCCTAGTATCCGAGTTGATTATTGTCTTTCAACTGCTTTATATATACACGTGCTTAAATGTAGCTACCATTTTTTTTCCTGGCATAACAAATCTCAAATTTTCACCCCCCCTCTCCCCCTTGACCTATTAGTGAGGCATTGCTTACGTGGTAGCTCAATTATCAAGAAGTCTTCCATTTGTGTACAAGACAAAGTTGAGCTATAGTTTGTTGCTAAGAGACGAGCTTTATCTTACATCTATAATTTTTGTTTTCTTGCAAGGATTGTATCAGTAACTTAATGTCAGCTAGCTCACACCCTCATTCATAAAGAACACATGTATCAAGGCAGTGGTACTATCTGCAAGCAGGAACCAGCTGTTGACACGCCTAGTATAAGATGAGATAATTTCGAAAATCATGTAGTTTGGTGTAAGTTGTGCACAAGCGTACGTAGTTAATTCTAGTGCCTAGCTTGACATTTTGGTATCTTGTTAAGTGATAGAACTAGTTTGGTATCTTGTTAAAGTAACATATGGATGATGTACATGTTGGTGGTTGTATTTTGTGAATGGTTTAATATAAATGCATGGTTGGATATATTGTGAATGGTCCAGTTTTTAATTTTTTTGGTATGCATTGAAAGACAACGGTTTATTTAATTACACTCAGAAATAAATGTCTAATTGTAACAAATACATCGAAAGTTTTACCAAATAATGATGTCTAAAACAAAGATATACATCACATTTTTTCTACAATGTCCGATGTCTAAAAAACAAATAGAAATCACTTTTTATTTATTTGATGTCTAAGAGACACATCTAAATGAGTTTTTTCAGAAAAAACTGATGTTTATACCTACATTAGACATCAGTATAGGATGATGCCTAAGTTTTCTATGGACATCGATCTTTTCTGGAAAAAAGCTGATGTTTATAAGAAAATTAGACATCAGTCTAGGATGATGTCTAAGATAACTATAGACATCACTTTATATGCTGAAATTTTGATGTCTAATATCCAAATAGACATCTTTTCCAAAAAAAGAAAGTGATGTGTATGAGAAAAATAACTTAGTTTATTATATGTTTTCTAGAATATAAGGCATGCAAGTTGTTTATAAAATTAATTATATCTAACCTATTTTGTAGAACAACCGATGTGTATTGAAGGAAATATCAATGTCTATGTTAGCACAGACATCAGTTTCTGACCGATGTCTAGAATAGACATCTCCGACAAAGACATCACTTGCAAAATATCATAGACATTGGCCAGAAACTGATGTCTATTGACCCTTTTCTTGTAGTGAGTGAGTGGAAACAGATCCACAAAAGGTAGTTGCTGTAGAAAAATGGCATGTGCCTGGAAATATGAAAGAATTACGGAGTTTTCATGTATTGGCGGGTTATTATTGAAAATTCGTAAAGGGTTATGCTTCCATAAGTAGACCTTTAACAAATCTACTTAAGAAGGGAGAGTTTTTTTGGTCGGATGAAGCAAATTCTGCTTTTGAAGTGTGACATCGTCAGACCCGGGGTCAGGGATCTAGGGTAGTCACGATCCATTTACTCCTTGCTGTACCTGTATTTCTCACAATATATAATCAACCTGCTCATGATCTCATAATATAAACACACTCACACGGGTTAAAGTCTCAGAAATGACACACTTACAATATAAGTCCTCAAAATATAATTTATTACAAACCCAAATGTTTACTGGATACTTCTGCTGACGTAACCTCTAAGTGAAGGCACATCAGCGGCTCAATCGTCTGGTTCTGGTCATATACTTACACAAGTCATATTTATAAATAAAGCGGACTAACAAAAGCTGCAGACTGATCCAGCTGGTCCTTACTACCTCTGGGATTGCTGCCATGAACTGCTCACGGAAACGTCTTGCATTTCCCACTCGCTTGCGGGCTGTGTGCCTGATCCTTGGCATCCCTCTTAGCTGCTATGTAATATATAAAACAATAGCAAGAGTGAGCGAAATCTCAGCAAGGTAAATAAAGTATGGCATAATCTGCCTATGAATGAAAGTCTTAGTATGAATTTTTACCAGACAATTATAGGGGGTGTTTGGGATAACTTATTTTCCAGAATAAGTCAACTTATTTTAAGTTGAAAGTTAAGATTCCTAACTTTCCAACTTATTTTCCAACTTATTTTTGCAACTTATTGAATATCAAACATACATTAAATACTTGTATAAAAAGATTATCAAAATATAAAATATTTACCCGAAAATAAGTCCATAAATCCTTAATATAAGATGAGCCAAACAAGCCAATAGTCAAAATATCTCATTTCTGAAACCATTTCCTTTACCGGAAAATAAATAACTCATTATTATCTCAATAACTCAACAAATGGAATTTATCTCTTTTTGGAAAATATTCGAACTATCTCTGTACTTCAATTATCAAATACTATCATATATGAAAAATATTTGAAACTCATCTCCACCGAAGCAATTTATAAAACATGCATCCTTAATTGAAAACTCGAATATTCACCCTTATAGGGACTGGTTAGAATTTGGATGCAAAGACTCCCATCTCGGAAACAAAATCAGCAGTTTCAGATACTGCCGGATAGAATGAATAATGCTTCATAGGTAAGAGAATTGACTTGAACTTGTGACGGGAATTTCTCAGGCGCACTCCTGCTCGATGATCAGTCGATATGCATAGGGCTCTCGTGATCAAAACTTCTACATGTAGAGGACAATCCTGGTTTCCCAGTCTGCCCCGACCTCATCAGGGTCGTGGATGGATGACGTGCTACCTTCGTCTCTAACTCCGTTTTCCCAGCTCTTGTCTCTGAATGAATCTGCTGGCCTTAGAACTAAAATAAATTCAAGTCCCCCGGGTCTCTACCCGCACTACACCATAGATTGCTTATTGCAACAACACAAATACATTGCCTTAAGACATATATTTGTTGCAATAGAGTCTATGGTAATGATTTTGTAAAATTTGACCGTTGCATCCGCCCCTGTTGCAATAGAGCCATGTAGCAACATTTTTGACACCATACTACAACATAATAAAAATATTGCAATAGAATTCAGTAGCAACATTTTAGGCTCTACAGCAACGATTAAAAATTATTGCAATAGAATATGAGGGTAGTGAATTGACAATTTAAGGCAACAATTCTGAGACCAATTGCAATGATTTTTTTATAGATTAATGTAACATATTTTGGCCCTATTGTAACATTTTTTTAAAAAAAAAAAAATAGTAGGCTCATGCTGGAAATACCATAAACCAAGGCAATTTATAGCCAAAAATCCAAGCATCATCATTTCATAAACCAAGACAACTTTATGCGTTTTGTTCAAAATTAAATAAAGTTACAATTCTTATACATCAATTTTTTTCCAACAATTATTACATCGGAAAACCAACATATGCCGATTGCTTTTTCCATATATTTGTGCCTGGCTTTTGCAAATCAACAACGAGAAATTCGCGATGAGCCTAGAAAAAGTGTTGCACCTTGTGTCCGACAATGCATATGCCTACAATTACAAAAGTAAATAATTATAATATTAAAGACCAAAGAGTCCATAGTGCAAAAACAAAGAAATGTTTTTATTATTACCATTTGCCAAAATATTAATTAGCCAAAGAAATTGCAAAGTGAAGGTGTATTATCTGGTCCACCAAATGAAGAACTGATCGTGCAAGCTTAACTTGATAAATATGAATAAACGTGTATATCAGGCTTGAAAGTAACACTAGAATACGAGGCATAAGGTGAAGGAAGGCCGGTGATAGCTCGAATGATTGATGGAGTGGCAAGAGGTGGGGGCTGAGTAATTACTTGTTCTCAAGTATGTGGAAGATCAATTTTTGTTAATAAAATATATAAAAGACATCAATGCCCTTCGAAAAACAGGGCATAGTATAGCAAAAACCATGGATACCTTAAGATCTAATATACGTTGAAACTCCAAAGGTGTACCCCTGGTAGCAGTGCACGATAGGTATCTGCCACCAAATCAAATTGGGACGGTATAACCTGTCAAAGCAAAGACAAATGAGTAAGTTACTATCACTTTCTCCAAGGAAAAAACTAACAATACACCATAAAAGGCCTATGGCAAGCCCTAAAAACTGTTGTTGTATGTCCAAAATAATTTTCTGGAACAATTTTACAGGATAACTCAAAATCATGTGTTAACATACATAAAGAAAAGAAAATAGGAGTATACATATAATTATATTGAATATATCCCAATCATTGGTAACAAAGACAAGAGCCTGCTATGAGCCTTATGCTCTCCTGTTTACCTGGAGCCTTACATATATAACAAAGGTTATTAATCACGTCTTGGCTGGTAAAACGAGTTGCCCAGTGCGCTCCTTGACCTGAAATATCTTCATTGTTCTAAAATCATAAATTTGGGTAATATATATCATCCTCTACCTTTCATAACAACGATGTCACCAATGAAATCACCGGACTTGACACCTGTTTAGAGAACCGAATATTCGGGGAAGGAAGTGAATGAGAGTACGTATGTAAAAATATATATTTAGTATATATACAAATTATAAGGCTTTTCTTGAAGTGCACAGAACAAAAATGTAACAAATTATTGAAAAAGAATTGTACACAATACATTTGAAATGATTTATAAAATCAGAAAGACAACAAACTAATAGGAACGACTGCTTATTTTGAGTAGAAATTTAGAAGAGCAACTCACCCAGAGCAGCCATAGAGAACCTCCGCACCTTTTCTTGGAGTCTCTTAGACCATCGGTTAGAGAACCTAATATTCCAGAATTCGATTAATCATTATCAATATAAGTAGTTTGTTGGATCAATAAGCCTATGTGCAAAGCAACTCGCACATGTAAAGCTGAGGCCTATGACTATAGCAGCATTTTGATGATAACAAGCATCACTGAGCCATTAGTTAAAATGTTGGCAGCATCAGGGTTGCTACTCAGCATCTCAAGGTATCTAATTAAATTTTACTTTTCAGTAATAACAGAGTTTTAACTGATGATTGTTATTACCTTATTGCTTAATGCATCCAACTGCGGTTTGGTAAGTTTAACAAAATTAGATGTTGACGGTGCTTCCAAGGGAAAAGTAGATTTTGTTGTCTCTGATCCTTTATCATCCTTTCTGCTGGGCATTACAGGTCTAACCTAGGACAAAGGTTTGCTGGTCTAGGTGGAAGGAGTATAAGGGTGATAAGAATGTGAAATACTAGCAACCACAGAGTTAATAATTTAACATTAATATGTCGAGCAGTAAGTACCGATTTGAGTATCAGAACTGTATATCAATTTTTATGATTGAAGTTTTTTAATATTTTTTTGATTACTTATAAATAGATAATGCACATTAACATGTTAAGTGTGAGACCGCAGGGAATTCGCCATGACGACATGGATGGTAGATCAGTCTAACTTTATTCCAAAGTTTATAATGGTCTCTTATTTATTTGCCGTCCATTAACTATACTTAGCATTGCAAAAAATTCTTAGTTCTGAGATTCTGGAAATTCACTTTTCCTTCCATACTATAAAAAGCTTTAAACAATTAAATCTAAATCTGCAGATAAGAATACAGTATGTATATTTGACCTATTATAGGGATGATTTTCTTCAATTCTTGCTGCAAGTGTGAGAGAATCTATTCCAGCAACTTGAAGACTCCTTAGGTTTTTGAAGTATCCTCTGCTGAGATGAACATATGATTATAATCGTTGTATTATATTCAAAAACAGGTATAAGCTTTATATTGCAAGTGTTAGCTATTATAGCAATCATCTAATTACTTCAGTAGGTTGCTTTAAATGTACTTTGCAATAGGAAAAAGTGCTGGTATTAAACCATACCAATTTCTCAACCCCGAACAGGTATCATGAATCAAACTAGCTAATTTAGGATTTGGCTTGACTAGTTTTGCAATAGTTGTTTGAATGTTTGGATCAGTAACTGGGCTTGTGAGGACTCCATCTCGAATGTCAGCACAGATCTCTTCCCATACTTGTTCAAATGTTATTGAAGGCATGTACGATGATGTGGGCAAATTTAGAGGGCACAACTTGTATATCGTAGCGGTTAATCAGTCCACATAGGAGATGGCGGTACAACGATTGAAGAAATCAGGACTAAATATTAATACATCTGAGCTACAACATAAGGCATATAAACAAAATTCCAATTTAAAAAAGAAAAAATACAAACACAATTAACATAAAACAAACATAACACAAACAACAAGCAAAATATAAACACAAACTAACATAAAATTACAAACCCAAGGAGAACAACAAAAACATTTAAAATTACAGCAAAATACAAACACAAACTAATAACAAAATTACAATTTAAGACCCTTAATTAACAAATTTAATTGGGAATCCCTAATTTTAAATTAACAAAATCTCAATGTAAAAGCTTATTTAACATAAACGAAAAAAATAACCCTACAAATTGATTTAAGTACAAGCACAAATTAACAAATGAACCCTAATTGATACATGCAAAATTTATCTAAAAGCATATTTTAAAATTGATTTGGGGAAAGAAGATACATTTTTCGAGCTTGAGGGTTCTAGTTTAACTATTCTTCGATCTTGAATCTTCGAGCTTGAGTTTTGAGTTCTCTCTCATCGTCTCTCTCGCTTTGCCTATGTCGTGTTTGTGTTGTGTTTTTATTTTAGTCAAATGTTTTGGTCAAGCCCCTGTTTTAATGTTTTAGATAGCCCGGGCAAAGAAAATCGGAAGCCCGCTTATTTTTTAACAAGCCTGCTAAAATTGCCCCCAAAAATTTGAAACTAATGGTAATGTTTATCTATATTCGTTGCAATATAACTCAACTTTTGCATTAATTAAATACAATTGTAACAATTTTAAAATTTTAAAAAATTTTAACAACTGTAACAATATAACTTGTGCCGTTTGCAGATCTTACTCGGATCCTTTGGTTACTCCCAGAATCAATTGGAAGCTAACCGATAATTTCTCATTGGCCTTTAGCCGGAATCTCAGTTTGAGCGACGAAGAGTACTCAAGAAATCAAGATGTAATCTCATACTCTTGGAAAGAAATTGGATTCCCTTATAGTAGGGTTAAAATCTCAGAATACACCCTCAGGTGTCAACGAAGGAAAGTAATAATGACTTTCGAAACTCTGGATTCCCAGTTCTCGATAGATTTGAAAGCGTTTAGATGGCTCAAGTGAGTTGATAATAATCAGAAATAAATAATTGGGAATCCCTAAAATCTTGAAAATATTTTTGAAGGTCAGAGGATATTTAAAATAATTTTTAAAGACCTCAAATGATTTTTAAATAAAATAAAATGATTTTCAAATCATTTAAAGAGATTTAATAAATATTCAAATAATATTTATTAAATAATTCTCAAAAATAAAACAATGATTTAAAATAATCCTTTGAAAATAAAAGAAATATTCAAATAATATTTCTCAAATCATTTCCAAGTATTTAATACTTTCTGGAAATATAAATAATGTTTACTCAAAACATTTCTGTTGTGGAATAAAAACTAGGTTACGATTTGTAATTAATGCTAGGGTGGTTGAGCTTCGAGCTTTAATGGCTGCTTCTGCGTTCGAGACTAAACGGTCCTCACAGAATGCCTACGTATCTCTATAAATTAGAGAATCAAGCCAATAAAACGTAGTTCTGAGATGAGGGGTCAGGCCCTTTATATAGGCTGAGAAGCCTTTAGAATTATAGTAGGAGTTAGAGACTTGGTAGAAAAGTCTTTGAGGAAAGTTCTAGATCTATTCCTTGTAGGAATCAGTTTCCATATTGAATTGGATGCCTTATAGGATAAGTCTGAAAGGGATATTATCCTTATCCAACTCTTATTTGCTGAGCTGTTTATTTCCCCCAATATTAATTACGAAATTAATATTATAATAGGGGTTTTGGGCCCATCTGGTGGGCCCCACGTTTGGACCATTCAGGGTCTAATTAATGCCTCATTAAATGTGTCTTTAGGGCTTATTTTCAGCCCATATCAATTTCTCAAATTAAATAATAATCTTGTCCCTGGAATAACCAAGGCATACCATACATCCTCAACATCAAACAACATCTATTATAAGCCTCTAAGGTCAGTGGTGAAGCTCAAATCCAACACCCATCATTTTTACATATTTTACAAGGCCAAACAATCATAAAACCACTTAACATGAACTTATCTTTACATGAACATCAAAACCACTTCAAAACTCATATAAAACTCAAAGTTGGTTTAGGGTTTTACCTTCTTGGAAGCTCTAACAACACTATCAAGTGTTTATAATCACTTAACAAGCTTTAGATAGTCATTTTATAGCTTAAATCTTAAGAACAAAACAAGAAAACAACGGTGAGTTACTATTCATCACTATTCTTTCTCATCTTTGGATGGATATTTGACATAGCTAGGATACCATAGTCTCCTTAGTAGCTTTCTTTTAAGCCATAGATCACAAGAAACAAAGCTTGGGAGCTAGAGTTTTGATTCAGGAATTATGGGAAGGGCCGAATGGAAGAAAAATGGTGGTGGTGTGTTCTTTATTTTCTCTCTTTTTCTCTTTGTTTGACTATTTATTAAATGAATTATGTGAGATATTTGTGATGTATAATCAGCCCTTAATCCCCCTTAAAACACTTGTCAAGGTCTTGTCGTGTTTTGAAGAAGTGATGACATGTAGCCTTGTTGGCTTGTTCTTGATCTAACACCTCATCCATTCTATTTCGTTTTCATTTCTTGATTTCTTTTTCCCATCAAATTCACTTAATAATAAACCCTAGATGATCATGCATGGTTTCTAATCTCATTACGTATTTAATCCATAATTTATTTTGCATTCGCTTTATCGCCTAATCTCGTTATAAAGTTCTAGCGATTTCTAGAACGCTTGTTATTCTAATTCAAAGGTTTTCGTTCTAAATCCTTAAATCATATTTAATCAAAATATAATCCTTGAATCCTTGATATAATAATTCACTTGTCTTGATTGCGTTGATATGCTCTTTCCTGCTCGATCAAATTTTCCATAAAAATAAAGTTCGTATTTTCTAAATTCTGATCGCGTTTACATACACTTATTCGCTTCGTAGATTACTCGTATAACTTTACAAAATCCATTTCCTGTCCCGCACATATGGTAACGTGAAAAATTTCTTAATTCCCAAAATCACTATTCATCCATGCAATTTCATTCATAAATAAAAATTTTTCTCAAGTACAAAAATTGGGTTATTACATGAAGCATTAAAAAAAGTTTTAGTGCAGCACCCGTTTTAGCCTTGCCTGATTTTTCTATGCAATTTGAGATTGAGACAGATGCATCTAGTGGTGGCATCGGTGTAGTGCTTATGCAGGGTGGTCATCCTTTAGCCTTCTCAAGTAAAGCTTTAGGGCCTAAATGGCAAAAGCTTTCTGTTTATGAAAAAGAGTTGTTAACGGTTATGCGTTGCGTAGAAATAGTTAATTTGGATATTCTATTGGTCACAGTTAGCTATTTAGACTTATCTTGTTTGTTGGAATAGAGAGCTATAATTCTATAAATAGCTCAATGATTAGTATGTTTGATATTGTAATATAATTCAATCCTTATCTCTCTGAACTCCCTCTATCTCTATTTCTCATTCTGCTCTTCTCTCTTCCCTTATCACCTTCTCTTGTTCTGTTACTTTTGTGTTATAACTCCTAATAGTGGTTTCACTTGACATGACTATTTCATACTATCCCAGTACTCACAAACACGTCCTCCACATATCTTGCAACTCGTATTGGGAGGTTATTTTTATTTGTTGAGTATGAAATACACACAAGAAAATACAGAAGGGGGTGAATGTATTTTCTAACTTTTCTTCAATTTGATCTTAGGAATAGTTTTCTTGAATGTTTGAATCTGTGTTTGGATATGTAGCTGAGTATGTGTTTGTGTTCAACAAATAATACATGTGGAAATAAGAACAAAACCACCAGTACTCACTTTAATCTAATATTGTATTAGATCGAAGATTTTGCTACAACCTGAGAATACAAATGTTAGTATTCTCAGCTTCGTTTCTCAGAGAGATATTTTCTATGATATTACTATTGAAAAAAACCCACTTGCTAAAGAAGTGAGGTTTTACACTTATAGACATGTGTACAGCCCACTTACTAAAAATGACAGAACAAAACAAATTAACTTTCTAACTAGTCTATCCTTATTTTGTATGTGTCTGGGCCGCATGCAATTTGACCATCCTGTTAGCTTGCTCAGAACCACTACTCTAGCAGCCTGTCTCTGAAATATCTCTCCAAGCTTCCTTGTAGGCTTTCCACGTACACATTACAGTTATGGTGGTCCTGTAAGTGTACTGGCTTGTTGCAGATTTCTGACTTGTACCTCTTCAGTAATTTGTCTTCAAGTCTCTATTCGAGAAATGGTTAAGAGTTTGATTCGAGAACTAGAATTAAGTTACTCGATAAATCTAAGTTCTCGAATAGCTATTTCCTGAGATATCGAACCACTTCTCGAATTAGTCTTTTCTTCAGAAATCCTCGAGTTGTCGAATAGTGCATTTGACTTATCGAATCTCTGAGATATCGAATAGTTTCTTGAGTCCTTAAGATATCGAATGTAGCTTTGATTTGTTGACCATTTGAGAACTCGAGTGCTACTTTAACTTGTTGACTTCCTGAGTTCTCGAATAGGGTATTTAGACATGTCGAATTCCTGAGTTCTCGAATGTAGCTTTAACTAGTTGACTCCTTGAGATATCGAACAGTGTCTTTTTTGATATCGAATCCTTGACTTCTCGAAAGCTTGACTTCTCGAATAGAACAAATTTACTTCTCGAATTTGTACTTAGGCAAATATTCAATCTTCAAATTCCAAGTATGATTATGTCTTCAGCCTTGTTCTTCAAGCTTGAGGAATGATCACTAGATCTTCTTTCAAGCATTATTACATGACTTAATTTACAATTACATAGATATAATTTGATACCTATTAGAAGTACAAAATACAAGTAAAAACTCTACAACTAGAGGGTTCCCCAGTTAAGGGATCATGTAAGTAATACAAAGCATTACAAACAATTAGGCTTGTTATTAGAGGTATTCAGGCATGCCTCTCTGACTAACAATCTCCCCCAAATTGTGAGTAAGACTCTTGATAAGTGGATTTTATATCCACTTAAACCGTTCCATATCGGCTTAAATTGATTACTTGGCCTCAAGTATGTGGTGTGTTTAATGTGTTTTCATTGAGTTTTGCAGAGCTAAGAGAGTTGGAGGTTAATTTGATTAAAATTCGGATTTTCCGGGTCGGCTGCGCAGTCTACACTGTTTTGGCCATATCTGGAGTTCTACAAGTCCGATTCTGACGATCTTACAGCTCACGCGAAGAGGAGAAGATTTTCTGCAAAAGTTAACAATGACCAGGGTGCGCTGCATCCTGGAGAGCGCACTGCGGTACGGTGTCTTTGCTGGAAATTCTGAATTTTTATCCTGAAAATTCTGATTCACTGTTTGGGCCATATCTTGAGTTCTATAAGTCCGTTTTGGACGATCTTACAGTCCACGCGAAGATAACAGAATTCTCTTTCATTCTAAAGTGGTTCAGATGTCCAAATACAACTGGAACGGAAAAGAAATACTGAAGAAAAGTCAGTTACGAATTTTCCTTCAAAACCGAATCAGTTTAGGAAACGTATTATGTGCCGAACTGCAGAAATTCAACTTTGACAAGGAAATTGCTATAATTCCTACTTCTAATAAGTATGGTAATTGCTCTGGGCGGCTAGAACATTCCAGAATCAGATCTACACATGGAATTTGCAATTCTATTCTCATTCAAGAACGAAAATTGCCATACTCCTATTCGAACTCTAAAACGGCAATTGCTTGATGGAGAAGCAAATTAGGGCTATAAATACACATCTTAGGGGACAGAAAAAAACACATCATTACATATCAACTACTTAGGTTTATTTGTATCTTTTCATACTTTGTTTTTATCATGGTTTCATCAGATCCCATGATGACGAGAGGTTCGATTATTAATTAATCGTTGTCATGGGATTCTATCAGATTTATTTATGGAGCTTTAGTATCTTGATGCTTTAAAGATCTGTGTATGATGTATATTTGATATCCTTGTATGGTTATTCTTAATGCTTTTAGATGCGTAGCTAACATCTAAATTGAATTGTTAATCTCTTGCGAAACAAGAGTGGATCTTGAGATTTAGAACTTGCCATGCTATCATAGGATAGGTTGATGTTTTAACATCATGATTTGTAGCGTAAATAGAGATATTATGCTGCCCTATGTGATCAATATGGATAACTTGTGCTTAAACTGTTATGTTTTCAAATCTTATAGAGATATAGGGTCTAAACATAATTGGTGTCTATTCATCTTCTATCTCTTTTGTGGATGTATGAATAGTTTGGTGTTAGTATACCGAGAGGTAGCTTATACTTGTTTCGTGTTGTCCGATCAGATAACATAACCATTGCATATAGTGATTAAAGGCGTCATATCTAAGCAAATTATTTAATGAAGTTAGGATCCCATGTTTTCTCTTGCATAAGTAATTCGATTCCAATTCTCGTTAGTTAGTTAATTCTTAGTTTTGTTAATTTGTTTCTTAGTTAATTATAGTTAATCTAAACCCAATCTTGGTAATTGTCTTAGCAGTGAATAAAAACCATACATTGTTGCATAGGTGCATGAACTGAATTGAAACCTAACCAGATCTCTGTGGGAACGAACTTGACTTATTCATATATTACTTGTGACCACGTACGCTTGCGTGATTTTGTGCAAACAAGTTTTTGGCGCTGCTGCCGGAGATCATCGGTGTTTTATTTTTAGTTTATGTGCTTATCATCAGTGGTTGTTAGAGTTCATTGACTCGGATTGTTTCTTACATAGTTGTTTAGTTCTATGTGTTTCAGGTAGCAATGGGAGAACCAACAGTAGCGAAAGAATTGATGTATTATTCTCAACAAAAGATCAATGACGTCCAATTTAGCATTGTCAGGCCAGCTATTGCAGCTAATACTTTCGAAATCAAGCCTAGCATAATTCAGATGGTGCAGAATTCGATTCAGTTTGGGGGTGCTCCGATTGAAGATCCTAACATGCACATCCGAAATTTCATTGAGATCTGCGACACTTTCAAGATCAACGGGGTGTCGGAAGATGCTATCAAATTGAGACTTTTCCCATTCTCTTTGAAGGATAAAGCTAAGGGCTGGTTGCACTCTCTACCAACATGTTCTATTTTGACATGGGAGGATCTTGCTCAGAGATTTCTCACTAAATTTTTTCCCATGGCAAAGACCGCAACAATCAGGAACGCTATTACTAAATTTTTACAGCAGTCTGAAGAATCTTTGTGCGAGGCTTGGGAGCGATATAAGGAGATGCTAAGGAAGTGTCCACATCATGAGATGCCTGATTGAATGGTGATTAACTGCTTTTATAATGGCTTGGGTGCACAGTCAAGACCCATGCTAGATGCAGCATCAGGTGGAGCTTTATGGGCTAAGAGCTATGCGGAAGCTTATGAGCTAATTGAGATGATGGCTGCGAATGAATACTAGAATCCAACTCAGAGATTATCACAAGGCAAATTAGCAGGAATTCTGGAAGTTAATACAATCACAGCTCTAGCAGCTCAGCTAGAGGCACTTAATAAGAAATTGGATTTTATGTCAAAGCATGGGGTACTTCAAGTTGCTAGTGGTGGTGAGCTATGTGAGGGCACACATGAGACGAGTCAATGTGCCATATCTTCTGAATCGGCACAGTTTGTGAGTAACTTCCAGCAACCTTCGCAACCAGCTCCAGCCACCTATCATTCCAATTCCGGCTGGAGCAACAATCAAGATTTTCAGCAGCAACAGTTTCATGGTCAATCTTCGAATGACAAATCTGAATTGGATGAATTGAGGTTGATGATTAACAGTCAGGCGATATCTCTTAAGACATTGGAGAATCAGATTGGGCAAATTGCAAGTGCCTTTCTCAACGGACCGCAGGGAGTTCTTCCTATTGCCACAGAGGTAAATCCAGGAAAATAAGATGGCATGGAGCAGGTTAATGCCATAACACTCGGATCTGGAAAAGGCACGAACGATCAGAATTCAGCAATTGAGGATGAAGAAGAAATTCATGATCAGGATACTACAGAAAAAGAAGAAAATTCTATTTTTTCAGAATCTGTGGTGGATAGTGATGAGGAGGAAGAGTGTGAGTCACTAGGCTTGGCTGATCTTTGGGATTCTCAGGTGCTGATTGATGAGGTGGTTTCATGGTCAAATCTTGAGGATAGTGCAATTGAGTCTTTTCTTGAGGAAGATGTTTTGATTGAGGGTAATGAGGATCTTCATGAGTTGTATAGGAATTTTACTTCTGATGAGATGTTAGATGAATTGAATGCTATTTGTTCTAAGCATGAAACCCAACTTGAGGAGAGTTCTTTTGATCCTCAGTCTGTTGTGAAGACTTCTGTTGGTGAACTACCCACTTTTGTTCCTAATCCGTCTATTTCCACTCTTGCTCAGTCTTTGGTGGTTAATAACGAAAATCATCATGTTGAAGAAACTTCTAGACTCGAGTTTAAATCACCAGATCAGCTGAGGTATGTATATTTGGGTCAATCATCTACTTTGCCTGTTATTATTGTTGCTAACTTGTCAAGTAGCGAAGAGAACAATGTTACTGACACTTTTGAGGAGCAAAGAAGGCTGAAACTTGTCATCAAGGATGTAGCCCCGGAAAAGATAATTAAATGGCCATATAGAGATACGGTGCCGCCTGAGGAGGGTGATCCTACCGACAGTTAGGTATGTTCTCTACTATCCCTTGTATTACCTTCCATTCAATGCGGACATTGAATATTTCAAGTTTTGGGGGTGGTTCGAGGGATGAGTAGTGTATAGTAGTTGTTTATAGTAGTTATGTGTCATGTAGGATATCATGTTTGCATTTTAGTTGTAATTCATGCATGTTTTGTTCGTGTTATTATCATGTGAGTCCATAGTAGTTTGCATTTGCATCCATGCTGGATAGGAATTTTATGTTGTTGACGCTTTTGATTGAGAAGTGATATGCTTTGTTCTTGTGCACATACATACACTAGTAAGTTGAAGCTAGTAGACTTATTGAATGTTGTGAGTAATTAGAAGGACATGAATATGTGCAAGTTGATTTAGTTTGCATGCTTTGAATACAAGTAAGTGCATTAGAGAGATTTTTGCTTGGGATTGAGTATGTTTTTCCCTGTACCGAGTGAGCTTTTGAGCCTTATTGCATATTTGTTGCAATTTTAATCGTTTGCTTGAGTGTCCACGGATTGTTTGCATTGCTAGCAGTTGTTTGAGGTCTTTCTTGAAACGCATGACATTATTTGACGATTAAAATGATAAAGGCATATAGGAATAACCATGTATATTTTCCCATATTACCACACCATATTTACATGATCAATTAGTTAACCCGTTGAGTTTAATTCTATTTTTTCGGTGACATACCACATTACTTGCATAGACCTTTTTCTTGTATTGGCCTTACATTAATTTGAACCCACATTGTCAAAGGCTAGTAGAGTGCTTAAGGGAGTAATAAGGTGTGCAACTAGGGGGTTTTTTTTTGTCATAATTTTGGGGGGAATATTAAACATTGGGTTTGGTTGTTTACTTGATAGTCGGCATGTGTAATAAAATCGTGGGATCATTGTTATTGTTTATATTATTGCTTTATTTAGCTCTCGGAAAAAATAAAGAAAAAAAGAAAAAAGAAAAAGAAAAAAAAGGAAAGAAAATAAATATTATGAGAGTATATTTGTGTTTGTTGTGATCCTACTTTAGTCGACTAGTCGAGTGTTTTTGTTGGAAGAAAAATAATAAATTATGTGGGGGGAAATAGGGTATTGTGTATGATTCATTATAGTTCCTACTAGCTTTTGACACTTCACCTGTTTTGGCTTATTTGACATACCTTGTCCCTAGCCCCGTTACAACCCAAATAAAGACCTTTTGATTATCGTCATTGATGTATGTTGTGTTAAGAGTTAGATTGATACCAATTGTCAAGCATGCTTATGATTTTGTTGGAATTGAGTGATACACTTACCCTTGTTCTTGAGTGAATATTCTTTTGTGAGTGGATTGTGAGTGTTTGCTTGTTTTTGCGTATGAGATCCCGATTTTTGTCTCAAAGATGTACTCTTGTAGGCTTAGCATGGTCACTAACTTATTCTTACACTTGACATGGACTTTTGAGAGCTTATGCATGTTCATTGAGTAGACTATGTGAATGCTTGCACTTTCCACACCAAGACATCGCATTATTATTTTGATTCTTAAGTTGAAATGACATGAGAGGATTTGAAGGTGTGGTAATGTATTAGTAGTAAATCATTTATATTTTCATAATTGTTGCATTCATGCATTGCATTGTGTTTGCATTGTTTAGTTAAATGGATTTTGTGGGTACATTCACTATAGGCCCTCACGAGACCTTACTCGTCCACTAGGGCTGCCTAGGGGTTTAAAGGGCTTGTTGCATATGCCAAATGCAACCGTGATCACCTACGGAAGTGGTACTAGTTAGTGTTAGTTGTTTATGCTTGAGGACAAGCATCAGTTTAAGTTTGGGGGTGTGATAAGTGGATTTTATATCCACTTAAAGCGTTCCATATCGTCTTAAATTGATTACTTGGTCTCAAGTACGTGGTGTGTTTAATGTGTTTTCATTGAGTTTTGCAGAGCTAAGAGAGTTGGAGGTTAATTTGATTAAAATTCGGATTTTCCGGGTCGGCTGCGCAGTCTACACTGTTTTGGCCATATCTGGAGTTCTACAAGTCCGATTCTGACGATCTTACAGCTCACGCGAAGAGGAGAAGATTTTCTGCAAAAGTAAACAGTGACCAGGGTGCGCTGTGGCCTGGAGAGCGTGATGCGGCGCGGTGTCTTTGCTGGAAATTCCGAATTTTTATCCTGAAAATTCTGATTCACTGTTTGGGCCATATCTTGAGTTCTATAAGTCCGTTTTGGACGATCTTACAGTCCATGCGAAGATAACAGAATTCTCTTTCATTCTAAAGTGGTTTAGATGTCCAAATACAACTGGAACGGCCCAGAAATACTGAAGAAAAGTCAGTTACGAATTTTCCTTCAAAACCGAATCAGTTTAGGAAACGTATTATGTGCCGAACTGCAGAAATTCAACTTTGATAAGGAAATTGCTATAATACCTACTTCTAATAAGTATGGTGATTGCTCTGGGCAGCTAGAACATTCTAGAATCAGATCTACACATGGAATTTGCAATTCTATTCTCATTCAAGAACGGAAATTGCCATACTCCTATTCCAACTCTAAAACGGCATTTGCTTGATGGAGAGGCAAATTAGGGCTATAAATACACATCTTGGGGGACAGAAGAAAAACACATCATTACATATCAATTACTTAGGTTTATTTGTATATTTTCATACTTTGTTTTTATGGTTTCATCGGATCCCATGATGACGAGAGGTTCGATTATGAATTAATCGTTGTCATGGGATTCTAACAGATTTATTTATGGAGCTTTAGTATCTTGATGCTTTAAAGATCTGTGTGTGATGTATATTTGATATCCTTGTATGGTTATTCTTAATGCTTTTAGATGCGTAGCTAACATCTAAATTGAATTGTTAATCTCTTGCGAAACGAGAGTGGATCTTGAGATTTAGAACTTGCCATGCTAGCATAGGATAGGTTGATGTTTTAACATCATGATTTGTAGCATAAATAGTGATATTATGCTGCCCTATGTGATCAATATGGATAACTTGTGCTTAAATCGTTATGTTTTCAAATCTTATAGAGATATAGGCTCTAAACATAATTGATGTCTACTCATCTTCTATCTCTTTTGTGGATGTATGAGTAGTTTGGTGTTAGTATACCGAGAGGTAGCTTATACTTGTTTCGTGTTGTCAGATCAGATATCATAACCATTGCATATAGTGATTAAAGGCGTCAGATCTAAGCAAAGTATTTAATGAAGTTAGGATCCCATGTTTTCTCTTGCATAAGTAATTCGATTCCAATTCTCGTTAGTTAGTTAATTCTTAGTTTTGTTAATTTGTTTCTTAGTTAATTATAGTTAATCTAAACCCAATCTTGTTAATTGTCTTAGCAGTGAATAAAAACCATACATTTTTGCAAAGGTGCATGAACTGAATTGCAAAAGTAAACAGTGACTTATTCATATATTACTTGTGACCACGTACGCTTGCATGATTTAGTGCAAACAACTCTTAGTCACAATTTCATGTCTGATAACAAGCCTAACATACATAAAGATAAGACTTGAATAGTACAGGTATGAAATTGATTGATAATATGAATAAAATTTTGCAAAGAAGCATTCTTACAGTTATGAAGGAAAACTAGCCATTTTCCATTGATTTCATCCTTTGAACTTTGGCTTGTAAATTATCATTTTTCTTCTTTTTTTTTAGCTTCTTTAGCTTTCTTTGCATTCTCCTCCATTGCTAGAATAATGTCTTCCATGGCAGTGAGTTTTTCAAGTAGAGGGGAGCCTGATAGATCTTTGATTACTTCATTCAGCTTGACTTCAGAGTAGGAACTAATGTAGTCCATTCTAATCTTTATAGTACCTCCATTTTTCTTGCACTCCACAATGTAAGGATTGAATTTGACTTTGCATAGACCCTTAGCCCTTATCTCATCAGCCTTAGCTTCAAGGGCAGCAAACTCCTCCTCTCTCTTCCTCAGTTTCTCTTCATTCTCCCTTCTCAACACCTCTTCATGGTCTCTCTTCATCTTAATAAAGTGTGTTAGCTCCACCTTCCATATTCTTTCTACTTCATCATCATAATTTAGCAGCCTCATTATTCTTTTTAGGTCATGTAGTTTACCCCAGTGTTGGCACAAACCTTATGGAAATCTTTTCTCTCTACCATCAGAATATTTCACCTCTAGACAACCATCAGAAATAGCCATATGGTAGATTCTTTAAGCAAGTTGAAATGCCATTTCTTCCATGTCTATTTCATAGTCTTTATCAATAGGTGGCAAATCTAACCCTGGAATAATTGTGAGAGCTTGGGATGTAGATGTCTTCACTTTCTTTGCCTTTCTGGCCAAAAGCATGATTTTCAGCTTTTTCATCTTTTCACTTGAAAGTAGTTTACAGCCTTTGTCTCTTGACCATTGTAGTACACCATTAGCAGTTTGCTTTTGGAGACATATTGATGGTTTCTTGATTTGAATCTTCTTTGCTTGAGGTGGCAAGACAGTTGCAGAAGCCATAGGTTTAGATTTTGTTAAGTCATTAGTAACTGTATTCACCCTAGACATAGAGTCTTGTGTTGTGGTGAGATTACTATTAGTAATGCTTAAGGCTTGCTGTCTTCCACCCTTTCTTTCATATACTTTCTCTTCTCCTTTGTCATCACTTCCCTTCTTTCCTTTATCATTCTTCTTCTTCTTGTCTTCATCACCCTTATCATTCCTGTGATGTCTTCCTCTCCTATCACTCTTATCTTCACCATCATCATCCTTATCTCTCATTGCTTTGGCTAATTCAGGAACAGAACCAGTTATAATGAATGTTCTCAGAATATGCACAGCTTCCAACTCTTCAGCTGTTCTGCACCCTTTCTTCTTGTTAAGTTGATCAATGATTGAATGTATTATCATTGTGTTCTTGGGAGTGAGATACTTTGGAATGACTAGCTGGCCAACCTCTTCAATTTTTGTACCAGACTGGTAAAGAATGGTTCTTGGATTAATACACACTTCAGGCAATCTATAATGTTGGCCATTTCTTAGATCATTGTATAGACTCTTGTTGTTTTCTCCCACTTTCTCAATCACCTCTAGGATAACATCAATCTCAATGAATTTCAAGTCCTGCAGGGTGTCATAAGATACGTGCCATATTTTGAAATTGGTCACCATCATAATCTCCTTGAGAAAAATTTGATTTAGCTTCCTTGGGATCACAGTTAAGTAGTTGATTTGTTCTTTGAGACTCCTCCTATATAGCAGTGTATCTCCTCCAATATTTGCCCTTGAGGCTTGCAGAAATTTCAAGAAAGCTGTATCATGATATATATTTGAATTTGCAACCTCTTGTAATTTGGCCTCAGTAATAACACTGACTTCAACTGGCTGAGCATCTTCAATAATGGTTGATTATTGAGGTTGATCAGTTGGCATTGTGCCTGGCACCACTGTAAATATGATTTCTTGCTTCAGGCCACTTGGAGTAGTGATATGTACAGATGGCAGGGTAATAGTTGGTAGAGTTGTTTGATATGGTGGCTTTGAGGTGTTTGTGGATGTGGTATAGGTGATAGTGGGTTTGATGTTCTTTTTGGTTCTGGTGGTTCTGGTGGCTTGAGTAGATTTGAGTTCAGAGATTTTGAGATGTAGTGGAGCACCCTTCTCCCCCGTAGGCTTGTTCTCAGACACATGTGTCTTTGATGAGGCCCTTGGGTTTGAAGTAGAGGCTGGTGGTTGAGAGATAGAAGGTGAGGCTGAAGGTAGAGGGACTCCAATATGTTACATCATATCAGAAATCATCTGTTGTTGGTGGAGAAGTACATCTGTAGTTGTAGTAGCTTGAGTCTCCAACTTGGCATTTAGAGTGACCACAGACTCTTTAAGCTCAGCGTTGAAGGATTTGAGTGAAGCCACCTCTTTTTCCAAACTGTCCACCTTAGAAAATAGGTGTGCATCCCTGAAAGAGGAGAGTGACTGTTCTTGGAGCCTCTCCACTTCATACTTACTCATTTTGTGAACTGGCACATCACCAATGACTTTGTCTCCATATTGATTTTTCCACATAACATTCAGCAAAGCATTGGATTCAGTGGTTTGAGAGATGAGATTTGTCAATTGAGTTGTGAGCTGTTTGGGATTATCTTGCATGTGAGGGAAACTTAATCCAGAGAAGAGCATGTTGCCTTGCAATCTTTGACATCTTTAATTACAGAGTGCAGACTTAGCCAAAACGGATGGTCAAAGTAGCACCTCTAGAGTTGACTTTCCTGAAAATTACTATTCCCTGACTCGTACTCCAAAACTTTTAATAAATCACTGGAAATGTATTTAAATACGAAACCACTTCTAAAATCATATTTGGTATTTATAATATTTATCATAAAAATCTTGATTCGAAAACACGGGTCTAGATAGTTAAAATGTATTTTCGAAGTTGGGTCGATTGCGGATTCTTACTCTTTGTACAACTTTTACTAAAATCTTCATAACTCGATAACCGTTAAATCAAATGATGCACCGTTTTCGCATGCACGATCTAGAGAATGTCTAGAAGATAACCAACTCAAGATTTGGCTCTGGTCAGAGGAATCATTTTTCGGAATTACCAAAACAGTGCAGTGGTTGTTTTGGTGAATAGTGTCGTTCCTTTAAGGGCTTTTCACTCGCGTAACCTCGGCTGACGCATTTTTATAAAATCGAAAAATAATCCTTTGGAATCGAAACCTTCGCTCATATTTTTCTAACTGACATTATTATTTATCCTCAAAATATCATACTCCAATTCCATTTTTAAGGGTCTCAAACATAACCACAAAGTTGGTACATTTCTGCGACATCATTCTTCGAACAACTTTCACTAAAATTGTCATATCTCCTAAACCGTAAACTCTTTTGACATAATTCATATGGCCACATAAACTAGACAACAATATCTACACAATATGGTCAGTGGTTACCCTTTAAACATGATTAAGGTCTCGGATGGCTACTGTCAACATGGTACGAAAAATTTGGGCATTATGACGGCTCTAAATCAAGTATTTCCATTTTGTTTCATTTCAAACAGGCCACACAAAACAACACATACTCTAATATCACAAACCAACACTCATAATAGGCCTTTAAGGGCAGTGGTAAGATCCAATGACCACCACTCAACATATACACCTCAAAACAAAGCTAAACAATCATATAAACTCTTAACATGAACTCATCTTTACACTAACATCAAAACTCCACCAAAACTCATATAAATAAAAGGTAAAGTTGAGGTTTAGACCTTACTTGATACTCTCACAACACTAACAAAGCTTTTTACACCTTATAATAGCCTTGGGTAGTCTTAACAAAGCCTAAAAGCCATGAACAAAACATGAAAAAAACTTAAAACACTATTCATCATCAACTTCGTAAAATCTATATAAAATCGAAAAATTAGAGATTGGTTCTCAAATTTTTACCACACTTTCTACTCTTCAAGGGATTTCTTTTGAGATATAGATCACAAGATTTGGTGCTCGGTTGCTAGGGTTTTGAGCCTCTTCTTCCTGCTGGGCAGAATCTGGAAAAATGTTGTGTTCTTGATCTTTTCTTTCCCTCCCTCCAATCTTGACTTGTCAACTTTACTTTTGATGATAATATCTTGATATTACCAGTTTTTATGGCTGTGGTCAATTCCTTGGGTCTTGTGCAAGGTGTGTTTAAGAAGCTTGGTTGATATTTGTTATGTTTTGGATTTGACTTAAGTGATTTAAATCACTTAAATCCTAAATTGTTTTGTTTTAATCCTTGAATTAAATCTTTTAATCCACTTGATATAATTCTCTAGATGATCATGTAGGATATTTAATCTCATTATGAACTCAATCCAAATTCCATAATTCGTTCGCTTAATCGCTTAATCTCGTTATAAAGTTTTAGCGATTCCTAGAACGCTCGTTATACTAACTTAGGGGTTTTCGTTCTAAATCCTTAAATCACCTTTAATAAAATAATAAAACATAAAATCCTCAAATCCTTAATTTAAGTAAATCTCTTGTCTTGGTCGCATTGAAATGCTCTTCCCAGCCCGACCAAATATTCCATAAAAATAAATTTTAGATTTTCTGAATTCCGATCGTGTTTGCATACATTTATTTACCTCGTAGATTACTAATATAACTTCGAAATATCCATTTCCTATCCCGTACATAGGATAACATGAAAAATTTCTCAATCCTCAAAAATCACTATTCATCCATAATTTCACTATTCATCCATGCAAATCACTATTCACCCTTAAATGAAATTTTTTCTCAAGTACAGAAATTTGGGTTATTACAATCATCTTGTTCTTCCACATATCATAATTTTCCTTGCCAAAAATAGGTATCTTAACAGTGCCAACTTTTGAAGATTTGATGAATTTTCAAGTGAGTTAGAAATTCGGGCTCCATTTTTAATTGAGAAAAAATAGGATCTTGATTTATACTTCAATCAAACGGCTCTTATACCAATTGTTAGGTCCAATACGATTGTAGAAGGAACTTATGAATAAAATTTATACCATTTATCGAAATTTGTTCTTAAGATTTAAATTCAATTTAGACAAATTTGAGCGGAATTATATGAAACAAGATTCAAGTTAAATATAACGATATATTAAACTTGAGGGTTGTTACAAAATCAGTACAGAGCAATATCAAGTTAATAAAAATAAATTAGAAAATTCGACATGAACTTTTCTTAATTTGTTAATAAAAATTGAGATATGAACTAAGAGTAAAAACTCGTTAGTAGTACAAGAACGATAAATAAACAAGTTCCAGTGGATACAATATTACAAACAAGGAACTTATGAATTTATAGTGAATTTAATGTAGTAGTAGTTCTTGAGTTTAAGATGAGAGAGTTTTGTCCGTGATTGCCTTTTTGACTTGAATGATATGCTGAAGTCTATTGAATTCCTGGCCGCCTGGTCCTTTTAAGGCTACTGCCTCTTTTATGATTTACACCACCAATAAGACATGTTTGTCTTAATAGCCTTTTCCCTATTGAACTAATAAGACATGCGGTAAGACAAAGCATGTTTTAATAGTTTCTTTTCTTTTCAACTGATATGACATGCAACAAGACATGACTATGTCTTAATAGGTTTTTCTCCATTAAGACTTACGGTAAGACATGTCTATGTCTTAACAGCTTTGCTCCAATAAGACATTCGGTAAGACATAAGGATTATGTCTTATTAATTCAATTTTTCAGATTTAAATGATTTTACTTAATCATTTAAATAAATTAAATTACTTTCACTTTAAATAATTATTCTGATTTAATTAATTTAATAATTATTTTAAGAAATAAATTAATTCTTGATGAATTAATTTATTAATTAAATCAACTACTTGATTTAATTAATTAAAGGAGAATAATTATAAATCCATTAAATGTCTTAATACATTCTGAATCATTGAGATTAACAAAGAAGTACCATTGAATTTTCTGTTGACGCTCGATGTACTGTCTGGTTCATGAGCGACTAACTCTAATGATCGTTCTTTATTTTTGACTTTAAATGTGATTCCCTTTCTTTTTCTCTTCTCTCTTCAACTGTTCTGTACTCGGACTATTCTTCAACTGTCACTAGAGAAATCTCTGCATTCTAAATAAATCCAATTATTGTCAAATACTTCATTGAGGCTTGATCAGATGACTGAGCTTCTTTCAATGTAATAAATCTTCAAGTCTGTAGATTGACTTTAACCTTTTTCTTCTGACAGATTAAACATTCGGAGATTCCTGGACAGTTCATACTTATTATTTACTGTTACATACTAATTTAAGTTGAGTTGGATCCTCGAACTACAAATAGGTTGTGTCATATGCCTTTCAATCTCTCCCTATTTGTTTGTTAGAAAATAACAAGCAAATTCCTAGAGGATAACTCAACTAACTCAACTTAAACAAGTAAAAGATAAATATGAAATGCAAGTAAATAATGAAAAAGTTCTGGTTTATATTAACATTTTCCAGATTCAAACATAAAAGATAAATACAAGATAGATGATCCTCTAGACTGATCATATTTGACATTTTCCTATCTTGATCTACCTAAGCTCTAAAAATCTAAAATATGTTAAAAAATAATTCTATATATACAACACAAATGAAAAGTTTATGCAAAGTAAAGAAAATTACATCTTAAATATATCAATAAAACTTAAGATTGAGAAATAGAAGTTCTTATTACCAAATTAGTATTGACTATTTCTAATGAAATATTTAAATAAAAATAAATATATTACATATCTTACATCAAAAACAAAAATATTACATATAATAATTTTAAATTATGATACTTTATTATTTATGTATCAGGTTTCAATTTTGGATTGGCTTTCAAATTTTGGTACAACTGAAATCCAAATCCAAATCGAAACTATTTTAGCTTTAAAATTTAAATCCAAACCCAAATCAAAATTACGGATTCGGTATATACCGTATTCGGTATCCAAACTAAATATAAACGTACAGTTCAAGTTGTCATTAAAACAAGATGAGAGGAGGCGCCATAAACTCTAATAGTTATATTTTACTCTAAGAACGAGATATATTGGAAATCTTTGGTTGATTAATAATGTTTATTTTTCTATGATAAATCAATTCTCTATCAAAAGAACATGTAATTTATAAAAATGATACTGAACAAACAAACACTACGCCTTAGATGGCCTACTGCAACATTTTGGGCACCGTGTTACCTTCTTAGATGTTACCATAGCTATGACATTTTTGAGCTACCGCAACCTTGTGACTGTGGTGTTACCAAATCCACAAAAGTATGTTACTTTAGTTATAAAAGGTGTTACATGGGCAACACCATGAGATGTGTTACCTTAGATTATTCATGCACAAAAAATTTATTTTATTTAAAATTAATGATTTAATAATTATTTGACTTTAAAAATAATTAATTTTAATAAAATCGTTGAAGTTATCATTGTAAAATGTAATATTCCATCAAATAATGTAATTAATCATATTTTATAGATATTAAAATATTTGTAATAAATTTAGAATGAAAAGATTTCTAAAAGAAAGTGAAATTAAAAAATTATTAAATTTTTATTAAAATCAATAAAAAATTTAATAGAGAAAAGAATAATTTGTATAAACTTTGAATTATTGCAATAATGAAATTAATAAATTTGATAATTATAACTTAATATCAAGAAATTTAAATAAATTAGTAATATTGAAAAAAATAGTACAGTGAATTATTATTATTATTTTTTTTATCACAGTATAGTGAATTATTGAGGGTGTTTGGGATTGCTTAAAATAAGTTACTTTTGACTTAATGGGGATATTTTTTAACTTAAAGGAGAAAGTAAAGTTGTTTACTTTAAGTTGAATGAAAGTGTTTGGGTAATTTTACTTAAAGTTAAATGGGGGTTTAATAATTTTGGTTTAACGTGAAATTTAACATAAAAAAAATTTAAATACATGATATTTAAGATTTACAAGAATTGTGAAAAAAATAAAAAATAAAAAAAATCCATAAGTCATAAGTCATAAATCAAAAGTATCTAAATGGAACTTATGGCTTAAAGCAGTTTTTTAACTTAAAGCCAGCTTAAAGTCGGAGGAGACAAACAGACCAAAATTGACTTAAAGCTGAAAACTCCTTTAAGGAGCATCAGCCAAACACCCTCATTGAATAGAGTTGAGCGGCAAACAAAACAGAGAGCGGCAAACGAAAAATTAGAACTGGGAAAAAATTAGCCAAATACAAATCGGGAAAATTGGGGGAAAAACACAAGTCTGTAGCACTACTCTCACCTTTCTCAATTGTCTCGCTTCTCTCGCCCCTCATTTCTCATCCAATTAGGATTCAATTAGGGTTTGAGCTGGGCTAATGGAAGCTTGATTCCATGATTCAATTAGGATATGAGCTGGGTTAATCAAAGTTTGTCTATCTCTCTCTCTCCCAGTATCACGGTCTCTCTCTACCCATGTCGCTTTATGTATTTCTCTCCCTCTCTCTCCCACTCTCTCTGTCTCTCTCTCTCTCTCTCTTTGTATCTCTTTCCTTCTCTCTGTCTCTTTCTCCATCTCTCTTTCCCTCTATCTCACAATTATATATGTTTTTCTTAAGACACTAAGTTTCAGTCAGAAAATTCGTATTTGTGGACTTGATTCTTGCTTCTTACGAAGAAATTCCTTTATAGACATGGGTAAGTTCACATGGATAAAGGCCTGGTCAGGCTTTGATGCTGTGGATCTTGAAGGTTATTTCTTTTCGTTGTTTTTAGATTATTCTTTACCCCTTTGTGATAGTATCCAAATATTTAATGATAATATTTGGTAGCTTGTAAATTTTATGTTCCTTTTGGGGAAAAAAATTTTGTTTCCTTATTTATGCATTTAGTCTATGGATTTAAAAGTGTCTCTTTTCTGAACTTCAAATGCGCGAAGGCTATTTTTGAATATGCAGGATTAAATAAAGATTTTAAGAAAATGCTGAATAAACAAGCTGAATTTAAGGTGTTCAAATTGAAAGATATTCTTACAGAAAGTGATGGAACTAGGAAGGTAGTGATATCTTTCTCTGATGGCCATTTCCGTTGCTTCCTATTGTGTTGCTATCTGTTCGAGAATATTCCCCCCAAATCACTAATTAACTTGGGTTTATGTTTAGGTACAAATCTCTAATTAACTTTGGGGTTTTGCATGTAATTGTGTTATATCTGCTTGATATTAGTTGAGTGTTAGAGTGAGAGAGTGAGAGAGTGAGAGAGAGAGAGAGAGAGAGAGTGAGAGAGAGAGAGAGAGAGACAGACAGAGAGTTAGAGATGGAGAGAAAAGAGAGATGGAGAGAGAGACAACTAGAAGATTGAGAGAGAGACGAAGAGATGGGGAGAGAGCGACAGAGAGATGGAGAAAGAGATACTGAGCCGTTTTTCATTAATTCTACTTTGGGTTCTTAAATTGGGTTTTTGTCTAATTGGTGAATGCCAAAATGGTTTCTCAATCTTTTTATTTTGATTCTTGGAAGAGAAGACCTGCAATTACATGCTATTACTTATCGAAATTTTAGTTGAAGTTGTTCTTTGCTATATTATATATCTTGCCTCTTGTTCTTTCATAATTAGTGTTTATGAATATTTTTTTGCATGGTTGGATTGTGTCTAGTTACGATCTAGTATCTATGTAGTGTTTAGTTCTGATCTAGTATCTATGCAGGTAAGTAATATGTAATGTAGATGCTGGTTCCACTCGAATATAATTAAGATTGTGCAGCCATGTACCAAATAATGGCCCTTTTTGTCCGAAATTGTAGAAGTGTATATTGCCCTTTCATCTCACTCATGCTTTAGGAGGCCAGGTTGCAGATATATGGCGTTGACAAATTCCAAAAATAACTCGTGCTTGCATGTGATTCTCCCCGCATCTCCAGGTTTTTAAAGTTTTATGTATCTGATTGAATGCCACTAATGGTCCTCTATTTATCTTTATTTATCAGGAACATGAGTGTTTGGTGGAAGGACCTTTAAATAGTTTGAAGTAGAGCATGGTGTAGTTTCATGTTAAGGTTTAGATAATTAGTAATTAATGTTATCTTTAAATTCTAAGTCCTCTTGGTCAGATATGATGAGTATATACTATATAGTGCAAATCCTGTGGTAGTACAGACTATAACATAGCATGATAAGCTTTCTTTGTTGTGAACCAAATTTATGAATTGCAGGTTCATAATTAATGTAATTATTAATTACATTAATAATTAATGGTTCATAATTAATGTAATTATTAATTACATTAATAATTAATGGAGTATGCAAAAGAGTGGCAAAAGGGGCTTGTCTATGTGAATTAATATACTTAAATATCTATGTTTCTAGGTATTGGGGAATGCAAAAGGGGTTGTGGCTGTGGTGGTTTCAATTTTGATATTCAGGATTCCTGTCTCCGTAACAGGAATGATGGGATACTTTCTCACAGTTATTGGTGTTATTCTGTACAGTGAAGCCAAAATGAGGAGCAAATAGAACTCTTTCTTTCATTCTGTTTGTATCATAGTATAAAACAATCATTTTTATTGATGTTCTATTTCTTTTTACAGGGAATGATTGTAGCTCGACTAGATGATATAGATGCATCCTTTTACTAGGATGTGAACAAAGACTGGGACATGAGGTATGTGAATACTTTATTTTCTTTTCTTGTGGATTGTTGTCAAATATCCATATCACTTGCTACTCGTACGTACCCCTTTGTGCTTGTGTGATTTACTGATACTATATATACTGCTCTTTGATATATTTTCTGCTCCCCAACATATCATGACATGAATATCATTTTCTGATGTGTGATGCATGCACACTAATGAGTTTGAGGTATACTTAGTATAGTAATATTGCACCATTGATGTGTAAAATAACTGCAAGCTCACAGTGTTTAATTGTAGCAATCACAGATCGATCCTCAGAGACAATGTATTTTCAAAACCCTAATAATTAACTCAGGCGAACTAGGTAATAAGATTTGAGATGAGATTTATTTAACCTAATTAACCTAATTAGCAAAGATTATCAAATAATATGGAAAACCTTGGAATCCGAATCCGTTAATCAATCACAATTAATATCAACTCGCCCTAAAATCAATTCTGTTAGTCACAGAGGCATGCCTGAATACATCTAATAACAAGCCTAAGTATGTGTAATGCTATGCATTACCTACATGACCTCTTAACTGAGGGAACCTCTAGTTGTAGAGTTTCTATTTGTTCTGTACTTGTAATAGGCATCAAATTCTAGTTGTGTTACTGTAATTATAAAGTCAAGAATAATGCTTGAAAGAAGTTCTAAGGTTCATGCCTCAAGCAAGGAAATGAAGACTGCCAAATAATCACAGTTGGGATTTGAAGAAATGAAGAATTTGCCTAAGTACCAATTCGAGAAGTACATTTGTCTATTCGAGAAGTCTAGCATTCGAGAAGTCAGATATTCGATATCTCAGAAGACACTATTCGATATCTCTGAATACACTGTTCGATATCTCAGGGATTCGATATGTCAAAATGCTCTGTTCGATATCTCAGGGATTCGGTATGTCAAAATGCTCTATTCGATATCTCAGGGATTCGATATGTCAAAATGCTCTATTCGATATCTCAAGGAGTCCCAGAGAAAAGAGCTATTCGAGAAGTGATTCGATATGTCAAGATAACACTATTCGAGAACTCAGAGTTATCGATCAAGTCAACTCCAGTTCTCGAATCACTCACTTAGTCACTTCTCGAATACATTCTTGAGGACAAAATACTGAAGAATTGTACAAGTCAGAAACCTGCAACAAGCCAGGATACTTTATTTGACTCTGTCCTATAAAGCATGCTGGAAAGCCTACAAAGAAGCTTGGAGAGATAAGACAAGGGACAAGGAGCTGAAGAAGTGGATCTAAACAGGCTTTTCAAAGTCAAATCTGTAGCCGTTTGGACTCTTACTAAAATGAGATAGACAGACTGGAAAGTGCTTTTGTTTTACCTACCTCATTTGTAGCAAGTGGGTGTATCCATGTCTATAAGGATACAGCCTCACTTCCTTAGCTGTTAAGGTTTTGAAGTTTCTCAAAAATATCCAGAAAATATCTCTCTGAGAAAAACGAAGCTGAGAATACTATCATTTGTATTCACAGATTGTAGCAAAATCTTTATCTAATAAAATATTAGATTAAAGTGATATTGTGTTGTGTTTGTGCTTAATTATCCGCATCTTCATATCTCACACACTCATCACTTATCTTGCTGCAAAGATTCAAAACCGAAGAAAAATTCAAGAATCCATTCACCCCCCCCCTCTGTATTCTTTTACTGTATTCAATACTCAACAAGTGGTATCAGAGCAGGCTGTTTAATCTAAACAGAAAACGATCATGAGTTCGAATACACCAAAGACTACAGGTACGGTAAAGGTCCCTAAGTTCGACAAAGAGAATTACAACCTCTGGAAAATAAAAATGCTGTTGTTCATCAAAGCTGCCAATCCTCTCTACCCTGACATTCTCAAGAATGGTCCATTCATACCACAACAAGAAGTTGCTGAATCCACAGTGGGCGCAGTAGTCATTCCTAGATCATACGTTCCAAAAGAGCCATCCAAATGGACGGACTCAGAGAAGGAAAAGATTGCCCTAGACAGCCACCTCATGTTGTTAATCATAGACTCCTTGGATATGTCGATGTTTGCCAACGTAGCATCATGCAGATCAGCCAAGGACATGTGGAATCACATCAAGGTGTTATGTGAAGGGACATAGGAGGTAAGAGAAAATAAGAAACAGATACTGGTCACACAGTATGAGGCGTTCATGGCACAGCCCAAGGAAAGTATCACTGATATGTTTGAAAGATTTCACAAGCTGGTGACTGAGCTCCAAATGAATGGGAAGGTTTACAGCACTAAGGAATTAAATATGAAGTTTCTACTATCGTCACCAAACCATCTAGAGCAAAGGGTCATATCCCTAAGAGAAAGAGATTTGAACAAAGTCACGTATGATGTGCTCTATGGGGTTTTAAAGACACACGAGCTTGAGTTGCTTCAAAAGAGGGCTATCCAAGCTAACCAAGGCAGAATGATAAACACATCCTGTGCCTTGATTGTCAACAAATCTATTCAAGACCTGGAAGCATCTGCAAGTCAGCTGAGAATAGAAGAGATAGTAGATGATGAAGAAACTGAGGAAGTAGTGACTGAACCTGCTGATGACAAGGAAGAAGATGAGTTCTACACTCTTGAAGAGCTGGATGGCATGGAAAATACATCATATGCTTTTATGGCTAGAAAATTCCCAAACATCAGATTCAAGAGGAATCAGCCCTTCAAGCCTAGACCTCAAAATCATTCATTCAACAAGAGCAAGGCACCTATGAAAACAAACAAGAACAGATTCAAAACCAGCTATGTGGATAGGTCATCTGTAAGATGTTATAGATGCAATGACCTAGGGCATTTTGCCAGTGAATGCAAGAAGCCTAAAAAGAAGGATAAGGAGTTTCTTGAGCTTGAAGCTAAGTATGAGGCCCTTCTAAAGAAGCAGACACCAGGTAAGGCTTACATAGCTGAAGGGAAGTGTTGGGATGATTCTGACAGTGATGGGGAAGAACAAGAATTCTGCAACTATGCCTTGATGGCCAATTCCAAGGAAGAACCATCTGCATCAGACTCACAGGTACCATCTCTCACTACTATAGACATGTCTGTTTCTGAATGTAAATCTTTGGTTGAACAACTATCCGTTGAGATGTTTAACATTCATACTAGTATGACTGCTGCTAATGAAGAGATTGCTAAACTGTCTACTAGGAATGAATTGTTAAATAAGAGAAATGAGGAACTAGAGCTAACTACTGTGCAAATAGAAAATCTTAAACAAGAGATTGAGTATCTAAAGAACAAAGTTCTATGTGCTAGTCAAGTTGAGAAAGCTCTTAGGGATGAATTAGCTGAAAATGAATTTAAGTTGAAAACATTTAAGAATTCCTCTAGTCTATTGCAGTCTTATCATGAGAAAAATCTAGCTAGACCTAAGGCTGCCATTGGACTTGATTATGACACTCTTAAACAGAGGAAAGGCTATGCAGTCATTGAAAATGACATTGTTGTTCAAGAGGAGGTGCCTCAGGTTTTGAAAAAGACTGAGAATCCAATATTTAAAACACCAACACTTGAGATTGATGAGGATGCCTTACTCATCAAGCAAATGTTGGAGGATGAAGATGAGGCACAATCAAATGAACAACAAGCATCCTCTGAGAGTAAGAATGTCAAAACCAAAGCCAAGGAGCCAGTAGGAGGTAGACCTAGACTTGAGAAATCTGTAAATTTTGTTTCAGCTGGAAATTATGAGACTAAGAAGAAAGTGACTAATAAGAGACCAAACAGGAATGGCAAATTAGGGATTAACAAAGATAACAACTATGCTTATGTGCCAAATGCCCCTAGGAAAGTTTATCAAAACTGTTTTAGCTCTAATCATTTGACTCATGCTTGCAAGAAACCATCTGGTAGTGTTGCTAAACCATTCTATGATTGCTCTGTGCCTTTAAGACATAGAGACTCTCCTTTCTGTGATAAACTTGATTGTATGCCATGTAACATGAATGTGATGACTAGTTGTTTTAATTTGAGAAGACAATTCATGGAGGGCTGTATCAATCATAATGTTCACACACACTACACAAGGACAAAGTCTTCAAGTCCTCCTAAAGTTAGGAAGGTACCTCTGTCACCTAAGTCTAAGAACCCTGATTCTAAGACTCCCAACAGTGACAAGAAGACCAACATCAAGAAAACTGATAAGCATGCTGATTTTGATAAAACTGTCACTAAGTCACATGGACCCAAACTCGTTTGGGTACCAAAGGAGAAGTAATACTTTTGTGTTTGCAGGGCAAAGAAAGTAAAAAGAAGGTCATGTGGATTTTGGACAGTGGATGCTCAAATCATATGACTGGTGATATGGCCCTGCTATCACAGTATGAGGAAAAGGCTGGCCCAATGGTTGCTTTTGGAGATGACAGCATTGGCAACACACTGGGATATGGCAAGTTGGAAATTGGAAATGTCATCATTGAGAATGTAGCACTGGTCAAGGGGCTCAAGCATAATCTACTGAGTGTTGGTCAATTCACTGACAGAGGCTTCAAAGTGAACTTTGACAAAGATGAATGTTTGATCACCCACAAGAAGACTGGTGATTTTGCTCTGTCTGGAGTAAGGAAGGGAAGCCTGTTTGTAGCCAATATGGACTCTGCAAGCAAGGACACAATTTGTTGCTTCTACTCAAAAGCATCAAATGAAGACAGTTGGCTGTGGCACAAGAAGCTATCACACCTGAACTTCAAAGCCATTAATTCCCTAGTCAAAAGGGAGTTAGTGAGAGGCATGCCCACACTTGAATTCTGTCAAGAAGGAGTGTGTGAGGCGTGTCAAAAGGGAAAAATGAAAAGATCAAGCCACAAGTCAAAAACAGTGACATCTATAACCAAGCCCCTGCAACTGATTCATATGGATTTGTTTGGGCCTGTCAATATTATGTCACTAGGAAGGAAGAAGTATGCTCTAGTGATGGTTGATGATTTTACAAGGTATACATGGGTAGAATTTCTGGCATCAAAGGATGAGGCTCCACAAGTAATCATTGAGCACATAAAGAAAGTTGACAAAGAAGCAAAGGCCATAAATGCAAGTGTGATTGCATTAAGAAGTGATAATGGGACAGAATTCAGAAATGCCATGCTTGGAGCATTCTGCAAAGAAAATGGTATTTCTCAACAATTCTCAGCTCCAAGGACTCCACAACAAAATGGAGTTGTTGAGAGAAAGAATAGGACTCTGATAGAGGCTGCTAGAACAATGCTACTTGATGCAAAGATGCCTACATGTTTTTGGGCTGAGGCTGTGAGCACTGCATGCTACATCCAAAACAGAACCCTCATCAACAAAAACACTGGAAAGACACCTTACAACTTGATGACTGGAAAGAAGCCTACTCTAAAGTATGTTCATACTTTTGGAAGCAAGTGCTTTGTGCTAAAAGATAATTCAGAATATGTTGGAAAGTTTGATGCAAAGGCATTTGAAGGAATCTTTCTTGGCTATTCTATGGAAAGAATTGCATACAAAGTTTATGTCATTTGTCAAAAGAAAGTAATGGAGAGCACAGATGTAACATTTGATGACAGCAAACTACCTGGATTAGAAGAAGCCAATGATGAAGATAAAGATCCCTTGAAATTTGACAATCTAGATGATTCTGATGAGGAGATTGAAAGTGAATCTGAACTCATAATCCAACAAACTCAAGTGAATGAAGAACCTGTGTCAACCAACAATGAAGAAACAAGCATCCAAGATACACCTGTGAGGAGTGACAACTTCACAGGGGGAGGAAATGTAGATGATCATGATCTAAATGATGAAGCAACATCAAGGATGAGAAATCAATCTGAACATACAAGGAAATGGGATAGATCACACACTGCAGATCAGATAATTGGAAATCCAAATGCAGGAGTAAGGACAAGGAGAGCAACTATAAATGAATGTCTCTATGGCTGCTTTCTATCCCAAGTTGAGCCTAAGAAACTTGATGATGCATTGTTGGATCCTGACTGGATAATTGCTATGCAAGAGGAGCTAAATCAATTTGAAAGGAGCAAAGTATGGGAACTAGTGCCTGCACCAAAGGATAGAACCGTTGTTGGAACTAAATGGGTTCTAAGGAATAAGATGGATGAAAATGGTGTAGTCATAAGGAACAAAGCAAGGTTGGTTGCAAAAGGATACTCTCAACAGGAAGGTATTGACTATGATGAGACCTTTGCCCCTGTTGCTAGACTAGAAGCCATCAGAATTTTCTTGGCATTTGCTGCACATTCTAATTTCAAGGTCTATCAAATGGATGTCAAGAGTGCATTCCTGAATGGGGAGTTGGAAGAAGAAGTATATGTGCAACAACCACCTGGCTTTGAGGATCCACAGTTTCCCCACTTTGTCTACAGATTACTTAAAGCATTGTATGGACTCAAGCAAGCTCCCAGGGCATGGTATGACACACTATCACAATTTCTACTGGAGAATCAATTCACTAGAGGCACACTGGACAAGACACTGTTCTACAAGAAACATGATGATGATATTATCCTAGTTCAAATCTATGTGGATGATATCATATTTGGCTCTACAAATGAGAAGCTGTGTGAAAAATTCTCTAAGCTCATGCAAAGCAGATATGAGATGAGTATGATGGGAGAATTAACATTCTTTCTTGGACTGCAAGTTAGTCAAAGGAAGGATGGCATTTTTATAAGTCAAACCAAATACATTAAAGATTTACTGAAGAAATTTGATTTGGAAGAATGTTCACCTGCAAAGACACCCATGGCCACTGCCACCAAGTTAGATGATGACGCTAAGGGCAAAAAGGTAGATATCTCAATCTACAGAGGTATGGTTGGTTCTCTACTCTACCTCACTGCTAGTAGGCCAGATATCATGTTTGCTACATGCTTATGTGCAAGGTTTCAATCAAACCCAAAGGAATCACACATGATAGCAATAAAAAGGATCTTCAAATATCTGAAAGGCACACCAAACTTGGGGTTATGGTATCCTAAGGACACAGGGTTCAATCTGGTTGGTTATTCTGATGCTGATTATGCTGGATGCAGAGTGGATAGGAAAAGCACATCAGGTAGCTGCCAGTTTCTTGGACAAAGGTTAGTCTCTTGGTACAGCAAGAAACAACAATCTGTGTCAACTTCCACAGCTGAAGCTGAATACATAGCTGCTGGAAGTTGCTGTGCTCAAGTGCTTTGGATTAGAAACCAACTTAGAGATTATGGACTTGTGTTGGAAAGAATTCCTATCATGTGTGACAACACAAGTGCAATCTCTATAGTTGCCAATCCTGTCAATCATTCTAGGACAAAGCACATTGACATCAGATATCATTTCATTAGGGAGCATGCAACTAATGGAACCATTGAGTTACATTATGTTCCCACAGAAAAACAACTAGCTGACATATTCACTAAGCCACTAGATGAAGCCACCTTCACAAGGTTGGTTAGTGAGATTGGAATGCTGAATTCTTCAAATTCTGGCTAAGTGAATATATCAACTAGATTGTTGTAGCAGTAAATACTTACTTTATCAAATGCCCAATATTTCTGAAGTAAGTATTGGCTGGAGTATGATGTATAAATATTCCAATGCTGCACATGTTGAAAATCATACATATGTAGCTTGAAATTTCTGTAAAAATTTTGAGTAAACCACTATTTAATTTGGTAGAATATTCGTCAATGAATATTTCTAGTAAATTTTAAAGGATAGTGGAAATTGAATTTTATGAGTGAAAAGTACAGTTCGATAAGTCAGACTTCTCGAATGGTTCATTGTTATGTCTTGGCTCGAGTTCTCGAATAGGCCTATCTAGAACCCTCTTGAGTTCTCGAATAGTGTCTTTTAGAGAAATCGAATAGCACACTTTGAGTTCTCGAATAGAGTATTTTAGTTCTCTAATGATAGAGTTCTCGAATACTGCATTTGAGTTATCGAATCATTTGAAAAGGCTGATTTTTCGCTGACACTTAATCGCTTTTTGGATTTATATTCAAACTTTCATTTCACTCATAAAAATATATTCTTAACTTTGAATTATTTTCTGAGTTAAATCACTGCCAGCTGTGAGTTAAAAACTGCCTGAGATATCGAATAAGCCTTTCTTGACTTCTCGAATAGTTGTTTCATACTTCTCGAATGACTTGTCGCTACAGAACACTTATCTATCGACAACTCAAGACATTCATATATATATATATACAACTTCACAACTATTCAATTCATTTCGTTCGATTTCTCAAGCATCTCAACTCCTGAAACCTCTGAAAAACCCTAACTGCGAATTTCTTCTTCAATCCTGATTCTCTTTTCTTCTCTACCCAAATGGCAAACACTCAACTCACCATACCATCCCAAACTAATTTCATCGCAATCACCAGTGATGTGGAAGCACCGAATGCCAATTTCAAGTGCTTTGTTCGGTGGTTGTCTGAATCATACATCAAGAGTGCGCTCTCAGCCAACCCAACTCTGTACATAGATCTATTGGAACAATTCTGGAGGACTGCTACTGTGGAGGTCATCGCTCTTGAGAATGCTATCACTTCTTATATTGTTCACTGCAAGATTCAAGGAGAGGATATCACTATCACCACTGCAGACATGAATCAAGCCTTGGATATGCAGCAAGAGACGTATGATGCTCTGGCCTCCAATGATGAGTTGGAAGAATTCTTTGACTTCATCAACTACTCTGATACTATCAAGCTGGGAAAGTTGAATAGGAAGTTCTTAAGGAAAGAATGGAGCTTTGTATTTGCTACACTCCTTCATGTATTCACTGCACGGAAATCAAGCTTTGATCAGATTAGTACACCCGTGCAGCAGCTTGCCTATGCCTTGGCTCATGGGAGAAAGATAGATGTTGGACTTCTCATCCTACAGGAACTCTATGGGAGACTTGGTCAGACCACAGCCAAGAGAGGTAATGAAATTTTCTTTCCTCGCTTTATTCAATCAGTGCTTAACTTTAAAAATGCTTCTTTGATTGAATTGCCTGGAGTAGATAAGAGTAAAATAGGCTATCCTAGGTCCATGACCAAACTCATTTTTGGTAATTTGGAGACTAGGAATGATGTGGATGTAAGACTTAACATAACTCCCCACATGGAGGGTTTGTTTAGGTCTTACCCCCACAACATGCCAATATTTGATTCAAAATCACAGTTAGCACAGCCTAAGCAAGGAGAACAAAGTGCTAACCCAAGGCCTGCTAACCAACCCCCTCAGCCAAACACTCTATCCAGCAAAGAGCCAACTGCATCATCCTCTCAAAAGGGTGATGTTAGTAAAAAGAAGAGAAAACAGGCTGCTTCTGAACCTTTAGAAATCTTAACTGAAGCAGCCTTGGCTGTAGAACTAGGGCTAGAAAGTAAGACACCTGAGTTACCTATCATAAGCCTAAAGAAGAAGAAGAAGTCTAAAACCACCTCTTCAGTCACTCAAATGGCTGAAGTTGTAAAATCAGGGGCACACAGCTCACTAGATGTATCCTCTCAACAGGATGCATCTATAGAATCAAGCATCCTCCCCAATGCACCTATCTGTAAAGAGTCAGCACAAGGGAGTGATAAGGCTGGCACAACACTGAGTGGAGAGCACATCATAACTGAAACTCCCTCTATTTCTCAGGGGGAGTTGCCAAAATCTTGTCTACAACACTCTTCTCTTTCAGAATCTACCACTCATATTTCTTTGAAGCCTGCAACTCAAGCAATTGAGGAGCAAGGCATTGATCATCAAGAATTCTTTTCCTTTGATGAGCCAATGAATTCAAGTGACTTGGTGCATGACACCTTGCTCACCACCCAGGTACCACATTTGGATGGTCAGGGAATGCATGCTGGGGCATATCCTAATGACACCATCACAAACACAGAGGATTTACTAGTTCTTACTAGAGACTCTGTGCCTGTGTCAACTACTGTTGTAACTCATCCCACTTCTGTGGAGACAGCAGTAGTAGAGTCTGTTCATCCGGTTGCAGAAGTTGCATCTGTAACTGAGGAGCCTAGCAAGCCTAGCTCTAGCTCTAACTTTTTGTCTCAATGGCTGAAGCCTGTGCAACATGACAGTGCTTCAGGATCAGGGTCTGTTCCACCACAATTGACGGTTGAAGCACTTCAAAGCTTAGTTGTGGATCAGATCCCTGAGTTCACAAAAATTGCTCAGCACCTTCTCACTGCAAACATGCCCAATCCAGACTATGAAGCTATTCTCCTATGTCACAAAGAGGATGTAGAGCTACAGAAGGAGAAGATCATAGATGAAACTGAGAGAGATGGGAATATCGATGCTTGGCTGCAAGGAACCAATTCAATCCCTCTCTCAGAAGGTCTTCAGTATCTCAGAGAAGAGTACATCACTTCACTAGGGTCCAATGCCAAATCTCTCAACCCTACTGATGTGTTTGAAGCAGTGAATGACAGCTATAAAGGCATTCTCAAGGCTGCACACTATCTTGGTAAAGGCTTAAAGACAGAAATTAATGAAGTGTGTTCAGCTACAACCAAGGAGGTGCATGAGATCAAGAGGACTTTTGATGCTAAATTCCCTCAATTGGAGACTGTTCTCAAGGACATTCGAACCTGCAATGCTACTTGCACCAGGATGGACAATGGCTTGGCTATTCTCAAGGATGCTGTCACAGGTCTGGGGCACAAATTTCAATCCTTATCAGATCAGACAACTGATGCCAATGCCATGCTCAGGACCCTCTTTGCAAATCAATATGGAGACAAGCTGGTCACTGAGGTTCCTGTGCATGAGATGTCAAGGTTCGAAGTGCAGAGACTGAAGGATCAATCCCTATCTGGTTTTAAGGCCAATGAACTCTTCATTAAAGTGGATACTCTTGAAAAGGAGGTAGTCTCTCTCCACAAGTCCAATGCTCATCTTACAGACACTGTGACAACTCTGACTGAGCAGTTGAACACTCAAGCCACCACCACAGCTGATGTTCTTCTGCATCAACAATCAATGTTGTCTGCAATGATGAAGCACATGGGTCTCCCTCTACCTGATGAATCTTCAACTCCAAAGGTGCATCCTACAGTCCCTGTGTCTGTCAACAAGCCTAAGGGGGAGAAGAGGATATCAAAGAACTCAAATCCAAAGGGGGAGAGACCACTAGAAAAGGGCATCAAGATCACTGAGGGTGGCCATCAGAGAACTTTGAAATCTACTACTCATGTGCCTGGAAAAGGAAAGGACAAAGTTGATGAGCCTCCCACTTCTCTGCCAGTTGTCACTCTACCAACTGTGCACATCACTACTCCTGATGGTCAAAGGCAGTCTATCACAACCACAGTGGTTGCTGGGAGTATGCCATCTGACAAGCCTCGAATCTCAATATCTAAGAGTGCCAAGCCAGTAGAAGTGAAGGTGGTCACTGAGGCCAAGCTACAAGAAATTGCAAACTCAAATGTCTATCATGATGATGCATTCTTGGAGTTTCTGAAAGTCTCTAGAGAACAGGCTGGTGATGCTCTGCTATATCATGAGAGTTTGAAAAGTCAGATTGACTGTCTCACTATAGTACCAAGGAGGCTTAATGATCTATGGCTCAAGGAGATATTGATGGTAGGAAAGAACAAGATATGGCACTTAACCATCAATACTCTACAGAGTCTAAAACACTCAGAAGTGAATGTGCTCCTTGGACTAATTGAGAAGGGAAATGAGAACAACAAGAGTCTTCATGATGAATTGAGGAATGGTCAACCTTCAAGGCTACCTGAAGTTTTCACAGATCCTAGAACTATTATCTACCAGGCTGGAACAAGAATTGAAGATATCAAGCAGCTGGTCATTCCTAAGCATCTAACTCCTCAAAATAAAAATCTCATCATAGCCATCATTGAGAAACTGATCAAGAAGAAGGGATCAAGAACAGCAGAAGAATTAGAAGCTATATCTTATCTCAGGTCATATATTGCAACTGGCATTGTATCTGAGACTGCTAAGTTCAACCCAAGCAAAGATCAAGACAAGGATGAAGATAAAAGTGATGGAAGGAGAAGACATCACAGGAGTAATAAGGGTGATGAAGACAAGAAGAAGAAGAAGGATGATGAGAAGAGGAAGAATGATGATGATCAAGGTAAAGGCTCTGAGAGGAAAAGTGGAAGACAGCAAGCCTCAGGCATTGCTGACAGTAACCTCACCACAACACAAGACTCTAAGTCTAGGGTGAATGCTGCCAGTAGTGACCTTTCAAAATTTGCATCTATGGCTTCTGCAACTGTCTTGCCACCTCAAGAAGAGAAGAAGATTCAAGTCAAGAAACCATCTGTATGTTTCAAAAAGCAAACTGCTAATGGAATACTACAATGGTCTACAAACAAAGGTCACATACTGCTGCCAAGTAATCATGTAAAAAGAATCAAGTTCAAGCAAGCTGCAAGGAAATCAAAGCCAACCACATCAAAAACCCTGACAATCTATCCAGGCCTAAAACTCCAACCACTAGATGAAGATTATGATGTAGACCAACTGCAATTTTTGCAAGCTCAAAGAATCTATCATGTTGCCATTGTTGATAATTGCCTTGAGATTAAATATTCTGATGGAAGGGAGGAGAAATTCAAACAAGGAGGATGTCAACACTGGGGCAAGCTATATGACATAGAGAGAATCATTGCACTGTTGAGCTCAGAAGATAAAGTGGAGAGAGTATGGAAACTGGAGCTAATTGATTTTGTGAAAATGAAGAGAGATCATGAAGAAAAAGTCAGAAAAGAGTGTTTTGAGAAATGGCTGGCAAGGGAGAAAGAAATTGAGAGACTGGAAAGTGAAGCAGAAAAGCTGAGGAAAAAGGGTTTGTGTAGAGTTCAGTTCAACCCCTACATGGTAAAGTATAGGAGGAGGAATGGAAATCAAGTCAACATCAGAATGAATCTACTCAACCACTATCCTGCAAATATTCTGGAACCAGTACTTGAAGATTTCAAAGACTCAATTTTGCTTGAAGAATTGGATGCTATGGCAGAAATAATAAAAGCTATGGATGAGAATACAAGGAAGGAGAAAGAAAGAAGAGAGAAAGAATATGATGAATTTCAAGCCAAAGCTATGGAAAGGGAATCAAAAGACAATGGCTAGTTCTTCATCATAGGCTGTAAGATTACTCACTCTGTAGTTCTATCCAAATTGCTAATGGAAATTCATACCTGTACTGTCAAGTTTTATCTTTATGTATGATAGGGTTGTTATCAGACATGAAATTGTGACTAAGGGTCTTACTCACAATTTGGGGGAGATTGTTAGTCACAGAGGCATGCCTGAATACATCTAATAACAAGCCTAAGTATGTGTAATGCTATGCATTACCTACATGACCTCTTAACTGAGGGAACCTCTAGTTGTAGAGTTTCTATTTGTTCTGTACTTGTAATAGGCATCAAATTCTAGTTGTGTTACTGTAATTATAAAGTCAAGAATAATGCTTGAAAGAAGTTCTAAGGTTCATGCCTCAAGCAAGGAAATGAAGACTGCCAAATAATCACAGTTGGGATTTGAAGAAATGAAGAATTTGCCTAAGTACCAATTCGAGAAGTACATTTGTCTATTCGAGAAGTCTAGCATTCGAGAAGTCAGAGATTCGATATCTCAGAAGACACTATTCGATATCTCTGAATACACTGTTCGATATCTCAGGGATTCGATATGTCAAAATGCTCTGTTCGATATCTCAGGGATTCGGTATGTCAAAATGCTCTATTCGATATCTCAGGGATTCGATATGTCAAAATGCTCTATTCGATATCTCAAGGAGTCCCAGAGAAAAGAGCTATTCGAGAAGTGATTCGATATGTCAAGATAACACTATTCGAGAACTCAGAGTTATCGATCAAGTCAACTCCAGTTCTCGAATCACTCACTTAGTCACTTCTCGAATACATTCTTGAGGACAAAATACTGAAGAATTGTACAAGTCAGAAACCTGCAACAAGCCAGGATACTTTATTTGACTCTGTCCTATAAAGCATGCTGGAAAGCCTACAAAGAAGCTTGGAGAGATAAGACAAGGGACAAGGAGCTGAAGAAGTGGATCTAAACAGGCTTTTCAAAGTCAAATCTGTAGCCGTTTGGACTCTTACTAAAATGAGATAGACAGACTGGAAAGTGCTTTTGTTTTACCTACCTCATTTGTAGCAAGTGGGTGTATCCATGTCTATAAGGATACAGCCTCACTTCCTTAGCTGTTAAGGTTTTGAAGTTTCTCAAAAATATCCAGAAAATATCTCTCTGAGAAAAACGAAGCTGAGAATACTATCATTTGTATTCACAGATTGTAGCAAAATCTTTATCTAATAAAATATTAGATTAAAGTGATATTGTGTTGTGTTTGTGCTTAATTATCCGCATCTTCATATCTCACACACTCATCACTTATCTTGCTGCAAAGATTCAAAACCGAAGAAAAATTCAAGAATCCATTCACCCCCCCCTCTGTATTCTTTTACTGTATTCAATACTCAACAAATTCTCTTTTCTTCACAAACAAGATATATCAATTAACGAGACAAGCATATACTGTGAAACTTGTTATCTAACAATAACCTATCAAAACTTCAAGGAGCAAGCATAGGCTATGAAAAATAAATTCGGTAACAATAATATATCAAAATTACTTTGTCAATCGAACAATTAAGCATCAAGAAAAATTATGAGAATCAATTAATAGGAACGAGAAGAAATCAAGAGCAATTAAATTAACTTCATCTTCATCCTAGGGCAAGAAAATTTAGCTAAACATAATTATAGAATAAAGGAAACAATTATATTCAAAACATATAATAACCATGATTAAATAAAGTAATGTAAACTAGTATTATTAATATCAATTACCTGGACAACTATTCAACTCAAAAGATCTAACCTTATTTTACGTGAATGGCAAGAAAGCTAATAAGCATAGCAACGTAGGTTAGACAATTAACGAATAAAAAAAACACGAGATTTAAACGAATAAAAAAAACAATAAACTTAAGGAAGATAACGAAACGGAGCTTGATATTAACGAAGAAAGAAATCGGCAATAAGAAAAGTATTAACAATAAAATTCAAGGTGTCTAAATTGGTGTCTCAAATTACAAGAGAGAAGTCCTATATATAGAGAAAAATATTGGCTTGGGTCCTCTTTAATTACAATCTGATCTTGAATATAATTTTTTCAATTTCCTTTTCTTCTCCGATAAGTATTCGATTTTTCCTCTAAATTCTTTGGCATCAAGTATTTTCCACCTCCTTGCCTTTTTTCACCTTTTCCTGCTCAAATTTTGTTTTTATTTATTTTCCTACAAAACAAAATAAAACAATTTATTAATTAATAAAATTACGAAAATGGACATAAAATAGGTATTAAAAATATGATGAATTATGGACCTATCAAATGCCCCCATACCTATCTTTTGCTCGTCCTTGAGAAAAATATAAAATAAAATACTACCCAAATAAATTATACCACTTCCGTAGGTAATCACGGTTGCATTTGGCATATGCAACAAGCCCTTTAAACCTTTAGGCTGCCCTAGTGGACGAGTGATGTCTCGTGAGGGCCTATAGTGAATGTACCCAAAAAATCCATCTAGCTCATGTAAAAGATTGTTCAATGCAACACCACACATACAAGTCATCTTATGCTACATTAACTTAAGAAATCAAAGTGAATTTGCAATGTCTTGGTGTGTAAGGTGCAAGTATTCACATAGTCTACTCAAAGAAATATGCAGCGGTCATTAGAAGTCCACATCAAGTGTAAAAATAAGTTGGTCATTAGAAGTCCACGTCAAGTGTAAAAATAAGTTGGTAACCATGCTAAGCCCACAAGAGTACATCTTAGAGTCAAAACTTGGGATCTCATATGCAAAAACAAGCAACAACTCACCTTTCACTCACAAACGAATATTCACTCAAGAACAAGGGTAAGTGTATTACTCAATTACAACAAAATCATAAGCATGCTTGACATTTTGTATCAATCTAACTTTAACACAACATACATTAATGATGATAATCAAAAGGTCTTTTATTTGGGTTGTAATGGGGCTAGGGACAAGGTATGTCAAGTAAGGCCAAATAAGGTTAAGTGTCAAAAGCTAGTAGGAACCATAATAAATAATACACAACACCATACATCCTCCCCACACATGGATTTTCTAATCTTTTCCAACAAAATTCTTGAATAGTCGAATGAAGAAGGATCACAAAAACATATAAAAATAAGTATACTCTCATATAATTTATTTATTTATTTTTTCATTTTTTTTTTAATCTTTTTTTATCTTTTTTTTGGAGAGCTAAGATAAATATATACGCAACCACAATCCTTTTTCAAAAATTTCTTGAACGACTAACAAGTAAGTAACAAAATCCAATATTTCCCCAAAATTAATGAACAAAAGTAAACCCCATCTCACACACCTTATTATCCCTCAACTTCCTACTAACCTTTGACAATTGGGATCAAGTATACATAAGGCTACACAAGAAAAAAGTCTAGGCAAGTAATGTGGTATGTCACCGAAAAAATAGGATTAAGCTCAAATGGGTAACTAATTGATCACATGTAAAGGGTGTGGTAATTTGGATAATAATTGGTTATTCCTAAATGCCTTTATCATCTTACCATCAAATAATGTCATGCATTTTAAGAAAGATCTCAAATAAGTGCTAGCAATGCAAACAACATGTGGACACTCAATCAAACGAATAAAAAATGCAAAAGATATGCATTTAGGCTCAAAATCTCACTTGGTGGCAAAACATAATCAATCCCAAGCAAAAATCTCTTTAATTGCACCTACTTGTACTCAAAGCATGCAAACCAAATCTTCTTGCACATATTCATGTCCTTTTAATTACTTACAAAATTCAATAAGTCTACTAGTTTCAACTCGCAAGTGTATGTGTGTGCACAAGAACTTAGCATATCACTTCTCAATCAAAAGCATCAGAAACACAAGAGTACTATAGCATGTAAGGGTGGATCAAGCCTACTTATAACAAGTAATCATTTCACAAGGCTAGAATTATTTTTGTTTTTTTTCATTTTTCAAATTTTTTGGATTTTTGTATTTTTCAATTTTTTTTGGATTTTTTTTAATAATAATACTACTAAATCCCTCCCCCATACCTAAATCATGCATTGTCCTCAATGTATGCAAATGAGAGAAAAATGACAAAGTAAAAGGACGAGAATACCTGATAAAGGCATGACGGAAAAACATTATTACCTAGAACACTCACACACAAAAACTCACACACACAGTTGTTCCCCCATACCTACACTTGACTGTATGGGAGAAACGAAAAACACTTACTAACCAATACCAAATCGAGGAAAAACAACACACATAACATAATCAACACACATGTGAAACACACCCACAAAGACTTCATTATCCATTGGAGAAATTTGATCATGCACCCGAATAAAACTCATACACCTAACATCATTCATAAACCAATTAGACGCTTCTTTATTTTGTTTAAGCAAATTAATCACTTGAAATTCTTGGTCATGAACTAAGTCACAAGAAAGAACATGATAAGTTTCATTATCAACTACCAAAGACTGATCAAGAGTGAAAATAGATGGATTAGGAACGAATGTGGGTGGCTCACCAACAGAATTCTTAACAACAAACTTAGGATCAAAAGAACTATCCTCAAGTTGGGTTTCATGCTTAGAACAAATGGCATTCAATTCATGTAACATCTCATCATAAGTGAAATTTCTATAAAGCTCATGAAGTTCTTTATTACTCTCATACTCTAACAAAACATCTTCCTCAAGAAAAGACTCAATTGCACTATCCTCAAGATTTGACCATGAAACAAACTCATCTATCAAATTAACTCCTATAGGCTGCTCAAAAAGCTCATTAAGTTGATTTCCTACATTAAAGACATTGAGATCTATTATCATGTTTTCAAAAGTGATTTTCATTGAACCATTCCTACAGTTAATCAAAGCATTAGAGGTAGCAAGAAAAGGCCTTCCTAAAATAATAGGAATTTGATTTTTGAGATTTTTGACTGGTTCGGTTTCTAGAACAACAAAATCGACGGAGAAGACAAAATCACCAACCTTAATCAACATATCTTCCACTATACCTGTTGGAGTTTTAACAGAACGATCAGCTAACTGAAGAGTGACACTAGTCTTCTTAAGTTCACCTAAACCCAAGGCTTGATAGACAGATAATGGAAGAAGGTTCACACTAGCTCCTAGATCGAGTAAAGCTTTATCAATGAAAGTATCACCTATGACACCAGAGATGGTAGGATAACCAGGATCCTTATACTTCACAGGGATTTGATTTGACAAAATAGAACTAACATGAGATGTTAGGAAAGCTTTCTTAGGAACATGAGTGGTTCTTTTATGAGTACACAAATCTTTTAGACACTTAGCATAAGAGGGAACTTGTTGAATCGCATCTAAAAGAGGAATGTTAATTTTGACTTGCTTAAAGACTTCCAAAATCTTATCTAACTGAGCAGATTGTTTGTTTGAAGTAAGTCTTTGAGGAAACGGGGCTTTTGGTTTAAAGACTTTTTCATTAGACACATTAGAGTGGGGTTTCAAAGGTGGTTCATCGGATGGTGATGACTCATCAGATTTATCTACTTCAGAATTCCCAGGATTTGAAGATTGTTTAAGACTAGGATTCAAGAGCACAGGATTTGGTTCAAATGTTAGCTTATCTTTTTCTTGAGTATTGACACCAACATGATTATTGAATTGATTACCAGACCTTAGAGAGATAACAGAATTCACATTTTAATGAGACTTTAGATTTGGATGAAATTTAGGATTAGTCTCGGGTTGACTAGGAAATCGATTTTTCTCTCTCTCACTGATTGTGTTTGCCAATTGACTGACTTGGACCTCTAGCTTAGATATGGCTTGAGTGTTAGAATTTAGTAACTGCCTATCTTGGGTCATAACTTGCATGAAAGATTGTTGATATTTGAGTAATGCCTCCATACTCTTTTCAATAGAATTTAGTTTCTTATCAGATTCACTAAAACCAGGAGGATTCATGGGGATTGAGTTTGGATAATGACCAAGATTTGGAGGAGGATATGAATTAGGATTTTGAGTTGGCTATGGACCAGGATTGGGTTTTTGAAAAGCAGGTTGAGGATTTTGATTGTACTGATTGTATTGATATTGGTTCCATGAGAAATTTGGGTGACTCTTCCAACCAGGATTGTATGTGGGTGCATAAGGATCATTCCTAACTCTAGATTGAAACATGGCATTGACTTGTTCAATTTCAGGGCAATTCTCTACCACATGATTAGGAGAACTACAGTTTGTACAGAAAGACATTTGAGAAGACAAATTGTTGGTTTCTAAGGCTTCTAGACATCTAGTGAGTGTAGCTAACTTAGCTTCTGTTGCAATAGAATTACCAACTGCGTGTAAGCCCTTAGATGAGTTAGATTTTCAGCTTCCTGATTAGGTTCCCTAGTTGACTCCCACAACATTGTTCCTTCAGCTAACTCCTCAAAAAATTGCCAAGCTTCATCCTCAGTTTTATCCATAAATTTACCATTTCACATAGACTCTAACAAAGCAGTGGTTTGGCTATCTAAGGCTTCATAAAGAATTTTTCAAAGTCTCCATTTTTCTATACCATGTTGAGGACATTTAGACAACAACTTTTTAAATCTATCAAAATATTTCCAAAAAGACTCATTCCGATTTTGTTGAAATTGGTTGATTTCATTCCTAAGTCTGTTTGCCTTATGGTTTGGAAAATATTTTTTAAGAAAGATAGCAACAAATCCCTCCCATGTGGAAATAGAATTAATGGGTAGACTGTACAACCACTGTTTAGCATCTTCTTTTAAAGCAAAATTAATAAGCCTGAGCCTAATAGAATCCTCACTCAATTGTTGAAGTTTTTGTAAAGCACACACTTCCTCAAACTCTCGAATGAAAAGATATGGATCCTCTCCCTCTACCCCAGCAAACCTAGGTAACATGCTAATGTTGTGATGTTTGATTTCAAAGTTATTCGCGGTTACTGCGGGTAAGACTATGCATGAGGGTTGAGTGGTACGAGCGGGGTAACAACGATCTTTAAGTGAAATAGCCATGACTACAGGTTGAACTTCTAATTCTTTTGACTCAATTCTAGTGGGTGAAGAAAACTCGAGTTGCCTCACTACTTTAGGGGATGACAGATTGGTTTGTCTTACTAATCTAGATGTAGTGTCTCGAACCCAAGCACTTTGCATACAAGAGAAGTAAACAATTAAGCACGTAGCAGACAAGATCTATAAGTAAACACCTAAAAAAATGGAAAATTTAAAATAAAAATCTATATTAACCTAAAAAAAAATCTAGACCTTGCTCCTAACAATAAGATACTACTAAAAGTCACAATTCAAAAAGCATTCGTCCTGACTGGCCAGGCAGGTGCAAGCATTGCCAAGAGGTTAAACACCTTTCTAGACACCAATCCAAATTAGCCAGGTAAGTGTCACGCTTGCCTAGACACCAAACGAAAGAATACTTAGTGATTTGTTCCTCCTAGATTCTCTTCCTAGTTGAGCGCGAAATCCTAGGGGCCATTGTAAGAACCCAAAATTTCGGTAGAATTAAAACTTTTCCTATTATGATGAAGTGCATCAATGAATAGTGATTTGGTGGATGAATAGTGATTTTGAGGATTAAGAAAATTTTTCATGCCACCTATGTACGAGACGTAGTGTGGATATTCCGAAGTTATACTAGTAATCTACGGAGTAAATAAGTGTACGTAAATGCGATCGGAATTCAGAAATTCCAAATTCTATTTTCGTGTAATATTTGACCGAGCAGTGAATTATATATCAGTAATATCAAGAAATGAGATATTTAATTTGAGGAATTGAGGAGTTAATATTTTGGAATTTTATTATAAGTGATTTGAGAATTTGGAACGAAAACCACTGAGGAAGTGAAACAAACGTTCTAGAAACCGCTGAAACTTTACAATGAGATTAAGCGATTGAGCGAACGAAGAATGGATTAAGGATATGGTATATTAAGAGTCCAAGGAAGGATATATTATGAGAAAGAAAGAGGATTGAGAATAAACTCCTAGAATTGAGAAATAGAGAATACTTGGGAAATCGGGAGAACGTTTTCTGAGATAAAGAGAAATAAACAAGGGATGTTGGAATTAATATTCATTCGAGGTATTGTGCCATATTAGAGCAATAATATGCAAAGTATAAGTTGTAACGTATTAATTTTATTCACGAGACAACAAGGAAATCAAATTGTTGGAAAAGAAAACAAACCAAGGGACTAATATGAAAGAAACAAAAGATGAGGACTTTGTTGCAATTGTTGTGGATAAGGAAATCCAAGTGAGCCAATGAGGTGTTGACAACACATTACAAGAAGATGCATCCAAATATAGATAGATATTACATGTATTAAGTCATTACCCATAACAAAACACAAAGAAAACTCCATCTCTCCATTTCTCCACAAGCTGTCCAGCAGAACCAACCCTCAAAGAAAAATATATATCTCCATTTCTATCCATGATAAAATCACCAAATTTTAACCACAACCTCTCCACTCCATGGGAAATATTCGTTCAAAATGTCATGGCATTCTAATTAGTGTAGCCTAGTTAAATCTCCTCCCCAATTTGAAGAAGCAAACTGTCCTGGTGCTTGACAGTTTCTGGGACGATTTTCAATTGGACGTATCTCCTTCATTACTCAATGAAATTTCGTGTTCTTTATATGGTTAGAAAGCTGTGAAGATTCTCTACAACTCTCATTTAGAAGCCTCGATCAGAAAAGCTCGATAAGGGCCTCGTTTTCCATGATCTTTCAGTCGGGTTCTAATAACTCCGAATTACTAACTTTGTTTTCTTCATTTCTTTTGATCATTCAAGCTTACCCAAGGCTATACAAGGATTATACAAGGTTTATAAAGCTATTATACACATCAAGGAAGGTATAAAAACTCTAACCACTCTTAGTCATGAAGTGTTTATGGTTTATAGTGTTAGATCTAAGAGTATTGGTGCATATCTTGGTTATAAGAGTTATGGATGGTGAAGATCTTGAGTTTAAACGTTGTTGATGTGATTTTTAAGCTTGTAGTTAGTGTATGTAACTCCATGTGTGCTATAGAGTATGATCTTGGTGGTTTAGATGATGGTTGTGATGTATACATAGGATTCTTGAATGGTTAAGCATGATAACAAGCTGTGTGAATTTTCTGGGAACATGTACTGTCTTGTAGGAGGGTTTTGAACCCCTAAATCTTGTCCCCTGAGGTCCTAATGCATATGGCTGGAAAGGTATTTGAATGTAGTTTCCAGAAATATAAGGTTCATGACTAGGTGATGTGTAGATTTTGAGTTATGGCCTGAGAAGTGAAGAGTGGTTCTGGAATCCTAACTGCACTAAATGGTCCACTTGTGAGCCCTCTTTAAACCCCTAAAAATTTATGTAGGATCATGGAAAAATTAGGGGAGCTATTAATTGCAGTGGTGAAGGCTACCCAAAAAGAATTGGATTAAAATATGTATTTTTCAATTTTATAAAAATGTTAGAGTAAAATTCGCGCAAGTGAAAAAGTCGTACGAGGAGTTAGTGGAGTATGAATTTAAGGGGTGATTGATACGCTTCGAATATGGTAACCAAATTAAGTCGAATAAGTGACGAGCATAATCGAGTGATGACATGGACCTATAGTGGGGCTAGAGAGTCATAAGACGAAGTCATTAAGTTAATTTTGTGTCCCCTAAAACCTTGCAATTAAAGAGGGTATTGTTAAGGTACTAATGAACGACTATTGGTTATGTAAAGATCATCATTCCACTCCGCAAGCTCGACCACCCCAACCGTACCAAGGCAAGTTTACTTTTCAAAACTTGTATATAAGGATTTTCACTGTATTGTTTGTGGCTTTCAAAGGTATTATATGCTTATGCTTTACGAGATTATGTTGAAGTTTGAGATTTATGCATATGTGTTGTACACCCTTGAACTTAGAATGAAAGTGTTTCCTTCGGACAACGACTTTAGCAATAGAGGTCGTAGCGGTCCAAATATACTATTGACCGGGGAGCGGTATATTATTATATCGTGATTAAATTGCGAAAACCCGAAGAGCCATTCGGGAAGTATCGTATACTTAAGTATTTATTATTTTTACATTATTATAAATACTCAAGAATATCTATCTTGGATCAAAAGTTTATTTTAATTAAATAATTATTTTATTAATTATTTATATTAAATCCCAAAATATCATTTATTAATTATTGTTCATTATTTTAAAGACAAAGCTAATCCAAGATACCTTCATCGTTTTCAAACTCGAACTCTTTCGAACCCAAAACATTTTCGAAAACCCCCGGTCAGGTTTTGCTTCTTGTACGATTTCAAGAATTAACGGTCGACTGATGTCGGACCTCAATTACTCAGTTTTCAATCAAAATAAAGTTTTTAAAAGAAAAAGAAAAAGGGGACTCTGGCAGGTGTGGGAATCATTGACGAACGATTCCTGGGATGTGTAAGCGGCCGTGAGCTAGGCGGTCCATCAATTATTATTCCGGCCCAGGTGTTGCCGAAGGATGATTACGGATGTAGTTTTCATCGGGGGTGATTACGGATGTAGTTTTCACCTGGGGATAGTTACGGATGTAGTTTCTATCCTTCTACCGGTAGAGAAGACCCGCGGATTATTGGACTTGGATGTGGCGACTGATCATCGTCAATCCCTGTCAGGTTTTATGTTTTCTTCACGTCCCATCCTCCACTTTGGAAAAATACTCAGACACTGCTTCTTGGGCCTAAGTGCCAAGTTGCCGATAGTGTGGTTTTTGATTAGAAAAATATTGACATCGTGCAGTATCTAGAACTGCAAGATTTTCTATAAAGATTGGCACGTGTTAGTGCACTCTTGCAATTATTTCAAAGAATGAAATGTTTTTGAATGAGAAACCTTCTAAGCTAATGGAAGGAAAGAGGTTTGCAATGATGTATTCCTTGTACAGTATGTTAACAGTAGAGTGTTTTGCCGAAAATGATATACTCATATGTATATATTTTTAAACTTGAGATATATTGAAATGGGAACCTTATAAAGGGTTCATATGTTATTCTTAAAGATCCTTAGTGAGTATAGATGTTTTATTCAAACTCGGACATATATATTGTCCAATTATGTTTTGAAATCTGAGATATATAGCCATATAGTTGGGAATGTTTTCGAAACAAACCACATTATTATTTTTCAAAATGGTGAACTTGATGAGCATTATGTAGCTCATTCTTGCTTTATAAAAACTTTTCAGAAAGAGAAGAATTTGGCTGATTAACTCCGCACCAGCAGAAGAGGAGTAGAAGAATTACCCCGGAGATGATTTAGTTCCTGATAAATACTACAAAGTAAGTCTGATAGGTTTTCCACTGTAATAGTAAGACTTGTCTTCAAGTGTAGTTGTATAAGTGGAAGCGCGTAAGATTCTGGATTGTACAGATGAATTGTAATATTTAGTGTTACTTTTGATTATCGTTTCTGAGGCTCTAACTTGTTTGTGCGTAAGATTGAGGTCTGGATAGATGTATTGTTGAGTTATAAAGTTAATACAGGCATGATATGGTTGGATGGTGATGTGACGACTTGAATCTTTGACCTCAGATTTGGGGGCGTCACAGCCATCGTCTACTTAATTTTATTAAGGAAAGGGGAATGAAAGATGAACGAATTAGTGATTTGTGGGCCAAGGAAAGGGTGATGAAATCCCTCACCTTATCTTGTAATTGGGTGGCACCCTTAAGATTGATTGAATGATGCAACACACAAAGAACAAGAAAGTAAACACTTATGGATGCACTACACTACGTGTTTTATGGAAGGCAATAAATACAATAAAGAAATCTGGATGATGTGATCCTATGTGAGAGAATGAATGATGCAACAAATTGGTTTTTTTAACAAACAATTAACTAACTAATATTTTTGGGTTTTTTGAAATTTAATTTTTTTGTGTTTTTTCAATAATAATAAAGAAAAGAAAAATAGAGAGGTGATACGGAATACCGAAAAGCGCTACCAAAAATTTCAAAAGAGACAACAAGGCCTTTCAACGATCTTCTTGTCCAAACTTTTCTCCGCTTCACTATTCCCTAAAAAAAACAAAAGAAAACAAAAAACTAATCCGAAGGAAAGAAAATTACCAATAGTCCCCGGCAGCGGCGCCAAAAACTTGATGTATAAAATAACTGTAAGCGCACAGTGTTTAATTGTAGCAATCACAGATCGATCCTCAAAGACTATGTATTTTCAAAACCATAATAATTAACTCAGGCGAACAAGACAATAAGATTTGAGATGAGATTTAATTAACCTAATTAACCTAATTAGCAAAGATTATCAAATAATATGGAAAACCTAGGAATCTGAATCCGTTAATCAATCATAATTAATATCAACTCGCCCTAAAATCAATTCTCTTTTCTTCACAAACAAGATATATCAATTAACGAGACAAGCATATACTATGAAACTTGTTATCTAACAATAACCTATCAAAACTTCAAGGAGCAAGCATAGGCTATGAAAAATAAATCCGGTAACAATAATATATCAAAATTACTTTGTCAATCGAACAATTAAGCATCAAGAAAAATTATGAGAATCAATTAATAGGAACGAGAAGAAATCAAGAGCAATTAAATTAACTTCATCTTCATCCTAGGGCAAGAAAATTTAGCTAAACATAATTATAGAATAAAGGAAACAATTATATTCAAAACATATAATAACCATGATTAAATAAAGTAATGTAAACTAGTATTATTAATATCAATTACCTGGACAACTATTCAACTTAAAAGATCTAACCTTATTATATGTGAATGGCAGGAAAGCTAATAAGCATAGCAACGTAGGTTAGACAATTAACGAATAAAAAAAACACGAGATTTAAACGAATAAAAAAAACAATAAACTTAAGGAAGATAACGAAACGGGGCTTGATATTAACGAAGAAAGAAATCGGCAATAAGAAAAGTATTAACAATAAAATTCAAGGTGTCTAAATTGGTGTCTCAAATTACAAGAGAGAAGTCCTATATATAGGGAAAAATATTGGCTTGGGTCCTCTTTAATTACAATTTGATCTTGAATATAATTTCTTCAATTTCCTTTTCTTCACCGATAAGTATTCGATTTTTCCTCTAAATTCTTTGGCTTCAAGTATTTTCCACCTCCTTGCCTTTTTTCACCTTTTCCTGCTCAAATTTTGTTTTTATTTATTTTCCTACAAAACAAAATAAAACAATTTATTAATTAATAAAATTACGAAAACGGACATAAAATAGGTATTAAAAATATGCTGAATTATGGACCTATCAACCATCACTATAGTTTATCGGTAAGAACTTCATTTATCTGAATCTTTTAGGCCATTTCTTGCTAGCTAGTCACCTAGTACCCAAAAGTGTATCTTTACCATTTTTTTTCTTGTGCCAGTGGGTTCACTCGGATCTTCAAGTTTAGCAAACTGCATTTCTTCTCCCACATGTTTTATGGAAGGAAATGGGTAAGGATGCACTTCTTCTTTTATTCATTTTTCTTTTTAAAATCCGTGCTCATAATTTGACCCGCCAAGAGCCTGTGTTTGTACTTTATATCCTTTGGTTGGCAGAAATAAATGCTGCAAACTAGTTAAAGCATGTATGTACCTTGATTAAATATCATAAGCTGATTATTTGCTCATCTCACTTTTGACCAGTAGTGAAAACACCCGTAATAAGTGTACAACTTATATGGGAAATGTAAAACCAGAGTAGTTTCTTACGAAAAACATTTTTTTACTGTTATCTTCCAAGCATGAGCATTGTGAATCACAATTCGATGTACAAATCTATTTTTACCATTGTAACTAAATTTGTTATTTTTACTGTCCAGCCACTGAAAGAATTTGCGTTTTGATATTTGCAGGTGTACCTTTGGGTGTTAAGTAGCAATCTGATTCCGCGTTGCACTTGGACCTACAAGTTATCTGCCCATCTGCATCATAACTACCTTACGGTCTTTGCAATATCTTCATTGGAGATTTTTCGGCGGCTTTGGTGGGTATTCTTTCGAGTTGAAAAAGAGGTTAAAAAAATAAACTTGAAGCAAAATATTCCGCTTTCCACTTTGGACAAGTCTACCGAGGAGAAAGCATTATTCTCAAGTGATCATAATCAAGTGATCATAATGTATAATTACTTGTACGTTTTAATTATTTTTTTTAGTGTTGCTGAATTTGATTGGTTGATGTAGTTTGTTATTGTACTAATTATGTTTTGGTGAATGAAATTAGGACTTGAATTGGCTGGTTTATTTAATGAGAAATTCAAGTAGTACATTTTTATTTTGTTACACTTATGGTGTTACAATAAGTAATATTAGGTGTTACAATAGGCATTGCACATGTGGGTCTCACAAGCAGGCCCAAAAAGCGGGACCATATGTGGGCCCAACAGTTGTGCCTGTGGAAAATTGTAACATCTTTTGTAACACGCAAACAATGTTGCTGTAGAGTGTTTAAGATGTTGCTATAGAGGTTTTTTGTAACCACATTTGCCATGTTACCTTAGGCTATTTTTGATGTTAGCTTTGGTATCTATAGCAACTGCTGAGAACCTAACATAGCTCAAGTGTTACCATAGCCCTATTTTAGTCTATGGCAACGTTAAACAGGGTCTATTGTAACATACTTTTGGGGTTGCAATAAGCAATCTATGGCGTTGTGAAATAGGAAACTAGATTAATAGATGAAAGTTTCATTTATCATCATTACGTTCGTTTAGTGGATCGTGCATTGTATGAATCCTTTCTTATAACGTTGAATAAACAATTTCTTTTTAGTGATAGTTTAATGATTTATTACGGCCGTGAAAAATAAGTTTTTATGAATTTTTAATATGTATTTAAAAAATTGATAGCGACCAATACAAATTTTTGAATGAATTAATATTATAACAAAAATCTAGAGATCCACGGTAATGAACATTTAAATATACCAAATTTTCAAAAGAACAAAACTTAAAATAAGGGTAAACAAAAAAAATTTGAACTTGGTAGAAAGATTCTAAAAAAAAGAGAAATCGAATGAAAAATAAAATTAAGAAAAAACAATAAAAAAGTGGCTTAGAACGTTTCAGTGGGGAATGTGAATGTTTGATGATTGTTTGATAGTATTAATATTAATGCAATTAATTGGTATAAATTGACAGATAAATAATTTTGTACTTAAATTAAATATATTTAATGAAATTATCTTTTTTTCTAAATAATGATTAAAATAATATGTTTATATTAATTAATTCAAAGATTTTATCATTCTGTGCATAGCCCGGGTAGAACGCTAGTTTTTATAATTTATAGGTATTTGAATAAAATCATAAATAACTACCTAAATCAATTATAATATAGTAATATATATATATACATCCATACATGGTATTAAATAGAGTTAAAAAATAAAAATAAAAGTCATAGTGGTAAAATAGAAAATAAATATTCAAAAATTATAAGAAAGATAAAATTAATAGAAAATATTCTAAATTGTATAATTGGCCTAAAAGATTTAACTTTGGTCGTTAACGGAAATAATAGTTGAAAATGAATACTAGGTGGTTGTTAAGAAAAATATATACATTACTAATATTATTCTAATATCTTAATAATTTATAAATATTTGATAAAATTATAAATAATTGATTAAATCAATTACAATATTTACAATATAATATATATATATATATATATATATATATATATATATATATATATATATATATATATATATATATCAACACATGGTATTAAATAGAATTTAAAAAATAAATATAAAAGTCACACTGATAACGTAGAACATAAGCATTCAAATATTATAAGAAAAATAAAATTAATAGAAAATATTCAATGATTATATTCTAAAATTTTATAATTAACATGTAATAATATATCCAGCATATTAAATCAAATTAAATCCTTTTTGAAATAAATGAAGTAAATAAAAATTTGAAAATAATAATAAAAATAAAATATTCAAAACTTAAATTATATCCTATAATAGTTTAAAAAGTAGTTTCAAAATTAATAAGTTGTAAATAAATAATGAATAAACTTATTCATCTAAAAATTAAAATTATATATATATATATATTTTTGACAATGAAATTGATAAAATAAATTAATTTTAAAAATTTAGTAAAAGAACTCTTTAAAAAAATTAATAATAATTCCGTGCATGCTAGTATATTAAAATACCGCTACAAAAGTTCGAAAGCTCGACCTGACGAAATCTTTGTAAGACCCAAACTGTGGGTTCCTTCCCGTGATTTCGCGCAACCGGCTGTTTTTGAAAAAGGTATTTCCGACTGTTTTCTTAGTCCGTTGACTACAGTCAGTTATGGCTTAAGGCATTTCGGACTGAACTCGACCAAATTTGTTGAATGCAAAAAAAAAAAAAAAAAAAAAAGGCGGTCAATATAAGTGTTGTTTTACAGTAGTGGAACCGAACAATTTAATTACCAACAGATGCACTTATATTAACGTCTCAATCAATCAAAGATATTATACTAAATTTAATTTTGATTATATTTGATGGTAAATTTGGAATTATTTCTTTTCCAAACGCATTATATATATAGAATATAATAGTGTATGTGAAATTCCTTTGGTTTGAATATCATTTGGCACTTGGAATAAGCTCCGGTTTGTATGGTAATTAAGAGGTTTATAGGATACAATAATTTCTAGCTTTTTTAGAAACATCCATGGATAACTTTTAGTCTTGTGTCAAAGGTTGTCCAGCAAGGATTATATAAGAGGCCAATGTAAATTAATGGACTGATACATTACTTAGCTACTTATGTTTAAGTACATTCAACTCTACTCGATCTGCTGACCATACGATTAATTAAACTTCTCATTGATTTCAGCTACTGATAGAGACCGAGAACAGAAAACAAATTCATATTGCAACTACTGAATTGAGAATTTTTATTGATCGACATGTAATAAATATGGTACATTTTTATAGTGGAAAGTTGGGTACATATTAAGGAATCAATATTCAACTCATATATTTGTATGTCGTATCATGTCACCAACAAACTGTTAATGCATGATTTCCATAAGGCTTTTATTCCTCAACCTACGCATATGTATTATTAAGTAATTTAGACCTAAGCACGGGTGGTGGAGGAGATGTGTAGGAGTACGGTGGTGGAGGAGATGTGTAGGAGTACGGTGGAGGAAATATGAAAACAAATTCATATTGCAACTACTGAATTGAGAATTTTTATTCATCGACATGTAATAAATATGGTGAATTGCACTCCATAGCAAACACCTTATATAACAAACAATAAAGAATACCTCATATCTAATATAATTTAAGAGTTCCGTCATGGCACCCAATACAAAAAGTTATTATTTTTTTACCCTCTAGCAAACCAGCAAAAAAAAAAAAAAAATTTTTTTTTTGAAATTTACTGTTCACCTGGTGACGTTAATTTTCATTTTTTTTTTTTTTTGCAGACTTGATAGAGGGTAAAAAATTAATAACTTTTTATATTTGGTGCCCCTGGCGGGCCAAAGGATTAAGGTGTTCTTTATTTGTTATTTGTTATATAAGAGTGTTCTGTATGGAGTAAAGGCTTAAATATGGTACATTTATATAATGGAAAGTTGGATACATATTAAGGAATCAATATTCAACTCATATATTTGTATGTCGTATCATGTCACCAACAAACTGTTAATGCATGATTTCCATAAGGCTTTTATTCTTCAACCTACGCATATGTATTATTAAGTAATTTAGACCTAAGCGCGTGTGGTGGAGGAGATGTGTAGGAGTACGGTGGTGGAGGAGATATGTAGGAGTACGCTGAAGGAAATATGAAAACAAATTCATATTGCAACTACTGAATTGAGAATTTTTATTCATCGACATGTAATAAATATGGTACATTTATATAGTGGAAAGTTGGGTACAAAATTCGATCACGTAGATAAAGATACAGCATGTCTAAGTTGTAAATTCGTATACCCAAGGAATCAATATTCAACTCATATATTTATATATATATGTCGTATCATGTCACCAACAAACTGTTTATGATTGATTTCCATAAGGCTTTTATTCTTCAACCTACGCATATGTATTATTAAGTTTAGACCTAAGCGGGTGGTGGAGGAGATGTGTAGGAGTACGGTGGAGGAGATGCTGGTGGTGGTGGGGATGCGTATGTATAAGCTTTTCGAGCTGGTGGTGGTGGTGATGGCGATGGTGGAGGTGGTGATGGTGGGGGTGGTGAAGATGGTGGTGGGGATGGTGGCGGTGGGGATGGTGGCGGTGGGGATGGAGGTGGTGGTGGTTTTGCTATGTGGACTAAAGGTGGCATTGCTACTGGAGGTGGTGGGGATTTGTAGACGTAAGCCTTTGGGGATGGTGGTGGTGATTTTTTGCTGACGATGGGCGATGGAGAAGGAGATGGTGGGGATGGTGATTTCTTGGGTGATGGTGGTGATTTGACGATGGGTGATGGAGATGAAGATGGTGGTGGTGTTTTTTTAGGGGATGGAAATGGTGGTAGAGAAGGTAGAGGGGGCCTGTGAAAATGAGGTGGGAAAGGTTGTTTATGTGGTGGTGGAGGCTTGAAGGTGAAAGGAGATGGTGGGGATTCTATTGGAGGAAGTGATTTTGATTTTGGTGGTGGTGGTGGGCATGTGTTAATATAATGAGGTGGACCTGAGTATGAAGGTGGCGATTCAGTTGGTGATGGCGAATTTGGTGGTGATTTGTAGACGTAAGGTGATGGAGGACCTTCTTTTGGTGTTGATGGAGATGGTGAGGATGATGGAGGACCTTCTTTTGGTGAGGGAGATGGTTGTTCTTCGGATGGGGATGGTGGAGATTTATAGACGTAAGGTGATGGAGGAGCTTTAGATGGAGAACTTGATGGTGGGGATTTGTAGGTGTAGGGAGATGGAGGAGCTTCTGTGGGAGAAGATGATGGAGGTGTTGGGCATGCATTGAGTGGAGGTGATGGTGGTGGGGGAGGTGTTAGGCATGCATTGTTTGGGGGTGAGGGTGATTTAGAAGGTGTTGGTGATGGAGCAGCAGATGGTGGCGACTTATAGACATAAGGTGATGGAGGGGATTTGCTTGTAGGTGTAGATGATGGCGATGGAGATGTTGAAGGTGGAGATTTATAGACAAAGGGTGATGGCGGAGATTCATTTGGTTTTGAGGGTGGTGGACTTGTATTGATATAATGAGGTGGAGCGTGAGAGGAAGGTGTTGATGGAGGGGGTTTATAGACAACCGGGGTAGGAGTAGATGAAGTAGGTGGAGGTGGTGATGTATACAAATAAGGAGGTTTCGATTTTGGTGGTGGTACTGTTGGTGCAACCAATGGTGCTGGTGGGAGTTTTTTAGGTGGTGGAGGCGGGGATAGGAAAAAGTGAGGCGATGGTGGAGGCGGTGATGGAGGAGGCGGGGAATGTGGTGGTGATGGGGGTGGAGGTGATGGAGGAGGAGGCGAAGGTGGTGGTGATGGTGGTGGTGGTGATGGTGGAGGAGGCGAAGGTGGTGGTGATGGTGGTGGAGGTGAATGAGGAGGGGGTGAGTGTGGTGGTGGAGGTGGCGAATGTACGGGTGGAGGCGGTGAATGAGTAGAAGGCGGTGGCGGAGATGTGTAGCTATAAGGCGGAGGTGAGGCCGGTGGTGGTGGAGATACATAACTATAAGCTGGTTGACCTTCAACTGCATAACTACTTAAGAGGCAGCATACAACTGCATAGTATAATATAACTGGCCAAGATGTAGCCATTTTATGCATGGCTGGTTCAATTAAGACACTGAGATTTTAGTAAGTGATACTAGCTATATTGTTTTTCTATGAGCTGATTTCATCTTTATATAGTGAATTCATAAGTTAGTACAGTGCATTTTCTAGTAGCTTCGAAGTTTGTGGTGTTGAAAATATCTCTTGAATCTAAAAGCATGCCTTTAAATTTAAGTATTTTCCAAGTTTGTAATGTTTAAAACTTGTCGACATGCATATATAATTTAGTCAAATTTGTGTAGGACTAGCTACTTAAAAACTGGCCAGCCATCTTAATTGGAGCTGTTATGCAGTTTGTGTCGTTAGACATTCTTATTAAGGGCCTATAATTAGAGTTGTTTAATTAAATATGGATTTGAAGTATGTTGACAATAGTACAAAAATGATTTAATATAGTTAGAATTCAAGGGGGAAAGAGGAATTGTTTGAATAAAACAACTCCTTAGCAGCACAAAGACGAAATCAGTTCAATCGGTGAAAGAAAAAGACGATGCTAATGTTTTGCAGGTTTTTGTTGCCTTTTAGATTTGATTGATATGTCAAACACGATTTAATGCTTCACTTCCTTTAGTCAATTTTATGGTGTTGTTTCTTTTCATTGAAAAGACTTTAGTGCTGAGCTTTGACTAGGTTAGACAGCAGGTATTTAACGATATCCAGTCAGTTACTCCCTCTGTCCCATCCATTTGTTTACACTTTCCTTTTTGGGATGTCCCATCCAATTCTTTACATTTCTAAACTTTCCTAAAATAGTAAAGTTTTATAATATAAAAATCAACTACATCCACTACTTTACTCCACTAACTCATTTTATACATTATATAGTGATGGGTCCCACAACTTTACTCATTTTTCCTACTTCTCTCCTCCTTCTTTATATTTTTCCTTGGTCTCCGTGCCCAAACCAAATGTAAACATTTGGTTGGGACGGAGGGAGTAATTACTTAAGAGACTGTAAATTAAATTGATCCATGACGTCTGTGTTCAGGCTTACAACAATTTGGTCCGGACCAAAAAGATATATCCGAGATTTTTTTTAAAATCTGGGAGAAGGAGCGACGAAAAATTTAGGCGAAATATAAGTTTAATTGTTATTGGGGGTGTTTGGGGGAAATTTTTTTCAGAATAAGTCAATTTTTTATTTTAAGATAAAGTTAGAGATTCCTAACATTCCAACTTATTTTCTAATGAATCTCAAAGATACATTAAACATTTGTATAAAAAAAATTATCAAAATATAAAATTTTTACCCGAAAATAAGTCATAAGTAGGTATAATTAAGTTATGCCAAACAGCCAAATTATAAGAGTAACATACCTTTTTGCATCTATCGTCATGGGAAATACTAAAAAATCCAAAAATATTTTTCAAAATTTCTTCTAAATAGTATGGCAAGTTCTTCTAAAATTATGAGAGTATATATATGTAATATGTAGGCGAGATTCATTATTTTCTTTATTAAGAAAATTTCCTGTTACACAAATGACACATTAATATTTCGGACAAAATTTGAGAAAATTTTTGTATTTAACATTTTTCTTATCATATAAAATTCATCCTTTTAAAAAAATTGCAAGTGTTTTACGAATTTAAATCCTGTTTATTAGCGATATATTTAAGGTAGATTTATGTATATAATCCATTCCAAAGTTAATTTTAGGATTATAATTCGAATGAAGCTAAGGTGGATATTCAATGAATGAGTTTGAGTCATATAACAAATGAATCGAATTGAACCGTTCGTTTAAAGAAAACGAAAACAATTAACAAACAATTTTGAAAAATTAAAATACTTTCAGTATACTCTCTCCGTCCCTTTTTAGTTGGCACATTTGAAAAAAAAATTTGTCCCTAAATAGTTGTCACATCCCTTGTTCCAATACATTTTTAATCAATTTTTCCATATATTTCCCTTTATTTCTAGTACCAATGTTTGACTTTATATTTAATATACACTCATGACTCATTATTTAATGTTAAGATTAAGGATAAACATGAAAATAAATTATATAATTAATTCTTTCTTAATATGTGGGTTTTTTGCAAATGTGTCACGAGTATATTTACACCCTATACATTAATATTTTCTTATCTATACTAAACCCTAGAGGAAATCTTATACTAAATTTCGACGAGTATCCCGAACGCTTTTTGCTGTCGGTTAACTAGCTATTCAAGAGAAATTTTTATTTTATTTTCAACCAGTGAGAGGTCTACATACATTTACCGAGCTCATAGTTTAATTTCGGCTTCATTTGTTCGTCCTTTCATCGCATTTTACATATTATTTTATAATTTATTTTTATTTCGTTTTTAATATTTATAATTATATTAATATTTTTAATATTTATATATTAATTTAAATATCAAATTATTGTTAAAAAATTGATATATGTATATAAGGTTTTACATTTTTAATTTAATATTTGTGTTAAATCTTGCATTTTTAAAATTTGATTTGAACAATATTACTGCCCACGTGAAATCAACAAAATAATCTTTAATTTAGGTGATGGTTTAATAATTATTTTCCAATTAAATTACGTGGAAACAAAAGAGAGACGAAATTGACGATTTTTTATGTTGAAAATTCTATTCAATTTATGAAATCTACTTATATTTCGTTTTGATTTTCAAATCACCTTCTTTAAAATTATTTGAAGATAATTCCACTAACAACCAAATATAGATTGATAATATGTGTAAGAGGAATTTTGTTCAAATTTTGGTATTCGGTAAATGTCTCGGTACGATAAAATAAATAAGAATCGTTAGATCTTAAATAAATAGATAAAAACCGTTACATCTACCATAAAAAAATATTTAGATTTTAATATGTAAACTAAAAATTGTATGTATATTGAAATATGAAAAAATGTATGTGAATAATTTGAATAATATATAATTAGATTTTTTAAATTGAATTTGATTATCTATGTAAATCTTATACATTGAATAGGATTAATTTAAAAATTTGTTACTTTATTTTCTCTTGAGATTTTGAGTATTTACGTTTGGATAATTATTATTAAAGTATCACTAAACTAAAGATAGGTTTATGAGTTTTACGTTGGCTATAAAATCATTCAAATTTGATTTTTATCCCAAAAAGTAAATATGAATTTTCTTTAATATTAATAAATAAATAAATAAAATTGAATTTTAAAACATTTTTTAACATTTAGATTACAGTTTTTTATTTGGATTATAATTTTCTTTTTTAAAATTCAATTCTAATACATTTTTTTAAATTATGTTCTTTTTAATAAGATATAATCTTGAGCATCTATTTTTTAATATATTAAATTTAACAATCAAAATTATTTTAACAATGGAATGACCAAACCAAAATTATGGATCAAATATTTTACGTTTATTATATACTAGCTTAAAACCCGAGCGATACACGGATTTTCTTTAATATTATATGATTTTTTCAATAATTTGAATAAATTTTTTATGATATGAATTTTGTAAGTTAAATTTTTAAATGACATGGTTGGATAATAATTATGTATTTATATTGGTCATATTATTTCTAAAAAATAAAAAATTTAGTTATAAAATATAGATAAGATGATACTTTTTAGCTGAAACAGGTAATCAGTCAATTATTAATTATTATGGTAATATTTTATTGAATACAATTATCCGTGATATTATTGGAAAAGAAGAGGTTTTAAAAAGAGAAAATATAAAAGATAACGTGTTTTAGCTGAAAATGTAATTTGTTGGTTATTACTTACTAGCATAAAAACCCGTGCGAGGCACGGGTCGCTAGCTTAAATTGTATTTTTTAATTAAACTATTCATGTATCGTTTGAAACATGTAATTGATTTTCATAGATTTAATCTTGTTAATTGCCTATGTGGTTATTGTGTACTTACTTAAATATGTTCAAATTTGTACTTTGAAAACTAATATGAGTAGTATTGATAGCAATCATGTCAGGTTTTAATTTTGTTGTGGGCCATAGAATATAATTTGAGTGTTTTATAGGTGTTGTCTAATTATTAATTAAGACGATTTTTTAGAGCACCTACATTCCTAAATTTTCTTCAAAAATGATGCATCCATTTAGCTGGATCTCCAATAATATTCAAGGTAAAAATTTAATAGTCTTCAAGATGCTACATTCTGAGAATGTAGGTTTTAGTCCTGATTCCAATAAAAAACCTTCGTAAATCTTCTAAAACTTCTCAGGTCATGCGCTTTTACTTCTTAAAACTACATTTCTAACTCTTTTATTTGTTTTCTTCTAATTTCTTCATTTTAAGAATTCTTTGTCTTTATTTCTCTTCCGATTTCCTCCTGACTTTCATTGAGTTACCTTCATAAATAATATATAATATATGGTCTTTTTTCCCCATAAAATGTCATATTTTAAATTGAACATTAACTAATTTGTATATAAAAAGTAATGTTTTATTTGTAGAATTCGTCTTTTTGAAGCCAAACATTTTTATGACCCAAATAGTTTGACTAATAAATCAGTATATATATCTTATTTAGTAATATAAAATTTTCATTTTACGTTAACACCTCAATATTTTTTACTCTAATATATTGTCAGATAATATCCATCATATTAATTATAATATCGGTTTATATCCCAATTGTGTATTTTACGTAGTTATTTTATCGATAAATGATAATCATTAAATAGTCCAAAACTCATTTAAAATGCAGTAATATTTAATTAATAACATTTCATCAATATCACACACATATATATTGTGTGTATAATTTAAAATACATGTGAATATGTGATCTAATAGTATGAAGATGCATAATTTAACTCGGTGATCCACGTTTGAATATCATTAAGATTAATACTTCTATATATTAATATGAACTTAGGAGTAAATTGGTGCTTTCAAATCAGTAATAAAGTACTTTAGTTATTGACTTGATCATATATGTAATATTTTTCATAAAAAATACATTATGCATTTCATATTGTTTCTTTATATAAAACCAAATATTGCCCCGCTTAAGCGGTATACATAGAGATATCATGTGTATTATTGAAAACACGTATAGATGATATAGTAATTTAAGGGAATAATTATGTGTGTGATATTGATCTATGTGTTTTCAATAATTCATCTATGTGTGTGTTGCCCCGTTTAAGGGAATAATTATATAGTAATTTTTTTATTATTATGTTGATTATTATTGTTATTACAATTTTATAATATTATCAAACCATATATTATGTATCAATAATTTATATTTTAATTTGATATGTTATAGTTTAAATCAATAAATGTAAATGCAACATGACAAAAAATTACTAATATGTCGTAATATTATAATATTAGAAAATTTTTTTCACTAAAACAACACACACATACATCTTTTATGTGTATGATTTAAAACACATGTGATTGAGTGGTGTAGTGGTAAAAAGATTTGTTAATTAACTCGGGAACCCAAGTTCAATTCCCACCAACCATAACTTTTTTAAAAAATTAAGAATAGAGGGATAAATTAGTAATCATACTATATTCGCACAACACACACATACATCTATAATGTGTATGATTTACAACATATGTGATGAAGTGGTGTAGTGGTAGAAAGATATGTTAAATAACTTGAAGACCCAAGTTCAATCCCCACCAACAACCATTTTTTCAAAAACTTGAGAATAGAGGGATAAATTGGTAATTACAATACATTAAAAAATCTCACTATTTTTATCTTGTGTTGGCCTATTATATATATAATAGATCAGTAATTATAATAATTTTATTTTATTTTATTAAATATAGTTGCCCGTAGTATTTTTAGAATATAAAAATGAAATTAATTAGTTATTAAAAAATAGAAAAAGTAACATATTTTTACCAATAATAAATATTTAAGTAAGTATAATTAAGTAAGAAAAGAAAGTTTGAAAATGAGATATTTTAGTTAGAAAATATAGGAAAGATATTACATTTTAGCTCAAAAGGGTAATCAATTAGTTATTACTAATTATAATTTTATTTATTTATTAACTAAATAGAATGGCCCGTGATATTTTTGGAAATGAGAGGTTCTAGTCCGAAAAGTTAGAAAAGATGATGTGTTTTAGCTGAAAAAGGTAATTGGTTAATTATTAGAAACTACAATATCATTACTTTATTTTATATAATAGAAATACATGTTTTTACCAATAATAAATATTTAAGTAAAGATAATTAAGTAACAGAAATCAAGTCTGAAAATGAGATATTTCAGTTAGAAAATATAAAAAAGATATTATCTTTTAGTTGGAATAGTTAATTACTTAGTTATTAGTAAAAATAATATTATTCTTTTATTTCATTAATTAGAACGACTATATTTTTTGAAAGAAAAGATTTTAGTTAGAAAAGTTAGAAAAGATAATAGCTGAAAAAGGTAATTGGTTAGTTATTATTTAGGAGAAAATGGGATATTTTAGATAGAAAAGATATTACCTTTTAGCTGGAAAAGATAATGAGTTAGTTATTAGTAATTATAATATTATTAGTTTATTTCATTAATTAGAACGATCATATTTTTGAAAAGAAAAGATTATAATTAGGAAAGTTAGAAAAGGTAGAAAAGGTAATATCTGAGATAGTTGGTTAGTTATTATTTAGGAGAAAATGAGATATTTTAGTTAGAAAATATAAAAAAGATATTTAATTTTTACCTGAAAAAGGTAATCAGTTAGTTATTAATAATTATAATATATTAGTTATTTCAATAATTAGAACGATTATGTTTTTGGAAAGAATAGATTTTAATTAGAAAAGTTAGAAAAAGTAGTAGCGGAAAGAAGGTAGTTGGTTAATTATTATTTAGTAGAAGTGTTGGAAATAGGTGCGTGCGATATTTTGAGAAAAAATTGTATTTTGTTTTTTAATAAGTAAGTAAAATAATTAATGATAATAAAGTAAAATAATTAAATAAAGTAAGTACTGTACCGTAGCTGCGTGTGATATTTTAAGAAAATATTGTATTTTGTTTTTTAATAAGTATGTAAAATAATTAATAGTAATAAAGTAAAACAACTAAATAAGGTATATTGATAGATAGTATAGATAAGATTATAATTCTATACATATTATTTCCTCTTTCTTTTTTCAACATATCCACCTTTTTTTCATTGTATAATCTCTTTTCTTCTACAATACGTCTACCTCCTCAACTAAACTCCCGAAAATAATTGAAAATCTAATTTTATATTAAGAGAAAAAGGTTTCTAAAGTTAACTTAGGAGAATTTTCTAATGTTAATCTTTAAAATTATATGAATTTAATTTTTGTTATCTTTTATTATTTATAAGAACCCGCAGAGACATTAATGATAATGAGGATCACTACAAGAAATCCCGGTAACTGCGACGGAATTTAGCGATGGAAAATCCTCCGTTGTCTATGGCCGACGGAATAGGAACGCATTATTGATGGAAAAAGTCAGCACCCTTACCAACAGATTAGCAACGGATTACCTACAACTCGCTGGTGACGGAATAGTTCCGTTGCCAATATGAGCATGAAAAACATCCCGCCAACATGTGCTGACGGAATTGTAACGGAATTCGTGACTGAATTTACCGACAGAAATAAACCGTAGCTAGGTTATGCGCCAACTTTCCCGCTAACCAACCCCAACGGATTTAGCAACGGAAATTGGTAGCAACAGATTAGCAACGGAGTGCTGAGCAACAGATTAACAACGGAATTGCTTTGCAACGGTTATGCGACGGATATCCGTTTTTAGTTAAAAAGCCAACCAATTAAATATCCGTCGCTAACCCGTTGCAATAGTGCATCGGTCGTGCTTTATTCCGTTGCTAACCCGTTGCAACATGTGCCAATTGCAATTTAATGTAGTAGCCTAATTATTGTTTTCAGGTGCCTATATTTATGTAACTTTTATCATACCTAACTTGTTGTATATTGTAGCATAATTCTCTAATATTGTAACTTTCTCATATTTTAGTATGTAAAAATATTTATGTAGGCTGAAGACTATGCAAGAGATCCATACGGTCTAGAGGTGTTTCTCTATACGCACACTAGAAATCATGATCTGAAGACATTCATTGATGACAAAAGTGCTAAATTATATGTAAGTCCACATTACTTTTTCATTTATAATTGGTAATGTTACGGCTAAGTACTGATTTGAGCTGGTCAGTATATTTATGTGTTAATATGTGCTGGTTTTAATCATAGATACTCTTGTAAGTCTGCATGTTTATTTGGCCTGAATGACCAACAACTACACACTCCTCTTTTCGACATAGATTCTGGTCCTAATAATAAATTTTATTATTTTAAGAATTTAAACTTTGAACGTAGCCATAATTTTCTGCAGTCCTGTTCTTTTTACTTCCTCAAAGTTTTTTGAGATTGATTCATTTATAATAATGCCAATTTAAATTACTACCAGTGACGGATTTATAACAGAAATAAATTGAAAAGGTTTTTGAAAAACGTCACTAATCAGCAACGGACTAAAGACGGAATAAAGGTGTTGCAAGCTAGCAACGGAAATCCGTTGCTAAAGAGTCACTTGAGGTTGGTCAAACATGAGTGAATTTCGTTAGTAGGTTGTTGCAGATCCGTTGCTAAGTTACCAACGGAGTTTTTATTCCGTCGGCAAGCCCCTGCCGACGGCAAAAATCACAACGAATGTTTCCGTCGCAAATTCCGTTACGAACCTGAATTGCCAACGGTAAGTAGCCTTTACCAACGAAAATTTCCGTCGCAGATACCGGGAATTCTTGTAGTGGATGTATCTTACTTTTATTGGTTAACTTTAGGAAATTCTCATAAAATTAACTTTAGACTTCCTTCACCCTTATATTAATATTTATATTGCTTCAATATTTATCTATCTTGATGATTATTTGAAATTTATTTGGAATACCTTAATTTGTGCAGAATTTAATTGACATTCCTTAATTTTTTTTTAAAATATATTTGGAATACCTTAATTTATGTGGAATTTATTTGAAATATCTTTTTTTTTTGGAATTTTGTCGTATGTATAAAATCTGCTGATCGAATTCTTGTTTATAAGTTTTCTTTTATTGGAATGCTAGATATTAATTTTTCTTAGATATTAATGTTCTGTAATTTCTTAACTTGCATAACATCCACACATGTCTTAGTGAAGACTAAAATTAATGAATATACGTCTCCATTTAAGTAGTTAAAAATATCACTAATTTCTTTTAATTGCCTTAATATTAATGTAATATTCCGGACTTTTTCGGAATGTTAGTTCGATCTAAAACTAAAATATAGAATTTTAATATCGAAAATTTTAACAGAAAACTGTTACAATTCTATTACAAGTTAAGTCATATAAAACAGAAGAGCAGCTACCCAAAATATTAGACACGATCTACATAAAAATCCAAATAACAAACTCCTTGTAAATCTAACGAACCGAACAAAATCTGAAATAATAAAAGAGTGAGCTAAAAAGCCGAGCAAGAAAACTAACCAAACAAACCAGTGAATAAATCCAATAAATAAAATACAGTAGAAAATAATAATGATTTTCAGAAATTCAAAACTTACGAAGCGATAACTTTTTAACCACTAGTTTAACTAAGATCACTACATACTGGTGACACGGTCCAGAATTTCAGAAGTCACTATAAACCGGTGACACGGTCCAGAATTTAGTATTGTGTCCCTCACTAAGGTATCAGAAATTGCACATCGATGCGCCCTAGAGAGGTCTTAGAATTTAGTTCCAGAACTATGCGCATATACTAAGGGGTTCAGATCATATACTCAACTGGGGTCTCAAAGCTCGTATTTTCTTATAAAAATCAACAATCTAAAAATCATACTCTTTCGAAATAATTTCACTTGACCCAAATTTTCGTATCAATATAATCAAATACAATTTCAGAACACAAAACATATAAATTTAAATTTCGAAAATAGTAATAAGTTCGGATAGGAAACTTACATAATAACATTATGATAGGTCCCGTATATGGGTTAGATAAGCTAGAAGGGGGGGTTGAATAGCTTATCACCTTTTTAAAATTTAGAGCTTGGCTTTTTCAAAATTCTTTTTCTCTTTTTAAACTATGTTACTTGTCAACAAGTAAACAGACTGCAGAAAGTAAAGAGATTGAGAAAGAATATCACACGGTCGAAAAGCAAAGGAAAATCTTCCGTTGTCTATGGCCGATGGAATAGCAACGCATTATTGATGGGAAAAAGTCAGCACCCTTACCAACAGATTAGCGACGGATTACCTACAACTCGCTGGTGACGGAATAGTTTCGTTGCCAATATGAGCACGAAAAACATCCCGCCAACATGTGCTGACGGAATTGTAACGGAATTCGTGACGGAATTTACCGACAGAAATAAACCGTAGCTAGGTTAGGCGCCAACTTTCCCGCTAACCAACCCTAATGGATTTAGCAACGGAAATTGGTAGCAACAGATTAGCAACGGAATGCTGAGCAACAGATTAACAACGGAATTGCTTTGCAACGGTTATGCGACGGATATCCGTTTTTAGTTAAAAAGTCAACCAATTAAATATCCGTCGCTAACCCGTTGCAATAGTGCATCGGTCGTGCTTTATTCCGTTGCTAACCCGTTGCAACATGTGCCAATTGCAATTTAATGTAGTAGCCTAATTATTGTTTTCAGGTGCATATATTTATGTAACTTTTATCATACCTAACTTGTTGTATATTGTAGCATAATTCTCTAATATTGTAACTTTCTCATATTTTAGTATGTAAAAATATTTATGTAGGCTGAAGACTATGCAAGAGATCCATACGGCCTAGAGGTGTTTCTCTATACGCACACTAGAAATCATGATCTGAAGACATTCATTGATGACAAAAGTGCTAAATTATATGTAAGTCCACATTACTTTTTCATTTATAATTGGTAATGTTACGGCTAAGTACTGATTTGAGCTGGTCAGTATATTTATGTGTTAATATGTGCTGGTTTTGATCATAGATACTCTTGTAAGTATGCATGTTTATTTGGCCTGAATGACCAACAACTACACACTCCTCTTTTCGACATAGATTTTGGTCCTAATAATAAATTTTATTATTTTAAGAATTTAAACTTTGAACGTAACCATAATTTTCTGCAGTCCTGTTCTTTTTACTTCCTCAAAGTTTTTTGAGACTGATTCATTTATAATAATGCCAATTTAAATTTAGAACTTGTTCATTCCTCTTAATTTGAGATTCAGACTTTTCCTACTATAGTGGAAATCAATTTGACTTGCTAATTTTGCAAGAGAAAATCAAAGCCCTCCGTGCTGAGCGTTCCCAACCTGCTGATGGCTCATCAACACCTCAACCTGTTGATGAAAATCAGTTGTTCTATGATGCAGTGGGTGGTCGTAACAGCAGGAACAGGATATATGGTTTGGGCTCATTACAGGATATCATTTATGCACCAAGTAGCAGCACAATTGACCATTTCAGCAACTCCTCCCATCCTAATACTCAAGATTATGAGAAGCTGCAGACTGAGCTTGAGGTGATGAAGGAACGAATGAAAGAGATGGATGTGATGTAGCAGCGGATGAAGGATATGGAGAATCAGTTAGCAAGGGTGTTGGGTAATCAGAATCAATAGGGGAATGAAACTTAGCTTGATGGTCTAAGTATTAGTGTGTATTAAAAACTTACCATGAGCTTAGCTTGTACTCCTTTTGGATGTGTAAATTTATCACCAGACTTTTGGCAAGTGTTTAAATTTGTTATCAGACTTTTGACAAGCTTAATGTATGGTTTCTTCAGACTTTCGACAAGGTTAATGTATGGTTTCCTTATGATTCAGTTATATTTTGTTATTTTCTAATTAGAACTAATTTTGAATATATAGAGAATTAGAAAGTATGCATCATAACACAATAAACAAAAAATGTGTATTTATTATGACATTACAGAATGAAAAACGGAATTGCAACGGAAAATAGTTTTTTTAAAATAAAATAAAATTACTACCAGTGACGGATTTATAACAGAAATAAATTGAAAAGGTTTTTGAAAAACGTCACTAATCAGCAACGGACTAAAGACGGAATAAAGGTGTTGCAAGCTAGCAACGGAAATCCGTTGCTAAAGAGTCACTTGAGGTTGGTCAAACATGAGTGAATTTCGTTAGTAGGTTGTTGCAGATCCGTTGCTAAGTTACCAATGGAGTTTTTATTCCGTCGGCAAGCCCCTGCCTATGGCAAAAATCACAACGAATGTTTCCCTCGCAAATTCCGTTACGTACCAGAATTGCCAACGGTAAGTAGCCTTTACCAACGGAAATTTCCCTCGCAGATACCGGGAATTCTTGTAGTGGATGTATCTTACTTTTATTGGTTAACTTTAGGAAATTCTCATAAAATTAACTTTAGACTTCCTTCACCCTTATATTAATATTTATATTGCTTCAATATTTATCTATCTTGATGATTATTTGAAATTTATTTGGAATACCTTAATTTGTGCAGAATTTAATTGACATTCCTTAATTTTTTTTTGAAATTTATTTGGAATACCTTAATTTATGTGGAATTTATTTGAAATATCTTTTTTTTTTTTTGGAATTTTGTCGTATGTATAAAATCTGCTGATCGAATTCTTGTTTATAAGTTTTCTTTGATTGGAATGCTAGATATTAATTTTTCTTAGGTATTAATGTTCTGTAATCTCTTAACTTGCATAACATCCACACATGTCTTAGTGAAGACTAAAATTAATGAATATACTTCTCCATTTAAGTAGTTAAAAATATCACTAATTTCTTTTAATTGCCTTAATATTAATGTAATATTCCGCACTTTTTCGGAATGTTAGTTCGAGCTAAAACTAAAATATAGAATTTTAATATCGAAAATTTTAACAGAAAATTGTTACAATTCTATTACAAGTTAAGTCATATAAAACAGAAGAGCAGCTACCCAAAATATTAGACAAGATCTACATAAAAATCCAAATAACAAGCTCCTTGTAAATCTAATGAACCGAACAAAATCTGAAATAATAAAAGAGTGAGCTAAAAAGCCGAGCAAGAAAACTAACCAAACAAACCAGCGAATAAATCCAATAAATAAAATACAGTAGAAAATAATAATGATTTTCAGAAATTCAAAACTTACGAAGCGATAACTTTTTAACCACTAGTTTAACTAAGATCACTACAAACCGGTGACACGGTCCAGAATTTCAGAAGTCACTATAAACCGGTGGCACGGTCCAGAATTTAGTATTGTGTCCCTCACTAAGGTATCAGAAATTGCACATCGATGCGCCCTAGAGAGGTATTAGAATTTAGTTCCAGAACTATGCGCATATACTAAGGGGTTCAGATCATATACTCAACTGGGGTCTCAAAGCTCGTATTTTCTTATAAAAATCAACAATCTAAAAATCATACTCTTTCGAAATAATTTCACTTGACCCAAATTTTCGTATCAATATAATCAAATACAATTTCAGAACACAAAACATATAAATATAAATTTCGAAATTAGTAACAAATTCGGATAGGAAACTTACATAATAACATTATGATAGGTCCCGTATATGGGTTAGATAAGCTAGAAGGGGGGGTTGAATAGCTTATCACCTTTTTAAAATTTAGAGCTTGGCTTTTTCAAAATTCTTTTTCTCTTTTTAAACTATGTTACTTGTCAACAAGTAAACAGACTGCGGAAAGTAAAGAGATTGAGAAAGAATATCACACAGTCGATTTTATCCTGGTTCGCGATGCCCGGAACCTTTAATGGATTCGAACACCCCTACTCCAGTCCCCGAGCTCCTCCCCGGACTCGAGATTTCTTCCACTATAAAGAAACTCCTTTATAGTAGGCGGGGAAGCCTTTACAACTCCTAGACCACTATTTATTTATCTTGGAGCAATACACACACGTATTCTCCTCACAATAAATAACAAATACCCACTACAAGAATTATCTTGGAGCGTAACTCCCCGTTACCTACTCAAAGACTTGTAGTAACCCTTTTACAAGACTATGTACTTCTACAACTTTTTCGGTCTTGGATCTTAGGTCTTAGGTCTTGGGTCTTGGGTCTTCCCTTTTCTTCACGGTGCGAAGGCTACTAACTCCCCGTTAGTACGCCTAAGACTTGGGTCTTAGAACAAGAGTCACTTCACCTCACTGCAAAGATTAGAATACAAGTCTAACCAACAACCAATATATGACAGAGAGATATATATTAACTCCGTGCAAAACTAGTATGTTACGGTACTAGCCATGGGGACGCTATTACGCATTAAAATAATTGATTTGTTATTAGTTAAAGTCAAGCTCTTCACGTCGCCAAACGGAAAAACTACGTACTTTAGTAGTGTGTGCAAGTGGTGGTTAATTTATTGTATATAAGTATATATTCAACTCACAAGTGCGAGGACCAAAGAAAAATATTCAACTCGAAAGTGCGAGGATCGAAAGAAAAGAGTATGCAAGACAATAAATTAAACGTGCAACAATATATCCGTGAATGCAATCACACAATAATTAATCACAACACAGCTCACACGTACGGAAAAGTCGCTCGCTTATCTATAGGATAAAACGAGGACCGCTATTATGCGTTAAAATTAGTGCGAGAAATTAAACACGTACGAGCACACAAACAAGCAAGCAAAGAACAAAAATAAAGTGCCATTAAAGGCTTCGGCCGAATGGTATTAAAAAGGGGGCCGAATGGTGCAACTTGTGGAAACACAAGTTCACTTGGTCTTGTTCCTTTATGTCCCTTGTAAAATATTTTAAGTGCAAGTTAAAGATCAAGGACTAGGATGAACAAGAACAAAATAAAAACCTTATCGTTTGGTTACTTATAAAAATCAAGTTTAAACCACTTAATGGTAAACATGATTATAACTTTGTAAACCAAAACCAAAAGACGGTTAAATGACCTTGTCTTCACCCTAAATAAATGGGTATATCAAGGACTTACCAAGAAGCTTTGGATAATCTATTAAATGCTTCTTGAATCAACTTACAACTCGCACAAATATACACTACACGAATAAATTTCAAGAATAAGTGTATATAAGTGACAAAGTGCAAGGATGCTTAAATATAAATGTATAAGTAAATAGATCTAACAATAATAAGCACAAATATACAATATTTAAGCAAGTAACTAACTTATAAATCTTGACCTTCCAAAGGCTCAAGCTCCTCTTAAAATTAAAGAGAGAGCTACAAGATTATAAGCTAGGATCGAAGCCAAAACACACCAAAATAGTAGCCGGAAAAGTCACCGGAAAATGGCCGGAAAGAGAGGCTTGAGGGCTGACTTTTGGATGCTTAAAAGGTCACCAAGAAACTGTGAAAACAAGGTCCAAAGACCACAAAAAGATTTGTGAACAAAGGTGTGTGGAAGAGAGCAAGAATAGATGTAGAAAACTAGCCAAAATGGATCAAAACAAAGAAATATTTTTGGCATGAACTCATGAAACGTTTTTGAACTTTTTATGCAGTAGAGAGAGTGTTTCTAGGAGTGTTTCTTCAGCTCTTTTAGGCTCTTGGAGGCTTTTACAAAAATGTGTGGAAGTGGGGGTATATATAGAAGGTTTAGTAGGGTTTTTGGTTTAAAATAAATGGGATAAATGCACATAAATCAAGGAAGGTGTGGGGGAACATTCCTATTGTCCTAGTAGCTGTCATACAATTCAAAAATGCATGGAAAAGTGTGCTCACCCGTTTTTACCATTTATGGAAAGCATAAAAACCCAAAAATGCGCATACCGACAAGATAAAAAATACGAATAAGCAATAAATCGAAAAATCATTGAAAATTTATGAAATTTTTGGAATCTCCTAGAAATGTGCCCAGAGGATTAAGGTCAAAATTTTACCTTGAAAAGAGTTGACCTTCTATGACTTTTAAGCGAGACCATTAAATCAATTACGTATCGATTTAAGGGGTCCTGGAAAAAAGTCATCCAAAATTTCCAAAACTTATTCTAAAATGTCCTATGGAGAAACTAAAGACATATTCAAGGTTTCAAGTCAAAAAGATACGTGAAAGTATTTTTACGAATTTTTTGAATGCTAAAACAGCCTTCCGGAGCGACCTAAAATTTGTCTTTACCGACAACTTAGACAAAAGTTTTGACTTGATAAATATTCAAACATAATATTCCTTATGAAATAATGACTATGAGGTCCAAGGAATATTTAATTTTGAATTAAAAAAAGGTTTTATTCAGATAAATAAGGAATTACGGGTATTTCGGAATAAAATCTGTTTTGGGTCTTTTGGCATGGCTTTTGGCAAAGAAAATTAAATATAAATATTAAAAAAATACATCAAGAATATTTGAGAATAAAAAATTTAAGAACGACACGCATTTAAATAATTTGTGGAATCTTGGTTCGTAAAAGTAGTGTTTGAAAATTCTCGATATACGAGCCTTTAGCCGATGCCTAAAACTTTTGACACAAATAACCTAGAATATAAAATACCATTTAACATGATATTCTCATCCTAAGTCGATGTCGAAAATATGTCAAAAAACAGTTTTGGCTAGTTTGACTTGATACCGGAAAATGTTGTCACCTGGGGAGGATTCTAAGTGGAATCCTAAATCTAATTTAATTTCACTTTTATTTTGACAAATTCCAAAACCTAAAGAGCGAAAGCACTGACCGTGTCACATTAGAATCACAAACAAATGATTAAGGGCTTGTTTGGGAAAACTTAAAATGAGTCCTTATGGACTAATTTTCAGGTAAAAATTTCATATTTTGATAATTTTTTTAGGGTTAAATGTCAAATTGGTCACTGAAGTGGAGGCCATGTATCACTTTACTCACTGATTTCAACGGGGTCTCATTTGAATCACTTAAGTCATAATAAATATCAAACAGATACATCTAAATATGTGAACGAGAATTAAAATATTTTTTTATTAAGTTCAATACATTTTTCTTCAATGCCACCATAACCAAATGAAAAGTCATGGGTTCTAATATTTTAGATAATATATTTAAAAATTTTAAAATTTATTTACTATTTATATTTAATTTTCTAGTTATTTTCTTTGATTTAATTAAAAATAAATAGTAAATAGATTTTAAAAATTTTAAATATATTATCTTAAATATTAGAACCCATGACTTTTCATTTGGTTATGGTGGCATTGAAGAAAAATGTATAGAACTTAACAAAAAATTATTTTAATTCTTGATCAAATATTTATAGGTATCTGTCTGATATTTATTATGACTTAAGTGATTCAAATGAGACCCCGTTGAAATCAGTGAGTAAAGTGATATATGGCCACCACTTCAGTGACCAATTTGATATTTAACCCATTTTTTTATACACGTATTTAATGTATGTTTGAAATTCTATAAGTTGCAAAAAAAAGTTAACTTTTTTCAGAAAAAGTTAGGAATCTCTTACTTTGTCTTAAAATAAGTTGACTTATTCTGAAAATAAGTTCCCCCAAACACCCCCTAAGTAACTGGGCGTAGACGTCCCTGGCAAAGCTCTCAGCATAGAATCGAGTGGGTGATCAGAACACATATTAAGAAAGCTAAACTACTTTGTTTACCATAAACCAAAAATCAATCAAAATCACCTCCAAGCCTAAACTCCTTGACCATTCCTATGTTTATGCCAAAATAAATCCACAACTTTGCCCAGATAAGAAATTCAAGAATTCTTGAAATGAAGCAAATATGTGGTAAAAAAAGTTTGGCAAAATCAAAATAAAGTGAACAGTTGTGGTTGAGTAGGTATAAAAATTATATGTCAAACTAAAATGATTTGGAAGGTTAGGAGATGATAATTTAAAATAAATAGAAGATGCTCGCACCACACAAATATATTGATATAAATCTTTTAAAAATACTAAACTGCCATGTCTTTATAACACTTTATGGTTAGTTAATATTATCATTAAATGTGTCCGTTACAAATTCTTAAGAAAATTAACTCCAATCATTTTACATGAACACAAATTTTACACTAATGTTATGGAATAAAAAGTAGGGTATATTTATTGCGTATTGATTGCTAGGGTTAGGGAAGAGCTTCGAGCTTTAATGGCTGATCAAGTTGATAAGTGGATTTTATATCCACTTGGAGCGTTCCATATCGGCCTAAATTGATTCACTTGGCCTCAAGTTTGTTGTAGTTTGATGTGTTTTTGTTTAGTTGTGCAGGTTTGTGATTTCTCAACTAGGGTTGTTGTTTTCGGCAATTTTGGAGTTGAATTCGAGCATAAGAATGAAGAATGGAGTCTTGATTTAAGCCACCATGAAGATTTGAAGTCAAGAGAAGAGAAGATGGAAGCAAATGCAAAAGAAACGGACTAAAATGGAGCAAGAACGAAGAAAAGAGAGCAGAAAAAGCAAACTGGCATAATCAGCCAATGCTGAGAGCGCCCAACCAATGCTGAGAGCGCCAGAATTGCTGAATCCAGCACTGAGAGCGCCCAAGCCAAGGCTGACAGCGCCCGGACTTCCTGGAAAGTGCTAATTTTAGTCCTATTTCGATTTAAATTGTATTTTTAGTGTTTTTCTTGCTGGGCAAGACTTCTAGGGCCTATATAAACACATCCTACCTATGTAATTCAATATATAACATAGAAACACAAGGAAGAAAAGGAGAAAAGGATTCAATAATGCTCGTGACAAGCAACGGATCTAGATCTACTTCATCTTTTGTACTCTTTTCTTAGGCGATACTCTGGCTTTTAGATTTGTTTTCTCAACTCTTAATCTTATTAATATTATTACTTTCATTCATATCTTGTTTATTATCTTGTTTAATATCATGTTTTCATCAAATCCCATGGTGATGAACGGTTCAATTATGAACTAATCGTTGTCATGGGATTCTAACGGATTTATTTATGGAGTCTTAGTATCTTGATGCTTTAAAGATCTGTGTGTGATGAATATCTAATATCCTTGTATGGTTATTTTTAATGCTTTTAGATGCGTAGCTAACATCTAAATTGAATTGTTAATCACTTGTGAAGTTAAAGTGGATCTTGAGATTTTGAACTTGCCATGTTAGCATAGGATTATGTATGTTCTGACATCATGATTTGTAGCATAAATAGAAATATATTATGTTTCCCTATGTGATCAATGTGGGTAACCTGTTCTTCAACCGTTATATTTTCAAATTCTATAGACATATAGGGTCTAAACATAATTGGTATCTATTCATCTTCTATCTCTCTTGTGGATGTATGGGTAGTTTGGTATACGTATACTGACATGTAGTATGTACTTATTTCGTGTTGTCCAATCAGATATCATAACTGTTGCACATAGTGATTAAAGGCGTCAGATCTAAGCGAAGTATTTAATGAAGTTAGGATCCCATGTTTATTCTCATATAAGTAATTCATTTGAAATTCTCATTAGTTAATAATTCTTAGTTAATTTAGTTAATTAAAACCCACTTTATTAATTGTCTTAGCATTGAGTAAAAACCATACATTGTTGCATAGGTACATTAACTGATTTAAATTCAAAACCAGATCTCTGTGGGAACGAACTCAACTTATATCTATATTACTTGTGACCACGTGCGCTTGCGTGATTTAGTGCGAACGAGTTTTTGGCGCCGCTACCGGGGATCATCGATGTTTGTTTTATTTTTGGTTTATGTGCTTGTCATCAGTGGTCGTTAGAGTTCACTGACTTGGATTGTTTCTTACATATCTTGTTTGTTTCTTGGTGTTTCAGGTACTTGAGCATGTATGCGAACACGCTCGCAGTCACGTAAACTGGAATACGTTGAGTTAGTCACAGATAAAAGCGAAGAGGAACTTGAAACGATAGTTGAGATGGCAGATTTACCAGCAGCAGCTAAGGCTTTGAAGGATTATTCTCAGCCTAAGATCAATGACATTCAGTCTAGCATTGTTAGACCAGCTATTGCAGCAAATACTTTCGAAATCAAGCCGGGCACGATTCAGATGGTACAGAACTCAGTTCAGTTTGGGGGTGCTCCTACGGAGGATCCTAACATGCATATCAGGGACTTCATTGAGATCTGCGATACTTTCAAGTTTAATGGTGTACCGGATGATGCTATCAAATTTAGGCTTTTTCCATTCTCTCTGCGGGATAAAGCTAAGGGCTGGTTGCACTCTCTACCAGCAGGCTCTATTACTACATGGGAGGATCTAGCTCAGAAGTTTCTCACCAAATTCTTTCCAATGGCGAAGACTGCAACAATCAGGAACGCTCTTATTCAGTTTGCTCAGCAGTATGGTGAATCTTTGTGTGAAGCTTGGGAACGCTACAAGGAGATGCTTAGAAAGTGTCCTCATCATGGAATGCCTGACTGGATGGTGATCAATGGTTTCTACAATGGGTTGGGAGCACAGTCAAGACCTTTGCTAGATGGAGCTTCAGGCGGAGCTTTGTGGGCAAAGAGCTATGAGGAAGCTTATGATCTAATCGAGACGATGGCTGCCAATGAATATCAGAATCCAACCCAGAGACTATCTCAAGGCAAAGTAGCAGGAATTCTTGAAGTGGATGCAGCTACAGCTATAGCAGCTCAGTTGAAAGCTTTGACCATGAAGGTGGATTCTCACCAACTATGGAGTTCAGCAGGTCGCTAGTGTTTGTGAGTTATGTGCGGGCGCACATGAGACAAATCAGTGTGCTATCTCTTCTGATCAGCACAGTGTGTGAGTAATTTTTAGAGGCCTGCTGCACCAGCTCCAGCCACTTATCATCCTAATAACCGGAATCATCCTAATTTCAGCTGGAGCAACAATCAAGGTGCTCAACAACCACAGCAGCCTTATCAACAATATGGAGCTAGGCCATGCAATCAAGGTTATCAGCTGCAGTATGATCTAAGGCAACCATTCCAACCTCCGGGATTTCAGCAGCAACAATCTCATGGGAATGCTGGTCAAACTTCTAATGAAAAATCTGAATTGGATGAATTGAGGTTGATGGTTAAAAGCCAGGCGGTTTCTCTCAAGACCTTGGAGAATCAGATTGGGCAGATTGCTAGTGCCTTACTCAATAGGCCTCAAGGAACTCTTCCTAGTGATACGGAGGCTAATCCAGGCAGAAGGGGAGATAAGGAACAGGTGAAGGCAGTAACTTTGAGATCGGGAAAGGTTACATCAGATTCTAAGTCAGCAGCTAAGGAGGATGAAGAAGTACAAAATCAGCAAGTTGAAAAATCTGCAGTACCAGATATTGAAAAATCTAACTTGGTGGCTGATCAGTTAGTTAATGAAGCGGAAAAGAGCAAGGAACCTGTTGGAAAAGCTTCTCCGGAGCAGTCTTTGAAGAATAATCAGATCTATCCTCCTCCGCCATATCCGGGAAGACTACAGAAGTAGAAGTTGGATAAGTAGTTTGCTAAGTTTTTAGAGGTTTTCAAGAAGTTGCAGATTAACATACCTTTTGCGGAAGCTCTTGAACAGATGACGAGCTACGCTAAGTTCATGAAAGGTATTCTCTCTCGTAAACTGAAGCTAGAGGAGTTAGAGACCGTTGCTTTAACGGAAGAATGCAGTGCCGTGCTTCAGCAAAAGTTGCCTCCAAAACTTAAAGATCCGGGGAGTTTTACTATCCCGTGCACTATTGGCAACTTATATTTCAGTAAGTGTTTGTGTGATTTGAGGGCTAGCATTAATCTCATGCCGTTGTCAGTTTTCTTGCAACTTGGTCTACCGGAGCCAAAGCCAACTAACATCTCTTTGCAGTTGGCTGATCGATCTGTTACATATCCTAGAGGCATAGTGGAGGATGTCTTGGTGAAAGTTGATAAGCTCATCTTCCCTGCTGATTTTGTTATCTTGGATTTCGAGGAAGATAAGAAGATTCCCATTATCTAGGGAAGACCAGTTTTGGCTACGGGTAGGACATTGATCGATGTGCAAAAAGGGGAGCTTACTATGAGGGTGCAAGACCAGAATGTCACTTTTAATGTGTTCAATGCAATGAAATTTCCATCAGATGAAGAGGAATGCTTGAAGGTGGATTTGTTCGATTCTGCAATTACTACGGAAATTGAGCAGTTGCTTAAGTCAGATTCTTTAGAGAGGGTTCTAGTTGGTGTTTCTGATTTTGATGATGAGGAAGTAGCCGAGCAACTTCAGCAATTGAATTCAGCCCCATGGAGAAGGAAGTTTGATATGCCATTAGATTCTCTTGGACTAACCAAGCTTAAAAATTCTACGGAGCGTCTCAAACCATCTATTGAAGAAGCTCCTACACTTGAACTCAAACCATTGCCCGATCACTTGAGGTATGCATTTCTAAGTGATGCATCTACATTACCTGTTATTATTGCTTCTAACCTATCAAGTAGTGAGGAAGATAAGCTCTTGCGAATTTTGAGAGAGTTCAAGTCGGTAATTGGTTGGACTATAGCAGATATCAATGGAATCAGCCCTTCTTATTGCATGCACAAAATTCTGCTAGAGGAAGGTGCTAAGAATACTGTTGAACATCAGCGAAGACTTAATCCTATCATGAAAGAGGTGGTGAAGAAGGAAATTCTAAAGTGGCTAGATGCGGGTATTATCTATCCTATTTCAGACAGTTCTTGGGTGAGCCCAATGCAATGTGTGCCTAAGAAAGGAGGCATGACAGTTGTTGCTAATGAGAAGAATGAGCTCATTCCTACTCGGACAGTCACGGGGTGGAGAGTTTGCATGGACTACCGAAAGTTGAATAAGGCCACAAGGAAAGATCACTTTCCTCTTCCATTCATTGATAAGATGCTAGACAGGTTGGCTGGTCACGAGTACTATTGTTTGATTGATGGGTATTCAGGTTATAATCAGATTTGCATTGCCCCAGAAGATCAAGAGAAGACCACATTCACATGTCCTTTTGGCACTTTTGCTTTTCGACAAGTTTCTTTCGGACTTTATGGTGCTCCTGCCACTTTTCAAAGGTGCATGATGGATATTTTCTCAGATATGATTGGCACGAATGTGGAGGTTTTTATGGATGATTTTTCAGTCTTTCGTACTTCTTTTGATGAGTGCTTGCATAATCTTGGCTTGGTGTTGAAAAGGTGTGTGGAAACAAATCTGGTACTTAATTGGGAAAAGTGTCACCTCATGGTGCAAGAAGGAATCATTCTTGGGCACAAGGTATCTAGCAAAGGGCTTGAAGTGGATAAGGCTAAGGTGGAGACCATTGAGAATCTTCCTCAACCTATCTCAGCAAAGGGAATTCGCAGTTTTCTTGGTCATGCGGGGTTCTACAGGCGATTCATTCAAGACTTCTCAAAAATTTCTAAACCCTTGTGTAATCTGTTGGAGAAGGATGTTCCGTTCAAGTTTGATGATGATTGCTTAGCAGTTTTTGAGCTTTTGAAGAAGAAGTTGACTACCATACCTATCATTACCGCACCTAATTGGGAAGAACCTTTTGAGCTAATGTGTGATGCAAGTGACTATGCAGTGGGAGCTGTGCTTGGGGAAAGGAAGAATAACGTGTTTCGTGTGGTTTACTATGCTAGTAAAACCCTCAATGAGGTGCAGCTGAACTACACCACTACGGAGAAGGAATTGTTGGCAGTTGTCTATGCTTTCGAGAAATTCAGATCTTATTTGCTTAGGACTAAGGTGATTGTTTACACAGATCATGCAGCTATTCGTTACCTGATTTCGAAGAAGGATTCAAAACCTCGATTGATTCGTTGGGTGCTTCTACTTCAAGAATTTGATTTGGAGATCAAGGATCGAAAAGGTACGGAAAACCAGGTAGCGGATCATCTATCACGTTTGGAGGATTACGGTAAGGATTCACGTGACAAAACGTTTATTAATGAATCTTTTCCAGATGAGCAACTTTTCGGAGTGCAAGGTGAAGAACCATGGTTTGCAAATTTTATGAACTACTTGGTAAGCAATGTTATTCCTCCGGATCTTTCTAGTGCTCAAAGGAAGAAGTTTCTACATGATGTCAAGTGGTACCGTTGGGATGAGCCATTTCTATTTAGACAAGGAGTAGATCAGATGATCAGGCGATGTATTCCGTATAGTGAGACGGAGAGTGTTTTGTGAGATTGCCACTCAACCATTTATGGTGGCCATTATGGTGGAGAGAAAATAGCAGCTCGCGTGCTTCAGGCAGGTTTTTACTGGCCTACCTTGTTTAAGGATGCTCATCGATTTGTGATAAATTGTGATCGTTGTCAAAGGGTTGGCAATATTTCTAGGAGGAACGAGATGCCTCTTAACATGCTTCTTGAGGTGGAGATTTTTGACGTATGGGGGATTGACTTCATGGGACAGTTTGTTTCTTCATGCAATAATCAGTACATCTTGATAGCAGTTGATTACGTGTCTAAATGGGTCGAGGTGAAAGCTTTACCGACCAATGATGCTAAAGTGGTATTGAATTTCTTGCATAAAAAAATTTTCACGCGTTTCGGGACACCACGTGAAATAATTAGTGATGAGGGGACACACTTCTGTAATCGTCAGTTTACTACGTTGATGGCAAAGTATAATGTGACGCATCGGGTTGCTACAGCCTATCACCCTCAAACTAATGGTCAAGCTGAAGTTTCTAACAGGGAGATCAAGAGAATTCTGGAAAAAGTGGTGAATCCGTCTCGTAAGGATTGGTCATTGAAGTTGGATGAAGCTGTATGGGCTTATAGAACAGCTTACAAGACACCCCTAGGTATGTCTCCATTTCAGTTGGTTTATGGGAAAGCATGTCATTTTCCGGAGGAATTAGAGCACAAGGCATATTGGGCGTTGAAGAAGTTGAATTTGGATATTCAAGCGGCGGGTGAAAAATGGTTGCTTCAATTGAATGAACTTGAGGAGTTTCGTGAGCAAGCTTATGAAAATAACAAGTTGTATAAGGAGAAGGTCAAGAGGTGGCATGATAAAAGGTTGATGCCAAAGGCATTTGTGTCGGGTCAACAAGTTTTGCTATTTAACTCTCACCTCAAGCTTTTTCCGGGAAAACTCATGTCGAGGTGGTCGGGTCCATTTATTGTTAAGATGGTGTTTCCACATGGAGCTGTTGAGATTTTTGAAACAACACCGGATCATGCTTTTAAGGTGAATGGACAACGATTGAAGCATTATTATGGAGGATCGTTTCATCGTGAGAAGGTTTCCGCCGTTTTGGCGATAACTTGAAAATGAAGAAGAACTTCAAGCTATTGACGTAAAACAAACGCTTCGTGGGAGGCAACCCACGCCTTTGTGTATCATTTTGTATTGCCTAGGAGAATTCAAAAAAAATAAAATTGAGTGAACAGTAACTTTTCGCGCTGACAGTGCCCAGGCCACGCTGAGAGCGCCGCAGCCTCCTGCCCAGTTCAGTTTTTTTTGTTGTTAAAACTCCCAAAAATTCATATCTTTCTCCCTTTTATCCTAACTCTACTCCTATTTTAATTCTAAATTAAAACCCTAACCTCTCCCAATCCATTCCTACATCTAATTCACTCTCTAATCCTAACCATCATCCTATACATACACCTCCATCCTTATATATACACACAACCTCATCTCTTTATCTCAAAATCTTTAACCCTCCTTTCCATTCTAGTTCAAGAAAGTTTGATTAGAGTTTGGGGGAAGTTTCTTTGCAAGTTCACCTCTACAATCCGTGTGGGTAATTTCGAATTTCATATCTTTTAATTACTACGAATTTATGTTCTTGTGAATTGGGGGTTTGTTGTGTTCTTTATTCGGTGGTTAATTATCGTGAGTATTGTGATTGTGTGTTGAGATGGTTCCTAAAAGGAAATGATTGGCGGGTAGTAGTAGTGGTACTCGTCCATCGTCGGACGAGGATTCGAATTCGGGGGGAGAAGTGTAGAAGTTTGTGTCTCCGGAGGCCGAGACGGAGTTTAATCGGTTATTGTCCAAGGGAATTATTAAGGAGAGGTGGTTGTTGCCTTCTAAAGATGTTGAGATGGTGGATATGATTCGTGAGAGGGGATGGTCTTTGTTTTGTGAGTTTGCTAATGATTTTTCGTTGGATATCATTCGCGAATTTTATGCGAATGCTAAGGTGGATAAGAACAATTACACCGTTGTGAGAGGGATGTCAGTGGATTATACGCCCCGTGCTATTCGTACTCTTATTAGGCAGCCACCTAAGCCTAGGGGTGCTGTGGATTGGTCTAGCAAGACAAGGGAAGATGTTGACTTAGATGCTGTGATAGCTGAGTTGTGTGTTCCTGGCACAGTGTGGAAGTGCAGGGCAGGCACCACTGAGCAGACTAGTTTTCCTGCTGTGTGATTGACTAGCTTTGCACGGGTGTGGTTTTTATTCATTTGTTCTAATATTTTTCCATCTTCGCATACGTCTGATGTGACGGTTGATAGGACCATTTTTCTTTGGGGTCTTTTGAAGGGGGGATACATTGACCTTGGATATGTTATTAATCAGGGTATACTTAAGTTTTTGGGAGGTCGTGCGCCTGGTAGTATACCTCATGCTTCGATTGTCTTTGGGTTGTGTACTGCTGTGGGGATTAGATGGTTCGAGGATGAGCCTGGGCAGGCTGTCGGGGCTCCTATTGATGATGCTTCTATTGAGAGGATGGTGGAATGGTTGGGCGGCGTTCCTCAGCCTAGAGGGTTAGGCTATGTTGTAGATGGTGCTGGTGGTCAGGGAGCGGGCGCTCCGCCACATGTTTCTTGGGCAGCGAGAGTTACTAGGGCAGGTCCTTCTTGTTGGTGTATACTGAAAATATTCATTTGAAGTATTTACATTTATTTCTGGCCGGTTTAATTGAGAATCATTTAAATGTTTACATGTTGTCTAAATATTATATATTGTGAATAATCTAGTATCAAATGGGATACAGAATATTAGATTATTAAATACGGTTTATATAATATAATAAGGTTCACAGCACAGGTGGAGCTAGACAATCCACTGGAATGGCTGTAGTATTATTTAGATTAGTTTATATTGACTAATAAATAATACTAGTATACTTTGTGTATATTGAACAGGATCAAATTTAGAATTGTTCCCTTATACTGATTAAGAAGGTGAACTAAGATTCTATGTTATTATTAATGCTTAGGTTCTTAATCCGGAAATAATAATTGACACGTATATATTATTTACATGCTTTGATTTATATATGAAATAATTCTTTTGATTTATTTCATTATATTTTGGGTGATGAAATAATATATATGGTGGGATATTATTTATTGAAGGAATCCATGTCCTGATAATATTCGGGTTAATGATGTCCCCTTGAAAGCTCAAAAAGATTTAATTATGTGAAACCCTGCAGGTGGATTTATTCTGGCATAATTAAATAAAGGTTGAGTGGATGATCAAGGATAAAAGATATTAATTAAATGAATTATCAGTAATTTATTTAATTAATGGACATGCGATATTTTAAACATGGGGAATTTAATAAGCAAATAATATTGGAACCGAATTAATTAATTAAATTACGGTATTAGGAAAGGTAGTGCAAATATTAATTCTTTAGTGGAATGAATTAATATTTAATTACATTGGGCTAGGCTCAAGATGTAATTAGAAGGCCCAACCTAATTATCCATGATCCCTATTGTAGCCTATATATATTCCTATTCTCTTCTTGCTGGGGGCTGGTCGAAAAAAATTGGTAGCCACCCAGGAACAAGAAGAGAGGTTAACTTGAGAAGACGAAGGCCACACTTCGCTCAAGGGAATTTGGGAATACAATAGAAGAGCGTGGAATCAACCGTTAACAAGGTGATTTTTCTATTCGTACTCGTTAATTTATTGTATCGAAATTCGCAGTGCCAAGATCTGATTGTCCCAACAATTGGTATCAAGAGCCTGGTTCATTGGTTCTGCGAATTTTGATACGATGTCCATGTCGTAATTATATATGCATGTGTATAGTGGTGTGCTTGGATAATAATCTTTTGCAGGTTGTTTAGTATCCACTATTATGGCCATGTAATTTTAATTATGTGTTTGGATCCCACGTGGTTTAATCGTGGTTATTTTATTTGGTTTCCACGTGGTTTATCGTGGTTGTAAAACACGAGGGTTGATCGTGTTAGAATAGATTTACAAAATTAGTTTTGTATTAGATCTGTTTTGTATGTAATTGTTTGATGGATTATGTAAAAATCCGGGAATTTTGTAATAATTACGTGCGATCGGAAATCAAAACGGAGAAAAATAATTGTCCGCTGCGTAGCTGTTATGGCTGCTGCGAGGCTGCTGGATTCGTATTTTCTACCACGATGGACAATTAACAGAAAGACAAAGTCTTGTTAATTATTTTGATTGGTCAAAGAATTCACTATAGCTGGCGGGCCCACTTGGACGTAATTGTTTTTTGGTGCTGGCGGGTTAAACAAAAACAGGATAACATGATATGTCCTGTTAGTTTGTGCCGCATTTGATTTAGATGCATAAGACACTGGACCCCATGCTAGTATCATAAGAAATTCACAGGTAAGAGTGTAAGACACATGCGCACACCAGACAAAGACGTGGCCAGCTTATCTTTTCCCGCTGCTGTTTGGCTGTTTGTTCGAAGGAGCAAACATTAATTCGAGCTGCAGCAATTAATTTTAGGGGCCATAATAGTGGATTTAATTATTAATTTAATTTTTTTTAAGGGGCCATAATAGTGGATTTAAATTATATTTTTTAATTTTAATTCCACTATTTAATTTATTAATTATTGCTTTAAATAATTATTATGTGTGTTGTTAATTATGTGTGTAATTTTTAATTGCATGTTTAACATAATTAGGACGACATGGACATTAATTTTATTTATTGCTTTAATTTTATGATGCATGCTGCTATGTTATGTGTTCTTTGTTTTGTTATTTTTATAACATGTGGACCTCGAAAAAATAACATAGGGCGATGCATCTAGATAAAATTCCTCAATTTTTAATAAAAAAAAAAATCTAAGTGGGTGAGGGAATTAATTAGGTATTATATCCCACGGTCTCCATTATTTTCTATGTAATATAATCTTTTAAATAATGTAGATGGTATATATGATCACCTAACGTGGCGTACTATTTACGGTATTTTAAAAGGTTGTAGAAATTACTAGAACAAAATTCTTAAATTAAATTACGAATATTGAAAGGTATATAGCTCACCCTAACGTGACGTACCAAGTTTCATAGAATTCGTAACGAAAATTGAATACTCTTTTGATGTTGACTATGGAGAATTCTGTCTAGGAATCGGGTATTAAGCGAGGCCGTTGTGACTCCTCCGAGACCTGGGAATTATCCATTAATATATCAAATGGATGTATTCGGTTTAAGTAATTTAAGATTTAATAATGGTATACACTTAGCTATGAAAAATAATATATAGTCCACCCTAACGTGGCGTATTATTTAGTAATAGGACCGAAGTAATATTTAAACGAATTTAAGTGGTATATATGTCACCCATCGTGGCGTACCGGATACTTATGGTGTTTAAATATTAGTGCATTAATTTTAATTAATTGTTAGAGGAAACCAATAAGTTTTAAGATTTGTGCAACTCTCTGATTATGTGTTACATGTATGATTCTCAGGATTAGATCATTATGGGCTTTAATCCACTATTCACCATACTTAAGGATAACAAACTTACTGGACCGAACTATATTGAATGGAAACGTAATTTGGACATAGTGTTGACTGCTGAGGAGTACAAATTTTGTACTTATGAACCCAAGCCAGACCAGCCTGCTGAAGATGCTCCTAAAAGTGAGAAGGAGTATTATAAGCGGTGGATTAAGGCTGATGAGATGTCGCGATGTTACATTCTGGCAGCAATGTCGGGTGTTTTGCAGCATCAGCATCAGGCTATGCCCACTGCTTCAGATATGCTCTTTAATCTCAAGGAACTTTTTGGAGAACAGAATAGGGCTGCTAGGCAAGTAGCAATGAAGGCTTTAATGAACACTCAGATGGTTGAAGGAACACCTGTAAGGGATCATGTTCTCAGAATGATGTCTCATCTGAATGAGATGGAGATCCTTGGTGCTGATATTGATGGGAAACCCAGATCGATATCATCCTTATGAGCTTGCCCAAAAGTTTTGAGCAGTTCCGCTTGAATTACACAATGAACAAAAGGATGTATAGTCTCGCGGAACTTCTGACAGAACTTCAGGCAGCTGAAGGACTCTTTAAACAGAATGTTCAAGTGAATGTGGCCGAGAAAGCTTCTTCATCTAAGCCGAAAGGTAAGAAGAAGAAAAAGGCTCAGTCACAGAAAGCTTTAAAGATTGCTGATGCAGTGGGAGTTCAAGGAGGTGTGGAAAAGCCTAAGGGCAAGTGCTTCAGGTACAAGCAGTCAGGTCACTGGAAACAGGATTGTCCTCTTCTTAAGAAGACAAACAATACTGGTATGTCTCTTTCTCTAGTTACGAAAACATACATAGTGGCTATATCTACGAGCACTTGGTGTGTAGATACAGGAGCCACTGACCATGTTTGTAACTCATTGCAGGGGTTCCAGCAATCCAGAATGCTTAGAGATGACGAGATATATGTGTTCATGGGATATGCTACGAAAGTAGCAGTAGTTGCAGTTGGAATAATTACATTATCTTTTGGCGATGATAGGATTTTAATTTTGAACAATTGTCTTTATGTACCTTCGTTTAGAAGAAATTTGATTTCAGTTTCTAAACTTGCTATGGATGGTTATAATGTTTGTTTGGATCGTAATGTTTCAATTATGATGAATAAACGAGTTATATGTTCTGGTACATTGCAAGACAATTTATATATTATTAATCCTGTCCAACCAATGCTGCAACAAAAGGAATCTAATAACATTCTTTCTAGCTCAAACAAAAGAAAGAATCCTTCTGAATTGAACCAAACATATCTTTGGCACTTAAGATTAGGTCATATTAACTTGAGGAGGATTCAAAGACTGGTAGTAGATGGGCCATTAGGCTCATTGGCAGTGGAGCCATTTCCAGTTTGCGAATCCTGCTTGGAAGGTAAGATGACTAATAGGCCTTTTAAAGGAAAGGGGAATAGAGCCAAAGAAGTATTAGAATTGGTTCATACTGATTTATGTGGACCTATGAGTATCCAAGCAAGAGGAGGTTATGAGTATTTTGTCACTTTCATTGACGATTATTCTAGATATGGGTACATTTATTTGTTGTGTCGTAAGTCTGAGTGCTTTGAAAAATTCAAAGAGTACAAAGCAAGTGCGGAGAAGCGACATCTTAGAAAATGTATCAAGTCACTACGATCAGATCGTGGTGGCGAATGCTTGCTTGGAGAATTTAGGCAATATTTATCAGAAAATGGGATTACGTCCCAGTTGTCTGCACCTAGCACACCTTAGCAGAATGGTGTAGCAGAGAGAAGGAATCGGACTCTTTTAGAGTGTGTTAGATCGATGATGAGTTATTGAGATTTACCCAAGTCGTTCTGGGGATATGCTTTAGAAACAGCAGCTTACCTTCTGAACTTGGTACCTTCTAAGTCGGTTCCCAAGACTCCAATAGAATTGTGGACTGGTAGCATAGCAAGTCTAAGACATATTCGGATTTGGGGTTGTCCAGCACATGAGCTGAACAAGAACGCGACCAAGTTAGAATCACGTACAGAAGTAAGGCTATTTGTAGGCTATCCTGTGGGAACGAAAGGTTATTCATTTTATAGTCCTAGGGATCGAGATATCATTGTTAGCACCAATGCTAGATTCTTAGAAGAAGACTATATTATGAATCATAAACCCATGAGTAGTATAGTTTTAGAGGAACTAGTGGGAGGGACAGATAATCCCCAAGTGCCAATAGTACAAGTAGATCAACCACAAGAAAATGCACAACCTGTCACTAATACCACACCGGTGCTTCGTCGTAGTGGGAGGATTGTTCAACAACCTGATAGATTCATGTTTTTGGGAGAGTCCTCGGACTTGGTCTCTGGTGAACATGATGAGGATCCCAGGACATACGAACAAGCAATTCTAGATAAAGATGCAGATCTTTGGCAAAAGGCAATGGAATCTGAGATGGAATCTATGTATTCTAATCAAGTTTGGGAGCTCGTGGAACCACCCAAAGGTGTAAAACCCATTGGATGTATGTGGATCTACAAGAAGAAAAGAGGATCTGACAAAAAGGTGAAAGCCTGGAAAGCACGACTTGTTGCAAAAGGGTATACTCAGAAAGAAGGGATCGATTATGAGGAAACTTTTTCGCCGGTTGTTATGCTTAAGTCGATCCGGATTCTTTTATCTATAGCAGCTCATCTCGATTATGAGATTTGGCAAATGGATGTCAAGACAGCTTTCCTTAATGGAAGTCTTGAGGAAACCATCTATATTCAACAACCAAAAGGATTCATTAAGCAAGGCCAAGAGCATCTTGTTTGTAAGCTTAAGAGGTCTATTTATGGACTAAAACAAGCTTCTAGGGACTGGAATATTCGTTTTGATCAGGCAGTCCAGTCATATGGATTTGATCAAAGTCCAAGCGAATCATGTGTGTATAAGAGAAGTGAGGGTAATGCAGTGGTTTTTCTAGTGCTGTATGTAGATGACATTTTACTCATTGGAAACAATGTTAAGATGTTGTCATCAATAAAGGCATGGTTGTTCAAACAATTTGAAATGAAGGACTTAGGTGAAGCGGCATACATCCTTGGGATCAAAGTAATAAGGGATCGCAAGAAAAGGATGTTGGCTTTATCTCAAGAGCCCTACATTGATGAAGTATTAGCTCGTTTTAACATGCAGAACTCTAAGAAAGGTTTTTTACCTTTTAAGCATGGAGTGGCTCTATCCAAGGAGCAGTGTCCTTCGACACCTAAGGATATAGAGAGCATGAAAGCAGTTCCTTATGCTTCGGCATGTGGAAGCTTAATGTATGCTATGTTATGTATGAGGCCTGACATCTGCTTTGCTATAGGCATGGTTAGTAGATATCAGTCGAACCCAGGTCAGGAACATTGGAGTGCAGTAAAAACTATACTCAAGTACCTGAGAAGGACTAAGGAGTATATGTTAAATTTACAAGGCCTCAGATTTGTTTCCAATAGGGTATACCGATTCAGATTTCCAGAAAGATAGGAGTCAGATATTTGGTTATAAAGTAGTTTTGTGAGTAATAGTGGATTAAATAAACACTGATATACTCATAGAATATTTTGAGTATAAGTGGGAGATTGTTGGTGTATACTGAAAATATTCATTTGAAGTATTTACATTTATTTCTGGCCGGTTTAATTGAGAATCATTTAAATGTTTACATGTTGTCTAAATATTATATATTGTGAATAATCTAGTATCAAATGGGATACAGAATATTAGATTATTAAATACGGTTTATATAATATAATAAGGTTCACAGCACAGGTGGAGCTAGACAATCCACTGGAATGGCTGTAGTATTATTTAGATTAGTTTATATTGACTAATAAATAATACTAGTATACTTTGTGTATATTGAACAGGATCAAATTTAGAATTGTTCCCTTATACTGATTAAGAAGGTGAACTAAGATTCTATGTTATTATTAATGCTTAGGTTCTTAATCCGGAAATAATAATTGACACGTATATATTATTTACATGCTTTGATTTATATATGAAATAATTCTTTTGATTTATTTCATTATATTTTGGGTGATGAAATAATATATATGGTGGGATATTATTTATTGAAGGAATCCATGTCCTGATAATATTCGGGTTAATGATGTCCCCTTGAAAGCTCAAAAAGATTTAATTATGTGAAACCCTGCAGGTGGATTTATTCTGGCATAATTAAATAAAGGTTGAGTGGATGATCAAGGATAAAAGATATTAATTAAATGAATTATCAGTAATTTATTTAATTAATGGACATGCGATATTTTAAACATGGGGAATTTAATAAGCAAATAATATTGGAACCGAATTAATTAATTAAATTACGGTATTAGGAAAGGTAGTGCAAATATTAATTCTTTAGTGGAATGAATTAATATTTAATTACATTGGGCTAGGCTCAAGATGTAATTAGAAGGCCCAACCTAATTATCCATGATCCCTATTGTAGCCTATATATATTCCTATTCTCTTCTTGCTGGGGGCTGGTCGAAAAAAATTGGTAGCCACCCAGGAACAAGAAGAGAGGTTAACTTGAGAAGACGAAGGCCACACTTCGCTCAAGGGAATTTGGGAATACAATAGAAGAGCGTGGAATCAACCGTTAACAAGGTGATTTTTCTATTCGTACTCGTTAATTTATTGTATCGAAATTCGCAGTGCCAAGATCTGATTGTCCCAACACTTCTCAGGGTATGGTGGACATTACAGCATTTGATACACACTTTCGATGCCTGAATAGGCGTATTGATGCTATGCATGCTAGTAACCGTGAGTATGCTGAGGACATGGCTGCAGCTTTGAGTACAGCATTCCAGTCTACAGGGATTACAGTCCAGTGGCCGGTCTTCGGAGCTCGTACACAGTGTCCTCCACCCGATTCACCCGAGGAGGGTGATGACGATGATGAGTAGGTATGTTTTCTACTATCCCTTGTATTTACTTCCATTCAATGCGGACATTGAATATTTCAAGTTTGGGGGTGGTTTGAGGGATAAGTAGTGTATATTAGATATTGTGAGTAGTTAGTGTGTCATTGTGTTCATGTAGATATCATATTTTGCATATTAGTAGTAATTCATGCATGTATGTTTGTGTTATATTTGTTTGTTTCATTTAGGACATTTTGTTATTTTGTTTTCGTATACCATGTGAGTTCATTTAGTTGCATTTGCATGGCATGCATATTTCATGATCCATTAGGATAAGCTAATTTTGATTGGTAAGTAGATGTCTTATTGAGTGTGGTAACGATGAGTAGAGGGTTGATTTATACTTCTTATGAAATTGACTTGCATGCATCAGAAACACAATTTTTACACAGTCTCATCGTTTGATTTTGGGCTAGGTTGAGGTCATGATTGTTTTGTTGTTTTGAGATTTAATCACTTGTTTATATTTAGAATTTTCGTTATTCCCTTGATGGCGTAGGATGACTAAAGTCTAAGTTTGGGGGAAACCAGGAATTTCATTCTAGTAGTAAATAATTGTCAATAATGGCTAGGCGTCAAATGGCTAGTAGCCGGCTCATATTTATATGAGTAGTCTAGGGTTGGAAATGAGAATTCTCATTCCAGATTGCATATATAAAAAAATGGAAAGAAAAAGAAAAAAAAAGAGTCAAAAGTTTAAATTGTTAAATGCAAAAGTAACCAGGGTGAGCTCTTTAATACTCGAGCAATTAAGTTCGTGGGGACTTTGTGCCTACTGACCTAAGGCTTTTACAGTCTGGGATCCACTAACCTAACGCTCGCTACATGGGTATTATTGTATAAGCCTTTTGGGGTCTCATCCATTGCACGGTTAAATAAGCATGCCTGTATATTATGTGTCGTAGTTGTTGTTTAGTAATAAAGCATGGATTTCTGGCTAACTCAGATGAGGATGGAGGTGTTTCTAGGTTATGAAGTGTTTACAGTCTATTCTATTTATAAACTTGTGATTGTCTTGGTGAAAAATGGGTATGATTTCGATCTAGTGTTAGGAGTATATCTAATGAGCATCGCACACACGCACGTTTCTGTTCATGTATTGTTAGTATACGGGGACTTAGTCGAGCTCTATTTGGAGTTAGTTGCATTCTTTGAGATATTTGCTTGCTAGTTGGTTTGGTTAGTTCGAGGGGGTCCTTGCATTTTCATATTAATTGCATTCATGCATTGCATTGTTTTTGCATTGTTAGTTAGATGGATTTTGTGGGTACATTCACTATAGGCCCTCACGAGACCTTACTCGTCCACTAGGGCTGCCTAGGGGTTTAAAGGGCTTGTTGCATATGCCAAATGCAACCGTGATCACCTACGGAAGTGGTACTAATTAGTTAGTGTTTAGTTGTTTATGCTTGAGGACAAGCATCGGTTTAAGTTTGGGGGTGTGATAAGTGGCTTTTATATCCACTTGGAGTGTTCCATATCGGCTTAAATTGATTCACTTGGCCTCAAGTTTGTTGTAGTTTGATGTGTTTTTGTTTAGTTGTGCAGGTTTGTGATTTGTCAACTAGGGTTGTTGTTTTCGGCAATTTTGGAGTTGAATTCGAGCATAGGAATGAATAATGGAGTCTTGCTTTAAGCCACCATGAAGATTTGAAGTCAAGAGAAGAGAAGATGGAAGCAAATGCAAAAGAAACGGACTAAAACGGAGCAAGAACGAAGAAAAGAGAGCGGAAAAAGCAAACTGGCAGAATCAGCCAATGCTGAGAGCGCCAGAATTGCTGAATCCAGCGCTGAGAGTGCCCAAGCCAAGGCTGACAACGCCAGGACTTCCTGGAAAGTGCTAATTTTAGTCCTATTTCGATTTAAATTGTATTTTTAGTGTTTTTCTTGCTGGACAAGACTTTTAGGGCCTATATAAACACATCCTACCTATGTAATTCAGTATATAACATAGAAACACAAGGGAGAAAAGGAGAGAAGGATTCAATAACGCTCGTGACAAGCAACTAATCTAGATCTACTTCATCTTTTGTACTCTTTTCTTAGGCGATACTCTGGCTTTTAGATTTGTTTTCTCAACTTTTAATCTTATTAATATAATTACTTTCATTCATATCTTGTTTATTATCTTGTTTAATATCATGTTTTCATCAAATCCCATAGTGACGAACGGTTAAATTATGAACTAATCGTTGTCATGGGATTCTAACGGATTTATTTATGGAGTCTTAGTATCTTGATGCTTTAAAGATCTGTGTGTGATGAATATCTGATATCCTTGTATGGTTATTCTTAATGCTTTTAGATGCGTAGCTAACATCTAAATTGAATTGTTAATCTCTTGTGAAGTGAAAGTGGATCTTGAGATTTAGAACTTGCCAGGCTAGCATAGGATTATGTATGTTGTGACATCATGATTTGTAGCATAAATAGAAATATATTTTGTTGCCCTATGTGATCAATGTGGATAACATGTTCTTCAACCGTTATGTTTTCAAATTCTATAGACATATAGGGTCTAAACATAATTGGTGTCTATTCATCTTCTATCTCTTTTGTGGATGTATGGGTAGTTTAGTATACGTATGCTGACAGGTAGTGTGTACTTATTTCGTGTTGTCCGATCAGATATTATAACTGTTGCACATAGTGATTAAAGGCGTCAGATCTAAGCGAAGTATTTAATGAAGTTAGGATCCCATGTTTATTCTCATATAAGTAATTCGTTTGCAATTCTCATTAGTTAAATAATTCTTAGTTAATTTAGTTAATTAAAACCCATTTTATTAGTTGTCTTAGCAGTGAGTAAAAACCATACATTGTTGCATAGGTACATTAACTTATTTAAATTCAAAACCAGATCTCTGTGGGAACGAACTCAACTTATATCTATATTACTTGTGACCACGTGCGCTTGCGTGATTTAGTGCGAACACAAGTGTTTCGTGACTTAACTCGGGTCCTCACAAGATGCCTACGTATCTTGCAAATATCAAGAATCAAGCCAATAAAACGTTGTTCTAATTGTGAAGGATCAGGTCCTTATATTGGCGTGGGGTGCCTTGGAATTAGGGTAGGGTTTTATGTCATGGTGGATAAGATACCCATTTTAGATAGACTTCTGGATCCTTCCATGAGGAAGGGTGATTCCTATTGGACTCATATGACTTGGGGACTTCTCCTTGAAGGGTTTGGGTCTTCATTGGACTCAATAACGGAGCCCTTTATTGGCTGATTTATTTAATTACGAATTTATTATTATAATTGGGGTTTTGGGCCTCATAATTGGGCTTTGACCTTGGACCATCTTAGCTTCATTTAATGTATCATTAAATGTGTCTTTAGGGCTTACTTTCAGCCCATATCACTTGCCCCCAACTTCTAAGAAAACCGATAAGGTTTTTATTGAAGTTAAAAGGTTTATGTACTCTAGTGTTTCACAGGTGTCGTCTTGAATGTAAATTGTGGAGCGACCTACACATTTATGACGATTCGCCTTATTCGAGGCTAACCAATTATATTTGTGTCTTACAGAAAATTATAAATAATTTTCTTGCATTTTTCTCACACTCACATGTATTTTTTAAGTATTTTTGAATTTATTTGTTAGAAATATCCTGGGCATACAACTTTGGGAACAATTTTTCAATTTTTCCTCTATTTTTCTGGGATTTTTCCTCTTAGATTTCTCCAAAAAATGTTATTTTTTTATGAAAATCAGAAAAATTATTGAAAACTTTCGACCAGGATTCCTGATCGAAATTCGACCAGGATCCTGGTCGACTTAACTCACTTTCTATCATTCTGGATCCAGCAATCTCCCATCGTTTTCTGGGCTTTTTTGAAGAATATTCAAAGATTTCTGGGTTTCTCTTGCATCTTCATCTTCTTCACCTCGTTTTCTGGGTTTAAGTCTCCTTCCCTTAAAGATTAATGGCGAACAAAGCTGCACAACGCCTTGCTAAGATGAACTCTGCTTTTAAAAGAGGTAACGACATCGAAATCCGTTCATCTTACATGAATTTAACCAATATGATCAATGTTCATTGGGATGAATACCCTTCTTTATCTGATTTAGATGCATATAACTGTTGTAATAAGTTTCATGATGAGGATATTATCAAGAGTTATAATAAAAACTATAAGGTTAGGCCCCCCTTTAAACTTGTTAAGGCTGGGCCTGGTGACAGGCCTTGTCATTGGAGGCCCAATGCCATGTGTATTTTTAGAGATGCCTTCTTAGCTGGGGTTAGGTTCCCCTCTAATGAATTTGTGCCCCGTCTTTTAGCTGATGTGCAAGTTAGCCCATGCCAACCGCCACCAAATGCATGGCGTTCCATTCTTTGCTTCATGGTACTATGCCTTAGGAACAATTTCCATCTTTCCGTATCCTTGTTTAGGAAAATCTTTCAGTTTTATAAGAGTTCCTTGAAACAACAGGGTTAGGTCTATATTAGACAACGCCCCAAAATCCCACATATTTTTAATGGCCATTCTGTGATGTTAACTCGAATAACTTGTAGAAGGGGAAGGGGGTTGAATACAAGTTGTATAATCGTGTCTGATTTTTGCTTGATTAGATGAACAAGAACAAACGAATAAATCAAACTTTGTTTGTATTAAATAAATCAAATACAAATTCTACCAAAGGTGTACAATACCTTTAGCAGCTGCTGACAATACAAATCTCTCTTTCTCTCTGTTTGTTTCGAACTCTCGAATACAAACCTTATACAGAGCTTCACACGATATGCACTATAAAATTCTCAATTCGCACTTTTTACAATGATATTGAGAGAGTATTTATAATGCTACCTATGAACTAATAACAGAATTATAATCTATCTATGACAATGTTCTGCCATCCAGTTGATAGTTTCCATCAATAGAGAATTCGTTTCGTTCACGATATCTTCTTGCTTGTTTTCCAAAACAAAGATCCTGTTTTATAGCACTTGCCAGTTTCTATAGCATCCATAATGTCATCATCAGTAACACGACTGATATCAGGATTTCCCATTGCATCAGGATTTAATCATCCCATCATTATTTGATCAGGATCTGACTTGCTGTATCAGGATCTGCTCTTAGTTCCTGAAATGTAGTCTTTGATGCACTGTTCTTGACTAAACTCTACATATTGCTGTCTAACACATATATCCTATACAAAGTACTAAATCCTTTATAAGATCAGGATATACAAGAAGTATTAGCAAATTCTATTATTAACATCACAACTCATGAATTATTCCTAACAATCTCCCCCTATATATGCTTTAGAATCTGAAGCATAAATCTAAGTTGTAGATGTCAAAACATATAACAATACAACCAGAATAGAATTTATGAATTTAAGATCATGAAGTTAAGTACCTCTTTTTTCAGATGTAGACATATATCTAGTACTTAGAAGAAAGAATTCAACTATTTGATGCTTCTTTTCCTTTATCACTTCCATGATGAAATTTACCAACTCTGTCACCCTTAGTTCTGCTCCCAGTCTGTTTATCTCCCCCAGTCTGTTGTTGTTGTTGTTGTTGTTGTTGTTGTTTCTGAACTGTCTTTATCTCCCCCTTTTTGACATCATCAACAGTAATACCAAGAGATTCAGTAACAGAACAAATGAGATTCATCAGAACTACTTGATTGTCCATTATAGTGACTTGGTTATCTTCAAGAATTTGAAGTCTCGATTGAATATCACCTTGAGATTTCTGAATGTCCTTAAGAAGTTCAGAATTGACTTCAATGTTGGAAGTACTTGTTGTATCTTCAGATTCAGATGCAGAAAGAACCTTATCTTCAAGTCTTGTATAAGAAGTCGCCTGTATAGAATGATATTCAAGTAATAATACTGGAGTAGAAGTACAACCATCTTCATCTTTCTGATCTGGAGCTGAAGTATGAGCATCCTGTCCTTCACCAGTATTCTGTGTACTAACATCTACAAATCCTTACTCCTCCTTAGACTGATCAGAGACTGTTGATGTCTCAATTCTAGCTGATATTGGAAGTACATACAAAGGAATACTAGGATCATTAGGAATATCTTCTGGTACTGGTTGAGTAGAAGTTTGTCTTAGCCTTTCACCTCTTCTGTTGATGATTCCTGCAAGCCTTTCTTTCCGTTTCTGAGCTTTAACTTCCGGCTTTGCATTGTGATGTGCTAAGTCATTCTTCTCATACATCTTGATAAAAGAATAAGTACCAGCATCCATACCAAGATTTTCAGACCAAGATTCAGGAAAAACCTGATCCCAGAAATCAAACGATGGTGGTTTCCTAATTTTCTCTCCCTCACTATGGAGTTGATCATCCATACCCTCATTCTCACTTTGACTATCTAAAGTCAACACTGTTTCTACCTCTCCTTTTGCCTGGTCAGGAGCCAGCCTCTTTCTGTGTGGATCTATGTCCATCTTTTCAAGTGTATCACTCAAATTTGGATAAGTGCTCTGATGACCTACAGAAAAATAGGGGTTAGAAGAAGTTTTTATACCTGAACTCACATGGAGAGAGGGTTCCTCATATGGCATGGGGCTTGAGGTTTTCTCCAAGGAGTGAGCTGCTATAGTCTCTGAACCCTTACAAACATCTACTTTCTTTCCAGAAACTACAGGCTCCAGTATACCACTTTCAGGTTTTATACTAGACTCTGATGTCTTCAGTAATACTTCATTAGACACCATAGCTAGTATGTCACCGTTATTAAGTGTTGGTTGCTGAGACACACCCTCAAGGTGGATAGACTCTGAAAGAACAATATTGGTTTGATCTCCAGAAAAAATCAATCAAAGTCATTTCTCCCATATCATAGGGTTTCTCACTTGCAATTTCAGTCATCACAGAAGACCTTTCAGCATCATCAATCACAGTTCCTGAGTCATCCAACATCTGACTAGATGGTTCTTGTGTTGCAGTGACTGTGATCTGATCTATCCTGCTATTCACCACTGGTGCAATAGTATCTTCTGTTGACTGCTTCCCTCTATCAACTACCTCCTCTTGTTCACCTTGAGCTGAAGCATCTTCACTAATGACATCCTTGTGAAATAGATATGCATGAAGTGATTGAAGTGCAACATGCTTAGGAAGTCCAAATTTCTTGTGCAATTCCTTTCTGACTGATACATAGAAGTACATCTTCATTAAATCAAGTCTTTGATGTAACAGTCCATATTCTTCAGGAAATGAAAGTTTGGGAAATCTTTCAATCAGAAAATCTAGAACAGGCCTGGAAAGCTTCACTTTTAGAGAAATAAGTTCCATAGCCAGTCTGTATGTTAATGTTGTTTCCCTTGAAGAATCAAGATCCAGATCTCTCTTGTCAGATACTGACATGGATATAGCTTTATTTGTAGAGACCTGCATAATGTTAGTTGGACTAGACACTGTGTGTGTAGGTGACAAATGAATCTTTCTCCTTGTTCTCCTAGTATAGTGAGCAACAGATTTATCTTGAGAAGACTCAAGAGGTGTAGACACAGAAGTGATCTTGGGATGAGATCTTTTTTCAATAGACACAGTCTTTTGAGAGACAGTATCCAGTAACTGTTTTACCTTTTTAAGAACTACAGCCTTTTGGGAGACTGCAACCTGGCTGTGACTAGCTGTTCCATCTCTTTGTCCTAGCTTAGAAAGTTGAATTGCAGCCTTCAATTCTGCTCTCTCATCAAGAGATATATTATCATCATCTTCACTAGAACTACTACTTGAAATGACAAATCTTCTCTTCCTTACAACTGATGTCTTTTGAGAAACACCAGAGGTTGGCTTCTTTGAAACAATAGGCTGTGGATCAAAATTTGGTTCTAGACTTGTTTCAGAGACTATAATATTTTTGGCTACTTGGGTAGACACAGGGGGGTTCTCCTCCAATTGAGATTCCTGAGTCATTTCACCACCAAAGAAAGAAGAATTATAGATAGTAGGAAGATGAGTTCTTAGAAGTACCTGAACATGATTTGGATAGTGTAATGCAGGTATTTCATCTAGATTCTTTTCACTGTCCTTCTTTGTAATGTAAGAGAAAATTCTCTTTTGTTGTACAGAAGAAGAAACACAATATTCTCTACCAAATCTAGCTTCAACATCAGGAATGAAATGGTTAATAAATAGTTGCATGAATCTATGATAATAAACCATATTCCTGTCATGATCTCTTGACCCAAGTTTAATACACATCGGACTTAAGATATTGTGACCAAAATTAATTACTCTGTTATAAATCAAGCTATATGCAATATGTGATGTAACAGCAGTAATTTGTTGAAAAGAACTACATTTACCAGTAAAACATTTAGCAAGTTGGTCAAAGAAGAAAGACCATTCTTTCCTAAGAAAGGATCTATTTAACTGGCTCATGTTATCTAGAGGTCCATTATAACCTAATTCAGATAACATAGTTCTAACATCATCATCAGATGGTACATTCTCAAAATTTGTACTAACAGGTAAGTGAAGTATTGAATGAACAACAGATTCAGTAATATCAAATGAGTCTTGTCCTAAGTGTAGAACAATCTTACCTGACGGACTCTGAGTAGAATCAATTACCTCAGCATTCTCCCAAGCTTGTGAAACAGCTACTTGATTAATTTGTGGAGATGCTGTCAAGGCATAACTTAATGGTCCTTTCACCATAAAGTCCATAATCGGGTGAAAATCAGTTGACACCCCTTCCTTGTTGGTGATAGCTACAACATGATTGTTCATCATAAAATCAAAGTCACCAAACTTGAAAGTTACTGATTTGGGTAGTCTTCTTTGAGTTGCCATTTTGATCTGAAGAGAACTTAAGAAATCTTTGAAATTGATTAGTGATTTTGAGAACTCGAGAGTGTTTTTTTTTTGCTTTAGAGAATGAAATTAGAGAAAGCAATTACACGATTAGAGTGTCAAAATAATTATATTTCAAAAATCCTTCAGACCCATTATCCCACGTTGACACGTAGGTTGACAGGTGTCTGCCCCTGAAAGATACAGTTACCCACGACTTTTGGAAAATAAAATCCAAAATTAATCAAGTAAATAACTCAAGGTAAATTCAAGATAAAAGTCAATACTGATCAGCTTCCTTTTCCTGATGTGATCTTCTCATCAAGATAATCATACGATTCAATGTAATTTCTAAATAGAAAGAATTACTAATCCTGATGTGAACACACTTGTATTCCTGATCAATATCATCCTAATTCCAGAGACTAAATGAAGTTTCCACGTGGCATTTTCTTTTACCTGTAAAAGAAATAAATTAAATCTGAACAAAATCAATTGGTTAAATTTGTTCAATATTTCTTAAAACTACAAGAAATACAGTCACATAATTATGACTGACTGCATTGATATCCCCCAAACGACTGTTCAGCTTCTCACGTCTTTCTATAAAAGAAACCGATGTCTTATGCCATTCTTCAAAACCTTTTCATTCTTTTCTCTTTCCATGAAGGCTTTCAACCCAAATCTTCATATGAACCCTAGCTTTTGGTTCATTACTACTGAGAAGTTCTTTACTCTTGATGATCAGGAGCAAGTAAACTATCTCTTAGAAGAGATGACTTTTCTCATCAAGTCAGATATGATTGGTCTTAATTCTGATGATTTCCATGAATCTCCTCTAAAACATCTACCAGTTGGATACAATCCTCCTCTAATCTCTTCATCTCTTGAGGATGAAGAATTTGGCGAAGAGTCTGAGGTTGATCTTGATGGAGATGCTATTCATCTTCTTCACTAAGCATGAAGATGAGTCAGCTGCTTTCATTCAAGTTGCCCAGACAAGGAATCCAATCTTGAGATGCTCCTTGTCCTGAAGTCGATCATTGAGGATTTAAGGAGCAACAACTTTAGACAAGAATAGAATTATCAGTAGTAGTTAGACAAAAAAAAGAATTGTATTTCATTTCCATGTATGTAATGCTTTTGATTAATGAAAATACAAGTTTTCTTAATATCTATTTGTCTATTGTTGTTTATTGACTGATGATATAAATTATCAGTATGCATGTGATAAAACTTGCTAACATAGACTTCAACAAAACTCAGAATTGAACCACTAAATAACATGAACTTCAGAATTTGAAACAGTAAGACACACAAATTTCACAATCCTGCAACTGACGATACAATCCTGATGTCAATACTGATGACGTCAGCATACTGATAGCAATCTTGATCCTAATGTTTATTAATAAGTCTATCATACTGAGATTTATCAAAGTAGAGTGTTACAGCTTAAGCATTTAACAATTAAGTATAGATCCTGACAAAAAGATCAAGTCTATAAGCTGAAACAACATACCTTGCTACTTGTGCAGATGTTAAAGATCTAAAAATTTAACATTCCTAACTCACTAACCAATCTAATGAATGTTGCCTCATCAAGTGGTTTAGTTAGAATATCTGCAAGCTGTTTGTCAGTAGGAACAAAATGAAGTTCCACAGTACCATTTTCAATATGTTCTCTAATAAAATGATACCTGACATCAATGTGCTTAGTCCTTGAGTGTTGAACTGGATTTTCTACAATTTTGATAGCATTAGTATTATCACAAAACATATGAATATTACTAAGTGTCATACCATAATCCATCAACTAATTTCTTATCCAAAGGAGTTGAGCACAACAACTTCCTGCTGCAATGTATTCAGTTTCTGCAGTTGAGGTTGAAACTGATTGCTGCTTCTTGCTTGCCCAAGAAATCAATCTGTTTCCCAAGAATTGACATGTACCTGTAGTGCTTTTCCTGTCTATTTTAAACCCTGCATAATCAGAGTCTGAATAGCCAATTAGGGAGAAATCAGATTCTCTTGGATACCACAAACCAAGATTTGGAGTTCCCTTGAGATATCTAAAAATTCTCTTCACAGCAATTAAATGAGATTCCTTAGGATCACTTTGGAATCTAGCACATAAATAGGTAGAGAACATTATACTACTTGCAGTTAGATATAACAGTGAACCTATCATGCCTCTATAGCTAGTGTTATCAACACTCTTTCCCTTAGGATCAGAGTCTAGCTTAGTGGCTGTTGCCATGGGTGTCTTTGCAATTGCACAATTTTGAAAGTCAAACCTTTTTAAAAGATCTTTGATATACTTTGACTAATTAATGAAAATACCAGTCTTAGTCTGTTTGACCTGCAAGCCTAAAAAGTAATTTAGTTCACCCATCATGCTCATCTAATACTTAGACTGCATAAGCTTGCTAAACTTAGCACATAACTTTTCATTAGTAGAACCAAATATAATATCATCAACATAAACTTGAATTAAAAGCAAATCACTTTTTATCTTTCTAAAGAATAGAGTTTTGTCAATTGTACCTCTTGTGAAGCCATTTCAAGAAGAAATTTAGATAAAGTCTCATACCATGCTCTTGGTCCCTACTTTAGTCCATAGAGTGCCTTGTCAAGTTTGTAGACATGATTTGGAAACTTTGGATCAACAAAACCAGGTGGTTGTTCCACATACACTTCCTCATCAAGCTTGCCATTAAGAAAATCACTCTTTACATCCATCTGGTATACCTTGAATTTTGAATGAGCTGCAAATGCAAGAAACATTCTGATTGCTTCCAATCTTGCTATAGGTGCAAAGGTTTCATCATAGTCAATTCCTTCTTCCTGAGAATAACCCTTGGCCACCAGTCTTGCTTTGTTTCTTACAATCATACCAGATTCATCTAGCTTATTTCTGAAAACCCATTTAGCACCAATAATAGATCTATCTTTCGGTCTTGGTACTAGTTTCCAGACCTTGTTCCTCTCAAATTCATTCAATTCTTCCTGCATTGCTATTACCCAATCAGGATCCTGTAAGGCTTCTTCAACCTTCTTAGGTTCATTCTTTGAGAGAAAACAACTGTACAAGCATTCATTTTGAATTGATCTTCTAGTTCGAACACCACTATTTGGATCACTAATTATCAAATCCTCAGTATGATCCCTTGTCCATTTTCTAACAGGTGGTAGATTGCTCCTGCTAGACACTCCCCATAAGTTAGTGGTATTTATTGTAGAAGAGTGTTCATTTCCTTCAAAAGCTCCCCCTTGATTAGTAGAATCAGTGGATTCAATACTGCTGCTAGTTTCTGATCTTCCTTCATTAGACTCTGAAGGATCAGTTCCTGATGAAGTAGACTCTGAAAGACTAGTCTGATCCTGACCAGTACTTTGTTCTCCTTGATTGAATTGCTCCCCCTCAACAGTAGCATTCCTTTGAGAAGCAATAGAGATTTTCTCTGGAGAACCTTCATCATCACTGGAGAGAATCTCAGAATACTTAAGATTTTCAAATTCCAGATTGTCATGGCTTTCATCAGTTTGCAAAATTCCAAACTTCTTATCATTAAATGCAACATGAATTGATTCCATAACAATGTGAGTTCTGAGATTGTATACTTTGAATGCCTTTGATGCTGAATATCCTAGAAAGATTGCTTCATCCGATTTGGCTTCAAATTTTCCAAGTTGTTCTGGATGAACTTTCAGGACATAGCATTTACATCCAAAGATGTGAAAGTATTTCACACTTGGTTTCTTTCCTTTGATCATCTCATAGGGAGTCTTACCATGAGCATTTACCAAGGTACAGTTTTGAGTGAAACATGCAGTGTTTATAGCTTCTGCCCAGAAATAGGTTGGAAGCTTTGCATCTGTAAGCATGGTTCTTGCTGCCTATATGAGTGTTCTGTTCTTTCTTTCTACTACACCATTTTGCTGAGGTGTTCCAGGTGCAGAAAACTGTTGAGTAATTCCATTGTCTGCACAATACTCCTTCATTGTAGAATTCTTAAATTCTGTACCATTGTCACTTCTGAGCACTTTGACCTTGTACTCAGAGCTATTTTAAATATTCTTGACAAGTTCAATGATTTGCTGAGGAGCTTCATCCTTGTTGTGTAGAAAGAATACCCATGTGAACCTTGTATAATCATCCACTATAACTAGAGCATATCTTTTCTTGCTGATAGACATAATGTTTACTGGACCAAATAAATCAAGATGCAACATGTGAAATGGTTCAGTAACTGAATTTTCTGTCTTGCTCTTGAAAGTTGTTCTTCTTTGTTTTCCAAGCTGACAAGCATCACAAAGTCCATCTTGCACATAATTTGCCTGAGGTAGGCCTCTCACCAGATGGTGCTTAACAAGTTGATTAAGCTTCTTGAAGTTGATATGTGAGAGCTTCTTGTGCCAGTTCCAGCTTTCATCATTTGATACCTTGCTGTAAAGACATCTGACAGTTCCTTTAGATGTGTCACTCAAGCTAGCTTCATATATGTTACCATGTCTCTGACGAGTCAGAACAATGTCTCCATTCTTCATATTCAAGATTTTGCATCCTTTACTGTCAAAGATTGATTGGTAACCCTTATCACCCAGTTGACTTATGCTTAAAAGTGTGTGTTTCAAGCCTCCAACCAGTGCTACGTTTTCTATGATGACATTCCCCAAAATAATTGAGCCATATCCCAGAGTTTCTCCTTTGTTGCCATCTCCAAAGGATATTACTGGGCCAGCTTTCCTCTCAAACTTTGTAAGCAGGGACTTCTTTCCAGTCATATGTCCAGAGCATCCACTGTCCAAGATAATTGAATGCTTCTTTCCAGTGCCCTGCAAACAAAAAGTAGCTAGTTAGAATTTTTTAGGACCCAACTTTGATTGGATCCTTTCTTACTAACTTTTGAACCAACAGGCTTTGAAGATTTTGATTTTGATTTACCTGTTGCAGAGTCAACCTTAGACTCTGATTTCACAAACTATATTTGACTAGGAGTTTCAGATTTCAGAGAATAATAGTCATAATACAATTCATGATATTCCTTACACATATAAATGGAATGAAGTAAACTACCACAATGATAACATGGTTCTTGTGGTTGGTATTGAATTCTCTGAGTCTTGGGGAATCTGTACTCAGTTTTCCAAGAAGGTTTTTGATTGCAGTCTAGGGCCAAATGATTATGATTTCCACATTTATAGCATTTCTTCCTAGGTGCATCAGGTACATTCTTGTAATTATTCTCTTTGTTAATACCTTCTTTTCCATTCCTATTTCTTCTGATCTTGCTAGACTCTGAAATACTTTCTAGTCTCTGTTTCTACTGAGACTTAGACAGAAAACCTTTGTTGACATTCTTAGGTTTTTCTAACACTCTTTCATCTGAATTGCTATTGTTAATTCTTTTGTGCACAATTGGGGTACCTTTAGAATCAACAAATTTAACATGTTTAGGTTCAGAAACTGTCTTCTTACCTTCAGACTTAGATGTGCTAGCTTCAATTTTACTATTATCCTTGACAATAGCTACAGTATCTTCTTGCCTAGCCTTATCAAAACCTAAACCATTAACTTTACCAAGAATTTGATTTTCAATGATTTCTTGAGTCTTTTTACCAGAATTGTTAATGGTTTTAATCACATCTCTCTCTTCCTCTAGTTCTTTTCTGACATAGTCATAAGCCTCAAGAATAACACCATAATCATGCATAGCTTTATCAGAACTTAACCTATATTCTTCCATTTGAATTAACTTAGATTAAAGAAAATTATTTCTACTAACTAATTCATCATTCTTAGCCTTAAGTTCATCTTTTTCACTAGCAAGAATTTTGAAATTAGTCATAAGATTCTTAAACTCAACATGAATATATTTAATATCATCAGAATCTAGGCTATCAAATAAATCAAGAGAGTGAAGTGATACCTTAACAGAAGATGAAGAAGTTTTCTTTGGAGATCCAGGCTTGTCTGAAGCACTTGCCATCAATGCAATGTTATCATAATCCAATTCATCTTCAGAATCACTGGAGTCTGCCCAATCCTTCTGTGTGACCATGAGTGCATTACCCTTCCCTGAATTCCTAGGCTTCTTGCACTTACTAGCAAAGTGTCCAAGCTCACTGCAGTTAAAGCACTTGATTTTGGCCTTATCAAGCTTGATAATTGTACTCTTGCCTTTATCACTCTTCTTCTCCTCTTTCTTCTGAAAAGATCCTTTGCTAAATCTTCTCCTGTTGAATCTTCCTTTCTTGAAAGCTTTAGCAAACATAGCAAAGAGTTCTTGCATCTCTGATTCAGAATCATTATCTTCAGAGTCTATATCTGTATTCTCTGACTCAGAACTTTCTTTGCTCTTCTTCTTCCTCAAGTCTCTTTCAGTAGATTCAGACTTTTCTTCTGGAAGCTTCTTTGATTCAGATTGAGCAGTGAGTGCAACAGTTTTCATCTTTCCTTCACTCCTGCTCTTTTTCTGCTGCCTGTCAAGTTCATAAGCTCTCAATTTTCCATAAACTGCTTCTAATGATATTTCATCCAGATCATTAGCTTCCTCAATTACAGATATCTTCTCATTGTAGAAATCAAGAAGATCTTTCATGAACTTAGTATTCATATCCTCCAAGTCATAATATTTACCATGCATGGCCATCTCATTGATGAGTTTAGTAAACCTATCAAAGGTGTCAGTAAGTGACTCACCAGACTTGGATTCAAAGTACTCATACTGTTGTATGAGAAGTGTCCTCATATTCTTCCTGACAGGTTTTGTTCCTTCATAGTGAACCTTTAGATTGTCCCATATCTCCTTAGCAGTTTTACAAGAGAGAACATAGTTAGTGAGAACAGAATCAAGACTGTTGAATAGTATGTTTCTCACTTTAGCATCCTTAAGAACGTTCTCCTTTTCCTTATCTGTCCATTCAGATTTAGGCTTCTTTGCTGTATGTTCTGGAACAACTTTTCCTTCGATAGTTGCTTGAGGAACAAGCCTTGTTGGAACAAAAGGCCCATCTCTGATTCTGTCAAGATAATCAGGATCTGTTGCTTCCAAGTGATGCAACATCTTCACTTCCCATAGAGTATATTCGTTTCTCTTGAGCATAGGGATCTTAGTATTACCATCCTTGTAACCAGACATGATTGCAGATCTTTTTGATTATTCGAAATCAACCTGCTCTGATACCAATTGTTAACTCGAATAACTTGTAGAAGGGGGGGTTGAATACAAGTTATATAACGTGTCTGATTTTTGTTTGATTAGATGAACAAGAACAAACGAATAAATCAAACTTTGTTTGTATTAAATAAATCAAATACAAACTCTACCAAAGGTGTACAATACCTTTAGCAGCTGCTGACAATACAAATCTCTCTTTCTCTCTGTTTGTTTCGAACTCTCGAATACAAACCTTATACTGAGCTTCACACGATATGCACTCTAAAATTCTCAATTCGCTCTTTTTACAATGATATTGAGAGAGTATTTATAATGCTACCTATCAACTAATAACAGAATTATAATCTATCTATGACAATGTTCTGCCATCCAGTTGATAGTTTCCATCAATAGAGAATTCGTTTCGTTCACGATATCTTCTTGCTTGTTTTCCAAAACAAAGATCATGTTTTATAGCACTTGCCAGTTTCTATAGCATCCATAATGTCATCATCAGTAACACGACTGATATCAGGATTTCCCATTGCATCAGGATCTAATCATCCCATCAGTATTTGATCAGGATCTGACTTGCTATATCAGGATCTGCTCTTAGTTCCTGAAATGTAGTCTTTGATGCACTGTTCCTGACTAAACTCTACAGATTACTGTCTAACACATATATCCTATACAAAGTACTAAATCCTTTATAAGATCAGGATATACAAGAAGTATTAGCAAATTCTATTCTTAACATCACAACTCATGAATTATTCCTAACATGTCATAAAAAACAACCCTAAGTGGAAAGAAGAATTCATGTACTTGGTTTGGGAAGGGGGTGATTGGGGCACCCTCTTTAGGAAGTCTTTTGGTAAGGTGCCTGATGGCAGCCCAAACAAAATTGTTCTCAACATAGAGGAACAAGCTGCCTATGACACACTTATCAAAATAATGGGCAAACTCTATGTTGGGACCTCATCAATGAGGAATCTTTAAGGGCCGTTGGCCTTTTAGCCGTTTCTGATCTAGGTAATTTCTTAACCCCTTGTGATTTTCTTTGATTTCTAGATTGTCTTATACCAAAATCTTCTTTCATGTTTATGCAGCTGCTATGAAGATAATGAAGGCTACTGAGCCTGATGATGATGAGATGGCCTGTATGAGAAGGGCAAAGAAGGCCCTTGACATAAGGGGCAAGTCTATTGAGCCTTTTTTTTTGCGCCCACACAAGGTGCAAAAGCAGGACTTGGTCTCTGTAGACTTGGAAGGTGGACCTCAGCAAGTGAATGTCCAGTCTACATTATATAGGGCCCCTTGGGGCTTCAGGAAGCAGGATTCCGTGGTGGGATCCACAAAGCACTCTATGGATTGGTCCCTCAACTCTATCACTCCCTGTGACTACAAAGATTTTGTGTCTAGCGGCATCATGGAAGAAGCTGAGCACTTGGGTTCCCAAGCCTTAGTCTTTGTATGTTTTCTTTTATAATTCTCTTTTCAATTTAATACTGTTTAATATTGTGGCCATTTTCGAACTAACATCTTTTGTAGGCTAATATCCATTTCCAGGGCATGGTTCACCAGGCTAAGGCCTGAAAAAATCAGGCCAAGTCTTTCGAGACTAAGTACTAGAAGGAGAAGATTCACAGTAGGGAGATAAAGGATAAGCTGAAGGGGAAGGTCGAGGAGCTGAAAGCTGCCCAGGCCAAGCTGGTGGACTTAATGGCGAAGAAGGAGGAACTCATCGATGCATACATGGATTCTAGTGATTTTCAGACCTTGATGGAGAGGCACAATGAGGTTCTTTATCCTGCCCAGTATACCGGTGGCTGGAATAAGGCTCTGGAGGTAGTGCTGAAAAAGCACCCTGGCTTATTTGCCCATGCTGATTTCCCGAGTTCTCATATTCCTATTGTTTTTTCTGTTGAGGCGGATGAGGGTGAGGATGAGAGTATGCAGGGGGGAGATAGGATACTTGATCCTTCTACTACATCTCCTCCCCGTAGGGCCTCTCCTACGGCTACTACTACTGCTACATCCCCTTCTGCTGGTGCTTCGAAGACCAAGGGGGATGAGGAGGATTCAGCTTCCACCAAGGAAGCTTAGATTGTTTTATTCTGGCCCTGCATGGCATTTATTTTTATATTATTCTGGTTTTGTAACTTAACTTATAGTCTTCGGGCTTTTATTTATGTCATTCTCGGTTTTCTTTTACCTTGCTATTACTGTCAATTTTATTTGGCCTTCCTAAGCTTGTAATTCAAATATGCATTGATACATATCAGACATAAAACGTGAACAAAGATAATATTGAAAACCAAGTTGCATAAATAAATGTTGAAATTTTTCCAGCCCTTACATAATACTTTACTTCCTACTCGAAGTTTGCAAACTCTGAAGTGGTTTTGTCGACCTTATTTCTACTTTCCTAATAAATATAAGTTAACTCCTGCTATGGATAATCAAACATAGTAGACCTTAAGGTTTGATGCGTGCCAAGTGCGGGGCACCTCGTTACCTTCCAAAGTCTCCAACTTGTACGTTCCTCGTCCCAGTTTTCCTTTGACCCGATATGGGCCTTCCCAATTCGAAGCGAACTTCCCCTTCTGTCCAACTCCGGATGCTTCAATCATTTTGAGTACTAGGTCTCCCTAATGGAAGAACCTTTTTTTAACACTTAGGTTATACTAGAAGAGGCTCTCTTTTGATGTTCCACATTCCTTGCATGAGCTTCATCCCTCACCTCATCTATTAGGTCGAGGTCCAGCTTCATTCCTTCTTCGTTAGTGTCAGGTTCAAAGGCTTCCAGCAATGAAAATGCATGCATGATTTCTACGGGTACCACAGCTTCAGCCCCGTAGGCTAAAATGAATGGGGTCGCCCGAGTTGTCACCTTGAAGGTCGTGCGGTATGCCCAAAATATGGGTAATAGCTTGTCCACCCAAGTGTTTTTAGAGCACTCCACCCTTTTCTTGACTCCATCAAGGATGATTCGATTAGCAACCTCAGCTTGCCCGTTGGCTTGAGGATGGGCAAACGAGGTAAACCGAAGCTCAATTCTATTCTCATCGCAATACTTTCTGAATTCTTCATTGTTAAACTGACGTCCATTGTCCGTAACTAGGATTCATGGAATTCCATATCTACACATGACATTCTCCCATAGCAACTGCGTAACTTGCTTGGTTTTGATTTTAGCCAAGGGTTTGGCCTCAATCCAGTTAGTGAAGTAGTCAATGGCTACAATCATAAACTTCCTTTGAGCTGTGGCCATAGGAAAAGGCCCAAGTATATTCATCCCCCACATAGCAAAAGGAATGGGGGAGCTGATGGATGTCAAAATCTCTGGTGGTTGCCTAACCATTGGTGCATGTTTCTGGCACCGATCACACTTTTTCACGTACTCCTTGGCATCGACCATCATCTCAGGCCAATAGGACCCGAGTCTGACTATCTTGTAAGCTAGGGCCCTACCCCCCAAGTGCTGTCCATAAATCCCCTCATGGACCTCCTCAATAGCTAATTTGGCCTCCTCAAGTCTTAAGCACTTTAGATATGAAATCACAAAAGACTTCTTGTAAAGTATCCCTTCAATCAATGCATACCTTAACGCCCTCATGGACAATTTTCGTGCCTCCATGGCATTAGTCGGGAGCCAACCGGTCTCGAGATGTGCTTTTATGGGATCTATCCAACATTCCCTGACTCCAATAGGTGCGACCAACTTTGAATCGATGGTAGGGGCTCTCAGAACTTGAAAGTAAACACTTCCTGAATAATTATCTATCTCGGAGGAGGCGAACTTGGATAAGGCATCGGCCTTGATGTTTTCCTCCCTAGGAATGTGCTCTATGTAGCACCCGTCAAACTGGGTCATCACTATTTTAACAAGCCTTAAGTACTTGGCCATGGTTTCATCCCTTGCCTCAAACTCTCCATTGACTTGGGCCACAAGTAGCCTTGAATATCCACAAACTTTAAGATTCTTGACCCTTAGTGCTCCTGCCAGACCAAGTCCGGCTATCAAAGCTTCATACTCTGTCTCATTGTTGGTTGTTGGGAGTCCAACTTCATGGCGTATTCAATCGTGAATCCATCGGGACTTTGCAGAACAAGACCTGCACCACTTGTTTTTGTTTTTGATGCCCCATCAAAATATAGCATCCAGTATTCCTTGTCCTCGAGCACGGGTTCCTTATACTCTTTAGGCGGTTCATTGCCTTCCTGAGGTACTATCTCTTGCCCCCCGACTACTTGGTTGTTGATGGTACATTCAACCACGAAGTCATCCAATGCCTAGGATTTAATGGCCGTCCTTGGCTTGTACTTAACATCAAATTCTCCCAACTCAATTGCCTACTTGATGAGCCTACCAATGGCTTTAAGCCTGTGTAGAATATTCCTCAATGGCTATCTTGTAAGGACCTCAATCTTATGTGCTTGAAAATAGGGCCATAATTTCCTAGAGGCAGTCACCAATGCTAAGGCAAACTTCTCAATGGTGGAGTAATTCAACTCTGCTCTATGTAAAACCTTACTCACATAGTATACGGGTTTCTAAACCTTGTCTTCCTCCTTCACAAGCACGGCGCTCACAGCTTGATCCGAGATTGCCATGTAGAGATAAAGGATTTCTCCCATACTTGGCTTAGCAAACAACGGGGCTTCAGCCATATACTTCTTCACCTACTCAAAGGCCTCTCGGCTTTCTTCTGTCCATTCAAATTTTTTTACCTTCTTCAGGGTTTTAAAGAACGACAAACACTTGTCCCCAGATTTGGAGATGAATCTCCCCAATGCAGCAATTCTCCCGGTTAATTTCTGTACATCCCTTATGGAACATGGTGGTTCCATGTCTAGGATAGCCTTGATTTTGTCGGGGTTAGCCTCGATTCCTCATTTCGAGACTATGAGACCCAAGAACTTTCCTGACCCCAACATCGAAAGCACACTTGACCGGGTTCAACATCATCTTATGGTGCCTCATCACTTCAAATGCCTCGCGTAGGTGTTCGATATGATCTGCCTTGTGTAGGCTTTTTACAAACATTTTATCCACAAAAACTTCCATAGTTTTCCCAATGAGATGGGCAAAGATCTTGTTTACCAACCTCTGATAGGTGGCTCCTGCATTCTTTAGTCCAAAGGCCATGACCAGGTAGCAATACACACCAATGTCAGTGATGAATGATACCTTAGGAATGTCATCCTTATGCATCTTAATTTGGTTGTATCCACTAAAGCCATCCATGAAACTCAGCATCTCGTGCCCAGCCGTGGCATCTATCAACATATCGATCCTTGGCAAGGGGAAACAGTCCTTTGGGCATGCATCATTTAGATCAATGAAGTCTATGCACATCCTCCACTTTCCATTGGCCTTTTTGACCATTACAGGATTCGCCAACCACTCCGGGAACTGGATTTCCTCAATGAACCCCGCCTCTAGGAGTTTGTCAACCTCTTGTTTTATGGCTTCTTGTTTCTCAGGTGCAAAATTTCTCTTCTTTTATTTCGTCGTCTTCCGTTCCGGATCCACATTCAAGTTGTGTTTTGTCAGTTAGGGATCTATCCCTGGCATATCGGCTGCTGTCCATGCAAACACGTCATTGTTGTCTTGTAGGAAGGTAATCAACTTGTTTCGCAAGGGGTCTTTCAGAGATACCCCGATGTAAGTAACTTTTTCAGGATCCCCTATCTCCAAGGGTACGGGAACCAAGTCCTCTACCGGCTTCCTCGCAGCTCTTCATCCTCGCGGACGTCCATATCCTCAATCGGGAGGATCAGCCCCCCGGGTCCATCAGGCCTTAAGGTTGCCACATAACAACTTCTTGCCATCTTTTGATCTCCTCTCTCTTCTTCCACCCCGTTTCTGGTTGGGAACTTAATTTTCAAGTGATAGGTGGAGGCAACCACCTTGAATGCATGAAGTCCCGTCCTACCTAGGATAGTATTATAGGTGGAAGTGGCCTTAATAACCAAGAAATTTAACATCTGAGTGGCCTCCCTTGGTTCCTACCCTATAGTCATGGGTAATTGAATTATCCCTTCTACTTTTGACTCAAATCCATTGAACCCGTATATGGGCATATTCGACGGTACCAGTTGAGATTCACTGTACCCCATCATCAAGAAGGCATCATGGAAAAAGATTTCCACTGAAGCCCCATTGTCTATCAAGACTCTTTTCACTTGGGAGTTGCCTATCACAGGTAAGATAACCAGCGGGTCATCATGGAGGAACTTCACCCCTTCAAGGTCCGAGTCATCGAATCCAATAGAGACTTCTATCTTTGCACGCTTTGGTGCTTCTCTAACAATGTGCATCACCTCTCGTGCATACGCCTTTCTTGAATTTCTGCTTGTCCCGGCTGCCGTTGGGCCACCAAAGATCATATTTATCACCGGCCCTCGGGGCTGCGGGTTACGGTTTTGGTCATCATCTCTCTTGTCATAATCCCATCTTGGGTTTCCTCGATCCCCATCTTTCCATAATTTACTCAACTTACCTCTACGGATTAGGAATTCAATCTCATCTTTCAGCGTCGAAAGTCCTCGGTGTTATGTCCCACATCTTTATGGAATCGGAAGTACTGGTTCTTGTTTCTTTTCTCAAGATCAGTCCTTAGTGGCTTCGGCCATCTTACATCCCTATCCTTCTCTATATCCATCAGGATTTGACTCCTCGGGGCATTCAACCTAGCATATTCCGTAAACCTTTGCCCAGGACTCCCTTTTTTAGGAGTAGCATCTGAGTCTCTGCCCGTGCACGGGTACTTATCTGTTCCATCATATTCTTGCTCCAGCTTTCGCTTCTTCCAGTTCCCGTTTCTTCCACGTATGGGGAAAGGCCTCAATGTTCCTCATGCTTTCTTCAGCCTTGATATACTTACTTGCCCTTCTTTGGAGCTCAGTCATGCTCTCAGGTGGATGCTTTGCCAATGACATCGGAAAGAAGGTGTTCGACGTTCCATTCTCCAAGGCTATCAAAGCTACTTTATTTTCTAGATCAGGGATATTCATAGTTTCCTTAGTGAAGCGCTTGAGATAGTCCCTTAGGTTTTCATTCTTCCTTTGTTTCACTTGCATAAGATATGCTGAGCTTTTCTCATGAGCTTTCCCACTAACAAATTAGTTAATGAAAGCCGTGCTCAACTCCCTAAAAGAGCCAATCGAGTTTGCAGGAAATTGGATATACCATCTTTGAGCCATACCTGACAGGGTTTGGGGAAACGCCCTACACTTTAGAGCATCACTAGCAGGTTGTAGCAGCAATGCATTCGAAAATGTTCTTGCATGGATCGAGGGATCGCCCGTTCCATCATACGCCTTAATAGTCGGCATCTTGAACTTCCTAGAAACATGAGCGTTCATCACCTTCTCAGCAAACGGGGGTGTGGGATCGTCAGGATCTCCGAGTGGCATCAAATCCTTGAGGTTTCCCTTGGGGATCTCGACCCTTGTGGTTTCGTTCCTAGGACCCTCGGTCCTTTTTTCTTCCTTGTTGGTCCTTCCAAGACTACAAAGGGAATCTCTCCTGACCTCAGAGGGGGCGATTATGCCTTTGCCGCTCTCTAGCCATGTCCTCCTTCAACTTCTGAATCTTGGCTTCATGAGCCTTGATTTTCTCCATGGCAGTCATGGGTGGCCAATCATGAGCTCTTTGGGAACGCCCAATAGGATCCTTGCTAGCGCATCGCCTCCTTGGGGCTTCATCGCGATCATCATCTTCAGACGAGGAATCATCAGAATACGGGCCGGAATAGTCGCAGTACTCTTGGCCTTGGTCGGGTCCTAAACCCCTGATGTACATGGGATGATATGGTTCATGTATTTGGAGGGTGTGCCCGCTTAATCCATACGGGGGGTAATTAGGTAACCCATACACTGGATTCGTGCTTGCAGGAATCACGATGGTAGAGATTTGGGCTGCAAGGGGAAGAGTGTGGCCTCCAAGAGGGGAGACTATCATCTGTAGGGGATTCGTCCCTTGGCTAGAGGGTTCATCACTAGAGGCAACGATCCTTGAGTTTGAGTTTCAGACCTCGGGGGATCCGTCCCTTGGGGCTGAGTAACCAGAGGTTGGGAACCTGCTCCTGGTGGTACCTGTTTCGTAGTTGGGGGTCTGATGGTGCTGGTAGTGGTTTTAGAAAGTGTCGGTGTTCTCCGAGTGGTAACCATGGTTGATATCCGCTTCCCACAAACGGCGCCAAATGTTATGGAATAAAAAGTAGGGCATATTTATTGCATTTTGATTGCTAGGGTTAGGGAAGATCTTCGAGCTTTAATGGATGATCAAGTGTTTCGTGACTTAACTCGGGTCCTCACAAGATGCCTACGTATCTTGCAAATATCAAGAATCAAGCCAATAAAACGTAGTTCTAATTGTGAAGGATCAGGTCCTTATATAGGCGTTGGGTGCCTTGGAATTAGGGTTTGGTTTTGTGTCTTGGTGGACAAGATACCCGTTTTAGATAGACTTCTGGATCCTTCCACGAGGAAGACTGATTCTTATTGGACTCATATGACTTGGAGACTACTCCTTGAAGAGTTTGGGTCTTCATTGGACTCAATAACGGAGCCCTTTATTGGCTGATTTATTTAATTACGAATTCATTATTATAATTAGTGTTTTGGGCCTCTTAATTGGGCTTTGACCTTGGACCATCTTATGTTCATTTAATATATCATTAAATGTGTCTTTTGGGCTTACTTTCAGCCCATATTAACTAATATTAGTGTAAAAACAAAACAAAAACAAAAATAAAACATTTAACATACAAGATATTAAGGAAGGGATTTAACTCAGGCAATTATTCACTCCCACTATCAAACTAATCAAATAATGCATGATTTTAATATTAAACCTGACACTAAAAATATGGGATGTTACAATTAACCTATTTGACTAGCTATTAAGTTCCATTCATTTAAATAAATAGAATCTTGTTCAAATGAGAATTCTATTATGTTGAAAATTGAGATCTAATCTCACCCTCACAATTTTTAACAAATTTTAAATATCAATCCCACATTAAACACATACCCAACCTACACACACATACACACGCGACACACATAAAAAACACGCACTGCACACAGTCACTCACGCACTGCACCATACATACACAACCCTGCCCACCATCCCCATCCCCCAGCCCACCATCCTACCAGCCCAACGGTAAACAGCCCCCACCCAGCTACCCACCCACCGACCAAAAAACACAAAGTAACCACCGAAATTTAAAACCTAATTGAAGATTCATATGATGTTTAATGTTCAATTAAATTCAATATAGTTTTAACCGATTAACAAAACAAAATAAAACACGTATATGAACGATTAATTAACATGTGTTTCTTTTTTTTTTCCACCCACCACCACCACTGTAACACCCCCAGATCCGGGGTCAGGGATCTGGTCGTTACCGTCTCAATTCCCATCCACAACTCTACATAAATATTAAATTACAACCTTGTGACCCAAAACAATAACATAAAACACACCTGTTATAGTCCCAGAGATGAAATCAGAGTAACTACCAAATTTTATTAAGCACATTATGAGTTCTTACAATCCAAAAAGAATTACAATATGAATACATACTCTTTGCCATCCATTATCATAAGTCATACCAGCCCATATATTTGGTACTGAAAGAATGAATCTATCCTACCAATAGCTTTCTCTTCGGCTCTGGTAGTCTCATCGTCCCCGCCAGCGTCGAGTGCGCCTTGTGCGAGTCATCTGGTCTAGCTGTTGTTGTGATATAATAATATAGCAAGGGTGAGCACTAGCCCACCAACAATAATGTTTAACTGAACGATAATATATAACAGTTCAAAATATCTTTCAAACCATATGCCATGCATTTACGGAAATGATGCCAGTATAATATGAACGATGAAGTTACAAGGTAACTTAAAGTATTTATTTTGTGGAAATATCTGCTAAGTCAAAATAAGTATGATATTATCATTTATCATATAAAGAGGAACTTGCAAGGAAAATATTGCAATTCCAGTTATTAACATTTTTTGAAGTCCTACAACCTGAAAGAAGTCTCATCGATACGTGTTGCGGAAGACACCGTCAACCTGAAAGAAGTCTCTTCGATACGTGTTGCAAGGAATTCCCAATTAGGGAGATGAACCAATACTGGAGTTATCACGCGCCAGCTGTCCCACTCCCTGATGATCAGTCGGGGATGGTACAGCCCAATAAAGTTTACTACCGGTAGAAGGAAGAACTGACGGCTCCACTTGTCGATTGCCTTTAATAGTAACTCCCTGACCAATGGTTAGGCCTTGTGATGGACCGCGCGACTCGGCCTCTTACACACGTCTCCTAGTTCGAATAAATCCACAGCATTGAAACGTAGAGTTTGTCCTCCCTTCCCCAAGTGATATACTTGTTGATAAGACTCCACAAAGTAGTCGTATCTAGTTGGAAAGGAAAATTCACCAACATTTCCCAAGCTTTTTCTTGTTAATGGATATCAACTTGTTCCAACAATCTTACCCCTCGAATGATGAGAAGGTACACACAGACTTAATGAGTCCATAGCAACCAAGTTGCGAGTGAAAAGGATAAATTATGACCGTGAAGTCAACAAGATAAATAGCATTGATCAAGTAGGTTCCCCTATAATATGGAAGTTTGAGCGAGCATTTAAATCCTTTTAAGATAGATTTAAATGAAGAATAAAAAGAGTTGGGAACCTTTCCTTGATAAAATAGTCGTAAAAAGACTCCGTAATATTTTACATAATATCTGGAGGTGAAAGATAATCTCCAGATAATATAAATCATTTTAAAAAGAATTTAAAAGAATTAAATAAATATTCCAAGAATATATATTAACTCAATAATAATTACGGAATATTATTAAATCATAGTACTGCTCGTAAGTAATCCTCGAATGAATATATAGAATTATATACTAAATAAATCCCTCCTTAAATGAATATTAAAAATAATATTCATTAAATAATGAAACTCCAATAATTATTTGAAATAATATTCAATAAATAAGTCAAACCTTAAATGGATATTTGAAATTAATATTCATTTAATAAATAATCTTCTAAATGAATATCCAAATAATATTCATTTAGTAATCGAAACTTTAAAGGAATAATCGAAATAATATTCCTTAAGTAAATAGAACTTCCAATGAATATTTTAAAATAATATTCATCATGTACATAAAACCTTAAATGAATATTCGAAAGTAATATTCATTTAATAAATAACATTCCAATGAATATCAAGTAATTATTCGTTAAATAATCAAACTCTAAGTGAATATTCAAAAATAATATTTACCTAATATTTCTTGACTGAGTTAATACTCAGATAACATTCTTCGAAAGATTTCCAAGTAATTGATACTTTATGGAAATATAAATAACGTTTAATAATAACATTCCTCAAGATAAATAATAATCTGTCGTTGGAATCCCTCCGGGTTTCCACGACTATCTATATCTCAAAATACCGACTCCCGGTCTATACTTAAGAATGAATATCATATGCCCTTCGCTAAGGGTCTTATCAAAACAATCCGGCTTATAACTGATAATTCGTATCTAGTCTATAAGCCAATATCAATTCAGGGAACAGGTATCATAATATAATTTGACAATAGGCATGCATGCTATGGCATATGTAAAACGGCAATCACATATATATATTATCACAACAACAGGTTCAAAGTTTTGAACACTTGCCTGGTAATCGGGTGTGGGCAGAGATAGCGTGTCCTGGGTCTGCTCGATGATCTATAAACAATCAAAACATTCGAGATTAACCACTTAACACCTTTTAAAAGTCTAAGTATAAACTTCACTTAAGTCGAAACACGTTTTCGAATTATCTCGTTATACACCTTTTAGTGTAACTCTTTTTATTACTGATACGATCCGACATTTGTTCATTATTACGACATGTCATCGTACCCACACTCGGTATATACTTAAGTCATATAAGTTCTAAAGTCGATCGATTACGAACCGAGATTATACTTCGAGTTTTATCGTTCGTTTTTTAAGTGTTTTACCAAAGTTATAACCAAGCGGGTTTTTAGGGGTTCGTTCGCGTTTAACTTCGATTCCAACATTTTTATAAAATCGGAAAACGATCCGTTTGATATGTGGTTTTCTTTCATACCTTCCTTATGACCCCTAGTATTTATTTACCAAGATTCGCCACTGATTAACGTGCTTTACGAGGGTTCAATTGAAGTTACGAACTTTTACTTACGGTTCTGAACCAATTTTAGTAATTTGACCATAACTCCTAAACCGTAAGTCGGAATGTTTCGATTCTCGCGCCAAAACGATCTATGGCTCGAGATCTACAAGGAAAAGTCAAGTAATCACTAAGGTCAGAAATTTATCCTAACTGTTATGCACGAATTGTTAAGGTCTAACGAAAATCGGGCATTACGACTGATATAAATCGAACGTTTCCAAATCTTTAATTCACGATCAAACATTAACCAAGCCACACCGGGCATTCATACATCATAACCAGTCCATAATACAACTGATCTCATGACCATATACATCATATCTCTTAAATCAATTAAATCTACTACATAATCATGCTTTCATGCTTGTATTAACATCACACTTTTAACTAATCTAAAACCATTCAACAATCATCAAAACTTAAACTAAGAGCTAGGGTTTCAAGAGAGTTATACCTTCCTTGGTGTGTAAATGAGACTAACAAGCCTTGATCTAGTCCTTAGAACTCCTTGACAACCTTAAACTAGCAAGACACATCAAGAACATTCTTAGAATTTTCGGAACTGCTATACCTCAGTTGAAAGAACACGAAAAATGAGGGCCTTACCGAGGTTTTCTGGACAAGGCTTCTAAAGGAGAGTTGTAGAGCATCCAACCAGCTTTCGAACAAGCTAAAGAACACCAAATTCCATTAAGAAACGAAGGAGATATGGCCGTTTGAAAATCAGTACAGAAGCTGTAACGAATTCTGGCAGTTTGGTTTCTTCACTTGGGGAGGTGATTTGCCTAGGCTATACTACTTGGATTGCTATGAAATTTGGAGCGAATATTGCCCATGGAATGGAGAGGCTTTGGTTAAAATTTGGTGATTTTATCATGGATATAAATGGAGATATGAATTTTCTTCTCATGAGTGTTCTTGCTGGGCAGTTTGTACAAATGGAGAGAAATGAAGTTTGCTTGGTCTCTCTTGCCTTGATCTCATCCAAAATGAATTATTGATATGTGTTTTGATAATATCTTGTGTAAAGTGACTTTAATAAAGGGATTATGTCATGGATGAGGTCTTTTGCATGGACAAGTGTTAGATTTTTGTGGTTGGATGAGAAGGAATTGCTAAGGACTTGGTTTGATGCTAAGTGTGCTAGTTACTTATGTAACTAATTGGTTACTAGATATTTTCTAATAACACATGCATGCACCTTGCTTCATCTGCTTGCTTCCTTGTTCGTTTATTGCTCAATTCATTGATCGTTCGGAGGAATAACTCATTCGTTTCTAGTTAGGGTTTTACCGGAAACCGTCTTAATATTTATACTATCATCCTCCATTTTCTTTAATAATTCTTGAACCTATTTTCCTTAAATCCCTTCAATAATTCCTTAAGTCTTTCAGTGTCCAGGGAAATCTCGGGAAAAATAAAATTGCTATTTTTCAGAATACGACAGCTTTTACATACACTCTTTTTCCCCCTGGATCACTAATACGAACTCAGAATTTCGTTCCGGGTTCTTCTTTATAGCATCGTCTAATAATATTCCTAATTCCACCAAAATCACTATTCACCACTTATTCTTTACTTATTCTTTTGAGGATATATAGATGTCTCGGTTCTCTTTCGATCGTTCCATAACCCTTTTACGGAACCACTGGACTGATAACAGATATCGATTTGGATGACATAAGAATATCCTTCCCCCTTGGAATTATCAAATCTTAATTCCCTAGGAGATAGATAATTCTTATCTAAAGTGTCAATCAATAGTATTCTTTATGGCATATAAACATTTGAATCCAAATCTATTCCTTTCATTCATTATCTCAATCGTTACATCGTAGTCGTAATCACTATTCACCATTACCTCAGTACATAATAAAAAGTTTTAATTATATCCAAAATTTGGGGTTCTTACAATAATACACCTCATCTAGATAATATCTAGCTAAAGTAGCTTTATTAAAGGTGGTGTGGTCATGCATGATGCAATTGAGCAAGACATGTGTTGTGTTTTAAATGGTTTCTAGCTAACTTGGAGTTGGATTTAGCTAAGTACTTGTTCATCCCATAACCAAGCTAGTTACTTGAGCCCACTTGGTTGCTAGATATTTTCTAGTGGCTTATGCATGACTCTTGCTTCCTCTTCTTGTTTCTTTTGTCCGGTTATTGCTCGTTTCGATTGAGCGTTCGTAGGAATATTCCACGGATTTCTAATTAGGGTTTACCGGGAATCTTCTTAATATTAATACTATCATTCTCCATCTTTCTTACTAACTTTCGAATTTATATTCCTTAAATCCCTTCGTTAAATTCTTAAGTCTATCAGTGTCCAGGGAAATCTCGGGGAAATAAAAGTGCTATTTTTCAGAATCCGACAGCTTTTTCATACACTCTTTTTCCTCCTGGATCACTAATACGAACTCAGGATTTCGTTCCGGGTACTTCTATATATCGTCGTCTAATAATATTCCTACGTCCACCAAAATTACTATTCATCACTTATTCTTTACTTATTCTTTTAAAGTTATATAGATGTCCCGGTTCTCTTTCGATCGTTCCTTAACCCTTTTACGGAACCACTGGACCAATAACAGATATCGATTTGGATGACATAAGAATAATCTTCTCCTTTTAGAATTATCAAATCTCAATTCCCTAAGAGATAGATAATTCTTATCTAAAGTGTCAACCAATAGTATTCTTCATGACATATAAACATTTGAATCCAAATCTATTCCTTTCATTCATTATCTCAATCGTTACATCGTAGTCGTAATCACTATTCACCATTACCTTAGTACATAATAAAAAGTTTTAATTATATCCAAAATTTGGGGTTCTTACAGTCTCCCCTCCTTAAAAGGATTCCGTCTCGGAATCAGGTAGGGAGCAAAGAGTCGTTTGTCTATCGTTTCACCTTTCAGCTTCCGGGTCAACTCTTAGTCGTTCTGCCCTTTCTCAGCACATCTACTGGTGCTATAATACGTACTTTATCCTTTTTCCATCAACTTTGCTACTTTTCGTACAATACATTATCCGGGTTATGTTCTTATCCAGTCTTATCCTTATTGTTCTTATTGATATCCGCAGTGGCTTTGGTATCACTACCGTGCTGCAAATTCGGAGATAACTTCGCTCGCACTGTGTATTTCCTGATCGCTTTAATCTTCGCAATCTCAATCAATATAGAGAAGTGGAAAGATTTATTGAGAGATCACTATGATCAATCGAACATTTGTTATATTGCATAGTTAGTACAGAAGGGGGCCAGCCTTTAGTACTTGACAAGCAATTAAACAAGTTATGGTATTCCACTTAGACTTCTATCACATAGACAGATAGTCACGTAGCAGTACCTCCCCTCCTTAAAGGGTTGTTCTTCTCAATTCATAAAGAAGATGAATAAGAGAGAAGATAAGAAAAGAGTTCTAAAGGATTATAGAAAGCTTTCATGATTGTAAAATATCATACTCAGAATTTACCTCTGAACTATAGAGGTTCATCAAAGAAGAAATTAATCATAATTATATCCAATACTATTTGATCGCAACCTCACGTGTCAACATATCTTGCTGCTTTGTCCACTATTCTCTGGACCTGTACTCTGGTTCAACCTTAGCAACACTTACTTTTGGAAAATCTTTGAACCTCTCAGGTTAAATCTTAGTTTCTCGCTTGACACCATTGTTACTGACATTCCATGTCACGCTACTAGCTTTTTAATATCTATAATATTAACACTATCAGGTTGTCATCCCTAGAATTCATCAGAAAACCCATTTATTAATCCATTCATAACATTCCTTGCTTCATATTCCATAGTTGCTTTCCCAGTCTTTTCTTTATCAATCACATCCTTCTTATTATCTGATTCTTATTTACTTCTGTTATTTACTTTCACCTTCATCTCTTTATTGAGACACCTTTTGCACTTGGTACCTCCTTATCGGTATTCCGTCACATTTACTCTATAATCATCACGTTATTCCAATTTAAACTCTCCGAAATGAATCTGGCCGATCCCTTTAACTTAGATCCAATATGATCTTCTTCTGCCAAACTTGTTTCTCATCACTTGTTCTTTTCTATCCGTGATTTTCCACAGGTTGTCTTTCGTAAGTCAGACCAGGTCGTATATCTACCTGCTCGTACTCTTATCATCTGTTGAGCATCTGCGTTTTACTGGTGTAGCTTTGCCTCATGAAACGCGTTACTACCATGCTATTAGCTTTGGGGGGTAAAACTGGCTCGAATGCCACCTTCCGAACACTTTTAAACTCTCAGGTGGCCCAATAAGTCTCGAGCTCAACTGCCCTGCTCTCTAAGTCTCATTAATTCTTTCTACCGGAATACAGTTAGCATCATGAATCATCAACCTCATATTCTCTATCTTGTTTGCGTAGAAGTATACTAACACAAACTTGCTTGTCATTCATCAACATGCCATTTAGCTTATCAATAGCAGCACTTTCTTTATCTTTACGTTGTCATCTACTTTATTAGAAGAATCGCCATCGCCTGTTGTTTAAATAGTACGTTAATAGCTAACCATACGGGTTTCAAATCCTTTAGGGAGACAGAGTAATCACTATTCCTTATCCATAAGGAGCATTTCCTGAACTTGATGTAGATATCAAATAAAGTAGATAAAATTGCAGAAGAGCTTCAAGCATCGCAGCTATGTCCGGTTGATGAAACTATCACTCATGCATCTTCCATAAAAGACTGGAAAATTAATGGTTTACTTCGTCAATTTTGTATCATGGTCCTGGTTTGCCTCAAAACGGGACCTTCTAAGGTGTGTAGTTTACTTAAGACGATATCGGGAATCAAATCTTTACTTAAACTTATTATTACCATCGATTCTTGCACAGTCATCAGAAGGAATGTAAATTCCTCTACTCCGGTATGACCTTCAAGGTCCTTCCAAATATCATTCTGTTCCCTCGGTATGCACATTTGCAATTATTCCTCTATACTTAGAGTGTCGGCCACCTCATTGGCCTTTTCTGATAATAATAATTTCTTGTAATCAATGTTCTCTGGATACATTCCAACTCAAATCTTTCTACCTCATTCCCATCACTGTTCGGTGAAAGCATCCTCCCTTAAGTTCTGCTGAAGAAGAAAAACATATCTATCAGCCCTTTTTTCCATAAGTCATTGCTTCCACCTTCGCGTGGGAACTTTATCAAAGTTACCCTCAATCATACCTAGGATATTTGTTCTCTTAGTTCTTTCTTGTTCTAGGATAATCTCAACCTTCTTTGGTTCTATCCATACCTCATCATGGTTTCATACATGCCTCATCTGGCATTATTGTTATTGTGTCTTACATTCTCTTCCAACTTCTAGTTGGAAACTCAGAATATTAACTTTTTCCTTGTAAGGTTTCTTAGGTCGTCCTCATCATTCCTCCTGCATTTTCTAGGTACAGGGTATAGCAAGACATCATTGATCAATACTCTAATAATTCTATATATGTTCTTTCCAGAACTCTTTTTAATCATCCTTACGGTCATTGTTGCCTTAACAAATCCAACTCATATCATCTGAATTCACAATGTCTTTATTAGGGTTAATGCCATCCCTTGTGCATTCCCCAGGGTTTGTCTTAATTTGTGGATGTCCTATCCTTAATTCAACTGCCAAGGAATTCCTGAATCCTATAATTGGCAACGAAATCATGTATCCCTTAATAAGGGTCTCTTTTCAATCATTCTCATTTGAAAATCGATTGGTGGCTTAATGGTAACCTCTTCTTTCAGATAGTTGTCAGCCTATTTGACCTTCCAAAAGACAACTTATGTCTACCTACTTTCTTACAGAACTTGGCAATGGTAGCAAGGATGTTCTGGAAGATATTGGTTGAGTTCAACGTGAATCTCTTAGTACTTATCGTTCTTCGCGAAGGTACTTGCCTCAGACAAAATTTCTACAGCATACCGTTCAATTTCTGACCATTTCTATACTCTCTTCATATACCTTCATTGTTTACTTTCCTCCATCATAATATATTCATGGTATTCATGATACCCTAACATCATACATCTCAAGTCATTATACTTCCATTTTTACTTGTAATCTTGGGCAATCATATACACATGAATCACTTTAGTACGGGTGACCCCATTCCAAAAAGTCTAGTAAATTCCCAATCCAAACATGGGTTGCAAAGGGTTCCGTAGAAGATTCCTACGATCTCATTAATATTTCCTTTTTATCAGAAGCTCTTGCAGTCGGTGCTTACTTAGAAGCAACCCTTCTTTGTCCTTTCATTGCTGGTCTAGTCACCTTATAATCCTTTGTCACTTGGCCTCAACTGGCCACACTAAAATAAAAATATATGATTTTCGAGGTTGGCTAATAGCATTACTTTTCTAGCAACTGCCGGCATAGTGCCTTCTACTTTGATACCTTTCTACCTTTCCAAAACTTTACTTCATATAAGTCTTAATCGACTACTCGGCACCGTCTCCGGTCACCTTTCCTCAACTTTTATCTTTTCAACTATTCTTATCAATCCCGCGTGCCACGCAAGCTTACCATTCCTGGCATAACAGCCTTTTCACTTAAGTCAATCCCGGAGTTTCTCAGTCCGGCTGGTTTCTTACTTGCATTTCCTGTTTTCGTCCAATCTCACTTCATCATTGTATTTCTACAATCAATCGCGATAACCGGGGTCTGTCCACCAACCCATATAGCGGCTAATTTACCCAATTCATGGGGTTCGCCCCAGTTTCTACTCTCTTCCATGATGTTCTCTGATAATCAGAAAGACAAGGTTTGCCAAAATTCGTTGAAGTTCTTCCCAGAATTAGGGAAATTTTGGTCAATCTATCCATCTACTGGTAACATTAAGGAGACCAGTTTCAAAACCTGAAGAATAGTTCAATGAACCTCCAAGCAGGTAGAACCGTAAGCAGTCATAATTAACGAAATAATCGTCATCAGGTTGGAAGTTTAACCCCTGGAGAGGAACCAATTATATACATCCCTTAGAAGGGAATCAACAGTTTTAAACTGAAACTTGTCACAACGTCCTGATACCTATACGTCTTGATATTCAATATTACCAAATGTCAGTCTACCTGACTACTAGTCTCAGAAGGAACATTACCGTCGGAGTTGGTTGTTCCACAAAATTGGCACTACTAAGGCCATCCGATCTGGTGGACCGTGCTGTTCGAATGCATCCGCAAGTACTTTGTCGTGCTGCGCAAGCACACATCATAATCCTTTATAGGAAGCGTCGTTGGAAGCACAAAGTCTCCGTTTTCATTAAGCAATGTCAACTCTTGGTCATTACCAATTTCATCTTTTAGCTCCAGGAAGATTTTCTCACATTTTTCTCTTTAACTGCTGATCGTATTACTTGATCCATTATAACTCCGCGTCGGAGTAAACTTAAGGTAACTACTACAATCCATTCAACGAAAAGAAAGAATTTAATATTCCTCTGAATCACATGCATCTAGCGTTTCTGGTTCATCATTTCACTGAGTTGAAATAACCCTATACTCAGTCTCTGATAGTAACCTTATTACGAGTTCATCTTGACTCACTGGTCTTATCTTCCGGTAGATTCTGAGATCATTGTCTTGCTTACTACTTCCTTATATAACTTTATCCAATCATGTTGTCACTTCCCAATATTTTCACTTTCTAACTGATTCATTCATAAAATGGACATTTTCCTGAAATAAACAACTTCATTAATCTCAATTTGGTTCCATAATTTACAACCTATGACATCTGCCTTCTCATGGTGAATTATTACTGACAATATTCATACTAATTCATTTGTCAAATGATATGGCACTTACTGCTTCCTTCTCAACTATTTCTAGGGACTCTGCTCCTCGCCTTAAATCGATGTCTTTGGTAATTATACATCCCTCTAGCTCTTTCTTCATTAATATGAAAGTCTCTGAGGATTCTTGTCTATTCCCGTATAAGATCTCAAGTAATTCTTCCAATCTGTCTTACTCGCTGGTACTACATCCAGTAGTCCGGCTATGAATCCAACACGAATCTTTAGTTCTCTTACTAGTAGCTTAGTTCTTTATGCTCACTTTTCTGAGCACCATATCTTAATCATCACAGTCTTTCTGGCTGCAGCCCTAATTCCTCGAGTTTAAGCTCCTTATCCTAACAGGATTTTCCTTATCTGCTGGAACCTCTTCCGGGTCTCCAGTAGGGTACTCTATTGAATTTACCCGCTGATCTTCAGCATATAATAAAGCATCATCGTGTTGCTGCTCGTATGCCTCAAGGTCTGTCGCCTTCCTCGTCGATACGATATCGAGCTAAGTTACTATCATGATACTTAGGAGTTCCCATAAGGGTTTTATATGTCATCACTACATTAAGTAGTCCGACTATGGACTTGGCAAGAGTTCTTATTATCTTAGTGAATTTATTATTTTAACGTCGCCTCGTCTCTGGGGTTTATAACGTACGCTCTGATACCATTACTTTAACACCCCCAGATCCGGGGTCAGGGATCTGGTCATTACCGTTTCAATTCCCATCCACAACTCAACATAAATATTAAATTACAACCTTGTGACCCAAAACAATAACATAAAACACACCCATTATAGTCCCAGAGATGAAATCAGAGTAACTACCAAATTTTATTAAGCACATTATGAGTTCTTACAATCCAAAAAGAATTACAATGTGAATACATACTCTTTGCCATCCATTATCATAAGTCATACCAGCCCATATATTTGGTACTGAAAGAATGAATCTATCCTACCAATAGCTTTCTCTTCGGCTCTGGTAGTCTCATCGTCCCCGCCAGCGTCGAGTGCGCCTTGTGCGAGTCATCTGGTCTAGCTGTTGTTGTGATATAATAATAAAGCAAGGGTGAGCACTAGCCCACCAATAATAATGTTTAACTGAACGATAATATATAACAGTTCAAAAGTATCTTTCAAACCATATGCCATGCATTTACGGAAATGATACCAGTATAATATGAACGATGAAGTTACAAGGTAACTTAAAGTATTTATTTTGTGGAAATATCTGCTAAGTCAAAATAAGCAAGATATTATCATTTATCATATAAAGAGGAACTTGAGAGGAAAATATTGCAATTCCAGTTATTAACATTTTTCAAAGTCCTACAACCTGAAAGAAGTCTCTTCGATACGTGTTGCGGAAGACACCGTCAACCTGAAAAAAGTCTCTTCGATACGTGTTGCAGGGAATTCCCAATTTGGGAGATGAACCAATACTGGAGTTATCACGCGCCAGCTGTCCCACTCCCTGATGATCAGTCGGGGTTGGTACAGCCCAATATAGTTTACTACTGTTAGAAGGAAGAATTGACGGCTCCACTTGTAGATTGCCTTTAATAGTAACTCCCTGGCCAATGGTTAGGCCTTGTGATGGACCGCGCGACTCGGCCTCTTACACACGACTCCTAGTTCGAATAAATCCACAGCATTGAAACGTAGAGTTTGTCCTCCCTTCCCCAAGTGAAATACTTGTTGATAAGACTCCACAAAGTAGTCGTATCTAGTTGGAAAGGAAAATTCACCAACATTTCCCAAGCTTTTTCTTGTTAATGGATATCAACTTGTTCCAACAATCTTACCCCTCGAATGATGAGAAGGTACACATAGACTTAATGAGTCCATAGCAACCAAGTTGCGAGTGAAAAGGATAAATTATGATCGGGAAGTCAACAAGATAAATAACATTGCTCAAGTAGGTTCCCCAATAATATGGAAGTTTGAGCGAGCATTTAAATCCTTTTTAGATAGATTTAAATGAAAAATAAGGAGTTGGGAACCTTTCCTTGATAAAATAGTCGTAAAAATACTCCGAAATATTTTACATAATATCTGGAGGTGAAAGATAATCTCCGAATAATATAAATCATTTTAAAAAGAATTTAAAAGAATTAAATAAATATTCCAAGAATATTTATTAAATCAATAATAATTACGGAATATTATTAAATCATAATATTGCTCGTAAGTAATCCTCGAATGAATATATAGAATTATTCACTAAATAAATCCCTCCTTAAATGAATATTCAAAATAATATTAATTAAATAATTAAACAACAATAAATATTTAAAATAATATTCAATAAATAAGTCAAACCTTAAATGAATATTTGAAAATGATATTCATTTAGTAAATAATCTTCTAAATGAATATCCAAATAATATTCATTTAGTAATCAAAACTTTAAAGGAATAATCGAAATAATATTCCTTAAGTAAATAGAACTTCCAATGAATATTTTAAAATAATATTCACCAAGTACATAAAACCTTGAATGAATATTCGAAAGTAATATTCATTTAATAAATAACCTTCTAATGAATATCAAAATAATATTCATTAAATAATCAACTCTAAATGAATATTCGAAACTAACATTCATTTAATATCTCTCGACTGAGATAATACTCGAATAACATTCCTCAAAATATTTCCAAGTAATTGATACTTTATGGGAATATAAATAACGTTTAATAATAACATTCCTCAGATAAATAATAATCTGTCGTTAAGAATGAATATCATATGCCCTTCGCTAAAGGTCTTATCCAAACAATCAGGCTTATAACTGATAATTCGTATCTAGTCTGTAAGCCAATATCAATTCAGGGAACAGGTATCATAATATAATTTTGACAATAGGCATGCATGCTATGGCATATGTAAAATGGCAATCACATACATATATTATCACAACAACAGGTTCAGAGTTTTGAACACTTGCCTGGTAATCAGGTGTGGGTGGAGATAGCGTGTCCTGGGTCTGCTCGATGATCTAAAAACAATCAGAACATTCGAGATTAACCACTTAACACGTTTTAAAAGTCTAGGTATAACTTCACTAAAATCGAAACACGTTTTCGAATTATCTCGTTATACACCTTTTAGTGTAACTCTTTTTATTACTGATACGATCCGACATTTGTTCGTTATTACGACATGTCATCATACCCACGCTCGGTATATACCTAAGTCGTATAAGTTCTAAAGTCGATCGATTACGAACCGAGATTATACCTCGAGTTTTATCATTCGTTTTCTAAGTATTTTACCAAAGTTATAACCAAGCGGGTTTTTAGGGGTTCGTTCGCGTTTAACTTTGATTCCAACATTTTTATAAAATCGGAAAACGATCCGTTTCACATGAGGTTTTCTCTCACACCTTCCTTTTTAACTCTAGTATTTAATTACCAAGATTCTCCACTGGTTTACATATTTTACGAGGGTTCAATTTCAGTTATGAATTCTCGTTTACGGTTTTGAATTACTTTTCGTAATTTGACCATAACTCCTAAACCGTAAGTCGGAATGTTTCGATTCTCGTGCCAAAACGATCTATTACTCGAGATCTACAATGAAAAGTCATAATATTATCAAGGTCAGGAATTTATATTTACTTTCATGCTCGGTTTCTAAGTGTTAACAAAAATTCGGCATTACGACGGCTATAAATCGGACGTTTTTAAAATCGTAACAACACAACCAAGCCACACCGGGCATCAACACAATTCATAAACATGATTCTCATATCCACAAGTCCTATAACCACTGATCTTAACCTCAAAATCATCAAGGACTTGAATCATGACTAAATAACTACTAAGAACAACTACATGATCATGTAAACATGCTTATACTAACATCATCACCAAATCTCATCTAAAACTCCATTAAAACTCAAAACAAAAACTTGGGTTCTTGAATTTTATACCTTCCTTGGAGTGTGTATGCACTTAGTAAGCCTTGTATAGTCCATAGATTTCTTTAACAAAGCTTAGATCATCCAAAAGAATCAAGAAAAACAATGTTAGTTTCCTGAAAGTTACTATTCACCCTAAACTTGTAAAAATCATAGAAAATCGAAAAATAAGAGTTTGGCTCTCAAATTTTTACCACATCTTGGCATCTTCATAAGATTTGTTTTGAGTCCTAGTTCATCAAATTTGAAGCTTCCTAGCTAGGGTTTTAAGCCCCCTTTTTCCGCTGGACAGAAACTGTCAAGAACAGGGCAGTTTGGTTCCTTCAAATTGGGGAGGAGATTTGACTAGGCTATACTCATTAGATTGCCATGCAATTTTGAGCGAATATTGCCCATGGAGTGGAAAGGCTGTGGTCAAAATTTGGTGATTTTATCATGGATAGAAATGGAGATATGAATTTTCTTCTTTGAGGGTGTTCTGCTGGGCAGTTTGAACAAAATGGAGAGAATTGAGTTTTTTGACCTTTGATTGCTTGGTTCTCTTGCATAATACACCTCATCTTGATAATATCTAGCTAAATTAGCTTTATTAAAGGTGGTGTGGTCATGCATGATGCAATTGGGCAAGACATGTGTTGTGTTTTAAATGGTTGCTAGCTAACTTGGAGTTGGATTTAGCTAAGTACTTGTTCATCCCATAACCAAGCTAGTTACTTGAGCCCACTTGGTTGCTAGATATTTTCTAGTGGCTTATGCATGACTCTTGCTTCCTCTTCTTGTTTCTTTTGTCCGGTTATTGCTCGTTTCGATTGAGCGTTCGTAGGAATATTCCACGGATTTCTAATTAGGGTTTACCGGGAATCTTCTTAATATTAATACTATCATTCTCCATATTTCTTACTAACTTTCAAATTTATATTCCTTAAATCCCTTCGTTAAATTCTTAAGTCTATCAATGTCCAGGGAAATCTCGGGGAAAATAAAAGTGCTATTTTTCAGAATCCGACGGCTTTTACATACACTCTTTTTCCCCTGGATCACTAATACGAACTCAGAATTTCATTCCGGGTACTTCTATATAGCGTCGTCTAATAATATTCCTACGTCCACCAAAATCACTATTCATCACTTATTCTTTACTTATTCTTTTAGGGTTATATAGATGTCCTGGTTCTCTTTCGATCGTTCCTTAACCCTTTTACGGAACCACTGGACCAATAACAGATATCGATTTGGATGACATAAGAATAATCTTCTCCTTTTAGAATTATCAAATCTCAATTCCCTAGGAGATAGATAATTCTTATCTAAAGTGTCAACCAATAGTATTCTTCATGACATATAAACATTTGAATCCAAATCTATTCCTTTCATTCATTATCTCAATCGTTACATCGTAGTCGTAATCACTATTCACCATTACCTTAGTACATAATAAAAAGTTTTAATTATATCCAAAATTTGGGGTTCTTACAACCACCATTCGGTGGTGGCTTCCTCCTGCTTCGTTTTTATTCCCATAAGGCGCCAATTCAATCAGATGCGCACTTTGTCAAGCCGTGACTCAGCCTTCGCCGTACAATCACCCGCCGTCGGGACCATTTAATACCTTATAATACCTGTTTGTTTGAAGTTTGTGAAAAGTCGGGGATTGCGATTAAAAGGTATGAAACATGAAATTGTCATCATGTTCATTGTACATATAGGGACGTGGGATAGTGTATCCGCCTTAATTCAATTATTTATTCATTTAAGCAGTGAATTTTCAAGTTCAATTTAACCCACTTTCATAATGACAAATAAAAAACTTACTAGCGTAGGCTTTTATTTCCATATCATGCAGCCGAAGATTCCAGTAGAAGTATATAATTAAGATATGTAGACACTATTCTGTTGAACATTTTGGTGATTTTCGAGTTATGTTTGGTGATTTTTGGGTTCCGGTGGTAATTTGATGGTGTTGGCTGGAGGTGGTGGCGACGATGTGGTGGTTTGTGGTGATTTTTGTACTTAGGCGGTGATTTTTTGGTAGTGGCGGCGGCGTGGTGGTTGGAGGAGGTGGCAGTGCGGTGATTTTTGTTTACAGCCGGTGATTTTCGTTGGTGGTGGCGGCGGCGTGGTGGCCGGAGGTGATGGTAGTTTGGTGATTTTCTGTTTACAGGCGGTGATTTTCTGGGTTGGTTGAAATTGGTTGCCGGAGATGGTGAACAGAGTTGGGGACCGGAGTAGGAAAGAAGATGATGATAGAAGATGATGTTGGATTAAATGAAGAATAAAAAAAATTAAATTTGATATATTAATTGTGGGGCTAAGATTTAATTAAGATATAAAAAATGTATGGATAAGATAATATCTCATATCTCACCATAAGTAAGGGTTCTCATTTGAGCAAGAATATTATATATATATATATATATATATAGGGGGCTGCTCAAATGAGACTCTTCTTATAATGAGACCCTCTCTTATAATGAGTCTCCCTCATATTTCTTGTATTCTGAAGGGCCCCGCCAGGGACACCCAATACGAAAAAGGCTTATAATTCTACCCTCTATCCATTCATAAAAAAAATTTAAAAAAAATATTTTTTTTAAAAAGTGATGACGTGGCAGCAGTTTTTTTTGATGAATGAATAGAGGGTAGAAATATAAGACTTTTTCGTATTGGGTGCCCCTGGCGGGGCCCTTTAGAATAGATGAAATATGAGGGGGACTCATTATAAGAGAGGGTCTCATTATAAGAGGGGTCTCATTTGAGCACCTCCATATATATATATATATATATATATATATATATATATATATATATATATATATATATATATATATATAGGTTTTTGCTCAAATACAAACTAATCTTTAAATACAAACTAAAAACCACTATCTCCACACCCTATTTTACTATCTCCACACCATATTTTACTATCTCCACTTACTATCTCCACACCATATTTACTATTTCTACTCCTATACCACCCCCCCCCCCCAATCTCGGCCAGCTCCGGCGAGCTCCAGATCCAAAAACACTACTTCACACCCGCCCACCCCGCCCACCAACCATCTTCTCTGGTCATCTTTTCAGTCATCTTCTCCGGCGACCTTGAATTATCTGGAAAAATCAATTTTTCCAGATCTGGCTCCTTCTCTTCTTTTCCGACCCCGCAGGGGCACCAACTTCATCGTAGTCATTTTGCTCCGATCTGTACACTTCTTCGATTCCGATATCAAGCTTTGATTTGAAATCGACTAAAGCTCGAAGCTCTGCTCTGAAGCTTCCGATCTATTGAAGATGAGTAGAGATAGGAGGGGATGAGAGATTGACGAGAAGAGTTGTCGAAGAACGACATCGGAGATGAATCGACGACGAAATGAGATGAGATTTATTTGTTTGTTTGTTTTGGTGTGTGTAACGATTCATTACAGTAGTGATGGGGCATGATAGGTGGCAGCGGTGGTGGTGATGGGTGGCAGCGACGATGGTGGTGCGGTGGCGGCGACGGTGGGGTAGCTGGGTGGCAACGACAATGGTTGTGCGGTGGCGGCGATGGTGGGGTAGCAGGGTGGGTGTCAAAAGTATTGATTTTACGGGAGTAATTTAGTGATTTCAGGTCAGGTGGGGTGAGGTGTTTGTATTTTAGTGATTTTGGGGGTGTATTTTACTGATTTCAGGTGGGGTGGGGTGGGTGTTTGTATTTTTAATGATTTTGTGGGTGTATTTTACTGATTTCAGGTGGGGTGGGGTGGGGTGGGGTGGGTGTTTGTATTTTTAGTGATTTTGTGGGTGTATTTTACTGATTTCATGTGTGGTGGGGTGGGGTGTGGTGGGGTGGGGTGGGATGGGTGTTTGTATTTTTAATATTTTTTGTCAAAAATAAAATTAATGATTTCGGTTGTGTAATTTAGTGATTTCTGTTTGGCTGAGCAGCCTGGTTTATATATATATATATATATATATATATATATATATATATATATATAGGTTTTTGCTCAAATGAGAACCCCCATTTTCTGTGAGAACTGAGATCTAATCTCAGCCCCACAAATTTAAACCAACTTAAAATCACAACCACATAAATTAAACACTCAATTAAACATAATACATCCAGCACACATACTGTATCACACTTTACCTCCCCATTTTTATTCTCAACAACCCGTACACCCATCCCCATTTCTCTCTCTCTCTCTCTCTCTTCTTTCTCCACCCACAACCACCAATTTCCATCGCCACCACCGCCTCTCCTTCATCGTCGGCGTCTCTCCGACCTCAATGTGACTACAACACCCATCAACCACAATATACATACACATATGTACGTAGCACACTCACCATCTCTTCCAACCACCCCATCCCTTTCAACCACCATCTCCGACCAAATTCCCCGGCCAACCTTCATTCTTTTCCGATTATTCACGCAAATCCAGATCTGCTCCAAATATTATCAACGTCGAGTTCCGACGGCACCACCTCTGCTCCGATCTTTCCTCCGCCCATCGACCACAACCATCTCGTCTTCTTCTCGATTTCCGGCGCCGCAGGCGGAGCTGAGTTCTCCGATCTCGCCTCGATTTCCACATCTAAATCAACCACAGCTCCGATCTGAATTCTTTTATTGTTTTTGTGTTCAAAAAAATTGGTGATTTTCGTTCAACAGTTGGTGATTTTCTTTTAAATTTCAGTGATTTTAGTGTTCTTAGATCTGAAATTTTTAGTGATTTTCTTTTAAATTTCAGTGATTGCTATTGAAATTTATGTGAATTGGGTTCGAATTTGATGTTATCTTTGGTAGTAGCAGTATAGTGGCTTAAAAATTGGTGATTTTCGTTTAGTTTTGCTGATTTTATAGGTGGCGATACCAGTGATGTGGTGGTGGTGGTTGCGGAGGTAGTAACGATAATTCCGGTGATTAATGGTGGTACTGTAACTGGTGTTATGTTGATGGTTGAAGAATCATTCAAATATTGATGATTTTTGGATTGATTGTGGTGATTTTCTGATCACCCTGAAACCGTGACCGGAAATGGTGGGTGAAAGTATTCATGGACATTGGTAGAGATTTTGTGGTGATTTTTAGTTTTCCGGCGGAGATTTTTTGTTTACAGATGGTGATTTCTGTGTTTCTGGTGGTGATTTTCTGGTTTGGAGGTGGTGATTTCTGGTTTGCTGGTGGTGATTTTTTTGTTTCTGGTGGTGATTTCTGGTTTGGCGGTGGTGATTTTATTTTTGCCGGTGGTGATTTTCTGATGGTCGCCGGAGGTGGTGGTGGTCGCTGGTGGTGGGCGGTGGTTGAATTAGACAGAAGATGGTGAAATAAATATAACATATTAAAATATTAAAATATTAAATGAATGGTGAGAGATGAATATAATGTATTTAAATGGATGGATATGATTAGATCTCATATCTCATCTTAAGTGATGGTTCTCACTGGAGCGCGACCCTATATATATATATATATATATATATATATATATATATATATATATATATATATATATATATATATATAGGGCTAAGTTCTAGTAAAAACTTTCTTAAATACAAACTTACAAACTTTTTTTGTTCAACACATGCATAACTTGGGTTCAACATCACTTTTTTAATAAAAATTAAAATTTTATTAATAAACATAATTCATAACGAAAACATATTTATATCATTTTATAATTTATTAAAAACATATTTTTAACTTTTTTTACATAAAATTGAATTTTTTTTGTAACAGGTGTTTAACAAACATATAACTTGAGTTCAACATCATCTGTTGAACAATGGTTAGACTTGTGTTGAATTTAAATACATAAAATAATTTTGCAATTGGTATTATTCAGAAAATTGTATTAAATTAATAAAATTTCACATTTCTATACCCTAATTTGGAATTGGTGAACCCCATATGAATACTTGAAAATTATATATTATTTATTCAACAATTTTTTAACTACGGTTCAACACACCTTATATTAAACAATTAAAATTTCATATTTCTATACACTATTTGGGTATTGGTGAAACCCAGAAGAATATTGAGGAATTAAATTATAGGCATTCTATAAAATTTTAATTATTATTTGATAATCGATGTTGAATCAAAGTTATAAATGTGTTGAGCAAAAAAAGAAGTTTTTAAATTTTTATTTAAGAAAAGTTTGTATTTGATCCTGAACATACATATATATATATATATATATATATATATATATATATATATATATATATATACTATTATATAAAAGCCGAAATATTAATAGTTTTGGTACCTGTTTTTTGGTACCAGTTTTTTGGTATTTCGTGAATTTACCAATTTACCCTTCATTATAAAGAAAATATATACGATATCTATAGTATTAAAACACCTAAAATAAATAATAACATAATATAATTAATGGTAATTACTCGATTGCCTTTTTCACATTCAATTTAGTTGAAGATATTACCAATTATAAACACCTAAAAACATCAATCGTATCATATCTTCCAATCATTAATATTTATTTCCAATTAAAACACGTTACCTTTTTGATTTAAATCTAATCTTACAATCATGAATATATATCCGAAAATATCACACCGTACTTTTCAATTATTAATAAAATATATTAAAAATTAATATACGTTGTTTATAATAAGGAAACAATAGTAGTTTGGGGAAACTTTTTTTTAGAATAAGTCAACTTATTTTAAGACAAAGTTAGAGATTCCTAACTTTCCAACTTATTTTCCAACTTATTTTTGCAACTTATTGAATCTAAAACATACATTAAATACTTGTATAAAAAAAATTTATCAAAATATAAAATTTTTACCCGAAAATAAGTCCATAAGCCCTTAAAAACAGGTGAGCCAAACGGGCACTATAATCCGTAAACATGAGTATATTAAATTATATTGAATTAAAATTAAAAAAATATTAAAAATGACGATTATATAAAAACATATTTGTAATATTAAATAGTAAACATGAATATATTAAATTAAAATTAAAAATTATTAAAAATGATATAAAAGCCGAAACATTAAAAGTTTGGTACCAGTATTTTAGTACCAATTTTTTGGTACTTCGTGAGTTTACTTAGTTACCCTTCATTATAAAGAAAATATATACGATATCTATACTATTAAAACACCTAAAATAAATAATAACATAATATAATTAATGGTAATTAGTTTCCTTTTTCACATTTACTTTCAGTTGAAGATACTACCTTTTATAAACACCTAAAAATATCAATCGTATCATATATTTCAATCATTAATACTTCTTTCTAATTAAATACGTTACCTTTTTGATTTAAAACTAATCTTACAATCATTAATATATACCTGAAAATATCACACAATACTTTTCAATTATTAATAAAATATATTAAAAATCCGTATACGTCGTTTATAATAAGGAAACATTAGTACATGTAAACATGAGTATATTAAATTATATTAAATTAAAATTTAAAATATTATTAAAAATGAAGATTATATAAAAACATAATTGTAATATTAAATAGTAAACATGAGTATATTAAATTATATTAAATTAAAATTAAAAAATTATTATTATTAAAAATTATATAAAAGCTACATTAAAAGTTTTGGTAACTATTTTTTGGTACATGTTTTTTGGTACTTCGTGAATTTACTTATTTACCCTTCATTATAAAGAAAAATATATACGATATCTATATTATTAAAACACCTATAAATAATAACATAATATAATTAATGGTAATTAGTCGATTGCCTTTTTCACATTTACTTTGAGTTGATGATATTAACTTTTATAAACACCTAAAAATATCAATCGTATCATATCTTCCAATCATTAATATTTCTTTCGATTAAAACACGTTACCATTTTGATTTAAAACTAATCTTTCAATCATTAATATATACCCGAAAATATCACTCTATACTTTTCAATTACTAATAAGGAAATATTAGTATAATCCGTAAATATAAGTATATTAAAATGTATTAAATTAAATTTAAAAAATTTTATTATATAAAAACATAATTGTAATATTAAATAGTAAACATGAGTATATTAAATTATATTAAATTAAAATTAAAAAAATATTAAAAATGATGATTATATAAAAACATAATGGTAATCTATACAATTATATAAAAGCCGAAAAATTAAAATTTTTGGTACCTGTTTTTTGGTACCTGCTTTTTGGTACGTCGTGAATTTACTTATTTACCCTTCATTATAAAGAAAAAAATATAAGATATCTATACTATTAAAACTCCTAAAATAAACAATAACATAATATAATTAATGGTAAGTAGTCGATTGCCTTTTTTCACATTTACTTTTAATTAAAGATTTTACCTTTTATAAACACCTAAAACATCAATCGTATCATATCTTCCAATCATTAATATTTCCTTTCAAATCAAAGCACATTACCTTTTTAATTTAAAACAAATCTTACAATCATTAATATATACCCGAAAATATCACATCATATTTTTTAATTATTAATAAAATATATTAAAAATCTTTATACGTTGTTTATAATAAGGAAACATTAGTATAATCCGTAAATATGAGTAAATTAAATTAAAATTAATTAATTATATAATAGCCGAAACATTAAAAATTTTGGTACCTATTTTTTGGTATAAGTTTTATAGTATTTCGTGAATTTACTTATTTAACCTTTATTATAAAGAAAAATATATATGATATCTATACTATTAAAATACCTAAAATAAATAGTAACATAATATAATTAATGGTAATTAAGCGATTGCCTTTTTCACATTTACTTTTAGTTGAAGATATTACCATTTATGAACACCTAAAAACATCAATCATATCATTGTTTGCACTAAAACACGCAAGCATACGTGGTCACAAGTAATATAGATATAAGTCAAGTTCGTTCCCACAGAGATCTGGTTATGGTTCTATTTAGTAAATATGCCTATGCAACAATGTATGGTTTTAATCCACTACTAAGACAAATAACAATTTTAGGTTTTTAATTATCTAAATTAAACTAAGTTGCAAATTATTAAACTAAGAATTACTTAACTAATGAGAATTAAAATCTAATTATTTATGCAAGATAAACCATCGAATCCTAACTTCATTAAATACTTTGCTTAGATCTGACGCCTTTAATCACTATGTGCAATGGTTATGATATCTGATCGGACAACACGAAACAAGTATACGCTACTTCTCAGTATACGAATACCAAACTAAACATACATCCACAAAAGAGATAGAAGATGAATAGACACCAATTATGCTTAGACCCTATATGTCTATAGAATTTGAAAACATAACGGTTGAAGAACAAGTTATCCATTAAGATCACACAGGGCAATATAAGTATTTTCATCTCATACTACGAATCATATTGATAAACAATTATGAACCTATGCTAGCATGGCAAGTTCTAAATCTCAAGATCCACTTTCACTTCACAAGAGATTAACAAATTAGATGTTAGCTACGCATCTAACAATTAAGCATAACCATACAAGGATATCAAATATACATCACACACAGATCTTTAAAGCATCAAGATACTAAGCTCCATAAATAAATCCGTTAGAATCCCATGACAACGATTAGTTCAAAATTGAACCTCTCGTCATCATGGGATCAAGTGAAACCATGATAACAAACAAGATATGGAAGAAAGAAGCAATAATATTATTAAAACTAAGAGTTGAGAAAACAAATCTAGAATCCAGAATAACACAAAGGATGAAGTAGATCTAGATCCGTTGCTTGTCACGAGCGTTGAATCCTTCTCTCCTTTTCTCCCTTGCAGATCTAAGCTATATTATGTACAAGATATCTAATTTTCTAATTGTCCAATTTACAAGGGGTTGGATGTGTTTATATAGGCACTCCAAGTCTTGCCCAGCAAGAAATTGCCTTCTATTACAATTAGAATTCGATTTAGGTACCAACAACTGCCCAAAATACAATTAGAATTAGAAAAAGGGCAAAACAATAAATTCCCTACTCCCGTCAGTCTGCTTATCGCGCAACCTGCGCCCACCACACGCAACTTGCGCGCGTGAATCCTGTTCTAAGTTGTAGAAAATCTTCCAGGCTTTGCGTGAGCTGTAAGATCGCTGAAAACGGACTTCTAGAACTCCTTATATGGCCAAAACAGTGTAGACTGCGCAACCTTCCCGGTAAATCCGAATTTTAATCAATTAATCCTCCAAACACGATAGAAGCATCACCCATAATCGACATTCTTGTAAACCTGCACAACTATACAAAACACATCAAACTATAACAAACTTGAGTCCAAGACAATCAATTTAAGCCGATATGGAACGCTCCAAGTGGATATAAAATCCATTTATCAATCATATCTTCCAATCATATCATATATATCAATAATTAATATATAACAAAAAATATCACATCATATCATCTAATGGCTAACAAAATATAATAGAAATCCGTATACTACGAATAATGATCATTAGATTTTTAGTAAAAAATCAGAATCGTTAGATCTAATGATTAAATATATTATATAATTAAATTAATTTACTAAAATTTCAAAGTTCGAATTCTATCAACGACATATTTATTTTAAAATTTTAATATAAGTTTTAAATATGCATATCATTAATTAAATTTATATTAAATTATTAATATTAAAATTAGAATGAAATATTGTAAATAATGATTATATAAAAATATAATTGTAACAAAAATAAAATTTGTTACATATCAAAAAATCTGTGCATCGTACGGGTTATAAGCTAGTATATATATTATAGCAGAAACATTAAAAGTTTTGGTACCTATTTTTTGGTACATCGTGAATTTACTTATTTACCCTTCATTATAAAAAAAAATATATACGATATGTATAATATTAAAACACCTAAAATAAAAAATAGCATAACATAATTAAAGGTAATTAGTCGATTGCCTTTTTCACATTTACTTTTATTTGAAGATATTACCTGTAATAACATAACATAATTAATGGTAATTAGTCGATTGCCTTTTTCACATTAATCGTATCATATCTTCCTACCATTAATATTTTCTAACGAATTAAAATACGTTACCTTTTTGATTTGAAATAAATAATAACATAATATAATTAATGGTAATTAGTCGATTGCCTTTTTCACATTTACTTTTAGTTGAAGATATTACCTTTTATAAATAACTAAAAACAGCAATCGCATCATACATTCCTATCATTTATATTTTTTTCTAATTAAAACACATTACCTTTTAGATTTAAAACTAATCTTATCACACCCTATTTTTTAATTATTAATAAAATGTATTCAAAACCCATTTACGTTATTTATAATAAGGAAACATTAGTATAATTCGTAAACATGAGTATATTAAATTATATTAAAGTAAAATTAACAAATTATTAAAAAGAATGATTATATAAAAACATAATTGTAATATTAAATAAAATTAATAACATAATAAAAGAAACACCATATCAATAAATTTTTATTTATAACATAATTAAATTTTATTATAATTTTATAAATTTATATCTTCCAATCAATAATATTTTTTTCTAATTTAAACATTTTAACTTTTAATTTAAAACATAATCTTGTAATAATTAATATATACCCAAAAATATCACACCATATCTTCTAATCACTAACAAAATATAATAGAAATCTGTATACTACGAATAATGACAGTTAGATTTTTAGTAAAAAATCAGAACAGTTAGATCTAATGATTAGATATATTAGATGATTAAATTAATTTATTTAAATTTCAAGGTTCGTATTCTATCAACGACATATTTATTTTAAAATTTTATGATATAAGTTTTAAACCATGCAAATCATTAATTAAATTTATATTAAATAGTTAAAATTAAAATTATAATAAAATATGGTAAATAATAATTATATAAAAATATAACTCTAACATAAAATAAAATTATTATATATCAAAATAAGGTAATGTAATTTGTAACTCATCGTTCAGTATACGCATATGGACTGTCTTCTTATGTTTTCGAAAGACATAAGGTAATGTAATTGTTGTAACAAAGAGATAATATATAGGTCAGTACAAGAACAATACAGATACATTATATTATCTATACCAATACCACATGTGTCAAGATATTATGAAGACGTAGTGAACATAAAGAATTAAACCATTAATAGATAAAATCTTAAAGTCAGATGATATTCATGGAAAGAAGTTCATATATATTTATGTTCAAGGCTCAGTGCATGCAGAGTTGTTAAACTAATTACTGGCTGAACATTAAAGTCTTTCTTAAAAACTCTCTCTAGCTCTTACTAGCTGTTATCAGCGTCTGATTTATACTGACCGGCGTACCGCCGGAAATCTTGATAATTCTCAGTACACAGCACTCAGCAATTTTACTTCCGTTTCTTTCTCTACTCGTGTATTTTGATTTTTGTGTCTATTTTTTTTTCGTTGCGTCGTTGCTTGGTTTTTCTTTTTCGTTCTTCGTTTTCGGTCTTCGTTCTCGTCGTCCTCCGATCGTGTATTTTGGTTCTGTATCTATTGTTTTCATTGCGTTGTTTCTTCGTTTTGCCTTTCGCGTGCTTCGTTTTCGTTCTTCGTTTTCTCGTCGTCCACCGACACTTCCAGTTCTCGTCTCCGTTTTCGCTCATCGCTTTCGATTCCGACCCATTGCAGTTACACCGTCCTCCTTTCTCCTCATCGTCGATTGTCTGCATTCCCGTGCTCCCCCCCCCCATTTCTCTCCCACCATCGTATCCCCCCCCCTCTATCCTCCATTTCGTCCCCATCGGAACCTTTAAATCGCTTACCCTCCTTCATCAACATCATCTTCCCTCCTAATCTCGCTGCATACGACCATCCCAATCCCTCAATCTCTGTCCCCATCTCTGCATCTCGACTATCTTTCCCCCCCGTTATCTCTCCCTCCCTCCCACTGTCCTTCTCCTCCTCCCCGCCGCGGCATACTCTCCCGCCTATCTCCCCCGGCTTTTCTCGCCACCTAATTGACGCCTTGTCTCCCTTTCTACCAGTTTGCCCTGTTCTTTTTTGTGATTATCGCCTCCATCCCTCTGTCTGCGTCGCCGGTTTTCTCCTTTTTCTTTGTTAGCCACTTCTTTTCCCTTTTTACTTTGCCCCCTGTTTTATTATATTGTATCCTTTTGTTTCCATATCTGTACTTTATTGTATTGTGTATTTTGTTTCCTGTTTTATTTTTATTTTTATTCTTATTTTGCGTAATTGTTCTTCTTCTATTTGTACTTTATTTGTACTTTATTTCCCGTTTGTTTTTATTTCTATTCTTCTTTGTTTTGGTGATTGTTCTGTTTTATTGATTTTTATTCGTTTGTTGTTAATGTAATCCGTCTGTTTCTATTTTTATTACCTCGATAATTTGGTTTGTCGATGTTGCGTAATTTTCGTGTGGGGAGTTTGAATGTAGGTACCTTGACGGGCAAATTTCTGGAACTAGTGGACGTGTTGAAGAAGCGTAGAGTGGATGTGGCGTGTATCCAAGAGACGAGGTGGAAGGGGGCGCGGTCTAGAGAAGCGAACGGGTATAAATTGTGGTATTCAGGTCTTGCAAACTCGAGGAACGGAGTGGGTATTCTTTTGACGGAAGACCTAAAAGACAACGTCGTGGAAGTGATTAGATGCAATGACAGGATCATGGCAGTCAAGGTGGTGGTGGGGGAGATTGTGGTGAATGTGGTGTGTGCGTACGCCCCGCAAGCCGGTTTGGGTGACTCTGAGAAGGAGGCTTTTTGGGTTTGTTTAGATGGGCTGGTAGGTAGTTTTCCTGCAGACCAATTTCTAGTGTTGGGTGGCGATTTCAACGGTCACATTGGCGAGAGGTCAGATGGTTTCCCCGTGGCACATGAGGGTTTTGGCTTCGGGTCCAGGAATGGCGGTGGGTCCGCGCTGTTGGAGTTTGCTACGGCCCAGGAGTTGGTAATTGTGAATTCTGTATTTCAGAAGAGGGCTGAGCACCTCATCACCTTTAGTAGTGGGGGACGCAGCACTCAAATCGATTACTTGCTTGTGCGCAGCAGGGACGTTAGAGCATGCGTGGACTGCAAGGTGTTCAGGAGTGAGGCGTGCGCATCCCAGCACCGGCTGTTGGCCATGGATTTATCCATGGGGGGTCGAGTTGTTCGCAGGAAGAGAGAGTTTAGACCTAGAATCCTCTGGAAAGACTTGAAGGGCGAGAAGGCGGTGGAATTCAGGGAGGCTTTGCTCAACGAAGGTTGTTTTGCGAGTGGTGGTGATGCTAACGTCAGGTGGACCAACATGGCTAAGGCCATTCGGAGTGTGGGCGAGAAGGTGGTGGGGGTTTCCTCAGGTAGGTTCAGTAGTCTTAAGGAGTCGTGGTGGTGGAACGAGGAGGTTCAAAAGAAGGTTAAGGCTAAACTTGCGCTCTTTAAAGAGCTTTTATCGATCTGTGCAGGGCCGGAGAGGATTCGGAAGATGGAAGCATACAAGGTGGCGAGACGAGAAGCAAAAAAAGGCAGTGGCGAAAGCTAAAGAGGACGCGTATGTTAGGCTGTACGAGCGCTTAGATACCAAGGAAGGAGCGAATGCCATCTTTAAACTAGCTAAAGCTAGGGAGAGAGGGAGACGCGACCTGGGTTCTGTTAAGTTTGTTAAAGATGATTCAGGCCAAGTGTTATTGAATGAAGATGCTATTAAGGACAGGTGGAATTCGTATTTCCATAATCTTTTCAACGAGGCTAGGAGGAGTAGTGCCGGTGTGGAACAAGAGGTCTCTCGTTTGCCTGTGCTTTCCTCCGTTCCCGATGAGCGCATCAGCAAGGAGGAAGTCAAGGGTGCCTTGCAAAAGATGGCTAGAGGGAAGGCGGTTGGTCCGGATCTTATCCCAATTGAGGTTTGGCTTTGTCTTGGTGAGGTTGGCGTCCAATGGCTAGCAGATCTGTTCAATGTTCTTCTCTTGGGTGCCAAGATGCCAGATGAATGGAGGCGTAGTGTTGTGGTCCCTTTTTTCAAAAATAAAGGCGATGCTCAAAGTTGTAGTAACTATCGAGGTATTAAATTACTCAGTCATACTATGAAACTTTGGGAGAGAGTGGTTGATAGTCGGATTAGAAGAGTAGTTGAAATCTCAGAGAATCAATTTGGTTTTATGCCTGGGAGATCAACGATCGAGGCCATTCATCTCGTTAGACGCCTTATGGAGAAGTTCAGGGAACGTCGCAAAGACCTCCATATTGTAAGAACCCAGATTTTGGGTGGGATTAAAACTTTTATGTATTTAATGATGTAAGAATGAATAGTGGTTATGACTGCGATGTAACGAAGATCTATTAAATAAATGGAACGGATTTGAATTCAATTACTTACATGTCATGCAGAATACTTTTGGTTGACGGCATAGGTAAGAATGATCTATCTCCTAAGGATATAAGTATATTACTTCAAGTAAGATTATTCTTGTGTCATCCAAATCAATATCTATTATAAGTCCAGCGGTTCCGTAAAAAGGTTAAGAAGCACTCGAGAGTGAACCAGGTTCATTTTCCTAATTATAGGAATTAAATAAAAATAAGTGATGAATAGTGATTTTGGTGGAATTTGGAATATTATTATAATAATGATATACCCGGTATTCGGAACGGATTTCTGAGTTCGTATTAGTGATCCAGGAAGAAAATAAGTGTATGTAAAAGCCGTCGGATTCAGAAAAAGAGCACTTTTATTTTCTCCGAGATTTCCCTGGACACTACAAGACTTAAGGAGTTATAAAAGGGAATTAAGGAATTTAAATTCGAGAAGTATTAAGTAAGATGAAGAATAGTATTAGAAATATTAAGAAGGTTTTCGGTAAAACCCTAACTAGAAACGAATGAGTTATTCCCTCGAACGATCAACGAACAAGCAAGGAAATTGAGTAATACCCGGACAAAGGAACGAATAAATAACCAAGAGACAAACAAGTTCAATTGGTGGGAAAAGGAGAAACCCAAGTAACATCCTTATAAGTCAACTACAAGATGAGTGGTGTAATTGCATTCTTGCAAAAATGGAGTTGTTTGTTGTAGTGCCAACACTTGGCCCAATGAGGAAGCAACAAGTGGCACCATTGGATTGACAACAACACATTAAAAGAGATGCATCCATTATATATGCAAGGGTTATACATGTATTAGCCATAAATCACCAAATCAAAACAAACCACCACCATTTTTCTCCATTTCTTCATAAAAATCTGCCCATTCTTAGCTAATTGGAAGTCCAACTTCCAACCATCACTTGTTCTTCAAATTTTTATGGTAAGTACTACATATCATGGTAATGATCTCCTAGAAATTTCAGCTTCAAATTCATCTTTTATCATTTTCAAATAAATCATCAAAGATGATGATGAATAGTGTTCTTCATAAACTAACTTTTATTTCTTGATTTCTTTTGATTATTCAAGCTATACTAAGGCTAGATAAGGGCTAAACAAGGCTTGATAAGTTCATACATACACCAAGGAAGGTATACCACTCTTGAAAACCAAGCTCTTAGTTTAAGTTTTGGTATTTTAGATGAGTTATATGGATTTAATGCATGTTTAGGACCTTAAGATTATGATTGGGATTTATTAAATGTGAAATTAGTTTAGATGAACGGAAAGACATTGCTTGGTCTTAGTTCATGGTTGAATAACATGTAAATGTTGTTTGGAGTGGAAACTATAATTATTGGATGGTTTGAAATTTGGAAATCATGTAAACATAGCCGTCGTAATGCCCGATTGTCGTTAGCCTTAAGAAACCGTGATTAGCAGTAGCATGAACACACTGTCCAGTCTCGGATTTTGCCATGAAAGGCTAGATTATGTTATAAGCTTCGTTTTGATATAAAGATCACGTGAAACGGACTTACGGTTTAGGATTTATGACTAAATTACTAAAAGTAGTTCGAATCCGTAAACAAAAGTTCGTAACTGAAATTGAACCCTCGTAAGCAATGTAACGTCATGGCGAATCTTGGTAAATAAATACTAGGGGTAAGAAGGAAGGTGTGAAAGAAAACCGTATGTCAAAAAGAGCATTTTTCGATTTATTAAAAATGTTCGAGTCAAGGTTAAACGCGAACGAACCCCTAAAAGACGACTCTTTTGTAACTTTGGTAAAACACTTAGAAAACGGGCGATAAAACTCGGAGTATAAGATTGGTTCGTAGCGATCAACCTTAGAACTCGTATGACTCAAGTATGTCCCAAGTATAAGTGCAGTGACATGTCGTATTAACGAACGAATGTCGGGTCGGATCAGTGATAATAAGTAATCCACTAATAGGGGTATAACGAGATAACTCGAGAACGTGTTTCGATTTAAGTATAACTTAACTTTTAATATGTTAAGTGATTAATCCCGAATGCCTTGGCTATTTATAGATCACCAGGCTGAACCGGGACCCGCTACCACTACCCCTTACCGTACTCGACTACCAGGCAAGTTTCAATTCCCTTCTTTTAGGCTGTTGTTGTGATTGAATAAATATATATATATATGATTGCTGATATACATATGCCATTGCATGCATGCCTACTTTCAAGTTGAATTGATATACTTGTTCCCTGAATGTTATTGTTGGCTTATAAGCTAGATAGTTATATATCAGTTATAAGCCGGTTATTATAAGACCCTCATAGAAGGGCGTATATATCTTATTAATCAAAAATAGACCGGGAGTCAATATTCCTTGATATATCGAGATTACCTCGGAAGAAGATATTTAAGTAAATATTTTCTATTATTTGGGCGACGAATATTATTTGAATATTCGTTCGAGACTAATTATTTTAACGATCCTTACTTCAAATAATTATTTGAACGTAACTATTCAACGAATAATATTTCTCAATATTCATTCAGAGTCGAACTGATTATCGACTATTATTTCGAATATTCTTCTAAAGATGAGACTATTAAATGAATATTATTTTGGATATTCTTTTAGATTATTATTTTATTAAATCAATATTACTTTTGAATATTCATTTAAGATATTAAATACTTGATGAATATTATTTTAATATTCATCTGAAGCTTGATTTAATTATCGAAAATTATTTCGAATATTCCTTAAGGCTTGGATTACTAAATGAATATTACTTGATATTCATTTAGGATATTATTCATTAAATGAATATTACTTTTTAATATTCATTTAAATTCCTAATTAATCATGAATATTACCTTAAATATTCTTTTCAGGTCTTATTAATTAATGAATATTGTTTTGAATATTCATTTAAATATTTATTTATTCAATAAATATTCTCCTGATATTTCTTCAGGGATTATTTTGAGAAATACTCTGATTAAAAATATTCTTTCATATTCCCAAATATTCTTTCAATATTTTAACTCAATAAATATTCTCTGAATATTTATTCCATATTTAGAATAATCTCGATAAGGTTAATCTTCTTCGATTATTACAGAAAATATTTCGAAGTCATATTATTATTAATCTTATATCAAGAAAGGTTCCCAGACATCATTCATCTTTGAGTCTATCTTCTTAATAATAAGGGAACCTTACTTGGAAAAATGTTATTTATCTTGTCGACTTCCCGGTCATAAAGTATTCCCTTCACCCGCAACTCGGGTGCCGTTGACTTATTAAGTCGTTGTTTACCTTCTCATCTTTCGAGGGGTAAGATTACTGGAACAAGTTGATATCCGTTACCAAGTAATAGCTTGGAAGTTATTGGTAAATTTTCCTTTCCAACTAGATACGACTACTTTGTGGAGTCTTATCAACAAGTATTATACTTGGGGAAAGGGGGACGAACGTTATATTCAGAATCATGAACTCTATTTGAACTAGGAGTCGTGTAAGAGGCCGAGTAGCGCCGGTCCATCCCCTTGGCCCAACCGTTGGCCTGGGAGAGCTAGCATGGCGGTATACAAGTAAAGCCGTCAGTTCTTCCTTCTACCGGTAGTAAATCTAAATTGAGCTGTACGATCTCGACTGATCATCAAGATTGGAACAGCGGGCGCGGTGAATACTCCATCATTGGTTCATCATCCAAATTCATTTATTTCCTGCAACATGATTACTGTTGGCAGAGTTGGAAAATAGTCATAACTGGAATTGCAACCCTTTCTTGCAAGTTCCTCTTCTTAATAACGATAATAATATCTCGCTTACTTTGATGTAGCAGATATTCCTTCAAACAAATACTTTAAGTTACCTTGTAACTTCATCGTTCATATTATACTGGCATCATTTCCGTAAATGCATGGCATATGGTTTAAAAGATAGCTTTGAACTGTTTTAAATTATCGTTCAGTTATATATTTGTTGGTGGGCTTTCGCTCACCCTTGCTTTGTTTATATTATGTCACAACAACAGCTAGGACAGATGGCTCGCGTCAGGCGCACTCGGCGCAAGCAGGTTACCCGACCCACCGGACTACCCGCTGAGATGCTAGCCGCCATTGCTGAGGTAGCATAGTTAGACAGCTTTTGTTTCCTGTTTAACTATATGTATAATTAATGTAATCAACGGCAAAACTTTTAAACCTATGATGTTATCCTTTTGGGATTGTAATAACTTTTATTCGTAACCCTTTAATGTAAGACTTATTTCAATTTCATCTCTGGGACTATAACTGTTGTGTGTGTGAGTGGTAATTATTGTGGGGTCACAGCATGTGATTTATTTATTGTGGACTCAAGTCAAGTATTATGAATGGATGTAAGACCGTAACCACCAGATCCCTGACCCCGGATCTGGGGGTGTTACAGAGATGGTATCAGAGCGAGAGTTATATATCCCAAGAGATGATACGACGTTATATAATAATAAATTCAATAATATAATAAGAACCCTTGCCAGGTTCACCTAAAACCCTTACGGGAACTTTTTAAGTATCATGATAGTAACATAGTTCGTCTTGTGTAGGCGAGCGACTTGTCGGCCCAGGAGGCAGCTGCGAGACAGCATGATGAGGACATGTTCCGGACTAGGGACCCATACTATGAGCACTTGCCTGAGGATGATACTGAGCCTGAGGAGGAGGACGCTGAGGAGGTCCAGGTTGAGGCTGATACTGATGTGATCGAGTCTGAGGAGGAGGACCCTGAGGAGGTCCAGGATGATGCTGACACAGATGTTGTTGAGACTGAGGGGGAGGAGGACCCGGAGGGGGTCCAGACAGGACAGGACGCTGAGTTAGTGGTTGAGGATGATGATTATTGGGTTATGACTGAGTTCAGGACTATGGGAGATGACACTGACATGACCACGGATCAGGTGGTGCCGGTGGATGAGGGTGTTGAGGGAGATATAGATGAGCCAGTAGTTGGTGCTGTAGGGAGTCCTGGACTTTTTGTGCCACTCCTCCCTGTTGAGAGAGCCCCTACCCCACCACCACTACCTGTGAGCCCCTACCCCGACGAGTTTGAGGAGCTTACCCCAGAGCCCCAGCAGACAGAGACTGCCGCTCCAGCTGAGCCATCCACCCCACCTCATGCCCCGATAGGAGGAGTCCCAGTATGTGTTCACAACTTGATTGTGAACGGGCTTTATAGAGAGTTGTCTGTGGCAGATGCCAGGTTGGCAGAGTCTAGGAGTGAGTTAGCAGCAGAGAGAGCCGCCCGGATGAGGGTGCAGGGCAGGAGGACTATCAGTGACAGAGTTGGGTATAGGGCTGTGACCCGCATCGAGCTGAGGGCTCGGGTGAGGGTGCGACAGTTGCCTACTGATGGGCATGGTAGGGTAGACAGAGCAGCAGCTGAGGAGGTTTTCCGCATCGCCATGGGGAGGGTTCGGAGAATGTTTCGTCGTGACGGCTGATTTCAGATGTAGTGATGCAGTGGTCTAGTTGTCTAGTCATGTACGGACATAGTGGTGCCGGCTTTTGTAGGGATGGTTTTCTTGTACTTGTTTTCCCTTTTTGCAGACTAGACAGATAGACAGCATATTTCACTTTTGACTTGTTGTTGTTGTTAGGATGGTTGTACTTTAAACTATCGTTGTAACTCGGATGTTGTACCTTTTCGGTACCTGGTATATATTTGTTTCCATTTCAGTCATTACAATTTTGTTGGGATGTGATCACGAGTTTATTAGCATATGTATTACTTTTCGATTAAGTTGCCATGAGATATAAAACTGTGGGATTTTAAACCCAATCATGTAAAGAAATGTGCAAGGAAAAATCCTCTAAAACAGATCAGTGAACCTAATGTATAACTTTCCAAATTTTCAGTAAAATGCCTCCAAGACGAATGGGCACTAGGGCTAACCCCCGCGAATCTACTGACCAAGAAAGTCACAACCAACACGAGGAAAACCGTGGAAGTAGTGAGGAACAAGATCAGGACTATAATGAGCAAGAAGATTCCCAGTATGGAGCAGAGGATGAACCCCTGTACTCTGAAGAATTTGAAAGGGAAATAGAGGGTGGAGAAACTGAAGTAGAACAGGAAGGGGAGAACCAGGGCGGAAACCCCATGGGCCAGTTTATGGATCTACTTAGGCAGAATTTGAACCAATACCCCCAACCACCACCAAGCAACAGCACTTCAGTGGCAAATTCCTTTAGGGCCTTTAAGTCCCTTAAGCCCCCAGAGTTCCACGGATCGGCTGATCCCGTTGAGGCGAGGGCCTGGATCAAAGAAATGGAAAAGTCTTTTGAGATTCTGAGTATCAATGAGGCTCAGAAGACTGTTTTTGCTACTTACCTACTAAAGGGAGAGGCCAATTATTGGTGGGAAGCCAAGAAAAACATGGAGACTGATGCTGTCATAGCCTGGGAAAGGTTCAAACAATTATTCCTGGAGAAGTACTTCCCGAAGTTCATGAAAACCCAGATGGAACTTAAGTTCTTGGAACTGAAACAGAACAATATGTCAGTGGCTGACTATGAGGCTAAATTTACTGAGCTATCAAGATTTGTGCCAGAGTTTGTAGACACAGAAGAGAAGAAAGCTAACAGGTTTCAACAAGGGCTGAAACAGTGGATCCAGAATAGGGTGGCTGTTTTAGAGATTACAGATTATGCCACCTTGGTGCAGAAGGCAACCATTGTGGAGGCTGGTAGTGATCAGATGCAGAGAGAGAGAGAGAAAGGGGGGATAAAGAGAAAGCATGTTAGTATGGGCGGAAGATCCGCTGGAGGAAAACCCCCAACCAAGTTTAATCGAGGAGCGGTTTCCCTACCAGGGAGGAGTGTAGGGTTTAAACCATCTGCGAGTGTGAGTGTGAGCCAGGGCGGCCACCAATCAGGAATGTCCCGTTCCAACCCTTCTCGACCTCCATTGCCATTGTGTGCTACTTGTGGGAAGAGGCACTCCGGGGTGTGCAACCTGAAGCAGATAAACTGTTATAAGTGTGGGCGAGCTGGGCATTATGCTACCGCTTGCACCACGGTCATCCCTAACAGCACAACCTGTTTCCAGTGTGGACAGCGAGGGCACATGAGGAAGGATTGCCCAAAGAGCAAACCAGCAGCATCAGGAGCAAGCAAGGTTGCCTCAAATAGGCCACCAACTGCTAGGACTTTCAATATGTCAGTACAAGATGCCGTGAGGGACACAGATGTGATAGCAGGTACTTTTTCTCTTAATTCAGTCAGTGCAAATGTCTTATTTGATTCAAGAGCAACTAAGTCTTTTATATCTAGAGATTTTGCGCATAACTTGAAACTTAAAACCCAGCAACTAAGAGATTCCTTACAAGTAGAAATAGCTAATCAGGAAATCGTACCGGTTAATCAAATTCACCCCGATTGTAAGCTAGAAATAGGAGGACGATCCTTCTATGTCGATTTAATTCCTTTTAAGCTAGGGGAATTCGATGTCATTTTGGGTATGGATTGGTTGTCTCGCAATGATGCGCAGATAGATTGTAAAGGGAAAAAGGTTAAGTTGAAAACCCCAGGGAAGAAAGAAATAGTGTTTAAAGGGATGCGACAGACCCAGAAAATTCTGACCATGGCGCAAACCAAGAGATTGTTACGAAAAGGGAACGAGGCTTATTTAGCCTACGTTATAGATACTCAGAAGGAAGTGCCAAGATTGCAGGACATTCTGGTAGTTAATGAGTTCGAGGACGTGTTCCCACAAGATCTTCCTGGACTACCACCTGATAGGGTAATTGAGTTTGCCATCGAATTAGCCCCGGGGACGGCGCCAGTTTCGAAGGCCCCGTACCGACTAGCCCCAGTAGAAATGAAGGAGCTAGCTAAACAATTACAGGAATTGTTGGATAAGGGCATGATAAGGCCCAGTGTGTCGCCTTGGGGCGCACCAGTGTTGTTTGTTAAGAAAAAGGATGGAAGTATGAGGTTATGCATCGACTACAGAGAATTGAACAAGCTAACCATAAAGAATAAGTATCCATTGCCCAGGATAGGCGATTTGTTTGACCAGCTAAGAGGAGCTGAATACTTCTCTAAGATTGATTTGAGAACGGGATATCACCAACTGAAGATCAAACCTGAAGATATCCCGAAGACTGCATTCCGCACCAGATATGGACATTATGAGTTCTTAGTTATGTCGTTTGGATTGAACAACGCCCCAGCAGCCTTCATGGACCTAATGAATAGGGTGTTCAAGGAATATTTGGACAAATTCGTGATAGTTTTCATTGATGATATTCTCATCTACTCAAAGACAGAGGCAGAACACGCTGAACATTTAAGGATAACCTTAGAAATACTCAGGAAGGAGCAGTTATATGCCAAGTTCTCCAAGTGTGAGTTTTGGAAAAATGAGGTACAATTCTTAGGGCACGTGATCAATAGAGAAGGAGTGTTGGTTGACCCCTCCAAGATAGAAGCAGTTTCAAACTGGGAACGGCCAACTACTCCAACCGAGGTGAGGAGTTTCATTGGACTGGCCGGATATTACAGGAGATTTGTCCAAGACTTTGCGAAACTCGCAGCTCCATTAACTCGACTTACCCGTAAAACCGAGAAATTTGAATGGACTGAGAAATGCGAGAAGAGTTTCCAGGAGTTAAAGAAGAGGCTGGTGACAGCCCCAGTGCTGGCATTACCTGATGGAAAAGGAGATTTCGTGATTTACAGTGACGCTTCGCATAAAGGACTGGGATGCGTGCTTATGCAGCACGGCAAGGTAATAGCGTATGCGTCTAGGCAATTGAAGGATTATGAAGTCAGATATCCCACGCATGATCTAGAACTAGCAGCCATAGTCTTCGCTTTAAAGATTTGGAGACATTACCTGTATGGGGAAAAATGCGAGATTTACACAGACCATAAGAGCCTCAAATACATTTTCACTCAGAAAGAGCTTAACATGCGCCAGAGGAGGTGGTTAGAGGTAATCAAGGATTACGACTGTGAAATTCGATATCACCCGGGTAAAGCCAATGTGGTGGCTGACGCCCTTAGTCGGAAAGAGAAGCTCAAGATGATAACTTCAGAGAAAGAGCTAGTGAAGGATTTTGAGAAGTTGGAAATCGAGGTTAAGTTACCTGAAGAGGGCCAAGAAAAGTTGATGGAAATTAGAATCCAACCTCCATTGCTAGAAAAGATTAGACTGTGCCAGGAACGGATGATGGAGGAAGAAAAGAACTCCACAGAAGAGCTAATGACCGGGGAGGAAATTAAGTGCGAAAGAGACAAGGAAGGGATCATGAGGTACACGTACAGGATATGGATCCCAAATGTTCAGGAGCTCAAGGATGAGATTTTAAATGAGGCACACAACTCAAGATACTCAGTGTACCCCGGTAGCACTAAAATGTATAGGGATTTGAAGGAGTATTACTGGTGGCCCAATATGAAAAAGGACGTAGCAGAGTGGGTAAGCAGATGCTTGACCTGCCAACGAGTGAAGGCAGAGCACCAGAGACCCAGCGGACTTCTACATCCCTTAGAGATTCCAGAATGGAAATGGTAACATATAGCCATGGATTTCGTAGTAGGTTTACCCAGGACCAAGGCTAATCATGACACCATATGGGTAATTGTAGATCGACTGACGAAATCGGCTCACTTTCTCCCGATCAACGAAAGGTACACGGTCGATAGACTAGTGGACATCTACTTAAAAGAGATAGTGGCGCGACATGGAGTCCCAGTCGCAATAGTATCCGATCGAGATCCTAGATTTAACTCCAGGTTTTGGAGAAGTTTTCAAGAATGTGTAGGGACCCGGCTGAACATGAGCACAGCCTACCACCCCCAGACAGATGGGCAAAGTGAAAGGACCATCCAAACACTAGAGGATATGTTGAGAGTCTGCGCGATAGACTTCAAGGGGAGTTGGGATGATCACTTGCCATTGGTTGAGTTCTCCTATAATAACAGTTATCATTCAAGCATTGGGATGCCACCTTATGAGGCCCTTTATGGAAGAAAATGTCGATCTCCCTTGTATTGGGATGAAGTTGGAGAGCGAAAGATGCTCGGGCCCGAAGTGGTCCAACGAACTAAAGATGCAGTAGATCTAATCAGAGGACGGTTGGTAGCAGCCCAGGATCGACAAAAGAAATATGCCGACTTAGCTCGGAAAGGCAAGGAATACGAGGTAGGGGACCTAGTGTTCTTGAAAGTGTCACCTTGGAAAGGTTTAATGAGATTTGGGAAGAAAGGAAAGCTGAGTCCCAGATACATTGGACCATTTGAGATCTTGAGACGGATTGGGGAACTAGCTTATGAACTCGCATTGCCCCCGAATCTACAGCAGGTGCACAATGTGTTTCATGTTTCGATGCTTAGGAAGTATAATCCGGATGCAAAGCATATTGTAGAGTATGAGCAAGTGGATATGCAACCAGACCTGACCTATGTGGAGCAACCTGTGGAAATCATAGACCGGAAAGAGCAAGTGCTCCGAAACAAGGTCATTCAGCTAGTCAGAGTTTTGTGGCAGAACCACAATGTAGAAGAATCCACCTGGGAACTTGAAAGCGCAATGCAAGAAAAGTACCCCCACTTGTTTTCAAACTGATTCCGGGACGGAATCCTTTTAAGGAGGGGAGACTGTAAGAACCCAGATTTTGGGTGGGATTAAAACTTTTATGTATTTAATGATGTAAGAATGAATAGTGGTTATGACTGCGATGTAACGAAGATCTATTAAATAAATGGAACGGATTTGAATTCAATTACTTACATGTCATGCAGAATACTTTTGGTTGACGGCATAGGTAAGAATGATCTATCTCCTAAGGATATAAGTATATTACTTCAAGTAAGATTATTCTTGTGTCATCCAAATCAATATCTATTATAAGTCCAGCGGTTCCGTAAAAAGGTTAAGAAGCACTCGAGAGTGAACCAGGTTCATTTTCCTAATTATAGGAATTAAATAAAAATAAGTGATGAATAGTGATTTTGGTGGAATTTGGAATATTATTATAATAATGATATACCCGGTATTCGGAACGGATTTCTGAGTTCGTATTAGTGATCCAGGAAGAAAATAAGTGTATGTAAAAGCCGTCGGATTCAGAAAAAGAGCACTTTTATTTTCTCCGAGATTTCCCTGGACACTACAAGACTTAAGGAGTTATAAAAGGGAATTAAGGAATTTAAATTCGAGAAGTATTAAGTAAGATGAAGAATAGTATTAGAAATATTAAGAAGGTTTTCGGTAAAACCCTAACTAGAAACGAATGAGTTATTCCCTCGAACGATCAACGAACAAGCAAGGAAATTGAGTAATACCCGGACAAAGGAACGAATAAATAACCAAGAGACAAACAAGTGCAATTGGTGGGAAAAGGAGAAACCCAAGTAACATCCTTATAAGTCAACTACAAGATGAGTGGTGTAATTGCATTCTTGCAAAAATGGAGTTGTTTGTTGTAGTGCCAACACTTGGCCCAATGAGGAAGCAACAAGTGGCACCATTGGATTGCCAACAACACATTAAAAGAGATGCATCCATTATATATGCAAGGGTTATACATGTATTAGCCATAAATCACCAAAACAAAACAAACCACCACCATTTTTCTCCATTTCTTCATAAAAATCTGCCCATTCTTAGCTAATTGGAAGTCCAACTTCCAACCATCACTTGTTCTTCAAATTTTTATGGTAAGTACTACATATCATGGTAATGATCTCCTAGAAATTTCAGCTTCAAATTCATCTTTTATCATTTTCAAATAAATCATCAAAGATGATGATGAATAGTGTTCTTCATAAACTAACTTTTATTTCTTGATTTCTTTTGATTATTCAAGCTATACTAAGGCTAGATAAGGGCTAAACAAGGCTTGATAAGTTCATACATACACCAAGGAAGGTATACCACTCTTGAAAACCAAGCTCTTAGTTTAAGTTTTGGTATTTTAGATGAGTTATATGGATTTAATGCATGTTTAGGACCTTAAGATTATGATTGGGATTTATTAAATGTGAAATTAGTTTAGATGAACGGAAAGACATTGCTTGGTCTTAGTTCATGGTTGAATAACATGTAAATGTTGTTTGGAGTGGAAACTATAATTATTGGATGGTTTGAAATTTGGAAATCATGTAAACATAGCCGTCGTAATGCCCGATTGTCGTTAGCCTTAAGAAACCGTGATTAGCAGTAGCATGAACACACTGTCCAGTCTCGGATTTTGCCATGAAAGGCTAGATTATGTTATAAGCTTCGTTTTGATATAAAGATCACGTGAAACGGACTTACGGTTTAGGATTTATGACTAAATTACTAAAAGTAGTTCGAATCCGTAAACAAAAGTTCGTAACTGAAATTGAACCCTCGTAAGCAATGTAACGTCATGGCAAATCTTGGTAAATAAATACTAGGGGTAAGAAGGAAGGTGTGAAAGAAAACCGTATGTCAAATAGAGCATTTTTCGATTTATTAAAAATGTTCGAGTCAAGGTTAAACGCGAACGAACCCCTAAAAGACGACTCTTTTGTAACTTTGGTAAAACACTTAGAAAACGGGCGATAAAACTCGGAGTATAAGATTGGTTCGTAACGATCAACCTTAGAACTCGTATGACTCAAGTATGTCCCAAGTATAAGTGCAGTGACATGTCGTATTAACGAACGAATGTCGGGTCGGATCAGTGATAATAAGTAATCCACTAATAGGGGTATAACGAGATAACTCGAGAACGTGTTTCGATTTAAGTATAAATTAACTTTTAATATGTTAAGTGATTAATCCCGAATGCCTTGGCTATTTATAGATCACCAGGCTGAACCAGGACCCGCTACCACTACCCCTTACCGTACTCGACTACCAGGCAAGTTTCAATTCCCTTCTTTTAGGCTGTTGTTGTGATTGAATAAATATATATATATATATATATGATTGCTGATATACATATGCCATTGCATGCATGCCTACTTTCAAGTTGAATTGATATACTTGTTCCCTGAATGTTATTGTTGGCTTATAAGCTAGATAGTTATATATCAGTTATAAGCCGGTTATTATAAGACCCTCATAGAAGGGCGTATATATCTTATTAATCAAAAATAGACCGGGAGTCAATATTCCTTGATATATCGAGATTACCTCGGAAGAAGATATTTAAGTAAATATTTTCTATTATTTGGGCGACGAATATTATTTGAATATTCGTTCGAGACTAATTATTTTAACGATCCTTACTTCAAATAATTATTTGAACGTAACTATTCAACGAATAATATTTCTCAATATTCATTCAGAGTCGAACTGATTATCGACTATTATTTCGAATATTCTTCTAAAGATGAGACTATTAAATGAATATTATTTTGGATATTCTTTTAGATTATTATTTTATTAAATCAATATTACTTTTGAATATTCATTTAAGATATTAAATACTTGATGAATATTATTTTAATATTCATCTGAAGCTTGATTTAATTATCGAATATTATTTCGAATATTCCTTAAGGCTTGGATTACTAAATGAATATTACTTGATATTCATTTAGGATATTATTCATTAAATGAATATTACTTTTGAATATTCATTTAAATTCCTAATTAATCATGAATATTACCTTAAATATTCTTTTCAGGTCTTATTAATTAATGAATATTGTTTTGAATATTCATTTAAATATTTATTTATTCAATAAATATTCTCCTGATATTTCTTCAGGGATTATTTTGAGAAATACTCTGATTAAAAATATTCTTTCATATTCCCAAATATTCTTTCAATATTTTAACTCAATAAATATTCTCTGAATATTTATTCCATACTTAGAATAATCTCGATAAGGTTAATCTTCTTCGATTATTACAGAAAATATTTCGAAGTCATATTATTATTAATCTTATATCAAGAAAGGTTCCCAGACATCATTCATCTTTGAGTCTATCTTCTTAATAATAAGGGAACCTTACTTGGAAAAATGTTATTTATCTTGTCGACTTCCCGGTCATAAAGTATTCCCTTCACCCGCAACTCGGGTGCCGTTGACTTATTAAGTCGTTGTTTACCTTCTCATCTTTCGAGGGGTAAGATTACTGGAACAAGTTGATATCCGTTACCAAGTAATAGCTTGGGAGTTATTGGTAAATTTTCCTTTCCAACTAGATACGACTACTTTGTGGAGTCTTATCAACAAGTATTATACTTGGGGAAAGGGGGACGAACGTTATATTCAGAATCATGAACTCTATTTGAACTAGGAGTCGTGTAAGAGGCCGAGTAGCGCCGGTCCATCCCCTTGGCCCAACCGTTGGCCTGGGAGAGCTAGCATGGCGGTATACAAGTAAAGCCGTCAGTTCTTCCTTCTACCGGTAGTAAATCTAAATTGAGCTGTACGATCTCGACTGATCATCAAGATTGGAACAGCGGGCGCGGTGAATACTCCATCATTGGTTCATCATCCAAATTCATTTATTTCCTGCAACATGATTACTGTTGGCAGAGTTGGAAAAGAGTCATAACTGGAATTGCAACCCTTTCTTGCAAGTTCCTCTTCTTAATAACGATAATAATATCTCGCTTACTTTGATGTAGCAGATATTCCTTCAAACAAATACTTTAAGTTACCTTGTAACTTCATCGTTCATATTATACTGGCATCATTTCCGTAAATGCATGGCATATGGTTTAAAAGATAGCTTTGAACTGTTTTAAATTATCGTTCAGTTATATATTTGTTGGTGGGCTTTCGCTCACCCTTGCTTTGTTTATATTATGTCACAACAACAGCTAGGACAGATGGCTCGCGTCAGGCGCACTCGGCGCAAGCAGGTTACCCGACCCACCGGACTACCCGCTGAGATGCTAGCCGCCATTGCTGAGGTAGCATAGTTAGACAGCTTTTGTTTCCTGTTTAACTATATGTATAATTAATGTAATCAACGGCAAAACTTTTAAACCTATGATGTTATCCTTTTGGGATTGTAATAACTTTTATTCGTAACCCTTTAATGTAAGACTTATTTCAATTTCATCTCTGGGACTATAACTGTTGTGTGTGTGAGTGGTAATTATTGTGGGGTCACAGCATGTGATTTATTTATTGTGGACTCAAGTCAAGTATTATGAATGGATGTAAGACCGTAACCACCAGATCCCTGACCCCGGATCTGGGGGTGTTACACATATGGTGTTCATTGATCTGGAGAAGGCATATGATAGCATCCCCCGTGAAGCTATTTGGAAGAGCCTTGAGGAGAGGGGAGTGTCGTCGGCGTTCGTTAGGGTGATTCAAGACATGTACTCACAAGCTAGTTCTTGCGTTCGGACCCCAGTGGGGGACTCCCGTTTCTTCCCTGTTGAGATGGGACTTCATCAGGGGTCGGCTCTGAGTCCTTTTCTATTCGCCCTTATCCTTGATGTCATGTCGCGGGGGATTCAAGATGTTGTCCCTTGGTGCATGCTCTTCGCGGATGATATCGTGCTAGTGGCGGAATCGCGGAGGGAGTTGAACGACAAATTGGAGCTTTGGAGATCTACATTGGAGTCCCAAGGGTTACGTTTGAGCCGTTCTAAAACCGAGTATCTATGGTGTAACTTCAGTGGTGAGTCCAACGAAGAAGGGGTGGAGGTTAGGATTGAAGACCAGAGCGTCCCGCAGACGGATAAATTTAAATATTTGGGTTCGATCATCCAGAAGGAAGGTGAGATTGAAGCCGATGTAACTCATCGTATCAAGGCTGGGTGGCTTAGGTGGAGGGCTGCGTCAGGGGTTTTGTGCGATAAGAAAGTCCCTTTAAGGTTGAAAGGGAAATTCTATAGAGCGGCTATCCGTCCTGCGATGTTATATGGTTCTGAGTGTTGGGCGGAGAAAAAGGCTCTCGTAAGCAAGTTGGAAGGGGCGGAAATGAGGATGTTGCGGTGGTCTTGTGGGCGCTCGATGTTGGACAGAATCCCGAACTCGGTGTTTAGGAGCGAGCTCGAAGTGGCGCCTTTTTCTGCGAAAGTTAGGGAAGGTAGGTTGAGATGGTTCGGCCACGTTCGAAGGAGGTTGGCTGTAGCACCAGTTAGGAGGGTCGAGAGTCTGGCGGTTGTTGGGGCGAGGAGGAGAGGCAGGCCGAGGAGGTCGTGGGAAGAGCAGATCAAGATGGATTTGAAGGCCTTAGACCTAAATGAGACCATGATTGCGGATAGATGTTCTTGGAGGCGGCGTATCAGAGTGGTGGATTCCCTTTTAGGTTGTGGCTCTATTGTCGAGAGCCTCAGAGTTGCTTTGTCTCGGTTAGCGATTTTTTAATAGTTCGGCTTTAGCGTTCTCACCTCTAGTTTTTAGTGTCTTCTGTTTTCTGGTTTTGCAGTTGCAGGGAGCTTGGCGCGGTGTTATCTCTGTGCGGGACTTGCCGTGTAGTTGGAGCGCATCAAGCTAGGAGTCTCATCAATTCCCGCAGGTAGGTATGCCTCATGTGGAGAACGCCATGGGCCTCAGGTATATCTTTGTCCATTTTTCGTATTATTTCCGTTGTAATTACCACACTCTATATATGTTGTGCACTCAGCCGAGGGTATTCACGGAAACAGCCTCCCCGCTCTAAAAGTGGGGGTATGGTCTGCGTACAATCTACCTTCCCCAGACCCTGCTCTGAGCGGGATATACTGGGTATGTTTGGTTTGATTTGATTTGGCTCAGTGCATGCAGAATCAAGTTTGAAAGTACTCAAGGTTGCAGAAATATTAAAGATTCACTATAAGTTCCAGAAAATTTGAGTGTATTTAATTTGCAGAGGAACCGTCACTTGCACTGTAAAGCAGATAAAAAGATCAAAACCTGACAAAAAAAAAAAAGATCGTCATTTATGAACCACAGTAGTGCACCGAGCATGAATACAACAAAAATGACATTACATTAATTAAGTGAAGAATTAGCCAAGTATTTAACTTAATTAATTACAACATTAAAAAAGTTTTAGCTCTCATGTCCCAGTTTTTCGTTTTCATTTTTTAAAAACACATTACATAAGATAAAACTAAAAAATGACACCAAACACCACGGTAACTTAATTCTCCAAATATATTGTGTTTTTAGTAATTTTAACTTCTTTTACTCCTCGGAATTGGACAGAGAAACTTTGGGCAATCTAATATATAGGGTAATAGCTGCACAATGTTGAAAAAATAGCTGCAGGCCCCCTCTAGCGGTTGGTATAAAGTAGGTTAGGTAAAATATTGTACTGTATACATCATTATTTCTTAATTATTTATTTAAAGATTTCAAATTTGTGGCAGTATATCATTTTTTCTACGATGCCTCCAAATTGTGGTCAACGTAACAAGGTAGTATCTATTTTGTGACTATTATCTTATACTATTGAAAATACAGTAATTTGTAGAAAAAAAATTTAGGCCTGGTAATTAATACTATAGCTAAATTTGTAGCTTCAAAAAATATTAAAATAAACAACGAAAACGAAGATATATACACTTTCGTATAGTTACAGATTAAGGAGTGAAACGAAAATTAATTATTTTGTGGGCGCGGCAACACAAAATAGTCTCCGTATGCATGCTATTCTTTATTCTTTCTTTGTTTTTCCCCTTACCGACGTGTCCACCTATTTAGAAGTCAACAAACATAGTACTATATATATAGGATTACAGGTGTTAGAAATGGAAAATCTCTTTAAAACGGAATTAGGTATAGGTTTTATTTTTGCGTTAATAAACCTAATGATATTTAATATAATTTAATTTTACCATAAAACTTTATATTATTTAATTACAAGTTACGAGAAAAACATTTGATCACTTGCAGTGTCCATCTTTGGACTCCTCCTAGTCAAGGGAGATTAAAATGTAACTTTAATTAACGCTGCAATCTTCACTAGTACACACTACAAGGAATATTAGTCCTGGGTGACTTTTGTTAGGTCGCGGTAATTACCTTGGAAATAATATCTATTAGTGAATTGTGATTATGTCTAATTAGACATAGTATGTAATTTGATTCATATGTACTCTATTCTCTTAATGGGCCTAGAAGCCCAAATACGTAAATAAACTATAGGTTACTGTCCAACTAAAGGTAGTGAGGGAGGGGGACCCACTTGGGTCCCCTATAAATAGACTTGTACCTCTTTACTTGAAGGGGATGCAACTTTGTAGAAAAGAGAGTCTCCCATAAATTGTGAGATGAATTAATAAAATACACCTTTTGATCCTTATTTACTTAATTATCAATAATTATTCGACTCCCATAATATCTCACGATTATCATTTGGCGCTAGAAGGAGCTTTTCTGCTAAAGTTACATCACGAAAAATGGATATTGAAGATGAAGAACCGGTCGTTCGACGTCTCACGGAGGAGGAAATACGAACAGTCCACCGTGAGAATGCCGAAGCCACACGTCCAGCACTCCAGCCACGTCGGCTGTTTTCTGCACCGGAAAACGATGAAATACCAGAGGGATCCCAGAGTCCCCCTGATACAGAACATATCACAGATAATAAAAGACGACGACCTGACACTCGCACTCGGGTCCCAACAGCTTCTGGGAAACAGGTGTTGATGAGCGATGCTCGCCTTCACCTCGAGAGAATGCGAAGACAGAATGTTGAAATGGAAATCGAGGAGGATACAGAGGACTTGTACAGCTCGGACGATGAGCACATAGCCCTCGAGACTCAAAGAAAGAGGCTGGAGGAGAAGCTGAAGAAGAGAAAAGAAATAAGTCACCTCCAGCTCGAACTACAGTAGACATCACTGTCGACCCACTCCGCTGAGTATCAACCTGAAGGTCGTAATCCTGAAAATTACGACGATGAAATGAGCTACGAGGACGAAACAGAATCGAACAGGTCGTACCAGGCCCCTCAAAAGAGGAGGCAAACCAGGTCTCAGGAAGATGCCTCGTGGAAAAGCGAGTCAAGCGCATCCTACAGGTCGGAGGAGATCTCACAGCTGCAAAATGACATCGAGATGTGTAAAAAATTCTTTCGAAGCCAGGCGGGTTCCGATGTTCCAACGGAGAGTCCCCTCGCTGTCAGAATCGAAAAAGCAAAAATCAATAGGAATTTAAAAACTCCTCCAATCGACCAATTTGACGGATCTACGGACCCGAGCGAGTTCCTGAATACTTACAACGGGAGGATGATGTTTTGCGGACACTCGGAAATCGCCCGATGTCAGTTCTTCTCCACCTGCCTCCGAGGCACGGCTCTCCGATGGTATAACGACTTACCTCCGAGGGCTATAGACACTTGGGACTCATTGAAGACTAAGTTCAAAGGCAGATTCTCCAGCAACTACAAGGGTGGAAAGATCACGGCCTCGCTTATGACGGTAAGACAAAGCTCCAACGAGTCCCTAAGAGGGTTCTTAACCCGCTTCCGAGCTGAGGTCGCCGAAATTCCTAACCTCGTGGAAGAGCTCGCCATCAATTACCTCGCTGCGGGCATTGATAAGCATCGACACTGCTCCCTGTTGGAAGAGTACTTCGAAAAAAGCCCACAATCTCTCTAATCAGCTTTTCAAATCGTAGAGCATAGAATGACACTGCAAGAGGAAGTGGGAAGCATACAATATCCAAGACGATACTCCCAGGGTTGAGATAAAAGTTCAAACTCCGGACTCAGATCTCCAAGGTCAGAACACAAAAGAGACAACGACTCGTATTCGAGGTCCCGAGAAAGAAGGAGTCCTCGATCAGAGCGAGCACCTCGCTCCGATAGATCTTGGAAGCCTCGAGAAAAATCAGAAAAAGAATTCACCAAGCTAACGGTGGACAAAGGAACTATCCTCGCCATTTTAAAGTCAGAACCCGGCTATCGACCCCCTAGGCCTATGAAGTCGGGCAGGCCCCCAAGCTCCAAATATTGTGACTATCACGAGGATCATGGCCACACTACCGAGGCCTGCTTCCAGCTCAGCTCACTCGTTGAAGACAAGCTAAAATAAGGACAATTTGTCCATTACATTGACAACGACACTAATAATCAGCGAAATCGCCAGCATGACCCCGACAGGGTCATTGATGTTATAATAGGAGGTCACGCCGCCGGAGGGTCCTCCAACAATGACAAAAAATTGTACACCCATGAGGTGTTTAGCGTTCATCCCGAACCACAGAAATGGCAAAGGCCTAACCCCTCGCCGGTCATCTCCTTCTCTGATGATGATTATCCTCCGGGAATGATTGAGCCCCATCAAGACGCCCTAGTAATTACAGCCAAAGTTGGAACTAACACTGTCAAAAAGATTCTTGTTGATAATGGTAGCTCCGTTGATATCTTATATCACAATGCATTCTCTAGAATGAACCTCGGAGAACGGAAGTTGGAAATGTTAACATCCCCTTGTATGGGTTCACAGGGAACGATGTGAAGGTCGTTGGAACTATCGACCTCCCAGTCATATTGGTTCCCTCCCATGCCAGACTTGGCAGACGGTGAAATTCCACGTTATTAATGCCGTTTCGAGCTTTAACGCCATATTAGGAAGAACGACTTTGACAACCTTAAAGGCAATCACCTCCATCCCACATTTGAAAATGAAATTTCCTACAGACTTTGGCATCGGAGAGGTCATAGGCGACCAAGCCACGGCAAGACAATGTTATTTGACAATGGCCATACCCAAGAACAAAGAAGTTGAAGATAACTCCATCAACCTAGTCGTGGATATGGACCCCCGAGACCTAATCGAGATCCCGGGTGAGTCGAACTGCATCCCGATGGAAGACGCAGAAGAAATTGAAGTGATAATTGGCGACCCCTCAAAAGTCACTAAAGTGGGGAAAGGCCTCGACACGGACCTTCGGCAAAAGATAATTGAGGTCATAAAAGAATTCAAAGACATATTTGCCTGGGACCCGAAGGACATGCTGGGAATCCCCGAGGTCATAGCTCGCCATTTTCTCCACGTCGACCCAAAAATCAGGCCAGTGTGCCAAAAGAAACGTGTTTTCTCCAAAGAAAAACGTAAAGCCATTGATGACAAAATCGACCGTCTCCTCGAAGCGGGCTTTATTGAGCCTGTTCAATTCCCAAAATGGGTTGCGAACGCGGTCTTGGTCAAGAAAAGTAACGGGAAGTGGAGGATGTGTGTAGACTACTCGGACTTGAATAGAGCTTGCCCAAAGGATCACTATCCACTTCCCAACATCGATCATCTCATTGACGCCACCTCCGACCACGAGGACTTATCATTCATGGATGCCTTTTCGGGCTACAATCAAATCAAAATGGACACCAATGACTGGGAAAAAACAGCATTTATCACCCACAGAGGTGTCTTTGCTTACAAAAATATGCCATTCGGACTCATCAATGCCGGTGCGACATTCCAACAGATGATGGATACTATATTCCCCTCGCAGATCGGGCGAAATTTACAAGTATATATTGACGATATGATTGCAAAATCAAAAAGGGCAAAAGATCACGTTGCAGATCTCCGAGAAACTTTTGAAAATGTGAGGCGCCACCAAATGAGATTGAATCCAACAAAATGCTCTTTCGGCTTAACCTGGGGAAAGTTCCTCAGTTTTCTTCTCACTCAACGAGGTATCGAGGCTAAACCTTTGGCTAGAATCAGAGAAAAAGAAATGGTAGAATTCTTCATGGAACACATCGTGTTTCGCTTTTGGATCCCACGAGTCGTCGTCACTGACAATGGGACCCAGTTCGTGGGGGAGAAATTAGAGAACGCGCTCAGTGAGCTAAAAATCAAGCACATCAAGTCATCGATGGCATATCCCCAGGCCAACGGATAGGTCGAGGTCACCAACCAAACTATCCTTCAAGGGATAAAGAAAAGAATCAAGGAGATTCCCCGATGCTGGGTTGACGAGCTTCATAACGTCCTCTGGTCATACCGCACGACTTCTCGTATCTCTACGGGAGAAACCCCTTTCAAAATGGCTTATGGAACAAATGTGGTACTACCTATTGAGGTCAGCCTAGGATCACCATGAATTGAAGTCTTCTATCCCAAGAGCTCAATCGAAGGCTTACGCCTAGACAACGACTTAATGGAAGAAGCACGAGATGATGCCAAAATAGCCTCGATCGAATACTAGAACAAAACAGCTAAATACTTTGACAAAAAGGTCAAGACAAAGAGTTTCCAGGTCAATGACCTCGTGCTCCGAGAAGCAGCGGCTTCACAACCGACGCAGGTCGGAAACCTCACAATCCCGGGGGAAGGTCCATACGAAATCAAAAAGGTCGTAAGTCCTGGGACTTATGAGCTCGAACACCTCAATGACGAAGCCATCGAATGTGTGGAATGGAATCCACCTCAAAAAATTTTATTAGTAATGTACTTATTTGTAAACGGGGGCAAACCCTTATCCTACTCCTATAAAAAATAGTCTAAGTGCAAAAGAGCTGATATGAGGTTCTCACTTAGACACCATTTAAGTTATTAAATAAACTTGCCCCTGTGATCATTTCTTTATTGTCTTAGTATACCCCTTCCCATGACAAAATCAAAAATCAAATAATTATTCGAATAAATGATTACTCTTTTAAGACAAAAACCCTCAAATTTTACAAAGCAAGGGAAAATCGAAAATAGTTAAGTGAAACGAGAAAAGTTGGAAAAACATACCATCAAGTTCTATTTTATAACTATAGGCATTGCAAAGGAAGAGAACAATAAAGAATCACAGACTCCATCTCATATAGGAAAACCATGAAAACCAAAAATCAGGTATAAAATAACCACACTGAATTACTACGAACGAAAACCAAGATAACGGAGAAATCAAAACTATGATCCTATAAATAAAACAAAGGAATCAAGACAAAATGAAGAAGAAGATGCAGCCTAGACTAGCAACAGGAAAAACATATACCAGATTATAAGCCAGGATAAAATCTCGCAGTTCGAACTAAAGCTCGCAAAACCTTAAAACAAATAAGTAACATTCAAGCCCGGAAGCTACAACAAGACCTTCCAAAATGATATCAAAATAATAAAACAAGAAACCCAAGTTGAAAGATACAACTACTCAGGGCATCCCTTGGAAAATCCAATGAAATTTCAAACCAAAGTTAACTTACAGAATTCACAGGGCATACCCTGGTAAATAAGTTCGATAAATAATAATTCAAAGTTTTTCACAAACCAAACGAGGCATACCTCGCCATCAATTATCTCCAGGAACTTCTCCATCGGCAACAGGTGGCATAGTCTTGGCTAGGTCGGCACAATAATCCTCGAAGGAGTGACCCGTAAGGTCGACCCCGACAGCCTTTAAACGATCATAGCAATATCCATATCCAACCCCAAGTGCCCTCGCCACATCGATAACACCTTTTTTAACATCGACCTTCAAGGTAGCTGATAAGGAACGTGATGTTCTCGTAATAATATGTAGTAAAGACAAATATAAAGTAAACTCTGAATCTCCAAAGATGGAGAAACAAAACTCTAACTCTGAATCTCCGAATGGAGAAACAAAACTCAAACTCTGAATTCACTCCTGAATTCGATTCTCAAAGCTACCGAATAGCCAAAATTTTATTATCAATATCTGTCCCCAAAAGATTACAAGACAAGAGTATTTATAGGCTACATAAATAACCTTATTCAGATAGGAATCTAAAAGAAATTCAATATCAGCTAGGAATTTAGCTAATACCTGAACCCAACTAAGAAACCCATCAAAATCCTGATCCAACTTGAAAAATAAAATCCTAAGTGCTTAAAGCAAGAAAAACCCTTTCAAGTGAAAGGTAAAAACTTGCAAGCCAAATATATAATTATATAATAAATAAGTGAATTCTATTTTGTATCGTCCCACACGACACAGGAAATAGAATATGACTTCCCACCAGAATTAACTTCAAATCCCAAAGCATCAATCATGATCTCCACAGGCTCATACGATGGCACAAGATCAACCACCGTGGTCACGTAAACACTCCCAGACCTTGTTCTTTTAAGAGACTTATCACTCTCCCCTTCTTGAAAAGAATTTGTCCTCAAATTCGCATCGTCGATGTACGGAGCTAAATCACCAACATTGAATGTAGAACTTACTCCTCCATACGAATCAGGTAGCTCAATTTTATAGGCACTATCTCCGTATTTCTCTATTATCTTGAAAGGTCCATCAGCTCTAGGCATTAACTTATTTTTCCTCATCTCAGGAAACCTCTCTTTTCTTAGATTAAGCCAAACCAAATCGCCAGGATTGAACACAACTTGTTGTCTCTTCTTATTGGCACGTTCCTTGTATCTAGTGTTCATCTTGTCAATTTTCGTTTTAACTTGATCACAAGTTCTAAAGAAGGCTTCTTGACGTTTCTTAGCATCAAAATTCAGGATATCTTTTTTTGCAATAGGAATTAAATCAACAGGAACGTATGGATTTATACCATATATTACCTCAAATGGTGACACTCCTGTTGTAGATGAGGATGTCCTGTTATATGCGAATTCAGCATGTGCCAATTTGATGTCCCAGTCCTTTGTAGTTTCACTCACCAGCCCTCTCAATAATGTCCCCAAAGTTCTATTAGTAACCTTGGTTTGACCATCTGTCTGTGGATGATGTGAAGTACTAAATAGTAACTTTGTTCCTACAGATTTCCATAGGGTCTTCCAAAAATAACTCAAAAATTTAGTATCCCTATCCGACACTATACTTTTAGGGATTCCATGCAATCTCACAATCTCCGTGAAGTACAAATCTGCAATACGACTAGCATCATCCGTTTTATGGCAAGAAACAAAGTGAGCCATTTTTGAAAATCTGTCCACTACAACCATAATAAAATCCTTACCCCTAGCAGTATGGGGTAATCCAACAATGAAATCCATACTCACACTATCCCATGGTGCAATAGGAACGGGAAGGGGAGTGTACAAACCCTTATGAAAGTGACTTTTTGCCTTTTGGCATGTGGCACATCTCTCCAAAACAGCTTGAACATCTCTTAACATCTTAGGCCAATAGAAGTGCTCAGAAAGTAAGTCGCATGTTTTGTGTATTCCAAAATGACCAGCAATACCACCACCATGTACTTCTCGAATTAATAATTCTCTAACTCCACACTTCGGTACACACAGTTTGTTTCCTCTAAAAAGAAAACCATCTTGTAGCACATACGAACCAGTCGGCGTCGCAAAAATAGAAGAGAAATCAGGGTCAGTCACATACAACTCCTTCAAATGTTCAAATCCCAAAATTCTTGCATCCAAAATTGTAAGCATATAATGTCTCCGAGATAAGGCATCTGCAACAACATTACTTTTCCCATCCTTATACTTGGAAGAAAATGTAAAGGATTGCAGAAATTCAACCCATTTTGCATGTCTTACACTTAACTTCTGTTGCCCATGAATGTGCTTCAAACTCTCATGATCGGAATGTAAAACAAATGGTGAAGGACGCAAATAATGTGCCCAATGAGCCACAGCACGTACAATCGCATAAAACTCCTTATCATATGTCGAGTAATTAAGTTTAGCACCATTTAACTTCTCACTAAAGAATGCAATAGGCCTTCTTTCTTGCAAAAGAACAGCACCTATAACAAGACCACTAGCATCAGTCTCTACTTCGAATACTTTGTTAAAATCTGGTAAAGCAAGTACAGGTGTCTTGCAAAGAAGATTCTTAATTTCCTCAAATGCATTATTTGCACTAGAATTCCACTCAAATTCTTTTTTCTTCATCAGCTCAGTAAGTAGTGCAGTCACAGTGCTGAAATTTCGAATGAACCGTCTATAAAATGAGGCCAAGCCATGAAAACTTCGAACATCATGAGAATTTTTAGGCGTAGGCCAAGTAGAAATAGCATCTACCTTAGATGGATCCACTCTCACGCTATCCCCGGCCATAATATAACCAAGAAAAGTAAGACTAGGTACTAGAAAAGTACATTTCTCCATCCCCAAACAATTTTTCTTCTCGAAGAACCATAAAAACTTTTCGCAAGTGTTCTTGTTGTTCTCTATTAACACTATACACAAGTATATCATCCAAGTAGACAACAAAAGAATTTAGAAAAGATCGTAATACCTCATTCATCAATCTCATAAAGGAACTAGGTGCATTGCAGAGGCCAAATGGTAAAACCATCCACTCATAAAGTCCTTGTTTGGTCTTGAAAGCAGTTTTCCATTCATCCCCATCTCGAATTCTCATTTGGTGATATCCACTCCTCAGGTCAATCGTGGAGAAAATAGTTGACCCATGTAGTTCATCAAGCATGTCATCCAAGCGAGGCATAGGAAAGCGATATTTTATGGTGATGTTGTTGATTGCCCTACTATCGATACGCATCCTCCAAGTACCATCTTTTTTCGGAACTAGTAACGCGGGTACAGCACAAGGACTTTTACTTTCTCGTACATAACCCTTATCGATCAACTCCTGAACTTGTCTTTGCAACTCTTTTGACTCTAAAGGATTACACCTATAAGCTGCCTTGTTGGGTAATGGAGCCCCAGGGACAAGGTCTATGTCGTGCTCAATTCCTCTACGTGGAGGTAATCCCATAGGCAGATCATCAGGAAAAACATCTGCAAATTCATCCATCAGCTTACTTAGTTCCAGGTCTTCAATATGAGGCGAATCCTTTTCAACTTCACGAATGTATAAGACATACCCAATTGCACCATCTTCTATATTCTTTTCAAACTCAGCAGCAGTAATCAACATATTGTCCTTCACAGGTTCATGAACCACTTTAGGAGGAAGTGGTTTCAGTTTAAATCTTTTTTACCGCACAAAACTGAGTATTCATTCTTTTTACCATGAAACATGACTTCTCTATCAAACTGCCATGGACGTCCTAACAAAAGTGAACAAGCTGTCATAGGAACCACATCACACCATAATTCGTCTCTGTAATTTCCTATTGAAAAAGTCACAAGTGCTTGCTTCTTGACTCTGATTGGTTCGTTGTCATTCAACCAATTCAACTTATAAGGTTTAGGATGGTCCCGGGTTGGAAGTTTTAGTGCATTCACCATCTTAGAAGATGTCACGTTTACGCAAGAACCAGTGTCCACAATCACATTACAAGTTCGATCTCCAACTGCAGCTCTTGTATGGAATAAGTTCTCCCTTTGTTCTTTTTCTTCTACGGGTGTGCAACCAGTTCTAAGAAGTCTTCTCAAGAGGCCAATGTTGTTCTTCTCTTCCTCCGGCTCAATAGACTCGTGGTTTAGATCATCCCATCTCTCAGAATTATCGTACTCAAAATCTGTTTCTTCCTCATCATCATACTCTTGTCCTTGTTGAGCAGAAAGAGTTCTTTCTCGTTCTTCTTGTTCCTCATAAGCTGTCAACAACATGTACTCTTTCCTAGAAAGGGTAACTTTATTCGTACAGTCCTTTGCAAGGTGTCCTAAGCCTTGACACCTGAAACACCTTTTCTTTGATAGAGCAGCTTGCTCAGGACTCACTTGGATCTTTCCTTTTGGCTTATCTTCCTTTGAGAATGCATTGGCCCCACTATAAGAAGTACTCTTATAAGCGCCAGAATTTTCACCCTTGAAAGATGTCTTAGAGAATCCTTTGTAAACTGGTTTTGCTTTTTCTTTCTCTTGCTTCTCAATTCGAAGAGCCAGCTTTGTCACATCATCAGAGAACGTGTAAGGAATAAGTTCGACCTTATTGCCAATAGAAGAATTCAATCCCTTGATATAACGACCGATTTTCATCTCTTCTTCTTCTTTCAAGTCACATAGGATACACAACCTCTCAAATTTTGTAGTGTATTCAGTCACACTAAGGTTTCGTTGTTGGAGTTGATTCAGCTTCAAGTAATTATCTTGTATGTACTCACGTGGAACAAAACGATTCTTTAATTGCCGTTTCATCTCAGTCCAAGTTGTTGTAACACCCCCAAATTCCCTACCGGAATCTAGGTTGTCACACCTCTTGCGGAATATACAATCACCTGCTCATAACATAATCTACAACAATATTCTTAATAGACTCCACAATTACTCCACGGGTTATTGTCTTAGAACAAGCATTCCATAAATCAAAGGTTAATACAACACGAGTTCATCTACTAGAATTTCTGAATGTTATTACAATTCCAAAATACTAGATAACAAAATACTAAACCACTACTCTTCAGCTTCCACCTTACTTAGATACTACAAGGCCACCGCGCTGAATCAGTAGTTCGTCGCTTTCCCCTTGCCTCGATTGGCCATACTTGAGTTAGCCCTGGATGCCGCTGCTTAACAATATATAAAATAACAAGAATGAGCCAAAGAATGCCCAGCAAGGTTATAACTATCCCCTATTCCCAACAATTCACACAAAATATTACTAAACCGCTCTACAAAACTTTTCCCTCATACGAATATATATTTATTTTGAAAAGAGATTTATCTCGGAATTTTAATACCCAAATGATGGAATAAATACAACTCAATAACTTCTCCATATTACTCAACGGTAACATGATAATTGCTCAAACTCCTCAATATAATAATATAATATAATAATTTCTCAGATCGATACCCTAGTTAATCCGAACCACAAAGGCATCGGTTAATAGCTAGAGAATCAATGATTGGACTTTTCCTCGAACGCTGCATCAAGTAATGGATGATCAATCCATTGTCACATCTCAATTTTTCTATCGATAGAAAGGACAGTCGACGTCTCGAACCATCCAATAATATTCCTCATAAGGATGAGTCGACAGACTCGGACCCTCACCCTTAGTTGGGCCGGTGCGTTACTCCGGTCACTTTCATCAATTTATGTGCCGAGCCGGCCCTGTCCCGGTCTCGTACGCACTTTCATCGATTTATGTGCTGAGCCGGCCCTGTCCCGGTCTCTTACGCACTTAATAATCTTGCATGGTATTTAATCTTGTCATGTGTTCAATCTATAATCCAATATTAAATCCAACATTCCTTGTTTATTCTCTCTTTATCTCTGGAAACGTCCTCCCGATTTTCTCAAGTATTCTCTATTCCTCACCTCTAGGGTTTCATCCTCAATCCCATTTTCCTCTCATAATATATATCCCTCCTTGGACTTCTCATATCCAATATCCTCAATTAATAATCCAATTATTATATCCCTGACTCCTCTGTCAAAATTGGAATAAAATAAAGTTTGGATTCTCTGAATTCCGATCGTCTTTACATACACTTATTTACTCCATGGGTCACTAGTACGACTTCGGAATATCCATTCTACGTCTCGTACATAGGTGACATGAAAACTTTTCCTAATCCTCAAAATTATTATTCATCCACCAAATTACTATTCACGTATGACAACACTATTCACGTATATACCTATTCTTAATAATAAAAGTTTTAATTCTACCGAAAATTTGGGTTCTTACAATCTTCCCTCCTTAAAAGGATTCCGTCCTCGGAATCAACGCAGGTAACAACTAAGGTTAATTGTCTCGTACTCTACTAGTCAATATATTCGCCTTACCCGTACTATGCTTTCTACTTCCAGTTATACATTCTCATATTATAACGCTATTCCATCTCCGATAACCCTCTTATTCCTTAACATGCCTCTATTTTTACACTAACTCATCATTAATCTATGCATTCCCAAAATTTAAGAAACTGTGTACCTGGCGCCTCGTTCCTCTCCTTTAAGCCATCGGCCAATGTCATATTAAAAACTCTAGCGGTTTGTCGGTTGCTATTAACTCCACTGCTTTGTCGCGATGTCGCGGGTCCAGCTGTCGACACTCTACAATCTCTAGAGATGTGGCCCTCCTTTCCACATTTGAAGCAAACCACTCCCCTCCTGGGACAATTCATCTTCTGATGCCCCTCCTGACCACAGTTATAACACTTAACTTGGTTGCAAACTCCCAAATGCTTCTTTCCACACACCTCACAGTCCGGCAGCGGTGGTCCTGACTGCCTAAACTGGCTCCCATTTCCTTGTTGTCCCACTTGTACACTAGCCATACTTTCTGCTGGGTTAAACCCCCCGGACCTCCCAGCCTTAAATCCAGACCTCCTACCATACTGGTTCTGAAATGCTCCACTAGCCTGACTTCCTCCCCAACTCTCCGCTTTTCTCTTCTTCCCTTCATTCTCCTTGGGATCAAAATTACTCCCTGCTTCTACCACTTCTGCCTTGTTCACCACCTTAACATACTCAGTAAGCTCAAAAACAGCTACTCTAGTTTGTATCCACGGTTTCAACCCATGCTGAAACCTCCTCGCCTTCTTCTTGTCGGTATCCACGAAATGTGGTACAAACCTAGCTAGCTCCGTAAACTCCTTCTCATACTCAGCTACTGTCTTATTATTCTGTTTCAGTTCCAAAAACTTTATCTCCATCCTGCCCTCCATATGCTCAGGAAAGTACTTCTCCAAAAACAACTCAGTGAATCTCGCCCAGGTTACTACCCCTTCAGGTTCCATTGCTTCCTTAGACTCCCACCAATAATTTGCCTCCTCTTTCAGCAAATAGGTGGCAAAGATCGTCTTCTGCGCATCTTCCACTCCTATAATCTTAAAGGATTTCTCCATCTCTTTCAGCCATGACCTCGCCTCTACTGGTTCACCGAACCCCTTAAACTCAGGTGGTTGGATTGACTTAAAAGCCTTGAAAGCTGCTGCAGTCTGGTTCCCTACATTAGGTCTAGGATCCTGGTGGCCACGGTCTAGGGTTTGCCTCAACAAATCCAAAAGTTGGTTCATTCCTTGCTGGTTCTGGTTGTTATTCTGGTTATCTCCTTGGTTGTTATCTCCTCCTGTATTTCCTCCACCTCCAATTGATTCTTCATCAGGGTTAGCCCTCGCGTTCCTTCTAGGCGGCATTCTCCTATAATAAAAGAAAACTTAATAAATCAGTCGGTTCGATGAAACTACATACTCATGAAACACTTATTTACGAAGCAAACAGTATATACACATGCACATAAATATATATAAATGCATTTGCAACTACACATATATATATCTACGGATCCATATAACTTTTAACTCCTTCAATAATCATGGATACACATTTTTCTCGTCCCAACTGATTCTACTACTGGTCTGGGCCATCATGCCTCTACCCTAACTACCCCTTAAGGTTCTACTACCGAACTTCCATCTCGGTCTCTCGGTTTCTAAAACTCTTGTTCTAAGGTTTATAACCTATCGCTCTGATACCATTACTGTAACACCCCCAAATTCCCTACCGGAATCTAGGTTGTCACACCTCTTGCGGAATATACAATCACCTGCTCATAACATAATCTACAACAATATTCTTAATAGACTCCACAATTACTCCACGGGTTATAGTCTTAGAACAAGCATTCCATAAATCAAAGGTTAATACAACACGAGTTCATCTACTAGAATTTCTGAATGTTATTACAATTCCAAAATACTAGATAACAAAATACTAAACCACTACTCTTCAGCTTCCACCTTACTTAGATACTACAAGGCCACCGCGCTGAATCAGTAGTTCGTCGCTTTCCCCTTGCCTCGATTGGCCATACTTGAGTTAGCCCTGGATGCCGCTGCTTAACAATATATAAAATAACAAGAATGAGCCAAAGAATGCCCAGCAAGGTTATAACTATCCCCTATTCCCAACAATTCACACAAAATATTACTAAACCGCTCTACAAAACTTTTCCCTCATACGAATATATATTTATTTTGAAAAGAGATTTATCTCGGAATTTTAATACCCAAATGATGGAATAAATACAACTCAATAACTTCTCCATATTACTCAACGGTAACATGATAATTGCTCAAACTCCTCAATATAATAATATAATATAATAATTTCTCAGATCGATACCCTAGTTAATCCGAACCACAAAGGCATCGGTTAATAGCTAGAGAATCAATGATTGGACTTTTCCTCGAACGCTGCATCAAGTAATGGATGATCAATCCATTGTCACATCTCAATTTTTCTATCGATAGAAAGGACAGTCGACGTCTCGAACCATCCAATAATATTCCTCATAAGGATGAGTCGACAGACTCGGACCCTCACCCTTAGTTGGGCCGGTGCGTTACTCCGGTCACTTTCATCAATTTATGTGCCGAGCCGGCCCTGTCCCGGTCTCGTACGCACTTTCATCGATTTATGTGCTGAGCCGGCCCTGTCCCGGTCTCTTACGCACTTAATAATCTTGCATGGTATTTAATCTTGTCATGTGTTCAATCTATAATCCAATATTAAATCCAACATTCCTTGTTTATTCTCTCTTTATCTCTGGAAACGTCCTCCCGATTTTCTCAAGTATTCTCTATTCCTCACCTCTAGGGTTTCATCCTCAATCCCATTTTCCTCTCATAATATATATCCCTCCTTGGACTTCTCATATCCAATATCCTCAATTAATAATCCAATTATTATATCCCTGACTCCTCTGTCAAAATTGGAATAAAATAAAGTTTGGATTCTCTGAATTCCGATCGTCTTTACATACACTTATTTACTCCATGGGTCACTAGTACGACTTCGGAATATCCATTCTACGTCTCGTACATAGGTGACATGAAAACTTTTCCTAATCCTCAAAATTATTATTCATCCACCAAATTACTATTCACGTATGACAACACTATTCACGTATATACCTATTCTTAATAATAAAAGTTTTAATTCTACCGAAAATTTGGGTTCTTACAGTTGTGATTCTAGGAGCCTCTTCCCTCATGAGCTTCGTCTTCAAATTGTCAAACCATACAGATGCATATCTTGTTAGCTTCATGTTGGCAATTTTATAAGACTTCTGATCATCAAAACCTTTATAATCAAAGATTTTTTCCATCTGTCTCACCCATTCTAAGAAATCCTCGGCATCACCTGCTCCACTAAATTCTGGTACATCCCACTTCAAGCTTTTATCATCGTCATTATTGTTAGTGGGTGGAGGGTTTCTTATAAAGCCTGTGCTAAGAGGTGTATTTTCTACCGTAGCAATAACCCCCTCAATCCTCTCGTTTGTAACTTGTAAACCATCAATCCTCTCGTTTGTAACTCGTAAACTTGCTTTGATCTCTGCTTGTTGCTCTGCCATATAAGCAATTTGCTCACTAATATTTCTAAGAGTTAACTTCAAGAAATCTCCATCCGATCCTTCAAGTTTTAAATCTTCATCCCCTGCCATTAACACGAAATAGTGTCGTGAACAGTGCTGTGAACAGTGCCGTGAACAGTATTGATGAACAGTATGCGTGAACAGTAATCTTTTTTTTTTTTTGCGAAAACTCTAGATCTCCCAACAATTAAGAAATTGATGGAGAAACCTTGGCTCTTGATACCAAATTGATAAGGAACGTGATGTTCTCGTAATAATATGTAGTAAAGACAAATATAAAGTAAACTCTGAATCTCCAAAGATGGAGAAACAAAACTCTAACTCTGAATCTCCGAATGGAGAAACAAAACTCAAACTCTGAATTCACTCCTGAATTCGATTCTAAAAGCTACCGAATAGCCAAAATTTTATTATCAATATCTGTCCCCAAAAGATTACAAGACAAGAGTATTTATAGGCTACATAAATAACCTTATTCAGATAGGAATCTAAAAGAAATTCAATATCAGCTAGGAATTTAGCTAATACCTGAACCCAACTAAGAAACCCATCAAAATCCTGATCCAACTTGAAAAATAAAATCCTAAGTGCTTAAAGCAAGAAAAACCCTTTCAAGTGAAAGGTAAAAACTTGCAAGCCAAATATATAATTATATAATAAATAAGTGAATTCCATTTTGTATCGTCCCACACGACACAGGAAATAGAATATGACTTCCCACCAGAATTAACTTCAAATCCCAAAGCATCAATCATGATCTCCACAGGCTCATATGATGGCACAAGATCAACCACCGTGGTCACGTAAACACTCCCAGACCTTGTTCTTTTAAGAGACCCATCAGTAGCATTCTCGTCCATAAGCTCCTTCACTCTTTCTCGCTCACGACCTAAATCCTTCTCGAGGTCAACATATTTTCCCTGCTCCGAGTCAACAAAAGCCTTAGCCTTTGTCATCTCCTCAGTCAAACTGGACACTCTCTCCTTCAAAACACGGGATTCCTCCCTTAACAAAGTCTTATCAGAAAAATTCTTCTTTACGGCTTCGATCTCCCGCTTCTCCGCCTCAACAGCTCCCTTTTTAGCATCAGCAACTCGACCCTTAATCTCGGACAACTCTTGATCAACTTGGTCATTTCTTCGAAAAGCAACATCAGTCTTATAAGCATTAACAATGTGAGTCAAGTCGGACAAGAACTTCAAAAACAAAAACAAAATAATCATGTACACGATACAAGAGTTTCTAATTTTGTTAAAAAAGCTAGTTGAATGAAATAAAACCAAGGAAAAGAAAAATACCCGACCACCACGCGTCAGGCACCATTCCGCAATCTCGGCACGAGACTTATCAACATAGGAACCCAAATCCTGAGGAAGATCAAACACCTAAAACACCTGCAACGGATCATTTGGACCAGCAATCCAACGTTGATTCGGAGAAACTTCCACTCGAACAGAAGAAATAGGGTCGGCCGGTTGCAACATAGAAGGCATTTCAATTACCTCATTGATAACGGGACCCTTGGCAACATTCTCATGACCCGAATCCTCACACCTCTTTAAAACAATGCGACGGGTTGTCCCACTCTTACGATCTCGGGAACGCTTCCTTTCGCTAAGACCCGCATCTTCAGTAATCACAGGTCCACCTATCTCGTTCACAACCCCAGTCCCAACAGCGACTTCAACACCACTAGGGCATACAAGCTTCAAAGCAACCCCACTTGTCCTCATGGATGAACTGCCCCCCAAGGCCTTCGTCACAGCGAACTGTTTGGCTAGTAACATCAAAGCTCGATCCATTCTTTCTTTCAAACCACTCGTAAAAATTGCTTTCAAAGACTCACCTGCAACTACAAGAAACAAAAATGCATAGTCAAGCCACCACACAAACTTCAGTTAATCATAAAGATACGAAGAAACATATAAACATTACGATTATGCTCTTCTATAAACTTAGCATTCTTTAACTAACAAAGATCATATAACGGGTTCCGGCCTTGAAACGAATCTAAGAACTCATTATCATATTTCTCCAGGCTCGCCAACTTAAAAATGGCATCCGGTGAAACCCTCCCACAAGGCTTAACAAACTCTAGGTCGGGCCCGTGGAAGTACATCCATTTCCCATGGTATCCAGAGTTTGAAGACTTCACGTCCACGAGTTTGGGATGACCCGACCTTTTATCAAAATAGATTTGACCACCAAAGTGCTTTATACCGTAAATTGAAAAAAACAATTGCAACAAAGGGATACGATCCAGTTTGGCACATCGAGCAATAAAACCACTTACCTGAGCAACCGAATTAGGTGTTAATTGGGCAATTCCATAGCCTAAAGCTTCGTATATCGCTAGATGAAAAGGGTGCATAGGGAGACGCAACCTGAACTCAAAATATATTAAAGGAATCTCGTGCATACCATACTCGGGCATTAACCAAACCGGGTCCTTGGGATCTGGTACAACACAATGCCATCCATTATCAAGATCGACCCACGAACTCAGAAAATCGCAATTGATAGGGCGGGCATCATACGTACTCATATAGGTTAAACTAAGATTATCTGCAAACTTCTTCTTACCTTCCTCTCTTGCTAATTGAACAACCCCATCCCGCAAAGCTAAGGTTCTTGGACTTCAAGGTGTAGATTTTGGAAGAGTATCCACCTCAACGTCGACTAAAAACCCCAAAGATTGAGTGGACATTGTGTCCAGAATCTCAAGATGGTCTAAGTTAAAAGAATCGAAAGACTCTTCTTTAACCGGACATTTACCGAAATTTCTAGAGGAGATAGTACGGGAAGAGGATGAAGAAAATGAAGGCGACATAGTAATTAAAAGCCCACTAAAAGAAACAATCTCACGACAATTCACGGCAGGAATAACGATGGTGATTCGACAGTCATAAAAAGAAAAGGGAAAGAAAGAATAAATAAAAACTCTTACCTTTTGAAACGGGAGAAAATACTCCTAAAAGTCTCTTGGTTGCAAGTCTTGAAATTCGAACCGTCACCTCCAAATAAACTGCACATAAACTGAATAACAGAGATATATATAGACACAACCCCCACACGTAAAAAAAATATAAATATATATAATAGTAAATAAATAAATTTCCAGCTATACAAATCAAATCTAAAGATATCGCCAAAAACTAGGGGGGACAAATGTTGGGCCACGGTAATTAGCTTAGAAATAGTATCTATTAGTGAATTATTCTTAGGCCCAATTAGACTTAGTATGTAGTTAGGCCCATATGTACTCAATTCCCTTAATGGGTCTAGAATCCCAAACATGTAAATAAACAATAGCTTACTCTCCAAGTAAAGGTAGTGAGGGAGGGGGACCCACTTGGATCCCCTATAAATAGACTTGTACCTCTTTACTTGAAGAGGATGCAACTTTGTAGAAAAGAGAGTCTCCTATAGATTGTGAGATGAATTAATAAAATAATTTTTTTGATCCTTATTTACTTGATTATCATTAATTATTCGACTCCCATAATATTTCACAATCATCAACTTTAATGGTGCTGTTTTAGCTGTAAAAACTGTTCAAATAAGTTGACAAAAAAAGAAAGGTCATTATGGATGTTCAAATAATATCAAGCTGGCAAGTTCTTGACAATACTATTCTGAGCCGAGACGAAACAGATTCTACGCTAGGTTTGATCATATAGATGTGATTATAAGTCCCTACTAGCTAGAGAAACTTAACTGAAAACTTCTATGTCAGTTTGGTAATAAGATCAGCAAATCAGGTAGCACAGGCGTTGGCTAGAGTGGTTGATTATGTAATGATCATGGGGGATGGCACAAGAGAGAGGCTATTTCGTATAATGTAATGCAAGGCTTTTGCTAGTTTATCATATATATTTGTTAATAGGCTACAGCCAGCCCCGACTGGACTCAGCCCAGGTCACACTAGATCTGTCTTTTGCTATTCCGGATTGGGCATAATCTAGCACGCCCGCAGCCCAGTCCCAGGACGCGGGAGGCGGTACTATTAGATGTGGCATACACGAGTCATGACTATGGTCCCACTTGACAACGACAAATAAGGGAATACTAGGATTGACACAATCACGTCCCTATCAATCCACGTGTTGACATGACATTGGCACACGCCACCACAATTATCACCTGGACAGGTGAGGACTATCCGCAGCATACAGGTGTCCCGCATACCTAGGATCCAACGCTCATGATTATAGGTACCAACCCCTAAGCCCTAATCCTTGGCCTATAAATGATTATAGGTTCTTTTACACACTCATATACACACACCCTCCACATTTAGATACTCTAGTCCTTTTATTTTACCTTCCAAAGCCTGCTCTTATTCTCACGCTGGAGGTGCCGCGGGTCAAAATCCACCTCCCGACGTTGTTTTGCAGAGTCCCAACCACCAGCATCACCTCCACCAGGCATGGGAACTGCTGAGGAGGCACCTGATCGGGTTCTAAGTGACTCAAAGTTTTTAAACTTTGGACCTGGGAAAATATAGGCATAAAACTATCACAATCTGGATTCGCTCCTTGAGAAACAATCTGGATTGGGGGGCAGCAGCTATACATATCACAACTCATATAAACGAAGCAGCTAATATAAATAAATCATAGTCAAAACCAAGTTCGTACGAAATGCAAATTCAAAGATTTAAGTTACAAAAATTTTCCAGATTATAAGCAAAGTTCAAATCAGTTTTAGGTTTGGTCGAGGTTGGCACGGTCTTCAAGCTGAGGGATAACTGGATTAGGGCCATTGTACGGTTCTGGTTCTGTACCATCTAGGTCATGAGCATCTTCAGTAGCAACATAAAGATCAGAAAACTTCTCTCAAGAAGACTCCGGATCAGTCTTTATGAGCCGCTCTGTAACCAACTAGCACCTGTATAGTTTCTCTGCAGTAGCCCCGGTAATAGTTTCAGTATACTCTTCTAATTTCTTATAGTCAGCAATAACCTCCAGCTCCAGTTTAATGGCATTCAGCTCAGCTTCCAACTCGGTAATTCTTTTGCCACGAACACCGGACTCCTGCTCTGCGGTAATAGCCCGGTCTGCAGCCTTCTTCACCTCATCCTCAAGCTCAGAAACCCGGTTTGTAGCCGCAGCCAAAGACTTTTCTAGCTCTGCCATGTTCAAGTCCTTTTCAGAGGCTTCTTTCTCTTTAATAGAAAGCTGTCCTGACAACTCTTTGATCTGATCCTCTTCATTGGCAGCATTGGCGGCTGATCCGGCTAGAGTAATTCTGGCCTGCACCACAAACAAAACAAATTAGAGCTTAAAAAAATTTCTAAGGGGGAAAAAAAAGGACGAGAGTTACCTGGGCCCAAATAGAAAAACTCCTCTTGATCAGCTTGGAGTTAGGAAGCTTGTCCATGGCCTTCCAATCCGATTCCTCGGGAATTAAGGCGGCCATTTCTGTAACTTCCTCAAGTGTGAGCTTCCCAACCAGGGAAGGGGCTCCCTTCCTACTGGGACTTGGGGGCAACAACACCAACCTGACGTAAAGAGTCTGGATTGAAAGGATCAACAACCTCAGTTTGCGGAACCATTTACCTTTTTGTGGGAGGAGTATCAGTCCGGGCTGATTCCACCTCAGCAATCCGAGTTTGATTGTCGAATTAGCACTGAATCTGGGACTCACCACACTCAGCACCCCGGAATCTGAGTTAGTAAAAGGGGTATTTACTTGAGTGGATGAGAGTGAATAAGTTATGGAACAACTTAAAACTGGGAAAAATCCCACTCTGATTACAGGCAGCCAAGAACCAGGATATCCAATTCACGGCATTGAGAGTTAACTGCATCAGTGATATCCCATATTCATATTTGCAGAGCTGTTTGATAAAGATGTGGCACTTAGGGGTCCATCCTGACCGGAGATGCTCTAGCCAAACTCCTACATACCCATCTGCTGGCCTATGATAGATCCTCTCACCAGGCCGTGGCCATCTCCACTGAATCTTGGGCCCAAGATGGAAATAGCCTGGACTGTGTGGTCCATGTCCGAATCGGAGTACTCAGAACTTTTTGAAGAAAAGGGATAAGGGACTTCGCTCAGCATTGTTCCGAAAAAGGCAGCATCCAAACGTGCCTTGTCATAGGGCCCGGAATCCCGTTGGGCTGCATATGCTTATACTGGAAGCTAAGGTCACTATAGAAAAGGGACTCCTCGACCACATACTTCTGAACGAACATGAATTTGCTATCTACCCAAAACCCGTCTGGAGTCATGCAGGATTGTCCTCGACCCCGATCTTTGGTGCAGATTTGAGTCCCTTATAATTTGGAAGTTTTGAGCGAGCATTTAAATCTTCCTATAAGATAGATTTAAATGGAAAATAGAGTTTTGGGAACCTTCCCTTGATAAAATAATCATAATAAAGATCAGAAATATTTTACATAATTTTTGAAGGTCAAAGATAATTTTTGAATAAGATAAATCAATTTTAAAACAAGTTTAAAAGCATTTAATAAATACTCAAATAGTATTTACTAAATCGCAAATATTTACAGAATATTTTTAATCAAAATAATTGCTCATAAATAACCCTCAAATGAATATATAAAATAATATTCATTTAATAAATGAATCCTTAAACGAATATTCAAAATAATATTAATTAAATAAATAAAACTTTAAATGAATATCCAAAATAATATTCATTAAAGAAATAATGGAAAAATATTTATCTAATATTTTTCTCAGAAAATAATCTCAAGGTATACGGAAATACCGACTCCCGGTCTATATTTTATGAATGTAAGTCATACGCCCTTCACTAAGGGCCTTTGTAAAACCCGGCTTATAGCTAATATCTCATATCTAGCTTATAAGCCAATTACCAAATCGTAATCAAGTATCACAATATACTTTCGAAAACAGTTATGCCTTCCAATAGCATATTTAACAGAAATAATATTCATATAGTATTTCTCGACTGAGATAATACTCAAATAACATTCCTCGAAAGATATAGTAAGCAAATACAATTTCTCGAATGATATCATATTCAGATAACAATCCTCGAATGGTTTTCAATTAATTAATACTTTATGGAAATATAATTAATGTTTATAAATAACATTCCTCAAAATAAATAATAATCTGCCGCTGGAATCCCTCCGGGTTTCCACGACTATCTCTATATCACAAAATACCGACTATCTCTATATCACAAAATACCGACTCCCGGTTTAGAGTCGAAAACAATGAATATGCTCTTATATCTAGAGCTACAAGGTATATCGGTTCATAAATACTTAACTCAAAAGATCGTATATAATCCAAAGGTCAAATTCTATTTCAACAGGAAATAAGATTATCACAAAACTGTATAACAATATACATGGCAAATGCAGTATTATACAATAATATTTCAAAAGTATAGGTTTTGAAAACTTGCCTGATGCTCTGGTCATAGTAGGGGTCTGCGACGATGTTTGATAATCTAAACAAAGTCAAAAACATACGGTTAATCCCCTAGACGATCCACTTATTAGCAATGCTCATGTACTTAAACAAATCATAATCAAAGCACTTAATGACACCATCTAGACTCATACTAAGTCCATGTTACTCGTCAAATACTTAAGTCATAAGTTTGGTTCGAAACTGGTCCTCGAATTTAAGTTATACTTAATCACGTATAAAGTTGATTTCAAAGTACCTTCCTAGGGGTTTTCACTTACGTAACCTCGGCTTACACATTTTTATAAAATGGGAAAATAATCTTTTTCACTCAAAACCTTTGCGCACACCTTGCTAACTATCCTTAGCATTTTATCACAAAATTTCACATCTTAATTCGACATTTAAGGGTCTCGAACATAGCATCAACGTGATTACATTTCTGTGATAAAATCTTTAGAACCGCTTTCACTAAAACTAGCATAATTCTTAAACCGTAAACTCTTTTAATGTAATTCTTGCGGCCATGTAAACTAGACAACCATATCTTTGTAACCATATACAGTGGTGATGCTAACAATCAATTTATGGTTTCGGGTATTAACTGATTTCAAGGCTAACAAAATTTCACCATTACGACGGCTATAAATCGAACGTTTCCATTTTGTCACAACATAACCAAGCCACACCGGGCATACCATACATCCACAACCTCAACAAACAACCTTTTTACTTCTCTATGGTCAGTGGTGTGGCTAAAATCCAACACCCACCATTTTTCATATTTTACAAAGTTAAATAACCACTAAAACACTTAAACATGATCTCTTAAGCATATAACATCAAAACAATCATCAAAACTCATATGAACTCAAAGGGTGGGTTAGGGTTTTACCTCCTTGGATGCTCTAACAACACTATCAAGTGTTTATAAACATTTAACAAGCTTTAGGTGGTCCTTAAAGTGCTAAATCCTTAAGATCAAAATAAGAAAACAACTTGAAGTTACTATTCATCCTCATCTTGTAAAATTCATAAAAAATCAAAAAACAAGAGTTTGGTGATCAAATTTTTACCACACCATGTGCTCTTCATAAGCTTTCTTTTGAGCTATAGATCATCAAACATGAAGCTTCCTAGCTAGGTGTAACACCCCCAGATCCGGGGTCAGGGATCTGGTGGTTACGGTCTTACATCCATTCATAATACTTGACTTGAGTCCACAATAAATAAATCACATGCTGTGACCCCACAATAATTACCACTCACACACACAACAGTTATAGTCCCAGAGATGAAATTGAAATAAGTCTTACATTAAAGGGTTACGAATAAAAGTTATTACAATCCCAAAAGGATAACATCATAGGTTTAAAAGTTTTGCCGTTGATTACATTAATTATACATATAGTTAAACAGGAAACAAAAGCTGTCTAACTATGCTACCTCAGCAATGGCGGCAAGCATCTCAGCGGGTAGTCCGGTGGGTCGGGTAACCTGCTTGCGCCGAGTGCGCCTGACGCGAGCCATCTGTCCTAGCTGTTGTTGTGACATAATATAAACAAAGCAAGGGTGAGCGAAAGCCCACCAACAAATATATAACTGAACGATAATTTAAAACAGTTCAAAGCTATCTTTTAAACCATATGCCATGCATTTACGGAAATGATGCCAGTATAATATGAACGATGAAGTTACAAGGTAACTTAAAGTATTTGTTTGAAGGAATATCTGCTACATCAAAGTAAGCGAGATATTATTATCGTTATTAAGAAGAGGAACTTGCAAGAAAGGGTTGCAATTCCAGTTATGACTCTTTTCCAACTCTGCCAACAGTAATCATGTTGCAGGAAATAAATGAATTTGGATGATGAACCAATGATGGAGTATTCACCGCGCCCGCTGTTCCAATCTTGATGATCAGTCGAGATCGTACAGCTCAATTTAGATTTACTACCGGTAGAAGGAAGAACTGACGGCTTTACTTGTATACCGCCATGCTAGCTCTCCCCGGCCAACGGTTGGGCCAAGGGGATGGACCGGCGCTACTCGGCCTCTTACACGACTCCTAGTTCAAATAGAGTTCATGATTCTGAATATAACGTTCGTCCCCCTTTCCCCAAGTATAATACTTGTTGATAAGACTCCACAAAGTAGTCGTATCTAGTTGGAAAGGAAAATTTACCAATAACTCCCAAGCTATTACTTGGTAACGGATATCAACTTGTTCCAGTAATCTTACCCCTCGAAAGATGAGAAGGTAAACAACGACTTAATAAGTCAACGGCACCCGAGTTGCGGGTGAAGGGAATACTTTATGACCGGGAAGTCGACAAGATAAATAACATTTTTCCAAGTAAGGTTCCCTTATTATTAAGAAGATAGACTCAAAGATGAATGATGTCTGGGAACCTTTCTTGATATAAGATTAATAATAATATGACTTCGAAATATTTTCTGTAATAATCGAAGAAGATTAACCTTATCGAGATTATTCTAAGTATGGAATAAATATTCAGAGAATATTTATTGAGTTAAAATATTGAAAGAATATTTGGGAATATGAAAGAATATTTTTAATCAGAGTATTTCTCAAAATAATCCCTGAAGAAATATCAGGAGAATATTTATTGAATAAATAAATATTTAAATGAATATTCAAAACAATATTCATTAATTAATAAGACCTGAAAAGAATATTTAAGGTAATATTCATGATTAATTAGGAATTTAAATGAATATTCAAAAGTAATATTCATTTAATGAATAATATCCTAAATGAATATCAAGTAATATTCATTTAGTAATCCAAGCCTTAAGGAATATTCGAAATAATATTCGATAATTAAATCAAGCTTCAGATGAATATTAAAATAATATTCATCAAGTATTTAATATCTTAAATGAATATTCAAAAGTAATATTGATTTAATAAAATAATAATCTAAAAGAATATCCAAAATAATATTCATTTAATAGTCTCATCTTTAGAAGAATATTCGAAATAATAGTCGATAATCAGTTCGACTCTGAATGAATATTGAGAAATATTATTCGTTGAATAGTTACGTTCAAATAATTATTTGAAGTAAGGATCGTTAAAATAATTAGTCTCGAACGAATATTCAAATAATATTCGTCGCCCAAATAATAGAAAATATTTACTTAAATATCTTCTTCCGAGGTAATCTCGATATATCAAGGAATATTGACTCCCGGTCTATTTTTGATTAATAAGATATATACGCCCTTCTATGAGGGTCTTATAATAACCGGCTTATAACTGATATATAACTATCTAGCTTATAAGCCAACAATAACATTCAGGGAACAAGTATATCAATTCAACTTGAAAGTAGGCATGCATGCAATGGCATATGTATATCAGCAATCATATATATATATATATTTATTCAATCACAACAACAGCCTAAAAGAAGGGAATTGAAACTTGCCTGGTAGTCGAGTACGGTAAGGGGTAGTGGTAGCGGGTCCCGGTTCAGCCTGGTGATCTATAAATAGCCAAGGCATTCGGGATTAATCACTTAACATATTAAAAGTTAATTTATACTTAAATCGAAACACGTTCTCGAGTTATCTCGTTATACCCCTATTAGTGGATTACTTATTATCACTGATCCGACCCGACATTCGTTCGTTAATACGACATGTCACTGCACTTATACTTGGGACATACTTGAGTCATACGAGTTCTAAGGTTGATCGTTACGAACCAATCTTATACTCCGAGTTTTATCGCCCGTTTTCTAAGTGTTTTACCAAAGTTACAAAAGAGTCGTCTTTTAGGGGTTCGTTCGCGTTTAACCTTGACTCGAACATTTTTAATAAATCGAAAAATGCTCTATTTGACATACGGTTTTCTTTCACACCTTCCTTCTTACCCCTAGTATTTATTTACCAAGATTTGCCATGACGTTACATTGCTTACGAGGGTTCAATTTCAGTTACGAACTTTTGTTTACGGATTCGAACTACTTTTAGTAATTTAGTCATAAATCCTAAACCGTAAGTCCGTTTCACGTGATCTTTATATCAAAACGAAGCTTATAACATAATCTAGCCTTTCATGGCAAAATCCGAGACTGGACAGTGTGTTCATGCTACTGCTAATCACGGTTTCTTAAGGCTAACGACAATCGGGCATTACGACGGCTATGTTTACATGATTTCCAAATTTCAAACCATCCAATAATTATAGTTTCCACTCCAAACAACATTTACATGTTATTCAACCATGAACTAAGACCAAGCAATGTCTTTCCGTTCATCTAAACTAATTTCACATTTAATAAATCCCAATCATAATCTTAAGGTCCTAAACATGCATTAAATCCATATAACTCATCTAAAATACCAAAACTTAAACTAAGAGCTTGGTTTTCAAGAGTGGTATACCTTCCTTGGTGTATGTATGAACTTATCAAGCCTTGTTTAGCCCTTATCTAGCCTTAGTATAGCTTGAATAATCAAAAGAAATCAAGAAATAAAAGTTAGTTTATGAAGAACACTATTCATCATCATCTTTGATGATTTATTTGAAAATGATAAAAGATGAATTTGAAGCTGAAATTTCTAGGAGATCATTACCATGATATGTAGTACTTACCATAAAAATTTGAAGAACAAGTGATGGTTGGAAGTTGGACTTCCAATTAGCTAAGAATGGGCAGATTTTTATGAAGAAATGGAGAAAAATGGTGGTGGTTTGTTTTGTTTTGGTGATTTATGGCTAATACATGTATAACCCTTGCATATATAATGGATGCATCTCTTTTAATGTGTTGTTGGCAATCCAATGGTGCCACTTGTTGCTTCCTCATTGGGCCAAGTGTTGGCACTACAACAAACAACTCCATTTTTGCAAGAATGCAATTACACCACTCATCTTGTAGTTGACTTATAAGGATGTTACTTGGGTTTCTCCTTTTCCCACCAATTGAACTTGTTTGTCTCTTGGTTATTTATTCGTTCCTTTGTCCGGGTATTACTCAATTTCCTTGCTTGTTCGTTGATCGTTCGAGGGAATAACTCATTCGTTTCTAGTTAGGGTTTTACCGAAAACCTTCTTAATATTTCTAATACTATTCTTCATCTTACTTAATACTTCTCGAATTTAAATTCCTTAATTCCCTTTTATAACTCCTTAAGTCTTGTAGTGTCCAGGGAAATCTCGGAGAAAATAAAAGTGCTCTTTTTCTGAATCCGACGGCTTTTACATACACTTATTTTCTTCCTGGATCACTAATACGAACTCAGAAATCCGTTCCGAATACCGGGTATATCATTATTATAATAATATTCCAAATTCCACCAAAATCACTATTCATCACTTATTTTTATTTAATTCCTATAATTAGGAAAATGAACCTGGTTCACTCTCGAGTGCTTCTTAACCTTTTTACGGAACCGCTGGACTTATAATAGATATTGATTTGGATGACACAAGAATAATCTTACTTGAAGTAATATACTTATATCCTTAGGAGATTGATCATTCTTACCTATGCCGTCAACCAAAAGTATTCTGCATGACATGTAAGTAATTGAATTCAAATCCGTTCCATTTATTTAATAGATCTTCGTTACATCGCAGTCATAACCACTATTCATTCTTACATCATTAAATACATAAAAGTTTTAATCCCACCCAAAATCTGGGTTCTTACACTAGGGGTTTGAGCCCCACCTTTCGGCTGGACAGAAACTAGAAAGATTGGGTTCTCCAACTTGGAGGAGGGATTTGACTAGGCTATACTCCTTTGTTAACCATGAAATTTTGAACGAATGTTACCCATGGAGTGGAGAAGCTATGATTAAAATTTAGTGATTTAAGGATGGATAGAAGTGGAGATATGAATTTTTCTTTGAGTGGTGTTTCTGTTGGGCAGTTTAGAGGAGTTTGTGTTTTGCTTTGTTTTCTCTTGGATAATTACCACAAATGTGACATCTATATCTTAACACCAGTTAGGCAAGTAGTTTGTAGTGTGTTTGATGTCCACCAATGAGATTAAAACAATTGTTGATAATCTCATGGACCATTTGTCAAGCTAGAAACATGTTACTCGATTTTGTGGTGTTTTACTTCCATGTCCTTGGCTTTTCAAGATTTCTTCCACCACTACCCTTGCCTTTTGGTTTTCACCATAAGTAACTTGATAAATCAGCTCCTTGATTTGTATTGGGCTTTCCCCCTTGCTCTAGGGCTTTATGGAAGTTCTTTCGTCATTTCCTTCATCGAATGATTTCTGTGATCGTCTCAGTGGTTTCCCGCATTATATGTTAAGGTATTGGTGCGGTCCTAATCCTCAAATAGGTATTAAATCCAATATCCTTGGTATATTCCCTTTATCTCAGAATTTGCTCTCCCGGTTTCTCAAGCGTTCTCAAACTCGTTTGCATTCTCTTTGCTCTAAGAATATATTCTCAATCCTCTTTCCCTCTCATAATATATCTATAACGACCTAGAATTTTTCACAGTTTATAAATGTTTATTCAAGTATTAAATGTGGAAATTATTTGCATTATGTTGTGGATAAATTTTATGAAGTCAAGTTATATGTGAAACCATGATTATGTGATTTCATGATAATTGGTATGTGTCGTACATGTTCATGGAATTTTATTCATATTTTTAAAGCATTTAAACTATTTTTAAAGTGCATTTTTAATCTTTCAAAAATCATATAAAATCATTAGAGTTGATTTAAATTATGAAATCTCTTGCATTGTCATCTTTGAGACAAGATTTAGTTTGTAAAATTAGTGTGGATATTTAATTGCGAGTTTTGATATTTTAAAATGATTTAAAAAGCTTTATTTCTTTTAAAGAGCCTTTATTTCGAAAATTCATATAAAATTCATTTTTGAGCTTAATATTATTTTAAAAATATGGGGATGCTTCTAATTTTGTAAACTTTATTTTAAAATTTTTTGAAAATATTTTTACCCCATTCTTTTATTTTATTTCGAATTTAAAATGATTAAAAATTAGATTTAAAAACAGATTTTTCAGCATTTTATTTCCTCTTGCAGAGTTCGTCTCTCTCTCTCACTCTCTCTCTCTCTCTCTCTCTCTCTCTCTCTCTCTCTCTCTCTCTCATAGTTGGTAACATCTCTATTCATGTCTCTCTCGGTTTTATACCGTTTGAATGATTTGAACTCATATCTATACTCGGTTTTCTGTACTCTACCCGATACCAATCATGCATGCCGATTTATGCAGAATTTTCAAAAAACCCATCTCGGGTGTTGGTCTGAATTCGCTTGGGTTTGCTTCCTTTCGTGTTGTATCAGTTATGGGTGTTGTTAAATAAGTTAAAGGTGGAGTTCGTGGAGAAAACCCGAACTCCGGGGACTCCGAACACTGCCACCGCCGGCCGTGAGCTCCGGTGAGCCGGCGGGAGGCTATGATGAATTTTTCTGAGCCTAATTCGTTAAATAAATATTGAATCTGAGTTATGTGATGATTTTGTTAAATTGTTTACGAGTTTAAGTCGAGAAAATTTATAATTGTTTCGTTATATGAATATTATGATTTTATTCGAATAATATGAATTTACGATTCTTGAATTATGCATGTTAGTTGATTTTAGATGATAACCTCGAATAGAATTAAGTTGCATGCAAATATTTTGTAAGGTATATATTGTAATTCGAACATTTCGAATTAATTGTTGAAGAGCATGATTTAATTAAATGTTGATTTTTAATAATTAGTTGTTGAATTCGAATTTAGATAAATATTACATGAATTTGTGAAGATGCATGTTTGAGTTAGTAATTGTTTGTAATTATTTGTGATTAATTCGAATTATTCGAATTATTTGATGAATAAGTATAATTTAAGTATAATTTAACTAAATAATTATTAGTATGATTCTTGTAATTCAAAATGTTTTTGATATGTATTAGTTAATTCCAGAATTTTTATAAGTATGAATTCGAATTTTGAATTAATATATGAATTATATGATTTTGTGATTTATTGAAAGAGATTTAGTGATTTATCATATATGATTTAGTGAATTATATTTGATAATTGTTAAAGTACTGATTAGTGATGTGATTGTTATTGTCGGATAAAAGTAGTATGATTATGATTTGATATGAATTAGAATCCATTGGGAAGTGTAGGTGGATCTTAAATCCATCATAGGGATTTGATTGTGAATTGGAGTCGCATGTTTTCCGACGGGATAGTCCATATTGTAGAGGAAACTCTGCCCGATTTTCGGGAAATTATAAATAGTGAAATGTAAACTAGAATAGCATGATTGCTTATGAGTTAGGTTTATCTGCTAAAGTGTATAAGTGGCTTATGTGGGATGCATGTGCTATGTGTTAAGTGTTTAAATAGTTATCTGTTTACAAGGTGGTTTAGTGTACTATCAGATACGTAGGTTATATGATACGTATTAATGTGTTATAAGAATCGTTTCGGTAGATTAGGATTAGACGATTTAGAAGTATAGTAATCTAAAGTAGTGATATGGTTTATGTAGATAAGAAGGACGTAGGACCTAGCGATAAAGGAAAGGCTAAGGTCGAGTACCAGTGACTGAGCTGTTAGCTGTTGCATTCTACCGGAGACAAGTAACTCTGTCTTTCCTCTGAAAGTTCATATTATTGAAACTGTTATATCTTGTTGATTCAAGCATGCCTATTCTATACCATGTTGATCATACTCCTGTTGTAAACTTACCTTTGCATGTATCCAAAATCTTTATTGATAAACCCTAGTTCAACCCATGTAAACCCTAGACCATTATAATTCTTTTAATTGATTTTTGACCATACTGTCACCCAGAATTAAACAATACTAATTCTTTTTAATTGTTTCTTGACCATATATGTCCTACATTGTACTATAATCAAGTCATATTGGCTGACCGATAAACCAGTGTTCCACTTGACTTATGTCCGTGTCTAGTTTAACCTATGTTGACCCTAAAACACATAAACTTCTTCATGAGCTAAACACTGATCCAAGAACTTAATTGCCTTTAACATTATACCTTAAACTTGAAATCTGATCAATTGCCTTAATGCCTTTGAGTCTATATCTTCTTGATCCAGACTTGTATCCCTATTTCATTGATGTCAGAAAACTTAGTCAAACCCTTTGACTTTTATCATTGCAAATCAAAATGATTTGTTTTCTTAAAATACTTTGAGGTTACTTAGACTGGGCTGATTTGTTATCAGAGAATCGAATGTACTTCGAAGGAAAGGTTTTTAAAAAGATTAAGTATTAAAATGTTTTATAATGTTAAAAAGAGTTTTGCAAAGCCTAATGTTTTAACATAAGATTTTTATAAAAATGTTTGGAACTCCGTCTAAATGGTTTCCACGGATTCCTGATGATTGGAGAGATGGGGCGAACGGGTAATGCTGGTTCCGTCGGTTTGAGTATGTATTAGTGTAGTTCTGGTCTGTCCAGTTCGACACCTTTATAGGCTAATGTGTTGCCTCTTAGGAACCCAAGCTATCCTAATGAAAGGAAATGATGGCCAGAGGGATTTTGTGTCCGGTATGGGGTCTTTATGGGCTGATCACCCATATTGTCTGTTATAAAATAAAAACCTCCAATCAGTTTTCTTAAAGTGATGATTACTTTTTATTTACCATGAAATGAAATTGGTTTATGGAGTTGAAACAAGAAGGATTGACTGTCGCGGATTACGTGGCCAAGATTTGTAGAATTGTTTAATGAGAAATATCTGCTAGGTTATTTACAAGACCAGTTGGAGATTCAGTTTATGGAGTTGAAACAAGAAGGAATGACTATCGTGGATTATGAAGCTAAGTTTACTGAGTTATCTAGGTTTGCACCTCAGTATGTAGGAAATGAAGCTAGTAAGGCTAAGAAATTTCAGCATGAGTTAAAGCCCTGGTTATGGAGTAGAGTTGTTGCGTTTCAGTTAAGAACCTATTCTGCAGTTGTGCAGAAGGCGATGATTATAGAAGGAGAAAGTGATTTGAACCAGAAGGAGAAAGCTAGTAAGAAGAGGAAGTTTAAGAAAGTAGAGAAGAGCCAAGAGACAGAAGGCTAGAAAAGTTTTCAGAACAGAGGAAGGTTTGGAAATCGACAAGGAGGATAGAGAAATTTTCAGAAGTTTGGAGGAAGTAACGGAGGACAAAACCGTAGATCCCAAGGAGTAAACCCTCAGGCTATAACAAGACCTATACTACCAGACTGCAAAATTTGTGGAAGAAAGCACCCTGGTATTTGTAATAAGCCTAATATAGTTTGCTACAAGTGTGGGAAGAAAGGACATTATTGTAACACCCCCAGATCCGGGGTCCGGGATCCGGTGGTTACGCTTTCCAATTCTGTCCACAACAATTGAACTTTCCTTAACATAAAATAAATTACGTCTCTATGACCCAACACAACAATATAAAACACACCCGTTATAGTCCCAGAGATGAAATCAGAGTAACAATCAAATTTTTATTAATCACATTATGAGTTCTTACAATCCAAAAGAATTTCAATGTAAATACATACTCTTTGCCATCCATTTACATAAGTCATACTAGACCATATTCTTGGTACTGAAAGAATAAATATATCCTACCAATAGCTTCTTCTTCAGCTCTGGTAGTCTCATCGTCCTCGCCCGCGTCGAGTGCGCCTTGTGCGAGTCATCTGGTCTAGCTGTTGTTGTGATATAATAATAAAGCAAGGGTGAGCAATAGACCACCAACAATAATATATAACTGAACGATAATATATAACAGTTCAAAAGTATCTTTCAAACCATATGCCATGCATTTATGGGAATGATGCCAGTATAATATGAACGATGAAGTTACAAGGTAACTTAAAGTATTTGTTTGTAGAAATATCTGCTACATCAAAAGTAAGCGAGATATTCTCATTGTTATTAAGAAGAGGAACTTGCATGAAAAGGTTGCAATTCCAGTTATGAACACTTTTCCAGCTCTGCCAACAGTAATCATGTTGCAGGAAATAAATAAGTTTGGATGATGAACCAATGATGGAGTATTCACCGCGCCCGCTGTTCCGATCTTGATGATCAGTCGAGATCGTACAGCTCAATTTAGATTTACTACCGGTAGAAGGAAGAACTGACGGCTTTACTTGTCTACCGCCTTACTAGCTCTCCCCGGCCAACGGTTGGGCCAAAGAGGATGGACCAGCGCTACTCGGCCTCTTACACGACTCCTAGTTCAAAATAGAATTCATGATTCTGAATGTAACATTTGTCCCCCTTTCCCCAAGTATAATACTTGTTGATAAGACTCTACAAAGTAGTCGTATCTAGTTGGAAAGGAAAATTCACCAATAACTTCCAAGTTGAGGCTTGGTATCGAATATCAACTTGTTCCAACAATCTTACCCCTCGAAAGATGAGGAGGTAAACAATGACTTAATAAGTCAACAGCACCCGAGTTGCGAGTGAAGAGAATACTTTATGACCGGGAAGTCGACAAGATAAATAACATTTTCCAAGTAAGGTTCCCTTATTATTAGAGAGGTAGACTCAAAGAAGAATGATGTCTGAGAACCTTTCTTGATATAAGATTAATAATAATATGACTCCGAGATATTTTCTGTAATAATCGAAGAAGATAAACCTTACTGAGGTTATTCTAAGTATGAAATAAATATTCAGAGAATATTTATTGACTTAAAAATATTTAAAGAATATTTAATAATATGAAAGGATATCTTTAATCAGAGTACTTCTCAAATAATCCTTGAAGAAATATCGAGAGAATATTTATTGAATAAATAAATATTTAAATGAATATTCAAAATAATATTCATTAATTAATAGGACCTGAAAGGAATATTTAAGACAATATTCATAATTAATTAGGAATTTAAATGAATATTCAAAAAGTAATAATCATTTAATGAATAATATTCTAAATGAATATCAAGTAATATTCATTTAGTAATCCAAGCCCTAAAGGAATATTCGAGATAATATTCGATAATTAAATCAGGCTTCAGGTGAATATTTAAAATAATATTCATCAAGTAATTAATATCTTAAATGAATTTTCAAAAGTAATACATATTTAATAAAATAATATTCCAAATGAATATCCAAACAATATTCATTTAGTAGACTCATCTTTAAAAGAATATTCGAAATAAAAATCGATAATCAATTCGACTCTGAATGAATATTGAAAAAAATATTATTCGTCGAATGGTTACGTTCAAATAATTATTTCAAGTAAGGATCGTTAAATAAATAATCTCGAACGAATATTCAAATAATATTCGTCGCCCAAATAATAGAAAATATTTACTTAAATATTTTCCTCCGAGGTAATCTCGATATATCAAGAAATATTGACTCCCGGTCTATATTTGATGAATAAGATGTATACACCCTTCTCTGAGGGTCTTACAATAACCGGCTTATAATTGATACGATAGCTATCTAATTTATAAGCTAATAACAATCAGGGAACAAGCATAATGATATAACTTGAAAGTAGGCATGCATGCTATGGCATATGTATAACAGAAAACATATATACAATTATATTCAATCACAACAACAGCCTAAAAGAAGGGAATTGAAACTTGCCTGGTAGTCGAGTACGGTAAGGGGGTAGTGGTAGCGGGTCCCGGTTCAGCTCGGTGATCTATAAATAGCCAAGGCATTCGGGATTAATCACTTAACATCTTAAAAGTTAAGTTATACTTAAATCGAAACACGTTCTCGAGTTATCTCGTTATACCCCTTTTAGTGGATTCATTTTATCATTGATCCGACCCGACATTTGTTCGTTAATACGACATGTCACTGTACTTATACCTGGGACATACTTAAGTCATACAAGTTCTAAGGTCGATCGTTACGAACCAATATTATACTCCGAGTTTTATCGCCCGTTTTCTAAGTGTTTTACCGAAGTTATAAAAGAGTCGTCTTTTAGGGGTTCGTTCGCGTTTACCCTCGACTCGAACATTTTTAATAAATCGAAAAATGATCCTTTTGACATACGGTTTTCTTTCACACCTTCCTTTTTACCTCTAGTATTTATTTACCAAGATTCGCCGTGACGTTACATAGTTTACGAGGGTTCAATTTCAGTTACGAACTTTCGTTTACGGATTCGAACTACTTTTAGTAAATCGGTCATAAATCCTAAACCGTAAGTCTGTTTCACGTGATCTTTATATCAAAACGAAGCTTAGAACATTACCTATCCTAACATGGCAGATAAAGTCTCTGGACAGTAGGGCTTTGACATGGAAAATGGCATAAAAAACATGGTATTGTAAAATCGGACATTATAACGGCTACGTTTACGCATTTTCCAAAGTTTTTACACTTTATCACGATCACACCATGATCAAATCAACCACTTAAACACATGATAAACATCATGACAAGATCAATAACATCTCCTTATAACCATCTCATGGATCATCAACCATAATCACCAACAAATCCATGGATCTAAACATATAACTAACATATCAACCACTAATCAACCAATCCTTCTTATTACTCATATAAACTCAAAGTAAAAGCTATAGTTTAGGATGTTTATACCTTCCTCGAAGTATATTCTAGCCTCACTAAGCTTGGTATGGTCCTTGGATTCCCTTAAGCTTGCTAAATCAATCATGAAAACAAGAAAATCAAAGATTAGTTTTCATTAAAACACTATTCATCCTCCTCTTTGAGGATTTATTTGAAAATGGTAAAAGAGGATTTTGGGGCTAAGATTTCTAGGAGATTATTTTTATGAATTATAGGACTTACCATAAAAATTTGGAGACCAAATGATGGTTGGAAGGTTGATTTCTCCTCTTGAATTAAGGAAGAAGCCGAATGGGGTATTAAGTGGGAGAATGGTGTTCTTGGCTTGCTTCTCTTGCTTTGTTGGTGATAAAATGAATTATTAATGATGTGTGTAGATAATATCTATCATAAAGCTACTTTAATAAAGGTGGTTATGTCATGGATGAGGTATTTCAAGAGATAAGTGTTGGTTTTTAGTGGATTGATGATGGAATGAGCTAAGTACTTGGTTTTGATTCTAAGTGTGCTAGTTGCTTAAGTAACTACTTGGTTGCTAGATATTTTCTACTAGCACATGCATGTATCTTGATTCCCTGCTTGTTTCTTTGTCCGTTTATTGCTCAATTCATTGATCGTTCGGACGAATAACTAAGTAGTTTCACCTCTAGGGTTTACCGGGAAATTTCTCGATATTCATAATACCTTCCCCAATCCTTAATATAATCCTCGTGATGACCATGTAGGATATTTAATCTCGATACGAACTTAATCCGTAATCTAGGATTCGTTCGCTTTATTGATTAATCTCGTTATAACGTTTTAGCGGTTTCTAGAACGCTTGTTTCACTGCCTCAGTGGTTTCCTACCTTCATTCTTAAATCAAATATAATAACATCCCAAAATATCAAATCCTCAAAGTTAATATCTCAATTCTTGGATTATAATAATATTTAATCCACTGTCCGGTCATATATTATACCGAAAAAGAATTTGGAATTTCTGAATTCCGATCGTCTCTGCATTCACTTATTTCCTCCGCGTATTACTAATATGACTTCGAAACATCCATATCACGTCCCGTACATAGGGTGGCGTGAAAAGTTTTCCAACTTACAAAATCACTATTCATCCACCAAATTACTATGCACGTACAGGAAACACTATGCACGTACGGGAAATACTATGCACGTACGGGAAACACTATGCACGTACTCATTTCCCTTCAAGGATCCATTAGCTCCTTCTTGGATGGTAGATTATTCTTATCTAGGTCCTCAACCATCGAATTACTCTATTCTGACAATATACCAATGCATCAGGATCATTGTCCAAAGCAATATCCATTCATTACAATCATTGTTCTTTGAAACCACCATTCATTAGAGCTGGTGACCTTGTTGTCGGAATCATTGTTCCTCATTTTATCATTACTTAATAAAAAGTTTTAATTATATCCAAAATTTGGGGTTCTTACAGTCTCCCCTCCTTAAAAGGATTCCATCCCGGAATCAGGTAGGAAGCAAAGAGTCGTTTGCCTGTCGTTCACTTTTTAGCTTCCCGGTCAATTCTTAGTCGTTCTACCCTTCCTCAGCACATCTTCTAGTGCTACAATCCATACTGTATCCTTTTTCCATCAACGTTGCTACTTTTCGTACAACTCACTATCCGGGTTATACTCTTACTCAGTCTTATCCTTATTGATACATGCAGTAACATTGGTATCACTATCACCCTATGAATTCGGAGGTAACCTCGCTCGTACTGTGCATTTCCTAATCGCTTTAATCTTTGCAATCTCGATCAATATAGGGAAGTGGAAAGATTTATTGAGAGATCACTATGATCAATTGAACATTTGTTATGTTGCATAGTTAGTACAGAAGGGGGTCAGCCTTTAGTACTTGACACGCAATTAAACAAGTCATGGTATTCCACTTAGACTTCTATCACATAGACAGATAGTCACGTAGCAGTACCTCCCCTCCTAAAAGGGTTGTTCTTCTCAATTCATAAAGAAGATGAATAAGAGAGAAGAAGAGAAAAGAGTTCTAAAGGATTATAGAAAGCTTTCATGATTGTAGAATATCATACTCAGAATTTACCTCTGAACTATAGAGGTTTATCAAAGAAGAAATTAATCATAATTATATCCAATACTATTTGATCACAATCTCACGTGTCAACATATCTTGCTGCTTTGTCCATTATTCTATGGACAAATACTCTTGTTCAATCTTAACGATACTCACATTCGGGAAATCCTTCAACCTTTCAGGTTAAATCTTAGATTTCTCACTTGACATCATTATTACTGACATCCCATATCATGTTACTAGCTTTTTCATAACTATAATATTGACACTATCCGGTTGTCATCCTGAGAATTCATTAGAAAACCCATTCATAACATTCCTTGCTTCTCATTCCATAGTTGCTTTCCCAGCCTTTTCTTTATCAATCACATCCTTCTTATATCTGATTCTTACTCATTTCTATTATTTACTTTCACCTTCACATCTTTATTGAGACACCTTTTTGCACTTGGTACCTCCTTATCGGTATTCCGTCACATTTATTCTATAATCATCACGTTATTCCAATTTAAACTTTCCGAAATGAATCTGGCCCGATCCCTTTAACTTAGATTCATATAATCTACTTCTGCCAACCTTGTTTCTCATCACTTGTTCTTTTATATCCGTGGTTTTCCACAGGTTGTCTTTCGTAAGTCAGACCAGGTCGTATATCTACCGGCTCATGCTCTTATCATCTATCGAGCATCTGCATTTTACTAGCGTAGCCTGACCACATGAAAACCCGTTATGACCGTGCTATAAGTTTTGGGGGTAAGGCTGGCTCGAATACCGCCGTCCGAACACTTTTAAACTCTCAGGTGGCCCAATAAGTCTCGGGCTCAACCGCCCTTCCCTCCAAGTCTCATTAATTCTTTCCATGGGAATATCTTTAACATCATGAATCATCAACCTCATATTCTCTATCTTATTTGCGCAGAAGTACACTAACATAAACTTGTTTGTCATTCATCAACATGCCATTTAGTTAATCAATGGCAGCACTTTCTTTATCTTTACATTGTCATCTACTTTCTTAGAAGAATCACCATCGCTTGTTGTTTACGTAGTGCATTAATAGCTAATCCTACGGGTTTCAAATCCTTTAGGGAGACAAAGTAATCACTATTCCTTTTCCATAAGGAACACTTCCTGAACTTGATGTAGATATTACATGAAGTAGATACCTTTGCGGAAGAGTTTCAAGCATCGCAGCTACGTCAGGTTGATGAAACTATCACTCATGCAGCTTCCATAAAAGACTGGAAACTTAACGGTTTACTTCGTTAATTTTGTATCATGGTCCTGGTCTGCCTCAAAACGGGACCTTCTAAGGTACGTAATATGCTTAAGACTCCATCAGGAATCGAATCTTTACTTAAACTATTATTACCTTCGATTCTTGCACAATCATCAAAAGGAATGTAACTTCCTCCACTCCAATATGACCTTCAAGGTCTTTCCAAATATCATTTTTTTTCTTCGGTATGAACATTTATAATTATTCCTTTATACTTAGACTGTCGGCCACCTCATTGGCCTTTCCTGATAATAATAATTTCTGGTAATCCTTGTTCTCTGGATATATTCCAATTCAAACATTTCTACCTCATTCCCATCATTGTTGGGTGAAAGCATTCTCCCTTAAGCTCTGCTGATGGAGAAAAATATATTTATCAGTCTTTCTCCATAAGTCATTGCTTCCACCTACCCGTGGGAACTTTATCACGTTTATTCCCAATCCTACTTAGGATACTTCTTTTCTTAGTTCTTTCCTTATCTTAGGATAATCTCAACCTTTATAGGTTCAATCCACACTTCCTCAGGGTTTCATACATGCCTCATCTGGCATTATTGTTACTATGTCATACATTCCTTACCAAACTTCCATTTTGAAGTTCGGAATATTACCTTTTTCCTTGTAATGTTTCATAGGTCATCCTCATCCTTCCTCCTGTATTTTCTGGGTACAGGGTATATCAAAATGTCATTGATCAATACTCTAATAATTCTATCTATGTTCTTTCCAGAACTCTTTTTAATAATCCTTACCGGTCATTGTTGCCTTAGCAAGTCCAACTCATATCATCTGAAGTCATAATGTCGTTATTAGGGTTAATGCCACCCCTTGTGCATTCCCCAGGGTTTGTCTTAATTTATGGATATCCTATCCTTAATTCAACTGCCAAGGAATTCTTGCATCTTATAATTGGCAATCAGATCATGTATCCTTAATAAAGGTCTCTTTTCAATCATTCTCATTTGATAATCGATCGGTGGCATAATGCCACCCTCTTCTTTCAGATAGTTGTCAGCACATTTGGCCTTCCAAAAGGCAACGTATGCCTATCTGCTCTCTTACAGAACTTGGTAATGGTAGCAAGGATGTTTTGGAAGATATTGGTCGAGTTCAACGTGAATCTCTTTGTACTTTTCGTTCTTCTCAAATGTACTTGCCTTAGACAAAATTTCTACAGCATACTGATCCATCTCTGACCATTTCCATACTCTCTTCATAAACCTTCGTTGTTTACTTCCCTTAGTCGTAATATGTTCATGGTATTCATGATACCCTAACATCATACATCTCAAGTCACTATACTTCCATTTTACTCGTAATCTTGGACAACCATATACACATGAGTCACTTTAGTACGGGTTACCCCATCCCAAAAAGGTCTAGTAAATTCCCCATCAAAACATGGGTTGCAAAGGGTTTAGTAGAAGATTCCTACGATCTCATTAATATTTCCTTTATATCAGAAGCCCTTGCAGTCGGTGCTTACTTAGAAGCAACCCTGCTTTGTCTTTTCATTGCTGGTCTAGTCACTTTATAGTCCGTTGTGATTTGGCCTCAACTGGCCACACTAAAATAAAAAAAATATATGATTTTAAAGGTTGGCTAATTAGCATTACTTTTCTAGCAATTGCCGGCATAGTGTCTTCTTCTTTGATACCTTTCTACCTTTCCAAAACTTTACTTCATATAAGTCTTAATCGGCTACTCAGCGCCGTCTCCGGTCGCCTTTCCTCTATTCTTATCTTCTCAACTATTCTTATCAATCCCGCGTGCCATGCAAGCTTACCATTCCTGGCATAACAGCCTTTTCACTTAAGTCAATCCCGGAGTTTCTCCGTCCGGCTAATTTCTTACTTACATTTCCTGTTTTCGTCCAATCTCACTTCATCATTTTATCACTACCGTCGATTGTAATGCTCAGGGTCCGTTTACTAACCCATTTTACAGCATCCTTACCCAAATCACAGGGTTTGCTCCAGTTTCTACTCTCTTCCATGACATTCTCTGGTAATCAGAAAGACAAGGTTTGCTAAAATTCACCGAATTCCTTTCCAGACTCAGGGAAATTTTGATCAATCTACCCACCTACTGGTAACATTAAGGAGACCAGTTTCGAAACCTGAAGAATAGTTCTATGAACCTCCAAGCAGGTGGAATCATAAGCAGTCATAGTTAACGAAATAATCATCATTAGATTTGAAGTTTACCCACTGGAGAGGAATCAATTATATCCATCCCTTAGAAGGGAATCAATAGTTTCAAACTGAAACCTGTCACAACGTCCTGATACCTATACGTCCTGATATTCAATACTACCAAATGTCGGTCTACCTAACCCTTTATGCGAAGCGTCGTTGGAAGCACAAAGTCTCCTTTTTCCATTAAGCAATGCCAGCTCTTGGTCATTACCAATTTCACCTTTTAGCTCCAGGAAAATTTTCTCACATTTTTCTCTTTAACTGCTGATCGTATTACTTGATCTATTATAATTCCGCATCGGAATAAACTTAAGGTAACTACTATAATTCATTGAAAGAAAGAATTTAATATTCCTCTGAATTACATGCATCTAACATTTCTGGTTCATCATTTTACTGAGTTGAAATTAACTCTATACTTAGTCTCTGGCAGTAGTCTCATTACGAGTTCATCTTGACTCACTGGTCTTATCTTCCGGTAGGTTCTGAGATCATTGTCTTGCTTACTACTTCCTTATATAACTTTATCCAATCATACTATCACTTCCCAATGTTTTTACTTTCTAACTGATTCATTCATAAAATGAACATTTCCCTTAATAAAACCACCTTATTAACCTCAATTTGGTTCCAAAATTTACAACCTACGACACCTGCCTTCTCATGGCGAATTATTACTGACCATATTCATACTAATTCATTTATCAAATGATATGGCACTTACTGCCTCCTTCTCAACTATTCCTAGGGACTCTGCTCCTCGCCCTAAATCGATGCCTTTGATAATCATACATCCCTCTAGCTCTTTCTTCGTTAATATGGAAGTCTCTAGGGATTCTCGTCTATTCCCGTATAAGATCTCAAGTGATCCTTTCAATCTGTCTTACTTGTTGGTACTACCTCCAGTAGACCGGCTACGAATCCAACATGAATCTTCAGTTTTCTTGCTAATAACTCAGTTCTTTATGCTCCCTTTTTCTGAGCACTATACTTTAATCATCATAGTTTTTCTGGCTGTAACCCTCATTCCTCAAGGGTAAGCTCCTTATCCTAACAGGATTTTTCCTTATCTGCTGGAACCTCTTCCGGGTCTCCAGTAGGGTACTCCATCGAATTACCCGCTGATCTTCAGCATATAAAGCATCATCGCGCTGCTGCTCGTATGCCTCAAGATCTGTCGCCTTACTCGTCAATACGATATCGAGCTAAGTTACTATCACGATACTTAAAGTTCCCATAAGGGTTTTATATGTCATCACTACATTAAGTAGTACGACTATGAACTTGGCAAGAGTTCTTATTATCTTAATGAATTTATTGTTTTAACGTCGTATCATCTCTTGGGATATATAACTCTCGCTCTGATACCACTTCTATAACACCCCCAGATCCGGGGTCCGGGATCCGGTGGTTACGGTTTCCAATTCTGTCCACAACAATTGAACTTTCCTTAACATAAAATAAATTACGTCTCTATGACCCAACACAACAATATAAAACACACCCGTTATAGTCCCAGAGATGAAATCAGAGTAACAATCAAATTTTTATTAATCACATTATGAGTTCTTACAATCCAAAAGAATTTCAATGTAAATACATACTCTTTGCCATCCATTTACATAAGTCATACTAGACCATATTCTTGGTACTGAAAGAATAAATATATCCTACCAATAGCTTCTTCTTCAGCTCTGGTAGTCTCATCGTCCTCGCCCGCGTCGAGTGCGCCTTGTGCGAGTCATCTGGTCTAGCTGTTGTTGTGATATAATAATAAAGCAAGGGTGAGCAATAGCCCACCAACAATAATATATAACTGAACGATAATATATAACAGTTCAAAAGTACCTTTCAAACCATATGCCATGCATTTATGGGAATGATGCCAGTATAATATGAACGATGAAGTTACAAGGTAACTTAAAGTATTTGTTTGTAGAAATATCTGCTACATCAAAAGTAAGCGAGATATTCTCATTGTTATTAAGAAGAGGAACTTGCATGAAAAGGTTGCAATTCCAGTTATGAACACTTTTCCAGCTCTGCCAACAGTAATCATGTTGCAGGAAATAAATAAGTTTGGATGATGAACCAATGATGGAGTATTCACCGCGCCCGCTGTTCCGATCTTGATGATCAGTCGAGATCGTACAGCTCAATTTAGATTTACTACCGGTAGAAGGAAGAACTGACGGCTTTACTTGTCTACCGCCTTACTAGCTCTCCCCGGCCAACGGTTGGGCCAAAGGGGATGGACCGGCGCTACTCGGCCTCTTACACGACTCTTAGTTCAAAATAGAATTCATGATTCTGAATGTAACATTCGTCCCCCTTTCCCCAAGTATAATACTTGTTGATAAGACTCTACAAAGTAGTCGTATCTAGTTGGAAAGGAAAATTCACCAATAATTTCCAAGCTGTGGCTTGGTATCGAATATCAACTTGTTCCAACAATCTTACCCCTCGAAAGATGAGGAGGTAAACAATGACTTAATAAGTCAACAGCACCCGAGTTGCGAGTGAAGAGAATACTTTATGACCGGGAAGTCGACAAGATAAATAATATTTTCCAAGTAAGGTTCCCTTATTATTAGAGAGGTAGACTCAAAGAAGAATGATGTCTGAGAACCTTTCTTGATATAAGATTAATAATAATATGACTCCGAGATATTTTCTGTAATAATCGAAGAAGATAAACCTTATTGAGGTTATTCTAAGTATGAAATAAATATTCAGAGAATATTTATTGAATTAAAAATATTTAAAGAATATGAAAGGATATCTTTAATCAGAGTACTTCTCAAATAATCCTTGAAGAAATATCGAGAGAATATTTATTGAATAAATAAATATTTAAATGAATATTCAAAATGATATTCATTAATTAATAGGACCTGAAAGGAATATTTAAGACAATATTCATAATTAATTAGGAATTTAAATGAATATTCAAAAAGTAATAATCATTTAATGAATAATATTCTAAATAAATATCAAGTAATATTCATTTAGTAATCCAAGCCCTAAAGGAATATTCGAGATAATATTCGATAATTAAATCAGGCTTCAGGTTAATATTTAAAATAATATTCATCAAGTAATTAATATCTTAAATGAATTTTCAAAAGTAATATTTATTTAATAAAATAATATTCCAAATGAATAACCAAATAATATTCATTTAGTAGACTCATCTTTAGAAGAATATTCGAAATAATAATCGATAATCAATTCGACTCTGAATGAATATTGAAAAAAATATTATTCGTCGAATGGTTACGTTCAAATAATTATTTGAAGTAAGGATCGTTAAATAAATAATCTCGAACGAATATTCAAATAATATTCGTCGCCCAAATAATAGAAAATATTTACTTAAATATTTTCCTCCGAGGTAATCTCGATATATCAAGAAATATTGACTCCCGGTCTATATTTGATGAATAAGATGTATACACCCTTCTCTGAGGGTCTTACAATAACCGGCTTATAATTGATACGATAGCTATCTAATTTATAAGCTAATAACAATCAGGGAACAAGCATAATGATATAACTTGAAAGTAGGCATGCATGCTATGGCATATGTATAACAGAAAACATATATATAATTATATTCAATCACAACAACAGCCTAAAAGAAGGGAATTGAAACTTGCCTGGTAGTCGAGTACGGTAAGGGGGTAGTGGTAGCGGGTCCCGGTTCAGCTCGGTGATCTATAAATAGCCAAGGCATTCGGGATTAATCACTTAACATCTTAAAAGTTAAGTTATACTTAAATCGAAACACGTTCTCGAGTTATCTCGTTATACCCCTTTTAGTGGATTCATTTTATCATTGATCCGACCCGACATTTGTTCGTTAATACAACATGTCACTGTACTTATACTTGGGACATACTTAAGTCATACAAGTTCTAAGGTCGATCGTTACGAACCAATATTATACTCCGAGTTTTATCGCCCGTTTTCTAAGTGTTTTACCGAAGTTATAAAAGAGTCGTCTTTTAGGGGTTCGTTCGCGTTTACCCTCGACTCGAACATTTTTAATAAATCGAAAAATGATCCTTTTAACATACGATTTTCTTTCACACCTTCCTTTTTACCTCTAGTATTTATTTACCAAGATTTTCCATGACGTTACATAGTTTACGAGGGTTCAATTTCAGTTACGAACTTTCGTTTACGGATTCGAACTACTTTTAGTAAATCGGTCATAAATCCTAAACCGTAAGTCTGTTTCACGTGATCTTTATATCAAAACGAAGCTTAGAACATTACCTATCGTAACATGGCAGATAAAGTCTCTGGACAGTAGGGTTTTGACATGGAAAATGGCAAACAAAACATGGTATTGTAAAATCGGACATTATAACGGCTACGTTTACGCGTTTTCCAAAGTTTTTACACTTTATCACGATCACACCATGATCAAATCAACCACTTAAACACATGATAAACATCATGACAAGATCAATAACATCTCCTTATAACCATCTCATGGATCATCAACCATAATCAACCACAAATCCATGGATCTAAACATATAACTAACATATCAACCACTAATCAACCAATCCTTCTTATTACTCATATAAACTCAAAGTAAAAGCTATAGTTTAGGATGTTTATACCTTCCTCGAAGTATATTCTAGCCTCACTAAGCTTGGTATGGTCCTTGGATTGCCTTAAGCTTGCTAAATCAATCATGAAAACAAGAAAATCAAAGATTAGTTTTCATTAAAACACTATTCATCCTCCTCTTTGAGGATTTATTTGAAAATGGTAAAAGAGGATTTTGGGGCTAATATTTCTAGGAGATTATTTTTATGAATTATAGGACTTACCATAAAAATTTGGAGACCAAATGATGGTTGGAAGGTTGATTTCTCCTCTTGAATTAAGGAAGAAGCCGAATGGGGTATTAAGTGGGAGAATGGTGTTCTTGGCTTGCTTCTCTTGCTTTGTTGGTGATAAAATGAATTATTAATGATGTGTGTAGATAATATCTATCATAAAGCTACTTTAATAAAGGTGGTTATGTCATGGATGAGGTATTTCAAGAGACAAGTGTTGGTTTTTAGTGGATTGATGATGGAATGAGCTAAGTACTTGGTTTTGATTCTAAGTGTGCTAGTTGCTTAAGTAACTACTTGGTTGCTAGATATTTTCTACTAGCACATGCATGTATCTTGATTCCCTACTTGTTTCTTTGTCCGTTTATTGCTCAATTCATTGATCGTTCGGACGAATAACTAAGTAGTTTCACCTCTAGGGTTTACCGGGAAATTTCTCGATATTCATAATACCTTCCCCAATCCTTAATATAATCCTCGTGATGACCATGTAGGATATTTAATCTCGATACGAACTTAATCCGTAATCTAGGATTCGTTCGCTTTATTGATTAATCTCGTTATAACGTTTTAGCGGTTTCTAGAACGCTTGTTTCACTGCCTCAGTGGTTTCCTACCTTCATTCTTAAATCAAATATAATAACATCCCAAAATATCAAATCCTCAAAGTTAATATCTCAATTCTTGGATTATAATAATATTTAATCCACTGTCCGGTCAAATATTATACCGAAAAAGAATTTGGAATTTTTGAATTCCGATCGTCTCTGCATTCACTTATTTCCTCCGCATATTACTAATATGACTTCGAAACATCCATATCACGTCCCGTACATAGGGTGGCGTGAAAAGTTTTCCAACTTACAAAATCACTATTCATCCACCAAATTACTATGCACGTACAGGAAACACTATGCACGTACGGGAAATACTATGCACGTACGGGAAACACTATGCACGTACGGGAAACACTATGCACGTACTCATTTCCCTTCAAGGATCCATTAGCTCCTTCCTGGATGGTAGATTATTCTTATCTAGGTCCTCAACCATCGAATTACTCTATTCTGACAATATACCAATGCATCAGGATCATTGTCCAAAGCAATATCCATTCATTACAATCATTGTTCTTTGAAACCACCATTCATTAGAGCTGGTGACCTTGTTGTCGGAATCATTGTTCCTCATTTTATCATTACTTAATAAAAAGTTTTAATTATATCCAAAATTTGGGGTTCTTACAGTCTCCCCTCCTTAAAAGGATTCCGTCCCGGAATCAGGTAGGAAGCAAAGAGTCGTTTGCCTGTCGTTCACTTTTTAGCTTCCCGGTCAATTCTTAGTCGTTCTACCCTTCCTCAGCACATCTTCTAGTGCTACAATCCATACTGTATCCTTTTTCCATCAACGTTGCTACTTTTCGTACAACTCACTATCCGGGTTATACTCTTACTCAGTCTTATCCTTATTGATACCTACAGTAACATTGGTATCACTATCACCCTACGAATTCGGAGGAAACCTCACTCGTACTGTGAATTTCCTAATCGCTTTAATCTTCGCAATCTCGATCAATATAGAGAAGTGGAAAGATTTATTGAGAGATCACTATGATCAATTGAACATTTGTTATTTTGCATAGTTAGTACAGAAGGGGGCCAGCCTTTAGTACTTGACACGCAATTAAACAAGTCATGGTATTCCACTTAGACTTCTATCACATAGACAGATAGTCACGTAGCAGTACCTCCCCTCCTAAAAGGGTTGTTCTTCTCAATTCATAAAGAAGATGAATAAGAGAGAAGAAGAGAAAAGAGTTCTAAAGGATTATTGAAAGCTTTCATGATTGTAGAATATCATACTCAGAATTTACCTCTGAACTATAGAGGTTTATCAAAGAAGAAATTAATCATAATTATATCCAATACTATTTGATCACAATCTCACGTGTCAACATATCTTGCTGCTTTGTCCATTATTCTATGGACAAATACTCTTGTTCAATCTTAACGATACTCACATTCGGGAAATCCTTCAACCTTTCAGGTTAAATCTTAGATTTCTCACTTGACATCATTATTACTGACATCCCAAATCATGTTACTAGCTTTTTCATAACTATAATATTGACACTATCCGGTTGTCATCCTGAGAATTCATTAGAAAACCCATTCATAACATTCCTTGCTTCTCATTCCATAGTTGCTTTCCCAGCCTTTTCTTTATCAATCACATCCTTCTTATATCTGATTCTTACTCATTTCTATTATTTACTTTCGCCTTCACCTCTTTATTGAGACACCTTTTTGCACTTGGTACCTCCTTATCGGTATTCCGTCACATTTATTCTATAATCATCACGTTATTCCAATTTAAACTTTCCGAAATGAATCTGGCCCGATCCCTTTAACTTAGATTCATATAATCTACTTCTGCCAACCTTGTTTCTCATCACTTGTTCTTTTCTATCCCTGGTTTTCCACAGGTTGTCTTTCGTAAGTCAGACCAGGTCGTATATCTACCGGCTCATGCTCTTATCATCTATCGAGCATCTGCATTTTACTGGCGTAGCCTGGCCACATGAAAACCCGTTATGACCGTGCTATAAGTTTTGGGGGTAAGGCTGGCTCGAATACCACCGTCCGAACACTTTTAAACACTCAGGTGGCCCAATAAGTCTCGGGCTCAACCGCCCTTCCCTCCAAGTCTCATTAATTCTTTCCATGGGAATATCTTTAACATCATTAATCATCAACCTCATATTCTCTATCTTGTTTGCGCAGAAGTACACTAATATAAACTTGTTTGTCATTCATCAACATGCCATTTAGTTAATCAATGGCAGCACTTTCTTTATCTTTACATTGTCATCTACTTTCTTAGAAGAATCACCATCGCTTGTTGTTTACGTAATGCATTAATAGCTAATCCTACGGGTTTCAAATCCTTTAGGGAGACAAAGTAATCACTATTCCTTATCCATAAGGAACACTTCCTGAACTTGATGTAGATATTACATGAAGTAGATACAATTGCAGAAGAGTTTCAAGCATCGCAGCTACGTCAGGTTGATGAAACTATCACTCATGCAGCTTCCATAAAAGACTGGAAACTTAATGGTTTACTTCGTTAATTTTGTATCATGGTCCTGGTCTGCCTCAAAACGGGACCTTCTAAGGTACGTAATATGCTTAAGACTCCATCAGGAATCGAATCTTTACTTAAACTATTATTACCTTCGATTCTTGCACAATCATCAAAAGGAATGTAACTTCCTCCACTCCAATATGACCTTCAAGGTCTTTCCAAATATAATTTTGTTTCTTCGGTATGAACATTTATAATTATTCCTTTATACTTAGACTGTCGGCCACCTCATTGGCCTTTCCTGATAATAATAATTTCTGGTAATCCTTGTTCTCTGGATATATTTCAATTCAAACATTTCTACCTCACTCCCACCATTGTTGGGTGAAAGCATTCTCCCTTAAGCTCTGCTGATGGAGAAAAATATATTTATCAGTCTTTCTCCATAAGTCATTGCTTCCACATACCCGTGGGAACTTTATCACGTTTATTCCCAATCATACTTAGGACACTTCTTTTCTTAGTTCTTTCCTTATCTTAGGATAATCTCAACCTTTATAGGTTCAATCCATACTTCCTCAGGGTTTCATACATGCCTCATCTGGCATTATTGTTACTATGTCATACATTCCTTACCAAACTTCCATTTTGAAGTTCGGAATATTACCTTTTTCCTTGTAAGGTTTCATAGGTCATCCTCATCCTTCCTCCTGTATTTTCTGGGTACAGGGTATATCAAAATGTCATTGATCAATACTCTAATAATTCTATCTATGTTCTTTCCAGAACTCTTTTTAATAATCCTTACCGGTCATTGTTGCCTTAGCAAGTCCAACTCATATCATCTGAAGTCATAATGTCGTTATTAGGGTTAATGCCACCCTTTGTGCATTCCCCAGGGTTTGTCTTAATTTATGGATATCCTATCCTTAATTCAACTGCCAAGGAATTCTTGCATCTTATAATTGGCAATCAGATCATGTATCCTTAATAAAGGTCTCTTTTCAATCATTCTCATTTGATAATCGATCGGTGGCTTAATGCCACCCTCTTCTTTCAAATAGTTGTCAGCCCATTTGGCCTTCCAAAAGGCAACGTATGCCTATCTGCTCTCTTACAGAACTTGGTAATGGTAGCAAGGATGTTTTGGAAGATATTGGTCGAGTTTAACGTGAATCTCTTAGTACTTTTCGTTCTTCTCAAATGTACTTGCCTTAGACAAAATTTCTACAGCATACTGATCCATCTCTGACCATTTCCATACTCTCTTCATAAACCTTCGTTGTTTACTTCCCTTAGTCGTAATATGTTCATGGTATTCATGATACCCTAACATCATACATCTCAAGTCACTATACTTCCATTTTACTCGTAATCTTGGACAACCATATACACATGAGTCACTTTAGTACGGGTTACCCCATCCCAAAAAGGTCTAGTAAATTCCCCATCAAAACATGGGTTGCAAAGGGTTTAGTAGAAGATTCCTACGATCTCATTAATATTTCCTTTATATCAGAAGCCCTTGCAGTCGGTGCTTACTTAGAAGCAACCCTGCTTTGTCTTTTCATTGCTGGTCTAGTCACTTTATAGTCCGTTGTGATTTGGCCTCAACTGGCCACACTAAAATAAAAAAAAATATATGATTTTAAGGGTTGGCTAATTAGCATTACTTTTCTAGCAATTGCCGGCATAGTGTCTTCTTCTTTGATACCTTTCTACCTTTCCAAAACTTCACTTCATATAAGTCTTAATCGGCTACTCAGCAACGTCTCCGGTCGCCTTTCCTCTATTTTTATCTTCTCAACTATTCTTATCAATCCCGCGTGCCATGCAAGCTTACCATTCCTGGCATAACAGCCTTTTCACTTAAGTCAATCCCGGAGTTTCTCCGTCCGGCTAATTTCTTACTTACATTTCCTGTTTTCGTCCAATCTCACTTCATCATTTTATCACTACCGTCGATTGTAATGCTCAGGGTCCGTTTACTAACCCATTTTACAGCATCCTTACCCAAATCACAGGGTTTGCTCTAGTTTCTACTCTCTTCCATGACATTCTCTGATAATCAGAAAGACAAGGTTTGCTAAAATTCACCGAATTCCTTTCCAGACTCAGGGAAATTTTGATCAATCTACCCACCTACTGGTAACATTAAGGAGACCAGTTTCGAAACCTGAAGAATAGTTCTATGAACCTCCAAGCAGGTGGAATCATAAGCAGTCATAGTTAACGAAATAATCATCATCAGATTGGAAGTTTACCCACTGGAGAGGAATCAGTTATATCCATCCCTTAGAAGGGAATCAATAGTTTCAAACTGAAACCTGTCACAGCGTCCTGATACCTATACGTCCTGATATTCAATACTACCAAATGTCGGTCTACCTAACCCTTTATGCGAAGCGTCGTTGGAAGCACAGATTCTCCTTTTTCCATTAAGCAATGCCAGCTCTTGGTCATTACCAATTTCACCTTTTAGCTCCAGGAAGATTTTCTCACATTTTTCTCTTTAACTGCTGATCGTATTACTTGATCTATTATAATTCCGCATCGGAATAAACTTCAGGTAACTACTATAATTCATTGAAAGAAAGAATTTAATATTCCTCTGAATTACATGCATCTAACATTTCTGGTTCAACATTTTACTGAGTTGAAATTAACTCTATACTTAGTCTCTGGCAGTAGTCTCATTACGAGTTCATCTTGACTCACTGGTCTTATCTTCCGGTAGGTTCTGAGATCATTGTCTTGCTTACTACTTCCTTATATAACTTTATCCAATCATGCTATTACTTCCCAATGTCTTTACTTTCTAACTGATTCATTCATAAAATGAACATTTCCCTTAATAAAACCACCTTATTAACCTCAATTTGGTTCCAAAATTTACAACCTACGACACCTGCCTTCTCATGGCGAATTATTACTGACCATATTCATACTAATTCATTTATCAAATGATATGGCACTTACTGCCTCCTTCTCAACTATTCCTAGGGACTCTGTTCCTCGCCCTAAATCGATGCCTTTGATAATCATACATCCCTCTAGCTCTTTCTTCGTTAATATGGAAGTCTCTAAGGATTCTCGTCTATTCCCGTATAAGATCTCAAGTGATCCTTTCAATCCGTCTTACTTGCTGGTACTACCTCCAGTAGACCGGCTACGAATCCAACATGAATCTTCAGTTCTCTTGCTAATAACTCAGTTCTTTATGCTCCCTTTTTCTGAGCACTATACTTTAATCATCATAGTTTTTCTGGCTGCAACCCTCATTCCTCAAGGGTAAGCTCCTTATCCTAACAGGATTTTTCCTTATCTACTGGAACCTCTTCCGGATCTCTAGTAGGGTACTCCATCGAATTACCCGCTGATCTTCAGCATATAAAGCATCATCGCGCTGCTGCTCGTATGCCTCAAGGTCTGTCGCCTTACTCGTCAATACGATATCGAGCTAAGTTACTATCACGATACTTAAGAGTTCCCATAAGGGTTTTATATGTCATCACTACATTAAGTAGTCCGACTATGAACTTGGCAAGAGTTCTTATTATCTTAATGAATTTATTGTTTTAACGTCGTATCATCTTTTGGGATATATAACTCTCACTCTGATACCACTTCTGTAACACCCCCAGATCCGGGGTCCGGGATCCGGTGGCTACGGTTTCCAATTCTGTCCACAACAATTGAACTTTCCTTAACATAAAATAAATTACGTCTCTATGACCCAACACAACAATATAAAACACACCCGTTATAGTCCCAGAGATGAAATCAGAGTAACAATCAAATTTTTATTAATCACATTATGAGTTCTTACAATCCAAAAGAATTTCAATGTAAATACATACTCTTTGCCATCCATTTACATAAGTCATACTAGACCATATTCTTGGTACTGAAAGAATAAATATATCCTACCAATAGCTTCTTCTTCAGCTCTGGTAGTCTCATCGTCCTCGCCCGCGTCGAGTGCGCCTTGTGCGAGTCATCTGGTCTAGCTGTTGTTGTGATATAATAATAAAGCAAGGGTGAGCAATAGCCCACCAACAATAATATATAACTGAACGATAATATATAACAGTTCAAAAGTATCTTTCAAACCGTATGCCATGCATTTATGGGAATGATGCCAGTATAATATGAACGATGAAGTTACAAGGTAACTTAAAGTATTTGTTTGTAGAAATATCTGCTACATCAAAAGTAAGCGAGATATTCTCATTGTTATTAAGAAGAGGAACTTGCATGAAAAGGTTGCAATTCCAGTTATGAACACTTTTCCAGCTCTGCCAACAGTAATCATGTTGCAGGAAATAAATAAGTTTGGATGATGAACCAATGATGGAGTATTCACCGCGCCCGCTGTTCTGATCTTGTTGATCAGTCGAGATCGTACAGCTCAATTTAGATTTACTACCGGTAGAAGGAAGAACTGACGGCTTTACTTGTCTACCGCCTTACTAGCTCTCCCTGGCCAACGGTTGGGCCAAAGGGGATGGACCGGCGCTACTCGGCCTCTTACACGACTCCTAGTTCAAAATAGAATTCATGATTCTGAATGTAACATTCGTCCCCCTTTCCCCAAGTATAATACTTGTTGATAAGACTCTACAAAGTAGTCGTATCTAGTTGGAAAGGAAAATTCACCAATAACTTCCAAGCTGTGGCTTGGTATCGAATATCAACTTGTTCCAACAATCTTACCCCTCGAAAGATGAGGAGGTAAACAATGACTTAATAAGTCAACAGCACCCGAGTTGCGAGTGAAGAGAATACTTTATGACCGGGAAGTCGACAAGATAAATAACATTTTCCAAGTAAGGTTCCCTTATTATTATAGAGGTAGACTCAAAGAAGAATGATGTCTGAGAACCTTTCTTGATATAAGATTAATAATAATATGACTCCGAGATATTTTCTGTAATAATCGAAGAAGATAAACCTTATTGAGGTTATTCTAAGTATGAAATAAATATTCAGAGAATATTTATTGAATTAAAAATATTTAAAGAATATGAAAGGATATCTTTAATCAGAGTACTTCTCAAATAATCCTTGAAGAAATATCGAGAGAATATTTATTGAATAAATAAATATTTAAATGAATATTCAAAATAATATTCATTAATTAATAGGACCTGAAAGGAATATTTAAGACAATATTCATAATTAATTAGGAATTTAAATGAATATTCAAAAAGTAATAATCATTTAATGAATAATATTCTAAATGAATATCAAGTAATATTCATTTAGTACTCCAAGCCCTAAAGGAATATTCGAGATAATATTCGATAATTAAATCAGGCTTCAGGTGAATATTTAAAATAATATTCATCAAGTAATTAATATATTAAATGAATTTTCAAGAGTAATATTTATTTAATAAAATAATATTCCAAATGAATATCCAAATAATATTCATTTAGTAGAGTCATCTTTAGAAGAATATTCGAAATAATAATCGATAATCAATTCGACTCTGAATGAATATTGAAAAAAATATTATTCGTCGAATGGTTACGTTCAAATAATTATTTGAAGTAAGGATCATTAAATAAATAATCTCGAACGAATATTCAAATAATATTCATCGCCCAAATAATAGAAAATATTTACTTAAATATTTTCCTCCGAGGTAATCTCGATATATCAAGAAATATTGACTCCCGGTCTATATTTGATGAATAAGATGTATACACCCTTCTCTGAGGGTCCTACAATAACCGGCTTATAATTGATACGATAGCTATCTAATTTATAAGCTAATAACAATCAGGGAACAAGCATAATGATATAACTTGAAAGTAGGCATGCATGCTATGGCATATGTATAACAGAAAACATATATATAATTATATTCAATTACAACAACAGCCTAAAAGAAGGGAATTGAAACTTGCCTGGTAGTCGAGTACGGTAAGGGGGTAGTGGTAGCGGGTCCCGGTTCAGCTCGGTGATCTATAAATAGCCAAGGCATTCAGGATTAATCACTTAACATCTTAAAAGTTAAGTTATACTTAAATCGAAACACGTTCTCGAGTTATCTCGTTATACCCCTTTTAGTGGATTCATTTTATCATTGATCCGACCCGACATTTGTTCGTTAATACGACATGTCACTGTACTTATACTTGGGACATACTTAAGTCATACAAGTTCTAAGGTCGATCGTTACGAACCAATATTATACTCCGAGTTTTATCGCCCGTTTTCTAAGTGTTTTACCGAAGTTATAAAAGAGTCGTCTTTTAGGGGTTCGTTCGCGTTTACCCTCGACTCGAACATTTTTAATAAATCGAAAAATGATCCTTTTAACATACGGTTTTCTTTCACACCTTCCTTTTTACCTCTAGTATTTATTTACCAAGATTTTCCATGACGTTACATAGTTTACGAGGGTTCAATTTCAGTTACGAACTTTCGATTACGGATTCGAACTACTTTTAGTAAATCGGTCATAAATCCTAAACCGTAAGTCTGTTTCACGTGATCTTTATATCAAAACGAAGCTTAGAACATTACCTATCGTAACATGGCAGATAAAGTCTCTGGACAGTAGGGTTTTGACATGGAAAATGGCAAACAAAACATGGTATTGTAAAATCGGACATTATAACGGCTACATTTACGCGTTTTCCAAAGTTTTTACACTTTATCACGATCACACCATGATCAAATCAACCACTTAAACACATGATAAACATCATGACAAGATCAATAACATCTCCTTATAACCATCTCATGGATCATCAACCATAATCAACCACAAATCCATGGATCTAAACATATAACTAACATATCAACCACTAATCAACCAATCCTTCTTATTACTCATATAAACTCAAAGTAAAAGCTATAGTTTAGGATGTTTATACCTTCCTCGAAGTATATTCTAGCCTCACTAAGCTTGGTATGGTCCTTGGATTGCCTTAAGCTTGCTAAATCAATCATGAAAACAAGAAAATCAAAGATTAGTTTTCATTAAAACACTATTCATCCTCCTCTTTGAGGATTTATTTGAAAATAGTAAAAGAGGATTTTGGGGCTAATATTTCTAGGAGATTATTTTTATGAATTATAGGACTTACCATAAAAATTTGGAGACCAAATGATGGTTGGAAGGTTGATTTCTCCTCTTGAATTAAGGAAGAAGCCGAATGGGGTATTAAGTGGGAGAATGGTGTTCTTGGCTTGCTTCTCTTGCTTTGTTGGTGATAAAATGAATTATTAATGATGTGTGTAGATAATATCTATCATAAAGCTACTTTAATAAAGGTGGTTATGTCATGGATGAGGTATTTCAAGAGACAAGTGTTGGTTTTTAGTGGATTGATGATGGAATGAGCTAAGTACTTGGTTTTGATTCTAAGTGTGCTAGTTGCTTAAGTAACTACTTGGTTGCTAGATATTTTCTACTAGCACATGCATGTATCTTGATTCCCTGCTTGTTTCTTTGTCCGTTTATTGCTCAATTCATTGATCGTTCGGACGAATAACTAAGTAGTTTCACCTCTAGGGTTTACCGGGAAATTTCTCGATATTCATAATACCTTCCCCAATCCTTAATATAATCCTCGTGATGACCATGTAGGATATTTAATCTTGATACGAACTTAATCCGTAATCTAGGATTCGTTCGCTTTATTGATTAATCTCGTTATAACGTTTTAGCGGTTTCTAGAACGCTTGTTTCACTGCCTCAGTGGTTTCCTACCTTCATTCTTAAATCAAATATAATAACATCCCAAAATATCAAATCCTCAAAGTTAATATCTCAATTCTTGGATTATAATAATATTTAATCCATTGTCCGGTCAAATATTATACCGAAAAAGAATTTGGAATTTCTGAATTCCGATCGTCTCTGCATTCACTTATTTCCTCCGCGTATTACTAATATGACTTCGAAACATCCATATCACGTCCCGTACATAGGGTGGCGTGAAAAGTTTTCCAACTTACAAAATCACTATTCATCCACCAAATTACTATGCACGTACAGGAAACACTATGCACGTACGGGAAATACTATGCACGTACGGGAAACACTATGCACGTACGGGAAACACTATGCACGTACTCATTTCCCTTCAAGGATCCATTAGGTCCTTCCTGGATGGTAGATTATTCTTATCTAGGTCCTCAACCATCGAATTACTCTATTCTGACAATATACCATTGCATCAGGATCATTGTCCAAAGCAATATCCATTCATTACAATCATTGTTCTTTGAAACCACCATTCATTAGAGCTGGTGACCTTGTTGTCGGAATCATTGTTCCTCATTTTATCATTACTTAATAAAAAGTTTTAATTATATCCAAAATTTGGGGTTCTTACAACTATGCTCAAGAATGTCCGGAAGTGAAGCCTGTAGGATTGACTTGTTATAAGTGTGGCAAGATTGGCCATATTGCTAAGAATAGCAAGGAGCCTGTCCAGGCTGCTAATGTTTTGAGAATCACCGCACCACCAGCACTGCGACAAGTGCCGTATCAAGCACCTCAGCCTAGAGCCCGTACTTTCAACATGTCTGTCAAAGAAGCTGTTAATGATACCGATGTGGTTGCAGGTATGCTTCCTATTAACTCTTTTGAAGCTAAAGTTTTAATTGATTCTGGAGCAACTAGATCCTTTATATCTGAGAGATTTCTTGATATATTGCACTGTAAGATTCGTCCATTAGAAAAGGCATTAGTAGTAGAAGTTGCTAATCAGGATAAGATTTCCATAGACCAGGAGTGTCCTAACTGTAATATTGAGATTGGAGGATTTCTTTTCTACGTGGATTTATTACCTTTTAAGTTGGGAGAGTTTGATGTTATTTTAGGAATGGATTGGTTGTCCGCGAGTGATGCGCAGATTGAGTGTAAGAAGAAGCAAGTTAAGTTGCATACTAAAGATGGTAGTGAAGTAATATTTCAAGGAGAGAAGCAAGATATAAATTTTTTAACGTTTATGCAAGCGAAGAGATTGCTAAATCAAGGATGTGAAGCTTATTTAGCACATGTAGTTGATACAGAGAAACAAGTTCCTAGGATGGAAGATATTCTAGTTATAAATGAGTTTCCTGATGTATTTCCCGATGAATTACCCGGATTACCCCCAGACAGAGACATTGAATTTTCGATTGACTTGGCACCAGGAACTGAACCCGTATCTAAAGCACCGTACCGAATGGCACCTGCTGAGATGAAAGAGTTAGCTACTCAATTGGAAGATTTATTGGAAAAAGGAGTTATAAGGCTGAGTGTGTCCCCGTGGGGAGCACCAGTGTTGTTTGTTAAAAAGAAGGATGGAAGCATGAGATTGTGTATCGATTATAAAGAACTCAATAAATTGACTATCAAGAATAAGTATCAATTTCCAAGGATTGATGATTTGTTTGATCAACTGAAGGATGCTGCTTACTTTTCTAAGATCGATTTAAGATCAGGTTATCACCAATTGAAGATCAAGCCAGAAGATATTCCGAAGACTGCATTTCGCACGAGATATGGACATTATGAGTTTTTAGTGATGGCTTTCGGATTGACGAATGCGCCAGTTGTGTTTATGGATTTAATGAATAGAGTGTTCAAGAGATATTTGGATAAATTCGTAATTGTATTTATTGATGACATCCTTATATACTCGAGAAACCCTGAATAGCTTGCCGAGCATTTGAGAATCGCATTGGAAACCTTGAGAAAGGAAAGATTATATGCCAAATTTTCTAAGTGTGAGTTTTGGTTGCAAGAAGTGCAATTTTTAGGTCATGTGATTAGTAAAGAAGGAATTCGAGTGGATCCTGCTAAGATTGAAGATGTGGTGAGTTGGAGTAGATCAAGAACTCCTACGGAGGTGAGAAGTTTTCTAGGATTGGCTGGTTATTATCGAAGATTTGTACAAGATTTCTCAAAGATTGCTACCCCGTTGACAAAGTTGACTCGAAAGAATGAGAAGTTTATTTGGAATGATAAGTGTGAAGAGAGCTTTCAAGAGCTAAAGAAAACATTAGTTTCAGTTTCAGTGATAGTATTACCAGATGATAAAGGAAATTTTGTTATCTATAGTGATGCTTCGCACAAAGGATTAGGATGTGTTCTGATGCAACACGGAAATGTTATTTCGTACGCTTCGAGACAGCTTAAGCCGCACGAGCAAAAGTATCCGACACATGATTTGGAGTTAGCTGCAATTATGTTCGCGTTGAAAATATGGAGACATTACTTGTACGGAGAGAAATGTGAAATTTTCACCGATCATAAGAGTTTGAAGTATATCTTTACCCAGAAAGAGTTGAATATGAGACAAGGAAGATGGTTGGAGTTGATTAAGGATTATGATTGCACGATAAGTTACCATCCCGGAAAGGCGAATGTTGTCGCTGATGCGCTAAGTAGAAAGGAGAGATTGAATACATTGACAATGCCAAAGGAGTTATTTCGAGAATTTGAGAAGTTAATTTTAGAAGTCTATGATTCAAAGGATGTAGACGAGTTTCTGAGTACGATGACTTTTCAACAAGAGTTGCTGGAGAAGATTCGGAGATGTCAAAAGGAAGTGATGAACTGTGAGATGAATACGTTAACTGGAGAAGAGATTTGTACACAGAAAGATGATCAATGTATTTTAAGATTTGGAAGGAGAATATGGATTCCTAATGTTGTGGAGTTAAAGAATGAGATATTAACTGAAGCCCATAGTTCGAGATATTCTATTCACCCTGGAAGTACAAAGATGTATCGAGATTTGAAAGAGAACTTTTGGTGGCCAGTTATGAAGCGAGAAATTGCCGAATGGATATGTAAGTGTTATACTTGTCAGAGGATTAAAGCAGAACATCAGAAACCAAGCGGATTGTTACAACCGTTAGATATTCCCGAGTGGAAGTGGGAGCAGCTTGCCATGGATTTTGTAGTAGGATTGCCAAGAACTAAAGAAAATCTTGATGCGATTTGGGTAATCATTGACCGATTGACAAAGTCTGCACATTTCCTACCAATTAACGAAAGATTCTCATTGGATAAGTTAGTGCATTTGTATTTGAAGTAAATAGTGTCACGTCATGGAGTTCCTGTTTCGCTAGTGTCTGATCGAGACCCGTGATTTAATTCAAGGTTTTGGCGACAATTTCAAGAATGCCTAGGAACCCAATTGAAGATGAGTACAGCTTACCATCCATAAACGGATGGCCAAAGTGAAAGGACTATTCAGATAATAGAGGATATGCTTAGAGCTTGTGCATTGGATTTCGAAGGAAGTTGGGATGAACATTTGCCATTGGTTGAGTTTTCATATAACAACAGTTATCACGCGAGTATCGGATTGCCCCCGTATGAAGCCTTGTATGGGAGAAAGTGTAGATCGCCAGTGTATTGGGAAGAAGTTGGTGAGAGGAAAATTTTAGGACCAGAGCTGCTTCAGCAAACGAAGGAGAAAGTTGAGATTATTTAGAAGAGATTAATTACTGCCCAGGATCGTCAGAGAAAGTATGCTGATTTAAAAAGAAAGGACATTAGTTTTGAGATAGGAGATCAAGTGTTATCAAAAGTGTCACCGTGGAAAGGAGTTACGAGATTTGGTAAGAAAGGAAAGCTGAGTCCAAGATACATAGGACCATTTGAGATTTTAAAGCGAGTTGGAAAGGCTGCTTACGAATTGGCGTTGCCACCGCATATGCACCATATTCATAATGTGTTTTACGTATCTATGCTTAAGAAGTACAATCCCGATGCGAGTCACGTAATTGAGTATGAACCTATCGAGATTCATTCAGATTTGTCTTATGAAGAACAGCTAGTAGAAATTCAAGATAGAAGTGATAGAAAGTTAAGGAATAAGGTTGTGAGATTAGTTAAGGTTTTGTGGAGGAATCCTAGAGTTGAAGAGTCAACTTGGGAACTTGAAAGTGAAATGCGTGCCAAGTATCCTCATTTGTTTACTTAGGTGAGATTCTGGGGACAGAATCCTTTTAAGGGGGGAAAGGCTATAACAACCTAGAATTTTTTGCAATTTATAAATGTTTATTTAAGTATTAAATGTGGAAATTATGTGAATTATGTGGTGGATAAATTTTATGAAGTCAAGTTATAAATGAAACCATGATTATGTGATTTCATGATGATTGGTATGTGTCGTACATGTTCATGGAATTGTATTCATATTTTTAAAGCATTAAAACTGTTTTTAAAGTGCATTTTTAATATTTCAAAAATTATATAAAATCATTAGAGTTGATTTAAATTATGAAATCTCTTTCATTGTAATCTTTTAGACAAGATTTAGTTTGTAAAATTAGTGTGGATATTTATTTGTGAGTTTTGATATTTTAAAATGATTTAAAAAGCTTTATTTCTTTTAAAGAACCTTTATTTCGAAAATTCATATAAAATTCATTTTTGAGCCTAATATTATTTTAAAAATATGGGGATGCTTCTAATTTTGTTAACTTTATTTTAAAATTTTCTAAATTTTTTTTACCCCATTCTTTTATTTTATTTCGAATTTAAAATGATTAAAAACAAATTTTTCACCATTTATTAAATCCCCAAAATACCCCTGGGAGGGTATTATTACCACCGCCCCTTTCCATTTCTTCTTGGTGTGTTGTGCGTGTGTGTTTTCTCTTGCAGAGCTCGTCTCTCTCTCTCTCTCTCTCTCTCTCTCTCTCTCTCTCTCTCTCTCTCTCATAGTTGGTAACATCTATCTTCATGTCTCTCTCGGTTTTATACCGTTTGAATGATCTGAACCCATATCTATACTCGGTTTTCTATCCTCTACCCGATACTTGTCATGCATGTCGATTTTATGTAGATTTTTCGAAAAACCCGAACGCTGCCACCGCCGGCAGTGAGCTCCGGTGAGCCGACAGGAGGCTATGATGAATTTTTCTGAGCCTAATTCGTTAAATAAATATTGAATCTAAGTTATGTGATGATTTTGTTTAATTGTTTACGAGTTTAAGTCGAGAAAATTTATAATTGTTTCGTTATGTGAATATTATGATTTTATTCGAATAATATGAATTTACGATTCTTGAATTATGCATGTTAGTTGATTTTAGATGATAACTTCGAATAGAATTAAGTTGCATGCAAATATTTTGTAAGGTATATACAGTAATTCGAACATTTCGAATTAATTGTTGAAGAGCATGATTTAATTAAATGTTGATTTTTAATAATTAGTTGTTGAATTCGAATTTAGATAAATATTACATGAATTTGTGAAGATGAATGTTTGAGTTAGTAATTAATTGTAATTGTTTGTAATTATTTGTTATTAATTTGAATTATTCGAATTATTTGATGAATAAGTATATTTTAATTAAATAATTATAAGTATGATTCTTTTAATTCGAAATGTTTTTGATATGTATTAGTTAATTCCAGAATTTTTATAAGTATGAATTCGAATTTTGAATTAATATATGAATTATATGATTTTGTGATTTATTGAAAGAGATTTAGTGATTTATCATATATGATTTAGTGAATTATATTTGATAATTGTTAAAGTACTGATTAGTGATGTGATTGTTATTGTCAGATAAAAGTAGTATGATTATGATTTGATATGAATTAGAATCCATTGGGAAGTGTAGATGGATTTTAAATCCATCGTAGGGATTTGATTGTGAATTGGAGTCGGATGTTTTCCGACGGGATAGTCAATATTGTAAAGGAAACTTTGCCCGATTTTCGGGAAATTATAAATAGTAAAATGTAAACCAGAATAGCATGATTGCTTATGAGTTAGGTTTATCTGCTAAAGTGTATAAGTGGCTTATGTGGGATGCATGTGCTATGTGTTAAGTGTTTAAATGGTTATCTGTTTACAAGGTGGTTTAGTGTACTATCAGATACGTAGGTTATATGATACGTATTAATGTGTTATAAGAATCGTTTTGGTAGATTATGATTAGACGATTTAGAAGTATAGCAATCTAAAGTAGTGATATGGTTTATGTAGATAAGAAGGACGTAGGACCTAGCGATAAAGGAAAGGCTAAAGTCGAGTACCAGTGACTGAGCTGTTAGCTGTTGCATTCTACCGGAGGCAAGTAACTCTGTCTTTCCTCTGAAAGTTCATATTATTGAAACTGTTATATCTTGTTGATTCAAGCATGCCTTTTCTATACAATGTTGATCATACTCCTGTTGTAAACTTACCTTTGCATGTATCCAAAATCTTTATTGATAAACCCTGGTTCAACACGTAAACCCTAGACTAGCATAATTCTTTTAATTGCTTCTTGACCATACTGTCACCCAGAGTTAAACAATACTAATTCTCTTTAATTGTTTCTTGACCATATATGTCCTACAGTTTACTATAATCAAGTCATATTGACTGACCGATAAACCAGTGTTCCACTTGACTTATGTCCGTGTCCAGTTTAACCTATGTTGACCCTAAAACACATAAACTTCTTCATGAGCTAAACACTGATCCAAGAACTTAATTGCCTTCAATATTATACATAAAACTTGAAATCTGATCAATTCTTTAATGCCTTTGAGTCTATATCTTCTTGATCCAGACTTGTATCCCTATTTCATTGATGTCAGAAAACTTAGTCAAACCCTTTGACTTTTATCATTGTAAATCAAAACGAGTTGTTTTCTTAAAATACTTTGAGGTTACTTAGACTGGGCTGATTTGTTATCACAGAGTCGAATGTACTTCGAAGTAAAGGTTTTTGAAAAGATTAAGTATTAAAATGTTTTATAAAGTTTAAAAGAGTTTTGAAAAGCCTAATTTTTAAAATAAGATTTTTATAAAAATGTTAGGAACTGCGTCTAAATGGTGTCCACGGATTCCTGACGATTGGAGAGACGGGGCGAACGAGCAATGCTGGTTCCGTTGGTTTGAGTATGTATTAGTGTAGTTCTGGTCTGTCCGGTTCGACACCTTTATAGGCCAATGTGTTGCCTCTTGGGAACCCAAGCTATCCTAATGAAAAGAAATGATGGCCAGAGGGACTTTGTGTCCGGTATGGAGACTTTATGGGCTGATCACCCGTATTGTCTGTTATAAAATAAAAACCTCCAATCAGTTTTCTTAAAGTGATGATTACTTTTTATTTACCATGAAATTGGTTTACCGATTGAAATGTCAATTACTTTACACAGTTTTAAAATATCTATTGCTATCCTGATTATCAGTTAATATCCTTTCATTTCTAAATACCAGTATTGTTTATACTGCTTCCATCATATTTATGTCATATTTTGAATTACTGTCATCTTCTGCGATATCCCGTTATATTGTTTTCAGTTGAGATCGTTAGTTACTTGCTGAGCGTTGGCTCTTTATTATTTTGTCTAACCCTTTTGACAGTAATCTAAGAATCATGGTTCGTACAATCCAAACCGCAAGGAAGCGCACTTACCGTGGCCCTGAGTTGGTCCGTTTTGAGATAGCTCCGGAGGTAGATGTAATAACAGCTCAGTGAGGAGATCTTTAGTTAGTTGTGAGAACTGGCAGTAGAACTTTTGAGAACTTTGGTTTGTAATAATATATTTTGAATTCAGGTTTGTAATAATAATTAGTTAGAGGATGGCTTGCTTGTTTCATACCATTACCTGTGAAAGATCTTGGATAGTAGTGCTGGGGACAGTCAGCATGTTATTTATATTATATTTTAGGTTGTATGCATCTAGATCTGTGTTATTGACTCTCCGATCTAGGCCCCAGGTCAGGAGGGCGTCACAATATCCTCCCTTGTACTTCTAACATTTAACATCCTCAATTTATAATCCAATTATTATATTCCTGACTTCTTTTTCAATTATGGAATAAAATAAAGTTTGGATTCTCTGAATTCTGTCCTCGTTTACATACACTTATTTACTCCGTGAATCACTGATATGACTTCGAAATATTCATACCATGTCTCGTACATAGGGTGGTATGAAAAATTTCTTGGTACCCAAAAATCACTATTCATCCACAAAATCACTATTCACTGATGCACTTTATCATAATAAGAAAAGTTTTATTTCTATCAAAAATTCGGGTTCTTACAGTGCACGCAAAAACGGTGCGTCATTTGAGTTAACGGTTATCGAGTTATGAACGTTTTAGTAAAATCGGTGCAAATAGTAAAAATCCGCAGTGGACTCAACTTCGAAAATACATTTTACCTATCTAGACCCGTGTTTTTGATTCAAAATTTTTATGATAAATATCAAAAAAATACCAAAGATGATTATAGAAGTGGTTTCGTATTTAAATACGTTTCCAGTGATTTATTAAAGGTGTTGGAGTGCGAGTCAAGGAATAGTAATTTTCAGGAAAGTCAACTCTAGAGATGCTACTTTGACCATCCGTTTTGGCTAAGTTAAAAGAGGAATTTTGAGTCGACTAAAACACGAGAGTTGTTAAGAATTATCAAGGCAACATATTGGTGTAAAGAACAAAGTTATAAATGGTTAAGTATAACTTGGATTTGAGGAGCGATTTTGGATTAAACTTACGACTTAAGAGTTCGTTGATTAACATGGACTTAGTATGAGTCTAGAGGGACCCCTTAATGCCTTGTTTGTGATTTGCTTAAGTGTTTAAGCGTTAAGTTATAAGTGGATCGTATAGGGGATTGATTGAGTGTTTTCTATTGAATTGTTTAGATTGTCGGACACCGTCACGAGCCCGTACTGCATCTAGAGTACCAGGAAAGTTTACTTATGCATACTCTATCATTCACAGTATGTATATATATATATATATATATATTGAAATGCAGGATATATATTAGTTAAGTTTCGATCCATAATTGCAAGTATTCTATCTAGTTGCTAAATTCTGATATTGATGAAATTAAATGCAAGTATTTTATTTATTGTTCAAACTATTCATCCAGATAATATAGATGATAATAGTATATCTTAGGGTGAGGGGGCGTACTAAACCTCTACTAATAGCACTTAGGGTGAGGAGGTGTACTCATCCTCTACCGATAGAAAACATAATAATTAGCGTAAGAGATAGGAGACGGCCGAGCCAGTATATCTTAGGGTGAGGAGGCGTACTCATCCGCTACCAGTATATCCTAGGGTGAGGAGGCGTACTCATCCTCTACCAGTTGCACTTAGGGTGAGGAGGCGTACTCATCCTCTACCGGTAGCAACCAGCAGCTGTAATAGGACTAATCATCCTTTACGGATAGATGACGAGGGAAATCTCCTGAATAGGGACCATCAGTAGTAATGGAAGTATATAATAGCCCAATGTATATGGGTAATACTCAGTATGGCGGAGAACCCAAGGGTTCATTTCTTAAGAAGTATTGATGTATGTATGTATGTGTGTATATATATATATATATATATATATATATATGTAGTATTAAAAAAGGGTGAACACAGGGGTGAATTATGCTACCTGCGTATGCAAATGGCGGAATTTTTTTTCTAAATAGCATCTTTTGGAAAATATGTTGTTGGTAATCAAAATATACCTCTTATATATATATATTCTGGTGATATAAAACTTGCTGGGCATTTTTTGGCTCATTCTTGCTATTTTAAATATTCTAAAACAGCAGCGTCCGGAGCTAGCACTAGTGTGGCGAACCGAGATAAAGGAAAGAGGAAAAGCAACTAATTCAGCGCATTAGCCATATAGTATCTGTAACAGCCCCAGATCCGGGGTCGGGGACCTGGTCGTTACGGTCTCATATTCCATAAACAATACTTGCACTTGAATCAAAATAAATAAATAGCATGCTATGACCCCATAATAATACTACATCACACACAACTAGTTATAGTCCCAGAGATGAAATTGAAATAAGTCTCTACTTACAGGATCCACAAGTTAATAGCTATTACAACCCAAAATGATTACACCATAAGTTTAATAGTTTCTGCCGTTGATTAATATTAGTCATACATATAATTAAGGCTAATAAACAAAAGCTTCCAGTCTAGTCTACTGGTTGCTCCTACCTCAGCAATGGCAGCAACGATATCAGCGGGCAATCCTACGACTGGGGTCACCTGCTTGCGTCGAGTGCGTCTTACGCGGGCCATCAGACCTAGCTGTTGTTGTGATATACTCCCTCCGTCCCTCGTGGTTCTTTACGTTGGGTTTTTTCACGGAGATCAAGGATTATGATTAAAATAAGTGAAGTAGTGGGTGTAATAGTGATTTTATTGTTAAAATAAGTGAAGTAGTGGGTGTAATAGTGATTTTATTGTTAAAATAAGTGAAGTAGTGGGTGTAATAGTGTAAAGTGTTGAAAAAGTGGAGTGAAGTTGTGGATGTAATAATGTATTTTATTGTAAAAAGTTACTATTTATGGTATGTAAAGAAATGAGAGGGACGTCCCAAAATAGAAATTGTAAAGAAATGAGAGGGACGGAGGGAGTAATAAATAAAGCAAGGGTGAGCAATAGCCCACCAAAAATATTGTATAACTGAACAATAATATATAACAGCAAAAAAATGTCCTTGAAACCATATGCCATGTATGAAATGAACAAGATACTATTATAATGTAAAAGATGAAGTTACGAGGTAAGTAAAGGTACTTTTAGTTCTGAACAGTTTTCAAACCCTGTCAACACGAGTGATACTTCATGTTGCAGAAAATAAATAGATTTGGATGATGAACTAATACTGGAGTATGTCGCACCAGATGACACCACCTTACGATGATCAGTCGCAGGTCGTGCATCTCAAAATTTGTCTCTCTACATGTAGAAGGAAGAACATATAGACACCACCATACGTCGGATCTCCCTAGCCATCTTTGGTCTTAGACGGAATCGGCGCCACTCAGACCATATTTCCAGGATGGACTGTCCCACAGCCTCTTATACCAGTTTCAATGATGGACTATCCCACAGCCTTTTACACATTACACCAATACTCCTAGTCCGAGTAAATCCATGACTCTGAAACGTAAAGTTTGTCCCCCTTTCCCCAAGTATAAGACTTGTTGATAAGACTCCACAGAGTAATCGTATCCAGTTGGAAAGGAAAATTCACCAATATTTCCCAAGTTGTTGCTTGTTAGTGGATATCGACTTGTTCCAACAATCTTACCCCTCGAATGATGAGGAAGTAATACAAAGACTCAATTTGATGAATAGCAACCAAGTTGCGAGTGAAAAGAATAGTTTCAAAAGATTTATGACTGAGCATTCAAACAAAATAAATAACAGCTCTCAAGTAAGGTTCCCTTATAATTTGGAAGATAGATTTAAATGAAAAATAGAGTTTTTGGGAACCTCCCCTTGATAAAAATAATCATAATAAGACTCATAAATATTTTACATAATATTTGAAGGTCGAAGATAATATTTGAATTAATCATTTTTAAAACTAGTTAAAAGAATTAAATAAATATTCAAAGAATATTTATTAAATCATAAATATTTAAATAATATTCTTAATATAAAATATTGCTCATAAATAACCCTCGAATGAATACATAAAAATATTCACTAAATAAATAAATCCTCGAATAAATATTCAAAATAATATCCATTAAATAAATCAACCTTAAATGAATATTCAAAATAATATTCGTTAAATAATTAAAGCTCAAATGAATATTCAAAGTAATATTCGTTAAATAAATAAAACTCAAATGAATATTCAAAACAATATTCATTAAAGAAATAATGGAAAAATATTTATTTAAATATTTTCCTCAGAAAATAATCACAATATATACAGAAATACTGACTCCCGGTCTATATTTGAAGAATGAGATTCATATGCCCTTCACTAAGGGTTTTAGCAATATCCGGCTTATAACCAATATATCACATCTAACTTGTAAGCCAATATCAAGTCATAAAACAAGTATCACAATAATTTGAAAGCAAGCATGCATGCTATGGCATATGTATAACAACAATCTGTCAATTTGTAGAATAACACACACTCGTGGGCTTCGCTTGAATATAATGGAGGAGGGTAAATGTAAGTTGCTGAAGCCTTTGGTTCCTCAAAGAGAACTTCCTCCATTGGCTCTAATGCGCTACCTCCATCTTTAAACTCTGAGACAAGTAGAAGACCTGCATCTGTCCCATGTTCATCAGCCTCTTGGAACGCACATACAAATTCTTGAAATTTGCGTAGCTCATCAGTGTCTGTGCCAAAGAGTGCCCTTTCCAAATCATCCACCATCCTAACATGATCAAATTCCTCACATGGCTTGCGAATGCTCACCTCACCTTGGAATTTGTCTTCCTCACTTATGCATGCAGTACCTTGCTCCAAGTCACCGTCATTTTCTGGAATTGCCTCTAGTATGCATTGTTGTTTCTCTTGTTCCAAGGCACTCAAAACTTGAGCAACTAGTGTCTCCAAAGATTTGGTAGACTCCTCATAACTCTTTGCAAGCATCCTAATCTCCTCCATAACATCAACCTCATCTAACTGAAAAGTAGGAGTAGGTTGCTGATGTTGAAACTCTTCACTTCCAAAGAAATAAGACATATCTGGAACATCTTGCTGGTACTTTTGAGGATGGTATTGAAAATATGGTTGTTCCTCATAAGTGACATATGGATCAACTTCTTCGTAGTAACAATATTGTGAGGGATCATGAACGCCCAAACATTTCTCACATTGATAAGGCATAGATGTCCTTGAATATGCCCACCATGGCAACTCCTCGCATGCCATCTTCAACACTCAAGTACCTGAACACACCAAACTAAACAAGATAGGTAAGAAAAAATCTGAGTCAGTGAACTCTAACGACCACTATTGACAAGCACATAAACCAAAAATAAAACACCGATGATCCCCGGTAGCGGCGCCAAAAACTTGTTGCACTAAATCACGCAAGCGTATGTGGTCACAAGTAATATATGAATAAGTCAAGTTCGTTCCCACAGAGATCTGGTTAGGTTTCAATTCAGTTCATGCACCTATGCAACAATGTATGGTTTTTATTCACTGCTAAGACAATTAACAAGATTGGGTTTAGATTAACTATAATTAACTAAGAAACAAATTAACAAAACTAAGAATTAACTAACTAACGAGAATTGGAATCGAATTACTTATGCAAGAGAAAACATGGGATCCTAACTTCATTAAATACTTTGCTTAGATCTGACGCCTTTAATCACTATATGCAATGGTTATGATATCTGATCGGACAACACGAAACAAGTATAAGCTACCTCTCGGTATACTAACACCAAACTACTCATACATCCACAAAAGAGATAGAAGATGAAAAGACACCAATTATGTTTAGACCCTATATCTCTATAAGATTTGAAAACATAACGGTTTAAGCATAAGTTATCCATATTGATCACATAGGGCAGCATAATATCTCTATTTACGCTACAAATCATGATGTTAAAACATCAACCTATCCTATGCTAGCATGGCAAGTTCTAAATCTCAAGATCCACTCTCGTTTCGCAAGAGATTAACAATTCAATTTAGATGTTAGCTACGCATCTAAAAGCATTAAGAATAACCATACAAGGATATCAAATATACATCACACACAGATCTTTAAAGCATCAAGATACTAAAGCTCCATAAATAAATCCGTTAGAATCCCATGACAATGATTAGTTCGTAACTAAACCTCTCGTCATCATGGGATCTGATGAAACCATGATAAAAACAAAGTATGAAAAGATACAAATAAACCTAAGTAATTGATATGTAATGATGTTTTTTTCTGTCCCCCAAGATGTGTATTTATAGCCCCAATTTGCCTCTCCATCAAGCAATTGCCGTTTTAGAGTTGGAATATGAGTATGACAATTTCCTTTCTTGAATGAGAATAGAATTGCAAATTCCATGTGTAGATCTGATTCTGGAATGTTCTAGCTACCCCGAGCAAGTACCATACTTATTAGAAGTAGGAATTATAGCAATTTCCTTGTCAAAGTTGAATTACTGCAGTTCGGCACATAATACGTTTCCTAAACTGATTCGGTTTTGAAGGAAAATTCGTAACTGACTTTTCTTCAGTATTTCTGGGTCATTCTAGTTGTATTTGGACATCTGAACCACTTTAGAATGATAGAGAATCTCGTTATCTTCGCGTGGACAGTAAGATCGTCCAAAACGGACTTGTAGAACTCAAGATATGGCCAAAACTGTAATTTTTCAGCAACGCGCGCGTGCAACTTGCCCCTCAGGCACGCAGCCTGCGCCTCTCCTACTACATTCCGCGCAGCCTGTGCCTGTAATCTATCCAATGTTGTAGAAAATCTCCCAGGCTTCGCGTGAGCTGTAAGATCGCTGAATTCTGACTTCTAGAACTCCAGATATGGCCAAAACACATCAAAACTTACAACAAACTTGAGTCCAAATCAATCAATTTAAGCCGATATGGAACGCTCCAAGTGGATATAAAATCCACTTATCACACCCCCAAACTTAAACCGATGCTTGTCCTCAAGCATAAACAACTAAACACTAACTAACTAACTAACTAACTAACTAGTACCACTTCCGTAGGTGATCACGGTTGCATTTGGCATATGCAACAAGCCCTTTAAACCCCTAGGCAGCCCTAGTGGACGAGTAAGGTCTCGTGAGGGCCTATAGCGAATGTTCCCACAAAATCCAATGCAATGCATGAATGCAACTAATATGAAAATGCAATTAATCTAGTACTAATATCCTACCATACCTTCAAATCCTCTCATGCCATATCAACTTAAGAATCAAAGTAAATACGCAATGTCTTGATGTCGAAAGTGCAAGTATTCACATAGTCTACTCAATGAACATGCATAAGTTCTCATAAGTCCATGTCAAGTGTAAGAATAAGTTAGTAAACATGCTAAGCCTACAAGAGTACATCTTTGAGACAAAACTCGGGATCTCATACGCAAAAACAAGCAAACACTCACAATCCACTCACAAAAGAATATTCACTCAAGAACAAGGGTAAGTGTATCACTCAATTCCAACAAAATCATAAGCATGCTTGACATTTGGTATCAATCTAACTCTTAACACAACATACATCAATGACGATAATCAAAAGGTCTTTATTTGGGTTGTAACGGGGCTAGGGACAAGGTATGTCAAATAAGCCAAAACAGGTGAAATGTCAAAAGCTAGTAGGAAATTATAATAAATCATACACAACCACCTATTTCCCCCCCCCCACATACTTTTACTATTTTTCTTCCAACAAAAACACTCGATTAGTCGACTAAAGTAGGATCACAACAAACACAAACATGCTCTCATAATATTACTCTTTTTTTTCTCTTTTTTTTTTCTTTTTCTTTTTTCTTTTTCTATTTTTTTTTCTTTCGAGAGCTAAAGCAACAATAATATAGACAATAACAATGATCCCACGATTTTATTACACATGCCGACTATCAAGCAAACAACCAAACCCAAATTTCAATATTTTCCCCCCCAAACTTATGACCAACAATAAACCCTTTCTTGCACACCTTATTACTCCCTTAAGCACTCTACTAGCCTTTGACAATGTGGGTTCAAATTAATGTAAGGCCAATACAAAAAAAAGGTCTAGGCAGTTAATGTGGTATGTCACCGAAAAAATAGGATTAAGCTCAACGGGTTAACTAATTGATCATGTAAACATGGTGTGGTAATATGGGAAAATATGTGGTTATTCCTAAATGCCTTTATCATTTTAATCGTCAAATAATGTCATGCGTTTCAAGAAAGACCTCAAACAACTGCTAGCAATGCAAACAATCCGTGGACACTCAAGCAAACGAATAAAATTGCAACAAATATGCAATAAGGCTCAAAAGCTCACTCGGTGGAAAAACATACTCAATCCTAAGCAAAAATCTCTCTAATGCACCTACTTGTATTCAAAGCATGCAAACTAAATCAACTTGCACATATTCATGACCTTCTAATTACTCACAACATTCAATAAGTCTACTAGCTTCAACTTACTAGTGTATGTGTGTGTACAAGAACAAAGCATATCACTTCTCAATCAAAAGCGTCAACAACACACAATTCATATCAAGCATGGGTGCAAATGCAACTACTATGAAGTCACATGATATATAAAAATAGAATGTCCTATATGAAACAAACGTAGATATCACGAACATAAATGCATAATTTACTAATACTAATATGCAAAGCATGAAATCCTACATGAACACAATGACTAACAATCACATATATATACACTACTTATCCTTCAAACCACCCCCAAACTTAAAATATTCAATGTCCTCATTGAATGGAAGTAAATACGAGGGAAAGTAGAAAACATACCAGTATACAACAATGCTTGGGTTGCCTCCCAAGAAGCGCTTCTTTAACGTCAATAGCTTGACGTTACTTCCAAGCCTCCATTAAGGATGATAATAGTTTGCCTGGTCCTCTCTTCGCGAGACTTCATCATCATCACGGCGGCACACCTTCTGCCCCTTCTCCTCGCTTGGCCTATTCGTATAACAACTATGTCCTATTCCAATGCCTTCATCGATTGACTCAAAATCTGTCAATTTGTAGAATAACACACACTCGTGGGCTTCGCTTGAATATAATGGAGGAGGGTAAATGTAAGTTGCTGAAGCCTTTGGTTCCTCAAAGAGAACTTCCTCCATTGGCTCTAATGCGCTACCTCCATCTTTAAACTCTGAGACAAGTAGAAGACCTGCATCTGTCCCATGTTCATCAGCCTCTTGGAACGCACATACAAATTCTTGAAATTTGCGTAGCTCATCAGTGTCTGTGCCAAAGAGTGCCCTTTCCAAATCATCCACCATCCTAACATGATCAAATTCCTCACATGGCTTGCGAATGCTCACCTCACCTTGGAATTTGTCTTCCTCACTTATGCATGCAGTACCTTGCTCCAAGTCACCGTCATTTTCTGGAATTGCCTCTAGTATGCATTGTTGTTTCTCTTGTTCCAAGGCACTCAAAACTTGAGCAACTAGTGTCTCCAAAGATTTGGTAGACTCCTCATAACTCTTTGCAAGCATCCTAATCTCCTCCATAACATCAACCTCATCTAACTGAAAAGTAGGAGTAGGTTGCTGATGTTGAAACTCTTCACTTCCAAAGAAATAAGACATATCTGGAACATCTTGCTGGTACTTTTGAGGATGGTATTGAAAATATGGTTGTTCCTCATAAGTGACATATGGATCAACTTCTTCGTAGTAACAATATTGTGAGGGATCATGAACGCCCAAACATTTCTCACATTGATAAGGCATAGATGTCCTTGAATATGCCCACCATGGCAACTCCTCGCATGCCATCTTCAACACTCAAGTACCTGAACACACCAAACTAAACAAGATAGGTAAGAAAAAATCTGAGTCAGTGAACTCTAACGACCACTATTGACAAGCACATAAACCAAAAATAAAACACCGATGATCCCCGGTAGCGGCGCCAAAAACTTGTTGCACTAAATCACGCAAGCGTATGTGGTCACAAGTAATATATGAATAAGTCAAGTTCGTTCCCACAGAGATCTGGTTAGGTTTCAATTCAGTTCATGCACCTATGCAACAATGTATGGTTTTTATTCACTGCTAAGACAATTAACAAGATTGGGTTTAGATTAACTATAATTAACTAAGAAACAAATTAACAAAACTAAGAATTAACTAACTAACGAGAATTGGAATCGAATTACTTATGCAAGAGAAAACATGGGATCCTAACTTCATTAAATACTTTGCTTAGATCTGACGCCTTTAATCACTATATGCAATGGTTATGATATCTGATCGGACAACACGAAACAAGTATAAGCTACCTCTCGGTATACTAACACCAAACTACTCATACATCCACAAAAGAGATAGAAGATGAAAAGACACCAATTATGTTTAGACCCTATATCTCTATAAGATTTGAAAACATAACGGTTTAAGCATAAGTTATCCATATTGATCACATAGGGCAGCATAATATCTCTATTTACGCTACAAATCATGATGTTAAAACATCAACCTATCCTATGCTAGCATGGCAAGTTCTAAATCTCAAGATCCACTCTCGTTTCGCAAGAGATTAACAATTCAATTTAGATGTTAGCTACGCATCTAAAAGCATTAAGAATAACCATACAAGGATATCAAATATACATCACACACAGATCTTTAAAGCATCAAGATACTAAAGCTCCATAAATAAATCCGTTAGAATCCCATGACAATGATTAGTTCGTAACTAAACCTCTCGTCATCATGGGATCTGATGAAACCATGATAAAAACAAAGTATGAAAAGATACAAATAAACCTAAGTAATTGATATGTAATGATGTTTTTTTCTGTCCCCCAAGATGTGTATTTATAGCCCCAATTTGCCTCTCCATCAAGCAAATTCCATGTGTAGATCTGATTCTGGAATGTTCTAGCTACCCCGAGCAAGTACCATACTTATTAGAAGTAGGAATTATAGCAATTTCCTTGTCAAAGTTGAATTACTGCAGTTCGGCACATAATACGTTTCCTAAACTGATTCGGTTTTGAAGGAAAATTCGTAACTGACTTTTCTTCAGTATTTCTGGGCCGTTCCAATTGTATTTGGACATCTGAACCACTTTAGAATGATAGAGAATCTCGTTATCTTCGCGTGGACGGTAAGATCGTCCAAAACGGACTTTTAGAACTCAAGATATGGCCAAAACTGTAATTTTTCAGCAACGCGCGCGTGCAACTTGCCCCTCAGGCGCGCAGCCTGCGCCTCTCCTACTGCATTCCGCGTAGCCTGTGCCTGTAATCTGTCCAATGTTGTAGAAAATCTCCCAGGCTTCGCGTGAACTGTAAGATCGCTGAATTCTGACTTCTAAAACTCCAGATATGGCCAAAACAGTGAAGACTGCGCAACCTATCCAGAAAATCCGAATTTTACACAAATTTGCTCCTTTCTCCTCCGTTTCTTTTGCATTAGCTAACATCTTCAATACCATGACACATGTAACTCCTTGGTAGCATAACACAAGTGTCCAATCTTCATTCCAATGCTTAATTCCACTCTAATATCGATTAGAAACACCAACACTAACCAATAGCTACAACCCTGCACAACTACACAAAACACATCAAAACTTACAACAAACTTGAGTCCAAATCAATCAATTTAAGCCGATATGGAACGCTCCAAGTGGATATAAAATCCACTTATCACAGTTCCAAAATGTTTGGAAAGTTGCCTGGTAATCTGGTGGTGGTACTGTGTCCTGGGTCGGTCCGGTGATCTATAAACAATCAAAATATTCGAGATTAATCACTTAACGCTTTTGAAATGATAATTAGATGCTTTACTTAGGTTAAAAAACGTTTTCAAGTTATCTCGGTATGCACCCTTTAGTGTATTCTTATTAACACCGTTATGATCCGACACTTGTTCGTTATTAAGGCATGTCATTACACTTACACTTGGTAGGTACTTAAGTCGTATAAGTTCTAAGGTCGGTCGTTTACTAACAAAGATTACACCTCGAGATTTAATGTCCATTTTCTAAGTGGTTTTCTAAAATTATAACCAAGTGTTTCGCAAAGGGGTTCATTCGCTTTTAACCTCGATTCGAACATTTTTATAAAATCGAAAAACGATTCGTTTGACATGAGGTTTCTCTCACACCTTCCTTATGGTATCTAATATTTAATTATCAAGATTTGCCATTGAATTAATCATGTTAAGGGGGTTCAATTTCAGTTAGAAACTCGCACTTACGGTTTCGAACCACTTTTACTAAATCGGTCATATCTCCTAAACCGTAAGTCCTTTTGTTTCGATTTTTGCGACAAAACGATCTATGACTCGAAATCTAAAAGGTCAGTCCATATAATCATTAAGGTCAGAGAATTACACCTACTGTTATGCACGAATTTTAAGGGTTAACGAAATTACAATCCTCCCAAAAACATGGTTTCCACTCCAAATCACATATACATGTTATTTAACATTGAACTAAGGCTAAGCACTGCCTTTCCATTCATCTAAACCATTTAATCATAAATCAAAATCCAATCATAGCTTTAATGCCTTAAACATACATAATATCACTAAATCTTCACAAAACTCATCCAATAATCATAAAAACTCAAACTAAGAACTAGGGTTTCAAATGTTATACCTTCCTTGGAGTGTGTGTAAGCCTTAATGAACCTTGTATAGTCCTTGTCTAAGCTTGATCTAGCTTGGATCATCCAAAGAAATCAAGAATCAAAAGTTAGTTCTTGAAATCACTATTCATCCTTCACTTTGATGATTTTATTAACCATGAAAGAGATGGAATCTATGGCTCAAATTCATAAGAGATCTTAGTTATGAAATATAGGACTCACCTAATTAATATGGGAATTGTTGAATGGTGGAAGCTTGGATTTTCTCCTTGAATTTCTTGCTTGGGCCGAATGTTGCTAGAATAGAGAGGATGGAGTTTCTTTTGCTTGCTTTGATCTCATCCTTGTCTAAAATGCATTATTTGTGATAATATCTCATAAAGTAGCTTAATTAAAGTGATTACCTCATCTTCCACTAGCTAATCAAGTGCAAAGTGTTGTGTTTTTGTGGTGATGATGATGTAATGTGCTAATACTTGGTTTGGTTTATAATAATCCTAGTTCCTTGGTAACCAACTTAGTTACTTGATCCTATCCACTTGTACATTCTTGTATCTTGGCTCTCTGCTTGTTTCGTTGTCCGGTTATTGCTCAATTTCATTGATCGTTCGGAGGAATATCTCAAGTGTTTATCGTTAGTGTTTTACCGGAAAGCTCATTGATATTTATACTACCATTCTCAATCCTCCTTTATAATCCTTGAATTTAAATTCCTCAAATTTCTTTAATAAATCCTTAAATCCTTCAGTGTCTAGGGAAATCTCGGAGAAAATAAAGTGCTATTTTTCTGAATCTGATATAGTTTACATATACTTATTTTGCCTATAGATCATTAATACGAACTCAGAAATCCATTCGGAATACTTCTATATAGTGTCGTCTGATAATATTCCAATTTTCATCAAAAACACTATTAATTACTTATTCTTTCTTTATTTCCTATATTTAGAAAAATGTCCTCATTTTCTTTCGAGCGTTCCCTATCTTTTTTATGGAATCACTGTACTTATACTAGATATCGATTTGGATGACATGAGCTACCAGATATCGATTTGGATGACATGAGAATAACCTTCCTATTTGGAATACCCTATCTTACTTTCTAGGAGATAGATTATTCTAATCTAAGTTGTCAACCGATTGCTTTGTTCATGGCATATAAACATTTGAATCCAAATCCATTAAATATTCATTCATTAAACCACTGATACATTGTAGTCGTAACTACTATTCATTCATACTCCATTACATAATAAAAGTTTTAATTCTACCAAAAATCTGGGTTCTTACAGTCTCCCCTCCTTAAAAGGATTACGTCCCAGAATCAGTCTGAAAACAAATGGGGGTATTTCTCCAGCATTGCGCTTTCTAGCTCCCAAGTTGATTCTTCTACGTTGTGGTTCTGCCACAAGACTCTGACTAACTTGATGACCTTATTTCGAAGTACTTGTTCCTTTCGATCTATAATTTCCACAGGCTGCTCCACATAGGTTAGGTCTGGTTGCATGTCTACGTGCTCATATTCTACTATCTGCTTGGCATCCGGATTATATTTCCTCAACATCGAAACATGAAACACATTGTGCACTTGTTGCAAATTTGGGGGTAATGCTAGTTCGTAAGCTAGCTCTCCGATGCGTCTTAAGATCTCTAGGACTCAGTTTCCCCTTCTTCCCAAACCTTATTAAACCTTTCCAAGGAGACACCTTTAAAAACACTAGGTCACCTACTTTATATTCCTTGCCTTTCCGAGCTAGATCAGCGTATTTCTTTTGTCGATCTTGGGATGCCACCAGCCACCCTCTGATTAGATCTATTGCATCTTTAGTCCGTTGGACCACTTCGGGCCCGAGCATCTTTCGCTCTCCAACTTCATCCCAATACAAGGGAGATCTGCATTTTCTTCCACAAAGGGCCTCGTAAGGCGGCATCCCTATGCTTGAATGAAAGCTATTGTTGTAAGAGAATTCAATCAGTGGCAAGTCATCATCCCAATTTCCTTTAAAGTCTATAACACAGACTCTCAACATATCCTCTAGAGTTTGGATTGTCCTTTCACTTTTCCCGTCTGTCTAGGGGTGATAGGCTGTACTCATGTTTAGCCTGGTTCCTACACATTCTTGAAAGCTTCTCCAAAACCTGGAGTCAAATCTAGGATCTCGATCGGATACTATGGCGACTGGGACTCCATGTCGCGCCACTACCTCTTTTAAGTAGATATCCACTAGTCTGTCGATAGTGTATCTTTCATTGATCGGAAGAAAGTGAGCTGACTTCGTTAGTCGGTCTATAATTACCCATATGGCATCGTGATTAACTTTGGTCCTTGGTAAACCTACTACGAAATCCATGGCTATGTGTTCCCATTTCCATTCGGGAATCTCTAAGGGGTGTAAAAATCCACTGGGTCTCTGGTGCTCTGCTTTCACTCGTTGGCAGGTCAAGCATCTGTTTACCCACTCCGCAACGTCTTTTTTCATGTTAGGCCACCAGTAGTACTCTTTCAAATCCCTATACATCTTGGTACTACCGGGGTGCACTGAGTACCGTGAGTTGTGTCCCTCATATAGAATTCCGTCCTTTAGTTCTTGCACATTTGGGATCCATATCATTGATGCGTATCTCATGATCCCTTCTTTATCTCTTTCACACTTAATTTCTTCTCCGGTAATTATCTCTTTCGTTGAATTCTCTTCTTCCTCTATCATCCTTTCTTGGCATAACCTAATATTTTCCAACAATGGGGGTTGGATTCGAATTTCAATTAACCTTTCTTGACCATCTCCTGGTATCTTGACCTCGATTTCCAACTTCTCAAAGTCTCTCACCAATTCTTCTTCTGAGGTTATCATTTTAAGTTTATCCTTCCTACTAAGGGCATCAGCCACCACATTGGCCTTACCTGGGTGATAACGAATCTCGCAATCATAATCCTTGATTAACTCTAACCATCTCCTCTGGCGCATGTTAAGCTCTTTCTGAGTAAAGATGTACTTGAGGCTCTTATGGTCAGTGTAAATCTCGCACTTCTCTCCATACAGATAGTGCATCCAAATCTTTAAAGAAAAAAATATGGCTGCCAATTCTAGATCATGAGTGGGATATCGAATCTCATATTCCTTCAGTTGTTTTTTAATTAGGATTTTCTTTTTGATTTTTTGTATGGTTATGTGTGTGTATAAATAATATGATTTTAATGTGATATTGTGTCTCTGTTGGTGTCTGTTTAGGTAGTAGTTTATGTGTGTATTTGTATGGTTTTACTAATTAAGATATCTGTGTTTGTGCAGAGGAAAGTGGATTTAGTGGAACGCATTTGATTTTGTACTTTGGAACGCATTTTATAAGTAAGCCTCCTCTGCTCTTCTTGAACTTCATGCCTGTTATGTTTTAGTTTTATATGTTCTTCTTGAACGCATTTGATTTTATATCTTCATGCCTGTTATATGTGGTTTTACTTAATAAAATGTATGCCTGTTATGTTTTAATTTGCCATGTTTTGCTTCTATGTGGCACTTAAAAATATTCCTAAACAGAAATGCAGATAATTTTCTTGTTGTATCCTTATTTCTATGTGTGGTGTATCTGTGTGTAACTTTAATTGATCTGTTGCGCTTGTACCAGTTAAGTACGAATGTATGTGTATCTTAAGTCACACATGCCATTTCAACAAATGGACTGAGTTATGCTGATGTTGTTTGCCTGTTTTATTCAGTAAAACTCTATTATTTTATAATTTTGTAGAGGCTTAATAGATAGGGATATACAGGGAGTGATTAGGACATATAAAATCATATGCGCCAATATTTAAAATTAAATATTAGTCAGTGAATGCATTTAATGTGGTCAAACCAAACTGTACAGGGGTAGCCATTGTTCACGTGTTGGAACTGTTAGTTGTACCGAATTAGTCGTACTAGGCCACGAAGAGATTGAGGTCATGGATGATGAGTACTACCTTTGGATAGGATTTCCAAGATCTAGTCCGGAGTATATAGGAGGGATAAAAGCTTTTTTGAAAAATGCATTTCCCATCTATAAAAATGGCGATGAAATGAAGTGCCCTTGCAAAAGCAGAATGTTGCAGCTCCAGTAATGGAAAATGTCAATGAATTAGACCAAGAAGGGATTGAAAATGAAGAAGTTGAAGAAGGTACAATGTCATATTTCTCGCATGATTTTTATGTTTTCTATTATATGTTTTTGTGAGGTTGTACATTGATTTTTTTATTCATTTTCTTTGAACCTGGTATGTAAAGTACAAGCTCCAAGAAAACCAAGAGGGCGGTCAAAAATGAGTAAGGTTCATGCAAGAAGTCCTGATGATAAAGTAGTTGTCTCTTTGAATGAAGATGGTCAACCAATTTCTGATAACCGAAAAGCAGTTACTGAGTTAAGTAATTTTCTAGGGACACTAGTGAAGGATAATGTGTCTCTCACTTACATCAATTGGCATGTTGTTCCTGTCCAATTAAAGAATGAAATGATGGAATATACACTGGTAATCTCTATCACCCTAAATCATATATAGTTCAACAGACTTACTTTATTTATGATTTTAATTAACCAATTTATTTAATGAATTCTATGTTTGATATATTGCAGGCTACGTATGATATTCCGGAAGGAGGACACAAGTGGGTCATGCACACACTTAATGAAGCTTGGAGGCGGCAAAAGTCTGTGATGAAACATTATAAAAAATATGCAACTGATGAGCAAAGGATTGAGAACAGGCCAAACGCAATTCCTCTTGAAGATTTTAAAATGCTCTTGAAGTACTGGGGGGATGAATCAGTTCAGGTACTTCTTAAATGTGACAAAAAAATAATATTAGTTCACATTTTAATTTATCAAGAATTTTCATATATTAGTTCAAATTTAATTTATCTTGTTTAGTCAGAATCCTTTAATTCAAAAAAAATTCTTTTGATTTTCTATTTTGTTTTAATTTTCAGGCCATAGCCGAGGATAATGCAGCACGTCGTAATACAATAAGTGAGACACATACTTTGGGTCCCATAACTCATGCACAAGCTAAAGAAAAACTAGTATGTGTTTTTTCTCAACTCCACGTTACAATAGATTGAACTTAACTCTTTATTTAATTCTGATTCTTTTTCACTTTTATCTGAATTCTTGACCCTGCAGTGGTTATAGTTAAAATCTTTATGTTTATATTTATGTTCATGTAAATAAATTGGTCCTTGTGAAGGTAATGTGTAGAAAGAAAAAAAATTAATACTGGATAAATTTTATGATTCCAAATTATATGAACTGCTGGTAGGATATAGTCTCCCTATGATTCCAAAGTTATGGTTCAATTTGTTGCTACTAATTAAATCTGTGGGAATTGCAATTCTGTGCTAATTGATACTTGCCTCTAAGTTTATGTTTTTTCTCCAATTAAAGCTTTTCTAGATTTATATATATATATATATATATATATATATATATATATATATATATCCATGGATTGTATGTACGTAAGATTTGCTTATCCATTGGCAGTTAGATTTTTAAACTCTTAATATTGAATGTTAAAAATTATGTTTAATATTGATAATGTTGATACTTGACAGAGAAAGGACAAGAAACTTGCCAATCCATCTGATGCTGAGATCTATTTGGAAACCTATAAACGAGAACCAGGGAAAACTTACAAGGCAGATACAGAAAAACTGAGAACCAAATATGTAAGTACTACGTGGATAGGAATGTGCTGATTTAGGTTTCTTATATTGATGCTAAAAGTTGTATTTTTCTAGTAAAATGGAGATGGCAAAATAATATTGTTTACAGAAGAAGTATAGTTCATAGTTCATACTTATCACAAATTCCTACTCAAGCCAGTGGTACTCAACGTAACTGTCTATAGATAGTTTCCCACATTTGCTGTTTTGTGAAATGTACAAGTACATATTTTTGTCTTGTATTTAGAAACCTCCATGATTTAATATTACCATTTGTTTTGAATAGCTTCCCCCAGTTAGCTATCTATATATCATGCATAAGTAGTTTGAATTCATGTATGGTTTCTAATATTAATGTAACCACTTCCTGTAGCTAAAAGTTCAGGAATTGGTAAATGCTGGAAAAATTGTTGAGGCCAATGCACTTGTCGCTGGTGGGAGAACTCATGGACAGAACTGGTTAGTGGGCAGGAGAGGTAAAAAATCTGAACAGAATACAACTCCTCTTGCTCCTTCAGACAGTTATGTGCAGGAATTGACCATGAAAATAAAGCAAAATCTTTAGGCTGATTTTATGGCCAAGGTGAACACAAAAGTGAAAGAGAATATGTCATGGATGTTGAACAAACTTGGTGAAGATAATCCAGGTCTTAAATTCGATGTGAAAGAGTTGTGTGCCACCGCTTCAAGTAATTATGATGACAACGGTACTGGTACTCCTACGGCTCAAGGCGGCACCACCGAATAGCAATATGTAATGGTTTCGTACTTTTAGAATTTAGACTTAATCGTATGTGCTTTTCGTTTTAGAATTATGTTGGTTTAGAAGTTGGTTTAGCACACTTGTTCTTTTGGTATTAGTATGATGTTGGTGTGGATGATTGTAACTATTTGGTGGCTGTTGAATATTTGGTGGCTGTTGAATGTTTTGGATGGCTTTAAATGCCTTTGTATTTTGATGGGTTTCTTTATGTAAGAAACAGAACATTGCAAAAATTTTCATTAAAGCGTTGCATTTGATATTTCTTGTGTTGCATTTCTACTGTTTTATTAGATACTTCTAGTGTTTCAAAAAGCAGATAGAAGTGTTGCATTACATAGATGTGGGGCCCAGTGCTGACGTAGCATGTGGGACCCTGTGCTTACGTGGCACGTGGGACCCTGTGCTGACGTGGCACATGGACACCTGTACTGATGTGGCATGTGGGACCCACTACTGACATGGCATGGCAGGTCCCATCCCTGACATGGCACGTGGGCCCCACATGCTAACATGGCATGCTAGCTGTACTGTTGCTGACTTGGCATGCCAGCTGGACTGTTGCTGATGTGGCATGCTAGCTGGACCCATTGCTGATGTGGCATGCTTGTGGGGCCCACATTTGTGACGTGGAATTGGAACTATGTCTAATGTCAATTGCAACGCCTCTTTGGTGTTGCATTTGCTTGCTGTGGTGTTGCATTACATGTCAGATGCAACGCTTATTGCTATTACTTTAGTTGCCAAAAAGCGTTGGATTATGGGGTCTAACGAGACGGTCTCGAATGCAACGCCCCCTGGTGTTGCATTTGGTCTAATTCAACGCTTTTTTGCCTAAAGCAACATTAAACATGGCGTTGCATTTGAGCGTTTATGGCGTAGTGCATTTTCAAACACTCAAGTACCTAAAACACACCGAACTAAACAAGATAGGTAAGTAACTAATCCGAGTCAGTGAACTTTAACAACCACTGATGCCAAGCACATAAACTAAAATAAAACACCGATGATCCCCGGCAGCGGTGCCAAAAACTTGTTTGCACTAAATCACGCAAGTGTACGTGGTCACAAGTAATATATGAATAAGTCAAGTTCGTTCCCACAGAGATCTGGTTAGGTTTCAATTCAGTTCATGTACCTATGCAACAATGTATGGTTTTTATTCACTGCTAAGACGAATAACAAGATTGGGTTTTGATTATCTAAAATTAACTAAAAAACAAATTAACCAACTAAGAATTAAATACTTATGCGAGAATAAACATGGGATCCTAACTTCATTAAATACTTCGCTTAGATCTGACGCCTTTAATCACTATAAGCAATGGTTATGATATCTGATCGGATAACACGAAACAAGTACACGCAACCCGTCAGCATACGTATACCAAACTACCCATACATCCACAAAAGAGATTGAAAATGAATAGACACCAATTATGCTTAGACCCTATATGTCTATAGAATTTGAAAACATAACGGTTGAAGAACAAGTTATTCATAAAGATCACACAGGGCAATGTAAGTATTTTCATCTCATACTACGAATCATGTTGATAAACAATCATGAACCTATGCTAGCATGGCAAGTTCTAAATCTCAAGATCCACTTTCACTTCACAAGAGATTAACAAATTAGATGTTAGCTACGCATCTAACAATTAAGCATAACCATACGAGGATATCAGATATACATCACATACAGATCTTTAAAGCATCAAGATACTAAAGCTCCATAAATAAATCCGTTAGAATCCCATGACAATGGTTAGTTCATAATCGAACCGCTCGTCATCATGGGATCTGATGAAACCATGATAAATCACAAAGTATGAAAGAATACAAATAAACTAGAGTATTGAGTTAAGAAAATAAATCCCAAAAACATCCAAGAGTTTTGCCTAATTAGAAGAAAACAAAAGTAGATCTAGATCTCCGTTGCTTGTCACGAGCGTTGGAATCCTTCTCCAAGTCTGAATCTCCGTCTCTCGGCTCTCTCTCTGTGTTATAATGAGAATTGGCGGGTGTTATGATGATATTATGTGTTTAAATAGGCCACCCATGTCTTGTCCAGCAAGAAACTATCAAAACAGACTTATAATAGAATTTCTGCAAAATACGTTTCCTAAACTGATTCTATTTTGAAGGAATATTCGTAGCGAACTTTTCTTCAATATTTCTGGGCCGTTCGTATCATAATTGGACCTCTGAACCACTTTAGAATGAAAGAGAATCTCGTTAACTTCGCGTGGACTGTAAGATCGCCCAAAACGGACTTGTAGAACTCAAAATATGGTCCAAACAATAAATCAGAATTTTTTTCCAGCAAATTAGGGCGCAGTCTGCGCACTCCAGGGCGCACTCCAGGGCGCAGTCTGCGCGGCAAGTTTCTGACCAGATTTTTATTTTGATTCAGACTTCAAGTAAATTCCCCAGGCTTCGCGTGGATAGTAAGATCGCTGAAAACGGACTTCTAAAACTCCAGATATGGCCAAAACAGTGTAGACTGCACAACCTTCCCGGAAATCCGAATTTTCCACAATTTGCTCATTTCTCATCCATTTTCTCTTCCGATTCTTTTGCCACTTCCCGTTCTTCAATTCTTGAGCGTGAATCCACCATGGTAGCATAAGAAATCACTCCTTGCTTCATTCCGATCTAAGAATCCACTCCAAAATCAATGGAAATCGCCAACTTTAATCGATAGTACAATCCTGCACAACTACACAAAACACATAAAAAATGCGACAAACTTGAGGCCAAATGAATCAATTTAATCCGATATGGAACGCTCCAAGTGGATATAAAATCCACTTATCAATTTTCAATTTACGAGCAAAATCCCTCGATATAAAAGACTTGGTTGCCCCAGAATCAAATATGACGTTTGCACTAACTGATTTAAGAGAAAAGGTACCTGCTATCACATTCGTATCTCTCACGGCATCTTACGCTGTCATGTTAAAAGTTCTAGCAGTTGGTGGCCTATTGGAGGCAACTTTGCTTGCCCCTGATGCTGCTGGCTTGTTCATTGGGCAATCCTTCTTCATGTGACCTTGACGTTCGCACTGGAAACAAGCAGTGCCCTTGCTGGCAATAGGGGTAACCGTGGTACAAGAGGTAGCATAGTGGCATGTTCGTCCATACTTAAAATAGGTTACCGATTTCTGGTGACATGCACCGGAATGTCTCCTTCCACAAGTTGCACATACGGGTAATGGAAGTCTAGAATGGTGGGAGTGGATCGCTCCTGATTGCTTGCCGCCCTGGCTCACACTTGCTCTTACAGATTGTTTGAATCGCATACTCCTTTCAGGTATGGAGACTGTCCCTCGGTTAAACTTGTTTGGGGATTTTCCTCCTGCTGAACCTCTGCCCATGCTTGCATGCTTCCGTTTTATCCCCCCTCTCTCTCTTTCCCTCTGCATCTGATCACTCCCTGCTTCCACAATCCACGCCTTCTGCACCAAGGTGGCATAGTCTGTAATCTCTAAAACTGCTACCCGATTCTGGATCCACTGCTTCAACCCTTGCTGAAACCTATTCGTTTTCTTCTCCTCAGTTTTACAAACTCTGGCACAAACCTCGATAGCTCGGTAAACTTAGCTTCGTAATCAGCCACTGACAAATTGTTATGCTTCAGTTCTAAAAACTTGAGCTCCATTTGAGTCTTCATAAACCTCGGGAAGTACTTTTCCAGAAACAATTGTTTGAACCTTTCCCAGGTTACTATAGCATCCGTCTCCATGTTTTTCTTGGCCTCCCACCAGTAGTTGGCCTCTCCTTTCAGAAGGTAAGTGGTGAAAATAATCTTTTGCGCCTCCTCAATGCTTAGAATCTCAAAGGACTTTTCCATTTCCTTTATCGGGGCTCTTGCCTCGTCTGGGTCAGCTGATCCTTGGAATTCCGAGGGCTTGAGTGACTTAAAGGCCCTGAAAGAGTTTGCCACGGTACTGTTGTTTCCCTGGGGTGGTTGGGGGTAACGGTTCAAATTCTGCCTAAGTAGATCCATAAACTGACCCATGGGGTCTCTATCCTGGTTCTCCCCTTCTTGCTCAACTTCAGTTTTTGATCCTTCTAGTTCTTCCTCGAACTCCTCAGTGTAAAAGGGTTCATCTTCTGCCCCATGCTGGGAATCATCCTGCTCATTATAATCCTCATCTTGCGCTTCATCATACTCGGGGTCTTCCCTATGTTGATTGTGACTTTCTTGATCGGTAGACTCACGGGGGTTAGCCCTAGTTCCCATTCTTCGTGGAGGCATCTTAGTGAAAATTTGGACAATTACACATTAAGCTAATTCACTTGTTTTAAAGGTTCCTCCTTGCAAAATCGTTACATATAAGGATTTAGGATCCCACAGTTCTATATTTCATGGCAACTTAATCAAAAATAGTACGTGCAGAAAATAATCTAATAAACTTTTGATCGCGTCACAACAGAACTGAACTGACTGAAAGGAAACCAGTATATACATGGTACTAAAAGATATATAATTTGAGTCACATCAACAGTTTAGAAGTATAACCATCCTAACAACATCTAGTCAAAAGTGAAATACATGGTCTATCCGTCTAGTCAGTAAAAGGGAAACTAAATACAATGAAACTATCCCATAAAAGTCGGCACTACTACGTCCGTACATGACTAGAAGACTAGACTACTACATCACTGTCTCTGAAATCAGCCACCAGTGTGGCCCAAAGCCCTAACCCTCGTCATAGCAATGCGAAAGATCTCCTCAGCATCTATCCTGGATACCCTGCCATCTCCATCAGTAGGTAACCCTCGAACCCTCATCCGGGCCCTCAACTCAATACAGGTCACTGCCCTATGCATAGCCCGAGACCTAGCAAGCCTCCCACCCTGGCGTCTCATCCTGGCAGCTCTCTCAGCTACTAGCTCCATCTTGGACTCTGCTAGCCTGACGTCAGCCATCACAAGATCTGTAGAATGTCTGCTCACAACATAGTTATGCACACATACTGGTATCCCCTCTATCGGGATATTGGGTGGGGTAGCTGGCTCTGCTGGAGGTGCAGCCTCTACCTGCTACGGCTCGGGGGTAAACTTCTCAAACTCCTCAGGAAAATGGCTCACAAGCAAGGGTGGTGGGGTAGGGGCCCTCTCAGTAGGGAGTGGTGGCAAACGAAGTCCTAAACTCCAAATAGCATCATCAACTGGCTTTTTAATATCTCCCTCAGTACCCTCATCCACTGTCTGCTCTCTAACCGCATCCATAACCTTCTGAATAGTCATATTAGTGTCCTCCTCCATAACCCTAATATCAGATATAGCCTGGATCTCCTCCGGATCCTCATCATCGGAATCCTCAGCAATAACCTCGGTATCCTCAGCTGCCTGGACCTCCTCCTGGTCCACCTCCTCAGACTCAATAACCTCAGTATCCTCGGCTGCCTGGACCTCCTCCGGGTCCTCTTCCTCAGAATCCTCATCTCCCAGACGCTCATAGTATGGGTCTATAGTCCGGAGCAAGTCCTCATCGTGCTGTCGCTCAAAAACCTCAAGGTCAGAGATGTCGCTCGCCTACACAATACGAACTATGTTACTATCATGATACTCAAAAAGTTCCCGTAAGGGTTTTAGGTGAACCTGGCAAGAGTTCTTATTATCTTAGTGAATTTATTATTATATAACATCGCATCATCTCTTGGGATATATAACTCTCGCTCTGATACCATTTCTGTAACAGCCTCAGATCCGGGGTCGGGGACTTGGTCGTTACGGTCTCATATTCCATAAACAATACTTGCACTTGAATCAAAATAAATAAATAGCATGCTATGACCAAACAATAATACCACATCACATACAACCAGTTATAGTCCCAGAGATGAAATTGAAATAAGTCTCTACTTACAGGATCCACAAGTTAATAGCTATTACAACCTAAAATGATTACAGTATAAGTTTAATAGTTTCTGTCGCTGATTAACATTAGTCATACATATAATTAAGGCTAAGAAACAAAATCAACCAGTCTAGTCTACTAGTTGCTCCTACCTCAGCAATGGCAGCAACGATATCAACGGGCAGTCCTACGACTGGGATCACCTGCTTGCGCTGAGTACGTCTTACACGGGCCATCAGACCTAGCTGTTGTTGTGATATAATAAATAAAGCAAGGGTGAGCAATAGCCCACCAAAAATAATGTATAACTGAACAATAATATATAACAATTAAAAAAAATGTCCTTGAAACCATATGCCATGCGTGAAACGAACAAGACACTATTATAATGTAAGATTAAGTTACGAGGTAAGTAAAGGTACTTTTAGTTCTGAACAGTTTTCAAACCCTGTCAACACGAGTATTACTTCATGTTGTAGAAAATAAATAGATTTGGATGATGAACTAATATTGGAGTATGTCACGCCAAATGACACCACCTTACGATGATCAGTCGCAGGTCGTGTATCTCAAAATTTATTTCTCTACATGTAGAAGGAAGAACATATGGACACCACCATACGCCGGATCTCCCTAGCCATCTTTGGGCTTAGACGGGACCGGTGCCACTCAGACCCTATTTCCAGGATGGATTGTCCCACAGCCTCTTATACCAGTTTCAATGATGGACTGTCCCACAGCCTCATACACATTACACCAATACTCCTAGTTCGAGTAAATCCATGACTCTGAAACGTAAAGTTCGTCCCCATTTCCCCAAGTATAAGACTTGTTGATAAGACTCCACAGAGTAGTCGTATCTAGTTGGAAAGGAAAATTCACCAATATTTCCCAAGCTGTTGCTTGTTAATGGATATCGACTTGTTCCAACAATCTTACCCCTCGAATGATGAGGAAGTAATACAAAGACTCAATTTGATGAATAGCAACCAAGTTGCGAGTGAAAAGAATAGTTTCAAAAGATTTTTGACCGGGCAGTCAAACAAAATAAATAACAGCTCTCAAGTAAGGTTCCCTTATAATTTGGAAGATAGATTTAAATGAAAAATAGAGTTTTTGGGAACCTCCCCTTGATAAAAATAATCATAATAAGACTCAGAAATATTTTACATAATATTTGAAGGTCGAAGATAATATTTGAATAAATCATTTTTAAAACTAGTTAAAAGAATTAAATAAATATTCAAAGAATATTTATTAAATCATAAATATTTAAAGAATATTCTCAATATAAAATATTGCTCATAAATAACCCTCGAATGAATATATAAAAATATTCACTAAATAAATAAATCCTCGAATAAATATTCAAAATAATATCCATTAAATAAATCAACCTTAAATGAATATTCAATATAATATTCGTTAAATAATTAAAGCTCAAATGAATATTCAAAATAATATTCGTTAAATAAATAAAACTCAAATGAATATACAAAACAATATTCATTAAAAAAATAATGGAAAAATATTTATTTAAATATTTTCCTCAGAAAATAATCACAATATATACAGAAATACTGACTCCAGGTCTATACTTGAAGAATGAGATTCATATGCCCTTCACTAAGGGTTTTAGCAATATCCGGCTTATAACCAATATATCATATCTAACTTGTAAGCCAATATCAAGTCATAAAACAAGTATCACAACAATTTGAAAGCAGGCATGCATGCTATGGCATATGTATAACAACAATCAAATCATATATATTATCACAACAACAGTTCCAAAATGTTTGGAAACTTGCCTGGTAATCTGGTGGGGGTAGTGTGTCCTGGGTCGGTCCGGTGATCTATAAACAATTCAAATATTCGAGATTAATCACATAACGCTTTTGAAATGCTAAGTAGATGTTTTACTTAGGTTAAAACACGTTTTCAAGTTATCTCAGTATGCACCCTTTAGTGTATTCTTATTAACACCGTTATGATCTGACACGTGTTCGTTATTATGGCATGTCATTACACTCACACTTGGTAGGTACTTAAGTCGTATAACTTCTAAGGTCGGTCGTTTACCATCAAAGATTATACCTCGAGATTTATTGTCCATTTTCTAAGTGGTTTTCCAAAATTATAACCAAGTATTCCTCAAAGGGGTTCATTCGTACTTAACCTCGATTCGAACATTTTCATAAAATCGAAAAACGATCCGTTTGACATGAGGTTTTCTCTCACACCTTCCTTATGATCTCTATTATTTAATTATCAATATTTTACACTGAATTAATCATGTTAAGGGGGTTCAATTTCTGTTACGAACTCGCACTTACGGTTTCAAACTACTTTTACTAAATCAGCCATATCTCCTAGACCGTAAGTCCTTTTGTTTCGATTTTCACGCCAAAACGATCTATGACTAGAGATCTATAAGGTTAGTCCATATAATCATTAATTTCAGAGAATTACACCTACTGTTATTCATGAATTTTAAGGGTTAACAAAATTTTAGCATTACGACAACTATAAATCGGATATTTCCAAAATTACAATCCTCCCACAAACATGGTTTCCACTCCAAATCACATATACATGTTATTTAACATTGAACTAAGGTCAAGTACTACCTTTCCGTTCATCTAAACCATTTAATCATAAATCAAAACCCAATCATAGCTTTAATGCCTTAAACATACATAATGTCACTAAATCTCCACAAAACTCATCCAATAATCATAGAAACTCAAACTAAGATCTAGGGTTTCAAATGTTATACCTTCATTGGAGTGTGTATAAGACTTAATGAACCTTGTATAGTCCTTGCCCAAGCTTGATCTAGCTTGGATCATCCAAAGAAATCAAGAAATCAAAAGTTAGTTCTTGAAATCAGTATTCATCCTCCACTTTGATGATTTTTCATTAACCATGAAAGAGATGGAATCTATGGCACAAATTCATAAGAGACATTAGTTATGAAATATAGGACTCACCTAATTAATATGGGAATTTTTGAATGGTGGAAGCTTGTATTTTCTCCTCGAATTTCTTGCTTGGGCCGAATGTTGCTAAAATGAAGAGGATGGTGTTTCTTTTTCTTGCTTTGATCTCATCCTTGTCTAAAATGCATTATTTGTCATAATATCTCATAAATTAGCTTTATTAAAGTGATTACCTCATCTTCCACTAGCTAATCAAGTGCCAAGTGTTGTGTTTTTGTGGTGATGATGATGTAATGTGCTAAGTACTTGGTTTGGTTTCTAATTATCCTACTTCCTTGGTAACCAACTTAGTTACTTGATCCTATCCACTTGTACATTCTTGTATCTTGGCTCTCTGCTTGTTTCGTTGTCCGGTTATTGCTCAATTTCATTGATCGTTCGGAGGAATATCTCAAGTGTTTATCATTAGTGTTTTACCATAAACCTCCTTGATATTTATACTACCATTCTCAATCCTCCTTTATAATCCTTGAATTTAAATTCCTCAAATTTCTTTAATAAATCCTTTAGTGTCTAGGGAAATCTCGGAGAAAATAAAAGTGCTATTTTTCTGCATCTGATATCGTTTACATACACTTATTTTGCCTATAGATCATTAATACGAACTCAGAAATCCATTCGGAATACTTCTATATATTGTCGTCTGATAATATTCCAATTTTCATCAAAACACTATTCATTACTTATTCTTTCTTTATTTCCTATATTTAGAAAAATGTCCTCGTTTTCTTTCGAGCGTTCCCTATCTCTTTTACGGAATCACTGGACTTATACTATATATCGATTTGGATGACATGAGCAACCAGATATCGATTTTGATGACATGAGAATAACCTTCCTCTTTGGAATACCGTATCTTACTTTCTAGGAGATAGATTATTCTAATCTAAGTTGTCAACCAGTTGCATTGTTCATGGCATATAAATATTTGAATCCAAATCCATTAAATATTCATTCATTAAACAACTGATGCATTGTAGTCGTAACCACTATTCATTCATACTCCATTACATAATAAAAGTTTTAATTCTACCAAAAATTTGGGTTCTTACAGTATCTGAGAAGGGTGTGAGCTGGAAAGTAGTTGTTTAATGCTCTATTATCTAGTATTTTGAAGTTGTAATAATATTTCAGAGATTCTGGGAAGTGAACTTGATATGTATTAACTTTTGGATTATTGAGTACTTGTTCTAAGACTATAACCCGTGGAGTAGTTGTGGAGTTTATTATGAATATTGTTGTAGATTATATTATGAGCAGGTGATCGAATTTTCCGCAAGAGATATGATGACCTGTGTAAGAACCCAGATTTTTGGTAGAATTAAAACTTTTTTTATGTAATGGAGTATGAATGAATAGTGGTTACGACTACAATTTATCAGTGGTGTAAGGAATGAATATTTAACGGATTTGGGTTCAAATGTTTATATGCCATGAACAATGCAATTGGTTGACAACTTAGATTAGAATAATCTATCTCCTAGAAAGTAAGATAGGGTATTTTAAAGAGGAAGGAAATATTCTCATGTCATCCAAATCGATATCTGGTAGCTCATGTCATCCAAATCGATATCTAGTATAAGTCCAGTGATTCCGTAAAAGAGATAGGGAACGCTCAAGGAAGCGCGAGAACATCTTTTTGAGTACAAGGAATAAAAGAGAGAAAAAGCAATGAATAGTGTTTTTGATGGAAATTGGAATATTATTAGACGACACTATATAGAAGTATTCAGAATAGATTTCTGAGTTCGTATTAATGATCTATAGGAAAAATAATTATATGTAAACGATATCAGATTCAGAAAAATAGCAGTTTTATTTTCTTCGAGATTTCCCCGGACACTGAAGGATTTAAGGATTTATTAAAGAGATTTAAGGAATTTAAATTCAAGGATTATAAAGGAGGATTGAGAATGGTAGTATAAATATGAAGAAGGTTTCCGGTAAAACCCTAACAAGAAATACTTGAGATATTCCTCCGAACGATCAATGAAATTGAGTAATAACCAGACAAAGAAACAAGCAGAGAACCAAGAGATAAGCATGTGAAAGTGGATGGGATCAAGGAACCAAGTTGGTTACCAAAGGAACTAGAATAATTAGAAACCAAACCAAGTACTTAGCACATTACATTATCATCACCATAGAAACACAACACTTGGCACATGATGAGCTAGTGGAAGGTGACATAATCACTTTAATAAAGTAGCTTTAGCTATATATTATCCAATAACACACAATAATGCAAGATAACCAAGCAAGCAAGAGGCAAACACCGTTCTTTCCCCTTGAAGCTCCATTCGGCTATTTCTAAAAATCAAGGAGAAAAATCCCACTTGCCACCATTCAACAATTGTGAAATTAATTAGATGAGTCCTATATTTCATAACTAAGATCTCCTATGAATCATAGCTTCAAATTCCATTCCATTCTTGAGTTACAAAATCATGAAGGTTGAGGATGAATAGTGATTTCAAGAACTAACGTTTGATTTCTTGATTTCTTTGAATGATCCAAGCTAGATCAAGCTTAGAAAAGGGATATACAAGGTTCATTAAGGCTTATACACACTCCAAGGAAGGTATAACATTTGAAACCCTAGATCTTAGTTTGAGTTTTTATGATTATTGGACGAGTTTTGTGAAGATTTAGTGATACTATGTATGTTTAAGACATTAAAGCTATGATTAGGTTTTGATTTATGATTAAATGGTTTAGATGAACAGAAAGGTAGGGTTTGGCCTTAGTTCAATGTTAAATAACATGTATATGTCATTTGGAGTGGAAACCATGTTTGTGGGAGGATTGTAATTTTGGAAATATCCGATTTATAGCCGTCGTAATGCCAAAATTTCGTTAACCCTTAAAATTCATGCATAACAGTAGGTGTAAGTCTCTGACCTTAATGATTATATGGACTGACCTTATAGATCTCGAGTCATAGATCGTTTTGGCATGAGAATCGAAACAGAAGGACTTACGGTTTAGGAGATATGGCCGATTTAGTAAAAGTTGTTCGAAACCGTAAGTGCGAGTTCGTAACTGAAATTGAACCCCCTTAACATGAATAATTCAGTGGCGAATTTTGATAATTAATATTTTTTTGCTAAGAATATAATTAAATATTAGAGATCATAAGGAAGGTGTGAGAGAAGACCTCATGTCAAAAGGATCGTTTTTCGATTTTATAAAAATGTTCGAATCGAGGTTAAGTGCGAATGAAACCCTTTGTGGAACACTTGGTTATAATTTTGGAAAACCACTTAGAAAATGGACAATAAATCTCGAGGTATAATCTTTGTTAGTAAACGACCGACCTTAGAACTTATACGACTTAAGTACCTACCAAGTGTAAATGTATTGACATGCCTTAATAACGAACAAGTGTCGGATCACAGCAGTGTTAATAAGAGTACACTAAAGGGTGCATAACGAGATAACCTGAAAACGTGTTTTAACCTATGTAAAGCATCTACTTAGCATTTCAAAAGCGTTAAGTGATTAATCTCGAATATTTTGATTGTTTATAGATCACTGGACTGACTCTGGACACACTACCCCCACCAGATTACCAGGCAAGTTTCCAAACATTTTGGAACTGTTGTGATAATATATATGATTTGATTGTTGTTATACATATGCCATAGCATGCATGCCTGCTTTCAAGTTATTGTGATACTTGTTTTATGACTTGATATTGGCTTACAAGTTAGATGTGATATATTGGTTGTTAGCCGGATATTGCTAAGACCCTTAATGAAGAGCATATGAATCTCATTCTTCAAGTATGGACCGGGAGTCAGTATTTCTGTATATATTGTAATTATTTTCTGCGGAAAATATTTAAATAAATATTTTTCCATTATTTCTTTAATGAATATTGTTTTGAATATTCATTTAAGTTTTATTTATTTAATGAATATTATTTTGAATATTCACTTGAGCTTTAATTATTTAACGAATATTAATTTGAATATTCATTTAAGGTTGATTTATTTAATGTATATTATTTTGAATATTTATTCGAGGATTTATTTATTTAGGGAATATTTTTTATATTCATTCGAGGGTTAATTATGAGCAATATTTTAAATTAATAATATTCTTTAAATATTTATGAGTTAATAAATATTTTTTAATATTTATTTAATTCTTTTAACTAGTTTAAGAATGATTTATTTTATTCAAATATTATCTTCGACCTTCAAATATTATGTAAAATATTTCTGAGTCTTATTATGATTATTTTTACCAAAAGGAGGTTCCCAAAACCCCATTTTTCATTTAAATCTATCTTCCAAATTGTAAGGGAACTTTACTTGAGAGCTGTTATTTATTTTGTTTGACCGCCCGGTCATAAATCTTTTGAAACTATTCTTTTCACTCGCAACTTGGTTGCTGTTCATCAAATTGAGTCTTTGTATTACTTCCTCATCGTTCGAGGGGTATGACTGTTGGAACAAGTCGATATCCATTAACAAGCAACGGCTTGGGAAATATTGGTGAATTTCCCTTTCCAATTAGATACGACTACTTTGTGGAGTCCTATCAACAAGTATTATACTTGGGGAAAGGGGGACGAACTTTACGTTTCAGAATCATGGATGTTACTCGAACTAGGAGCCGTGTAAGTGGCCGAGTGGCGCCGGTCCATCAATGGCCCAACCGTTGGCCGGGGAGTTCCAGGGGCGGTGGACAAGTAAATCCGTCTGTTCTTCCTTCTACATGTAGAGAATAATCATGAGATGCATAACATACAACTGATCATCGTAAACGTTATGGCTTCTGCGCGTCAATGCTCCAGTATTAGTTCATCTTGCAAAGTTGGAAATTTTCTGCAACATTATCAGTGTTGGCAGGGTTGAAAAGTGTTCAAACTGGAATTGAAATATTTTCCTGCAATTTCTTCCTTATGATATATGTTGATATATTGCTCATATCTTTGCATAGCAGATATGTCTACGGAGTATATATTTTGAGTTACCTTGTAACTTCATCTTTTACATTATACTAGCACTATGTTTGTTAATGCATGGCATATGATTTCAAAGATATTTTTTTGAATTGTTATATATTATTGTTCAGTTATATATTATTTTTGGTGGGCTATTGCTCACCCTTGCTTTATTTATTATATCACAGCAATAGCTAGATCTGATGGCCCGCACAAGGCACACCCAACGCAAGCAGGTGACAGCTGTCAGAGGGTTACCCGCTATTGTCATAGCAGCCATTACTAAGGTAGGAGCTGCCAGTAAGCTAGACTGGTAGCTTTTATGTATCAGACTTACTTATATGTATGAATTATGTTAATCAACGGCAAGAAATTATTAAACTTATTCTGTAATCATTTTGGGTTTGTAATAACTTATAACTTCTGGATCCTATGATTAGAGGATTATTTCAATTTCATCTCTACGACTGTAACTGGTTGTGTGTGATGTGGTATTATTGTGGGGTCATAGCATGCTATTTATTTATTTTGATTCAAGTGCAATTATTGTTTATGGAATATAAGACCGTAACGACTAGGTCCCCGACCCCGGATCTAGGGTTGTTACAATCTGGATTCCTGTAGGGGATTCTGGGGCGTTACAAAGATGGTATCAAAGCAGTAGGTCATAAACCTTAGAACGAGAGTGAGAGGGGTTATGACTATGTAAGAGAGAGTTTAGAAGCCAAGAAACCGATAGTTATATATATAGTAGGATCTCAAGGAGTAGTGGGGTAGAAGCATGATGGCCAATACCAACAGTAGAATCAATTGGGACGAGAAAAACGCGTATCCTTGAATTATTTATTTGGTTTAAATTTTTATGAGTATATAGAGACATGTATACATAAATATACATATATATATATATATATATATATATATATGTATGGATGCATACATATATATGTATATATATGCATATGTATAGATATATATTGTTTTGGTTTCATAATAAATATTTCATGGGTACGCAGTTTTATTGAATGGAATGATTTTTTTAGGAAAATGCCACCAAGGAGAGACAAAAATAACTTCCGGGAAGGTGAAGCTTCTACGGGGGTGAATAACCCGAAGCTTCTACGGGGGTGAATAACAACCAAGGAGATAACCAGAATGACAACCAGAACAATCAAGGACTTAACCAACAAGTAGATTTGTTAAGGCAAACCCTAGAACGTGGCCAATAGGGTCCCATACCCAATGTGGTAAACCAGACTGCAACATCTTTCAAGGCTTTTAAGTCAATACAACCCCCTGAGTTTAAAGGGTTTGGTGAACCAGTCGAGGCTAGATCGTGGCTGAAAGAGATGGAGAAATCCTTTAATATTATAGGAGTGGAAGAGGAGCAAAAAATGATCTTTGCCACCTATTTGCTGAAGGAAGAGGTGAACCTATTTGGTGGGAGTCCAAGGAAGCAATGAAACCTGCAGGGATAGTAACTTGGGAGAGGTTCACTAAGTTATTTTTGGAGAAATATTTTCCTGAGCAATTGGAGAATAAGATGGAGATAAAGTTCTTGGAACTAAGGCATTATAATAAGACAGTTGCTGAGTATGAGAAGGAGTTTATAGAGCTATCTAGGTTCGTGCCACATTTCGTAGATACCGATAAGAAGAAGGCGAGAAGGTTTCAGCGTGCATTGAAACCATGGATACAAACCAGTGTGGCTGCTTTTGAGCTTACTAAGTATGTTAAAGTGGTGAATAAGGCGGAAGTAATAGAAGCGGGTAGTAATTTTGATCCCAAGGAAAATGAAGGAAGGAAAAGAAAATCGGAGAGTTGGGGAGGAAGTAACACTGGAGGGACGTACGAAAATCAAAAAAGGTCAGGATTCCAATATGGACAAAGTATAGGGTTCAATAGAACAGAAGGTACGGATAGTGTCCAGGTGGGACAACATAGAAATGAGAGCCAGTTTAAGCAGCCAAGACCGCCACTGCCAGACTGTGAGTTGTGTGGAAAGAATCATGCAGGAATATGTGTAAAAGCAGGAGGAAGGTGTTTTAACTCTCATCAGACGGGGCTTATTGCTAGTAACTGTACTAAGAAAGGAGTAGTGTATTATAAATGTGGAAAGGAGGGTGACATCTCTAGAGACTATAAAGCATCAGCGACGGGACGAACGGCATCACGACAAGGCGGTGGAGCTAATAGCACCCAATCGACCGCTAGGATTTTTAACATGACATTGGTCGACGGCATAAAGGAGACGGACGAGATAGCAGGTACACATTTACTTAATATCGTAAATGCGTATATAAATGATGACCCGGTATGAAAATAGAGGTATGTTAAAGAACAGAAGAGGAGTATCAGAGACAGAATTGACAGTATAGCATGAGAGCTTATAATCAAGATATGAGAGCATAAAGGCTTAATGGCCTTTTAGCCCTCAAAGTTTTCATTGATATGCCCATCAGCCCTCAATATTTCAAAACGTTCCTTTTAACCCTCGAAGTATCCATAAAGGTCCTAATAACCCTTAAACCGGTATAAAAAATAAAAAATAAAAAAATGGTATAACTCGGATGGGCAAAAGAGACATTTCACAAACCGATACCGAGGGTTAAAAGGTATACTTTAGATACTTTTGGGGTTAAAAGGTATACTTTAGATACTTTGGGGGTTAAAAGGTATAACTCGTACAAATGAAGTTATTGTAGAAAAATGTCACAACAATGTCCATCAGGCTTATGAGAAGCTGAAAGAGCTGCATCCCTGGGCTGAGAATGGTTTAATGAGAAGCTGAAAGGCTTATGTTGCCTGCTTATGATGGCAAAAAGAGTCTGTACACTGCTGGCGAGCTTCCATTTGCATGGAAGGAGTTCGATATCAAACTTACAGATGAAGATGATGGAGTCGATGTTCCCAAGTACGTATTTATTGTATGTTTTACTTTAGTGTATTTTCAAATTAATTTCGTGCTAATTTTTACAATTATATTTGACATATATAGTGTATTTTCTGGTTTGCTGCCTTAGTGTATTTTTGAAGTAAAGATTGTAATTTGCCTACATTTTCAGGTTTCCTGCTGATGACAACTCAAATATGAAGTAAGTTGTTGAATACTTTCAAGAGATGTATGGCTTCACGATTCAGCATACTCATCTTCCCTGTCTTCAAGTCGGTAACCAGAGAAAAGCAAATTATTTGCCATTGGAGGTTGGATTAGTTATATGACAACTTTTAAGCTCCTATCTGTAAACTGAGTTGCATTATCCACGTTTTAATTCTTCGTGCTATCTCACACTATGAGTTTTCAGGCTTGCAAGATAGTGGAGGGTCAAAGATACACAAAAAGATTGAATGAGAAGCAAATTACTGCTCTTCTGAAAGTAACATGCCAAAGACCAAGAGATCGAGAGCATGACATTTTGCAGGTATAATGATGTTATAATCCATATAGGAGAAATGGTTCTTTAGTCTGCCCCAAGTATGCTCTTTTTTGATAGATACTACTTATCCACAGTTTCCCATTATTTAATCTTTGTTTTTAGTTTTATGTTGTATGATTCATCAATGTACATATATGTATTGTGTATATATGGAAACTAATAGAATTTGTCATACTCTCGGGGTTTAGAACAATTTCTACATGCTCCTGAATGTATTGTGCATTATTCACCCTTTCGCTGTTGATGTTTCTTAAGTTTGACAAATGTAGTAATAACATTATTTGATTGATATTTTGTGACTATGTTAGCAGTAAGTTATATAGATGATATGCCGTTTCTACTCGTGCATCATATTTGATGTTTTCAGCTCATTTTTGGTCCTCGCATGTCTTGCAGAAAATGATCAATGGGATGACTGTTAGTCGGTGGGCATGCATCAACTTCTCAAGAAGTGTGCAAGAAAATGTTGCTCGTGGATTTTGTAGTGAACTAGCTCGTATGTGTCAAGTATCTAGAATGGTAGGTTAATATATTTCTGTATGTTAGTATTTCTAATAATTCTTGTGATGTTCTTGTCTATTGTTGAAATATTATATTTTGACCTTTGTTTAAGTAGTTATATAAGGTTCATTTGATGCATCTCTCATGCAGGAATTCAACCCTGAACCTGTGATACCAATCTATGCAGCTTGGCCATATGATGTAGAGAAAGCTTTAAAGCATGTTTACCATGCTTGTACGAACAAATTGAAGGGGAAGGAATTAGAACTTCTGTTAGTCATTCTGCCTGACAATAATGGGTCACTGTATGGTGTGTTTATGAATTTGAAATGTTCTGCTTACAATCACCATAGAACTTACATTTTATTTTCTGTTAATCTGTTGTATGAGATCTGAAACGAATATGTGAAACTGATCTTGGTTTGATATCTCAATGCTGTCTGACAAAGCATGTCTTTAAGATTAGCAAGCAGTACTTGGCAAATGTGTCACTCAAGATTAATGTTAAGGTAACGTGTTTGATATTTTGGGCACGATCTCAGATCCTTTTTGACACGAACCTTGTGTATCAGGAGGAATGTGTTTTTATGGACAAAATTTACTATTTGTGTCAACACTTCTGATCATCTTTATTTACCATAAAGATCTAAAGTATACCTTTTAACCCCCAAAGTATCTAAAGTATACCTTTTAATCCCCAAAGTATCTAAAGTATACCTTTTAACCCTCGGTATCGGTTTGTGAAATGTCTCTTTTGCCCATCCGAGTTATACAGTTTTTTTATTTTTTATTTTTTGTACCGGTTTAAGGGTTATTATGACCTTTATGGATACTTCGAGGGTTAAAAGGAACGTTTTGAAATATTGAGGGCTGATGGGTATATCAGTGGAAACTTTGAGGGTTAAAAGGTCATTAAGCCGAGCATAAAATAGGCAAAAAGTGATGAGAGGATATTGGAGAGTAGAGTACAAGATAAGTAACCTTAGTTATTACCTACGTTGATTCCGAGAACGGAATCCTTTTAAGGAGGGGAGACTGTAATAACCCAAATTTCTGTACTTGAGAAAAATTTTCATTTGAGGGATGAATAGTGATTTTCAAGGATGAATAGTGAATTTATGGATGAATAGTGATTTTTGAGGACTAAGAAATTTTTCATGTCACCCTATGTATGGGATAGGAAATGGATATTTCGAAGTTATATTAGTAATCTACGAGGTAAATAAGTGTATATAAACGCGAGCGGAATTCAGAAAATCCAAATTTTATTTTTATGGAAAATTTGACCGAGCAGTGAAGAGCATATCAATGCGAACATGAGACAATTGATATCAAGGATTCAAGTATTATATTTTTATTAATTATGATTTCAGGATTTAGAACGAAAACCTTCGAGTTAGAATAACGAACGTTCGAGGAATCGCTAGAACTTTATAACGAGATTAAGCGATAAAGCGAATGCAAAACGGATTATGGATTAAATACGTAACGAGATTGGAAACCATAAATGAGCATCTAGGGTTTTATATCAAGTGAATTTGGTGGGAAAAGAAATCAAGAAATGAAAAGAAATAGATTGATGAAGTGTGAGATCAAGAACATGCCAACAATGCACCATGTCATCATATTTCCCACATACCACAAATGCATAACACATGGTTTAAGAGTGTGTGGTAGCTGATTTACATCACAAAATATCACAATTTTCATTCACCAACTAGTCAAAGCAAGAGAGCGAGAGAGAAAAAGCAAGAAAACATCACCACCACCCCATTTCATCCATTCGACCCCTTCCATAAATTCAAAACCAAAACCCTAACTAGCAAGCTTTGTTTTTGGTGATCTATAGCTTAAAATAAAGGTATTAATGAGATTAATGTATGGTTAAAATATAAGCCTCTACTTTGCTTCCTAGCTATGTCAAAAATCCATCCAAAGTGGAGGATGAATAGTAGTGAATAGTAACTTAACCTTGTTTTCTTGTTTTAATGTTCAAGTTTAAGCTTCCTAAGGACTATCCAAGGCTTGTTTAAGGATTCCCAAGCATTGTTAGTGTTGTTAAGACATCAAGGAAGGTATAAACCCTAACCTTACCTTTTATTTTTATGAGTTATATGTTAAGTTTTGAGATTGTTTCAAGATGAGTTCTTGTTAGGTGATTTATTGATTATTTAGTTTTATAAAATGTGTAAAATGATGGGTGATGGATTTGAGCCTCACAACTGACCTTAGAGGGTTATAATGGATGTTTGTAGATGTTGAGGATGTATGGGTTACTTTGATGGTTTGTTTGGAGTGTACGTAAATTGGAAATGTCCGAATTATAGCCGTCGTAATAACGAAATTTTGTTAACCCATAAATATAGTGAGCCCCGAGACGATAATATTATTTCTAAAATCATAGATATGATTGTCTAGTTTCTTCTTCCGCAAGAATAACATTAAAAGATTATACGGTTTAGGAGTTATTCTAGTTTTAGTGAAAGTGATTCGAGGAATGAGACCGCAGAAATGTACCAACTTTGTGGCTTTGATTGAGACCCTTAATAGTCGAATTATAATATGAAATTTTGAGGATAAATACTAAGGTCAGTTAGGAAGGTTTGTATGAAGGTTTTGAGTTAAAAACATTATTTTATGATTTTATAAAATTGCGTAAGGTGAGATTGCGCAATTGGAAAAGCCTTTTAGGAGATGATACTATTCACTACAAACCCCCTGCCCTGTTTTATAAATTACGAAAAATGGGTCTTCTGACCAGAGCCAAATCTTGAGTTAGTTACCTTCTAGACATTCTCCAGATGATGCAAGCAAAAATGGTGCGTCATTTGAGTTAACGGTGATCGAGTTATGAACGTTTTAGTAAAAGCGGTGCAAATAGTAAAAATCCGTAGTGGACTCAACTTCAAAAATACATTTTACCTATCTAGACCCGTGTTTTCGAATCAAGATTTTTATGATAAATATTTAAAATATCAAAGATGATTTTAGAAGTGGTTTCGTATTTAAATACGTTTCCAGTGATTTATTAAAAGTGTTGGAGTGCGAGTCAAGGAATGGTAATTTTCAGGAAAGTCCACTCTAGAGATGCTACTTTGACCATCCATTTTGGCTAAGTTAAAAGAGGAATTTAGAGTTGACTAAAACATGAGACTTGTTAAGAATTATCAAGGCAACATATTGGTGTAAAGAACAAAGTTATAAATGGTTAAGTATAACTTGGATTTGAGGAGCGATTTTGGATTAAACTTACGACTTAAGAGTTCGTTGATTAACATGGACTTAGTATGAGTCTAGAGGGACCCCTTAATGCCTTGTTTGTGATTTGCTTAAGTGTTTAAGCGTTATGTTATAAGTGGATCTTATAGGGATTGATTGAGTGTTTTCTATTGACTTGTTTAGATTGTCGGACACCGTCACGAGCCCGTACTACATCCTGAGTACCAGGCAAGTTTACTTATACATACTCTATCATTCAGAGTACATATATATATTTTGAAATGCAGGATATATATTAATTAAGTTTCTATCCAAAATTAAGAATTCTATCTAGTTGCCAAATTCTGATATTGATGAAATTAAATGCATGTATTTTATTTATTGTTCAAACTATTCATCCGGATAATATACATGATAGTAGTATATCTTAGGGTGAGGGGGTGTACTTATCCTCTACTAGTAGCACTTAGGGTGAGGAGGTGTACTCATCCTCTACGATTAAAAACATAATAATCGTAAGAGATAGGAGACGGCGAGCCAATATATCTTAGGGTGAGGAGGCATACTCATCCGCTACCAGTATATCCTAGGGTGAGGAGGCGTACTCATCCTCTACCAGTAGTACTTAGGGTGAGGAGGCGTACTCATCCTCTACCGGTAGCAACCAGCAGTTGTAATAGGACTAATCATCCTTTACGGATAGATGACGAGGGAAATCTCCTGAAAAGGGACCATCAGTAGTAATGGAAGTATATAATAGCCCAATGTATATGGGTAATATTCAGTATGGCGGAGAACCCAATGGTTCATTTCTTAAGAAGTATTGATGTGTATATATATATATATATCTATATATATATATATATATATATATATATATATATATATAAGTAATATTCAAAAAGGGTGGAGAACATAGGAGTGCATTATGCTCCATGCGTATGCAAATGGGGGAATTTTTTTTTTCTAAATAGCATCTTTTGGAAATTATGTTGTTACTAATCAAAATATACCTTATATATATATATATATATATATATATATATATATATATATATATATATATTCTGGTGATATAAAACTTGCTGGCCATTTTTTTGGCTTATTCTTGCTATTTTAAATATTCTAAAACAGTGGCATCCGGAGCTAGCACTAGTGTGGCGAACCGAGATAAAGGAAAAAGGAAAAGCAACTAATTCAGCGCATTAACCTTATAGTATCTGAGAAGGGTGTGAGCTGGAAAGTAGTTGTTTAATGCTCTATTATCTAGCATTTGAAGTTGTAATAATATTTCAGAGATTCTGGGAAGTGAACTTGATATGTATTAACTTTTGGATTATTGAGTACTTGTTCTAAGACTATAACCCGTGGAGTAGTTGTGGAGTTTATTATGAATATTGTTGTAGATTTTATTATAAGCAGGTGATCGTATATTTCGCAAGAGATGTGACGACCTGGATTCTCGTAGGGAATTTGGGGGCATTACAAATTCCATCTGATATGCAATAATCATTAAAAGAATGGGAAGTAAATTCCCTACATTATCCAATCGAATTTTCTTGATTGCATGATATGGGAATTTTGTTCTTAATCAAATTATTTTGGCAAGGAGTCATGCGAATGCAATATTACGAGTGGACAATAAACTAACATGCGACCAACGTGTCGATGCATCTATAAGTACCATAAAGTACTAAAATGATCTACTTGATGGTGTAATTGGTCCACATATATCTTCTCGAATTATTCCAAAAATGATGGACATTCAATCGCAACTTTCATATGCGATGGATTTGTTATTAGCTTTCCTTGAAAGCAAGCAACAGAAGAGAAATATTTGAACAATGGAACAATCTTATTCTTTAAAGGATGTCCACTTGAATTTTTTATAATTCTTCGCATCATTGTTGAATCCTGATGGCCTAAACGATCATGCCATATAAAAAAAATCTGTCGGGTATAATAATTTTTAACTCATGACCATATGATTCTCCACTGGATTAATAAAGATATAATATAATCTAGATTTATCTGATGAGAGCTTTTCTATTATTTTCTTCCTCCCAGAGACTATATACGTGATACAAAGATATTCCTCGTTATTTTCATTTGTTGTCTGAGTATGATAGCCATTGCGGCGTATATCTTAGAAACTCAAAACGTTTCTTTTTGATTGGGTGGATAACATTGTATTCTCAAAAAAAAATGTGTACCAATAGGTAACACTATACTTGCTCTTCTGGAGCCTTCAATAATATCTGATGCACCCGATACTATATTTACATTAGTTTTAGCTGGTTTAAAATGCAAAAAATATTTCCCACTTTTGTAAATTGTGTGTGTTGTTGCACTATCCACCAAACAAAATAATTCCTCATCTTGTGCATGTAGTGAGCGGGTTCTGGCCATATTTCTTCATAAAGAAAATATTAAATTTTAAAAAATATTTCAAGACATTTCATTCATAATAAAAGAGATTACATAGCATAAGCTAAATTAAAGTCAACCACTTCGAAATTCAAACATTGACATTTAAATATTTATTAAACAAAATAGGCATTAATCTTAATATATGACTTTAATTATCCCACAACCGGATTTAGTCATCTCCATAATCCCATCCTCAAAAAAATCGCCAACTTCAATGCGAGTAATGCCCGAGGGACCAACCGGGTCTCCACCTCCATGGTGTGCTTCCAAATGGACGATCCCTAAAGGATCATTTTGTCCAGTAAATTTTAACTCAACACCTTTTATAAAGGTTTGATAAAGGTCAACAAGATGCTTTGAGGTACGAACTGTACGTCTCCAATGATCTATCATCCCACAATGAGTACAAGTACTTTCAACCCTTTTAACCATCATACTTCCCTTAAGTTTCTTCTTATTTATTGTCCAATTCTAGTGCTGAGGCTTCCTTTTAAAGTTGGAGAGGTATTGTGGATTATGACCTTGACCATACCGAAAATCACGACCACGGGCACGTCCACGTCATCGTCCGTATCCACGTCCACGCCCACATCCAAATGACTTATTATATCCATATTCACCATTAGTTACAACATTCATTTCAGGAAATTGTGTTGAGCCAGTTGGACGTGCTTGATGATTTTTCATCAAAAGTTCAATTTTTTGTCCAGTAAGAAGCAAGACTGAAATAAGTTTATAATATTTCTTGAATCCTCGTTCACGATATTGTTGTTGTAAGAGCATGTTATTGGCATGGAATGTGTAATATGTTTCTTTCAACATATCTTTATCGGTGATATTCTCGCCACATAATTTCAATTGAGATGTAATTTTAAACATAGCAGAGTTATACTCACTCATACTTTTATAATCTTGCAAATGCAAGTGAAGCCAATCATAGCGAGCCTTAGGGAGTATCACCATTTTTCGGTGGTCATATCTTTCTTTGAGATCCTTCCAAAGAGTTGATGTATCTTTAATAGTCAAATATTCGATTTTCAATCTTTCATCAAGATGATGGCACCGGATTATCATAGCCTTTGCCTTATTGTTATAGCCAAATTTCACTTCGGGTATTCCAAGATGGATTCGGGTCAAAATACAGGTTCAATTTGGGGGATTCTAGATTAGGTTAGGGATTTGGCGGAAATAGAGAAGTCAGGCCGCGCCCTCTCTTGCTCTATAAGGAGGGCGCGCCCTAATTACTAAAAAATGTTGACAATTGATTTTCCAAGAACCATTGAAGAATTCTGGGATTCCACTTATGCTGGGATTCCAAGAGTTGTTGAAGAATTCCCTCCCGTCGTATCTCAGGAGGGGGATGTCCGTCGCAGAAGGCCTCCAGGGGTTTGCCTTGGTATAAGGACCCTTCTTAAACACTAAGGGCGCGCCCTAAGGTGGAAAGATGGGGACTTTCTGATGTGTGCTTTCGGAGATCTGTTCCTGTATTCAATGGGCGCGCTCTCATTGGGGAACTTCGGAGTAATCCTACACTTTGCACCCAAAAGCTCTGGATCACCTGTCCTGCTATCTGGTGGGTGCTTCTCATTCGGGGGACAGGGATGCGTTCTGCACTTGGGGTAAACCATGGCTATACCTACATCCTTGAAATCAAGAAATAGCCGGTAGCGGATAGGACTAATCCTCGACTGGGGAAGTTTCCTTATCTGTGAAGTCTTGAGATCTTGGATGAGCCTTGGGCCTTTGTGGTTAGGCCTCATAGTAGAACATTCCGGATGCTGGACCTACAATCCAAGCCCATTTGGGTTTCCTGTTCTCCAAGAACTACGTATGGCTTGATCCCTATAAATACCAGGGTACGTAGGCCGATTGAGGGGTTGGAAGTCGAGAGCTCTGAAATAGCCGCCACTAACACTATCAATCTCAGCCACCAATTACACTCAACAACCACACACCACCGTTTTCTCCGGCAAAGAACCACCGCATCAGATCTTGTTTTCGGCGACGTACCTCGAATTTTGTTGTTCCCAAATTCCTCAGTCAACAAATTAGCGCTAGAAGGAGGGGAGCCAATCAAGATCTACATCTTAGGAGGAAAAGATGTCTCACAATCATGGCAGAGGTTCTCGAGAAGAAGATGGTTACGATTCTGATGACAGCTTGGGAGATAACCAAGCGCGTCATGAAGCTTATGTTCCGGAAAATATTGCTGCTCCTCCGCGACATCATGGAACTCCGGCCGCCATTGGTGGACAGCCGCCCGTTCTTATCAGTAATTCGACATTAATGGAACAGTTGTATGTTATGAAAGATGCCATAAATAGTTTCGGGGCAAGATTGGGTTCTGTATAGGAAGAGCAAGAATCAAGAAGAAAATCTCGGAGTATCCCACGAAATCATTGCCGATCAGGGAAATCCCCTCAGATCGAGGAAGATTCTCGAAGGAGGGAGGAAAATCACAAAAGGAGATTTCAGCTGGTCACTCCTCGAAGGTTAGATGATTCTGATCCTATTTTTGAACATCCTAGTGAAAATAATTCTGAGCGCAGGTTGTTGAATCCTCAAGAGAGGGCGCGCCCTCATCCTCACCGTTCGGGGCGCACTCCTAGTGAGATTCAAGGGGACGAGGAGCAAATGGCTAGAGAAAAGAGAGATTTTGCCAGCTTGAAGGAACGCCTTGGAATAAGGCTTAATGATGACGATTTGAGGATGGTACTCCTCGAGCTTCAGAAGAAAGACAAATATATGGAATCGAGGCCCCATGATTCACAGCGCGTGCCCCCTGACAACAGGTCGAGGCCCCTTGGACATGAGCGAGCCCTTCCACAGAGTCATGATCCACAGCGCGCGCCCCCTGACAACAGGTCGCGGCCCCTTGGACATGAGAGAACTCTTGCTCGAAATGATAATCCACAGCGCGCGCCCCCTGTTCATAATAGGTTGCGGCCCCTTGGATTTGAACAAGCTCCTCATCATGATAACACTGGAAGAAGAAACCGTGATAACGGTGATAGAAGAATGGATTGGTATCAAGGAAATAGTCGCCACCGTAACCAGGGCGCGCCCTCAGGTGGAAGATCCCCCCGTATCCATCAAATCCCCTCAAGCACCTCCAGTGAGTCCAGGTCGAGGACGCACTCTCACTCGGGAGGACAGTATCAGAGAGGTTCTCAAGGGAATTCACAACCTCATGGAAATCCTGAGGGTCAGCAAACTCAAACTCAAGAGGATGTTGTGATTCAACCACAAGTAGAGGTTCAAGGAGGCATTCAGACAGTGGCTCCACCGCCGCCTCCACCCCCGGGGGGTACTCAGATTGTGGAACAACCAAATATCCAGAATATTCCTGGAGTGGGAACATTCAATGTGGATGATTTAAAGAAACTCCTTGCTCACCTGGATGGAGGAAGAATATTTGCAACTGCGCCAATATCCTCTCCCTTCTCGACCGAAGTTAGGGAGGCACAGCTCCCTGCTGGGTATAGATCAATGACAAATGATTTACGATTTCATGGAAATGCAGACCCTATGGAATTCCTTGGACGTTTTGATATCGAGATGGATGTCTATCAAGTTACGGAATTGGTTAGATGTCGATTGTTGGCGGCAACTTTCAGGGAGAGTGCTCAGCAATGGTTTCAGAAGCTTGGTCCAGGAGTAATTACATCATGGCAGGTGATGAGGAACTTGTTCTTGACTAAGTTCCAGGCCGTAGTAAAATATGCTCCTCCAATCACAACCTTGGCCAATATCAAGCAAAGGGAAGGAGAGAGTCTACAATCCTATTTCAAGAGATTCAACTCGAAATCCACTATGGTGAGAGGGGCAACAGATGAAACGCTCAAGAGTTTTCTATAGCCGGATTGTCAGTAGGAACTGATTTCTGGAAACACCTTCAAGGACGGGATCCACCTACGTTGGCTGATGTGTTTGCACAAGCTGAGTCTTTCAAGATTGTGGAACAATCCTTGGCAGATAACCAAAAAACTGACAGTCAGAACAGTTCTAAGGGGAAGGCCGGTAAGAGGAAGGATAGGTCCCCTAGTCCTACGCACCGTACAGCGATTGGTGCTAGTCGGGTGAATTTAGCTGAAGCTGGAAGAAATTGGGGTCCTCCAAATACATACACCTACGATCAAAGACCTGGTAACTATACTCCTTTGGCGGCTTCCATTGAGCATATCTTTGAAGTGAATAAGACTAAAGGATTTTTCAGGAGGCCAGAGCCCCTAACCTCTTGGCAGAGTAAAGATAAGAAGAAGTATTGTGAATTCCATGAATCTTCAGGGCATAACACTCATGAATGTCGTCAGCTCAGGGAGGAGATTGAGGATTTGATTAAGGAAGGATACCTGACAGAATGGATTGTTAGGGAGGTGAAGAAGCATAAGGAGAATCCTGACATGAGAGATGGAGGGCGCGCCCTCCACGGAGATGGTAAGCCCGAAGAGAAAAAGTTTGTTAAGGAAGGGAGTATTCATACTATCTTTGAAGGACACCACCTGGGTGGTGATAGAAATCATGCTATGGAAAGGTATGCTAGAGAGGCAAGAGACAGGCCTCTCACAAATGTGAACAGTTTGGAGCTAAGACCGCCCAAATTGTTCAAGGGAGAATATGCAGATATTACTTTCACTGAAGAAGAAGCTAGATGGGTACATCATCCACATAATGATGCTCTGGTGGTGGCAATTCAGATTGGTTCCAAGAATGTACATCGGGCTTTTTGTTGACAATGGAAGTTCGGTGAATATCCTGTATTACAGCACTTATAAGAAGCTGGGACTTCTAGATAAGGATATGATTCAAGACAATGGATGGATCTATGGTTTTTCGGGCAAATCTGTGAAAGTCTTGGGAGCCATCAAGCTACCGGTAACTCTTGGGGAAGGAGTTCTTTCTATGACTCAAATGATGGATTTTATGATTTTGAATGTGGAATCGTCTCATAATGCTTTGGTAGGGCGCCCCTTGTTGAAAGAAATGAAAGTTGTGACCTCCATCTATCATCTTGCAATGAAGTTTCCTACACCCAATGGTGTGAGGACTATAAGGGGTTCTCAACATGATTCCAGAGACTGTTATCAAAAGGCAATCAAAGGGTTTAGGAGACAACAAGGTGGAGGGCGCGCCCTTACTCAAGATAATTCAGGAGTCATGAGCATTACCCCGGGAGAAGTAAAAATTCATTATCTCGTCCAAGAGCCAGAAGAAGTGCCCCTTTACAGGGTGCGCCCAGAGGAAGATGCCTCAGTTCTTGGCGATCGTCAAGAAGGAATTCTAGAAGAAATTGAAGAAGATTCAGAAGATATAATCTGTATCAACATCAGAGGTGAACAAGTTGAAGGAAGGCGAATGTTACTTGAAGGTTTGATGCATACCCTTGTTGAGGAAGACTTCCCTCTTAAGGAGGACGCGCCCTCGAAGGATGAAGCACCAATTGAAGATCCTCGAAGTTTTGATTCCGACCTTGATCCAAGAACACCACAGCTGATTGAAAAGACCGGCCCTGCAGAGGATACAATTTCAATTTTTTAGATGAAAAGGATCCAACTAAGGTTCTGAAGATTGGATCGCAGTTGAACTCCAAGTTAAGAGGCATGTTCACCAACTTCCTTTTAAACAAGCTGGATGTTTTTGCTTGGAGTCATGCTGATATGGTTGGAATTGATCCGGAAGTTATGTGTCATCGTCTGAATATAGATCCTACCAAGAAGGGAATCCGCCAGAAATGCCGGCCAGTGAATGGAGAGAGCCATAGCATTGAAAGAAGAGGTGGATAGACTTCTAGATGTTGGGTTGATCAAGGAGTCATATTATCCAGATTGGTTGGCTAATCCAGTTCTCGTGAAAAAACCAAATGGAAAATGGAGGCCTTGTGTGGATTTCACTAATCTGAACAAGGCATGCCCGAAGGATAGCTTTCCACTCCCGAGGATTGATCAGTTGGTGGATGCCACAGCAGGACACGCTCTTTTAAGTTTCATGGATGCTTACTCGGGTTACAACCAGATCCCTATGTATGAACCGGATCAAGAGCACACTTCCTTTATCACGGATCGGGGATTGTATTGTTATATTGGGATGCCTTTTGGGTTGATCAATGCTGAAGCAACCTATCAGAGGTTGGTAAATATGATGTTTAAAGATTTGATAGGGAAAACCATGGAGGTATACGTGGATGACATGCTTGTTAAGTCCTTAAAAGCAGAGGACCATGTAAAGCATTTGGAACAGATGTTCGAGATTTTGAGGAAGTTTAGGATGAAGCTGAATCCTCAAAAATGTGTCTTCGGGGTAGAGTCCGGGAAGTTTCTAGGATTTATTGTCAATCATCGTGGAATCGAGGCAAATCCAGCAAAAATTAAAGCTCTTCTTGACATGAAATCTCCATCTAGTGTGAAGCAAGTTCAGAGTCTCACGGGAAGAATAGCTGCTCTTAATCGTTTTGTATCAAAATCATCGGATAAATGCAGAGAATTCTTCAAGGCAATAAAGGGGGCAGCCAAGGATTTTGTATGGACTTCTGAATGTGAGGAAGCTTTTCAGAGAATAAAGGAGCACCAGGGAAATCCTCCACTTTTAGCTAAGCCTGTGGAAGAAAAGACATTAATTTTATACTTGGCCATTTCAGAACATTCCATCAGTGCGGTGTTGGTAAGAGAAGAAGTTGATTATCAGTCTCCGGTTTACTATGTGAGTAAGCATTTGCTCGATGCGAAAACCAGATACACTAGCATGGAGAAGTTGGTCTATGCCTTAGTTCTAGCATCCAGGAAGCTTCGGCCTTATTTTCAAGCTCACAAGATTGAGGTTCGTATGGCATAAGGGGAATTCTCCATAAGCTGGAAACCTCTGGTCGAATGTTAAAATGGGCAATTGAGTTGGGACAATTTGATTTGGAATATACTCCAAGGACTGCTATCAACGGTCAAGCTCTAGCTGATTTTATTCTTGAATTCGAGTCAGAAAATGAAGAAAAGTCAATTATATTGGTTGAACCTGAAATTCCAATTAAGAGAGTATCCCCTATTGAGGAAGTTCCTCAACCTTGGTGGAAGTTACAAGTAGATGGAGCTGTCAATAATAGGGGGGCTGGAGCAGGTGTAATCTTGTTTACCCCCGAAGGGAATCAACTCATGAGTGCCATTCACTTCAAATTTCAAGCAACCAACAATGATGCAGAGTATGAAGCCTTGATTAATGGGCTGAGAATGGCTTTGGAGATGAAGGTAGTAAATCTCATTGTGTTAATTGATTCAGAATTAGTGGTTGGGCAGGTAAAGGGTGGATTTCAGTGTAGAGGTCCAAGGACAGAGCTTTACATGAGGTGCGCTCAGCGTTTGATCAAAAAGTTCCAAGAAGTACGGGTAGAGTGTATTCCACGGGATGAGAATTATAGCGCAGATGTTTTAGCCAAGTTAGGGTCCCAGAAAGATGCTATGCTGTTGGGAACAGTTCCTTTGCAAATTCAGGAAGTACCTAGTATTCCAGAGATAGAAGTCATGGAGGTGGAATCAACTCCACATGTTACTTGGATGACTCCCATTCAAAAATATATTCAAGGAGGTATACTTCCAAGTGAGAAGCTTGAGGCAAGGCAGCTTCGGTATCAAGCGGCTAGATTTGTGGAATATGATGGAATATTATATAAGAGGGGTTTCAATCAACCACTTCTCAAGTGCATAGATGGAGATGAATGCAGTTACATCCTTAGGGAGATTCATGAAGGGATTTGCGGCAATCACTCGGGGGGTGGTTCGTTAGCAATGAAGGTGTTAAGGCAAGGATATTATTGGCCTACCTTGAAAAATGATGCTCACGAGTTTGTTAAGGCATGTGACAAGTGTCAGAGGTTTGCCAATTATTCTTCCAGCCCTGTTACTACCTTGACTTCATTAACGAGTCCATGGCCATTTGCTTTGTGGGGAATAGATCTCATTGGAGAACTCCCTAAAGCTAAGGGAGGTGTGAAGTATGTTGTTGTTGCTATGGATTACTTTACCAAGTGGGCGGAAGCAATGCCATTGGCCACCATTACTGCAAGGAAAATTCGAGATTTTGTTTTTAACTCTATTGTGTGCAGGTTTGGAATTCCATATAAACTCGTGTCGGATAATGGAAAGCAGTTCGACAGCAAAGAGTTACGGAAGTTGTGTGATGACTTGGGGATAAAGAAAGAATTTGCAGCTGTGTATCATCCTTAAAGTAATGGGCAGACAGAGGCTATCAACAAAATAATCAAGCATACCTTGAAGACGAAGTTGGAAGAAAGCAAGGAGAATTTGCCTGAAGAACTTCCCATGGTGTTGTGGTCATACAACACAACTCCGAGAACTACTACTGGAGAGTCTCCTTTTGTGATGTCTTATGGATGCGAGGCAATGGTTCCAGTAGAAATTGGAGCGGGATCGTTCAGGAGATATTTTTATGATGAAGAAACTAATATGGTAAATCAAAGGCTGGGTCTGGATTTTTTTGAAGAAACAAGAACTAATTCACAGCTGAGGTTGGCAACTTACCAGCAAAGGGCTGCGAGGTATTATAATCGAAAGGTGAAGACCCGTCTTTTTAAGGTGGGTGATTTGGTTCTTCGGAAGGTCATGCTAAATACAAGGGTAGCTGCTCATGGAGTCTTTGGTCCCAATTGTGAAGGACCTTACAAGATCAAGTCTACCATCTGGGAAGGCACTTATCACTTAGAAGACTTGGATGGTAACACGATTCCAAGGGCATGGAATGCGGAGCATTTGAAGAAATATTATCAATAGGGTGCGGCTTTGGCCCCCTATTTTATGAAGGCTTATATTTAAGTTATAGACTAGTATCAATAATTCTTCTCCTAGTCTAGGGGGTAGTGTATATATGCCTTCCTTAGAGTTAGTCGAGACTTGCTGATTTTTATACTTTACAATAACCATTCTCCTTAGCTAGGGGGGTAGTGTTTTTACACCTTCCCTTGTTCTGAAGAGACTCAAGTTTAATGAAGATTTCAAATTTTTCAAGGCTTTTAATATATTCGAAGATTGTCAGAAGAATATCGGTTGTTGAAATACAAAAGGCCGCGCCCTAATTCAACAGGGCGCGCCCTATGTTTATACTGAAGAATTTAATTGTTTTTAATTAATAAGCTTGTTCGTTAATATTTGAAGGAATTTGATCTGGAGGCCACGCCCTAGCGTATTAAGGCGCGCCCTCAGATTACATATAATAATAACTTGAAGATCTTTTTGAAGATATGCTTTAAACATGTGTTAAAAGTGTTAAAATAATTTGAAAGGATTTCAAGGAAGTCGCCCTAATACATTAGGGCGCGCCCTTTATTTGTTGGCAAAAGTATTTGACAATAACGATGCAGAGAACTTGAAGAAACATAACATGTTAAATATTTTTAGTTACCAGAAAACATGAAAGGGATAAATTCAAATTACAAATTGCAAGGTTTTACAAAGGACCTGCACCTTAGAAAATTAATAGTTCAAACAAAAGTTGGGTTGATTAAAACTTAGGGAAACATTTTTTATATCAAGGCGCGCCCTTTAAGGCAGTGGGGGACGCGCCCTGGATATCATCAGGCTGAGTAGGGGGGCTGGTCATCTCGGGAATAGAATCCTGGTTGGAGGTTACAGCAGGAGGCAGTTGGTCAGAATTGGTTGTAGTTTGAGGTACTTGTTCAGGATTGTTAGGCACGTCTTCTGTCGAAGGCGCGTCCTGAGAAGTTTCCTCTAGTCCCAGTTCAATTCTTTTTGCTTTGATAGCCTCGGCATTCTTGATCTTGAATGTGGTTATATCCTCAGCACTGTCAGCCCCAAACTTCTCAACCCAATTATAATCAGGATCGTTGGCTAGGAATCCAAGAAGATAATACTCAAAACCAGCTTGAAAATTACGATCTTCCATAGCCTGCTTTTCACCCTTCCAACAGTCAGATTTTTCAATTTCAAGTGCATCCCGCTGCACTTTCAAGTCTTCATTCTCTCTTTCCAACTTATCATTCTTGTCGGCCAGGAGTTGGCGATGGTCAACAGCGTCTTATAAATCATGTTTAAAATCTTGAATAGTAGCATCCCCGGAATCACATTCTTTTTTCCATTTGTTGTCACCCTCCACAATCATTTTTGCATATTTTCTATTCTCAGCCTCGAGCTTGTTGATGTGAAGTTTTTCTTTATGAATCCTCTGGGCGCGCCCTAAGGATTGAACCAAAAGCTGAGCAGAAGCTTTGATCATGGAGTTCGTCTCGTCATCAGCATTCATATTTTGCCAAAGATGAACCTCCTTTTCGTTGACAAGTGACGCAGTAGCTTGCCCAATAAGGGTTTCAACATATGAGGGCGCGCCCTCAGTTCTTTGTCTTTTGCCCTTATCAACCTCCTTTTGTCTTTTGTCTTTCTTCGAAGATCTAGAAGAGGGTGGAATTGCTTGGTTAGACTCTTGTTGTTGCTGTTGGATAAGGCGCGCCCTAGTGTCAGAAGTATCAACCTTGTCATTTAGCTTCTCTTTGTCATTTTTCTTTCTAGCTCCAAAGCCACGAGGAATTTGGGGGGCCATATCTGCACCAGAGAAAAAGCAAAAATGTTAAATCATGAAATAGGTTTTTCATACAAAAGATAAGTTGCAATATGTATCAAGTAAAAAAGTAAAAAATGATAAGGGTGAAGCTTAAAGGTTAGGGCGCGCCCAAATTTAAGATTTTATACCTTCATCTTGATCAGAATCGGAATTTTCATTTTCATTATCGCTAGAAGAGGATATGGGGACGGCGATACCATTTCTAAATTTTCTAAACTTAGAAATTGATCCAACTCTATCAGAAAGGATTCCAACCCTTTTTAGATTTTCTTCAGTGATTAGGGTTTGGAGGTTGAATTTTTCTGCTGCAATTTTGAGGACGGCACTGGCTCGAGATGAGGCCGTGCCCTGAAGAGTTTTTTGAATTCTTCTATCTACTTTAGTTTAAAAATATTAATAATAGTTAAATGAAGATTGAAAGGAAAGATAAAAAGAGTGTAGGGCGTGCCCTCACTTACATGGATTTGTATGGAATTGAAGACGAACTCGAGGAACATCCCAAACAAAGAAATAAGGCTCCTTCCATCATTTAATGTGGCTAATCCTTCCGTCAGAGAAGCCTTTATTGTTATGAGGTTTTTTGATCACTAGATAATAATATCCAATGTTTGATTGACGGATGCTGAAGAAGTAACTGATTTCCGGCATAGAGGGTGCTTCAAATCCCAAGTCATGGTAAAGAATGAACAAACCTAAAATAAGTTTGTAGCTGTTGGGAGAAAGTTGAATTGGGGCTAGATTATACCACTCAAGGATTTCCCTTAAGTATGGATGCAACGGCGCGCCCACACCAAGGGCTACAAGTCTCGGGGTTAAAACCATCCTTGGAATTCTGAAATTTCCCCCGTAGTTGAAGATATGGGGGCGATGGTGAGAGTGTGGAATGGCCCACAGTCCTTCTTGACCATAGTATTTCATGGCCCACTCTACTTCATCATTTGTTGCAGTAGAGGACATGCTCACACAGGCCAACTTACCTCGTTTCTTTCGGAGTTGATTCTTTTCTTTCTCAGTCATGTCTCCATATCTTCCCCATTCGATATCGATTTCTTCTTCAAGAACTTCCCAGTGCTCAAAGGGAGTTGGGGAAGGAGGAGGAGATGTTGGCTCGGAGTTTATTAAGGGGAAATAGAAGAGGCTGAAGGCGCGCCCTCAGCCGAGTATGTATCTGAAGAATGAGAATCCCAGATGTTTCCGAGATTGGAATAAAATCACTATCATCCATGGAATTATAAGAACTGTTTACTTCGGGGGGGTTTGAGATTCTTTAGAAGGTTGAACATTCAGAGTGGTGTGGTTGAGGGAATCTTCACTAGAAAAGCTCATGGTGCCGTCTTGAAATTCTTGAATAAGGCGCGCCTTATCTTCTGAAGATGTGAATGAAAAGAGAGGTTTGGGTGAACTAGGCGGTAGAGGAGACGGCAAGGGAGAATATATCCCAATACGTTTATTAAACTCCTTAAAAGGATGAAATGGAGAAGACGCGCCCTCCAGCTGCAAAATAAAAAGAAAAACTAAGGGCGCGCCCAATAAAATAGTAAAAAAGAAGGAAAATTTTCTACGGGTCATGGTATGAAGGTATCCTAAAGGGTTAAAATTATTGTTGTGAAGGATGAATTTCTAAGTAGAAAGTATAACCTTAAAGAAGATTAGGGCGCGCCCTATGATTGAAGGGTACCCTAGGCCTAAGGAGCGTCCTAAAAGACTAAAAGAACTAAAATTACAAAAACATGTTTGAAGAAAATGCTAACACTAAAAGAGGATCTAGCGTGTATACATACACAGTTACATACATCGGAAAATGAAGAACATATAAAGTCCGATAGTTAAATCGATAAATCAGACAATTAGTACGGAAAAACTACGAAATAAAAGCATAAAAACGTACCTTGAAAGTTCTGGAACAAGATTAGTGGAGAAGATTTACAAGAACGGACGGGGTTCAACCGGATTTTGCTCGGAAAAGTTGAATTGTGGCGAAGGTAATGTTTTTAGAGTAAAAGAATAAGAAAAGAGTGAAGTATGAGGGAGAAGGGATATTTATAGGCATTTGAAGTACTAGTGGTAGACAGCTGTCAAGCACTGTCGATTGGAATTCTGAGGACGCGTCCTATGTTAGGGCGCGCCCTGGGGTTGTGTTAAGGGAATTTTGGATCTTTTAAGAAAATTCCACATTTTATTTTTAATTTCATATGGAATTGGGGGGGTAGTTGTTATAGCCAAATTTCGGTTCGGGGATTCCAAGATGGATTCGGGTCAAAATACAGGTTCAATTTGGGGGATTCTAGATTAGGTTAGGGATTTGGCGGAAATAGAGAAGTCAGGTCGTGCCCTCTCTTGCTCTATAAGGAGGGCGCGCCCTAATTACTAAAAAATGTTGACAATTGATTTTCCAAGAACCATTGAAGAATTCTGGGATTCCACTTAGGCTGGGATTCCAGGAGTTGTTGAAGAATTCCCTCCTGTCGTATCTCAAGAGGGGGATGTCTGTCGCAGAAGGCCTCTAGGGGTTTGCCTGGGTATAAGGACCCTTCTTAAACACTAAGGGCGCGCCCTAAGGTTGAAAGATGGGAACTTTCTGGTGTGTGCTTTGGGAGCTCTGTTCCTGTATTCAATGGGCGCGCTCTCATTGGGGAACTTCGGAGTAATCCTGCACTTTGCACCCAAAAGCTCTGGATCACCTGTCCTGCTATCTGGTGGGTGCTTCTCATTCGGGGGACAGGGATGCGTTCTGCACTTGGGGTAAACCATGGCTATACCTGCATCCTTGAAATCAAGAAATAGCCGGTAGCGGATAGGACTAGTCCTCGACGGGGGAAGTTTCCTTATCTGTGAAGTCTTGAGATCTTGGATGAGCCTTGGGCCTTTGTGATTAGGCCTCATAATAGAACATTCTGGATGCTGGACCTACAATCCAAGCCCATTTGGGTTTCTTGTTCTCCAAGAACTACGTATGGCTTGATCCCTATAAATACCAGGGTACGTAGGCCGATTGAGGGGTTGGAAGTCGTGAGCTCTGAAATAGCCGCCACTAACCCTATCAATCTCAGCCACCAATTACACTCAACAACCACACACCACCGTTTTCTCTGGCAAAGAACCACCGCATCAGATCTTGTTTCCGGCGATGTACCTCGAATTTTGTTGTTCCCAAATTCCTCCGTCAACACTTATCTTACCCAGATCTTTTATTTACCTCTTTTATGGTGTCACCTATACCCATAGCATCAAGATGAATTTCGACATTAAGAATCTATATCAAATAATTTTTATCGGTGACATCATGTGTATTGAACTCGAGCTTAGTAAGATTTGACATTGCAATTACTATAATAAATAGCATGAAAATTAATTTGAGAGTTAACAAACAAATGTATAAAATATGTTTAAACATATGTCATGAATTTAAAATTCAATTATACATCAAATACCAAATACCGAAAACTTTTAGTAAATTACCACTTATTGCTTAACATCAATAGCATAAATTTTAATAAAATATCTTTTTGAGGTATTGTAAATAAATCACATCAATTTATCATAACGATAACATATTAAGTCCAATTTCGTAAACAAAAATACACATTTATCAAGTATTTAATCTCATATGCCTCCCTCTTATTTTTTTTAAGGATCAATAATAATGTGCACTAGTTTAAGGATCATATAATTTAATGGTGCATTATACGTAAAAGATATGATAAATATAACTATAACTTATTAATAATCTAACACACGGTTAGAATTACACCAACAAACAAAATTTCAAGATGGGGTTAAATGGCGTTTTGGTCACTCAACTGACTGAAAATTTTCAATTGGGTCATTAAACTCAAAAAGTTTTCAATCACACCATTATACTCTTAAAAATTTTCATTCAGGTCACTGGCCGTTAAACTCCGTTAAAAATTAGACGGAAAGCTGACTAAGTTTGGTGAGTTGGCTTGAACAAATCCACCGTGGCATGTACAGTCAGCTGAAGCGGCATTTTGGTCACTCAACTGACTAAAAACTTGCAATCGGGTCATCAAACTCGAAGAAATTTTCATTCAGGTCACTAAACTAAAGTTTAGTGGTTTCACTCATAAAAAATTAATCGCTATTAATCTCTTGTCATTTTATATATATATCTTGCAACTTATTTTGGATATTCAAATTCGTTCAGAATAATCTCAATCTTAGAATAATAGTCGAACCAAATCAAATACAAACATTCATATTTTGAATTCAAGCCGAATTTGAGCAAAATATAAACATATTAATTCAAATCCGAATTATTCTGAGATTGAGATTATTCTGAACGAATTTGAATATCCAAAATAAGTTGCAAGATATATATATATATATAATGACAAGAGGTTAATAGCGATTAATTTTTTATGAGTGAAACCACTAATCTTTAGTTTAGTGACCTGAATGAAAATTTCTTCGAGTTTGATGACCCGATTGCAAGTTTTTAGTCAGTTGAGTAACCAAAATGCCGCTTCAGCTGACTGTACATGCCACGGTGGATTTGTTCAAGCCAACTCACCAAACTTAGTCAGCTTTCCGTCTAATTTTTAACGGAGTTTAACGGCCAGTGACCTGAATGAAATTTTTTAAGAGTATAATGATGTGATTGAAAACTTTTTGAGTTGAATGACATAATTAAAAGTTTCCAGTCAGTTGAGTGACCAAAATGTCATTCAACCCTTTCAAGATGTAGAATGGACTAAAGAGAATCATAGTTTACTTTATTGTCCAAAATCTTATCATGTAAAAAATGCATAAATGTAATAATCAAACCTATAAATCAAGGCAATAGCTATAAAAATGATTTTATTGCACTATAAATATGTATTTATTTTAACGAACATATATCAATAATTATTACTTATTAAACTTAATTTCTTAAAATAATCATAACATAATTTATAATACATTAAATATGTGTCATTTAAATAAAAACAAAAATGTCTCATATAAACTTACAGAGGCAAAATTTGAATTAATAACAAAGTGATTTAAGAGGATAAAAGTTAAGAATAAATTATGGATATAAAAGAATAAATGCACGTACACATGCGGATAGGCTGATATTGCCAAGAAATCAAGTAAAGTTTTGAACCAAAGAATGATATTTAGTACACTTAAAACTTAAAAATAATTTGTCAAAAAAAAAAACTTAAAAAATAACAAACCATGTACACATATTTATAAATGTAGCACAAAAAAAAACATACATATTAGGAAAAGGTATATATATGTATCTTCCTTTGTGTGATCTTTGAGGTGCACCTCTTTTTCTTCCAATCTTGTTCCAATATATTTATACTTATTTATTTCTTTGAAATTACCTTTTAGTTGTACTTATTCTTGCTTGGTTAAAACATCCTGATAACATGTTATATAATATATATGTTATATAATATATATGTAATATAATATATAGAGAACAATGGAGAGAGTTAGGAAATAAAAGAAGTAAGATCATCATTTTATTCATACATCAACTCATGCCTATACAATACTTATATTGCTAGGAACTTGTAAGTTACCATCACTAAAAAACTAAAGATTAGTTAAAGTTACAATAAAAATGAAAGACCAAAAGTTAGTGACATCTAGAAGGTCAATAGATTACTAACTAGTCGTACAAGTATTTCATATAACAAATCTATCTCTTTTCCTCTTTTATTACAAAAACAATTGCACAACACAGTTAAATATCAAATAGCATCCCTGCATAGTTAATTAAGTAGTCACGAAAACTTAAACATCATTTTCAACTTTAAGAATGTAACACCCCAGATTTGGGGTCGGGGATCTGGTTGCTACGGTCTTAATTCCATCAATGATAATTGACTTGCAACACAATAAATAAATAGCATGCTATGACCCCGCAATAATATCACATCACACACACACACAACCAGTTATAGTCCCAGAAATGAAATTAAAATAAGTCTCTAATTATCGAATCCACAAATGTAAGTTATTACAACCCAAAATGATTACAACATAAGTATAAAAGTTCTTGCCGTTGATTAACATTAATTATGCATATAATTAAGGCTGAAAAGGAAAGCTGCCAGTCTAGGCTACCTCAACAATGGCAACGAAAAACTCAGCGGGTAGTCCTCTGGCTGGAGCCACTTGCGCCGAGTGCGCCTTACGCGGCCATCGAGCCTAGTTATTGTTGTGATATAATAAATAAAGCAAGGGTGAGCAATAGCCCACCAAAAGTATTATATATGTGAACACAGTATATATATATAACAATTCAAATATCTGTGAAACCATATGCCATGCATTAACGAACATAGTACCAGTATAAGGTAAACGATGAAGTTGCAAGGTAAGCAAAGGTACTTTCAGTTTTGAACAATTCTCACACCCTGTCAACAAGACTGATACTTCATGTTGCAGACAATAAATAAATTTGGATGATGAACTAATGCTGGAGTATTCACCGCACCCGTTGTTCCAATCCTTACGATGATCAGTCGCAGATTGTACAACTCAAATTAGTTTTACCACCGGTAGAAGCAAGAACTGACGGATTTACTTGTCTACCGCCCTGTTAGATCTCCCCGGCCAACGGTTGGGCCAATGGGATGGACCGGCGCTACTCGGCCTCTTACACAACTCCTAGTTCGAATAGAATCCATGACTCTGAAACGTAAAGTTCGTTCTCCTTTCCCCAAGTATAATACTTGTTGATAAGACTCCACAAATTAGTCGTATCTAGTTGGAAAGGAAAATTCACCAATATTTTCCAAGCTATTGCTTGTTAATGGATATCAACTTGTTCCAACCACCTTACCCCTCGAATGATGAGGAAGTAATAACATATTCAAATGGATAAATAACAACCAAGTTACGAGTGCAAAGAATAGTTTTAAAGAATTTATGACCGGGAAGTCAAACAAATAAATAACATTCCTCAAGTAAGGTTCCCGTATAATTCGAAAGATAGATTTGAATGAAGAATAAAAGATCTGAGAACCTTCCTTGATAAAATAATAATAATGATAGGACTCTGAAATACTTTACATAATATTTGAAGATCGAAGATAATATCTGAATGAAATAAATCATTTTTAAAATCGTTGAAAGAATTAAATGGGTATTCAAGGAATATTTTAGATATAAAATATTGCTCCAAATAATCTTCGAATAAATATTCAAAATAATATTCATTAAATAATGAATATGCAAAATAATAATATTTATTAAATAAATAAAACTCAAATGAATATTCGAAATAATATTCATTTAATAAATAATGATCAACTGAATATTCGGAATAATATTTATTTAATATTCCTCGACTGAGGTAATACTCAAATAACATTCCTCAAAAAGATTTATAATCGAATAACAATCCTGGAAATAATAATAATCTGTCGTTGGAATCCCTCCGGGTTTCCACGACTATCTATATATTTCAAAATACCGACTCTCGGTCTATATTTGAAGAATGAGGTTCATATGCCCTTCATTAAGGGTCTTAGCAATACCCGGCTCATAATTGATATATCTCGTATCTATCTTACGAGTCAATAACAAATCATGGAACAAGTATCACAGTATAATTTGCAAGTATGCATGTTATGGCATATGTATAGCAAAATCAAATCATATATATTATCACAACAACGGTTCCAAGGTATTGGAAACTTGCCTGGTAGTCGAGTAGGGGTAGCGTGTCCCAGGTCTGCTCGGTGATCTATAAACAATCAAAGCATTCGAGATTAATTACTTAACGTTTTTAAAAAGGCTAAGTATATACTTAACTTAGGTCGAAACACGTTTTCAAGTTATCTCGTTATACACTCTCTAGTGTAACTCTTATTAACACCGTTATGACCCGACATTGGTTCGCTATTAAGGCATGTCATTACTCTTACACTTGGTAGGTACTTATGCCACAAAAGTGCTAAGGTTGGTCGTTCACTAACCAAGATTATGCCTCGAGATTTAGTGATCGTTTTCTAAGTGACCTTCGAAAGTTATAACCAAGTGATCTTTTTAAGGGGTTCTTCGCACTTAACTTAGGTTCGAACATTTTTATAAAATCGAAAAACGATCCGTTTGACATGAGGTTTTCTCCCACACCTTCCTTATGATCTCTAATATTTAATTACTAAGATTCTCCACTGAATTATTAATATTATGGGGGTTCAATTTCAGTTACAAACTCGCACTTACGGTTTCTAACTACTTTTACTAATTTGACCATAACTCCTAAACCGTAAGTCCGTTTGCCTCGATTCTCACGCCAAAACGATCTATGACTCGATATCTACAAGGATAGGTCATATATTCATCAAGGTCAGAAAATTATCCTAACTGTTATGCACGAATTTTAAGGGTTTAACGAAATTTCGGCATTACGACGGCTATAAATCGAACGTTTCAAAATTTATAGCATCACAACCAAGCCACACCGGGCATACCATCAATCTTACACACATAATACTCATCTTAACAGTCCATGAACACTCACTTCATCATCATAATCATCATATGTCTAAACCAACTACAAGATCATGCTTACATGCTTAACATAACATCATAATCATATCTAAGCTAAAACCACCAAGAACATGCTTAAAACTCAAAGTAAGATCTAGGGTTCTTAAGAGATATACCTTCCTTGGAGAGTGTACAAGCCCTAATAAACCTTTATTTTTCCTTGTGTGTGCTTAAGCTAGCTTAGATCAACCAAAGAAATCAAGAAAACAAGATTAGTTCATGAGAGTTACTATTCATCCTCCATTTTGGTGATTTTTTTGAAAATGGAAAAAGTGGAGTTTGAAGCTAATATTTCTAGAATAGCTATTATATGAAATGTAGTACTCACCATAAAAGTTTCAAGATCAAACAATGGTTGAATGTTGGGTTTTGAAATCTTAAAATTCCAAAAATTCAAAGTGCTTTCTTCAAGGGGAAAAATAGAGTGAACTTCTCGAATTTATTTACCCATCAAAACGATCTTCACAAATTATAAAATTAAATTCACAACTTCATCTTGATGTGTAGAAGCTCCGTGATTTTTTTCATGATTTTTAAATGAGTAGAACTTGGTGAAAGAAAATCGCAAAGACCCCTTGCCCTGGAAAATCCAAACTGCTGGAAATGGGAGAGAAAGGAAAGAAAAGGTGGTTGGCTTAATTTGCTTGATCTCATCTTGTCTAACAAGTATTATTGTGATAATATCTTCCATAAAGTAGCTTTATTAAAGTGCTTGGGTCATCTCTTGCATCATCAAGTGGACAAGTGTTGTGGTTTAGTGGTAAGATGCTGTAATTAGGTAAACTAATCTAGTTTGTTTCCAAGGATGCTAGTTACCTTTGTAACTACTTGGTTACTTGATCCTATCCACTTGCACATGCATGTATCTTGGTCCTCTGCTTGCTATTTTGTCCGGTTATTGCTCATTTTCATTGATCGTTCGGAGGAATAACTCAAGGATTTCTAGTTAGGGTTTTACCGGAAACCTTCTTAATATTTATACTATCATTCTCAATCCTCCTTTATAATTCTTGAATTTAAATCCCTTAAATCTTTTTAATAAATCCTTAAATCTTTCAGTGTCCAGGGAAATTTCGGAGAAAATAAAAGTGCTATTTTTCTGAATCTGATATCATTTACATACACTTATATTGCCTATCGGTCATTAATACGAACTCAGAAATCCGTTTCGAATACTCCTTATATAGCGTCATCTGATAATATTCCAATTTCCACCAAAAATACTATTCATTGCTTATTTTCTCTTTAATTCTTATAATTAGAAAAATGTCCTCGCGCTTTCCCAAGCGTTCCTTAACCCTTTTACGGAACCACTGGACTTATAACGGATATCGATTTGGATGGCATGAGAATATTTCCTTCTTCTTTGGAATACCCTATCTTACTTTCTAGGAGATAGATTATTCTAATCTAAGTTGTCAACCAATTGCATTGCTCAGGGCATATAAACATTTGAATCCAAATCCATTAAATATTCATTCATCAGAACCACTGTTACACTTATACTCCATTACATAATAAATTCCTACCAAAAATCTTGGTTCTTACAAAGAAACTCTCATTTACCAAGAAGATTTTAAGAACTCATCACATTAAACTTTGGTAAAGTATTTTTTTGGCTTAATTACCTGTTGGCCCTTCAAGTTTGCATAGTTATACCCATAAAACCCTAAAGTTTTAAAGCGTTCCTTTTCGCCCCTCCAACTTCAGAAATGTACCTTTTAGCCACTATACTGGGTCAAACTCTGTATTGGCTTAAAAACGATACAGATCAGAGGGGTATAACAGACATTTCATAATCCCAAAAATTATACGTAAAAGAGAAATCAAATCATCTATTTTTCTATCTAAACATTCGTTTATTATTATTGTGTTCACAATTAACATCCCCATTTTTCTTTCACCAATCATCAAAACCCTAATATTTAATTTCCAATCATCAAAATCACATCATCAATCCAATTCAAAGCCATAAATTATGGTGGTGTGGCTAGTTGTTGGCGGAGTTGAAGGTGAAGTACGGTGATGTTGAGGGAAGAAGGGCGGAGGAGGTGTGGCTGTAGGTTGTTGAGAAGCAGTGGTAAAGGAGATGACAGTTGTAGAGGTCGGAGGACGGTTGACGAGATGTGGAGAAGGTGAAGGGAGGTAGTGTGTGGCTGGGCGAGAGAAGATTTGGAAGGGGTGAGAATGGCGGCGAACGGAGAAGATGTGTGTGGTGGTTTATTGCAGGCGGAGGAAAGAAGTGAACGGAGTGGCGCGCGAATTGAAAGAGAGGAGAAGGGAGGGGATGAGATGCTTGTAAACGGAGATGTTGGTGAAAGAGTTGAATTTGGTGATTGGTGGCTGAATTGAAGGTTGGAAGGGCGGCGCGGAGGTAATGGGTGGAGGAAGAAGATGGGATGGGTGGTGTTGGTTGCAAAAAGGAGACGGAGAGGAATTAAGGAGATGGGATGTGCGATGTTGGTTGTGTGATGAGTTGGCGAATGGAGGAGTGGAGAAGCGACTGATGGGTTGGAGGATGAATGATAACAGCGGTGGCGAGGTTGTGTTGGAGAAGATGGGTGGAGGACTGTTGGTTGGAGAATGGAGGTGGGTGGAGGCTGTGACGCGGCGGAAATGAAGAATGAGATGGTAGAGGAATGGGAAGAAGGGAGGAGGAGGTCAAAGGTGATGTGGGGGTGGTTTAGTGGTGGTGTTGTTGTTGGTGTGAAGGGGAGAAGGAATTGGGGATCACAACGGAAATGGACGGCGCCGGAATTGCGGAGCTGTTGGTAAAGGATTTGTTGTTATGTTTCCTTATTTGTTTTTTTTTAAAGAGGCATTATATGAATTTATTAAATTATTAAATGATTAATTTTAATTGCTAAATTAAACTATTAGTAAAATGTCTATTATACCCTTCTGATCTGTACCGTTTTTAATTGCTAAATTAAACTATTAGTAAAATGTCTATTATACCCTTCTGATCTGTACCGTTTTTAAGCCGATATAGAGTCTAACCCGATATATTGGCTAAATGGTATATTTATGAAGTTGGAGGGGTAAAAAGGTACGCTTTAAAATTTTAGGATTTTATGAATATAATTGTACAAATTTGAAGGGTTAAAAGGTGATTAAGACTATTTTTTATCTTAGACTCGATTAATTTGAGAATATAGAATTTTTTTTTATCAGGAATGAAATATATTTCATAAATGAATTGTATGGGAATACAATATCCTAATAAGGAGTTTCTTTCGATCAAGAAAGTTCATCATCTAACCGAAGGGCACGTATTTTGCCCCCGGGCGTTTAGACAATAACACCTTCAAGTCTGAAAGGAAGAACCCCACAAAGAAGGGCCTCGTTAAAACCCCACAAGAGCAAAACCCTATGGGAAAAAAATTCAAGGGGGGAAAAAGAGTGCCCTCAAAAACAAGAATACATCGTTATACAAAGTGGCTACTAAATAACTAGAACTTCTTGTAGCTTTTGTGAGTCTCCATTGTCATCAATTATTTTCAAAGACTTACCTTCTCTCTTGCCAAAAACTTGCCTTCACTTTTACTCTGTACCTTGACTCCTCCATTACTTTTTTTGAAAGACAAAACTGAAAACAAACTGCCATCAATTATTTGACTTCTACACCCGATGTCCTCCTTCCATCCTTGGTCTACTGCATCTAACCATCTCAAACTCCACAAAAAACCTTATAGAGCTTTAACTGAAAAAATCAAAAGAAAAACAATAAAATTAGTGTGAAAAATATCATTAATCATATTCTTTATATAATATTTAATATGGAAAAATACCATAAATTGCACATAATTAAAATATAAAAATAATATTTTAGAAAATTAACAATTATCTAACCAAAGGGGATCCCTTTGGTTAGTTACTTAACTAAATATTAGATAATTGAAAAGGAATTAATAATAACACAAATATCAAAAGGTATTAATCATTTAAAATTCTAATCATAAAATAAATTAATAATATTAAAGCATAATTATGACAACAGAAATAAATAAAACAATAATAATTTTATGAGTATAAAAAATAACCTCAAATAGCTTATATTTATTAGATAGGATTTGATATATATTTTAATACAAAGAAAAAAATTATAATAAATCGTCATTATATATAAAATCAAATATATTAGTCATCATAAATGATACTAAATTGCTTCTTAAAAGCACAAATATGCCATCAATTATGGCCTCCAAAAATGGTACAAATATGCCACCAAATGTGACCTCCAAATATGGTACAAATATCCCAACGTTTATGGCCACCAATAATGAAAAAGATTGATTATCAAAAGCACAAATTAACCATAATTATCTTTCTAATCTAACGTTATTTTATTGACTAGTCAAACCTATTCTTACTCATGGCAATCAATAAAGGCTTATTTTTGATAAAATTTAAACTCAATCAAAAAAACAAGAATCAAATTATAACTGATTTCAATTTTCTCATTAAATCTATCAAAACTAAACAAAAAAAATTTTATTACTTATCATTAAAAGAATACACATCAACATATATCAAATTTCAAACTCTATTAAAAAACTTCAAATTTCAAAATTTTACTAAAACATTAATTACATGGTAATTAAAATCCATAAAAAGAAGTCTAGATTAAAGCTAACATATTTAGTCCTTTAATAACAATTTAAAAGGAACCTAAATTAAAATTAACACTTTAAGAACCATTAATAACAATTAAAAATTAAAAGTGATTAACCATAAAATAGCATATATATCTAATCTATCTTTTTCCGATTATGCAAAAGAATTGATGTAAAATTACAATTATATTCATATAGGCATTTCTACAAACAAGTTGAAGACAATAGTAAAAAATTCTTATAAGTTGAATACATTTGGAATTCTTATAACCTGGGCATGAAAGGACAATAATAAACATATAATTCACAACCAAAACACTTCAGTCTTGACTTGATCGTAACAACCAGACATACACAAACTCGGAAAATCCAATTCAAAACAAAAGAAAAACTGGACTCATTAAAACAAACCTCAGCACTGCAGAACTCATACGAACTACACTAAAAATTAAAACTTACTAAACCAAAACTAAAATCGCAACAAACTCCAAACAAATAATCTACAAACCCAGCGACAAAACTACAAATTCAGCATCAAAACCAACACGCAATAACAACTCACAAATACAGCAAAACAAGAATACAAGAATAGAATTGGAAAGTTAGTGTTCTTGAAAAGAATCATTATGGACGTGTTTAGCATGCACATAATTAAAAATATATATATGTCCCATCAATAATTTTTCTTGCAGCAAGTGATGCAATGCTAATAATACAAATATAATATATAGCAATATCTACACCTTCCAAGTATTTGTTAAACAATCTGTGAGTACTTTCTTTTCATTTTCAGTACAAGAGAAATTTGGAGGCATTTGGCATTGGATTTGTACGAATGATTATATTTTTAATTAGTAAATTGATTGAATCACATACATAAACATGGTGACAATACTGCTTCATGTTGTTCTCAGACAAATATCATAAGATTAGAACATTTTATGTTATTAAAAAAAAAAAAAGAATGTTATATTTGTAATTTTAATATTAAATATATATTTACAAAGTTTCCATTTTAACTTTATACCTAAATATATTAAAATCTCAAACACTAATTCTTAAGAACATCTTGACATCCATTATCCTCAAATGATTTTAATCATGCGTTACAAAATGAAAGGATAAATCACTGTAGGAAAGACTTCTAGATGCCTTTTTTTGGCTATAATCAAATATTAATTCATCTTAAAAAACGAAACAAGAAAATTCTCTTATGCATGAGCCACTTGCTAAAGTCTTGTATTAGTAAAGATATTTACCGAGCACCTTGAAAATTTAATGACAAACATCCTTTTCAAGTCACATGTAAACCACTTTCAACGATTTGCTGAAGCTTTACTACAGGATGGGGGTGAAACTCAACTTTTTTAGGGGATGTTCGGTGCAGGATGGGGGTGAAACTCAACTTTTTTAGGGGATGTTCGGTGTATGCTTATAAATATTAATATGAACGTTATAAATATTAAACTTATTTATGGCTTATTTCCATTAACTAGGTTGCATTAAATTTTTGTATCTTTACTATCTATACTATTACATAATTTGTTTGGTTCCCATCTAAAAGAATAGTGACCGTTAGATGTTTAGTAAATAAATAATAGTCGTTGGATCTAACAATAAGGAATATTCTATATTTACTTCTAAAGTTCTAAGGTTCGAATTCCGTCAACAACAAATTTACATTAAGATTTTATATTATTAATTCTAATCAATACATATCATTTATTAAATAACTATTATTATTACTAATAATCTATACTATTATATAATAAGCAAACATGGATATAATTTGATTGTTTGGTTCAACTTGCTTCAACCATCTAAAAGAATAGTGACCGTTAGATGTTTAGTAAATAGATGATAGTCGTTGGATCTAATAATAAGGAATATTCTATATTTACTTCTAAAGATCTAAGGTTCGAATTCCGTCAACAACAAATTTACATTAAGATTTTATATTATTAGTTCTAATCAATACATATCATTTATTAAATAACTATTATTATTACTAATAATTTTAATAATTAATATTATAAAGTTAAATTATATCTATAATAAATTATTATACTCTATTGTATTTAATTATATTATTTTAAAAGTATTTAAAAGTAATCTGAACTTTGCACGGACTATAACCTCGGGTTATAAGCTAGTATATATAATGTTACAGTAGTAACCGGTGAGAGACTTTATGTCCTTAATGTGAAAAATTGGAACTTTCTAAATGAATCAATCCTCTATATATATATTATTGTTGAATAAGAATTTTCAAGTTATTAATTTGTCATTTTAGCCTTCATTCTTTTAGCCTTCCCTTTTATCATATAAAATTTAACTAGCATGGTAGCCCGTGCAAAGCACGGGCCATATATTAGTTCATAGAATTTTCTCATATTAGTCTACTTTACGTATTTCGATCTATTTAAGATGTTATAGTTTCAAAATATTATTAGATTCTGAACCGCGAAAGTTATATTTTTAGTTATGTTTGGTCAGTGTAAGAAGAATGACCGACTGAAAGCTATAAGTAAGAGTTAATTAAATGCCAAGTATTACCACAATAATCTTGTTGTATTGAAATACATGAGAAAACAGCTGGCTTATTTATTTTGGGTGGATAAAGAATTAAATATTATATTATTTCTAATTTAATATTGTAAGAAATAATGTAATGTGACGAAAAAATAAAAGTAATAGAGTCATATAGTTCTGCTAATAAAATCTCAGCGCATATTTCCAATTTTGGATTTCAACGCACATTTCCAATTTTGGATCCTTTTCTCCGACCAATTTCGGAGAACAAGGAGAATAACAAATTTATTCTAATAGTTGTGCACGTTCAAAATAAATATGTGATGTGTGTTTTTCTAAGATCATGGTATTTGACTATCGCAGATGTATCCTTTCAAAAGCAAATTAACCATAACAAAATCTTTTCTTCAAATACATTGTACTATATATCTATTCTCAGAAGTGAACTTTCAAAACCCCAAGGTAATATCTCAAATTTCAAGACAATCTATATTTAGACATGTACAAATTCAACAAAATACACGAGTAACTAAAATTAAAGTGTCATAACTCATAACGGGTTTTTAAAATGAGATGTGTTAATGTATGCACCAAATGAATTATGTTGTAAAAGTTCATATGTACAAAAAAATTCAATCTATGAAAATAAGATAGACATAACTACGATAATGAAGCATCCCGAATATCATTTTAATTTGAGGTAACAGCAAAATGATAGCCGAAAAATAAAAAATACACATACCACATCTGTGATCATAAGACATTGTATATATCAGCAATTTTCGAGTTTATTAGTCTCACACCGGGTTGAAACTCGCATTGGAGTTTAAAATTCAAGTGAAATTGGTATATTACTATCTTATATATGGTTGTAAAACTCATTTTGTATGAAGTTAATAACATTAGCATATTACGAAAATGCTGCAAAAATAAAGTGCGAGGGACAATAGGTATCAAAACCATATTGACATTTTTTTACCAAATCCAAATCCCATATGTAAATTATTTCTTATTATTAATATTTTAATCTATTTTGTTAATCAATCTATAAATTATCCGATAATAATAGGATTAACCGATATAGTGCAAATATACTTAAAATAAAATATTATACTGATATCGAGTATAAATATGTTTTACACCTTATTTATCATTTTTTGTATTCTGGCCATTCGACTAATATAGACATAATTGTTAAAAGAGAGAAATATTATAATAAATTTTTATATATCTATTTTTATTTCCGCCCGTTTACCTACTTGAGATAACTTATACTAATTTTCCGTCACCTACCGCCTCACTTCGATTTTTTTTTCTTACCAATTTTCGGCTACCTCAGTACCTTTCATACATAAAATAAAATATTATAATGATACCGAGTAAAAATATGTTATACACTTCATTCATCAATGTAACAATTTAATAATAAACATAATCTGGGCATTTGACTAATATAAAGATATAATTGTTAAAAAAGAGAAATATTATAATAAAATTTTATAGATCTATTTTCACTTCCGTCCGTTTACCTACTTGACATAGACGTCTACTTATTTTTCGTCACCTACCTCCTCACTTTGATTTTTTTTTTGACCAATTTTCAGCCACTCAGTACCTTTCTTAATTCTAACTTCGACGACATCATATTTGTCTATTTATATTTTCCCTCCCCGACTACCATTTTTTACTATTATATGTGAAAATATTTTAATGATTTTATCCCTAATAAATCATAAAAATAAACGTGAGCATAAATTTATGAGTATATGAATGGCATAAATTATTAAAATTAGTAAAAATTACTATCTTATATATGGTTGCAAAACTCATTTTGTATGAAGTTAATAACATTAGCAAATTACGAAAATGCTACAAAAAAAAAAAGTGTGAGGGACAATAGATATCAAAACCATATTGACATTTTTTTACCAAATCCAAATCCCATATGTAAATTATTTCTTATTTCTAATATTTTAATCTATTTTGTTAATCAATCTATAAATTACCCGATGATAATAGGATTAACCGATATAGTGCAAATATATTTAAAATAAAATATTATACTGATATCGAGTATAAATATGTTTTACACCTTATTTATTTATTTTTTGTATTCTGGCCATTCGACTAATATAGACATAATTGTTAAAAGAGAGAAATATTATAATAAATTTTTATATATCTATTTTCACTTCCGCCCGTTTACGTACTTGAGATAACTTCTACTAATTTTCCGTCACCTACCTCTTCCCTTCGATTTTTTTTTTACCAATTTTCGGCCACCTCAGTACCTTTCATACATAAAATAAAATATTATAATGATACCGAGTAAAAATATGTTATACACTTCATTCATCAATGTAACAATTTAATAATAAACATAATCTGGCCATTTGACTAATATATAGATATAATTGTTAAAAAAGAGAAATATTATAATAAAATTTTATAGATCTATTTTCACTTCCGCCCGTTTACCTACTTGACATAGACGTCTACTTATTTTTCGTCACCTACCTCCTCACTTTGGTTTTTTTTGACCAATTTTCAGCCACTCAGTACCTTTCTTAATTCTGACTTCGACGACATCATATTTGTCAATTTATATTTTCCCTCCCCAACTACCATTTTTTACTATTATATGTGCAAATATTTTAATGATTTTATCCCTAATAAATCATAAAAATAAACGTGAGCATAAATTTATGAGTATATGAATGACATAGTTTTAATTATCAAAATTCAAATTATTAAAATTAATAAAAATTATGTGGGCAATTTTATCTTGAATAAATTATAAAATAAATATTGCTAATAAGTGAGTTATTTGAGCATGTAGTGAATGAGTTTAAAATGTTGCACAAAGAAGTGATTTAGTTTAGTGGTTGAACACGTGAACACAAAGTTACAAGTGTTGGCAGGTCATGGGTTCAATTCCTTCCAATTTCAAAATTTTTAACATTCATTTAAATCTAAGGACAAATTAGTAATTTACTGAATAGGCACAAAACCCATGTTGGCCTATAATAGATATAAAGGATTTGGGTTAATTAGACATTTTACTTTGTTCATTAATATATTTTCATTAAATTAACTAATTTTAAATAAATTTAGTGAACTACTTCCCACTTATTTATTAGTTTATATTTAACATATTAATTTGGGTTAAATAGACATTTTACTTTGTTCATTAATGTATTTCCATTAAATTAACTAATTTTAATTGAATTTAATTAACTAATTCCTACTTATTTATTAGATTATATTTAACATATGAGCATGTGCCTGTAATATATATTATTTTATTTTTTCGTGCAATGCACAATTGTATTGAAAAAATTACAATAATAATTGCTATGAAATAATGCAAGACAACATCAAATGTCCCTTTTCTATAAGTGTATCTCTAGTTAATGGGGTGTTTGGGGAACTTTTTTTTCATAATAGTCAACTTATTTTAAGACAAAATTAGAGATTCCTAACTTTTTTCTGTAAAAAGTTAACTTTTTTTTTTTGAAAAAGGTTAACTTTTTTTTTTGTAACTTATAAAATCTCAAACATACATTAAATACTTGTGTAAAAAAAATTATCAAAATATTAAATTTTTACCCGAAAATAAGTCCATAAAGACTTATAAAAAGCTTTATTATATCTGTACTATTATAAGCAAACATGGGTATAATTTGGTTATTTGGTTCAATTTGGTTCAACCATCTAAAAGAATAGTGACCGTTAGATATTTAGTAAATAGATAATAGCCCTTAGATCTAATAATAAGGAATATTCTATATTTAAATCCATCTTCTAAAGATCCAAAGTTCGAATCCCGTAAACAACAAATTTACATTAAGATTTTATATTATTAGTTCTAATCAATACAAATCATTTATTAAATAACTATTATTATTACTAATAATTTTATTAATTAATTACAAAATTAAATTGTATCATGGTTAATATCTCCAATCTTAAGTTATTCAAAGCGATCTCCAAAAACACTGTATGTATCGTTGCATGTATATGTCATCTTTTAGACGAGATCGATACGGGATTGTAGAAATGCGTATATTTCGTAAGAATATTCTTATTCAAATGCGTATAATGTAATATCCTTTCTTAAAATGCATATTAATACGAGAATGTGTAGTTAGAAATGTCACCCACTTTCAGATCTGGATCTTGTGAACTTGGTGTAAAAAACGCACTAATAACCTTTTCCCATTTTTTAAATTAAAATTATTATTCATTTTAAATAGAATATATTTTTAAAACAATTCGGCTCCTTCAATAAAATCTTACGATAAATAGTTCTATAGATGTATTTACCTTAAAATAGTTATACTTACTTAAATTGAAATAAATTTTTAATAAAATTAGACTTATTAAAATAAAGAGGTCATGAAAATGCGTTCAAATTAAAATTATTAAATATGTTTTCAATAGAATTACTTTTTCAAATAATTAATCTTGTTATTGTTTTAAAATGGATAAACGCGTAAACCGACGTAATTACTAACGAATCAACTAATAATTTTACTATTTCGATTTGAGTAATACTTAGTTAAAATCCATGCTATACAAGTGCTTCTTTTAAGAACATATACATTTTTCGTACAAGGTTTGAAATTTTGTATTTTGTAGTTAAACTATTTACTTTCTTCGAACAATATTTTTACTTTTTTCAGCTTCAGTAGTATGCTTAGAACTAAAAAGTTTAAATACTGAATTTTAACCTGTATTTGATGACATTCGAAACTCAAGTCTTTATTTTACATTTTGAGCAAATTAATACTGTGGCATTCCATAATCCGAGACACAAATTTGGGATCATGAACCACAACTAATACAATACAAACATGGATATAAGCCAAAATGATAATGATATACCCTGATCCAAAATCGCACACAGGTATGGTATGAAACAAACTATTGAATTATATCATTACAATCCAATCTCAGAATAAAATTATTATACAAATTGATAACAAGCTAAGTCCATCTGCTGAACTAGTTAACCAATCTTTGACAAGCTCACACCACTACCCGACCAAAGTACACAACCCGAACGTCACCTTTCGCTGCAAGAACATGAATGTTCACTAGACCACTAGATCTACTCATTTTCTCTTTAATTGGATAACTGAACATCAACAAAGCAAGGGTGAGCCAACAATGCTAAACATGCATAAATATGTATATGTCAATATCAAGAACAGATATAAGTTCTGGTCTACAAAAATAGTCATCACATATTACGAAAAAAAATAGCTAAAGAAATAAAATATCATAATGCAAAGGTGAGCCAATAGTAAAATTTCATCAATAGTAAGGACTGTTATAATTCTGTAACAATCTGAATATGAAGCAATTCAAGTTCAACATTTAGATTAGAATTGGATTTTTGTATATATATTTTAAAAACAGCGGAGTTAGGCGGCTGATTAGTCCCCCACTAACCCCGAACAATGCACACAGCAAAGTCCTTCTAAATGGATCTACGGCACGCATTGACCTTAACTTCTGACCATTAATCTGATCTCCCCAAAGGGACTCTAACCACAAAGGGTCTTCATTTAAAAATATTCCAGTTCTATAATAATGAACTAGGTGTTGGAACAATTGACAACCTTTGCCACATCAAATAACTGGAAAACTCACGTTTCAGAAGAACAACTCATGATTAAAGTCAATGAGGAAGTAACAACAGTAACGTCACTAGGTATCGACGAGATCGATACAATAGAGGGAGTGATAAATAAATAAATAGAAATAAAAATAGATGTCGACGTGATCGATAATAAATGAATTGATAAATTGATAAACAATAATAACAATAAATCTTGACGAGATCGATAATAAATAGGGTGATAATTTGATAAACACCAATAACAATAAATGTCGATGAGATCGACAATAAATGGGGTGATAACGATAAAGAAGAATAATTTCAATAAGTATCAACAAGATCGATACGAGTAATTGGGGTGACATCATAATCAGAATATTCAAAATAATTTCACTTGAACAAGAAGTGAAGGGAAAACACTTGCTTGATAATAAACTTGATATGGGCTAAAAATAAGCCCTAAAGACACATTTAGTGTTGCATTAATTAAACCCGGTATGGTCCGAACGTGGGGCCCACCAACAGGGTCCAAAGACCTATCTTTAATATTAATTTCGTAATTAATATTAGGGGTAATAAACAGCTCAGCAATAAGTGTCAGATAAGGACATTATCTCTACAAGACTTAGCCACCAAGGCATCCAATTCAATATGGAAACTGATTCCTACAAGGAATAGATCTAGAAGCTTCCTCAAAGACTTGTCTACCAAGTCTCCTATTCCTACCATAATTCTAAGGCTCCTCAGCCTATATAAAGGGCCTGACCCCTCACCTCAGAACTACGTTTTATTGGCTTGATTCTCTAATTACAGAGATACGTAGGCATTCTGTGAGGACCGTTTAAGTCTCAAACACAGAAGCAGCCATTGAAGCACGAAGCTCACGAACCCTAACATTAAATACACAAACCCTAGCCGCAATAATCATAACCTAGTTTTTGTTCCACAACATTTGGCGCCGTCTGTGGGAAGACAACATCAACCATGGTCCAAACACGAAGGACAACATCAACCGAGGCCGTGCCCCTTAACTCTGTTGCACCAGCCACTTCTGATCCGCTCATCGTCACTGAGGAAGGACAAATACTCCCATCAACAGGGACGGTCATTCAACCTCTGCCCACTCAGCCCCTAGGGACGACTCCCCATGTAGAGGGGACCCATTCAGTGATTGTCCATCAAGGCCAAGAAACTAACCCTCTCCAGATGGTGGTTTCTCCTCTTGGTAACGTTGATCGCACGGGGGTACAGATCCATACTACGGATCTCCCTTTGAACACCAACCCTATGTATGGGCTGCCTAACTACCCCCCTCGACGAAGGGAACCTGGACCAAGCGGACACGCCTTACAGATCCGGGATCGAGAATATGATGATTACTCTGGTCCCTATACTGATGATTCATCATCTGAGGATGATGATCGAGATGAAGCCCCGAGGAGGCGACGTGCTAGCAAGGAACCTCTAAGAAGAACACGAAGAATCCATGATGGACCTCCACAAACGGTTGAGGAGAGGATTAAGGCTCATGAGGCTGAGATCCAAAGGCTAAAGGATGATATAGCAAGGGAACAGGCAAGACAGAGTCTGACTCGACCTCCTCCAATCTCAGGAAGGATTCCCGTTATAGATTTGGAGAGGTCCTCAAGAAGACAGAAGAGGGCTGATGTCCCAGCAAGAGAATCTATGAGGGTGGAAACCCCCAGGAGTAACCCCAAGGATCTCATGCCACTTGGAGATCTTGATGATCCAACACCCCCGTTTACTAAGGAGGTGATGAATGCTCATATTTCTAGGAAGTTTAAGATGCCGACAATTAAGGCCTATGATGGAACGGGCGATCCCGCAAACCATGTCAGAACTTTCTCGAACGCACTGCTGCTGCAGCCTGCTAGTGATGCCTTAAAGTGTAGGGCGTTCCCTCAAACTCTGTCTGGCATGGCTCAAAGATGGTATAGCCGTCTGCCTGCAAACTCGATCGGCTCCTTTAAGGAATTGAGTGCTGCCTTTATCAGCCAATTCATCAGTGGGAGAATCCATGAGAAAAGTTCTGCATCTCTTATGTATGTGGTGCAGGGAAAGAATGACAACTTAAGGGATTATCTCAAGCGATTCACCAAAGAGACGTTGAATATCACCGATCTGGAAAATAAGGTGGCCATGGTAGCCCTGGAACATGGAACCACTGACCTCTTCTTCAAAAGGTCTTTGGCAAAACACCCTCCTGAGAACATGGCCGAGCTCCAGAGAAGAGCCGATAAATATATTAAGGCTGAGGACAGCATTAAGAAGGAAACCACGGGAGGTAATGGCAAGGGATCTAATGATTCAAAGAAAAGAAAGTCAGAGCAAGAGTACGACGCCAGGGACAAGTATCCCCGGACTGGCAAGGACTCCGAGTCATCACCCAAGAAGGGTTTTGGGCCAAGATTTTCTGATTATGCAAGGTTGAACGCTCCTAGGAGCCAAATTTTGTTGGACATTGAGAAGGATAAGGACTTTCGCTGGCCTAAACCGCTCAGGGGTGACCCCGAAAAGAGAAACAAAGATCTGTATTGTAGGTTCCATAAGGATGTGGGACATGACACAGATGACTGCAGGCAGTTAAAGGATGAAATTGAATTTTTAATCCGGAAGGGAAAGTTAAACAAGTTCACCAAGGGTGAAGACCGTGGAACCCAGAGAAGGGATTATGATAGAAGAGACAATGATAGGAGGGATAACGATCACGATCGTAACCCACAGCCTCGAGGGCCGGTAATCAATATGATTTGGGGAGGACCAACAGCAGCCGGCACTACCCGAAACTCTCGAAAGGCTTATGCCAGAGAAGTGATGCACATCACAGGAGAAGCCCCGAAGCGTGCTAAGACTGAGGCAGTGATTGGTTTTGATGATTCAGACCTTGAAGGGGTGAAATTCCCCCATGACGACCCGTTGGCCATAACTCCTGTAATTGGAAACTCGGAAGTGAAGCGGGTCCTGATAGACAATGGAGCTTCTGTCGATATCTTGTTTCATGATGCTTTTGTGAGGATGGGGTATACTGACTCTCAACTAACCCCGACTAACATGCCGATCTACGGATTTAATGGAGTTGAGTCCAAGGTTGAAGGGACCATTCAGCTGCCCATGACAATAGGGCAAGAACCTAAGGAAGCCACCCAGATGCTGAACTTTTTAGTAATTAAGGCTGCCTCAACGTACAATGCAATCTTAGGGAGGACCGGACTTCATGCATTCAAGGCTGTTGCCTCTACTTATCACATGAAGGTCAAATTTCCAACCAGGAATGGTGTTGGGGAACATAAAGGAGATCAGAAAATGGCCAGGAGTTGCTACGTGGCTGCTTTGAGAGCTGATGGAGTCGGGGGGCAGGTACTCCCGATTGAAGACATGGATGTCCGTGGTAATGATGAACACCGAGGAAAGCCAGCAGAGGACTTAATACCTATCCCTCTGGAGCTAGGCGACCCTGAGAAGGTAACTTATATTGGAGCCTCTTTGAAAGAACCCCTGAAGGGCAAGTTGATAGAGTTCTTACAAAGGAATAGCGACGTTTTCGCTTGGACAGCAGCTGATATGCCAGGGATTGATCCCCAACTTATAACTCATAGATTGAATGTTGATCCTAATAGGAAGACAATAATGCAAAAGAAGAGAAACTTTGCTCCGGAAAGGCAAGAAGCCATAAAGCAAGAAGTAGATAAGCTCTTGGAAGCTGGTTTTATTGAAGAGATTCAGTTTCCCGAATGGTTAGCAAACCCGGTGATGGTCAAAAAAGCGAATGGGAAGTGGAGGATGTGTATAGACTTCACTGACCTAAATGATGCATGCCCAAAGGATTGTTTCCCTCTACCAAGGATTGACACCCTAATAGATGCCACAGCCGGACACGAGATGTTGAGTTTTATGGATGGTTTCAGTGGTTACAACCAAATTAAGATGCACAAGGATGACATCCCAAAGGTATCTTTCATTACTGATTTTGGTGTTTTCTGTTATCTTGTTATGGCTTTCGGTCTCAAGAATGCAGGAGCTACCTATCAACGATTGGTGAATAAGATATTTGCTCATCTAATTGGAAAAACCATGGAGGTCTATGTTGATGACATGTTAGTCAAGAGCCTACTCAAGGCTGACCATATCGAGCACCTCAGAGAGGCATTCGAAGTGCTGAGGCACCACAAGATGATGTTGAATCCAGCCAAGTGTGCTTTTGGTGTTGGATCAGGAAATTTTTTGGGATTGATGGTCTCGAAGAGAGGCATAGAGACCAACCCTGATAAGATCAAAGCAATCTTGGACATGGAACCACCACGCTCTATACGAGATGTACAGAAACTAACTGGCCGAGTTGCGGCTCTAGGAAGATTCATCTCCAAGTCCGGAGACAAGTGTCTGCCTTTCTTCCAAACATTGAGGAAGGTAAAAAATTTTGAGTGGACCACAGAAAGCCAAGAGGCCTTTGAGCAATTGAAGAAATACATGACTGAAGCCCCGTTGTTGGCTAAACCTAGTCCTGGGGAGACTCTTTATTTGTACCTGGCAGTATCTGAACAAGCGTTGAGTGCTGTTCTTGTTAGAGAAGAGAAAAAGGTTCAGAAACCCATATACTATGTGAGCAAGGTATTGCATGGGGCGGAGTTGAATTACTCTCCCATTGAGAAGTTTGCTTTGGCGTTAGTTACTGCCTCGAGGAAGTTGCGACCATATTTCCAGGCACATAAGATTGAAGTCTTGACCGACCAACAGTTGAGAAGCATCTTGCGCAGCCCCAAAGCAAGCGGAAGATTGATCAAATGGGCAATTGAGCTCGGAGAATTTGACATAACATACAGACCTCGGACAGCCATCAAGGCTCAGGCATTGGTTGACTTCGTGGTTGAATGTACCATTAGCAACCAAGAAGTCGGGGGGCAAGAGATAATACCCAACCAAGGAAGTGAGAATAAAGATGAAAAACTTGTACCTGATCTGAAGGAGTATTGGGTGCTCTATTTTGATGGAGCATCGAAAACGAAGTCGAGTGGTGCAGGTTTAGTTTTGCAAAGCCCCGATGGGTTCACAGTTGAATATGCTTTGAAGTTGGACTTTCCAACAACCAACAATGAAGCTGAGTATGAAGCCTTGATAGCCGGTTTAGGCTTAGCCAAAATCATGAGAGTCAAAAATCTCAAAGTATGTGGAGATTCAAGATTGGTAGTTTCGCAAGTGAATGGTGAGTTTGAGGCCAAGGATGAAACTATGGCAAAATACCTCAGAGTCGTGAAAGCTGTTATGACTCAGTTTGAAGAGTGCTATGTGGAGCACATCCCTAGGGAAGAGAACGTTAAGGCCGATGCCCTATCTAAGTTCGCTTCTTCTGAGATAGAGAATTATGCAGGAAGTGTTTACTTTCAAGTCTTGAAGGCCCCGACCGTCAACTCTAAGTTGATAGCACCGATTGATGTTGGAAGCTGTTGGATAGATCCTATTAAAGCTCACCTAGAAACTGGATGGCTCCCAGACAATGCCTTGGAGGCACGGAAGCTGTCTGTAAGAGCGTTGAGATATGCCTTGATTGAGGGCCTCCTTTACAAAAGGTCGTTTGTCATCCCATATCTGAAGTGTTTAAGGCCCCAAGAGGCAAAGGAAGCATTGAAGGAAGTTCACGAAGGAATCTGTGGGCAACACTTGGGGGGCAGGTCCCTAGCTCACAAGATTACCCGTCTGGGATTCTACTGGCCAGAGATGCTAGCTGATGCGCAGGACTATGTCAAGAAGTGTGAGAGATGCCAGAAGCATGCTCCAATTGTAAGGCAGCCGCCCGAAATGTTAACCTCAATCAATTCTCCTATTCCATTTGCAATGTGGGGGATGGATATCCTTGGTCCATTCCCAGTAGCCTCGGCACAAAGGAAGTTTCTGATAGTGGCTATTGACTATTTCACCAAGTGGATTGAGGCTAAACCCCTGGCCAAGATAACCACCAAGCAAGTTGCCCAGTTCTTTTGGGAGAACATAATTTGTAGGTATGGAATCCCACGAATCCTTGTAACGGACAATGGGACGCAGTTTAACAATGAAGAGTTCAAGAAATATTGTGAGGAAAATGCTATTGAGCTTCGCTTTACCTCAGTAGCTCATCCTCAAGCTAATGGACAAGCCGAGGTAGCCAATCGTATAATCCTTGATGGACTGAAGAAAAGGGTCGAACGCTCAAGAAACAATTGGGTGGACGAGTTACTGCCTATACTTTGGGCATATCGTACCACTTGTAAAGTGACAACAGGAGCGACCCCATTCTTACTAGCTTATGGAGCTGAGGCAGTTGTGCCCCTGGAGATCATGCAGGCGTCACCTCGAGTTGAAGCATTTGAGCAAGAAACCAATGAGGAAGGCATGAGACTTGCACTAGACCTAATTGATGAGGTTAGGGATGAAGCAAACGCCCGGAACGCAGAACATCAGAAGAGAGCATCCTTCCCCTACAATCAAAGGGTTAAAGAGAGATTCTTTCGACAAGGTGACTTGGTGCTAAGGAAAGTAGAAGCCTCGGGAGTTGGTCAGAAGGGAAAACTAGCCCCGAATTTGGAAGGGCCGTATCGAGTCAAGAAGACGTTAGGGCGAGGGTCTTACAAACTGGAAACCTTGGACGGGGTTGAGGTGCCCCGGACTTGGCATGCATTGAACCTCAAGGTTTACTATGTTTAAGCTCTCCTGAAAAGGACTTAGCTTTTTGCCTATGTAATAGAAGTAGAAATAAGGTCGATGAAACCATTCCAAGTTTTTAAACTTAAGATAGAAGAAGTAGAGTATCTATGTAAGGGCTGTGCCCATTTCTCCGTACAAATAAGACTATTCTACATTTTCGCATAAGTTATGAGCATTACTTATTGACATATATGCATAAAATGCTAGACTACACATGCAAACATGACTAAGTTGAGAAACATCAAGGACAATGGATTACGAATTAAAAAGTTATGCCCGAAGGCAGAATACATAAACGATTAGCTTATCAAAATAAGTTAACAAAAGAACAGAGTCATGCCCGAAGGCAAAGTACGTAAATAGATATATAAAAAGAGCAACTACTGAGTATCTCCAGTGTGCTCATCCTCTCCATCTCCGCCAAAATGAGCAGAGGGCTCTGGCTCCGGAATCCTCTCATCATCCTCCTGGTCCTCCTCTTGGACATCCTGCACTGCCAAGGCCATAGGAGCATGAGGGCTAGGGAAATCTGAAACGTTAAGGATACCAGGAAATCTCCTAGTAACCTCAGCAAGAGCTCCGTCCCATCCCTGAGTAAACTGATAAGGGAATAGAGAGTCGTCATGCTTCTCCATGAAGCCCACATACTCCTGGGAGGCAAGGTAGTCATCAATCAGGTCGTCCTTGCCCTTCCTAAGAAGGACATTTTCGGCCTGAGACTCTAAAAGCTCTTTCTCCCTCCTCTCTAAAGTAGCCCTGACAGAGGCCAGTTCATCCTCAGACTTATCATTCTTTGCCTTTTCAGTCTCATAGTTTGAACGCCAAGTCTTAGCCTGGAATATGGCCCCCTGGAAGTTGGCATTAGCCTACAAAAGGTAAAGTTAGAACCACGATTCAAATAGCAGACAAGTACATAAGAAAGAAGGAAGTAAGGAGCTTACAGCAGCAAAAGCCTGAGATCCAGCACTTTCGGCTCCTTCAAGAGTGGAGCCGGATACATAATCTTTGAAGTCACCAGGAGTTATGGAATGATAGGACCAATCTATGGCATGCCTGCTATCTCCAACGATGGAATCCTTCTTCCTAATACCCCAGTTTGGGCGCCAAGCGCTCCTGGAAGAACCATCTGCCTCTTCAACATCGGCTACATGAGGCCTCAAGTAGGCATCCGTGGCAGTTGGGGCTCGAGGATCCTTCCCTGAACGAGCCCTCTTCAGTCTAGAAGTATCTCCATCTTCAGGCTCATTAGTCTTGTTGATAAAGGCTGCAGCTGTAGTTACAAGATAAAAGACAAATAATGGGTATGAGACAATCATATTCAGGTAAAAGAATACAGAAAGAAAGAAAATTTACCCTTATTGGCCACCCGGGAAAGTCCCAAAGACTTAAGCTGGAACTCATCCAGGAGATCCCAAGCCATAGTAGCATAATTATCTTTGATGAGCTCTTTGTAGGCCTGGGTCTCTTCCTCGTTGAGCTCAATATCATTAGCACTGCCATCTACGACCTTACCAAAGGTACTACGGAAAATGCTGCCCCAATCTCCACCTTCCCATATTAAATACATGAACTCCTTCTTCCATTTTGGGTTGGAGTCAGGGATAGATTGGGGGTGGAAGATTGGAGGAGTGGAAGAACGATGACTAATGTATACCCAACCCGGAGTAGACTCAGCAGAATTCTTAAATTGAAAAATTTTCCTAAAGAGAGCTACAGAAAGGGGAAATTGTTCTTGAGGCAAAGGACCATGAAGCAATTGATCACCCTCCAAGAGTTGGGGGGAAGTTGGCAAGGGTTAATTCCTACATCTGCTAAGAGCCTAGGAATAAACTCATGAAAGGGAAATCGAACTCCTGCAACAATGGCACCCCTATAAACACAAAGTGCATTGGGGCGCCAATGGCAAGATCGATCCCCAGGGTCAGCTGGGACAAGTCTATAGGGTGGTTCTATTTTATACATCTTGTTATAATCAGTGATTTTCTCTACATCGTGAAAGGTGTTACTATGATTAAAGGAATCAAGGTGTGACAAGGATGGAAAATCTTCTTTACGATTTAAAATCATATCTTGTAAACTCATGAAGGGAGAACGAATAATGATACCTCTTTTGGAGGCTCCTTGCATTTTCTGGAAGCGAAGTGAAGCACGATCTTCAGCCATTTTTCTAAATCTTCAAAGAAAAGTTGTGATCTTCAAAGGAAATCTGCAAAGGATGAAGAAATTGTTAGAACAATCTTCAAATCTTCAAAGGAATTGAAGAACAAACCCAGAAAAAGGGTGATCTTCAAACTATAAAACTAGAAATTCTGGAAAATACCTTGAGTATTCTTCGAATCTTCAACAACAACTGGGAAATTTCTGGAAAGTTTCCAGAAATCCTTGAGCAGTCTTCAAAGCTTCAAAGGAAAGTTCTTAAAGAACTTTGGAACTTTTGAGAGAGTTTTTTAGAAACTTTTGTGATGAAAGTGAAAATGAAAGCCTTGGCCTTTATATAGACAAAAATCTAGGGCATCTCAACCGGTTAGAGAGAATGTCAACCGGCTGTAACCTATTGGAAATTCTTATGGGCCATCAACACAAATTGGGCTCTAAAAGGCCCAACAAAGGCCCAAGTCCAGCTAAAATAATTAAAAAAGGATCAAGGCCTGTCTAGGCCCAATCAAGATTGATAAACCTAATTAAGGTTTTGATTTAAGGTCATTTTGACCCGTGATAAAGGCCCAACCAAAACTTAAAAAGTGTTGTAGGCCCAAACGATGTGAAAACCTAGGCCCAGCCCATGAAAATTAAAAGACAGGGCCCATTAAAGTCCATAATAAGACTTGGAGTTACCAAAAGGAAGCACGAGGTCGTGACAATCGATCTCGTTTTTTAGTACAATTACGAGCTCGACAAGGCGACTTGGAGAAATCAATCTGAGGTCGTAAGTAACCTTGAAAAATCGAGGTCGTTATAACATGGCTTGAGATCGCAAATCTCAGGTCGAATTTGAACTGAAAAGTAAGAAAAATAGCCACGACCTGGCCCCCATTTGAGCTCGAAAATGAGCTCGAAGATACATTATTTGAGCTCGAAATTTCCAGGTCGAATTTGAACTGAAAAGTAAGAAAAATAGCCACGACCTGGCCCCCATTTGAGCTCGAAAATGAGCTCGAAGATACATTATTTGAGCTCGAAATTTCCAGGTCGAAAATGAACTGAAAGACCTGTAAAACAGCCACGACCTGGCCCCCATTTGAGCTCGAAATTGAGCTCGAAAATACATACTTTCTCCTCGAAAATTCCAGGTCGAAAATGACCTAGGAAACAAGAAAAATAGCCACGACCTGGCCCCCATTTGAGCTCGAAATTGAGCTCGAAATTTCGAGGTCGAAAATGACCTAGGAAACAAGAAAATTGGCTTCGACCTGGAGACAATTTGAGCTCGAAATTGAGCTCGAATTTTGTGATTAAAATTCAGAAATTTGAGTCGAAATGATAATTTCTGAATAGTACTAGCCCTTGGAAATAAAAAATTTCCAGCTCGACCCCAGCCAGGGGCTCTGCCCCTTGGACCCCGCCAGGGGCTGCCGCCCCTTGGACCCCGCCCGGGGGCTGCCGCCCCCGGACCCCCGCTAGTGCCGTTTAGCACCGATTAGCGCCGTTTAGAGTCGCTTAACATTGTTTAAGTGTCGTTCAAAGCTTGTTAGTACCGATAGCACCGTTAGTGCCGATAAGCACCGTTCAGTGTCGTTTAATGCCGGTTGGCGTCACTTAAACGTTGTTTAAGTGTCGTTTAAGGCTAGTTAGTACCGTTTAGTGCCGTTTTATGCCGTTCAACGTCGTTTAAACATTGTTTAAATGTCGTTAAGGCTGATTAATGTCGATTAGCATCGAATTAACATTGTCGTAAACGCGTCGGTCGCTCCACGCTTTACATAAAGACAATACTCGTGAAACACTAGTGTATAAAGATGAACCCTGACCCGAGTCTTGGAAAGGACCGTTAAAACTTCAAGGAAAACCTGATCAGTTTTCCTAGAAGTTGGGGGGCAAATGATATGGGCTAAAAATAAGCCCTAAAGACACATTTAGTGTTGCATTAATTAAACCCGGTATGGTCCGAACGTGGGGCCCACCAACAGGGTCCAAAGACCTATCTTTAATATTAATTTCGTAATTAATATTAGGGGTAATAAACAGCTCAGCAATAAGTGTCAGATAAGGACATTATCTCTACAAGACTTAGCCACCAAGGCATCCAATTCAATATGGAAACTGATTCCTACAAGGAATAGATCTAGAAGCTTCCTCAAAGACTTGTCTACCAAGTCTCCTATTCCTACCATAATTCTAAGGCTCCTCAGCCTATATAAAGGGCCTGACCCCTCACCTCAGAACTACGTTTTATTGGGTTGATTCTCTAATTACAGAGATACGTAGGCATTCTGTGAGGACCGTTTAAGTCTCAAACACAGAAGCAGCCATTGAAGCACGAAGCTCACGAACCCTAACATTAAATACACAAACCCTAGCCGCAATAATCATAACCTAGTTTTTGTTCCACAACAAAACTCTAAACTCATCTATATTTGATCGTCTTACTCTACTTTAGCCTTCTCTTTATCCCTCTGACTCGACTCTAGACTTTCCTCCATCCCTCTTACTCGACTCTATAATAATTAGAGCACATTAACCACATATAAAGCCTTTAAGACTTGCTAACAATCAATACACATAATTCACGTAGCACTTAAGCATGTAAATCACATTTAAATGACTCATATAACTCACATTACAATCAAATGAACTCAAGAAATATTTTTTAAAACAGTCTTCAATCTCGGATTTTGAATAAAACCCAACTCAGAATATTTCAATGTATTTTTAATACATTTTCTGGATTTTTAAACAATTAATTAACACTATTTTTAAAACATTTAGAACAAAAAAAAATTAATTAAAAATTAAATAACCCTAATTAATTTATTTGAAATTAACTAATAACTAATTAATAAAATTATTCGATATATAGTTACATTTATCAAATAATTAAATTAATTATATTATTAATTGAAATTAATTAAAATAATTAAAAATATTTAACTTTTAATCACTTTTCGAATTAAAAGTAAATAAATAAATGTTTCAGAACTAATCTGGAATTTAAAATATGATTTTAAAAATAATTTTCTGAATTTTATAAATAAAATTCAGATTTTGAAATAAAATCTTAAAAATAAAATAATTAGTAAAATGGTAAATAAAATTCACCATTTTAAGGTAAAAGAAATTTTATTTTAAAAACTGTCAATAGTAAAATAGTAAGTGGGCTATAAACATTAGCTATTTACCAAGCAGTGCCAAAATGGATCAAACAACTCAATTTAGTAAATAAAATTAAAAAAGAAAAAAAATCAAGAACACCATCTCCCCCCCCCGATTCCGGCCACCGGAGAGGAATTCGACGACTTGTTTTCCGGCTACAATATTGCACAAACACACAGTTTCTGTAGCTATTCGACCCCTGGTACCAATTACCACAAGTTTATAACATCCGCAACTACCTAGAAATAATCAAAAGCTGACCAATCTCGCCATTTTTGGCGAGCGCGTGGCCCATCCCCGGCGAAACGCAATTTTTCGCTATACTGAACCAACTAATGCACTTAGCATCACAAAATGGAGCTGGTAACCTATATAATCGAACCCCTAATACTTTTGCATGAACAATCATCGTAAGTGATGAATGATTGATTGTTTATAATAAAAAAAACTTGAATTCAAATTAAGCCATTTCATATATAAACTATACAATTAAACACATCAAACCCCTCCACATGACCACACGAAACAATGAAAACCCCAAAATTTCATAAGAACCTTAGTTCGAAAATTCTGCAGAAAATGTAATAAAATTTGCATAAAATCAGAAAGTTACGCAAATTGAAATCTGATGCCAGGATAATAAAGAAGATGTTGAGAGCTTCGATTCGACTACATGAACTCTAAAATCGGATATTGATAACGCTTTCAAATGTAGCTTTGATCTTTAAAAACATGAGAGAGAAAATATGATTTTGGTTTTGATAAAAAGATTTTTATGATTTTTAATTAATAAATAAAAATAAGCATTAGCTATTTATATTTATGAGAAAATAGTACCCCTCGAAATGATCAAAACCCTACCAGCAACTCCAAGAGATCCCTTATATGACCTCCTAACTCAAATTATAAGGGATTATGTTTAAAATTGTGCTCCAACAGGCTCTTAACTTTTCCTTAAAAAGTTAAGAGCATCATGTCATCCCTTATCTTTAAGGGCTCCTTTATTTCACTTTTATTAATAAAATATTATTTTCCCCCCTCTTTCCAATTGTTTCCCTCTTTTTTTGTTCTTGATTCCTTCCTTTTATTTATTATTTAATAATATAAGAATAAATTATAAGGAAGTTTGTTAGAGTTGTCATACCTTATAATATCCTAAATCACTAAGAGCTTAATATTTTATAATATTTATAAGGAAAGGAGGCTGTTGGAGTTGCTCTAATTAACTGTTAATCGGCCTCGAAAGTACCAATTACTTTAATTACGGGTCCGATACGAATAGAAGATATTTTTACGAAAAATAACGAATCCAATACAAAAGATTCGTATAACTATGAAATGAATAAAACACAAGTTTCGAATATTTTGAAATTCATTTGATAGACTTTGATACGAAAATGATTTTAGATCGAAATCCCGGAGATTTTAAAAACGGATTTAATGGATAAGAACAAATTAATGTCACGAATTACGAAAAAGACTACTGATCTTATCTATTAACACATAACACATACGGGGACCTTTTTGATCATTTTAACACTTACCCTCTGATACATTTAACAAATTGAATCGTCACATTGGAATAAAATAATCTAAAATATATTTCTCTCAATTTACGAAAATTAGTAATTACATAAATTTACTATTCGTGATTCTTACAAATATTGTAAATATTAAATTTCAATAGGTTGTTAGTATTGTTTGAACTATGTACTTTTGCTACTTAACTTACATATTATTGACTGATTGCGGATTATACCTTATACGATGATGAGGAGATGCACATAGATAGGAGAGATAGTGATAATTTTTCCTTCGGGAAGATGGTGCATCACCGGAGGTAAGGTAGATATCGCTATAAATGAAGGGGGAGGATAAATGAAGGGGGAGGTTAGAGGTGAGTGAAGGTGGGGATGTAGATTAGATTTTAGTGGGTATCTCTGTTCAAATAAAAAATCTTAAATTAGTTCTCAGTTATAAATTTAGTATAAATTCTCCTTTGAGCGCTTGTATGTATTGAAAATTTTTGAAACTACGTGCTATTCTATAATTCAAAGTTATTTTTTTGAACAAAATCATAGAAATTCTTATAAATTCTTGAGTGTATGAAATTCAAGTAAAATATTCAAATTATCATCAATCTTTGTATATATTAAAATGATAATGTTCAGTGTAAAAAAATATATGTCATCTACTTCATAAATTAAACAACTAAATTATACGAATGGAGCTCGTGCTTTGCATATGCAATCATGCTAATTGAACTTAAATTTGTATAAATATTGCGATTTTGGGGAACTTTGGACAATTCCGACTATAACACAGATTTTGTAATTGAGTTTTTCGACATGGAGAAATTTCTATTCCACAGACAATTGTAAAATCCATTGCAATATATATTGTATTTTTCACTTGTACATTATTATTAAAAATTATAATACAATAAATTTGAAAATTGTAGTACAATTAATTTGATATATATATATATATATATAGCAAATTCATTTCAATCATGAAACCTTTTTGGAAAAGAGATTATACATTTGGGGATAAAAGAATGTAGATTGTTTGATGTGTAATACATAAAATGTATATATATATATATATATATAATAAATATTTAAAAAAAATATTTTTAAATGATCTACATTGAACATAAACATAATTCACTTGTATCTATATTTTAATTTTCGAAAAGTTGGCACAATCTAGTCATTAATAAATTTGGGAAGCTTTTCATTCTTGTTTTGGAAAAAACTTGAACCTCTTTATTTTACGAATATTGAGGAGAATAACTCTTACAAGAGCATCGCTAAGTTCTAATAGTAGCCTTAGATGCCTTCCGAGTATTGAGAGGGATCCTTGGACTTCCATTTCAACAAATTCTTTCTAAATTTTGACCAACAACCAAGTATAAGTGACTAACATGACATTATTACGTAGAAAAAAATATATAAAGAGAATGTGCATGCATATTTCAAATCAACTAACAAAAGCATGTCCAAGACAAGGAGTGAAGAATGCATCCGAAAATTATATTGACAAAACCGATCGTATGTCAATATATTAGACCTAACAAGTATATCTCGACTATTACAGTAATTTTTGTGCTATGTTATTATTTTGTAAAGTACATAATAATTAACCGGATTAAATTAAATAGGTCACATAAACCAACAAATCAAATTTAATTTTAGATAATATATTAATAACAACATTCATTATAGAAAATTTTCCAAAAATCTATACATATACTATTTAACAAAAGTAAGGGTGAAATTTTCGATTTTTTATATGAGATGTTCTAATATTTCATTACCCATGCTCCTACCATGTCTAGCTGAAAATCTAAACGTTTACAAAAAAAAATGTGCAATTCAATGTTCAATAAATATTGTTATCCAAGAAAAAAAATATATATTAAGGAACATATATAAATTTTAAGAGAATATGAAAATTGATCTCCCGATTATTTTGAACATATATAAATTTTAAGAGAATGCAAAGAGTAATCTCCCGATTATTTAGAACTCTAATTTTTCCTCATATCATTTGAGGTGAACAGTCTCTAATGGCTAGCATTGCAGGCAATGTTCTCCTGAACTATATATATGCCTTGTATGACCTTAAAATATTCCCCATCTCCGAATTCTCTCACTTATTCTAGTGATATTGTTCAACTCAGTCAATGTACCGGAACAGTAACAAAAGTAATTTTACAAAACATTAACAAAATTGTAATAACCCAAATTTTTATACTTATGAAATTTTTTTGTTTTATGAATGAATAGTGGTTTGCATTGAAGAATAGTGATTTTGAGTATTAAGTAAATTTTCATGTTACCCTATGTACGGGACAGGAAATGGATATTGTAAAGTTATATTAGTGATCTACGATGCGAATGAGTGTATGTAAACGCGATCAGAATTTAGAAAATCCAAACTTTATTTTTATGGAAAATTTAACCGAGCAATGAAGAGCATATCGATGCGATCAAGAGAAGTGAATTATTATATTAAAGATTCAAGGAGTATATTTTTATGATTTGAGGATTTAGAACGAGAATTCTTAAGTTAGTATAACGAACATTCAAGGAATCGCTAGAACTTTATAACGAGATTAAGCGATAAAGCGAACACGAAACAAATCATGGATTAAATACGTAACGAGATTGAAAACCATGCATGATCATCTAGGGTTTTATATCAAGTGAATTTGGTGGAAAAAGAAATCAAGAAATCAAAACAAAAAGAGTTGATGAGGTGTTTGATCAAGAACATGCCAACAATGCTCCTTGTCACCACTTTGTTACACACCACAAATGCATGACACATAGATTAAGAGACTGTTGTAGCTGATATACATCACAAAATATCACACAAAAATGTTTACCAACTAGTCAACAAAGATTAAAAGAGAGAAAAATCAAGAACACCACCAAAAACACCAAACTGTCCACTTTCTGTCCAGCATGAAAAACGGGTTCAAAACCATAGCTACCAAGCTTCAAATTTGATGATCTATAGCTCAAAAGAAAGCCCTTAATTAGTAGAAGGTGTGATAAAAATTTCAGTTTCAAATATTGACTGTAAGGTATTCAAAAGTTCATCCAAAGTTGATGATGAATAGTAATGAATAGTAACTTACTTGTTTTTTCTTGTTTTGTTCTTAAGGTATAAGCTTTATAAGGACTATCTAAAGCTTTTTAAGTGATTATAAAAACTTGATAGTGTTTCTAGAGCTTCCAGGAAGGTAAAACCCTAAACCACCTTTGAGTTTTATATGAGTTTTGATGTAGTTTTGATGCTAGTATAAAGATTTATTGATTATTTGGCTTTGTATAATGTGTAAAATGATGGATGTTGTATTTGAACCTCACCACTGGTCTTACGGGAGTATGATGGATGTTTGTTGATGTTGAGGATGTGTGGTATGCCTTAATGGTTTGTTCGGAGTGGTTGTAAAATGGAAATGTTCGATTTATAGCCGTCGTAATGGCGAAATTCTGTTTGCTCATAAAAACAGATAACCCCGAAACCATAAAATTATTTTTAGATTCACCACTACACATGGTTGTGTAGGTATGGTTGTCTAGTTTATTTCGCCGCAATAATCATGTCAAAAGAGTTTACGGTTTAAGAGTTATGCTTGTTTTAGTGAAAGTGGTTCAAGAGATTTCATCACAGAAATGTAACCACTTTGATGCTATATTCGAGACCCTTAAACAAGGTTAAGAAATATGAAACATGGTGATAAAATGCTAAGGACAGTTAGTAAGGTTTGTGCGAAGGTTTTACATTAAAATTGTTATTTTTTGATTTTATAAAAATGCGTAAGTCGAGGTTGCACAATTGAAAACCCCTAAGAACACGACTTAAAAACCAATCTTTTAAGTGTTTAAGTATAACTTGAATTCGAGGATCGGTTTCGAACCTGTAACGCCCCCAAATCCACCCTGACAGGGGACCCGGGTCGTCACATTGTCTCAATATCCTGTAGCACAAGTTACGCAATAACAAAGCAAAATATATAATACAACGGAGCATAAAATGTCCCACTCCGCAGGTCCAAGATCGTCTTCACAACATAGTACAAAACAACTTGATACATCTCGATTTAATATATTACAAAAGTTCACATCAGTAGAAATATAAAGATTCTATCTGGGTCTTCTAATTATTGACGCCATAGCCTTGCGCTTTCCCCTTGCCTTTATAGCCCTGGCTGGACGGCTCGCCTTTTTCCGTCTTGACAGCTGAACAAAATGTTGTAAAGCAAGAATGAGCAACTATAGTGCTCAGCAAGTTCTCTTCTCGCTCGGTATATAAATATAATAAGGTTTACCGAAATTAATACTCAAAATTTTAATATTGAAAATCACAATAAAATTTGACTCAAATTCATCTGGAAAATATCATACTCGAAAGGCTCAAACTCATCTCAAAACAGAATACTCAAAAGACTCATTACTCATCTCGAAACAGAATACTCGATAACTCATTTGATATAACTCTGATAACTCATGATTTAAGAATGAACTGGTCTTCCACCTCTCCGTATCTCGGTGGGGCGATCAACTAACCAACCAAGAATACCGGCCTCCGATGACACCGCACTTCGCCCGATCACGGCTACAATACGATATCAACTATAATATATATGTATGAATGCTAGCATCATAATGGTTATCAATTCAACCAAGGCAACGAATGCCTAAATATTCTCGGGTCCGTAAAACGGTACACGAGTCTCTCTTTCTCTATAATGGGCCTCTTGCCCAAAATTGACCAGTAGAATACAGAATTCCCGAATATTTGGGGTACAGATAACTTGAGATAACTCTTTTCAGAAAATATTTACAAATCTGGCGGACTGCCAGTATGACTCGATTTTACCACCAATCCGAACAATAGACTGATGTAAATTCTCAATAATAATTTATCGGTTGACATGAACAAAATGCCAAACCTTGACAATAAAATCGACTATCTCGAATCTATGAGCGTATGTAACGCACTCCTACTGTTGCATCAGACACGTTTTTTGTTACATTAGACCTAAGGTAACGCACTTTTACCATTTCATCCGCTAATGTTACCTTTGACCTCAAATGTAACGCTCAACTTCTCAATGGTAACACAAGAGAAAGCGTTACATCAGGACCATAGCGTAACACAAAATCAAGCAAATGCAACACTAGGAGGTGTTACCTTAGCTTAGCCAGAGACACTAGGTGACACGAGGCATGTGGGTCCTACGTGACACCTGGCATCCTGCCACGTGGCACTTGACGCGTGGAACCCATTGACACGTGGCATCTTGACACGTGGCACCCAGTGACACGTGGCATCTTGACACGTGGCACATTGTGGGACCCAATCTGACACGTGGCACATTGTGGGCCCACACTGACACATGGCATGTGGGACCCACTTTCTAATGCAACACTACATAATTATCTAATGCAACACTACATAATTATCTAATGTAACACAATAATTATCTAATGCAACACTGCAATAAGGCTAATTTAACACTTTTATATTCTAATGTTACACTAAATCTGCCTATTAGTAACACAAAATTTAATATTGCAACACTAGCAACTATAGCAATTGCAACACTAAAATTGAAAACTTTTCAAGATCTGATTTATATATATATCAATCCCTTTACAAAATAAACCATTCAATTCAAAGTACAAAACATCAGTGAATACAATAATGATCTCCACAATCATCCAACACCTAACCAACATGTAAACCAACTCCTCCCATCATTCACCATTTCACCAAAACACACATCAGAGTACGATAAAACATACGAAAAAAGATAACCAAAGTAATTAAACTACCCACCCATGTCTATGCTACTACTAATTGTAAAAAAAAGAAGTAACTAAGTAGAAGTCCCGACAATCAATGGGGTTGCATTTTCATCATCCTCGCTTGCTTGAAGCAGTAGCACAATAGTCTGCAATGTCTAGATTCAAACCAGGATTAGTTTAGTTACTAAAGTAAATCAATAGATAAAAAAAAATAACTAAGTGCCACAGAATAATGCAAATTCTCTTATTTATGGAAGATAATATGCAATATGTTACATAAATATGGATTAATTTATGATACATAACACAGACCTTGTCATTTCATTTTCAATTCACTGCTAATTAACAATTGTATTCTGGCCTTACTTTCCAAACAGGACTTGCTTTTAGCTAGTCAACTAGTTTGTGATTAACGGAAAAGGTAAACTAGGTTGAACTTTCAATAGATATATTTTCATATTAGATTAGGTGAATGACAATCTAAATCTGCTAAGAAATAAATACATACTCTAGTTTACTTAATTAAGGCACAACATCTGAGAATAAGACCACATAGACATACAATCTCTCCCTACTGTTTGCAATAGTGCAAGCACTGAAAATAAGACCAGTCCTGATCCCACAAAAGACATCAACCTCATTTATCAAAAAGAAAAGATGAAAAGAAAAGACAGCAACCTCATTATCTTAACCCCCGTATTGGAATCTTCATTACCAGAGGTTCCAAAAAAAGATTAAATCTCAAAGCCCACATATCAACCCCGGGAGGGCCTGGAACAGGTCTTCTTCCTTCTTTGAGAGCTTTGCTTATATCTGCAGCTTTCCATGCTGCATATTTTTTTTTCTGCTCAAACTGACAAGAACTGCAACATTAAAATTTATATCCCACATAAAAGCAAATTAACTGAATCCATATAATGATTATTCATAACCATAGAAATGAAAAATTCAAACAGTAGTCAGTAGTGACTTACATCAGGTTGAAGTTCACCAAATTGATTAAGAATTTCAAAGAAAATACTAGCAACATAGGTTTTTGCAGTACCCCTGCAACAAGGTTGAAAGTTAATAGCTCGCAAACAAAAAATAGCATCAGAAATATATGTTTGTACAAGGGGCAAAATCGTAAGACAGATTATTCCGAGTTATAAAGGATATTTTGCTACCCTCCTCTGTCCATGGCTCGCATCTAAGTGGCAATTAGAAGTAGAAGTAAGATCACATTGATTCCTTTTTCTTTTCACTGTTTAAGAAAACAGAAACAAGTAAAGAGAGACAGCCTTATACTAATTTAATATGCTAAGAGTTAAACGGAACAAAATCCATGTTTGTAATAAACTGAAGTCGTTGAAAGTTGATACTACTTAATTAAAAATTGTATATAAAACATTTTTAAGCACATTATGACCCTAGTGAAAAAAAGCTAATATAGACACACAAGGTGCATTCCAATAAATACTATTTACATTCCTTCATTAATCAAGTATCATGGACCATTTTTTGGACTAAAGTATCATGGACTTAATTCTAGTGACCAAAAGAAAACTAATATAAAAAACAAGCATAGTATAAATGAGCACGAAGAAATTTTACTTATATAAAATGTATACAAAGAATAAAAAACAAAACTATATATGTAAATCATAATATGCTGAGAAAAGATAGTCCAGGAAGCAAACAACTTGTTCTGAAGGGAAGGTAGAAAAATGAATGTCACTTTTGTATTAAACTAACTTGTAATTCAGTTTCAAATCATAGGTTACAGAAACATATGTTTTGCTCTCGAGCAGAAACTTTCCTTGCACTGCATACTTGGTGGTATCTCTTTTGCGCCTTGTATTGTGACTATCAAAGCAAACACAGAAATATAACTGCATTCAACCCAAAATTGAATTCTTCCCACCTAACTTACAAAGCAAAAACAAAATTAGAAAACTTAATTTAGTTCTTGAACATATCGGACACCTACAAGTAGAGCGAAAATACCCAACTATATATCTCAGTGGGGCATATGGGCATGGTCTTCAGACATCAACCAACAAAATGATACATAAAGAATGAAGTTAAATACCCATATGCACATTGAAACCACATACGCCCTCTTCTAGGTTTGCAGTTATAACTACAAACAGCAGCAAATCATGTTGAGGACTAAAATTTTAACTTAAACCATTGCAGATTAAAGATTAAATCTCAGAAGCTTAACTTATATATAATATTTTTTTATAAAACCCCAAAAAGTGGCGACACTGCAATGATCAAACCTCCCTACTGAAAAAATTAAAAAACAAAAACTGCTTTTTGGGAGGCCTATGAGGAAATCGACAAAAAAATAAGGAAGCTAACTACCACAGAAATGATTCTAAGATCTTGCTTCGTTTCAAATTATCAATTTCGGAAACAGAAACCCTATAATGACAAGTTTAAGGAACAAACTGGGCTTTTGAAGAAATAATGATCACATCAGATAACGAAATATTTAGCAAGGAAGTATATGAAAGTATTGTAACAAAAATTGTTTAGGGTCACAAAATGTAAAGCATAACAAACACAGAATTATCTCTTAACACAGCATTTACACACACATCTATTGGGATTATATTCCCAAAGAGTGAAAGCCCCAATTTTAAAACCCTAATCACCTGCAAAATCAAAAGGATAGAAATTAGTGGAAGTCAATTAGTCGAACCTACAATATTATTTCAGAATCAAATGCTTTTACCAGTTGATTTGTACTTCGAGAGCGATAGCGTTTGTCGAGAGAGAGATAATTAGATCAAAAAAATCAAATACTAATTAGATCGAAAATCAATTAGAGAAGAGAAAAATGAAGAAAGAAGAAAAGAGTATAGAGAGTTTTTGAAACTACTTGAATTGACCGCAATCGAGAGAGAGTATGTGAGTGGATATGAGGAAGAAAGAGACTGTGTAATGTGAGCGTAATTATGTTTAAGGGGGGAAAGGGGAAAGTACAATTTGGGGGGAAAAAGTCCGCCCATTTTTTCACCTCGGGCACCACAATTATAATATAAAAAAAATCACATGTATTTATATATAATATAAATTGAAATTTGTAGTATATTATCCAATATATATAAAGTTAAAGAAAGCTCAAAAATTAAAATGTAATAATACTAATAAAAAATTAGTATATTGTGGATTATATGTAATATAAATTAATTTGTAATAATATAGAACTAAAAATAAAACAAGCCAAAAAATTTTCGGAAAAAAAAATATTATTTGATTGGGTAATTCAACAGTTAACTATTACTTTGACCGGAACCCCTAAACAGGGTTTCATTATGGTTTAAGGATTTGATTTTTTAAAAAATATTTCTCGACCACCCGACCGCACGGGAATCAAGATACATCATTTTAAATGTTATTCCAAAAAATTTAGAAAAAAAAATTTTATTTGATCGGGTAATTCACCGGTCAACTAGTACTTTGACCGTAACCCCTAAAAAGGGTTTCGTCAGGGTTTAAGGATTCGATTTTTTTGAAAATATTTATCGACCACCCGACCGCACGGGAATCAAGATACATCATTTTAAATGTTATTCCAAAAAATTTAGAAAAAAAAAAAAAATTATTTGGTCGGGTAATTCACCGGTCAACTAGTACTTTGACCGTAACCCCTAAAAAGGGTTTCGTCAGGATTTAAGGATTCGATTTTTTTGAAAATATTTCTCGACCACCCGACCGCACGGGAATCAAGATACATCATTTTAAATGTTATTCCAAAAATTTTAGAAAAAAAAAATTTATTTGGTCGGGTAATTCACCGGTCAACTAGTACTTTGACCGTAACCCCTAAACAGGGTTTCGTCAGGGTTTAAGGATTCGATTTTTTTGAAAATATTTCTCGACCACCCGACCGCACGGGAATCAAGATACATCATTTTAAATATTATTCCAAAAATTTTAGAAAAAAAAAAAATTATTTGGTCGGGTAATTCACCGGTCAACTAGTACTTTGACCGTAACCCCTAAACAGGGTTTCGTCAGGGTTTAAGGATTCGATTTTTTTGAAAATATTTCTCGACCACCCGACCGCACGGGAATCAATATACATCATTTTAAATGTTATTCCAAAAAATTTAGAAAAAATTAAATTTATTTGGTCGGGTAATTCACCGGTCAACTAGTACTTTGACCGTAACCCCTTAACAGGGTTTCGTCACGGTTTAAGGATTCGATTTTTTAGAAAATATTTCTCGACCACCCGACCGCACAGGAATCAAGATACATCATTTTAAATGTTATTCCAAAAAATTTAGGAAAAAAAAAATTTATTTGATCAAGTAATTCAACGGTCAACTAGTACTTTGACCGTAACCCCTAAACAGGGTTTCGTCAGGGTTTAAGGATTCGATTTTTCAGAAAATATTTCTCAACCACCCGACCGCACGGGAATCAAGATACATCATTTTAAATGTTATTCCATAAAATTTAGAAAAAAAAATTTATTTGACCGGGTAATTCACCGGTCAACTAGTACTTTGACCGTAACCCCTAAAAAGGGTTTCGTCAGGGTTTAAGGATTCCATTTTTTTGAAAATATTTCTCAACCACCCGACCGTACGGGAATCAAGATACATCATTTTAAATGTTATTCCAAAAAATTTAGAAAAAAAAATTTATTTGATCGGGTAATTCACCGGTCAACTAGTACTTTGACCGTAACCCCTAAAAAGGGTTTCGTCAGGGTTTAAGGATTCGATTTTTTTGAAAATATTTCTCGACCACCCGACCGCACGGGAATCAAGATACATCATTTTAAATGTTATTCCAAAAAATTTAGAAAAAAAAAATTATTTGATCGGGTAATTCACCGGTCAACTAGTACTTTGACCGTAACCTAATATATGAATTATAAATAAAGAATTAACATATAAAATATAAAATTTATTTCAATGAATAATATAAAATTTATTTAAGTGAATAATATAGCATAATTAACATATATAAAGAATCAAAATTATTCTAGTAATTTAGTAATAATAATAATAATAATAATAATAATAATAATAATAATAATAATAAATAAAACCTAAGGTGCAATGGTTGTATATTAGTGATGGAGGAAATTAACCAATTGTATGTGTAGATGGAGTGGTTGTGATGGTGAAATAGAAGTCATGTGTCTTGGAGGTCAGGGGTTCGAACTCCTCTAACATCAATTTCTTTTTTTGTAAGAGCCAAAGTAGACACATGGCACCTGTGGGACATACCACATTGACACGTGGCAATGGGGCCCACATTGACACGTGGTAGTGTGGGTCCCACACTGCCACGACACATGGCACCTGTGGGACACACCACACTGACACGTGGCAATGGGGCGCACATGACATGTGGCAGTGGGGGACCCACATTGACACGTGGTAGTGGGGCCCACCTGACACGTGGCAGTGGGGCCCACATGACCCGTGGCAGTGTGGGACCCATACTAACACGTGGCAGTGGGGCCCACATGACACGTGGCATGTGTGGGACTCACATGACACGTGGCAAGGGGGTCCACATGACAAGTGGCATGTGTGGGACCCACATGACTCGTGGCATTGTACCCACAGGACACGTGGCAGTGGGGCCCACAGACACGTGGCAGTGGAGGGGATCCTAGTAACACGTGGCATGGGCCCACGTGACACGTGGCAAAGTGGAACCCCTAGTGACACGTGGCAGTGGCCCCACGTGACATGTGGCAGTGGGACCCATGTGCCACGTGGCAGTGGGCCCACGTGGCACTTGTGTCAGTCAAATGTGACACTGATTTCAGCAAATGTAACACTGTTTCTTGAAAATGCAACACTTCTGTGGGACCCACATGGTCATTCTTTTTTTTTATTTATAAATGTTTAAAAAATAGCAAATACAACGCTTAATCGCTACTGTAACACAACGAATCTATTGCAACAATACATGTTCTACTGCAACAGTACCCTCACAAGTAATGTAACACAATCTCAACAATGTTTCAGTAGGTCAAAAAAGGTACCACTAATGTAACACAAAGTGGGCGTTACAATAGAAAAGCATTGCGGACGCCCATCTATGGCGTAGTGCTACCAAGCTTCAAATTTGATGATCTATAGCTCAAAAGAAAGCCCTTAATTAGTAGAAGGTGTGATAAAAATTTCAGTTTCAAATATTGACTGTAAGGTATTCAAAAGTTCATCCAAAGTTGATGATGAATAGTAATGAATAGTAACTTACTTGTTTTTTCTTGTTTTGTTCTTAAGGTATAAGCTTTATAAGGACTATCTAAAGCTTTTTAAGTGATTATAAAAACTTGATAGTGTTTCTAGAGCTTCCAGGAAGGTAAAACCCTAAACCACCTTTGAGTTTTATATGAGTTTTGATGCTAGTATAAAGATTTATTGATTATTTGGCTTTGTATAATGTGTAAAATGATGGATGTTGTATTTGAACCTCACCACTGGTCTTACGGGAGTATGATGGATGTTTGTTGATGTTGAGGATGTGTGGTATGCCTTAATGGTTTGTTCGGAGTGGTTGTAAAATGGAAATGTTCGATTTATAGCCGTCGTAATGGCGAAATTCTGTTTGCTCATAAAAACAGATAACCCCGAAACCATAAAATTATTTTTAGATTCACCACTACACATGGTTGTGTAGGTATGGTTGTCTAGTTTATTTCGCCGCAATAATCATGTCAAAAGAGTTTACGGTTTAAGAGTTATGCTTGTTTTAGTGAAAGTGGTTCAAGAGATTTCATCACAGAAATGTAACCACTTTGATGCTATATTCGAGACCCTTAAACAAGGTTAAGAAATATGAAACATGGTGATAAAATGCTAAGGACAGTTAGTAAGGTTTGTGCGAAGGTTTTACATTAAAATTGTTATTTTTTGATTTTATAAAAATGCGTAAGCCGAGGTTGCACAAGTGAAAACCCCTAAGAACACGACTTAAAAACCAATCTTTTAAGTGTTTAAGTATAACTTGAATTCGAGGATCGGTTTCGAACCTGTAACGCCCCCAAATCCACCCTGACAGGGGACCCGGGTCGTCACATTGTCTCAATATCCTGTAGCACAAGTTACGCAATAACAAAGCAAAATATATAATACAACGGAGCATAAAATGTCCCACTCCGCAGGTCCAAGATCGTCTTCACAACATAGTACAAAACAACTTGATACATCTCGATTTAATATATTACAAAAGTTCACATCAGTAGAAATATAAAGATTCTATCTGGGTCTTCTAATTATTGACGCCATAGCCTTGCGCTTTCCCCTTGCCTTTATAGCCCTGGCTGGACGGCTCGCCTTTTTCCGTCTTGACAGCTGAACAAAATGTTGTAAAGCAAGAATGAGCAACTATAGTGCTCAGCAAGTTCTCTTCTCACTCGGTATATAAATATAATAAGGTTTACCGAAATTAATACTCAAAATTTTAATATTGAAAATCACAATAAAATTTGACTCAAATTCATCTGGAAAATATCATACTCGAAAGGCTCAAACTCATCTCAAAACAGAATACTCAAAAGACTCATTACTCATCTCGAAACAGAATACTCGATAACTCATTTGATATAACTCTGATAACTCATGATTTAAGAATGAACTGGTCTTCCACCTCTCCGTATCTCGGTGGGGCGATCAACTAACCAACCAAGAATACCGGCCTCCGATGACACCGCACTTCGCCCGATCACGGCTACAATACGATATCAACTATAATATATATGTATGAATGCTAGCATCATAATGGTTATCAATTCAACCAAGGCAACGAATGCCTAAATATTCTCGGGTCCGTAAAACGGTACACGAGTCTCTCTTTCTCTATAATGGGCCTCTTGCCCAAAATTGACCAGTAGAATACAGAATTCCCGAATATTTGGGGTACAGATAACTTGAGATAACTCTTTTCAGAAAATATTTACAAATCTGGCGGACTGCCAGTATGACTCGATTTTACCACCAATCCGAACAATAGACTGATGTAAATTCTCAATAATAATTTATCGGTTGACATGAACAAAATGCCAAACCTTGACAATAAAATCGACTATCTCGAATCTATGAGAATAGTCCTAAGATTAAAGTAATTGGGAGTCGTACTGAACAAATAGTACTTCTCGATATTTATAATACTCAACATGGATGAACGTGTAAATAGAATATTTTTCACTTGATCGACGAATAAAAATCTCTAATAATTATAATTTTAAACTCCTATCGGTTTGTTCAAACGAGGAACTAACTGAAAGATAATCAATAAATAACGATTGATGTGACGGCCCCAAATCCCTTAATCAAAATTAACTAGATAATGGTAAAGCATGCATATTAATTATTTAGACATTTCCACCCCCCACGCCTAGATCGCCAACAGGTAAGAGTTTGAAGCAATATAAACTACCAAATTCAAAACCACTTATTTATTACAGACCACAAATTATTCTAAGTTCAAAAGATTACAGACTAAGTCAAAAGTCTAACAAAACATGATTCATCTGATCGCCACTCCCTTCTACCTGGAACTGCCTCCTATAGGCTACACCTGAACCACCACATTTCTTACGCGCAGTCTCAAGAGTCCTTACCATCTTCGAGTTTCACTGAAAGGTTAAGGAAAAAAATAATATCATTGAGCCAATTGCTCAGCAAGTGCATAAACAACAATATAAGACTGGCAAAAATAATTCAACTGTAAAGCAAGATATGAAATCTACAAATGAACTGTATCAACTGAATCAATATCAAAATAAAATGAGAAGGAATTGGAATATCTGATAAGACGCTACGAGCAACACTGGGTGATCAGCCCACGACAGAGCTCCGAACCCGCATATCCAATACGGTGTTCATCAAATATAAGGGGATCCCAGGCACACATTGGCCTATAATAGTAACATGATTTGGACCGGCGCCTCGGTCAAAGTAACATTCCTTCCAATTCCATTTAGGTCAAACAATGTTTATCAAATTCAATTCATCTCAAAGAAACATGAATATCAATGTTATATCAAGTTGTTAACCAACAAGAATAGGATTCTCGGATTTCAAATGAATGATTTTCAGATTTCGAATAAATGACAAGGCAAAGTGAAGAAAGTCAATCATTCTGAATTCTTGGGAGTTGGGATTCTGTTTAGTGTAACTTGGTTAAGTCAGGAAAGGTTAATTCAAGAAAATTTAATCACGAAAGGTTAATCAAGAATCAACAATTGTTTTTAGATAGAAACGAGTTTAAGTACGAGAAGATATTTAAATAGTTGGTTCAAGAATTCAAGAATTCGATAAGGTTATAAAAAGGTTTTCCAAGAAATATGATTATCGATTAGCAAGTCAAGTCAAGTTCAAGGGATATGAAATCAATCACAAGGTATATGACAATAATAAGGTCGGAAAGAACTAGTTTGTAACAAACTAACAATTCAATATCTCATGGCATTCATCATATGGTAACAACAAGGTAGGATAGTACACTTGCCTTAATTCACTTGTTCGCACTATTCAACTATCTTCCTTGATCGGCTCCTTGCCTGGCCTCCTACTGGGACCTATATAAAATATAATCAGTATCTTAATTTTCCCCTCATTGTTTACATACCACAAGATGACTTAGTAAACTAGCGCCCCAACGATATCTTTATAGTACTCCACATATATATTTATATATATACACGTAGTCACATAAGTCACGTAGCACATCAAGTCACATAACTTATAATGTATTATAGCATAGCATAACTAATGATATCACGACTTAACATTGGAAACGTGCCTTGGGTTTGAAAGTTGTACTTATAGATTTTTTTTAAAAATTTCGGCAGCATTTCCTTTGTATCATCGTCATACCATACCGGAATACAACCGGCCCAAGGAGTCAAATTATACTCATATGTATATAACTCTATCCAAAATCACTTATAAATCTCCAAGTAAACAATTTCGCAATTAAATCATTATCACTTATAAAAACCTATATGCACTTCTAATTTATAAGACGATACTTAGAAAATTTTCAAATAATCAATTAGGCTAAGATATACTCTTATTGTTCCACCAAAATTCTCAAGCAAAACACAACCCATGCAAGTCGTAACCAAATTACTATCACCACACGTACTTACTATTCAATCCAATTATTCAAATTCACATAACAATAATCATGTAACAATTTAATTCACATAACATGCAATTACTTTAAGCAATTTACTCTCAAGAATTCATACAATCTCACCACAATCTCTCTTCCTCTCCCTCTCGGCTCCCTCCTTCTTCTCTCTCTCTCTCGGCCTCTCCCTCCCTCTCCATCAATCTCTCTCTCTCGGCCTCTTTCTCTTCAACACTAACACCCACACAAAATTTCTCACAATGACTTACACCATATTTACACACAATTTTGATTCACAATCCAATATCTCAATACCCAACATCACTAACTTACAATTTACAACTCAAAATCAAACTATAACTTTAACCCATCAAATTTCATAACATTAAATCATCAAAATCCTAAACCCTTTTTGATTTACACCTACTAACAAACATCAATTCACAAAACATACATGCCCACACCTTGTAATCTCATAAAAACTTATACCCATCATTAAACTTAACTTAAAAACTTGTAAACACTAACATGCAATCACATATCATATAGAAATTTTGTAAAATCAATGAATTAACACTTGCATGCAACCCTTCGGCTCACTTTCGATCATGGCCGCAGGTTTGGGGTCCTCCGAAGAGCCCGAAAATTCGTGGGTCTCTTCCAAGGAGTATACCCAATCATCAAAACCCACAAAAACTTACCTTTAAAACTTGATTTTCGAAAACCCTAATTTGAAAGGTGAATAAAATCGAAATCCAAAAACATGAGGTTGTAGAGGATGAAGAGAGGAGTAATTTTATATATAATAGTATGAGATTTTAATGGAGAAATACCTTGATTCTTGAGGTTGAAGGTTAATGGAAGTTGAGAGAATTTTGAGAGAGAAGGGGAAGAGAAGAGACACGGGGAGAAAGAAGAGACCGGGGGGGGTTTGTCCGCGTGAAAAAAATAAAAAGGGGGAGGGTTTTGTTTTGTCCAAGCTACACACACTTAACACTAATTAAAACATATTTTAATGATGCAATTTGATAAATAAAAGACTTATAAAATCCTAATTACAAAACACTTTGGATAAAAAAAATAAATTATTGGCACATATATTTAAAACATAAAATTGTCTTTCTCAAAATATTTTTAAAACATTTTTAAAATCGTTTTATAAAAAGATTTGGATTTTACAAGTTTTAATATTTTAAAAGAATAAAAACTAGGAAAATCATTGTAAAATCCTTTAATTCGAAAATAAATTAAACCTTTATTTTTAAAAAGTCTCTAAATGCATAAAGACAATATAACAAGAGATTTCATAATTTTTACTAACTCCCATAATTTTACAAAAATGTTTAAGCGAATAAAAATCATATTTTCACATTTTTAAAGATACACGAAATTTAATATAAACTCATGTCATCACATTTAGCAATTATAAGCATAACACACGTCCACAATTATTTAATCACATAATGACTCACCAATTAGAGCACATATTAATATTTTACTACCAAATAATATAATTTACAGAGTACGAAATTCCCAGATATTACATCCTTCCCCCCTTAAAAGGATTCTGTCCCCAGAATCAGCTATGTAAACAAATGAGGGTACTGTTCTAACATATCGCTTTCTAACTCCCAGGTTGACTCTTCAACCTTAGGATTCCTCCACAAGACTTTAACTAAAGCAACTGATTTATTTCTAAGCACTTTCTCTCGGCGATCTTCTATTCTGATCGGCCGCTCTACATAATACAAATCTGGCTGAATTTCTACTGGCTCATACTCTATTATACACTTAGTGTCAAGATGAAACTTCTTAAGCATCGATACATGAAAAACATTATGAATATGCTGCATCTGAGGCGGTAAAGCTAATTCATAAGCTACTTTGCCTACACGTCGCAGAATCTCAAAAGGTCCTACAAATCTTGGACTTAACTTTCCTTTCTTCCCAAATCTGGTTAATCCTTTCCATGGCGAAACTTTTAACAACACTGGATCACCTACTTCAAAATCTACTTTCTTTCTCGTTGGATCCGAATACTTTCTCTGTCTGTCTTGAGCAGCTCGCAATCTTTTCTGAATTATTTCCATTGTCTCTTTCGTCTGCTGAATCAATTCTGGTCCGACTATCTTTCGCTCACCAACTTCTTCCCAACACACAGGAGATCTACACTTCCTTCCATAGAGAGCTTCATATGGAGGCATCCCAATACTAGCATGATAGCTGTTGTTGTAAGAAAATTCCACCAAAGGTAGATGCTCGTCCCAATTGCCTTTAAAATCTATTGCACAAACTCTAAGCATGTCTTCAATTGTCTGAATCGTTCTTTCGCTCTGACCATCTGTCTGAGGATGATAAGCAGTACTCATTCTGAGTTGCGTTCCGAGATGTTCTTGAAACTGTCTCCAAAATCTTGAGTTAAAACGTGGATCTCTGTCAGATACTATAGATACTGGAATTCCATGACGAGTCACAATCTCTTTCAAGTACAAATGCACCAACTTGTCTAGCGAAAATCTCTCGTTAATCGGCAAGAAATGAGCTGATTTCGTCAATCGATCAACTATAACCCAAATCGCATCATGATTAGCCTTCGATCTTGGTAGACCTACTACAAAATCCATTGCAATGTGCTCCCATTTCCACTCAGGTATCTCCAATGGTTGAATTAATCCACTTGGTCTTTGATGTTCTGCTTTCACTCTTTGGCATGTATAACAACAACTTACCCACTCTGCAATTTCTCTTTTCATGTCTGGCCACCAAAAGTTCTTCTTCAAATCTTGATACATTTTCGTGCTTCCAGGATGTAATGAAAACTTAGAACTATGGGCATCACATAACAATTCTTCTTTCAACTCTTTCACATCAGGAATCCATATCCTTGAGGAAAATCTTAAAATACCTTGGTTATCTTTCTGCGTACAAATTTCTTCTCCGGTCAATTCATTCAATCTCTGATTCATCACTTCTTCTTGGCATTTCCGAATTTTGTCCAATAGTACTGGTTGAAATGTCATGGTATAGACTTGATCTGCTGGTATCTCTGTTGCACCAACTTCAATTTCTAACTTCTCAAACTCTCTAAACAATTCTTGAGTCATTGTCAACGTATTCAATCTTTCCTTCCTGCTTAGCGCATCAGCTACGACATTCGCCTTTCCCGGGTGATAACTAATGGTACAATCATAATCCTTTATCAGTTCTAACCATCTTCTTTGTCTCATGTTGAGTTCCTTCTGAGTAAAAATGTACTTAAGACTCTTATGATCCGTGAATATCTCACACTTCTCACCATAAAGATAATGTCTCCACAATTTCAATGCAAATACGATCGCTGCTAGCTCGAGGTCATGGGTAGGGTATCTCTGTTCATGAGGTTTCAGTTGCCTTGAAGCATACGCAATCACCTTTCCATGCTGCATCAACACACACCCTAAACCTTTATGCGAAGCATCGCTGTAGATTACAAACTCTCCTTTATCATCCGGTAATGCTAACACTGGAGCAGTTACCAATCTTTGCTTAAGCTCTTGAAAATTCTTTTCACACTTATCAGTCCATTCAAACTTTTCATTCTTCCGGGTCAACTTGGTCAATGGCACAGCAATCTTAGAAAAATCCTTAACAAATCTGCGATAATATCCTGCTAGTCCCATAAAACTTCTTACTTCTGTTGGTGTCCTTGGTCTTTCCCAATTCACAACTGCTTCAATCTTTGCTGGGTCGACTCGAATTCCTTCCTTACTCACAATATGTCCCAAAAATTGGACTTCCTTCAACCAAAACTCACACTTGGAAAACTTGGCATACAACTTCTCCTTTCTCAATATCTCCAATGCTATCCTTAAATGCTCTGCATGTTCTGCTTCCGTCTTAGAGTATATTAAAATATCGTCAATGAAGACTATCACAAACTTATCCAAAAATTTCTTAAACACTCGGTTCATCAAATCCATAAATGCGGCGGGTGCGTTCGTCAATCCAAAAGCCATAACCAAAAATTCATAGTGACCATACCTTGTTCGAAAAGCAGTCTTCGGTATATCCTCTGGTTTGATTTTCAGCTGGTGATATCCTGATCTTAGATCTATCTTCGAAAAACATGTCGCTCCTTTCAACTGGTCAAACAAATCATCGATCCTTGGTAACGGGTATCTATTCTTGATAGTCAACTTATTTAACTCTCGATAGTCAATACAAAGTCTCATACTTCCATCTTTCTTCTTTACGAACAATACTGGCGCTCCCCAGGGTGATACACTTGGTCTTATAACTCCTTTGTTCAATAAATCTTGAAGTTGACTGGCGAGTTCCTTCATTTCAGACGGTGCCATTCTGTATGGAGCCTTGGAAATAGGTTCTGTTCCTGGTGCTAAGTCAATTGCGAACTCAATCTGACGATCTGGAGGTAATCCGGGTAGTTCTTCGGGAAACACATCGGGAAACTCATTGACTACAGGAATATCCTCTAATTCCACTCCTTCTCGACTCTTATCTATCACATAAGCAAGATAAGCCTCACATCCTTTCTTCAACAATCTCTTGGTTTGCATCATGGTAAGAAACGTACTAGTCTGCCTACGCCCCTTAAAGATAACTCTATCGCCTTCTGGAGATCTCAATGACACTCTCTTACTCTTACAATCGATATGCGCATCATACTCGGCAAGCCAATCCATTCCTAAAATAATGTCAAAATCTCCTAATTGAAAAGGTATCAAAGTGACGGGAAAAAGATAACCTGAAATCTCTACTGCACAAGGTGAACATACCCTATCTACTGGTATCTGATCCTGATTAGCTAACACAATATTCAAAGTTTCTCTTAACATATGAGTATCACACTTCAACTTATTCACAAAATCTTTAGAAACAAACGATCTAGTAGCACCCGAATCAATTAACACTTTTGCACTAATGGCGTTCACGAAAAGCATACCTGCCACTACATCCGAACTTTTCACTGCATCCTTCATGTTCATGTTGAAGGTCCGGGCATGAATTGGATAGGCTGAAGCTTGATAACTCTGAGCTTGAAGGGCTGGAACTTGTTGAAGTACAGGTGGACTTAGAATCTGAGTTGGAATCTGAGATGTTGCCATTTGGTTCACTGGGGTAGAGGTAGTCAATCTCATCAAGTTGTTGTTTGGAACAGGCGATCTGCACTCCCTAGCCAGGTGTCCTACCTTACCACACTTGTAACAAGTCACACTCGACTTCGAATTCCTGCACTCGTTTGCATAATGACCTTTCTGGTTACACTTGAAACAAACAATATCTGCCTTCACACACGCTCCGGTATGCCTCTTAGAACATGTCTTGCACTCTGGTATAGAGGGTCGGGGAAATCTTGGTTGATTGGGGTTCTGAGGAAGGGTTTCTGAGTTCCTGTTTCTGGGCACATTCCTTTTAAAATTTCTTCCCTGGTTCTGAAATCCGGGCTTTCTATCCATCTGATTAGTTGACTTTCCTTGATCCTGATTCCTTTCTATTGCTTCCACTTTCCTCTTTAAATTGCCCCTTTCCTTCTGATTCTGATCACTCTCACCTTCTATTATCATAGCCTTCTGAACCACTTCTGCATACGAGTTGATCTCAAAAGCTGCAACTCTGCTCCTTAACCATGGCTTCAATCCCTGTTGAAACCTCTTCGCTCTCTTTTCATCCGTATCCACATAATCTCCTACAAACCTTGCTAATTCTGTAAACTTCTTTTCATACTCATCAACACTCATATTTTCCTGCTTAAGATTAAAGAACTTTAACTCCATCTGATTCTGCATATACCTAGGAAAATACTTCTCCAGAAAAATCCTTTTAAACCTATCCCACTGAATCACTTCTGTTGCTTCCAATGCTTTAGCCGACTCCCACCAATAATTAGATTCACCCTTAAGAAAATAACTAGCAAATTCTACCTTCTGCTCATCACTAACCCTCACCAATGCGAAGGCCTTCTCCATTTCCTTAAGCCATATCTGGGCTTCAACTGGATCCTTTGTTCCTTGGAAATCTGGGGGTTTCACAGCCTGAAAAGATTTAAAAGTTACCACAGGTTGGGCTGGTTGTTGCTGTCCTTGTTGCTGTTGCAATTGTTGATATTGTTGCTGAAGTAGCTGCTGCTGCTGAGCCAAAGTAGTCGTCTGCTGTTGCAAAAGTCCCAAAAGTTGGGCCATATCCATATTGCCTTGATTATCATCTCTATTCTGATCATCTTGATTCCTATTTTGATTAGCTCTAGCATTGCTCCTTCTTGGAGGCATCTTTCTGAATATTAAACAAACATCTATTTATCCACAAACATACATCTAACCGCAACATGGCACAATATAGTCTAACAGTTCTAATATGACATGGTACAATAAAAAATTTAAATCATCTCACGCGGCTAAATAATACGATAAAAAGAAACGATAATAATAAACAATACGGCACCGATGACATCCATCGATAACCCAAATCCAAAGGTTCAAAGTACCAACCAACATAAAGTTCGAAAACCGAAACTGAAAATACGATAAAGTCTAATAACATAAGTCTGATAATCATATGGCTATACTATAAGCCATCACATAAAACCCATAACATAAAACTAGTTATCCAGCAACTGGCTGATCACACGCTGAAGCTCGTCCACCATCATCTGAACCATAGCATAACTCTCCCAATCTCGATAAGGTACCATAGCGCGAAGCCTCTCGTTAGCCATCTCGGTGAGTGACTGAAGCCTGGAGGCAAGAGTCGGGACATGGCCCTCGGGTATATCCTCACCATCCTCATACAATGCATCAACTCTCCTCTGAAGCTGAGCGTTCTCATCATAGAGATGATCACACTCCCTAAGTAACTCCTGATAAACGGGCAAAGGTACAGTATCTGCTGTCTCGGCAGGAGGTGGAGCTGAAGGTCCTGGTGCCCGCTGTCGCTGCCAATAATAATATAATATATATATATATATATATATATACGTAAGCGTCATATAAAACTTAGAAGCATACTACTTAAACACTCTCGATAATAGGGGTCAATCAATCCTATTCTTTTAGAAATATCATACTATTTATATTCTAAGTGAGTTTCTATTTTAATCCTAGGTGATTATTAAAAATGTGATCTATCTTGTTACCTAAACCTATATTGTTCAGTGACTCAAACCTGTGGCTCTGATACCAAACCTGTGACGGCCCCAAATCCCTTAATCAAAATTAACTAGATAATGGTAAAGCATGCATATTAATTATTTAGACATTTCCACCCCCCACGCCTAGATCGCCAACAGGTAAGAGTTTGAAGCAATATAAACTACCAAATTCAAAACCACTTATTTATTACAGACCACAAATTATTCTAAGTTCAAAAGATTACAGACTAAGTCAAAAGTCTAACAAAACATGATCCATCTGATCGCCACTCCCTTCTACCTGGAACTGCCTCCTATAGGCTACACCTGAACCACCACATTTCTTACGCGCAGTCTCAAGAGTCCTTACCATCTTCGAGTTTCACTGAAAGGTTAAGGAAAAAAATAATATCATTGAGCCAATTGCTCAGCAAGTGCATAAACAACAATATAAGACTGGCAAAAATAATTCAACTGTAAAGCAAGATATGAAATCTACAAATGAACTGTATCAACTGAATCAATATCAAAATAAAATGAGAAGGAATTGGAATATCTGATAAGACGCTACGAGCAACACTGGGTGATCAGCCCACGACAGAGCTCCGAACCCGCATATCCAATACGGTGTTCATCAAATATAAGGGGATCCCAGGCACACATTGGCCTATAATAGTAACATGATTTGGACCGGCGCCTCGGTCAAAGTAACATTCCTTCCAATTCCATTTAGGTCAAACAATGTTTATCAAATTCAATTCATCTCAAAGAAACATGAATATCAATGTTATATCAAGTTGTTAACCAACAAGAATAGGATTCTCGGATTTCAAATGAATGATTTTCAGATTTCGAATAAATGACAAGGCAAAGTGAAGAAAGTCAATCATTCTGAATTCTTGGGAGTTGGGATTCTGTTTAGTGTAACTTGGTTAAGTCAGGAAAGGTTAATTCAAGAAAATTTAATCACGAAAGGTTAATCAAGAATCAACAATTGTTTTTAGATAGAAACGAGTTTAAGTACGAGAAGATATTTAAATAGTTGGTTCAAGAATTCAAGAATTCGATAAGGTTATAAAAAGGTTTTCCAAGAAATATGATTATCGATTAGCAAGTCAAGTCAAGTTCAAGGGATATGAAATCAATCACAAGGTATATGACAATAATAAGGTCGGAAAGAACTAGTTTGTAACAAACTAACAATTCAATATCTCATGGCATTCATCATATGGTAACAACAAGGTAGGATAGTACACTTGCCTTAATTCACTTGTTCGCACTATTCAACTATCTTCCTTGATCGGCTCCTTGCCTGGCCTCCTACTGGGACCTATATAAAATATAATCAGTATCTTAATTTTCCCCTCATTGTTTACATACCACAAGATGACTTAGTAAACTAGCGCCCCAACGATATCTTTATAGTACTCCACATATATATTTATATATATACACGTAGTCACATAAGTCACGTAGCACATCAAGTCACATAACTTATAATGTATTATAGCATAGCATAACTAATGATATCACGACTTAACATTGGAAACGTGCCTTGGGTTTGAAAGTTGTACTTATAGATTTTTTTTAAAAATTTCGGCAGCATTTCCTTTGTATCATCGTCATACCATACCGGAATACAACCGGCCCAAGGAGTCAAATTATACTCATATGTATATAACTCTATCCAAAATCACTTATAAATCTCCAAGTAAACAATTTCGCAATTAAATCATTATCACTTATAAAAACCTATATGCACTTCTAATTTATAAGACGATACTTAGAAAATTTTCAAATAATCAATTAGGCTAAGATATACTCTTATTGTTCCACCAAAATTCTCAAGCAAAACACAACCCATGCAAGTCGTAACCAAATTACTATCACCACACGTACTTACTATTCAATCCAATTATTCAAATTCACATAACAATAATCATGTAACAATTTAATTCACATAACATGCAATTACTTTAAGCAATTTACTCTCAAGAATTCATACAATCTCACCACAATCTCTCTTCCTCTCCCTCTCGGCTCCCTCCTTCTTCTCTCTCTCTCTCGGCCTCTCGGCCTCTCCCTCCCTCTCCATCAATCTCTCTCTCTCGGCCTCTTTCTCTTCAACACTAACACCCACACAAAATTTCTCACAATGACTTACACCATATTTACACACAATTTTGATTCACAATCCAATATCTCAATACCCAACATCACTAACTTACAATTTACAACTCAAAATCAAACTATAACTTTAACCCATCAAATTTCATAACATTAAATCATCAAAATCCTAAACCCTTTTTGATTTACACCTACTAACAAACATCAATTCACAAAACATACATGCCCACACCTTGTAATCTCATAAAAACTTATACCCATCATTAAACTTAACTTAAAAACTTGTAAACACTAACATGCAATCACATATCATATAGAAATTTTGTAAAATCAATGAATTAACACTTGCATGCAACCCTTCGGCTCACTTTCGATCATGGCCGCAGGTTTGGGGTCCTCCGAAGAGCCCGAAAATTCGTGGGTCTCTTCCAAGGAGTATACCCAATCATCAAAACCCACAAAAACTTACCTTTAAAACTTGATTTTCGAAAACCCTAATTTGAAAGGTGAATAAAATCGAAATCCAAAAACATGAGGTTGTAGAGGATGAAGAGAGGAGTAATTTTATATATAATAGTATGAGATTTTAATGGAGAAATACCTTGATTCTTGAGGTTGAAGGTTAATGGAAGTTGAGAGAATTTTGAGAGAGAAGGGGAAGAGAAGAGACACGGGGAGAAAGAAGAGACCGGGGGGGTTTGTCCGCGTGAAAAAAATAAAAAGGGGGAGGGTTTTGTTTTGTCCAAGCTACACACACTTAACACTAATTAAAACATATTTTAATGATGCAATTTGATAAATAAAAGACTTATAAAATCCTAATTACAAAACACTTTGGATAAAAAAAAATAAATTATTGGCACATATATTTAAAACATAAAATTGTCTTTCTCAAAATATTTTTAAAACATTTTTAAAATCGTTTTATAAAAAGATTTGGATTTTACAAGTTTTAATATTTTAAAAGAATAAAAACTAGGAAAATCATTGTAAAATCCTTTAATTCGAAAATAAATTAAACCTTTATTTTTAAAAAGTCTCTAAATGCATAAAGACAATATAACAAGAGATTTCATAATTTTTACTAACTCCCATAATTTTACAAAAATGTTTAAGCGAATAAAAATCATATTTTCACATTTTTAAAGATACACGAAATTTAATATAAACTCATGTCATCACATTTAGCAATTATAAGCATAACACACGTCCACAATTATTTAATCACATAATGACTCACCAATTAGAGCACATATTAATATTTTACTACCAAATAATATAATTTACAGAGTACGAAATTCCCAGATATTACAATTGAATTTGTACAATAAATTCAATCGAAAAGAATAAATTTAACTATCTCGGACGAATGAGATTAGTTTCACTGAATAAAATAATAGTCGTCTCGAATTAATGAGATCGACCCGATATCAATTAAATTATTTCTACGCATATAGGGATTATAATTCTCAAATAAACTAACTTGACAATATAATAATATTAAACAAGAAATAATTCTCAAAAGAAATTATTGCATCATATAGAGCAACAGATAATCTCAATATATAGCATCTCAAAAATAATTAAGAAAATAAATAACACGAACAGAAATTCACAGTTTCCAAAAGTTAGGGTAAGAACGAACTTGCCTCGATCTCGAAGTACGAATGAATGAAGCTAAAATATATACTCTACCCGTGAACTTGGCGTCGATCTACGTCTCGAGAATTATTTTCTAAAAATAGCAACCAGAAATACGTAAGCGATTCTTCTGAATAAAATACTCCTGATCCGATAATCTAATTAATAATAATATAATATCTCATAAAATCTCCGGAATAAATAAATAAATATTTATTCGAACACAGGAATTAAATCTGGGGAATATATTCTATTTTTAATATCTGGAAATCTAAATTCTTACTCAAAATGAAAAATTCAAACATCCGTTTTTATTCAATTTAAAACCATATTTATTATTCTCATTTTTAAACTAATTGTCAAAGAATTCTAATTTACTAAACTCATTAATATAAAACAAATATTAAATCTCTAAATTAAATCTGACTTGATCCGGTTAATTAAAAATAAACCGGAAAATATTAAAACAGCTTTTCCAAATAAAACATATTTTATTCTATTTATTTCACAAATATTCTTCTTTTTATCAACAAATTATTAAATCTATAATTTTCGTCCAAAAATCACAAAATGACTCTTTTTAACAAACAAATAATTAATCCATTTTATTAAACCCTTTTTATTGCAAATTAATAAATATCTAATTTATTTTCAAAATCACATAACAACACTTATTTAATTAGTAAATAAATAAATTCTAAATTATATCTAAAATCTTATTTAATTAATTAATTAACTAAACCAATTTAAATAAATTATTAATTACTAACCAAATTAATTAATAATTCCATTTTTAACAAAACTTATTGAATCCCATTTATTATAATATAACGAACCAAAAATACGTTAATAACAGCAATTTCACATCGATGTGGGTCCCACCGTGTGGGCCCCACCTGTTTCTTTCCCCCTCCTCTGCATCTCTCTCGTTCTTCTCTCTACCGTCTCTCTCCCTCTCAACATCTCTCTCCGCCCCCCTCTCTTTATCTCTCAATCTCACTCTCTTTCTTCCTCTCCCTGCATCACTCCCTCTCCCTGCATCACTCCCTATTCGAACCTCCACAAAAGAATAACCCAACCATCAAACAATCTCCACAACTCCCTCATTCCTCTCTACCCATCACAATCTCTCAACCACAACTCTCTCTAAACTCTCTCAATCTCGTCTCTCTCTTCATCTGTACGCCCCTCCCTCTCCGTTCTTTCCTCCCCTGTTATGCCGACAACACAAACCAACAACAATCCCTTCACCTTATCCTAATCTCTCCCCGTCGCTCACTAACACCGCAACACCACCAATCACTCATCTACCCCGACCTCTTCTCTCCCTCGCCGTTCCTCTCCCGCCGTCGTCCCTTATTCTAACAACAAAACCCACAACTACAGCCACAACCATATATATGTATCAATCAAGACCAAAACGATTAACACAACAATCGAGTTTACAACACCAATCAAACCGACCGGATATCAATCACGAAAATAAAATAAACAAGATCGAAAAGGAAACAAAGAAATTAACAGGAAGAAAATGAATCCCCTACCCTGTTTATAGCTGCGATTTATGAATACAGGAATGAGTTTGTTTTTGGTTTTTGGTTAGAAAAGGAACAGACTTGTGTTTTATATGGTTCGTGTGTGTATATGCTGGTTAAAGATTTTGGGTAATAAGAAAAAGACAGGAGATGTATCTGTGTTGTGTTCGGTTTTGTATCAAATGAACTTTAGCTGTGTTAGACTGTTGTGATATAAGAGAGAACAGAGTTTTTGTTTTTGTGTAAAAAGAAATGAATGGCCCGGCTTTTATAAACCTGAAATCCACTGTAACAATAATGCAGTTTATAAAAAAAATTGAAAAGATAAAATTATGGGGCAAAAATCATTGCAGAATTTTAGTGGACAAAGAAACATAATCATTATTAATTAAGTGGCAATTAATAAATAAAAAGAAATAAAACAAATGGGGGACAAATTGATTGCAAATATTTAATATAATTATTTAATAAAAAGATTTCGTTTTTCTCCCGCTGACTAATTAAAACGAGACTCAAAAATTCAGTTCAAAATATATTTCGAAAATTTACGGTTATTACAGTCTTCCCCCCTTATAGGATTCCGTCCTCGGAATCAAAACTATGCACTAAACAATTCCGGATATTTATTCCGCATTTCACTTTCTAATTCCCACGTGGCTTCCTCAACTTGGTGGTTTCTCCAAAGTACTTTTACTAAATTCACTTTCTTAGTTCTTAACTCTTGCACTTTGTAATCTAGGATCTCCACTGGCTTTTCTTCGTATGTCAAATCTGGACGAATTTCCACTGGTTCGTAGGTTATAACGTGCCTGAAATCAGAATGGTACTCTCTTAACGCAGAAACATGAAACACATCGTGGATATGCTGAAGGTCTGGAGGTAGGGCCAACTGATAAGCTAGTGGTCCTATCTTCTTAAGTATCTCAAAAGGTCCTATATATCTGGGGCTTAACTTGCCTTTCCTTCCGAATCTCATTACTCCTTTCCAAGGTGAAACTTTTAACATCACTTTATCTCCCACTTCAAACGCTTTGTCTTTCCTCTTTTGATTTGCATACTTCCTCTGTCGATCTTGAGCTGCAACTAACCTTTTTCGAATAACCTCGGTTGCTTGCTTAGTTTGTTGAAGTAATTCCGGTCCTAGTATCTTTCTTTCTCCTACTTCATCCCAATATAACGGTGATCTACACTTCCTTCCGTACAAAGCTTCATAAGGTGCCATACATATGCTCGAATGGTAACTATTGTTGTAAGCAAACTCGACTAGGGGCAAATGCTCATCCCAACTTCCTTTAAAATCAAGTGCACAGGCTCTTAACATATCTTCAACTGTTTGAATCGTCCTTTCACTTTGTCTGTCGGTCTGTGGATGATATGCAGTGCTCAGATTTAACTTCGTGCCAAGACATTCTTGAAAACTTTTCCAAAATCGTGAAGTAAAACGGGCATCTCTATCAGAAACAATCGAAACAGGCACTCCGTGACGAACTATAATTTCCTTTAGGTATATGTTCACCAATCTCTCAACGGAATACTTATCACTAATTGGTAGGAAATGCGCAGATTTAGTGAGTCTATCGACGATAACCCAGATCGCATCATGACTGGCTCTAGTTCGGGGCAATCATACGACAAAATCCATGGTGATATGCTCCCATTTCCACTCTGGTATCTCTAAAGGTTGTAGAAGTCCACTTGGTCGTTGATGTTCTGCCTTCACTTTCTGACATGTCAAACACTTACTTACCCATTCTGCAATCTCCCTCTTCATGTTGGGCCACCAATAATTCAACTTGATGTCTTGATACATTTTTGTGCTCCCTGGGTGAATGGAATATCTCGAGTTATGCGCTTTGCTCATAATTTCTTCCTTCAACTCTGTAACATTAGGAATCCATATTCTTGATGCAAATCGCTTAATTCCCTTTTCATCTTTTGAACTTAGAAATTCTTCTCCGGTCAACTCTGATCTTCTTTCTTCCATCACTTGCTCTTGACAACGGCGAATCTTCTCGAGTAACTCCGGTTGAAACTGAATGCTGTAAACTCTTTCATTGTTTTGGACTGGGATCTTGACTTCCAATTCCATTTTCTCAAATTCTTTGACCAATTCTTCTGAGGTTGTCAACAGGTTTAGTCTCTCCTTTCTACTTAAAGCATCAGCTACAACATTAGCCTTCCCTGGGTGGTAGTTTATCGAGCAGTCATAGTCCTTGATCAATTCTAACCATCTTCTTTGTCTCATGTTTAATTCCTTTTGCGTGAATATATACTTTAAGCTCTTGTGATCCGTGTAAATCTCGCATTTCTCTCCGTAAAGGTAATGTCTCCAAATCTTGAGTGCGAAAACAATAGCAGCAAGTTCCAAATCGTGAGTAGGGTAACGGGACTCATACTCCTTCAGTTGCCGAGAGGCATAAGCTATTACTTTTCCGTGTTGCATCAAAACACATCCTAAACCCTTGTGAGAAGCGTCGCTGAAAATTACGAAATCGCCTTTCTCATCGGGTAAGGTCAACACCGGGGCAGTAGTCAATCTCTTCTTCAATTCTTGAAAGCTATCTTCGCATTTGGGTGTCCATTCGAACTTTTCACTCTTTCTGGTAAGTCGAGTCAGTGGTGTAGCTATCTTTGACAAATCCTTCACGAACCTTCGATAGTATCCAGCCAATCCAAGGAAACTTCTAACTTCGGTTGGAGTCTTGGGTCTCTCCCAATTTGCTACGGCTTCTATCTTTGCGGGGTCTACAGAAATCCCTTCGCCGCTTACAATGTGTCCCAAAAATTGAACTTCTTTTAGCCAGAACTCACACTTTGAGAATTTCGCATATAACTTTTCCTTCCGCAGCGTTTCCAGAACTAAACGGAGGTGTTCAGCATGTTCCTCAGGAGACTTCGAGTATATCAGGATGTCATCAATAAATACAATCACGAACTTATCCAAGTACCTCTTGAACACACGATTCATCAAGTCCATAAAAGCAGCTGGCGCATTCGTCAATCCAAAAGACATGACTAAGAATTCGTAATGTCCATATCGGGTCCTAAAGGCAGTCTTAGGAATATCTTCAGGCTTGATCTTTAGTTGATGATAGCCGGATCTCAATTCAATCTTTGAAAAACATCTAGCTCCCTTAAGTTGGTCAAACAGATCGTCGATTCGAGGTAAAGGGTACTTATTCTTGATGGTCATCTTGTTCAACTCACGATAATCAATACATAATCGCATGGATCCGTCCTTCTTCTTCACGAACAGCACTGGAGCTCCCCACGGGGATACACTTGGTCTGATTACGCCTTTGTCAAGTAATTCTTGCAGTTGGGTAGCCAACTCCTTCATCTCAACGGGAGCCATTCGGTATGGTGCTTTGGAAATTGGTGCAGTTCCCGGGGCAAGATCGATATTGAATTCTATTTCTCTGTCGGGCGGCAATCCAGGTAACTCTTCAGGAAAAACATCTTCGAATTGATTCACTACAGGGATTTCATCAATGGCAGGGGCTTGCTTCTCGTTGTCAACCACATAAGCTAAGTAGGCTTGACACCCACTCCTTAGTAGTTTCTTCGCTTGAATCAAAGTCAGAAAATTACTAGTAGGTTTCCTTCCGCGAAATTGTATTCTTTTGCCGTTGGGTCCCTTTACACTAACCCACTTACGCCGACAATTGATTTGGGCATCATAACGTGTCAACCAATCCATTCCCAGAATTATATCAAACTCCCCTAAATTAAAAGAAAGAAGGTCTGCTTCGAAACGTTGTCCTTGGATTTCAATTCCACAATCTGGACAAATCTGATCTACAGGGACTTTTTCCTGATTTGCTACTTCTATAATCAATGTCTCCCCTAATGGTACGGACTGAATATTCAATTTATTCCTAAAATTCTCCGATATGAAAGATTTTGTTGCTCCCGAATCAAACAAAACATATGCATCTACAGAATTGACTAAAAGCGTACCTACAATCACATCACTATCAGCAATAGCATCCTTCACCGTCATGTTGAAAGTACGAGCAGTTGGCTTGTTGCTGGGAGGTGCCATGAGTCTAGGTGCATTTGTCTCCTTTGGTGGTGACTTGCAATCTCGTGCAATATGTCCTTTCTTTCCGCAATTGAAACAAGTAACGGCCTTATACTTACAATGAGAAGAATAGTGCCCTTTTTGTCCACAGTTGTAATAAACAATGTTGGCCAGATTACATGGTCCTGGGTGCTTCCTTCCACACGTTTTGCATTCGGGTAGCGGTGGCCTCCCTTGAATTAGATTGGCTGCCTGAGTGGGTCTGGACCTTTGATTGTTTCCCCTAGTGTCTTGATTCTCAGTTCTCTTCGTATCATTGCTTCTGTCTTCCCGCTTCACAAAAGGTCTCTTTCCATTCCGATCGTCCGGCTTCCTCTCAAAATTATTTCCACGATTCTGAAACTTCCTTTTCTTCATATCCTTGTCCTTTGAGTACAACTCAGATCCACTTTCCACAATAGATGCTTTTTGAACCACAGTAGCATAGTTGGTGATTTCTAGGACCGCAACTCGATTCTGGATCCACGGCTTTAGCCCTAGTTGAAAACGTTTAGCTCTCTTTTCGTCAGTATCCACATGGTAAGGCACAAACCTAGAGAGTTCAGAAAACTTGGCTTCGTATTCAGCTACAGTCATGTTGCCTTGCTTGAGTTCCAGAAACTTGACCTCCATTTGGCTCTCCAAGTATTTAGGAAAATATTTCTCTAAAAATAGTTGCGTGAACCTGGTCCAGGGTATGACTACGTTCCCTTCCATTGCTCTCTTTGATTCCCACCAATAATTCGCTTCACCTTTTAACATGTAGGCTGCAAAGATGGTTTTCTTCTCTTCTTCTACCCCTACGATCTCAAAGGTCTTCTCTATTTCACGTAACCAGATTCTAGCTTCCACTGGGTTAGTGGTACCTTTAAACTCAGGTGGACTCAAGGATTTGAATGATTTGAAACTCACAGTAGTTTGGGTCAGTTGAGCTGGAGGTGGATTCCCTCCTACATTTTGGTATAGCTGAGGCTGAGGGTTCTGGGTATGCTGAATAAGAAAGTTCATAAGTAGACTCATCGGGTTATTTTCTTGGTTGGGACCTCGAGCGAGTTGTGGTTCCGGGTTTGGAACTTGGTTCTGAGGTGGAACCTCATTCCCTGGATTCACCTCGGGTTGAGGACGAGGATTCTTTGCGGGTCTTCCTCTTTTTGGTGCCATCTTTTTCTATAAAGATGAAAACAATATGGTATTATATCTCAGGTTTGCAATTATACGACACCATTGCTGGCAAAGTAATGATAGGCATTCATAAATAAATACTCGGTCAAATTTATGGTTCCTCACAATACTCAAAATCACAACTCTTTCTTGTCTCTTATAAGCAGTTACTCTTATTTCTCGATATAAAAAGATTTTAGATACTCGTGAAGATTTATCTCAATTTAAATGGCGGTTCTAAAAAATTCAATCATTATAAATCTCTGGTTCTCGAAAATTCTTTTTAAGTCGTAGTATCGGAAAAGAAATTGTTAACTAATTCAGGGGTAACATGGAAATTATTCTAACATGCTATTCTAATATAACACAGATCTAAACAAAATGAGATAACGATACTATAGCAGATCACAATATAATACTGATAAGATTCCATACTGGTGAAATCCAGGTCATGGTACTGAATACAAACTGGTCGCTGATAATAAGTACATCGTAAAAGTAACTAGCCAACATACTAGTCTAGTAGAGATAACAAAGGTTTCTACCCAACAGGCTGGGTATCAGGTCTAAAATACAAGGATCAACATAATATATGCACCCTACTACAGAAGGGTCTATCTCGACGTCATCACTGAAGAAACATCTCACCCACTCTCCTATGGAACTCTCTGATAATGTCTGAAACCAGGGTGGCAACTCTGGCCTGATCAATCTGTCCTGTGCTGGATGATGGTAATGCGGCTAAGTCAGTCTGAAGCCCGGTCAAAACCGTCAGGGCAATCTGGTGCATAATCTCCATGGGTACGTCTCTCACCAACAGACTCCCTCCATGATGCACGGCAAGAGGTTCTGAAACTGACAATAGTCGAAGAATACTATCCCTAGTAGTAAAAATCTCCTCATAACGTGCCCACAACCAACGGTAATGCTGGAACAGTGTATGGTGGACATGCCAAGGGACCATCCCTCCGGCCACATCAGGATGCTCAGAAGGAACAGGTGGCATAGCAACAGTAGTAGCAACCACAGTGGGCTGAGCAGGAGCAGGTGCAGGTATGGTAGGTGCAAATGGAGTAGTATCACAAGCAGGCATGGCACTGACAGGTGGAAACATGTAGTCAGGCACGGTAGGGACTGTCGGCGTCGAAGCATAGACGGGAACAGGTAAAGTAAACAACTCAGCAAGAGCTGCTACTCCTGTAGGTACATCAACTCCGGATACTGGAGCTGACAAGGTAGGTACAACCTCAATACGGATGGGTGAAAGCTGGCTCTCATCAACTGGATCAGTAATCTCGGGCACTGGGGTCTCAACTCTGAACGTCTCAGGGGTAGGAGCCTCTAAATCAATCACTGGTGGAGGAGAATCGACTATCTCAATGATCTGGTCAGGAGAATCTACTAAATCTATCACATGTGGAGGAGAAGGTGTAAGGATCTGAACTGAAGAATCCTCCGTGTCACTAACCATCAGCATAAACTCTTCAGACGGGTCACTGTATGAACCTGAGCTAAGTGGTCCATGCGGGTAAGGTGTAGGAGATCTATCTCGGGTAGAACGAAAATCAGCTGGTCTGGAAGTAGACATCTACAAAAGTACGAAAATCTCGGTCAGGTTTCAATCAACTAGCTATGCCTATAAATATATATAAAGGCGTAAGGCGCTTAGTGCCAAAATCTCAACTTCGTATCATATCTCTAAATTCTCACGTCGCGTTATAGTTCTAGGTTCGTATTATATCTCTAAATGCTCGCATCGGGTTATACTCCAAGGCTCATACGATTCCTAAAAATATAACTATGGCTCTGATACCAAAACTGTAACGCCCCCAAATCCACCCTGACAGGGGACCCGGGTCGTCACATTGTCTCAATATCCTGTAGCACAAGTTACGCAATAACAAAGCAAAATATATAATACAACGGAGCATAAAATGTCCCACTCCGCAGGTCCAAGATCGTCTTCACAACATAGTACAAAACAACTTGATACATCTCGATTTAATATATTACAAAAGTTCACATCAGTAGAAATATAAAGATTCTATCTGGGTCTTCTAATTATTGACGCCATAGCCTTGCGCTTTCCCCTTGCCTTTATAGCCCTGGCTGGACGGCTCGCCTTTTTCCGTCTTGACAGCTGAACAAAATGTTGTAAAGCAAGAATGAGCAACTATAGTGCTCAGCAAGTTCTCTTCTCGCTCGGTATATAAATATAATAAGGTTTACCGAAATTAATACTCAAAATTTTAATATTGAAAATCACAATAAAATTTGACTCAAATTCATCTGGAAAATATCATACTCGAAAGGCTCAAACTCATCTCAAAACAGAATACTCAAAAGACTCATTACTCATCTCGAAACAGAATACTCGATAACTCATTTGATATAACTCTGATAACTCATGATTTAAGAATGAACTGGTCTTCCACCTCTCCGTATCTCGGTGGGGCGATCAACTAACCAACCAAGAATACCGGCCTCCGATGACACCGCACTTCGCCCGATCACGGCTACAATACGATATCAACTATAATATATATGTATGAATGCTAGCATCATAATGGTTATCAATTCAACCAAGGCAACGAATGCCTAAATATTCTCGGGTCCGTAAAACGGTACACGAGTCTCTCTTTCTCTATAATGGGCCTCTTGCCCAAAATTGACCAGTAGAATACAGAATTCCCGAATATTTGGGGTACAGATAACTTGAGATAACTCTTTTCAGAAAATATTTACAAATCTGGCGGACTGCCAGTATGACTCGATTTTACCACCAATCCGAACAATAGACTGATGTAAATTCTCAATAATAATTTATCGGTTGACATGAACAAAATGCCAAACCTTGACAATAAAATCGACTATCTCGAATCTATGAGAATAGTCCTAAGATTAAAGTAATTGGGAGTCGTACTGAACAAATAGTACTTCTCGATATTTACAATACTCAACATGGATGAACGTGTAAATAGAATATTTTTCACTTGATCGACGAATAAAAATCTCTAATAATTATAATTTTAAACTCCTATCGGTTAGTTCAAACGAGGAACTAACTGAAAGATAATCAATAAATAACGATTGAATTTGTACAATAAATTCAATCGAAAAGAATAAATTTAACTATCTCGGACGAATGAGATTAGTTTCACTGAATAAAATAATAGTCGTCTCGAATTAATGAGATCGACCCGATATCAATTAAATTGTTTCTACGCATATAGGGATTATAATTCTCAAATAAACTAACTTGACAATATAATAATATTTAACAAGAAATAATTCTCAAAAGAAATTATTGCATCATATAGAGCAACAGATAATCTCAATATATAGCATCTCAAAAATAATTAAAAAAATAAATAACACGAACAGAAATTCACAGTTTCCAAAAGTTAGGGTAAGAACGAACTTGCCTCGATCTCGAAGTACGAATGAATGAAGCTAAAATATATACTCTACCCGTGAACTTGGCGTCGATCTACGTCTCGAGAATTATTTTCTAAAAATAGCAACCAGAAATACGTAAGCGATTCTTCAGAATAAAATACTCCCGATCCGATAATCTAATTAATAATAATATAATATCTCATAAAATCTCCGGAATAAATAAATAAATATTTATTCGAACACAGGAATTAAATCTGGGGAATATATCCTATTTTTAATATCTGGAAATCTAAATTCTTACTCAAAATGAAAAATTCAAACATCCGTTTTTATTCAATTTAAAACCATATTTATTATTCTCATTTTTAAACTAATTGTCAAAGAATTCTAATTTACTAAACTCATTAATATAAAACAAATATTAAATCTCTAAATTAAATCTGACTTGATCCGGTTAATTAAAAATAAACCGGAAAATATTAAAACAGCTTTTCCAAATAAAACATATTTTATTCTATTTATTTCACAAATATTCTTCTTTTTATCAACAAATTATTAAATCTATAATTTTCGTCCAAAAATCACAAAATGACTCTTTTTAACAAACAAATAATTAATCCATTTTATTAAACCCTTTTTATTGCAAATTAATAAATATCTAATTTATTTTCAAAATCACATAACAACACTTATTTAATTAGTAAATAAATAAATTCTAAATTACATCTAAAATCTTATTTAATTAATTAATTAACTAAACCAATTTAAATAAATTATTAATTACTAACCAAATTAATTAATAATTCCATTTTTAACAAAACTTATTGAATCCCATTTATTATAATATAACGAACCAAAAATACGTTAATAACAGCAATTTCACATCGATGTGGGTCCCACCGTGTGGGCCCCACCTGTTTCTTTCCCCCTCCCCTGCATCTCTCTCGTTCTTCTCTCTACCGTCTCTCTCCCTCTCAACATCTCTCTCCGCCCCCTCTCTCTTTATCTCTCAATCTCACTCTCTTTCTTCCTCTCCCTGCATCACTCCCTCTCCCTGCATCACTCCCTATTCGAACCTCCACAAAAGAATAACCCAACCATCAAACAATCTCCACAACTCCCTCATTCCTCTCTACCCATCACAATCTCTCAACCACAACTCTCTCTAAACTCTCTCAATCTCGTCTCTCTCTTCATCTGTACGCCCTCCCTCTCCGTTCTTTCCTCCCCTGTTATGCCGACAACACAAACCAACAACAATCCCTTCACCTTATCCTAATCTCTCCCCGTCGCTCACTAACACCGCAACACCACCAATCACTCATCTACCCCGACCTCTTCTCTCCCTCGCCGTTCCTCTCCCGCCGCCGTCCCTTATTCTAACAACAAAACCCACAACTACAACCACAACCATATATATGTATCAATCAAGACCAAAACGATTAACACAACAATCGAGTTTACAACACCAATCAAACCGACCGGATATCAATCACGAAAATAAAATAAACAAGATCGAAAAGGAAACAAAGAAATTAACAGGAAGAAAATGAATCCCCTACCCTGTTTATAGCTGCGATTTATGAATACAGGAATGAGTTTGTTTTTGGTTTTTGGTTAGAAAAGGAACAGACTTGTGTTTTATATGGTTCGTGTGTGTATATGCTGGTTAAAGATTTTGGGTAATAAGAAAAAGACAGGAGATGTATCTGTGTTGTGTTCGGTTTTGTATCAAATGAACTTTAGCTGTGTTAGACTGTTGTGATATAAGAGAGAACAGAGTTTTTGTTTTTGTGTAAAAAGAAATGAATGGCCCGGCTTTTATAAACCTGAAATCCTCTGTAACAATAATGCAGTTTATAAAAAAAAAATTGAAAAGATAAAATTATGGGGCAAAAATCATTGCAGAATTTTAGTGGACAAAGAAACATAATCATTATTAATTAAGTGGCAATTAATAAATAAAAAGAAATAAAACAAATGGGGGACAAATTGATTGCAAATATTTAATATAATTATTTAATAAAAAGATTTCGTTTTTCTCCCGCTGACTAATTAAAACGAGACTCAAAAATTCAGTTCAAAATATATTTCGAAAATTTACGGTTATTACAGAACCAAACTTATGACTTAAGTATTTGACGAGTAGCATGGACTTACTACAAGTCTAGAATGAGCCATTAGTGCTTTGATTGAGATTTGCTTAAGTATACGACTATTTAATTATAAGTGGATCGTCTAAGGGATTAATCGTATGTTCTTGACTTTGTTTAGATTGTCGGACATCGTCGCAAACCCCTACTACGACCAGAGCATCAGGCAAGTTTTCTAAACCTATACTTTTGAAGTATTGTTGTATAATACTGCTTTTTCCATATATAGTATTATACAATTTTGCGATAAATGTTATATCGTGTTAAGATTGAGTTTGACTTTTGGTTTATATACTAGCTTTGAGATAAGTAGTTATAAACCGGTGTACCTTGTAGCTCTAGAGATGAGAGCATAATTGTTGTTTTTGACTCTAGACCGGGAGTCTGTATTTTGAGATATAGAGATGTCATGGAAACCGGAGGGATTCCAGAGACAGGAGTATTGTTTATTTTCGAGAAATGTTGTGATAAACATTATTTATATTTCCATTAAGTATTAAATACTTGGAAATGATTAAAGAATTATTATTTGAATATTTCTTTTATTATCGGAGGATCATTTTGAATTATTATTTAATTATAGAGATTTATTTAATAAATATTATTTAAATATTTATTAAATCTCTTTAATTGATTTAAAAATCATATTAATTATTTAAAAATCATTTGAGGTCTTTAAAAACTATTTTAATTTTTTTCTGACCTTCAAAAATATTTTCAAAAATTATAGGGACCAAATATTTATTCCTGAATATTATCAGCTCTCTTGAGCCATCTAAACGCTTTCGAATCTATCGAGAACTGGGAATCTAGAGTTTCGGGAATCATTATTATTGGTTTCCCTTCGTTGATATCTTAAAGTGTATAATGGGATTATAACCCTACTATAAAGGGTTCCCGTTTCATCAAACAATTATAAAGATCCAGTCTTGATTTCATGAGTACTATTCGTCGCTCAATCTGAGATTCGGCTAAAGGCAAATGAGTAATTATCGGTTAGCTTCCTTCTGATTCCGGGAGTAACCAAACCGTACGAGTAAGATCTACGAACGGACGTTTACCCATGGGACCCTGGCAGTGCAAGACCGTCGATGAACGATCCCAAGCTTAGAATAAGAGACCATTAGCCAGGCGGTCCATCAATTATTATTATTTGGCCCAACTTGTTCCAGGATGATTGCGGATGGAGCTTTCATTCAGGATGATTGCGGATGGAGCTTTCATCCAGGGTAATTGCGGATGGAGCTTTACCCATGGTAATTGCGGATGGAGCTTTTACCTGAGGGTAATTACGGATGGAGTTTTGCCCTTCTACTAGTAGAGAAGACCCACGGTGGACCTAGAAGCAGCGACTGATCAACGTCGGTCCACGTCTAGAATTAGTATATTGTGATTAAGTCCCACTCCTTTTCTTTTGGAATTGATTGAACACTGTAATGAAAGCCCAGGCACTGAGTTACCGATAGTGTTTCAATGAACGCAAAGTACGAGTGCTATTATTTCAATATCTAGAACTGCTAATTCTGTTTTCCCAAGGGGAGTCTTTGCATCCAGATTCTATCCAATCCCGATAAGGGTGATATTCGAGTTTTCAATAAAGGATGCATGTTTTTATAAATTGCTTCGGTAGACATGAGTTTCATATATCTTTCATATAAGATAGTATTTGATAATTGAAGTATTGAGGTAGTACTGTTTTTCGAATATTTTTCCAATAAGAGATAAATTCCATTTGTTGAGTTATTGAGATAGTAACGAGTTTATGTATTTTCCGGTAAAGGAAATGATTTAAGAGATGAGATATTTTTGACAATAATTGTCTTGTATAAGTTCATACTGAGACTTTCATTCATAGGCAGATTATACCATACTTTATTTATCTTGCTGAGCTTTCGCCAGCTAAGCGAGATACCAAGGATCCGGCATACAGCCGCAAGCGAGTGGAAGACGCAAGGCATTTCCGTGATCATTTTATGATAGTGAGAACCAGTGGATCGGCCTATAACTTTTTTTAGACCATATTATCTATAGACTTGAATTATGTAAGGCTGTATTCCGTAATACATTTGGGTTTGTAATAACGTTATATTTGAGGATGTACATTGTAAGTGTGTCGTTTCTGAGACTCTAACCTGTGTGAGTGTGTATATATTGTGGGGTCATGAGCAAGTGGATTGTGTATATTGTGAGTAATGCAGGTACAACGAAAATAGATATCAAGAATATAAAAAAAATACCCTAGATCCCTGACCCCGGGTAAATGGATTGTGTATATTGTGGGGTCATGAGCTAGTGGATCGTGACTACCCTAGATCCTTGACCCCGGATATGGGGGTGTCACAAAAATACTCAACGGAGGTTCATAAAAAAATAGATGAAATAATGATTTTAAAGAAAAATTTCACAAGCCTTCAAAAAAGTAAACAATCAGATATCAAGAATATAAAATTTAAAAATTTGCAATATGGTGAACCCAACTTATTAGAATTTTAGCAATACTTCATCACATTAGGAGAAGATTTTTCAAGTGCAAAACATTAAAAAAAATGTACTTGCTTAGATAGTGTTATAATTTGTCTAGCTCCACTAACTAGCTCAATGTTTCCATTGGCTTACTCCTTTTAAATCAAATACATTATTAGTTGGTTAGTTGACAAGCACCATATAACTGAAGACTACTTTCCATTTTATATTTTAATATATTAAAACTAAAAAGTGTATTTATATTGAAATACGAAAAGGTGTATGTAAATTATTTAAATCATATATAATTAGATTTTCTACATTGAATAGCATTATAAAGAATGACCAAACTACACCACTTTTATGTAGAAGCTGCCCAAAATGCTTATATGCGGGATGGACCGCCCTTTTTACTCACGGACTACGCATGAACAGCACGCGTGGTCTAGGATACGCATTTTGAAAATGCTTATCTGGGATTACGCATCTTCCAGGTGCGCAATGACGTCAACTAACGTCATTTTTTGCAAAACGACTCTGGCGTCTCTCTCTCTCGTTCGCCTCCCTGTCACCTCCGTTCGTTCTCCACCCTCCGACAACCTCCACCAAATTTGAGCACATCGAAATGATGCCCACACATCTCTCTCCCTTTTCCCCCTTAATTTCTTGATTTTCGGCCCCACAGGGGCGTGTATGGGTATATCGGAAAATGGATTGGAAAAATGAGGTCCGATTTGGGGCTTCCAAATCCGGCAAAATAAATGAAAAATGAATGGTATAAGGTAGTATAGAGGTAGAATACGATTCTAATGGTATGTGGTATGTTAGTGAACGAAATTTGGATGGTGGTGAACGAAGGCTGGCCGGAAAAACGAAAAAGTCGCCTCAGACTTCGTTTCTCTCTCTGAATAGTGTTTGAGTCACGCATTTCCAAGATGCGTGTCTTGGGTCACGCATTTCCAAGATGCGTATCGTGGATACACATGTGACAACCAAATTCAGTTTTCTGAAGATCACGCATGTGAGACATGCGTATACTGTGTACGCATGTGAGGAATGCGTGGTCCGTGGGTATTTTGGGCGGAACATCCCGCCGATGACTATTTTGGGCAGCTGGAAATAAATGGTTGGTATTTTTGTTTTTCGCACATAGCATTATAAAGAATGAATGACTTATTAATGTAGGACTTCTACATTGAATATGATTAATGTAAAAATTCGGAGTTATATTTTCTCTTAAGATTCTAAGTGTTTCCATTTTAATAATCATTATTAAATTATCTGTAAATTAAATATAATTTTATGAATTTCGCATGGACTGTAAAATCATCCAAATCTGATTTCGATATCTCAGGTTAGAGCCCAAATAGTATATATGAAATTTTTTTATACTAATAAAGAAATAAATAAAATCCAATTCTAGTACAATTTTTTTTTACTTATATTCTTTTCAGATTATAATTTTCTTTATAAATTCACTTCTAATGCAACCTTTTCTAATTACATCTTTTTAGATAATAATTTTTTTTAATATGATATATAATCTTGATCATCTATGTTTAAAAATATTAAATTCGATGATTAAGATTGTTTTGGCGGTATAATGAACAAAATTATACCCTTATTATATATAACGATATATAATAAGAATGTAATGTGAAAAACGGTTCTGGCATTCTTTAATTATGAAATCATTATCTGAAAACATCCCAGACTCTCCCTTTATTGCTTAAAAAACAGCTAAGTAATCGCTCCTCCAGCACTGCATCTCCGCGGCATGCATATTTCAATCCTTAACACTAACAGCTTCTAACTTTGACTGGTCTCACCCTCCCTTCTGTGTTGTAAACACGAGCCTCGATCACTATATATACCATATGTGATACGTGCCAATAGAGGATAGAGTTTTATATACTTGCACCTTACAACACTTTGCAATACCTGAAGAGGCTAAAGTACAACTGGCTAGCAGCTCCCGTTACCTATAACTATTATATCTGCTCTCAGCTAAGAGTATGAATACCAGCATGTCCTACAAATCCAATCTTGTATCTGTGTTATCATTTGCCCCTCCTTCCAATGTTACGTGGTAACTTTTGTTTTGCTGAGCTCACATAGAAGACGTTGTCATATGACTTTTTCTAGTGACCCAGAGGCAATGAATTTCATTAAAATGGAATCATTTTTTACGGAGGCTTTTTGACACCCTATATTAGTGAGACAATAAATTTAAATGGTGATGATAAAAATTTAGGATGGTCTTTCGATTGCTATAAGCCACGAAGATCGTCTTTCCAGAATTAAGATGTACATGATATAAGCCAGAACAGTAAATTGATGCAACATTAGAGGTGACATTCATTCAGATAATATAGATGCCAATCCAATTGTGTTTCAAATACTTATTAATGAGAAATATTATTTGGCCAGTAAGCGAAAAATGTATATTTTTGTTTTGTTGTTACCAAAATAACAGGAAAACATAGAATATTTATACGCAGCTTGATTTACCAGATGTTACCAAGATCTGTGAATTCATCAACGTGGCTTTGCATATCTTGTTGCCTTAATTTTCAAAGTTAGAATCTCTCAGCCAGTTCTCACTGGTATTAGGATTTCTCAGACAGTTCTCCGTGAATCAGGATTTTCTGGCAAATCCAAAAAGAAACTTTTCCACAATATAAACACATTCTCAAATGCACCTGAGTTTATTAGTAATATTTAACGGGGCAATAGTTTTGATCTACTTCAAACAAATGAGTAATTGATTTCGAGGATCAAAAGTATGTAATTGCTGTGCTTAGACTACCACTTGGGCACTGGAATACCCGTGAATGAGTTTCGGGTAAAGTGTGGGAGTCCCATTCCCAGAAGTCAAAGTCACCTGTCTGTTTTTCTGTTGGTAAAGTAGAACTCATCAAGAACTCCCAAGCAGTGATCTGACTAAAGTCTTTACACTATAGCAGTAACCGTAGTCCGTTTTCACTTCAACAGGCTCAATGTCAATAGCCGAAAGACTTTTTAACAAAAATTTGAGAGAAACACGTATAGCTGCAGATCCGGTGAGATGCAGACGATTAAAGGCACAAATACACAGTGCACACTTATGTTTTTATTGTTAGAGTCTCACAGTTATAATATCATACAAGCCGATCAGCACTGAAGTAATTTCAATTCCAATTCATTTGGAGGTTTTGATATTTAACTTAGCCGAGACTAGGATAAGGAAGAAACTAGTGCTTCTACAAGTTAATAAAGAGTATGTATTATTAGCTGTTTTCTATTGATGAGTTGCGACATGAAATATCTTTAACGGCAAATAAGAAGCATCATCTTTATAACAGTGGTATCCATCGGCAAAAATAGGCAACATTGTGGTACGCATTCGATACTCCGTAGCAGGTAGCAGCTGTTTCCAGACAGTGATCTATTTGCCAGGTACCTCTTATACCAGTCAAGTTAATTCAGCCGTTTCTTCTAAATAGGCAATGTAGCCAAAAACCTATTGTGACATATTTTGGTCCACGTAGATCATTTACTTATCTCTCTCTGCACGACTTCAATTCTTGTCACTTTGATTATTGGAGGTCCTGTAACCAAATCCCTTTAATTAGTCTTTCTATTTTGTCAACGAGTTTTGCTCAAATTTTTTATTACAGTATATTAATAACGTAAATTCCTACTCATTTTAGGATTACATAATCTTAATCCATTTTAACATGTGATAAACTAATCTAATATAATCTGAACAAACACCCTAACTACATTTCAGAAACTATAAATTATAATTATTAATTCTTTAAAATGTAGGTCAATTTATCCAACAAACACGAACACTGCATCCTCTCCATAAAGAATATGTTCTTGCTTAACGTATCTCCTCTAGTATATGTGTTTACTTGTCGGAAGATCGTGCTACTCCTTACTAATATTAACATCGAGAAAAATAAATGTCAATCTTCTGAATATGCAATTTCCTCAATTCCTCGAATAAAGTTGCAAAGTCAACTTACGTTCTTTACAATCAAACATTAACTATTCTTTATCCCGTAATGCACATACATACAGACTTGTTTAACATTACAGCTCTGCGAATTTATCAGGCAGCAAGAAGAAACAAGTCTGTTTATCATCATTAAAACCACTGCAACTCTCCTTCTAAAAGCCACTTTTAAAATGCCCGGGAATTTTACCACAAAGGGATAAAAACTGTTATGGAAGAGTATGAACAAACATATATCTGACAAGCTTGCATAAGCTCATGTACCTTCTTGTACAAGTTCAAAGAACTTAGTCGCTCATATTTTAAATTTTGACTTCTAAATATGCACTTGTTCTCAGTACTTCCAAATCGCACAATTATTTTGTCTGAAAGATATGATGCTCCTGCTCAAATCTTCAAACTATTAGTAATCACATTGACTTTCTTCTATTGCATTGGTAATAATATTACATCGTGGCTAACCATTATACAATTTGCTTATATAAAATTATACTGCAAGTATTCAATTTGTATAAAAGGGTAACCATTGTCACAGCAAAATCATTCCAAACTTGGTAACGCAACTTTGAGGGCCTAAAATGGCAAACTCTATGGCAATTTTACTATGTTTGGCCTTTACGTTGAGTATCATATCTGCTGGTGTAACAGCAGATGATTACCAAATGTTTTACCAAAAATCGTCACCAGCTCCGCCAAAGTACTGGAGACCTCCTTATTATAAAACACCTCCACCACGATACATCTACAAGTCACCTCCACCACCTCCATCTCCCTTTATATACAAACCACCACCACCATTCTATGTATATAAATCTCCACCTCCACCCTCTACACCACCTCCGTATGCATACAAGTCACCCCCACCACCAGCTGCCTCTCCACCTCCTCCTTTCATCTACAGTTCTCCACCACCACCACCACCTTCTCCTTTGTTTCCCCCACCACCTCCACATACACCATCAACACCATCCCCTCGTGTATATTCACCACCACCCCCTCATGTATATTCCCCACCACTATCATCTATCCCACCACCACCTCCACTAATATCACCGCCACCACCTACATTTCCACCACCACCCACGGTGTCATCACCGCCTCCTCCCTCATCTTCTCCACCTCCACCACCATTATCACCACCTCCTCCAACGTTTTCACCACCACCTCCAATGTCATCACCGCCTCCTCCAACATCTCCCCCACCTCAACCACTATCATCTCCTCCACCCACACTAGCAACACCCCCACCCCCAACGCCATCACCACTGTCCCCTCCAACATATTCGCCACCACCTCCTCCAACATTTCCACCACCGCCCCCGTTGTCATCACTGTCTCCTCCATCATATCATCCACCTCCACCACTATCATTACCACCACCCCCCACACCATCATCACCTCCCCCTCCAACATATTCGCCACCATCCCCATTGTCATCATCATCTCCCCCACCTCCACCACTATCATCTCCACCACCCCCACTAGCATCACCACCACCCCCAACACCATCACCAACACCCCCTCCAACAAATTCGCCACCACCTCCTCCAAAATTTTCTCCACCACCCCCGTTGTCATCACTGCCTCCTCCATCATATCCTCCAGCTCCACCTCTATCATCAACACCACCCCCCACACCATCATCACCTCCCCCTCCAATGCCACCGCCCCCATTGTCATCACCGCCTCCTCCACCTCCACCACTATCATCTCCTCCACCCCCACTAGCATCACCACCACCCCCTCCAACATATTCGCCACCACCTCCTCCAAAATTTTCACCACCGCCCCCGTTGTCATCCCCACCTCCATCATATTCTCCACCACTATTATCACCACCACCCCCCACACCATCACCTCCCCCTCCAACATATTCACCACCACCCCCGTTGTCATCACTGCCTCCTCCATTATCTCCCCTACCTCCACCACTATCATCTCCTTCACCCCCACTAGTATCTCCACCACCCCCAATGCCATCACCACCACCCCCTCCAACATATTCGCCACCATCTCCTCCAACATCTTCACCACCGCCCCTGTTGTCATCATCGCCTCCTCCATCATATCCTCCATCTCCACCACTATCATCACCACCACCTCCCACACCATCATCACCTCCCCCTCCAACATATTCATCACCGCCCCCGTTGTCATCATCGCCTTCTCCATCTCCCCCACCTCCACCACTATCATCTCCACCACCCCCACTAGCATCACCACCACCCCCAACGCCAACACCACCACCCCCTCCAACATATTCGCCGCCACCTCCTCCAACATTTTCACCACCTCCCCCGTTGTCATCACCGCCTCCATTATATCCTCCGCCACCGCCACTTTTATCGCCACCACCCCCCACACCATCATCACCTCCCCCTCCAACATATTTGCCACCGCCCCCGTTTTCATCCCCACCTGCATCATCTCCCCCACCTCCACTACTATCATCTCCTCCACCCCCACTAGCATCACCACCACCCCCTCCAACATTTTCACCACCGTCCCCGTTGTCATCACCGCTTCCTCCATCATCTCCAGTTCCACCACCACCACCTACACCAACATCACCACCATCTCCAACATATTCACCACCTCCAACACTTTCGCCACCACCCCCGTTGTCATCACCACCACCCTCATCATCTCCACCACTATCAACACCACCACCCCCTACGCCATCATCAACGCCTCCACCACCATTCCCATCACCACCTCAATATCCTTTACTACCGGCACCCTATTACTACAACTCGCCACCACCTCCCTCGTTGCTCTCTTCCCCACCTCCTTATCTCTCACCACCACCATCCTATTATTACCGGTCCCCACCACCTCCTTCACCTTCGCCACCTTATTACAAGCCACCAACTCCCCTTCTATATACACCACCCCCGCCCTCCCACTTCAAGTAGTGTTCCCACTACAAGTGTTCGGTACCTACTTATTCTCATTACCCATTGAGTTTGTAACAGATCTTTGGTGGAGATCGACAAAGTAAAAGATTTGAATCCTGTTTGTTTCTTATGATTATTATTTCATGTTATTTAATTGTTCTTTTCATAATTATATCTTTTCTGTTCGATTGGTGCCAATAGATGCACCTCGTTAATGAATTCTGAAGAGACCGTATTTACGGACCTCTTATACTTAATGCACCATTTGATTAATTAAATATTATCTATGTGACTACGTTCCACGTAATACAAGAAAATGTTCAATTGGTGCAGTAATTACATGCATATAAATAGTCTGTTTGAGTCTGTGCAGTGTGTACATGTATATCATCTATTATGACTGATATGCTAATGCATATAATATCTATTACTGCCAAACTTCAACATGAGAACCTAATGAACCTGGTAGGACTTGTAAATTGTCCCAAGAATCCGTTCAAAAAATTGGATAAAAATTGCTCACCTTCAGGTCACATGCTAGTGAGTACATTTTGACCGAAACATTTCATGATCTCAAACTATATAATAGTGGTCTGCCTCCACCAGCGATATCAAATTAATCCATTACTAGGCTGATGTCCCATATTCATTAATATAGTTTGATTCAATCAATCTATTTTAAAATGTGGCAACCAACAAATTAACTCCATGGCTAAATAAGAAATACAACTCCATAGATAATTGAGATAAACTGTATCTGTTCATTTCTTAAATACCAGATAAACCTCAACCTCTGCACCTGATAGTACTGGTTCATTATTAACCACATAGGCATTTTTTGTTTTTTGTACAAATTTCTAGACGTCTACTTATTTTAGACTTCAAAACATATATATTTCAAAATTCAACATTTAATTCTGTAAAATATTGGTAAAACAGATCTGCCACATTTTTAGATGTGTTACTTAGACTAGTAACTGTACACATAGGCAGTATACGATACAGTCAGACACTTAACTTGGGACGAAAATCACTGCCAGCAAATGGATTTGTAAACTCATCTATACAAGCCATCCGTATTCTTTCCGGGGTCGCAGGATTATCAAGAGGGAACCACCCAGTGTACCCGGCATCAGCTCTTGCAGCTATAATGGCTTCTTTGATGGCGAAAAATACAGCTGAAGCAAGAAAGAATGGAGGCTCACCAACTGCTTTAGACGAGTGGATGGCCTTGACATTAGGAGCATCCTGTCATTTTACAAGTAAATAATAAGCAAGATAAATCGCTGGCATTGTAGTCTAGTGCAACAATCCCTCTTATCTTGGTAACAAGAGGTCGGGTTCAGCCTTTGTAGAGGCATAGGTGCGTGCATACTCACATTTTTGGAATTCGAAATTATCAAAAAAAGAGAAATTCAATGCTGATTAATTAGTCGAGTTGAATTCAGAAACCAATTGGCATAATTAATAAAATGCATACAAGTATAGGACATTACTGTTCGAAAACGGCTTAAAATTGTGCATCATGTATTAGAGTAGGATTCACCAGCAATGGTCCACAAAACATAGTTTGCAGAAGGGGCAGAATGAGAAGAGATGAGGACACTGAAGGTGTTGATGGAGATTCATCAAGATGAGAGAGTTCTTAGATTCTAGCCAGAGCACAAAAATATTCTTACTAGACACTTCAACTATAGTTTTGACATTCTGCATGCCGACGTAAGCCAAGATTTTTGACTTACAGTTCTAGGCCAAACTATTTTTGCACCCATAACTAACTTCACGGAATGGCCTGTCAATGGATCGGGTTCGGATCGGATTGACCAAAGTCCATATCCATTTATTTTATCAGATTCGGATCTGATCATTGTCGGATTTTGTACAGCCTGATCCATATCCGGATCCATATGGATCTCGGATCTCGGAGCTCAGATCGGATATCCAATCCATTTAATTTATTTTTTTAATTTTTTTACTTAAATTAATATTTATTCAATATTGAATAATTCTGATATTTCTTGAAATATAAACAAAATAGCTAATTAACAAGAGTAAAGTTCTATGGAGTACCCATTTAATTGGAGTACTTGGAGTACATATACATTTTGCATTCAAAATTTTGCAAACTTTATTACTTTACAAAGCTTATTACATGAATATCACTATTTCATTGAAAATCTTGAAAATTTTGTATGTTTTGCTAAACGAATTGTTCTGCTAAACACATTTGGGTTGCAAAACATATATGTTCTGATTGCAAAATATAAAGGATTTTCAAGATGAACATATTGCAAAACATACATGATTTTTAAGATTATCAATGAAATTATGATATTCATATAACAAGTTTTGCAAAATAATAAATTTTAAAATATTGTGAATGCAGATCGAATATGTACTCCAACTACTCCAATTAAATGAGTACTCCGCGGAACTTTTCTCAATTAACAATGTCTAAAGTTTAAAATGCAAACTCTAACATAATATTAGAAGTTTAAAAACGAATACAAATTTGAAGTTTTAGAATAACAATGAATAAAAACAATGATGTTTCATAGACCTAGTCAGAAGAAGAAGTCGACAATGATGCTTTTGGATTGTGGAAGGACTCGAACGAAACATCATGAGCAATTAACACGGGAACCAAGTCATATCGATACACTACTAGAATTTAAAAAATAAATTTATTTTATATTATACATCCAATATCCGATCATGCTAAAACCATATCTGATCCATTTATTATTGAATTTTTCTAATCGGATCGGAATTATTGGCTAATCCATATCCATTAAAAAGGCTACAGATCGGATCGGATCTCCGCACCATTGACAGGCCTTCACGGGTACTAGGCGTACACATTCTAGAACCACTTGCTACCAGAATTTTCATATTAACTTTATAAGAGATTTGTATGAGGTTAATACCAAGTATAGCTAAAAAAAAGTATTGTAATACATATTACTGTGGGGTAAGTCCATTGCACATACGAATTATTTGGTGTGAAGCCTTCAACAAAAATATTGCAACGGAACCTGACTTTGTGAACACTTCCAATACTACAAACATATGAACTAACATGCGGAGCTAATATATATTTTTGTTTTAACCACTACATAAAAGCATATATATAACTCATTACTATATCACATACCATGTACAGATAAATTAATTTCTATGGGCAACAGATCATGACAAAAAGCCACACACTGTTTGAAAATAGATGTATACCGTGTTACTTTTATAAAGCCAAGACGAAGATATTTCATGTTTACAACTCACAAAACTGATTTCTGATACTGCATTGTATGGACCAATTTGAATAGAACAGAAATCTACTTAAAATGCAGGCAATGTCCGAACTTGAGTTTTAAAGGTAGTAATGTGAAAAATATGGAGTAACATTAAAGAAAGTAAGATGTTTACCTTTAGGAGTGAAACCTTGAATTTAAAGGGTAGATCATTAATAGATGGGATTTTATAGCTACCAGGCCCACATGTGAACAAGCGACCAGGTGGGATCCATTTATGAGCTGCATCCCCCCATTTTAACTCTTCCAAAGCTACCCATCCCAGACCCTGTATAAATGCTCCTTCAATCTGTTTCCAAATTAAAATCATGATCATGAGATTATGTTACTCTCTTTGGGACAACATAACTTAAGCAACAAACTGATTTTTAGATTAAACTTCACGGTGATAATGATAAATTAGATGAAATATACGTAGTTTTAAAGGAGGAATGATGCAATAGACCATATACCGTATCAGATGAGTAATATATATCAGATATTTATATAACAAGTTATTGAAGTCTGAACATCTGAGCAGATGAGTACTAGATCTAATTTTAGCAGAGAGCTTATCCCCCCCCCCCCTTTTCTCTTCTCCCTGCACTCTTTTGGATTAAGTGTGCATGCATACTCTTTTGGATTAAGTGTGCATGCATTCCCTCTCATTTGGTACCAAAGCTGGTTCCTATTCTAATTCAACCCTTCACTGGAGCACCTACAGACTACAACATTCCTGTATTTTACCTCTCTTCTCTTTCCTGTAGACCAATACATGGGTAATATATAATAGCACTATTAACAGCAAGAACTGCCCAACAAAGTTTCAGTGTCCAACTATAAATACTTTAAGAAAGGCGACGCTTTAGAATCTACTGTCCAAAAGAGTATATATCCTGCTTGATTAATATAATTAAATCTATGTTACCGGACTCTTCATTTTACCTTCAAGTACCCGTGTCGGACATGGACACTCATAATTGAAAACTTATTTTAGCCCAAAAATATGTATATTTTTCAAAATATTGCCAAGTCCGATACTTGGACACGTATCCATATGGACTTCTAGCCGAGTCTGAGTAACATAGAATTAAATAACATAACTTATGAAACAAAACAAAATTTATGCAGTCACAGGGGTGCAGAAGAGAACCTGCCCAACATCAAGAGCTGGATTTATAGAGAATCCAAGATCCAAGCAAACATCTGCGGTCCTGGTGTGGAAATCTCCAGTCAATGTGTCAATTTCGACCTCAGCAAAAGCGGCTCCATATGTGAAGTAGCTGAATGGCTTCCCTTTGCCAATTTTCCAATCAAAGCCAATCTCAGGTGTAATGTAAAATCCATGGGCTGACAAATCTATTCTCTCCATGTAACAAACATTTGCCAACTAATCCAAAGAGAGACGCATTTTTATATCAATATAAACATGAACAGAAATAGAGAAATGTTCGAATATTTGCATACTGTCTTTTGTCACTTTCTACATTTTTCTCACTGTAGTGTAGTAGATCACAATTCACAAAGGCACATACATTATCATACAGATGCTAATTACCATTTATATAAATAAATCTATTCTCTGAGTGGAGAAAAGAGATTTCATGTTGAGTTACATAAGAAATTTATTCTCAGTTATATAATTTCTGAAAAAGATACTCACAAGCACCAATTGAATATTAAACGAATTATTAAATTTCAGAGCCCATCATAAGAACACAACTTAAATGCAGATCATCTCAAGTTTTAAATTTCAGAGCCTATCATAAAAACACAACTTAAATGCAGATCATCTCAAGAAATGGTAGAAATAGATACCTCAGCGAAAGAACTGATATTATGTTTTGAAGCAATGGGTTGCATCCTTGATTTGAGTTGATCGCATGCATCCAACACTGCAGCCCCATACATATCAGAACTAGCTGAAGCTGCTGTAGGTGATGCATTAGGAACCTGAGTTGACAAAAGATATACATCACTACAATTCGAAGAAGTAATATCAATACACTTTTTACATGAATGTAATATTAGCAATTTGAGACACCAAACTAATAGCTAGATAGCTAGCTATATATATATATATATATATATATAGAGAGAGAGAGAGAGAGAGGGGGGGGGGGGGAAGGAGGGATGGTGAGAGCGAGGAGGGAGAGAGAGAGGGTCCACAAGTTACTACACAAACTGATAGTACACAATTTACTACACAAATTGACATTCTAACTTAATCTCGAATCTCGATGATACAGATATGTTTATTTGTACGCATTTACTACACAATTTGACATCTAAATTCAGAAAACACTTCAAGGGTCACAAACATATATTCGACTTGTATTAGATTTAAAATTTCTAGTCAAAGTCATTTGTTTTAAGCAACTGGCATGATCAACAAGCAACCACGACTACAGATACATAGGCAGGTTCTAGCATAGCGGAGAACAAGAACAATAAACAAAGGAAAAAGAATATATCAACTATGGAGACTTGCATCAGCAATGATTGTGTCTAAAAAGCTTAAGCGATAGAACAGATTTCACGAGTATTTTATTTGAACAGATCAGGTTTTCAGAGTACCTGTTTTTTCATGTACAAAATTAGCTTGATAATCATGTTAGCCTAAGTAATTCAAGTCAATATCTTATCATAATTAGATTATAATCATTCCACTTAGTATACCAATTCTGTTGTATAATAAATAGCGATAATAGTCCATTTCACCTGACAGATTCTGCTCAATCTTTGACGCATCATTAAATATTAAGATCCTTGTACAAAGTTAATACTCTTCTGTCATCTTTTCTTACTCTAGAGGTCCACATCACTAACAATTTTGTACATTGAGTTTTGAATTTATATTGTGTAGGCTATTGTAGACTGCATTACTAATTCTTCGCAGTATTTGCATTGTTGAAACAGTCACTATACCAACCATTTTTTGTGCACATTATCCTTCCTCACAAAAAGTAATGGATAGTATCGTTTTGCAATAGAGAGGTACTTTAAGTCCTAGTGCTCATGCTATTTCATTGAATCCCAAGTGTGGAAAACTGCAAAGTATCATCACCAACACAAGATTCTGTTTTTGCTTTCTATTACTTCACAAGTAAAGATTCATCATAACTTCCAATAAGTTGGCTTACAATTCTTTATTTATTCTAATTGTAGAGACAACAAAAGGACCAGACAATATCCTACGAAAATAAAAACATACCTTGTCAGTACTTGTTTCTGATATAAATACAGAACTGAGAGGTATATTAAAGCAAGAGGCAGCAATCTGAGCAACTTTTGTGTGCAAACCTTGCCCCATTTCAACACCCCCATGGGTAACCAAGACAGTTCCATCTGTGTAAATTTGAACAAGAGCACCTGCCTACAGCCAAAGAGAAGAAACGTAAATGGCTTGCACAGTGGACACTTCAAATGTAGGCAAACTAAAGTGAACAAACTATTAACTGTAAGACATAATATAACTACATAAGATAAGATAGTTCTTACAGCTTTCCTAGCCATTTGAACAGTGTAATCATATATCACAGTCAAAGTTGGCCTTACAGAATCCTAATAAAGGGTGTGAACCCACTCAGAACATACACTGAATGTTAAACATTGGGACATTGGGATACCTCATTGGATACTTCCTTGGATCCTAATCTAGTGCCTAGTCTAGTGGCTATCATCTAATTATTATGTTCCTTGTATTATCTATATATTAGATGCTAACCTCTTTGTAATATTACACCACTACTGAATATAATTCTTCACAACAATCTTATCTTGTAATATGGTATCAGAGCAGGGAGAGTTTAAAGATTGAAGAGTACTGCTACTGCTAAACTGCCATTGCAGTACTGCTGCTAAACTGCCATTGCAGTACTGCTGCTACTACTTCTGTCTTTCTTATGTTCGAATCAAAACTCAACCAAACCTACATACCTGTAAAGAAGAGCTGAAGACAAGACGAACCCAGAAATCCGGCCGCCATCTTCCAGCACACGCGCCACCAGAAGGTTCACAGTCGCCGACTCACGCGCCCACGCGCCGGCGCGTGGGGTGTCTTCCTGTCATTTTCCGGCGAAGCTGCAGAAGACATTCTTGTTCGTCCTGTCCTTCCGAGTCCAACAGTGGTATCATTATTCAGTTCTGAGAAGTCTTAATTTTCTGATATATAAACTGTATGTATATGTGCGTATATATAACTGTATATATATGTATATGTGCATAATCCCTTGTTATATATATATATATATATATATATATATATATCCCTTGGTTAGTTATATATATATCTTAGTTAGTTAAGACTTGACTAAGATTTGAAGAAAAACCGCGGGGATTGTTATTTGAATATTATTTTATAATGACGGATACTAGTGATTCCGCAATTTCAAGCCGAAGTACTGCTATAAGTAGCAGTAAATTGGGGTTTCATAGTACTCCATTTGTAAGTCCTAAATTCGATGGGAAAAATTTCCTCGAATGGTCGAAAGCCTGCACGATGGCCCTTAAATCCCATAAATTAATGAAATATATTAATGGGAAAGTCAAGCAACCCCTGGAGACAGATACAGACTATGATGATTGGGATTCAGAAAATGCCATGGTATGTTCTTGGTTGTTCAACTCCATGGAGGTGCATATTCGCAAGAGCTATATCTTTATTGACACAGCCGAAGAAGTGTGGAAATCTCTTACCCGGACATATTCTTTTTCCAGAAATATAGCCAAGCGATTTGAAGTAAATCGGAAGATATGGGCATTGGCTCAAGAAGGTAGAACTCTTGCTCAGTATTACTCAGAGCTGACATCCCTATGGAGTGAATTAGCTCATTACACTATTTTTTAATGTAAAAATGCCGAAGACCATGAGAAATATCAAAAAATGATGACTGAAGAACGGGTGATGAAATTTCTGGATGGTGTGTCTAATGAGTATGACTCAATCAAAAATCAACTTATCGGACAGGTTCCTTTTCCGACAGTAGAGAATGCATATGGTCGTGTTCAATTAGAGGAAAGTCGAAAGCAAAGCATGGCCCCGACAACTTCCTCTGATAGATCTGCACTTATAACTGGAAAAATTCCGCAACCTGAGCCTGAGAAAGAAGAACAGTCTCCAGTGGCTCTTATGGGTGAAAGATCCACTCTTCAGTGTGATTATTGCAACAAGATGAATCACACCCGTGAGAATTGCTTTATTCTACACCCTCACCTAAAAATCAGAGAACGTGGAGGACGCAGCCGAGATGGCTATCGAGGTGTAACATCCAGAGGAACAGGCAGGAATACAGGCAGGGGAAATCCTTTTAATGCTCATTATGCAGTGTCAGAATATGAGGTGCCCCCTTCAACAGGAACAATGACCCCTTCTGAACTCAACAACTTTCGACAGTTAATGTTCCAATTGAACACTGCTCCATCAACACCCACTGCTAACTCTGCTCATGGAGGTATATCTTGTCATCTTACCTCCGATAAATGTTCTAATTCATGGATTATTGATTCCGGAGCATCAGCACATATGACTGGAAATGCTAGTTTCCTAGAATCATATAATGGTGAAACAGACAATATTCGTGTTGCCAATGGAGCTATTGTACCTATTCATGGACAAGGCACTTCTCACTGCTTCTCATCATCATTGCCGTTATCTGATATGTTACATGTTCCCTCCTTAACAGCAAACTTATTATCTGTTCAGCGTATTACTGAAAATCTTAATTGTTCAGTAACCTTTTTTTCTTCTCACTGTCTGTTTCAGGATCTGGTGACAGGCAAGGTCCTTGGCAGTGGTAAAGTGGTAGATGGGCTATATCTTATGGAAGGTAATTCTGTTATGCCTTCGACAAGTTATCAGGCAGTGTTTTTTAAGGCGCTAATTATAAAAAAGCGCAAGACCCAAATTTGAGGCGCGAATCGCGAAGCGCCATTAATCGCGCGCCTTTTTACCAAAAAAAGATAAGCACATATTTAACAATAAACTACTACTTAACATAATCTTAACATTCAAACATAACAAAGAACATAAATAAAATGATAATAATATCAATAATGAAGCCTTCATTTATAAAGTTCTCTAATTCAAAAGCTTCGATGTCATCTAACTCAATCTCCGGCCCCTCAAATTATCGCTTTACCTCTTCATTATCATTTATCAGACTTCAAAAGATCTTCCATTAGTTGTGTGAAATAATTTTAGGGGTTTTTCCTTTTACCCTCCTTTTTAAGGGTATTCATGTCTTTTACTGTTATGAGCGCCTTTTTGCGCCTTTTAGCGCTTTTTTGCGCCTTTTTGCGTTTTTTAGCGCCTCATGAGCGCCTTTTGGACGATTTCAGAATCGTGCTAAATCGCACATTTTTGAATCGCACACCTTGCAACTAAGCGCGAAGCGCCATTAATCGCGCCTTTAACAACACTGTTATCAGGTGTCATCTACATCTAATCCTACATCTAGCCCTGTTTTAGAATCCTTGTACCAATGGCATAGACGGTTAGGCCATCCATCTTTTGGTGTTTTATCGCATCTTTTTCCTATTTTAGCATCAAAATGTAAAAAGGAGGAATTTTTCTGTGAACCGTGTCAATTGGCCAAACATAAAAGATCATCTTATCCATCAAGAAATAAAAGAAGTTCTACTCTTTTTTCTACTATTCATACTGATGTTTGGGGTCCATTTAGACATCCTACATATGATGGGTATAGGTGGTTTGTTGTCTTTGTTGATTGTCATTCTCGACTTACTTTTGTATATCTTCTTAAACACAAAAGTGAAGTATTTGGATGTTTTAAATCCTTTCACAACATGATACAAACACAGTTCAATGCCTCTGTTAAAATTCTTTGGAGCGATAATGGTACTGAATATAATGGACCATTTTTTTTTTTTGCTAAATTAAATATATATTAGAAAAGGAAGAATAAACAAAGGGATTAACCCATGATCTATGACAAGTCATAGATAGAACTATCTATAGACAATCTAATAGAGTAGATTGTAAATAGTAAGCAAACAACTAAACTAGAGGAATAGCTTAAAAAAGTAGATCAGTCCTGCTACATGCTATCTTTGCAAACCAAGTAGAGGTAGTAAGCTTTGCTCGAGTGTCAGCAAGAATACCCACTAGGAGTTTCTTCGGGTGGAGAATGCCTAAGTTGTGCTTTCTAGCGTTTCGCTCTCGCCAGATGAAATAGTTGTAAACCTGAACCAGAAGTAAAGCCACCCTTCGTTTCGCGCCGTCCGTAATTTGTAAGAGGTGTAGTTGAAAATCAGACCAAGTGTGACCAGTAACTCCCAAGTTAAACAGTGAGAGACACGAAGAAAGAATATGTCGACTAAAGGAGCAGTGCAAGAATAAGTGGTTGTCAGTTTCACGTCCTCCTATACAAAAGAAACATTGTTGATCCAACTCAATACCAAACCTTGCAAGGTGAGCTAAGGTATTGAGGCGCCCTTGACTAAGCAACCATTGGTGATGAGCATACCTGTTCACTTTGAGTTTATGCCAAACAGCTTGATGCCATTGCACTTGATGACTACGGTGCCTAATGGATTCCCAGACATGGCGTGTTTTAACCTTACGAATATCCAAACCATCCCATAATATAACATCCCGAATATCTAAGTTAAAACAAGGGTAGTTAAAGTTGAGGATCCATTGAGACAAAGTGGGATCTAGGTGGTGATGTCCTGGTTGGGTCGAGGAAGACGCCAACTTCTTGAACTAATGATATTATGCACCTTAGCATCTTTATGCATACCACATTGAGGTATGATAGGGGCTGTCAAAGATTTAGCAAGACATGCACCGTTCCACCAAGGATCAAACCAAAGAGAGATGGTGCAGCCGTCACCGATCGAGTAAGAGATAAAATGGAGAGCAAGACTACGAAGTCTAAGAACCTTTTTCCAAATCCAAGAGCAGTCCGTAGGAATACGTATTGTCCAGAAATGCTTGTGCTTGAGAACTGTTTGGTTGACCCAGGAAGCCCATAAAGTAGGAGCACGTTTGATGATTTTAAGTAAATGACACATGATTTGTGCAGTGTTCCAATCAGACGGATCCTTCAACCCCAGCCCACCTTCTTCCTTAGGTAAGCACATAGTCTTCCAGCTGACCTTGGCACCCCCCTTATCATTAATATTACCTCTCCAAATGAACTTTGTAAGCATTGATTGAATCATATCATGAATTGCATTATGAAGAAGGAAATGGTTTGACCAGAATGCTTGAATAGCAAACAAAACGGACTTAACCAATTGAACTCGTCCTGCGAAAGAAAGGAGCAAAGAAGTCCAGACAGCAATTCTGTGAGTGAGTTTTTGTATGAGTGGCATACAAACGTTAATGCAAAGTTGGGATGAGATGAGGGGCACCCCTAAAAACCTTACTGGGAGGCTTCCCCGAGGGATTCCATAAGAATCATCGAACCACTCCACAAATGCAGGGGAACAATTACAAAAGAAGCTGGTGCTTTTATGCACGCTAGGAAGTGTCGGGAATTTTGAGACTACAAAGGAGATTTGGGATTTATTGGCATCCCGCTATACTACATCTGATCTTGCTCACCAGTATCAAATCACGAGTTCACTAAGCAAGCAAAAACAAGCATCGGTCAATCAGTAGCTGATTTTCTATCTCAAATACAAGCACTTTGGGATCAGTTGACACTATCTGAACCAAAGTGGCTACATACAGAGGATGCTTCACTTTATCACACATACCGGGACCAACAACAACTCATCCAGTTTCTTATGTCTCTTACCCAGGATTATGAACCAGTTAGAGCTGCTCTTCTTCATCGTGTTCCGCTGCCCACTCTGGAGAGTGCCTTAACTGAACTAATCTCTGAGGAAACTCGACTTGGGATCGACAAAACCAGTCCCCTGACTGATACTGTCCTAGCAGTGCCACCAATAACTACTTTTGACAAATCCTTTTGCAGGTTTTGTCGTCAAAACGGGCATGTAACAAAAGAATGTGCAGCACTTCGCAATCATACATGTCAACATTGTCATCAAAAGGGTCATTACTCGATTCAATTTTGTAAGAAAAGACTATCTTTTCATACAAACAAGTTCTCTCAGTCTTCCGCTGGTGCAACCTCTGAATCTACATCAGATACAACATCAACTACATCCACTAGTGAGCTTGAATCCTTACTCAGATAGGTTTTATTTAAAGCTAGCTCTCCCTCCACTGCTTTCTCTACCACTTCAGGTAACTCTTAGTATCTTGATTCAGCATGTTGTAATCATGACAAATGATTCATCCATATTTACCACAAAAATAGAGAATTCATTCCTTCCAAATATTCAAACTGCTGATGGTTCTACAATGAAAGTATCACATACTGGAACTATATCCACAGGGAATCTTTCTCTTCCTAACACATATTTTGTTCCAAATCTTTCACTTAACCTTATCTCTATTGGTCAATTATGTGAACTTGGTCTTGATATTATCTTTACCTCTTCTGGTTGTCGTATACAGGATCCTCAGACGGGGCAAATTCTTGGGACAGGACGTAGATACGGAAGGTTGTTTGAGCTCACTTCCCTTCATCTACCTACACCTCCATCATCACTTGCCCATCTAGCTGGTTCTGTTTCATCCACAACTAGTATTTGGCATTCCCGGTTAGGCCATCCTTCATCTTCTCGTTTACAAAAGCTAGTATCTAGCGGTCAATTAGGTAGTGTCAATATGGACAAAATTGATTGTGTGTCATGTAAACTGGCAAAACAACATGTACTTCCATTTCCTATTCATTATGAAACATCATCAGCTACTTTTGATCTTATACACTCTGATATTTGGGGTCCCTCTCCAACTCCAACCATGGGGGGGTCTAGGTACTATGTGATATTTGTTGATGATTTCTCTCGATACACTTGGATATATATTTTGAAAAATCGATCTGAATTAGGAGAAACATATAAAAACTTGGCCACTATGATTGATACTCAATTCAGAAAGAAAATCAAACTTTTTCGTGCCGACAATGAAAAAGAATACAAAGAATCAGAACTTACAAAATTTTTGGCATCTTATGGTACACTTGCACAAAGTTCTTGTCCTTACACATCACAACAAAATGGTCATGCCGAACGCAAACACAGACACATTCTTGATACAGTACGAGCTCTTCTAATTTCTTCTTCTTGTCCAGAATTCTTTTGGGGGAAAGCTGCATTAACTGCTGTTCATACAATAAACATGATTCCTTCTCCAGTCACAGATAATGTGTCTCCTTATGAAAAATTGTATGAAGAACCACCTTCATATGATACCCTTAAAGTTTTCGGTTCACCATGTTTTGTTCTTCTTTCTCCACATGAAAGAACAAAACTAGAACCTCGTGCCCGTCTTTGTTGCTTTATTGGGTATGGCAGTGGTCAAAAGGGATATCGTTGGTGGGATCCTATCTCTCAAAGACTTCGAATCTCTCGTAATGTGACATTTTGGGAACACAAAATGTTCTCATCTATGTCAGAGTTTAAAATTAACACTCATGATAAAACTAGAATGGATATATGATTTCAGAATGAAGAATCAAGAAAACAATGTAAGGGAAACTAATAAACTCTTGTATTGATTGTATTGATGTATTGTGTATATTACATACAGAAGTAACTAATTTATACAGGAAAGATGAACAAGAAAGTCTATGTTATTAGTTACAAAGTTGTACAAAGTCTATGTAGCCGAAAGTGAGTTGCAGAAAGTCTTTGTAGGTAGCACAAAGTCTAATGTAGTAGCTGAGCACAAAGTCTAATGTAGTAGCTGTATTTTAACACCCCCCTCAAACTTAAGATGGTTGAAAAACCAACTTGAGTTTGCAATCACGAAATGAACCAGGAGGAAGAGATTTCGTGAAAATATCTGCAACATTATCTACACTAGAGATAGCATGAAGACGAACCGTTCCTTGTGCAACCTGTTGACGGGTGAAATGACAATCAATCTTTATATGTTTAGTGCGTTCATGAAAGACATCATTGTGAGCAATGTCCCTGGCACTTTTGCTATCACAGTAGATAATAGTGGCTGGAGAATGAGTTACAGTCTCTTCAAGTAACCATCGTAGCCAAATTAATTCCTGCGTGGTGTCAGCCAGAGCTCGATATTCTGACTCAGCACTAGATTTTGAGGCAAGGGATTGTTTCTTACTGCGCCAAGAGATAAGAGAGTCACCCAGAAAGAAGCAAAATCCTGTAGTGGAACATCTGGTAGTGGGATCACCACCCCAATCAGCATCAGAATATGCATGTAACTCAAGTGATGAGTTGTATGCATAATGTAATCCATGAAAGATGGTGCCTTTGACATAACGAAGTATGTGAAGGACAGCTGTATAGTGAGGAGTGCGAGGAGCTGCCATAAATTGACTAACAATATGAACAGCATGAGCAATGTCAGGACAAGTGACGGTAAGATAAATTAGACTTCCTACCAACTGGCGATATAATGTAGGGTTGGCAAGCAGATCACCATCTTTAGAGTTAAGTTTGACCTCGTATTCCAAAGATGTCGATGTAATCTTACTGTCGCTGATTCCATATTTCAACAAAAGATCAGATGCGTACTTAACTTGAGAAAGAGTATATCCAGTAGGAATAGAAGAAACCTCAAAACCCAAGAAGTAGCTTAATGAACCAAGATCTTTCATTTCAAATTGCTGACTGAGAAACTGTTTTAGATCAGAGATACCTGCAATATCATCTCCAGTGATAATCATATCGTCAACATGGATATTCCACCAGGTTTTTCTACAACTACAACCATTGGAAAAATATGCAAGCTAAAGAAGACTATTTATGGGTTGAAACAGTCTCCAAGGGATTGGTTTGGCAAATTTCAGAGAGCAATGATTAAATTCGACTACAAACAGAGCAACTCGGATAACACCATGTTCGTGAAAAGACGAGATGAAAAAATCACAGTGTTGATTGTTTATGTCGATGATATTATGATCACCAGCAACGACACATGTGAAATTGCTAATGTTAAACGCAAGCTTGCCTCTGAATTCGAGATGAAGGACTTAGGAAAACTACGATATTTCCTTGGTATTGAGGTCTCAAGAAGTCCGGGTGGTATCTTCCTCTCACAACGGAAGTATACACTTGATCTTCTGAATGAAACAGGGATGTTGGGATGTAGACCTGCAGATTCTCCAATAGAAGCAAATCATAAGCTTTGTGGAGATGCTGGTGAAATTGTCGATAAATCTCAATATCAAAGATTAGTCGGACGACTAATCTACCTTGCACATACAAGGCCAGACATAGCATATGCAGTGGGAATTGTTAGTAGATACATGCATGATCCTCGTCAACCTCATTTGGATGCAGTTTATATGATATTAAGGTATCTTAAAGCTGCTCCTGGAAAAAGAGTAATGTTTACCAAAAACAAACATCTTGAGGTTGAGAGCTATACAGATGCAGATTGGGCCGGATGTCAAGACGATAGACGATCGACTTCAGGATATTGTACATTTGTTGGTGGCAATTTGGTTACTTAGCGAAGCAAGAAACAACCTGTGATTGCCTTATCCAGTGCTGAGGCAGAATATAGAGCTATGGCTAAAGGTGTACGCGAATTATTGTGGATAAGATTGTTTCTACAAGAATTGGGACTTGCATCCGCAACTCCAATGAAATTGCATTGTGATAACAAAGCCGCTATTACCATTGCTCATGATCCAGTTCAACATGATCGGACCAAACATATCGAAATTGATCGACACTTCATCAAAGAGAAGATCAATAATGATACCATTGGTATTCACTTTGTAAGATCAGAGGACCAGATAGCTGACATATTTACCAAAGGTCTAAATCGGAAGATGCTTCATCCTCTTATTTGCAAGTTGGGCATGAGCGATATATATGCATCAACTTGAGGGGGAGTGTTAAACATTGGGACATTGGGATACCTCATTGGATACTTCCTTGGATCCTAATCTAGTGCCTAGTCTAGTGACTATCATCTAATTATTATGTTCCTTGTATTATCTATATATTAGATGCTAACCTCTTTGCAATATTACACCACTACTGAATATAATTCTTCACAACAACAATCTTATCTTGTAATACTGAAGCATTCCTAAACTGGTATCTGGTTATTGAAATCTAAAACATAAATTTACCTGATTCAAGAATTTAGTAGTAAATGATATCCCAAACTTTGTTGGAACCATAGCAATTCCACGTTTCTTCCACCTGTTCTGCAGGTTGAACTGTTCAACATTCTCCCTGGCACTTGAATAAGCGGATGATGTTTTCAATTCATTCCACAATCTCTCTAGAGTACAATGTTCAATTTTCTGCCCAAAATGCAAGACTGATCCTTCACTAATAAAATTGATTTCCTGAAAAGTTGACATTTAAAAAAGATTACAAAAACATCCATGCCTGGAATAATCATACCAATAATAATGATTACCTAACCATCAAAAGAACCTGACTTACCCTTATAACTTCTGGACTTCTGCGAACTTCCATTGCAATTCTTTGTATCCAGTTTTCAGTAATTAGCATACCTTGAGGACCACCAAAACCTCGAAAGGCAGTATTACTAGGAAAATTTGTAAAACAAACTCTTCCATTGACCCTGACATTTGGTATCTCATAAACATTATCTGAATGAAACATAGCACGCTCGAGAATAGAAAGGGAAAGGTCAAGTGAATTTCCGCCATTGTTGAAAATTTCAAGATCCAGTGCAAGCACCTTCCCATCATTTGTAAACCCAACCTGTCCACATAAATTTAATTGGTGGTTATATGAAACATTCCAAAAATATACCAAACAACTTTATGCAGAACATGTTTCAACAACAACGCTACTTTGCTACTATCAACATAAACCTTCCTAAAAATTTATCACAACATGCAATTCAAAAGGCCTGGTGCGTTCTCAAGTTATAGAAATTCAAGAGGACATGGCACTGTCCAGAAGATAAGAGTGTGGACATAAGATTAATAGAATACTAAAGAATTTACGATGGCGCAAATGGAATAGTTTCTTTTTTCTCTTTTTCAGATTCCTAAACAGGTGAATAATACAGAATCTTTTGATGATTTGATCAGGTTTAGAAGGGACTTGTGTTCAACCATTCTGGTATTCTAAATTCCAATGGATACAAAACAGTTGTCAATTTAATCACTTGAAATACAGGAAAACAGTACCTTGTAATTTCCCAGAAAGCTATGGCGCTGCCCAGTAGTCATCATATCTACATCCCTGTCTAAAGTAAGTTTCACAGGGCGATTAAGCAGATAAGATGGAACTGCTGCCACAGCAGCAAAAAAAGCTGACCTTGTCTCCTTCCCACCAAATCCACCACCAATTCTTTTGGTCTTGCATACCACTTTTGACATTGGAAGCCCAAGAACATGAGAAACATACTTTTGGTGCTTTTGAGGGGCCTGAATATAAAAGCAGGATCAGAATAGTTAGATGACACCAATGAACACATGGGGAAGCACAAACTTATAACAACAAAAATCAAAACTTATAATAATTATGGTAATAGACCTCAATCATTCCATGAAATAGGTATAGGGTGCTTTCATGGAAAGAGGTATCCAAACACGGTAGAGAGAGAAAAGTCCTATAAATCTCAGAACGAAAAGACAACAAATTTATGACATTCAAAAGAAACTCGATGGATTCCCAATATATACATGTGACATTTATGAGGAAAATGAGATCTCCAAAACTTTAAAATATCAATTGCATGAATTGATCAGTGTGACAATATATCTCAAACCATTATTTTTTGACTAGTGAAATAATTTACCTGTTCTCAGTTATCCATCATAGATTAGTCATGCATATATATATATATATATATATGAATCCCTCATCTTTTAGACAATTTTATTTGTTAACAAGCAGGCAAAGAGGATGGATACACTGGCTAATCTGGTGCAGATTGTTTCTCATTAGATGTATACAGCCTACGTCTGTCCCCTCCCCTCACTTGATTCTTAAAAGTGTTGGTCCTTGAACGATACAGATCTTCGCAGCTAGTTCTAAACTTGATTTCATCAAGGTGTGTTCAGGAAAAAAAAACTAAACTCTGGCTGATCCATTGCATCTTGCTTCTTACTTTACTTTATGGATGATTGAAGGGTTAGGAGGGAAAAAAAAAATAGAATAACTTACATGTGGAGAAATATATAAACTCCAAAACTTAGTATCTACTAGGCAATTTATCCGCGCTTCGCGTGGTTTATAAATTTTTGTTTTAAAATATTGAAGTTAAATAAAATAATTTTAATTATTTAAAAAAAAATTGATCTCTTAAGAATTTCCAAAAAAAAAATTGATTTAAAACAATCTACATAAATTATTAATTGGAAAAATACTCTCATCAGATATCTAAAATTTTGATAAATCTTAAAAATATCATAAGCATAAAATTAGCAATAACAATACAAACGTAATCTTTCCGATAAAAGTTATAAATATTAAATAGAAGAACGTTTTTTAAAGCCGACGCCCCTCTCATCACATACATGTTCAATAATAGCGTAAGAATTTATTTAATTAGAATATTAATTTATTTCGACAAAAAATAATGAACAATGGGTGCATAACTTAATTTATCCATTCAATCCGCTAATAAAATAGTTGGGTTGGTTCAATTTAATCGGTTTGGTCATAAGCCATGTAGAATTTATTCAAGTGCAAAAGCAAAAATAGTTTGTATAATTTTTATACCAATTCCAGATGTTAAGCGAATATCTATATACTTTTATACTTTATTACGATTTCCATAATGAGTCATAATAAAGATGGTTTGAGAAGTTTTTTTTTTTCTAATTATGGTTTGAGAAGTTAAGGTCATCTTTACTACAATCGTTCAAAAAGAAATTAATGTGGTCGTATAGGGAATAAAGAAAGAACGCAATGTAAACAATTGTTAGTCATCATTTTACCTAAAAAAACGAAAATTCAAGAAAAATATCTTAAACATTTTTTGTGCATTTCTGATCTCCTAGAATTATAATATATATAGATATATAGATATCCATATTCGATCAACAATACAATCATATTGTCTCTAAAAGTTCAAAATAACTACATAATAAAATGATCTAAAGGTTCAAATTTTCATCTTAAACAACAAAAAAAAGAAAGAAAAGAATGTGCAACTAATTTCTTGATGTTCCGGACTTTCGTGGGGAGGGGAGTGCGAGTCATGCCCTATATCCCTCCCTTTCACTTAAAGCATTTTAGACCTCCCACGTTAAGTAAAAGTAATTCAAGTGTCTACCGCAAATTGAAACTGTGATATGTGAACTTTTGTGACATAAAAATTTAAAATTAAAAAAGAATGAGTTTTTGGATATATAAATTTGAAGCAGACAAAACATACTTGAGTTGATGAGATCATGTGGACCTCATTGCCACCGTCGATTGTCCATATCAAGCTGCTATTTGGCTCCAAATAGAAGTGCTCTTGACCGCCAACCTGGACCTGCCCTTCAACTATCCTGTCACATTCACCAGATCGGAAACAGAGTTCTACGTCCCCTTTTGTTAATGTTCTATCCGTGTCTGGATGAAAACTTTTGTTTTTGACAGCATCAGTTATTGATAAAATTGCTGGCAAGTCTTCATATTCAATGTGAACTTTTCCTGCAGCATGTCTTGCATTTTCATGTGTATCAGCTACAACAACTCCTATTGGCTGGACAATACATAACAATGTTATGTGCAGAAGTGGATGTGGATGAGAGGAAAACAATAATAGGATGAAAAGATGCATGTACAATTGGCATCCTTTCGAAAGTATTAATTGGAGCTTAATGTACAATTTTGGAGAATTTTGCTACAAGATGTGAGAAGAGATTGTTTTGTAATGTTCCAGCACCAAAATTTCCTATTTAAGAAGATTGATCTATCAAAGAGTATAAAATTTATACCTGACCAACACAAGTGACAATTTCAGTAGCAAAAAGTTCCTCATCTGCAATAACTGCCCCAACCATCTTGTCTCCAGGTATATCTTTAGCAAAAAATATACCTGCGACTCCTGGTGAACTCTTGGCTTCTAAATCATCTATAGCAAGGATACGAGCATGAGGTTTCTCACTCAAAACCATAGCAGCATGTAAACTGTTGGGCGGCATTGGTGCATCATCTGTGTACTCAGCCTCTCCAGTGACCTGGAAATATCAACGTATGGTCAAAAGTCACAAAGGTATGCCGTGTGATGCAGGACAGAATATTAAATCGATAACAAAATAGATAATAAGCAATGAATTATACGAATCCCAAGAATAATCAATATTATTATTCCCAAGAAAAAGTGTATAATCAAAGCTAAGTAATATGTGGGGATTACATCACTTATATAGTAAATTTAAACCCTAATATTGAACCAAATGGACCAAGGTCTGTAACAATTGGGCTTTATTATAAATAAATTACTTATATGATAAATTCCTAACCCCACATATAAAACATATAAACAAATAATTTTAATTCTCTCTAAACTAAATACAAATAAACCTATTATTAACATATATAAAAAGTCTTCAATCCCGTTCCTCATCACCGTGGAAATGATCAACAGAATTTTGGCATATTCTTCATAAACAAACACCTAATATTATGAAACCTGATGTACGATTCAAGATTTGTTGTTTTCAAAATTAAAGTTATTAAAAGTTCCCTAAATGCAGCATTTTTAGAATAAAAAAAAAAAAAAAGGAAACTTCCCAGGCGTAAGACTCAAACTAGTAGTTTGTCCTGCAAGTGTTTTGTCATTAAATAAACAGTATGTCTAATAGTTTGAGTAAAAAGAGGTATAGTAACTTAGAATTTAGAAAAAATAGAGGGTAAAAAAAATATAAAACATCTTAGAACCTACATATTACAAGATCAAAACATCTCAGGAAGATGTACTTGAGATTCTTATCTCTATGTCCTGAACAACTCAGTCATAATTATTCTCCTCACAGAACAACAGCATCACCCCTTAACCGAAAAAGTCACATCCTAATTAGAAGAGGCCACAGAAACTTAAGTAAATAAAAAGACAGAAGATAAATCTAAATGAGAAACGTAATGCATTACAGAACATTGCAATTATTGGATACAGCCTATAAGAAAAGAATCCAAACAGAAATTCAACACATTAGCAAATTTACTGTTCTAACAAATGATCCAGGACAGTGTAAATAGGATGATCTTACTTGAAGTCTGGAGGATAGATGAATCTCAGGAGATCCCACAGAATTCCCTTGTTTTCTAATCTCAAAGTTCTGACTTCCCGTGATGGATGGCCGATTAAAAGAATGCACAGCGGACAGGTAAGATGATGGCATGCGTTCCATAAATGATTTCTGTCCATCCATTTGATATGAGATCCACATAAAAAATTTGAAAAAGAAGCTCAAGGTCAATGATTTCCGGAACTCCACCATCCCACCGGGCGCATCATCCCTTATTACAATATCTTGTTCCAAAACCTTAAGAGCACCCAGCAGACACTCTCTGTTCCAACTCTTTCCTATAAGAAAATTTTTAGTTCTTGATGCAGAAAGAGAGAGAGCAGCAACGCCTCCATAGACGATTGATGCATCTGATACTATCCACTGATGATCCTTTTCCTCAAGGAAAACACGCATCGCAGAATTTACAATTGCAATATCATCATCTCTCCGATGTGCTTGCTTGAATTCTTTCACATGTTCAAATGGCCGAGTCCAAGGCAAGAACACCGAGAGTAAAATCTCACCAGCGGCCAAATCCACCTTACGGTAACTCAGGAAGAATTTTTCTGCCAATGTTGATCTTTCGTTTCCTTTGCAGTCAATAATTTGGAATGTTGCTCCTGCAGCCATCCAAAGAGGGTTTAAGTCTGATATTGGACTTGCAGTACATATATTTCCGCCAACTGATGCAACATTTCTTATCTGTTTCCCCGCAAACCATTTTAACTGTTCAATGAATGCCCTACAGGAAGAAGTTTCATGGGAAGGACGTTGAGTGGTAACCTTCTGAAGAATTTCAAGGAATTCAGATAGTCTAAGAGAAGAGCCAATCTCCAATCCATTATCAGTCACAGTCACAGTATTGAGTTCTGGTACATGCGTAACAGATATCAGAACAGGGTAACGGATTCTCTTTAGCCTCATCTCTATTCCCACCTCAGTGTTACCAACAACTAATTTTGCATCTGGGTATCTTGCTCGTAAGTCTAAAACATGCGACAGTCTTGAAGGTCGATACCACTTCAGCCCTCCAAATCCACTCATTTTTAAGTAACTCAATTTCCGCAACAACAACTCAGGGGGGAATATGAGCTCTTTATTGGTGTATGCACTTCCATTAATTTCACTGTACGAAACAGGTTTAAAAGAACTGTCACAGCCACTACTTTGTTTTGTGATTTCATTGGTGCTTGCATCTTTTGGTCCACAAGAACATGGCTTACCAGTTCCAGGACATATGAATTTACCCACATTAGGGACTGGAGATCTTTCAGTGTACAACAAATCATCTGTTTTGGAGAAGACACGAAATGCATCCATAATTGGTCTGTAACCTGTACATCGACACAAATTTCCTGCTAGACTTTCTTCAATCTGTTCTTCCGTCGGCGATGTTCGGCTTGATCTTAATAATGCATACAAAGACATGACAAAACCAGGAGTACAAAATCCACACTGTGAGCCATGGGAACATGCTAATGATTCCTACAGAATTTAAGGTCAAACACATGTTAGTACTCGAGAGAAAAAATTGTGCAGAAACTCCTTGACCGCTACCATAACATTTACAGGATAAAAGATGATCTCAAAATATATTACCAACCATTTAGTTCCCTTCTTAGTTATACAATCAAATCTTTATGTGGGAGTGATTATATCTGAGTATACAATCATGCAAAACATGTGGATTCTTTGGTTCACTCAATCTGCTAACGACATCACACCCCACAAGTACAGGTTGTTAACTGCAGCCAATAAAACCCCAAATAATGACATGAAGGCATACTATCTTGGCATATACTATCACTTTTTGTGATAGTAGAAACTCTGTATTCACGTTTCTAAAAGGTCGAAAAAGTTATTTTCTTCTGTTGTACATTCATCTCTCTACAAGTGTTCTTTCACCCAAAAGTTAAATTGAGTACATATTGCAACAAAATCAGTGTTGAAACATTTGCAACCAAAGAAGATACTATAAAGTCATTTTGAGAGGAATTTCCAAAATAATTAATTCTAAATTATATAAAAAATGTACTGAAAGAGATTAGCCCGTCAACACAGTAAAGCTGAAGATTTTTCTCAGTTTGATGTTAATGATGAAATAAACAAGAAAAAACAGATCTACGAAGCAAGTCACCATGTCTTGTCTGCTTATGGTCAGAGTTATGTCTAAGGGTCACTCAAATTAACTTCAAAATTGAGTCCATCAGACAATTAAAATGTAGACTTCAAGTTGACAACTAAACAAATAGCTTTCTGGACTATGGTTTGCTGATATTAGGCCTCACCATTATATTAAATCACATGTCAGAGCCAACCAATGTTTCTAAAATCTAACCAATAATTTATATTTTACTAGTGCAGACCATGAATAAATTATAAGAACTACTAGTCGAGAAAATTTATTAAATATAAAAGAATAATTCTATACCTGAACTGGATGCAACCCATGTCTTCCACTCCCAATTCCTTCCACCGTAATTACATGCATGCCTTCTACAGAATACAGAGGAGTCAAGCAAGCATTGACCGCATGGTGCCTAGAAAGGAAATTTACAGTAAGAAAGCCATGCTTGTTCCTACATTGGTATCCATAAGTAGCAAGGAGTATTGTGTGTACTTCAAAAATTGTGCAAGACATGACGGAATCAGAACAGATGTAAGCAAAAGAAGTGGTGAGGGAAAACCAAGAATATAATACATTGTACAATGACGCGTACACCAGCATAAGGGAACATTTACGTATTACTATAGCACCCACTTGTACAGAGAGAAGTTGTTTTCTTCTTTCTTGTTGTAATCAATTTAAAAATTTTGTGTACCACACATGCCTCCATCGAGGCTGACTTGTAGATGACTACAGATTAGTTACTCCTTTCAGCCTCCAGGTGAAAGTAATTTGTCACTCACATGGACGGTATTACGGAGCTATTTTTATGACGGTATGAAGTTTACAAAAAACCAGGTATAGTGAACCAAAGAGAATACACTAAATACTATACGTGCCGATCTGAATGTCACATAACCTGATCAATTTCACACTGGGGTGAGAGCAGAGCAGAGCAAGATTAATCTTAAATGCAACCATGTAAGATTTATGTCATTGTGCTCTTGGAGAACCAATATTTCAAGAATGTGAAGCTCATAGTCTCGCATACTTTCCTCCAAACTCGTTAATTAGAACAATAACATTTATTCACATAAGCGAACGAAAAAACTGTGTTTTCTTTTATGGAGAAGAATGGTAACTGATTGATTTCTTACCTCATAGCATGAGGACCACTGAACAACCAGATCATGGTCATTTTTAAATTATATAAATCATGCATAACTTAATTCTTCAAGGAAAATTTGGAAGCAAAACCATAATGACAAAGTACATAAATTGTTAATTACATATTACAGAGATGAAACAAGTAATCAATTAATTTCTCATAAGTTAATAAATGAGGCCAATCAGGTCCACTTTGGTATCAAGAAAGTGTTTTACTTAACCCCCTAAAAAGTTGCCTTCCCTTAAACTGTGCAAAGGGTAGTAGATTCCACTTCTCATCAACTATAGAAAACATCTTTACTTCACTATAAAATTCAAAACAAAGATTAAAAAACATTGTTTAGATGCACTATTCTTGCCACTTATATGAGTTGCATTTCTGCAAAAGGCCAAAAGAACGCTTACATGATTGTCCAACTCACTTATTCTACACAGGAATATTGAGAAAAATACACTTACCGACATTTCTTCAGATTTTCATTGAAATAAGAAACCATCACAGTGCATGCCCCACACCCGCCTTCACCACAACCTAGCTTTGTTCCCGTGAGACCTACATCTATATCATAAAAAAAAACAGAGATAATTAACTTAAATCATTGCACATGAACATGGAATACGTCACTAGTCCTTATGAGATATGCAGACCACTAAGAAACAGCATGTTATAAATGCGACAAATAAACGGAACAGCCTCCCAAGAATAGTGCCTGCACTTTTTAATATTGATGGAGAAATTTTTAAAAAGTAAAGGGCTTATCTTTCTACACTTTAGAGTTCAGACATAGACTTTTCCACTTCACGTTACCAACCAGACACTCTTAAAAATAAGAGTAAATTAGATTAAGAATCCCAAATAATGTTTAAGTGAATCGGTTCTTAAAAATTGCTTCATTTAGACTCTTTTCATGTCAAAAACTAGGCTTTTCTATTTACATCTAACGAAATTTGTTTTCTTCAGTAATTTGAAATATAAAGTTACCATGAAAACACAAGTAACTGTCTCAAAGTACACCATCTCCCTCATACGACATCTCTTCTTATAAAGAATCAATCCAGCACAGTCTAATTACCCCTAAACGAAATTCTCCCTAGTAACTTCATTAACCAAATACCTCCCTAAATAATTCCCAAATAACATGTCCTTCATATTCTTTCGTAACCTCCTCTAGTTCAACTCATGTTCTTAAAGAAAAACGTTCGAAACTTCGATTATCAAGAGTTCACCCTCTAAGATACTCAACTAAAAATCGTCTAACTGTAGACAACTTGAACATCCTGATGCTTTTCAGTAATCAATAAAAACAGCACAATCAGCTATATATCATTTCGTTAATTCAAGATTTCAATATACACATGAAAAGGACCAAAAATAATATATATAAATAAAAGGATAATAAGTAGTAGAGAGGAGAAGGTGTTTAGTTTGATTACCTCTAAGATACTCAAGTAAAGTCAAGTGAGCTAAACCATCAGGAAGAACTCTACGAACCCCATTAACATACAAGATCGCTTCATTTGAATACTCATCATCTTCGTTCTTTAGCGATCCCATCTCTCTCCCCCTCTCTCCTCTCTCTCTCTCTCTCCGTGTCTCTTTTTATATGTTTATAGATTATCTACTTCAACATGTATCATATATGTACACGGGAGATATTACATGTGCATAGATTTTGGGGGTGTTTGTTTTGTCTTGTAACCGAAAATTTAGATTATTCAAACACCCTTCGGGTCAGGTCAATTATATAGATACAATTGTTATATTGTTTTTTCGGTTTTTTTACCTAAATATTTTTTGGGTTTTCTATGTTTATTAAAAACATAGCTTCTCATCTTGTTGGTTATAGATTCGATGGAACTGTCACTGTTTGCCAATATAGCTTCATGTACAACAGCAAAACGGATGTGGGATCACATTGGAATTCTGTGTGAAATGATAGAGGAAGTTAGAGAACTTCATGTACAACAGCAAAACGGATGTGGGATCACATTGGAATTCTGTGTGAAGGGAAAGAGGAAGTTAGAGAAAACAGAAAACAGATACTAGTCACTCAGTATGAAGCTTTCATGGCTCAGCCTAAGGAAAGCATTATTGAGATGTTTGAAAGGTTTCACAAGTTGGTGACTGAGCTACAGATGAATGGAAAGGTTTACAACACCAAGGAGCTAAATATGAAATTCCTACTCTCTTCACCAAACCATTTAGAGCAAAGAGTTATTTCTCTAAGAGAAAGAGATTTGAGCATAGTTACATATGATGTGCTTTATGGTGTGTTGAAGACACACGAGCTTGAGCTGCTTCAGAAGAGGGCTATCCAAGTCAACCAAGGCAGAATGGTCAATACATCATGTGCCTTGATTGTCAACAAATCTATTCAAGACCTTGAAGCATCTACAAGTCAGCTGAGGATAAAAGAGATAGTGGATGATGAACCTGAAGTTGAGGTGCCTGAGACTGTTGAGGAAAAGGAAGAAGATGAGTTTTAGACTCTTGAGGAGTTAGATGCCATGGAAAACACTTCATATGTTTTCATGGCCAGAAAATTTTCAAATATCAGATTCAAGAGAAAGCATCCCTTCAAACCTAGACCTCAAAACCATTCATTCAACGAGAGCAATGCACCTGTGAAGCCAAACAAGAACAAATTCAAAATTGGTTATGTGGATAGGTCATCTGTGGATGTTATAGATGCAATGACCTAGGGCATTTTGCTAGTGAATGCAAGAAGCCTAAGAAGAAGGACAAGGAGTTTCTAGAGCTTGAAGCTAAGTGTGAGGCCCTTCTTAGGAAGCAAACACCAGGCAAGGCCTACATAACTGAAGGGAAGTGTTGGGATGATACTGACAGTGATGAAGAAGAGCAAGAATTCTGCAGCTATGCCTTGATGGCCAATTCCAAGGAAGAAACATCTTCATCAGACTCTCAGGTACCATCTCTCACTACTATAGACATGTCTGTTTCTGAATACAAGATTATGATTGAACAATTATCTGTTGAGATGTTTAACATTCATACTAGTATGACTGCTGCTAATGAAGAGATTGTGAAATTGTTTGCTAGAAATGAACTGTTAAACAAAAGGAATGAGAAACTTGAGCTAACTGCTATGCAAGTAGAAAACCTTAAGAAAGAAGTTAAATATTTAGAGAATAAGGTTCTATGTGCTAGTCAGATTGAAAAGGCTCTTAGGGATGAGATAGCTGAGAATGAATTCAAACTCAGAATCTTTAAGAACTCCCCTAGTCTATTGCAATCATATCATGAGAAACATCAAGAGAATGCAAAGGCTGCTATTGGTTTTGACTAGGACACTCTCAGGAAGAGGAAAGGTTGTGCTGTCATTGAAAATGACAAGGTTGTTCATGAGAATGTGCCTCATGTTTTGAAAAATGCTAAGACACCTATCTTTAAAGAATCAACACTTGATAAAATAATCTCGCAAATTCTCTTTCACATTCATGGTGGAGGCACTCACCTCAAAGTTTATTACAACAACATATTGATTTATATAGCAAATCCCTAATTCTCAATAATGGAAATTAACATAATAATGGAGCATCGAATTTGATCCAATTAGTAGACCCACTTGAATCATCTTCCTCATCGTGATCATTCTTTTTATCCTCATCCTCGTCATATCTTTGTTCCCAATGCGTCTCTTTCATCGTTTCACGATTTTCCTCAGAATTCCTCTTTTTTGTCATTGTTGATTTGGAATAGTCTCTTACAAAAACGTATCATCGTCATTGTGTTTTCTGTCATATTCTTTGATTTTTTTTTTCACCCATGAATTATCGCAAGTTTTTACCCTCACACCACGAACTCTCGTAGTGTTATTTTTCTCACCCACAAACTCTTGCGGGATTCTTCACACACTCGTAGTGTTAATTATTCTCAACACTTGAAATTGATGAGGAAGCTTTACTCATCAAGCAAATGTTGATTGATGAGGATGAAGCACAATCAAGTAAGCAATCAGCACCCTCTAATAGTGAGAGTGCCAAATTGAAAACCAAGAAGCCTGTTGGAATTAACTCAAAAATTGAGAAATCTCTTAAGTTTGAATCAGCTGGAAAGAATGAATCTGTAAAGAATGTGGCTAAGAAGAAACAAAATAGAAATGGCAAACTAGGGATTAACAAAGATACCAACTATGCTTATGTGCCTAATGCCCCTTGGAAAACATGTCAAAACTGTCATTACCAATCATTTGACTCATGCTTGTAAGAAACCTGTAGGTAGTGTGCCTAAACCCTTCTATGATTGCTCTATGCCTTTAAGACATAGAGATTCTCCATTCGGTGATAAATTTGACTGTATGCCATGCAACATGAATATTATGACTAGCTGTTTCAGTTTGAGAAGACAATTCATTGATGGATGCATAAGTCACAGTTCTCATACACACTACACAAGGTCAAAGTCTTCAAGTCCTCCTAAAGCTAGGAAGTTACCTCTGTCACCTAAGTCTGAGAACTCAAGTTCTAAGACTTCTAGCTGTGATAAAGAAGACCAGCCCTAAGAAAGTTGTTGTTTATAATAAAAATGTTTCTAAGCCAGGTGGACCCAAACTTGTTTGGGTACCAAAGAAGAAGTAATTCATTTGTGTTTGCAGGGCAAAGAACAGGAAAAGAAAGTCATGTGGATTTTGGACAGTGGATGCTCAAATCATATGACTGGTGATATGACCCTGCTATCATAGTAAGAGGAAAAGGCTGGCCCTATGGTTGCCTTTGGAGATGACAGCATTGGTAAGACATTGGGATATGGCAAGTTGGAAGTTGGTAATGCCATCATTGAAGATGTAGCACTGCTGTACTGGTCAGAGGACTCAAGCATAATCTACTGAGTGTTTGTCAGTTTATTGACAAGGGTTTCAAAGTGAATTTTGACAAGGATAAATGTTTGATCACTCACAAGAATACTGGTGAAAATGCTCTTACTGGAGTAAGAAAGGGAAGCCTGTTTGTATCCAATATGGATTCTGCAAACAAGGGTAAAGTTTGTTGCTTTTACACAAAAGCATCATATGAAGATTGTTGGTTGTGGCATAAGAAGTTATCACACTTGAACTTCGAAGCCATTAACTCTTTCGTCAAAAGAGAGTTAGTGAGAGGCATGCCCACACTTGAATTCTCTCAAGAAGGAGTGTGTGAGGCTTGTCAGAAAGGAAAGATGAAAAGGTCAAGCCACAAGTCAAAGACAATGACATCAATCACCAAGCCCTTACAACTAATTCATATAGATTTGTTTGGGCCTGTTGACATTATGTCTCTGTCAAGAAAGAAGTATGCCTTGGTGATGGTTGATGACTTTACAAGGTATAGATGGGTAGAATTTCTAGCATCAAAGGATCAGACTCCACAAGTAATCATTGAGCACATAAATAAAGTTGATAAAGAAGCAAAGGCCAATAATGCAAGTGTGATTTCATTAAGGAGTGACAATGGAACAAAGTTCAGGAATATCACTCTTGAAGCATTATGCAAAGAGAGTTGTATTTTACAACAATTCTCAGCTCCAACGACTCCACAACAAAATGGAGTAGTTGAGAGAAAGAATAGAACTCTAATTGAGGTTGCTAGAACAATGTTACTTGATGCAAAAATGCCTACATGTTTTTGGGCTGAGGCTGTGAGCACTGCATGCTATATCCAGAACAGAACTCTCATCAACAAAAACACTGGAAAGACACCTTACAATCTGATGACTGGAAAGAAGCCTACTCTTAAGTATGTTCATTCTTTTTGAAGCAAATGCTTTGTGTTAAAGGATAACTCTGAATATGTTGGTAAGTTTGATGCAAATGCATTTGAAGAAATTTTCTTTGGTTATTCTATGGAGACAACTACTTACAAGGTTTATGTCATCAGTCAAAAGAATGTTATGGAAAGTACAGATGTGACATTTGATGATAGTAAACTACCTGGTCTAGAAGAAGCCCATGATGAAGATAAAGATCCATTAAGGTTTGAAAACATGGATGATTATGATGAAGAAATTGAAACTGAAGTTGAGATTGCAGCTCAACAAACTCCAGTGAATGATGTAGCAAGAGAAGAGTTTGTGCCTATCAACAGTGAAGATACAAACATCCAAGACATACCTGTGAATGGAAGCACCTTCACAGAGGAAGGAAATGATAATGATCATAACCTGGATGATGAAGCAACATCACATGTGAGAAATCAAACAAAGCATTCAAGAAAATGGGATATATCACATACTGCAGATCAAATTATTGCAGATCCAAATGCAGGAGTAAGAACAAGGAGGGCTACTCAAAATGAGTGCCTCTATGGCTGTTTCCTATCCCAAGTTGAACCTAAAAATTTTGATGATGCACTGTTGGATCCAGACTGGATTATTTCCATGCAAGAAGAGCTAAATCAATTAGTAAGAAACAAAGTATGGGAATTAGTGCCTGCACCAAAAGACAGAACCATTATTGGAACAAAACGGGTTCTAAAAAATAAGATGGATGAAGATGGTGTGATAGTAAGAAACAAAGCAAGGTTGGTTGCAAAAGGTTACTCTCAACAGGAAGGCATTGATTATGATGAGACATTTGCCCCTGTTGCTAGGTTAGAAGCCATCAGAATTTTCTTGGCATTTGCTGCTCACTCAAACTTCAAAGTTTATCAAATGGATGTCAAGATTGCATTTCTGAACGGAGAGTTAGAAGAAGAAGTATATGTGCAACAACCACCTGGCTTTGAGGATCCACGCTTCCCAAATTTTGTTTACAGATTGCTTAAGGCATTGTATGGACTTTAAGCAGGCTCCAAGGGCATGGTATGATACACTATCACAGTTTCTTCTTGAAAATCATTTCACGAGAGGCACATTGGACAAGACACTATTTTACAAGAAACATGGTAATGACATTATTCTAGTTCAGATCTATGTGGATGATATCATATTTGGTTCTACAAATGAGAAGTTATGTGAAAAATTTTCTAAACTCATGCAAAGCAGATATGAGATGAGCATGATGGGAGAGTTAACATTCTTTCTTGGATTACAAGTAAGTCAAAGAGAGGATGGTATCTTCATCAGTCAAACAAAGTACATCAAGGATTTGTTGAAGAAGTTTGATTTGGAAGATAGCTCACCTGCAAAGACACCCATGGCCACTGTCACTAAATTGGATGAAGATGCGAAGGGAAAGAAAGTAGATATTTCAGTCTACAGAGGCATGTTGGTTCTCTACTCTATCTCACTGCACCAGACATCATGTTTGCAACATGTATGTTTGCAAGGTTTCAGTCAAATCCAAAGGAATCACACATGATTGCTATCAAAAGGATCTTCAGATATCTGAAGGGCACTCCAAACTTGGGTTTATGGTATCCTAAGGACACAGGGTTCAATCTGGTTGGTTATTCTATTGTTGATTATGCTGGATGCAGAGTGGATAGGAAAAGTACCTCAGGTAGCTTCTAGTTTCTTAGACAAAGGTTAGTCTCTTGGTATAGCAAGAAACAACAATCTGTGTCAACTTCCACAGCTGAGGCTGAATACATAGCTGCTGGGAGTTGCTGTGCTCAAGTGCTTTGGATTAGAAACCAACTTAGAGACTATGGACTTCTGTTGGAAAAGATTCCTATCATGTGTGACAACACATGTGCAATCTCTATAGTTGCAAATCCTGTCAATCATTCTAGAACAAAGCACATTGACATCAGATATCATTTTATTAGGGAATATGCAACAAATGGAACTATTGAGTTACATTATATTCCCACAGATAAACAATTAGCTGATATATTCACTAAGCCGTTAGATGAAGCCACCTTCACAAGGTTGGTTAGTGAGACTGGAATGCTGAATTCTTCAGAATCTGGCTAAGTGAAAATGTCAACTAATTTGTTGCAGTAGTAAACACTTACTTTATCTAAATGCTCAATGTTTTTGAAGTAAGTGTTGGCTAAAATATGATTTATAAATTGTTCAATTCTGCTGCATATGTTGAAGAATCATATTTTGTTAACTTGAAATTTTTATGAAATTTTAAGAAAATCACTACTTAATTTGTTAGAGTATTCTTCATTGAATATTTCTGGTGAATTTTAAAAGATAGTAAAAATTAAGTTTTATGAGTGAAAGTATTTCGATAAGTCAGACCTCTCTAATGATTTATTCTCTCGAATATGGTATTTGAGTTCTCTAATGACTGAGTTGTTGAATGGTATTCCTTGAGTTCTCTAATCGTTTGAAAAGGATGAATTCTCGCTGAGCGTCAGACCACTTTTTGACTTCTGTCTGACACTTTTAACTCATTCTTAAAACATACTTTATTCAATCCTTAAATTGAATAAACCGTCAGCTGTCAGTCTCTACCTGTTTGAGTTATCGAATAAGCCATATTTGACATATCGAATAGTTGCTTTTCACTTCTCGAATACATGACTTGTCGATACAAAACATGTATCTAATCGATAACTCAAGTATCCCTATTTATATATCTCCACAACTATTCTATTCATTTCAATCGATTTCTCAAGCACCCATACCTCTGAAAAAGAAAAACCTTAGCCGCTGAAAGCCAAATTTCTTCTTCAAACATTCAACTTCTCTTCGCTCTATTCTTTACAAATGGCAACTAAACAATTCAACACCAACTTCATCGCCATCTTCAGTGATGTCGAAGCACCCAATGCTAATTATAAGTGTTTCGTGAAGTGGCTGACTGAATCTTACATCAAGGATGCTCTAATTGCTAACCTAGTTTTATATCTAGACATACTAGAGAAATTCTGGGACTCTGTGACTGTTGAAGTAAATGCCCTAAAGGACGCCACTGAGTCCTATACTGTCTTCTACAAGATTCAAGGGAAAGATATCACAATCACTACTGAAGACAAGAACAGGGCACTGGGACTTCAACAAGAGTCATATAATCCTTTGGTAAAATATGATACACTGGAGGACTTCTTTACATTCATCAGGTATTCAACCAATATCAATACTGGGTATTTGAATAGGAAGTATCTGAGAAAAGAATGGAGCTTTGTGTTTGCAACACTTCTGCAAGTATTTACTGCCAAAAAGTCCAGTTTCGATCAAATCAGTGCACCTGTACAACAGATATGGTATTCCTTAGCATATGATCGGAAAATCAATGTTGGGCTGCTGATAATGCAGGAGTTGTAATGGAGACTTGGCAAGGATTCTTCCAAGAAAGGTAAGGAAATCTTTTTCCCTCATTTTATTCAATCCGCACTAAACTATGTAGATAAGACTTTGATTGTAACACCCTCACCAACCAATATTAAGATTATATGCTTTTAGAACTAATTAAACATTAATATAGAAGAAATTTTAGAAAATTCGGCATGATGGGTTCGTAAATAGGACTAACCACCTGTCCAAATCAACCAAACCAACCAACTAATACTAAAATAGTTCACTTGCGTGATAATAACAAAACCATAGAGAAATATAACTACACCAACCAAGACCGCTCACAGGCCACAGTATGAAACAACTAGTAATTAACTATTACAACCCAATACAGAATAAAATAATATACAACTCCATAGATTAAAATAATCTGGCCACTAATACAGAAATGTTATGAAACAGGGTTATAGGCTCACTACTCATCCCACCACCTCGACTCTCTGGCTGCCTCTATGGCTACCCCAACCAGACGGTCCACTCCTTCTAGACATCTTCGAGCTTAGCTGAGGAAACAGAATTAGCAAGCAAGTGAGCTAAAATGCTCAGCAAGTATATATATATAATTAAAAGCATAAACAAACTGAAATGTTTGCAAGTCTGTTAAGAATTAACAATCAACAATATATAAGTTCAACTGAAAGATACGTCTTTTGTCTGAATCATAAAATAGAAGAGGATTGGACTATCATGCGTTTTATAAATAAAAACAATCATAAGGTTAGGCTGCTGATCAGTCACGCACTAACCCCGGACAAACGCACACAGCAATGTCCTTAATGGATCCACGGCACACATTGGCCTTAATAATTTCTGACCACGAATCTGGTCCGACCCTTACGGTCCACATTTTAAAAAAACTAACAGTCCAATCCTATAACTAGACATCAGGTGTCGGAACAATCGACCACCTCAACTGCCAAACACCCTGGACACTTTCGTTCCAGGTCAACATCTCAAATCTCGCAAAATGAAATAAGGTCGGGTAATTTCTGTCCTAGATATCGACAAGTTGGATATATATACAAGGGGTATGGATGTAAGTCAAGCCACTAAAAGAATCAACAAAATCAATAGAATCGATTTGGGGTATAACAATTTAATATTCGAAATTAATGGAAATTAATGGAACATTAATAACAAGGATAATTTGAACGAGCATATGAATCAAGTTATAATAATCATAATTCACTTGAAAGATAAGTGAAGTAATTTACTTGCCTTAACCAGGAAATCACAGGATTCGAAGAGTCTTTACGTCCTCAGCTTTAGCTTTCCCTTTATCCACGGGATCTACACACAATATAACACCATTTTAGGATTCTATTCAATATTCGCTAATCGATATTAACAGTTAACTTAATCTACCCCCGCGAATAGTCTCCTAATTTATATTTATTTAATTATAATTGACACATTAACACATAAGCAATCAGTTTTAAAAAAATATGAAGCCCGACTCATAACTTATGCAAGTTGTATAATTATACCTACTCATTTTCAAGAAATAAAATAAGATTTTTATAAAAATTTTGACGGCATCCCCTTTATACGGGGACTGCCAGTCGGGATACAGCCGACATAACCAACACAATCTTCAATTACCAATTAAATCCATATTTTAACTAGCATTCCCCATTTATTATAATCTCAATCCAATACAGTTTAAATAATTAATACTAAATCGATAATAAATTACAATTTATTCATAAATATTAAATTTAAATTCTTGGCTCAGAAAATCATCATCATCGCCAATTACTATCGACTCAATTTATTTAATATCACCGTCGATAAGGCAAAACTTTGAGGGTTCCCTAATTTGGGCCTCCAACTCAAAATTTCGCACGAAATTAATTATAATAATTGTTGTAATTCCGCAGATAACAATCGAATAATCATGGCTACAATCATCAATATTCGAATTCAATAACCACAGGAATTAGCATTTCCACAGTTAATCGAACCATATTATCAAGAATTTGGAAACTCAGTACATGGAAACTCAAGCACAAACGACTGGACATCCAGCCACCAACAATAACACCCACGATAATACATACACACACCACCATAAATCACACACACGCACGCACACACACACACACCCACAGCGAAGCACAGACACAATTTCGAAGGAAGGACAGTGGTAAACAAAGGCACACAGCGACGAACACAGCAAAGAAACGACGAGCGGAGATCAAAACTCCGATCATCAACACAACCTCAACTGTTCTTACTCGAACATACCCTTATACACACAGCCACCACGCGCTTAAATCAGGCGCAACAATTACTAACCACGCTGAAATCGGAATCGGAGAGGAGAGGGAGTTTTGCAAGAGGGAGGGGCGAGAGTGTAGAAAGGAAGAGAATGAGAGAGATTGAAAGGAGAGATAGTTGAGAGATTTTGTGGGAGAGGGATTTTTCCAGAATAACCGAGAGAATATCAAGCCCAACTGTGATTTCCAATTTAGGGATTTGGAATGTAACGATTTGGGGGAAAAGAGATAAGAGATAAAAAAAAGTGAAATTTTTAAATGGATTCATAATCTAAAATACTTTAATATTCATTTAAAAAAATAGGAATTAAATAAATAATGGTTGAGAAAAATCTCAAACTATAATTTAAAATTTAGGGAGTAAAATTATCTACCTCCCCATATTTTTAAAATATTTTTAGGATTAAAAACGAATTAAATATGGATTTTACAAGATTAAATCCTTAAATTGGAAAATAATTCGTAAAATCATTTTAAAATCCTTGAAACCCAAAAATAATTCACCAAATATTTTTAAAAGTCATATAAACTAATAAAGTCAATAATGAAAAAGATTTCAGGATTTCTGCTAATCCCGAGGATTTTATAAAATTCACAGAAAGTAAATTTAACACAATTAATTAGGAAATAAATTTCCAAAAATATAATTAAAAATAGCCGGGCTTACACACCACATACAAAACATCAACTAGGCCCCCAAATATTATTCCACAGATACTTCACCTCTTCAATAAATTTATACGCCACATAATTCACATTTAATATAAAATAAATAATTTCAGTAATTAAAAATTCTGAAAATTTCTAAGGTGTTATATTGATTGAATTGCCTGGGATAGATAAAAGTAAAATGGGTTATCCTAAATCCATGTCCAAACTCATTTTTGGAAATTTGGATGCAAGGAATGTTGTGGATGTAAGACTTGAGATTACTCCATATATGAAGGAAATCTTTAAGACTTACCCCCACAACAAGCTAACATTTGCCTCAAAATCAGAGTTAGCAACGCCCAAGCAAGTAGTACAAACACTACGTCATAGATTGCTTATAGCAACCCCAAAACTATATTACCATAGACCCTGTTTAAAGTTGCTATAGGCCAAAATAGGGTTATGGTAACACTTCAGCCGTGTTAGGTTCTCAGCAGTAACTATAGGTACCAAAGGTAACATCAAAAACAACCCATGGTAACATAGCAAATGTGGTTACCAAAAACGTCTATAGCAACATCTTAAACACTCTATAGCAACATAGTTTGTGTGTTACAAAAGATGATACAATTTTGCAAAGGTGTCACATGTGGGGCCCACATCTGGGTGGGGCCCACTGCTAGAACCCACATCTGGGTGGGGCCCACATCAGGGTCCCACTTTTTTGGGCCCATGCAATGATAAAAATAGTAGTCTATTGCAACACACTTTGTACCTATTGTAACACCAAAAGTGTAACAAAAAAAAATGTAATGCCAGAATATTGAATTTCCCATTTCAAACAAACCAACAACAATTCACGTCCTAATTTAATTCATTAGCAACATTTATCAGATGAATGGACAAGCACATTTATCTGACTAATTTATACTAACTTTACAATTCTACCGATATAAGAAACACAAAAAAATAAAACTAAGCTTCCATGTATGTGAAGTCTTTGATCCATCTTTTAGTTGCATCATCTCCGGGTGCACTTTCCTCACCAAGGTATATACGATCTGCCATCTGTCACACTTAAAGTATGTTGTCTTCAGCTACACTAGCAACTGAAAGGGGAACAGTTGGAGCTCCTGCAAAGTTCTTCTGACCAGACCATTTCATGGCATGAACCCATCTCGAGTTTCCTGCATCTATACAAGTGTCATTATCCTTTTGGTAGCTGATACAATAGCAAGAGAACAATGTATATGCATTAATTTGCAACATTAATTTCTTACCTCATTAAAAAATCCAACAGATCCACATAGTAAGGCTTTTGCCGAAAATTCTTCTTTAGATCCTCAATGTTCCCTGCATAATTTTCACGCATATATGATTTGCTTAGAAAATATTTAGACAAGCAGACGATAATAAAAAATGTCAAGCATAGTATCAGGATAATAAACAAGTATGATGGTTTGTGTGCACTACAAATCTTTGGAGCACTGATGGGAAATGCCTTTATAGAGTTCTTTATCAAATCCCCAAGAACAAAAACATGTAATTGTGGGTGATACCCATCTCCTATATTCCTTACAATATTAAATTTCCGTTCTTCTATAATCATGCTCCAAATCAGTATAATAATAATAATGGGATCGGCAAATCACTAAACAGTTGTAATATCCAAGTAAACATTAACAGAGACAGCATTACAAACACAAAGAGATTATTACTGGTTCAACCCATCTGATAGCAGTTCGGAAGACAACTCGGGATCCACTGAGGTAACCCTGCAAAACAAAATTGATTAAACAGATCCATGGGCAGCTGTGCAAAATACAAATTCAGTAAAATGTGATGTTGAGAGCAAATTCTTATCACATGTTTATGACTTCACATGTTTTTATTCAGAACATATACAATGTAATTAATTGGTCATATATACAACAAATAAATACCAACAAATAGATGTAAGCCATAAGAAGCTTTGTCCTTGTTGTTCCATCATCCTCAAACATGACGTTTAAGAAGCCCCAAGTTTCCTTGTAATCCTTTAACCTGTCCAAAAGAATAATAAAAAAGATATGTCAACTTTAGTTAACCGGCAAGGAAATATGGGTAGATTTTTTAGCAGATAGGTCTCCATTGTAACTTTTGAAGTTATATATGTAAATAAGACAAACCAATCCATACTGTATATCATTCAAGCTAACAAGATTTAAATAACAATACTTGCCAACAACTTCCTAGTTCCTCTGGGACATTTCAAGATTAACAGCCTCATAATATTGCAGTCGATCTCTTAATGGAGAAATCCCTTGATCTTTAGCTTTAAAGATTTCCTTCACGGCAATCTTAGCTTTAAATGGACAAGTGATGATAAAATTGGTCGGTTAACAGAAACGTTGTATGAAGAAATAAACTTGAAGCCTGCATAAAAAAAAGGGCTGTTGAATTCGATCTCAGAACTCACAATATTAAAATTACACAATTTTTAAAGTAACAATTTTAATTCTAAAACTAAAATTACAGGGACAAGAACAGAGTACTTTGTTACTGTACTTTGACTTATAAATTACCAAATATGAGCACTTACATATAATTCCACTAATTTAACACAAAATTATGATAAATATAACAAAAAATTTCTACAAATTTAACACAGAAATCCTGCTAATTGACACAAAAATCGTAATAATTTAACCATTTAATACCAACAAAATTTTCATATATAATCGAACAAATATTATGAACACATGTAATCGAATATTTTCATGAAAATTCAAGTATTTTATCACCCATTTCGATTCCGTTAAGAACCACAGAAGCAATATCAGTGAAGATATGTCTAGTAGAGGCAAAATGCATACCCTTCCGAGCTATTCTTCTAAAGTTTCAAGAATAACATGTTAGAAAAGTAATAAACATAAAGGAAAAGGCATTTCCAGCTAAGTTCGTAGCTCTCATATTTAATTGTGCACATTTAAAACCAAAAAATTAACACAAATTAGTATGAGAAATTAACACAAACTAAACATGAAATTATCTTAAATATTAGATGAGAATTAACACAAAATTAACATGAAATTTTGATTTTTGGGTAATTTACACCAACGGAAACTAATGTACACAAAATTAACCTAAAATTCCAACTAATTGACACAAAATTCCCGGTAACTAACACTAAATTGCCCTTAAATTTACACGAAATTGACACTTAAAAACATAATTTTTTCATTAGAGAACAAAAAATTACCAGGAACAGAGTGGTACCTTCAAATACAAGCTTTACCTTCAAATACAAGCTTTAATCTGTACAAGAATAAGAACAAAAAATATAATCGAACAAGTATCTTGTGTATATAATCGAAAATTTTAACACGCATACATACAATTAACTATAAAATCAAACATACTCTTGTACATATATATAATAGAAAAAATGGTGCATTTTACCTATAATTGGTTTTGGGTGCTAAGCCCAAATTGAATATTTACTTTAATCGATTTTGGGGGTCGATAGTATTTGGTTCGATATTGTTTATCGAGAGAGAGAGAGAGAAATAGAGGAGAGTAGAGAAACTGAGGCGAGTAGAGAGTGAGGAAGTAGGAGTGTTTTGAGAGGAAGTTGGGGGAGAATTATTTGATAAAGGGGGGAAGTAAGAGCTGCTCAAAATTTTCACCTCCCGCCTACTATTGTGTGCTAAGCTGCTCAAAATTTTCACATCCCGCCTACTGTTGTGTGCTGTGTTGTTGTGCGCATACTATTGTATTCTCATGTTTAATTCCTTGTCTTTGTCTTAAAATTAAATTTGTTAATTTAAATTTTAATATTTTAATAATAAAAATATGATATTTATTTGTAATAAATATTTGTAATACAATTTAAAATTTCTTAAAATTTAAAATCTATGATATATCATAGTTTTGTATTTTTCAAATAATATTGATGTTTTTTAATAATATTCATAAAATAACTATAAAAAACTCAAAAAGTAAGTAACATAACCAAATTTAAATTTCCTTTTCTTGGAAATATATATTTAGCTTTAATAATTATAAAAATTTAAATCTAAAGAAATGAAAGAGAGAAATGAGAAATGAAAGTTAAAATTTTTTCCCCAATTCTAAATTTTTGTTTGTCCGCTCTCTATTTTTGTAATAATTCACAATTTATACAAAATTTGTTTTCATTATTAAATTTTTTAATGAATTTAGTTAAAATTTAATATTTTCATTATTTTCTTGATATGAATTTTTTGGATATTACTTTATTTTAAAACCTTTTTAATCGAAATTTATAAACAAAATTTAATATTTATGAAAAATCAATATTTAATTATTTGATGGAATATTACATTTTAAAATGATAATTTCAACGATTTTGTTAAAATTAATTATTTTTTAAAGTCAAATAATTATTAAATCATTAATTTCAAATTAAATAAAAATTTTATTCATTAATAGTCTATGGTAACACATCTCATGGTGTTGCCCACTGTAACACCTTTTATAACTAAAGTAACATACTTTTGTGGATTTGGTAACACCACAATCACAAGGTTGTGATAGCTAAAAAATTTCATAGCTATGGTAACATCCAAGAAGGTAACACCCATGCCAAAAGGTTGCAATAGGCCATCTATGGCGTAGTGAAACTGCTAACCCAGGGCGTGCTATCCAACCCTCTCAACCAAACACTCTACCAAACACTGAGCCAACAGCATCATCCTCTCAAAAGGGTGTTGCTAGTAAAAAGAAGACGATGAGAAAGCAAGTTGCTTTTGAACCATTGAACATGTTATCAAATGCAGCTTTGAATGCTGAACTAGGTTTAGGAAGTGAGGAACCAGTGTCACCTCTTACCAAGCCAAAGAAGAAAACAAAAACCACCTCTTCAGTCACACAAATGGCTGAAGTTGTAAAATCAGGGGCAAAAAGCTCACTAGATGTACTCTCTCAACAGGGTGCATCTATAGAATCAAGCATTCTCCCCAATGAACAACCTTGTATAGAGTCTACACAAAGGAGTGATAAGGCTGTCACTGTCACACTGAGTGGAGAGCACATCAAAGTTGAAACTCCCTCTATTTCTCAAGGGGAGTTGCCAAAATCTACTCTAAAACACACTTCTCTTCCAGAATCTACAAATGATATTTCTTTGCAGCCTACAACTCAGGCAACTGAGGAGAAAGGCATTAATCGTCAAGAATTTCTTTCTCTTGATGAGCCAATGGATTCAAGTGACTTGGTGCCTGATACCTTATTCATAACCCAGGACCCATATTTAAATGGTAAGGGAATGCATGCTGGGGCATCTCCTAATGAGACCATCACAAACACAGAGGTTCCACTAGTTTTAATTAGAGACTCCGTGCTTGTGTCATCTACGGTTGAAGCACTTCAAAGCTTAATTGTGGATCAGATTCCTGAGTTCACTAAGATTACTCAAAATCTTCTCATAGCAGATATGCCTAATGCTGATTATGAGGCTATTCTTCTCTGTCACAAGAAAGATGTAGAGGAGCAATAGGAGAAGATATTTGAAGAAGCTGAAAGAGATGACAATGTTGATGCCTGGCTGAACAGTAAAGGGAGTGTTACCCTAAAGGAAGCTCTTCAGTATTTGAGAGAGGAATACATCACTTCATTGGGGTCAAATGCCAAATCTCTATCTCCTGGTAAAGTGTATGACACTATTAATGATGTGTACAAAGGGAAGTTTGAAGGCTGCTCACTACCTAGGAAAAGGAGTTAAACAGAAATTGCAGAAGTGTGCAAAGTCACAGAAAAGGTAGTGAGTGAGATCAATACTAAGTTCTCCACAGAATTCCATCTCTGGATTCTGTCTTTAAAATGTCAAGGAATGCAGAGCCACTTGCACCTCTCTGGATAATTACCTTCCCCAGGTCCAAGATTCTCTCAACCAACTCGCAACTCAAGTGCAAAATCTCTCCTCACAGACAACTGGTGCCAACACTAAACTCATAGTTCTTTTTGCCAATCAATATGGAGATAAAGCAGTTACAGAGGTGCCTGTGCATGATATGACAAAGTATGAGGTGTTAAGGCTCAAAGAACAATCACTTTCTGCTTTCATGGCTGCACACTTGATGGCTAAAGTGGACAGTTTGGAATCAGAAGTGAGTTCTCTAAAACTCCTCAATGTTGAGCTCAAGGACTCTGTTGTACTTCTAAATGACAAGTTGGACACTCAAGCAACTACCACTGCTAAAGTTCTTCTTAATCAACAACAGATGCTTTCTACCATGATGCAGCATATGGGCTTACCTCAACCAAGAGAATCCACTACCATCAAACCACCTGCCTCCTCTTCAAACCCAAGGGTCCCATCAATGGCACCTGTGTCTGAGAACAAGCCTAAGGGGGAGAAGGGTATCATTAAGGGGGAGAAGGGTATCATCATCTCTGATCAACCAAAATCCATTAAACCGACACTGCTCCAAACCAAAGGCAAGGGCAAATCCAAAGTCACACATACCCAATCTCCTCTATCTAACCCTATCACCTCACTACCAACTATTACCCTGCCACCTGTACACATCACTACTCCAAGTGGCCTAAAGTAAGAAATCATATCTACAGTGGTGTCAGGCACAATGCCAACTGATCAACCTCAACAATCAACCATTATTGAAGATGCTCAGCCAGTTGAAGTCAGTGTTGTTACTGAGGCCAAATTACAAGAGGTTGCAAATTCAAAAATATATCATGATGCAGCTTTCTTGAAATTTCTGCAAGCCTCAAGGGCAAGTGTTGGAGGAGATACACTACGATATAGGAGGAGTCTCAAAGAACAAATCAAATACTTAACTGTGATCCCAAGGAAGCTAAATCAAAATATTCTCAAGAAGATTATGATGGTGACCAATTTCAAAATATGGCACATATCTTATGACACCTTGCAAGACTTGAAATTCACTGAGATTGATGCTATCCTAGAGTTGATTGAGAAAGTGGGAGAAAACAACAAGAGTCTATACAATGATATGAGAAATGGCAACATTCTAGATTGCCTGAAGTGTGTATTAATCCAAGAACCATTCTTTACCAGTCTGGTACAAAAATTGAAGAGGTTGGCCAGCTAGTCATTCCAAAGTATCTCACTCCCAAGAACACAAGGCTAATACATTTAATCATTGATCAACTTAACAAGAAGAAAGGGTATAGAACAACTAAAGAGTTGGAAGCTGTGCATATTCTGAGAACATTCATTCTGTTCCTGAATTAGCCAAAGCAAGAAGAGATAAGGATGATGATGGTAAAGATAAGAGTGATAGGAGAGGAAGACATCACAGAAGTGATAAGGGTGATGAAGACAAAAAAAAGAATGATGGCAAAGGCAAGAAGGGTGGTGATAGCAAGAAAACTGGGCAAGTGTATGAGAGGAAGGGTGGAAGACAGCAATCCTTAGGCATCACTAACAGTACTCCCACCAAAACACAAAGCTCTATGTCTAGGGTGGATACAGTTGGTGTTGACTTAACAAAATCTAAATCCATGGTTTTTGAAACTGTCTTGCCATCTTTACCAAAGAAACTTCAGTTCAAGAAACCTTTTGTATGTCTCCATAAGCAAACTGCTAATGGTGTACTACAATAGTCAAGAGAGAAAGGCTTCAAAATCCTACCTAGTAACATGATGCAAAAGCTGAAATTCAAGTCTAAGGCCAGAAAAGGAAAGAGAGTGAAGACTATGATTAAGATCAATTGGAATTTCTACGAGCATAAAGAATCTATCATGTGGCAATTGTGGATGACTGTTAGGAGTTCAAATATATAGATGGTAGACAGTTCAAATTCAAACAAAGGATATGTCAACACTGGGGCAAACTATATGACATTAAAAGGATAATTGCATTGTTGGACATTGAAGATAAGGTGGAGAAGGTTTGGAAACTTGAACTCATAGATTTTGTGAAGATGAAGAGAGACCATGAAGAGAAGATGAGAAAGGAGTGTATGGAAAAATGGAGAAAAAGAGAGGTGGAGCTTGATGCATTTGAAGCCAAAACAGAAGAGTTAAGGGCTAAAGGGTTGTGCAGAGTTCAGTTCAATCCCTATGTTGTTGGAAGAACCCAGATTTTTGGTAGGAATTAAAACTTTTATCACGTATTGGAGTATGAATGAATAATGGTTACGACTGCAGTGTATCAGTGGTTGAAAGAATGAATGTTGAATGGATTTGGATTCAAATGTTTGTATGCTCTGAATGCTGCAATTGGTTTACAACTTAGGTAAGAATAATCTATCATCAAGAAAATAAGATATGGTATACAAACAAAGGAAGTATTCTCATGTCATCCAAATCGATATCCAGTAGCTCATGTCATCCAAATCGATATCTAGTATAAGTCCAGTGGTTTCGTAAAAGGGTTAAGGAACGCTCGGGAAAGCACGAGACCACTTTTCTAAAGTATAAGAATTAAAGAGGAAATAAGCAATGAATAGTATTTTTGGTGGAAATTGGAATATTATTAGACGACGCTATATAGGGGTATTCGGAACGGATTTCTGAGTTCGTATTATTGACCGATAGGCAATATAAGTGTATGTAAACGATATCAGATTCAGAATGGTAGTATAAATATAAAGATTTAAGGGATTTAAATATAAAAATTCAGAATGTAAAGATTTTCCCCGAGATTTCCCTAGACACTGAATAATTTAAGGATTTAATATATAGATTTAAGGGATTTAAATTCAAGAATTATAAAGGAGGATTGAGAATGGTAGTATAAATATTAAGATGGTTTCCGGTAAAACCCTAACTAGAAATACTTGAGATATTCCTCCGAACGATCAATGAAATGAGCAATAACCGGACAAAGACTCAAGCAGAGAACCAAGATTCATGCATGTGCAAGTGGATATGATCAAGGAACTAAGTAGTTACAAGAGTAACTAGCATACTTAGAGAACTAACCAAGTACTTAGCATTCATCTCATCATCTTACCACTAAAACCAACACCTGTCCCTTGATTGAATCATCCATGACCACACCACTTTAATAAAGTAGCTTTATGACCAAGATATTATCTAAACATATCAATAATACAAGATTAGATGAGAACAAAGCAAGAGACAAGCCAAGAAAACTCTCTCCCCCCCATATTACATCCATTCGGTTTTTTTGCTAAATTCCAAGATCAAAATCCAAGCTCCAACCATTTTTTGATCTCCAAACTTTTATGGTGAGTACTACATTTCATATAATAACTATCCTAGAAATCTTAGCTTCAAACTCCACTTTTTCCATTTTCAAATAAATCATCAAAGTGGAGGATGAATAGTAACTTTCATGACCTAACTTTGATTTCTTGTTCTCTTTGGATGCTCTAAGCTATAATAAGGCCATACAAGGACTATACAAGGTTTATTAGGGCTTGTACACTCTCCAAGGAAGGTATAATTCTTTAGAACCCTAGATCTTACTTTGAGTTTTATGGATGTTCTTGATGGTTTTAGATTAGTTATGATCATGGTGTTGATATAAGCATGTAGGCATGATTATGTAGTTAGTTTTGTTGATCTAAGAGATTTGATGGTTATAATGATGAAGTGAGATGTTCTTGGACTTTTTAAGATGAGAATCACGTGTATAAGATGTATGGTATGCCTGGTGTGGCTTGGTTGTGATGTTATCAATTTAGAAACGTTCGATTTATTGTTGTCGTACTGCCAAAATTTTGTTAAACCCTTAAAATTCGTGCATAACAGTTGGGTTAATTTTCTGGCCTTGATGTATATATGACCTACCCTTGTAAATATCGAGTCATAGATCGTTTTGGCATGAGAATCGAAGCTAACGGACTTACGGTTTAGGAGTTATGGTCAAATTAGTAAAAGTAATTCGAAACCGTTAGTGCGAGTTCGTAACTGAAATTGAACCCCCTTAATATTACTAATTCAGTGGCGAATCTTGATAATTAAATATTAGAGATCATAAGGAAGGTGTGAGAGAAAACCTCATGTCAAACGGATCGTTTTCAATTTTATAAAAATGTTCGAATCAGGGTTAAGTACGAATGAACCCATAAAAAGAACAAGTGGTTATAACTTTGGAAAATCGCTCAGAAAACGATCAATAAACCTCGAGGTACAATCTCTTTTATTAAACGACCGACCTTAGCACTTTTTTGGCATAAGTACCTACCAAGGGTAAGTGTAATGACGAGCCTTAATAACGAACAAATGTCGGGTCATAACGGTAATAAAAAGAGTTACACTAGAGGGTGTATAACGAGATAACTTGAAAACGTGTCTTAATCTAAGTTAAGTATATACTTAGCCTTTCAAAAGCGTTAAGTGATTAATCTCGAATACTTTGATTGTTTATAGATCACCGAGCTACCCCAGGACACGCTACCCCTACTCGACTACCAGGCAAGTTTCCAATACTTTGGAACTATTGTTGTGATAATATATATGATTGATTGTTGTTGTACATATGCCATAGCATGCATGCCTGCTTTCAAATTTATATTGTGATACTTGTTCCAAGAATTGATGTTGGCTTATAAGCTAGATAAGATATACTAGTATTAAGCCATATATTGTTAAGACCCTTAGTGAAGGGCATGTGATCTTCCTTCATTAAATATAGACCAGGAGTCGGTATTTTGTAACATAGAGATAGTCGTGGAAACTCGGAGGGATTCCAGTGACAGATTATTTGAGGATTGTTATTTATGAACATTATTTATATTTCCATAAATATTAATTACTTGGAAATTATTCGAGGAATGTTATTTGAGTATAATCTCAGCCGAGAAATAATATTTGAATATTATTTTCGAATATTCATTTAAGACTTGATTTATTTAATGAATATTCATTTGAGGTTATTGATTTGGATGAATATTATTTTGGAATATTCATTTGAGTTTATTTATTTAATGAATATTATTTTGAATATTCATTTGAGCTTTATTTCTTTAATGAATATTATCTTGAATATTCATTTAAGGTTGATTAAATTTTCGGATATTATTTTGAATATTTATTCGAGAAATTATTTATTTAATGAATATTCTCATATGTTAATTCGAGGGTTACTTTGAGCAATATTTTATATTAAAAATATTCTTTAAATATTTACGAGTTAATAAATATTCTTTGAATATTTATATAATTCTTTTAACTAGTTTTAAAATATATTATTTTATTCAAATATTTTCATTGACTTTCAAAAATTATGTAAAATATTTCTGAGTCTTATTATGACTATTTTTATCAAGGGGAGGTTCCCGAAACTCCATTCTTCATTCGAATCTATCTTCCAAATTATAAGGGAACCCTACCTGAGGGCTGTTATTTATTTTTGTTTGACTTTCCGGTCATAAATCTTTTAAAACTATTCTTTTCACTCGAAACTTGGTTGCTATTCATCAAATTGAGTCTTTGTGTTACTTCCTCATCGTTCGAGGGGTAAGATTGTTGGAACAAGTCGATATCCATTAACAAGCCACTGCTTGGGAAATATTGATGAATTTTCCTTTCCAACTAGATACGACTACTTTGTGGAGTCCTATCAACAAGTATTACACTTGGGGAAAGAGGGACGAGCTTTACCTTTCAGAGTCATGGATTTACTCGAACTAGGAGTATTTGTGTAAGAGGCTGTGGGACAGTCCATCATTGAAACTTTGTGTAGAGGCTGTGGGACAGTCCATCATTGTAAACTGGTATAAGAGGCTGTGGTACAGTCCATCCTGGAAATAGGGTCCGAGTGGCGCCGACCCCGACTAAGCCCAAAGATGGCTAGGGAGATCCGGCGTATGGTGGTGTCCATATGTTCTTCCTTCTACATGTAGAGAAACAAATTTTGAAGTGCACGACCTGCGACTGATCATCGTAAGGTAGTGTCATCTGGCGCGACATACTCCAGCATTGGTTCATCATCCAAATCTATTTATTTTCTGCAACATGAAGTATCACTCGTGTTGACAGGGTTGAAAGCTGTTCAGAACTACAAGTACTCTGATATACCCCGTAACTTCATCGTTTATATTATACTGGCACTATGTTCGTTAATGCATGACATATGGTTTCAATAATACTTTTGAACTGTTATATATATTATTGTACAGTATACATTATTGTTGGTGGGCTATTGCTCACCCTTGCTTTATTTTATTATATCACAACAACAGCTAGAGTAGATGGCCCGTCCAAGGCGCAAGAGCGTGGGAGCCGTCAGAGAGTTACCCGCTGAGGTAGCTACCATTGCTGAGGAGGAAGCTATTGATAGGCTAGTTTTCAGTTTTTGAGCATCGGATATATTTATCCATAAGACATATGTAAATGGATGGCAAAGTGTATGTAAGTTAAATTGTAATTCTTTTTGGGTTGTAATACTCAAACTCGTGATTAATAATATTTGATAGTTACTCTGATTTCATCTCTAGGACTATAACTGGTGTGTTTAATGTTGTTGTTTTGGGTCACAAGGTTGTAATTTAATTTATGTTGGTTTTGTGGATGGAAATTGAGTCCGTAACGACCGGATCCCCGACCCCGGATCTGGGGCTATTACAGTTGTGAAATATAGGAGAAGAAATGGAGATAATGTCAATATCAGAATGAACCTGGTCAACCATTACCCTGCAAATTTATTGAAGCCAGTACTTGAAGATTTTAATGATTCAATTCTACTTGAAGAACTTGATGCTATGGCAGATATCATAAAAGCTATGGATGAAAATGCAAGGAAGGATGAAGAAAAGAAAAAGAAGGAATATGATGATCTACAAGCCAAAGCTCAAGTGATGAACTCAGTGGAAAATGGCTAGTATTTCTTCGTAGTCTGTAAGAATCACTTTGTATCTTGTTCATACTCTCAATCAATTCCATACTTGTTACAGATCGAGAGTTATATATCCCAGAGATAAGGTCGACGTTATAACAATAAATTCACTAAGATAATAAGAACTCTTGCCAAGTTCACCTAAAACCCTTATGGGAATTCTTAAGTATCATAATAGTAACTTAGCTCGATATCGTATCGACGAGCAAGGCAACAGACCTTGAGGCTAACGAGCAACAGCACGATGATTCTTTTTTATATGACCGATGATCGGCTTGTAAATTCAATAGAGTACCCTACTGAGAACCCAGAGGAGGTTCCAGCTAAGGAGGAGAATCCTGTTAAGGATAAGGAGTTTACCCTTGAGGAAATAAGGGCTGCAGTCATAAAGACTGTAAGAGCTAAGGTATAGTTGTAACAGCCCCAGATCCGGGGTCCGGGATCCGGTGGTTACGGTTTCCAATTCTGTCCACAACAATTGAACTTTCCTTAACATAAAATAAATTACGTCTCTATAACCCAACACAACAATATAAAACACACCCGTTATAGTCCCAGAGATGAAATCAGAGTAACAATCAAATTTTTATTAATCACATTATGAGTTCTTACAATCCAAAAGAATTTCAATATAAATACATACTCTTTGCCATCCATTTACATAAGTCATACTAGACCATATTCTTGGTACTGAAAGAATAAATATACCCTACCAATAGCTTCTTCTTCAGCTCTGGTAGTCTCATCGTCCTCGCCCGCGTCGAGTGCGCCTTGTGCGAGTCATCTGGTCTAGCTGTTGTTGTGATATAATAATAAAGCAAGGGTGAGCAATAGCCCACCAACAATAATATATAACTGAATGATAAGGTATAACAGTTCAAAAGTATCTTTCAAACCATATGCCATGCATTTACGGAAATGATGCCAGTATAATATGAACGATGAAGTTACAAGGTAACTTGAAGTATTTGTTTGTAGAAATATCTGCTACATCAAAGTAAGCGAGATATTCTTATTGTTATTAAGAAGAGGAACTTGCAAGAAAAGGTTGCAATTCCAGTTATGACCCTTTTCCAACTCTGCCAACAGTAATCATGTTGCAGGAAATAAATAAATTTGGATGATGAACCAATGATGGAGTATTCACCGCGCCCGCTGTTCCAATCTTGATGATCAGTCGAGATCGTACAGCTCAATTTAGATTTACTACCGGTAGAAGGAAGAACTGACGGCTTTACTTGTATACCGCCTTACTAGCTCTCCTCGGCCAACGGTTGGGCCAAAGGGGATGGACCGGCGCTACTCGGCCTCTTACACGACTCCTAGTTCAAATAGAATTCATGATTCTGAATGTAACGTTCGTCCCCCTTTCCCCAAGTGTAACACTTGTTGATAAGACTCCACAAAGTAGTCGTATCTAGTTGGAAAGGAAAATTTACCAATAACTCCCAAGCTATTACTTGGTAATGGATATCAACTTGTTCCAGTAATCTTACCCCTCGAAAGATGAGAAGGTAAGCAACGACTTAATAAGTCAACAGCACCCGAGTTGCGGGTGAAGGGAATACTTTATGACCGGGAAGTCGACAAGATAAATAACATTTTCCAAGTAAGGTTCCCTTATTATTAAGGAGGTAGACTCAAAGAAAAATGATGTCTGAGAACCTTTCTTGATATAAGATTAATAATAATAAGACTCCGAGATATTTTCTGTAGTAATCGAAGAAGATAAACCTTATCGAGATTATTCTAAGTATGGAATAAATATTCAGAGAATATTTATTGAGTTAAAATATTTAAAGAATATTTGGGAATATGAAAGAATATCTTTAATCAGAGTATTTCTCAAAATAATCCCTGAAGAAATATCAGGAGAATATTTATTGAATAAATAAATATTTAAATGAATATTCAAAATAATATTCATTAATTAATAAGACCTGAAAAGAATATTTAAGGTAATGTTCATAATTAATTAGGAATGTAAATGAATATTCAAAAGTAATATTCATTTAATGAATAATATCCTAAATGAATATCAAGCAATATTCATTTAGTAATCCAAGCCTTAAGGAATATTCGAGATAATATTCGATAATTAAATCAAGCTTCAGATGAATATTAAAATAATATTCATCAAGTATTTAATATCTTAAATGAATATTCAAAAGTAATATTTATTTAATAAAATAATATTCTAAAAGAATATCCAAATAATATTCATTCAGTAGTCTCATCTTTAGAAGAATATTCGAAATAATAAGCGATAATCAATTCGACTCTGAATGAATATTGAGAAATATTATTCGTCGAATGATTACGTTCGAATAATTATTTGAAGTAAGGATCATTAAAATAAATAATCTCGAACGAATATTCAAATAATATTCGTCGCCTGAATAATAGAAAATATTTACTTAAAATATTTTCCTCCGAGGTAATCTCGATATATCAAGGAATATTGACTCCCGGTCTATATTTGATTAATAAGATGTATACGCCCTTCTATGAGGGTCTTACAATAACCGGCTTATAACTGATATATAACTATCTAGCTTATAAGCCAACAATAACATTCAGGGAACAAGTATATCAATTCAACTTGAAAGTAGGCATGCATGCAATGGCATATGTATATCAGCAATCATATATATATATTTATTCAATCACAACAACAGCCTAAAAGAAGGGAATTGAAACTTGCCTGGTAGTCGAGTACGGTAAGGGGTAGTGGTAGCGGGTCCCGGTTCAGCTTGGTGATCTATAAATAGCCAAGGCATTCGGGATTAATCACTGAATATATTAAAAGTAAAGTTATACTTAAATCGAAACACGTTCTCGAGTTATCTCGTTATACCCCCTTTTAGTGGATTACTTTTATCACTGATCCGACCCGACATTCGTTCGTTAATACGACATGTCATTGTACTTATACTTGGGACATACTTAAGTCATATGAGTTCTAAAGTCGATCGTTACGAACCAATACTATACTCCGAGTTTTATCGCCCGTTTTCTAAGTGTTTTACCGAAGTTATAAAAGAGTCGTCTTTTAGGGGTTCGTTCGCGTTTAACCTCGACTCGAACATTTTTAATAAATCGAAAAATGATCCTTTTGACATACGGTTTTCTTTCACACCTTCCTTTTTACCTCTAGTATTTATTTTCCAAGATTCGCCATGACTTTACATATTTTACGAGGGTTCAAATTCAGTTACGAATTCTCGGTTACGGTTTCGAAATACTTTTAGTAAACCGGCCGTAACTCCTAAACCGTAAGTCCGTTTCACGTGATCTTTATATCAAAACGAAGCTTATAACATAAGATATCATAAAATGGCAGAAAAGTTTCTGGTCAGTAGGGTCTTGTTGTGAAAAAAGGCGTACAAAACATGATATTGTAAAATCGGGCATTATAACGGCTATGTTTACGCGTTTTCCAAAGTTTTTACACTTTATCTCGATCTAACAAAGATCAATCCAACCACACAAACGCATGATAATCATCATGACTAGTCTATCAACAACTCATCTCAACCATCTCATGGATCACAATCCAAACAACAACCATAATCAACTAATAACATAGATCTAAGCATAACATAGCATACTAACACTAAATCATCCATAAAACTCATAAAATCTCAAAATGGTACCAAGGGTTTTTTTGGAGCTTGTTACCTTCCTTGGAGAGTGAATAACACTTGGTAAGCCTTGTCTAGTCCTTAGATTACCTTAACAAAGCTTGGATCATCCAAACAAAACAAGAAATCAAAGTTAGTTTCTTAAAATCACTATTCACCCTAGGCTTGGATGATTTATTTGAAAATGGAAAACATGGAGTTTGAAGCCAAGATTTCTAGGGTATCACTTTTATGAATTATAGGACTTACCATAAAAATTTGGAGATCAAGCAATGGTGGAAGCTTGGACTTTGGATTTGGAATTTAGGGAGGAAGTCGAATGGAATGTTTTGGAGGGGGAGAGAGTTGCTTGCTTGTTCTTGATCTTTTCCTTGTATTATTGTGTTGCCTTGGATAATATCTTGCTAAAGTAGCTTTATTAAAGTGCCTAGGTCATCCATGATGCAATCAAGAGACATGTGTTGCATTTTGAATGGTTTTCATGCTAAGTATTGGTTTAATATCTAAGTACTACTTCCATCTCCAAGTATGCTAGTTACTTTAAGCCACTTGGTTGCTAGATATTTATTCTAGTAGCTTACACAAGACTCTTGCTTCCTCTGCTTGTTTCTGTGTCCGGTTATTGCCCGTTTCGATTGATCGTTCGTAGGAATATTTCACGGATTTCTAATTAGGGTTTACCGGGAATCCTTTTTAATATCAATACTTTCATTCTCCATCTTTCATTCTAACTTTCCAATTTATATTCCTTAAATTCATTCGTTAAATACTTAAGGCTATCATTGTCCAGGGAACTCTCGGAGAAAATAAAAGTGCGGTTTTCAGAATCCGACAGCTTTTACATACACTTATTTTCCCCCTGGATCACTAATACGAACTCGGAAATCCGTCCCGAATGCTTCTATATAGTGTCGTCTCATATTATTATATACTCCCACCAAAACACTATTCATTCTGTATTCTTTACTTGTTCTCTTAGGGTGGTACAATTGTCCGTATTCTCTTTCGATCGTTCCTTATCCTTTTTACGGAACTACTGGATTAATCGTTACCGATCTGGATGACATGAGAATATTCTCCTGCTTGAAAGTGCCATATCTTATTCCCTTAGAAGATAGATTATTCTTACCTATGTTGTTACCCTTTAGCATTCTTCAAGACATAGAAATAATAAAGTCGAATTCCATTCATTCTTTCCAAATATCAATTATTACATTGTAGCCATAACCACTCCTCAGTGGTTTCCTACCTTCATTCTTAAATCAAATATAATAACATCCCAAAATATCAAATCCTCAAAGTTAATATCTCAATTCTTGGATTATAATAATATTTAATCCACTGTCCGGTCAAATATTATACCGAAAAAGAATTTGGAATTTCTGAATTCCGATCGTCTCTGCATTCACTTATTTCCTCCGTGTATTACTAATATGACTTCGAAACATCCATATCACGTCCCGTACATAGGGTGGCGTGAAAAGTTTTCCAACTTACAAAATCACTATTCATCCACCAAATTACTATGCACGTACAGGAAACACTATGCACGTACGGGAAACACTATGCACGTACTCATTTCCCTTCAAGGATCCATTAGCTCCTTCCTGGATGGTAGATTATTCTTATCTAGGTCCTCAACCATCGAATTACTCTATTCTGACAATATACCAATGCATCAGGATCATTGTCCAAAGCAATATCCATTCATTACAATCATTGTTCTTTGAAACCACCATTCATTAGAGCTGGTGACCTTGTTGTCGGAATCATTGTTCCTCGTTTTATCCTTACTTAATAAAAAGTTTTAATTATATCCAAAATTTGGGGTTCTTACAGTCTCCCCTCCTTAAAAGGATTCCGTCCCGGAATCAGGTAGGAAGCAAAGAGTCGTTTGCCTGTCGTTCCCTTTTTAGCTTCCCGGTCAATTCTTAGTTGTTCTACCCTTCCTCAGCACATCTTCTAGTGCTACAATCCATACTGTATCCTTTTTTTCCATCAACGTTGCTACTTTTCGTACAACTCACTATCCGGGTTATACTCTTACTCAGTCTTATCCTTATTGATACCTGCAGTAACATTGGTATCACTATCACCCTACGAATTCGGAGGTAACCTCGCTCGTACTGTGCATTTCCTGATTGCTTTAATCTTCGCAATCTCGATCAATATAGAGAAGTGGAAAGATTGATTGAGAGATCACTATGATCAATTGAACATTTGTTATATTGCATAGTTAGTACAGAAGGGGGCCAGCCTTTAGTACTTGACAAGCAATTAAACAAGTCATGGCATTCCACTTAGACTTCTATCACATAGACAGATAGTCACGTAGCAGTACCTCCCCTCCTAAAAGGGTTGTTCTTCTCAATTCATAAAGAAGATGAATAAGAGAGAAGAAGAGAAAAGAGTTCTAAAGGATTATAGAAAGCTTTCATGATTGTAGAATATCATACTCAGAACTTACCTCTGAACTATAGAGGTTTATCAAAGAAGAAATTAATCATAATGATATCTAATACTATTTGATCGCAATCTCACGTGTCAACATATCTTGCTGCTTTGTCCATTATTCTATGGACAAATACTCTTGTTCAATCTTAGCGATACTCACATTCGGGAAATCCTTCAACCTTTCAGGTTAAATCTTAGATTTCTCACTTGACATCATTATTACTGACATCCCATATCATGTTACTAGCTTTTTCATAACTATTATATTGACACTATCAGGTTGTCATCCTGAGAATTCATTAGAAAACCCATTCATAACATTCCTTGCTTCTCATTCCACAGTTGCTTCCCCAGCCTTTTCTTTATCAATCACATCCTTCTTATTAGCTGATTTTTACTCATTTCTATTATTTACTTTCACCTTCACCTCTTTATTGAGACACCTTTTTGCACTTGGTACCTCCTTATCGGCATTCCGTCTCATTTATTCTATAATCATCATGTTATTTCAATTTAAACTTTCCGAAATGAATCTGGCCCGATTCCTTTAACTTAGATTCATATAATCTACTTCTGCCAACCTTGTTTCTCATCACTGGTTCTTTTCTATCCGTGGTTTTCCACAGGTTGTCTTTCGTAAGTCAGACCAGGTCGTATATCTACATGCTCGTACTCCTATCATCTGTTGAACATTTGCATTTTACTGGCGTAGCCTGGCCACATGAAAACCCGTTATGACCATGCTATAATTTTGGGGGTAAGGCTGGCTCGAATATCGCCGTCCGAACACTTTAAACTCTCAAGTGGCCCAATAAGTCTTGGGCTCAACTGCCCTTCCCTCCAAGTCTCATTAATTCTTTCTACGGGAATACGTTTAGCATCACGAATTATCAACCTCATATTCTCTATCTTGTTTGTGCAGAAGTACACTAACACAAACTTGCTTGTCATTCATCAACATGCCATTTAGCTTATCAATAGCAGCACTTTCTTTATCTTTACGTTGTCATCTCCTTTCTTAGAAGAATCACCATCGCTTGTTGTTTACGTAGTGCGTTAATAGCTAACCCTACGGGTTTTAAATCCCTTAGGGAGACAAAGTAATCATTATTCCTTATCCATAAGGAACACTTCCTGAACTTGATGTAGATATAACGTGAAGCAGATAGAATTGCAGAAGAGTTTCAAGCATCGTAGCTAGGTCCGGTTGATGAAGCTATCACTTATGCATCTTCCAATAAAGACTGGAAACTTAACGGTTTACTTCATCAATTTTGTACCATGGTCCTGGTTTGCCTCAAAACGGAACCTTCTAAGGTACGTAATATGCTTAAGACTCCATCAGGAATTGAATCTTTACTTAAACTATTATTACTGTTAATTCTTGCACAGTCATCAGAAGGAATGTAAATTCCTCCATTCCGATATGACCTTCAAGGTCCTTCCAAATATCATCCTGTTTCTTCGGTATGAACATTTGTAATTATTCCTTTATACTTAGATTGTCGGCCACCTCATTGGCCTTTCTTGATGATAATGATTTCTTGTAACCCATGTTTTCTGGGTACATTCCAGCTCAAGTTTTTCTACCTCATTCCCATCACTGTTGGGTTAAAGCATTCTCCCTTAAGCTCTGCTGAAGGAGAAAATATAACTATCAGTCATTTCCATAAGTCATTGCTTCCACCTACCCGTGGGAACTTTATCACGTTTATTCCCAATCCTACTTAGGATGCTTCTTTTCTTAGTTCTTTCTTTATCTTAGGATAATCTCAACCTTTATAGGTTCAACCCATACTTCCTCAGGGTTTCATACATGCCTCATCTGGCATTATTGTTACGATGTCATACATTCCTTACCAAACTTCCATTTTTGAAGTTCGGAATATTGCCCTTTTTCCTTGTAAGGTTTCGTAGGCCATCCTTATCATTCCTCCGGTATTTTCTGGGTACCGGGTATATCAAAATGTCATTGATCAATACTCTAATAATTCTATCTATGTTCTTTCCAGAACTCTTTTTAATAATCCTTACCGGTCATTGTTGCCTTAGCAAGTCCAGCTCATATCATCTGAAGTCATAATGTCGTTATTAGGGTTAATGCCACCCCTTGTGCATTCCCCAGGGTTTGTCTTAATTTAAGGATATCCTATCCTTAATTCAACTGCCAAGGAATTCTTGCATCTTATAATTGGCAATCAGATCATGTACCCTTAATAAAGGTCTCTTTTCAATCATTCTCATTTGATAATCGATCGGTGGCTTAATGCCACCCTCTTCTTTCAGATAGTTGTCAGCCTATTTGGCCTTCCAAAAGGCAACGTATGCCTATCTGCTCTCTTACAGAACTTGGTAATGGTAGCAAGGATGTTTTGGAAGACATTGGTCGAGTTCAACGTGAATCTCTTAGTACTTATCGTTCTTCTCAAATGTACTTGCCTTAGACAAAATTTCTACAGCATACTGATCCATCTCTGACCATTTCCATACTCTCTTCATAAACCTTCGTTGTTTACTTCCCTTAGTCGTAATATGTTCATGGTATTCATGATACCCTAACATCATACATATACTTCCATTTTTCTCGTAATCTTGGACAACCATATACACATGAGTCACTTTAGCACGGGTTACCCCATCCCAAAAAGGTCTAGTAAATTCCCCATCAAAACATGGGTTGCAAAGGGTTTAGTAGAAGATTCCTACGATCTCATTACTATTTCCTTTATATCAGAAGCCCTTGCAGTCGGTGCTTACTTATAAGCAACCCTGCTTTGTCTTTTCATTGCTGGTCTAGTCACTTTATAGTCCGTTGTGACTTGGCCTCAACTGGCCATACTAAAATAAAAATATATGATTTTAAGGGTTGGCTAATAGCATTACTTTTCTAGCAATTACCGGCATAGTGCCTTCTTCTTTGATACCTTTTTACCTTTCCAAAACTTTACTCCATATAAGTCTTAATCGACTACTCGGTACCGTCTCCGGTCACCTTTCCTCCACTTTTATCTTTTCACTATTCTTATCAATCCTGTGTGCCACACAAGCTTACCATTCCTGGCATAACAGCCTTTTCATTTAAGTCAATCCTGGAATTTCTCAGTCCGGCTGGTTTCTTACTTACATTTCCTATTTTCGTCCAATCTCACTTCATCATTTTATCACTACCGTCGATTGTAATGCTCAGGGTCCGTTTACTAACCCATTTTACAGCATCCTTACCCAAATCACAGGGTTTGCTCCAATTTTTACTCTCTTCCATGACATTCTCTGATAATCAGAAAGACAAGGTTTGCCAAAATTCACCGAATTCCTTTCCAGACTCAGGGAAATTTTGATCAATCTACCCACCTACTGGTAACATTAAGGAGACCAGTTTCGAAACCTGAAGAATAGTTCTATGAACCTCCAAGCAGGTGGAATCATAAGAAGTCATAGTTAACGAAATAATCATCATCGGATTGGAAGTTTACCCGCTGGAGAGGAATCAATTATATCCATCCCTTAGAAGGGAATTAATAGTTTCAAACTGAAACCTGTCACAACGTCCTGCTATTCAATATTACCAAATGTCGGTCTACCTAACCCTTTATGCGAAGCGTCATTGGAAGCAAAAAGTCTCCTTTTTCCATTAAGCAATGCCAGCTCTTGGTCATTACCAATTTCACCTTTTAGCTCCAGGAAGATTTTCTCACATTTTTCTCTTTACTGCTGATCGTATTACTTGATCTATTATAATTCCGTGTTGGAGTAAACTTAAGGTAACTACTATAATCCATTCAAAGAGAAGAAGGAATTTAATATTCCTCTGAATCACATGCATCTAACGTTTCTGGTTCATCATTTAACTGAGTTGAATTAACTCTATACTCAGTCTCTGGCAGTAGTCTCATTACGAGTTCATCTTGACTCACTGGTCTTATCTTCCGGTAGGTTCTGAGATCATTGTCTTGCTTACTACTTCCTTATATAACTTTACCCAATCTTGCTATCACTTCCCAATGTCTTTACTTTCTAAATGATTCCTTCATAAAATGAACATTTTCCTTAATAAAACCACCTTATTAACCTCAATTTGGTTCCATAATTTACAACCTACGACACCTGCCTTCTCATGGCGAATTATTACTGACCATATTCATACTAATTCATTTATCAAATGATATGGCACTTACTGCCTCCTTCTCAACTATTCCTAGGGACTTTGTTCCTCGCCCTAAATCGATGTCTTTGATAATCATACATCCCTCTAGCTCTTTCTTTGTTAAGATGAAAATCTCTAAGGATTCTCATCTATTTCCGTATAAGATCTCAAGTAATTCTTCCAATCCTTCTTTCTTGCTGGTACTACATCTGGTAGTCCGGCTATGACTTCAACATGCATCTTCAGATCTCTTAATAATATCTCGGTTCTTTATACTCACTTTTCTGAGCACCATATCTTAATCATCACAGTCATTCTGGCTGTGACCCTCATTACCCATGGGTAAGTTCCTTATCCTAACAGGATTTTCCTTATCTGCTGGAACCTCTTCCGGGTCTCCAGTAGGGTACTCCATCGAATTACCCGCTGATCTTCAGCATATAAAGTATCATCGCGTTGTTGCTCGTATGCCTCAAGGTCAGTCAACTTACTCGTCGATACGATATCGAGCTAAGTTACTATCATTATACTTACGAGTTCCCATAAGGGTTTTATATGTCATCACTACATTAAGTAGTCCGACTATGAACTTGGCAAGAGTTCTTATTATCTTATTGAATTTATTGTTTTAACGTCACCTCATCTCTGGGGTTTATAACGTACGCTCTGATACCACTTCTGTAACAGCCCCAGATCCGGGGTCCGGGATCCGGTGGTTACGGTTTCCAATTCTGTCCACAACAATTGAACTTTCCTTAACATAAAATAAATTACGTCTCTATAACCCAACACAACAATATAAAACACACCCGTTATAGTCCCAGAGATGAAATCAGAGTAACAATCAAATTTTTATTAATCACATTATGAGTTCTTACAATCCAAAAGAATTTCAATATAAATACATACTCTTTGCCATCCATTTACATAAGTCATACTAGACCATATTCTTGGTACTGAAAGAATAAATATACCCTACCAATAGCTTCTTCTTCAGCTCTGGTAGTCTCATCGTCCTCGCCCGCGTCGAGTGCGCCTTGTGCGAGTCATCTGGTCTAGCTGTTGTTGTGATATAATAATAAAGCAAGGGTGAGCAATAGCCCACCAACAATAATATATAACTGAATGATAAGGTATAACAGTTCAAAAGTATCTTTCAAACCATATGCCATGCATTTACGGAAATGATGCCAGTATAATATGAACGATGAAGTTACAAGGTAACTTGAAGTATTTGTTTGTAGAAATATCTGCTACATCAAAGTAAGCGAGATATTCTTATTGTTATTAAGAAGAGGAACTTGCAAGAAAAGGTTGCAATTCCAGTTATGACCCTTTTCCAACTCTGCCAACAGTAATCATGTTGCAGGAAATAAATAAATTTGGATGATGAACCAATGATGGAGTATTCACCGCGCCCGCTGTTCCAATCTTGATGATCAGTCGAGATCGTACAGCTCAATTTAGATTTACTACCGGTAGAAGGAAGAACTGACGGCTTTACTTGTATACCGCCTTACTAGCTCTCCCCGGCCAACGGTTGGGCCAAAGGGGATGGACCGGCGCTACTCGGCCTCTTACACGACTCCTAGTTCAAATAGAATTCATGATTCTGAATGTAACGTTCGTCCCCCTTTCCCCAAGTGTAACACTTGTTGATAAGACTCCACAAAGTAGTCGTATCTAGTTGGAAAGGAAAATTTACCAATAACTCCCAAGCTATTACTTGGTAATGGATATCAACTTGTTCCAGTAATCTTACCCCTCGAAAGATGAGAAGGTAAGCAACGACTTAATAAGTCAACAGCACCCGAGTTGCGGGTGAAGGGAATACTTTATGACCGGGAAGTCGACAAGATAAATAACATTTTCCAAGTAAGGTTCCCTTATTATTAAGGAGGTAGACTCAAAGAAAAATGATGTCTGAGAACCTTTCTTGATATAAGATTAATAATAATAAGACTCCGAGATATTTTCTGTAGTAATCGAAGAAGATAAACCTTATCGAGATTATTCTAAGTATGGAATAAATATTCAGAGAATATTTATTGAGTTAAAATATTTAAAGAATATTTGGGAATATGAAAGAATATCTTTAATCAGAGTATTTCTCAAAATAATCCCTGAAGAAATATCAGGAGAATATTTATTGAATAAATAAATATTTAAATGAATATTCAAAATAATATTCATTAATTAATAAGACCTGAAAAGAATATTTAAGGTAATGTTCATAATTAATTAGGAATGTAAATGAATATTCAAAAGTAATATTCATTTAATGAATAATATCCTAAATGAATATCAAGTAATATTCATTTAGTAATCCAAGCCTTAAGGAATATTCGAGATAATATTCGATAATTAAATCAAGCTTCAGATGAATATTAAAATAATATTCATCAAGTATTTAATATCTTAAATGAATATTCAAAAGTAATATTTATTTAATAAAATAATATTCTAAAAGAATATCCAAATAATATTCATTCAGTAGTCTCATCTTTAGAAGAATATTCGAAATAATAAGCGATAATCAATTCGACTCTGAATGAATATTGAGAAATATTATTCGTCGAATGATTACGTTCGAATAATTATTTGAAGTAAGGATCATTAAAATAAATAATCTCGAACGAATATTCAAATAATATTCGTCGCCTGAATAATAGAAAATATTTACTTAAAATATTTTCCTCCGAGGTAATCTCGATATATCAAGGAATATTGACTCCCGGTCTATATTTGATTAATAAGATGTATACGCCCTTCTATGAGGGTCTTACAATAACCGGCTTATAACTGATATATAACTATCTAGCTTATAAGCCAACAATAACATTCAGGGAACAAGTATATCAATTCAACTTGAAAGTAGGCATGCATGCAATGGCATATGTATATCAGCAATCATATATATATATTTATTCAATCACAACAACAGCCTAAAAGAAGGGAATTGAAACTTGCCTGGTAGTCGAGTACGGTAAGGGGTAGTGGTAGCGGGTCCCGGTTCAGCTTGGTGATCTATAAATAGCCAAGGCATTCGGGATTAATCACTGAACATATTAAAAGTTAAGTTATACTTAAATCGAAACACGTTCTCGAGTTATCTCGTTATACCCCCTTTTAGTGGATTACTTTTATCACTGATCCGACCCGACATTCGTTCGTTAATACGACATGTCATTGTACTTATACTTGGGACATACTTAAGTCATATGAGTTCTAAAGTCGATCGTTACGAACCAATACTATACTCCGAGTTTTATCGCCCGTTTTCTAAGTGTTTTACCGAAGTTATAAAAGAGTCGTCTTTTAGGGGTTCGTTCGCGTTTAACCTCGACTCGAACATTTTTAATAAATCGAAAAATGATCCTTTTGACATACGGTTTTCTTTCACACCTTCCTTTTTACCTCTAGTATTTATTTTCCAAGATTCGCCATGACTTTACATATTTTACGAGGGTTCAAATTCAGTTACGAATTCTCGGTTACGGTTTCGAAATACTTTTAGTAAACCAGCCGTAACTCCTAAACCGTAAGTCCGTTTCACGTGATCTTTATATCAAAACGAAGCTTATAACATAAGATATCCTAAAATGGCAGAAAAGTTTCTGGTCAGTAGGGTCTTGTTGTGAAAAAAGGCATACAAAACATGATATTGTAAAATCGGGCATTATAACGGCTATGTTTACGCGTTTTCCAAAGTTTTTACACTTTATCTCGATCTAACAAAGATCAATCCAACCACACAAACGCATGATAATCATCATGACTAGTCTATCAACAACTCATCTCAACCATCTCATGGATCACAATCCAAACAACAACCATAATCAACTAATAACATAGATCTAAGCATAACATAGCATACTAACACTAAATCATCCATAAAACTCATAAAATCTCAAAATGGTACCAAGGGTTTTTTTGGAGCTTGTTACCTTCCTTGGAGAGTGAATAACACTTGGTAAGCCTTGTCTAGTCCTTAGATTACCTTAACAAAGCTTGGATCATCCAAACAAAACAAGAAATCAAAGTTAGTTTCTTAAAATCACTATTCACCCTAGGCTTGGATGATTTATTTGAAAATGGAAAACATGGAGTTTGAAGCCAAGATTTCTAGGGTATCACTTTTATGAATTATAGGACTTACCATAAAAATTTGGAGATCAAGCAATGGTGGAAGCTTGGACTTTGGATTTGGAATTTAGGGAGGAAGTCGAATGGAATGTTTTGGAGGGGGAGAGAGTTGCTTGCTTGTTCTTGATCTTTTCCTTGTATTATTGTGTTGCCTTGGATAATATCTTGCTAAAGTAGCTTTATTAAAGTGCCTAGGTCATCCATGATGCAATCAAGAGACATGTGTTGCATTTTGAATGGTTTTCATGCTAAGTATTGGTTTAATATCTAAGTACTACTTCCATCTCCAAGTATGCTAGTTACTTTAAGCCACTTGGTTGCTAGATATTTATTCTAGTAGCTTACACAAGACTCTTGCTTCCTCTGCTTGTTTCTGTGTCCGGTTATTGCCCGTTTCGATTGATCGTTCGTAGGAATATTTCACGGATTTCTAATTAGGGTTTACCGGGAATCCTTTTTAATATCAATACTTTCATTCTCCATCTTTCATTCTAACTTTCCAATTTATATTCCTTAAATTCATTCGTTAAATACTTAAGGCTATCAGTGTCCAGGGAACTCTCGGAGAAAATAAAAGTGCGGTTTTCAGAATCCGACAGCTTTTACATACACTTATTTTCCCCCTGGATCACTAATACGAACTCGGAAATCCGTCCCGAATGCTTCTATATAGTGTCGTCTCATATTATTATATACTCCCACCAAAACACTATTCATTCTGTATTCTTTACTTGTTCTCTTAGGGTGGTACAATTGTCCGTATTCTCTTTCGATCGTTCCTTATCCTTTTTACGGAACTACTGGATTAATCGTTACCGATCTGGATGACATGAGAATATTCTCCTGCTTGAAAGTGCCATATCTTATTCCCTTAGAAGATAGATTATTCTTACCTATGTTGTTACCCTTTAGCATTCTTCAAGACATAGAAATAATAAAGTCGAATTCCATTCATTCTTTCCAAATATCAATTATTACATTGTAGCCATAACCACTCCTCAGTGGTTTCCTACCTTCATTCTTAAATCAAATATAATAACATCCCAAAATATCAAATCCTCAAAGTTAATATCTCAATTCTTGGATTATAATAATATTTAATCCACTGTCCGGTCAAATATTATACCGAAAAAGAATTTGGAATTTCTGAATTCCGATCGTCTCTGCATTCACTTATTTCCTCCGTGTATTACTAATATGACTTCGAAACATCCATATCACGTCCCGTACATAGGGTGGCGTGAAAAGTTTTCCAACTTACAAAATCACTATTCATCCACCAAATTACTATGCACGTACAGGAAACACTATGCACGTACGGGAAACACTATGCACGTACTCATTTCCCTTCAAGGATCCATTAGCTCCTTCCTGGATGGTAGATTATTCTTATCTAGGTCCTCAACCATCGAATTACTCTATTCTGACAATATACCAATGCATCAGGATCATTGTCCAAAGCAATATCCATTCATTACAATCATTGTTCTTTGAAACCACCATTCATTAGAGCTGGTGACCTTGTTGTCGGAATCATTGTTCCTCGTTTTATCCTTACTTAATAAAAAGTTTTAATTATATCCAAAATTTGGGGTTCTTACAATAATCTATCATCAAGAAAATAAGATATGGTATACAAACAAAGGAAGTATTCTCATGTCATCCAAATCGATATCCAGTAGCTCATGTCATCCAAATCGATATCTAGTATAAGTCCAGTGGTTTTGTAAAAGGGTTAAGGAACGCTCGGGAAAGCGCGAGACCATTTTTCTAAAGTATAAGAATTAAAGAGGAAATAAGCAATGAATAGTGTTTTTGGTGGAAATTGGAATATTATTAGACGACGCTATATAGGGGTATTCGGAACGGATTTCTGAGTTCGTATTATTGACCGATAGGCAATATAAGTGTATGTAAACGATATCAGATTCAGAATGGTAGTATAAATATAAAGATTTAAGGGATTTAAATATAAAAATTCAGAATGTAAAGATTTTCCCCGAGATTTCCCTAGACACTGAATAATTTAAGGATTTAATATATAGATTTAAGGGATTTAAATTCAAGAATTATAAAGGAGGATTGAGAATGGTAGTATAAATATTAAGATGGTTTCCGGTAAAACCCTAACTAGAAATACTTGAGATATTCCTCCGAACGATCAATGAAATGAGCAATAACCGGACAAAGACTCAAGCAGAGAACCAAGACTCATGCATGTGCAAGTGGATATGATCAAGGAACTAAGTAGTTACAAGAGTAACTAGCATACTTAGAGAACTAACCAAGTACTTAGCATTCATCTCATCATCTTACCACTAAAACCAACACCTGTCCCTTGATTGAATCATCCATGACCACACCACTTTAATAAAGTAGCTTTATGACCAAGATATTATCTAAACATATCAATAATACAAGATTAGATGAGAACAAAGCAAGAGACAAGCCAAGAAAACTCTCTCCCCCCCATATTACATCCATTCGGTTTTTTGCTAAATTCCAAGATCAAAATCCAAGCTCCAACCATTTTTTGATCTCCAAACTTTTATGGTGAGTACTACATTTCATATAATAACTATCCTAGAAATCTTAGCTTCAAACTCCACTTTTTCCATTTTCAAATAAATCATCAAAGTGGAGGATGAATAGTAACTTTCATGAACTAACTTTGATTTCTTGTTCTCTTTGGATGCTCTAAGCTATAATAAGGCCATACAAGGACTATACAAGGTTTATTAGGGCTTGTACACTCTCCAAGGAAGGTATAATTCTTTAGAACCCTAGATCTTACTTTGAGTTTTATGGATGTTCTTGATGGTTTTAGATTAGTTATGATCATGGTGTTGATATAAGCATGTAGGCATGATTATGTAGTTAGTTTTGTTGATCTAAGAGATTTGATGGTTATAATGATGAAGTGAGATGTTCTTGGACTTTTTAAGATGAGAATCACGTGTATAAGATGTATGGTATGCCTGGTGTGGCTTGGTTGTGATGTTATCAATTTAGAAACGTTCGATTTATTGTTGTCGTAATGCCAAAATTTTGTTAAACCCTTAAAATTCGTGCATAACAGTTGGGTTAATTTTCTGGCCTTGATGTATATATGACCTACCCTTGTAGATATCGAGTCATAGATCGTTTTGGCATGAGAATCGAAGCTAACGGACTTACGGTTTAGGAGTTATGGTCAAATTAGTAAAAGTAATTCGAAACCGTTAGTGCGAGTTCGTAACTGAAATTGAACCCCCTTAATATTACTAATTCAGTGGCGAATCTTGATAATTAAATATTAGAGATCATAAGGAAGGTGTGAGAGAAAACCTCATGTCAAACGGATCGTTTTCAATTTTATAAAAATGTTCGAATCAGGGTTAAGTACGAATGAACCCCTAAAAAGAACAAGTGGTTATAACTTTGGAAAATCGCTCAGAAAACGATCAATAAACCTCGAGGTACAATCTCTTTTATTAAACGACCGACCTTAGCACTTTTTTGGCATAAGTACCTACCAAGGGTAAGTGTAATGACGAGCCTTAATAACGAACAAATGTCGGGTCATAACGGTAATAAAAAGAGTTACACTAGAGGGTGTATAACGAGATAACTTGAAAACGTGTCTTAATCTAAGTTAAGTATATGCTTAGCCTTTCAAAAGCGTTAAGTGATTAATCTCGAATACTTTGATTGTTTATAGATCACCGAGCTGACCCAGGACACGCTACCCCTACTCTACTACCAGGCAAGTTTCCAATACTTTGGAACTATTGTTGTGATAATATATATGATTGATTGTTGTTGTACATATGCCATAGCATGCATGCCTGCTTTCAAATTTATATTGTGATACTTGTTCCAAGAATTGATGTTGGCTTATAAGCTAGATATGATATACTAGTATTAAGCCATATATTGTTAAGACCCTTAGTGAAGGGCATGTGATCTTCCTTCATTAAATATAGACCGGGAGTCGGTATTTTGTAACATAGAGATAGTCGTGGAAACTCGGAGGGATTCCAGTGACAGATTATTTGAGGATTGTTATTTATGAACATTATTTATATTTCCATAAATATTAATTACTTGGAAATTATTCGAGGAATGTTATTTGAGTATAATCTTAGCCGAGAAATACTATTTGAATATTATTTTTGAATATTCATTTAAGACTTGATTTATTTAATGAATATTCATTTGTGGTTATTTATTTGGATGAATATTATTTTGGAATATTCATTTGAGTTTATTTATTTAATGAATATTATTTTGAATATTCATTTGAGCTTTATTTCTTTAATGAATATAATCTTGAATATACATTTAAGGTTGATTAAATTTTCGGATATTATTTTGAATATTTATTCGAGGAATTATTTATTTAATGAATATTCTCATATGTTAATTCGAGGGTTACTTTGAGCAATATTTTATATTAAAAATATTCTTTAAATATTTACGAGTTAATAAATATTCTTTGAATATTTATATAATTCTTTTAACTAGTTTTAAAATATATTATTTTATTCAAATATAATCATTAACCTTCAAAAATTATGTAAAATACTTCTGAGTCTTATTATGACTATTTTTATCAAGGGGAGGTTCCCGAAACTCCATTATTCATTCGAATCTATCTTCCAAATTATATGGGAACCCTACCTGAGGGCTATTATTTATTTTTGTTTAACTTTCCTGTCATAAATCTTTTAAAACTATTCTTTTCACTCGTAACTTGGTTGCTATTCATCAAATTGAGTCTCTGTGTTACTTCCTCATCGTTCGAGGGGTCAGATTGTTGGAACAAGTCGATATCCATAAACAAGCCACTGCTTGGGAAATATTGGTGAATTTTCCTTTCCAACTAGATACGACTACTTTGTGGAGTCCTATCAACAAGTATTACACTTGGGGAAAGGGGGACGAGCTTTACCTTTCAAAGTCATGGATTTACTCGAACTAGGAGTATTTGTGTAAGAGGCTGTGGGACAGTCCATCATTGAAACTTTGTGTAGAGGCTGTGGGACAGTCCATCATTGTAAACTGGTATAAGAGGCTGTGGGACAGTCCATCCTGGAAATAGGGTCCGAGTGGCGCCAGCCCCGACTAAGTCCAAAGATGGCTAGGGAGATCCGGCGTATGGTGGTGTCCATATGTTCTTCCTTCTACATGTAGAGAAACAAATTTTGAAGTGCACGACCTGCAACTGATCATCGTAAGGTAGTGTCATCTGGCGCCACATTCTCTAGCATTGGTTCATCAGCCAAATCTATTTATTTTCTGCAACATGAAGTATCACTCGTGTTGACAGTGTTGAAAGCTGTTCAGAACTACAAGTACTCTGAAATACCCCTTAACTTCATCGTTTATATTATACTGGCACTATGTTCGTTAATGCATGGAATATGGTTTCAATAATACTTTTGAACTGTTATATATATATATATATTATTGTTCAGTATACATTATTGTTGGTGGGATATTGCTCACCCTTGCTTTATTTTATTATATCACAACAACAGCTAGAGTAGATGGCCCGTCCAAGGCGCAAGAGCGTGGGAGCCGTCAGAGAGTTACCCGCTGAGGTAGCTACCATTGCTGAGGAGGAAGCTATTGGTATGCTAGTTTTCAGTTTTTGAGCATCGGATATATTTATCCATAAGACATATGTAAATGGATGGCAAAGTGTATATAAGTTAAATTGTAATTCTTTTTGGGTTGTAATACTCAAACTCGTGATTAATAATATTTGATAGTTACTCTGATTTCATCTCTGGGACTATAACTGGTGTGTTTAATGTTGTTGTTTTGGGTCACAAGGTTGTAATTTAATTTATGTTGGTTTTGTGGATGGAAATTGAGTCCGTAACGACCGGATCCCCGACCCCGGATCTGGGGCTATTACAGTTGTGAAATATAGGAGAAGAAATGGAGATAATGTCAATATCAGAATGAACCTGGTCAACCATTACCCTGCAAATTTATTGAAGCCAGTACTTGAAGATTTTAATGATTCAATTCTACTTGAAGAACTTGATGCTATGGCAGATATCATAAAAGCTATGGATGAAAATGCAAGGAAGGATGAAGAAAAGAAAAAGAAGGAATATGATGATCTACAAGCCAAAGCTCAAGTGATGAACTCAGTGGAAAATGGCTAGTATTTCTTCGTAGTCTGTAAGAATCACTTTGTATCTTGTTCATACTCTCAATCAATTCCATACTTGTTACAGATCGAGAGTTATATATCCCAGAGATAAGGTCGACGTTATAACAATAAATTCACTAAGATAATAAGAACTCTTGCCAAGTTCACCTAAAACCCATATGGGAATTCTTAAGTATCATAATAGTAACTTAGCTCGATATCGTATCGACGAGCAAGGCAACAGACCTTGAGGCTAACGAGCAACAGCACGATGATTCTTTTTTATATGACCGATGATCGGCTTGTAAATTCAATAGAGTACCCTACTGAGAACCCAGAGGAGGTTCCAGCTAAGGAGGAGAATCCTGTTAAGGATAAGGAGTTTACCCTTGAGGAAATGAGGGCTGCAGTCATAAAGACTGTAAGAGCTAAGGTATAGTGCTCAGAGAAGTGAGCGTAAAGAACTGAGATATTGTTAAGAGAACTAAGGATGCATATTGGATTCATAGCCGGACTACCGGATGTAGTACCAGCAAGTAAGACGGATTGGAAGAATTACTTGGGATCTTATATGGGGATATATAAGATCCTTAGAGACTTTCAGATTAATGAGAAAAGAGTTAGAATGATGCACGATTATCAAAGACATCGATATAGGATGGGGAGCAGAGTCTACAGGAGCAGTTGAGATAGAGGCAGCAAATGCCATATCATTTGATAAATGGATTAGTGTGAATATTGTCAATATTAATTCGCCGTGAGAAGGCAGGTTTTATAGGTTATAATCTATAAAGTCAAATTGAGATTGATGACGTGGTTTGATTCAGGGAAATGTTCATTTTATGAATGGATCAACTTAGAAAGTAAAGACATTGAGAAGTGATGGCATGATTGGATAAAGTTATATAAGGAAGTAGTAAGCGAGACAATGATCTCAGAATTTACAAGAGGAAAGGACCAGTGAGTCTATGATAAACTCGTAATAAGACTATTGTTAGGGACTAAGTATAGGTTTATTTTAACTCAGTGGAATGAGGAACCAGAAACATTAGATGCATGTGGTTCAGAAGAATATTAAATTCTTTCTTTTCCTTGAATGGATTATAGTAGTTACATTAAGTTTACTCCGACGCCGAATCATAAATGGATCAAGTAACACGATTAGTGGTTAAGAGGTAAGGGAGAATGTTTTAATATGAAACCTGAAAGAGCAAGTGTATGCCAAGTTCTCGAAGAATGAATTCTGATAAGATAAAGTTCAGTTATTAGGACATACGGTCAATAATGAGTAGTGTTGGTGGACCCCGCCAAGTTAAAGGCAATTTCAATTGAGAAAGGCCAACCACACCGACAAAGATGAGAAATTTCATAAGATTCACCATGTATTACCAAAGACTTGTACAGGACTTTACAAACATTGCAGTCCCGTAACCCGACTTATTTGTAAGACTAAGAAGTTTGAATGAACAGGAAAATGTAAGAAAATCTTCCTGGAGCTAAAGAGGAAATTGGAGGCGACCCAGCGTTGGCGTTGCCTAATGGAAGAAGGAAAACTTTGTGATATATTATGATGCACCTCATATAGGTTTAGGTGGTGTGCTTATGCAGCACGACAGAGTAATTACGGATGCATTTGGATAGCACGGTTCACCAGATTCGGATGGCCTTGATAGTGCCAATTTTGTGGAACGACTAACTCCGACTTTATGTCAATCATTCCATTATAATAACTGCTTACGATTCCACCTGCTTGGATGTTCCTAGAACTGTTTTTTAGGTTTCGAAATTGATTTTCTTAGTGTTACCAGTGGGTGGATAGATTGACCAAAATTTCCCTGATTCTGGAAAGAAATTCAACAAATTTTGGCAAAATTCTTCTCTTTCTGATTATCAGAGAACGTCACTGAAGAGAGTAGAAACTGGAATGAACCCTGTGGATTGGGTAAGGTAGCTGCTATGTGGGTTGATGGATAGACCCTAATTATTACAACCGATTGTAGAGATAAAACGATGAAGTTGAGATTGGGCGGTAAAGGGAAATGTATTTAAGGACCAAAACGGACAGAGAAATTCCCGGATTGACTTAAATGAAAAGGATATTATGCCAAAAGTGTTAAGCTTATGTAGCACGTGGGATTGATAAGAAAAGTTGAAAAGATAAAAATAAAGGAGAGGTGACCGGAGACGGTACCGAGAAGTCGCTTGAGACTTATATAGAGTAAAATTTTGAGAAGATCAGAAGGTATCGAGGAAGAGGGATGAACGAAGAGTGGCAGTGCTCAAGTTGAGTGACTATGCTACTCTGGTACATAGGATTTGCTGTGTCAGGGAAAGCAGTGAACAAATACAAAAAGAAAAAGTTTAAGAGTACGCGGGAAAAGGCATATTGATAAGCGTAACCTACCCTAGATATGTTATCTTCGCTATGGATGAAGGAGACGCTATGCCGGCAATTTCTAGAAAAGTAATGCCATTAGCTAACCCTAAACTCACATACTGTAGCGCGACCATTTGGGGCCATGTGGCAAAGAATTATAAAGTGACTAGACCAGCAATGTAAGGACAAAGCGGGGTGCTTCTGACCAAGCACCAACCGCGAGAACTTTTGATATAAGTGAAGTGATTCAGGAATATATGATTGACCAGCTTATGAACTAGAAAGAGAAGTAAAGTGAATTGGGATACATGATGATGGGATTTTATAAATACCATGGATGCCCTATGACTGAGGAAAGTGATTAATGAAGGTTTATGAAGATTGTTTGTGATGGTGCAGTATGATACATAAATATCCTCAAGAAGAGTAATAAGTACTAAGGGATTCATGTTGAACACGATCAATATCTTCCAGAACATCCTTGCCACTATTACCAAATTCTGTAAGAAGAGCGGATAGACATATGTTGTCTTTCGGAAGGTTATATAGACTGACGTCAATTCAAAAAAAAAGGCTAGCATTAAGCAACCTAGAGATTATCAAGATGAGAACGATTGAAAAGAGACCCTTATTAAGGATATGTGATCTGATTAAAGGATGCAAGTTTTTCTTGAAAATAGAATTGAGGATAGAATATCCATAATTTAAGACGAACCCGGGGAATGCACAAAGGATGGCATTACCCCTACTAAAGATATTGTGAATTCAGATAATATAAGTTGGATTGACCAAGGCCACAATAACCTTTAAGGATTCATTGGAAGGAGTTTCAGAAGGTACGTAAACAAAATTGTTATAGGATTGATTAGTGAACAATTCACGTCCTAATTTAATTCATTAACAACATTTATCAGATGAATGGACAAGCATATTTATCTGACTAATTTATACTAACTTTACAATTCTACCGATATAAGAAACACAAAAAAATAAAACTAAGCTTCCATGTATGTGAAGTCTTTGATCCATCTTTTAGTTGCATCATCTCCGGGTGCACTTTCCTCACCAAGGTATATACGATCTGCCATCTGTCACACTTGAAGTATGTTGTCTTCAGCTACACTAGCAACTGAAAAGGGAACTTGGAGCTCCTGCAAAGTTCTTCTGACCAGACCATTTCATGGCATGAACCCATCTCGAGTTTCCTGCATCTATACAAGTGTCATTATCCCTTTGGTATCTGATACAATAGCAAGAGAACAATGTATATGCATTAATTTGCAACATTAATTTCTTATTTATTAAAAAGATCCAACAGTTCCACATAGTAAGGCTTTTGCCGAAAATTCTTCTTTAGATCCTCAATGTTCCCTGCATAATTTTTACGCATATATGATTTGCTTAGAAAATATTTAGATAAGCAGACGATAATAAAACATGTCAAGCATAGTATCAGGATAATAAACAAGTATGATGGTTTGTGTGCACTACAAATCTTTGGAGCACTGATGGGAAATGCCTTTACAGAGTTCTTTATCAAATCCCCAAGAACAAAAACATGTTATTGTGGGTGATACCCATCTCCTATACTCCTTACAATATTAAATTTTCGTTCTTCTATAATCATCATGCTCCAAATCAGTATAATAATAATAATAATAATGGGATCGGCAAATCACTAAACAGTTGTAATATCCAAGTAAACACTAACAAAGACAGCATTACAAACACAAAGAGATTATTACTGGTTCAACCCATCTGATAGCAGTTCGGAAGACAACTCGGGATCCACTGAGGTAACCCTGCAAAACAAAATTGATTAAACAGATCCATGGGCAGCTGTGCAAAATACAAATTCAGTAAAATGTGATGTTGAGAGCAAATTCTTATCGCATGTTTATGACTTCACATGTTTATATTCAGAACATATACAATGTAATTAATTGGTCATATATACAACAAATAAATGCCAACAAATAGATGTAAGCCATAAGAAGCTTTGTCCTTGTTGTTCCATCATCCTCAAACATGACGTTTAAGAAGCCCCAAGTTTCCTTGTAATCCCTTAACCTGTCCAAAAGAATAATCAAAAAGATATGTCAACTTTATTTAACCTGCAAGGAAATATGGGTAGATTTTTTAGCAGATAGGTCTCCATTGTAACTTTTGAAGTTATATATGTAAATAAGACAAACCAATCCATACTGTATATCATTCAAGCTAACAAGATTTAAATAACAATACTTGCCAACAACTTCCTAGTTCCTCTGGGACATTTCAAGATTAACAGCCTCATAATATTGCAGTCGATCTCTTAATGGAGAAATCCCTTGATCTTTAGCTTTAAAGATTTCCTTCACGGCAATCTTAGCTTTAAATGGACAAGTGATGATAAAATTGGTCGGTTAACAGAAACGTTGTATGAAGAAATAAACTTGAAGCCTGCATAAAAAAAAAGGGCTGTCGAATTCGATCTCAGAACTCACAATATTAAAATTACACAATTTTTAAAGTAACAATTTTAATTCTAAAACTAAAATTACAGGGACAAGAACAGAGTACTTTGTTACTGTACTTTGACTTATAATTTACCAAATATGAGCACTTACATATAATTCCACTAATTTAACACAAAATTATGATAAATATAACAAAAAATTTCTACAAATTTAACACAGAAATCCTGCTAATTGACACAAAAATCGTAATAATTTAACCATTTAATACCAACAAAATTTTCACATATAATCGAACAAATATTATGAACACATGTAATCGAATATTTTCATGAAAATTCAAGTATTTTATCACCCATTTCGATTCCGTTAAGAACCACAGAAGCAATATCAGTGAAGATATGTCCTGGTAGAGGCAAAATGCATACCCTTCCGAGCTATTCTTCTAAAGTTTCAAGAATAACATGTTAGAAAAGTAATAAACATAAAGGAAAAGGCATTTCCAGCTAAGTTCGTAGCTCTCATATTTAATTGTGCACATTTAAAACCAAATAATTAACACAAATTAGCATGAGAAATTAACACAAACTAAACATGAAATTATCTTAAATATTAGATGAGAATTAACACAAAATTAACATGAAATTTTGATTTTTGGGTAATTTACACCAATGGAAACTAATGTACACAAAATTAACCTAAAATTCCAACTAATTGACACAAAATTCCCGGTAACTAACACTAAATTGCCCCTATATTTACACGAAATTGACACTTAAAAACATAATTTTTTCATTAGAGAACAAAAAATTACCAGGAACAGAGTGGTACCTTCAAATACAAGCTTTACCTTCAAATACAAGCTTTAATCTTTACAAGAATAAGAACAAAAAATATAATCGAACAAGTATCTTGTGTATATAATCGAAAATTTTAACACGCATACATACAATTAACTATAAAATCAAACATACTCTTGTACATATATATAATAGAAAAAATGGTGCATTTTACCTATAATTGGTTTTGGGTACTAAGCCCAAATTGAATATTTACTCTAATCGATTTTGGGGTTCGATAGTATTTGGTTCGATATTGTTTATCGAGAGAGAGAGAGAGAGAAATAGAGGAGAGTAGAGAAACTGAGGCGAGTAGAGAGTGAGGAAGTAGGAGTGTTTTGAGGGGAAGTTGGGGGAGAATTATTTGATAAAGGGGGGAAGTAAGAGCTGCTCAAAATTTTCACCTCCCGCCTACTATTGTGTGCTAAGCTGCTCAAAATTTTCACATCCCGCCTACTGTTGTGTGCTGTGTTGTTGTGCGCCTACTGTTGTATTCTCATGTTTAATTCCTTGTCTTTGTCTTAAAATTAAATTTGTTAATTTAAATTTTAATATTTTAATAATAAAAATATGATATTTATTTGTAATAAATATTTGTAATACAATTTAAAATTTCTAAAATTTAAAATCTATGATATATCAAAGTTTTGTATTTTTCTAATAATATTGATGTTTTTTTATAATATTCATAAAATAACTATAAAAAACTCGAAAAGTAAGTAACATAACAAAATTTAAATTTCCTTTTCTTGGAAATATATATTTAGCTTTAATAATTATAAAAATTTAAATCTAAAGAAATGAAAGAGAGAAATGAGAAATGAAAGTTTAACATATTTTTCCCCAATTCTAAATTTTTGTTTGTCCGCTCTCTATTTTTGTAATAATTCACAATTTATACAAAATTTGTTTTCATTATTAAATTTTTAATGAATTTAGTTAAAATTTAATATTTTCATTATTTTCTTGATATGAATTTTTTGGATATTACTTTATTTTAAAACCTTTTTAATCGAAATTTATAAACAAAATTTAATATTTATGAAAAATCAATATTTAATTATTTGATGGAATATTACATTTTAAAATGATAACTTCAACGATTTTGTTAAAATTAATTATTTTTTAAAGTCAAATAATTATTAAATCATTAATTTCAAATTAAATAAAAATTTTATTCTTTAATAGTCTATGGTAACACATCTCATGGTGTTGCCCACTGTAACACCTTTTATAAATAAAGTAACATACTTTTGTGGATTTGGTAACACCACAATCACAAGGTTGTGATAGCTCAAAAATTTCATAGCTATGGTAACATCCATGCCAAAAGGTTGCAATAGGCCATCTATGGCGTAGTGAAACTGCTAACCCAGGGCGTGCTATCCAACCCTCTCAACCAAACACTCTATCAAACACTGAGCCAACTGCATCATCCTCTCAAAAGGGTGTTCCTAGTAAAAAGAAGACGATGAGAAAGCAAGTTGCTTTTGAACCATTGAACATGTTATCAAATGCAGCTTTGAATGCTGAACTAGGTTTAGGAAATGAGGAACCAGTGTCACCTCTTACCAAGCCAAAGAAGAAGAAAACAAAAACCACCTCTTCAGTCACACAAATGGATGAAGTTGTAAAATCAGGGGCAAACAGCTCACTAGATGTACTCTCTCAACAGGGTGCATCTATGGAATCAAGCATTCTCCCCAATGAACAATCTTGTATAGAGTCTGCACAAAGGAGATAAGGCTGGCACTGTCACACTAAGTGGAGAGCACATCACAGTTGAAACTCCCTCTATTTCTCAAGGGGAGTTTCCAAAATCTACTCTAAAACACACTTCTCTTCCCGAATCTATAACTGATATTTCTTTGCAGCCTACAACTCAGGCAACTGAGGAGAAAGGCATTAATCATCAAGAATTTCTTTCTCTTGATGAGCCAATGGATTCAAGTGACTTGGTGCCTGATACCTTGTTCACAACCCAGGACCCATATTTAAATGGTAAGGGAATGCATGCTGGGGCATCTCCTAATGACACCATCATAAACACAGAGGTTCCACTAGTCTTAATTAGAGACTCCGTGCCTGTGTCATCTACTGTTGTAACTCATCCCAGTTCAGTGAAGACAACAGTAGTAGAGTCTCTCCATCTGGTTACAAAAGTTGCATTTGTAACTGAGGAGTCTAGCTTGCCTAGCTCTAGCTCTAACTTCATGTCACAATGGCTGAAGCCTGTGCAACATGACAGTGCTTCCAGATCAGGGTTTGTTCTACAACAATTGACGGTTGAAGCACTTCAAAGCTTAATTGTGGATCAGATTCCTGAGTTCACTAAGATTACTCAAAATCATCTCACAGCAGATATGCCTAATGCTGATTATGAGGCTATTCTTCTCTATCACAAGAAAGATGTAGAGGAGCAACAGGAGAAGATATTTGAAGAAGCTGAAAGAGATGACAATGTTGATGCCTGGCTGAACAGTAAAGGGAGTGTTACCCTAAAGGAAGCTCTTCAGTATTTGAGAGAGGAATACATCACTTCATTGGGGTCAAATGCCAAATCTCTATCTCCTGGTGAAGTGTATGACACTATTAATGATGTGTACAAAGGGAAGTTTGAAGGCTGCTAACTACCTAGGAAAAGGAGTTAAACAGAAATTGAAGAAGTGTGCAAAGTCACAGAAAAGGTAGTGAGTGAGATCAATACTAAGTTCTCCACAGAATTCCCATCTCTGGATTCTGTCTTTAAAATGTCAAGGAATGCAGAGCCACTTGCACCTCTCTGGAAAATTACCTTCCCCAGGTCCAAGATTCTCTCAACCAACTCGCAACTCAAGTGCAAAATCTCTCCTCACAGACAACTGATGCCAATACTAAACTTAGAGTTCTTTTTGCCAATCGATATGGAGATAAAGCAGTTACAGAAGTGCCTGTGCATGATATGACAAAGTATGAGGTGTTAAGGCTCAAAGAACAATCACTTTCTGCTTTCATGGCTGCACACTTGATGGCTAAAGTGGACAGTTTGGAATCAGAAGTGAGTTCTCTAAAATTCTTCAATGCTGAGCTCAAGGACTCTGTTGTACTTCTAAATTACAAGTTGGACACTCAAGCAACTACCACTGCTGATGTTCTTCTTAATTAACAACAGATGCTTTCTACCATGATGCAGTATATGGGCTTACCTCAACCAGGAGAATCCACTACCATCAAACCACCTGCCTCCTCTTCAAACCCAAGGGTCCCATCAATGGCACCTGTGTCTGTGAACAAGCCTAAGGGGGAGAGGGGTATCATTAAGGGGGAGAAGGGTATCATCATCTCTGATCAACCAAAATCCATTAAACCGACACTGCTCCAAACCAAAGGCAAGGGCAAATCCAAAGTCACACATACCCAATCTCCTCTATCTAACCCTATCACCTCACTACCAACTATTACCCTACCACCTGTACACATCACTACTCCAAGTGGCCTAAAGTAAGAAATCATATCTACAGTGGTGTCAGGCACAATGCCAACTGATCAACCTCAACAATCAACCATTATTGAAGATGCTCAGCCAGTTGAAGTCAGTGTTGTTACTGAGGCCAAATTACAATAGGTTGCAAATTCAAAAATATATCATGATGCAGCTTTCCTGAAATTTCTGCAAGCCTCAAGGGCAAGTGTTGGAGGAGATACACTACTATATAGGAGGAGTCTCAAAGAACAAATCAAATACTTAACTGTGATCCCAAGGAAGCTAAATCAAAATATTCTCAAGAAGATTATGATGGTGACCAATTTCAAAATATGGCACATATCTTATGACACCTTGCAAGACTTGAAATTCACTGAGATTGATGCTATCCTAGAGTTGATTGAGAAAGTGGGAGAAAACAACAAGATTCTATACAATGATATGAGAAATGGCAACATTCTAGATTGCCTGAAGCGTGTATTAATCCAAGAACCATTCTTTACCAGTCTGGTACAAAAATTGAAGAGGTTGGCCAGCTAGTCATTCCAAAGTATCTCACTCCCAAGAACACAAGGCTAATACATTTAATCATTGATCAACTTAACAAGAAGAAAGGGTATAGAACAGCTAAAGAGTTGGAAGTTGTGCATATTCTGAGAACATTCATTCTGTTCCTGAATTAGCCAAAGCAAGAAGAGATAAGGATGATGATGGTAAAGATAAGAGTGATAGGAGAGGAAGACATCACAGAAGTGATAAGGGTGATGAAGACAAAAAAAAGAATGATGGCAAAGGCAAGAAGGGTGGTGATAGCAAGAAAACTGGGCAAGTGTATGAGAGGAAGGGTGGAAGACAGCAATCCTTAGGCATCACTAACAGTACTCCCACCAAAACACAAGGCTCTATGTCTAGGGTGGATACAGTTGGTGTTGACTTAACAAAATCTAAATCCATGGTTTTTGAAACTGTCTTGCCATCTTTACCAAAGAAACTTCAGTTCAAGAAACCTTTTGTATGTCTCCATAAGCAAACTGCTAATGGTGTACTACAATAGTCAAGAGAGAAAGGCTTCAAAATCCTACCTAGTAACATGATGCAAAAGCTGAAATTCAAGTCTAAGGCCAGAAAAGGAAAGAGAGTGAAGACTATGATTAAGATCAATTGGAATTTCTACGAGCATAAAGAATCTATCATGTGGCAATTGTGGATGACTGTTAGGAGTTCAAATATATAGATGGTAGACAGTTCAAATTCAAACAAAGGATATGTCAACACTGGGGCAAACTATATGACATTAAAAGGATAATTGCATTGTTGGACATTGAAGATAAGGTGGAGAAGGTTTGGAAACTTGAACTCATAGATTTTGTGAAGATGAAGAGAGACCATGAAGAGAAGATGAGAAAGGAGTGTATGGAAAAATGGAGAAAAAGAGAGGTGGAGCTTGATGCATTTGAAGCCAAAATAGAAGAGTTAAGGGCTAAAGGGTTGTGCAGAGTTCAGTTCAATCCCTATGTTGTTGGAAGAACCCAGATTTTTGGTAGGAATTAAAACTTTTATCACGTATTGGAGTATGAATGAATAATGGTTACGACTGCAGTGTATCAGTGGTTGAAAGAATGAATGTTGAATGGATTTGGATTCAAATGTTTGTATGCTCTGAATGCTGCAATTGGTTTACAACTTAGGTAAGAATAATCTATCATCAAGAAAATAAGATATGGTATACAAACAAAGGAAGTATTCTCATGTCATCCAAATCGATATCCAGTAGCTCATGTCATCCAAATCGATATCTAGTATAAGTCCAGTGGTTTTGTAAAAGGGTTAAGGAACGCTCGGGAAAGCGCGAGACCATTTTTCTAAAGTATAAGAATTAAAGAGGAAATAAGCAATGAATAGTGTTTTTGGTGGAAATTGGAATATTATTAGACGACGCTATATAGGGGTATTCGGAACGGATTTCTGAGTTCGTATTATTGACCGATAGCCAATATAAGTGTATGTAAACGATATCAGATTCAGAATGGTAGTATAAATATAAAGATTTAAGGGATTTAAATATAAAAATTCAGAATGTAAAGATTTTCCCCGAGATTTCCCTAGACACTGAATAATTTAAGGATTTAATATATAGATTTAAGGGATTTAAATTCAAGAATTATAAAGGAGGATTGAGAATGGTAGTATAAATATTAAGATGGTTTCCGGTAAAACCCTAACTAGAAATACTTGAGATATTCCTCCGAACGATCAATGAAATGAGCAATAACCGGACAAAGACTCAAGCAGAGAACCAAGACTCATGCATGTGCAAGTGGATATGATCAAGGAACTAAGTAGTTACAAGAGTAACTAGCATACTTAGAGAACTAACCAAGTACTTAGCATTCATCTCATCATCTTACCACTAAAACCAACACCTGTCCCTTGATTGAATCATCCATGACCACACCACTTTAATAAAGTAGCTTTATGACCAAGATATTATCTAAACATATCAATAATACAAGATTAGATGAGAACAAAGCAAGAGACAAGCCAAGAAAACTCTCTCCCCCCCATATTACATCCATTCGGTTTTTTTCTAAATTCCAAGATCAAAATCCAAGCTCCAACCATTTTTTGATCTCCAAACTTTTATGGTGAGTACTACATTTCATATAATAACTATCCTAGAAATCTTAGCTTCAAACTCCACTTTTTCCATTTTCAAATAAATCATCAAAGTGGAGGATGAATAGTAACTTTCATGAACTAACTTTGATTTCTTGTTCTCTTTGGATGCTCTAAGCTATAATAAGGCCATACAAGGACTATACAAGGTTTATTAGGGCTTGTACACTCTCCAAGGAAGGTATAATTCTTTAGAACCCCAGATCTTACTTTGAGTTTTATGGATGTTCTTGATGGTTTTAGATTAGTTATGATCATGGTGTTGATATAAGCATGTAGGCATGATTATGTAGTTAGTTTTGTTGATCTAAGAGATTTGATGGTTATAATGATGAAGTGAGATGTTCTTGGACTTTTTAAGATGAGAATCACGTGTATAAGATGTATGGTATGCCTGGTGTGGCTTGGTTGTGATGTTATCAATTTAGAAACGTTCGATTTATTGTTGTCGTAATGCCAAAATTTTGTTAAACCCTTAAAATTCGTGCATAACAGTTGGGTTAATTTTCTGGCCTTGATGTATATATGACCTACCCTTGTAGATATCGAGTCATAGATCGTTTTGGCATGAGAATCGAAGCTAACGGACTTACGGTTTAGGAGTTATGGTCAAATTAGTAAAAGTAATTCGAAACCGTTAGTGCGAGTTCGTAACTGAAATTGAACCCCCTTAATATTACTAATTCAGTGGCGAATCTTGATAATTAAATATTAGAGATCATAAGGAAGGTGTGAGAGAAAATCTCATGTCAAACGGATCGTTTTCAATTTTATAAAAATGTTCGAATCAGGGTTAAGTACGAATGAACCCCTAAAAAGAACAAGTGGTTATAACTTTGGAAAATCGCTCAGAAAATGATCAATAAACCTCGAGGTACAATCTCTTTTATTAAACGACCGACCTTAGCACTTTTTTGGCATAAGTACCTACCAAGGGTAAGTGTAATGACGAGCCTTAATAACGAACAAATGTCGGGTCATAACGGTAATAAAAAGAGTTACACTAGAGGGTGTATAACGAGATAACTTGAAAACGTGTCTTAATCTAAGTTAAGTATATACTTAGCCTTTCAAAAGCGTTAAGTGATTAATCTCGAATACTTTGATTGTTTATAGATCACCGAGCTGACCCAGGACACGCTACCCCTACTCTACTACCAGGCAAGTTTCCAATACTTTGGAACTATTGTTGTGATAATATATATGATTGATTGTTGTTGTACATATGCCATAGCATGCATGCCTGCTTTCAAATTTATATTGTGATACTTGTTCCAAGAATTGATGTTGGCTTATAAGCTAGATATGATATACTAGTATTAAGCCATATATTGTTAAGACCCTTAGTGAAGGGCATGTGATCTTCCTTCATTAAATATAGACCGGGAGTCGGTATTTTGTAACATAGAGATAGTCGTGGAAACTCGGAGGGATTCCAGTGACAGATTATTTGAGGATTGTTATTTATGAACATTATTTATATTTCCATAAATATTAATTACTTGGAAATTATTCGAGGAATGTTATTTGAGTATAATCTTAGCCGAGAAATACTATTTGAATATTATTTTTGAATATTCATTTAAGACTTGATTTATTTAATGAATATTCATTTGTGGTTATTTATTTGGATGAATATTATTTTGGAATATTCATTTGAGTTTATTTATTTAATGAATATTATTTTGAATATTCATTTGAGCTTTATTTCTTTAATGAATATAATCTTGAATATACATTTAAGGTTGATTAAATTTTCGGATATTATTTTGAATATTTATTCGAGGAATTATTTATTTAATGAATATTCTCATATGTTAATTCGAGGGTTACTTTGAGCAATATTTTATATTAAAAATATTCTTTAAATATTTACGAGTTAATAAATATTCTTTGAATATTTATATAATTCTTTTAACTAGTTTTAAAATATATTATTTTATTCAAATATAATCATTAACCTTCAAAAATTATGTAAAATACTTCTGAGTCTTATTATGACTATTTTTATCAAGGGGAGGTTCCCGAAACTCCATTATTCATTCGAATCTATCTTCCAAATTATATGGGAACCCTACCTGAGGGCTATTATTTATTTTTGTTTAACTTTCCTGTCATAAATCTTTTAAAACTATTCTTTTCACTCGTAACTTGGTTGCTATTCATCAAATTGAGTCTCTGTGTTACTTCCTCATCGTTCGAGGGGTCAGATTGTTGGAACAAGTCGATATCCATAAACAAGCCACTGCTTGGGAAATATTGGTGAATTTTCCTTTCCAACTAGATACGACTACTTTGTGGAGTCCTATCAACAAGTATTACACTTGGGGAAAGGGGGACGAGCTTTACCTTTCAAAGTCATGGATTTACTCGAACTAGGAGTATTTGTGTAAGAGGCTGTGGGACAGTCCATCATTGAAACTTTGTGTAGAGGCTGTGGGACAGTCCATCATTGTAAACTGGTATAAGAGGCTGTGGGACAGTCCATCCTGGAAATAGGGTCCGAGTGGCGCCAGCCCCGACTAAGTCCAAAGATGGCTAGGGAGATCCGGCGTATGGTGGTGTCCATATGTTCTTCCTTCTACATGTAGAGAAACAAATTTTGAAGTGCACGACCTGCAACTGATCATCGTAAGGTAGTGTCATCTGGCGCCACATTCTCTAGCATTGGTTCATCAGCCAAATCTATTTATTTTCTGCAACATGAAGTATCACTCGTGTTGACAGTGTTGAAAGCTGTTCAGAACTACAAGTACTCTGAAATACCCCTTAACTTCATCGTTTATATTATACTGGCACTATGTTCGTTAATGCATGGAATATGGTTTCAATAATACTTTTGAACTGTTATATATATATATATTATTGTTCAGTATACATTATTGTTGGTGGGATATTGCTCACCCTTGCTTTATTTTATTATATCACAACAACAGCTAGAGTAGATGGCCCGTCCAAGGCGCAAGAGCGTGGGAGCCGTCAGAGAGTTACCCGCTGAGGTAGCTACCATTGCTGAGGAGGAAGCTATTGGTAGGCTAGTTTTCAGTTTTTGAGCATCGGATATATTTATCCATAAGACATATGTAAATGGATGGCAAAGTGTATATAAGTTAAATTGTAATTCTTTTTGGGTTGTAATACTCAAACTCGTGATTAATAATATTTGATAGTTACTCTGATTTCATCTCTGGGACTATAACTGGTGTGTTTAATGTTGTTGTTTTGGGTCACAAGGTTGTAATTTAATTTATGTTGGTTTTGTGGATGGAAATTGAGTCCGTAACGACCGGATCCCCGACCCCGGATCTGGGGCTATTACAGTTGTGAAATATAGGAGAAGAAATGGAGATAATGTCAATATCAGAATGAACCTGGTCAACCATTACCCTGCAAATTTATTGAAGCCAGTACTTGAAGATTTTAATGATTCAATTCTACTTGAAGAACTTGATGCTATGGCAGATATCATAAAAGCTATGGATGAAAATGCAAGGAAGGATGAAGAAAAGAAAAAGAAGGAATATGATGATCTACAAGCCAAAGCTCAAGTGATGAACTCAGTGGAAAATGGCTAGTATTTCTTCGTAGTCTGTAAGAATCACTTTGTATCTTGTTCATACTCTCAATCAATTCCATACTTGTTACAGATCGAGAGTTATATATCCCAGAGATAAGGTCGACGTTATAACAATAAATTCACTAAGATAATAAGAACTCTTGCCAAGTTCACCTAAAACCCATATGGGAATTCTTAAGTATCATAATAGTAACTTAGCTCGATATCGTATCGACGAGCAAGGCAACAGACCTTGAGGCTAACGAGCAACAGCACGATGATTCTTTTTTATATGACCGATGATCGGCTTGTAAATTCAATAGAGTACCCTACTGAGAACCCAGAGGAGGTTCCAGCTAAGGAGGAGAATCCTGTTAAGGATAAGGAGTTTACCCTTGAGGAAATGAGGGCTGCAGTCATAAAGACTGTAAGAGCTAAGGTATAGTGCTCAGAGAAGTGAGCGTAAAGAACTGAGATATTGTTAAGAGAACTAAGGATGCATATTGGATTCATAGCCGGACTACCGGATGTAGTACCAACAAGTAAGACGGATTGGAAGAATTACTTGGGATCTTATATGGGGATATATAAGAATCCTTAGAGACTTTCAGATTAATGAGAAAAGAGTTAGAATGATGCACGATTATCAAAGACATCGATATAGGATGGGGAGCAGAGTCTACAGGAGCAGTTGAGATAGAGGCAGCAAATGCCATATCATTTGATAAATGGATTAGTGTGAATATTGTCAATATTAATTCGCCGTGAGAAGGCAGGTTTTATAGGTTATAATCTATAAAGTCAAATTGAGATTGATGACGTGGTTTGATTCAGGGAAATGTTCATTTTATGAATGGATCAACTTAGAAAGTAAAGACATTGAGAAGTGATGGCATGATTGGATAAAGTTATATAAGGAAGTAGTAAGCGAGACAATGATCTCAGAATTTACAAGAGGAAAGGACCAGTGAGTCTATGATAAACTCGTAATAAGACTATTGTTAGGGACTAAGTATAGGTTTATTTTAACTCAGTGGAATGAGGAACCAGAAACATTAGATGCATGTGGTTCAGAAGAATATTAAATTCTTTCTTTTCCTTGAATGGATTATAGTAGTTACATTAAGTTTACTCCGACGCCGAATCATAAATGGATCAAGTAACACGATTAGTGGTTAAGAGGTAAGGGAGAATGTTTTAATATGAAACCTGAAAGAGCAAGTGTATGCCAAGTTCTCGAAGAATGAATTCTGATAAGATAAAGTTCAGTTATTAGGACATACGGTCAATAGTGAGTAGTGTTGGTGGACCCCGCCAAGTTAAAGGCAATTTCAATTGAGAAAGGCCAACCACACCGACAAAGATGAGAAATTTCATAAGATTCACCATGTATTACCAAAGACTTGTACAGGACTTTACAAACATTGCAGTCCCGTAACCCGACTTATTTGTAAGACTAAGAAGTTTGAATGAACAGGAAAATGTAAGAAAATCTTCCTGGAGCTAAAGAGGAAATTGGAGGCGACCCAGCGTTGGCGTTGCCTAATGGAAGAAGGAAAACTTTGTGATATATTATGATGCACCTCATATAGGTTTAGGTGGTGTGCTTATGCAGCACGACAGAATAATTACGGATGCATTTGGATAGCACGGTTCACCAGATTCGGATGGCCTTGATAGTGCCAATTTTGTGGAACGACTAACTCCGACTTTATGTCAATCATTCCATTATAATAACTGCTTACGATTCCACCTGCTTGGATGTTCCTAGAACTATTTTTTAGGTTTCGAAATTGATTTTCTTAGTGTTACCAGTGGGTGGATAGATTGACCAAAATTTCCCTGATTCTGGAAAGAAATTCAACAAATTTTGGCAAAATTCTTCTCTTTCTGATTATCAGAGAACGTCACTGAAGAGAGTAGAAACTGGAATGAACCCTGTGGATTGGGTAAGGTAGCTACTATGTGGGTTGATGGACAGACCCTAATTATTACAACCGATTGTAGAGATAAAACGATGAAGTTGAGATTGGGCGGTAAAGGGAAATGTATTTAAGGACCAAAACGGACAGAGAAATTCCCGGATTGACTTAAATGAAAAGGATATTATGCCAAATGTGTTAAGCTTATGTAGCACGTGGGATTGATAAGAAAAGTTGAAAAGATAAAAATAAAGGAGAGGTGACCGGAGACGGTACCGAGAAGTCGCTTGAGACTTATATAGAGTAAAATTTTGAGAAGATCAGAAGGTATCGAGGAAGAGGGATGAACGAAGAGTGGCAGTGCTCAAGTTGAGTGACTATGCTACTCTGGTACATAGGATTTGCTGTGTCAGGGAAAGCAGTGAACAAATACAAAAAGAAAAAGTTGAAGAGTACGCGGGAAAAGGCATATTGATAAGCGTAACCTACCCTAGATAAGTTATCTTCGCTATGGATGAAGGAGACGCTATGCCGGCAATTGCTAGAAAAGTAATGCCATTAGCTAACCCTAAACTCACATACTGTATCGCGACCATTTGGGGCCATGTGGCAAAGAATTATAAAGTGACTAGACCAGCAATGTAAGGACAAAGCGGGGTGCTTCTGACCAAGCACCAACCGCGAGAACTTTTGATATAAGTGAAGTGATTCAGGAATATATGATTGACCAGCTTATGAACTAGAAAGAGAAGTAAAGTGAATTGGGATACATGATGATGGGATTTTATAAATACCATGGATGCCCTATGACTGAGGAAAGTGATTAATGAAGGTTTATGAAGATTGTTTGTGATGGTGCAGTATGATACATAAATATCCTCAAGAAGAGTAATAAGTACTAAGGGATTCATGTTGAACATGATCAATATCTTCCAGAACATCCTTGCCACTATTACCAAATTCTGTAAGAAGAGCGGATAGACATATGTTGTCTTTCGGAAGGTTATATAGACTGACGTCAATTCAAAAGAAAAGGCTAGCATTAAGCAACCTAGAGATTATCAAGATGAGAACGATTGAAAAGAGACCCTTATTAAGGATATGTGATCTGATTAAAGGATGCAAGTTTTTCTTGAAAATAGAATTGAGGATAGAATATCCATAATTTAAGACGAACCCGGGGAATGCACAAAGGATGGCATTACCCCTACTAAAGATATTGTGAATTCAGATAATATAAGTTGGATTGACCAAGGCCACAATAACCTTTAAGGATTCATTGGAAGGAGTTTCAGAAGGTACGTAAACAAAATTGTTATAGGATTGATTAGTGATATTTTGATATACCCTGTACCTAGAAAATACAGGAGGAATGATGAAGATGGCCTAAGAGATTTTACAAAGAGAGAGTTAATATCCTAAGTTTCAAAAAATGGAATTTTGGTAAGGAATGTACGACACAATAATAATAATGCCATGTGAGGCATGTGTGAGACCATGAAGAAGTATGGATTGAACCAAATAAAGGTTGAGATTATCCTAAAACAAGAAAGAACTAAGAGACTAAATATCCTAGGTATGATTGAGAGTAACTGTGATAAAGTTCCTACGGAAAGGTGGAAGCAATGGCTTATGGAAAAAGACTGCTAGATATATTTTTCTCCTTCAGCAGAGCTTAAGGGAGAATGCTTTCACCCAACAGTGATGGGAATGAGGTAGAAAAATTTGAGTTGGAATAGATCCAGAGAACATTGATTACAAGAAATTATTATTATCAGGAAAGGCCAATGAGGTGGCCGACACTTTAAGTATAGAGGAGTAAGTACAAATGCTCATACCAAAGAAATAGAATGATATGGAAATGAACCTTGAAGGTCATAATGTGGTGGAGGAATTTACATTCCCTCTAATGATTGTGCAAGAATCAACTATAAGAATAGTTTAAGTAAATATTCGATTCCGGATATCGTCCTAAGCATATTACATACTTTAGAAGGTCCTATTTCGAGGTAAACCAGGACCATGATACAAAATGACTAAGTAAACCGTTAAGCTTCCAGTCTCCTACTGAAGATATATGATTAATAATTTCATTAACCTGTCATAGTTGTGGTGGTTGAAGCTCTTCTGCAATTTTATCTGCTTCATTAATGTCTACATCAAGTTCAGGAAGTATTCCTTATGGATAAGGAATAGTAATTATTTTTTCTCTCTAAAGGATTTTGATCTGATAATTATGAAACCCGTATGATTAGCTACTAGAGCACTACGTAAACCACAAACGATGGTGATTCAACAATGGACTACATTAATGCAGTGGTGATTCTTCTGAGAAATAAGGTGATAACGACAGTGGAGATGTCGGAATGAAAAACAGAAATAGATTGTATTGGATCTAAGTTAGAGAAATCGTCAAGGTTTATTTCGGATGGTTTAATTTTGGGAATGACGTGATCATTGATAATGTTATGATGGCTCATAAAGAGATTATAGTCGAAATTGAAACAAAATGACTGATAAAAGAAATGTAGAGTTGAGGACACAAAGGGAATATAGTTTGAGGAACAATCAGGGAGTTAAATATGCGGACTCCTGAGAAATCCCAGCAATGAAGCTAGAAAAGTATGGAATTATCATGGTGTATGTTGCTGGTCACAACGGAAAGTTGGAATTGAAAAAGTAAATGACATACAGATTAAGCCCCTTTAAGTAGGGATGGCAACGGGTCGGATCGGATCGGGTTTGGTCAAATCCAAATCCAAATCCAAAGTTTTTGGATCGGATCGGGTCTGGATCCGGGTTTGAAAATCAAAATCCAAATCCAAATCTTCGGGTTTTATCGGGTTTCGGATCGGATTCGGGTTTAAATCGGGTTTTTAATTCAAAATTCAAAAATTAAAATAATCACATTAAGCAAAACATAAAAGTATAAATATATTTAAAATTTAAAATATAAAAATATTTTAGTTGCATAAAAAATATAGAATATTATAAATAAAATTTTAAAACTATAAGGAAAATAAAGAATATATATATATATATATATATATATATTTATAAATATATTAGAATTTTAATAAAAAAATAAAATAAAATTGTGATTAAATAAAAATAATATCACGTTATTTAAGATATCTCAAATATATATGTGGCTGATCATTTTGTTTATTCGTTTGATATGTATCTCAAATATATAAAATGATATAATAAATAATAATTAATATTAAATGTATGTATAATAATTAATATTAAATATACGCAAATATACTATATATATATATATATATATATATATATATATATATATATATATATATATATATATATATATATCGGGTTTCAGGTTTGGATCGGGTTTCGGATCGGGTATCGGATCGGATTACCTAAGATCCAGATCCAAATGCAAATTCTTTCGGGTTCAAAAATAAGATCCAAATCCAAAAAATCGGGTTCGGGTAGATCCAAATGGATCGGATCGGGTTGAATATCCGTCGGGTCGGATTTTTTTGCCATCCCTGCCTTTAAGTTGGGAGGATTCGAGGAAATTTGGAATAGATTGATTAAGTACTAAGAAGACCCATGGAACGAGGAAATGAGAATTTATATGGTTGAACAAAGGAAAGTTTGACCCCAAAAAATTTGATGCTTATTAAGCACATGTGACGGTATACCAATGGAAAGGTACCAGATGCAAAGGGTGCCCCAATAATGAGATGACGGTGGTGATAAATAATAGAAGTGAATAAGAATCAGATAATCAGAAGGATGTGATTGATAAAGAAAAGATTGGGAAATAATTACGGAATGTGAAGCAAAGAATGTTATGAATGAATTGATGAATAGGTTTTCTAACGAACTCTCGGGAGGACAACCTAATAGTGTTAGTATTATGAATATGAAAAAGCTAGTAGTGTGGCGTGGAATGTCGGTAACAATAATGTCAAGCGAGAAATCCAATGTTTAACCTGAGAGGTTGAATGATTTTCCAAAAATAAATGTTGCTAAGATTGAACAAGAATATAGGTCCATAGAATGATGGACAGAGTAGCGAGAATATATTGACACGTGAGATTACGATAAAGTAGTATTTAATACGATTACGATTATTTTCTTCTCTAATGAACCTCTATAGTTCATAGGTAAATTCTAAGGATGATATCCTGCAATCATGAAAACTTCTATGATTCTTTGAAATTCTTTTCTTTTCTTCTCCCTTATTCATCTTCTTTTTGAATTGAGAAGAACAACCCTTTAAGGAGGGGAGGAACTGCTACGTGACTATCTGTCTGTGTGATAGATGTCTAAGTGGAATACCATAACTTGTTTAATTGCTTCTCAAGTACTAAAGGCTGGCCCCCTTCTGTACTAACTATGCAATATTACAAATGTTCATTGATCATAGTGATCTCTCAATAAATCTTTCCACTTCTCTGTATTGATCGAGATTGCGAAGATTAAAGAGATCAGGAAATGTATAGTGCGAGTGAGGTTATCTCCGAATTCGCAGCACGATAGTGATACCAAAGTCCCTGCAGATACCAATAAGGGTAATAGTATATGATTGGGTAAGGGCATAACCCGGATAGTGTGTTGTATGAACAATAGCAAAGCTGATGGGAAAAGGATAAAGTGTGTATTGTAGCACCAGTAGATGTGCTTAGAAAGGATTGGGATGATTAAGAATTGACCGGGAAACTGGAAGGTGAAATGATAGACAAGTATCCAATTGTCTTCTACCTGATTCCGGGACGGAATCCTTTTAAGGAGGGGAGACTGTAAGAACCCAGATTTTTGGTAGGAATTAAAACTTTTATTACGTATTGGAGTATGAATGAATAATGGTTACGACTGCAGTGTATCAGTGGTTGAAAGAATGAATGTTGAATGGATTTGGATTCAAATGTTTATATGCTTTGATTGCTGCTATTGGTTGACAACTTAGGTAAGAATAATCTATCATCAAGAAAATAAGATATAGTATACAAACAGAGGAAGTATTCTCATGTCATCCAAATCGATATCTGGTAGCTCATGTCATCCAAATCGATATCTAGTATAAGTCCAGTGGTTTCGTAAAAGGGTTAAGGAACGCTCGGGAAAGCGTGAGACCATTTTTCTAAAGTATAAAAATTAAAGAGGAAATAAGCAATGAATAGTGTTTTTGGTGAAAATTGGAATATTATTAGACGACGCTATATAGGGGTATTCGGAACGGATTTCTGAGTTCGTATTATTAACCGATAGGCAATATAAGTGTATATAAACGATATCGAGATTCAGAAAAATAGCAATTTTATTTTCCCCGAGATTTCCCTAGACACTGAATAATTTAAGGATTTAATATAAAGATTTAAGGGATTTAAATTCAAGAATTATAAAGGAGGATTGAGAATGGTAGTATAAATATTAAGACGGTTTCCGGTAAAACCCTAACGAGAAATACTTGAGATATTCCTCCGAACGATCAATGAAAATGAGCAATAACCGGACAAAGACTCAAGCAGAGAACCAAGATTCATGCATGTGCAAGTGGATATGATCAAGGAACTAAGTAGTTACAAGAGTAACTAGCATACTTAGAGAACTAACCAAGTACTTAGCATTCATCTCATCATCTTACCACTAAAACCAACACTTGTCCCTTGATTGCATCATCCATGACCACACCACTTTAATAAAGTAGCTTTATGATCAAGATATTATCTATACATATCAATAATACAAGATTAGATGAGAACAAAGCAAGAGACAAGCCAAGAAAACTCTCTCCCACCATATTACATCCATTCAGCTTTTTTCTAAATTCCAAGATCAAAATCCAAGCTCCAACCATTGTTTGATCTTCAAAATTTTACGGTGAGTACTACATTTCATATAGTAACTATCCTAGAAATCTTAGCTTCAAACTCCACTTTTTCCATTTTCAAATAAATCATCAAAGTGGAGGATGAATAGTAACTTTCATGAACTAACTTTGATTTCTTGTTTTCTTTGGATGATCTAATCTATAATAAGGCCATACAAGGACTATACAAGATTTATTAGGGCTTGTACACTCACAAAGGAAGGTATAATTCTTAAGAACCCTAGATCTTACTTTGAGTTTTATGGATGTTCTTGATGGTTTTAGATTAGTTATGATCATGGTGTTGATATAAGCATGTAAGCATGATTATGTACTTAGTTTTGTTGATCTAAGAGATTTGATGGTTATAATGATGAAGTGAGATGTTCTTGGACTTTTTAAGATGAGAATCATGTGTATAAGATGTATGGTATGCCCGGTGTGGCTTGGTTGTGATGTTATCAATTTAGAAACGTTCGATTTATAGCCGTCGTAATGCCAAAATTTTGTTAAACCCTTAAAATTCGTGCATAAAAGTTGGGTTAATTTTCTGGCCTTGATGTATATATGACCTACCCTTGTAGATATCGAGTCATAGATCGTTTTGGCGTGAGAATTGAAGCTAACGGACTTACGGTTTAGGAGTTATGGTCAAATTAGTAAAAGTAATTCGAAACCGTTAGTGCGAGTTCGTAACTGAAATTGAACCCCCTTAATATTACTAATTCAGTGGCGAATCTTAATAATTAAATATTAGAGATCATAAGGAAGGTGTTAAAGAAAACCTCATGTCAAATGGATCGTTTTCGATTTTATAAAAATGTTCGAATCAGTGTTAAGTACGAATGAACCCCTAAAAAGAACAAGTGGTTATAACTTTGGAAAATCGCTCAGAAAACGATCAATAAACCTCGAGGTACAATCTCTTTTATTAAACGACCGACCTTAGCACTTTTTTGGCATAAGTACCTACCAAGGGTAAGTGTAATGACGAGCCTTAATAACGAACAAATGTTGGGTCATAACGGTAATAAAAAGAGTTACACTAGAGGGTGTATAACGAGATAACTTGAAAACGTGTCTTAATCTAAGTTAAGTATATACTTTGCCTTTCAAAAGCGTTAAGTGATTAATCTCGAATACTTTGATTGTTTATAGATCACCGAGCTGACCCAGGACACGCTACCCCTACTCGACTACCAGGCAAGTTTCCAATACTTTGGAACTGTTGTTGTGATAATATATATATGATTGATTGTTGTTATACATATGCCATAGCATGCGTGCCTGCTTTGAAATTTATATTGTGATACTTGTTCCAAGAATTGATGTTGGCTTATAAGCTAGATACGATATACTAGTATTAAGCCAGTTATTGCTAAGACCCTTAGTGACGGGCATGTGATCTTCCTTCATTAAATATAAACCGGGAGTCGGTATTTTGTAACATAGAGATAGTCGTGGAAACCCGGAGGGATTCCAGTGACATATTATTTGAGGATTGTTATTTATGAACATTATTTATATTTCCATAAGTATTAATTACTTGGAAATTATTCGAGGAATGTTATTTGAGTACAATCTCAGTCGAGAAATACTATTTGAATATTATTTTTGAATATTCATTTAAGACTTGATTTATTTAATGAATATTCATTTGAGGTTATTGATTTAGATGAATATAATTTTGGAATATTCATTTGAGTTTATTTATTTAATGAATATTATTTTGAATATTCATTTGAGCTTTATTTCTTTAATGAATATTATCTTCAATATTCATTTAAGGTTGATTAAATTTTCAGATATTATTTTGAATATTTATTCGAGGAATTATTTATTAAATGAATATTCTCATATGTTAATTCGAGGGTTACTTTGAACAATATTTTATATTAAAAATATTCTTTAAATATTTATGAGTTAATAAATATTCTTTGAATATTTATATAATTCTTTTAACTAGTTTTAAAATATATTATTTTATTTAAATATTATCCTTGACCTTCAAAAATTATGTAAAATATTTCTGAGTCTTATTATGACTATTTTTATAAAGGGGAGGTTCCCGAAACACTATTCTTAATTCGAATCTATCTTCCAAATTATAAGGGAACCCTACCTGAGGGCTGTTACTTATTTTTGTTTGACTTCCCGGTCATAAATCTTTTAAAACTATTCTTTTCACTCGCAACTTGGTTGCTATTCATCAAATTGAGTCTTTGTGTTACTTCCTCATCGTTCGAGATGTAAGATTGTTGGAACAAGTCGATACCTATTAACAAGCCACTGCTTGGGAGATATTGGTGAATTTTCCTTTCTAACTAGATACGACTACTTTGTGGAGTCCTATCAACAAGTATTACACTTGGGGAAAGGGGGACGAGCTTTACGTTTCAGAGTCATGGATTTACTCGAACTAGGAGTATTTTTGTAAGAGGCTGTGGGACAGTCCATCATTGAAACTTTGTGTAAGAGGCCGTGGGACAGTCCATCATTGTAAATTGGTATAAGAGGCTGTGGGACAGTCCATCCTGGAAATAGGGTCCGAGTGGCACCGGCCCCGACTAAGCCCAAAGATGGCTAGGGAGATCTGGCGTATGGTGGTGTCCATATGTTCTTCCTTCTATATGTAGAGAAACAAATTTTGAGGTGCACGACCTGCGACTAATCATCGTAAGGTAGTGTCATCTGGCGCGACATACTCTAGCATTGGTTCATCATCCAAATCTATTTATTTTCTGCAACATGAAGTATCACTCGTGTTGACAGGGTTGAAAACTGTTCAGAACTACAAGTACTCTGAAATACCCCGTAACTTCATCATTTATATTATACTGGCACTATGTTCATTAATGCATGGCATATGGTTTCAAAAATACTTTGAACTGTTATATATATTATTGTTCAGTATACATTATTGTTGGTGGGCTATTGCTCACCCTTGCTTTATTTTATTATATCACAACAAAAGCTAGAGCAGATGGCCCGTCCAAGGCACACTTGGTGCAAGTGCGTGGGAGCCTTCAGAGAGTTACCCGCCGAGGTAGCTACCATTGCTTAGGAAGAAGCTATTGGTAGGCTAGTTTTCAGTTTTTGAGCATCGGATATATTTATCCATAAGACATATGTAAATGTATGGCAAAGAGTATGTAAGTTAAATTGTAATTCTTTTTGGGTTGTAATACTCAAACTCGTGATTAATAATATTTGATAGTTACTCTGATTTCATCTCTGGGACTATAACTGGTGTGTTTAATGTTGTTGTTTTGGGTCACAAGGTTGTAATTTAATTTATGTTGGTTTTGTGGATGGAAATTGAGTCCGTAACGACCGGATCCCCGACCCCGGATCTGGGGCTATTACAGATGTGAAGTATAGGAGAAGAAATGGAGATAATGTCAATATCAGAATGAACTTGGTCAACCATTACCCTGCAAATTTATTGAAGCCAGTACTTGAAGATTTTAATGATTCAATTCTACTTGAAGAACTTGATGCTATGGCAAATATCATAAAAGCTATGGATGAAAATGCAAGGAAGGATGAAGAAAGAAAAAGAAGGAATATGATGATCTACAAGCCAAAGCTCAAGATGTGAACTCAGTGGAAAATGGCTAGTATTTCTTCGTAGTCTGTAAGAATAACAATGTATCTTGTTCATACTCTCAATCAATTCCATACTTGTACTGTTCAAGTTTTATAATTATGTATGTTAGGTGTAAAGCATAATGTAATGTAATATGTAACAGAGGACATATATAACTCAACTAGGATAAAAGATAAATAATATTAACTCTATACAGGGATCATGAAATTTGAAGAACAGGCATCAACAAGGATCAAATCGCTGAAAGAAGTTCATTAACATGATCAAGCCTCAGTGACAAAATAAGATGTACAGACGATTCAGTTGAAGGGCCAAAAGATTCGAGTGATAAAGTTTTTATGATTCTTAGCAGTGTTCTTAAAGACATGGTATGAAGACCACTAGTGAATGTTAGTCGTCTGTGAACCAGACCAGTTGCACTAGGCGTCAACACTTCACAAAAGAATCGAAGTATCTAACTCAGAAAAACTGTTCAAGAGGTATGATTGAGTTTAGAGCAGTATTGATATCCTCTAGTTAGTTGGAAGCTGAATAGTTAAGGATGTCAAATTAAGAGGAAAATGAATAGTATCCAAAATTACTATTCATATGAATAGTATCCAAAATCACTATTCATATAAATAGTACTATTCATATGAATAGTAACCAACGATTACTATTTGGGGTTGGTGAAATATTGTCTGGTTACTATTTGGGGGTTGTTGGAATAGTGCTCGGTTACTATTTTGGGGGTTGTTGGAATAGTGTCAAATAGTGACTTTCTAAAACCTATAAATAGGCCTGTTGTATTTCATTTCAAAACAAACCTCAACACACAACTCTCTCTTCTCTCTCTTATATCTTCTCTGTGTAAGCTGCTAGACAGTCCATCTAGTAGGAAAGCCGGCTTAGCCCGCTTTCAGGAAGTGTCGGGTAGAAGGTCCTCGTGCCTAAACTATCCTTAGGAGTGTAAGCTGCTAGACAGTCCATCTAGTAGGAAAGTCGGCTTAGCCCGCTTTCAGGAAGTGTCGGGTAGAAGGTCCTCGTGCCTAAACTATCCTTAGGAGTGTTCAGGTTTTGAAGCTAATCCATTGGATTAGAAGTTGTAACACCCCTTCGAGTTTATTATCAATAAAGATATATTCTCGGAATTATTTTTTTGGTAGTATCGTATTCAACCCCCCTTCTACGATACTTTGGTACCTAACAATTGGTATCAGACCAAGCTTCTAACATACAAGAAGTTTAAAGATCACCATCATGGGAATGAAGGATATAGGCCTGAAAATACCAGTTCTTGTAAAGATAATTACTTTCACTGGAAAGTAAAGATGCATTTACATCTCTTATCCATTGATGAAGGTTATGTAAACTGCATCGAGAAAGGCCCTCATATTCCTATGAAGGCTAATACTGCAGTTGGAGCAACAGCTGGAACTGCAGCTGCTGGAAGGCCTATTCCCAAACCGCCAGCAGAATTCACAGAGGCAGACAAAGAAGAAGTCCAGGAGGACAAGAAAACCATGAACATACTGTTCAATGGAATTGATCAAGACATGTTCGATAATGTCATAAACTGCACCACTGCCAAGCAAGTGTGGGACACTATACAAACACTCTGTGAAGGGACTGAGCAAGTTAGAGAGAATAAGATGCAACTCCTTATACAACAGTATGAACATTTTCACTTTAATTCAGGTGAAAGTTTAACTGATATATTTAGCAGATTTCAGAAACTGTTAATTGGGCTAAAGCTGTATGGGAGAGTATATGAAACCAAAGATTCCAACATAAAATTTATGAGGTCTTTACCTAAAGAATGGAAACCAGTGACAATCTCATTGAGAAATTCTCAAGATTACAAAGATTTCACACTTGAGAGATTGTATGGAATTTTAAAGAACTATGAGTGTTGGTGTATACTGAAAATATTTATTTGAAGTATATACATTTATTTCTGGCCTATTTTATTGAGAATCATTTAAATGTTTACATGTTGTCTAAATATTATATATTGTGAATAATCTAGTATCAAATGGGATACAGAATATTAGATTATTAAATATGGTTTATATAATATAATATGGTTCACAGCACAGGTGGTGTTAGACAATCCACTGGAATGGATGTAGTATTATTTAGATTAGTTTATATTGACTAATAAATAATACTAGTATACTTTGTGTATATTGAACAGGATCAAATTTAGAATTGTTCCCTTATACTGATTAAGAAGGTGAACTAAGATTCTATGTTATTATTAATGCTTAGGTTCTTAATCCAGATATAGTAATTGACACGTGTATATTATTTACATGCTTTGATTTATATATGAAATAATTCTTTTGATTTATTTCATTATATTTTGGGTGATGAAATAATATATATGGTGAATATTATTTATTGAAGGAATCCATGTCCTGATAATATTCGGGTTAATGATGTCCCCTTGAAAGCTCAAAAAGATTTAATTATGTGAAACCCTGCAGGTGGATTTATTCCGGCATAATTAAATAAAGGTTGAGTGGATGATCAAGGATAAAAGATATTAATTAAATGAATTATCAGTAATTTATTTAATTAATGGACATGCGATATTTTAAACATGGGGAATTTAATAAGCAAATAATATTGGAACCGAATTAATTAATTAAATTACGGTATTGGGAAAGGTAGTGCAAATATTAATTCTTTAGTGGATTGAATTAATATTTAATTACATTGGGCTATGCCCAAGATGTAATTAGAAGGCCCAACCTAATTGTCCATGATCCCTATTGTAGCCTATATATATTCTTATTCTCTTCTTGCGAGGGCTGGTCGAAAAAATTTTGTAGCCACCCAGGAGCAAGAAGAGAGGTTAACTTGAGAAGACGAAGGCCACACTTCGCTCAAGGGAATTTGGGAATACAATAGAAGAGCGTGGAATCAACTGTTAACAAGGTGATTTTTCTATTCATACTCGTTAATGTATTGTATCAAAAATCGCAGTGCCAAGATCTGATTGTCCCAACAATTGGTATCAGAGCTTCAGGTTGTAGCGGTCCATAACAATCACAGAATGGGTTCCAGAAGGATCCAGGAAGAGGCAGATGGGATAACCCGGATTGGGCTCAAGGGGGAGCAGGGGGCTTTCCAGTACGAGCCTAAGGGGAGCCAGATGGCCAGGAACTTCCAGTATGGGTCAAGGGGAGCAGATCACACAGTATGGTGGCAGATTCGGCAGGTGTCGAGCCCGATGTGTGAAGGGGGAGATTGTTGGGAGTTGTCCCACATCGTTTGTGAGAGGGGGAGATTGCTAGTTTATTAGCAGCCAGTTAACTCTATTAGTATGAGGCCTTTTGGGAGTTACCCAAAAACAAATCCGTGCGGGCTCAGCCCAAAGCGGACAATATCATACTAATGTGGAGTTAAGGCCTGCCTAGCAAGCCCAACAATTGGTATCAAGAGCCTGGTTCAACGGTTCTGCGATTTTTGATACGATGTCCATGTCGTAATTATATATGCATGTATATAGTGGTAGGCTTGTATATTCTGTTTTGCAGGTTGTTATCCACTATTATGGCCATGTATATTTTAATTATGTGTTTGGATCCCACGTGTTTTAATCGTGGTTAATTTTTGTTTGGTTTCCACGTGGTTTATCGTGGTTGTAAAACACGAGGGTTGATCGTGTTAGAATAGATTTACAAAATTAGTTTTGTATTAGATCTATTATTTTGTAATTGTTTGTTGGAATTTATTAAGATCCGGATATTTTGTAACAATTACGTGCGATCGGAAATCGAAACGGAGACAAAAAAATTTCCGCTGCGTACTGTTGGTTCGTATTATTACTACAGAACAGTGGCTGTTGGAAAATTGATTCAGAACAGAATTCTGGCGACAGAGGAGAAGCCGCGGCGCGTGAAAAAAACTTGTCAAAGGCGGTAACGCAGGTCAGACCTGCGTTACAGGTGTATTTGAACTGTAACGCAGGACGCACAGGCGCAACAGCCCTTCCAGGGCTGTAACGCAGGCAGAAACTGCGCAACAAAGGGGAGTAACGCCACTACAGTCTGTGCAATAGCTGTTTTCTGGCAGAATTTGTTTTTTTCAACAGAACAGGGCTGGAAATTTTTCAAGGGGCCATAATAGTGGAAAAGTTTTTATTTTAATTTTTTCCACTGATTTTTGATTATCGATTTAAATAATTAATTATGTGTGTAATTATTTTTAAATTGCATGTTTAACATAATTAGGACGACATGGACATAGTATTTATTTATTATGCTTTAATCATGTATAGCATGCTGTTATGTTATGTGTTTTGTGTATTTTGATACATGTGGACTGCGATTAAATAACATAAGGCGATGCATGCTAGATAAAATTCCTCAATTTTAAATAAAATACTAAGTGGGTGAGGGAATTAATTAGGAATTAAATCCCACGGTCTCCATTATTGTTTGTATGTAATTTTAACACTAAGACGAATATAAATTAAATATAGTCCACCCTAACGTGGCATATGAGTTATGGTGTCAGGTAGTGTTATGGATATTACTAGGACAAACTTCCTAAATTAATTACGAATATTGAAAGGTATACATGCCACACAACGTGGCATACCAAGTTTCATAGAATTCGATTAATTAGAAGGGTACCACTGATTAAATATAGATTTTTGATATTGAGAGAAAGGATGATTCTGTCTAGAAAGGGGTCTTAAGTGATGCCTCTTGACAATGCTCCCCCCGATCTGGGAATTATCCTATTATCGATTATTGATTTGAAATATTTAATGGTGGCATCCGGTCTTATTGCTATTAATTTAGGATTTGATAATGGTATACACTTAGCTACGAAAAATAATATATAGTCCACCCTAACGTGGCGTATTATTTAGTAATAGGACCGAAGTAATATTTAAACGAATTAAGTGGTATATATGTCACCCATCGTGGCGTACCAGATACTTATGGTGTTTAAATATTAGTGCATTAATTTTAATTAATTGTTAGAGGAAACCAATAGGATTTAAGATTTATGCAACTATCTGATTATGTGTTACATGTATGATTCTCAGGATTAGATCATTATGGGCTTTAATCCACTATTCACCATACTTAAGGATAACAAACTTACTGGACCGTACTATATTGAATGGAAACGTAATTTGGACATAGTGTTGACTGCTGAGGAGTACAAATTTTGTACTTATGAACCCAAGCCAGATCAGCCTGCTGAAGATGCTCCTGAAAGTGAGAAGGAGTATTATAAACGGTGGGTTAAGGCTGATGAGATGTCGTGATGTTACATTCTGGCAGCAATGTCGGGTGTTTTGCAGCATCAGCATCAGGCTATGCCCACTGCTTCAGATATGCTCTTTAATCTCAAGGAACTTTTTGGAGAACAGAATAGGGCTGCTAGGCAAGTAGCAATGAAGGCTTTAATGAACACTCAGATGGTTGAAGGAACACTTGTAAGGGATCATGTTCTCAGAATGATGTCTCATCTGAATGAGATGGAGATCCTTGGTGCTGATATTGATGGGGAAACCCAGATCGATATCATCCTTATGAGCTTGCCCAAAAGTTTTGAGCAGTTCCGCTTGAATTACACCATGAACAAAAGGATGTATAGTCTCGCGGAACTTCTGACAGAACTTCAGGCAGCTGAAGGACTCTTTAAGCAGAATGTTTAAGTGAATGTGGTCGAGAAAGCTTCTTCATCTAAGCCGAAAGGTAAGAAGAAGAAAAAGACTCAGACACAGAAAGCTGGAAAGATTGCTAATGCAGTGGGAGTTCAAGGTGGTGTGAAAAAGCCTAAGGGCAAGTGCTTCAGGTGCAAGCAGTCAGGTCACTGGAAACAGGATTGTCCTCTTCCTAAGAAGACAAACAATACTGGTATGTCTCTTTCTCTAGTTACAGAAACATATATAGCGGCTATATCTACGAGCACTTGGTGTGTAGATACAGGAGCCACTAACCATGTTTGTAACTCTATGCAGGGGTTCCAGCAATCCAGAATGCTTAGAGATGGCGAGATATATGTGTTCATGGGAGATGCTACAAAAGTAGCACTAGTTGCAGTTGGAATAATTACATTATCTTTTGGCGATGATAGGATTTTGGTTTTGAAAAATTGTCTTTATGTACCTTCGTTTAGAAGGAATTTAATTTCGGTTTCTAAACTTGCCATGGATGGTTATAATGTTTGTTTGGATCGTAATGTTTCTATTATGATGAATAAACGAGTTATATGTTCTGGTACATTGCAAGACAATTTATATATTATTAATCATATCCAACCAATGCTGCAACATAAGGAAACTAATAACATTCTTTCTAGCTCAAATAAAAGAAAGAAACCTTCTGAATTGAACCAAACATATCTTTGGCACTTAAGATTAGGTCATATTAACTTGAGGAGGATTCAAAGACTGGTAGTAGATGGGCCATTAGGCTCGTTGGCAGTGGAGCCATTTCCAGTTTGTGAATCCTGCTTGGAAGGTAAGATGACTAATAGGCCTTTTAAAGCAAAGGGGAATAGAGCTAAAGAAGTGTTAGAATTGGTTCATACTGATTTATGTGGACCAATGAGTATCCAAGCAAGAGGAGGTTATGAGTATTTTGTCACTTTCATTGACGATTATTCTAGATATGGGTACATATATTTGTTGCACCGTAAGTCTGAGTGCTTTGAAAAATTCAAAGAGTACAAAGCAAGTGCGGAGAAGCGACATCTTGGAAAATGTATCAAGTCACTACGATCAGATCGTGGTGGCGAATACTTGCTTGGAGAATTTAGGGAATATTTAATAGAAAATGAGATTGCATCCCAGTTGTCTGCACCTGGCACACCTCAGCAGAATGGTGTAGCAGAGAGAAGGAATCAGACTCTTTTAGAGGGTGTTAGATCGATGATGAGTTATTCATATTTACCCAAGTCGTTCTGGGGATATGCTATAGAAACAGCGGCTTACCTTCTAAACTTGGTACCTTCTAAGTTGGTTCCCAAGACTCCAATAGAATTGTGGATTGGTAGCAAACCAAGTCTAAGACATATTCGGATTTGGGGTTGTCCAGCACATGTGCTGAACAAGAACGCGACTAAGTTAGAATCTCGTACAGAAGTAAGGCTGTTTGTAGGCTATCCCATGGGAACGAAACGTTATTCATTTTATAGTCCTAGGGATCGAGATATCATTGTTAGCACCAATGCTAGATTCTTAGAAGAAGACTATATAATGAACCACAAACCCATGAGTAGTATCGTTTTAGAGGAACTAGTGGGAGGGACAGATAATCCCCAAGTGCCAATAGTACAAGTAGATCAACCACAAGAAAATGCATAACCTGTCACTAATACCACACCGGTGCTTCATCGTAGTGGGAGGGTTGTTCAACAACCTGATAGATTCATGTTTTTGGGAGAGTCCTCGGACTTGGTCTCTGGTGAACATGATGAGGATCCCAGGACATACGAAGAAGCAATTCTAGATAAAGATGCAGATCTTTGGCAAAAGGCAATGGAATCTGAGATGGAATCTATGTATTCTAATCAAGTTTGGGAGCTCGTGGAACCACCCAAAGGTGTAAAACCCATTGGATGTATGTGGATCTACAAGAAGAAAAGAGGATCTGACAAAAGGGTGAAAGCCTGGAAAGCACGACTTGTTGCGAAAGGGTATACTCAGAAAGAAGGGATCGATTATGAGGAAACCTTTTCGCCGGTTGTTATGCTTAAGTCGATCCGGATTCTTTTATCTATAGCAGCTCATCTCGATTATGAGATTTGGCAAATGGATGTCCAGACAGCTTTCCTTAATGGAAGTCTTGAGGAAACCATCTATATGCAACAACCAAAAGGGTTCATTAAGCAAGGCCAAGAGCATCTTGTTTGTAAGCTTAAGAGGTCTATTTATGGACTAAAACAAACTTCTAGGGACTGGAATATTCGTTTTGATCAGGCAGTCTAGTCATATGGATTTGATTAAAGTCCAAGCGAATCATGTGTGTATAAGAGAAGTGAGGGTAAAGCAGTGGTTTTTCTAGTACTGTATGTGGATGACATTTTACTCATTGGAAACAATGTTAAGATGTTGTCATCAGTAAAGGCATGGTTGTTCAAACAATTTGAAATGAAGGACTTAGGTGAAGCGGCATACATCCTTGGGATCAAAGTAATAAGGGATCGCAAGAAAAGGATGTTGGCTTTATCTCAAGAGCCCTACATTGATGAAGTATTAGCTCGTTTTAACATGCAGAACTCTAAGAAGGGTTTTCTACCTTTTAAGCATGGAGTGGCTCTATCCAAGGAGCAGTGTCCTTCGACACCTAAGGATATAGAGAGCATGAAAGCAGTTCCTTATGCTTCGGCATGTGGAAGCTTAATGTATGCTATGTTATGTACGAGGCCTGACATCTACTTTGCTGTAGGCATGGTTAGTAGATATCAGTCGAACCCAGGTCAGGAACATTGGAGTGCAGTAAAAACTATACTCAAGTACCTGAGAAGGACTAAGGAGTATATGTTAATTTACAAGGCCTCAGATCTATTTCCTTTGGGATATACTGATTCAGATTTCCAATCAGATAGGGATAAGAGGAAATCGACCTCGGGATATGTTTTTACTTTGGGAGGTGGAGCCGTTATATGGAGGAGTGTAAAGCAGAAATGCATTGCAGACTCTACCATGGAAGCCGAGTACGTGGCGGCTTCTGAGGCTGCAAAGGAGGCTGTATGGTTCAGGAACTTCCTTTTGGACTTGGATGTGGTACCTAATTTGCCTAGGAGCTTGACAGTGTATTTTGATAACACTGGTGCTGTGGCAAATTCGAAGGAACCGCGAGATCACAAAGCAGCTAAACATATTGAACGTAAGTATCATCTCATATGAGGAATCGTAAAGCGAGGAGATATAGTTGTGGCTCACATATCATCAGAAGACAACCGGGCAGATCCTTTCACAAAGAGTTTGCCAGCCAAAGTTTTTGACAGGCATGTGGAAGCGATAGGAGTCAGATGGATGGACACATAGTTTTTTTGTGTAATAGTGGATTAAATAAACACTGATATACTCATAGAATATTTTGAGTATAAGTGGGAGATTGTTGGTGTATACTGAAAATATTTATTTGAAGTATATACATTTATTTCTGGCCTATTTTATTGAGAATCATTTAAATGTTTACATGTTGTCTAAATATTATATATTGTGAATAATCTAGTATCAAATGGGATACAGAATATTAGATTATTAAATACGGTTTATATAATTTAATATGGTTCACAGCACAGGTGGTGTTAGACAATCCACTGGAATGGATGTAGTATTATTTAGATTAGTTTATATTGACTAATAAATAATACTAGTATACTTTGTGTATATTGAACAGGATCAAATTTGGAATTGTTCCCTTATACTGATTAAGAAGGTGAACTAAGATTCTATGTTATTATTAATGCTTAGGTTCTTAATCCAGATATAGTAATCGACACGTGTATATTATTTACATGCTTTGATTTATATATGAAATAATTCTTTTGATTTATTTCATTATATTTTGGGTGATGAAATAATATATATGGTGAATATTATTTATTGAAGGAATCCATGTCCTGATAATATTCGGGTTAATGATGTCCCCTTGAAAGCTCAAAAAGATTTAATTATGTGAAACCCTGCAGGTGGATTTATTCCGGCATAATTAAATAAAGATTGAGTGGATGATCAAGGATAAAAGATATTAATTAAATGAATTATCAGTAATTTATTTAATTAATGGACATGCGATATTTTAAACATGGGGAATTTAATAAGCAAATAATATTGGAACCGAATTAATTAATTAAATTACGGTATTGGGAAAGGTAGTGCAAATATTAATTCTTTAGTGGATTGAATTAATATTTAATTACATTGGGCTATGCCCAAGATGTAATTAGAAGGCCCAACCTAATTGTCCATGATCCCTATTGTAGCCTATATATATTCTTATTCTCTTCTTGCGAGGGCTGGTCAAAAAATTTTTGTAGCCACCCAGGAGCAAGAAGAGAGGTTAACTTGAGAAGACGAAGGCCACACTTTGCTCAAGGGAATTTGGGAATACAATAGAAGAGCGTGGAATCAACCGTTAACAAGGTGATTTTTCTATTCGTACTCGTTAATGTATTGTATCAAAAATCGCAGTGCCAAGATCTGATTGTCCCAACAATGAGCTCGAGTTGCAACAAGATGAAGAAGTTGAGAAGAGCCAGAAGAAAAGTGGAAGTGTAGCTTTGGTGGCCAATATTCCAACAAACCAAGATGGAGAGAAGATGAAGAATGTGGAAGCCACACCAAGTCAAAGAACTTGTGAAGGTGGAGCTGCAACTAGCAAAGGTAAAAGCAAGATTGTAAGAACCCTAATTTTTTTAATATTTTATTTTATATACTATCATATGACATTGTCAATTTGGAACCTTTTTAGTCATCCCTGTTGGTTAATGGAATTGATTGTCTGAGAAACTATGTTGTTACATTCACCATGTAAGATAAAGGGAAGGTTGTTGAAGGCAAGAGTCTTATTGTAAGTAAGAATTATAAAACTTGGGACTTGAGAGTTATTGGAGTATTAAAAGATTTATTAGGAATTATGACGAGGAGTTATGGATATTCGAGGAATTTACACAATTAAGTACTTAAGGAATTACAAGGGAAATCTCTACGCGACAAAATATTATTACGAGAAATTAATTAAGATACGATACGAATTAAAGATTAATTGACAAGCATTGGTGGAAGAATAATGATACAAGGAAAGATATTGCATGCAAGTCCCATGCAACTAGGTAGTTAGAAAGGCAAACTAGTAATGCAAAGATAACTAGAGGAATAGTAACTAGTTTGGTGCATTGTCCAAGGAGACAAGGAGGTATGGCCTAGGCACTAGACTTGCAACATGTGATGCATTATACATACACCTAATACATATCACCCAACACACCTTACTTTATTCAACCAACACCAAAAAAAAAACAAAACAAAAACTCTCTCCCCCCCAAGCTCTTGAAGCTCTCGGCCAAGCACAAAGAAAGGGGAAGAAAAATTCTTTTCTTCCACTTCTCATCACTCTTAATTCAAGACAAAAATCCTAGGTACTCTACACCATATAAGAAAGGTATGCTATGAATTCCAACCCCTTTCATCCATTAGTTTCCAAGTTATAAATTGTTGAAGTTTTGTTGAATAGTAACAATGTTTAGTTTTCATTTAGATCTTGAGTTGTAAGGATTGTAGGAGCTCATCCAAGGTGTTCTTGAGACTTGTAAGGCATACCCAAGGCTCCTAGATACTCAAGAAGGTATAAAACCCTAACCCCTCTTGGCCATGTATTATTTGTGGTGTTTAATGTTAGATCCATGGATATTAGTGTGAATCTTGGACATATAAGTTATGGATGATATAGATCTTGAGTTTAAATGTTGTGGTTGTGATTTTAAGCTTGTGGTTAGTGTATGTAACTCCATGTATGCTATAGAGTATGATCTTGGTGGTTTAGATGATGGTTGTGATGTTTATATAAGATTCTTGAATGGTTAAGGGGTAAAAGCATGCTGAGTAATTTTCCAGGAACTTGTACTGTCTTGTAGGAGGGTTTTGAACCCCTAAATCTTGTCCCCTGAAATCCTAATATATATTGTTGGAAAGGTATTTGAATGTAGTTTCCATAAATATAAGGTTCATGACTAGGTGATGTATAGATTTTGAGTTATAGCCTGAGAAGTTAAATGTGTTTCTGGAATCCGAACTGCACTAAATGGTCCCCTTGTGAACCTTGTTTAAACCCATAAAAATTTATGTAGGATCATGGAAAAATTAGAGGAGCTAGTAAATGCAGTGGTGAAGGCTACCCAAAAAGAATTGGATTAAAATATGTATTTTTCATTTTTATAAAAATGTTAGAGTAAAATTCGCGCAAGTGAAAAGTCGTAAGTGGAGTGTGATTTTAGGGGGATTGAATATGATTCGGATATGGTAACCAAATTAAGTCGAATAATTGACGAGCGTAACCGAGTGATGACATGAACCTATAGTGGGGCTAGAGAGTCATAAGACGAAGTCATTAAGTTAATTTTGTACCCCCTAAAACCTCGCAATTAAAAGAGATATTGTTAAGGTACTAACGAACGACTATTGATTATGTATAGATCATTCCACTCCGCAAGCTCGACCACCCCAACCTCACCAAGGCAAGTTTACTTTTCAAAACTTACATATATAAGGACTTTCACTGTTGTGTTTGTAGTTTTCAATCGTATCAAATGTTTATGCTTATTGAAGTAATGATGAAATTGAGATGTATAAGCACATATATGTTTGCACCCCTTGAACTTAGAATGAAATGTTTTCTTTGGACAACGACTCTAGCAATAGAGGTCGTAGCGGTCCATATATACCATTGACCGGGGAGCGGTATATTATTATATCGTAATTAAATTTTGAAAACCCGAAGGGTCATTCGGGAAGTATCGTACACTTAAGTAATTATTTTTATATCATCATAAATACTCAAAAATACCTATCTTGGATTAAAAACTTATTTAATTTAAATAATTATTTTATTAATTATTAATATTAAATCTTAAAATACCATTTATTAATTATTGTTCATTATTTTAAAGACAAAGCTAATCCAAGATACCTTTAATACTTTCAAACTCGAACTCTTTCGAAATCAAAACATTTTCGAAAACCCCCGGTCAGGTTTTGTTTCTTGTACGATTTCAAGAATCATCGGTCGACTGATGTCGGACCTCAACTACTCAGTTTCATTCAAAATCAAGTTTTAAAAGAAAAAGAAAAAGGGACTCTGGTAGGTGTGGGAACCGTTGACGAACGATTCCCGGGATGTGTAAGCGGCCGTGAGCCAGGCGGTCCATCAATTATTATTCCGGCCCAGGTGTTGCCGAAGGATGATTACGGATGTAGTTTTCATCGAGGGTGATTACGGATGTAGTTTTCACCGGAGGATAGTTACGGATGTAGTTTCTATCCTTCTACCGGTAGAGAAGACCCGCGGATTATTGGACTTGGATGTGGCGACTGATCGTCGTCAATCCCTGTCAAGTTTTATGTTTTCTTTAAGTCCCATTCCTCCATTTTGGAAAAATGCTCTGACACTGCTTCTTAGGCTTATGTGCCAAGTTGCTGATAGTGTTCTATTTTGATGAGAAAGATGTTGACTCTATGCAGTATCTAGAACTGCAAGTTATTTTGAAAACAAGGGCACGTATTGGTGCACTTTTGAAATTTATCAACGATGACAAGTGATTTGATAACTGATTGATATAAACGAGTTTAACAACTGCTAAACATATGTAATGTTATATTGCTTACCTTATACATATATTTCTTACTGAGCTATAGTTGCTCACTCTTGCTTGTTTTCAAATTTACAAACACAACAGTTAAGAGAAATGGCAAGACCCAGACAGACTGCCCGAAAGCAGGTGACTAGACCCGAGGCAGCAGTCGAGATTCCACCGGTAGGCTCCATTAGCCGGATTGGTTGGCAACTTTTGTTAGTACGTTTTATTTTTAAGTATGACCTGTGCAAAGCAGTGTACCGTAACAAACATTCAAGCCGCCAACTCCGCTTCATATCGAAGTGTTGCTGGTAGCATAAATGCTATTTAATTCGGTCTATAATAACTCTGAAACTTTTACTTTTGCTTAATCAAGTGTATGACGTTTCTGAGACTCTAACCTGTGTGTGTGTGTGCGGTGTGAGTTTTATTGTGGGGTCGATGGCTGTTTTATATATTATGTGCAAGAACAGGTATGTTGTTAATGGAAAATGGACCGTGAGCGCCTAGGTCTCTGACCCCGGATCTAGGGGCTTCACAGAAATGGTATCAGAGCGAGGTTACAGTTCTCAGAAATGATAGTAATTTAAGAAAGCAACCCTAATAATAATAACAATAATAATAACCCTAATAACAACCCTAATGATACTTAGAACTCTCATCGAGTTTGCAGTAGGGTTATCGGATATAGCCCTGACTTTAAGGCCCGTGAGGGAACTACTCCTTAAACCTTTCTTTATGGTTAGTGACCCACCTTAATTCCCTTGTGTAGATGGAGGAGATACCAGACCTTGAGGCCTTTGAGAGAGAGCATGATGAGGCACTGATGCGAGATACCGAGGATCCTGAGGAGGATATGGGTGCTGACCCTGAGCTTGGCCCCTGGATTACGCTGATAGGAGATACTGATGATGAGGATCCCGATGAGGAGCCCTTTGAGCCTGAGCCTGAGCCTTTTACCCCCTCTCCTGTAGCTACTGACGAGGAGAGTGTGAGATCCGGTGAGGGCCGTGTTTTGTCACCCCCACCCTCTCCGCAGTCAATGAGCCCTGTTTCATCAGACGGTGACTCCGAGGATGATACTTCTAGCGAGGAGGAGCTTGACCCTACCCCTGCTCCTGCACCTGCTCCTGTTCCTGTCATACCACCCCTGCCGATGGACCTACCCCCAGTGTCGGGCACTGAGCACGCCTACATGGTGCAGTTCCTGACCCGAGACTTACTTTCTGCAGAGGCCAGACTTAATGAGGCGAGGCGGGCACTAGTAGAGGAGCGCGAGGCGCGATTGAGGATTCAGGCTGAGATGAGGACTGCTGTTGCTAGGAGGACTAGGGCTCGACTCCATAGGATTGAGAGGAGGAGTCGCGCGAGGATTCTTGGTTTAGGAGTCCGCGGGGGCGGAGTGGTCCAGGCTAGGGATGCTAGGCGTGTTGTGCGTCATGAATTTTCCCGAGTGAGGGCTTTGCTCCGTCGCGGTGCGGCACCATGATGTGTTACGGATAGCTCAGTCCCCTAGGTTCAGATGACATTAGTGTGTCGATTTTGCGGGATAGTTGACTTGTGCAGTGGTACCCTTTCTGACCAGTGGATGAGTAGACTGACCTACAGATATGTAGATGTGACTTCGGATAGTATGTACGGATGTAGCCCTACTTTTGTGTAGCCCTGACTATTCAGATGATGTACTTGTTATTGTTCCACTTTTGCTAGACTTTGACATCGGAACTATGTATTAGGCTCTAACATCCAAACTTTGTGATAACTCTTGTACCGTACTTATCTAGTTTCAGTTTCCTTGATATTGTCTCAACTGCCTTACTTTCCGATGCCATGCTTTACTGTTTTGATATACAACTGTGAATGTACAACTGCTACAAGCCGCAAATACAACCATGCTGTTTCAAATTTTCGACATGCGATTTCAAATTGTTCTCTACAAATTTCCAAAATGTTCCTACAAAATTTAAAATAAATTTTTTCAAAAAAAAAAAATAAATAAATTTTTTTTTTTGAGGTTTTGAATTCTTGAAAACTCCTGCAAATGTTTTCGCACCCCACTGAGATTTTTCCCCAAAAATGTTTTGACGTTTTATCTCCAGCATCGGGTTATTAAAACTTTTGCAACTTCCACCCTTATGAGGAGGAACGATACGTTCCTGACCCGTGTAAACGCTGTCAGGTAATTGGAAGACCCTAACCCATTTCTTGTTTCATTATCAGAATCATGCCACCCAGAAGAATGAACACTCGAGCTCACCCGGTCAGTTCTGAAGGCCAGGGTAGCCACCATGGGACCGGAGGCCACCAGAACCATGAAAGGGAGAATGTGAACCTGAGTGAGGATGAGGGCAACGATCATAACTTGTTTGATGACTCTGAGTATGACGAAGAAGAAGCTGGTGATGACACCCGAGAGGTAGAACATCCAAGGGGAGGCCCTATGGAACAATTTATGGAACTACTTAGGCAGAACTGGGACCGTCCCCCGGTTCAGCAACCACCCAGCAATGCGAATGCAAATGCCTTCCGGAACTTCAAATCCCAGAAACCCCCAGAATTTAAAGGAACTGTAGATCCGGTTGAGGCAAGAGCCTGGCTGAAGGAAATGGAAAAATCTTTCGAGATACTAGGTGTCGCTGAGGAGCAGAAGACTGTTTTCGCCACCTACCTCCTGAAGGGTGAGGCAAACTATTGGTGGGAAGCTAAGAGGAATTTGGAAGGAAGAGGTGTGGTGACCTGGGAGAGGTTTAGCGAGCTGTTCTTGGAAAAGTACTTCCCTAGGTTCATGGAGACACAAATGGAGTTGAAGTTTTTGGAACTAAAGCAAGGTAACATGACGGTGGCCGAGTATGAGGCCAAATTTACTGAGCTGTCGAGGTTTGTGCCGGAATATGTGAACTCTGAGGCAAAGAGGACCCGAAGGTTTCAATTTGGGCTAAAGCAATGGATTCAGAATCGTGTGGCGGTTGTTGAGCTGACAGACTATGCCACCCTGGTACAGAAAGCATCAATTGTTGAGGCTGGGAGTGAACAGATGCAGAAGGAGAGGGAAGGAAAGAAGAGGAAGTTTGATAGTCGGAAGGGAAATTCTGCGGGTGGGAGCTTTCCGAGCAAATTTAAGCGAGGGGCGATGTCCCAACCCAGCGGAAACTTTGGAACCAAGAGAGCTGAAAGTTGGAGTGTGGGCCAGAGCGTCCGACCACAGGGATCGTCTTACTCTACCCCATCCCGAGCCCTACCCCCGGATTGCAATAAGTGTGGAAGGAAACATACGGGCGTGTGTAACCTACAGGATGTGAAGTGCTTCAAGTGTGGGCTGACAGGACATTATGCTAACGTCTATCGAGGAACTAGTAACAACACCAATGCCGGAGGTAATTGCTTCAAGTGTGGGAAGCTAGGGCATCGAATGAGGGAATGTTTATCCTCTGGACCAGCTGCGTCAAGAGTGAGTGGAACTGCTTCTAACAAGGCCCCTACTGCAAGAACTTTTAACATGTCGGTGCAAGATGCCGTGAGGAACACGGATGTGATTGCAGGTACCCTACTACTCAACTCAGTTAAGGCAAATTTTTTTTTTGATTCAGGAGCTACCAAGTCTTTCATATCTCTAGATTTTGTATGTCAGTTAGGCCTTAAGGCTGAACCGTTGAAAGACAGACTGCAAGTAGAGATTGCTAATCATGAAATTATCCCTGTTAGCCAAGTATGTCCAGGTTGTGACTTAGAAATAGGAGGGCGACACTTTTGGGTAGATTTAATACCTTTTAAACTAGGAGAGTTTGACGTAATAGTAGGTATGGATTGGTTAACAACCCACGGAGCCCAGATTGATTGTGTAAAGAAGAAAGTAAGTTTGAGACTGCCAGGGGACGAGGAAGTAGTGTTTATTGGAAAACGGCAAAACCAAAAGTTCCTGACTATGATTCAAACTAAGAAGCTGTTGCGTAAAGGATGCGAAGCCTATTTAGCCTATGTGAAGGATACCAAGAAGGAGGCACCAAACCTACAGGAAATCCCTGTCATTAATGAGTTCGCGGACGTGTTTCCGGATGATCTTCCCGGACTACCACCTGATAGAGACATCGAGTTCGCTATAGACTTAGTTCCTGGTACGACCCCAATTTCGAAAGCCCCATATCGGCTAGCCCCAGTGGAGATGAAAGAGCTGGCCACTCAGTTACAAGAGTTGTTGGATAAAGGGATGATAAGACCTAGTGTGTCACCGTGGGGAGCCCCGGTGTTATTCGTGAAAAAGAAGGATGGTAGTATGAGATTATGTATAGACTACAGGAAGTTGAATAAGGTGACTATAAAGAATAAATGTAATATCCGCGAATTTTCGATAAATTTTTTTTATATAGCTCGATATTTAAATTTTAATTAAGAGCGATGCACTAGTATATTTTAATTAGCGCGTTTTTGGGTAAAATTTTAATTTTTTTTATATATTCATATGTGAGTAAAATTATTTTATATATATTTAATTATATTTATTTGGTTTTATTAAAATTAGGAAATTTAGGAAAAATAAGATTTTAATTTTGGATCGAATTTATTTAGGAAGCGAAATTAGAGTTTCATTTTAATTGGCCAGTAGGGGGGAAACGAAATTATTATTACTGATTTGATTAATTAATCACAAGGAGGAGACAGCGTGCTGCTTTTCACCAAAAATCCGGACTTACTTTCCATAAAACACGGAAAGCTTTCTTTTCTTAGCCCCTGGTTTTTGAAGTTCTGTTTCAGTGGAATATTTTAAAACAGAAAAGAAAAACCGACCATGTTTTGTTCCACTACTTTATCTTTTTAATTCCCACGATAGTTTCCTTTAAGTTAGTTATTTAAGACACAAAACCCATTCATTTTTATGATACAAACAGAGACCATTACTTCTTCCCTTAAATCAAATACTCGAATATATTTATATGTACATACACGAACAGAGCAAAATCGACAAGTAGTTTAGATTCTTTAAATTTCATTTTTGTAAATTGTGTTGGTAACTATTGTTCAGTTTGGGGGAGTGTTTTTCCGATTGGTTGTGTTGATGGGTTATTATGAGTTGGTTGGTTGGTCGGAGTTGCCGTGGAGATCAGAGAGACGAAGGGAGAGACAGTAGGGAGAGGTGAGATCGAGAGAGATTGAACGGGGAGTTAGAGAGGACGAGAGATTGAGGTGAGGCAGAGAGATGAGAGATTAAAGTGGTGATGTTGTATTGGGTGTGTGTTTGTGCGTGTTTGGACAGAGAAGCCACCACCGAGCGATGGTGGCGGCGGCTGTGGTTAATCGGAGGGGGAGAGTGAGATCGATAGGAGAGATGCGAGAGAGGAGTAAGGAGATGAGGGAGAGGTAGTATAGTGAGGTGTTTGTTGTTGTGGTTGTTAACGGAGAGATAGAGTAGAGAGATAGCGAGAGAGGGAGAGATGAGAGGCAGAGTGGAGAGATTAAGAGAGAGATGTAGAGGGGAGTACTGCTGGTGTGTTTGTTGTGTGTGTTGTTGATGTTATCTCCGGAGAAAATGGAGAGATTGAGAGATTGAGAAGGTGAGAAAGAGAAAAGAGGGAGTGACGAGAGAGATAGACGGGGAGAGGTAGTCGAGGGAGGAGAGAAAGAAATTGAGGGAGAGAGCGAGAGAGTTGGATCGAGAGAGAAAGACGAGAGAGAGAGATAGATGCAGGGGAGGGGGAGTTGCAGGTGGGGTCCACACGGTGTGGGTGGGACCCACATCGATGTGCAGTTGTGAATAATAATAATAAAATATTAACGAGCGGATGTTATAATCGGGATATTAAATTGGATTAAAATGAATAAAAATAGTTTGTTGTAAAATGTTTTATAAAGGATTTTGGGGGATTAATTAATATTTTAAATAGAAAATAGTAAAGAAAATGATAAATATTTTGGATATTAATTAAATATTTGATGATTGGTGGAATGGTTAAAATTAGATTTAAATGGAATAAAGGAAATGGATACTTGGATTAATTTATTTGGAGAATAAATAGAGATTATTTTATTAAAATAATCTTAATTAAATTAGAGAAATTAGAAATTAGTGAGAGTAATATTTATGGATTTATTGAGGATTTATTTATTTAATTCGAGGATTAATTGTTGTCTTGAGGATTTATTTATTTAATTCAAGGATTAATTGTTGTCTTGATGATTTATTTATTTAATTTGAGGATTAATTATTGTCTCGAGGATTTATTTATTTAATTATGTTTCTTTATCGGGGGGTAAGATAATTGTTTGAGGATTATTTATTGATTGAGTTTCGATATAGGATGTCAATGGTGTAATTAATTAATTAATTAAATAGAAATAATTAGTGATTATTTGATCGTGATTTAGTAATTTAATAATTGTTGATAAAAGAGGAGATAATTATGAATAAATAAAGATAAATACGGATTTATTTTGGAAGACTGATATTTACTATTATTTTAATTAACCGGATCGAATCAGATTATTTTAGAGACTAAAACCGGAATTATTAAAAATGGCGAAACATAGGAAGTTAATAGGATTTTCTAAAGAAATGATTTGAGGAACCATTTTGGGGTTGGATTTCGGATAAGTTAGGAGGCTCGTTTGGAAAAGCTTAAAGAACGAAAGTTGTAGATATGCATAGGTACTATATAACGGTGAATAGAAGTTGATTGAAAGGTGATCAGAAGTTGAGTTAAATAATAGCTGAACTAAGCCCGAGAAGGTGAAATGCCGGAGAACCAGAGACGTGGAGCAAGTTGGGGTATCGCACCGCAGAGCACAGGCAAGTTTACTAATTCGTACTCCATTGTTCGGGGTATTTATATTTTTAAGTATGCTGATTAAATTTTCGATTTACAAAATCAAGTATTCTTTCGAGTGATTTATAACAGATTTTTTATTCATGCAATTTACATTCATATATATTATTGCTGAGCTGTTATCCAGACATATTATATCACGAGGTGTTCAAATTTATTTCATGAGTTGGTCCATATTGTTGGAACGTTTATTGAGATACTTCATTCGAGTTTATATTTAATAGTGGGGATATATATATAAAGTAAGTTATGTATACTGATATAGATCACCTTATTTCGATTCCATAATCAGAACAGTTTTTCATAATATTTCCTCTACTCATTCGAGAGGAAAACTAAATTATTGATATTTATCGTTCATTGCTAATGAAGGCAAAAGTGACCGGAGTAACGCACCGGCCCAACTGCGTAGTATTTAGGGTGTGTTCGAAACTTCGGCTCATCCTTCTATCGATAGAAAACGAGTAGTGATAATGGATTGATCATCCATTACTTGAGTAGGCGTTCTGAGCAGAAATCCAATCATTGACATCCTATCAGTTAATAGATGCCTTTGTGGTTCTGTTAACTATGGTGTTGATGTGAGCAGTTGTTATATTATATTATTTCAAATAAATTGAGTAGTTCTGAGGAGTTATTAAATTTATTTTCGAGTAGTATTTTGAGAAGTTATTGATTTATTTTTGAGTAGTATTTCGAGAAGTTATTGAGATATATTGGAGTAATATTTCGAGATTTATAAGAATTTCTGAGTTGATCTCTTTTCAAATGTATTTATACTCATATAAGAGGATAACTCTTATAGAGTAGTAAAAACATATTTTGAGTGGGTTGTTGTTGTATTATATGATATCTGTATATACTTGCTGGGCATTCTTTAGCTCATTCTTGCTATTTAAATATTATTAATCAGCGGCATCTAAAGACGGCTCTAGCATGGCGAACCGTGGCAAAGGGAAGGAGAAGGGCTATTAAATTCAATCCATTACCCTTATAATATCGAAGGAGGTTACAAGATGGAAAGAAGTTGTTTAATGCTTTATTATTGAGTGTTTTGTATTCTGTAATAATATTTCAGAGATTCTGGGAGGTGAGTTTGTATTGTAATAACTTTTGTATTTTGAGTGCTTGTTCTAAGACTATAACCTGTGGAATAAAAGATGGAGTTGTTAAGAATATTGTTGTAGATTATATTATGAGCAAGTGATTGATTATTCCGCAATAGGTGTATTGACCTGGATTCCTGTAAGGGATTTGGGGGCGTTACAATAAATATCCCTTGCCCAGGATAGATGACCTGTTTGATCAACTAAAGGACGCAGTTTATTTTTCTAATATTGATTTGAGGACCGGGTACCACCAGTTAAGGATTAAGTCGGAAGATATACCAAAGACGGCCTTTCGTACCCGGTACGGACACTATGAGTTCCTAGTGATGTCATTTGGGTTAACGAATGCCCCCGCAGCTTTCATGGACTTAATGAATCGAGTCTTCAAGAAGTACTTGGACAAGTGTGTTATAGTCTTCGTTGATGACATCTTGATTTATTCCAAGACGAAAGAGGAACATGCAGAGCACTTGAGGATTGTGTTGGGAGCATTGAGAGAAGAAAAATTGTACGCTAAGTTCTCAAAGTGTGAATTTTGGTTGAAGGAAGTTCAGTTTTTAGGGCATGTGATTAGCGAACAAGGCATTCTAGTGGACCCAGCCAAAATAGAGGCTGTATCAAATTGGGAGACACCAACCACTCCGACAGAGGTGAGAAGTTTTATAGGATTGGCTGGCTACTATAGAAGGTTTGTCCAAGACTTTGCCAAGATAGCAGCCCCTTTGACCAGACCAACTTGCAAGACCGAGAAGTTTGTGTGGACTGAAAAATGCGAAGAGAGCTTCCAAGAGTTGAAAAAGAGGTTGGTGACAGCACCAGTGCTAGCCCTACCTGATGATAAGGGAGATTTTGTGATTTATAGCGACGCATCCCATAAAGGTTTAGGGTGTGTGCTCATGCAGCACGGTAAAGTGATTGCGTATGCGTCCAGACAACTTAAGGAGTACGAGATAAGATACCCCACCCATGATGTGGAATTAGCGACGATAGTTTTCGCTTTGAAGATCTGGAGACATTATCTCTACGGGGAAAAGTGTAAAATCTACACTGATCACAAGAGCTTAAAGTACATATTCACTCAGAAAGAGTTAAACATGAGGCAGAGGAGATGGCTAGAGCTAATCAAGGATTATGATTGTGAGATTCATTACCACCCAGGGAAGGCCAACGTGGTGGCTGATGCAATTAGCCGAAAGGAGAAACTCAAGATGATAACGTCAGTGGATGAATTGATCAAGGACCTCGAGAAACTGGAGATTGAAGTGAGGTTACCAGGAATTGGACAAGAGAGTCTAATGGAAATAAGAGTCCAACCACCGCTATTGGAAAAGATTAAGTTATTCCAAGAAAAGAAGATAGAAGAAGAAAAGAATTCGATGGAGAAAATTTTGATTGGAGAGGAAATTAAGTGTGAAAAGGACAGGAATGGAGTTATGAGGTACGCATCTAGGATATGGATCCCGAACGTTCAGGAATTAAAAGACGAGATCTTGCAAGAGGCTCATAGTTCAAGGTACTCAATTCACCCTGGAGGCACTAAGATGTATAGAGATTTGAGAGAATACTATTGGTGGCCAAATATGAAGAAGGACGTGGCAGAGTGGGTAAGTAAATGCTTGACATGTCAAAGAGTAAAGGCCGAACACCAGAGGCCCAGTGGATTATTGCAGCCCTTAGAGATACCCGAGTGGAAGTGGGAGCATATTGCGATGGACTTTGTGGTCGGACTACCAAGGACCAAGACTAATCATGATGCCATTTGGGTAATTATCGATAGATTGACCAAGTCAGCACATTTTCTTCCAATCAACGAGAGATACACTGTCGACAAGCTGGTGGATATTTACTTAAAGGAGATTGTGGTTAGGCATGGGGTTCCTGTGAGCATTGTATCTGATAGAGACCCAAGGTTCAACTCCAGGTTCTGGAGGAGTTTTCAGGATTGTGTGGGGACCAAGTTAAACTTGAGTACTGCATACCACCCCCAATCAGACGGACAGAGCGAGAAAACCATCCAGACCATAGAGGACATGTTGAGAGTGTGTGCCATCGATTTTAAAGGAAGCTGGGATGACCACTTGCCGTTGATCGAATTTTCCTACAACAACAGTTACCATGCGAATATAGGAATGCCCCCATATGAAGCTTTATACGGACGAAGATGTCGGTCTCCCTTGTGTTGGGAAGAAGTTGGAGAGCGGAAGATTTTAGGGCCTGAACTGGTCCAATAGACAAGAGAAACCATCGAACTCATAAGGGACGGCTGGATATTATTTGTATTATTTGTAGTGTTTAATGTTAGATCCATGGATATTAGTGTGAATCTTGGACATATAAGTTATGGATGATGTAGATCTTGAGTTTAAATGTTGTGGTTGTGATTTTAAGCTTGTGGTTAGTGTATGTAACTCCATGTATGCTATAGAGTATGATCTTGGTGGTTTAGATGATGGTTGTGATGTTTATATAAGATTCTTGAATGGTTAAGTGGTAAAAGCATGCTGAGTAATTTTCCAGGAACTTGTACTGTCTTGTAGGAGGGTTTTGAACCCCTAAATCTTGTCCCCTGAAGTCCTAATATATATTTTTGGAAAGGTATTTGAATGTAGTTTCTAGAAATATAAGGTTCATGACTAGGTGGTGTATAGATTTTGAGTTATGGCCTGAGAAGTGAAATGTGTTTCTGGAATCCGAACTGCACTAAATGGTCCCCTTGTGAACCTTGTTTAAACCCCTAAAAATTTATGTAGGATCATGGAAAAATTAGAGGAGCTAGTAAATGCAGTGATGAAGGCTACCCAAAAAGAATTTGATTAAAATATGTATTTTTCATTTTTATAAAAATGTTAGAGTAAAATTCGCGCAAGTGAAAAGTCGTAAGTGGAGTGTGATTTTAGGGGGATTGAATATGATTCGGATATGGTAATCAAATTAAGTCGAATAAGTGACGAGCGTAACCGAGTGATGACATGAACCTATAGTGGGGCTAGAGAGTCATAAGACGAAGTCATTAAGTTAATTATGTACCCCCTAAAACCTCGTAATTAAAAGAGATATTGTTAAGGTACTAACGAACGACTATTGATTATGTATAGATCATTCCACTCCGCAAGCTCGACCACCCCAACCTCACCAAGGCAAGTTTACTTTTCAAAACTTACATATATAAGGACTTTCACTGTTGTGTTTGTAGTTTTCAATCGTATCAAATCTTTATGCTTATTGAAGTAATGATGAAATTGAGATGTATAAGCACATATATGTTTGCACCCCTTGAACTTAGAATGAAATGTTTTCTTTGGACAACGACTCTAGCAATAGAGGTCGTAGCGGTCCATATATACCATTGACCGGGGAGCGGTATATTATTATATCGTAATTAAATTACGAAAACCCGAAGGGTCATTCGGGAAGTATCGTACACTTAAGTAATTATTTTTATATCATCATAAATACTCAAAAATACCTATCTTGGATTAAAATCTTATTTAATTTAACTAATTATTTTATTAATTATTAATATTAAATCTTAAAATACCATTTATTAATTATTGTTCATTATTTTAAAGACATAGCTAATCCAAGATACCTTTAATACTTTCAAACTCGAACTCTTTCGAACTCAAAACATTTTCGAAAACCCCCGGTCAGGTTTTGCTTCTTGTACGATTTCAAGAATCATCGGTCGACTGATGTCGGACCTTAACTACTCAGTTTCATTCAAAATCAAGTTTTAAAAGAAAAAGAAAAAGGGACTCTGGCAGGTGTGGGAACCGTTGACAAACGATTCCCGGGATGTGTAAGCGGCCGTGAGCCAGGCGGTCCATCAATTATTATTCCGGCCCAGGTGTTGCTGAAGGATGATTACGGATGTAGTTTTCATCGAGGTGATTACGGATGTAGTTTTCACCCGAGGATAGTTACGGATGTAGTTTCTATCCTTCTACCGGTAGAGAAGACCCGCGGATTATTGGACTTGGATGTGGCGACTGATCATCGTCAATCCCTGTCAGGTTTTATGTTTTCTTTAAGTCCCATTCCTCCATTTTGGAAAAATGCTCTGACACTGCTTCTTAGGCTTTTGTGCCAAGTTGCTGATAGTGTTCTACTTTGATGAGAAAGATGTTGCCTCTATGCAGTATCTAGAAATGCAAGTTATTTTGAAAACAAGGGCACGTATTTGTGCACCTTTGAAATTTATCAACGATGACAAGTGATTTGATAACTGATTGATATAAACAAGTTTAACAACTGCTAAACATATGTAATGTTATATTGCTTACCTTATACATATATTTCTTGCTGAGCTATAGTTGCTCACTCTTGCTTGTTTTCAAATTTACAAACACAACAGTTAAGAGAAATGGCAAGACCCAGACAGACTGCCCGAAAGCAGGTGACTAGACCCGAGGCAGCAGTCGAGATTCCACCGGTAGGCCCCATTAGCCGGATTGGTTGGCAACTTTTGTTAGTACGTTTTATTTATAAGTATGACCTGTGCAAAGCAGTGTACCGTAACAAACATTCAAGCCGCCAACTCCGCTTCATATCGAAGTGTTGCTGGTAGCATAAATGCTATTTAATTCGGTCTGTAATAACTCTAAAACTTTTACTTTTGCTAAATCAAGTGTATGACGTTTCTGAGACTCTAACCTGTGTGTGTGTGTGCGGTGTGAGTTTTATTGTGGGGTCCATGGCTGTTTTATATATTATGTGCAAGAATAGGTATGTTATTAATGGAAAATGGACCGTGAGCGCCTAGGTCTCCGACCCCGGATCTAGGGGCGTCACAAAGATGATTGAAGAACCTGATGCATTAAGTGAGAATGAAGCTGAAGATCTAGATGAGTATTTGGCATTTCTATCAAAGAGATTTTTGAAGCTAAGATTCAAGAAGAATCCAGCAGAAGCCGGGCAATTCAAGAAAAGCTATCAACCGAACAAGGATGTGGTTGAAAGATCAAAGATCAAATGCTATAGCTGTGGAATTGTTGGTCACTTTGCCAATGAATGCAGAAAATCCAAAGCTGAGAAAGAGAAGAAACAGTTCGAGACTGTTGATTACAAAAAGAAATACTTTGATCTTCTCAAGCAAAAGGAAAGAGCATTTGTATCTAGAGATAATGATTGGGCAGCTGGAGGAGACTCAGATGCAGAAGAGGAGTTTGTCAATCTTGCACTCATGGTAAACAAAACTGATGAAGAGGCTAGTTCAGCAAGCAACCAGGTATACTCTACAAACCTAACTGAACTATCCAAAGATGAATGTGATAATGTTGTTAATGAAATGTCTAAAGAATTGTATAACATGCATGTCACATTAAAATCGCTTAACAAGGAGAACAAAAAGATTAAAGATCTTAATGCTAAGATAGGTGATAGGAATACTCTGTTAGAAACTCAACTAATTAATTTTGAAGCAATGAAAAGAGATTGCCAGGATGCTAAGAATGAGTTACTTGAGGCTCTGAAGAGAGAAGAGTGTTTAATAAAACAGTTAAAAGAGGAACAAGACTTAATTGCTAAGTGGAAGGGATCAAAGGCTAAAACTGAAAAAATTTATAGTATACAAGGAGTTGATTCTTTTCACAAATTAGCAGAAGTTAAGTTAGATGTTGATAGGGAAGTTGCTTCAGACAGTGATTTAGTCGAAAAAGAATGTTCTTTGAGACTTAAGCCTGTTAGCAAAGGAACTTTAACAAAATTGAATAAAAAGTACGGGCCTGTCAATACGAATTTTGTTAATGGAGAGTGTAGCAAAACCAAGTCAGTTGAACAAGGAAACATAGGCAACTTGTAAATCAAGAAATTGAAGGATAAGTTAGAAAAGACTGAACCTAAGGCTAAGGCTAATAAGAAGAATAGAAATGGCAAGGTAGGAATTAACAAACATAGTAATTACACACCTGATAAATATGCTACTCGAAAGGAATGCGTGAACTGTGGTAGTGTTAATCATTTATTTGTCAACTGTAAATCTGTTAAGAATGCTTCTGTGCCTAGTATGCCTAAGTCAGTACCTATGCCTGCTATGAATGTTATGCCAAACATGTTTGTCCAGCCTGCTCATGCATCTAGTAATTATGCTAACATGCCATTCATGTATAATCCATATTACAATGCTTTTAATATGCCTCAGTTGCCATGGATGATGAATAACATGTTTGCACAGACTATGCCAAATTATACATCTAGTTTTAATGCATGTGAGCAAGTGAAACAACCTATTTTTCAGAAATCTACACCAAGAGTTAAGGTTGATTTAACTCAATCAGAACCCCTGGGTAGTAAGGGCTTGAAAAATAAGAAAAAGGCTAACAAGGCAGGACCCAAGAAAACTTGGGTACCAAAATCAACTTGATTTGATTTTGATGTGTGCAGGGACACAGAAAAAATCTTTGGTACCTGGATAGTGGTTGTTCTAGGCACATGACTGGAGATTCTACCCTGCTCACTAAGTTTGAGGAGAGAGCTGGCCCTAGCATTACCTTTGGAGACAATAGCAAAGGATATACTAGAGGATATGGCTTGATTTCACAAGGGAATGTTGTCATTGAAGAAGTAGCACTGGTTGATGGACTTAAGCATAACTTGCTAAGTGTCAGCCAACTGTGTGATAAAGGCCAGAATGTCTGGTTCACATCTGAAGCTTGTGTCATTTTCAAGAAAAATGATAACAAGGTAGTGTTGACAGGAGATAGAAGAGGAAATGTGTACATTGCTGACTTCAATTCAACAAATGCAAACATGACTACATGTCTTCTCAGCAAGGCAAGTGTAGATGAAGGTTGGCTTTGGCATAAAAGACTGTCACACTTGAGTTTTAAAGCAATGAATGAGTTGGTAAAGAAGGATTTGGTTAGAGGTATTCCAAAATTGGATTACTCCAAGGATGGATTGTGTGATGCATGCCAGAAATGGAAGCAGAAGAAGGCCTCTTTCAAATCAAAGTCAATGTCATCAATTGATCAACCCTTGCAACTACTTCACATGGATCTCCTTGGACCAGTCAATGTGTTGTCAATCTCAAAGAAGAAATACTATCTTGTAATTATTGATGATTTCTCAAAATTCTCTTGGACATTCTTTCTGCACTCTAAGGATGAGGCATATGAAGTCATTATAAATCACATCAAGATAATCAACAACAATCCTTTATTCAAAGTAAGGAGAATCAGAAGTGACAATGGAACTGAGTTCAAGAATTCTGTAATAAGAGAGTTTTGTGAAGAAGAACGAATTATCCAAGAATTCTCTGCACCAAGAACTCCTTAACAAAATGGTGTAGTGCAAAGAAAGAACAGAACTCCAATTGAAGCTGCAAGAACAATACTTGAAGAGTCTAAGCTACCAACATACTTCTGGGCAGAAGCTATAAACACTGCATGCTACACTCAGAATATTTCTTTGGTCAATCAAGCAAAAGGCATGACACCTTATCAACTTTTCAAAGGCAAGAAACCAACAATCAACTTTCTGCATATCTTTGGATGCAAATGTTTTGTACTAAAAAATCATGGTGAGCATCTTGGAAAATTTGATTGAAAGGCAGATGAAGCTATCTTTGTTGGATACTCAGCTGGAAAATCCGACAGAGTCTACAACCTAAGACTAAACATTGTAATGGAGTCCATACATGTTGTCTTTGATGATAAGAAAATATCTGGTCTAGTAGATGAAGGTTTTCATGAGTCTCTCTCATTTGAGAATGAGAGAAGTGGTGAAGAAAGTGAAGATGATGATGAAGAATGGAGATCAAATGGTGTGAGAAACAGACAAGGATCATCAGTTGAAGTGCAGAATGAACCACCTGTTGAAGAGCAACTTACACCATCAGTTGAAAATCAAAAAGAAGCATCTGTTGATGAATCTACAAGAACTCTATCAATCTCGAGGGCCATACACTCAGGGGGAGTTTCTCACAGTCAAAACTCAACAACAAGTCACAATGATCAATACAGAGAAAATGAAGCCATATCATCAAGGTCAAACTTACCACTACAAAGAAAATGGACCAGGGATCATCCATTTGAGCTTATCATTGGAGATCCTAATGCAAAGGTCCAAACCAGAAGAGCAACTCAAGAAGAATGCTTATATAGCAGTTTTCTATCCAAAGAGGAACCAAAGAGAGTTGAAAATGCTCTTCTGGATCCAGACTGGGTTTTAGCAATGCAAGAAGAGCTAAACCAATTTGAAAGAAATGAAGTATGGAAACTTGTACCCAAACCTAAAGACAAATCAGTGATTGGCACTAAGTGGGTATTCAAGAACAAGATGGATGAGAATGGCATAGTCACAAGGAATAAAGCTAGATTAGTTGCTAAAGGCTACTTTCAAGAGGAAGGAATTGATTTTGAAGAAACCTTTGCTCCAGTGGCAAGGTTAGAAGCAATAAGGATCTTCCTGGCCTATGCAGCGCATGCCAATTTCAAAGTCTATCAAATGGATGTCAAGAATGCATTTCTGAATGGTACTTTGGAGGAGGAGGTGAATGTTAGTCAATCGCCTGGTTTTGAAGATCCAGACTTTCCAGAATATTTGTTGTTTCTACTCAAAGCACTCTATGGCCTGAAGCAAGCACCTAGAGCCTGGTATGACACACTCTCACAGTTCCTTATAGAGAATCACTTCATTCGAGGTACTGTTGATAAAACTCTCTTTTATAGAAATGTCAATGGCTCTATGATGCTTGTCCAAATTTATGTAGATGATATAATATTTGGGTCTACAGATGAGAAACTTTGCAAGAGATTTTCCAAACTCATGCAAAGTAGATATGAAATGAGTATGATGGGTGAATTAACTTATTTTCTTGGTTTACAAGTTAAACAAGTGAATGAGGGAATTTTTATAAGTCAAACAAAATACATTTATGATCTTTTAAAAAGGTTTGATTTAGTAGATTGCTCTTCTGCAAAAACACCCATGGCCACTGCCACTAAGCTTGAACTGAATACTAAGGAAAAGAAGGTGGACATGACAAGCTATAGGGGCATGGTTGGATCTCTTTTATACTTAACAGCTAGTAGACCTGATATTATGTTTGCTACATGTTTATGTGCTAGATTTCAAGCTGATCCTAAGGAATCTCACTTAGTAGCTATTAAAAGGATTTTCAGATATCTTAAGGGAACACCAAACCTTGGCATTTGGTACCCTAGAGATTCTGGTTTTGATCTAATTGGTTACTCAGATGAAGATTATACAGGTTGCAAAATGGATAGAAAAAGTACCACAGGAACCTGTCAATTCTTGGGAAACAAGCTGGTCTCATGGTTCAGTAAGAAGTAGAACTCAGTATCTACCTCAACTGCAGAGGCTGAAATACATAGCAGCTGGGAGTTGCTGTTCACAGATTCTATGGGTGAGAAATCAAATACTTGACTACCGAGTTAAAGTTGAAAAGATCCCAAGTTTCTGTGATAACACTAGTGCAATTGCAATATCACAGAATTCAGTGCAACATTCTAGAACCAAGCACATAGACATCAGATACCATTTCATCAGGTAGCATGTGATGGAAGGCACTGTGGAACTGCATTTTGTTCCTAGTGAAAAATAGTTGGCAGACATTTTTACTAAAGCTTTGAATGAAGCAACCTTTTCAAGGTTGGTAAGTGAGCTTGGTATGTTAAATTTCACATGATCTTTTAAAATGTCTGTTCAATTTTCTTACAGCCAGTGAATTTCATTCTCTGGATTTTGTCTGTTTTATTTGCTTATCTGCATGATTATTCTGGAGATATCATTGTAGCATAATTAAATAAATATTTTATTGACATATATCAATTAATGATATTTTGTTAATTTTATGTCTATTTAATTGTGAGTTTATCTGATTATTGTGGATTAATTCTTGATTTACTGCGTGATTATTTTTAAATCCATAATAATTAGAAGTATTAAATATGTGTATATGTGTATAGGTTGATAGGTTTCGGTGATAAGATGTTTTTCGGCTGACAGGTTTCAGTGATAAGATGTTTTTCGGCTAATTAGGTTGTTAGGTGAGAAATTATTGAACGGTGTTATTTTTTCAACATAATCTGTCACTATCACACCTAACCCACTAAACCTTGAAACCTTATAAATGATGAGTTTTTGTTTGTGTTTAACATCATCATTTTTCAGATATACAGAGCATATACACACGATTGCTGAATATTTCGAGCTTTGATAGGAAAGATCTCTCAAATCTAGTTGGTGGTTTTTAGATCGGATTTCATATTCTTGCTTTATACATCATCCTTTATAAAAACTAACCCTTGTTTTTGAATTTCCTCAAAGTTTTGAAAATGGCATTACAGGGAAGCTTTTTAATTGCTAAAGTTAATCCTATTTCCATTCAGGAAATCGAAACCATTCTAGATGAGCAATTTCGGGCTTGGACACAATTTCTGAATGAACATTCATTAATTCGCTATGCTTTAGTTACACCAGTGCAGCTTAACCATGATGCATTGCGTGAACTATATTGCAGTGCGGTTAACACTTCTGGACAGGACGGGTGTGGAATCACATATCGACTATTTGGTAGGTCGATTAGGGTCACTGAACGAGATGTTAATCGAATCTTCATTTTCCTATGGAAAATCTTGTTTCTGATCCTACACCTGAACAGATTGAAATGTTCTTTCGTTTTATAAGGTACCAAGATGGCAATTTCAATACTGGTAATCTTTCTAGAACGTTTCTAACCCAGTACTGGAATTTCTTCTTTCATACTCTTAACCATGTTTTTTCCTCAGATAGAACAAATCAAGATCGAATACCTGAATTTATTCAAAAAATAGGGTATGCGGTCGCCAATAATTTGAGGATTAATTTTGGAAAAATAGTGCTTGGTCAAATCATTTTAAAGATGAAACACTTGGGAACAAGAGATGTTCAGACTCAAAATGTCAAATGTCTATATCCAAGGTTTCTATAGCTAATATTAAATGATTTTTTGAATGATGAAGACATGGCACACTTGGAAAATGGTCAAAAGGTGGAATGTTCTTCCATGAAGACGAATGTAATTAATTACATAAGCAAAAAGAAATATACGGATGTGCCTACAGTCCTAACTGAATATCTAAAGACTGTCCCACTTTCGTTGTTACCAAGACCAGTGAGAGCAGGTATAAGACAAGGTAATATTTCAATCTCTGCTATTCCAACCTCTGTATTCCCTGTTGTGTCACAGGAAATACAGTTTCTACAGCCCCTAGTGGCCATCTTACCCGACCAAGAGCAGGAAATCCCACCGACTCTAACACAGGTCGAAGAGCCCATTCTACATATGCAAACACAAACACAACAAACTCCTACACCTCAATTATCACTTAAACGACCATCCATCAACACTTTTGAGGGAGATAGTGCCTCAGCAGCACCACATAAGGAGTTAGTTACATCAGCCGCTCTACCTCATTCTAAACAGAGTAAACCCAATGAACCTGAGGTAACGGCAACTGTTAGTAAAACAATTCTTTCCTATCCAATGAGTGAAAATGTAAACGAGGTTGAATTGACGGGAGAAACTATCTTGAGTTCCATTTCACGGAACATAAGAGTGGTTGATGATCTTTCTAAAGATCAAATGCCTTCACAGGCATCCGAGGTGGAATTACCTACCTCAATAACTGCTGGTGAATCTTCCATTTTACGGAAAGATCCATCGGTAGGTGGTTCTTTTATGAACCAAGTGTCTTCACAGGCATACAAGGGAAACTTGGTTTTTGTGCCATTTAATCGATTCAAGTTTAACCTCCTAGAGGGAAAATCTCTGGATCTCTTTCGAGATTTACCACTCTTTACCAGTGGTCGGCAACTCGTTTCACGCGAGGACGGAAGCTCACAAACTTTCATTGTACCATCCGTGACCTCTGAAAAAGGGGCTAGGATGATTTCATTTGCAGGTACACATATCGGTGGAAGCTCTGGAGGAGAGTTGAGGGAAACACGAACAAAACATGTAAGTGTAACCCAAACCACTAAACCGAGTGAATATAGAGTATTGAGTGAAACACCTGCAGAACATACGAGTGAGCAACCTACTCAACTACATGCACCTGTAACCAGAAAGGAATACAACAGACTCCTTACACGGGTCCAAACAATAGAGAAAGAGTTGCCAAATATCTATAAGTCCATTGCAGAAATCAAAAATTTACAACTTATTCAACATGATGTATTCCAGGTTCAATTGAATACCATGGCAACCCAATTAAAAGATGCAATCAACTCCTTGGTAAAGCCCTCTTCTTCTAATTTACCAACTCCACATCCTACTACTCTGGAGGATAACCCAACCGAGGGGGAGAAGTTGGATGATCAAGAAAATCTACTAGGCGTAAGGGCAAAGAAAAGGTTGTTGACACGGAATTAACTTTATTTTGGGAAAGGAAAAGCTAATGGGAGTATTAGTGCTATGTGGAAAGAAAGCAAGGCAAACTTGAAGATATGTTCAGCCTAGAGGAACAATTTGTCTTGTACTTGTTCAAATTTTAGAAATCTGGAAAATGTATATATGATCTAGAATGCGCTTTAATATTATTTATCTTTGTATTTCATTTTTGTTTTTTGTATCAGTTGAGTTATCCTCTAGGAATTTTCTTGTCAAACCCTAACAATCAAATAGGGGGAGATTGTAAAGCATAATGTAATGTAATATGTAATAGAGGACACATATAACTCAACTAGGATAAAAGATAAATAATATTAACTCTATACAGGGATCATGAAATTTGAAGAACAGGCATCAACAAGGATCAAATCGCTGAAAGAAGTTCATTAACATGATCAAGCCTCAGTGACAAAATAAGATGTACAGATGATTCAGTTGAAGGGCCAAAAGATTCCAGTGATAAAGTTTTTATGATTGCACAATTCTTAACAGTGTTCTTAAAGACATGATATGAAGACCATCAGTGAATGTTAGTCGTCTGTGAACCAGACCAGTTGTACTAGGAGTCAACACTTCACAAAAGAATCGAAGTATCTAACTCAGAAAAACTGTTCAAGAAGTATGATTGAGTTTAGAGCAGTATTGATATCCTCTAGTTAGTTGGAAGCTGAATATTTAAGGATGTCAAATTAAGAGGAAAATGAATAGTATCCGAAATTACTATTCATATAAATAGTATCCGAAATCACTATTCATATGAATAATACTATTCATATGAATAGTAACCAATGATTACTATTTGGGGTTGGTGAAATAGTGTCTGGTTACTATTTGGGGGTTGTTGGAATAGTGCTCGGTTACTATTTAGGGGTTGTTGGAATAGTGTCAAATAGTGACTTTCTAAAACCAATAAATAGGCCTGTTGTATTTCATTTCAAAACACACCTCAACACACAACTCTCTCTTCTCTCTCTTATATCTTCTTCGTGTAAGCTGCTAGATAGTCCATTCAGTAGGAAAGCCGGCTTAGCCCGCTTTCAGGAAGTGTCGGGTAGAAGGTCCTCGTGCCTAAACTATTCTTAGGAGTGTAAGCTGCTAGACAGTCCATCTAGTAGGAAAGTCGGCTTAGCCCGCTTTCAGGAAGTGTCGGGTAGAAGGTCCTCGTGCCTAAACTATCCTTAGAAGTGTTCAGGTTTTGAAGCTAATCCATTGGATTAGAAGTTGTAACATTCCTTCGAGTTTATTATCAATAAAGATATATTCTCGAAATTATTTTTTTGGTAGTATCGTATTCAACCCCCCCTTCTACGATACTTTAGGACCTAACATTAGGCTTGTTATCAGACATGAAATTGTGACTAAGGGTCTTACTCAAAATTTGAGGGAGATTTTTAGTGATAGAGGCATGCCTGAATACATCTAATAACAAGCCTAAATTGTTTGTAATGCGTTGCATTACCTACATGACCCTTTAATTGGGGAACCCTCTAGTTGTAGAATTTCTACTTGTATTTAGTACGTGTAATAGGCATCAAAGCTCTAGCTTGAAAGAAGATCCAGAGATCATGCCTCAAGCTTGAAGAATAAGGCTGTAGAAATAAACACAGTTGGATTTTGAAGATTGAAGATTTGCCCAAGTACTAATTTGAAAAGTGTTTTGGTCTATTCGAGAAGTCAAGGTTTCGAGAAGTCAGGGATTCGATATCTCAAAAGACACTGTTCAAGAACTCAAGAAGTCAACAAGTCAAAGCATCATTCGAGTTCTCAAAGAGTCAACAAGTCAAAGTTACATTCGATATCTCAAGGACTCAGGAAGCTATTCGACATCTCAGGGATTCCATAAGTTAAAGCTTTATTTGATAAGTCAAGGATTCCTGAAGAAAAGACTCATTCGAGAAATGATTCGATAAGTCAAGAATTCAATATTCGAGTACTCAGAGTTATCGAGTTAATCAATTCTAGTTCTCGAATTAATCATTTAGTCATTTCTCGAATGGATTCTTGAAGACAAAATACTGAAGATTGTACAAGTCAAACACCTGCAACAAGCCAAGACATCTTTATGACCACAATGCTGTAAAGTGTTTTTGGAAAGTCTACAAGAAGCTCAGAGAGTTGTTACAGGAGACAAGCTGCTAAAGAAGTGGATCTGAACAAGTTAAAGAAAAGCTTATCTAATACAACGTTAGATTAAAGTGAGTGATTGTGTTCTTGTGTTTCTTAATTCCGCACTTATATATTCTGATAAACACAAACACACACTGAGCTACAAAACATCAAACAGATTCACACCTTCAAACAAACGTTCTTGAGATTCAAATCAAAAGAAAAGTTTGAAAATACATTCACCCTCCCCCTCTATATTTTCCTTGTGTGTATTCCATACTCAACAATAGCACAAGATGTTACATGTATTAATAGCTTAAGCTGTTTAGATCATCTGAGCTTTAAAGTAGACAATAACGTATACCTGCAAATATGTTAACTTTGTGTTATGAGTTTTTTTATTTATTTAGGAGGACCTGTAATTAGGGTCCTTGCATATACTGTAGTAGCAATAGTAGCCTTCATGTTCATAATAATCTGCGTTGTTGCTCGCTAGCTGTCGTACATCTAATCATTCACATCAAGACTTGAGATTATGCTAGCATCCTTAACACACAAGCGGAGTAAAAAGTCCTATGGTTCAATGTACTTAAACAAAGTTGTGCGTTGTAGCTCGCTAGCTGCCGTACATCTAATCATTCACATCAAGACTTGTCATTTGGCCAGCATCCTTAACACATAAGCGTAGTAAAAAGTCCTCTGGTTCAATGTACTTAAACACAGTTTCTATCAAGTAATCATGATATGTATTTAAATGGTCAATTCTTAAGTAATTCTTTTGTTTGTATATGCCATTTGATCTTATCCATCGAATTCCTAAGTAATTCTTTTGTTTGTATATGCCATTTGTTGGTATATGCCATTAGATCCATTTAATCTAATTCTTTTCTTCGTATATTTGCCATTTATATTTGCCATTTGTTTGGCTATGCCATCTATATATTCTTTTATTCATGTAATTCTTTTGTTTGTGATCATTCGGTCGGTTCGGTTAAAAACCGAACCGAATTAAAAAAAATCGAATGACCAAATTTCAATTTCTGTATAACCAAATCGGACCGATTTGACATGCAAAACCAAACCAAACCGAAATAAAATGGATCGTTTCATTCGATTCGATTTACTGTAAAATAGAAATTTTAAAAGGAGGAGAAAAGATTTGGCAAGACAAAACCATTTGATACACGCTATATGGTTGAGAAAGACATAATATGCATATAATCATCGATGACAAAGGCTCATTACAACATTACACCAACCCAAGATGATATCTTCCATCTGCTCGAATACAAATCAATTTACAGCTGCAATTGTAGACTTGCATTTCATCATCATGAAATACTGCAACCCCTCTTCCAAAACTCAGACTATTAAGCAAGTACACAAGGTAGGGCAGCATAGGATATACAAGACATATAAAAGCTAGAAGTTGCGGTTCCCTTGCAAAATTGTGTTCTCCAAAATAAAGTATTTTTAAAGTTTGTCACAACAAATTAAAAAAGCTCCTCTGAATTGAACTTCTTCTAGGCTTCCTAGTTGATACATACTGTGACTCTATGAGTCTAGGTTTGCTTAGCTGTAATAGAAAAGGGAATATTGAATTACTGATTACAGATTATACAAAATTAGTATTATTATTATACAAAGAATAATAAATATAATATAATTAAAAAATATCAATATGTATAATTTGGTTAATTCGCTTTTAACCGAACCGATATTCTAACAGACCGGACCAAACCGATTTTTTTCAGTTTAAACCAAAAAACCGAAATAACCAAAATTTTTAGAAAAACCCAATCCAAACCAAACCGAAATTATTCGGTTTGGTTTGGTTTTCGGTTTCGGTTCGGTTTTGTTCAACCCTAATTTTAATTTTGTTTCTTGATTTTAAATTTGTTTCTAAATTGTAAGCGATTTAAAATACGGAAAGCAAAGCAAGAAAGCAAATAGGGTATCACACACACGTTTTTATCCTATGGCCAAATATTACACGAGAGATTAAATATTACAATCTACTAAATTGTAAACATTTTTAAATGTTTGTATCTCGTTTGAGTTTGAGATATTTTAGTTTTCAAGACTATATGGCCAAATATAAGTTAAAGGTCAAGAAATGAAATGAACTTGTTTAAAATTATTCTTGTCTTATAAAAATTCGAGTAAGTATATAAATTCCTTAAGGAAAGTGAGATTTTTATTTCTTAAGACAATATGACCGAATGATATAGGCCAAGAGACGAGATGACAAGTTCAAGTTATAAGTTCAAAGTGGTCTTGTCTTTCAAAAATCCGAAATGGTACATAACTCTTTATAAGTTTATGCTTTTGTTTCTGTAAGACAATATGACATTTTGCTTAAGATTCAAGGTCTTGTTTCACCTTATACAAGGTTACTAGAAATTACCTTATTTTGAATCAAGGCTAAGCAAAACAAAGTTGGCATTCACAATTCAAGAAAGATCTTTGCTTAAAAGCAACATTCCAGTTATTTTAAGATCGCTACTAACAAAACCAAACCACAAGAATATAAAGGAAATAATAAATCTTTTGTTCTCCCTTGTAGATATTTATATACTACACGAATTTTCCAAAGCTTTCAAGAACAAGTATATAAATGTGTTAGTGCATGGTCCAAACTTGTGAACAAATACAATATAGCTTACAAGATCAAAACAACAATATATGTTAGCATTAAGAGAAATTAGGCCAGGATGTAAAACACCACACAACAAGAAAATAACTAGGTTATCACTCTTAAGCTATAAAGAGACAAAACAATAAATACGAGCTAGGATCCGGAACGAGCTTTCGTAAATATACCAAAATCGAGGGACAAACAAATATATTATATAAACTACTAAGCACAAACCACACAACCCAAGTATCACAACAATATGACTTGGTAGCGCTTGAGTTCTAGGAAGAAAACAACAGAAACAAGCTAGAAAGACGCCAAAGTAACACAACAACAGTAGCTAGAACAATTCACCAACAAAGTAAAACAAAGATGGGTCTTAAGGGTGACAAGTCAAGCTATAAACCAAGGTCTAGAGGCTGCCTAAAGAGGTAAAAGAGGCTGCCGTAAGTATGACTAAAGTTGGGTATGTGTGTGAGCAAGTAAGTGTGAAGAAATCAAGCCCAAATGATGTTAAAATTAAGGCACATATAAGGCTTAAAATAAGAAACTTCTTGCATTATTAGCTACTTATTTGGAGAGAGTTTCTAAGCTTATTTCTTCATCATATAGTTGGCTCAAAAAGGCTTAAGAAAATAATGAACCAAAGGGTCTATTTATAGCCAAAATGGTGAACAAATGGACCAATTAGAGCAAGACAAGTGGCAAGGTAAATAAACAATTCATGGGATAAAAGAGCATACTCCAGAAGTTCCCAGCAACTGTAGATACACATACACACATACACAAATATATATATATATATATATATATATAATATTGCAAATTTCAAAGTAAATAAACGAACCATTTTCTCGAAAAGTGCGTAAAATACGAAACGACCCATTTTTTGAATTAAATGGAAAAATGCTTTGAAAACAATGAAATTTTGGGAATCCCCTAGAGATCTTCCCAAAGGATTATGGTAAAAATTTCATCTCAAAATGAGTCGACTAGATATGACTTTTGAGCGAACAAAAAAATTATTATGTATCAATTTTTGGGCCCCAGATAAAAGTAATGCAAAAATTATGAAAATATACTGGAACATCTTTTAAAGATACTAATGACAAATCACAAGTTTCAAGTCAAAAAGATGTGTTAAAGTATTTTTACAAATTTTTTGAAAGTTAAAACGGCCTTCCAGAGCGATCGAAAAATTAATTTGTCTTTACCGACAACTTAGACAAAAATTTTCACTTGATAAATATGTAAACATAATATTCTAAGTAAAATAAAGACTATGAACTCTAAGGAATAATTTTGTTTGAATTTAAATAGATTTTATCCGAAAAATGAAGGATTAACGGGTATTTCGTAGTGTTATAAAAAAAGGGAATTGGAGTTGTTTGGTAAAGTCACGGAACATCGATTAATCAGATATTCGAGGATTAATCGGAATGATTTATCGGACCACTAATAGGAATCAATTTAATATTATTTTATGAATATATATAATTATTTATATATATAATATATACCTAAGCAACTATTTCATAAAATTTTAAAAAATTTGAAACACAAAAAACAAAATTGTAAAATAAGTAATTTAATTCACTTGCATACATTAAGATATTTAAAATAGTACAAAAGTATTCAATAGTAGACGCTGAAGATTTCTACCCATGCTTCAATTTCAAGAGCTAACAAACAAGAGGGTCATTTTTACATTACAATTTATAAGATTTTTATTTTTTCTAGTTTTTTTATAATTTGTGAATTTTTACACTATTTTAAAAAAAAAGTTGACCGATAAATTCGATTATTTACCGAGTTAGCTGATTTTTGAACAATTTTATCGATTATTGATCGATTTAAAAAAAACGATTTTTGATCTAGTTATAGTAAAATCAGTTCGATTAACAACTGAACAGCATTTAATTGCCGATTAATCCCGTTTAATCACCAATTTTTATAACACTAATATATCGGAATAAAATATATTTTTGGTCTTTTGACATGGTTTTCGGCATGGCAATTGATTATAAATGTTAAAGAATATTTGAGAGTAAAACATTTAAGAACGACACTCTTTTACATAAATAGGATAGTTATAGCTAGTAAAAGCAATGTTTGAAATTTCTCGAAATTTGTGCTTTTAGCCAAATGCTATTTTCTTTTGACATAAATAACCTAGGATATAATATATCATTAGCTTGATATTTCTTTCCAAGTCAATGTCTTGGGAATGTGTCGGAATACATTTTGGGTTTGGTTTGACCAGTTTGATTCGATTCTCGAAAATTCTACAAAGAAACTCTAAGGCCCTGTTTGGTTGGGGGGTTGAGGGGGGTTGGGCTGGGCCGGGTTGGGGTGGGTTATAAAAAACCACGTTTGGTAAAATAAAAAATTATAAGGGTTGGGCTGTCGAAGGTTTTTGAGGGGTTGAGAGGGGTTCCTATCTAATAATAAAACAGACCATTTCTAACCCCCCAAATCGGGGTGTTGCCTTCGCTTATTTTTTTCTCAATTTCACTCTCGCCGTTTCTCCGCTCCCCTCTGCTCTCACCGCTTCTCCGTTCCTCTCTCTGGTAACATATCAAGGTAATTTTACACACTTTCTCGCCCACTCTCTCGCCCACTCTCTCGCCCACTCTCTCTCCCACTCTCTCTCTCACTCTCTCCCTCTCTATCTCTCTCTTTCTATCTCTCTCTCCCAATCTCTCTCTCTGTCTCACTCTCTCTGTCTTTCTCTCCTTCTCCCTCTCTCTCTCTCTGATCTGAAATAATAAACTACTACATATTTAAATACCCTGTTATGTAGTTCAAATTTTACTAGTCGTCTTAATATACACTACTGTAATTGTGATTAATAATATCTGAAATTATGAATGTAATTCAAGTATTAAACTAAATTGAATCCATCTTGCTGTATAGAGATAAAGGACCTGTTTGTAGTGGCTTGTTTTTGTTAATTATGTGTTTATCGCCTTCAATTTCGAACCCCTAATTCTAGAATTATCCTAAATTGTAGTACGATATTAAGATTAAAAACTCGCAATTGTTTGATTCTGTATCGATATGTTAAATTATGGAGAGGGTCAGTAGGCTTGGTGCAAGACAGTGATAAGTAATAAACATTGTGTATTAGAAAGGGTCTTGTGTTGTATATGTTAAAAAAGAAAGGGTGTTGTGTTGTATATGTTAAGCTGTATATGTTAAGCGTAGATATTACGTGTTAATGTTGACACTGCTGTCTTTGAGCAAGATGGTAAATTTGGGTGCGGGTGGGTTGCAAGAGATCATTTGGGTTCTGTTTTTGATATAGCTGCTGTTTGTAATGAGGGTAGAGTAGTTCTGATATTAGCAGAACTAGCAGGAATCAAGGAGGTTTATCTTTTAATCTGTTACATCGAGTTTAGTTTGTTCTTTCAATAAGTCCTTTTAGTTTGTGGCTATCTTTCAATAAGTCTGAGTACTGGGTAGTTGCTTTGGTTCACAGATTGGATTTATATACTCCTTGAGCTTTTCTGTGCTACTAGTATATTTGTGCACAGTATCCTCTTTTTAAATCTCTAAACTTTACTTAATATGAGTAACAAATATGTTAAAAACAAAAGAATAGGACCAAGTGGTATTGTACTCAGATTGTTTTAATCATATGATCGTATTATAATTATGATTAATCTTAATGTTTTAAGCGTATTCCTTATTTTTTTTATTAATATAGATGGACAAAGAAGTCAGAAGAAAAAAGTGTAAGAAAATGGGAATTCATGCATCAATTCTATTGGCATGCGCAATTGCTAATAGGCGAAGACATGACATTATTAGTCGTTCTTTGAGGTTCGAAAGTGAAAAAGTTAGAAGTGAGATGTTGGCTCATTTGTTTTCCAATGCTAATTATTGTCATAGTATCATAAGAATGAGTCCCGTGGCCTTCTTGGATTTGTGTAAGATGTTAATAACAGAAGGAGGTCTTCGCCCAACTACAAAAGCAACTGTCGAGGAACAAGTAGCCAAGTCCCTTTACTTGTTGGGTCATAATGTTACTATTTGTGAGCTTTCAGTATTTTTTCGTCGTTCTGGTGAGACAGTGAGTCGTCACTTTCATAATGTACTTAATGCAATCGTAGAGTTGGAGGATAAATTTATAATTCAACCAGATGGATCTCAAGTTTCTTCGGAGATATTCACCAACTCTAGGTTTTATCCATATTTTAAGGTAATGTCATATCACTAAAAGTTAGGGTTTGAGTTACGCTTAGTATGTTATGAATGATGTATTAATTACAAATTTTCTTTCAGGATTGCATTGGTGCAATTGATGGTACGCATGTTCGTGTAAAAGTCTCATCTGCTGAAGCTCCTAAATATCGTGGAAGAAAAGACTATCCTACCCAAAATGTGTTAGCTGCATGCACATCTGACTTGAGGTTCTCGTATGTCTTGGCTGGATGGGAAGGAACTGCATCAGACTCTAGAATTATCAAAAGTGCGTTAACCAGGAACCATTGTCTCAAAATTCCAGAAGGTATTTATTCTTTTTTAACGTAACTAGTATGTCATTACTCCTAGAATAGGTCTAATGCTTATGAATTTTTTTTAGGAAAATTCTACCTCGTGGATGGTGGGTTTATGTTGAAGAGTGGACTCATTACACCTTATAGAAGGGTTCGGTATCACTTAAAAGAGTTTTCAGGAAATCCACCTAGAAATGCACGTGAGTTGTTCAATCATAGACATTCTTCTTTGCGTAACGCGATAGAGCGTGCATTTGGTGTAGTAAAAAAGAGATTTCCTATTATAGCAAGTGGAACCGAAGCAAACTATAGAATGAGAACACAAAATCAAATTGTCCTATCTTGCTGTATTTTGCACAATTACTTGATTAGCAAAGATCCTGATCATGTGATACTTGCTGAGGTAGATCGTGAAATTGAAAATGGTGGAATGGAAGAACAAGAATTGCCACAGAGAGATGAACAGGAGGATACTCAAAGAGGAGAGTCTATTAGAGACTCCATAGCATCCCAAATGTGGGCAGATTACTCTTTATAATTTCAACACCACAAGTGCCAACAATCTGATTAACTGGTGAGTTTTTCGTTACCTTCTTTAGTATAATTCTGTTTGGTGTCATTGTTCTCAGTAAATATGAGAAATATATACACACACGTACATATAAGCTGTAATGATTGTCATAACTTTGATCCAGCCATTGTAATTTTGTCCAGGATCTTTTTTTAGTTGTTGGTGATGTCGTAATGCATCGCTATATCTTGCTCACTAGATTAGTTGATTTTGAGCAACAAGGAGTACATGAAAGCAGTTGTCTAGTATATGTGCTTTGGTGTATTAGAACAACGAAAGAGTTGTGTTTGAGGTCTGAGCTGACGTCGAATTGTAATTTTTATTTTTACTACTCTTCTTCTCTTTATTGTTGTCATTGTCACAAGAATATTATAGAAAGTGCAAATATTTACAAAGTAATTTGCGATAATATTATGGAATATCTTCGAACTATCAAATCTTTTTCTGGTACAGTCTAGTATCACCTTGTAGCAGATAATATTATGTCTAAGAGAAAGACAGGTAGGGAGCACCTGTGATTAAATTATATATTCATTGATGTTGCCGAGTGAAAATTCATATTTGTGAGAAAAGAAGCACTTTAGAATTTGATTAACAACTACTGTATGATTATTTGTTTGACACAAACAATTATTTCTCCTTGGATTAACTCTTGTTCATATATACTTTTACCATAGTATTGCAACTCTGGCATTTGTATCCCTATTACCCTTATCATTGAATATATAAATCTAAGTTTCAAACCTTGACCTGCTACTGGTGGCAAACTGCCGTTGCCTGCTGTTCAACAATGTAAGTTAAAAAAAATTCGGTGTACTGACAAAGAATAATAATCATCCTCCCAAGGTGTATGCTTTTCAATCAAGATATCGATATCTGATGCTTTCTTTCAGATTGTGCCTGTTCTATGCACGAATTTGTAATTGTAAAGGTAGAAAGGTTATCATCTTTTTTTTAACATGTATTCAACTATGTAATATATTATACAGATCAATTGTAAGGCATAAAGTTTCATAAAGTTTCAGTGGTCATTTACAGCACGAGCTTCTAAGATAAACACTCTTGATAATTGTGTACGGATTTGTTGCCTGTGAATCTGTAGGTTTAAACGTTTTCTGCTGTGAATCTGTAGGTTTAAACGTTTTCTGACTTCTCTAAGAAATATATAATTTCTTAGACATAAAATTCATTAGCTGCATAATTAGAATGCCCACTAGTTGTTTCATGCAAGCTTCAGTACAATATAATTCCTCTATATTGGCTGGCTACTATTGCTGGCCCCAAACTCCTTGCTGGATTCATTGATGCCCCTGATATTGGCCTGTCAAGTGTCAACAATATATAACAGCCCTCTTAATATCTTATCAATGCATTAGTCATGTTTATGTCTAAATAATACTTGTGATGTTTGTGTGTGTCTGTATATAACAGAGGATGGTGGGGACTGATACCCTGCAATCATGACATTAACCAGAATGGTAGCTCCAACAGCAAGCCCGGCTAGTTCACCAATCTGCATTTACAATTATAAAACCAATCTGTACCAGCTTTGTTTCTGTTTTTGAATATTCATATGCACTTTGTCTTTGCATCCTATATGGTCCTCGGGCCTCAACTAATAATTTATTTTTGTTCCTGTGGTTTTGCAGAGAACTCTGGAGATAATAGTGATAATACTGAGTGGGAGTCAGTTTGTTTACTTGGGGGCAATCCATGCTAGGGTTCAAGACATCAAAAACGAAAAGGCATACAATGGAAGAGTTTGAATCAGCAAATTATTTTCAGGATGTTCTTTTATCTATGTAACATTTATTTATTACATACATTGTAACTACTTGAGTGCTTTTTTTTAGTTTCTAGTGTTAGAATGATGATACTTCTTGCCCTTCATTTGGTTTAAAGACAACCTGGAAGTTGTAAATGGTAGTGGTGTGCTGATATTAAGTTTTATTCACGGTTTCATTTTACAATTGTTTTTTTATTTATTTAGTAATATTTAAAATTTGTGAATAGAAAATTTTGGATTTTAGTTATTTATTAAAATTTGATAAATGTGAAAAAATTTTAATTTACTGAAAATTTTCTGAACTTTTTAATTATTTAAAAAATTTAGTTTAAAATTTTTTATGATTTTATCTCATTTTTTGAAAAATCCATATTTTTTTAATGTTAATTGTACAATATTGAAGTCAACCCTCCATTCAAATAAGGAAGCCAACCCTCCATTCAAATAAGACAAGCGTTGAACCCTCCCTTGCTCAACCCTTGCATCCAAATAAAGTAAGGGTTCAATCTTTCCCAACCCAACCTAAGCCAACCCAACCCAACCCTTCCCTTCCTAACCCCCCATCCAAAGAGGCCCTAAGGGATTTTAAGTGCATTCCTAAATATAATTTAATTTCACTTTTATTTGGAAAAATTTCAAAACCTAATGAGGGAAAGACTGACTCTGTCAAAGTTGTCAACAAGAAAAGTTTGCTTTGTCATTTTTCAAATAACAGAACCGATATTCAAAAGGAGTACGAAGTAAATTAAACAGTAGTAACAACTTACGGAAAGTATTACTATAGTTACCTTAACATACTACCAACTTAAATTTTACACCAAGATTAAGAGCATGTAAGCTCCGCAGTTTCTTGTCTGGGAGGATCAAAACGAAAAAATAATCCACCAAACTTCAATGGCCCACCAGTATTATCTTTTGATATTTGAGGCACTACCTATAGATGATCCACAGTAACACGAGTGAATATATTCTCAATTAACTGAACAAAAGCGGACATCTACATCTAGGTATAATGCAAAAAAAAAAAGTGGCATTACAAGCAACACCCAACAACCTCAATCCATGCAAGTTCTACGAATTTATCAATATTTGCATGAATCATATTGTTGAGATCTTTCTCGAAGTTTCATAAAATCAAGATCCAAAATAACACAAGAACAATTAATGTTAGTGATCAGATAACTTTTTTTTAAAGGTGCTTGAAGTAGGTTGTTCATAAATCCATTTATACATGCAGCCTTTAGGGCACCCACACTTGCTATATGCCAGTTGCCATCAGAATCAATGAATGTCAAGCAGTTCCATGTCCACAAGATTGAATGGACAGAAATGCATCTCTTATATTCCAGCTCAAGCCTAAATGATATAAAAGTTCACAATGAGATTATTTGTTCCCCTCGCTAGATGGATAAATTACTCTATGTAATATAACAAGATAAAATAACACAAATATTTATGTAATAAGCTATGGTTCCAACAATTGTTGTATTGTAGAATGAGAAGAAACACTCGAGAAAGGAGATATGATTGAATGATTGATAAAGAAAGGAGATGATTTTCATTTATCAAATAAAAAATCGAGATGTTCTTAAGTTGCAAGAGAATTATTTTACATGAAAAAATCCTATAGGATTGGTGGGGACCATGAACAACAATATGATAATTTTTCATTGTAGAAAGAGCTAAAAAGGATAGTCGAAGATAAATAAAGTGTACTTTCATACTACTTTGATGATCACATGGAAAACATGAATAACATATCTATTATTTACAGCTTGATCCATGACATAACTATCTATTTTATGTTGTGGATATTTAGCAAAAAAACTGAATTTAACAACTTTGTGGCCATGAGGTAGGAGGGACAAAGGATGACAGTTACTGGAAATGTGGCCATAAAGACCAAAAATCAAGATTTGCTATGTCATCGCGGATCCTAAACTCATTCTAAAATTTATTTTGTGGAATACATATTAGAATAACTTTAAGAGGTGTATACATTAGTATAAAAACTAATGATATTTACAGTTGAAGGTTGCAAATATAAGTAGGGTATTGCCTATTGGAGTAGGTTTGAAATTAAAAAAATCCTAATAACATAAAAGTACAAATGATGATAAGAAAAATGCCTAAAATGAAAGTGTTAGTCCGGTACAAGTTATGGTTGCCAGGACTCATGTAATAACGACCTGGTGAGACCCTAGGAGATGGTATTCCAATTGAAAGAGATGAACTTGAGGTAAATTTTTAACTTGTATATAAATATGTCATTATTATATTATACATAAAGAAGAAGAGTATACAATAACTGCACGTTTTATATATGCACAACTTTTGCATAATAAATGTACATTTTTTGCACACTTTTTGCATAAAATCAATTGTTCTTTTTCTCCAATTTAAATCTTTTTCTTGTATTATTATTATTATTATTATTATTATTATTATTATTATTATTATTATTATTATTATTATAATAATTATTATTATTATTATTTATAACCCGTGCAATGTACGGCTCTTTTTTAATATTTATAATTATATATATGATATCAAACAATTTTTTTATATTTATATTTATAAAGATTTATTTATATTAAATTTTATTTTATCAAGAAATTTTAATATTTTATTGAAAAAAATAAGGAACTCTTAAATTTTGATAGATTTAGAGAAAAATAACTAAATTTGAGTATAGATATATAAAAATTTATTATTTATTAGATTTCAAATTGTCAATTTACTATTTTCGCTCCATCTTTATTTTTAAAAATTAGATTTAGACGATTTTACATGTCACACACAACTCAAAAAATTATCTTTAATTTAGTGTATGTTTAACAATTATTATCCAACTTAAACTACTCGGAAATTGAAGAAAAAGAAAGTTATGATTTTTTCCATTAAGAATTCTATTCAATTTAAAAATCTACTTATATTTGGTTTATATGATTAAAATTTACCTTTTGGTATTTAAATATAATCATACTATCAATCAAATAAACTTACTTTCTAATATTAGATCAAGTTTTATTTATTTTAGAAGATCTACTTATATTTGGTTTAGATTATTATATTATTTTTTGGTGTTTGAATATAATTCTACTATCAATTGAATAATTTTTATAAAATTAGGTCTAACGGATCCATCTATCTATTTTAAGATCTAACCGTCCATACTCTTTTGGTTGACGACCATATTATTGAACTACAAAAAAAATTGGATAATATCCCCTTACGCTTATTATATAGCTTATAACCTGTGCAACACACGACTCTTTTTTTAATATCTATAATTATATTAATTTTGTTAATATTTATATGTTATTAATTTACATATCAAATTGTTGCTAAAAATTGATATATATATATATATATATATATACATACATACACACACACACACAGATATAATATATATATATATATATATATATATATATATATATTACACGTTCAGTTTAATATTTGTGTTCTATCTTGAATTCTTAAAATTTGATTTGGACGATTTAAAGCCCACAAGAAATTAACAAAATAATCTTTAATTTAGTTATATATATATATATATATATATATATATATATATATATATTACACGTTCAGTTTAATATTTGTGTTCTATCTTGAATTCTTAAAATTTGATTTGGACGATTTAAAGCCCACAAGAAATTAACAAAATAATCTTTAATTTAGTGATGGTTTAACAATTATTTTCCAATAAAAACTACGTAGAAATAAAAAAGAGAAGAAAGTGAGGATTTTTTACATTGAAAATTCCATTCAATTTATGAAATCTACATATATTTCGTTTTATTTGAAGTTTTGTGTAAAACTTTAATAATCGGTAGTTTGGTCCTCAGTACGATAAAATAAATAAGATAAAATAAATAAGAAGCATTAGATCTTAAAATAAATAGATGTAAACCGTTGGATCTAGTATAAAAAATATTTATATTTTAATATGTAAAATAAAAAGTGTATTTATATTGAAATACGGAAATATGTATGTCAATTATTTAAATGATCCATAATTAGGTTTTCTACATTGAATAAGATTATCAATGTATGTCTTCTACATTGAATAGGATTAATGTAAAAATTCGTAATTATATTTTCTTTTGAGATTCTAAGTATTTTCATTTAAATAATAATTAATAAATCATCACTAAATTAAAGATAATTTTATTAGTTTCGCGTGGATTGTAAGATCATCCAAATCTGATTTCTAGATCTCAAGATATAGTCCAAGTAGTAAATAGGATTTTTTTAATATTAATAAAAAAATAATAATAAAATTCAATTCTAATACAACCTTTTTTAATTAAATCCTTTTTAGATTATATTTTTTTTAAAAATTCAATTTTATTACAACATTTTCTAATTATATCATTTTTAGATTATAAATTCTTTTCAATATGATTTAGAACAAAATTAAGGGATCAAAATTATGGATAAAATCCCTCTTACGTGTAATAACCCAAATTTCTTTCCTCGAGAAAAATTTCATTATTGGGATGAATAGTGGTTTAGATGGATGAATAGTGAAATTATGGATGAATAGTGATTTTGAGGATGGAGAAACTTTTTCATGTCACCCTATGTACGGGATAGGAAATGGATATTTCGAAGTTAAATTAGTGATCTACGATGTAAATAAGTGTATGTAAACGCGATCGGAATTCAGAAATTACAAACTTTATTTTTATGGAGTATTTGGCCGGGCAGTGAGGAGCATTTCAATGCGATCAAGACAAGTGATATATTTAATTTGAGGATATGAGGATTTTATACTTTATTATTTTATTTAAGGTGATTTAAGGATTTAGAACGAAAACCCCTGAGTTAGTACAACGAACGTTCTTGGAATCGCTAGAACTTTATAACGAGATTAAGCGATTAAGCGAACGCGAAATGGATTATGGATTAAACACGAACCAAGAATTAGTACCACACTACATCATCAAGAGCATGATATCAAGTGGGTTGGTGGAAAAGAAAATCAAAAACAAATGGATTTAAGAGGTGTTTGATCAAGAACAAGACAACAAGGCTTCTTGCCATAACTTTCTTTTAAACCACACAAACTTGCCAAGTGTTTTGGGAGTGACATAGGCTTTCTAGCAGCTGGGATACATAGCAAATATCATCCAAACACTCTCCACCAACTAGTCAACAAGAAAGAAAGAGAGAAAAAGCAAGCTAATTCCATTTCTCTCCAAACTATCCAGCATGAGCAACTATGAAAGAAAAATTCATAACTCCATTTCTACCGATTCATAAATCACCAAATTTGAATCATAGCTTCCTCAATGTATAGAGAACACACGTTTAAAATTTCATGGCCAACAAAGGAGTGTAGCCTAGTCAAATCCCTCCCCGAAGTTGAAGAACCAAAACTGTCCTGTCCATGGCAGTTTCTACCTCTCATCTTAGAAAATAAATAAGTCGAGCTTCAAGCATCCCCTGATGATGAGCTAGGACTCAAAAGAAAGCCCTTAAAGGATAGAAGGTGTGGTAAAAATTTGAGAACCAATCTGTAAAGTTTCGATTTTGTACAGATTTTACAAAGTGATGATGAATAATAAGGAATAGTGTTTTAAGTTGTTTTTATGATTTGTTCATGGCTTTTTAGGCTTTGTTAAGGCTACCCAAGGCTATTCTAAGGTGTATCAAGCTTTTTTAGTGTTATTAAAGCTTCAACGAAGGTAAAACCCTAAACCATGCTTTGAGTTTTTGTGAGTTTTGATGGAGTTTTGATGTTAGTGTAAAGATAAGATTATGTTAAGTGATTTAGTGATTATTTGGCTTTGTAAAATATGAAAAATGATGGATGATGGATTTTAGTCTCACCACTGGACTTATAGATGTAAAATGGATGTTGGTTGATGTTGAGAATGAATGGGTTGCTTAGGTTGGTTGTTTGGAGTGATTGTAAAATGGAAATGTACGATTTATAGCCGTCGTAATGGAGAAATTTTGTAAACCCTTGAAAACAGTTAAGACCCGAGACCATAAAACTATTTTTAGAATCACCACTACATATGGTTGTAAAGATATGGTTGTCTAGTTTTTTTTTTCCGCAAGAATCGCATTAAAACAGTTTACGGTTTAGGAGTTATGCTAGTTTTAGTGAAAGTGGTTCGAGAGATTCCATCGCAGAAATGTAACCACTTTGATGCTATGTTTGTGACCCTTAAGAATTATTTTAAAATGTGAAATTTGGTGATAAAATGTTAAATATAGTTAGTAAGGTGTGTTCGAAGGTTTCGAGTTAAAAATATTATTTTTCGATTTTATAAAAATGCGTAAGCCGAGGTTGCTCAAGTGAAAACCCCTAAGAACATGACTTAGAAACCAAACTTATAAGTGTTTAAGTATAACTTGAATTCGAGGATTGGTTTCGAACCAAAATTTATGACATAAGTGGTTGTCAACTAACGTGGACTTAGTACGAGTCTAGAGGGACCCCTTAGTGCCTTGCTTGTGAGTGGCTTAAGTGTCTGAGCGTTTAGTTATAAGTGGATCGTATAGGAGATTAATCGCGTGTTTTCTTGACTTGATTAGATTGTCGGATTCTGCCACGAGCCCCTACTTCCTCCGGAGCACCAGGAAAGTATACTAAACCCTACACTATTGTTCAGAGTATATATGTTTCAATGTATGGTATATGTTGTTCAAAATGTTTCTTTACAAGTTGCAAGTATTTCATCTCGTTACTTAACTACCGGATATTGGTGCAATTGAATGCATGTATATATATTATTGTTGTGAATGTTATCCGGATAGTATATAAGTATAGTAGTATGTATAAGAGTTATTGGTCCATATGATTGGGACAAGTATCGAGGTACATTGTTCGTACTCGAAGGGAGATAAATGTTTTGTAAAAAACTATCTTGTTAATTACTGGAGGTGATGAGAGATTTGATCTGGATCATTTTATTCGAATCCATGATCAAAGCAGTCGTTCATATTTTTCCTCTTATATTTCGAGAGGAGAGTGATTTATTTGAAGTAGTAATCGTTTGTTGTTTCCGAATGATAATAATAATTATGAATTGAGGTGCACGTGGAATTATACATGTCATCAAAGATAAGGAGTATATTGAGGTGCACGTGGAATTATACGTGACATCTAAGACGATAACTGTTAAAGGTGATCAGGGGTACTTTGGCACCTTATGTTCTGGACTGGAGATAACAAATATGTATGAAAGCTCGGATGCGGCTTAGGGTGAGGTCAGAGCAAGCCGGTTCATCCTGGGGTGATCAAGGCCGAGCAAGTCGGCTCCCCCCTCTACCGGTAGTAAAAATATTAGACGTAAGGACTGATCATCCATTACAGCCCCGTAGATAAGAATCTCCTGAATATAGCCATCAGCAGTGTAATTAATACTATAGGTGGGTATTATTTACAGTATGAATGGTATGTCTTTACTCAGTTCTTGTGAGTCAATTTCAGTATGTTAAAGAAAATATGGGGGTTCATTTCTTGAAGAAGTTTTGTTGGTGTATATATATATATGATTCTGGTGTATAAAACTTGCTGAGCAATTTTTGGCTCATTCTTGCTATTTTAAATATTATCAAACAGCGACGATCAGAGCTGGCACTAATGTGGCGAACCGTGATAAATGGAAGGGGAAAGGTAACTGATTCAATGTGTTAGCCTTATAGTACCTGAGGAGGGTGCAAGCTGGGAAGAAGTTGTTAATGCTTTATTATCTAGTACTTTGAAGTTGTAATAAGATTCTGGAGGATACCCTGATGTGTAAACACTTTTGGATTAGTAAGTGCTTGTTCTAAGACTATAACCTGTGGAGTAGATTATGAAATTTATTATGATTACAGTTGTAGATTATATAGTGAGTAGGTGATTGAATATTCCGCAAAGGTATGGTTAAGGTTGTGACGACCTGGATTCCTGGTAAGGGATTTGGGAGCGTTACATTACACTTATTATATATTTATTATATATAAGGATATAATATTTATTAGTTTTTTAGTATTGTTTTAATGCTTTTATATAAATTTTAATTTTATATGTTGTTGAATGGGAATCGAACCCTTGACCTATGATAGTACTCTCTTATTATCTTTTTTACTCTTATATATTATATAATTGGATATAATTGTTGTTATTATGAACAACAGATTAGACTTAATGGATCAAAACCAAAACTGCTGATGCCTCCTCGACCTGTTTCCTCACCACTGGTAAATTCTGGCATTACAATATCGTGACCAGTGCTACCTTGTGCCACAATAACTTCCTAGTTGGTACTCACATCGGTCATCATTACTTCCTGGCTGGTGGCTTTAGTCGTCATCTTTTTTTTTTCTTTAAATTCTTGGATTCACAAACAATGATACGGAACAAAAAATAAAATAAAAACTTAGTATTAGATAATAAAGTTCATGAGGAACTCGTCTAACTAATGCCTAAAAGATAGATAGATAATAATCTGAGAATGTACTTAGCTATTTTGTTTGAAATATTTTGTGTGTTCGTGAACTTGTCTACATTGTTGTTGTGGAATAAAAACTAGGCTACTAGTATTGCGGCTAGGGTTTATGTATTTAATGTAAGGGTGTGTGAGCTTCGTGCTTTAATGGCTGCTCTTGTGCTCGTGGCTGATTCTGCCTTCACAAGATGCCTACGTACTTTGATGAATATCAAAGATCAAGCCAAAAAACGTAGTTCTAGGGTGAGGGGTCTGACCTTTTATATAGGCTGAGAAGCCTTAGAATTAAGGTAGGAGTTGGAGACTTGATAGATAAGTCACCTCCTTGAGGAAAGTTCTAGACTCCTTCCTTGTAGGAGTCTGTTGCCATATCAAATTGGATGCCTTGGAGGCTAAGTCTTGTAGAGATAATGTCCTTATCCAACTCTTATTGCTGAGCTGTTTATTTCTCTCAATATAAATTACGAAATTAATATCAAAATAGGGATTCTGACCTCATTAATGGGCCCCACGTTTGGACCATGCTGGGTCTAATTAATGCCATATTAAATGTGTCTTTAGGGCTTATTTTTAGCCCATATCATTTGCCCCCCAACTTCTAGGAAAACTGATCAGGTTTTCCTTGAAGTTTTAACGGTCCTTTCCAAGACTCGGGTCAGGGTTCATCTTTATACACTAGTGTTTCACGAGTATTGTCTTTATGTAAAGCGTGGAGCGACCGACGCGTTTACGACAATGTCAATTCGATGCTAATCGTCACTAATCAGCCTTAACGACATTTAAACAATGTTTAAACGACGTTGAACGGCATAAAACGGCACTAAATGGTACTAACTAGCCTTAAACGACACTTAAACAACGTTTAAGTGACGCCAACCGGTATTAAACGACACTGAACGGTGCTTATCGGCACTAACGGTGCTATCGGCACTAACGGTGCTAATCGGTACTTAATCGGTGCTTATCGGCACTGACGGTGCTATCGGCACTTAATCGGTGCTTATCGGCACTAACGGTGCTAATCGACACTTAATCGGTGCTTATCGGCACTAACAAGCCTTGAACGACACTTAAACAATGTTAAGCGATTCTAAATGGCGTTAAACGGTGCTAAACGGCACTAGCGGGGGTCCGGGGGCAGCAGCCCCCGGGCGGGGTCCAAGGGGCGGCAGCCCCTGGCGGGGTCCAAGGGGCAGAGCCCCTGGCTGGGGTCGAGCTGCTAGTACTATTCAGAAATTATCATTTCGACTCAAATTTCTGAATTTTGATCACAAATTTCGATCAGGAAACTTCACATTTTTCGACCAGGATTTCGACCAGGATTCTGGTCGAAATAAGGTCTCATTTTTCTCCTGGTCGAACGGATTTTCGACCAGGATTCCTGGTCGTTTCGACCAGGATTCTGGTCGAAATAAGGTCTCAATTTTCTCCTGGTCGAACGAATTTTCGATCAGAATTCCTAGTCATTTCGACCAGGATTCTGGTCGAAATAAGGTCTCAATTTTCTCCTGGTCGAACGGATTTTCGACCAGAATTCCTAGTCATTTCGACCAGGATTCTGGTCGAATTAAGGGTCCAAAATTTCTTCTGGTCGAACGAATTTTTGATCAGAATTCCTAGTCATTTCGACCAGGATTCTGGTCGAATTAAGGGCCAAATTCGTGGCCTCGTCGAAGAGTTTTTCGACCAGGATTCTTGGTCATTTCGACCAGGATTCTGGTCGAATTAATGGCCTTTTTCGTGGCTCAGTCGAACAATTTTTCGACCAGGATTCTTGGTCATTTCGACCAGGATTCTGGTCGAATTAATGGCCTTTTTCGTGGCTCAGTCGAACAATTTTTCGACCAGGATTCTTGGTCATTTCGACCAGGATTCTGGTCGAATTAATGGCCTTTTTCGTGGCTCAGTCGAACAATTTTTCGACCAGGATTCTTGGTCATTTCGACCAGGATTCTGGTCGAATTAATGGCCTTTTTCGTGGCTCAGTCGAACAATTTTTCGACCAGGATTCTTGGTCATTTCGACCAGGATTCTGGTCGAATTAATGGCCTTTTTCGTGGCTCAGTCGAACAATTTTTCGACCAGGATTCTTGGTCATTTCGACCAGGATTCTGGTCGAATTAATGGCCTTTTAATGGCTTGGTCTGTCAAGACCTCGATTTTACGTGACTAAAAAGTAAGGTCTCAATTTTCTTGAGCCCATGACCGTGCCTAAAGCAAACTTCTCTATAGCGGAGTGATTCAGGTCAGCTTCATGAAGCACCTTGGTGACATAGTAAATGGGTTTCCAAACCTTCCACGAGAAAGCTTCAAAATCCTCTCAAAGGTTTCATGCTTGCCTAATCTTACATAGAATTACTTTGAACCTTTCATCCACCTTGTTGGAATGTTGGTTCAGTTACTCATTCTTGAGTTGTTCACGAATCTCTTGATCCAAGGTTGGATCTGATAGCTTTGTTGGCCTTCTAAGGCTTCAACTTAGTTCTTTAGCCCTTGATTTATAACACAAGGCCTGGATTCTAATGTTGATGTTGGTGTTCTGGATCACCAACACGAGGTTTCAGGTCAATATGAGGTGTTTGTTATGCCTTAAATGGTTTCGTGAACCTTGACTTGTGACCTTCCGGGCCTTAACTTATTTGCTGAGACCTTGGTTTTAAGGTTATTATCAACCCTTGATTCCCTTGATTCTCATTCTAAGATGTAGGAATGATGAAGTCCCTTAGTTCTTGCCCCCCTTGCTTCATACGGAGGAGGTCTTACTTTTCAGTTGATCGTACAGGGAGTTCACTTGCTCCTCAGCGTTTGACTTCAAGTCCGGTGTGTCTTGGCTGGTTTTTAACCTTCTTTTCTTGGTTCTAGGTTTCCAACCTTCTTCTTATGCTCACAGGACATTGCTTTGGTTTATATTCGATTGAAGGCTCTTGATTCAAGTCCTTAAACTTCAAATGACAAATTTGATTGGAGGCAGACAACCTTTTTGGCCATCAAGGCTAAAATTTTGTGTCGGGATTTGAGATTCAAGATTTTAAGTAAGGAATGACAAAGGACCTCTCATCTCAGCACTCTCACTAACTATTTTTGTGCCTTCAAGGCATTATCAGGGAGCCAACTAGTCTCGAGATGAGCTCGAAGAGGGTCTATCCTTCAGCTTACATCAACTGGTGCTACCAATTTTGATTCGATGGTGGGGTCTTCAAGACCTGGAAGCGAAAGCTCTCTGCATAATTCTTTATCTCAGAAGTGCCATACTTAGACTGGGCTTCGGCCTTAATGTTCTTTTCTCTCTTGGGATATACTCAACATGGCATTTATCGAGCGGGGCTATCACGGCTTTCACAATCCTCAAGTGTTTGGCCATATTCTTTTCTCTAGCCTCAAACTCTCCATTGACTTGTGAGACTACCAGATTTGAGTCTCCACAAACTTTCAGATTCTTCACCCTCAGGGCTCTCGTCAATCCAAGGCTGGCCAATAGAGCTTCATACTCCGCCTCGTTGCAGGTTGTTTGGAAGTCCAACTTCAAGGCATACTCGAGTGTGAACCCATCGGGGCTTTGCATAACTTAACCTGCACCACTGGTTTTTGTTTTAGATGCCCCATGAAAATAGAGCTTTTTGTTTTTGATGCCCCATCAAAATAGAGCATCCAATATTCCTTCTTCTCTTCCAGGGGTTTCTCACCTTGCTGACCTTCCTGGTCTATTACCTCCTGCCCCCCGACTTCTTGGTTGTCAATGGTATATTCAACCACGAAGTCAGCTAGAGCCTGAGCTTTGATGGCCGTACTAGGCTTAACATCGAATTCTTTTAGTTAGATTACCCACTTGATGAGCCTTCCATTGGCTTTCATGCTATGCAATATGTTTCTTCAGCGGGTGTTCCATCAAGACTTCAACGTTTGTCTTTATCCAGGATCCTTCAAGGACTTAAATTCTTATCTGCCGTAACCTAACTCTACCATTCGAGGTATGCATTCGTTTGTTTTCATTCGTGTATTCTTTTATTTTCGGTACTTGGTCTTCTTTGACTCACACATCAGGTGCTTGGCACATAAATAAAATCACAATCAATGAATGGAAAACAAACTTGCATTAATAACTTGAAATGGGTTTAACCCTTACATAGAGTACTACTGTCCTACTCGGAGCAACATGCTCTGCAATGGTTTTAATGAACCTTATTTCTACTTCTACTATATAAATATGAAGCTAAGTCCTACTAGAATAACTTAAGCCCAATCGGGGTTTTGCAAGACTAGGCCTGCACAACTTGATTTTGTTTTTGATGCTCCATCAAAATAGAGCACCCGCCACTCCTTCTGGTCTCCTCATTCTTATTTTGCAGTTCACTTCCTGCTCGGGGTACTACCTCCTGCCCCCCAACTTCTCGGTTGCCAATGCTGCACTCAACCACAAAGTCAGTTAACGCCTTAGCCTCAATGGCTGTCCGAGGCTTCTGTGTGATGTCCTCTGCTGACCTTTCTTTGTGTTCCTTACCACTGTGGACATCCATGTCTTCAATCGGAAGGACCTGCCCCCCGACTCCATCAGGCCTTAACGAGGCTACATAACAGCTTCGTGCCATCTTCTGATCACCTTTATGTTCTCCGACACCATTCCTGGTAGGGAACTTGATCTTCACATGATAGGTTGAGGCAACAGCCTTAAATGCATGAAGTCCAGTCCTTCCAAGGATAGCGTTGTACGTTGAAGCTGCCTTGATTACCAGGAAGTTCAACATCTGAGTGGCCTCCTTGGGCTCTTGCCCAATAGTTACAGGCAGTTGAATAGTCCCTTCAACTTTGGATTTTACTCCATTAAATCCGTATATAGGCATGTTATTGGGGGTCAACTGAGAATCAGTGTATCCCATCTTCACAAACGCATCATGAAACAGAATGTCAACGGAAGCTCCATTGTCTATCAAGACTCGCTTCACCTCCGAGTTTCCAATCACAGGAGTTATGACCAACGGGTCATCATGGGGGAACTTCACCCCTTCCAAGTCTGAGTCATCAAAGCTAATCGCTACCTCAGTTTTTGCACGCTTCTGGGCCTCTCCCACGATGTGCAACACCTCTCGGGCATAAGCCTTTCTAGAGTTCCTAGTTGTCCCGGTCGCAGTTGGGCCTCCTGAGATCATGTTGACTACTGGCCCTCGGGGCTGTGGGTTGCGATCTTGATCGTCATCGCTTCTATTATAGTCTCTTCTCTGATTAGCACGGCCTTCACCCTTAGTGAAGTGCCTCAGCTTCCCTCTACGGATCAAAAACTCAATCTCATCTTTGAGTTGCTTACAATCGTCAGTGTCATGCCCCACGTCTCTATGGAATCTGCAATACTGATTCTGGTTTCTCTTTGCGGGATCACCCCTGAGTGGCTTCGGCCATCTGAAATCCTTATCATTCTCAATGTCCAACAAGATTCGACTCCTAGGAGTATTCAACCTTGCATACTCAGTGAACCTTGACCCTTGGTTCTTCTTAGGGGCAGAGTCGGAGTCCTCGCTAGTTCGGGGATACTTGTCCCTAGCATCATACTCTTGATCATCATAGTCCTTGTCTTGCTTTCGCTTCTTGGAGTCATTGTTACTTCCTCCTCCACCTACGGTGGTTTCTTTATTCAAGCTATCCTCAGCTTTAATATACTTATCAGCCCTTCGTTGGAGCTCAGCCATGTTCTCAGGGGGATGCTTCGCCAATGATCTCTTGAAGAAGAGGTCAGTGGTTCCGTGCTCCAGGGCTACCATTGCCACCTTATTTTCCAAATCAGTGATATTCAGGGTCTCCTTAGTGAATCTCTTGAGGTAGTCCCTCAGATTTTCATTCTTTCCTTGCACCACATACATAAGAGATGCGGAGCTCTTCTCATGCACCCTTCCGCTAATGAATTGGCTAACGAAGGCGGCACTCAACTCCTTAAAAGAGCCAATAGAGTTCGCAGGCAATCGGCTATACCATCTCTGAGCCATGCCCGACAAGGTTTGGGGGAACGCTCTGCACTTTAGGGCATCACTTGCAGGCTGCAGCAGCAGTGCGTTCGAGAACGTCCTGACGTGGTTTGCGGGATCACCCGTTCCATCATAAGCCTTTATTGTAGGCATCTTAAACTTCCTTGAGATGTGAGCATTCATCACTTCCTCGGTGAACGGGGGTGTTGGATCATCAGGATCTCCGAGAGGCATCAGATCTTTGGGGTTTCCCTTGGGAATTTCCATCCTTGTGGTTGTTCTTCCGAATGAGGCATCAGCCCTTCTTTGTCTCCTTGAAGACCTCTCCAAATCAATGATGGGAATCCTTCCTGCAGTTGGAGGAGGCTGAGTTTGATTTAGCCTAGCTTGTTCGCTTGCCATATCTTCCTTCAATTTTAAGATCTCGGCCTCATAAGCCTTGATCCTTTCAGCAGTTGTCAAAGATTGTCCATCACGGATGTCTTGAGTCCTCCTTCGAGGTTCTCTACTAGCACGTCGCCTCCTCGGGGCTTCATCACGGTCATCATCCTCATCGTCGGAGGAGGTTTCATCAGTATAAGGACCCGAATAATCGTGATACTCTCGATCTCGGATCTGCAAAGCGTGACCACTTGGGCCTGTCCCTTGGATAGGAGGATAATTAGGCAGCCCGTATGTCGGGTTAGTACTCACGGGGAGATCTGTAGTGTGGATCTGGACCCCATGCGATGGGTTGTTCGGATCAATCAGAGGAGAGACCACCATCTGAAGAGGATTGGTTTCTCGTCTTGTACGGGTAATCGGAGATAATGTACTCTCAACGTGGGGGATCGCCCCTGATTGTTGAGAAACTTGAGATTGGGCGACCGCCCCTGATGCTGGCGGAGCTTGTTGGGCAATCGCCCCTGATGCTGGGGGAACCTGTTCGGTGATGGGTGGAGCAGATCTGAGAGGTATGGCCTCAGTTGCAACTGGTGTTGTTCTTCGTGTTTGAACCATGGTTGATGTTGTCTTCCCACAGACGGCGCCAAATGTTGTGGAATAAAAACTAGGCTACTAGTATTGCGGCTAGGGTTTATGTATTTAATGTAAGGGTGTGTGAGCTTCGTGCTTTAATGGCTGCTCTTGTGCTCGTGGCTGATTCTGCCTTCACAAGATGCCTACGTACTTTGATGAATATCAAAGATCAAGCCAAAAAACGTAGTTCTAGGGTGAGGGGTCTGACCCTTTATATAGGCTGAGAAGCCTTAGAATTAAGGTAGGAGTTGGAGACTTGATAGATAAGTCACCTCCTTGAGGAAAGTTCTAGACTCCTTCCTTGTAGGAGTCTGTTGCCATATCGAATTGGATGCCTTGGAGGCTAAGTCTTGTAGAGATAATGTCCTTATCCAACTCTTATTGCTGAGCTGTTTATTTCTCTCAATATAAATTACGAAATTAATATCAAAATAGGGATTCTGACCTCATTAATGGGCCCCACGTTTGGACCATGCTGGGTCTAATTAATGCCATATTAAATGTGTCTTTAGGGCTTATTTTTAGCCCATATCAATTGTAATATATAGATGATTAATTATCAATAATATCATGCATATCTAAGCTAATCATCTTCGATCAACTAATTAAAAGTGAGAAAATAGACATGAATAAATGGCTACACGTGCAAAATTTTGTGTTAAATACGTGAAAGCTTTCTTTCTTGACTTGTACATAGATCCTTGTTCGTACAAACCTGATCAATGAGTTCATCAAGAGCTCTTCAAGGATCTAGATTTTGGTCTGATCCTATTGAAGACTCTTGTGTCTCAGCTGATTTAAAGGCTATTATGTACTTAGATTCTTGCTTTTGACGAAATTATAATTTCTCAATAAGAAATATATGGAGCTGTCAAAGATAATGATGTAGAGTGTTATTTAACAAGTTAAATTGATAGTTTTCTAAAACAATAAATGTTGGGCTACACCCTTGGACACTACTTAAACACTACCCTTTTTTAGTAATTACAGGACCCACTTAATATTTTTATTTCTTTTTAATCTTAATTAGGAAAAATTGTGGCAATCAAAATCTTAAACACGTTTCTTCTTCTACTTTATCCACGACCTCTCTCGACATTTTCATTTTCATGATTAGGTATTTTGTTTTTACTGCTCTTTGTTCATAATCCATACGATATATATTTTATACATATATACACCCATAATTCATCATATGAACTAATCAGTAATTGTTGTATTTTATGTACAGGCTAATGGATTTTGAAAATCAACGAGTTACATTAGAGGAGAATGAAGAATACGAGGATATCGAGCAGTTAAAGGCGCAAGAGGAATGTAATAAAGAAGAAGCGGTTAAACAACTCTCACCTCCTGAGATAAAATTACGGTTTTTAATTCTGAAGTTGAAGTCTATGAATATTATAGACAATACGGTTTGCAAAATGGGTTTGGAATTATGATAAGAAACACTATAAAGATTGATGGAGTTAGTACGTATTTAACGGTTGCATGTCATCAATATGGTCAACCAAATCAAAAAGCGGTAGATAGCTTAAACCCAAAACCTGTTATCAAAACAAATTATAAAGCAAGACTTTGTGCAAAAAGAATGGATGAGGATAATAAATGGCGTGTGACTCAATTCGTTAATGAACACAATCACAATTTGAGTCCAAGTAAGGCACACCGATTTCGTTGTAACATAAAATTGACGAATCAAGCTAAAAGAAATCTTAATTTATTTGATGAAGCTGGTAGGGGTTTGCACGGATCGGTTCAGCTCCGTTTTTACCGGAAACCGTTACCAAACCGTACATGTCGGTTCGGTTCGGTTTTTAGCTATTAACCGTAACCGAACCGTTCAGAACGGTTTTTTTCAGTTCGGTTAACCGTTGGTCTGTTTTTTATTTTATATACTAAATACCTTAATATCATGCTAATAAAAATTTATAAATGCCATCTTAACATTTCCTAACCATTGCCATTAAATAATTATATATTATTACATTTACATGTTTACACGGATTAAACAGAAAAAGTAATAATCTGATTATAATACAAGCTTATTTGACATTGCAATTTAGTCTGTAACCATGACACTCAACTGAAAAACTCTAGCAAAGTCATCTATTTATAAATCAATAGAGGTGAAAATTCTAGAATCTTGGACGGGTATAAAATTTTAATGCATAGTATTATAGCACCAGTTTGTTATTATGTAGTTTTCATTTTGTTGAATTGGTTTGCACTAGTTTTGGTTTTTTATACTGGTAGGTGATCACCTGATCGACTAGAAGTGGTTGCTGTAAGTGGGGTTTTCAGTAGTAGGCCACTTATAACACTCTGTTAATTGGAATGAATGGGGTGAGACAAGGAAAAAAACATAAAGAAAAGAGGACCACAAAGCAACTGATTACAAAGAATTCATCACATATGGACACCTTTGGTTGGACTTTATACCCGTAACACTTCAATATTTAGTATAAATTGTTAGTGTAAATGTATAATATATATTTTTATTTAGTATAAATTGTATAAGTCTTGACTATAAAATCCTATATTTTATATAAGTATATAATATAAAATTAAAAATTATTAAAATAATATATTTTCAATTAGGTTTTTCGGTTCGGTTATTGGGATAAAATCGTAACCGTTACCAAACCATTCCGTCGGTTCGGTTCTGTTACGGTTTTTTTCGATTTTAGTTGGTTACGGTTTTTTTCGGTACGGTTTTTCGGTTTTTTGGCTTTGTTTCGGTTTTTCGGTTTTATTTTGCTCACCCCTAGAAGCTGGTATTACGATGAATAAGAGTTACAATGCTCTTGTGGTAGAACATGGAGGCCATGAAAATATGACTTTTAGCAAAAAAGTTTATGAGAATTATATGAGGAAAATTAGAAGGTTGAGGTTGGCTGAGGATGATGTTGTTGCTCTCCAAAATTATTTTAATAATGCGTAGTCAATAGATTCCAATTTTTATTATTCAATAGATCTTGATGATGAAAATAGGATAAAGAATATATTTTGGGCTGATGCACGGTGTAGAGCGGCATATAAAGAGTTGTGAGATGTGGTGACATTTGATACTACATACTTGACTAACAAATATGATATGCCGTTCGCGCCTTTTGTAGGAGTTAATCACCATGGCCAGTCAATTTTGCTTGGTTGTGGTTTAATTTCAAATGAAAACACACCAACATTTGTATAGTTGTTTCAAACTTGGCTAACTTGCATGTTTGGTGATCATCCCAAAGCTATTATAATTGATCAAGATAGAGCAATGCAAAATGCAATTTCGGAAGTATTTCCTAATGCACTTCATCGATGGTGTTTGTGGCACATAATGAAAAAAATTCCTGAAAAATTAAAAAGGTATAAGGAATATGACATCATAAAGTTTCAACTACAAAATGTTGTTTATGATTCTATTGAGGTTGATACTTTTGAATTGGACTGGAGTTCCATGATTTCAAATTATAATTTGGAAAATAATGAGTGGCTAAAAGGGTTGTATGATGGAAGACATAAATGGGTTCCTTGTTTTGTGAAAGATTATTTTTGGGCAGCAATGTCCATTACACAAAGAAGTGAAAGTATGAATGCTTTTTTTGATGGATATGTTAATGCAAAAACATCTCTAAGGGAATTTGTGGAAAAATATGATAATGCTTTAAAAGATAAAGTGGAAAAAGAAGTTGATGCCGATACTCACTCAATAAGATACTTGTGATTTTAAGTGTTGAACTCTTATGGTTATATATTGTTTTCCCCAAGTTTCTTTCTGCCTCGGCTTTCATTTTCCTTTTGATCATACATTTTTTTTGATGTAAACGCTGATAAACGGTGAAGCACTCGTAGTTTTCTAAGATGTCAATAAGTTGTCGATTGTAGCTCCAAGCAGTAGTTCTTTAGGTAATTGAGTTTCATCAGATCTGCAGAGAATTCCCTACCAGACTTAGTCTATTGTATTATTGCATTACAGTTAACATGATATTCTACAAAGGGCTAATGGGAGCCTCACCTCCCAAATTTTTTCTCTTTTTATAGTAGTTGTAATTTATCTGACTTGGGGAGGATGTAATGCAACACAACCTCTATCTCCAGCTCTCCCAGTATATTGGCACTTTGTCAAAGCAAATAGTCCGAGGAAAGGTGTTCACTTCTAGGATACTTTGTCAAAGAATCTGATGACTATGCTTAAATTTTCCTTAGTTGGCAAACATATCACCCGGACTTTCTCTTCTGCCAAATCAAAGTAGAGGATCACTAGACTTGGATAGGCAGCATAAGCTCCATCCAAAGTTGTAGATATTTGCTTCAACAAGTGCAAACACCCGCAAAAATGTACTGCCTGCTTTTGTATATAGCATTGCAAAGTACCAATGCCTGCAATTCTTCGCCATGCCCGTTAACATTTTATAGTTAACATTTTATTTATTTATTTTGACAAATAAATATCTACATGATCTTGAAATCGTTAATTTAAGATATTTTTATGTTAACATTTTATAAACCATTTTATTTATTTATTTTGAAAAAAAAAGTGATCTTCCAAAGAAGTAATAACTTACCAATGAAGAAACAAAATAAAACTGAATTTTAAATCCTAAAAAAAATTATAATAAAAGTGGCATATATTTTTTAATTTTTATATTAATATCGGATGTTAGAAATAAAGAATTAAAATAAAAAATCAAATAATATTATTTATAAAAGTTTACAATCATTTTACTTTATACATTGAAATTGGTCCACGTAAAAACAAAAAGAATGCAGAAAGATTAATAAGATGAAGTGTACGGTAAGAGGATTATACTGAGGTGGGTCCTGTAATTCTTAAAAAGGGGTAGTGTTTAAGTAGTGCCCAAGGGTGTAGCCCAAGATTTATTGTTTCGAAAATTGTAGTGTTGTTCAAATATCGTTAAATATTTGTTGTATACGGTAAAAAAAATGTTTAATTGTTCCTGGGTCATGTATATATATCTAGGCCATTATTCTAGAGAGAACCAAATTATATAGAGTCTAGGGGAGAACCCTCTCCATTAATCTCAGCCCTGGGATTAAAAAATATCTGACGGTCAGTATAATTTAGCAATTAAAGGTCAAAAAATTAGGAAAACACATCTGTTAATAGTTGTATGTATAGGTTAGTATATACACTCAATCGATTCTCTTCTGCAATCCCTCTGACTATCTCTCTACGGCAATCTCTCCGATGATCTTTCTACGACAATCTCTCTCTATACTATATCTCTCTCACTCTTTGTGATTTCAATTGAATCACTTTTCAGCAATCTCTCTCTTACTCTGTTATTTTCAACGGAAAGTACGGATTCTTCTTTAAATCAAGCTCAAAATTGTGAATCTACTGTTGATATTGAGTCTTTATCAGGTATCACGCTTCATCTTCCTTTTTTCATTCTAATTAATTCGTAAATTTATGTATTGACATTAGTATTCTTGAGATTTAGTTTCGTATACATAACTGAGGTTTTTTTTTGATTTTGTAGTAGAATCAAAACAGTATGTTTATCAAATAATTAGTTGAAATCCTAAAGTATATCCTTCAATTTTTGTTTCTACTATAGAATCTTAATATAACGTTCAGTTAGTTAGTACCTATTCATATCAGCTTTTTATGTTTATTTTCGACAAGAGTTCATATGTACATATGCTTTATTTTTAGCTAGATTGAATATAGTCGACTTATGTTAACATTGAGTTGTGCTTGTTTTTAATTTATGCTCAAAATTTGTTTATATTTTTCATATTCATTTTTGGATTCTACCGTATAACCACACTACGTAATTCATACATATACCATTTTTTAATATGAATTTATATATCCCCAATTCAACTATCAAAGTACAAACAGGTAACTCTTCCTCATTGTTTATTTCGATACTACCTGAATCAAAATGATTTTGAATTTAACTATGTACTAGTTTGTGGATCAAAAACTGGGTTGGCACACAACATCTGTTGATGAAAGAGTAGGATAGCATTGATGAAGAACAAAGTTATATGTTAAAGGTATTTATCTTTATTATTTGCTTGCTTCCATTTTGTTGGGACCTGGTTCGATAGTATTGTGCTAATCGATGTTAAACAAATTCTGAAACTACCAAATAAACGTATTAAAGTACTTCTCGATAAGGATAAAATTAAAGACACTACAATTTAAATGAGATTGATATGTGTATATTTAGAAATTTTTAACTGGTCTTTTAGTTGGATTGAATGAATTGTACTTGTTGTTGGTTGGATTTTAGTTGTAAAAAGTTTCTATTTTACTAAAGACTTTTGTATAGACCTTATAATTCTACAGCTGATTCAAAAATAAAAGTCACTTGTTTTATTTTTTGTAGATTTAATTTATAAGATATATTTTTTTGTGTTCTAGAATAGAATCAAAATTTTAAATTAATATACTAGGACACACAAAAATAGTATCTCTTTTATCTTTATTGTATTTTATATTAGAATCAAATTTATGTTAGAATTATTCAAACACAAAAGCTTATATAAAATTCACTCACTAGATTCAACAAGAAGAGCACATTGTTCTGGATGCTTATTTAATCGTTATTCTATCTCACTTTCTACGTTCTTGTACAAAAAATAGGGTCAAACTGATATATCATTTACTTGTAGCGAAGTTCCAATATATTTGTATACTACTATTCTGCACAAGCATGCAAGTAGTTTTCTTTCATGTAGTTCCTGTATGACTTGTGCAAAATTTACTTTTATACTGGTTTTCATTTGGACATTATCCATGTTTCAGTTTTTTATGCAGCTTGTGTGCAATAGCATTAAAAATTCAATCAAAAAATTGCATGATATGCAATCCACCTCTTGAGAATCTCATGGAGATAAAGATTGAAACTTTGTTATGTTTTTGTGCAGCAAATGTGCAAGAGCGTCAAGGATCAAATCAAATAATTTCCTGATATTCCTTTTGCCGATTGAGGATTTAATGGATATGAAGTTCGTTAATGTTCTCTGTTATCTACATAAAATTGTCATTTGTGACTAATTCTTGTATTATATTGACGTTGGATAATTGAACAGTTGAACCATGTCAATTTCTTTCATGAATGAATTTTCTTTGTACCTGCATTGTAAAAGACGAAGTTTTCGCTTTGTTGGTTTAGTTTTAAGCATCCTTTGTTACTTTTATGCTTTGATATTTTAGTTTTGTATTTTTTTATTCTAGCGTTGAATGAAATTACTAAATCTGTTATTTCTTCTTCTAGACTTGAAGCGACTAACTAAAAAACAAACGTTTGATTTTAAGTAGTTTTTTCGTTCTTTTGATTCCTTGGCATAACCTAATCAGTTTTTAGTTAATTTCCTTAATTGTACTCCAACATTACTTATGGTTCTATAACATGATTAATAATTTTTTGTTTTGATTCCATAATAGAACCAAGTTAGGTTTTACTTTGTTTGGTTTATTATTCTTGATTGAAATGTAGCATAAAATCATTCTACATTACGGCATTACTATCAAAGTCTTTTTTTTCCTAAGGCAGACTCTTAATTTATATGAATTCTTATGATATTATTCTTCGTTCTGGTGTCGAATAAAATGAATTAATACGTCATCTGTATATATTTTTCATATACACTTTTTTATTCTACCATACAATGACACTTGTATCTATTTCATTTCGCCTATTTGTATTTAAAAAAAATTGTTCTAATTATTTTTGATTTCGCTTTAGAATAAAATAAATAAATATATTAGTTATATATATATATATATATATATATATATATATATATATATATATATATATATTTAGTCTATACTTTTTGATTCTACAGCAGAACCACACTTTTGATTCTATTGTAGAACCAGGTGGATATTTAATCATTTTTTTTAATTGTTGTGCAACATACTTTTTGGTTCTGCGATAGAATCCACCTCCTGCTAGGTGGGATGTTTTCTTAAGCTTCCGTAGTACACACACTGGATGAGTTGTCGGGGGTATAGACACTCGGTATAAGTTCACGAATTATTTGTATGTTCCCCTTGTCATGGAGTTCGAACATTTAAAGATGATCCTGAGCTACGCAATAGAGAAGTAATTTTAGAAGCACTACTTGAAGCTATTCTAAAGAGTGCGAGTACGAGAAATTATTTGAAAGTTATAAAAGCTCTTTAAGTTTTTATTCATATGAATATTTACATTTTTTCTTTCTTTTGATTCCATAGCAGAACCAAATTAGTTTTTAAAATTGATTTTAAAGTAGGATGAAATTGATAAATATTTTATTTTTTATTTTCAATTAAAAAATTAAAAATTAAGAAAAAAGGAGTATAGCCATTTCCCTTAATTAATATTCGAAATCAATAGTCTACTACAACTATTCTTAATAACATTCGAAATTCTACGAGTCATATGGTTCCATATCAGAAACAACCTTGTGGCACATCATTTCCTATATTTGCAAACTAAACAAAAATTACCAATTTTTTTGTACATTTTATACCACTCCACTTTTGAGACACTGATTGAATCTCTTTCAGCATCGTGCTTCTCAAACAATTTATAGGAGAACATAAGATCTTCGCAGCATATATCTGGTTAGCCTTCAATAGTTGTCTATCCATGCCAGCTGATCCAAAACAAGTGACTTTATCACCACATAATCCAGAAATATATGTACAAACAGTAAATAAACAGTACATTACCAAGCAGTAGCAACTATTAACACTAATAATCACCAGAACAATAGTTTTCCTCATACTTTGTTCTACTTTAGCAATATCACCAAATGTCTTATTATACATAATAGTAAAAAATTCCCCATTTTCATCTAGATTTGATTTCCTTTCTTTCAAAGTGTGTAGTATGTAAACTACCAGTCTACTACATCTAGGGGTGAGTATTCGGTTAAAACCGAACCGAACCGAATTTTAATTCGGTTAACCGAAACCGAAATTCTTAAAAAATCAAAACCGAAAATCGAACCGATTTAAATTCGGTTTTTAACCGAACCGAAATATTAATTTCGGTTATTACCGAAAACCGATATAAAAAACCGAAATTTCTGAATTCAATGCAAAAAAACTGAATAAATCAGATGCTTTGATGGTGTCCAGGAGTGAGCAATTGATACTGATGCTTCATGCCAATTTTGCTCATCTAATTTTCTGGATCTTTTAGGTACTCTGAACCATTGTTTATTTGAGGGTTCACAGTATTTATGGAAACTTAAATTTCTATGCCCCCTCCAGATACTTCTATGAATTGAAAAAACAGACAAATTCCAACAGCTTGGCGAAAAAGTCGATGAAGTAGCAATTTGGGAAATTTCTAATTGTCATCTAAAGTATTCACAGTTTGTCAACTGGACTCAAGTAAGAGACGAGTAAGTGAAAGTGAGTACACTACTGACCACTGAGTAACAATACTGTTATTAACTTATTACTTATTAATAATATTTTATTATTATATTAAAAAATTTGGTTATTTATTCTGGTTATTCGATTAACCGCGGTTAAAAACTGAAAAACCGAAATACCGAAATTTCTGAAAAAGGGAAACCGAAAACCGAACCGAACTGAAATTATTTCGGTTATTCGGTTCGATTTTCGGTTAACCGGACCGAATGTACACCCCTAACTACATCATACCATCTTATATTTGTCTGTAGTTTGATATACGGATCTTAGACTCTATTTTGAGCCTTTCAGAAATGAGAAACAACAATATTTGCACACCATTGCCAAAACAGAAACCTTATGAAGATGGTCAAGATTTAAAAAAAGACTGTTCTAAAATCATAACTCAACATCTAAATTCAGATGACAATTTGCCTTATATTTCTAATTACAAAAAACATTACACTAGTCATCACATCTTTCTTTACCCAAATATCATGTCACTCAAACTTTCTACTTTCAGCACTAAGCGACCTCAACAAACACAAACAACTTACAACACAAAGTCTCTCTCACACACACACACACAAAATATATTAAACATACGTACACTACAACGGACTCAATTACAGGTATACTATTAGCATATTCTGCATATAATTGTGAAATTGTTTTTGAAGTTTTTTGTTGGGCTCAACTTTGGTAGAAGAAAAGAAAATTAGCATCAAGGCAGCCAGACAAAGAATTCTAAATAAAATAACCATATTTTGCTGCAGATTAATAAAAATGTCCCTTTAGCTATAATAATACATAAATTATGTTTTAATTACCTTCGATATTCATCAAACGTTTTGGTGCTCAACCATTCTTTCATATCACAATCATTTTTCGTTCTTCGTGACATTCGTGTTTTTTTCTGGATGCAGAAATTTTTAATCCAAATGCTTTTCCTCCAAACCTTAATCTACTCCCCTAACGCGTGCCTGGAAAATTTTGATAACAAAAACTAGTTGTCATATAATTCCATAGAATCAAAACCTATGAACAACATAAATATGATTCTATAGTAGAATCAAAGACACACAACAATATAAAAATACAAATATGATTCTGTAGTATAATAAAAGTACACATAACAATAAAAAATAGTGATACAGACACAATAGGACTAAATGCCAATAATGATATAGACACAAATGAAACTATTCTCGAGGTGCAGGAGACCGACACAAACCTCATTATTTAAACAATAGGAAGAATTCTATAAATAGACGAGATAGGAATGACTTTAAAATTTTGATCGTGTTAGGATCTTACAGCTGACATTAGAGCAGTAGAACACAGAAGAAACAACAATCAAATAGGATAAGATCATTTTCAATCATTTAGCCTACAATCTTAAACTAAAGAAGCATTTACGACATAATGATTCTAATTCTAGTGCATAAACCTTATTAGTTAACCAAATCCTCTAAATACATATATAAAGTTCATATTTATTTCTATAATAGAATCAAAACCTATAAACACTATGAAAATGATTCTATAAAGTTACTGTTGGATTCTGATCAAACAAACAGATAATGATGAGTTCTTGTTCCTCCAATTTGATAAGTAATATAATGGCGCTTATTAAAGCCAATTGTTTCTTTTCGTTACCTAAGATCAAAATATTATAGCAATCTACTAAGCAAAATTGATGTAGTACTTATCAAATCCATACTTAGCTTAAAAGCACAATTTCTGCACAACAGCAACTCAAGCCTCAGGAGCTAAAGCCACCACAAACTTTCCAGTCTTGTCTAACTTCAGTGCTTCACAATAAGTTGTTGATATGTTCGTACTTAGAGTCCATTTGATCCACCGTGAACTTATTGTTATTACATAAGCTATTTTCACTGGTAGATCGAGTATGTATGAATCAACTCAGCACCAACCGTTGTTACTGCAGTCAGTGTAGCCAATGCACACTGAGCTGCAGAGCGCAGAGTTGACAGTACAATTGTTTGAGAGTGTGCAAGTTATTTCAAAGTGAAACATTAAATGAGACATCACCCGAATACAAATCAAGACAGCTGTTGTAGCTTACTCTTTGTTTGAAGAAGACATTTAATTCATGAGGTTGAATTATAAGGCACATAGAAAGCTGTGGAACAGGTTCTTAAGAAGGGTTTCATTTAGAACAGAGGAACATAACAACTGTCTATAAATTATATATGCCTTTTTGAGTTTAACTAAGTGGGAGTGTAACAAGTTTCAAATCCTAGTGCTTCTCAACAAAAAGTAGGAGTAAAAGCAATATCATACAACCACAAATGATAATAATGCCGATGTGCAGAGGCAATAGATTTAATTCAGAATTTGACCAACGCAAGCCTCATTATCCAAACAGTGGGAGGAATGCTATAGATAGACGAGATATGACTAAGTTTGATTCTATGATAGAACATGATAATTGATTCTGATTTTAATGCGGAAATCTTATGAGTTAATCATATCCACTAAATATAATTTCATTTTATTTCTATAATAGAATCAAAAATTATTAAATACGATTCTCTCGTAGAATCAAAGTACACAACAGTAAAAAAATTCATACAAATATGATTCTATCCTATTGTAGAATCAATATATCTACATACAAAAATACAAAAAAATACATAAAACTTATGTAAACATTTTGCACAAATACAAAAAATAGACATGATTAAAACCCATATATGTTAAGTATATGACGAAATTTCCTATGCTTCTACTATAGAAGCTCTGCACAACTGCAAATCAGATCCAGATACAAGTACACTTTCTAATTATTAGCAAATAATGTTAGAAAATGGAAAGGTTGAGGCATATTTATAATATGTTCTTGATGTAATTTCCAGAAACTAACAAGTACAGGTTGGATCCTTGTAATGAGGACTTAAACTTTCATGTTTGGATCTAAGACATTTTCTTAGTGGAATCCATAAATAAATTGAGTTGAAAGAAAGATGCTTGAAATGGGTTATGTGGGTTGTTTAGTTGAAATAACTTGTATCCCACATAGAATTGGTAATGAAAGGTTGGTGGCTTTATATAGCTCCATATGAAAGTGTAGTGTACAACTACTAAGGCATGTGGGTGTGCATGGTTGTAGTGTGGGCCTCGCGCGCACACACACACACATGCGCCACTGCCTCACCTCGGCACGCCACGAATCGGGTCGGGTCGAAGGGTGATTTGGGCGAATGTCACGGCATCTCGCGTACGCGAGGCGACCTGGGTGAGGAATTTTATTACCTGGATTATTGATTTATTTTAACAATAAATCAGACTTTATTTGTTACTGCAGTGGACCAGTACTTGGATTTAATCTTGATGGAACTGGTCAGACATCAAATATTGATGCGCCAAGTCCTGATGGATATAAAATCCTGACGGTACCAGATCTTGATGATGACTAAATACTGACGGACATCAGATCCTGACGGACAGAAAATCCTGATGGATCAGATCCTGATGTTGGTCAATCCTGATGCTTTTGTAATTGAAAAATAAATCCTAATGCTGTAGTTAATGAAATTAAATCAGAATATTTACTTTCCTTTTATGGAGTATAAGTTACGTTTTTTTTTTTGTATTATATACATACAAAATATAATGTTGATATATACGATACGTCCTAAGGATGGAAACCCTATCTGCCTTCTTCTTTCTCTGGTCTCCCTCAATACATACAAACTATATACATAGTTCTCAGGCGAACTGAGGTGCTGATCGCTGTTGATCTCTCCGTTTCTGTGACCGGTTTGATCTGTGATGTTTTATCCTGGAAGTGATATTACTACAACCCAACACAGCATAAGTGGGGCAATAATCTCTTCAACAATAGTCGAATCCTCTCGAAGGGTTTGACGACTCAGATGTTCTTTCTCTTATCAGTTGTTGCTAAAGCTTCTGTGGGAGATAATCTTTCTTGTTTCTCTCGTTAATTGCAGTTTCTGATTATATTTTGTTTATGCCTTCATGATTTGTTTTGTTAATTGGTTATATGCCTATTCTTGTTTAATATATATCACTGCCTCATTGTTGCTGTAGTTTAATTATACCCAACAATCTTGAAGAGATTAATTGTGTTATATATTGTAATTAACAAGATGGTTAATGAAACTGAATCTCCTGTTGTTTAGACTAGCTCTGGGTCTGGTGTTACTGTACCTACCATTGACTGGACCACGTATCGTTTCCCACAGCCTATTGATTTATCAGGAATGCCTGATAAATTCAGTGGGGGTGTTGGTTTTTCTCGTTGGTAGAAAAAGATGAAATTGTGGCTTACGATAAAGGGTCTATGACCGGTGGTGCAGTATGAGAAACCAGTCGTGGTTAAGGAAAAAGCTAAAACTATTAAGGCTTGTGTTATGTGGGAGGAGAAGGATGGGGTGGCTAGGGCTGTAATTCTGGCAGCTTTAGCGAACACTCTATTCGATGTTTATTCATCTGATTCTTACACTGCTAAGCTCTTATGGGAGAAGCTTGACCAGACACATAATACTGACTCGCAAGGGTTGGAAAAGTATTCTGTGGCTAGGTTCCTTGACTTTAAACTGGTGGATACTAAATCCATGACTGAGTAGGTGCATGAGTTTGAGATGTTAGTGCATGCTTTGAAGAAGTCTGGTATGGACCTTCCTGAAAAGTTTCAGGTTATGTCATTGATTGAAAAGCTCCCAAAGTCTTGGGAAGAGTTTGCACTCTCCTTGAAAAGACAGAAAAGAGAGATCACTTAGACAAACCTGATGTTGGACATCTCTGTGTAGGAGCAACACAAGTCCAAGCAAGGACATGTGATGCCTGCTGAACATGCTGGGAGTTCGAAGGTGAATGTAGTGACTGTTGGATAGAAAAGAAAGAATGTCACTAAGAAGGAAAAACTAAGTCTAATAAGGACAAGAACAAGGCTAAGAAACCAAAGGCAAACAAACCATGTTGGTCTTGTGAACAGGTTGGTCATTGGAGCAAGGACTGTCCTGTAAAGAAAGCTAAGAAATCTGTTGTGGGGGCACAAGATAACACTTTGCTTGGAACCACTGGTGGGCCTGTGGTTAACATGGTTGTTAGTGAGGCTATTGCTCCTGAAACTGAAAACGGGTATGTAACCTAGAACCCTGTACTTCTTTCCACTTATTCGTCTCATGAATGGTTGATTGATACTGGAGCTAATGTACATATTTGTACTAATATTACTCTGTTTGTATCTCATCAACATACTCATGGAATGACTGTGACGATGGGGAATGCGAGTGCAACTCAAGTACTTGGAATAGGAAACGTGGACCTGAAGTTTGCTTCTGGGCATGTTCTATCCCTTACTAGAGTGCATCATGTTCCTGACATTCATAGAAATATAATAAGTGGAAGTTGTTTAGTTAAGAATGGATTTGAACTTTCTTTGAAATGTAATAAAGTAGTTATTACACATATTGGTGTATTTTTTTTGGCAAAGGTTACTTGTCTAATGGATTGTTTTTAATAAATGTTGAGCCTATTTTTGGAAGTTTTATTAATGATAATGTTGCTCCTTCTGTTAATTGTGTTGAATCATCTTATTTGTGGCACTTGCGTCTTGGTCACTTGAATTTTGGTGATCTAAAGAACATGATGAATTTAGAGTTAATTCCAAAACATGCCATTGATAAGAATTCTAAATGTCAAGTATGTGTGACTGCTAAACAAACTATGAAACCCTTTCATAATGTGGTTAGGGATTCAAATGTGTTAGATTTAGTGCACGCGGACATATGTGAATTTGGTGGTGTTTTGACCAAGGATCATAATAGATACTTCATTACTGTTATAGATGATTGTAGTAGATATTGTCATGTTTATTTTCTTAAACATAAAGATGAAGCACTAGAAAAATTCATTACGTACAAAACTGAAGCTGAAACACAAACAAGTAATGTACTTAAACATTTGAGATCAGATAGAGGTGGTGAGTATACGAGTACCCAAGGGCAATGGTATAGTTCATGAGGTAACTCCACCATACACACCTTAGTTTAATGGGGTGGCAGAACAAAAGAACAGAACTTTTAAAGATATGATCAATAGTATGCTGATTAATTCGGGGTTGCCTAAGTACATGTGGAGGGAGGCTCTGAATACGGCTTGCCATATTCTGAATAGAGTCCCTCTGAAACATATGGACATGAATACAACGAAAACTATTCTGTACACCTTATGAATATGGACATGAAACATATTCTGTACACCTTATGAATTATGAACAACGAAAAGGACTAGCTTAAAATATCTTCATGTGTGGGGGTGCCTTGCAAAGGTACTTGTCCCTGAACACAAGAGAAAGAAACTAGGGCCGAAAACTGTTGATTGCATCTTTCTGGGTGATAAGTGCATATTTTTGCATATTTTTATTACCTATTTATTGCTTGAACTCGTATTTTAATAATTTATTTTGTTGCATTTCAGGAAATTCGTGAATAAATAAAGAAATGACAAAAAAAAGAAATAAAGAGCAAGGAAGGGAAGAAGAGGAAGAAAAAGGACATAAATGAAAAAAGGAAAAAGAATTAGGAGCTTGGTAGAAAAGGAATCTTTGAAGACATGTGGAAGGTGGAGATCATCCCAACACACTAAATAAGTGTATGGCCAAGATTCACTCATCAAAGCTTAAGGGGGAAGGAAACAAATAGATGGCTAGGATTTCACCACCACACACCACAAATGTATGGTGGGGATTTACCCAACACCCCCCTTAACCCTAATTTTTGTCTTTTAAATACCCCCTCACCCCCTTGTATTTGGTAACCTAGATTTTAGGGTAGCTTTACTTTCTTGTTTTTTTTTAGTTTCATATCTTGTAAACACTTTTTATTTTAATGCAAAAATTCCGTTTCCTTTAATTTCTCGTCTTGTTCTTTCGTCTTTGTTGCATAGTTTTCATTATTTTCGTAAATCCGTTTAGTGGACAAAGTAGCGAAATGCTAACCACTATGGGTTTAAAATAACGAATTTTATTTTCTTGCTCATAGTTTCAATTCCTAATTTTGCCCCTTTAAAGTTCAATTTTATTGTGAGCCATTTAATTCCAAAATTCTCATTTTAGTGTAATTTTAATTTCATAGTTAATTTCTTTATTTTTCTTTTTAGCCTTAAAAAAAATAGTTTCATAAAAATTTAGTAATTAATTTTCTGTCTCGTAATTTATTTTTTATTCGAAGCAATCAATCCTGTTCTTCTCAGCTAACCCATCTAATTTCTTTTAATCACAACACTACATCCCCAGTTCTCGTTTCTTTTTTTTAAACCCAGAATTTTATTTTTGTTTTTCTTCAAACACACCCATCCACTGTCTTGATTAGGTTTCGAATTGCCTTCTCCTGCAAACACGAGTTCCCCCTCCCCTTCCTTCTTTTTTTCAACAAAGCTTTCCCCTGCATCTTTCTCATTCAACCTTCTTCCTCCTAGTTTTTTCCCCTGTTTTTTCGATCCATATATATATCTGCAAACCCCTGTTGTTTATACTGATATCAGTTGATTTAAGCGAATTGTATTAGATGCTTTCAACTTTAATTGGTTCAATTTGGTTTATATGTTCGATGTCTGTGTTAGAGCATGAGTTAGCGTCATTGTAATTGTTGTTTGTTGAGTTCCTGCACGAGTTTGGCTGAGTTAACTGGGAACTTTGTCTTGCCGAGTCTTCCGAGTTGTTGTTTTCGAGTTTTTTTTTGCGAGTTGAATCGTTTCAACGTTTGAGTTGTTGTTTGAGTTGTGTTTCCTGTGTTTTCTGGTTTTTTTCGAATGGCGTTTTTTTTAGTATTGTTTGTTTTAGGATGTGATGAGTCATTAGTTTTCTTGTTCCAAATTGTCAGCTGAGTTGTGTTTACTGTTTCTCCGAGTTGTCGTTCTGTGTTTACGTTCGAGTTGCAGTTGCAAGTCTATCTCCTTTTTTTTCGCCTGGTTGGTGTGTGAACGTTGAGTCGAGTTGACATGTTTGGCTTTTTTTTTTCTCTTTTGTTGCTGCTGAGTTCTTGTTGTTGAGTTTAATAGTCGTGTGAGTTGCTGAGTTTCGAGGCCTCGAGTCGAGTTTGTAAAAAACTGCAATGCTAATTCATTTTACTTAGTTACCGAATTATGAGATTGTTGGTTGTTTTGTTTGGGTAGTTAAAATTACAAATAGATCATGTCAAATTTTCTTAAAAACAATTTTTTTTAGATTTAATTTAAATTTAGAATTTTTAGAATAATTTTGTTTTGAATAATTAGTTTAAAATAGTTTTCCATTTAGTAATAAATTTGTAAAATCTAAAAATTCTCAAAAATCCAAATTTCGTAAAATCAATGGTTCTAATTCGCCGAAGTTAAAAATTAAGGGTTTGCGAAAATGTTAGTCTCCGTGGATCGAATCTAAAATTACTAAAACGAGATTGTGCACTTGCAATCATTTCTATTTTTAGCACATCACTGGGCTATATTGAAACCAATACGGCTATGAGATTTTTATTGTTAAAATCTGACATAGACTGTTAGGCCGAATACACAATTAATAATCAAATTCGTATGAGAGTTTAACAAGTAAGATGATTATGCACTTTAAATCTTCTGATATTAAAAACCCTCTTCGTGATGTAAACTATCACAAAGAGCTGCTAGGTTACAAAATAAAGATAGTTCGATGCACGATACCCTTCTAGGGTTAACCTAACTGTATTTATAAAATATACAGCTTCGATACAATCTCTAATTGATATTCCTAATAATCAGCTATACAATGATATCAATTACAGATTGTCACACGTCTCCTAAGTCAACTCGATCTCTTTGATAGCTATCCAGTCTCCAAAGATCTCGCTTCCATATCAATCATTAATTGATCTCTAATATCTTCTATTGACTCTGTACGCGCTGCTTCCAGACAGACTTTACTAAACTCTGTCCAGCTTCCGTCAGTCAGACTTTACCAAACTCTGACTTCCTTCTAGTTAAACTCTGATATATCACTGTTACACTTAAACACTGAAACATTACATCAATTATATCTAACAATCTCCCCCAACTTGTTCATTAGCAAAAATGCACAAGTTAATAGATAATTGATGATGTCAAAAACAAATAATCATATACAGTGTTTAACAACTAAACAGAGTTTAAACTGATACTTAACAAAATTACAGAAAATATGAAAAACTTACAGAGCATAAATTACTTAATCCTTTCAACATCCCATGCTGTTCTCAAGTACTCTATTAGCAATCTCTCTTCTGCAACTTCAAGTGCTCTTTCCATCTGTAGCTTGATCTCTCGAAGCTTAGAATCTGTACCATCTATCTGATAAATAGCTGATCTCAAATCATAGATGTTGTTCTTCTTCATTTCATTTCCAAGTCTGATAAAGTATGACTTTTCTGATTCTGAATTGAATTCAAGCACAGTGATACCCAGATCAGTTCTCAGCTTAGCACTATTTCTCTTCATTTCAACCATTCTTCCTTTGTAATCTAAGTACTTTGGTACATATTCAGACTTGTCTTTAATTCCACAAATCATCTTTGATCTTTCCATCTGGTATCTAAGCACTTCTGCAGCTCGATAAGTACGACTGTTATTCACCTTGAAAATATGTAAGACATACTGCAGTTCTTCATACATTTTCAAATGAATATCATGCTCTCCAACTTTGTAAACAGTCCCATCCTCCATGAAATACAGCAGAAAGTCTTTATTTAGACTTCTTTGATGAATCAACTGTACTGATTCCAGCTTGTCCAAATTAACTTGAAGGACACCCTTGCCTGGAGCAGCCAGTGATGAATGATCTCTAGGAGTAATATTCAAAGTCCTTTCTCTGTTTGACCCTAAACCAGCCAAATCATGAGGTTGCTTAGCAATCATTGCTCTGCTTTGAAAAATATCACCTCCTTGAACTTTCTCAGAATTCTCAGGAATAGTAGGTCTCACAAAACCATGAATTGGAAGAGTAGTTTGTACAACATGTGTAGAAACAGAGGTTGTAACTTGCTTTAACTTCTTTGAACTCTTATCAACTTCAACAACTTTTTCTTTAAGCTTCAATCTAGCCTCATCTGCTGTTGGCTTTCTTGAATGAGACAATCTCTGATCAGCATTGACATTTTCATTTATCTTAATGCCTTTAACAACAGGTCTTGATGCCTTTTCATCTTTCTTCTTGAATTTTTCAGATTTAAGCTTTTTCTCATGTTCAGCTTTAAGCCTTAGCTCTTCAGCCTTTACATCTTCTATAGTGGCATCATTTCCATGTTCTTCAAGAAACATGTTTGCAGCTAACTCTGTATCATTTTGTGGACCTTCAGCAGTGTTTGCTTTAACAGAGTTTACTGTAGCAGAGTTTACCTTAGACCTTGTAAATGTTCTTCTGGTTCTATCAGATCCACCTCCATCTGCAGCATCATCCTTCCTCTCAAAGGATTGAAGTTGTTTGCAAGCAGTTTTTGCAACTTTCTCCCCCTTTTTGACATCATCAGGAATCAGAATGGAGGTTATCAACTCCAAAGATTTTGCAATAGAATCCATTTTAACAGACAAGGCAGACTGATTTTCTTCAACTTTACCCAGCCTGGCAAAGAGATTGTCTTGAGCTTTAGAAAATTTTGTATTCATGAGTTTAGACTCTCTTTCCATTTTCATTTCTCTAGTTACGGCTCAGTCCTCAAATCAGTGATTGCCTTTGTAGTTTCATCAAATCTACTATCCAGAGTTTTGACTTGAACTACAATTGCTTTTAAGCAAGAAAGAATCTCTGGATTGGAGATAGTATTGGCAGTTTGCTTAACAAAATTAGCTGCTCTCCCTTTTGGAAAAATGCAATCCTCTTTGTACCAGTCAGCAGCAAATTTTGCAAGTTGTGCTTTTACAATTTCATGAGACTTACAAGGTTGAGTGAAAGAGGTATGTTTATTGTCTGTTTGCACTGGTGCACTCAGAAAAGAATCAGAGTTTGCACTGCTTTCACCTTCAAGTTCAACATTTGCAGCTTTAGCATGCTGGGCATTGTCAACCACAGTTTCTGCAATTTCTTCTGCAGCCTTGTCAAGATTTTCTCCTTGTTGCTCAGGCTCAGCAACAGAGTTTACATTTTTGTCATCAATAGGCATAGACTGAGAAGTAGCCTTGGTTGCTTGATCAACCTCATCTCCTCCTTCAACAGTCTGGTGAGCATCTGAGAGTAACTCTGTATGTGATGCTACAGTTTCAGAAAGGACAACTGTAGGTTGATCAGCTGCACCAGTTGCTTCAAATTGAGCAAAAATATCTAGTATGGGTCAGAGAATGGCATGAATGAATCAAGAATATCATCCATTAGAGAAAAGCCATCTCTAGTATCCTCTTCTGCAGGCATTTTGTCCTCTGCAGGCATTTCAACCTCTGCAGGCATTGCAACCTCTGCAGGCATTTTATCTTTTTCAGCCTCAATAGTAGGTGTTTGCTGTGAAACCACCTCTGGAGCTTCAACATTTTCATCATCAGAATCAGAGATTACCAATTTTCTTCTCTTAGCTAGAGGCACTTCATCCGAATCCTCTTTACTAGATTCTGCCACCACAGAGGGTGATTTAGGTCTCTTTGCTCTTTGAATCTTTCTTCTAGCATAAACAGCTCCAGGAGATGTCTGTTTTGCTTTGATATTTGTCTCTATTGTCTTCTTAACTCTTGCATGTCTTTCAGTGGATGCTGCTGATTGCTTTACTCTGCCTCTTTTTGCTTTAGGCTGTGGTTGTGGTTGAGATTGTGATGGTTCAGTGTTTAGTTGTTGAGTGTGTGAAGATTGTTTTGTGATTGGAGATTGAGGGTTTTGGGTTGAAGCAGTGTTTGTGATTGGTGATGGAGTGTTGTGAGTGGATGCAGGTTGTGGTTTTGAGGTTGCAGGTTGTTGAGTAGGTACAGTGTGGGTAGGTGATGTAGGTGGTTCAGTGTTTAAGGTTTGAGTATTATCAGTGTTTAGTGGTTCAGGTTGTGGTTGGTCTTGAGGTTGGTTCAGAAAATTCTGCAAAGCAAGTGGCAAAACAAAGGCAGGTAGATTTTCTTTACCAGCATCCTTATTAGTCATATCAGAGAATATTCTCTTGTTGACTCTAAAAGGCTGAATTTCATCAGATTCAGCAATCTCTAAACCAGATACACAGGCAGTGAATAGCATTTGACAAAAGCGAGCAAAATAAACTGTAGTAGACTCTGACAGTTTATCACCTAGATTCATTAGAACATATCTACCAAAATCAAAATGACTGCCATAAAGTAGAGAATATCCGATTTGTAGACTGTCCATTGGAATAGCATCCCAGTTAGTGACCTTCTTCTGGAATGTTCTTGTAATGCAGTCGAAGAAAAAATCCCATTCCTTCCTGAGATTAGGCCTCTTTACACTGCCAAGCTTGTCAAGAGAATCCATGTAACCTATCTCCTGTAGCATCTGTCTCAATTGAGGTTCAGCAACATAAGTATAAGAGGTGTGTGTATCAAACCCCATCGTGTCTCTGACAGTTTGTGGAGTAATCACAAACTCTTGTTCTTCATGAGTGAAGATGATGTTTGGAGTCCCATTCTCTCCTCCATCCACATAGACTGAGTTTTGCCAAAAAGTGGCAATTTGAGATGCAGAGAGAGTACTAGGTTCAACCAGAGCTTGTCCAATCTCCGAGTCTCTCAAGAAATTCTCCATAAGATGAAACGCTTCTGGAACACGTTCATGATTGAGTGGGGCTGCATAATTGTTAGGGACAAAACGTAGACCAAGAACATTGAATGGTTTAGAAGCCATTGAATCAAGAAATGGGCAAGAAATCACAAATAAAAGTTTATTTAGGAAAGGTGTTTGTGAAAATGCGCAAGTGAAAACTGAGAGAACTGTGAGATGTAAAAGTGAGGGGGTGAAAGTAAAACTCAATCGTTTGTACACAAAAGTAAATAGAGTTGTAATTAAAAATTAAAACTCAATCTTTTGTGTATTCAAACACTCAACAGTTCCTAGATTAATGTGTGAGTGGGACACAATAATGGGCGAGTGAAATACACGCGCTCGTAATTTTAAGAAGTGTATTTGTGAATATAACAATAAAATATTTGATTTTAAAAAAATCAAATAACACTCTCTTAAAATACCTGGAACCATTAAAAACCAGAATACGAAGCGTTTTAGTGCTTCGTTACTTACCCATCTCTATTTAACGCCTAGAGACTTGTTCACTATCCCTTTAATCTTTCATTCTCTCCTGAAAATCAAAAACCCTTCACACAACACATCGTTAAACAATGTCAAAATTTACCATCAAGGAAAAGAATCTCCATATCGTAGAGAACAGAGATATCTTCAGTTATACTCGTGAAGAGTTTGATGCCTTTGACTGGGAAAGGCAGCTTGAAACTCTGTGGCTGCAAATGGATGCCAGTCTTCAAGAAATCGAGAGAGAAAAGCCTGCAAGAGTGATCGACATCGATGCTGCTCTTCAAGAAACATTAATATGGCTTTCCTCAAAGGCATCCTCATCCAACACCACCAACCATTGTTAATGAATATGTCAGCAAAAATAACCTTATCCCTTCAACTTCCACCCAAACAAAGTGGCAAAGATGGGATCTGGGATAGCTGGTAACAATGGAGTGGTTTGGACTTTACTTTTTATTTTCCTGTTGAATGGATTAGTAGATAGAGAGAACAAAAAGATGTAATACTTGCATGTAATCTCTTTCTTATTATTAATGAAGAATCCTATTTCTCTAATTTATTCAATGTGTTCTGCAAATTTTATGTTTATGAATTGTTCTTCAAAGAATTAAATCAAAGAAAATGAAAACTAATTAAAGTAATCATATAAGTAACAAATTCATCAACAATAACCACAATTAAATCAGGAACAGAACAATTAGGGATTACTTGTATCACCGCTATTTTCTCTTTCCTATTTCCAAGACACTTTAACACAATACACTTATTAACAGTTGTCAAAAGCACTATTTACTCCAAAATTTTCAAATTGTCCAAATGAAAATTTACCTCAGAGTATACGAACCACAAATCAACAGCGTTTATCAATTCTCCAACTTTATCACCGAAACCCTTTCAAAAATTGCACAGTTGTGAAAATATGTGTGTGTGAAGCAGAGTTTACCAAATCAATTTTTAGAGCATCTAATTTTTCATGAAATCCATAAAGTAAATCAACAAACACTAGATGCACAAAATCTCATAGTAAACACTGACTGTATGATGAAAGCTAAACTCTGTAGTAATCAATCTATATACAGTAACATTTAATTTATTTTATACCCCCTCTATTGCTATTTTTTTTTATTCTATTCATTCCAGTAATTAGAGGTTGGAGTTAGTCACCAAAAATTCAAAAATTTTAGCCCTTATCATTTTGATAAGTTCCTGGGTCATCCTAGTATTTGACTAGTCACCAAAAATCAGAGAATTTTAGCACATATTATATACCAATAAATTCCTAGGTCATCCTAGTCTCCAACATAATCTCAAAGGAGTATAGCAACCTATATACATTTTCTTTGGGGTATTGCAGTAAGCATTTTAATCTACCAGAGTATAACTAACAGAGTTTAGAGTTCATCAACATCAGTAGTTATTCATGAAAGGCAATGCACACAGTATTTATAGACTCAGAGTTTAGGACAAAATAAACTAAGAGATGCTATAAATATGAACCAGTATCATGCTGTGTTTACTTTCTGTACAATCTAAGATTAGATCACAATAACTCAGAAAGATTCATGATTAATTGCTGAGAATCATGCCTCATACATATTTCTTCATTGGTGTTTTCATTCAGACAAAAATCAACTCAGAGTTCACAGAGTTTATCAAACTTATTAACAGTGTATGACATACAGGCATGCTGACAGAGTTTAGCAGAGTTTGGCAGTGTTTAAAGAAAAACATGTTAACAGAGTATGCATAACAGAGTTTAATTAACAGAGATCACTTAGCACTTAATAAATCAAGGAAATATGAGCAACACATTACATAAGTAAAATTTGAATCTAACCAACATTCCTAGTCAGAACCAGAGACCATTCCTAGTTCATTGACCAGTCTTGTAAATGTAGCTTCACTCAATGGTTTGGTGAAAATATCTGCAAGCTGTTGTTCTGTAGACACAAAATGTAGTTCAATATTCCATTCTTCCACATGTTCTCTGATAAAGTGGTACCTTATGCTGATGTGCTTGGTCATTGAATGCTGTACTGGATTACTTGTCATAGCAATAGCACTTTGATTATCACAGTAAATAGGAATCTTACTGTACCTCAATCCATAATCCAACAATTGATTCTTCATCCACAAGATCTGTGCACAACAGCTACCAGCTGCAATATACTCAGCTTCAGCTGTAGATGTAGAAATTGATTTCTGTTTCTTGCTGTACCAAGAGACAAGTCTGTCACCAAGAAATTGACAACTTCCACCAGTGCTCTTTCTGTCTATCTTGCAGCCTGCAAAGTCTGCATCAGATACCCAAGTAGCTTGAAATCTGATTCTCTGGGGTACCACAGACCTAATGATATGGTGCCCTTGAGATACTTGAAGATTCTTTTCACAGATGTCAGATGTGGTTCTCTAGGATCTGCCTAAAACCTTGCACAAAGACAGGTTGCATACATGATGTCAGGCCTACTAGCTGTCAAGTAAAGAAGAGATCCTATCATACCCCTGTAGTTTGTCATATCCACTGAAACTCCTGTGTCTTTGTCCAATTTAGTTGCTGTTGCCATGAGAGTTGATGCAGATGAACAGTCAAGCATACCAAATTTCTTGAGAAGATTTCTGGTATATTTTGCTTGATTAATGAAGATACCATCATCTGTTTGTTTCACCTGTAGGCCTAGAAAATAGCTAAGCTCTCCCATCATGCTCATTTGATATCTGGATTGCATGAGCTTGGCAAATTTCTTACAGAGTTTATCATTAGTAGACCCAAAGATAATGTCATCAACATATATCAGAACTAAAAGCAAGTCACTCCCAGATTTGAAATAAAACAGAGTTTTGTCAATAGTACCTCTGTTGAATCCACTTTCTAAGAGAAATTGGGCCAGAGTTTCATACCATGCCCTTGGTGCTTGCTTAAGTCCATAGAGTGCTTTATCCAGCCTGTAGACATGATCTGGATATTTTGGGTCCACAAATCCTGGTGGTTGTTCAACAAACACTTCTTCTTCAAGCTTCCCATTCAGAAAAGCACTTTTCACATCCATCTGGAACACTTTGAATTTCTTGTGAGAGGCATATGCTAGAAAAATTCTGATTGAATCCAATCTTGCAACTGGAGCAAATGTTTCATCATAGTCTATTCCTTCCTGCTGTGAATAGCCTTTTGCTACCAGTCTAGCCTTGTTCCTTGTGATAACACCTTCACTGTCAGTCTTGTTTACTTATGCATGTCTTGTGGTCATTGAATGCTGTACTGGATTACCTGTCATAGCAATAGCACTTTGATTATCACAGTAAATAGGAATCTTACTATACCTCAATCCATAATCCAGCAATTGATTCTTCATCCATAAGATCTGTGCACAACAGCTACCAGCTGCAATATACTCAGCTTCAGCTATAGATGTAGAAATTGATTTCTGTTTCTTGCTGTACCAAGTGACAAGTCTTTCACCAAGAAATTGACAACTTCCACTAGTGCTCTTTCTGTCTATCTTGCAGCCTGCAAAGTCTGCATCAGAATACCCAAGTAGCTTGAAATCTGATTCTCTGGGGTACCACAGACCTAATGATATGGTGCCCTTGAGATACTTGAAGATTCTTTTCATAGCTGTCAGTCTTGTTTCTGGAAACCCATTTAGTACCAACAATAGATCTGTTCTTTGGCCTTGGTACAAGGGTCCAAACTTCATTCCTTTCAAATTCATTCAACTCTTCCTGCATTGCTGTTATCCAGTCAGCATCTTGAAGAGCTTCTTCCACTTTCTTTGGTTCATTCTTATACAAGAATGCATGAAACAAACATTCACTTGCAGTGGCACTTCTTGTTTTCACTTTTGCATCTGGATCACTAATTATCAAATCAGGTGTATGTGATTTGGTCCATTTCCTAGCAGAAGGCAAATGACTTCTGTCAGCATGTGATCCTCCCCCTTGATCCATGCTCTCCTGATTTTGTTGTGGTCTTTCTTCATTTTCTGAGACTCCCCCTGAACTTGACTGCCCAGAGTCAGAATTTGAATTTTCAGAGTTTGAATCATCAGAGTTTGATTCAGATTTTTCAGTTGACTCAGTATCAATGTTTGAGTCTTCATCTTGATCATGCTCCCCCTCAACTGGTTCTTCCCTTTGTTGTGGCTGAGAAGTTTCTCCAGTGTTTACCAGTAGAGGTTCAGAGTTTGTTTCAACAGAGTCTGTCAGAATAGTTTGATCAGAGTTTACTTCAACAGAGTTTAAATCTTCATTTTCAAAGTTCAGTTGATCATATTCATCTATGTCTTCAAGTCCAGTTATCTTCTTGTCATCAAAAGACACATGTATAGATTCCATGATCACTTTAGTTCTCATATTGTAAACTCTGAATGCCTTTGTTGACAGTGGATAGCCAACAAAAATTCCTTCATCTGCCTTTAGCTCAAACTTGGTCAACTGTTCAGGATGAGTCTTCAAAACAAAGCATTTGCACCCGAAAATATGAAAGTATTTCAGGTTAGACTTCTTTTTCTTCACCATCTCATATGGTGTTTTTCCATGCTTATTGATCAGTGTAGCATTTTGAGTAAAACAAGCAGTTTGAACAGCTACTGTCCAGAAATAAGTTGGCAATTTTGCTTCATCAAGCATAGTTCTGGCAGCTTCTATCAAGGTTCTATTTTTCCTTTCAACTACACCATTTTGTTGTGGTGTACCAGGTGCTGAAAATTCTTGCTTCACTCCATTGTCCTTGCAGAATTCTTCCATTGTTGCATTTCTGAACTCAGTTCCATTATCACTTCTGATGATTCTGACTTTGTTACTTGATCCTTTGTCCAGAAGCTTCACATGCTCCATCAGAGTTAATGTAGTTTCATCCTTCTTTGCAAGAAAATACACCCAAGTGAATCTAGTGTATTCATCAACAATGACAAAAGCATATTTCTTCCTTGCTATAGACATAACATTTACTGGACCAAAGAGATCAACATGCAGAAGATGATAAGGATCAGTGATTGAAAATTCTATCTTGCTCTTGAAAGATGACTTCCTTTGCTTGGCCTTTTTGACATGAATCACATAGGCCATCAACATTTAACAGAGCCTTTGGGAGTCCTCTTACAAGATCCTTTCTGATCAATTCATTGATGTTGTTCAAGTTCAAATGTGAGAGTTTCTTGTGCCACTTCCAACTCTCTTCACTAGACATTCTTGTAGACAGGCAAACAGCTTTTCCAATAGAGTCTATTAAAAGCTTGATTTCATAAATGTTGTTTTGCCTATGACCAACTAGAACAACCTTTCCTGTAGATTTGCTGATAACTTCACAATATTCAGGTTGAAAATCTACATGATATCCCTTGTCACAGATTTGACTCACAGATAACAAGTCATGCTTGAGTCCTGGGACATGAGCTACATTGTTGATGATGACATTTCCAAGATTAATATTACCATATCCCAATGTTCTTCCTACATTGCCATCACCATAGGAAACTTTTGGGCCAGCCTTCTCCTCATAGTCTGATAGAAGGGCTTTATTTCCAGTCATGTGTCCTGAACATCCACTGTCCACAACTAGGGTTGCCTCCCTGTTGCCCTGCAATCACAAGCAATTACTGAGGATTAGATTTAAGGATCCAGACTTGCTTGGATCCTTTGACATTCTTAACTTTGTTAGCTTTAGCAGCGGAATTAACATTATCAGAGTTTGAGCTAACAGTATCAGAGTTTATACTTGCAGTATTAACTTTAACCCATTTCAGATTGGGTTTAAGTTCATAGTAATTATGATAGATAGCATAATACTGTCTGCAAGTATAAATGGAATGCCAAGTGCTTCCACAGTGTGTGCATAAAGTCTGTGGCTTAGTTCTAGCAAAATCCTTCTTTACTTCAGACTTGGAAGGTAAAGAATTTATATTTTTGTTTTTCTTGCAGAAATTTGCAAGATGCTTAGTACTACCACAGTTATGACATGTCTTTCTTGGAGCATAACTAGCAAGCATTGGTTTATTTCCTGAAGTGATGCCTACTTTTCCATTTCTGTTCTTATTTGACACTCTCTGTTTCTTAATAGATTTTAACTCCTTCAGTTTATGTTTGAGTTGTTTATCTGTCATTGAACCAATATTAACCTGTTTAACACTAGTTTTTACTAGTTCACTTTTAACAGCTTCTTTTTCATTATCAGACAAAAATTTACTGGCTCCATGTACAAAATGAGGTCTGATTTTAACTTGATTTTGAAATCTAAGTTCATCTCCCTCATTATAACCTAGACCAACAGTGTCTTTTTGAAAAATCTGTTGAGTGTCCTTTCCAGAATTAGTCCAAGTCCTAATTTTCTTATTTGCTTCCTCCAACTCAGATTCTAGTTTATATTTCTGAAGCAAATCTTGTTCTATAGAAACAGCATCATCTCTCTCTTTCTGAACTTGTTGCATATTTTCAAGTTTTTCTTCAACAAGTTTATTTCTAACCTTAAGTTCAGAATTTTCAGACTTTATCCTCTCATTCTCTAAAGTCTGATCCCTATAACTTATATGCAATGACTTAAGATAAATTCTTAATTGAGAAATGTCATCAATATTATAAGCATAGGTAGTTAGAGGTACCTAATTTTCAGAAGTTTCTGATTCAGTAGTAGCCATGAGAGTATAGTTAATTTTTTCATCAGAATCTGAAGTGTTTGCCCAATCTCTGCCTTTAGTATAGAGTACCTTTCCAGTTTTACCCTTCTTGCACTCAGGAGCATAGTGACCCATCTCCTTACACTTGTAGCATTGAATTTCAGACTTATCCTTCTTCCCAGACTTGGTCTCTTTTCTTTCAGACTTCCTGAAACTTTTTCTGTCTTCATTTGAATCTCTAGAAAACCTTTTCCCTTTCTTGAAATTCTTGAAACCCATTTTCTTGAAGGTCTTCACCATCAACACAGCCATTTTCCTCATTTCTTCTTCATCATCCTCAGAGTCAGATGATTCAGAAGAGTTTGAATCACAATCAGAGTTTGATGATTCACTTTCTGAGTGTATGACCAAAGCTTTTCCCTTCATTTTCCTTCTTGATGCCTCTTTCTTCTGAGGCTTCTCTTTAACCTTAAGAGCAACAGACTTTGCCTTTCTGCTTGATCTCCTATTTCTCTGCTCCATTTCCAATTCATGAGTTTTGAGCAGCCCATAGATTTCATCAATCTCTGTTTCAGCAAGTTCATAGTTGTCTCTAATAGTGGTTATTTTCACATCCCACTTTTCAGGTAGAGAAAGAAGAAACTTGAGATTTGAGTCTTCTAGATCATACTCTTTGTTGACCAATGACAGATCATTGAGCAGTTTACAGAATCTATCAAATGTTTCTATCATGGTTTCTTCAGGTTTAGCCTCAAAATGCTCATACTCTTGTGTGAGTATTTTTCTCCTATTCTTCTTAATAGCAGCAGTTCCTTGACATCTGACTTCAAGAGCGTCCCATATCTCTTTTGCAGTGGTGCAGTTAATCACTTTGTTAGACATAACATTGTCTAAAGCACTATGCAGTAAATGCCTAACTTTCGCATCCTTAGCAATTGATGATAGATCTTCCGGAGTCATGTCCTTCTTTTCCTTCGGAACTATTTTAGCTTCTTCACCAGCAGTTGCAACAGATAGCTTTGTAGGATTGTGAGGGCCTTCATTAATCCTGTCAAGATATTCTGGATCTGTAGCCTCTAGAAACATAGTCATCTTGACCTTCCACATGGCATACTCTGATGGCCTGAGAATAGGAACCCTGATTGGTTCATAACGACTCACAGTAGTAGGAGCCTTTTCAGAACTAGTAGATGTTGGTGGAGGAATTGCTGACATGATTATTGTTGTGTTTGGATCTTAACCTGTAATAAAGTAACAGATTGGCTCTGATACCACTTGTTAGGCCGAATACACAATTAATAATCAAATTCGTATGAGAGTTTAACAAGTAAGATGATTATGCACTTTAAATCTTCTGATATTAAAAACCCTCTTCGTGATGTAAACTATCACAAAGAGCTGCTAGGTTACAAAATAAAGATAGTTCGATGCACGATACCCTTCTAGGGTTAACCTAACTGTATTTAAAAAATATACAGCTTCGATACAATCTCTAATTGATATTCCTAATAATCAGCTATACAATGATATCAATTACAGATTGTCACACGTCTCCTAAGTCAACTCGATCTCTTTGATAGCTATCCAGTCTCCAAAGATCTCGCTTCCATATCAATCTTTAATTGATCTCTAATATCTTCTGTTGACTCTGTACGCGCTGCTTCCAGACAAACTTTACTAAACTCCGTCCAGCTTCCGTCAGTCAGACTTTACCAAACTCTGACTTCCTTCCAGTTAAACTCTGATATAACACTGTTACACTTAAACACTGAAACATTACATCAATTATATCTAACATAGACGGTATAGTGGCTAACACTATAGTTGAATTTCGTGATGCAACATTCTTTGAGGATGTGTTCCCTATGAAGACTGGTATACCTCTTGGTATTTCTGGTGATGATCCCACTCACATATCGAGTTCCATTCCTGATCATGTGGAAAGGATGACAAATGTGGGGGCAAATCCTGGTAGTAGCTCAACTCCTGATGAAGTAGAGGAACCTAGAAGGAGTAAGCGTGCTAAGGTAGTCAAGGATTTTGGAAGTGATTTTATCGCTTACAATATCGAGGATGAACCTTTAACTTTCCGGAAGGCCATGGATTCTTCGAAATCTAGGTACTGGAAAGGTGCTGTAAAAAGTGAAATTGACTCTATTATTTCTTACGGAACATGTGAGTTGGTTGATATACCTCTTGGGTGTTCTACTATAGGATGCAAATGGGTCTTCAAAAGGAAGATGAACCCGGATGGCTCAATAGATAAGTATAAAGCTAGGCTGGTAGCTAAGGGTTTTAAGCAAAAAGAAGGCATTGATTACTTTGATACATACTCTCCTGTTGCTAGAATGACAACAATCCAAATGCTGGTAGCATTGGCTTCCGTACATGGTCTTATCATCCATCAAATGGATGTAAAGAAAGCTTTTCTTCATGGTGAACTTGAAGAAGAGATTTATATGGATCAGCCAGAAGGATTTGTTGCTTCTGGAAATGAAAGGAAAGTATGTAAGTTAATCAAGTCTATATATGGCTTAAAACAAGCTCCAAGAGACTGGCATAAAAAGTTTGATGAAACTGTTTTAGAATCAGAGTTTGTAGTTAATGAAAGTGAAAAGTGTGTCTACTACATGGTTAAAAGAAATGAATGTATTATTGTGTGCCTATATGTTGATGATATTTTGTTGTTTGGAACCAATATTGAGATTATTAATGAGACAAAAAGGTTCTTGAAAAGACATTTTGAAATGAAGGATATGAGAGAGGCTAGTGTGATTCTTGGTATCAAGTTGACTCAGTCAACTGATGGAATAACCTTGTCACAATCTCATTATATAGAGAAATCTATACTTGAAAAGTATGGTTATTCAAATTGTAGAATCGCAAGTACTCCATATGATCCTAAAATTGCCCTTGTCAAGAATAGTTCAGGAGTTCCTGTGTCTCAGTTAAGGTATTCTTAGATTATTGGGAGTTTGCAGTATCTTGCTAATGGTACTAGGCCAGATAGTTCATATTCAGTGTCTAAGTTAGCAAACAAGACTCGTTGGAATGCTATTGATAGAGTACTTAGATATCTGAAAGGCACCATCTATCTTGGTTTGCATTACAGGAGGTTTCCTGGAGTGCTAGAGGGATATAGTGATGCAAGTTGGATAGCTAGGAAGTCTGGTTCCAGTGGAGTGACTGGATATTTGTTTACCCTTGCAGGTGGAGCAGTGTCTTGGAAGTCTTCTAGACAAACTGCTATAACTCGGTCTAATTTTGAGGCTGAGTTGTGTGCATTAGATGCCACGAGGACGGAGGCTGAATGGTTACATAGACTTATGTCAATGTTACCTGTAGTAAGTCGACCGCTTCCTGCTTTTGTTATTCATTGTGATAGACGTACAACTCTCGACAAGATACATAGCAAGAAGTATAATGTGAAAACAAAGAGACATATCCAAGTTAGACTGAAGTCTGTAAGGGGTCTAATGTCTGATAGGATCATAGCTGTTGAGTTTATTGGAACTCAAGAAAACCTAGCTGATCCTTTGACTAAGGGACTTGAGCATATTGTTGTCCTTAAGTCTAGGTTGGGGATGGGACTGATAGCCCATAATGATTCATCTATAGCGGGAACCCAATACACATGAGAGGAGATCCCTCGAAAGTGTATTCAATGTGGTAATAACAAGTTGTAAGAGCAAGTCCAATGCAATGCTATCCTTGGTTCTACTGCTATATTATAAAACCAAATGCTAAAAACGGTGCTATAATTGGTTGCAAATATGCATAAAGGCATCCTTGGTTCCATATTTGAAACCAAAGATGCATTTATGCATCCATGCCACATCATCATTTAACCATATATGAATTGTGTGTTGAGATACTTTAAATGAAAGTTAGGAGAGAGAAATAAAAATTTGTTAAATTTGGAATCATTTAGATGCAAAATGCAACTAGCATTGGAGTTGAAGTTCTATTTTAGCACCAAAAAACACTTTTTGATGCTAAATTATAGCAATAGCTATAGTTATTTTACATCTAGCATTGGACTTGCTTTAAGGGTTAATTGGTTGTACCTTTAACTACATAGATTGATACTCACATATCTGGAGTCTATCCCCTGTAAACCTAAAAGGTACTGTAACTGCCAGAATAGAAAGAGTTATTTGAACTCTAAATGGGGTCAAGTCATATGACGAGATGCTAGCAGTACATCTCTGGAGATGCCCAGCTAAGCGAATGTAATTGTATGGTCGCAATTAGAGGAAAGGGTTATTCCTTGAAGCATTCGACGAACAGGATCCAGACATGACCATTAACGTCTCAAAGCGGTAGATTAGCACCATAGCCTTTGACTTGTCATCGTCTATGGAGCGTGGTTACACCAAACGGATAAAGATTCAATGTGAAACATTCCATCTGTATCCGGTAGCCATCGAAGTAGGGGACTTAGGAGGGTTCAAACCTGGAAGGGTACCTACTCTGAAAAATAAGTCATGATGAGGATAGATATGCATTTCTGTATGGATTTGTGGGGGATTGTTAGAAAATGGAAAGGTTGAGGCATATTTATATTATGTTCTTGATGTAATTTCCAGAAACTAACAAGTGGAGGTTGATCCTTTTAATGAGGACTTAAACTTTCATGTTTGGATCTAAGACATTTTTTTAGTGGAATCAATAAATAAATTGAGTTGAAAGAAAGATGTTTGAAATGGGTTATATGGGTTGTTTAGTTTAAATAACTTGTATCCCACATAGAATTGGTAATGAAAGGTTGGTGGCTTTATATAGCTCCATGTGCAAGTGTAGTGCACAATGATAGGTCCATAATTAATCATATTTTTAATACCTATTTTATGTCCGTTTTCGTAATTTTATTAATTAATAAATTGTTTTATTTTGTTTTGTAGGAAAATAAATAAAAACAGATTTCTAGCAGGAAAAGGTGCAAAAAGGGAAAGGAGGTGGAAAATACTTGAAGAAAAGGAAATTGGAGGAAAAATCGATTACTTATTGAAGAAGAAAAGGAAATTGAAGAAATTATATTCAAGATTGGATTGTAATCAAAGGGGCCAAACCCAATATTTTCCCCTATATATATGGCCTTCTCCCTTGTAATTTGAGACACCTAGATTTAATTGTTGCTTCGTGTTAATTTTCTAGCAATTTTGTTTCGTTATTTCCGGCGGTACTTCTTTTCTGAGGAGCAGCTTTTACTCTGTGATTTCCTTATTTGTTCGGCAACTTGTTCTTATGCGAGGGAGCAATTTTCATTAACTTTAGTGATTAATCTGCATGTCTTATGTTTATTTTATTTGGTCACATGTGTTATTAGTTTAGCCTGCCATTACATTCACTTTGCATTACTCGTATAGATATAATAATATTATAGTTATTGATTATAGTTATTAGTTTATAATGCTTTCAAGTCATAATTTTGTTATTTGCTTTGTTTATATAATTATGTGTAGCTAATCTTTTTGTCCTAGGATGAAGATGAAGTTAATTTAATTGCTCTTGATTTCTTCTCGTTCCTATTAATTGATTCTCATAATTTTTCTTGGTGCTTAATTATTCAGTTGACAAAGTGATTTTGATATATTATTGTTACCGGATTTATTTTTCATAGCCTATGCTTGCTCCTTGAAGTTTTGATAGGTTATTGTTAGATAACAAGTTTCATAGTATATGCTTGTCTCGTTGATTGATATATCTTATTTTTGAAGAAAAGAGGATTGATTTAGGGCGAGTTGATATTATTTGTGATTGATTAACGGATTCGGATTCCTAGGTTTTCCATATTATTTGATAATCTTTGTTAATTAGTTTAATTAGGTTAATTAAAACTCATCTCAAACCTATTTGTCTACTTCGCCTGATTTAATTATTAGGGTTTTGAAAATTCATAGTCTCTGTGGATCGACCTGTATTTGCTACAATTAACCACTGTGCGCTTGCAGTTATTTTACACATCAAGTTTTTGGCGCCGCTGCCGGGGACTATTGGTAATTTTCACTCCTTGATATTAATTCTTCGGATTAGTTTCTTGTTTTCTTTTGTTTGTTTTTTTTTAGGGAATTGTGAAGCGGAGAAAAGCTTGGACAAGAAGATCGCTAGAAGGCCTCGCTGTCTCTTTTGAAATTTTTTTTGGAAGCGCTTTTCGGTATTCCGTATCACCTCTCTCTATTTTTCTTTCTTTCTCATTATTAAAAAACACAAAAAAAAAAATTAAAAATTCAAAAAACCAAAAAATATCAGTTAGTTAATTGTTTGTTAAACCAATTTGCTGCATCATTCATTCTGTCACTCACATAGGATCACATCATCTAGATTTCTTTATTGTATTTATTACTTTCCATCTTATAAAATTGTGGTGATTGCTGGAGGAAAGAGGTACGTACAATTTAGAATAGAACACGTAGTGTAGTGCATCCATAAGTGTTTATTTTCTTGTTCTTTGTGTGTTGCATCATTCAATCAATCTTAAGGGTGCCACCCAATTACAAGATAAGGTGAGGGATTTCATCACCCTTTCCTTGGCCCACAAATCATTAATTCGTTCATCTGCATACCCCTTTTCCTTAATAAAATTAAGTAGACGTTGGCCCCTAGGATCTCGCGCTCAATTAGGAAGAGAATCTAGGAGGAACAAATCACTAAGCATTCTTTCGTTTGGTGTCTAGGCAAGCGTCACGCTTACCTGGCTAATTTGGATTGGTGTCTAGAAAGGTGTTTAGCCTCTTGGCAATGCTTGCACCTGCCTGGCCAATCAGGACGAGTGCTTTTTGAGTTGTGACTTTTAGTAGATCTTATTGTTAGGAGCAAGGTCTAGATTTTTTTTAGGATAATATAGATTTTTCTTTTTAATTTTCCATTTTTTTTAGGTGTTTACTTGTAGATCTTGTCTGCTACGTGCTTAATTGTTTACTTCTCTTGTATGCAAAGTGCTTGGGTTCGAGACACTACATCTAGATTAATAAGACAAACTAATCTGTCATCTCCTAAAGTAGTAAGGCAACTTGAGTTTTCTTCACCCACTAGAATTGAGTCAAAAGAATTATAAGTTCAAACCGTAGTCATGTCTATTTCACTCAAAGACCGTTGTTACCCCGCTCGTACCGCTCAACCCTCATGCATAGTCTTACCCGCAGTAACCGCGAATAACTTTGAAATCAAACATCACAACATTAGCATGTTACCTAGGTTTGCTGGGGTAGAGGGAAAGGATCCATATCTTTTCATTCGAGAGTTTGAGGAAGTGTGTGCTTTACAGAAACTTCAACAATTGAGTGAGGATTCCATTAGGCTCAGGCTTATTAATTTTGCTTTGAAAGAAGATGCTAAACAGTGGTTGTATAGTCTACCCGTTAATTCTATTTCCACATGGGAGGGATTTGTTGCTATCTTTCTTAAAAAATATTTTCCAAACCATAAGGCAAACAGACTTAGGAATGAAATCAACCAATTTCAACAAAATCGGAATGAGTCTTTTTGGAAATATTTTGATAGATTTAAAAAGTTGTTGTCTAAATGTCCTCAACATGGTATAGAAAAATGGAGACTTTGCAAAATTCTTTATGAAGCCTTAGATAGCCAAACCACTGCTTTGTTAGAGTCTATGTGTAATGGTAAGTTTATGGACAAAGATGAAGATGAAGCTTGGCAATTTTTTGAGGAGTTAGCTGAAAGAACAATGTTGTGGGAGTCAACTAGGGAACCTAATCAAGAAACTGAAAAATCTAACTCATCTAAGGGCTTACACACAGTTGGTAATTCTATTGCAACCGAAGCTAAGTTAGCTACACTCACTAGACGTCTAGAAGCCTTAGAAACCAACAATGCGTCCTCTCAAATGTCTCTCTGTGCAAACTGTAGTTCTCCTAATCATGTGGTAGAGAATTGCCCTGAAATTGAACAAGTCAATGCAATGTTTCAACCTAGAGTTAGGAATGATCCTTATGCACCCACATACAATCCTGGTTGGAAGAGTCACCCAAATTTCTCATGGAACCAAGGTCAATACAATCAGTATAATCAAAACCCTCAACCTGCTTTTCAAAAGCCCAATCCTGGTCCATACCCAACTCAAAATCCTAATTCATATCCTCCTCAAAATCTTGGTCATTATCCAAACTCAATCCCCTTGAATCCTCCTGGTTTTGCTGAATCCGATAAGAGATTCAATTCTTTAGAAAAGAGTATTGAGGCGTTATTGAAATCTCAAGCTAATCTAACTCAATCTCAACAATCTTTCATGCAAACCATGACCCAAGATAGGCAGTTACTAAATTCCAACACTCAAGCCATATCTAAGCTAGAGGTCCAAGTCAGTCAATTGGCAAACACAATCAATGAGAGAGAGAAAAATAGATTTCCTAGTCAACCCGAGACAAATCCTAAATTTCATCCAAATCAAAAGTCTCATGAAAATGTAAATTCTGTTATCTCTCTAAGGTCTGGTAATCAATTCAACAATCATGCTGGTGTCAATACTCAAGAAGAAGATAAGCTAACATCTGAACCAAATCCTTTACTCTTGAATCCTAGTCTTAAGCAATCTTCAAATTCCGAGAGTTCTGAAGTAGATAAAGCTGATGAGTCACCACCATCCGATGAACCACCTTCGAAACCCCACTCTGATGTGTCTAATGAAAAAGTCTTTAAGCCGAAAGCCCCATTGCCTCAAAGACTTACTTCAAACAAACAATCTGCTCAGTTAGATAAGATTTTGGAAGTCTTTAAGCAAGTCAAGATTAACATTCCTCTTTTAGATGCGATTCAACAAGTTCCCTCTTATGCTAAGTGTCTAAAAGATTTATGTACTCATAAAAGAACCACTCATGTTCCTAAGAAAGCTTTCCTAACATCTCATGTTAGTTCTATTTTGTCTAATCAAATCCCTGTGAAGTATAAGGATCCTGGTTGTCCTACCATCTCTTGTGTCATAGGTGATACTTTCATTGATAAAGCTTTACTCGATCTAGGAGCTAGTGTGAATCTTCTTCCATTATCTGTCTATCAAGCCTTGGGTTTAGGTGAACTTAAGAAGACTAGTGTCACTCTTCAATTAGCTGATCGTTCTGTTAAAACTCCTAAAGGTATAGTGGAAGATGTGTTGATTAAGGTTGGTGATTTTGTCTTCCCCGTCGATTTTGTTGTTCTAGAAACCGAACCAGTCAAAAATCTCAAAAATCAAATTCCCATCATTTTAGGAAGGCCTTTTCTTGCTACCTCTAATGCTTTGATTAACTGTAGAAATGGTTCGATGAAACTCACTTTTGGAAACATGACGATAGATCTTAATGTCTTTAATGTAAGAAATCAACCTAATGAGATTTTTGAACAACCTGTAGGAGTTAATTTGATTGATGAGGTTGTTTCGTGGTCAACTCTTGAGGATAGTTCAATTGAGTCTTTTCTTGAGGAAGATGTTTTGTTAGAGTATGAGAGTAATAAAGAACTTCATGAGTTGTATAGAAAATTTTCTTCTGATGAGATGTTAGATGAATTGAATGCCATTTGTTATAAGCATGAAACTCAACTTGAGAATAGTTCTTTTGATCCTAAGTCCGTTGTTAAGACTTCTGTAGGTGAGCCACCCACATTCATTCCTAATCTATCTTTTTCCACTCATAATCAGTCTTTGATAGTTGATAGTGAAACTCATCATGTTCTTTCTAGTGATTTAGTTCATGACCAAGAATTTCAAGTGATTAATTTGCTTAAACAACATAAAGAAGCGTCTAATTGGTCTATGAATGATGTTACTGGTATGAGTTTTATTCTGGTGCATGATCATATTTCTCTAGTGGATAATGATGTTTCTGTGGGTGTGTTTCACATGTTTGATGATTGTGTTACATGTGGTGTTTTTCCTCGATCTGGTATTGGTTAGTATATCTGTTTCGTAATGTATCTCCCATATAGTCAAGTTTAGGTATGGGGAGTGTGTATGAGTGTTATAGGTAATAATGTTTCTCCGTCATGCCTTATCAGGTATTCTCGTCCTTTTACTTTGTCATTTCTTTTTCTCTCATTTGCATACATTGAGGACAATGCATGATTTAGGTATGGGGGAGGGATTTAGTAGTATTATTTAAAAAAAAAAACCCAAAAAAATTTGAAAAATGAAAAAATACAAAAATAATTCTAGCCTTGTGAAATGATTACTTGTTATAAGTTGGCTTGATGCACCCTTACATGCTATAGTACTCTTGTGTTTCTGAAGCTTTTGATTGAGAAGTGATAAGCTAAGTTCTTGTACACACACATACACTAGCAAGTTGAAACTAGTAGACTTATAGAATGTTGTAAGTAATTAAAAGGACATGAATATGTGCAAGAAGATTTGGTTTCCATGCTTTGAGTACAAGTAGGTGCATTAAAGAGATTTTTGCTTGGGATTAATTATGTTTTACCACCAAGTGAGATTTTTGAGCCTATATGCATATCTTTTGCATTTTATATTCGTTTGCTTGAGTGTCCACATATTGTTTGCATTGCTAGCACTTGTTTGAGACCTTTCTTGAAATGCATGACATTATTTGATGATAAGATGATAAAGGCATTTAGGAATAACCAATTATTATCCAAATTACCACACCCTTTATATATGATCAATTAGTTACCCCTTTGAGCTTAATCCTATTTTTTCGGTGACACACCACATTACTTGCCTAGACCTTTTTGTTGTGCAGCCTTACGTATATTTGATCCCATTTGTCAAAGGCTAGTAGTAAGTTGAGGGAGTAATAAGGTGTGTGAGATGGGGTTTACTTTTGTTCATTACTTTTTGGGAAATATTGGGTTTTGTTGCTTACTTGTCAGTCGTTATTCAATAAATTCTTGAAGAAGGATTGTGGTTTCTTATATATTTATATTATCTATCTTAGCTCTCCAGAAAAAAAAAAAGAAAAAAAAAATTGAAAAAAAAAAAAAAAAAAAATCATATGAGAGCATAATTATGTTTATGTGTTTTGTGTGATCCTTCTTCATTCGACTAGTCAAGCAGTTTGTTGGAAGAAAATTAGAAATCCATGTATGGGGAGAAAGTATGGTGTTGTGTATGATTTATTATGGTTTATACTAGCTTTTGACACTTCACCTTATTTGGCCTTACTTGACATACCTTGTCCTTAGCCCCGTTACAACCCAAATAAAAGACCTTTTGATTATCATCATTAATGTATGTTGTGTTAAAGTTAGATTGATACCAAATGTCAAGCATGCTTATGATTTTGTTGGAATTGAGTGATACACTTACCCTTGTTCTTGAGTGAATATTCTTTTGTGAGTGAAAGGTGAGTTATTGCTTGTTTTGTGCATATGAGATCCCAAGTTTTGACTTTAAGGTGTACTCTTGTGGGCTTAGCATGGTTACCAACTTATTTTTACACTTGACATGGACTTCTAATGACCTCTGCATATTTCTTTGAGTAGACTATGTGAATACTTGCACCTTACACACCAAGACATTGTAAATTCACTTTGATTTCTTAAGTTGATGTAGCATGAGATGACTTGTATGTGTGGTGTTGCATTGAACAATCTTTTACATGAGCTAGATGGATTTTGTGGGTACATTCACTATAGGCCCTCACGAGACCTCACTCGTCCACTAGGGCTGCCTAGGGGTTTAAAGGGCTTGTTGCATATGCCAAATGCAACCGTGATCACCTACGGAAGTGGTATTATATATTAGATAGTATTTTATTATATATTTTTCTCGAGGACGAGCAAAAGATAGGTATGGGGGCATTTGATAGGTCCATAATTAATCATATTTTTAATACCTATTTTATGTCCGTTTTCGTAATTTTATTAATTAATAAATTGTTTTATTTTGTTTTGTAGGAAAATAAATAAAAACAGATTTCTAGCAGGAAAAGGTGCAAAAAGGGAAAGGAGGTGGAAAATACTTGAAGAAAAGGAAATTGGAGGAAAAATCGATTACTTATTGAAGAAGAAAAGGAAATTGAAGAAATTATATTCAAGATTGGATTGTAATCAAAGGGGCCAAACCCAATATTTTCCCCTATATATATGGCCTTCTCCCTTGTAATTTGAGACACCTAGATTTAATTGTTGCTTCGTGTTAATTTTCTAGCAATTTTGTTTCGTTATTTCCGGCGGTACTTCTTTTCTGAGGAGCAGCTTTTACTCTGTGATTTCCTTATTTGTTCGGCAACTTGTTCTTATGCGAGGGAGCAATTTTCATTAACTTTAGTGATTAATCTGCATGTCTTATGTTTATTTTATTTGGTCACATGTGTTATTAGTTTAGCCTGCCATTACATTCACTTTGCATTACTCGTATAGATATAATAATATTATAGTTATTGATTATAGTTATTAGTTTATAATGCTTTCAAGTCATAATTTTGTTATTTGCTTTGTTTATATAATTATGTGTAGCTAATCTTTTTGTCCTAGGATGAAGATGAAGTTAATTTAATTGCTCTTGATTTCTTCTCGTTCCTATTAATTGATTCTCATAATTTTTCTTGGTGCTTAATTATTCAGTTGACAAAGTGATTTTGATATATTATTGTTACCGGATTTATTTTTCATAGCCTATGCTTGCTCCTTGAAGTTTTGATAGGTTATTGTTAGATAACAAGTTTCATAGTATATGCTTGTCTCGTTGATTGATATATCTTATTTTTGAAGAAAAGAGGATTGATTTAGGGCGAGTTGATATTATTTGTGATTGATTAACGGATTCGGATTCCTAGGTTTTCCATATTATTTGATAATCTTTGTTAATTAGTTTAATTAGGTTAATTAAAACTCATCTCAAACCTATTTGTCTACTTCGCCTGATTTAATTATTAGGGTTTTGAAAATTCATAGTCTCTGTGGATCGACCTGTATTTGCTACAATTAACCACTGTGCGCTTGCAGTTATTTTACACATCACACAACTACTAAGGCATGTGGGTGTGCATGTTTGTAGTGTGGGCCTCGCACACACACACACACACATACACACACACACACACGTGCGCGTCACCGCCTCGCCTCGCCAAGCCACGACTCGGGTCGAAGGGCGATTTGGACGAATGTCTCGGTGTCTCGCGTACGCGAGGCGACCTGGGCGAGGAATTTTATTACCTGGATTATTGATTTATTTTAACAATAAATCAGACTTTATTTGTTACTGCAGTGGACCATTACTTGGATTAAATCTTGATGGAACTGGTCAGACATCAAATACTGATGGGCAAAGTCCTGATAGATATAGAATCCTGACGGTACCAGATCTTGATGATGACTAAATACTGATAGACATCAGATCCTGACGGACAGAAAATCCTGATGGATCAGATCCTGATGTTAATCAATCCTGATGCTTTTGTAACTGAAAAATAAATCCTGATGCTGCAGTTAATGAAATTAAATCAGAATATTTACTTTCCTTTTATGGAGTATCAGTTACATTTTATTTTTTGTATTATATACATACAGAATAGAATGTTGATATATACGATATGTCCTAAGGATAGAAACCCTATCTGCCTCTTCTTTCTCTGGTCTCCCTCAATACATACAGACTATATACATATTTCTCAGGCATACTGAGGTGCTGATCGCTGTTGATCTCTCCGTTTCTGTTACCGGTTTGATCTGTGCTGTTTTATCCTGGAAATGATATTGCTGCAACCCAACACAGCGTAAGTGGGGCAATAATCTCTTCAAAAACAGTCGAATCCTCTCGAAGGGTTTGGTGACTCAGCTGTTCTTTCTCTTATCAGTTGTTGCTAAAGCTTCTGTGGGAGATAAGTCTTTCTTGTTTCTCTCGTTAATTGCAGTCTCTAATTATATTTTGTTTATGCCTTCGTGATTTGTTTTGTTAATTGGTTATATGCTTGTTCTTGTTTAATATATATCACTGCCTCATTGTTGTTGTAGTTTAATTATACCCAACAAATAATGTTCAATTAGCTATTAAATTCGCATTTTAATATAGAATCAAAGTTTATATTTATGTATACAAGCAGGAAAATGTGTTTTGCGTCTACAAAACACACATGTATATACATTTTTAATGCAAAAACAGCTAATAATACATATTATTCTCTGGAAACATCTTAATCTCTATCTGATTGAGATTAACCTGAAGAAATGACAAAAATGCTAGTTAGATTATGAATTAAAGTCGAAAAATTGTATAATCATTACCTTTTGATTTTAATAATTGACGGAAAAATCTTGATTTGAAGATGAAATCTCGATTTGATGATGTTTTCGGTTGCGTTTCTACTTTCTCTTCGGTGAAAGTTGTATGTATAATGTATGTATATTTGCACTGTAAATTAGGTGAGGTGCGTGGATAGAGGGGGAGGTGTGTATAGTATTTTGTTACTATCAGTTATAAAATGTCCTGAATGTTAAACTAATTTACAATTTTGCCATTTCTAATCTGGACGGTTTAAAAAATTGGATGGCTAAAATTTGAGTTCTCTTTTGGATTCTATTTAAGAGGTTCTCCCTAGAATGGGACTCTATATATCTATATATATGAAATTATGCATGATTAGATCATGTTTAATTAGTACTGATATTAATATGCAATAGTCCCATTCCATATAAATATTAAACTTGTATAAATATTAAATAGCCTTGTGTATATACTTATAAATATTAAAATCAAAGTACACACTCGTATAAATATTATAGCCTTGTATAAATACTTATACAAAAATGACCAAATATAATATTATTAGGCATCGTTTATTATAATACCTGAGTCTACCAATGTGTAGTTAATCAATCAGAAAATTATGAATTATTTTAGAACCAATCAGAGCTAATTCTTAAATTTTAGACTAATCATGTTATATTAAGAATTTTCCTAATTTACAATCTCACCCTACCTCTTTAACCATGGTTAGTCATCACTTCTAATTTAAATACAATAATGATTTTATTAAACATATCCATAAATACATATTTTTTAAATCAAAAAATATTTACTAGAAAATCACAATTTTAATTTGAAATCAATCACGACATACTATTATATATTTTAAATTAAATTTCATAATTAATCATTCATTAATTAACCACACTTTTAATATAAAGTCAATCACAATCATATTATCATACATTATAAATTAATTTTTATAATATATATTGTACAATTATAATCGATTTTAAAAAATATAATCTAACTTAACTAAAAATCTAATTTGAAATCAGATTTTAAATAACTTGGATAAAATCCATACCTTCTAAATTTTGATTTTTTTTTATAAGCTCCAAAATATATTTATTCATAATTTGTTAATAAATTAATTAATAAATGCATATAAGCCAACACTACAAAATCGGATTTGAATCAAATTTTAAATAGCTTGGACAAAATTCATATCTTCAAAGACTCGATTTTTTGAAAGGCTCAAAAAGATATTTATTCACAATTTTTTAATCAAATAATAAATAAATTTATATAAACGAACACTACATATATTTTAATTACTTAAATTATTAAATATACGCTATAAGAGTATTATTATTGGTTGGTGAATAAATTACCAATCAAAAAATTAAAATTATTTTGGAGGCAATCAGAATTTACTTCTAAAATTTAAATCAATCAATCATATATTTTTTTTTAATTATTTATCATGTTTATTCTAATTTTCTAATCGTGGTTAAATTAAATTTAAATATAAAAATATCTTAATTTAATAACTTCGCATATCACATAGTTTTTAATTTTAAAAAAATTTCTACTAACCATAAATATTATTTTCTATAAATCCACATAACAGTATATTACATATGTTTGTATATTTTTTAGTTATGAATTGTTTTGAACATCATTTATTATATAAAGTATACCCGAATCTACCATGTATTAGTTAACCAACCAATTAAACTTAATGTAACATGTTTCTCTATTGGATCTAGATTCTACGTTTCAGTCAAGATTAAACTCAAATCAAATTAAACTCAATAACAGTTAATTTTTATTTTTTCATATCAATTAACTAAACATAATAACTACTAATTTTTATTTTAACGATTAACTAATAAACAGTTTATATAAAATAAAATTTTTACAAACTAAAAAATATTATTATTATATCAATTTAAACATTAGAGGAAATTTAAGCCGCTTATTCCCTATTAACCATCCGACCTACCCAACTTTGATAAACTAAGTATATGCATCAATTCTCCTCATATCTAAATCATATCAATTTAAGTTAAGGTACTACTTTATATCTTTTTATTATATGACATACTATACTTGGATAGATTATCTTTATATTTCGATTATATATATATATATATATATATATATATATATATATATATATATATCGTATGTTTCGTGTTTTAATTGTCCAATATATTCAATAGAAAAACGTTTCTGACAAAAAAAAATAGAAAACGATTTAGGTTATCATCATCCCCAGTCCAGATTCTCCCTGAGTTACTTCTCATTAGAATATTCAGTAGCAAACTCCAATAATTCTGCGACTTACTGAATTGTAGGCATCAATCCTTAGCATATTACACTGATTTGTTTATATTATTAGGCGTGCCTATACATAAATGTTTTTTTTGCAATGTAGGGTTGTCAATGTTATTCAGTGATTACTTAACAATTTTATTCTAAATACAATAATTATTTAATTTAAAAAATAATATAATAATACATGAATCTATTATATCTATAATACATATTTTGATATCTCAAACTCTCAATTCAAAATCTTATGGTACAATCAAAATCATGAATTAAAAATTGTTAACAATATAAAACTATTTACCACACTATTCTAAATACACATTCAAAATTTAAGTTATGTAAAGTATTAAATAATTCGGTCTCAACCAATTAAAATATTAGAATGAATTAAACCAATCATCTTTTAGCATTTTAATTACGAAATTTTTTAACTATGCAATAATTAATGGAAAAAAAAATTGACCTGACAATATATTTGAATTATTCAAAATATTAAATATACTCTTAAATAGTACTATACATTATTTGGTGTATAATTATCAATTAAAAAATAAAAAATATTTCAGAGTCAATGAAAATATTGTTAGTGAATATTTCCATAATAAATTGGTCAATTTAGCAAAAATTTTCTTATAAATCGCTACAATTCATTAATAAAAGGACATGTCATCCACAAAAATAATCAAACTTGCAAAAATAATCAATAAAAGGGCATACAACATCTACAAAAACAATTAAAATTGAACAAATACATAGTAAAATAGATCACTAATTTCTTTTATCCAATCATTGAACAAATCTTCGCTTATATCACTAAATTATACAGCCCTTTTGGTGAGATAATCTAACAATTTGTTATAAACGTGAGGAATATGTGTATCTGATTTGTCATAACGTATTCAAACAAGATCAGAACTGTGATTCTATACTATCCAAATCAATGAACTAATATAGCAAAATATAATATATGGGTAGACAAAATCCACGAACAGGATATTAGGCTCTCAATAAAGAGATATATTTATTGAAAGCCAAAGTAAAATCAAAAAAAAAATGAGGCTTATCAGTCACAAGGAGACAGTACAAAATCTAATATTTTGGTAGATAAAATCCACCAACGGGTACTAGACTCTTAATGATATATTTATTGAAAAATAAAGAAAAATCAAGAAAAAAAATTCTAAAAATATATAAAAAAAAAAACTCAAAAAACTGATATGAGCTCCTAAACTTTAGTTTAGCATTTCTTGGGAAAGGTGGAGAGAGAGAGAGAGCAGCCGCTACAGTCTTTGTTATAAAAATTATTAATATTGATAAATAAAAATGTTGATACACTTAAAATTATATATTGTTTTTAATAAAAGGGTGCCTTTTTGAATTTTGTATTCTTGAATTAAAGTAATAGTATCAATTCACATATCATAACCTAAAAGTATATATTGAATTTGCTTGGTTGGTTGATTATAATTTATTTTTAAATATCAACAAAGCATAAAATATGGGTAAGAAAACTCAATAACTTGGTAGAAAGATTCTACACAAAGAGAGATATTTGTTAACGAGATAAGAAAAAATAAAAAGGAGAGTTTCATTTTGTTTGGGAAACTTTACACTATGCATACTATTCTTAGTTTTGTTTTGTAACATCTCATTGTTGTTCTAAGACATATAATGATATATTTACATAACTTGGATGCAAAGTAATATTTCAGTAATTATCATATTTTTTCTATTCGCGTATTTCATTTCATTTCATGTACACGAAACAAATCATGTAGTTTAGTGTCATTTTGTGTTCTAATTTTGGGTACATGTTTTAATATCATGTCATTTTCGTTCAAGACCCTAAAATACATAACATGAATGTACAAAACGATTTATCAGGTCAAAATAAGCTATTTCTTCTTATATATGTCAGAAAAATATACTCCCTGTTAAAGGAAAATGAATTTCATATCGCTAAAACATGCAACCTTTTTTTGATAGGCAGTCTAATGATTTATTGGAATCGTGAGGATCAAGTTTCTATACATTTTTAATATGTAATCGAAAAATTGACCACGACCATATAAATATTTTCAATAAATTATTGTAATAAATATTTTAAGGATTCAATATACCGAATTCTCAGAATATGGGTGAAAAATTTGATAACATGGTACGTAGAAATATTCTTCAACAAAGAGAGAGATAAAATGAAAGCTAAATTTAAAAAAAACAGTAAAAAGGGATTTTGAACTTTTCAACGGGGGTTGTATTTGTTTTGATGATTGGTTCATAATATTAATATTAATTCAATTGGTATGAATTCATGGATAAATAATTTTATACTTTAGTTAATTAACATTCCAATAAATTATATTTTTTCTAAATAAAAACTAAAATAATATATTTATATTAATTAATTAATATAATTTATCGATCGGTGCGTAGCACGGGTGGAACGCTAGTTAGTTTAAAACACACCCACACTATAATTTGGCTTACGCCACGTTAATATGCGTTTAACAAGTATCAACTCACAAGTGTGAGAACCATTAAGAATCACGCTATTATGCGATAAACGTAGTGCGGAAAATATATATAAAAGTCAGGATAAGTTACACGAGGGATTTTTCATGCAAGCGATGCTAGACAAAAAAAAAAATTAAACTTGCAACACACACTATATATCAGGATTTCGTCATGGTATATATATATATATATATGAGATTAGGCAACCTAAGATACATCTTAGGTAAGTTAGGTGAGATACAAAGATTTTTATATGCAAACATAGCATGGGTATTTTTGTAAAATCAAGGTTCATTTAAAATTTTAATGATATTTTATAATTTTGTATAAATTCAAGAAATGGCCGAATTGTTCAAACTTGATTTCGGTTAAGAAACCAGTTCAAGATACCTTCGTTTAGTCCTTAAAGATTTGAGATCAAGTTAAAGTTCAAGAGACTTGTATAAATCAAGATATTAAGAAGCTTTCTTTTGATTATTAAAAGACCACTTATGGTAGAAACTACTTTATGCCATATAAGCACTAATAAAAAAGATAGTTCTTTTTGCTTTTCAGCCAAATGTCCACCAAGAGGTTATTAAGGTCTTAGAGAGGAGCCAAGAAACACTTCAAGAAACTCCTCTAAATATCTTACAAATTGTCAAAATACACTACACGAAAATATTCAAGAACAAGTGTATTTTGTGACAAAATGCAAGAAAGCTTAATTAGACACAAGTATACAAGTTAATAGATATCACATCAACAACAACAAATATAATTTGCAAGCAAATGGCTAGTTATGACTCTTGACATTACAATTAAAGGTTGAAGCTCTTCTTAAAGAAGAGAGAACTACAAGAGATACGAGTTAGAATCGAAGCCTAAAACAACACCAAAAACGGCCGAATTGAGCACCAAATGAAAGATATTCAAGGGGGTTTCTTTGGTGACTCTACAAGAACACTTAAAGGCTACCTCAAAATGTGCAAGAGGGCTGCCTAAAAGAGCTTGGTCCAATGGTGTTTAGATGAGCAAGAAATGGTGAAGAAACAAGTTTAAAACATTAACAAAAGAAAAAGAACAAAGCATGTTTGCTAGAAACTTTTAATGGCTTTTGAAATATGGGATATGATGTGTTTATTGAAAGTATTTAGCAGAATTTCTTTGGCTCAAATGGCTTAAGAGAAATGAGTGGAAATGGGTTGGTATTTATAGGCAATTAGGGGTTTATTGACCAATAAACATTAGACAAATGTTAAGCATGTAACAAACAAATGAGATATGTTAGAGCATTGTATCTGGACACTCTAACAACCAAACATGTGGGAAATGCAAGAAATAAAATATTGGAAGCTTCTATTGGTACGATAAATGCCGATAAATACGTAACTATGCGACAAACCCATTTCGTTTGATTTTCTTCAAAACTATTTAAAAAATACGAGACTAATGCAAAAAGTCTTCAAATATATCACTTTCGTAGTAAACTTCCTACACTTATTTAATTTTTCACTTTTGTACTAGACAAATCACCAAAACCTATAAGTAAAATACTATCTCACAATGTAAATTTGTTTTTTTTTTTTGAACTAATGAAATATTTAGTAATTTTTGTGAAGTCGAACAAATTGAATGAATAAAATATTTCCGTTAATTGGATAAAATGAATTATATAAAGTATGCCATAAATAATACTCAAAAATAGAATAATTATGACGTAAATATTAGTTACTCTAAATTCTTTTCTAATCTAGCTAAGGTCACGTCTACATAAGTAAATCTAAGTAGACATATCTTGGGTCCTACTCAAATGAGAACCCTTACTATTATGAGAACTGAGATCTAATTTCAGTCACACATTTCTATTATCTAAACTAAATCCTAGCCAAACATTTAATATTTTCAAATTTTATTTTTTATCCTCATCTCTCTCATTTACCGCCAATCTCTCTTCCCACCACCTCCACCACCACTAACCTCTGGTCGCCTCCGCTGCCTCCACCACCACCAATACCGTCGCCACCGACCATTCTACCCGCCTCTCTCTCTCTCTCTCTCTCTCTCTCTCTCTCTCTCTCTCTCTATCGCCCCCTTACATCCCCTCCCTCACACACCACATGCATACAAGAACACATACTACATCTATCTTATCCAACAACCCAAACTCCATTATCAAACTCCAACGACCTCCAGATCTATGCTTCAATTTAAAAATCCCGTTGTTAGTGATTTTCTGGTGATTTTATAATGTTTTGCAGATCCATGTGATTTTCTTGTGATTTCGAGTGTGTATCCATATAAATATGGTTGAATCTAGATATTGGTGATTTGATGTTGGTGGTGGTGGCAGGAGCGGTCGGAAATGGTGGTTGGAGATGGTGACGATATGGTGGTTTGATTAAGATCATTTTTGTTTGATAATAGTAATTTTTGTTTATATATGATGATTTTATGGTGCTAATAGTGTGGTAAGGATACTGGTGGTGGTGATTAGTGGTGGTGATGGTCGGAAGTGATGGTGGGAGATAGTTGAAGTTTGAAGAATATAATGGAGATTTTCTGTTTAAGGGTGGTGATTATTTCTAAACTCTAGTAATTTTAGTGATTACATTGGTGATTATTGCTAGTCTTCAGAGGTGGTGGTCACCGATGATTGGAGGTGGTAGACTATTGAAATATTAATAAAATGAATGAGTGGTGGAGACAAATATATGATACATAAATGAGCGGATAGGATTAGATCAAATATTAAACTCATTTGAGAAAATACCCTACATATCTTATCATAAATTCAAACAAGCTACTTCGAACTAATATGTATTACATTAGCGTTCAATATTAATGTTACATATTGTTATATCAAATTTAAAAAAAATACAATATTATGTTATTCACAAAAATCGATTGTAATTAACTTATAACCCTTGCAATATATCAGTATACTTTTTATATTTTTAATTATATTAACAAATATATTATTTTTTAATATTTATATTTTGTTAATATGCATTTCTATTGAATTTGATTTTTATTACATAAATTTTAATATTTCATTAGAGAAATTATAGAATTCTTAAATTTGAAGACTTAAAAAAAATAACCAAATTTGGGTAAAAATAAATAAAAAATTATTATCACTACACCATAGATTGCATCCTATATTTGTTGCAGTAGAGTCCATGGTAATGACTTTGCAAAATTTGGTAGTTGCATACGCTCCCTTGCAACAGAACCATGCAGCAACGTTTTTGACACCATACAGCAACACAATAAAATCATTGCAATAGAATTCAGTAGCAACATTTTAGGCTTTGCAGTAACGATTAAAACTATTGCAATAGCACAAGAGTGTAGTGAAGTGACACTTTAAAGCAACATTTTTAAGTCCAGTCGTAATGCGTTTTTATAGATTAATGCAACATATTTTGACCTTATTGCAACATTTTTAAAAAAACAGTAGGTTCATGTTAGAAATACAATCAACCAAGGCAATTTATAGCCAAAACCCAAACATCATCATTTCATAAACCAAGACAACTTTATGCCAAAAATTCAACTGCACCATTACAGTGCTACATCATCAACAATTCAAAAGCAGCACCATGTTACGACATATATAGTCTTATAAACCATTCACAAGTAAAAACAAAATTGTAACGCCCTCTCGATCTGGGGTCATGATTGGGGCGTCACTACACAAATCTAGATGCATACACCCTACTAACAATAATAATAAAACATAATATAACGATCCTACTATTAAGCTGGATCTTTAACAGGTAGTGGTATGAAACAAGCAAACTAATAAACTAAGTTATTACATTACAATACCAAATCATTAATCAAAATTTAAATACACTCCATAAGTTTTAATACAAATAGCTAGCACTATTACTTCTAGTCTTGTCTATTGCCCAAAATACCCCTGCCCCTTTAACCTTAAATCCCTAAGTCCCCAATTCTTCTCCCCAGCTTTGTTTCAGTTGAATTTTCTCGAATATCTAGAACTTTCGATTCTTTCTCCTCTAAATTCGTGTAATCTTTGATTTTTCATTCGTTGGTTTATATGATACTTGCTATGACTTAAACCTCTCTCCCTCCCCTCTCTTAATTCTTATATATATATACGGGCGTGTGTTAACTATTGTGTCCGACACAGATCTCTTAACCTGGAGCCAGAACTTTCAACATGACGATGCAGGATGCTGTTCAGGCATTTGATGTTATCGTAGGTACGCTCCCTCTCATGAACTCAATAGAGGTTAAAGTTTTAATTGATTCTGGAGCTACCAAGTATTTCATTTCGAACAAGTTTGTTAGCAACTTGCAATCAGACCAACCCTACTTGAATGTATAACTTGTGGGAAAAAGTATTTTTGCTTTGTTTTACCTATACTTCCAGTTAGGATTGAGGATGGCTGCTTATGTCTTACATTACGAATGAGAGCGACGAGGCATACACTGTTTTGAACTGTGGTACAGATTAGACGGTATAGTGGTAATAACTGTTGTAATTTAGATTTTTGTTTCATACTATAACCTAGGGGTGAGCAAAATAAAACCGAAACCGAACCGAAAAAGCGCACCAAAAAAAATTGTAACCGACAAAAACCGAAAAAACCGTGACCGAACCGAACCGACGGAACGATTTGGTAACGGTTACGGTTTCATCCCAATAACCGAACCGAAAAACCAAACAAAAAATATATTATTTTAATAATTTATAATTTTATATTATATACTTATATAAATATAGGAATTTATATAGAAAGAAAGAAAAAAGTTGGTAGAACTTGAATTGTAAAAAGTTTTTTGAGAACAATACTATGACCTTCAGTATAACTGTATAAGTTCTAAATATAGTATATTGCATCTTATTTTTAATACTAAACTGCACTTATTAATGCATTGCCTGTTGTTACTAAGGCGTGTAGACACAAGTTCTGATAAATTAATTCTTTTTTTCCTATGCAGCCACTTATCAGTCTTGCGCTCGACCAGTCCATTATCTCTCCGCACCTCACCCTTATGCTATCATGATGATGAATAATACTTGAGGTTCATGTTGTACTAATGTTTTCAGTTTGTGAATTAGAGTGAGTAGTGTTATGAGCTTTTGAGCTAATGGGTAGAAAATGGTTCTCTGTGTTTGCAAATGGTCTAATTTATCTGACAGGGTATGAATGTATAGAACGGTAAGCTAGTAATTAAATTTTAAACTCTTTTGTTATTAAAAATATTATCACAAATGTTAAGATGACATTTATAAATTTTTATTAGCATGATATTAAGGTATTAATTATTAAAAATTAAAACACGAAAAAAACCGAAATTGACAAATGGTTAACCGAACCTAAAAAAACCGTTCCGAACCGTTCGATTACGGTTAATAGGTAAAAATTGAACCAATATGTACGGTTTAGTAACGATTTTCGGTAAAAATTGAGTCGAACCGATCCATGCACACCCCTACCATAACCTGAGATCGATCCTTGTTGAGGGGTCGTTTGTGTAATTAAGTTTTATTCAAAGGTATGTTTCAGTATATTTGTTTTGTGGCACCAAATCCTGACCCCGGATTTGGGGCGTCACAAAAATGACCAAGTCAAATACACAAATAGCTACAAAACACCCACGAGAGAATTTAAACATAAAGTACATGCCGTCTACCAAATTAGTACTCTGCCAATTAGCCTATATATTAGCGCCATAGCGCCATAGATATATTTTTTTTCTTCAAAATTAGAGAAAACAATACTTTGGCCTCTTTTTTCTTTCCTTTTTACTCATATGCCGCTTCTCAGCTTGAAGGGTCAATGTATAAAGTGGAGCAGGATGATAGCAAAAACTCATACATCTTTGTTCATTTCTTATGTTTCTTAAGCCACTTTCTTCACACAGTCCGCATAGTTCACATCATGATGGAAAGCAAAGTCGAGATGCATAGTCAGACCATGATAGAAAAGAAATGGTAATGTTGCACCAGTTCTGTTCACAAAATTGCAACCTAGATAACGAATCAAAGGATAGATTAGAAAATAAAGTAAATAGCAGTAAAGCAATTAGATAACATGAAATTGTACACACATAGAAGCTCTACTAGGCCCTAGGCACCATAAACCTGATATAATTGGATTAGTAATTGTTAGGCCGAATACACACTTATAATCAACTAAGTATGAGAGAATAACAATAAGTTCTTTAAAAGCTTTAAAAACTGTTTGGAATTAACTTCTCTCTCAGTGATGTAAAATATCACAGAGAGCTGCTTAGGTTACAATGAAAGATATTGTATTACACGATCGATACCCTTCTAGGGTTAACCTAACTGTATATATAAGATATACAGCTACATACAATCGATAATTGGTTCGCCTATAAATTAGCTATTTACGATTGCTACACATCTCCTTAGTCAACTCAATCTCTTTGACAGCTATGCAATCTTCAAAGATATTGATTCCATAATAAATCTTCAAACACTATTGACTAGTAGACGCTGCCTCCAGACAGAGTTTAACAAACTCTGTCGAGCTTCCATTGTCAGCGTATAGCAAACTCTGTTCAGCTTCCAACTGTTAGAGTTTAACTAAACTCTGACTACTTCCTGTTTCATGTTAAACTCTGTTTTTCCCTGTAAAACTTAAACACTGATATTAACCATATCAATTATATTTAACAGTAATTATAGTATCATATGAAACAACACCCAAAGTTTTATATCTTTGAAGTAAGGATGATATTTGTTATGCCCAAATCTGGCATAATAATTATCATGATTTAATTAGCTAAATTAACGGTTCATAATTAACTATGGGCCTAGAAGATGACAATTGGGTCACTAAAATCCACTATTGGAATCAGCCCGGCACAACTACAGGGTCACCTCGCTCATGATCCGGTCTAAGGGATCGCTTCGCTGATACCCTTCTCAGGGATCGCTTCGCGCTACTATCACATCTACAGGCTAAACAAGATCGCTGTCTCCTTCCCTACTAGAAGGCTCGTAGCTAGGCCCCTCGCGGTCATATGAGTAATTGGATATTTGGGACCGCTTCGCATGGCCAGGCCCCTCGAGGTCGCATGCTAGGCTCTACTTCACTTCTCTAACCATGTGAGACCATCGGTTTCCTTCTATAAGCCATGGATCATGGATAAGAATTGAGGACTCATTGCCACATCAGCCTTATACGAGTGGGCTTGGGCCATGACTTATCTCCTAAAACCCTAGCCCGTCTAGGTAACTTGCTGCCCAAGAACTACGTACGGCTTGATCCCTATAAATAGGGTACGTAGGCACCTTGATACGGATGAGAAACAGTTCACCCCTGCAAACACGTATCAAGTTCAGCCACACTTACATACACAAACCCTAATCCTCTGTTCTTCTTTCATTAGCAAAATATCTGTATTTTGCTCCGTTAATCCAGCAAATCACCAAAACATTGTTATACAATATTCTCCCTATAACATTTGGCGCTAGAAGGAGGGCAAGTCATTGAATTGGGAGAAGCGATGACTAAATCACACAAAAAAAAGAATGATGAAGAGACTCCGGGATCGCATAGGGTTAACAGGGATGATCCCGTGATGAGGGACCCTCAGAGGACAAGGTGTCCAAGGACAACTCTAAGACTGGGTACAAGGAGGAGCACACACCCCCAGTACAAAAGGTGGCATTGACCAGCGAGGTAATGTCTTTTCTAAAAGGCCTCGGCGATCAAGTGACCGCTGTACATGAGAGGGTCGCAAAAGTGGAGAAGCGTTATAGTTCTAGAGGATCGAAGAGGAATGCAAGGACAGGTGGTCGAACATATCAAGGGGAAGGAAGCAAAGTCCCTGTCAAGAAACTTATTGATGATTTCGAGGATGTCCTAACAGATCAAACGAACCCTGACTGGAATAAGGAGGAGCATTCGCTCGAGAAGAAAGGAGGATCGCATGACAAGGTCACCTCATCTGAGGGGAGATCGGTTAGCATTTTTTATCGTCTCGGAAAGAGGCTAACTGAACACCACTTTGGTCTCAAATTGGAAAAGATTAATAAACCTCGGAATGAAGAATCTAAGAATAAAAGCAAGGGCCCTCATCGACCATTGTCTCCTCATCGAGATCGTGAACGGTCATATTGTCGCGATGACAGACCCCCCTCTCCTCGTAGAGAGCGCGAGCGGTCCCATCGTCGCGAGGACAGACCCCCATCTCATCGAGACCGATCCCAATACCATGAAGAGGATCGTAAAAAGAAGGATCGTAGGAATGACCAGGAGGAGTCTAACGTCCCAAAAAAGACTCAGTCACACCATGGCAGTACTGGGGAGAAAAAGGACGGGGACAAGGAGGTGAAAGTAGGAGACTATAAGCTGGAAGAGTTGAAAAAGGCCTTGGACGCAATGAACAATGAGAAAGGGATCTTTAGCACTATGGGCTCTTCTTCACCTTTTACCTACGAAATTCGAACTGCGCCACGCCCTGCGGTGTTTCGTGGGCATCATTCAGATATAACCTATAATGGAGATACTGATCCAGCTGAGTTCGTAATTCGATTCAACAACGAGATGGATGTATACCAGGTCTCGCAGCTAGCGAGGTGTAGGTTGTTCGCCGCCTCGCTAAGGGGAAGTGCCCAGCAATGGTTTTCAAAACTAGGGGCCCTGGTTACCATCGACTCATGGGAGCAATTTGTTGACATCTTTATCAAGCAGTTCCAATCTTCAATGCTCTATGCACCCCCTGTATCTACCCTGGCGAACATAAAGCAGAAGGAAGGAGAAACTCTTCATGACTATTTCAAGCGATTCAATGCTGAAGTATCTCACGTACGGGGGGTGAATGATGAAGCTATGAAGAATTTCCTTATCGCTGGAGTAAGGGAAGGGACTGAGTTCTGGAAGAAATTACAAGAGCAAACCCCTAGCACCCTTTCTAAGTTGCACAGGGTCGCTGAGCCTTTCAAGCGCGTTGAGAAGTCACTTGCAGATCTAAAAAAGAATAATGAAAGGAGTAGCAGTTGGAGTAGAAACAGGGGAGTGAAATGGAAGGACTCCAGGAGTCCGAGGTGAAGACGTGATCGAAGTCGGAGCCCCAGTCCAGAAAGAAGAGAGCGCGATCCACCAAAACGATCCCCGCCTCGATCTTGCCCTGCAAGGGGTGAAGATAAATATGTCCCTCTGGTCGCCCCAATTTATCACATCTATGCAGTTAATGCGCACAATGGGGTATTCAGGAGACCTGCACAAATGGGTCCGATAGGAACTGCAGACACTAGTAAATATTGTGCCTTCCATGAACAAATATGGCATGATACAACGAATTGCCGGGAGCTCAAACAGCAAGTGGATCAATTAATTCGGGATGGAAAGTTAACTGAGTGGGAGATTCGAGAAGTGAAGAAACATAATCCCAAGTCTGGCCTTGGTTATAATCAAGCTCCAAAGAGAGATATGCTCGTGAAGCTAAGGAGCGACCTCTCACTAATGTTCATCACTTGCAGGAACGACCCCCAAAGCTCTTCAAGGGGGAAGATACGAATATCATGTTCATGGAAGAAGATGCGAAGTGGGTCCACCACCCACACTCGGATGCCCTTGTTGTCCGAGTTTGTATTGGATCGCAAAATGTTTACAGGGTCCTTGTGGACAATGGAAGTGCAGTGAATGTTCTAACATACGAGGTCTATGAGAAAATGGGGTTCGTGGACAGAGACCTTATCCCTACCGTAGGGCATCTTTATGGTTTTACTGGAGCTTCAATCAATGTCAAGGGCCTCTTAAGGCTCCCCGTTACTTTAGGGGACGAGCCCTGTATAACTACACAGATCGCTGATTTTATGGTAGTTGATCAGCCCTCGGCCTATAATGCTATTGTGGGGAGGCCAATTCTAAAAGAAATGAGGGTGGTCACTTCTATTTACCATCTCTCTATGAAGTTCCCTACCCCGAATGGAGTCGGATGTGTTAGGGGAGCACAACATGAATCTCGTGAATACTATAACAAGGCCCTTAAGTCAGCAGAAAAAGGGAGTAACTCTATGATTGATAAGATGGAATGCGAAGAGGAAGACAAGCCTCGCAAGATAGCCCTCATGCCTTCACCAAATTGTAACATGATCTCAATCGAGGAGCTTCCAGATGATTACTTTGATAACTAGGGTATCCAGGTAGAACCGGTCCCAGGAGCCCTCATGATGGAGGCCTCGCAACCTGTGATGGTACTCCAAGAAGGAATTGTAGAAGAAGCTAGTGACGAAGGAGAGAGCCCAGAGCAGGCAGCTGTGCGAGCCCGAAATGGCAAATGGGTTCACAAGGAAACTTCCACACTAACAGAGCTACCAAGCGGAATCATACAAGAAACAACTGTTGTGAATGAATATGGACATGTGGGTGCAACCCCAATGCCGGAGGATGCGACCCCCCAACATGAAAAAAATAATACCCACGAGGCCGAGCCAAGCAGGGCTCGCGAGTATGATCTAGACCTTGATCCTCGCATCCCAGAACATGTAGAGCGAACTGGAGCAGCGGAGGATACTATTCCTATTCTTGTTGATTTACAAGACCCTTTTAAAGTGTTGAAGATAGGGTCGCAACTCAACCCTAGTTTAAGGGAAAGGCTTGTCGCTTTTTTGAGAAATAACTTGGATGTGTTCGCCTGGTCCCACGAGGATATGGTTGGGATTGATCCTAACGTTATATGTCACAGGCTCAATCTCGACCCCACCAAGAAATGAGTCAGACAGAAAAGTCGACCTATAAGTGAAGAACGAGCCGAGGCTCTCAAAGCAGAATTGGATAGACTCCTCGAGGCCGGGCTCGTTAGGGAATCATTCTACCCTGACTGGCTCGCAAACCCAGTCCTCGTGCAGAAACCCATTGGAAAGTGGAGGACATGTGTAGACTTCACTGATCTCAATAAACAATGCCCAAAAGATAGTTTCCCATTACCGAGGATAGATCAATTGGTGGATGCAACAGCGGGGCATGCGCTCTTTAGCTTTATGGATGCTTACTCTGGGTACAATCAGATACCCATGTATGGCCCTGACCAGGAGCACACCTCGTTCATCACAGATAGAGGGCTCTACTATTACATAGGGATGCCCTTCGGCCTCCTTAATGCTGGGGTGACTTATCAAAGGTTAGTCAATATGATGTTTGAAAAGCAAATTGGAAAGACAATGGAGGTGTATGTGGACGATGTGCTGGTAAAATCCAAGGAAGCTGGGGACCACATCGCTCACCTGACAGAAATGTTCAGTATCTTGAGAAAGTATATGATAAAGCTCAACCCACAAAAATGTGTATTTGGGGTCGAGTCTGGGAAATTCCTTGGGTTTATTGTCAACCATCGAGGTATCGAGGCCAACCCCACAAAAATAAAGGCTCTAATGGAGATGAGGTCGCCAAGATGTGTGAAGGAGGTTCAAAGCCTAACGGGGAGGATAGCTACTCTCAACAGGTTTGTCTCAAAATCATCAGACAAATGTCATGAATTCTTCAAAGCTATTAGAAAAGTGGGAAAGAACTTTGAATGGACCCCTCAATGCGAGGAGGCTTTTCAGAATATCAAGGAACAGCTAGGCTCGCCACCTTTGCTCTCTAAGCCCAAAGAGGGAGAGACACTCATTGTCTACCTCGCCGTGTCAACGCATACGGTCAGTGCAGTATTGGTTCGCGAAGAGGAAAAAGTTCAATATCCTGTCTACTATGTCAATAGAAGAATGTTAGACTCTGAGACTCGCTACACAAACATGGAAAAGCTAGCCTATGCCCTGGTGTTGTCCTCACGAAAGTTAAGGCCCTACTTTCAGGTTCACAGCATTGAGGTTCGCACCACCTACCCACTGAGGCAAGTAATGCACAAGCCGGAGTCTTCAGGGAGATTGTTAAAATGGACAGTAGAGCTTAGTCAGTTTGACATCAAGTTCAAGCTTCGTGGCCCCATAAAAGGACAGGCACTTGCAGATTTTATTTTGGAGTTTCCTCCCCAATCTAAGGGAGATGACTGGGCTATCGTAGCAGCACCAGAAATAACAGTTAGCGAGGACAAAAAAGAAAATTCAGCCTCGTGGTGGGAGCTATACGTAGATGGGGCATCTAATAAGGAAGGAGTCGGGGCTGGCATCGAGTTGGTAACTCCAGAGGGTCGTAAGATACAAAGTGCAGTGCACTTTTCCTTCGAAGCCACCAATAATGTAGTAGAGTACGAAGCCCTCATTACTGGTCTCAAACTGGCATTGGAAATGAAGGTGGAAAATCTCACAGCTTACAACGATTCTATGCTGGTAACATATCAACTCTGGAGTGGATGGCAAGCTAGAGGTGAGCAGATTGAGCTATATCTGCGATGTGCACAAAGGTTGATCGAAAATTTTAGCAATGTGACGCCCCCAGATCCGGGGTCGGAGATCTAGGCGCTCACGGTCCATTTTCCATTAGTAACATACCTGTTCTTGCACATAATATAAATAACACAGCCATCGACCCCACAATAAACTCACACCACACTCACACACACAGGTTAGAGCCTCAGAAACGTCACACATTGATTAAACAGTAATAAAGTTATCAGAGTTATTACAGACCGAATTAAATAGTATTTATGCTACCAGCAACACTTCGATATGAAGCGAAGTTGGCGGCTTGAAAGTTTGTTACGATACACTGCCTTGCACAGGTCATGCTGATAAATAAAACGTACTAACAAAAGCTGCCAACCAATCCAGCTAATGGGGCCTACCGGTGGAATATCAAGTGGTGGATCGGGCCTAGTCACCTGCTTTCGAACAGTCTGCCTGGGTCTTGCCATTTCGCTTAGCTGTTGTGTTTGTAAAATTTGAAAACAAGCAAGAGTGAGCAACTATAGCTCAGCAAGAAATATATATAAGATAGGCAATATATAATCTCATATGATTGGCAGTTGATATATTGGTTTGTTTCAATCAGTTATAAAATCATTTGTCATAGTTGATAAATCTCGAAGGTGCAACAATATGTGCCCTTGTTTTCAAAATAAACTTGTAGTTCTAGATACTGCATTGAATCAACATCTTTCTCATCAAAATAGAACACTATCAGCAACTTGGCACAAAAGGCTAAGAAGCAGTGTCAAACCATTTTTCCAAAATGGAGGAATGGGACTTAAAGAAAACACAAAACCTGACAAGGATTGACGATGATCAGTCGCCACATCCAAGTCCAATCATCCGCGGGTCTTCTCTACCGGCAGAAGGATAGAAACTACATCCGTAACTATCCCTCGGGTGAAAACTACATGCGTAATTGAGGTCCGACATCAGTCGACCGATGATTCTTGAAATCATACAAGAAGCAGAATCTGACCGGGGGTTTTCGAAAATGTTTTGAGTTCGAAAGAGTTCGAGTTTGAAAGTATTAAAAAGTATCTTGGATTAACTTTGTCTTTAAATAATGAACAATGATTAATAAATAGTATTTTAAGATTTAATATTAATAATTAATAAAATAATTATTCAATAAGATAAACTTTTAATCCAAGATAGGGTTTCGAGTATTTACGAAGACATAACAATAGTTATTTGAGTATACGATACCACCCGAATGACCCTTCGGGTTTTCGCAATCTAGATACGATATAATAATATACCGCTCCCCGGTCAATAGTATATACGGACCGCTACGACCTCTATTGCTAGAGTCGTTGTCCGAAGAAAACGTTTCAATCTAAGTTCAAGGGGTAAAAGCATACATGTACTTGTTCAATCTCAATTGCATCAATACTTCGATAAACATAGCATTTGTCCAATTCCTGGTAACCTCACTTCAATCTCCAGTTTCTCAAGGTCCTTGATCAATTCGTCCACTGACGTTATCATCTTAAGCTTCTCCTTTCGGCTAAGTGCATCGGCTACCACGTTGGCCTTCCCTGGGAGATAATGAATCTCACAATCATAATCTTTGAATAGCTCTAGCCATCTCCTCTGCCTCATGTTTAACTCTTTCTGAGTGAATATGTACTTTAAGCTCTTGTGATCCGTGTAGATTTCACACTTTTCTCCGTAAAGATAATGTCTCGAGATCTTCAAAGCAAAAACTATCGCTGCTAATTCCAAATCATGGGTGGGGTATCTTATCTCATACTCCTTAAGTTGTCTGGACGCATAAGCAATCACCTTACCGTGCTGCATAAGCACACACCCTAAACCTTTATGGGATGCGTCACTATAAATCACAAAATCTCCCTTATCATCAGGTAGGGCTAGTACTGGTGCCGTCACCAACCTCTTTTTCAACTCTTGGAAGCTCTCTTCGCATTTTTCAGTCCACACAAACTTCTCGGTCTTGCGAGTTAGTCGGGTCAAAGGGGCTGCTATCTTTGCAAAGTCTTGGACAAATCTCCTATAGTAGCCAGCCAGTCCTATGAAACTTCTCACCTCTGTCGGAGTGGTTGGTCTCTCCCAATTTGATACAGCCTCTATTTTGGCTGGGTCCACTAGAATACCTTGTTCGCTAATCACATGTCCTAAGAACTGAACTTCCTTCAACCAAAATTCACACTTCGAGAACTTAGCGTACAACTTTTCTTCTCTCAATGCTCCCAATACAATCCTCAAGTGCTCTGCATGTTCCTCCTTCGTCTTGGAATAAATTAAAATATCATCGATGAAGACTATAATACACTTGTCCAAGTATTTCTTGAAGACTCGATTCATCAAGTCCATAAAAGCTGCAGGGGCATTCGTTAACCCAAATGACATCACTAGGAACTCATAGTGTCCGTACCGGGTGCGAAAGGCCGTCTTTGGTATATCTTCTGGCTTAATCATTAACTGGTGGTACCTGGTCCGCAAATCAATCTTAGAGAAATAAACTGCATCTTTCAATTGGTCAAACAGGTCATCTATCCTGGGCAAGGGATACTTATTCTTGATAGTCACCTTGTTCAACTCCCTGTAGTCTATAGATAATCTCATGCTGCCGTCCTTTTTCACGAATAACACCGGGGCTCCCCACGGTGACACATTAGGTCTTATCATCCCTTTATCCAACAACTCTTGTAACTGAGTGGCCAGCTCTTTCATCTCCACTGGGGCTAGCCGATATGGGGCTTTCGAAATTGGGGCAGTACCCGGAACTAAGTCTATAGCGAACTCGATGTCTCTATCAGGTGGTAGTCCTGGAAGATCATCCGGAAATACATCCGCGAACGCGTTAACAACAGGGATTTCCTGCAGGTTTGGTGCCTCCTTCTTGGTATCCTTCACGTAGGCTAAATAGGCTTCGCATCCTTTACGTAACAACTTCTTAGCTTGAATCATAGTCAGGAACTTTTGGTTTTACCGTTTCCCACTAAACACTACTTCTTCATCCCCTGGCAGTCTCAAACTTACTTTCTTCTTGACACAATCAATCTGGGCTTCGTGGGTTGTTAACCAATCCATACCTACTATTACGTCAAACTCCCCTAGTTTAAAAGGTATTAAGTCTACCCGAAAGTGTCACCCTTCTATTTCTAAGTCACAACCTGGACATACTTGGCTAACGGGAATAATTTCATGATTAGCTATCTCTATTTGCAATCTGTCTTTCAATGGTTCCGTCTTAAGGCCTAACCGACATACAAAATCTAGAGATATGAAAGACTTGGTAGCTCCCGAATCAAATAAAACATTTGCCTTAACTGAGTTGAGTAGTAGAGTACCTGCAATCACATCCGTGTTCCTCACGGCATCCTGCACCGTCATGTTAAAAGTTCTTGCAGTAGGGGCCTTGTTAGAAGCAGTTCCACTCACTCTCGATGCAGCTGGCCCAGAGGACATACATTCCCTCATTCGGTGCCCTGGTTTCCCACACTTGAAGCAATTACCTCCGACACTCGGGTTGTTACTAGTTCCGCGACAGGCGTTAGCATAATGCCCTGTCAACCCACACTTGAAGCATTTCACATCTTGCAGGTTACACACGCCCGCATGTTTCCTTCCACATTTATTGCATTCTGGGGGTTGGGCTCGGGATGGGGTAGAGTAAGACGATCCCTGTGGTCGGCCGCTCTGGCCCACACTACAACTTTCAGCTCTCTTGGTTCCAAAGTTCCCGCTGGGTTGGGACATCGTTCCTCGCTTAAATTTGCTCGGAAAGCTCCCACCAGCAGAGTTTCCCTTTCGACTATCCAACTTCCTCTTCTTTCCTTCCCTCTCTTTCTGCATCTGTTCACTCCCAGCCTCAACAATTGACGCTTTCTGTACCAGGGTGGCATAGTCTATCAGCTCAAGAACCGCCACACGATTCTGAATCCATTGTTTTAGCCCTAATTGAAACCTTCGGGCCCTCTTTGCCTCAGAGTTCACATATTTCGGCACAAACCTCGACAGCTCAGTGAATTTGGCCTCATACTCGGCCACCGTCATGTTTCCTTGCTTCAGTTCCAAAAACTTCAGCTCCATTTGTGTCTCCATGAACCTAGGAAAGTACTTCTCCAAGAACAGCTCGCTAAATCTCTCCCAGGTTACCACACCTCTTCCTTCCAAATTCTTCTTAGCTTCCCACCAATAGTTCGCCTCACCCTTCAGAAGGTAAGTGGCGAAAACAGTCTTCTGCTCTTCAGCGACACCTAGTATCTCGAAAGATTTTTCCATTTCCTTCAGCCAGGCCCTTGCCTCGACAGGGTCGGCAGTTCCTTTAAATTCTGGGGGTTTCAGGGATTTGAAGTTCCGGAAAGCATTAGCATTAGCATTCTGGGGTGGTTGCTGAACTGGGGGACGGTCCAAGTTCTGCCTAAGTAACTCCATGAACTGTTCCATAGGGCCTCCCCTAGGATGTTCTACCTCTCGGGTATCATCACCAGCTTCTTCTTCTTTATACTCAGAGTCATCAAACAAGTTATGATCGTTGCCCTCATTCTCACTCAGGTTGGCATTCTCCCCTTCATGGTTCTGGTGGCCTCCGGCTCCATGGTGGCTACCCTGGCCCTCAGAACTGATCGGGTGAGCTCGAGTGTTCATTCTTCTGGGTGGCATGATTCTGATAATAAAACAAGAAAGGGGTTAGGGTTTTCCAATTACCTGACAGCGTTTGCACGGGTCAGGAGCGTATCGTTCCTCCTCATAAGGGTGGAAGTGCAAAAGTTTTAATAATCCGATGTTGGAGATAAAAAGTCAAACATTTTTGGGGAAAAAAATCCCTTTGGAATGCGAAAACATTTACAAGAGTTTTTCAAAACTTCGAAACCTCAAAAATATTTTTCAAAATTTCAAAACACTTTTTTTTTGAAAAAAAATTATTTTTAAAGATTGTAGGAACATCTCTGGAAATCGTAGAAAACAATTTGAAATCGCATATCGTAAATTTGAAACAGCATGGTTGTATTTGTGGCTTGTAGCAATTGTATAATCACAGTTGTATATCAAAACAGTAAAGCATGGCATCGGAAAGTAAAGCAGTTGAGGCAATATTAAGGAAACTGAAACTAAATAAGTACGGTACAAGGGTTATCACAAAGTTTGGATGTTAGAGCCAAATACATAGTTCCGATGTCAAAGTCTAGCAAAAGTGGAACTAATACAAATACATCGTCCGAATAGTCAGGCTACACAAAAGTAGGGCTACATCCATACATACTACCCGAAGTCACATCTACATATCTGTAGGTCAGTCTACTCATCCACTGGTCAGAAAGGATACCACTGCACAAGTCAACTATCCCGCAAAATTGACACACTAATGTCATCTGAACCTAGGGGACTGAGCTATAAGTAACACATCATGGGGCCGCGCCGCGATGGAGCAAGGTCCTCACTCGGGCAAATGCACGACGCACAACACGCCTAGCATCCCTAGCCTGGATCACTCCGCCCCCGCGGATCCCTAAACCAAGAATCCTATCGCGACTCCTCATCTCAATCCGGTGGAGTCGAGCCCTAGTCCTCCTAGCAACAGCAGTCCTCATCTCAGCCTGGATCCTCAAGCGCGCCTCGCGCTCCTCCACTAGTGCCCGCCTCGCCTCGTTAAGTCGGGCCTCTGCAGATAGTAAGCATGCTCAGTACCCGACACTGGGGGTAGGTCCATCGGTGGAGGTGGTATGACAGGAACAGGAGTAGGTGCAGCAGTAGTAGCAGCAGCAGCAGTAGCAGGGGTAGGGTCAAGCTCCTCCCCGCCAGAAGTGTCATCCTCAGAGTCACCGTCCGATGAAACAGGACTAGATGTCTGTGGAGAAGGTGGTGGTGACACAACACGACCCTCGCCGGATCTCACACTCTCCTCATCAGTAGCTACAGGAGATGGGGAAACAGGCTCTGGCTCGGGCTCAGGCTCAAAGGGCTCCTCAACGGGATCCTCATCATCAGTACTCTCTATCACTGTAATCCAGGGGCCAAGCTCGGAGTCAGCACCCATATCCTCCTCAGGATCCTCGGTCTCTCGCATCAGGGCCTCATCATGCTCTCTCTCGAAAGCCTCAGGGTCTGGTATCTCCTCCATCTACACAAGGGAAATAAGGTGGGTCAATTAACCATAAAAGAAGGGTTTAGGAGTAGTTCCCTCACGGGCCTTAAAGTCAGGGCTATATCCGATAACCCGACTACAAACTCGATGAGAGTTCTAAGTATTATTAAAGTTGTTATTAAGGTTATAGTTATTGTTATTATTATTAGGGTTGCTTTCTTAAATTACTATCATTTTTGAGAACTGTAACCTCGCTCTGATACCATTTCTGTGACGCCCCCAGATCCGGGGTCGGAGATCTAGGCGCTCACGGTCCATTTTCCATTAGTAACATACCTATTCTTGCACATAATATAAATAACACAGCCATCGACCCCACAATAAACTCACACCACACTCACACACACAGGTTAGAGCCTCAGAAACGTCACACATTGATTAAAAAGTAATAAAGTTATCAGAGTTATTACAGACCGAATTAAATAGTATTTATGCTACCAGCAACACTTCGATATGAAGCGAAGTTGGCGGCTTGAAAGTTTGTTACGATACACTGCCTTGCACAGGTCATGCTGATAAATAAAACATACTAACAAAAGCTGCCAACCAATCCGGCTAATGGGGCCTACCGGTGGAATCTCAAGTGGTGGCTCGGGCCTAGTCACCTGCTTTCGAACAGTCTGCCTGGGTCTTGCCATTTCGCTTAGCTGTTGTGTTTGTAAAATTTGAAAACAAGCAAGAGTGAGCAACTATAGCTCAGCAAGAAATATATAAAAGATAGGCAATATAACATCTCATATGATTGGCAGTTGATATATTGGTTTGTTTCAATCAGTTATAAAATCATTTGTCATAGTTGATAAATCTCGAAGGTGCAACAATATGTGCCCTTGTTTTCAAAATAAACTTGTAGTTCTAGATACTGCATTGAATCAACATCTTTCTCATCAAAATAGAACACTATCAGCAACTTGGCACAAAAGGCTAAGAAGCAGTGTCAAAGCATTTTTCCAAAATGGAGGAATGGGACTTAAAGAAAACACAAAACCTGACAAGAATTGACGATGATCAGTCGCCACATCCAAGTCCAATCATCCGCGGGTCTTCTCTACCGGTAGAAGGATAGAAACTACATCCGTAACTATCCCTCGGGTGAAAACTACATCATTAATCACCCTCGATGAAAACTACATCCGTAATCATCCTTCGGCAACACCTGGGCCGGAATAATAAGTGATGGACTGCCTGGCTCACGGCCGCTTACACATCCCGGGAATCGTTCGTCAACGGTTCCCACACCTGCCAGAGTCCCTTTTTCGTTTCTTTTAAAACTTGATTTTGATTGAAAACAGAGTAATTGAGGTCCGACATCAGTCGACCGATGATTCTTGAAATCATACAAGAAGCAGAATCTGACCGGGGGTTTTCGAAAATGTTTTGAGTTCGAAAGAGTTCGAGTTTGAAAGTATTAAAAAGTATCTTGGATTAACTTTGTCTTTAAATAATGAACAATGATTAATAAATAGTATTTTAAGATTTAATATTAATAATTAATAAAATAATTATTCGATAAAATAAACTTTTAATCCAAGATAGGGTTTCGAGTATTTACGAAGACATAACAATAGTTATTTGAGTATACGATACCACCCGAATGACCCTTCGGGTTTTCGCAATCTAGATACGATATAATAATATACCGCTCCCCGGTCAATAGTATATATGGACCGCTACGACCTCTATTGCTAGAGTCGTTGTCCGAAGAAAACGTTTCAATCTAAGTTCAAGGGGTAAAAGCATACATGTACTTGTTCAATCTCAATTGCATCAATACTTCGATAAACATAGCATTTGATATAATTTGAAAACTACAAACACAACAGTAAAAGTCCTTGTATATGGATAAGTTTTGAAAAGTAAACTTGCCTTGGTTTGGTTGGGGTGGTCGAGCGTGCGGATTCGAACGATCTATACATAAGCAATAATCGTTCGTTAGTACCTTAACAATATCTCTTTAATTACGGGGTTTTAAGGGGGTACGAAATTAACTTAACAACTTCGTCTTATGACTCCCTAGCCCCACTATAGGTCCATGTCATCACTCGATTACGCTCGTCACTTACTCGACTTAATTTAGTTACCACGTTCGAATCAATCCACTAACCCTAGAATCATGTTCCACTAATCGACTTTTTCCATTGCGCGAATTTTACTCTAGCATTTTTATAAAATCCAAAAATTCATATTTTAATCCAATTCCTTTTGGGTGGTCTTCACCACTGCATTACCTACATTCTCAAATTTTTCCATGATCCCACATATATTTTAAGGTGTTTAAACAAGGTTCACAAGGGGGTCACTTAATGCAGTCCATCGTCCAGAAACAAAATTCACTCCTCCGGCCATAACTAAAAATCCACACATCACCTAGCTATGAACCTTACATTTCCAGAAACTACATTCAATTATCTTTCCAACAATATAAGGTAGGACATCAGGGGACATCATTTGGGGGTTCAAAATCGTGCTACAACACAGATCAAAGTTCCTGGACAAACTCAGCAAGCTCAAACTACTTAGATCAACCATTATTCATACTTCCATAACATAATCACCACTTAGTACACTTAGATCATGGTTCATAACACTCATGGAGATATATATATTAACCATAGTCATAAAAATCACAATCTCAACATCAAAACTCAAGATCCATGCTATCCAATACATATACATCCAAGACTAGTCCTAAAACACATGGATCTACTACCATACTATATAAACACTACATAACCAAGGGGGTTTGAGATTTGTATACCTTCTTGAGTAGCTAAAGACCTTGGATGAGCTTTACAACAACTAAGAACACTTGGATGAGCCCTCACAAACCTTAATCCTTCAAGATCTAAAAGATAACAACTTATGTTAACACCCTTCTAAACTTTCAACAATTTTTATCCCAAGAATCAATGGATGGAATGCTATGAAATTGATACCATACCTCTATTATAATGCAAGGAAGCCCTAGGATTTTTTGCTTGAGGTTGTAGATGAGGAAATGTTGGAGAGAAAATCTCTCTTTCTCTCCTCTTGTAGTTCGGCCGAGAGCTCTAAAGGGGGGGGAGAGTGTTTTCTTGTGTTTTGTTTTTGAAAGGTAATGAAATGGTAAGTAGGATATGTATTATTGTGGGTATTAGGTGTGGTTCACATGTTGCCAAGCTAGAGTCTAGGTTGTCTCCCCATGCCCTATTGTCCCCTAGGTACAACATCCATCACACATGTCACTATTCACTTCTACTTTATGCTTTCTAGTTTCTTTTCCTAACTAGCTAGTTACATGGCACTTGCATGTAATTTCTTTCCTTGTAATATTATTCTCCCACCAATGCTTGTTATTTAATCTTTACTTCGTATCGTATCTTAATTATTCTCTCGTAATAATATTTCGTCGCGTAGAGATTTCCCCTATAATTCCTTAAGTACTTATTGTGTAAATTCCTCGAATGTTCATAATTCCTCGTCATAATTCTTAATAAATCCTTTAATACTCTAACCATTCTCAAATCCCAAGTTTTATAAATATTACTAACAATAAGACTCTTGCCTTCACAATCTCTCTGTATATCTTACATAATAAATGCAACAACGCAGTTTCTCAGACAATCAATTCTATTAATCAACAGGGATGACTAGAAAGGTTCCATAATGATAATGTCACAAGATATTAGATAAAAGGAAATATTACCAAAAATTAGGGTTCTTACAAGCAATGTCAAGGTCGTTCATATCAGAAGAGAAAAGAATCAAGGAGCAGATGCATTTGAAAAATTGGGGTCGCGCCGCGAGGCCACATTACTTGGAATTATCCCACTGGAAATTCAGACAAAGCCCAGTGTACCAGAGGAATTCATTATGGAGATAGCGACCCCAGGGTTGACTTGGATGACCCCAATATGGGAATATGTGAAAAATGAAGCTCTGCCTCAAGACAAGAAAGAAGCAAGGAAGATTAAATATCAGGCTGCTTGCTATGTCATTTATGATGAAGTCTTGTATCGAAGAGGATTTAACATCCCACTCCTGAGGTGTGTAGATGGGGAAGAGTGTAATTACATTCTCAGAGAAGTCCATGAAGGGATATGCGGCAATCACATGGGGGGTAGCTCGATAGCCCATAAAATTCTTCGCCAAGGGTATTATTGGCCTACGCTGAAAAAGGATGCATTTGAGTTTTCAAGAAAATGCGATGCCTGTCAGAGGATCGCCAACTTCAGCAACGTCCCTGTCTCTCAGCTTACCTCGCTAACAAGCCCATGGCCCTTTGCTATGTGGGGTATTGATCTAATTGGGGAACTCCCAAAGGGTAAAGCAGGACTTAAATATGCAGTAGTGGCCATTGACTATTTCACCAAGTGGGCCGAGGCCGAGCCACTTGCAACTATCACTGCAAAGAAGCTCAAGGACTTCATTTACAGAGCAATTGTGTGTCGCTATGCGATCCCATATCAACTCATTTCGGATAATGGGAAGCAATTTGACAGTAAGGAAATGAAGGAATTCTGTGAAAATCTGGGAATAAAAAAGAGTTTCTCAGCTGTGAGCCATCCTCAGACGAATGGTCAAACTGAGGCCATAAACAAAATCATAAAACACACTTTGAAAGCCAAACTGGAAGAGAGCAAAGGTAATTGGCGTAAGGAGTTACCAAGGGTTTTGTGGTCATACAATACGACCCCAAGGTCGACCACAGGGGAAACACCATTTTCACATACTTATGGATGCGAGGCCATGGTGCCAGTCGAAGTGGGCTCAGGGTCATTTAGAAGAGAACATTACGATCCCGAGGCAAACGAGGTCAATCATAGGCATTATTTGGACATGATAGAAGAAACTAGAAGCGAGGCCCAGCTATGCCTCGCAGCCTATCAACAACGAACAGCGAGATACTATAATGGAAAGGTCAAAGCGCGATCTGTACATACAGGTGACCTAGTACTTAGAAGAGTCATGCCTAACACTAAGGTCCCAGGTCATGGAGTTTTTGGCGCTAATTGGGAAGGACCTTACAAGATCTATGCTACTCTTTCAGAAGGGACCTACTATCTCACTGATATGGAAGACAAAGTTATTCCGCGAGCTTGGAATGCGGAGCATTTGAGAAAATACTATCAGTAAAGGCCTCGCCCCTGGTAGCCTCTCTCTACTACTACTTAGCATGAATAATTGTGATCATATAGACACCTCCCCTTTATGATGTAATGACTTTTGGGCCTCGTCCCTACTTATCAAGTACTGGGCCTCGCCCCACTTATTAATGCATGAGTTCGTTTGCTTTATGAATTGCTTTATTGTGCATTCAAAATTTGCTTGCTTGTCTATTAGCATTTACATTTCAAGGTCCAAGCCATCTCAACGATGCTGGAATCGCACTTGAAAACAACTCAAAGTAGCTGCTCACATCTTAAATTATTCGCAACAATAAAAGGAATCTAAGCAAAGGAATATATGTTTGAACTACTCAAAGCACTTCGCATCTGCGAGCACAACCTATTTTCTAATGATCCGTGAGAAGAACATCAAAGTTACTTATGTAGTATGTTAACGAAGATAATCCACATGAAGATTTAAAGGAAAAGAGCAATTATATAAGGCTAAATGAAATGGAAACAAAAGCAATGACATTGAATGAAGCAAAGATTAGGTTAAAAGTTAGAAGATCGCTACGCGATCCCAGAATTCTTGACCAACAAAAAATATTGTTACAACTTGCGAGGCCTTAAAAGGGAGCCCGCATCCCAAATTCAAATATTCAAATTGTCATTACAAAAGTAATTCAAGAAGCTGTTTCATTCTGATTAGTATTAGCGGCGGCCTCATTTGCTAGCCTCGCTTCTTCTGCCAGCCTTGCCTTCTCGGCATCCTCCTCCGCGATCTCCAGTTTCAGAATTTCTGCATAGTCAGCATTTCCAGGCCCAAGCTGGTCCCAGTCAAAGTCGGTGATCGCACGAATGAATCCCTTCATGAAAGTGACTTGTCCCTGGGCAAGGAATTTCTCTTCAGCAGATGCTAGCGAGGCCTGTGCAGCAGTCAAATCGCTTTTTAGCTTCGTGATCTCCTCATCCTTCTTCTTCATAGCCTCTTCGCTGGACTTCTGCAATTCCTTGAGAGATTTCTCAAATTTGTTCTTCTCCCTACGGGCAGTTTTCAGATCTGTACGAATTTGGGCAGTATCGTGAGAGAATTCTTTCTATAGGTCTCCTCTAAGGATCGCTTGTCCTCAACCTTCTGGAACTCAAGCACCTTATTCTTTTTGTCCAGCTGAAAAAAGTGTTTAGTGTGCGCAGCCTGGCGAATAAATGCCTCAGCAAGGCATCGGGTCAGAGCGTTAGCATTTTCTTCTGGGGTCGCTTTCCACCAGTTAGAAGTCTCGGCTTCTTCTGTGTACTTATTTCCTAACGCAGCGAACAGATGCTGAGAAGGGGTAGCGGCTGTGACCCCCAAAGGCAATTGGGAAAGCAAATCTGGTTGCCGGTCCTTTTTGGCTCGCTTGAGAGGGCTCTGTTCATCGAGGCCTAGGACTTGATCTGGCACAAGAGGGAAAGCAAGCCAGCGAGGCTGGTTTGAAGAGGCGGATTGTTGATAATTTTTTGAGAAGCTGTTTTTGGGGGAATTGGTGCTTTTAGCGCAGAGGCTATCTTCGAAGTTAAATTTTTGGAGGCACCTCGCTGGAGAAAGGGAGAAACCTGACCAGTTCGGTTCGACATGCCTGTACAAGGAAAATAAAAGACAAGTTAAAAATAGTTCAATAAATCTGGCACAAAGTATGATAATCAAGATTCAAAGTTAAATGATGGTTATACATGTAGAGAGAAAAAGAAATGCGATGCAATATGTAAACAATGTGAGGGATCATATCAGAGTACCCTCTTCATCTGTTATCTCAACATGAGAAGACGAGGCCTCTTCTCGTAACTTTCTTTTCTTTGAGGCCCGCCTCGCGTTCGAAGGCCCCGCTTCAGAAGAGAAACCAACTCCCTCCTTGAGGAATCCACATTCTATTAAATTATCTAAGGAAAGAAGAGTCCTAATGTTTCTCTCTTCCTTAGTGGATTTTACTAACACATCATCAACTCATTTTTTCTCTTCACCTTTCAAAACGGTGCGAACTGGACCGACTGCGATGCCAAAGGAGTTGTTAGTTTATAAACAAAGAACAAAGAATAAGGCAAAGGGCTACAGCCTCGATAGCTTACCAGGAAGGTAGTTGAAACTTGTTTTAACTCGGGGAACCTCATGGACATAGAAGAAGGGCTCTTTCCACGAGCCCGCGTTGCTTATCCCACCAGGAAGGAGATTTTTCTTATTGAACTCCGGCCACACGGAGAAATAGATATAACCAAAGTCCTTGGCCCCACATCATTTAAGTTGGAGAAAATAGCCCATCGTCTTTGCGTCCATGCGAGGGTACCCAAGCTTGTGATAGAGTATGTACAAGGTGATCATGGATCGATAACCATTTGTGCTAATCTGAATGGGGGCTAGAAAATATGTCTCGCAGACGTCTCGTATGAAGGGGTGAAGGGGCGAAGAGACGCCAATCTTCATTAAGGGAACCGTCAAGACCATTCTAGGCACCCTGCCTCCATTCTCTTTATGGTTGAAGCGATAACATCGCATGGCTTTTTTAGGAAGGATGATTTTGCCTTCAGGCCTTAATCTAGCCACCCCTTCTGTAATGGTTTTCACTATCAAGGTTGAGGACATGTCGCGACATGCGAGTATGCGAGGCTCACCGGGCTTCACCTTTGAATCAGGTGGGATTTCTTCAGGGCGAGGCCCCCCCACATATATAATGCCCTCGAGCTCTGGTTGTGGGGTTGGAATGTAAGGATTAGGCAAAGCCTCCGGGACATAATCATAATCCTTGAAATTTACCACTCTTGACACCTCGTCAAGACCTCCATCATCTGAAGATGGCTCTTCATAGTCATCATCTTCGGAGTTGGCTTCGTTATCGGCACCTCCCTCAATATCGTAATAGGCATCGCCTAATGAATCTGTCGGAGAGTCGCTTATATGGATGGGCGACATGGCTTGAGGAGGGGGTATTCTAGCAAAGATTTGTGCTGCTTGCGAGCTAAATGCCTCTCCTTTCTTCTTCAACTCTTCAATCTCACGTTCGGCATCTGTCATTTCGATTCGGGGCTCGTTATAAGCTGGAAGCACATCTAAGGATTGATCACGTGAGCTCGCAGGGCGCTTGGATCGCCACTTATCTAAGGGTACCTCTCTGGTGTAATCTTCATGTGACCATTGTGAGTCAAAATATAATTTAAAGGAGCTTTCGCTCGTACTAGTTGCCCTCGCGATGTTGGCAGCAGCCTCATTGCTAATTCGAATGTTTGGAAGAGCAGAAGGAGTCCTCGAGCTATCATCGTTCGACATCTGAAAGAGAACGTGAACAATTAAGTGTATGCCCTTACAGAAAGCAAAAAGGGATAAAGAGAAGAAAAGAATAAATGAGTAGAAAAACTCTACGTGTCCTCACTTCGCTCACGAATCGGAATAAGGGATCGTAATTCTACCTAAATTAAGGGATCGCTATTTTACCTAAGCGAGGATGAGATCGCTAAATAATATTGAAGGTAAGGGATCGCAGTTGTGAGGGATCGCATCGTGTACAATTAAAGCTATTCAATCATGCAATTACAATGAAGAACAATAATTTAATTATGAGGGAAGAATGAAGACTTACTTTTTCTTGAAAAACGTTGAAGAAATCTGAAAAACTTTTGGGGTCGCGGATTCTGGTGCCTTCAAATTTTCGTTGTTTGATCTGGGAGCAATCCGACAGCACTTCGACAATGTGTTTGTGAGAATGAAAAATGGAAATGATAGTGACAGGAGTATATATTGTCATCAGGAGAGAGAAAGATACAGGACACGTATCAAGATCTCAACCGTTGAACACGTATCTCGAGACGCAATAGCTGTCAAACCCCTTCACATTCTTAGGGTCGCGACGTCTCCAACGGTCATATTATATATCAACAAAAGGCCGAGGCTTCGCCTCGCGGTTTCATACATCCTCTCTTTGAGTCCACATCGCATCTTCAATGACAACATGGACTTCGGGGTAGTTGTTATGCCCAAATCTGGCATAATATTTATCATGATTTAATTAGCTAAATTAACGGTTCATAATTGACTATGGGCCTAGAAGATGACAATTGGGTCACTAAAATCCACTATTGAAATCAGGCCGGCACAACTACAGGGTCACCTCGCTCATGATCCGGTCTAAGGGATCGCTTCGCTGATACCCCTCTCAGGGATCGCTTCGCGCTACTATCACATCTACAGGCTAAATGAGATCGCTGTCTCCTTCCCTACTAGAAGGCTCGTAGCTAGGCCCCTCGCGGTCATATGAGTAATTGGATATTTGGGACCGCTTCGCATGGTCAGGCCCCTCGAGGTCGCATGCTAGGTTCTACTTCACTTCTCTAACCATGCGAGACTATCGGTTTCCTTCTATAAGCCATGGATCATGGATAAGAATTGAGGACTCATTGCCACATCAGCCTTATACGAGTGGGCTTGGGCCATGACTTGTCTCCTAAAACCCTAGCCCGTCTAGGTAACTTGCTGCCCAAGAACTACGTACGGCTTGATCCCTATAAATAGGGTACGTAGGCACCTTGATGCGGATGAGAAACAGTTCACCCCTGCAAACACCTATCAAGTTCAGCCACACTTACATACACAAACCCTAATCTTTTGTTCTTCTTTCATTAGCAAAATATCCGTATTTTACTCCATTAATCCAGCAAACCTCCAAAACATTGTTATACAATATTCTCCTTATAACAATATTTTACCTACCATAATAGTGCATTACAGGGAATTTTGTAAACATTGATTGCTAATATCAGTTGAGAATTAAATAAAAATTCTGGTACCTCACTAGCTCTTGTTGCACCTAGTCTTTGAACCAGATTATCCATCAGCAACATGAGTTGCAAATCAATAATTCTTAAGTACTTACCCATGTATTTAAGTAGTGGATCTTTTAGCCTCTTGTCATTGTAGAAACAATCCCATCTAAATTTTAATAGAATCCTATAGTCTAATAGTCCTAAATATATACCCATGTATTTCCAATTTTTTTAGGCTTTTAGATCGAATCGTTAAACGTATGGCAAAAGCCAATAGGAAATCTTACAAGTAAAATACAAGTTTAGGTCAAAAACTATAGTAGCTACTTTGTAAAGCTATTATCATCAATATTTAAAAACATCAAAGCAAGCACAGCTAACAGGTAAAAAGAACAGAATTCTTCTTTTAACAGTCACAGGTAAAACCTCAAGATCACATTGGAAAAAAAGTGATAGCTTTCAACACGATTAAGATTGGAGAGAAAATTGCTATTGCTCATTTCTTATTTCCACCCTTGACAGCATCTCCGGCCTTGGTCTGCAACAAGAATAGGAAAACAGCATATTTTAAGTTCAAGCTATAAACATTTTGGGGGGTGGCTGGGTGGGGGCAGTAAAATGGTTTATAACACAGGAGGTACCTTCTTCACACCACATATTTTCTTGGCACGATTCTTCCTCTCCTTAAGTTGTTTCCTTGACTTCTCAACCATGGTATCAAGTCCATTCTGCCAATACAAGGACGCAAATGACATTATAATCATCAATTTATTAGTTTGTGCCGTTCAGACTGCTTTGCTAATATTATCCAGCAGAATTCTACTAACCACACAGGTTACAATTGCCAACATATCTAACAATTACTACCAAGTAAATAGATCATTGTATGTTCTCCTAAACAAAATGTAGTTAATACCACTCAAGTACGAGTGGGAAAACAAGGTCCACGACATATTCCTAAGAACAAATGCTGCCTAGACATCATTTCACATGTTGTATCAGCAAATGTGGCAAAACCCTTCAAGACTAGAACTTTCTGAAAGTAATTCAAAGGGTGACTAATGAAAAATGATTAGCCTTACATTATTTAACTTGATCCATAATTGGTGACTGGCCAGGAACAAAATGTTTATGTCTTCGCACTCATTTGAGCAAGCAGACAATACAAGTCTTGTTTTTAACTAACAAAGACTACAGATTGTAATGAGAAAGGTTCGGCCTAGTAATCACAAAAACTGCTGATGTACACTTTAAAGAATTCCGAAGTGAACAAAAGTGAATGTACTTACCTGGCGAAATGTACGAACAGAACCTTGTATCATTTAGCAGAAGTTAAGTATATTTGTACAGTTTAAACAATGTTAGTAAAACTTGTAACTAATCACCTTAAAAACACCAGAATTTTGTAATTACTAAAAAGAAAAGGAAAGAAAAAAAACCGGTTTAGCTTTTTCCATGTACATGTGAAAAATTAAACACATTCCTAGATACAACCATCTTCACTTCACTGATGAAACTTTTAGTCGATCAGAGCATGATTTGCAATGGCTCTTTCCAATACTCATATTTCCTAACAATGTATAGTTTTTCTTTTAGAGCGGCTGTGAAAATTCAAAAAAATCAATTAAACCTTATAAAAATTTTCGAATTAAAAAGTCTTCATATATGTTGTTACACACCAATATCAACCTCAATCATACAAGCATTCTTCTTCCCATCTCTCCACTAGAAAACCAACCATCTCCTGTCAATCATAAAGCATCTTTAGGGACTTGACTAAATATCAACAAATTATCGTAGCTATTTAATTAAATCAAAACTCTTTCTCAAGTCCTATATTTTATACAATAAATTATATTTACGAAATGAATAACTGCTTGAAATATGTTAAAAGAACCAAAGTAGAGCAATATATGGGTTCAAAATTAACAAATTTTACAAACAATGTTGTGGAATAAAAACTAGGTTACGAAATTGTATTTAATGCTAGGGTTCGGGAACTTCGTGCTTTAATGGCTGTTTTCGTGTTTGAGACTGATCGGTCCTCATAGAGTGCCTACGTATCTCGTGATGAGAATCAAGCCAAAACGTTGTTCTGAGAATGAGGGGTCAGGCCCTTATATAGGCTGACACGCCTTAGAATTATGGGAGGAGTCAGAGACTTGGTGGGCAAGCCACCGCCTTGAGGAAGATTCTAGTCTCCTTCCATATAGGAATCAGTTTCCATGTTGAAGTATGTGCCTTGGAGGCTAAGTCTGATGAAGAGCAGTATCCTTATCCGACTCTTATTGCTGAGTTGTTTGTTACCCTTAATATTAATAACGAAATTATTATTAAAAATAGGGTTTGGGCCTGTCTGGTGGGCCCCACGTTTGGACCATGACGGGTCTAATTAATGCAACATTAAATATGTCTTTAGGGCATATTTTTAGCCCATATCATTTGCCCCCCAACTTCTAGGAAAACTAATCAGGTTTTCCTTGAAGTTTTAACTGTCTTGTTCGAGACTCGGGTCAGGGTTTATCTTTATGTACAAGTGTTTTTCACAAGTATCGTCTTGATGTAAAGCATGGAGCGATCAACGCGTTTACGACGTTGAACGGCACTAAACAGCGCTAAACAGCCCTTAACGACGTTTAAATGATGTTAAACGACGCTAAACGATGCTCAACGGCGTTAAACGGTGCTAAACGGCACTAAACGGCAACAACGAAAGGAGACCCGGGACAGTTACAGCCACACCCGGTCAGCTAGTCGGTAGCCAGGTGCTCCTGGTCGCCTGCCAGGTGCTCCTGATCGGCTGACAAGTGCACCTGGTCGGCTGACAGGTGATCCTGGTCGGCCAGACCCCTTTCCAGGCAGCTGGTCGGCTGCCAGTGCTCCTGGTCGGCTGACAAGTGCTCCTGGTCGGCTGACTGGCTGACCAGGGCTTCGTGTTGACTCAACGACACTAACTGACGCTTAAACGACGTTTAATCTATGTTGAACGACGTTAAATGGCATAAGACCGCACTTACACGGTGCTAATCGACGCTAAACGGCGTTAATCAGCCTTAAACGATGTTTAAACGATGTTAAACGACGTTAAATGGCATAAGACAGCACTTACACGGTGCTAATCGACGTTAAATGGCGCTAATCAGCCTTAAACGACGTTTAATCTATGTTAAACGATGTTAAATGGCATAAGACGGCACTGCACAGTGCTAATCGACGCTAAACGGCGCTAAGCTTTAGGAATGTTCGAAGGTCGACGTTCGTTTTGGAAAGTAAAAAACATTTACCAGAACCATCAACCGGGCCAACCAACAGACGGGAGGTGCCAAGAGGTCGGCCAGACCCCTTCTCAGGCAGCTGGTCAGCTACCAGGAGGTCCTGGTCGCTTGCCAGGTGCTCCTGGTCGGCTGAGGCTGCCAAGAGGTCAGCCTGACCCCTTCACAGGCAGATGGTCGGCTGCCAGGAGGTCCTGGTCGCCTGCCAGGTGCTCCTGGTCGGCTGAGGCTGCCAAGAGGTCGGCCTGACCCCTTCCCGGGCAGCTGGTCGGCTGTCAGGAGGTTGGCGGTCTTTCCTCGGGCGCCTTGTCGTGCCTCTCGGAGCTTTTTCGCAATGTCTGAATTCTCGTTCTTGAATCATGACATTGATTTTTGGCTGTTGAATACCACCTTTCGAAGCATAATTATTCTTTTGATTAGCCAAGCTAATCTCTTGCAATCTATCTTCCTTAAACGTAATTAACTCTTAATGCTTAGTTAAGCGTTCAAGCGTAGCCTGGCGCAACATACTCGCCTAAATGCTTCTTTTCTTTGGAATTGTATAAATTTCTTACGATTCTTTCCATATATATCGGATGAATTTCATCTTTTTTCGCTCATAAACGATAGATGACCTGCAAACACGAACCGGGCTGTCTATCGACCTGTTGCAGGTCATGACTTTCCTATAAAAGAGATGGAGTAGTCTTCATTTCATTTCACTCCTTCACTTCTTCACTTCTAAAATTCTCTCTAAAAGCTCTTCCAGTTCTAAGGCTTCCAAGTTCTAGTTTCAAGTTCCAAGTTCGAGTTAAAGATGTCAGACGGCAACCGCGCACCTACCCCATCATTCTCTATGTCCGAGGCGATGTCCAAGAGGACCATGGCAAGAACTCTTCGAGGTAAAACTAGATTGCAACCTCCCTCATATATTGATCATCGATTTCATTCTTTATTAAACTTGTTGAGTACTATGAGGGATGCATTCCCTAACAGTTCTGAATTAGACTCGTACCATAGTCCGTGTAAGCTAAACGAGCATGATGTAGAGGAAATTAGAAAGATAAATTGCTTCCCGGACTCGGTCAAGGTCCGTCTTCCTGGCTTAGGTGACAGAACCTGTAATTGGCATCCTGAGAAGCTATGTGTTTTCAAGGGTGCCCTTGAAGCAAGTTTAAGATTTCCAGTTGATCCATTCATTTCCAGGCTTCTAGCGGAGATCCAGGTTCATCCCTGCCAGCTATATCCTAATGCATGGCGTGCTATTCTTATTTTCATGTTAAGGTGCCGGGATCTAAATATCTATCCGACCACCACAATGTTCCGAAGCATATTCGCAATAAAGAATTCTCCTGACTCTAAAAAAGGATGGATCAGTATCCAACACAGAACCAGTGTTCCTCTTATTGTGAATGCCTTCTTCTTCCCAGATTCCCATCATTCTAGGGAAAATGAGTTTGTGATTCTGAAATGGAGTGGTGGCAACTGGGGCCATTTCTTTGTGTCGAAGTTCGGAAAAGTGAAAGACAGTCTGCACTTCGTGTGTGATCTCAGCCCAAAAGAGCTACTTGACCGAGATAGATTAATTGCGGATGATGGTCGAACTCATTATAAAGTTTTCTTGAATGAGAAGAGACTTGTGGAAGCTGGCCTTAGCTTACTTTCTATTGAGGGTAATTTTTTATTGCACATTATGAACTCTGTTTCTTCTTATCCCAATATCTTTTATGTTGCAATTTTAGCTGCTGAAGAAATAGACAGCCCTCCCGAGAACCAGCCGAAGGTTACTAGAAGGATGATCAAGAAAGCCGAGGCGGCTGCTGCAACCCCTGGCCAGAAAATTCCACAGTTCCTGTCGGGATGTTCTTCGAAAAGATCCCGGAATGCTAACGGGAAAATCGAATCCCCTTTCATCCCTGGTTGGGGTATTTGCGAACAAGACTCTGTCTTGGGATGCCCGGAATCGGCCTTGGATTGGTCTAAGTTTAGCATCACTCCCCCCCGATCTTTTGACAGTGACTGCCGGGGATAAAATCGACGAGGCGGAGACTCTAGGAGCCCAAGCCCTATATCAGGTTTCACACTCTCCATCTTAGATGTAATGTCTTCATATGACTTATCATTGTAATTATCTCACTAATTATTTGTTCCAGGCCAATGCCTACTTCCAGGCCAGCACTCGTCAAGGCCGAGCATACCGAGATGAAAACGTGGGCTTAAAAAAGGAAAAGGCAATATTTGATGACAAATGTCAGGACTTAGAGTCCAGGGCCATCCGTACTGAAGCTAATGCACATTCTTTCCAGAGGCAATATGACTCCTTGTACAGGAAAAAGGCGGCTAACTACAAATTGGTGGTGAAAGCTTACTAGGAGTCCGACGACTTTTTTTAGCTTATAGACAAGCATGATGACGAAGTACGCCCGAGTATCATGTCTATCGGCTGGGACAAGGCTGTCAATGCTGTGAGCAAGAGGCATCCAACCATAATTAATCCAATGGACTTCCCAAGCCCTTATGGTCATGTTGCTTCAGGCTCGGGAGTCAACACAATGGCCCAAGCATCGGGTTCTGGCTCTAGGGGAAGCCATTGTCGTCCTGGCTCTGGCTCAAGAGGGGGCGGCCAAGCTGCTAGCCAAGACTCAAGCTCTTCGGGCTCTCGTAGAAAGAAGCCCCCGCCTGCCAGGAAAGTTGGAGTAGTTCGACAACCAATCCCTGGCAAGAGGACGATTCGAAATGAAGGCAGTCCCAGCTCATCTTCTGGAGAGGAAGAAACTGAAGTTGTGGAGACTACAGCACAGCCAATGGTGGTGGCTGAATCAGGTAGTGGTTCTGAGGAGGAAGATTCAGATGAGGAGGACGAGGAGAGTGGTGAGGAAGAATCCTCGGAGGAGTAGGTTGGGATCACCCCATGGCCTTGCATGGCCTTGTTAGCCGCCTGTGGCTTTACTTTATTAGCTTTCAATCAAGGTCCTTCGGGACTTAACTTTTATTTAATTGTGTTATAACTTAACTTAAACCGTGGCCCTTCGGGGCGTTTTATTTATGCATTTGTTTCCCTTATTCATATGTTCATTCATTTTCAGTACTTGGTCTTTCTAGACTTACACTCAACAGGTTCTCGGTACGTAAATAAAACATAGAATCATATAATGAAAAACAAACTTGCATTAATAATTCGAAATGGGTTCCAACCCTTACATAGTTTACCATTATCCTACTCGGGGAACTAGGCCCTGGGATGGTTTCATCGAACCTTATTCCTACTTCTCCTAATAAATAGATAAAAAGCTAAGTTCTTACAAGGACAGCTCAAACATGATAAATCTTCAGGTTCAAAGCATGCCAAGTACGTGGCACTTCATTCCCATCCAATGTCTTCAACTTGTAGGATCCTCTTCGTATTGTCTTCTTGACTCGATACGGCCCTTCCCAGTTAGGGGCTAGCTTTCCCCTTTGACCAACTCCAGAAGCCTTTATCTTCCTTAGAACCAGGTCGCCTTGTCGAAAGAACCTCTCCTTAACCCTTCGGTTGTAGTGGAAGGATGCTCTCTTCTGATGCTCTGCATTTCGGGCATTTGCTTCATCCCTAACCTCATCAATTAGGTCTAGGGCAAGCCTCATGCCTTCTTCATTAGTCTCTTGTTCGTATGCCTCAACTCGAGGTGATGCATGCATAATTTCCAAGGGCACAACTGCCTCGGCTCCGTAAGCCAGCAAAAACGGGGTTGCTCCAGTTGTCACCTTACAGGTGGTGCGATATGCCCATGGATAATTTGATTGGCAACCTATGCTTATCCATTTTCTTGCAGATGTGCTACTGAAGTGAAACGAAGCTCAATAGCATTTTCCTCGCAGTACTTCTTAAACTCTTGATTGTTGAACTGCATTCCATTATCCGTCACAAGAATTCGTGGGATTCCATATTTTCAAATGATGTTCTCCCAAAAGAACTGGGCAACTTGCTTGGTGGTTATCTTGGCTAGAGGTTTAGCCTCAATCCACTTGGTGAAGTAGTCGATGGCCACTATCAGAAACTTTCTTTGTGCAGATGCTACGGGAAAGGGACCAAGTATATCCATTCCCTACATTGCAAATGGAATAGGAGAGTTAATCGAGGTTAACATCTCAGGCGGCTGCCTTACAATCGGAGCGTGCTTCTAACATCTATCGCACCGCCTGACATAATTCTGTGCATCGGCCAACATCTCTGGCCAATAGAATGCTAGTCGAGTGATCTTGTGAGCTAGGGCTCTGCCCCCCAAGTGTTGCCCACAGATCCCTTCATGAACTTCCTCTAATGCTTCTTTTGCCTCTTGGGGTCTCAAACACCTCAAATATGGGATGACAAACGATCCTTGTAAAGGATGCCTTCGATTAAGGCATATCTCAATGCTCTTACTGACAGCTTTCGTGCCTCCAAGGCATTGTCAGGGAGCCATCCGGTTTCTAGGTGAGCCTTGATAGGATCTATCCAGCAGCCTCCTATATCAATTGGTGCCACCAACTTAGAGTTGATGGTTGGGGCCTTTAAGACCTGGAAGTAGATACTCCCTGCATAATTCTCGATCTCAGAAGAAGCAAACTTAGACAGGGCATCAGCCTTAATGTTCTCTTCTCTAGGAATGTGCTCCACATAGCACTCATCAAACTGAGTTATAACAGCTTTCACAATTCTCAAATACTTCGCCATAGTTTCATCCTTGGCTTCAAATTCACCATTCACTTGTGATACCACTAGTCTTGAATCCCCACAAACTTTGAGATTCTTGACCCTCATGATTCTGGCCAAGCCCAACCCGGCTATCAAGGCTTCGTACTCAGCTTCGTTGTTGGTTGTTGGAAAGTCCAACTTCAAAGCATACTCAACTGTGAACCCATCTGGGCTTTGCAAGACTAAACCCGCACCACTAGATTTTGTTTTTGATGCTTCATCAAAATAGAGCACCCAATATTCCCTTTGATCAGGAACAAGCTCTTCATCTTTATCCTCTCTTCCAGGGGCGGTCACTATCTCCTGCCCCCTTGACTTCTTGGTTGCCAATGGTACATTCAACCATGAAGTCAGCCAATGCCTGAGCCTAGATGGCTGTTCGAGGCTTATACGCGATGTCAAATTCTCCATGTTCGATTGCCCATTTAATCAATCTTCCACTGGCCTTCGGGTTATGTAATATGTTCCTCAATTACTGGTCTGTCAGGACTTCAATCTTGTATGCCTGTAACTACGGTCGTAGCTTCCTCGAGGCTGTTATCAATGCCAAAGCAAACTTCTCAATGGGAGAGTAATTCAACTCTACCCCATGCAATACCTTGCTCACATAATAGACAGGTTTCTGAATGTTGTTCTCTTCGTGAATGAGGACGGTACTTAGTGCTTGTTCGGATACCGCCAAATATAAGTAAAGAGTCTCCCCAGGGCTAGGCTTGGCCAACAACGGGGCTTCTGCCATGTATTTCTTCAATTGTTCAAAGGCCTCTTGGCTTTCAAGTGTCCACTCAAAATTTTTCACCTTTTTCAATGCTTGAAAGAAAGGCAAGCATTTATCACCAGACTTGGAGATGAATCTTCCTAAAGCTGCTACTCAGCCCGTCAACTTCTGCACATCTCTTATAGAGCACAGCGGTTCCATATCTAAAATTGCCTTGATCTTGTCAGGGTTGGCCTCTACGCCTCTCTTTGAAACCATCAAACCCAAAACTTTTCCAGATCCAACACCAAAAGCACACTTGGCAGGATTCAACATCATCTTGTGGTGCCTCAGCACTTCGTATGCCTCTCTGAGGTACATAATGTGGTCTACCTTGAATAGGCTCTTGACTAACATCTCATCAACATAGACCTCCATGGTTTTTCCAATCAGATTAGCGAATATCTTATTCACTAGTCGTTGATAAGTAGCGCCTGCATTCTTTAAACCAAAAGCCATTACAAGATAGCAGAAAACAGCAAAATCAGTTATGAAAGATACCTTTGGGATATCATCCTTGCGCATCTTAATCTGATTGTAGCCGCTGAACTCATCCATGAAGCTCAACATCTCATGTCCAGCTATGGCATCTATCAACATGTCTATCCTTGGCAGGGGAAAACAATCCTTCGGGCATGCATCATTCAAATCAGTGAAGTCTATATACATCCTCCACTTCCCATTTGCCTTCTTGACCATCACAGGGTTAGCCAACCATTCAGGGAACTGAATCTCTTCAATAAACCCAGCCTCTAAGAACTTGTCAACTTCTTGCTTAATGGCCTCTTGCCTTTCAGGAGCAAAATTCCTTTTCTTCTGTTTTATTGTCTTTCGTTCAGGATCAACATTCAACTTGTGAGTTATTTGTTGGGGATCAATCCCTGGCATATCAGCTACTGTCCAAGCAAACACATCGCTATTCTCTTGTAAGAATGATGTCAACTTGTCCTTCAGAGGTTCCTTTAAAGAAGTTCCTATATAAGTTACTTTCTCAGGGTCGCCTAGCTCTAGAGGAATGGGGACTAAGTCCTCTGCTGGCCTCCCTCGGTGTTCATCATCTCCACGGACATCCATGTCTTCAATTGGGAGTACCTGCCCCCCAATTCCATCAGCTCTCAATGCGGACACATAACAACTTCTTGCCATCTTCTGATCACCCTTTTGTTCTCCAACACCATTCCTGGTTGGAAACTTAATCTTCATGTGATATGTAGAGGCAACAGCCTTGAATGCATGAAGTCCAGTCCTTCCAAGGATTGCGTTATAAGTCGAGGAAGCTTTGATCACCAAAAAATTCAGCATCTGAGTAGCCTCCTTAGGTTCCTGTCCAATAGTCATGGGCAACTGAATAGTCCCTTCAACTTTGGACTCAACTCCATTAAATCCGTAGATAGGCATGTTGGTCGGGGTCAACTGAGAATCGGTGTACCCCATCTTTACAAACGCGTCATGAAATAGGATATCAACAAAATCTCCATTGTCTATCAGGACTAGCTTTACTTCCGAATTTCCAATTACAGGGGTTACGACCAACGGGTCGTTGTGGGGGAACTTCACCCCTTCGAGGTCTGAATCATCGAAACCAATCACTATTTCAGTCCTGGCATGCTTCGGGGCTTCTCCTACGATGTGCATCACCTCTCTGGCGTATGCCTTTCGAGAGTTTCGTGTGGTACCGGCTGTTGTCGGGCCTCCCCAAATCATATTGATAACTGGCCCTCGGGGCTGTGGGTTACGATCATGATCATTTTCCCTTCCATCATTGTCTCTCCTATCATAATCCCTTCTTTGGGTTCCACGATCATCACCCTTCGTAAACTTGTTTAGCTTCCCTTTTCGGATCAAGAACTCAATCTCATCCTTCAATTACCTACAATCATCTGTATCATGTCCCACATCACGGTGGTACCTACAGTACTGCTCCTTGTTTTCTCTTTGCGGGATCACCCCTAAGTGGCTTCGACCATCGAAAGTCCTTATCCTTCTCAATATCTAATAAGATTTAACTCCTAGGAGCATTCAATCTTGCGTAGTCAGGGAATCTCGGTCCCAAACCTTTCTTTGGTGGTGACTCAGAGTCCTTGCTAGTCTGGGGATACTTGTCCCTAGCGTCGTACTCTTGCTCTTGCTTTCGCTTCTTTGAGTCATTGGAACCCTTGCCATTGCCTTCTGTGGCTTCCTTCTTTATGCTGTCCTCGGCCTTGATATACTTGTCGGCCCTTCGTTGGAGCTGATAGTATTTTGTCCTAAACCCAATCATGTGTGATGGGTTAGGAAATACTTTCATGTAATCTTATTTGATTTTATTTATATTAATAAAAGACTTGTTGTTTTTATTACGGGCTTTATCTATTTAAAGTGTTTAAATAAGAAGTTCCATAGTTTAGAGTAAAGCTTCTAGAATTATAATGAGATTATAATAATGAGATCTAGAAGATGATAACACTAAACTTAAATAGTTCCCGATCGTAGGATAACTAATTGGGAGTTAGTCAATCCGTAAAGATCGGTACATACTATGCTTGCTTCCTCGGAAGGATGTCTGTTCTCATAGACATTCGTGTGATGACACTATAGCTAGTATGTAGGTGCTTATTGGAGAATAAGTTCACTGAACGTGACTTGATCAAATGAACGACTAATGGAGTTTACTCACGTGTTAATAGTTGTTCATAAGTTGATGGTGGTACAAGTGTCCTTAGACTTGAGACCGTTAAAGTAATCTTATATACAATGAACTATGTTTTGGTTTAGTTCTAAGTCCTCAAGGGACAATCATTAGTTCTATTCCGGGTATAGGAATTTGTATATGAAGATAGTTAACGATCGATAAAGAATCTACCCCTTTCAGTAAAAGAAAGTGAATATCCTATGATGTTCTTACTATGTTAGTTCCAGAATCTCTGGCCAGAGTAATTGAAGTTAGAAAGAGTTTCTAATTCAAATGAACTAGACATAATGTATAAGAAATTATATGATTAAATTAAATAGGCTTGACACGCGATCCATGCCTTGTATTTAATCGGGATATTGTCAGGTAAAAGGAATTGATTGTACGGTAACCATTTGCTGAATAGGTTTTATATATTCTAAGCAATGAATTCATATTATCCGGATAGTCGCGATATATTGAAAAGTATCACTCACGATGTAGAATAAATATTAATTACTTATGTAATTATATTTAACGAATTAATTAGTAATTCGTATAAGTAATAATAAATAGTTTATTATTATTTATTTCTACTACCGGCTTAATATTGAACCTAAAGGGTCACACCATAAAAAGGTTAAATATTTATAGATGATGGGAATAATTAATAATGGCTATGAATTATTTATTTATTGAATAAATAATTAATTAGCAATTATTTATAATTTATTAAATGAGATTTAATAGATTATAAATAAATTAAGAAAAGTTCTTAATAATTATTAATTACAAAATTTAGTTTGAGAAATTAAATTTTATGAGAGAATTATTTTCAGATTGGGATTAATAATTAAAAGGGTTTTAATTATTATATGATTATTTAATTAGATAAAGTAAACACTTTATTTCTTTAAATATCAAACATTTCCAAGAATTGGAGGACATCACATACATACAACACAAAACATCCCAGGAGGTTTAGAAGATCATGGAGAGCTTTTGAAGTTCATCAAAATCATTCCAAACCATTTAATTAATTTTCTCAATTGTTCTTAATCTACTATATGATATTTGATCTTGGTGGATACCATTAGAGCACTCCACACTTGAGGGGTGATTGCTGGAAATCAAAGACACATTCATAACAATCCCAGGAAAGCTATCAAGGTATTTTTCTTGTGTTCATACAATTTTTAAATCTATATACATGATTAATTAGGTCTTTATGCAAGTAAATGTGATTTACGCTTCTGCTACGGTCATAAATTCCTTCAGGAGCTCAGCCATGTTTTCAGGAGGATGTTTTGCCAAAGACCTTTTAAAGAAGAGATCAGTGGTACATGAGGGATGCAGAACTTTTTTCATGAACTCTCCCACTAATGAAATGGCTGACAAAGGCAGCGCTCAACTCCTTAAAAGAGCCAATCGAGTTTGCAGGTAGCCGATTATACCACCTTTGAGCCATGCCTGACAGGGTTTGAGGGAATGCCCTACACTTTAAGGCGTCACTCGCAGGCTGCAGCAGCATTGCGTTTGAGAATGTCCTGACATAGTTTGCGGGGTCGCCCGTTCCATCATAAGCCTTAATTGTTGGCATCTTGAACTTCTTTGAGATGCGGGCATTCATCACCTCCTCAATAAACGGAGGTGTGGGATCATCAGGATCCCCAAGTGGCATCAGATCTTTGGGGTTGCTTCTGGGGGTCTCCACCCTTGTTGATTTTTCAGTTGGGGCATCGGCCCTTCTCTGTCTCCTTGAAGGCCTCTCCAGATTTATAATGGGAATCCTCCCTGTAATTGGAGGAGGCCGAATCAGACTTTGCCCTCCTTGCTCCCTAGCAGTATCATCCTTCAACCTTTGGATCTCAGCCTCATGAGCCTTAATCCTTTCCTCAGCCATTTGTGGAGGTCCATCATGAATTCTTTGGGCCCTCCTTCGATGTTCTCTAATAGCACGTCGCCTCCTTGGGGCCTCGTCGCAATCATCGTCGTCATCCTCAGATGTCGAATCATCAGTATAGGGGCCGGAGTAGTCATCATACTCTCGATCTCAGATCTGTAAGGCATGACCGCTTGGTCTATGTTCCCTTTGTCGAGGGGGATAATTAAACAGCCCATACATCGGGTTGGTATTCAAGGGGAGATCCGTAGTGTGGATCTGTATCCCTGGGGGTAGCGTACGATTAACGTTACCAAGAGGAGTAACCACCATCTGAAGAGGGTTAGCTTCTTGGTTTTGATGGACGACCATAGGTAGAGTTCCCTCAACATGGGGAGTCGTCCCTGGGGGTTGAGAGACTATAGGTTGAATGATCGCCCCTGTTGATGGGGGTAATTGTCATTCTTCAGTAGTGATAAGCGGATCAGAAGTGGCAGGTGTAGCAGAGCTAAGGGGTATGGCCTCAGTCGAGGTTGATGTTGTTCTTCGTGTTTGAACCATGGTTGATGTTGTTTTCCCACAGACGGCGCCAAATGTTGTAGAATAAAAACTAGGTTATGAAATTGTATTTAATGCTAGGGTTCGGGAGCTTCGTGCTTTAATGGCTGTTTCCGTGTTCGAGACTGATCGGTCCTCACAGAGTGCCTACGTATCTCGTGTTGAGAATCAAACCAAGACGTAGTTCTGAGAATGAGGGGTCAGGCCCTTATACAGGCTGAGAAGCCTTAGAATTATGGTAGGAGTCAGAGACTTGGTGGGCAAGCCACCGCCTTGAGGAAGGTTCTAGTCTCCTTCCATATAGGAATCAGTTTCCATGTTGAAATATGTGCCTTGGAGGCTAAGTCTGATGAAGAGTAGTATCCTTATCCAACTCTTATTGCTGAGCTGTTTGTTACCCTTAATATTAATAACGAAATTATTATTAAAAATAGGGTTTGGGCCTGTCTGGTGGGCCCCACGTTTGGACCATGACGGGTCTAATTAATGCAACATTAAATGTGTCTTTAGGGCTTATTTTTAGCCCATATCAAACAGGTACTTGAAAAACAGAGATGCGTATACAAACATATATCTATACTATTATATTAAAGCCGAAACATTAAAAATTTTGAAAGTTTTGGTTTTCGATTTGGTTATCCTAATTATTAAAATAAATAACTAAATTCGAAAAACAACTCAAAAATCTAATTACTAATGTTAACGTAATTATATTCTGATTAAAATTCCTTCATCCACATTGAGCTTCTACTTGGACTCATTTTTCTGCTCCAACAACTCAATTACCCATTTTTTCTAAAGATTTTACTTCTAATTAAAACACTTTACCATTTAATTTAAAACTAATATTACAATAATTAATATATATCCAAAATATCACACCATATCTTTCCGTAATTATTTTTAGTAGTAATTTCTGTAATTAAAACACGTTACTTTTTAATTTAAAATTAATCTTGCGATCACTAATATATACCCAAAATATCTCACCATATATTCAAATCATTATTTTTAGTAATAAATAAGAATAGTTAGATCTAATAATAAGATATATTATATGATTAAATTAATTTACTAAAAATTCAAAGTTCGAACCCGTCAACGACATTTTTAGTTTAGAATTTTACAAAATAAATTTTAAACCATGCATATCATTATATAAATTTATATTAAATTAATATTAAAAAATTATTAAAAATAAGGATTATATAAAAACATAATTATAATGTTAAATAAATTTTATAACCTATCAAAAGAAACCCGTGCGAAGCACGGGTTATAAGCTAGTATGTAAATTAAAAAACATACATCAAATCCTAATTAATAATATACTAGCCTATAACCCGTGCGAAACACGGTTGCTTATAAACTTTTTAAGTATATTTTAATTAAAATTTTAAGTTGTACAAATACATTTATTATTAAAATAATTTTTTATAAATCTCATGAATATAAATATTATTGTAATTATTTGTTTTAATTGTTACTTTAAAATGCATACCTATATATAAAATATTTACGTAAAAGCAGTTTTTTAAAACTTTTGTTTAGTATAAAGAGTGAAATTTATCTAATCATGGAGACCTTTTTTCGATTTTTATACAAATTTTTCTAAATTGCAAGTGTTTTCCAGATTTAATGTAATTTTTAACTATATAGCTTATAACTCGTGTGATGCACGGATGTTTTTATAAATATTTTAATTCAAGTATAATTAAAAGAGTATGTAATTGAATATTGATTGGAGTATAACTAAAAAAGTTTGTTGTTAAATAAAATATATGGTTTATTTTTTGTAAAATAAAATTTTATATACATTTTATTTTATTTTTTATGTTTTGGAAGGATGCACGGATGTTTTTATTAATATTTTAATTCAAGTATAACTGAAAGAGTATGTAACTCAACATTGATTGGAGTATAACTAAAAGAATTTGTTATTAAGTAAAATTTATAACTAAAAGAGTTTGTTATTAAGTAAAATATGTGGTTTATTTTTTGTAAAATAAAATTTTATATACATTTTATTTTATTTTTTATATTTTGGAAGGTGTTAATAAACTTTTTGGGAATGTGTTAACCGACCGACCAACTAACCAAACCAATTATACTATGTTTCGCTTGTAATAGTATAGTATAGATAAACAGAGCATACACATACAATCCCAAAGTAAAACAAAAACTTATAAGCCCCAATTAAAACTTGATTTAAAATAAGATTTGGGGGAAAGATTTTCGGGAAACATACCTTCTTTGTGGTTTAGTCTTCTTCGATTTATTGTTTTTCGAGTTTAAGTCTTCTTCATGTCAATGTTTTGTTTGATTTTATGTTCTTCGATTTTGGATCATATGTTTGTACGTCGGTGTTTGTGTATCAGTGTATGTCGGTATGTCTTTTTGTATGCTAAGATTTTTTTATCTAGATAATGTTATAAACCCCGCTCAGTTGCTAAGTAGCCCGCCTAAAATTTGGGTCCAAATTTGTCAATGTATTATAATGGGTTGTTAAATAGTTGTAATAGAGTGCAAATTTTACACTGTTATCCATTTTTTCTGTAACATTTTTTAAAGAGAATTTACCAAAAATACTAGATATTCAAGTTTGTTTTGCAAAAATACTATCTTTCCAAATTTATTACCAATATATTATCTTAATTGCAAATATATTAGACTCCCTTTTTCTACTTCTCCCTTCCTTCCCCAATCTCCACCTCCGCCATATCCAATCCCCGGCGACCTCCCACCTCCGGCGACCTCCCACCTCCTCCGGCGACCTCCACCTCCGACGTCGGGGTCGCAGGCCTCTCCACCACCACCTTCTCCGATCAATGCCAAGCTACCAACAACCACGGTTGGCAGAAAGTCTCCTCGCCTCCAACCTCGACTGGTGGTTCCATGGTCCACCTTCTCATCAATTTATGATGAGCCTCCTCACTGGAAACACCTCACATGTGATGCCCCCAGATCCGGGGTCGGAGATCTAGGCGCTCACGGTCCATTTTCCATTGATAACATACATGTTCTTACACTTGATGGATATAACATACTGTCAACCCCACAATAAAACTCACAAACACACACTTACAGGTTAGAGTCTCAGAAACGTCATACAACTAAATTAAACAGGAGTAAAAGTTTTAGAGTTATTACAGACCAGATTAAATAGAGTTTACGCTACTAACAATAAATTCTACTTGAAGCTACGTTAGCGGCTTGAATATTTGATACGGTTCACTTCCTTACACAGGTCATGCTTATAGATAAAGCGTACTTCCAAAAGTTACAAACTAATCCGGCTAATGGGGCCTACCGGTAGGATCACAACTGCTGCCTGGGTATTGGTCACTTGCTTGCGCACTGTTTGACGGGTTCTTGCCATCTCTCTTAGCTGTTGTGTTTATAAGTTTAAAAACAAGCAAGTGTGAGCAACTATAGCTCAGCAAGATATATATATATATATATATATATATATATATATATATATATATATATATATATATATATATATATACTTAGCAGTATGAAAATATTTTCCTCGAGTTATAAAGCGCAAATCTTAATAGCTATCAAATTATTGAACCAACTTTCATCTTTTGAAAAAAATTTAGAATGCACTAAACACGTGACATTATCCTCAAAATAAACTCACAGTTCTAGATGCTGCATAAAATCATTATCTTTTTTTCAAAACGACACTATTGGCAACTTGGCGCTTAGGCCTAAGATGCAGTGTCTAAGTATCTTTCCAAAGTGGAGGAATGGGACTTATAAGAAAACATAAAACTTAGCAAGGATTGACGATGATCAGTCATCACATCCAAGTCCAATAATCCGCGAGTCTTTTCTACTAGTAGAAGGGTAAAACTCCATCCGTAATTACCCTAGGTGAAAACTCCATCCGTAATCACCTTTGATGAAAACTCCATCCATAATCATCCTTCGGCAACACCTGGGTCGGAATAAATGATGGACCGCTTGGCTAACGGTCGCTTACACAAAAAAATGAGATCATTCGTCAACGATCCCTCACCGCCAGAGTCCCTTTTCCTTTCCGTAAGAAAATTAATTTGAAGGAAAAACGAGTAATTGAAGTCCGACTTCTGTCGATCGATAATTTCGTGAAATCATGCTCGAGTGAATAAAATCTGACCGGGGGTTTTTTGAAAATATTTTGAATTAAAAAAAACTCAAGTTTGAAAACGCTCGAGGTATCTTGGTTTAGTTTTATTTTTAAAATAATAGTTTGAGATTTAACATTAAATAAATAATAAATAAATAATCAATAAAAAATAATCTTTTAATCCAAGATAAATATTTTTGAATATGTTTAGTAACATGTAATTAATAATTGATAATATGTATCCGATACTTCCCGCAAAACTTATTCGGGTTTTTCGCAATTTAATAACGATAATATAATATACCGCTCCCCGGTCAAAATATACTTGGACCGATACGACCTCTATTGCTAGAATCATTGCCCGAAGAAAACACTTTCTATATTAGAGTTCGAGTATACACATGTATATATCACAATCTTGACATAAGGCCTCGTAAGGATAGACATAAAAATATTTCATACAAAATCCATAAACACAACAGTGCAAATTCTTATATATGAGTTTCGAAAAGTAAACTTGCCTGGGTAAGGTAAGGGGGTAGAGCTCTCGGTGTCGTACGGTAATCTATAAATGTTCAAGGGTACGTCCGTTAGTAACTCAACGAGACCACTAAATAATAATATAAAATAATTACGAGATTACCCTAGCGACTCCACACTTAAGTCTACTAACCCTCCTAAAGGTCCGTAACATCTTAAAGTCATGTTCGTTAAGAATCCATCTCGAATTTATTACTAAATTCGAACTACGCTAAGTTTCGTGAAAAAATCCCGTTAAACTAACTCTACGCGCGATATTCCACTCGCGCGCATTTCGCTCTAACATTTTTATAAAAATAAGGAATTCGAATTCTTAATCAATCCTTTTTGGGTCAGTTACTCCACTGTAATATCTTGTTTCTCAAATTTTACCACGAATTTACCATAGGTTTTAAGGGTCCAAACATAATTTACAAGGGAGCACTTTCCAGCAGTTTTATGGTCAGGACCACTACCTACTAAATTGGTCATATCTCCAAAACCACAAATCCTCTCAAAATACACTTTATACGTCCAGAAACTACAAGTCAAGATCTTTCCAAAAATAAAAGGTAGGTTTCCAGGGGACAAATTATGAGGGTCTGAATTATAGTTCCAAACAGGGGTAGTTGCAGAATTGCCAACAATTCACTTTCTACAACTCAATCTTCTTATAAAATTCCACCAACTCCAATATTATCCATAAATCCACCAAATTCATATCTTACACCATCATATAATTTTACACATCAAGAATATAATTATCATCACAACAAAAAATATCAATATCCAAGATTTTCATCAACTAAACTTAAAACTAGCACTTTTAGTACTAACATTTGCAGATCTCAACATACTAAACTATAATCTTGCTATGACTACCAAGTGTGAGAAATTATACCTTCCTTGAAGCTCTAAGTATTTTAATGAAGCTTGATATCCTTCACAAACACCTTGGTTGATCTATATATAGCTTGATCTTTAAGATCAAAAACAAAAGTTTATGTAAGTTACTATTCATCAAGTATTTCAAGAATTTTTCTACCCAACCTAGACTTGGAATAAAATTATGAAAATAATATCATACCTTAGTAATATCAAGAGGAAGCTTTGTCTAAAATATGGGGATGTAAGGATGAGTGGAAGGGAGTGAGAAATTTTCTCTTCTTCTTGTTCTTTTGTTGAAGCCGTATGTTGTCTTAAGGGGGGTGTTTTGGCATTTGTTTTGTTTTGTGGTACATCATAAAATGATGTAATATGTGATATACTAGTGCGGTGTGGTGCAAGTCTCCACCTTTCATCCAAGGTGTAGTAATAAGCTAGCCAAGTTATAAAGTTTTTTTATGGTAACCCCTAATTTAGGGAACTATGTTTCCTAAACTACTAACTAGAACTACTAACTTGGTTACTACTACTAACTAACTTACTAACTACTAGTTGCTAGCGTAACTTGGTTAGTGCATGGATTTTGCATGGCTTGCATGTAATCTTGTCACCTTTGCATGGCTAGTATGTATTTTCCAATTTCCATAATATTCTTGATAAATCCTTAAACATTTTTTGTGGGGTTTTTCCTTCAAATATTCTTTCCAAAATCCAACCTCCTAATTCAAGAATGTTTGGTTCCTTGGGTTTTCAAATTTATACATCCTTAACCTTGTCGTAGTATTCGCGTTTATCGATATCTCGGAAAATTTACGAAATAAGTGTAGGATTTTGCGAAATCCGTCGACATTTACATACACTCACTTTCCATAAAGAAACATAATATAAATTTGAATCTTCATTTTTCCATCATTCATAAGTGGTGGTGGAATTCACCTTCGTTACACAGCAGAATTCCATTCATTTAAGTCGTTTACAAGAGTACAAAAATCAGGGTTCTTACATCACATGACTTTTTCGAGTTCATCCCACGGATTATAATTGTACTTGGCTCAACAGTACTTGTCGAGGGTTTGAACCAGGAGCAATCCGCCGACGATGGTGACGACGTTTTCACGATGCTGGAGAAGCAATCGGAGGAGCGGCATCGGAGAATTAAGGCTCGGAAAGCGGCGATTGATTCTGATGATGCTTCGGTCAGATCGTTGAAGCATCGATCCGATGTTGACTCGAACAAAATGTTCATTTCAATTTTACCATATTTTCAGGACTACTCCCCTAATTTGCCCGTAATTTTGCAACTTTATTTAAAAACAAACTAAAATTGCAATTTACAACGTATATTTGCAAATTATTTTTATAAAGAAAAGTAAAACTGCAAAAATTTATTTTAAAACATATATTTGTCAAAAAAACTCTTTTTTAAAAAGCATTGCAATATATTTGAGATGATCTAACAATAACAACGTTTTTTGATTAATTTTTTGAAATTTGGTTGCTACAGCGATAGAATAGCGTATTTATTAGGAGTAGTGCTAGGTACCCCGAATTGGGTCCCAAAAAACAATCACGAATGATGTGGCATGAATGAATTAGCAGTATGAACGATTTTAATTGGTGAGATTGATGTGACCCTAGCAGGTCCATTAATATTACAGCCAATTAGGAAGCGACACATGTAATTTGGGAACCTAGCACTACTCATTTATTAGACTTCATATGATCAATTTAATATTTTTATTCTATCTTGAATTCTAAAAATTAGATTTGGACAATTTCATGGCCCACATAAAATTAAAGAAACCATTTTTAATTTAGATTTCAATTTATCAAAATAAAACTACCCGAAAATTTAAGAAAAAAGAAAGTTACGAATTTTTACATTTAAAATTCTATTTAATTTAGAAAATCTACTTATGTTTACTTTAAATAATTAAAATTCATTTTTCAGGATTTGAATATAATCTTACTATCAATCAAATAAAAATTTTAATATTAGATCTAACGATTTTCATCTAACTATCCAACAACACGTACTGTTTTGATCATCAACCTTTTCACGCTAATTATATACGAGAATATAATAGAATTTAATTATATAATGTGTTGGTGTATACTGAAAATATCTATTTGAAATATACATTTATCTCTGGCCTATTTTATTGAGAATCATTTAAATGTTTACATGCTGTCTAATATTATATTTTGTGGACAATCTAGTATCAAATGGGATACAGAATATTAGATTGTTAAATACGGTTTATATAATATAATAAGGTTCACAGCACAGGTGGTATTGGATAATCCACTGGTATGGCTGTAGTATTATTTAAATTAGTTTATATTGACTATTAAGTAATACTAGTATACTTTGTGTATATTGAACAGGATCAAATTTAGAATTGTTCCCTTATACTGATTAAGAAGGTGAACTAAGATTCTATGTTATTATTAATGCTTAGGTTCTTAATCCGGATATAGTAATTGGCACGTGTATATTATTTACATGCTTTAATTTATATATGAAATAATTCTTTTGAATTATATCAATATACTTTGGGTGATGGAATTATATACATGGTGAATATTATTTATAGAAGGAATCCATGTCCTGATAATATTCGGGTTAATGATGTCCCCTTGAAAGCTCAAAAAAATTTAATTATGTGAAACCCTGCAGGTGGATTTATTCCGGCATAATTAAATAAAGGTTGAGTGGATGATCAAGGATAAAAGATATTAATTAAATGAATTATCAGTAATTTATTTAATTAATGGATATGCGATATTTTAAACATGGGAAATTTAATAAGCAAATAATAAAGAAATCGATTTAATTAATTAAATAAATTACCGGAATTAGGTGGGTGGTGCAATATTAATTATTTAGTGGAATTAATTAATATTAATGATAGTGGGCTTGGCCCAAGTTATCATTAGAAGGTCCGACCTAATTTACTCCATGATCCCTATTGTAGCCTATAAATACTCATTATGCCTCCAAGAATAAGGGTTCTGAATTCTAAAGCTTGGAGGCTAAACCTTGGAGGATCGAAGGCCAGACTTCGTTCAAGGGAGTAAGGGAATACAATAGAAGATCGTGGATTTGAATCGCTTGCGCCGTAGCGATTAAGGTAAATCTTCTAAACCCCCTTTGTAATCATTAAACGGGTTAAACACAAATCATTATGATCCAAAGGGACCAACAATAATGATCGGCCAAAAATCAAACAACACCAAATTTCTAATATCTATTATATAACTAATACACCAACAGGTAGAGATGTTCAAAAAGCCTGAAGCCCGAAGCCCGGCCCGATCCGGCCCGAAAAAAAGCCCGAAAAGCCCGGTCCGAAAAAAGCCCGGCCCGTTTCGGCCCGGCCCGGAGGCCTAAAATGGGCCCTCTATTTTCCACGAAGCCCGGCCCGGCCCGAAGCCCGAAAAGCCCGGTTAAAAGCCCGGGCTTTTAAAAAGCCCGGATAAAGCCCGGGCTTTTAAAAAGCCCGGATAAAGCCCGGTCCGAAGCCCGGATAAAGCCCGACCCGGATAAAGCCCGGCCCGAAGCCCGGATAAAGCCCGGATAAAGCCCGGATAAATCCCGGATAAAATTTTTATTTTATTAATTTAACTTATAATCTTCAACCAAATTAATTTTTTATTTTTTGAAAATATGGGAATATCATTTAATTAGATATATCTTGACATCCGTACGGTTGGATCGTCGAGAAATATTTTTAAAAATATAGAAACAATAATCTGGGATGAAGCACTAGTTAGGAGTACTTGACAATATAGTAATGTTCTATTAAGATCTCCAACCAAATTAATTTTTTATTTTTTGAAAATTTGGTTATATCATTTAATTAGATATATCTTATCATCCGTACGGTTGGATCGTCGAGAAATATTTTTAAAAATATAGAAACAATAATCTGGGATGAAGCACTAGTTACGAGTACTAGACAATATAGTAGTGTTCTATTAAGATCTTCAACCAAATTAATTTTTTATTTTTTAAAAATTTGGGAATATCATTTAATTAGATATATCTTGACATCCGTACGGTTTCATCGTCGAGAAATATTTTTAAAAATATAGAAACAATAATCTGGGATGAAGCACTAGTTACGAGTACTAGACAATATAGTAGTGTTCTATTAAGATCTTCAACCAAATTAATTTTTTATTTTTTAAAAATTTGGGAATATCATTTAATTAGATATATCTTGACATCCGTACGGTTTGATCGTCGAGAAATATTTTTAAAAATATAGAAACAATAATCTGGGATGAAGCACTAGTTACGAGTACTAGACAATGTAGTAGTGTTCTATTAAGATCTCCAACCAGATTAATTTTTTATTTTTTGAAAATTTGGGAATATCATTTAATTAGATATATCTTGACATCCGTACGGTTGGATCGTCGAGAAATATTTTTAAAAATATAGAAACAATAATCTGGGATGAAGCACTAGTTACGAGTACTAGACAATATAGTAGTGTTCTATTAAGATCTCCAACCAGATTAATTTTTTATTTTTTGAAAATTTGGGAATATCATTTAATTAGATATATCTTGACATCCGTACGGTTGGATCGTCGAGAAATATTTTTAAAAATATAGAAACAATAATCTGGGATGAGCATTAGTTACGAGTACTAGACAATATAGTAATGTTCTATTATGATCTCCAACCAAATTAATTTTTTATTTTTTGAAAATTTGGTTATATCATTTAATTAGATATATCTTATCATCCGTACGGTTGGATCATCGAGAAATATTTGTAAAAATATAGAAATTACATATATATAATTTTTTTTTAAAAAGCCCGAAAAAAGCCCGGCCCGGCCCGGCCCGGCCCGAAGGCCTAAAATGGGCCTCATATTTTAGAGAAAGCCCGGCCCGGCCCGGCCCGATTTTTGAAAAAGCCCGGCCCGGCCCGGTTGTTAAAAAGCCCGGGCTTTTTAAAGCCCGGATAAAGCCCGGTCCGAAGGGCTTTTTGTGCACCTCTACCAACAGGGGGTTTCTCTGTGCAATTTAAGTCTTTTGGACCATTTTACCCTCATTTCTACTATATCTTATCACTATATATTATTAAATGCTACAAAATTAAGATACATACATACACACACATACACACAGACATACATACATACATACATACATACATACATACATATATACATACATACATACATACATACATACATACATACATACATACATACATACATACATACATACATACATACATACATCTAATATTCGTGAGACAATTTATTCATCATAAAATTAGTAAATTACCCCTCCTATACTATATTAATGATAAGAAAAAAATTGTCCTTAATGGGAATTGAACCATTGACCTCTGACTTAGAAATGAGATTCCTTACCACTATGCTAGACATCAGTTTTGATTATATTATTAAATTCATTATTAATATATCATGAGACAATTTAATCATCTTGAAATTACTAAACATTTAGCATAGTTGACTCACAAGCAATTGATAAAATTAATGAAAGAAATAGTTGCTAACGTGTAGATTACATACCCAACATGAAAATTGATACAATCACTAAAAATTAACTCATTTTTTTATTAATCTACTAATTGTATCTGGCCAACCAATGAACGTCCATGTTTAATGACAATTATAATATATTTCAAACTTTTAAAGTATTTCCAAGATACGTCGTCTCTTACAAATCGGAATAAAAGAAAACATCTAATAACACAACAAATATTCCATTTCTAAACATGTATGCAATTTATTAACTTGAAATCTAGAACATGCCCGTGGCTCACACGGGTTATAAGCTAATTTTTAATGTATAGTATAAATAAGATAACAGATATAGCGGCCATAAATATTTCATCTCGTAATGTTAAGTGCTAATTTACGTAGTATATAATTTGAAAAAATATCTATGAAATTTTTTTTACTATATTACAAAAGACGAAACATTAAAAGTTTGGTCGGTCGGTCGATTGGTACCGTACTTCGTGTTTTTACTTAATTACCCTTACTTAATTACATATAAAATCCTTCGTAATAACTAATCAATTTCATTTTCAAGGTAAAACATAATATTTTTTATATTTTATTTAACTAAAAGTTCTCTTTTTCTAAAAACATTACGGACAATTCTATTTAATAAAATAAAATAATTATATTATAATTACTATTAACTAATTAATTACCTTTTTCAGCTCAAACACGTTAACTTTTTTATTTTCTCTAACTAAAACCTATTTTTTCCCAATTATATTACGGATGGTTTTATTTAATAAAATAAATATTATTATAATTACTAATAATTAACCGATGACCTTTTTCAGCTAAAATATATCATCTTTTCTATATATTTTTTTAACTAAAATCCCTCATTTTCTAGAAATATCATGGACAATATTTATATAATGATTATCAAATATTATTGTTGGAATATATATAAGATTCATGGTTACTTAACAAGTATCAATTTAAAATTTAAGCCTATTGTTGTGGAATAAAAACTAGGTTGAAAATATTGCGGCTAGGGTTTGTATATTTAATGCTAGGGTTCGTGAGCTTCGTGCTTTAATGGCTGCTTCTGCGTTCGAGACTTAAACGGTCCTCACAGAATGCCTACGTATCTCTGTAATTAGAGAATCAAGCCAATAAAACGTAGTTCTGAGGTGAGGGGTCAGGCCCTTTATATAGGCTGAGAAGCCTTGGAATTATGGTAGGATTTGGAGACTTGATGGACAAGTCTTTGAGGAATGTTCTAGATCTATTCCTTGTAGGAATCAGTTTCCATATTGAATTGGATGCCTTATTGGATAAGTTTGAAAGGGATATTATCCTTATCCAACTCTTATTTGCTGAGCTGTTTATTACCCTTAATATTAATTACGAAATTAATATTATATTTAGGGTTTTGGGCCCAGCTGGTGGGCCCCACTTTTGGACTATTCTCGGCCTAGTTAATGCCACATTAAATATGTCTTTAGGGCTTATTTTCAGCCCATATCATTTGCCCCCCAACTTCTTAGGAAAACTGATCAGGTTTTCGTAGAAGTTATATTTGCCTTAATCGAGACTCGGGGTCGTTTTTATCCCTTACCTGGGACTTCTTAATTTTCCTACCCTTATATGGGAGTTTTGGTTTACACTAGTGTTTCACGAGTATCGTCTTGCTTGTAAAGTGTGGAGCGACCTACACATTTACGACGATTTGCCTTATTCGAGGCTTTAATTTGTGCTTGCTTTTAGCAATTTCGGCACTTTCATAGAGTTTTTATGCATTATTAGCATAAATTATTGCTCAACTTGTCAAGAAAATATTTCTATAATTTTCCCGTATTTTTCTGTACTTTTCCTAGTATTTTAGGAATTTTTTATATACCAACAGGTATTTTTCGTAATTTTTCCTAATAATTTAGGAATTTTTATATACCAACAGGTATTTTTCATAATTTTTCCTAATAATTTAGGAATTTTTATATACCAACAGGTATTTTTCGTAATTTTTCCTAATAATTTAGGAATTTTTATATACCAACAGGTATTTTTATTATTTTTTGGGAATTAATTTTCAATTTCCCAACATTATTTTAAAATTTTTAAAGGAAAAAGTCATCCTGGCAAGAAATGCCTCCTGGGCGTGGGTACCCCCGCCTAGGAGACACCCTCCTTAGGCACGCCTAGGGGGTTTGGTCTCCTGGGCGTGGGTGATCTTTCTCCCTGGAAATGCTTCCTGGGCGTGGGTACCCCCGCCTAGGAGACACCTTCCTTAGGCACGCCTAGGGGGTTTGGTCTCCTGGGCGTGGGTATGCCCTTCGTTCCTTGAAATGCTTTCTGGGCGTGGGTACCCCCGCCAAGGAGACATTTTCCTTAGGCACGCCTAGGAAGTTTGGTCTCCTGGGCGTGGGTATACCCTTCTTTAAAGAAAATCGAGCTGGGCGTGGGTACCCCCGCCAAGGAGACACCTTCCTTAGGCACGCCTAGGAGGTTTGGTCTCCTGGGCGTGGGTATAGCCTTCTTTAAGGAAAGTCGAGCTAGGCGTGGGTACCCCCGCCAAGGAGACACCTTCCTTAGGCACGCCTAGGAGGTTTGGTCTCCTGGGCGTGGGTATAGCCTTCTTTAAGGAAAGTCGAGCTAGGCGTGGGTACCCCCGCCAAGGAGACACCTTCCTTAGGCACGCCCAGGAGGTTTGGTCTCCTGGGCGTGGGTGTAGCCTTTTAATTGGGCTTCCTGCCTTTAAATTCTAACGGAATTTTATCCTATTTTCTAAAAATGTCGTAGAACATTCTAGAATTTTTTAAAATTTGAATTTCATGGGCTTCCCGCCTATTCAAAGGCCCAGTCACCTGTTGACAGCCCATTTACTGGATATAACCGGTTGAATGACCAACCATGAACTCTATAAAAGAGTAGTGTGCATCCCTCATTTCTCATTTCACTATTCAGCAAAAACTATCATTCCCTTATCACAAATATTTTTCAAAAAAGCTCTGCTAGGGTTCTGTCGTGAGGCGATTTCCGGCGTCTTTACTCCGCCCTACTTTCCAGTTTCCGTTTGAAGATCGTTGAATCTTCATCTTCTTCAACCTCTTTTTTCAACTTTTCTGGGTTTCAGGCCTTCAAGGGAAGCATACCAATGGAGGATTCTAGCTCTTCAGGCCAGTCACAACTCGCTAACACTTCTACCACCGCTCCACGGCTTTCAAGGGGTAAGAACCCTAAAACATCTCTTGTCCATGCCAGTGTTTTTTCCCTTAGGGATCTTTTAAATGAGTTTGGTCAAGCTTTTCCAAACATGCTTCATTTAGATGCTTATGAATATAAATCGAAATATAAACAACATAGGGTAGACATTCTAGCCCAACTTTTTCATATTAATGGGCCTTATAGGGCCGTTGCTCCGGCCTCAAACGAAAGGGCTTGTCACCCAAAGCCTGGGGCCATTAGGATTTATAAAGAAACTTTTTATGCTGGTTTTCGCCTTCCTCCTCCTCCTTTTGTTTACCGTCTTTTGGCCGAAGCCCGGGTTTGTCCAACCCAACTTATGCCAAATGCATGGCGTTTTATCTATTGTTTCTTGGTCCAATGTAAGAAACATGGGCTTGAGCCCAGTATCTCTGTTTTTCGATATCTATTCAAATTTGTCAATTCTTCTGACAATTCGGGCTGGGTCAAAATCCAACACCGTTCCTTGGCCCGTTCTTGTTTTGTTTCGGATTCCGCTCCTGATTCCCTTCCTAATTGGAAAAGGGAATGGTTTTATATCTTTTTGGATGGGGATGACTGGGACAACTATTTTCGGCCCAACTTCTGCAGAGCCGTTGATGGGCCTGTTAGGAGTTTAAAATTGGGCGTGGAAGAAGAGGCCGCCATAAATTTGTTAACATCGGATAATTTGCATCAATGTGCAAATTTGATTTCTGAAGATTCGTTGCAGGCCCATGGGCTAAGCGATTTGGGCCCTGAGGGTAATTCTCACCTCTTGCTTTGTTAACATTTTATGCTAGATATAATTTTCTAACTTTCTTGTAATCATTTTGCAGCCAAAACTGCTCTGGGAGCAATTTTTAAGCAGAGGGAGACTGCTGCCACTGCTAGGGTGGTAACAGAGAACCCTAGGGCCAAAAGGGCCAGGACAGATGAGGCTTCTGCCGCGGTGGAGCGTGTTCCTGCTTTTCTTCAAGAAAAGCCTGTTCCTATTGAGGAAGACCTTACTCCCTTTACAGTGGGATGGGGTTTATGCAATAGGGACACAGCTGTAGGTGATTCCAGGGCTGCGGCTGAGTGGTCCAGGAGCGTGGTTACTCCACGGGACAGGGTCCACATTGTGGAGTCCTCTGATGACTTGCAGATTGAGCTTCTCGGGGCTCAAGCTGTTGCTTCGGTAATTTCTTATTCAACTTCTTTAATTTAATTGCATTTACTTTTCCCTTATTTACTTGTTTCCTTTGCAGATGAACGCCTACCTTCAGGCCGCTGTTCATAACCTGAAGGAGGTGCGTGCTGAAAAGACCATTGCTGAGAGGGATAGGGACAGATACTTTGATGCCTCCGAGGCAAACTTTGCTCGTTTTAGGGAGGTGGAGAAGGAGCTGGCTGCTGAGAAGGAGAAGAACAGGAAGCTTCAGCTGGAGGTGCAGCAGAACAGGGAACACATCATTGCTGATTACAAGGCTTCTAAGGACTTTCAAGATGTCCTGAATGCCGAGTATGATGCAAACTTTCCTGGCACCTTCAAGGAGTGTTGGGAGGGGATCATCGAGGAGCTGAGTGGGAAGATCGAGGGGGTATCCTTGGAGAAGTTCCCGGTACCTGCTATCCCTGGATTGACAGATACTTTGGAGATTGCTACAGAGACAGCAGTGGATGGGGACTCTCAGCCCACTCAGGAACCACCTTCTTCTCCTGGGGTAGAGACAGCAGATCCTTCTTCTACTCAGGGAGATGTAGTTATTGAGGACTTAGATGAGTAGATGGCCCTGCGTGGCTTATTTCTGTTTGTTTTTATTTATTCTGAACTTTTGCCCTTCGGGGCTTATGACTTAACTTATTTATGCAGTAGTTCCTTTTGTTTCCATGTTCTCATTTTTTGCTTATAGTTCGTTAAACTTTAGAATTTCTCAAGTACTTGGCCTCCTGGCTGGTACTAAACTGACAAGTTAGTTCAACGTCTGCCTTTCGTGTTTATTTTAACAAAGAGAAATAACTCATAAAGAAAACAGTATAAATTCCATTATGCTGTCAATGGACATCAATAGAATGGGTTCAACCCTACGTAAATATTCTATCTTCTACTGGGAGAGACATGCTCTAAAATGGTTTCATTCGAACCTTATTCCTAATAAGTAGATAAAAGTCCAAGCCTTTGTCAAAAGAACTTAGATATAATAAACTTTGAGGTTCACAGCATGCCAAGTTCGGGGCACCTCAACCCCGTCCAAGGTTTCTAACTTGTAGGATCCTTGCCCTAACACCTTTCTGACTAGATATGGTCCTTCCCAGTTTGGTGCTAACTTTCCTTTCTGGCCAACTCCTGAGGCTTCAATCTTCCTTAAAACCATGTCACCTTGTCGAAAGAATCTTTCTTTAACTCTCTGGTTGTAGTGAAAAGATGCTCTCTTCTGATATTCAGCATTCTTTGCATTAGCTCCATCTCTAACCTCATCAATTAAGTCAAGGGCAAGTCTCATTCCTTCGTCATTAGTTTCTGGCTCATATGCCTCAACTCGAGGTGATGCTTGCATGATCTCTAAAGGCACAACTGCCTCGGCTCCATAAGCCAGCAAAAATGGGGTTGCTCCAGTCGTTACCTTACAAGTGGTACGATATGCCCAAAGTATGGGCAACAATTCATCTACCCAAGTATTCCTAGAGCGTTCGACCCTCTTTTTCAGTCCATCAAGGATAATTCGATTAGCTACCTCAGCTTGCCCATTGGCTTGAGGGTGTGCCACCGAGGTAAAACGGAGCTCAATCGCATTCTCTTCACAATACTTCTTAAACTCCTCATTATTGAATTGTGTCCCATTGTCTGTCACAAGGATTCGTGGGATTCCGTATCTGCAGATGATGTTCTCCCAAAAGAACTGGGAAACTTGCTTGGTGGTTATCTTGGCCAGGGGTTTAGCCTCAATCCACTTAGTGAAGTAATCAATTGCCACTATTAGGAATTTCCTCTGTGCTGAAGCCATGGGAAAGGGTCCAAGTATATCCATCCCCCACATTGCAAATGGAATGGGAGAGTTAATCGAGGTCAACATCTCAGGCGGTTGCCTCACAATTGGGGCTGCTTCTGGCATCTCTCACATCTCTTGACATAGTTTTGTGCATCAGCCAACATCTCCGGCCAATAAAACCCTAAACGAATTATCTTGTGAGCTAGGGCTCTGCCCCCCAAGTGTTGCCCACAGATCCCTTCATGAACTTCTTCCAATGCTTCTCTTGCCTCTTGAGGCCTTAAACATTTCAAGTATGGAATGACAAACGACCTCTTATACAAGATGCCTTCAATCAAAGTGTATCTCAATGCTCTTACTGAAAGTTTTCGTGCCTCCAAGGCATTGTCTGGGAGCCATCCGGTCTCAAGGTGTGCCTTGATAGGGTCTATCCAAGAGCCTCCTATATCGATTGGTGCCAATAACTTTGAATTAACGGTCGGGGCCTTCAAGACCTGAAAATAGACACTCCCAGCATAATTCTCTATCTCGGAAGAAGCAAATTTAGATAGGGCATCGGCCTTAACGTTTTCCTCTCTTGGAATGTGCTCAACATAGCACTCCTCAAACTGGGACATAACAGCCTTTACTACTCTCAAGTATTTTGCCATAGTCTCATCCTTAGCTTCGAATTCACCATTTACTTGTGCTACCACAAGCCTTGAATCTCCACAAACTTTGAGATTCTTGACCCTCATAATTCTGGCCAAGCCCAAACCAGCTATCAATGCCTCATATTCCGCCTCGTTGTTGGTAGTAGGGAAATCCAACTTTAAAGCATACTCGACTGTGAATCCATCGGGGCTTTGCAAAACCAAACCTGCACCACTAGATTTTGTTTTTGATGCTCCATCAAAATAGAGCACCCAATATTCCTTCAGATCGGGTGTAAGTTTCTCTTCTTTTTCCTCTTGCCCAGGGGTAGTCATTATCTCTTGCCCCCCGACTTCTTGGTTGTTAATGGTACATTCAACCACGAAGTCAGCTAATGCCTGAGCTTTGATAGCTGTCCGAGGCTTGTATGTGATGTCAAACTCCCCTAACTCAATCGCCCATTTGATTAGCCTTCCACTGGCCTTAGGGCTATGCAATATGTTCCTCAATTGCTGGTTTGTCAGAACTTGAATCTTATGTGCCTGAAAGAAAGGCCGCAGCTTTCTTGAGGCAGTTACTAATGCCAAAGCAAACTTTTCTATGGGTGAGTAATTCAACTCAGCCCCATGCAACACTTTGCTCACATAGTAGATAGTTTCTGGACCTTCTCCTCTTCCCGAATAAGGACAGCACTCAGGGCTTGTTCGGATACCGCCAGGTATAAACTAAGAATCTCCCCAGGACTTGGTTTAGTCAACAACGGGGCTTCAACCATGTACTTCTTCAGTTGCTCAAAGGCCTCTTGGCTTTCAGGTGTCCACTCAAAATTTTTCACCTTTTTTAACGCTTGGAAGAAAGGCAAGCATTTGTCTCCAGACTTGGAGATGAATCTTCCTAAGGCTGCAACTCAACCTGTCAACCTCTGCACATCTCTTATAGAGCGTGGTGGCTCCATGTCTAAAATCGCCTTGATCTTGTCAGGATTGGCCTCAATGCCTCTTTTTGAAACCATCAGCCCTAAAAACTTCCCCGATCCAACGCCAAAAGCACACTTGGCGGGATTCAACATCATCTTGTGGTGCCTCAGCACTTCAAATGCCTCTCCGAGGTGCTTGATATGATCAGCCTTAAGTAGGCTCTTGACTAACATGTCATCAACATATACCTCCATGGTTCTTCCAATCAGATGGGCGAATATCTTATTCACCAATCGTTGGTAAGTAGCTCCTGCATTCTTTAGACCAAAAGCCATGACAAGATAACAGAAGACACCAAAGTCAGTTATGAAAGATACCTTAGGTATGTCATCCTTGTGCATCTTAATCTGATTATAGCCGCTGAATCCATCCATGAAGCTTAACATCTCATGTCCAGCTGTAGCATCTATCAACATATCAATCCTCGGCAGGGGAAAACAATCTTTTGGGCATGCATCATTCAGGTCAGTGAAGTTTATACACATTCTCCACTTCCCATTTGCTTTCTTGACCATGACTGGGTTCGCTAACCATTCAGGAAACTGGATCTCTTCAATAAAACCAGCTTCCAAGAGCTTATTCACTTCTTGCCTAATGGCCTCTTGCCTCTCCGGAGCAAAGTTTCTCTTCTTCTGCTTTATTGTCTTCCTTTTGGGGTCAACATTTAACCTATGAGTTATGAGTTGGGGGTCAATCCCTGGCATATCAGCTGCTGTCCAAGCGAACACGTCGCTATTCTTCTGTAAGAATTCTATTAACTTGCCCTTCAGGGGTTCTTTCAGAGATGCTCCAACATAAGTAACTTTTTCAGGATCATTAGGTTCTAGAGGTACGGGAATCAAATCCTCTGCTGGCTTCCCTCTATGCTCTTCATCATCACGGACATCCATGTCTTCAATCGGAAGGACCTGCCCCCCGACTCCATCGGCCCTCAGTGCGGCCACATAGCAACTTCTTGCCATCTTCTGATCACCCTTTTGTTCTCCGACACCATTCCGTGTCGGAAACTTAATTTTCATATGATAGGAAGAGGCCACAGCCTTAAACGCATGAAGTCCAGTCCTTCCAAGGATTGCGTTGTACGTTGATGCTGCCTTGATCACCAAGAAATTCAACATCTGAGTCGCCTCTTTAGGCTCCTGCCCAATAGTCACGGGTAGCTGAATAGTCCCTTCAACGTTGGACTCCACTCCGTTAAACCCGTATATAGGCATGTTTGTAGGGGTCAGTTGAGAGTCGTTGTAACCCATCTTTACAAATGCATCATGAAATAAAATATCCACAGAAGCCCCATTGTCTATCAAGACTCGTTTTACTTCGGAGTTTCCAATCACGGGAGTTATGACCAGCGGGTCGTCATGGGGGAATTTCACCCCTTCCAAGTCTGAATCATCGAAACCAATTACCATCTCGGTTTTAGCATGCTTCGGGGCTTCTCCCACAATGTGCATTACTTCTCTAGCATAAGCTTTTCGAGAATTCTTAGTCGTGCCAGCTGCTGTCGGGCCTCCCCAGATCATATTGATAACTGCCCTTCGGGGCTGGGGATTGCGATCATGGTTGTCATCCCTCCTATTATTATCTCTCCTTTCATTGTCTCTTCTGTCATTGTCCCTTCTCTGGTTCCCACGGTCATCACCCTTGGTGAACTGACTTAGTTTTCCTCTTCGTATCAAGAACTCAATCTCATCCTTGAGTTGCCTACAATCGTCGGTGTCATGTCCCACATTTTTGTGGAACCTGCAGTATTGCTCCTTATTTCGCTTAGCTGGGTCTCCTCTAAGTGGCTTCGGCCATCGGAAATCCTTTTCCTTTTCAATGTCCAACAGGATCTGGCTTCTTGGAGCATTAAGTCTGGCATACTCTGAAAACCTTGGACCCGAGTTCTTTTTTGGAGCAGATTCAGAGTCTCTGCTAGCTCGGGGATACTTGTCCCTAGCATCGTACTCTTGTTCTTGCTTCCGCTTGTTCCCTCCATTGCCCAACGTGGCTTCTTTCTTGATGCTGTCCTCAGCTTTTATATACTTGTCCGCCCTTCGTTGAAGTTCATCCATGCTTTCAGGGGGGTGTTTTGCCAACGACCTCTTAAAAAAGAGATCCGTGGTTCCATGCTGCAAGGCTACCATGGCCACCTTATTTTCCAAATCGGTTATATTCAGAGTTTCCTTAGTGAATCGCTTGATGTAATCTCTTAAGTTCTCATTCTTTCCCTGTGTCACATACATAAGGGATGCAGAGCTTTTCTCATGAATTCTTCCGCTAATGAATTGACTGACAAAAGCGGTACTCAACTCCTTGAAAGAGCTAATAGAGTTTGGAGGTAAACGACTATACCAACGTTGCGCCATGCCCGACAGGGTTTGGGGAAACGCCCTACACTTAAGGGCATCGTTGGCAGGCTGCAGTAACAAGGCGCTTGTAAACGTTCTCACATGAGTTGCGGGATCCCCCGTTCCATCGTAAGCTTTGATCGTGGGCATCTTAAACTTTCGGGAGATATGTGCATTCATCACCTCCTCAGTGAATGGAGGGGTCGGATCATCCAGATCTCCTTGTAGCATCAAATCTCTAGGATTATTCTTGGGGAGTTCCACCCTGGTAGTTCCTCTGGTTGGGGCTTCAGCCCTTCGGTGTCTCCTTGAAGACCTTTCCAGATCTATGAAGGGAATCCCTCCTGAAGTCGGAGGAGGTCGAGTCTGATTAGGGTTCTGTCTCTCTAGTTCCCTTGCTTGGTCGTCCTTCAGCTTCTGAATCTCGGCTTCATAAGCCTTAATTTTCTCTGCGATTGTTAAAGGACCATCTCGGTTCGATGGATTCCTCCCTAGAGGCTCCTTACTAGCGCGTCGCCTCCTTGGGGCTTCGTCTCGATCATCGTCTTCAGATGACGAGTCTCCGGTATAAGGACCAGAGTAATCATAGTATCCTGGTTCAGGAGGAGCCGGGCCTCTAAGATAAGGGGATTGTTGTTGCCCATGGATCAACCGAGCATGACCGCTTGGTCCTGGATCCCTTGGATCTTGGGGGTAATTAGGTAGCCCATACATTGGGTTGGTGTTGACAGGGAGCGAAGAAGTGGAGAGGCTGTGAAGCGGCGGGCGGCTGCTCAGAGGAAGAGGAGAGACCACCATCTGGAGCGGGTTAGTCTCCTGTCCTAGAGGGACGATCACAGGTTGAGATCTTTCAGCGGGGGGATCCGTCCCTTGTGGTTGAGAGGCCTGACTACGAGGGTTTGTTTCCGTCAATGGGGGTACAGACCCTGGCCCTGTACCAACAGGAGGAGCAGTGACTGGTGGAACGATGGTTCCGGAGGTAGCCTCGGTTGAGATCGGTGTTGTTCTTCAAGTGGTAACCATGGTTGATGTCTTCTTCCCACAGACGGCGCCAAATGTTGTGGAATAAAAACTAGGTTGAAAATATTGCGGCTAGGGTTTGTATATTTAATGCTAGGGTTCGTGAGCTTCGTGCTTTAATGGCTGCTTCTGCGTTCGAGACTTAAACGGTCCTCACAGAATGCCTACGTATCTCTGTAATTAGAGAATCAAGCCAATAAAACGTAGTTCTGAGGTGAGGGGTCAGGCCCTTTATATAGGCTGAGAAGCCTTGGAATTATGGTAGGATTTGGAGACTTGATGGACAAGTCTTTGAGGAATGTTCTAGATCTATTCCTTGTAGGAATCAGTTTCCATATTGAATTGGATGCCTTATTGGATAAGTTTGAAAGGGATATTATCCTTATCCAACTCTTATTTGCTGAGCTGTTTATTACCCTTAATATTAATTACGAAATTAATATTATATTTAGGGTTTTGGGCCTAGCTGGTGGGCCCCACTTTTGGACTATTCTCGGCCTAGTTAATGCCACATTAAATATGTCTTTAGGGCTTATTTTCAGCCCATATCACCTATAAAATTCACGTGTTAAAAAATTCAATTGAAATTAAAAAAATGTTCTATTAAAAAAAATTCATGCATCGTATAGATTTTACGCTACACTACAACAGAAACTGGACTATACAACGATTTTTGCCCGTTGTCTGATACCTTCGTTTCCTGTTGTCTATTGAGGCGCCGTCTGTTACGCGCCTCAGCGCCTCAAACAACGGTACACAAACCGTTGTCAAAAAGTTTGTAAGACAACGTTCCTAGTTCTGGAAAATGTTGTATAACACCTAGAAACAACAACAGTCCGTAATAAAACTCTTGTCTAAAATCATTTCAATCAAGTGTTTTCTAAATCTCAATTGTTGTTCAAGAGGGAAGACAATAGTTTTGTAAATACAAAGAGTTGTTCCATCGAGTGTTACACAACATTTTTATTGAGCATGACCATTGTTGCATAACTGAGTCCACAATTGTTCTTAGAAACAAATGCAGTACATTAAGGGCATTCACACAACTGTTTCTAAGAACCCTGTTGTTGTAGTTCTCTACGGACAAAGCTTTTCTAGTTTAAAAGTATTGTAAGGACTCTCATATACAACAGTTTGTTAATTTGCATAATACTTATTTCTAAAAGAACATTTGTCTCAATATCTAGAATACAGTGCAATCTTTATTTTAATTTATACACGCAATGGTTTTCTTATTTAGAACAATTATTCTTTGTTTCTTCCATAACAATTAAAAAGATTTGTTCTTGAATTCCATAACTACACCTTGTCCTGGATGGTTTTTCGCTTCTTCTTTCACTAGGGAAGTCGATGTATCAATAGTCAATGCTTCTTCATTTGAGGTTGTGGGTTTGGATGATCCGAAGATAGATTATGTTGCAATCGATTTTTGTTCATTTATGGCAGTAACATGGGTGACTGATGCAGGAACTTCAGGAGGGCCTTTCTCTTCAATCATGTCTTCTTGGGCCTCACTTGAAGATGTACGAGCAGAAGGAAAATCTGGTTCATCAACCTGAGTGTAGCAGCTGCTTGGTGATTTTGTATAGCTGGGGTCTGGTAGTTGGTTGTGGCTGCAAATAAAAGTCAAGATCACATATAAGCATAATATTAAAGATGTGATAAGCTATTGCAAGAAGGTCCCCTTAGCATAATATAAATGTTTTCTCGATTTGTCAATATCAATGTGTTATGTAGATTAATTTAAGTTACATATTGTAGTGTAACAAAATATAGGAAAACAGAAAGAAAGAAGATGTTAGAAACTTATGAAAGCTTGGGGAATATACCGATACCATCTGCATAATTTCGACCATTAGTAAATCTTCCTGTTGGACCACCAGGAAAATCAATTCCATAAGGCAAGAAATTAGCTTTTCCTCCTCTCGTTTTCGTTCCTTATCTCTTGCCTTCTCTTTGTAGACGAACAATGTGCTCCTCAAAAATCTGCCTAGCTGAGCTCTCTTCTTTAATTGACCTATGATTGTCATTCACATAATTATTGATGATATATCAGACATTAACTTCTAGTAGTCATCTAATTAGATAGTTAGGCTTGTTCATTATCAAGACAAAGAATTACCGATATCGATAAGTAGTCACAAGTTGATACGGTTATTTCACAACAAAAAGTTTACCACATTTCTCCTGCATATCTAGAAATAAAAAATAGATTTTGGATCCTAAAGGATGCCAACAATTCTACTTCCTAGGCAAAAGGTTTCTCCCATGTGAACCATTTCCGTAAGTAGTAGCATCAATCACGTAAGGATACTGATTTATACTCACCTGTGATTTATATATCGTGAAACAATTCCGTAAGTAGTAGCATCAATCACGTAAGGATTCAAATACGCGATGCAGTTGCAGTATCTTCTTCAGAAGTGGAAGAAGCCGAATGCCAATTCCCATTTTCCTGGATCTGTTCACATGCCCTGACTGCCCATCCCTGCATATCAATTTGTAAAAAGTGAGATCCAATACAATTCTGATTCATAAATTAATGGACGCAAGTTGAAAAGTAAATGCTACATAGCACTATTACCTTATTTTCAGTTTTGTAAACTTCCAATTTCACCTATACCCCATTTTGCAAAACTCTGTTCTTGCGGGATCTACTGCAATGACAGTTTTGATTGCACTTATAGACCATGTAACCCTCCTACACAAGCAACACAAAAGCAGGTCACCAAAGGGTTTATCATGATAAACAAGTATTCCTAAGTACTTAAAGTGAAAAGAGTGGCAATAATGAACAATTTTTTTACTGCAGAAGGAAGTTTTCAAAATCAGAATAAACAAGTTATTATCATGCTAAAATCATGTTAGCATAAAAATTCTATAGCGAGCATAATTCTCATTCTCTTTTATTTTTAAATAAATTCGGATTAATTCTTCTAATTAAGATATTAGTAGCACAAACACACTGGGAACCACTGGGATAGGAACGAAGCCACTGGGATAGGAATGAAGCCAGCTGCACTTGAGCCAAACATACTTCCTAGTCCTCACCTCTCCTTTCTCTTTTCTACTACCCCTTTTGCCTCCTTCTAAACCATTTTCACTTTCGTTGCTGCTGTGCCAATTTCATAGACTTAACCAAACAAGTAATTACTTGCATAAACTACAAGTAATTAAAACTCTAATAAAACTCAAACACATCAAACAATTGACACATCAAATGAAGTACAAACTAATAAATGAATACAAAAAATTAATTAAAAATTACTTACTAAAAATTAGAAATTGAAACTTACTAATTGAATCGAAAAATGGATTGCTTCAAGTAGAGGGGGGTTTCGTATGAATTGGAACCGCCGAACTGGTTCTCAAGCTATGAATGGATGGTTGTATGAACTGGGTCTCGAGTTATTACCTAGAGCTATGGGTATGTGTTTGTGTGTGGAATTATGTTTATGTGTTTGTGCGGCTGGGAAGATAAGAGGGGAGGATGAGAAGATAGAGGGGGAAATGAAATTTTGGCGATGAGGGAAATGAAACTTTGATTTGGGGGAAAGATTTGGGCGAAAATGAGTTAGTCAAGGAGAAAGTGAAAGCGTAAGAAGCGGCAATTTATTTTGGGGAAATGAAATTAGATGAAATATTAACAAGCGGCAATATGAATTAGATGAAGGGAGGGAAGTGAAATTTGAGATTATGGATCATGAAATTCTAAGAAATTTCAGAAATTTGATTCGAAACAAAAAAAAATTAAAATTTTCGGAATATTAATATAATAGATACTCATTTTAGTGTTGGGAAAAAATAATCAAAAAATAAAAACGTCGGGTTGTACGAGATTTTGACAAAAACGTAGTCAAAGTGCTGCTTCCTTTAACGAGACACGATCAAGACTCACTGAATAATTTTTTTGAATGATTTCTTGGACGATCGAACAGTAAGAAAGTTAATAAACACTCATTTTAGTGTTGTAAAAAAATAATCAAAAAAGAAAAAGGTTGGGTTGTACGAGATTTTAACAAAAACATAGTAAAAGTGCGGCTTCCTATAATGAGACACGATCTAGATTCACTGAATAATTTTTTTAATGATTTCTTCGACGATCAAACCGTACGAAAGTTAATAAACACTCATTTAAGTGTTGGGAAAAAATAATCAAAAAATAAAAAGGTCGGGTTGTACGAGATTTTGACAAAAACGTAGTAAAAGTGCTTCTTCCTATAACGAGGCACGATCTAGATTCACTGAATAATTTTTGAATGATTTCTTCGATGATCAAACCGTACGAAAGTTAATAAACACTAATTTTAGTGTTGGGAAAAAATAATCAAAAAATAAAAAGGTCGGGTTGTACGAGATTTTAACATAAACGTAGTAAAAGTACTGCTTCCTATAACGAGGCATGATCCAGATTCACTGAATAAATCTTTTGAATGATTTCTTCGACGATTGAACCGTACGAAAGTTAATAAACACTCATTTTAGTGTTGGAAAAAAATAATCAAAAAATAAAAAGGTCGGGTTGTACGAGATTTTGACAAAAATGTAGTAAAAATGTTGCTTCCTTTAATGAGGCACGATCCAGATTCACTGAATAATTTTTTTGAATGATTTCTTCGATGATTGAACCGTACGAAAGATAATAAACAGTCATTTTAGTGTTGGGAAAAAATAATCAAAAAATAAAAATATCGGTTGTACGAGATATTAACAAAAGCATAGCAAAAGTGTTGCTTCCTCTAACGAGACATGATACAGATTCACTGAATAATTTTTTTGAATGATTTCTTCGACGATCAAACCGTACGAAAGTTAATAAACACTCATTTTAGAGTTGGGAAAAAATAATCAAAAAATAAAAAGGTCGGGTTGTACGAGATTTTGACAAAAACGTAGTAGTAGTGCTGCATCCTATAACGAGGCACGATCCAGATTCACTGAATAAATCTTTTGAATGATTTCTTCGACGATCGAACCATACGAAAGTTAATAAATACTCATTTTAGTGTTGGGAAAAAATAATCAAAAAATAAAAAGGTCGGGTTGTACGAGATTTTGACAAAAACGTAGTAGTAGTGTTGCATCCTATAACGAGGCACAATCCAGATTCACTGAATAAATCTTTTGAATGATTTCTTTGATGATCGAACCGTACGAAAGTTAATAAACACTCATTTCAGTTTTGGGAAAAAATAATCAAAAAACAAAAAGGTTAGTTGTACGATATTTTAACAAAAATGTAGTAAAAGTGATGCTTCCTCTAACAAGGCATGATCCAGATTCACCGAATAATTTTTTGAATGATTTCTTCGACGATCGAACCGTATGAAAGTTAATAAACACTCATTTTAGTGTTGGGAAATAGTAATCAAAAAATAAAAAGGTCGGGTTGCACGAGATTTTAACAAAAACGAAGTTAAAATGCTGTTTCCCGTAACGAGGTACGATCCAGATTCACTGAATAATTCTTTTGAATGATTTCTTTGACGATCGAACCGTACGAAAGTTAATAAACACTCATTTTAGTGTAGGAAAAAAATAATCAAAAAATAAAAAGGTCGGGTTGTACGAGATTTTAACAAAAACGTAGTAAAAGTGTTGTTTCCTGTAACGAGGCACGATCCAGATTCACTGAATAATTTTTTGAATGATTTCTTCGACGATCGAACCATACGAAAGTTGATAAACACTCATTTTAGTGTTGGGAAAAAATAATCAAAAAATAAAAAGGTTGGGTTGTACGAGATTTTAACAAAAACGTAGTAAAAGTACTGCTTCCTATAACGAGGCATGATCCAGATTCACTGAATAAATCTTTTGAATGATTTCTTCGACGATCGAACCGTACGAAAGTTAATAAACACTCATTTTAGTGTTGGGAAAAAATAATCAAAAAATAAATACTTTAATTAATTTAATTTAAAACACTCATTTTATTTACCTTACTTAATTTTAAAACTAATTAAGAATTAAATACTATAATTAGTTTAATTAATTTCAATTAATGGTTAATTGATTTAATTATTTAATAAATGTAATTAGTTGATTGAACTCTGATTATTTTATTATTTCCCACAAAATCAATTCAATTTTTTTCATTAATTCCCACCAAATTCTATTCAAATTCTTTCATTATTTCCCACCAAATATTTCTTTATTTCCCACCAAATATTTCATTTTTTTCCCACCAAATTCAATTCAAAATTTTTTGTACTTCAGACAACGGCCATTACTCGTGGATTGTAATAACACAATGGTATATTAAAACATTTGTCTGATTGAGTTCACTCAAACAATGGTTAGATAATCCGTTGTCTCATTAAACACGATTTAACAACGGTTAATTATTCCGTTGTGTGAATTATAATAACACAATGGTATATGAAAACAGTTGTGTAGACCTTATTTGCCCAACATCACATATATAACCATTGTCTAATTCGATTTTCATGGCCACAAACACACAATGGTTTTTAAAACCGTTGTACTAATCATGGAATAGACAATACTATTTTATGGACCAAAAAAACCGTTGTCTGTTAATTTCGGGCAACACTTTTTTCTCTGAGCGTTGTCTGATGAGTGTTGTCTAAAATTGTTTTTCTTGTAGTGCTAGTATATATTGTTTTCCTAAAAATCATTTATCATAGAAATATTATTTTAACTAAACTATGAATTATAAGTTTAATTTTATCTGATGAATTTTCTCTATGCTTAAAGGAAGAAAAAGTTCCATAAATCATGAGTTACATTACAGACATGTGTACAGGAGTGGGATTGAGAAACTGAAGTCAATACTTTTATCGTATAAACTTGTCACAAGCCCACAACTACTAAACAACATTAAAGTTTAACCTCGAATAATGTAAACATTAATGGTAGGATAATAAAAAGATGAACGTACACTAATTCAATCTTTCAATAAACTAAAAACTCACAGAGAAAAAAAATTCATCAAAATACTTTCAGTTGGTCAATAAACTTTGAAAAAATAGCGTAAAATTGCATCCAACACTAAACCTCATGACCAGCAGAAGGCACAGGCTTTGCTAAACATGTGGGAGTCTCATGTCCGGCCATGACAACGACGAAATTAGGCTCGACCGATAGGATGTTGATATTTTTCGATTGTTCTTCTTCGTTGCGATGGTCACTTGCCAAGTCTGGTGGTGATGGTGATGGTGATGATGATGAGTTATTAATATGAGAGCAAGCAAGAAACAGTAATCCCATTGTAATGAATCCCAGCATTAATCCGAGGAAGCCATAGAGGTATATTACTGGCATGTTCCATTCCATATTATATATAGCTAGCTCGTTCTATACGTCCGGTGAACTAAAAAATTTTGTAGCAGGAATATGTGTTTATATAACTTTGCATGGGGTAGAAAAATCAGGATATATCTTTCTATTACAAATTAAGTTTGGATTATTTTTGCTATATTAGTACTATATATGGACGAAGTATATTTCTAGGAATAACTAAAGGGAGATCAAATTCCTTATATATTGTTTAATTGCTTGCTTCACTTATAATCCTATTTCAAATTGATGTTTGACCTTTTAATAACAAATATTTTGAGGTGTAAAAAATAAGAGTTGTATTTGATAAAAATTAAAATTTTCATATTAAATCAAAATTTAGATTAATCTAAAATTTTATTCGCTATAAATTTTATAAATAAAAATTATGTAAAAGCATAATTTTTATACAACTCGTACTAAAAAGTGGAAAATCAAGGGAGGGGGGAAGTATATTGTTTTAGAACCAAACACGAAGACGTGTAAAAAATTGCCAGAAATCAAGAAGAACGTTATTATATATTCCCTCTGATATGGGCTGAAAATAAGCCCTAAAGACACATTTAATGTGACATTAATTAGACCAAGAATTGTTCAAACGTGGGGCCCACCAGATGGACCCAAAACCCCAACTATAATATTAATTTCGTAATTAATATTGGGGGAAATAAACAGCTCAGCAATAAGAGTTGGATAAAGATATTATTTCAGCCAGACTTAGCCACCAAGGCATCCAATTCAATATGGAAACTGATTCCTACAAGGAATAGATCTAGAACCTTCCTCAAAGACTTGTCCACCAAATCTCTGACTCCTACCATAATTCTAAGGCTCCTGCAGCCTATTTAAAGGGTCAGACCCCTCATCTCAGAACTACGTTTTTGGCTTGATCTTTGATATTCATCAAAGTACGTAGGCATCTTGTGAAGGCAGATTCAGCCACGAACACAAGAACAGCCATTAAAGCTCGAAGCTCAACCACCCTAGCATTAATTACAAATTGTAACCTAGTTTTTATTCCACAATATTTGGCGCCGTCTGTGGGAAGACAACATCAACCATGGTTCAAACACGAAGAACAACATCGACTGAGGCCATACCCCTTAGCTCTGATCCACCTGCCACCTCTGATCCGCTCATCACCGCTGAAGAAGGACAATTACCCCCATCAACAGGGACGGTCATTCAACCTCTAACCTCTCAACCCTCAGGGACGATTCCCCATGTTGAGGGAACTTTACCTGTGACTATCCCTCAAAGCCAAGAAACTAACCCTCTTCAGATGGTGGTTTCTCCTCTTGATAGCGCTGATCGTACGCTACCCCCGGGGGTACATATCCACACTACGGATCTCCCTTTGAATACCAACCCGATGTATGGGCTGCCTAATTATCCCCCCCAACACAGGGAACCTGGACCGAGCGGTCATGCCTTACAGATCCGAGATCGAGAGTACGATGATTACTCTGGCCCCTATACTGATGATTCAACGTCTGAGGATGATGATGATGATCGTGATGAAGCCCCGAGGAGGCGACGTGCTAGTAGAGAACCTCGAAGGAGGTCCCAAAGAATCCATGATGGACCTCCACAAACGGCTGAGGAAAGGATTAAGGCTAATGAGGCTGAGATCCAAAGGCTGAAGGATGATATTGCTAGAGAGCAAGCAAGGCGAATTCTGATTCAACCTCCTCCAGTTACATGGAGGATTCCCATTATAAATCTGGAGAGGCCCTCAAGGAGACAGCGAAGGGCCGAAGCCCCAACTGAAAAATCGACAAGGGTGGAGACCCCCAAAAGTAACCCCCAGGATCTGATGCCACTTGGGGATCCTGATGATCCTACACCTCCGTTCACTGAAGAGGAAATGAATGCTCGCATCTCAAGGAAGTTCAAGATGCCGACGATTAAGGCCTATGATGGAACGGGCGACCCCGCAAACCATGTTAGGACATTCTCAAATGCACTGCTGTTGCAGCCTATAAGCGACGCCTTAAAGTGTAGGGCGTTCCCTCAAACCCTGTCTGGCATGGCTCAAAGGTGGTATAGCCGCTTACCTGCAAACTCAATTGGCTCATTCAAAGAGCTGAGTGCCGCCTTTGTTAGCCAGTTCATTAGTGGGAGAGTTCATGAAAAAAGTTCTGCATCCCTTATGTATGTGGTGTAGGGGAAGAACGAGAATTTGAGGGATTACCTCAAGCGATTCACCAAGGAGACGCTGAATATCACTGATCTGGAAAATAAGGTGGCCATGGTAGCCCTGGAACACGGAACCACTGATCTCTTCTTTAAAAGGTCTTTGGCAAAACATCCTCCTGAAAATATGGCCGAGCTCCAACGAAGGGCCGACAAATATATCAAGGCTGAGGACAACATGAGGAAGGAAACCGCAGGAGTCAATGGCAAGGGTTCTAATGACTCGAAAAAACGAAAGCAAGAGCAAGAGTACGATGCTAGGGACAAGTATCCCCGGACTAGCAAGGATTCCGAGTCACCACCAAAGAAGGGTTTGGGACCGAGGTTTTCTGATTATGCAAGACTGAACGCTCCTAGGAGTCAGATCTTGCTAGATATTGAGAAGGATAAAGACTTCCGATGGCCGAAGCCACTTAGGGGTGATCCCACGAAGAGAAACAAGGATCAATACTGTAGGTACCACCGTGATGTGGGTCATGATACAGATGATTGTAGACAGTTGAAAGATGAGATTGAGTTCTTGATCCGAACAGGAAAGCTAAGCAGGTTCACAAAGAATGATGATCGTGGAACCCAAAGAAGGGACTATGACAGGAGAGACAATGACAAAAGAGATAACGATCGTGATCGTGATCATGATCGTAACCCATAGCCCCGAGGGCTAGTTGTTAATATGATTTGGGGAGGCCCGACAGTGGCCGACACGACTCGAAACTCTCGAAAAGCATATGCCAGAGAAGTAATGCACATCGTGGGAGAAGCCCCAAAACGTGCTAGGACTGAAATAGTTATTGGGTTTGATGATTCAGATCTCGAAGGGGTAAAGTTCCCCCATGATGACCCGTTGGTCATAACTCCTGTGATTCGAAACTCGGAGGTGAAACGAGTCTTGATAGACAATGGAGCTTCTGTTGATATCTTGTTTCACGATGCGTTTGTGAAAATGGGGTACACCGATTCTCAGTTGACCCCCACCAAAATGCCAATCTACGGATTTAATGGAGTTGAGTCCAAGGTTGAAGGGACTATTCAGTTACCCATGACAATTGGACAGGAACCTAAAGAGGCTACTCAGATGTTGAATTTCCTTGTGATCAAGGCATCTTCGACTTATAACGCGATTCTAGGAAGGACTGGACTTCATGCATTCAAGGCTGTGGCCTCCACATATCATATGAAGATTAAGTTTCCAACCAGGAATGGAGTTGGAGAACAAAAGGGTGATCAGAAGATGGCAAGAAGTTGTTATGTATCCATGTTAAGGGCTGATGGAATCGGGGGGCAGGTACTTCCGATCGAAGACATGGATGTCCGTGGTGATGATGAACACCGAGGAAAGCCAGCAGAGGACTTAATACCCATCCCTCTGGAGCTAGGCGACCCTGAGAAGGTGACTTATATAGGAGCCTCTTTGAAGGAACCCCTGAAGGGAAAATTGATAGCATTCTTGCAAGAAAATAGTGATGTGTTTGCCTGGACAACAGCTGATATGCCAGGGATTGATCCCTAACTCATAACTCACAGATTGAATGTCGATCCTAATCGGAAGATAATACAGCAGAAGAAGAGGAACTTTGCACCTGAAAGGCAAGAGGCCATAAAGCGAGAAGTGGAAAAGCTCTTAGAAGCTGGGTTTATTGAAGAGATTCAGTTTCCAGAATGGTTGGCTAACCCTATGATGGTCAAGAAAGCCAACAGTAAGTGGAGGATGTGTATAGACTTCACCGACTTGAATGACGCATGCCCTAAGGATTGCTTCCCTTTACCAAGGATAGACATGTTAATAGATGCCACAGCTGGACATGAGATGCTGAGCTTCATGGATGGGTTCAGCGGCTACAATCAGATTAAAATGCACAAGGATGACGTCCCTAAGGTATCTTTCATAACTGACTTTGGTGTTTTCTGCTATCTTGTTATGGCTTTCGGTCTAAAAAATGCAGGAGCTACGTACCAACGACTGGTGAATAAGATATTCTCCCATCTGATTGGAAAAACCATGGAGGTCTATGTTGATGACATGCTAGTCAAGAGCCTGTTCAAGGCAGATCACATTAAGCACCTCAGAGAGGCATTCGAAGTGTTGAGGCACCACAAAATGATGTTGAATCCAGCCAAGTGTGCCTTTGGCGTTGGATAAGGCAAATTTTTGGGTCTGATGGTTTCAAAGAGAGGCATAGAGGCCAACCCTGACAAGATCAAGGCGACTTAGACATGGAACCACCACGTTCTATAAGAGATGTGCAGAAGTTGACAAGCCGAGTAGCGGCTTTAGGAAGATTCATCTCCAAGTCTAGTGACAAATGCTTGCCTTTCTTTCAAGCATTGAAGAAAGTGAAAAATTTTGAGTGGACCCCTGAGAGCCAATAGGCCTTTGAACAACTAAAGAAATACATGGTTGAAGCCCCGTTGCTGGCCAAACCTAGTCCCGGGGAGACTCTTCATCTATACCTGGCGGTATCTGAACAAGCGTTGAGCGCCGTTCTTGTTCGAAAAGAGAAGAAGGTCCAGAAACCTATCTATTATGTGAGCAAGGTGTTGCATGGGGCTGAGTTGAATTACTCTCCCATTGAAAAGTTTGCCTTGGCTTTGATAACAGCCTCGAGGAAGTTACGCCCGTACTTCCAGGCACATAAGATTGAAGTCCTGACGGACCAACAGTTGAGAAACATATTGCATAGCCCGAAGGATAGTGGAAGGCTAATCAAGTGGGCGATCGAACTTGGAGAATTTGACATCACGTATAAGCCTCGAACAGCCATTAAGGCTCAGGCATTGGCTGACTTCGTGGTTGAATGCACCATTAGCAACCAAGAAGTCGGGGGGCAGGAGATAATAACAACCCCTGAGAAGCAAGATAAAGATGAAGAACTTGAACCTGATCAGAAGGAATATTGGGTGCTCTATTTTGATGGAGCATCAAAAACAAAATCTAGTGGCGCAGGCTTAGTATTGCAAAGCCCCGATGGGTTCACAGTTGAATATGCTTTGAAGTTGGATTTCCTGACAACCAACAATGAAGCTGAGTATGAGGCCTTGATAGCCGGTTTAGGCTTGGCCTGAATCATGAGAGTCAAGAATCTCAAAGTTTGTGGAGATTCAAGATTAGTAGTCTCTCAAGTAAATGGTGAATTTGAGGCCAAGGATGAAACTATGGCAAAGTATCTTCGAGTTGTGAAAGCTGTCATGACTCAGTTTGATGAGTGCTATGTAGAACACATTCCGAGAGAAGAGAACGTTAAGGCCGATGCCCTATCTAAGTTCGCTTCTTCCGAGATAGAAAACTATGCAGGGAGTGTTTATTTCCAGGTCCTGAAGGCCCCGACTATCGACTCGAAATTAGTGGCACCAATTGATGTGGGAAGCTGTTGGATAGATCCTATCAAAGCTCACCTCGAAACCGGATGGCTTCCTGACAATGCCTCGGAGACACGAAAGCTGTCAGTGAGAGCATTGAGATATGCCTTGATCGAGGGCGTCCTTTACAAAAGGTCTTTCGTTATCCCGTACTTGAAATGTTTGAGGCCCCAAGAGGCAAGGGAAGCTTTGGAAGAAGTTCATGAAGGTATTTGTGGGCAGCACTTGGGGGGCAGAGCCCTAGCTCACAAAATAACTCGTTTGGGATTCTACTGGCCAGAGATGTTGGCCGATGCACAGAGCTATGTCAAGCGGTGCGATCGATGCCAGAAGCATGCTCCGATAGTAAGGCAGCCGCCTAAGATGTTAACATCGGTTAGCTCCCCTATTCCATTCGCGATGTGGGGAATGGATATACTTGGTCCCTTCCCCGTAGCTTCAGCACAAAGGAAGTTTCTGATAGTGGCCATTGATTACTTTACTAAGTGGAATGAGGCTAAACCTCTAGCCAAGATAACCACCAAACAAGTTGCCCAGTTCTTTTGGGAGAATATAACTTGCAGGTACGGAATCCCATGAATTTTGGTGACAGACAATGGGACACAGTTCAATAATGAAGAGTTCAAGAAGTATTGTGAGGAGAATGCAATTGAGCTTCGTTTTACCTCAGTGGCTCATCCAAAAGCCAATGGGCAAGCTGAGGTAGCTAATCGAATTATCCTTGATGGACTGAAGAAGAGGGTCGAACGCTCTAGAAACACTTGGGTAGATGAGTTGCTGCCCATACTATGGGCATACCGTACCACTTGTAAAGTGACCACTGGAGCAACCCCGTTCCTGCTGGCTTACGGAGCTGAGGCAGTTGTGCCTTTGGAGATCATGCAAGCGTCACCTCGAGTTGAGGCCTTTGAACTAGAAACTAACGAAGAGGGCATGAGACTCGCCCTGGACCTGATTGACGAAGTCAGGGATGAGGCAAACGCTAGAAATGTGGAGCATCAAAAGAAAGCATCCTTTTATTACAACCACAGGGTTAAGGAAAGGTTCTTTCGACAAGGCGACCTGGTTCTAAGGAAGATCGAGGCTTCTGGAGTTGGCCAGAAGGGAAAGCTAGCCCCTAATTGGGAAGGGCCGTATCGAGTCAAGAAGACGTTGGGACGAGGATCATATAAGTTGGAGACCTTGGACGGGGTTGAGGTGCCCCGTACTTGGCATGCCTTGAACCTCAAAGTTTATTATGTATAAGCTATCCTTGCATGGATTCAGCTTTCTATCTATTTATTATGAGAAGTAGAAATAAGGTTCGATGAAACCATTCTAGGGCTTAATGCCCCGAGTAGGACAATAATAAGTTATGTAAGGGTTGAACCCATTTCAAATTATTAATGCAAAGTTTGTTTCCCTTCAATGATTCTGTGATTTTGTTTATGTACCAAGCACCTGTTGAGTGTGAGTCTAGAAAGGCCAAGTACCGAAAACAAGTAAACAAACAAATGAGGAAACAAATGCATAAATAAAGACCCCGAAGGGCCAACAGTTAGGTTATATCAACAAGACTGATAAAAGTTTGGCCCCAAAGGACCTTGATTGAAATCTAGACAGATAAAGCCACATACGGCTAACAAGGCCATGCAAGGCCACGAACTAACTCCAGCTACTCCTCCCCAGAATCCTCTTCGCCAGACTCCTCTCCGCCACTCTCCTCTTCCTCACTCTCCTCCTCTGAGTCTTCACCGGAGTCATCTCCGAGCTCGGCAATCACCACTGGCTGAACTCTAGCAACTTCGGCTCCTTTTTCCTCGGAAGATGAATCAGAAGTAGAACTGCCCTCGTTCCGGATTAGTCTCTTCCCAGGGATGGGTTGGCGAACTACTCCAACTTTCTTTGCAGGCGGGGGTTTCTTCCCACGGGAGCCAGAAGAAGATGAGTCTTGGCTAGCAACTTGAACAGCCCCCTTTGAGTTAGATCCAGAGCGCCGATGACTGCTTTTGGAGCCGGACCCTGATGCCTGAGGAACAACTTTAGTTCCCGAACCAGAAGCTAGGTTAGCCGGGATGGCACCCCAATTTGGGCAAGGAAAATCAGCCGGGTTGACAACAGATTGATGCCTATGACTCACAGCGTTAATGGCCTTATCCCAACCAACAGACATGTTGAAGGGACGCACCTCATCATCATGATCATCAATGAGCTTAAGAAAATCTTCTGGCCTATGGTAGGCTTGGATCACCTTGTCGGCATCAGAGGCCTTCTTTTTTGCTAGAGAAGCAAGTTGTTTTCGGGTAGATGCGGCATTAGCTTCGGCACGAACAACTTGGGAGTGCAGATCATCAATCTCTTCCCTGAACCTTGCTGAGTCATTTCTCAAGCTAACATTTTCATCCCTAAAGGCCCGGCCTTGTGTCAAAACAGTTTGAAAGTTAGCGTTGGCCTACAACAAGGAAATGAGTGAGCTACGAGGAATATGCAAAGTTGAAATCAATAACAATATCAAACTTAACAGAGGGAATTTCATACCTGAAACAAGGCCTGGGCGCCCATGAGCTGAGACTCATCCATTTTGTCGCTTGCATGCATTGTTACTTGGTCAGGAGGAGTGATTGAAAGCTTGGACCAGTCTAGGGCCAAATGAGGACTCCCAAAGACCAAGTCTTGTTCACATATGCCCCAAGGAGGTATGAAAGGAGTCCTGACATCCCCGTCAGCGTTTCGGGATCATTTACCACCTTGAGAACAACGCTACAAGAAGTTAGGGATATGAGGCTTAGTTGGATTCAGCCTCTCCTCGGCCATCTTCTTCATCCTCTTGGTAACAGTTGGCCGGTTCTCGGGACGATTATCAATCTCCTCAGCAGCTGAAATACAAAGAGAAAAATATCGGGATAAGAACAAACAGAGTTCATAATAAGCTCAAGTAAGAAAGTTACCCTCAATGGAAAGAAAGCTAAGGCCAGCCCCAATAAGATTCTTTTCATTTAGAAAAGTTTTATAGTGTGTGCGGCCGTCATCAGCAAGAAGCCTATCTTGATCCAACAATTCTGAATCAGTAAGGTCACACACAAAATGTGAACTGTCCTCCACGGACCCAAATCTCTTCACAAAGAAGTTGCCCCAATCACCACCTTTCCACTCAAGAACTACAAACTCCCTTTCCCAGAAATGCTGTGAATCTGGAAAGGAGAAGGGATTCACCATGTGTGGAAGTTTGGCTCGGTGCTTGAGGCTCACCCATCCTTTCTTGGAGTCAGAAGAGTTGCTGGCCCGAAGATAATTCGAAACATTATGGTTGTCGGATGAATCCCCAGTTCCCGACACCTTATTAAGAAAATAGAAATGTACCTCCAAGCATTGGGATACAACTGACAGGGGTGGATCTGATACTCCGCCAGCAATCTAATGATAAAATTGTCAACCGGGAATCTGAACCCAGCATCTAAGGCACCCCAGTAAACACAGATCCTCTCAGGATGCCAGTTGCATGTTCTATCTGATGGATTTGGGAGACGAACCTTTGGCGGTCCTCATCTTGCTCCTCTTCGACATAGCTTCCATCATGGAGACAGGGGGAGCCATTGGTTGATCACCTTCCGACATCTTGATACTGAAGCTGAAACTTGATCTTGGATCTGAAACCTGATCTTGAAACTCGAACTTGATCTTGCAACTTGAACCTAGAGAACTTAAGAATTTGAGAGCTCAGAAATGAAGAAGTGAATTGAAATGAAGGCTACTTCTCCTCTTTTATAGAAAATGCATGACCTGGTACATCAGGTTGAATCTCAGCTTAGTTCGCGTTTACAGGTCATCTATCGTTTATAGACGAAAAAAGGACAGAAATTATCCGCGTTATTCAGAAAGAATCGTTATAATTCATATCTGTCGGAAAAGAAATAGCTGAAATATTTGCTGCATGGATGTTTGCAATTAAGAAGACAAGCAACGAGTTTAATCTTAAACACAAGGTTAGTAGTGCTAATTATGAATTAAGGTGTAATACCGTTAGAAGTCATGAATGACCAAACTGACGACCTAAGATCAAGATCTAGGTTCTGAATCCTTAGGATCACGGATGATTTTAGAACCTAGATCCTCAACAACCTAAGATCAAGATCGAGGTTCTGGATCTTTGAAAGTCACGGATGACCAAGACACTAAATTGGAGGTCAAGATCGAGGTTCTAGATCCTCAAGTTCCATGAATAGGTTTTCAGGTCCGGGTTTCTTCGCCAACCACGAAGTGGCCGACCACGAAACTCCAAGGAGCCGTAGCCGACCACGAAGTGGCCGACCATGATACCCGAAGAAGCCACAGCCAACCACCTCGTAGCCGACCACGGCATTTTGAGAAGCCTCGGCCGACCACGAGCTGGAAGACCACGAGCCAGCCGACCAAGGCACGCCAAGGAGCCACGGCCGACCAGCCCGCAGCCGACCAGGTGCCAGCCGACCACCTGGGATCAAGGCCTCTCGGCCGACCAGGTGCCAGCCGACCACCTTGGCTCGAGGCCCCTCGGCCGACCAGGTGCTAGCCGACCATGAGCTAGCCCCCGATCCGGCTGATCGCGGGTTAGTTCGTGGTCCTGAATCTCGATTTTTCAGCGGATTTCGTGTAATTTCTGGACCTAAATCTCGATTTTTTCGGATGGTTTTCAGTGCACCGTTTAGTGCCGTTCAACACCGTTTATCGCCGTTTAACATCGTTTAAACGTCGTTTAAGGCTGTTTAGCACCGTTTATCACCGTTTAGCGTCGTTTAACATCGTTTAAACGTCGTTTAAGGCTGTTTAGCACCGTTTAGTGCCGTTTAGTGCCGTTCAGCACCGTTTATCGCCGTTTAGCGTCGTTTAACATCGTTTAAACGTCGTTTAAGGCTGTTTAGCACCGTTTAGTGCCGTTCAGCACCGTTTATCGCCGTTTAGCGTCGTTTAACATCGTTTAAACGTCGTTTAAGGCTGTTTAGCACCGTTTAGTGCCGTTTAGTGCCGTTCAGCACCGTTTATCGCCGTTTAGCATCGTTTAACATCGTTTAAACGTCGTTTAAGGCTATCTAGCACCGTTTAGTGCCGTTCAGCACCGTTTATCGCCGTTTAGCGTCGTTTAACATCGTTTAAACGTCGTTTAAGGCTGTTTAGTGCCGTTTAGTGCCGTTCAGCACCGTTTATCGCCGTTTAGTGCCGTTTAGCACCGTTCAATGTTGTTGGCATAATCTAACATCGTTGTAAACGCGTCGGTCGCTCCACGCTTTACATCAAAACGATATCAAAGATAAACCCTGACCCGAGTCTCGAGTTAGACAAGTAAAACTTCAAGGAAGGCCTGATCAGTTTTCCTAGAAGTTGGGGGGCAACTGATATGGGCTGAAAATAAGCCCTAAAGACACATTTAATGTGACATTAATTAGACCAAGAATGGTCCAAACGTGGGGCCCACCAGATGGACCCAAAACCCCAATTATAATATTAATTTCGTAATTTATATTGGGGAAAATAAACAGCTCAGCAATAAGAGTTGGATAAGGATATAATTTCAGCCAGACTTAGCCACCAAGGCATCCAATTCAATATGGAAACTGATTCCTACAAGAAATAGATCTAGAACCTTCCTCAAAGACTTGTCCACCAAGTCTCTGACTCCTACCATAATTCTAAAGCTCCTGCAGCCTATTTAAAGGGCCAGACCCCTCATCTCAGAACTACGTTTTTGGCTTGATCTTTGATATTCATCAAAGTACATTGGCATCTTGTGAAGGCAGATTCAGCCACGAACACAAGAACAGCCATTAAAGCTCGAAGCTCAACCACCCTAGCATTAATTACAAATCGTAACCTAGTTTTTATTCCACAACACCCTCCGGTCTATTATATAAAGACATTTGACTTTTCTGCACGTAATTTTAAGTGTTTTGACCATATATTAAAAATTATTATTTTTTAATTTTCTTTTTCCAAAAAAAAATAGAGTAGTAATATTTTTATTCAAAAAAAGAAAATTTTAAAAACAATAATTTTTACTATGTGGTCAAAACACTTAAAATTACGTGTAGAAAAGTCAAATGCCTTATATAATGGACCGGAGTGAGTACTAGCTTATTATAATCCGTACACGGTTTCTTTTCTAATATTTATAATTATATTAATATTTTTTAATAAGTATATGTTATCAATTTACATAATAAATTGTTGTTAAAAAATTGATATATATATATATATATATATATATATTACACGTTCAATTTAATATTTGTGCGCTATCTTGAATTTCTTAAAATTTGATTTGAACGATTTTATAGCCCACATAAAGTTAAAAAAATAATCTTTAATTTAGTGATGGTTTAACAATTATTTTCCAATTAAAAATACGCAGAAGCAAAAGAGAATAGAAATTAACGATTTTTTACATTAAAAATTCTGTTCGATTTATAAATTCTACTTACATTTTGTTTTGATTATCAAAATACCCTTATTATTATTTGAAGATAGTTCTACTAACAACCAAATATAGTTTTAATAATAAGTGTAAAAGTGATTTTGTCCAAAACTTTGGTAATCGATAGTCTGGTCTTTAGTACGACAAAATAAATAAGAACCGTTAGATAATAAAATAAATAGATGAAAAATGATGGATCTAACATAAAAATATTATATTTTTAACATTTAAACTAAAAAGTGTATTTATATTGAAATACGAAAGAACGTATGTTAATGATTTAAATCATATAATTTGGTTTTATACATTGAATAGCATTATCAATGTTGGTCTTCTACACTGAATAGATTAATTTAAAAATTCGTAATTATATTTTCTCTTGATATTCTGAGTGTTTCCATTTCGATAATAATTTTAAATCATCACTAAATTAAAGATAATTTAAGAGCTTCGCGTGGGCCGTAAAATCATCCAAATCTGATTTCTTGATCTCCAGATAGAGCTCAAATAGTAAATATGAACTTTTTTTAATACTAATAAAAAAAAATTAAAATTCAATTATATTTTTTTAATTATATCTTTTTCATATAATAATTTTCTTTTTAAAATTCAATTCTTATACAAATTTTTGATATAACGCCCTAGAAATATCGTACTTATAATTATTAATATTTAATATTAAATGTGGATTATATGAGGTAATTTTTTAGATTGAATATATGTGACCTCAAGTTTACATGCTTATAAGATGATGCATATGTGAAATATAAGTCCGTGTATTTTTATTTTTATTTTTATTTGAATTTTTTTGATTAAAAATCTATTTAAATTATGCGAAATTGATCTTTGAAATTTTTTTATAAATCATGGGAGTATTTAAAAATCCCGAAATCTTTTGCAATATCATATTTGTAAATTTATTTAGTTTTTAAAATTATTGGGAGAATTAAATGGATGTTTTAGTATTTTAAAATGATTTTAGGAACTTATTGTATTTAAAGGACCACAATTTGTAAAATCAGTATTTAATTCCTTTTTTATCCTAAAAATAATTTAAAAATATGTGGTATTACTAATTTAATATTCTACATTTTAAAAATATTAAGTTAAATCTTCTTTATCCATTTCTGATTAAAGATGATTTTAAAAAGCTGTTTGGACCGATTTTAAATTGTTTTTAATTGTTTTTTTTCAGAAATTGGGGAGAATACTTTTTTTTTGCCTTTGTTCTTTTACCCAGTACAGAACCACGCCTCTTTTTCCATTTTTTTCTGAGAATTCCGGATTGTTCAGCTAGTCTTATCTCCTTCGCTCGAACCTTCAACCTCTCTTCTTCTCTCAATCAATCTCTTCGCAAGTCTCTCTCAACTCGCCCTACAAGCTCTCTCTCTCTCTCTCTCTCTCTCTCTCTCGCACCTCTGAAATCTCTCTCGCTGCTGATACAGTCCAGTCATGTATTGTTCAATTTCCCCTCAATAAAACCCATATCTCCCTCTCTCTCTCTCAATCTCTCCCTCTCCTCTCCTACAAATCTGTACCCCTGTGTGTATGCGTGTATGTGGGGAATCGATGAGTGCGTGTGTATACAAAGTTGAGTGTGTGTGTTTTCCGAGTTGAGAGTGTGTGGGTTCTTGTTAGTTTGGTGGAAACATCGCGCGAATCCCCTCCTTCTTCTCCCCTATACAACTGTATGTGTGTATATAGTTGCGTTTTGTAATGAAATCTGAGTTTCCTTTTCATTCTTTTAGCTGTTAAAGTTCAATTTGGGCTTCGTTTTACTGTTGTGGTGCTCGAACTTGTATGTTGCTGTGTGTCTCAGTTTTTGCGTGTAAACTCGGGTGTTGGGTTTAAATCTATTTTTCTGATTTTACACTCGGCTATGAGGCATTACATATTATTTCGGTGTATGTGAGATAAATTTTATTGTTCTCGGAGATAATTGTATTATTGTAGGTCGATAAGTATAACAAATAGTGGTGTGCTATACAAGAAATTGTAATTGTGATGATTGATTGAGTTTTGTGTCGGTTGTGTTCCGACTGGTAGGCTACCCGTACAAAGGGGATGCCGTCAAAATTTTTATAAAAAAATTTGTAAAATTTCTAAAAAAAGTAAATTACTTTCCTGGAATATAAGATGTATATTATTATTGGAGTGATATTCAATTTGTGCGAATTGTTTGATTTTAAATATTTACATGGATTTATGATTTAAGTTTCAATTGTTAATTTAATTTTTATTTAATAGATTATGAATAGTGTACCTCTACGTGTTGAAGTTGGACTGTGAATAGTACAAGAATACATGTGTTTATGTCGGGATACAATTTGAATTTGGATTAATGTATTAAAGGGGCATAAGTTCAAATGTTATAACACGTCGAGTGTTACCTAATCTATTTTAATAAATGTTAATAATTAGTGGACATGTTATCTGCTTTATGACTTGTACATAGTTCGTGTGGTTATAATTATAATTTCTACTAATTAAGGATAGTAGCGGGATTTTGAGTACTAAAGTTGAATGTACGTATGGTGACATGGTTTGTGAAAGATACGAATTTGTACGTTATGAAATAAGTTCATGGATTGCCAGAGATGTACAATTGATGTACATTAGTATGAATTGATATGATTGTGTACTGTATTGAGGCAAGGATATTTGGCTGATGATTGAGTTAAGAGTAATTCTCACAGGTTAAGTCATATTTTAAAGGAGGTGTGGTCCAAATTTTATTAAAATTATTTTATGACTCTTATAGTATTTTGATAAAGATTATTGTAAATGGATATGATATATATGTAAAAAAAAAATATATATATATATATATATATATATATATATATATATATATATATATGAGAAAAATGTTCCTACACTTAACTTTAGGAGAATTTCCTAAAGTTAACCTTTAAAATCATTTGATTGTTAACTTTTATTTATAAGGGCCCCGCAGGGGAATTGATGATGTATCTTTTTATTTAGGAAAGTATGTGATGTGTCTTTATTTCAGTGGTTAACTGTAGGAAATTCTCCTATAGTTAACTATAGGATCATTATATATATATATATAAAAGGAAAAGAATAATACGTGCTAAGTGCTTATGTGATTATGTGATTATATGTTACTATTTCGAGAATATGATCTGTGTGAACTATATGTGTTAATTGTAAAGCATATTAGGACGCGTTCGGGTAGAACAGAGTTAGACGGTTACGGTTATGAGCGTACTGAAGTAGTACTTTACCTGTATATAGGTACGCATAGGAGGCCAGCTAAGAGCCAGTGCATATTTAGATGGAATGTAGAGGAAGGAGATACTTATCGGGACTGACAAGTGATAAAGGAAAGATGGATGTGTGATCGAAGAAAGGTGAAATATAAAGAAGTAGAGACGGATGTAAAGTGATAAAGTGTTAAAGTATTGGAAAATGGAAATTCTGTGTATTGAGGCAAGTTTAATATCCCTCACTTATCGTTCAAGTGATGTGAAAATATTTCTATTATTTATATATATGCGTACTTTCAATTTCATCTGTACCGTTCAATTTCATTATTAAATAATGTGAACTTGTCAATTAAACGATGTTTCTTTCAAATCATTTTGCTAGTGCCGAAACTCTTCATTTTTATTGTCGGTGACTTTATTCTTCTATTAATTTACAAACATTCATTCTCAAATTATTCTCACTGTTTGTTTTCCTCACCTATCGTTCAGGTGTTGATTTCTTTTAAAATTATTTTATTTCAATATTCCTCGTCTATACTGGGATTCTTCAAAATATGTTTTCTCTCAAATTGATGTAAACTAATTCGAGGTTTATACTGTCGTTGAGGCATGTGTTGCTCAGTGACGGTTAAAAACCGAGAATGAATTGAGATCTTCTTAATTATTCAAACTCATTATTATCATGCCGGTTTGGCAGCTAAAGCCTATAGGTGCTTAGCTGACAAGAGTTTGACCTTGGGTTTTGAGAATTTCTTAAATCTTCGGTTTAAATTATTCAACTCTTTTATGTAAATTCAAATTTTGCCATTAAAATTATATCAATTGATAATCTTTGAAATGAGTGGATTTAGCCAGTGTAGTAATTTAAATCTTCTGTTGAACTTTGAATTTTCTGCATTCCTTGCTTTCTTTATAATTGCTGTTTCATTTCCAGAATGTTAATAATTGCTTCGTTATTTAATTTATTTATGTTTCCTTGTTGAATTATGATTCAATCTTATTTAACCATGCCATGATTAGTTTAATCTTATTGCTTTCCTGTTTATAATTCCATATGTCGAATGCTTCCCTGACCCTCAATCTGTTATAATTGCAAATGGAAATGAGTTAATTAATTAAAGATGTTTTTTTTAGATTCCTTATACTGGGCTGATCTGTTATAGGTGAGTTTAAGGACTGAAAAGTGAAATGTTTTAAATTATTAATAATAATTTTTTTTAATAATTGGAAAAGCGTAAGAGGCTAGGGTGGTCCTAGTCCAGCATTTTTATTTAGCGTAAGAGTCTAGGTTGGTCCTAGTCCAGCATTAAAGGCCAATGTGTTGCCTAATTGGGAACCCAATTTCAAAGGAATGGGGACTTTACGTGGCTGATCACCCGTATTGTCCGTAATTAGGAGAATAATAAAAGTCAACTTAAATGTTTTTAAAAAGCTTTATGAAAAGTATGTTTTGATGGAAAGAAATGTTTTGAGAAAAAGTTATGATTTAAAGAAAAATGGAAAGTTTTATTCTATGATAGGAATTGAGTTATTCCCTCGAGATAGTTTGATCATTGATATTGTTCATCAATGAAATATTGAAAAATTGTTGTTCACTATATTATTAACTTGTTGAGCGTTCTTTGGCTCAATCTTGCTTTGTTTTTACCTAACCCTTTGCTGTTAGGCTTAAAGATGATCTACCTACATTTTTCATTTCGAATGAGTGCGATGAGGCATTCTGTTCAAAACAGATTTCGGAGCCAGCGCGGGCAGGCACGGATTTGGTATGAGCTTCAGATTAGATGGTGATGGTACAATAGTTGAGATTAGATCGGAAAGAGAAGTTGTAATAATTTGTGTAATTTAGAGTCTTGTTTCATACCATAACCTAGAATCGATCCTCGGAGAGGAATCGCTGGTGTATTAAGTTTTATTTGTAATTGTTAATTGAAATTTGGTTTTGGTTGAAATACAGGTGGATAGTCCGATTTACGAATATTTCATGCCGGAATTTTCTAAAATTCCCCTGTATCAAAGTCTATTTTATTATAAAAAGTATATTTTCAGTATTGGGAAGTCGGGGCGTTACAGGCTGGTATCAGAGCCACCGGTTATGGTCATTGAAACAAGTTAGGATGATTAGGTGTAAGTATTTAGGTTAGACGTTAGATGGAACGATCTAGGATAAGGTTTGCCTTAGGTTATTAGGACAACTGTTGCGACGTTATTAGGTATCCCGACATATCGCGCGAGCAGGAATTTGATTCATCGGAAGATTCGGTTTTGGACGAGGCGGTTGATTCAGTGCTACATACGTTAAATAGATGACTGGAGCTACCAGCTTGGAGGAAGTTACTCGTAGACCTTCACGTATCTTCTAGAATTTCTATTACAAATTTAGTTACTCCGTGAACGTTATAGAAAGTGCGAAAAGACTGTAAACAAGGTATGAAATGTGGTTACTGGCATGTGTTGGAATAAGAGCGTGGTTATTCACTACTAGCCATTGATTTCATTTAATTTATCGATTAAGGAGATTCAACCTTTCTTTCTGTTTCTTCTTATTTTGATAATACCCCATCACCTTTGATAATCAACTATACTTCAATCGATGATGAATTTTTCAGATTTAGTTAAACACATCCCTATTTTTCAGAGATACCACTATTTTCCAGGGGATCACTTGATTCAACATGATGCATATAAATTATTGAGATCCTTGAATTCTTTCTATTTCTCCCGAATATTTGCTATTCCTTATTCAACATTGTAAATATATAAACTTTTGAAACTTTTTAATTCTTTTTGTTCTCTCTGAATACTTGACCGTATTTATTCTGACTGGGATGAACAACCCTATGTATATAGGGGATTCAAGGACATCTTATCTATGTGATAGAAGTCTGGTGGGATGCCACTGATTGTGTTTATCATGAAAGTACAGAAGGCTGACCCCCTTTTTGTGCTATGGCACTTGACCTAAGTGACAAATGCAACCTGAAATTAATTCAATGATCATATTGATCTCTCAGTTAAATTCTTTTATAAAATTCTTGTCAAACAAAACACATCTTATATTCATACATGTTATCACCTGTCTATTTCATTGATTCCTTTTGCTATGAACCCTTATGATTTTTAAAGTTACCAGTGACGGGAAGTAGTAAAGATGGAGACGATGACATTATAAGTGGTCCAAGTTATGTATACGTCGACAAAGAATTGGTTTGTCAGTTTTGAGAATTGATACTAAAGGAAGGATTGAATATCAAGTTAGATTTCTCCTTGGGTTGACAACACGCGTAAAAGATTCGATATTACGGAGAACTGAATATGAATAAGGAGCAGATAACAAGGACACAAGAGTATTCACTATAATTAAATTGAAAGTAGAGTGATGATGGATTTAGTCGGTATGTGATAGTTAGTGTTGAGCGAAGGTTGTTGAGGAATGCTTGTTAAATTCTCATTTTACTTTGGATATAAAAGAAGAGATATCATGAGATTTTAAAGGTTTGAGGCAAATTGTTGGATATAGAAGTTTTAGAATCAAAATGGAATAATTTGAGTGAAGTAGAGTAAAGTTAGATAGTTGTTTTAAGAAATGTTAACGAAAAATTGGAACTTGGATAAAGGAGAAAAGGGATTGTGTTGGAGATAGCGATTTAGGTGAATATAGTTCAAAGGATCATAAATATTAAGAATGAAAGTAAATTAACCCAAATGAAACGAGATAGCAAGGCATGATAGCTAACCGAGGAATATGGATTACTGAGACCAGCAGGACCTCCATTGTCAGAAGACAGGTTTCAAGAGGAAATGATAGAATTAGAAGCTAGAAGTTCAATATAATTATGAATGACGATATGAAGAGTATGAATGTGATGGTAGTTAAAAGAGCTGAGTGTGAGTTAGGATTGGATTGTATAGTTAAGTGTAAAGTACATGCAAGGTGTGAGGGTAAGAAGGTGAAATTATGATTTTCAAGAGATATGTAAGTTGTCTTTCAAGTAAGAAAGTGGATAAAGGAGTTTTAATGGTTACACAGACTAAGAGGTTATTATAATAAGATTTTAAGGTTATTTTATATATGTGGGAGATATCAATAAGGAGATAATTAAAGTGAAGCACATTTCAGTGTTCAAGATTTCTCGGATATATGACTTGATGAATTACAAGGATTATCATCAGCAAAGATCAAAAATTTTAGAGGACCAGCTAGGAATTATCGAAGATTGTCAAAGGTTGTACCAAGATAGTTACAGTAGTTGACAAACCTACAAATCAGGAAATGGAGGGATAAAGATGGAGAAAGCTTTTAGGAGTCAAAGAAGAGATCAAAAACCGTTCAAGTGTTAGTGCAATCGGATGAATCAGGAAAGATTAAATAGGCATGCATGCAATGCTCAAGTAAATGTTCAAAGAATTAGGAAGTTATAGATGGAAGATCCAAAGGTCTAGATTATTGCGAATGAATTATTAGAGGAAATTGAGAAGTACCAAGATGAGTTGATTGAAGCAGAATGTGAAGGAGTGGACTGTAGAAGAATGGAATCGTTCAAGAAATGAGTGGTGGACGCGTATCTTATTTTGCTTATTCAGTTATCAATAAATGTGGGAGTTATAATGTTTAGTGTTTAAATTTTAACGATTTGTAGGATATGTAGAGTAATGGTTCGGAAGTCGAGTTTTGATATTAGGGGATATTATAGTTGGAGTTTGATTTTGAATGGTATTGAGGGGCAGTGACCCCATAATAGTTTGTATTGCGAATTATATATATACGTTTCAAGGTAAACGGCTATTAGTTTCGAAAAGATTACTCAGTAAAACAATGGGATTGAGGATGGATAGAAGTTTCCCAGTTATTCCTTCCTCGAGTAACATTGTACGTTGAAAGGGGAGTAAAAATGATTGGGGGATTTCTTGATATTCTTTTTCTCAAAGTTTTATCTGAGGCAATCTGAATTATAAATAGGAGCGTGGAAGTGGTATCAATTGTTTTAGTTGCGTGGATTTCGTTTTAAATATTTAATTGTTTACTAGTCTACTACGAATCAAGACAGATTTCTTCGCTTATATGTTTGCTGCAAGTTAAGGCAGGTTTTGTTTGTATTGTATATGAATGAATTATTATGGATGACTGGATCAGTAATAGAGGCGTTGTGTATAGGGCATAGTCCATTTATACGAATAGGTCATGTCCAATTATCGGTAGAATAGGCCTTCACCTACGAGTGGTAAGCGGATAGAGTTAAAGAGACACGTAAGCCAAAGATTTAAGTTTATGTTGGAATCTGCGGGCTTACAGGACGAGCCTGGCAAGATGTAAATGATATAATGGAATTTTAGAACGAAAGAAATGACTTGGAAATTGAAAGAGAAATGTTTGAGAGTACCGTCATATGTTTTCTTACGGTTGATTCTGAGGACAGAATCCTATTAAGGGGGAAGGATATAACGCCCTAGAAATATCGTACTTATAATTATTAATATTTAATATTAAATGTGGATTATATGAAGTAATTTTTTTAGATTAAATATATGTGACCTCATGTTTACATGCTTATAAGATGATGCATATGTGAAATATAAGTCCGTGTATTTTTATTTTTTTTATTTGAATTTTTGTGATTAAAAATCTATTTAAATTATGCGAAATTGATCTTTGAAATTTTTTTATAAATCATGGGAGTATTTAAAAATCCCGAAATCTTTTGCAATATCATATTTGTAAATTTATTTAGTTTTTAAAATTATTGGGAGAACTAAATGGATGTTTTAGTATTTTAAAATGATTTTAGGAATTTATTGTATTTAAAGGACCACAATTTGTAAAATCTGTATTTAATTCATTTTCGATCCTAAAAATATTTTTAAAATATGTGGGTATTCCTCATTTAATATTCTATATTTTATAAATATTAAGTTAAATCTTCTTTAGCCATTTCTAATTAAAGATAATTTTAAAAAGCTGTTTGGACTGATTTTAAATTGTTTTTAATTGTGTTTTTCAGAAATTGGGGAGAATACATTTTTTTTGCCTTTGTTCTTTTACCCAGTACAGAACCACGCCTCTTTTTCCATTTTTTTCTGAGAATTCTGGATTGTTCCGCTAGTCTTATCTCCTTCTCTCGAACCTTCAACCTCTCTTCTTCTCTCAATCAATCTCTTCGCAAGTCTCTCAACTCTCCCTACAATCTCTCTCTCTCTCTCTCTCTCTCTCTCTCTCTCTCTCTCTCTCTTACCTCTGAAATCTCTCCCGCTGCTGATACAATCCAGTCGTGTATTGTTCAGTTTCCCCTCAAGAAAACCCATATCTCCCTCTCTCTGTAAGAACCCAAATTTTCGGTAGAATTAAAACTTTTTATTAAGTATTGATAAAATGAGGAACAATGATTCCGACAACAAGGTCACCAGCTCTAATGAATGAATGGAATGGGTATGGATTCAAATACTTATATGTCATGAAGAATGCTAATTGTTGACAACTTAGGTAAGAATAATCTATCTTCTCGGGGAATAAGATATGGCAATTCCAAGCAGGAGAATATTCTCATGTCATCCAAATCGATAACGATTAATCCAGTGGTTCCGTAAAAAGGTTAAGGAACGATCGAAAGAGAACAACGACAATTGTACAACCCTAAGAAAAAGAGTAAAGAATAAAGAATGAATAGTGTTTTTGGTGGAAAAGAGAATATTATGAGACGACACTATATAGAAGTATTCGGAACGGATTTCCGAGTTCGTAATAGTGATCTAGGGGGAAAATAAATGTATGTAAAACCTATCGGATTCTGAAAAACCGCACTTTTATTTTCTCCGAGATTTTCCTGGACACTGAAAGACTTAAGGAATTATTGAAGGGATTTAAGGAATGTAGGTTCAAGAATTATTAAAGAGAATGGAGGATGATAGTATAAATATTAAGAAGGTTTCCGGTAAAACCCTAACTAGAAACGAACGAGTTATTCCTCCGAACGATCAATGAATTGAGCAATAACCGGACAAAGAAACAAGCAGAGAACCAAGATGCAAGTATGTGCAAGTGGATAGAATCAAGTAACTAAGTAGTTACAAAGGTAACTAGCATGCTTAGCAACCAAACCATGTAGTTAGCTTCAACACATCATCAAACCACAAGATCACCACACATGTCCACTTGATGATGCAAAGGATGACCCAAGCACTTTAATAAAGTAGCTTTATGCAAGATATTTCTAAAAGAAATCACAATAATTCATTTTGCCAAGGATTAGATCAAGAACCAAGCAAGCAACTCCAAACTCTCTCTAAAAAGCCATTTGGCCTTTAGCATAAATCAAAAACACAAATCCACCTTCCACTCCTTGTTTGATCTTGAAATTTTTAAGGTGAGTTCTATATTTCAAGAAACTAATCTCCTAGAAATTTCAAGTCCAAATTCCTTTGTTTCCATTTTCAAATAAATCAAGAAAGAGAAGGGTGAATAGTGTTCTTCAAGAACTAATCTTGTTTTTCTTTGATTTTTATGGTTGATTTAGCTAGCTTAAGGCCACTCAAGGATCATACAAAGCTTAGTGAGGCTAGAACATACTCCAAGGAAGGTAATACACTTGAAACCCTAGCTTTGTTTTGAATATTTAAGCATGTTCTTGATGATATAAGATTAGTTATAGTATTAGCATGATTATAAACATGGTTATGGATTTTATTAGTGGATCTAAACATGGTTATGATATGATGTTAGTAGATGATTTTGGACAGATTGAGGATGAGAAATATGTGTATGATTTGTTTGGATGCCCGGTGTGGCTTGGTTGAATTGTTATGATTTTTAGAACGTTCGATATATAGCCGTCGTAATGCCGAATTTTTATTAACACTTAGAAACCGAGCATGAAAGTAAATATTATTTCCTGACCTTGATAATATTATGACTGGTCCTTGTAGATCTCGAGCCATAGATCGTTTTGGCGTGAGAATCGAAACATTCCGACTTACGGTTTAGGAGTTATGATCAAATTACTAAAATTAGTTCGGAACCGTAAATAAAAGTTCGTAACTTCAATTGAACCCTCGTAAAGCATGTTACTCAGTGGAGAATCTTGGTAAATAAATACTAGGGGTCATAAGGAAGGTATAAAAGAAAACCACATATCAAACTGATCGTTTTCCGATTTTATAAAAATGTTGGAATCAAAGTTAAACGCGAACGAACCCCTAAAAACCCGCTTGGTTATAACTTTGGTAAAACACTTAGAAAACGAACGATAAAACTCGAGGTATAATCTCGGTTCGTAATCGATCGACTTTAGAACTTATACGACTTAAGTATATACCGAGTGTGGGTATGATGACATGTCGTAATAATGAACAAATGTCGGATCATGTCAGTAATAAAAAGAGTTACACTAAAAGGTGTATAACGAGATAATTCGAAAACGTGTTTCGATTTAAGTGAAGTTTATACCTAGACTTTTAAAACGTGTTAAGTGGTTAATCTCGAATGTTCTGATTGTTTATAGATCATCGAGCAGACCTAGGACACGCTATCTCCACCCACACCCGATTACCAGGCAAGTGTTCAAAACTTTGAACCTGTTGTTATGATAATATATATATGTGATTGCCATTTTACATATGCCATATCATGCATGCCTATTGTCAAATTATATTATGATACCTGTTCCCTGAATTGATATTGGCTTATAGACTAGATACGTATTATCAGTTATAAGCCGGATTGTTTTGGTAAGACCCTTATCGAAGGGCGTATGATATTCATTCTTAAATATAGACCGGGAGTCGGTATTTTGAAATATAGATAGTCGTGGAAACCCGGAGGGATTCCAACGGCAGATTATTATTTACCTTGAGGAATGTTATTATTAAACATTATTTATATTTCCATAAAGTATCAATTACTTGGAAATATTTCGAGGAGTGTTATTCGAGTACAATCTCAGTCGAGAGATATTAAATGAATGTTAGTTTCGAATATTCATTTAGAGTTGATTATTTAATGAATATTATTTTGATATTCATTAGAATGTTATTTATTAAATGAATATTACTTTCGAATATTCATTTAAGGTTTTATGTACTTGATGAATATTATTTTAAAATATTTATTGGAAGTTCTATTTACTTAAGGAATATTATTTCGATTATTCCTTTAAAGTTTTGAATACTAAATGAATATTATTTGGATATTCATTTAGAAGATTATTTATTAAATGAATATTATTTTCAAATATTCATTTAAGGTTTGAAGTATTTATTGAATATTATTTTAAATATTTATTGGAGTTTAATTATTTATTGAATATTATTTCGAATATTCATTTAAGGAGGGATTTATTTATTAAATAATTCCATATATTCATTCGAGGATTACTTACGAGCAATATTATGAGTTAATAATATTCTGTAATTATTATTGAGTTAATAAATATTCTTGGAATATTTATTTAATTCTTTTAAATTCTTTTTAAAATGATTTATATTATTCGGAGATTATCTTTCACCTCCAGATATTATGTAAAATTTTTCGGAGTCTTTTTACGACTATTTTATCAAGGAAAGGTTCCCAACTCTTTATTTTTCAATTAAATCTATCTTAAAAGGATTTAAATGCTCGCTCAAACTTCCATATTATAGGGGAACCTACTTGAGCAATGTTATTTATCTTGTTGACTTCCCGGTCATAAATCTTGTAAACTATTTATTTCACCCGCAACTTGGTTGCTGTTTATCAATTGAATCTTTGAGTAACCTTCTCGAAAGCAGCAGCTTGAGAGATATGATGTTTAATTTTCCTTTCCAACTAGATACGACTACTTTGTGGAGTCTTATCAACAAGTATCATACTTGGGGAAAGGGGGACGAACTTTACGTTCAGAGTCAAGAACTTCTTTTTGAACTTCGAGTCGTGTAAGAGGCCGAGTAGCGCCGGTCCATCCCAATTGGCCCAACCGTTGGCCGGGGAGATCTAACAGGGCGGTAGACAAGTAAATCCGTCAGCTCTTCCTTCTACCGGTAGTAAATTTAAATTGAGCTGTACAATCTGCGACTGATCATCGTAAGGATTGGACAGTGGGCGCGGTGAATTCTCCAGCATAAGTTCATCATTCAAATTCTTTTATTTTCTGCAACATTATCTGTGTTGGCAGTATTGGAAGATTATTTACAATTGGAGTTGCAATATTTTTCCTCCAAGTTCCTCTTTTATAATAAATGATAATATCTGGCTTATCTTTGACATAGCAGATATTCCCACCTATATATGCATTTTGAGTTACCTTGTAACTTCATCGTTCATATTATACTGGCATCATTTCCGTAAATGCATGGCATATGGTTTGAAAGATTCTTTTAAACTGTTATATATTATCGTTCAGTTATACATTATTGTTGGTGGGCTGTTGCTCACCCTTGCTTTATTATTATATCACAACAACATCTAGACCAGATGACTCGCACAAGGCGCACTCGACGCGGGCGAGGACGATGAGACTACCAGAGCTAAAGAAGAAGCTATTGGTAGGATAGATTCATTCTTCCAGTACCAAGTATATGGTCTAGTATGACTTATGCAAATGGATGGCAAAGAGTATGTATTCATATTGTAAATCTTTTGGATTGTAAGAACTCATAATGTGTTTAATAAAATTTGGTTGTTACTCTGATTTCATCTCTGGGACTTTAACGGGTGTGTTTTATATTGTTGTGTTGGGTCATAAAGATGTAATTTATTTTATGTTGAAGTAAGTTCAAGTAGTGTAGACAAAAATGGAGACCATAACGACCGGATCCCGGACCCTGGATCTGGGGGTGTTATAGAAATGGTATCAGAGCGTACGTTATAAACCCCAGAGATGAGGCAACGTTAAAATAATAAATTCACTAAGATAATAAGAACTCTTGCCAAGTTCATAGTCGGACTACTTAATGTAGTGATGACATATAAAACCCTTATGGGAACTCTTAATTATCATGATAGTAACTTAGCTCGATATCGTATCGACGAGTAAGGTGACAGACCTTGAGGCATATGAGCAGCAGCGCGATGATGCTTTATATGCTGAAGATCAGCGGGTAATTCGATGGAGTACCCTACTGGAAACCCGGAAGAGGTTCCAGCAGATAAGGAAAATCCTGTTAGGATAAGGAGCTTACCCTTAAGGAATGAGGGCCGCAGCCAGAAAGACTGTGATGATTAAGGTATGGTGCTCAGAAAAGTGAGCATAAAGAACTGAGCTATTAGCAAGAGAACTGAAGATTCATGTTGGATTCGTAGCCGGACTACTGGATGTAGTACCAGCAAGTAAGACGGATTGAAAGGATCACTTGAGATCTTATACGGGAATAGACGAGAATCCTTAGAGACTTTCATATTAACAAAGAAAGAGCTAGAGGGAAGTATGATTATCAAAGACATCAATATAGGACGAGGAGCAGAGTCCCTAGAAATAGTGAGAGGAGGCAGTAAGTGCCATATCATTTGATAAATGAATTGGTATGAATATTGTCAGTAATAATTCGCCATGAGAAGGCAGATGTCATAGGTTATAATTTTTTGAACCAAATTAAGGTTAATGAGGTGGTTTTATTCAGGGAAATGTTCATTTTATGAATGAATCAGTTAGAAAGTAAAGACATTGGGAAGTGATAGCAGGATTGGATAAAGTTATATAAGGAAGTGGTAAGCGAGACAATGATCTCAGAACCTACCGAAAGATAAGACCAGTGAGTCAAGATGAACTCGTAATAAGACTACTGGCAGAGACTGAGTATAGAGTTATTGCAACACAGTTAAATAATGAACCAGAAACGTTAGATGCATGTGAGTCAGAGGAATATTAAATTCTTTCTTTTCTCTGAATGGATTACAGTAGTTACCTTAAGTTTACTCCGACGCGGAATTATAATGGATCAAGTAATACGATCAGCAGTTAAAGAGAAAAATGTGAGAAAATCTTCCTGGAGCTAAAAGATGAAATTGGTAATGACCAAGAGTTGGCATTGCTTAATGGAAAAAGGAGACTTTGTGCTTCCAATGATGCTTCGCATAAAGGATTGGGATGTGTGCTTGCGCAGCATGACAAAGTACTTGCGGATGCATTCGGACAGCACGGTCCACCAGATCGGATGGCCTTAGTAGTGCCAATTTTGTGGAACAACCAACTCCGACGGTAATGTTCCTTCTGAGACTAGTGGTCAGGTAGACCGACATGTGGTAATATTGAATATCATGACGTATAAGTATCAGGAGGTTGTGACAGGTTTCAGTTTGAAACTGTTGATTCCCTTCTAAGAAATGTAAATAATTGGTTCCTCTCCAGAGGTCAAACTTCCAATCTGATGACGATTATTTCATTAACTATGACTTCTTATGGTTCTACCTGCTTGGAGGTTCATAGAATTATTCTTCAGGTTTCGAAACTGGTCTCCTTAATGTTACCAATAGGTGGATAGATTGACCAAAATTTCCCTGATTCTGGAAAGGAATCCGGAGAATTTTGGCAAACCTTGTCTTTCTGATTATCAGAGAACATCATTGAAAAGAATGGAAACTGGAGCGAACCCTGTGGATTGGGTAAGGTTGCTGTCATATGGGTTAGTAGACGGACCCTGAGTATTACAATCGATGGTAGAGATAAAATGAGGAAGTGAGATTGGACGGAAACAGGAAAAATAAGTAAGAAACCAGCCGGACTGAGAAATTCCGGGATTGACTTAAATGAAAAGGCTGTTATGCCAGGAATGGTAAGCTTGTGTAGCACGGGGGATTGATAAGAATAGTTGAAAAGATAAAATTAAAGGAAAGGTGACCAGCGACGATGCCGAGTAGTCGATTAAGACTTATATGGAGTAAAGATTTGGAAAGGTAGAAAGGTATCAAAGAAGGCACTATGCCGGCAATTGCTAGAAAAGTAATGCTATTAGCCAACCCCTAAAATCATATATGTTTATTTTAGTGTGGCCAGTTGAGGCCAAGTCACAAAGGATTATCAAGTGACTAGACCAGCAATGAAAGGACAAATCAGGGTTGCTTCTAAGTAAGCACGGACTGCAAGGGCTTCTGATATAAAGGAAACATTAATGAGATCGTAGGAATCTTCTGCTGAACAACCCATGTTTTGATTGGGAATTTACTATATCTTTTTGGGATGGGGTCACCCGTACTAAAGTGACTCATGTGTATATGGTTGTCCAAGATTACGAGTAAAAAAATGGAAGTATAGTGACTTGAGAGGTATGATGTTAGGGTATCATGAATACCATGAATATATTAGGCCTAAGGAAAGCAAACAATGAAAGTTTATGAAGAGAGTATAGAAATGGTCAGAGATTGTTCAGTATGCTGTAGGAATTTTGCCTAAGGCAAGTACCTTTGCGAAGAACTATAAATACTAAGAGATTCACGTTGAACTCGACCAATATCTTCCAAAACATCCTTGCTACCATTACCAGATGCTGTAAGAGAGCAGATAGACATACGTTGTCTTTTCGAAGGTCAAATAGGTTGACAACTATCTGAAAGAAGAGGTTAGCATTAAGCCACCGATCAAATATCAAATGAGAACGATTGGAAAGAGACCCTTATTAAGGATACATGATCTGATTGCCAATTATTGGATGCAAGAATTCCTTGGCAGTTGAATTAAGGATAGGATATCCATAAATTAAGACACACCCTGGGGAATGCACAAGGGACGGCATTAACCCTAATAAAGACATTGTGAATTCAGATGATATGAGTTGGATTTGCTAAGGCAACAATTACCTGTAAGGATTGTTAAAAAGAGTTCTGGAAAGAACATAGATAGAATTATTAGAGTATTGATCAATGACATTTTGATATATCCTGTACCTAGAAAATACAGGAGGAATGATGAGGACGACCTAAGAAACCTTACAAGGAAAAAGTTAATATTCTGAGTTTCAAAATAGAAGTTTGGTAGAGAATGTAAGACAAAATAACAATAATGCCAGATGAGGCATAAATGAAACCATGATGAGGTACGGATGGAACAAAGGAAGGTTGATATTGTCCTAGAACAAGAAAGAACTAAGAGAACAAATATTCCAGGTATGATTGAGGGTAACTTTGATAAGGTTCCCACGGGAAGGTGGAAGCAATGACTTATGGAAAAAGACTGATAGATATGTTTTTCTCCTTCAGCAGAGCTTAAGGGAGGATGCTTTCACCCAACAGTGATGGGAATGAGGTAAAAAAAAATTTGAGTTGGAATGTATCCAGAGAACATTGATTACAAGAAATTATTATCAGGAAAGGCCAATGAGGTGGCCGACAGTCTAAGTATAAAGGAATAATTACAAATGTGCATACCGAAGGAACAGAATGATATTTGGAAGGATCTTGAAGGTCATATCGGAGTGGAGGAATTTGCATTCCTTCTGATGACTGTGTAAGAATCGACGGTAATAATAGTTTAAGTAAGGATTCGATTCCCGATATTGTCTTAAGCAAACTACACACCTTTGAAGGTCCCGTTTTGAGGCAAACTAGGACCATGATACAAAATTGACGAAGTAAACCATTAAGTTTCCAGACTTTTATGGAAGCTGCATGAGTGATAGTTTCATCAACCTGATATAGTTGCGATGCTTGAAACTCTTCTGCAAGTTTATCTACTTCATGTAATATCTACATCAAGTTCAGGAAGTGTTCCTTATGGATAAGGAATAGTGATTACTTTGTCCTCCTAAGGGGTTTGAAACCCATAGGATTAGCTATTAATGCACTACGTAAACAACAAGCGATGGTGATTCTTCTAAGAAAGTAGATGACAACATAAAGATAAAGAAAGTGCTGCTATTGATAAGCTAAATGGCATGTTGATGAATGACAAGCAAGTTTGTGTTAGTGTACTTCTGCACAAACAAGATAGAGAATATGAGGTTGACGATTAATGATGCTAAATGTACTCCCGTAGAAAGAATTAAGGGCAGTTGAGCCCGAGATTTGTTGGGCCATCTGAGAGTTTAAAAGTGTTCGGAATGTGGCATTCGAGCCAGCTCTACCCCCAAAACTTATAGCATGATCGTAACGTGTTTCACGTGGCAAGGCTACGCCAGTAAAATGCAGATGCTCGATAGATGATAAGAGTACGAGCAGGTAGATATACGACCTGGTCTGACTTACGAAGAACAACCTGTGGAAAATCACGGATAGAAAAGAACAAATGATGAGAAACAAGGTTGGCAGAAGTAGATTATATTGAATCTAAGTTAAAGGGATCGGCCAGATTCATTTCGGAGAGTTTAAATTGGAATAACATAATGATTATAGAGTAAATGTGACGGAATACCGATAAGGAGGTACCAAGTGCAAAAGGTGTCTCAATAAAGAGATGAAGGTGAAAGTAAATAACAGAAGTTAATAAGAATCAGATAATAAGAAGGATGTGATTGATAAAGAAAAGACTGGGAAAGCAACTATGGAATATGAAGCAAGGAATGTTATGAATGGATTAATAAATGGGTTTTCTGATGAATTCTCGGGATGACAACCTGATAGTGTTAATATTATAGATATGAAAAAGATAGTAGCGTGACATGGAATGTCAGTAACAATGGTGTCAAGCGAGAAACTAAGATCTAACCTGAGAGGTTGAAAGATTTTCCAAAAGTAAGTGTTGCTAAGGTTGAACCAGAGTATAAGTCCGTAGAATAATGGACAAAGCAGCAAGATATGTTGACACATGAGATTGCGATCAAATAATATTGGATATAATTAGGATTAATTTCTTCTTTGATGAACCTCTATAGTTCAGAGGTAAATTCTTAGTATGATATTTTACAATCATGAAAACTTTCTATAATCCTTTAGAACTCTTTTCTTTTCTTCTCTCTTATTCATCTTCTTTATGAATTGAGAAGAACAACCCTTTAAGGAGGGGAGGTACTGCTACGTGACTATCTGTCTATGTGATAGAAGTCTAAGTGGAATACCATAACTTGTTTAATTACTTGTCAAGTACTAAAGGCTGGCCCCCTTCTGTACTAACTATGCAATATAACAAATGTTCATTGATCATAGTGATCTCTCAATAAATTTTTCCACTTCTCTATATTGATCGAGATTGCGAAGATTAAAGCGATCAAGAAATGCACAGTGCGAGCGAGGTTACCTCCGAATTCGCAGTGTGATAGTGATACTAATGTTACTGTAGGTATCAATAAGGATAAGACTGAGTAAGAGCTTCACCCGGATAATGTGTTGTACGAGAAGTAGCAAGTTGATGGAAAAAGGATAAAGTACGTACACTAGCACCAGTAGATGTGCTGAGAAAGGGGAGAACGACTAAGAATCGACCGGGAAGCTGAAAGGTGAAACGACAGATATACGACACTTGTTTTCTACCTGATTTCGGGACGGAATCCTTTTAAGGAGGGGAGACTGTAAGAACCCAAATTTTTGGTAGAATTAAAACTTTTTATTAAGTATTGATAAAATGAGGAACAATGATTCCGACAACAAGGTCACCAGCTCTAATGATTGAATGGAATGGGTATGGATTCAAATACTTATATGTCATGAAGAATGCTAATGGTTGACAACTTAGGTAAGAATAATCTATCTCCTAGGGGAATAAGATATGGCAATTCCAAGCAGGAGAATATTCTCATGTCATCCAGATCGATAACGATTAATCCAGTGGTTCCATAAAAAGGTTAAGGAACGATCAAAAGAGAACAATGACAATTGTACAACCCTAAGAGAATAAGTAAAGAATAAAGAATGAATAGTGTTTTTGGTGGAAAAGAGAATATTATGAGACAACACTATATAGAAGTATTCGGAATGGATTTCCGAGTTCGTAATAGTGATCTAGGGGGAAAATAAGTGTATGTAAAAGCTGTCGGATTCTGAAAAACCACACTTTTATTTTCTCCGAGATTTTCCTGGACACAGAAAGACTTAAGGAATTATTGAGGGGATTTAAGGAATTTAGGTTCAAGAATTATTAAAGAGAATGGAGGATGATAGTATAAATATTAAGACGGTTTCCGGTAAAACCCTAACTAGAAACGAACGAGTTATTCCTCCGAACGATCAATGAATTGAGCAATAACCGGACAAAGAAACATGCAGAGAACCAATATGCAAGTATGTGCAAGTGGATAGAATCAAGTAACTAAGTAGTTACAAAGGTAACTAGCATGCTTAGCAACCAAACCATGTAGTTAGCTTCAACACATCATCAAACCACAAGATCACCACACATGTCCACTTGATGATGCAAAGGATGGCCCAAGCACTTTAATAAAGTAGCTTTATGCAAGATATTTCTCAAAGACATCACAATAATTCATTTTGCCAAGGATTAGATCAAGAACCAAGCAAGCAACTCCAAACTCTCTCTAAAAAGCCACTCGGCTTTTAGCATAAATCAAAAACACAAATCCACTATTCCCTCCTTGTTTGATCTTGAAATTTTTAAGGTGAGTTCTATATTTCAAGAAACTAATCTCCTAGAAATTTCAAGTCCAAATTCCTTTGTTTCCATTTTCAAATAAATAAAGAAAGAGAAGGGTGAATAGTGTTCTTCAAGAACTAATCTTGTTTTTCTTTGATTTTTATGGTTGATTTATCTAGATTAAGGCCACTCAAGGATCATACAAAGCTTAGTGAGGCTAGAACATACTCCAAGGAAGGAAATCCACTTGAAACCCTAGCTTTGTTTTGAAGATTTAAGCATGTTCTTGATGATATAAGATTGGTTATAGTATTAGCATGATTATAAGCATGATTATGGATTTTGTTAGTGGATCTAAACAAGGTTATAATATGATATTAGTAGATGATTTTGGACGGATTGAGGATGAGAAATATGTGTATGAGTTGTTTGGATGCCCGGTGTGGGTTGAATTGTTATGATTTTTAGAACGTTCGATATGTAGCCGTCGTAATGCCGAATTTTTGTTAACACTTAGAAACCGAGCATGACAGTAAATATAATTTCCTGACCATGATAATATTATGACTAGTCCTTGTAGATCTCGAGCCATAGATCGTTTTGACATGAGAATCGAAACATTCCGACTTACGGTTTAGGAGTTATGATCAAATTACTAAAATATGTTCGGAACCGTAAGTAAAAGTTCGTAACTTCAATTGAACCCTCGTGAAGCATGTTACTCAGTGGAGAATCTTGGTAAATAAATACTAGGGGTCATAAGGAAGGTATAAAAGAAAACCACATATCAAACTGATCGTTTTCCGATTTTATAAAAATGTTGGAATCAAAGTTAAACGCGAACGAACCCCTAAAAACCCGCTTGGTTATAACTTTGGTAAAACACTTAGAAAACGAACGATAAAACTCGAGGTATAATCTCGGTTCGTAATCGATCGACTTTAGAACTTATACGACTTAAGTATATACCGAGTGTGGGTATGATGACATGTCGTAATAATGAACAAATGTCGGATCGTGTCAGTAATAAAAAGAGTTACACTAAAAGGTGTATAACGAGATAATTCAAAAACGTGTTTTGATTTAAGTGAAGTTTATACCTAGACTTTTAAAACGTGTTAAGTGGTTAATCTCGAAAGTTCTGATTGTTTATATATCATCGAGCAGACCCAGGACACGCTATCTCCACCCACACCCGATTACCAGGCAAGTGTTCAAAACTTTGAACCTGTTGTTGTGATAATATATATATGTGATTGCCATTTTACATATGCCATATCATGCATGACTATTGTCAAATTATATTATGATACCTGTTCCCTGAATTGATATTGGCTTATAGACTAGATACGTATTATCAGTTATAAGCCGGATTGTTTTGGTAAGACCCTTATCGAAGGGCGTATGATATTCATTCTTAAATATAGACCGGGAGTCGGTATTTTGAAATATAGATAGTCGTGGAAACCCGGAGGGATTCCAACGGCAGATTATTATTTACCTTGAGGAATGTTATTATTAAACATTATTTATATTTCCATAAAGTATCAATTACTTGGAAATATTTCGAGGAGTGTTATTCGAGTACAATCTCAGTCGGGAGATATTAAATGAATGTTAGTTTCGAATATTCATTTAGAGTTGATTATTTAATGAATATTATTTTGATATTCATTAGAATGTTATTTATTAAATGAATATTACTTTCGAATATTCATTTAAGGTTTTATGTACTTGATGAATATTATTTTAAAATATTTATTGGTAGTTCTATTTACTTAAGGAATATTATTTCGATTATTCCTTTAAAGTTTTGAATACTAAATGAATATTATTTGGATATTCATTTAGAAGATTATTTATTAAATGAATATTATTTTCAAATATTCATTTAAGGTTTGAAGTATTTATTGAATATTATTTTAAATATTTATTGGAGTTTAATTATTTATTGAATATTATTTCGAATATTCATTTAAGGAGGGATTTATTTATTAAATAATTCCATATATTCATTCGAGGATTACTTACGAGCAATATTATGAGTTAATAATATTCCGTAATTATTATTGAGTTAATAAATATTCTTGGAATATTTATTTAATTCTTTTAAATTCTTTTTAAAATGATTTATATTATTCGGAGATTATCTTTCACCTCCAGATATTATGTAAAATATTTCGGAGTCTTTTTACGACTATTTTATCAATGAAAGGTTCCCAACTCTTTATTTTTCAATTAAATCTATCTTAAAAGGATTTAAATGCTCGCTCAAACTTCCATATTATAGGGGAACCTACTTGAGCAATGTTATTTATCTTGTTGACTTCCCGGTCATAAATCTTGTAAACTATTCATTTCACCCGCAACTTGGTTGCTGTTTATCAATTGAATCTTTGAGTAACCTTCTCATCATTCGAGGGGTAAGATTATTGGAACAAGATGGTATCCTCTCACAAGCAGCAGCTTGAGAGATATGATGTTGAATTATCCTTTCCAACTAGATACGACTACTTTGTGGAGTCTTATCAACAAGTATCATACTTGGGGAAAGGGGGACGAACTTTACGTTCAGAGTCAAGAACTTCTTTTCGAACTTGGAGTCGTGTAAGAGGCCGAGTAGCGCCGGTCCATCCCAATTGGCCCAACCGTTGGCCGGGGAGATCTAACAGGGAGGTAGACAAGTAAATCCGTCAGCTCTTCCTTCTTCCGGTAGTAAATTTAATTGAGCTATACAATCTGCTACTGATCACCGTAAGGATTGGATAGTGGGCACGGTGAATACTCCAGCATAAGTTCATCATTCAAATTCTTTTATTTTCTGCAACATTATCATTGTTGGCAGTATTGGAAGATTATTTACAATTGGAGTTGCAATATTTTTCCTGCAAGTTCCTCTTTTATGATAAATGATAATATCTGGCTTATCTTTGACATAGCAGATATTCCCACCTATATATTGCATTTTGAGTTACCTTGTAACTTCATCGTTCATATTATACTGGCATCATTTCCGTAAATGCATGGCATATGGTTTGAAAGATACTTTTGAACTGTTATATATTATCGTTTAGTTATACATTATTGTTGGTGGGCTATTGCTCACCCTTGCTTTATTATTATATCACAACAACAGCTAGACCAGATGACTCGCACAAGGCGCACTCGACGCGGGCGAGGACGATGAGACTACCAGAGCTGAAGAAGAATCTATTGGTAGGATAGATTCATTCTTCCAGTACCAAGTATATGGTCTAGTATGACTTATGCAAATGGATGGCAAAAAGTATGTATTCATATTGTAACTCTTTTGGGTTGTAAGAACTCATAATGTGTTTAATAAAATTTGGTTGTTACTCTGATTTCATCTCTGGGACTATAACGGGTGTGTTTTATATTGTTGTGTTGGGTCATAAAGATGTAATTTATTTTATGTTGAAGTAAGTTCAAGTAGTGTGGACAGAAATGGAGACCGTAACGACCGGATCCCGGATCCTGGATCTGGGGATGTTACACTCTCTCTCAATCTCTCCCTCTCCTCTCCTACAAATCTGTACCCAGATTTGTAATGAAAGTGTGTGTGTATACACAGTGTGTGTACACATAGTTGAGTGTGTGTGTTTTCCGAGTTGAGAGTGTGTGGGTTCTTGTTGGTTTCGTGGAAACATCGCGCGAATCACCTCCTTCTTCTCCCCTATACAATTGTATGTGTGTATATAGTTGCGTTTTGTAATGAAATCTGAGTTTCCTTTTCATTATTTTAGCTGTTAAAGTTCAATTTGGGCTCCGTTTTACTGTTGTGGTGCTCGAACTTTTATGTTGCTGTGTGTCTCAGTTTTTACGTGTAAATTCGGGTGTTGGGTTTAAATCTATTTTTCTGATTTTACACTCGGCTATGAGGCATTACATATTATTTCGGTTACGGTTATGAGCGTACTGAAGTAGTACTTTACCTGTATATAGGTACGCATAGGAGGCCAGCTAAGAGCCAGTGCATATGTAGATGGAATGTAGAGGAAGGAGATACTTATCGGGACTGACAAGTGATAAAGGAAAGATGGCTGTGTGATCGAAGAAAGGTGAAATATAAAGAAGTAGAGACGGATGTAATGTGATAAAGTGTTAAGTATTGGAAAATGGAAACACTGTGTATTGAGGCAAGTTTATTATCCCTCACTTATCGTTCAAGTGATGTGAAACTATTTCTATTATTTATATATATGCGTCCTTTCAATACCTTTCTTGTAATCATCTGTACCATTCAATTTCATTCTTAAATAATGTGAACTTGTCAATTAAACGATGTTTCTTTCAAATCATTTTTCTAGTTCCTAAACTCTTCATTTTTATTGCCGATGACTTTATTCTTCTATTAATTTACAAACATTGATTCTCAAATTATTCTCACTGTTTGTTTTCCTCACCTATCGTTCAGGTGTTGATTTCTTTTAAAATTATTTTATTTCAATATTCCTCGTCTATACTGGGATTCTTCAAAATGAGTTTTCTCTCAAATTGTTGTAAACTAATTCGAGGTTTATACTGTCGTTGAGGCATGTGTTGCTCAGTGACGGTTAAAAATCGAGAATGAATTGAGATCTTCTTAATTATTCAAACTCATTATTGTCATGCCAGTTTGGCAGCTAAAGCCTATAGGTGCTTAGCTGACAATAGTGAGACCTTGGGTTATTGAGAATTTCTTAAATCTTTGGTTTAAATTATTCAACTCTTTTATGTAAATTCAAATTTTGCCATTAAAATTATATCAATTGATAATCTTTGAAATGAGTGGATTTAGCCAGTGCAGTAACTTAAATCTTCTATTGAAGTTTGACTTTTCGGTATTCCTTGCTTTCTTTATAATTGCTGTTTCATTTGCAGAATTTTAATAATTGCTCTGTTATTTAATTTATTTTTGCTTCCTTGTTGAATTATGATTCAATCTTATTGAACCATGCCATGATTAGTTTAATCTTATTGCTTTCCTGTTTATAATTCCATATGTCGAATGCTTCCCTGACCCTCAATCTATTATAATTGCAAATGGAAATGAGTTAATTAATTAAAGATGTTTTTTTTTAAATTCCTTGTACTGGGCTGATCTGTTATCAGTGAGTTTAAGGACTGAAAAGTGAAATGTCTTAAATTATTAATAATAATTTTTTTTATAAATTGGAAAAGGGTAAGAGGCTAGGGTGGTCCTAATCCAGCACTTTTATTTAGTGTAAGAGGCTAGGGTGGTCCTAGTCCAGCACTAAAGGCCAATGTGTTACCTAATTGGGAACCCAATTTCAAAGGAATGGGGACTTTACGTGGCTGATCACCCATATTGTCCGTAATCAGGAGAATAATAAAAATCAACTTAAATGTTTTTAAAAAGCTTTATGAGAAGTATGTTTTGATGGAAAGAAATGTTTTGAGAAAAAGTTATTATTTAAAAAAAAAATGGAAAGTTTTATTCTATGATAGGAATTGAGTTATTCCCTCGAGATAGTTTGATCATTGATATTGTTCATCAATGAAATATTGAAAAATTGTTGTTCACTATATTATTAACTTGCTAAGCGTTCTTTGGCTCACTCTTGTTTTGTTTTTACCTAACCCTTTGCAGTTAGGCTTAAAGAGGATCTACCTACATTTTTCATTTCGAATGAGAGCGATGAGACATTCTGTTCAAAACAAATTTCAGAGCCAGCGCGGGCAGGCACGGATATGGTATGAGCTTCAGATTAGATGGTACAATAGTTGAGATTAGATCGGAAAGAGAAGTTGTAATAATTTGTGTAATTTAGAGTCTTGTTTCATACCATAACCTGGAATCGATCCTCGGTGAGGAATCACTGGTGTATTAAGTTTTATTTGTAATTGTTAATTGGAATTTGGTTTGGGTTGAAATACAGGTGGATAGTCCGATTTACGAATACTTCATGCCGGAATTTTCTAAAATTCCCCTGTATCAAAGTCTATTTTATTATAAAAAGTATATTTTCAGTATTGGGAAGTCGGGGCGTTACATTTTTAATTATATACTTTTTAGATTATTAATTTTTTTAATATGATATAATCATGATCGTTTATTTTTAAAAATATTAGATTCGACGGTTGAGATTATTTTGGTAGTTGTGACTAAACAAAAAGACCAAGTCAAAATTATGGATAAAATCCCTTTTACACTTATTATATATAAGAATATAATAGGGATTTTTTCAGAAATACCCTTGTCTAGAAATTATTTTGCAAAAATACTTTTTAAAAAAACAAAATTGCAAAAATACTTTTTTATTTGTAAAAATACTATATTATTTGGAAAAATACCATCTTAATTTGTAATGGCTTCGCAACAGCTTGCATTCAGTTGCATATGTGATTTCATATGCAACCTCATATACAACTGAATGCAACTGAAAATTCCAAGTTGTATTTTTATTTTTTTTTACCAACTTCCTGTTGTATATAAGGGCTACGCAGCAGCAAAAAATGGAATTTAATTTTCAATTTTCAGTTGCATTCAGTCGGATTCAGTTGCATAGGTTGCATATGCAACTGAATGCAACTGAAAATTGAAAGTTATATTTTCATTTTTTGCTGCTACGCAGCCCTTATATATAACTAGAAGTTGGAAAAAAATGGAAATTCAACTTTTAGTTTTCAGTTGCATTCAGTTGTATAGGTTACATATGCAACTGAATGCAACTGAAAACTGAAAATTAAATTTTCATTTTTTGTTGCTGCACAGCCCTTATATATAACTAGAAGTTGGAAAAAAATTGAAATTCAAGTTTCAGTTTTCAGTTGCATATGACAAAATAAAAATACTATAATTTCAAACTATTTTAGTCTCGTCTTTTGACATGTTTGTTATGTCTCGTTAGCTTTTGACGAGTTTTTGTCTTTCATACGTTAATCAAATCGTGAGTTTACTGTTCATATGACGGGAAAACTATATTGGATGATTATACGAATCTCTCACTTAATGACGACGAGGATGAAGGTCAGATTTTACCAGAGATCCCAGAGAACAATCAAGTTATAGACTACTCTCTGTGTTTGGTGGGTTGTTTCTTTAACCAGAAGAAGGTGAATTTTGGGGCGATGAGAGACACTCTCTCAGCGGTATGGAGGCCTGTGAAAGGAGTTTTTATGGAGGAAACCAATACCCCTAATGTGTACTTGTTCAAATTTTTTCATAAGCTGGATGTGCAAAGGGTGATGGAAGATGGATCTTGGACGTTCAATCAATAAGTATTGTTATTTAAGAGAATTGAAGAGACAGATCAACTATCAATTGTCAATTAACAGAGTTGTACATTTGGATTCAGGTTTACAACTTACCTGTTGGTTTTAATTCTGATTACATTCTAAAATCAGTAGAAGATTATGTGGGTACTTTCAAGGCATCAGATCCAAAGAATTTCAAAGTTTGTCAAGGAGTTATCTCAGAATTCAAGTTGCTATTGATGTTCGTAAGCCTCTAAAAAGCAAAATACGTATTAAGAAGAAGGGTGGGGACTGGTTGTGGATACATTTCGAATATGAGAGACTGCCATCCTTTTGTTTCTTTTGTGGAATAATAGGATATTCTGAAAAATTTTGTGAACTCTTATTTGATAATCTAGATAAAGGGGAGGAGAGGAAGTTTGTTAGCACCCTCAGAGCTCCAATAAAAAAGCAGCAAGCTGGTACCTCCGCCAATCAATGGTTACGGGGAGAAGATGGTAACATGCTGAATAAGGCAACATCAGATAATTTGGAAAGGATGAGGGAGGGAGGAGAAGTTTCAAAAATGCAGCTTATTAGGGGGAGTGATTCAAGGAAATTACAACAAGAAAATGCATTAAGGAGGAGCGATAATTCAGGAACCATGTCTGATTTGGCTGGGATAAATCAAAAGCTGGCGGTGATAAAGTAGGGGAATAATTCAAACGAGGCGGGAAAGTTGGCTGAGGGGGAAAATAATGAATTAATGATTATTGAGACAAAAAGACGTAGAATGGGCCTAGAAATGGGGCCATATGAAGAGACTGAAGTAAACGAGGATATTGTCATGGGTACACAAGAAGGAATTTTAACGAAACAAAAAAACTTGCTTTTGGCGGGCTATGCTATGCAGGCCCACCACTCCTCTTGAGTACACTCAGTTGGAACTACCAAGGTTTGGGCTTACCTTGGAAGATTCGGTTCCTTAACGATACAATTCGTTTTGAAAAGCCTACATTAGTTTGCTTATGTGAAACGTTAAGTTCTAAAGAAAAGATGGAATGGATTCGATCAAAAGCTGGATTCGAAAGCATGATAGTTGTTGAGCCTGAAGGTAGAAGTGGGGGTCAGGCACTCTTGTGGAGACATAGTAATCAAGCAAAGCTACTTAGCCTATCTAAGAATCATATCGATGTGGAGATTAAATTGAACGGTATGCAGCCATGGAGACTTATAGGACTGTACGGTGAACCAAATCGTTCTCAATATAGGAAAACGTGGGATTTTCTACGGAATCTGGCACGAGACTCTAACCTGCCTTGGTGCATCATCGGTGACATGAATAATATTATTAAGCAATATGAGAAGAAAGGGGGCAGTATATCCGAAATGGCTTCTTGATGGGTTTAATGATACACTGGTGGATACAGGACTGAAAGATATGGAGTTTAGTAGCCATCAAAATACCTGGGAGAATGGGAGAAATACAGAGGCATGGATGGAAATCAGGTTAGATAGAGCATTGGCAAACAACTCTTGGTTCGATTTATACCCGTTGGCAAAACTTTATAACCTATAAGGTTCTCCGTCAGATCATAGTCCAATTTTTTTGGACCCAAAGACAAATGATGACAGAATGGGAAGAAGAAGATTTAGGTTTGAAAACGCTTGGCTAACTGAGCCATCGTACTTTCAGATTTTGAAGGATAGTTAGGAGGATGCTGGGTTGTGTAATATTATTCAGAAAGTAAAGCACTGTGGATCAAATCTAGATATTTGGGGAAAGGAGGTGACAGGGTGTTTCAGTAAGGGCAAAAAAGAGTGTAAGATGATATTATAGTAGCTTAGGAACAAACAAGATGTGCACTCGATCAATGGTTACAAGGAAGCTAAACAAAGACTTTTTCTGATTCAAAACCAAAGAGAGATTTTTCCAACAGTCAAAGCAATTATGGTTAAATTCTGGGGATAAAAATATGAAGTATTTTCAAACTTCGTGCAGCACACGTAGAAGAACAAACCGGATAGTTAGACTGAAAAATTAGAGGGGTGAATGGTTAGATTGGCAGAATGGTCTTACAAATCATATTTCAAGCCATTATCAGGAGCTTTTCAGTACAAAACAGACAGATGGAGAAGAAATCATAGAGTATGTCCCAACGACAATAGATCAAGAAAAAAATGTGGAGCTCTTAAAATAAGTAAGGGAAGTGGAGGTAAAAGCTGCGCTTTTTCAAATGCATCCAGATAAGGCCCCGGGCCCTGATGGAATGACGCCTGCTTTTTACCAAAAACATTGGTCTGTCGTTGGAAAAGATGTGATGAAGCTAGTCCAGAGTTTCTTTCGAACTGGTGAGGTGTTAGATGGATTAAATGAAACACATTTGGTTCTCATTCCAAAGACAAAAACCCAATAATGGTAGGAGATTTGAGGCCAATAGCATTATGCAATGTCTTAATGAAGGTTATCACTAAGGTTATTGCCAATCGATTGAAAGTTTTGTTGGATAAGGTGGTTTCAGATGCGCAAAACGCCTTCATTCCGGGAAGATTGATCACTGATAATATCATGGTTTCCTATGAGGTTATGCATTACCTTAAGCGAAAGAGAGTTGGGAAAGATGGGTATATGGAACTGAAGTTAGACATGAGCAAGGCTTACGATCGTATTGAGTGGGAATTTCTGAGATCAATTCTAAGGAAGATGGGTTTTAGTGACTGGTGGGTGCACTTAGTGCTTAAATGTGTGATAATAGTGTCGTATAACATAGTACATGGGGAGTATGAAATGGGCCCAATTATTCCGAGTCGGGGTATACGGCAAGGTGATCCACTATCTCCTTACCTATTTATTATTTGTGCGGAGGGGTTGTACTCATTGATTCGTAAGTGTGGGTCAAATCAATGGATTCGAGGCATTAAGGTCTGTCGTAAAGCTCCAAGTATCTCACAATGTTCTTTGCAGATGACAGTTACTTGTTTTGTAAGGCTGACACGAATGAGGCTATGAAGGTGTTGGAATTGTTGGAGGCTTATGAAAGAGCTTCTGGTCAGAGAATAAACAGGGGTAAGTCCTCAGTTTTTTTCAGTACAAATGTCATACAATGAAATAGAGAAAATGTGTGTCTAACTTTGCAGATGAAGGAAGCTGATGATCACAATAAATACTTGGGATTGCCTAATATATTAGGTAGAAAGAAGTCAGTGATCCAAGGTTTTTTGAAAGATAAAGTTTAGACAAGAATTAGAAGTTGGGACGCTAAGTATATATCGCAGGCGGGGTGGGAGACTTTGGTTAAATCAGTGGTGCAGGCACTTCCTACATATGCAATGAATGTATTTTTACTTCCCATGGAGATTATGAGAGATATCGAAAGAAGCCTGACAAAGTTCTGGTGGCGTTCGACACAGGAAAGTCAATCGAAAATTCACTGGATGAGCTGGGATCGATTGACTAAGCACAAGAGTACTGGGGGTTTAGGTTTTTACATTTCAGAGATTTTAACCTTGCAATGCTTGGTAAACAGGGATGGCGTTTGATCTCAAACCCAGGAAGTTTGGTAGCAAAGGTTTATAAAGCAAGGTATTTTGCGGATTCAGATTTTTTAAACTCAACTTTGGGTAATAGCCCCAGCTTTGTCTGGAGGAGTATCTTTGAAGCTAAAAATGTGGTTCCAGAGGGATGTAGATGGAGATTGGGAACAGGGGAAGGAATTAGCATAACTGGACAGCCATGGCTCCAAGAGGATTGTAATCCTTATGTTACAATTGTTTCTCCGGTATTAAGAGATAAGAAGGTTGCTTCGCTGTTATGTACTGATAAAAAAGAATGGAATGTTGAAGTAATTAGAGATGTGTTCAATGAGAGGGACCAATATTGTATCTTAAGAATCCCACTAAGTGCAGACGATACAGAGGACATCATGTTTTGGAACCTTGAAGACTCTGGAAATTACTCAGTGAGGAGTGCTTATAGGCTACTTCAGACTCAAAGGGGGGCGTGGAGATTTGAGAATAATGATAATATATGGCGCTCACTATGGAGTATTAAAGCACCTTCAAAGGTGATCAATCTGGTTTGGCGGGCGCTATCAGGTTGTTTACCTACGTTAACACAACTTCAAGGCAAGCATGTTCCAGTTTAAACAAACTGTCCCTTGTGTGGTGAGGGTCCTGAGACAATTTTACATATTTTTGTGAGCTGTTCTTTTGCAACTCAATGCTGGGGGATGTTGAATTCCACTCTGCATCATGATGGTATGTTGGAATTCCCAGTTTGGCTAACCAATGCTCTGAACAATATTAATAAAGATCATCGTGCTGAAATAGTGACTCTTTTCTGGGCGATTTGGAGAGCTCGCAATGATTGGGTTTGGAACAAAAAGCATTCGATGGTGAACAAAGTAGTAGCTGAAGCTAAACAGTACCTTATACAATGGAAAGCAGCCCCGGGTCATTCGTTTATTGCTCCTCTCCAGCCTACAATAGAAGGAGATGGAGTTTCTAACTGGGTAAAATCTTAGACAAACACAATTAAGGTACCAGTGGACACGGCTATTTTTGAAGACCGAGAAGAAGTGGGTTTTGGGATGGTTGCGAGAGATGCAGAAGGAGGTCTGGTGCTAGCAGCGTCCAAGGTTTTGCAGGGTCTGGTCACTCCTGTTACAGCTGAAGCCATGGTGATTAAGGAGGCCTTAAGCTGGATTGATCATATGCAATGGCAAAATGTGGTTCTGGAGTCTGATTGCCTGGTGGCAGTCCAAGCGATCCGAAGTAAAATTCCTATGCGCTCTCCATTTGGAGTTATAATCAAACATTGTTGACGTTATATCACGGAGTTGAATAACGTGTCTTTGTATTTCGTTAAACGGTTTGCAGATGTAGTCGCCCATAAGCTTGCTAGGGAGTCTCACATTTACTCAGGTCGTATATTTGATAGGAGTTCTGTTCCTATTGAGATTAAAATTTGTATTGAAGCCGATTTGATAAGTTAATAAAACTCAAGCTTCCATTCAAAAAAAAAAAATATATATATATATATATATATAGCGGTTTGGTCCACAACCACCGTTGGTTGGAACAGCCACCAGTACTGCCGCAACTCTTCATTGCTGCAGTACCGCCGCAACTCTTCATTGCTGCAGTACTGCCGCAAGCCTTCATTGCGGCAGTAATTTGTTGTTTAATTAAAAAAACATAGCATTTGTTTGGATTCGAACTATTGACCTTTTACAAATAATACAAACCTTTTGCCACTCCACAAACTTATCTTACATATTATCTTACAAATAATAGTATTTCTACTCTTGTAATTTAAGCAAAATTATCTTACATATTATTTTACATTTTAATTTGATATATATTTATTTATAAAATTAATAAAAAATAGTAAATTAAAACCATTGTTTGGATTCGAATTCTTGACCTTTTCCAAATGAAAAAAACATTTTGCTGCTCCACCAACTTATACTCTTGTAATTTTTTGCAAAATTATCTTATATATTATTTTACATTATTAATTAGATATATATTTATTTATGAAATTAATAAAAAATAGTAAATTAAAACAAACCTTTTCCATTCTTTTGGATTCGAACTCCGGACCTTTTACAGATAAAACAAACATTTTGCCACTCCATCAACTTGTACTCTTGCAAGTTTATGCAAAATTATCTTACATATTATTTTACATTATTGTAATTTGATATATATTTATAAAATTAATAAAAAATAGTAAATTAATAGATAATAACATATAAAAATGTGTATAGACGAGTTAATGAACATGGGAATGACTTCCAACCATGACACATTTAAATTATTAAATAATTAATTTTGAAACAAATTTAGGAAAAAAAATTATGTAAAGTCAAAATTTGAAAATAATGATAATATATATTATTATATTCTTAAAAATGAAAAAATAGCATAAAATAGTAATGTAAGTTAAAATGAATAAAAGCGTTAAGAAAAAAGTTATATTGAATATTTTAAATAAAAAAATAATGAAAATGTTACCATACTCATTTATTTTTCAACAGTTAGCTAAGATTGAGATGTACATGTTAATCCATCATTATTTAAACTACATAACATGTAAAAAGTATCCATAATACATTATTAAAGATACTTTAAAGTTAAAATTAATATAGTTTATTACTTGGATGCATATTTGAAGATTTAAAAATAAAATTAAAAAAAAAATCTTAAATTCCTGCCGCAAAGGCTCATTGCGGTAGCTTTTACTGCCGCAATGTGTAGTTGTGGCTCAGACAAATTTATCGGCATTAATTATGGTTCGTGGCTAGTAATAAATGAACCACCTACCGCAATGTTTCATTGTAGCTATTTGCATTTAATACTTCTTGTCGCAATGAAACAATACGGCAGGCGTGAAATATGTCTCCTTTAAGGGTAAAAAGGTAAATTCAGATTTCCATTCCTCCGCCTTGTATCATTGCTGCAGCACTTTGGAGGGTGAAAACGTAATTTCATATTTTTATTGCTTTCTATATTTGAAATTAATAGCTTTTATTAATTTATTATATTTTATTATATATAAAACTATAATAATTTATTTAAATTTTTATGTAATAATTCAAATTTTATAAACATTTTCATATTTTATTATGTATTAATTTACCATTTTTTATTAATTTTAATAAATAATAAATATAAAAGTATAATAACGTAAAACCATATGTAATAGTGTTTTGTTTTGAGGAAAATTACCTAAACGTTTATTAGGTGTAGTGGTTAAGTTGTTGTTACCTTTGGTGAAGGTTCTGGAATCGACTCCACAAAATATAAAGTTTTTTTGTAAAAACATTGCAGCAAGGCTCCATTGCTGCAGGTTGTGTTTTTTTCTGCCGTAATGAACACTTGCGGCAGTGTACGAGCTGGTGGTTGCGCGCCATTTTCCAATCAACGGTGGTTATGGAAGGGCACCCACACACACACACACACACACACACACACACACACACACACACACATATATATATATATATATATATATATATATATATATATGTAACCCCTATGTATATGGGTTTTGTCAAATTGGTCCAGATTTACGTTTTTTAACACTTTGCAACCCCTATCTTCAAATCTCGCTTCATATTACAACCCCTATCTTCAAAAATTACAGTTTGTACCCCTTATGTATATAGGTTTTTGACTCGTTTTTGCTTGTAAAATAGGTCAGTTAGACGGGAGGGGTTGTAATATGAAGCGAGATTTGAAGAAAGGGGTTGCAAAGTGCTAAAAAATGTAAATCTGGATCAATTTGACAAAACCCACATACATAGGGGTTACAAACTGTCACTTTGTCTATATATATATATATATATATATATATATATATATATATAGGCTTTTGCTCAAATACAAATCAATGCTTAAATAAAAACTAAAAACCACTATCTACACACCCAATTTTACTATCTCCACACCCTATTTTACTATCTCCACACCTATACGACATCACCCATCCCCAAAATTACATCATCAAACCATCACCCACCCCCTATATGACACCATCATGACTTCAATCACTAATTTTATTTAATTATTCAATTTTTTATTTTAATTTATTTTAATTTTCAATTTTTTTATTTTTTTAGATTTACAACTTTATTTTAAAAAAGTTGTTTTATTTCGGAAAAAAATATTTCCGAATAAATAATTAGGAAAAAAATATTTTCGAATAAATATTTCGGAAAAAATATTTCCAAATAAATAATTCGGGAAAAAATATTTCCGAATAAATAATTAGGGAAAAAATATTTCCGAACAAATATTTCGGAATAAATATTTCGGAAAAAAATATTTCCAAATAAATATTTCGGGAAAAAATATTTCGGAATAAATATTTTCGAAAAAAATATTTTCGGATAAATATTTCAGAAAAAAATATTTCCGATTAAATACTTCGGGAAAAAATATTTCAGAATAAATATTTCAGGAAAAAATATTTCGGAATAAATATTTCGGAAAAAAATATTTCGGATTAAATATTTCCGAAAAAAATATTTTCGAATAAATATTTCGGGAAAAAATACTTCCGGATAAATATTTCAGAAAAAAATATTTCCGATTAAATATTTCGGGAAAAAATATTTCCGAAAAAATATTAGGAAAAAAATATTTCAGAATTAATATTTTGGAAAAAAATATGTCCGAATAAATAATTCGTGAAAAAATATTTCCGAATAAATAATTCACGAAAAAATATTTTTGGAAAAAAATATTTCCGAATAAATATTTCAGAATAAATATTTCGGAAAAAAATATTTCCGATTAAATATTTCTGAAAAAAAATATTTCGGATTAAATATTTCCGAAAAAATATTTCCGAATCAATATTTCGACAAAAAATATTTCCGAATAAATATTCCAGAAAAAAATATTTCCGAATAAATATTTCTGGAAAAAGTATTTTCAAATAAATATTTCGGAAAAAAATATTTCCGAATAAATATTTTGGAAAAAATTATTTCCGATTAAATATTTCGGGATAAAATATTTCGAAATAAATATTTTGGGAAAAAATATTTCGGAAAAAAAAATTTCTCTGAAAATTTCGAAAATTTCTTCTCGGGAATTTTACTGATTTCCGGTGGGGTGGGGTGGGGGGAGTGGTGGTGTTTGTATTTTAGTGATTTTGGGAGTGTATTTTACTGATTTCGATTTCGATTTCGGGTTCGGGTTCGGGTTCGGGTTCGGGTTCGGGTGCGGGTGCGGGTGCGGGTGCGGGTGCGGGTGCGGGTGCGGGTGGGGGTGGGGGTGGGAGTGTTTTATTGATTTTTGGTGATGTGTAGTTTTAGTGATTGTAAAGCATAATGCAATGTAATATGTAATAGAGGACATATATAACTCAACTAGGATAAAAGATAAATAATATTAACTCTATACAGGGATCGTGAAATTTGAAGAACAGGCACCGACAAGGATCAAGTCGCTGAAAGAAGTTCATTAACATGATCAAGCCTCAGTGACAGAATAAGATGTACAGATGATTCTGTTGAAGGGCCAAAAGATTCCATGTATTTATATTATTTGAAGATATTGCTGCAGGCTAATCAATTGGAATGTAACGAAGGTGTGAAGATCAAGATCAGTGCTAGTCACTTGTGAACCAGACCAGTGCACTAAGTGTCAGCACATAAGAGAAGGATCAACACATTAATTCACAGAAAGAATTGCCAAAGCCTATTGACGATCAAGGACATACATAATATTTCAAGGTATTGTCAAAAATTAATTTACTCTGAAAATCAAATAAGTAACAGATTAATTAATTATTATAAATAATTAAATTAATCTGGTACTTGAACTATTTTCTGAGAAGAATTAAAACAACAAAATAAACAGAAGAGAATATGAATAGTAACCGAAATCACTATTCATATGAATAGTACTATTCATATGAATAGTAACTGCGGTTGTTGGAATAGTAACTGCGGTTGTTGGAATAGTAACTGTGGTTGTTGGAATAGTAACTGTGGTTGTTGGAATAGTAGCTGGGGTTGTTGGAATAGTGCCAAATAGTGATTTTCTAAAATCTATAAATAGGCATGTTGTATTTCATTTCAAAACACACCTCAACACACAACTCTCTCTTCTCTCTCTTATATCTTCTCTGTGTAAGCTGCTAGAAAGTCCATCTAGTAGGAAAGTCGGTTTAGCCCACTTTCAGGAAGTGTCGGGTAGAAGGTCCTCGTGCCTAAACTATCCTTAGGAGTGTTTGATTTTGTAGCTAATCCATAGGATTAAATTGTGTAGCAAACCTCCGGGTTTTATCTATTAAAAGATATTTCCCAAACAGTTGTGTTATTTCGATTCAGTATTTTTTATCTCATATCCACATCAAAAAAATCGAAATATTTTTTGAATAACGTATTCAACCCCCCTTCTACGTTATTCCGGACCTAACAATTGGCATCAGAGCCACTCTGTTATTATACAACAGTTAAGATCCAAAAAGCTATACAATCATGACAGAGAAAACACAAACTCCAACAACAAGCAGATATGAATCAATCAGAGTTCCAATACTCAGGGCATCAGAATATCCCACATGGAAGGTGAAGATGGAAATGTTTCTGGAGGCTACAGATCCAGAGTACTTAGACAGAATCCATGATGGTCCACATAAGCCTACCAAACTTTCTGTTGTAGTTGTTGGGGAGGAACAGAAAACGATTCCAAAGGAGAAGAAAGACTACACTCCTGAAGATATCTCCTCTATTAGCAAAGATGCCAAGGTAAGGCATTTATTACATAGCACTCTTGACAATGTTATGTCTAACAGAGTCATTGGATGCAAAACTGCTAAAGAGATTTGGGATGCTTTGGAAGTCAGATGTCAAGGAACCAAAGCCATCAAGAAAAATAGGAGAACAATACTCACACAGGAGTACGAGCACTTTGACTCAAAGTCTGATGAGTCATTAACAGATCTATATGACAGATTCCTGAAATTGCTGAATGATTTGTCACTGGTAGATAAGGAGTATGATCTTGAAGACTCCAATCTGAAATTCTTGTTGGCTCTTCCTGAGAAGTGGGATTTAAAGGCCACTACCATCAGAGACAATTATGATCTGGAAGACATGTCTCTTGATGAAATCTATGGAATGCTCAAAACCCATGAGCTTGAGATGGAACAAAGAAGCAAGAGGCATGGAGGCAAGTCCAAATCAATTGCTCTTAAAGCTGAGGAGAAAGCTTCTAAAGAAGTTGCTGTGAAAAAGAGTCAATCTAATGGAAAGGCTCTTATTACAAAGTCTGATACTGAGTCATCAAACTCTGATGATGACTCAAACTCTGACAATCTCACGGACCCTGATGATGATGGCAGTGATGCGGAGATGATACAACTTGCAGCCCTGATGGTAAAAAGCTTCAAGAAGATGGCTTACAAGAACTTCAGAAAGGGAAGGAAGTTCACACGAAGAGATTCAAACTTCGAAAAGAAGAATTTCAGAAAAGCTGAGGAAAAGGAAGGCAGGTCTGGGAAAGTGGACAAGTCCAAAATCAGATGCTATAATTGTGGTGAGAAAGGACATTTTGCACCTGAGTGCAAGAAAGCCAAAGCTGATAAAAGTCAAGCTTACATCACAAAGAAGAAGGACTGGGCTGACACTTCAGACTCTGAAGATGAGGTGAACTATGCCTTGATGGCAAATGCTGATAGTATCTCTGAAGCTACTGAGACCAAGGTACCTCACTCTACTTTAGCTTTTGATACTACTGATATATCTGAGTTAAGACTCTTTCTTAAAAACTTGCATGTTAGCTACAGAGATCAGACTTTAGAAAATGAAAGAATAAAATCTGAAAGTCTAGACCTTAGAAAGAGAAATGATTATCTAGAATTAGAATTAGTCCAAATGTTAACAATTCAGAAAGAGAGAGATGATGCTATTATTATTAAAACTGAATTATTGAAAAAGCATGCTTATCTTGAATCTGAACTTGTTAAAGAAAGAAACATTATTAAAACTTGGACTAACTCTGGTAAAACTACTCAGATTATCATAGAGAATGATTGTTGGAAAGAAGGTCTAGGTTACACTGATAAAAAGAAAACTGTCAACATAGAAGCTGAGACCTCTAAACCTGTATTTACTGAAAAGGCTGCAAAACCCAAACTTAATCACATGAGGTTTGTACCAAAATCCGACAAACCAAAACAGGATGAAGTCAAATCAGTAAATATTAGTTTAATGTCTCAGAAACAGCTTAAACATAAGCTGAAGGAGTTAAAAAGAGTGAACAAGGTAAAAGAACCTAGGAAAAATAGAAATGGAAAGGTAGGCATCAGTAAAAGCAATAACTATATGCCTATTCCCAATGCTCCTAGGAAGAAATGTCACAACTGTGGAAATCCTAACCATCTTGCTACTTTTTGCAGGAAGAATAAAAATATAAACTCTATACCTCCTAAGTCAGGAGTTAAGAGTGGTTCGGTTAGGTTTAAGCCACAGAATCCTTGTTTTCACTATGGCAGTATTTGGCATTCTATTTATACATGCAAAGAGTATCATAATTTGTATTATGATTATTATGAACTTAAACCCTCTTTGAATAAATTCAAGATTGATTCTACATGTATAAATTCTGATAAAAAGAATGTTAGCACAAACTCTGATAAGACTTCTGCTGCAAAAGCTAACAGACTTAATAAGGCCAAAGGATCCAAGCAAGTCTGGGTCCTTAAAACTAATCATTAGTGGTTTTTGTGATTGCAGGGTAACAGGAAAAATATCCTTGTTCTGGACAGTGGATGCTCAGGACACATGACTGGAAATAAAGCCCTGCTATCAGAATTTGTGGAGAAAGCTGGCCCAAGTGTTTTTTATGGAGATGGCAACATAGGAAGGACTCTGGGATATGGCAATATCAATCTTGGAAATGTCATCATTGAAACTGTAGCTCTAGTCTCAGGACTCAAACATAATCTACTAAGTGTGAGTCAAATCTGTGACAGAGGTTATCATGTGGATTTCTTTGAAGAACACGGTGAAGTTGTAAGCAAATCTACAGGAAAGGTTGTTCTGAAGGGATACAGGCATGGTAACATTTATGAAGCCAAGCTTTCAACAAACTCTGATGGCTCTGCAATCTGTCTACTGAGTAGAGCATCAATTGAAGAAAGCTGGGATTGGCACAAGAGACTTTCTCATCTGAATTTCAACAGCATTAATGAGCTAGTGAAGAAAGATCTTGTGAGAGGATTGCCCAAATCAGTTTTTACTCCAGATGGCCTATGTGACTCATGTCAAAAGGCAAAACAAAGGAAAACTTCATTTAAAAGTAAGACTGAATCCTCAATTCTTGAGCCATATCACTTATTGCATGTTGATTTATTCGGTCCAGTAAATATAATGTCTATTGGAAAGAAAAGATATGCTTTGGTTATTGTTGATGAATACACCAGATATACATGGGTATATTTCATGCACAAGAAAGAAGAAACTGCATCAATCTTAACAGAGCATGTCAGACAACTGGACAAAGGATCTAAGCATACAGTGAAAATCATAAGGAGTGATAATGGCACTGAGTTCAAGAATGCAGTCATGGAAGAGTTTTGTAAAGAAAATGGAATAAAGCAAGAATTCTCTGCACCTGGAACTCCACAACAAAATGGAGTAGTAGAGAGAAAGAATAGGACTCTCATAGAAGCTGCAAGGACCATGCTTGATGAAGCAAAGCTGCCAACTTACTTCTGGGCTGAAGCTGTGCAAGCTGCTTGTTTCACACAGAATGCTACACTCATAAACAAGCATGGTAAAACACCATATGAGATGGTGAAAAATAAGAAGCCGAACCTGAAGTACTTTCATGTGTTTGGATGTAAGTGTTTTGTTCTTAAGACTCATCCAGAACAGCTTTCCAAATTTGATTTAAAAGCTAATGAAGGAATCTTTGTTGGATACCCACTATCCACAAAAGCATTCAGAGTCTACAATCTGAGAACAAAAGTGGTCATGGAATCTATCCATGTGTCTTTTGATGATAAGAAGATAACAGGACTTGAAGATTTTGATGAACATGACCAGCTGAGATTTGAGAATGAAGAAATAAATGCTGATCTACAAAATTCTGATACTCTTTCAGACTCTATTGTTCAATCTATACCAATAGATCAGACAGCAGCACATGTTGAGGGGGAGCAAGTGAACAATGAACCCCAATCAAGTGAAGAAACATCTGCTACTAATGATTCTTTAAACTCTGAAAGCAACAGCTCAGGGGGAGCAAATAATGATTTTGGATCTACTAGTCACCACACTCAACAAAATCATGAACTTGGGGAATCATCAAGATCAGATCTGCCAAGACAAAGGATATGGAGTAGAGCACATCCCTTTGAACAGATCATTGGTGAACCGGACACGGGTGTACAGACTAGAAGAGCAACACAGAATGAGTGCAATTTCGCAGGATTTTTTATCTCAAATTGAACCTAAAAAGATTGATGAAGCTCTTGATGATCCAGATTGGGTAACTGCAATGCAGGAAGAACTCAATCAGTTCGAAAGGCAGAAAGTATGGAAGCTGGTGCCAAGACCAAAAGATAAATCTATAATTGGCACTAGATGGGTGTTTAGGAATAAACTGGATGAAAATGGTATTGTTACGAGGAACAAGGCTCGATTGGTAGCAAAGGGTTACTCTCAAGAAGAGGGAATTGATTATGATGAAACTTATGCTCCAGTTGCAAGGCTTGAAGCAATCAGGATGTTCTTAGCATTTGCTGCACACTCCAACTTTAAGGTTTTTCAGATGGATGTGAAGAGTGCATTTTTGAACGGAGATCTAGAAGAAGAAGTCTATGTTGAACAACCCCCTGGGTTCGAAGACAAGGACTTTGAAGGTTTTGTGTACTTTCTCTTTAAAGCTCTCTATGGTCTCAAGCAAGCCCCTCGAACATGGTATGATACTCTCTCCAAGTTCTTACTTGAAAATGGTTTTACAAGAGGTATCATCGACAAAACTCTCTTTCATAAAAAGCATAAAAATGATATAATTCTGGTGCAAGTATATGTGGATGATATAATATTTGGTTCTACTAATGATTTGCTATGCAAGAGATTTGCTAAGTTAATGCAGAGTAAGTACGAGATGAGCATGATGGGTGAGTTGTCCTTCTTCCTTGGACTTCAAGTTGTTCAGAAGCCTGATGGTATTTTCATCTGCCAATCAAAATACATAAAGGATCTTCTGAAGAAGTATGGGATGGAAGAAGCAACTACTGCCAAGACCCCAATGCCAACTGCTGTCAAGCTTGATCAAGACAAATCTGGTAAGTCAGTTGACATCACGAAGTATCGAGGTATGATCGGCTCTCTCTTATACTTAACTGCTAGTCGACCAGATATTATGTTCGCAACTTGTGTATGTGCTAGATTCCAGGCTGACCCTAAAGAGTCACATCTTATAGCTGTTAAACGTATTTTCAGATACCTTAAGGGAACCCCCGATCTTGGGATTTGGTACCCTAAAGGAACAGGTTTTGACCTAGTTGGCTATACAGATTCTGACTTTGCAGGCTGTAAGATTGATCGGAAAAGTACTTCTGGAAGCTGTCAGTTTCTAGGAAGAAGGTTGGTATCTTGGTACAGCAAGAAGCAACACTCAGTATCTACCTCGACAGCCGAAGCAGAATACATTGCGGCAGGTAGTTGTTGTGCTCAGATCCTGTGGATGAGGAATCAACTTCAGGATTATGGACTCATGTTGGACAAAATTCCAATTCTATGCGATAACACGAGTGCCATTGCCATTGCCAACAATCCAGTTCAACATACCAGGACTAAGCACATTGATATCAGGTATCATTTCTTACGAGAGCATGTCATGAATGGAACTGTGGTATTATATTTTGTTCCCACAGATCAACAAATTGCAGACATCTTTACTAAACCACTGGATGAATCCACATTCTCCAGGTTAGTTGGTGAACTTGGGATGTTAAATCTGTCTAATTAATTTTGGATAATCAATAACTGCAATTTGTTATAAATTCACAGGTATTTTAAATGTCCATATTTTTAGGACTTGTGAATTTACTTTGCATCCAGTCTTCATCTTATAGTTATCTCTATACTAATTGCCATGCTTATAAATGCTATCTTTTATGGTAATTAGTTAGTGAATAATTGTGTTAATTGTAGCATAATTAAATAAATATTTTATTGACATATATCAATTAATGATATTTTGTTAATTTTATGTCTATTTAATTGTGAGTTTATCTGATTATTGTGGATTAATTCTTGATTTACTGCGTGATTATTTTTAAATCCATAATAATTAGAAGTATTGTATGTGTGTGTGTATATAGGCTGATAGATTTCAGTGATAAGATGTTTTTCGGCTGACAGGTTTCGGTGATAAGATGTTTTTCGGCTAATTGATTGATTAGGTGAGAAATTATTGGTTGATTAGGTGAGAAATTATTAAAGCGGTGTTATTCAACATAGCCTGTCAATATCTCACCTAACCCACTAGTCCTTGAAACCTTATAAATGATGAGTTTTTGTTTGTGTTTAACATCATCATTTCTCAGATATACAGAGCATATACACACAATTGCTGAATATTTCGAGCTTTGATCGGAAAGATCTCTCAATCTAGCTGGTGGTTTTTAGATTGGATTTTATATTCTTGCTTTATACATCATCCTTTATAAAAACTAACTCTTGTTTTTGAATTTCCTCGAAGTTTTGAAAATGGCATTGCAGGGAAGCTTTTTAATTGCTAAAGTTAATCCTATTTCCATTCAGCAAATCGAAACCATTCAGGATGAGCAATTTCGGGCTTGGACACAATTTTTGAATGAACATTCATTAATTCGCTATGCTTTAGTTACACCAGTGCAGCTTAACCATGATGCATTGCGTGAACTATATTGCAGTGCGGTTAACACTTCTGGACAGGACGGGTGTGCATTCACATATCGACTATTTGGTAGGTCGATTAGGGTCACTGAACGAGATGTTAATCGAATTCTTCATTTTCCTATGGAAAATCTCGTTTCTGATCCTATACCTGAACAGATTGAAATGTTCTTTCGTTTTATAAGGTACCAAGATGGCAATTTCAATACTGGTAATCTTTATAGAACGTTTCTAACCCAGTATTGGAGTTTCTTCTTTCACACTTTTAACCATGTTTTTTCCTCAGATAGAACAAATCAAGATCGAATACCTGAATATATCCAAAAAATAGGGTATGCGGTCGCCAATAATTTGAGGATTAATTTTGGAAAAATAGTGCTTGGTCAAATCATTTTAAAGATGAAACACTTAGGAACAAGAGATGTTCGGACTCAAAATGTCAAATGTCTATATCCAAGGTTTCTACAGCTAATATTAAATGATTTTTTGAATGATGAAGACAGGGTACGCTTGGAAAATGGTCAAAAGGTGGAATGTTCTTCCATAAAGACGAATGTAATTAATTACATGAGCAAAAAGAAATATACGGATGTGCCTACAGTCCTAACTGAATATCTAAAGACTGTCCCACTTCCGTTGTTACCAAGACCAGTGAGAGCAGGTATACGACAAGGTAATATTTCAATCCCTGCTATTCCAACCTTTGTATTCCCTGTTGTGTCACAGGAAATACAGTTTCTACAGCCCCCAGTGGCCATCTTACCCGACCAAGAGCAGGAAATCCCACCGACTCTAACACAGGTCGAAGAGCCCATTTTACAAATGCAAACACAAACACAACAAACTCCTACACCTCAATTGTCACTTAAACGACCAACCATCAACACTTTTGAGGGAGATAGTGCCTCAGCAGCACCACATAAGGAGTTACTTACATCAGCAGCTCTACCTCATTCTAAACGAAGTAAACCAAATGAACCTGAGGTAACTGTAACTGTTAGGGAAACAATTCTTCCTTGTCAAATGAGTGAAAATGTAAATGAGGATGAATTGACGGGAGCAACTATCTTGAGTTCCATTTCACGGAACATAAGAGTGGTTGATGATCTTTCTAAAGATCAAATGCCTTCACAGGCATCCGAGGTGGAATTACCTACCTCAATAACTGCTGGTGAATCTTCCATTTTACGGAAAGATCCATCGGTAGGTGGTTCTTTTATGAACCAAGTGTCTTCACAGACATACGAGGGAAACTTGGGTTTTGTGCCATTTAATCGATTCAAGTTTAACCTCCCAGAGGAAAAATCTCTGGATCTCTTTCGAGATTTACCACTATTTACCAGTGGTCGGCAACTCGCTTCACGCGAGGATGGAAGCTCACGAACTTTCATTGCACCATCCGTGACCTCTGAAAAAGGGGCTAGGATGATTTCATTTGCAGGTACACATATCGGTGGAAGCTCTGGAGGAGAGTTGAGGGAAACACGAACAGAACATGTAAGTGTCACCCAAACCACTAAACCGAGTGAATATAGAGTGTTGAGTGAAACACCTGCAGAACATACGAGTGAGCAACCTACTCAACCACATGCACCTGTAACCAAAAAGGAATACAGCAGACTCCTTACACGGGTCCAAACAATGGAGAAAGAGTTATCAAATATCTGTAAGTCCATTACAGAAATCAAAAATTTGCAACTTATTCAACAGAATGTATTCCAGGTTCAATTGAACACCATGGCAACCCAGTTTAGTCATGCAATCAACTCCTTGGTAAAGTCATCTTCGTCTAATTTACCAACTCCACACCCTGTTACTCTGGAGGATAATCCAACTGAGGGGGAGAAAGTGGATGATCAAGAAAAATCTACTAGGCGTAAGGGCAAGGAAAAGGTTGTTGACACGGAATTAACTTTATTTTGGGAAAGGAAAATCTAATGGAGTATTAGTGCTATGCTGGAAAGAAAGCAAGACAAACTTGAAGATATGTTCAGTCTAGAGGAACAATTGTCTTGCACTTGTTCAAATTTTAGAAATCTGGAAAATGTATATATGATCCAGAATGCGGTTTATTATTATTTATCTTTGTATTTTATTTGTATCAGTTGAGTTATCCTCTAGAAATTTGCTTGTCAATCCCTAACAATCAAATAGGGGGAGATTGTAAAGCATAATGCAATGTAATATGTAATAGAGGACATATATAACTCAACTAGGATAAAAGATAAATAATATTAACTCTATACAGGGATCGTGAAATTTGAAGAACAGGCACCGACAAGGATCAAGTCGCTGAAAGAAGTTCATTAACATGATCAAGCCTCAGTGACAGAATAAGATGTACAGATGATTCTGTTGAAGGGCCAAAAGATTCCATGTATTTATATTATTTGAAGATATTGCTGCAGGCTAATCAATTGGAATGTAACGAAGGTGTGAAGATCAAGATCAGTGCTAGTCACTTGTGAACCAGACCAGTGCACTAAGTGTCAGCACATAAGAGAAGGATCAACACATTAATTCACAGAAAGAATTGCCAAAGCCTATTGACGATCAAGGACATACATAATATTTCAAGGTATTGTCAAAAATTAATTTACTCTGAAAATCAAATAAGTAACAGATTAATTAATTATTATAAATAATTAAATTAATCTGGTACTTGAACTATTTTCTGAGAAGAATTAAAACAACAAAATAAACAGAAGAGAATATGAATAGTAACCGAAATCACTATTCATATGAATAGTACTATTCATATGAATAGTAACTGCGGTTGTTGGAATAGTAACTGCGGTTGTTGGAATAGTAACTGTGGTTGTTGGAATAGTAGCTGGGGTTGTTGGAATAGTGCCAAATAGTGATTTTCTAAAATCTATAAATAGGCATGTTGTATTTCATTTCAAAACACACCTCAACACACAACTCTCTCTTCTCTCTCTTATATCTTCTCTGTGTAAGCTGCTAGAAAGTCCATCTAGTAGGAAAGTCGGTTTAGCCCACTTTCAGGAAGTGTCGGGTAGAAGGTCCTCGTGCCTAAACTATCCTTAGGAGTGTTTGATTTTGTAGCTAATCCATAGGATTAAATTGTGTAGCAAACCTCCGGGTTTTATCTATCAAAAGATATTTCCCAAACAGTTGTGTTATTTCGATTCAGTATTTTTTATCTCATATCCACATAAAAAAAATCGAAATATTTTTTGAATAACGTATTCAACCCCCCTTATACGTTATTCCGGACCTAACAGTGATTTTGGGGGTGTATTTTACTGATTTCAGGTCAGGTGGGGGTGGGGTGGTTATTTTTAATATTTTTTGTCAAAAATAAAATTAATAATTTCGGGGGTGTAATTTAATGATTTCTGTTTGGCTAGGCTGCATGTTTTTAGTTTATATTTAATTTTAGTTTGTAGTGGAGTAAGACTATATATATATATATGTATGTATATATATATATATATATATATATATATATATATATATATATATATATATATATAAGAGAGAGAGAGAGAGAGAGAGTTGCACTCCATAGCAAACACCTTATATAACAAACAATAAAGAACACCTCATATCTAATATAATTTAAGAGTTCCGTCATAGCACCCAATACAAAAAGTTGTTATTTTTTTACCCTCTAGCAAACCAGCAAAAAAAAATTGAAAATTTACTGTTCATTGATGACGTCATCATTGGCGTCATCAGTGAACAGTAATTTTTTTTTTGCAGACTTGATAGAGGGTAAAAAAATAACAACTTTTTGTATTGGGTGCCCCTGGCGGGGCCAATGGATCTAATAGATCTAAGATGTTCTTTATTATTTGTTATATAAGAGTGTTCTGTATGGAGCAAAGGCATATATATAGGCCTTTGCTCCATACAGAACAGTCTTATATAACAAACAATAAAGAACACTATAAAATCAATTATTCCAATAGATCTATTGGCCCCGCCAGGGGCACCCAATACAAAAAGTTCTTATTTTTTTATCTTCTATCCATCTAGCAAAAAAAATTTTAAAATTTTTTTTTTTGAAAAAAATCACTATTCATGATGACGTCACTGCTGATGTCATCATGAACAGTGATTTTTCCAAAAAAAAAATATTTTTATTTTCTTTTTTTGCTAAATGGATAGAAGATAAAAAAATAAGAACTTTTTGTATTGGGTGTCATGACGGAACTCTTATATTGAATTAAATATGAGGTGTTTTTTATTGTTCTTTATATAAGAAGTTCTTCATGGAGTGCAATTCTATATATATATATAAGCAATTTTTTTTTAACGGGAATCATTCCCGAAAGATGATGCAGCCTACATACAAAATAGAATCTATCATAACCGTAGCTAAAATCCTTATGAATTATAAACTAAGAAAATAGAATACATACAAAATAGAATCTAGCATAATCGTAGCTAAAATCCTTATGAATTATAAACTAAGAAAATACTTGGTCTCAATTACTGAGACAAGCTTTGTAAATTGTATTAACAATTAAATCGATTCAAGATAGTTGAAAATGTTTTTTCTAGTTTTTGAATTCGATTCTTCATATAGATATTTATTTGTATGACGTATAAATCTAATTAATTAGAAAAATATTCATTTAAATTTTTAATTCTTTTATGCTCTATTTTCATTTTCAAATTCTATTCACATTAATCATCTAAATGCTCGCTAAATCTTTGGAGAACGTAAACATTTTTTTTTCAAGAAATTAACTTGAAAATTAGTTAATTTGATTTTTAAAAAATACAATTTCAAAGTTCATCCTAACAATAATCTAAATTTATATTATATTATTATATCAGGGATTAATCTGGTAATATCTTACTTAAGTCCTGATATTCATTGTTCAAACTCCGTCAATCGATCAAAATTAATGGTATTAAGAAATAAATAAGATGAGTTTATTTTATAATGAAAATATTTTTAGTTTTATGGAATTCAATTTTGTGGAAAGTTTAAAACTTGCAAATTAAGAATCTGTAAAAGTTATAGCTAAAGTTACTAACATCAATTTGTAAAATTTAAATCTATACTATTATTTAAAATCCGAAACATTAAAAGTTTGGTTGAACTTCTTGATTTTACATATTTACCCTTATTAATGGTATAGATTATTTTTACTTAATTAACCTTAGTTAATTACGTATAGTTACTAATAACGAATAAAATTTCCCTTTTCAGGTAAAACATGTTAAAATATATAATAGCTGAAATCTATACTATCTATACTATTATATAAAAGCCGAAATATTAAAAGTTTTGGTACCTATTTTTTGGTACCTGTTTTTTGATACCTATTTTTTGGTACTTCATGAATTTACTTATTTACCCTTCATTATAAAGAAAAATAAATACATCTAAAATAAATATAACATAATATAATTAATGGTAATTAGTCGATTGCCTTTTTCAGATTTACTTTTAGTTGAAGATATTACCTTTTATAAACACCTAAAAATATATACCCGAAAATATCACACCATAATTTTCAAGAAATATATAACATCTAAAATAAATAATAACATAACATAATTAATGGTAATTAGTTGATTAGCATAATATAATTAATGGTAATTAGTCGATTGCCTTTTTCACATTAACATAATATAATTAATGATAATTAGTCGATTGTCTTTTTCACATTTAATTTTAGTTGAAGATATCACCTTTTATAAATAACTAAAAATAAATCATTAATATTTCATTTCGAATTAAAACACATTACCTTTTTAATTTAAAACAAATCTTACAATCATTAATGTACACCCAAAAATATCACACCATAATTTTCAAGAAAAATATAGGCCCGAAAATATCACACCATATATTTCAATTATTAATAAAATATATTATAAATCATATACGTTGTTTATAATATGAAAACATTAGTATAATCTATAAACATGAGTATATTAAATTATATCAAATTAAAATTAAAAAATTTATTAAAAATAATGATTATATAAAAACATAATTCTAATATTAAATAAAATTTATAACATAATACAAGAAACCCGTGCATTGCACGGGTTATAAGGTAGTTATTAGAGTAAAGTGCACTTTGTGTACCTGCACTTTGCCCTTGACACCACTTGCAATACCCAACTTCAAAAGTGAGCATATGCAATACTGAATTTGTTTTTTTGTTATATTTTGTGTACTTCCGTCAGTCAAGCGTTAACTCCGTTAAAAAGCCAAAGGTATCGTTGTCTTTTCACTGGCTGTCTGTGCGCGCGTTTTTCAGCAACCTTCAATGGCGGGAATGGATTGTGTAAGTATATATACATGTTTGAAACCCTAATTGACTCAATTCTTCCAATTGATAGCTCTCCCTCTCTCATTCACTTCTCCCCACCCACAAAAATGGATTCCAGAAGACGTACAGATGAAGAAATTGATGCTATATTGGACCTTGCTTGCTACTGTGATCAGATGAGTGTGACAAAGAAACAGTGGTTTGGCCCAAACGCAGGTAGGACGTACAGGGCCTGTTGGAACAATAGCTGTGGCTATCAAGTGTGGATTGATGAGGAACCTTTTGGACCTCGCACTTTAGAAATCATCAAAGAGTTGCAGGATCGTGCTTTTGACAGGGAGGAAAAGTACAGGCGCCGGATTGATCGCATGAGAGAGAGGCATGAAGCTCAGATGAATGAGTTGAAGACTAAGCAACAGTGTGTTGTTGCTGGGTTGTTTGTACTTGTTCAGTTGATGACAAATATGGCTTTCAACACAATGAGGAATGAAGTGGCAGCTGAGGATGAAGAATACGATTCTCTTGATGAGTGAATCTTTGTTTAGTTTGTTATATGACTGTAGTACTTTTGTTAAGGTTGTTGTGTTTGCTTTTGTTAAAGATGTGTTTTTAATGTTCCCCTTAAGCTTTGTTCATCTATCTTCTTTGTGCACTCGTATTATTGTTCTTGTGTTCAGTAGTGATTGTGTTTGTACCAAAGCAAAAGACATAAAATCATAGAGGGTGGCAAAGTAGTTAAGTTCACCATACAAGAGAGTAACAAAAGGGTTCATACAGACCATTAATTAAAGAGTTTACAGGCCATTGCCGTAATACCATCTATTACATCCATTGCAAAATAAACAGTTTACCACCACCATCAAAAGAAACAGTTTACCAGCACCAAGTAACTAAGTAGCAAAACAAACAGGATAACAGTTTACAACTTCCACACAGGCTTTTGCTTAAGCCTACTTTCCCTTCTCCTCCTAGCTAGCTCCACATTCTTCAAACTAGTCACTGTGGCTTTCCCTGTACTTACGGATCCAAGGGGTTGTATACCTAGAGGAGTATTTGATGTTTGAGGGGGGTTAGAGTTCATAAAGACCCCTCCTTGGCTACCTTGTACAACTGTTTGAGGAGCATTTGTTCCACTCCCTTCCTTGCCTTGATCAGCATTTGTTCCACTCCCTTCCTTGCCTTGATCAGCATTTGTTCCACTCCCTTCAGTCCTTCCCTCTTCAGCTGTCTTTGCCTTCTTAGCCCTTGTCTTCACTTGCTTCTCACAACCATTAGCTTTGTCATGTGCCTATGAAGACAGTTTACAAAGAAACTGATTAAATCAAAGAAACAAAGAAACACTATGAAAATAAATGAATACCTTTGCAGGACAAGTCCTAATGTTGTGAGATAATTGAGTATAATAGCTGCATTTCACTTTTGTGTTTTGCCTCCTTAGCCTTGTTGCAGCAGGATCAGTAGTATCATTCTTCTTGTTTCTAGATTTTTTGGGTCTTCCAGTTTGAACTTTTAGCACTGGTGGGAGTGGCTTAGGGTAATCTGTTGACTCCCATTCTTCTTCACCAGAAATAGGTTCAATGATATGATTGTATGTGGCAAGAAAGGTATCCTTTGAGTAACAAGTATGGATGTAGTCCTCATAGTTTTTCTTAGACCATGCAATGCAAGCACATGCATGGTAACAAGGTATACCTGAAAGTTCCCATTTCTTGCATGCACACTTTCTTGCTTCCAAGTCCACCACCATTTTGTATCCACCTTCTGTCATTGTAACTAGGTACTTGGCACCCCCAGACCATGTAACATGACAACCCTTGACTAGGTCAACAGCCCTACATTACAATGTTAACACAGTTAGATGTAAGACACAGTTACATGTAAGACATTAGGGTTTTCTCATGAAAACCTAGTTGAGAAGACCTACTTATTCAGCCTTCTCATTGTATTAGGGCATATGGGGTTCAAGGCATAACTGTTGAGCATCTTGTCCCTTCTTTTTTGAATCCTTTTCATGACATCAATATGGATGTTTTCAAGCATAGTCAGAATAGGAAGGTCCCTATATTTCCCAATTGTGCTATTAAATACCTCACACTGGTTATTCACAAATTGGTCTGACTTAGGTGTCATTCTGAAGGCACTTCTACTCCATTGAGTTCTTGGTTTCTTATTTAACCAGTCAAAGCATTTCTTTGATAACTGACAAGTTAACAAATGCCAGGAGAATAAGTTAATAAATGAATGAGTAAAAAAATGCCAAGATAATAAGTGAGTGAATACCTTTTTAAGCTCCTCCACGTGTTTATTAAAGGTGTAGTCAGTGGTGGCCCTGGCTGCCTTCCAAAGTAGCATCCTCACACCAATACCCTTGTGATCTTTCCACATGTTCCTATATAAGTGCATAACACAGAACCTATGTTCTGAATTAGGCACAATGTTGTCCAAGGCATTAATCAAGCCTTTCTGCCTGTCTGAAATAAAGGTCCAGCTACCATCATTATCAATATGTAAATCCTCAACTACTTGCTTGAGAAACCAATGCCAGCTCTCACTATTTTCTGCCTCAACCACCGCCCAGGCTAAGGGGTACATACCATCATTCGCATCTGTTCCAATGGCTGATAGCAATTGCCCACCATAAGGGCCCTTCAAGTGGCAGCCATCTAGCCCTATTAATGGCCTACAACCATCCTTGAATCCTTTCTTTACTGCTTCAAAACAAGTGTAGAACCTCTTAAATCTTTTCTTCCCTGCATTTTCTGCATCCACTGCATCCTCGGTCATCACCAAGACAGTGCTACCAGGCATAGCTTTTAGTAACTCATTAGCATAGTCCCATACCCTACTGAACTGCTCCACATGTTTGCCATTAATTTTTTCCAAAGCTTTTCTTTTGGCCCTAGCAATTGCATAAATGCTTACATGGCAGCCCCAATCATTGACAACTTTCTTCAAAAAGGCAGACAAAGGCCATGTGGGGTTCATCCTTATGTCATTCTCATAATAATTTGCAATCCACCTTGAGTTTATTTGCTTTTGGTCAAATGTTTGAATGCAAGTATGCACAGGTTTATACACTTTTATCTGATATGTGTCAGAGTTTGGCATCTTAGAGGCATATATTTTCCACTCACAACCATTTGAACAAACAAACCTAACCCTCAGACCATAATTTCTACATTGCACTATGGGCCTTCTTTCAACTATTGCTTGTTTCTTTACTGCATCCCTAAAAATTTTTGCAGTGGCAAACTGTTGACCCAACACAAACTTTGGGTGTCCCATCTCACACTTCTCATCAAAAACAGGCCATTTTATTTCATCCTCATCTGTTGAGTTAGCAGCCATCCTCTCCTCTTCACTATCATAGTAGTATGTAGACTCACTTGAATAGTCCACATTCCCCTCAGTACCCTCAGTCCCTTTAGTCCCCATGTCATGTTCAGTACCAGTTGTTGTACTCTCCTTCTGCTTCTCTTTCTCAGTTACCTTTCCTTTGCCTTTTTCAGTTGTCTTCCCTTTGTTCTGTCTTTTCTCTTTTGCAGCTTTCTTTTTGGCCCTCTTAGTCTTATAGTAACACACATCTTCATCGGTTGAGTCCACATTTGAAGAGTCACTGTGAAATGAATCCTCACTGACTTCATAATCCTCATTGAGTTCATCTTGCCCCACCACATAATCTTCATCATCTGAATCACTGTCCTCACCAAATTCTGCATTACCAAATTGTGCATTTTCCTCTTCATTTTCTACATTTTCCTCTTCATCTGCTTGATTTGGTTCCCAATCATATTCATCACACATTTGCCTATAAAAAGTCCTATCATCCTCAGTCTCCACAAACTCCAAGTTGGGATCTTGTGAAGGGTTGTACTCTTGAGTCAGATTACCATCAGATGTCACCGTGGCTAAAGGTTCGAAAGCAATAGCAAATACAAACACCAACCTTGATGGTGGCACAAGCTCACACATTTCAACAACATCACTATCTGACTCCAAATTCCACACTCCCCTAAACCAGTCAGACTTAGGATATTTATAGGACAGAGTTTGAGAACCCAAAACCCCACATTCTTTTAACATACTATTCACCTCTAGCAGACTCATCTTATCTACACTACATCCATCCACATAATCGTACCCCCCACCAACATATTCCTTTGTTTGTGTGTCGAAAACCCCACCATGAAACAGTTTAATTGTAAATAAATCCAAAGCTGAAATGAATAAAAGAACAAAATGAAGTAGGGAACAAGAATCACGGACATAAACATAAAGAAAGACATAAACAACTATTTGAACACAAATGGGACCACTGTCAAACATCAAACCTAATTTTTAAACAACCAAAACCCTAACAGCGTAAACAATAAAATAAGATTCACATTTAAAACATATAAACCCTAATTTACACATGAAGAACCCTAATTTAACACATATAAAACCCTAATTGAATTATAGCCGTACCCGTATATGTTGGGCACTCATTTGGAGAATAGACGTCCATGTCTTCCTTTGCACGAACCAACCAACTCATTTCTTACCAGATTTGATCTACAATTTGCTTAATTAACTGAAGATTAGGGGTAGGTTTAAGGTATTGTTTAAGGTTTTGTTTAAGGAGGAGCGTATAGAGATACATACAGATACATAAAGTGAGATGAAAAGGCGGACTAAAAGGCCGCGTACAAAAATCCCACTGAAAAGACTACAATACCCCTGACCTTTTAAACGGAGTTAACGCTTGACTGACAGAAATACACAAAATATAACAAAAAAAACAAATTCAGTATTGCAGATGCTCACTTTTGAAGTTGGGTATTGCAAGTGGTGTCAAGGGCAAAGTGCAGGTACACAAAGTGCATTTTACTCTAGTTATTATATTAAAGTTGAAATATTGAAAATTTTATCGGTTTGGTTTAGGTACAGTTATCTTAATTAATAAATTATAAATAATACAATTAATGTTAAGCATCCGATTGCCTTTTCTAATTAAAAAACGTATCTATACTACTATATTAAAGCCGAAAGATTGAAAGTTTGTCGGTTTGGTTATCCTAATTATTAAAATAAATAATAAAATCATATAATTAATGGTAATTAGCCAATTGTCTTTTTCACATTTACTTTTTGTTGAAAATGTTACCTTTTATAAACACCTTAAAACATCAATCGTATCATATCTTTCGAATAAAATCATATAATTAATGGTAATTAGCCAATTACCTTTTTCACATTTACTTTTTGTTGAAAATGTTACCTTTTATAAACACCTTAAAACTTCAATTGTATCATATCTTTCGATCATTAATATTTCATTTCGAATTAAAACATGTTAACTTTTCAATTTAAAACAAATTTTACAATCATTAATATATACCCAAAAATAACACACCATATCTTCTAATCACTAACAAAATATAATAGAAATACGTATACTATGAATAATGACCATTAGATTTTTAGTAAAAAAATAGAATCGTTAGATCTATTAATTAAATATATTATATGATTAAATTAATTTACTAAAATTTCAAGGTTCGAATTCTGTCAACGACATATATATTTTAAATTTTATAATATAAGTTTTAAACCATGCATATCATTAATTAAATTTATATTAAAGTATTAAAATTAAAATAAAATATTGTAAATCATGATTATATAAAAATATAATTGTAACATAAAATTAAATTTATTACATATCAAAAGAAATCCGTGCATCGCACGTGTTATAAGCTAGTATATTATATAAAAGCCGAAACATTAAAAGTCTGATTGGTCAGTACTGTACCTGTTGATTTTACTTATTTACGCTTACTTAATGGTATATGTTATTTTTACTTAATTATCCTTAATTAATTATGTATAGTTGCTAATCTATACTATAATATAAAAGCCGAAACATTAAAAGTTTGGTTGGTCAGTACAGTACCTATTGATTTTACTTATTTACCCTTACTTAATGGTATATGTTATTTTTACTTAATTATCCTTAATTAATTACGTATAGTGACTAATAAGTAATAAAATTTCCTTTTTCAGGTAAAACATGTTAAAATATATAATAGCTGAAACATTAAAAGTTTGGTTGATCGGTACGGTACTTAACGAATTTACTTATTTAACCTTACTTAATTACAGATAAATTTCATCCTACTAACTAATCAATTTCTTTTTTCGGGTTAAACATATTATCTTTTTCGTTTTTCAATACCCAAATAATTTTCTTTTTCATGTAAAATATAATACTTTTCAGATATTATGTAACTAAAATTTCTTCTTTACTAATCAATTTCCTTTTTCAGGTTAAACATATTTCCTTTTTAATTTTTTAATAACTAAAAATTTTCATTTTTCAGGTAAAATACAATAACTTTTACATTTTATCTAACTAAAATTTCTCTTTTTTTAAAAACACTACAAGCAATTTTGTTTAGTAAAATAACATAATTATATTAAAATTACTATCAACTAATCAATTACCTTTTTCAGCGAAAACACGTTACTTTTTCTCTAAATAAAATCTCTTTTTTTTCCAATTATATCACGAGAAATTCTATTTAATAAAAATAAAATATAATATTATCATACTAATAATTGATCAATTACCTTTTTCAGTTAAAACGTAACATCTTTTCTATATTTTATACTCCTTTTCTAAAAACATCACGAGCAATTTTATTTAATAAGATACCATAATTAAATTATAATCACATAAACTAATCAATTACATTTTTCATCTAAAACTTGTTACCTTTTTAATTTTATCTAACTAAGACCTCTCTTTTTCCAATTATATCACGGACATTCTATTTAGTTAAATGAAATAATAATGTTACAATTACTAATAATTAACTGATTACCTTTTCAACTTAAATCTATCCACTTTTCTAATTTTTCTAACTAAAATCACTCATTTTCTAGAAATATCACGGATAACGTTTATATAATTATTATCAAATTATCTCATTTAAAAATTTAAGTCTTCCAAATTTATGTTTCAAAAAAATTATTTTAAATTTATGAAAAATTTTTATATAATATTAAAAAAAATTCGTGCATCGCACAGATTTTAATCTAATAAAATAAATATGATTTTATAAGTTAAAAAATAGTCCTCATAGCGATTTCAGGCACCCTACTCTACATTAGATTATATTGATATACATAGCATATTTGTAATAATGAAATATACATTCCTTTTTCTTTTTGTCAAAATGAAATATACATTCTTGTACTTATATACATTTTTGAATTTATTAAAATAAATCGTGACTTATATCTTGTCTCAATTTAAATGATGCTATTTAAGATAACTTCACAATTCGATCTAATAATTCGGATACGAATTGGATCGGATCAATCTTGGATCGCATTAACTTTCAGTTATGGTATATTTGAATAGAGTTCAGATAGGATCGGATCTGATTCGGTACGAATTAAAATCGAATGAAATTCGATTCGAATCAGAATTGGCTCGAATCCTTTCGGATCATTATTCATTTTTTATTTAAATTTAAGAAATTTTAAAAAGTACCTTATTACCGAATATTATATTCCTAGCATAAAATTATGTATTTGTTCAAAAAAAGATGACTAAATAATTACGATATGATTGACATAAAATTATATTAAATGTGCATCTTCCTTATAAATGGTTAAATAGTGAATGAAATATGCGGTAATATATATAACATATTTGTTGTAACCCGTTAAAATTGTAACAACTACTTAATTCATCATTTTTGAATTCGGATTGGATCTAGTATTTCGAGTCATATTTGGTTTAGATAATATATTATTCAATTTGATCGGTTTCAAGTCATAATCTGGTCTAGTATTTCGAATTATTTTCGTTTAAATTTTTGGTCCGAATATTTTTTAGATTGGATCAAATTGCTTTTCGGATATTTATCAGATTCGGTTTCATGAATTTCGGTTCGGTTTTTCGGGTTTACCATTTTGTCAGATCTATTCAGAACTATTAAATTCTTAAACAAAAAAATAAATATTTAAAAATAATTAAATTTTATGTAAGATATTATTAGACACTAATATATTTAAAATTGAAATTTTTTATTCAAAGGTACAGAAAATTAAAAAATGAATATATGTGCTAAAAATCGGTAACTCCATAATTTTAATACACAACGCAAAACGATGTAAAAGTTTAATATCAAAATTACTCTAACACGCAATACTGCTGTAAAATATAAAAGCCAAAAACTTGTAAAATCAAAAAACACAAGGCGGGTTTTTCAAATAAGGGAGGAGAAGGTGTGGGATGGTGACATACAACGGTCAAGTTGATTGATATCGTGACTTAGGAGTTTATCATTTTAAGAGAATTTCTTGGAAGGTACGGAAATTAATGAGTTACCATGTTCATTGGGTACGAGTGTGTTATCTCTATATTTAGTCAAGATATATGAAAATTGTCCGAGATACTGATTTTTATTTCAAAAATGGTGAGGGATAGAGTTTGGTCAAGTAGTAAATCGGACCACATGGTTCACGCAAACAACTTACTGCAATGGCATGTCTCAGTTTCTTTCCCTTACTGGACGGTACCATCCCTTTACTCCCCCCTACTTATTCCAAACGCCTTAGGTAGAATCTGTTTTATTGAACGGTTCACCAAATGTTTGATATATTTTTCAAAAAAGTTATCGTTATTTCAAAAAAAAGAGTTATCGTTAAACATATTTTGTTCGTATGTTTATTGGCATACATGAAATTGAGTTTTTTATCCTAATGTGTAAACTAAGATTAAATAAAAATCCAATTTGCGAAAAAAAGAATTTTACCCGTGACACATGTAACTTTTATTCCATCCGTCTTTCTCATTTTTTTTTGATAGGCAAACATTTTATTAGAATAAGGCATAAGGCCAGACATGTTACAACCATTGATACAAATACCCACTGAATTACCAGTGATACAATTCCCGCTGAACATACTACTACTGAAATCTGGTCTTCAAAATAACTATCGCTGAACATACTTCCACTGAATTTGGTCTTCAATTTTAGTAATGTCAAACACCGAAGGAGCGATTCCAGGATCACTATTCAGAACCTGTGATTTAATTATAGTTGGTTTCTAGACCGCATCAAACACGATTTACGATCTAAAGACACTATAAGAAAATTATTCGGCCTTAGTTGTAGTTATAGTTGGTTTAAAGATTGTATCAATCACGATAAACGATCTAAAGACAATATAAAAAAACTATAGAACCCGAGTTCTATATATAGTTGTGATATGGGCTAAAAATAAGCCCTAAAGACATGATTAATGTTACATTAATTGTACCTTGCTTGGCCCAATAACGAGGCTCAAAATCCTATTTAAATATTAATTTCGTAATTAATATTGAGGGTAATTAACAGCTCAGCAATAAGAGTCAAACAAGGATACAATATCTTTGTGAGTAGCCTCCAAGGCACCTAATTCAACATGGAAACAGACTCCTACAAGGCAGGAGTCTAGAACCTTCCTCAAGGCGGTGACTTGCCCACCAAGTCTCCGAACCCTACTACAATTCTAAGGCTCCCAACGCCTATATAAGGGCCTGACCCCACATTCTCAGAACTACGTTTTTGGCTTGATTCTCAACCTCGAGATACGTAGGCATTCTGTGAGGACCGATTAGTCTCGAACGCAGAAACAACCATTAAAGCACGAAGCTCACGAACCCTAGCATTAAATACACACTAATCCTAGCCGTAATTCAATAACCTAGTTTTTATTCCACAACATTTGGCGTAATTCAATCAACCATGGTTCAAACACGAAGAACACTAGTCACAACCGAGATGACTACTTTCACCTCCGCTCTGCTCGTCATCATGGAACCAGGGTCCGTACCCCCATTAACAGAGACGACCACTCAACCTCAAGTTTCTCAACCTACAAGGACGACTCCCCATACTGAGAAAACTCTTCCTGCCATAGAAGGCCAACCCTCTTCAAGTGGTGGTCTCCCCTCTTGTTGATCGATCGCTACCTCCAGGGGTACAGATCCACACCACTGATCTCCCTGCAAACACCAACCCGATGTACGGGCTGCCTAATTCCTCGAGGTGTTGGGCCAAGCGGCATTACCCTGCAGATACGTGAGCCGTATCAGCCTCCTTACATTAGAGGCTAGGGCCCCGATCAAGGATATTATGATTACTCCAGCCCTTATACTGATGATTCATCATCTGAGGATGACGATCGTGATGAGGCCCCGAGGAGGCGACGTGCTAGCAAGGAACCTCGAAGGAGGACTCAAAGAATCCATGATAGACCCCCTCTGACAGCTGCTAAGAGAATCAAGGCTCATGAGGCCGAGATCCAAAAATCGAAGGACGATATAGCAAGGGAGCACAAAGGCAGAACCAGAATAGACCTCCTCCAACTTCAGGAGAGATTCCCTTTATTGATTTGGAAAGGCCTCTAAGGAGGCAGAAAAGGGCTGATGCCCCAACATGAGGAGCTACAAGGCAGAGGCCCCTAAGGATGATCCCAAAGATTTAATGCCACTTCGAGACCCTGATGATCCCACACCCCTGTTTACTGAGGAGGTGATGAATGCTCATGTCTCTAGGAAGTTTAAGATGCCTATGATTAAGGCATATGATGGAATGGGCGATCCCTCAAACCATGTGAGAACGTTCTCAAACGCATTTCTGTTGTAGCCTGGAAGTGATGCCCTCAAGTGTAGGGCGTTTCCTCAAACCCTGGCGGGTATGGCTCAAAGATGGTATAGTTGTTTGCCATCAAACTCGATTGGCACGTTCAATGAGTTAAGCACGGCCTTCATCAATCAATTTGTTAGTGGAAGAGTCCATGAGAAGAGCTCTGCATCCCTTATGCAAGTGGTGCAATGAAAGAATGAGAACATGAGGTATTACCTCAAGCGCTTCACCAAAGAGACGTTGAATGTCTCAGATCGGGAGAACAAAGTAGCTATGATAGCCTTGGAGAATGGGACAACCAATACCTTCTTTCAGATGTCATTGGCAAAGCATCCCCCTGAGAGCATGATTGAGCTCCAAAGAAGGGCGAGTAAGTACATAAAAGCTGAAGAAATCATGAGGAAGACAGAGGCCTCAACCGTGAGTAGAGGAAACGGGAACTCTAGGAAGCAAAAGCAAGATCAGGATTACGATGCTAGGGACAAGTTTCCCCGAACTAGCAAGGATTCTGATTCTACCCCTAAGAAGAATTTGGGAACAAGGTTTTCTGAGTATGCAAGGTTAAATGCTCCTAGGAGTCAAATCTTGTTGGATATCGAGAAGGATAAAGATTTTCGATGGCCGAAGCCACTACGAGGTGATCCCGCAAAGAGAAACAAGGATCAGTACTGTAGGTTCCACAAGGATATGGGACACGACACATGATTGTATGCAACTCAAGGACGAGATTGAATTCCTGATCCGAAGGGGGAAAGTAAGAAAGTTCACGAAAGGTAAAGATAGTGAAAACCAGAGAAGAGGTTATGATAGGAGGGATAACGACCGTGATCACAACCCACAGCCCCGAGGGCTAGTTATCAACATGATTTGGGGAGGCCCGACAGCGGCTGGCACAACAAAGAACTCTCGGAAGGCTAATAATAGAAGTGATGCACATTGTAGGAGAGGCTCCTAAGCGTGCAAAAACTCAATTATCAAATGGTTTCGATGATTCTGGCTTGAAGGGGGTGAAGTTTCCTCATGACGACCCGTTGATCATAACCCCTGTGATTGGAAACTCGAAAGTGAAGCGAGTCTTCATAGACAATGGTGCTTCGGTCGATATTCTATTTCATGATGCATTTGTGAAAATGGGGTATAATGATTCTCAACTGACCCCCACATGCCCATATACGGATTCAATGGAGTAGAGTCTAATTTTGAAGGAACTATTTAGTTACCTGTAACTATTGGGCAGGAACATAAGGAGGCTACTCAGATGTTGAATTTTCTGGTGATCAAGGCAGCCTCGACATATAATGCGATCCTAAGAAGGACCGGACTTCATGCGTTCAAGGCTGTTGCTTCTACTTATCACATGAAGATCAAGTTTCCAACCAGGAATGGTGTGGGAGAACAGAAAGGTGATCAGAAAATGGCAAGAAATTGCTATGTGGCTACTTTAAGAGCTGATGGAGTCGGGGGGCAGGTCCTTCCGATTGAAGACATGGATGTTCGTGGTGATGATGAGCACCGAGAGAAGCCAGCAGAGGATTTGATTCCTATACCTCTAGAGCTGGGAGACCCCGAGAAAGTTACTTATATCGGAGCTTCATTGAAAGACCCCTTGAAGGGCAAGTTGATAGCTTTCTTACAAGAGAACAGTGATGTGTTTGCTTGGACAACAGCTGATATGCCAGGGATTGATTCCCAACTCATAACTCATAAGTTGAATGTCGATACCAAGTGAAAGACAATAAAGTGGAAAAAGAGGAATTTCGCTCTTGAAAGGCAAGAGGCCATTAAGCAGGAAGTAGACAAGCTCTTAGAAGCTAGTTTTATTGAAGAGATTCAGTTCCCCGAATGGTTAGCTAACCCTGTGATGGTCAAGAAAGTGAATGGAAAGTGGAGGATGTGTATAGACTTCACTGATTTGAATGATGCATGTCCTAAGGATTGTTTCCATCTACCAAGGATAGACACATTGATTGATGCCACAGCTGGGCACGAGATGTTGAGCTTCATGGAAGGTTTCAGTGGCTACAACCAGATTAAGATGCACAAGGATGACATCCCAAAGGTATCTTTCATAACCGACTTTGGTGTTTTTTGTTATCTTGTTATGGCTTTTGGGCTAAAGAATGCAAGAGCAACTTATCAACGATTGGTGAATAAGATTTTTGCCCATCTAATCGGGAAAACCATGGAGGTCTATGTCGATGACATGTTAGTCAAGAACCTACTCACGGTAGACCACATAAAGCACCTCAGAGAGGCATTTGAAGTGCTGAGGCACCACAAGATGATGTTGAATCCAGCCAAGTGTGCTTTTGGCATTAGATCAGGAAAATTTTTGGGTCTAATGGTTTCAAAGCGAGGCATAGAAGCCAACCCCGATAAGATTAAGGCGATTTTAGATATAGAACCACCACACTCTATAAGAGATGTGCAGAAGTTGATGGGCCGAGTTGCAGCCCTAGGGAGATTCATCTCCAAATTTGGTGATAAGTGCTTGCCTTTCTTTCAAGCATTGAAGAAGGTGAAGAACTTTGAGTGGACACCTGAAAGCCAAGAGGCCTTCGAACAACTGAAGAAGTACATGGTTGAAGCCCTATTGTTGGCCAAACCTAGTCTCAGAGAGACTCTTTATCTGTACTTGGTAGTGTTTGAACAAGCACTGAGTGCCATCCTCATTCGAGAGGAAAACAAGGTTCAAAAACCTATCTACTACGTGAGCAAGGTGTTGCATGGAGCTGAATTGAATTACTCTCCCATAGAGAAATTTGCCCTGGCATTGATAACAGCCTCGAGGAAGTACGACCATACTTCTAGGCACATAAGATTGAAGTTCTGACGGACCAGCAGCTGAGAAACATATTGCATAGCCCGAAGGCCAGTAGAAGGCTGATTAAGTGGCCCATTGAACTCGGAGAATTTGACATCACAAACAAGCCTCGGACAGCCATCAAGGCTCAGGCATTGGATGACTTCGTGGTTGAATGTACCATTGGCAACCAAGAAGTCGGGGGATAGGAGATAACACCTAACCAAGGAAGGGAGGATAAAGATGAAGAACTTGTACCTGATCAGAAGGAGTATTGGGTGCTCTATTTTGATGGATCATCAAAAACAAAATCTAGTGGTGTAGGTTTAGTCTTGCAAAGCCCCGATGGGTTTACAGTTGAGTATGCTTTGAAGTTTGATTTCCCGACAATAAATAACGAAGCTGAATATGAAGCCTTGATAGCCGAATTGGGCTTGGCCAGAATATTGAGGGTCAGGAATCTAAAAGTTTGTGGATATTTAAGATTGGTAGTCTCGCAAGTGAATGGTGAGTTTGAAGCCAAGGAGGAAACTATGGCAAAACATTTGAGAGTTGTGAAAGCTGTTATGACTCAGTTTGATGAGTGCTATGTGGAGCACATTCCAAGAGAGGAGAACGTTAAGGCCGATGCCCTCTCAAAGTTCGCCTCTTCTGAGATAGAGAATCATGCAGGGAGTGTTTACTTCCAGGTCTTGAAGACCCCCACCATCAACTCGAAGTTGGTGGCACCGATTGACGTGGGGAGTTGTTGGAGAGATTCTATCAAAGCTTACTTGAAAACTGGATGGCTCCCTGACAATGCCTTGGAGGCACGAAAACTGTCAGTGAGGGCATTGAGATACGCCTTGATTGAAGGCATCCTTTATAAGAGATATTTTGTCATCCCATATTTGAAGTGTTTGAGACCCCAAGAGGCAGAAGAAGCGCTAAAGGAAGTTCATAAAGGAATCTGTGGGCAGCACTTGGGGGGCAAAGCCTTAGCTCATTAGATCACTCGCTTAGGGTTCTACTGGCCAGAGATGTTGGCCGATGCACAGAACTATGTCAAGAAGTGTGACAGATGCCAGAAGCACGCCTCAGTTGTAAGGCAACAGCAAGAGATGTTAACATCGATTAACTCTCCCATCTCATTCGCCATGTGGGGAATGGACATACTTGTTCCTTTCCCTGTAGCTTCAGCACAAAGGAAGTTCTTGATAGTGGCCATCGACTACTTCACCAAGTGGATTGAGGCTAAGCCCTTAGCCAAGATAACCACTAATCCAGTTGCTCAGTTCTTTTAGGAAAGCATAATCTGCAGATATGGTATCCCACGGATCCTTGTGATGGATAATAGGCGATAGTTCAACAATGAAGAGTTCAAAAAGTATTACGATGAGAATGCCATCGAGCTTTGCTTTACCTCAATAGCTCATCCTCAAGCTAATGGACAGGCAGAGGTAGCAAATCGGATTATCCTTGATGGACCGAAGAAGAGGGTCGAACGCTCGAGAAACACTTGGGTGGATGAGTTACTGCCTATACTCTGGGCATATCGAACCACCTGCAAAGTAACAACTGGAGCAACCCCATTCTTACTGGCTTATGAAGCCGAGGCAGTTGTGCCCCTGGAGATTACACATGCATCACCTCAAGTGGAGGCATATGAACCAGAGACTAATAAAGAAGGCATGACGCTAGCCCTCGATCTGATTGATGAGGTCCGGGATGAAGCAAATGCTAGGAATGCAGAGCATCAGAAGAGAGCATCTTTCCACTATAACCAAAGGGTTAAGGAGAGGTTCTTTCGTCAAGGCGACTTGGTTTTGAGGAAGATAGAGGCCTCTGGAGTTGGCTAGAAAGGAAAGCTAGCCCCAAATTGGGAAGGGCCATATCGAGTCATGAAGACACTAGGACGAGGTACCTACAAGCTGGAAACCTTGGATGAAAACGAGGTGCCCCGTACTTGGCATGCTTTGAACCTAAAGGTTTATTATGTTTAAGCTATCCTAGCAAGGACTTATCTTTTTAACTATTTAATAGAAATGGAAATTAGGTTCGATGAAACCTTTGCAGAGCATGTTGCTCCGAGTAGGACAGTAGTATCCTATGTAATTAGGGCTGAGTGCATTTCGAATTATTAATGCAAGTTTGTTTTCCATTCCATGATTCTGTAATTTTAATTATGTACTAAGCACCTGTTGAGTGTAAGTCTAAGATGACCAAGTACTGAAAGTAAAAAGAACATACGAATAAAGGAAAACAAGTGCATAAATAAAACACCCCAAAGGGCCAAGGTTTGAGTTACGATTACAAGCAATACCGAATAAAAGTTACGTCCATAAAGGACCCTGAATGAAAGCTAAGTAAACAAAGCCATATGCGGCTAATAAGACCATGCAAGGCCCTTGATGAGAGTCATCTATTCTTCGGAAGACTCCTCCTCTTCCTCTTCTCCTTCCCCCTCATCAGAGTCCTCGTCATCGGAACCATCATCTTCGGAGCCACTTTCTCCTTCGGCTGCCATCACCATTGGTTGTTCCTCTGCCTTTTCCACCTCTTCTCCGTCCTCCTTAGAGGTTTTAGTCGAGATGCTAAGTTTGTTTCACATCCTCTTGCCCGGAAGAGGCTGCCTAATAACCACATTCCTTTTTCCTTTGGGCATGGACCTCTTCCCGCGAGAACTCGAGGAGGTTGAACTAAAGCTTACAACACGAGTTGTTCCCTTTGAACCGGGGCCAGAAGGTCGAAGACCAGAACCCGATGTCTGAGGCACAGCTTTGACCCCCGAGCTGGAAGCATAATCAACATGACCTCCTCCGCTAACAACCCAGTCAGGGCAAGGGAAGTTCACCGGGTCAACAACAGCTGGGTACTTGTTGTTCACGGCATTCACAGCCTTGTTCCAGCAGATAGACATGTTAACGGGGCACACCTCATCATCGTGTCTGTCCATGAAATCCAGAAAGGCATCTGATTGATGATAGGCCTCAACCACCTTGTTGAACTCAACCGTCTTCTTCCTAGCTAAAGAATTGTATTGCCTCTAATAGGAATGAGCATTTGCCTCAGCACGGATGGCTCTAACCTCCAGGTCTTGTTTATCCTCTTCAAACATTTTCTTCTCCTTTACCAAGGCTACATTGTCGTCCCTGAAGGCCCGGCCTTGACGGGTAGCCGATTGGAAATAGGCATTGGCCTGAAACAAAGTTGTCATTGCATTAATAATATTGAAGTAAACAAGAACAATGAATCCATAAGGAGGAGTGTCATACCTGATATAAAGCTTGAGCTCCAAGGAGCTCGGACTCGTCGATCTTATCCCCTAAAGATACCGTTACAAGGTCACGGGAAGTGATGGGGCACTTGGACCAGTCCAAGGCTGGAGCAGGGCTCCCCAAGACGGAGTCTTGCTCACAGATACTCCAAGATGGGATGAAAGGGGATCTAGTGCCCCCATCAGTATCCCGGTACCTTTTTCCCGACTGGGAGCATCCCGCCAAGAACGGAGGGATCTTTGGGCCAGCGGGATTCGCCATTGCCTCAGCCTTCTACAGCATCCTTTTGGTGGTAATTGGTTGATTTTCAGGACGACTGTCCAACTCCTCAGCAGCTGAAATGTAAAAAGGAAGAATATCGAAATAAGAACTAACAGAGTTCATAATAGACAACGAAGAAAAAATTGTCCTCAAATGAAAGAAAGCTGAGGCCAGCTTCTATAAGCTTTTCCTCGTTTAAGAAAGTTTTATAATGAGTGCGATCGTTGTCCTCGAGAAGTCTATCTCGGTCAAGTAGTTCTTGGTGATCAAGGTCACACACGAAGTGCGAACTGTCTTCCACTTCTCCAAACTTCGACACAAAAAATTGGCCCTAATCACTGCCTTTCCACTTGAGAACTACAAACTCCCTCTCCTAGAAATGGTGGGAGTCTGGGATGGAAAGGGCGTTTACTATGTTAGGAACTCTACATCTGTGTTGAACACTGATCCATCCTTTCTTGGAGTTACAAAAATTCCTCATCATGAATATGCTCCGAAACATCGCTATGCTTAGGGGAATGTTCAGTTCCTGGTACCTTATTATGAAAATAATGACTAATCGCCAAGCATTGGGATACAGTTGGCAAGGATGAACCTGGAGCTCCGCTAATAGACTGATGATGAACGGGTCAACCGGAAACCTCAAACCCGCTTCAAGAGCACCTTTGTAGACACAAAGTATCTTGGGATTCCAATTACAGGTTCTATCGACCAAGCCCGGATAATAAACCTTGATTGCGACTGGAAAACTATATTTGTTTATGATCTCTTCAACCTGGGACTTACTCAACTTACATGGGCTGTGATACGAATCTAACTCTGAACTGTTAGGGAATGCATCCCTCATGGTACTCAACAAGTCTAATAGAGAATGAAAGCGATGATCTATATATGAAGGAGGCCTCAATCTAGTAATACCTTTAAGAGATCTTGCCTTGCTCCTCTTGGCCATTGCTTCGGCCATGGAGACTGGGGGGCAGGTACTTTAATGTTGTCCTACATGTTGGAAGCTTGGACTTGAACTTGAGCTTGGAAGCTTGAGAGCTTAAGAACTTGGAAGAAATTTGAGAAGTGAAGAAGTGAAATGAAATGAAGACTACTCCTCCTCTTTTATAGAAAAGGCATGACCTGCTCCACCAGGTTGAAACACAGCCCGGTTCGCATTTACAGGTCATCTATCGTTCATGAACAAAATAAAGACGAAAACTATCCATTATTGATGGAAAGAATCGTTATAACTCGTATGATTCTGGAAAAGAAACAAGGGATTTAAATGAATATACGACATCAAGCTGCATCAAAGCACTTAGCTGAGCTTTAAAAGCTAATTTCGCTTAAGGAACCTAATTATGCTTAAAGAAGCTAAATCAAGAGCTTAGTATTAAAAGAGATTAAGGACATTAATCAAAAGGTTAATCATGCTTTAACTTATGGATGTTTGTTTATCAACATACAAATGAGATTCAAACATCCCAAGGAAGCTTTGGGACCACTCGCTAGCCAACCAGTTGCCCGGGAAGGCCCCCAGCCGACCACTTGCCAGCCAACTACTTGCCCGGGAAGGCCCCCGGCCGATCAGTCGCCAGCCGACCAGTCGCCCAGGGAGGGCCCAAACCGACCATATGCCAGCTGACCAGGTGCCCAGGGAGAGCCCCAGCCGACCAGGCGCCCGGGAAGAGCCCCAACCGACCACATACCGGCCGACCAGCCACCCGGGAAGGCCATAACCGGCCAGCTGCCAGCCGAGTGGCTACCCAGGGAGCCCTCAGCCAAGCAACTGCTAGCCGAGTGGCTGCCCAGGGAGCCCTCAGCCGAGCAGTTGCCGGTCGAGCAGTTGCCCAGGGAGCGGATCGACTTGGCGGCTTTCTGACGTCTTTGTTATCCTTCCAACGTCACTCCTGATGTTTGAAAAGTGATTGACTTGGGTCCGTGTTAGCACCATTTAGTGCTATTTTAATGCAGTTCAACGTTGTTTAACATCGTTTAAACGTCGTTTAAGGTTGTTTAGCACCGATTAGTGTCGTTTAGCACCATTTGGTGCTGTTTAAATGTCGTTCAACGTCGTATAACATCGTTTAAACGTCATTTAAGGTTTTTTTAACACCGATTAGTGTCGTTTAGCACCATTTAATGCTATTTAAATGTCGTTCAACGTCGTTTAAGGCTGATTAGTGCCGTTTAGCATCGTTTAAACATCATCGTAAATGCGTCGGTCGCTCCACGCTTTACATCAAGACGATATTCGTGAAACACTAGTGTACCAAGATAAACCCCAAGTCTCGAAAAGGGTGATTATAACTTCAATGAAAACCTGATCAGTTTTCGTAGAAGTTGGGGGGCAAATGATATGGGCTAAAAATAAGCCCTAAAGACACAATTAATGTTGCATTAATTGTACCTTTCTTGGCCCAATAACGAGGCCCAAAATCCTACTTCAATATTAATTTCGCAATTAATATTAAGGGTGATTAACAGCTCAACAATAAGAGTCAAACAAGGATACAATATCTTTGTGAGTAGCCTCCTATGCACCTAATTCAACATGGAAATAGACCCCTACAAAGCAGGAGTCTAGAACCTTCGTCAAGGCGGTGACTTGCCCACCAAGTCTCCGAACCCTACTACAATTCTAAGGCTCCCAAAGCCTATATAAGGGCCTGACCCCTCATTCTCAAAACTAAATTTTTGGCTTGATTCTCAACCTCGAGATACGTAGGCATTCTGTGAGGACCGATTAGTCTCGAACGCAGAAAAAGCCATTAAAGCACAAAGCTCACGAACCATAGCATTAAATACATAATAACCCTAGCCGCAATTCAATAACCTAGTCTTTATTCTACTACAAGTTGGTTTCTAGATCACATCAATCACGATTAATGATCTATAGACACTATATTAATATAGAACCTGAGTTTTATTATAGGCGGTTTGTAGATCAAATAAGTCCATATTGACAATCTAAAGACACTATAGATTTAGAACCATAATTCTAATTATAGTTGGTTTTTAGGTCGCATACTACCACTAAATATACCACTGAATGTTATGAATCACTAAAAGTGACCTAAAGACAGTATAAAAATTTGAACCTGAATTCTATCTATAGTTGGTTTTTAGATCACATTAATCATTATTAGTGATCTGTAAACACTATAAAGGCTTATAGTTAGTTTCTAGATCGCATTTGTCAAGAATGACGCTCTAAAGACACTATAGATTCAGAACAGGGGTTCTAATTATAGTTGGTTTTTAGAACGCATCAATAAAGAATGACGATCTAAAGACACCATAAAAATTCTGAACCTGCAATCTCTTGTTGCTCTTAGCAACTGCTAACAATCTACCTATCCACATCTGAAGCTTTTACGAAAATTGTCCGATCCTCAAATGACGAACCTTTGTTATTCCTAGCAAAAAGGACCTCGTTAAAACCCCACAAGAGTAAAACCCAATGGGAAAAAAAACTCAAGGGGGAAAAAGTGCCCTCTCGCCGAGATATGATGAACCCACTAAACAAATAAACTGTCAGGAAGCATATATCCCAGATTGGTAGGAGGCATATATCCCAGATTGCTGCTGAGCAGAGCCCCCATAGACAAGAAGATGACATTCTCGCATTTAATTCAAAGACAATTACTGCAAAACAAATACTCACAAAACACCTTAGCGCAACGCATGGAAAATAAGAGTTATTAAAATAATTGCTAATTCAGATGGAACACACTAAATTCATGCATCGGAAACGGAGCACTGAAACTGAAAAAATCGAAACAGAACCGGTAAACTGAAAATCGGTTAGCCATTGGAAAATTCACGTCACTAAAACGAAGTTTAAACAGCAATAAAGAAACACTACACAGAACCGGAAAATTCAAGTCATGCTCAAGAGCCAGTAAACTGATACAACTTAGAAAAAAGCTAGAACATAACAAATAAAGGTTAATAAGATTTTCAGTCATCTCCAGCACCTCGTGTGTGGCTGTAGCTCTTGATACCCGAAGAAGTCTGTCTTCCTCACCAACTCTCATCCCAAATTTAGTGGGAACTTATGTACTTAGCATTATTGCCCAAGCAACATCCTTCCCGAAATTCTCACCATCGATATCTTTCCCGGCGATTCCATTTTCGCCGGAGACACCACTCGAACATGGACTTCACCCAACAACAATTTCACTCTCTCCTTCATCTCTAACCCCTCTTCACCAAACACTTTCTTTGCATCCATTTCATTTAATAATATTCAAATCTGGTGTGGCGGAGCTGTTGCCGTTGACTCAATTGCTACTTTGACGGTTGCAAAAAGAAGCAATAAATTGAATCGGTGGTGACTCGTTTCTGACTTGGTGGCGACTCTGCAAAGGCGACGAATGTCTAAACGAGGCAGAACCCATGTTAAGTCCACTGTCATATCCACTTCCGGCAACTCTCCGGTGAGTTGGTGGCGTTGACCTTCTCTGAGCTTCTAGTTCTTGGATCTTCTTCAATAAAACTTCCTCAGCTGCTGCTATTGGATCTGTATTGATTCTCTTTCAAAGCTAGGCTCATCAAAGTTCTGATCTTGTTACCGCACGCGCCTCCACGCGCCTCCCCATTTCTCCTTAACGGCCCCAAGCGCCCCCACGCGGATCCTTAACTTCATAGTTGCTTTCCATTTCAGTGAAGCCAAAGTAGGACTAGATAGGTGCACAACTTACACACACGATAGTTGATGGTACAGGAAGGAACTTGATTGCAGATCAGTACTCCACTAATACTGAATACTTTAGGTTGAATCTTGTGATGTACCACGTCATAGAGACACATTGAAAGTGTATGGTGAAAAAAATTCCTATATTTACAAGATCCAATCTTAAAATGAGTAAACATCGCTAAGCTCTTCTTTGAAAAATAGAGTTTGGTGCAGCCTAAATAAACCAACTCCAGTGAGTGGCAGAGTGGTAGAAATGGTCATGAAGAAATCAAAATCCTGTTGGATTCACGGGGAGCTGTTTTACAAATCTTTGCTGGATACGGGGGTATCCGGGGGCCATTAGGAGGAAAAGATGGTTTTGTTTCTCAAGTAGGTGGATGTTACAGTTGAAAACCTGATGGGATGATTTAGTTCTCTCTCATTTCTTTATAAATGAGTTGAGCATGGAGGTAAAGAAAAAATGTAAAGTATTGGAGAAAAATAATAAAAGTGAGTAAATTGCTGAAACTAATCAATATTTAATGTATAAAGTGAGTATAATGAAGGAAAGTAGTTATTGTAGTTACTTTTTATATTATAAAATTTTATTATTTTGAGTAATTTTTGGAATATAAAAAATTGAAAAGAATATCCAAAAAAAGTGTAAAAAATGGATGGGATAGAGAGTAATTTTTTGTTATCATTGTATAATTTTGTTAATAGTCAAAACATATAATAACTTTTAACCAAAAACATCACAATCATTTATATGTCATAGATTAACTTGAACCTTTTGATCGATAGGCATGTTTACATGGATATTTTTCAACTAATTGTTGTGTATGTGCTATACTTACCGAAAGTTGTAGTTGTAATACTTAAGAAATACTATTCCTAATTATAATAAAGAGTAATGCTAAAAATAACTCTTAGGGTTATGGTTAAAAATTAATGTAAGTGGATAAATATATCTAATATGTCAATTTTGTACTAATATATCAATCTTGCACGAACAATATAATTATTTAGTAATTTGGGATATTTTTATTAGTATAAATTAATGTGAATGCAGGTGGATCCACTATTATTATTCGGAAAATTAAATTAATGCTGTAAAGGAGTATTAAAAAACTAAAATCAATTAAATAACTAAAAATAAATGTTAAAAATATGAAAATATTTAATAATTAACCATAGTCCTAAGTGCTATGGTTAGCATTCCCCTATAATAAATTGTCAAGGGTAATCATGTCATGTGTTTACAACAATCAGATCATTTAGGTATTTCCATGCTAAGTTGTTTTTAATATTCTCCAACCTTGTTCTCAGTAAAGATTAGTCAAAATATTATATAAAAATGGTTCTCTAAAACATAAATAGTTAAAAAGATGTTTCACTCTAATAACATTTTCTATACTCTTCTCTATAACATATAAAAAATTGCTGCATACAAATGTTTTCTTAGAAATGAAAATGAAGAAATTGCGTGAAAGAGATGGAAAAGGCGGGAGTCCAAGTGGAATGTTTTCGAAAATGGGTTTCTCTAGCACATATAGAAAACCTATGTATAGAATTATAAATTTCTACAAAAGGAGGGAGCTGCGTTGGAGATGAGAATCATGCTCAAATTCTCTATAATTTGTATACCACATTAGTTATATATAATGGGATACAAGGGGGGTTGGAGATGTTTTAAATCATTATGTCTTCAATGTCTTGTGTCTTTTGTGTTTTCTAGTATGACAATTCATGTATTGGCTGTATATGAAGGTTGTTGAATCATTATCAGAAAATAGATCAAGATAGATTAGAAAAAAGCTTTGTTCTTCATTTATTTTTCTCTTTCACACTATGCAATCTCTAAAAGTATCATGCTATCAGAACTTCAAGTCTTGATTGAATTAGAATATATCACTTTGTTTTATTCAAATATGTTTTTAGACCATCTCCAATCTAACTTCAAATTTACACTTTTACATCATTTTGGTGTAATTTTTTTTTTGTTAAGGTTAAAGTTTCATATCAAAAAAAAAATAGAAGGTACACATCTAGGGGCATACACCGCGGAAGAAAAAAAAGAACAAAGCACGCCAAAGAGCCTACTACTAGAAAGCAGACCAAACTAACTGAATAAAACCAAGAAGCAACTAACTAAAAAAGTCTAGAGCTTAAAAAGCAATTCTTAGCAGAAACTTTTTTAAATGAGGGACATGAGTGCAGCTTTCCTCGAACCATACCTTTTATAACATGAAACAATGCATGAGTAGACATCATTCGCGCCTGTTGATCGTGTATGCGTGAATTACGTTCACGTCAAACCACATAGACCAGAACTAAGTAAGCAAGATACGTGCAGAGTTTTTCAATATTTGTAGTATTTCCCAAATAAATGTTACCCGCAAGCAGTTCAAATTAGGTTGTAGTAATGGGCCAACCAATACCTACAATCAAAGTGGACGTATAGGGATAATCCGTAAACAGATGCTGAGCTGACTCAAGCATGCTATGGCACAGAATGCAATGAGCTGAGGGGATCGTCATGCCAAAGAGAAGCATTCGATCCTTTGTGAGCAGCCTATTCTTCAATGCCAGTCATAGAGTAATGGAGCATCGAGGAATAGAGAAGGAGTGCCAAATAGCTTCAATCCATGATGGGGGCACTGCAGGTAATCGAAGAGACTGATATATCATGAACATTTGACCCATTTCTTTTTCATATTATCCCAAGTAATAGTATCTCGATCAATAATCCGAGTATTGCTAAGAAGCTGTCGAACCTCAATGGCGTCAACATGGTTAGATCCAAAGTGAATCCAGCCTTCATTATTCATGACAAGACCAGCTCTTGCACGATTGGGGATGTCCATAACAGAAGCAATGAAAGGACCAAATCTCTCCGAAAGCGGACAGTTTTAAATCAAAGAATCATGCTAAAGATAAAATCCTGAGTTTGTACCCACATGATAATGCAAATGATAAAGAGCTTGAGGGCGTGCATTAAAGATCTGTCTAGCACTCCAAGAACATTTTGAGGGCATCTTTACTGCCCAAAAGGTTTGTTCCTTAGTAAGCAGTTATGGAACCACGTCACCCACGAAGAGGAAGATGTGGGCTGAATAATTCTCCGAACTTGATGTAAAACAGCAGCAGTATTCCATAGATTGGGATCACGGATACCTAACCCTCCTTCAGCTTTTGGGAGATAGCAATCGGACGACAAAACCTTTTGCATTGAAGAGCTTCGATGAGTTCCTCCCCAGAGAAAGTTTGCTAGCAATGATTTGACCCGATTCAAGATACCTTTTGGAAGAAATAGATAAACATTCCAATAACATTGAATGCCAAAAAGAATAGTGTTTAGCAATTGTAGTGTGCCTATAGTGCTTAAAAATTTACAAGTTCAATGATCGATCATTTGGTATAAGCGAGAGATTAACGGAGCACAAATAACAGTAGTGGACTTCGTATCGAGGAAAGGTAATCCCAGATACTTAATAGCCAAAGAAGCACGCTGAAAACCAGTGAGCTAAGTTGCAAAATTCATGACAGCGAGTGGGACATTACCAAAAAAGCATTGACTTTTCCTTGGATTAGGAAACAGACCTGAGAGACTAGAAAAAGGGTAATACCCCTGTAGATAGCATCTATTGATTCTCTATCACCTTTGCAAAATAACAGGACATCATCCGCAAAAATAAGATGAGGAATTTTAGCCCCTTTTGTACGCCAATGGTAAATGAACAGTCCCTCAGATGTGGTCTTTTTTATACAAGCAGTTAACACTTCCATTGCGAGGACCAAGAGGTATGGGGACGAAGGGTCTCCCTGTCGAATACCCTTAGCACCAGCGAAATATCCTTCCAATACTCCATTAACCTTGACCGAGAACATGCACGTAGAAATACATTTTTCAATCCAAGGAACAAATAAAGAGGGAAACCCAATAGCTCTCAGAACTGATTGGATAAAACCCCAATTTATGATGTCAAACACCAATGGAGGTCAAGCTTTATTGTACACTTGGGCGGACCAGTGGAACTATGGTAGCCTCTGCACAAGGACTGAGCTAAAGAATTTTATCACCAATTATACGATGCGGGACAAATGCAGTTTGGCACAGAGAGATTATACTATTCAGAACTCTTTTCAACATGTTTTCCAAAAGTTTAGAGAGACACTTGTAAAGAGTATTACAACATGAGATGGGTCAAAAGTGTGATAAATGAGAAGAATTCTGCTGGTTTGGGATTAAATCAATGGCAGTGGAGTTTACATACTTAGGCAGCTGAGATTTCTCAAAGAACGAAGCAAACGCTGTACAAACAACCTGACCAACAATAGGCCAAACCTAAACATAGAATTCTGGCGTAAAACCATCAGGGCCAGGGTTCTTGTTCTTTGCCATGGCTTTAAAACATCTGTGTATGCTTTCTGGGAAAAAAGGGCAGTCATCGAGCCTGAGCATCCAAAATACGGGGAAGATCCAGGTTCTATTGGAGCTCAGTAACAGTAGAAGGAAAACCCAAAAGATTAGAGTAATAATCTACAACAATTGAGAAGATAGCTTCATAAGAAGTATGAGTTGCCCCTTCGTTATCCTCTAGAGAGAGGATTTTATTAGAATTCCAACGACCCTTGCAAGATTTAAAAAAATAACGATTGTTACCGTCCCCATTTTTCAACGAGTGCACCTTAGATTTTTTCCTCAAAAAGACCTCCTCCAGATTTAAGGCTTTCTCAAGATTCATTTTTTGATTCTCCTCTTCAATAAATTGCTCCTGAGATGGACAGTCCCCCATAATTTCTTGAAACAAAAGTAGATTATTTCTACAAAAAGCCACTCTTTCATGAAGATTTCCACATTCAACATTCAGAGATTTCAAAGCAGTTTTACCTTCTTCAATTTTGTAGTAAGGACAAACCACGCAGTACCCGTGACAGCCAAAGTAGCAAAATTCTAATATACATCATTTTAGTGTTACACCAAAAAATACATAAAATTTGGTGTCCAAATTTTTAACGTTCTTGTATATTCCAACATTGCCCTTCTACTCCTTACCTACAACAAATTTGTTACATTTGTATCCACCGTCTTTATTACTTTTGTCTTTATTTTTGTATTTTAGCAATATAATAACCTATATAATAAAAGAATGGTGTAAAATTTAATGTAAGTGGGTTGGAAATAAATTTGTGAATAGTGTAATTTTATACCATTTTAATGCAAAAATTACATTAAAATAGTGTGACTAAAATAGTGTTATGAGTTGGAGATGCTTTTGAAACACCAAGGTTATACATATTACAAAATTTAACGATCATTAGTTTTTTAGAATTTATTTAGGATGAATCAAATTGTAAAAGTATAAATTACAATCCTCTTAGAAATACATGGATCTAAAAAAATTAAAACACACATTAGAGAAATGCGTATCACTTTTCATAATATGTAAAACATTAGTATCTTGAATCAGAATTTTTCACAAAAAATGAAAGTGGATAAGTGGTTTAAATTCAACTTGTTTCCAAAGTTAAGAATAATTTTTTGGGTAAAAAAATAAATTAAAATAGGTAAGTTTTGGGAAACGTAGTATATTTTTTTGTAACATCTAGCATTTCATATTTAAGATTAATTGTTTTAGCTTATTTTTCTTTCACAAATTTTTCTATTATGTTTTTTTGACAGGTAATCAAGTTTAACCAAAAGGACTTTAAATTTCTTAATCATCGTATTTTCAGCAAGAAAAATAAATAAATGAATATTTTTGTTGTGGAACAAAAAGTAAGGTTATTAAGTTGCGGCTAGGGTTCGTGAGCTTCGTGCTTTAATGGATGCGCTTGTGTTACCGTGACCTAATTCGGGTCTTCACAAGATGCCTACGTATCTCAAAGTCGAGAATCAAGCCAAAAACGTAGTTCTGAGATGAGGGGTCAGGCCCTTTATATAGGCTGTAGGAGCCTCAGAATTGTAGTAGGGTTTGGAGACTTGGTGGACAAGTCACCGTTATTGAGGAAGGTTCTGATTCCTTCCTTATAGGAATTAGTTTCCTTGTTGAATTAGGTGCCTTGGAGGCTACACAATATCCCTGGAATATTCCAGAACGTTCCTGGTTTCTAGAACGTTCCTGTTTTGTGGATCAGGCCCGTGTTATAAACAAGCTTGTACCGGGCGTCCCCGGTTTGGGCTGTTCTTTTGGGCTTAACCACTAACCACGAATTTAATGCCCAGATAGAGTTTTGGGCCTCATTTATGAGCCAATAAATACAATATTAATTATGTCTTTAGGGATTATTTTTCACCCATATCATTTGCCCCCAACTTCTAGGAAAACTTGATTTCGTAGAAGTTTAAGGTCAGTTCGGCCCTACCAGGGTATCGTCTTACAATGAAGTGTGGAGCGACCTACACATTCACAATGACTAAGATTCTATCCTAAGTTAATACTTAAGAAAGTTAAATGTTCCTTGACCTCTCGAATCTTTTTCTTAAGATTTCTGGGCCTTTCGGGAATAGGATTAGTGTCGTTTTGAGCTCATAGACACTAATCCAAGTGCAATTCGTGCATATGATCCTTTATCATAGATTCATTAATGATTTATTTCCCTCAACTTTTCTAAGTTAGGGTTAATATCAGACGATCATTGCTCATAAGCCTTAACACGGGCTAATTTTTCAGCGAAAGACACTAATTCAGCCCTAATCGGGGCTAAACAACCCTAGACGGGGCTACAATGGCCTTAACCGAGGCTAAATAATTCATATTTAATGTGATTACTACTAGGATATCCACCCTTAACCTTGAGATAGGTTAATTTTAGAGTTAGAGTCCTTAAACGTCGATAATCGAGGTTAATCACCCCCTAATTGCGATTAGCGAAACCCTAATCCCAAATTTTGGAGTTAAGCCAATCTAATAGAGATTTTTATAACCTCATGGTTGTAAAAAGAATCACGCAAAAATTCACATTTTTAAGTTGTCTAGGCAAGAAATACGGCCTTCTGGGTAAGGTGTTTCAAACACCTTTCTGATTTAAAACACCCTCCTGGTTTCAAACACCCCTGGCAATTCTAAACTCAAATTTTGAAGTTGAGCTCATATGATAGGGATTCTTATAATCTCCTGGTATGAGCAAGAATCACATGAAAATATGCATTTTTGAACGTTTTAGAGGCGAAATACCTCATTCTGAGCTGGTTTTCAAACCAGACCTTGTTTCAAACACCCTCCTTTTTTCAACTTCTTGAAACCACTGAGAGACCTACCTAGGCTTGTAGAGGACCTCAAGAGGTTTCCAAATCCCAAATTTGAGCGCAAACGGAGCATTTTTGAGCGTTCTAGAGGGTCATGAAACCACCTAGGGGGTCCAGGTGTTCAAAACACCTGACCAAGGTGACCTGGTCGGCCTACCCTGGTCGGCCATTCGGCCAAGGGGACCTGGTCGGCCACCCCTGGTCGGCTGGGCCACATGAATTTTTTTTTTGAATTTTGGCCAAATTTTGACTAGTTGACTTTGACCGTTGACTTTGACTTTTGAATTTGACCAAAACCAAAACTTGTTTTAAACTCCCCTCCTTGTTTTTAGAGTGAGTTTACAACACCTTGGTTGATTTTGTGATCCTTAATCACAAACAACCTTCTTCTTAGTTTTCAGGACCTTCTGGGTTTTAACTTGTTCTTGAACTCTTAGTTTCTAATAACCTTGGGATATACTATGGCCCTAGACTTGCTGACACCCTTCCATACTTACAATAGGGTGTTTTAAAAAACCTTGGCCTTGCCCCCCTTGCCATGGAGGTCTTTGTTCCTTTATTAGTTTGTATAGGATTTTTCTCATGTTTTCAACACCTGACTTCAAGTCTAGGGTGCTATGGTCAGTTTTTATCCTTGATTTCATACTCAAGGACTTTAAAACTCCTACCTTGTTTGTAAGGCCATGCCTTGGCTTGATTTTATTCAAAGGTTCCTGAATTTTAGGCCTTGAATTCAATCAAACGGCTTAATTCAGGACATACAACCCCGTTGACCATCTGGGCTTATATTTTAGGCAGGTTTTCAAAACTCCCACCATTTTCTTAGAATCTATCTTCTATATTTCTATAAAGTATTAGCTTTTTAGCTAATCTTCCTACTTAGTGCCTTAATCATGGATTTTTGGCTTAATCCTCTGTTTAGGCTCGTTAAGCATAAGTTAGTTCAACCTCTTACGTTGTTAACTATATTGCTGCTCCAGCCTGCATTTTCATTCGTTTCTTTCGTTTATTTTCACGAATTAGATCGTTTATTTGACCCAATTTCGAGTTCATAACGCCTTTTTCCTGCTGTTTTCGGCTATTTAACCTGTAAACGCGGGTCGTCAGAAAGATGACCTGCTATGAGGGGTCGCTCATTTCCTTATAAAAGAGTAGGAGTGGAAGTCATTCTTCACATTCCCTCTTCTTTCAAAGAGAATTTCTCTCTGAAGAGCTCTCAAGATTCAAGCACCTATTTCAATTTCAGACAAACCTGATGGCAGGTGATGCTGGTCAGAGCACCGTAGTTCCTTCTAAGACCCTTCTCCAAGCAATCAACAGGAGGACCAAAGACAAGAATATGAAAGGTAAGGTGTTTCCTCCTCGTTATCAATTAACTTTACCCCAACTCTTAGAAGAGCCCGGGGACGTGTTTCCAAACAATGCGGAATTTGATTCTTTTATATTCCCTAGCACTTTAGGCGTAGGAGATATTAACGACCTACTCAAATATGAATTTCCTTCTGGTTTGAGACTCAGAATCCCTTCACCGGGAGATAGGACTTGTAATTGGCACCCTGAGAATTTATATGTGTACAAAGGGGCTATCACAGCTGGCCTTAGGTTTCCGGTTCACCCTTGGCTTGTTAGGTTACTAGCTGAAGTTAAAATCAACCCATGCCAACTATATCCTAACTCCTGGAAATTTATATTCATTTTTATGGTTGAATGCATCATGGGAGGCGTCCGCCTTAGCATTCCTTTATTTAGACATTTGTTTGCTTTCAAAAATAGCCCTGTTACTAGGAAAGGATGGGTAAGCATCAAACATCGTACAAAGTCCCGAATGATTATCAACGCTGCCTCCGTGCCTGATTCATGCCACAATTGGAGGCACGAATTTTTTATCCTTAGATGGAAAGGAGGAGACTGGGGCAAATTTTTCAGGTCTAAATTCAACCACGTGAACGATGAGGGTGTTAGTGAGCTGCAGCTCTCAACTGAAGAAGTAGCCAATCGGGATTGGCTTATTTCAACCTTCCAAAATGCCCACTACCGCGAAGTTGTGACTGAGCATAACTTGATAGAGACCGGGCTTAGTAGTATCCCTCCCGAGGGTAATTCTTACTTTAACTACTTTATTCTCATCATACTTGTTCTTATTCCAACATTGTTTTCTTTGTCTTTTCTTGCAGTTGCTGAAGAGATTGACAGCCTGCCGGGTCATGCTCCCCAGATTACTAAAAGGATGATCAAAAAGGCTGAGAAAGAAGCTAACCTTGACGATATTCCAGTTCCTGAATTCCTCCAGCATTGCTCAAAGGATGGGAAAAGGATCAGGAGTTCGGACGGGAGTATGAAGACTGCATTTATGCCTGAGTGGGGGATATGCGAGCAGGACGCCATCTTCTTGCTCAGGAATGGTCTCGGAATGCCATAGCCCCGGTTGACAAGGTTCACTTTGCAACAGCAACGGATCTTGGGGAAAATGAAAGCTTGGGGGCATTTCACGCCTATAGCGTAAGATTATCTCCCCTTATATTTTGTTACTCTTACTAAGTATTGATCATCATAGTTTAACATAACTTTTTTATGGTGTTTTATTCTTGTAGCTGAATGCTCATTTCCAGAACGCTATCCAGCTGGGGAAATCATATAAGGATAAGGAAAGAACTGCCCTCAAAGCTGCGGAAAAGCATCAGAAAGAATCTCAAGAATGGGAGGCCAAATACTTCACCTCCGAAGACCAACTCTCATCCCTTAGGGGAAAGTACGCAGCCTTGGAGAACAGGACCCAGAACAACGAGGATTCCATCATCCAGAACTACATGGGCTCGGATACATTCCTTGCCTTCATTGATGAACATGACAGGGAGGTCCAACCGGACAACATGACCATAGGTTGGGAAAAAGCTGTGAATAAGATTAGCCATGACCACAAAGGGGTCATTTTTCCTTCCTTTTATCCAAGTCCTTGGAAGGTGACTGATGATGATGACCTTGTTGAGGGTGCTGGAACTTCCTCTCAGGCAAAGAGGCGTGCTTCAGGCTCCGGGGCTAAGGCCACTCCCCAACATTCAGGATCTAGTTCTGGGAGGCACCCTTCGAAATCTCGTGGGAAGGATCAAAGTGGCAGTTCAGGAAGCCCGTTAGCCAGCCGAATTCGCGAGCCCAGATCGGTGAGTGTTACCAGTTCCTCGACTTCGACTTCCAAGAGTAGGGAAGAAGGTAAGATGGGGTCCTCCAGCGAAGAAGAAGTCCCTGTTCAGGTTGCTCCTCCTAAAGCCAAGAAACGATTGGTGAAGACTGCTTCTATCAAGAAGTGATTATCTTTTAAGCCTTGCATGGCTTATGTTTGCCTCGTGTGGCTCTTATTCAGTTCTCGTTTTATCCTGACTTTGCTCATGGTCCTTCATGGACTTATATTTTATTCAGTGTTGTTTGTAACTTATAACTCTGTCCCCTAGGGGTATATTATCTACATGCTTGTTTCCTTTAATTCATACGTTCCTTTTTTTAAGGTACTTGGTCATCCTAGACTTACACACATCAGGTGTTTGGTACATCATTAAAATCACAGAAACGTAGAATAGAGAACAAACTTGTATTAATAACGTGAAATGGGCTCTGCCCTTACATAAAATGATAAGTTCTACTATGAGCAACATGCTCTGCAATGGTTTTACATAAACCTTATTTCTATTTCTATTAGATAGGCAAAAAGCTAAGTCCTTACTAGGAGAGCTTAAACATAATAAATCTTAAGATTCGAGGCGTGCCAAGTACGAGGCACCTCGCTTCCATCCAAGGTTTCCAACTTGTAAGAACCTCCTCCCAATGTTTTGCTGACTCTATACGGCCCTTCCCAATTAGGGGTTAACTTGCCCGTCTATCCAATTTTAGATGCTTCTATCTTCCTTAAAACCAAGTCACCTTGTTTGAAGAACCTTTCTTTAACCCTATGGTTATAATAAAAAGATGCCCTCTTCTGATGCTCTACATTGCGGGCATTCGCTTCGTCCCTGACTTCATCAATTAAATCAAGGGCAAACCTCATGCCTTCCTCATTGGTTTCTTGCTCATATGCTTCCACCCTTGGAGACGTATGAGAGATCTCCACGAGCACTACTGCCTCTGTTCCATAGGCTAGCAAAAACGGGGTAGCTCATGTTGTCACTTTACAGGTGGTACGATATGCCCATAAAATAGGCAGCAGCTCATCCACCCACGTGTTTCTTGAACGTTCGACCCTTTTCTTAAGTCCATCAAGGATAATCCGATTCGCTACCTCAGCTTGCCCATTAGCCTGAGGGTGAGCTACTGAAGTGAAGCGAAGTTCGATGGCGTTCTCCTCACAATACTTCTTAAACTCCTCATTATTGAATTGGCGCCCATTATCCGTCACAAGGATTCGTGGGATACCGTATCTGCAAATTACGTTCTCCCAGAAGAATTGGGCAACTTGTTGGGTGGTTATCTTAGCTAATGGCTTAGCTTCAATCCACTTGGTAAAATAGTCGATGGCCACTATCAAGAACTTCCTTTGTGCTAAAGCTATAGGGAAAGGACCTAGAATGTCCATCCCCCACATGGCAAACGGAATAGGAGAGTTAATCGACGTTAACATCTCTGGCGGCTGCCTAACAATCGGAGCGTGTTTCTGACACCTGTCACATTTCTTGACATAACTTTGCGCATCTGCCAACATCTGTGGCCAATAAAACCCCAGACGGGTGATCTTATGGGCTAGGGCTCTGCCCCCCAAGTGTTGCCCACAGATCCCTTCATGAACTTCCCTTAATACTTCTTCTGCCTCTTGGGGCCTCAAATACTTCAAGTACGGGATAACAAAAGACCTCTTATAAAGGATGCCTTCTGTAAGAACCCAGTTTTCGGTAGAATTAAAACTTTTCTTATTAAGAATAAGTATATACGTGAATAGTGTTTGTCATGCGTGAATAGTAATTTATGGATGAATAGTGATTTTGAGGACCAAGAAAATTTTCACGCCACCCTATGTACAAGACATGGTATGGATATTTCGAAGTCATATTAGTGATTCACGGAGCAAATAAGTGTATGTAAAGACGATCAGAATTCAAAAATTCCAATTTGTATTCTGGTGTAATATTTGATCGGGCAGTGAATTATATATTATTATATTCAAGAAATGAGATATTAATTTTGAGGAATTAAGGATTTAATATGTTAGGATTTTATTCGAGGATTTAGAACGAAAACACTGAGACTTTACAAGGAGATTAAGCGATTGAGCGAACGGAGCATGGAATAAGGATAGGGTATATTAAGAGTCCAAGGAAGGATATATTATGAGAAAGAAAGAAGATTGAGAATAAACGCCTAGAATTGAGAAATATAGAATGCTTAAGAAATCGGGAGAACGTTTTCTGAGATAAAGAGAAATAAACAAGGGATGTTGGAATTAATATTCGTTCGAGGTATTGTGCCATATTAGAGTAATAATATGCAAAGTATAAGTTGTAACGTATTAATTTTATTCACGAGACAACAAGGGAATCCAATTGGTGGGAAAGAAAACAAAGCCAAGGGACTTAAGTGCAAGAAATAAGAGATAAGGACTTAGGTGCAAAAGGAGGAAGGACTTGGTTGCATTTTAAGTGTATAAGAATCCAAGGGAGCCAATGGGAGTGTGACACCTAGAAAGGATAAGGATGCATCCAAAATATCTAGATATATATTACATGTGTAAGCATTATTGGAGATAAAGAACAAAAAGCAAAAACCAAGAAACTCCATTTTCTCTCCATTCTGCCCAGCAGAACATCCTCTCAGTAAAACGGGCCTAGAGCCTTCATTACACAATGAAATTTCGTGTTCTTTATATGGTTAGAAAGCTGTTAAGATGCTCTACAACTCTCCTTTAGAAGCCTCGATCAGAAAAGCTCGGTAATGGCCTCGTTTTCAATGATCTTTCAGTCGGGTTCTAATAACTCCGAATTACAAACTTTGTTTTCTTCATTTCTTTTGATCATCCAAGCTTACCCAAGGCTATACAAAGATTATACAAGGTTTAGAAAGCTATTACACACATCAAGGAAGGTATAAACTCTCTCAACCCTTAGCATGACTTGTTTATAGTTTATATTGTTAGATCTATAAGTTTTGGAGTGAATCTTGGTGATTTGAGTTGTAGATGATGAAATATTGAAGTTATGTGCTTGTTATGATGGTTGTAAGGCTTGTACTTAGAGTATGTAACCCCATGTATGCTATAGAGACAAGTCTTGGTGGTTTTGATGGTAGATGTGATGTATAAAGTGAGTTCTTGAATGTTTAAGAAACGATGCATGCTGTGTTAAATTCTGGGAGCATGTACTGTCTTGTGAGAGGGTTTTGAACCCCTAAATCTTGTCACCCGAGGACCAAATTTATATGGATGGAAAGATAATTGAATGTAGTTTCTAGAAATATAAGGTTCATACCCAGGAAACGTGTAGGTCTTGAGTTATGGCCGGATTAGTGCAGTGTGGTTCTGGAATTTGGACTGCACTGTGTTGTCCACTTGTGAACTGAGTTAGGACCCCTTAAAATTATGCTAGTGTTATGAAAATTTGAGGGTAGTCAGATTATACAGTTTTGAAGGCTGTCCGAAAAGAATTGGAGTAAAATTTGTATTTTTCAATTTTATAAAAATGTTAAAGCGAAGTGCGCGCGAGTGAAAAATCACCTAGGAGGTTAGTTTAACGTAGTTTTAAGAGTACTCACTTGTGTTTCAAGTTTGAGGAATGGATTCGAGTCGAATGGGTAACGAATGTGATAAAGTGATGACATGGTCATATGGGAGGGTTAGTTGTCACAAATTGGAGTCGTTAAGTTGGTCTAACATCCTTTAAAACCTTACGATTAAGTAGTGTTGTTAAGGTACTAACGTACGAATATTGATTATGTATAGATCTTCGTTCCACGTCGCAAGCTCGACCACCCCACCCTAACCAAGGCAAGTTTACTTTTCAAAACTTATATATAAGGATTTTCACTGTTGTGTTTGTGGCTTTCCAACGTATTATATGCTTATGCTTTATGAGGTTATGTTGAAGTTTGAGATATATGCACATATGTGTTTGTACACCCTTGAATTTAGAATGAAAATGTTTTCTTCGGACAACGACTCTAGCAATAGAGGTCGTAGCGGTCCAAATATACTATTGACCGGGTAGCGGTATATTATTGTATCGTGATTAAATTGCGAAAACCCGAAGGGTCATTCGGGAAGTATCGTATACTTAAGTATTTATTATTTTTACATTATTATAAATACTCAAAAATATCTATCTTGGATTAAAAGCTTATTTTAATTAAATAATTATGTTATTAATTGTTTATATTAAATCTTAAAATATCATTTATTAATTATTGTTCATTATTTTAAAGACAAAACTAATCCAAGATACCTTCATCGTTTTCAAACTCGAACTCTTTCGAACCCAAAACATTTTCGAAAACCCCCGGTCAGGTTTTGCTTCTTGTACACTTTTCAAGAATTATCGATCGACAGAGGTCGAACTTAAACTACTCGAATTTTCTATCAAAATGATTTTTGACAAGAAAGAAAAAAAAAGGGACTCTGGCAGGTGTGGGAATCGTTGACGAACGATTCCCGGGATGTGTAAGCGGCCATGAGCCAGGCGGTCCATCAATTATTATTCCGGCCCAGGTGTTGCCGAAGGATGACTACGGATGTAGTTTTAATCGAAGGTGATTACGGATGTAGTTTTCACCCGAGGATAGTTACGGATGTAGTTTCTATCCTTCTACCGGTAGAGAAGACCCGCGGATTATTGGACTTGGATGTGGCGACTGATCATCGTCAATCCCTGTCAGGTTTTATGTTTTCTTCAAGTCCCATCCTCCACTTTGGAAAAATACTCAAACACTGCTTCTTGGGCCTAAGTGCCAAGTTACCGATAGTGTGGTTTTTTATAAGAAAAATATTGACATCGTGCAGTATCTAGAACTGCAAGATATTCTATAAAGATTGGCACGTGTTAGTGCACTCTTGCAATTATTTCAAAGAATGAAATTTTTTTTGAACGAGAAACCTTCTAAGCTAATGGAAGGAAAGAGGTTTGCAATGATGTATTCCCTGTACAGTATGTTAACCGTAGAGTGTTTTGCCGAAAATGATATACTCATATGTATATATATTTTCAAACTTGAGATATATTGAAATGGGAACCTTATAAAGGGTTCATATGTTATTCTTAAAGCTCCTTAGTGAGTATAAATGTTTTATTCTCATATGTATATATATTTTACATGTGTTATACGAGAATGTTATCATAAGACGAGCGTGCTAGATAATTCCATGCATGATTCGGACGCTAGAGCATGGTAGTTTGACTTAGAGAACAAACAAGTAGAATTAACAAAGGGACTCAAGAGAAGTTGAATATGGTTGCAACGAGCGATACATTGATCTCAGAGTCTACCAAAAGAAAAGACCAGTGGGTCTAGAGTGGGATCCTTTGATAGAGATGTTATCAGGGACTATGTATATATGTATTGTAGACCTCAATATTTTTGGTATATGTTCACATACACACACCCGCCACTGAACCTATGGACTGCACTGAGATCCCTGACAGATCTCTTTGATCTGTTCCCAGGGGGAACTGGCCACTTTTGATTCATGTTGGAAGGCATGAAGTAGGACCCCATGGACTTAGCAGGTGTCCCCGGAATGATGTGAAGCTTGGTCTTCAAGATAAAGCACGGAAATGACAGATATATTTGTGAAACCCCAACTCGATAAATGACTTTAAGATGATGATTGAGAGATGCACTAGTTGGTGTCTTGTATTACGAAGACGAAGAGATGGAGTTACCCTCATAATGGTGATAATGAGATGCACGAATGATTATTAACTTATTTTGGTAACTACCGGCAGGTGCACTACTTCATTTTAAACTGTTCACTAACCCTGTTACCTCGATTAGTTTATATCAGGTAACCCTTCTAGCTTTCTACTTCAAACTTGTGGAATAACAACCAGTGAGATACTTTCTCTAAAGCAGGACTTATCCGAAGTAATTTTATTTGATCCATGAACATTCTATTCAAAAATTTATGATGATCTTGTTCGGCTCAGGCCTATTTACAGTTTCTTTCAATTATCCAAGGAATGTTCAACAAATATTTCCTTAATTAATCGACGAATATTACTTAACTAATATTGATATTTGATTGCTTCTTCAATACTTGCACTCTTCAGTTGAGCTCATAAATATTTAACAAATTACTGAGGACATGGATGATCTTATTTCCAGACATCCCTCATGAATTCTTTTCTTCTATTCAAGATGAGATTGTACATCGTACACTGAAATCATAGTAAGGATATCATTTTGATATTGGTATTCTGAATTTAATTCTATTGTAGGATCTGATAAAACATGTGTACGGAGGCACCCTTGGGTGGACCGTTTCACTGGTAAGTAATATTTGATGAGAGGCTATCGATTGTTCCGATACCTAGAACATTCTCTTTAGATTTTATAGTTTTCTTTTGCAAACTTAATAACTTCTTATTTCCATTTGTTGTCCGAGTAGCCTAAAGTTTCTTCAGTGGCTACGATGTTGAAATTTCGTTCTAGCCAATTGAAACTGGCTAGTCGATATGTCAATATGAATGACTAGTTGATTGTTCTAACTAGTCAAAATTGTAATGTTGTGAAGAACACCTAGCTAATTGTCCTAGCTAGTGGTGATATCTCAAACAGGTGAACTAGCAAATTTTGTCTAGCTAGTTGCTAGTGTTTCTTGAAAAGGACTAGTTATTGTTTCACTGGTCCAACTCCCAATTGAATTCATTCAGCAATTCCGCAATGCATTTTTCATGTGGTAAAGTATGATGATGAAAGTTTTGACGAATAACTTGATTGAGACCTAGTGAGGTCGCCCACTCAACTTGAATTCTACCCATCTTCGTATCAGACTTTATGTCACTTGAATATTCTGTTCTTTCATTCATATAATGAAGATTCATTTGAAACCATAGATTACTTGAATGATAAACTACTTCATTTTTTTTATTGTCATAGAGTAGAATTGCTTTCGATCGGTTCACCTTTATCAATGGGACTTTTTAGATCCTCTATTTTTTTGAGTAAAAGTATTCACCAGATGTAAGAATGGTATAAAGACCGTCTTTATGACTTTTGTATCCAACAATCATTGCCCTCATGCAACACTCTCTATAATATCACATTACAAAATTATCAGGACTTGAAGGAATAAACCTTGTTGTATTCTTTCTGTCCATCCTTACATCTCCAAAAATCGAGACTCCTAGTATTTGGAACCATCAACATTCTTGGAACATCCAATGTGGAATTCTTATTGAAATTATCTATTGGACCTTGTTATTTTGAAACCATTCCTTTCAAAAGTGATTACTCTAAGGTGAACAGGAGGTACAATTTTGAACCGTTGCACCAATATGAGATCAAAAAACCAAATGTTGTAATTGTGCAGCCAGAGCGTTATGACGAGTAATTATTTAAATTAGGAATAACATGTCAGGGCATACCACAAGGACCTTTAATATTAGTGTGAGGAAGGTTATAAGAAATGATGAGGTGGTTGGGAGTACGCTCCTACCAACCGTTGTCAGGATGTTATATTAATGAATTCTGGAGTTACCAAGCCTTTTCCTGATCCAAGAAATGCAAATCGATTGCGATGTAAGACATATCCTTAGAGGAAACTAACATGGAAGTGAGATGAACAAGAAAGGAAGAAATATCGTGGCAAGAATGTGAAGCTTTACTTAGCTTAAAGGGATTGATGCACATAGAGAGACATAAAGTTTAAAAGGCCCCTAATAGCAAATGGATGCATGGATATATCCCAATGATCCTTCGAGATTACCACCTAATCAAGTTTATTGGGAATCGCAGCAGCATGCAGGCCTCAGGCTGATTGGCGCCAGTTGTGAAGGAGGACGAGCGTATGACATCTTACATATACCATCGAGAACTGATACCCTTATCGGAAATGGAGGAATTGTTGACTAGTTAAAATGCGTAGTTGTTTTTCAAAGATAAGGTTGAAGAGAAGGTTTCACCAACTCAAGATCGACCTCTGTACTGTACCAAAGTCGGCATTTCACATTAATATAAACATTATAAATTTTGGTAGTATCATGTGGATTGACTAGTGAGTCAGAAGCCCATGTGGGTTAAAAAATAAAGTTTTAAGAATGATATGAGAGATTAGTAACAACCTCGTTGTTAGCTATACTTTATAATGAGAAGAGGACTTTGAGGGTCACGATGATGCGTCTTTCAAGAGTTTAAGAGGTGTGCTGATGCAGTATAAAGGGGATGATAGCCTATACTTCTAAACAACATAAAGGTTACGGGATATGATATACTAACCGTGAGTCGGGGATTAGTCATGATAGCGTTCACGCATAAAACTGAGACGTTAACCTTATGAGAAAAGTGTGAAATTTTTCCACAAGTGCCATAAGTATATCTTCATATTATAACTAAACATAAGAAAGAGAAGGTGACGAAAGGGAGTAGGGAGTATAATGGAGAAATTTGTTATTACCCAGGAAAGGCCAGTGTGGTGGCCGATACCTATAGAAGGGATTATTCAAAATTGGAATTCAGTCAGTATTGACCAAGAAAATAGAGTATATACATTAAAGAATAATGTTAGAGGAAAATGACTAAATTATGGGGAAGGACAAAGATGTATAGAGAATTAAGAGAATGTTTGGCAAACGGATATGAAGAATGGTATTGGCAAACTATTAAGTACAAACGTGACATGTCAAAAGCAGAATGATAGAGATCTAGTGGATTAATTCCGCCTGTAGAAAATCTTGAACGTGGACAAGGTTATAATGAATTTCATAAGTAGGTCGCCGAAGACCGAGCCAAGAGATGGCCCTAGTTGATTTATAATTGTTGGACCAAGTGATTTACCTACGAGAGACTTTCCATTTAGAAGATTATCGAATTATATACGGAAGAGATGGTGGTTATATACGGAAGAGATGGTGGTGCAATATAAAACTTCTGCAACGATTACGTCAGATAAAGACTTAAGGTTAAACTTCGAATATTGAAGGTGCTTTCAAGTATATTTAACAAAGAGATTGAGCGTATGTACTAATTTGATCTGTGGCTGACGGACAGGGAAGAAGAATTGTCCAGACGATCGAATTTATATTTAGTGTTGTGCCTTAGGTTTCACGGGGCAGTCGAGAATAAAAACTTATCCATGAAATGAATGTTGTTATCACGATCGTCACCATGCGAACGTAAGGACGTCTCTTGTAAAGCGTACTGCGAAAGAAGAAGTTTCGCTTTTCTTGCCAATGAACGAGGGACATAGTAGCTGAACTGGTTTGACGTATACCGAAGACTATACAGTATCCATAGTAAGTGGTAACGGATGACGGGAGGCAACACATGCGTGCTAATCAGGCCAAGGAATATGAGGAATACCATGCGTATTGACGTTGTCTCAGATTATAAACACGACCACAAAGTATTCACGGGCCAACAATACAAGGACTCAACACGGATACTATGAACAAGGTAGTAGAGGAATGTATAAGTATTAGGATAGAAATTTTCATGCATAGAACAACGGATAAGGAATACTGGTCGAGGAGAGTATGCGTTGAGAAACAACATTAAAGCGTTGGTGAGACCAAGGTGAGAGAATAAAAGGGTTGAAGTGTCAACCTGAGAGTTGGAAAGGGTAAAGTTGGAATTGTATCCACAACTATTTTCCTTAGGTTCTTAAGATAGAATCCTTTTAAGGAGATGAGACTACAATAGCCCTAATTTTCGTGAATATTCGAAACCTGGATGAATAGTAATTTTATGGGTGGATGAGAAAATTTTGCAATTACGATATGTACGATTTATTAAATGAAGATTTCGAATTGATATTACGTCTTTACGGTACAGACGAGTGTATGTAAAAGTCATTAGTTTTTTTTACGCAACCCATTATTTCAAATGGTCAAATTTTATGAGATATCAAAGGAGTATGAGGTGGGAGACTTCGTGATGCTAAAGGTATCCCGTGGAAAGGATTGATGCGGTTTGTTAAGAAAGAGAAGCTAAGTTTGAGGTTTATTGGACCTTTTGAGATTTTGAGGCGTATTGGGAAGTTAGCCTACGAGTTAGCCTCGCCCCAAGCTTGCAGCAAATTCATAATGTGCTTCATATGTCTATGTTACGACCCTACCACACCGACTATCGGCATGTGATAGAGTACGACCAAGTGGACCTACAACCAGACTTGACCTATGTGGAGCAACTCGTGGAAATCATGGATAGAAAAGGACAAGTGCTGAGGAACAAGGTTTTCAAACTAATAAGGAATTGTGAGAAAATCAAGATGTGGAAGAATCCACCTGGAAGTTGAAAGAGTGAAACAAAGGAGTAACCCCATTGATTCCTAAACTGATTCCGGGAAGGAATCCTTTTAAGGAGGGGAGACTGTAAGAACCCAGTTTTTGGTAGAATTAAAACTTTTCTTATTAAGAATAAGTATATACGTGAATAGTGTTTATCATGCATGAATAGTAATTTATGGATGAATAGTGATTTTGAGGACCAAGAAAATTTTCACGCCACCCTATGTACAAGACATGGTATGGATATTTCGAAGTCATATTAGTGATTCACGGAGCAAATAAGTGTATGTAAAGACGATCAGAATTCAAAAATTCCAATTTGTATTCTGGTGTAATATTTGATCGGGCAGTGAATTATATATTATTATATTCAAGAAATGAGATATTAATTTTGAGGAATTAAGGATTTAATATGTTAGGATTTTATTCGAGGATTTAGAACGAAAACACTGAGACTTTACAAGGAGATTAAGCGATTGAGCGAACGGAGCATGGAATAAGGATAGGGTATATTAAGAGTCCAAGGAAGGATATATTATGAGAAAGAAAGAGGATTGAGAATAAACGCCTAGAATTGAGAAATATAGAATGCTTGAGAAATCGGGAGAACGTTTTCTGAGATAAAGAGAAATAAACAAGGGATGTTGGAATTAATATTCGTTCGAGGTATTGTGCCATATTAGAGTAATAATATGCAAAGTATAAGTTGTAACGTATTAATTTTATTCACGAGACAACAAGGGAATCCAATTGGTGGGAAAGAAAACAAAGCCAAGGGACTTAAGTGCAAGAAACAAGAGATAAGGACTTAGGTGCAAAAGAAGGAAGGACTTGGTTGCATTTTAAGTGGATAAGAATCCAAGGGAGCCAATGGGAGTGTGACACCTAGCAAGGATAAGGATGCATCCAAAATATCTAGATATATATTACATGTGTAAGCATTATTGGAGATAAAGAACAAAAAGCAAAAACCAAGAAACTCCATTTTCTCTCCATTCTGCCCAGCAGAACATCCTCTCAGTAAAACGGGCCTAGAGCCTTCATTACACAATGAAACTTCATGTTCTTTATATGGTTAGAAAGCTGTTAAGATGCTCTACAACTCTCCTTTAGAAGCCTCGATCAGAAAAGCTCGGTAATGGCTTCGTTTTCCATGATCTTTCAGTCGGATTCTAATAACTCCGAATTACTAACTTTGTTTTCTTCATTTCTTTTGATCATCCAAGCTTACCCAAGGCTATACAAGGATTATACAAGGTTTAGAAAGCTATTACACACATCAAGGAAGGTATAAACTCTCTCAACCCTTAGCATGACTTGTTTATAGTTTATATTGTTAGATCTATAAGTTTTGGAGTGAATCTTGGTGATTTGAGTTGTAGATGATGAAATCTTGAAGTTATGTGCTTGTTATGATGGTCGTAAGGCTTGTACTTAGAGTATGTAACCCCATGTATGCTATAGAGACAAGTCTTGGTGGTTTTGATAGTAGATGTGATGTATAAAGTGAGTTCTTGAATGTTTAAGAAAAGATGCGTGCTGTGTTAAATCCTGGGAGCATGTACTGTCTTGTGAGAGGGTTTTGAACCCCTAAATCTTGTCACCCGAGGACCTAATTTATATGGTTGGAAAGATAATTGAATTTAGTTTCTAGAAATATAAGGTTCATACCCAGGAGATGTGTAGGTCTTGAGTTATGGCCGGATTAGTGCAGTGTGGTTCTGGAATTTGGACTGCACTGTGTTGTCCACTTATGAACTGAGTTAGGACCCCTTAAAATTATGCTAGTGTTATGAAAATTTGAGGGTAGTCAGATTATACAGTTTTGAAGTCTGTTCGAAAAGAATTGGAGTAAAATTTGTATTTTTCAATTTTATAAAAATGTTAAAGCGAAGTGCGCGCGAGTGAAAAATCACCTAGGAGGTTAGTTTAACGTAGTTTTAAGAGTACTCACTTGTGTTTCAAGTTTGAGGAATGGATTCGAGTCGAATGGGTAACGAATGTGATAAAGTGATGACATGGTCATATGGGAGGGTTAGTTGTCACAAATTGGAGTCGTTAAGTTGGTCTAACATCCTTTAAAACCTTACGATTAAGTAGTGTTGTTAAGGTACTAACGTACGAATATTGATTATGTATAGATCTTCGTTCCACGGCGCAAGCTCGACCACCCCACCCTAACCAAGGCAAGTTTACTTTTCAAAACTTATATATAAGGATTTTCACTGTTGTGTTTGTGGCTTTCAAACGTGTTATATGCTTATGCTTTATGAGGTTATGTTGAAGTTTGAGATATATGCACATATGTGTTTGTACACCCTTGAACTTATAATGAAAATGTTTTCTTCGGACAACGACTCTAGCAATAGAGGTCGTAGCGGTCCAAATATACTATTGATCGGGGAGCGGTATATTATTGTATCGTGATTAAATTGCGAAAACCCGAAGGGTCATTCGGGAAGTATCGTATACTTCAGTATTTATTATTTTTACATTATTATAAATACTCAAAAATATCTATCTTGGATTAAAAGCTTATTTTAATTAAATAATTATTTTATTAATTGTTTATATTAAATCTCAAAATATCATTTATTAATTATTGTTCATTATTTTAAAGACAAAACTAATCCAAGATACCTTCATCGTTTTCAAACTCGAACTCTTTCGAACCCAAAACATTTTCGAAAACCCCCGGTCAGGTTTTACTTCTTGTACACTTTTCAAGAATTATCGGTCGACAGAGGTCAAACTTAAACTACTCGAATTTTCTATCAAAATGATTTTTGACAAGAAAGAAAAAAAAAGGGACTCTAGCAGGTGTGGGAATCGTTGACGAACGATTCCCGGGATGTGTAAGCGGCCGTGAGCCAGGCGGTCCATCAATTATTATTCCGGCCCAGGTGTTGCCGAAGGATGATTACGGATGTAGTTTTCATCGAGGGTGATTACGAATGTAGTTTTCACCCGAGGATAGTTACGGATGTAGTTTCTATCCTTCTACCGGTAGAGAAGACCCGCGGATTATTGGACTTGGATGTGGCGACTGATCATCGTCAATCCCTGTCAGGTTTTATGTTTTCTTCAATTCCCATCCTCCACTTTGGAAAAATACTCAGACACTGCTTCTTGGGCCTAAGTGCCAAGTTGCCGATAGTGTGGTTTTTAATAAGAAAAATATTGACATCGTGCAGTATCTAGAACTGCAAGATATTCTATAAAGATTGGCACGTGTTAGTGCACTCTTGCAATTATTTCAAAGAATGAAATGTTTTTGAATGAGAAACCTTCTAAGCTAATGGAAGGAAAGAGGTTTGTAATGATGTATTCCCTGTACAGAGTATAAAGAGGTTTGTAATGAGGCCTGTACAGTATGTTTCCTTCTAAGCTAATGGAAGGAAAGAGGTTTGTAGAGGTTTGTAAAGAGGTTTGTAATGATGTTTTTGAATGAGGTTTGTAGAGTATGTAATGAGGTTTGTAATGGAAGGAAAGAGGTTTGTAGGTTTGTTGAGATATATTGAAATGGGAACCTTATAAAGGGTTCATATGTTATTCTTAAAGCTCCTTAGTGAGTATAAATGTTTTATTCAAACTCGGACATATATATTGTCCAATTATGTTTTGAAATCTGAGATATATACCCATACAGTTGGGAATGTTTTCAAAATAAACCACATTATTTTTCAAAATGGTGAACTTGCTGAGCATTATGTAGCTCATTCTTGCTTTATAAAAACTTTTCAGAAAGAGAAGAATTTGGTCGGTTAACTCCGCACAAGCAGAAGAGGAGTAGAAGATTTACCCCGGAGATGATTTAGTTCCTGATAAATACTACATAGTAAGTCTGATAGGTTTTCAACTGTAATAGTAAGACTTGTCTTCAAGTGTAGTTGTATAAGTGGAAGTGCGTAAGATTTTGGATTGTATAGATGAATTGTAATATTTAGTGTTACTTTTGATTATCGTTTCTGAGGCTCTAACTTGTTTGAGCGTAAGATTGAGGTCTGGATGGATGTATTGTTGAGTTGTAAAGTTAATACAGGTATGATATGGTTGGATGGTGATGTGACGACCTGAATCTTTGACCTCAGATTTGGGGGCGCCACACCTTCAATCAAGACATATCTCAATGCTCTCACTGATAGTTTCCGCGCCTCCGAGGCGTCTTCGGGAAGCCATCCCGTTTCCAAATGTGCCTCAATAGGATCTATCCAACAACTTCCTATATCGATGGGTGCCACCAATTTCGAATTGATGGAAGGGGCCTTCAAGACCTGGAAGTAAACACTTCCTGCAGAATTCTCTATCTCAGAAGAGGCGAACTTTGATAGGGCATCGGCCTTGACGTTCTCCTCTCTCGAAATGTGCTCCATATACCATTCATCAAACTGAGTCATAACGGCTTTCACAACCCTTAGGTATTTTGCCATAGTTTCATCCTTGGCTTCGAACTCACCATTCACCTGCGATACTACGAGCCTCGAATCTCCACAAACTTTAAGGTTCTTGACTCTCAATATTCTGGCCAAGCCTAATCCGGCTATCAAGGCTTCATATTCAGCTTCGTTGTTGGTTGTTGGAAAGTCCAACTTCAAAGCATATTCTACTAAAAACCCATCGGGACTTTGCAAGACCAGGCTTGCACCACTAGATTTTGTTTTTGATGCCCCATCAAAATAGAGCACCTAATATTCCTTCTGATCAGGTACAAGCTCCTCAACTTTACATTCACCTTCTTGGCCTAACACTATCTCCTACCCCCCTTCTTGGTTGTCGATGGTACATTCAACCACGAAGTCAGCTAATGCCTGAGCCTTGATGGCTGTCCGAGGCTTATATGTGATATCAAACTCCCCAAGTTCGATTGCCCATTTAATCAGCCTTTCACTGGCCATGGGGCTATGCAATATACTTCTCAACTGTTGATCCGTCAGGACTTCAATCTTGTGTGCCTGAAAGTAAGGTCGTAGCTTTCTTGAAGCTGTTACTAGCGCCAAAGCAAACTTCTCAATGGGTGAGTAATTCAACTCAGCTCCGTGCAATACCTTGCTCACGTAGTAGATAGGCTTCTGAATCTTGTTTTCCTCTCGAATGAGAACGGCACTCAATGCTTGTTCGGATATCGCTAGGTATATATATAGGGTCTCTCCAGGACTAGGTTTGGCCAACAACGGGGCTTCAGCCATGTACTTTTTTAGCTGTTCAAAAGCCTCTTGGCTTTCTGAAGTCCATTCGAAATTCTTCACTTTCTTCAAAGCCTGAAAGAAAGGCAAACACTTGTCGCTAGACCTTGAGATGAATCTTCCCAATGCAGCTATTCTACCAGTCAACTTCTGCACATCCCTCACAGAACGAGGTGGTTCCATATCGAGGATTGCCTTAATCTTATTCGGGTTGGCTTCAATACCACGTTTTGAAACCATCAAGCCCAAAAACTTCCCTGATCCAACGCCAAAAGCACACTTGGCTGGATTTAACATTATCTTATGGTGCCTCAGCACTTCAAAAGCCTCTCTGAGGTGCTCAACATGGTCTGCTGTAAACAAGCTTTTGACCAACATATCATCAACATAGACCTGCATGGTCTTCCAAATCAGATGGGCAAATATCTTATTTACCAGTCGTTGATAAGTAGCTTCTGCATTCTTTAGTCCAAAAGCCATGACAAGGTAATAAAAAACACCAAAGTCAGTTATGAAAGATACCTTAGGGATGTCATCTTTGTGCATCCTAATCTGGTTGTAGCCGCTGAAACCATCCATGAAACTCAGCATTTCGTGCCCTGTCGTGGCATCTATTAGTGTGTCAATCCTTGGTAAAGGGAAACAATCCTTAGGGCATGCGTCATTCAAATCGGTGAAGTCTATACACATCCTCCACTTTCCGTTGGCTTTCTTGACCATCACAGGGTTAGCCAACCATTCAGGGAACTGAATCTCCTCAATAAAACCAGCTTCCAAGAGCTTGTCCACCTCTTGCTTAATGGCCTCTTGCCTTTCCGGAGCAAAGTTCCTCTTCTTCTGTTTTATTGCCTTCCGCTTAGGGTCGACATTCAACCTGTGGGTTATGAGTTGGGGGTCTATCCCTGGCATATCGGCTGCCATCCAAGCGAAAACATCTCTATTTTCTTGTAGGAATTCTACCAACTTGCCCTTCAAGGGTTCTTTTAAAGACACTCCAACATACGTAACTTTTTCAGGGTCTTGAGAATCCAGAGGTATAGGAACCAAATCTTCTGCCGGTTTCCCTCGGTGTTCATCATCCCCTCGGACATCCATGTCTTCTATCGGGAGGACCTGCCCCCTACTCCATCAGCTCTTAATGCGGCCATATAACAACTTCCGGCCATCTTTTGATCACCCTTCTGTTCTCCAACGCCATTCCTGGTTGGAAACTTGACTTTCATGTGGTAACTTGAGGCAACAGCCTTAAACGCGTGAAGTCCAGTCCTTCCGAGGATCGCATTATACGTGGAAGCTGCTTTGATTACCAAGAAATTTAACATCTGAGTAGCCTCCTTGGGCTCCTGTCCAATAGTAACCGGTAACTGGATGGTCCCTTCAACACTGGATTCGACTCCATTGAACCCATATATAGGCATATTGTTAGGAATCAACTGCGAGTCGTTGTATCCCATCTTCACAAATTCATCATGAAACAAAATATCGACAGAAGCACCATTGTCTATCAAGACTCGCTTCACCTCTGAGTTTCCAATTACCGGGGTTATGACCAATGGGTCGTCATGGGGGAACTTCACCCCTTCCAAGTCTGAATTATCAAAACCAATCACTACTTCAGTCTTTGCACGTTTTGGGGCCTCTCCCACGATGTGCATCACCTCCCTGGCATATGCCTTTCGAGAGTTCCTTGTCGTGCCAGCCGCAGTCGGGCCTCCCCAAATCATGTTAATAACTGGCCCTCGTGGCTGGGGGTTACGATCACGATCGTTATCCCTTCTATCATTATCTCTTTTATCATTGTCTCTCCTTTGATTTCCACGATCTTCGCCTTTCGTGAACCTGCTCAACTTTCCTTTTCGGATCAAGAATTCGATCTCGTCCTTGAGTTGCATGCAATCATCGGTGTCATGTCCTATATCCTTATGGAACCTACAGTATTGATCCTTGTTTCTCTTTGCGGGATCACCCCTGAGTGGCTTCGGCCATCGAAAATCCTTGTCTTTCTCAATATCCATCAGGATTTGACTCCTAGGGGCATTCAACCTCGCGTATTCAGAGAACCTTGGTCCCAAATTTTTCCTAGGGGCAGAGTCGGAGTCCTTGCTAGTCCGAGGATATTTGTCACTAGCATCGTACTCTTGCTCTTGCTTCCGCTTTCGGGAATTTCCGTTTCCTCCATTCGTTGTAGGGGCTTCTGCCTTCCTCATGCTCTCTTCTGCTTTTATGTATTTACTCGCCCTTCTTTGGAGCTTAGTCATGCTTTCAGGGGGATGTTTTGCCAACGACATCTGAAAGTAGGTGTTCGTTGTTCCATTCTCCAGGGCTATCATAGCTACCTTGTTCTCCAGGTCTGGGACATTCAATGTCTTCTTGGTGAAACGCTTGAGATAATCCCTCAGGTTCTCATTCTTCCCTTGTTTCACTTGCATGAGAGATGCAGAGCTTTTTTCATGGACTTTTCCACTAACAAACTGATTGATGAAAGCAGTGCTCAACTCCTTGAAGGAGCCAACTGAGTTTGCGGGCAACCGGCTATACCATCTTTAAGCCATGCCTGCCAGGGTTTGAGGGAACGCCCTACACTTAAGAGCATCGCTGGCTGGTTGTAACAACAGCGCATTTGAGAACGTCCTGACATGATTCAAGGGATCACCCGTTCCATCGTATGGCTTTATCGTGGGCATCTTAAATTTTCGGGAAACACGAGCGTTCATCACTTCCTCAATGAACGGGGGTGTGGGATCGTCATGGTCTCCGAGTGGCATCAGGTCTTTGGGATCACCCCTGGGGGTTTCCACCCTTGTAGCTCCTCCAGTTGGGGCATCAGCCCTTCTTTGTCTCCTTGATGATCTTTCCAAATCAATAAAGGGAATCTCCCTCGGAGTTGGAGGGGGCCTATTCTGATTCTTCCTTGCTTGCTCCCTGGCTATATCGTCCTTCAGCCTTTGGATCTCAACCTCATGGGCCTTGATTCTCTCAGCGGCTGTTTGAGGAGGTCCATCATGGATTCTTCGAGTCCTTCCCATAGGCTCCTTGCTTGCACGTCGCCTCCTCGGGGCTTCATCACGATCATCGTCCTCAGACGAGGAATCATCAGTGTAAGGTCCGGAGTAATCATAATACCCTTGCTCAGGAGGGGCTAAACCCCTAACATAGGGAGGCTGATACGACTCAGGTATCTGTAGAGCATGACCACTTGGTCCAGGATCCCTACGATTTGGAGGGTAGTTAGGCAATCCGTATAACGGATCGGTGTTCACGGGGAGTGTAGTGGTGGAGATCTGAACTCCTGAGTGTGGGGGACGGCTATTTAATGGTGAGACCACCATCTGAAGCTGATTGGTCTCACGTCCCGGATGGACGTCCACTGGTAAGGTTCTCTCAACATGGGGATTCGTCCCTATGGGTTGAGAAACTTGAGGCTGAGTGGTTGTCTCTGTCAATGGGGGTACATACCCTTGCTCCGTAACAACGGGTGGAGCGGTGGAGATGGCTGGTGGATCTGAAGTAACAGGAACGTTCTCGGTTGTCGTTCTTCGTGTGTTAACCATGGTTGATGTTGTCTTCCCACAGACGGCGCCAAATGTTGTGGAACAAAAAGTAAGGTTATTAAATTGCGGCTAGGGTTCGTGAGCTTTGTGCTTTAATGGCTGCGCTTGTGTTACCGTGACCTAATTCGGGTCTTCACAAGATGCCTACGTATCTCAAAGTCGAGAATCAAGCCAAAAACGTAGTTCTGAGATGAGGGGTCAGGCCCTTTATATAGGCTGTAGGAGCCTCAGAATTGTAGTAGGGTTTGGAGACTTGGTGGATAAGTCACCGTTATTGAGGAAGGTTCTGATTCCTTCCTTATATGAATTAGTTTCCTTGTTGAATTAGGTGCCTTGGAGGCTACACAATATTCCTGGGATATTCCAGAACGTTCCTGGTTTCTAGAACGTTCCTGTTTTGTGGATCAGGCCCGTGTTATAAACAAGCTTGTACCGGGCGTCCCCGGTTTGGGCTGTTCTTTTGGGCTTAACCACTAACCACGAATTTAATGCCCAGCTAGGGTTTTGGGCCTCATTTATGAGTCAATAAATACAATATTAATTATGTCTTTAGGGATTATTTTTCACCCATATCAATTTTTTTTATTTGTAATCTATACTATCTTATAATAAGTGAAAGGAGTATAATTTGTAGTTGGTTACCCCCTTATTTTTGGTTATCCCTTTATTTTTGGTTATCCTCATTCACAACCGTTAGATCTTCAATTCAAATAGATCATAACCGTTAGATATAACAATACTAAAAGTTAAAGGTCTAAGGTTCGAATCCCGCCAACAACATTTTAATATAAAATTAGGGAAAATAAATTATTTCGTCCTTCAACTTTATGCTGTTTTTGGTTTAGGTCCCTGAACTATGAAAAATAATATACGGTTACCTAAACTTTTAAAATTTCTGATTGACATCCTTCTTTTCGCGGAATTAAGTGAAAATTTAACATGTTAATCTTCGAGTGATTATAAGAACATGGGTGGTGAAAGTTTTCAATTTCGAGTTCACTAACATATGCAAATTGCATATTTTAGTAAGTTTTTTTTCGTGTTCTTGAAACTAAAGTACAGATTTCTATATGTTAGTGAATTCGAAATCGAAAGTTTTCACCACCCATGTTCTTATAATCACTCGAAGATTAACATGTTAAATTTTCACTTCATTCCGCGAAAGGAAGGATGTCAATTAGAAATTTTAAAAGTTTAGGTATCCGTATATTATTTTTCATAGTTCAGGGACCTAAACCAAAAACAGCATAAAGTTGAAGGACGAAATAATTTATTATCCCATAAAATTAATATTAGATTATGTTATATAGAAAAGTTGAAGGTTCGATTCCTACCAACAGCATATTAATTTAAATTTAATATTAAACTAAAAATAATATTTAAAATACTATATATACTAAATTATAAATAAACTAGTCGAATAAGCCGCGCTTCGCGGCGGCCATATAATTTTTTTTAAAAAATTTTAAATAAAGATCATTTTAAGAAAAAAAACAACAAAAATATTTTTATAATATCAATATAAATTGGTGAACACAATATTGTATAAATTAAATATACATATATGATAAGATAAATTATTCATATATTTTTCTATACCGATTTTGTTTTACGATTTTTTAGGCCGACACCCGTTGTATATATTATAAAAATACTCAGCATACACAATAATAAAAATTTAAATACTATTCTTTTTAAAACTTTTAAATATATCTAAAATATCAATATAAATTGGTGAACACAATATTGTATAAATTAAATATACATAGATAATAAGATAAAATATCCATATATTTTTCTATACCGATTTTGTCTCACAATTTTTTAGGTCGACACCCGTTTGTATATATTATAAAAATACTTAGCATACACAATAATAAAAATTTAAATATTAAAATGCTCTTTGACTTTGATTTATCGATTTTGCCTCATAATTTTTAGGCCGACACCCGTTGTATATATTTTAAAAATACTAAGTATATACAATATAAATCGAGTAAATATGATTACAAACATGGTGATAAAATTTGATTATTAGAAGTAATGATTGTATATATATAAGAATATAAAATTTCTTTTCTATTTCGAATATATACTATAAGAATATAATTTTTTTTTCTATTTCGAATATATAATTTTTTCTTCCCAACAAATTCGAAAACCTTTTCAATTTCGAATATGTAATTTGAGTTCTTCTTCCCTATAAATTCGAATTCGAGAACCTTTTCTATTTCAAAGATATTTATGTTAACGTTTATATTAATGTTAAAAAAGGAAGTTTTGATTTCTTTTCTAAAAAATTCCCGCTATCCTCCTTTATATATATATATTAATGATTGATTTTAAAAAAATAAAAATAACCCGTGCTTTGCACGGGTAAACTAGTAAAAAGTTAATAAGTCAGTCCTTAACTGTTAAGCTTGAAAGCTACGCTTCTTTGACTCCCCTCACACCTCACCCTATAAAACCCCCTCTCATATTCTCCCAAGTCCCAATTAATCAAACCCTTATTTACACGCGCGCACACACACATACTCACAAAATACACACAATCATCATCTCCCATTTTAATGGGAGATCATCATCATTATAATCATCATGTCTTGCCACCAGGGTGCCGATTCTTCCCCTCCGATGAGCACCTCCTGTCCATTTACCTGACTCAAAAGCACACACCGCAGCCCAACAGCTCTTCGATTGCGGATGTTATAAAAGAACTCAATTTGTACGATTACGAGCCGTTTAATCTCCCCGATTCGATATGTTTTCGCTTCGGGAAAGGTGGGAGGAAGAGGCATTATTACTGTTATGTGGGTAGGGGTAGGGATGAGGAGACAAGGCGAGGAGGAGGTGGAGGGTTTTGGAAGAGGAGTGGGAGGGTTAGGGATGTGGTGGTGGGGAATCGTAAGGGGGATGTTGCTGTGGGCACGCGGAGGGGGTTTGTTTTTTATTTGGGGGATTTTGGTGGTGCTGATAGGAATGGGAGTGGTGCGGTTAGGACGGATTGGTTTATGTATGAGTATGCGCTCGTTGACCCCAATTTGGTACTTTTCGGAATTTGTACTTGTAATGTCTAAAATTTTTTTTGTGTTTGGATGTTTCTGTTGAATATTACTTGTTTGTTATGTTAATGTGGTTTTTGATTGTGTTGTGTATTTTGTTTAAAGGAACGGTTTTTAGTTGAGTTGTATGAAATGATAAAATGGGTAAGTGAGTCAAGTAGGTGTGTGAGCAATTGTGGTAAATGCTTTGAAGACGCTTTATGGTTTGCCTGTGTCTTTTGGCTGTTTGAGTTGGTTTTATTCTTCATTCCTTCTTATGAAGACAATGTGTCTACTTTTGATTATATTAACTAGTTTGATCTAGCTTTATTTTGGAAGAGTACATATTTGGTAGGTATTTCGTTTTGTTCGGCATTAATAGATGACTGTGCTTGTGGGGTATCTTTTATTCTTTTGTTTAAAATTTGTCTAGATTTAGAAACACGGTAAAATCTAGTGATAATTTTTTGTTGCTGTGGAGATCCCAATTCCCACAAGTATAAATAGCAATTAGTTAAATATAGCAATGATGAAAATTTGGAAAGAAAGGTCATAAGGTACACTATGTTTGATGTCTTTCGTAGCTCCAATGCCTAGATGAACTAGCAGAAATAACTGGATACTTGATTGATTTATAGAACTTGTATGCGACAATAAGCTTGCATTTATCATATATGTACATACAGTTCCTAAATCCCTTTTGAACACATTCTCTAGACTTGGTACTTTCGCACCTGCTTACATCATTTTATAAAAGTTTTTTAGCTCCTCCTAATTAACTCTGTCTGGTATCACTTTTTTGCACTCTACGAAGTCCTGGAGCTTCATGTTTTCTTGGTTCATGGGATGTGGGAACCATGAGTGTGTCAATTCGAGATATGTTTGGGATGAACAGAACATGTTGTGTACTCGTGTTACTAGTTAGTGTTATTTAAGTTTTCTAGTGGGAATGTATCATATCTCATGTTTTGTTCAATCATTGTATCCACCCGGCAGGCTGTTAAGTTCTTATATTTTTAATTATTTTTAAACATGTTTTTTTGCCTATTAATGAAAGATTACAGAAGGTGTTTACACCACTTAATTGTTGCTATCATTCAGTCATTATGAGGCGTGCCTTAAAACTATATTTCAGTCCTTACTATCTAGACATGAATTCTGATTATTTATAGGGTATTGAATCTTGCTTATTCTTGTGTAGGCTTCTTTTGTACTATGTCGAGTTTTTGTCAAAAGTCGTAAAAGTAATACTAATACATCCGAGCGCCCTTTGAGTTCTTGCGCGCAAGAGAGTTTTGCAAAAGTGCGCCACGTTGGCATCCAGCATGATGGCACTGTTGATTTGGTCCCCAGGGAATCTAACATACTGGGAGGGAATTCCCCTAACCGCAACAATCAAGTTTTGAGGTTTCCAATGGAACTGAATAGGGGCTCAGATGATGTAGTTGTTGGTTGGCCAGTGGATCTGCAGGTATGAGTACAAACATGTTATTATCTTGTGTTCAAATTACACAAAGCACCTATGCAAAAGATATGGCTTCTATTTTGTTTTTGGTTTTCAAAAGTGAAATTATAGTATTGTAATAGTTTTCTCCCTTTTCTTCATGCACTCTTTCAGTAATGCATTCTCCAATCTAGCCTTTAGTAAATTTAAAATGCATTCTAGTAAAGAATTATGTTATGGAGTTCAGAATGTCATATGACACGAATAATGGATTGTTTACTATCACATCACATATGCGAGTTTGTAGTAATTCTTCTCCTTCAATTGTAAATTGGCAATACTAAGTTCAATCCATACTAAAGTCCTTAGAATTCTCAGCGTGAGTTTTCTAAAAGAATTCTAAAAATGAGCATTGTTCTCTGCCCACGTTTGTGTTTTTTGAACATGTGTATGGAATGTTTCCCATCATATGTTCCTTTGGTATATTTAGTTTCTTAGTTCTTTACTTCCACCACAATCTTTACTTAATTCTGCATGCAAATTGATAAATGTTGGAAGGTTTCAAGTCATTAGTCTTATATCTCTTTTTATTACTCAGCTGTGAATGCCATATTTGCATAATACATTTTTTTGTGCCAACTTGGCTACTGATGTGGTCATATTTGTATTGTTTAGTTGGGATCATTTCGACATACTAGTGCTAGAGGCATGATGGTTGATCCCTTGACTGCTGAGCAACTGACATCCATTTATGAAGATGATTATCTGGAGTTGGATGATCTTCTTTCCCCGTTTCCCGGAATTGACTAGTGATAATGAAAGACGTATACTGAGACGTATATGTGGGCATTATTTATGCCGAATTAACTTTCTATTGAAATGTTATCATGATGGAGGCAAACCTGATTAAGGATATATATATACTGTATATGGGCATCAATATTGATGTCAAATTAAATTATTTATGAAAACGTTCATGTTAGAGAATTTGAATTTGGCAGATGTCTCAGATGATGATATGTACAGTGAAAATGATACTTGTCAACAGTTTAGTTGATTGTGTCATTGAAGGATTGATCTGCCAGTTCAGGTAGTGAACAAGATATGATCCCTTTTTTGTTTCACTATATTTTCACGAAGCAAACTGTTAATTTTTCCCCTTCTACAGATATAATCTCGTTCTTGTGACAAGCTTTATTACTATGCTGGATAAAGGAGTTCAATGGAAAAGAAGAAAGCACACATTTGGAACTGCTGGAAAAGAAGAAAGCACACATTTGGAACTGCTTCTCAGGGTTGATTTATCTCTATCAACATTTTGCAATGGTAGCTCGTAAATGTGTTGAATTTCTGGTTTTACTTGCTGGAGCTCTTTTTTCTCATTGCAATTTTTAATTTGCCTACTAAGCTTTATAGATTTGGTTAGTTTGGATTTCTTAGGACAATCGTGGAAAATGGAACTAGAAATCTTTGGATTTTGCTTGCTATTCAGAAGTGATTTGGTTATAAGACTGTCTTGTCTTCGTGTGTAGTTAGTAACATATCTTGTCTTGTCTTGAATTGTCTAATATACATGATCAAGTGATATGTTTTAATTGTTGCATTGATAATAAAGAAATTGGAGAAATGTAACGAGGTGAGGAGACTGGAAAAAGTGAAATTATTGTGTTTACTTCAGAGCTTTTGGCTAGTTCTGACTTCTGATTATAGCGACTTCTCATGATTTATCTTACTGCACTGTTCATTTTAATCATCATCATCCTTGTCTTGTTATATCTGTTTAATCTCCACGTTAATATCGTACCTTGTATATATGTATATATTCCATTGGCATTCATCATTCTTCATTTTCATATATTTGTCCAAGCATTGCACTGTTTTACATCTACCCATGTTTCATTTCAAAATTTGGTCCTTGTGATAGAGAATGGGTCTCCAACTTCGATCTGTCAACTCTGAGTTTAGATTTTTGGTTAATGTTTAAATGCTTCTATTCCTCTAAAAGGGTTGGTGTAGTGTTCCGATGAAGCTATAAATCAAACCAGAACCATTATTGTAAGCATCAACAATAGCAATTAACGAAAAAACCTAAATATCAATGCAACTCGCATCTACTTTTGCATCATGGATCCAATTGGTTAGATCAGGGATTCAGAAAGCAAACTATTTAGAAAAGTGTGGTAACAGGTTCACTCTATATATCGCTATTTGAAATTTTAAGTCACATAAGTAAAATTCAAGTCCCTAAAAGAAGTCCACCAACAGCTTTCTTATGTTCGCTTCCTAAATCAAGATTTAAGCAATTTAGTGTAAAACACTATTCCAAAAATGTGCTATTGGTTTCTTAAAACATTAAGGGCCTCTAATCATTCCCTACTTCTGGGGAACACAAGTTGTACCTAACTTGATTTCTATCAATAAAAAAATCATTTTTCTCCATTTTTCAATATTTGTCCATATCTCATTCTCTAATTGATTTCAAATTTATAATAATAATAATGAGTGAACATATGGAATGTTGTTGGAGTTGATGTACAAAACAAGGAATTTGAGATACATCTCAAATGAAGTAGTTTTGGTTCCCTGAGATGTATCTCAGATTCCATTCTCTTATTTTTTTATATTTTTAAGAATCAACTAAGGAGCTATTGGATTTACTCTAACCACTACTTGTTTATCTTGTCCGATCGTTTGGTCACTCCGTATGATCATAATATAATTATTTAAAATTTTAAATTCGAAATAAATTGGGACAATCAATCACAACAAACATTTTTTTTTTTACATTTCAGTGGCAACTGGCAGTCATCAGTATATCACTTCTATTTACAACTCCAAGAGTCCAAGTACTTTCTAACCATGTGAAATCACTTTCGGCCGTTTTCTCCATGTTTTAAGTTATGGGCCTGAAATGAAATAATATTTGATGTAGTAATATAATTTGTGTGTACGTAAAAAGTTCCAAGTTAAATCTAAAGTTAAAAAATAAATTAAACTCAAAATTTGATAGAAGTACTTGTTTGAGCAACTTAATTTTGTTTTTGATATATTTTGATAAATACTAATATGATCACTCGCATGTGCAATTTATAGATTTTATTTTTCTTACACCTCTAGTAACGCATAAATTATACATAGCAATAAAATTATCTGCAAAAATTTCAACTTAAAATTAGAGTTTTCACGTTTACAATAAAGTTTAATAAAATAAATTAACCCCAAACTAATTTATAATAAATAAAATGGAATATAATTTATAATTTGGTTCACAACTCATTTTGAGATTCTTCTTTATATCTATATTAAAACCGGCTTTTCCATCGGTAAGATTCTTCTTTATATTTATATTAAATTATAATAAATAAAGTGTGATATAATTTGTTTTTCGGTTCACAACTCATTTTGATTATCCTTTCAATCATAATTGTTAAAATTTTCAAGTTAAATTGTTCAAAACATTCGGATACAATCTATATAGAGATCCAAGTTTGGAATCTCATCAACAACATATTAAAATTAACCGTTTATATTAGTTCTAAAAATGTTAATAAAGTTAATATTATATCAGCAGCATATTATTATGTTTTATTTAATTTAATTATAAAAATTTAAAATTTTATAAATAAATTACTCAAGAGTAATGCAAAACTATACAAGTAAGCTAGTAATCTCTAAAGCTTCCATTTGTCGGATACATTTTGCGGATTGTAGCAATAATATTTAGGAAAATATCTTCATCATCTCCTACATCGTGGTTGTTGTACTTGTAGTCAATCAATCCTCTAACTTTAAAGCTGGTCATGGTTGTACTTGCGCCTGCCCTCCGATCCAAAGAATTGAACCCAACCATCTTCTGATACGAAATAGAATTAGCTTGATCTCTCCCCAAAATTGTCAATAATAGATAGAGACTTTGTCAAAGGACGGGTCCTATAAATGCAGCAAAAAGTCCCAACTTGTAACAGCATTGATGTATGTGCTGCACCAATTGTCTATCATGCCATGCTTAATTTATCCCTGCCTTTGATGCAGCACTCCTACCAAATCGATCTTCTGCAAAATTTAGTACATTGCACAGCAGATTGAACTACTACAAAACTAACAAAATACATTTTCTAGAAATTTCACATGAAGGCCGTGACAACTTCCAATACAATTTGGATTGGACAGCTAACTTTTTTAGTATTTTTTTGAGTAAAGTGCACTTTGTGTACCTCTACTTAGGCCTTGACACCACTTGCAATACCCAACTTTAAATTCGAGCATTTGCAATACTGCAATTATTATTTCGTTACAGTTTGTGTACTTCCGTCTGTCTGACGTTAACGACGTTAAAAATCCAGGGGTATCTCTGTCTTTTCTCATCCATTTCTTTGCGCATCCATTTCCCTTTGAGATCTAGTTAAAATGTTTGTTATTTCTTTGTCACTCTTCCTGATCTCACCCAAATAACCCAAACCACATAATTCAAATTCTCCTCAACAATCACATGACATTTCCCCATAAAACTCACATTAACCGGAATCAATTCGTTCTCCACAAACCCCAAATCTCACATTTCTGAACTAAATCCTCGAAAACCTCAACTTTACAATTAGGATCAAGAAAATTAACACATTCCCCTTCCGAATTCAAACGAATCCAAAAACAAGGCCTTTTAACAACCCCATAGCCCCCATTTTTCGAAGGCGAAACACGGGAGCCTGTGACACAACAATCACCCCATTGAAAATACACAAGGGCAGGCGTAAAATCATCAACTGTTCCAGAATTTTTATTTCTATCCCCACTTCTTCGCCAGAAGCCAATTAGGCCTTCCAACTCACACAATGTTTTGTAAAGACGCTTGTAAGTAATTTGAGGCGAAACCCATTTGTGAATCCGGGTTTTAGACCCGAATTTACGGTCACAAAGAGAGAACCAAAGCTTGGAATCGTGGGAACAGAGAGAGTAAAAGCGTTTAGAAGTGCAAGAAAGAGGAGATTTCTGATTGGTTGAGAAATGAGAGGATGGTTAGTTGAACGTCTTCTGGGAAATCGGAGAAGGGGATTGGAACGGCGTCGTTTTGGGTTGTTGTCATGGGGGTGGGATTTGATTATGGTGGGATCATTTGAGATTGAGTGGATGGTGTTTGATGCATTTCTGATTCTGTTTGTTTTGTGTTTACACTTGAATCTCGATAATTTAACAATCAATAAATTAATATTTGGCAAAAACAATATTTTATCTGATTTAATATAATAAAAAAGGAATTTTTTTTAAATTCATGGATGAGAAAAGACAGAAATACCCCTAGCTTTTTAACGCCGTTAACGTCAGGTAGACGGAAGTACACAAACTGTAACGAAATAATAGTTGCAGTATTGCAACTGCTCGAATTTAAAATTGGGTATTGCAAGTGGTGTCAAGGCCTAAGTACAGGTACACAAAGTGCACTTTACTCTATTTTTTTTAGTAAAGCTTATAAAAATAGTATTCATTCTTACATAAATTTCATCTTAAGTAAGTTTGTATTAGATGCAACCAAGGTTGTAAAAATCGGAACTCGGTTCGACTCGGTTTTGTTCCGGAAAAACGAGTACTCGGAAACTCGGAGAGTACTCGGAATGAGTACTCGGAGAACAAATCGGATTTTTTTTATTTTTTTTCCTCATATATTAAATTCATTCATTCATAATTTAATGTACATGTGTTAAAATTTAGAATTTAATGGTAATATATATTTTATATATATATACTAATAATAATTATTGCATAATATTAAAACCAATAGATAAACATTAAAAATACGAGTAAGTGTAATTCGATTTGACTCCGAAATTCGGAACTCGGAACTCGGATCGGACGAGGGGTTAAAAACGAGTACTCGGAATGAGTACTCGGCTGATTCGGCGATTTTTAGAACCCTGGATGCAACTAAATGTGATTTTTTTTAAGCATAGGAGAGTAGACTGAGGACAACAAATTAATTACACAAAACAAACAGAAAAACATATTCGAGAAATTTACACAAGAAAATCGTGACAAGTTCCAACAGAATTTGGATGGCAAGTAATTTTTTTTTTTGAACAAACGTGATGTTTATTTGCAGGTACAAAAAGGATGAGAGGATGTTGGTTACCGGAAATTGTAGAGAGCCTTATTGGGTGGTGTCAATCCAAGTACCATATCGAGAAAAAAAGAGATAATTTTCTTGTACATAGAAAAGCCAGTTAAATCCATTAGTATGAAGTTATCCAAAAACAAATTCGTGCGGACTCGACACAAAGCGGACAATATCATATTAATGTGGAGTTAAGACCTGCTAGGCAAGTCCAACAAGTGGTATCAGAGCTTGGTTGTAACGGTCCATAACAATCTCATATGAGCTTCCAATATGGATCAAGGAAAAGGTAGGTGGGCTACCCCAGGATGAGCTTCAAGAGGAGGCAGATGGGCTTCCATTATACATGGGCTTAGTGGGAGTCAGATAGCCAGGAGCTTCCAGTACGGTGTGGTATCAGAGCTATGATTGTAACGGTTCATAACAATCTTAGAGAATGGATCAAGGAAGAGGCAGGTGGGCTACCCCACGATGACCTTCAAGAGGAGGCAAATGGGCTTCTAGTATACATGGGCCTAGTGGGAGTCAGATAGCTAGGAGCTTCCAGTATGGGTCGAGGGGGAGATAGATCACACAGAAGGAGGCAGATTCGACACTTGTCGAGCCCGATGTGTGAAGGGGAAGATTGTTGGTAGTTGTCCCACATCGTTTGGGGGGGGCAGATAGTCAAGGAAGAGGCAGGTGGGCGGTGCAAGATGTAGACAGATTAATCGAAGGTGTAAGACCACAGGTTATGGGATTCTTGGTTTGAGGGGAGGATTATTGGGTGGTGTCAACCCAAGTACCACATCAAGGAGAAAATAGATATTTCTCTTGTACATAGAGCAACCAGTTAACTCCATTAGTATGAGGCCTTTTGGAGTTACCCAAAAACAAATCCATGCGGGCTCGGACCAAAGAGGACAACATCATACGAATGTGGAGTTAAGGCCTGCTAGGTAAGCCCAACAAGCTTGTTATTAATGGTCCATAATGATCTTGATGGGCTTCCAGAATGGACCTTGGAAGAGGCAGATGGGATATCCCAGGATGGGCTTAAGGAGGAGCAGGTAGGCCTTCCAGTGTGGGCCTAGGGGGAGCCAGATATCCAGGAACTTCCAGTTTGGGTCAAGGGGAGCAGATCACATAGAATGGTGACAGATTCGGCAATTACGAGCCTGATATGTGAAAGGGGAGATTGTTGGTAGTTGTCTCACATTGTTTGTGGGAGGGCCAGATAACTAGTTTATAAGCAGTCAGTTAACTTTATTAGTATGAGGCCTTTTGGGATGTGCCAAAAAACAAATTCATGTGAGCTCGGCCCAAAGCGGACAATATCATACTAATGTGGAGCTGCTTAGCGGCCCTACAAGTGATATCAGAGTTAGGTTATAATGGTTAATAACAATTCAATGGGCTTCCAAATGGGCCTAGGAAGAGGCAGATGGGCTATCCTAGGATGGGCTTCAAGTGGAGGCAGATGGGCTTCCAGTATACATGGGTCTAGGGGGAGCTAGATAGCCAGGTGAACTTTCAGGCCAGTATGGGTCAAGAGGGAGCCAGATCACACAGAAAGGAGGCAGATTCACACAGAAAGGCAGATTCGGCAGGTATCGAGCCCAATGTGTGAAGGAGGAGATTGTTAGTAGTTGTCCCACATCGTTTGTGAGAGGGGTAGATATATAGTTTATAAGCAGCTAGTTAACTCCATTAGTATGAGGCCTTTTAGGATGTGCCCAAAAATAAATCAGCGTGGGTTCGGCCCAGAGTGGACAATATCATACTATTGTGGAGTTAGGCTCGCTTAGCAAGCCCAACAATACTTTTCACCGCTCAACTAGCATAGGGGTACAGTTTAGTCAATGTGTTCTAATTTTCATTTTGTTTCATGTCTCATGTTAAGAGGGAGAGTAACTTTGTAGCTCATCTCCTCGCTAAATTATATCCGTTTAGTTCGCAACATATCTGGGAAAATCATTGTCCTAGAGAAGTAGAAAAACTTGTACTAAAGGATAAACAAAGCGTCACTCTTGCATAGTTAACCTAAGCTCTAAACTTTTCCCTAAAAAAAGGTGGCATACGGGTAAGTATTTCGTCCGGGAGGTGGTCAGACCCGAAAGAACAGTTAATTTTTTTTTTTTGGATGAGGTAGATTCATGATGATCTATGAATATTATTTTGTTTCATGGTTTTCCAGGATCCAAGAGTGTAGAGCTGTTAACGAAACTAGCTGTTCGTGAACAAGCTCGAGCTCGGCTCGTTAAGAGCTCGATTCGGCTCGGTTCGTTAAGAACTTGAGCTCGAGCTCGAACACAAAAAAGTGTTCGTTAAGCTAACGAGCTCGAGCCGAACTTTTAGCATGTGCGGCTCGAGCTCGGCTCGATTTTGTTCGGCTCGATTCAGCTCGAAAAATTGTATATATTTTATATTTTTATATATTATGTATGTATATTTTTATATTATTTTATATATAGGCTTAATAACCTTTTGGCCCTTCAAATTTGTACAGTTATGCCCATACAGCCCTAAAGTTTCAAAGCGTTCCTTTTCGCCCCTCCAACTTCAAAAATGTACCTTTTAGCCACAAATCGTCGTCTCTGGCCTTTAAAAGGCGACTGTTTTGTGTCAAAAAGACGACGGTAAAGTGGCTAAAAGGTACATTTTTGAAGTTAGAGGGACGAAAAGTAACGCTTTGAAACTTTAAGGCTTTATGGGCATAATTGTGCAAACTTGAAGGGCCAAAAGGTAATTAAGCCTTATATATAATATATATTTTATATAGCTTGGGATGGGTCAAAAAATGATAGAATGTTATTTACTTGGGCTATTAGTGGATTTAAGTCTTTTTTTTTGGTTAATTTCTTTTATTTTTTTGACAATTTTAAAAAAAAAATTTGTTAACGAGCTGTTGATAAGAGCTCGAGCTCGACTCGTTTTCGTTCGATAAAAGCTCGAGCTCGGCTCGGTTCATTAACGAGCTCGAGCTCGAATATATATTTTGTTCGATAAGAAAGCTCGGCTCGGCTCGTTTCGTTAGGAAAAAAATTTAAGCTCGGTTCGATCAAAACTCGGTTCAGCTCGGTTCGTTTACTGCTCTAGAAGAGTGTACCACATCCTGTCGTCCGATGGTAAGAGCTTATCCTTTGTCGTCCCAGGTATTGTGTTCGATTTCTAGCTCCCCCAAGAATTATAGAGAATGGATATTACTTAAGATGAGCAACACAAACGAACAACTTTGAATTTTCCATGTGAGAGTACAACTCGCTAAAATTAAATCACACCATCCTTGTAAACTCAAGTCACTGTCGAACTTTATAAAAATGTCTTGACCTGGATTTTTCTCTAAATATTACTCCTCACAAAGCTTCTATTATTTGGATTTATGAGAGATAGCTTTGAGACAACTTAATTAGATTCTATTATGCTTAGTTTTATTGTATAGACTAAGTAGAACATACTGTCACAGCCAAAGTATGTTCTAGTAACCAAATAAATTATTGTCATGTAATAAGCAAGGAGTACATCAGCTCGACAACATGAATAAAAGTTACCGTCATGTCACTGACAGTAAGGTTACAAAAAGACAGCATGTTGCAAGTCATGACAGAATATACAATCTGATAGTAACATTGGCGGAAGCCTGGAGACAGGAACATTCTCATATCTTAACCGTAAGTCTGGAATTCCTGACAGCAACATTGGCGAGGATTCATACTATCATTAAAATAATATTCTCATGACAGCAGACTTGGCGTCTTAGGATACTATCTTAAAGGGAATCTTTTTGAATTGGGGATCTACTCAGTCAAATATGTGACAAACAAGATGTTAAAGAAACAGCCATGCTGCTGTATCTCAAGATAGTAGCAGACCTGCAAAGACTACGACAAAAGCTTGATAGATAACAAGACAAAATTTAACAATTCGAGAGTATGGCAAATCAACATCTACTAGAATTGTGTTCGCTTAATTTAGAATGTATCTAGATTGCTTTTTATGTACTGATAACTCTGATTGTATAGCAATTTAGGTAAGTCACATGGGTCTACAATTTGTAAGGAGCTACCACTTGAAAATGATAGCAGCTCCACAACCCATGTAGATAGATATGGTAGAACAAAGTAAGATATATAGAGTTCTATCTCTCATTCTATCTGTATCACTCAAGAAACTGAAGCTGGAGAAAATAAGCAAAATAAATAAAATATTTATTTTGTGAGAAAAAGTTGAGCAACTACTTATGAATGCATTTCTTCTACTGATAAACTTCGAATCTTTACTATAGTTATTGAAGTAAATATTTTAATTTATCAGTATTGCATTCAATCCCCCCTTCTATAATACTTAGGGACCAACATCTATCGTGATACTGATACCCTAAAAAGCAAGGACCTCAGAAAGCTAGCTAGTTTACATTTGAAGAAGGGAATAGGGATGAGGTAAATCTACAAACATTGGAACCACTCTGCTAGAAAGTCTGTAACATTGAAACAACAAGCACTGAACTCTAGAATTCTTACTGCCACATGCTCTACAGAATACGGGTGCAAAGACTGGTTTGTAAAAGAAGTCATCAGTCTGCAACATTAAGATCCATCATTTTCTTGCATGCTGAGTTGTTCTTAATTCCTATTAATATGATGAAAACTCAATTCATTTAGACTCTAGAAGTATCTCAACCATGAAATGATAAGTTAAACCATAGAAAAATGAAATTTCTTAGAACCTTACAGCTTCTGAAATGAAAAAAGACAAAGAATAAAAGAAACCATGTTTCAGTGTGATCAAGTAAACACAATGGTGAAAATGCTTAGAAGTAGAACTACATGTAATATATTGGAGGACTATTCATTCGCCTTGAAAACATGTAATAAGATATCACATATAGAATGCTAGTTCTAACAAAAGAAAGAATTACAGACTGCTTCAAAGTCATGCATATCCATATATTTGTAATGAATCAAGCAATTAATGTTGCTTCTCATTCTTATGTTCAAGCCAGCTATAACTTGGATTCTTGACACTGCTCTTCCTACTCATCATTTCTCTCACATATTTCACCTCATCACATCATGGGTTGAGTTCTAAAGAGAATCTCATTAAAGAGAGAACTCAAAGACCCCATCTAAGACCATCCATCTATATTTCTAATATTTATTATAGATCAATTAATAGCACTACAATAAAAGTGGCCAAAACCTACCACGTGATTGGTAGTTTTTAGCAATAAATTAGTAGAAAATGGGGTCAATTCCTACTAACTGCGTTGGTGAGAATTGCTCTAGTCAGAATTGATGGTTGGTAGGAAATGATACCTACCTTAAAAAATGGTCCCAGATGGCATGCCACATGACGGTGGACCCGGACACGTCATTGGCCATGTCAACTAAAATGTGGTTCCCGAAGGGTGACATGGCCGTCCACGTGTCATGGGCCCTGTCTCCACGTCACATTTGACCCCAGTCAAGGCTTCATTTCCTACCAAGTTGGTAGGTTTTGACTAGGCTCATTTCCTACCATATTGGTAGGTTTTATTCCAGTGGCATGTCAAATGTGCTATTTCCTACCAAGTTAGTAGGTTTTGACTAGGCATATTTCCTACTAAGTTGGTAGGCTTTATTCCAGACGCATGTCAAAAGTGTCATTTCCTACCAACATTTCTATTTCCTATCAAGTTTTTCTTACCACATTCATCAATTTTTTGGTTTCGAATGGTAAGTGTTGTATGAAATGACTTGAATGTGGTAGGTTATAGCCCAGATTGGTAGGAATTTCTTGGCCAATTTTTTTAAAAAATAGTGATTCATTAATATTCATGTAGAACAAATTGCACAATAAAAAATCTCTAAATCATAGGCATACATCTGTTAGGTCCAATAAGATTGTAGAAGGGGGGGTTGAATATAATCTATACCGTTTATCGAAATTTGTCCGGTTGATTTAAACTTGGTTTAGACAAATTTGTGCGGAATCAAATGAAACAAGATTCAAGTTAAATATAACGATATATTAAACTCGAGGGTTGTTACAAAATCAGTATAGAGTAATATCTAGTTAAAAAAAATTAGAAAATTTGACATGAACTTTTCTAGATTTGTTAATAAAAATCGAGATATAAATTAGGAGTAAAAACTCGCTAATAGTACAAGAGTAGTAAACAAACAAGTTCGAGCGGATAGAATATTACAAAATATATGAACTTGATTGTAGAGAAATTAAATGGCTTTTGCAGGTCTTTAAGAAGAAAGAGAGATGTCAGCTGGGTTTTTTTTTGTGTTTGATGAAATGTGTAAGTATGGTAGTACTTGGCCGCCAGAGTGATATTTATGTTGAAAGATACTGAAGTCTCTGCCAAGTTTTAGACAATTAACCTTCAAACTACCTTTCAAATTGCTAGGTATTACCTTTGCTGTTTAGTCTCTACTACCTTTGAACAATAGCTGGCACTACCTTCTTTTAACTCGGTACTACCTTTCAACAGAACCACAACTACCTTCGGTACTACCTTTCTGAAAAGGTAGTACCAATACAATTTTTAGCTTTAATTAATTAAATAATTTTCTAATAATCATTTAATTAATTTTCTTTTACATAAAATTCTGATTTAATTAATTAAGTAATTATTTTAATGAACAAATTAATTTTGATATAAATTAATTTATTAATTTAATTAATCATATAATTTAATCAATTAAAGGAGAATTATTATGAATCTTTTAATAGCCAAATCTTTTCCTGAACCACTTAGGTTAATGAAGGAATACCACTGAATTTTCTGTTGACGTTCGATGTACTATCTGGTTCATGAACGACTGACTTCAATGATTGTTCTTCATATCTGACATTTAAGAATGTGATCCTTTTTCTTTTCTCATCTCTCTTTAATTCTCTTGTACACAGACTGTCAATCATCTGTCACTGTAGAAATCTCTGTCACTCTAAATGAATTCACTTCTTGTCAAATACTTCACTGAGGCTTGATCAGATGTCTGAACTTCTTTCAATGCAGTAATCTTCAAGTCTACATATTGACTTTAATAATTTTTCTTCTGACAGATAATACTATATGAGATTCCTGTGACAGTTATATATTATTTACTTATTACAATCTAATTTAAGTTGAGTTGAGTCCTCGAAATACAAATAGGCCATGTCATATGCCTTTTAATCTCCCCCTATTTGTTTGTTGAAAAATAACAAGCAAATTCCTAGAGGATAACTCAACTAACTCAACTTAATCAAGTAAAAGATAAAACTGTAAGTGCAAAGCAAATAATGAAAAAGTTCTAGTTTATATTAACATTTTCCAGATTCAGACATAAAGATTAATACAAGATAGATGATCCTCTAGACTGATCATGTAATACAATTTTCCTATCTTGATCTACCTAAGCCCTAAAGATATTATATGTAGAGTAGATCTTCAACCAGATGTGCCTTGATCCCTTATCTCTCCTTCTTCCGGTTCTTCCAAGGCATTGAGCAAATCATAATCATAGACACATTCCTTTCCAGTTACTAAACCCTCTGATCTAACAGGCTGAGTTCTGAGCTTCTTCTTCAACTTATTCTGAAGGTATGTATATTTACTGATGTTGTCTTGAGTATAGGATTGGATAATAATGGCAACAAATGTCTTATCATCAGTAACAAAGCCAGTAGTCCTAATCATATGTTCTAGTCACACCAAATGAGAAGTAGTGTATCCTTTCATTGAAGTTAAGTCAAAGTAACAGGATTGGAGTATGTCATTCTTGAGAAACTTGACATGATGTGGAGTTTGTATTACTTTTGGACTAGCTCTATATGCATACTCCCTAAGTTTCTCATAGAGTAGTATATTAAGTTCATACATCCTTTTTACCTTTTGAATTAAAGCCCAGAGTTCAGTAAACGATCTATCCTGAAAAAATTGAAGTGAAGCTTTGAGTGTCCCATATTTATGATAATCAACATGAATTACCAACTCTTTTGCAACTCTATCAAATCCAGCCATTATCCTTGATAAGCATCTATATATAGTGTATGATCTGGATTGACTTGTTCAAATTATTCAAACATTTGAGAAGACGATGATCATCATTATTAGTGGTTTGAAAAGTATCTATCATTTGCCTCGCAGCATCCCACTTCGGACCAATCTTCAATTGAATGTCCCTTTTTCTTTATTGTAAATTGATTGCATGTAGTCTTTGCTTCTCTACATCTTCTGCTTTCTTCAATTCAAGTCTCTGAGCAATAAGCTGAATTGTCCTTTGAAGCTTGTCTTCTCTCATCCTTAAACTTGCTTGCTCCTGCTGAAGATCTTTTTCAAATTGAGGGTCCACTGGCACTTCATCTTCCCAGTTACTTAGATATTCTTCAATGTTAGCTTCATTCTCACCAGAAAACTTAACTTCAATAAAAATATCAACGTCATCAGCTTCTCCCATATAGTATCTTCAGTGTCTTCTTCTGGAATAACTTCAGTTGCTGTCTTCTTCCCTTTATCACTCATATACCCCTTATCACTTCCTTGAGATTCTCCCCCTCTTGACTTCTCCCCCTTAGTTGGCTTATCCTCTACAGATTTGTCGTAAGCAGCTCCAGAGTCTCCTCCATCACCATTTCCACCTTGATTTTCAAAGAATCTCCTCTGTTCATCAGTGATTGTGTGAGTTGGTTTGAGAATGTTGTACAGGTGATTCATCCCTTCACTTAGATATTCATAATTACCTTCTAACTTACTAAAGCGGCCTTCATAAAAATCATCATTTACACGAAATTTCATATGAAGCTCGTTGTTAGGTCCAATAAGATTGTAGAAGGAGGGTTGAATACAATCTATACCTTTTTATTGAAATTTGTCTTTAAGATTTATTTTAAACTTAATTTAGACAAATTGGTGCGAAATTAAATGAAACGAAGTTCAAGTTAAATATAACGATATATTAAACTTGAGGGTTGTTACAATATCAGTACAGAGTGATATCAAGTTAATAAAAACAAATTCAAAAATTCGACATGAACTTTTCTAGATTTGTTAATAAAAATCGATATATAAACTAGGAATATAAATTCGCTAGTAGTGCAAGAATGATCAATAAACAAGTTCCAGCAGTTAGAATATTACAAGGGGCTGGAACTTGAATTACTATAAAAATTAAAAGCTCTGGCAGTTGATATTAAAGAAGAGAGAGTTTGATGCTTGGTTCTGTCTTTTATCTTCTGTCTTTGTTGATGATTGAATAAGGCGGCTGATCTTTTCTTTTATAAACACTTAAACAAATATCTACTGCCCAATTTTTGTACTAATACACTCGGTAAGAGTATGAGTACCAAACCTAGTAAGAGTATGTGTTTGTTGTCTTTAACAAGAGTTTAAAACTCAATAAGAGTATGGATAGATGGGTAAGAGTATAGACTTAACCACTCGGTAAGAGTATGACAACAGCTTGAGTAAGAGTATACCTTTTTCAACCTTTGGAAAGAGTATGACCCAACCATTAAGAGTATGCCTTTTACATTTTCAGTTCTCAGTAAGACTATGGCTTAAGACTGGGTAAGAGTATAATATATACTCGGTAAGAGTATATCTTATATGCAGCAATTGTATCACTCAAACCCTAGTAAGAGTATGGTTTTCTCAGCAAGATTATTGACTTATTTCCTTGTAAGAGTATACTTTGAATACAGTAAGAGTATAACTCAAAACCCAGTAAGAGTATGAGATACTCTTACTAATACAACCTTTAAACTCTTTTAATTATTAACTAATAATTCAAAAATTAAATAACTTGAAAATTAATTTAATAAATAAATCATTCAATAATATAGTTATTTAATAATAGAATTATTATTAATTCTTGATAGCCACAAACTCTGTTGAACCACTGAAAATAATAAGGAGCAACCACTGAATCATTTGTTGACGCTCGATGTACTGTCTGGTTCATAAGCGACTAACTCCAACGATTGTTCTTCATTTCTTACTTTAAATTGTGATTCTTATCTCTTCCAAAATCTCTTCAATCTCATTTTTCACTCTGTCTATATTGTCACTCTCACTGAAGAAATCCCTCTCACTGTAAATAATCTAATGGCTTCAATTCTACACTGAGGCTTGATCAATTAACTGAATCTTCTTTCAATGTAAAACATCAAAATTATAGATTGACTTTGTCTTCTTTCTTCTGGTAGATAATACTTATCTGAGATTCCTGTGACAATTATATTATTTACATATTACAATCTAATTTAAGTTGAGTTGTATCTTCGAAATATAAATATGCTATGTCATATGCCTTTCACTCGTCCACTTTAGCAGATATTTTGTCAGTGGTATAACGACCTAGAAAATTTCGCAATTATTTAAGTGTTTAATTAATTGTTAAATGTGAATTACGTGGTGTGAATATTTTGTGAAGATAAAGTATGTGTTAATACATGTTTAAATGATTATATGATGATTTGCAAGTTTCATATGTGCTTGTATATTTTTATTTACATTTTTTAGTATTAAAAACTATTTTAAACAAACATTTTTAATCTTCTGAGATTTTTATAAAATCATTGGAGTCGTTTGAAATCATGAAATCTTTTGTATTATTATATTTATGATACTAATTAGTTTTTAAAATTGTTGGGTGAATTAATTTGTGTGTGTAAGTATTTTAAAATGATTTTACAAGCTTTATTGCATTTAAAGAGTCTTTATTTGTAAAATTCATATAAAATTCATTTTTGACTCTAAAAATATTTTAAAAATATGGGAATGTCTGTAATTTCATGTTTTAATTTTTATTCATTTTTCTATTTAATTTCGATTTTTGAAGTGATTTAATTGAATTATTAATTGCATTTGAGAAGACGATGATCATCATTATCAGTGGTTTGAAAAGAGTCTATCATTTGCCTCGCATCATCCCACTTCGGACCAATCTTCAATTGAATGTCCCTTTTTATTTATTGTAAATTGATTGCATGTAGTCTTTGCTTCTCTACATCTTCTATTTTCTTCAATTCAAGTCTCTGAGCAATAAGCTGAATTGTCCTTCGAAGCATGTCTTCTCTCATCCTTAAACTTGGTTGCACCTGCTGAAGATCTTTTTCAAATTGAGGGTCCACTGGCACTTCATCTTCCTAGTTACTTAGATCTTCTTCAGGGTTAGCTTTATTCACACCAGGAAACTTAACTTCAATAAAAACATCAACGTCATCAGCTTCTCCTATATAGTATCTTTAGTGTCTTCTTCTGGAATAACTTCAGTTGCTGTCTTCTTCCCTTTATCACTCATATACCCCTTATCACTTCCTTGAGATTCTCCCCCTCTTGACTTCTCCCCTTTAGTTGGCTTATCCTCTACAGATTTGTCGTAAGCAACTCCGGAGTCTCCACCCACTACACCAAATATGGCCTATTGCAACACCAATATATATTTGTGTTACAAAAAGTGTTACAAGAGATACAAAACTTGGTAATCTATTGCAATATTTTAAAAAATGTTGCAAGAAATACAAAAAGTGTTGCAAGCAAAATGATCATTTTCAAAATTTTATAACAATTGCAATACTTTTGCAAAAGCGTTACAATATACGAAACAGTTTTAATCAGTTTTTCCAAAATTGTAGGCGGGAACTTGTTTTTTCACTGGGCGGGATAATACACAAAATTAAAACACAAAAACAAAAACTTAATCTCTCTCAGCCGCTCTTCTCTCTCGACCTCTCTCTCCCATCTTTCTCACTCACTTATCTCTCTCACTCATCCCTCTCGCTCTTCTCTCTGTTTTGATTATGTTCCTTATTGCTTATTTGATTTTGCTCTTCTTCATTCTTGTGTTTTAATTTTCAATTAGGGCTTTAATTGGGGCTTTTTCTTGATGGGCTTCAATTAGGGCTTGCAGTTCGAGGTATAATTTGACCTGCACGATGATTAGGTTTTAGTGGTTTAAGAAGACTAGGAGGAAAGCTTTATTTTCTTCTGTGGAAAAGATTAAGGAAGGTTTGTGATTTTTAACTTGTATAATTGTATATTTTAATTGGGTTATTTAGCAAATAATTGTATGGTTAACTTCAATTGTTTATTGCTGTCTGTTTATGGTGTTTTCAGTGTAGATTTTTCAAGGACTCGAGTGAAGAAGAAAGAGAGCATGCTAAAAAATTTATGGAGTATCAGGTACTTGTATCGCCTTTTATTTTTTGTATTTGTAATCTTGTTCAAATGCTTAATTTTTCTACAGAATTGCTTATGTGAATTAGGTGGTAAAGACTAAATCTTTAACGTCCTTCTTTAAACTTTTCAACTTTTTAGAACAAACATGGTGGAAAGGTGAAGCTGCTATCTATTATAATGCCAATATCTGAGTTTGATAATTCTGAGAAGGGAGATGCTCTGTACGGTATGACTCCTCTGTTCCCAGTGTGTTACCTTTTTAAGTCTTTTTTTTATATCTAGTGTTCGTTACACAACTTTTACCATCATAAAGTTTTATTGCTTTTATGTAAAAGAATGGCATGCTGGCCAATTATTTGGGGTAATAGTATTTTGAAACAGGGTGACTCTACTTTCTGAGACAAGCCTCTGGAGTGTTGACTCTGCATCATCTTGCTTATTGCTTCTGAATCAGTAAGATGGTGACTAGCATGAGTCCTGCAGGCTGCCCTAGCTCTAAGCCCTCCCTCTTATAAGATATATGCCCATACTACTACTCTCTTGACACCTCAGCCATACTTGTGGAATTTAGGGCAGAATCTTTATCTGTCTCCAGCTTGTTGGTTAGACTGAGGACACTCTGACACGATTTAGAGATCAAAAGTTGAGCATTATGTCACTTCCGTTTTGGGTTGGAAACTTCTCGAAGATAAGGGGGTCGAATAAAAAAATATCAAAATTATATGTTTGTATTATCTACTTTTTAAATAGAATCATTGTAGTTGATAATCATTGGTGTCCTGTAAGTAACATTATCCATGATATTTTGTCCCGTTTTTGGATAATTATTTACTTTATGATCACATACAAGAAAGACATGGTTTTTCTGGCCTTTAAATTGAACTGCAAAGTTTTATATAGAATGAACTTCTGATATGCAGAGGATACCACCACCATTGTTTGTATTGAGTTCACGACAAGTTCCAATAATTGGTTCCATTATAAATAGATAGATAGTTTTTTTAGTCTTGTACGAGTAGGAAATTAGTGCAATTACTCAAGAAATAGCAGAAAAGGTAACTGTAAGTCGATAACAACTGAGTGGTGGTGTGGACCGACCTCTCTTTGTGTAGTGTACAAACATGTGATATGTGGGGTGCATAAATGCAGGGAGTTTTTTCAATTCTAACATGGGAGGTTACAGAGTTTTGCTGAATTTATTGACTTACTCCGGATGCAATAGCTTTTCTTAGTCACTTGTAGGAAACTTGACAATATAAAAGTATTCAGGAATCACCTGGGAAATGTATGACTGTATAATGATATAAGTACATGTCTGGAGTAGAAGACTTTTTACTTATAGAAGTTGGTAAAAAAGAACGTAGTTCATACAATGCAATACATGTATTGTGTTTTTTTACCTTCATTATATTATGTTGATCTGTAGGCATTTTATATAGCATGGTGGAGAGCATGCAACTGTGATGGGAAATGTTGGGTTTTAGTGCCAGGAGGAAATTACAAGCTTGGTCCTGTTGTTTTCTATGGGCCATGCAAAGGGGTCACTAGTTTTTATATTCTGGGAGATATTGTAGCTCCTACTCATCCAGCACAGTTCACATATCATTGGATCATCTTTAAATATGTTGACCAATTGTTGATCAAAGGTGGTGGTACATTGGATGGTCAAGGTGCTAATTTTCATAATATCTTATACATATTTTATAGGAAAACTAATTTTCTTCATGAGATTGAAGAAAATGTATCCATCGCTGCTATATATAGTAATTATATTCCTTCCTAATTGCTTGCTGGTTCCTCACATGCTAGCTATGAACAGCGCTTATCTATCCTAAAACATGCAAAGGCCGACAAGGAGGGTATGATAACAAAAATCTCTATAATGTTGGGACTTGGAGAATCTGACGATGAGCTTAAGGAAGCTATGGCTGACTTGAGGGCTATAGATGTTGATATTAGTTCTACATACTAACTTGTGGTTCTATTGGTGCAGCAACTCACTGTTAAAGAATACATTTCACCAGAGAAATTTTCCTTCTAGAAAGAGTATGGAGAATCCATTGGTCACGAGGCCGATGACGAAAGTGATGATTGATGATGATCAATTAAGTGTGTACTTTTAGTAGTAGTTGGTATTTTGACAATTGAAAGACTAAGTTTAATGTAGAATTGCGATGTAATTAGTCGACATGTGTTTCGACTTTAAACTTAAGTAGTACTATGGGCTGTATTGACATTGTCTTGTTGGATTTGAAATGTTATTTCTGGGTTTGGTATTCTTTTGTGCAAGGCGTATTAAAATTTCAAACAGGACATTGCAATTCGGACTAATAAAAGTGTTGCAAATAAGTGTTGCCAACTAAATCTAAAAGTATTACAATAGGGATAAAAATGTTGCAGGATAATGTTGCTAAAAAACCAAAAGACATTGCAATAGACACAAAAATGTTACATCAAAATGTTGCAATAAATTGCCATTGTAACATTTTAACTAAATAAATGTTGCAAAAAAGTGTTGCATTAGTCTGTTGTAACACCTTAAAAATGTTACTAAAACATATAAAAGTGTTACAACAAACTCTTATTGTAATACATCAAGAAGTGTTGCAATAAGTTCGAAAAGTGTTGCTATAGAGGGCATATGCAACGTCGGCAAATGCAATGCCGAGTTTTCGCAAAAGCGTTACATAAACATATATTGTAACATTTTTGGGGCCTAATAATACACTTTATTGGCGTTGCAATTGGCCATATTTGGTATAGTGACCTTCAGGGTCTCCTCCATCATCATTTCAACCTTGATTTTCAAAGAATCTCCTCTGTTCATCAGTGATTGTGTGAGCTGGTTTGAGAATGTTGTACAAGTGATTCATCCCTTCACTTAGATATTCATAATTACCTTCTAACTTACTAAAGCGGCCTTCATAAAAATCATCATTTACCCAAAATTTCATATGAAGCTCGTTGTTAGGTCCAATAAGATTGTAGAAGGAGGGTTGAATACAATCTATACCTTTTTATCGAAATTTGTCCGTTAGATTTAATCTTAATTTAGACAAATTTGTGCGGAATTAAATGAAACAAAGTTCAAGTTAAATATAACCATATATTTAACTTGAGGGTTGTTACAATATTAGTACAGAGTGATATCAAGTTAATAAAAACAAATTAGAAAATTCGACATGAACTTTTCTAGATTTGTTAATAAAAATCGAGATATAAACTAGGAATATAAATTCCCTAGTAGTGTAAGAATGATCAATAAACAAGTTCTAGCAGATAGAATATTACAAGGGGCTTGAACTTGAATTACTATAAAAATTAAAAGCTCTGGCAGTTGATATTAAAGAAGAGAGAGTTTGGTGCTTGGTTCTGTCTTTTATCTTCTGTCTTTGTTGATGATTGAATAAGGAGGGTGATCTTTTCTTTTATAAACACTTGAACAAATATCTACTGCCCAGTTTTTGTACTAATACTCTCGGTAAGAGTATGAGTACAAAACCTAGTAAGAGTATGTGTTTGTTGTCTTTAACAAGAGTTTAAAACTCAGCAAGTGTATGGATAGATGGGTAAGAGTATCGACTTAAACACTCGGTAAGAGTATGACAACAGCTTGAGTAAGAGTATACCTTCTTCAACCTTTGGTAAGAGTATGACCCAACCATTAAGAGTATGCCTTTTACCTTTTTAGTTCTCAGTAAGACTATGGCTTAAGACTGGGTAAGAGTAAGAGTATATCTTATATGCAGCAATGGTATCACTCAAACCCTAGTAAGAGTATGGTTTTCTAAGCAAGATTATGGACTTATTTCCTTGTAATAGTATACTTTGAATACAGTAAGAGTATAACTCAAAACCCAGTAAGAGTATGAGATACTCTTACTAATACAACCTTTAAACTCTTTTAATTATTAACTAATAATTCGAAAATTAAATAACTTGAAAATTAATTTAATAAATAAATCATTCAATAATATAGTTATTTAATAATAGAATTATTATTAATTCTTGATAGCCACAAACTCTGTTGAACCACTGAAAATAATAAGGAGCAACCACTGAATCATTTGTTGACGCTCGATGTATTGTCTGGTTTATAAGCGACTAACTCCAACGATTGTTCTTCATTTCTTACTTTAAATTGTGATTCTTATCCCTTTCACTATAAATAATCAACTGGCTTCAATGCTACACTGAGGCTTGATCAATTAACTGAATCTTCTTTCAATGTAAAACATCAAAACTATAGATTGATTTTGTCTTCTTTCTTCTGGTAGATAATACTTATCTGAGATTTCTGTGACAATTATATTATTTACATATTACAATCTAATTAACTTGAGTTGTATATTCGAAATACAAATAGGCTATGTCATATGCCTTTCACTCGTCCACTTTAGCAGATATTTTGTCTTTGGTATAACGACCTAGAAAATTTCGTAATTATTTAAGTGTTTAATTAATTGTTAAATGTGAATTATGTGGTGTGAATATTTTGTGAAGATAAAGTACGTGTGAATACATGTTTAATTGATTATATGATGATTTGCAACTGTCATATGTGCTCGTATATTTTTATTTGCATTTTTGAGTATTAAAAACTATTTTAAACAAGCAATTTTAATCTTCTGAGATTTTTATAAAATCATTGGAGTCATTTGAAATCATGAAATCTTTTGGATTATTATGTTTATGATACTAATTAGTTTTTAAAATTGTTGGGTGAATTAATTTGTGTGTGTAAGTATTTTAAAATGATTTTACAAGCTTTATTGCATTCAAAGAGTCTTTATTTGTAAAATTCATATAAAATTCATTTTTGTCTCTAAAAATATTTTAAAAATATGGGAATGTCTGTAATTTCATGTTTTATTTTTAATCATTTTTCTATTTAATTTCGATTTTTGAAGTGATTTAATTGAATTTTTAATTGCTTTTCAGCCGTGCAAAAGACCAAACTACCCCTAGGGTTATAAACCCCCACCGCCATCAGTTTCTCCCCATTTTTTTGTTATTCCTCCTCTGTTCTTCAACCCCCAATTCTCTCATCTCCTTTTTCTTTCAATTTTCTTCGGTTTGTGCTCCTAAATCCCTCTAAAACTCTGCTTAATTCCTATACAATTTAGTTTTGTTAAGATTAAATAAGTATGTGTAGTTTTTAAAGTTTTATGAGTATATATATGTATGTATATATATCCGAAATTTGACATGCAAGGCTTGAGGGGTGTTGATTTCAGTGTTTGAGGCTGGTATGAAGTTTGTAGAGTATAGAAAATGAAGTTTATAGTAGTTTTGAGGTTGGTCTTGGGTTTTGATCGAAACCCACCGCCGACGATGGCAGTTTCCAGTGGGTGGCTAGCCTGTGGAGGTGGTTTGACAGCTATACAGTGCTAATAGATCATAACAAGTGTTAATTGGTTCAAGTTATTAGATGCATGTGCGAGTTTTGTGATTTATGTGTATAAATTCGAATATATGTGGATGAATATGAATTGATATAAATAATTAGTGTTAATTAGATGTTAATTGTAATGATTATATGCTAATTGTTAGTTAATTAATATGCATGTATAATTTTTCAGAATATGGTAGATAAATTCAAACTTTTGTTGATAATTATAAGTTGTAGAATTGTTAGAGATTAATTAAAAATGATTTGATAATCGTTAGTTGATAATTAGTTAAATTGATACTTTTTATTGATTATTAAGAAATTTTCAGATTTACTTAGTGATATAGATAACATGGTTTTGGTTAAGGTAATGCAATTGTAATTATGGGTATATGTAAATAATTGCTAAATGTTAAGGTGGTGTAATCCTATTTACTAGTCTTGTAAATTTATGAATAGTGGATTGTTAAGAGTATCTAGTTGGTATTGACCTTGAGAATTGGTAACCGATATGGTTTCGACTTATATATGGATTCAAAATATATTGGATTGGTTTGATTGTTGAATTGAGTCGGTTGTATTCCAACGGGCTAGTCCACTTTACAAAGGAAATGCTGTCCAATTTTCGTTAAATATATATTCTTAAATTTTATAGTAATATAATAGAAACTACTTGTAAACCAAGTTGATACCATCTGTTATGTGTTATATGTTAAATGCTTAAGTGACGTATATGATTAGTATGTGCTGTGTGTTATGTACTTAAGTGGTTATTTGATTATACTAAGTTGTTTGATAAGTATAACAAGTACGTGTTATATGTGTTAATTAATAAAGCGTTGTAAGAATCGTTTGGGTAGAATAGTGTAACGCCCCAAATCCCTTACCAGGAATTCGGGTCGTCACATCCTTAACCATACACTTACATACCTTTACGGAATATTCAATCACCTGCTCACAATATAATCTTCAACAATATCCATAATAAACTCCATAATCTACTCCACGGGTTATAGTCTTAGAACAAGTACTTACTAATCCAAAAGTGTTTACACATAATAGTATCCTGTAGAATCTTATTACAACTTCAAAGTACTAGAGCTATTACAATACATAACAGTTAATCCCATATATCACAATATAATTCATAATACTTCTTCCATCTTATTCTCATCTCCGGAACCTTTCTTCTAGCATGCTACGTCCGTTGCAGGACCTTTCCTCTTATCATGGTTCGCCGTACTAGTGCCAGCTCCAATTGCCGCTGTTTTATAATATTTAAAATAGCAAGAATGAGCCAAAAAATGCCCAGCAAGTTTTATATACCATAATCATATATATATCAACAAAACTTCTTCAAGAAATGAAATCCCATATTTTCTTTAACATACTAAAATTTACTCACAAGAACTGATTGAGGACATACCTTTCATACTGTAATTAATACCCACCTTTAGTATTAATTACACTTATCAAATACTGCTGATGGACTATATTTAGGAGATTCTTATCCGTGGGGCTATAATGGATGATCAGTCCTTATGTCTAATATTTTTACTACCGGTAGAGGGGGAGCCGACTTGCTCGGCCTTGATCACCCCAGGATGAGCCGACTTGCTCGGACCTCACCCTAACCCGCATCCAGGAAATCATACATATTTGCTATCTCCAGTCCAGAACATAAGGTGCCAGAGTACCCCTGATCACCTTCAACACTTATCATCTTAGATGTCACGTATAATTCCACGTGCACCTCAATATACTCCTTATCTTAGATGACACGTATAATTCCACGTGCACCTCAATTCATAATAATTATTATCGTTCGGAAACAACGAACGATTACTACTTCCAATAAATCACTCTCCTCTCGAATTATAAGAGGAAAAAATATGAACGACTGCTTTGATCATGGATTTGAATAAAATAATCCAGATCAAATCTCTCATCACCTCCAATAATTAACAAGATAGTTTTTCAAAACATTTATCTCCCTTCGAGTACGAACAATGTACCTCGATACTTGTCCCAATCATATGGACCAATAACTCTTATACATACTACTATACTTATATACTATCCGGATAACATTCACAACAATAATATATATACATGCATTCAATTGCACCAGTATCCGGTAGTTGAGTAACGAGATGAAATACTTGCAACTTGTAAAGAAACATTTTGAACAACATATACCATACATTGAAACATATATACTCTGAATAATAGAGTAGGGTTTATTATACTTGACTGGTGCTCCAGAGGTAGTAGGGGCTCGTGGCGGAATCCGACAATCTAATCAAAGTCAAGAAAACACGCGATTAATCCCCTATACGATCCGCTTATAACTCAATGCTCAGACACTTAAGCCAATAACAAACAAGGCACTAAGGGGTCCCTAAAACTAAAACTACCAGATATGGTTGTAACACTTACCACTGCATATGGTTGTAAAGATATGGTTATATTTAATTCGACAGTTAAGGGTCTCGAACATAGCATCAAAGTGGTTACATTTCTGCGGTAAAATCTTTCGAACCGCTTCCACTAAAACTAGCATAACTCTTAAACCGTAAACTCTTTTAATGTGATTCTTGCGGAAAAATAAACTAGACAACCATATCTTTACAACCATATGCAGTGGTAAGTCCAGAAATCATATTAAGGTTTCATGTTAAACTGTTTTCATGACCTAAAGAAATTTCGTCATTACGATGGCTATAAATCGAACATTTCCATTTTACGAACACTCCAAACAACAAACCAAAGCAACCCATACTTCCATAACCTCAACAAACAACATTCATGCTCCTCTAAAGTCAGTGGTGTGTCTACAATCCAACACCCACCATTTTACGTATTTTATTTAACCAAACAATCATAAAACTCCTTAATATTCGCTTATCTTTATATAACATCAAAACTATATCAAAAACTCATATGAACTCATAGGGTGGGTTAGGATTTTACCTTCTTGGAAGCTCTAACAACACTATCAAGTGTTTATAATCACTTAACAAGCCTTAGATATCCTTTACAAAGCTTAAACCTTAAGAACAAAGCAAGAAAAACACGGTGAGTTACTGTTCACTACTATTCATCCTCCTATTTGGATGCATTTTTGACATAGCTAGGAAGCAAAGTAGAGGCTCATATTTTAACCATACCTTAGTCTCCTTAATACCTTTCTTTTAAGCCATATATCACCAAAAACAAAGCTTGCTAGCTAGGGTTTTGGTTTTGAATTAAATGGAAGGGCCGAATGGAATTTTGGAGGGGGTTGTGGTGTTTTCTTGCTTTTCTCTCTTGCTCTCTTGTTTGGCTAGGTGTTAAATGAAATTTGTGGGATAATTGTGATGAAAAATCAGCACTTGACTCCTCTTAAAACACTTGTACATCATTTGTGGTGAATTAGAGAAGTAATAACATGTTAGCCTTGTTGTCTTACTCTTGAACACACACCTCACCACTTCTTTTTCGTTTTCTTTTCTTGTTTTCTTTTTCCACCAAATCCTAATAATAATAAACCCTAGATGATCATGCATGGTTCTCACTCTTGTTACATATTTAATCCGAAATTTATTTCGCGTTCGCTTTATCGTTTATTCTCGTTATAAAGTTCTAACAATTTCTAGAACGTTCGTTATTCTAACTCGAAGGTTTTCGTTCTAAATCCTCAAATCACCTTTAATAACATAATAAAATATAAAATCCTCAAATTAAATATATCACTTGTCTTGATCGCATTAAAATGCTCTTCACTGCCCGGTCAAATATTCCATAAAAATAAAGTTTGGAATTTCTAAATTCCGATCGCGTTTACGTACACTTATTTACCTCATAGATCACCAATATAACCTCGAAATATCCATTTCTAATCCTGTACATAGGGTGACATGAAAAATTTTCTTAATCCCCAAAATCACTATTCATCCATAATTTCACTGTTCATCCATGTAAATCACTATTCATCCAAAAAATGAGAATTTCTCTCAAGTACAGAAATTAGGGTTAGTACAAATAGAGTTAGATGATTAAGAGTATAACATACTGAAGTAGTATTTTCTTTTATATAGGTACTAGTAGAAAGCCAGTTAAGAATCAGTACGATAGTAAATGGAATTTTGAGAAGGAAGGTATTTATCAGAGTTGACAAGTGTATTGGCATTGAGACTGATGCGTTATAGATGAAAGACGCAAGTGCAGTTTAGTAGAGATCGACGTATAGAGAGTGAGGAATCGATGTGTTGGAATCAGGACTACGTGTATTGAGGCAAGTGTTTCTATCCCTCACTTATTGTTCAAGTGAAGTATATCTGCTTCTGTTGTTTATAACATGTTTCATTCAAATCAAATTGCGAGTAACTTGTACCTTCTTATACCATTCCATTGAGTTATCTTTTGAGTTATCCTTTGATATACATTGATTGCTATGCACCCTACCACTATCTCTTTATATTAACAATGAAGCTTGATTCCTATAACTTGTCCCCTGCTTTAGAATTATACCTTATAAACCCAGTCAGACTTTCAAATTTTAAATAAGATTTCTAAAACTTAACACATGTTTTATAATTTATTGATTGCTAATTTTCTTCCAGTTTACCAAATCATGTTTTATTAACTCCAGTATTACTTACTCATGTTTTCTTAACCCTTATCCTACCGAACATAGTTTTAGTGAACCAAGTTTTACTGAACCTCTGTTTTAAAGAACCAGGTTTTAACGAACCATGTTTTAAGAAATCATATCTTATTGAACTTGGCTTTTAATGAGCTTTACCTCAACAAACTTTGTTTTAAAAAACTATATGCTACTAAAGCCTGTTTTAAAACTCGAAATCAAATGAACTTTGTTTAGAAAGTAAGACACATTTACTATGCCCAGTCTAGCCATTATTTCATCTATACTAGACCCTTATCACTATACACTGATGTATTACCCTGCTTTAATGTTTTAAAGTTTATACTCAAGTTTCCTCAACCACTACTTTGTACAACATAGATCTTGAAGATGATTACACCCTTAAGCTATCACCATTTCCAAACAAAATGAATTATTTTTTTAAGAATACTTTGAAGTTATTTAAACTGGGTTGATCTGTTATCAGTGAGTTTAATGTACTTCAGGTGAAGGTTTTTGAATGTTTCGATTACTTGAATGCTTTACAGATTTGAATGTTTTTCTCAGTTTTAATGTTTTAAAGTATGATTTATAAACTGTAGGAACTTCATCGAATGGTTTCTACGGATTCCTAAAGATTGGAGAGGCGTAAGAGATCGGGTGACGCCGGTCCAGCCACTATTCTTTTATTTGTGTTGTAGTTCTGGTGGGACCAGTCCAGCACCTTTATAGGCCAATGTGTTGCCTCTTGGGAACCCAAGCTATCCTAATGAAAGGATTTTGTCCAGAGGGACTTCATGTCCGGTATGGGGACTTTACATGGCTGATCACCCGTACTGTCCGTTGTCATGTAAAAACTCCAATCCATTTTAAAAATGAGTTAAAAGATATATGTTTTAAAATCGAGATTGATTTACTCTTCTGAGATAAGTTTATCATTGATCATGTTTAATAATAGTTTATCTAGAAGTTTTTGCTTCACTATACACTTGCTGAGTGTTTTTTGGCTCACTCTTGTTTTATTCATCTAACCTTTCAGCTAGGCTTAAGAATGGTCTACCTACGTCTTATAATTCGAACTAGTGTGGCAAGGTGTTCAATTTCAGATAGATTTCGGAGCCAGCATGGACAAACACAGTTTTGGACTAAGCAAGAGATTTAATGGTATAGTGGTTTGTATCTAGATCGGAAAGAGATGTTGTAATAATTTTTATAGTTTAGATTCTTGTTTCATACCATGACCAGTGATCGATCCTTGTTGAGGGGTCGTTTATGTAATTAAGCTTTATTTAAAGTTATATTTCTTTGTATTGGTTACCCCGGATTTGGGGGCAGCACAAATGGAAGAGAATATCTCTAATCTATCAGAAGCTACTTGAGTCTGAGATTGTAACAAGGTATTGGTATTGGGGGTGAATGTATTCTTCATGTTCAAAATATCATCCTTGATTAAATCCAGCCTGTTGTTGATAGAGGTGGAAGAAGAAGACCGTTCAGCCACTTGTGCTTCAATAATTTGTTTTTCAGCTTCACTTTCTTCAAGTTTCCTCTTCATTGTTTGAATTTGAGCAAGAAGTAAAAGAGTGTTTGTGTCAATGTGTGCACTCACCTGAATTTCTCTCAGAGGTGTTTCACTCACCTGATGTGCATGTGTTTCACTCAGTTTATTGGTGAGCCTCACATCACTCAACACTAGATCCTTTCCTGTAAATGTATCTGCATAAGAAATCACCCTAGCCTCTTCTAGAGAGGTCAGTGGTGGTGCAATGGGAGTTCGCAAATCCCAATCCTCAGTCATCTCTATCATTTCATTTGGATTTGATATATGAATTTCTTCAGTGATAGGATAATCGAGTTACCCTCCACTTTTCCCAGATAAATCTACGAGTGGAGACTCCATTAGGGGAGCCAGGAATGTTCCTCCTGGGAGGGGAGATGATGATTCTATTAAAGGTGGCGAAGAATCAAGATTTCCCTCTGAAGCATGTGAAGGCTCTTCTACCGTAATAGTGGTAGGCACTATAACAAACTCTAAGTGCTCTCCTTGCTCGGTGTCCCCAGGCACATCCAAATCTACATGCTCTCCCATTGTTAGTAATAACAGTGGGTTTGTGCTTGACTCACTACGGGATGCCATGGCCCGTGGCGAATTTCAATAGATTCATCCTGTTGAGAGGATGAATCCAGTAACTGTGTATCGGCCATTTCAAAGTCCATATCGTGTTGGGAGGATATGGATAGGCTAGCAGGTGCATCAAGTAATTGTAATCTTCTCTTCTTTGATGGATGCAGAGCTGCGGGTTCACTCTCACTTGCAATACTTCCTCTCCTCACTGGTAACTTTTGTAATGTTTGAATTGTTTGGATAGGATTAGACTCTGTTGGCTCTAAGACCTGGCTTAGAGGTTGTGGTTCTACAACCCTTTGGTCTGGTTCCCTAACAACCACTTGGGTTTAAGATTGAGATATAGAAGTTGAAGAGACAGAAGGCAATACCTGATTAGCTGCTGAAGTCCCGACAGGAGTGGGTTGATCTACTGGAGGCTCAAGTTCTGGCTCAGGGACAGGAGCAGGTGTAATAACCCTAATTTTTGTGAATATTTGAAACCTCAATGAATACTGATTCTATGGGTGTAAGAAAAAACTTTTGCACCCACGCTAAGTACAAATTATTAAATGAAGATTTCGATTTGATATTACGTCTTTACGATGCAAATGAGTGTATGTAAAAGTCATTAGCTTTCGACGAAACCCATTATTTCAAATGGACGTATTTAATCGGGATATTAAGAAATACGAAACGATGCCAAGACCAAGGGAAATTATAATTTAGGAATTTCATGGAATATGTACATTAAATTGAGGTACTTGGAATATTGAAGTTTACTCGAGGAAAATTTCCACCACGAAATGTTTCGTGGATTTATCAAACATGGAACGAAGAAGTAAGCGTTAAATAAGGAATAATAATTAAGGTGACCAAGTTCCATGAAAAACCATGCAAGTTGGCTAGTCAAACCCATCAACCAAGTCAATAAAGCAAGCAACCAAACTAGTTAGCACAAGAAACCATGCAACCAACTAGTTAGCAACATAGTTCTTAAAATGTGGATCACCAAGCATTCAACCTAGTCTAGACATGGAAAAGCAAGCTAGCAAGCTATCCACCTAGCTTTTTACAAAGGGACCGGCTGCACTACTTGATAAGAACCACACACATAGCAGCAGCAACCACTTCAAACAGCCATAACTCCTTCATTTCTCACTCAAATATTATGTTCTATAGCTTGTTGGAAAGGTATTGAGATGCTCTACAACTCTTCTTCAGGAGCCTCGTCCAGAAAAGCATGGTAAGGCCCTCGTTTTTCCCGTTCTTTCAAGAGGGGTATTGTAACTCCGAAAATTACTAAGTGCATTCTTGATGTTTCTTGTTAATTTAAGGTTTGTTAAGGATAGATCAAGCTTCTCCAAGGTTGATACACCACTCCTAAGTGTTTTAAGGATTCAAGAAAGGTATAACATCCCTCCACTCTTAGTTCATGTCAAGTTTATGTCTTATATTTCAAGATCTATAAGTAATAGTGTAGTTCTGGGTGTTTTGGGCCTTTGGTGATGATGTAAGAACCCAGATTTTTGGTAGAATTAAAACTTTTATTATGTAATGGAGTGTGAATGAATAATGGTTACGACTACAATGTATTAGTGGTTTAATGAATGAATATTTAGCGGATTTGGATTCAAGTGTTTATATGCCATGAACAATGTAATTGGTTGACAACTTAGATTAGAATAATCTATCTCCTAGAAAGTAAGACAGGGTATTCCAAAGAGGAAGGAAATATCCTCATGCCATCCAAATCGATATCTAGTATAAGTCCAGTGACTCCGTAAAAAGGATAGGGGACGCTCAAGGAAGCGCGAGAACATCTAAGTACAAGGAATAAAAGAGAGATAAAGCAATGAATAGAGTTTTTGGGGGAAATTGGAATATTATTAGACGACACTATATAGAAGTATTCCGAATGGATTTTTGAGTTCGTATTAATGATCTATAGGCAAAATAAGTGTATGTAAACGATATCAGATTCAGAAAAATAGCACTTTTATTTTCTCCGAGATTTTACTAGACACTGAAGGAATTAAGGATTTATTAAAGAGATTTAAAGAATTTAAATTCAAGGTCCGGCAAAACCCTAACAAGAAATACTTGAGATATTCCTCCGAACGATCAATAAAATTGAGTAATAACCGGACAAAGAAACAAGCAGAGAACCAAGAGATGAGCATATGCAAATTGGTGGGAGAATAAGAAACTAAGGTGACCAAAGAGTAAGTCAACCATAAGCTTGGTGGTGTGTTTGCATTTGTATAAAATGGGAATGCATAATGTGGTGCCAACAAGTGGCACAAGATGATTGGCTGTAATAAAGCCACTTTAATAAAGCTACTTTATGAAAAGTGAAGAGATATTATCCAAGAGAATCACTTTATGCAAGAAACCAAGCAAACAAAAGAAAACAAAACCAAGAACTCTCCAAAATGGAGCTCTCGGCCTTGCACTTTTCCATGGAGTAAAACCCACCTTCCAACCAGTCAACAATTCCAACATAAATCATGTGAGCCTTATAAATCATAACAAAAACTTTGGTTTTTGATTTTGGTTGATGATTCAAAAACTATCTCTAGCCTAGTTAATAAAATCATCAAAGATGATGATGAATAGTAACTTCAAGAACAAAAACTTTAGTTTTTGATTTTGGTTGATGATTCAAGCTATGAAGAGGCTATTCAAGGATCATCCATGGCTTAGAAGTTGTTGTATGCACTCCAAGGAAGGTATAACTCTTAACACCCTTTGTTGAAACCTTGAGTTTTAATGGAGTTTTAGATGTTATATGCATGTATAGCTCTTAAAAATGTGATTGGGTTTTGAATTATGATTAAATGGTTTAGATGAACGGAAAGGCAATGTTTGGCCTTAGTTCAATGTTAAAAAACATGTATATGTGATTCGGAGTGGAAACCATGTTTGTGGGAGGATTGTAATTTTCGAAATATCCGATTTATATCCGTCGTAATGCTAAAATTTCGTTAACCCTTAAAATTCATGCATAACAGTAGGTGTAAGTCTCTAACCTTAATGATTATATGGACTGACCTTATAGATCTCGAGTCATAGATCGTTTTGGCGCGAGAATCGAAACAAAAGGACTTACGATTTAGGAGATATGGCCGATTTAGTAAAAGTGGTTCGAAATCGTAAGTGCGAGTTCGTAACTGAAATTGAACCCCGTTAACAAGATTAATTCAGTGGCGAATCTTGATAATTAAATATTAGAGATCATAAGGAAGGTGTGAGAGAAGACCTCATGTGAAAAGGATCGTTTTTCGATTTTATAAAAATGTTCGAATCAAGGTTAAGTGCGAATGAAACCCTTTGAGGAACACTTGGTTATAACTTTGGAAAACCACTTAGAAAACTATCGATAAATCTCGAGGTATAATCTTTGTTATTAAACGACCGACCTCAGAACTTATACTACTAAAGTACCTACCAAGTGTAAGTGTAATGGCATGCCTTAATAACGAACAAGTGTCAGATCATAACGGTGTTAATAAGAGTACACTAGATGGTGCATAACGAGATAACTTGAAAACGTATTTTAACCTAAGTAAATCATTTACTTGGCATTTCAAAAGCGTTAAGTGATTATTCTTGAATATTTTGATTGTTTATAGATCACCGGACTGACCCAGGACACACCACCCCCACCAGATTACCATGCAAGTTTCCAAGCATTTTGGAACTGTTGTTGTGATAATATATTTGGTTTGATTGTTGTTATACATATGCCATAGCATGCATGCCTACTTTCAGATTATATTGTGATACTTGTTTCATGATTTGAAATTGGCTTATAAGCTAGATACGAGATATATTAGTTATAAGCCGGATATTGGTAAGACCCTTAGTGAAGGGCATATGATCTCATTCTTCAAATATAGACCGGGAGTCAGTATTTCTTGATATATTGTGATTATTTTCTGAGGAAAATATTTAAATAAATATTTTTCCTTTATTCATTTAATGAATATTATTTTGAATATTCATTTTGATTTTTATTTATTTAATGAATATTATTTCGAATATTCATTTGGGTTTTATTTATTTAAATGAATATTATTTTGAATAATCATTTGAGTTTATTTATTTAATGAATATTATTTTGAATATTCATTTGAGTTTTATTTATTTAATGAATATTATCTTGAATATTCATTTAAGGTCTTATTGATATATCGGACATTATTTTGAATATTTATTCGAGGAATTATTTATTTAATGAATAATTTTATATATATTTATTCGAGGGTTATTCATGAGCAATATTCTATATTAAGAATATTCTAGAAATATTTATGATGTAATAAATATTGTTTGAATATTTATTTAATTCTTTTAACTAGTTCCTAAAATAATTTATTTTATTCAAAAATTATCTTTGATCTTCAAATACTATGTAAATTATTTCTGAGTCCTATTATTATTATTTTTTTCAAGGAAGGTTCTCAAAAAACTCCATTCTTCATTCGAATCTATCTTCCAAATTATAAAGGAACCTTACTGGAGAGCTGTTATTTATTTTGTTTGACTTCCCGGTCATAAATCTTTTAAAACTATTCTTTGCACTCGCAACTTGGTTGCTATTTATCAATTGAATCTTTTATTACTTCCTCATCATTCGAGGGGTAAGATTGTTGGAACAAGTCGATATCCATTAACAAGCAACAACTTAAAAATATTGGTGAATTTTCCTTTCCAACTAGATACGACTACTTTGTGGAGTCTTATCAACAATTATTATACTTGGGGAAAGGAAAATGAGCCTTACGTTGGCCAGGGAGATCTAACAGGGCGGTAGACAAGTAAATCCGTTAGTCCTTCCTTCTACCGGTAGTAAAACTAATTTGAGCTGTACAATCTGTGACTGATCATCGTAAGGGTTGGAACAGCGGGCGCGGTGAATACTCTAGTATTAGTTCATCATCCAAGTCTATCTATTTTCTGCAACATGTATTAAAGAGAAGTACCACTCACGTTGGCAGGGTTTGAATAATGTTAAAACTAAAAGTTACATTTTGAGTTACCTTGTAACTTAATCTTTTACGTTATACTGGCAATATGTTCGTTAATGCATGACATATGGTTTCAAAGATATCTCTTGAATTGTTACATATTATTGTTCAGTTATATATTATTTTTGGTGGGCTATTGCTCACCCTTGCTTTATTTACTATATCAGAACAACAGCTAGGTCTGATGGCTCGCGTAAGGCGCACTCAGCGCAAGCAGGTGACTCCAGTCGTAGGACTGCCCGCTGATATTGTTGCTGCCATTGTTTAGGTAGTAGCAACCAGTAGTCTAGACTGGCAGCTTTTGTTTTCAGCCTTAATTATAGGTATGACTAATGTTAATCAACGGCAAGAAACTTTTAAATTATGCTGTAATCATTTCGGGTTGTAATAACTATTACTTGTGGATCTTATAAGTAGAGACTTATTTCAATTTCATCTCTGGGACTATAACTGGTTGTGTGTGATGTGGTATTATTGCGGGGTCAGAGCATGCTAGTCATTTATTTTGATTAAAGTGCAAGTATTATTTATGGAATATGAGACCGTAACGACCAGGTCCCCGACCCCGGATCTGGGGCTGTTATAGAAATGGTATCAGAGCGAGAGTTATATATCCCAGGGATGAGGCGACGTTATAACAATAAATTCACTAAGATAATAAGAACTCTTGCCAAGTTCACCTAAAACCCTTATGGGAACTCTTAAGTATCGTAATAGTAACTTAGCTCGTTATCGTATCGATTAGTAAGGCGACAGACCTTGAGGCTTACGAACAGCAACACGATGATGCTTATTTATATGTTGACGATCGGCTTGTAGATTCGATAAAGTACCCTACTGAGAACCCGGATGAGGTTCCAGCAAAGAAGTAGAATCCTGTTAAGGATAAGGAGTTTACCCTTGAGGAAATGAGGGCCACAGCCAGAATGACTGTCAGGGCTAAGGTTATAGTGCTCAGAAACGTGAGCGTAAAGAACTGAGATATTATTAAGATATAACGACCTAGAAAATTTCGATTTTTAATAATATTTCTTTATTATAAATTATAAATTATATTATGTGAATATTGTTGTAAAGGTGAAATGTGTGTGAGATGCTGTTTATGAGATTATTTGATGATTTGGGTAAGCTGTGAAGATTGGTGTATTTTTATTTTTATTTTTGAGGATTTTAATATATTTATATCATGCATTTTTGATCCTCTGTAAATTTTATAAAATTATCGGAGGAATTAAAAATCATGAAATCTTTTGTATTATTATCTTTATATATTTATTTAGTTTTTAAAATCGTTGGGTAAATTAATTTGGGTGTTTTAGTATTATAAAACGATTTTAAGAATTTTAATTTTATGTAAAGGATCAAAACTTGTAAAATTCATATTTAATTCATTTTTGATCCGAAAAATATTTTAAAAATATGTGTGTGCTCGTAATTTTATACTCTTTATTTTAAAAATTAAAAGTTTAATTTTTTCAATTTTCTATTTAATTTCGATTTGTAAAAGTCGTGTATTTGTTTTAAAGCACGAATAAGTGGTGTTTTAATTGGGCTCGAAAAGAATTGTAGTAGTAATATGAGGTAATTGGGCTAAGCCCAATATGGGAGAACGCAGAACACAACCCACGCAGACAGCAAACATAGAACATTCGAGAGAAATAAAAACGGGGAGAGAGAAATTAGATTGGGGAAGAAATTGGGGGAGGGATTGATTGGGGGTTGGATATATATATATATATATATATATATATATTCGTGTGTGTATGTGTAGGTTGAGGAGGGATGTTGCTGTGTTGCAAGAGGAAGGCGGGGACAGTGATGGCGTCTGCATGGCGGCCGGCGAGCGTACGGTGGCCGGTGACGATGGCGGCAGCGCGGTAGCAGTGGCACAGAGGGGGGAAACAGTGGTGTTGTGGTTGGTGTTGACTGATGAAAGAGAGAGAGAGAGAGAGAGAGAGAGAGAGAGAGAGATTTTGGGGAGAAATCGGAATCGGAAGGTATATCTTTAATTATTTATTTAATTAATTTTTCGATGTAAATATTTAATTTTCCTTTTAATTGTAAATTGCGATTTAAGTATTTAATTGTTGTAATTTAATTAGTTTAAATTGCAAGTTAGATATGTTGATTTTCGTAAATAGATTATAATTGTTAAATATGATTGAGGGGTTAAATCGCAAGATTATGTGTTAATTTTCATAGTTGGATTAATTGTAAATTATGAATATTGTTTTAATTCCGTGGTTTAATTCGAAAAGTTTATAGTTGCTAATTATAATTGTGGATTTAATTGGGAATCCGATTATATGCTTTTCTGATTTCGGTGGTTAATTATTATTATCGTGTAATAATTAGAATTGTAATTCCGGAAGATATGTAGAGTTTATGCGATTTTACAAATTGTAAAATGTTTATATGTTAGATGGTATAAATTGAGTCATAGTATTTGACGGTGTTACTTTGTATAATTGGTTATATGCTAAATGCCATAAGCTGAGTTATAAGTGATTGTGGAATGTATAATTGTAAATTACTTGTTGTTGGTTTATATGGATCAAATGATGTGGTTGAGTCATTATAATTGATAAATGCTAAGTGTAAATAGAAGGGTTGGCTAAATTGTAAAGGTCTATGTGCTAAATGTTATAGGTCGAGTTATAGTATTTGTCGGATATTATGCTTGTCGAGTACTTGGTGGTAAATTATATGTGATGGTGAGCTATTTGTATGGTTTTAAAATGTGATTTATATCAAAGATTAATTGTTAGATTTATTTGATTATGTGATTATCTGCGAGGAGTTGCATTGAGATCACAAGTCTTAAATGTCAATATTTAAAGACTTGTGTAATTCTCTTCAACTAGTTCCTCGGGCTTACGAATATCCATGATTAGCTATCACGAGTATAATTAATATACTTGAGTGGTGTGATCATTGATATAGCGTAAGTAATAGTTAGTGCTAGGGGTTGTTCCCTAGGGATCACAAACATCAATGGTTGATTGTTACGTGTATCATTAAATGCGTGAGAAATACGATCATTGGTGTAGCTTAAGTAGTAGTGTAATGTAAATTTCTTATGTGCTAGTTGCCGCATGTTTGGGCGGGTACTTTTCATTAATTGTTTACTTTTATGTTGCTGCAAGTTGAGGCAGCTTTATTTTTGTTACAACAGGGTTGAATTGTTTTTGATTGATATTGAGGGGCTGTGCCCATAGTCCGATAAACGAATACTTCATGCCGAAATTTTCTAAAAATCCCCTGCAAATCTATTTTTAAATCTATTTAATCTACTTGATTTGATGATGTGAAAGTATATTATGAATTTGTTGTGATGAGGTTGCTTAGACGATATCTAAGTAATAAGTGGTCAGCTATGTTAAATGTTTATTTGACTTAGTTGGTTATACTAGCGCTATTTTGTGAATATGATGATGTATGTTTATATATGTTATATGTGCAAGCGTTATAGGACGCGCATGGGTAGAGTAGAGCATATAATAAGATTTTTGTTTAGTTGGATACTAAAATGGCGTTTGACCTTGAAAAGGTTCGGATAGGGGACCTGGTCAAGAACATTGCGCGGGTAGACGGAAAAAGGAACAGAAGGACAAGTGTCAAAGTTGGCGGATGTATAGACATGGAAGGTGGTGAGATATGAAGTAGAAATGAAGGTGGGACCGATTAAGAGACTAGCAAGTAAAGAATAGAGTTGGATGTAAAGTGAGTCATGGATCGATGTATACGATCGAGAACTTCGTATAACAAGGCAAGTGTTATTGCTATTTACTTGTTGTTCAAGTGATGCAATTTAGTTATCTATCGTGCGAACTAATTTGGTCAAGTATAGTGGAGGATGACATATGAACTTCTTCAAATTAGCATGATACTGTTTAATTTCCCTACCAATAATCCACATGTCGGTTTTACAAAGAATCTTATAAATAATCCTTTTCATATTTTGACAAAGGAATGCCATTTCCTTTATTTTCATCAGATACTCCTAAGAATTTTCTAAACAAGGAAAACCAAGTTTTCTTAACTTTTATGAGAACCTGCTGGCAAAATTCCTGACTTAGCATATTTTCACCAATGGACCCCATTTAGAAAGACGTTTTCTTTCAAATTGATCTGAACCTTTCCATATTGAAACTGTTTTGGCAAATACTTGTTTTAAGTTATTTTATCCGCTTATGTAAGCTCAAACTCTTAATTGTGTATAAGTTTTATTAAAAGCCCCACACTTGACCATATCCTTACTTTAGTCTAGAATTTAAGTTGCTGAAATCTGATTGTAAATTATATCCTTATTCTTACTCAAATGAAATTTCTCTTTGCATAAGTTGCTGATGTTATAAATCCCAATTATTCATATTCATCTTGTTGGTATTTATTCGAATTGTCATTCTTTATATTTTCCACCCTACTTAGTACCGAACTTGTCGGTATTTACTTAAGATCTTGATTATCTGGTTATTCCCTGTGTTGTATCGAACTTGTCGATACTTGACGATGATGTCGTTTCTTATTAACTCCTAATCTTGAGTTGTTATTCTAGACGTGAGGTTCCAATGGTTGGATATCAGGGTTGTCGATTGTCCCGACACCTAATGTGTTTGAATTAGAATTGGAAATGTTTTCAGATGTCCTTTCGGGGAGACCATATTATGGTCAGAGGAGTCCCTTCGGGGAGACCAGTTTAATGGTCAAAATTGAGGCCAATGTGTGCCATGGATCCAATTAAGGACATTGCTGTGTGCGTTTGTCCGGGGTTAGTGCGTGACTGATCAGCAGCCTAACCTTGATGTTTTTTTATAAATAAAAAAAATTCCAATTCTAATCTATACTCTGAGACTGTGATGTCTAGTTCTTGACTCCTTGGAAGACAGCTTTGATAATATTTTGATATCAGAACTTTCATCAGTTCTAGTTTCAGTTGCTCTTTATTAATGGTGAATTGTTGGCCCCCGTGGTAATCTGAAAGTTGATCTCACTAATTCTTGCAAATAATGAGAAGAAATTCCTTTTGTTTATCAGAATTGTCAACGGTTATTTTAAAATTGTTATCATTATTGCACTTGTTGAGCATTGTTGGCTCACTCTTGCTTGTTTGTTTTCTTCAGCTAATAGAGGAGATTAGTGAACCTAGTAATGGTCAAGGGGTATTGCTTTCCAGCAGCGAGAGGTGACGATCGGGTTACGGATTTTCGTCGGTTAGTGGTTGGGAATTGGTCAAGGTTGGATATTTAGTTAGACAGTGATTTTTGTACATTCATATGAATTGTATAATATTCTTTTATTCTGAGACTGGGGTGTAATAATGATTTCGATAGTTGTTTCATGCCATAACCTGTATGCGATCTTGGTTAAGGGGTTTTATTATTAAATATTGTTTGTATTCAGAGATGTATAATATTGTTTATAGTTAGTGGCCCCATATCTGTACCCCGGATTTTGGGATGCTACAAGTTGGTATCAGAGCTACAGGTTATGGTCACAAAAACAGATTAGGAGGGTTAGGGTATGTGTATAAGATAGACGTCGGGTAGAACGGTTTAGGATAAGGATCGCGTTAGGATACTTCGGCAAGCGTCACGACGTTAATCGGTCTTTCGGCATATCGCGCGAGTGGAAGTTCGAATCGTTTAAGGATTGGGCTATTAGCCAAACCGCGAACCTGAAGCCGCATAAGCTAAGTGGGCAGCTGAAGCTATCAGTTCGGGGGACGTTATCTCGGAATTTTTGCGTAGAATCTAGAAGTTTCAACGATATTAGTTTCGATGCGAAAGTTTCGGAGATGGTATGAGAAGGTTAAGAATGCGAAGTGGGAAGCGACTATATGCAAGAATTGGAAGTCGAGCGTAGTTGTGTATCCTTAATCGTCGATTCATTCAAATTCATTGCTTAAGAAATTTCTTATTCTTTCTTTGAATTATCGTCCTAAGTTAATTACCGGTTGGTATCGTTGCTGAGGCATTCGTTGCACAGTGACGGTTCAAAAAAAATCGAGAATGAATTGAGATCTTCTTATTTATTCAACTCATTATGGTCAGGCCGGTTTGGCAGCTAAGTATATTAGTGCTTAGTCGACAAGAGTGAGATTATGAATAATTAAGAATTTCTTGAATGTTTGCTTGATCAACTCTTGAAGTATCTATTGAAAAGTCTTTTATACATTAAACGATGATGAGTTTGGTATGTCAGATTTATTCGAATTCAATTCCATTTTTAGAAATATCTATATCTTTCAAAGGATAATTGATCCGACTTTACTTGAAAATTTTTGAAACTCTTGAATCCCTTCAATTTTCATGAATACTTGATTTTTTTCTCTATTCCAGCTGAGATGAACAACCTATACAGATAGGGGATTCAGGGACATTTTATCTTTGTGATAGAAGTCCAGTGGGACGCCACTGATTGTGTTTGTCACGAAGTACAAAGGACTGGCCATCCTTATGTACTATGGTGGTTAACCAAGTGACAAATGCAACCTGAAAATAGTTCAAAAGATCATATTGATCTCTCGGTTAAATTCCTTTATAAAAGTTTTATCAAACAAACTCAGTGTATATTCGTACTTGATGCCCCATTCATTTTATTGATCTTCTTTGTCAGAAATTCGATGTTTTCAAAAAATTCCTAATGATGAAGGAATGTGAAGATGGGCGTGAAGACGTATTAAATGATAGAATTACAACTGCATAGACGAAGAAGTGGTTATGCGAGTTTAAGAATTTGGCGGTTAAGATAGATATGTCATGTCAAATTGGAATAAATACTGGTTCGAGAAATCATGAACAAGAATGGAGGCTAATGAGAGATGGATAAAGGAAAAAGGGCAGTGAATAAGAGCCGTGGTTGTAAATATTGTTAAAAGGCGAAAAGAGAATGGAAATGGAGATATTGGATATAAGTTGTACAATGCTGAAGGAAGATTAATTGTAAACATCTTTTGTATGGCAGAGGTAGTAAATGGAATGTCATAAAATTTGGAATGTTTCGAATCCGTCATTAAACATAAGATTTTAGAATCAAGAAGGCTAACTTGGATAAATCAGAGTGAAGCAGAACAAAAAGGTTTGTAAGAATTATCAAGAAGAATTAAGACAGAGTGAGGGGTAGGATTAAGGTGACTGTATGAAGAAAATAACTTATGCGGGCCAATTTTAAGAAAGTCATGATTATCAAGGATGGTGGAAAGTTGACCGAGATGGAAAATAAGGAGGAAGGCAGAGAAACCAGAAAGTTTCCAGAAGTGAGTAAATAGCAGACGTATAAAATTTAATTAAGAAAAGAATGTGGAATCCCGACGATGTGGAGTTAGAAGAGAAAGGGCACTATAGTTTCCTATAGAATGAGAATTAGCAGAAATTAACGAGATCCCATGATCAGAAAATAAGATTTCGGGAGTAGAATCCCTAGAGATTTTATTAAGACAAATGTGGGAAGTTGTGGCTGTAACCAGAAAGGCAGTGTGGTGACAAGTAGCAGCGTCTTAAGTTAAAGCTATAAGTGATGAGCTTGGAAAGATGGGAATTTCGTCAAAAATAGTATCATATTAATCTTGGTGGAAGTTTTGAAGAGAGTGACAGGACTGTCTTTGTGATTATTAAGAATTTGAAAAATTTAATACGATCATGAAGGAAGTTGACAGGAAGTGGATGGTGATGACTATAAAAAGGAGTTAAATATAACTTAGGATTGGATTTATTCCCCATCAACGAAGCACAAGCAATTTGCGAGGACAAGAAAATGAGATCTTGAATTGTGAGGAAGATAAAGGTGATGTTTTGAGATTGGAAGGTAGACATAGAGGTCTGAACGATTAAGCAAATCAATCGAGAGCGATTTTAGAGTTTCCATGAAAAGGAAGAAAATTTGGCACGAGGATCTTAATGTGTATTTCGAAAGTCATGATTTTGTGGTTAATGTGAGTAGTGTTAAATGTTGAAGTGTAATGTGTAGAGTCAAATTCGAAGACTCGTCAAGTATGCAGAGTGGTGATTCGAAAGTTGATTTCAGAGGACGTGAGATAGTGTATTACGAATAAGATATATATGATTTAAGGAAAATGGTCAGCAGTTTGAAACGGTTACTCAGTAAAACGATGAGATGAAGGATGGATAGAAGTTTTCCGATTATTCCCTTCTCAAGTAATATTGCACGTGAAAGAGGAGTAAGAATGATTGAAGATTTCTTAATATTCTTTTTCTCAAAATTTTATCTGAGGAAGGTTCGTTTTAGGAGGCGTAAATAAGTGATGATGCATGTTAAGTGGAAGGAGCTTGTTGGAAATTATGAAGAATTGTTTCGTGAATAGTATCGAGTGAAGTTGTGACCTCGGGAAATTAATAATAAATTGGATATTTCAATCTTGTTCTTGTTTTGAGTGAAGTCACAGTCAAGGTGACGAGTATGTTAGTTATCAAGAGCTGTAAATGATCAAGGCTATACTTCAAAAGACTTAGCAAACCAAAGTATTTTATAAAAGTGAAAAATTGAGTTGTTAATTGAATTATGACATCTGAAGACGTGTGTGGTTAGTTATAAAAATTCGATTGCAAGGATGCGACTGGGAATGGACGAAATGATATTAAGATTCTCGATTGGGTACTTGGTAAAAATATGGGACCAAAGACAGAAAGAAACTTTTTAATTATTCCCTTCTCGATTAACACAGTACTTGAAAAGTGGATTGGAAGCGATCAGAGGATTTCTTGAGATTCTTTTCTCGAAATTCTATTTGAAATCGTGTGGTTATAAGTAAAGCGTGGGAAATTATACCAAGTGTAGGTCGTTATAAATTGAGGCAAATTGCACGGTTGTATTATTGCGAGGGGTTGGCGCGGTAATATAGTTTTGACGTAGAGTATAGTTCATTATGCGGAAAAAAAAAACATATTGATTTTCACGGAAAGTTATTCGTTCACGTGTGATGAACGTTAGAGATTCGAAAACCAAAGCTTAAGGTTATTACGGGAATTGAAGGCTCATGGAATGAGCTTATAAAAGTATGAGAGGTTGTGATGGAATCCTAGAGTTGAAAGTGCAACCTGGGAAGTGGAAGTAAGATGTTTAACGAGAATTGTTACTCGTGTCCTTAAGATTGATTCTGAGGACAGAATCCTTTTAAGGGGGGAAGGATATAACGACCTAGAAAATTTCGATTTTTAATAATATTTCTTTATTATAAATTATAAATTATATTATGTGAATATTGTTGTAAAGGTGAAATGTGTGTGAGATGCTGTTTATGTGATTATTTGATGATTTGGGTAAGCTGTGAAGATTGATGTATTTTTATTTTTATTTTTGAGGATTTTAATATATTTAAATCATGCATTTTTGATCCTCTATAAATTTTATAAAATTATCGGAGGAATTAAAAATCACGAAATCTTTTGTATTATTATCTTTATATATTTATTTAGTTTTTAAAATCGTTGGGTGAATTAATTTGGGTGTTTTAGTATTTTAAAACGATTTTAAGAATTTTAAATTTATGTAAAGGATCAAAACTTGTAACATTCATATTTAATTCATTTTTGATCCGAAAAATATTTTAAAAATATGTGTGTGCTCGTAATTTTATACTCTTTATTTTAAAAATTAAAAGTTTAATTTTTTTCAATTTTCTATTTAATTTCGATTTGTAAAAGTCGTGTATTTGTTTTAAAGCACGAATAAGTGGTGTTTTAATTGGGCTCGAAAAGAATTGTAGTAGTAATATGAGGTAATTGGGCTAAGCCCAATAAGGGAGAACGCAGAACACAACCCGCGCAGACAGCAAACACAGAACATTCGAGAGAAATAAAAATGGGGAGAGAGAAATTAGATTGGGGAAGAAATTGGGGGAGGGATTGATTGGGGGTTGGATATATATATATATATATATATATATATATATATATATATTCGTGTGTGTATGTGTAGGTTAAGGAGGGATGTTGCTGTGTTGCAAGAGGAAGGCGGGGACAGTGATGGCGTCGGCACGGCGGCCGGCGAGCGTACGGTGGCCGGTGACGATGGCGGCAGCGCGGTAGCAGTGGCACAGAGGGGGGAAACAGTGGTGTTGAGGTTGGTGTTGATTGATGAGAGAGAGAGAGAGAGAGAGAGAGAGAGAGAGAGAGAGAGAGAGAGAGAGAGAGATTTTGGGGAGAAATCGGAATCAGAAGGTATATCTTTAATTATTTATTTAATTAATTTTTCGATGTAAATATTTAATTTTCCTTTTAATTGTAAATTTCGATTTCAGTATTTAATTGTTGTAATTTAATTAGTTTAAATTGCAAGTTAGATATGTTGATTTTCGTAAATAGATTATAATTGTTAAATATGATTGAGGGGTTAAATTGCAAGATTATGTGTTAATTTTCATAGTTGGATTAATTGTAAATTATGAATATTGTTTTAATTCCGTGGTTTAATTCGAAAAGTTTATAGTTGCTAATTATAATTGTGGATTTAATTGGGAATGTGATTATATGCTTTTGTGATTTCGGTGGTTAATTATTATTATCGTGTAATAATTAGAATTGTAATTCCGGAAGATATGTAGAGTTTATGCGATTTTACAAATTGTAAAATGTTTATATGTTAGATGGTATAAATTGAGTCATAGTTTTTGACGGTGTTACTTTGTATAATTGGTTATATGCTAAATGCCATAAGCTGAGTTATAAGTAATTATGGAATGTATAATTGTAAATTACTTGTTGTTTGTTTATATGGATTAAATGATGTGGTTGAGTCATTATAATTGATAAATGCTAAGTGTAAATAGAAGAGTTGGCTAAATTGTAAAGGTCTATGTGCTAAATGTCATAGGTCGAGTTATAGTATTTGTCGGATATTATGCTTGTCGAGTACTTGGTGGTAAATTATATGTGGTGGTGAGCTATTTGTATGGTTTTAAAATGTGATTTATATCAAAGATTAATTGTTAGATTTATTTGATTATGTGATTATCTGCGAGGAGTTGCAATGAGATCACAAGTCTTAAATGTCAATATTTAAAGACTTGTGTAATTCTCTTCAACTAGTTCCTCGGGCTTACGAATATCCATGATTAGCTATCACGAGTATAATTAATATACTTGAGTGGTTTGATCATTGATATAGCGTAAGTAATAGTTAGTGCTAGGGTTTGTTCCCTAGGGCTTACGAACATCAATGGTTGATTGTCACGTGTATCATTAAATGCGTGAGAAATACGATCATTGGTGTAGCGTAAGTAGTAGTGTAATGTAAATTTCTTATGTGCTAGTTGCCGCATGTTCGGGCGGGTAGTTTTCATTAATTGTTTACTTTTATGTTGCTGCAAGTTGAGGCAGCTTTATTTTTGTTACAGTAGGGTTGATTTGTTTTTGATTGATATTGAGGGGCTGTGCCCATAGTCCGATAAACGAATACTTCATGCCGAAATTTTCTAAAAATCTCATGCAAATCTATTTTTAAATCTATTTAATCTACTTGATTTGATGATGTGAAAGTATATTATGAATTTGTTGTAAAGAGGTTGCCTAGACGATATCTAAGTAATAAGTGGTCAACTATGTTAGGTGTTTATTTGACTTAGTTGGTTATACTTGCGCTATTTTGTGAATATGATGGTGTATGTTTATATATGTTATATGTGCAAGCGTTATAGGATGCGCATGGGTAGAGTAGAGCAAATAATAAGATTTTTGTTTAGTTGGATACTAAAATGGCGTTTGACCTTGAAAAGGTTCGGATAGGAGACCTGGTCAAGAACATTGCGCGGGTAGACGGAAAAAGGAACAGAAGGACAAGTGTCAAAGTTGGCGGATGTATAGACATGGAAGGTGGTGAGATATGAAGTAGAAATGAAGGTGGGACCGATTAAGAGACTAGCAAGTAAAGAATAGAGTTGGATGTAAAGTGAGTCATGGATCGATGTATACGATCGAGAACTTCGTATAACAAGGCAAGTGTTATTGCTATTTACTTGTTGTTCAAGTGATGCAATTTAGTTATCTATCGTGCGAACTAATTTGGTCAAGTATAGTGGAGGATGACATATGAACTTCTTCAAATTAGCATGATACTGTTTAATTTCCCTACCAATAATCCACATGTCGGTTTTACAAAGAATCTTATAAATAATCCTTTTCATATTTTGACAAAGGAATGCCATTTCCTTTATTTTCATCAGATACTCTTAAGAATTTTCTAAACAAGGAAAACCAAGTTTTCTTAACTTTTATGAGAACCTGCTGGCAAAATTCCTGACTTAGCATATTTTCACCAATGGACCCCATTTAGAAAGACGTTTTCTTTCAAATTGATCTGAACTTTTCCATATTGAAATTGTTTTGGCAAATACTTGTTTTAAGTTATTTTATCCGCTTATGTAAGCTCAAACTCTTAATTGTGTATAAGTTTTATTAAAAGCCCCACACTTGACCATATCCTTACTTTAGTCTAGAATTTAAGTTGCTGAAATCTGATTGTAAATTATATCCTTATTCTTACTCAAATGAAATTTCTCTTTGCATAAGTTGCTGATGTTATAAATTCCAATTATTCATATTCATCTTGTTGGTATTTATTCGAATTGTCATTCTTTATATTTTCCACCCTACTTAGTACCGAACTTGTCGGTATTTACTTAAGATCTTGATTATCTGGTTATTCCCTGTGTTGTATCGAACTTGTCGGTACTAGACGATGATGTCGTTTCTTATTAACTCCTAATCTTGAGTTGTTATTCTAGACATGAGGTTCCAGTGGTTGGATATCAGGGTTGTCGATTGTCCCGACACCTAATGTGTTTGAATTAGAATTGGAAATGTTTTCAGATGTCCCTTCGGGGAGACCATATTATGGTCAGAGGAGTCCCTTCAGGGAGACCAGTTTAATGGTCAAAATTGAGGCCAATGTGTGCCATGGATCCAATTAAGGACATTGTTGTGTGCGTTTGTCCGGGGTTAGTACGTGACTGATCAGCAGCCTAACCTTGATGTTTTTTTATAAATAAAAAAAATTCCAATTCTAATCTATACTCTGAGACTGTGATGTCTAGTTCTTGACTCCTTAGAAGACAGCTTTGATAATATTTTGATATCAGAACTTTCATCAGTTCTAGTTTCAGTTGCTCTTTATTAATGGTGAATTGTTGGCCCCCGTGGCAATCTGAAAGTTGATCTCACTGATTCTTTCAAATAATGAGAAGAAATTCCTTTTGTTTATCAGAATTGTCAACGGTTATTTTAAAATTGTTATCACTATTGCACTTGCTGAGCATTGTTGGCTCACTCTTGCTTGTTTGTTTTCTTCAGCTAATAGAGGAGATTAGTGAACCTAGTAATGGTCAAGGGGTATTGCTTTCCAGCAGCGAGAGGTGACGATCGGGTTACGGATTTTCGTCGGTTAGTGGTTGGGAATTGGTCAAGGTTGGATATTTAGTTAGACAGTGATTTTTGTACATTCATATGAATTGTATAATATTCTTTTATTCTGAGACTGGGTTGTAATAATGATTTCGATAGTTCTTTCGTATCATAACCTATATGCGATCTTGGTTAAGGGGTTTTATTATTAAATGTTGTTTGTATTCAGAGATGTATAATATTGTTTATAGTTAGTGGCCCCATATCTGTTCCCCGGATTTTGGGATGCTACATAAGAGAACTAAAATTTTATTTGGGATTCATAGCCGGACTACCAGAGGTAGTACCAGCACTTATGACGGATTGGAAGGATTACTTGAGGTCTTACATTAGGATATATAAAGATCATTAGAGACCATCAGATTAATGAGAAAAGAGTTAGAGTGGTACATGATTATCAAAGACATCGATATAGGACGGGAAGCAGAATCTCCAGCAGCAGTTGAGGTAGAGGTAGCAAGTGCCATATCATTTGATAAATGGATTAGTGCGAATATTGTCAAGGGTGGTTCGCCAGGAGAGGGCAGATTTCATAGGTTATAATCTATGAAAAATTGAGATTGAGAAGGAGGTTTGTTTCAGGGAAATGTTCATTTTATGAATGGATCAGCTTAGAAAGTAAAGACGTTGAGAAGTGATGGTATGATTGGATAAAAGTTATATAAGGAAGTAGTAAGCGAGACGATCATCTCAGAACCTACAAGAGGAAAAGACCAATGAGTCTATGATAAAATCGTAATAAGACTACTGTCAGGGACTAAGTATAGGTTTATTTCAACTCAGTGGAATGACGAACCAGAAACATTAGATGCATGTGATTTAGAGGAATATTAAAATTCTTTATTTTCTTGAATGGATTATAGTAATTACATTAAGTTTACCCCGACGCTGAATCATAAATGGATCAAGTAATACGATTAGTGGTTAAGAGGCAATGGAAAATGTTTTAAGATGAAACCTGAAAGAGCAAGTGTATGCCAAGTTCTCGAAGTATGAATTCGGATAAAATGAAGTTCAGTTATTAGGACATGCGATCAACAGCGAGTAGTGTTGGTTGACCCCGCCGAGTTAAAGACAGTTTCAATTGGGGAAGGCCAACCACACCAGCAAAGGTGTGAAATTTCATAAGATTCACAAGGTAGTACCAAAGACTTTGATAAGTGGATTTTATATCCACTTAAAGCGTTCCATATCGGCTTAAATTGATTACTTGGCCTCAAGTATGTGGTGTGTTTAATGTGTTTTCATTGAGTTTTGCAGAGCTAAGAGAGTTGGAGGTTAATTTGATTAAAATTCGGATTTTCCGGGTCAACTGCGCAGTCTACACTGTTTTGGCCATATCTGGAGTTCTACAAGTCCGATTCTGACGATCTTACAGCTCACGCGAAGAGGAGAAGATTTTCTGCAAAAGTGAACAGTGACCAGGGACCAGGGTGCGCTACGGTCTGGAGAGCGCGCTGCGGCGTGGTGTCTTTGCTGGAAATTCCGAATTTTTATCCTGAAAATTCTGATTCAATGTTTGGGCCATATCTTGAGTTCTATAAGTCCGTTTTGGACGATCTTAAAGTCCACGCGAAGATAACGGAATTTTCTTTCATTCTAAAGTGGTTCAGATGTCCAAATACAACTGGAACGACCCAGAAATACTGAAGAAAAGTCAGTTACAAATTTTCCTTCAAAATCGAATCAGTTTAGGAAACGTATTATGTGCCGAACTGCAGAAATTCAACTTTGACAAGGAAATTGCTATAATTCCTACTTCTAATAAGTATGGTAATTGCTCTGGGCGGCTAGAACATTCCAGAATAAGATCTACACATGGAATTTGCAATTCTATTCTCATTCAAGAACGGAAATTGCCATACTCCTATTCCAAATCTAAAACGGCAATTGCTTGATGGAGAGGCAAATTGGGGATATAAATACACATCTTGGGGGATAGAAAAAAAAAACACATCATTACATATCAATTACTTAGGTTTATTTGTATCTTTTCATACTTTGTTTTTATCATGGTTTCATCAGATCCCATGATGACGAGAGGTTCGATTATGAACTAATCGTTGTCATGGGATTCTAACAGATTTATTTATGGAGCTTTAGTATTTTGATGGTTTAAAGATCTGTGTGTGATGTATATTTGATATCCTTGTATGGTTATTCTTAATGCTTTTAGATGCGTAGCTAACATCTAAATTGAATTGTTAATCTCTTGCGAAACGAGAGTGGATCTTGAGATTTAGAACTTGCCATGCTAGCATAGGATAGGTTGATGTTTTAACATCATGATTTGTAGCGTAAATAGAGATATTATGCTGCCCTATGTGATCAATATGGATAACTTGTGCTTAAACCGTTATGTTTTCAAATCTTATAGAGATATAGGGTCTAAACATAATTGGTGTCTATTCATCTTCTATCTCTTTTGTGGTTGTATGAGTAGTTTGGTGTTAGTATACCGAGAGGTAGCTTGTACTTGTTTCGTGTTGTCCGATTAGATATCATAACCATTACATATAGTGATTAAAGGCGTCAGATCTAAGCAAAGTATTTAATGAAGTTAGGATCCCATGTTTTCTCTTGCATAAGTAATTTGATTCCAATTCTCATTAGTTAGTTAGTTAATTATAGTTAATCTAAACCCAATCTTGTTAATTGTCTTAGCAGTGAATGAAACCATACATTGTTGCATAGGTGCATGAACTGAATTGAAACCTAACCAGATCTCTATGGGAACGAACTTGACTTATTCATATATTACTTGTGACCACGTACGCTTGCGTGATTTAGTGCAAACAAGTTTTTGGCGCCGCAGCCGGGGATCGTTGGTGTTTTATTTTTAGTTTATGTGCTTGTCATCAGTGGTCGTTAGAGTTCACTGACTCGAATTGTTTTTCTAACCTATCTTGGGTAGTTCGTTGGTGTTTCAGGTACGTGTCAGCTACAGCTATAGCAGCTCAGTTGAAGGCATTGAATTTGAATTTGGATTTTCTAACTTACTATGGAGTTCAGCAGGTGGCTAGTGTTTGTGAGCTATGTGCGGGTGCACATGAGACGAATCAGTGTGCCATCTATAGTGCATCAGTGAGCTGGAGCAACAATCAAGGTGGCATGCTGCAACCACAACAGCCTTATCAGCAGTTTCAAGGTCAAAAATATGGAGCACAGCCTTACAATCACCAGAATTTTCAGCAACAATATACCCCGTGGCAATTTCAACCTTCGGGTTTTCAGCAACAACAGTCATATGCTGGTTCTGGGCATTCCACTTATGACAAATCTGAATTAGAGGAATTGAGGTTGATGTTTAAAAGCAACGCTGTATCATTTAAGACCTTGGCAAATCAGATTGGTCAGATTACTAATTCCTTGTTGAGTAGGCCACAAGGGACTCTTCCTAGCAACACGGAGGATAATCCAGGCAAGACGGAAGTCGAAGAACAGGTGAAAGTAGTTACCTTGAGATTTGGAAAGGCTACAAACGATCAGAAATCAGCAGCTACGGAAAACGAAGAAGTTCATATTCAGCAGGTTGAGAAATCTGCAGGGTCAGAAATTGAGAAATCTGATTTGGTAGCTGAGCAGTTGGACGGTGAAGTGGAAAAGAGTACGAATCCTGTTGAAAAAGTTTTCCGGAGCAATTTACAAATATCAATTAGATCTACCCTCCTCCTCCATATCCAAAGAGACTCTTGGAATTTCCGGTAGAGGGGGAAGAGTGTTTTGGCAAGTCGAACCCCTTAGACAATGCTTTACAAGGAAAGTCTGATACTGAAGGTGAGGAATTAGGCGTGGTTGATCTTTGGGATTCTAAGGTGCTGCGTGATGAGGTGGTTTCATGGTCAAATCTTGAGGATAGTTCGTTTGATCCTAAGTCTGTTGTTAAGACTTCTGTTGGTGAACCACCCACTTTTATTCCGAGTCCGTTTATTTCCACTCTGGGTTAGTCATTGGTAGTTAATCATCTTGTTGAAGAAGCTTCCAAACTCGAGCTTAAAGCACCAGATCACTTATGGTATATATATTCGGGCCAATCATCTGCTTTGCTTATTATTATTGTTACTAACTTGTCAGGTAGTGGAGTGAACATTGTTACTGAGACTTTTGAGGAGCAAAGAAGGCTGAAATTTGTCATCAGGGCTGTAGCTCCGGAAAAGATAATTAAATGGCCATATAGAGATATGGTGTCAAAATTTTCAAGAGAAAAGCCATTGCAATGTCTAGCTAAAGACTTTAAACAAGGGCGCTTCGTGGGAGGCATTCCATGTGTTAGGTATGTTTTCTACTATCCCTTGTATTACCTTTCCATTCAATGTGGACATTGAATATTTCAAGTTTGGGGGTGGGTTGGGGATAAGTAGTTGTTTGTAGTAGTTATTGCATTCATGTAGGATATCATGCTTTGCATTTTAGTTGTAATTCATGCATGTGTTGTTCGTATTATTATCATGTGAGTCCATAGTAGTTGCATTTGCACCCATGCTTGATAGGAATTTTGTGTTGTTGATACTTTTGATTGAGAAGTGATATGCTTTGTTCTTGTGCACACACATACACTAGTAAGTTGAAGCTAGTAGACTTATTGAATGTTATGAGTAATTAGAAGGACATGAATAGGTGCAAGTTGATTTAGTTTGCATGCTTTGAATACAAGTAGGTGCATTAGAGAGATTTTTGCTTGGGATTGAGTATGTTTTTCCACCAAGTGAGCTTTTGAGCCTTATTGCATATTTGTTGCAATTTTATTCATTTGCTTGAGTGTCCACGGATTGTTTGCATTGCTAGCAGTTGTTTGAGGTCTTTCTTGAAATGCATGACATTATTTGACGATTAAAATGATAAAGGCATTTAGGAATAACCGCATATTTTCCCATATTACCACACCATATTTACATGATCAATTAGTTAACCCGTTGAGCTTAATCCTATTTTTTCGGTGACATACCACATTACTTGCATAGACCTTTTTCTTGTATTGGCCTTACATTAATTTGAACCCACATTGTCAAAGGCTAGTATAGTGCTTAAGGGAGTAATAAGGTGTGCAAGGAGGGGTTTATTGTTGGTCATAATTTTGGGGGAAATATTGAACATTGGGTTTGGTTGTTTACTTGATAGTCGGCATGTGTAATAAAATCGTGGGATCATTGTTATTGTTTATATTATTGGTTTATTTAGCTCTCGGAAAAAGAAAAAAAAAAGAAAAAAAAAAGGGAAAAAAAATATTATGAGAGCATATTTGTGTTTGTTGTGATCCTACTTTAGTCGACTAGTCGAGTGTTTTTGTTGGAAGAAAAATAATAAATTATGTGGGGGAAAATAGGGTGTTGTGTATGATTCATTATAGTTCCTACTAGCTTTTGACACTTCACCTGATTTGGCTTATTTGACATACCTTGTTCCTAGCCCCGTTACAACCCAAATAAAGACATTTTGATTATCGTCATTGATGTATGTTGTGTTAAGAGTTAGATTGATACCAATTGTCAAGCATGCTTATGATTTTGTTGGAATTGAGTGATACACTTACCCTTGTTCTTGAGTGAATATTCTTTTGTGAGTGGATTGTGAGTATGTACTTGTTTTTGCATATGAGATCCCGAGTTTTGTCTTAAAGATGTACTCTTGTAGGCTTAGCATGGTCACTAACTTATTCTTACACATGACATGGACTTTTGAGAGCTTATGCATGTTCATTGAGTAGACTATGTGAATGCTTGCACTTTCGACACCAAGACATCGCATTATTACTTTGATTCTTAAGTTGAAATGACATGAGAGGATTTGAAGGTGTGGTAATGTATTAGTAGTAAATCATTTGCATTTTCATAGTAGTTGCATTCATGCATTGCATTGTGTTTGCATTGTTTAGTTAAATGGATTTTGTGGGTACATTCAATATAGGCCCTCACGAGACCTTACTCATCCACTAGGGCTACCTAGGGGTTTAAAGGGCTTGTTGCATATGCCAAATGCAACCGTGATCACCTACGGAAGTGGTACTAGTTAGTGTTAGTTGTTTATGCTTGAGGACAAGCATAGGTTTAAGTTTGGGGGTGTGATAAGTGGATTTTATATCCACTTAAAGCGTTCCATATCGGCTTAAATTGATTACTTGGCCTCAAGTATGTGGTGTGTTTAATGTGTTTTCATTGAGTTTTGCAGAGCTAAGAGAGTTGGAGGTTAATTTGATTAAAATTTGGATTTTCCGGGTTGGCTGCGCAGTCTACACTGTTTTGGCCATATCTGGAGTTCTACAAGTCCGATTCTGACGATCTTACAGCTCACGCGAAGAGGAAAAGATTTTCTGCAAAAGTGAATAGTGACCAGGGACCAGGGTGTGCTACGGCCTGGAGAGCACACTGCGGCGCGGTGTCTTTGCTTGAAATTCCGAATTTTTATCCTAAAAATTTTGATTCACTGTTTGGGCCATATCTTGAGTTCTATAAGTCCGTTTTGGACGATCTTACAGTCCACGCGAAGATAACGGAATTCTCTTTCATTCTAAAGTGGTTCAGATGTCCAAATACAACTGTAACGACCCAGAAATACTGAAGAAAAGTTAGTTACGAATTTTCCTTCAAAATCGAATTAGTTTAGGAAACGTATTATGTGCCGAACTGCAGAAATTCAACTTTGACAAGGAAATTGCTATAATTCCTACTTCTAATAAGTATGGTAATTGCTCTGGGCGGCTAGAACATTCCAGAATCAGATCTACACATGAAATTTGCAATTCTATTCTCATTCAAGAACGGAAATTGCCATACTCCTATTTCAACTCTAAAACGGCAATTGCTTGATGGAGAGGCAAATTGGGGCTATAAATACACATCTTGGGGGTTAGAAAAAAAAATACACCATTACATATCAATTACTTAGGTTTATTTGTATCTTTTCATACTTTGCTTTTATCATGGTTTCATCAGATCCCATGATGACGAGAGGTTCGATTATGAACTAATCGTTGTCATGGGATTCTAACAGATTTATTTATGGAGCTTTAGTATTTTGAAGCTTTAAAGATCTATGTGTGATGTATATTTGATATCCTTGTATGGTTATTCTTAATGCTTTTAGATGCGTAGCTAACATCTAAATTGAATTGTTAATCTCTTGCGAAACGAGAGTGGATCTTGAGATTTAGAACTTGCCATGCTAGCATAGGATAGGTTGATGTTTTAACATCATGATTTGTAGCGTAAATAGAGATATTATGTTGCCCTATGTGATCAATATGGATAACTTGTGCTTAAACCGTTATGTTTTCAAATCTTATAGAGATATAGGGTCTAAACATAATTGGTGTCTATTCATCTTCTATCTCTTTTGTGGATGTATGAGTAGTTTGGTGTTAGTATACCGAGAGGTAGCTTATACTTGTTTCGTGTTGTCCGATCAAATATCAGAACCTTTGCATATAGTGATTAAAGGGGTCAGATCTAAGCAAAGTATTTAATGAAGTTAGGATCCCATGTTTTCTCTTGCATAAGTAATTCGATTCCAATTCTCGTTAGTTAGTTAGTTAATTCTTAGTTTTGGTAATTTGTTTCTTAGTTAATTATAGTTAATTTAAACCCATTCTTGTTAATTGTCTTTGTAGTGAATAAAAACCAGACATTGTTGCATAGGTGCATGAACTGAATTGAAACCTAACCAGATCTCTGTGGGAACGAACTTGACTTATTCATATATTACTTGTGACCACGTACGCTTGGGTGATTTAGTGCAAACATACTTGTTCAGGACTTTACAAAGATTGTAGTCCCGTAACCCGACTTATTTGTATGACTAAGAAGTTTGAATGGACAGGAAAATGTGAGAAAATCTTCCTGGAGCTAAATAGGAAATTGGAGGCGACCTAGCGTTGGCGTTGCCTAATGGAAGAAGGAAGACTTTGTGATATAGAATGATGCACCTCATATAGGTTTAGGTGGTGTGCTTATGCAGCACGGAAGAGTAATTGCGGATGCATTCGGACAGCACGGTTCACCAGATTCGGATGGCCTTGGTAGTGCCAATTTTGTGGAACGACTAATTCCAACGGTAGTGTTCCTTCTGAGATTATTGGTTAGGTAGACTGACATTTGGTAGTATCAACTATTAGGACATATATGTATAAGGAAGATGTGGCATTTTTCAGTTTGAAACTTTTGATTTCCCTTCGATGGGATGTATATATTTGGTTCCTTTCTAGTGGTTAAACTTCCAACTTTATGTCAATCATTCCGTTATTATAGTTGCTTACGGTTCTACCTGCTTGGATGTTCCTAGAACTGTTCTTCAGGATTCGAAATTGATCTTCTTAAGTATTACCCGTGGGTGGATAGATTAACCAAAATTTTCCTGATTCTGGAAAGAAATTCAACAAATTTTGGCAAACCTTGTCTTTTTGATTAACAGAGAACGTCACGGAAGAGAGTAGAAACTGGAGCGGACCCTGTGGATTGGGTAAGGTTACCGCTATATGGGTTGGTGGACAGACCCTGATTATTACAACTGATTGAAGAGATAAAATGATTGGACGGTAAAAGGGAAATGTATTTAAGGACCAAAACAGACTGAGAAGTTTCGGGATTGAATTAAATGAAAAGGATATCATGCGAAATGTAAGAACCCAGATTTTTGGTAGAATTAAAAACTTTGATTATGTATTAATGTAAATATGAATAGTGGTTACAACTACGATGTAACAGTTGTTCTAATGAATGAAAAACGAATGGATTTGGATTCAAATGTTCATATGTCTTGAAGAATGCTATTGGTTGACAACTTAGATAAGAATAATCTATCTCCTGGATAAGTAAGATATGTTAATTCCAAATAGGAGAGTTACTCTCATGTCATCCAAATCGATATCTGTTATTAGTCCAGTGGTTCCGTAAAAGGGTTAAGGAACGCTCGGGAAATCGCAAGAACATTTTTCTAATTATAAGGAATAAAGGGAGAATAAGCAATGAATAGTGATTTTGGAGGAAATTGGAATATTATTAGACGACGCTATATAGGAGTACCCAAAACGGATTTTTGAGTTCGTATTAATGATCCAAGGAAAAAAAGAGTGTATGTAAAAGTTATCGGATTTTGAAAAATAGCACTTCTATTTTCCCCGAGATTTCCCTGGATACTAAAAGACTTAAGGATTTATTGATAAGATTTAAGGAATTTGGATTCAAGAATTATTAAAGATAATTGAAAATGATGGTATAAATATTAAGACGGTTTCCGGTAAAACCATAATTAGAAACCTTCGCGATATTCCCCCGAACGATCAATGAATTGAGCAATAACCAGACAAAGAAACAAGCAGGGGATCAGGATACATGCATGTGCTAGTAGAAAATATCTAGCAACCAAGTAGTTTCTTAAGTAACTAGCACACTTAGAATCAAAACTAAGTACTTAGCTTATTCATCCCATCCAACCAAAACAACCAATACTTAACTCTTGGAAATACATAATCCCTTGCATCATCACTTTATTAAATCAACTTAACACAAGATATTATCCAAGCAAAGTCACTTTATGCATTATTAGCAAAGCAGCCAAGCAAAAACTCATCTTTTCTCTTAAAATACTCCATTCGGCTTTCTTGTTAATTCAAGAACCAAAATCATCCTTCCCACCATTGTTTGATCTTGAAACTTTTATGGTAAGTCCTATATTTCATAAAAGAAATCTCCTAGAAATCTTAGCTCCAATCTCCAAGTTTTCCATTTTCAAATAAATCATCCAAGGTGAGGATGAATAGTGTTCTTCATGAATTTACTTTGTTTTCTTGATTTCTTTTGATTGATCTAAGCTAGCTTAGGCCACACAAGGACTAGATCAAGGCTTAGTAAGGCTTTAACACTCTCCAAGGAAGGTATATCTCATCAAAACCCTAGCTCTTACTTTAAGTTTATGGATGTTCTTGGTGATTGTTAGTTAAGTTATGATTATGGTGGTATAACTAGCATGATTATGAGATTGATTTAGTGATTTAAGAAATAATGAACATGTTGGTAAAGAGGCCTGTTTTGGACTTGTTGAGAGGCATATTATGTGTATGAGATGTATGGTATGCCCGGTGTGGCTTGGTTTGATTGTGGTAAATTTGGAAACGATGGATTTATAGCCGTCGTAATGCCCGATTTTCGTTAGACCTTAAGAATCCATTCATAACAGTTGGTATAACTTCCTGACCTGGTTGATTATATGACATGTCCTTGTAGATCTCGAGTCATAGATCGTTTTGGTGAAAGAATCGAAACAAACGGACTTACGATTTAGGAATTATGGCCGATTTACTAAAAGTCATTCGAAACCGTAAGTACGAGTTCGTTATCAAAACTGAACCCCAGTAAAATATGTAAATCAGTGGAGAATCATGGTAATTAAATATTAGAGATCATAAGGAAGGTGTAGGAGAAAACCTCGTGTGAAACGGATCGTTTTTCAATTTTATAAAAATGTTTGAATCAAGGTTAAACGCGAACGAACCCCTAAAAGCACACTTGGTTATAACTTTGGTAAAACACTTAGAAAACGGGCGGTAAAACTCGAGATATAATCTTGGTTCGTAAACGACCTACCTTAGCACTTACATGACTTAAGTATATACCAAGTGTAATTGTAATGACGAGCCATAATAACGAACAAATGTCGGGTCAAAATGAGGTTAATAAGAGTACACAAAAAGGGTGCATAACGAGATAATTCGAAAGGTGTTTTAACCTAAGTTAAGTTTATACTTAGCTTTTTAAACAACGTTAAGTGATTAATCTGGAATATTCTGATTATTTATAGATCACCGAGCTGACCCAGGACACACTACCTCCACCCGACTACCAGGCAAGTTTCTAATACTTGGAATTGTTGTTGTGATATTATATATATATGATTGTTGCTATACATATGCCATTGCATGTGTTAGGCCGAATACACATATAATCAACTAAGTATGAGAGAATAACAATAAGTTCTTTTAAAAACTTTAAAAACTGTTTGAATTAACTTCTCTCTCAGTGATGTAAATTATCACAGAGAGCTGCTTAGGTTACAATGAAAGATATTGTATTACACGATCGATACCCTTCTAGGGTTAACCTAACTGTATTTATAAAATATACAGCTGCTATACAATCGATAATTGATACTCCTATAAATTAGCTATACAATTGATATCAATTACGATTGCTACTCGTCTCCTTAGTCAACTCAATCTCTTTGACAACTATCCAATCTTCAAAGATATTGCTTCCATAATTATCTTCAATAATTCTTCAAACACTGTTGACAAGTAGACGCTTCCTCCAGACAGAGTTTAACAAAGTCTGTCGAGCTTCGAACAGTCAGCGTATAACAAACTCTGTTCAGCTTCTATCTGTCAGAGTTTAACTAAACTCTGACTGCTTCCTGTTTAAACTCTGTTTTTCCCTACAAAACTTAAACACTGATATTAACCATATCAATTATATTTAACAATCTCCCCCAACTTGTTCATTAGTAAAAATGCACAAGTTAACAATAATTGATGATGTCAAAACAATTTCATACAAACACAGTGTTTATTAAAATAAGCAGAGTTTAAACTTGACTTAACAAAAGTCTACAGATAACAAGAAAAATTCTTACAGACTTTAATCTCTAATCTCCTCAAGATCTGGCGTTGTTCTGAGATAATCTATGAGCAATCTTCTCTCTGCATTTTCAAGCTCAATCTTCATAGCTTCCTTAATCTCTCTTAACTGAGGATCACTCTCATCCGTCTGATAGATAGCAGATCTAAGATCATAGATTTTGTTTCTCCTCATCTCATTTCCCAGCCTAATAAATTTGACTTCTTCTGACTGTGAATTGAAGTCAAGTACTATGATTCCCAAATCAGTCATTAATTTTGCAGTACCCTTCTTCATTTCAATAAGATTTCCATTCCAATCTCTGTACTTAGGAACATATCTGCTATTGCACTTCATCCCTCTGATTGCCAAATTCTGGAGCATTTTCTGTCTGAGCACATTTGCAACTGATTGAGTCCTTTGACTATTCACCTTGAAAAGATATAGAACATATTCTAATTCTTCCCAATATTTCAAGCCAATATCATTCTCACCAATTCTAAATACTGTCCCATCAGGCATGAAGTACAAGAGAAAATCCTTCTTTAAACTCTTCTGATAAACTAACTGTACTGATTCCAGTCTGTCCAAACTCTCTTGAGTGACACCACGACCTGGAACAGCCAGTGAAGAAGGATCTCTAGGACCAGTATATTGCCTTTTGTCTTTGTGTGAGCCTAGACCACCCTTATTGTTTCCAACCTTACCAGACAAGGCTCTTCCATCAGAAAAATACATAGAAACTCCAAATAATAGATTTGGATCATGAAGTGTTCCTTTTCCAAAAACTAATTGCAACTGAGAAGATAAAGGTCTAGACACAACTTGTGTAGCAACAGAGGTTGTGTTTTCTTTCTTCTGTACAACTTGTGTAGAAACAGAGGTTGTAACTTTCTTCTGTGAAATTTCTCCTTCAATGCCTTTCGGCTTGAGTTTAGCTTCTGCTACCGTTGATTTCTTTGATAACTGTGATCTTTGACTAACATCAGCACTTTCCTTGATCAGAATGCCTTTAAGAACAGGCCTAGGAGCTTTTCCTTTCTTTAACTTTCCAGACTTTAAAGCTTTGAGATGTTCTTCTTGTAAACTCTTTTCTTCAACTTTAATGTCTTCAATTGTAACTCCTTCCTCATTTTCTTCAATAAACAACTTAGCAGCCAACTCTTCATCAGTCTGTGGATTAGAAGATAATAGCAAACTCTTGGTCTTTGAAGTACCTTGAGTATCAGTATTTATCCCAGCAAACTGTGATTTAGAGGACTTGCTAGTTTTCAGAGTTTGAAGTTCTTCAGTTTTGCCCCTTCCTTTATTACTTGCTCCTCCATCTCCAGCATTATCCTTTCTGATCAGAGTTTGAGATTGCTTGCATTTGTCTTTAGCAACTCTCTCCCCCTTTTTGACATCATCATGCATAAGAATAGATGTGATTAACTCCAAGGAGGTAGCAATAGAATCAATCTTTAAGGACATATCATTCTGATTTTCTTCAACTTTGCTCAGCCTGTGAGACAAATTTTCTTGATTCTGAGTAAGATAGTGAAATTTATTCTTGTTGTCAAGTTTAATCATATCAGCTCCTCTAACAACATCACCTCGAACATCAGAGATTTCCTTTTGACACAGATCAAACCTAGAGTTGAGAGTCTTCACTTGTACAACTGTAGCCTTGAGACAAGATAGAATCTCTGGATTTGTAATTGTTCTGGAGGTTCTCTTGACAAATTCAGCTGCTCTTGCAGCAGGAAAGATACAAGTGTCCTTGTACCAGTCATTTGAAAATTGTTCAAAGTGTTCTTCTTCAGCATTTGCTTGATTTGAAGGACCAGCAAAATCCTTAACCTTAGCATCAGTCTGGACTGGTAAACTCTGAGAAGAGCTTGACTCAGTATTCCCTTCAGTTTCATCTCCAACCTCAGCTTCAATATGATGAGTGGATTCAGAAATTGGAATAGATGCATCAACAGTTTTAACAACATCCTCTGTAACAGTTTTAGCAGTAGGCTGTATAACAGGCTGTACAACATCCTCTGCAGATTGCACAAGAGGCTCAGAGTTTATCTCTTTAGGTGGTTGATCAATTTCCTCACCCTGTTCAACAGATTGATGAGCATCAGAGATTAACTCAGTATGAGAAGCCACTGTTTCTTCATGTACCAAGGTGGTTTGATTGACTGCATCAGTGGCCTTAGAGAATATAGCAGGTGAAGAGATTGGAATTTCCATGTTCTCAGAGAATGGGAATAATGGTTCAAGAATTTCATCCATTTGAGCATCAGCATTTCCATCTCTTTCTATCTCAACAGCAGGTATTTCCTTAGAAATATCCTCTGGAGCTTCAACATTAACATCTTCATCAGATTCATCAATAATTAATCTCCTTCTCTTAGCTGGAGGATTCACTTCTGCTCTCTCTTCTGCTGAGACAGAATCATCAGGTATAGAAGGAGATTTAGGTTTGTTAGCCCGTTCCTTATACTTCTTTGGCTTAGAAGCTTCAACCATCCTCTGTTTTCTTGATGGCCTTATAGCCTTGCTTTTCTTTGGCTTCTTAGGTTTTGATTGTGGTTGAGGTTGAGGGTGTGATGAAGATTGTGGTTGTGGAGATGTAGTTTTAGTGATTGGCTCAGTGTTTATGGTTTGAGGTGGGTCAGTGTTTGTGGGTTGAGGTGGTGACTGTGGAGGTTCAATGATTGGTTCGTTTTGTGTTTCTTGTTGTTCTTGTGGTTGGTTGAGGAAGTTTCTGAGGGCAAGAGGATAGATAAACTCTGGTATTTGTTCTTTGTTAGCATCCTTATTTGTCAAATCAGAAAACATTCTCTTATGACATTGGAAAGGTTGTATAACATCCTCATCAGCAATTGTCAAATTTGGTAAACAAACAGAGAATAAAGATTGACAGAAACGTGAGAAATAAACAGTTGTACTAGACTCTACAAGTTTTTCACCTAAATTCATAAGTACAAGACGACCAAAATCAAAGTTACTCCCATTAAGAAGAGAATACCCGATTTGAAGACTTTCACCAGGAATTGCATCCCAGTTGGTGACCTTCTTGCCAAATGCGCGAGTAATGCAATCAAAGAAGAAGCTCCACTCCTTCCTGAGCCCTGGCCTTTTGACATCCCCAATCTTATCCAAAGAAGCAGAAAACCGTATTTGTTGTAACATTTCTTTTAATTGACCCACACCAGCCACAGAGTATGAAGTGTGAGTGTCAAAATCTAAAACCTCACGAACAGTTGCAGGAGTTATGACAAACTCTTGATCTTCATAGGTAAACACAATTGATGGAGTCCCATTCTCTCCACCATCATCATAAACCGAGTTTTTCCAGAAGATTGAGATTTGTGTGGCCGAGAGTGTCTCTGGTTGGACAAGAGCCTTACCAATTTCAGAGTCTCTTAAGAAGTTTTGAATCAGATGAAATGATGCTGGGGCTTTAGCAGTGTCTAGAATTGTAGCATAATTGTTGGTAACAAAAGTTAATCCCTGAGCCACAAAGTTCTTGGTTGCCATTAGAACAGTATAAGACAGAAGAGAGTATATGGAAAAGTGTTTGTGAAAATGCTTAAGTGAAAGTAACAGAGAAATTGTGTGTGATGTTGTGTGTTTGTGGTTGTAAAGATGAAAAAGTGAATAATGAAATGATTTTGATTAGATCTGTAATTGAAAATCAAAACCCAATCGTTTTAGACATTAAACACGCAACCAATTTCTTGTTAAGTGTGTGAGTGGGACACGTGTCACATAAACAGTGGAACAGTTATTTACACGCGCAGTAATAATGCCTATTATTACTGCTGTTCTCTCTCCTATTTCCAATAAGCTTTAACTGTCTGACACAATTAACAACTGGCACATATTGCATGCAAATGTCAAAAACTCTTTGTGTACTTCAAGTATATGTTCTGTCTGAAATAAAATATTACCTTAGAGTACTCAACAAAATCCAACTGTGTTTATCAATTCTCCAACTTAATTACTGTTATCCTTTCAAACACTGCACAGTTGTGAATATACGTGTGTGTAGAGCAGAGTTTACTAGATCAGTATTTAGAGCATCTAGTATTTCATAAAATCCATAAAATAAATCAGTAAGCACTGGATGCACAAACTCTCATAGTAAACACTGAATATATGATGAATGCTAAACTCTGTAGTAAATAGTTTATATACAGTAATAATTAACCTATAACCCCCAAATTTTTTTATTTTTTATTTTTTATTTTTTTTTTACTTTCTCCAGTAATCAGAGGTTGAAACTAGTCACCAAAAATCCTATAATTTTAGCCCTTATCAATTTGATAAGTTCTTGGGTCTTCCTAGCTTTCGACTAGTCGCTAAAAATTAGAGAATTTTAACCCTTACTATGTACCAGTAAGTTCCTGGATCGTCCTAGTTACAAACATGATCTCAAAGGAGTTCTAAAAATCTATATAGTTTAGCTTTGGGGTTATTCTAATAACAGAATCAAATTTAATATCAGAAACGAACAGAGTTTAGAGCTCATCAACATCAGAAATTATTTATGAGAGGCAATGCACACAGTATTTACAGACTCAGAGTTTATGATAAATAAAGTAAGAGATGCTATAAATATAGAACAGTATCATGCTGTGTTAACTTTCTGCACAGTTTAAGATTAGATCACAGATAACTTAGAAAGATTCATGACTAATTACTGAGAATAATGTTTCATACATGTATCTTCATCGGTGTTTATGTTCAGAAAGAAACATTATCAGAGTTTCTCAGAGTTTATTCAACAGTTAACAGTGTATGACTTAAAAGCATGCTACCAGAGTTTAACATTCATTGAGCAGAGTTTGCATATCAGAGATTAACATACCACAGAAATATGAGCAACACAGTACATAAGTAGAGTTTTGAGTCTAACCAATATCTCTAGTCAAAACTAGAGACCATTCTTAGTTCATTTACCAGCCTTGTAAATACGGCTTCACTCAATGGCTTGGTGAAGATATCTGCAAGCTGTTGTTCTGTAGACACAAAATGAAGCTGAATGTTTCCTTCTTCTACATGTTCTCTGATAAAGTGGTACCTTATGCTGATGTGCTTGGTCATTGAATGTTGTACTGGATTACCTGTCATAGCAATAGCACTTTGATTATCACAGTAAATAGGTATTTTACTGTACCTCAATCCGTAATCCAGTAATTGATTCTTCATCCACAGAATCTGTGCACAACAGCTACCAGCAGCAATATACTCTGCTTCAGGTGTAGATGTAGAGATTGATTTCTGTTTCTTGTTGTACCAAGAAACAATTCTATCACCAAGAAATTGACAACTTCCACTAGTACTTTTTCTGTCTATCTTACAGCCTGCAAAGTCTGCATCAGAGTAACCAAGAAGCTTGAAGTCTGATTCTCTTGGATACCACAAGCCTAAAGTTATGGTTCCCTTAAGATATTTGAAGATTCTCTTCACAGCTGTTAGATGTGGTTCTCTTGGATCTGCCTGAAATCTTGCACAAAGACATGTTGTATACATGATGTCAGGTCTGCTAGCTGTTAGATAAAGAAGTGACCCAATCATTCCTGTATAGTTTGTCATATCCACTGTTGAACCTCTGTCTCTATCCAACTTTGTTGCCGTTGCCATAGGAGTTGTTGCAGATGAGCAGTCAAGCATGCCAAATTTCTTTAGAAGATTTCTGGTATATTTTGCTTGATTGATAAAAATTCCATCATCTGTTTGCTTCACCTGTAGCCCTAGAAAATAACTAAGCTCTCCCATCATGCTCATTTGATACCTAGACTACATGAGCTTGGCAAACTTCTTACAGAGTTTATCATTAGTTGATCCAAAGATTATGTCATCTACATATATTTGAACTAATAACAGATCACTACCAAGATTGAAATAGAACAAGGTTTTATCAATTGTACCTCTGTGGAACCCACTTTCTAAAAGAAATTGAGCCAGAGTTTCATACCATGCTCTTGGTGCCTGTTTAAGTCCATAGAGTGCCCTGTCAAGCCTGTAGAAATAATCTGGATACTTGGGATCTACAAATCCTGGTGGTTGTTCAACAAACACTTCTTCTTCAAGTTTTCCATTCAGAAAAGCACTCTTTACATCCATCTGAAAAACCTTGAATTTCTTGTGAGAAGCATATGCTAGAAAGATTCTTATTGCCTCCAATCTTGCAACTGGAGCAAAAGTTTCATCATAGTCTATTCCTTCTTGCTGTGAATAGCCTTTGGCCACAAGTCTGGCTTTGTTTCTTGTAACAACCCCATCACTGTCAGTTTTGTTTCTGAAAACCCATCTAGTACCAACAACAGATCTATACTTTGGTCTAGGTACAAGAGTCCATACTTCATTTCTCTCAAATTCATTTAACTCCTCATGCATTGTTGTTATCCAGTCAGCATCTTGAAGAGCTTCTTCCACTTTCTTTGGTTCAAATTTGGATAGAAATGCATGGAACAGACATTCATTTGTTGTAGCACTTCTTGTCCTAACTTTTGCATCTGGATCTCCAATGATTAAATCAGGTGTTTGTGATTTTGTCCATTTCCTAGCTGTGGGTAAATGACTTCTGTCAACAGTTGATCCTCCCCCTTGATCAATGTTCTCTTGATTATCTTGATGCCTTTCTTCATTCTCTGAGGCTCCCCCTGAATTTGATCTCTCAGAGTTTGAACTGTCAGAATTTGGATTTTTAGAGTTTGAGTTATCAGAGTTTGAATTTGATCCAGAATTTTCAGTTGACTCACTATCAGAATTTGAGTCATCACTATGATCATGCTCCCCCTCAACTGGTTCTCCTCTTTGTTCAGACTGTACTATTTCTTCTGTGTGTACCAGTAGAGGTTCAGAGTTTGCAGCAACATAGTTTTTTGGACTTGTGTCATCAGAGTTTATTTCATCAGAGTTTAGATCTTCATTTTCGAAATGCAATTGATCATGTTCTTCAACATCTTCAAGTCCAATGATTTTCCTGTCATCAAATGAAACATGAATAGATTCCATAATCACCCTTGTTCTCAGATTATAAACTCTGAATGCCTTGGTTGACACTGGATAGCCAACAAAAATTCCTTCATCTGCTTTCAACTCAAATTTGGTCAACTGTTCAGGATGAGTTTTCAACACAAAGCATTTGCACCCAAAAATGTGAAAATATTTCAGGTTTGGCTTCTTTTCCCTCACCATCTCATATGGTGTTTTTCCATGCTTGTTGATCAGTGTTGCATTTTGAGTAAAACAAGCAGTTTGAACTGCTTCTGCCCAGAAATAGGTTGGCAATTTTGCTTCATCAAGCATAGTTCTGGCAGCTTCTATCAAAGTTCTGTTCTTCCTCTCAACTACACCATTTTGTTGTGGTGTACCAGGTGCAGAAAATTCTTGCTTCAATCCTCTGTTCTTGCAGAATTCTTCCATTGTTGTATTTCTGAATTCAGTTCCATTATCACTTCTGATTATTTTGACTTTGTGTTTTGATCCTTTGTCCAGTAACTTTACATGCTCCATCAGTGTTAATGCAGTTTCATCCTTCTTTGCTAGAAAATACACCCAAGTGTATCTGGTATATTCATCAACAATAACTAGAGCATATTTCTTTCTTCTAATTGACAAGACATTTACTGGTCCAAAAAGATCAACATGTAACAGATGATATGGATCAACAATTGAAGATTCAGACTTGCTCTTGAAAGAGGTCTTCCTCTGTTTGGCCTTTTGACATGAATCACACAGACCATCAACATTTAGTAAAGACTTTGGAAGTCCTCTAACAAGATCCTTTCTTATCAGCTCATTGATGTTGTTCAGATTCAAATGAGAAAGTTTCTTATGCCACTTCCAACTCTCTTCATTTGACATTCTTGTTGACATGCACATTGTTTTTCCATCAGAGTTTGTCAACAAGCTTGCTTCATAGATATTGTTGTGTCTTTGTCCAACTAAAACAACTTTCCCTGTGGTTTTGCTGATAACCTCACAGAATTCAGGTTGAAAATCTACATGAAAACCTCTGTCACAGATTTGACTCACAGATAGCAGATCATGCTTGAGTCCTGGAACCAGAGCTACATTTGTGATGATGACACTTCCAAGATTAATATTGCCATATCCCAGAGTATGTCCTATGTTGCCATCTCCATAGGAAACTTTTGGGCCAGCCTTCTCCACATACTCTGATAGTAGGGCTTTATTTCCAGTCATGTGTCCTGAACATCCACTGTCAACTACTAGGATGCTTTCCCTGATGCCCTGCAATCACAAACAATTACTGAGGATTAGATTTAAGGATCCAGACTTGCTTGGATCCTTTGGCTTTCTTAATTCTGTTAGCTTTAGCAGCGGAATTTTCATTATCAGAGTTTAAGCTAGCTTTATCAGAGTTTACACTTGCAGAACTAACTCTAACCCATTTCAGATTAGGTTTCAGTTCATAGTAATTATGATAAATAGCATGATAATTTCTGCAAGTATAAATAGAATGCCAAGTGTTCCCACAGTGTTTGCATAAAGTCTGTGGTTTAGTTCTAACATTATCTTTCTTTACTTCAGACATGGAAGGTAAAGAATTAATGTCTTTGTTCTTCCTGCAAAAACTAGCAAGATGGTTAGTACTACCACAGTTATGACATGTCTTTCTTGGAGCTAAAGTAGCAAGCATTGGATAGTTGCCTTGAGTAATGCCTACTTTACCATTTCTGTTCTTTCTAGACACTTTCTGTTTCGTAACAGATTTTAACTCCTTAAGCTTATGCTTAAGTTGTTTATCTGTCATTAAACCAATATTAACCTGTTTCACATTAGTTTTTATTGGTTCTTTCTTAACAGCTTCTTTTCCACCTTCAAATCTAGGTTCATTTATTCCATTAACAAATGTTCCAAATTTCTTAGATGGAAGAGGTGGTCTAATCTTAACTGTATTCCGAAATCTAAGTTCATCTTTCTCAGAATAACCTAGACCTACAGTGTCAGATTGAAAAACTTCTTGAGTGTCTTTTCCTGAGTGAGTCCAAGTTTTAATAATGTGATTTGCCTTTTCCAACTCAGATTCTAGTTGTTTATACTGACTTAACAACTCTTGTTCAAGATAGACAGCATCATCTCTCTCCTTTTGAACTTGCTGCATCTTAACAAGTTTCTCTTCTACAACCTTATTTCTCTCTTTGAGTTCAGAATTCTCAGTTTTGATTCTCTCATTCTCTAAAGTCTGATCCCTATAACTAATATGCAAGGACTTAAGATATATTCTTAATTCAGTTATATCATCAATGTTATAAGCATAGGTAGTTAGAGGTACCTTGTTTTCAGAATCTACAGCTTCATCAACAGTAGTAGCCATGAGAGCATAGTTTACATCCTCATCTGAGTCAGAGGTATCTGCCCAATCTCTGCCTTTAGTGAAGAGTGCCTTCTCAGTTTTACCCTTCTTGCACTTAGGAGCATAATGACCCATCTCCTTACACTTGTAGCATTGAATCTCAGACTTGTCTCTTTACCCAGATTTGGTATCCTTTCTCTCAGATTTTCTGAAATTCTTCCTGTCAAACTTTGAATCATTCTTGGAGAATTTCTTTCCTTTCTTGAAGTTCTTGAAACCCATCTTCTTGAAAGTCTTTACCATCAAAGCAGCCATTTCCATCATTTCCTCATCATCTTCAGAATCAGATGATTCATCTGCATTTGAGTCAACATCAGAGTTTGATGACTCACTTTCAGAATGAATGACCAAGGCATTTCCTTTTGCCTTCTTCCTGAATGGTTCCTTCTTTGAGGGTCTTTATTTAACTCTTAGAGCAACAGATTTTGACTTTCTACCTGATCTTCTGCTTCTCTGTTCCATTTCTAGTTCATGATTTTTGAGCAGCCCATAGATCTCATCAATATCAGTATCAGCCAGATCATAGTTGTCTCCAATTGTGGTTGTTTTGACATCCCACTTTTCAGGTAGAGAAAGAAGAAACTTGAGATTTGAATCTTCTAGATCATATTCTTTATTAACCAGTGACAGATCATTAAGTAGCTTACAGAATCTCTCAAAGGTTTCTGTCATTGATTCTTCAGATTTAGCCTCAAAGTGTTCATACTCCTGTGTGAGTATGTTCCTTCTATTCTTCTTAATTGCAGCAGTTCCCTGACATCTAACCTCTAGAGCATCCCAAATCTCTTTTGCAATTTTACAATTGATCACTTTGTTAGACATAACATTATCCAAAGAGCTATGAAGGAGATGTCTAACCTTTGCATCATTTCCAATGGATGAAATATCCTCAGGAGTCAAATCTTTCTTCTCCTTTGGAATAGATTTAGCTTCCTGTCCAGCAGCAACAACAGATAATTTTGTAGGCTTATGAGGGCCTTCATAAATTCTGTCAAGATATTCTGGATCTGTAGCTTCCAGAAACATAGCCATTTTCACCTTCCAGGTTGAGTATTCTGCTGGCTTAAGAATGGGAACCCTGATTGTTTCATATCGACTCACAGTTGCAGGTTGAGCCTTCTCAGCACTAGAGCCTGATGTAGGAGGAGGAATTTCTGCCATTGATTATAGTTGTGTGTGTGTGTGGATCTTAAACTGTATTAAATTAACAGATCAAGCTCTGATACCAATTGTTAGGCCGAATACACACTTATAATCAACTAAGTATGAGAGAATAACAATAAGTTCTTTTAAAAACTTTAAAAACTGTTTGAATTAACTTCTCTCTCAGTGATGTAAATTATCACAGAGAGCTGCTTAGGTTACAATGAAAGATATTGTATTACACGATCGATACCCTTCTAGGGTTAACCTAACTGTATTTATAAAATATACAGCTGCTATACAATCGATAATTGATACTCCTATAAATTAGCTATACAATTGATATCAATTACGATTGCTACTCGTCTCCTTAGTCAACTCAATCTCTTTGACAGCTATCCAATCTTCAAAGATATTGCTTCCATAATTATCTTCAATAATTCTTCAAACACTGTTGACAAGTAGACGCTTCCTCCAGGCAGAGTTTAACAAACTCTGTCGAGCTTCCAACAGTCAGCGTATAACAAACTCTGTTCAGCTTCTATCTGTCAGAGTTTAACTAAACTCTGACTGCTTCCTGTTTAAACTCTGTTTTTCCCTGCAAAACTTAAACACTGATATTAACCATATCAATTATATTTAACAGCATGCATGCCTATTTTCAAGTTATATTGTTATACTTGTTCCTTGATTTATTGTTGGCTTATAGACTATATGTGATATATCAGTATAAGCCGGATATTGCTAAGACCCTTAGAGAAGGGCATATGAATCTTATTCGTTGAATATAGACCGGGAGTCAGTATTTCTTGATATATGTCGTGATTACTTTCGGAGGAAAATATTTAAGTAAATATTTTTCCATTATTTGGTTAACGAATATTATTCTGAATATTCGTCTGAGATTATTTATTTAGCGATCATTACTTCAAATATTTATTTGAACGTTATCTATTTAATGAATATTATTTTTCAATATTCATTTAAAGTCGATTCATTTATCGAATATTATTTCAAATATTCCTTTAAGTCTTATTGACTAAACGAATATTATTTCGAATATTCATTTAAGTATTTTATTTATTCAACAAATATTTTCTTTATATTCATTCGAGAATTATTTTGAGAAATACTTCGATTAAAGATATTCTTTCATATTTATAAATATTCTTTAAATATTTTCGATTCGATAAATATTCTCTGAATATTTATTCAATACTTTGGAATAACTTCAATATTGTTTTATCTTCTTCAAATATTATCTTCGACCTTCGAATATTATGTAAATTATTTTGGAGTCTTATTATTAATACTTGTATCAAGGAAGGTTCTCAATTCTATTCTTCATTCAATCTATCTTCCAAATTATAGGGGAACCTTACTTGAGAAATGTTATTTATCTTGTTGACTACTCGGTCATAAATCTTTTGAAACTATTCTTTTCATTTGCAACTTGGTTGCTACTTATTTATTGAATCCTTGTGTACCTTCTCATCATTCGAGGGGTAAGAATGTTGGAACAAGTTGGTATCCATTAACAAGCATCAGCTTGGGAAATATTGGTGAATTTTCATTTCCAACTAGATACGACTACTTTGTGGAGTCTTAGCAACAAGTATTATACTAGGGGAAAGGGGGACGAACTTTATGTTCAGAGTCCAGGATTCTATTCGAACTAGGAGTTGTGTAAGAGGCCGAGTAGCGCCGGTCCATCCCATTTGGCCCAACCGTTGGCCGGGGAGATCTAACAGGGCGGTAGACAAGTAAATCCGTCAGCTCTTCCTTCTACCGGCAATAAATCTAATGTGACCTGTACAATCCGCGACTGATCATCGTAAGTATTGGAACAGCGGGCGCGGTGAATACTCCAGCATTAGTTCATCATTCAAAGTTATTTATTTTCTGCAGCATGAGATATCCCTCTTGTTGACAGGGTTTGAATACTGATCAGAACTGAAAGTACCTTTGCTTATCTTGTAACGTTATCTTTTACATTATACTGGTACTATATTCTTAATTGCATGGCATATGGTTTCGTCGATATTGTTGACTTGTTGTATATATTATTGTTCAGTCATATATTATTGTTGGAGGGCTGTTGCTCACCCTTGCTGTATTATTATATCACAACAACAGCTAGATTTGATGGCCCGCGTAAGGCGCACTCGGCGCAAGCACTTGACCCCAGCCAGAGGACTACCTGCTGAGTTTATCGCTGCTATTGCTGAGGTAGATTGGTAGCTTTTGTTTCAGCCTTAATTATATGTATAATTAATGTAACCAACGGCAAAAACTTTAAACTTATGTTGTTATCCTTTTGGATTGTAATAACTTTTATTCGTGGATTCTATAATTAGCAGACTTATTTCAATTTCATCTCTTGGACTATAACTGTTGTGTGTGTGAATGGATATTATTGCGGGGTCAAAGCATGCTACTTTTTTATTTTGGACTGAAGTCAAGTGTTATTTATGGGAATGGAGACCGTAACGACCCGATCCCTGACCCCGGATCTAGGGGTGTTACACGAAAAGTGTTAAGCTCGTGTAGCACGTGGGATTGATAAGAGAAGTTGAAAAGATAAAAATAAAGGAAAGGTGATCGGAGGCGGTACCGAGAAGTCGATTGAGACTTATATATAGTAAAATTTTGAAAAGATCAGAAAAGGTATCAGGGGAGTGGGATGAACGAAGAATGGCAGTGCGCGAGTTGAGTGACTATGCTACTCTGGTACCTAAGAATTGCTGTGTAAAGGAAAGCAGTGAACAAACACAAAAGAAGGAGTTTAAGAGTACGCGGGACAAAGCATATGGATAAGCGTAACCTATCCCAGATAAATTATCTTCGCTCTGGACGAAAAAGGCACTATGCCGGTAATTGCTAGAAAAGTAATGTCATTAGTTAACCTTAAACCCACATGCTGTAGCGCGGCCATTTGAGGGCCATGTGACAAAGAATTATAAAGTGACTAGACCAGCGATGTAAGGACAAAGCGGGGTTGCTTCTAACTAAGCGCCAACCACGAGAACTTTTTGATATAAAGTGAAGTGATTCAGGTGTATAGGATTGACCCACTTATGAACTAGAAAGAGAAGTAAAGTGAATTGAGATACATGATGTTGGGATTTTATAAATACAAAGGATGTATTAGGACTAAGGCTAATGATCAATCTAAGCTTACAAAAATGGTCAAAGATCGTACAGCAAGATGCAGAAATATTGTCTGAAGCTAGTATCCATGAGAAAAGCAATTGGTACTAAGAGATTCATGTTGAACACGACCAATATCTTCCAGAACATCCTTGCTACCATTACCAATCTGTAAGAAGAGCAGATAGACATATATTGTCTGATGGAAGGTCATGTAGACTGACATCTATTCGAAAGAAAAGGCTAGCATTAAGCAACCTATAGATTATCAAGATGAGAATGATTGAAAAGAGAACCTTATTAAGGATATAGGATTTGGTTGTCAATTACAGGATGTAAGTATTTCTTGAAAATAGAATTGAGGATAGAATATCCATAAAATATGACGAACCCGGGGGATGCACAAAGGATGGCATTAACCCTAATAAAGACATTGTGAATTCAGATGATATAGGTTGGATTGACTAAGGCAACAATAACCTTTAAGGATTCATTGGAAGGAGTTTCGGAAGGTACGTAAACAGAATTGCTATCGGATTGATTAATGATATTTTGATATACCCTGTACCCAGAAAATACAGGAAGAATGATGAGGATGACCTAAAAAACCTTACAAGGAAAAAGGGTAATATTCTGAGTTTCAAAATGGAAGTTTGGTAGGGAATGAATGATAATGCCAGATGAGGCATGTGTGAAACCATGAGGAGGTATGGATTGAACCAATGAAAATTGAGATTTTCCTAAAATAAGAAAGAACTAAGAGAAGAAATATCCTAGAGCTTAAGGGAATGCTTTCACCCAACAGTGATGGGAACGAAGTAATAAATCCAGAAAACATTGATTGCAGGAAATTATTATTACCAGGAAAGGCCAATTAGGTGGCCGAAACTTTAAGTATAGAGGAATAAATATAAATGCTCATACCGAGGAAACAGAATGATACTGAAAAGAACCTTGAAGGTCATAATGCGGTGGAGGAATTTACCTTCTCTCTGATGATTGTGCAAGAATCAACTATAAGAATAGATTTAGTAAAGATTCGATTCCTGATATCGTTCTAAGCATATTGCATACTTTAGAAGGTCCTATTTTGAGGTAAACCGGGACCATGATAAATAATGACTATGTAAACCGTTAAGCTTCCAGTCTCCTATTGAAGATATAAGGTTAATAATTTCATCAACCTGTCCTAGCTGCTAGGCTTGAAGCTCTTCTGCAAATTTTATTTGCTTCATTAATATCTACATCAAGTTCAGGAAGTATTCCTTATGGATAAGGAATAGTGATTATTTTGTCTCTCTAAAGGATTTTGATCTGAGAATTATGAAACTCGTATGATTAACTATTATAGCACTATGCAAACAACAAACGATGGTGATTCAACAATGGACTACATTAATGCAGTGGTGATTCTTCAGAGAAATGAGGTGATAACGACTGTGGAGATGTCGGAATGAAAAACAGAAATAGATTGTATTGGTTCTAAGGTTTAATTTTGGAATGACGTGATAAATGATAATGTTATGATGGCTCATAAAGAGATTATAGTCGAAATAGAAACAAGATGACTGATGAAAGAAATGTAGAGTTGAGGACATAAAGGGAATAAAGTTTGAGGAACAATAAGGGAGTTAGATATGCGGACTCCTGAGAAACCCCAGCAATGAAGCTAGAAAAGTATGAAATTGACATGGCGAAGGTTGTTGGTCATAACGGGAGGTTGAAATTGAAAGCATAAATGACATACAGATTTACTCCCTTTAAGTTGGGAGAATTCGAGGAAATTTGGAATAGATTGATTAAGTACTAAGGATACTCATGGAACGAGAAAATGAGAATTTAGATGGTTGAACAAAGGAAAGTTTGATCCCAAAAAATGTGATTCTTATTGAGTACATTTGACGGGATACCAATAGGGAAATACCAAGTACAAAGGACATCCCAATAATGAGATGACGGTGGAGATAAATAACAGAAGTGAAGAAGAATCAGATGATAAGAAGGATGTCAGTAATGGTGTTAGTATTATGAATATGAAAGAGTTATTAGCATGGCGTGGAATGTCAGTAATAATTATGTCAAGCGAGAAATCTAAGATTTAACCTGAAAGGTTGAAGAATTTCCAAAAAAAAAAAATGAATGTTGCTAAGATTGAACAAGAATATAGGTCCATAGAATAATGGACAGAACCCCGAATATATGTTGACCCGTGAGATTTTGATACAATAGTATCTGATACGATTACCACTATTTTCTTCTCCGATAAGCCTCTATAGCTCAGAGGTAAATTCGAAGCATGATATTTTGCAAACATGAAAACTTTCTATAATTCTTTGAAATTCTTTTCTTTTCTTCTCCCTTATTCATCTTCTTTTTGAATTGAGAAGAACAACACTTTAAGGAGGGGAGGTACTGCTACGTGACTATCTGTCTGTGTAATAAAAGTCTAAGTGGAATACCATTAATTGTTTAATTGCTTGTCAAGTACTAAAGGTTGGCCCCCTTCTGTACTAACTATGCAATACAACAAATGTTCATTGATTATAGTGATCTCTCAATAAATTTTTCCACTTCTATATATTGATCGAGATTGCGAAGATAAAAGCGATCAAGAACATAGTACGAGTGAGGTTATCTTCAAATTCGCAGCGCGATAGTGATACCAAGGTCACTGCAGATACCAATATGGATAATAGTATATGACTGAGTAAGAGCAAAACCCGGATAGTATGTTGTACGAAAAGTAGAAAAGTGGGTGGAAAAAGGATAAAGTGTGTATTGTAGCACTAGTAGATGTGCTAAGAAAGGATTGGAATGTTTAAGGATCAACCGGGGAACTGGAAAGCGAAATGACAAACAAGTACCCAATTGTTTCCTACCTGATTCCGGGACGGAATCCTTTTAAGGAGGGGAGACTGTAAGAACCCAGATTTTTGTTATAATTAAAACTTTTATTATGTAATGGAGTATGAATGAATAGTGGTTACGACTACAATGTATCAGTGGTTTAATGAATGAATATTTAACGGATTTGGATTCAAGTGTTTATATGCCATGAACAATGCAATTGGTTGACAACTTAGATTAGAATAATCTATCTCCTAGAAAGTAAGATAGGGTATTCCAAAGAAGAAGGAAATATCCTCATGTCATCCAAATCGATATCTGGTAGCTCATGCCATCCAAATCGATATCTAGTATAAGTCCAGTGATTCCGTAAAAAGGATAGGGAACGATTAAGGAAGCGCGAGAACATCTTTTTAAGTACAAGGAATAAAAGAGAGAAAAATCAATGAATAGTGTTTTTGGGGAAAATTGGAATATTATTAGACGACACTATATAGAAGTATTCCGAATGGATTTCTGAGTTCGTATTAATGATCTATAGGCAAAATAAGTGTATGTAAACGATATCAGATTCAGAAAAATAGCATTTTTATTTTCTCCAAGATTTCACTAGACACTGAAGGAATTAAGGATTTATTAAAGAGATTTAAGGAATTTAAATTCAAGGATTATAAAGGATGATTGAGAATGATAGTATAAATATTAAGAAGGTTTCCGGTAAAACCCTAACAAGAAATACTTGAGATATTCCTCCGAACGATCAATGAAATTGAGTAATAACCGGACAAAGAAACAAGTAGAGAACCAAGAGATGAGCATGTGCAAATTGGTGGAAGAATAAGAAACTAAGGTGACCAAAGAGTAGGTCAACCATAAGCTTGGTGGTGTGTTTGCATTTGTACAAAAAGAGAATGCATAATGTGGTGTCAACAAGTGGCACAAGATGATTGGCTTTAATAAAGCCACTTTAATAAAGCTACTTTATGAAAAGTGAAGATATATTATCCAGGAGAATTACTTTATGTAAGAAACCAAGCAAACAAAAGAAAACAAAACCAAGAACTCTCCAAAATGGAGCTCTCGACCTTGCTCTTTTCCATGGAGTAAAACCCACCTTCCAACCATTCAGCAATTCAAACATAAATCATGTGAGCCTTATAAATCATAACAAAGATCCCCTAGAAATTTGAGCTCCAAAAACTATCTCTAGCTTAGTTAATAAAATCATCAAAGATGATGATGAATAGTAACTTCAAGAACAAAAACTTTGGTTTTTGATTTTGGTTGATGATTCAAGCTATGAAGAGGCTATTCAATGATCATCCATGGCTTAGAAGTTGTTGTATGCACTCCAAGGAAGGTATAACTCTTGACACCCTTTGTTGAAACCTTGAGTTTTAATGGAGTTTTAGATGTTATATACATGTATAGCTCTTAGAGATGTGATTGGGTTTTGAATTATGATTAAATGGTTTAGATGAATGGAAAGATAGTGTTTGGCCTTAGTTCAATGTTAAATAACATGTATATGTGATTTAGAGTGGAAACTATGTTTGTGGGAGGGTTGTAATTTTGGAAATATCCGATTTATATCCGTCATAACGCCGAAATTTCGTTAACCATTAAAATTCATGCATAACAGTAGGTGTAAGTCTCTGACCTTAATGATTATATGGACTGACCTTATAGATCTCGAGTCATAGATCGTTTTGGCGTGAGAATCAAAACAAAAGGACTTACGGTTTAGGAGATTTGGCCGATTTAGTAAAAGTGTTTCAAAACCGTAAGTGCGAGTTCGTAAATGAAATTGAACCGCCTTAACATGATTAATTCAGTGGAAAATCTTGATAATTAAATATTAGAGATCATAAGGAAGGTGTGAGAGAAGACCTCATGTCAAAAAGATCATTTTTTGATTTTATAAAAATGTTCGAATCAAGGTTAAGTGCGAATGAAACCCTTTGAGGAACATGTTAGTGTAGGTGCCCTAGAGGCAATACATTGTTTCTTTGAATAAACCTTTATGTCATTTGATCATTCAATAAACGTATTTATTATGACTTTAATTACTGCGATATATTTGTTAGCATAATAAATGTCCTTAGAATCATGATACACATTATAAAGTTTAAGTACATGACTTGAACTTGAGATTGTATAATATATCATATTCTTAAAAGGTCCCTGGTCGAGTATTATTATTATAGGACAATAATAATACACAAATAGACTAGTATGTTGTTTGACAGATAACCACATCTCATTGGTTATAAGTATGGAGATACTAAAGTCAATACATAGGTACATGTAGGAGTACATGGTACTGGACAGACCCACAGTGAGATTCTTCATGTTTAATAAAGTCATAAGAAAGACTCACAGTGATAATGGTGTAATGATCCTTTGACTTGAGATCATTATATTTCTATACGAGGATTAATATACTTTGACTACATTAAAAGTTACCTTTGACCGGGTGATGATAAAAGTGGACATCGGGTATATAATGAGTCGTATGAGAAATATGAATGATAGATAAAGGATTTAACCCTTTTATAATTAGGAGAGATATTATTGGCCTCTTGATTGAGTGAGACTATAAAATGCCTGGCCGTGCTCAAATAATGATTTGTTTTAAATAGTCTACTCATGGATCAAGTAAACCCGGATTAAATGTTGAAGAGGATGACTAAATACATGCCTCGAGTTTAATCTATAGTATTTGGTTAAAGGGATTATATTACACGGAAACATTAGTCACAAAAGGTTTAAATTGGATCACCAATTATTATTATTACTTGGGTAGCAATGATGTATTACTAGATACCGCTCATTGTTTATAATTTTATTATTAGATATTAAAATTATTGCCAACGTAATAATAACCTAAAGGGTTACACAATAAGAACATATAAAACAGAGCTTTATTTAAAATATGGATTTAAATAGTTATTAATTCGAATTTATTGAATTAATTAAGTGGGACTTGATTAATTGCAATATATATATAATTCGAATTTAATTAAAACCAAAACAGATTGGGTTTAGTGAAGCCCAAAACGTTTTAGGGTTTTAAGCCCAAATATCTCTTTATAAATACATTGAGATGTGTTGGTTTAGGTTAATTTTGGCAAATTCGTTTTTCACCTAAACCCTAGCTGCTCTACATCTTAGAGAGGCTAGATAGAGAGAGAGAGAGAGAGAGAGAGAGAGAGAGAGAGAGAGAGAGAGAGGCGTTTCTTGGCTAGTACCATCTCTGTTGATCGTTGGACGATCGGTGTGTTCGTGTGGACCATTTAGAGACACAGATCTTGACGTAAAGGGCTGTGTGGTGATTACAAGCTAGGATCTCCGTTGAGTTCGTAAAAATAACGTTTGTAATAGGTACGATTCATTATCTCCATAATCAATTCGTAATTATACATGGATCCTGCGTTTGGGTTCCGAAATTATTGTTTTATTTACGTTTTCCGCTGCGTTTTTTGCCTCGGAACCCAACAGAACACTTGGTTATAACTTTGGAAAACCACTTAGAAAACGATCGATAAATCTCGAGGTATAATATTTGTTAGTAAACGACCGACCTCAGAACTTATATGACTTAAGTACCTACCAAGTGTAAGTGTAATGACATGCCTTAATAACGAACAAGTGTCGGATCATAACAGTGTTAATAAGAGTACACTAGAGGGTGCATAACGAGATAACTTGAACGTATTTTAACCTAAGTAAAGCATCTACTTGGAATTTCAAAAGCGTTAAGTGATTAATCTCGAATATTTTGATTGTTAATAGATCACCGACTTACCCAGGAAACACTACCCCCACCAGATTACCAGGCAAGTTTCCAGACATTTTGGAACTGTTGTTATGATAATATATATGATTTGATTGTTGTTATACATATGCCATAGCATGCATGCCTGCTTTCAGATTATATTGTGATACTTGTTTCATGATTTGAAATTGGCTTATAAGCTAGATACGAGATATATTAGTAATAAGCCGAATATTGCTAAGACCCTTAGTGAAGGGCATATGATCTCATTATTCAAATATAGACCGGGAGTCAGTACTTCATAATATATTGTGATTATTTTCTGAGGAAAATATTTAAATAAATATTTTTCCATTATTCATTTAATGAATATTATTTTGAATATTCATTTTGATTTTTATTTATTTAATGAATATTATTTCGAATATTCATTTGGGTTTTATTTATTTAAATGAATTTTATTTTGAATAATCATTTGAGTATTACGTATTTAATGAATATTATTTTGAACATTAATTTGAGTGAGTTTATTTAATGAATATTATTTTGAATATTCATTTGAGTTTTATTTATTTAATGAATATTATCTTGAATATTCATTTAAGGTCTTATTGATTTATCGGACATTATTTTGAATATTTATTCGAGGAATTATTTATTTAATGAATAATTTTATTCATATTTATTCGAGGGTTATTCATGAGCAATATTCTATATTAAGAATATTCTGGAAATATTTATGATGTAATAAATATTCTTTGAATATTTATTTAATTCTTTTAACTAGTTTTTAAAATAATTTATTTTATTCAAAAATTATCTTTGATCTTCAAATACTATGTAAATTATTTCTGAGTCCTATTATTATTATTTTTATCAAGGAAGGTTCTCAAAAAACTCCATTCTTCATTCGAATCTATCTTCCAATTCATAAGAGAACCTTACTTGAGAGCTGTTATTTATTTTGTTTGACTTCCCGGTCATAAATCTTTTAAAACTATTCTTTGCACTCGCAACTTGGTTGCTATTTATCAAATGAATCTTTTATTAATTCCTCATCATTCGAGGGGTAAGATTGTTGGAACAAGTCGATATCCATTAACAAGCAACAGCTTGGGAAATATTGGTGAATTTTCCATTCCAACTAGATAGGACTACTTTATGGAGTCTTATCAACAAGTATTATACTTGGGGAAAGGAAAATTAGCCTTACGTTTCGGAGTCATGGATTCTATTCGAATTAGGAGTTATGTAAGAGGCCGAGTAGCGCCGGTCCATCCCAATGGCCCAACCGTTGGCCAGGGGGATCTAACAGGGCGGTAGACAAGTAAATCCGTCAGTTCTTCTTTCTACCGGTATTAAAATAAATTTGAACTGTACAATCTGCGATTGATCATCGTAAGGGTTGGAACAGCGGGCGCGGTGAATACTCCATTATTAGTTCATCATCCAAGTCTATCTATTTTCTGCAACATGTATTAAAGAGAAGTACTACTCATGTTGGTAGGGTTTGAATAATGTTAAAACTAAAAGTTACATTTTGAGTTACCTTGTAACTTCATCTTTTACGTTATACTGGAAATATGTTCGTTAATGCATGGCATATGGTTTCAAAGATACCTCTTGAATTGTTATATATTATTGTTCAGTTATATATTATTTTTGGTGGGCTATTGCTCACCCTTGCTTTATTTACTATATCACAACAACAGTTAGGTCTGATGGCCCGCGTAAGGCGCACTCGGCGCAAGTAGGTGACTCCAGTCGTAGGACTACCTGCTGATATTGTTGCTGCCATTGCTGAGGTAGTAGGAACCAGTAGTCTAGACTGGCAGCTTTTGTTTTCAGCCTTTATTATAGGTATGAGTAATGTTAATCAACGGCAAGAAACTTTTAAATTATGCTGTAATAATTTCAGGTTGTAATAACTATTACTTATGGATCTTATAAGTAGAGACTTATTTCAATTTCATCTCTGGGACTATAACTGGTTGTGTGTGATGTGGTATTATTGCGGGGTCATAGCATGCTAGTAATTTATTTTGATACTAGTGCAAGTATTGTTTATGGAATATGAGACCGTAACGACCAGGTCCCCGACCCCGGATCTTGGGCTGTTACAGATGAGATCTTGAGGATTGATGTTTGTTATTATGTTGTAAGCCATGTTCTTAGATTATGTAGTCTTATATGTGTTAAGGATGAGAATCGTGGTGGTTTTGATGGTGGTAATGAAGTATGTTAGTAGATCTTGAAAGTTAAAGTTGTAAAAGTGATTGTTGGAGTTCCTTGAGACATGATCTGTTTGTAGTGGGAATTTGGACCACCAAACTTTGTTTCCTTAAAACTCTCTGCACATATTTGGAAAGGTCTTGTCTTGTACTTTCTAAGCATATAAAGTTCATGATAAGATGACTTATGGTTTGAAAGTTATGATCATTTTAGTGGAGAGTGGTCCTGAAAAGAAACTGCTACATTTTGCTCACTTGTGGATCACTTTTGGGTCCTTAGAATTTGTGATATAATTATAAAAAATTGAGGGTAACAAGATTTTATAGTGGTAAAGACAACCCAAAAATGACGGAACCAAAGTTGCGTGATGACACTATTCACTGTAAAGCTTCTGCGTAGTTCAGTAAAATTCCAAAAATTTGTCTTTTGCCCAGAACCAAGTTCTTGCTTAATTACAAAGTATACATTCTCTAGATCGTACACGCGAAAATGGTACGTCATTTGGGTTAACGGTTAAGGAGTTAGGAGCGTTTTATTAAAACTAGCACAAATAGTACAACACCGTAGTTGACCATGTTTCTAAAATGCGTTTCGCCTATCTACACTCGTGTGTTCCAAAGCAAAGCAATTTTGATAAATATCATAAACACTCAAGAAGTTCGTTGAGGTGGTTTCATATTTAATTATGGATTTTTCAATTTATTAAAAATGTTGGAGTGTGAGTCGCGTAATAGTAACTTCCCGAAAAGTCAACTCTAAGGGCATTGTCTTGACGAGCCATTTTGGCCAAGATAAAAGGATAATTACAAGTCGGATAAAACATGAAAGTTGTTGAGGAACATCATGACTACGTATTGGAGTAAAGAATTGGATTAAAGGTCATTGACGAGATAAGTGTTAATAGAAAATAACTAAGGACTCGTGAGGACAAAAGATGTAGCAATCACGTAATTGGTTAATGGAGTTGAGTGTACTTACTAGTGGTATGTGTAGCTATTCGATTAATAAGGCTAACCGAGAGTTGATATCTGTTTCTAGAACTATCTGGGACAAGTGGAACCTAGGGGGATGTACTATGGATTCCAGGCAAGTTTTCCAACCCTAAGATTTTGTTTTCAATATATTATATTTGGATTCTGCTTATGCAATTTTATACTCCATCGTTCAGAGTATATATATATTTTGAAATATATGAAGTATGCGGATTATGCTTTAATTAATAATTGCAAGTTTACTTTCCAAAACTTATGTATAAGGATTCGTACTGTTGTGTTTATGGATTTCATATGGAATGTTTTATGCATGTTGCTACAAACTTTTATGCCATGATTGATATATATATATATATATATATATATATATATATATATATATATATATATATATATACATACATATACTTGAACTTTAGATAGAAAGTGTTTTCTTTGGACAACGACTCTAGCAATAGAGGTTATATCGGTCCAAGTATAATATTGACCGGGGAGCGGTGTATTATTTTAGTGTGATTAAATTGCGAAAACCCGAGGAGTTATTCGGGTAGTATCGGATGCTTATTATTAATCATTAATTATATGTTATTAAAAATACCCAAAAATATTTATCTTGGATTAAAAGATTATTTTAAAAGATTATTATTTATTAATTATTTAATATTAAATCTCAATATATTATTTTATTTTAAAAACAAACTAATCCAAGATACCTCGAGCGTTTTCAAACTTAAACTCTTTTGAACTCAAAATAATTTCGAAAACCCCTGGTCAGGTTTTACCCACTCGAGCATTATTTCAAGAAATTATCGGTCGACAGAAGTCGGACCTCAATTACTCGTTTTCCTTTCAAAATGAATTTTTACGAAAAGAAAAAGGGGACTCTGGCGGTGAGGGATCGTTGACGAACGATCTTATATTTAGTGTAACCGACCGTTAGCCAGGCGGTCCATCATTTATTCCGGCCCAGGTGTTGCCGAAGGATGATTATGGATGGAGTTTTCACCTAGGGTAATTACGGATGGAGTTTTTACCCTTCTACTAGTAGAAAAGACCCGCGGATTATTGGACTTGGATGTGATGACTGATCATCGTCAATCCTTGTTAGGTTTTTCATGTTTTCTTATAAGTACCATTCCTCCACTTTGGAAAAGTGATTTGATATCGCATCTTAGGCCTAAGACCCAAGTTGCCGATAGTGATTTTGTGCAGTATCTAGAACTGCGAGATTATTTCAAAGCGAATGGCAAATATTTAGTGCACATTTAAATTATTTGAAAATTTAAAGATGGTTCAGTTTGCATATGATAAAAAGCAACTGTTGTAGCAGCATATTGAACTGCGTATTTTGAGAAGCTTTCTAAAAGGTTAGCAAAACTATAGTGTATACTATCATGCTACGATATGAAGATTATTATTGTTATTTTGAACTTAATTTGCTCATATGATATCATTTTCTTAAAACTTCATACTGAGCACGAGTATTTATTCAAAACTCGGACATCTATATTGTCGAGTTATATTTTAATATCATGAGATATATGCTCATACTTTTGGAAAAATCTTTTTCGAGACAAATTATATTATTACTCAAAATGGAAAACTTGCTGAGCATTATGTAGCTCATTCTTGCTTTATAAAAACCTTTCAGAAAGAGAAGCATTGGGTCGGTTAACTCTGTACTAGCAGAAGAGGAGTAGAAAAATTACCCCTGGGATGAATCAGTTCCGGATGAATACTATAAAGTATGTCTGATAGGTTTTAACTTTTATTAGTAAGACTTGCCTTCATGTGCAGTTTGTATAATTGAAGTTGTTTAAGATTCTGGATTGTATAGATGAATTGTAATATTTAGTGTTACTCTGATTATCGTTTCTGAGGCTCTAACTTGTAAGTATGAAAGGTTGAGGTCTAGATTGGTGTATTGTTGAGTTGTAAAATTAATACAGGTATGATATGGATGGATGGTGATATGACGACCTGAATCCCTGACCTCGGATGTAAGAACCCCAAATTTTGGATATAATTAAAATTTTTTATTATGTACTAAGGTAATGGTGAATAGTGATTACGACTACGATGTAACGATTGAGATAATAAATGAAAGGAATAGATTTGGATTCAAATGTTTATATGTCATGAAGAATACTATTGGTTGACACTTTAGATAAAAATTATCCATCTTCTAGGGAATTGAGATTTGATAATTCTAAAAGAAGAAGATTATTCTTATGTCATCCAAATAGATATCTGTTATTGGTCCAGTGGTTCCGTAAAAGGGTTAAGGAACGATCGAAAGAGAACCGGGACATCTATATAACCCTAAAAGAATAAGTAAAGAATAAGTGGTGAATAGTGTTTTTGGTGGAAGTGAGAATATTATGAGATGACACTATATAGAAGTATTCAGATCGGATTTCCGAGTTCGTATTAGTGATCTAGGGGGAAAATAAGTGTATGTAAAAGCTGTCGGATTCTGAAAAATCGCACTTTTATTTTCTCCGAGAGTTCCCTGGACACGGATAGACTTAAGGATTTAACGAAAGGATTTAAGGAATTTGAATTCGAAAGTTAGTAAGAAAGATGGAGAACGATAGTATTAATACTAAAAAGATTTCCGGTAAACCCTAATTAGAAATCCGTGAGATATTCCTACGAACGATCAATCGAAACGAGCAATAACCGGACAAAGAAACAAGCAGGGAATCAAGATACATGCATGTAGTGGTGGAAAATATCTAGCAGACCAAGTGATGACTCATGCAACTAGCATACTTAGAGATGAAACTAGTACTTAGAAAACAAACTACTTGGTTAGCTTATAACCATCCAAAACACAACACATGTCTCTTGGATTACATCATGCATGACCACACCACCTTTAATAAAGCTACTTTAGCTAGATATTATCAAGATGAGGTGTATTATGCAAGAAAACCAAGCAATCAAAGATTGAAAATTCATATCTCCATTTACATCCATGCTAAAATCACTAAATTTTGACCACAGCCTCTCCACTCCATGGGGAATATTCTCTCAAAATTTCATGGCAATCTAATGAATATAGCCTAGTCAAATCTCCTCCCCAAGTTGAAGAAACCAAACTGCCCTGTTCTTGACAGTTTCTGTCCAGCGGAAAAAGGGGGCTCAAAACCCTATCTAGAAAGCTTCAAATTTGATGAAATAGGACTCAAAACAAAGCTTATGAAGAGGCCAAGATGTGGTAAAAATTTGAGATCCAAAATCTTATTTTTCGATTTTCTATGATTTTTACAAGAGGAGGGTGAATAGTGTTCTTCAAGAACTAATCTTGTTTTTCTTTGATTTTTATGGTTGATTTAGCTAGCTTAATGCCACTCAAGGATCATACAAGGCTTAGCAAGGTCTTTAACCACTTCATGGAAGGTATATCACTTGAAACCCTAGCTCTTGTTTTGAGGTTAAGAGCATGTTCTTGGTAGATTTAGCTTAGTATGGTTATAAGTGATGTTATAAGCATGGTTAGCTAGTGATTTAAATTGATCTAAGCATGATGATGATTATAATGTTAAGGTCAGTGGTTATTGGTCTTGTAAGATGGATGATGTGATTAGGAGATGTATGGTATGCCCGGTGTGGCTTGGTTTGATGATTACGATTTTTGAAACGTCCGATTTATAGCCGTCGTAATGCCGAATTTTTGTTAACACTTAAAAACCAAGCATGACAGTTTATATAATTTCCTGAACTTGGTAATATTGTGACTGGTCCTTGTAGGTCTCGAGCCATAGATCGTTTTCGTGCGAGAATCGAAACATTCCGACTTATGGTTTAGGAGTTATGGTCAAATTACTAAAATTAGTTCGGAACCGTAAGTAAAAGTTCGTAACTTCAATAGAACCCTCGTAAAGCATGTTACTCAGTGGCGAATCTTGGTAAATAAATACTAGGGGTCATAAGGAAGGTATGAAAGAAAACCACATATCAAACGGATCGTTTTCCGATTTTATAAAAATGTTGGAATCGAAGTTAAACGCGAACGGACCCCTAAAAACCCGCTTGGTTATAACTTTGGTAAAATACTTAGAAAACGAACGATAAAACTCGAAGTATAATCTCGGTTCGTAATCGATCGACTTTAGAACTTATACGACTTAAGTATATACCGAGTGTGGGTACGATAATAACGAACAAATGTCGGATCGTGTCAGTAATAAAAAGAGTTACACTAAAAGGTGTATAACGAGATAATTCGAAAACGTGTTTCGAATTAAGTGAGGTTATACTTAGACTTTTAAAACGTGGTAAGCGGTTAATCTCGAATGTTCTGATTGTTTTTAGATCATCGAGCAGACCCAGGACACGCTATCTCCACCCACACCCGATTACCAGGCAAGTGTTCAAAACTTTGAACCTGTTGTTGTGATAATATATACATGTGATTGCCATTTTACATATGCCATAGCATGCATGCCTATTGTCAAATTATATTATGATACCTGTTCCCTGAATTGCTATTGGCTTATAGACTAGATGCGAATTATCAGTTATAAGCCGGATTGTTTTGGTAAGACCCTTAGCGAAGGGCATATGATATTCACTCTTAAATATAGACCGGGAGTCGGTATTTTGAGATATATAAAGAGTCGTGGAAACCCAGAGGGATTCCAACGGCAGATTACTATTTATTTCGAGGAAGTTATTATTAAACGTTATTTATATTTCCATAAAGTATCAATTACTTGGAAATATTTCGAGGAATGTTATTCGAGTATTATCTCAGTCGAGAGATATTAAATGAATGTTAGTTTCGAATATTCATTTAGAGTTGATTATTTAATGAATATTATTTTGATATTCATTAGAATGTTATTTATTAAATGAATATTACTTTCGAATATTCATTTAAGGTTTTATGTACTTGATGAATATTATTTTAAAAATATTCATTGGAAGTTCTATATACTTAAGGGATATTATTTCGAATATTCCTTTAAAGTTTTGATTACTAAATGAATATTATTTGGATATTCATTTAGAAGATTATTTATTAAATGAATATTATTTGGATATTCATTTAGAAGATTATTTACTAAATGAATATTATTTTCAAATATTCATTTAAGGTTTGACTTATTTATTGAATATTATTTAAATATTTATTGTTGTTTAATTATTTAATGAATATTATTTTGAATATTCATTTAAGGAGGGATTTATTTAGTGAATAATTCTATATATTCATTCGAGGATTACTTACGAGCAATATTATGATTTAATAATATTCCGTAATTATTATTGATTTAATAAATATTCTTGGAATATTTATTTAATTCTTTTAAATTCTTTTTAAAATGATTTATATTATTCGGAGATTATCTTTCACCTCCAGATATTATGTAAAATATTTCGGAGTCTTTTTACGACTATTTTATCAAGGAAAGGTTCCCAACTCTTTATTTTTCATTTAAATCTATCTAAAAAGGATTTAAATGCTCGCTCAAACTTCCATATTATAGGGGAACGTACTTGAGCAATGTTATTTATCTTGTTGACTTCCCGGTCATAATTTATCCTTTTCACTCGCAACTTGGTTGCTATGGACTCATTAAGTCTGTGTGTACCTTCTCATCATTCGAGGGGTAAGATTGTTGGAACAAGTTGATATCCATTAACAAGCAAAAGCTTGGGAAATGTTTGTAAATTTTCCTTTCCAACTAGATACGACTACTTTGTGGAGTCTTATCAACAAGTATTTCACTTGGGGAAGGGAGGACAAACTCTACGTTTCAATGCTGTGGATTTATTTGAACTAGGAGTCGTGTGTAAGAGGCCGAGTCGCGCGGTCCATCACAAGGCCTAACCATTGGCCAGGGAGTTAGTATTAAAGGCAATCTACAAGTGGAGCCGTCAGTTCTTCCTTCTACCGGTAGTAAACTATATTGGGCTGTACCATCCCCGACTGATCATCAGGGAGTGGGACAGCTGGCGCGTGATAACTCCAGTATTGGTTCATCTCCCAAATTGGGAATTCCCTGCAACACGTATCGAAGAGACTTCTTTCAGGTTGACGGTCTCTTCCGCAACACGTATCGAAGAGACTTCTTTCAGGTTGTAGGACTTTGAAAAATGCTAATAACTGGAATTGCAATATTTTCCTTGCAAGTTCCTCTTTATATGATAAATGATAATATCTTGCTTATTTTGACTTAGCAGATATTTCCACAAAATAAATACTTTAAGTTACCTTGTAACTTCATCGTTCATATTATACTGGCATCATTTCCGTAAATGCATGGCATATGGTTTGAAAGATACTTTTGAACTGTTATATATTATCGTTCAGTTAAACATTATTGTTGGTGGGCTAGTGCTCACCCTTGCTTTATTATTATATCACAACAACAGCTAGACCAGATGACTCGCACAAGACGCACTCGACGCTGGCGGGGACGATGAGACAACCAGAGCCGAAGAGAAAGCTATTGGTAGGATAGATTCATTCTTTCAGTACCAAATATATGGGCTGGTATGACTTATGATAATGGATGGCAAAGAGTATGTATTCACATTGTAATTCTTTTTGGATTGTAAGAACTCATAATGTGCTTAATAAAATTTGGTAGTTACTCTGATTTCATCTATGGGACTATAACGGGTGTGTTTTATGTTATTGTTTTGGGTCACAAGGTTGTAAACTAATATTTATGTTGAGTTGTGGATGGGAATTGAGACGGTAACGACCAGATCCCTTACCCCTTACAGAAATGGTATCAGAGCGTACGTTATAAACCCCAGAGATGAGGCGACGTTAAAACAATAAATTCCCTAAAATAATAAGAACTCTTACCAAGTTCATAGTCGACTACTTAATGTAGTGATGACATATAAAACCCTTATGGGAACTCTTAAGTATCATGATAGTAACTTAGCTCGATATCGTATTGACGAGTAAGGCAACAGACCTTGAGGCATACGAGCAGCAGCACGATGATGCTTTATTATATGCTGAAGATCAGCGGGTAAATTCGATAGAGTACCCTATTGGAGACCCGAAAGAGGTTCTAGCAGATAAGGAAAAAAAAATCATATTAGGATAAGGAGCTTACCCTCGAGGAATGAGGGTTGTAGCCAGAAAGGCTGTGATGATTAAGATATGGTGCTCAGAAAAGTGAGCATAACGAACTGAGCTATTAGCAAGAGAACTGAAGATTCATGTTGGATTCGTAGCCGGACTACTGGATGAAGTACCAGCAAGTAAGACGGATTGGAAGAATTACTCGAGATCTTATACGGAAATAGATGAGAATCCTTAGAGACTTTCATATTAACGAAGAAAGAGCTAGAGGGATGTATGATTAGCAAAGACAGCGATATAGGACGAGGAACAGAGTCCCTAAAAATAGTTGAGAGGAGGCGGTAAGTGCCATATCATTTGATAAAAGAATTAGTATGAATATTGTCAGTAATAATTCGCCATGAGAAGGCAGATGTCATAGGTTGTAATTTTTGGAACCAAATTGAGGTTGATGAAGCTGTTTTTTCAGGAAAATGTCCATTTTATGAATGAATCAGTTAAAAAGTGAAAACATTGGGAAGTGACAACATGATTGGATAAAGTTATATAAGGAAGTAGTAAGCAAGACAATGATCTCAGAACCTACCGGAAGATAAGACCAGTGAGTCAAGATGAACTCGTAATGAGACTACTGTCAAAGACTGAGTATAGGGTTATTTCAACTCAGTGAAATGATGAACCAGAAATGTTAGATGCATGTGATTCAGAGGAATATTAAATTCCTTCTTTTCTTTGAATGGATTATAGTAGTTACCTTAAGTTTACTCTGACGCGGAATTATAATGGATCAAGTAATACGATCAGCAGTTAAAGAGAAAAATTTGAGAAAATCTTCCTGGAATTAAAAGATGAAATTGGTAATGACCAAGAGTTGGCATTGTTTAATGGAAAAAGAAGACTTTGTGCTTCCAACGATGCTTCGCATAAAAGATTAGGATGTGTGCTTGCGCAGCACGACAAAGTACTTGCGGATGCATTCGGACAGCACGGTTCACCAGGTACGGATGGCCTTAGTAGTGACGATTTTGTGAAACAACCAACTCCGACGGTAATATTCCTTCTGAGACTAGTGGTTAGGTACACTGACATTTGGTAATATTGAATGTCAGGACGTATAGGTATCAGGATATTGTGACAGGTTTCAGTTTGAAACTGTTGATTCCCTTCTAAGGGATGTATATAATTGATTCATCTCCAGTGGTTAAACTTCCAATCTGATGACTATTATTTCGTAAATTAGGACTGCTTATGGTTCTACCTGCTTGGAGGTTCATAGAACTATTCTTCAGGTTTCAAAACTGGTCTCCTTAATGTTACCAGTAGATGGATAGATTGACCAAAATTTCCCTAATTCTGGGAAGAACTTCAATGAATTTTGGCAAACCTTGTCTTTCTGATTATCAGAGAACATCATGGAAGAGAGTAGAAACTGGGGCGAACCCTGTGAATTGGGTAAGGTAGCCGTTATATGGGTTGGTGAACAGACCCCGGTTATCGCGATTGATTGTAGAAATACAATGATGAAGTGAGATTGGACAAAAACAAGAAATGTAAGTAAGAAACCAGCCGGATTGAGAAACTCCGGGATTGACTTAAGTGAAAAGGCTGTTATGCCAGGAATGGTAAGCTTGCGTGGCACGCGGGATTGATAAGAATAGTTGAAAAGATAAAAGTTGAGGAAAGGTGACCAGAGACGGTGCCGAGTAGTCGATTAAGACTTATATGAAGTAAAGTTTTGGAAAGGTAGAAAGGTATCAAAGAAGAAGGCACTATGCCGGTAGTTGCTAGAAAAGTAATGCTATTAGCCAACCTCTAAAATAATATATTTTTATTTTAGTGTAGCCAGTTGAGGCCAAGTCACAACGGATTATCAGGTGACTGGACAAGCAATGAAAGGACAAAGAAGGGTTGCTTCTAAGTAAGCACCGACTGCAAGGGCTTCTTATAAAAAGGATATATTAATGACATCGTAGGAATCTTCTACGGAACCCTTTGCAACCCATGTTTGGATTGGGAATTTACTAGACTTTTTGGAATGGGGTCACCCGTACTAAAGTTATTCATGTGTATATGATTGCCCAAGATTACGAGTAAAAAATGGGAGTATAATGACTTGAGATGTATGATGTTAGGGTATCATGAATACCATGAATATATTATGACGGAGGAAAGTAAACAATGAAGGTATATGAAGAGAGTATAGAAATGGTCAGAAATTGAACGGTATGCTATAGAAATTTTGTTTGAGGCAAGTACCTTCGCGAAGAACGATAATTACTAAGAGATTCACGTTGAACTCAACCAATAACTTCCAGAACATCCTTGCTACCATTGCCAAGTTCTGTAAGAAAGTAGATAGACATAAGTTGTCTTTTGGAAGGTCAAACAGGCTGTCAACTATATGAAAGAAGAGGTTAGCATTAAGCCACCGATCGATTACCAAATGAGAATGATTGAAAAGAGACCCTTATTAAGGGATACATGATTTCATTGACAATTATAGGATTCAGGAATTCCTTGGCAATTGAATTAAGGATAGGACATCCACAAATTAAGACAAACCCTGGGGAATGCACAAGGGATGGCATTAACCCTAATAAAGACATTGTGAATTCAGATGATATGAGTTGGATTTTCTAAGGCAACAATGACCGTAAGGATGATTAAAAAGATTCTGGAAAGAACATAGATAGAATTATTAGAGTATTGATCAATGACGTTTTGCTATACCCTGTACCTAGAAAATGCAGGAGGAATGATGAGGACGACCTATGAAACCTTACAAGGAAAAAATTAATATTCTGAGTTTCCAACTAGAAGTTTGGAGGAGAATGTAAGACAGAATAACAATAATGCCAGATGAGGCATGTATGAAACAATGATGAGGTATGGATAGAACCAAAGAAGGTTGAGATTATCCTAGAACAAGAAAGAACTAAGAGAACAAATATCCTAGGTATGATTGAGGGTAACTTTGATAAAGTTCCCACGGGAAGGTGGAAGCAATGACTTATGGAAAAAAAGGGTTGATAGATATGTTTTTCTCCTTCAGTAGAGCTTAAGGGAAGATGCTTTCACCCAACAGTGATGGGAATGAGGTAGAAAGATTTGAGTTGGAATGTATCCAGAGAACATTGATTACAAGAAATTATTATTATGAGAAAAGGCCAATGAGGTGGCCGACACTCTAAGTATAGAGGAATAATTGTAAATGTGCATACCGAGGGAACATAATGATATTTTGAAGGACCTTGAAGGTCATACCGGAGTAGAGGAATTTACATTCCTTCTGATGACTGTGCAAGAATCGACGCTAATAATAAGTTTAAGTAAATATTTGATTCCCGATATCGTCTTAAGTAAACTACACACCTTAGAAGGTCCCGTTTTGAGGCAAACCAGGACCATGATACAAAATTGACGAAGTAAACCATTATGTTTCCAGTCTTTTATGGAAGATGCATGAGTGATAGTTTCATCAACCGGACATAGCTGCGATGCTTGAAGCTCTTCTTCAATTTTATCTACTTTATGTGATATCTACATCAAGTTCGGGAAATGCTCCTTATGGATAAGGAATAGTGATTACTCTGTCTCCCTAAAGGATTTGAAACCCGTATGGTTAGCTATTAACGCACTATTTAAACAACAAGCGATGGTGATTCTTCTAAGAAAGTAGATGACAACGTAAAGATAAAGAAAGTGCTGCTATTGATAAGCTAAATGGCATGTTGATGAATGACAAGCAAGTTTGTGTTACTGTACTTCTGCACAAACAAGATAGAGAATATGAGGTTGATGATTCATGATGCTAAATTTATTCTCGTAGAAAGAATTAATGAGACTTAGAGAGCAGGGCAGTTGAGCCCGAGACTTTTGGGCCACCTGAGAGTTTAAAAGTGTTCGGAAGGTGGCATTCGAGCCAGTTTTACCCCCAAAGCTTATAGCATGGTAGTAACGCGTTTCATGTGGCAAAGCTACACCAGTAAAATGCAGATGATCAATAGATGATAAGAGTACAAGCAGGTAGATATACGACCTAGTCTGACTTACAAAAGACAACCTGTGGAAAATCACGGATAGAAAAGAACAAGTGATGAGAAACAAGTTTGGCAGAAGAAGATCATATTGGATCTAAGTTAAAGGGATCAGCCAGATTCATTTCGGAGAGTTTAAATTGGAATAACGTGATGATTATAGAGTAAATGTGACGGAATACCGATAAGGAGGTACCAAGTGCAAAAGGTGTCTCAATAAAGAGATGAAGGTGAAAGTAAATAACAGAAGTAAATAAGAATCAGATAATAAGAAGGATGTGATTGATAAAGAAAAGACTGGGAAAGCAACTATGGAATATGAAGCAAGGAATGTTATGAATGGATTAATAAATGGGTTTTTTGATGAATTCTCGGGATGACAACCTGATAGTGTTAATATTATAGATATGAAAAAGCTAGTAGCGTGATATGGAATGTCAGTAACAATGGTGTCAAGCGAGAAACTAAGATTTAACCTGAGAGGATCAAAGATTTTCCAAAAGTAAGTGTTGCTAAGGTTGAACCAGAGTACAGGTCTAGAGAATAGTGGACAAAGCAGCAAGATATGTTGACACATGAGGTTCCGATCAAATAGTATTAGATATAATTATGATTAATTTTTCTTTGATGAACCTCTATAGTTCAGAGGTAAATTCTGAGTATGATATTTTACAATCATGAAAGCTGTCTATAATCCTTTAGAACTCTTTTCTTATCTTCTCTCTTATTCATCTTCTTTATGAATTGAGAAGAACAACTCTTTAAGGAGGGGAGGTATTGCTACGTGACTATCTGTCTATGTGATAGAAGTCTAAGTGGAATACCATAACTTGTTTAATTGCTTGTCAAGTACTAAAGGCTGGCCCCCTTCTGTACTAACTATGCAATATAACAAATGTTCGATTGATCATAGTGATCTCTCAATAAATCTTTCCACTTCTCTATATTGATCGAGATTGCGAAGATTAAAATGATCAGGAAATACACAGTGCGAGCAAAGTTATCTCCGAATTCGTAGCACGGTAGTGATACCAAAGCCACTGCGGATATCAATAAGAACAATAAGGATAAGACTGGGTAAGAACATAACCCGGATAATGTGTTGTACGAAAAGTAGCAAAGTTGATGGAAAAATGATAAAGTACGTATTGTAGCACCAGTAGATGTGCTGAGAAAGGGCAGAACGACTAAGAGTTGACCCGAAAGCTGAAACGTGAAACGACAGACAAACGACTCTTTGCTTCCTACCTGATTCCGGGACGGAATCCTTTTAAGGAGGGGAGACTGTAAGAACCCCAAATTTTGGATATAATTAAAACTTTTTATTATGTACTAAGGTAATGGTGAATAGTGATTACGACTACGATGTAACGATTGAGATAATGAATGAAAGGAAGAGATTTGGATTCAAATGTTTATATGTCATGAAGAATACTATTGGTTGACACTTTAGATAAGAATTATCTATCTCCTAGGGAATTGAGATTTGATAATTCTAAAAGGAGAAGATTATTCTTATGTCATCTAAATCGATATCTGTTATTGGTCCAGTGGTTCCGTAAAAGGGTTAAGGAACGATCGAAAGAGAACCGGGACATCTATATAACCCTAAAAGAATAAGTAAAGAATAAGTGGTGAATAGTTTTTTTGGTGGAACTGAGAATATTATGAGACGACACTATATAGAAGTATTCGGATCGGATTTCCGAGTTCGTATTAGTGATCCAGGGGGAAAATAAGTGTATGTAAAAGTTGTCGGATTCTGAAAAATTGCACTTTTATTTTCTCCGAGAGTTCCCTGGACACTAATAGACTTAAGGATTTAACGAAAGGATTTAAGGAATTTGAATTTGAAAGTTAGTAAGAAAGATGGAGAACGATAGTATTAATACTAAAAAGATTTCCGGTAAACCCTAATTAGAAATCCGTGAGATATTCCTACGAACGATCAATCGAAACGAGCAATAACCGGACAAAGAAACAAGCAGGGAATTAAGATACATGCATGTAGTGGTGGAAAATATCTAGCAAACCAAGTGATGACTCATGCAACTAGCATACTTAGAGATGAAACTAGTACTTAGAAAACAAACTACTTGGTTAGCTTATAACCATCCAAAACACAACACATGTCTCTTGGATTGCATCATGCATGACCACACCACCTTTAATAAAGCTACTTTAGCTAGATATTATCAAGATGAGGTGTATTATGCAAGAGAACCAAGCAATCAAAGATCAAAAACTCCATTCTCTCCATTTTGTTCAAACTGCCCAGCGGAACACCATCAAAGAAGAAAATTCATATCTCCATTTCCATCCATGCTTAAATCACCAAATTTTGACCACAGCCTCTCCACTCCATGGGGAATATTCGCTCAAAATTTCATGGCAATCTAATCAGTATAGCCTAGTCAAATCTCCTCCCCAAGTTGAAGAAACCAAACGGCCCTGTTCTTGACAATTTCTGTCCAGCGGAAAAAGGGGGCTCAAAACCCTAGCTAGAAAGCTTCAAATTTGATGAAATAGGACTCAAAACAAAGCTTATGAAGAGGCCAAGATGTGGTAAAAATTTGAGATCCAAAATCTTATTTTTCGATTTTCTATGATTTTTACAAGAGGAGGGTGAATAGTGTTCTTCAAGAACTAATCTTGTTTTTCTTTGATTTTTATGGTTGATTTAGCTAGCTTAAGGCCACTCAAGGATCATAAAAGGATTAGCAAGGTCTTTAACCACTTCATGGAAGGTATATCACTTGAAACCCTAGCTCTTGTTTTGAGGTTAAGAGCATGTTCTTGGTAGATTTAGCTTAGTGTGGTTATAAGTGATGTTATAAGCATGGTTAGTTAGTGGTTTAAATTGATCTAAGCATGATGATGATTATAATGTTAAGGTCAGTGGTTATTGGTCTTGTAAGATGGATGATGTGATTAGGAGATGTATGGTATGCCCGGTGTGGCTTGGTTTGATGATTACGATTTTTGAAACGTCCGATTTATAGCCGTCGTAATGCCGAATTTTTGTTAACACTTAAAAACCAAGCATGGCAGTTAATATAATTTCCTGACCTTGGTAATATTGTGACTGCTCCTTGTAGGTCTCGAGCCATAGATCGTTTTCGTGCGAGAATCGAAACATTCCGACTTATGGTTTAGGAGTTATGGTCAAATTACTAAAATTGGTTCGGAACCGTAAGTAAAAGTTCGTAACTTCAATTGAACACTCGTAAAGCATGTTACTCAGTGGCGAATCTTGGTAAATAAATACTAGGGGTCATAAGGAAGGTATGAAAGAAAACCACATATCAAACGGATCGTTTTCCGATTTTATAAAAATGTTGGAATCGAAGTTAAACGCGAACGAACCCCTAAAAACCCGCTTGGTTATAACTTTGGTAAAACACTTAGAAAACGAACGATAAAACTCGAAGTATAATCTCGGTTAGTAATCGATCGACTTTAGAACTTATATGACTTAAGTATATAGCGAGTGTGGGTACGATGACATGTAGTAATAACGAATAAAATGTCAGATCATATCAGTAATAAAAAGAGTTACACTAAAAGGTGTATAACGAGATAATTCGAAAACGTGTTTCGATTTAAGTGAAGTTATACTTAGACTTTTAAAACGTGTTAAGTGGTTAATCTAGAATGTTCTGATTGTTTATAGATCATCGAGCAGACCCAGGACACTCTATCTCCACCCACACCCGATTACCAGGCAAGTGTTCAAAACTTTGAACCTGTTGTTGTGATAATATATATATTGTGATTGCCATTTTACATATGCCATGGCATGCATGCCTATTGTCAAATTATATTATGATACCTGTTTCCTGAATTGCTATTGGCTTATAGACTAGATGCGAATTATCAGTTATAAGCCGGATTATTTTGGTAAGACCCTTAGCGAAGGGCATATGATATTCACTCTTAAATATAGACCGGGAGTCGGTATTTTGAGATATATAAAGAGTCGTGGAAACCCGGAGGGATTCCAACGGCATATTACTATTTATTTCGAGGAATGTTATTATTAAACGTTATTTATATTTCCATAAAGTATCAATTACTTGGAAATATTTCGAGGAATGTTATTCGAGTATTATCTTAGTCGAGAGATATTAAATGAATGTTAGTTTCGAATATTCATTTAGAGTTGATTATTTAATGAATATTATTTTGATATTCATTAGAATGTTTTTATTAAATGAATATTACTTTCGAATATTCATTTAAGGTTTTATGTACTTGATGAATATTATTTTAAAAATATTCATTGGAAGTTCTATATACTTAAGGGATATTATTTCGAATATTCCTTTAAAGTTTTGATTACTAAATGAATATTATTTGGATATTCATTTAGAAGATTATTTATTAAATGAATATTATTTGGATATTCATTTAGAAGATTATTTACTAAATGAATATTATTTTCAAATATTCATTTAAGGTTTGACTTATTTATTGAATATTATTTTAAATATTTATTGTTGTTTAATTATTTAATGAATATTATTTTGAATATTCATTTAAGGAGGGATTTATTTAGTGAATAATTCTATATATTCATTCGAGGATTACTTACGAGCAATATTATGATTTATTATTATTCCGTAATTGTTATTGATTTAATAAATATTCTTGGAATATTTATTTAATTCTTTTAAATTCTTTTTAAAATGATTTATATTATTCGGAGATTATCTTTCACCTCCAGATATTATGTAAAATATTTCGGAGTCTTTTTACGACTATTTTATCAAGGAAAGGTTCCCAACTCTTTATTTTTCATTTAAATCTATCTAAAAAGGATTTAAATGCTCGCTCAAAACTTCCGTATTATAGGGGAACGTACTTGAGCAATGTTATTTATCGAGTTGACTTCCCGGTCATAATTTATCATTTTCACTCGCAACTTGGTTGCTATGGACTCATTAAGTCTGTGTGTACCTTCTCATCATTCGAGGGGTAAGATTGTTGGAACAAGTTGATATCCATTAACAAGCAAAAGCTTGGGAAATGTTTGTGAATTTTCCTTTCCAACTAGATACGACTACTTTGTGGAGTCTTATCAACAAGTATTTCACTTGGGGAAGGGAGGACAAACTCTACGTTTCAATGCTGTGGATTTATTCGAACTAGGAGTCGTGTGTAAGAGGCCGAGTCGCGCGGTCCATCACAAGGCCTAACCATTGGCCAGGGAGTTAGTATTAAAGGCAATCTACAAGTGGAGCCGTCAGTTCTTCCTTCTACCGGTAGTAAACTATATTGGGCTGTACCATCCCCGACTGATCATCAGGGAGTGGGACAGCTGGCGCGTGATAACTCCAGTATTGGTGCATCTCCCAAATTGAGAATTCCCTGCAACACGTATCGAAGAGACTTCTTTCAGGTTGACGGTGTCTTCCGCAACACGTATCGAAGAGACTTCTTTCAGGTTGTAGGACTTTGAAAAATGCTAATAACTGGAATTGCAATATTTTCCTTGCAAGTTCCTCTTTATATGATAAATGATAATATCTTGCTTATTTTGACTTAGCAGATATTTCCACAAAATAAATACTTTAAGTTACCTTGTAACTTCATCGTTCATATTATACTGGCATCATTTCCGTAAATGCATGGCATATGGTTTGAAAGATACTTTTGAACTGTTATATATTATCGTTCAGTTAAACATTATTGTTGGAGGGCTAGTGCTCACCCTTGCTTTATTATTATATCACAACAACAGCTAGACCAGATGACTCGCACAAGGCGCACTCGACGCTGGCGGGGACGATGAGACAACCAGAGCCGAAGAGAAAGCTATTGGTAGGATAGATTCATTCTTTCAGTACTAAATATATGGGCTGGTATGACTTATGATAATGGATGGCAAAGAGTATGTATTCACATTGTAATTCTTTTTGGATTGTAAGAACTCATAATGTGCTTAATAAAATTTGGTAGTTACTCTGATTTCATCTCTGGGACTATAACAGGTGTGTTTTATGTTATTGTTTTGGGTCACAAGGTTGTAATTTAATATTTATGTTGAGTTGTGGATGGGAATTGAGACGGTAACGACCATATCCCTGACCCCGGATCTGGGGGTGTTACATCGGATTTGGGGGCGTTACCGTAGGTATAACATGTAAGTTTATGAAAATAGACAAGTATGGTGTTATGAGAACTAGAATGTTTGGAAACTCTTTTTGAGTGTCTAGAGATGTGTATAGATTTTTGGTTTGTCTACCTGACACTCTGGCCTGATCATTCTGGAATTGTGCTCTGAGATGTAAAGGAACAAGATGATTAAAGATCAAGGTTAAAAAGTGAGGGTAATAACAGTAAACTTTCTCACCTGCATCATGATTCCTTTTAGCAACAGTAATGCAATAAACAATGACTTTCCAAAATAGATTGCCAAAATTGATTCTACGGTTGTGAACAACGGCAAAACCAATAGTCTATATTAAAGAGGGTAAAACATTGAAATTACCTTACCAGTGTTGGCAAAAACTTTGTAAATGGTGTCAAAGAATGCATCCCACTCCTGAATGCCATTCCTGAATGAGGCCCTTTTTAGTCAACTTAGGAAGCTCTAACTCCAATTGACAATTGATACTCATGAAGAAATTAATCTACTCATTATCAGACGGTAGGGCTTCAAAATTATCCAACGGAAGATTTAAGACAGAGTTGAGAATTGATTTATAACGACCTAGAATTTTTCGTGTTTTTATAAATATTTAATTAGTCGTTAAATGAAAATTTTGTGAATTATATGAATGATATATTTTGTGAAGTGAAGATATGTGTGAAAGCATGAATATGTGATTATATGATGATTGGTATGTGTCGTATATGTTCGTAGAATTTTGTTTGCATTTTTAGAGCATTAAACTTATTTTTAAAGTGCATTTTTAACGTTCCAAAAATCATATAAAATTATTGGAGTCGTTTTAAATCATGAAATATTTTGCATTATCATCCTTGTGATATTAATTAGTTTAAAAAAAATTGATATGAGTATTTAATTGTGTGTTTTAATATTTTAAAATGATTTAAAAAGCTTTATTTCTTTTAAATGTTCTTTATTTCAAAAATTCGTATAAAATTCATTTTTGACTCAAATATTATTTTAAAAATATGGGAATGTTCCTAATTTCATAAACTTTATTTTAAAAAATTTTAGAAAATATTTTCTCCCCATTTCCTATTTTATTTCGATTTTATATTGATTTAAAAATCAGATTTTTTAGAAAGTATTTATTAAATGTGAAATTACAGTTTTGTCCCTTGATTTTCTTTATCACCACCGCCACTCTCATTGACTTCTTCACCTTCTCTCTCTCTCTGTTCTCTTGCTGCGAACTCTCTCTCTCTCTCTCTCTCTCATTTGGTAGATTCTCTCTTCTCACTACACCATTACTTCTGCACCAATTAACATTTTAAGACCGGAATATTGTTCAGTTTTCAGTCGAGTTTCCATTAATGTTAAACCTGTGTTGAACTTAAAACTTATAAACTTCATTGTAACCTAATCACTGACCTATAACTTGATCAATTGCCCTAAAACTGTTATGTCACATCTTTGACCTTTGACTTGAGTTTTATTCCTATTACCCTGATCAAAGCCTTGATTACTTTTGAGTCTATATCTCCTTGATTCAGACTTGTACCTCTATTTCTTTGATGTCAGAAAACTTAGTCAAACCCTTTGACTTTTATCATTGCAAATCAAAATGAGTTATTTTCTTAAAATACTTTCAGGTTACTTAGACTGGGTTGATTTGTTATCAGTGAGTCGAAAGTGCTTCGGAGTAAAGGTTTTTTAAAGGATTTAAGTACTCAAGTATTTTCCAAATTTAAAAAGGGTTTTCTAAATCTGAAATATTTTCAGAATGTGATTTATAAAATGTTAAGAACTCCGTCAAAAATGGTTTCTACGGATTCCTGACGATTGGAGAGGAGTGAGTGAACGGGTAATGCCGGTTCCGCCTGTTTGTGTGTATTATTGGTGTAGTTCTGTTCTGTCCAGTCCAACACCCTTATAGGCCAATGTGTTGCCTCTTAGGAACCCAAGCTATCCTAATGAAAGGATTAATGTCCAGAGGGACTTTGTGTCCGTTATGGGGACTTTATGGGCTGATCACCCGTATTGTCTGTGTGAAGTAAAATCTCCAATCAGTCAGCACGATATATTTATATTTACTTATTTTTAGGGTGTTTATATCTAGCGTGTTAGTGACTCCCCAATCTAGACCATAGATTGGGAGGGCATCACAGGTTGGTATCAGAGCTATGGGTTTTGGTCACTGAAACAAGCCAGGATTTAGGATAACTAATAAAAGGAGTAGAAACAATTAAGCTTACGAGTGATAGGTGTTAGGGAGTTATTATAGGATTAGGTTCTTCCCATTGCGTTAGATTTTATAGGACTAACTTAACATAACGTTTATATTCTATGTGTGTATATATATTATTGCTACAAGATATGGATTTGGACGATGATGCACCCTTAATGTTAAACCGAATAACTTGTAGGAGGGGGGTTGAATACAAGTTATGTAATCGTGTCTAATTTTTGCTCGAATAAATAAACAAGAACCAACGAATAAATCAAATTGTTTGTATTAATAAGATCAAATACAAACTCTACTAAAGGTGTACAAATACCTTTAGCAGCTGCTCTCAATACAAATCTCTCTCTCTCTGTTTGTTCACTCGTGTGCTCACGATGATTACAAATCCCACTCTTACGCTTCTATTACAATGTATAGAGAGAGTATTTATAATGCTACCTATCAACTAATAACAGAAAGTAACAAACAATACATGGTAATGTTCTACCGTCCAGTTGATAGTTTCCATCAATAGTTCTATTCTTTTCTTCATGCATACTTCTTGCCATTCTTCAAAACATCCGATCCTAAAATATAGCTCTTTCCAGTTTCCGCAACATCCATAATGACATTAGAATTACATAATCATCAAGATCTGATCATTCCATCAGAAATTGATCATAGCATCAGGATTTGACTTGACGTATCAGGATCTGTCCATAGTTCCTGAAATATAGTCTGTGACGCACTATTCCTGACTAAAACTCTACAGTTACTGACTAACTTATATATCCTATACAAGTGCTAAATCCTTTATAAGATCAGGATATTACAAGAAGTATATGCAAATCCTATTCTAAACATCACAACTCATGAATTATTCCTAACAATCTCCCCTATTTATGCTTTAAAATCTGAAGCATAAATCTGAGTTTTTGATGTCAAAACATTTAACAATTCAACCAGAATAGAATTTAAGTATTTCCATGTGCATGAAGTTAAGTACCTCATTTCTTCAAATGTAGATATAATATCTGGTACTTAGAAGAATTCAAACTATTTTGATGTATACTCGGACTGATTGATTACTTGCTTTCCTTTAAATCTATGACTAGATTTATCAGTATCAGCGTCTGTTTCTTTTCTTTTACCACTCCATGTCAAAATTCATCTCGGTCACCATAAGTTCTTACTTTATCTTCCCCACGAGTCTGTTAACATCAGCAGCATTAATGCCAAGAGATTCAGTGATAGAACAAAGAAGATTCATCAGAACTGCTTGATTCTCCATAATAGTGACTTGGTTATCTTCAAGTATTTGAAGTCTTATATGAATAGCAGTTTGAGAATTCTGAATATCCTCAATAGCTTTAGATTGTGAAAATTCCTTGACTTCAGTGTTAGAAGTGCTCATTGTATCATTAATCTATGTAGAAGAAGTTGCCTGTGTACCATGTTCTACAGAAGTAGGATAATATTCAAGTAAAAGTACTTGAGTAGAATTACATACATCTTCATCTTTCTGATCTAGACCTGAAATATGATCATCATGTCCTTCACCAGTATTCTATGTACTAACACCAACAAATCTTGACTCTTCCATAGAGTGATCAGATACTGTACAAAAGAATTCTAGGATCATTAGGCATTTCATCTGGTACATGTTGAGAAAAAGATTGTCTTAGCCTTTCACCTCGTTTGTTGATAATCCTTGCAAGCCTTTCCTGTTGTTGCTGAGCTTTAACTTCTGGCTTTGCATTGTGCCTTGCTAAGTCCTGTTTCTCATACATCTTAATAAAAGAATAAGTACCAGCATCCATACCAAGATTTTCAGACCAAGATTCATGAAAAACCTGTTCCCAGAAATCAAACGATGGTGGTTTCCTAATTTTCTCTCCCTTACTATAGAGTTGATCATCCATACCCTCATTCTCACTTTGAATATCTAAAGTCAACTCTCTTTCTACCTCACCTTTTGCCAGGTCAGGAGCCAGCCTCTCAGTTTGTGGATCTATGTCCATCTTTTCAAATGTGTCACTTAAATTTGGAAAAGTGCTCTCATGACCTACAGGAAAATAGGGGTTTGAAGAAGTTTTTATACCTGAACTCACATGGAGAGAGGGTTCCTCATATGGCGAGGGGCCTGTGTTTTTCTCCATGAAGTGAGCTGCTATAGTCTCTGAACCCTCAAAAACATCTACTGTCTTTTCAGAAACTACAGACTCTAATATACCACTTTCAGGATCTACACTAAACTCTAATGCCTTCAGTAATACTTCATTAGGCATCACAGTTTGTGTGTCACCGTCTTTAATTGTTGTTTGCTGAGACACACCCTCAAGATGGATAGACTCTGACTGAACAATACTTGTTTAATCTTTAGGAAAATCAATCAAAGTCATTCCTCTCATATCATAGGGTATCTCACTTGCAGTTTCAGCCATCACAAAAGACCTTTTGGCATCAGCCATCACAGTTCCTAAGTCATTAAACCTCTGACTAGATGGTTCTTATGTTACAGTGACTGTGATCTGATCTATTCTACTATCCACCACTGGTGCAATAGTATCTCCTGTTGACAGCATTCCACTGTCTACTTCCTCCTTTTGTTCACCTTGAGTTGGAGCATCTTCAATAATGTAATCTCTGTGAAATAGATATGTGTGTAATTCCTTTCTGATCAATACATAGAAAGACATCTTCATTAAATCAAGTCTTTGATGTAGAAGTCCATATTCTTCAGGAAATGAAAGTTTAGGAACTCTTTCAACCAGAAAATCTAGAACAGTCTTGGAAAGCTTAACTTTTACAGATATAACCTTCATAGCCAGTCTATATGTCAATGTAGTTTCCCATGAAGAATCAATATCAAGGCCTCTCTTGTCACTTGCTGACTTAGATACAGCTTCATTTTTAGAGACCTGCAGAATGTTAGTTGGACTAGACACTGTGTGTGTAGGTGACAAATGAATCTTTCTCCTTGTTCTTTTGGTATAGTGTGCAACAGATTTATCTTGAGAAGATTCAAGAGGTGCAGACACAGTAGTGAACTTGGGTTCCTGGTTGTGACTAGGTTTTTCATTTCTTTATCCTAGCTTAGAAAGTTGAATTGCAACCTTCAATTCTGCTTTCTCAACAAGAGATATATTGTCATCATCTTCACTAGAACTACTACTAGATGAAACAACAAATCTTCTCTTCTTTACAACTGGTGCCTTTTGAGAAACACCAGAGGTTGGTTTATTTGAAACAATAGGCTGTGGATCAAAATTTGGTTCTAGAATTGCTTCAGAGACTGTAATGTGTTGGGCTACTTTGGTAGACACAGAGGGGTTCTCCACCAAATGAGATTCCTGAGTCATTTCACCACCAAAGAAAGAAGAATTGTAGAGAGTAGGAAGATGAGTTGTAAGGAGTACCTGAACATAATGTGGATAATGCATTGCAGGTATCTCATCTAGATTCTTTTCACTATCCTTCTTTGTAATGTCAGAGAAAATTCTCTTTTGCTGTATGTAAGAAGGAACAAAGTGTTCTCTACCAAATCTAGCATCAACATTAGGAATAACATGGTTAATAAACAATTGCATAAATCTGTGATAATAAATCATTTTTCTACCTTGATCTCTTGACCTAAGTTTGATACTCATCTGACTTAAAATAATGTGACCAATATTGATTACTTTATTATAAAGCAAACTATATCCAATGTGTGAAGTAACAGAAGTAATTTGTTCAAAAGAACTACATTTACCAGTAAAGCATTTAGCAAGTTGGTCAAAGAAGAAAGTCCATTCCTTTCTGAGAAAGGGTCTCCTTAACTGGCTCATGTTATCTAGAGGTCCATTATATCCTAATTCAGATAACATAGTCCTAACATTATCATCAGATGATTCATTCTCAAAATTCACACTAACGGGTAAGTGCAATACTGAATTAACAATTGATTCAGTAATATCAAATGAGTCTTGTCCTAAGTGTAGAACAATCTTACCTGGTTCATCCTGAACAGAATCAACTATCTCAGCATTCTCCCAAGCTTGTGAAACAGCAGCTTGAATAATTTGTGGAGATGTTGTCAATGTATAACTTAATGGTCTTTTCACCATAAAGTCCATAACTGGGTGAAAATCAGTTGACACCCCTTTCTTGTTGGTGATAGCTGCAACAAGATTGTTTGTCATAAAATCGAAGTCACCAATCTTAAAAGCTACTGATTTGGGTAGTCTTCTTTGAGCAGCCATTGATTTTTGATCTGAAAAGAACTAGAGAAATCTTGAAAATGATTAGTGATTTTGAGAACTCAAGAGTGTTTTTTCTTTTAGAAAATATAAAACCAAAGAAAGCAATAAACAATTAGAGTTTCAAAACAAGTATATCTCAAAAATCCTTCAGACCCACTAACCCACGTTTACACCTAGGTTGACAGGTGACAGTCCCTGAAAAATACAGTTACCCACGATTTTTGGAAAATAAAATTCAAAATTGATTTTAATTGAACAAATCATGGTATAATCAGGATATTAAATTTGATATTCAATATAGATCAGCTTCCTTCTGTGGCTTCCCACCGATCCGGGGTACAGATCTGGGACCCCTTACCTCAATATATAATCTAAACATACCTGTGCAGATGCATAATAATGATAATAATAAAGAAAGAAAAACCCTATAACCAAGATCGCATACAAGCCATGGTCTGAATCAAACTACTAAATATAGTTATTACATCCCAAGTCTGAATTTAAAATATTTTACAACCAGTTTGAGTTAATCTGTAAGACAACCCAAAAGCATATGAGATAAAGCTGTTTTAATAACTACCCGTCCTAGTACAGCCACACGACGGTCACCTCTGCCAACTGAACCACTCCTCCTAGACATCCTCGGTTTTAGCTGTGCAAATAAATGTCACAAAGCAAGGGTAAGCTAACAATGCTCAGCAAGAATAATAACAATGTATCAATAGCATAGGCTGATATAAATATTATCAATCACCGGGTAATCTTACAACAGCGGTAAAGATCTGGATAAGAATCAACTGAAGTTCTGTATTTAGATTAGAATTGGATTTTTAGTTTTTATAATTTAAAAATAGTGGAGTTAGGCGCCTGATCAGTCCCGCACTAACCCCGAACAATGCACCCAACAAAGTCCCTCTAAGTGGATCCACGGCACCCATTGGCCTCAACTTTTGACCATTAAACTGGTCTCCCCGAAGGGACTCCGTTGACCATAATATGGTCTCCCCGAAGGGACTCCAAAAATATTCCAATTCTATATCCAACGCACTAGGTGTCGGAACAATCGACAACCTTTGTCAATCAAACAATCTGGAAAACTCACGATCCAGAACAACAACTCAACTGGTAGAATAAAAAGGAATCAACAGCTCTATCCTAGATATCGACAAGATCGATATAGTAAATGGGGTGATAACTGAATAAACAACAATAAGAATAAATGTCAACGAGATCGACAATAATTTGGGTGATAATCGAATAAACAAGAATAAATGTAGACGAGATCGACAATAAATGGGGTGATAATATAATCAGAATAATTAAAAATAAATTCACTTGAACGAGAAGTGAATGGAAAATACTTGCTTGGTACACAAAAGCTTTACTATCTACTCGTCTGATAACTACTCAGCTTTGGCCTTGCCTCTGCCTTTCTGACTCGACTCTATAATAATTAGATCAAATTAATCGCATATATAAAACAACTTAGACTTGCTAACAGTCAACACATATAATCCACATAGCACTTAAGCACGTAATTCTCACATAATAATTCATGTAACTCGTTCTAATAATGAACTGAACTCAAGAAGTATTTTTAAAACCATTTTCACTCAAGAAACCCCACTCAGAATATTTGAAAATATTTTTAAAATATTTTCCGGATTTTTTTTTAAAACAATTTTCTGTTATTCTTAAATCATTTTAAATCACTTTAAAACAGAAATAGATTAATTAAAAATTAAATAATTCTAATTAAATTAATTAAAATCAACTAATAACTAATTAATAAAATTATTTGATAAATACTTACATTTATCAAATAATTAAATTAATTAAATTATTGTTTGAAATTAATTAAAGTAATTAGAAGTATTTAATTTCTAATTATTCTTGGATTAAATAGATAAATAAATCATTTTTTTGAAAATAAATAAATAAATAATCCAGAAATAATTCTGAATTTAAATCATGATTTTTGTTGATTTCTGAATTTTAAAAGTAAAATTTAGATTTTTTGTGTAAGGTTTTGAATAAAAAGATAATTTATTTATAAATAAAGGTAAAAATAATGAAGGAATGGTAAGAAACACTTGCTTCTACTGTTGCTGTCAAACTAGACGTTCTCCCCCATCCCCAGAGTCCGGCCCCTTGCCCAGAATCCGGCAGCCTCTACAGAATTCCGACGACTTAGAACAGCCCCAAAACACAACGTTTCTGTATGGTTTTCAGTCCAAAATTCATTACACAACCTCCCCTAACCTTGCTAAACCCAGTACATCTCGTAAACATTAACAAAACTCGACCTCTGGCGAGTTCATAAAGAATTTTGACGAATTAACACCCCCTCCGTTTACCCCTGTTTCAACCCCTTTAACTCAGTTTAACTGTCTAAAACGTAATTAAAAATCTCCCTAAACCGTACTGGTACCACAACATCACAAGAACAACCATCAACAAAATTTTTCGGCGAAATCATATAAATCCGGCCAAAATTCGTTTCTACTTAATACTTAACCAAACTATGTTTCTAATAAACCAAATCAAAGCTACAAACACGTATAATCTATCCATAAACCTAGAACTTGCAAACATACACCATATATCACAAACGAATCAATCAAAGTTCCCTAAAAATTCATGAACTTGCCCTATGGCAAATCAAGCTCATTTAGTGACACCAATTTGTTGTACTGACTGTAGATAAAATGTAAAAGCTATAGGGAACCTCAGTTTCCTAAGACAAGCAACAGATCACAAGAACGAAAATCTAAATTTTTTTTTACAAAACAATAAACTCACATTCCACCAAAACTAAGGTAAACACAGCAGTTAACTTCACCAATCGGCTCTAAGTAACTTCAGGAAGCTCAAAGAAACATCATATTCACTGAACAATTCAAGAATCAAAAAGATCAAAAAAAAATTCATGAATAAAATTCTAATTTTCTGCAGCTTACAAAGAACTCAAAGAAAATAGAAAATTTACCCGACACTGATTTGGCTTGCAGATTCAGAAACTAGATTTCAAGGGCTTCGTTTTGAGTATTTGTTCGTTGAAATCGGACTCCAAAATCACCTCCAAAGTTATGATCGATCTTCAAGAAAAAGATGACTATACAAAAGTTTTGAACAAGAAAATTTGCTCTGTAAGATTCCTCTCCCTACTGAACAGGTGGCTTATCACTGATTGGTTGAAAAAATAAGATTGTGGATTGGTAGGAGATAAGATCACGTGAATAAACGATAACTTAACAGCTAACTAGTCCCGAAAGTACAATTTATGGGTCCGATACGAATGAAATATTTTCGGGAAAAATAACGAATTAAATACTTAAAATTTATAGAACTTAACAACGAATAAAAATACAATTTGCGAATGTTTTGAGATTTGTAAGAACCCCAAATTTTGGATATAATTAAAACTTTTTATTAAGTAATGATAAAATGAGGAACAATGATTCCGACAACAAGGTCACCAGCTCTAATGAATGGTAGTTTCAAAGAACAATGATTGTAATGAATGGATATTGCTTTGGACAATGATCCTGATGCATTGGTATATTGTCAAAATAGAGCAATTCGATGGTTGAGGACCTAGATAAGAATAATCTACCATCCAGGAAGGAGCTAATGGATCCTTGAAGGGAAATGAGTACGTGCATAGTGTTTCCCGTACGTGCATAGTGTTTCCTGTACGTGCATAGTAATTTGGTGGATGAATAGTGATTTTGTAAGTTGGAAAATTTTTCACTCCACCCTATGTACGGGACGTGATATGGATGTTTCGAAGTCATATTAGTAATACGCGAAGGAAATAAGTGAATGCAGAGACGATCGGAATTCAGAAATTCCAAATTCTTTTCGGTATAATATTTGACCAGACAGTGGATTAAATATTATTATAATCCAAGAATTGAGATATTAACTTTGAGGATTTGATATTTTAGGATGTTATTATATTTGATTTAAGAATGAAGGTAGGAAACCACTGAGGAGTGGTTATGGCTACAATGTAATAATTGATATTTGGAAAGAATGAATGGAATTCGACTTTATTATTTCTATGTCTTGAAGAATGCTAAAGGGTAACAACATAGGTAAGAATAATCTATCTTCTAAGGGAATAAGATATGGCAATTTCAAGCAGGAGAATATTCTCATGTAGTTAGGCTAAAACCACCATATTTTCAACACTTGTCATGGTATTTCCTCATCCAACACCTCATCACTTTAATAAAGTGAATTTTTACAAGATATTATCTTGATAATAGATGAGAATGGATGAGATTAAAACAAAATAAACCAAGCAACTCTCCCCCCCCCCTTGAAAATTCCATTCGGCCATACCCTTAATTCAAAAATCAAAACCCCTCTTCCCACCATCTCTTGATCTTGTAAAAATTATGGTGAGTCTTACATTTCCCAAAAGTGATCCCCTAAAAATTTCAAAGCCAAACTCTCTTGTTTCCATTTTCAAAGAAATCATCAAAGACTAGGGTGAATAGTGATTTTCAAGAACAACTCTTGATTTTCTTGATTTCTAGGATGATCTAAGCTTGGTTATGGGTATACAAGGACTATGCAAAGCTTAGCAAGGTCTTTACACACTCCAAGGAAGGTATAAAGCTCTTGAAACCCTAACCCTTGTTTGAGATTTAAGCATGTTTATGATAGTTATAACTTAGTTATGGTTATGTTAAGATTATAAGCATGATTATGTATGGATTTTGGATTAATGATGTAAATAGCTAGATGAACAGAAAGACATTGCTTGGCCTCAGTTCATGTATATAAGTCATGTATATGTTGTTTGGGTTGGATACTATGTTTATGGGAAGATTCGAAATTGGTAGATATTCGATTTACAGCCGTTATAATGCCCGATTTTGCAATACCATGTTTTGTATGCCATTTTCCATGTCGAACCCCTACTGTCCAGAGACCTTATCTGCCATGATAGGATAGGTAATGTTCTAAGCTTCGTTTTGATATAAAGATCACGTGAAACGGACTTACGGTTTAGGATTTATGACCAAATTACTAAAAGTAGTTCGAATCCGTAAACGAAAGTTCGTAACTGTAATTGAACCCTCGTAAACTATGTAACGTCATGGCGAATCTTGGTAAATAAATACTAGAGATAAAAAGGAAGGCGTGAAAGAAAACCGTATGTCAAAAGGATCATTTTTCGATTTATTAAAAATGTTCGAGTCGAGGTTAAACGCGAACGAACCCCTAAAAGACGACTCTTTTATAACTTCGGTAAAACACTTAGAAAACGGGCGATAAAACTCAGAGTATAGTATTGGTTCGTAACGATCGACTTTAGAACTCATATGACTTAAGTATGTCCCAAGTATAAGTACAATGACATGTCGTATTAACGAACGAATGTCGGGTCGGATCAGTGATAAAAGTAATCCACAAAAAGGGGTATAACGAGATAACTCGAGAACGTGTTTCGAATTAAGTATAACTTAACTTTTAATATGTTAAGTGATTAATCCCGAATGCCTTGGCTATTTATAGATCACCAAGCTGAACCGGGACCCGCTACCACTACCCCTTACCGTACTCGACTACCAGGCAAGTTTCAATTCCCTTCTTTTAGGCTGTTGTTGTGATTGAATAAATATATATATATGATTGCTGATATACATATGCCATTGCATGCATGCCTACTTTCAAGTTTAATTGATATACTTGTTCCCTGAATGTTATTGTTGGCTTATAAGCTAGATAGTTATATATCAGTTATAAGCCGGTTATTGTAAGACCCTCATAGAAGGGCGTATACATCTTATTAATCAAATATAGACCGGGAGTCCATATTCCTTGATATATCGAGATTACCTCGGAGGAAAATATTTAAGTAAATATTTTCTATTATTTGGGCGACGAATATTATTTGAATATTCGTTCGAGACTAATTATTTTAACGATTCTTACTTCAAATAATTATTTGAACGTAACTATTCAACGAATAATATTTCTCAACGAATAATATTTCTCAATATTCATTCGGAGTCGAATTGATTATCGATTATTATTTCGAATACTCTTCTAAAGATGAGACTACTAAATGAATATTATTTGGACATTCATTTAGAATATTATTTTATTAAATAAATATTACTTTTGAAAATTCATTTAAGATATGAAGTACTTGATGAATATTATCTTCAATATTCATCTGAAGCTTGATTTATTTATCGAATATTATATCGAATATTCCTTTAAAGCTTGGATTACTAAATGAATATTACTTGATATTCATTTAGAATATTATTCATTAAATGAATATTACTTTATCAATATTCATTTAAATTCCTAATTAATTATGAATATTATTTTGAATATTCATCCAGGGTTCTATTTAATCATCGAATATTATTTTAAATATTTTAAATATTTCTTTCAGGACTTATTAAGTAATGAATATTATTTTGAATATTCATTTGATTATTTAATTATGCAATAAATATTCTCTTGATATTTCTTCAAGAATTATTTGGGAAATACTCTGATTAAAGATATTCTTTCATATTCCTAAATAATCTGTAAAATATTTTAATTCAATAAATTTTCCCTGGATATTTATTCCATACTTAGAATAACCTCGATAAGGTTTATCTTCTTCGATTATTACAGAAAATATCCCGGAGTCATATTATTATTAATCTTATATCAAGAAAGGTTCTCAGACATCATTCTTCTTTGAGTCTATCCCCTTAATAATAAAGGAACCTTACTTGGAAAATGTTATTTATCTTGTCGACTTCCCGGTCATAAAGTATTCCCTTCACCCGCAACTCGGGTGCTGTTGACTTATTAAGTCATTGCTTACCTTCTCATCTTTCGAGGGGTAAGATTACTGGAACAAGTTGATATCCGTTACCAAGTAATAGCTTGGGAGTTATTGGTAAATTTTCCTTTCCAACTAGATACGACTACTTTGTGGAGTCTTATCAACAAGTATTATACTTGGGGAAAGGGGGACGAACGTTACATTCAGAATCATGAATTCTATTTGAACTAGGAGTCGTGTAAGAGGCCGAGTAGCGCCGGTCCATCCCCTTTGGCCCAACCGTTGGCCGGGGAGAGCTAGTAAGGCGGTATACAAGTAAAGCCGTCAGTTCTTCCTTCTACCGGTAGTAAATCTAAATTGAGCTGTACGATCTCGACTGATCATCAAGATTGGAACAGCGGGCGCGGTGAATACTCCATCATTGGTTCATCATCCAAATTTATTTATTTCCTGCAACATGATTACTGTTGGCAGAGTTGGAAAAGGGTCATAACTGGAATTGCAACCTTTTCTTGCAAGTTCCTCTTCTTAATAAAAATATGAATATCTCGCTTACTTTGATGTAGCAGATATTTCTACAAACAAATACTTTAAGTTACCTTGTAACTTCATCGTTCATATTACACTGGCATCATTTCCGTAAATGCATGGCATATGGTTTGAAAGATACTTTTGAACTGTTATACATTATCGTTCAGTTATATATTATTGTTGGTGGGCTATTGCTCACCCTTGCTTTATTATTATATCACAACAACAACTAGACCAGATGACTCGCACAAGGCGCACTCGACACGGGCGAGGACGATGAGACTACCAGAGCTGAAGAAGAAGCTATTGGTAGGGTATACTTATTCTTTCAGTACCAAGAATATGGTCTAGTATGACTTATGTAAATGGATGGCAAAGAGTATGTATTTATATTGAAATTCTTTTGGATTGTAAGAACTCATAATGTGATTAATAAAAATTTGATTGTTACTCTGATTTCATCTCTGGGACTATAACGGGTGTATTTTATATTGTTGTGTTGGGTTATAGAGACGTAATTTATTTTATGTTAAGGAAAGTTCAATTGTTGTGGACCGAATTGGAAACCGTAACCACCGGATCCCGGACCCCGGATCTGGGGGTGTTACAGAAGTGGTATCAGAGCGTACGTTATAAACCCCAGAGATGAGGTAACGTTAAAACAATAAATTCAATAAGATAATAAGAACTCTTGCCAAGTTCATAGTCGGACTACTTAATGTAGTAATGACATATAAAACCCTTATGGGAACTCGTAAGTATAATGATAGTAACTTAGCTCGATATCGTATCGACGAGTAAGGCGACTGACCTTGAGGCATACGAGCGACAACGCGATGATGCTTTATATGCTGAAGATCAGCGGGTAATTCGATGGAGTACCCTACTGGAGACCCGGAAGAGGTTCCAGCAGATAAGGAAAATCCTGTTAGGATAAGGAGCTTACCCATGGGTAATGAGGGTCGCAGCCAGAATGACTGTGATGATTAAGATATGGTGCTCAGAAAAGTGAGTATAAAGAACCGAGATATTATTAAGAGATCTGAAGATGCATGTTGAATTCATAGCCGGATTACCAGATGTAGTACCAGCAAGAAAGAAGGATTGGAAGAATTACTTGAGATCTTATACGGAAAAAGATGAGAATCCTTAGAGATTTTCATCTTAACAAAGAAAGAGCTAGAGGGATGTATGATTATCAAAGACATCGATTTAGGGCGAGGAGCAGAGTCCCTAGGAATAGTTGAGAAGGAGGCAGTAAGTGCCATATCATTTGATAAATGAATTATTATGAATATGGTCAATAATAATTCGCCATGAGAAGGCAGGTGTCGTAGGTTGTAAATTATGGAACCAAATTGAGGTTAATAAGGTGGTTTTATTAAGGAAAATGTTCATTTTATGAATGAATCATTTAGAAAGTAAAGACATTGGGAAGTGATAGCATGATTGGGTAAAGTTATATAAGGAAGTAGTAAGCAAGACAATGATCTCAGAACCTACCGGAAGATAAGACCAGTGAGTCAAGATGAACTCGTAATGAGACTACTGCCAGAGACTGAGTATAGAGTTAATTCAACTCAGTTAAATGATGAACCAGAAACGTTAGATGCATGTGATTCAGAGGAATATTAAATTCCTTCTTCTCTTTGAATGGATTATAGTAGTTACCTTAAGTTTACTCCGACACGGAATTATAATAGATCAAGTAATACGATCAGCAGTTAAAGAGAAAAATGTGAGAAAAATCTTCCTAAAGCTAAAAGGTGAAATTGGTAATGACCAAGAGCTGGCATTGCTTAATGGAAAAAGGAGACTTTGTGCTTCCAATGACGTTTCGCATAAAGGGTTAGGTAGACCGATATTTGGTAGTATTGAATATCAGGACGTTGTGACAGGTTTCAGTTTGAAACTATTGATTCCCTTCTAAGGGATGGATATAATTGATTCCTCTCCAGTGGGTAAACTTCCAATCCGATGATGATTATTTCGTTAACTATGACTGCTTATGATTCCACCTGCTTGGAGGTTCATAGAACTATTCTTCAGGTTTCGAAACTGGTCTCCTTAATGTTACCAGTAGGTGGGTAGATTGATCAAAATTTCCCTGAGTCTGGAAAGGAATTCGGTGAATTTTGGCAAACCTTGTCTTTCTGATTATCAGAGAATGTCATGGAAGAGAGTAAAAAATTGGAGCAAACCCTGTGATTTGGGTAAGGATGCTGTAAAATGGGTTAGTAAACGGACCCTGAGCATTACAATCGACGGTAGTGATAAAATGATGAAGTGAGATTGGACGAAAATAGGAAATGTAAGTAAGAAACCAGCCGGACTGAGAAATTCCAGGATTGACTTAAATGAAAAGGCTGTTATTCCAGGAATGGTAAGCTTGTGTGGCACGCAGGATTGATAAGAATAGTTGAAAAGATAAAAGTGGAGGAAAGGTGACCGGAGACGGTGCCGAGTAGTCGATTAAGACTTATATGGAGTAAAGTTTTGGAAAGGTAGAAAGGTATCAAAGAAGAAGGCACTATGCCGGAAATTGCTAGAAAAGTAATGCTATTAGCCAACCCCTAAAATCATATATTTTTATGTGTGGCCAGTTGAGGCCAAGTCACAACGGACTATAAAGTGACTAGACCAGCAATGAAAAGACAAAGCAGGGTTGCTTCTAAGAAAGCACCGACTGCAAGGGCTTCTGATATAAAGGAAACATTAATGAGATCGTTTGAATCTTCTGCCGAACAACCCATGTTTTGATTGGGAATTCACTAGACCTTTTTGGGATGGGGTCACCCGTACTAAAGTGACTCATGTGTATATGGTTGTCCAAGATTTCGAGTAAAATGGAAGTATAGTGACTTGAGATGTATGATGTTAGGGTATCATGAATACCATGAATATATTATGATGGAGGAAAGTAAACAATGAAGGTGTATGAAGAGGGTATAGAAAAGGTCAGAAATTGAACAGTATGCTGTAGGAATTTTGTCTGAGGCAAGTACCTTTGCGAAGAACGATAAGCACTAAGAGATTCACGTTGAACTCGACCAATATCTTCCAGAACATCCTTGCTACCATTAACAAGTTCGGTAAGAGAAGAGATTGGCATACGTTGCCTTTTTGGAAGGCCAAATAGGCTGACAACTATCTGAAAGAAGAGGGTGGCATTAAACCACCGATCGATTATCAAATGAGAATGATTGAAAAGAGACCTTTATTAAGGATACATGATCTGATTGCCAATTATAAGATGCAAGAATTCCTTGGTAGTTGAATTAAGGATAGGATATCCATAAATTAAGACAAACCCTGGGGAATGCACAAGGGGTGGCATTAACCCTAATAACGACATTATGACTTCAGATGATATGAGCTGGACTTGCTAAGGCAACAATGACCGGTAAGGATTATTAAAAAGAGTTCTGGAAAGAACATAGATAGAATTATTAGAGTATTGATCAATGACATTTTGATATACCCGGTACCCAGAAAATACCGGAGGAATGATAAGGATGGCATACGAAACCTTACAAGGAAAAAGGGTAATATTCCGAACTTCAAAAATGGAAGTTTGGTAAGGGATGTATGACATCGTAACAATAATGCCAGATGAGGCATGTATGAAACCCTGAGGAAGTATGGGTTGAACCTATAAAGGTTGAGATTATCCTAAGATAAAGAAAGAACTAAGAAAAGAAGTATCCTAAGTAGGATTGGGAATAAACGTGATAAAGTTCCCACGGGTAGGTGGAAGCAATGACTTATGGAAATGACTGATAGTTATATTTTCTCCTTCAGCAAAGCTTAAGGGAGAATGCTTTAACCCAACAGTGATGGGAATGAGGTAGAAAAACTTGAGCTGGAATGTACCCAGAAAACATGGGTTACAAGAAATCATTATCATCAAGAAAGGCCAATGAGGTGGCCGACAATCTAAGTATAAAGGAATAATTACAAATGTTCATACCGAAGAAACAGGATGATATTTGGAAGGACCTTGAAGGTCATATCGGAATGGAGGAATTTACATTCCCTCTGATGACTGTGCAAGAATTAACAGTAATAATAGTTTAAGTAAAGATTCGATTCCTGATGGAGTCTTAAGCATATTACGTACCTTAGAAGGTCCCGTTTTGAGGCAAACCAGGACCATGGTACAAAATTGATGAAGTAAACCGTTAAGTTTCCAGTCTTTTATGGAAGATGCATAAGTGATAGTTTCATCGACCGGACCTAGCTGCGATGCTTGAAACTCTTCTGCAATTCTATCTGCTTCACGTTATATCTACATCAAGTTCAGGAAGTGTTCCTTATGGATAAGGAATAATGATTACTTTGTCTCCCTAAGGGATTTGAAACCCGTAGGGTTAGCTATTAACGCACTACGTAAACAACAAGCGATGGTGATTCTTCTAAGAAAGGAGATGACAACGTAAAGATAAAGAAAGTGCTGCTATTGATAAGCTAAATGGCATGTTGATGAATGACAAGCAAGTTTGTGTTAGTGTACTTCTGCACAAACAAGATAGAGAATATGAGGTTGATAATTCGTGATGCTAAACGTATTCCCGTAGAAAGAATTAATGAGACTTGGAGGGAAGGGCGGTTGTGCCCAAGACTTATTGGGCCACTTGAGAGTTTAAAGTGTTCGGACGGCGGTATTCGAGCCAGCCTTACCCCCAAAATTATAGCACGGTCATAACGGGTTTTCATGTGGCCAGGCTACGCCAATAAAATGCAGATGTTCAACAGATGATAGGAGTACGAGCATGTAGATATACGACCTGGTCTGACTTACGAAAGACAACCTGTGGAAAACCACGGATAGAAAAGAACAAGTAATGAGAAACAATGTTGGCAGAAGTAGATTATATGAATCTAAGTTAAAGGAATCGGGCCAGAATCATTTCGGAAAGTTTAAATTGAAATAACGTGATGATTATAGAATAAATGAGACGGAATACCGAAGAAGGCACCAAGTGCAAAAAGGTGTCTCAATAAAGAGGTGAAGGTGAAAGTAAATAATAGAAATGATTAAGAAACAGCTAATAAGAAGGATGTGATTGATAAAGAAAAGGCTGGGGAAGCAACTATGGAATGAGAAGCAAGGAATGTTATGAATGGGTTTTCTAATGAATTCTCAGGATGACAACCTGATAGTGTCAATATTATAGTTATGAAAAAGCTAGTAACATGATATGGGATGTCAGTAATAATGATGTCAAGTGAGAAATCTAAGATTTAACCTGAAAGGTTGAAGGATTTCCCGAATGTGAGTATCGCTAAGATTGAACAAGAGTATTTGTCCATAGAATAATGGACAAAGCAGCAAGATATGTTGACACGTGAGATTGCGATCAAATAGTATTGGATATAATTATGATTAATTTCTTCTTTGATAAACCTCTATAGTTCAGAGGTAAATTCTGTGTATGATATTCTACAATCATGAAAGCTTTCTATAATCCTTTAGAACTCTTTTCTCTTCTTCTCTCTTATTCATCTTCTTTATGAATTGAGAAGAACAACCCTTTTAGGAGGGGAGGTACTGCTACGTGACTATCTGTCTATGTGATAGAAGTCTAAGTGGAATGCCATGACTTGTTTAATTGCTTGTCAAGTACTAAAGGCTGGCCCCCTTCTGTACTAACTATGCAATATAACAAATGTTCAATTGATCATAGTGATCTCTCAATAAATCTTTCCACTTCTCTATATTGATCGAGATTGCGAAGATTAAAGCGATCAGGAAATGCACAGTACGAGCGAGGTTACCTCCGAATCGTAGGGTGATAGTGATACCAATGTTACTGCAGGTATCAATAAGGATAAGACTGAGTAAGAGTATAACCCGGATAGTGAGTTGTACGAAAAGTAGCAACGTTGATGGAAAAAGGATAAAGTATGAATTGTAGCACTAGAAGATGTGCTGAGGAAGGGTAGAACGACTAAGAATTGATCGGGAAGCTAAAGAGTGAACGGCAGGCAAACGACTCTTTGCTTCCTACCTGATTCCGGGACGGAATCCTTTTAAGGAGGGGAGACTGTAAGAACCCCAAATTTTGGATATAATTAAAACTTTTTATTAAGTAATGATAAAATGAGGAACAATGATTCCGACAACAAGGTCACCAGCTCTAATGAATGGTGGTTTCAAAGAACAATGATTGTAATGAATGGATATTGCTTTGGACAATGATCCTGATGCATTGGTATATTGTCAGAATAGAGCAATTCGATGGTTGAGGACCTAGATAAGAATAATCTACCATCCAGGAAGGAGCTAATGGATCCTTGAAGGGAAATGAGTACGTGCATAGTGTTTCCCGTACGTGCATAGTGTTTCCTGTACGTGCATAGTAATTTGGTGGATGAATAGTGATTTTGTAAGTTGGAAAACTTTTCACTCCACCCTATGTACGGGACGTGATATGGATGTTTCGAAGTCATATTAGTAATACGCGAAGGAAATAAGTGAATGCAGAGACGATCGGAATTCAGAAATTCCAAATTCTTTTCGGTATAATATTTGACCAGACAGTGGATTAAATATTATTATAATCCAAGAATTGAGATATTAACTTTGAGGATTTGATATTTTAGGATGTTATTATATTTGATTTAAGAATGAAGGTAGGAAACCACTGAGGAGTGGTTATGGCTACAATGTAATAATTGATATTTGGAAAGAATGAATGGAATTCGAATTTATTATTTCTATGTCTTGAAGAATGCTAAAGGGTAACAACATAGGTAAGAATAATCTATCTTCTAAGGGAATAAGATATGGCAATTTCAAGCAGGAGAATATTCTCATGTCATCCAGATCGGTAACGATTAATCCAGTAGTTCCGTAAAAAGGATAAGGAACGATCGAAAGAGAATACGGACAATTGTACCACCCTAAGAGAACAAGTAAATAATACAGAATGAATAGTGTTTTGGTGGGAGTATATAATAATATGAGACGACACTATATAGAAGCATTCGGAACGGATTTCCGAGTTCGTATTAGTGATCCAGGGGGAAAATAAGTGTATGTAAAAGCTGTCGGATTCTGAAAAACCGCACTTTTATTTTCTCCGAGAGTTCCCTGGACACTGATAGCCTTAAGTATTTAACGAATGGATTTAAGAAATATAAATTGGAAAGTTAGAATGAAAGATGGAGAATGAAAGTATTAATATTAAAAAGGATTCCCGGTAAACTCTAATTAGAAATCCGTGAAATATTCCTACGAACGATCAATCGAAACGGGCAATAACCGGACACAGAAACAAGCAGAGGAAGCAAGAGTCTTGTGCAAGCTACTAGTATAAAATATATAGTAACCAAACTAGAATCAAGGAACTAGCACCCTAGAGAATGCAACTAAGTACTTAGCAAGGCAACCATGTAGTTAGGCTAAAACCACCACATTTTCAACACTTGTCATGGTATTTCCTCATCCAACACCTCATCACTTTAATAAAGTGAATTTATACAAGATATTATCTTGATAATAGATGAGAATGGATGAGATTAAAACAAAATAAACCAACCAACTCTCCCCCCCCCTTGAAAATTCCATTCGGCCATACCCTTAATTCAAAAATCAAAACCCCTCTTCCCACCATCTCTTGATCTTGTAAATATTATGGTGAGTCTTACATTTCCCAAAAGTGATCCCCTAAAAATTTCAAAGCCAAACTCTCTTGTTTCCATTTTCAAAGAAATCATCAAAGACTAGGGTGAATAGTGATTTTCAAGAACAACTCTTTATTTTCTTGATTTCTAGGATGATCTAAGCTTGGTTATGGGTATACAAGGACTATGCAAAGCTTAGCAAGGTCTTTACACACTCCAAGGAAGGTATAAAGCTCTTGAAACCCTAACCCTTGTTTGAGATTTAAGCATGTTTATGATAGTTATAACTTAGTTATGGTTATGTTAAGATTATAAGCATGATTATGTATGGATTTTGGATTAATGATGTAAATAGCTAGATGAACAGAAAGGCATTGCTTGGCCTCAGTTCATGTATATAAGTCATGTATATGTTGTTTGGGTTGGATACTATGTTTATGGGAAAATTCGAAATTGGTAGATATTCGATTTACAGCCGTTATAATGCCCGATTTTTCAATACCATGTTTTGTATGCCATTTTCCATGTCGAACCCCTACTGTCCAGAGACTTTATCTGCCATGATAGGATAGGTAATGTTCTAAGCTTCGTTTTGATATAAAGATCACGTGAAACGGACTTACGGTTTAGGATTTATGACCAAATTACTAAAAGTAGTTCGAATCCGTAAACGAAAGTTCGTAACTGTATTTGAACCCTTGTAAACTATGTAACATCATGGCGAATCTTGGTAAATAAATACTAGAGGTAAAAAGGAAGGCGTGAAAGAAAACCGTATGTCAAAAGGATCATTTTTCAATTTATTAAAAATGTTCGAGTCGAGGTTAAACGCGAACGAACCCCTAAAAGACGACTCTTTTATAACTTCGGTAAAACAATTAGAAAACGGGCGATAAAACTCGGAGTATAGTATTGGTTCGTAACGATCGACTTTAGAACTCATATGACTTAAGTATGTCCCAAGTATAAATACAATGACATGTCGTATTAACGAACGAATGTCGGGTCGGATCAGTGATAAAAGTAATCCACAAAAAGGGGTATAACGAGATAACTCGAGAACGTGTTTCGAATTAAGTATAACTTAACTTTTAATATGTTAAGTGATTAATCCCGAATGCCTTGGCTATTTATAGATCACCAAGCTGAACCGGGACCCGCTACCACTACCCCTTACCGTACTCGACTACCAGGCAAGTTTCAATTCCCTTCTTTTAGGCTGTTGTTGTGATTGAATAAATATATATATATATGATTGCTGATATACATATGCCATTGCATGCATGCCTACTTTCAAGTTTAATTGATATACTTGTTCCCTGAATGTTATTGTTGGCTTATAAGCTAGATAGTTATATATCAGTTATAAGCCGGTTATTGTAAGACCCTCATAGAAGGGCGTATACATCTTATTAATCAAATATAGACCGGGAGTCCATATTCCTTGATATATCGAGATTACCTTGGAGGAAAATATTTAAGTAAATATTTTCTATTATTCGGGCGACGAATATTATTTGAATATTCGTTCGAGACTAATTATTTTAACGATTCTTACTTCAAATAATTATTTGAACGTAACTATTCAACGAATAATATTTCTCAACGAATAATATTTCTCAATATTCATTCAGAGTCGAATTGATTATCGATTATTATTTCGAATACTCTTCTAAAGATGAGACTACTAAATGAATATTATTTGGACATTCATTTAGAATATTATTTTATTAAATAAATATTACTTTTGAAAATTCATTTAAGATATGAAGTACTTGATGAATATTATCTTCAATATTCATCTGAAGTTTGATTTATTTATCGAATATTATATCGAATATTCCTTTAAAGTTTGGATTACTAAATGAATATTACTTGATATTCATTTAGAATATTATTCATTAAATGAATATTACTTTATTAATATTCATTTAAATTCCTAATTAATTATGAATATTATTTTGAATATTCATCCAGGGTTCTATTTAATCATCGAATATTATTTTAAATATTTTAAATATTTCTTTCAGGACTTATTAAGTAATGAATATTATTTTGAATATTCATTTGATTATTTAATTATGCAATAAATATTCTCTTGATATTTCTTCAAGAATTATTTGGGAAATACTCTGATTAAAGATATTCTTTCATATTCCTAAATAATCTGTAAAATATTTTAATTCAATAAATATTCTCTGGATATTTATTCCATACTTAGAATAACCTCGATAAGGTTTATCTTCTTCGATTATTACAGAAAATATCCCGGAGTCATATTATTATTAATCTTATATCAAGAAAGGTTCTCAGACATCATTCTTCTTTGAGTCTATCCCCTTAATAATAAGGGAACCTTACTTGGAAAATGTTATTTATCTTGTCGACTTCCCGGTCATAAAGTATTCCCTTCACCCGCAACTCGGGTGCTGTTGACTTATTAAGTCATTGCTTACCTTCTCATCTTTCGAGGGGTAAGATTACTGGAACAAGTTGATATCCGTTACCAAGTAATAGCTTGGGAGTTATTGGTAAATTTTCCTTTCCAACTAGATACGACTACTTTGTGGAGTCTTATCAACAAGTATTATACTTGGGGAAAGGGGGACGAACGTTACATTCAGAATCATGAATTCTATTTGAACTAGGAGTCGTGTAAGAGGCCGAGTAGCGCCGGTCCATCCCCTTTGGCCCAACCGTTGGCCGGGGAGAGCTAGTAAGGCGGTATACAAGTAAAGCCGTCAGTTCTTCCTTCTACCGGTAGTAAATCTACATTGAGCTGTACGATCTCGACTGATCATCAAGATTGGAACAGCGGGCGCGGTGAATACTCCATCATTGGTTCATCATCCAAATTTATTTATTTCCTGCAACATGATTACTGTTGGCAGAGTTGGAAAAGGGTCATAACTGGAATTGCAACCTTTTCTTGCAAGTTCCTCTTCTTAACAACAATAAGAATATCTCGCTTACTTTGATGTAGCAGATATTTCTACAAACAAATACTTTAAGTTACCTTGTAACTTCATCGTTCATATTACACTGGCATCATTTCCGTAAATGCATGGTATATGGTTTAAAAGATACTTTTGAACTGTTATACATTATCGTTCAGTTATATATTATTGTTGGTGGGCTATTGCTCACCCTTGCTTTATTATTATATCACAACAACAGCTAGACCAGATGACTCGCACAAGGCGCACTCGACGCGGGCGAGGACGATGAGACTACCAGAGCTGAAGAAGAAGCTATTGGTAGGGTATACTTATTCTTTCAGTACCAAGAATATGGTCTAGTATGACTTATGTAAATGGATGGCAAAGAGTATGTATTTATATTAAAATTCTTTTGGATTGTAAGAACTCATAATGTGATTAATAAAAATTTGATTGTTTCTCTGATTTCATCTCTGGGACTATAACGGGTGTGTCTTATATTGTTGTGTTGGGTTATAGAGACGTAATTTATTTTATGTTAAGGAAAGTTCAATTGTTGTGGACAGAATTGGAAACCGTAACCACCGGATCCCGAACCCCGGATCTGGGGGTGTTACAAGATTTATCTAATGAATATTAATAAGAATCGGTTTAAAATCGAAGCCCCAGGGATTTTGAAAACGGGATTTATCGAATAAAACAAACTAACTTCACAAATTATGAAATAGACTTTTGTTCCAAATCTAATAACACATATCACACAATAACCACAAACGGGGATCTTTTCGAGCAATAACCTACTTAACATATCAACTCATCAACCTCGAATAAAATATAAAATATTTCCGTTCTCGTTTACCAAAACATAATTTTATAATTTAAATATTCAAGGTTCTTACACCTTCTCCTGATTTGATCTTCTTATCATGATAACCACAAATCCTTATATGGTTTCTAAATAAAAATGATCATAAATCCTGATGTGATAACATTTTATTTCCTGATCAGTTTCATCCTGATTCCAGAGACTCAATTTGGAGTTTCATACGTGGCATTTTCTTTTTCCGGAAGAAGAAATAAACAATAATCTAGAACAGAATAATTTAGTTAGATACGTTCAACATTTATTGAAAATACAAGAAATACAGTCACGCGCGGTAATAATGAATGACTCCATTGATAATCTCCAAAAGATTGTTCAGCTTCTCACGTCTTTCTATAAAAACAACTGACGTCTTGTGCCATTCTCTACTCCAAAACCTTTTAAGTTTTCTCTGTACACAAAAATTTTTCTCACCACAATGGCTTTCAACCCAGACATCCATACGAACCCTAACTTTTGGTTTATTTCTTCTGAGTCTCATGCTCTTGATGATCAGGAGCAAGTGGACTATCTCTTAGAAGAGATGACTTTTCTCATCGAATTAGATATGGTTGGAATCAACCCAAATAACGTCCAAAACCCTCCTCTTGAACATCTACCAGTTGAACAAAATCTCCCTCTAATCTCTTCATACCTTGAGGATGAAGAATTTGGTGAAGAGCCTGGGGCTGATTTTGATGGAGATGCTATTCATTTTTTCATCAATACTCAATAAACATGGGGTTGTGCAAGTTGCTCTCATTCAAGTCATTAGACAAGGAATCCAAGAGCAGATGGGACTGGTCAAATCCCCCAAATGGATTTCGGCATGCTTCTCGTCCTCAATCTAAGATGCAGGGAAGAAGCAAGAGCCAGTAACCATAACATTAGACAAGAATAGGATTATCAGTAAAAGTTAGACAAAAAGAAGTTTGTATTTCATTTCCATGTATGTAAATTCTTTTGATTAATGAAATTACAAGATTTCTTTTCTATCTACTTGTCTCATGTTTGTTTATTAGTAAGATTTGAGTAAAGTATAAATTACCAGTATGCATGTGTTAAAAACTAACTAGAATAGACTTAACAATTCTCAGAATTAGACCACAGAATAAAATGAACTTCAGGATTTGATACATTAAGTCATAGACTAAACAATTTTCACAATCCTGATACTGACGCAGAAATCCTGATGACGTCAGCATCTTGATAGTAATCCTGATCCTGATGATTATTAAAAAGCCTATCATACTGTAATTTATCAAGGTAAAGTGTTACAACTAAAGAGTTTTAACTAACAGATATAGATCCTGACAGAAATATCAAATCTATAAGTTGAAACAACATACCTTGCTACTTGTGCAGATGTTAAATATCTAGAAATTTAACATTCCTAACTCACTTACCAACCTAATGAAAGTGTTCTCATCAAGTGGTTTTGTTAGAATATCTGCAATCTGTTTGTTAGTAGGAACAAAATGAAGTTCCACAGTACCATTTTCAATATGTTCTCTAATAAAATGATACCTGACATTAATGTGCTTAGTCCTTGAATGTTGAACTGGATTTTCTGCAATTTTGATAGCACTAGTATTATCATAAAACATAGGAATATTACTAAGTGTCATACCATAATCCATCAACTGATTTCTTATCCAAAGGAGCTGTGCACAACAACTGCCTGTTGCAATATACTAAGCTTCTGCAGTTGAGGTTGAGACAGATTGTTGCTTCTTGCTTTCCCAAGAAATCAATCTGTTTTCCAAGAATTGACTTGTACCTGTAGTGCATTTCCAGTCTATCTTACACCCTACATAATCAGAGTCTGAATAGCCAATTTGAGAGAAATCAGATTCTCTAGGATACCACAAACCAAGATTTGGAGTTCCCTTGAGATATCTAAAAATTCTCTTTACAGCAATTAAATGAGATTCCTTAGGATCACTTTGGAATCTAGCACATAAACAGGTAGAAAACATTAAATTTGGTCTACTTGCAGTTAAATACAATATTGAGCCTATCATGCCTCTATAACTAGTGTTATCAACACTCTTACCCTTAAGATCAGAGTCTAGTTTAGTGGTTGTTGCCATGGGTGTTTTTGCAACTGAACAACCTTGAAAGTCAAACATTTTTAGAAGATCTTTGATATACTTAGACTGATTAATGAAAATACCAGTCTCAGTCTGTTTGACCTGCAGACCTAAAAAGTAATTTAGTTCACCCATCATGCTCATCTGATACTTCGACTGCATAAGCTTTCTAAACTTAGCACATAACTTTTCATTAGGAGAACCAAATATGATGCCACCAACATAAACTTGAACTAAAAGCAATTAACCTTTAATCTTTCTAAAGAATAGAGTTTTGTCAATTATACCTCTTGTGAAGCCATTTTCAAGAAGAAATTTAGACAAAGTCTCATACCATGCACTTGGTGCTTGCTTCAGTCCATAGAGTTCCTTGTCAAGTTTGTAGACATGATTTGGAAATTTTGGATCAACAAAACTTGGTGGTTGCTTCACATACACTTCCTCATCAAGCTTGCCATTTAGAAAAGCACTCTTTACATCCATCTGGTATACTTTGAACTTTGAATGAGCTGCAAATGCAAGAAACATTCTGATTGCTTCTAGTCTTGCTACTGGGGCAAAGGTTTCATCATAATCAATTCCTTCCTCCTGAGAGTATCCCTTAGCTACCAGTCCTGCTTTGTTTCTTACAATCATACCGGATTCATCTAGGTTGTTCCTGAAAACCCATTTTACACCAACAATAGATTTATCTTTAGGTCTTGGTACTAATTTCCAGACTTTGTTCCTCTCAAATTCATTTAGCTATTCCTACTTTGCAATTACCCAATCAGGATCCTGTAAGGCTTCTTCAACCTTCTTAGGTTCATTCTTTGAGAAAAAACAACTATACAAGCATTCATTTTGAATTGATCTTCTAGTTCGAACTCCACTATTTGGATCACCAATAATTAAATCTTTAGTATGATCCCTTGTCCATATCCTAACAGGTGGTAGATTGCTCCTGCTAGACTCTTCTCCTAAATTAATGGTGTCTCTTATAGAAGAACTTTCACTGCCTTCAAAAGCTCTCCTTGATCAGTAGAATTAGTAGACTCCATACTGCTACCAGTACCTGAGCTTCCTTCACTAGTACCTGAAGTGTTAGTTCCTGATGGAGTAGACTCTGAATGGTAGGTCTGCTCCTGACTGGTACTGTGTTCTCCTTGACTGATTTGCTCCCCCTCAACAGTAGCATTCCTATGAAAAGTAACAGAGATTTCTACTGGAGAACCTTCATCATCACTGGAGAGTATCTCAGAATCCTTAAGATTTTCAAATTCTAACTTGTCATGGCTTTCATCAGGCTGCAGAATCCCAATTTTTTTATCATCAAATGCAACATGAATTGATTCCATAACAATGTAAGTTTTGAGATTATATACTTTGAAGGCCTTTGATGCAAAATATCCTAGAAAGATTGCTTCATCCGACTTGGCTTCAAATTTTCCTAATTGTTCTGGATGAACTTTCAGGACATAGCATTTGCATCCAAAGATGTGAAAATATTTCACATTTGACTTCTTTCCTTTAATGATCTCATAGGGAGTCTTTCCATGACTATTTACCAAGGTACAATTTTTAGTGAAACATGTAGTGTTGACAGCTTCTACCCATAAGTAGGTTGGAAGCTTTGCATCTGCAAGCATGGTTCTTGCTGCCTCTATGAGAGTTCTGTTCTTTCTTTCCACTACACCATTTTGCTGTGGTGTTCCAGGTGCAGAAAACTGTTGAGAGATTCCATTGTTTGCATAATATTCCTCTATGGTAGAATTCTTGAATTCTGTACCATTATCACTCCTTAGTACTTTGACCTTGTACTTAGAGATATTCTGAATATTCTTGACAAGTTCAATGATTTGCTGAGGAGCATCATCTTTCTCGTGGAGAAAGAACACCCATGTGAACCCTGTATAATCATCCACTATAACTAGAGCGTATCTTTTCTTGCTGATAGACATAATATTCACTGGACCAAATAGATAAAGATGCAGCATGTGAAATGGTTCAGTAATTGAATTTTCTATCTTGCTCTTGAAAGTGGTTCTTTTCTGTTTACCAAGCTGACAAGCATCACAAAGTCCATCTTGCACATAATTCACCTGAGGTAGGCCTCTCACAAGATTGTGCTTAACAAGTTGATTAAGCTTCTTGAAATTGAGATGTGAGAGCTTCTTGTGCCAATTCCAGCTTTCTTCATTTGATGCCTTACTGTAAAGACATCTGACAATTCCTTTAGATGTATCATCCAAGCTGGATTCATAAATGTTACCATGTCTCTGACCAGTTAGAACAATGTCTCCATTCTTCATATTCAAGATTTTGCATCCTTCACTGTCAAAGATTGATTGGTAACCTTTATCACTTAGTTGACTTATGCTTAAAAGTGTATGTTTCAAGCCTTCAACTAGTGCTACATTTTCTATGATGACATTCCCCAAAATAATTAAGCAACATCCCGGAGTTTCTCCTTTGTTGCCATCTCCAAAAGATATCACTGGGCCAGCTTTCTTCTCAAACTTTGTAAGCAGGGACCTCTTTCCAGTCATATGTCCAGAGCATCCACTATCCAAGATGATTAAATGTTTCTTTCCTGTGCCCTGTAAACAAAAAGTAACTAGTTTAAAATTTTTGGGACCCAACATTGATTGGATCCTTTCTTACTAGATTTAGAAACAACCGACTTTGAAGATTTTTCTTTTGAGTTACCTATTTCAGAGTCAACCTTAGACTCTGATTTCACAATCTGTTTGTGACTAGGAGTTTCAGATTTCAAAGAATAATAGTCATAATACAGTTCATGATATTCTCTACACATATAAATGGAATGAAGTAAACTACCACAATGATAACAAGGTTTTTGTGGTTGGTATTGAATTTTCTGAGTCTTGGGGAATCTGGACTCAGTTTTCTAAGAAGGTTTCTGATTATAGTGTAGGGCAAAATGATTATGATTACCACATTTATAGAATTTCTTCCTAGGTGCATCAGGTACATTCTTGTAATTATTCTCTTTGTTAATACCTTCTTTTCCATTCCTATTTCTCTTGGTCTTGTTAGACTCTGAAAGACCTTCAAGTCTCTGTTTCAACTAAGACTTAGACAGAAAGCCTATGTTGACATTCTTAGGTTTTTCTAACACTCTCTCATCTGAACTATTATTGTTAATCTTTTTGTGCACAACAGGAGTACCATTAGAATCAATAAACTTAATATGTTTAGGTTCAGAAACTATCTTCTTACCTTCAGATTTAGATGTACTAGCTTCTACTTTTATATTATCTCTGACAATAGCTACAGGTGTCTCATTCTTACCCTTGTCAAAACCTAAGCCATTTACCTTACCAGGTATCTGATTGTTAATAATGTCATGAGTCTTTTTGCAAGAAGTATTCCAAGATTTAAACCTTTCTCTCTCTTCCTCTACTTCTTTTCTGCCATAGTCATAAGCCTAAAGAATAACATTATAATCATGCTTAGCCTTATCAGAATCTAATCTGTAATGTTCCATTTGAATTAACTCAGATTCAAGAATATTTTTTCTACCAACTAATTCATCATTCTTAATCTTAAGTTCATCACTTTCACTAGTACGAATTCGGAAATTAGTCATAAGATTCTTAAATTTAGCATGGATAGTTCTAATATCATCAGAATCTAAGCTATCAAATGAATCAAGAGAGTGAATTGATACCTTAACAGAAGATGGAGAAGTTTTCTTTGGAGATCCAGGTTTGTCTGAAGCACTTGCCATCAAAGCAATGTTGTCATAATCCAATTCATCTTCAAAATCACTAGAATCTGCCCAATCCTTTTGTGTGACCATGAGTTCATTACCCTTTCCTAAATTCCAAGGCTTCTTACACTCACTTGTAAAATGTCCAAGCTCGTTGCAGTTAAAGCACTTGATCTTTGCCTTATCAAGCTTGATGATTGTACTTTTGCCCTTGTCACTCTTCTTCTCCTCTTTATTTTGAAAAGGTCTTTTGCTAAATCTTTTCCTATTGAATCTTCCTTTCTTGAAAGCTTTAGCAAACATAGCAAAGAGTTCCTGCATATCTGTTTCAGAATCACTATTGTCAGAGTCTGTATCTGTAGTCTCTAACTCATAACTTTCTTTGCTTTTCTTCTTCCTTGTGTCCTTTATAGTAGGTTGAGCCTGTTCTTCTGGAAGCTTCTTTGATTTAGGTTGAGCAGTAAGTGTAACAGTTTTCATCTTTCATTCACTTATGCTCTTCTTCTGCTGCCTATCAAGTTCATAAGCCCTCAGCTTTCCATAAACTGCCTCTAATGATATATCATCTAGATCATTAGTTTCTTCAATAGCAGATATCTTCTCATTGTAAAAATCAGGCAAAGCTTTCATGAACTTAGTATTCATATCCTCCAAGTCATAATACTTACCATGCATGGCCATCTCATTGATGAGTTTGGTAAACCTATCAAAGGTGTTAGTAAGTGACTCACCAGACTTGGATTCAAAGTACTCATACTGTTGTATGAGAAGTGTCCTCATATTCTTCCTGGCAGGTTTAGTTCCTTCACAATGAACCTTCATAATGTCCCATATCTCCTTAGCAGTCTTACAAGAGAGAACATAGTTAGTGAGAACAGAATCAAGACTGTTGAAAGGTATGTTTCTCACTTTAGCATCCTTATGAACATTCTCCTTGCCCTTATCTGTCCATTCAGATTTAGGCTTCTCTGCTGTATGCTCTGAAACAACTTTTACTCCAACAGTTTCTTGATAAACGATCTTTGTTGGAACAAAAGGTCCATCTCTTATTCTATCAAGATAATCAGGATCTGTTGCTTCCAGGTGATGCAACATCTTCACTTCCTAAAGAGTATATTCGTTTCTCTTGAGCATAGGGATCTTAGTATTACGATCCTTGTAACCAGACATGATTGCAGATCTTTTTGATTAATCGTAATCAGCCTACTCTGATACCAATTGTTAACCCGAATAACTTGTAAAAGGGGGGTTGAATACAAGTTATATAATCGTGTCTGATTTTTGCTCGAATAAATAAACAAGAACAAACGAATAAATCAAACTTTTTGTATTAATACGATCAAATACAAACTCTACCAAAGGTGTACAAATACCTTTAGCAACTGCTCTCAATACAAATCTCTCTCTCTATTTGTTCACTCGTGTGCTCACGATGATTACAAATCACACTCTTGTGCTTCTATTACAATGATATAGAGAGAGTATTTATAATGCTACCTATCAACTAATAACAGAAAGTAACAAACAATACATGGTAATGTTCTGCCGTCCAGTTGATAGTTTCCATCAATAATTCTATTCTTTTCTTCATGCATACTTCTTGCCATTCTTCAAAACATCCGATCCCAAAATATAGCTCTTTCTAGTTTCCGCAGCATCCATAATAACATTAGAATTACATCATCATCAAGATCTGATCATTCCATCAGGAATTGATCATAGCATCAGGATTTGACTTGATGTATCAGGATCGGTCCATAGTTCCTGAAATATAGTCTGTGACGCACTATTCACACTATTCCTAACTAAAACTCTGTAGTTACTGACTAACTTATATAATACAAAGTGTTAAATCCTTTATAAGATAAGGATATTACAAGATGTATATTCCAATTCTATTCTAAACATCACAACTCATGAATTATTCCTAACACTTACTTCCGATTCCGATAGTTCATCTGAGGAGTCCGATCCTTCTGAGATTATGTCTGATGCCGATGCTGAGGTTGAGTCTGACACTGAGGTAATGTCCGAGACTGAGGTTGAGAGTCTTTTGGCTTGTGCCGACACCCTGTACCCCCTGTTACCGAGCCCGTGCTTGCTCCTGTCCCAGTACTAGTCGTGACCCCATCTGTCACTGAGCACGGGGTGAGTCTTCTAGCGGATCTTTGTCGATTTCCAGGCCTGCACCTTTGCGCACTTATGCCAAAATGGTCCGTACGTATGAGAATCGGCCAAGAAGGAATGATGAGCTTTCAGAGTTGATCGAGGAAATGAAAGAAGAGGTCCGGAGTCGAGTTGACCTGGCTACGATAGATTGGAGTGGACATATTAAGTTGTTGGAGAGGGTTACCAGACGACGTTTCCTTCAGAGCTCCGTGTTTATATCTGCGTTTGATGAAGTCTGTAGGCTTTCTAGTTTGATTTCCTGGATGATAGAGGTCCGTGAGACTCGAGGTTCCCGTGATTAGAGATCGGCTACTGTGAGACCAGAATGAGTGGGACATTTATTAGAACCCACTAGTGTTTAGTTGTTTTTACTACTAGCTTATGATATTTTCCCTGCTTTCCTTTTTGCGAGTAGACGGATAGTTGTTTTAGCTTTATTTTCTGCCGCCAGTTTGTAAAAGGGTTTGAATACCCTTAACTTATTGTAAGAACCCTAATTTTTGGTAATATTTTCTTTTATTTAATATCATGTGACATTGTCAATTTGGAACCTTTCTAGTCATCCCTGTTGATTAATAGAATTGATTGTCTGAGAAACTATATTGTTACATTCACTATGTAGGATAAAAGGAAGATTGTGAAGGCAAGAGTCTTATTGTTAGTAAGATTTATAAAACTTGGGATTTGAGAATGATTAGAGTATTAAAAGATTTATTAAGAATTATGACGAGGAATTATGGATATTCGAGGGAATTACACAATTAAGTACTTAAGGAATTATAGGGGAAATCTCTACGCGACAAAATATTATTACGAGAGATTAATTAAGATACGATACGAATTAATGATTAAATGACAAGCATTGGTGGAAGAATAATGATACAAGGAGTAGTATTGCATACAAGTCCCATGCAACCAAGTGGTTAGGAATAAGCAAACTAGTTAACCAAATGGAAGAGGAATAGTAACTAGTTACATTACTTTTCAAAAAGAGGAGACAAGTAGTACATGTGACCATACCTATGCTAGTACCTTGTCTATACATACACATTATGTATCACCCAACACCTTTTAACAAAATTATTCACCAAACAAACAACACAAAAATCAAAAACCAAAAGCTCTCCCCCCCCCCTTGGAAGAGAGCTCTCGGCCAAACACAAAAAAGGAAGAAGAAAATTCTTCCTCCCCCATTTCCCATCACTCATAAATCAAGACATAATTCCTAGGCCCTCACCATCATCTAAGCAAGGAATGTTAAGAGTTTCAAGCCATTTCATCCATCCAATTTCAAGATATTAATTATAATAGATATTGTGAATAGTAACCATGGTTGGTTTTTCTTTTAGATCTTGGATTGTAAGGGTTGTAGGAGACCATTCAAGGTGTTATTGAGTTTTGTAAGGTTTATCCAAGGCTCCTAGGTGCTCAAGAAGGTATAAAAATCACAAACCCTTTTGGTCATGTAGTGCTTATAATGTTTGGTGATAGATCCAAGTGTTATAGTGTTAATCTTGGTTGTATAAGTAATGGATGACATGGATCTTGAGTTTTGATGTTGTGATTGTGATTTTTATGATTGTGGATAGTATATGTATCTCCATGAGTGATATAAGGCATGAACTAAGTGAATTAAGTGTTGGTTGTGTTGTGGAATTGAGAAAATTGGTTGATCTAAGTGATACATGCTTGCTGAGTTTTTCCAGGAACATTGACCTGTCTTGTAACACGGTTTTGAACCCCCAAATGTTGTCCCCTGAGGTCCTACCATATATTGTTGGAAAGATAATTGAATGTAGTTTCTGGAAATGTAAGTTTCATGGCTAGGTGATGTATAAATTTTAAGGTATGGCCGGAGAAGTAAATTGTGTTTCTGGATTCCGGACTGCACTAAGTGACCCCCTTGTGAACCTTGTTTAAACCCCTAAAAATATATGTGGGATCATGGAAAAATTTGAGAAGTTAGGGAATGCAGTGGTGAAGACCACCCAAAAAGAATTTGATTAAAATATGAATTTTTCAATTTTATAAAAATGCTAGAGTAAAATTCGCGCAAGGGAAAAAGGTAGTTAAATGGAGTATAATTCTAGGGGTAATGGTTATGATTCGAATGTGGTAACTAAATTAAGTCGAATAAGTGACGAGCGTAATAGAGTGATGACATGAACCTATAGTGGGGCTGGAGTGTCATAAGACGAAGTCATTAAGTTAATTTCGTACCCCTAAAACCCCGTAATTAAAGGGATATTGTTAAGGTACTAACGAGCGGTTATTGCTTATGTATAGATCGTTCCACTCCGCACGCTCGACCACCCCAACCAAACCAAGGCAAGTTTACTTTTCAAAACTTATGCATATACAAGGACTTTCACAGTTGTGTTTGTAGCTTTCAACCATATCAAGTGCTATGTTTATCGAAGTATTGATGCAATTGAGATTTTATAAGTACATATATGTTTGTACCCCTTGAACTTAGATTGAAATGTTTTCTTCGGACAACGACTCTAGCAATAGAGGTCGTAGCGGTCCGTATATACTATTGACCGGGGAGCGGTATATTATTATATCGTATCTAGATTGCGAAAAACCCGAAGGGTCATTTGGGGAGTATCGTATACTCAAGTAATTATGTTCATATCTTCGCAAATACTCGAAACCCTATCTTGGATTAAAAGTTTATTTTATCGAATAATTATTTTATTAATTATTAATATTAAATCTTAAAATATTATTTATTAATTATCGTTCATTATTTTAAAGACGAAGTCAATCCAAGATACATTTAATACTTTCAAACTCGAACTCTTTCGAACTCAAAACATTTTCGAAAACCCCCGGTCAGGTTCTGCTTCTTGTATGATTTCAAGAATCATCGGTCGACTGATGTCGGACCTCAACTATTCAGTTTTCAATCAAAATCAAGTTTTTTTAAAAGAAAAAGAAAAAGGGACTCTGGCAGGTGTGGGAACCGTTGACGAACGATTCCCGGGATGTGTAAGCGGCCGTGAGCCAGGCGGTCCATCAATTATTATTCCGGACCAGGTGTTGCCGAAGGATGATTACGGATGTAGTTTTCATCGAGGGTGATTACGGATGTAGTTTTCACCCGGGGATAGTTACGGATGTAGTTTCTATCCTTCTACCGGTAGAGAAGACCCGCGGATTATTGGACTTGGATGTGGCGACTGATCATCGTCAATCCTTGTCAGGTTTTATGTTTTCTTTAAGTCCCATTCCTCCATTTTGGAAAAATGCTTTGACACTGCTTCTTAGGCTTTCGTGCCAAGTCGCTGATAGTGTTCTATTTTGATGAGAAAGATGTTGACTCTATGCAGTATCTAGAACTGCAAGTTTATTTTGAAAACAAGGGCACGTATTGTTGCACCTTCGGAATTTATCAACAATGACAAGTGATTTTATATCTGATTGATACAAACAAGTTTAATAACTGCCAATCATATGAAATGTTATATTGCTTACCTTATACGTATATTTCTTGCTGAGCTATAGTTGCTCACTCTAGCTTGTTTTCAAATTTACAAACACAACAGCTAAGCGAAATGGCAAGACCCAGACAGACTGCTCGAAAGCAGGTGACTAGACCCGAGCCAGCAGTTGAGATTCCACTAGTAGGCCCCATTAGCCGGATTGGTTGGCAAACTTTCAAGCCGCCAACTTCGCTTCATATCGAAGTGTTGCTGGTAGCATAAATACTATTTAATTCGGTCTGTAATAACTCTGATACTTTTATTACTGCTTAATCAATGTTGTGACGTTTCTGAGGCTCTAACCTGTGTGTGTGTGTGCGGTGTGAGTTAGTGTGGGGTCGATGGCTGTTTTATTTATATTATGTGCAAGAACAGGTATGTTATTAATGGAAAATGGACCGTGAGCGCCTAGATCTCCGACCCCGGATCTGGGGGCATCACACTTATGTTGTTGGATCATTTTCGTCCTTGGTGACTTATGCATATATTTCGTATATCCCCGTGCCTACTGTTTTACTTACCGCTTTTATTTACAGAAAACCAAGATCAATAGAATCAAGATAACCCTACAATGGCCCAAATGTTTCAACTATTACAACAACAAACTACTACCTTTGTTCAACACCAACCGCACCAAGCTGCCCAACCTGCTACAACATTCAAATATTTTCAAGCTGTTCACCAACATGAGTTTAAAGGTACCTTGAACCCTATCGAAGCTAAATCGTGGTTGATGGATATCGAGAAAGCCTTTACGTTAGTTAGGGTTGAAGAAAATAAGAAGGCGGAGTTTGCTAGTTTTTATTTGAGGTCAGAGGCCAACTTTTGGTGGGAGTCAGTGAAGGCTGCAGAAGGAGAAGTGATTACTTGGCCTAGATTTGTGGAGTTATTTAATGAGAAGTACTTACCAGGATATCTGCAGGATCAGTTTGAGGTTAAGTTTCTAGAGTTAAAACAAGAAGGTATGACAGTGGCTGAGTATGAAGCTAAGTTTACTGAATTGTCTAGGTTTGTACCTTAGTATGTAGGAAATGAAGCCAGTAAGGCTAAGAAATTTCAACATGGATTAAAGCCTTGGTTGAGAAGTAGAGTGGCTGCATTTGAGTCGAGAACTTAAACGGCTGTTGTGCAAAAGGCGATGATTATCGAAAGAGAAAGCGATTTGAATCATAAAGAGAAGGCTGGTAAGAAGAGGAAGTTTGAGAAAGTGGAGAAGAGTCAAGAGACAGAAGGACATAAAAGTTTTCAGAATAAAGGAAGGTTTGGAAATCAGCAAGGAGGAAATAGGAATTTTCAAAGATTTAGGAGTGGTAAGGGAGGACAAGAACGTAGACTTCAAGGAGTGAACCCTCAAGCTGTAGCGAGACCCGTACTACAAGACTGCAAGATTTATGGAAAGAAGCACCCAGCTATCTGCAACAAGCCTAATATTGTTTGTTATAAGTTTCAAAAGAAGGGATTATGCTCATGAGTTTCCAGGAGTGAAGCCAGTAGTAATGACTTGTTATAATTGTACAAAGGTTGGACACATTGCTCGTAATTGTAAGGAGCCTGTTCAAACTTCCAATGTTTTGAGGATCACCGCACCACCAGCACCGCAACAAGTACCGTATCAAGCACCTCAACCCAGAGCTCGTACTTTTAACATGTCTGTCAAAGAAGCTATTCATGATACAGATGTGGTTGCAGGTACGCTTCCTGTCAACTCTTTTGAAGCTAAAGTATTGATTGATTCTGGAGCTACTAAGTCATTTATATCTGAAAGATTTCTTGATAAATTGCACTGTGAGATTCGCTCGTTAGAGAAGGCATTAGTAGTAGAAGTGGCTAACCAGGATAAGATTTCCGTAGATCGAGAGTGTCCTAATTGTAATACAGAGATTGGAGGATATCTTTTCTACGCTAATTTATTACTTTTTAAGTTGGGAGAGTTGATGTTATTCTAGGAATGGATTGGTTGACTGAGTGCGATGCGCAAATTGAGTGTGGAAAAGAAACAAGTTAAGTTGCATGCTGAAGAAGGTAGTAAGGTAGTATTTCAAGGACAGAAGCAAGATAAGAAATTTCTGACATTCATGCAAGCGAAACGGTTGTTAAGACAAGGTTGTGAAGCTTATTTAGCACACGTAGTTGATTTGGAGAAACAACTTCCTAGGATGGAAGATATTCCAGTTGTTAATGAGTTTCCTGACGTATTTCCCGACGAATTGCCCGGATTACCTCCAGATAAAGAAGTGGAATTTCTGATTGATTTAGCACCCGGAACTGAGCCTGTATCTAAAGTACCTTATAGGATGGCACCTGCTGAGATGAACTCAATTACAAGATTTATTGGACAAAGGAGTTACAAGGCCGAGTGTGTCCCCGTTGGGAGCACGTGTGTTATTTGTCAAGAAGAAGGATGGAAGCATGAGGTTGTGTATCGATTATAGAGAGCTCAACAAGTTGACTATTAAAAATAAATATCCATTGCCAAGGATTGATGATTTGTTTGACCAACTAAAGGATGCTGCTTACTTTTCCAAGATTGATTTGCGATCAGGTTACCATCAGTTAAAGATTAAACCCGAAGATATTCTGAAGATTGCTTTTCACACGAGATATGGACATTATGAATTCTTAGTGATGGATTTTGGATTAATGAATGCGCCAACTTTATTTATGGATTTGATGAATAGAGTGTTCAAGAAATATTTGGATAAGTTCATAATTGTATTTATTGATGACATCCTTATATATTCGAGAACCCCTAAAGAACATGCCGAACATCGGAGGATCGCATTGGAAACCTTAATAAAAGAAAGATTATACGCAAAGTTTTTTAAATGTGAATTTTGGTTGCAAGAAGTTCAATTTTTAGGACATTTTATTAGTAAAGAAGGAATTAGAGTGGACCCTACGAAGATTGAAGCTATAGTGGATTGGAGTAGACCAAGAACCCCTACCGAAGTAAGAAGTTTCTTAGGATTAGCTGGTTATTACCGCAAATTTGTTCAAGATTTTTCAAAGATAGCTACACCAATGACTAAGAGCAAGTCTAATGCAATGCTATCCTTGGTGCTATTGCTATATTATAGCACCAAGTGCTAAAAAACTCATCTCCAAAGGGATGCTATAGTTGGATGTATCCTTGGTGCTATTGCTATATTATGTATCCTTGGTGCTAAATTTGAAACCAAGGATGCATTGATGCATCCATACCACATCATCATTTAACTAGAATGAGATGAGTTTGTTTAGAATATTCAATAGAAGTTAAAAGAGTTAGATAAAAGTTAAAAGGGATAGTTAAATTTGAAACTAGTTATAGAACTAGCTTTGGAAGGTGAGTTTTATTTTAGCACCAAAATTCACTTTTTGGTTCTATATTATAGCAATAGTAATAGTAATTTAGCATCTAGCATTGGACTTGCTCTATGTTGACGCGGAAGAATGAGAAGTTTATTTGGAGTGATAAGTGTGAAGAGAGTTTTCAAGAATTAAAGAAGAGATTGGTTTCTACATCAGTGTTAGTATTGCCAGATGATAAAGGAAATTTTGTTATCTACAGCGATGCTTCATATAAGGGATTAGGATGTGTTTTAATGCAACATGGAAAAGTTATCGCGTACCCTTCAAGACTACTTAAGCCCCATGAGCAAAAGTATTCGATTCACGATTTGGAGTTAGCTGCGATTGTGTTCGCATTAAAGATTTGGAGACATTATCTGTATGGAGAAAAGTGTGAGATTTTCAAGGATCATAAGAGTCTGAAGTATATCTTTACCCAGAAGGAGTTGAATATGAGACAGAGAAGATGGTTGGAGTTAATTAAGGATTATGATTGTACGATAAGTTATCACCCTGTAAAATCAAATGTAGTAGCCGATGCGCTGAGTACGAAAGAGAGGTTGAATATGTTGACCATGCCCAAGGAGTTATTTCGAGAGTTTGAGAAGTTAAGTTTAGAAGTTTATGATTCTAAAGATGTTGATGAATTTCTTAGTATGCTGACTTTTCAACCAGAGTTGTTAGAGAAGATTCGGAGATGTTAGGAAGAAGTTATGAGTTGTGAGATGAATACGTTAACTAGAGAAGAAATTTGTACACAAAAAGACGAACAAGGTATTTTAAAATTTTCTAAGAGAATATGGATTCCTAACGTTTCAGAGTTGAAGAATGAGATTTTAAGTAAAGCTCAAAGTTCGAGGTATTCAATTCACCCTGGAAGCACGATGATGTATCAAGACTTAAAGGAAAACTTTTGGTGGCCAGATATGAAACGAGAGATTGCTAAATGGATAAGCAAGTGCTATACCTGTCAGAGAATTAAAGTAAAACATCAAAAACCAAGTGGACTGTTACAACCATTGGATATTCCTGAGTGGAAGTGGGAACACCTTGCCATGGATTTTATAGTAGGATTGCCAAAGACTAAAGCGAATCATGATGCGATTTGGGTTATCATTGACCGACTGACGAAGTCTGCTCATTTTCTACCGATTAACAAAAGATTCTTGTTGGATAAGTTAGTGCACTTGTATTTGAAGGAAATTGTGTCACGTCATGGAGTTCCTGTGTGGATAGTATCTGATCGAGATCCACGATTCAATTCGAGGTTTTTAGCGACAATTTCAAGAATGTCTAGGAACCCAACTTAAGATGAGTACAGCCTACCATCCACAGATTAGACGGACAAAGTGAAAGAACTATTCAGACCATAGAGGATATGCTTAGAGTGTGTGTACTGGATTTTAAAGGAAGTTGGGATGAACATCTGCCATTGGTTGATTTTTCGTACAACAATAGTTATCATGCAAGTATCGGAATGCCACCGTATGAAGTTTTGTATGGAAGGAAGTGTAGATCACCAGTGTATTGGGAAGAAGTTGGTGAAAGAAAAATTTTAGGACCAGAACTGCTTCAGCAGACGAAGGAGAAGGTTGAAGTTATTCAGAAAAGATTGGTTACTGCTTAGGATCGACAAAGAAAATATGCTGATTTGAATAGGAAGGATATGAGTTTTGAAGTAGGAGATCAAAGGTATCACCGTGGAAAGGAGTTACAAGATTTGGTAAAAAAAAAAAGGAAAGCTGAGTCCATGGTATGTAGGACCATTTGAGATTTTAAAGCGAGTCGGAAAAGTTGCTTATGAATTGGCGTTACCACCGCACATGTATCATATTCACAATGTCTTCCATGTATCTATGCTTAAGAAGTATAATCCAGACATGAGTCATGTGATTGAATATGAGCCTATTGAGATTCAGCCAGATTTATCTTATAAAGAGCAACCAGTAGAGATTCAAGATAGGATAGAAAGGAAGCTTAGAAATAAGATTGTTAGATTGGTTAAGGTTTTGTGGAGGAATCCTACAGTTGAAGAATCAACTTGGGAGCTTGAGAGCGAGATGCTCGCAAAGTATCCTCATCTATCTACTTAGGTGAGATTCTGGGGACAGAATCCTTTTAAGGGGGAAGGCTATAACGACCTAGAATTTTTCTCATTTTTATAAATATTTAATTAGTCGTTCAATGAAAATTTTGTGAATTATATGATGGATATATTTTGCGAAGTCAAGATATGTGTGAAAGCATGAATATGTGATTATATGATGATTGGTATGTGTTGTATATGTTCGTAGAATTTTGTTTGCATTTTTAGAGCATTAAAATTATTTTTAAATTTCATTTTTAATCTTCCAAAAATCATATAAAATTATTGGAGTCATTTTAAATCATGAAATCTTTTGCATTATCATCCTTGTGATATTAATTAGTTTTAAAAAAAATTTATATGAGTATTTAAATGTGTGTTTTAGTATTTTAAAATGATTTAAAAAGATTTATTTCTTTTAAAGGTTCTTTAATTCAAAAATTCGTATAAAATTCATTTTTGACTCAAATATTATTTTAAAAATATTGGAATGTTCCTAATTTCATAAAATTTATTTTAAAAATTTTTAGAAAATATTTTCTCCCCATTTCCTATTTTATTTCGATTTTATATTGATTTAAAAATCAGATTTTTCAGAAAGTATTTAATAAATGTGAAATTACAGTTTTGCCCCTGGATTTTCTTTATCACCACCGCCACTCTCATTGTCTTCTTCTCCTTCTCTCTCTCTCTCTGTTTTCTTGCTGCGAACCCTCTCTCTCTTTTGGTTGATTCTCTCTCCTCACTACACCATCATTTCTACACCGATTAACATTTTAAGACCAGAATATTGTTCGGCTTTCAGTCAAGTTTCCATTACTTTATTTGCATGTCACTTTCGTGATGAAATTTTAAAACCCACTTTGGTTCTTGTTTGATTTTCGAGACTGGACAGTTGATTTTGGTGCGGTTATGTTCGTATGTTGCCTCGAAAATAAAAAGGGGGAGTTTGTAGAGGAAACCCAATTGATTGGCGACCTCCGAACTCAACCACCGCCGGCCTTAGCTTCGGTGAGCCAGCGGGAGGGCTGTGATGTTGAAACTGGGCCTAAGATCTTGTTTATAATTCTTTAATTGGTTTATGATGTTGATTTCAGATGTATGTGTATATATTTATGCGATTAAATTTTGAATTTTGTGATTATCTGAAGATTTTGGTTCGTAATTAGAAATTAATTGCTTGAGTTCTTGGTATATGATTATGTATCTCTCTTTGATTACTATGTCGAATATATGATTGTATGCATGAGTTTTTGCAGGAATTGATTTGAATTAATATGAAGTAATTCGAATTCTTCGAATTAAAGTACATGATTTAAATAAATTATTACATACTTAATTTTATAATTTGAGATATTAGTAATGTTACTGATGTTAGTTTGAATTGTCGAAATATTAAATTTCGAGTAATTAGTGTTAGATAGATAATATGTGAATTGTTAATTATCGATAGTACTTATGACTTAATTGTATTAATTAGAATTGTTAGTGATAATTAGAGATTATATTAGTATGCTTGGGCTTGTAGGTGGATTTGTAATCCATCGAATTATTTGGTTGTGAATTTGAGTCGGATGTTTTCCGACGGGATAGTCTACTTTACAAAGGAGACGCTGCCCATTTTTCGTGAGAATTACAAATTGTAAAATGTGTAGTAGTATAAGATAAATTATTTATAAGTCATATTGATTATGTATGTTAAGTGGCTAAGTGAACTATCTGATTTGCACGTCCTATGTGATACGTGTTTAAGTGACTATCTGTTTGCGAAGCAATTTGATATGTATATTGGGTATGTATATATATGTCAAGTATTAACGCGTTATAAGAATCGTTTGGGTAGAATAGGATTAGACGATTAAGAGGTATAGTATTATAAAGTAGTGATTATGGTTTATGTAGATACGAAGGACGTAGGCCCTAGCAATAAAGGGAAAGCTAAAGTTGAGTATCAGTGACTGAGCTGTTAGCTGTTGCATTCTACCGGAGGCAAGTAACTCTGTCTTTTCTCTGAAGTTTATATTCTTAAACTGTTATATCCTATTGATTCAGGCATGCCTATTTATACCATGTTGACCATAAAACTTATTGAACCTATCTTTGCATGTACCCAGAATTCTGTTAACATCTATTCAATAACCTATAAACCCTAAAACAGCATAATTCTTTCTAATTGCTTCTCGACCATATATGTCAAACAGCTTGCCATACTTACCATATTGACTGACAGATAAACCAGTGTTCTATTTAACCTATGTCTGTAGTCTGTTAAACCTGTGTTGACCTTAAAACTTATAAACTTCATTGTAACCTAATCACTGACCTATAACTTGATCAATTGCCCTAAACTATTATGTCGCATCTTTGACCTTTGACATGAGTTTTATTCCTATTACCCTGATCAAAGCCTTGATTACTTTTGAGTATATATCTCCTTGATTCAGACTTGTATCTCTATTTCCTTGATGTCAGAAAACTTAGTCAAATCTTTTGACTTTTATCATTGCAAATCAAAATGAGTTATTTTCTTAAAATACTTTGAGGTTACTTAGACTGGACTGATTTGTTATCAGTGAGTCGAAAGTGCTTCGGAGTAAAGGTTTTTGAAAAGATTTAAGTACTCAAGTATTTTCCAAATTTAAAAAGGGTTTTCTAAATCTTAAATATTTTCAGAATGTGATTTATAAAATGTTAGGAACTCGGTCAAAAATGGTTTCTACGGATTCTTGACGATTGGAGAGGCGTTACCAAACGGGTAATGCCGGTTCCGCCTGTTTGTATGTATTATTGGTATAGTTCTGGTCTGTCCAGTCCAACACCCTTATAGGCCAATCTGTTGCCTCTTGGGAACCCAAGCTGTCCTAATGAAAGGATTAATGTCCAGAGGGACTTTGTGTCCGTTATGGGGACTTTATGGCTGATCACCCGTATTGTCTGTGTAAAGTAAAACCTCCAATCAGTTTTCTTAAAGTTAATGATTACTTTTATATTACTATGAAATGAAATTGGCTTACCATTTGAAATGTCAATTGCTTTACATATATTCTGATAACCATGGTTATTCTATTTATCAGTTGATATCCTGTCATTATTAATTATCAGTATTACTTTTATTGTTCCAGCATATCTATTGCTATCCTGTTTATCAACTGATCCCCTATCATATTCAGGTGCCAGTATCATTCTTATTGTTCCAGTATATTCATGCCACATCTTAATCTACTGTTATCCATTTTTATATATCTTGATATTACAGTTTCCCAGTTAAGTATTCTAGTTACTTGATGAGCGTTCGCTCATTTTTATTTTGTCTAACCCTTTTGACAGTAGCTTGAGAACATGGTACGTACTATTCAGACAGCGAGGAAGCGCACCTTCCATGACCCTGTTGTGGTTCATTTTGAGATAGCTCCCGAGGTAGATGCAATAACAACTCAGTGAGGAGATTGTCATAGTTGGTATTTGAGTTAGTAGTGAGAACTGGTAGATAGAATTTTTGATCAAGGGTTTGTAATAATGATTTTAATTCGAATCTAGTTTGTAATAATAAATAGTTAGACGTTGGTTTGCTTGTTTCATACCATTACCTGTGAAAGATCCATGTGAGTAGAGTTGGGGCTAGTCAGTATGCTATATTTATATTACTTATTTTTATGGTGTTTATATCTAGCGTGTTAGTGACTCCCCGATCTAGACCCTAGATTGGGAGGGCGTCACATGATTCATTCACTGTTTATTGTGTGTCATTAACGGTAAAAGTAAAAGAACTTGAATCATTGGACACCACAGCAGTGTAACACATCAATCTAAGTGGAGTGATTTTTAAGGGAGCATCATCTGTTATTGCAGTACGGATCAAGGATTGCTCGTTTAAAAACCGTAACCAGGGCTTAAATCTATCGTACGAACAATTATCCGGATTAAAATATCCGAATAAATTATTTTTGAAAATCTCAAAATTAACATCCATTTTAATTTAACACACACAAAATTAATAACAAAGCACAAATTTAGACTTTAACTAATTAATTCAAATTTTCATATTAATAAGTAATTAAAAAATCCCAAAAATTCGAAGTTCACTAAAAGTTCTGAAAAATTAATATGTTGTTAAGGAGAACACCAAGAATACACCACTATTATTAGATTTTAAAAATTAAATTTTTAAGTCCAAAAACTGTCAAGAAACCGATTGGTTTTCAAAAAATCCGAATCTTAAAACCTTGATCAAACTGAGATTTGAAGGGATTAATACAGTGGGCTTGGAAAGATCTACAAGAATCTGGTCTTTGTTTCTTGATTGATTTAGTTTTGAGAGAGAAATCACGAAAAAATTAAGCAGAGTTTCGTGATGTACGGTGTTATGTATGTATATGTATTAGTACACTAAGTTTCAAATACTCGAATGTTGATTTGATGAAGACTGACTGTTGGAACCAGGGAGTACTACCTTTGTATTATTAAGCTAATACTACCTTTTAAAACTCGGTACTACCTTTGTTTAAAAAAGTAGTACCGATGGTAGTAATAGGCAAAATCAAAGGTAGTTCTAGCCTATTTCACTGAATAAGACGTTTTTATCATAGAAACAAATAATCAAAATAAGATAAAAATAAGATAAAATGAAAATAGAAAAAGAAAGTCAGTACTAAAAGACTCAATACTACCTTTCTAAAAAGGTAGTACCGAAGGTAGTTTCAGTACAAACTCTAATAGTTTTAATTAATATTCACAGAATTTCTCTAAATAAGGTTAGAAAAAGAAAAAAAAGGAAAAGAAGAGTAACACAAAATAAAACAAAACCAGATATTAATAACTATAATAATAATACCTGGTATGACCTTTTTGAAAAGGTCACAATGAAGGTAGTATTAAAATAAAAAGGTAATATTAGTAATACACAAAATTTATAAAAATAAAGTTAGAAAATAATTAATAAACCTTATAAAAAAATAATAGTAATAAAAATATAACTGCTAAGTAATTTAACTAATATAACAGAAAATACCAAAAAGACCATAGGCTGTCTATTTAGCAGAAATAAAATATTAATAAGAAGACAAACACTACAAAATATAAAATGAAATATTATATATTTACAAAAATATTTATAATAAGTTAGTAAATCTATATATTTTCTAATAAAATAACTTTCAACCAGAAAATTATTTAGAAAGAAAATATGATTTATTAATTTATCATAAATACACAAAAGTACTTTAAAATAAGAGAAAACTGGGCCTGAGGTTCTCCTCAAGTATCTCTCCCGAGATTATAACACAAAGAGCCTATAAAACAAGTGGCCCCGCAGGGGCATTTTTGTAAATTTCAATTTTTTCTCAGTAATTTACCTAAATATCCTTAAATTTGTATTGAAAATCTTTTAACCTCAGGTAGAACCCTGAGGTCACCCTCAGGCACACCAATCCCTTCAAATAATAATATTTTCAACAAAAATAGATTTCTCAACAATTATAAATTGTATAATTTAGAGAAGAATATTTTTAGAGAAAATAAATTATTCTAAATAATAGAAATATGGAGTAAAATATTAGAAGTAAGATTACAATGATTATGAAAACATACAAGATAGAAAATTAGTTGATCAAATAATTTCACATGTGATTTCAAGAATAAATTACAGTTAAATATTCACTTACAAAATTTTTTAAGAGCAAGCAACATATATTAACTAGTTTAATTACTAGGACTATTTAACATACCTAATTCACCAACAATTCTGGTGAATGTGGATTCGTCAAGAGACTTAGTAAAAAAATATGTTGTTTGTTCTTCCATAGGTACAAAATGTAACTCCACGGTAGCATTCATGACATGCTCTCTAATAAAATGATACCTGGTGTCGATGTGCTTGGTTCTTGTGTGTTGTACAGGGTTGTTGGAGATTGCTATGTGTTAGGTCCCGAAGTATCGTAAAAGGGGGGGTTGATAATAAACTCGAAGGGGTGTTACAACTTCTAATCCAATGGATTAGCTTCAAAACCAGAACACTCCTAAGGATAGTTTAGGCACGAGGACCTTCTACCCGACACTTCCTGAAAGCGGGCTAAGCCTGCTTCCCTACTAGATGGACTGTCTAGCAGCTTACACAGAGAAGATATAAGAGAGAAGAGAGAGTTGTGTGTTGAGGTGTGTTTTGAAATCAAATACAGCAGGCCTATTTATAGATTCTAGAAAATCACTATGCAGCTAATATTACGTAACGGATGACGATAATCTTTGATCAGTTTTCATGTTTGGCTGCTGCCGCCTGTTGCCTTTTCTTTTCAACCAATCCCAGCCGAATTTTTCTTTCTAATTTCAAAAGCTACATCTTGATTTGAATATGGTCCCACCTAATATAATCTGATTTTGCTGATTGAAACTTTTGGTTACTATTCATATTAATAGTAATTTTGGTTACTATTCATATAAATAGTGATTTCGGATACTATTCATATGAATAGTGATTTTGGATACTATTCATTTTCCTCTTAATTTGACATCCTTAAATATTCAGCTTCCAATTAAATAGAGGATATCAATACTGCTCTAAACTCAATCATACCTCTTGAACAGTTTTTCTGAGTTAGATACTTCGATTCCTTTGTGAAGTGTTGACGCCTAGTGCAACTGGTCTGGTTCACAGACGACTAACATTCACTCATGGTCTTCATATCATGTCTTTAAGAACACTGCTAAGAATTGTGCAATCATAAAAACTTTATCACTGAAATCTTTTGGCTCTTCAACTGAATCGTCTGTACATCTTATTTTGTCACTGAGGCTTGATCATGTTAATGAACTTCTTTCAGCGACTTGATCCTTGTTGATGCCTGTTCTTCAAATTTCACGATCCTTGTATAGACTTAATATTATTTATCTTTTATCCTAGTTGCGTTATATATGTCTCTATTACATATTACATTACATTATACTTTACAATCTCCCCCTATTTGATTGTTAGGGTTTAATAAGCAAATTCCTAGAGGATAACTCAACTGATACAACAAAATAAAATACAAAGATAAATAATATTAAAGTGCATTCTGGATCATATATATACATTTTCCAGATTTCTAAAATTAACCAAGTGCAAGTTAATTATTCCTCTAGATTGAACATATCTTCTAGTTTGCCTTGCTTTCTTTCCACATAGCACTAATATTCCCATTAGCTTTTCTTTTCCCAAAATAAAGTTAATTCCGTGTCAACAACCTTTTATTTGCCCTTATGCCTAGTAGATTTTTCTTGATCATCCAACTTCTTCCCCTCAGTTGGGTTATCCTCCAGAGTAGTAGGATGTGGAGTTGGTAAATTAGACGAAGATGGCTTTACCAAGGAGTAGATTGCATCATTTAACTGGGTTGCCATGGTATTCAATTGAACCTGGAATACATCACGTTGAATAAGTTGCAAATTTTTGATTTCTGCAATGGACTTACAAATATTTGGCAACTCTTTCTCCATTGTTTGCACCCGTGTAAGGAGTTTGCTGTATTCCTTTCTGGTTACAGGTGCATGTGGTTGAGTAGGTTGCTCACTCGTACGTTCTGCAAGTGTTTCACTCAACACTCTATATTCACTCGGTTTAGTGGTTTGGGTTACACTTACATGTTCTGTTCGTGTTTCCCTCAACTCTCCTCCAGAGCTTCCACCGATATTTGTACCTGCAAATGAAATCATCCTTGCCCTTTTTCAGAGGTCACGGATGGTGAAATGAAAGTTCGTGAGCTTCCGTCCTCGCGTGAAGCGAGTTGCCGACCACTGGTAAAGAGTGGTAAATCTCGAAAGAGATCCAGAGATTTTCCCTCTGGGAGGTTAAACTTGAATCGATTAAATGGAACAAAACCCAAGTTTCCCTCGACTATCTCTGAAGGCACTTGGTTCATAAAAGAACCACCTACCGATGGATCTTTCCGTAAAATGGAAGATTCACCAGTAGTTATTGAGGTAGGTAATTCCACCTCGGATTCCTATGAAGGCATTTGATCTTTAGAAAGATCATCAACCACTCTTATGTTTCGTTAAAAGGAACTCAAGATAGTTACTCCCGTCAATTCAACCTTATTTACATTTTCACTCATTTGACTAGGAAGAATTGTTTCAATAACAGTTGCAATTACCTCAGGTTCATTTGGTTTACTTCTTTTAGAATGAGGTAGAGTTGCTGATGTAACTAACTCCTTATGTGGTGCTGCTGAGGCACTATCTCCCTTAAAAGTGTTGATGGCTGGTCGTTTAAGTGACAATTGAGGTGTAGGAGTTTGTTTTGTTTGCATTTGTAGAATGGGCTCTTCGACCTGTGTTAGAGTCGGTGGGATTTCCTGCTCTTGGTTGGGTAAGATGGCCACTAGGGGCTGTAGAAACTGTATTTCCTGTGACACAATAGGGAATATAGAGGTTGGAATAGCAGGGATTGAAATATTACCTTGTCGTATACCTGCTCTCACTGGTCTTGGTAACAACGTAAGTGGGACAGTCTTTAGATATTCAGTTAGGACTGTAGGCACATCCGTATAGTTCTTTTTGCTTATGTAATTAATTACATTCGTCTTCATGTAAGAACATTCCACCTTTCGACCATTTTCTAAGCGTACCCTGTCTTCATCATTCAAAAGATCATTTAATATTAGCTGTAGAAACCTTGGATATAGACATTTGACATTTTGAGACCGAACATCTCTTCTTCCCAAGTGTTTCATCTTTAAAATGATTTGACAAAGCACTATTTTTCCAAAATTAATCCTCAAATTATTGGCGACCGCATACCCTAATTTTTGAATAAATTCAGGTATTCGATCTTGATTTGTTCTATCTGAGGAAAAAACATGGTTAAGAGTGTGAAAGAAGAAATTTAAGTACTAGGTTAGAAACGTTCTAGAAAGATTACCAGTATTGAAATTGCCATCTTAGTACCTTATAAAACGAAAGAACATTTCAATCTGTTCAGGTGTAGGATCAGAAACAAGATTTTCCATAGGAAAATGAAGAATTCGATTAACATCTCGTTCAGTGACCCTAATCGACCTACCAAACAGTCGATATGTGAGTGTACACCCGTCCTGTCCAGAAGTGTTAACCGCACTACAATATAGTTCACGCAATGCATCATGGTTAAGCTGCACTAGTGTAACTAAAGCATAGCGAATTAATGAATGTTCATTCAGAAATTGTGTCCAAGCCCGAAATTGCTCATCCAGAATGGTTTCGATTTGCTGAATGGAAATAGGATTAACTTTAGCAATTAAAAAACTTCCCTGCAATGCCATTTCCAAAACTTTGAGGAAATTCAAAAACAAGGGTTAGTTTCTATAAAGGATGATGTATAAAGCAAGAATATGAAATCCGATCTAAAAACCACCAGCTAGATTTGAGAGATCTTTCCGATCAAAGCTCGAAATATTCAGCAATCGTGTGTATATGCTCTGTATATCTGAAAAATGGTGATGTTAAACACAAACAAAAACTCATCATTTATAAGGTTTCAAGGTTTAGTGGGTTAGGTGTGATAGTGACAGGTTATGTTGAAAAAATAACACCGTTCAATAATTTTTCACCTAACAACCTAATTAGCCGAAAAACATCTTATCACTGAAACCTGTCAGCCAAAAAACATCTTATCACCAAAATCTATCAACCTATACACATATACACATATTTAATACTCCTAATTATTATGGATTTAAAAATAATCACGCAGTAAATCAAGAATTAATCCACAATAATCAGATAAACTCGCAATTAAATAGACATAAAATTAACAAAATATCATTAATTGATATATGTCAATAAAATATTTATTTAATTATACTACAATGATATCTCCAGAATAATCATGCAGATAAGCAAATAAAACAAACGTAATCTAGAGAATGAAATTCACTGGCTGCAAGCAAATTGAACAGACATTTTAAAAGATTATGTGAAATTTAACATACCAAGCTCACTTACCAACCTTGAAAAGGTTGCTTCATCCAAAGCTTTAGTAAAAATGTCTGCCAACTGTTTTTCATTAGGAACAAAATGCAGTTCCATAGTGCCTTTCATTACATGCTCCCTGATGAAATGGTATCTGATGTCTATGTGCTTGGTTCTAGAATGTTGCACTGGATTCTGTGATATTGCAATTGCACTAGTGTTGTCACAGAAAATTGGGATCTTTTCAACTTTAACTCCATAGTCAAGTAGTTGATTTCTCATCCATAGAATCTGTGAACAACAACTCTCAGCTGCTATGTATTCAGCCTCTGCAGTTGAGGTAGATACTGAGTTCTGCTTCTTACTGAACCATGAGACAAGCTTGTTTCCCAAGAATTGACAGGTTCCTGTGGTACTTTTTCTATCCATTTTGAAACCTGCATAATCTGCATCTTAGTAACCAATTAGATCAAAACCAGAATCTCTAGGGTACCAAATGCCAAGGTTTGGTGTTCCCTTGAGATATCTGAAAATCCTTTTAATAGCTACTAAGTGAGATTCCCTAGGATCAGCTTGAAGTCTAGCACATAAACATGTAGCAATCATAATATCAGGTCTACTAGCTGTTAAGTATAAAAGAGATCCAACCATTCCCCTATAGCTTGTCATGTCCACCTTCTTTTCCTTAGTATTCAATTCAAGCATAGTGGCAGTGGCCATGGGTGTTTTTGCAGAAGAGCAATCTGCTAAATTAAACCTTTTTAAAAGATCATAAATGTATTTTGTTTGACTTATAAAAATTCCCTCCTTCACTTGTTTAACTTGTAAACCAAGAAAATAAGTTAATTCACCCATCATACTCATTTCATATCTACTTTGCATGAGTTTGGTGAAAACAACACCTAGAGGGGGGGTGAATAGGTGTTTATGGCTAACAATCCTATTTTATGAACTGTTTTAAAAATTACTACAAACAGCTTGCTGTTTGCGTTTTATTAGTTTGCAAATGGTGCGCTGTTTGTAACTAAAATGCAGAAAATTAAAGAACAGAAGATCTTTTAGCTAGGTTCGACCCCTAAACCCCAATGGTCTACGTCCTGGTCCCTTACCAACTTGGTAAGAGAATATATTATTGATCAAATATAAACCAATTACAAGATCCAACAATATATCTCCCTTACACCCTTGCTGCTTACAAATGGCTTGCTGTGTGTTGTGCTGAACTAACTCTCTAAGCAATACTTCCCAAGTATCCTTCTCTAGCCTAGTTCGACCCACCCAAAACCTTAAGCCAACCTTGTACAACAGCAAATCAATTACAACTAGAACAATACAATGATTCGAATAAATACAACTCAACCTATGAACCCTCTGAATATATGTATATGCGTGTATGAAGAGGTTTGAAGGTTTTGACAAAGATTTTGCAATGTAAGCTTTGTGGTTGTATAGATATCTTGTTTTCTGCACTTGATAATCGATGGTTAAGTACTGAGCAAGTTCAGTCCTTAAATAGGTAAACAAGAGAATTTTTGAATATAATCATCAAAGGCTCCAACGGTTCTATTTGTGAAACTGGCACGCTGTTTGTGAAACTGGTATGTTGATTGTCCATGCATTTGGCTTGCTGTTTGAGACAATCTGATTAAGCTATAATACCTGCAAAACCAAGTTAGTACAGTACCGAAATAACATAGTAAGTTCTTGTCAGCTTGCTGTTTTGGTTATGGTGAGCGGAACAGATACATGGCCTTATACTTTTGCATTTCAATATCATCAACCAAGTTTCCTGAGAACATAGATATGTCTGTTTGATATTTATCTACAGGAATTCTGAACAGTTGAAAATGGCTTGCTGTTTGCGTACTGACTGTGTGCAAATGGCTTGCAAAACTATCACTATATTCTAACTTTGGCTTGTTGTTTGTGACAAACTGATTATACAATCAGTAAGCTATTATACCCTGCAAAACCAAGTTAGTACATACACAACTAGCATGCTGTTTTATATCTACTAATAAGCCAAATGGCTTACTGTTGGTGATCATCAAAACTTAAGGAGTGTCATTTGGAAAACCTCTTGTAAAGTTTCTCATCTGTAGACCCAAATATTATATCATCTACATAAATTTGGACAAGTATCATAGAGCCATTGACATTTCTATAAAAGAGATTTTTATCAACAGTACCTCGAATGAAGTGATTCTCTATAAGGAACTGTGAGAGTGTGTCATACCAGGCTCTCGGTGCTTGGTTCAGGCCATAGAGTGCTTTGAGTAGAAAGAACACATATTCTGAAAAGTTTGGTTCTTCAAAACCAGGCGGTTGACTAACATACACCTCCTCCTCCAGAATACCATTCAGAAATGCACTCTTGACATCCATTTGATAGACTTTGAAATTGGCATGCGCTGCATAGGCCAGAAAGATCCTTATTGCTTCTAACCTTGCCACTGGTGCAAAGGTTTCTTCAAAGTCAATTCCTTCCTCTTGACAGTAGCCTTTAGCCACTAATCTAGCTTTACTCCTTGTGACTATGCCATTCTCATCCATCTTGTTCTTGAATACCCACTTAGTGTCAATCACTGATTGTCTTTAGGTTTGGGTAAAAGTTTCCATACTTCATTTCTTTCAAACTGGTTTACCTCTTCTTGCATTGCTAAAACCCAGTATGGATCCAGAAGAGCATCTTCAACTTTCTTAGGTTCCTCTTTGGATAGAAAACTGCTATACAAGCATTTTTCTTGAGTTGTTCTTCTGGTTTGGACCTTTGCATTAGGATCTCCAATGATAAGCTCAAATGGATGATCCCTGGTCCATTTTCTTTGTGGTGGTAAGTTTGACCTTGATGAAGTGGCTTCATTTTCTCTGTGTTGATCATTGTGGCTTGTTGTTGAGTTTTGACTGTGAGAAACTCCCCCTGAGTTTATGGCCCTCGAGATTGATGGAGTTCTTGCATATTCATCAACAAATGCTTCTCTTTGATTTCCAACTGATGGTGTAAGTTGCTCTTCAACAGGTGGTTCATTCCGCACTTCAACTGATGATCCTTGTCTGTTTCTCACACCATTTGATCTCCATTCTTCATCATCATCTTCACTTTTTTCACCACTTCTCTCATTCTCAAATGAGAGAGACTCATGAAAACCTTCATCTACTAGACCAGATATTTTCTTTTCATCAAAGACAACATGTATGGATTCCATTACAATGTTTAGTCTTAGGTTGTAGACTATGTAGGATTTTCCAGCTGAGTATCCAACAAAGATAGTTTCATCTGCCTTTGAATCAAATTTTCCCAGATGCTCACCATGATTTTTCAGTACAAAGCATTTGCATCCAAGGACATGCAGAAAGTTGATTGTTGGTTTCTTTCCTTTGAAAAGTGGATAAGGTGTCATGCCTTTTACTTGATTGACCAAAGAAATATTCTGAGTGTAGCATGCAGTGTTTATAGCTTCTGCCCCACTACAAGAAAAGGGTCAATAGACATCAGTTTTTGGCCGATGCCTATGTTATTTTGGATGTGATGTCTAGGTTGGAGATGTCTATTCTAGACATCAGTCGGAAACTGATGTCTATGCTAACATAGACATCAGTTTTTCATTCAATACACATCAGTTGTTCTACAAAATAGGTTAGATTTAATTAATTTTATAAAGAACTTGCATGCCTTATATTCTAGAAAACATATAATAAACTAAGTTATATTTCACTTACACATCACTTTCTTTCTTTGAAAAAGATGTCTATTCCGATATTAGACATCATAACTTTAGCAGATAAAGTGATGTCTATAGTTAGCTTAGACATCACTCTGGACTGATGTCTAATGTTCTTATAGACATCAGTTTCTTTTTAAAAAAACCGAAGTGTATAGTGACCTTAGACATCATCCTAGACCGATGTCTAATGTAGGTATAAACATCAGGTCTTTCTGAAAAAACTCATTTATATGTGTCTCTTAGACATCAGATTTTACTTATAAAAGTGATTTCTAATTGTTTTTTAGACATCTGACACCGTAGAAACAAGTGATGTATATAATTGTTTTAGAAATCATTATTTTGTAAAACTTTTGATGTCTTTGTTACAATTAGACATTAGTTTCTGAGTGCAACTAAATAAACCGTTGTCTTTCAATGCATACCAAAAATTAAAAAACTGGACCATTCACAATATATCCAACCATGCATTTAGATTAAACCAGACACAAAATACAACCACCAACAATGTATCTGTTCCGCTAACAAGATACCAAACATCACTGGGCACTAGAATTAACTAAGTGCACAACCAAAAGTAAACATAAAAAGCATAACAACTTGAATTACTACATCACAGACTGCATATATGTCTCCAAAACAGATTACCAAAAGCGCAGAACTAGCAATTCAAGTGGTTAACCAAATGTTTACGTCAATTTAAAGAGACCTACTAGAAACTATCAGATCTTGTCTTGGATGAACTTGAGAGCCTGGATACGTACTTCATCAAGCTCGGCCTCGGTGTACGTCGTTCGAGTCTTCGGCAGCCACTAAAGGCAACAAACAAACACAATTAAACAAAAATGAAAAGTGCACCTTTATAATCAAAAGTAACCCATTAGAAAAACAAAGACGCACACCTTTGTAGCAAAAGTCAATTTTGTATCACTGATAATCTCTTTCATGTAGCGCATTACTACATAAGCACATTCAGTACCACCGGGTTGCTTGGGGGATCCCTATTAATTCCAAAAAATAAAATGCATCAGAAAATAAATTTACTAGAACTGAGTTGAAGTGTTGAAGTGTAAAAGTACTTACACTCAAGAACTTTGCCTTGGCCGGCTTCCGATTGCCCCTACCAGTTTCACAATTGTAAGTTTTCACTGCCCTGCATAAAAAATAAAAACTGATCCAATGTACACAGAAAATCATGAATTTTCATCAAAATGTTACGGTAAATAAAAAATTACCTTGACAATGCTAGTTCTAGTGATGTAAACTGTGTTGGGTGAGGGAGTGGATTGAGAAAATAAATTTCACCTTCCCTTATAATAGGCAAAATCCAATGCATACTGTTTTCATTAAAAAAACATACCAAAGACAGATTTTTAGTACTCTATCCAGTTTTTTAGTATCGTAACTTAATATAAGCTAGAACTTACTCCTGATTATGCGGTAAAAAGAACAGCCGATCCGGGTTGCCCTCTTTCAAGCGCTCAACAGTGCCAGCTTCAAAATCAGCATTCAAATTATATAAGGATCCAGGGTGAATAAAAGCAAATGTTTCTGCCAGTTCTGGTCTTCCACTTATCTCAGCATGCAAATGCCTACCAAAAAAAGATACCAACATTAGAAGTAGAGACATGCAATTGGAAAAATACTAACATTAGAATGCATATCAGAAAAAGAAAAATTGTAACTTACGCCATGTAAGCTGAAATTACAGCTTGCCCTAGCATATCAAACTCCAACAACGCCAAAACATTCTCATGTAACAAATAAATTGTCTTTTCATGCCTAAACACTTCTGACTTGCAGTCAACCTGTATCGAAAGCCCAGCAGTTTCCATCCAGCTGGTTACATGTTTATATAGTAAGTTAAAGCCCTTCGGCACTTTTGCACTTGGTTTTGCATGTAAGAACTGTGCCCTCAATTTCTGCAACTCATCATTCTTGTTTTTGTTTTCTCCACTTGGTCGCACCCTTTCTTTTTTCTTAATCTGTAGATCATCAAACCATCAAAATTTTAAGCACAATTTCATTTATAATATCCTCACAAGCACCATTTTTATTTCAAATTCAGACCACATATAGTAAATTATACCTCAGTAGTTGTGTAGCTTATTAAATCCTCGGGCAATGCTAAAAAAGAGCCAAGTGCATCGCGGACTGTCTCCAATTCACCACGGATCGGAACTGGAAGCAAGGCATCTGGTTTGATGATGCCATCGACAGAGACACACTGATGTCCAAGTGGTATATCAATTCCATGGACTTTTCCTCCAGCCTCGCGAGGATACACCATACCAAATGCAACCTTGTTCTCTATCCTCTCGACAGATAGGTCACACATTCTATTTCCCTACAATATTTAAATGAACAAATAAAAATACTAAGGTAAAAAGAAATCATCAATTCATAGAATTAAATTATCCTTCTATCGATTAATTTACCAAATTTCCAGGAGGTGAAGGCCTAGGGGGAGCATCTGTAGGAACACAGTCCTCATCAAACTCTAGCACAACTGCAGCAGGCTGATTGTTTTCGGCTGGAAACTTGCCTTTTCAGACTGCATTGGGGAGTGATGATTCTGGCCGGAAGTAATTAATGCCTTCAGCTGAGCAATCTCTGCCTCAAGAGCTTTCGTCTTTTCATCCCTTTGACGATCACGGGCCATCAACTCTTCCTTCGTTATTCGAACTTTCTTCTCACGTGGCAAATTAAAGAACTGTTTTGGAGTGATGTACCCTCCAACAGCACGGACCCTACCAGAATGCTCAAGACTCCTTAAAGCCGTAGTCAAAACATCTTCAGCTCCAGAAAATTCTATTTCACCCTTCTCTTTCTTTTCCAACAAAGTATCCTATTAATATGAAAATAATTAGCCCAAATTACAAAGAGCCTAAAAGCATATTAATTATAAATGATGCCCTACTAGTATGCCAATATAATAGGAGACTTACAATTGTATCGCATACACCTTGTAACTCTTCATCTACATCTTCAACCTCTTGGCCATTTTTTCGCTTACGAGCCTTTTTCCAAAAAATTGCTCTATCAGGTTCAACTCCCGGCTCCAACTTTCCACTTTTTATCTGTTAAAAATGAAGCAAAATATAAAAATTCATTCTAAATTTTTATTCAACAAGACAATATTGACTTAGTTCTTACTTCATCTTCTTTTAAACCAAAATAACCCTTTCTTGACAAGCGGTGATGATATTTTCGATGAGAAACTCTTTCACTATGCTCTTCATGTATTTCCTAAAAACAAAATTATAGAATTACATATCATATATACAGGTGCAGAATATAAAATGAATATAATTATCGAATACAAAATAAAACTATAAAATAAATTCATACCTCCCATTTTGGATCAGTCCTCTGTCTCACAAATTTTTTCCAGGTTGACTTACTAACAAAAGCATATTGCTGTGGGGGCCTACTCAATATCGCCTTCTGTCCAACATATGGCCGCACAAACTTCCTCGTCAAATCAGTCTTAAATTGTCGCCATTTACAACCAGCAGACTTTAGGAAAAAGTGCTCACAATGTGGTTTCACTTTGAATGTAGACTGGATAAAACACAAGTAAAATGAGAAATTTAAATACGAGAAATTAAAAACACATGTAAAAATAGAGAACACAGGTAAAATGTAAAATTTACAAATGCTAGAGCACCTGAAGATCTAGCCAAAGCTTTGATTTTAATTCAGGATCCACATTTGGCCAACTAGTAATATCGATTGGAATCGTAGTCCTGGCCAACATTCCAATATATGACTGCAATCGCGCCCTAGTTTCACCGTCAGCAATTCCCCAATCATTGAATGTGACTTTAGTCTTTTTCCCGCGAGCTTTCTTCACAACCACTTTGTACATTGCGCATACACCACGCTTACCTTTAGACTTTGATCTAACAGTGTCGGTTGTAGTAACCGTGGGTTGTTCTGAGTTGGCCTGTTGATGTTCTGATGCTTCAGCTATGTGTGAGTCATGAGTTTTCGCTTCTTTGACCTCGATCTCCAGCTGTTTAGTGGTAACCTTATCCGAGCCTGCCTTTTTTGTTTTCTTTTGCTTTTTATTCGGTGCCATTTCTCTTGTTTTCCTTCAATCTGTAAAAACTTATCAGTTAATTATCATTGAAAATATTCAAAAATCAAAGAAGCAAAAATCAGAGAAGCAAAATGAAACAATTTTAATATGCAATCAGTTAATATCATGGAAAATATGCAAAATTATCAGTTAATTATCACTGAAAATATGCAAAAATCAGAGATAAGCAAAATGACAGACAATTGTAATTAAAAATATCAAGAACAACTACAAAGTGGAAGCAAATTAAAACAAAATTGCTAGGAACTAAACATATGACTAGGCACCTATGACCTATGATTTTTTCACCCAAATCCCTTCAACATTTTGTCTTTTATTGCTGACACTTGCATCATCATAATCAGTTGGGTCGCATATAGGGATATTAGAACAGAATGGAGGAGGGTTCCAGGAGGTCTCTTTCGGGGCATCTTCATCATACGCATCATGATAGTCTCGATTTGTCGACGATAGCACAATAGACCAATTACCATCAGCTGGATCCTCAACATAAAAGACTTGGTTGACTTGGTCAACAGAGACATATTTGTCCTTTTTGTGACCTGGTCGATTGAAGTTCACAAGCGTGAAACCAAGATCATCGGACTTGATACCTCTATCACTTGCTGCCCATGTACACAAAAACAAAGGGGCCTTGAATGCGTGGTAATCTAACTCCCATATTTCTTCGATAACCCCATAAAATGTTAAATCAGTCTCTATAGGATTTATATCCTTAGCACTAGAGACTTGGACTGTCCTAGCAACTAGTGACACACCACTGTTTTGAACTACCCTTGCATTATCTCGCTGTTTTGTGAGGTATCGGACCCCGTCAACAACATAACCTTCGTAAGTCAACACTGAAAATGAAGGTTTTCCTGCCAACCATCTTATTGTTTCAGAAACGGCTTCAGAATTCTCCCTCATTTCTGTACTTACCTGCACGTAAAAGTCACAATGCATATAAGTTGACTTCAATTAAAAACATGACTGCTTACAGAAAAAATTAAAAAAAAAGAAAAGAATGTAAACTAACTTTTTGTTCAAACCAATCAGCAAATTGTCTATTGTGCTCTCCCAATAGCCACTGTGCACTCTTTTTTTCCCTTGGTAAATCCCTTCCAAATATTTCTTATGCAACCTGACAATTTAATCAGATAAGATTAGACCGCATGAAAAAGAACTTTGAAACTTAAAAATATACTTTTAAAAATGTTACTTACATAACATATGGTTCCACTTCAGTGTTGTTGAGGAGGACTGTAAGATGCGCCTCATCTCGTTCTTTTTCTGGTACCGACTTCATTGTCACACCACCTATTGGACTAGAATTTTTGTCTTCATCTTTCCGAAGACCAGAAGTTTTACTACTCTCACTATAGAACTCAGTGCAAAATTCTATTGATTCTTTTTTGAGATAACCTTCAGCTATACAACCTTCCGGATAAAATCGGTTTCTTACATAACTCTTCAATATTTTATTGAATCGTTCAAATGGAAACATCCATCTATAAAACACCGGTCCACATAAACGCAATTCCCTTACTAAGTGGACAGTGAGATGTACCATAACATCGAAAAATGATGAAGGGAATATTTTTTCCAACTCACACAGGGTCAAAATCAGATCTGCTTGTAGTTTACTCAATTTCAACACATCCACAACTTTGTTGCACAAAGAGTTGAAAAAAAAACACAATCTTATGATACTAACCCTAACATTTTTTGGAAGCACAGAACGAATAGAAACTGGTAGTAACTGTTGGAGGAGGATATGGCAATCATGGGACTTCAGCCCATTCAAATTTAGATCAGTCATTGATACACAATTTCTAATATTTGATGCATGTCCATATGGGAGTTTTATATTGGACAATGATGACAACATAATTTTTTTTTCTTTCTTGGATAAATTAAAAGGGGCAGGAGGCAAGTATGTTCTTTTCTCACCTACTTGAGGAGCTAAATCAGCCCTAAATCCCATTTCAACCATATCAAGACGAGAGGCAGTGCTGTCTTTAGTCTTGTATTTCATATTAAGAAGTGTCCCAATTAAATTATCACACACGTTCTTCTCGATGTGCATAACATCTAAACAATGACGAACGTGGTGAAACTTCCAATATTCTAACTCAAAAAAATCGATTTCTTTTTCCATGCAGATTCCACCTTTTTTGACTTCCCCCCCTTCCCAAAACTGAATTTGAGTTGTTGTTGCGCCAACACTTCTTCTCCACTAAGCGGTTCAGGTGCATGACCAAATTCTTGTTCTCCATCAAAAGATGCCCTCTGCCTCCTAAAAGGATGATCATTATCTAAATACCGACGATGACATTGGTAGCACATTTTCTTACTATGACTTAAATATTTAGCCACAGTTTTATCGCCGCATATTGGACAAGCCTTATAACCCTTATTGATGCAGCCTGACAGATTTGCGTATCCTGGGAAGTCATTTACTGTCCACATCAGAACTGCCCTTAAGGTGAAAAAAGATTTTGTATGCGCATCGTACACGTTCGGTTCCCCTTCCTCCCATAATTTTTTTAAATCATCAATCAGTGGCTGTAGATATATGTCAATATTATTACCAGGCTCATGCGGGCCACAAATTAATGTTGATAACATGATAAACTTCCTCTTCATGCATAACCATGGAGGAAGATTATATATTACTAACATAACTGGCCAACAACTGTACCGGTTTTTTAATCCATTACTCTGTGGATTTATACCATCAGCCGCTAATCCTAAGCGTATATTTCTAGCCTCCTTACCAAACTCAGGCCATCTGTAATCTACATTTCTCCAAGAAGGAGAATCAGATGGATGACGCATCTTCCCATCTTCAGATCGATTATCTGCATGCAAGCTCATTAATTTAGCAGTAGAAGCAGATTTAAACAATCGTTTAAATCTGGGGATTATCGGAAAATACCACATAACCTTGGCTGGCACATTAACCCTAATTTTTCCATCTTTCGCAACTTTCTAGCGAGAGAGACCACATTTGGGACACTCAGAAGAAGACTCAAGAATTGGACCCCTGTATAATACGCAGTCATTTGGACAAGCGTGGAATTTAACATACTCGAGTCCTAAATCAGTTAAGGTTTTCTTTGCTTCATAAATATTAGCAGGAAGCACATTATCTTTTGGAAGAAAAGAGCCAATAGATCCAAGCAGATCAGTGAAGGCCTTATCACTAACTCCAAACCTAGCCTTCCAATTATGTAGTGTTAACACTGACTCAAGTTTAGTGCACTCACTTCCCTTGAACAGAGGTTGTTCCGCATCGGCAACAAATCTCTTAAACTCATCTGATTCATTTTCGAAATCTTCCTTATTATAGGCTGCTTCACATACGTTAAATGTTTCTGAATTTAGTGTGGGCTTCGAGGGAGGACAAGTACTACCAACTGATGACTTAGTACTTTTAACAACCTCTTCTCCATGCCAAATCCATTCATAATACCCTAAACTAAAACCCGCTTCATATAGATGACCTCTGATTATTTTGATAGAATATTTCTTGAAGTTAACGCAGCATGCACATGGACAAGGGATTTTCTTTGGGTTTTTAGCATTATCCTCAGCAAATATCAAAAAGTTTTCGACTCCAATTTCATATTGCAATGAATCCCTATCCGCTTTTATCCAAGACTTATCCATTTAATTTCCAACGACCTGGTATGTCAGTCAAGTTTTTAGTATAATTATAGCTAGTGATTACTTATTATGTATTCTGACCTATAATAGTTTTATTGTAGCCTTATCCATATAATAAAAATCCAATAGTTTATATTAATCAAAATTCACGTATGACATATGATATCTAGCAATAATCACAAATAGGACATGATAGACATAAGAAAAACAAAAGGAACACAAATCTTCAATCTAAATTAATAATAACAGGCAACATGTAATTAACGTTTAACTAAAGGCATGCAATTTCTATAATTCAAATTTGTACATGGCAAATAGAGAAAGTACAGCTACCATATACTATTTGAGTTCTAATAAAGAACGGAGCACTGGAATAAGCAATCATGACAATCAAATACACAAAGCAGAAAAAGTCGCTATATAAACAAGAAAGGGAGCGGGAGTACCTCTTAATTAGTAGAAGCACTATGTCAACACCGTGAACAACAGCTAGGAACTATCCTTTCTTCTTCGCAAACCAAAAAATATCCCTGAATATCAGCCAAACAATAAAAACTCAAACGACAATATTTAAGGTTTTCGTAAAATTCGAAAACTAAAACATAAACCTCCAGCCAGCAATAAAATAATTAACAAGGTATGAAACTAAAATACATCCAACTCATATAATTTGAAATTGACCAATAGAAAATCACAACAACTTTCACTTTCTCTTGGTCGATTATGTCAGAAAAATAGTAGTACTCAAACAATAGCACTGTTAGATGACATGCCAAAAATCCAACAATATAATAAACAAATAATAACATGCATCCAATTAAATAACATACAAATAATCATATAATACCACATTTCAAAAATTCAAAATGAAAATGAAAATACATCCAACTCATATAATTTCAAATTTGACCAGTAGAAGAGCAACCAAGTAGTAGCCAAAAAACATAAATTACAAATTACCACTAATTAATAGCAGTGTTAGATGACATGCATCCAATTAGTAGCCAAAAATCCAACAATATAATGAATAATAATAACATGCATCCAATTAAACAACATACAAATAATCATATGATATAACACATATCAGAAATTCAAATAAGAAATTCAAAAATTAAAATTACCTAACGAACAGCCACAACCACAACCAAGTGAATGAGGTCCTGTAAAAAGAATGCATTCAAAAGAATTAGGGTAATACATCCAAGTAAATAAAAACACAAAATTAAGAAATTAGGGTTTTGATTTAAAAAGCCCCAAATTAAGAAATTAGGGTTTTGACTTGAAAAAAACCCTCAAATTGAAGCTCTCAATAGATCGAGAAGACTCTAGAAATACCAGAGGAGACCTTATTCGTGTAGAGTATTACCGATTCTTACCAATTTCAACACGAGGAGTGGTACCGGAGGTGAGTGGTGAGTAGAGTAGAGAGCAGTGGTGAGTAGAGTAGTGAGTGCAGTACCGGAGGTGAGTTTGTAGTGGTGAGTGGTACCAAGGTCAGTTTGTGGTGGTGAGTTTCAGTCGAGAGAGAGTGAGTCGAGAGAGAGAGAGAGAGAGAGAGTCGAGAGAGAGAGTGTGTTTGTCTGAATATTTTGGTTTTAATTAGATTTTGTTTTGTTAATTTGTCTGAGAGGCTCAATAATTGTACTGTATGGGCTTGGGCGGGGAGAATATTTGGTTAAGGGGGGGGGGAAATTTTGATTTAGGGGGTGAAAATTTCATTAAGGGGGAAAACAAAATGGGACGTGCATTTTTTCATTTTTTAAAGAGTGACTTTAGACATCAGTTTTAAAAAGAGTGATGTCTACGAATAACAAAGACATCAGTTTAATTCTTGATGATGTTATTACATCTTTTAACATCAGCGACATTTACGACCGATGTCTAAAGTGTGATGTCTATTGAACTTTTTCTTGTAGTGCCCAGAAGTATGTTGGTAGCTTAGACTCTTCAAGCATTGTTCTTGCAGCTTCAATTAGAGTTCTGTTCTTTCTTTCCACTACACCATTTTGTTGAGGAGTTCTTGGTGCAGAGAATTGTTGAATAATTCCTTCTTCTTCATAAAACTCTCTTATTACAGAATTCTTGAACTCAGTTCCATTGTTACTTCTAATTCTCCTTACTTTGAGTAGCTGATTATTGTTGACTATCTTGATGTGATTTATAATGACTTCACCCGCCTCATCCTTAGAGTGCAGAAAGAATATCCAAGAGAATTTTGAGAAATCATCAATAATCACAAGACAATATTTCTTCTTTGAGATTGACAACACATTGACTGGTCCAAAGAGATCCATGTGAAGTAGTTGCAAGGTTTGATCAATTGATGACATTGACTTTGATTTGAAAGAGGCCTTCTTCTGCTTCCCTTTCTGGCATGCATCACATAATCCATCCTTGGAATAATCCAATTTTGGAATACCTCTAACCAAATCCTTCTTTACCAACACATTCATTGCTTTAAAACTCAAGTGTGACAGTCTTTTATGCCAAAGCCAACCTTCATCTACACTTGCCTTGCTGAGAAGACATGTAGTCATGTTTGCATTTGTTGAATTGAAGTCAGCAATGTACACATTTCCTCTTCTATCTCTTGTCAACACTACCTTGTTGTCACTTTTCTTGAAAATGACACAAGCTTCATATGTGAACCAGACATTCTGGCCTTTACCACACAGTTGACTGACACTTAGCAAGTTATGCTTAAGTCCATCAACCAGTGCTACTTCTTCAATGACAACATTCCCTTGTGAAATCAAGCCATATCCTCTAGTATATCCTTTGCTGTTGTCTCCAAAGGTAATGCTAGGGCCAGCTCTCTCCTCAAACTTAGTGAGCAGGGTAGAATCTCCAGTCATATGCCTAGAACAACCACTGTCCAGATACCAAAGATTCTTTCTGGTTCCCTGGTTGCTTGCTGAACTAGACTCTTCATCAGTTTTGTTTGCCATGAATGCAATATTGACAAACTCCTCTTCTGCATCTGAGTCTCCTCCAGCTACCCAATCATCATCTCTAGATACAAATGCTCTTTCCTTCTGCTTGAGAAGATCAAAGTATTTCTTTTTGTAATCAACAGTCTCGAACTGTTTCTTTTCTTTTTCAGCTTTGGATTTTCTGCATTCATTGGTAAAGTGACCAGCAATTCCACAACTATAGCATTTGATCTTTGATCTTTCAACCATATCCTTGTTCGGTTGATAGCTTTTCTTGAATTTCCTGGCTCCTGCTGGATTCTTCTTAAATCTTAGCTTCGAAAATCTCTTTGACAGAAATGCCAAATACTCATCTAGATCTTCAGCTTCATCCTCACTTAATGCATCAGGTTCTTCAATCATCTTGCTTTTATCTTTGCTAGTTGCAGCTCCACCTTCACAAGTTCTTTGACTTGGTGTGGCTTCCATATTCTTCATCTTCTCTCCATCTTGGTTTGTTGGAATACTGGCCACCAAAGCTACACTTCCACTTTTCTTCTGGCTCTTCTCAACTTCTTCATCTTGTTGCAACTCGAGTTCATAGGTTTTTAAAATTCCATACAGTCTCTCAAGTGTAAAATCTTTGTAATCTTGAGAATTTCTCAATGAGACTGTTACTGGCTTCCATTCTTTAGGTAAAGACCTCAGAAATTTTAGGTTGGAATCTTTGGTTTCATATAATCTCCCATACAGCTTTAACCCATTTAACAGTTTCTGAAATTTGCTAAATATATCAGTTAAACTTTCACCTGAATTAAATTGAAAATGTTCATACTTCTGTATGAGGAGTTGCATCTTATTCTCTCTAACTTGCTCAGTCCCTTCACTGAGTGTTCGTATAGTGTCCCACACTTTCATGGCAGTGGTGCAGTTTATGACATTATCGAACATGTCTTGATCAATTCCATTGAACAGTATGTTCATGGTTTTCTTGTCCTTCTGGACTTCTTCTTTGTCTGCCTCTGTGAATTCTGCTGGTAGTTTGGGAATAGGCCTTCCAGCAGCTGCAGACCCAGCTATTGCTCCAACTGCAGTATTAGCCTTCATAGGAATATGAGGTCCTTACTCTATACAGTTTATATAATCGTCATCAATGGCTAAGAGATGTAAATGCATCTTTACTTTCCAGTGAAAGTAATTTTCTTTGTCAAGAACTGGTATCCTCACGCCTATATCCTTCTTTCCCATGGTGGTGATCTTTAAAATTCTTGTATGATAGAAGCTTGCTATGATACCAATTGTTAGGTCCCGAAGTATCGTAGAAGGGGGGGTTGAATACGATACTACCAAAAAAAATAATTCCGAGAATATATCTTTATTGATAATAAACTCGAAGGGGTGTTACAACTTCTAATCCAATGGATTAGATTCAAAACCAGAACACTCCTAAGGATTGCTTAGGCACGAGGACCTTCTACCCGACACTTCCTGAAAGCGGGATAAGCCGGCTTCCCTACTAGATGGACTGTCTAGCAGCTTACATAGAGAAGATATAAGAGAGAAGAGAGAGTTGTGTGTTGAGGTGTGTTTTGAAATGAAATACAGCAGGGCTATTTATAGATTCTAGAAAATCACTATGCCGCTAATATTACGTAACGGATGACGATAATCTTTGATCAGTTTTCATGTTTAGCTGCTGCCGCCTGCTGCCTTTTCTTTTCAACCAATCCTAGCCGAATTTTTCTTTCTAATTTGAAAAGCTACAACTTGATTTGAATATGGTCCCACCTGATATAATCTGATTTTCCTGATTGAAACTTTTGGTTACTATTCATATGAATAGTAATTTTGGTTACTATTCATATGAATAGTGATTTTGGATACTATTTATTTTCCTCTTAATTTGAAATTTCAGCTTCCAATTAAATAGAGGATATCAATACTGCTCTAAACTCAATCATACCTCTTGAAAAGTTTTTCTAAGTTAGATATTTCGATTGCTTTGTGAAGTGTTGACGCCTAGTGCAACTGGTCTGGTTCACGGATGACTAACATTCACTCGTGGTCTTCATATCATATCTTTAAGAACACTGCTAAGAATTGTGCAATCATAAAAACTTTATCACCGGAATCTTTTGCCCCTTCAACTGAATCGTCTGTACATCTTATTTTGTCACTGAGGCTTGATCATGTTAATGAACTTCTTTCAGCGACTTGATCCTTGTTGATGCCTGTTCTTCAAATTTCACGATCCCTATATAGAGTTAATATTATTTATCTTTTATCCTAGTTGAGTTATATATGTCTCTATTACATATTACATTACATTATGCTTTACACTATGGCACTGGTATTGTCACACAATTTTAGAATCTTGTCTAGTACATAGCCATAGTCCCGTAGCTGATTCCTAATCCATAAGATCTGAGCGCAACAGCTTCCAGCAGCTATGTATTCAGCTTCGGCTGTTGAGTTGGAAACTGTTTGCTGTTTCTTGCTGTACCAAGGAACCAATCTTCCACCTAGGAATTGACAGTTACCAGATGTAGTTTTCCTGTGTACAACACTACTTGCATAATCTGAATCTGTATACCCAACTAGGTTAAAACCAGATTCTTTAGGGTACCAATTGCCTAAGTTAGGATACCATTAAGATATCTCAAGATTTGTTTAGCAGCAACGAGATACAAATCTCTAGGATCCACTTGGAACCTTGCACAGAATCATGTAGCATATATAATATCTTGTCTACTTGCAGTAAGATAAAGTAATGAACCAATCATACCTCTGTAGCTTGTGACATCTACCTTGGTAGAATTTTCACATGCCCCAAACTTAACTGCTGTAGATGATGGTGTACTTGCTGAAGATGAATCTTCCATTTGATATTTCTTGAGGAGTTCTTTAACATATTTGGATTGAAAAATAAATATTCTATCTGTCCTTTGACTTACTTGTAATCCAAGAAAGAACTTCAGCTCATCCATCAGGCTCAATTCAAATTTACCCTGCATTAACTTACCAAATCTCTTGCAGAGATTGTCATTAGTAGACCCAAATCTTATATCGTCCACATAGAGTTGGACTAGTATTGTATCATTCTTACTTTTCTTTGTAAAGAGAGTTTTGTGTATGACACCTCTATCAAAACCATTTTCAAATAAAAATTCAGAAAGAATGTCATACCATTTTTTTGGCGCTTGCTTAAGACCATAGATAGCCTTGAAGAGAAAGTAGACATAGTCCCAAAATTCTGGATCTTCAAAGCCAGGGGGCTGTTCTACATATACCTCTTCATCCAGCTTACCATTCAGGAAAGCACTCTTGACATCCATTTGATAAACTTTGAAGTTAGAGAATGTTGCAAATGCCAAGAATATCCTGATGCCCTCAAGTCTTGCCACTGGTGCATAAGTCTCATCATAATCAATTCCCTCAGCTTGAAAGTAACCTTTTGCAACCAGTCTTGATTTGGTTCTAGTTATTGTTCCATCTTCATCCAGCTTGTTTCTGAATACCCATCTTGTATCAACTACTTTCTTGTTCTTAGGTCTGGGTACCAGCTTCCACACTTCTTGTTGTTTAAATTGATTGAGTTCATCTTGCATAGCAATCACCCAATCAGGATCGGCAAGGGCTTCCTCAATTTTCTTAGGTTCCATTACAGAAAGGAACCTTGAATAATTACATTGATTTTGAGAACTCCTTCTAGTTCTTACACCAACATTTGGATCACCAATGATCAGCTCGAAAGGATGAGCTCTATTCCAAACTGTCTGTCTGGGAAGATCAGATCTAGATGATTTGGTTGTTCTTCATTTGGTTGTTATGTATGACTAGTTGATCCTTCATTATTTCCCCCAGAGTTGTTGGCAGGTTGACTTGATGATTGTTCAGGAGTGTCAGTGGTATCTCCAATATTATCATTGTTTCCACCACCATCACCCTGATCATTATCATCATTGTCATTATTATCACCAGCATCAGCCTTAGGTTCATGTTCACCATCTGAGTCAGAATCTGACATGTCTTTGAACTTTAATTTCTCATATGAATCCTCTATTTGGATACTAGGAATTTAGTGTCATCAAATGTTACATTGACACTTTCCATCACTTTTTGTTGATCAATTATGTACAACCTATAGGCTCGTCTGGAATAACCAACAAAAATTACTTCATGTGCTTTGGCCTCGAATTTTCCATCATTATCATCCTCAGTTCTAAGCACAAAGCACTTGGCTCCAAATACATGAAAGTACTTGAATGTTGGCTTCTTTTAATTCAATATCTCATAGGGGGTCATCATCAATTCTTTGTTGATAAGACTTCGATTCTAGATGTAACAGGTAGTGTTGACAGCTTCAGCCCAAAAGTTCAAAGGAAGCCTTGATTCACTTAACATTGTACGTGCAGCTTCAATCAATGTTCTATTCTTTTTTTTTCTACTATCCCATTTTGCTGAGGAGTTCTTGGAGCTGAGTATTGTCTTATTATCCCTTTGTCAGCGCAAAAATCATTCAGAACTGCATTCTTGAATTCAGTTCCATTATGTAACAGCCCCAGAACCGGGGTCGGGGATCCGGTCGTCACGGTCTCAATTTCCATCCACAACATCAATATAAAACTTACAACCTTGTGACCCAAAACAACACAAAACACACCCGTTATAGTCCGAGAGATGAAATCAGAGTAATCAACAAATATTATTAATCACAAGTTTTGTGTTCTTATAAACAAAAAGAATTACAATTTAACTGTTACATACTCTTTGCCATCCATTTACATAGGTCATACATATAATCAGTCTGATGAATCAAAAGCTGACAGTCTAGCCTACTGGTTGTTCCTACCTCAGCAATGCCGACCATGACATCAGTGGGCAACCCTATGACTGCTGTCCTTGCTTGCACCGAGTGTGACTTGTGCTAGCCATCAAATCTAGCTGTTGTTGTGATATAATAAATAAAGCAAGGGTGAGCAATAGCCCACCAAAAATAATATGTAACTGAACAATAATATATAACAGTTCTGAAATATCTTTGAAACCATATGTCATGCATTAACGAACATAGTACCAGTATAAGGTAAACGTTGAAGTTACAAGGTAACTCAAAAATATACTTCTGTGGAAAAATCTGCTATGTCAAAGATAAGCAAGATAACATTATTTATCATAAAAGAGGAACTTGCAGAAAAATATTAAAATTCCACATTCAATCACTTTTTCACCTGCCAACACCGATAGTGTTGCAGAAAATTCCACTTTGACAAATGAACTAATTCTGGAGCATTGACGCGCCAGGAGACATAAAATTCACGATGATCAGTCGTAGGTTATGCTCCCCACCTCTTGTTCTCTACATGTAGAAGGAAGCACCGATGGATTTACTTGTCTACCGCCCTCTAGAACCCCCCGGCCAATGGTTGGGCCATTGCTGGATCGGCGCCACTCGGCCACTTACGCGGCTCCTAATTTGTATAACATCCATAACTCTGAAACATAAAGTTCGTCCCCCTTTACCCAAGTATAATACTTGTTGATAAGACTCCACAAAGTAGTTGTATCTAGTTGGAAAGGAAAATTCACCAATATTTCCCAAGCTGCTGCTTGTTAATGGATACCAACTTGTTCCAACACTCTTACCCCTCGAATGATGAGTGGGTACACAAGATTCAATGAATAATAGCAATCAAGTTGCGAGTGAAAAAAATAGTTTCAAAGAATTTATGACCGGGAAGTCAACAAGATAAATAACATTTCTCAAGTAAGGTTCCCTTATAATTTGGAAGATGGATTTGAATGAAATATATAATTTTGAGAACCTTTCTTGATTTAATAATAATAATTAGGCTCGGAATAATTTAAATAATATTTGAAGGTCGAAGATAATATTTGAACGAAATAAATCATTTTTAAACGAGTCAGAAGAATTAAATAAATATTCCAAAGAATATTTATTAAATCGAAATATCGAAGGAATAATCCAGATATAAAATATTACCCAGAATAATCCTCGAATAAATATTCACAAATAATATCCATTAAATAATTAATGAATATTTAAATAAATAGAACTTATCAAATAAATAAAGCTCGAATGAATATTTGAAATAATATTCACTGAACAGATAGTGAATATTCAAATTAATAATACTTATCGAATAAGTAAAACTCAAACGAATATTTGAAATAATATTCACCGGATAAATATTGAATATTCTAATTAATATTACTGATTGCAGGAATAATTACTAAATGAATATTTGAAATAATATTCGATAATTGAATCGACTTTAAACGAATATTGAAAAATAATATCCGTTGAATAAATGAAGTTCAAATGAATATTCAAGATAATATTTATTAAATGAATGAGGCTTAAGAATGAATTTAGAAATAATATTTAATAGGTAATTAATCTCGAGCGAATATTCAAATTAATATTCATTAAATAAATAATGGGAAAATATTTACTTAGATATTTCCCTTCGAAAATAATCGCGATATATCAAGAAATACTGACTCCCGGTCTATAATCAAAGAATGAGATTCATATGCCCTTCTCTAAGGGTCTTAGCAATATCCGGCTTATAACTGATTATTCACTATATAGCTTATAAGCTAACAATAATTCAGGGAAAAAGTATATCAATATAACTTGATAGTAGGCATGCATGCTATGGCATATGTATAACAGAAAGCATATATATATTCACAACAACAACCTTTACAAGGATTTGAAACTTGCCTCCCGCTATGCTAGTGGTATGACTCGGGGTGGTCTGACAATCTATAAACAACCAAAATTATCCCGGGTTAATCACCTATCACTATGAAATGCCAAGTGAATACTTTACTTAAACTAAAGCACGTTTTCAAGCTATCGCTCATTAACACCGTTATGACCCGACACTTGTTCGTTATTACGGCTCGTCATTACACTTACACTTGGTATATACTTAGGTCATGTAAGTACTAAGGTAGGTCATTTACGAACCAAGATTATACCTCGAGTTTTATCGCCCGTTTTCTAAGTGATTAACCAAAGTTATAACCAAGTGTGCTTTTAGGGGTTCGTTCGCGTTTAACCTCGATTCAAACATTTTTATAAAATTGAAAAACGATCCGTTTGACACGAGGTTTTCTCCTGCACCTTCCTTATGATCTCTAATATTTAATTACCATGATTCGTCACTAACTTACATATTTTACCGAGGTTCAGCTTTAATAACGAACTCGTACTTACGGTTTCGAACGACTTTTAGTAAATCGGCCATAATTCCTAAACCGTAAGTCCGTTTGTTTCGATTCTTTCGGAAAAACGATCTATGACTCGAGATCTACAAGGACATGTCATATAATCAACCAGGTCAGGAATTATACCAATATTTATGAACGGATTCTTAAGGTCTAACGAAAATCGGGCATTACGACGGCTATAAATCGATCATTTCAAAATTGTTTTCATCGCAACCAAGCCACATCGGGCATCCATACATCTTATACACATGTTATACACCTCAATAAGTCCAGAAATATTATACTTCATCATCATGTTCATTATATGCTAAACCAACTACAAAATCATGCTAACGTGCTTATAATTAACACTAATAACATAACTAATCTCAAGATCATCCAATAATCAACAAAACTTAAACTAAGAGCTAGGGTTTCTTAAGATGATTACCTTCATTGGAGTATCCTAAGACCTTACTAAGCCTTGGTTTGTCCTTGTATAGCCTTAGGATTGCTTAGATCATCCAAACAAAACAAGAAATCAAAGTTTGTTCATGAAGGTAACTATTCATCATCATTTTTTTAAAAATCATAACAAATCTAAAAATAAGAGTTTGGCCCTCAAATTTTTACCACATCTTGACCTCTTCATAATCTTTGTTTTAAGTCCTATATCATCAAATTTGAAGCTTCCTAGCTAGGGTTTTGAGCCATATCTTTCCGCTGGACAAAAACTGGGCAGATTTGGTTCTCCAACTTGGAGGAGGAATTTGACTAGGCTACACTCCTTTGTTGGCTATGAAATTTAGAACGTATGTTACACATGTAATGAGGAAGCTATGGTTCAAATTTGGTGATTTAAGAATGGGTAGAAGTGGAGATATGAATTTTTCTTTGTGCTTGGTTCATGCTGGGAAGTTTGGAGAGATGGAGTTTATTTGCTTTCTCTTGCACTTATCTCATCTAATGTGTATTATTGCTATGTCCTTAGATAATATCTAGCATAAAGCCACTTTAATAAAGTGCTTTGGTCATGGATGATGTCTTTTGGAGGGACAAATGTTGTGTTTTTGTGGAATGGTGTATGTTGTAAGCTTAGTTGCTTGGTTAGTTTCTAAGTATGCTAGTTACCTTTGTAACTACTTAGTTACTTGATGTTATCCACTAGCACATACATGTATCTTGATTCCTTGCTTGTTTCATTGTCTGGTTATTGCTCAATTCATTGATCGTTCGGAGAAATACCTCGAAGATTTCTAGTTAGGGTTTTACCGGAAACCGTCTTAATATTTATATTATCATTCTCAATTCTCTTTAATAATTCTTGAATCCATATTCCTTAAATCTTTTCAATAATCCCTTAAGTCTTTCAGTGTCCAGGGATATCTCGGGGAAAATAAAAGTGCTATTTTTCAGAATCCGATAATTTTTACATACACTCTTTTTCCCCTTGGATCATTAATACGAACTCAGAAATCCGTTCCGGGTACTTCTATATAGTGTCGTCTAATAATATTCCTATTTCCACCAAAAACACTATTCATCACTTATTCTCTCTTTATTTCTTATAATTAGAAAAATGTCCTTGCGCTTTCCCGAGCGCTCCTTAACCCTTTTTACGAAACCACTGGACTTATACTAGATATCGATTTGGATGACATGAGACTACTTCCTCTATTTGTATGCCATATCCTACTTTCTTGATGATAGATTATTCTTACCTAAGTTGTCAACCCATTGCATTCTTCATGACATATAAATATTGGAATCCATATCCATTCCATAATAAAAGTTTTAATTCCTACCAAAAATCGGGGTTCTTACAGTCTCCCCTCCTTAAAAGGATTCCGTCCCGGAATTAGGTAGGAAACAAAGAGTCGTTTGTCTGTCGTTTCGCCTTTCAGCTTCCAGGTCAATTCTTAGTCGTTCTACCCTTTCTCAGCACATCTACTGGTGCTACAATACATACTTTATCCTTTTTCCATCAACTTTGCTACATTTCGAACAACACACTATCCGGGTTATGCTCTTACTCAGTCCTATACTATTATCCTTATTGATATCTGCAGTGATATTGGTATCACTATCGGATTGCAAATTCGGAGTTAACCTTACTCACACTATGCATTTCCTGATCACTTTAATCTTCGCAATCTCGATCAATATAGAGAGGTGGAGAGATTTATTGAGAGATCACTATGATCAATGAACATTTGTTATATTGCATAGTTTAAGAGAGGTGGAGAGATTTATTGAGAAATGATAACACAAGTATGAATAAATAACAGCTTTATTAACTCTGATATAAAACTGTTACAAACTCTCTCAAGAAATTCTTGTGTTCTTGAGAGCTGCTAGGTTACAAGATAACTCGTGTAAGCGATTACGTAAATGTAAAACCTAAACTGTGTTTCTATACATCACACAGCTACCCTATCAATTACAAGATATACTAAATCAATTACATACGACTCTTAATACATATCTTGAATGATAGCTGCATTCCTATAAATCAGGAACTGACATGTCAATCTGCCTTGATCTCTGGACTGATGTATATCTTTATGTAATCCTGATCAGCTCATAATCCTGATGACACCCTAATACTGACATTGTATTACTGATGATGTCAGCATCAGTATCTGATCAGTAGTCCAGATCCTGACATCACTTGAATCAATATCTAACAATCTCCCCCAATTTGTACTTTATGAAATAAAGCACAAATTCTTTGATTCAATGATGTCAAAAACTCAAAACAAAATATTATAAGAAATCCTCAGGCTTAGTCTCAGAAATTCTCACAAAGAAATTACTCATCTATAAGAAACTTGATAGTAATTCTTCTTCTTTACTTTCGAGGATTTGAATCAGTCTTTTCTTCAGATTCCTGAGTTCTTCATCTTCCTCATTAATCTGATAAATACCTGCCCTGAGATTTTGAATTGAGCTTCTTGGTAAATCTAAATCTCCCAACAGTAAATATGCAAGTTCTTTCCCACCAGGATTCAGAGATAATTGTTCTTGATAAAATATCACTTCTTTAACAGCTGAACCCCTTTGTATTTCAACTTCTTGTCCTACTGTATTCAAGTACATAGGAGTATAATTACCATCATACCTTGATCCTCCATCTAAATGTTTGCATCTGACAGTTCTGAGAATCATGGTACACCAATTATTGTAAACATTAGCTTCCTTATCATGAATTCTTTTATTCTTGAGCAGATAAAGAACGTATTTCAGCTCTTTTGTTGATTTGCACAACACCTCCTGAATAGTCAGCTTCTTGACACTCTTGTCTTTCATGAAATACAACAACTTTTCTACCTTCTTAGAATCAACATTGCAAGCAACAACTGCAACAGCTTCAAGTTCCCAAAGATCATCAACTGTTAGTTCATCACCAATTCTTTTCACTAGAATATGTTGATCTGGTTGAGCTGTAAACACAAATTCTGATTCTCTAGAACCAATACCTCCTCTTGTGTTAGGTTCTAGTCCTTTTAACTCAGATTGAATTTTAGTCCATCTTGGTGAAAATTTGTCAGATCTAGAAACTTTATCTACTACATTCAGTGGAGGAATAAGAATTGTGGAGGTTCAGTTATCACACCACCAGATTGAAAAACAGCAGGTCCAGTGTATTTTATGTCATCAATCTTCTTCCACATGTTTCCCTTTGTTTTGGAATGAGATTCATTAGTTTCTTCCTCCTTGGCTTGCTTTGTGAATAATACCACAACTTTTTGTCAGATCTGAAAACATTTCTCAAATACCTTTCACTTTCATTGTCAGCAATAGTTCTTCCTTTTTCCCTGATAACCTTTGCTTCTTCAAGTTTTCTGAATCTTTCTTGATCAATCGTCAAGTTCATCTCATCAACTTCCATATTATGAGATTCAATTACAATAACAAGAATCATCACTTCAAGATCTTTCAAGATTTCAGCCTCATCAAAATCAGGAATAACATGTTGAGTAGTTCCAGCAGCAACATTCTGTGCTCTCACAGTAGCTTTACTCTTCCTAGCTCTCAGTAGATTTTCTTCTTCAACTTCTTCAGATAAATTGACAATATCTTCAGTTTCATTAAATATATTGTCTGGAGCCATTTCAAGAAGTAGTGGAGTTTTCTTCCTTTTAATTTTTTGAGGATCTTCAGTTATCTCCTCAATTGTGATTCCACTAGACCTTGTCTATCTTGCATTTATCTGAACAAGTTTTCTTCATCTGCCTCTGCTTCTACCTCCTTTGCCTCTCCTTCTACTTGCAGCAGGAGCTTCTTTCTGTTTAGCAATTTCCTCAAGAATCTTCTTTTGTTCTTTTAAGATCTCTTGAGTACTCATGTCAAAATTCTCTGCAGAGATCAAAGCCAGTGTCTCCCTAGCATGATGCTGTTGAACTTTAATATCATTGTGATATACAATTTCACTCTCACCTGACTTGGAAGTAATCTTCTTAAAGAGATGTGGAGCATCTTCTATCTCAGTAATAAACAAATCCTCATCTTCTTTATGAATTGTTGGAAGTAATTGATTTTGACCAGGTAGTTGAGATTGTTCTTCTGTCAGAATTTGAGATTGCACCATTGTTCTTACTATTTTCTTCCCAGATTTAGAAACATGAGTTGACTGCTTGGTTTGAGTTTGAGACAAACTTCTCCTTGTTACCAAAGCAGCATCAAAGGTTCCTGGTGCATGTGGCTGAACACCACCATCATTTCCAGAAGTGTCATCATCCTTTCTTACAACTGGATTAGGTGTGCATTTTGTTTTGACCACCTTCTCCCCCTTTTTGACATCAGAAGCATCATCAGTAGGATCAGTTAACAAGGATAAGATCAATCGGAGAGAATCTTCAATATTAGTCATCCTTGAGGACAAAGTAACAATCTTATCTTCCAAGGTATCCATCCTTGTGGTGAAGGCAGTGCTTAAACGTTGAAGCTGTTTAGCAGTAGCAATCTCAGAATAATCCTTAACAAACCGAGCATGAAAATTTTCATTATCCATCTTGATAGAGTTAATTTCATCTTTCAAACCTTTTGCAAGAATAGTAGTAGTCTTTAGACGAGCTTTGAGATTAGGATCAGAACGCTTAGTAGCTATATGACTGGAGTGAAAAAGAGCATTATTGAAATTTCTATCATCAGTAGGCTAATTCCACTCAGTATACCATTCAGATCTCCTGAGAGCTTGAATATGTTCCGGAATAAGATAACTATAATCTCCTCTGATCTTAACTTGAGCAGCTGTAGATTTACCCACAGACTCCATAAACTTGGTGGATGAACCATAAGTAGATCCTAGACTTGCTTTCATTACAGCATTCAGCTGAGCTGCTTCTGGATCATTATCAGCATCATCATCATCATCTGAGCTATCATTAGCCTCAGGAATTCTATCATCCACATTGTCTTCAGGATTCATAACTCCTTACAATTTTAAATCAACAGCAGATGGTACTGTTGTATCCTGAAATCCTGCATTCAAATTAGAAACAATTCCTATATCTCTCTGTTTTTCTAAAATGATCTCATCACTTCTCACAACATCACCTAAGTTACTTTCAATAGTAACTGCTACCTCACTAGAAGTTTGAAACTTTTCACTCTGTTTTACCTCTCCTTTTGCCAGTTCAGGAGACTACCGCTCTTCACTCTTCTTTTTCTCTAATTGTTCACTCCCTTTCTCACAAGAAAAGTTTTGGCTCAACAAATTCAAAGAAATAAGAGGTGGCTGAGAGGAGTGGACTGAAGTCATACAAATAGAGGTATCCCTTGTCTCAGGTCTATCTGTAATCATGCTATCAGTAATAAAAGAAGTAGAGATAGAAGTGTTACCTGATGAAGTAGTAAAAGATTCCATTGGTCTTGATGAAAGTGGTTGTACCAGAATTGGTTGTGTATCGTCAGGAATGGTATCAACAGTCTCATCAGGAACTATGCTTTCATCAGGAAGAGGGCTTGCATCAATATTTGCTACTAATGGTTCTTGTGGAGCCAGAGGTTCAGAAGCTTCTTCAACACTTTGAGTTGAAGGTTCTTGTGTGCTTCCCTCAAAAGCAGTTTTTATGTGTACAACATCCAGTTCAGCAATATGAAGAGCATGTTTAGCTTTATCCAAAACACTTTGAGCTAAGTCAAAATGAATATCAGAAATCTCTTGAGCAATGTCAGAAAACCCCTATGCTGTAAAATCTATGCCTGCATCTTCACTTTGAGAAGATGGTTCTTGTGGGGTAGGAATGTTCTTGTCTGCACCTTCCCTTTGAAAAGGTGGTTCTTGTGGGACCATTCCTTCAACAATGTCTACACCTACACTTTGAGTGAGTGGTTCTTGTGGGACTGGATCTGCAATAGCTGCTGAACTCCTTTGAAGTCCAGGTTCTTGTGGGCTGGATCCTTTCAGAGGGGAATCAGTCCTCTGTTTCTTCTATCTTTGAAAAACCTTTGCTGCAGCCTGTCGCTTCACAAAAAGTGGTGATGGTGAAAGACCAAGCTGAGCAGCAATATCATTTACTTTCTCTATGGACATTTCAACAATTCTTCTCTTTGGAGACTCAGAAGTTGGAGAATCAGAAATTTCAACAATCTTCATAGGTGACGTATCAGGAGTACAGATATCAGGAAAGGCAGATGTGTCAGGGACTGATGATTCATCAAGATTGATATCATCATTAAGATTCTGCATCTCTTCAGGAATGTAATACTTGCTCTTGTTGATTATCTTTCTTCTTTTCTTTGGCTTTATTGGCTTAGCCAATTCATCAGTAGCAGGAGCAACAACTTCCTTTTTCTTCATAATTATTGAGATGAACTTATCGTCATCACTAACAGAATCAGAATCCTGTTGCAAAAACTTTCTTTTCTCACCTATTTGGTTGAATACTCCAGACTTACTCAACGACTCATCAATCATAACCCCATGTTCACTTCCTTGTGACTTCTTTTGAGTGAGGGTTATAGTGGAGAAATGCTTTGATCCTGATTGTCTTCCAGACACATCAGATCTAGCTGATTTCTTTTCTTTTACAACTGATGTCTTTTGGGAGACACCAGAGGTGGTTGACTGGTTAGATAACTGTATGTGATATGTGCTTGTGTCAGGAACATGATGTGTTTGGTCCTATCCCATAGCACTTGTAACACCCCCAGATCCGGGGTCAGGGATCGGGTCATTACTGTCTCATGACTCATACATAATACTTGACTTGAGTCCAAAATCAATAAGTAGCATGCTATGACCCCACAATAATATCCACTCACACATACAGAGTTATAGTCCCAGAGATGAAATTGAAATAAGTCTTACATAAAAGGGTTTACGAATAAAAGTTATTACAATCCAAAAGGATAACATCATAAGTTTAAAAGTTTTGCCGTTGCTTACATTAATTATACATATAGTTAAACAGGAAACAAAAGCTGTCTAACTATGTTACCTCAGCAATGGCGACTAGCATCTCAGCGGGGAGTCCGGTGGGTCGGGTAACCCGCTTGCGCCGAGTGCGCCTGACGCGAGCCATCTTTCCTAGCTGTTGTTGTGACATGATAAATAAGCAAGGGTGAGCAATAGCCCACCAATACATATATAATTGGACAGTGATAGTATATAACAGTTCGAAATATCATTAGTTCCATATGCCATGCATTAACGAAGTTAGTGCTAGTATAATATGAACGATGAAGTTACAAGGTAAGTTAAAGCATTTATTTTATGAAAATATCAGCTAAGTCAAAATAAACAAGATATTATCATTATCATATAAAGAGGAACTTGCAAGGAAAATATTGCAATTCCAGTTATTAACATTTTTCGAAGTCCTACAACCTGAAAGAAGTCTCTTCGATACGTGTTGCGGAAGACACCGTCAACCAGAAAGATGTCTCTTCAATACATGTCGCAGGGAATTCCCAATTTGGGGAATGAACCAATACTGGAGTTATCACGCGCCAGCTGTCCCACTCCCTGATGATCAGTCGGGGATGGTACAACCCAATATAATTTACTACCGGTAGAAGGAAGAACTGACGGCTCCACTTGTAGATTGCCTTTAATAGTAACTCCCTGGCCAATAATTAGGCCTTGTGATGGACCGCGCGACTCGGCCTCTTACACACGACTCCTAGTTCGAATAAATCCACAGCATTGAAATGTAGAGTTTGTTCTCCCTTCCTCAAGTGAAATACTTGTTGATAAGACTCCACAAAGTAGTCGTATCTAGTTGGAAAGGAAAATTCACCAACATTTGCAAGCTTTTGCTTGTTAATGGATATCAACTTGTTCCAACAATCTTACCCCTCGAATGATGAGAAGGTACACACAGACTTAATGAGTCCATAGCAACCAAGTTGCGAGTGAAAAAGATAAATTATGACCGGGAAGTGAACAAGATAAATAACCTTTCTCAAGTAAGGTTCCCTTATAATTTAAGAGATAGGTTCGAATGAAGAATGGAATCTTGAGGACCTTTCTTAATATAATATTAATCGTATGACTCCGAAGAATTTTCAGAAGGATCGAAGGTCGAAGATAATATTTGAAGAAGAATAAACAACATTGAAGTTGTTTCTAAGTATTGAATAAATATTTATAGAATACTTATTGAGTCGGAAGTATTTAATGAACGAAAGAATATTTTTAATCAGAGTATTTCTCAAAATAATCCTTGAAGGAATATGAAGAAAATATTTATTGAATAAATAATTACTTAAATGAATATTAAAATAATATTCATTTAATAAATAATTTTGAAAGGAATGTTTGGAATAATATTCGTTAAGTAAATAAGACTTCAAATTAATATTCAAAAATAATATTCATTTAATAATAAATAGTTTAAATGAATATCCAAGTGATATTTATTTAATAAATAAAAACTTAAATGAATATTCGAGAATAATATTCACTTAATACACGATGTTCTAAATGAATATCCGAATGATATTTATTTAATAATCGAAGATTTTACAGAAATATTTGAAATAATATTCGATAGATGAATCGACTTTGAATGAATATTGAAAAATAATATTCATTGAATAGGTAACGTTCAAATAATTATTTGAAGTAATTATTGTTAATTAAATAATCTCGGACGAATATTCAATTAATATTCGTCAACCAAAGAATGGAAAATATTTACTTAAATATTTTCCTCCGAAAGAAATCTCGATATATCAAGAAATACTGACTCCCGGTCTATATTCAACAAATAGGATTTATATGCCCTTCTCTAAGGGCCTTATCAACATCCGGCTTATAATCGATATATTATCTATCTACTTATAAGCCAAAGAACAATCAGGGAACAAGTATATCAATATGACTTGAAAGTAGGCTTGCATGCTATGGCATAGGTATAACAGAAAGCATATATATTCACAACAACGGCCTAAAATGGGAAAGTTGAAACTTGCCTGGTAATTGAGCACGAGTAGGGGTAGTGGTAGTGTATCCCGGGTCAGCTCGGCGATCTATAAATAGTCAAGAGATTCGAGGTTAATCGCTTAACACTTTTAAAAAGGTTAAGTATTAACTTAAGTCGAAACATGTTTTCGAATTATCTCGTTATACCCCTTTTTAGTGTAACTCTTTTTATTACCGATACGATTCGACATTTGTTCGTCATTAAGACATGTCATCGTACTCACACTTAGTGTATACTTAAGTCGTATAAGTTCTAAATTCGATCGATTACGAACCAAGATTATATCTCGAGTTTCATCGCTCGTTTTCTAAGTTATAACCAAAGTTATACTTTTAAGGGGTTCGAAACATTTTTATAAAATCGAAAAACAATCTGATTCACATGAGGTTTTCTCTCACACCTTCCTTTTTACCTCTATTATTTAATTAACAAGATTTGCCACTGACTTACATATTTTACGCGGGTTCAATTTTAGTTACGAATTCTCGTTTACGGTTTTGAACTACTTTTAGTAAACCGGCCGTAACTCCTAAACCGTAAGTCCGTTTCACACGTTCTTCATATCAAAACGAATCTTGGAACATTATCTATCCTACCATGGCAGATTACATAGCTAGGCAGTGAGTTACATCTACTGTCCAAGTCATTTTTCTTAAGGTTAACGAAATTTCGGCATTACGACGGCTATAAATCGAATATCTACCAATTTCAAATCTTCCCATAAACATGGTATCCATTCCAAACAACATACACATGATTTATACACATGAACTGAGGCCAAGAAATGCCTTTCCATTCATCTAACTATTTTTAACATTTATCCAAGATCCATACATAATCATGCTTTAACCTTAACATAACCATAACTAACTTATATAACTCAAGAACATACATAAAACTCAAAGTGGATCTAGGATTTCAAGGACTTTATACCTTCTTGAGAGTGTTTACTAGCCTCCCTAAGCTTTGTATGATCCTTAGGAGTGATTAAGCTTGCTAAATCAACCATGAAAAACAAGAAAAATCAAGGTTAGTCATAAGAAACACTATTCACCCTCACCTTTCTTGATTTTTTTGAAAATGGTAAAAGAGGAGATTGAAGCTAAAATTTCTAGGGTATTACTTTTATGAAATATAGGACTTACCCTAAAAGTTTCAAGATCAAACAAGGAGTGGAAAATGGATTTTGGATTTGGAATTTCCAAAGGGGTCGAATGGTTCTTCAAGAGAGAGTTTGATGTGTTTTGTGTTGGTTGCTTGGAAATAATGCATAAAGTGATATGTTCAAGATAATATCTCCTCCTTGGTTGCTTTAATAAAGTGCTTATGCAATGGATGATGTAATTAGGAGGGACAAGTGTTGATTTGTTATGGTGAGATGATAAAGTAAGGCTAAGTACTAGTTAGCTTCCTAACCTTGCTAGTTACTTATACAACTATTTGGTCACTAGATATTATCACTTGCACATGCATGTATCTTGCTTGATTTGCTTGATTCTGTGTCCGGTTATTGATCGTTTCGATTGATCGTTCATAAGAATATTTCACAGATATCTAATTAGGGTTTACCGGGAATCCTCTTAATATTAATACTATCATTCTCCATCTTTCTCTCTATCTTTCCAATTTATATTCCTTAAATCCATTCGTTAAATCCTTAAGGCTATCAGTGTCCAGGGAACTCTCGGAGAAAATAAAAGTGCGGTTTTTCAGAATCCGACAGCTTTTACATACACTTATTTTCCCCCTGAATCACTAATACGAACTCGGAAATCCGTTCCGAATACTTCTATATAGTGTCGTCTCATATTATTCTTACTTCCACCAAAAACACTATTCATTCTTTATTCTTTACTTATTCGGTTAGGGTTGTACAATTGTCCGTATTCTCTTTCGATTGTTCCCTAACCTTTTTACGGAACCACTGGATTAATCGTTATCGATCTGGATGACATGAGAATATTCTTCTGCTTGGAATTTCCATACCTTATTTCCCTAGGAGATAGATTATTCTTACCTAAGTTGTCAATCATTAGCATTCTTCAAGACATAGAAACAATAAAGTCGAATTCCATTCGTTCTTTCAAAATATCAACTATTACATTGTAGCCGTAACCACTATTCATTCTTACATCATTAAATAAATAAAAGTTTTAATTCTACCCAAAATCTGGGTTCTTACAGCACTTGTTGCGGGGCCATAAAAAACAGGCAATCTCTTTTTCAAGAGAATCCAGACCTCATCAGGAATATAAGGATTTCCCTCAAAACCATTTGCCTTATCAGATTTAACCAGGGATTTGATGTTATGTTCAGAAATCTTAAAGATAGGCAAAACTGTATCATCTTCAAAATTAGCATTTGGACTTAAGTGAGAAAATATCAATTGAAAAAATCTAATAAAACAGATATAACCACATTTGTCTATTTTTCTAGCACTTAATGCTTTCAAGATAAACACTCCATAATCAAATAGAGTTTCATAGATTAGAGAGTACCCAATTTGAACCGAAGCAGAGGGTAGTGCATCAAAGTTTGATACTTTGTTTAGGAAGCATCTACTTATGGTGTCAAAGAAGAAATTCCATTTTTTCTTCAGCTTGGTTCTGTACAAGTCTCCAAACTTCTGTGGGTCTCCTTTGCATCCAAGACTCTTAGCAAATTCAAGAAGAGTAGTATCAGTAGTCTTTGATGGAGTTTTGCCATTTAGAGACGGTAATTTAAGATCTTCAACCACAATTCTAGGAGTCACATTGTGTTTGACATCATTATACATGAATGTCATAAATGGCATTCCTGATGCTCCTTCACTAAAGACCACAGAATCCCATACCTGCATAACACACTTGAAAGATACTTTGACAGGTTCTGTTAAAGCATAATTGATTGGACAAGAAGCCAGAAAGTCCATAATGATATGAAAATCATTTGGAAATTCTTGATGATTAAGAACAACAATATAGTTATTAGGAGCAAAAGTGATTCCATTGATAACAACCTTGCTATTTATGAATGTAAAATTATCTGTTGACATTGTGAATGAGAGATTTGGGAAATTTTAGAAATTAGGGTTTGAGAGCGCACAGAGATAGGAGGTTGATGAATTACTAGTGTAATTAGAACAATGATTAGCTGAATCGTTTGTATTTTGTTTTAAACAAACAAAATTTCCTTAATTACAGGTGTCAGCAACTGATTTGTGCAGATAATTGATGGGCAATAATCGTGGGTTAGTGATGATAACTGTACGCCGTTCTATGTGTCTCTATATTGATATATTGACAAGTGAAATACACGCGCATGAACAGTTGGCAAGTATTTAACATTTATTTGTGATATTGATTAAAAAGATAAACAGTAAATTATTTAATTGAAAAATTAAATAAATCAATTATCACAATGTCATTTGTTAAAATACCTGTTCCCTTAGAAGAAGAATATGAACCGTTCGTGTTTTCACTTCTATTTATTCCCAATAGAACACAGTCATTCTCATCATTCTTGCAATACCTCTCGTATTCTCTTGATAAAAGCCTCTCCAAAACCCTACATCAAACACATTAAAACAATGTCGAACCTTACCATTAAAGAGAAAAACCTCCATCCGAAGAGAAACGAGATATCTTTAGTTATTCTCGTGAAGAGTTCGAAGCCTTTGATCAGGAAAGACAGCTTGAAACTTTGTGGATGCAGATGGATGCTTGTCTCGAGGAGATCGAGAAGGAAAAACCTGCAAAAGTGATCGACATCGATGCTGCTCTCCAAGCAACATTCGAATGGCTTTCCTCTAAAGAATCCTCATCCAAAACCTCCAACCATTTTTAATGAATATGTCAGCAAAAAATAACCTTATCCCTTTCAACTTCCACCCAAACAAAGTGGCAAAGATGGGATCTGGGATAGCTGCTGACTATGGGGGGGTTTGGACTCTTTTTGTTCTTTTGTTGTTTGATAGATTAGAAGATAGAGAAAACAACATATTTGATGTATGCATGTAATCTCTTTTATTATCAATGAAAATATCTGTTTCTCTAATCTCTGTTTTATGATTTTCTGCACTTTTGAATTGTGAACTGATCTGAGTAGCATATAAACTAGCAAATAGATATGAGAAACTAATTAAAGTAATCATATTCTCAGAAGTTCAATAATATGAATCACATAAGTCAGAAAAATAGAGCATAAAGTACACTTAGATCCTGAAAATTTTACTGAAAAATGAACCATCGCATCAGGATTCGTTGTTTGACCAATGTCAGTATTGACTTTTCATCAGGATTTGAGATTCATCAAGATTTGAGATGCATCAGGATCTGAGATTCATCAGGATCTGAGATCTTCTTTTTCTCAGAAATGTTCATAGTTCACCATTCCTAGTTCATTCACCAACTTTGTAAAAGTAGCCTCAGAAAGTGGCTTGGTGAATATATCAGCTAGTTGTCGATCAGTAGGAACAAAGTGGAGTTCGATTGTCCCTTTCAATACTTGTTCTCTTATGAAATGATATCTGATACTGATATGCTTAGTAAAAGAATGCTGGACTGGATTTCCTGTCATAGCAATGGCACTTTGGTTATCACAATAAATAGGTATTTTTGAAAATGACAAACCATAGTCCATTAGTTGATTTCTCATCCATATGATCTGAGCACAACAACTTCCAGCAGCAATGTACTCAGCATCTGCAGTCGATGTGGAGATAGACTTTTGCTTTTTACTAAACCAACAAACTAGTCTTTCTCCAAGAAACTGACAACTGCCTAAAGTACTATCCTGTCTATTTTGCAGCCTGCAAAATCAGCATTTGAGTATCCACATAAACTAAAATCAGACTCTCTAGCATACTAAAGGCTAAGAGACGGAGTGCCTTGAAAGTATCTGAAAATCCTTTTGACTGCAATGAGATGTCGTTCCCTAGGATTTTCCTGAAATCTTGCACAAAGACAGTTTACATACATGATATCTGGTCTACTAGCAGTTAGATACAAAAGTGAGCTAATCATACCTCTGTAGTTAGTTACATCTACCTCAATACCTTGATCTGGATCAAGCTTAGTAGCTGTAGCTATGGGAGTTGTAGCAGTAGCACTGTCTTGCATGTTAAACTTTTTCAATAGATTCTTTGTGTACTTTGACTGATTGATAAAAATCCCATCATCAGTCTATTTAACTTGCAGACCTAAGAAATAGCTCATTTCTCCCAACATGCTCATTTGATATCTAGACTGCATTAGCTTTGAAAACTTCTCACATAATTTGGAGTTAGTTGACCCAAAAATGATATCCTTAACATAAATATGAACTAACAGCAAGTCCTTACCATGATTCAAGTAAAACAAGGTTTTGTCAATTGTACCTCTTTTGAAACCACTTTCCAGTAAGAATTGAGCCAGAGTTTCATGCCAGGCTCTCGGAGCTTTTTTAGTCCATAAAGTGCTTTATCCAGTCTATAGACATGATTTGGATATCTAGGATCAATGCAGACAGGAGGTTGTTCAACATATACCTCCTCTTCCAATTCTCCATTCAGAAAAGCACATTTGACATCCATCTAGAACACTTTGAATTTCTTGTGGGCTGCATATGCCAGAAAAATCCTTATAGCTTCAAGCCTTGCAACAGGAGCAAAAGTTTCATCACAGTCTATTCCCTCTTGTTGAGAATACCCCTTTGCAACTAGCCTTGCTTTGTTTCTTACAATTATGCCATCTGAATCAGTTTTATTTATGAACACCCACTTTGTACCTATAATGACCTATCCTTTGGCCTTGGTACTAGTTTCCAGACTTCATTTCTCTCAAATTCATTCAGTTCTTCTTGCATTTCTGTAACCCAATCATCATCCTTGAGTGTATCCTCAATTTTCTTAGGCTCTTCCTTTGACAGAAAGTTATTGTAGAGACATTCATTTTGTGTTGCACGTCTGGTTTTAACACCTTCATCAGGATTCCCAATAATTAAATCAGGAGTATGGCTTTTGGTCCATTTCCTTGCTGATGGTAAATAATTTCTTGAATTGGATGTTCCCGCTGGATTGGTGTTATCTTCAAAAGAACTAGAATTATTAGAAGCTCCACCTGGGACAGTGCTATCTCCTCCTGAAGTACTGTCAGAATTATCACTTGAAATCATTTTTGATGAACCCTCTCCTGATGTTTGAGTTGAATCAGTATTGACGGTGTCTTGATGTTGCTCCCCCTCAGTATTTGCATTATTAGTTTCACCATCAGTAATTGGTACTTCATCAGGAATGTGTGAATCATCAGGATCTGATGAGATATCAATGTCTGACACAGAGTTATCAGGATTCTTGGTAGCTTCATTTGCAAAAGTCAAACTGTCATGAGAGTCTTCAGGAATTCCTGTTATCTTTTTATCATCAAAAGATACATTGACAGACTCCATGACTGTCTTTGTTCTTAGATTGTAGACTTTAAAAGCTCTTTAAGTTGGATAACCAATAAAGATGCCCTCATCAGCTTTAGTTTCAAATTTCCCTAACTGTTCAGGATGAGGTCTAAGAACAAAGCACTTGCAGCCAAACACATGTAGATGTTTCAGACTTGGCTTCTTTTCTTTTATCATTTGATAAGGAGTCATACCATGTCTGTTGATTAATGAAATGTTCTGAGTGTAACAAGCTATGTTGACTGCTTCTGCCCAGAAGTATGTAGGTAGTTTAGCTTCTTTCAACATAGTTCTGCTGGCTTCAATAAGAGTTCTATTCTTTCTTTCCACTACTCCATTTTACTGGGGTGTGCCAGGAGCAGAGAATTGTTGTGTTATTCCTTTGTATTTGCAGAACTCTTCCAATACTGAATTCTTGAATTCAGTTCCATTATCACTTCTCAGAATCTTGACTTTGTATTTTGTGCCAGTTTCAATGAGTCTTACATGGTCCAGAAGTATATCAGCAGTTTCATCTTTTCTATGAAGAAAATACACCCAAGTGAATCTAGTAAATTCATCAACAAAAACTAGAGTGTATCTTTTCTTACTGATGGACATGATGTTTACTGGTCCAAATAAGTCAAGATGAAGCATGTGATATGGTTCATCAATTGAGGATTCAGTTTTACTCTTAAATGATGTCCTTCTCTATTTGGCCTTCTGACAAGCATCATAGAGTCCATCAGGAGTATACAATGCTTTAGGTAATCCTCTCACCAAGTCTTTCTTAACCAACTCATTGATGTTGTTGAAGTTGAGATGAGAAAGCTTCTTGTGCCAATTCCAACTTTCATCTAATGTTGCTTTACTGATGAGACATGTTGAGGGACCATCAGTATTGGTGTAGACGTTGGCTTCATAAATGTTACCACGTCTTTGACCAGTCAAGACAATCCTTCCAGATGTTTTACTGACCACTTCAAAGTGAGTATCATTGAAGTTGACATGATAACCTCTGTCTGTGATTTGACTAACACTAAGCAGATTATGTTTGAGTCCTCTCACCAGAGCTACTTTTTCAATGATGACATTTCCAATGATTATATTGCCATATCCCAAAGTTTGTCCAATGTTGCCATCTCCATAAGACACTGTTGGGCCAGCTTTCTCCTCAAATTCTGATAGCAAGGTTTTGTTTCCAGTATGTGCACAGAGCATCCACTATCCATGACTAACACATTTGTCTTTTTACCCTGCAATCAGAAACACAAAGAACTCAGTTAGAATTTTTAAGAACCCACACTTGTTGGGTTTTTTTGCATGCAATTTAACATTTTCAGCAGCAGAAGTCTTTTTAACGAAAGCAATTCTGTCAGATTTGAATCCATCAGAATTTGCTTTGTCATTATCAGAATTAACAGATGCATTCTTAGTATTCACACTCTTTATTTTACCAGAATTTGCACTTTTATTAAACTTTGGCAACAGATCATAATGGTTGTAGTACAAACTATGGTATTCTTCACATGTATAAATAGAATTCCATTTACTGCCACAGTGAAAACAAGGATTCTGTGGTTTATAAAATACTGATCTATTCCTAATGTCAGATTTAGGAACTACAGTAGCCTTCTTTTTACTTCTCCTGCAATCAATAGCAAGATGATTAGAGTTACCACAGTTGAAACACACTTTCCTTGGTGCATTTGGAATATACTTATAATTATTCTCTTTGTTTATTCCAATTTTACCATTCCTGTTCCTCTTAGCAGCAGTTGTTTTCTCTCTATCTGTCACTTCACAGATTCTGTCTCTCAGTTGTTACTTAGACAAAAGACCTACATTTTTATTTTTGACAGTTTTAGACTCAAAATTTTGTGTAGAAGTAGATCCCTTTTCTGAAGTAGATTTGGGATTTTCTGGATACACATAATTAACAGGTTTTAATTTAGTTTTTGTTCTGTCTGTAACATATCTATAGGTTTTTTGATTTGTTGACTCATTCACAACAACTCTTCCTGGTTCTGTTGTTTCAGCAGTAACAACTTTACCTTCATTCTTTTTCTTGTCCTCTGGTTTATAACCTAGACAATCTTTCCAGCTCTTATCTGTGATAATATCATGTGTTTTCTTTCCAGAGTGTGTCCAGGTTCTGAGTTTCTCATTAGCATCATTAATTTCCTTTTCAAGTGCAGTACATTTAAACTCCATTTCTAGCTTCACGTGCTTAGCCTTATCACATTCATTTTGTACTTCTTGCATAAAGAGTAACTCAGCTTCTAGATGATCATTTCTTTTAGACAATTCTGACATCTCAGATATTATTCTAGCATTTTCAAGAGATTGACTTTTAAAGCTAATATGCAGAGACTTTAAGAAAGATCTTAACTCAGAAACATTATCAGTATCAAAATCAAAAACAGTTTCAGGTACCTTATTTTTAGGAGCAGCAATCTCATCCACATTTGCCATTAATGCATAGTTCACCTTTTCCTCTTCAGATTCTGAGGAAGAGTCCATCCAATCCTTTCTTGATGAGATAAGAGCTTTGGTCTTAGCCTTTTTGCATTCAGTTGCAAAGTGACCCATTCCATCACAGTTGTAGCATTTGACTTTTGACTTGTCAAACTTGCTGCCTTTGCTTTCATTCTTCTTGTACCTGTTCTTGTCAGTTTTGAAAGGTTTCTTCTGAAAGTTGTGTTGCCTTCTAGCCTTTCTAAACTTCATCTTCTTGAAGCCTTTGACTATCATAGCAACCATTTCCATCATGTCAGAATCAGTAGAGTCATCATCAGTATCAGTATCAGGATTAGCATCAGGATCTGATGATGAGTCATCAGTATTGAACTCAGCTACTCTACCTCTCCTCCTTGAAACCTCCACAACTTTTCCTTTTGATTTTGATTCAACATTTAAAGCAACAGCCTTTGCTTTGTTGGTTTTCTTATTCTTCCTTTGTTGAACCTCAAGATCATGGGTTCTTAGCATCCCATAGACTTCATCAAGAGACACAGCATTAAGATCATATTGATGCCTAATGATAGAGGTTTGAGTATCCCACTCCTCAGGCAAAGTTCTAAGAAACTTGGTTTTCGAGTCCTCTGGTTCATACTCTTTACCCACCAGAGATAGATTATTCAATAATGTTAGAAATCTATCATACAGATCAGTGAGGCTCTCATCAGATTTTGCATCAAACTGTTCATACTCTTGAATCAATAGAGCCCTTCTGTTCCTTTTGATAGATTCAGTGCCCTGGCATTGAGTTTCCAAAGTTTCCCAGATCTCCTTAGCAGTTTTACATGCTATCACTCTGTTTGACATGACAGCATCAAGGCTATTGTGAAGAATATTCTTCACCTTTGCATATCTGAGTACTTCCGCCTTTTCCTCATGAGTCTATTCAGCCTTTGTCTTCTGAACATAGTGCCCAGGTACAGTATCTGTTCTAGCAACCAGTCTTTTAGGGATATATGGACACACATATATTCGATCGAGATAGTTAGGATCAGTTGCCTCCAGATACATCGACATCTTTTTTAAGAACCTGGATTTTGGTAGTAATTAAAACTTTTATTATGTAATGGAGTATGAATGTATCAGTGGTTCTAATGAATGAATATTTAATGGATTTAGATTCAAATGTTTATATGCCATGAGCAATGCAATTGGTTGACAACTTAGATAAGAATAATCGATCGCCTAGAAAGTAAGACATGGATACAAACAGAGGAAGTTAATCTCATGTCATCCAAATCGATCTCTGTTATAAGACTAGTGGTTCAGTAAAAGGGTTAAGGAACGTCCGAAAGAGAACAGGGACATTTTTATAAATATAAGGAATAAAAAAAGAATAGAGTATGAATAGTGTTTTTGGTGGAAATGAGAATATTATTAGACGACACTATATAGAAGTACCCGGAATGGATTTCTAAGTTCGTATTGATGATCCATGGACAGAATAAGTGTATGTAAATGATATTGAAATTTGAAGAATAGCACTTTTATTTTTCCCGAAAATTTCCTAGATACAAAAGGATCAAGGGATATAATATGGAGTTAAGGAATTGTGTCACATTAAAGCAATGGAATGCTACTTATAAGTCGTAACGTGTTGATTTTGTTAACGAGTTACAAAGAGAATTAAATTGGTGGAAAAAGGAGGAATTAAGTGACTTAAGTGTAAGTCAACAAATAAAAGGATGGTTTAGTTGTAATTGTTACAAAAGGGGGATGCATAATGTAGTGATGACACTTTGAAAAATGACAATTAGACAACATAAAAGCAAGATGATGCATCCAATATTTATATAAATATCAATAATACATGTATTAAGAGATAATAATACAAACCAAAGAAAAGAAAACAGACACCAATATCTCTCTTTGTCACTCTCGGCCAAGGAAGAAGAAAAAGGGGGGACGAACTTGCCACCATTCTCTTGCTACAATCTAGAGCTAAAAACAAAGCTTGAGACTAGGAGAAGGTATATTCAAAACCTTAGCATCATTCTTTAAGGTTAGCTTGTTCAAAACTTTGTTGAAAAGTGATGATGAATAGTAACTTTAAGAACTAACCTTGTTTTTCTTGGTTTCTTTTGATCATCTAAGCTATACTAAGGTTAGATAAGTTCTAAAAAAGGCTTGATAAGTGCATACATACATCAAGGAAGGTATAACACTCTTTAAACCCTAGCTCATATTTTGAGTTTTGATGATTTAGATGAGTTATAAAGATTATATGCATGTTTGGAGCATTATGATTATGATTGGGCTTCGGTGATTGTTAAAATGGTTTTGATGGAGGTAAAGGCAGTGTTTAGCCTTGGTTGAATGTTAAATAACATGCATGAGTTGTTAGAATGGAAACTATGATGTTTGGAGGTTATAAATTTTGGGATTATTCGTTTTATAGCCGTCGTAATGCCGAAATTTCGTTAACCATTACAAATCCGTTTTTAACAGTTGGGATTAGTCACTGATCTTGATGAATAGATAACCCATACTTGTAGATCTCGAGTCATAGATCATTTTGGCGAAAGAATCGAAACAAACGGACTTACGGTTTAGGAATTATGGTCGATTTACTAAAAGTAGTTCGAAATCATAAATGCGAGTGCATAATTGAAATTGAAACCCCTTAACGTAGTTAATTCAGTGGCAAATCTTGGTAATTAAATATTAGAGATCATAAGGAAGGCGTGAGAAAAGACCTCTTGTAAAAAAGATCGTTTTTCAATTTTATAAAAATGTTCGAATCTAAGTTAAGTGCGAATGGACTCCTTAAGAGCGCACTTAGTAATAACATTGGAAAATCACTTAGAAAACGGTCAATAACTCGCGATGTGACAGCCCCAGATCCGGGGTCAGAAATCCAGGTCATCACGATCCAATTTCCATTTAATAACATTATATTCTTGACAGTTGAAATATAAATACTTGCTAATCCTCACACAATAGACCCCACACTATAACATTTCACACCAGTCATATGCTCAGAGAACAACATCCATAATAATAACAGTTTAAAGTTAAAAGAGTTATTACAAACCTAGAATCCTATTTACGTAGCGTTGTTGAACAATACTTCTACAAGAAGCATTTCAACAACCAAAAGTATATTACAAAAGCTTACTCACCTAATTTGCATACGTTACTTATACCCATACACCTATATAAGCTACCTCAGGGATGGGTGCCAGAACCCTCTCAAAAGCCCTTACCCTCTTCCGGGGTGTAGTCCGAAGTATCGGCATTTGATCTAGCTGTTATATAAAGAAATAGCAAGAGTGAGCTATAATAGCTCAGCAAAATAAATTTTGTAAACCAGCATCAAAGAAAACATATATATATATATATATATATATATATATATATATAGAGAGAGAGAGTTGCACTCCATAACAAACACCTTATATAACAAACAATGAAGAACACCTTAAATCTAATAGATCCAATGCCCCTGGCAGGGCCACCCAATACAAAAAGTTGTTATTTTTTTACCCTCTATCCATCCAGCAAAAAAAAAATTCAAAAATTCACTGTTCATGATGACGTCATTAGTGACGTCATCATGAACATTGAATTTTTGAATTTTTTTATAACGCCTTGAAAATTTTCTATATTTATAATTAATTATTTAATATTAAATGTGAATTATATGGCGTATGATATGGGCTAAAAGTAAGCCCTAAAGACACATTTAATGTGGCATTAATTAGACCCGGAATGGTCCAAACGTGGAGCCCACCAGATGGGCCCAAACCCTATTTATAATATTAATTTCGTAATTAATATTAAGGGTAATAAACAGCTCAGCAAATAAGAGTCAAACAAGGATATTACTCTTGCCTAACTTAGCATCCAAGATACATATTTCAACATGGAAACTGATTCCTATAAGTAAGAGATCTAGAGCCTTCCTCAAGGAAGACTTGTCCACCAAGTCTCTGACTCCTACCATAATTCTAGGGCTTCTTAGCCTATATAAAGGGTCTAACCCCTCATCTCAGAATTACGTTTTGGCTTAATCCTTGAATAAGGACATGCAAGCCACTACGTCTGCGACGCCCCCAGATCCGGGGTCGGAGATCTAGGCGCTCACGGTCCATTTTCCATTAGTAACATACCTGTTCTTGCACACAATATATATAACACAGCCATCGACCCCACAATAAACTCACACCACACTCACACACACAGGTTAGAGCCTCAGAAACGTCACACATTGATTAAACAGTAATAAAGTTTTCAGAGTTATTACAGACCGAATTAAATAGTATTTATGCTACCAGCAACACTCCGATATGAAGCGAAGCTGGCGGCTTGAAAGTTTGTTACGATACACTGCCTTGCACAGGTCATGCTGATAAATAAAATGTACTAACAAAAGCTGCCAACCAATCCGGCTAATGGGGCCTACCGGTGGAATCTCAAGTGGAGGCTCAGGCCTAGTCACCTGCTTTCGGGCAGTCTGCCTGGGTCTTGCCATTTCGCTTAGCTGTTGTGTTTGTAAAGTTTGAAAACAAGCAAGAGTGAGCAACTATAGCTCAGCAAGAAATATATATATAAGATAAGCAATATACATCTCATATGATTGGCAGTTGATATATTTATTTGTATCAGTCAGTTATAAAATCACTTGTCATAGTTGATAAATCTCGAAGGTGCAACAATATGTGCCCTTGTTTTCAAAATAAACTTGCAGTTCTAGATACTGCATTGAATCAACATCTTTCTCATCAAAATAGAACACTATCAGCAACTTGGCACAAAAGCCTAAGAAGCAGTGTCAAAGCATTTTCCCAAAATGGAGGAATGGGACTTAAAGAAAACATAAAAACCTGACAAGGATTGACGATGATCAGTCGCCACATCCAAGTCCAATAATCCGCGGGTCTTCTCTACCGGTAGAAGGATAGAAACTACATCCGTAACTATCCCTCGGGTGACAACTACATCCGTAATCACCCTCGATGAAAACTACATCCGTAATCATCCTTCGGCAACACCTGGGCCGGAATAATAAGTGATGGACCGCCTGGCTCACGGCCGCTTACACATCCCGGGAATCGTTCGTCAACGGTTCCCACACCTGCCAGAGTCCCTTTTTCTTTTTCTTTTGAAAACTTGATTTTGATTGAAAACAGAGTAGTTGAGGTCCGACATCAGTCGACCGATGATTCTTGAAATCATACAAGAAGCAGAACCTGACCGGGGGTTTTCGAAAATGTTTTGAGTTCGAGAGAGTTCGAGTTTGAAAGAATTAAAAGTATCTTGGATTAACTTGTCTTTAAATAATGAACAGTAATTAATAAATGATATTTTAAGATTTAATATTAATAATTAATAAAATAATTATTCGATAAAGTAAACTCTTAATCCAAGATAGGGTTTCGAGTATTTACGAAGATATAATGATAGTTATTTGAATATAAGATACCACCCGAATGACCCTTCGGGTTTTCGCAATATAGATACGATATAATAATATACCGCTCCCCGGTCAATAGTATATACGGACCGCTACGACCTCTATTGCTAGAGTCGTTGTCCGAAGAAAACATTTCAATCTAAGTTCAAGGGGTAAAAGCATACATGTACTTGTTCAATCTCAATTGCATCAATACTTCGATAAACATAGCATTTGATATCATTTGAAAACTACAAACACAACAGTGAAAATCCTTGTATAGGGATAAGTTTTGAAAAGTAACTTGCCTTGGTTTGGTTGGGGTGGTCGAGCGTGCGAATTCGAACGATCTATACATAAACAATAATCGTTCGTTAGCACCTTAACAATTTCTCTCTAATTACGGGGTTTTAAGGGGTACGAAATTAACTTAACGACTTCCTCTTATGACTCCCTAGCCCCACTATAGGTCCATGACATCACTCGTTTACGCTCGTCACTTACTCGACTTAATTTAGTTACCACGTTCGAACCATAACCACTAACCCTAGAATAATGTTCCACTAATCGACCTTTTTCCATTGCGCGAATTTTACTCTAGCATTTTTATAAAATCCAAAAATTCATATTTTAATCCAATTCCTTTTAGGTGGTCTTCACCACGGCATTACCTACATTCTCAAATTTTTCCATGATCCCAAATATATTTTAAGGTGTTTAAACAAGGTTCACAAAGGGGTCACTTAATGCAGTCCATAGTCCAGAAACAAAATTCACTCCTCCGGCCATAACTAAAAATCCACACATCAACTAGCTATGAATCTTACATATCCAGAAACTACATTCAATTATCTTTCCAACAATATAAGGTAGGACATCAGGGGACATCATTTGGGTGTTCAAAATCGTGCTACAACACAGATCAAAGTTCCTGGACAAACTCAGCAAGCTCAAATCACTTAGATCAACCATTTTTCATGCTTCCATAACATAAACACCACTTAAAACACTTAGATCATGACTCATAACACTCATGGAGATATATATATTAACCATAGTCATAAAATTCACAATCTCAACATCAAAACCCAAGATCCATGCTATCCAATACATAAACATTCAAGATAAGCCCTAAGATACATGGATCTACTACCATACTATATGAACAACACATAACCAAGGGTGGTTTGAGATTTCATACCTTCTTGAGCTCCTAGAGACCTTGAACAAACTTTACACAACTTAAAAACACCTTAGATGGCCTCCTACAACACTCACAATGCAAGATCTAAAAGATAATAAACTCATGTTAAAACTTCTCTTACTTTCAACAATTCATAACTCAAGAACCAATGGATGGAAGGCTTTGAAATTGATACCATACCTCTACTATGATGCAAGGAAGCCCTAGGAAGGTTGTAGATGAAGAAAACTTGGAGAGAAAATCTCTCCCAAGTTGGTTCGGCCGAGAGCTTTACTAGGGGGGGAAGAGTGTTTTTGCTTTTTGTTTTGTTGGAATGGTAAAAAGAAATGCTTGTATGATATGTATTATTGTGGTTAGTAAAGAGTAGTCACATGTTGCCAAGCTAGCCTAGGTTGCATCCATGCCCTATTGTCCCCTAAGTACATCATCCACCATGCTAGTCACTATTCACTTTTGCTTTTATGTTTTCTAGTTCCTTTTTTCTAACTAGCTAGTTACATGGCACTTGCATGTAATTCCTTTCCTTGTAATATCATTCTCCCACCAATGCTTGTTATTTAATCCTTACTTCGTATCGTAACTTAATTATTCTATCGTAATAATATTTCGTCGCGTAGAGATTTCCCCTATAATTCCTTAAGTACTTATTGTGTAAATTCCTCGAATGTCCAAAATTCCTCGTCATAATTCTTAATAAATCCTTTAATACTCCAACCATTCTCAAATTCCAAGTTTTATAAATATTACTATAGTAAGACTCTTGCCTTCACAACCTCTCTGTATACCTTACATAATAAATGCAACATCGCAGTTTCTCAGACAATCGATTCTATTAACTAACAGGGATGACCAGAAAGGTTCCATAATGATAACGTCACAAGATATTAAATAAAAGAAAATATTACCAAAAATTAGGGTTCTTACAGCCTCCCCTCCTTAAAAGGATTCCGTCCCGGAATCAGGTTGAAAACAGTTGGGGGTGCTTTTCACGCATCACGCTCTCTAGTTCCCATGTTGATTCTTCGACATTCTGATTCCTCCACAAGACTCTCACTAGTTTGACAACCTTATTCCTCAGCACCTGCTCTTTTCTATCCATGATCTCTACGGGTTGCTCTACATATGTCAAGTCTGGTTGCAGATCCACTTGATCATGTTCTATCACATGTCGGAAGTCGGTATGGTACGGTCGTAGCATGGACACATGGAACACGTTATGTACTTGCTGTAAGCTCGGGGGTAAAGCCAATTCATAGGCTAACTTCCCAACTCGTTTCAAGATCTCAAAAGGTCCAATAAATCTCGGGCTTAGTTTTCCCTTCTTACCAAATCTCATCAATCCCTTCCACAGCGATACCTTCAACATCACAAACTCTCCTACTTCATATTCTTTGTCCTTGCGGGTCTGGTCCGCATACTTCTTCTGTCTATCTTGGGCTGCTACCAGCCGTCCTCTTATGAGCTCGATAGTGTCTCTCGTCTGTTGGACCAGTTCAGGCCCTACAATCTTCCGCTCTCCAACTTCTTCCCAACACAAGGGAGACCGACATCTTCGTCCGTATAAAGCTTCATATGGGGGCATGCCTATACTCGCATGGTAACTGTTGTTGTAGGAAAATTCGATCAACGGCAAGTGGTCATCCCAACTTCCCTTAAAATCAATGGCACATACCCTCAACATGTCCTCGATGGTCTGGATGGTTCTCTCACTCTGTCCGTCTGTTTGGGGATGGTATGCAGTACTCATGTTTAACTTGGTCCCCACACAATCCTGAAAACTTCTCCAGAACCTGGAGTTGAATCTCGGGTCTCTATCTGATACAATGCTCACAGGAACCCCATGTCTAACCACAATCTCCTTTAGGTAAATATCTGCCAGCTTGTCGACAGTATATCTCTCGTTGATTGGAAGAAAATGTGCTGACTTGGTCAACCTATCGATAATTACCCAAATGGCATCATGATTCGTCTTGGTCCTTGGTAATCCGACCACAAAGTCCATCGCAATCTGCTCCCACTTCCACTCGGGTATCTCTAAGGGTTGCAACAATCCACTGGGCCTCTGGTGTTCGGCCTTTACTCTTTGACATGTCAAGCATTTACTTACCCACTCTGCCACGTCCTTTTTCATATTAGGCCACCAATAGTATTCTCTCAGATCCCTATACATCTTAGTGCCTCCAGGGTGAATTGAGTACCTCGAACTATGAGCCTCTTTCAAAATCTCATCTTTTAACTCTTGAACGTTCGGAATCCATATCCTAGATGCGTACCTCATAATTCCATTCCCGTCCTTCTCACACTTAATTTCTTCACCAGTCAAGATTTTCTCCATCGAATTCTTTTCTTCTTCCATCTTCTTTTCCTGGCACACCTTAATCTTTTCCAATAACGGTGGTTGGACTTTTATTTCCATTAGACTCTCTTGTCCAATTCCTGGTAGCCTCACTTCAATCTCTAGTTTCTCAAGGTCCTTGATCAATTCGTCCACTGACGTTATCATCTTAAGCTTCTCCTTTCGGCTAAGTGCATCGGCCACCACGTTGGCCTTCCCTGGGTGATAATGAATCTCACAATCATAATCTTTAATTAGCTCTAACCATCTCCTCTGCCTCATGTTTAACTCTTTCTGAGTGAATATGTACTTTAAGCTCTTGTGATCCGTGTAGATTTCACACTTTTCTCCGTACAGATAATGTCTCCAGATCTTTAAAGCAAAAACTATCGCTGCTAATTCCAAATCATGGGTGGGGTATCTTATCTCATACTCCTTAAGTTGTCTGGACGCATACGCAATCACCTTACCGTGCTGCATAAGCACACACCATAAACCTTTATGGGATGCGTCGCTATAAATCACAAAATCTCCCTTATCATCAGGTAGGGCTAGTACTGGTGCTGTCACCAATCTCTTCTTCAACTCTTGGAAGCTCTCTTCGCATTTTTCAGTCCACACAAACTTCTCGGTCTTGCGAGTTAGTCGGGTCAAAGGGGCTGCTATCTTTGCAAAGTCTTGGACGAATCTCCTATAGTAGCCAGCCAGTCCTATGAAACTTCTCACCTCTGTCGGAGTGGTTGGTCTCTCCCAATTTGATACAGCCTCTATTTTGGCTGGGTCCACTAGAATGCCTTGTTCGCTAATCACATGCCCTAAAAATTGAACTTCCTTCAACCAAAATTCGCACTTCTAGAACTTAGCGTACAACTTTTCTTCTCTCAATGCTCCCAATACAATCCTCAAGTGCTTTGCATGTTCCTCCTTCGTCTTAGAATAAATCAAAATATCATCGATGAAGACTATAACACACTTGTCCAAGTATTTCTTGAAGACTCGATTCATTAAGTTCATGAAAGCTGCATGGGCATTCGTTAGCCCAAATGACATCACTAGGAACTCATAGTGTCCATACCGGGTGCGAAAGGCCGTCTTTGGTATATCTTCTGGTTTAATCTTTAACTGGTGGTACCCGGTCCGCAAATCAATCTTGGAGAAATAAACTGCATCCTTCAATTGATCAAACAGGTCATCTATCCTGGGCAAGGGATACTTATTCTTGATAGTCACCTTGTTCAACTCTCTGTAGTCTATACATAATCTCATGCTGCCGTCCTTCTTTTTCACGAATAACACCGGGGCTCCCCACGGTGACACACTAGGTCTTATCATCCCTTTATCCAACAATTCTTGTAACTGAGTGGCCAGTTCTTTCATTTCCACTGGGGCTAGCCGATATGGGGTTTTCGAAATTGGGGCCGTACCCGGAACTAAGTCTATAGCAAACTCGATGTCCCTATCGGGTGGTAGTCCGGGAAGATCGTCCGGAAATACATCCGCGAACTCATTGACGACAGGGATTTTCTGTAGGTTCGGTGTCTCTTTCTTGGTATCCTTCACATAGGCTAAATAGGCTTCGCATCCTTTACGTAACAGCTTCTTAGCTTGAATCATAGTCAGGAACTTTTGGCTTTGCCGTTTCCCAATAAATACTACTTCCTCGTCCCCTGGCAGTCTCAAACTTACTTTCTTCTTGACACAATCAATCTGGGCTCCGTGGGTTGTTAACCAATCCATACCTACTATTACGTCAAACTCCCATAGTTTAAAAGGTATTAAGTCTACCCGAAAGTGTCGCCCTCCTATTTCTAGGTCGCAACCTGGACATACCCGGCTAACGGGAATAATTTCACGATTAGCTATCTCTATTTGCAATCTGTCTTTCAAGGGTTCAGTCTTAAGGCCTAACCGACATACAAAATCTAGAGATATGAAAGACTTGGTAGCTCCCGAATCAAATAAAACATTTGCTTTAACTGAGTTGAGTAATAGGGTACCTGCAATCACATCCGTGTTCCTCACGGCATCCTGCACCGTCATGTTAAAAGTTCTTGCAGTAGGGGCCTTGTTAGAAGCAGTTCCACTCACTCTCGATGCAGCTGGCCCAGAGGACATACATTCCCTCATTCGGTGCCCTGGTTTCCCACACTTGAAGCAATTACCTCCGACACTCAGGTTGTTACTGGTTCCGCGACAAGCGTTAGCATAATGCCCTGTCAGCCCACACTTGAAGCACTTCACATCTTGCAGGTTGCACACGCCCGCATGTTTCCTTCCACATTTGTTGCATTCTGGGGGTTGGGCTCGGGATGGGGTAGAGTAAGACGATCCCTGTGGTCGGCCGCCCTGGCCCACACTCCAACTTTCAGCTCTCTTGGTTCCAAAGTTCCCGCTTGGTTGGGACATCGTTCCTCGCTTAAATTTGCTCGGAAGGCTCCCACCAGCAGAGTTTCCCTTTCGGCTATCCAACTTCCTCTTCTTTCCTTCTCTCTCCTTCTGCATCTGTTCACTTCCAGCTTCGACAATTGACGCTTTCTGTACCAGGGTGGCATAGTCTGTCAGCTCAAGAACCGCCACACGATTCTGAATCCATTGTTTTAGCCCTAATTGAAATCTTCGGGCCCTCTTTGCCTCAGAGTTCACATACTCCGGCACAAACCTTGACAACTCAGTAAATTTGGCCTCGTACTCGGCCACTGTCATGTTTCCTTGTTTCAGCTCCATAAACTTTAGCTCCATTTGTGTCTCCATGAACCTAGGAAAGTACTTCTCCAAGAACAACTCGATAAATCTCTCCCAGGTTACCACACCTCTTCCTTCCAAATTCTTCTTAGCTTCCCACCAATAGTTCGCCTCACCCTTCAGAAGGTAAGTGGCGAAAACAGTCTTCTGCTCCTCAGCGACACCTAGTATCTCAAAAGATTTTTCCATTTCCTTCAGCCAGGCCCTTGCCTCGACAGGGTCGGAAGTTCCTTTAAATTCTGGGGGTTTCAGGGATTTGAAGTTCCGGAAAGCATTAGCATTAGCATTCTGGGGTGGTTGCTGAACTGGGGGTCGGTCCAAGTTCTGCCTAAGTAACTCCATGAACTGTTCCATAGGGCCTCCCCTAGGATGTTCTACCTCTCGGGTATCATCACCAGCTTCTTCTTCTTCATACTCAGAGTCATCAAACAGGTTATGATCGTTGCCTTCATTATCACTTAGGTTGACATTCTCCCCTTCACGGTTCTGGTGGCCTCCGGCTCCATGGTGGCTACCCTGGCCCTCTGAACTGATCGGGTGAGCTCGAGTGTTCATTCTTCTGGGTGGCATGATTCTGATAATAAAACAAGAAAGGGGTTAGGGTTTTCCAATTACCTGATAGCGTCTGCACGGTTCAGGAGCGTATCGTTCCTCCTCATAATGGTGGAAGTGCAAAAGTTTTAATAATCCGTTGTTGGAGATAAAATGTCAAACATTTTTGGGGGAAAAGATCCCTTTGGGATGCGAAAACATTTACAAGAGTTTTCAAAATTTCGAACCTCAAAAATATTTTTCAAAATTTCAAAACACATATATATATATATATATTTTTGAAAAAAATTTACTCTTAAAGATTGTAGGAACATTTTTGGAAATTGTAGAAAATAATTTGAAATCGCATATCGTAAATTTGAAACAGTATGGTTGTATTTTTGGCTTGTAGCAATTATATAATCACAGTTGTATATAAAAACAGTAAAGCATGGCATCGGAAAGTAAAGCAGTTGAGGCGATATTAAGGAAACTGAAACTAAATAAGTACGGTACAAGGGTTATCACAAGTTTGGATGTTAGAGCCAAATACATAGTTCCGATGTCAAAGTCTAGCAAAAGTGGAACAAATACAAATACATCATCCGAATAGTCAGGCTACACAAAAGTAGGGCTACATCCATACATACTACCCGAAGTCACATCTACATATCTGTAGGTCAGTCTACTCATCCACTGGTCAGAAAGGATACCACTGCACAAGTCAACTATCCCGCAAAATCGACACACTAATGTCATCTGAACCTAGGGGACTAAGCTATAAGTAACACATCACGGGGCCGCGCCGCGACGGAGCAAGGTCCTCACTCGGGTAAATGCACGACGCACAACACGTCTAGCATCCCTAGCCTGGATCACTCCGCCCCCGCGGATCCCTAAACCAAGAATCCTATCGCGACTCCTCATCTCGATCCTGTGGAGTCGAGCCCTAGTCCTCCTAGCAACAGTGGTCCTCATCTCAGCCTGGATCCTCAAGCGCGCCTCGCGCTCCTCCACTAGTGCCCACCTCGCCTCGTTAAGTCGGGCCTCTGCAGATAGTAAGTCTCGGGTCAGGAACTGTACCACGTAAGCATGCTCAGTACCCGACACTGGGGGTAGGTCCGCCGGTGGAGGTGGTATGATAGGAACAGGAGTAGGTGCAGCAGCAGCAGCAGGAGCAGGAGCAGGGGTAGGGTCAAGCTCCTCCTCGCCAGAAGTGTCATCCTCAGAGTCACCGTCCGAAGAAACAGGACTAGATGTCTGTGGAGAAGGTGGGGGTGACACAACACGACCCTCGCCGGATCTCACACTCCCCTCATCAGTAGCTACAGGAGATGGGGTAACAGGCTCTGGCTCGGGCTCAAAGGGCTCCTCAACGGGATCCTCATCATCAGTACTATCTATCACTGTAATCCAGGGGCCAAGCTCGGAGTCAGCACCCATATCCTCCTCAGGGTCCTCGGTCTCTCGCATCAGGGCCTCATCATGCTCCCTCTCGAAAGCCTCAGGGTCTGGTATCTCATCCATCTACACAAGGGAAATAAAGTGGGTCACTAACCATAAAAGAAGGGTTTAGGAGTAGTTCCCTCACGGGCCTCAAAGTCAGGGCTATATCCGATAACCCGACTACAAACTCGATGAGAGTTCTAAGTATTATTAAAGTTGTTATTAAGGTTATCGTTATTGTTATTATTATTAGGGTTGCTTTCTTAAATTACTATCGTTTCTGAGAACTGTAACCTCGCTCTGATACCATTTCTGCGACGCCCCCAGATCCGGGGTCGGAGATCTAGGCGCTCACGGTCCATTTTCCATTAGTAACATACCTGTTCTTGTACACAATATATATAACACAGCCATCGACCCCACAATAAACTCACACCACACTCACACACAAAGGTTAGAGCCTCAGAAATGTCACACATTGATTAAACAGTAATAAAGTTATCAGAGTTATTACAGACCGAATTAAATAGTATTTATGCTACTAGCAACACTCCGATATGAAGCGAAGCTGGCGGCTTGAAAGTTTGTTACGATACACTGCCTTGCACAGGTCATGCTGATAAATAAAACGTACTAACAAAAGCTGCCAACCAATCCGGCTAATGGGGCCTACCGGTGGAATCTCAAGTGGAGGCTCGGGCCTAGTCACCTGCTTTCGGGCAGTCTGCCTGGGTCTTGCCATTTCGCTTAGCTGTTGTGTTTGTAAAGTTTGAAAACAAGCAAGAGTGAGCAACTATAGCTCAGCAAGAAATATATATATAAGATAAGCAATATACATCTCATATGATTGGCAGTTGATATATTTATTTGTATCAGTCAGTTATAAAATCACTTGTCATAGTTGATAAATCTCGAAGGTGCAACAATATGTGCCCTTGTTTTCAAAATAAACTTGCAGTTCTAGATACTGCATTGAATCAACATCTTTCTCATCAAAATAGAACACTATCAGCAACTTGGCACAAAAGCCTAAGAAGCAGTGTCAAAGCATTTTTCCATAATGGAGGAATGGGACTTAAAGAAAACATAAAAACCTGACAAGGATTGACGATGATCAGTCGCCACATCCAAGTCGAATAATCAGCGGGTCTTCTCTACCGGTAGAAGGATAGAAACTACATCCGTAACTATCCCTCGGGTGACAACTACATCCGTAATCACCCTCGATGAAAACTACATCCGTAATCATCCTTCGGCAACACCTGGGCCGGAATAATAACTTGTCTTTAAATAATGAACAGTAATTAATAAATGATATTTTAAGATTTAATATTAATAATTAATAAAATAATTATTCGATAAAGCAAACTCTTAATCCAAGATAGGGTTTCGAGTATTTACGAAGATATAATGATAGTTATTTGAATATACGATACCACCCGAATGACCCTTCGGGTTTTCGCAATATAGATACGATATAATAATATACCGCTCCCCGGTCAATAGTATATACGGACCGCTACGACCTCTATTGCTAGAGTCGTTGTCCGAAGAAAACATTTCAATCTAAGTTCAAGGGGTAAAAGCATACATGTACTTGTTCAATCTCAATTGCATCAATACTTCGATAAACATAGCATTTGATATCATTTGAAAACTACAAACACAACAGTGAAAATCCTTGTATAGGGATAAGTTTTGAAAAGTAACTTGCCTTGGTTTGGTTGGGGTGGTCGAGCGTGCGAATTCGAACGATCTATACATAAACAATAATCGTTCGTTAGCACCTTAACAATTTCTCTCTAATTACGGGGTTTTAAGGGGTACGAAATTAACTTAACGACTTCGTCTTATGACTCCCTAGCCCCACTATAGGTCCATGACATCACTCGTTTACGCTCGTCACTTACTCGACTTAATTTAGTTACCACGTTCGAACCATAACCACTAACCCTAGAATAATGTTCCACTTCCATTGCGCGAATTTTACTCTAGCATTTTTATAAAATCCTAAAATTCATATTTTAATCCAATTCCTTTTAGGTGGTCTTCACCACTGCATTACCTACATTCTCAAATTTTTCCATGATCCCAAATATATTTTAAGGTGTTTAAACAAGGTTCACAAGGGGGTCACTTAATGCAGTCCATAGTCCAGAAACAAAATTCACTCCTCCGGCCATAACTAAAAATCCACACATCACCTAGCTATGAATCTTACATATCCAGAAACTACATTCAATTATCTTTCCAACAATATAAGGTAGGACATCAGGGGACATCTTTTGGGTGTTCAAAATCGTGCTACAACACAGATCAAAGTTCCTGGACAAACTCAGCAAGCTCAAATCACTTAGATCAACCATTTTTCATGCTTCCATAACATAAACACCACTTAAAACACTTAGATCATGACTCATAACACTTATGGAGATATATATATTAACCATAGTCTTAAAATTCACAATCTCAACATCAAAACCCAAGATCCATGCTATCCAATACATAAACATTCAAGATAAGCCCTAAGATACATGGATCTACTACCATACTATATGAACAACACATAACCAAGGGTGGTTTGAGATTTCATACCTTCTTGAGGTCCTAGAGACCTTGAACAAACTTTACACAACTTAAAAACACCTTAGATGGCCTCCTACAACACTCACAATGCAAGATCTAAAAGATAATAAACTCATGTTAAAACTTCTCTTACTTTCAACAATTCATAACTCAAGAACCAATGGATGGAAGGCTTTGAAATTGATACCATACCTCTACTATGATGCAAGGAAGCCCTAGGAAGGTTGTAGATGAAGAAAACTTGGAGAGAAAATCTCTCCCTCTCTCCCAAGTTGGTTCGGCCGAGAGCTTTACTAAGGGGGGGAAGAGTGTTTTTGCTTTTTGTTTTGTTGGAATGGTAAAAAGAAATGCTAGTATGATATGTATTATTGTGGTTAGTAAAGAGTAGTCACATGTTGCCAAGCTAGCCTAGGTTGCATCCATGCCCTATTGTCCCCTAAGTACATCATCCACCATGCTAGTCACTATTCACTTTTGCTTTTATGTTTTCTAGTTCCTTTTTTCTAACTAGCTAGTTACATGGCACTTGCATGTAATTCCTTTCCTTGTAATATCATTCTCCCACCAATGCTTGTTATTTAATCCTTACTTCGTATCGTAACTTAATTATTCTCTCGTAATAATATTTCGTCGCGTAGAGATTTCCCCTATAATTCCTTAAGTACTTATTATGTAAATTCCTCGAATGTCCAAAATTCCTCGTCATAATTCTTAATAAATCCTTTAATACTCCAACCATTCTCAAATTCCAAGTTTTATAAATATTACTATAGTAAGACTCTTGCCTTCACAACCTCTCTGTATACCTTACATAATAAATGCAACATCGCAGTTTCTCAGACAATCGATTCTATTAATTAACAGGGATGACCAGAAAGGTTCCATAATGATAACGTCACAAGATATTAAATAAAAGAAAATATTACCAAAAATTAGGGTTCTTACAGCGTCCTAGGTGAGCTCTCGCCTCTATAGCCTCGAGGGCACCATCACCTAGAACTACGTCCTGGCTTGATTCTCAATAACGAGATACGTAGGCACTCTGTGAGGACCGATCAGTCTCGTAACACGGAAACAGCCATTAAAGCTCGAAGCTCAACCACCCTAGCATTAATTACAAATCGTAACCTAGTTTTTATTCCGCAACAGCGTATAAATTGTTGAAGAGGTGAAGTATGTGTGGAATATTATTTGTGGGCTTAATTGACGATTTATATGTGTCGTGTATGCCCGGGTATTTTTTTAATTGTATTTTTGGAGATTTAATTACATTTAATTGTATTATAATTATCTTTTGAGAATTTTGTAAAATCATTGGGATCAGTAAAAATTATGAAATCTTTTGTATTATTGACTTTATTAATTTAGTTGAGTTTTAAAAATAGTAGGTGGGTTTATTGTGATTTTTAAGGATTTTAAAATGATTTTACGAATTAATTTGTGTTTTATGGATTTAATCTTGTAAAATTCGTATTTAATTCATTTTTTATCCTAAAAATATTTTAAAAATATGTGGGTGATCGTAATTTTGTATTCTTCATTTTAAAATTTTAAAATATAATATTCCACCCAATTTTTTATTTAATTGTGATTTTAGAAATTATTTTATGAATTTCGTTTAAAAGAATTCATGAAAATGTTTTGTTTTAAAATCTTTCCCCAAATCAAATAAAACCTAATCCCTAATTCTATCTAAACTATTAACATCAGTCTCTCTTTAATCTCTCGACTCTTCCGGTCTCTCTCTCTCGAAATATCTCGAACAATCTCTCCTCTCTTTTTCTTGGAAAAACTCTCAATCTCCTCTCTTCCCCGAATTGCTAGCATCTCTGAGTTGGTCCTGTTGAATTCCACTGGTAAAGACCCCTATTTCTCTTCCTCTATGTCTTACAGCGTGTATGGTGGCATTGAATTGGTTGTGTGGGTTCGACAATTGGGCGAGTGTTGTGTTTACTGTGATGGTGAAATCATGTGTGTGTGTTTAAGGCCGTGTGTGTGTATTGTGTACCAGTGTGTGTGTGTGAAACAGAGTGCGTGAGTGTGTGATTGTGGTGTGAGTGCAGTGCGTGTGTGCGTGTGTTCTTCGTGTGTGTGTGTGTGTGTATGTTTATTCAAAGTGGTGTGTGAGTTGGGCCATGTGTTTGGCCGTGTGAAATGTGTAATGGCTGGATTGTTGGTGTAATGGTGTGGATACTATATTGTCCGAATTAATGCCCTGTTAACTATTCCCCTGGATTATGTTGATTTATTTGCAGTGTTCGAATATACATCATTGCAGTGCCTGTTGAGTATTTTGCGATTTAAACTGATTACAATTACACATTCTGTATGATGAATTTCGAGGAATAAATTGTAAATTTTCGTATAATAATTAGTAAGTGTAGAGTCCCGAGATGGAAACCCTAAATTAGGGTACCCTCGGGATTTTGCCCCCTCGACGGTGATTTAATTTGAGTCGGGGGTATAAATAGGCGATGATGTATACCTGAGCCGAGATAAATCTTATAAATCATACTAATTGTTTCGTATTCAAATTTCCGAGAATTGTAAGTCCGTTTGGTATAATTAGTTAATATGAGAATTATTCGCATTGAATCAGTTATAATTTGAATTATTGGCTGGGATTGTATTTATATTAGTAATTGATTTGTTTGGGTCGGTTGTATTCCGACGGGTAGTTCGTTAAATAAAACGATCCCGTCAAAATTTTTCTAAAATCTTAATTATACAAATTACGAGTTAATTATATAAATGTGGTAGTTGGATTGTATTTGAACCCTAATCGATTAATTGTTAATTGTTTTTTAGTAAGGTTTAAAACATTTATGTACCAGCGTATTGTTACTTTTACTTTGATACATTTTTATATCATATTAAGGGATTAACGAATGGGTAGAATTAGCATAGGAGTACGTCGAATATTAAATATAGTACTGAAGTAGTATTTTTATGTGTAGATTCGAAGGAAGTAGGTCCGAGTGACAAGGGCAAAGGCAAAGCAGAGTAACCAGCCTTGATTAAGGCAAGTAACCTTAACTTGTTCCTTCAATTATATCGAATATTGTTTCATTTGTACTTGATTATACAACCCTACTTGATCATATTCACTTGATTTACTTTCTCCTTTGAAATCAATTCAATTCATAACTGTTGAATCATAATTACTTGATCATATTCACTTGATGCTATGTATGCTGAACCTGAAATATTACTCCTCATTGAAAATGAATAAAATGCTAGATAGCTGATCTCTTGTCTAAATTATTGAATTATACCGTGACTCTAATTAAATAGGATAGTCGATTGTCCCGACCCCTGGCCTGAGTATTAAAGATAGAATTGGAAGTTTTATTAAATAAAGAAAATGTTTTCAGGACTGAGGACGCCAGTCAGTACATGAGTATTATGTTAGGCCAAAATGGGCCATGGATCCAATTGAGTATTTGGATATACCAAGAGAGTATATCCGGAGTTTTAGTGAGACTGATCATCCACTTTAACTCATAGCGTTGAAAAATGAGAATCCAATTGTAATCTATAAATTGATTATCCAGTGACAACAATTGTTACCATTTGACCCTGAGTTCTGAGTATCATTATTGATTTGTTTTACCATTATTTTATAGTTGATATATATATACTTGTTGAGCCAACTTGTTGCTCACCCTTGTGTTATATCTAACCTTTCAGTGAAATCAGAAGATGACATTGCCTAAGACTATGATCATAGGGTTTCCAGGACTCGAGCAGACAGTCGAGATTCAGATTCCTGCTGAGGTTCTTGATTTAGTTGTTGGATAGGATTTTGAGTAGATTGTGGTTGTAATGGTTTAAAATTGAATTAAATGTAATAACTTAGACATTTGGTCGTTAGTGTGGGTCCCTTATCGGGTCAACCCAACGATATTAGTAAATTGTAATAATTTATCTTTTGGGTTAGTTTCTGTTTCATACTGTAACCTGTTGTGATCCTGGTATGTTTCGGGGTTTGTTTTCAAAACTGTATATATATATATATATACGCAGGTTATTTTAAACTAGTATTGTAGTGGGCCCAAATCTCACCCCGGATTTGAGGGCACCACAGGTTGGTATCAGAGCAACAGGTTACCAGTCCCTGAAATAGACAGGTTAGAACTGTATTAAGCAAGATCACATTTAATCAGACTCATGTAGAGTTTGAGTTAGGATCATTGGTTATGATCTTGGATTTTGAGATAGGATATGTATAGTACGCATATACTAATTGTGTAGCGATACAGTCTCCTACTGATCAGAGGCCGGAGCCTCAGCCTTTAGCCATTCGGGTGATTCGTGATCCAGGGTATCCTTAGGAGCCAGCTTCAGCGACCCCGGTGATTCAGTTACCCCCAGACGTGTTCTCGAGGCCAGTGCATCTGAGGCCATCCCTTGATCCTATGCCTTCTTCGTCTGATGCTACTTCCGCGAGTGTGAGAGGAGATTTGATGGTGGTTAGGATGATAGCAGCAGCTCGGTTTGAGGGGATGACGGCAGATGGCAGGGAGCCGACTGTAGCGGAGCTGAGAGGTTTGGTGACTTATATGCTAGAGGGTTTGGAGGGCATTGAGCGTGATGCTTAGGGGTATGGGTGATGTAGTTGAGGGTGGAGTTATGTAGATAGTAGCTGACTCTACTCATGTTTTGCTTATGTATGTATGATGTATGGGATATAGTTGTAGTTCATCAGCAGAGCAGTGTGGGAATAGTAGGACCCAGTTTTTGGCGATTGTATTTCTGCGCTGTTGAGTAGCGGATAGCTGTATATCTAGTTGTACCCCACTTTTGGTGACCTTGAAGCACCTAGTGCGTTGTACTGATCCAGTAAATATATGATATTGTAGCTGTTCATTTCTGTTATATTTATCCTGTCATTTTCCTTCATGCATTTTAATTCCAGTAATAAAACTTTGTGGTCATTTTGTTAACCAGGTTCCATTAGCATATTCTGTTATACCTTGTGGGCCACATTATTCATATTGAGATTGTTTCACTTGATATCAGTATAACATTGATATAACTTTGAATATGATCAGGTACAGTTGTTCGATGCACTTTTTATACCTTTTGAAATTGTGATATTAAATTGTAACTTTTGTGTAGGAATATGCCTCCCAGGAGAAGAACTACCAACCGTCCACCTCCCCGAAACCCGGAAACTGAAGAAAACCCAAATAATCACATGGACCCAGCTATAGCCCAGATTCCTCAAATTCTTACCCAACAGACAGCTAATCTAGCACAACAACAACAGCAGATAATACAACAGCAGCAACAGCTTCAGCAGCAAATGCTACAGCAGCAGCAAAATCAGCAACAGCAACACCAGGAACAGGGCAATCCAGTGGTGACCTTTAAAACATTCCAGGCTGTTAAGCCACCTGAGTTTAAAGGGTCAGCGGATCCAGTAGAAGCCAATACATGGCTGAAGGAGATTGAGAAAGCGTTTGCATTGGTTAGAGTTGGGGAGGAACAGAAAACAGAATATGCGAGCTATCTTTTGAAGAATGAAGCAAATTATTGGTGGGAATCAATGAAAGTGACCCAACCTGAAGGTTTGATTACTTGGGCGACATTCAGGGAGTTGTTTATGGAGAAATATTTTCCAGGATACATGCAAGATCAATTGGAGATAAAATTTTTGGAGCTAAAGCAAGGTACCATGACCGTTGCAGAATACGAAGCTAAGTTTACAGAGTAAGCTCGGTTTGCACCAGCTTATGTGGATACTGAGAAGAAGAAAGCCAAAAAGTTTCAGCAAGGGTTGAAAGCTTGGATTCGAGGTAAGTTGGCCATTTTGGAATTAGATACGTATGCAGCAGTAGTGCAGAAAGCCATGATTGCAGAAGCTGAGAGTGAGATGTCCCAGAAAGAGAGGGAAGGAAAGAAAAGAAAGGCAGGATTTAGTGAGGGGAACCAGCAGCAAGGAAGTTCTCACAACCGTGGTGGCAAGAAACCAGGATTCCAGTCAGGGAAGTCTGGGGTCCACAAGAAGCCCGATGGAGGAAATGAGGAGCAAGGGGGTCAACAGAAGGTTATGAACCAAACAAGACAACAGAGACCACCTTTGGCAGAATGTAAAATCTGTGGTAAGAAGTACCCAGGACTTTGTCAGAAGCCTCACGCCACCTGTTTCAAGTTCAACCGGAAAGGGCATTTCGCGAATGAGTGTCCGAATCAGACTCCAGTAGCTAAGACAGACATTATGTGTTATAAATGTGGAAAGCCAGGGCATATTGCGAGGAATTGCAAGGCCCCAGCACCAGTCAACGAAGTTCTAAGGATAACAGGGCCGCCCGCCAGGCCAACTCCTCCAACAGCCAAAACATTCAATATGACCTTGAGAGATGCTGTTCGAGATGCGAACGTAGTTTCAGGTACTCTTGCTATTAATTCAGTATGTGCAAAGGTATTGATTGATTCCGGAGCTTCTAAGTCCTTCGTGTCTAAGGAGTTTGCTAATAAATTGAATTATGAGGTTAGACCCTTGAAGGAAGTATTACATATAGAAGTAGCAAATAGCGAATGAGTTCCTGTGAGTCAAGTATATCCTCAGTGTAAAGTTGAGATATTAGGGCACTATTTTGATGCGGATTTGATACCTTTCGGTTTAGGAGAGTTTGATGTAATTTTAGGGATGGATTGGTTGTTGAATTATGGAGCACATATAGATTGTCAAAATAAGAGGGTGACACTAAGAGATTCAAACGGTAAGGAGGTTCTATTCAGAGGCCAGAAGCAAAGGAAGGAGTTTTTGACGATGATTCAGGCCAAGAGGTTATTACGCCAAGGATGTGAAGCATACTTAGCCCATGTAGTGGATCTTAACAAACAAGCAACTAAGCTAGAGGAGATTCCCATAGTGAACGAATTTCAAGATGTTTTTCCTGACGAATTGCCAGGGCTACCCCGAGATAGAGAGGTAGAGTTCGCGATTGATTTAGCTCCAGGGACGCAACCTGTTTCTAAAGCTCCATACAGAATGGCACCAGTTGAAATGAAAGAGTTGGCCGTACAATTGCAAGACTTGTTGGATAAGGGGATGATCAGGCCGAGTGTTTCTCCGTGGGGAGCACCAGTATTATTTGTGAAGAAGAAGGACGAAAGTCTGAGATTATGCATTGATTATAGAGAGCTAAACAAGTTAACTATCAAAAACAGATACCCGTTGCCAAGGATTGATGACTTGTTTGACCAGTTGAAGGGTGCCGTTTATTTCTCTAAGATTGATCGGAGATCGGGTTACCATGAACTCATGATTAAGCCGGAAGATGTACCTAAGATAGCTTTTCGAACCAGGTATGGACATTATGAATTTCTAGTTATGGCATTTAGACTGACGAATGCTCTTGCAGCATTCATGGATCTAATGAATAGAGTCTTCAAGAAGTACTTGGACAAATTTGTGATCGTGTTTATAGATGACATTTTGATATACTCAAAGACGGAGGAAGATCATGCAAATCATTTGAGGATAGCATTGGGGATGCTAAGGTGAGAAAAGTTGTATGCAAAATTTTCAAAGTGTGAGTTTTGGTTATGAGAGGTTAAATTCTTAGGACACGTGGTTAGTAGTGAAGGCATAACAGTGGATCCAGCGAAAATTGAAGCCGGCATGAATTGGGAAAGACCGAGGACACCGACAGAAGTCAGAAGCTTCATGGGATTTGCAGGATATTATCGAAGGTTTGTTCCGGATTTTGCCAAGATAGCATCACCATTGACGAAACTTACCAGGAAAAATGAGAAGTTTGTTTGGAATGACAAATGCGAAGAGAGTTTTCGGGAATTGAAACAAAGGTTAGTAACTGCTCCAGTTTTAGCACTTCCAGATGATCAAGGAAATTTTGTGATTTATAGCGATGCTTCTCATAAAGGCTTGGGATGTGTTCTTATGCAACATGACAGAGTGATTGCGTATGCCTCTCGACAACTGAGACCTCATGAACAAAAGTATCCCACTCATGATTTGGAATTGGCAGCCATAGTGTTTGCACTGAAATATGGAGACATTACTTATATGGGGAGAAATGCGAGATTTTAACCGATCACAAGAGCTTAAAGTATATCTTTACTCAAAGGGAGTTAAATATGAGGCAACGAAGATGGTTAGAGTTGATCAAAGACTACGATTGTTCTATAAATTATCATCCAGGGAAAGCGAATGTGGTGGAAGATGCCTTAAGCAGAAAAGAGAAATTGAACATGTTGACGACGACAACAGAGTTACATAAGGAGTTCGATAAATTGGAAATAGAGGTGCGTATTCTAGTTCCTACTACAGAAATGATATATGAGATGACTTTTCAGCCAGAATTATTGGAAAAGATAAAGAGATGTCAAGAGGAAGTAATGAACCATGATATAGGAGAGTTAACAAGAGAAGAGATATGCAGTCAGAAGGATGATGAAGGAACCCTACATGTTTCTTCGAGAATTTGGGTACCTAACGTGACAGAGCTAATGCAGGAGATTTTACGTGAAGCACATAATTCAAGATTGTCTATCCATCTAGGAAGCACCAAGATGTATCGGGACTTAAAACAAAATTTTTGGTGGCCAGATATGAAGCAAGAAATTGCAGAATGGGTTAGTAAGTGTTATACATGCCAAAGAGTCAAAGCTGAGCATCAGAGACCTAGTGGATTATTGCAACCGTTGGATATTCCTGAGTGGAAATGGGAGCACCTAGCTATGGACTTTGTAGTCGGACTACCAAGAACGAAAGCCAATCATGATGCGATTTGGGTGATCATAGATCGTTTGACCAAATCGGCACACTTTCTGCCAATCAACGAGAGATTTTCACTTGCCAAGTTGGTACAGCTACATCTAAAGGAAGTGGTTATGCGTCACGGAGTGCCAGTAACTATCGTGTCAGATCGAGATCCACGTTTCAACTCCAGATTTTGGAAACAGTTTCAAGAATGTTTGGGCACTAAGCTTAAAATGAGTACAGCCTATCATCCGCAGACTGATGGACAGAGTGAACACACGATCCAAACTATTGAAGTCATGCTTAGGACATGCGCACTGGATTTCAAGGGAAGTTGGGATGAACATCTACCCCTAGTGGAATTCTCTTACAATAACAGCTATCATGCGGGTATTGGGATGCCGCCATACGAAGCCTTATATGGAAGGAAGTGTAGATCTCCGGTATATTGGGACGAAGTTGGAGAACGCAAAATGTTAGGACCAGAGCTATTACAGCAAACAAAGGAAAAGGTTGAAGTCATTCAGAAAAGGTTGATTGCTGCCCAGAACAGACAAAAGAAGTATGCGGATAGAGATAGAAAGGATATGAACTATGAGGAAGGAGAGCAAGTGTTACTGAAGGTCTCACCTTGAAAGGGTGTCACGAGATTTGGCAAGAAGGGAAAACTCAGTCCGAGATATGTTGGGCCTTTTGAAATCCTCAGGCGAGTTGGAAAAGTAGCGTGTGGGTTAGCCTTACCACCTCACATGAACCATATTCACAACGTTTTTCATGTATCGATGCTCAAGAGATATCATCCAGACTTAAGTCATATAATCGAATACGAGCCTATTGAGATTCAACCAGACCTAACTTTTGTAGAACAGCCTGTAGCGATTCAGGATAGGATGGATAGGAAGCTGAGGAATAAGACAGTTAAATTAGTAAAAGTTTTTTGGAGGAATCCGAGAGTTGAAGAATCAACTTGGGAACTTGAGAGCGAGATGCTCGAAAAGTATCCTCATCTATTTACTTAGGTGAGATTCTGGGGACAGAATCCTTTTAAGGGGGAAGGTATAACGCCTTGAAAATTTTCTATATTTATAATTAATTATTTAATATTAAATGTGAATTATATGGCATATAAATTGTTGAAGAGGTGAAGTATGTGTGGAATATTATCTGTGGGCTTAATTGACGATTTATATGTGTCGTGTATGCCCGGGTATTTTTTTAATTTTATTTTTGGAGATTTAATTCCATTTAATTGTATTATAATTATCTTCTGCGAATTTTGTAAAATCATTGGGATCAATAAAAATTATGAAATCTTTCGTATTATTGACTTTATTAATTTAGTTGAGTTTTAAAAATAGTAGGTGGGTTTATTGTGATTTTTAAGGATTTTAAAATGATTTTACGAATTAATTTGTGTTTTATGGATTTAATCTTGTAAAATTCGTATTTAATTCATTTTTGATCCTAAAAATATTTTAAAAATATGCGGGTGATCGTAATTATGTATTCTTCATTTTAAAATTTTAAAATATAATATTCCACCCATTTTTGTATTTAATTGTGATTTTAGAAATTATTTTATGAATTTCGTTTAAAAGAATTCATGAAAATGTTTTGTTTTAAAATCTTTCCCCAAATCAAATAAAACCTAATCCCTAATTCTATCTAAACTATTAACATCAGTCTCTCTTTAATCTCTCGACTCTTCCGGTCTCTCTCTCTCTCTCTCGAAATATCTCGAACAATCTTTCCTCTCTTTTTCTTGGAAAAACTCTCAATCTCCTCTCTTCCCCGAATTTCTAGCATCTCTGAGTTGGTCCTGTTGAATTCCACTGGTAAAGACCCCTATTTCTCTTCCTCTATGTCTTACAGCGTGTATGGTGGCATTGAATTGGTTGTGTGGGTTCGGCAATTGGGCGAGTGTTGTGTTTACTGTGATGGTGAAATCATGTGTGTGTGTTTAAGGCCGTGTGTGTGTATTGTGTACCAGTGTGTGTGTGTGAAACAGAGTGCGTGAGTGTGTGATTGTAGTGTGAGTGCAGTGCGTGTGTGCGTGTGTTCTTCGTGTGTGTGTGTGTGTTTATTCAAAGTGGGTGTGGGAGTTGGGCCATGTGTTTGGCCGTGTGAAATGTGTAATGGCTGGATTGTTGGTGTAATGGTGTGGATACTATATTGTCCGATTTAATGCCCCGTTAACTATTCCCCTGGCTTATGTTGATTTATTTGCAGTGTTCGACTATACATCATTGCAGTGCCTGTTGAGTATTTTGCGATTTAAACTGAATACAATTACACATTCTGTATGATGAATTTCGAGGAATAAATTGTAAATTTTCGTATAATAATTAGTAAGTGTAGAGTCCCGAGATGGAAACCCTAAATTAGGGTACCCTCGGGATTTTGCCCCCTCGACGGTGATTTAATTTGAGTCGGGGGTATAAATAGGCGATGATGTATACCTGAGCCGAGATAAATCTTATAAATCATACTAATTGTTTCGTATTTAAATTTCCCAGAATTGTAAGTCTGTTTGGTATAATTAGTTAATATGAGAATTATTCGCATTGAATCAGTTATAATTTGAATTATTGGCTGGGATTGTATTTATATTAGTAATTGATTTGTTTGGGTCGGTTGTATTCCGACGGGTAGTGCGTTAAATAAAACGATCCCGTCAAAATTTTTCTAAAATCTTAATTATACAAATTACGAGTTAATTATATAAATGTGGTAGTTGGATTGTATTTGAACCCTAATCGACTAATTGTTAATTGTTGTTTAGTAAGGTTTGAAATTTGCTTAAGGCAAAAAACACGGGAAAACGAAGACTTGTTTTGATCAAAGCCAGGGTTCGTTTTTTAAGTTTGACGGGAAAGCGAATCTCGCCGATAATCAATATGGATTCATAAAAAAGAAAACGAATCCGCGTAATGCCTCCCAGACAATAAAATATGTTGACGAACTCGAACAAGAGCTCAAAGGCATTCGTAAAACAAAAAATACGCTGATGGGGGTCGAGCATACTATGTGTAATGAAACAAAAGAGTTAATTAAGTCCCAATTTTGTAAAGATGCGTATTATTACTTTTACTTTGATACGTTTTTATATCATATTAAGGGATTAACGAATGGGTAGAATTAGCATAGGAGTACGTCGAATATTAAATAGAGTACTGAAGTAGTATTTTTATGTGTAGATTTGAAGGAAGTAGGTCCCAGTGACAAGGGCAAAGGCAAAGCAGAGTAACCAGCCTTGATTAAGGCAAGTAACCTTAACTTGTTCCTTCAATTATATCGAATATTGTTTCATTTGTACTTGATTATACAACCCTACTTGTGTAGATACACCATGTTGTGTTGATTTACTTCCTCTTTTAATATCAATTCCATTCATAACTGCTGAATCATAATTACTTGATCATACTCACTTGATGCTATGTATGCTGAACCTGAAATATTACTCCTCATTGAAAATGAATAAAATGCTAGATACCTGATCTCTTGTCTGAATTATTGAATTATACCGTGACTCTAATTAAACAGGGTAGTCGATTGTCCCGACCCCTGGCCTGAGTATTAAAGATAGAATTGGAAGTTTTATTAAATAAAGAAAATGTTTTCAGGACTAAAGACGCCAATCAGTACATGAGTATTATGTTAGGCCAAAATGGGCCATGGATCCAATTGAGTATTTGGATATACCAAGAGAGTATATCTGGAGTTTTAGTGAGACTGATCATCCACTTTAACTCATAGCGTCGAAAAATGAGAATCCAATGCTAATCTATAAATTGATTATCCAGTGACAACAATTGTTACCATTTGACCCTGAGTTCTGCGTATCATTATTGATTTGTTTTACCATTGTTTTATAGTTGATATATATACTTGCTGAGCCAACTTGTTGCTCACCCTTGTGTTATATCTAACCTTTCAGTGAAATCAGAAGATGACATCGCCTAAGACTATGATTATAGGGTTTCCAGGACTCGAGCAGACAGTCGAGATTTAGATTCCCGCTGAGGTTCTTGATTTAGTTGTTGGATAGGATTTTGAGTAGATTGTGGTTGTAATGGTTTAAAATTGAATTAAATGTAATAACTTAGACATTTGGTCGTTGGTGTGGGTCCCTTATCGGGTCAACCCAACGATATTAGTAAATTGTAATAATTTATCTTTTGGGTTAGTTTCTGTTTCATACTGTAACCTGTTGTGATCCTGGTATGTTTCGGGGTTTGTTTTCAAAACTTTATATATATATATACGCAGGTTATTTTAAACTAGTATTGTAGTGGGCCCAAATCTCACCCCGGATTTGAGGGCGCCACATTTTTTTTGCTGGATGGATAGTGGGTAAAAAAATAACAACTTTTTGTATTGGGTGCCCCTCCGCGGGGCCAATGGATCTATTAGATCTAAGGTGTTCTTTATTGTTTGTTATATAAGGGTGTTCTGTATGGAGCAATGAGCTATATATATATATATATATATATATATATATATATATATATATATATATATATATAATAAACGGAAGACCCATCATAATCATTAAAAAAAGAATTAATTCTTATTTATTAAATACACCATCTATTTATCTTTGTAAGAAAAGAAATATAGAGCATTAAAATATCAGTTTCTCTTCTAACCATAAAAATAATTCCATAATTTCATACCATTTTTCCTTTTTCAGTATGTCGATCTGTAACCATTATCAATTCTTTCTTTAAAAATCTTGGGGATATCTATTGTCACTTGATACGTTAGGACGATGATCAGTCGCATAATCGTACATGCTCTCTGTTTACTACTAGTAGAAGGAATGATCCAACCTGGTCGTCATCCCTGGAGGAAAGCTCTCTGCTACATCCCCCTTCGGCATCTCTTGGGCCGTAATAAAATATTGAGTGCTAGACTGTGCCGAACACAGCCTCTTACGCTTGCTGTTGCAATCCCCCTTTTTATCAAATCATTATTCCATTTATAAAACACCATTCCATATTTTCCATTTTCTGTTTCAATTCCATTCACATATATCATTTCCATTTCCATTTCCATTTCCATATATCATCATCTTTAAAATACATACATCATAATACTTTGATTATAACTCAGACATCTCCTTCGTATTTATTAAAGTCAAATATGCTCTTATATACAAAATATTTCAACTATTTTAAAAGTATTAAATAATAATCAAATAATATTTATTAAATCACAAATGTTTAAAGATTATCTTTAACATAATATCATAAACTATATAACCCTAGATAACAACTGATACCATTCTCTTTCATATCCCTTTAGATCATAGAGTATATTCGCTCTTTCCATATTCATATCCATATCCAATAATCTCAACAAACAGGAAATATATCCCTAACCATATCATCATATAAGATTCATATATTATCTACCAAAACCAATTTTTTTCTTTGAACATAAACAGTTTATTGAAATAAGGATAAAAGAAATCTTGCCTCGATCCCTAATTCCAAGAGAAATGATCCGGTGTTCGTCTCGAGTATCTATAGAAACGAAAAGGACCACCATCAGAATATATTTCACTTAACCACTTAACCCTTAAATATATATATAATAACACCCTTGACACATAATATAAGTTTAACATACTATTTATAGACCAAAAGTTCCAAGGACTTATCCATTATTAAATTCCATAAAAGTTTCAGTGTTTTTCACCATTTCTTTATTAACCACACATGATTGTAAAATTTCTCATAAATTATCAATTTCGAATTTTGACACAAGGTCAGTGGGGTTTGACTCTCTATTTACCCTACTATATTGTCTCAAAATTTCATAACTTTTAAAGATGTTTAAGTATGGTAATTATAGCCTCAAAGTTGACACAATTGCATTTTCTCGGTTTCCGAACGACTTTCACTAAAACTCACTTTTCTCCTAAACCGTTCATTGGATTTTGACGTACTTTATATCAAAACAATCTTTGAACTAAGCTCTATCCTCTCATGGTCAGTTAGCACCCTGGACAGAACCCTAACCATACGAGTATGGTTGTCAAAAACAGGGCATCTTTTGGTTTAACGAAAATTGGGCATTATAACGGCTATATTTTCATACTTCCCATAATATAACTCCTCCAAATCCAACATCCAACACATATACCAAACCCTACACCATGTGGTCATCATACCAACCATGGTTACAAGCACTCACAATCTCTCCATGATCCATCAAAACACTTATAAACATTTATATAACCATGATTTCATATTTTACAGTAACTTATTCCAAAAACCAACCATAAACTCAAGATTCAAGCTAGGGTTTCAAGTAGTATACATTTCTTGGAGTGTGTACAAGCCTTAATGCACCTTTTTAACCTTTATATCACCTTAGTATAGCTTAGATCTTCCAAAGAAACCAAGAAAACTAAAGTTGGTTTCTAAGATTTAGTATTCATCATCAATCTTGTAAAATTCATAATAAATCGAAAAATAAGAGTTTGGCTCTCAAATTTTTACCACATCTTGGCCTCTTCATAAGCTTTGATTTGAGCTATAGATCACCGCAAACAAAGCTTCCTAGCTATGGTTTTGATCCCATTTTTCCCACTGGACAGAAGCTGTAAAGGACTAGGCAGGTTCGGTTCTTCAACTTGGGGAAGGGATTTGACTAGGCTACACTACTTTGTTGGCCATGAAATTTTGCGCGAATGATACTCATGGAGTGGATAAGCTATATTTAAAATATGGTGATTTTATCATGGGTAGAAATGGAGATATGAATTTTTCTTTCCTCCTTGTTCTTGCTGGGCAGTTTGGAAGAGCTTGAAGTTTTCTTTGTTTTCTCTCTTGGATAATGACTTTTGTGACTTGTTTCTATCCCTTTAACATCAGATCTTATCTCTTAATTAAGTGGGTTTGAAGTCCACCAATGAAATCAAGACACGTGGGTGTGTTTGAATGAGTTATCCACTTGCTTTGGTAAGTTACATGCATATCCTTGCCTTTAATCTCTTATTTCCCTTATAGCCTTGCCCCTTCACTAATTCCATGAGCCATACTCTTTAATTACTTGCATTTGCAGCTCCTTGGAGCCTCTTGGACCTTCATGGCTTAGGTTTTGGACCTTAGGGCTTTTGAGTTGGGCTTTGGACAAAGTTCTCTCGTCGTTTGATTCATCGATTGAATTCTGTGATCGTTCCAATGGTGTCTCCTTTGTAAATCTCTTGAATATATTTTATCCTTTCCCACATCATATATTAATGTGTTAGGGTGGTTCAAATCCCCAAGTAGATATTAAATCCAATATCCTTGGTATATTTTCTTTATTTCAGAATTTGCTCTCCCGGTTTCTCAAGCGTTCTCAAACTAGTTGCATTCTCTTTGCTCTAGGATTATATTCTCAATCCTCTTTCCCTCTCATAATATATCCTCCCTTGGACTTCTAATTTTTATTGTCCTTAACTCATGATTCATTCACTTGATCGCTTAATCTCGTTATAAAGTTTCAGCAGCTTCTAGAACGTTCGTTCTAAATTCTCTAATCAAATATAATAAAATTCCAAAATATTAAATTCTCAATTCCTCAAATTTAATATCTCATTTCCAAGTGGTTCTAAATTGTTTAACAATCTAAATTCCTCTGGCACTCCCTTGACTTAATAATCCCCTGGTTTAACCTAATTTCACATGTTCCTCAAAGTATACACCCTTTTCATATTCTATACTATTTAATATCCAATACAATAGTGCTCAATTGAAATCAAGCATCTTAAAAATCTATACTCAGGAATTTCTAAAATCCGTCATCGTTTCGAGTAACTCATTTTTATAGTACAACAATAATATGGTTTCCAATTATTCATTTTCCATTTCGAATATAGGATACTTACATACCATTTCCCTAAATCCTCACAATTACTATTTATTCAGGTACTGTAGCATTCTAAAAGTTAGGGTTATTACAGTCTTCCCCCCTTAAAAGGATTCCGTCCCGGAATCACGTTGAAAATATCGATAAATACCTTTCTCACCTGACACCCTCTAATTCTCAGATTACTTCCTTCATCCTTTAGTTCTTTCATAAACATCTCTATCTTGTCTCTGCAAAAATACACCAACATAAACTTGCTTGTCATTCATCCACATGCCATTTAGCTTATCAATAGCAGTACTTTCACTATCTTTCCTTGCCAACCTCCTCCTGTATTCCGTCATTCTATATTATCTCATCTCTCATTTGTCTTTTAACTAAGGGTATCGGCTACCACATTGGCCTTCCCTGAATGGTAGTGTATCTCACTATTGTTTAACTATATTTTGATCTCTATCATGACATAAAATATTAATACTCCAACATTTGTATATATATCATCTCTGTAAAATTTTCCAGAAAATAGGCTATAAGACTATTCCTTGAAACAATTGTAAGAAAATATTATTTATAATATTTATTTCCTGTTCGTACTGATACAAGTAGATACTCTTCCTTTATCCTTGAACAATGTTCTTGCTCCTTCCCTTAATCTCCTTTTTATAAAATCCTCTAACCCTTAACAGATATTGATTTGGATGACATGAGAATAACTTCTTTTCTTACAACATCATAACTTACTTCCTAAGAGATAGATTATTCTTATCTAATTTATCAACCTATTTACACCATTCATTGATCTAGTCGATCCTTAACCAAACATTCACACTTAAGAATTTTAAATTAGAGCGTACCTGCAATTACCTCCGGATGCCTATCTCGTTTCCTAAGGTCATCTTTTACACACTTGACACAGGTAGTATTAGTCTTAGGATACTCAAACCATTTCACTCTAAATTAGTAGCATATTCTTGCATGCTTTTATCCACAAATTCGGTCATCCGATAACAGAGGTCGCGTATATTCACCACTTGGCTATCCAATTCTCTATTACTTCCTGATGAACACTCTTTCCTTTTTATTAAAAATAACTTGGAAAATTACTAACAACTGTATTCCCCCTTATTATCACTCTGTTTTGAATCCAGGGTTTTAACCCTTATTAATACCTCCTTACTCTTATTTCTCCCGTATTAACAAAGTATGAAGCATTTCTCCACAATTCTATAACTTTCACTCATAATTCTTCTCACGAAATTCCTTCCTCTCTTGTGTTGAAACGCTTCTAGATCTAGTCATCTCTTAACGAAATTTCCCTTGGAATCTCAAGTTTTCTTGTATAGTCACGTATACTCTAATCCTTGCTTCCATTATCCCATTCATTAATGAAATCTTCTATATTCAAAATAATTGATAGAATTAAAAAAAACTTTGATTTGAAACGAACCCAGAAACAAGCAAGGGTCCCACAACAATTCATAAGATTAAGAGTTTTAAATAAGTTTTATTTGAAACAAAAGGATATCTGAGAAATAAATATTAAGGAAGAACCCGTATGTCATACAAGGGGGGGCGTCCCCTCCTGAATTTCAATCACACAGACAGATCATCCTTGTGTATACATATAGAATTGTTCCTCTTAGTTGGAGTAAGAAATATAAAGGAAAATTTAAATCACGATGATATATACCACCTTTCGAAAATAATCTTAGAGAAATATTTTGACTAAGATAGATCGAATAAAATTTTGAAATACATTCCAAGGGTACCAGAAAGTTTGAAAAGATACAGGCCCTTTTTGAATAAGAGGTGATAGATGACCCTGGAATTACTCACCAGTGGAGGAAAATTTGAAACTCAATAATATAATTTGGCAGGGCTTTAGGAAATTTTGAAAATAGGTACCGTTAATAGCCTCTGCCCAATTGCAAATCCCAATAATGGAAGGTTTTCCTCAAATACCATTTATTTCTCTTATCAATCCTGTATGCTACATAAGCCTAACACTTTTGGCATAATAGCCTTTTCATTTAAGTCAATCTTGAAATTTCTCAGTCTGTCTTGGTCCTTAAGGTATATCTTGGCTTTACCGACCAATCTCAGTTTCACCATTTCATCTTCGCAACCAATTGAAACAATTAGTGTCTGTTCACCAATCCACTTACCATATTACTTCAAACTCCCTTCAGCTCAAGAAGATTTAAATACCCTTAACATCATATTGAAATTTCTTATAATTCGGGAAGTACATAACTATTTCCATGAATCCCCTAAAATCACCTTAACTTCATGTCTCGGGCGATCTATGCCCTTACCAACCAATACTTGTCTGTAAGAACCCTAATTTTTGTAATATTTTCTTTTATATAATATCATACGACATTGTCAATTTGGAACCTTTTTAGTCATCCCTGTTGTTTAATGGAATTGATTGTCTGAGAAATTATGTTGTTACATTCACTATGTAAGAAAAAGGGAAGATTGCTGAAGGCAAAGGTCTTATTGCTAGTAAGATTTATAAAACTTGGGATTTGAGAGTTATTAGAGTATTAAAAGGTTTCTAAGGGATTATGACAAGGAGTTATGGATATTCGAGGAATTTACACAATTAAGTACTTAAGGAATTACAAGGGAAATCTCTACGCGACAAAATATTATTACGAGGAGTTAATTAAGATACGATAGGAATTAAAGATTAAGTGACAAGAATTGGTGGAGAAATAATGATACAAGGAAAGATATTGCATGCAAGTCCCATGCAACTAGATTGTTAGAAAAGCAAACAAGAAATGCAAAAGTAACTAGAGGAAATAGTAACTAGTTAGTGCATTATTCTAAGGGACAAGGAGGTATGGTGTGTCTAGCCTACTACTAGGCTTGCCAACATGTGATACAATAATACACATAACAACTACACATCACAATTACATATCACTTTATTCAAAATCACCCAAGCAAACCACTCTCTCTCTCTCCCCATTACAAACTCTCGGCCCAAGCACAAATGAAGGAGAAGAAATTTATTTTCTTCAACTTCGGATCACTTACAATTCAAGGCAAAATTCCTAGGTCCTCTACACTCCATATAGAAGGTATGCTATGAATTTCAAGCCATTCTAACCATCCAATCTTGAGTTATTAATTGTTGAAGATTGAGTGAATAGTAACCATGTATGTTTATCTTTTAGATCTTGAAGGATTTAGGTCTTTAAAGGCTCATCCAAGTGTTCTTAGTGGTTGTAAAGCTCACCCAAGGTCTTTAGCTACTCAAGAAGGTATAAAACTCCAAACCCCTCTTAGCCATGAATTATTTGTGGTGTTTAATATTAGATCCATAGATGTTAGTGTGAATCTTGGACATATTAGTTATGGATGATGTAGATCTTGAGTTTAAATGTTGTGGTTGTGATTTTTAAGCTTGTGGTTAGTGTATGTAACTCCATGTATGCTATAGAGTATGATCTTGGTGATTTAGATGTTGGTTGTGATGGTTATATAAGATTCTTGAATGGTTAAGTGGTATAAGCATGCTGAGTAATTTTCCAGGAACTTGTACTGTCTTGTAGGAGGGTTTTGAACCCCTAAATCTTGTCCCCTGCAGTCCTAATATATATTGTTGGAAAGGTATTTGAATGTAGTTTCCAGAAATATAAGGTTCATGACTAGGTGATGTATGGATTTTGAGTTATGGCCTGAGAAGTGAAATGTGTTTCTGGAATCCGGACTGCACTAAATGGTCCCCTTATGAACCTTGTTTAAACCCCTAAAAATTTAGGTAGGATCATGGAAAAATTGGAGGAGCTAGTAAATGCAGTGGTGAAGGCTACCCAAAAAGAATTAGATTAAAATATGTATATTTAAATTTTATAAAAATGTTAGAGTAAAATTCGCGCAAGGGAAAAAGTCGTAAGTGGAGTGTGATTTAAGGGGTAATGAATATGATTCGGATGTGGTAACCAAATTAAGTTGAATAAGTGACGAGCGTAACCGAGTGATGACATAAACCTATAGTGGGGCTAGAGGGTCATAAGACGAAGTCATTAAGTTAATTTTGTACCCCCTAAAACCTCGCAATTAAAAGAGATATTGTTAAGGTACTAACGATCGGCTATTGCTTATGTATAGATCATCCCACTTCGCAAGCTCGACCACCCCAACCTCACCAAGGCAAGTTTACTTTTCAAAACTTACATATATAAGGACTTTCACTGTTGTGTTTGTAGTTTTCAATCGTATCAAATGTTTATGCTTATTGAAGTAATGATGAAATTGAGATGTATAAGCACATATATGTTTGCACCCCTTGAACCTTGAATGAAATGTTTTCTTCGGACAACGACTCTAGCAGTAGAGGTCGTAGCGGTCCATATATACTATTGACCGGGGAGCGGTATATTATTATATTGTAATTAAATTGCGAAAACCCGAAGGGTCATTCAGGAAGTATCGCATACTCAAGTAATTATTTTTATATCAACATAAATACTCAAAATACCTATCTTGGATTAAAAGCTTATTTAATTAAATATTTATTTTATTAATTATTAATATTAAATCTTAAAATATCATTTATTAATTATTGTTCATTATTTTAAAGACAAAGCTAATCCAAGATACCTTTAGCACTTTCAAACTCGAACTCTTTCGAACTCAAAACATTTTCAAAAACCCCCGGTCAGGTTTGCTTCTTGTGTGATTTCAAGAATCATCGGTCGACTGATGTCGGACCTCAATTACGTAGTTTTCAATCAAAATCAAGTTTTTAAAAGAAAAAGAAAAAAGGACTCTGGCAGGTGTGGGAACCGTTGACGAACGATTCCCGGGATGTGTAAGCGGCCGTGAGCCATGCGGTCCATCAATTATTATTCCGGCCCAGGTGTTGCCGAAGGATGATTACCGATGTAGTTTTCATCGAGGGTGATTACGGATGTAGTTTTCACCCGGGGATAGTTACGGATGTAGTTTCTATCCTTCTACTGGTAGAGAAGACCCGCGGATTATTGGACTTGGATGTGGCGACTGATCATCGTCAATCCTTGTCAGGTTTTTATGTTTTCCTCCAGTCCCATCCTCCACTTTGGAAAAATACTCAAACACTGCTTCTTGGGCCTAAGTGCCAAGTTGCCGATAGTGTGGCTTTTGATAAGAAAAATATTGACATCATGGAGTATCTAGAACTGCAAGATTTTCTATAAAGATTGGCACGTGTTAGTGCACTCTTGCAATTATTTCAAAGAATGAAATGTTTTTGAATGAGAAACCTTCTAAGCTAATGGAAGGAAAGAGGTTTGCAAAGATGTATTCCCTGTACAGTATGTTAACCATAGAGTGTGTTGCTGAAAATGATATACTCATATGTATATATTTTCAAACTTGTGATATATTGAAATAGGAACCTTATAAAGGGTTCATATGTTATTCTTAAAGCTCCTTAGTGAGTATAGATGTTGTATTCAAACACAGACATATATATTGTCCAATTATGATTTGAAATCTGAGATATACCCATATAGTTGGGAATGTTTTCGAAATAAACCACATTATTATTTTACAAAACGGTGAACTTGCTGAGCATTATGTAGCTCATTCTTGCTTTATAAAAACTTTTCAGAAAGAGAAGAATTTGGCCGATTAACTCCGCACCAGCAGAAGAGGAGTAGAAGAATTACCCCGGAGATGATTTAGTTCCTGATAAATACTACAGAGTAAGTCTGATAGGTTTTCAACTGTAATAGTAAGACTTGTCTTCAAGTACAGTTGTATAAGTGGAAGTGCGTAAGACTCTGGATTGTACAGATGAATTGTAATATTTAGTGTTACTTTTGAGTATCGTTTCTGAGGCTCTAACTTGTTTGTGCTTAAGGTTGAGGTCTGGATGGATGTATTGTTGAGTTGTAAAGTTAATACAGGTATGATATGGTTGGATGGTGATGTGACGACCTGAATCTTTGACCTCGGATTTGGGGGTGTCACAGAAATGGTATCAGAGCGATAAGTTACAGTACTCAGAAACGAGAGTGTTGAGAGTTAAGTCTAAGTAGGAGAATGACATACGAGATCGTAGTAAACTTATTATTGGACTACCAGAAGAGGTACCGGTGAGTAGAATGGACCGGAGTGTTTACTGGAGGTATTATACTAGGGTCGATAGAATCCTTAGAGACCTTCAGAATGATGAATAGAGAAGTGAGAGTCGTACATGACCTATCATAAGTAATAATATAGAAAGCAGAGCGAAATCTCAAGAGCAGCTGAGGTAGAGGCGATATTGCCAATATGATCGGATGATTAGGCTGGCATAAATTTTGTGGCCCATAGCCCTCCATAGTTTAGGAGGCGGCGTTTTAAGAATCAAGAAGTTTAGACTTCCCTACATAATTAAGAGTACTTAGTACTTGGAATAATGAAAGTCTTTTACTTTGGCTATAAGATCCGATTTTCGATAAGTAACGGGTTTACCTGAAGGTTGGTCACTAGGTCGTTGTGGATTCCATTACCCTTGATGGCGAATTTTACATGTGTTATACGAGAATGTTATCATAAGACGAGCGTGCTAGATAATTCCACGCATGATTCGGACGCTAGAGCATGGTAGTTCAACTTAGAGAACAAACAAGTAGAATTAACAAAGGGACTCAAGAGAAGTTGAATATGGTTGCAACGAGCGATTCAGTGATCTCGGAGCCTACCAAAAGAAAAGACCAGTGGTTCTAGTGTGGGATCCTTTGATAGAGATGTTATCAGGGACTACGTATATGTGTATTGTAGACCTCAATAATTTTTTTTGTATATGTTCACATACACACACCTGCCACTGAACCTATGGACTGCACTGAGATCCCGGAGAGATCTCTTTGATCTGTTCCCAGGGGGAACTGGCCACTTGTGATTCATGTCGGAAGGCATGAAGTAGGACCCTATGGACTTAGCAGGTGTCCCCGGAATAATGTGAAGCTTGGTCTTCAAGATAAAGCATGGAAATGACAGATATATTTGTGAAACCCTAACTCGATAGATGACTTTAAGATGATGATTGAGAGACGCACTAGTGGGTGTCTTGTATTACGAAGACGAAGAGATGGAGTTACCCTCATAATGGTGATAATGGAATGCACGAATGATTATTAACTTATTTTGGTAACTACCGGCTGGTGCACTACTTCATTTTAAACTGTTCACTAACCATGTTACCTCGATTAGTTTATATCAGGTAACCCTCCTAGATTTCTACTTCAAACTTGTGGAATAACAACCAGTGATGTACTTTCTCTAAACCGGGACTCATCCAAAGTATCTTAATTGATCCTCGAGCATTCTATTTGAAGTTTATAATTATTTCTGCTCAGGACTATTTACACTTTCTTTCAATTATCCAAGGAATGTTCAACAAATATTTCCTTAATTAATCGACGAATACTACTTAACGAATATCGATATTTGATTGCTTCTTTCATACTTGCACTCTTCAGTTGAGCTCATAAATATTCAACAAATTACTGAGGACATGGATGATCTAATGTCCAGACATCCCTCATGAATTCTTTCCTTCTATTCAAGATGAGATTGTACATCGTACATTGAAATCATAGTAAGGATATCATTTTGATATTGGTATTCCGAATTTAATTCTATTGTCGGATCTGATAAAGCATGTGTACGAAGGCACCCTTGGGTGGACCGATTCACTGATAAGTAATTTTTGATGAGAGGTTATCGATTGTTTCGATACCTAGAACATTCTCTTCAGATTTTATAGTTTTCTTTTTCAAACTTAATAACTTCTTATTTTCATTCGTTGTCCGAGAAGCCTAAAGTTTCTTCAATGGCTACGATGTTGAAATTCCGTTCTATCCAATTGAAACTGGCTAGTCGTTATGTCAATATGAATGACTAGTTGATTATTCTAACTACTCAAAATTGTAATGTTGTGAAGAACACCTAGCTAATTGTCCTAGCTAGTGGTGATGTCTCAAACAGGTGGACTAGCAAATTTGGTATAGCTAGTTGCTAGTGTTTCTTGAAAAGGACTAGTTATTGTTTCATTGGTCCAACTCCCAATTTAATTTATCCAGCAATTCTGCCATGCGTTTTGCCTACGGTAAAGCATGATGATGAAAGTTCGATGAATAACTTGATTGAGACCTAGTGAGGTCGCCCACTTGACTTGAACTCTTACCCATCTTCGTATCAGACTTTATATCAATTGAATATTTTATTCTTTCATTTTATACAATGAGAATTCGTTTGAAACCATTGATTACTTGAGTGACAAACTACTTCATTCTCTAATTGTCATGGAGTAGAATTGCTTTCTGTTGGCTGACCTTCATCGATGTGATTTTAGATTTCCTCTTATTATTCAGGAGGAAAAGTATCCACCCGATGTAAGAATTGTATAAAGACCGTCTTTATGACTTTTGTATCCAACAATCATTGCCCTTGTGCAACATTCTCTATGGTATCATATTACAGAATTATCAGGACGGGAAGGAATAAACCTTGTTGTATTCTTTCTGTCCATCCTTACATCTCCAAAAATCGAGACTCCTAGTATTTGGAACCATCAACATTCTTGGAACATCCAATGTGGAATTCTTATTGAAATTATATATTAGACCTTGTTATTTTGAAACCATTCCTTTCAAAGTGATTACTCTAAGGTGAACGGGAGGTACAATTATGAACCGTTACACCAATATGAGATCAAAAACCAAATGTTGTAATTGTGCAGCCAGAGCGTTATGCCGAGTATTTATTAAAGTAGAAATAACATGTCGGGGCATACCACAAGACCTTTAATATTAGTGTGGGGAAAGTTATAAGAAATGATGAGGTGGTTGGGAGTACGCTTCTACCAACCGTTGTCAGGATGTTATATTAATGAATTCTGGAGTTACCAAGCCTTTTCCTGATCCAGGAAATGCAAATCGATTGCGATGTAAAACATATCCTTGGAGGAAACTAACATGGAAGTGAGATGGACGAGAAAGGAACAAATATCGCGGCAAGAATGTGAAGCTTTACTTAGCTTAAAGGGATTGATGCACATAGAGAGACATATAGTTTAACAGGCCCCTAATAGCGAATGGATGCATGGATATATGCCAATGATCCTTCGAGATTACCACCTAATCAAGTTTATTGGGAATCGCAGCCGCATGCAGGCCTCGGGCTGATTGGCGCCAGTTGTGAAGGAGGACGTGCGTATGACATCTTACATATACCATCGAGAACTGATACCCTTATCGGAAATGGAGAAATTGTTGACCAGTTAAAACGCGTAGTTGTCTTTCAAAGATAAGGTTGAAAAGCAAGTTTCACCAACTCAAGATCGACCTCTGTACTGTGCCAAAGTTGGCATTTCACACTAATATAAACGTTATAAAATTGTGGTAGTGTCGTTTGAATGGACTAATGAGTCAGAAGCCTTTATGGATTAATGAACAAAGTTTTGGGATGAAATGAGATATTAGCAACAACCTCGTTGTTAGCTATACTTGATGATAAAAAGAGGACTTTGAGAGTCACGATGATGCGTCTTTCAAGAGTTTAAGAGGTGTGCTGATGCAGTAGAAAGGGGATGATAGCCTATACTTCTAAACAACATAAAGGTTACGAAATAGGATATACTAACCGTGAGTCTGGGATTAGTCATGATGGCGTTCACGCATAAAACTGAGACATTAACCTTATGAGAAAAGTGTGAAAATTTCTCCACAAGTGCCATAAATATATCTTCATATTAGAACCAAACATAAGAAAGAGAAGGTGACGAAAGGGAGCATGGGGTATAATGGAGAAATTTGTTATTACCCAGGAAAGGCCAGTGTGGTGGCCGATACCTATAGAAGGGCTTATTCGAAATTGGAATTCAGTCAGTATTGACCAAGAAAATAGAGTATGTACCATAAAGAATAATGTTAGAGGAAAATGACTAAATTATGGGGAAGGAAAAAGATGTATAGAGAATTAAGGGAATGTTTGGTAAACTGAAATGAAGAATGGTATTGGCAAACTATTAAGTACAAACGCGACATGCCAAAAGCAGAATGATAGAGATCTAGTGGATTAATTCCGCCTGTAGAAAATCTTGAACGTGGACAGAATTATAATGAATTTCATAAGTAGGTCGCCAAAGACCGAGCCAAGAGATGGCCCTAGTTGATTTATAATTGTTGGACCAAGTGATTTAACTACGAGAGACTTTCCATTTAGAAGATTATCGATTTATATACGGAAGAGATGGTGGTGCAATATAAAAACTTCTGCAGCGATTACGTCAGATAAAGACTTAAGGTTAAACTTCGAATAATGAAGGTGCTTTCAAGTATATTTAACAAAGAGATTGAGCGTATGTACTAATTTGATCTGTGGCTGACGGACAGGGAAGAAGAATTATCCAGACGATCGAATTTATATTTAGTGTCGTGCCTTAGGTTTCGCGGGGCAGTCGAGAATAAAACTTATCCGTGAAATGAATGTTGTTATCACGATCATCACCATGCGAACGTAAGGACGTCTCCTGTAGAGCGTACTTCGAAAGAAGAAGTTTCGCTTTTCTTGCGTTACGAAGAAGTCAATGAACGAGGGACATAGTAGCTGAACTGGTTCGACGTATACCGAAGACTGTACAGTATCCATAGCAAGTGGTAACGGCTGACGGGAGGCAACACATGCCTGCTAATCAAGCGAAGGAAAATGAGGAATACCGTGCGTATTGACGTTGTCTCAGATTATATAACATGACCATAAAGTATTCACGGGCCAACGATACGAGGACTCAACACGGATACTATGAACAAGGTAGAAGAGAAACGTATAAGTAGTAGGATAGAAATTTTCATTCATAGAACAACCGATAAGGAATACAGGTCGAGGAGAGCATGCATTGAGAAATAACATTAAAGCGATGGTGAGACCAAGGTGAGAGAACAAAAAGGGTTTAAGTGTCAACCTGAGAGTTGGAAAGGGTAAAGTTGGAATTGCATCCACAACTATTTTCCTTAGGTTCTTAAGATAGAATACTTTTAAGGAGAGGAGACTGCAATAACCCTAATTTTCGTGAATATTCGAAACCGGGACGAATAGTAATAGTATGGGTGGATGAGAAATTTTCGTAATCACGATATGTACGGATTATTAAATGAAGATTTCGAATCGATATTAAGTCTTTGCGGTACAGACGAGTGTATGTAAAAGTCATTAGTTTTTTTTTACGAAACCCATTACTTCGAATGGTCAAATTTTAGGAGATATCTAAGGAGATCGTGGTAAGGCATGGGGTTAATGTGAGCATTGTATCTGATAGAGACCCAAGGTTCAACTCCAGGTTCTGGAGGAGTTTTCAGGATTGTGTGGGGACCAAGTTAAACATGAATACTGCATACCACCCCCAATCAGACGGACATAGCGAGAGAACCATCCAGACCATAGAGGACATGTTGAGAGTATGTGCCATCGATTTTAAGGGAAGTTGGGATGACCACTTGCCGTTGATCGAATTATCCTACAACAACAGTTACCATGCGAGTATAGGGATGCCCCCATATGAAGCTTTATACGGACGAAGATGTCGGTCTCCCTTGTGTTGGGAAGAAGTTGGAGAGCGGAAGATTTTAGGGCCTGAACTGGTCCAATAGACGAGAAACTATCGAGCTCGTAAGAGGACGGCTGGTAGCGGCCCAAGACAGATAGAAGAATTATGCGGACCAGACCCGCAAGGACAAAGAATATGAGGTAGGAGAGTTGGTAATGTTAAAGGTATCACCGTAGAAGGGATTGGTGAGATTTGGTAAGAAGGGGAAGCTAAGCCCGAGATTTATTGGACCTTTTGAGAATTTGAGACGAGTTGGAAAGTTAGCCTATGAATTGGCTTTACCCCCAAGCTTGCAGCAAGTACATAATGTGTTCCATGTGTCCATGCTACGACCCTACCATACCGACTTCCGACACGTGATAGAATATGACCAAGTGGATCTGCAGCCAGACTTAACCTATGTGGAGCAACCTGTAGAAATCATGGATAGAAAAGAACAGGTGCTGAGGAACAAGGTTGTCAAACTAGTGAGAGTTCTGTGGAGGAACCAGAATGTCGAAGAATCAACATGGGAACTAGAGAGCACGATGCGTGAAAAGCACCCCCAACTGTTTTCAACCTGATTCCGGGACGGAATCCTTTTAAGGAGGGGAGGCTGTAAGAACCCTAATTTTTGTAATATTTTCTTTTATATAATATCAAATGACATTGCCAATTTGGAACCTTTTTAGTCATCCCTGTGGTTTAATGGAATTGATTGTCTGAGAAATTATGTTGTTACATTCACTATGTAAGAAAAAGGGAAGATTGCTGAAGGCAAGGGTCTTATTGCTAGTAAGATTTATAAAACTTGGGATTTGAGAGTTATTAGAGTATTAAAAGGTTTCTAAGGGATTATGACAAGGAGTTATGGATATTCGAGGAATTTACACAATTAAGTACTTACGGAATTACAAGGGAAATCTCTACGCGACAAAATATTATTACGAGGAGTTAATTAAGATACGATAGGAATTAAAGATTAAGTGACAAGCATTGGTGGAGAAATAATGATACAAGGAAAGATATTGCATGCAAGTCCCATGCAACTAGATTGTTAGAAAAGCAAACAAGAAATGCAAAAGTAACTAGAGGAATAGTAACTAGTTAGTGCATTATTCTAAGGGACAAGGAGGTATGGTGTGTCTAGCCTACTACTAGGCTTGCCAATATGTGATACAATAATACACATAACAACTACACATCACAATTACATATCACTTTATTCAAAATCACCCAAGCAAACCACTCTCTCTCTCTCCACATTACAAACTCTCGGCCCAAGCACAAATGAAGGAGAAGAAATTTCTTTTCTTCAACTTCCCATCACTTACAATTCAAGGCAAAATTCCTAGGTCCTCTGCACTCCATATAGAAGGTATGCTATGAATTTCAAGCCATTCTAACCATCCAATCTTGAGTTATTAATTGTTGAAGATTAAGTGAATAGTAACCATGTATGTTTATCTTTTAGATCTTGAAGGATTAAGGTCTTTAAAGGCTCATCCAAGTGTTCTTAGTGGTTGTAAAGCTCACCCAAGGTCTTTAGCTACTCAAGAAGGTATAAAACTCCAAACCCCTCTTAGCCATGAATTATTTGTGGTGTTTAATATTAGATCCATGGATGTTAGTGTGAATCTTGGACATATAAGTTATGGATGATGTAGATCTTGAGTTTAAATGTTGTGGTTGTGATTTTTAAGCTTGTGGTTAGTGTATGTAACTCCATGTATGCTATAGAGTATGATCTTGGTGATTTAGATGTTGGTTGTGATGGTTATATAAGATTCTTGAATGGTTAAGTGGTATAAGCATGCTGAGTAATTTTCCAGGAACTTGTACTGTCTTGTAGGAGGGTTTTGAACCCCTAAATCTTGTCCCCTGAAGTCCTAATATATATTGTTGGAAAGGTATTTGAATGTAGTTTCCAGAAATATAAGGTTCATGACTAGGTGATGTATGGATTTTGAGTTATGGCCTGAGAAGTGAAATGTGTTTCTGGAATCCGGACTGCACTAAATGGTCCCCTTGTGAACCTTGTTTATACCCCTAAAAATTTAGGTAGGATCATGGAAAAATTGGAGGAGCTAGTAAATGCAGTGGTTAAGGCTACCCAAAAAGAATTGGATTAAAATATGTATATTTCAATTTTATAAAAATGTTAGAGTAAAATTCGCGCAAGGGAAAAAGTCGTAAGTGGAGTGTGATTTAAGGGGTAATGAATATGATTCGGATGTGGTAACCAAATTAAGTTGAATAAGTGACGAGCGTAACCGAGTGATGACATAAACCTATAGTGGGGCTAGAGGGTCATAAGACGAAGTCATTAAGTTAATTTTGTACCCCCTAAAACCTCGCAATTAAAAGAGATATTGTTAAGGTACTAACGATCGGCTATTGCTTATGTATAGATCATCCCACTTCGCAAGCTCGGCCACCCCAACCTCACCAAGGCAAGTTTACTTTTCAAAACATACATATATAAGGACTTTCACTGTTGTGTTTGTAGTTTTCAATCGTATCAAATGTTTATGCTTATTGAAGTAATGATGAAATTGAGATGTATAAGCACATATATGTTTGCACCCCTTGAACTTAGAATGAAATGTTTTCTTCGGACAACGACTCTAGCAATAGAGGTCGTAGCGGTCCATATATACTATTGACCGGGGAGCGGTATATTATTATATCGTAATTAAATTGCGAAAACCCGAAGGGTCATTCGGGAAGTATCGCATACTCAAGTAATTATTTTTATATCATCATAAATACTCAAAATACCTATCTTGGATTAAAAGCTTATTTAATTAAATAATTATTTTATTAATTATTAATATTAAATCTTAAAATATCATTTATTAATTATTGTTCATTATTTTAAAGACAAAGCTAATCCAAGATACCTTTAGCACATTCAAACTCGAACTCTTTCGAACTCAAAACATTTTCGAAAACCCCCGGTCAGGTTTGCTTCTTGTGTGATTTCAAGAATCATCGGTCGACTGATGTCGGACCTCAATTACTCAGTTTTCAATCAAAATCAAGTTTTTAAAAGAAAAAGAAAAAGGGACTCTGGCAGGTGTGGGAACCGTTGACGAACGATTCCCGAGATGTGTAAGCGGCCGTGAGCAAGGCGGTCCATCAATTATTATTCCGGCCCAGGTGTTGCCGAAGGATGATTACGGATGTAGTTTTCATCGAGGGTGATTACGGATGTAGTTTTCACCCGGGGATAGTTACGGATGTAGTTTCTATCCTTCTACCGGTAGAGAAGACCCGCCGATTATTGGATTTGGATGTGGCGACTGATCATCGTCAATCCTTGTCAGGTTTTTATGTTTTCTTCCAGTCCCATCCTCCACTTTGGAAAAATACTCAAACACTGCTTCTTGGGCCTAAGTGCCAAGTTGCCGATAGTGTGGCTTTTGATAAGAAAAATATTGACATCGTGCAGTATCTAGAACTGCAAGATTTTCTATAAAGATTGGCACGTGTTAGTGCACTCTTGCAATTATTTCAAAGAATGAAATGTTTTTGAATGAGAAACCTTCTAAGCTAATGGATGGAAAGAGGTTTGCAAAGATGTATTCCCTGTACAGTATGTTAACCGTAGAGTGTGTTGCTGAAAATGATATACTCATATGTATATATTTTCAAACTTGTGATATATTGAAATAGGAACCTTATAAAGGGTTCATATGTTATTCTTAAAGCTCCTTAGTGAGTATAGATGTTGTATTCAAACACATACATATATATTGTCCAATTATGTTTTGAAATCTGAGATATATACCCATATAGTTGGGAATGTTTTCGAAATAAACCACATTATTATTTTACAAAATGGTGAACTTGCTAAGCATTATGTAGCTCATTCTTGCTTTATAAAAACTTTTCAGAAAGAGAAGAATTTGGCCGATTAACTCCGCACCAGCAGAAGAGGAGTAGAAGAATTACCCCGGAGATGATTTAGTTCCTGATAAATACTACAGAGTAAGTCTGATAGGTTTTCAACTGTAATAGTAAGACTTGTCTTCAAGTACAGTTGTATAAGTGGAAGTGCGTAAGACTCTGGATTGTACAGATGAATTGTAATATTTAGTGTTACTTTTGAGTATCGTTTCTGAGGCTCTAACTTTTTTGTGCTTAAGGTTGAGGTCTGGATGGATGTATTGTTGAGTTGTAAAGTTAATACAGGTATGATATGGTTGGATGGTGATGTGACGACCTGAATCTTTGACCTCGGATTTGGGGGTGTCACATTGTCTCTGAGGATTCTTTACTAAACATCCATACCCACAAGAATCGAGGTCTATCTTAACATATCCCTCAAAATCGCATTTCAATCTTAACTTAACCCTTGGTACTATATCCAATAGTCCAACACGAACTCTACATGAGTTCTGACGTTCTCACATAACTTTACACACTCATATTCACTCCCGTTCCTGAGCAATATGACTCTAAGCTCTGATACCAAAGTGTGACTGCCCCAGATCCGGGGTCAGGAATCAAGGTCATCACGATCCAATTTCCATTTAATAACATTATATTCTTGACAGTTGAAATATAAATACTTGCTAATCCTCACACAATAGACCCCACACTATAACATTTCATACCAGTCATATGCTCAGAGAACAATATCCATAATAATAATAGTTTAAAGTTAAAAGAGTTATTACAAACCCAGAATCCTATTTACGCAGCGTTGTTGAACAATACTTCTACAAGAAGCATTTCAACAACCAAAAGTATATTACAAAAGCTTACTCACCTAATTTACATACGTTACTTATACCCATACACCTATATAAGATACCTCAGGGATGGGTGCCAGAACCCTCTCAAAAGCCCTTACCCTCTTCCGGGGTGTAGTGCGAAGTATCGGCATTTGATCTAGCTGTTATATAAAGAAATAGCAAGGGTGAGCTATAATAGCTCAGCAAGATAAATTTTGTAAACCAGCATCAAGGAAAACACACACACACACACACACACACACACACATATATATATATACATACATATATTAATAAACGGAAGACCCATCATAATCATTAAGAAAAGAATTAATTCTTATTTATTAAATACACCATCTATTTATCTTTATAAGAAAAGAAATATAGAACATTAAAATATCAGTTTCTCTTCTAACCATAAAAATAATTCCATAATTTCATACCATTTTTCCTTTTTCAGTATGTCGATCTGTAACCATTATCAATTCTTTCTTTAAATACCTTGGGGATATCTGCTGTCGCCTGATACGTTAGGACGATGATCAGTCGCCTAATCGTACCTGCTCTCTGTTTACTACTAGTAGAAAGAATGATTCAACCTGGTCATCATTCCTGGAGGAAGGCTCTCTGCTACATCCCCCTTCGGCATCTCTTTGGGCCGTAATAAAATATTGAGTGTTGGACTGTGCCGAACACAGCCTCTTACGCTTGCTGTTGCAATCCCCCTTTTTATCAAATCATTATTCCATTTATAAAACATCATTCCATATTTTCCATTTTCCGTTTCCAATTACATTCACATATATCATTTCCATTTCCATTTCCATTTCCATATATCATCATCTTTAAAATACATACGTCATAATACTTTGATTATAACTCAGACATCTCCTTCGTATTTAATAAAGTCAAATATGCTCTTATATACAAAATATTTCAACTATTTTAAAAGTATTAAATAATAATCAAATAATATTTATTAAATCACAAATGTTTAAAGATTATCTTTAACATAATATCATAAACCATATAACCTTAGATAACAACTGATACCATTCTCTTTCATATCCCTTTAAATCATAGAGTATATTCGCTCTTTCCATATTCATATCCATATCCAATAATCTCAACAAACAGGGAATATATCCCTAACCATATCATCATATAAGATTCATATTTCTTACTGATGGACATAATGTTGACTGGTCCAAACAAGTCAAGATGTAGCATGTGATATGGTTCATCAATCGAGGATTCAGATTTACTCTTGAATGATGTCCTTCTCTGTTTAGCCTTCTGACAAACATCACAGAGTCCATCAGGAGTATACAACGCCTTTGGTAATCCTCTCACCAAATCTTTCTTAACCAACTCATTGATGTTGTTGAAGTTAAGATGAGAAAGCTTCTTGTGCCAATTCCAACTTTCATCTACAGTTGCTTTACTGATGAGACATGTTGAGGGACCATCAGTATTGGTGTAGACATTGGCTTCATAAATGTTACCACGTCTTTGACCAGTCAAGACACTCCTTCCAGATGTTTTACTGATCACTTTAAAGTGAGTATCATTAAAGTTGACATGATAACCTCTGTCTGTGATTTGACTAACACTGAGCAGATTGTGTTTGAGTCCTTTCACCAGAGCTACTTTTTCAATGATGACATTTCCAATGATTATATTGCCATATCCCAAAGTTTGTCCAATGTTGCCATCTCCATAAGACATTGTTGGGCCAGCTTTCTCCTCAAATTCTGATAGTAAGGTTTTGTTTCCAGTCATGTGCACAGAGCATCCACTATCCATGACTAACACATTTTTCTTTTTACCCTGCAATCAGAAACACAAAGAGCTCAGTTAGAATTTTTAAGAACCCACACTTGTTGGGTTCTTTTTGCATGCAATTTAATACTATTAGCAGCAGAAGTCTTTTTAACAAAAGCAGTTCTGTCAGATTTAAATCCATCAGAATTAACAGATGCATGCTTAGTATTCAGACTCTTTGTTCTACCAGAATTTGCACTTTTATTAAATTTTGGCAAGGGATCATAATAGTTGTAGTACAAACTATGGTATTCTTTACGTGTATAGATAGAATCCCATTTACTGCCACAGTGAAAACAAGGATTCTGTGGTTTATAAAATACTGATCTATTCCTAATGTCAGACTTAGGAACTACAGTAGCCTTCTTTTTACTCCTCCTGCAATCAATAGCAAGATGATTAGAGTTACCACAATTAAAGCAAGTTTTCCTTGGTGCATTTGGAATATACTTATAATTATTCTCTTTGTTTATTCCAATTTTACCATTCTTGTTCCTCTTAGCAATAGTGGTTTTCTCTCTATCTGTCGCTTCACAGATTCTGTCTCTGAGTTGTTTCTTAGGCAAAAGACCTATATTTTTGACAAATTTAGACTTAGAATTTTGTGTAGAAGTAGATCCCTTTTATAAAGTAGAGTTGGGATTTTCTAGATACACATACTTAACAGGTTTTAATTTGGTCTTTGTTATGTCTATTACATGTCTATAGGGTTTTGGATTTGTTGACTCATTCACAACAACTCTTCCTGATTTTGTTGTTTCAGCAGTAACAACTTTACCTTTATTCTTCTTTTTGTCCTCTGGTTTATAACCTAGACCCTCTTTCCAGTTCTTATCTGTGATAAGATCGTGTGTTTTCTTTCCAGAGTATGTCCAGGTTCTGAGTTTCTCATTAGCTTCATTAAGTTCCTTTTCAAGTGCAGTACATTTAAACTCCATTTCTAGCTTCATGTGCTTAGCCTTATCACATTCATTTTGTACTTCTTCCATGAAGAGTAACTCAGCTTCTAGATGATCATTTCTTTTAGTCAATTCTGACATCTCAGATATTATTCTAGCATTTTCAAGAGATTGACTTTTAAAGCTAATATGCAGAGACTTTAAGAAAGATCTTAACTCAGAGACATTATCAGTATCAAAATCAAAAACAACTTCAGGTACCTTATTTTCAAGAGCAGCAATATCATCCACATTTGCCATTAATGCATAGTTCACTTTTTCCTCTTCAGAGTCTGAGGAAAAGTCCATCCAACCCTTGCTAGATGAGATAAGAGCTTTGGTTTTGGCCTTTTTGTATTCAGTTGCAAAGTCACCCATTCCATCACAGTTGTAGCATTTGACTTTTGACTTGTCAAACTTGCTGCTTTTGCTTTCATTCTTCTTGTACCTGTTCTTGTCAATACTGAAAGGTTTCTTCTGAAAGTTGCCTTGTCTTCTAGCCTTTCTGAACTTCATCTTCTTGAAACCCTTGACTATCGTAGCAACCATTTCCATCATATCAGAATTAGTAGAGTCATCATCAATATCAGTATCAGGATTTGCATCAGGATCTGATGATGAGTCATCAGTATTGGACTCAACGACTCTACTTCTCCTTCTTGAAACCTCCACGCTTTTTCCTTTTGATTTTGATTCAGCATTCAAAGCAACAGCCTTTGCTTTGTTGGTCTTCTTATTCTTCCTTTATTGAACCTCAAGATCATGGGTTCTTAGCATTCCATAGACTTTATCAAGAGATAAAGCATTAAGATCATACTGATGCCTAATGATGGAGGTTTGAGTATCCCACTCCTCAGGCAAAGCTCTAAGAAACTTGGTATTCGAGTCTTCTGGTTCATACTCTTTACCCACTAGAGATAGATTATTCAATAGTGTCAGAAATCTATCATACAGATCAGTGAGGCTCTCATCAGATTTTGCATCAAACTGTTCGTACTCTTGAATCAACAGAGCCCTTCTGTTCCTTTTGATAGATTCAGTACCCTGGCATTGAGTCTCCAAAGTTTCCCAGATCTCCTTAGCAGTTTTACATGCTATCACTCTATTTGACATGACAGCATCAAGGCTATTATGAAGAATATTCTTTACCTTTGCATCTCTGAGTACTTCAGCCTTTTCCTCAGGAGTCTATTCAGCCTTTGTTTTCTGAACATAGTGCTCAGGTATAGTATCTGTTCTAGCAACCAGTCTCTTAGGGATATATGGTCCATCATATATTCGATCGAGATAGTTAGGATCAGTTGCCTCCAGATACATCAACATATTTACCCTCCATGTGGGGTATTCAGCCTTTTTGAGAACAGGGATTTTAATACTTTCATACTTGCTTGTCGACATATTAAGATCGTTTTTGATTGTAATTAATCAGTTTGCTCTGATACCAATTGTTGCCCAGTAATTAACAATTGTAGAAGGGGGGTTGAATACATATTATAAGATTTTCGACTTAAACAGAAATAATAACACAAGTATGAATAAATAACAGCTTTATTAATTCTGATATAAAACTGTTACAAACTCTCTCAAGAAATTCTTATGTTCTTGAGAGCTGCTAGGTTACAAGATAATTCGTGTAAGCGATTACAATTAAGTAAAACCTAAACTGTGTTTATATACAGTACACAGCTACACTATCAATTACAAGATATATCAAATCAATTACATACGTTTCTTAGTACATATCTGGAATGATAGCTGCGTTCCTATAAATCAGGAACCGACATGTCAATCTTCCTAGATTCTTGGACTGATGTATATCCTCATGAAATCCTGATCAGCTTCCAATCCTGATGATAACCCAATCCTGACGGTGCATTACTGATGACAACAGCATCAGTATCTGATCAGTAGTCTAGATCCTGATCATCACTTGAATCAATATCTAACATAGGTAATAAAATTCCTCAGTACCGTAGTAACACCGTCCTTGGTGGAATCACTGATCATGGGGATTTAAACCCCATAGATAAGGTAATGCCTCTATTAGTTAAGGTAACTAAGTATCCTTAATCATACACGAAGTTTGATCGTCTCAGTTCTTATGCATGCTGTAAGAACCCAGATTTTTGGTAGAATTAAAACTTTTATTATGTAATGGAGTATGAATGAATAGTGGTTACGACTACAATGTATCAGTGGTTTAATGAATGAATATTTAACGAATTTGGATTCAAATGTTTATATGCCATGAACAATGCAATTGGTTGACAACTTAGATTAGAATAATCTATCTCCTAGAAAGTAAGATGGGGTATTTCAAAGAGGAAGAAAATATTCTCATGTCATCCAAATCGATATCTGGTAGCTCATGTCATCCAAATCGATATCTAGTATAAGTCCAGTGATTCCGTAAAAGAGATAGGGAACGCTCAAGGAAGCGCGAGAACATCTTTTTAAGTACAAGGAATAAAAGAGAGAAAAAGTAATGAATAGTTTTTTTGGGTGGAAATTGGAATATTATTAGACGACACTATATAGAAGTATTCAAAATGGATTTCTGAGTTCGTATTAATGATCTATAGGCAAAATAAGTGTATGTAAACGATATCAGATTCAGAAAAATAGCACTTTTATTTCCTCCGAGATTTCCCTGGACACTGAAGGATTTAAGGATTTATTAAAGGGATTTGAGGAATTTAAATTCAAGGATTATAAAGGAGGATTCAGAATGGTAGTATAAATATTAAGAAGGTTTCCGGTAAAACCCTAACAAGAAATACTTGAGATATTCCTCCGAATGATCAATGAAATTGAGCAATAACTGGACAAAGAAACAAGCAGAGAGCCAAGATGCATGCATGTGCAAGTGGATAGTGTAACACCCCCAGATCCGGGGTCAGGGATCTGGTCGTTACCATCTCAATTCCCATCCACAATTCAACATAAATATTAAATTACAACCTTGCGACCCAAAACAATAACATAAAACACACCCTTTATAGTCCCAGAGATGAAATCAGAGTAACTACCAAATTTTATTAAGCACATTATGAGTTCTTACAATCCAAAAAGAATTACAATGTGAATACATACTCTTTGCCATCCATTATCATAAGTCATACCAGCCCATATATTTGGTACTGAAAGAATGAATCTATTCTACCAATAGCTTTCTCTTCGGCTCTGGTAGTCTCATTGTCCCCGCTAGCGTCGAGTGCGCCTTGTGCGAGTCATATGGTCTAGCTGTTGTTGTGATATAATAATAAAGCAAGGGTGATCAATAGCCCACCAACAATAATATTTAACTGAACGATAATATATAACAGTTCAAAAGTATCTTTCAAACCATATGCCATGCATTTACGGAAATGATGCCAAAATAACATGAACGATGAAGTTACGAGGTAACTCAAAATGCATATATAGTTGGGAATATCTGCTATGTCAAAGATAAGCCAGATATTATCATTTATCATATAAAGAGGAACTTGCAAGGAAAATATTTCAATTCCAATTATTAACATTTTTCGAAGTCCTACAACCTGAAAGAAGTCTCTTCGATACGTGTTGCGGAAGACACGGTCAACCTGAAAGAAGTCTCTTCGATACGTGTTGCAGGGAATTCCCAATTTGGGAGATGAACCAATACTGGAGTTATCACGCGCTAGCTGTCCCACTCCCTGATGATCAGTCGGGGATGGTACAGCCAATATAGTTTACTACCGGTAGAAGGAAGAACTGACGGCTCCACTTGTCGATTGCCTTTAATAGTAACTCCCTGGCCAATGGTTAGGCCTTGTCATGGACCGCGCGACTCGGCCTCTTACACACAACTCCTAGTTCGAATAAATCCACCGCATTGAAACGTAGAGTTTGTCCTCCCTTCCCCAAGTGAAATACTTGTTGATAAGACTCCACAAAGTAGTCGTATCTAGTTGGAAAGGAAAATTCACCAACATTTCCCAAGCTTTTTCTTGTTAATGGATATCAACTTGTTCCAACAATCTTACCCCTCGAATGATGAGAAGGTACACACAGACTTAATGAGTCCATAGCAACCAAGTTGCGAGTGAAAAGGATAAATTATGACCAGGAAGTCAACAAGATAAATAACCTTTCTCAAGTAAGGTTCCCTTATAATTTAAGAGATAGATTCGAGTGAAGAATGGAATCTTGAGTACCTTTCTTCATATAATATTAATCGTATGACTCCGAAGAATTTTCAGAATGATCGAAGGTCGAAGATAATATTTGAAGAAGAATAAACAACATTGAAGTGGTTTCCAAGTATTGAATAAATATTTATAGAATATTTATTGAGTCGGAAGTATTTAATGAATGAAAGAATATTTTACATAATATCTGGAGGTGAAAGATAACCTCCAAATAATATAAATCATTTTTAAAAGAATTTAAAAGAATTAAATAAATATTCCAAGAATATTTATTAACTCAATAATAATTACGGAATATTATTAAATCATAGTGTTGCTCGTAAGTAATCCTCGAATGAATATATAGAATTGATATGGGTGAAAAATAATCCCTAAAGACATAATTAATATAGTATTTATTCGCTCATAAATAAGGCCCAAAACCCTAGTTGGGCATTAAATTCGTGGTTAGTGGTTAAGCCCAAAAGAACAGCCCAAACCGGGGACGCCCGGTATATGCTTGTTTATAACACGGGCCTGATCCACAAAACGGGAACGTTCTAGAATATCCCAGGGATATTGCGTAGCCTCCAAGGCACCTAATTCAACATGGAAACTAATTCCTATAAGGAAGGAGTCAGAACCTTCCTCAATAACGGTGACTTGTCCACCAAGTCTCCAACCCTACTACGATTTTGAGGCTCCTACAGCCTATATAAAGGGCCAGACCCCTCATCTCAGAACTACGTTTTTTGGCTTGATTCTCAACTTTGAGATACGTAGGCATCTTGTGAAGACCCGAATTAGGTCACGGTAACACAAGCGCAGCCATTAAAGCACGAAGCTCACGAACCCTAGCCGCAATTTGATAACCTTACTTTTTGTTCCACAACATTTGGCGCCGTCTGTGGGAAGACAACGTCAACCATGGTTCAAACACGAAGGACACCAGTCTCAACCGAGGCTACCACCGTCACCTCTGTTCCACCAGTCGTTACTGAACAAGGACATGTACCCCCACCAACGGAGACAACCACTCATCCTCAAGTTTCTCAACCCGTAGGGATGGATCTCCATGTTGAGAGAACCTTACCAGTGGACGTCCACCAGGGACGGGAGACTAATCAGCTTCAGATGGTGGTCTCACCATTAAATAGTCGTCCCCCACTCTCAGGATTTCAGATCTCCACCGCTACACTCCCCGTGAATACAGACCCGTTATACGGATTGCCTAACTACCCTCCACATCGAAGGTATCCTGGACCAAGTGGTCACGCTCTACAGATACCTGAGTCGTATCAGCCTCCTTATATTAGGGGTTTAACCCCTCCTGAGCAAGGGTATTATGATTACTCCGGACCTTACAGTGATGATTCCTCGTCTGAGGACGATGATCGTGATGAAGCCCCGAGGAGGCGACGTGCAAGCAAGGAGCCTATGGGAAGGACTCGAAGAATCCATGATGGACCTCCTCAAACAGCTGCTGAGAGGATCAAGGCTCATGAGGCTGAGATCCAAAGGCTGAAGGACGACATAGCCAGGGAGCAAGCAAGACAGAATCAGAATAGGCCCCCTCCGACTTCGAGGGAGATTCCCTTCATTGATTTGGAAAGATCTTCAAGGAGACAAAGAAGGGCTGATGCCCCAGCTGGAGGAGCTACAAGGGTGGAAACCCCTAGGGGTGATCCAAAAGACCTGATGCCACTCGGAGACCCTGACGATCCAACACCCCCGTTCACTGAGGAGGTGATGAACGCTCGAGTTTCCCAAAAATTTAAGATGCCCACGATAAAACCATACGATGGAACGGGTGATCCCTTGAATCATGTTAGGACGTTCTCAAACACGTTGTTGTTACAACTCGCCAGCGACGCTCTTAAGTGTAGGGCGTTCCCTCAAACCTTGGTAGGCATGGCTCAAAGATGGTATAGCCGATTGCCCGCAAACTCAATTGGCTCCTTCAAGTAGTTGAGCACTGCTTTCATCAATCAGTTTGTTAGTGGAAAGGTCCATGAAAAAAGCTCTACATCTCTCATGCAAGTGAAACAAGGGAAGAATGAGAACCTGAGGGATTATCTCAAGCGCTTCACCAAGGAGACATTGAACGTCCCAGACCTGGAGAACAAGGTAGCTATGATAGCCCTGGAGAATGGAACAACGAACACCTAATTTCAGATGTCATTGGAAAAACATCCCCCCGAGAGGATGACTGAGCTCCAGAGAAGGGCGAGTAAATACATAAAAGCAGAAGAGAGCATGAGGAAGGCAGAAGCCCCTACAACGAATGGAGGAAACGGAAATTCCCGGAAGCGGAAGCAAGAACAGGAGTACGATGCTAGGGACAAATATCCCTGGACTAGCAAGGACTCCGACTCTGCCCCTAAGAAAAATTTGGGGCCAAGGTTCTCTGAATACGCGAGGTTGAATGCCCCTAGGAGTCAAATCCTGATGGATATTGAGAAAGACAAAGATTTCCGATGGCCGAAGCCACTCAGGGGTGATCCCGCAAAGAGAAACAAGGATCAATACTGTAGGTTCCACAAGGATATAGGACACGACACCGATGATTGCAGGCAACTCAAGGACGAGATCGAATTCTTGATCCGAAAAGGAAAGTTGATCAGGTTCACGAAAGGCGAAGATCGTGGAAATCAAAGGAGAGACTATGATAGAAGGGATAATGATAGAAGGGATAACGATCGTGATCGTAACCCCCAGTCATGAGGGCCAGTTATTAACATGATTTGGGGAGGCCCGACTACGGCTGGCACAACAAGGAACTCTTGAAAGGCATATGCCAGGGAAGTGATGCACATCGTGGGAGAGGCCCCAAAACGTGCAAAGACTGAAGTAGTGATAGGTTTTGATGATTCAGACTTGGAAGGGGTGAAGTTCCCCCATGACGACCCGTTGGTCATAACTACAGTAATTGGAAATTCAGAGGTGAAGCGAGTCTTGATAGACAATGGTGCTTCTGTCGATATTTTGTTACATGATGCATTTGTGAAGATGGGATACAGCGACTCGCAGTTGACTCCTAACAATATGCCTATATATGGGTTCAATGGAGTCGAATCCAATGTTGAAGGGACCATCCAGCTACCGGTTACTATTGGACAGGAGCCCAAGGAAGCCACTCAGATGTTAAATTTCCTGGTAATCAAAGCAGCTTCCACGTATAATGCGATCCTCGGAAGGACTGGACTTCACGCGTTTAAGGCTGTTGCCTCCAACTACCACATGAAAGTTAAGTTTCCAACTAGGAATGGTGTTGGAGAACAGAAGGGTGATCAGAAGATGGCCAGAAGTTGTTATGTGGCCGTATTAATAGCTGATGGAGTAGGGGGGTAGGTCCTCCCGATTGAAGACATGGATGTCCGAGGGGATGATGAACACCGCGGGAAGCCGACAGAAGATTTGGTTCCCATACCTCTGGATTGCCGAGACCCTGAAAAAGTTACGTATGTTGGAGCGTCTTTAAAAGAACCCTTGAAGGGCAAGTTGGTAGAATTCCTACAAGAAAACAGAGATGTGTTCGCTTGGACGGTAGCTGATATGCCAGGGATAGACCCCCAACTCATAACTCACAAGTTGAATGTCGACCCCAAGTGGAAGGCAATAAAACAGAATAAGAGGAATTTTGCTCCGGAAAGGCAAGAGGCCATTAAGCAAGAGGTGGACAAGCTCTTGGAAGCTGGTTTTATCAAGGAGATTCAGTTCCCTGAATGGTTGGCTAACCCTGTGATGGTCAAGAAAGCCAACGGCAAGTGGAGGATGTTTATAGACTTCACCGATTTGAATAACGCATGCCCTAAGGATTGCTTCCCTTTACCAAGGATTGACACACTAATAGATGACACGGCAGGGCACGAAATGCTGAGTTTCATGGATGGTTTCAACGGCTACAACCAGAATAAGATGCACAAAGATGACATCCCGAAGGTATCTTTCATAACTGACTTTGGTGTTTTTTGTTACCTTGTCATGGCTTTTGGACTAAAGAATGCAGGAGCTACTTATCAACGACTGGTAAATAAGATATTTGCCCATCTGATTAGGAAAACCATGGAGGTCTACGTTGATGATATGTTGGTCAAAAGCTTGTTTACAGCAGACCATGTTGAACACCTCAGAGAGGATTTTGAAGTGCTGAGGCACCATAAGATGATGTTAAATCTGGCCAAGTGTGCTTTTGGCGTTGGATCAGGGAAGTTTTTGGGTTTGATAGTTTCAAAATATGGCATTGAAGCCAACCCGGATAAGATTAAAGCGATCCTCGACACGGAATCACCCCGTTCTGTGAGGGACGTGCAGAAGTTGACTGGTAGAATAGCTGCATTGGGAAGATTCATCTCAAGGTCTGGCGACAAATGTTTGCCCTTCTTTCAGGCTTTGAAGAAAGTGAAGAATTTTGAATGGACTTCAGAAAGCCAAGAGGCTTTTGAACAACTGAAAAAGTACATGGCTGAGGCCCCGTTGTTGGCCAAACCTAGTCCTGGAGAGACCCTATATTTATACCTAGCGATATCCGAACAAGCATTGAGTGCCGTTCTCATTCGAGAGGAAAACAAGATTCAGAAGCCTATCTACTACGTGAGCAAGGTATTGCACGGAGCTGAGTTGAATTACTCACCCATTGAGAAGTTTGCTTTGGTGCTAGTAACAGCTTCAAGGCTAGTGGAAGGCTGATTAAATGGGCGATCGAACTCGGGGAGTTTGATATCACATATAAGCCTCGGACGGCCATCAAGGCTCAGGCATTAGCTGACTTCGTGGTTGAATGTACCATCGACAACCAAGAAGTCGGGGGGTAGGAGATAGTGTCAAGCCAAGAAGGTGAAGGTAAAATTGAGGAGCTTGTACCTGGTCAGAAGGAATATTGGGTGCTCTATTTTGATAGGGCATCAAAAGCAAAGTCTAGTGGTGCAGGCCTGGTCTTGCAAAGCCCCGATGGGTTTTTAGTAGAATATTCTTTGAAGTTGGACTTTCCAACAACCAACAACGAAGCCTTGATAGCCGGATTAGGCTTGGCCAGAATATTGAGAGTCAAGAACCTTAAAGTTTATGGAGATTCAAGGCTCGTAGTATCGCAGGTGAATGGTGAGTTCGAAGCCAAGGATGAAACTATGGCAAAATACCTAAGGGTTGTGAAAGCCGTTATGACTCAGTTTGATGAATTCTATATGAAGCACATTCCGAGGGAGGAGAACATCAAGGCCGATGCCCTATCAAAGTTCGCCTCTTATGAGATAGAGAATTATGCAGGGAGTGTTTACTTCCAGGTCTTGAAGGCCCCTTCCATCAATTCGAAATTGGTGGCACCCATTGATATAGGAAGTTGTTGGATAGATCCTATCAAGGCACATTTGGAAACGGGATGGCTTCCCGAAGACGCCTCGGAGGCGCGGAAACTATCAGTGAGAGCATTGAGATATGTGTTGATTGAAGACATCCTCTATAAGAGGTCTTTTGTTATCCCGTACTTGAAGTGTTTGAGGCCCCAAGAGGCAGAAGAAGCATTGAAGGAAGTTCATGAAGGGATCTGTGGGCAACACTTGGGGGGCAGAGCCCTAGCCCATAAGATCACCTGCCTGGGGTTTTATTGGCCACAGATGTTGGCAGATGCGCAAAGTTATGTCAAGAAGTGTGACAGGTGTCAGAAACACGCTCCGATTGTTAGGCAGCCGCCAGAGATGTTAACGTCGATTAACTCTCCTATTCCGTTTGCCATGTGGGGGATGGACATTCTAGGTCCTTTCCCTGTAGCTTCAGCACAGAGGAAGTTCTTGATAGTGGCTATCGTCTATTTTACCAACTGGATTGAAGCTAAGCCATTAGCTAAGATAACCACCCAACAAGTTGCCCAGTTCTTCTGGGAGAACGTAATTTGCAGATATGGTATCCCACGAATCCTTGTGACGGATAATGGGCGCCAATTCAACAATGAGGAGTTTAAGAAGTATTATGAGGAGAACGCCATCGAACTTCGCTTCACTTTAGTAGCTCACCCTCAGGCTAATGGGCAAGCCGAGGTAGCGAATAGGATTATCCTTGATGGACTCAAGAAAAGGGTCGAACGTTCAAGAAACACGTGGGTGGATGAGCTGCTGCCTATACTGTGGGCATATCGTACCACCTGTAAGGTAACAACAGGGGCTACCCCATTTTTTCTAGCCTACGGAGCAGAGGTAGTAGTGCCCGTGGAGATGTCTCATGTGTCTCCAAGGTGGAGCACCAGAAGAGGGCATCCTTTTATTACAGCCATATGGTTAAAGAAAGGTTCTTTAAACAGGGTGACTTGGTTTTAAGGAAGATAGCAGCATCTGGAGTTGGACAGACAGGCAAGTTAGCCCCGAATTGGGAAGGGCCGTATAGAGTCAGCAAAACGTTGGGAAGAGGTTCTTACAAGTTGGAAACCTTGGATGGAAACGAGGTGCCTCGTACTTGGCACGCCTCGAATCTCAAGATTTATTATGTTTAAGCTCTCCTAGTAAGGACTTAGCTTTTTGCCTATCTAATAGAAATAGAAATAAGGTTTATATAAAACCATTGCAGAGCATGTTGCTTATAGTAGGACTTATCATTTTATGTAAGGGCAGGGCCCATTTCACGTTATTAATACAAGTTTGTCTTCCATTCTACATTTCTGTGATTTTAATGATGTACCAAACACCTGATGTGTGTAAGTCTAGGATGACCAAGTACAGTAAAAAAGGAACGTATGAATTAAAGGAAACAAGCATGTAGATAAAATACCCCTAAGGGACAGAGTTATAAGTTACAAACACACCGAATAAAAATATAAGGCCATGAAGGACCATGAGCAAAGTCAGGATAAAACGAGAACTGAATAAGAGCCACATGAGGCAAACATAAGCCATGCAAGGCTCAAAAGATAATCACTTCTTAACAGAAGCAGTCTTCACCAATCGTTTCTTGGTTTTGGGAGGAGCAACCTGAACAGGGACTTCTTCTTCACTGGATGACCCCATCTCACCTTCTTCCTTGCTCTTGGAAGTTGAAGTCGAGGAACTGGTAACACTCACCGATCTGGGCTCGCGAATTCGACCGGCTAAAGGGCGTTCTGAACTGACACTTTGATCCTTCCCACGGGATTTTGAAGGGTGCCTCCCAGAACTAGATCCTGAGCGTTGGGGAGTGGCCTTAGTCCCAGAGCCTGAAGCACGCCTGTTTGCATGAGAGGAAGTTCCAGCACCCTCAACAAGGTCATCAACATCAGTCACCTTCCAAGGACTTGGATAAAAGGAAGGAAAAATGACCCCTTTGTGGTCATGGCTAATCTTATTCACAGCTTTTTCCCAACCTATAGTCATGCTGTCCGGTTGGACCTCCCTGTCATGTTCGTCAATGAAGGCAAGGAATGTATCCGAGCCCAAGTAGTTCTGGATGATGGAATCCTCATTGTTCTGGGTTCTATTCTCCAAGGCTGCATATTTTCCCCTAAGGGATGGGAGTTGGTCTTCGGAGGTGAAGTACTTAGCCTCCCATTCTTGAGATTCTTTCTGATGCTTCTCCGCAGCCTTGAGGGCAGTTCTTTCCTTATCCTTATATGATTTCCCAAGCTGGATAGCGTTCTGGAAATGAGCATTCAGCTACAAGAATAAAACACCATAAAAAAAGTTATGTTAAACCATGATGGTCAATATTTAGTAAGAGTAACAAAAAATAAGGGGAGACAAGCTTACGTTATAGGCGTGAAATGCCCCCAAGCTTTCATTTTCCCCAAGGTCCGTTGCGGTTGCAAAATGAACCATGTCAACCGGGGCTATGGCATTCCGACACCATTCCTGAGCAAGAAGATGGCTATCTCGGATAGCGTCCTGCTCGCATATGCCCCATTCAGGCATAAATGCAGTTTTCATACTCCCGTCCGAACTCTTGATCCTTTTCCCAGCTTTTGAGCAATGCTGAAGGAATTCAGGAACTGGAACGTCGTCAAGGTTGGCTTCATTCTCAGCCTTTTTAATCATCCTTTTAGTAATCTGAGGAGCATGACCCGGCAGGCTATCAATATCTTCAGCAACTGCAAGAAAGGACAAAGAAAACAATGTTGGAATAAGAACAAGTATGATGAGAATAAAGGAGTTAAAGTAAGAATTACCCACGGGAGGGATACTACTAAGCCCGGTCTCTATCAAGTTATGCTCAGTCACAACTTCGCGGTAGTGAGCATTTTGAAAGGTTGAAATAAGCCAATCCCGATTGGCTACCTCTTCACTTGAGAGCTGTAGCTCACTAACACCCTCATCGTTCACGTGATTGAATTTAGACCTGAAAAATTCACCCCAGTCTCCTCCTTTCCATCTAAGGATGAAAAATTCGTGCCTCCAATTGTGGCATGAATCAGGCACGGAGGCAGCGTTGATAATCATTCGGGACTTTGTACGATGTTGGATGCTTACCCATCCTTTCCTAGTAACAGGGCTATTTTTGAAAGCAAACAAATGTCTAAATAAAGGAATGCTAAGGCGGACGCCTCCCTTGATGTATTCAACCATAAAAATGAAGATAAATTTCCAGGAGTTAGGATATAGTTGGCACGGGTTGATTTTAACTTCAGCTAGCAACCTAACAAGCCAAGGGTGAACCGGAAACCTAAGGCCAGCTGTGATAGCCCCTTTGTACACATATAAATTTTCAGGGTGCCAATTACAAGTCCTATCTCCCGGTGAAGGGATTCTGAGTCTCAAACCAGAAGGAAATTCATATTTGAGTAGGTCGTTAATATCTCCTACGCCTAAAGTGCTAGGGAATATGAAAGAATCAAATTCCGCATTGTTTGGAAACACGTCCTCGGGCTCATCTAAGAGTTGGGGTAAAGTTAACTGATAACAAGAAGGAAACACCTTACTTGTCCTATTCTTGTCTTTGGTCCTCCTGTTGATTGCTTGGAGAAGGCCCTTAGAAGGAACTATGGTGCTCTGACCACCTTCACTTGCCATCAGGTTTGTCTGAAATTGAAATAGGTGCTTGAATCTTGAGAGCTCTTCAGAGAGAAATTTTCTTTGAGAGAAGAAGGAAATGTGAAGAATGACTTCCACTCCTACTCTTTTATAAGGAAATGGGCGACCCCTCATAGCAGGTCATCTTTCCGATGACCTGTGTTTACAGGTTAAATAGCCGAAAATAGCAGGAAAAAAGCATTATGAACTCGAAATTGGGTCAAATAAACGATCTAATTCGTGAAAATAAACGAAAGAAATGAATGGAAATGCAGGCTGGAGCAGCAACATAGTAAACAACCTAAGAGGTTGAACTAACTTATGCTTAATGAGCCTAAACAGAGGATTAAGCCAAAAATCCATGATTAAGGCACTAAATAGAAAGATTAGCTAAAAAGCTAATACTTTATAGAAATATGGAAGATAGATTCTAGGAAAAATGGTGGGAGTTTTGAAAACCTGCCCAAAATATAAGCCCAGCTGGCCAACGAGGTTGTATGTCCTGAATTAAGCCGGTTGATGGAATTCAAGTCCTAAAATTCAGGAGCCATTGAATAGAATCAAGCCAAGGCACGGTCTTACAAACAAGGTAGGAGTTTTAAAGTCCTTGAGTATGAAATCAAGGATAAAAACTGACCATAGCACCCTAGACTTGAAGTCAGGTGTTGAAAGCGAGAGAAATCCCTATACAAACTAATAAAGAAAAAAAGACCTCCATGGCAAGGGGGGCAAGGCCAAGGTTGTTTACAACACCCTATTGTTAGTATGAAAGGGAGTCAGCAAGCCAAGGGCCATAGTATAGCCCAAGGTTATTTGAAACTAAGAGTTCAAGAACAAGTTAAAACCCAGAAGAAAACTAAGAAGAAGTTGTTTGTGATTAAGGAACACAAAATCAACCATGGTGTTGTAAACTCACTCTAGAGACAAGGAGGGGAGTTTAAAACAAGTTTTGGCTTTGGTCAAAGTCAAGGTCAAAAGTCAAAGTCAACGGTCAAAGTCAACTAGTCAAAATTTGGCAAAAACTCAAAAAAAAAAATTTCATGGGGCCCAGCCGACCAGGGGTGGCCGACCAGGTCCCCTTGGCCGAATGGCCGACCAGGGTAGGCCGACCAGGCTACCTTGGTTAGGTGTTTTGAACACCTGGACCCCCTAGGTGGTTTCATGACCCTCCAGAACGCTCAAAAATGCTCCGTTTGTGCCCAAATTTGGGATTTGGAAACCTTGCAAGGTTCTCTACAAGCCTAGGTAGGTCTCTCAGTGGTTTCAAGAAGTTGAAAAAAGGAAGGTGTTTGAAACAAGGTCTGGTTTGAAAACCAACTCAGAATGAGGTATTTCGCCTCTAAAACGTTCAAAAATGCATATTTTCATGTGATTCTTGCTCATACCAGGAGATTATAAGAATCCCTATCATATAAGCTCAACTTCAAAATTTGAGTTTAGAAATGCCAGGGGTGTTTGAAACCCGGAGGGTGTTTGAAATCAGGAAGGTGTTTGAAACACCTTGCCTAGAAGGCCGTATTTCTTGCCTAGACAACTCAAAAATGAGAATTTTTACGTGATTCTTTCTACAACCATGAGGTTATAAGAATCTCTATTAGATTGGCTTGACTCCAAAATTTGGAATTAGGGTTTCGTTAATCGCAATTAGGGGGTGATTAACCTCGATTATCGACGTTTAAGGACTCCAACTCTAAAATTAACCTATCTCAAGGTTAAGGGTGGATATCCTAGTAGTAATCACGTTAAATATGAATTATTTAGCCTCAATTAAGGCCTTTGTAGCCCCGTTTAGGGTTGTTTATCCCCGATTAGGGCTGAATTAGTGTCTTTTGCTGAAAAATTAGCCCTTATTAAGGCTTACGAGCAATGACCGTCTGATATTAACCCTAACTTAGATAAGTTGAGGGAAATAAATCACTAATGAATCTATGATAAAGGATCCTACGCACGAATTGCACTTGGATTAGTGTCTATGAGCTCGAAACGGCACTAATCCTATTCCCGAAAGGCCCAGAAATCTTAAGAATAAGGTTCGAGAGGCCAAGGAACGTTTAACTTTCTTAAGTATTAACTTGGGAGAGAATTTTAGTCATTGTGAATGTGTAGGTCTCTCCACACTTCATTGTAAGACGATACCCTGGTAGGGCCGAAGTGACCTTAAACTTCTACGAAATCAAGTTTTCCTAGAAGTTGGGGGGCAAATGATATGGGTGAAAAATAATCCCTAAAGACATAATTAATATATTATTTATTGGCTCATAAATAAGGCCCAAAACCCTAGTTGGGTATTAAATTCGTGGTTAGTGGTTAAGCCCAAAAGAACAGCCCAAACCGGGGACGCCCGGTATAAGCTTGTTTATAACACGGGCCTGATCCACAAAACGGGAACGTTTTAGAAACCAGGAACGTTCTAGAATATCCCAGGGATATTGCGTAGCCTCCAAGGCACCTAATTCAACATGGAAACTAATTCCTATAAGGAAGAAGTCAGAATCTTCCTCAATAACGGTGACTTGTCCACCAAGTCTCCAAACCCTACTACGATTTTGAGGCTCCTACAGCCTATATAAAGGGCCAGACCCCTCATCTCAGAACTACGTTTTTTAGCTTGATTCTCAACTTTGAGATACGTAGGCATCTTGTGAAGACCCGAATTAGGTCACGGTAACACAAGCGCGGCCATTAAAACACGAAGCTCACGAACCCTAGCCGCAATTTGATAACCTTACTTTTTGTTCCACAACAAGAATTATTTACTAAATAAATCCCTCCTTAAATGAATATTCAAAATAATATTCATTAAGTAATTAAACTCCAATAATTATTTAAAATAATATTCAATAAATAAGTCAAACCTTAAATGAATATTTGAAAAATAATATTCATTTAATAAATAATCTTCTAAATGAATATCCAAATAATATTCATTTAGTAATCAAAACTTTTAAAGGAATAATCGAAATAATATTCCTTAAGTAAATAGAACTTCCAATGAATATTTAAAATAATATTCATCAAGTACATAAGACCTTAAATGAATATTCGAAAGTGATATTCATTTAATAAATAAAATTCCAATGAATATCAAAATAATTATTCATTAAATAATCAAACTCTAAGTGAATATTCAAAAATAATATTCACTTAATATTTCTCGGCTGAGATAGTACTCAAATAACATTCTTCGAAAGATTTCCAAGTAATTGATACTTTCTGGAAATTTTAAATAATGTTTAATAATAACATTGCTTAAAATAAATAATAATCTGCCGTTGGAATCCCTCCGGGTTTCCACGACTATCTATATCTCAAAATACCGACTCCCGGTCTATATTTAAGAATGAATATCATATGCCCTTCGCTAAGGGTCTTATCAAAACAATCCGGCTTATAACTGATAATTCGTATCTAGTCTATAAGGCAATATCAATTCAGGGAACAGGTATCATAATATAATTTGACAATAGGCATGCATGCTATGGCATATGTAAAATGACAATCACAATATATATATTATCACAACAACAGGTTCAAAGTTTTGAACACTTGCCTGGTAATCGGGTGTGGGTGGAGATAGAGTGTCCTGGGTCTGCTCGATGATCTATAAACAATCAGAACATTCTAGATTAACCACTTAACACGTTTTAAAAGTCTAAGTATAACTTCACTTAAATCGAAACACGTTTTCGAATTATCTCGTTATACACCTTTTAGTGTAACTCTTTTTATTACTGATACGATCTGACATTTTATTCGTTATTACTACATGTCATCGTACCCACACTCAGTATATACTTAAGTCGTATAAGTTCTAAAGTCGATCGGTTACGAATCGAGATTATACTTCGAGTTTTATCGTTCGTTTTCTAAGTGTTTTACCAAAGTTATAACCAAGCGGGTTTTTAGGGGTTCGTTCGCGTTTAACCTTGATTCGAATATTTTTATAAAATCGGAAAACGATCCGTTTGATAAGTGGTTTTCTCTCATTCCTTCCTTATGACCCTTAGTATTTATTTACCAAGATTCGCCACTGAATAACATGCTTTACGAGGGTTCAATTGAAGTTACGAACTTTTATTTACGGTTTCGAATCGATTTTAGTAATTTGACCATAACTCCTAAACCGTAAGTCGGAATGTTTCGATTCTCACGCCAAAACGATCTATGGCTCGAGATCTACAAGGACATGTCATAATAATACCAGGGTCAGGAATTTATTTTTACTGTCATGCTTGGTTTCTAAGTGTTAACAAAAATTCGGCAATACGACGGCTATAAATCGGACGTTCCAAAAATCATAACAACACAACCAAGCCACACCGGGCATCAATACAACTTATCAACATGATTCTCATCTCAACAACCCCTAGAACCACTGATCTTAACCTCAAAATCATTAAGGACTTGAATCATGACTTAATAACTACTAAGAATAACTACATGATCATGTAAACATGCTTATAATAACATCATCACCAAAACTCATCTAAAACTCCATTAAAACTCAAAACAAAAACTTGGGTTCTTGAAGTTTATACCTTCCTTGGAGTGTGTATGCACTTAGTAAGCCTTTTCTAGTCCTTAGATTACATTAACAAAGCTTGGATCATCCAAACAAAACAAGAAATCAAAGTTAGTCTCTTGAAATCACTATTCACCCTAGGCTTGGATGATTTATTTGAAAATGGAAAACATGGAGTTTGAAGCCAAGATTTCTAGGGTATCACTTTTATGAATTATAGGACTTACCATAAAAATTTGGAGATCAAACAATGGTTGGAAGGTTGATTTTGATTCTTGAATTATGCAAAAATTCGAAGGGCTTTCTTCAAGGGTAAAAATAGAGTGACTTTCTCGAATTTATTTACCCCTCCAATCGATCTTCAAAAATTATGAAATTAAATCCACAACTTCATCTTGATGTGTAGAAGCTCCGTGATTTGTTTCATGATTTGATGATGAGTAGAACTGGGTTAAAAAAAATCACAAAGACCCCCTGCCCTGGAGAAAAACCAAACTGATTGAAATGGGGGAGAAAGAAAGAAAAGGTGGTTGGCTTGCTTCTCTTGCTTTACACTCATCTAATTCTCATCTAAAGTGTATTATTGATGAGTGTAGATAATATCTAAACCAAAAGCTACTTTAATAAAGGTCATAGGTCATGCATGAGGTATTTTAAGAGACATGTGTTAGGTTTTTGTGGTTGGATGATGTATTGATCTAACCAAGTGGTTTGATTTGCTAAGTAAGCTAGCTGATCATGTAAATGCTTGGTTACTAGATATTTTCCACTAGCACATGCATGCACCTTGATTCCCCTGCTTGTTTCTTTGTCCGGTTATTGATCAATTCTTTGATCGTTCGGAAGAATAACTCATTCGTTTCTAGTTAGGGTTTTTACCGGAATTCGTCTTAATATTTAAACTATCATTCTCCATTCTCTTTAATAAATCTTGAATCCATATTCCTTAAATCCTTTTAATAATTCCTTAAGGCTTTCAGTGTCCGGGGAAATCTCGGGGAAAATAAAAGTGCTGTTTTTCAGAATCCGACAGCTTTTACATACACTCTTTTTCCCCTGGATCACTAATACGAACTCAGAATTTCGTTCCGGGTACTTCTATATAGTGTCGTCTAGTAATATTCCTAAATCCATCAAAATCACTATTCATCCATTTTTCTTTACTCATTCTCTTAGGGTTGTACAGTTGTCCCAGATCTCTTTCGATCGTTCCTTAACCTTTTTACGGACCTACTGGACCAATAACAGGTATCAATTTGGATGACATAAGAATAATCTTCTCCTTTAGAATTATCAAATCTCAACTCCCTAGGAGATAGATAATTCTAAAGTGTCAACCAATAGTATTCTTCATGGCATATAAACATTTGAATCCAAATCTATTCCTTTCATTCATTATCTCAATCGTTACATCGTAGTCATAATCACTATTCACCATTACCTCAGTACATAATAAAAAGTTTTAATTATATCCAAAATTTGGGGGTTCTTACAGTCTCCCCTCCTTAAAAGGATTCCGTCCCGGAATCAGGTAGGAAGCAAAGAGTCGTTTGTCTGTCGTTTCACCTTTCAGCTTCCCGGTCAATTCTTAGTCGTTCTACCCTTTCTCAGCACATCTACTGGTGCTACAATACTTACTTTATCCTTTTCCATCTACTTTGCTACTTTTCGTACAACACACTATCCGGGTTATGCTCTTACTCAGTCTTATCCTTATTGATACCTGCAGTGGCTTTGGTATCATTATCGTGCTGCGAATTCGGAGATAACCTCGCTCGCACTATGCATTTCCTGATCGCTTTAATCTTCGCAATCTCGATCAATATAGAGAAGTGGAAAGATTTATTGTGTGATCACTATGATCAATTGAACATTTGTTATATTGCATCGTTAGTACAGAAGGGGGCCAACCTTTAGTACTTGACAAATAATTAAACAAGTTATGGTATTCCACTTAGACTTCTATCACATAGACAGATAGTCATGTAGCAGTACCTCCCCTCCTTAAAGGGTTGTTCTTCTCAATTCATAAAGAAGATGAATAAGAGAGAAGAAAAGAAAAGAATTCTAAAGGATTATAGAAAGTTTTCATGATTGTAAAATATCATACTCAAAATTTACCTCTGAACTATAGAGGTTCATCAAAGAAGAAATTAATCATAATTATATCCAATACCATTTGATCGCAATCTCATATGTCAACATATCTTGCTGCTTTGTCCACTATTCTATGGACCTATACTCTGGTTCAACCTTAGCAACGCTCACTCCAGAAAATTCCTTCAACCTTTTAGGTTAAATCTTAGGTTTCTCGCTTGACACCATTGTTACTGACATTTCATTTCACGCTACTAGCTTTTTCATAACTATAATATTAACACTATCAGGTTGTCATCCCGAGAATTCATCAGAAACCCATTTATTAATCAATTTATAACATTCCTTGCTTCACATTCCCTAGTTGCTTTCCCAATCTTTTCTTTATCAATCACATCTTCTTATTATCTGATTTTTATTTACTTCTTTTATTTACTTCCACCTTCATCTCTTTATTGAGACATCTTTTGCACTTGGTACCTCCTTATTGGTATCCGTCACATTTCCTCTATAATCATCACATTATTCCAATTTAAACTCTCCGAAATGAATCTGGCGGATCCCTTAATCTTAGATCTGATATAATCTACTTCTGCCAACCTTGTTTCTCATTACTTGTTCTTTTCTACCCGTGGTTTTCCACAGGTTATCTTTCGTAAGTCAGACCAGGTCGTATATCTACCTGCTCGTGCTCTTATCATCTATCGAGCATCTGCATTTTACTGGCGTAGCCTTGCGACATGAAAACCCGTTATGACCGTGCTATAAGTTTTGGGGGTAAGGCTGGCTCGAATACCACCTTCCGAACACTTTTAAACTCTCAGGTGGCCCAATAAGTCTCGGGCTCAACTGCCCTTCCCTCCAAGTCTCATTAATTCTTTCCACAGGAATATCTTTAACATCATGAATCATTAACCTCATATTCTCTATCTTGTTTGCGCAGAAGTACACTAACACAAACTTGCTTGTCATTCATCAACATGCCATTTAGCTTATCAAAAGCAACACTTTCTTTATATTTCTGTTGTCATCTACTTTCTTAGAAGAATCACCATCGCTTGTTGTTTACATAATGCGTTAATAGCTAACCCTACGGGTTTCAAATCCTTTAGGGAGACAAAGTAATCACTATTACTTATCCATAAGGAACACTTCCTGAACTTGATGTAGAAATTGCAGAAGAGTTTTAAGCATCGCAGCTATATCCGGTTGATAAAAGTATCACTCATACATCTTCCATAAAAGACTGGAAACTTAATGGTTTACTTTATCAATTTTGTATCATGGTCCTGGTTTGCCTCAAAACGGGACCTTCTACGGTGTGTAGTTTGCTTAAGACAATATCGGGAATCGAATCTTTACTTAAACTATTATTACCGTCGATTCTTGCACATTCATCAGAAGGAATATAAATTCCTTCACTCCGATATGACCTTCAAGGTCCTTCCAAATATCATTATGTTTCTTCGGTATGAACATTGTAATTATTCTTCTATACTTAGACTGTCGGCCACCTCATTGGTCTTTCCTGATACTAACAATTTCTTGTAATCCATGTTCTCTGGATACATTCCAACTCAAACTTTTCTACCTCATTCCTATCACTGTTGGGTGAAAGCATTCTCCCTTAAGCTCTGCTGAAGGAGAAAAATATATCTATCAGTCTTTTTCCATACGTCATTGCTTCCACCTACCCGTGGGAACTTTATCACGTTTATTCCCAATCCTACTTAGGATACTTCTTTTCTTAGTTCTTTCCTTATCTTAGGATAATCTCAACCTTTATAGGTTCAATCCATACTTCCTCAGGGTTTCATACATGCCTCATCTGGCATTATTGTTACTATGTCATACATTCGTTACCAAACTTCCATTTTGAAGTTCGGAATATTACTTTTTTCCTTGTAAGGTTTCTTAGGTCATCCTCATCATTCCTCCTGTATTTTCTAGGTACAGGGTATATCAAAACGTCATTGATCAATACTCTAATAATTCTATCTATGTTCTTTCCAGAACTCTTTTTAATAATCCTTGCCGGTCATTGTTGCCTTAGCAAGTCCAACTCATATCATCTGAATTCATAATGTCGTTATTAGGGTTAATGCCATCCCTTGTGCATTCCCCAGGGTTTGTCCTAATTTATGGATATCCTATCCTTAATTCAACTGCCAAGGAATTCTTGCATCCTATACTTGGCAATCAAATCATGTATCCTTAATAAGGGTCTCTTTTCAATCATTCTCATTTGATAATCGATCGGTGGCTTAATGCTAACCTCTTCTGTCAGATAGTTGTCAGCCTATTTGACCTTCCAAAAGACAACATATGTCTATCTGCTCTCTTATAGAACTTGGTACTGGTAGTAAGGATGTTCTGGAAGATATTGGTCGAGTTCAACGTGAATCTCTTGGTACTTATCGTTCATCGCAAAGGTACTTGCCTCATACAAAATTTCTACAGCATACTGATCAATCTCTGACCATTTCTATACTCTCTTCATAAACCTTCGTTGTTTAGTATTTATAATACCTTAACATCAAACAACTCAAGTCACTATACTTCTATTTTTACTCGTAATCTTGGACAATCATACATACATGAATCACTTTAGTACTGGTGACCCCATACTAAAAAAAAATCTAGCAAATTCCCAATCAAAACATGGGTTGCAAAGGGTTCAGTAGAAGATTCCTTACGATCTCATTAATATTTCCGTTATATCAGAAGCCCTTGCAGTCGGTGCTTACTTAGAAGCAACCCTGCTTTGTCCTTTCATTGCTGGTCTAATCACTTGATAATCCTTTGTGACTTGACCTCAACTGGCCACACTAAAATAAAAATATATGATTTTAGGGGTTTGGCTAATAGCATTACTTTTCTAGCAATTGTCGGCATAGTGCCTTCTTCTTTGATACCTTTCTACCTTTCCAAAACTTTACTCCATATGAGTCTTAATCGACTACTCGGCACCGTCTCCGGTCACCTTTCTTCAACTTTTATCTTTTCAACTATTCTTATCAATCCCACGTGCCACGCAAGCTTACCATTCCTGGCATAACAGCCTTTTCACTTAAGTCAATCCCGGAGTTTCTTAGTCCGGCTGGATTCTTACTTACATTTCTTGTTTCCGTCCAATCTTACTTCATCATTTTATTTCTACCATTGATTGTAATACTCAGGGCCCGTTTACTAACCCATATAACGGCAACCTTACCCAATTCACGGGGTTCGCCCCAGTTTCTACTCTCTTCCATAACGTTCTCTGATAATCAGAAAGACAAGGTTTGCCAAAATTTGTTGAAGTTCTTTCCAGAATTAGGGAAATTTTGGTCAATCTATCCACCTACTGGTAACATTAAGGAGACCAGTTTCGAAACCTGAAGAATAGTTCTATGAACCTCCAAGCAGGTAGAACCATAAGCAGTCATAGTTAACAAAATAATCGTCATCAGGTTGGAAGTTTAACCACTGGAGAGGAACCAATTATATACATCCCTCAGAAGGGAATCAAAAGTTTCAAACCGAAACCTGTCACAACATCTTGATACCTATACGTCCTGATATTCAATATTTCCCAATGTCAGTCTACCTAACCACTAGTCTCAGAAGGAACATTATCGTCGGAGTTGGTTGTTCCACAAAAATTGGCACTACTAAGGCCATCCGAACCTGGTGAACCGTGCTGTCCGAATGTATCCGCAAGTTTTTTGTCGTGCTGCGCAAGCACACATCCTAATCCTTTATGTGAAGCGTCGTTGGAAGCACAAAGTCTCCTTTTTCCATTAAACAATGCCAACTCTTGGTCATTACCAATTTCATCTTTTAGCTCCAGGAAGATTTTCTCACATTTTTTTTTCTCTTCAACTGCTGATCGTATTACTTGATCCATTATAATTCTGCATCGGAGTAAACTTAAGGTAACTACTATAATCCATTCAAAAAAAAAGAATTTAATATTCCTCTGAATCACATGCATCTAACGTTTCTGGTTCATCATTTCACTGAGTTAAATTAACCCTATACTTAGTCTCTGACAATAGTCTCATTACGAGTTCATCTTGACTCACTGGTCTTATCTTTCGGTAGGTTCTGAGATCATTGTCTTGCTTACTACTTCCTTATATAACTTTATCCAATCATGCTGTCACTTCCCAATGTTTTCACTTTCTAACTGATTCATTCATAAAATGGACATTTTCCTGAATAAAACAACTTCATCAACCTCAATTTGGTTCCATAAATTAAAACCTATGACATCTGCCTTCTCATGGTGAATTATTACTGACAATATTCATACTAATTCATTTGTCAAATGATATGGCACTTACTGCCTCCTTCTCAACTATTTCTAAGGACTCTGCTCCTCGTCCTATATCGATGTCTTTGATAATCATACATCCCTCTAGCTCTTTCTTCGTTAATATGAAAGTCTCTATGGATTCTCGTCTATTCCCGTATAAGATCTCAAGTAATTTTTCCAATCTATCTTACTCGCTGGTACTACATCCAGTAGTCTGGCTACGAATCCAACACGAATCTTTAGTTCTCTTACTAGTAGCTTAGTTCTTTATGCTCACTTTTCTGAGCACCATATCTTAATCATCACAGTCTTTCTGGCTGCAGCCCTCATTCCTCAAGGGTAAGCTCCTTATCCTAACAGGATTTTCCTTATCTGCTGGAACCTCTTCCGGGTCTCCAGTAGGGTACTCTATTGAATTTACCCGCTGATCTTCAGCATATAATAAAGCATCATCGTGTTGCTGCTCGTATGCCTCAAGGTCTGTCGCCTTCCTCGTCGATACGATATCGAGCTAAGTTACTATCATGATACTTAAGAGTTCCCATAAGGGTTTTATATGTCATCACTACATTAAGTAGTCCGACTATGAACTTGGCAAGAGTTCTTATTATCTTAGTGAATTTATTATTTTAACGTCGCCTCATCTCTGGGGTTTATAACGTACGCTCTGATACCATTTCTGTAACACCCCCAGATCCGGGGTCAGGGATCTGGTCGTTACCGTCTCAATTCCCATCCACAATTCAACATAAATATTACATTACAACCTTGCGACCCAAAACAATAACATAAAACACACCCGTTATAGTCCCAAAGATGAAATCAGAGTAACTACCAAATTTTATTAAGCACATTATGAGTTCTTACAATCCAAAAAGAATTACAATGTGAATACATACTCTTTGCCATCCATTATCATAAGTCATACCAGCCCATATATTTGGTACTGAAAGAATGAATCTATTCTACCAATAGCTTTCTCTTCGGCTCTGGTAGTCTCATCGTCCCCGCCAGCGTCGAGTGCGCCTTGTGCGAGTCATCTGGTCTAGCTGTTGTTGTGATATAATTATAAAGCAAGGGTGAGCAATAGCCCACCAACAATAATATTTAACTGAACGATAATATATAACAGTTCAAAAGTATCTTTCAAACCATATGCCATGCATTTACGAAAATTATGCCAGAATAACATGAACGATGAAGTTACGAGGTAACTCAAAATGCATATATAGTTGGGAATATCTGCTATGTCAAAGATAAGCCAGATATTATAATTTATCATATAAAGAGGAACTTGCAAGGAAAATATTGAAATTCCAGTTATTAACATTTTTTGAAGTCCTACAACCTGAAAGAAGTCTCTTCGATACGTGTTGCGGAAGACACCGTCAACCTGAAAGAAGTCTCTTCGATACGTGTTGTAGGGAATTCCCAATTTGGGAGATGAACCAATACTGGAGTTATCACGCGCCAGCTGTCCAAGTTCCTGATGATCAGTCGGGGATGGTACAGCCCAATATAGTTTACTACCGGTAGAAGGAATAACTGACGGCTCCACTTGTCGATTGCCTTTAATAGTAACTCCCTGGCCAATGGTTAAGCCTTGTGATGGACCGCGCGACTCGGCCTCTTACACACGACTCCTAGTTCGAATAAATCCATCGCATTGAAACGTAGAGTTTGTCCTCCCTTCCCCAAGTGAAATACTTGTTGATAAGACTCCACAAAGTAGTCATATCTAGTTGGAAAGGAAAATTCACCAACATTTCCCAAGCTTTTGCTTGTTAATTGATATCAACTTGTTCCAACAATCGTACCCCTTGAATGATGAGAAGGTACACACAGACTTAATGAGTCCATAGCAACCAAGTTGCGAGTGAAAAGGATAAATTATGACCGGGAAGTCAACAAGATAAATAACCTTTCTCAAGTAAGGTTCCCTTATAATTTAAGAGATAGATTCGAGTGAAGAATGGAATCTTGAGGACCTTTCTTCATATAATATTAATCGCATGACTCCGAAGAATTTTCAGAATGATCGAAGGTCGAAGATAATATTTGAAGAAGAATAAACAACATTGAAGTGGTTTCCAAGTATTGAATAAATATTTATAGAATATTTATTGAGTCGGAAGTATTTAATGAATGAAAGAATATTTTACATAATATCTGGAGGTGAAAGATAACCTCCAAATAATATAAATCATTTTTAAAAGAATTAAATAAATATTCCAAGAATATTTATTAACTCAATAATAATTAAGGAATATTATTAAATCATAGTGTTGCTCGTAAGTAATCCTCGAATGAATATATAGAATTATTTACTAAATAAATCCCTCCTTAAATGAATATTCAAAATAATATTCATTAAGTAATTAAACTCCAATAATTATTTAAAATAATATTCAGTAAATAAGTCAAACCTTAAATGAATATTTGAAAAATAATATTCATTTAATAAATAATATTCTAAATGAATATCCAAATAATATTCATTTAGTAATCAAAACTTTTAAAGGAATAATCGAAATAATATTTCTTAAGTAAATAGAACTTCCAATGAATATTTAAAATAATATTCATCAAGTACATAAGACCTTAAATTAATATTCGAAAGTGATATTCATTTAATAAATAAAATTCCAATGAATATCAAAATAATTATTCATTAAATAATCAAACTCTAAGTGAATATTCAAAAATAATATTCACTTAATATTTCTCGGCTGAGATAGTACTCAAATAACATTCTTCGAAAGATTTCCAAGAAATTGATACTTTCTGGAAATATAAATAATGTTTAATAATAACATTCCTTAAAATAAATAATAATCTGCCGTTGGAATCCCTCCGGCTTTCCACGACTATCTATATCTCAAAATACCGACTCCCGGTCTATATTTAAGAATGAATATCATATGCCCTTCGCTAAGGGTCTTATCAAAACAATCCGGCTTATAACTGATAATTCGTATCTAGTCTATAAGCCAATATCAATTCAGGGAACAGGTATCTTAATATAATTTGACAATAGGCATGCATGCTATGGCATATGTAAAATGGCAATCACAATATATATATTATCACAACAACAGGTTCAATGTTTTGAACACTTGCCTGGTAATCGGGTGTGGGTGGAGATAGCGTGTCCTAGGTCTGCTCGATGATCTATAAACAATCAGAACATTCTAGATTAACCACTTAACACGTTTTAAAAGTCTAAGTATGACTTCACTTAAATCGAAACACGTTTTCGAATTATCTCGTTATACACCTTTTAGTGTAACTCTTTTTATTACTGATACGATCCGACATTTGTTCGTTATTACTACATGTCATCGTACCCACACTCGGTATATACTTAAGTCGTATAAGTTCTAAAGTTGATCGATTACGAACCGAGATTATACTTCGAGTTTTATCGTTCATTTTCTAAGTGTTTTACCAAAGTTATAACCAAGCGGGTTTTTAGGGGTTCGTTCGCGTTTAATCTTGATTCGAATATTTTTATAAAATCGAAAAACGATCCGTTTGATATGTGGTTTTCTCTCATTCCTTCCTTATGACCCTTAGTATTTATTTACAAAGATTCGCCACTGAATAACATGATTTACGAGGGTTCAATTGAAGTTACGAACTTTTATTTACGGTTTCGAACCGATTTTAGTAATTTGACCAAAACTCCTAAACGTAGGTCGAAATCTTTTGATTCTCGCGCCAAAACGATCTATGGCTCGAGATCTACAAGGACATGTCATAATAATACCAAGGTCAGGAATTTATTTTTACTGTCATGCTTGGTTTCTAATTGTTAACAAAAATTCGGCATTACGACGGCTATAAATCGGACGTTCCAAAAATCATAACAACACAGCCAAGCCACACCGGGCATCAATACAACTTATCAACATGATTCTCATCTCAACAACCCCTAGAACCACTGATCTTAACCTCAAAATCATTAAGGACTTGAATCATGACTTAATAACTACTAAGAATAACTACATGATCATGTAAACATGCTTATAATAACATCATCACCAAAACTCATCTAAAACTCCATTAAAACTCAAAACAAAAACTTGGGTTCTTGAAGTTTATACCTTCCTTGGAGTGTGTATGCACTTAGTAAGCCTTGTCTAGTCGTTAGATTACATTAACAAAGCTTGGATCATCCAAACAAAACAAGAAATCAAAGTTAGTCTCTTGAAATCACTATTCACCCTAGGCTTGGATGATTTATTTGAAAATGGAAAACATGGAGTTTGAAGCCAAGATTTCTAGGGTATCACTTTTATGAATTATAGGACTTACCATAAAAATTTGGAGATCAAACAATGGTTGGAAGGTTGATTTTGATTCTTGAATTATGCAAAAATTCGAAGGGCTTTCTTCAAGGGTAAAAACAGAGTGACTTTCTCGAATTTATTTACCCCTCCAAACGATCTTCAAAAATTATGAAATTAAATCCACAACTTCATCTTGATGTGTAGAAGCTCCGTGATCCATTATGAAATTAAATCCACAACTTCATCTTGATGAGTAGAACTTGGTTAAAAAAAATCACAAAGACCCCCTGCCCTGGAAAAAAACCAAACTGATTGAAATGGGGGAGAAAGAAATGAAAGGTGGTTGGCTTGCTTCTCTTGCTTTACACTCATCAATTCTCATCTAAAGTGTATTATTGATGAGTGTAGATAATATCTAAACCAAAAGCTACTTTAATAAAGGTCATAGGTCATGCATGAGGTATTTTAAGAGACATGTGTTAGGTTTTTGTGGTTGGATGATGTATTGATCTAACCAAGTGGTTTGATTTGCTAAGTAAGCTAGTTGATCATGTAAATGCTTGGTTACTAGATATTTTCCACTAGCACATGCATGCACCTTGATTCCCCTGCTTGTTTCTTTGTCCGGTTATTGCTCAATTCTTTGATCGTTCGGAAGAATAACTCATTCGTTTCTAGTTAGGGTTTTTACCGGAATCCGTCTTAATATTTAAACAATCATTCTGCATTCTCTTTAATAAATCTTGAATCCCTATTCCTTAAATCCTTTTAATAATTCCTTAAGTCTTTCAGTGTCCGGGGAAATCTCGGGAAAAATAAAAGTGCTGTTTTTCAGAATCCGACAGCTTTTACATACACTCTTTTTCCCCCCTGGATCACTAATACGAACTCAGAATTTCGTTCCGGGTACTTCTAAATAGTGTCATCTAGTAATATTCCTAAATCCATCAAAATCACTATTCATCCATTTTTCTTTACTCATCCTCTTAGGGTTGTACAATTGTCCCTGATCTCCTTCGATCGTTCCTTAACCTTTTTACGGACCTACTGGACCAATAACAGATATCGATTTGGATGACATAAGAATAATCTTCTCCTTTAGAATTATCAAATCTCAACTCCCTAGGAGATAGATAATTCTTATCTAAAGTGTCAACCAATATTATTCTTCATGGCATATAAACATTTGAATCCAAATCTATTCCTTTCATTCATTATCTCAATCGTTACATCGTATTCGTAATCACTATTCACCATTACCTCAGTACATAATAAAAAGTTTTAATTATATCCAAAATTTGGGGCTTCTTACAGTTAGAATCAAGTAACCAAGCTAGTTATAATGCTAACTAGCAACATTAGAAATCAAACCATTTAGTTAGCTTAAACACATCATCTTACCACTAAAACTCAACACATGTCCACTTGAATTGTATCATGCATGACCAAATCACTTTATTAAAGCTACTTTATGCTAAGATATTATCCAAACATCACAATAATGCAATATTAGCCAAGAGAAGCCAAACAACTCCACCATCTCTCTCCATTTAGCACCATTTGGTTATTTCAAGAAATCGAAGGGAGAAATCCAACTTCCAACCATTGTTAAATCTCAAGATTATTTTGGTGAGTACTACATTTCATAACTTAGATACCCTATGAATTTTAGCTTCAAATTCCAATTCCTTCCTAGGTATTAAAATCATCAAAGATGATGATGAATAGTAACATTTAAGAACTAACTTTAGTTTTCTTGTTTCTTTGGATGATCTAAGCTTTGTTAAGGTATTCTAAGGATTAATCAAGGCTTAGTAAGGTCTTTAAACACTCCAAGGAAGGTATATCTCTCATGAACCCTAGATCTTACTTTGAGTTTTATGAATATTCTTGGTGGTTTTAGATGAGTTATGATTATGGTGTTATTATAAGCATGTAAGCATGATTATGTAGTTGGTTTAGTTGATCTAAGTAATATGATGAATATGATGGTGAAGTGAGATGTTCTTGGACTTGTTAAGATGTATGGTATGCCCGGTGTGGCTTGGTTCTGTGTGATAAATTTGGAAATGTTCGATTTATAGCCGTCGTAATGTCGAAATTTCATTAGACCTTAAGGAACCGTGCATAACAATAGCTATAGGTCACTGATCTTGACAAGTATATGACCCGCCCTTGTAGATCTCGAGTCATAGATCGTTTTGGCATGAAAATCGAAACAAAAGGACTTACGGTTTAGGAGATGCGGCCGATTTAGTAAAAGTGGTTTGAAACCGTAAGTGCGAGCCCGTAACTGAAATTGAACCCCCATAACATGAGTAATTCAGTTACGAATAATAATAATTAAATATTAGGAAGTCATAAGGAAGGTGTGAGAGAAGACCTCATGTAAAAAGGATCGTTTTCCGATTTTATAAAAATGTTCGAATCGAGGTTAAGTACGAATGAAACCTTTTGAGGAACACCTGGTTATAATTTTGGAAAACCACTTAGAAAATGGACAATAAATCTCGAGGTATAATCTTTGCTAGTAAACGACCAACCTTAGAACTTATACGACTTAAGTACCTACCAAGTGTAAGTGTAATGATATGCCTAAATAACGAACAAGTGTCGGATCATAACGGTGTTAATAAGGGGACACTAAAGGGTGCATAACGAGATGACTTGAAAACGTTTTTTAACCTAAGTAAAGTATTTACTTAACCTTTCAAAAGCGTTAAGTGATTAATCTCGAATATTTTGATTATTTATAGATATCCGGACTGGCCCAGGACACGCTATCCCTACCAGAGTACCAGGCAAGTTTTCAAACATTTTGAAACTGTTGTTGTGATAATATATATAATTTGATTTCTGTTATACATATGCCATAGCATGCATGCCTGTTTTCAAATTATATTGTGATACTGGTTTTATGATTTTATACTGGCTTATAAGCTAGATATATGATATTTTAGTTATAAGCCGGATATTGCTAAGACCCTTAGTGAAGGGCATATGATCTTCATTCTTCAAATATAGACCGGGAGTCGGTATTTCTTTATATATACTGTGATTATTTTCTGAGAAAAATATTTAAATAAATATTTTTCCATTATTTATTTAATGAACATTATTTGAATATTCATTTGAGTTTTATTTAATGAATATTATTTTGAATATTCATTTGAGCTTTATTTATTTAATGAATATTATCTTGAATATTCATTTCAGGTTGATTTATTTATTGGGTACTATTTCGAATATTTATTCGAGGGTTATTTATGAGCAATATTTTATATTAAGAATATTCTGGAAATATTTGTGGTTTAATAAATATTCTTTGAATATTTATTTAATTCTTTTTACTAGTTCTAAAAATAATTTATTTTATTCAAAAATTATCTTTGATCTCCAAATATTATGTAAAATATTTCTGAATCTTATTATTATTATTTTTATCAATGAAGGTTCTCAAAACTCTATTTTTCCATTTAAATCTATCTTATATGAAGATTTAAATGCTCGCTCAAAAACTTTCAAAATATAAGGGAACCTTACTTGAGAGCTGTTATTTATTTTGTTTGACTGCCCGGTCATAAATCATTGAAACTATCCTTTCCATTCGCAACTTGGTTGCTATTCATCAAATTGAATCTTTTGTTACTTCCTTATTGTTCGAGGGGTAAGATTGATGGAACAAGTCGATATCCATTAACAAGCAACAGCTTGGGAAATATTGGTGAATTTCCCTTTCCAATTATATACGACTACTTTGTGGAGTCCTATCAACAAGTATTATACTTGAGCAAGGGGGACGAACTTTACGTTTCAGAGTCATGGATGTTACTCGAATTAGGAGCCGTGTAAGTGGCCGAGTGGCGCCGGTCCATCAATGGCCCAACCGTTGGCCGGGGAGTTCCAGGGGGTGGTGGACAAGTAAATCCGTCTGTTCTTCCTTCTACATGTAAAGAATAATCATGAGATGCATAACATACGACTGATCATCATAAATGTTATGGCTTCTACGCGTCAATGCTCCAGTATTAGTTCATATTTCAATCTTGGAAATTTTCTGCAACATTATCATTGTTAGCAGGGTTGAAAAGTGTTCAAACTGGAATTGCAATATTTTCATGCAATATATATTGCCCATATCTTTGCATAGCAGATATGTCTATGGAGTATATATTTTGAGTTACCTTGTAACTTCATCTTTTACATTATACTGGCACTATGTTCGTAATGCATGGCATATGGTTTCAAAGATATCTTTGAATCGTTATATATTATTGTTCAGTTATATATTACTTTTGGTGGGCTATTGCTCACCCTTGCTTTATTTATTATATCACAACAACAGCTAGGTTTGATGGCCCCCGTAAGGCACACTCGATGCAAGCAGGTGACAGCAGTCGTAAGATTGCCCGCTGATATCGTTGTTGCCATTGCTGAGGTAGGAGCAACTAGTAGACTAGACTGGCAGCTTTTGTTTATCAGCCTTAATTATATGTATGACTAATGTTAATCAACGTCAGAAACTATTAAAATTATGTTATAATCATTTTGGGTTATAATAACTTATGAATTGTGGATCCTATGATTAGAGACTTATTTCAATTTCATCTCTGGGACTATAACTGGTTGTGTGATGTGATATTATTGCGGGGTCATAGCATGCAGTTGATTTATTTTGATTCAAATGCAAGTAGTATTGATGGAAAATGAGACCATAACGACCAGGTCCCCGACCCCGGATCTGGGGCTGTTACACATGCTGCCTCCCTAGGCACTATAATAGACTACGAGTAACAGGTCTCGTTCAAGTTGAATCAATCCACCGGTATTGGCTATACTGCCTCTACCTCTTCTGCTTTGGAGACTCTACTCCATTTTCTTCGTCATATCTCTTGATGAATCATAAATGATTCTAAATTCTCGTATCATCACTTATTTGACCTCTGGAGTTTCGTCCGGTCTTATTATAAGACCTCAAGTAACATACCACATTTTTTATCAATCGGCACGTTCTTTACAAGATTCTTTCCTTGACCCACCATGAGGTCCTCCTCTAGATCCTCCTATTGATCTTCCTTTATCGGGTCTCCGTCCATCTCAAGGAGCGCATCATCAAATGCTTACTCGAAGGCCTCGGGGTCTGGTATCTCAGAATCCCATCTATCTATAACTCGTACGAATCGAGGTGACTTACCATGAAGTCCTAAGTATGGTTTTCCAGAAGAAGTCCCCTCCCGGGCTTCATTTCAAACAGTCAGGGTCATGTCCTCTAACCTGACTACGAACTTGATTTGAACTCTAGTTATTGTCATCATTTTTAAGGGTATTGTAAGACTCGATCTCCTATCATTTCTAAGGACTATAACCTAACACCCTGACACCATTTCTGTAACAGCCCTAAATCCGGGGTCAGGGATTTAGAGTAGTCACGATCCATTTACTCCTTGCCTTACTTGTATTACTCGCGATGTACACAATTCAATTGCTTGTGACCCCGCAATATATTTCTCATGCACACACACATGTTAGAGTCTCAGAACCGACACAATATAACAACTGCGGAATAAATGATTATTATTACAATACCCAAATGTCTTCTGATGCTTACAATCCTCTTATACCATTCATATTTATACATAAGATGAATAACAAAACTACAGTCTGATCCGACTGGTTCATACTACCCCCGGGATCACTGCTAGAAACTGCTTCTGGAAACGCCTTACGGAATATGTGCCATATTCTTGGCATCCTGCTTCGTGGCTATATAATTTATATTAAATAATAGCAAGAGTGGGCGATAGCCCAGCAAGGTAACGAAAGTATGGCATATCTCTGCCTTTAATTCGAACCCAGAATGAAGTGGGTATAAGACAATAATTGTCAAAATATCTCGATACTGAAATTATTTCCTTATTGTAATATATTCAAAAATAGTGCCATAGTATTACTTCAAATATTATTTTCGTAATATCTTTGCAAACTTTTGTTATTCATACAATGAACAAAGTTCTGTTATAATATAAAAGATGAGGTTACAAGGTAATTCAATATAACCTTTCCGCAAAATATCTGCTATATAAAATACAAGCAGAATATCAACATATAACTTAAAAGATGAAGTTATAAGGTGATTCAATATCAACAACCTCCTTATCACAACTCATGTTATGTAAGGTATCAACAGAGCCATAAAATATAAGATAAAAGATGAAGTTACAAGGTCATCCATTGTAACATCAGTTTTGAACACTTTTCAAACCCTGCCAACATGATCGGTAAACCTTTCAATACATGTTGTAGAAATATCCACATTTGGATGATGATCTTAAAGCTGGAGTATTCACCGTGCCAGATGTCCAGACCCGCGATGATCATTAGCAGATCGTACAAATCAATATTTGTTTTTCTACCGATAGAAGGAAGAATAGACGTATTTACTTGTCCACCACCCACTAGATCTCCCTGGCCAACGGTTGGGCCTTGGGATGGGCCGGTGCTACTCGGCCTCTTACACGACTCCAAGTTCGAATAGAATCCATGAATCTGAAACGTAAAGTTTGTCCTCCTCTCCCCAAGTATAACACTTGTTAATAGTGTAGCATCCCAAAATCCGGGGTACAAATATAGGGCCACTAGCCACTAACAACATTATACAATCCTGGATATAAACAACATATAACAATAAAACCCCTTAACCAAGATCATATACAGGTTATGGTATGAAACAACTGTCAAATTACTATTACAATCCATCCTCATTATAAAATGTTATACAATTTTATGAATAAATAAAATCACTGTCTAACTGAATATCCAACCTTGACGAATTCCCAACCACTAACCAATGAGAATCCACAACCCGATCGTCTCCTCTCGCTGCTGGAAAGCAACACCAATGACCATTACTAGGTTCACTAACCTTCTCTATTAGCTGAAGAAAACAAACAAGCAAGAGTGAGCCAACAATGCTCAGCAAGTGCAATAGTGATTACAATTTCAATAACGATGACAATTCTGATAAAAAAAGGGTTTTCGTTTCATTCTATGAAGGAATCAGTTATATTAACTTTTAGATTGCCACGAGGCCAACAATTCACCATTAATAAGGTGCATCAGAAACTAGAATGATAAGAGTTCCGATATCAAAGTATTATTAAAACAGACTTCCAAGGAGTCAGGAACTGAACATCTCAATCTCAGAGTATAGATTATGTAAAATCCTGTTAATTTTTATTTTATTTTAATATTAGATAAGTTTTTTTTAAATTAATTAGAATGTTCTAGAATTCTTTGTGTACAAGTTTTGTTATTATCGGAAAGAAGTGTGAAAAGATTTTAGAAAATCAAGATCTTTTGATTTAGAATATTTGTGTGGATTAGGATATTTTAATTTAGGTATTTACTTGGAGGAGTGGTAAAAACTTTCGGAGGAAGTTTTATAATTACTTAATTTAATTTAGGGTTTAGGTGTCTATATAAGAACCCCTCTTACTTATGAATACCTCGTACAGAAACGCCTGCTAAGAGGTACGTTTGTGTATTTCACTATTAATTAAATATTTTTACCTGTCTGTGTTTCTATATGCATGTTTAAGATGTCAGATGTGATTGTTTTAATTTTCTCAGTCAATGTTTAAATCTTTAACTTGTATATTTTGGAGATTCTAGTTAAAGTATGCTATCGCTGCCCATTTTACTTCTTATATAAATATACTGACTGCTTCATTGTATGGTCTACTTGTATATGTTGCACAAACTCTACATAGGCACGTCACGATTTAGTGGACTCTATCCCCAGTTTATTAATAAATTAAAACAGATCAGATGTTTTGAGAAGTAAGGAAGTCAAAATGGCTCTCGGTAATTTGGATTGAATGTGCAACATATGTTACAAAAACTTGGTCCACCTTTTTTTTGCTCACGGTGACAAAATAATATACGTGAACTGACTTGGAGGATAAAGAAATGGAAAATATTTGAAAAATATATAATGAACATGTCTTATTAAGTTTTCCAGTTACTCTTTTAGTCTTCGCTCTCAGGTCATGTACAAAATAGTGTCATGCTTTTAAAAAAATTGAGTGTAGCAAAGTTTGGTTGGATTGAAAGTTAATTACAATTAGGTTGTTTTATTGTTGTCTGGATATCTGATATATTACTTTTGTGGTCTGATTGTCAATATAATTTGATTTCGTAATTGCCTACTGAATAGTTTAATATTAAAATCATTTTAGGATTTGTTCGTGCAATTATTTCGGTATTTTGTGTCGACTTTGAGGTAAGTACTTTTGACTTACTTTTAATTTCCGAAAAGATATTTTGATATTATGATTTTCTATTTTCGTATAACGTATAAGAATTCTGTTTCGAACTTTATAAGATATAAGTATTTGATTTTAGAACCCAGTCTCTACGTTTCGAACCCGTTCGTAATTTACGCTATAGTTCCGGAACTAGTCTTAGATACCCTTAGTAGGTGCACAAGTGTGCAACTTTAGATACCTATTAAGGGCGCGTAATTATTGAACTTTAGATGCCGGTCACTGGCAAAGTGTGGTGAAAGAATATGAATAAGAATAAGATGCCGGTCACTGGCAAAGTGTGGCCGTAGAGTAAGACTGTGGTATTTTCGATTTTCGTTTTGTTTCTGTTTTCTGCTTCTGTTTCCGTTTTACATTCTTTATTTTGAAAATATAAAACTTTGGGTTGGATTTATTTCCGCAAAGGTTTTGCAAACTTATATTTGATTTTGAAAAATTATTTTATTAAAACACCCATTGATTTTTAAGAACATCTGTTAGTCAATTTGTACTTGCAGAGCTGTGTAGCTCACCCCTTTTCTAATATTTCAGGTTTGATTTTTGGAAGCTTATTGAGAATAAGATGTGAACTTGTGGACCTTCGTGCTAGCTATTTTAGATGCAATTATTGGAAAAGTTTTATCGTATTACTTGAATAAATTGTCAGTACTTTATTTGACAGTGATTATTGAATATTGTATTTATGGAGCTGCGTCTCCAATTTTATGATTTTAGAATATCGAGTTTGATCGCTGCATTTGAATTTCATGGAATATTTGATTTATTTGAATAAAGAATTCAGTTTATTTAAGTTTCGTATTTAGATTTAATATCCCGAAAAGTCGGGATGTTACAATTGGTATCAGAGCCTAGTTTTTCCTTCGGAGTGTATTAGGTATGGGACTAGTACATTCCCTAGGATGCGATCCTACAGATTATCGTATAGGTTTTGACCTTTAAGTTTGTAAATTATTTTGAATTTAGGCAACTTGTTTTTGTGGTGATTTGACCTGTTTGACTTTTGTGCTTTTTGATCATTGATTATAAGTTTGAAAGTTTGTTGTTTTTAGAAAAGATGGACGGAGAAGGCAACAACAATGGCAATCAGGGCAACAACAATCAAGATGGCAACAACAATAACAATCAAGGCAACGACAATCAGAATGGCAACAACAATGGTGATGGTGGAAATGTATTCGACCAGCTAGCCGAGACTCTAGCTACACTCGTGAATCAGCAACCCAGACAGCAGAATGTCGTCTCTCAGTTCAAGCGTTTGAACCCACCAACTTTCGATGGGGCAACTGATCCGGCCATAGTCGAGATGTGGATACAAGAGATAGAGAAAGCTTTCGGATTGTTAGGGAGCAATGAAGAACAAAAGGTCACTTTAGCTGTGTATCAACTGCAAGGCAGTGCTTATGACTGGTGGCTCATGGAGAAAAGGAAGAACGAGACCGCAACCGCTGATGGGGGAACCGGAACATACACCTGGGAAAAGTTCAAGAAGGCTCTAGAAGACAAGTACTTTCCCAGAACCATTCATCTGCAAAAGGAAAGAGACTTTATTCGGCTTGAGCAGGGAGGAAAGTCCGTTATGGAATACGAAGCAGAATTCGCAAAGCTTGCAAAATATGCACCGACATTAGTTGCTGATGAGACTAGCCGAGCCAGAAGATTGGAAGAGGGACTGCGAAGCGACATCAGGAATTCTGTGGCATCTTTTGAACTTCAGACGTACGAGGCTGTGCTCAACAAGGCATTGGTGATCGAGAGGGGTCTGGCAGAATCTGAAAAGGCAACAAGCAACTGGAACAAGAAGCGGTTCGCTCCAACTGGTGGATTTTCGTCTCAAAGGGGACCTTTCAAGAAGCCACATGTGTACGATCAAATGGGAGGCCAAAGTGATCGAGATAAATGTTCGAGGTGCGGTAAGAACCATCCAAACAAGGACTGTCGATGGAACACGGGTGCCTGTTTTCACTGCGGGGAAGTAGGACACAAGATTTCGGAGTGCCCACATAATCCACCACCAAGGAAAGAAGCAGATAACAAGACCACTGGACGTGTATTTATGCTCACGGGAAGTCGCGCGAACAATCGTAATTAAGGTATGATTTCTTTTTACTTGTAACTTATTTGATGTTATTTTGTGAATTTGGGGACCAAATTCTTTTAAGGAGTGAAGAATGTAAAATCCTGTTAATTTTTATTTTATTTTAATATTGGGATAATTAATTCAAAGGTCCCTGAACTATATGCCTTTTATTGTCTAGGTCCCTGAACTATTTTTTTCAACATTGCAATCCTTAAACTTTTAACTTTTCTAATTCGCATCCTTCCGTCCGAATTTGACTAACGGACGTTAGTCAGTGCTGACGTGGTAGTGACGTGGCATGACGTGGCAGTGACGTGGCATGACGTGGCATGACTGCCACGTCAGCATTGACTAACGTCCGTCAGTCAAATTCAGACGGAAGGATACGAATTAGAAAAGTTAAAAGTTTAGGGATCGCAATGTTGGAAAAAATAGTTTAGGGACCTAGATAATAAAAGACATATAGTTCAGGGACCTTTGAATTAATTTTCCCTTTTAATATTAGATAAGTTTTTTTTTAAAATTAATTAGAATGTTCTAGAATTCTTTGTGTACAAGTTTTGTTATTATCGGAAAGAAGTGTGAAAAGATTTTAGAAAATCAAGATCTTTTGATTTAGAATATTTGTGTGGATTAGGATATTTTAATTTAGGTATTTACTTGGAGGAGTGGTAAAAACTTTCGGAGGAAGTTTTATAATTACTTAATTTAATTTAGGGTTTAGGTGTCTATATAAGAACCCCTCTTACTTATGAATACCTCGTACAGAAACGCCTGCTAAGAGGTACGTTTGTCTATTTCACTACTAATTACATATTTTTACCTGTCTGTGTTTCTATATGCATGTTTAAGATGTCAGACGTGATTGTTTTAATTTTCTCAGTCAATGTTTAAATCTTTAACTTGTATATTTTGGAGATTCTAGTTAAAGTATGCTATCGCTGCCCATTTTACTTCTTATATAAATATACTGACTGCTTCATTGTATGGTCTACTTGTATGTGTTGCACTAACTCTACATAGGCACGTCACGATTTAGTGGACTCTATCCCCAGTTTATTAATAAATTAAAACAGATGAGATGTTTTGAGAAGTTAGGAAGTCAAAATTGCTCTCGGTAATTTGGATTGAATGTGCAACATATGTTACAAATACTTGGTCCACCTTTTTTTTGCTCACGGTGACAAAATAATGTACGTGAACTGACTTGGAGGGTAAATAAATGGAAAATATTTGAAAAATATATAATGAACATGTCTTATTAAGTTTTCCAGTTACTCTTTTAGTCTTCGCTCTCAGGTCATGTACAAAATAGTGTCATGCTTTTAAGAAAATTGAGTGTAGCAAAGTTTGGTTGGATTGAAAGTTAATTACAATTAGGTTGTTTTATTGTTGTCTGGATATCTGATATATTACTTTTGTGGTCTGATTGTCAATATAATTTGATTTCGTAATTGCCTACTGAATAGTTTAATATTAAAATCATTTTAGGATTTGTTCGTGCAATTATTTCGGTATTTTCTGTCGACTTTGAGGTAAGTACTTTCGACTTACTTTTAATTTCCGAAAAGATATTTTGATATTATGATTTTCGATTTTCGTATAACGTATAAGAATTCTATTTCGAACTTTATAAGATATAAGTATTTGATTTTAGAACCTAGTCTCTACGTTTCGAACCCGTTCGTAATTTACGCTATAGTTCCGGAACTAGTCTTAGATACCCTTAGTAGGCGCACAAGTGTACAACTTTAGATGCCTATTAAGGGCGCGTAATTATTGAACTTTAGATGCCGGTCACTGGCAAAGTGTGGCGAAAGAATAAGAATAAGAATAAGATGTCGATCAGTGGCAAAGTGTGGCCGTAGAGTAAGACTGTGGTATTTTCGATTTTCGTTTCGTTTTGTTTCTGTTTTCTGCTTCTATTTCCGTTTTACATTCTTTATTTTGAAAATATAAAACTTTGGGTTGGATTTATTTCCGCAAAGGTTTTGCAAACTTATATCTGATTTTGAAAAATTATTTTATTAAAACACCCATTGATTTTTAAGAACATCTGTTAGTCAATTTGTACTTGCTGAGCTGTGTAGCTCAACCCTTTTCTAATATTTCAGGTTTGATTTTTGGAAGCTTATTGAGAATAAGATGTGAACTTGTGGACCTTCGTGCTAGCTATTTTAGATGCAATTATTGGAAAAGTTTTATCGTATTACTTGAATAAATTGTCAGTACTTTATTAGACAGTGATTATTGAATATTGTATTTATGGAGCTGCGTCTCCAATTTGATGATTTAAGAATATCGAGTTTGACCGCTGCATTTGACTTTCAGGGAATATTTGATTTATTTGAATAAAGAATTCAGTTTATTTAAGTTTCGTATTTAGATTTAATATCCCGAAAAGTCGGGATGTTACATATTAGAATTGGAATTTTTATTTATTTAAAAAAAAACATCAAGGTTAGGGTGCTGATCAGTCACGCACTAATCCCGGACAAACGCACACAGCAATGTCCTTAATTGGATCCATGGCACACATTGGCCTTAACTTCTGACCATTAATCTGGTCTCCCCGAAGGGACATCTGTTGACCATAATATGGTCTCCCCGAAGGGACATCTGTTTTAAAAACATTTCCAATTCTAAGTCACACGCATTAGGTGTCGGAACAATCGACAACCTTTGTCAACCAACCAACTGGAAAACTCACGTTCCAGGACAACTCATAATTTGAAGAATCAACAGGAGAGCAATTTATATCATCAAGTATCGACAAGTTCGATACAATATAGAGAGCAAACAAACAATTAATATTTCTAACAGATATCGACAAGTTCGATACCACATAGGGTGGAGAATATAAAGAATGACAATTCGAATAAATACCAACAAGGTGAATATGAGTAATTGGAATTTATAACCTCAACAACTTATCTAAAGAGATATTTCACTTGAGCACATAAACGATATATATTGCAATAAGATTTTCAACCATCAAAACTCTAAGTTAAACCGAAGATATGGTCAAACACTGGGCACACTGAAAAGTTTGAGTTTCCAAAAGCACATAAAATAGCTTAAACATTTGTTTGTAAAACAATTCTAAAATGGAAAAGTTCAGAACATTTTGAAAGAAAACATTTTTCTAAATGGGGGTCCATTAGTGAAGATTTGCTAGAAATAAGAGTTTCGCTAGTAGGCTTTCATAAGAGTTTAAAATCTAGGATTTCCTTTATTTAGGGAATTCTTAAACCAATTTGATGAAAATAGAAGAAATGGCATTCCAGGGATAAGAAAATGAGCGAGAAAGGTTATTTGTAAAGTTCTTTGCAAATCGGATATTTGAATTACGGGTAGGGGAGATAAACAGCATCACACTTATCTGAAAAAGAAGTATATGTGTCATCTGCCATCTAAACTTGGCCAAGTCATCACATACTATAAATAAACTAAATTGTATCACTTGAACAATAAGTGAATAGCAAGAACACTTGCCTCGATTTGCAGACTTCCTGATTTTCACATCGATACTCAACTTAACTTCTCGTCAGTCTCTTTCCTTACATGTGGGTTTCTTACTTGGCCCTATTTTCATCTTTACTTCATCGTCCGCTAAACTTAACGTCACTTCACCCATCGGCTTTGGTACTTGTCCTTCTGTTCATCTTTCAGATTACTCGCGCACTGTCCTTGGCCAGGTTTCCTACTCAAACCATTTTTTTCAGGTCAAATACTATTTTAGTACCCAACTAAGAAAAATCTTATTATTTTGCTTTATTCTACCCATACGCGTCCTATATCATTTACACACATATTTTATATAAACATATACAATCATTTTCACAAAATAGCTTTAATATAACCACTAGGTCAAATACTTACTTCACATAAATACTTAACACAGATGGTCACTTGATACTTAGATACCATCTAGGCAACCACTTCACAGCAAATTCACAACATACTTTCAAATCATCGAAATCAAATAAATTAAATAGATTTTAAATAGATTTGCAGGGGAATTTAGAAAATTTCGGTATGAAGTATTCGTAAATAGGACTATTCCCCTATTTTTCAATTCAACCATTTACCATCCAAATTATATAAAAATAGAGCTACCTCAATTTGTAGCAATATAAAAGTAAACATATAAGAAAAGTACCCGCCCTGACATGCGGCACATAGCACATAAGGAATTCTGCCTCGACATGCAGTAAACACATAATAATTTATATTAGCATTAACTACTACTTAAGCTACATCAATAATCGTATCACTCACGCATTTTAATGATGCACGTGACAATCAATTATTGATATTCGTAAGCCCTAGGGAACAACCCCTAGCATTAACTATTACTTACGTTATATCAATGATCACATCACTCAAGTATATTAATTATACTCGTGATAGTTAGTCATTGATATTCGTAAGCCCGAGGAACTAGTTGAAGAGAATTGCACAAGTCCTTAAATATTGACACTTAAGACTTGTGATCTCATTGCAACTCCTCGCAGATAAACACATAATAAAATGAATCTAACAATTAATCTTCGATAAATAACATTTTAAAACCATATGATCAGGAATTAAATTCTTATTTTAAGAAAACTTTGTGAATTAGCCTTTTTGTAAGTTGGACTTTCCCGGGGTCACAACCCCTCAATTTTTAATCAAAACTAAATCAAGACATACCACACAGCCTCTAGGGCCAGTGGTACTTTTAGAATTCACCACATTAATATCTACCAAATATAAGGTTTGATTAATTATAAGATACTAAGTCAAAACCATTTTGTCCATACGTTTAACTCATCACCACGTAATTGACAAGTATAGCATTTAACAGATAATATGACTTGACCTATAACATTTAGCACATAGACATTTTTAACTAGTATAACCACATAACTCCATGTATTATCCGACGATTGATAAATACCTACTAACGACCACTCAGTCCAAATATTATATCAAAAGCTCAATTATTACCAAAATCATAATTAACCACCCCCAATCACTAAACCCGATATTAACGAGACGACAAAATATTTCCGATAATTACAATTAGCAAATAATAATTAACAATTAACAATTAACAATTGACAATCATTTAACATATAATTGAACCCATAATTAATCTCAAAATTAATTAACCATTAATAAATACTAATCCAAACATATTTCGGACTCACAATTAATCCCCACAATCATAATTTACAAATATGCTTCCGAATTAAATAACGGGAATTAAAACTATAATCTCACAATTTAAATCTAATTTAATTACAACAATACTTTAAATCTGATTTAATTACCACAATACACATAATTAATCTAAAATGAGGAGTTAAACAATTATATCGAAAATAAAAATAAATAAATAAATGAATAAAAATATTATACCTCTCCGGCAAATAATTCCCAAAATTTCCTCTTCCTCTTTTTTTTTTCCTCTCTCTCTCTCTCTCTCTCTCTCTCTCTCTCTCTCTCTCTCTCTCTCTCTCTCTCTCTCTCTCTCTCTCTCTACTTCTTCCACTGCCTCCTAGCAGCCCACCTCCACGACCATCACAGAACCCCAACATCATCTCTTCCCTCTCCATTCCGAGCTCGTCGGAATTCACCACCGACGGCTCCAACCTCTCCAGTTTTTTTCCTGCCAGCAGTTCCGTCGCCGCCTCTTCTGCACCTCTCCCTCCTGCTTACACATACACACACACTCACGCGATTATATACACACACACTGCACATACACAACACATACACACGTATATATATATATATATGTATATAAACCCTTAGATTCAACAAACCAAAACCCCCAATTCAATTCCCACAAACCCTAATTCTAATTTCCCCCAATTCTTTTCCGTCTTTCTCTCTCCCCGATGTTTGTTTTCTGCGTGTTGGTGTTTTTGCAAGTCTTATTGGGCTTGGCCCAATACAATTATATTACTACTAACCATATATCTCGGGCCCAAATAAAACACTACTACTTGTTCGATTTTAAAACTAATAAACAACTTTTATAAATCGAAATTAAATAGAAAATTCGGAAAATTAAACTTTCCATTTTTAAAATAAAGAGTATAAATTACGAGCACAAACATATTTTTAAAATATTTTTAGGATAAAAAATGAATTAAATATGGATTTTACAAGTTTTGATCCTTTAATTGCAATAAAACTCTTAAAATCATTTTAAAATACTCAAACCTCCAAATTAATTCTCCCAATAATTTTAAAAACTAGACAATAATATAAACATAATATACTAAAGATTTCATGATTTTTAATCATTCCAATAATTTTATAAAATTGTCAGAGAATAAAAAATGCACGATTTAAATATATTTAAACCCTCAAAAATAAAAATAAAAATACACCGACTTACATGGCATACACAAATCATCACAGGAGCACATAAACACAATTTCACATATATTCCACCTTTCCAACTATATCCACATAATAAAATTCATAATTTAAATAAATAAATATTTATAAAATACGAAATTTTTCTAGGGCGTTATATCCTTCCCACCTTAATAGGATTCTGTCCTCAGAATCAATCCTAAGGACACAAGTAACAGTACTTCTCAAGCATCTTGCTTCCAATTTCCCAGGTTGTATCTTCAACTCTAGGATTTTCATATCAACTCATACTTTAACAGGCTCGTCTTGTGAGTCCTCAAATTCCAACATAATCTTAAACTTTGTTTTCCCGAGTCTCATTAACTCTATACGTTTACCTCACTTAGGCGAATATCTTTCCTCCGGGAATTTGCACGACCTTTTCGTGTAACGGACTATCCCTTGCGTAAGAACTTATAATACCACGCCAATCGTTGACAATAACGCAAACGCATAATCTGCCTTGACCCGCAACAACCTACACTTAGTACAACTCCCTCGCTCTTACTTATAATCATATGGTCCAGATAAACTTCGAGAAAAGAAATCTCAAGAAATCCTCCGACCATTTTTATTCCACTTTCCACTTGCAATGTCGATCAAGAAGGAAATAACTAGGAAATTTCTATCTATTCTTAATCCCACTATTTCATAGAGTAACTAATCAAAAAGCTTAATCTCATATCACCTATTCTCCATTGCCTATTTAATATCGAACAATGTTAGGCCGAATACACAATTATAATCAATATCGTATGAGAGATTAACAATAAAATACGCGTTTAAACAATCAAAAATGATTTGGAATTAATAACTCCTCTCTCACTGATGTAAAATATCACAGAGAGCTGCTTAGGTTACAATGAATAATGTTTCACAATAATCGACACCCTTCTAGGGTTAACCTAACTGTATTTATAAGATATACGGCTGCTATACAATCGATAATTGATACTCCTATAAATTAGCTATACAATTGATATCAATTACGATTGCCACTCGTCTCCTTAGTCAACTCAATCTCTTTGACAGCTATCCAATCTTCAAATATATTGCTTCCTTAAATAATCTTCAAACACTGTTGACCAGTAGATACTGCCTCAAGACAAAGTTTAACAAACTCTGTCGAGCTTCCAACTGTCAGTGTTTAACTAAACTCTGACTGCTTCCAGCTAAACTCTGATTTATCACTGTAACACTTAAACATTGATTAATATTCACATCAATTATTTCTAACAATCTCCCCCAACTTGTTCATTAGCAAAAATGCACAAGTTTAACAATAATTGATGATGTAAAAACAAATAAATAAATACAATGTTTAATATACAAACAGAGTTTAACTTTTACTTAACAAAATCTACAGAAAACAAGAAAATTCTTACAGAGCTTTAATCCTTAATCTCCTCAACATCTGGTGTTGTTCTAAGGTAGTCAATAAGTAATCTTCTTTCAGCATTCTGAAGCTCTGTCTACATGACCTCCTTGATCTCCTTTAGATTAGGATCATCTTCACCAGTTTGATAAATAGCAGACCTCAGATCACAGATTTTGTTTCTCCTCATCTCATTCCCCAGTTTGATGAACTGTGCTTTAGCTGACTCTGAGTTAAAATCAAGAACTGTTATACCCAGGTCTGTCTTCAATTTAGCACTACCCTTCTTCATCTCAACAATATTCCCATGATAATCTCTGTATTTTGGGACATATTGACTTTTGTATTTCATCCCTCTAACAATTTTGTATACAGTACCATCTTCCATAAAATACAGTAGAAAGTCTTTATCCAAGCTTTTTTGATGAATCAACTATACTGACTCCAGTCTGTCTAAACTCTCCTGAGTAACACCAAGACCTGGAACAGCCAGTGATGAAGGATCTCTAGGACCAGTGTTCATTCTGACTTCTTTATAAGAGCCCAATCCAGATTTATCTCGACCTTGCTTTCCTGTTAAAGCTCTACCATGCAGAAAATCAGTAGTAGTACCTCCAGTCATCAGAGATGGATCATGAAGAGTTGGTTTCCCAAAAACCATTTACATCTGAGTAGATAAAGGTCTCTGTACAACTTGTGTAGAAACAGAGGTTGTATTCTTCTTCTTTGAGTCTTCTCCTTCTATAGCAATGCCTTTCAGCTTCAATCTAGCTTCAGCTTCTGTTGGTTTCTTAGATAATTGTGATCTTTGATCAGCACCAACATTTTCTTTAATCATAATGCCTTTAAGAACAGGCCTAGGAGCTTTTCCTTTCTTTTTAAACTTTCCAAACTTTAAGGCTTTCTGATGTTCTTCTTGTAAGTTCTTTTCTTCAGCTTTAATATCTTCAATAGTAACTCCCTCTTCATTTTCTTCAAGAAATAACTTAGTAGCCAATTCCTCATCAGTCAGTGGATTTTCAGTGAATAATAAACTCTTGGTGTTTGAAGTACCCTGAGTATCAGTGTATATTCCAACAGACTTTGACTTTGAAGACTTGCTAAAGTTCAGACTTTGATCAGCTCTTAATATTTTCTTTCCTTTGTCCTTTGCTCCTGCTCCTCCATCTTTAGTATCTTCATCCTCTTTAGTTAGAGTTTGAGATTGCCTGCACTTAGACTTAGCAACTCTCTCCCCCTTTTTGACATCATCAGGAATCAAAATAGAAGTAATCAGTTCCAAGGAGTTAGCAATAGAGTCAATCTTTCCAGACAAGATAGTCTGATTCTGTTCAACTTGACCCAGTCTCTGAAACAGAGTTTCTTGAGTTTTAGAAATGGTCTTGAACTTTATTTGATTATCCCTCTGCATAGTCATATCTCTAGCAACAACATCAGCTCTTAGTTCATTAATTGATTTTTGAGACTCATTAAATCTTTCATTCATAGTCTTGACTTGAACAATGGTTACTTGCAGTCTTGAGATAATATCAGGATTTGAGATCTTTGTAGAAGATTGATGAATAAATTTAGCTGCTCTTTCAATAGGAAAAATACAGTCTGACTTATACCAATCCTTTGAATTCTTGGCAAAGTGCTCAGCTTCAATGTCATGTTGTTCTGAAGGTTTAGAAAAAGGTGTGTGCTTAGCATCAGTTTGAACTGGTATACTCTGAGAAGAGTTTGACTCTGCACTTCCTTCATCTTCAACATCAACAGCTGCATCTTCAACTTGATTAGTATGCACTGTAACATTCTCTGCAACAAGCTCTTCAGTTTCAATAACATGCACTGCTATTTCAGCAACAATCTCTGCAGTTGTGTCTCTAGCATCAATAGACTGTGGAACTTGAACTTGTTCAACATCTTCACCTTGTTCAGGAACCTGGTGAGTATCATAGAATAGCTCAGTGTGTGATGCCACTGTTTCATCAAGTACTACAGTTGGCTGATCAGCTGCACCAATTTCTTTAGAGTTTGCAATAACAGGTGAGAGAGGAACATTAATGTGATCAGAGAATGGTATGAATGTCTCAATAAAATCATCCATAGCAGTAAAATCTTCTCTGTTGTCCTCATCCATTTGTACATTGGCAGTTATATTGGTAGCTTCTTCTGTAGTATTTGTCTCAACAGTAGGTATTTCCTTGGAAATCACCTCTGGAGCTTCAAAGTTCATTTCTTCATCAGAATCATCAAGAATCAATCTTCATCTTTTAGCCTGAGGCACTTCAACTGTCTCTTCTTCAGTAGAATCATCTAAGACAGAAGGTGATGGAGGTCTGTTTGCCCTTTCCTTTCTAGCCCTTTTAGGTCTAGTAGACTCCTTTTGAACTTTAGCAGAATCTCTTTTTGCTTTAGCCAATCGATGCTGTGTATTTGCTGCTGTGTGTTTCCTTCTAACTCCATGTTTTGGTTTTGGTTGGGTAATAGATGGTTGTTGTTCAGGTTGAGGTGAAGATTGAGGTTGGGCTTGTGTTTCAAAGTTTAGAGTTGGAGGTTCAGTGGTTTGAGTTTGAGGTTCAATGTTTGGAGTTTGTTGTATGGGTTCAGTGTTTAGAGTTTGGTGAGGTTCAGAGTTTGTAGGTGCAGGGTTAGGCTGTGGGGGTTCTTGAGGTTGTGGAGACTGTGAAAAGTTTTGAATTGCAAGTGGCAACACCAAATCAGGTAATTGCTCCTTATTAGCATCTTTGTTGGTTAGATCAGAGAATATTCTCTTATTAACCTTAAAGGCTAATATGGTGTCATCCTCAGAAATTTCAACACTAGAAACACAAGTAGTGAATAATAATTGACAAAATCTAGAAAAATAGACAGTACTAGACTCTCACAACATATCACCTAAATTCATTAAGACAAGTCTACCAAAATCGAAATTACTTCCATAGAGAAGAGATTACCCAATTTGAAGACTGTCGGTAGGAATGGCATCCCAGTTGGTGACTTTCTTGCCAAAAGTTCTTGTGATGCAATCAAAGAAGAAACTCCATTCCTTCCTGAGCCCTGGCCTTTTTACATTACCAAGCTTTTCTAAAGAACCAGAAAATCTCAGCTGCTGCAACATCTCCTTTAATTGATTCTCACCAGCAACAGTGTATGAAGTGTGAGTGTCGAAACCCATAGTATCTCTAACAGTTGCAGGAGTAATCACATACTCTGTCTCCTCATAAGTGAAAACAATTGATGGATTGCCATTCTCTCCTCCATCATCATACACAGAGTTATTCCGGAAGGTAGTAATCTGTGTGGCAGAAAGTATTTATGGTTCGACTAGAGCTGTTCCAATCTCTGAATCTCCCAAAAAGTTTTGTATCAAGTGAAACGCCTCTTGAACTTTTTCATTGTTCAATGGGGCTGCATAATTGTTGGGAACAAACAATAATCCTTGGGCAGTAAAAGCTTTAATGGCCATTAGAATCGATATGAGAAGAAAATATAAGTGAAAAAGATATGTAGCAAAGGTGTTTGTGAAAATGTGCAAATGAGATAGCAAGTAACTGTGAATGGGTTGTGTGTAGAGAGAATAACCGTGTAAGTAAAAATGATTAGTGTTGTAATGAAAAAGTAAAACCCCATCGTTTTACCATTAATACACTCAACCAATTACTCAATTAATGTGCAAGTGGGACACATTAGTGGGTGAGTGGGACACGTGGCACATATATAATGGAACAAATATGCACGTTCAGTAACTATAGCAATAATTACTGCTAATTTCTCTCCCATTACCAACACACTTTACCACTCCAATACTCATTAACAGTTGGCAATAATTTATTTCATTTTTCAAAAACTCTTTTTACCCCAAGTATGTAAATTGTCTGAAATAAATTACCATAGAGTATTAGACAAAATTCGTCAGCGTTTGTCAATTCTCCAATTGCATTACCATAATCCTTTCAAAAACTGCACAAGTGTGAATATATGTGTGTGTATAGCAGAGTTTACCAATTCAAATTTTAGAGCATCTAATTTTTCATAAAATCCATAAAGTAAATCAGTAAACACTGGATGCACAAACTCTCATTGTAAACACTGAATGTATGATGAATGCTAAACTCTGTAGTAAATGATTTATATACAATAATATTTAATTAATTTATACCCTCCTGTTTTTTTTTCTCCAGTAATCAGAGGTTGGAACTAGTCACCAAAAATCCTATAATTTTAGCTCTTATCATCTTTGATAAGTTCCTGGATCTTCCTAGTCTTCGACTAGTCACCAAAAATTAGAGAATTTTAGCCCTTACTATATACCAGTAAGTTCCTGGGTCGTCCTAGTCACTAACATGATCTCAAAGGAGTTCTAACAGTCTATATACATAAGCTTTGGGGATAGTCTAATAACAGAATCTAACTTAACAGTATATAACTAACAGAGTTTAGAGCTCATCAACATCAGAAATTATTCATGAGAGGCAATGCACACAGTATTTACAGACTCAGAGTTTAGGATAAATAAACTAAGAGATGCTATAAATATGAAATAGTATCATGCTGTGTTAATTTTCTGCACAATCTAAGATTAGATCACAAATAACTCAGAAGGATTCATGATTAATTACTGAGAATAATGTTTCATACACATTTCTTCATTGGTATTAACATTCAGACAAAAACATTATCAGAGTAGAGTTTATCCAACATGTCAACAGTCTATGACTTACAGAGCATGCTAACAGAGTTTAACAGTCATTGAGCAGAGTTTGCATAGCAAAGTTTAACATACCACAGAAATATGAGCAACACAGTACATAAGTAGAATTTTGAGTCTAACCAATATCTCTAGTCAAAGCCAGAGACCATCCCTAGTTCATTTACCAGCCTTGTAAATACAGCTTCACTCAATGGCTTGGTGAAGATATCTGCAAGCTGTTGTTCTGTAGACACAAAATGAAGCTCAATATTCCCTTCCTCTACATGTTCTCTGATAAAATGGTACATTATGCTGATGTGCTTGGTCATTGAATGCTGTACTGGATTACTTGTCATAGCAATAGCACTTTGATTATCACAGTAAATATGTATTTTACTGTACCTCAATCCATAATCCAGTAATTGATTCTTCATCCACAGAATCTGTGCACAACAGCTACCAGCAGTAGTATACTCTGCTTCAGCTGTAGATGTAGAGATTGATTTCTGTTTCTTGCTGTACCAAGAAACATGTCTATCACCAAGAAATTGACAACTTCCACTGGTACTTTTTCTGTCTATCTTACAGCCTGCAAAGTCTGCATCAGAGTAACCAAGTAGCTTGAAGTCTGATTCTCTTAGATACCACAAACTTAAAGTTATGGTGCCCTTAAGATATTTGAAAATTCTCTTTACAGCTGTTAGATGTGGTTCTCTTTGATCTGCCTGAAATCTTGCACAAAGACATGTTGCATACATGATGTCAGGTCTGCTTGCTGTTAGATAAAGAAGAGACCCAATCATTCCTCTATAGCTTGTCATATCCACTGGTGAACCTGTGTCTCTATCCAACTTTGTTGCTGTTGCCATGGGAGTTGTTGCAGACGAGCAGTCAAGCATGCCAAATTTCTTGAGAAGATTTCTGGTATATTTTGCTTGATTGATAAAGATTCCATCATCTGTTTGCTTCACCTGTAGCCCTAGAAAATAACTAAGCTCTCCCATCATGCTCATTTGATACCTGGACTGCATGAGCTTGGCAAACTTCTTACAGAGTTTATCATTAGTAGACCCAAAAATTATGTCATCTACATAAATTTGAACTAATAACAGATCACTACCAAGATTGAAGTAGAACAAGGTTTTATCAATTGTACCTCTGTTGAACCCACTTTCTAACAGAAATTGAGTCAGAGTTTCATACCATGCTCTTGGTGCCTGCTTAAGTCCATAGAGTGTCTTGTCAAGCCTGTAGACATAATCTGGATACTTGGGATCTACAAATCCTGGTGGTTGTTCAACAAACACTTCTTCTTCAAGTTTTCCATTCAGAAAAGCACTTTTCACATCCATCTGAAAAACCTTGAATTTCTTGTGAGAAGCATATGCTAGAAAGATTCTTATTGCCTCCAACCTTGCAACTGGGGCAAAAGTTTCATCATAGTCTATGCCTTCTTGCTGTGAATAGCCTTTGGCCACAAGTCTGGCCTTGTTTCTTGTAACAACCCCATCACTGTCAGTTTTGTTTCTGAAAACCCATCTAGTACCAACAACAGATCTATTCTTTGGTCTAGGTACAAGGGTCCATACTGCATTTCTCTCAAATTCATTTAACTCCTCCTACATTGCTGTTATCCAGTCAGCATCTTGAAGAGCTTCTTCCACTTTCTTTGGTTCAGATTTGGACAGAAATGCATGAAACAAACATTCATTTGTTGTAGCACTTCTTGTCCTGACTTTTGCATCTGGATCTCCAATTATTAGATCAGGTGTATGAGATTTCGTCCATTTCCTAGCTGAAGGTAAATGACTTATGTCAATAGTTGATCCTCCCCCTTGATCAATGTTCTCCTGATCATATTGTTGCCTTTCTTCATTCTCTGAGGCTCCCCCTGAATTTGATCGCTCAGAGTTTGAACTGTCAGACTTTGGACTTTCAGAGTTTGAGTCATCAGAGTTTGAGTTTGATCCAGATTTTTCAGTTGGCTCACTATCAGAATTTGAGTCATCACTATTATCATGCTCCCCCTCAACTTGTTCCCCTCTTTATTCTGACTGTACTATTTCTTCTGTGTGTACCAGTAGAGGTTCAGAGTTTGTGTCAACAGAGTTTGTTGGACTGGTTTCATCAGAGTTTATTTCATCAGAGATTAGATCTTCATTTTCGAAATTCAACTGATCATGTTCATCAACATCTTCAAGTCCAGTGATTTTCTTTTCATCAAATGACACATGAATAGATTCCATAATCACCTTTGTTCTCAGATTATAAACTCTGAATGCCTTGGTTGACACTGGATAGCCAACAAAAATTCCTTCATCTACTTTTAACTCAAATTTGGTCAACTGTTCAGGATGAGTTTTCAACACAAAGCATTTGCACCCAAAAATATGAAAATATTTCAGGTTTGGCTTCTTTTCCCTCACCATTTCATATGGTGTTTTTCCATGCTTGTTGATTAGTGTGGCATTCTGAGTAAAACAGGCAGTTTGAACTGCTTCTGTCCAGAAATAGGTTGGCAATTTTGCTTCATCAAGAATAGTTCTGGCAGCTTCTATCAAGGTTTTGTTCTTCCTCTCAACTACACCATTTTGTTGTGATGTACCAGGTGCAGAAAACTCTTGCTTCAATCCTCTGTTCTTACAGAATTCTTCCATTGTTGCATTTCTGAATTCAGTTCCATTATCACTTCTGATTATTTTGACTTTGTGTTTTGATCCTTTGTCCAGCAGCTTTACATGCTCCATCAGAGTTAGTGCAGTTTCATCCTTCTTTGCTAGAAAATACACCCAAGTGTATCTGGTATATTCATCAACAATGACTAGAGCATATTTCTTTCTTCCAATTGATAAGACATTCACTGGTCCAAATAGATCAACATGTAGAAGATGATAAGGATCAACAATTGAAGATTCAGACTTGCTCTTGAAAGATGACTTCCTCAGTTTGGCCTTTTGACATGAATCACACAGACCATCAACATTTAACAAAGACTTTGGAAGTCCTCAAACAAGATCCTTTCTTATCAGCTCATTGATGTTGTTTAGATTCAAATGAGAGAGTTTCTTATGCCACTTCCAACTCTCTTCATTGGACATTCTTGTTGACAGGCACATAGTTTTTCCATCAGAGTTTGTCAACAAGCTTGCTTCATAGATATTGTTGCGCCTTTGTCCAACTAAAACAACTTTCCCTGTGGTTTTGCTGATAACCTCACAGTATTCAGGTTGAAAATCTACATGAAAACCTCTGTCACAGATTTGACTCACAGATAGCATAGTTAACATCCTCATCTGAGTCTGAAGTGTCTGCCCAGTCTCTGCCTTTTATGAAGAGTGCTTTTTCAGTTTTACCCTTCTTGCACTCAGGAGCATAGTGACCCATCTCCTTACACTTGTAGCATTGAATCTCAGACTTGTCCTTCTTCCCAGACTTGGTATCCTTTCTCTCAGACTTTCTGAAACTTTTTCTGTCAGAATTTGAATCTTTCTTAGAAAACCTTTTACCCTTCTTGAAGTTCTTGAAACCCATCTTCTTGCAGGTCTTCACCATCAAAGCAGCCATTTGCAACATTTCTTCTTCATCATCCTCAGAGTCAGATGATTCATCAGTGTTTGAATCAACATCAGAGTTTGATGACTCACTTTCAGAATGTATGACTAAAGCCTTTCCCTTAGCTTTCTTCCTTGAAGATTCCTTCTTCAAGGGTTTTTCTTCAACCTTAAGAGCAACAGACTTTGTCTTCTTGCCTGATCTCCTGTTTCTCTGCTCCAATTCCAATTCATGAGTTTTGAGCAGCCCATAGATTTCATCAATCTCAGTATCAGCAAGATCATAGTTATCTCTTTTGGTGGTTGTCTTCACATCCCACTTTTCAGGTAAAGCAAGAAGAAATTTGAGATTTGAGTCTTCCAAATCATACTCTTTATTAACCAATGACAAATCATTGAGCAGTTTACAGAATCTGTCAAATGTTTCTGTCATGGTTTCTTCAGATTTAGCCTCAAAGTGCTCATAATCCTGTGTGAGTATGTTCCTTCTATTCTTCTTGATAGCAGCAGTTCCTTGACATCTAACCTCAAGAGCATCCCGAATTTCTTTGGCAGTAGTGCAGTTAATCACTTTATTAGACATAACATTGTCTAAAGCACTATGAAGTAGATGCCTAACTTTTGCATCCTTAGCAATAGATGAAAGATCTTCAGGAGTTAGATCTTTCTTTTCCTTTAGAACTGTTTTAGCTTCTTGACCAGCAGTAGCAACAGATAGCTTTGTAGGTTTATGAGGACCTTCATAAATTCTGTCAAGATATTCTGGATCTGTAGCCTCCAGAAACATGATCATCTTCACCTTCCATATTGAATACTCTGTTGGCCTGAGAATAGGAACTCTGATTGTCTCATAACGACTCACAGTAGTTGGTTGAGCCTTCTCAGAACTTGAACCTGTTGGAGGAGGTATCTCTGCCATTGATTATAGCTGTGTGTGTGGATCTTAAGCTATATAGAGTAACAGATTGGCTCTGATACCAATTGTTAGGCCGAATACACAATTATAATCAATATCGTATGAGAGATTAATAATAAAATACACGTTTAAACAATCAAAAACTGTTTGGAATTAATAACTCCTCTCTCAGTGATGTAAAATATCACAGAGAGCTGCTTAGGTTACAATGAATAATGTTTCACAATAATCGATACCCTTCTAGGGTTAACCTAACTGTATTTATTAGATATACAGTTGCATACAATCGATAATTGATACTCCTATAAATTAGCTATACAATTGATATCAATTATGATTGCCACTCGTCTCCTTAGTCAACTCAATCTCTTTGACATCTATCCGATCTTCAAAGATATTGCTTCCTTAAATAATCTTCAAACATTGTTGACCAGTAGACACTGCCTCCAGACAGAGTTTAACAAACTCTGTCGAGCTTCCAACTGTCAGCGTTTAACTAAACTCGGACTGCTTCCAGCTAAACTCTGATTTATCACTGTAACACTTAAACACCGATTAATATTCACATCAATTATTTCTAACAAACAACACATTCAACTTTCGCTGCATGACATACACGTCAACCACAATTCAGTTCACAATTCAATTTTTCATCTCCTCAAAACATTGGTTGTTAAAACATTTGAAAGAAAATCTCGAATATTTTGTTGGTTTAAAACAAATCAAGGATTATTTTTAGTTACTGAAATTCCTTTTGAAACATATTTTATAAGAATCATTTTAAAAGAAACACATTTAAAACAATAAAGTATTAAACAAAAGCTTTGAAACAAAATTTCTTTAAAAACATTTAATCCTTGACCTTTAAAATTTTGAAAACTAGTAAACTCCACCTTTGACATAACTTTCCACAATCATCATGGTGGAAACAACTTGTTTATAACTTCACTATCCAATGCCCTCTGAAATTGACTTTCGAATCGCAACTTTGCATACTTGACGAGTCCTCGAATTTAACTCTACACGTTACAACTTCAACATTTCACCCCACTCACATTGGGATTCTTGTGCAAAATTTTCTTCCTTTTCTTGGGACCTTTCAAGGTCATTTTCGATCAACTTGTATATGCTTCACCAGTCTTCGAATATCTTGATATGTGATCTATAGGCATAATTAAATTCTTCATTCAAATGTTTTGAAATCTTATTCATTGAAATATGCTTTGACCTAATCTTTCCGATACCTACTTCTGGTACAAGACAACTTCATTTCCTTGTTTAACAACTTCTTGATCTGATTAATCATTAAGACCTCCATGTTATTTCCGGCCTTAAACACCACCTTTACCTTTCTCAAAAATCAAAATCTCCCTTTTCCTGGTCCTCACAATTTGATCGCATTTCGTTGTTAGGAAATAAATCTAATCCTGAGTTATAGTCATCATAATCCACTTCTTACTAACCTCCTTCATAACCGTTTTGAATTTCTATATTCTTAATAGTCATAAAAGCAGTCTTGTCACTCTCTTCATAAATTTCTCCAAGATTGATATGATATTATTCTTGACAAAAACTGCCATCTTTCCAAGCTCATAACATATAGCTTTAATTTCTGACTCTGCTTCTTGTTACCACAATACCCTTCTGGTTACAGCCACAACTTCCCACATTTATCTTGATAAAATCTCTAGGGATTCTACTCCCGAAATCTTATTTTCTGATCATGGGATCTCGTTAATTTCTGCTAATTCTCATTCTATAGGCAACTACTTTGTCCACTCTTCTAACTCCAAATCTTCGGGATTCCACATTCTTCCCTTAACTAATTTATATGTTTTCTATTTAATCACTTCTGGAAACTTTCTGGTTTCCCTTCTTTCTCCTCTTGTCATTTTATTTTATCTTGGTCAACTTTCCTCCATCCTTGATAATCATGACTTTCTACACTGGCTTGCATAAGTTATTTGCTCCACATATTCACCTTAGCCCTCATTCAGTCTTGGTTCTTGTTGATAATTCTTACAAACCATTCTGTTTCACTTCACTCTGCTTTATCCAAGTTATCCTTCTTGTTTCTAACATCTTATGTCCAACAACGGCTCCAACATTCAAATATTATGATATTCTATCTACTATTTTTGCCCTTCAATAGATGTCCAAAACAATCTTTCTTCAACATTGAACATCCCATACCCAACATCTTCGTCACCATTCTCTTTTCATCCTTTAACCGTATCTGTAATCATATGCTTTTCTTTGCTGTCCTTTTTTCCGTTATTCAATTCTCATTAGCCACAAATCTTGTCCATGATTTTTTGGTCCAATAAATATTCCAATTTGGCATGGCATATCTGCCTTAATCACCAGATTCTTAAACCTGCATAACCGATTCTTCATCCATGCAGTTATAGTTCTATCATTTAAGACGTCGTCACGCCCAACTTCGCATTTCTTCATCATTAGGAATTTTTGAAAACATCGAATTTCTGACAAAGGAAGTCAATAAAATGAATGGGCGTCAATATGAATAAAGGCTAAGTTTGTTTGATAAAGCTTTTATAAAAGAGTTTAACCGAGAGATCAATATGATCTTTTGAACTATTATCAGGTTGTATTTGTCACTTGGTTAACCACCACAGTACATAAAGATGGCCAGTCCTTAGTACTTTCGTGACAAACACAATCAGTGGCGTCCCACTCGACTCCTACCTCAAAGATAAGATGTCCTTGAATCCCTATCTACATAGGTTGTTCATCTCGGCTGGAATAGAGAAATTCAAGCATTCATGATAATGGAAGGGATTCAGGAGTTTCGAAAATCTTCATGTAAAATTGAATTAAGTACTCTCTGAAAAATTTAAATATTTCCGAAAGGACGAGATTGAAGTTGACTAAATCTGAATATGAAACTCATCATCGATTGATGTATAAAAGACTTTTCAATAGATGCTTCAATGATTGATCAAGCAAACATTCAAGAAATTCCAAATTATTCATAACCTCACTATTGTCAACTAAGCACTAATATACTTAGCTGCCAAAACCGGCCTGACAATAATGAGTTGAATAAATAAGAAGATCTCAATTCATTCTCGATTTTGGACCATTATTGCGCAACGAATGCCGCAACAACGATACCAACCGGGAATTAATTTACGACAATTCAAAAGAAGACTAAGAAATTTCTTTAAGCAATGAATTCGAATGAATCAACAATTAAGGGTGCATAATTATGCTCAACTTACAATTCTTGCTAGTAATCGCTTCCCACTTCGCATTCTTAATCTTCTCGTACCATCTCCGAAGCGTTCACATCGAAACTAATATCGTAGAAAGTTCTAGACTCTACGCAAAAATCTCGAGATAACGTCCCCCGGACTGATAGCTCCAGCTGTCCACTTAGCTTATGCCGCTTCGGGTTTGCTGTTTTTCTAATAACCCAATCCTTAAACGATTCGAACTTCTGCTCGCGCGATAAGCTGAAAGACCGATTAACGTCGCAACGCTTGCCGAAGTATCCTAACGCGATCCTTATCCTAAACCGTTCTACCCGACGTCTATCTTATACGCGTACCCTAACCCTCCTAATCTGTTTCAGTGACCATAACCTGTAGCTCTGATACCAACTTGTAGCATCCCAAAATCCGGGGTACAGATATGGGGCCACTAGCCACTAACAACATTATACAATCCTGGATATAAACAACATATAATAATAAAACCCCTTAACCAAGATCATATACAGGTTATGGTATGAAACAACTGTCAAATTACTATTACAATCCATCCTCAGAATAAAATGTTATACAATTCTATGAATAAATAAAATCACTATCTAACTGAATATCAAACCTTGACGAATTTCCAACCACTAACCAATGAGAATCCGCAACCCGATCGTCTCATCTCGCTGCTGGAAAGCAACACCAATGACCATTACTAGTTTCACTAACCTTCTCTATTAGCTGAAGAAAACAAACAAGCAAGAGTGAGCCAACAATGCTCAACAAGTGCAATAGTGATAACAATTTCAATAACTGACAATTCTGATAAACAAAGGGGTTTCGTTTCATTCTATGAAGGAATCAGTTATATTAACTTTTAGATTGCCACAAGGCCAACAATTCACCATTAATAAGGTGCATCAAAAACTAGAACTTATAAGAGTTCCGATATCAAAGTATTATTAAAACAGACTTCCAAGGAGTCAGGAACTGAACATCTCAATCTCAGAGTATAGATTAGAATTGGAATTTTTATTTATTTTAAAAAAACATCAAGGTTAGGCTGCTGATCAGTCATGCACTAACCCCGGACAAACGCACACAACAATGTCCTTAATTGGATCCATGGCACACATTGGCCTTAACTTCTGACCATTAATCTGGTCTCCCCGAAGGGACATCTGTTGACCATAATATGGTCTCCCCGAAGGGACATCTGTTTTAAAAACATTTCCAATTCTAAGTCACACGCATTAGGTGTCGGAACAATAGACAACTTTTGTCAACCAACCAACTGGAAAACTCACATTCCAGGACAACTCATAATTTAAAGAATCAACAGGAGAGTAATTTATATCATCAAGTATCGACAAGTTCGATACAATACAGAGAGCATTTTGTAAAATAGTTCTAATATGGAAAAGTTCAGAACATTTTGAAAGAAAACATTTTTCTAAATGGGGGTCCATTGGTGAAGATTTGCTAGAAATAAGAGTTTCGCTAGTAGGCTTTCATAAGAGTTTAAAATCTAGGATTTCCTTTATTTAGGGAATTCTTAAACCAATTTGATGAAAATAGAAGAAATTGCATTCCAGGGATAAGAAAATGAGCGAGAAAGGTTATTTGTAAAGTTCTTTGCAAATCGGATATTTGAATTACGGGTAGGGGAGATAAACAGCAACACACTTATCTGAAAAAAAAGTATATGTGTCATCTGCCATCTAAACTTGGCCAAGTCATCACATACTATAAATAAACTAAATTGTATCACTTGAACATTAAGTGAATAGCAAGAACACTTGCCTCGACTTGCGGAGTTCCTGATTTTCATATCGATACTCAACTTAGCTTCTCGTCAGTCTCTTTCCTTACATGTGGGTTTCTTACTTGGCCTTATTTTCATCTTTACTTCATCGTCCGCTAAACTTAACGTCACTTCACCCATTGGCTTTGATACTTGTCCTTCTGTTCATCTTTCAAATTACTCGCGCACTGTCATTGGCCAAGTTTCCTACTCAAACCATTTTTTTAGGTCAAATACTATTTTAGTACCCAACTAAGCAAAATCTTATTATTTTGCTTTATTCTACCCATACGCGTCCTATATCATTTACACACATATTTTATATAAACATATACAATCATTTTCACAAAATAGCTTTAATATAACCACTAGGTCAAATACTTACTTCACATAAATACTTAACACAGATGGTCACTTGATACTTAGATACCATCTAGGCAACCACTTCACAGCAAATTCACAACATACTTTCAAATCATCGAAATCAAATAAATTAAATAGATTTTAAATAGATTTGCAGGGGAATTTTAGAAAATTTCGGCATGAAGTATTCGTAAATAGGACTATTCCCCTGTTTTTCAATTCAACCATTTACCAACCAAATTATATAATAATAAAGCTACCTCAATTTGTAGCAACATAAAAGTAAACAAATAAGAAAAGTACCCGCCCTGACATGCGACACATAGCACATAAGGAATTCTGCCTCGACATGCAGTAAACACATAATAATTTATATTAGCATTAACTACTACTTACGCTACATCAATAATCGTATCACTCACGCATTTTAATGATTCACGTGACAATCAATTATTGATATTCGTAAGCCCTAGGGAACAACCCCTGGCATTAACTATTACTTACGCTATATCAATGATCACATCACCCAAGTATATTAATTATACTCGTGATAGTTAGTCATTGATATTCGTAAGCCCGAGGAACTAGTTGAAGAGAATTGCACAAGTCCTTAAATATTGACACTTAAGACTTGTGATCTCATTGCAACTCCTCGCAGATAAACACATAATAAAATGAATGTAACAATTAATCTTCGATAAATAACATTTTAAAACCATATGATCAGGAATTAAATTCTTATTTTAAGAAAACTTTGTGAATTAGCCTTTTTGTAAGTTGGACTATCCCGGGATCACAACCCCTCAATTTTTAATCAAAACTAAATCAAGACATACCACACAGCCTCTAGGGCCAGTGGTACTTTCAGAATTCACCACATTAACATCTACCAAATATAAGGTTTAATTAATTATAAGATACTAAGTCGAAACCATTTTGTCCATACGTTTAACTCATCACCACGTAATTGACAAGTATAGCATTTAACAGATAATATGACTTGACCTGTAACATTTAGCACATAGACATTTTTAACTAGTATAACCACATAAATCCATGTATTATCCGACGATTGATAAATACCCACTAACGACCACTCAGTCCAAATATTATATCAAAACCTCAATTATTACCAAAATCATAATTAACCACCCCCAATCACTAACCCCGATATTAACGAGACCACAAAATATTTCCGACAATTACAATTAACAAATAATAATTAACAATTAACAATTAACAATTGACAATCATCTAACATATAATTGAACCCATAATTAATCTCAAAATTAATTAACCATTAATAAATACTAATCCAAACATATTTCGGACTCACAATTAATCCCCACAATCATAATTTACAAATATGCTTCCGAATTAAATAACGGGAATTAAAACAATAATCTCACAATTTAAATCTAATTTAATTACAACAATACTTTAAATCTGATTTAATTACCACAATACACATAATTAATCTAAAATGAGGAGTTAAATAATTATATCGAAAATAAAAATAAATAAATAAATGATTAAAAATATTATACCTCTCCGGTGAATAATTCCCAAAATTTCCTCAACCTTTTTTTTCCTCCCTCTCTACTTCTTCCACTGCCTCCTAGCAGCCCACCACCGCAACCATCACAGAACCCCAACATCATCTCTTCCCTCTCCATTCCGAGCTCGTCTGAATTCACCACCGACGGCTCCAACCTCTCCAGTTATTTTCCGGCCACAGTTCCGTCGCCGCCTCTTTTGCACCTCTCCCTCCTGCTTACACATACACACACACTCACGCGATTATATACACACACACTGCACATACACAACACATACACACGTATATATATGTATATAAACCCTTAGATTCAACAAACCAAAACCCCCAATTCAATTCCCACAATCCCTAATTCTAATTTCCCCCAATTCTTTTCCCTCTTTCTCTCTCCCCGATGTTTGTTTTCTGCGTGTTGGTGTTTTTGCAAGTCTTATTGGGCTTGGCCCAATACAATTATATTACTACTAACCATATATCTCGGGCCCAAATAAAACACTACTACTTGTTCGATTTTAAAACTAATAAACAACTTTTATAAATCGAAATTAAATAGAAAATTCGGAAAATTAAACTTTCCATTTTTAAAATAAAGAGTATAAAATTACGAGCACAAACATATTTTTAAAATATTTTTAGGATCAAAAATGAATTAAATATGGATTTTACAAGTTTTGATCCTTTAAATGCAATAAAACTCTTAAAATCATTTTAAAATACTCAAACCTCCAAATTAATTCTCCCAATAATTTTAAAAACTAGACAATAATATAAACATAATATTAAAAAAGATTTCATGATTTTTAATCACTCCAATAATTTTATAAAATTGTCAGAGAATCAAAAATGCATGATTTAAATATATTTAAACCCTCAAAAATACAAATAAAAATACACAGACTTACATGGCATACACAAATCATCACGGGAGCACATAAACACAATTTCACATATATTCCACCTTTCTAACAATATCCACATAATAAAATTCATAATTTAAATAAATAAATATTTATAAAATACGAAATTTTTCAAGGGCTTTATAAATAGGACTCCACAAAGTAGTCGTATCTGATTGGAAAAGAAAATTCACCAATATTTCCCAAGTTATTGCTTGTTAATGGATTATAACTTGTTACTCGGATTACTTCTCGAATAATTGAAGAAGTAACAGGATCATGATGACTTGCAGCAACTGAAGTTGCGAATGAAAATAATTTCTTTCAAAAGTTTATGACCGGGGAGTCAATAATAATAAATAACAGTCTCTCAAGTAAGGTTCACTATATTTTGAAAGTTTGAGCGAGCATTTAAATCTTCTTAAAGATCGATTTAAATGGAAAACAGTTTTTGGGAACCTCTTCTTGATTTAAAAATAGCTTTTAAGAAAGCTCATAAATATTTTCCATAAATATTGAAGGTCAAAATAAACTTCAAATAATATAAACCATTTTTAAAAGTATTTAATAAATATTCAATTAATATTTATTGAAACATAAATGTTAAAGAATATTTTTAAACAAAATGATCGTTCATAAATGAACTCTTAAATGAATAATCAAAATAACATTCATTTCATAATTAAAACCTCGAATGAATATTTAAAAATAATATTCATTTAATAAATAAGAATTGAATAATATTTATCCGATATCTTTATTGGAAAATAATCTTATAGGATAAATATTATTCAAGATATACAGAAATATATCAACTCCCGGTCTATAATAAAGAATAAGAATCATATGCCCTACACTAAGGGCATTCGCAAAACCCGGCTTATAACTAATATCTCATATCTAGCTTATAAGCCAATTACCAAATCATTATTCAAGTGTCACAATATATACTTTCGAAAAAAGTTATGCCTTCCATTAGCATATTTAACAGAAATAATATTCAAATGGTATTTTGCGACTGAGATAATACTCAAATAACATTCCTCGAAAGATATAGTAAGCAAATATCATTCCTCGAATGATATCATATTCAAATAACAGTCCTCGAATGGTTTCCAAGTAATTAATATTTTATGGAAATATAATTAATGTTTATAAATAACATTCCTCAAAATAAATAATAATCTGCCGCTGGAATCCCTCCAGGTTTCCACGACTATCTCTATATCTCAAAATATCGACTCCCGGTCTAGAGTCGAAAACCATAAGTATGCTCTTATCTCTAGAGCTACAAGGTATACCGGTTTATATATACTTTATCTCAAAGCTCGTATAATACCAAAAGTCAAACTTACATAATATAACATATATCGCAAAATTGTACAACTCTGTACATGGAAAAAGCAGTATTATAATCAATACATCAAAGTATAGATTTAGAAAACTTGCCGATGCTCGAGAAGTGATAGGGGTTCGCGACAATGTCGGACAATCTAGACAAGGTAAAAGAAAACATACGATTAATCCCTTGGATAATCCACTTATACATCAACGCTTAAACACGTAAGCGAAACACAACCAAGGAATTACTAGCTCGCATTAGGCTCATACTAAGTCCATGTTAATCGACAATTACTTAAGTCAAAGATTCGCTTTAGAAATCGGATCTCGTTTTGCCCGTTTGACTAAGTGGTTTTCAAAGTTATAACCAAGTACTTCTCTATGGGGTTCCTTCGCACTTAACCTTGATTCAAACATTTTTATAAAATCAAAAATAATCCTTTCGGCATGATGTCTTCTCTCATATCTTCATTATGACCTCTAGTATTTAATTACTAAGATTCGCAACCGAATATCTCATTTTAAATGGATTCAATTGAAGTTATGAACTCGCCCTTACATTTACGAACCGCTTTTACGATTTTAACTATAACGCCTAAATCGTAAGTCAGAATGCTATGATTCTTTTGCCAAAATGATCTATGACTCGAGATCTTCACGGATAGGTCATATAATTATCAAGGTCAGAAGGTTATATGAACTGTTATGCACAGTTTATAAAGTTAAAGAAATTTTGCCATTACGACGGCTATAAATCGAACGTTTCCATTTTATGATTACTCCAAACAACCAACCAAAGCAACCAATATCTACTCAACATCAACCAACATCCTTTTTACATCACTAAGGTCAGTGTTCAAGCTCAAATACAATACCCAATCATTTTACACAATTTATACAACCAAACAATCATAAAACTCCTTAATATGCACTTATCTTTACCTAACATCAAAACCACATCAAAAACTCATAGAAACTCAAAGGGTGGGTTAGGTTTTTGCCTTCCTTGATACTCTAGGAACACTAGCAGAGCTTGTCACACCTTGGTATGGTCTTGGTTAGTTTTAACAAGGCCTAAAAGCCATGAACAAAACATGGAAACAACTTAAAACACTATTCATTACTATTCATCATCACTTTGTAAAATTCATATAAAATCGAAAAATAAGAGTTTGATTCTCAAATTTTTACACACCTTCTACTCTTCAAGGGAATTCCTTTGAGTCCTAGATCATCACCATAGGATGCCTGAAGCTCTACTTATTGGCATTTAAAAGTCAGGGCAGAAATTGTCAAGAACGGGACAGTTCGGCTTCTTCAACTTGGGGAAGGGATTTGGCTAGGGTACACTCCTTTGTTGGCCATGAAATTTTAAATGTGTGTTCGCCATATAATGAGGAAGCTATGGTTAAAATTTGGTGATTTAAGCATGGATATAAGTGGAGATATGAATTTTTCTTTGAGTGGTGTTTCTGCTAGGCAGTTTTGGAGAAAAAGAGATGGAGAGCTTTTCTACCTTGGTTACTTTGCAAGTGAATTATTTGGCCACAAATATCTCAAGTTATTTTAATAAAATGATTGTGTCATTGTGATGATCTCATCCAAGACCAAGTGTTGGTGTTTTATGGTGATGATTATGCAAGTTGGTTAAATAGCTTGGTCAGTTTCTAAGGATGCTTGTTTCTTTGCAACCAACTTTGTTCATCTTGCTTTAATGTAGTGTGTAACAGCCCCAGATCCAGGGTCGGGGATCCGGTCGTCACGGTCTCCATTTCCATCCATAATATCAATGTAAATAAATTACAACCTTGTGATTCCAAAACAACAACATAAAACACACTCGTTATAGTCCCAGAGATGAAATCAGAGTAACCAACAAATATTATTAATCACAAGTTTTGTGTTCTTATAACCCAAAAGAATTACATACTCTTTACCATCCATTTACATATGTCATATAAGTAAATACATCTGATAAATCAAAAGTTGACAGTCTAGCCTACTAGTTGCTTCTACCTCAACAATGCCATCCATGACATCAGTAAGCAACCCTTATAACTGATGTCCCTGCTTGCACCAAGTGCTCTTTGGGTTGGCCATCAGATCTAGCTGTTGTTGTGATATAATAAATAAAGCAAGGGTGAGTAATAACCCACCAAAAATAATATGTAACTGAACAATAATATATAACAGTTCTGAAATATCTTTAAAACCATATGCCATGCAATAACGAACATAGTGCCAGTATAATATAAACGATGAAGTTACAAGGTATCTCAAAACATATATTCTACAAAAACATCTGTTGTGCAAGGTAAAAGCAAGACATTATCATATGTCATAAAAGAAGGGAATTGCAGGAAAATATTGCAATCCCAGTTTTGAACATTTTTCAAACTCCTGCCAACCTAAAAGAAGTCTCTTCGATACGTGTTGCGGGGTATGCCCGTCAACCTGAAAGAAGTCTCTTCGATACGTGTTGTAGGAAATGCCCAATTTGGGAGATGAACTAATACTAGAGTTATTACGCGCCAGCTGTCCCACTCTCCGATGACCAGTCGAAGATGGTACAGCCCAATATAGTTTACTACCGGTAGAAGGAAGAACTGGCGGATTTACTTGTCTACCGCCCTAAACAGTAACTCCCTGGCCAACAGTTGGGCCTTGTGATGGACTGCGCGACTCGGCCTCTTACACATGACTCCTAGTTCGAATAAATCCATGACTCTGAAACGTAAAGTTCGTCCTCCTTTCCCCAAGTGTACTTGTTGATAGGACTCCACAAAGTAGTCGTATCTAATTGGAAAGGAAAATTCACCAATATTTCCCAAGCTGATGCTTGTTAATGGATATAAACTTGTTCCATCAATCTTACCCCTCGAGTGTTGAGGAGGTAACCAAAAAGACTCATATCGATGTTTGTAAAGAATCAAGATGTGAGTAAAAAGGTAGTTTAACAAGTATATGATCGGGCAGTCAAAGAAATAACATCTCTCAAGCAAGGTTCCCTTATATTTTAGAAGATAGGTTCGAATGAGGAATGGAGTTTTGAGAACCTTCCTTGATAAAAATAATAATAATACGACTCAGAGATACTTTACATAGTATTTGAATATAAATGAAATTTTTGAATAAAATATCTCATTTTAGAACTAGTTGAAAGAATTGAATAAATTTTCAAAGAATATTTATTAAACCAGAAATAGTTCAAGAATATTCTTAATATAAATATTGCTCATGATTAACCCTCGAATAAGTATATATAAAATATTCATTAAATAAATAATTCCTCGAATAAATATTGAAAATAATATCCAAGAAAATAATTAAAACCTTAAATGAATATCCAAGATAATATTCATTAAGTAAATAAGCTCAAATGAATATTCGAAAATAAAATAAAATAAACAATTAAACTCAAATGAATATTTGAAATAATATCCATTTAAATAAATAAAGCTCAAATGAATATTAAAAATTATATTCATCAAATAAATAAACTCGAATGAATATTTAAAATAATATTCATATAATACTTCTCGATTGAGATAATATTCAAATAACATTCCTCGAGTGATTAATAATCTATCGCTGGAATCCCTCCGGGTTTCCACGACTATCTCTATATTTCAAAATACAGACTCCCGGTCTTTATTAAAAGAATGAGATCATATGCCCTTCACTAAGGGTCTTAGCAATATCCGGCTTATAATTAGTATATCTTGTATCTAACTTATTAGCCAACATCAATCAGGGAACAAGTATTACAATGTAAATTTGAAAGTAGACATGCATGCTATGGCAAATGTATAACAACATCAAATCATATATATATTATCACAACAACAGTTCCAAAGTATTGGAAACTTGCCTGGTAGTCGGGTAGGGGTAGCGTGTCCTGGGTCTGCTCGGTGATCTATAAACAATCAAAGCATTCAAGATTAATTACTTAATGCTTTTAAAAAAATCTAAGTATATACTTAACTTAGGTCGAAACACGTTTTCAAGTTATCTCGTTATACACTCTCTAGTGTAACTCTTATTAACACAGTTATGACCCGACATTGGTTCACCATTAAGGCATGTCATTACACTTACACTTGGTAGGTACTTAAGACATATAAGTTCTAAGGTCGAAAGATTATACCTTGAGATTTATCGATCGTTATCTAAGTGATTTTCCAAAGTTATAACCACTCATTCTTTTTAGGGGTTCTTTCGTACTTAACCCTGATTCGAATATTTTTATAAAATTGAAAAATGATCTTTTTAACATGAGGTCTTCTCTCACACCTTCTTTATGATCTATAATATTTAATTACCAAGATTTGTCACTGAATTACTTGAGTTAAGGGGGTTCAATTTAAATTACGAATTTGCATTTACGGTTTCGAACCACTTTTAGTAAATCGGCCATAATTCCTAAATCATAAGTCCGTTTGCTTCGATTCTTTCGCCAAAACGATCTATGACTCGAGATCTATAAGGGTATGGCATATACTTGACAAGGTCAGTGAATTATACCTAATGATTATGCACGAATTTCAAGGTTTTACGAAATTTTGGCATTACAACGGCTATAAATCGAACGTTCCAAAATTTGTTATCACACAACCAAGCCACACCGGGCATACCATACATTTCATACACATGAAACTCATCTTATAAGTCCAAGAACATCTTACTACACCATCATAAACATCATATCTCTTAAATCAACAAAATCAACCACATGATCATGCTTACATGCTTATTATAACACCATAATCCTAACTAATCTAAAAATCATCCATAAACTCAAAAATAGATCTAGGGTTTCAAGTGGTATACCTTCCTTGATGTGTATAACAACTTAATAAGCCTTGTATAGCCCTTGAATAACCTTAACCAAGCTTAGATCATCCAAGAAATCAAGAAAAACAAAGTTAGTTTCTTGAAAGTTACTATTCGCCCTCACCTTCTTGATTTTATATCTCAAGATTGGCATGGAATTTGAAGATGAAATTCATAGAATATCTTAGTTATGAAATATAGGACTTACCTTAATTATCTTGAGATTTTAGAATGGTTGGAAGCTTGATTTCTCCTTTGGAATTAAGGAAGAAGTCGAATGGAAACAATGAGAGAAAGAGATGAAGTTTTGCTTGGTTGCTTGGCTAATCTTGCATTATTTTGTTGTCTTGAATAATATCTTGGCATAAAACTACTTTAATAAAGTGATAAGGTCATGGATGATGCAATCACGTGGACATGTGTGGTGATCTTGTGGTTTGATGATGTGTTGAAGCTAACTACATGGTTTGGTTGCTAAGGAGGCTAGTTACCTTTGTAACTACTTGGTTACTTGATGTTATCCACTAGCACATGCATGCATCTTGATCCCCTTCTTGTTTCTTTGTCCGGTTATTGCTCAATTCATTGATCGTTCGGAGGAATACCTCGAAGATTTCTAATTAGGATTTTACCGGAAACCGTCTTAATATTTATACTATCATTCCCAATTCTCTTTAATAATTCTTGAATCCATATTCCTTAAATCTTTTCAATAATTCCTTAAGTCTTTCAGTGTCCAGGGAAATCTCGGGGAAAATAAAAGTGCTATTTTTCAAAATCCGATAACTTTTACATACACTCTTTTTCCCCTTGGATCATTAATACGAACTCAGAAATCCGTTCTGGGTACTTCTATATAGTGCGTCTAATAATATTCCTATTTCCCACCAAACACACTATTCATCATTTATTCTCTCTTTATTCCTTATAATTAGAAAAATGTCCTTGCGCTTTCCCGAGTGTTCCTTAACCCTTTTATGGAACCACTGGACTTATACTAGATATCGATTTGGATGACATGAGAATACTTCCTCTGTTTGTATGCCATATCCTACTTTCTTGGTGATAAATTATTCTTACCTAAGTTGTCAATCCATTGCATTCTTCATGACATATAAATATTGGAATCCATATCCATTCCATAATAAAATTTTTAATTCCTACCAAAAATCAGGGTTCTTACATAGTGTCAATCATCCATTGGTGCCACTTAACACTTCCTTATTCATCCAAGTGTTGGCTTTAAAAAAATGTTACCCCTTTTTGGTCAAAGTGCAACTAAATCACTTAGTTGTTTGTTGACTTTCATGTAAGTCACTTTGATCTTTCCTTTTTCCACCAATTTGATTTCCCTTTTTATCTAGGGCTTTATTCTCAATTCTATTCCCCTCTCATAATATATCCTCCCTTGGACTTCTAATATTCCCTATCCACCATTAATAATCCAATTATTATAGTCCTGACTCCTTTGCAAAGTTGGAATAAAATAAAGTTTGGATTCTCTGAATTTTGTCCTCGTTTACATACAATTATTCTCTCTGTACTTCCCTAGTTCATACTTGGTTTCCTCATTTCTCAACTCCTCTATAGTGTACTCTAACTCACTTCACAACTTCTCTCTAGGGTATACCAACTCATTTCTTGGACGATAGATTATTCTTATCTATGTCGTCAACCACTAGATTGATCTATTCTGACAATACGCATATGCACTGGAATCATTATCCACAGCAATATCCATTCATTACAACCACTGTTCATTGAAATCACTATTCACTGATGCAGTTAATCGTAATAAGAAAAGTTTTAATTCTACCAAAAATTCGGTTTATTACAAAGGCGTTACTTGAAGTGTAAAGACAAGGGGTACTAAATTCACAAGATATGGTTAAGTTCACGGAGATATTTGTTTTGAAGGGAGATATATGTGAAAATATGAGTGCATTCTGTTTCTTACACAGAGTTAGCTCACGTAAGCTTGAATGCACAAGTATGGAAACTATGTAAATACCTAAGTTACATGATAGTAAGTTATAAGGGTGAGTACATGGCATTTAATTAATGTGTAAACGAGAATAAGATACATGCATAGATATGTAAGTTAGACAAGATATAGCAAAGTAAATAGATATCATTGGAAACTAGAATTAAAAAGTCATAGGGTACAAGACCCTAGAAAACCAACCATTAAAAGTTAAAGGCAGGAAGGCCTCAGAAACTAATTCAAACTTACATCTTGTGAGGCACTAATAGGGGCCCGCGACCTCATCAAAAGTTATAAAAAGTTTATAGAAATCATAAAAGTTCAAGAAGAAGGTACTTGATCAGATTCTGTGGCAATGACTGGTGTTGGAAGGATAGTCTGGGTAGCTTCAGGAGTAGTAACCTCTGCAGCCACAGGAATAGAACCTGGAGGCCTCTCAACTACGGAAGTAGGAGGTACAGAGTCAGGCTTGATCACAGCTTCGTTCTTAAAATCCTTGATCATGCTTACCACATCTTCCCTAAGGGCAGACCGGTCAATATCAGGAAGCTTCTCCCAGGTTGAGCGGATGTAATCTCTGATACCTTCATCATAACCTTTGTCATACCTAGCCTTTTCTTTTGCAAGCATGGATGATTTGACAGAGGTAGCAGCAGCATTCAAGGCATCCACTTGGGTCTCCAGTTCATTGATCTTTTCTAGCGACAACAGCTTCTAATCCTTTAAACTCTTGACATGGCCTTGGAGCTCTTCCTTTTCTTTCTTTATGGAGGTCTCAACAACTTTCATTCTCCTGACAACAGCAGTGGCAATGTTTGCCCTTTCTTCCTTAGCAATTAATTCTTTTTGGAGCTTCTTCATTTCCCCTTGCAAGCGAAGATCGTATTGAGTCTTTTCTGCAAACTCATCGCAATACCTAAGGGCAAAGAAGGTGGTTTGAGCAGCTGTGAATCTCACAGTGTGCATGGCCTCAGTAGAGTTCATCTTACTCCAAGCAGCAATCGTCTCTGCAGGAACATAAGTATCGATCATTTTTTTGAACAAGTTTAGGGTGGGGTCAGATTCGGTTTTGATTGCTAACCCCTTCCTATGTGCACAGTTCTGGGAATCTCCTGAAAGTTCTAGAGTTGTTTGTGCAAGTTTCCTCTTTGAAAAACCGGACTGAGTACTCTGGGAAGCAGGAGTACTAGGAACCTGATTAAGTGGAGTTACAGTATGCGGAATCTCCGTAACCTCATCGTCAGCCTTGAACATCTCTTCCACATTCTTTGACATCTTCACAAATGAATGAATCTTAGGAGCCATACCTGTGGAAACAAGACAAAAAATAGGTCAGAATTGATGATGCTATGAAGTAAACAGGAGATATATGTTATAGAAGTGCAAGTAAGACAAGATGGGCGAAGACAATCCTCTAAAAACTTTTCTAATCTGGCTGTAGTCATGATGGAGTCAGTTTTCTCACAAAAAGGTACAATTTCCTGCTTATACAACTCTTTTTTTACAGCTATCTCCTTAGCAAAGTCAGGTTCAGAAAAAAGCTCAAGGTCAGGTTTAGACACTTCCTCACTGTCAGAGGACCAGTCGTCTCCTAGGATAACTATGTTGGGTGGAATCAAATGATCGTCCTGATTTATTGAAGGTTTAAGAAGGATATCCTGAGGTTCATTAGCATTTGGGATTACAACCTTAGACATAGTCCTATCACCTATAGATTTGGTCAAAGAGGGTTTAATGGAAGAGTGATGGTCTGAATGTGTTGAATCGGAAGACATCTCATGTGGAGAATGGTCAGGTCTAAGGACATCTAAAAGAAAGAAAAAAAATCCTAAGAAACTCAGACAGCCATGGTTATATACTAGAAAATAATCTAAGGAACCTCAAAGAGACTATGCATCGACAATAGTACAAGTTAAAGCATATGAGCGCAGAAGGTAAACAGACAATCAAAAGCTACAACAAGGCCAAGATAATGCAACTATAGATTGGTACATAATATGAATAGGCATTAGAAACAAACATAGGTGATAAAGATATGACCTACGATGAAAGATCGTGTGTGCAAAATGGAGTGTGAAGAATAGATGCAGACATAAGTATATACATCGGTACAAAGACACGAAATAAGAAGAAAGTCGGCATACATGACGTAAGTAAGCACATAACTGATAACAAAGTCACAATTATGAAAGAGGTGAGAAAGACGAACAGAATAATACCTTGATCGGAAGAGAACGGTGATTGGGAGGCTTGATTGAAGGAATGACCGTCGAGCTTCTTCCTCACATCTCTCTCCAATGGTTTTTAGCAAGATTTGGTAAAGATAAAAATGGAGCTGAACCAATTCGTGTGGTTATATAATCAAGGTAAATGGGAAATAGCCATGTACACATGGAAAGCGATGATTGGAGTAGTACCCGGACAGGTACACGCGCGGAGAGTGTGTGATCCTTGGCAACTCCCATATTAACTGCTGCTTCGGTAATTGATAAGCTTAATTCAAAATATGAATTATCTTATTAAGAGATTTACATCAAAAGCTCACTCTCCTCCGTGTTTCAAGATGGTCAAAGTGTGAAGAGACGTGACAGAATATTGATTAACAGAAGAACAGGTTCCTCTTTGAGAAGGAAGCTAACCGAAATAATACCAGCTGAAATGTTATACGTCCTGTTTCATACGCAGAGTTATCTCATGTAGGCTTGGATATATGGTATTGAAGTAAGGTACTTTAAGAGGAATGATTCAGTATTAGACCCTAGATTAGAAAGAAGAATAGGTTCCTTTCACATTACATGATTTCAAGGAACGGGGGGGTAGTTGTTGTGCCCAAAATTATCATGGGCTGAATTTAGGCCCATTAAGCCATAGGGTCCAATCCACACAAGCTAGAAGACAGATCAAGTGCATGCCATGAAGACTAGACATGAAGAAATGACCATAAGAAAGAAAGAACATCAAGAATTGACAAGTATCATGAGGTTCCTGGTGAACCAGAAGCTGTTTAGATCACGAATGGACTAGGTTCCTCCCCACCAAAGAGCTCAAGTATGCCTAGCAGCAGAAGTAAAGACAACAAGGAGCATGTGGGAACCAAAGAGAGGCAACCCAAACTAATATGTTTGTTATTTGTGCAGGTATAAACCTTTGTAGAGAGGTTCCTGAGAAACAGGTTCCGAGATAAGGAGGTTCCTGAGAAACAGGCTCCTGAGATATAGGTTCCTGAGCACCAAGTTCCTAAGTTTAGACAACATAAAGATCTAAAAGCTATCTAGATAGATATAGAATTATTATTGGAGTGTATTCCTAGGACGCAGCTATAACGCCTTAGAAAAAAATTCGTAATTATAAATATTATTATTTAATATTAAAAGTGGAATATATGGTGAGAAATTTTTTTCGATAAATATATGTGTCATCATGTGTACATGTTTATATGGTGATTTATGTGTGCCGAATAAGTCCGTATATTTTTATTTGTATTTTTGGCGATTAAAATATATTTAAATTATGCATTGTTGATCTTCTGAGATTTTTATAAAATCATAGGAGTTATTAAAACTTATGGAATCTTTTGTGTTATTACCTTTATGATATTATTTTGTTTTTAAAATTTTTGGGCGAATATTTTTGAGTGTTTAAGTATTTTAAAATGATTTTAGGAGTTTATTGCATCTAAAGAATCAAAACTTGTAAAATTCATATTTAATTCATTTTTGATCCTAAAAATATTTTAAAAATATGTGGGTGTTTGTAATTTCATCCTCTTTATTTTAAAAGTTTAAAGTTTAATTTTTTTTTACCAATTTTTCATTTTATTACGATTTTTAGAAGTAATTTAAATTGATTTTTTTATTTATTTTTGGCATTGTCAAATTTTAGAATTTTCCTTGCTGTTTTAATCTTAAATTTGGGCTTCTCCAGATTGTTCCAGGCATGTGTTCTGCTATAAGAATCTCTCAAAAAAAATCTCTGGGCCTCTCCTCTCAATCTCTCTTAATCTTAATCTCTCTCTCCCTCAAGAAATTCCTCTCCATCTCTTCTCTTCTTTTCTTCGACCAAAACAGAGGTGTGGTTGTGCGTAGGTACTCCTGTAGTTGTGTTGTTGTGCTGGGTGTATGTTATATATATACATACGGGTGTGTAAATAATGTGGGTGTGTGAGTACACAGGTGTGGCTATGTGTGCAGGCATGTGTGTTCTAATATGTGCGCGAGTGTGTGCGTAACTCTATGTGTGTGTATGTATAACAATTGTGCATGAGTATGTGGTATGGCAGTGATGCTGTTGGGGTTGTAAGCTTCTACGGTAGTGTTAATCGAATGATTGGTGGCTACGTGTATTGGGCTATGGTGCGTGCAGTGGTAACAAAGGGGGTTCTTTGAAATCCTTCAATTTTTTTACTTTTAATTGATTCGTTGGTCAATGATTATATACGAGTTAATTGGCATATGTGAATCATTATTCTAGTTGGTTCGAATTATTTACAAATCGACTGATGGGTTTCAAAATTTCTGATGGGTTCGATATTTTTAGCCTTGCTTGAATTCGATGTTGTGATTGTGATTGTTGTTGGTTTTGGGTTGGCTGTGTCCGAATGGTAGGCTACCTGTGCAAAGGGGATGCCGTCAACATTTTCTAAAAAAATTTGTAAAATTTCTGATAATAATGTTTACACTTTCCTAGAATGTGATATGTATATTATTAGTTGAATTATGGGGTGGTTAAGCTATAAAGGTTATGAAGCTTGCTAAGTGTAATTGTTTGCATAAGGATTATTAATTAGAAATTTGTGGAGTACTAAATTGTATGAGATTTTATTTGAGTTGTTAATTGATCTCAGACTGGTTAGTAGTAAACTGAATTGCATGTTGTATTTAGAGTATTAATTATAATTGTTAAATTATTATTATTATTATTATTAAGGATATTGAATTGATTTTAAGGATTTAGGAAGTAAATTGATGTTTGTGTGTTAAGGACTAAGTGTTGGTTTCTTTGATAATCAGAGTTGTATTTCTAGTTACAGTGGAGTAGTGATACGTAATATGAATTTATTTCTTGATTGTATGGTTTTAAAATGTTATATAGCAAGGATAAACTGTTATTTATTTTCTTAGTTGTTTGGGTGCTGCAAGTCAGGGCAATTATTTTTCTTAATTGTTTGGGTGCTGCAAGTCAGGGCAGTTATTTTCTTAATTGTTTGCTACAAGTTGGAGTAGCTTTATTTCTCTTTTATTGTATATAGGGTCAAATTATTGAATTGAAAAACAGGTGGATAGTTCTATTTACGAAAACTTCATGCCGAAATTTTCTAAAAATCCCATGTATCTAAATTTATTTAACTTATTCGATTTCAAATGATTTAAAAATATGCTATTATTGTTAATAATTTATGGGTATATGTGACTCATATCTACGTGATTAATATATGATATCGAGTAATACGTGCTAAGTGTTTATGTGGTTTATCTGATTGTACTAAATTATTTTACGAGTATAACCAATATGTACTATATGTGTTAAGTGTAAAGCGTTATAGGACGCGTTTGGGTAGAACAAGATTAGACGGTTAAGGTTACAAGCGTACTGAAGTAGTACTTTACCTGTGTATAGGTACAAATAGGAGGTCGGCTATAAGCCAGCGAACGTGTAGATGGAATCTCGAGGAATGGAATAATTATCAGAGTGGACGAGTGTGCTCGAGTAGAGACTGACAAGTGATAAAAGAAAGATGTACGTGCGATCGCATAAAGATCAATGTATAAAGTTTTGGAGACTGATGTAAAGTGAGGAAGGAATTGAGATATTGGAATTTGAAACTGCGTCTATTGAGGCAAGTATACTATCCCTCACTTATTGTTCAAGTGATGTGAAATCTTTTGTATTATTTATTTGTTCTTTCGAAATCCCTTCTTGCAAACAGTTATACTCCTCATATTTATTCTGAGTAATGTGAACCTGTTCTGTTAATTATACGATGTTTATTTCAAATCATTTTTCTAGTGCCTAAACTCTTCATTTTTATTGTCAATGACATTCTTCTTCTATTAATTTCATAAACAATCATTTTCAAATTATTCCTTCATTGTTTATTTTTCCTCACCTATCGTTCAGGTGTTGATTCTTTTAAAATTATTTTATTTCAATATTCCTCGTCTTTATTAATATTTTTCAAAGAACTTTTTCTTCGAATTATTGTAAACTAATTCGAGGTTTAAATTGTCATTGAAACATGTGTTGCTTAGTGACGATTTAAATCAATGAACTGAGATCTTCTTATTTATTCAAACTCATTATTGTCAGGCTGGTTCTGGAAACTAAAGCCTATAAGTGCTTAGCCGACATAAGTGACGCCATGAGTAAATGAGAATTTCTTAAATCTTCGTTTTAAACTATTCGAATCTACTATGCTAGTTCATACTTTACAAAAGAATTTCATCAATTGGTAGCCTTTGAGATGAGTGGTTATAGCTTGTGCAGTAACTCAAATCTTCTTTTGAATTCAGATTTCCTTTATTCCGTGATTTTCTTATAATTGCTATTCAATTTCTAGAATCTAAATAATTGCTTCATTCTTTAATTGATTTATGTTTCCTTGTTTATATACGATTTTTCCTTGCTGATTTGTTGACTCATAATTTATAGAACTATATCATGCTTAGTCAAATCTTATTGTTTTGTTGATTCCTTATGTCGAATGCTTCTCTGATCCTTAATCTTTTATTGTTACTCATTCAAAATAGATTGATTAATTAAAGATGTTTTTAAAATTCATTATACTGGGTTGATCTATTATCAGTGAGTATAAAGGACATAAAAGTGAAATGTTTTTAAAGAAAACACTTTTAATCGGCGTAATAGGCTAGGGTGGTCCTAGTCTAGCACTTTAAAATAGCGTAAGAGGTTAGGGTGGTCCTAGCCCAGCATTAAAGGCCAATGTGTTGCCTAATTGGGAACCCAATTTCAAAGTCCAGAGGGACCTAGTGTTCGGTACGGGGACATTACGGGCTGATCACCCGTATTGTCCGAAATCAGGAGATTTATAAAATCAACTTTAATGTTTTTAAAAAGTTTTATGAAAAATATGTTTTGATGATGAAATGGTTAAAGGAAAGAATTGTTTTGAGAAAAGTTGTGGTTTTAAAGAAAATGGAAAGTTTTATTCTATGATAGAAATTGATTTATTTCCTTGAGATAGTTTGATCATTGATATAGTTCATCAATGAAATATTGAAAAGTTGTTCACTATACTATGCACTTGCTGAGCGTTTTTGGCTCACTCTTGCTTTATTTTTTTTCCTAACCTTTCAATTATGATTAAAGATGGATGTCTACATCGTGCAAATATTATGAGAGCAATGAGGAATTCTATTCAGGATAGAATTCGACGCCAGAGCGGGTAAGCACGAATTGAGATTTAGCAACAGATTAGACGGTGTAGTAATTTATATTCAGAGCAGTGATAGAAGTTGTAATAATTTGTATTAATTACATTCTTGTTTCATACCATAACCTGGAAACGATCCTCGGTGAGGAATTGTTGGTGTATTAAGTTTTAATATACAGGTATTCTTATTGTTATTGTTTGGGTGGCGCTCGATCTGGACACTGGATTCCCGGGCTATCACAGGTTGGTATCAGAGCAACAGGTTATAGTCACTGAAACAAGATAGGATGATTAGGTGTAAGTATTTAAGTTAGACGTTAGATGGAACAATTTTGGATAAGGTTTACCATACGTTAGTACGACGAATGTTGCGACGTTATTTGGCATCACGACATATCGCGCGAGCAAGAGTTCGATTCGTTGGAGACCCGAATTAGGACGAAACAGCTAATTTGACGCTGCATATGTTATATAGACAAACGGAGCTATCAGTTTGGAAGACGCCACCTAGATATCCATATGTACCTTTTAGAGTTTCCTCTACGACTTTAACTATTTAGCGAACGTTATAGAAAGTACGAAAAGGCGGTAAATAAGATGCGAAACATGATTACTGGCATGTGTTAGAGGTAAGGGCATGGTTGTTCACTACTAGCCATTGATATTATCTAATTTATTGATTAAGGAGATTTCACCTTCCTTTTAGTTCCTTCTTATTTTGTTAGCACCCTATCACCTTTGATAATCAACTATGTTCAGTTCTTGACAAACTTCTTATATCTGATTTACTTGAACACATTCTTAATTCGTTTAGAGATACCTTTATATCTCAGGGGTTATCTGATTCAACATTATACATATAACTTTTGAAACTCTTAAACTCTTCTATTTTTCCCTGATTACTTGATCTTCTTTATTCCAACTGGGATGAACAACCCTATATATAGGGGATTCAGGGACGTCTTATCTATGTGATAGAAGTCTGGTGGGATGCCATTGATTGTTTTTGTCATGAAATTACTGAAGGCTGGCCACCTTTTTGTACTATGGTGGTGGACCTAAGTGACAAATGCAACCTGAAAATAGTTCAATGATCATATTGATCTCTCGGTTAAATTCTTTAAAAAAATTCTATCAGAAAAAAAAACTTAGCATTCATTCATACATCCTAACACCTGTCCATTTTATTGACTTCTTTTGTTGTAAACCCTTGAAATACCTAAAGTATTCAGTGATTGGAAGTAGTGAAGATAGACACGACGACATTCTGAGTGATCCAAGCTACATTTACGTCGACTGAGAATTTTCTAATCAATTTCAAGAATTGATGTTGGGATAGAGATGGAATATAAAAATGGATTACCTATTGGATTGATAATGCACGTATGAGATTCGATAATATGGGGGACTGACAATGGATAAGAAGCCGATAATAAAGACATAGAATGATAATTTTATTAAAGTTGAAAGTAGAGTGATGATGGATATTATTAGTGTGAGATGTATGTGTTGAGGAGAGATTGTTGAGGAACACTTGTTATTTCATATTTTACTTTGGATATAGTAGAAGGAATATTATAAGATTTTAAATGATTTGAGACTAATTATCGAATATGAATTTTAGAACCGGAATGGGAAAAGTTTGAGTGAAGTAGAGTAGAGCTGGACAGTTGTTTTCGGGAGATATCAGCAAGAATTGAAGTTTTGGATAAGGAAGTAAAGTGATTGTGTGGAGTAAATAACTTGTGCAAATATAGTCAGAGGATCACTAATATTAAGAGTAAGAGTGAGTTTACGCAGATGGAGCGAGATGTTAAGAAAAGGACGACAGGGAACCAGGAAATTTTCAAGAATGGTGTTAACAAAGAATGTGAAATTTGGTTGGAAAGGAATGTAAGATTTATGAGATTTTGAAAACCAGGATAAGGAGGCAAGATAACTATTTATAGGATATGAATTACTGAGACTAGCAAAGTTCAATATGATTATGAATGACGATATGAAGAATATGAATGTGATGGTAGTTAAAAGAGCTGAGTGTGAGTTAGGATTGGATTGTACAGTTAACTATAAAGTACGGGCGGTGTGAGAATAAGAAGATGAAATTATGATTTTCAAGAGATATGTAAGATGTCTTTCAAGACAGAAAGTGGATAAAGGAGTTTTAATGGTTACGCAGACTAAGAGGTTATTATAATAAGATTTTAAGGTTATTTTATATATGTGGGAGATATCGATAAGGAGATAATTAAAGTGAAGCAGATTTCAGTGGTCAAGATTTTTCGGATATGTGACTTGATGAATTACCGGGATTATCACCAGACAGAGATATAAAGTTGATTAATTAATTACAACCAGGAATGTAATCAGTTTTGAGGATTCAAGAGCGGAAGACGTAGTAAGATATTTAATGATACAGAAAGAGCACGAGTAAGGTTTCCAAGTATGAGTATTGGAGGGGAAAAAAATTTTAATTTTCAGGATATGACGAAAGGATCGAAGTGAATTATGTGAAGACGAAACAGTAATGAATCGGGAAAGGACTAAGATGCTAGTGGAGATCGAAAACTTTGAAGGATCGGCTAGGAGTTATTGAAGGTTGTCAAAGGTATTACCAAGATAGCTACAACATTGGACAAGCCTACAAATCAGGAAAAGAAGGGATAAAGGTGGAGAAAGATTTTAGGAGTCAAAGAAGAGATCGAATACCGCTCAAGTGTTAGTGCAACCGGATGAACCAGGAAAGATTAAACAGGCATGCAATGCTTAAGTAAATGTTCAAAGAAGTTGGGAAGTTATAGATGGAAGATCCAAAGGTCTAGATTATTTCAAATGAATTATTAGAGGAAATTGAGAAGTACCGAGATGAGTTGATTGAAGTAGAATGTGAAGGAGTGGACTGTAGAAGAATAGAATCGTTCAAGGAAATGAGTGGTGGACGCGTATCTTATTTTGCTTATTCAGTTATTAATAAATGTTGGAGTTATAATGTATAGAGTTTAAATTGAGGATGTGTAGATTATGTAGAGTAATGTTATAGAAGTCGATTTCTCGGGAATTGGATATAGTAAAGTTTAAATGAGTTTTGCAGGTAGTAAGTTAATTATGGGTGATGTATACTTTGCTTTATGTATGTTAAGTTAAGTGTTGATTTTATCCGTTGTTAGAAGTTTTAGAGCTTAATTGGATTAGAGTTTGATTTGTGAATGGGATTGGAAGGTTGTGACTCCGGGTAGTTTGTATCGCGACTCCGGGTAGTTTGTATCGCGAATAAGATATATACGTTTCAAGGTAAATGGTTATTAGTTTTGAAAAGGTTACTCAGTAAAATAATGGGATTAAGGATGGATAGAAGTTTCCTAGTTATTCCCTCCTCGAGTAACATTGTACGTTGAAAGGGGAGTAAGAATGATTGGGGGATTTCTTGATATTCATTTTCTCAAAGTTTTATCTGAGCCAATCTGATTATGAGTAGGAGCGTGGAAGTTGGACCAATTGTTTTAGTTGCGTGGATTTTGTTTTAAAAGATTTATTTAGTTATCATGTATTTTTAGTTGAGACAGATTTCGTTTTAGTATAATACATATATATATATATATATATATATATATATATATATATATATATTCAAATTATTATGGATGATTGGGTTAGTACTTGAGGCGTCGTGTATAGAGAATAATCCATTATACGAATAGGTCATGTTTGATTTTCGGTAGAAAAGGATCGTCACGTGCGACTGGTAAGTATCTAGAATTAACAAGATATGTAAACCAAAGGGTTAAATTTATTTTGGAATTTGAAGGCTTACAGGATGAGCTTATCGATATATGAGTTGAATTAAAGGAATCCTATAGTGGAAGGAATGACTTGGAAATTGAAAGAGAAATGTTTAAGAATACTATCATATGTTTTTCTTGCGATTGACTCTAAGGATAGAATCCTATTAAGGGGGGAAGGATAACGCCTTAGAAAAAATTCGTAATTATAAATATATATGTCATCTTGTTTACATATTTATATGGTGATTTATGTGTGCCAAATAAGTTCGTATATTTTTATTTGTATTTTTGGTGATTAAAATGTATTTAAATTATGCATTGTTGATCTTCTGAGATTTTTATAAAATCATAGGAGTTGATAAAAATTATGGAATCTTTTGTGTTATTACCTTTATGATATTTTGAGTGTCAAAGTATTTTAAAATGATTTTAGGAGTTTATTGCATCTAAAGGATCAAAACTTGTAAAATTCATATTTAATTTATTTTTGATCCTAAAAATATTTTTAAAAAATGTGGGTGTTTGTAATTTCATCCTCTTTATTTTAAAAATTTTAATTTTAATTTTTTTACCAATTTTTCATTTTATTACGATTTTTGGAAGTAATTTAAATTGGATTTTATTTATTTATTTTTGGCATTGTCAAATTTCAGAATTTCCCTTGTTGTTTTAATCTTAAATCTGGGCTTCTCCAGATTGTTCCAGGCGTGTGTTCTGCTATAAGAATCTCTCAAAAAAAAATCTCTCGATCTCTCCTCTCAATCTCTCTCAATCTTTCCCTCTCCCTCGAGAAATTCCTCTCCTTCTCTTCTCTTGTTTTCTTCGACCAAAACAGAGGTGTGGCTATGTGTAGGTACTCTTGCAGTTGTGTTGCTGTGCTGGATGTATGTTATATATATACATACGGGTGTATAATTAATGTGGGTGTATGAGTACATAGGTGCGGCTGTGTGTGCAGGCGTGTGTGTTCTAAGCTGTGCGCAAGTGTGTGCGTAACTCTGTGTGTGTATGTATAACAGGTGTGCGTGAGTGTGTGGTATGGCAGTGATGCTGTTGGGGTTGTAAGCTTCTATGGTAGTGTTAATCGAATGATTGGTGGCTGCGTGTATTTGGTTGTGGTGCGTGCAGTGGTAACAAAGGGGGTTCTTTGAAATCCTTCATTTTTTTTATTGTTAATTGATTCGTTGGTCAATGATTATCTACGAGTTAATTGGCATATATGATTCATTATTCTAGTTGGTTCGAATTATTTACAAATCGACTAATGGGTTTCAAAATTTCTGATGGGTTCGATATTTTTAGCCTTGCTTGATTTCGATGTTGTTGGTTTTGGGTTGGCTGTGTCCGACTGGTAGGCTACCCGTGCAAGGGGATGCCGTCAAAATTTTCTAAAAAAATTTGTAAAATTACTAAAAATAATATTTACACTTTCCAAGAATGTGATATGTATATTATTAGTGGAATTCTTGGGTGGTTAAGCTATAAAGGTTATGAAGTTTGCTCAGTGTAATTGTTTGTATAAGGATTATTAATTAAAAATTGGTGGAGTACTAAGTTGTATTTGATTTTATTTGAGTTGTTAATTGGTCTCGGACTGTTTAGTAGTAAACTGAATTGAATGTTGTATTTAGAGTAATAATTATAATTGGTAAATTATTATTATTATTATTATTATTATTATTATTATTATTATTATTATTATTATTATTATTATTATTAAGGATATTGAATTGATTTAAAGGAATAAGGGAGTAAATTAATGTTTGTGTGTTAAGGACTAAGTGTTGGTTTCCTTGATAATCAGAGTTGTATTTCGAGTTACAGCGGATTAGTGAAATGTACGTAATATGAATTTATTTCTTGATTGTATGGTTTTATAATGTTATATAGCAAGGATAAACTGTTAGTTATTTTCTTAGTTGTTTGGGTGCTGCAAGTTAGGGCAATTATTTTTCTTAATTGTTTGGGTGCTGCAAGTCAGGGCAGTTATTTTATTAATTGTTTGCTGCAAGTTGGAGTAGCTTTATTTCTCTTTTATTGTATACAGGGTTAAATTATTGAATTGAAAAACAGGTGGATACTCTTATTTACGAATACTTCATGCCGAAATTTTCTAAAAATTCCCTGTATCTAAATTTATTTAACTTATTCGATTTCAAATGATCTGAAAATATGCTATGATTATTAATAGTTTATGGGTATATGTGACTCATATTTATGTGATTAATATATGATATCGAGTCATAATACGTGCTAAGTGTTTATGTGGTTTATCAGATTGTACTAAATTATTTTGCGAGTATAACCAATATGTACTATGTGTGTTAAGTGTAAAGCGTTATAGGACGCGTTTGGGTAGAACAATATTAGACGGTTAAGGTTACAAGCGTACTGAAGTAAAACTTTACCTGTGTATAGGTACAAATAGGAGGTCGGCTATGAGCCAACGAACGTGTAGATGGAATCTCGAGGAATGGAAGAATTATCGGAGTGGACGAGTGTGCTCGAGTAGAGACTGACAAGTGATAAAAGAAAGATGCATAAAGAATTGGAGACTGATGTAAAGTGAGGAAGGAATTGAGATATTGGAATTTGAAACTGCGTGTATTGAGGCAAGTATACTATCCCTCAATTATTGTTCAAGTGATGTGAAATCTTGTGTATTATTTATTTGTTCTTTCGAAATCCCTTCTTGCAAACAGTTATACTTTTCATATTTATTCTGAGTAATGTGAACCTGGTCTGTTTATTATACGATGTTTCTTTCAAATCATTTTGCTAATGCCTAAACTCTTCATTTTTATTGTCAGTGACATTCTTCTTCTATTAATTTTACAAACAATCATTTTTAAATTATTCTGTCATTGTTTATTTTTCCTCACCTATCGTTCAGGTGTTGATTTTTTTAAAATTATTTTATATCAATATTCCTCATCTTTATTAATATTCTTCAAAGAACGTTTTCTTCGAATTATTGTAAACTAATTCGAGGTTTAAATTGTCGTTGAAGCATGTGTTGCTGAGTGACGGTTTAAATCAATGAACTGAGATCTTCTTATTTATTCAAACTCATTATTGTTAGGCCGGTTCTGGTAGCTAAAGCCTGTGAGTGCTTAGCCGAAAAGAGTGACACCTTGAGTAAATGAGAATTTCTTAAATCTTCGTTTTAAACTATTCGAATCTACTATGCTAGTTCAAACTTTACAAAAGAATTTCATCAGTTGGTAGCCTTTGAGATGAGTGGTTATAGCTTGTGCAGTAACTCAAATCTTCTTTTGAATTCAGATTTCCTTTATTCTATGATTTCCTTATAATTGCTGTTCAATTTTTAGAATCTAAATAATTGCTTCATTCTTTAATTGATTTATATTTCCTTGTTTATATACGATTTTGCCTTGCTGATTTATTGTCTCATAATTTATAGAACTATATCATGCTTAGTTAAATATTATTGTTTTGTTGATTCCTTATGTCGAATGCTTCTCTGATCCTTAATCTTTTATTGTTACTCATTCAAAATAGATTGATTAATTAAAGATGTTTTTAAAATTCATTATACTGGGCTGATCTGTTATGAGTGAGTATAAAGGACTTAAAAGTGAAAAGTTTTTTAAAAAAAAACACTTTTAATCGGCGTAAGAGGCTAGGGTGGTCCTAGTCCAGCACTTTAAAATATCGTAAGAGGTTAGGGTGGTCCTAGCCCAGCATTAAAGGCCAATGTGTTGCCTAATTGGGAACCCAATTTCAAAGTCCAGAGGGACCTAGTGTCCGGTATGGGGACATTATGGGTTGATCACCCGTATTGTCCGAAATCAGGAGATTAATAAAATCAACTTTAATGTTTTTAAAAAGTTTTATGAAAAATATGTTTTGGTGATAAAAAAGTTAAAGGAAAGAATTTTTTTGATAAAAGTTGTGGTTTTAAAGAAAATGGAAAGTTTTATTCTATGATAGAAATTGATTTATTTCCTTGAGACAGTTTGATCATTGATATTGTTCATCAATGAAATATTGAAAAGTTGTTGTTCACTATATTATGCACTTACGGAGCGTTTTTGGCTCACTCTTGATTCAAATTTTTTTTCCTAACCTTTCAGTTAGGATTAAAGATGGATGTCTACATCGTGCACCCCCAGATCCGGTGTCAGGAATCTGGTTGTTACGGTCTTAATTCCATGCATAATACTTGACTTGCATTAAAATAAATAAGCAGCATGCTATGACCCCGCAATAATATCACATCACACATACACACAACTAGTTATAGTCCTAGAGATGAAATTGATATAAGTCGCTACTAATAGGATCCACAAATGTAAATATTACAATCCAAAATGATTACAGCATAAATTAAAGTTTCTTGCCGTTGATTAACATTAATGATACATATAAATAAGCTGGTAAACAAAACTGCCAGTCTAGTCTACCTCAGACTGGGGTCACCTCCTCGCGCCGAGTACGCCTTACGCGGGCCATCAAACCTAGCTGTTGTTGTGATATAGTAAATAAGGCAAGGATGAGCAATAGCCCACCAACGATAATATACTTGAACAACAATAATATATAACGATTCAAGAATACCTTTGAAAATCATATGCCATGCATTAGCGAACATAGTGCCAGTATAACATAAACGATAAAGTTACAAGGTAACTCAAAATATATATTCCGTGGAAATATCTGTTGTGCAAAACATAAGCAAGATATCGGCATATATCATAAAGGAGGGAATTACAGGAAAATATTGCAATCCCAGTTTTGAATATCTTTCAAACTCCTGCCAACCCGAAAAAAGTCTCTTCGATACGTGTTGCGGAGAATATCTGGCAACCTGAAAGAAGTCTCTTCTATACGTGTTGCAGGGAAATCCCGATTCGGGAGATGAACTAATACTGGAGTTATCACGCGCCAGCTATCCCACTTTCCGATGATCAGTCGAAGATGGTAGAGCCCAATATAGTTTACTACCGGTAGAAGGAAGAACTGACAGATTTACTTGTCTACCGCACTTAATAGTAACTCCCTGGCCAACGGTTGGGCCTTGTGATGGACCGCGCGACTCGGCCTCTTACACACGACTCCTAGTTCGAATAAATCCATGATTCTGAAACATAAAGTTCGTCCTCCTTTCCCCAAGTGTACTACTTGTTGATAGGACTCCACAAAGTAGTCGTATCTAATTGGAAAGGAAGATTCACCAATATTTCCCAAGCTGTTGCTTGTTAATGGATATAAACTTGTTCCATCAATCTTACCCCTCGAGTGTTGAGGAGGTAACCAAAAAGACTAATATCGATGTTTGAAAAGAATCAAGATGTGAGTGAAAAGGTAGTTTAACAATTATATGACCGGACAGTCAAAGAAATAACAGCTCTCAAGCAAGGTTCCTTTATATTTTGGAAGATAGATTCCAATGAAGAATAGAGTTTTGAGAACCTTCCTCGATAAAAATAATAATACTACTACTCAGAAATAATTTACATAGTATTTGAAGATCAAGGAAATTTTTAAATAAAATATCTTATTTTAGAACTGGTTGAAAGAATTAAATAAATATTCATAGAATATTTATTAAACCATAAATAATTTCAAAATATTCTTAATATAAAATATAGCTCATGAATAACCCTCGAATAAGTATATATAAAATATTCATTAAATAAATAATTACTCGAATAAATATTCAAAATCCAAGAATATAATTAAAACCTTAAATGAATATTCAAGATAATATTCATTAAGTAACTAAGCTCAATTGAATATTCGAAAATAATATTCAATAAATAAATAAACTCAAATGAATATTCAAAATAATAGTCATTTAAATAAATAAAGCTCAAATGAAAATTAAAAATAATAGTCATTAAATAAATAAAGAATTAATATTCAAAATAATTAATATCCGTATAGTACTTCTCGATTGAGATGATATTCAAATAATATTCCTCGAGTGGTTAGTAATCTGTCGCTGGAATCCCTCCGGGTTTCCACGACTATCTTTATATTTCAAAATACCGACTCCCGATCTAGATTAATGAATGAAGATCATATGCCCTTCATTAAGGTCTTAACAAAATCCGGCTTATAACTAATATATCATACCTAGCTTATAAGCCAATACCAAATCTCGTAACAAGTATCATAATATAATCTGAAAAATAGACATGCATGCTATGACATATGTATAACAAAATCAAATCATATATATTATCACAACACGAGTTCCAAAGTATTGGAAACTTGCCTGGTACTCGAGTAGGGGTAGAGTGCCCTAGGTCAGTCCGGTGATCTATAAACAATCAAAGTATTCGAGATTAATCACTTAACACTTTCGAAAAGCTAAGTCTATACTTAACTTGGGTTAAAACACCTTTTCAAGTTATCTCGTTATGCACTCTCTAGTGTAACTCTTATTAACACCGTTACGACCCGACACTTGTTCGTTATTAAGGCTTGCCATTTCACTTACACTTGGTAGGTACTTACGCCCATAAAGTGCTAAGGTCGGTCGTTTGCTAACAAAGATTATACCTCGAGATTTATTGACCGTTATCTAAATGGTTTTCCAAAGTTATAACCATGTATCCATTTTATGGGTACATTCGCACTTAACCTCGATTCGAATATTTTTATAAAATCGGAAAATGATCCGTTTGACATGAGGTTTTCTCCCACACCTTCCTTATGATCTCTAATATTTGATTAACAAGATTCGGCACTGAATTACTTATTTTACTGGGGTTCAATTGCAGTTACGAACTTGAATTTATGGTTTCGAACCACTTTTACGATTTTGACCATAACTCCTAAACCGTAAGTCAGTTTGCTTCGATTCTCACGCCAAAACGATGTATGACTCGAGATCTACAAGGGTATGTCATATACTTAACCATATTCGACAATCAGACCTACTGTGATGCACGGTTTTCAAGGTTTAACGAAATTTCAGCATTACGATGGCTATAAATCGAATGTTTCAAAATTTGTTTCATCACAAACAAGCCACACCGGGCATACCATATATTTTATACACATGAATCTCATATTAATAAGTCCAAGATTATTTCACTTCACCATCATATTCATCACATCTCTTAAATCAACTAAACTAACTACATAATCATGCTTATAACATCATCATAATCAAACTCATCTAAATCACCAAGAATAATCTTAAAACTCAAAGTAAGATCTAGGGTTCTTAAGAGATATACCTTCCTTGGAGGGTGTAAAGACTCTACTAAGCCTTGTATAGTCCATAGAACACCTTAACCAAGCTTAGATCATCCAAAGAAACAAGAAAACTAATGTTAGATCTTGAAAGTTACTATTCACCTTGGAATTTGATGATTTATTTGAAAATGTAAAAAGTGGAGTTTGAAGCTAAAATTTTTAGGATAGCTATTATATGAAATGTAGTACTCACCATAAAAATTGGAGATCAAACAATGGTTGGAAGTTGGGTTTTGATATCTTAAAACTTCAAAAATTCAAAGGGCTTCCTTCAAGGGGAAAAATAGAGTGAACTTTGCGAATTTATTTACCCATCCAAACGATTTTCAGAAATTATGAAATTAAATGCACAACTTCATCTTGATGTGTAGAAGCTCCGTAATTGTTTTCGTGATTTTTAGATGAGTAGAACTAGGTGAAAAAAATCGCAAAGACCCACTGCCCTGGAAAATCCAAACTGCTGGAAATGGGAGAGAAAAGAAAGAAAAGGTGGTTGGCTTGCTTTGCTTGATCTCATCTTGTCTAACATGTATTAAAGGTAATAGGTCATGGATGATGTAGTTTGGATGGACAAGTGTTGGTTTGTAATGGTAAGATGATGACAAGAAGCTAAGTACTTGGTTTGATTTGCTAAGTATGCTAGTTGCTCATGTAACTACTTAGTTACTTGGTCTTATCCTCTTGCACATGCATGCACCTTGATTCCCTGCTTGCTCTTTTGTCCGATTATTGCTCATTTTCATTGATCGTTCGGAGTAATATCTCAAGAATTTCTAATTAGGGTTTTACCGGAAACCTTCTTAATATTTATACTACCATTCTCAATCCTCCTTAATAATTCTCGAATTTAAATTCCTCAAATCTCTTTATTTAATCCTTAAATCCTTCAGTGTCCAGGGAAATCTCGGAGAAAATAAAAGTGCTATTTTTCTGAATCTGATATCGTTTACATACACTATTTTACCCCTGGATCATGAATACGAACTCAGAAATCCATTCTGAATACTTCTATATAGCGGCATCTAATAATATTCTAATTTCCATCAAGAACATTATTCATTGCTTATTCTCTCTTAATTCCTTATATTTATAAAAATGTACGTGTTCTCTTTCGAGCGTTCCTTAACTCTTTTACGGAACCACTGGACTCATAACAGATATCGATTTGGATGACATGAGAATATTTTTCTTCTCTTAGAATCCCCATATCCTACTTTCTAGGAGATAGATTATTCTAATCTAAGTTGTCAACCTATTACATTCTTCATGGCATATAAACATTGAATCCATATCCAATCCATTCCTTAGAACAACTGTTACACTTATATTCCATTACATAATAAAAGTTTTAATTCTACCAAAAATCTGGGTTCTTACAGTCTCCCCTCCTTAAAAGGATTCCGTCCCGGAATCAATGTGAAAACAAATGGGGGTACTTTCCTTGTATCACGCTTTCTAGCTCCCAAGTTGATTCTTCTACATTGTGGTTCTGCCATAAAACTCTGACTAGCTTGATGACTTTGTTTCGGAGCACTTGTTCTTTCTGGTTTATGATTTCCACAAGCTGCTCCACATAGGTTAAGTTCGGTTGCATGTCCACGTGCTCATACTCTACTATATGCTTGGCATCTGAATTATATTTTCTCAGCATCGAAACATGGAACACATTTTGCACTTGTGGCAGATTTGGGGGTAATGCTAGTTCGTAAGCTAGTTCCCCGATCCATCCTTAATCATTGCAATCCTTTTTACAGCACATCTCACCAGTGCTACAATACTCCCTTTATCCCTTTTTTTTTATCAACTTTGCTACTTTTCATACAACACACTATCCGGGTTATGCCCTTAATCATATACTATTACCCTTATTAGTATCTGCAGTGACTTTGGTATCACTATCGCGCTGCAAATTCGGAGATAACCTCACTTGTACTATGTATTTCCTGATCGCTTTAATCTTCGCAATCTCGATCAATATATAGAAATAGAAGAATTTATTGAGCGATCACTATGATCAATGATCAATATATAGAAATAGAAGAATTTATTGAGCGATCACTATGATCAATGAACATTTGTTATATTACATAGTTAGTACAGAAGGTGGCTAGCCTTTAGTACTTGACAAGCAATTAAACAAGTTATGGTATTCCACTTAGACTTCTATCACACAAACAGATAGTCACGTAGCAGTACCTCCCCTCCTTAAAGGGTTGTTCTTCTCAATTTAAAAAGAAGTTGAATACGAGAGAGGAAAAGAAAAGGATTTCAAAGAATTATAGAAAGTTTTCATGATTGCAAAATATCATACTTAGAATTTACCTCTGAACTATAGAGGTTCATTAGAGAAGAAAAATAATTGTAATCGTATCAAATACTACTTTATCGTAATCGCTGCTCTGTCCATCATTCTATGGACCTATACTCTTGTTCAATCTTAGCAACACTTACTTTTGGAAAATCCTTCAACCCCTCAGGTTAAATCTTGGATTTCTCACTTGACATCATTGTTACTGACATTTCATGCCACACTACTAGCTCTTTCATATTCATAATACTAACACTATCAGGTTGTCCTCCTGACAGTTCGTTAGAAAACCCATTCATCAATCCATTCATAACATTCCTTGCTTCACATTCCATAATTATTTCCCAATCTTTTCTTTATCAATCACATCCTTCTGATTATCTGATTCTTATTTACTTCTGTCATTTATCTCCACCGTCATCTCATTATTGGGACACTCTTTGCATCTAGTACCCCTCTATCGGTATACCATCACATGTGCTCACTAAGCATCACATTTTTGGGGTCAAACTTTCCTTTGTTCAACCATCTAAATTCTCACTTTCTCGATCCATGAGTCTCCTTATTACTCAATCAATCTATTGCAAATTTCCTCAAATTCTCCCAACTTAGAGGGAGTTAATTTGTATGTCATTTATGCTTTCAATTTAAACTTTCCGTTGTGACCAACAACCTTCGCCATGTCAATTTCATACTTTTCTAGCTTCATTGTTGGGGTTCCTCAGGAGTCCGCATATCTAACTCCTTATTGATCCTCAACTCTATATTCATTTCTATCAGTCACTTGGTTCCCATTTCTACTATAATCACTTTATGAACCATCATGACATTATCATTTATTTCAAACATCGCGTCATTCCAAAATTAAACCATCTGAAATAAACCTTGACGATTTCTCTAACTTAGATCCAATACACTCTATTTCTGTTTTTTTTCATTCCCACATCCCCACAGTCGTTATCACTTAATTCCTCAGAAGAATCCCCACTACATTAATGCAGTCCATTGTTGAATGACCATTGTTTGTCGTTTACGTAGCGCTTTAATAGCTAATCATACGGGTTCCATAATTGTCAGATCAAAATCCTCTAGGAAGACAAAATAATCACTATTCCCTATCCATAAGGAATACTTCCTGAACTTGATGTAGATAATACATGAAGCAAATAAAATTGCAGAAGAGCTTCAAGCATCGCAGCTATGACAGGTTGATGAAATTTCTAATCATATATCTTCAGAAGTAGATTGGAAGCTTAACGTTTCACTTAATCAATTTTGTATCATGGTCCTGGTTTACCTCAAAATAGGACCTCCTAATGCAGGTAATATGCTTAAGACGACATCAGGAATAGAATGTTTACTTATACTATTCTTATGTTTGGCTCTTGCACCAATATCAGATGGAATGTAAATCCTCCACCACATTATGACCTTCAAGGTCCTTCTCAATATCATTCTGTTCCTTGGGTATGAGCATTTATAATTACTCATCTATACTTAAGGTGTCGGCCACCTCATTGGCCTTTCCCGATAATAACAATTTCTCGAAATCAATGTTTTTTGAATCTATTCCAACTTAAGTCATTGCTTCCACCTTTCCGTGCAAACTTCATCACAGTTACTCCCAATCATACCTAGGATATTTCTTCTCTTAATTCTTTCTTGTTTTAGGATAATCTCAACCTTCATTGGTTCAATTCATACCTCCTCATGGCTTTACACATGCCTTATCTGGCATTAATATTATTACTTCACACATTCCCTACCAAACTTCCATTTTGAAACTCGGAATATTATCCTTTTCCTGGTAAGGTTTCTTAGGTCATCCTCATCATTCCTCCTATATTTTCTGGGTACAGGGTATATCAGATATCATTAATCAATCCTATAATAATTCTGTCTAGGTACTTTTCGAAACTCCTTTAAATAAATCCTTAAAGGTTGTTGTTGCCTTAGTCAATCCAACTTATATCATCCAAATTCACAATGTCTTTATTAGGGTAATGCCATTCTTTGTGCGTCCCCGGGGTTCATCCTAATTTATGGATATTTTATCCTCAACTCAATTTTCAAGAAATACTTACATCCTTTGATTGGCAATCAAATCCTATATCCTTAATAAAAGTCTCTTTCCAATCATTCTCATCTTAATAATCTATAGGTAGCTTAACGCTAGCCTTTTTCTTTCAAATGGATGTCAATCTACGTGACCTCCTAAAGACAACATATGCCTATCTATCTTACAGAATTTGGTAATGGTAGCAAGAATGTTCTGGAAGGTATTGGTCGAGTTCAACGTGAATCTCTTAGTACCTATTGGTTTTATCAAAGATATTAGCTTCAGACAGCATTTATGTACCATACTGAACAAATTTAACCATTTCTATACACTTAGATTGATCACTTACCTTAGTCATGATGCATCCATGGTATTTCTAAAATCCCATCATCATGTATCTCAGTTCACTTTATATCCAAAAACTCTCGCGGTCGGCGCTTGGTTAAAAGCAACCCCCGCTTTGTCCTGACATCGTTGGTTTAGTCACTTAATAATCCTTTGTGACATGGCCCCAACTGGCCACACTAACATATGTGAGTTTAGGGGTTAGCTAATAGCAATTGCCGGCATGGTGCCTTCTTCCTCTATAACGAATATAATTTATCTGGGATAGATTACGCTTATCAATATGCTTTTTCCCACGCACTCTTAAATTTCTTCTTTTTTTTGTATTTGTTCACTGCTTCCGCTTGCACAGCAAATCTTAGGAACCCGAGTAGCATAGTCACTCAACTCGAGCACTGCCATTCTTCGTTCCTCCCTCTTTCTTGATACCTTCTGATCTTTTTAAAATTTTACTCCATATAAATCTCAATCGACTTCTCGGTACCGTCTCCGGTCACCTTTCCTTTATTTTTCCTTTCAAATTCTCTTATCACTTCTTCTAAAAACATTATCACTTGGAGTCTATCTTTCCTACTTAAGGGCATCAGCCACTACACTGGCTTTCCCGGGGTAAGACAAAATCTTGCAATCATAGTCTCTATCAGTTCTAACCACCTTCTCTGGTGCAAGTTAGGCTCTCTCTGAGCAAAATATACTAGAGACTCTCATGGTCAGTGTAATTCTCGTACTTTTCTCCATACAATTAGTGTCTCTAAATCTTTTAAAATGAAAACTATCGCTGCAAGTTCTGGATCATGGGTAGGGTATCGAATCTCGTAATCCCCCAATTATCTTGACACATGCACGATTACTCTTCCGTGCAGCATCAACGCACATCCTAATCCTTTATGTGAAGCGTCACTGAAATCACAAAGTCTCCTTTTTCCATTAGGCAACGCCAACGCTGGGTCGTCACCACTTTCTTCTTTAGCTCCAGGAAGATTTTCTCACATTTTCCTTGTGAATCTTATGAAATTTCTCATCTTTGTTGGTGTGGTTGGCCTTCCACCATTTGAAACTGCCTTTAACTCGGCGGGGTCAACCAACACTCCTCACTATTTCTCGCACGTCTTAATAACTGGACTTCATTTTGCCAAATTTCATACTTCGAGATCTTGGCAAACACTTGCTCCTCCAGGTTTCATCTAAAAACATCCTCAATTACATCTTAACCACTGATCGCCTTACTTGATCCATTTACGATTCATTGTCAGAATAAACTTAAGGTAACTACTATAATCCGTTCAAGGAACCGAAAGACTTTAATATTCCTCTGAATCACATGCATCTAATGTTTTTAGATCATCATTTCAATTAGTTGAATTAAACCTATACTTGGTTCCTGACAATAGTCTCATTACTAGTTTATCATAGACTCACTGGTCTTTTCCTCATGCTGGTTCTGAGATCATCGTCTCGCTTACTACTTCCTTATATAACTTTATCCAATCATGCCATCACTTTCCAATGTCTTTATTTTCTAAGTTGATCAATTCATAAAATGAATATTTCCCTGAATCAAACCACATCATCAATCTCAATTTGACTTCATAAATTATAACCTATGGAATTTGCCTTCTCACGATGAATTATCATTAACAATATTCACACTAGTCCATTCATCAAAGGATATGGCACTTCCTGCCTCTATCTCAACGGCTCCTGAAGACTCTGCTCCCCGTCCTATATCGATGTCTTTGATAACCATGTACCACTCTAACTCTTTTCTCATTAATCTAAAGGTCTCTAAGGATCTTTCTATTCCATTATAAGACCTCAAGCAATTCTTCCAATCCATCTTACTTGCTGGTACCGCATCCGGTAGCCCGGCTATGAATCCAATATGCATCTTTAGTTTTCTCAGTAATAACTCAGTTCTTTTACACTCACTTCTCTGAGCACTACTCTTTAGCTCTTACAGTTCCCCTGGCTGCAGCCCTCATTTCCTCAAGGGTAAGCTCTTTATCCTTAACAGGATTCTCCTCCTCTGTTGGAACCTCCTCCGGGTCCTCAGTAGGGTACTCTATCGAATTCACAATCCGATCGTCAACATATAATAAAGCATCCTCATGCTGCTGCTCGTAAGCCTCAAGGTCTGTCGTCTTACTCATCGATACAATATCGAGCTAAGTTACTATCATGATACTTAAGAGTTCCCGTAAGGGTTTTAGGTGAACTTGGCAAGAGTTCTTATTATCTTAGTGAATTTATTATTATAACGTCGCATCATCTCTGGGATATATAACTCTCGCTCTAATACCATTTCTGTAACACCCCCAGATCCCGGGTCAAGAATCTGGTTGTTACAGTCTTAATTCCATCCATAATACTTGACTTGCATCAAAATAAATAAGCAGCATGCTATGACCCAGCAATAATATCACATCACACACACACACAACCAGTTATAGTCCTAGAGATGAAATTGATTTAAGTAGCTACTAATAGGATCCACGAATATAAATATTACAATCCAAAATGATTACAGCATAATTTAAAGTTTCTTGCTGTTGATTAACATTAATGATACATATAAATAAGTTGGTAAACAAAACTACCAGTCTAGTCTACCTCAGCAATGGCAGCAACCATCTCAGCGGGTAGTTCTACGACTGGGGTCACCTGCTCGTGCCGAGTACGCCTTACGCGGGCCATCAAACCTAGCTGTTGTTGTGATATAGTAAATAAGGCAAGGGTGAGCAATAGCCCACCAACGATAATATAATTGAACAACAATAATATATAACGATTCAAGAATATCTTTGAAAATCATATGCCATGCATTATCGAACATAGTGCCAGTATATCATAAACGATAAAGTTACAAGGTAACTCAAAATATATATTCCGTGGAAATATCTGTTGTGCAAAACATAAGCAAGATATCGGCATATATCATAAAGGAGGGAATTACAGGAAAATATTGCAATCCCAGTTTTGAATATCTTTCAAACTCCTGCCAACCCGAAAGAATTCTCTTCGATACGTATTGCGGAGAATATCCCTCAACCTGAAAGAAGTCTCTTCGATACGTGTTGCAGGAAAATCCCGATTTGGGAGATGAACTAATACTGGAGTTATCATGCGCCAGCTATCCCACTTTCCGATGATCAGTCGAAGATGGTACAGCCCAATATAGTTTACTACCGGTAGAAGGAAGAACTGACGGATTTACTTGTCTACCGCACTTAATAGTAACTCCCTGGCCAACGGTTGGGCCTTGTGATGGACCGCGCGACTCGGCCTCTTACACACGACTCCTAGTTCGAATAAATCCATGACTCTGAAACGTAAAGTTCGTCCTCCTTTACCCAAGTTTACTACTTGTTGATAGGACTCCACAAAGTAGTCGTATCTAATTGAAAAGGAAGATTCACCAATATTTCCTAAGCTGTTGCTTGTTAATGGATATAAACTTGTTTCATCAATCTTACCCCTCAAGTGTTGAGGAGGTAACCAAAAAGACTCATATCGATGTTTGAAAAGAATCAAGATGTGAGTGAAAAGGTAGTTTAACAAGTATATGACCGGGCAGTCAAATAAATAACAGCTCTCAAGCAAGGTTCCCTTATATTTTGGAAGATAGATTCGAATGAAGAATAGAGTTTTGAGAACCTTCCTCGATAAAAATAATAATAATACTCAGAAATAATTTACATAGTATTTGAAGATCAAGGAAATTTTTAAATAAAATATCTTATTTTAGAACCGGTTGAAAAAATTAAATAAATATTCAAAGAATATTTATTAAACCATAAATAATTCCATAATATTCTTAATATAAAATATTGCTCATGAATAACCCTCGAATAAGTATATATAAAATATTCATTAAATAAATAATTACTCGAATAAATATTCAAAATAATATCCAAGAAAATAATTAAAACCTTAAATGAATATTCAAGATAATATTCATTAAGTAAATAAGCTCAATTGAATATTCGAAAATAATATTCAATAAATAAATAAACTCAAATGAATGTTCAAAATAATATTCATTTAAATAAATAAAGCTCAAATGAATATTAAAAATAATATTAATTAAATAAATAAACTCGAATGAATATTCAAAATAATTAATATCCATATAGTACTTCTCGTTTGAGATAATATTCAAATAATATTCCTCGAGTGGTTAGTAATATGTCGCTGGAATCCCTCCGGGTTTCCACGACTATCTCTATATTTCAAAATACCGACTCCCGGTCTAGATTAATGAATGAAGATCATATGCCCTCCATTAAGGGTCTTAACAAAATCCGGCTTATAACTAATATATTATACCTAGCTTATAAGCCAATACCGAATCTCGGAACAAGTATCACAATATAATCTGAAAACCAGGCATGCATGCTATGACATATGTATAACAAAATCAAACCATATATATTATTACAACACCAGTTCCAAAGTATTAGAAACTTGCATGGTACTCGAGTAGGGGTAGAGTTCCCTGGGTCAGTCCGGTGATCTATAACAATCAAAGTATTTGAGATTAATCACTTAACACTTTCAAAAAGCTAAGTCTATACTTAACTTGGGTTAAAACACCTTTTCAAGTTATCTCGTTATGCACTCTCTAGTGTAACTCTTATTAACACCGTTATGACCCGACACTTGTTCGTTATTAAGGCCTGCCATTTCACTTACACTTGGTAGGTACTTATGTCACAAAAGTGCTAAGGTCGGTCGTTTGCTAACAAAGATTATACCTCGAGATTTATTGACCATTATCTAAATGGTTTTCAAAAGTTATAACCACGTATCTATTTTAGGGGTTCATTCGCACTTAACCTAGATTCGAACATTTTTATAAAATCGGAAAACGATCCGTTTGACATGAGGTTTTCTCCCATACCTTCCGTATGATCTCTAATATTTAATTAACAAGATTCGCCACTGAATTACTTATTTTACAGGGGTTCAATTGCAGTTACGAACTTGCATTTACGGTTTTGAACCACTTTTTCGATTTTGACCATAACTCCTACACCGTAAGTCAATTTGCTTCGATTCTCACGCCAAAACGATGTATGACTCGAGATCTACAAGGGTATGTCATATACTTAACCAGATTCGACAATTAGACCTTCTGTGATGCACGGTTTTCAAGGTTTAACGAAATATTGACATTAGGACGGCTATAAATCGAATGTTTCAAAATTTGTTTCATCACAAACAAGCCACACCGGGCATACCATACATTTTATACACATGAATCTCATATTAATAAGTCCAAGATTATCTCACTTCACCATCATATTCATCACATCTCTTAAATCAACTAAACTAACTACATAATCATGCTTATAACATCATCATAATCAAACTCATCTAAATCACCAAGAATAATCTTAGAACTCAAAGTAAGATCTAGGGTTCTTAAGAGATATACCTTCCTTGGAGTGTGTAAAGACTCTACTAAGCCTTGTATAGTCCTTAGAACACCTTAACCAAGCTTAGATCATCCAAAGAAACAAGAAAACTAATGTTAGATCTTGAAAGTTACTATTCACCCTAGATTTTGATGATTTATTTGAAAATGGAAAAAGTGGAGTTTGAAGCTAATATTTCTAGGATAACTATTATATGAAATGTAGTACTCACCATAAAAATTTGGAGATCAAACAATGGTTGGAAGTTGGGTTTTGAAATCTTAAAATTTAAAAATTCGAAGGGCTTCCTTCAAGGGGAAAAACAGAGTGAACTTTACGAATTTATTTACCCATTCAAACGATCTTGAAAAATTATGAAATTAAATCCACAACTTCATCTTGATGTGTAGAAGCTCCGTGATTTTTTTCACGGTTTTTAGATGAGTAGAACTAGGTGAAAAAAAATCGGAAAGACCCCCTGTCCTGGAAAATTCAAACTGCTGGAAATAAGAGAGAAAAGAAAGAAAAGGTGGTTGGCCTGCTTTGCTTGATCTCATCTTGTCTAACATGTATTATTATCATAATATCTTCCATAAAGTAGCTTTATTAAAGGTAATAGGTCATGGATGATGTAGTTTGGATGGACAAGTGTTGGTTTGTAATGGTAAGATGATGACAAGAAGCTAAGTACTTGGTTTGATTTGCTAAGTATGCTAGTTGCTCATGTAACTACTTAATTACTTGGTCTTATCCTCTTGCACATGCATGCACCTTGATTCCCTGCTTGCTCTTTTGTCCGGTTATTGCTCATTTTCATTGATCGTTCGGAGGAATATCTCAAGGATTTCTAATTAAGGTTTTACCGGAAACCTTCTTAATATTTATACCATTCTCAATCCTCCTTAATAAGTCTCGAATTTAAATTCCTCAAATCTCTTTATTAAATCCTGAAATCCTTCGTGTCCAGGAAATCTCGGAAAAAATAAAAGTGCTATTTTTCTGAATCTGATATCGTTTGCATACACTTATTTTACCCCTGGATCATGAATACGAACTCAGAAATCCATTCTAAATACTTCTACATAGCAGCGTCTAATAATATTCTAATTTCCATCAAGAACACTATTCATTGCTTATTCTCTCTTTATTCCTTATATTTATAAAAATGTCCTTGTTCTCTTTCGAGCGTTCCTTAACTCTTTTACGGAACCACTGGACTCATAACAGATATCGATTTGGATGACATGAGAATATTCTTCTTCTCTTCGAATCTCCATATCCTACTTTCTAGGAGATAGATTATTCTAATCTAAGTTGTCAACCTGTTGCATTCTTCATGGCATATAAACATTGGAATCCATATCCAATCCATTCCTTAGAACAACTGTTACACTTATATTCCATTACATAATAAAAGTTTTAATTCTACCAAAAATTGGGGTTCTTACACAGTTCGTGGTAAGATCTAAAGGAACTTGAGTCCAACGTGAACTAGATTACCTCATACAGCTGGTCAAGAAGAATCAGCTTAGAATTAGAACTACGTGAGCTTGATTCCTATATAAAGGATACGTAGGCACCTTGAGAGGGGATAGATTCTTGTTCTATAATTCTCTCTAAAGGAACCTGAGATTATTGGAGGAACTCTCAAGCTCAGCTCACCCCCACAAACACAACCCAAATCTTCCATAGAAAAGTTGATCGTTAGCCTTTACAACTCACTGAAAACCTCTCAAAAAGTTGTTACGAAATCCACTCATCAATAGTTAGCAAAAAAAAATTAAACTAATCAGAAAGTAAATTTTAATATAGTATATGATAGTACATTTTTCTTGATTTTGAAATCCAAATAATTTTAAAATGAAGTCGAAAATAGTACTCCCTCCGTCCCATTTAAATTGGCTTCCATTCCATTTTGGGTTGTCCCATAAAACTGGCTGAGTTACTATTTTTAATATTTTTCTTCCATCTATTGTAAGAACCCTGATTTTTGGTAGGAATTAAAACTTTTATTATGGAATGGATATGGATTCCAATGTTCACATGTCTTGAAGAATGCTATTGGTTGATGACTTAAATAAGAATAATCTATCTCCTGGATAAGTAAGATATGTTAATTCCAAATAGGAGAGTTATTCTCATGTCATCCAAATCGATATCTGCTATTAGTCCAGTGGTTCCGTGAAAGGGTTACGGAACGCTCGGGAAAGCGCAAGGACTTTTTTCTAATTATAAGGAATAAAGAGAGAATAAGTGATGAATAGTGATTTTGGTGAAATTAGGAATATTATTAGACAACGCTATATAGAAGTACCCGGAACGAAATTCTGAGTTCGTATTAGTGATCCAGGGGAAAAAGAGTGTATGTAAAAGCCGTCGGATTCTGAAAAACGGCACTTTTATTTTCTCCGAAATTTTCCTGGATACTGAAAGACTTAAGGAATTAGTGAAAGGATTTAAGGAATATAGGTTCAAGAATTATAAAAGAGGATTGAGAATGGTAGTATAAATATTAAGGAGGTTCCGGTAAAACCCTAACTAGAAATCATTGAGATATTCTTCCAAACGATCAATGAAATTGAGCAATAACCGGACAGCGAAACAAACAGAGAGCCAAGAGGTATGATAAGCTAGTGGAAGGTGACATAATCACATTATGTAAGATGAGATCAAAGACAAATCAAGCTAGTTAGCAAAAGGGATGCACCATAAGACACTAACACTTGCTCACATGGTAACAAATCCTTAACCAAGCCTTAACCCATCAACTAGACCATGGTTCAACCAACAAATATCTATCATTATTGATCACTTTATGCAATCAACCAACCAAAAGCAAGCAAGCAACTCCATCTTCTCTCCAAAGGAAGCCATTCTGCTTTTTGCTTAATTCAAGAAGCAAAATCCCACTTCCCACCATTGTTAATTCTCAAGATTATTATGGTGAGTCATATAATTCATAAAAGTGATCTCCTAGAAATATTAGCTTCAAATTCATCTTTTTCCATTTTCAAAAAAATCATCAAAGTAGGTGATGAATAGTAACCTTCATGAACTAATGTTGTTTTTCTTGATTCTTTGGTTGATCTAAGCTATCATAAGGTGTTCTAAGGACTAGATCAAGGCTTTTTAGGCTCATATAAACATCAAGGAAGGTATAACACTCTTGAAACCCTAGCCCTTACTTTGAGATTATGTATATTCTTGGTGATATTTAGCTTAGTTATGATATGGTGATGTTAGAAGCATGATAATGAAGTCGATTAGTTGATTTAAGAGATATGATGATCATGTTGGTAAATTGAGGTGTTCTTGGACTTATGAGATGTATTACATGTGTGTAAGATGTACGGTATGCCCGGTGTGGCTTGGTTGTGTGGAAATAAATTTGGAAATGTTCGATTTATAGCCGTCGTAATGCCGAAATTTCGATAACCCTTAGAATTCGTGCATCACAGTAGCATTGAGTCACTGGTCTTGATAAGTACATGACATACCCTTGTAGATCTCGAGTCATATATCATTTTGGCGAAAGAATCGAAACAAACGGACTTACGGTTTAGGAATTATGGCCGATTTACTAAAAGTAGTTTGAAACCGTAAATGCGAGTTCGTAATTGAAATTGAAACCCCTTAACGAAGTTAATTCAGTGGAGAATCTTGGTAATTAAATACTAGGGATCATAAGAAAGGTGTGAGAGAAAACCACATGTCAGATGGATCGTTTTCCGATTTTATAAAAATGTTCGAATCGAGGTTAAGTGCGAACGAACCCTAAAAAGCACACTTGGTAATAACTTTGGTTAATCACTTAGAAAACGGGTGATAAAACTCGAGGTATAATTTTGGTTCGTAAACGACCTACCTTAGCACTTACATGACTTAAGTATATACCAAGTGTAAGTGTAATGACGAACCGTAATAGCGAGCAAGTGTCGGGTCATAACGGTGTTAATGAGCGATAACTTGAAAGCGTGCTTTAGCTTAAGTAAAGTATTCACTTGGCGTTTCAAAGTGATAGGTGATTAACCCGGGATAATTTTGGTTGTTTATAGATTGTCGGACCACCCCAAGTCATACCACTAGCATAGCGGGAGTACCAGGCAAGTTTCCAATACTTGGAACTGTTGTTGTGATAATATATATATATATATATATATATATATATATATATATATTGTTATACTTGTTCCTTGATTATTGTTGGCTTATAAGCTAGATAGAGAACGTATCAATTATAAGCCGGATGTTGTTAAGTCCCTTAGAGAAGGGTATATATATCGTATTCGTTGAATATAGACCGAGAGTCAGTACTTCTTGATATATCGTAATTACTTTCGAGGGAAAATATTTAAGTAAATATTTTCCATTATTTGGTTGACGAATATTATTTTGAATATTCGTTCGAGATTATTTATTTAATGACCATTACTTCAAATATTTATCTGAACGTTATCTATTCAATGAATATTATTTTTCAAATATTCATTTAAAGTCAATTCATTTATCGAATATTATTTCGAATGTTCCTTTAAAGCTTGGATTACTAAATGAATATTATTTTGATATTCATTTAGAATATTATTCATTAAATGAATATTACTTTTTGAATATTCATTTAAGTTCCTATTTACTTAATGAATTTTATTTTAAATATTCATCTGAAGTTCTATTTATTTATCGAATATTATTTTAAATATTCCTTTCAAGTCTTATTAATTAAATGAATATTATTTTGAATATTTATTTAAATATTTAATTATTCAATAAATTATTCTGAGAAATACTTCGATTAAAAATATTCTTTCATATTTATAAATATTCTTTAAATATTTCGGACTGAATAAATATTCTCTGAATATTTATTCAATACTTAGAAATAATTTCAATATTGTTTATTCTTCTTCAAATATTGTCTTCGACCTTCGATTATTCTGAAAATTTCTTCAGAGTCATAGCATTAATATTATATCAAGAAAGGTTCTCAAAATTCTATTTTCATTCGAATCTATCTTTCAAATAATAAGGAAACTTTGCTTGAGAAATGTTATTTGTCTTGTTGACTTCCCGATCATAAAACCTTTCTAAAACGATTCTTTTCACTCGCAACTTGGTTGCTATGTGTCTATTTAATCTTGTGTACCCTCTCATCATTCGAAGAAGTTGATATCCATTAACAAGCAGTAGCTTGAGAACTATGGGTGAATTTTCCTTTCCAAATTAGATACGACTACCTTGTGGAGTCTATCAACAAGTATTATACTTGGGGAAAGGGGGACGAACTTTACGTTAAGAGTCATGGATTCTATAAGAACTAGGACCCGCGTAAGTGGCCGAGTGGCACCGGTCCAGCAATGGCCTAACCGTTGGCCGGGGGGTTCCAGAGGGCCGTAGATAAGTAAATTCGTCGGTGCTTCCTTCTACATGTAGAGAACAAGAGGTGGGGAGCATAACCTGCGACTGATCATCGTGAATGTTATGTCTCCTGGCGCATCAATGCTCCAATATTAGTTCACTTTTCAAATGTTGGAAATTTTCTACAACACTATCGGTGTTGGCTTGTGAAAAAGTGATTGAATCCGGAATTGCAATATTTTTCTGCAAGTTCCTCTTTTATGATAAATAATTCTATCTTGCTTATCTTTGACATAGCAGATATTTCCACAGAAGTATATTTTTGAGTTACCTTGTAACTTCATCGTTTACCTTATACTGGTACTATGTTTGTTAATGCATGGCATATGGTTTCAAAGATATTTCAGAACTGTTATATATTATTGTTCAGTTACATATTATTTTTGGTGGGCTATTGCTCACCCTTGCTTTATTTATTATATCACAACAACAGCTAGATCTGATGGCCAGCACAAGTCACACTCGGTGCAAGCAAGGACAGCAGTCATAGGGTTGCCTACTTATGTCATGGTCGGCATTGCTGAGGTAGGAGCAACCAGTAGGCTAGACTGTCAGCTTTTGATTCATCAGGCTTATTATATGTATGTCCTATGTAAATGGATGGCAAAGAGTCTGTAACAGTTAAATTGTAATTCCTTTGGGTTGTAAGAACTCAAAATTGTGATTAATAATATTTGTTGGTTACTCTGATTTCATCTCTGGGACTATAACAGGTGTGTTTGATGTTATTGTTTTGGGTCACAAGTTTGTAAGTTAATTTATGTTGATGTTGTGGATGGAAATTTAGACCGTGACGACCGGATCCCCGACCTTGGATTTGGGGCTGTTACAGAAATGGTATTAGACCGTTACGTTATAAACCCCAGAGATGACGCGACATTAAAACGATAAATTCACTAAGATAATGAGAACTCTTGCCAAGTTCATAGTCGGACTACTTAATGTAGTATTGACATATAAAACCCTTATGGGAACTCTTAAATATCATGATAGTAACTTAGCTCGATATCGTATCGGCGAGTAAGGCGACGGACCTTGAGGCTTACGAGCAGCAGCACGAGGATGCTTTATTAAATGTTGACGAACCGCTTGAAGACTCGATAGAGTACCTTACTGAAGACCCGAAGGAGGTTCCAGCTAAGGAAGAGAATCCTATTAAGGATAAAGGGTTTACCCTTGAAGATATGAGGGCTGCAGCCAGAGAGACTATAAGAGTTAAAGTATAGTGCTCAGAGAAGTGAGTATAAGGAACAGAGATATTATTAAGAGATCTGAAGATGCATATTGAATTCATAGCCGGACTACCGGATGTAGTACCAACAAGTAAGACGGATTGAAAAGATTACTTGTGAACTCATATGGGGATAGATGAGAATCCTTAAAGACTTTCAGATTAATGAGAAAAGAGTTAGAATGATGCATAATTATTAAAGACATCGATATAGAATGGGGAGCAGAGTCTCCAGGAGCAGTTGAGATAGAGGTAGCAAGTGCCATATCATTTGATAAATGGATTAGCATGAATATTGTCAATGATAATTCGCCAGGAGAAGGCAGATTCCGTAGGTTATAATTTACGAAGCCAAATTGAGATTGGTGAGGTGGCTTGATTCAGGGAAAGGTTCATTTTATGAATGGATCAACTTAGAAAATGAAGACATTGGGAAGTGATGGCATGATTGGATAAAGTATATAAGGAAGTAGTAAGCAAGACGATGATCTCAGAACCTACAAGAGGAAAAGACCAGTGAGTCTATGATAAACCAGAAACACTAGATGCATGTGGTTCAGAGGAATATTAAATTCTTTCTTTTCCTTGAATGGATTACAGTAGTTACATTAAGTTTACTCCGACGCCGAATCATAAATGGATCGAGTAATACGATCAGTGGTTAAGAGGTAATGGAGAGTGTTTTGAGATGAAACCGGAAAGAGCAAGTACATGCCAAGTTCTCGAAGTATGAGTTTTGATAAAATAAATTTTAGCTATTAGGATATGTGATCCATAGTGAGTAGTGTTGGTTGACCCAGCCGAGTTAAAGGCAGTTTCAATTGAGAAAGGCCAACCACACCAACTAAGGTGAGAAATTTCATAAGATTCACCAGGAAAATGTGAGAAAATCTTCCTGGAGCTAAAAGCGAAATTGGTGACGACCCAGTGTTGGCGTTGCCTAATGGAAGAAGGAAGACTTTGTGATACAATAAGATGCATCTCACATAGGTTTAGGTGATATGCATATGCAGCATGATAGAGTAATTGCGGATGCATTCGGACAACACGATTCATTAGGTTCGGATAGCCTTGGTGGTGCCAATTTGGTGGAACGACTAACTCCGACGGTAGTGTCCTTCTGAGACTGGTGGTTAGATAGACTAACATTTGGTAGTATCAACTATTAGGACGTATATGCATTAGAAAGATGTGGCATGTTTCAGTTTGAAACTTCTGATTTCCCTTCTATGGGATGTATATATTTGATTCCTTTCCAGTGGATAAACTTCCAACTTTGTGTTAAACCTTCTGTATTACAACTGCTTACGATTCTACCTGCTTGGATGTTCATAGAACTGATCTTCTTAATTGTTACCAATGGGTGGATAAATTAACCAAAATTTTCCTGATTCTGGAAAGAAATTCAACAAACTTTGGCAAACCCTATCTTTCTGATTTTGAGAGAACGTCACTAAAAAGAGTGGAGACTGGGGCTAACCCTGTGGATTGGGTAAGGTAGCCGCTATATGGTTGGTGGACAGACCCCGATTATTGCGATTGATGATAGAAATATAATGATTGGACGGGAAAAGGGGAAATGTACTTAAGGACCAAAACGGACTGAGGAGTTCCGGGATTGACTTAAATGAAAAGGTTATTATGCCAAAAGTGTAAGCTTGTGTTGCACGTGGGATTGATAAGAGAAGTTGAAAATAAAAATAAAGGAAAGGTGACCGGAGATGGTACCGTGAAGTCGATTGAGACTTATATTGAGTAAAATTTTGAAAAGATCACTAGGTATTGAGGTAGAGGGATGAACGAGGAGTGGCAGTGCTCAAGTTGAGTGACTGTGCTACTCTGGTACCTAGGATTGCCGTGTAAAGGAAAGCAGTGAACAATACAAAAAGAAAAGGGTGAAGGATACACAGGACAAAGTATGTTGATAAGCGTAACCACCCCAAATAAATTATCTTCGCTATGGACGAAGGAGGCACTATGCCAAGCAATTGCTAGAAAAGTAATGCCGTTAGCTAACCCTAAACTCACACACTATAGCGCGGCCATTTGGGGCCATGTAAAAAAGAATGATAAAGTGACTAGACTAGCAATGCAAGGATAAAGCGGGGTGCTTCTAACCAAGCACCAACCTCGAGAACTTTGGACATAAAGTGAAGTGACTCAGGCGTGTATGATTGACCAACTTATGCACTAGAAAGAGAAGTAATAAAAAGAATCGAGATACATGATGATGGGATTTTATAAATACCATGGATGTATTATTACTAAGGAAAGTGATTAATGAAGGTTTATGATGATTGTTAGAAATGGTGCAGTACGATGTATAAATGTTATCCGAAACTTAGTATCTTTAAGAAGATTGATAAGTACTAAGAAATTCACGTTGAACACGACCAATATCTTCCAGAACATCCTTGTTGCCATTACCAAATTCCGAAAGAAGAACAGATAAATATATGTTGTCTTTTGAAGGCCATATAGACTGACATCCGTTTGAAAGAGAAGGTTAGCATGAAGCTACCTATGGATTATCAAGATGTGAATGATTGAAAAGAGACCCTTATTAAGGAATTATGAAGTGAATGTTCACTAAAGGATGTAAGTATTTTTGAAAATAGAATTGAGGATAGAATGTCCATAAATTAAGATGAACCCTGGGGATGCACAACGGGTGGCATTACCCCTAATAAAGACATTATGAATTTGGATGATATAAGTTGGATTGAATGAGACAACAACAACCTTTAAGGATTCATGGGAAGGAGTTTTGGAAAGTACATTAACAGAATTGCTATAGGATTGATTAGTGAAATTTTGATATACCCTGTACCTAGAAAATACCGGAGGAATGATGAGGATGACCTAAGAAACCTTACAAGAAAAAGGGTAATATTCTGAGTTTCAAAATAGAAGTTTGGTAGAGAATATATGACATAATAACAATAATGCCAGGTGAGGCATGTGTGAGACCATGAGGAAGCATGGATTGAACCAAATAAAGGTTGAGATTATCCTAAAACAAGAAAGAACTAAAAGAAGAAATATCCTAGGTATGATTAGGAGTAACCATGATAAAGTTCACACAGAAAGGTGGAAGCAATGACTTATGGAAAAAAGGACTGATAGATACTTTCTCCTTCAGCAGAGCTTAAGGGAGAATGCTTTCACCCAATAGTGATGGGAATGAGGTAGAAAAATTTGAGTTGGAATAGATCCAGAGAACTGCGATTTCAAGAAATTATTATTATCAGGAAAGACCAATGAGGTGGCCGACACTTTAAGTATAGAGGAGTAATTATAAATGCTCATACTGAAGAAACAGAATGATATCCGGAAGAACCTTGAAGGTCATATTGGAGTGGAGGAATTTACATTCCTTTTGATGATTGTGCAAGAATCGACGGTAATAATAGTTTAAGTAAAGATTCGATTCCTGATGGCGTCCTAAGCATATACCCTACCTTAAAAGGTCCCATTTTGAGGTAAACCAGGACCATGATACGAAATTGATTAAGTAAACCGCTAAGTTTCCAGTCTTCTACTGAAGATATCTGATTAACAATTTCATCAACCTGGCACAGCTGCAATGATTGAAGCCCTTCTACAATTTTATCTGCTTCATTAATATCTACATCAAGTTCAGGAAGTATTCCTTATGAATAAGAAATAGTGATTAGTTCGTCTTCCTAGAGAATTTTGGATATGCCAATTATGAAACCCGTCTGATTAACCATTAAAGCACTACGTAAACAGCAAACGATGGTGATTCAACAATGGACTACAATAATATAATGGTGATTCTTCTAAGAAAGTAGATGACAATGCAAAGATAAAGATAGTGCTGCTATTGATAAGTTAAATGTCATGTTGATGAATGACAAGCAAGTTCATGTTAGTGTATTTCTGCGCAAACAAGATAGAGGATGGGAGATTGGAGATTCATGATGCTAAAAGTATCCCCGTGGGAAGGATTAATGAGATGTTGAGAGACAAGTGTAGCAGAAATAGATTATATTGGATCTAAGTTAGAGAAATCGGCAAGATTTATTTCGGAGGGTTTAAATTGAAATGATGTGATGTTTGAAACAAATGATAATGCCACGATGGTTCATAAAGTGATTATAGTAGAAATGGAAACCAAGTGACTGATAGAAATAAATATAGAGTTGAGGATCAATAAGAGAGTCAGATATGCGGACTCTTGAGAAACCACGGCAAAGAAGCTAGAAAAGTATGTGGCAAAGGATTGTTGGTCACAACGGAATGTTGAAATGGAAAGTATAAATGACATACAGATTAACTCCCTTTAAGTTGGGAAAATTTGAGGAAATTTGGAATAGACTGATTGAGTAATAAGAAGACTCATGGATCGAGAAAGCGAGAATTTAGATGGTTGAACAAAGGAAAGTTTGACACTAAAAATATGATGCTTATTAGGTATATGTGACGGGATACCAATAGGAAAATACCAAGTACAAAGGACATCTTAGTGATGAGATGACGGTGGAGATAAATAACATAAATGAAGAAGGATCAGATAATACGAAGGATGTGATTGATAAAGAAAAGATTGGGGAAGTAATTATGGAATGTAAAGCAAGGAATGTTATGAAAGGATTAATGAATGTGCTTTCTAACGAATTCTCGGGATGATAACCAGATAGTGTTGGTATTATGAATATGAAAAAGATAGTAGCGTGGCATGGAATGTCAGTAACAATGATGTCAAGCGAGAAACCTAAGATTTAACCTGAAAGGTTGAAGGATTTTCAAAAGTGAGTGTTGCTAAGATTGAACAAGAGTATAGGTCTATAGAACAATGGACAGAGTAGCGAAGATATGTTGACGCGTGAGATTACGCTAAAGTAGTATTTAATACGATTACGATTATTTTATTCTCTAATGAACCTCTATAGTTCAGAGGTCAATTCTAAGTATGATATTTTGCAATCATGAAAATTTTCTATAATTCTTTAAAATTCTTTTCTTCTCTTCTCTCTTATTAATCTTCTTTATGAATCGAGAAGAACAACCCTTTAATAAGGTACTGCTACGTGACTATCTGTCTGTGTGATAGAAGTCTAATTGGAATACCACAACTTGTTTAATTGTTTGTCAAGTACTAAAGGCTGGCCCCCTTCTGTACTAACTATGCAATATAACAAATATTCATTTATCATGGTGATCTCTCAATAAATCTTTCCACTTCTCTATATTGATCGAGATTGCGAAGATTAAATCGATCAAGAAAGGCATAGTGCGAGTGAGGTTATCTCCGAATTTGCAGTGCGATAGTGATACCAAAGTCACTATAGATACCAATAAGAGTAATGGTATATAACTGGGTAAGGGCATAACCCGGATAGTGTATTGTTCGAAAAATAGCAAAGTTGATGGAAAAAGGATAAAGTATGTATTGTAGCACCAGTAGATGTGCTGAGAAAGGGTAGAACGACTAAGAATTGACCGGGAAGCTGAAAGGCGAAACGACAGATAAACGACTCTTTGTTTTCTACCTGATTCCGGGACGGAATCCTTTTAAGGAGGGGAGACTGTAAGAACCCTGATTTTTGGTAGGAATTAAAACTTTTATTATGGAATGGATATGGATTCCAATGTTCACATGTCTTGCAGAATGCTATTGGTTGACGACTTAAATAAGAATAATCTATCTCTTGGATAAGTAAGATATGTTAATTCCAAATAGGAGAGTTATTCTCATGTCATCCAAATCGATATCTGCTATTAGTCCAGTGGTTCCGTGAAAGGGTTAAGGAACGCTCGAGAAAGCGCAAGGACATTTTTCTAATTATAAGGAATAAAGGGAGAATAAGTGATGAATAGTGATTTTGGTGGAATTAGGAATATTATTAGACAACGCTATATAGAAGTACCCTGAACGAAATTCTGAGTTCGTATTAGTGATCCAGGGGGAAAAAGAGTGTATGTAAAAGCTATCGGATTCTAAAAAATGGCACTTTTATTTTCCCCGAGATTTCCCTAGACACTGAAAGACTTAAGGAATTATTGAAAGGATTTGAGGAATATAGGTTCAGGAATTATAAAGGAGGATTGAGAATGGTAGTATAAATATTAAGGAGGTTCCGGTAAAACCCTAACTAGAAATCATTGAGATATTCTTCTAAACAATCAATGAAATTGAGCAATAACCGGATAAAGAAACAAGCAGAGAGCCAAGAGGTATGATGAGCTAGTGGAAGGTGACATAATCACTTTATGCAAGATGAGATCAAAGACAAATCAAGCTAGTTAGCAAAAGGGATGCACCATAAGACACTAACACTTGCTCACATGGTAACAAATCCTTAACCAAGCCTTAACCCATCAACTAGACCATGGTACAACCAACAAATATCTATCATTATTGATCACTTTATGCAATCAACCAAGAAAAAGAAAGCAAGAAACTCCATCTTCTCTCCAAAGGAAGCAATTCGGCTTTTTGCTTAATTCAAGAAGCAAAATCCCACTTCCCACCATTGTTAATTCTTAAGATTATTATGGTGAGTCCTATAATTCATAAAAGTGAAAGTGATCTCCTAGAAATCTTAGCTTCAAATTCATCTTTTTCCATTTTAAAAAAAAAATCATCAAAGTAGGTGATGAATAGTAACTTTCATGAACTAATGTTGTTTTTCTTGATTCTTTGGTTAATCTAAGCTATCATAAGGTGTTCTAAGGACTAGATCAAGGCTTGTTAGGCTCATATAGACATCAAGGAAGGTATAACACTCTTGAAACCCTAGCCCTTACTTTGAGATTATGTATATTCTTGGTGATATTTAGCTTAGTTATGATATGGTGATGTTATAAGCATGATTATTAAGTCGATTAGTTGATTTAAGAGATATGATGATCATGTTGGTAAAGTGAGGTGTTCTTGGACCTATGTGATGTTATAGCCATCGTAATGTCGAAATTTCGATAACCCTTAGAATTCGTGCATCACAGTAGCATTAATTCACTGATCTTGATAAGTACATGACATACCCTTGTAGACCTCGAATCATAGATCGTTTTGGCGAAAGAATCGAAATAAACAGACCTACGGTTTAGGAATTATGGCTGATTTACCAAAAGTAGTTCAAAACCGTAAATGCGAGTTCGTAATTGAAATTGAAACCCCTTAACGAAGTTAATTCAGTGGAAAATCTTGGTAATTAAATACTAGGTGTCATAAGAAAGGTGTGAGAGAAAACCATATGTCAGACAAATCGTTTTTCGATTTTATAAAAATGTTCGAATCGAGGTTAAGTGCGAACGAACCCCTAAAAAGCAAACTTGGTTATAACTTTGGTTAAACACTTAGAAAACGGGCGATAAAACTTGAGGTATAATTTTGGTTCATAAACGACCTACCTTAGCACTTACATGACTTAAGTATATACCAAGTGTAAGTGTAATGACGAACCGTAATAACGAGCAAGTGTCGGGTCATAACGGTGTTAATGAGCGATAACTTGAAAGCGTGCTTTAGCTTAAGTAAAGTATTCACTTGGCGTTTCAAAGTGATAGGTGATTAACCCGGGATAATTTTGGTTATTTATAGATTGCCAGACCACCCCGAGTCATACCACTAGCATAGCGGGAGTACCAGGCAAGTTTCCAATACTTGGAACTATTGTTGTGATAATATATATATGACTGTTGTTATACATATGTGATAAATGGATTTTATATCCATTTAGAGCATTCTAAATCGGTTTAAATTGATTGTTTTGGCCTCAAGTTTGTGGTAGTTTTGATGTGTTTTGTTTAATTGTGCAGGGTTGAAGAAATGTCTATTAAAGGTGTAGTTTCCATCATTTTTGGAGTTTATTTATGATATGGAATGAAGAATGGAGGCTAATGTCAACTACCAAGAAGTATACAAGTCAATAGGGATTAAAGTTGGAAGCTCATGCAAAAGAAACGGGAAGAAAAAGCTGAAAAACGAAGAAAAATTAATTCCCGCAGATTGAGGCCGAGCAGGGTGCGCCATTTGAGCACCCTGCGCCATTTTTATGCAGATTGAATCCGTGCACCCTGCGCCATTCACGCATTCTGCGCCAAGATGCGCTGGAGAAAATCAGCCAGAATTTCTGATTCTTGTTTTGGCCATATCTTGAGTTCTACAAGTTCGTTTTGGACGATCTTACAGTCCACGCGAAGCTAACGAGATTCTCTATCATTCCAAAGTGGTACAGATGTCAAAACGCAGCTGGAACAGTTCAGAAATACTGAAGAAAAGTCAGATACGAATTTTCCTTCAAAACAGAATCAGTTTAGGAAACGTATTTTGCAGAATTCTATTTTCACAAGGAAATTGCTATAATTCCTACTTCAAATCAGTATGGTAATTGTCCTGAATGGCTAGAAAATTCTAGAATCAGTCTTGAGCATGGAATTTGTAAATCCTATCCCGTTTAAAGATGGAAATTGCTGGTCTTCTATTCCAACTCTAATATGGTAATTGCTTGATGGAGAGGCAACTTGGGGCTATAAATACACATCTTGGGGGACAGAAAAACACACACCATTACATATCAATTACTTAGTTTTATTTGTATCTTTTCATATTTTGTTTTTATCATGGTTTCACTTGATCCCATGATGACGAGAGGTTCGATTATGAACTAATCGTTGTCATGGGATTCTAACGGATTTATTTATGGAGCTTTAGTATCTTGATTGCTTTAAAGATCTGTATGTGATGTATATGTGATATCCTCGTATGGTTGTGCTTAATTGTTAGATGCGTAACTAACATCTAATTTGTTAATCTCTTGTGAAGTTAAAGTGGATCTTGAGATTTAGAACTTGCCATGCTAGCATAGGTTCATGATTGTTTATCAACATGATTCGTAGTATGAGATGAAAACACTTATATTGCCCTGTGTGATCTTTATGGATAACTTGTTCTTCAACCGTTATGTTTTCAAATTCTATAGACATATAGGGTCTAAGCATAATTGGTGTATATTCATCTTCTATCTCTTTTGTGGATGTATGTTTAGTTTGGTATTCGTATGCTGACAGGTAGCGTGTACTTGTTTCGTGTTATCCGATCAGATATCATAACCATTGCATATAGTGATTAAAGGCGTCAGATCTAAGCGAAGTACTTAATGAAGTTTGGATCCCATGTTACTCTTGTAGACGTAATTCAATTTCAATTCTTGTTAGTTAGTTAATTCTTAGTTGTTAATTTACTTTCTAGTTAATTTAGATAATTAAACCCAATTTGTTATTTGTCTTAGCAGTGAGTAATAACCATACATTGGTGCATAGGTACAATAACTGAATTAAAACCATAACCAGATCTCTGTGGGAACGAACTCGACTTATTCATATATTACTTGTGACCCCGAACGCTTGCGTGATTTAGTGCAAACAAGTTTTTGGTGCCGCTGCCGGGGATCATCGGTGTTTTATTTTTGGTTTATGTGCTTGTCAATAGTGGTCGTTAGCGTTCACTGACTCGGATTTCTTATCTATCTTGTTTAGTTCGGTGTGTTTCAGGTACTTGAGTGTTTGAAGATGGCATGCGAGGAGTTACCATGGTGGGCATATTCGAAGACATCCATGCCTCAGCAATGTGAGCAGTGTTTGGGCGTTCATGATCCCTCACAATATTGTTACTACAAAGGAGTTGATCCATATGTCACTTATGAGGAACAACCATATTTTCAATACCATCCTCAACAGTACCAGCAAGATGTTCCAGATATGTCTTATTTCTTTGGAAGTGAAGAGTTTCAACATCATCAACCTACTCCTACTTTTCAGTCAGATGAGGTTGATGTTATGGAGGAGATTAGGATGCTTGCAAAGAGTTATGAGGAGTCTACCAAATCTTTGGAGACACTAGTTGCTCAAGTTTTGAGTTCCTTGTAACAAGAGAAACAACAATGCATACTAGAGGCAATTCCAGAAAATGACGGTGACTTGGAGCAAGGTACTGCATGCATAAGTGAGGAAGACAAATTCCAAGGTGAGGTGAGCATTCGCAAGCCATGTGAGGAATTTGATCATGTTAGGATGGTGGATGATTTGGAAAGGGCACTATTTTGGACAGACACTGATGAGTTGCACAAATTTCAAGAATTGGTATGTGCGTACCAAGAGGCTGATGAACATGGGACAGATGCAGGTCTTCTACTTGTCTCAGAGTTTAAAGATGGAGGTAGCGCATTAGAGCCAATGGAGGAAGTTCTCTTTGAGGAACCAAAGGCTTCAGCAACTTACATTTACCCTCCTCCATTATATTCAAGCGAAGCCCGCGAGTGTGTGTTATTCTACAAATTGACAGATTTTGGGTCAATCGATGTAGGCATTGGAATAGGACATAGTTGTTATACGAATAGGCCAAGCGAGGAGAAGGGGTAGAAAGTGTGCCGCCGTGATGACGATGAAGTCTCACGAAGAGAGGACCAGGCAAACTATTATCATCCTTAATGGAGGTTTGGAAGTAACGTCAAGCTATTGACGTTAAAGAAGCGCTTCTTGGGAGGCAACCCAAGCATTGTTGTATACTGGTATGTTTTCTACTTTCCCTCGTATTTACTTTCATTCAATGAGGACATTGAATATTTTAAGTTTGGGGGTGGTTTGAGGGATAAGTAGTGTATATATATGTGATTGTTAGTCATTGTGTTCATGTAGGATTTCATGCTTTGCATATTAGTATTAGTAAATTATGCATTTATGTTCGTGATATCTACGTTTGTTTCATATAGGACATTCTGTTTTTATATATCATGTGAGTTCATAATAGTTTGCATTTGCACCCATGCTTGATAGGAATTTTGTGTTGTTGACGCTTTTGATTGAGAAGTGATATGCTTTGTTCTTGTACACACACATACACTAGTAAGTTGAAGCTAGTAGACTTATTGAATGTTTTGAGTAATTAGAAGGACATGAATATGTGCAAGTTGATTTAGTTTGCATTCTTTAAATACAAGTAGGTGCATTAGAGAGATTTTTGCTTGGGATTGAGTATGTTTTTCCACCAAGTGAGCTTTTGAGTCATATTGCATTTGTTGCAATTTTATTCGTTTGCTTGAGTGTCCACGGATTGTTTGCATTGCTAACAGTTGTTTGAGGTCTTTCTTGAAACGCATGACATTAATTGACGATTAAAATGATAAAGGCATTTAGGATTAACCGCATATTTTCCCATATTACCACATCATGCTACATGATCAATTAGTTAACCCGTTGAGCTTAATCATATTTTTTTTTCGGTGACACACCACATTACTTGCCTAGACCTTTTTCTTGTATTGGCCTTACATTAATTTGAACCCATATTGTCAAAGGCTAGTAGGGTGCTTAAGGGAGTAATAAGGTGTGCAAGGAGGGGTTTATTGTTGGTAATAATTTTGGGGGAAATATTGAAATTTGGGTTTGGTTGTTTGCTTGATAGTCGGCATGTGTAATAAAATCGTGGGATCATTGTTATTGTTTAAATTATTGTTGTTGTAGCTCTCGAAAAAAAAAAGAAAAAAAACAGAAAAGAAAAAAAACAGAAAAAAAGAAAAAAAAAGAGAAAAAAAAGTTATATTATGAGAGCATGTTTGTGTTTTCCTATTTCAGTCGACTAGTCGAGTGTTTGTTTTAGTAAAAATTATGTGGGAGATAAAATAGGTGGTTGTGTATGATTTATTATAAGTTCCTACTAGCTTTTGACACTTCACCTGTTTTGGCTTATTTGACATACCTTGTCCCTATCCCCGTTACAACCCAAATAAAGACCTTTTGATTATCGTCATTGATGTATGTTGTGTTAAGAGTTAGATTGATACCAAATGTCAAGCATGCTTATGATTTTGTTGGAATTGAGTGATACAATTACCCTTGTTCTTGAGTGAATATTCTTTTATGAGTGGATTGTGAGTGTTTGCTTGTTTTTGCTTATGAGATCCCGAGTTTTGTCTCAAAGATGTGCTCTTGCAGGCTTAGCATGGTTACTAACTTATTCTTACACTTGACATGGACTTGTGAGAACTTATGCATGTTCATTGAGTAGACTATGTGAATACTTGCACTTTCGACACCAAGGCATTGTGTATTTACTTTTATTCTTAAGTTGATATGGCATGAGAGGATTTGAAGGTATGGTAGGATATTAGTACTAAATTAGTTGCATTTTTCATATTACTTGCATTCATGCATTGCATTGCATTAAATTTTGTGGGTACATTCGTTATAGGCCCTCACGAGACCTTACTCGTCCACTAGGACTGCCTAGGGGTTTAAAGGGCTTGTTGCATATGCCAAATGCAACCGTGATCACGTACGGAAGTGGTACTAGTTAGTTAGATAGTTTGTAATTGTTTATGCTTGAGGACAAGCATCGGTTTAAGTTTGGGGGTGTGATAAATGGATTTTATATCCATTTAGAGCATTCTAAATCGGCTTAAATTGATTGCTTTGGCCTCAAGTTTGTGGTCGTTTTGATGTGTTTTGTTTAATTGTGCAGGGTTGAAGAAATGTCGATTAAAGGTGTAGTTTCCATCGTTTTTGGAGTTGATTTATGATATGGAATGAAGAATGGAGGCTAATGTCAACTACCAAGAAGTATACAAGTCAATAGGGATTAAAGTTGGAAGCTCATGCAAAAGAAACGGGAAGAAAAAGCTGAAAAACGAAGAAAAATTAATTCCCGCAGATTGAGGCCGACCAGGGTGCGCCATTTGAGCACCCTGCGCCATTTTTATGCAGATTGAAGCCGTGCACCTTGCGCCATTCGCGCACTCTGCGCCAAGATGCGCTGGGGAAAATCAACCAGAATTTCTGATTCTTGTTTTGGCCATATCTTGAGTTCTACAAGTCCGTTTTGGACGATCTTACAGTCCACGCGAAACTAACGAGATTCTCTATCATTCTAAAGTGGTCCAGATGTCAAAACACAGCTGGAACGGTCCAGAAATACTGAAGAAAAGTCAGCTACGAATTTTCCTTCAAAACAGAATCAGTTTAGGAAACGTATTTTGCAGAATTCTATTTTCACAAGGAAATTGCTATAATTCCTACTTCAAATCAGTATGGTAATTGTCCTGAATGGCTAGAACATTCTAGAATCAGTCTTGAGCATGGAATTTGCAAATTCTATCCCATTTAAAGATGGAAATTGCTGGTCTTCTATTCCAACTCTAATATGGTAATTGCCTGATGGAGAGGCAACTTGGGGCTATAAATACACATCTTGGGGGACAGAAAAATACACACCATTACATATCAATTACTTAGTTTTATTTGTATCTTTTCATACTTTGTTTTTATCATGGTTTCACTTGATCCCATGATGACGAGAGGTTCGATTATGAACTAATCGTTGTCATGGGATTCTAACGGATTTATTTATGGAGCTTTAGTATCTTGATTGCTTTAAAGATCTGTATGTGATGTATATGTGATATCCTCGTATGGTTGTGCTTAATTGTTAGATGCGTAGCTAACATCTAATTTGTTAATCTCTTGTGAAGTGAAAGTGGATCTTGAGATTTAGAACTTGCCATGCTAGCATAGGTTCATGATTGTTTATCACATGATTCGTAGTATGAGATGAAAATACTTATATTGCCCTGTGTGATCTTTATGGATAACTTGTTCTTCAACCGTTATGTTTTCAAATTCTATAGACATATGGGGTCTAAGCATAATTGGTGTCTATTCATCTTCTATCTCTTTTGTGGATGTATGTTTAGTTTAGTATTCGTATGCTGACAGGTAGCGTGTACTTGTTTCGTGTTATCCGATCAGATATTATAACCATTGCATATAGTGATTAAAGGCGTCAGATCTAAGCGAATTATTTTGTAACACCCCCAGATCCGGGGTCCGGGATCCGGTCGTTACGGTTTCCAATTCTATCCACAACACTTGAACTTTCCTTAACATAAAATAAATTACATCTCTATGACCCAACACAACAATGTAAAACACACCCGTTATAGTCCCAGAGATGAAATCAGAGTAACAATCAAATTTTATTAATCACATTATGAGTTCTTACAATCCAAAAGAATTTCAATATAAATACATACTCTTTGCCATCCATTTACATAAGTCATACTAGACCATATACTTGGTACTGAAAGAATAAATATATCCTACCAATAGCTTCTTCTTCAGCTCTGGTAGTCTCATCGTCCTCGCCCGCGTCGAGTGCGCCTTGTGCGAGTCATCTGGTCTAGCTGTTATTGTGATATAATAATAAAGCAAGGGTGAGCAATAGCCCACCAACAATAATATATAACGGAACGATAATATATAACAGTTCAAAAGTATCTTTCAAACCATATGCCATGCATTTACGGAAATGATGCCAGTATAATATGAACGATGAAGTTACAAGGTAACTTAAAGTATTTGTTTGTAGAAATATCTGCTACATCAAAAGTAAGCGAGATATTCTCATTTCATTAAAAAGAGGAACTTGCATGAAAAGATTGCAATTCCAGTTATGAACACTTTTCCAGCTCTGCCAACAGTAATCATGTTGCAGGAAATAATTAAGTTTGGATGATGAACCAATGATGGAGTATTCACCGCGCCCGCTGTTCCAATCTTGATGATCAGTCGAGATCGTACATCTCAAATTAGATTTACTACCGGTAGAAGGAAGAACTGACGGCTTTACTTGTATACCGCCTTACTAGTTCTCCCCGACCAACGGTTGGGCCAAAGGGGATGGACCGGCGCTACTCGGCCTCTTACACGACTCCTAGTTCAAATAGAATTCATGATTCTGAATGTAACGTTCGTCCCCCTTTCCCCAAGTATAATACTTTTTGATAAGACTCTACAAAGTAGTCGTATCTAGTTGGAAAGGAAAATTCACCAATAACTTTCAAGCTATTGCTTGGTAACGAATATCAACTTGTTCCAACAATCTTACCCCTCGAAAGATGAGAAGGTAAACAACGACTTAATAAGTCAATAGCACCCGAGTTGCGAGTGAAGAGAATACTTTATGACCGGGAAGTCGACAAGATAAATAACATTTTCCAAGTAAGGTTCCCTTATTTTTAGGGAGATAGACTCAAGAAGAATGATGTCTGAGAACCTTTCTTGATATAAGATTAATAATAATATGTCTCCGAAATATTTTTCGTAATAATCGAAGAAGATAAAACTTATTGAGGTTATTCTAAGTATGGAATAAATATTCAGAGAATATTTATTGAATTAAGAATATTTAAAGAATATTTAGGAATATGAAAGAATATTTTTAATCAGAGTATTTTTCAAAATAATCCATGAAGAAATATCAGGAGAATATCAATTGAATAAATAAATATTTACACGAATATTCAAAATAATATTCATTAAGGAATTTAAATGAATATTCAAAAAGTAATATTCATTTAATGAATAATATTCTAAATGAATATCAAGTAATATTCATTTAGTAATCCGAGCTCTAAAGGAATATTCGAGATAATATTCGATAAATAAATCAAGCTTCAGATGAATATTAGAATAATATTCATCAAGTAATTAATATCTTAAATGAATATTCAAAAGTAATATTCATTTAATAAAATAATATTCTAAATGGATATTCAAATAATATTCATTTAGTAGTCCAATCTTTAGAAGAATATTCGGAATAATAATCGATAATCTATTCGACTTTGAATGAATACTGAAAAATATTATTCGTCGAATGGTTACGTTCAAATAATTATTTGAAGTAAGGATCGTTAAATAAATAATCTCGAACGAATATTCAAATAATATTCGTCGCCCAAATAATGGAAAATATTTACTTAAATATTTTCCTCCGAGGTAATCTCGATATATCAAGAAATATTGACTCCTTGTCTATATTTGACGAATAAGATGTATACGCCCTTCTATGAGGGTCTTACAATAACCGGCTTATAATTGATACGTTAGTTATCTAATTTATAAGCTAATAAACAATCAGGGAACAAGCATAGCGATATAACTTGAAAGTAGGCATGCATGCTATGGCATATGTATAACAGAAAACATATATATATATATATATATATATATATATATATATATATATTCAATCACAACAACAGCCTAAAAGAAGGGAATTGAAACTTGCCTAGTAGTCGAGTACGGTAAGGGGTAGTGGTAGCGGGTCCCGGGTCAGCTTGGTGATCTATAAATAGCCAAGGCATTCGGGATTAATCACTTAACATCTTAAAAGTTAAGTTATACTTAAATCAAAACACGTTCTCGAGTTATCTCGGTATACCCCTTTTTGTGGATTCCTTTTATCATTGATCCGACCCGACATTCGTTCGTTAATACGACATGTCACTGTACTTACACTTGGGACATACTTAAGTCATACAAGTTCTAAAGTCGATCGTTACGAACCAATATTATACTCCGAGTTTTATCGCCCGTTTTCTAAGTGTTTTACCGAAGTTATAATAGAGTCGTCTTTTAGGGGTTCGTTCGCGTTTAACCTCGACTCGAATATTTTTAATAAATCGAAGATCCTTTTGACATACGGTTTTCTTTCACACCTTTCTTTCTACCTCTAGTATTTATTTACCAAGATTCGTCATGACTTTACATATTTTACGAGGGTTCAATTTCAGTTACGAACTTTCGTTTACGGATTCGAACTACTTTTAGTAAATCGGTCATAAATCCTAAACCGTAAGTCTGTTTGATTCGATTCTTTTTCCAAAATGATCTTCAACTCAAGATCTACAAGGGCATGTTAGATACTTGTCCAGTTTCAGCCATTAGACCTACTGTGATGCACGGTTTTCAATGATTAACGAAATTTCGGCATTATAACGGCTATAATACGAACGTTCCAAAAATCGCAATCAACAACCCAAGCCACACCGGGCATCAATACAACTTATAAACATAATAATCATCTCACAAGTCCAGAAGCTACTGATCTTAGCATCAAAATCATCATGCATCTTAAATCATATAACTAATTACATAATCATGCTTATAATTATCACTATAATCATACCAAGCTAAATCCATCAAAAACATTCATAAATCTCAAATCAAATGCTAGGGTTTCAAGAGATCTACCTTCCTTGGAGTATTATATAACCTTAATAAGCTTGGTATGGTCCTTGTCTAGCTTAATCAAACCTTAGATCATCCAAAGAAATCATGAAAACAAAGTTAGTTTCTAAGATCCACTATTCATTGTCAATCTTGTAAAAATCATATAAAATCAAAAACTAAGAGTTTGGTTCAAAAATTTTTACCACACCTTCTACTCTTCAAGGGCTTTCTTTTGAGCTATAGAACACAAGAATCCAACCATGGGAGCTAGGGTTTTGAGCCCCATCTTTCTTCTGATCAGAACCTGGACAGTTTTGGTCCTCCAACTTTAAGCATGGATTTGACTAGGCTATACTACTTGGATTTCCATGAACTTTGGAACGAATCTTGCCCATGGAGTGGAGAAGCTATGGTTAAAATTTGGTGATTTAAGGATGGATAGAAGTGGAGATATGAATTTTTCTTTGTGTTATGTTTCTGCTGGACAGTTTGTATGTTCTATGTTTTCTTTTGCTTTTCTCTCTTTTCTCCCACTTGATCATCCACTTTTTGCTCATATAACTAGATATTATCAGCTGGTAGGATGAGATTGATAGCATTGGGGTAAGAGCCAAGAGTCTTGGATAAGTTTTGATAGATATTTGTTTTGTTTCTTGTTTGATTTAAGTGATTTAAATCACTTAACTCCTAAATTGTTTTGATTTAATCCTTGATTAAATAATTTAATCCACTTGATATAATTCTCTTGATGATCATATAGGATATTTAATCTCGATACGAACTTAATCCGTAATCTAGGATTCGTTCGCTTTATTGATTAATCTCGTTATAACGTTTTAGCGGTTTCTAGAACGCTTGTTTCACTGCCTTAGTGGTTTCCTACCTTCATTCTTAAATCAAATATAATAACATCCCAAAATATCAAATCCTCAAAGTTAATATCTCAATTCTTGGATTATAATAATATTTAATCCACTGTCCGGTCAAATATTATATCGAAAAAGAATTTGGAATTTCTGAATTCCGATCGTCTCTGCATTCACTTATTTCCTCCGCGTATTACTAATATGACTTCGAAACATCCATATCACGTCCCGTACATAGGGTGGCGTGAAAAGTTTTCCAACTTACAAAATCACTATTCATCCACCAAATTACTATGCACGTACAGGAAACACTATGCACGTACGGAAAATACTATGCACGTATGGGAAACACTATGCACGTACGGAAAACACTATACACGTATGGGAAACACTATGCACGTACTCATTTCCCTTCAAGGATCCATTAGCTCCTTCCTGGATGGTAGATTATTCTTATCTAGGTCCTCAACCATCGAATTACTCTATTCTGACAATATACCAATGCATCAGGATCATTGTCCAAAGCAATATCCATTCATTACAATCATTGTTCTTTGAAACCACCATTCATTAGTGCTCTTTAACCACAATAAGAAAAGTTTTAATTCTACCCAAAATTCTGGTTATTACATATTTAATGAAGTTAGGATCCCATGTTACTCTTGTAGACGTAATTCAATTTCAATTCTTGTTAGTTAGTTAATTCTTAGTTGTTAATTTACTTTCTAGTTAATTTAGTTAATTAAACCCAATTTGTTATTTGTCTTAGCAGTGAGTAATAACCATACATTGTTGCATAGGTACAATAACTGAATTAAAACCATAACCAGATCTCTATGGGAACGAACTCGACTTATTCATATATTACTTGTGACCACGTACGCTTGCGTGATTTAGTGCAAACAATATGCCATTGCATGCATGCCTGTTTCAATTCATATTGTTATACTTGTTCCTTGATTATTGTAGGCTTATAAGCTAGATAGAGAACGTATCAATTATAAGCCGGATGTTGTTAAGTCCCTTAGAGAAGGGCATATATATCGTATTCGTTGAATATAGACCGGGAGTTAGTACTTGTTGATATATCGTAATTACTTTCGAGGGAAAAAATATTTAAGTAAATATTTTCCATTATTTGGTTGACGAATATTATTTTGAATATTCGTTCGAGATTATTTATTTAATGACAATTACTTCAAATATTTATCTGAACGTTATCTATTCAATGAATATTATTTTTCAAATATTCATTTAAAGTTGATTCATTTATCGAATATTATTTTGAATGTTCCTTTAAAGCTTGGATTACTAAATGAATATTATTTTGATATTCATTTAGATATTATTCATTAAATGAATATTACTTTTTGAATATTCATTTAAGTTCCTATTTACTTAATGAATATTATTTTAAATATTCATCCGAAGTTCTATTTATTTATCGAATATTATTTTAAATATTCCTTTCAAGTCTTATTAATTAAATGAATATTATTTTTGAATATTTATTTAATTATTTAATTATTCAATAAATATTTTCTCTATATTCATTCGAGAATTATTCTGAGAAATACTTCGATTAAAAATATTCTTTCATATTTATAAATATTCTTTAAATATTTCTGACTCAATAAATATTCCCTGAATATTTATTCAATACTTAGAAATAATTTCAATATTGTTTATTCTTCTTCAAATATTGTCTTCGACTTTCGATTATTCTGAAAATTTCTTCGGAGTCATAGTATTAATATTATATCAAGAAAGGTTCTCAAAATTCCATTCTTCATTCGAATCTATCTTTCAAATATTAAGGGAACCTTGCTTGAGAAATGTTATTTGTCTTGTTGACTTCCCGGTCATAAAACCTTTCTAAAAGATTCTTTTCACTCGCAACTTGGTTGCTATGTGTCTATTTAATCTTGTGTACCCTCTCATCATTCGAAGGGTAGAGTGTTGGAACAAGTTGATATCCATTAACAAGCAGTAGCTTGCGAACTATGGGTGAATTTTCCTTTCCAAATTAGATACGACTACCTTGTGGAGTCTTATCAACAAGTATTATACTTGGGGAAAGGGGGATGAATTTTACGTTCAAAGTCATGGATTCTATATGAACTAGGAGCCGCTTAAGTGGCTGAGTGGCGCCGGTCCAGCAATGGCCCAACCATTGGCCGGGGGGTTCCAGAGGGCGGTAGATAAGTAAATCCGTCGGTGCTTCCTTCTACATGTAGAGAACAAGAGGTGGGGAGCATAACTTGCAACTGATCATCGTGAATGTTATGTCTCCTGGCGCGTCAATGCTCCAGTATTTGTTCACCTTTCAAATGTTGGAAATTTTCTGCAACACTATCGGTGTTGGCAGGTGAAAAAGTGATTGAATCCGGAATTGCAATATTTTTCTGCAAGTTTCTCTTTTATAATAAATAATGCTATCTTGCTTATCTTTGACATAGCAGATATTTCCACAGAAGTATATTTTTGAGTTACCTTGTAACTTCAGCGTTTACCTTATACTGGTACTATGTTCGTTAATGCATGTCATATGGTTTCAAAGATATTTCAGAACTGTTATATATTATTGTTCAGTTACATATTTTTTTGGTGAGCTATTGCTCACCCTTTTTTTATTTATTATATCACAACAACAACTAGATCTGATGGCCAGCACAAGTCACACTCGGTGCAAGCAAGGACAGCAATCATAGGGTTGCCCACTGATGTCATGGTCGGCATTGCTGAGGTAGGAGCAACCAGTAGGCTAGACTGTCAGCTTTTGATTCATCAGACTTATTATATGCATGACATATGTAAATGGATGGCAAAGAGTCTGTAACAGTTAAATTGTAATTCCTTTGGGTTGTAAGAACTCAAAATTGTGATTAATAATATTTGTTGGTTACTCTGATTTCATCTCTGGGACTATAACAGGTGTGTTTGATGTTATTGTTTTGGGTCACAAGTTTGTAAGTTAATTTATCTTGATGTTGTGGATGGAAATTTAGACTGTGATGATCGGATCCCCAACCCTGGATCTGGGGCTGTTACATCTATGCCCTTAATAAGTAATGTTGTTTCATGCTAGTCATATCACCTGCATTAATGCATAAAGTATAGGAACTATAAAATCATCATTTAAAGCTATGAATATTATCACAATCAAAATCTCTTCCTTTTCTTTATCAATGTACATCTCACGTTTTTTTTTTTGACTCAATGTACATCTCACCTAAATAAATTCAATGTAGTGCATTTTAACAAGGTGAATGAACTTGCAATTTAACATAGCTCAGTTCAAAAATTGGCGTAAATTTTTTTTTATTTCCCTCCATTAGAATTTGCACCTTAAATTTTTTATTTCCCTCCATCAGAATTTTCAATCTAAATTTTTTGTTTCACTCCATCAGAATTTTCAACCTAAATTTTTTATTTCCCTCCATCAGAATTTTCAACTTAAATTTGAGATTGAAATTTTCCCACCCATTTTTCATTTTTATTCTTTATAAATACATGGACAAATGAATCAAACACAACTGAAATCTGGTTTGCCAAAAAATACGAGAATATGAATAATGATAATTTGTTCAATAAAGAAGAAAATACTCCAAATAATGAGGGAGAGAATAGTTCACAAAGAGATGATAGCACTTTTATAAAGAGATCAGGCAAGCACATGAGCTACCAAAAAGGAGAATTATCTTTGAATTTCTATTGGAGAAAAGTAAAGATCTCAATTTAGGCAGAGGCTCTATTCTTCTTGCTTCCACAAAATTTTCAGTTCCAACACGTACCATAAGTAGAATATGGTCAGATGGGAAAAAAAATATCCACAGTGGATTAGATTACCCAACCATTTTGACCAGGAATGCGAGAAGAAAGCGAGTAATTGATTTTAGTATTGTGAAAGAGATTGAACTAAGAAGAAGAGGCAATGTCCGTTCTTTAGGAGCAGCAATGAATGAGCCGAAGTCCACCATACACAGGCGAATTAGAGACGGTGAATAAAAAGCCAACAATGTCAAGCCTCTTCTAACGGAAGAAAATAAAAAGCTCGTCTCAGGTTTTGTTTATCAATGATCATTCGTAGTGATACTCTTAATGTTCCTATGTTTTCGAGTATGATGAATGTCATTCATTTGGATGAAAAATGGTTTTATATGACCAAAAAATGTCAACGATATTATTTACATCCTGAGGAAACAATTCCTTTACGTACATGCAAGAGTTTAAATTTCATTGATAAAGTTATGTTCTTAACGGTTGTTGCCCGACCAAGGTATGATTCAATTCGTAATGAGATGTTTCAGGGGAAAATTGGTATCTTTCCTTTTATCAGACAGGAACCTGCACAGCGAAACAGTAAAAATCAACCGGCTGGAACTTTGGTAACCAAGCCTATCACTACAGTGACAAAAGATGTTACAAAAAGATTTTTAAATCAAAAGGTGCTCCTAGCAATTAGATCTAAGTGGCCTGGTGGTAATTCAACTGGAACAATTATCATTCAACAAGATAATGCCAAGCCTCATATAAGTCCAGATGATCCAGAATTTCTCGAAGCTGCTGCAATAGATGGATTTGACATTCGTTTACATTACCAGCCTCCAAATAGTCCAGATTTGAATGTTTTAGACTTAGGGTTTTTCAGAGCCATACAATCATTACAACATCAACAAGCACCCACTACGATTGATGATCTTGTGACCGTAGTCGAAAAAGCATTTGATGAATTAGAACATGAAAAGCTTGATAAAATATTTTTGGCATTACAATTAAACATGATCGAGGTCATGAAAGCAGGTGGTGGTAATAATTATAAACAGCCTCACTTTAATGAAGAGCAGCGTCCGCGTGGTGGCCCTTTACCACTCTAGTTGAACTGTGATGAAGCACTTGTTAATTCTACTGTTGCTAGGTTATCAGAGGGTTGAAAAAAATCTTACACCATTTTTAAATTTGTTGACATCTATCAAGTTCTTAATTTAATGTCTTTTTGCACATTTATCTACTAGTAAAATTGTTTTTGTCTGGTGAATGCGTGATGAATGCATGAATTGTTTTGAAAAGAAAATGCACGTAGCTATATCATACACTTGTGAATATTAAAAATATTTTTATTTCAATTTTAAAATTGTTCATCCAAACATAAAATTTTAAATACTCCTAAAACATAGCTAAAGTGAATAAACTTGGCCAATCGCAATTCTCCCGTCCCATGCATAATCCTTTTAAAAATCCTTGGCATGAAATACTTGATCAATAGCAGCCTGTTTGATGAGTAAAACAGAAAAAGAGAAATAATTTTACTATTTTGGACACATGCATAGACCTTTGTATATATGTATAAGAATTACAAAAAAGAGCTTATAACAAACTTACAATCACAATCACAGCAGGTAATTATGATCTTTAGCATGTCTCGAATAACTTGTTTTTCACAGGTTGAAAGTTTTGTTGTAGAAGGCTCTTGTACTTTTTCTTTTATTTCGATAGAAGGTTTTTTTTCCAAACGCTCTTGTGCTTCTTTTTTAACTTCAATGAGATTGGTAGGTGTGGGTAGAGATTTTTTTTCTTCAAAAATATTGACATGTGAGGGTGCAGAATTTTTAATGTTAACAACGTTGATAGAAGAGGGTGATGAAGGTGGAGAAGGTAACTCATTTAGATCAAACATTCTTCTGTTATTGTATTCTTCCATAGTTTAGTCTTTGAAAACAAAAATGCTTCAAATATTTAAAGATAAAAATGAGTATTCACGCATCGATGAATGAAAAAAGTTTGACTAGTAATTTAAGTGTATACGCAGATTACATGCATGCAATAAATAATCCCTGACTTTCCATGTTATCAAGTTTTACCAGTTCAAAGAATATTAAATAAGGATAATTTAGTCTAAAACTAGTAAAATTAATAATTTCTTAATAAGTGTGCAAAACTAAAACAAGCCAGCTTAACTGGGACGGAGGGAGTATATGACAGCGTTTTAATAAAATATGATAGTATTTTAGGTAGCGATATCTAAACCGCTATCATATAATATTTTCGAATTCATTTTTATTATATTTAAAGTTTGAAAACAAGCAAAATGTGTACTATTATTTAATAATTATAGTGATATCTAACTATTGTTTTGTTTGATCTTAAATAGTATATTTAAATATATTACTTTTGAAAATAGTATATGATAGTGTTTAATTTTTCAAAATTATATTATTTTGTCTTAAATATAATTATTTTATTTATTGGGAAAATAAGTCCTGAGATTGGACCTCATGAAATTGCCTGAGGTTGGGAGTTTTCAAGCGTAAATTATTGAAGTCAATTTGTAAATAAATATAATATTCTACAACTACAGTATCCATGTGTTTTTATGTGATCATTTTCTAGGAACATCTGGTAACTTACCTAAGGACCTCCAAAACATGAATCCTTTTTTATTTTACTACTATTATTATTATGTTGAAACTAATTTTCTTTAAGGACAAATTTTCTAGATTAAATATATATTTATGGGTATTCAGGTAGAGATAACAAGAATAAAGATGTATACAACTAGAATTTTTGATATATTTGGGACTGCTCTTGAAAGTATTGTAATCATTTGTGATTTTCGGATGCTTCTCAAAGTGTTTACGTACCTTTATTTAAGATTGTATCTTTGGGAGCAAGTAATTTCTATATGGGAAGTATTTTGAGTATCTACATCCTTCCAGAATTAGGTTTCAATGTTTTCAATCTTTAAGATCATCTTTATTGTCTTCATTGGACTCGGTTTTGTGGGCAGCTCATCAGATCGGGCTCACTAGATTTTGGACACTTGATAAAGCCTTCGGGTACCATGTCGATATAATCTTCGGCATTAAAATTTAATGGGACATTATTTGGTGCATATAAACCCATATAAAGATAGCCATTGGACGCGAATATGCAGGCTCATCCATCGGATATGTAATACATTTCTTGTATGATCAACAGGTGCCCGATATTTGTTGAAGACGATGACTTCAATAAATACTCTAATAATTTGTAATGGTCTTTCTTGTCATCAATCTGTATCCAAGGCCTATAAAATATTTGTATGTAATTGGCCTGTACCGTTGGATGCAGCATAGCTTCAAAATATAGTCATTGGACACAAATAAGTCTAAAGCTTGACTTACTTTATAATCACTTTATCCAAATATGGTCATGCTGAATATATTTAGGCATTGGAGACTTCACATGCTTTAAACAAAAACAGTTGTCTTTAGTAGATTTTTTAATCACCATGAGCTTGTAGAAGACGATGACTTCAATAATACTTAAATAATTTTCAGCTCACTTTTCTTCTTATGCAACTTCAATCAATTTCCTTGGATATGCAAACATCATCCCCATATTTGTATGAAACATTACCTTTGGACTTAATAAAATATGTCATGTAGAAAAGTCATTGGACGCAACAAAATGCTGAAAAGTCATTGAATGCAACAAAAGTTGAAAAGTCATTTACCGCATAATAGCCTTCGAACGCTGAAAAACTAAGTATAGCCCTTGGACACAGAAAAGCTTTGTATAGCCCTTAGATGCAACACATCCTACGTCGCACACAAAGGCTTCGATATTTGATGTAATGATTATTGCACAACATAATATGAACACATATGTGAATGACCTTCGGAAACATATATCATCAAGTCTAGTTATTGGAAGCAAGTATTAGCAAGCATAGTCTTTGGATGCAAATATTGAATAGCTTTGGAAGCAAGTATAGCCTTTGGGAACATCTCTAATTTTTGACAACCATTTCTAGTCTTCGACAATATGTATCAACAAATCCCAATTATTTTTTGGAGGCTTTCCTTCACGAAATATTTTTGGTCCTCATAGCTTAATTTGAAGATGGGAGTGATGAATCGATTGATTTCATGCTTGTTGGTGAAGTCTACATCCTCGTTGTTGACATGCATTATTTTATCCAATAGAACTCATATAAGAATAACCTTTGGAAGTAAATATATAGGTCTGGTCTTTGGAAACAAATTGAGTATAACTCACTACACCATAGATGGTCTATCGCAATTGTATGATCATGTGTGTTGCAAAAATATGTTGCATTTGCTATGTTATCTTTCCTCTACGGTAACACAATCATATGATGTTACCATAGCATACCAATACGTTGCAATAGCCCCTCTACGGTAACAAGTCATGTGATGTTACCGTAACCATACCAATATGTTGCTATAGCCTCTTTATGGTAACAAATCATGTGATGTTACCGTAGCCATACCAATATGTTACAGTAGACAAGGATGGGTATTTAAAAAATCTATTTTAATTAACATAATTACTTTAATTTTGTTTAGATTTTGAAACTAATTAAATTAATTAATATAATTGGAATAATTTTTTTTAAGATTGACGAGATAAAGGAATAATTAATATATTTATATATATAAGTAATTCTAAATATTTAATAAACTAATTTTAAATTTTGGGAAAAATGTTATGAATTTAAATAATTTATCATATCATATATGATCATATTTTATTTGATAAAATTAATGTAGACAACTGTACTAATATATAAATTTTATCAAATAAATATCAATTTTATTTTTATAAATATGAAAACAATTTCAATAAAATTATAATAAATAATTATTGAAGAAAAAGAAAAATATTTTTTACTAAAACCTCACAGAGCGAAGACAAGAGCGCGGATTAGAAAATTAGGGCGGGGTTAGAAAATTTCAGATAAAAGCACGAGCGGCAAAAATGCCGCCCACACTCACACTCTTATCTCTTTTCACTCACCCACTCTTCTCTTTACACTCTCATCTGTCTTCCATCTCCTACACTCTCGACGAAACAACGGACATTTAATCAATTTCATAAATCAATTAGGGTTTTCAATCGATTTGGGCTTCAAACAACTGTAATAAAATTAGGGTTTTCAATCGATTTGGGCTTCAATCGATTTGGGGTTAAAATTAGGGGTTTTTGTTCATTATGTTTTAATCAATTTGGTCTTCAATTGCTCTATTTAATTTGGGTTTATCTTTGTTTCAGATTCGGATTTCAGCGATTTGGTTCCAGTTGGTTTATTTAGTTTGTTTTAGATTCGGTTTATATCTTCATTTAAGGTACTTCTTTTTCTACCTTTTCTATTCAATGTATAAATTTATGTATGTATCCAGTTGGTTTTATTTTAAATAATTTAAAATTTATGCTACTTTCCCGGCCTCCAAAGCTCGTGTAATGGCAGAAGGTTTATCTTTGCTCGAGTTGGTTTCAGGTTGGGTTGATGAAAAAAGCTTATGAGCTCTCTGTTCTGTGTGATGCTGTTGTATTTTCTAGTACTGGAAAGCTTTCTGAGTTTGGTAGTTCAAGGTCTCTCTCTCTCTCCCCCTCTCTCTTTCTCTCTCCCTCTCTCTCCCCCTCTCCCCTCTCTCTCTCTCTCTCTCTCTCTCTCTCTCTCTATTTTTCGTGATTTAATTCTATTACATAATAATGCATATTTGGGTACTGGTTATAATTTCTTACTGAATTTATTTTAATTTGACATGTCATCTTTAATTTTGATGTCTTTGGTGTAACGTAATTAGAGTAGATTTACTGTGGTTTCTAATCTTGGTTCATAAGGGGTTTTAATTTAGTTTATCTATATTTGGTGGTTTTTATAATTATATTTGCAATTATCGGCTGAATTGATGAAATCTGCTTCTTGTTAAATAATGGCATTCTATAATCGAGAGTGCAGACAAGTAAACAAGATTCTTTGATATGAACAATGTGTTGCTCTGTTGCTCTGTATAAGTAAGAGTCAAACCTTATATATTTGAGAAATCATTAAAGTTGAGGGGGACAGATTTTATCAGTTCCAAGTAACGAATTAAAACTGAGAAGATATCTGAATGAATGTGTAACACCCCCAAATCCGGGGTCAAGGATTTGGTCGTCACACGGAAATCCTCAATATCAAATCACCTGTTGTCATTTAATAACTGAATTACAACATTTGAGACCCCAACCACCAAGCATCTTTTAGGTTATAGGGCTAGAAACAAGAACTCAAATACTTACATTCCTCATTACACCCATTTAATTACATCACCCTGTGTCTTACAAATCTTATACTACTAGTGTAACTTCGTTGAGAAGTACACCAGCAACTAGTACTGTTCGGTACAAAGTAATATATATATATATATATATATATATATATATATATATATATATATATATTACACATCAATATACCTACATATTACTTACTCGAGCTATAGACTTTCTGAACCATATTGTCTTAATTAAGGGATACTGCCTGCTTCTCCCGAGCCGTGTAGATAAGCCTCATCCGCCCACCTTCCTCTGAAAGGTTAATATTTGAAAACAAGAAAGTATGAGCGAAAGAACTGCTCAGCAAGTTATTACTAGAGTCTAACAAAATATCCCATCATACGCATGGGGTTTCCAACATTCAACTGAACAAATTAAGCTGATAATAACAAGGATAACCCTCATACCCAAGCAAAAGAGTATACACTATAATTTTGCTCTTTCAGAAAACTTTTCAGAATATGCAGTTCAATATTCTGTACAGGGTATAAGTACTTTAACCACTTGTCAAGTTCAAAACTCGGTAGTAACTAATAGTAAGAGAGTCTGAGTAAAGAGTGAGCTATAATAGCTCAGCAAGACAAAGTTTTTAAACCATTATGAAGTATAACATATAATCTATTTATAACAATCCCGGAAACGTTTGATATCCATAAACGAACAGTACTATAATATAAAGGATGAAGTTACCGAGTAATTAAATAAAATATTGCCATAAGTAGATATATCTTGTTTGCACAGAAATACACAAACATAAACTTGCTTGTCATTTATTGAGAAATCACTTTTCCATTTATCATCATATAATATCAGTCTCTCTTCTAAATATGTAGTATGTTCCATTATTCCCTGCCATTTCCTTCTTTTAAAAAAATATTAAGGAAATCAAATTTTCGGCAATTTCTTTTAAGAATTTAGGGGATCTTCACCATAGCCAGATACGACAGGACGATGATCAGTCGCCCTATACGTACATGTTCCTGTTTACTACTAGTAGAAGGAATGATCCTCTCCGGTCATCATCCCTGGAGGATAGTTCTCCACAATCCCCCCTTCGGCTACACATGGGCCGGAATAAAATATTGCAAGCTGGATTGCATTGAACTCAGCCCAAATATAGAATCCCCATTATCAAGTTATTATTCCATTTATTCTGAAGATTTCCTTTTCATAATTCCATTTTCCAAATTACCCATTTTTATCCATAAAGTACCTTTCATTATTCATGTTCATAAATAATTTTCAGAATTAAGGAAACATGTCCCTTGCAAAGCGATAATATGATATCATGTATGCATATATATATATACATTTTTCAACAAAACCAATTTTCCAAGAATTTTATAATTTATTAAAGTAAAGATAAAAGAACTCTTGCACTAACCATATCCATCTCAAGTAATAGTGGAAATCAGGGAAAACATGCTCTTATCAGTATGATATTCATAGAACCATCTTTATAGCTAGCAAACCATTTTTCTATAACCTTGCAATATATATATATATATATATATATTAAAGTAAAGATTTAAGAAATCTTGCCTAGGTAGAATCAAAGTATAATATTTTAAACTATGAAATTCCTTAAACAACCTTTAAACAGTAGTTAATAATCATTAGAACACTTAGAATATTTAATAAATATTCAAATAATATTTATTAAATAATAACTATTCAATAATCCCTTTTTAAAATAATATTCAAATCAATATTCATTTATTGAAATAAATATTCTAATACTATTTTCTACTATTATTGAAATATTTAATAACCTCAAAACCCCCCAAATGTAACTCTTGGAATATTTCTAATCAACATCAAGACATTACCTTTCCGGCAGTCTCCGGACTTTAAGCACTTTATCAGAATAATTAATACTGACCCTCGGTCAATAAGAAATAATTACTACATATGGAAATCCTTTTTAAATGAATATTATAATTAATATTCATGGAATTGAGTAACATTCAAATAACATATATCATTATCATTCTAGCTACTTTGGCCGAAAATATCCAATTTATGACCATTGGAATACTTTTAATCCGCATTTGAAAATAAATTATCTCCGATAAAATTCCGGGTTTTCCGATAGTGTTCATAGAACAAATATTAAACAATCCATAATTCTTTTTTTTTAAAAGAATATTTAACTTAATATACATTCCATCGAATAACTAGAAACATTAAATTTATTTATACTACTTAAACCTCAAAATATCCAAAATATAATATTTTAAGTATTATAATAACAAGATACAGATCAGGGGGGTGGAGTCATAAAATATCAGTGCCCCTTAACAGTCTTATAAGTCATGGGATTTTGACAATTGGCATAAGCAGAATTTAATAACATTAGCAAAGCCAAAAATATTCTGGTTTTTGATGAGGAAGCACATGGTTGGAAAACTCGCAATTATGGATTTAAATCTAACCCACACCTTTTATATATTTCACAATACAGATACTCTGAACGATAGAGTATGCATAAATAAACTTGCCTATGGTCCTTAGCAGAGAACAGAAAATCGTGAATAAATCCTTCGCACCTCGTCCAAGCAATTCCATGGAGATACTCTAGCTTTTTTGATACAACGCCTCGATCTTTCCTTTTTAATGCACGTCGCTCCAACTCGATTACGCCCTAACGGTACTGAAATGGTTACGAGTACGTATCAGTCCAACCTCGTATCTTGGGTAGACACAACTCAAAATTTTTACTAAGTCAAATAAAGTCAAACTATCGGTGTCCCCCCTATCATTGATTACTCCAATACCACTTAATACACATAACACGATTAGTAATAGCAAACGACATAAAAGAGTCCCCTTTTATAAAGTGGACATTTTCTGGTACTAAATACATCACAATCATTTAATAGACTTAAACCAACTTAATATATAGATAATCTTCAAAACACCATAAATCCTCGAAACAACCCTCGAATTAATTCACTTAACCCATATACACATAAACAGTTACACTTAAAGAATGCTTTTAGACCATTGAAATCAAATAGGTTAAATAAATTAAAATGCAGGGGATTTTTAGAAAATTTCGGCATGAAGTATTCGTAAATATGAATATTCCCCTGTTTTTCAATTCAGAATCCAACTATGTAACCACCAAGGAAAATCAAGCTACCTCAATTTCCAGAAACATAAAAGTAAACAAGTAAGAAAAGTACCCGCCCAGACATGCGGCACATAGCACATAAGGAATTCTGTCTCGACAAGTAGTAAACACATAATAATTTATATTACCATTAACTACTACTTACGCTATATCAATGATCGTATCACTCACGCATTTTAATGATACACGTGACAATCAATTATTGATATTCGTAAGCCCTAGGGAACAACCCCTAGCATTAACTATTACTTACGCTATATCAATGATTTTATCACTAGAGCATATTAATTATACCTGTGACAATCAATCATTGATATTCGTAAGCCCGAGGATCTAGTCGAAGAGAATTACACAAGTCCTTAAATACTAACGTTTAGAACTTATGATCTATTTACGACTCCTCGCAGTTAAACTAAATAACATATAACATTCATATTTAATAAAGCCGTCAAATACCACGACTCGCTTTATACCATTTATAGCACATAAGCATTTACCATTTAGTCAACTCGTTTAAACTCCACCAATTATACGACAATTGATAATTAACCACTACAACCATTAATCCCAACATGTTATCGAATCCACAATTAATACCAAAATTACAATTAACCACCAACAATTATAATTATAAATATACTCTCCGAATTAATAACAAAAATTAACAATTACAATTGAAAACTAACAATTAGCAATTAGCACTTAACAATTAACAATTAATCATTGCTAAACACGAACATTTAATCGGACTCGCACTTAGTCCTCAAAAATTATAAATTTACTATACCCTCCGAATTAAATATGGAAATTCGGATAATATTCATAATTTACCACATTAATCTAGTTACGAAGTTTAACACATTACTCACAATTTAAACTAACTAAATTACAACAATAATCTCGCAATTCATCTCTAAATTAATTACAACAATTAAACTATATCGAAATTTACAAATAACTTAATACGAAAATTAAATAATTAAAAACGTGAAATTATACCATTTCCGTTTGGTCCGACCCACCACGAACATCTTCACCATATTTCTTCTTCCTCACTTGCCATCTCCTCTCCTCTCCCCTCTCTATCTCTCTCTCTCTCTCTCTCTCTCTCTCTCTCTCTCTCTCTGCTGCAACCCCGCGCCACCTGCTGCCACCACCATCGCTCAACCGGCCGCCACGAGCTCGCCGGTGTTGCCGCGCCGCTCCTCCCCGCGCGACCTCCCTCTCCTGCAACACAACACAACCTTGCTTCATACCCACACATACACACACGAATATATACGTATATATCATATATAATTGAAACCCCAATTCAATTCCTTCCCCAATTTCTTTTCTAATCCCTAATTTTTCCTCTTTTTCCCCAATGCTCTCTCCCCCTTCCCGATTGATCTTATGCGGCTATGTGTATGTATGTATCGTGTGTGTATAATATGTGCTGTTGTGGCTTTTTTTTACTCTAATGGGCTTGGCCCAATAACAATTAAAACACTACATTTAATCACTATACCCTCTAAATAATATTTTAAACTAATAACTTTAATTTGTAAAAATAAAATTTCTAGCATAATTAAATACTAGAATACTTTTAAAGATTTTCGGAGAAAGAATTAGAATTAAATCTAATTTTTCTGAATTGATATGAATTTTACAAATATTAATAATATATAAAAACAATTCATAAAAATAATAATTGTGATTCATAAATCACAATTTACAGGGCTTTATAAAATACCACAAACATTATTGTTTTAGTAAAATCTCGAATTCTCGACCTTTATATATTAATCGAGTAATTTCTGCAAATCCTCAAATAATTAAAATAATCATTTTCTAAGGATTTTAGAACCTCCAAATTATTCATTAATTTAAAACAAAATCTTTACTGAATAATTTCACACTTCGAAAATTAAACCTTGCTCGAATAAACCATTGACTCGAGATATCTACTCAATCGTTAAAACTTTTAAGAAAACCCGATTACACTGAACCGAAAAATAATTAAATAATCCATTTTTGAAATTCCTTGAACTGGAATAATGAATAATAAAATTAAAAAAAAAATTCCTCCTCATTTAGGAAAATCATTATTATTATTGAAAATAATAAAAAAAATCATTCCTTGAAAATCCGGGTTATCACAGTCTACCCTCCTTAAAAGGATTCCGTCCTCAGAATCAGCTAAGGCCAATACTGGGATTCCTTAACTATTTCATCATCAACACTTATTCTGCCAAACCGGAGATAGTATCCATTCGTAAACAACTTCCCCGAAACCTCAATCCAACTATAGGATCCCTATTTGACACAATTATCACTAGAATCTTACAACCCATCATTATTCCTTTCTCATATATATCTTGACCAACTTTCCATTATCATACTATCTTTGAGAGAGTTCACTGATTCCATTAACATAATATCCTTGAGAGAGAGAATGCACCGATTTCATTAACATGACATCCTTGAGAGAGAGAACGAACTAATTCTATCGACACGTCCCTGATATTCTATTCGTCTTGGGATTCGCTCCTACTCTTGGCGATTCCACTCGAATCTAATTTCTATCAGCAAATTTTGACTTGACTGACCTGGTTGGCACCCCATTGAAATTCTTTTGGAGATAACAAGAATCATGGAGCTTGTGAAAAGAAAACTCCCATATCAAGGTAGAGGTCACACACTGGTGATCCTAAGGTTATGAATTTTGAAGCAAACCTTATTTGAGATGAGAGAATTTACTGAGAGATCAATATGATCATAAGAACTCACGTTGCGTGTCTCAGTTAAGACATTACTAAAGGTATTTAGCCTTCTTGTATTTCACAACTCACAAGTGACACTAGCACAAATATAGATTAAGAGACCACCTGAAAACCTATTTAGAAACCATCTTACAAGGTGATTTCTAGGTCAGTGGTCTCCTAGGATAAGAGACCGCTTAATTGGAGTGGTTTCTAAAATTAGAAAAAGAGACCACTTATGTAAGATCAATGGTTACCTAGGTAGAAGGAAAAGAAATCACTTATCTCAATTAACTGGTCTCTTTGGTCGTTTAACAATATCACTTATTCAAAAAAAGTGATCTCTTTGATTTTATTAAGTAATCACATATTTTCAAAAGGTGATTTCCATAACTTCATTTATAGAATCACATATATCCGAAAGGTAGTCTCTTTGATTCCATTTAAGAAAAGCACTTTTACCTAAAAAGTGATCTTTTTTCTACGTTTTTAAAAAAACTACTTATCTCTAAAATGTGGTGTCTTTCCTATTCATTTAAAAAATGTATACATGTGCAATAGTTACTATATATATACACACAAATATATGATTTATATATCCACATGCCAAATACACTACAGTAAAATATTGGACAAATCATTCATTCATTTGAAAATAAAAATCAATTGTAATATAGTATCATTGTTTTAAAAGTGTACAAAGTTTCAACATATAAACGTTTACTAGTGGAAGCATACTAAGGTTCTAAACAAAGCAGAAAATGTAGATTAGCCCTCCTCATCCTCTAATTTGTACTCCTGCACAAATTTAATCCACATGTCCCTCAACTCGTCAATCTTCACTTGAGAATAGGCCGTTGGAGCTCCACCAAAGTACTACAAATATTAAAAAATAAGCATTTAAATTTCCACATTAACTAGAAAATGCAATACATACATACATATATATATATATATATGCGTAGTGTAAAGTTGTATAAACAAAAAAAAAGGAAGAAACAATTCATACAACTATGCGTAGTGTATTGGTCATTAACTTGTTAATCTGATTTTCTATCCAGTGAGATTGCACATAACAAAAAATTTGGTTTGTTGTATTAATTCTATTTGATAGCACATTTATTATTTTCACATTATTTAATAAATTTTATGCTAAAACCAGATTTTAGTGATCAGTTTTAAGTAGACTTTATGTAGATTTTTTTTAAAGAATCTAGAATTTTTTACAGCAAACTAGTGCATTATCTTAGTATTTTCTATTGATTTTTTCATAAAATTATTGCAGCATTTTTTTGGCAGAATCTAGGAAATTTCTTCAATCGTGCAGAATTTGGAATTTTTCTACAGATTTTTCAGAATTTTGTTTATATTCGTGCATCAATTTTCTCCTATTACATCCAGCTGATAACAATCACATTTCCTCCTATTACAGCTCAAGTTAAATAACAATTTGGCAACCAGAACTATTCTTGTGATTTCTCCAATATATTACATACCCTACTAGTAAAATTTCTTTATCCGACATTATATAGTATGTAAGACAAAAGATATACTGAAAAATAACAATACCTGTTCAGGAATTCCTTGTCGTCGTTTTTCTATAGTTTCAAGCATGTACCGACAAATATAGTATCCACAATCCACAGAGTCTTCGGTTTGACGAGGACAATATATCAAACAAGATATTAAATCAATAATCTTAACATATATATTATAATATATAAAATGATTTAAGATAAGAATGGCATACCTCTAGTTTATTCCACTTAATTTTCGGATTCTTTTTAAGTTTCTTGATATCTATTCGATATTTGAGGCTAAACCTTTTTGATTCCACTAATAAATTGACAAGAAATAAAGTTATGATTATAATACTATAAAAAGTTACAATATATATATATATATATATATATATATATATATATATATATATATAAATATATATATATTTAAATGTAATTTCGTGCATACTCATTAATGATGGTTTGGGCAAATTCACGAATATCATTTCCTGCTCCTGCAGGATCAAGCCAAAACATAGTTCCATTCCATGGACTAATGACTGCCAGCATCCAGTGACGACTACACGTAATTTATTAGTAATAAAAAAATTATTAACATTCATTTCATATCAATTGACTAATTTTCACACTTCTCGTGATACGGTGCGAAGAAAAGTTGATTAATATTCCTTCCATCATTTTGAGCAAAAACACGAGCTAAATAATCGACTCGCTCTTCATCATCATTGATTGGTGTCAAAGGAGATAGATAATTGAAATCACAAAATCCATACATCCCGGATATACTCTCTTCTTGACACTTTTCGCTCAAGTACCTTGCACATATAGGCACGTGCATATTATAAATCATAAAGTTAAATTAGGTGATGGAAGGATCAAAAAGGTAATTAACAAGCATTTACTTCATAAAAATGGACATGTGATTTGCACCAAGCTCTCTTTGGAAGCACCAATCGAGCATGTCTTCATAATCGATAGAAACAATGTGTTGATGACCATAGACATTTGGTGGGATTGTAATTGAAATGAAAGCATCCTTTAATTTCATTTTCATAGCTTCACGCTTGAAATTTCGTAACAAACTAGTAGTCAACTTGGCTTGATCCTTATCAGTAATCACATACTTTTTATTGTTTGATGCTTGTGATGATGATGGTGTTTGTGGGGATGGGGTGGCAAAAGGAGGCGATTGGTGTTTATCACCCTAACAAATAAAGCAAAAAAACAAAACAAAATTGTTAAAAACGTAAAGTATGAGTGAACTATTATATCAAATAATTGAACAATAATATTTTGTACCTCTACCTTTGGAAAGATTAATTGAACAGGCCATGGGAAAAAACTTTTCATAGCTTGACAGACAAATGTAAATTCTTCGGTAGGACATGGCAATTCTGCAGATGACACTATTTCTTCAAGAACCTTGACACGACAAAAACCATTCCCAACACGAACATTATGTATGTGGATTACTTCAGATGTTACCTCCACCTCTCCTGTAGCAACTATTTGGATTCCTTTATCACCCTGAATTGCCAGAGAACAAGGACTCCAACCCTAACAAAATAAAAAACTCGCATTAAGGAAAATTTGTTACTAAATCTGATAAATATGCATCAAATATATATGTGTTACAAGGAGTTTTATAATAAGAAGACATGTACATATATATTTAAACAAATAATTATAATAAAAAAATGCTTTCCTTAATACCTCGGGAAAAGTATAATCATTGATTTGATCATCTCTGGATTGGGGCTGTTCCGGCCAAGCAACATGGTAGGGCTCAATGTCCTCTTGTCGTGGCTGCGAAGCTAAAACAAAATCACCAAAATGAGCATCACCTAACCCTTGGTCTCCATAACCATTAAGGAGACCAATAAAGCCACCTACTCTCGCATTTTCTGGCCCTTGGTATCCAGAGGAACAAAATTGTTTATCAAAACCACTGTGTTGGCCACTAAAACCACCAAATCGGGAACCATCTAACCCTTGACAACCACGTAAATTCTCATCAAGTGGACTAGAAGAACTATTACCTAAGTTGGACATCAGTTGCCTCAACTGTTCTTGATTAATAGAAGAGCTTGACATGATGAAAGACATCATAAGATTCTGACTATTTTTCATATTTTCCATCTCTTTTTTCATATGAATGAGTTCAGCACGCAATTGATTAGGAGGTGTTGGTTGGTTAAACCCAAAGTATTGCTTATTTGTAACACCTGACCCGACACCCCTTACACGACCACCCTGCTCAGGCTTGTTGATTGCCTTCGCTAATATATCATTCCGACCCTTAGTGAAAATTTCACCTCTTTCAGATTGAGCTTCCAATGCTTTCTAACAAAGAGGAATATGAGTAAGGCATGCGAATTTATAACGGTTAATATCATGCATACAAAAGTATCTTGTCTGTATTAATAGTAGTATCTTGTCGATTTTAATAGTAGTATGGGTATCAGATTCTTACAATTGCTTTGGCAATTTCCAAATCGACAGGATTCTTAAACATCAACTTTCCATCTTCTTCTGTTGCATGGGCTTTGAGCCATACAATAGCACTAGAAAAATGAATAGCTTCTGCTTCCAAAGTTAGCCCACTATTTTGCATAGTACTATGTTCATCTTGGTCCCTTGTGTAGAATGTGCAACCATTAATGGCATATGCAGAGTACAAGGAGGCATTGTAGTTGGGTCCATAGGCTAAACTCTTAAGTCGATCGGAGATAGATCGGGAAGAATTCTGAAGTTCTCTTGTTACCTGTTCTTTTAACCAAATACTGAATGTATTCTTATGTTCATTTGCTAGTGATCTCTCATTTGCCTTTGGATATAACCTTCTCAAATAAGTCTTATGCTCATTGATATAAGGTAAAACTTCTTCCTCGTTGTTTAGAATATATGTGTGGGCCATAATCCACACATCACGGGATAAATCAACTTGTTTCTTACCAATTGTTCCCTTCCCATTCATTCTTTCATTGTGGCGCGGTATGGGAAGTCCTGTCATCTTTACATTTCCAAGGAACTCACTGCCAAATGCAACAACCTCCTCATAATTGACTCGTTCAGCTATACAACCTTCAGGACGCCTAAAATTCTTCACATATCCTTTGTAGGTTTTCATTTGCCTTTCAAAAGGGTACTGATTCCTTAAATATACCGGCCCACAATATCTAACCTCTCTTACCAAGTGTACAGTCAAGTGAATCATGATATCAAAAAATGCCGGAGAAAAGTACATTTCTAACTGGGATAAAATTTCAATAATTTCACTTTCTAAATCATCTAAGTCTTTAGGATCAATGACTTTGCTATACATTGCTTTAAAAAAAGAACACAATCTGGTTATGGCTACTCGAACATTTTTAGGCAGAATACCACGAATTACCACCGGTAATAACTGTTGCATTAGGACATGGCAGTCATGAGACTTTAGACCTACAAGTTTCAAGTTATCCATTGACACAAGGCTACTGATATTCGAAGAATAACCCTCAGGCACTTTCAGTCCAGCCAAACATTCACAAAGTTGAAATTTTTCTTTTTTTGAAAGTGTATAAGCGGCAGGAGGTAAAAACTTTCTCTTCTTAGGTCCTTTCTCAACAGGGTGAAGTTCAGCTCTTATTTCCATTTGTTGTAAGTCAGCCCTAGCATTAACTCCATCTTTTGTTTTACCTTTGATATTTAGTAATGTACCAATGATACTATCACACACATTCTTTTCGATATGCATTATATCTAAAGAATGTTGAACAAATAAGTGTCTCCAATAAGGTAATCGCCAAAAAATAGAACACTTTTTATAACCCTGTTTTGGAAGATCTTTTTTATTATTCTTTCCAAATGTAATCTGAATATCTTTAGTCTTTCCAAACACCTCGGCACTACTTGAAATCTTTGGTCGAGTTTCAAATATTTGTTTTCCATCAAAAGCTTTCTTTCTCTTACGATAAGTATGTTCACTTGGTAAGAAGCTACGATGTCCAACAAAAACATTCTTTTTAGATGCTTTCAACCACGTTCCCTTGAATCCATCCTCACATAAAGGACAAGCAGCCTTCCCTTTCACAGTATACCCCGAAAGATTGCCATATGCTGGATAATCTTGGATTGTGCAAAACAACATTGCCTTCAAATTGAACATTTCTTTACGATGAGCATCAAATACTTCCACACCTCTTTCCCACAAAATCTTCAAATCATCAATAAGTGGCTCCAAGTATACATCAATATCATTTCCGGGCTGTTTTGGTCCAGAAATTAACAACGATAGCATCATGTACTTTCTTTTCATGCACAAGGAAAGAGATAAATTATTGATAACCAAAATCACTGGCCAAGTACTATAAGTGCTACTAAGGGAGCTGAACGGGTTCATACCATCAGTAGATAATGCAGGGCGTAGATTACGTTCTTCTTTCCTGAACTCATTGAACTTTTCATCAATAAATCTCCATTACGGGGAGTCAACAGGGTGCCTAAGTAAATTATCCTTCGTACGACCATTATGATGCCATGTCAACTTCTCTGCATCTCCTGGATTCGAAAACAAATGTCTAAATCTTGGTATTATTGGGAAATACCATAAAACCTTAGCTGGTATTCCTGCTTTTTTCTTGTAACGCGAGGCATGGCACACAGGACAATTTTCTAAAGATTCAAATTCATTACGATATAACATACAACCATTCGAACATGCATGGATTTTGTCATAGCCTAATCCCATTGTGGACAATATTTTTTTAGCCTCATAAGTACCGCTAGGAAGAACATTATCTTCAGGTAGCATGTCTTTCACCACTTCAAGTAACGCAGTAAAACTTGCATCAGTCCAACCATGGCCAGCCTTCAAGTTATACAACTTAAGTACACTAGACAATTTTGTGTACTTTGTGCAACCAGCATATAAAGGTTTCTCAGAATCACTTAACAAAGTCTCAACTACTGACGGATTACTATCAAAATTTTCTCCAACTGCCTGCAACATGTCCTCTAACCTATCAGACTCATTAACAACAGGACCATCACTTGTTCCATCCATAAAAGTACCAATACGTGTTTTTTCCTTACCTTCTCCATGAAAAGTCCAATAGATATATGTTCTATCAAATGCCCATTTACTCAAATGATTGAGTACTTCATCAACTCTTCTGTGCAATAAATTATGGCACATGAAACAAGGACAAGGCATCCTATCATTATCATTACTATTTTTGAGGGCAAAATTGATAAAATCTTTCACACCAGCCATATATTGTGCGTCACCGGGCTTCTTGTTTGTTATCCAACTTCGATCCATTTCTACACATCAGAATTTTACACTAAAATTATATATTAAAGTAATCATAAAAATGGAGTTGAAGGTGTACACCTATAAATGGTGATAAAGTTGGATAAGCTAGAAGAACACCATACACTCCCAAATAATATAATACAAATAATATTAATGTTATGGTCTATTACAAACATGAAAGAATTATCTCCAAAATTACCAAACCATAAATTACATCAAATAGGGAGCATTAGAGTTCGATAGGGCATTATTAAAATTATAACTGAAACTAGTCATGAATAACTAAACACGCATAAACACATCCAATCTTAGAAATTAAATAACTAAACATATAACAAATAATCACTCAATTTAAATAATTATTCCTATTGAATAATTGTACAATATTTTTTTTTGGTTCACTTGGGACAAATTTTCATCATGTCCTTTCTGATTTATCATCTTTTCCAAATATAAGGAGCGATGAAGGTAAACAGATAAATAATAGATCAATGAGAACTTGAATCACTGATAACCAAATCTGATATGTACTCATGTCTCATGCTCAACTTAGATGTAAATATTGAATTGCAAACCAAAAAGCATGTAAAGAAATCTAATTACATGTTTTTTTTTCTTTTTACATAGTTATCCTGCATAAAATTACTTTAGCTTTTAGTTTCCCTTTATTGTTTTCTTGTATGTTGCATTACTTTTAAATTTCTTTTCTGTTAAGAGTTGTTTTTAAGAGCCTGAAAATGGAAGATTTTACAGTGGTCATTTCACATTTGGCCTGCTCTGATACCTAGATGAACATGCATCTCCATTCGAGTATGTGAGTATGCAGTAGTTATAGTTGGCCTTGAATAAGTGAAATGAAGCAATTCTGTAGACAAGCCTTGACAGTGGGACAAAGGTTGCCTCTGTTGGGGGATGTATCGATCTACCTCGTTAAATTCTAATATTAGCCTGGAAAATGGATTACTAAAGATCAACAACTAGTTGACTACAACTTCATATAGCTCACATGAAGTTTCGTGATTTATATTTATATTCACCTCGTTAAAATGGGCCTCTACTCTATCCTCACATTGTTCAATTGTTTCCTCCTCTTGTACATATTATGAGTGAATCTTTTGAACACGACTTTTAGTAGTGTCCAGGTCTTCTTTTTTAATTTTTTTTGTTTTAAATGTGCAGGTCTTCTTAATAGTAGTAACTTGAAAAAGCTTCTGTCAATTATATAATTGTTTCTTTGGGCAAGGTTTTTCTAGTGAATGTTATATGACAAATAAATTTTGGCTGGGACTGATTCTAATAAAATCTATGGATTCGATTCCATATAAACCATGTTTATTAAAAATTGTCTATATCATTTTTATCCGAATTCCTAAACACTAAAAAACATAAATAGAACTACATCTTAGACTAATTCTAATTATTCACATTCAGCACCATAATTACATAATTATTCAAACTCTAATTCTAATTGCATATAGAAATAAACATATATCAGCATATATTAAAAAATTATAAATCACGAAAATGAAAACAACAAATCTATGACTGGCAAAACAAAAAAACCTCAATTCACGTTTTAACTCAGCTAATGTGATTTTATACAACTAGGGAAGTTTTTGAAACCCGTGAAAATATGCCACTACATTTTCTTTTTTGCGTACTCTGTTAAGCAAGTTCTCCACTTGACAAGCTATTAACCATAGTAGAGACAGTCAATAGATACAAATCTATGAACGATAAAAGCAGGTTGATATGGGGAATAGGATCTGTCATGACATTTCAACTATAGCAAAATAGTATAAACAATTCAATAAGTCCAAGTCAGTATAAACAAAATTAAAATGTCAAAATCATAATAGGAATAATTCATACTGTGAATAATTCTTACCGTGAATACTGTGAGCAAAGAACCGTTGAATCAACGTGTTGATGAACAAAGAATTTGCTTGTGTTGTATTAAGGTTGAGGGAACTGCCACGATTTGGTCTAGGCCCAATAGATCCTTGCTATTGAAAATGACTTAATTACTAAACCATTGGACTAATTAATCTTCTGAATGATGTAAAACGGGAAGGTAAAATAATAAAAAATGTCTCTTTTATAAAGTATTTCAATTAAATAATTATTTATATAATACTACACTAAATACATAATCATTTATATAAATAATGAGGTTTCTTTTTTTAGAAACCTCTTTTTAGAGAAGCAAGGTTATTTTAATTAAATAATCATTCATTTAAATAAGGTGGTCTCTTTTCTTTTAATCTAAGTGACCTCTTTTAAAAGAAGAGAGGTTTCTTAATTAAAGAAATCATTTATTTAAATAAAGAGATCTCTTTTCTTCTATTATAAAAGAGACCTCTTCTGAAAGGAGAGAGGTTTCTTTATAAAAGGAATCATTTATTTAAATAAAGAGGTCTCTTTTATTTCATTATAAGAGACCTTATATCATAAAAATGACATTTCTTTGATTAAGTAACCACTAATTCAAACTAGTAGATTTCTTATCAGTGGTTCCTTTGCCCATATTTCTAGTAGTGTGATGGCGTTCCGTCAGACTTCTATCACACAGACAGATAGTCCTTGTGGCCCCTATCAGTATAGGGTTGTTCATCTCAGTGGAAGTTGAGAAGTACGAAAGCAATTCAAAGTCAAGTTAATAAATATCATCTTTTGACAATTAATTCTCAAAGGGACACCTTGGATTAGAATTGAACAGATTCCAAAGTGCGATTTCCAAAGAAAAGCATAGCCAGAAAGATATTGAGATACAAGCGAGTGGTGCTATGTCACCATGGGATTATCCACTATTGAAGAAAAGTAGAAGTTTAAACAACATCATTCGATAGGGCTTCAGAAACCTGAAAATAGGTATAGTGAAAGCTTCTGGCACAATTGAAACCAAATATAGCTTAACACAATTATTAAAGAATAATTTTGAAGAGGGAATATATCCTTTATTAAAATTCTCTCTTGGAAAGATGTCAAAATAATCATAGATTGGGTAGGTAATCAAAATAATTTGCAAATGGGGAGGGTATTGCCAAGGTCTTCACGGATGCCTTTAATGTCGACCCTCCTAACGAATAATCATTTGATTCTAAAACTTTTGTTTCCGTGCACACCCTGAGGGGCTCGATAACTTATGCCATCGTCGACTCTCAATAGTCGCTAAGGATTTAACCATCAACCTTTATAATCGCAAGGGGTTCTATTCGACTCAGCACAAGCATCTCATGCAAGCGTTTTATTCTTTAAGAAGACTCCGATACCGGTACCGCCCCTAGTAACGACGAATTCCACATTTCGACTCGGCAATATTCTGGAACATCATTGGAAAATACTTGTTTAAATCCATTCACCTTCATAACCGTCTTTATACAACACACTCCTTTTCTCATATCAATCTCGTGTGCTACCTAAGCTTAACACTTTTGGCATAACAGCCTTCTTATTTAAGTCTTTCTCGAACTTTCTCATTTAGTCTTGCTTCTTAAAATATATCTCGTCTTTATCGACCAACCTCAACTTCACCATTTTACTTCTATAATCCATTGAAACAATCAGGGTCTGTCCACCAATCCATTTGTAATATTACCTCAAACTCGATTAAGCTCGAGAGGGCTTAAATACCCGCAACTTCAACTAATAATCTTTCATAGTAATCTAATTTTATTTCCCTTCCATCCTTCACCATCACATCAAAACTTCCTATAGTTCGGGGAAATACATACCTACATCCATGAATCCCATAAAATCATCTTAATCTTAGGTCTCGGGCGATTTATGCCCCTGCCGACCAATACTTGTCCCTGAGAATTCTTTAGTAGACATCCATTGCCACAAGAAGTGAAGTCTATCTCAACATATTCCTCAGCATGGCATTCCAATCTTAACTTAATCATTGGCACTACGTCCAGTAGTCCAACATGAACTCTACATGAGCTCTGACGTTCTCACCTAACTATACACACTCCTACTCACTCTCGTTTCTAGTTTACTATAAGCTCGGCTCTGATACCATTACTGTAACACCCCCAAATCCGGGGTCAAGGATTTGGTCGTCACACAGAAATCCTCAATATCAAATCACCTGTTGTCATTTAATAATTGAATTACAACATTTGAGACCCCAACCACCAAGCATCTTTTAGGTTATAGGGCTAGAAACAAGAACTCAAATACTTACATTCCTCATTACACCCATTTAATTACATCACCCTATGTCTTACAAATCTTATACTACTAGTGTAACTTCGTTGAGAAGTACACCAGCAACTAGTACTGTTCGGTACAAAGTAATATATATATATATATATATATATATATATATATATATATATATATATATATATATTACACATCAATATACCTACATATTACTTACTCCAGCTATAGACTTTCTGAACCATATTGTCTTCATTAAGGGATACTGCCTGCTTCTCCCGAGCCGTGCAGATAAGCCTCATCCGCCTACCTTCCTCTGAAAGGTTAATATTTGAAAACAAGCAAGTATGAGTGAAAGAACTGCTCAGCAAGTTATTACTAGAGTCTAACAAAATATCCCATCATACGCATGGGGTTTCCAACATTCAACTGACCAAATTAAGCTCATAATAACAAGGATAACCCTCATACCCAAGCAAAATAGTATACACTATAATTTTTCTCTTTTAGAAAACTTTTCAGAATATGCAGTTCAATATTCTGTACAGGGTATAAGTACTTTAACCACTTGTCAAGTTCAAAACTCGGTAGTAACTGATAGTGAGAGAGTTTGAGTAAAGAGTGAGCTATAATAGCTCAGCAAGACAAAGTTTTTAAACCATTATGAAGTATAACATATAATCAATTTATAACAATCCCGGAAACGTTTGATATCCATAAACGAACAGTATTATAATATAAAGAATGAAGTTACCGGGTAATTAAATAAAATATTGCCATAAGTAGATATATCTTGTTTGCACAGAAATACACCAACATAAACTTGCTTGTCATTTATTGAGAAATCACTTTTCCATTTATCATCATATAATATCAGTTTCTCTTCTAAACATGTAGTATGTTCCATTATTCCCTGCCATTTCCTTCTTTTAAAAAAAATATTAAGGAAATCAAATTTTCGGCAATTTTTTTTAAGAATTTAGGGGAGCTTCACCATAGTCAGATACGACAGGACGATGATCAGTCGCCCTATACGTACCTGTTCCTGTTTACTACTAGTAGAAGGAATGATCCTCTCCGGCCATCATCCCTGGAGGATAGTTCTCCACAATCCCCCCCTCGGCAACACATGGATCGGAATAAAATATTGCAAGCTGGACTGCATTGAACTCAGCCCAAAGATAGAATCCCCATTATCAAGTTATTATTCCATTTATTCTAAAGATTTCCTTTTCATAATTCCATTTTCCAAATTACCCATTTTTATCCATAAAGTACCTTGCATTATTCATGTTCATAAATAATTTTCAGAATTCAGGAAACATGTCCCTTGCAATGCGATAATATGAAATCATGTATGCATATATATATATATATATATATATACATTTTTCAACAAAACCAATTTTCCAAGAATTTTATAATTTATTAAAGTAAAGATAAAAGAACTCTTGCACTAACCATATCCATCTCAAGTAATAGTGGAAATCAGGGAAAACATGCTCTTATTAGTATGATATTCATAGAACCATCTTTATAGCTAGCAAACCATTTTTCCATAACCTTGCAATATATATATATACATATATATATATATATATATATATATATATATATATATATATATATATATATATATATTAAAGTAAAGATTTAAGAAATCTTGCCTAGGTAGAATCAAAATATAATATTTTAAACAACTATGAAATTCGTTAAACAACCTTTAAATAGTAGTTAATACCATTAGAACACTTAGAATATTTAATAAATATTCAAATAATATTTATTAAATAATAACTATTCAATAATCCCTTATTCTAATACTATTTTCTACTATTATTGAAATATTTAATAACCTCAAAACCCCCCAAATGTAACTCTTGAAATATTTCTAATCAACATCAAGACATTACCTTTCCGGCAGTCTCCGGACTTTAAGCACTTTATCAAAATAATTACTACTGACCCTCGGTCAATAAGAAATAATTACTACGTATGGAAATCCTTTTTAAATGAATATTATAATTAATATTCATGGAATTGAGTAACATTCAAATAACATATATCATTATCATTCTAGCTACTTTGGCCGAAAATATCCAATTTATGACCATTGGAATACTTTTAATCCGCATTTGAAAATAAATTATCTCCGATAAAATTCCGGGTTTTCCGATAGTGTTCATAGAACAAATATTAAACAATCCATAATTCTTTTTTTTTAAAAGAATATTTAACTTAATATACATTCCATCGAATAACTAGAAACATTAAATTTATTTATACTACTTAAACCTCAAAATATCCAAAATATAATATTTTAAGTATTATAATAACAAGATACAGATCAGGGGGGGTGGAGTCATAAAATATCGGTGCCCCTTAACAGTCTTATAAGTCATGGGATTTTGACAATTGGCATAAGTAGAATTTAATAACATTAGCAAAGCCAAAAATATTCTGGTTTTTGATGAGGAAGCACATGGTTGGAAAACCCCCAATTATGGATTTAAATCTAACCCACACCTTTCATATATTTCAAAATACAGATACTCTGAACGATAGAGTATGCATAAATAAACTTGCCTCTGGTCCTTAGCAGAGAACCGAAAATCGCGAATAAATCCTTCGCACCTCGTCCAAGCAATTCCATGGAGATACTCTACCTTTCTTGATACAATGCCTCGATCTTTCCTTTTTAATGCACGTCGCTCCAACTCGATTACGCCCTAATGGTACTGAAATCGTTACGAGTACGTGTCAGTCCAACTTCGTATCTCGGGTAGACACAACTCAAAATTTTTACTAAGTCACATAAAGTCAAACTATCGGTGTCCCCCTATCGTTGATTACTCCAATACCACTTAATACACAGAACACAATTAGTAATAGCAAACGACACAAAAGAGTCCCCCTTTTATAAAGTGGACATTTTCTGGTACTAAACACATCACAATCATTTAATAGACTTAAACCAACTTAATATATAAATAATCTTCAAAACACCATAAATCCTCGAAACAACCCTCAAATTAATTCACTTAACCCATATACATATAAACAGTTACACTTAAAGAATGCTTTTAGACCATTGAAATCAAATAGGTTAAATAAATTAAAATGCAGGGGATTTTTAGAAAATTTCGGCATGAAGTATTCGTAAATAGGACTATTCACCTGTTTTTCAATTCACAATCCAACTATGTAACCACCAAGGAAAATCAAGCTGCCTCAATTTGCAGCAACATAAAAGTAAACAAGTAAGAAAAGTACCCGCCCAGACATGCGGCACAGAGCATATAAGGATTTCTGCCTCGACAAGTAGTAAACACATAATAAATTATATTAGCATTAACTAATACTTACGCTATATCAATGATCGTATCACTCACGCATTTTAATGATACACGTGACAATCAATTATTGATATTCGTAAGCCCTAGGGAACAACCCCTAGCATTACTTATTACTTACGCTATATCAATGATCTTATCACTTGAGCATATTAATTATACCGGTGATAATCAATCATTGATATTCGTAAGCCCGAGGATCTAGTCGAAGAGAATTACACATGTCCTTAAATACTGACGTTTAGAACTTTTGATCTCTTTACGATTCCTCGCAGTTAAACTAAATAACATATAACATTCATAATTAATAAAGCCATCAAATACCACGACTCGCTTTATACCATTTATAGCACATAAGCATTTACCATTTAGTCAACTCGTTTAAACTCCACCAATTATACGACAATTGATAATTAACCACTACAACCACTAATCCCAACATGTTATCGAATCCACAATTAATACCAAAATTACAATTAACCACCAACAATTATAATTATAAATATACTCTCCGAATTAATAACGAAAATTAACAATTACAATTGAAAACTAACAATTAGCAATTAGCACTTAACAATTAACAATTAATCATTGCTAAACACGAACATTTAATCGGACTCGTACTTAGTCCTCAAAAATTATAAATTTACTATACCCTCCGAATTAAATATGGAGATTCGGATAATATTCATAATTTACCACATTAATCTAGTTACGAAGTTTAACACATAACTCACAATTTAAACTAACTAAATTACAACAATAATCTCGCAATTGATCTCTAAATTAATTACAACAATTAAACTATATCGAAATTTACAATTAACTTAATACGAAAATTAAATATTTAAAAACGTGAAATTATACCCTTTCCGTTTGGTCCGACCCACCACGAACATCTCCACCATATTTCTTCTTCCTCACTTGCCATCTCCTCTCCTCTCTCTCTCTCTCTCTCTCTCTCTCTCTCTCTCTCTCTCTCTCTCTCTCTCTCTCTCTCTCTCTCTCTCTCTCTCTCTCTCTCTACTGCATCCCCGCGCCACCTGCTGCCACCACCATCGCTCAACCGGCCGCTACGAGCTCGCCGGTGTTGTCGCGCCTCTCCTCCCCGCGCGACCTCCCTCTCCTGCAACACAACACAACCACGCTTCATACCCACATATACACACACGAATATATACGTATATATCATATGTAATTGAAACCCCAATTCAATTCCTCCCACAATTTCTTTTCTAATCCCTAATTTTTTCTCTTTTCCCCCAATGCTCTCTCCCCCTTCCAGATTGATCTTATGCGGCTGTGTGTATGTATGTATCGTGTGTGTATAATATGTGCTGTTGTGGCTTGTTTTTACTCTAATGGGCTTGGCCCAATAACAATTAAAACACTACATTTAATCACTATACCCTTTAAATAATATTTTAAACTCATAACTTTAATTTGTAAAAATAAAATTTCTAGCATAATTAAATACTTGAATACTTTTAAAGATTTTCGGAGAAAGAATTAGAATTAAATCTAATTTTTCTGAATTGATATGAATTTTACAAATAATAATAATATATAAAAACAATTCATAAAAATAATAATTGTGATTCATAAATCACAATTTACAGGGCTTTATAAATTACCACAAACATTATTGTTTTAGTAAAATCTCGAATTCTCAACCTTTATATATTAATCGAGTAATTTCTGCAAAATCCTCAAATAATTAAAATAATCATTTTCTAAGGATTTTAAAACCTCCAAATTATTCAGTAATTTAAAACAAAATCTTTACTGAATAATTTCACACTTCGAAAATTAAACCTTGCTCGAATAAACCATTGACTCGAGATATCTACTCGATCGTTAAAACTTTCAAGAAAACCCGATTACACTGAACCGGAAAATAATTAAATAATCCATTTTTGAAATTCCTTAAACTTGAATAATGAATAATAAAAAAAAAAAATTCCTCCTCATTTAGGAAAATCATTATTATTATTGAAAATAATAAGAAAATCATTCCTTGAAAATTCGGGTTATCACAGAATGTTTGATATGTCTAGAAGTATTTTAGATCTTCAGATGCATGTTTTGTGGGTGTATAGGACATAGAGTGGCTAAAGTACGTTACTTTGGGCAAGTGACGACATTTAGACTGCAAATACTTGTGGTCATGGAGAGCTATCGGAAAAAATGGGATATCATGCTGTTGGGGGATTAAGAGTCTAGATTAGACACTAGAAAATTGTAACCTGACTGATAATTAGGATGTAGTAATTGTAATATTATCTTATTCACAAATATAAAACTATAAGATAACCACGTAGCACAAGTGAGTATGTGGTGATAGAAATTTGGGGATAGAAATATATTTCTATGTACAACTCTGGAAGATCAAATGAAGAAATTTGGGGCAGCAATTTTCGTGATTGTTATTTTTTCTCAGCTAACATCTTCATTACCTTTAACTGACTGGGCACCATGGTTTGTTTCTCCCGCAAATGCAGTCCTTTACTCCCCAGAGACAAAACTCCACAGAGAAAGCCATTTGGAACAATGGAGGGTAATGTCAAAAAAGCTCTAAAGGTACTCCTATTTTGGATCCTTAACTAGTGGTAAAGAAACTTATTGTAATTGATAAAGTTCATAAATGTGCTATAACTTCAAATAATCGACTCAAATAAGAAATTCTTATTTATTATAATATAGAACCAGCATGTCTAGTTCTAGATGATTATTGCGAATTAAAAGTAGATGATACAGATTTCTACCTCTGCTGATGTAGCCACCATATAAATTGGGTAACGTTGCCAGTGATCCATAATTATTTATTCGTCTTACCTCTCTTTTATTTCAGATTGCGAAGGATGAAAAAGAATCCATCTTGGCTAGTGTTCCAGCTGATTTTAAGGATAAGGGTTTGGAGTTGTATACATCCCTGGTAGATGGGAAGGTATTTCACAGAAAAAATAAATAGACTCCTCAGGATAGACATGTCAGTAAATTGAATGCTATGTTTCCATCTTCTGTTTAGCTCAAGTAGATCTATAATCAATAACGACTAAGGACCTAAATGATGGAACCTTAGATTTCTAAGCCTAAAAATTCCTTTTCAAGGTGAAGCAAGATGAGCGGGATACCTTTTTATTATTTTTTGAGTTTTGTGTAACAAGTCTTACTGTTCTTAATCATAATAGACCTAATGGTACTAAGCCACATAATTAACAATTGGGTATTAGTTACTTCTGTTCCCCTCGTGTAACAATTAAAAGCCATCATTTCTACACTTTAGCTTTAAATTATAAGAAAATATTCTTTCAAGATTCAGTTCATCATCTTAGTATTACCTTCTGAGAGGAAAAATAATTCAGTTTATAATTTTCTATAAATTTGAGCATTTATGAGGTAGTTCCTAAGTGATGTGTTTAAACTTTTCTTCGATGTTCAGGATGGATTGCAAACCCTTCTTGGATATATTAAAGATAAAGATCCAGATAGAGTGTCAGTGGGTCTAGCATCTTCACTGGACACTATTGCAGACTTGGAGTTGTTACAGGTAATTATGATTTTTCAACAGATACTAGATCATTCGAGATTTCTAATAGACATATATAGGACCCCTGACTTGCTTAAGATTGTAAAGGGAATTTGATATGGCTTTGGTTTAAAGATGTCGGGCGCTGTTGTTCAACTTTCCTATATACGAATTCAGTTTCTGTAATACTTATATATACTAATTTCCTTAGAGTTGCTTTACATTAGTGGAAATGACACGAGGGGAAGAGTTAAAGCATTAGTAAATAACACATAACACACATACATATATGTTGTAACCCAATTCACTAGTAACTTTGATCTAATCACTATTTTAAGTATTTTTTTTAAAGTTTAATGTATTAGATGATTATTTGACTTGTGCTATTCATATTTAGTTTAATACGTTCATGTGTCCTTGTGTGTTTTATAGGAAAACATCAATAAAAACTTGCTACATCTGAAGAGGCCATTGATGAACTACTTTCCGATGGAAAGAAACATGGACCAGCTTGGCTTCATGGCAGATGTCCTAATGCCGCCAAGTTTTGTCACAGTATTAGTGGTTTGACAAACACATATGTGACGCCCCCAGATCCGGGGTTGGAGATCTAGGCGCTCACGGTCCATTTTCCATTAATAACATACCTGTTCTTGCACATAATATATATAAAACTGCCATCGACCCCACAATAACTCACACCGCACACACACACAGAGGTTAGAGCCTCAGACACGTCACAACATTGATTAAGCAGTAATAAAAGTATCAGAGTTATTACAGACCGAATTAAATAGTATTTGTGCTACCAGCAACACTTCGATATGAAGCGAAGTTGGCGGCTTGAATGTTTGTTACGATACACTGCCTTGCACAGGTCATACTGATAAATAAAACGAACTAACAAAAGCTGCCAACCAATCCGGCTAATGGGGCCTACCGGTGGAATCTCAACTGTTGGCTCGGGTCTAGTCACCTGCTTTCGAGCAGTCTGTCTGGGTCTTGCCATTTCGCTTAGCTGTTGTGTTTGTAAAATTTGAAAACAAGCAAGAGTGAGCAACTATAGCTCAGCAAGAAATATATGTATAAGGTAAGCAATATAACATTTCATATGATTGGCAGTTATTAAACTTGTTTGTATCAATCAGATATAAAATCACTTGTCATTGTTGATAAATTCCGAAGGTGCAACAATATGTGCCCTTGTTTTCAAAATAAACTTGCAGTTCTAGATACTGCATTGAGTCAACATCTTTCTCGTCAAAATAGAACACTATCAGCAACTTGGCACAAAAGCCTAAGAAGCAGTGTCAAAGCATTTTTCCAAAATGGAGGAATGGGACTTAAAGAAAACACAAAACCTGACAAGGATTGACGATGATCAGTCGCCACATCCAAGTCCAATAATCCGCGGGTCTTCTCTACCGGTAGAAGGATAGAAACTACATCCGTAACTATCCCCGGGTGAAAACTACATCCGTAATCACCCTCGATGAAAACTACATCCGTAATCATCCTTCGGCAACACCTGGGCCGGAATAATAATTGATGGACCGCCTGGCTCACGACCACTTACACATCCCGGGAATCGTTCGTCAACGGTTCCCACACCTGCCAGAGTCCCTTTTTCTTTTTCTTTTGAAAACTTGATTTTGATTGAAAACAGAGTAATTGAGGTCCGACATATGTCGACCGATGATTCTTGAAATCATACAAGAAGCAGAATCTGACCGGGGGTTTTCGAAAATGTTTTGAGTTCGAAAGAGTTCGAGTTTGAAAGTATTAAAGGTATCTTGGATTAACTTCATCTTTGAAACAATGAACAATAATTAATAAATAATATTTTAAGATTTAATATTAATAATTAATAAAATAATTATTCGATAAAATAAACTTTTAATCCAAGATAGGGTTTCGAGTATTTACGAAGATATGAACATAATTACTTGAGTATACGATACTCCCCGAATGACCCTTCGGGTTTTCGCAATCTAGATACGATATAATAATATACCGCTCCCCGGTCAATAGTATATACGGACCGCTACGACCTCTATTTCTAGAGTCGTTGTCCGAAGAAAACATTTCAATCTAAGTTCAAGGGGTACAAGCATATAGGTACTTATACAATCTCAATTGCATCAATACTTCGATAAACATAGCATTTGATACGGTTGAAAACTACAAACACAACAGTGAAAGTCCTTGTACATGTATAAGTTTTGAAAAGTAAACTTGCCTTGGTTTGGTTGGGGTGGTCGAGCGTGCGGAGTCGAACGATCTATACATAAGCAATAACCGCTCGTTAGTACCTTAACAATATCTCTTTAATTACGGGGTTTTAGGGGGTACGAAATTAACTTAATGACCTCGTCTTATGGCACTCTAGCCCCACTATAGGTTCATGTCATCACTCGATTACGCTCGTCACTTAATCGACTTAATTTAGTTACCACATTCGAATCATAACCATTACCCCTAGAATTATGCTCCACTAACGACTTTTTCCCTTGCGCGAAATTTACTCTAGCATTTTTATAAAATTCAAAAATTCATATTTTAATCCAATTCCTTTTGGGTGGTCTTCACCACTGCATTCCCTAACTTCTCAAATTTTTCCATGATCCCACATATATTTTTAGGGGCTTAAACAAGGTTCACAAGGGGGTCACTTAGTGCAGTCCGGAATCCAGAAACACAATTTACTTCTCCGGCCATAACTTAAAATCTATACATCACCTAGTTATGAACCTTACATTTCCAGAAACTACATTCAATTATCTTTCCAACAATATATGGTAGGACCTCAGGGGAGAAGATTTGAGGGTTCAAAACCATGTTACAAGGCAGGTCAATGTTCCTGGAAAACTCAGCAAGCATGTATTCACTTAGATCAACCAATTTTCTCAATTCCACAACACAACCAACACCTAATTCACTTAGTTCATGCTTTATAACACTCATGGAGATACATATACTATCCACAATCATAAAAATCACAATCACAACATCAAAACTCAAGATCCATGTCATCCATTACTTATACAACCAAGATTAACACATATATACATGGATCTACTACCAAACATCATAAACACTACATGGCCAAAAGGGTTTGTGATTTTTATACCTTCTTGAACACCTAGGAGCCTTGGATAAGCCTTACAAAACTCAATAACACCTTGAATGGTCTCCTACAACCCTTACAATCCAAGATCTAAAAGAAAAACCAACCATGGTTACTATTCACAATATCTATTATAATTAATATCTTGAAATTGGATGGATGAAATGGCTTGAAACTCTTAACATACCTTGCTTAGATGATGGTGAGGGCCTAGGAATTATGTCTTGATTTATGAGTGATGGGAAATGGGGGAGGAAGAATTTTCTTCTTCCTCTTTGGTGCTTGGCCGAGAGCTCTCTTCCAAGGGGGGGGGAGAGCTTTTGGTGTTTTTGATTTTTGTGTTTATTTGTTTGGTGAATAATTTTGTTAAAAGGTGTTGGGTGATACATAATGTGTATGTATAGGCAAGGTACTAGCATGGTATGGCTCCTTGTACTTCTTGTCTCCTCTTTTTGAAAAGCAATGTAACTAGTTACTATTCCTTTTCCATTTGGTTAACTAGTTTGCTTATTCCTAACCACTTGGTTGCATGGGACTTGCATGCAATACTACTCCTTGTATCATTATTCTTCCACCAATGCTTGTCATTTAATCTTTAATTCGTATCGTATCTTAATTAATCTCTCGTAATAACATTTTGTCGCGTAGAGATTTCCCCTATAATTCCTTAAGTACTTAATTGTGTAAATCCCTCGAATATCCATAATTCCTCGTCATAATCCTTAATAAATCTTTCAATACTCTAATCATTCTCAAATCCCAAGTTTTATACATCTTACTAACAATAAGACTCTTGCCTTCACAATCTTCCTTTTATCTTACATAGTGAATGCAACAACAGAGTTTCTCAGACAATCAATTCTATTAATCAACAGGGATGACTAGAAAGGTTCCAAATTGACAATGTCACATGATATTAAATAAAAGAAAATATTACCAAAAATTAGGGTTCTTACAACATACGTGCAAGAGCTGGCAGGCAAGATAAGGCAGACCCTGGTTAGCGAAGTTGAGGAATCAATGAGCAAGAAAGTCATAGGCACACATGTGATTGCTCGCACTAGCTCATAGTTTGACACTAGTATTTCTTTTGACTTTACCATCTTTTGTACTAGTATTAAGTGACTGGGTAGTGGTGTTGGTTTTATTCTAGTACTTTATCGGATTGGGATGTTGGTTTATATAGCCTTTTGACAACTATGGGTTGCAATGTTGGTTTATTTTGGTATTGCTGGTGAATTAGGATGACTGATGTGGATTGTTGGTTATGAAATATTTTGGTAATGTGAATGAAAAACAGGTTATTGGCATGTTCAATATTCAAACAAAATCTATCAAATTTTTTTAACAAATGTATTGCAGTAGCTACTTTAAATGTTGCAACTTTGGCACATAAAATTATATATGAATAATGAAACATGTTGCATTAGCATAAAAAGTGTTGCAACTTACAATTAACCCAACAGTGGGTCCCAGGTGGGCCCCGCTGTGGATCCCAGGTGGGCCCCACTTTTTTTAGTAAATCTCAACATCTAAGGCAACATATATTTTATGTTTCTATAGGATGGTTAGATGTTGCAGTAGCATGCTACTGTAACATATTTTTTGATGTTGCAGTATGGATACATTATGTTACCTTAGACCCCTAATGCAACATCAAAAAAAACAACATGGATTTTATGTTGCATTTGCCATTTCTTGAGCAATTGCAACATATTTTGAAGATATTGCATCATTGTTTGTATGTTGCAGTAGGTTATTTATGGTGTAGTGACTCTTGTATCAGCAGGTCCGTAATGTTATTGAAAGACAAGGGCTTCTTGAAATATTTCGTTACCTACTTTTTCGTCGACGATGAAGTTCGTGAATGGATTGTATGTACAACGATGAGTTTGACTGGATGTTTGACGAGCCATTGGTGATTTTTTTCAGATGGTGTGGACGAAGGTTGTTTTCCAGAAACTATGAACGCTTGATACTTCTTATGAAGCTTTAATGGAGATCGATGAATCTTCTTCTTTTTCTCAAACCGAGTCCCATAGACAGCGCCAAACGTTGAAGCCAATTTTCGTCAAGGACGAAGTTTCAAGATTAAATTTTTATATGGGTGTTCGGATAAAGATAACAAGAATAAAGATGAATACAATGGATTTTTTGAGATATTCACGTAGTTCTATTCAATTTAAGGTTGTATTTTTGATGAAATTAGGCCCAATTTATGTTCTATTTCTTTGGGAGCAAGTAATTTCCATATGAAATGTATTTTGAGTATCTGGATTTTTCAAGAATTAGGTTTCCATTTTGATAATATTTAACACGGGTATAAAATAATATAATTTATATAATCATTTAATATTTCGAAAACATTTTGAATGATTTCCTTTCAAAGTAGATCTCAGCAAAATCGTTCAACAGATTTGGAGATTACTTGTTATGGGATGGCCGCCATGGTTGAATTCAATTAACATTTCTTCCACGTTTTCTATATGTTGCAAAACTCGTAAACTGTGCACATATATTTGGAAACGAGAATTACATACAGATCCGTCTGCTTTCATTAAAGCTGGGTTTTGAGTCATTTTGATTTTATGTTTAAAAATGTTCGTTTGTGTATTAATTAGAAAATAATTTGAAAATTAAAAAATAGTTTAATATCAAAAGTATTAAGGATATTTTTCTAAACTACTGTCTTATTTTTATAATAACAATGTCATGTTCAACTTGATAATTACATTTTTATTTTTACATTCCATAATTCAAATTATATAAAATAAATTTATTCATATATATAACAAATTAAAATTTGATTTTTAAATTGTAATTTAATTAACTTAAAATTATGCTTCCTCCATCCCATTTATATTGATTACAATTTCTTTTTTGTCTTTCCCAAAAGTATTGATCATATTTTTTTATTAAACCAAATTAAAGGTTAAATATGTTAATTTTTTCCAAATATGTGAATATTTGAGGTTAAATTTAATAATTTTTACTTGATTACTAAATATTGATAACCAATATTAAACCAGTGTTCTAAAAATCGGTGATTAATCGGGATTAATCGCCGAGTAATCTCTGTTTGGTGCCTCTCCGAACGGATTTTAGTAAAATCGGGATAAAATCATTTTCTGTAAAAAGCGGTCAATAAGCGGATATTTCAATCAATAAACTGTAAATTCGATCAAGAAACAATCACGTTAGGTCAAAATTTTAAAAAATTATATTAAATTTAACTTTTATGAAACATTTATTTAAAGTTTATATTATATGTATTAAAATAAAATTTATATAAAAAATAATATTTAGTTAATTCCAATTATTGTAATGAATCATTTCAATTAATTTTTAATTATCCAATTTTTTGTATCTTTATCGTTTTATTCCTAATCTCACATTTATAAATTATAATACTAATATAAATGAAAACGAAAGGGAGAGAGGGAGTAAATCACTTTTCTAGATTTTGCCTGAGTAGACTCATTGACACAAAGCTTAAGAAGCCACCATGCTTTACTTAAAGTGCAAATCAACGAATCTTTCGCTTTCAGATGGTGAAATAAAGCATCAAAACGTCTACAATTATTATTATTGAACTGTCAATCAAGCAAGCGTATTATTAACATGTACTGTAAATTATAAGTCGGATCCATAGAATGATAGAAAGATAGAGAGAGTTTTGAATATGATAATAATAAATCAAGCGTAATTATAGTGAATGAGAAAATATTGCATGATCTAATCTCAATTCTCACATGTTTTTTTTTTTATGAAAGGAGATAATTCAATACATAACAGCTTTATGACATCTACAAGATTGATCAAATCGAACAAACATAGAATAGGTTGACACGCTCGTCTTTATAATCAAAATGAGAAAAATAAGTCGTGTGAAAAAAATGATATATCTATAGATACTTGCTCTACGCTCAATATCTTCGCCAAAATTCGTTTGAGCTATCGACCATAAATGCAATTCCTATCAAGCTTTTATCGTTGAATCCAAACCAACTCTCACAAAAGAAGGGGAGAAATCCACACCCTCTCACCAAAGAGAGAAATCAAACTGGAATTACAACCTAAAATTCCAAACTTAAATTCCAAATAAAACTTATATCTGCAAAAACGAAACCACAACAAGAGATAATCGGTCCACACACAGATCCAAAACCCAATTGAATCGAAGAAGAACGAAAATCCGAAGTTTCGATGATATGGATCTAAAAAACAAAACCAAATACCCTAAATTGGTATAAAACCTTAACCCAAAATAGGAGATTATTGAAGAAAACAAAAGCAAAACAAATAAATTAATGGATTTGGGGCTTTCTATCGGAAAAACCAGTGGAAGCTCCGTCAATTTGAAAGGAGGAGGTTGCTGGAAGAAAAAGTAGAGAGATGAGAGATAATTGGTTTTTTTTTTATAAATAATTCGTGTTATTAACGAAGAACCTTATTGTTATTAGCCTAGAAAATAAATGGGAGTATAATTCTCGCATGTTTTATATTTTTTATGAAAAATGTTAGATATTTCAAAAAAAAAATTCAAATTTTTCTTCAAATGCTTACGTGTTAGGATTATGATTATAATTTTCCTAACTATTAAATGGGAGCTCGCGTGTATACATGTAAATCACAAATTAAAATGTATCTCGTATTATACTTCACACCACATTATTCGCTAAAAATTGAAAAAAGTGTTGACAAAATAAGTAATATCGCAAAAATGTTTGTTAATATTTTCATATATACATATTCTTGGTATAATTTATAAAGAATAACTTCTTTGATGAAGTTTGATGTTGAAATAAATAAATATATCCCGTAAAAGTTGAAAATTAATTTTTTTTTCAAATTTATGGAAGACATGCTTTCGAGTTTTTCAGTCAAAAATGCTTTTCAATTCTTCTTTTTTCTTAATAAAGTAAAGCTGCTTATGTTTACCATACAATTTTTTCAGAAATAAACATGAACCAAAATATCAAATGAGGCCTAAGTTATCAATCGGATTTAGCTAGACTAAAGATTTTTGTACTAATATCTTTTAAAGAAAATATGAACTATTTAAGATGAATATGTAAATTTAAGAGATGTTTAAATATTTAAGCTAATAACTTATACTCCCTCCGTCCCATTTTATATGATCTTTATTATTTTTTGACGTTCCAAAAAGAATGAACCAACTATACTTAGTATTTTTGAACACTACTTTTCACTATTACATCCACTACTTCTCCATTTTATACTCCTTTTTACATTAAAAAAACAATATTACACCCATTACTTTCCTCCACTATCTCATATCTATTATTAAATATTGATAGGTCCAACCACTTTACTCACTTTTCAACTAATTTTACTCTTTTTTTTACTACCTTTTCTTAATCTCCGTAAAAATCAAACAAGCTCATATAAAATGGGACGGAGGTACTAATAAGTTGTTGACAATAATAAAATTGAACAGCAAAAAAAAAAAAAAAAAACAAACTACAGATTGTAAGAATTAATTGTGATAAAAGTAATTTTAATGTGTGAACTTAAATGTTAAAATTAGAACTCCAATTCTTTTCATCATTTTTAAATATTAATTTAGATGTTAAATATCAAAATCTCTATCCACGATTTAACAAACAATTTGATCAACTCAATTGAAAATGGCTGATTTTACCATTTTACAAAGATGCACAAAGTCTAGGAACTTTATAATATAGTTTTAATTATAAGATATTTTTTTTTTGAACAAAAAGGAATCAATTCATTAATCAAAAGCCACACGGCATTTACAAATACAATCGGCACAGACGCTTAAGTGGATCGCTGTTGAATCCTTCCTAGAGGCAACCAAGCGATTTGAAGATGATTGAAAGTATGTACAAGTAGTTTTTTCCAACGAACTGTTCTGTGTAAAAGACCTTAGATGCGATCCCATAATAACCTTCATCCCTGAATCAAAACCATGAAAATCTTGCCGATCTATAACCTCGGCCAGGGAACACGCCAAAACCCAATCAAAACAAAAACTCAAACTCTCACAAGGAGAGACTAACAAAATCCAAATAAATTGGGAACTTATTAAAACCCAAATAAATTGGGAACTTATTGAAGAAACAAGATATGAAACAAGAAAATGAAAAGGGATTGAGGTTCTCCACCGGTGAAGACCGATGGAAGCCCCCTCAAAACTCTACGATGGAGGGTAGGATTTTAGAAAAAATATAGAGAAAGAGGCCTCTTTTTCTTATTAGCATATTTTACTCAATAATTATAAGATAGTTTTGATGTCGTATTCAATGTACTAGGAGGAATTCCATTTCTACAATATTTTAATTTATTTCCACGGATTTGATAGATTATATTCGTCAACTGCCTATATAGGCTTAATTATTTTATTGGTATCTAGCTAGTTTTCAAAATAAATTTGATTGTCGTTCATCACATATACGTAGTCAAAGACTCAAAAGGAAGTTTCTTCCTTAGTCATCATGATTCCTGCTTATGGAATGAAATTTATTTAGCTAAATTATGTATGAACATGTGTACGAAAGCTTTTTTCCTCCACTTATATAGATCGACTTTAGGTTGTATTCTATAAACGAACAGCCATGCATATATATCTTGGTTTGGTTTAAGTTAGTTATTATTAGTTTGATCGAAAATATTTTTGTAAACAATGTTTTTTGGATCTTGTTGCGCATTTATTTGAATTTTGGAAAATAGTTTTTAAAAAATATTGTTTGTATATTTATTTAGTTTTTTGAAAAATATTATCTAAATTTTCATGTATTCGCTTGATTTTTAAAAAAATAAAATATTTTTTAAGAGTTGACTTTTTTTGGAAAAGTAATAACTTGTTGGAAAATTACTTTCCCCAAAAGCAATTTTCAAATCGAATAAGTTTTCAACATTATTTCTTGTTTTTCGGCATTATTCGAGAATTTTCTTTTCTAGATTTTTTTCGATAATTATTTTCCAAGATATATAATTTTGAGAAATTTGTTTCTGAGAAATTTCCAGGAAAATATTTTTGAGAGATTAGTTCTCGAAAAATTTCCCGAGAAATTTTCTTTTGAGAAAACATACTCAAGCAATTATATTTGAAAATTTTTTTCTCGAGAAAAATTTTTCACAAAGAAAATTTCGTGAATTTTCTTTTCAAAAAATCTTTTTTCTAAATTTTTTTCCACGAGCCATTTTTTTCTCAAGAAAACTTTTAGGAAGAACTTTTTTGAAGAGAAAATTGGATATTTATATTTTTAGAAAAATATTTTTCAGGAAATTGTTTTTCTAGAAAATGATTTTTAAAGAAAAACATTTTTCAAAAAATTATTTTCAATCTTGTCTAACAAGAAATGATTCTCCACTATGAAACTCAAGTTCTCAGTAGACATAAACAATGTGTCAACTGTAATTTGTATCCGGAGAAATTTGCATCTATTCTTGTGCAAAGGTATCTAAAAATATCATAAAATTTTAATAAAGTAAATTTAATACTCTTAATATTACACCCTCGGCACATGAAACCGACTACGTTTCTACATTCGGTGATCTTGTTTACAATGTATAAAATTTCATATAAAATAGTTACAAGTATTAATTATACTATCTTATAGCCCGTGCAAAGTACGGGTTATTTTTATTTTTTTAAATTTGTTTATAGTTTAGTATATATAATATTTTAAACATTATTTTTAGTTTAGTATTAAATCTAAATTAATATGCTGGTTGTGGGAATCGATCCTTCAACCGTTCTATATAACATAATCTAGTATAGATTTTATAATAAAATGTTGTTGGCGGGATTCGAACCTTAGACCTTCAACTTTTAGTAGTGTTGTATCTAACGGTCATGATCAATTTGAATTTGAATTGAATATCTAACGGTTGTGAATGAGGATAACCAAAAATAAGGGGGTAACCAACTACAAATTATACCCCTTCGCTTATTATAATATAGTATAGATTCGCTAATCTTGTTACTACATCGGTAATCTGCAGTGTACACTTACGGTTTTTTAACGAAAGTTGGTTTACAATTCGTCAAATTTTCTTGGGTTATATAATCTCAAATTTTTCTTGGGTTATATAATCTCTAGTTGGTTTACAAATGAACTCCCCCTATCATCACGAGCCACACAACCTACTCCCACATGATTCCTCCCTTGCCTACAAGCTGCATCCAAGTTAATTTCCATCCACCCCTCCGGTGGTTTAGACCACTGGCGATTACTATTCTGAACAGCAGGTTTTTGAACTTGTTCCTCCTCTCGTGCCTTCCTCCAGTCGTTAAGCATATTCATCGCCATCGACTTAACCCCAAATGCTGACATGACTACCTTCTCCCAAACCCATTTGTTTCTCCTGGTCCACAACTGTTAACACAATATCACGCAAGTATACATGATCACAAGTAATATAGATAAAATCGAGTTCGTTCCGCAGAGATCTGGTATAGGTTTTAATTCAGTAGATGTACTTATGCAACAATGTATGGTTTTAACTCACTGCTAAGACAAATAACAATTGAGGTTTTTGATTATCTAAATTATACTAAAAGCAAAATATTAAACTAAGAATTAAATTAACTAATGAGAATTGAAATCGAATTTCTTATAAGAAAATAAACATGGGATCCTAACTTCATTAAATACTTTACTTAGATCTGACGCCTTTAATCACTATGTGCAATGGTTATGATATCTGATCGGATGACACGAAACAAGTACACGCTACCTGTCAGCATACGTATACCAAACTAAACATACATCCACAAAAGAGATAGAAGATGAATAGACACCAATTATGCTTAGACCCTATATGTCTATAGAATTTGAAAACATAACGATTGAAGAGCAAGTTATTCACAAAGATCACACAGGGCAATATAAGTATTTTCATCTCATACTACGAATCATATTGATAAACAATTATGAACCTATGCTAGCATGCCAAGTTCTAAATCTCAAGATCCACTTTCACTTCACAAGAGATTAACAATTCAATTTAGATGTTAGCTACGCATCTAAAAGCATTAAGATTAACCATACGAGGATATCAATTACACATTACACACAGATCTTTAAAGCATCAAGATACTAAGTTCCATAAATAAATCCATTAGAATCCCATGACAACGATTAGCTCATAATTGAACCGTTCATCGTCATGGGATTTGATGAAAACATGATAATAAACAAGATATGAATAAAAGAAGTAATTATATTAATAAAACAAAGAGTTGAGAAAACAAATGTAGAATCCAGAATAACACAAAAGATGAAGTAGATCTAGATCCGTTGCTTGTCACGAGCGTTGAATCCTTCTCTCCTTTTCTCCCTTGCAGATCAAAGCTATGATACAATAATAAAAACAATACATCCAAATTACAAGGCTAAGATGTGTTTTTATAGGCCTAGATATCTTGCCCAGCAAGAAAAACAACATACAATACAATTAGAAATAGGTTTGGATACCAAAAATACAACTAGAATTCGAAATAGGGTCAAAACGGACATTTTCAGGATTTTCTGTCGGACCTACGCGCCCCAGGCGCGTGCTACGCGCTCCAGGCGCACATTTCTGCTGTTTCACGCGCTTTAGGCGCACGTTTACGCGCTCCAGGCGCACGTTTACGCGCTCCAGGCGCGTAACTTCCTGCCAAAACTGATTTTCCTCCATTTTCTTCGTTTTTGAGTCGTTTTCTTCCGTTTTTTTGCCATTGCTTCCATAGTCAATTAACTTTACTTGGAACCATCATAAAATCTCAGTGCTTGACTCCAAACTTCATTCCATTTGCATAAATCAACTTCAAATTTGACGGAAACAGTAACCCTAATCGACATTCTTGCAAACCTGCACATTCAAACAAAACACATCAAAAATACCAAAAACTTAAGTCCAAGTACACCAATTCAAGCCGATATGGAACGTTTCAAGTGGATATAAAATCCACTTATCACACCCCCAAACTTAAACCGATGCTTGTCCTCAAGCATAAACAATTACAACTAACTAACTAGTACCACTTCCGTAGGTGATCACGGTTGCATTTAGCATATGCAATAAGCCCTTTAAACCCCTAGGCAGCCCTAGTGGACGAGTAAGGTCTCGTCAGGGCCTATAGCGAATGTACCCACAAAATCCATCTAACTAAACAATGCAATAACAATGCAATGCGTGAATGCAACTAATATGAAAATGCAATAATCCCCTTCAAACTAACCAAAACCAACTAGCAAGCAAATATCTCAAAGAATGCAACTAAATCCAAATAGAGCTCGACTAAGTCCCCGTATACTAATAATACATGACAGAAACGTGCGTGTGTGCGATGCTCATCAGAAATACTCCCAAAACTAGATCAAAACCATACCTATTCTTCGCCAAGACAATCACAGGTTTATAAATATAATAGATTGTAAACACTTCATAACTTAAGAACACCTCCATCATCATTCAAGTTAGACAAGAATTCATGATTTATTACTAACTACTACGACACATATATACAAGCATTCTTATTTAACCGTGCAATGGATGAGAGCCCGAAAGGCTTATACAATAATACCCATGTAGCGAGCGTTAGGTTAGTGGATCCCAAACCTCACAGGGCTTTAGGTCACTAGGCACATTGCCCCCATTGACCTTAATTGCTCGAGTATTAAAGAGCTCATCCTGGTTAATTTTGCATATAAACATTCACATAACTTTTTTTTCCTCAATTTTTTTTCTTCTTTTTTTTTCAATGCAATCTGGAATGAGAATTCTCAATTCCAACCCTAGACTACTCATATATATATGAGCCGGCTACTAGCCATTTGACACCTAGCCATTATTGACAACTAGCATGAAATTCCTAGTTTCCCCAAAACTTAGACTTTAGTGTTCTAGGCCATCAAGGGAATAACGAAAATTCTAAATATAATCAGGTGATTAAATCTCAAAACAACCAAACAAGCATAATCTCAACCTAGCCCAAAAGCAACCTAATGAGACTGTATAATTAGTTTTGTTTCTGAAACACATAAGTCAATTTCATAGAAACTATAAGTCAACCCTCTACTCATCATTACCACACTCAAATAGACATCTACCTACCAATCAGAATTAGCTCGCTCTAAGGGATCAGGAAAAATGCATGCCATGAAATGCAACTAACATGAACTTACATGGTATACGAAACAAAAACAGATTGCCCTACATGAAACAAACATAATTAATACGAACATATATGCATGAGTTACTACTATTATGCAACATGATATCTATATGAACACAATGACTCACAATCACAAATACCACATACTACTTATCCCCAAACCACCCCCAAACTTAAAATATTCAATGTCCCCATTGAATGGAAGGTAATATAAGGAAAAGTAGAAAAACATACCTACTTGTCGGAATATGAAAAACAAAATGCAACACAAATGCGTGGGTTGCCTCCCACGAAGCGCTTGTTTAGAGTCAATTAGCTTGACTACGCCATGCTTCCATTAAGGATGATAATAGTTGGCCTGGTCTTCTCTTCGTGAGACTTCATCATCATCACGGTGGCACACTTTCTACCCCTTCTCCTCACTTGGCCTATTCGTATAACAACTATGTCCTGTTCCAATGCCTTCCTCGGTTGACCCAAAATCTGTCAATTTGTAGAACAACACACATTCGCGAGCTTCGCTTGAATATAATGGAGGAGGGTAAATGTAAATTGCTGAAGCCTTTGGTTCCTCAACGAGAACTTCCATTGGCTCTAATGCGCTACCTCCATCTTTATAATCTGAGACAAGTAGAAGACCAGAATCTTTCCCATGGTCATAAGCCTCTTGGTACGCACATACCAATTCTCGAAATTTGTGTAGCTCACCAGTGTCTGTCCCAAATAGTGCCCTTTCCAAAGCATCCACCTCACTAGCATGATAAAATTCCTCACATAGGTTGCGAATGCTCACCTCTCCTTGGAATTTGTCTTCCTCAATAATGAATGTAGTACCTTGCTCCAATTCACCATTATTTTTTGGAATTGCCTCTGGTATGAATTGCTGATTCTCTTATTCCAAGGCACTCCTAACTTGAGCAACTATTCTTTTCAAAGATTTGATAGACGCTTTTTACAAGCCTCCTAATCTCCTCCATAGCATCAACCTCATCTGTTTGAAAAGTAGGAGTAGGTTGCTGATGTTGAAACTCTTCATTACCCAAAAAATATGACATATTTGGAACATCTTGCTGGTACTGTTGAGGATGGTACTGAAAATATGGTTGTTCCTCATAAGTGACATATGGATCAACTCCTTCGTAGTAACAATATTGTGAGGTCTCATGAACGCCTGAACATAGCTCACATTCCGTATCTCTATATGGCCATTTAATTATCTTTTCTGGGGCTACATCCTCGATGACAAGTTTCCGCCTTCTTTGCTCTTCAAAGGTGTCAGCAACAATGTTCTCTTCACTACCTGACAAGTTAGCAACAATAATAATAGGAAAATTAGATGATTGACCCAAATATACATACTTCAAGTGATCTGGTGGTTTAAGCTCGAGTTTGGAAACTTCTTCAACATGATGAGTTTCATTATTAACTACCAAAGACTGATCAAGAGTGGTAATTGACGGATTAGGAACGGAAGTGGGTGGTTCACCAATAGAAGTCTTATCAACAGACTTAGGATCAAAAGAACTCTCCTCAAGTTGAATTTCATGCTTAGAACAAATAGCATTCAATTCATCTAACATCTCATCTGAAGTAAAATTCCTATACAACTCATGAAGATCCTCATTACCCTCAATCAAAACATCTTCCTCAAGAAAAGACTCAATTGCACTATCCTCAAGATTTGACCATGAAACAACCTCATTAATCAACACCTTAGAATCCCAAAGATCAGCCAAGCCTAGTGACTCACACTCTTCCTCCTCATCACTATCCACCACATGTTCTGAAAAAATAGAATTTTCTTCTTTTTCTGTAGGATCTTGATCATGAATTTCTTCTTCATCCTCAATTGCTGAATTCTGATCGTTCGTGACAAATCCAGATTTGAGTGTTATGGCATTAACCTGCTCCATGCCATCTTGTTTTCCTGGATTTACCTCTGTGGCACTAGGAAGAACTCCCTGTGGTATGTTGAGTAAGGCACTTGCAATTTGTCCAAACTGATTCTCCAATGTCTTGAGAGATACCGCCTGACTTTTCACCATCAACCTCAATTCATCCACTTCAGATATTTCATTCGAAGATTGACCAGCATTCTCATGAGACTGTTGCTGAAATCCCGAAGGTTGGAATTGTTGCCTTGGAGCATACTGCTGCTGATAGCCTTGATCGTTGCTCCAACTGAAATTAGGATGATAAATGTTGGGAGCTAGCTGCTGCGATCTCTGAAAATTGCTCACAAACTGCACCGATTCAATAGATATGGCACATTGAGTCGTCTCATGTGCGCCCGCACATAGCTCACAAACACTAGAAACTTGAGGCACCCCATATTTGACATAGAATCCAATTTCTTATTAAGTGCCTCTAGCTGAGCTACTAGAGCTGTGACTGTATTAACTTCCAGAATTCCTGCTATTTTGTCTTGTGATAATCTCTGAATTGAATTCTGGTATTCATTTGCAGCCATCATCTCAATCAACTTATAAGCTTCCTCATAGCTCTTGGCCCATAGAGCTCCACCTGATGCTGTATCTAGCATGGGTGTTGACTGGGCACCGAAGCCATTATAAAAGCAGTTAATCACCATCAAATCAGGCATCCCATGATGTGGACACTTCCTTAGCATCTCCTTATATCGCTCCCAAGCCTCGCACAAAGACTCTCCAGACTGCTGTGCAATCTGAGTTATAGCATTCCTGATTGCTGCGGTCTTTGCCATGGGGAAAAATTTAGTGAGAAATTTCTGAGCAAGATCCTCCCATGTCAAAATAGAACCTGCTGGTAGAGAGTGCAACCAGCCCTTAGCTTTATCCCGTAGAGAAAATGGGAAAAGTCTCAATTTCACAGCATCCTCAGACACACCATTGATCTTGAAGGTGTCGCAGATCTCGATAAAGTCCCTAATGTGCATATTAGGATCTTCCGTTGAAGCACCCCCAAACTGAACCGAATTCTGCACCATCTGAATTGTGCTAGGATTGATTTCGAAAGTGTTAGCTGTAATAGCTGGCCTGACAATGCTAGATTGGATGTCATTGATCTTTGGTTGAGAGTAATACATCAATGCTTTCGCTGCTGCTGTTGGTTCTCCCTTTGCTACTTGAAACACATAGAACTAAACAACTATATAAGAAATAATCCGAGTCAGTGAACTCTAACGACCACTGATGACAAGCACATAAACTAAAAATAAAACACCGATGATCCCCGGCAGCGGCGCCAAAAACTTGTTAAAACTAATATCACGCAAGCGTACGTGGTCACAAGTAATATATGAATAAGTCGAGTTCGTTCCCACAGGGATCTGGTTTAGGTTTTAATTCAGTCAATGTACCTATGCAACAATGTATGGTTATTACTCACTGCTAAGACAATTAACAAGATTGGGATTGATTAACTAAAATTAACTAAAAAGGAAATTAACAAACTAAGAATTACTTAACTAATGAGAATTGTAATCGAATTACTTCTACAAGAGTAAACATGGGATCCTAACTTCATTAAATACTTCGCTTAGATCTGACGCCTTTAATCACTAAACTACAAATCCGAACTAAACAAGATAGATGAGAAAAACAAATCCGAGTCATTGAAATCTAACGACCACTATTGACAAGCACATAAACTAAAAATAAAACACCGATGATTCCCGGCAGCGGCGCCAAAAACTTGTTAACACAATATCACGCAAGTATATGTGGTCACAAGTAATATAGATAAAATCGAGTTCATTCCGCAGAGATCTGGTATAGGTTTTAATTCAGTAGATGTACTTATGCAACAATGTATGGTTTTAACTCACTGCTAAGACAAATAACAATTGAGGCTTTTGATTATCTAAATTATACTAAAAGCAAAATATTAAACTAAGAATTAAATTAACTAATGAGAATTGAAATCGAATTTCTTATAAGAAAATAAACATGGGATCCTAACTTCATTAAATACTTTACTTAGATCTGACGCCTTTAATCACTATGTGTAATGGTTATGATATCTGATCGGATAACACGAAACAAGTACATGCTACCTGTCAGCATACGTATACCAAACTAAACATACCTCCACAAAAGAGATAGAAGATGAATAGACACCAATTATGCTTAGACCCTATATGTCTATACAATTTGAAAACCTAACGGTTGAAGAGAAAGTTATCCACAAAGATCACACAGGGCAATATAAGTATTTTCATCTCATACTACGAATCATATTGATAAACAATTATGAACCTATGCTAGTATGGCAAGTTCTAAATCTAAAGATCCACTTTCACTTCACAAGAGATTAACAATTCAATTTAGATGTTAGCTACGAATCTAAAAGCATAAAGATTAACCATACGAGGATATCAATTACACACCACACACAGATCTTTAAAGCATCAAGATACTAAGTTCCATAAATAAATCCATTAGAATCCCATGACAATGATTAGCTCATAATTGAACCGTTCATCGTCATGGGATTTGATGAAAACATGATAATAAACAAGATATGAATAAAAGAAGTAATTATATTAATAAAACAAAGAGTTGAGAAAACAAATGTAGAATCCAGAATAACACAAAAGATGAAGTAGATCTAGATCCGTTGCTTGTCCGTCACGAACGTTGAATCCTTCTCTTCTTTTCTCCTTTGCAGATATAAGCTATGATACAATAATAAAAACAATACATCCAAATTACAAGGCTAAGATGTGTTTTTATAGGCCTAGATATCTTGCTCAGCAAGAAAAACAACCTACAATACAATTAGAAATAGGTTTGGATACCAAAAATACAACTAGAATTCGAAATATGGTCAAAACGGACATTTTCAGGATTTTCTGTCGGACCTACGCGCCCCAGGCGCATGCTACGCGATCCAGGCGCACGTTTACGTGCTCCAGGCGCGTAAACTTCCTGCCAAAACTGATTTTCCTCCATTTTCTTCCTTTTTGAGCCGTTTTCTTCCGTTCTTTTTTCCATTGCTTCCATAGTCAATTAACTTTACTTGGAACCATCATAAAATCTCAGTGCTTGACTCCAAACTTCATTCCATTTGCACAAATCAACTTCAAATTTGACGGAAACGGCAACCCTAATCGACATTCTTGCAAACTGCACATTCAAAGAAAACACATCAAAAAAACCAAAAACTTAAGTCCAAGTGCACCAATTCAAGCCGATATGGAACGTTCAAAGTGGATATAAAATCCACTTATCAAAAACCCCCAACATAACAGCTGTGATAGTCCCTAACTTTTGTAATGCTACAGTATCTCAATGAATAGTAATTTTGTGGATTTATGAAAAAAATTAAGTAATTACTCTATGTGCAAATCGGAAAATGGATAAGTTGAAATCATATTATTGTTGTACTATAAAAATGAGTGACTGGAAATGATCACGGATTTTGAAGATTCTCGAGTAGGGACTCTAAAGGTTTTTGATTTCAATTGAGTCTTTATGGCAAAGAATATTTCAATGGATTTGGATTCGAATGTTTATATGCAATGAATGATGTAAATGGTTGACAAGGTAGATTAGAATAATCTATCGTCTAAAAAGGAACTTATGGTATCCTAAAAAGGAGCTATTCTCATGTCATCCAAATCGATATCTGGTAAAAGTCCAGTGGTTCTGTAAAAGAGTTAGGGAACGCTCGAGAAAGCGTGAGAGCATTTTCTAAGTACAAGGAATTAAACGGAATGAGAATAAACCCTAGAAAGGAACAAAGCAAAGGATTACCACCGGAACTTGGATTAATAAACGAATCGGGATTAAACGAGTATGAAGAACTAAACAACCTAGATTAACATTATAACAAGGTGTTAGATATTGATTCAAGTGATGATCAAGATCTGGACTACTGATCAGATACTGATGCTGACGTCATTAGTATTGCACCGTCTGGATTGTGTTATCATCAGGATTGGAAGCTGATCAGGATTTCATGAGGATATACATCAGTCCAGGAATCTAGGAAGATTGACATGTCGGTTCCTAATTTATAGGAATGCAGCTATCATTCAAGATATGTATTAAGAAACGTATGTAATTGATTTGATATATCTTGTAATTGATAGTGTATCTGTGTACTGTATATAAACACAGTTTAGGTTTTACTTAACAGTAATCGCTTACACGAACTATCTTGTAACCTAGCAGCTCTCAAGAACATAAGAATTTCTTGAGAGAGTTTGTAACAGTTTTATATCAGAGTTAATAAAGCTGTTACTTATTCATACTTGTGTTATTATTTCTGTTTAACTCGAAAATCTTATACAATTGTATTCAACCCCCCTTCTACAATTGTTAATTACTGAGCAACAATTGGTATCAGAGCAAACTGATTTACTACAATCAGAAATGATCTTAACATGTCGACAAGCAAGTATGAAAGTATTAAAATCCCTGTTCTTAAAAAGGCTGAATACCCCACATGGAGGGTAAAGATGTTGATGTATCTAGAGGCAACTGATCCTAACTATCTTGATCGAATATATGATGGACCATATATCCCTAAGAGACTGGTTGCTAGAACATATACTATACTTGAGCACTATGTTCAGAAGACAAAGGCTGAATGGACTCCTGAGGAAAAGGCTGAAGTACTCAGAGATGCAAAGGTGAAGAACATTCTTCATAATAGTCTTGATGTTGTCATGTCAAATAGAGTGATAGCATGTAAAATTGCTAAGGAAATCTGGGAAACTTTAGAGACTCAATGCCAGGGTACTGAATCTATCAAAAGAAACAGAAGGGCTCTGTTGATTCAAGAGTATGAGCAGTTTGATGCAAAATCTGATGAGAGTCTCACTGATCTGTATGATAAATTTCTGACACTATTGAATAATCTATCTCTGGTAGGTAAAGAGTATGAACCAGAAGACTCAAATACCAAGTTTCTTAGAGCTCTGCCTGAGGAGTGGGATACTCAAACCTCTATCATTAGGCATCAGTATGATCTTAATACTGTATCTCTTGATGAAGTCTATGGGATGTTAAGAACCCATGATCTTGAGATTCAACAGAGGAAGAATAAGAAGACCAACAAAGCAAAGGCTGTTGCTTTGAATGCTGAATCAAAATCAAAAGGAAAAAGCGTGGAGGTTTCAAGAAGAAGAACTAGAGTCGTTGAGTCCAATACTGATGACTCATCATCAGATCCTGATGCAAATCCTGATACTGATACTGATGATGACTCTACTGATTCTGATATGATGGAAATGGTTGTTATGATAGTCAAGGGTTTCAAGAAGATGAAGTTCAGAAAGGCTAGAAGACAAAGCAACTTTCAGAAGAAACCTGTCAATACTGACAAGAACAGGTACAAGAAGAATAAAAGCAAAGGCAGCAAGTTTGACAAGTCAAAAGTCAAATGCTACAATTGTGATGGAATGGGTCACTTTGCAACTAAATGCAAAAAGACCAAAACCAAAGCTCTAATCTCATCTAGCAAGGATTGGATGGATTCTTCCTCAGACTCTGAAGAAGAAAAAGTGAACTATGCACTAATGCCAAATGTGGATGAGATTGCTGCTCCTTGAAATAAGGTACCTGAAGTTGTTTTTGATTTTGATACTGATAATGTCTCTGAGTTAAGATCTTTCTTAAAGTCTCTGCATATTAGCTTTAAAAGTCAATCTCTTGAAAATGCTAGAATAATATTTGAGATGTCAGAATTGACTAAAAGAAATGATCATCTAGAAGCTGAGTTACTCTTCATGGAAGAAGTACAAAATGAATGTGATAAGGCTAAGCACATAAAGCTATAAATGGAGTTTAAATGTACTGCACTTGAAAAGGAACTTAATGAAGCTAATGAGAAACTCAGAACCTGGACACACTCTGGAAAGAAAACACACGATCTTATCACAGATAAGAACTGGAAAGAAGGTCTAGGTTATAAACCAGAGGACAAAAAGAAAAATAAAGGTAAAGTTGTTACTGCTGAAACAACTAAATCAGGAAGTGTTGTTGTGAATGAGTCAACAAATCCAAAAACCTATAGACATGTAATGGATAGAACAAAGACCAAATTAAAACCTGTCAAGTATGTGTATCCAGAAAATCCCAACTCTACTTTAGAAAAAGGATCTACTTCTACACAAAATTCTAAGTCTAAGTCTGTCAAAAATATAGGTCTTTTGTCTAAGAAACAACTCGGAGACAGAATCTGTGAAGTGACAGATAGAGAGAAAACCACTACTGCTAAGAGGAATAGAAATGGTAAAATTGGAATAAACAAAGAGAATAATTATAAGTATATTCCAAATGCAGCAAGGAAAACATGCTTTAATTTTGGTAACTCTAATCATCTTGCTATTGATTGCAGGAGGAGTAAAAAGAAGGCTACTGTAGTTCCTAAGTTTGACATTAGGAATAGATCAGTGTTTTATAAACCACAGAATCCTTGTTTTCACTGTGGCAGTAAATGGCATTCTATCTATACATGTCAAGAATACCATAGTTTGTACTACAACTATTATGATCCCTTGCCAAAATTTAATAAAAGTGCAAATTCTGGTAGAACAAAGAGTCTGAATACTAAGCATGCATCTGTTAATTCTGATAATGACAAAGCAAATTCTGATGGATTTAAATCTGACAGAACTGCTTTTGTTAAAAAGACTTCTGCTGCTAATAGTGTTAAATTGCATGAAAAAAGAACCCAACAAGTGTGGGTTCTTAAAAATTCTAACTGAGCTCTTTATGTTTCTGATTTCAGGGTAAAAAGAAAAATGTGTTAGTCATGGATAGTGGATGCTCTGTGCACATGACAGGAAACAAAACCTTGCTATCAGAATTTGAGGAGAAAGCTGGCCCAACAGTGTCTTATGGAGATGGCAACATTGGACAAACTTTGGGATATGGCAATATAATCATTGGAAATGTCATCATTGAAAAGGTAGCTCTGGTGAACGGACTCAAACACAATCTGCTTAGTGTGAGTCAAATCACAGACAGAGTTTATCATGTCGACTTCAATGATACTCACTTTGAAGTGATCAGTAAAACATCTAGAAGGATTGTCTTGACTGGTCAAAGACGTGGTAACATTTATGAAGCCAATGTCTACACCAACACTGATGGTCCCTCAACATGTCTCATCAGTAAAGCAACAGTAGATGAAAGTTGGAATTGGCACAAGAAGCTTTCTCATCTCAACTTCAACAACATCAATGAGTTGGTTAAGAAAGATTTGGTAAGAGGATTACCAAAGGAGTTATATACTCCTGATGGACTCTGTGATGCTTGTCAGAAGGCTAAACAGAGAAGGACATCATTCAAGAGTAAATCTGAATCCTCAATTGATGAACCATGTCACATGTTACATCTTGACTTGTTTGGACCAGTCAACGTTATGTCCATCAGTAAGAAAAGGTATACTATAGTCATTGTTGATGAATATACTAGATTTACCTGGGAGTATTTTCTGCACAGAAAAGATGAAACAGCAGAGATACTTTTGGACCACGTAAGACTCATTGAGATTGGCACAAAGTACAAAGTTAAGATTCTAAGAAGTGATAATGGAACTGAATTCAAGAATTCAGTAATGGAAGAGTTCTGCAAGTACAAAGGAATAGTTTAACAATTCTCTGCTCCTGGCACACCCCAGCAAAATGGAATAGTTGAAAGAAAGAACAGAACTCTTATTGAAGCTGGCAGAACAATGTTGGAGGAAGCTAAACTACCTACATATTTCTGGGCAGAAGCAGTCAACACAGCATGCTACACTCAGAACATTACTCTAATCAACAGACATGGTGTCACTCCTTATCAAATGATTAAAGAGAAGAAGCCTAGTCTGAAACACTTGCATGTGTTTGGTTGCAAGTGCTTTGTTCTTAGACCTCATCCTGAACAGCTAGAAAAATTTGAAACTAAAGCTGATGAGGGCATTTTTATTGGTTATCCAACTTCAAGAGCCTTTAAAGTATACAACCTAAGAACAAGGATAGTCATGGAGTCTATCAATGTTTCTTTTGATGATAAGAAGATAACAAGAATTGCTGAAGACTCGCATGACAGTTTGATCTTTGCAAATGAAGCTACCAAGAATTCTGATGAAGTAATGTCAGATACTGATACTCCATCAGATCCTGATGATCGACCAATGCCTGATGAAACAACAGTTACTGAAGATGATTCAAATAATGTAAATATTGAGGGGGAGCAATAGCAAAATACCATCAGTATTGAAACAACTCAAACATCAGGAGGAGAATCATCAGAAACAGATTGAAGTGATAATCCTGACAGCACTTCAGGAGGAGATAGCACTATCTCAGGGGGAGCTTCTAATAATTCTAGTTCTTTTGAAGATAATACCAATCAAGGGGGAGCATCCAACTCATGAAATGATCTACCATAAGCAAGGAAATGGACCAAAAGCCATACTCCTGATTTAATTCTTGGGAATCCTGATGCAGGTGTTAAAACCAGAAGTGCAACACAAAATGAATGCCTCTATAATAATTTTTTGCCAAAGGAGGAGCCTAAAAAGGTTAAAGATTCACTCAAGGATGCTGATTGGGTTACAGCAATGCAAGAAGAACTGAATGAATTTGAAAGAAATGAAGTTTGGAAACTAGTACCAAGACCAAAAGGTAGATCAATTGTTGGTACAAAGTGGGTGTTCAGAAACAAGATAGATTCAGATGGCACTATTGTGAGGAATAAAGCAAGACTAGTTGCAAAGGGGTACTCTCAACAGGAAGGAATAGACTATGATGAGACTTTTGCTCCTGTTGCAAGGCTAGAAGCCATCAGAATTTTTCTGGCATATGCAGCCCATAAGCAATTCAAAGTTTTCCAGATGGATGTTAAAAGTACTTTTCTGAATGGAGAATGGGAAGAGGAGGTATATGTTGAACAACCTCCTGGTTTCATTGATCCTAAATATCCAGATCATGTCTATAGATTGGATAAAGCACTTTATGGACTAAAGCAAGCTCCAAGAGCCTGGTATGAAACTCTAGCTCAATTCTTACTGGAAAGTGGTTTCAATAGAGGTACAATTGATAAAACCTTGTTTTATTTGAATCATGGGAAGGACTTGCTGTTAGTTCAGATTTATGTTGATGATATCATTTTTGGGTCAACTAACCCCAAATTGTGTGAGAAATTTTCAAAACTGATGCAGTCTAGATATCAAATGAGCATGATGGGAGAAATGAGCTATTTCTTAGGTCTGCAAGTTAAACAGACTGATGATGGAATTTTTATCAATCAGTCAAAGTACACAAAGAATGTATTGAAGAAGTTTAATATGCAAGACAGTTCTACTGCTACAACTCCCATAGCTACAGCTACAAAGCTTGATCCTGATCAAGGTATTGAGGTAGATGTAACTAACTACAGAGGCATGATAGGCTCACTTTTGTATCTAACAGCTAGCAGACCAGATATCATGTATGCAACCTGTCTATGTGCAAGATTTCAGGCGAACCCCAGAGAACCACATCTCATTGCTGTTAAAAGGATTTTCAGATACTTGAAAGGCACTGTATCACTTTGCCTTTGGCATGCTAGAGAGTCTGACTTTAATCTATGTGGTTACTCAGATGCTGATTTTGCAGGATGCAAAATAGACAGGAAAAGTACTCCAGGCAGTTGTCAGTTTCTTGGAGGAAGAATTGTTTCTTGGTTTAGTAAAAAGCAAAAGTCTATATCCACGTCAACTGCAGAAGCTGAGTACATAGCTGCAGGAAGCTGTTGTGCTCAAATCATGTGGATGAGGAATCAGCTAATGGACTATGGTTTGTCATATTCAAAAATACCTATTTATTGTGATAACCAGAGTGCTATTACTATGACAGGAAATCCAGTTCAGCATTCTCTTACTAAGCATATCAGTATCAGATATCATTTCATAAGAGAACAAGTACTGGAAGGGACAATCGAACTCCACTTTGTTCCTACTGATCAACAGCTAGCTGATATATTCACCAAGCCACTACCTGAAGCTACTTTTACAAAATTGGTGAATGAATTGGGAATGGTAAACTATGAGAGTTTCTGAGAACAAGGGGAGACCAAATACTGATGAGTGTCAGATCCTGATGCATGTCGAATACTGATGAGAAGTCAATCCTAACGTCAGTCAAACATCAGATCCTGATGCAATGGTTTGGTTATCAGTACAATATGTATACTACAAGTAATCCCTAATTGTTCTGTTCCTGATTTAACTATGGTTATTGTTGATGAATTTGTTACTTATATGATTACTTTAATTAGTTTTCATTTTCTTTGATTTAATTCTTTGAAGAACAATTCATAAACATAAAATTTGTAGAACACATTGAATAAATTAGAGAAATAGGATTCTTCATTAATAATAAGAAAGAGATTACATGCAAGTATTACATCTTTTTATTCTCTCTATCTACTAATCTATTCAACAGGAAAATAAAAAGTGAAGTCCAAACCACTCCATTGTTAGCAGCCATCCCAGATCCCATCTTTGCCACTTTGTTTGGGTGGAAGTTGAAGGGATAAGGTTATTTTTGCTGACATATTCATTAACAATGGTTGGTGGTGTTGGATAAGGATGCCTAGAGGAAAGCCATGTTAATGTTGCTTGAAGAGCAGCATCGATGTCGATCACTCTTGCAGGCTTTTCTCTCTCGATTTCTTCAAGATTGGCATCCATCTGCAGCCACAGAGTTTCAAGCTGCCTTTCCCAGTCAAAGGCATCAAACTCTTCACGAGTATAACTGAAGATATCTCTGTTCTCTACGAGATGGAGAATCTTTTCCTTGATGGTAAGTTTTGACATTGTTTAACGGTGTGTTGTGTGAAGGGTTTTTGATTTTGAAGAGAGAATGAAAGATTAAAGGGATAGTGAACAAGTCTCTAGGCGTTAAATAGAGATGGGTGAGTAACAAAGTACTAAAACGCTTCGTATTCTGGTTTTTAATGGTTCCAGGTATTTTAAGAGAGTGTTATGTGATTTTTTTTTTAAAATCAAATATTTTATTGTTATATTCACAAATGCACTTCTTAAAATTACGAGCGCGTGTATTTCACTCATTGATACATATAGATACACAACGTGTCATATACGGTTAACACCACTCTCTCATGTCACACAAATCGATTACTGACACCTGTTTTGAGAAATTATTAGTTGTCTAAAATCAATTTAATTCACTAAATTGATTCATTATTCTCAAAACTATCAGTATTGTTCTCTTCTCTGCGCGAATATAAACCCTAATTGCACAAAATTTCAATCTCTCTTTGTCACACCAAAAATGGAGAATTCATCATTTGTAAACAATAAGGTTGTTATCAATGGTGTTACTTTTGCTCCCAACAATTATGTTGCTATTCTTGACCATCAGGAACTATCGAATGACTTTCATATCATTCAGGATTTCTTGGCGTCTAGTCCGATTCATTATGCTTTAACGGCACCCGCCAAAGTCTCTTTCAAGTGTGTGATGCAGGTTTGGAAGACTGCTGTCTTTGGTGTTCTTGAACCTTCAGGAAGACCTAATCTGACCTTTATGCATAATGGAGTTACACATCATGTTACTCCAGAAGTAGTTTGTGAAGCTCTGCACTTACCTTCTCTAAATGGTAAGACTCCAACAACAATTTCTGATGCTTCATTGTTGGAATTTTCTACGAGTCTTGGTTACAATGGAAATCCAAGAAAGTTTGGAGAGCTATACAGAACTAAGCTAAAGAAGGAATGGAATTTCTTCTTTGATACCATCAGTAGGTGCTTCTTGAACAAAGTCTCTAACTTTGATGCACTGCCGACGGCTTCAGTTCACATTGGGTACTCTATAATCCATGATACTGTATTTGATTATGGGTCTTTCATTCTGAGAGCATTAAATGTTAGGAAAATAGATAAATGTGGTTATGTCTGTTTTATTAGATTTTTTCAACTAATATTCTCTCACTTATGTCCCAATGTTGATTTTGAAAATGATACAGTATTGCCTATCTGTAAGATTTCAGAAAACAATATCAAATCTTTGATTAAATCAGATAAGGCTGATGGTTTTGAGGGAAATCCATATATTCCTAAGGGGGTCTGGCTTCTCTTGAAAAAGAGATTGCCTGAACTTTATGGCCCAGCTACAGGTGCTATGGGACAGGACCAAACACATTCTGTTCCTGACACAAGCACACATCATAAACAGTTACCTAAACAGTCAACCACCTCTGGTGTCTCTCAAAAGACATCAGTTGTAAAAGAAAAGAAATCAGCTAGATCTGATGTGTCTGGCAGACAATCAGGATCAAAGGATTTCTCCACTTCAACCCTCACTAAAAAGAAGTCACAAGGAGGTAAACAAGAAGTTCAGATTGATGAATCTTTGATGAAGGCTGGAGCATATAAAGAAACAGGTGAAAAGAGGAAGTTTTTGCAACAGGTCTCTGATTCTGATAGTGATGATGACAAGACCATCTCTATAATCATGAAGAAAAAGGAAATTGCTGCTCCTGTTGTTGCTGAATTGGTTAATCCAATAAAGCAAAAGAAGAGAAGAAGAATAGTCAACAAGAGTCAGTATTCTATTCCTGAAGATATGCAAAAGCTTAATGATGATATTGATCTTGATGAGTCATCAGTTCCTGACACATCTGTCATTCCTGATCTCTCTACTCCTGATACATCACCTGTGAAGACTGTTGAAATTTCTGATTCTCCAGCACCTACATCTCCTAAGAGAAGAATAATTGAGATGTCTGTGGATGAAGTAAATGCTATTGCTGCTCAGCTTGGTCATAAACCAACACCTCTTCAGATAAAGAGACAAGCTGAAGCAAAGGTTTTTAGCAGACTGAAGAAACAGAGGATCACTTCGCCTCTAAAAGGATCAAGCCCACAAGAATCTGAACTTCAAAGGAGTTCAGAAGCTATTGAAGATCCAGTCACACAAGAACCACCCACTCAAAGTGTGGGTGTAGACATTTCTGAAGGAATGGTCCCACAAGAACCACTTTCTCAAAGGGAAGGTGAAGATAAGAACATTCCTGCCCCACAAGAACCATCTTCTCAAAGTGAAGATGCAGGCTCACATCAGCACAGGAGATTTCTAACACTGCATTTGAGGGAAGCACACAAGAACCTTTGACTCAAAGTGTTAAAGCAGCTTCACAACCTCATACTACACAAGAACCATTGGTAGTAAATACTGATGCAAGTCATTCTCCAGTTGCAGATGTCCATCCTGATGAAAATATTTCTGATCCAAATATTCCACTGCTCATTGAACCACTTTCTTCAAGACCAATGGAATCTATCTCAACTTCATCAGGTAATACTTCTATTTCTGCTTCTCTTACTGATAGTATGATTACAGATAGACCTGAAACAAGGGATACCTCTATCTATATGACTTCAGTCCACTCCTCTCAGCCACCTCTTATTTCTTTGAATTTGTTGAGCCAGAACCTTTCTTGTGAGAAAGAGAGTGAACATTTAGAGAAAAATAAGAGTGAAGAGAGGTAGTCTCCTGAACTGGCAAAAGGAGAGGTAGAAAAGAGTGAGAAGTTTCAAACTTCTAGTGAGGTAGCAGTTACTATTGAAAGTAACTTAGGTAATGTTATGAGAAGTGATGAGATCACTTTACAAAAACAGAGAGATTTAGGAATTGTTTCTACTTTGAATGCAGGTTTTCAGGATACAACAGTCCCATCTACTGTTGATTTAAAAATGAAAGGAGTTATGAATCCTGAAGACGATGTGGATGATAAAATTCCTGAGGCTAAAGATAGCTCAGATGATGATGATGATGATGATGATGATGCTGATCATGATTCTGAAGCAGCTCAGCTTAAAGCTGTCATGAAAGCAAGTCTAGGATCTACTTATGGATCATCCAGTCACTTTATGGAGTCTATGGGTAAATCTACAGCTGCTCCAGTTGAGATCATAGGAGATTACAGCAATCTTATTCTTGAACATATTCAAGCTGCTAGATGATCTGAATGGTATACTGAGTGGAATCAGTCTTCTGCTGATATAAATTTCAATAATGCACTTTTTCACTCAGGGCATATCGCTACTAAGATTTCTGATCCTAATCTTAAAGCTCATCTGAAGACAACAACTATTCTGGAAAAAGGGCTGAAGGATGAAATTAATTCTGTAAAGAGTGATAATGAAAAATTTCATTCTCGGTTTATTAAGGATTATTCTGAAATTGCCACTGCTAAATAGCTTCAACGTTTAAGCACTGCCTTCACCACAAGGATGGATACCTTGGAAGATAAGGTTGTCACTATGTCCTCCAGAATGACAAATATTGAAGATTCTCTACAACTTATCTTATCTTTATTGACTGATCCTGATGATGCTACTAATGTCAAAAAGGGGGAGAAGGTAGTCAAAACAAAATGCACACCTGATCTAGTTGTAAGAAAGGATGATGATACTTCTGGAAATGATGGTGGTGCTCAGTCACATGTACTAGGAACCTCTGATGCTGCTTTGGTAACACGGAGAAGTCAGTCACAAACTCAAACCAAGCGGTCAACTCATGTTTCTGAATCTGGGAAGAAAACAGTAAGAACAATGGTGCAATCTCAAATCCTGACAGAAGAACAATTTTTGTCACTTGGTCAAAGTCAAAGGCAAACACTTCCTACAATTCTTGAAGGTGATGAAGATTTGCTAATTACTAATGTAGAAGATGCTCCTCATCTTTTTGAGAAGATTACTACTGGGACAGGTGATAGTGAAATTTTATATCACACTAGTACTAAGGTTCATCAGTATCATACTGAGAAGGCACTTGCTTTAACTTTTGAAGAAAATCCAAATATGACTACTGATGAGATCTTAGAAGAACAAAACAGGATTCTTGAAGAGATTGCTAGACAAAAAGAAGCTCCTGCTGCAAGAAGAGAGAGAGGCAGAGGAGATAGAAGAAGAGGAAGAGGAAGAAAGCCTACTCAAACAAGTTCAAGACACACAAGGTCTGGTGGAATAACGATTGAGGAGATACCTGAAGATTCTCAGAAAGTAAAGAAGAAGAAATCTCCGTTACTTCTTACATTGACTCCAGATAACAAATTTAATGTACCTGAAGAAGCTGCTGATGAAAGACCTCAGTTAGCTAGAAAAGGTGAAGTTACTGTGAGGACTACTCAATCTGCTGTTCCTGATTCTGATGAACCTGAAATCTTAAAAGAACTTGAGGTTATGATTCTTGCTGATGTGGTTGAAATTCACAATCTGGAAGTTGATGAACAAGAAAAGGAGGTCAGAAAAAGAGCAAAAGATACTGAGGTTGAAGAAACCAGAAAGTACTTGGAAGATCTGGCTGGTTCAAACAGATTGTTGTGGTATGATCGAAATAGACTTGTTCCAGAACATCGATAGAATGATACACCAGTAATAGGAAAGAAAAGCAAGAATTGGAAGAACAGAGTAAGCAACTATAGAAAACCAGTTGTTTTCAAATCTGTTGGAGTAATTACAGGACCTTCACTGTCTGATGAATCTTCATTGGTTGCTAAAGTTGAATCTGCTGAATCTCTGCCACTGTGGACGAGTATGCAATCTGGTTTGAAGGGTTAAGAACCTGGAACAAGAGGAGGTATTGGATTTCGTAATGAAGAAGTTGTTTTTATATCTCAAACAGATCAACATTTTCTTGTTAAGAGGATTGGGGATGAACTAACTGTTGATGATCTTTGGGAACTAGAATCTGTTACTATTGTTGCTTGCAATGTGGATTCAAAGAAGATAGAGAAATTGCTATATTTCATGAAAGACAAAAGTGTCAAGAAGCTGTCTATTCATGAGGTGTTGTGCAAATCAACAAAAGAGTTAAAATATGTTCTCTATTTGCTTGAAAATAGACAGATCCCTGATAAAGAAGCCAGTGTTTACAATAACTGGTGTACCATGATCTTCAGAATAATCAAGTCCAGATATTTAGAAGGAGGATCAAGGTATGATGGTAATTACACTCCCATGTACTTGAATACAGAATGACAAGAAGTTGAAATGCAAAAGGGTTCAGCTGTTAAAGAAGTGATATTTTATCAAGAACAATTATCTCTGAATCCTGGTGGAAGAGATCTTGCATACTTACTATTGGGAGAGTTAGATTTACCAAGAAGCTCAATTCAGAATCTTAGAGCTGGAATCTTTCAGATTGGTAAAGGTGATGAAGAACTCAGAAATCTGAAGAAAAGGTTAATTCAAATTCTCTGTGATAAAGAAGAAGAGTTATTATCAAATTTCTTGCAGATGAGTAATTTCTTTGTGAGAATTTCTGAGACTAAGCTTGAGGATTTCTTGTAATATTTTGTTTTGAGTTTTTGACATCACCGAATCAAGGAATTTGTGCTTTATTTCATAAAGTACAAATTGGGGGAGATTGTTAGATATTGATTCAAGTGATGATCAGGATATGGACTACTGATCCGATACTGATGCTGACGTCATCAGTATTGCACCGTCAGGATTGTATTATCATCAGGATTGGAAGCTGAGAAGGATTTCATGAGGATATACATCAGTCCAGGAATCTAGGAAGATTGACATATCGGTTCCTGATTTATAGGAATGCAACTATCATTCAAGATATGTATTAAGAAACGTATGTAATTGATTTGATATATCTTTTAATTGATAGTGTATCTGTGTACTGTATATAAACATAGTTTAGGTTTTACTTAACAGTAATCGCTTACACGAATTATCTTGTAACCTAGCAGCTCTCAAGAACATAAGAATTTCTTGAGAGAGTTTGTAACAATTTTATATCAGAGTTAATAAAGTTGTTATTTATTCATACTTGTGTTATTATTTCTGTTTAAGTCGAAAATCTTATACAATTGTTAATTGTTAATTACTGGGAAACACAAGGATATATACCACATTATCATTTACCAAAATCATTAATACATTAATTGGAAATTCAAAGACAAAACTACATGATCATCCATTATGACATCATTGCTTACATCATCAAGTTAGGCCACTTTCCACTACCTTTTAACCAAGGATTATCACTAAACATCTACTAAACTCTAGAATCTAGCAAGCCAACACAAAAAAAAATCTCTCATCTTCTCCTTCATTACCCCATTCGCCCATTCAAGAAAAAAGGGAGAAAAAGAAAATCCAAAACCCTAGTATCAAGCCACTAAAACTCAAGGGAAAATTCATGGAGCTTTCTTACATATAGACTAAGGTATGTATTAAATTTGAGAGCAAACAAACTTCATTTGCCTGGTTAATAAATTCATCAAAGTTGATGGATGAATAGTGATGAATAATAACTTCAAGAACTGACTTTGTTTTCTTGGTTTCTTTGGATGATTAAAGCTATATTAAGGTGATACAAGGATTATACAAGGCTTACTCCAAGGAAGGTATACCACTTGAAACCCTAGCATGAATCTTGAGTTTATGGTTGGTTTTTAGGTTAAACTTGTGTAAAGTATGAAATTATGGTTATATAAATGTTTACAAGTGTTTTGATTGATTATGGAAGAGTATTGTGCTTGAACCATGGCTGCTATGATAACCACATGGTGTATGGATTGTGATATGTCTTGGATAATGAGTTTGGAGGAGTAAAAATTTGGAAAGTATGAAAGTATAGCCATTATAATGCCCGATTTTTGTTAGAACAAGAACTACCTTGTTAAGGCAGTAAATCCCGAATTGGTTAAGGACAGCAAGACATACCAAATGGTCATGATAAGGTAGATCTTGGTTCATAGATCATTTTGATATAAAGTACGTAAAAATCTGAGGAACGGTATAGGAGATATGGCCAAAATCGTAAAAGTGGTTCGAAAACCTAAGTGCAAGTTCGTAACTTCAATTGAACTCCCTTAGCATAAGTGATTCAGTTGCGAATCTTAATAATTAAATAGTAGAGGTCATAAGGAAGGTGTGGAAGGAAACCTCATGTCGATAGGATAATTTTTCGATTTTATAAAAATGTTTAAGTCCAGGGTACACTAATGGAATACCCCTTAAATGGACAAAAGGTAATCTTCTCGAGTAAATGGCCGACTTAAACCCTTTACGGCTTGAATACCTACTAAGTGGTTAAGGTAATTGTGTTAACTAATATTGAAATATAATGGGATATATTTCTAGCGGTGATTCTTTTCGTTTCTATAGATACTCGAAACGAACCTCGGATCGCTTTTACCCGACGTAGAGACCAAGTCGAGATTTCTTATATCTTTGCTTTGATAAATTTATAAGGTTCTTGGAAAATGGTTTTGTTAGATATATATATATATATATATATATATATATATATATATATATATATGTGGTCCTGTGAGTTTTATACCATACTGTTAGGGACATGTTTCCCTGATTCCTGCTATTACTTGATATGGACATAAATAGTGCAAGATACTTATGGATACAAAGGGGTATGATATATTAAGGTGTGGTCATAAGTTATATTTGTGAGTGACCGAGAGCCAGAAGGATAGAGTTTATATATGTTCCTATTATGGATAGAAAACAAGCATCTGCTGGTGTATGTACGAATAGGAAATATATATTATAAAGAATATTTTTTCCTACAATTGTTTCAAAGAATATTTTATTACAAACGTTTTAAAAAATATTAAAAGTATTAATTGTGATTCTTTTAAAAGACAAGGGTTTCTTAAGTATACAAGGCTCTCTGGTCAAACCCTTTCAAACAGATTCTTTGCTGGAATCTTAAATATGAAGTTATTCAGAATTTATAAAAGGGTAAAATGGAAATGAAATAATGGAACTAAAAAAGGGGTGTCTATCAGAATAAAATGGAATAACGACTTTTATAATGGGGATTCTGACATTGGGGGCTGAGTTTAATTCAGTCCAGCATTGAACATTCTATTTCGGCCCATGTGTTACCGAAGGAGGATTGTGGAGAACTTTCCTCAAGGGATGGTAACCGGAGAGGATCATTCCTTCTACTAGTAGTAAACAGGGAACATGTACGGGTATGGCGACTGATCATCGTCCTGACGTATCTGGCTACAGGGAAGATCCCCAAGAATTCTGAAAGAAATTGTTGGCAATCATATTATAATGACAATTTGAAAAGAAGGAAATGGCAAGTAACAATGGAATATGTTAAATGATTAGAAGAGAAACTGATATTATATTTTTATAGATAAAAGGGAAGTATTGTAAAAATGAATGACAAGCAAGTTTATGTTGGTTTATTACTGCGCAAACAAGATATAGTTTCTTATGGAAATAATTTATTTATTTACCTTGTAACTTCATCTTTTATATTAAATTGGAACAATGTTCGTTTTACAGATAATAAATGTTTCCGGGATTGTTATGAAATGATTATATGTTTTACTTCATAATGGTTTAAAAACTTTATCTTGCTGAGCTATTATAGCTCACTCTTGCTTATGTTTATATAACAGCTATATCTGATGCCGCCGATACGTCACACAACACCCCGGAAGAGGGTAATGGCAGGACTATATGATAGGGATTTGTCGCCCATTCTTGAGGTAGCTTATCTATATATGTACAGGGTATGAGTAGACGTATGTAAGTTAATTAAGAAGGTTGATGTAATATACTTTAGGTTGTTGATATGCTTCTTGTAGAAGTATTAATCAGCAACGCTACTTAAATGGTATTCTGGATTTGTAATAATAACTTTATCGCAACTTTTATCAATGATTGATGATGTTCTCTGAGCATATGACTGGTGTGTAATGTCATAAGTGTGGGGTCAGTGGTGTGAGAATAAAATGATAATAAAATATTCAAAATTCAAGGTATCAAGGATATAATGTAATTTAATGGAAATTGGACCGTGATGACCTGGATTCCTGACCCCGGATCTAGGGCTGTCACAAGAGCACTATTACCATGTACTGCTCCGTATTGACTAAACTGAATGCCCATTTTAGTATGGACTTAACAGAATCATTGTCCTCCAGATAAACTACAGAGAGCATCCCTAACATCCCCCAAACTTCTACTGCAAAAGCACACTCAAACAACACGTGAACTGCACTTTCTGGTCCATTCTTACACCACGTACAGTTGGCCTCAATATCAACTTGCTTACATTGCAAAGCTATTGCTGTAGGAAGTACATCGCTTGCTGCTCGCCAAACTAAATTTATAACCTTACCTGGAAGCTTCATATTCCACAGCTTCCTCCAGAATTCTTTATCGATACACTCCACTTCCCCTCTAAAATGTCTATAACAGCTCTTAACTGAGAAGTCACCTCTATCCTCCAGCATCCAGTACCATGAATCCTCCTTATCTCGTAATGGTATTGGAATTTGTTGGATAAACATACCATCTCACTCATTAAACTGGTCAGATAATATCTCCTCATCCCACTTACTCTTACTCTAATCCATGGGGCTCTGCACGTTAATATTTTCCAATTCAAGAGGCATTATAGACGTCAAGAAACCATTTTCCACACAAGGTAACCAAGGTACCTTCCACACCATTGTATCCCCCCCATTGCCAATACGTTTTCTACACCCTTGTTTCATCACATCCTGAGCTGCAATAATACTCTGCCATAAGTAGCTCGGATTATTTCCTAGAATTGCATTCAAAAAATCCGAATCAGGGTAGTACCTAGCTTTCATAATATTAGTAACCAATTGATTACTACCATTTACCAGCCGCCAAGCTTGTTTAGCCAACATGGCTATGTTAAATTCCCTCAACCTTTTAAAGCCCTGGCCTCCCCCCTCCTTGACACTACACAACCGTTCACCGTAAACCTCCGTTATTTGAACTACCATTACCCCAATAAAAAGAATTCATCCTCCTCTCAATCTTATAACAAATTATAGTTGGAATCAGCATCAAATTCATCCAGAAGTTAGGAATAGATTGTGCTGAAGATTTAAGTAACGTAACCTTACCAGCCTTCGATATCGTGTGATTATTCCATCCAGTCAGCTTGTAAGGACCCTAATTTTTGTAATATTTTCTTTTACATAATATCATATGACATTGTGAATTTGGAACCTTTTTAGTCATCCATGTTGTTTAATGGAATCGATTATCTGAGAAATTATGTTGTTACATTCACCATGTAAGATAAAGGGAAGGTTGTTGAAGGCAAGAGTCTTATTGTTAGTAAGATTTATAAAACTTGGGATTTGAGAGTTATTGGAGTATTAAAAGATATTTAAGGGATTTTGGCAAGGAGTTATGGATATTCGAGGAATTTACACAATTAAGTACTTAAGGAATTACAAGGGAAATCTCTACGCGACAAAGTATTATTACGAGAAATTAATTAAGATACGATACGAATTAAAGATTAAGTGACAAGCATTGGTGGAAGAATAATTATACAAGAAAAGATATTGCATGCAAGTCCCATGCAACTAGGTAGTTAGAAAAGCAAACTAGTAATGCAAAAACAACTAGAGGAATAGTAACTAGTTATGGTGCATTGTCCAAGGAGACAAGGAGGTATGGTTGGCCTAGGTACTAGACTTGCAACATGTGATACAATAATACATACACCTAATACATATCACCCAACACACTTCACTTTATTTCACCCAACACAAAAAGCAAAACAAAACACTCTCCCCCCTTGTTCTTGAAGCTCTCGGCCAAGCTAGTAGAGAAGGAAGAAGAAAATTTTTTCTTCCACTTCTCATCACTCATAACTCAAGACAAAAATCCTAGGTCCTCTACACTATATAAGGAAGGTATTCTATGAATTCCAACCCCTTTCATCCATAATTTTTGAGTTATAAATTGTTGAAGTTTAGATGAATAGTAACTATGTTTAGTTTTCTTTTAGATCTTGAGTTGTAAGGATTGTAGGGGCTCATCCAAGGTGTTCTTGAGACTTGTAAGGCATACCCAAGGCTCCTAGATACTCAAGAAGGTATAAAACTCTAACCCCTCTTGGCCATGAATTATTTATGGTGTTTAATGTTAGATCCATGGATGTTAGTGTGAATCTTGAACATATAAGTTATGGATGATGTAGATCTTGAGTTTAAATGTTGTGGTTGTGATTTTTAAGCTTGTGGTTAGTGTATGTAACTCCATGTATGCTATAGAGTATGATCTTGGTGGTTTAGATGATGGTTGTGATGTTTATATGGGATTCTTGAATGGTTAAGTGGAAAAAGCATGCTGTGTAAATTTTCTGGGAACTTGTACTGTCTTGTAGGAGGGTTTTGAACCCCTAAATCTTGTCCCCTGAAGTCCTAATATATAGTTTTGGAAAGGTATTTGAATGTAATTTCCAGAAATATAAGGTTCATGACTAGGTGATGTATAGATTTTGAGTTATGGCCTGAGAAGTGAAACGTGTTTCTGGAATCCGAACTGCACTAAATGGTCCCCTTGTGAACCTTGTTTAAACCCCTAAAAATTTATGTAGGATCATGGAAAAATTAGGGGAGCTAGTAAATGCAGTGTGAAGGCTACCAAAAAAGAATTGGATTAAAATATGTATTTTTAAATTTTATAAAAATGTTAGAGTAAAATTCGCGCAAGTGAAAAAGTCGTAAGTGGAGTGTGATTTTAGGGGGAATGAATATGATTCGGATATGGTAACCAAATTAAGTTGAATAAGTGACGAGCGTAATCGAGCGATGACATGAACCTATAGTGGGGCTAGAGAGTCATAAGACGAAGTCATTAAGTTAATTTTGTACCCCCTAAAACCTCGCAATTAAAAGAAATATTGTTAAGGTACTAACGAACGGCTATTGATTATGTATAGATCATTCCACTCCGGAAGCTCGACCACCCCAACCTCACCAAGGCAAGTTTACTTTTCAAAACTTACATATATAAGGACTTTCACTGTTGTGTTTGTAGTTTTCAATCGTATCATATGTATATGCTTATTGAAGAAATGATGAAATTTGAGATATATGCATATATATGCTTGTACCCCTTGAACTTAGAATGAAATGTTTTCTTCGGACAACGACTCTAGCAATAGAGGTCGTAGCGGTCCATATATACCATTGACCGGGGAGCGGTATATTATTATATCGTAATTAAATTGCGAAAACCCGAAGGGTCATTCGGGAAGTATCGTATACTTAAGTAATTATTTTATATCATTATAAATACTCAAAAATACCTATCTTGGATTAAAAGCTTACTTAATTAAATAATTATTTTATTAATTATTAATATTAAATCTTAAAATATCATTTATTATTTATTGTTCATTATTTTAAAGACAAAGCTAATCCAAGATACCTTTAGCACGTTCAAACTCGAACACTTTCGAACTTAAAACACTTTCGAAAACCCCCGGTCAGGTTTTGCTTCTTGTACGATTTCAAGAATCATCAGTCGACTGATGTCGGACCTCAACTACTCAGTTTTCATTCAAAATAAAGTTTTAAAAGAAAAAGAAAAAGGGACTCTGGCAGGTGTGGGAACCGTTGACGAACGATTCCCGAGATGTGTAAGCGGCCGTAAGCCAGGCGGTCCATCAATTATTATTCCGGCCCAGGTGTTGCCGAAGGATGATTACGGATGTAGTTTTCATCGAGGGTGATTACAGATGTAGTTTTCACCCGGGGATAGTTACAGATGTAGTTTCTATCCTTCTACCGGTAGAGAAGACCCGCAGATTATTGGACTTGGATGTGGCGACTGATCATCATCAATCCCTGTCAGGTTTTATGTTTTCTTTAAGTCCCATTCCTCCACTTTGGAAAAATGCTCTGACACTGCTTCTTAGGCTTATGTGCCAAGTTGCCGATAGTGTTCTATTTTGATGAGAAAGATGTTGACTTCATGCAGTATCTAGAACTGCAAGCTTACTTTGGAAACAAGGGCACGTATTGGTGCACCTTTGAAATTTATCAACAATGACAAATGCTTTTATAACCGATTGATATAAGCGAGTTTAATAACTTCTAAACACATGTAATGTTATATTGCTTACCTTATACATATATTTCTTGCTGAGCTATAGTTGCTCACTCTTGCTTGTTTTCAAATTTACAAACACAACAGTTAAGAGAAATGGCAAGACCCAGACAAACTGCCCGAAAGCAGGTGACTAGGCCCGAGGCAGCAGTTGAGATTCCACCGGTAGGCCCCATTAGCCGGATTGGTTGGCAACTTTTGTTAGTACGTTTTATTTATAAGTATGACCTGTGCAAAGCAGTGTACCGTAACAAACATTCAAGCCGCCAACACCGCTTCATATCGAAGCGTTGCTGGTAGCATAAATGCTATTTAATTCGGTCTGTAATAACTCTGAAACTTTTACTTTTGCTCAATCAAGTGTATGACGTTTCTGAGACTCTAACCTGTGTGTGTGTGTGTGCGGTGTGAGTTTTATTGTGGGGTCGATGGCTGTTTTATATATTATGTGCAAGAACAGGTATGTTATTAATGGAAAATGGACCGTGAGCGCCTAGATCCCCGACCCCGGATCTGGGGGCGTCACAGAAATGGTATCAGAGCGAGGTTACAGTTCTCAGAAACGATAGTAATTTAAGAAAGCAACCCTAATAATAATAACAATAATAATAACCCTAATAACAACCCTAATAATACTTAGAACTCTCATCGAGTTTGCAGTCGGGTTATCGGATATAGCCCTGACTTTAAGGCCCGTGAGGGAACTACTCCTTAAACCTTTCTTTATGGTTAGTGACCCACCTTATTTCCCTTTTGTAGATGGAAGAGATACCAGGCCCTGAGGCCTTTGAGAGAGAGCATGATGAGGCACTGATGCGAGATATCGAGGATCCTGAGGAGGATATTGGTGCTGACCCTGAGCTTGGCCCCTGGATTACGCTGATAGGTACTGATGATGAGGATCCCGATGAGGAGCCCTTTGAGCCTAAGCCTGAGCCTGTTACCCCCTCTCCTGTAGCTACTGACGAGGAGAGTGTGAGATCCGGTGAGGGCCGTGTTGTGTCACCCCCACCCTCTCCGCAGTCATCGAGCCCTGTTTCATCGGACGGTGACTCCGAGGATGATACTTCTGGCGAGGAGGAGCTTGACCCTGCTCCTGCTCCTGCACCTGTTCCTGTTCCTGTCATACCACCCCCGCCTATGGACCTACCCCCAGTGTCGGGCACTGAACACGCCTACGTGGTGCAGTTCCTGACCCGAGACCTACTTTCTGCAGAGGCCAGACTTAATGAGGCGAGGCGGGCACTAGTGGAGGAGCGCGAGGCGCGATTGAGGATTCAGGCTGAGACGAGGACTGCTGTTGCTAGGAGGACTAGAGCTCGACTCCATAGGATTGAGAGGAGGAGTCACGCAAGGATTATCGGTTTAGGAGTCCGCGGGGGCGGAGTGGTCCAGGCTAGGGATGCGAGGCGTGTTGTGTGTCGTGCATTTTCCCGAGTGAGGGCCTTGCTCCGTCGCGGAGCGGCACCATGATGTGTTACGGATAGCTCAGTCCTCTAGGTTCAGATTACATTAGTGTGTACGGTGTGAGTTTTATTGTGGGGTCGATGGCTGTTTTATATATTATGTGCAAGAACAGGTATGTTATTAATGGAAAATGGACCGTGAGCGCCTAGATCCCCGACCCCGGATCTGGGGGCGTCACAGAAAAGTGTGTCGATTTTGCGGGATAGTTGACTTGTGCAGTGGTATCCTTTCTGACCAGTGGATGAGTAGACTGACCTACAGATATGTAGATGTGACTTCGGAAAGTATGTACGGATGTAGCCCTACTTTTCTGTAGCCCTGACTATTCAGATGATGTACTTGTTATTGTTCCACTTTTGCTAGACTTTGACATCGGAACTATGTATTAGGCTCTAACATCCAAACTTTGTGATAACTCTTGTACCGTATTTATCTAGTTTCAGTTTCCTTGATATTGTCTCAACTGGCTTACTTTCCGATGCCATGCTTTACTGTTTTGATATACAACTGTGAATATACAATTGTTACAAGCCGCAAATGCAACCATGCTGTTTCAAATTTACGGCATGCGATTTCAAATTGTTCTCTACAAATTCCCAAAATGTTCCTACAAATTTTAAAATAAATTTTTCAAAAAAAAAATAAAAAATAAAAAAAATAAAAAAATTTTGAGGTTTTGAAATCTTGAAAACTCCAGCAAATGTTTTCGCACCCCATAGAGATTTTTCCCCAAAAATGTTTTGACGTTTTATCTCCAGCATCGGGTTATTAAAACTTTTGCAACATCCACCCTTATGAGGAGGAACGATACATTCCTGACCCGTGTAAACGCTGTCAGGTAATTAGAAAACCCTAACCCATTTCTTGTTTCATTATCAGAATCATGCCACCCAGAAGAATGAACACTCGAGCTCACCCGGTCAGTTCTGAAGGCCAGGGTAGCCACCACGGGACCGGAGGCCACCAGAACCATGAAGGGGAGAATGTGAACCTGAGTGAGGATGAGGGCAACGATCATAACTTGTTTGATGACTCTGACTATGACGAAGAAGAAGCTGGTGATGACACCCGAGAGGTAGAACATCCAAGGGGAGGCCCTATGGAACAATTCATGGAACTACTTAGGCAGAACTTGGACCGTCCCCCGGTTCAGCAACCACCCAACAATGCTAATGCAAATGCTTTCCGGAACTTCAAATCCCTGAAACCCCCAGAATTTAAAGGAACTGCAGATCCGGTTGAGGCCAGAGTCTGGCTGAAGGAAATGGAAAAATCCTTCGAGATACTAGGTGTCGCTGAGGAGCAGAAGACTGTTTTCGCCACCTACCTCCTGAAGGGTGAGGCAAACTATTGGTGGGAAGCTAAGAGGAATTTGGAAGGAAGAGGTGTGGTGACCTGGGAGAGGTTTAGCGAGCTGTTCTTGGAAAAGTACTTCCCTAGGTTCATGGAGACACAAATGGAGTTGAACTTTTTGGAACTAAAGCAAGGTAACATGATGGTGGCCGAGTATGAGGCCAAATTTACTGAGCTGTCGAGGTTTGTGCCGGAATATGTGAACTCTGAGGCAAAGAGGGCCCGAAGGTTTCAATTGGGGCTAAAGCAATGGATTCAGAATCGTGTGGCGGTTCTTGAGCTGACAGACTATGCCACCCTGGTACAGAAAGCATCAATTGTTGAGGCTGGGAGTGAACAGATGCAGAAGGAGAGGGAAGGAAAGAAGAGGAAGTTTGATAGTCGGAAGGGAAATTCTGCGGGTGGAAGGTTTCCGAGCAAATTTAAGCGAGGGGCGATGTCCCAACCCAGCGGAAGCTTTGGAACCAAGAGAGCTGAAAGTTGGAGTGTGGGCCAGAGCGGCCAACCACAGGGATCGTCTTACTCTACCCCATCCCGAGCCCTACCCCCAGATTGCAATAAATGTGGAAGGAAACATGCGGGCGCGTGTAACCTACAGGATGTGAAGTGTTTCAAGTGTGGGCTGACAGGACATTATGCTAACGCCTGTCGAGGAACTAGTAACAACACCAATGCCGGAGGTAATTGCTTCAAGTGTGGGAAACCAGGGCACCGAATGAGGGAATGTATGTCCTCTGGGCCAGCTGCGTCAAGAGTGAGTGGAACTGCTTCTAACAAGGCCCCTACTGCAAGAACTTTTAACATGACGGTGCAAGATGCCGTGAGGAACACGTATGTGATTGCAGGTACCCTACTACTCAACTCAGTTAAGGCAAATGTTTTATTTGATTCGGGAGCTACCAAGTCTTTCATATCCCTAGATTTTGTATGTCAGTTAGGCCTTAAGGCTGAACCATTGAAAGACAGACTGCAAGTAGAGATAGCTAATCATGAAATTATCCCTGTTAGCCATGTATGTCCAGGTTGTGACCTAGAAATAGGAGGGAGACACTTTCGGGTAGATTTAATACCTTTTGAACTAGGAGAGTTTGACGTAATAGTAGGAATGGATTGGTTAACAACCCACGGAGCCCAGATTGATTGTGTAAAGAAGAAAGTAAGTTTGAGACTGCCAGGGGACGAGGAAGTAGTGTTTAGTGGAAAACGGCAAAACCAAAAGTTCATGACTATGATTCAAACTAAGAAGCTGTTACGTAAAGGATGCGAAGCCTATTTAGCCTATGTGAAGGATACCAAGAAGGAGGCACCAAACCTACAGGAAATCCCTGTCGTTAATGAGTTCGCGGATGTATTTCCGGATGATCTTCCTGGACTACCACCTGATAGAGACATCGAGTTCGCTATAGACTTAGTTCCTGGTACGGCCCCAATTTCGAAAGCCCCATATCGGCTAGCCCCAGTGGAGATGAAAGAGCTGGCCACTTAGTTACAAGAGTTGCTGGATAAAGGGATGATAAGACCTAGTGTGTCATCGTGGGGAGCCCCGGTGTTATTCGTGAAAAAGAAGGATGGTAGTATGAGATTATGTATAGACTACAGGGAGTTGAATAAGGTGACTATAAAGAATAAATATCCCTTGCCCAGAATAGATGACCTGTTTGATCAACTAAAGGACGCAGTTTATTTTTCTAAAATTAATTTGAGGACCGGGTACCACCAGTTAAGGATTAAGCCAGAAGATATACCAAATACGGCCTTTCGCACCCGGTACGGACACTATGAGTTCCTAGTGATGTCATTTGGGTTAACGAATGCCCCCGCAGCTTTCATGGACTTAATGAATCAAGTCTTCAAGAAGTACTTGGATAAGTGTGTTATAGTCTTCATCGATGACATCTTGATTTATTCCAAGATGAAGGAGGAACATGCAGAGCACTTGAGGATTGTATTGGGAGCTTTGAGAGAAGAAAAGTTGTACGCTAAGTTCTCGAAGTGTGAATTTTGGTTGAAGGAAGTTCAGTTTTTAGGGCATGTAATTAGCGATCAAGGCATTCTAGTGGACCCAGCCAAAATAGAGGCTGTGTCAAATTTGGAGAGACCAACCACTCCGACAGAGGTGAGAAGTTTTATAGGATTGGCTGGCTACTATAGAAGGTTTGTCCATGACTTTGCCAAGATAGCAGCCCCTTTGACCCGACTAACTCGCAAGACCGAGAAGTTTGTGTGGACTGAAAATACGAAAAGAGCTTCCAAGAGTTGAAAAAGAGGTTGGTGACAGCACCAGTACTAGCCCTACCTGATGATAAGGAAGATTTTGTGATTTATAGCGACGCATCCCATAAAGGTCTAGGGTGTATGCTTATGCAGCACGGTAAAGTGATTGCGTATGCGTCCAGACAACTTAAGGAGTACGAGGTAAGATACCCCACCCATGATTTGTAATTAGCGGCGATAGTTTTCGCTTTGAAGATCTGGAGACATTATCTTTACAGAGAAAAGTGTGAAATCTACACGGATCACAAGAGCTTAAAGTACATATTCACTCAGAAAGAGTTAAACATGAGGCAGAGGAGATGGCTAGAGCTAATCAAGGATTATGATTGTGAGATTCATTATCACCCAGGGAAGGCCAACGTGGTGGCCGATGCACTTAGCCGAAAGGAGAAACTCAAGATGATAACGTCAGTGGACGAGTTGATCAAGGACCTTGAGAAGCTGGAAATTGAAGTGAGGTTACCAGGAATTGGACAAGAGAGTCTAATGGAAATAAGAGTCCAACCACCGCTATTGGAAAAGATTAAGTTATGCCAGGAAAAGAAGATAGAAGAAGAAAAGAATTCGATGGAGAAAATTTTGACTAGCGAGGAAATTAAGTGTGAAAAGGACGGGAATGGAGTTATGAGGTACGCATCTAGGGTATGGATCCCGAACGTTCAGGAATTAAAAGACGAGATTTTGCAAGTAGTTCAAGGTAATCAATTCACCCTGGAGGCACTAAGATGTATAGAGATCTGAGAGAATACTATTGGTGGCCAAATATGAAGAAGGACGTGGCAGAGTGGGTAAGTAAATGCTTGACATGTCAAAGAGTAAAGGCCGAACACCAAAGGCCCAGTGGATTGTTGCAACCCTTAGAGATACCCGAGTGGAAGTGGGAGCATATTGCGATGGACTTTGTGGTCGGACTACCAAGAACCAAGACTAATCATGATGCCATTTGGGTAATCATCGATAGATTGACCAAGTCAGCACATTTTCTTCCAATCAACGAGAGATACACTGTCGACAAGCTGGTGGATATTTACTTAAAGGAGATCGTGGTAAGGCATGGGGTTCCTGTGAGCATTGTATCTGATAGAGACCCAAGGTTCAACTCCAGGTTCTGGAGGAGTTTTCAGGATTGTGTGGGGACCAAGTTAAACATGAGTACTGCATACCACCCCCAATCCGACGGACAGAGTGAGAGAACCATCCAGACCATAGAGGAAATGTTGAGAGTATGTGCCATAGATTTTAAGGGAAGTTGGGATGACCACTTACCGTTGATCGAATTTTCCTACAACAACAGTTACCATGCGAGTATAGGAATGCCCCCATATGAAGCTTTATACGGACGAAGATGTCGATCTCCCTTGTGTTGGGAAGAAGTTGGAGAGCGGAAGATTTTAGGGCCTGAACTGGTCCAATAGACAAGAGAAACTATCGAACTCATAAGAGGACGGCTGGTAGCGGCCCAAGACAGACAGAAGAAGTATGCGGACCAGACCCGCAAGGACAAAGAATATGAGGTAGGAGAGTTTGTGATGTTAAAGGTATCCCCGTGGAAGGGATTGATGAGATTTGGTAAGAAGGGGAAGCTAAGCCCGAGATTTATTGGACCTTTTGAGATTTTGAGACGAGTTGGAAAGTTAGCCTATGAATTGGCTTTACCCCCAAGCTTGCATCAAGTACATAATGTGTTCCATGTGTCCATGCTACGACCCTACCATACCGACTTTCGGCACGTGATAGAATATGACCAAGTGGATCTGCAACCAGACTTAACCTATGTGGAGCAACCCGTAGAAATCATGGATAAAAAAGAACAGGTGCTGAGGAACAAGGTTGTCAAACTAGTGAGAGTTCTGTGGAGGAACCAGAATGTCGAGGAATCAACATGGGAACTAGAGAGCACGATGCGTGAAAAGCACCCCCAACTATTTTCAACCTGATTCCAGGACGGAATCCTTTTAAGGAGGGGAGGCTGTAAGGACCCTAATTTTTGTAATATTTTCTTTTACATAATATCATATGACATTGTGAATTTGGAACCTTTTTAGTCATCCATGTTGTTTAATGGAATCAATTATCTGAGAAATTATGTTGTTACATTCACCATGTAAGATAAAGGGAAGGTTGTTGAAGGCAAGAGTCTTATTGTTAGTAAGATTTATAAAACTTGGGATTTGAGAGTTATTGAAGATTAAAAGATATTTAAGGGATTTTGGCAAGGAGTTATGGATATTCGAGGAATTTACACAATTAAGTACTTAAGGAATTACAAGGGAAATCTCTACGCAACAAAGTATTATTACGAGAAATTAATTAAGATACGATACGAATTAAAGATTAAGGGACAAGCATTGGTGGAAGAATAATGATACAAGGAAAGATATTGCATGCAAGTCCCATGCAACTAGGTAGTTAGAAAAGCAAACTAGTAATGCAAAAACAACTAGAGGAATAGTAACTAGTTATGGTGCATTGTCCAAGGAGACAAGGAGGTATGGTTGGCCTAGGTACTAGACTTGCAACATGTGATACAATAATACATACACCTAATACATATCACCCAACACACTTCACTTTATTTCACCCAACACAAAAAGCAAAACAAAACACTCTCCCCCCCTTGTTCTTGAAGCTCTCGGCCAAGCTAGTAGAGAAGGAAGAAGAAAATTTTTTCTTCCACTTCTCATCACTCATAACTCAAGACAAAAATCCTAGGTCCTCTACACTATATAAGGAAGGTATGCTATGAATTCCAACCCCTTTCATCCATTAGTTTTTGAGTTATAAATTGTTGAAGTTGAGATGAATAGTAACTATGTTTAGTTTTGTTTTAGATCTTGAATGGTAAGGATTGTAGGGGCTCATCCAAGGTGTTCTTGAGACTTGTAAGGCATACCCAAGGCTCCTAGATACTCAAGAAGGTATAAAACTCTAACCCCTCTTGGCCATGAATTATTTATGGTGTTTAATGTTAGATCCATGGATGTTAGTGTGAATCTTGGACATATAAGTTATGGATGATGTAGATCTTGAGTTTAAATGTTGTGGTTGTGATTTTTAAGCTTGTGGTTAGTGTATGTAACTACATGTATGCTATGGAGTATGATCTTGGTGGTTTAGATGATGGTTGTGATGTTTATATGGGATTGTTGAATGGTTAAGTGGAAAAAGCATGATGTGTAAATTTTCTGGGAACTTGTACTGTGTTTTAGGAGGGTTTTGAACCCCTAAATCTTGTCCCCTGAAGTCCTAATATATATTGTTGGAAAGGTATTTGAATGTAGTTTCCATAAATATAAGGTTCATGACTAGGTGATGTATAGATTTTGAGTTATGGCCTGAGAAGTGAAAAGTGTTTCTGGAATCCGAACTGCACTAAATGGTCCCCTTGTGAACCTTGTTTAAACCCCTAAAAATTTATGTAGGATCATGGAAAAATTAGGGAAGCTAGTAAATGAAATGGTGAAGGTTACCCAAAAAGAATTGGATAAAAATATGTATTTTTCAATTTTATAAAAATGTTAGAGTAAAATTCGCGTAAGTGAAAAAGTCGTAAGTGGAGTGTGATTTTAGGGGGAATGAATATGATTCGGATATGGTAACCAAATTAAGTTGAATAAGTGACGAGCATAATCGAGCGATGACATGAACCTATAGTGGGGCTAGAGAGTCATAAGACGAAGTCATTAAGTTAATTTTGTACCCCCTAAAACCTCGCAATTAAAAGAGATATTGTTAAGGTACTAACGAACGGCTATTGATTATGTATAGATCATTCCACTCCGCAAGCTCGACCACCCCAACCTCACCAAGGCAAGTTTACTTTTCAAAACTTACATATATAAGGACTTTCACTGTTGTGTTTGTAGTTTTCAATCGTATCATATGTATATGCTTATTGAAGAAATGATGAAATTTGAGATATATGCATATATATGCTTGTACCCCTTGAACTTAGAATGAAATGTTTTCTTCGGACAACGACTCTAGCAATAGAGGTCGTAGCGGTCCATATATACCATTGATCGGGGAGCGGTATATTATTATATCGTAATTAAATTGCGAAAACCCGAAGGGTCATTCGGGAAGTATCGTATACTTAAGTAATTATTTTATATCATCATAAATACTCAAAAATACCTATCTTGGATTAAAAGCTTACTTAATTAAATAATTATTTTATTAATTATTAATATTAAATCTTAAAATATCATTTATTATTTATTGTTCATTATTTTAAAGACAAAGCTAATCCAAGATACCTTTAGCACTTTCAAACTCGAACACTTTCGAACTCAAAACACTTTCGAAAACCCCCGGTCAGGTTTTGCTTCTTGTACGATTTCAAGAATCATCGGTCGACTGATGTCGGACCTCAACTACTCAGTTTTCATTCAAAATCAAGTTTTAAAATAAAAAGAAAAAGGGACTCTGGCAGGTGTGGGAACCGTTGACGAACGATTCCCGGGATGTGTAAGCGGCCGTAAGCCAGGCGGTCCATCAATTATTATTCCGGCCCAGGTGTTGCCGAAGGATGATTACGGATGTAGTTTTCATCGAGGGTGGTTACGGATGTAGTTTTCACCCGAGGATAGTTACGGATGTAGTTTCTATCCTTCTACCGGTAGAGAAGACCCGCGGATTATTGGACTTGGATATGGCGACTGATCATCGTCAATCCCTGTCAGGTTTTATGTTTTCTTTAAGTCCCATTCCTTCAGTTTGGAAAAATGCCCTGACACTGCTTCTTAGGCTTATGTGCCAAGTTGCCGATAGTGTTCTATTTTGATGAGAAAGATGTTGACTTCATGCAGTATCTAGAACTGCAAGCTTACTTTGGAAACAAGGGCACGTATTGGTGCACCTTTGAAATTTATCAACAATGACAAATGCTTTTATAACCGATTGATATAAGCGAGTTTAATAACTTCTAAACACATGTAATGTTATATTGCTTACCTTATACATATATTTCTTGTTGAGCTATAGTTGCTCACTCTTGCTTGTTTTCAAATTTACAAACACAACAGTTAAGAGAAATGGCAAGACCCAGACAAACTGCCCGAAAGCAGGTGACTAGGCCCGAGGCAGCAGTTGAGATTCCACCTGTAGGCCCCATTAGCCGGATTGGTTGGCAACTTTTGTTAGTACGTTTTATTTATAAGTATAACCTGTGCAAAGCAGTGTACCGTAACAAACATTCAAGCCGCCAACACCGCTTCATATCGAAGCGTTGCTGGTAGCATAAATGCTATTTAATTCGGTCTATAATAACTCTGAAACTTTTACTTTTGCTCAATCAAGTGTATGACGTTTCTAAGACTCTAACCTGTGTGTGTGTGTGCGGTGTGAGTTTTATTGTGGGGTCGATGGCTGTTTTATATATTATGTGCAAGAACAGGTATGTTATTAATGGAAAATGGACCGTGAGCGCCTAGATCCCCGACCCCGGATCTGGGGGCGTCACACAGCTTCTGCTCTATTCTCTCAAGTATAAACCAAAACTCTGAAACCTTATCTCTTCCTATACACATCAGTAATCCCAAGTACGTTCCAGGTGTACCAGCCTCCTTTACTCCCAGCTGATTACAAACATTCGTTCTGTTCTCCATACTCGTATTTGGAGAGAAGGTGACCAATGATTTATTATAATTAATCATCTGCCCAGAGATATCCTCATCCGATTAAGAATTCTCTTCATTACACCTGCCTCAACCTCCATTGCTTTAAAGAAAAGGTAATAGTCATCAACGAAAATCAAGTGTGAAACAACAGGAGCTCCTTTGGATATACTGCACCCATGTAACAACCCTACCTCCTCATTTCTCCGAATTATTGCGCTCAATCCTTCAGCACATAGGATATAAATATAAGGTGATATAGGATCACCTTGCCGCACACCTCGTTGAGGAACGACACTACCAAACTCATCGCCATTGTGCAAAAAAGAGTACGACACAGAAGAGATAAACGTCATCACCCTATCAATTCATGTCCCATTAAAACCAAACCTTTCCATCATGCTACGAATGAAACCCCACTCCAATCTATCATAAGCTTTCGATATGTCAATTTTCAGAGCTGCCATCCTATTATTCCCCTGTGTACGCCTTTTCATATAATGATTTATCTCAAAAGCCACCATTATATTATCAGTAAGCATACGTCCCTCAATAAATGCACTCTGGTTCTCTGAAATAATTGATTTCAAGCTCATCTTTAAACTATTCGTCATGACCTTTGATAGAATACGTAGCAAAACATTACAAAGTGATATTGGCCTGAGGTCAGCCATTGTTTTAGGCACCTTAACTTTTGGTATTAAGCAGACAAGAGCTTTATTAACACCATCCGGAAGTACACCTGTGCTAAAAAACATTCGGCAAAATAGGATCACGTCATGCTTCACCATATTCCAAAAAGACTGAAAAAATGCAGGATTCAAACCATCCGAACCTGGTGATTTGTCCGGATGCATTGAGAAAACAGCCTCTTTTACTTCTTCTTCAGTCACTTCTTTAACAAGTTCGACATTATCAGCTTTAGAGACCTGGTTCACCCTATCTCTTTCAGTCAACTTCCCATTCGGATTTATTGAGCTAAAAAGCTGTGTGAAGTAATTCTCGATTACCTCCTGTATCTCTTCTGAAGTATCCACCAATACACCATTACTATTCTGAATAAGCTGCAGTAAATTATTCTTCCTTCTAGTCGACGCATAATTGTGAAAAAAATTCGTATTCCTATCGCCTTCACGTAACCAAAAATTCTTAGATCTTTGCTTTCAATAAATCTTCTGCTTCTCCAGCAAATTTAAGTACCTCCACCTCACTTCATTATACTGCTGAATACCCTGAATATCTCTTCTTGACCGCAGCTTACGTAAGTTGCTCTAAGCTCCAAATTCTGCTGTTTATACTCTTCACTCAACCCTCCTCCCCACTCCTTCAAGTTAACCCCGCAAAATTCAATTTTATCTACTCGACTCATATCTCCCGCTTCCTCCCACCCATTCTTCACTACCTGCATACACTCCTTCTCTCGTAACCAAACGTTCTCAAATCTGAATCTTTTTTCTTTACGCCTATATACCTGCTTATTAAGTTGTAAAAAAAATTGAAGGTGATCAGATGTGGCTACTTCAATTACCCTCACTGCTACTAAGGCGAACAACTGACACCATTCTTGATTTGGTAAACCTCTGTCTAGACTTTCTTGCACCCAATTAGACTTTCCCCTGGACTTCTCCCATGTATACTTCTCCCCTACAAACCCTAAGTCCTTCAAACCACATTCCAACACCGTCTCTGAAAACCCACGTAGCAAGCTATTAGGATGATCTCTACCTCCTATTTTCTCCGTTGAACACATCAAATCATTAAAATCTCCCAGAACACAATGGCCTATTCGACCTTACTGCCAAAACCCTCAATAAATCCCAAGACTCATGTCTTCTCCCCCTCTCCGGACAACCATAGAATCCCGTATATCTCCACCTACTTACCTGCTCATTCTCAACCTCAAAATCTATATAATGATTCCCACTATCCTTGATATCACAACCCCCATCATACTTCCATAACAAAGCTAGCCCCCCACTATGACCCTGGGCCTCGACAACAAAATATTCTGCATAATTCAACACCTAACATAATTCAACTACTTTATTCTTCTTTGCTAAATATTCAGATAAGAAAATTATATTGGGTTTTATTTGCTGGGTAATTTCTCTAATAAAATGAATTGTATGTGGTTTACCCAACCCATGACAATTCCAAGCTAACAGACTCATTGGTTTAGGCGGGCCTGTAAAACAGGTCCCGCCTCTATCAAGTTTTTTGGCCCAATATTTTTTGACTCATTGGTGTACTCGCACGGTGTCTGTTGGAGATGATTATATAACTCGTACCTAAAAATAGTAGATATAGAAATAATTGGCCATCGAATTTTGAAACGTGCCCTATGATAATTTTTTTTGTTCTTAGAGTAAGTTTAATGGTGATGTCAAAAATGACCTTACGTACTATTACAATATAGCATTAAAAAAAAGCATCATTAACATAAAAAAATAATATGTTACACTTGGTGCTATATATACAACCAAGTATAGTTATTATTATAATTGTGCATACACGTATTAAATGAATACAGAAATAGTGACAAATATAACTTTATTTTTAAAATTGTATGGTGTTGATGGGCACAACTCGCGTTGATCCAGACCTAGGCCACTCCTATGGTTTGGGGTGTCCCTTGTATACTGGTCTGGACCTCCGCCACCTTGCTAATGTCTGGGACGGCACATGTGACAACATGGATCTCAAACATCATCAAGTGCCCCATATGACACTGATAATTAATGATTGCCTATGATAAGCATAATCCAAGAAGAAGGCTATCACACTCCCGAATATGCCTAACATATTTTTCCATAATTATTCCCCTGGACACGTGTCATACATCCACGGAGTCCAGGTGTCCTTTCTACCTAGGATTTAACGCTCATGATTGTAGGTATAAACCCCAAAACCCTAATCCTTGGCCTATAAATAGCGGAGGAAAAAGGGATTTGGGATTACGTTCTATACACTATATAGATATACTTTCACATTCATACACACATCCTCCACATTTTTAGATACTCCATCTTCTTGATATTATCTTTCAAAGCCTCTCTTATTCTCACGCCGGAGGCATCGCGAGCCCAAACCCCCTTCCGGTGTTGTTTTGCAGTTACCCGCCAGCAGCTACACCACGTCTGAGTAAGGGTTAGGCAAGGAAGGACCTGCTGAAGATTCGGAGTTATCATTGGCGCTATAAGGAGGGGATTAAGAAATCAAAACCTTGAAACTCTTCCATAAGTTGTTTTCTTAAAAATAAACCCAGATCTACTATAAAATTTGCATCTTATGAAAATTATCATTTTGGAAACCATATTTCTTTGTTGAAATCATGCCAAGAGGAAGCAAATTCACCCAGAGACGGTCTACTAGTATCCAGAGATCGGAACGAAACCCGGTTCAGGACCAACCCCTAGTCCCACTTACTACAACCCCGGTTCTTGAGATAATTGGGATCAGACCTGGAGGTTCCAGTCACAATTGAGCTGAACCAATATAAATACATGGATGTCCCACTCGCTTCGATGCACCTGGAAAACTTAATAGGTGAGGATATCGTGGAGGCGATCCGGGCTTACCGAAATCGGTCGCAATCAAAACCTGAACCCGAATAACCTGAGAACTCCGAGGGGTCTAGGGATTCGCATCGATCTCGTACCTCAGTGTTTATCGCCTCGGGGATAAAGGAAAAAGAAACCAGAATAAAACAACCCACAAAGCACAAAGCAAAAGCCGAAAAACTCAAAAAGCTCGCTGAACTCAGAGAAAAGATATGGCAGGAGGAGCATCCTAAGATTGATTTAAAGGTCTAGAAAAGGATCCAGGAGGAGGAAGATAGAATTTTGAGGAGGTCCAGGTCCAAGAGAGCCCACAGAGACATCAGTTCGGAGCTTATCTCAGATGAAGACGAACCGGAAGAGGATTTGGTACATATGATTCATGAGCTACAAAATAAAGTTGGGAATGACTCCGGATTGGAGATCGAAGGGAACCTGACTCCTTTCAGCCACTCCTTGGAAGCAATTCTAAGACAAAAAATCCTAAAACATTATAATTTTGACTAATTCGATGGAATGGGCGACTCTAAAGAACATGTCAATTACTTTGAGCAGATCGCTCTCATCTACTTCTACAATGATATCACCAAGTGCAGATTCTTCGCCTCAACTTTGAAGGGAGGGGCACATAGATGGTTCAGTGGGATCCCCTCCCGAAGCATCTACAGCTGGAAAGAATTCAGAGAATCCTTCCTCTGGAGGTTTAGAGCCACCCGAACCCATGAGCTACATATGTGCCACTTTGAAACAATTCGGCAATATGATAATAAATCCTTGTTGGCTTATATGAAGCATTTCCAAGAGGCAATCAAGAAAATCTCAAATTTGGATGAGCGCCAAGCGCTAAGCATCTTTCGGAGGAACCAAGACTCGGAGCACAACGAGAGATATATTGTGGAACTGATCAACAAAGAACCCCAGAGCTTGGCAGCAGCATATGCTATGGCAGCTGGATTCATCAAAGAAGCCGACGTGATACAAGCTATGAGGATGACCCGATAAGGAGCCTCTTCGACCCGGGCTCAAGATGATTGCTCCCGTGGAAGTTATCAACAATATAAAAGATTCAAGCCAAGCAGATAAATCAACTACATTCAAAACTCTCAGTTCCCAGTTCTAGAAAAAGTCCCCGAACAAACTTCGAAACCGAATTCTCAACCCCCGTGACCACCTAAATCTGAGCCCAAACCCGAGCCGAAATGGACTCTAATCAATCGAACCCGGGCTGACATACTAAAGGAGGTCCGAAACAACCATTTTTCTACCCACCTAAGCCAATGATCACAGCGCTTGAAAACCGGGCTACTCACAAACAGTGTGATTACCATGAAACTCATGGTCACATAACTGAAAACTGCGTATCTCTTAAGTACTTCATTGAAGAACAAATCAAGGAAGGAAACAGGGGATAGTATGTAACTTAGAAAACTATGGAGAAAGGGGAAAGATCCGGATCAGGAATGAAGCATGTTGTCAATATGGTAATGGGAGGGTCCAGATCCCCTCCCCCAGTCTGGGATCTAGAGATGAAGTAATGATGGTCCAATCCTTCCTCGAGAAAATTATAACCTTTAGCAATGCCGAATTCGAAAGCCTTGGTTGTTAGCCTAGACATAGCTAACAATGAAGTGAAGAGAATCCTCGTTGGAAACGGATCCTCCATGAACATCCTTTTCAAACATACTTTGGATAGAATGCAACTAGGGAGTGTAAGGATGAACGAATGCAGAGAAGGCCCTCTCTACAGGTTCGAAAACAATCTGGTTCCAATTCAAGGAACTCTATACCTACCAATCCTGTTTGGCACCAATCCTAACCCAGTAACCCACACTGTGAAATTCTATGTGATCAACACCCCGTCTTCCTATAATGTGACCAAACTCCAAGATATAACATCTACACCACATTTGAAATTCAAGTTTCATAAACAGGTTGGGATTGGAAAAGTTAAGGGAGATATGGAGATGTTAGGAAGATGCTACGGTCAAGCACTAGTCATGGCTGAAACCGATCTGGATAGCAAAAGGAAGGATTCTTCTTACCAGAAGAACCTAAGCTGAAAAAATCATAGAGTACATTTCAAAAAACACTCGGACACGAGGTCCAGAACATTGAAAGCATTGAAACCCAGACTAAGGAAGCCCTGATTGCTAAGACACGGGACTATCTAGAATCTAACTCCCAAGCCCGCCTCCAGTAGTTTACATCAAAGAAGGAACAAGGTAAGGTGGAGCCAACTGTTGAAACAAAAACTATTGAACTCGAAAAAGGGAACCCGAATCGAAAAATAAAGATTGGGTCCGGACTCGACCCGATCTTCAAAAGAGACCTGATTTAGTTACTCAGAAGTTATGCTAATGTTTTTACTTGGAGCCCGAATGACATGCCCGGAGTCCAGGAATTTGTGGCTCTGCACAGCCTCGACGTCAATCCAATAAAAAACCTGTGAAGTAGAAACAAAGGAACTTTGCTCCAGAAAGATAGAATACAATTAATCAAGAAGTTGAAAAACTTTTAAAAGCTGGAATATTCTGCGAGATCAAGTATCCGGACTGGTTGGCCAATGTGGTCCTAGTCAAAAATATCCAATGGAAAGTGGAGAATGTGCATCGACTACACTGACCTCAATCTTGCATGTCCAAAGAATCCGTACCCTTTGCCAAATATAAATCAACTCATTGATGCCATTGTGGGTCATGTGATGTTCAACTTCATGGATGCCTTCTCCGGATACAACAAAATCAAAATGAACATGTCTAACATCGCCAAGGCTGCTTTTATAACTCACCAAGCCGTGTGTGCATACAAGTACATATCGTTCGAACTGATGAATGCTGAATTAACCTATCAAAGAGCCATGGTCGAGGTGTTCAAAAACTAGCTAGGCAGGAACTTAGAATCTTATGTCGATGATATGATTGCAAAGTCAAAAACTATTGAAGAACATGTTCCGGACCTGAAGGAATGTTTTGAGAATTTAGGGAAGCATAGTATGAAATTGAATCCGGAAAAATTCATGTTCGGGGTAGGTGCTAGAAAGTTCCTCGAATTCATGAACAGCCAAAAGGTAATCGAAGCAAACCCAAAGAAAATCAAGGCAATTGTGGAGATTGTGCCACCCTGGACTTAGAAAGAAATCCAAGAATTGGCAGGATCCCTGGCTGCACTAAGAAGGTTCATATCCAAACTTGCAGAATGCTGCTTGCCTTATTTAGTCTGCTTAAGGGAGCCAAATATAAGAAAGAAATATGTTACAGTCTGGAATGCCAAGAAGCTTTTTAATCTATAAAGGGACACCTTACTTCACCACCAATCTTGACTAAGGCTGAACTGGGAGAGCCTCTTTCTCTTTACCTATCTGCAGGGCCTCTGGCAGTCAGAGCGGCCCTAATCTGGGAACAAAATGGTCAACAAAATCCTATCTACTATGTGAGTCAGGTATTAAAAGATTCATAAACTAGGTACCCCAACCTTGAAAAGTTTACTTTTACCTTGGTAATGGCCTCCTGGAAACTGAGACTTTTTTTCCAAGGTCGAGATATTAGGGTCACAAGTGACCAACCTTTGAGAAGAATCATTCATAAGCCAGACATTTCGGGAAGACTTGTAAATTGGGCTGTTGAGCTCAGCCAGTTTCAGCTAACATTCATTCCCCGGACCGCCATCAAGGTTCAGATCCTTGCTGATTTTATTATTGAATGCACCTTTTCGAAACCCCAAGGTAGCCCCATGGTGATTGATTCAGAAGAAGATAATAATACTGATCTGGACGCATGGACTCTACATGTGGATGGATCTTTAACAAGCGAAAGATCTGGGTCAAGTATTATAATAAAAAGCCCAAATTGATTCTAGAAACAATAGGCTATAACCTTCAAGTTCATGGCTACCAACAATCAGGAAGAATACGAAGCACTTTTGGCTGGACTCCGTTTGGCCCGAACATTAAATTCCAGAACCTAAGCATCTACAACGATTCTCAGATTGTGGTAAAACAACCAAATGGGGAATACATAACAAAAGATCCGAAGCTGGCCCAATACCAAACCCTAGTGAAGAGTTACTTGGCTTCAATTCCAAAGTTCCAAGTGAATCAAATCAACAGAGAAGAAAACTCCAAAGTAGACTTGTTGTCCAAACTGGTGTAGAATGCAGCCGAGCTTGAAGGCTCGGTCTACTTTGAAGAAATTGAGAAACCAACCTTTGAGAACTCTGAAGTGATGGAAATTGAGGATCAGCCGAAATGGATGACTCCCTTTACCCTATATCTGGATAAAGGGGAGTTACCCGAAGACAAAAACAAAGCTCAAAGGGTTAAAGCAAAAGCTACAAAAAATTTCCTCCAAGAAGGCCAATTATATCACCGAACCTTTTCTAGTCCGGTCCTGAGGTTGAATCAAATTATTGTTTACAAGAAGTGCATGAAGGAATCTGTGGAGATCATATGTCTGAAAAAGCATTAGCCTACAAAATCATAAGGCAGGGACACTATTGGCCGACCATTCACTCAGATGTTGTTGAGTTTGTGAAAAAATGCAAGAATTGCTAGCTCTTTAGCAACGTCTCCCGGTAGATCTTGGTCCTACCTTCTTTGGTCTTATCATCTATACCCTTTGCCGTCTGGGGCATAGACTCAGATGTTGGAGATCTAGTTCTTCGTGATTTAGAAGCTTCGGACCCAACCAACTCTGGAAGCTGATGCCTAGGTGGGAAGGTCCATGCAAGGTCAAAGAGGTCCTCTATGTAGGAACCTACAAACTCACCAATATGGATGATACTGAGGTCCCTAACACCGGGCATGGCCTCTGGCTCAGAAAATTTTACAAATAAAAGAAGAAAAGGCCCAAAGAACTCAATCAAGGTGCTACATGGAACCAGGAGACTTCAATAATTAGTATTAAAGTTTACAATAAAGCTAAAATTTGAAATATTGTACTCTGGACCTTTACTTTTAATGAAATAGGGCCTTGTACTTTCCTTCAATTGTTGTAATTAATCACCGACACACACAAATAGAAAAATTATATAAGACCTCAGCCCAGAGCAATAAGCAACAATTGGGCTGAGCCACGATCAATATGCAAAAATTTACAAAATTTTTCTAAAGTCAAAATTCTAAGATCTCAGCCCGGGGCAATAAGCAACAATTGAGCTGAGGCACGAGCAATATGCAAAAAATTTTAACAATTTTTTAAGTCAAAATTATAAGACCTCAGCCTGGAGCAATAAGCAACAATTAGCCACGAGCAATATGCAAAAATTTACAAATTTTTTCTAAGTCAAAATTTTAAGACCTCAGCCCGGAGTAATAAGCAATAATTGGGCTGAGCAAAGAGAGATATGCAAAAATCTTTAAAATTAGCAACACCGAGCTGAGGCACGAGCAATGTGCAAATTTTACACAACCCAGTAGCTTGGAGAAAAATGCAAACTATAAGAAATTATTCTAAGGGAACAACAATCATAGCAAAAGGACGAATAATATTAGAATATCCAAAAACGGTAACCGGGGTAAGCTCCTATCGAACTCCAGACTCAAAGGTCTGCTCCGGGGCAGTCTTAGAACCTTTAACCTATCCTTCAACATTCGTCTTCTTCTTGCCCTGGCCCTTGGTCCGCTTATTCACCTTATGTACTCAGTAAAATATGGGTTGTAGCAAGCCCAGAAGATTCTTTATCAAGAGCTTCCATTCTCTCAGCAAAATACGGGCTATAATGTTGCAAACCTGAAAAACAAATAAGAGAAAGAAGGGGTTACAACAACTAATAAACCAAGAAGAACAAGAAAAGAAAGGACATATCACTACATGAAAGTCATATGTTTACCCTATTTGTAAACATTGAGGATTCAACTCAACTTAAACAAGAATTTAATAGTAAATAGTATATATACTGTCACAGGGATCTCAAATGCATAACTGTCAAAAGAAAAAAGACAAAGACAATCTATAATTTTGATGTTTTACTCCATTGAAGAAGTTCATTGTTTGATCAAGCGTTTTTGGAGTGGTCAAGACAGTAGATGCTTTTTATAGTGATAAGAGGTTCCTACAGTGGCAGAATACAGGTTATAAAGGTTTGAATAAAGAGTGAAGAAAAGGAAGACAGAAATCACAGCATTAAAGTCAATATATGAAAAACAGTCACTGCGGTTAGTCACTCATGAACTAGACAATACATCGAGTGTCAAAAAAAAGTTAGTGGATAGTCTTCGTAATTTATAGTGGTTTAATGAATTGGTTTGGCTATCAAATGATCTTTAATAATTCTTCTTTAATTAATTAAGTCATTTAGGTTATTTCATTAATAAACTAATTCTATAAGAATTAATTTATTTATTAATTTAATTAACATATTAATTAAATCTGAATTAATGAATTAATAATAAATCAATTAAATGATTTATTGATTAAATGTTATTGATTAAATGTTAGTCATGCTGAATTCTAAATACTAGTCATGTTGATTACTTTAAAAGGTTAGTCATGCTAGTACAGCTAAGTCATGCCAAGTTGCTTTGGATGTTAGTCATGCTAGCACTAGTTAGTCATGCCAAGCCAAGTTGCAGAGTTAGTCATGCAAGAACAACCTAAGTCATGCCAAGCTGAGTTTCCGAGTTAGTCATGCAAGAGCAACCTAAGTCATGCCAAGTTGAGTTGTTGAGTTAGTCATGCCAAGCTGAGTTAGTTATGCCAAGCTGAATTAGTCATACCAAGCTGAGTTAGTCATGCCAGAACAAGTTAGTCATGCCGAATGGATAAGGAGGAAAGTAAGTCATGGTGCAAGTTATGGTGGCTTGCCTTAGTTATGCTATGACTTTTCCACCATGACTCCTAAGTCATTCGAGAGCAATTTGATAGAAAGAAGGCAGGAACTTTGTTTCTTGTTTTTGTTAAAAAGATCACATGCGGCTCACTTTTAAAACTACTTCACACCTTCATCTTCAACACAGAGAGAAGAGAGAAAAGAGCAAGAGTATTGTTCCTAAGCTTCAAAATAAAAAGCAAGGAAATTATTTTCTAGTTCTGTTGTTAAATCTAAACCACTAGAAATAGTTTACTTGTACTATTGGAACTTTCTGGCGGATAAAATATCCCTAGTATTATCTCTCGAACTGCTTTGTAGCATTCGATCTTTTTATTACAAATATGGAAAAGTTCATGTCGAATTTTCTATAGATTTTGTAATAATTAGTTTGATCTTCAAAGCTTGTAATTTGTACCATGTATTTAGACACACCCATCCAAGTTTAATATAATTTTATATTTAACTTGAAATATCGGTCTTCGTTTTATTCCGCATTGCTTTATTTAAAAATAAATATACACCCAAAGAACAATTTCGATAAAATGGTATAGTTTGTATTCAACCCTCCTTTTACAAACTAATCTGGACCTAACACTACACTACTTACATCCAAACGAATATAAAACTTTGTGGTCCATGAAAGAATGTCGGGTCATCGTGGTTCCCAAAGCCCCACAGTAATCCAGCACCTTAGCCCGAGCCGCAGCGTCTAATACATTAACCTAAAACTCACGATGGGCCTCAGTCTAGAACAACGGCATGAATTGCAAGTCCTCGAATTGCATGTATGCCCACTCTTCATGCCAACCCTTAAGTGACCAAATCATGACAACCGGAATAGCCCTTCCCTTCTTAAATTCACATTTCTCATAATGGAACCAGAATTCATACAGGGCCTCAAGTTTAGATCGGGCTAAGGTAAACAACTGATGAAAGAGCTTGAGGGTGGGAAGGTATCCTTTGATGTTACAACAGCCAAGGAACCAAATTATTCACTTGATAGCGTTGGGAACAAGTTAGAAATTGGAAAACGGAAGTCCTATATTGAAACTTACAAAGAATCTTTACGAACTAATGACAATGCGAGTTAAACCCGGACCGAAGGTGCTCTAGCCACACCCCTACCAAACCATCCCCGGGCCTATGATATATATGCTCCTCTGGGTTAGGCCATGTTAAGTATTGAACACACACGAGAATACAGAGGGGGGGGGTGAATGGATTCTCAAACTTTTCTTTTTCTGATAAGTGTTTTAGGTGAAGGTTGTTTTAACTTGGTTTGAATCTGGTTGTGTAACAGAGTGTATGTTTGTGTTTAACAGATTATGTAAGTGCGGAATATAAACACAAGAACACGATATCACTTTAATCTAATATTGTATTAGATAAATATCTGCTATAATTTGTGAATACAAATGTTAGTATTCTCAGCTTCTTTCTCAGAGAGATATTACTTGTAAAAACTCTAGATCACTTTGTTTGATACTCGCTAAAGAAGTAGGGTTTGTTCACTTATATCACGTGAACAACTTGCTTACAACAAATAAGGTAGCAAACAAATTTGCTTTTTCATGTGTCTATCCTATTTGAGTAAACATCCAAACTGTTACGGATTTGACTTCTTAGAACTCTGTTCAGATCCACTTCTTTAGCTCTTTGTCTCTTGTACTATCTCTCCAAGCTTCTTTGTAGGATTTCCAACGTGCTTTACAGTATGTGGTCCAAAAAGCGTCTTGGCTTGTTGCAGGTTTCTGACATGTACAATTCTTTAGTATTTTGTCTCCAAGATTGTATTCGAGAAGTAACTCTGTTGGTGATTCGAGAACTAGAATTGGCTTAATCGATAACTCTGAGTTCTCGAATACTGTTGAGCTGACATATCGAATCACTTCTCGAATAAGTCTTTTCTTTAGGAATCCTTGAGATATCGAATAGAGCATTTTACTTATCGAATCCCTGAGATATCGAATAGCTTCTTTAGTCCTTGAGATACCGAATAGAGCATTGGCTTGTTGACTCTTAGAGAACTCGAATGATGCTTTGACTTGTTGACTTCTTGAGTTCTCGAATAGAGTATTAGACATGTAAAATCTATGAGTTCTCGAATGAGACTTTGACTAGTTGACCTCCAGAGATATCGAACAGTGTCTTTTGAGATATCGAATCCCTGACTTCTCGAATGCTAGACTTCTCTAATATAACAAACGTACTTCTCGAATTGGTACTTAGGAAAATATTCATTTTCTAAATTCCCACTGTGTTTATTTTGACAGTCTTGATCTTCAAGTTTGAGGCATGATCCTTGGAACTTCTTTCAAGCATTATTCTTTGACTTTAATTACAGTTACACAGGTAGAATTTGATGCCTGTTATAAGTACTATAGCAAGTAGAAACTCTACAACTAGAGGTTCCCTTAGTTAAGAGGTCATGTAGGTAATGCAAAGCATTACAGAGAATTAGGCTTGTTATTAGATGTATACAGGCATGCCTCTGTGACTAACAATCTCCCCCAAATTGTGAGTAAGACCCTTAGTCACAATTTCATGTCTGATAACAAGCCTATCATACATAAAGATAAAACTTGAAAAGTACAGGTATGTAACTTGATTGAAAATACAAAGAGGCATCCTTATAAGTTATGAAGAATTACTAGCCATATCCTTTTGGATTCATCTCTAGAGCTTTAGCTTGCAGATTCTCATTTTTCTTCTTTTCTTCAGCTTCTTTATCTTTCTTCTTTGCAAGAACAATGTCTTCTATGGCAGTGAGTTCCTCAATTAGAGGAGAGCCTGATAGATCTTTAAGAACTTCATTCAGCTATTTCTTAGAGTAGGAACTGATGTAATCCATTCTAATCTTCACAGTTCTTCTATATTTCTTGTATTTAATAATGTAAGGATTATACTTGACTCTACACAGACCCATGGCTCTTAACTCATCAGCCTTAGCTTCCATAGCAGCAAACTCCTCCTCTCTTTTCTTTAACAACTCCTCACTTTTCTTTTTCCGTTCTGCTGGTGATCTCTCTTCATCTTTACAAAGTCAATCAACTCCAGCTTCCATACTTGTAAGAACCCAGATTTTCGGTAGAATTAAAACTTTTCTTATTAAGAAAAAGTATATACGTGAATAGTGTTTGTCATGCATGAATAGTAATTTTTGGATGAATAGTGATTTTGAGGACCAAGAAAATTTTCACGCCACCCTATGTACAAGACATGGTATGGATATTTCGAAGTCATATTAGTGATTCACGGAGCAAATAAGTGTATATAAAGACGATCGAAATTCAGAAATTCCAATTTGTATTCTGGTGTAATATTTGACCGGGAAGTGAATTATATATTATTATATTCAAGAAATGAGATATTAATTTTAAGGAATTAAGGATTTAATTATGTCAGGATTTTATTATATTTGATTCGAGAATTTAGAACCAAAACCCCTGAGATAGTGAAACGAACGTTCTAGAAACCGCTGAGACTTTATAACGAGATTAAGCGATCAAGCGAGCGAATCATGAATTGAGAATAGTAAATATTAGAAGTCCAAGGAAGGATATATTATGAGAGGAAAATGGAATTGAGAATAAAATCCTAGAGTTAAAGGAAATGAGAACAATTGAGAAACCGCGAGAATTTTTCTGAGATAAAGAGAAAATATAAAGAAAATTGGACACAACGATTGTTTGAGGTATTGGGCCACACTATTACAATGAAGTGCAACATATAAGTTGTAACATATTGATTTAGTAAATATACAAGAAGGGAAGCCCCTTGGTGCAAATAAGAAAAGGAAGGAAGGACTTGGAAACAATATGTATAAAGCAAGGGACTTGCTTGCAATTATGGATGGATAAAGGTAATCCAAATGAACCAATGAGGAGATGACACCACATGGCAAGAAGATAAGATGCATCCAAGTGAGAATATCAAGCATTATTGATCACTTTATCACTTTAATCAAACAAAACAAACACCAAGTACTCCATTCTGCCCAGCAGGAAAGGAGCTCACTAAAACGGGCCTAGAGACTTCATTACTCAATGAAATTTTTTGTTCTTCATATGGTTAGAAAGCTGTTAAGACGCTCTACAACTTTCATTCAGGAACCTCGACCAGGAAACGAGTGCAAGGGCTTCGTTTTGGCTGATCTTTGGGGCGTGTTTTTCCAGTCAGGAAACCCACTTCCATGTTCTTGATTTCTTTGGTGAGATTGAAGATGGTGAGCATAGAGTAAGGCTTCCCCAAGGTTAACCAAGCTTGTTTGAGATTATAGAACATCAAGAAGGTATAAAAACCCTAACCCCTCTTGGCCATGTAGTATTTGTGATGTTTAATGTTAGATCCATGGTTATTAGTGTGAATCTTGGACATATAAGTTATGGATGATGTAGATCTTGAGTTTAAGTGTTGTGGTTGTGATTTTTAAGCTTGTGGTTATTGTATGTAACTCCATGTATGTTATAAAGTATGATCTTGGTGGATTAGATGATGGTTGTGATGTGTATATAAGATTCTTGGTTGGTTAAGTGGTATAAGCATGCTGAGTATTTTTCCAGGAACTTGTACGGTCTTGTAGGAGGATTTTGAACCCCTAAATCTTGTCCCCTGAGGTCCTAATATATATTGTTGGAAAGGTATTTGAATGTAGTTTCCAGAAATATAAGGTTCATGACTAGGTGATGTGTAGATTTTGAGTTATGGCCTGAGAAGTGAAATGTGTTTCTGGATTCCGGACTGCACTAAATGGTCCCCTTGTGAACCTTGTTTAAACCCCTAAAAATTTATGTAGGATCATGGAAAAATTAGAGAAGCTAGTAAATGCAGTGGGCAAGGCTACCCAAAAAGAATTGGATTAAAATATGTATTTTTCAATTTTATAAAAATGCTAGAGTAAAATTCACGCAAGGGAAAAAGTCGTAAAGGGAGTGTGATTTAAGGGGTAGTGGATATGATTCGGATATGGTAACCAAATTAAGTCGAATAAGTGACGAGCGTAATCGAGTGGTGACATGAACCTATAGTGGGGCTAGAGTGTCATAAGACGAAGTCATTAAGTTAATTTTGTACCCCCTAAAACCCCGCAATTAAAGAGATCTTGTTAAGGTACTAACGATCGGCTATTGATTATGTATAGATCGTTCCACTCCGCAAGCTCGACCACCCCAACCTCACCAAGGCAAGTTTACTTTTCAAAACTTACATATACAAGGACTTTCACTGTTGTGTTTGTAGTTTTCAATCATATCAAATGTTTATGTTTATCGAAGTATCGATGAAATTGAGATGTATAAGTACATATATGTGTGCACCCCTTGAACTTAGAATGAAATGTTTTCTTCGGACAACGACTCTAGCAATAGAGGTCGTAGCGGTCCGTATATACTATCGACCGGGGAGCGGTATATTATTATATCGTAATTAAATTGCGAAAACCCGAAGGGTCATTCGGGGAGTATCGTATACTCAAGTAATTATTTTTGTATCTTCGTAAATACTCAAAATACCTATCTTGGATTAAAAGCTTATTCAATTTAATAATTATTTTATTAATTATTAATATTAAATCTTAAAATATCATTTATTAAATATTGTTCATTATTTTAAAGACAAAGCTAATCCAAGATACCTTTAGCACTTTCAAACTCGAACTCTTTCGAACTCAAAACATTTTCGAAAACCCCCGGTCAGGTTTGCTTCTTGTGTGATTTCAAGAATCATCGGTCGACTAATGTCGGACCACAATTACTCAGTTTTCAATCAAAAATCAAGTTTTTAAAAGAAAAAGAAAAAGGGACTCTGGCAGGTGTGGGAACCGTTGACGAACGATTCCCGGGATGTGTAAGCGGCCATGAGCCAGGCGGTCCATCAATTATTATTCCGGCCCAGGTGTTGCCGAAGGATGATTACGGATGTAGTTTTCATCGAGGGTGATTATGGATGTAGTTTTCACCCGGGGATAGTTATGGATGTAGTTTCTATCCTTCTACCGGTAGAGAAGACCCGCGGATTATTGGACTTGGATGTGGCGACTGATCATCGTCAATCCCTGTCAGGTTTTTATGTTTTCTTCCAGTCCCATCCTCCACTTTGGAAAAATACTCAAACACTGCTTCTTGGGCCTAAGTGCCAAGTTGCCGATAGTGTGGTTTCTGATAAGAAAAATATTGACATCGTGCAGTATCTAGAACTGCAAGATTTTCTATAAAGATTGGCACGTGTTAGTGCACTCTTATAATTGTTTCAAAGAATGAAATGTTTTTGTATGAGAAACCTTCTAAGCTAATGGAAGGAAAGAGGTTTGCAACGATGTATTCCCTATATAGTATGTTAATCATAGAGTGTTTTGCCGAAAATGATATACTCATACGTATATATTTTCAAACTTGAGATATGTTGAAATGGGAACCTTATAAAGGGTTCATATGTTATTCTTAAAGCTCCTTAGTGAGTATAGATGTTTTATTCAAACTCGGACATATACATTGTCCAATTATGTTTTGAAATCTGAGATATATACCCATATAGTTGGGAATGTTTTCGAAATAAACCCCATTATTATTTTACAAAATGGTGAACTTGCTGAGCATTATGTAGCTCATTCTTGCTTTATAAAAACTTTTCAGAAAGAGAAGAATTTGGCCGATTAACTCCACACCAGCAGAAGAGGAGTAGAAGAATTACCCCGGAGATGATTTAGTTCCTGATAAATACTACAGAGTAAGTCTGATAGGTTTTCAACTGTAATAGTAAGACTTGTCTTCAAGTACAGTTGTATAAGTGGAAGTGCGTAAGACTCTGGATTGTACAGATGAATTGTAATGTTTAGCGTTACTTTTGATTATCGTTTCTGAGGCTCTAACTTGTTTGTGCGTAAGATTGAGGTCTGGACGTTTGTATTGTTGAGTTGTAAAATTAATACAGGTATGATATGGTTGGATGATGATGTGACGACCTGAATCTTTGACCTCTGATTTGGGGGCGTCACAGAAATGGTATCAGAGCGATAAGTTACAGTACTCAGAAACAAGAGTGTTGAGAGTTAAGTCTAAGTAGGAGAATGACATAAGAGATCGTAGTAAACTTATTATTGGGCTTCCGGAAGAGGTACCGGTGAGTAGAATGGATTGGAGTGTTTACTGGAGGTATTATACTAGGGTCGATAGATTCCTTAGTGACCTTCAGAATGATGAATAGAGGTTTGAGAGTCGTACATGACCTATCATAGGTAATGATATAGGAAGCAGAGCGAAATCTCAAGAGCAGCTGAGGTAGAGGCGATATTGCGAATATGATCGGATGACTAGGCTGGCATGAATTTTGTGGCCCATGGTCCTCCACAGTTTAGGAGGCGGTATTTTAATAATCAAGAAGTTTAGACTTCCCTACATAATTAAGGGTACTTAGTACTTGGAATAATGAAAGTCTTTTACTTTGGCTATAAGATCCGATTTTCGATAAGTAACGGGTTTACCTGAAAGTTGGTCACTATGTCGTTGTGGATTTCATTACCCTTGATGGCAAATTTTACATGTGTTATACGAGAATGTTATCATAAGACGAGCGTGCTAGATAATTCCACGCATGATTCGGACGCTAGAGCATGGTAGTTCAACTTAGAGAACAAACAAGTGGGATAAACAAAGGGACTTAAGAGAAGTTGAATATGGTTGCAACGAGCGATACAGTGATCTCAGAGTCTACCAAAAGAAAAGACCAGCGGGTCTAGAGTGGGATCCTTTGATAGAGATGTTAGCAGGGACTACGTATATATGTATTGTAGACCTCAATATTTTTGGTATATGTTCACATACACACACCCGCCACTGAACCTATGGACTGCACTGAGATCCCTGAGAGATCTCTTTGATCTGTTCCCAGGGGGAACTGGCCACTTGTGATTCATGTCAGAAGGCATGAAGTAGGACCCTATGGACTTAGCAGGTGTCCCCGGAATGATGTGAAGCTTGGTCTTCCAGATAAAGCACGGAAATGACAGATATATTTATGAAACCCCAACTCGATAAGTGACTTTAAGATGATGATTGAGAGACGCACTAGTTGGTGTCTTGTATTACGAAGACGAAGAGGTGGAGTTACCCTCATAATGGTGATAATGAGATGCACGAATGATCATTAACTTATTTTGGTAACTACCGGCAGGTGCACTACTTCATTTTAAACTGTTCACTAACCCTGTTACCTCGATTAGTTTATATCAGGTAACCCTTCTAGCTTTCTACTTCACACTTGTGGAATAACAACCAGTGAGATACTTTCCCTAAAGCAGGACTTATCCGAAGTAATTTTATTTGATCCATGAACATTCTATTCAAAAATTCATGATGATCTTGTTCGGCTCAGGCCTATTTACACTTTCTTTCAATTATCCAAGGAATGTTCCACGAATACTTCCTTAATTATTCGACGAATATTACTTAACGTATATTGATATTTGATTGCTTCTTTCATACTTGCACTCTTCAGTTGAGCTCATAAATATTTAACAAATTACTGAGGACATGGATGATCTAATGTCCAGACATCCTTCATGAATTCTTTTCTTCTATTCAAGATGAGATTTTACATCGTACATTGAAATCATAGTAAGGATATCATTTTGATATTGGTATTCTGAATTTAATTCTATTGTATGATCTGATAAAGCATGTGTACGGAGGCACCTTTGGGTGGACCGTTTCACTGGTAAGTAATATTTGATGAGAGTTATCGATTGTTCCGATACCTAGAACATTCTCTTCAGATTTTTAGTTTTCTTTTTCAAACTTAATAACTTCTAATTTCCATTCGTTGTCCGAGTAGCCTAAAGTTTCTTCAGTGGCTACGATGTTGAAATTCCGTTCTAGTCAATTGAAACTGGCTAGTCGATATGTCAATAAGAATGACTAGTTGATTGTTCTAACTAGTCATGATTGTAATGTTGTGAAGAACACCTAGCTAATTGTCCTAGCTAGTGGTGATGTCTCAAACAGGTGAACTAGCAAATTTTGTCTAGCTAGTTGCTAGTGTTTCTTGAAAAGGACTAGTTATTGTTTCACTGGTCCAACTCCCAATTTAATTCATTCCGCAATGCATTTTGCATGTGGTAAAGTATGATGATGAAAGTTTTGACGAAGAACTTGATTGAGACCTAGTGAGGTCGCCCACTCGACTTGAACTCTTACCCATCTTCGTATCAGACTTTATATCACTAGAATATTTTATTCTTTCATTTCATACAATGAGAATTCATTTGAAACCATTGATTACTTGAGTGACAAACTACTTCATTCTTTAATTGTCATGGAGTAGAATTGCTTTCTATTGGCTGACCTTCATCAATGCGACTTTAGATTTCCTCTTATTATTCAGGAGGAAAAGTATCCACCCGATGTAAGAATTGTATAAAGACCGTCTTTATGACTTTTGTATCCAACAATCATTGCCCTTGTGCAACATTCTCTATGGTGTCATATTACAGAATTATCAGGACGGGAAGGAATAAACCTTGTTGTATTCTTTCTGTCCATCCTTACATCTCCAAAAATCGAGACTCCTAGTATTTGGAACCACCAACATTCTTGGAACATCCAATGTGGAATTCTTATTGAAATTATCTATTGGACCTTGTTATTTTGAAACCATTCCTTTCAAAGTGATTACTCTAAGGTGAACGGGAGGTACAATTATGAACCGTTACACCAATATGAGAAAAAAAAAACCAAATGTTGTAATTGTGCAGCCAGAACGTTATGCCGAGTAATTATTTAAAGTAGGAATAACATGTCGGGGCATACCACAAGGACCTTTAATAATAGTGTGAGGAAGGTTCTAAGAAATGATGAGGTGGTTGGGAGTACGCTCCTACCAACCGTTGTTAGGATGTTATATTAATGAATTCTGGAGTTACCAAGCCTTTTCCTGATCCAAGAAATTCAAATCGATTTTGATGTAAGACATATCCTTAGAGGAAACTAACATGGAAGTGAGATGGACAAGAAAGGAAGAAATATCGTGGCAAGAATGTGAAGCTTTACTTAGCTTAAAGGGATTGATGCACATAGCGAGACATAAAGTTTAAAAGGCCCCTAATAGCAAATGGATGCATGGATATATCCCAATGATCCTTCGAGATTACCACCTAATCAAGTTTATTGGGAATCGCAGCAGCATACAAGCCTCAGGCTGATTGGCGCCAGTTGTGAAAGAGGACGAGCGTATGACATCTTACATATACCATCGAGAATCGATACCCCTAACTGGAGATGTTGTAATTGTTGACCAGTTAAAACGCGTAGTTGTTTTTCAAAGATAAGGTTGAAAAGCGGGTTTCACCAACTCAAGATCGACCTCTGTACTGTGCCAAAGTTGGCATTTCACACTAATATAAACGTTATAAAATTATGGTAGTATCATTTGTGTGGACTAATGAGTCAGAAGCCTTTATGGATTAATGAACAAAGTTTTGGAATGAAATGAGATATTAGCAACAACCTCGTTGTTAGCTATACTTGATGATAAAAAGAGGACTTTGAGAGTCACGATGATGCGTCTTTCAAGAGTTTAAGAGGTGTGCTTAGACCTGGCAAAATGGGTCTGGATCCGAAAAACCGAACCGAAATATGTTGAACCGAATCCGAAATTGGATCCGAAATATATTATCCGAAATTGTATCCGAAACCGAAACAATCCGAATCCGAACCGAAACCGGTTCAATTTAATCAAATCCGATAACGATCCGAAAACCTATTTGACCCGATCCGAAAATTAACCGAACCGGAAATTTAACCAAAAATTATCCGAAATACTGTATCTAATGATGACCATGTATCCGATTATAATCAGAACCGATCAAATCCGAATAAAAATTTACCCGAATCGAATATGACTTGAATCCGATGTAAATCCGAAACTAAAAATAACTGAATCGAAAAATATCTGATAAAATAATTTTATATAGATTAATATTTTCTTGACCTTTATTTTGTTTAGTTTTGTCAATTTTTATATTTTCTGATTTGCTATATATTTATTATTGTCATTGAATATTGCTTACGATCTTTTGTATATAATAATATTATAATTCAATTTGCAAATATAAATTAATAAATTCTGCACATAATTAGAAAAAAAATAAATAAATAAATTCTACATATTCTACGCAGAAATTAAAGTGCATTCACTTATATAGCACTTATTGAAGCGCTGTCTAAGTGAGTGCATTCACTTCCATAGCGCTTATAGAAGCGTTATGTAAGTGATGTATCTAATTTTGACATATTCGGTCTTATTTAATAAATTTTGACACATGTATTTTTTTAAAAATATTTTTTATTTTTTGAAAATTTGGAAATATCACTAAATTAGATATATCTTGACATCCGTACGGTTGGATCGTCGAGAAATAATTAAAAAGAAATCAACAATCCGTGACAAAACAATAGTTACGAGTATTATTCAATTTGGAAGTTGACTACTAAGATCTCCAACCAAATTAATATTTTATTTTTTAAAAATTTGGGAATATCACTATATTAGATATATCTTGAGATCCGTACGGTTGGATCGTCGAGAAATAATTTTTAAAAAATAGAATCAACAATCCGTGAAAAAGCACTAGTTACGAGTACTAGTCAATTCGGTAGTTGACTACAATGTTCTCCAACCAAATTAATTTTTTATTTTTGGAAGATTTGGGAATGTCACTAGATTAGATATATCTTGAGATCCGTACGGTTGGATCGTCGAGAAATAATGTTTAAAAAATAGAATCAACAATCCGTGACAAAGCACTAGTTACGAGTACTAGTCAATTCGGTAGTTGACTACTAAGATCTCCAACCAAATTAATTTTTTATTTTTTGAAAATTTGAGAATATCACTAGATTTGATATATCTTGAGATCCGTACGGTTGGATCGTCGAGAAATAATTTTTAAAAAATAGAATCAACAATCCGTGACAAAACACTAGTTACGAGTACTAGTCAATTCGATGGTTGACTACTAAGATTTTAAACCAAATTAATTTTTTATTTTTTTACAAATTTGAGAATATTACTAAATTAGATATATCTTGAAATCTGTACGGTTGGATCGTCGAGATATATTTTTTAAAAAATAGAATCAACAATTCGTGATAAAACACTAGTTACGAGTACTAGTCAATTCTGTAGTTGACTACTAAGATCTCCAACCAAATTAATTTTTTCTTTTTTGAAAATTTGGGAATATCACTAGATTAGATATATCTTGAGATCCGTACGGTTGGATCGTCGAGTTAATGTTTAAAAAATAGAATCAACAATCCGTAACAAAGCACTAGCTACGAGTACTAGTCAATTCGGTAGTTTACTACTAAGATCTCCAACCAAATTAATTTTTATTTTATGAAAATTTGGAAATATTACTAGATTAATATATCTTGAGATCCGTACGGTTGGATCGTCGAGAAATAATTTTTAAAAAATAGAATAACAATCCGTGACAAAACACTAGTTACGAGTACTAGTCAATTCGGTAGTTGACTACTAAGATTTCCAACCAAATTAATTTATTTATTTTTGAAAATTTGTGAATATCACTAAATTAGATATATTTTGACATCCGACAGTTGGATCGTCGAGAAATATTTTTTTTAAAACGAAACAAAAAGCCGTAACAAATCATTAGTTACTAGTACTTGTCAATTTAGTTGTTCATTGCTAAGATCTCAAGCCAAAATAATTTTTTGGTTTTTGGAAAATTTGGGTACATCAAAAAATTAGATATATCTCGACAATCCGATCCGAACCGATTGTTCCTACATCCAAACAAAATCCGATCCGAACAGTAGAAATCCGAAAGAGAACCGAACCCAATTTGATCCGATCTTAATCCAAAATTTATCTGATTTTAATCCAAATTTTACCCGAACCGAATCAGATCCGATCCGAACCGAACAAAATCTAAATAGTACCTTAACCGAAAGTGGATCCGAACCGAATCAGATCCGATCCGAACCGAACAGGCTTTAAATAGTACCTTAACCGAAAGTGGATCCGATCCGAAGCAGATCCGATCCGAAACCGATCCGTTTACCCGATTTGCCAGGTCTAGGTGTGCTGATGCAGTAGAAAGGGGATGATAGCCTATACTTCTAAACAACATAAAGTTACGGGATAGGATATACTAACCGTGAGTCTGGGATTAGTCATGATGGCGTTCACGCATAAAACCGAGACGTTAACTTTATGAGAAAAGTGTGAAATTTTTTTCCACAAGTGCCATAAGTATATCTTCATATTAGGACTAAACATAAGAAAGAGAAGGTGACGAAAGGGAGCAGGGAGTATAATGGAGAAATTTGTTATTTCTCAGGAAAGGCCAGTGTGGTGGCCGATACCTATAGAAGGGATTATTCGAAATTGGAATTCAGTCAGTATTGACCAACAAAATAGAGTATATACAATAAAGAATAATGTTAGAGGAAAATGACTAAATTTTGGGGAAGGACAAAGATGTACAGAGAATTAAGAGAATGTTTGGCAAACGGATGTGAAGAATGGTATTGGCAAACTATTAAGTACAAACGCAACATGTCAAAAACAAAATGATAGAGATCTAGTGGATCAATTCCGCCCGTAGAAAATCTTGAACGTGGACAGAATTATAATGAATTTCATGAGTAGGTCGCCGAAGACCGAGCCAAGAGATGGCCCTAGTTGATTTATAATTGCTGGACCAAGTGATTTACCTACGAGAGACTTTCCATTTAGAAGATTATCGATTTATATACGGAAGAGATGGTGGTGCAATATAAAACTTCTGCAGTGATTTCGTCAGATAGAGACTTAAGGTTAAACTTCGAATATTGAAGGTGCTTTCAGGTATATTTAACAAAGAGATTGAGCGTATGTACTAATTTGATCTGTGGCTGACGGACAGGGAAGAAGAATTATCCAGACGATCGAATTTATATTTAGTGTTGTGCCTTAGATTTCACGGGGCAGTCGAGAATAAAAACTTATCCATGAAACGAATGTTGTTATCACGATCGGCACCATGCGAACGTAAGGACGTCTCTTGTAAAGCGTACCGCGAAAGAAGAAGCTTCGCTTTTCTTGCATTACGAAGAAGTCAATGAACGAGGGATATAGTAGCTGAACTGGTTCGACGTATGCCGAAGACTATACAGTATCCACAGCAAGTGGTAACGGCTGACGGGAGGCAACGCATGCCTGCTAATAAAGCGAAGGAATATGAGGAATACCGTGCGTATTGACGTTGTCTCAGATTATATAACATGACCTTAAAGTATTCACGGGCCAACGATACGAGGACTCAACACGGATACTATGAACAAGGTAGAAGAGAAACGTGTAAGTAGTGGGATAGAAATTTTTCATCCATAGAACAACCGATAAGGAATACAGGTCGAAGAGAGCATGCATTGAGAAATAACATTAAGGCGTTGGTGAGACCAAGGGAGAGAACAATAGGGTTGAAGTGTCAACCTGAGAGTTGGAAAGGGTAAGGCTGGAATTGTATCCACAACTATTATCCTTAGGTTCTTAAGATAGAATCCTTTTAAGGAGAGGAGACTGCAATAACCCTAAATTTCGTGAATATTCGAAACCTGGATGAAAATTAATTTTATGGGTGGATGAGAAATTTTTGCAATCACGATATGTACGAATTATTAAATGAAGATTTCGAATTGATATTACGCCTTTACGGTGCAGACGAGTGTATGTAAAAGTCATTAGTTTTTACGAAACCCATTATTTTGAATGGTCAAATTTTATGAGATATCAAAGGAGTATGAGGTGGGAGACTTCATGATGCTAAAGGTATCCCCCTGAAAAGGATTGATGCGGTTTGGTAAGAAAGGGAAGCTAAGTCTGAGGTTTATTGGACCTTTTTAGATTTTGAGGCGTATTGGGAAGTTAGCCTACGAGTTAGCCTTGCCCCAAGCTTGCAGCAAATTCATAATGTGTTTCATATGTCTATGTTACGACCCTACCACACTGACTATCGGCATGTGATAGAGTACGACCAAGTGGACCTACAACCAGACTTGACCTTTGTGAAGCAACCCGTGGAAATCATGGATAGAATAGAACAAGTGCTGAGGAACAAGGTTTTCAACTAATAAGGAATTGTGAGAAAATCAAGATGTGGAAGAATCCACCTGGAAGTTAAAAGAGTGAAACAAAGGAGTAACCCCAGTGATTCCTAAACTGATTCCGGGACGGAATCCTTTTAAGGAGGGGAGACTGTAAGAACCCAGATTTTCGGTAGAATTAAAACTTTTCTTATTAAGAAAAAGTATATACGTGAATAGTGTTTGTCATGCATGAATAGTAATTTTTGGATGAATAGTGATTTTGAGGACCAAGAAAATTTTCACGCCACCCTATGTACAAGACATGGTATGCATATTTCGAAGTCATATTAGTGATTCACGGAGCAAATAAGTGTATATAAAGACGATCGGAATTCAGAAATTCCAATTTGTATTCTGGTGTAATATTTGACCGGGAAGTGAATTATATATTATTATATTCAAGAAATGAGATATTAATTTTGAGGAATTAAGGATTTAATTATGTCAGGATTTTATTATATTTGATTCGAGAATTTAGAACCAAAACCCCTGAGATAGTGAAACGAACGTTCTAGAAACCGCTGAGACTTTATAACGAGATTAAGCGATCAAGCGAGCGAATCATGAATTGAGAATAGTAAATATTAGAAGTCCAAGGAAGGATATATTATGAGAGGAAAATGGAATTGAGAATAAAATCCTAGAGTTAAAGGAAATGAGAACAATTGAGAAACCGCGAGAATTTTTCTGAGATAAAGAGAAAATACAAAGAAAATTGGACACAACGATTGTTTGAGGTATTGGGCCACACTATTAGAATGAAGTGCAACATATAAGTTGTAACATATTGATTTAGTAAATATACAAGAAGGGAAGCCCCTTGGTGCAAATAAGAAAAGGAAGGAAGGACTTGGAAACAATATGTATAAAGCAAGGGACTTGCTTGCAATTATGGATGGATAAAGGTAATCCAAATGAACCAATGAGGAGATGACACCACATGGCAAGAAGATAAGATGCATCCAAGTGAGAATATCAAACATTATTGATCACTTTATCACTTTAATCAAACAAAACAAACACCAAATACTCCATTCTGCCCAGCAGGAAAAGAGCTCACTAAAACGGGCATAGAGACTTCATTACTCAATGCAATTTTTTGCTCTTTATATGGTTAAAAAGCTGTTAAGACGCTCTACAACTTTCATTCAGGAGCCTCAACCTGGAAACGAGTGCAAGGGCTTCGTTTTGGCTGATCTTTGGGGCTTCTTTTTCCAGTCAGGAAACCCACTTCCATGTTCTTGATTTCTTTGGTGAGATTGAAGATGGTGAGCATAGATGTAATAACCCGAATTTTGGGTAGAATTAAAACTTTTCTTATTGTGGGTAAAGAGCACTAATGAATGGTGGTTTCAAAGAACAATGATTGTAATGAATGGATATTGCTTTGGACAATGATCCTGATGCATTGGTATATTGTCAGAATAGAGTAATTCGATGGTTGAGGACCTAGATAAGAATAATCTACCATCCAGGAAGGAGCTAATGGATCCTTGAAGGGAAATGAGTACGTGCATAGTGTTTCCCGTACGTGCATAGTCCGTACGTGCATAGTGTTTTCCATACGTGCATAGTATTTCCCGTACGTGCATAGTATTTCCCGTACGTGCATAGTGTTTCTTGTACGTGCATAGTAATTTGGTGGATGAATAGTAATTTTGTAAGTTGGAAAACTTTTCACGCCACCCTATGTACGGGACGTGATATGGATGTTTCGAAGTCATATTAGTAATACGCGGAGGAAATAAGTGAATGCAAAGACGATCGGAATTCAGAAATTCCAAATTCTTTTTCGGTATAATATTTGACCGGACAGTGGATTAAATATTATTATAATCCAAGAATTGAGATATTAACTTTGAGGATTTGATATTTTGGGATGTTATTATATTTGATTTAAGAATGAAGGTAGGAAACCACTGAGGCAGTGAAACAAGCGTTCTAGAAATCGCTAAAACGTTATAACGAGATTAATCAATAAAGCGAATGAATCCTAGATTACGGATTAAGTTCGTATCGAGATTAAATATCCTATATGATCATCAAGAGAATTATATCAAGTGGATTAAATTATTTAATCAAGGATTAAATCAAAACAATTTAGGAGTTAAGTGATTTGAATCACTTAAATCAAACAAGAAACAAAACAAATATCTATCAAAACTTATCCAAGACTCTTGGCTCTTACCCCAATGCTATCAATCTCATCCTACCAGCTGATAATATCTAGTTATATGAGCAAAAAGTAGATGATCAAGTGGGAGAAAAGAGAGAAAAGCAAAAGAAAACATAGAACATACAAACTGTCCAGCAGAAACATAACACAAAGAAAAATTCATATCTCCATTTCTATCCATGATAAAATCACCAAATTTTAACCATAGCTTCTCCACTCCATGGGCAAGATTCGTTCCAAATTTCATGGAAATCCAAGTAGTATAGCCTAGTGAAATCCATGCTTAAAGTTGGAGGACCAAAACTATCCAGGTTCTGATCAGAAGAAAGATGGGGCTCAAAACCCTAGCTCCCATGGCTGGATTCTTGTGTTATATAGCTCAAAAGAAAGCCCTTGAAGAGTAGAAGGTGTGGTAAAAACTTTAGAACCAAACTCTTAGTTTTTGATTTTATATGATTTTTACAAGATTGATGATGAATAGTGGATCTTAGAAACTAACTTTGTTTTCATGATTTCTTTGGATGATCTAAGGCTTGATTAAGCTAGACAAGGACCATACCAAGCTTATTAAGGTTATGTAATACTCCAAGGAAGGTAGATCTCTTGAAACCCTAGCATTTGATTTGAGATTTATGAATGTTTTTGATGGATTTAGCTTGGTATGATTATAGTGATAATTATAAGCATGATTATGTAATTAGTTATATGATTTAAGATGCATGATGATTTTGATGCTAAGATCAGTAGCTTCTGGACTTGTGAGATGATTATTATGTGTATAAGTTGTATTGATGCCCGGTGTGGCTTGGGTTGTTGATTGCGATTTTTGGAACGTTCGTATTATAGCCGTTATAATGCCGAAATTTCCTTAATCATTGAAAACCGTGCATCACAGTAGGTCTAATGGCTGAAACTGGACAAGTATCTGACATGCCCTTGTAGATCTTGAGTCGTAGATCATTTTGGAAAAATAATCGAAACAAACAGACTTACGGTTTAGGATTTATGACCGATTTACTAAAAGTAGTTCGAATCCGTAAACGAAAGTTCGTAACTGAAATTGAACCCTCGTAAAATATGTAAAGTCATGACGAATCTTGGTAAATAAATACTAGAGGTAAAAAGAAAGGTGCGAAAGAAAACCATATGTCAAAAGGATCGTTTTTCGATTTATTAAAAATATTCGAGTCGAGGTTAAACGCGAACGAACCCCCTAAAAGACGACTTTATTATAACTTCGGTAAAACACTTAGAAAACGGGCGATAAAACTCGGAGTATAATATTGGTTCGTAACGATCGACTTTAGAACTTGTATGACTTAAGTATGTCCCAAGTGTAAGTACAGTGACATGTCGTATTAACGAACGAATGTCGGGTCGGATCAATGATAAAAGGAATCCACAAAAAGGGGTATAACGAGATAACTCGAGAACGTGTTTTGATTTAAGTATAACTTAACTTTTAAGATGTTAAGTGATTAATCCCGAATGCCTTGGCTATTTATAGATCACCAAGCTGACCCGGGACCCGCTACCACTACCCCTTACCGTACTCGACTACCAGGCAAGTTTCAATTCCCTTCTTTTAGGCTGTTGTTGTGATTGAATATATATATATATATATATATATATGTTTTCTGTTATACATATGCCATAGCATGCATGCCTACTTTCAAGTTATATCGTTATGCTTGTTCCCTGATTGTTTATTAGCTTATAAATTAGATAACTAACGTATCAATTATAAGCCGGTTATTGTAAGACCCTCATAGAAGGGCGTATACATCTTATTCGTCAAATATAGACCGGGAGTCAATATTTCTTGATATATCGAGATTACCTCGGAGGAAAATATTTAAGTAAATATTTTCCATTATTTGGGCGACGAATATTATTTGAATATTCGTTCGAGATTATTTATTTAACGATCCTTACTTCAAATAATTATTTGAACGTAACCATTCGACGAATAATATTTTTCAATATTCATTCAAAGTCGAATAGAATATCGATTATTATTCCGAATATTCTTCTAAAGATTGGACTACTAAATGAATATTATTTGAATATCCATTTAGACTATTATTTTATTAAATGAATATTACTTTTGAATATTCATTTAAGATATTAATTACTTGATGAATATTATTCTAATATTCATCCGAAGCTTGATTATTTATCGAATATCATCTCGAATATTCCTTTAAAGTTTGGATTACTAAATGAATATTACTTGATATTCATTTAGAATATTATTCATTAAATGAATATTACTTTTTGAATATTCATTTAAATTCCTTATTAATTAATGAATATTATTTTGAATATTCATTTAAATATTTATTTATTCAATAAATATTCTCTTGATGTTTCTTCAAGGATTATTTGGAGAAATACTCTGATTAATGATATTCTTTCATATTCCTAAATATTCTTTAAATATTTTAATTCAATAAATATTCTCTGAATATTTATTCCATACTTAGGATAACCTCAATAAGGTTTATCTTCTTCGATTATTACGGAAAATATCTCGGAGTCATATTATTATTAATCTTATATCAAGAAAGGTTCTCAGACATCATTCTTCTTTGATTCTACCTCCCTAATAATAAGGGAACCTTACTTGGAAAATGTTATTTATCTTGTCGACTTCCCGGTCATAAAATATTCTCTTCACTCGCAATGCGGGTGCTATTGACTTATTAAGTCGTTGTGTACCTTCTCATCTTTCGAGGGGTAAGATTGTTGGAACAAGTTGATATTCGTTACCAAGCAATAGCTTGGAAGTTATTGGTGAATTTTCCTTTCCAACTAGATACGACTACTTTGTAGAGTCTTATAAACAAGTATTATACTTGGGGAAAGGGGGACGAACGTTACATTCAGAATCATGAATTCTATTTGAACTAGGAGTCGTGTAAGAGGCCGAGTAGCGCCGGTCCATCCCCTTTGGCCCAACCGTTGGCCGGGGAGAGCTAGTAAGGCGGTAGACAAGTAAAGCCGTCAGTTCTTCCTTCTACCGGTAGTAAATCTAATTTGAGCTGTACGATCTCGACTGATCATCAAGATTGGAACAGCGGGCGCGGTGAATACTCCATCATTGGTTCATCATCCAAACTTATTTATTTCCTGCAACATGATTACTGTTGGCAGAGCTGGAAAAGTGTTCATAACTGGAATTGCAATCTTTTCATGCAAGTTCCTCTTTTTAATGACAATGAGAATATCACGCTTACTTTTGATGTAGCAGATATTTCTACAAACAAATACTTTAAGTTACCTTGTAACTTCATCATTCATATTATACTGGCATCATTTCCGTAAATGCATGGCATATGGTTTGAAAGATACTTTTGAACTGTTATATATTATCATTCAGTTATATATTATTGTTGGTGGGCTATTGCTCACCCTTGCCTTATTATTATATCACAACAACAGCTAGACCAGATGACTCGCACAAGGCGCACTCGACGCGGGCGAGGACGATGAGACTACCAGAGCTGAAGAAGAAGCTATTGGTAGGATATATTTATTCTTTCAGTACCAAGTATATGGTCTAGTATGACTTATGTAAATGGATGGCAAAGAGTATGTATTTATATTGAAATTCTTTTGGATTGTAAGAACTCATAATGTGATTAATAAAAATTTGATTGTTACTCTGATTTCATCTCTGGGACTATAACGGGTGTGCTTTACATTGTTGTGTTGGGTCATAGAGATGTAATTTATTTTATGTTAAGGAAAGTTCAAGTGTTGTGGACAGAATTGGAAACCGTAACGACCGGATCCCGGACCCCGGATCTGGGGGTGTTACAGAAGTGGTATCAGAGCGAGAGTTATATATCCCAAGAGATGATACGACGTTATATAATAATAAATTCACTAATATAATAAGGACCCTTTCCAGGTTCACCTAAAACCCTTACGGGAACTTTTTAAGTATCATGATAGTAACTTAGCTCGTTCTCGTATCGACTAGTAAGGCGACAGACCTTGAGGCGTACGAGTAGCAGCATGATGATGTTTTATTATATGCTGACGATCGGATTGTGAATTCGATAGAGTACCCTATTGAGGACTCGAAGGAGGTTCCAGCAGAGGAAAATTCTATTAACTCCAAGGAAATGAGGGCTGTAGCCAGAGGGATAGCGAGAGTTAAGATTATAGTGCTCAGAGAAGTGAGCACAAAGAACTGAGATATTATTAAGAGAATTAAAATTTTATGTTGGATTTATAGCCGGACTACGAGAGGTAGTACCAGCAATTAAGACAGATTGGAAGGATTACTTGAGGTCTTATATGGGGATAGATAAAGATCCTTAGAGACTTTCAGATTAATGAGAAAGGAGTTAGAATGATGCATGATTATCAAAGACGTCGATGTAGGACGGGGAGCACCCAGGAGCAGTTGAGATAGAGGCAACAAGTGCCATATTATCGGATAAATGGATTAGTGTGAATATTGTCAATGGTAATTCGCCATGAGAAGGCGGATTTCATGGGTTATATTTTATGAAACCAAATTGAGATTGTTGAGGTGGTTTTATTCAGCGAAATGTCCATATTATGAATGAACCAGCTTCGAAAGTAAAGATAGTGGAAAGTGATGGCCTGATTGGATAAAGTTATATAAAGTAGTAAGCGAGACGATGATCTCAGAAACTACCAGAGGAAAAGACCAGTGGGTCTATGATTAACTCGTAATATGACTACTATCAGGTACTAAGTATAAGTTTATTTTTAACTCAGTAAAATGGTGAATCAGGAACGTTAGATGCATGTGATTCAGAAGAATATTAAATTCTTTCTTTTCCCCGAATAGATTATAGTAGTTACCTTAAGTTTATTCTGACACTGAATTGCAAATGGATCAAGTAATGCGATTAGTGGTTAAGAGGTAATAGAGAATGTTTTAAGATGAAATTGGTAACGACCCGGCGTTGGTGTTGCCTAACGGGAGAAGGAAGACTTTATGATACACTATGATGCATCTCATACAGGTTTAGGTGGTGTGCTTATGCAGCACGGCAGAGTAATTGCGGATGCATTCGAACAACGCGGTACACTAGACTAGGATGTCCTTAGTAGTGCCATTTTTTATGAAACGACTAACTCCGACGGTAGTGTTCCTTCTGAAACCTGTGGTTAGGAAGACTGACATTTGATATTATCGACAACTAAGATGTATATGTATCAGGAAGAGGTGGCATGTTTCAGTTTGAAACTTTTGATTTCCCTTCTATGGGATATATATATTTGGTTCCTTTCTAGTGGTTAAACTTCCAACTTTATGTCAATAATTCCGTTATTATAACTGCTTATGATTCTACCTGCTTGGATGCTCATAGATCTATTCTCTAGGTTTCGAAATTGATCTTCATAGTATTACCGGTGGTTGGATAGATTGACCAAAATTTCCTTGATTCTGGAAAGAAATTCAACGAATTTTGGTAAACCTTGTCTTTCTGATTATCAGAGAACATCATGGAAGAGAGTAGAAACTAGGGCGAACCCCGTGAATTGGGTAAAGTAGCCGCTATATGGGTTGGTGGATAGACCCCGGTTATCGCGATCGATTGTAGAAATACAATGATGAAGTGAGATTGGACGAAAACAAGAAATGTAAGTAAGAAACCGGCCGGACTGAGAAACTCCGGGATTAACTTAAGTGAAAATACTGTTATACCATGAATGGTAAGCTTACGTGGCACGTGGGATTGATAAGAATAGTTGAAAAGATAAAAGAGGAGGAAAGGTGACCGAAGACGGTGCCGAGAAGTCGATTAAGACCTATATGGAGTAAAGTTTTGGAAAGGTAGAAAGGTATCGAAGTAGAAGGCACTATACCAGCAATTGCTAGAAAAGTAATGCTAATTAGCCAACCCCAAAAACCATATATTTTTATTTTAGTGTGGTCAGTTGAGGCCAAGTCACAAAGGATTATCAAGTGACTAGACCAGCAATGAAAGGACAAAGCAGGGTTGCTTCTAAGTAAGCGCCGACTGCAAGGGCTTTTGATATAAAGGAAATATTAATGAGATCGTAGGAATCTTCTACTGAACCCTTTGCAACCCATGTTTGGATTGGGAATTTACTAGACTTTTTGGAATGGGGTCACCCGTACTAAAGTGATTCATGTGTATATGATTGCCCAAGATTACGAGTAAAAATGGAAGTATAATGACTTGAGATGTATGATGTTAGGGTATTATAAATACCATGAATATATTATGACCAAGGGAAGTAAACAATGATGGTTTATGAAGAGAGTATAGAAATGGTCATAGATGGATCAGTATGCTGTAGAAATTTTGTCTAAGGCAAGTACCTTTGAGAAAAACGATAAGTACTAAGAGATTCACGTTGAACTCGATCAATATCTTCCAGAACATCCTTGCTACCATTACCAAGTTCTGTAAGAGAGCAGATAGACATACGTTGTCTTTGGGAAGGTCAAATAGGCTGACAACTATCTGAAAGAAGAGGTTAGCATTAAGCCACCGATCGATTATCAAATGAGAACGATTGAAAAGAGACCCTTATTAAGGATACATGATTTGATTGCCAAGTATAGGATGCAAGAATTCCTTGGCAGTTGAATTAAGGATAGGATATCCATAAATTAAGACAAACCCTAGGGAATGCACAAAGGATGGCATTAACCCTAATAACGACATTATGAATTCAGATGATATGAGTTGGACTTGCTAAGGCAACAATGACCGGTAAGGATTATTAAAAAGAGTTCTGGAAAGAACATAGATAGAATTATTAGAGTATTGATCAATGACATTTTGATATACCCTGTACCCAGAAAATACAGGAGGAATGATGAGGATGACCTATGAAACCTTAGAAGGAAAAAAGTAATATTCCGAACTTCAAAATGGAAGTTTGGTAAGGAATGTATGACATAGTAACAATAATGCCAGATGAGGCATGTATGAAACCCTGAGGAAGTATGGATTGAACCTATAAAGGTTGATATTATCCTAAGATAAGGAAAGAACTAAGAAAAGAAGTATCCTATGTAGGATTGGGAATAAACGTGATAAAGTTCCCACGGGTAGGTGGAAGCAATGACTTATGGAAAAAAACTGATAAATATATTTTTCTCCATCAGCAGAGCTTAAGGGAGAATGCTTTCACCCAACAGTGATGGGAATGAGGTAGAAAAGTTTGAATTGGAATATATCCAGAGAACAAGGATTACCCGAAATTATTTTTATCAGGAAAGGCCAATGAGGTGGCCGACAGTCTAAGTATAAAGGAATAACTACAAATGTTCATACCAAAGAAACAAAATGATATTTGGAAAGACCTTGAAGGTCATATCGGAGTGGAGGAAGTTACATTCCTTTTGATGATTGTGCAAGAATCGAAGGTAATAATAGTTTAAGTAAAGATTCGATTCGTGATGGAGTCTTAAGCATATTACGTACCTTAGAAGGTCCCGTTTTGAGGCAAACCAGGACCATGATACAAAATTGACGAAGTAAACCGTTAAGTTTCCAGTCTTTTATGGAAGCTACATGAGTGATAGTTTCATCAACCTGACATAGCTGCGATGCTTGAAACTCTTCTGCAATTTTATCTACTTCATGTAATATCTACATCAAGTTCAGGAAGTGTTCCTTATGGATAAGGAATAGTGATTTCCAGAGAACCTACCCAGGGTACCACTCGATCGAGAGATTTGATTCCTTTCGAATTAGGGAGAAATTAATATTATAATAATGATGGATTAGTTGATACCCAATGGAGTCAAATTGATTATGAGGGAAATAATTCAAGGATAAAGATGGAGTCAGAGATTTTGGAATCTAGTTCAGACTAAGAGATTATGACGCCAGAGATATGAGGCTTGATTAGCTCATATGGTTTACCCCGAGGAAAGAGACACCAAGTATGATTATAATGATTTTGGGAGGTTGTACAAGGTTTTAATAAGCTGCCAGATATCGATTTGGATGACATAATAATGAATATCGAGTGTTCAGAGCCTAGTGCTGCATCTCCCGTTAGCCCAGTAGGAATAAAAGAATTATCAACTCAGATGCGAGGATTGTTGATTAAGAGTGCGATGAGACTCAGTGTGCCACCGTGAGGAACCAGTGTGTTGTAAGAAAGAAATATGTTAGCACAAGATTGTGCATCGAACCTCGAGAGTTGAATGGGTCAACATTGAGTATATGTACTGTTGTAGAAGATTGTCTGAGCAGCACAGGGACGCTGTGTATTTTCCAAACTTATTAGGAAATGGGACATCACCGGTTGGAAGTTAAAAAAAAAAAAAATCGAGGATATACCCAAGATTGTGAATCGCACTAGGTATAGACACTATGAAATTGTAAGTGATGTCATTTTGGGTTGACTATTGCACCCACAACTTTTTGGAATTTAATGAATTGGCTGTGAGTTATATGAGATAGTTTTCGCCCTAAGTATATCGAAACATCGTATATATGAAGGAAAGGTGCGAAATAAAAAAGGATCAAACATGATAGACTTTCAGACCTATCAGATCTGAAAATATGTGTGCTTGTGTGTATATGAAGATTATGATTTGTGATAAAAGGATTAAGAGTCCTCGAACCAGACAACATTCCCCGCAAACAAATCCCCCCAAGAGATTCGTCTTTCTTTCAGAAAGGAGAAGAGATGAGATAATAGAGAATGACTGAATGAACATAGGAGGTAGATTGGCATTCTGTGAGATGATTAAAGAAGAGGTTGGGACACCGGGGGTGATAGTAGTTAACAATGAGATAGCGAGGCCAAAACAGTGATGGCCGACGAGCTCTTTGCTAGACATCAAGAGTTACTCGAATCGGTTGTTAGAATACTCGAACTAGTTTCAATACGGAGTACCCCGTCGACAATAGAGTTGACATTTATACAATGGAATTGGGAAATAGCTAGAATTAATAGAGGATTTTGACAAGCAAGTTTTTGTTGATGTATTTCTGTGCAAACAAGATAGATAATATAAGGTTCGAGATTTGTAATAAGAAAAGGTATCCTCGTGGAAGGAATTAACAAGATTAGAATGAAAGGAAGTTTAGCCCAAGATTCATTGGGCCATCTGAGAGTTTAAACGCGTCAGGAAGGTGGCCTATGAGCCAGCCTCACCCAAACCAGTAAAATGGTCATAACATGGTTCATGCATATGTGCCTCATCAGTATACTATAGATGCCCGGCATATGACAGAGTACGAGCAGATAGATATACATAACAGAATCTGAACTACGAAGGACAACCTGTGGAAATTATGAATAGAAAAGAGCAAGCGCTAAGAGGTAAGGTTGTCAAGCTAGTGAGAGATTTGAAGAAAATCAAGAAGTGGAAGAATCCACCTGAGAAATAGAAAGTGCAATGGGATAGAAGTACCCCCAGTTATTCCTAAACTGATTCCGAGGACGGAATCCTTTTAAGGAGGGGAGACTGTAATAACCCGAATTTTGGGTAGAATTAAAACTTTTCTTATTGTGGGTAAAGAGCACTAATGAATGGTGGTTTCGAAGAACAATGATTGTAATGAATGGATATTGCTTTGGACAATGATCCTGATGCATTGGTATATTGTCAGAATAGAGTAATTCGATGGTTGAGGACCTAGATAAGAATAATCTACCATCCAGGAAGGAGCTAATGGATCCTTGAAGGGAAATGAGTACGTGCATAGTGTTTCCCATACGTGCATAGTGTTTTCCGTACGTGCATAGTGTTTCCCATACGTGCATAGTATTTCCCGTACGTGCATAGTGTTTCCCGTACGTGCATAGTGTTTCCTGTACGTGCATAGTAATTTGGTGGATGAATAGTGATTTTGTAAGTTGGAAAACTTTTCACGCCACCCTATGTACGGGACGTGATATGGATGTTTCGAAGTCATATTAGTAATACGCGGAGGAAATAAGTGAATGCAGAGACGATCGGAATTCAGAAATTCCAAATTCTTTTTCGGTATAATATTTGACCGGACAGTGGATTAAATATTATTATAATCCAAGAATTGAGATATTAACTTTGAGGATTTGATATTTTGGGATGTTATTATATTTGATTTAAGAATGAAGGTAGGAAACCACTGAGGCAGTGAAACAAGCGCTCTAGAAACCGCTAAAACGTTATAACGAGATTAATCAATAAAGCGAACGAATCCTAGATTACGGATTAAGTTCGTATCGAGATTAAATATCCTATATGATCATCAAGAGAATTATATCAAGTGGATTAAATTATTTAATCAAGGATTAAATCAAAACAATTTAGGAGTTAAGTGATTTGAATCACTTAAATCAAACAAGAAACAAAACAAATATCTATCAAAACTTATCCAAGACTCTTGGCTCTTACCCCAATGCTATCAATCTCATCCTACCAGCTGATAATATCTAGTCATATGAGCAAAAAGTAGATGATCAAGTGGGAGAAAAGAGGGAAAAGCAAAAGAAAACATAGAACATACAAACTGTCCAGCAGAAACATAACACAAAGAAAAATTCATATCTCCATTTCTATCCATGATAAAATCACCAAATTTTAACCATAGCTTCTCCACTCCATGGGCAAGATTCGTTCCAAATTTCATGGAAATCCAAGTAGTATAGCCTAGTCAAATCCATGCTTAAAGTTGGAGGACCAAAACTGTCCAGGTTCTGATCAGAAGAAAGATGGGGCTCAAAACCCTAGCTCCCATGGTTGGATTATTGTGTTCTATAGCTCAAAAGAAAGCCCTTGAAGAGTAGAAGGTTTGGTAAAAATTTTAGAACCAAACTCGTAGTTTTTGATTTTATATGATTTTTACAAGATTGACGATGAATAGTGGATCTTAGAAACTAACTTTGTTTTCATGATTTCTTTGGATGATCTAAGGTTTGATTAAGCTAGACAAGGACCATACCAAGCTTATTAAGGTTATATAATACTCCAAGGAAGGTAGATCTCTTGAAACCCTAGCATTTGATTTGAGATTTATGAATGTTTTTGATGGATTTAGCTTGGTATGATTATAGTGATAATTATAAGCATGATTATGTAATTAGTTATATGATTTAAGATGCATGATGATTTTGATGCTAAGATCAGTAGCTTCTGGACTTCGGAGATGATTATTATGTGTATAAGTTGTATTGATGCCCGGTGTGGCTTGGGTTGTTGATTTCGATTTTTGGAAAGCCGTTATAATGCCGAAATTTTGAACCCCGTATTGTAACGCGATTTTGAACCCCCAACTGTTGTCCCCTGATGTCCTACCTTATATTGTTGGAAAGATAATTTAATGTAGTTTCTGGAAATGTAAGGTTCATGGCTAGGTGATGTATAGATTTTAAGTTATGGCCGGAGGAGTGAATTGTGTTTCTGGATTATGGACTGCACTAAGTGACCCCCTTGTGAACCTTGTTTAAACCCCTAAAAATATATGTGGGATCATGAAAAAAATTGAGAATTTAGGGAATGCAGTGGTGAAGACCACCCAAAAGGAATTGGATTAAAATATGAATTTTTGGATTTTATAAAAATGCTAAAGTAAAATTCGCGCAATGGAAAAAGTCGATTAGTGGAGCAAAATTCTAGGGTTAGTGGTTATGATTCGAAAGTGGTAATTAAATTAAGTCGAGTAAGTGACGAGCGTAATCGAGTGATGACATGAACCTATAGTGGGGCTAAAGAGTCATAAGACGAAGTCGTTAAGTTAATTTCGTACCCCCCCTAAACCCCGTAATTAAAAAGATATTGTTAAGGTACTAACGAACGATTATTGCTTATGTATAGATCGTTCGAATCCGCACGCTCGACCACCCCAACCAAACCAAGGCAAGTTTACTTTTCAAAACTTATACATATACAAGGACTTTCACTGTTGTGTTTGTAGTTTTCAACTATATCAAATGTTATGTTTATCGAAGTATTGATGCAATTGAGATTGTATAAGTACATATTTGTTTGTACCCCTTGAACTTAGATTGAAATGTTTTCTTCGGACAACGACTCTAGCAATAGAGGTCGTAGCGGTCCGTATATACTATTGACCGGGGAGCGGTATATTATTATATCGTATCTAGATTGCGAAAACCCGAAGGGTCATTCGGGGAGTATCGTATACTCAAGTAATTATGTTCATATCTTCGTAAATACTCGAAACCCTATCTTGGATTAAAAGTTTATTTTATCGAATAATTATTTTATTAATTATTAATATTAAATCTTAAAATATTATTTATTAATTATTGTTCATTGTTTCAAAGATGAAGTCAATCCAAGATACCTTTAATACTTTCAAACTCGAACTCTTTCGAACTCAAAACATTTTCGAAAACCCCCGGTCAGATTCTGCTTCTTGTATGATTTCAAGAATCATCGGTCTACTGATGTCGGACCTCAATTACTCTGTTGTCAATCAAAATCAAGTTTTCAAAAGAAAAAGGGACTCTGGCAGGTGTGGGAACCGTTGACGAACAATTCCCGGGATGTGTAAGCGGCTGTGAGCCAGGCGGTCCATCAATTATTATTCCGGCCCAGGTGTTGCCGAAGGATGATTACGGATGTAGTTTTCATCGAGGGTGATTACGGATGTAGTTTTCACCAGGGGATAGTTAAGGATGTAGTTTCTATCCTTCTACCGGTAGAGAAGACCCGCGGATTATTGGACTTGGATGTGGCGACTGATCATCGTCAATCCTTGTCAGGTTTTATGTTTTCTTTAAGTCCCATTCCTCCATTTTGGAAAAATGCTTTGACACTGCTTCTTAGGCTTATGTGCCAAGTGGCTGATAGTGTTCTATTTTGATGAGAAAAATGTTGACTCTATGCAGTATCTAGAACTGCAAGTGTATTTTGAAAACAAGGGCACGTATTGTTGCACCTTCGGAATTTATCAACAATGACAAGTGATTTTATATCTAATTGACACAAACAAGTTTAATAACTGCCAATCATATGAAATGTTATATTGCTTACCTTATACATATATTTCTTGCTGAGCTATAGTTGCTCACTCTTGCTTGTTTTCAAATTTTACAAACACAATAGCTAAGTGAAATGGCAAGACCCAGACAGACTGCTCGAAAGCAGGTGACTAGACCCGAGCCAGCAGTTGAGATTCCACCGGTAGGCCCCATTAGCCGGATTGGTTGGCAGCTGTTGTTAGTTCGTTTTATTTATCAGTATGACCTGTGCAAGGCAGTGTATCGTAACAAACTTTCAAGCCGCCAACTTCGCTTCATATCGAAGTGTTGCTGGTAGCATAAATACTATTTAATTCGGTCTGTAATAACTCTGATACTTTTATTACTGTTTAATCAATGTTGTGACGTTTCTGAGGCTCTAACCTGTGTGTGTGTGCGGTGTGAGTTTATTGTGGGGTCGATGGCTGTTTCATATATATTATGTGCAAGAACAGGTATGTTATTAATGGAAAATGGACCGTGAGCGCCTAGATCTCCGACCCCGGATCTGGGGGCGTCACAGAAATGGTATCAGAGCGAGGTTACAGTTCTCAGAAACGATAGTAATTTAAGAAAGCAACCCTAATAATAATAACAATAATAATAACCCTAATAACAACTTTAATAATACTTAGAACTCTCATCGAGTTTGTAGTCGGGTTATCGGATATAGCCCTGACTTTAAGGCACGTGAAGGAACTACTCCTAAACCTTTCTTTTTGGTTAGTGACCCTCCTTATTTCCCTTGTGTAGATGGAGGAGATACCAGACCCTGAGGCTTTCGAGAGATAGCATGATGAGGCACTGATGCGAGATACCGAGGATCCTGAGGAGGATATGGGTGCTGACTCTGAGCTCGGCCCCTGGATTACGCTGATAGGAGATACTGATGATGAGGATCCCGTTGAGGAGCCCTTTGAGCCTGAGCCTGAGCCAGAGCCTGTTACCCCATCTCCTGTAGCTACTGATGAGGAGAGTGTGAGATCCGGTGAGGGTCGTGTTGTGTCACCACCACCTTCTCCACAGACATCTAACCCTGTTTCATCGGACGGTGACTCCGAGGATGACACTTCTGGCGAGGAGGAGCTTGACCCTACCCCTGCTACTGCTGCTGCTCCTGCTGCTGCTGCTGCACCTACTCCTGTTCCTGTCATACCACCTCCACCAATGGACCTACCCCCAGTGTCGGGTACTGAGCATGCTTACGTGGTACAGTTCCTGACCCGAGACTTACTATCTGCAGAGGCCCGACTTAACGAGGCGAGGCGGGCACTAGTGGAGGAGCGCGAGGCGCGCTTGAGGATCCAGGATGAGATGAGGACCGTTGTTGCTAGGAGGACTAGGGCTCGACTCCATAGGATTGAGAGGAGGAGTCGCGATAGGATTCTTGGTTTAGGGATCCACGGGGGCGGAGTGATCCAGGCTAGGGATTCTAGGCGTGTTGTGCATCGTGCATTTGCCCGAGTGAGGACCTTGCTCCGTCGCGGCGCGGCCCCGTGATGTGTTACTAATAGCTCAGTCCCCTAGGTTCAGATGACATTAGTGTGTCGATTTTGCGGGATAGTTGACTTGTGCAGTGGTATCCTTTCTGACCAGTGGATGAGTAGACTGACCTACAGATATGTAGATGTGACTTCGGGTAGTATGTATGGATGTAGCCCTACTTTTGTGTAGCCTGATTATTCGGATGATGTATTCGTATTTGTTCCACTTTTGCTAGACTTTGACATCGGAACTATGTATTTGGCTCTAACATCCAAACTTGTGATAACCCTTGTACCGTACTTATTTAGTTTCAATTTCCTTAATATTGCCTCAACTGCTTTACTTTCCGATGCCATGCTTTACTGTTTTAATATACAACTGTGATTATACAATTGCTACAAGCCACAAATACAACCATACTGTTTCAAATTTACGATATGCGATTTCAAATTGTTTTCTACAATTTCCAAAAATGTTCCTACAATCTTTAAAAATAAATTTTTCAAAAAAAAAAAAAATTTGTTTTGAAATGTTGAAAAAAATATTTTTGAGGTTTTGAAGTTTTGAAAACTCTTGTAAATGTTTTCGCATCCCAAAGGGATTTTTCCCCAAAAATGTTTGACATTTTATCTCCAACATCGGATTATTAAAACTTTTGCACTTCCACCCTTATGAGGAGGAACGATATGTTCCTGACCCGTGCCAACGTTGTCAGGTAATTGAAAAACCCTAACCCATTTCTTGTTTTATTATCAGAATCATGCCACCCAGAAGAATGAACACTCGAGCTCACCCGATCAGTTCTGAGGGCCAGGGTAGCCACCATGGAACCGGAGGCCACCAGAACCGTGAAGGGGAGAATGTCAACCTGAGCGAGAGTGAGGGCAACGATCATAACTTGTTTGATGACTCTGAGTATGAAGAAGAAGAAGCTGGTGATGACACCCGAGAGGCAGAACATCCTAGGGGAGGCCCTATGGAACAGTTCATGGAGTTACTTAGGCAGAACTTGGACCGTCCCCCAGTTCAGCAACCACCCCAGAATGCTAATGCTAATGCTTTCCGGAACTTCAAATGCCTGAAGCCCCCAGAATTTAAAGGAACTGCCGACCCGGTTGAGGCAAGGGCCTGGCTGAAGGAAATGGAAAAATCTTTCGAGATACTAGGTGTCGCTAAAGAGCAGAAGACTGTTTTCGCCACTTACCTTCTGAAGGGTGAGGCGAACTATTGGTGGGAAGCTAAGAAGAATTTGGAAGGAAGAGGTGTGGTGACCTGGGAGAGATTTATCGAGCTGTTCTTGGAGAAGTACTTTCCTAGGTTCATGGAGACACAAATGGAGCTGAAGTTTTTGGAGCTGAAGCAGGGAAATATGACGGTGGCCGAGTATGAGGCCAAATTTACTGAGCTGTCGAGGTTTGTGCCGAAATATGTGAACTCTGAGGCAAAGAGGGCCCGAAGGTTTCAATTAGGGCTAAAACAATGGATTCAGAATCGTGTGGCGGTTCTTGAGCTGACAGACTATGCCACCCTGGTACAGAAAGCGTCAATTGTTGAGGCTGGGAGTGAACAGATGCAGAAAGAGAGGGAAGGAAAGAAGAAGAAGTTGGATAGTCGAAAGGGAAACTCTGCTGGTGGGAGCTTTCCGAGCAAATTTAAGCGAGGAACGATGTCCCAACCCAGCGGGAACTTTGGAACCAAGAGAGCTAAAAGTTGGAGTGTGGGCCAGGGCGGCCGACCACAGGGATCGTCTTACTCTACCCCATCCCGAGCCCAACCCCCAGAATGCAATAAATGTGGAAGGAAACATGCGGGCGTGTGTAACCTGCAAGATGTGAAGTGCTTCAAGTGTGGGCTGACAAGACATTATGCTAACGCCTGTCGCGGAACTAGTAACAACACGAGTGCCGGAGGTAATTGCTTCAAGTGTGGGAAACCAGGGCACCGAATGAGGGAATGTATGTCCTCTGGGCCAGCTGCATCGAGAGTGAGTGGAACTGCTTCTAACAAGGCCCCTACTGCAAGAACTTTTAACATGACGGTGCAGGATGCCGTGAGGAACACGGATGTGATTGCAGGTACCCTACTACACAACTCAGTTAAAGCAAATGTTTTATTTGATTCGGGAGCTACCAAGTCCTTCATATCTCTAGATTTTGTAGATCAGTTAGGCCTTAAGACTGAACCATTGAACGACAGATTGCAAATAGAGATAGCTAATCATGAAATTATTCCCGTTAGCCAAGTATGTCCAGGTTGTGACCTAGAAATAGAAGGGCGACACTTTCGGGTAGACTTAATACCTTTCAAACTAGGGGAGTTTGACGTAATAGTAGGTATGGATTGGTTAACAACCCACGGAGCCCAGATTGATTGTGTCAAGAAGAAAGTAAGTTTGAGACTGCCAGCGGACGAGGAAGTAGTGTTTAGTGGGAAACGGCAAAACCAAAAGTTCCTGACTATGATTCAAGCTAAGAAGCTGTTACGTAAAGGATGCGAAGCCTATTTAGCCTATGTGAAGGATACCAAGAAGGAGGCACCAAACCTACAGGAAATCCCTGTCGTTAATGAGTTCACGGATGTATTTCCGGATGATCTTCCCGGACTACCACCCGATAGAGACATCGAGTTCGCCATAGACCTAGTTCCGGGTACGGCCCCAATTTCGAAAGCCCCATATCGGCTAGCCCCAGTGGAGATGAAAGAGCTGGCCACTCAGTTACAAGATTTGTTGGATAAATGGATGATAAGACCTAGTGTGTCACCGTGGGGAGCCCCGGTGTTATTCGTGAAAAAGAAGGATGGCAGTATGAGATTATGTATAGAATACAGGGAGTTGAACAAGGTGACTATAAAGAATAAGTATCCCTTGCCCAGGATAGATGACCTGTTTGACCAATTGAAAGATGCAGTTTATTTCTCTAAAATTGATTTGAGGACCGGGTATCACCAGTTAAAGATTAAACCAGAAGATATACCAAAGACGGCCTTTCGCACAGGGTACGGACACTATGAGTTCCTAGTGATGTCATTTGGGTTAACGAATGCCCCTGCAGCTTTCATGGATTTAATGAATCGAGTCTTCAAGAAATACTTGGACAAGTGTGTTATAGTCTTCATCGATGACATCTTGATTTATTCCAAAACAGAGGAGGAACATGCAGAGCACTTGAGGATTGTATTGGGAGCACTGAGAGAAGAAAAGTTGTACGCTAATTTCTCGAAGTGCGAATTTTGGTTGAAGGAAGTTCAGTTTTTAGGGCATGTGATTAGCGAACAAGGCATTCTAGTGGACCCAGCCAAGATAGAGGCTGTATCAAATTGGGAGAGACCAACCACTCCGACAGAGGTGAGAAGTTTCATAGGACTGGCTGGCTACTATAGGAGATTTGTCCAAGACTTTGCCAAGATAGCAGCCCCTTTGACCCGACTAACTCGCAAGACCGAGAAGTTTGTGTGGACTGAAAAATGCGAAGAGAGCTTCCAAGAGTTGAAGAAGAGGTTGGTGACAGCACCAGTACTAGCCCTACCTGATGATAAGGGAGATTTTGTGATTTATAGCGACGCATCCCATAAAGGTTTAGGGTGTGTGCTTATGCAGCACGGCAAAGTGATCGCGTATGCATCCAGACAACTTAAGGAGTATGAGATAAGATACCCCACCCATGATTTGGAATTAGCGGCGATAGTTTTTGCTTTGAAGATCTGGAGACATTATCTTTACGGAGAAAAGTGTGAAATCTACACGGATCACAAGAGCTTAAAGTACATATTCACTCAGAAAGAGTTAAACATGAGGTAGAGGAGATGGCTAGAGCTAATTAAAGATTATGACTGTGAGATTCATTATCACCCAGGGAAGGCCAATGTGGTGGCCGATGCACTTAGCCGAAAGGAGAAACTCAAGATGATAACGTCAGTAGACGAGTTGATCAAGGACCTTAAGAAACTGGAGATTGAGGTGAGGTTACCAGGAATTGGACAAGAGAGTCTAATGGAAATAAAAGTCCAACCACCGCTATTGGAAAAGATTAAGTTATGCCAGGAAAAGAAGATAGAAGAAGAAAAGAATTCGATGGAGAAAATTTTGACTGGCGAGGATATTAAGTGTGAGAAGGACGGGAATGGAGTTATGAGGTACGCATCTAGGATATGGATCCCGAACGTTCAGGAATTAAAAGACGAGATTTTGCAAGAGGCTCATAGTTCAAGGTACTCAATTCACCCTGGAGGCACTAAGATGTATAGAGATTTAGGAGAATACTATTGGTGGCCAAATATGAAGAAGGACGTGGCAGAGTGGGTAAGTAAATGCTTGACATGTCAACGAGTAAAGGCCGAACACCAGAGGCCCAGTGGATTGTTGCAACCCTTAGAGATACCCGAGTGGAAGTGGGAGCAAATTGCGATGGACTTTGTGGTCGGATTACCAAGGACCAAGACTAATCATGATGCCATTTGGGTAATTATCGATAGGTTGACCAAGTCAGCACATTTTCTTCCAATCAACGAGAGATATACTGTCGACAAGCTGGCAGATATTTACTTAAAGGAGATTGTGGTTAGGCATGGGGTTCTTGTGAGCATTGTATCAGATAGAGACCCAAGGTTCAACTCCAGGTTCTGGAGAAGTTTTCAGGATTGTGTGGGGACCAAGTTAAACATGAGTACTGCATACCATCCCCAAACAGACGGACAGAGTGAGAGAACCATCCAGACCATCGAGGACATGTTGAGGGTATGTGCCATTGATTTCAAGGGAAGTTGGGATGACCACTTGCCGTTGATCGAATTTTCATACAACAACAGTTACCATGCGAGTATAGGCATGCCCCCATATGAGGCTTTATACGGACGAAGATGTCGGTCTCCCTTGTGTTGGGAAGAAGTTGGAGAGCGGAAGATTTTAGGGCCTGAACTGGTCCAACAGACAAGAGAAACTATCGAGCTCATAAGAGGACGGCTGGTAGCGGCCCAAGACAGACAGAAGAAGTATGCGGACCAGACCCGCAAGGACAAAGAATATGAGGTAGGAGAGTTTGTGATGTTGAAGGAATCACCGTGGAAAGGATTGATGAGATTTGATAAGAAGGGAAAACTAAGCCCGAGATTTATTGGACCTTTTGAGATCTTGAAACGAGTTGGGAAGTTAGCCTATGAATTGGCTTTACCCCCGAGCTTACAGCAAGTACATAATGTGTCCCATGTGTCCATGCTACGACCATACCATACCGACTTCCGACATGTGATAGAACATGATCAGGTGGATATGCAACCAGACTTAACATATGTAGAGCAACCCGTAGAAATCAGGATAGAAAAGAATAGGTGCTGAGGAACAAGGTTGTCAAATTAGTGAGAGTTTTGTGGAGGAATCAGAATGTCGAAGAATCAACATGGGAACTATAGAGCGCGATGCGTGAAAAGCATCCCCAACTGTTTTCAACCTGATTCCGGGACGGAATCCTTTTAAGGAGGGGAGGCTGTAAGAACCCTAATTTTTGGTAATATTTCCTTTTATTTAATATCTTGTGACATTGTCATTATGGAACCTTTCTAGTCATCCCTGTTGATTAATAGAATTGATTGTCTGAGAAACTGCGTTGTTGCATTTATTATGTAAGATAACAAGGAAGATTGTGAAGGCAGGAGTCTTATTGTTAGTAATATTTATAAAACTTGGGATTTGAGAATGGTTAGAGTATTAAAAGATTTATTAAGAATTATGACGAGGAATTATGGATATTCGAGGGATTTACACAATTAAGTACTTAAGGAATTATAGGGGAAATCCCTACGCGACAAAATATTATTACGAGAGATTAATTAAGATACGATACGAATTAAAGATTGAATAACAAGCATTGGTGGAAGAATAATAATACAAGGAGTAGTATTGCATGCAAGCCCATGCAACCAAGTGGTTAGAAATCAAGCAAACTAGTTAGCCATTGGAAGATGAATAGTACCTAGTTACTTGCATTTTCAAGAAAGGGGACAAGTAGTACATGAGGCCATGCTTGCTAGTACTTACCTATACTTACATGATATGTATCACCCAACCTAACTTAATACCAATTATTCACCCAACACAAAACACAAACTCCTTTCTCTCCCCCCCCCCTTGTGTTGCTCTCGGCCAAAACAAAAAGTGGAGAAGAAAATTTCTTCTTCCCCCTCTTCCATCACTCATAATTCACACCATAAATCCTAGGTCATCTACATCATCTAGACAAGGTATGTTAGCAATTTCAATCCATTTCATCCACCCAATTTCAAGTTACAAATTGTTAAAGCTTGGGTGAATAGTAACCATGTTTGTTTTTCCTTTAGATCTTGCATTGTAAGTGTTGTAGGAGACCACCTAGGTGTTGTAGGAGACCACCTAGGTGCTCAAGAAGGTATAAAAATCTCAAACCCTCTTGGTTATATATTATTTATAAAGTATGGTAGTAGATCCATGTGTTTGAGAACTAATCTTGGTTATATATGTATTGGATAGCATGGATCTTGAGTTTTGATGTTGAGATTGTGACTTTTATGACTATGGATAATATATATATCTCCATGAGTGTTATGAACCATGATCTAAGTGTATTAAGTGTTGATTATATTGTGGAAGTGTGAAAAATGGATGATCTAAGTAGTTTGTGCTTGCTGAGTTTTGTCCAGGAACATTGACCTGTATTGTAGCACGATTTTGAACCCCCAAATATTGTCCCCTGATGTCCTACCTTATATTGTTGGAAAGATAATTGAATGTAGTTTCTGGAAATGTAAGGTTCATTGCTAGGTGATGTATAGATTTTAAGTTATGGCCGGAGGAGTGAATTGTGTTTCTGGATTATGGACTGCACTAAGTGACTGTTGGTGCATACTGAAAATATTTATTTGAAGTATATACATTTATTTCTGGCCTATTTTATTGAGAATCATTTAAATGTTTACATGTTGTCTAAATATTATATATTGTGAATAATCTAGTATCAAATGGGATACAGAATATTAGATTATTAAATACGGTTTATATAATATAATAAGGTTCACAGCACAGGTGGTGTTAGACAATCCACTGGAATGGATGTAGTATTATTTAGATTAGTTTATATTGACTAATAAATAATACTAGTATACTTTGTGTATATTGAACAGGATCAAATTTAGAATTGTTCCCTTATACTGATTAAGAAGGAGAACTAAGATTCTATGTTATTATTAATGCTTAGGTTCTTAATCCAGATATAGTAATTGACACGTGTATATTATTTACATGCTTTGATTTATATATGAAATAATTCTTTTGATTTATTTCATTATATTTTGGGTGATGAAATAATATATATGGTGGGATATTATTTATTGAAGGAATCCATGTCCTGATAATATTCGGGTTAATGATGTCCCCTTGAAAGCTCAAAAAGATTTAATTATGTGAAACCCTGCAGGTGGATTTATTCCGGCATAATTAAATAAAGGTTGAGTGGATGATCAAGGATAAAAGATATTAATTAAATGAATTATCAGTAATTTATTTAATTAATGGACATGCGATATTTTAAACATGGGGAATTTAATAAGCAAATAATATTGGAACCGAATTAATTAATTAAATTACGGTATTAGGAAAGGTAGTGCAAATATTAATTCTTTAGTGGATTGAATTAATATTTAATTACATTGGGCTAGGCTCAAGATGTAATTAGAAGGCCCAACCTAATTATCCATGATCCCTATTGTAGCCTATATATATTCCTATTCTCTTCTTGCTGGGGGCTGGTCGAAAAATTTTGTAGCCACCCAGGAGCAAGAAGAGATGTTAACTTGAGAAGACGAAGGCCACACTTCGCTCAAGGGAATTTGGGAATACAATAGAAGAGCGTGGAATCAACCGTTAACAAGGTTAATTTTCTATTCGTACTCGTTAATTTATTGTATCAAAAATCGCAGTGCCAAGATCTGATTGTCCCAACAATTGGCATCAAGAGCTAGGTTCAATGGTTCTACGATTTTTGATACGATGTCCATGTCGTAATTATATATGCATGTATATAGTGGTAGGCTTGTATAATTCTTTTTTGCAGGTTGTTATCCACTATTATGGCCATGTATATTTTAATTATGTGTTTGGATCCCACGTGGTTTAATCGTGGTTATTTTGTTTGGTTTCCACGTGGTTTATCGTGGTTGTAAAACACGAGGGTTGATCGTGTTAGAATAGATTTTACAAAATTAGTTTTGTATTAGATCTATTTTTTTGTAATTATTTGATGAATTTTGTAAAAATTCGGATATTTTGTAACAATTACGTGCGATCGGAAATCAATTCGGAGAAAAATATTTGTTCGCGGCGAGGCCAGGTCAAGCAGCTGCAGTTAATATTTTCTTTTCTTCCGCTGCGATTAAGCTTCTGGCAGTAAAAAAAAAAAGGGGTTGATAGGCGCATGACACCAGGCGCATGAGACTAGGCGCGTGAGCCCAGGTGCGTGGGACTAGGAGCGTGGACTACACGAGCGTCATAAACAATCCACCTTACAGGCTAACATATGCATGGTCTATTTGCTGAAAATCAAAAAAACATGGCAGGAACTAAAAGTTTGTTTAGTTGTTTTGACTTTTGTTTTGGCAGGTGACCAATTCAAAAGTAGTGATTAATTCTCGAAGTTTTCGGCAACAATAACGGGCTGCAGCAGTTAATTAATTAGGGGGCCATAATAGTGGATTTAATTATTGTTTTAATTTTTAATTCCGTAATTTATTTTTTATTTATTGCTTTAAATAAATTATTATGTATGTTATTAATTATGTGTGTAATTTTTAATTGCATGTTTAACATAATTAGGACGACATGGACATAGATTTTTTATTTATTGCTATAATTAAATGTTATATGTTGTTAAATTATGTGTGTATTAGGAATGCATGTTAGACATAATTATAACTACATAGGCCCCATTTAATTTTTAAAATTCCTCATTTTTTAAATAAAAATTCTAAGTGGGTGAGGGAATTAATTAGGAATTAAATCCCACGGTCTCCATTATTTGTATGTAATATAACCTTTTAAATAATGTAGATGGTATATATGATCACCTAACGTGGCGTACTATTTACGGTATTTTAAAAGGTTGTAGAAATTACTAGAACAAAATTCTTAAATTAAATTACGAATATTGAAAGGTATATAAATCACCCTAACGTGACGTACCAAGTTTCATAGAATTCGTAACGAAAATTGAATACTCTTTTGATGTTGACTATGGAAAATTCTATCTGGGAATTGGGTATTAAGCGAGGCCGTTGTGACTCCTCCGAGACCTGGGAATTATCCATTAATATATCAAACGGATGTATTCGGTTTAAGTAATTTAAGATTTAATAATGGTATACACTTAGCTATGAAAAATAATATATAGTCCACCCTAACGTGGCCTATTATTTAGTAATAGGACCGAAGTAATATTTAAACGAATTTAAGTGGTATATATGTCACCCATCGTGGCGTACCAGATACTTATGGTGTTTAAATATTAGTGCATTAATTTTAATTAATTGTTAGAGGAAACCAATAGGTTTTAAGATTTGTGCAACTCTCTGATTATGTGTTACATGTATGATTCTCAGGATTAGATCATTATGGGCTTTAATCCACTATTCACCATACTTAAGGATAACAAACTTACTGGACCGAACTATATTGAATGGAAACGTAATTTGGACATAGTGTTGACTGCTGAGGAGTACAAATTTTGTACTTATGAACCCAAGCCAGATCAGCCTGCTGAAGATGCTCCTGAAAGTGAGAAGGAGTATTATAAACGGTGGGTTAAGGCTGATGAGATGTCGCGATGTTACATTCTGGCAGCAATGTCGGGTGTTTTGCAGCATCAGCATCAGGCTATGGCCACTGCTTCAGATATGCTCTTTAATCTCAAGGAACTTTTTGGAGAACAGAATAGGGCTGCTAGGCAAGTAGCAATGAAGGCTTTAATGAACACTCAGATGGCTGAAGGAACACCTGTAAGGGATCATGTTCTCAGGATGATGTCTCATTTGAATGAGATGGAGATCCTTGGTGCTGATATTGATGGGGAAACCCAGATTGATATCATCCTTATGAGTCTGCCCAAAAGTTTTGAGCAGTTCCGCTTGAATTACACCATGAACAAAAGGATGTATAGTCTCGCGGAACTTCTGACAGAACTTCAGGCAGCTGAAGGACTCTTTAAGCAGAATGTTCAAGTGAATGTGGCTGAGAAAGCTTCTTCCTCTAAGCCGAAAGGCAAGAAGAAGAAAAAGGTTCAGACACAGAAAGCTGGAAAGGTTGCTAATGCAGTGGGAGTTCAAGGTGCTGTGAAAAAGCCTAAGGGCAAGTGCTTCAGGTGCAAGCAGTCAGGTCACTGGAAACAGGATTGTCCTCTTCCTAAGAAGACAAACAATACTGGTATGTCTCTTTCTCTAGTTACAGAAACATATATAGCGGCTATATCTACGAGCACTTGGTGTGTAGATACAGGAGCCACTGACCATGTTTGTAACTCTATGCAGGGGTTCCAGCAATCCAGAATGCTTAGAGATGGCGAGATATATGTGTTCATGGGAGATGCTACGAAAGTAGCAGTAGTTGCAGTTGGAATAATTACATTATCTTTTGGCGATGATAGGATTTTGGTTTTGAACAATTGTCTTTATGTACCTTCGTTTAGAAGGAATTTAATTTCGGTTTCGAAACTTGCCATGGATGGTTATAATGTTTGTTTGGATCGTAATGTTTCTATTATGATGAATAAACGAGTTATATGTTCTGGTACATTGCAAGACAATTTATATATTATTAATCCTATCCAACCAATGCTGCAACATAAGGAAACTAATAACATTCTTTCTAGCTCAAATAAAAGAAAGAAACCTTCTGAATTGAACCAAACATATCTTTGGCACTTAAGATTAGGTCATATTAACTTGAGGAGGATTCAAAGACTGGTAGTAGATGGGCCATTAGGCTCGTTGGCAGTGGAGCCATTTCCAGTTTGTGAATCCTGCTTGGAAGGTAAGATGACTAATAGGCCTTTTAAAGCAAAGGGGAATAGAGCTAAAGAAGTGTTAGAATTGGTTCATACTGATTTATGTGGACCTATGAGTATCCAAGCAAGAGGAGGTTATGAGTATTTTGTCACTTTCATTGATGATTATTCTAGATATGGGTACATTTATTTGTTGCGTCGTAAGTCTGAGTGCTTTGAAAAATTCAAAGAGTACAAAGCAAGTGCGGAGAAGCGACATCTTGGAAAATGTATCAAGTCACTACGATCAGATCGTGGTGGCGAATACTTGCTTAGAGAATTTAGGGAATATTTATCAGAAAATGGGATCACATCCCAATTGTCTGCACCTGGCACACCTCAGCAGAATGGTGTAGCAGAGAGAAGGAATCAGACTCTTTTAGAGAGTATTAGATCGATGATGAGTTATTCAGATTTACCCAAGTCGTTTTGGGGATATGCTATAGAAACAGTGGCTTACCTTCTGAACTTGGTACCTTCTAAGTCGGTTCCCAAGACTCCAATAGAATTGTGGACTGGTAGCATACCAAGTCTAAGACATATTCGGATTTGGGGTTGTCCAGCACATGTGCTGAACAAGAACGCGACCAAGTTAGAATCTCGTACAGAAGTAAGGTTGTTTGTAGGGTATCCCATGGGAACGAAAGGTTATTCATTTTATAGTCCTAGGGATCGAGATATCATTGTTAGCACCAATGCTAGATTCTTAGAAGAAGACTATATAATGAACAATAAACCCATGAGTAGTATCGTTTTAGAGGAACTAGTGGGAGGGACAGATAATCCCCATGTGCCAATAGTACAAGTAGATCAACCACAAGAAAATGTACAACCTGTCACTAATACCACACCGGTGCTTCGTCGTAGTGGGAGGGTTGTTCAACAACCTGATAGATTCATGTTTTTGGGAGAGTCCTCGGACTTGGTCTCTGGTGAACATGATGAGGATCCCAGGACATACGAAGAAGCAATTCTAGATAAAGATGCAGATCTTTGGCAAAAGGCAATGGAATCTGAGATGGAATCTATGTATTCTAATCAAGTTTGGGAGCTCGTGGAACCACCCAAAGGTGTAAAACCCATTGGATGTATGTGGATCTACAAGAAGAAAAGAGGATCTGACAAAAAGGTGAAAGCCTGGAAAGCACGACTTGTTGCGAAAGGGTATACTCAGAAAGAAGGGATCGATTATGAGGAAACCTTTTCGCCGGTTGTTATGCTTAAGTCGATCCGGATTCTTTTATCTTTAGCAGCTCATCTCGATTATGAGATTTGGCAAATGGATGTCAAGACAGCTTTCCTTAATGGAAGTCTTGAGGAAACCATCTATATGCAGCAACCAAAAGGATTCATTAAGGAAGGCCAAGAGCATCTTGTTTGTAAGCTTAAGAGGTTTATTTATGGACTAAAACAAGCTTCTAGGGACTGGAATATTCGTTTTGATCAGGCAGTCCAGTCATATGGATTTGATCAAAGTCCAAGCGAATCATGTGTGTATAAGAGGAGTGAGGGTAATGCAGTGGTTTTTCTAGTGCTATATGTAGATGACATTTTACTCATTGGAAACAACGTTAAGATGTTGTCATCAGTAAAGGCATGGTTGTTCAAACAATTTGAAATGAAGGACTTAGGTGAAGCGGCATACATCCTTGGGATCAAAGTAATAAGGGATCACAAGAAAACGATGTTGGCTTTATCTCAAGAGCCCTACATTGATGAAGTATTAGCTCGTTTTAACATGCAGAACTCTAAGAAAGGTTTTCTACCTTTTAAGCATGGAGTGGCTCTATCCAAGGAGCAGTGTCCTTCGACACCTAAGGATACAGAGAGCATGAAAGCAGTTCCTTATGCTTCGGCATGTAGAAGCTTAATGTATGCTATGTTATGTGCGAGGCCTGACATCTGCTTTGCTGTAGGCATGGTTAGTAGATATCAGTCGAACCCAGGTCAGGAACATTGGAGTGCAGTAAAAACTATACTCAAGTACCTGAGAAGGACTAAGGAGTATATGTTAATTTACAAGGCCTCAGATCTATTTCCTTTGGGGTATACGGATTCAGATTTCCAGAAAGATAGGAGTCAGATATTTGGTTATAAAGTAGTTTTGTGAGTAATAGTGGATTAAATAAACACTGATATACTCATAGAATATTTTGAGTATAAGTGGGAGATTGTTGGTGCATACTGAAAATATTTATTTGAAGTATATACATTTATTTCTGGCCTATTTTATTGAGAATCATTTAAATGTTTACATGTTGTCTAAATATTATATATTGTGAATAATCTAGTATCAAATGGGATACAGAATATTAGATTATTAAATACGGTTTATATAATATAATAAGGTTCACAGCACAGGTGGTGTTAGACAATCCACTGGAATGGCTGTAGTATTATTTAGATTAGTTTATATTGACTAATAAATAATACTAGTATACTTTGTGTATATTGAACAGGATCAAATTTAGAATTGTTCCCTTATACTGATTAAGAAGGAGAACTAAGATTCTATGTTATTATTAATGCTTAGGTTCTTAATCCAGATATAGTAATTGACACGTGTATATTATTTACATGCTTTGATTTATATATGAAATAATTCTTTTGATTTATTTCATTATATTTTGGGTGATGAAATAATATATATGGTCGGATATTATTTATTGAAGGAATCCATGTCCTGATAATATTCGGGTTAATGATGTCCCCTTGAAAGCTCAGAAAGATTTAATTATGTGAAACCCTGCAGGTGGATTTATTCCGGCATAATTAAATAAAGGTTGAGTGGATGATCAAGGATAAAAGATATTAATTAAATGAATTATCAGTAATTTATTTAATTAATGGACATGCGATATTTTAAACATGGGGAATTTAATAAGCAAATAATATTGGAACCGAATTAATTAATTAAATTACGGTATTAGGAAAGGTAGTGCAAATATTAATTCTTTAGTGGATTGAATTAATATTTAATTACATTGGGCTAGGCTCAAGATGTAATTAGAAGGCCCAACCTAATTATCCATGATCCCTATTGTAGCCTATATATATTCCTATTCTCTTCTTGCTGGGGGCTGGTCGAAAAATTTTGTAGCCACCCAGGAGCAAGAAGAGATGTTAACTTGAGAAGACGAAGGCCACACTTCGCTCAAGGGAATTTGGGAATACAATAGAAGAGCGTGGAATCAACCGTTAACAAGGTTAATTTTCTATTCGTACTCGTTAATTTATTGTATCAAAAATCGCAGTGCCAAGATCTGATTGTCCCAACAGTGACCCCCTTGTGAACCTTGTTTAAACCCCTAAAAATATATGTGGGATCCTGAAAAAAATTGAGAATGTAGGGAATGCAGTGGTGAAGACCACCCAAAAGGAATTGGATTAAAATATGAAATTTTGGATTTTATAAAAATGCTAGAGTAAAATTCGCGCAATGGAAAAAGTCGATTAGTGGAGCAAAATTCTAGGGTTAGTGGTTATGATTCGAAAGTGGTAATTAAATTAAGTCGAGTAAGTGACGAGCGTAATCGAGTGATGACATGAACCTATAGTGGGGCTAAAGAGTCATAAGACGAAGTCGTTAAGTTAATTTCGTACCCCCCCTAAACCCCGTAATTAAAAAGATATTGTTAAGGTACTAACGAACGATTATTGCTTATGTATAGATCGTTCGAATCCGCACGCTCGACCACCCCAACCAAACCAAGGCAAGTTTACTTTTCAAAACTTATACATATACAAGGACTTTCACTGTTGTGTTTGTAGTTTTTAACTATATCAAATGTTATGTTTATCGAAGTATTGATGCAATTGAGATTGTATAAGTACATATTTGTTTGTACCCCTTGAACTTAGATTGAAATGTTTTCTTCGGACAACGACTCTAGCAATAGAGGTCGTAGCGGTCCGTATATACTATTGACCGGGGAGCGGTATATTATTATATCGTATCTAGATTGCGAAAACCCGAAGGGTCATTCGGGGAGTATCGTATACTCAAGTAATTATGTTCATCTCTTCGTAAATACTCGAAACCCTATCTTGGATTAAAAGTTTATTTTATCGAATAATTATTTTATTAATTATTAATATTAAATCTTAAAATATTATTTATTAATTATTGTTCATTGTTTCAAAGATGAAGTCAATCCAAGATACCTTTAATACTTTCAAACTCGAACTCTTTCGAACTCAAAACATTTTCGAAAACCCCCCGTCAGATTCTGCTTCTTGTATGATTTCAAGAATCATCGGTCGACTGATGTCGGACCTCAATTACTCTGTTGTCAATCAAAATCAAGTTTTCAAAAGAAAAAGAAAAAGGGACTCTGGCAGGTGTGGGAACCGTTGACGAACGATTCCCGGATTGTGTAAGCGGCCGTGAGCCAGGCGGTCCATCAATTATTATTCCGGCCCAGGTGTTGCCGAAGGATGATTACGGATGTAGTTTTTATCGAGGGTGATTACGGATGTAGTTTTCACCCGGGGATAGTTACGGATGTAGTTTCTATCCTTCTACCGGTAGAGAAGACCCGCGGATTATTGGACTTGGATGTGGCGACTAATCATCGTCAATCCTTGTCAGGTTTTATGTTTTCTTTAAGTCCCATTCCTCCATTTTGGAAAAATGCTTTGACACTGCTTCTTAGGCTTATGTGCCAAGTGGCTAATGGTGTTCTATTTTGATGAGAAAATTGTTGACTCTATGCAGTATCTAGAACTGCAAGTGTATTTTGAAAACAAGGGCACGTATTGTTGCACCTTCGGAATTTATCAACAATGACAAGTGATTTTATATCTGATTGACACAAACAAGTTTAATAACTGCCAATCATATGAAATGTTATATTGCTTACCTTATACATATATTTCTTGCTGACCTATAGTTGCTCACTCTTGCTTGTTTTCAAATTTTACAAACACAACAGCTAAGCGAAATGGCAAGACCCAGACAGACTGCTCGAAAGCAGGTGACTAGACCCGAGCCAGCAGTTGAGATTCCACCGGTAGGCCCCATTAGCCGGATTGGTTGGCAGCTGTTGTTAGTTCGTTTTATTTATCAGTATGACCTGTGCAAGGCAGTGTATCGTAACAAACTTTCAAGCCGCCAACTTCGCTTCATATCGAAGTGTTGCTGGTAGCATAAATACTATTTAATTTGGTCTGTAATAACTTTGATACTTTTATTACTGTTTAATCAATGTTGTGACGTTTCTGAGGCTCTAACCTGTGTGTGTGTGTGCGGTGTGAGTTTATTGTGGGGTCGATGGCTGTTTCATATATATTATGTGCAAGAACAGGTATGTTATTAATGGAAAATGGACCGTGAGCGCCTAGATCTCCGACCCCGGATCTGGGGGCGTCACAACTGTCCAAAATCCACATGACCTTCTTTTCACTTTCTTTGCCCTACGAACACAAAGGTATTACTTCTTCTTTGGTACCCAAACAAGTTTGGGTCCACTTGGCTTAGAAACAGATTTATCAAAAGTAGCATGCTCATCAACTTTCTTAGGACTGGTCTTCTTGTCACTGTTAGAAGTCTTAGAATCTAAATTCTTAGACTTAGGTGACAGAGGTACCTTCCTAACTCGAGGAGGACTTGAAGACTCTGGCCTTGTGTAGTGTGTGTGAATGTTGTGACTGATGCAACCATCCATGAATTATCTTCTCAAATTAAAACAGCTAGTCATAACATTCATGTTGCATGGCATACAGTCAAGTTTATCAAAGAAAGGTGAATCTCTATGTCTTAAAGGCACAGAACAATCATAGAAAGACTTAGCCACACTACTAGTTGGTTTCTTGCATGCATGAGTTAAGTGATTAGTGCTAAAACAGTTTTGACAAACTTTCCTAGGAGCATTTGGCACATAAGCATAATTATTATTCTTGTTTATCCCTAGCTTGCCATTTCTGTTTTGTTTCTTATTAGCCACTTTCTTCTCAGATTCATTTTTCCCAGCTGAAATAAACTTCACAAACTTCTCAAGTCAAAGTCTACCTCCTACTGGCTTCTTGGCTTTTGCCTTGACACTCTCACTCTTAGAGGATGCTGGTTGTTCACTAGACTGTGCCTCATCCTCATGATAGCATAGCCTTTCCTCTGTTTAATGATAGCATAGCCTTTCCTCTGTTTAATGATAGCATAGCCTTTCCTCTGTTTAATAATAGCATAACCTTTCACTCTTAGGCACTTCATCCTGAATAACTATGTCATCTTCAATGATAGCATAGCCTTTCCTCTGTTTAAGAGTGCCATAGTCAAGTCCAATGGCAGCCTTGGGTTTAGCTTGGTTTTTCTCATGGTAGGACTGCAGTAGACTAGAAGAGTTCTTAAAGATTTCAGTTTGAATTCATTCTCAGCTAGTTCATCCCTAAGAGCCTTCTCAATCTAACTAGCACATAGAACCTTATTCTGAAAATATTCAACTTCTTTCTTAAAGTTATCTACTTGCATAGCAGTTAGCTCAAGTTCCTCATTCTTCTTGTTTAACAATTCATTCTTAGCAGACAGTTTGGCAATCTCTTCATTAGCAGCAGTCATACTAGTATGAATATTAAACATTTCAATAGATAGTTGTTCAACCATGCATTTATACTCAGAAACAGACATATATATGGTAGTGAGAGATGGTACTCGAGAGTCAGATGGAGATTGTTCATCCTTGAAATCAACCATCAAGGCACAATTGCAGAATTCTTGCTCCTCTCCATCACTATCAGAGTCATCCCAACACTTCCCTTCAGCTATGTAGGCCTTACCTTGTGTTTGCTTTTTCAGTAGGGCCTCATACTTGGCTTCAAGCTCTAGAAACTCCTTATCCTTCTTTTTAGGCTTCTTGCATTCACTGGCAAAATGTCCTAGGTCATTGCATCTATAACACCTTACAGATGACCTATCCACATGGCTGGTTTTGAATTTACTCTTATTTGCTTTCACAGGTGCCTTGCTCTTGTTGAATGAATGGTTTTGGGGTCTAGGTTTGAAGGGTTGGTTCCTCTTGAATCTGATATTTGGAAACTTTCTGGCCATGAAAGCATATGAAGTGTTTTCCATGCCATCTAGCTCTTCAAGAGTATAGAACTCTTCTTCTTCCTTCTCCTAAACAGGTTCAGTCACTTCACCTTCATTTTCTTCATCATCTACTATCTCTTCTATCCTCAGCTGACTTGTAGATGCTTCTAGGTCTTGAACATATTTGCTGACAATCAAGGCACATGATGTGTTTACCATTCTGCCTTGGTTGGCTTGGATAGCCCTCTTCTGAAGCAACTCAAGCTCATGAGTCTTTAAAACCCCATAGAGCACAGCATATGTGACTTTGTTCAAATCTCTTTCTCTTAGAGAAATGACCCTTTGCTCTAGGTGGTTTGGTGCAGACAATAGAAACTTCATGTTCAACTCCTTGGTGCTGTACACCTTCCCATTCATCTGTAGCTCAGTCACCAGCGTGTGAAATCTTTCAAACATGTCAGTAATGCTTTCCTTGGTCTGAGCCATGAAAGCTTCATACTGTGTGACCAGTATCTGTTTCTTGTTTTCTCTAACCTCCTCTGTTCCTTCACATAACACCTCAATATGATCCCACATCTCCTTTGCTGTTTTGCAAGAGGCAATGTTAGCAAACATTGATAGTTCCATAGAATCTATGATCAATAACATGAGATGACTGTCGAGTGCAACCATCTCCTTTTCTGTCTCTGTCCATTTAGATGGTTCTTTAGCCACATAAGATCTTGGAATGGTTATAGTTCCAAACAGTCTTTTCAGGAATATTTTGTTGTGGAACAAAGGGACCATTCTTGAGTATCTCAGGATATAGAGGGTTAGCAGCTTTGATGAACAACAGCATTTTAATCTTCCAGAGGTTGTAATTCTCTTTGTCGAACTTACGGACCTTCACTGTTCATGTAGTCTTTGGTGTATTCATGATCTTTTTCTGTTTTTAAATAAACAGCCTGCTCTGATACCACTTGTTGAGTATTGAACACACACGAGAATACAGAGGGGGTGAATGGATTCTCAAACTTTTCTTTTTCTGATAAGTGTTTTAGGTGAAGGTTGTTTTAACTTGGTTTGAATCTGGTTGTGTAACAGAGTGTGTGTGTTTGTGTTTAACAGATTATGTAAGTGCGGAATATAAACACAAGAACACGATATCACTTTAATCTAATATTGTATTAGATAAAGATCTGCTACAATCTGTGAATACAAATGTTAGTATTCTCAGCTTCTTTCTCAGAGAGATATTACTTGTAAAAACTCTAGATCACTCTGTTTGATACTTGCTAAAGAAGTAGGGTTGTTCACTTATATCACGTGAACAACTTGCTTACAACAAATAAGGTAGCAAACAAATTTGCTTTTTCATGTGTCTATCCTATTTGAGTAAACATCCAAACTGTTACGGATTTGACTTCTTAGAACTCTGTTCAGATCCACTTCTTTAGCTCTTTGTCTCTTGTACTATCTCTCCAAGCTTCTTTGTAGGCTTTCCAACGTGCTTTACAGTATGTGGTCCATAAAGCGTCTTGGCTTGTTGCAGGTTTCTGAATTGTACAATTTTTCAGTATTTTGTCTCCAAGATTGTATTCGAGAAGTAACTCTGTTGGTGATTCGAGAACTAGAATTGGCTTAATCGATAACTCTGAGTTCTCGAATACTGTTGAGCTGACATATCGAATCACTTCTCGAATAAGTCTTTTCTTCAGGAATCGTTAAGATATCGAATAGAGCATTTTACTTATCGAATCCCTGAGATATCGAATAGCTTCTTTAGTCCTTGAGATATCGAATAGAGCATTGACTTGTTGACTCTTAGAGAACTCGAATGATGCTTTGACTTGTTGACTTCTTGAGTTCTCGAATAGAGTATTAAACATGTCAAATCTCTGAGTTCTCGAATGAGACTTTGACTAGTGGACCTCCAGAAATTTCGAACATTGTCTTTTGAGATATCGAATCCCTGACTTCTCGAATGCTAGACTTCTCGAATATAACAAACAAACTTCTCGAATTGGTACTTAGGCAAATATTCATTCTCCAAATTCCCACTGTGTTTATTTTGACAGTCTTGATCTTCAAGCTTGAGGCATGATCCTTGGAACTTCTTTCAAGCGTTATTCTCTGACTTTAATTACAGTTACACAGGTAGAATTTGATGCATGTTATAAGTACTACAACAAGTAGAAACCCTACAACTAGAGGTTCCCTCAGTTAAGAGGTCATGTAGGTAATGCAAAGCATTACAGACAATTAGGCTTGTTATTAGATGTATACAGGCATGCCTCTGTGACTAACAGGCCACCTCCCAACAACCCTCTCATCAAGATCGAAACAAGACCTAAAGCATTCATCTAAGTTGTCGTTGCTAGCAACATCTAATAATGGAGCCATAGGAGTGTTAGCCCCGGGGCAATCTCTGAATTCCCTATCCATATTTGCCTTGTTGTACAACCCGGCATGTCCCCCATCTAGCTGATGGGTAAAGTGGAACGTTAGGTCCCGGTACTAAAAGCTGCCCGGAACAGAAGAATCTTTTCATACGAAAAGATACTCCGTATCCTTCCAGCTTCCGGTAGAAGTGCTAAGGGTCTCTCCGGGAGGTAAAATTAAGGTAGCAGCCTCGGACAACTTAAGTCTACCATTCTTCTTGCTACTCTTCCTAGCCATAATGGTTCCCCAAAATAACTCTATGTTTGCGAAATTGGACTCGGATTCGCTGAAGGATTCGGACGAAGAAGAAGAGTGGGGTTGGTTAGAGAAAACTTTGGATCACTTAGCTAATTGTTTCTTCTACAACCATATACAAACAGATATACACATATATACACAGATCAAAACAAAAAAATCAAACAGAAAACACAAAATTATGAATCACAAATTCAAGCCCAAAACCACAAACGCCAAACACTAAAAACACAAACAATCTATACTCAAAACACCAAGCACAATTATGTATTAAAAGCACAGTTATGAACAAAAAACCAAGAATAGTAAGAAAGTTCTTGGGCAGCATACGAGCAGTTTAAATACAGAGAAACACAAAATCAAAAATCCAAGAACCAACAACATGCGGAGAAAGATGGGAAAGGAAACTTATAAAGAAATCACGGCAAAGAGGATGGTAGAGAAACTATGGCGAAGAATCTCTAAGCACAATAAATAATTCGAAAAAATCAAAAGGCGGGAAACTTTTTTGGTAAAGTAAAAATCAACTGAAAGTACAATTGGCTTGTACTTATAGAGGTTACAAAGTATGAACGAATGCTTTTCAATTTTTTTTTCTTAAAAAAGTAAAGTTGCTTATGTTTAACAAACAATTTTTTACTAATTTTTCAGAAATAAACAATTGAACCACAATACTAAACAAGACCTAAGTTATTAATTGGATTTAGCTAGACTAAAGATTTTTGTACTAATATCTTTTAAAGAATTTATGAACTATTTAAGATGAATTTGTAAATTTAAGAGATGTTTAAATATTTAAGCTAATAACTTATAACTAATATTAGCCTATAATCCATGTAAAGCACCGGTTATCGTATATTATTATTGTGAATTAATATATTAATTATTTGATTTAATATAAAACTTTTATTTATTTTAATAAATTTTATTATTAATTTAAATTTATATATGTTCAATATACTTAATTTCATGACATAAATAAATATCATTTATTTAATATTATTTTTAAAATTTATTGTTAAATATCTTAAGAATTCAATAGACATTTTTAGAAAGTTATTTAGTATAACCTAAAATCGTAGAAGAAAAAATCGTAGGAAGAAGTGTGTGCGGGCCATGGTTGTAATCAGGATATAACTGAAAACGTTTATATTCAATAAAACATGTAGCTTTTTATTTTTAATACATTTTTATATAATTTAACTGAATTTAGAATTTTTAATACATTTTTAAATTTTTTAAAAATTTATTTTTGTGCCGTATTTGGTAAATTTTTGTTGTTTATAATAAATAAATTGATGTTTTTTAAACAAATTTTTTAACTTGTTATTTTTTAGGAAGGTGTTAACAAGTTTTTTGTAAGACTTTAATCAACCAACCAACTAAACAAATATAACTTGTTTTGCTTATTTATAATAATAGTATAGTATAGAAGCTGTTGACAATAATAAAAATTGAAGAGAAAAAAAAAAAGACAACTACTGTAAGAATTATTGTGATAAAAGTAATTTTAATGTGTGAACTTAAATGTTAAAATTAGAACTCCAATTCTTTTCATCAATTTTAAATATTAATTTAGATGTTAAATATCAAAATCTCTATCTACGATTTAACATACAATTTGATCAACTCAATTGAAAATGGCTGATTTTATCATTTTACAAAGATGCACAAAGTTTAGGAACTTTATAATATAGTTTTAATTATAAGATAGTTTTGATGTCGTATTCAATGTACTAGGAGGAATTCCATTTCTACAATATTTTAATTTATTTCCATGGATTTGATAGATAATATTTGTCAACTGCCTATATAGGCTTAATTATTTTATTGGTATCTAGCTAGTTTTCAAAATAAATTGATTGTCGTTCATCACATATACGCAGTCAAAGACTCAAAAGGAAGTTTCTTCCTTAGTCATCATGATTCCTGCTTATGCAATGAAATTTATTTAGCTAGATTATGTATGAACATGTGTACGAAAGCTTTTTTCCTCCACTTATATAGATCGACTTTAGGTTGTATTCTATAAACGAACAGCCATGCATACATATCTTGGTTTGGTTTAAGTTAGTTATTATTAGTTTGATCGAAAATATTTTTGTAAACAATGTTTTTTGGATCTTGTTGCGCATTTAGTTGAATTTTGGAAAATAGTTTTTAAAAAATATTGTTTGTATATTTATTTAGTTTTTTGAAAAATATTATCTAAATTTTCATGTATTCGATTGATTTTTAAAAAAATAAAATATTTTGTTGACTTTTTTTTTGGAAAAGTAATAACTTGTTGGAAAATTACTTTCCCGAAAAGCATTTTTCATATTGAATAAGTTTTCAACATTATTTCTTGTATTTGGGCATTATTCAAGAATTTTCTTTTTTATATTTTTTTCGATAATTAATTTCCAAGATATATAATGTTGAGAAATTTGTTTCTGAGAAATCTCCAGGAAAATATTTTTGAGAGATTAGTTCTCGAAAAAATTTCCTGAGAAATTTTCTTTTGAGAAAAATTTCTCAAGAAATTATATTTGAAAATTTTTTTCTCGAGAAAAAATTTTCACAAAAAAAATTTTGTGAATTTTTTTTTCAAAAGACTTTTCTCTAAAAATTTTTCATGGGCCATTTTTTTCTCAAGAAAACTTTTAGGAAGAACTTTTTTGAAGAGAAAATTGGATATTTATATTTTGAGAAAAATATTTTTCAGGAAATTGTTTTTCTAGAAAATGATTTTTAAAGAAAAACATTTTTCAAAAAACTATTTTCAATATTGTCTAAGAAGAAATGATTCTCCCGTATGAAACTCTAGTTCTCAGTAGACATAAACAATGTGTCAACTGTAATTTGTACCCGGAGAAATTTGCATCTATTCTTGTGCAAAGGTATCTAAAAATATCATAAAATTTTAATAAAGTAAATTTAATACTCTTAATAGTACACCCCCGGCACATGAAACCGACTACGTTTCTACATTCGGTAATCTTGTTTACAATGTATAAAATTTCATATAAAATAGTTACAAGTCTATACTACACTATTATAAGCGAAATAGGTTATAATTAAACAGGTATAATTTATAGTTACAAGTCTATACTATTCTATTATAAGCGAAACAGGGTATAATTAAATAGGGTATAATTGGTTCTGGTAGGTTAGTTAACAACTTCCCAAAAAGTTTGTTAACACCTTCCAAAAATGAAAAAATAAATTAAAATTCATATAAAATTTTATCTAACTTAATAACACTCCAATTAATATTCAATTACATGCTCTTTTAATTATATTTGAATTAAAATTCTTCACCTACAACCAACTTTTTTAGACTCTTTCAATTACTTGGAAATCAAATATTTTCAAAATCAATTTAAATAATTTAAATATCATATATTTATTAACAAATTATAAATCTATTGGTTGGTTGATCGGTTAACACCTTCCCAAAACGTTTGTTAACACCTTCCAAAAATAAAAAAATAAATTAAAATGCATATAAAATTTTATTTAACTTAATAACAAATTCTTTTTATTACACTCCAATTAATATTCAATTACATACTCTTTTAGTTATATTTGAATTAAAATTCTTAACCTACACCCAATTTTTTTAGACTCTTTCATTTAGTTGGAAATCAAATATTTTCAAAATAATTTAAATAATTTTAGTATCACATATTTATTAACAAATTTACAACAAATTATAAATCAACAGAGTGAAAACAAATTAAAACTATATAATAAATAATAAAATTTCGCACAATTACAAATTAATATTAAATTCTATTTTAGACAAATATTACATTAGGGATTATTATGGATTCATAATTTGAATATGATAATATCAACCAATATTTGAATGTAAGTATATTTGATACTTTCATTTATATTTATATTATTATAATAAAATATAACAATAAATCATATAATTAAACGATTATTATTTAATAATTTAGATGTTATGCCAATATTATATTAAGTAATACATATGAGATATATTATTATTAAAATATAAATAAAATATTATTTAAATTTAAAAAACTATGCATCGCACACACTATTATAAGCAAAATAAGGTATATTTGGTTAGTTTGTTGGTTGGTTAATGCCTTCCAAAAAAATTGTTAGTACTTTCCTAAAACTAACAAGTTAAAAATTTATATTAAAAATATTAATCTATTTATTATAAACAAAAAAATTCACCAATAATGCACAAAATCACATTTTTATAAAATTGAAAAATGTGTTTAAAATTCTAAATTCAGTTACATTATATATAACTTATTAAAAATAAAAACCACATATTTTTTATAATTATAAACGTTTTCAATTATATCCCTATTAGAATCATCGCCCGCACACACTTCTTCCTACGATTCTTTCTTCTACGCTTTTAGGTTACACTAAATAATTTTTTAAAAATATCTATTGAATTCTTAAGATATTTAATAATAAACTTAAAAATAATGTTAAATTAATGATGAACATATGTAAATTTAAAATTAATAATAAAAATCTATTTAAATAAATTAAAATTTATATTAAATCAAAAAATTAATATATTAATTCATAATAATAATATATGATAGCCCGTGCTTTGCACGGGTTATAGGCTAGTATATATAATTGGCGTAAGGAGGTTTAGGTGGTCGTAAGGATTAAAAGGTAATTTTATTAGAAATTAGAATTCGGCCAGAGAAAGAGTTGGGTCAGAGAAAGAGTTGGGCCAGAATATTTCGCTTTGCAACATTGTCTCTCAAAAAATGATGTCGAACGTCAATATGCTTTGTCCTTGAGTGAACATCAATATGATTTGTCCTTGAGTGATTCACTGGATTTTTCGAAATGTTGATAGTGCTTGTGTTGTCATAATAGATGGGAACCTTGCCACACTTAATCCCAAAATCTCAAAGTTTTTTTTTATCATCCATAGTATTTGAGAGCAACAGCTACCAGCAACCAAATACTCCCCCTCAGTCGTGGATAATGCAACAGAATATTGCTTATTGCTTTTCTAAGTGACCAAACTCTGTACTAAAAATGCACAAACACCACTTGTACACTTGCGATCAGTTTGACAACTTGCATAGTCTACATCACTATACCCAACAAGATCAAATGCAATTGTGATGGGATAAAATAACCCAAGAGTAACAGTTCCACTCAAATATTTAAATATTTTCTTAATTTTTTTTCAAGTGAAACTCTTTTGGTTTATCTTGAAACCTAGCACAAACATATACACTATACATAATGTCTGGTCTAAAGGCTGTAAGATATAATAAACTACCAATCAAACCTCTATACTTTCGAACATCCACATCTTTACCTTGTTCATCTGCAGCTTGCTAGCAGAACTCATAGGTGTAGATTTTTGCTTGATGTTCTCATTTCCAGACTTCTTGAGTAGATTCTTGATGTATTCAGATTGATACACATAGATTCCATCTGGAATTTGCTTGATTTGGAGCCCAAAAAGTAATTGAGCTCACCCATCATGTTCATGTCAAACTCACTATGCATACACTTAGAAAACCACTTGCACATATCATCATTAGGAGATCCAAGGATAATATCATCCACATATATTTGTGCAACTAGAATATCAGTACCGTTAAGTTTAGTAAGCAATGTGGGATTGATTTTACCTCGAATGAATCCATTCTTGATTAAAAACTTACTTAACCTTTCGTACCGTGATTTAGGAGCTTGCCGAAATCCATATACTGCCTTCTTCAACTTGAAAACATGATTAGGAAATTGCTCACTCTCAAAATCAGGAGGGTGCTTGACATAGACTTCTTCCTTCAGGTAGCCATTAAGAAATGCACTTTTCACGTCCATTTGATGTAGCTTGAATCTCTTGAAACATGCAAATGACAGTAACATCCATATTGAGTCTTGCATTGCAACTGAGGCATAAGTCTCATCAAAATCGATTCCTTCTTGTTGATCGTATCCTTGTGCAACAAGTCTTGCATTGTTCCGAGTAACTGTACCAAATTCATCAACTTTGTTCTTGAAGACCTATTTAGTACCAATGATTGAAGCATCTTAAGGTGGCTCTACAAGTTCCTAAACATCACATCTTTCAAATTGATTAAGTTCTTCTTGCATTGCCATGATCCAATTTTCATCTTGAAGTGCTTCATTGACATTCTTTGGTTCTTCTTGAGCTAGAAAGATAGCAAATACAAAGAAGTTATCTTGACCCTTCCTTGTCTTGATTCCTTCTGATTTGTCATCAATGATCAACTCTAGAGGATGGTTCTTCACTATCCTTGTTGACTTTGGTAGAGCATATTGAGCTATGACTTCCTCATTTACTATAATTCTCTTGGATAGTGGGGAAACTTCATATATCTTCATCATAGAGTGACATCTTTTCTTGTGATCCTTAGCCTCTAGGACCTTTCAAGGTGAGCCTTGATAGCTTATCAATTATTTCATCTACTGAAGAAGAGGTTTTAGCTGGCTTATCAGCAGCTGAAGTTGGCTCAGGTTCCTTGGCAGCTTGCTGAGTTTCAGTATTTGACCTCGACAACTCGCTATCAATACTTATTCCTGCAATTCTTCCTCATCTCTTGATAGATCAATATTATATTCTTGAAATGAACCATCAATTGACTGTTCAACAATACGTTTAGAGATATTATAGACTCTATAAGAAAGACTTGTTAAAGAATAATCCAAAATTATTGCCTCATAAGATTTAGCATCAAATTTACCATCTCTATCAATAGTTTTGAGTATAAACAACCTGAATCCAAAGACCTTAATGTAGCCTATGTTTGGCTTCTTGTTCCTCAGCAATCCATATGGAGTCTTGTTGAGAATGGGCCTGATTAGTAATCTGTTAAGAACATAGCTAGCTGTGTTGACTACTTCTACCCAGAAACTCTTTGGCAGCTTGATTTCTTACAACAATGTCCTAGTTGTTTCTTGTTAAGACCTATTCTTTCTTTCCACAACTCCATTTTGCTATGAGGTTCTTGTTAAGTCCTTTTGGAATTCACCACCTCGATCACTTTTTATACCTACAAGTCTTGTCTTAAGCTTGTTCTCAAGCAACTTAATTAGCTTCATGAATTCACTAAAAGCACAATCTTTAGTCCGAAGAAACAATACCCATGTATATCTAGAATAATCATCTACGATAACAAATGCATATTGTTTACCTCCAATGCCCTTATATGCTTCCGAACCAAATAAATCTAAATGAAGAAGCTCTAAAGGTTTAGAAGTTGATACCACATTCTTTGACTTATGCGGAGTCCTGATTTGTTTGCCTAATTGGCAAGCCGAACATGTTTCCTTTTTGACATACTCTAATTTGGGCAATCCTCTAACTAGCTTCTTTGTAGATAGATTGCTGAGTAAGTCCATGTGACCATGACCAAGCCTTCTATGCCAAATATCTATATTTGTATCACCGACAACTAAACAACAAGATGAATCCTGCATCTCGAAGTCCAAATATAGATATTTCCTTCCTATCTAGCAACTAAGGGGACTTTGTTAGTGCCAACATTAATGGTACATATCTCTTTATCAAAATCAATAGTATGTCCATCATCATATAACTGACTTAGAATAAGAAAATTATATTTAAGACCTTGAATATATATTGTACTTTATCAATAGAAATGATACTATTACCAATTGTTTCTTTGCCAAGAATTTGAAGTGTTTTGCTATCACCAATTATGATGCTTCCACCGTTTTTCTTCTTGAGATTAAGAAATTGTGATTTGTCAACACAAATATGTCTTGTGCATCCACTATCCAAAATTCATTGATTTGGTTTCACCTTGACAACAAGATATACCTACCAAACAAATGAAAAAAACTCAACATTTTGGTACCCATATTTGTTTATGTCCAGCATGGTTAGTTGATAGAACATAAAGAACATTTAAATTAGATTTATTGATCCATAATTGGACCACTTTTGGAGCTTGATTTCTGGTTCTTGCTGTTCTGTTAGCTTGCTTCCTTTGAGTTGTCTGTCTGTTCCAGCTTGCTGGCATAGCATTCTACACTTTGCCATTATTTTCCAAATGACCCTTATTTCCACATTTGTAGCAGATTTTCCATGGCATGGCATAGTCATAAGGAATACCATATTTTTTTTCATATTTTAGGCCAGTGACCTTTGATGTTGAAACCATTCCAAGTCCTTCTCTATCTAGTGGAAACCTTTGTTTGTTTTGTCATGAGTTTGAGTGTTTCCTCTCCTTGAACAATCTTTCCCATTCCTTTTTGAAGATTAATTTCAGCTTCTAGCTCTTTGATCCTTTTAGCTTGTTGAGATACTTTCAATGAACATGATTCCTTTGAATTGAAAGCTTCTAAACATGCATTTCTAGCATCAATTTCTGCTTTCAGCTCGCTGAGTTCCTTCATCAGGACATCATTCTTTTTGAAAAGTCCTTTTGAAAAGTACTTTGTTTGCCCATTCAAACTGAGATATTTTTGCTTTAATATCATCAATGATTTGAGCATGATTACTAGCTGGAGTCTTCTCAGCCATATGATTAGAGATGATCTTTCTAAGTTTAGCATTCTTCTTTTCTAGTTCATTGTTCACATTCTTTAATTCCATAAACTCCACAATAGAGATATTATTATGATCCTGCATGGTTAGTTCATCTAGTACAGAAGTATGAGAAGGCAAATCAGAACTAAAAGAGTTTACCTCACTATTGCTGTCATCTGAATCTAAGACATCACTTTCTACATGGCCATCTTAATTAATTCCTTGAGCATTTTCCTCGTTACCAAGACCAACAAGAGCTAGGTTCACCATCTCATCACTTGATTCATCATCAGAAGCTGACTCTTCATCATCACTCCATGTCAAAAGTGCCTTTGCTTTCTTTTTGTCCTTTGTGGTAACTTGCTGCTTTTGCGTGTTCTTCAGTATGTAGCAATCCCTTTTGTAATGACCTTTCTTGCCACATTCAAAACATGCCTCCTAATTGACATCTTTCTTTGTTCCAGAAGCCCTGCTTTTCTCTTTCTGTGGCTTGTTCCTCTTGTCCAGCATCTTCTTGATTTTTCTAGACGAAAGAGCCAACTCTTCGTCCGAATCATATTTTGCATCTGAATCCATCTTGCTGCTACTGGAGTGTAAGGCCAAATTCTTTATCTTTTTAACAAGAGCTTTGAATGATTTCACCTTGTTGTCATGGTTCTTGCTTTCAAACTACTCTAACTCAGCAAATACCGCTACATGATCCATAGTATTGTTAGGTCTTGTAAGATTGTAGAAGGGGGGTTGAATACAATCTGTACCTTTTTATCGAAATTTGTCCGGTTGATTTAAACTTGGTTTAGACAATTTTGTGCAGAATTAAATGAAACAAAGTTCAAGTTAAATATAACAGCCCCCGATCCGGGGTCAGGGACCTGGTCGTTACGGTCTCATGTTCCATAAACAGTACTTGCACTTGAGTCCAAAATAAATAAGTAACATGCTACGACCCCGCAATAATATCACATCACACACATAGTTATAGTCTCAGAGATGAAATTGAAATAAGTCTCTACTAATAGGATCCACGAATATAATTATTACAACACAAAATGATTACAACATCAGTTTAAAAGTTCTTACCGTTGATTAACATTAATTATACATATAATTAAGGCTGAAAACAAAAGCTTCCGGTCCACCTCAGCAATGGCAGCAACCATATCAGCGGGTAGTCCTACGACTGGAGTCACTTGCTTGCGCTGATTGCGCCTTACGCGGGCCATCAAACCTAGCTGTTTTTGTGATATAAATAAAAAAGCAAGGGTGAGCAATAGCCCACCAACAATAATGTATATTGAACAATAATATATATATATATATATATATATATATATATATATATATATATATATATATATATAATAGTTCAAAAGTATTATTGAAACCATATGCCATGCATTAACGGACATAGTACTAGTATAAGTTAAAAGATGAAGTTACATGGTAACTCAAAATATATCTTTCGTAGAAATATCTGCTATGCAAAAATATGAGCCAGATATCATCATATCTCATAAAAAGGAAATTGCAGGAAAAATATGCAATCCCAGTCTTGAACACTTTTCAACCCTGCCAACACTGATAATGTTGCAGAAAATTTCTAACTTTGAAAGATGAACTAATATTGGAGCATTGACGCGCCAGAAGCCATAACATTTACGATGATCAGTTGCATGTTATGCTTCCCATCTTTGTTCTACATGTAGAAGGAAGCACCGACGGATTTACTTGTCTACCGCCCTCTAGAACCCCCGGCCAACAGTTGGGCCATTGCTGGATTGGCGCCACTCGGCCACTTACACGGCTCCTAGTTCGAATAACATCCATGACTCTGAAACGTAAAGTTCGTCCCCCTTTCCCCAAGTATAATACTTGTTGATAGGACTCCACAAAGTAGTCGTATCTAGTTGGAAAGGAAAATTCACCAATATTTCCCAAGCAGTTGCTTGTTAATGGATATCGACTTGTTCCAACAATCTTACCCCTCGAACGATGAGGAAGTAATACAAAGACTCAATTTGATGAATAGCAACCAAGTTGCGAGTGCAAAGAATAGTTTCAAAAGATTTATGACCGGGAAGTCAAACAAAAGTAAATAACAACCCTCGGGTAAGGTTCCCTTATATTTGGAAGATAGATTAGAATGAAGAATGGAGTTTCGGGAACCTCCCCTTGATAAAAATAGTCAAAATACCGACCCCCGGTCTATTTTCAAAGAACGAAGATCATATGCCCTTCACTAAGGGTCTTAACAAAACAATCCGGCTTATAAATAATATATCATATCTAGCTTATAAGCCAATATCAATTCAGGGAACAAGTATCACATTATAATTTGAAAGCAGGCATGCATGCTATGGCAAATGTATAACAACAATCAATCATATATATATATATATATATTTTATCACAACAACAGTTCCAAAGTATTGGAAACTTGCCTGGTAGTCAAGTAGGGGTAGCGTGTCCTGGGTCAGCTCGGTGATCTATAAACAATCAAAGTATTCGAGATTAATCACTTAACGCGTTTAAAAGGCTAAGTATATACTTAACTTAGGTCGAAACACGTTTTCGAGTTAACTCGTTATACACCCTCTAGTGTAACTCTTTTTATCACCGTTATGACCCGACAATTGTTCGTTATTAAGGCTTGTCATTACACTTAACCTCGGTAGGTACTTATGCCACAAAAGTGCTAAGGTCAGTAGTTTACTAAAAGAAATTATACCTCGAGGTTTATTAATCGTTTTCTAAGTGATTTTCCAAAGTTATAACCACATGTTCTTTTTAGGGGTTCATTCGTAATTAACCCTGATTCGAACATTTTTATAAAATCGAAAAACGATCCATTTGACATGAGGTTTTCTTTCACACCTTCCTTATGATCTCTAATATTTAATTACCAAGATTCGCCACTGAATTACATATTTCCAACACAAGGGAGACCGACATCTTCGTCCGTATAAAGCTTCACATGGGGGCATCCCTATACTCGCATGGTAACTGTTGTTGTAGGAAAATTCGATCAACGGCAAGTGTTCATCCCAACTTCCCTTAAAATCGATGGCACATACTCTCAACATGTCCTCTATGGTCTGGATGGTTCTCTCACTTTGTCCGTCTGATTGGCGATGGTATGCAGTACTCATGTTTAACTTGGTCCCCACACAATCCTGAAAACTCCTCCAGAACCTGGAGTTGAATCTCGGGTCTCTATCGGATACTATGCTCACAGGAACCCCATGCCTAACCACAATCTCCTTTAAATATCCACCAGCTTGTCGATAATGTATCTCTCGTTGATTGGAAGAAAATGTGCTGACTTGGTCAATCTATCGATAATTACCCAAATGGCATCATGATTAATCTTGGTCCGTGGTAGTCCGACCACAAAGTCCATCGCGATATGCTCCCACTTCCACTCGGGTATCTCTAAGGGTTGCAACAATCCACTGGGCCTCTAGTGTTCGGCCTCTACTCTTTGACATGTCAAGCATTTACTTACCCACTCTGCCACGTCCTTCTTCATTTTTGGCCACCAATAGTACTCTCTCAGATCTCTATACATCTTAGTGCCTCCAAGGTGAATTGAGTACCTTGAACTATGAGCCTCTTGCAAAATCTCATCTTTTAATTCCTGAACGTTCGGGATCCATATCCTAGATGCGTACCTCATAATTCCATTCCCGTCCTTTTCACACTTAATTTCCTCGCCAGTCAAAATTTTCTCCATCGATTTCTTTTCTTCTTCTATCTTCTTTTCCTGGCATAACTTAATCTTTTCCAATAGCGGCGGTTGGACTCTTATTTCCATTAGACTTTCTTGTCCAATTCCTGGTAACCTCACTTCAATCTCCAGTTTCTCAAGGTCCTTGATCAATTCGTCCACTGACGTTATCATCTTGAGTTTCTCCTTTCGGCTAAGTGCATCGGCCACCACGTTGGCCTTCCCTGGGTGATAATGAATCTCACAATCATAATCATTGATTAGCTCTAGCCATCTCCTCTGCCTCATGTTTAACTATTTCTGAGTGAATATGTACTTTAAGCTCTTGTGATCAGTGTAGATTTCACACTTTTCTCCGTAAAGATAATGTCTCCACATCTTCAAAGCGAAAACTATCGCTGCTAATTCCAAATCATGGGTGGGGTATCTTATCTCGTACTCCTTAAGTTGTCTGGACGCATACGCAATCACTTTACCGTGCTGCATAAGCACACACCCTAAACCTTTATGGGATCGCTATAAATCACAAAATCTCCCTTATCATCAAGTAGGGCTAGTACTGGTGCTGTCACCAACCTCTTTTTCAACTCTTGGAAGCTCTCTTCGCATTTTTCAGTCCACACAAACTTCTCAGTCTTGCGAGTTAGTCGGGTCAAAGGGGCTGCTATCTTGGCAAAGTCTTGGACAAACTTCTCACCTCTGTCGGAGTGGTTGGTCTCTCCCAATTTGATACAGCCTCTATTTTGGCTGGGTCCACTAGAATGCCTTGTTCGCTAATCACATGCCCTAAAAACTGAACTTCCTTCAACCAAAATTCACACTTCGAGAACTTAGCGTATAACTTTTCTTCTCTCAATGCTCCCAATACAATCCTCAAGTGCTCTGCATGTTCCTCCTTCGTCTTGGAATAAATCAAGATGTCATCGATGAAGACTATAACACACTTGTCCAAGTACTTCTTGAAGACTCGGTTCATTAAGTCCATGAAAGCGGCAGGGGCATTCGTTAACCCAAATGACATCACTAGGAACTCATAGTGTCCGTACCGGGTGCGAAAGGCCGTCTCTGGTATATCTTCTGGCTTAATCCTTAACTGGTGGTACCCGGTCCTCAAATCAATTTTAGAAAAATAAACTGCGTCCTTTAATTGATCAAACCGGTCATCTATCCTGGGCAGGGGATATTTATTCTTCATAGTCACCTTGTTCAACTCCCTGTAGTCTATACATAATCTCATACTACCATCCTTCTTTTTCACGAATAACACCGGGGCTCCCCACGGTGACACACTAGGTCTTATCATCCCTTTATCCAACAACTCTTGTAACTGAGTGGCCAGCTCTTTCATCTCCACTGGGGCTAGCCGATATGGGGCTTTCGAAATTGGGGCCGTACCCGGAATTAAGTCTATAGCGAACTCGATGTCTCTATCAGGTGGTAGTCCGGGAAGATCATCCGGAAATACGTCCGCGAACTCATTAACCACAGGGATTTCCTGTAGGTTTGTTGCCTCCTTCTTGGTATCCATCACATAGGCTAAATAGGCTTCACATCCTTTACGTAACAGCTTCTTAGCTTGAATCATAGTCAGGAACTTTTGGTTTTACCGTTTTCCACTAAACACTACTTCCTCGTCCCCTGGCAGTTTCAAGCTTACTTTCTTCTTTACACAATCAATCTGGGCTCCGTGGGTTGTTAACCAATCCATACCTACTATTACGTCAAACTCTCCTAGTTTAAAAGGTATTAAATCTACCCGAAAGTGTCGCCCTCCTATTTCTAGGTCACAACCTGGACATACTTGGCTAACAGGGATAATTTCATGATTAGCTATCTCTACTTGCCATCTGTCTTTCAATGGTTCAGTCTTAAGGCCTAACTGACATACAAAATCTAGAGATATGAAAGACTTGGTAGCTCCCGAATCAAATAAAACATTTGCCTTAACTGAGTTGAGTAGTAGAGTACCTGCGATCACATCCGTGTTCCTCACGGCATCTTGCACCGTCATGTTAAAAGTTCTTGCAGTAGGGGCCTTGTTAGAAGCAGTTCCACTCACTCTCGATGCAGCTGGCCCAGAGGACATACATTCCCTCATTCGGTGCCCTGGTTTCCCACACTTGAAGCAATTACCTCCGGCACTGGTGTTGTTACTAGTTCCTCGACAGGCGTTAGCATAATGTCCTGTCAACCCACACTTGAAGCACTTCACATCTTGTAGGTTACACACGCCCGCATGTTTCCTTCAACATTTATTGCATTCTGGGGGTTGGGCTCGGGATGGGGTAGAGTAAGACGATCCCTGTGGTCGGCCGCCCTGGCCCACACTCCAACTTTCAGCTCTTTTGGTTCCAAAGTTCCCGCTGGGTTGGGACATCATTCCTCGCTTAAATTTGCTCGGAAAGCTCCCACCCGCAGAGTTTCCTTTTCGACCATCAAACTTCCTCTTCTTTCCTTCCCTCTCCTTCTGCATCTGTTCACTCCCAGCCTCAACAATTGATGCTTTCTGTACCAGGGTGGCATAGTCTTTCAGCTCAAGAACCGCCACACGATTCTGAATCCATTGCTTTAGCCCCAATTGAAACCTTCGGGCCCTCTTTGCCTCAGAGTTCACATTTCCGGCACAAACCTCGACAACTCAGTAAATTTGGCCTCATACTCGGCCACCGTCATGTTACCTTGCTTTAGTTCCAAAAACTTCAGCTCCATTTGTGTCTCCATGAACCTAGGAAAGTACTTTTCCAAGAACAGCTCGCTAAACCTCTCCCAGGTCACCACACCTCTTCCTTCCAAATTCTTCTTAGCTTCCCACCAATAGTTTGCCTCACCCTTCAGAAGGTAAGTGGCGAAAACAGTCTTCTGCTCCTCAGCGACACCTAGTATCTCGAAAGATTTTTCCATTTCCTTCAGCCAGGCTCTTGCCTCGATCGGATCGGCAGTTCCTTTAAATTCTGGGGGTTTCAGGGATTTGAAGTTCCGGAAAGCATTTGCATTAGCATTGTGGGGTGGTTGCTGAACCGGGGGACGGTCCAAGTTCTGCCTAAGTAACTCCATGAACTGTTCCATAGGGCCTCCCCTTAGATGTTCCACCTCTCGGGTGTCATCACCAGCTTCTTCTTCGTCATACTCAGAGTCATCAAACAAGTAATGATCATTGCCCTCATCCTCACTCAGGTTCACATTCTCCCCTTCATGGTTCTGGTGGCCTCCGGTCCCATGGTGGCTACCCTGGCCTTCAGAACTGACCGGGTGAGCTCGAGTGTTCATTCTTCTGGGTGGCATGATTCTGATAATGAAACAAGAAATGGGTTAGGGTTTTCTAATTACCTGACAGCGTTTACACGGGTCAGGAATGTATCGTTCCTCCTCATAAGGGTGGAAGTTGCAAAAGTTTTAATAACCCGATGCTGGAGATAAAACGTCAAAACATTTTTGGGAAAAATCTCTATGGGATGCAAAAACATTTACAGGAGTTTTCAAGATTTCGAAACCTCAAAAAAAAAAATTTCTTTTTTTTTTTGAAAAAAATTTATTTAAAAAAAAAAATTTGTAGGAACATTTTTGGAAATTTGTAGAGAACAATTTGAAATCGCATATCGTAAATTTGAAACAGCATGGTTGCAGTTGCGGCTTGTAGCAATTGTATATATTCACAGTTGTATATCAAAACAGTAAAGCATGGCATCGGAAAGTAAGGCAGTTGAGACAATATCAAGGAAACTGAAACTAAATAAGTACGGTACAAGAGTTATCACAAAGTTTGGATGTTAGAGCCTAATACATAGCTCCGATGTTAAAGTCTAGCAAAAGTGGAACAATAACAAGTACATCATCTGAATAGTCAGGGCTACACAAAAGTAGGGCTACATCCGTACATACTATCCGAAGTCACATCTACATATCTGTAGGTCAGTCTACTCATCCACTGGTCAGAAAGGATACCACTGCACAAGTCAACTATCCCGCAAAATCGACACACTAATGTCATCTGAACCTAGAGGACTGAGCTATCCGTAACACATCATGGGGCCGCACCGCGACGGAGCAAGGTCCTCACTCGGGAAAATGCACGACGCACAACACGCCTAGCATCCCTAGCCTGGATCACTCCGCCCCCGCGGATCCCTAGACCAAGAATCCTCTCGCGACTCCTCCTCTCAATAAGCTTTTAATCCAAGATAGGTATTTTGAGTATTTACGAAGATATAAGAATAATTACTTGAGTATACGATACTTCCCGAATGACCCTTCGGGTTTTCGCAATTTAATTACGATATAATAATATACCGCTCCCCGGTCAATAGTATATACGGACCGCTACGACCTCTATTGCTAGAGTCGTTGTCCGAAGTAAACATTTCATTCTAAGTTCAAGGGGTACAAACATATATGTACTTATACATCTCAATTTTCATCGATACTTCGATAAACATAAACATTTGATATGATTGAAAACTACAAACACAACAGTGAAAGTCCTTGTATATGTAAGTTTTGAAAAGTAAACTTGCCTTGGTGTGGTTGGGGTGGTTGAACGTGCGGAGTGGAATGATCTATACATAAGCAATAACCGTTCGTTAGTACCTTAACAATATCTCTTTAATTGCGGGGTTTAAGGGGGTACAAAATTAACTTAATGACTTCGTCTTATGACACTCTAGCCCCACTATAGGTTCATGTCACCACTCGATTACGCTCGTCACTTATTCGACTTAATTTGGTTACCATAACCGAATCATATCCATTACCCCTTAAATCACACTCCCTTAACGACTTTTTCCCTTGCGCGAATTTTACTCTAGCATTTTTATAAAATTGAAAAATTCATATTTTAATCAAATTCTTTTTGGGTAGCCTTCACCACTGCATTTACTAGCTTCTCTAATTTTTCCATGATCCCACATAAATGTTTAGGGGTTTAAACAAGGTTCACAAGGGGACCATTTAGTGCAGTCCGGAATCCAGAAACACATTTCACATCTCAGGCCATAACTCAAAATCTATACATCACCTAGTCATTAACCTTATATTTCTGGAAACTACATTCAAATAAATTTCCAACAATATATATTAGGACCTCAGGGGACAAGATTTGGGGGTTCAAAACCCTCTTACAAGACAGTTCAAGTTCCTGGGAAAAACTCAGCATGCTTGTTTCACTAAACCAACCAAGATTCTTACATCCACATCACAACCAACAACTAAATCACCAAGTTCATACTTTAAAACATACATGGAGATACATACACTAACCACAAGCTTAAAAATCACAACCACAACACTTAAACTCAAGATCTATATCATCCATCACTTATATATCCAAGACTCACACAAATACACATGGATCTATCATTAAACATCACAAACACTACATGGCCAAGAGGGGTTAGGGTTTTTATACCTTCTTGAGTATCTAGGAGCCTTGGGTAAGCCTTACAAGTCTCAAGAACACCTTGAATAAGCTCCTACACTCCTTATAATCCAAGATCTAAAAGAAAACTTAACATTGTTACTATTCACCAAAACTTTAACAATTAATATCTTGAAAATTAATGGATGAAAAGGCTTGGAATTCTTAGTATACCTTCCTTATATGATGTAGAGTGCCTAGGAATTTTGCCTTGAATTATGAATGAAGAGAAATGGAAGAAAGAAAAATTTTTCTTCCTTGTTTTAGCCTTGGCCGAGAGCTTTTTGCTTGGGGGGGGAGAGCTTTTGTGTTTTGATTTTGGTGTTGGTGGTTAAAGTGAAAAGGTGTTGGGTGATATATGTATTAGTGTATAGATATGTAATACATGGTACAAGTCTAGGTATAGGCCACCATGCCCTCTTGTCTCCTTGGAAAAAGAAATGCCAACTAGTTACTATTCCTCTTGTCCACTTGGTATTACTAGTTTGTTTCCTAACTACTTAGTTGCATGGGACTTGCATGCAATATCATTCCTTGTATCATTATTCTTCCACCAATGCTTGTCACTTAATCTTTAATTCGTATCGTATCTTAATTAATTTCTCGTAATAATATTTTGTCGCGTAGAGATTTCCCTTGTAATTCCTTAAGTACTTAATTATGTAAATTCCTCGTCATAATTCCTAATAAATCTTTTACCACTCCAATAATTCTCAAATCCCAAGTTTTATAAATCTTACCAACAATAAGACTCTTGCCTTCAACAATCTTCCCTTTATCCTTCATAGTGAATGTAACCACATAGTTTCTCAGATAATTCAATTCCATTAAACAACATAGATGACTCAAAGGTTCCAAATTCACAATGTCATATGATATTATAAAAAGAAAATATTACAAAAAATTAGGGTTCTTACATTGGGTCAATCGAGGAAGGCATTGGAACGGGATATAGTTGTTATACGAATAGGCCAAGCGAGGAGAAGGGGCAGAAAGGGTGCCGCCGTGATGATGATGAAGTCTCACGAATAGAAGACCAGGCCAACTATTATCATCCTTAATGGAAGCATGGCGTAGTCAAGCTAATTGACTCTAAACAAGCGCTTCGTGGGAGGCAACCCACGCATTTGTGTTGCATTTTGTTTTGCATCTTCCGACAAGTAGGTATGTTTTTCTAATTTTCCTTATATTACCTTCCATTCAATAGGGACATTGAATATTTTAAGTTTGGGGGTGGTTTGGGGATAAGTAGTATGTGGTAGTTGTTTGTGTCATTGTGTTCATTTAGATATCATGTTTTGCATGCTTAGTAGTAATTCATTCATGTTATGTTCGTATTAATTACGTTTGTTTCATGTAGGACATTTTGTTTTGTTTTTATTTTTCGTAAATCATGTGAGTTCATAATAGTTTGCATTTACACCCATGCTTGATAGGAATTTTGTGTTGTTGACGCTTTTTGATTGAGAAGTGATATGCTTTGTTCTTGTGCACACACATACACTAGTAAGTTGAAGCTAGTAGACTTATTGAATGTTGTGAGTAATTAGAAGGACATGAATATGTGCAAGTTGATTTAGTTTGCATTCTTTGAATACAAGTAGATGCATTAGAGAGATTTTTACTTGGGATTGAGTATGTTTTTCCTACCAAGTGAGTTTTTGAGCCTTATTGCATATTTGTTGCAATTATTCGTTTGCTTGAGTGTCCACGGATTGTTTGCATTGCTAGCAGTTGTTTGAGGTCTTTCTTGAAACGCATGACATTAATTAACGATTAAAATGATAAAGGCATTTAGGATTAACCGCATATTTTCCCATATTACCACACCATGTTTACATGATCAATTAGTTAACCCGTTGAGCTTAATCCTATTTTTTCGGTGACATACCACATTACTTGCCTAGACCTTTTTCTTGTATTGGCCTTACATTAATTTGAACCCACATTGTCAAAGGCTAGTAGGGTGCTTAAGGGAGTAATAAGGTGTGCAAGGAGGGGTTTATTGTTGGTCATAATTTTGGGGGAAATATTGAAATTTGGGTTTGGTTGTTTGCTTGATAGTCGGCATGTGTAATAAAATTGTGGGATCATTATTATTGTTTAAATTATTGTTGCTGTAGCTCTCGAAAAAAAAGAAGAAAAACAGAAAAAAAAACAGAAAAAAAAGAAAAAAAACAGAGAAAAAAAAAGTTATATTATGAGAGCATGTTTCTGTTTTCCTATTTCAGTCGACTAGTCGAGTGTTTGTTTTAGTAAAAATTATGTGGGGGATAAAATAGGTGGTTGTGTATGATTTATTATAAGTTCCTACTAGCTTTTGACACTTCACCTGTTTTGGCTTATTTAACATACCTTGTCCCTAGCCCCGTTACAACCCAAATAAAGACCTTTTGATTATCGTCATTGATGTATGTTGTGTTAAGAGTTAGATTGATACCAAATGTCAAGCATGCTTATGATTTTGTTGGAATTGAGTGATACACTTACCCTTGTTCTTGTGTGAATATTCTTTTATGAGTGGATTGTGAGTGTTTGTTTGTTTTTGCGTATGAGATCCCGAGTTTTGTCTCAAAGATGTGCTCTTGTAGGCTTAGCATGTTTACTAACTTATTCTTACATTTGACATGGGCTTGTGAGAACTTATGCATGTTCATTGAGTAGACTAGGTGAATACTTGCACTTTCGACACCAAGACATTGCGTATTTACTTTGATTCTTAAGTTGATATGGCATGAGAGGATTTGAAGGTATGGTAGGATATTAATATTAGATTAATTGCATTTTCATATTAGTTGCATTCATGCATTGCATTGCATTAGGTTAAATGGATTTTGTGAGTACATTCGCTATAGGCCCTCACGAGACCTTACTCGTCCACTAGGGCTGCCTAGGGGTTTAAAGGGCTTGTTGCATATGCCAAATGCAACCGTGATCACCTACGGAAGTGGTACTAGTTAGTTAGATAGTTTGTAATTGTTTATGCTTGAGGACAAGCATCGGTTTAAGTTTGGGGGTGTGATAAATGGATTTTATATCCATTTAGAGCATTCTAAATCGGCTTAAATTGATTGCTTTGGCATCAAGTTTGTGGTAGTTTTGATGTGTTTTGTTTAATTGTGCAGGGTTGAAGAAATATCGATTAAAGGTGTAGTTTCCTTCGTTTTTGGAGTTAATTTATGATATGGAATGAAGAATGGAGGCTAATGTCAACTACCAAGAAGTATACAATTCATTAGGGATTAAAGACGGAAGCTCATGCAAAAGGAACGGGAAGAAAAAGCTGAAAAACGAAGAAAAATTTATTCCCGCAGATTGTGGCCGAGCAGAGTGCGCCATTTGAGCACTCTGCGCCATTTTTATGCAGATTGAAGCCGTGCACCCTGCGCCGTTTGAGCACTCTGCGCCAAGATGCGCTGGGGAAAATCAACCAGAATTTCTGATTCTTGTTTTGGCCATATCTTGAGTTCTAGAAGTCCGTTTTGGACGATCTTACAGTCCACGCGAAGCTAACGAGATTCTCTATCATTCTAAAGTGGTCCAGATGTCAAAACATGACTGGAACCGTCCAGAAATACTGAAGAAAAGTCAGCTACGAATTTTCCTTCAAAACAGAATCAGTTTAGGAAACGTATTTTGCAGAATTCTATTTTCATAAGGAAATTGCTATAATTCCTATTTCAAATCAGTATGGTAATTGTCCTGAATGGCTAGAACATTCTAGAATCAGTCTTGAGCATGGAATTTGCAAATCCTATCCCGTTTAAAGATGGAAATTGCTGGTCTTCTATTCCAACTCTAATATGGTAATTGCTTGATGGAGAGGCAACATGGGGCTATAAATACACATCTTGGGGGACAGAAAAATGGAGACCATTACATATCAATTACTTAGTTTTATTTGTATCTTTTCATACTTTATTGTTATCATGGTTTCATCAGATCCCATGATGACGAGAGGTTCGATTATGAACTAATCGTTGTCATGGGATTCTAACTGATTTATTTATGGAGCTTTAGTATTTTGATTACTTTAAAGATCTGTGTGTGATGTATATCTGATATCCTCGTATGGTTGTGCTTAATTGCTAGATGCGTAGCTAACATCTAATTTGTTAATCTCTTGTGAAGTGAAAGTGGATCTTGAGATTTAGAACTTTCCATGCTAGCATATGTTCATGATTGTTTATCAACATGATTCGTAGTATGAGATGAAAATACTTATATTGCCCTGTGTGATCTTTATGGATAACTTGTTCTTCAACCGTTATGTTTTCAAATCTTATAGAGATATAGGGTCTAAGCATAATTGGTGTCTATTCATCTTCTATCTCTTTTGTGGATGTATGTTTAGTTTGGTATACGTATGCTGACAGGTAGCGTGTACTTGTTTCGTGTTATCCGATCAGATATCATAACCATTGCATATAGTGATTAAAGGCGTCAGATCTAAGCGAAGTATTTAATGAAGTTAGGATCCCATGTTACTCTTGTAGACGTAATTCAATTTCAATTCTTGTTAGTTAGTTAATTCTTAGTTGTTAATTTACTTTCTAGTTAATTTAGTTAATTAAACCCAATTTGTTATTTGTCTTAGCAGTGAGTAATAACCATACATTGTTGCATAGGTACATTAACTGAATTAAAACCATAACCAGATCTCTGTGGGAATGAACTCGGCTTATTCGTATATTACTTGTGACCACGTACGCTTGCGTGATTTAGTGCAAACAATCATCCATACCCTCATTCTCACTTTGACTATCTAAAGTCAACACTCTTTCTACCTCTCCTTTTGCCTGGTCAGGAGCCAGCCTCTCTATGTGTGGATCTATGTCCATCTTTTCAAGTGTATCACTCAAATTTGGATAAGTGCTCTCATGACCTACAGAAAAATAGGGGTTAGAAGAAGTTTTTATACCTGAACTCACATGGAGGGAGGGTTCCTCATATGGCATGGGTCTTGAGGTTTTCGCCAAGGAGTGAGCTGCTATAGTCTCTGAACCCTTACAAACATCTACTTTCTTTCCAGAAACTACAGGCACCAGTATATCACTTTCAGGATCTACACTAGACTCTGATGTCTTCAGTAATACATCATTAGACACCATAGCTAGTATGTCACCGTCTTTAAGTGTTGGTTGTTGAGACACACCCTCAAGGTGGATAGACTCTGAAAGAACAATATTGGTTTGATCTTCGGGAAAATCAATCAAAGTCATTCCTCCCATATCATAGGGTTTCTCACTTGCAATGTCAGCCATTACAGAAGACCTTTCAGCATCAGCCATCACAGTTCCTGAGTCATCCAATCTCTAACTAGATGGTTCTTGTGTTGCAGTGACTATGATCTGATCTATCCTACTATTTATCACTGGTGCAATAGTATCTTCTGTTGACTGCTTCCCTCTATCAAGTACCTCCTCTTGTTCACCTTGAGCTGAAGCATCTTCAACAATGATATCCTTGTCAAATAGATATGCATGAAGTGATTGAAGTGCAACATGCTTAGGAAGTCCAAATTTCTTGTGCAATTCCTTTATGACTGATACATAGAAATACATCTTCATTAAATCAAGCCTTTGATGTAACAGTCCATATTCTCCAGGAAATGAAAGTTTGGGAACTCTTTCAATTAGAAAATCTAGAACAGGCCTGAAAAGCTTCACTTTTAGAGAAATAAGTTCCATAGCCAGTCTGTATGTCAATGTTGTTTCCCATGAAGAATCAAGATCCAGATCTCTCTTGTCAGATACTGACGTGGATATAGCCTTATTTGTAGAGACCTGCATAATGTTAGTTGGACTAGACACTGTGTGTGTAGGTGAAAAATGAATCTTTCTCCTTGTTCTCCTAGTATAGTGAGCAACAGATTTATCTTGAGAAGACTCAAGAGGTGTAGACACAGAAGTGATCTTGGGATGAGATCCTTTTTCAATAGACACAGTCTTTTGAGAGACAGTATCCAGTAACTGTTTTCAATTTTTTTAAGAACTACAGCCTTTTTGGAGACTGCAGCCTGGCTGTGACTAGGTGTTCCATCTCTTTGTCCTAGCTTAGAAAGTTGAATTGCAGCCTTCAATTCTGCTCTCTCAGCAAGAGATAAATTATCATCATCTTCACTAGAACTACTACTTGAAATGACAAATCTTCTCTTCCTTACAACTGATGTCTTTTGAGAAACACCAGAGGTTGGCTTCTTTGAAACAATAGGCTGTGGATCAAAATTTGGTTCTAGAATTGTTTCAAAGACTACAATGTTTTTGGCTACTTGGGTAGACGCAGGGGGGTTCTCCTCCAATTGAGATTCCTGAGTCATTTCACCACCAAAGAAAGAAGAATTATAGATAGTAGGAAGATGAGTTCTTAGAAGTACTTGAACATGATTTGGATAGTGTAATGCAGGTATTTCATCTAGATTCTTTTCACTGTCCTTCTTTGTAATGTCAGAGAAAATTCTCTTTTGCTGTACATAAGATGAAACACAATGTTCTCTACCAAATCTAGCTTCAACATCAAGAATGAAATGGTTAATAAAAAGTTGCATGAATCTGTGATAATAAACCATATTCCTGTCATGATCTCTTGACCCAAGTTTAATACACATCTGACTTAAGATAATGTGACCAAAATTAATTACTCTGTTATAAAGCAAACAATATGCAATATGAGATGTAACAGCAGTAATCTGCTGAAAAGAACTACATTTACCAGTAAAACATTTAGCAATTTGATAAAAAAAGAAAGACCATTCTTTCCTAAGAAAGGATCTATTTAACTGGCTCATGTTATCTAGAGGTCCATTATAACCTAACTCAGATAACATAGTTCTAACATCATCATCAGATGGTACATTCTCAAAATTCGTACTAACAGGTAAGTGAAGTACTGAATTATCAACCGATTCAGTAATATCAAATGAGTCTTGTCCTAAGTGTAGAACGATCTTACCTGATTGACTCTGAGTAGAATCAATTACCTCAGCATTCTCCCAAGCTTGTGAAACAACTACTTGATTAATTTGTGGAGATGCTGTCAAGGCATATCTTAATGGTCCTTTCGCCATAAAGTCCATAATTGGGTGAAAATCAGTTTACCCCTTCCTTGTTGGTAATAGCTGCAACATGATTGTTCATCATAAAATCAAAGTCACCAAACTTGAAAGCTACTGATTTGGGTAGTCTTCTTTGAGTTGCCATTTTGATCTGAAAAGAACTTTAGAAATTTTTGAAATTGATTAGTGATTTTGAAAACTCAAGAGTGTTTTTTGCCTTAGAAAATGAAATTAGAGAAAGCAATTACACGATTAGAGTGTCAAAATAATTATATTTCAAAAATCCTTCAGACCCATTATCCCACGTTGACACGTAGGTTGACAGGTGTCAGTCCCTGAAAAATACAGTTACGCACGACTTTTGGAAAATAAAATCCAAAATTAATTTCAAGTAAATTAAATCAAGGTAAAATCAAGATAAAAATCAATACTGATCAGCTTCCTTTTCCTGATGTGATCTTCTCATCAAGATAATCACACGATTCAATGTGATTTCTGAATAGAAAGAATTACTAATCCTGATGTGAACACACTTGTATTCCTGATCAATATCATCATGATTCCATAGACTAAATGGAGTTTCCACGTGGCATTTTCTTTTACCTTTAAAAGAAATAAATAAAATCTTAACAAAATCAATTGGTTAGATTCATTCAATATTTCTTGAAAATACAAGAAATACAGTCACACATAATTAAGACTGACTGCATTGATATCCCCCAAACGACTGTTCAGCTTTCCACGTCTTTCTATAAAAGAAACTACTGTCTTATGCCATTCTCCAAAACCTTTTCATTCTTTTCTCTTTTCATCATGGCTTTCAACCCAAATCTTCATATGAACCCTAGCTTTTGGTTCATTACCACTTAGAAGTTATTTATGTTGAGTATACAACAACAAAAGAAAAACCCAAAGCGAATAAACAAGAACAAGAAAATAACGATAATCACACAAGACAAAGATTTACGTGGTTCGGAAATTCCTACTCCACAAGCCGCACTAAGTTTGTATTGATCTCTCACAATTGTGTTGTGTTATGTTACAATTACACGAGTATTTATAAGAGAAGAAACTTGGTCAAAATAAATCAGAGTCTAATTCTGAAATTCTTAACTCTAATCCTAACTCTAATTAGAGTACAATTCAGGAATTCCTAACTCAAGTCAGAATCCAATTCTGAAACCTGATAGACTCCACAAACCCAACAATCTCCCACTTGGAGTCTGATCCCATCTTCACTTCACTCTTGTAAATCTAGTAACAAATAATCCCTCGATCAATAACTCTAACTAGTGCAACGCCTTCTCATCAATCAGTTCTGAAGGCCAGTTGAAGCTATGCAAAGCTTCAACTTTTCATTAGTAACCACCTTAGTCAACATATCTGCAGGATTCTTTGAACCTAGGATTTTCTTCAAGGACAAAGTACCATTGCTAATCAACTCTCTTGTAAAGTGATATCTCAGCTGAATATGCTTCGTCCTAGCATGAAACACAGGATTCTTCGCAAGATGAATAGCACTCTAACTGTCGCTATACAAAGCACTGTCCGCCTATTTCTTGCCCAACTCCTCAAGAAAATTCTTCAACCAAATCATCTCCTTGCTAGCTTCATAGATAGCCATATATTCTACTTCTGTGGTTGAAAGAGCAACACTCTTTTGAAGGCGAGACATCCAACTAATTGCTGTGCCACCCAACGTGAAAATATATCCCGTAGTACTTTTTCTTGTATCCAACATCCACCCAAATCTGCATCAGAGAACCTTTCCAAGATAACATCTTTCTTGCTGAAACATAATGCAACCTTGGATGTGCCTTTCAAGTAGCGCAACAACCACTTGACTACTTCCTAATGCTCTCTTCCTGGATTAGACATGAACCTGCTAACAACTCCCACTGCATGAGCAATATCTGGCCTTGTACACACCATAGCATACATCAAACTGCCAACTGCAGAGGCATACGGAACTTTAGCCATATCTTTCTTGCCTTCATCCGTTTTAGGTGACTGTTTCTTCGTGAGATTAAAGTGAGTCGCTAACGGTGTACTTCTGGTCTTCGCATCCTGGACACTGAATTTCTGCAACAATTTCTCAATATACTTCTCTTGAGATAATTTCAAAGTACCTTTAGATCTATCCCTTATGATGCTCATACCAAGTATCTGTTTTGCTGCACCCATATCCCTCATGTTTGATCCTGCTATCAACATGTCATCAACATACAACAACAATATGATATAGGATGAATCAAATTGTTTAAAATAACAACAATGATCCATAGCACTCCTAGTGTACCCATTCTTCATCATAAAGCTATCAAACTTCAAGTACCATTGTCTTGGCGCTTGCTTCAAACCATACAAGCTTTTTATAAGCTTGCAAACAAGGTTTTCTTTCCCAGCTACCTGAAATCCTTCTGGCTGTACCATGTAGATGTCTTCCTCAAGATCACCATGTAAGAACGCGGTCTTAACATCTAGTTGCTCTAGATGTAACTCCTCTGCAGCCACAATACTTAGCACAATTCTAACAGTAGTCATCTTAACAACCGGAGAAAATATATCAGTATAGTCAATACCCTTTTTCTGTTGATAACCCTTGACTACTAACCTCGACTTTTATCTCTTGCTGCCATCATGTTCTTCTTTGATCCGGAACACCCACTTATTCTGTAAAGCCTTCTTTCCTGCTGGTAACTCTGTTAAAGACCAAGTCTCATTCTTCTCAAGAGAACTCATCTCTTCTTCCATGGCTGATTTCCACTGAACTGAATCATCCACCTGAACTGCCTCTGAATAACACTGAGGCTCTCCATCCTCAGTCAATAACATATAATATGCTGAAGGAGAAAATCTTTGTGGTGGCCTCACAATTCTACTAGATCTTCTTACCTCAGCCAGTGGAGTAACTGGAACTGTGTCATCACCATTCCCTGAACTCCCACTATTTCCTTCAAGATCTTCTTCTGTAATATCTTCAAGCACTGCTTTCTCTTTCTCAGGTTGTTCCTTTGCAAACTCAGAATCGACTACAAGCTTATCCTTGTACACTGCACTTTCGTTAAAAGTAACATCTCTACTTCTAACGACCTTCTTCGTTAGTTCATCCCAGAAACGGTAACCCATATCATCTGAGCCATAACCAATGAAGATACACTTCTTTGCTTTTGGATCAAGCTTGTCCCTGTTAGAATCTTTAACACGCACATAAGAAACACAACTAAAAACTCGCAAGTGTGAAAGATTTACCTCCTTTTTCTGCCACTCTTCTTCAGAAATCTTGAACCCCAAAGGAACTGAAGGTCCTCTATTTATGAGATACGCTGCTGTGCTAACTGCATCTGCCCAAAAAGTCTTTGGCAACCCTGCATGCAATCTCATACTTTTGGCTCTCTCATTCAAGGTTCTATTCATGCACTCTGCAACACCATTCTGCTGTGGTGTCTCTGGAATAGTTTTGATCATTCTAATTCCATATTCTGCGCAACAGCTTTTAAACTCATCACTACTGTACTCACCACCATTATCTGACATCAAACTCTTAACCTTCAAACCGGTCTGATTTTCAACTTCGGTCTTCCACTTCTTGAAAGTAGCAAACACATCTGATTTATTATTCAAGAAATAAACCCATACCTTTCTAATGGAATCGTTAATGAAAGTGACATAGTAGCGAGATCCTCCCAACGACGCAACTGCTGTTGGACCATATACATCTGTATGAACTAGCTCTAACCTCTCAGCCTTGGGTGTCCTCCTGATTTTACAAAAGTAACTCGTTTCTGCTTTCCAAGAACACATGGCTCACAGAACCCAACTTCCACATTCTTCAGCTCTGGAATCTTACCCTTCGAAGTTAATAGCTTCATACCTTTTTCACTCATATGACCAAGTCTTTGGTGCCACAAAGTTGAAGACTCAATCTCATCAGCAACCATATTTGCTTCATAGCTAGATTGTTCAACTATGTACAACGTCCCCTTTTTCTCTCCACGAGCAACAACTAGATTCCCCTTTATAACCTTCCACTGTCCGTCTCCGAAAGTAACTCGATACCCTTCCTTATCTAACTGACCCATGAATATCAACATCTTCTTCAGTCCAGGAATGTACCTTACATCTTTCAACGTCCAGCTAGTCCCCAAAGAGGTCTTGACATTAATATCTCCCATGCCCGTAATATCCAAAATTTCATCATCAGCAAGACGAACTTTACCAAAATTTCCAAGTCTGAAATTTAACATCAAATCCTTGCAAGGGGTAGCATGGAATGATGCACCAGAATCCATAACCCATGATTCAACCGAACATTCAACACAACAAATCAAAGCATCGTCACTCACCACCTCTTCAACTACATTAGCTGAATTATCCTCGTTCTTCTTTCCTTTAGGAGCTGCGGGAGCCGTACACTGATTTCTGAAGTGACCTTTCTTCTGACAATTCCAACAAACAATCTCCTTGCGATCTTTGGAGTCCTCTCTTCAGTGACTTCGATCTGCTACGCCCCTGATTCTGCCCCCTATCGGACTTTCTGCCTCTACTCTCAGTACTCAACAAGGAACCTGATGACTCTCCTGAGTTTCTCCTACGAATATCTTTTCCAAGAATTGCATCGCGAACTCCATCAAAAGTCATCTTACTGCTCCCAGATGAATTACAAATAGCAGTGACAAATCCTGACCAACTGTCAGGTAATGAGGATACCAACAACAAGGCTTGTACTTCATCATCGAATTTAATATCCACTGATGTCAATCTTGATAGGATAGAGTTAAATTCGTTAACATGATCAGCAACACAATCACCTTCATTCAATCTCGTGGCAAACAACAAGCGACACAAATATACCTTATTCGAAGCAGATGGCTTCTCATACATATTCGATAATGCCTTGATCAATCCATAAGTTATCGTTTCCTTGACGATATTGTAAGCAACGTTCTTCGCCAAAGTCAATCTGACAACACCCAGAGCCTGCCTATCCAATAGCTTCCAATCTTTCTCATCCATATTTTCTGGCTTCTTCTCCTCCAGCGGTTCGTGTAGTTTTTTCTGATACAAATAATCTTCAATTTGCATCTTCCAAAACCCAAAATCTCTGCCATCAAATATGTCGATCTTTACTTTCCCTTCTTCTACCATCGCTCCCACTCGCCTAAAAACCTAGGCTCTTGATACCAGTTGTTGAGTATACAACAACGAAAGCAAAACCCAAAGCGAATAAACAAGAACAAGAAAATAACGACAATCACACAAGACAAAGATTTACGTGGTTCGGAAATTCCTACTCCACAAGCCGCACTAATTTTGTATTGATCTCTCACAATTGTGTTGTGTTGTGTTATGTTACAATTACACGAGTATTTGTAAGAGAAGAAACTGGGTCAAAATAAATCAGAGTCTAATTCTGAAATTCTTAACTCTAATCCTAACTTTAATTAGAGTACAATTCAGGAATTCCTAACTCAAGTCAGAATCCAAGTCTGAAACCTGATATACTCCACAAACCCAACACTTTACTCTTGATGATCAGGAGCAAGTAAACTATCTCTTAGAAGAGATGACTTTTCTCATTGAGTCAGATAAGGTTGGGCTTAACTCAGATGATTTCCACGAGTCTCCTTTAAAACATCTACCAGTCGGATACAATCCTCCTCTAATCTCTTCACACCTTGAGGATGATGAATTTGGAGAAGAGTCTGAGGTTGATCTTTATTGAGATGCTATTCATTTTCTTCAATAAGCATGAAGATGAGTCAGCTGCTCTCATTCAAGTCGCCCAGACAAGGAATCTAATCTTGAGATGCTCCTTGTCCTGAAATCGATCGTTGAGGATTGAAGCATCAACAACTTTATACAAGAATAAAATTATCCATAGTAGTTAGACAAAAAGAATAATTGTATTTCATTTCCATGTATGTAATGCTTTTGATTAATGAAAATACAAGTTTTCTTATTATCTACTTGTCTATCGTTGTTTATTGACTGACCTGAATAATGATATAAATTATCAGTATGCATGTGATAAAACTTGCTAACATAGACTTTAACAAAACTTAGAATTGAACCACTGAATAACATGAACTTCAGAATTTGAAACAGTAAGACACACAAATTTCATAATCCAGATACTGACGATACAATCCTGATGTCAATACTAATGACGTCAGTATACTGATAGCAATCCTGATCCTGATGTTTATTAATAAGTCTATCATACTGAAATTTATCAAGATAAAATGTTACAGCTTAAGCATTTAACAATCAAGTATAGATCCTGACAAAAATATCATGTCTATAAACTGAAACAACATACCTTGCTACTTGTGCAGATGTTAAAAATTTAAAAATTTAACATTCCTAACTCACTAACCAATCTAATGAATGTAGCCTCATCAAGTGGTTTAGTTAGAATATCTACAAGCTGTTTGTCAGTAGGAACAAAATGAAGTTCCACAGTACCATTTTCAATATGTTCTCTAATAAAATGATACCTGACATCAATGTGCTTAGTCCTTGAATGTTGAACTGGATTTTCTGCAATTTTGATAGCACTAGTTCACAAAATATAGGAATATTACTAAGTGTCATACCAAAATCCATCAACTGATTTCTTATCCAAAGGAGTTGAGCACAACAACTGCCTGCTGCAATGTATTCAGCTTCTGCAGTTGAGGTTGAAACTGATTGTTGCTTCTTGCTTGCCCAAGAAATCAATCTGTTTCCCAAGAATTGACATGTACCTGTAGTGCTTTTCCTATCTATTTTACACCATGCATAATCAGAGTCTGAATAGCCAATTAGGGAGAAATCAGATTCTCTTGGATACCACAAACCAAGATTTGGAGTTCCCTTGAGATATCTAAAAATTGTCTTCACAACAATTAAATGAGATTCCTTAGGATCACTTTGGAATCTAGCACATAAACAGGTAGAAAACATTATATCTGGTCTACTTGAAGTTAGATATAACAGTGAACCTATCATGCCTCTATAGCTAGTGTTATCAACACTCTTTCCCTTAGGATCAGAGTCTAGCTTAGTGGCTATTGCCATGGGTGTCTTTGCAACTGCACAATCTTGAAAGTCAAACCTTTTTAAAAGATCTTTGATATACTTTGACTGATTAATGAAAATACCAGTCTCAGTCTGTTTGACCTGCAAGCCTAAAAAGTAATTTAGTTAACCCATCATGCTCATCTGATACTTAGACTGCATAAGCTTGCTAAACTTAGCACATAACTTTTCATTAGTAGAACCAAATATAATATCATCAACATAAACTTGAACTAAAATCAAATCACCTTTTATCTTTCTAAAGAATAGAGTTTTGTCAATTGTACCTCTTGTGAAGCCATTTTCAAGAAGAAATTTAGACAAAGTCTCATACCATGCTCTTGGTGCCTGCTTTAGTCCATAGAGTGCCTTGTCAAGTTTGTAGACATGATTTGGAAACTTTGGATCAACAAAACTAGGTGGTTGCTCCACATACACTTCCTCATCAAGCTTGCCATTAAGAAAAGCACTCTTTACATCCATATGGTATACCTTAAATTTTGAATGAACTGCAAATGCAAGAAACATTCTGATTGCTTCCAATCTTGCTACAGGTGCAAAGGTTTCATCATAGTCCAATTCCTTCTTCCTGAGAATAACCCTTGGCCACCAGTCTTGCTTTGTTTCTTACAATCATACCAGATTCATCTAGCTTGTTTCTGAAACCCATTTAGCACCAACAATAGATCTATCTTTAGGTCTTGGTACCAGTTTCCAAACTTTGTTCCTCTCAAACTCATTCAATTCTTCCTGCATTGCTATTACCCAATCAGGATCCTGTAAGGCTTCTTCAACCTTCTTAGGTTCATTCTTTGAGAGAAAACAACTATACAAGCATTCATTTTGAATTGATCTTCTAGTTCGAACACCACTATTTGGATCACCAATTATCAAATCCTCAGTATGATCTCTTGTCCATTTTCTAACAGGTGGTAGATTGCTCCTGCTAGACTCTCCCCTAAGTTAGTGGTATCTCTTGTAGAAGAACTTTCTCTGCCTTCAAAAGCTCCACCTTGATCAGTAGAATCAGTAGATTCCATACTGCTACTAGTTTCTGATCTTCCTTCATTAGACTCTGAAGGATCAGTTCCTGATGAAGTAGACTCTGAAAGACTAGTCTGATCCTGACCAGTACTGTGTTCTCCTTGATTGAATTGCTCCCCCTCAACAGTAGCATTCTTTTGAGAAGTTATAGAGATATCCTCTGGAGAACCTTCATCATCACTGGAGAGAATCTCAGAATACTTAAGATTTTCAAATTCCAGATTGTCATGGCTTTCATCAGTTTGCAAAATTCCAAACTTCTTATCATCAAATGCAACATGAATTGATTCCATAACAATGTGAGTTCTGAGATTGTATACTTTGAAGGCCTTTGATGCTGAATATCCTAGAAAGATTTCTTCATCCGATTTGGCTTCAAATTTTCCAAGTTGTTCTGGATGAACTTTCAAGATATAGCATTTGCATCCAAAGATGTGAAAGTATTTCACACTTGGTTTCTTTCCTTTGATCATCTCATAGGGAGTGTTACCATGAGCATTTACCAAGGTACAGTTTTGAGTGAAACATGCAGTGTTTATAGCTTCTGCCCAGAAATAGGTTGGAAGCTTTGCATCTGCAAGCATGGTTCTTGCTACCTCTATGAGAGTTCTGTTCTTTCTTTCTACTACACCATTCTGCTGAGGTGTTCCTGGTGTAGAAAACTGTTGAGTGATTCCATTGTCTACACAATAATCCTCTATTGTAGAATTCTTAAATTCTGTACCATTGTCACTTCTGAGTACTTTGACCTTGTACTCAGAGCTATTTTGAATATTCTTGACAAGTTCAATGATTTGCTGAGGAGCTTCATCCTTTTTGTGTAGAAAGAATACCCATGTGAACCTTGTGTAATCATCCACTATAACTGGAGCATATCTTTTTTTGCTGATAGACATAATGTTTACTGGACCAAATAAATCAAGATGCAGCATGTGAAATGGTTCAGTAATTGAATTTTCTGTCTTGCTCTTGAAAGTGGTTCTTCTTTTTTTTCCAAGTTGACAAGCATCACAAAGTCCATCTTGCACATAATTTGCCTGAGGTAGGCCTCTCACCAGATGGTGCTTAACAAGTTGATTAAGCTTCTTGAAATTGAGATGTGAGAGCTTCTTGTGCCAGTTCCAGCTTTCATCATTTGTTGCTTTGCTGTAAAGACATCTGACAGTTCCTTTAGATGTGTCACTCAAGCTGGCTTCATATATGTTACCATGTCTCTGACCAGTCAAAACAATGTCTTCATTCTTCATATTCAAGATTTTGTATCCTTCACTGTAAAGATTGATTGGCAACCATTATCACCCAGTTGACTTAAGCTTAAAAGTATATGTTTCAAGCCTTCAACCAGTGCTACATTTTCTATGATGACATTCCCCAAAATAATTGAGCCATATCCTAGAGTTTCTCCTTTGTTGCCATCTCCAAAGGATATTACTGGGCCAGCTTTCCTCTCAAACTTTGTAAGTAGGGACTTCTTTCCAGTCATATGTCCAGAGCATCCACTGTCCAAGATAATTGAATGCTTCTTTCCAGTGCCCTGCAAACAAAAAGTAGCTAGTTAGAATTTTTTAGGACCCAACTTTGATTGGATCCTTTCTTATTAACTTTTGAACCAACAGGCTTTGAAGATTTTGCTTTTGATTTACCTGTTGCAGAGTCAACCTTAGACTCTGATTTCACAAACTGTTTGTGACTAGGAGTTTCAGATTTCAGAGAATAATAGTCATAATACAGTTCATGATATTCCTTACACATATAAATGGAATGTAGTAAACTACCACAATGATAACAGGGTTTTTGCGGTTGGTATTGAATCTCTGAGTCTTGAGGAATCTGGACTCAGTTTTCCAAGAAGGTTTTTGATTGCAGTCTAGGGCCAAATGATTATGATTTCCACATTTATAGCATTTCTTCCTAGGTGCATCAGGTACATTCTTGTAATTATTCTCTTTGTTAATACCTTCTTTTCCATTCCTATTTCTTCTGATCTTGCAAGACTCTGAAATACTTTCTAGTCTCTGTTTCAACTGAGACTTAGACAGAAAACCTATGTTGACATTCTTAGGTTTTTCTAACACTCTCTCATCTGAATTACTATTGTTAATTCTTTTGTGCACAACTGGGGTACCTTTAGAATCAACAAATTTAACATGTTTAGGTTCAGAAACTATCTTCTTACCTTCAGATTTGGATATGCTAGCTTCTTCTTTCCTATCATCCAAGACAATAGCTACAGAATTTTCACTTTTATTCTTTCCAAAACCTAAGCCATAGACTTTACCAAGAATTTGATTGTCAATGATTTCTTGAGTCTTTTTACCAGAAGTGTTAATGGTTTTCATCATATCTCTCTCTTCCTCTAGTTCTTTTCTGACATAGTCATAAGCCTCAAGGATAACACCATAATAATGCTTAGCTTTATCAGAACTTAACCTATATTCTTCCATTTGAATTAACTCAGATTAAAGAAAATTATTTCTACTAACTAATTCATCATTCTTAGCCTTAAGTTCATCTTTTTCACTAGCAAGAATTTTGAAATTAGTCATAAGATTTTTAAACTCAACATGAATATATCTAATATCATTAGAATCTAAGCTATCAAATTAATCAAGAGAGTGAAGTGATACCTTAACAGAAGATGAAGAAGTTTTCTTTGGAGATCCAGGCTTGTCTGAAGCACTTGCCATCAATGCAATGTTGTCATAATCCAATTCATCTTCAGAATCACTGGAGTCTGCCCAATCATTTTGTGTGACCATGAGTGCATTACCCTTCCCTGAATTCCTAGGCTTCTTGCACTCACTAGCAAAGTGTCCAAGCTCACTGCAGTTAAAGCACTTGATCTTGGCTTTATCAAGCTTGATAATTGTACTCTTTCCTTTATCACTCTTCTTCTCCTCTTTCTTCTGAAAAGATCCTTTGCTAAATCTTCTCCTGTTGAATCTTCCTTTCTTGAAAGCTTTAGCAAACATAGCAAAGAGTTCTTGCATCTCTGATTCAGAATCATTATCTTCAGAGTCTATATCTGCAGTCTCTGACTCAGAACTTTCTTTGCTCTTCTTCTTCCTCAAGTCTCTTTCAATAAATTCAGACTTTTCTTCTGGAAGCTTCTTTGATTCAGATTGAGCAGTGAGTGCAACAGTTTTCATCTTTCCTTCACTCCTGCTCTTTTTCTGCTGCCTGTCAAGTTCATAAGCTCTCAATTTTTCATAAACTGCTTCTAATGATATTTCATCCAGATCATTAGCTTCCTCAATTGCAGATATCTTCTCATTGTAGAAATCAGGAAGAGCTTTCATGAACTTAGTATTCATATCCTCCAAGTCATAATATTTACCATGCATGGCCATCTCATTGATGAGTTTAGTAAACCTATCAAAGGTGTCAGTAAGTGACTCACCAGACTTGGATTCAAAGTACTCATACTGTTGTATGAGAAGTGTCCTCATATTCTTCCTGACAGGTTTTGTTCCTTCACAGTGAACCTTTAGATTTTCCCATATCTCCTTAGCAATTTTACAAGAGAGAACATAGTTAGTGAGAACAGAATCAAGACTGTTGAATAGTATGTTTCTCACTTTAGCATCCTTAAGAACGTTCTCCTTTTCCTTATCTGTCCATTCAGATTTAGGCTTCTCTGCTGTATGTTCTGGAACAATTTTTCCTTCTACAGTTGCTTGAGGAACAAGCCTTGTTGGAACGAAAGGCCCATCTCTGATTCTATCAAGATAATCAAGATCTGTTGCTTCCAGGTGATGCAACATCTTCACTTCCCATAGAGTATATTCGTTTCTCTTGAGCATAGGGATCTTAGTATTACCATCCTTGTAACCAGACATGATTACAGATCTTTATGATTATTCAAAATCAACCTACTCTGATACCAATTGTTAACTCGAATAACTTGTAGAAGGGGGGTTGAATACAAGTTATATAATCGTGCCTGATTTTTACTTGATTAGATGAACAAGAACAAACGAATGAATCAAACTTTGTTCGTATTAAATAAATCAAATACAAACTCTACCAAGGGTGTATAATACCTTTAGCAGCTGCTGACAATACAAATCTCTCTCTCTCTCTCTCTCTGTTTTTTTCGAACTCTCGAATACAAACCTTATGAACTCACTCGCTCTTTTTACAATGATATTGAGAGAGTATTTATAATGCTACCTATCAACTAATAACAAAAAGTAATGATCTATACATGACAATGTTCTGCCGTCCAGTTGATAGTTTCCATCAATAGAAAATTCTATCCTTCATGATATCTTCTTGCTTGTTCTTCAAAACAACGATCCTATTTTATAGCACTTGCCAGTTTCTGTAGCATCCATAATGACATCATCAGTAACAAGACTGATATCAGGATTCCACCTTGCATCAGGATTCGACATCCATCAGTATTTGACTTGGCGTATCAGGATTTGATCTCTGTTCCTGACATGTAGTCCTTGATGCACTGCTGTTTCTGACTAAACTCTACAGATTACTATATAGCACATATATCCTATAAAAAGTACTAAATCCTTTATAATATCAGGATTTACAAGAAGTATAAGCAAAATTCTATTCTCAACATCACAACTTATGAATTATTCCTAACATATACTTATTGTTGGGTTTAAACCCAATACGAATAGTATGGGTTTTGGTGATCCAAAACATATATGGATTGGGTAATAATTATGTGGCTAAGTTTGTGATGGCTATATATACATAGTCATATCGTATTTGTCTGTGGGGAGGTGAAAGCTTAAGAGATGTAGTCTTAAGTATTGTTTGGGGATGCTTGAGCATTGTTGGCTCAAGTATCGGGTTGGGACACCGTTAAGGTGTTATTGTCTTGATGTATTATTGATATTGTTAAGATTAATAATACAAGTTTGGGCGTGGGTGTTTCCACGTCAAGTATTTGTGTGTTCTTGTTTTGCACTTTAGTAGATCTTGTCAACTAATCGATTGGGCGTATGTGCTCTGTATTTGTGATTGTGAATCTCGGATTGTGTAAGTCCCCTAACCTAACAAGTGGTATCAGAGCCAAGGTTCGGGTTCGTGATGGATGAGGTTGAGGGAAAGTTCGAGGTTCAATTGGTATGGCAGAGCATGATGAATGATTTGTTGATAAGAAGATTGCTACTAAAGCAGGTAGAGACAAAGTTACGTGCGGTATGGATTATTCGGTTGGCCTTGCACCGTGGATCAATCCTGTGCGGACTCAAGATGGAAGAAGATGGAAGAGGTCATCGCAACTATTTCAATGGCTTGATCAACCAGGTGAACTGTTTGGATGATACTAGTGATTTTCTTCAGGAGATCGAAGGATTGTGAAAGCAAGGATCGGGTGACTCAACATGTGAAAGAGCACTCGTGGTGGTTGATGCACGTGATTTTGTAGATGGATACATCGTTATGGTGAAGAACGATGGTTTGGATGGTTTGGAGGGTCACTATACGGGTTTTGGTGACACTCAAGATTGGAGGAGCAAGATGAGGAGATTCTTGTTCGAGGGGAGGCGTTGGAAGATGGACGTCGATGGCTTTGATGGTTACCATTCAATCCGATGTGGGTATTGGGTTGAAGGGGAGGATTGTTGGGTTTAAACCCAATACGAATAGTATGGGTTTTGGTGATCCAAAACATATATGGATTGGGAAGCTATATCCAAAACATATATAAATGTCGTTAACGTCATTTAGTCGAGCTCTATTTGGATTTGTTGCATTTTTTTGAGATATTTGCTTGTTAGTTGGTTTTGGTGAGTTTAAAGGGGATCCTTACATTTTCATGTAGTTGCATACATATAGTTAGTTGCATTGTTAGTTGCATTATAGATCGGATTTTGTGGGTACATTCGCTATAGGCCCTCACGAGACCTTACTCGTCCACTAGGGCTGCCTAGGGGTTTAAAGGGCTTGTTGCATATGCCAAATGCAACCGTGATCACCTACGGAAGTGGTAATAGTTAGTTGTAAATAATTTATCTGTTTATGCTTGAGGACAAGCATCGGTTTTAGTTTGGGGGTGTGATGAGTGGATATTTTATTCACTTAAAACGTTTCCATTTGGCTTAAAACGAATGTTTGTACTCGAGTTGTGGTATTTTTGATCTCTTTTAAGGGTATTGTGCAGGAATATCAATCACAGGTGTTAAAGGAATGAAGCGGAGCAATTGGAGCGCAAATCGGAGTTATAATGAAGAAAAGGGAAAAATTCAGTTTGCTGAACAGAAGGCACGGCGCGGCAGCGCCGTGTTGGAGCTTGCAGAGGGCGCGGCAGCGCTGATACAATTCTGTGGCGCGGCAGCGCCGTCTTCCTACACAGAAATGGCGCGGCAGCGCCGTATGGTCTGACGAAAATTCCTGTTAGATTATGATTTGCTGATTTTTCGAGTTGAAGTCAAAATAAAAATTCATTACGAATTTCTTGCACCTGGAGGCCTATTTAAAGAAAGAAAAACCCTAGAATCAAGAGAGGAGACCACGTATTTTATCTACGGAGTTTTGAAGCACGAAGAAGCGAGGAAGAAGATAGTTTTCAATTTATTCTTGTATTCTTTCTAGTTTGTGGATGCTTGGTTTGGGTGTATTCTTTAGAACCCTTGATATTTATTTCAATCATTATTCGTTTTCTTCTATCATGTTTACATTAAAACCCATGGTGACGATTAGTTTGATTATGAACTAATTCATTGTCATGGGGTTTTAGCGGATTTATTCATGAAATCTATTTGTTAAATCTTCTCGATGCCTATAGTGTGATTGATGTGATATCCTATCATGGTTGATTTAATTCGTTATAGGAGAGTAGCTAACCCCTGTAATTGTGTGTTAATTTTTATTGAAGCGATAGTGGATATAAGAGTTTAGAACTTGCCATGCTAGCATAGGTTTTTGCGTGAGAATTTCATTCATAATTAGTGTCGAAACTCTAACCGTTTTATGACGACTATGTGATCAATTGAATCCTTGTACTTCAACCGCTATGTTTCAATCTTTATAGACATATAGAGATTAGGCATAATTGGGGGACTAAGTGATTTCTATCTTTATTGTGGATGTTATTTAGGATGGTATTTGTGCAACGAAGGTTGGCTTATATCAGTTTTGTGTATTCGATCAGGTATTAACAAATCACATGAAAAGGCTAGAGAAGTGGAGACTATGGATGGATTGTTTAATGAAGTTAAAATCCCATGTTTTATTCGCATAAGCAATTCGACATAATTCTTAGTTCAAGTAGTTGATAATTAGTTATAAATCTTAGAGTAATTGTAGTGATAAATAAAAATCTAATTGTTAATATGTCGTAGCATCGAATAATAATTGTACATCGGTGAGTGAATTAACTAGACAATACAACGAGTCCCTGTAGGAACGAATCTTATTTGCTATCTGTATTACTTGAGATCACGTGCACTTGCGTGTTGAGTTTGGTCGTAACAAGTTTTTGGCGCCGCTGCCGGGGACGCGGCTTTGTTTGTTTAGTTTCAGTATTTGCCATCAGTGGTCATTAAAGTTCGGTGACTAGGACGTTTCTCACCAAATTTCTTGTTGGTGAATTTCAGGTACTTTTTGAGAGTGTATGCGTACACGAGCTCAAGCACGTAGAGAAGAACTAGCAAGGAGAAAACTTGACTTTGAGAACATCGGGTTAGAAGACGATCTTAAATCAATAGAAGAAATGGCGGATCAAGCACAACCAGCGAAGGCTTTGAGTGAATTCTCTCAACCAAAAGTGGAGGATATTCATACCAATATTGTTCGCCCAGCTATTGGGGCTAATAATTTCGAGCTTAAGCCAAACATCATTCAGATGATTCAGAATACAGTACAGTTTGGGGGTAGTCCTGCTGAAGATCCCAATGCTCATATTAGGGACTTCCTTGAGATATGTGACACCTTCAAATTCAACGGAGTTACAGATGACGCAATCAGATTGAGACTATTTCCCTTCTCTCTTAGGGATAAAGCCAAGAGTTGGTTACATTCTATGCCATCAGGCTCTATTAAAACATGGGCAGACTGTGCTCAAAAGTTCTTGACGAAGTATTTCTCCATGGCGAAGACAGCAGCTTATCGGAATTCTATTTCTCAGTTTGCTCAGCAACCTCAGGAATCTTTGGGAGAAGCTTGGGAAAGGTACAAGGAGATATTGGCACGTTGTCCTCATCATGGGATGCCGGATTGGATGATAATCAGCAATTTCTATAACGGGTTGGGAGCTCAGTCCAGGCCTATGTTAGATGCAGCTTCTGGAGGTGCGCTATGGGCAAAAAGCTATGAGGATGCCTATAATCTTATTGAAATGATGGCGGCCAATGAGTTTCAGAATCCTACTCAATGCTTGCCACCTGCTAAACTGGCTGGAGTTCTTGACTTGGATGCAGCTACTGCTATTGCTGCTCAACTCAAGGCGTTGACAATGAAGGTAGATTCCCTTTCTAATCATGGGACTAACCAGGTTGCTATGGTGTGTGAATTGTGTGCAGGGGCTCATGACACGAATCTGTGTGCTATCTCATCTGAATCTGCACAATTTGTTAGTAATTTTCGAAGAGCTCAGCAACCAGTGCCTAATGTTTATCATCCCAACAATCGGAATCATCCTAATTTCAGTTGGAGCAACAATCAGGGTGGTGTTCAGCAACCCCAAAATCAACAGTTCAATGCGAGGCCATATAATCAAAACTATCAACCACCACCTTATGCTCCAAGGCAACCATTCAATCCACCGGGATTTCAACCATCTCAAGGGAATTCATTGAATCAGTCTGAGAAGTCTGAATTGGAAGAGCTTCGAATGATGTACAAGAGTCAGGCGGTGTCATTGAAAACTTTAGAGAATCAAATTGGCCAACTTGCCAATGCATTGTTGAACCGTCAACCAGGAACACTTCCGAGTGACACAGAGATGAATCCAGGCAAGAAAGATCATAAGGAACAGGTCCAGGCAGTAACATTACGATCAGGAAGAATTCTACAAGGTCAGAACAAATAAAAATCAACCGAGGAAAAAAGTGAAAAATTTGAACAGACTGCACGGCGCGGCAGCGCCGTTTCCCAGTATAATACTGGCGCGGCAGCGTCGCAGCTTCTGGAAGAAAAAATTAATTTTGATGCTGGGGTCGAATCTGGTCCTAAATTGCTACCTAATGGTACTCCCTCGACTCCTATAACTTGTAAGAATGATAATGCTCAGAAAGAAGTAGAAGATACGGTGTTTCCACCTCCTCCATACCCAAAACGAATTCAAAGGCAAAAGTTCGACAAACAATTTGCTAAGTTCTTGGATGTCTTCAAGAAGCTTCAAATTAACATACCATTTGCGGAGGCTCTTGAGAAAATTCCGAGCTATGCGATGTTTATGAAGGGCATACTCTCGAAGAAATTGAAACTTGAGGAGCTAGAGACCGTTGCCTTGACGGAGGAATGTAGTGCCATCTTGCAACAAAAGTTGCCGCCTAAGTTGAAGGACCCCGGAAGCTTTACCATTCCATGTACTATTGGAGATCTCTCATTCAGCAAATGCTTGTGTGATTTGGGTGCAAGTATTAATCTCATGCCCTTGTCTGTTTTCAAGCAACTTGGTCTGCCGGAGCCAAAGCCAACTAACATCTCCTTGCAGTTGGCTGATAGGACGATCACGTATCCGAGGGGTATAGTAGAGGACGTCTTGGTGAAGGTTGATAAGCTCATCTTTCCTGCCGATTTTTTGATTCTAGATTTTGAAGAAGATAAGAAGATTCCCATAATCTTGGGAAGGCCTTTTCTAGCTACGGGTCGTACTTTGATCGATGTGCAAAAAGGAGAGCTTACAATGAGGGTGCAAGATCAGAATGTCGCCTTTAATGTGTTCAAGGCCATGAAATTTCCGATAGAGGATGAGGAGTGTTTCAGTGTGGAGATAGTTGATACGAGTCAGGCCGAAGAGTTTGATCATTTGTTGAGCAAAAAGTTAGACGTGCACAAGCTCGAGCATCACATCAGTGATTCCATTGATAATTCTTCCATTCAAGATCTCTCGAAGGTGAAGCTTGGGAAGCTGCCACCACACTTGAAGTATGTCCTTGTGGATGATGAACTTGTGATTTTTGAAGTTTGCCAAGATAACGTGTTAAGAAGGTGGATGACCGATGATGAAGTAGAAGAGAGTGTTGTTCACCCGTCCGAATCGAATAAGCACCTTAGAGTTGTGAGGAAGAAAAAGAAGGCGAAGAAGTCGACGGGTGGAAAAATCAAGTTGAAGAGTGAAAGAAAAGTTGTGTTGGGAGGAAACAAACATGTCAACGTGTGCATGAATGGTCTTCGGTTGAGGACGGTTCGGTTATTCTTTTGAAACCGCCGTGAGTTGAGGAAGTGACGTCTGGCTAAATGACGTTAACGACAGCACTTCGTGGGAGGCAACCCATGTGTTTCGTCGAGTAGGTATGTTTTCTGCTTTCCCTCGTATTTACTTCCATTCAATGCGGACATTGAATTTTTCAAGTTTGGGGGTGGTTTGGGGGATAAGCAGTGTATAGTAGTATTTGTGTGTTATTGTGTTTCATGTAGATTGCATATATTTTGCATAGTAGTAATAGTTCATGCATATATGTTCGTATTATTTATGTTTGTTTCATATAGGGCATTCTGTTATTGTGATATTTATGTTCATATAGTTGCATGAGCATGGCATGCATTTTCATGATCCCGTAGAGCTTGCTAATTCTGACTGGTAGGTAGGTGTCTAATTGAGTGTGGTAATGATGAATAGAGGGTTGAATTATATAGTGCCTATGAAATTGACTTGCGTGTTTCAGAAACAAAACTTTTACACAGACTCATTGGGTGCTTTTGGGCTAGGTTAGGGTCATGCTTGTTGGATGTTTAGAGATTTAATCGCTTGATTATATTTAAAATTTTCGTTATTCCCTTGATGGCGTAGGAGCACTTAAGTCTAAGTTTGGGGGAAACCAGGGAATTCATGCTAAATTGTAAATAATTGTCAATAATCGCTAGGCGTCAAATGGCTAGTAGCTGGCTCATATTTATATGAGTAGTCTAGGGTTGGAAATGGGAAAGGCTCATTCCAGATTGAAAAAAAAAAGAAAGAAAAAAAAAGGAAAAAAAAAGAGTCAAAAGTCTAGTTGTTAAATGCAAAATTAACCAGAGTGAGCTCTTTAATACTCGAGTAATTAATTCTGAGGGGACTTAGTCCTAGTGACCTAAGGCTTTTATAGTCCGGGATCCACTGACCCAACACTCGCTACATGGGTATTATTGTATAAGCCTTTTGGGGTCTCATTCATTGCACGGTTAAATAAGCATGCATATTGTATATAGTATTATGTGTCATAGTAATAAAGCATGAGTTTCTGTCTACCTTGGATAAGGGTGGAGGTGTTCCTAGGTTATGAAGTGTCTACAGTCTATTCTAGTTATAAACCTGTGATTGTCCTGACGGAAAGCATGTATGATTTTTGACCTAGTTTTGGGAGTATTTCTGATGAGCATCGCACACACGCACGTTTCTGTTCATGTATGGTTAGTATACGGGGACTTAGTCGAGCTCTATTTGGATTTGTTGCATTTTTTTGAGATATTTGCTTGTTAGTTGGTTTTGGTTAGTTTAAAGGGGATCCTTGCATTTTCATGTAGTTGCATACATATAGTTAGTTGCATTGTTAGTTGCATTATAGATCGGATTTTGTGGGTACATTCGCTATAGGCCCTCACGAGACCTTACTCGTCCACTAGGGCTGCCTAGGGGTTTAAAGGGCTTGTTGCATATGCCAAATGCAACCGTGATCACCTACGGAAGTGGTAATAGTTAGTTGTAAATAATTTGTCTGTTTATGCTTGAGGACAAGCATCGGTTTAAGTTTGGGGGTGTGATGAGTTGATATTTTATTCACTTAAAACGTTTCCATTTGGCTTAAAACGAATGTTTGTACTCGAGTTGTGGTATTTTTGATCTCTTTTAAGGGTATTGTGCAGGAATATCAATCACAGGTGTTAAAGGAATGAAGCGGAGCAATTGGAGCGCAAATCGGAGTTATAATGAAGAAAAGGGAAAAATTCAGTTTGCTGAACAGAAGGCACGGCGCGGCAGCGCCGTGTTGGAGCTTGCAGAGGGCGCAGCAGCGCTGATACAATTCTGTGGCGCGGCAGCGCCGTCTTCCTACACAGAAATGGCGCGACAGCGCCGTATGGTCTGACGAAAATTCCTGTTAGATTATGATTTGCTGATTTTTCGAGTTGAAGTCAAAATAAAAATTCATTACGAATTTCTTGCACCTGGAGGCCTATTTAAAGAAAGAAAAACCCTAGAATCAAGAGAGGAGACCACGTATTTTATCTACGGAGTTTTGTAGCACGAAGAAGCGAGGAAGAAGATAGTTTTCAATTTATTCTTGTATTCTTTCTAGTTTGTGGATGCTTGGTTTGGGTGTATTCTTTAGAACCCTTGATATTTATTTCAATCATTATTCGTTTTCTTCTATCATGTTTACATTGAAACCCATGGTGACGATTAGTTTGATTATGAACTAATTTGTTGTCATGGGGTTTTAGCGGATTTATTCAAGAAATCTATTTGTTAAATCTTCTCGATGCCTATAGTGTGATTGATGTGATATCCTATCATGGTTGATTTAATTCGTTATAGGAGAGTAGCTAACTCCTGTAATTGTGTGTTAATTATTATTGAAGCGATAATGGATATAAGAGTTTAGAACTTGCCATGCTAGCATAGGTTTTTGCGTGAGAATTTCATTCATAATTAGTGTCGTAACTCTAACCGTTTTATGACGACTATGTGATCAATTGAATGCTTGTACTTCAACCACTATGTTTCAATCTTTATAGACCTATAGAGATTAGGCATAATTGGGGGACTAAGTGATTTCTATCTTTATTGTGGATGTTATTTAGGATGGTATTTGTGCCACGAAGGTTGGCTTATATCAGTTTTGTGTATTCGATCAGGTATTAACAAATCACATGAAAAGGCTAGAGAAGTGGAGACTATAGATGGATTGTTTAATGAAGTTAAAATCCCATGTTTTATTCGCATAAGCAATTCGACATAATTCTTAGTTCAAGTAGTTGATAATTAGTCATAAATCTTAGAGTAATTGTAGTGATAAACAAAAATCTAATTGTTAATCTGTCGTAGCATCGAATAATAATCATACATCGGTGAGTGAATTAACTAGACAATACAACGAGTCCCTGTAGGAACGAATCTTATTTGCTATCTGTATTACTTGAGATCACGTGCACTTGCGTGTTGAGTTTGGTCGTAACATATCACAACCAAGCCACACCGGGCATACCATACATCTTATACACATGATTCTCATCTTAAAAGGTCCAAGAACATCTCACTTCATCATCATAATCATCATATGGCCAAACCAACTACAAGATCATGCTTACATGCTTATAATAACACTATAATCGTAACTAAGCTAAAAACCACCAAGAACATACATAATCTCAAAGTAAGATCTACGGTTCTTAAGAATTATACCTTCCTTGGAGAGTGTACAAGCCTTAATAAACCTTGTATGGCTTTATATAGCTTTGATCATCCAAAGAAAATAAGAAATCAAAGTTAGTTCATGAAAGTTACTACCCATCCTCCACTTTCATGATTTATTTGAAAATGGAAAAAATGGATTTTGAAGCTAAGATTTTTAGGATAGCTATTATATGAAATTTAGTACTCACCATAAAATTTTGGAGATCAAACAAGGGTGGGAAGCTTGGTTTTGGTTTTGGAATTAGAGTAAAAGCTGAATGGCTTCTTTTGGAAGAGAAGACGAAGTTGCTTGCTTGCTTTTGCTTGGTTGATTGAATAAAGTGAATTATGGTGATAATATTTAACCATGCTACTTTAATAAAGTGATTATGTCACTCCAATGCATCATCAAGTAGCCAAGTGTTGTGTTTTTGTGGTAGGATGATGTAATGTGCTAAGTACTTGGTTTCGTTTCTAATTATCCTAGTTCCTTTGGTAACCAACTTACTTATTTGATCTTATCCACTTGCACTTGCTTGTATCTTGGCTCTCTGTTTGTTTCTTTGTTCGGTTATTACTCAATTTTATTGATCGTTCGGAGGAATATCTCAGGTATTTATCGTTAGGGTTTTACCGGAAATCTTCTTGGTATTTATACCATCACTTTCACTATTCCTTTATGATCCTTGAATTTAAATTCCTCAAATCTTTTTATTAAATTCTTAAATCCTTCAGGGTCTAGGGAAATCTCGGAGAAAATAGAAGTGCTATTTTTCTGAATCTGATATCGTTTACATACAATTATAGTGCCTATCGGTCATTAATACGAACTCAGAAATCCGTTCTGAATACTCTTATATAGCGTCGTCTGATAATATTCCAATTTCCACCAAAAACACTATTCATTGCATTATTCTCTCTTTAATTCTTATAATTAGAAAAATGTTCTCGCGCTTTCCCGAGCGTTCCTTAACCCTTTTACGGAACCACTGGACTTATAACATGAGAATACTTCCTCTGTTTGTATGCCTTATCTTACTTTCCAGGAGATAGATTATTCTTACCTAAGTTGTCAACCATTTGCAATATTCATAGCATTTAAACATTTGAATCCAAATCCATTCAACATTCATTCTTTCAACCACTGATACACTGCAGTCGTAACCACTATTCATGCATACTCCAATACATAATAAAAGTTTTAATTCCTACAAAATATGGGTTCTTACATTAAATATAACGATATATTAAAGTTTAGGATTGTTACAAATATAGTACAGAGTAATATCTAGTTAATAAAAATAAATTAGAAATTCGACATGAACTTTTCTAGATTTGTTAATAAAATTCTAAATATAAATTAGGAGTAAAAACTCGCTAATAGTACAAGTGTTACAAATAATCAAGGTTTGACGGATAGAATATTATAAATACAAAGAGCTTGATTTTCTGTGAATTTCATGAACTTGCAGTTCTTCAGTAAATGAGAGAGAGTTGTCTGGGTTTTCTATTTTCAGATATTATGTTTAGTCCTTGTTGTTGGCGGCTGCATCTTTTATTTATATCAATACATGACTGAAGTTCCTGCCTTGAATTAGAAATATTACCCTCGAACTACCTTCGGTATGACATTCGGTACTACCTTCAGTAAACTGGTACTACCTTTCAAATAAAATATCTAATCAAGAGCTGTTAATCAAAGCTAGCACTACCTTTGAATATTTCGGTACTACCTTCTAATTAAACTGGAATGACTTTCGTACTACCTTTCTGAAAATGTAGTATTAGTACAAATTTCATCTTTAATTAATTAAATGAATTTCTGATAATCATTTAATTAACTTTTTTTTTTACATAAAAATTCTGATTTAATTAATTAAGTAATTATTTTAATGATTAAATTAATTCCAATATAATAAATTTATTAATTAAATTAACTACAAAATTTAATCAATTAAAGGAGAATTAATATGAATCCTTTAATAGCCAAATCTGTAAGAACCCAGATTTTGGGTAGAATTAAAAACTTTTTTATTATATAATGATGTAAGAATGAATAGTGGTTACGGCTACGATGTAATAGTTGATCTTCTGAATGAATGAATGGAACTCGATTTAAATGTTTATATGTCTTGAAGAATGCTAATGGTTGACAACTTAGGTAAGAATAATCTATCTCCTAGGGGAATAAGATATGGCAATTCCATGCAAGAGAATATTCTCATGTCATCCAGATCGATAACGATTAGTCCAGTGGTTCTGAGAAAGGGTTAAGGAACGCCCGAGAAAGAACAAGGACATTGTCATAAATATAGGGAATAAAGGAAGAATAAAGAATGAATAGTGTTTTTGGTGGAAGTGAGAATATTATGAGACGACACTATATAGAAGTATTCGGAACGGATTTCCGAGTTCGTATTAGTGATCCAGGGGGAAAATAAGTGTATGTAAAAGCTGTCGGATTCTGAAAAACCGCACTTTTATTTTCTCCGAGAGTTCCCTGGACACTGATAGACTTAAGGACTGAACGAAAGGATTTAAGGAATTTGAATTCGAAAGTTAGTAAGAAAGGTGGAGAATGATAGTATAAATATTAAGAAGGTTTTCGGTAAAACCCTAACTAGAAACGAATGAGTTATTCCCTCGAACGATCAAGGAATTGAGCAATAAACGGACAAAGAATCAAGCAGAGGAAGCAAGATGCATGCACATGCAAGTCATAAATATCTAGTAACTAGCAAGGAACCAGATCAATTAGAATGCAACCAAGTACTTAGCACACAAACCACTTGGTTAGCCTTAAACCACCAAAATATCAACACATGGCTTGCTAGTTACATCATCTAGTGCATCATACCTTTAATAAAGCTACTTTATTACCCAAGATATTATCTTAACATCACAAATAATTCATTTAGCCTAGCCAACCAAGAGAACAAAGCAAGCAAACTATCATCTCTCTCCTTTTCATTCCATTCGACCAAACAAGAAATTCCAAAACAAAAATCCAACTTCCAACCATCATTTGATCTTGTAATTTTTAAGGTGAGTCCTATATTTCACAAAACTAATCTCCTAGAAATTTCAAGTCCAAATTCCATGGTTTCTATTTTCAAAAAAATCAAGAAAGATGATGATGAATAGTGTTCTTCATGTATTAACTTTGTTTTCTTTGAATCTTTTGTTTGATCTAGCAAGCTTAAGCACTCCTAATGACCATACAAGGCTTTGTGAGGCTAGTACACATTCTCAAGAAGGTATAATGCCCTTCAAACCCTAGATCTACTTTGAGTGTTATGCATGTTCTTGAGTGATCTAAGTTAGTTATGTTGTTAGTAGGTTATAAGCATGATTATAAGCATGATTATGATTGGGTTTTGATAAAATGTTAAAAATAGTTAGATGAACGGAAAGGCATTGATTGGCCTCAGTTCATGGTTATAAATCATGTATATGTTGTTTGGAGTGGATACAATTATCATGGGAAGGTTTGGAATTGGTAAATATTCGATTTATAGCCGTCGTAATGCTGAAATTTCGTTAACATTAAGAAAAACGAATTGGACAGTAGATCTAACTCACTGACTAGCTTCGTAATCTGCCATGATAAGATAGATAATGTTCCAAGCTTCGTTTTGATATAATGAACGTGTGAAACGGATTTACGGTTTAGGAGTTATGGCCGGTATACTAAAAGTAGTTCGAAACCGTAAACGAGAATTCGTACCTGAAATTGAACCCTCGTAAAATATGTAAGTCAGTGGCGAATCTTGGTAATTAAATACTAGAGGTAAAAAGGAAGGTGTGAGAGAAAATCTCATGTGAAACGGATCATTTTTCGATTTTATAAAAATGTTTGAATCAAGGTTAAACGCGAACGAACCCCTTAAAAATATAACTTTGGTTATAACTTAGAAAACGAGCGATAAAACTCGAGGTATAATCTTGGTTCGTAATCGATCGACATTAGAACTTATACGACTTAAGTATACACTAAGTGTGAGTATGATGACATGTCTTAATGATGAACAAATGTCGGATCGTATCGGTAATAAAAAGAGTTACACTAAAAGGGGTATAACGAGATAATTCGAAAACACGTTCCGACTTAAGTGATACTTAACCTTTTAAAAAGTGTTAAGTGATTAATCTCGAATCTTCTGACTATTTATAGATCGCCAAGCTGACCCGGAACACACTACCACTACCCCTACTCGTACTCGATTACCAGGCAAGTTCTAAATCCCTTTTTAAAGGCTGTTGTTGTGAATATATATATGTGATTCGATTTTGTGTTTCATATGCCATAGCATGCATGCCTACTTTCAAGATATATTGTGATACCTGTTCCTTGAATTATTGTTGGCTTATAAGCTAGATATCGAATAATCAGTTATAAGCCGGTTGTTGATAAGTACCTTAGAGAAGGGCATATATATCGTATTTGTTGAATATAGACTGGGAGTCAGTACTTCTTGATACATCATAATTACTTTCGAGGGAAATATTTAAGCAAATAATTTCCATTATTTGGTTGATGAATATCACTTTGAATATTCGTCCGAGATTATTTAATTAACGATCATTACTTCAAATAATTATTTGAACGTTATTTATTTACTGAATATTATTTTTCAATATTCATTCAAAGTCGACTCATTTATCGAATATTATTTCGAATATTCTTTTAAAGCTTGGAGTACTAAATGAATATTATTTTGATATTCATTTAGAATATTATTCATTAAATGAATATTACTTTGTGAATATTCATTTAAATTCCTATTTACTTAATGAATATTATTTTAAATATTCATCTGAAGTTCTATTTATTTATCGAATATTATTTCAATATTCCTTTCAAGTCTTATTACTTGAATGAATATTATTTTGAATATTCATTTAAATATTTAATTATTAAATAAATATTTTCTCTTTATTTATTCGAGAAGTATTCTAAGAAATACTTCATTTTAAATATTCGTTCGTAGTCATAAGTCTTTTGTAATTATTTCGGATGCAATAAATATTCTCTGAATATTTATCTAACACTCTGAAATGACTTCATATATTGTCGTTGACCTTCGATTATTATAAAATTCCTTTGGAGTCGGATTATTATTACTATTATATCAAGAAAGGTTCTCAAAATGTCGTTTTTCCTTCGAATCTATCTTCAAAATAATAAGAGAACCTTACTTGAAAAATGTTATTTATCTTGTTGACTTCCCGGTCATAAATCTTTCGAAAAGTATTCTTTTCATTTGCAACTAGAATTACTATCTATCGCATCTGTGTAGCCTCTCATCATTCGAGGGGTAAGATTATTGGAACAAGATGGTATCCTCTAACAAGCAGCAGCTTGGGAGATATGATGTTGAATTTTCCTTTCCAACTAAACACGACTACTTTATGGAGTCTTATCAACAAGTATTATACTTGGGGAAAGGGGGACAAACTTTGTGTTCAGAGTCATGAACTTCTTTTTGAACTTGGAGTCGTGTAAGAGGCCGAGTAGCGCCGGTCCATCCCATTGGCCCAACCGTTGGCCTGGGAGATCTAACGGGGCGGTAGACAAGTAAATCCGTCAGCTCTTCCTTCTACCGGTAGTAAATCTAAATTGAGCTGTACAATCTGCGACTGATCATCGTAAGGATTGGAACAGCGGGCGCGGTGAAGACTCCAGCATTAGTTCAATCATTCAGATTCATTTATTTTCTGCAACATTATCATTGTTGGCAGTATCAGAGAAGTATGCATAATTTGAATATATATGTTTTGAGTTACCTTGTAACTTCATTATTTACCTTATACTGGTATTGTCTTCGCTAAGGCATGGCATATGGTTTTAAAGTTGTTTGAACTGTTGTGTATATATATATATATATATATATATATATATATATATATATATATATATATATATATCATCACTGTTCAGTTATATTGTTGTTGGTGGGCTATTGCTCACCCTTGCTTATTTATTTTGTCACAACAACAGCTAGGACAAATGGCTCGCGTCAGGCGCACTCGGCGCAAGCGGGTTACCCGACCCACCGGACTCCCCGCTGATATGCTAGCTGCCATTGCTGAGGTAGCATAGATAGACAGCTTTTGCTTCCTGTTTAACTATATGTATAATTATTGTAATCAACGGCAAAACTTTTAAACTTATGACGTTATCCTTTTGGCTTGTAATAACTTTTATTCGTAAACCCCTTTATGTAAGACTTATTTCAATTTCTTCTCCGGGACTATAACTGTGTGTGTGTGTGTGTGTGAGTGAGTGGATATTATTATGGGGTCACTACATGCTACTTATTGATTTTGGACTCAAGTCAAGTATTATGTATGATTTATGAGACCGTAACGACCCGATCCCTAACCCCGGATCTGGGGGTGTTACAAAATCCTTTCTTGAATCACTCAAATTAATCAAGAAATACCATTGAATTTTCTGTTGATGTTCGATGTACTATCTGGTTCATGAACGACTAACTTCAATGATTGTTCTTCATTTCTGTCTTTAAAATGTGGTTCACTTTTTTTTTTCTCATCTCTCTTCAACTCTCTTGAACTCTGACTATTCTTCATCTACCATTGTAGGAGTCTCTATCACTTTGAATGAATCTACTTTTCTCATCAAATACTCCACTGAGGCTTGATCAACTGTCTGAACTTCTTTCAATGTAGTAATCTTCAAGTCTATAGATTGATTTTAGTAATTTTTCTTCTGACAGATAGTACTATCTGAGATTCCTGTGACAGTTTATATATTATTTACTTATTACAATCTAGTTTAAGTTGAGTAGTATCCTCGAAATACAAATAGGATATGTTATATGCCTTTCAATTTCCCCCTATTTGTTTATTAAACAATAACAAGAATATTCCTATTTAGAGGATAATTCAACTAACTCAACTTAAACAAGTAAAGGATAAAACTTTAAATGCAAAACAAATAATGAAAAAATTCTGGTTTATATTAACATTTTCCAGATTCAAACATTGAAGATAAATACAAGATAGATGTTCCTCTAGACTGAACATATGATTACAATGAGCAAATCTTGATCTATATAAACTCTAGACATATTATAATTAGAGTTTCTTCAAGTAGATGTGTCATGATCCCTTATCTCTCCTTCTTCAGGTTCCTCTTCCAAGGTATTAAGTAGGTCATGATCATAGACACGATCTCTTTCAGTTGCAAAACCCTCTGGTCTGACCGGTTGAAGTCTGTGTCTCCTTTTCAATTTATTCTGGAACAGAGTATACCTTGTCATGTTGTCTTGGCAATAGCATCAAATAAGATCAACAGCTTCCTTTTTATCATCTGTAGCAAAATCAGTTGTCCTCAGCATGTGTTCCAACCATACCAAATGCATGGCAGTATACTCTTTAAGTGCATTCTTTTCAAAGTTACAGGACTAAAGTATGTCATCCTTGAGAAACTTAACTTGATAAGGTTCCTGTATGACTTGTAGACTAGCCCTGTAAGCATAATCCTTAAGTTTCTCAAGGAGTAGTTCATTCAGTTCAGTAGTCCTGCTCACCTTTTGCATAAGTATCCACAGCTCACACAAGGTTCTGTTCTGAAAGAAATGAAGTGAAACTTTATGTGATCTTATCGTGTAACAATAAACAAGAATCATCAAGTCCTTTTTAATTCTGTCAAATCCAGTTACTATCCTAGAGATTTCTAACTTTAGTGCTTCCATGTATAGTGAGTTATTTGGATTGGCCTTGCTAAATTGATCAAAAACATTAAGAAGACGAAGATCATCATTATCACTGGTTTGTGGAGTGTCTATTATTTCTTTCGTTGCATCCCATCTCGGATCCATCTTCAGCTCAACATACCTTTTTCTTTCTTGTATCTTGATTGCATGTACACGTCTTTTTTCTACATTTTTTACTTTCTGAAGCTCTTGTCTCTGGGTGATCACTTGAGATACCTTCTTCAAGTTGTCTTCTTTCATCTTTAAGTCAGCCTGCTGCTTCTGAATTTCTTCCTCAAATGCAAGTTCCACTGGCACTTCATCTTCCCAGTTGCTAAAATCACCTTCAATTTCATGCTCACCAGAAAACTCAACATTATCAAAGACATCAAAATCATCATCTTGTTTACTTGTTTGTTCAGCAGCTATCTTCTTCCCCTTATCACTCCTTTGCTTATCACTTTCAGTCCTTTATACATCACCTTGAGATTTTTTGCACTCTTGATTTCTCCCCTTAGTTGGATTATCCTCTACAGATTTTTCTTGAGCAGCTCCAGAATCTCCTCCTTCAGGGTCTCCTTCATCACCATTTTCTCCCTTGCCTTCAAAGAACTCCTTTTGTTCAGCAGATATTGAATGAGTGGTGGATATGATATTGTACAAGTGGTTCGTCCCCTCACTTAGATGTTCATAATTATCTTCTAACTTACTAAAGCGGCCTTCATAGAAATCATCATTTACACGAAATTCAATATGAAGCTCGTCCACTTTAGTAGATATTCTATCAATGGAAGATAATATATCTAATCTATCAGAAGCTGCTTGAGTTTGAGATTGTAACAATGTATTGATCTTAGGAGTGAATGTTGTCTTCAGGTTGTGAATATCATCCTTTATCATAGTGAGCTGGTTTTGGACAGAGGTGGAAGAAGAAGACTGTTCTACCACTTATGCTTTGAGAATTTGTTTTTCAGCTTCACTCTCAGCCAATTGCCTCTGCAGTGTTTGAATTTGGGCAAGTAATGATAAAGTGTTTGTGTCAGTGTGTGTGCTCACCTGAATTTTACTCGAGGATGTTTAACTCACCTCTTGTGCATGTGTTTCACTCAAGTTTATGGTGGTCTTCACATCACTAATCACAAGCTCCTTTCCAATAGTTGTACCTACAGAAGAAATCACCCGGGTGGTGCAATGGGAGTTTTCAATTCCGGATCTTCAGTCATTTCTATTATCTCATTAGGATTTGGTGTCTGAATTGCTTAAGTGATTTGCCTTCCACTTTCTCCAGTCAAAACTGCAAGTGGAAAATCCCTTGACGGAGCCAAGATTGTTCCTACTGGGAGGGGAGATGATGATTCTATTATAGGTGGCGAAGAATCAAGATTTCCCTCAGAAGCCGATAAAGGCTCATCTGCCTTAACTATGGCAGGTGCTGTAACCATTCCTAAGTGCTCTCCTCTCGTAGTGTCCCTAGGTTAATCCAATTCTAAATGTTTTCCCATTGTTAGTAATAACAGTGGGGTTGTGCTTGATACATTACAGGATGCCATGGCCCGGTGACGAATTTTAATGGAATCATCCTGTTGAGAGAATGATTCCAGTAACTATTCATTGCCCGTATCAATGTCCATATCCTGTTGGGAGGATATGGATGGGCTAGCAGGTGCATCAAGTAATTGTAATCTCTGCCTCTTTGGTGGATGCAGAGCTGCGGGTTCACTCTCACTTGCACTACTTTCTCTCATCACAGGCAACTTCTGTAGTGGTTCAATTGTTTGGATAGGATTAGACTCTGTGTTTGGCTCTAAGACCTGGGTTAAAGGTTGTGGTTCTACAACCCCTTGGTCTATTTTCCTAACAACAACTTCGGTTTGAGATTGAGAGATAGAAGTTTTAGGAATAGAAGTCAATACCTAATCAGCTTGTGTTGCAGAAGTCCCGATAGGAATGAGTTGATCCACTGGAGGCTCAGGTTCTGGCTTGGGGACAGGTGCAGGTATTACTAGCAAGTTTATGTAATTGGACAATTATGGCGTAATGAGCACTGGGATGTTTGGAAACTTTTTCTGAGTGTCTAGGGAAGTGTATAGATTTTTGGTTTGTCTACTAGACACTACAAAATGATCGTATGATCGTTCTGGAACTGGGCTCTGAGTGTTGAGGGAACAAGATGATTGAAGATTAAAGTTAAAAAGCGAGGGTAATAACAAAAGACTTCATTACCTGCATCATAATTCCTGTTAACAGTAGTAATGCGATAAACAATGACTTTCCAAAGTAGGTTACCAAAATTGATTCTACAGTTGTGAACTACCGTAAAACCAATATTCTGGATTAAAGAGGGTAAAATATTGAAATTACCTTTACCAGTATTGGAAAACAATTTGCCAATAGTGTCAAAGAAGACATCCCATTCTGAAAGAGGTTCTTTTTAGTCAATTTATGAAGCTCCATCACTCCATGATAATGTATACTCGTGAAGAAATTAATCAACGCATAATCAGATGGTAGGGCTTCAAAATTATCCGATGGAAAATTTAAGATAGAATTGAGAATTGATTCGTTCACTCTATACTGTGTTTCATTAACGGTGAAAGTAAAAGAGCTTGAATCACTGGACACCACAGTAGTGGAGCAAATCTGTTAGTAACAGAGGCATGCCTGTATATATCTAATAACAAGTCTAATTGTTTGTAATGCTATACATTACTTACATGACCTCTTAACTGAGGGAACCTCTAGTTGTAAAGTTTCAACTTGTTATAGTACGTGTAATAGGCATCAATTTCTATCTGTGTAACTGTAATTAAAAGTCAGAGAATAATGCCTAAAAGAAGTTCCAAGGATCATGCCTCAAGCTTGAAGATCAAGACTGTCAAAATAAACATAATTGGAATTTGAAGAATGAAGATTTTCCTAAGTACCAATTCGAGAAGTATGTTTGTCATATTCGAGAAGTCTAGCATTCGGCTAGTCAAGGATTCGATATCTGTAAAGACACGTTCGACATCTCTGAAAGTCAACAAGTCAAAGTGTCATTCGATAACTCAGAGATTCGACATGTCTAATACTCTATTCGAGAACTCAAGAAGTCAACAAGTCAAAGTGGTATTCGAGTTCTCTAAGAGTCAACAAGTCAAAGTTGTATTCGATATCTCAAGGACTCAAGATGCTACTCGACATCTCAGTGATTTGACAAGTCAAGTGTTCTATTCGACAACTCAAGGATTCCTAGAGAAAAGACTAATTCGAGAAGTGATTCAATATGATAATTATCTATCAAGTTAATTCTAGTTCTCGAATTAATCACTCAATTACTTCTCGAATACAGTATTGGAGACAAAATACTGAAGAATTGTACAAGTCAGAAACCTGCAGCAAGCCAAAACGCTTTCAGGACCACAGTACTGTAAAGTGTTTTTGGAAAGACTACAAAGAAGCTGAGAGAGATGTTTCAAGAGATAAGCTGCTAAAGAAGTGGATCTGAACAGAGTTAAAGGAAGTCAAATCTCAAGCCGTTTGGATGTTACTCAAAAAGGATAGACATACTAGAAAGTAATTTATCCTGTAACCTTATTTGTAGTAAGTAGGGTGTACTCATATTCTATAAGAGTACAACCTCACTTCTCTAGTAGTTAATCTTTGCAAAATACACATTCAGGAAATACATCTCTCTGAGAAAGAAGCTGAGAATACGAACTTGTGTTTTCAGGTTGTAGCAACATTTTGATATAATAAAATAGTAGATTAAAGAGAGTACTATGTTGTTGTGTCTTATATTTCCGCACTCATATTTGTTTAAGCACAAAGCACATACTTTACCACATACACCACTAAGCAGATTCGAAGAAAAGTTAGAGAATCCATTCACCCCCCCTCTGTATTCTCTTTGGTATATTCAATACTCAACAAGTGGTATCAGAGCAGGTTGTTTATTCAAAAACAGACCATCATGAACACACCAAAGACTACTGGAACGGTGAAGGTCCCTAAGTTCGACAAAGAGAATTACAACAGCTGGAAGATTAAAATGTTGTTGTTCATCAAAACTGCTAACCCTCTATATCCTGATATCCTCAAGAATGGTCCCTTTGTTCCACAACAAGAGATCCCTGAAAAGATAGTTGGAACCACAACCATTCCAAGATCTTATGTGGCCAAGGAACCATCCAAATGGATAGACTCAGAGAAAGATAAGGTTTCCTTGGATAGTCATCTCATGCTGCTGATAATAGATTCTATGGAGATGTTAATGTTTGCCAATATAGCCTCATGCAAATCAGCAAAAGAGATGTGGGATCACATTGAGGTAATGTGTGAAGGGACAGAGGAGGTTAGAGAAAACAAGAAACAGATACTGGTCACACAGTATGAAGCTTTCATGGCACAGCCCAAGGAAAGTATTACTGACATGTTTGAAAGGTTTCACAAGCTGGTGACTGAGCTACAAATGAATGGGAAGGGTTACAACACTAAGTAGTTGAACATGAAGTTTCTATTGTCTTCTCCAAACCACCTAGAGTAGAGGGTCATTTCTCTAAGGGAAAGAGATTTGAACAAAATCACATATGATGTGCTCTATGGGGTTTTAAAGACTTATGAGCTTGAATTGCTTCAGAAGAGGGTTATCCAAGCTAACCAAGGCAAAATGATAAACACATCATGTGCCTTGATTGTCAGCAAATCTATTCAAGACCTAGAAGCATCTACAAGTCAGCTGAGGGTGGAGATAGTAGATGATGAAGAAACTGAAGGTGAAGTGACTGAACCTGTTGAAGAGAAGGAAGAAGATGAGTTCTATACACTTGAAGAACTAGATGGCATGGAGAACACTTCATATGCTTTCATGGCCAGGAAATTTCCAAACATCAGATTCAAGAGGAACCAATCCTTCAAACCTAGATCACAAAACCATTCATTCAACAAGAGCAAGACACCTGTGAAAGCAAACAAGAATAAATTCAAAACCAGCCATGTGGATAGGTCATCTGAAAGGTGTTATAGATGCAATGACCTAGGGCATTTTGCCAGTGAATGCAAGAAGCCAAAAAAGAAGGATAAGGAGTTTCTAGAGCTTGAAGTTAAGTATGAGGCCCTTCTAAAAAAGCAAACACAAGGCAAGGCCTAAAATAGCTGAAAGGAAGTGTTGGGATGACTCTGATAGTGATGGAGAAGAGCAAGAATTTTACAACTATGCCTTGATGGCTGATTCCAAGAATGAACAATCTCTATCTGACTCTCAGGTACCATCTGTCACTACCATAGATATGTCTGTTTCTGAATATAAGTGTATGGTTGAACAACTGTCTATTGAAATGTTTAATATCCATACTAGTATGACTGCTGCTAATGAAGAGATTGCTAAACTGTCTACTAGAAATGAACTGTTAAACAAGAAGAATGAGGAACTTGAGCTAACTGCTATGCAAATATCTGCAGAATAAGGTTCTTTGTGCTAGTCAGGTTGAGAAGGCTCTTAGGGATGAACTAGCTGAAAATAAATTTAAACTGAAAACTTTTAAGAACTCCTCTAGTCTATTGTAGTCCTACTATGAGAGAAACCAAGCTAAACCCAAGGCTGCCATTGGACTTCACTATTGCACTTTTAAACAGAGGAAAGGCTATGCTGTCATTGATGATGACATAGTTGTTCAGGAGGAAGTGCCTCAGATTTTGAAAAAGATCGAGCCTCCAATTTTTAAAGAACCAACATTGGAAATTGATGAGGATGCCTTACTCATTAAGCAAATGTTGAATGATGAGGATGAGGCACAGTCTAGTGAACAACCAGCATCCTCTAAGAGTGAGAGTGTCAAGGCAAAAGCCAAGAAGCCATTAGGAGGTAGACCTAGACCTGAGAAGTTTGTGAAATTTGTTTCAGCTGGGAAAAATGAATCTGAGAAGAAAGTGGCTAATAAGAAACAAAACAGGAATGACAAACTAGGGATAAACAAGAATAACAATTATGCTTATGTGCCAAATGCCCCTAGAAAAGTCTGTCAAAACTATTTTAGCACTAATCATTTAACAAATGCATGCAAGAAACCAACTGGTAGTATAGCTAAGCTTTTCTATGATTGCTCTGTGCCTTTAAGACATAGAGATTCACCATTTTGTGATAAACTTGACTGTATGCCATGTAATATGAATGTGATTACCAACTGTTTTAATTTGAGAAGACAATTCATGGATGGCTGTATAAGTCACAACATTCACACACACTACACAAGGTCAGAGTCTTCAATTCCTCCTAGAGCTAAGAAGGTACCTCTGTCACCTAAGTCTGAGAACTTAGTTTCTAAGACTTCTAACAATGAGAAGAAGACTAGTCCTAAAAAAGTTAATAATCATGTTGTTTTTGATAAATATATTTCTAAGCCAAGTGGACCAAAACTTGTTTGGGTACCAAAGGAGAAGTAATACCTTTGTGTTTGCAGGGCAAAGAAAATGAAAAGAAGGTCATGTGGATTTTGGACAGTGGATGCTCAAATCACATGACTGGTGATATGGCCCTACTATCACAGTATGAGAAGAACGCTGGCCCAATGGTTGCTTTTGGAGATGACAGCATGGGTAACACATTGGGATATGGCAAGTTGAAAGTTGGAAATGTCATCATTGAAGATGTAGCACTAGTCAAGGGACTCAAGCATAATCTGCTAAGTGTTGGTCAGTTTACTAATAGAGGATTCAAGGTAAATTTAACAAAGACGAATGTTTGATCTCCTATAAAAAGAATGGTGATCTTGCTCTATCTGGAGTAAGGAAGGGAAGCCTGTTTGTGGCCAATATGGACTCTGCAAGCAAGGATAAAATTTGTTGCTTTTATTCAAAGGCCTCAAACAAAGATTGTTGGTCGTGGCACAAAAAGCTATCACACCTGAACTTCAAGGCCATTAATTCTCTACTCAAGAGAGAGTTAGTGAGAGGTATGCCCACACTTGAGTTTTGTCAAGAAGGAGTGTGTGAGGCTTGCCAAAAAAAGGAAAAATGAAAAGGTCAAGCCACAAGTCAAAGACAGTGACATCAATCACCAAGCCCCTGCAATTAATTCATATGGATTTATTTGGGCCTATCAATATTATGTCACTCTCAAGAAAGAAGTATGCCCTAATGATGGTTGATGACTACACAAGGTATACATGGGTGGAATTTCTAGCATCAAAGGATGAGGCTCCACAAGTGATCATTGAGCACATAAAGAAAATTGATAAGGAAGCAAAGGCCAACAATGCAAGTGTGATTGCTTTGAGAAGTGATAATGGAACAGAGTTCAGAAATGCCTTACTTGAAGCATTTTGCAAAGAGAATGGCATTTCTCAACAATTCTCAGCTTCAAGGACTCCACAACAAAATGGAGTTGTTGAGAGAAATAATAGAACTCTGATTGAAGCTGCTAGAACAATGTTACTTGATGCAAAGATGCCTGCATGTTGTTGGGCTGAGGCTGTGAGCACTGCATGCTATATCCAGAACAGAACCCTCATCAACAAAAACACTAGAAAGATACCTTGCAATTTGATGACTGGAAAGAAGCCTACACTAAAGTATGTTCATACTTTTGGAGGCAAATGCTTTGTGTTGAAAGATAATTCAGAATATGTTGGGAAGCTTGATGCAAAGGCATTTGAGGGAATTTTTCTTGGCTATTCTATGGAAAGAATTGCATACAAAGTTTATGTCATCAGTCAAAAGAAAGTTATGGAAAGCATAGATGTGACTTTTTATGACATCAAACTACCTGGATTAGAAGAAGCCAATGATGAAGATAAAGATCCATTAAGGTTTGAAAATCTAGATGATTCTGATGAAGAGATTGAAACAGAAGTTGAGACTACAATTCAACAAATTCCAGTGAATGATGAAGCAATAGAAGAATTTGTGCCAATCAACAGTGAAGAGACAAGCATCCAAGACACACCTGTGAATAGTGGCAACGTCACAGGGGGAGGAAATGAAAATGATCATGACTTGGATGATTAAGCAACCTCAAGGTTGAGAAATCAGACTAAACATTCAAGAAAATGGGATAGATCACACACCGCAGAGCAAATTATTGGAGATCCAAATGCAGGAGTAAGGACTAGGAGAGCAACTCAAAATGAGTGTCTCTATGGTTTCTTTCTATCTCAGATTGAGCCTAAGAAACTTGATGATGCACTGTTGGATCCAGATTGGATTATTGCTATGCAAGAGGAGCTGAATCAATTTGAAAGAAACAAAGTATGGGAACTTGTGCCTGCACCAAAGAACAAAACCATAGTTGGAACAAAATGGGTTCTGAAAAATAAGATAGATGAAGATGGTGTAATTGTAAGAAACAAAGCAAGGTTGGTTGCAAAAGGATACTCTCAACAGGAAGGCATTGATTATGATGAGACATTTGCCCCTGTTGCTAGATTGGAAGCCATCAGAATATTCTTGGCGTTTGCTGCCCATTCAAATTTTAAAGTCTATCAAATGGATGTCAAGAGTGCATTTCTGAATGGAGAGTTGGAAGAAAAGGTATATGTACAACAACCACCTGGCTTTGAGGATCCACATTTCCCAGAATTTGTCTACAGATTGCTTAAGACATTGTATGGACTTAAGCAGGCTCCAAGGGCATGGTATGACACTTTATCACAATTTCTTCTTGAAAATCAATTCACTAGAGGAACATTGGACAAGACACTATTTTACAAGAAGCATGGTGATGATATTATCCTAGTTCAGATCTGTGTGGATGATATTATATTTGACTCTACAAATGAGAAGCCGTGTGAGAAATTCTTTAAGCTCATGCAGAGCAGATATGAGATGAGCATGATGGGAGAGTTGACATTCTTTTTTGGGTTACAAGTTAGTCAAAGGAAGGATGGTATCTTTATTAGTCAAACCAAGTACATCAAGGATTTATTGAAGAATTTTGACTTAGAAGACTGCTCACCTGCTAAGACACCCATGGCCACTACCACCAAATTGGATGAAGATGCTAAGGGTAAGAAGGTAGATATCTCAGTCTACAGAGGCATGATTGGTTCTCTACTCTATCTCACTGCAAGTAGGCCAGACATCATGTTTGCTACATGCCTGTGTGTAAGGTTTCAGTCAAATCCAATGGAATCGCATATGATTGCTATTAAAAGGATCTTTAGATATCTGAAGGGTACTCCAAACTTGGGTTTATGGACTTGATTATATCCAAATCCAAATGCTCAAGTGCTTTGGATTAGAAATCAAATTAGAGATTATGGACATGTGTTGGAAAGAATTCCAATCATGTGTGACAACATAAGTGCAATCTCTATAGTTGCCAATCCTGTCAATCATTCTAGAACAAAGCACATTGACATCAGGTATCATTTCATTAGGGAGCATGCAACTAATGGAACCATTGAGTTGCATTATGTCTCCACAGATAAACAATTAGCTGATATATTCAATAAGCCATTGGATGAAGCCACCTTCACAAGGTTGGTTAGTGAGATTGGAATTCTGAATTCTTCAAAATCTGGCTAAGTGAAAATGTCAACTAGATTGTTGCAGCAGTAAACACTTACTTTATCTAAACGCTCAATATTTTTGAGGTAAGTGTTGACTGAATTATGATTTATAAATATTTCAAATCCGTTGCATATGTTGAAAAATCATATTATATCAACTTGAAATTTCTATGAAATTTTGAGAAAATCACTATTTAATATATTAGAATATTCTTCATTGAATATGTCTGGTGAATTTTTAAACGATAGTGAAAATTGAATTTTTATGAGTGAAAAGAATATTTCGATAAGTCAGACTTCTTTAATGATTCACTGCTCGACTTCTCTAACAAGTCTCTTTGGAGCACTCTCGAGTTCTCGAATAGAGCCTTTTAAAAATATCGAACAGAGGCATGCTTGACTTCTCGAATTTGATAATTGAGTTCTCTAATGACTGAGTTCTCGAATACTGTATTTGAGTTCTCGAATCATTTGAAAAGGCTGAATTTTCGATGAATTTCAACTGTTTTTGGATTTTTGTCTAAAATTTTAATTCACTCATAAAAACATATTTTGTTTAATTTAGAATTACTTCTAAGTTCGATAAACTCCCAGCTGTGAATTACAAACTGCTTGAGATATCGATTAAGCCTTTCTTGACTTATCGAATAGTTGATTTCTACTTCTCGAATGCCTGACTTGTCGATACAAAACATATATCTAATCGACAATTCAAGTACTTCATACTTATACAATTATACATCTATTCGATTCATTTCATACAATTTCTCAAGCATCTAAAGTTCAAAAACCCCTGAAAACCCTAATCTCAAAAAGTTAAATTTCTTCTTCGACCTTCATTCTCTTCTCGCTTTTCTCTGTATCAATGGCAACCGTGAAATTCAACACCAACTTCATCGCTCTCTCAAGTGATGTCGAAGCTCCAAATGCCAATTACAAGTGTTTTGTCAAGTGGATGTCTGAATCGTATATCAAAGGAGCACTTATGGCCAACCCAACTCTGTATCTAGACATTCTAGAACAGTTTTGGAGCACTGCAATTACTGAAACTGTTGCTCTTGAAGATGGCAGTCTGGGCTATGTCATAAACTGCAAGGTTCTGGGTAAAGAGTTCAACATCACCTCTGAGGACATGAGCAAGGCCTTGGATCTTCACCAGAATGAATATAACGGTCTAGTAATAGATGATCAACTGGTGGAGTTCTTTGACCTAATAAGGTACTCAGACACTATCAAGGTTGGAAGCCTGAAAAGGGCACATCTGAGGAAAGAGTGGAGTTATGTGTTTGCCAAACTCCTGCGCGTATTCAGTGGAAGGAAATCAAGTTATGACTAATTGAGTTCACCTGTTCAACAGATAGGGTACTCATTGGCCTTTGACAGAAAGATAGATGTTGGAAAGCTCATAATGCATGAGCTCTATGGAAAACTTGGTAAGAACACAACCAAGAGAGGTAATGATATTTTCTTTCCCAGATTCATTCAGTCCGTACTTAATTACTTAGATAAGAAATTGACTGATTTACCTGGTTTAGATAAAACTAGAATAGGCTACCCTAGGTCCATGAGAAACTCATTTTTGGTAATTTGGACACTAGGAATGATGTGGATGTTAGACTTGTAATAACCCCTCATATGCAGAGGCTATTTCAGTCTTACCCCCACAACATGCCAATATTTGCCTCCAAATTTGAGTTAGCTAGTCCCAGGCAAGTTGAACAAAATGCTAATCCAGGGCCTGCTAACCAACCCCCTCAAACAAACACTATACCAAACACAGAGCCAACTGCATCACTCTCTCAACAGGGTGATGTTAGTAAAAAAAAGAGAAATGAGATAGCCTTTGAACCCTTGGAAATGGTAACAGAAGCAGCATTGAATGCTGAATTAGGCTTAGAAAGTGAGGCACCTGTGTCACCTTTAAAGAAGCCAAAGAAGAAGAAAGCAAATAAAACCACCTCTTCATTCACTCAAATGGCTAAAGTTGTAAAATCAGGGGCAAACAGCTCACTAGATGTACTCTCTCAACAGGGTGCATCTATAGAATCAAGCATTCTTCCCAATGCACAATCTTGTATGGGGTCTGCACAAAGGAGTGATAAGGATGGCACTACATTGAGTGGAGAGCACATCACACTTGAAACTCTCTCTATTTCTCAGGGGGAGTTGCCAAAATCTACTCTAAAAGACACTTCTCTTCCAGAATCTAATACTGAAATTTCTTTGGAGCCTGCAACTCAAGCAAATTGAGGAGAAAAGAATTGATCACCAAGAATCCTTTTCTCTTGGTGAGCCAATGGATTCAAGTGACTTAGTGCATGACACTTTGATCACCACCCAGGAACCACATTTAGATGGTGAGGGAATGCAAGCTGGGGCATATCCTAATGACACCATCACAAACACAGAGGATTCACTAGTTTTCACTAGAGACTCTGTGCCTATGTCAACTACTGTTGTAACCCATCCCACTTCTGTGGAGACAACAGTAGTAGAGTCTTTCCATCCGGTTCCAGAAGTTGCATCTGTAACTGAGGAGTCTAGCTTGCCTAGCTCTAGCTCTAACTTCATGTCCCAATGGCTGAAGCCTGTGCAACATGACAGTGCTTCAGGATCAGGGTCTGTTCCACAACAATTGACGGTTGAAGCTCTTTAAAACTTAATTGTGGATCAGATTCCTGAGTTCACCAAAATTGCTCAAAATCTACTCACTGCAGACATGCCAAATCCAGACTATGAAGCCATTCTGCTATGTCATAAAGAAGATGTGGAGATGCAAAAGCAGAAAATAGCAGATGAGGCTGAAAGAGATGGTAATGTAGATGCTTGGCTGCAAGGTACTTATGACATTGCTCTCTCAGAAGGTCTTCAATTCCTCAGAGAAGAGTACATCACCTCATTAGGGTCCATTGCCAAATCTCTAACCCTTGGTGAGGTGTATGAAGCTGTCAACGATACCTACAAGGGAACTTTGAAAGCTGCACACTATCTTGGCAAGGGCCTTAAGACAGAAATCAATGAAGTGTGTGCAGCCACAACCAAGGAAGTGAATGACATAAAAAGGGATTTTGCTTCCAAGTTCCCTTCTCTCAACTCAGTCATCAAGGACATTCAAGAATGCAAAACCACTAGCACTAAGATGGATAATTCATTGGTCTTAGTCCAAAGTGCTGTCAAGAATATGGCTACTTAAATGGAAAAGCTCTCTAATCAGATAACTGGTGCCAATGCAGTGCTTAGGACTCTCTTTGCCAACCAATATGGTGATAAATTGGTGACTGAAGTCCCTCTCCATGACATGTCAAAGTTTGAAGTGCAGAGACTCAAGGAACAATCTCTTTCTTAATTTAAAGCCTCTGAGTTGTTCACCAAGGTGGATACTCTTGAAAAGGAAGTGAGCTCACTCAAACAGTAAAATGCTCAGCTTACAAACACAGTTGCAACTCTTACTGACAAGTTGGACACTCAAGCCACCACCACAGCTGAAGTTCTTCTTCACCAACAACTGATGCTGTCTGCTATGATGAAGCACATGGGACTCCCTCTGCCTGATGAATCTGTCAATCCCACCTCTTCCAAACCAAAGGCCCATACCAAAGTCTCTGTGCCTGACAACAAGCCTAAGGGGGAGAATAGGACCTTAAGGAACTCAAAACCTAAGGGGGAGAAGCCTAAGGAGGAAAAACCTAAGGAGAAAGGCATTGTCATAACTGAGGGTGGTCAACCAAGAACATCAAAATCTACAACTCATGTTCAAGGCAAAGGGAAAGCTAAAATTGATGAACCTCCATCTTCTCTACCAGTTGTTACTCTACCACCTGTGCACATCACTACTCCAAGTGGCCAAAAGCAAACTATCACATCCACAGTGGTGGCAGGTTCCATGCAAATTGACAAACCTCCATCCTCTAGAAATGAAGATGATCAGCCTGTTGAAGTTAGTGTGGTTACAGAGGCCAAGCTGATAGAAGTAGCAAATTCAGACATTTATCATAATGTTGCATTCTTGAAGTTTCTGCAAGCCTCAAAGGCAAAGGTTGGAGGAGATACATTGTTGTACAGAAGGAGCCTTAAAGATCAAATCAAACATCTGACAGTGATACCAAGAAAACTAAATCAAATCTTTCTCAAGGAGATTATGATGGTGTCAAATGGCAAAATATGGCATTTATCTTATGACACCTTGAATGTTCTAAAATTCACAGAGATTGATGTTATCTTGGAGCTAATTGAAAAGAAGGGAGAAAACAACAAGAGCTTATACTCTGATCTTAGGAATGGTCAACAAGCTAGATTGCCTGAAGTGTGCATTAATCCAAGAACCATTCTCTATCAGTCTGGTACAAAGATAGAAGATGTCAATCAGCTTGTCATTCCCAATGATCTCACTATTAAAAATCATAGACTTATAATTGACATCATTGATCAACTGCAAAAGAAGAATGGGATAAGAACTGCTGAAGAGTTGGAAGGATTGCATATTCTCAGAACTTTCATAGCAACTGGCTCTGTCCCAAAGATGGCTAAAGCAAGGAGTAATAAGGATGATGAAGGTGAAGATAAATGTGATGGGAGAAGAAGACATCATAGGAGTAATAAGGATGATGAGGACAAGAAACTGAAAGATGATAAGAACAAGAAGGGAGATGATCGAAAAGATGGTGGAAAAGTCTATGAGAGGAAAAGCGGAAAACAGCAAGTCCTAGGCATTACTAACAATAACCTCACCACAATAGAAGACTCTAAGTCTAGGGTGAATATAGTTAGTAATGACCTACCAAAATCTACATCTATGGCTGCTGTAACTGTTTTTCCACTTCAAGAAGAGAAAAGTCAACACAAGAAACCATTTGTATGTTTCCAAAAGCAAACTGCTAATGGTATACTATAATGGTCAAGAAGCAAAGGTCACAAGTTTCTGCCAATCAACCAAGTGAAAAAGACCAAGTTCAAACAAGCTGCAAGAAGAGTGAAGCCATCTAAATCAAGGGCCCTAAAAATCGTTCCAGGATTAAAACTCCAACCACTAGATGGAGACTTTAATGAAGACCAACTGCAATTTCTAAGAGCTCAAAGAATCTGCTATGTTGCCATTGTGAATAACTACCTTGAAATCAAATACACTGATGGAAGACAGAAGAAATTCAAACAAGGGGGATGTCAAAATTGGGGCAAGCTATATGACATAGAAAGAATTATTGCAATGTTGGATTCTAAAGACATGGTGGAGAGGGTATGGAAGCTAGAGTTGATTGACTTTGTGAAAATGAAGAGAGACTATGATGACAGATAAGAAAGGGGTGCTTTGAGAAATGGCTAGAAAGGGAGAAGGAGCTAGATAGCCTGGAAGTTGAAGCAGAAAAGCTAAGGGCAAAAGGATTGTGTAGAGTTCAGTTAAACCCCTATGTGGTGAAGTATAAGAGAAGAAATGGAGATCAGGTCAATATAAGAATGAACCTACTCAATCCTACCCTTCAAACATTCTGGAACCAGTACTTGAAGACTTCAAAAACTCAATTCTGATTGAAGAAGTGGATGTTATGGCAGAGATCATAAGGGCTATGGATGAGAATGCAAGGAAGGAAAAAGAAAGGAAACAGAAGGCATATGATAATCTACAAGACAAAGCAATGGAGATGGAATCAAATGACAAAGGCTAGTATTTCATCATAGTCTGTAAGATCACACACCTTGTAGTTCTATCCATGATGTCTATCAAAATTCATACATGTACTGTTAATGTTCTATCTTTATGTATGTTAGGCTTGTTATCAGACATGAAATTGTGACTAAGGGTCTTACTCACAGTTTGGGGCAGATTGTTAGTCACAAAGGCATGCCTGTATATATCTAATAACAAGCCTAATTGTTTGTAATGCTATGCATTACTTACATGACCTCTTAACTGAGGGAACCTTTAGTTGTAGAGTTTCTACTTGTTGTAGTAGTGTAATAGGCATCAATTTCTATCTGTGTAAATATAATTAAAAGTCAGAGAATAATGCTTGAAAGAAGTTCCAAGGATCACGCCTCAAGCTTGAAGATCAAGAATGTCAAAATAAACACAGTTGGAATTTGAAGAATGAAGATTTGCCTAAGTACCAATTCGAGAAGTATGTTTGTCATATTCGAGAAGTCTAGCATTCGACTAGTCAAGGATTCGATATCTGTAAAGACACTGTTCAACATCTCTAAAAGTCAACAAGTCAAAGTGTCATTCGATAACTCAGAGATTCGACATGTCTAATACTCTATTCGAGAACTCAATAAGTCAACAAGTCAAAGTCGTATTCGAGTTCTCTAAGAGTCAATAAGTCAAAGTTGTATTCGATATCTCAAGGACTCAAGATGCTACTCGACAGCTCAGGGATTCGACAAGTCAAGTGTTCTATTCGACAACTCAAGGATTCCTAGAGAAAAGACTAATTCGAGAAGTGATTCAATATGATAATTATACAGTATTCGAGAACTCAGAGTTATCTATCAAGTTAATTCTAGTTCTCGAATCAATCACTCAGTTACTTCTCGAATACAGTATTGGAGACAAAATACTGAAGAATTGTACAAGTCAGAAACCTGCAGCAAGCCAAAACGCTTTCAGGACCACAGTACTGTAAAGTGTTTTTGGAAAGACTATAAAGAAGCTTAGAGAGATGTTTCAAGAAACAAGCTGCTAAAGAAGTGGATCTGAACAGAGTTAAAGGAAGTCAAATCTCAAGCCGTTTGGATGTTACTCAAAAAGGATAGACATACTAGAAAGTAATTTATCATGTAACCTTATTTGTAGTAAGTAGGGTGTACTCATGTTCTATAAGAGTACAATCTCACTTCTCTAGTAGATAAGCTTTGCAAGATACACATTCAGGAAATACATCTCTCTGAGAAAGAAGCTGAGAATACGAACTTGTGTTTTCAGGTTGTAGCAACATTTTGATCTAATAAAATATTAGATTAAAGTGAGTACTGTGTTGTTGTGTCTTATATTTTCGCACTCATATTTGTTTAAACACAAAGCACATACTTTACCACATACACCACTAAGCAGATTCGAAGAAAAGTTAGAGAATCCATTCACCCCCCCTCTGTATTCTCTGTGGTATATTCAATACTCAACAAAATCAACCAAAGACGAGTAATTTTTAAAGGAGCATCAGCTATATAGCAGTGCGAATCAAATAATGCTCGTTTAAAAACCTTATCCATGGCTTAAATTTCTCTTACGGACAATTATTCAGATTAAAATATCCGAATAAATTGTTTTGAAAATCTTAAAATTAATAGCCATTTTAATTCAACACACAAAATTAACAACAATGCACAAATTTAGAATTTACTTGATTAATTTCGAATATTTCAGATTAATAATTTATTAAAAATCCAAAAATTCAAACTTCTTCTAAAATTCTGAAAATTTTGTATGTTGTTAAGGATATTCTCAGGAACAACTCAGTATTTTTAGATTTCTGAAAATCAAACCCTAACTTTGAAAATCTTCAGAAATTCGAAGGATTTTCAAAAAATACCAATTTCAAATACTTAATCAAAGTTCGATTTTCTTATATCAATAGAATGGGCTTGTAAAGATCTACATAGTGATGGTCTTGGTTTTGAAAATGAGAGAGAAACGAGTGTGAAATCAAAAGAAAATCGGGCAAAGTTTCATTTAGTTCTTGAATGTGTGTGTATATGAATCGTTAAAGTTCACTGTGTTAATACACGAGTGATGGACAATTTGGGGTGACTGAGAGAGAATGACTGCTTATAAAATGTTTAAGTACTAGATAACACTCAGTACTACCTTTGTTTAAAAAGGTAGTACCGAAGGTAGTACTAGTATTATCTCGCAATACTACCTTTAATATTACTAGAGAATAGAACAAAAATTTCCGAAAATATTAAAGTACAGACACGTACTACTACCTTTGTAAAAACTCGGTACTACAATTGTTTAAAAAGGTAGTTTTAGTGTAAAAACAAAGGTAGATTAAGTATTATTTCTGAATAAAACGTTCTTAACACTTTAAAAGATAAAATAAATATAATAAAATAAAATAATAATAATAAAAATTAGACAAATAAAGTCAATACTAAAAGACTGAGTACTACCTTTCTAAGTGTACTGAAGGTAGCTTCAGTATTAAGTTTACTAACCTTCATTAATAATTACAGAAATTCTTAAACAAAATGTTAGAAAATAAAATAAAAACCAGATATTAATTATTACAATAATAATGCCTGGTATGACCTTTCTAAAAAGGCCAAATCACAGGTAGTATTAATATTAACTATACATGGACTAAACTGAAAATGTAGAAACTAAAGTGACTAATATAAAATATGTTGAAAATAATTTACAACACTATTAATAAAAATATAACAAATTCAGAATAGACTTAATAAATAATAAAAAATATCAAAAAGAACATAGGTTATATTTTTAGTAGAAATAAAAGATTAATAAGAAGGCAAACACAACAAAACATAGAATAAAATGTTATGTATTTACAAAAATATTTATAGTAAGGTAAGAAATTCATATATTTTCTAATAAAATAACTTTCTACAAGAAAATTATTTAGATAGAAAATATGATCTACTAAAATATCATAAATATTCAAAAGTACTTTAAAATAATAAAATTTTCAACAAAAATAGATTTCTCAACAATTCCAACTTGTAAAATTTAGATAAAATTATTTTTAGAGAAAATAAATTATTCTACAATACAAAAGTATGGAGGGTAATATTAACAAGATTATGGCAAAGCTAACAGAAATTGAAAAGTAAGAAAGTATGTTGATAAAATAAATTTACAAGTGATTTTATGAATAAATGCAGATAAGGTATTCACTTGTAAGATTATTAAAGAGCAAACCTCAGATATTAACTAGCTTAATTACTAAGACTATTTAACATACCCAATTGATCAATAATTCTGGTGAATATGGATTCGTCAAGAGACTTAGTAAAAATATATGTCATTTGTTTCTCTGTGGGTACAAAGTGTAACTCCATAGTACCATTCATGACATGCTCTCGGATAAAATGATATCTTATGTCGATGTGCTTAGTCCTCGTGTGCAGTACAGGATTGTCAGAGATAGCTATGACACTTTTATTGTCACACAGGAGTGGAATCTTCTCAAGTACAAAGCCATATATAGCCACGTAGCTGATTCCTAATCCACAAGATTCTGAGCGCAACAGCTTTCAGCAGCTACGTATTCAGCTTCGGCTGTTGAGTTAGGAACTGTTTGTTGTTTCTTGTTGTACCAGGAAACTAGTCTTCCACCAAGGAATTGGCAACTCTCGAAGGTACTTTTCCTATCTACAACTCCCTGCATAATCTGAATCTGTATAGCCAACTAGGTTAAAACTAGAATCTTTAGGGTACCAAATGCCTAAGTTAGGGGTACTCTTAAGATATCTCAAGATTCGTTTAACAGCAACGAGATTCAAATCTCTAGGATCCGCTAGCTTACATAATATCTGGTCTACTTGTAGTAAGATAAAGTAATGAACCAATCATACCTCTATAGCTTGTGACATCTACTTTGGAAAAATTCTCACATACCGCAAACTTAAGAGCTGTAGATGATGGTGTTCTTGCTGAAGATGAATCCTCCATTTGATATTTCTTGAGGAACTCAGTAACATACTTGGATTAACAAATAAATATTCCATCTGTCCTTTGACTTACTTGTAACCCAAGAAAGAATTTTACCTCACCCATCAGGCTCATCTCAAATTTACCTTGCATTAACTTAACTGTCATTAGTAGACCTAAATATAATATCGTCCACATAGAATTAGACTAGTGTTGTATCATTCTTATTTTCATTGTAAAGAGAGTTTTATCTATGACACCTCTAAAAAAACCATTCCCAAGTAAGAATTCGGAAAGAGTGTCATAACATTTTCTTGGCGCTTGCTTAAGACCATAGATAGCCTTGAAGAGGAAGTAGACATAGTCCAGAAGATCTGGATCTTCAAAGCTAGGGGGCTGTTGCACATAAACTTCTTCATCCAGCTTACCATTCAAGAAAGCACTATTAAAATCCATTTAATAAACTTTGAAGTTAGAGAATGCTGCAAATGCCAATAATATCCTAATAGCCTCAAGTCTTGCCATTGGTGCATAGATCTCATCATAGTCAATTCCCTCAGCTTGTGAGTAACCCTTTACAACCAGTCTTGCTTTGTTTCTAGTCACTATGTATTCTTCATCCAGCTTGTTTTTGAATACCCATCTTGTATCAACAACCTTTTTGTTCTTAGGTCTGGGTACCAACTTCCACACTTCTCGTTGTTTAAATTGATTGAGTTCATCTTGTATAGAAATCACCCAATCAGGATCAACAAGGGCTTTGTGACACCCCCAGACCCGGGGTCAGGGATCTATGATAGCCACAGTCCATTTATTCCTCACTGTACCTGTATTTCTCACAATATTCACAATCTACCCGTTCATGAACCTACAATATATATACACACACTTATACAGGTTAGAGTCTTAGAAACGACACACTACAATATTTGCTGAATAAAATATAGTTATTACAAACCCAATTGTTTAACCGAATACAGTCTTACATAAGTCATATCTATAGATAAGACGGTCTAGCAAAAGTTATAGACTGATGCAACTAGTCTTTATTACCTCGGGAATCACTGTCACAAATTGCTCACGGAAATGTCTAGCATTTCCCACTCACTCGCGGGCTGTGTGCCTGATCATTGGCGTCTCGCTTGGCTGCTATATAATATATAAAACAATAGCAAAAGTGAGTGAAAGCTCAGCAAGGTAAATAAAGTACGGCATAATCTGCCTATGAATGAAAGTCCAGCATAAAGCTGGCATATGACAATAACTATCTAAATATCTCAATAACTATACGAATTGAGTTTATCTCTTATTGAAAAGGTATTAAAAAAATAGTACTACTTTAGTACTTCAATTATCAAATACTATCTTATATGAAAAATATAGGAAGATCACATCTATCGAAGTAATTTATAAATAATGCATCCTTTATTGAAAACTCGAATATTCACCCTTAACGGGATTGGATAGAAGCTGGATGCAAAGACTCCCCTCGGGGGAAAACAAAATCAGCAGTTTCAGATACTGCCGGATAGAATGAATAACGCTTCATAGGAAAGAGAATTTACTTGAACTTGTGGCAGGAATTTCCCAGGCGCACCCCTGCTCAATGATCAGTCGATACGCATGGGGCTCACGTGATCAAAATTTCTACATGTAGGGGACAATCCCGGTTTCCCAGTCTGCCCCGACCTCATCAGGGTCTTGGATGGACGACGCGCTACCTTCGTCTGTAACTCTGTTCTCCCAGTACTTGTCTCTGAATGAATCTGCTGGCTTTGGGACTGAATAAATTCAAGTCCCCCGGGTCTTTACCCGTTGGCAGATCTTACTCATATCTTTTGGTTACTTCTAGAATCAAATGAAAGCTAACCGAAACTTCTCGCTGGCCTTTGGCCGGAATCTCAATTTGAACAACGAATGGTTCATACGAAATCAAGACTGAATCTTATATTCTTTTGACGAAATTGGAAACCCTTAATAGTAGGGTTATATACTTAGGATACACTTGAAGATCTCAATAAAACGGAATCAACAATGACTCACGAACTCTGGATTCCCATTCTCAATGGAATTGAAAGCGTTTAGATGGCTCAAGTGAGTTGATAAAAAATAGGAATAGTTATTTTTGAAGATCAGACAATATTCGAAATAATTTTCAAGACCTCAAATGATTTTTAAATAAATAATATGATTTTTAAATCAATTAAGGAGATTTAAATAAATATTCAAATAATAAATCTCAAAAATAAAATAAAATAATGATTTAAAAATAATCCTCTGAAAATAAAAGAAATATTCAAATAATATTTCTCAAATTGTTTCCAAGGAATTAATACTTTATGATTATACGAATAATGTTTATGAAAGAAAAACATTATTCAGAATGAAAAATAATCTTGTCCCTGGAATACCTTGGGTTTCCCTGACAATCTCAAAATACTGACTCCCGATCTAGAGTCGAAACAACAGGTATGCTCTTATCTCTAGAGCTACAAGGTAAACCGATTTATAACTACTTATCTCGAAGCTAGTATACGAACCAAGAATCAAAACTAACATTAATCACGATAGAACAATTATCGCAAAACAATATAATACTATTCATGGGAAAAGCAGTATTATACAACAATACTTTAAAAGTATGTGTTTAGAAAACTTGCCTGATGTTCTGGTCGTAGTAGGGGTCTACGACGGTGTCTAATAATTTAAACAACGTCAACAACATACGGTTAATCCCCCAAACGATCCACTTATAAACAAATGCTCGTGTACGTAAGCAATTCACAATCAAAGCACTTATTGGCTTATTTTAAACAAAGCACTTAATGGCTTATTCTAGACTCGTACTAAGTCCATGTTACTTGTCAAATACTTAAGTCATAAGTTTGGTTCAAAACCAATCCTCGCATTCAAGTTATACTTAAACACTTATAAGTTTGGTTTCCAAGTGGTGTTCTTAGGGGTTTCACTTGCGCAACCTCGGCTTACGCATTTTTATAAAATCGAAAAATAACAATTTTAATGCGAAACCTTCGAAAAAACCTTACTAACTGTCCTTAACATTTTATCACCAAATTTCATAATTCTTAACCTCATTTAAGGGTCTCGGACTTAGCATCAAAGTGATTACATTTCTGCGATAAAACTTCTCGAACCACTTTCACTAAAACTAGCATAACTCTTAAACCGTAAATCCTTTTGACATGATTCTCGTGGAAAAATAAACTAGACAACCATATCTTTACAACCATAGGTAGTGGTAAGTCCAAAAATTATTCTAAGGTTTTGGGTAAAACTATTTTTATGAGACTAACGAAATTTCACCATTACGACGTCTATAAATCGAACATTTCCATTTTACGTACAATCCAAACAACCAACCAAGGCAACCCACACATACTCAACATCAATATACATCCATTATAACCCTCTAAAGTCAGAGGTGAGGCTCAAATCCATCACCCATCAATTTACACATTTTATTTAACTAGACAATCATAAAACTCCTTAACATGAACTTATCTTTATATAACATCAAAACCACATCAAAAACTCATATGAACTCAAAGGTGGGTTAGGGGTTTTACCTTTTTGGAAGCTCTAACAACACTATCAAGTGTTTATAAACCTTTAACAAGCTCTAAATAGTCCTTAGGAAGCTTAAACCTTAAGATCAAAACAAGAAAATCATGTAAGTTATCTTCATCACTATTCATGCTCATCTTTGGAAGCATTTTTGACATAGCTAGGATTCAAGTTTGAAGCTCAAATTTTTACCATACCTTATTCTCCTTATTAGCTTTCATTTAAGCCATAGATCATGAAAAACAAAGCTTGGGAGCTAGGGTTTTGATTTTGAATTAAATGAAAGGACCGAATGCTTCTAATGGGGTTGTGGTGGTGTTTTTGCTTCTTTTCTCTCTTGCTCTCCCTTTTTGACTAGTTGGTAATGATATTGTGATATGTATTTATGATGTATAATCAGCTATGTCACTCTTTTAATCCACTTGCCAAGCTTGTGTGGTGTGCAAAATGTAATGACATGAAGCCTTGTTGGCTTATTCTTGATCAAACACCTCATTATTCCTCTTTCTTTTCAGTTCTTGTTTTCTTTTCCACCAATATTCACTTGATATAAAACCCTAGATGATCATGCATGGTTTTCAATCTCATTACATATTTAATCCATAATTTGTTTCGCATTCGCTTTATCGCTTAATCTCGTTATAAATTTCTAGCGATTTCCAGAACGCTCGTTATTCTAACTCGAAAGATTTCGTTCTAAATCCTCAAATCGTATTTAATAAAAATATAATCCTTGACACCTTGATATAATAATTCACTTATATTTGTCGCATTGATATGCCCTTCACTGCTCGGTCAAATTTTCCATAAAAACAAAGTTCGAATTTTTTGAATTCCGATCGCGTTTACATACACTTATTCACTTCTTAGATCACTAATATAACCTCGAAATATCCATTTCCTATCCCATACATGGGGGAACATGAAAAAATTTCTTAGTCCTTAAATCACTATTCCTCCATGCAAATCAATATTCATCCCTCAAACGAGAATTTTTCTCAAGTACAGAAATTCGGGTTATTACAGTCTCTCATCCTTAAAAGGATTTCGTCCCGGAATCAGTCGGTGAATAATTGAGGGTATTTCTTACGCATTGCGCTCTCTAGTTCCCAAGTCGACTCTTCGACATTCTGGTTTCTCCTTAACACTCCCTTAAGTTATACACTCTTAGCACTTGTTCTATTCTATCCAGGATTTCCACAGGTTGTTCTTCGTAAGTCAGGTCTGGTTGTATATCTACTTGCTCGTACTCTATCACAGGTCGGGCATCTGCATTATACTGACGTAACATTGACACATGAAAAACATTATGAATATACTGTAGGTTTGGGGGCAAGGCTAGCTCGTAGGCTACCTTCCCTACACATTTTAAGATCTCAAGTGGTCCAATAAACCTAGGACTCAATTTCCCTTTCTTTCCAAATCTCATCAGTCCCTTCCACGGGGATACTTTCAACATTACAAAGTCTCCAACTTCATACTCTCTATCCTTATGAGCCTGATCTGCATACTTTCTCTATCTGTCCTGGGCTGCCACTAGTCGTTTTCGAATAATCTCTATTGTTCCTCTAGGCTGTTGGACTAGCTCTGGCCCCTATATCTTTCTTTCGCCAACTTCTTCCCAACACAGGGGAGAGCGGCATCTTCTTCCATACAGGGCCTCGTAAGGGGCATCCCGATACTCGCATGGTAACTATTGCTATAAGCAAACTCAACCAATAGTAAATGGTTATCCCAACTTCGATCCTTTAAATTCTATTGCATAGACTCTTAACATGTCTTCTAAGGTCTGAATGGTTCTCTCACGTTGTTCATCTGTCTGTGGATGATAAGCGGTAATCATGCTCAACTTGGTTCCTACTCAATCCTGAAAGCTCCTCCAAAATCCGGAATTAAATCTCGGGTCTCTATCGGATACAATAGTCACGGGTACTCCATGTCGCACCACAATCTCCTTGATATAAATATCTGTTAGTCTATCGACAGTGTACCTCTCGTTGATCGGAAGAAAGTGTGCCGACTTAGTCAATCAGTCGATAATTACCCATATTGCATCATAGTTCCCTCTCGTCCTTGGTAAACCTACCACAAAATCCATCGCGATATGTTCCCACTTCCACTCGGGAATTTCTAGGGGTTGTAACAATCCACTGGGTCTCTGGTGCTCTACTTTAACTCTTTGGCACATTAGACACTTGCTTACCCACTCGGCGACATCCTTTTCTCATATTAGGCCACCAATAATATTCTCTCAAATCTTTATGCATTTTGGTGCTACCTAGGTGAATTGAATATCTCGAACTATGGGCCTCGTTTACAATCTCATCCTTTAATTCCTGAACATTTGGAATCCATATTCTCGATGCGTATCTCATAATTCCGTTTTCATCTCGTTCACATTTTATCTCCTTTCCAATCAATATCTCTTCAGAGGAATCCTTTTCCTCTTCTATCTTCTTTTCTTGACATAACTTAATCTTTTCCAACAATGGAGGTTGGACGTAAATTTCCATCAGGCCTTCCTGACCTTTTCCTGATATCTTCACCTCAATCTTCATCTTCTCAAAATCCTTGACTAGCTCATCTGACGTGGTTATCATCTTAAGTCTTTCTTTACGACAAAGGGCATCGGCCACCACATTGGCCTTCCCTGGGTAGTAATGTATCTCACAGTCATAATCTTTTATCAATTCTAGCCATCTTCTCTGTCTCATATTTAACACCTTCTGAGTGAATATATATACTTTAGGCTCTTATGATCCATATAGATCTCGCACTTCTCTCCGTATAAATAATGCCTCCAAATCTTTAAGGCGAAAACTATCACAGCTAATTCCAAATCATGGGTGGGGTACCTCGTCTTATAGTCTCTTAATTGTCTGGATGCATACGCGATTACCCTACCGTGCTGCATAAGCACACAACCTAATACTTTATGAGAAGCATCGCTATAAATCACAAAGTTTCCTTTATCATATGGTAATGCCAACACAGGGGCTGATACCAATCTTTTTTTTTAATTCCTGAAAACTTTCCTCGTACTTAGGAGTCCATTCGAATTTCTCAATCTTTCTCGTAAGTTGTGTCAAAGGTACTGCTATCTTAGCAAAATCCTGCACGAATCCTCTATAATATCATGCCAACCCTATAAGACTCTTCACCTCTGTAGGTGTAGTTGGTCTCTCCCAATCTGAGACAACTTTTATCTTGGCGGGATCCACTAGGACTCCCTTATTACAAACCTCATGCACTAAAGATTGAACTTCCTTAACCCAGAATTCACACTTCGAGAATTTGGCATGCAACTTTTCCTTTCGTAATATTTCCAACACTATCCTTAAATACTCAGCATGTTTTCTTCCATCTTTGAATAGATCAAGATATCATCAATAAATACAATAATAAATTTATCTAAGTACTTCTAGAATACTTGATTCATTAAATCCATAAAAGCTGCGGGTGCACTAGTCAATCCAAACGACATTACCAAACTCATAGTGTCCACACCTAGAGTGAAACGCAGTCTTAGGTATATCCTCGGTTTAATCTTTAACTGGTGATATCCAGTTCTCAGGTCAATTTTGGGAGAAATACACAGCATCTTTCAGCTGGTCAAACAAATCATCTATCCTGGGTAACGGGTACCTATTCTTAACGGTAAGCTCTTTCAACTCTCGATAATCGATACACAATCTCATACTACCATCTTTCTTTCTTATAAACAACACTGGGCTCCCCACGGTGATACACTGGGTATTATCATACCCTTATCTAGCAATTCTTGTAACTGGGTCGCTAACTCTTCCATTTCCACTGGGGCTAACTCGATAGCAACTCTATTTTTCAGTCTGGTGGTAATCCGGGTAGATCCTTTGTAAATACATCCTCAAACTCATTAACCTCTGGAATTTCCTGTATACTAGGTGTCTCCCTCTGGGTATCAACCTTATAAGATAAATAAGCCTCAGAACCCCAACATAATAATCTCTTAGCCTGTACTATATTCAAATATTTCTGAATCTATCGCTGCTCTTTTAAATATTACTTTCTTTTCTCCCGGTACTTCTAAAGTTACCTTCTTTCCTTTACAATCCATATGGGCTCCATTAAACGTCAACCAATCCATTCCTATTGTAACATTGAACTTTCCCAACTTGAACGGAATCAGGCCGATCGAAAATGTCGACCTTCTATCTCTAGGTCACAATCTGGGTGTACCAATCTTATAGAAAAATCTCTCGGCTGACTATCTCTATTTGTAATTACTCTATTTGTGGTACAACCCTATGGCCTAATCGATAACTAAAATCTTGGAATATAAATGATTAAGTAACTCTAGAATCAAATAAAACATTAACACTACTGAGTTAAGAAGGAGGGTACTTGCTAATACATCCGCGTCTATCACGGTATCCTGCACAATCATGTTAAAAGTCCTAACATTGGGTGGTCGATTGAAAGCAATTTCACTAGCTTTCGATGCAGTCGGGCCTACAGTTGGGCAATCCTTCTTTATGTGTCCTAACTTCCCACACTGGAAGCACTTAAAGTCATCCAAAGGGAAGGCAGTGGCATAGTGCCCTCGTTGTCCACAATTAAAACACGTCACAGCTGGTGCATTATGTTAAATATAATTGATGTGTTTTGATCAGTGTTTAAGTGTAACAGGGAGTTATCAGAGTTTAGCTGGAAGCAGTCAGAGTTTGCGTAAACTCTGACAGTTGGAAGCTCGACAGAGTTTGTTAAACTCTGTCTGAAGGAAGCGCGTCTACTGTTCAACAGTGATTGAAGATTAATTATGGAAGTGATATCTTTGAAGATTGGATAGCTATCAAAGAGATCGAGTTGACATAGGAGACGTGTGACAATCTGTAATTGATATCATTGTATAGCTGATTATTAGGAATATCAATTAGAGATTGTATCGTAGCTGTATGGTATATAAATACAGATAGGTTAACCCTAGAAGGGTATCGATAACGAATTATCTTTATTGTAACCTAGCAGCTCTTTGTGATATTTTACATCACGAAGAGGGTTCGAAATACAAGAAGTTTTTTAAGTGCATAAACGCTTTTACTTGTTAATCTCTCATACAAAGTTGATTATTAATTGTGTATTCGGCCTAACAAGTGGTATCAGAGCCAATCTGTTACTTTATTACAGGTTAAGATCCAAACACAACAATAATCATGTCAGCAATTCCTCCACCAACACCTACTGTTTCTGAAAAGGCTCCTACTACTGTGAGTCGTTATGAACCAATCAGGGTTCCTATTCTGAGGCCATTAGAGTATGCTATGTGGAAGGTCAAGATGACTATGTTTCTGGAGGCTACAGATCCAGAATATCTTGACAGGATTTATGAAGGCCCTCACAATCCTACAAAGCTATCTGTTGCAGTTGCTGGTGAAGCAGCAAAAATGGTTCCAAAGGAAAAGAAGGACATGACTCCTGAAGATCTATCATCAATTGCTAAGGATGCAAAAGTTAGGCATTTACTGCATAGTGCTTTAGACAATGTTATGTCTAACAAAGTCATTAACTACACCACTGCAAAAGAGATATGGGATGCTCTTGAAGTCAGGTGTCAAGGAACTGCAGCTATTAAGAAGAATAGGAGAAACATACTCACACAAGAGTATGAGCATTTTGAGGCTAAACCTGAAGAGACCATGACAGAAACATTTGATAGATTCTGTAAACTGATTAATGATCTGTCATTGGTCAACAAAGAGTATGATCTAGAAGACTCGAATCTCAAGTTTCTTCTTTCTCTACCTGAAAAGTGGGATGTGAAAACAACCACTATTAGAGACAACTATGATCTTGCTGAAACAGAGATTGATGAAATCTATGGACTGCTCAAAACTCATGAATTGGAAATGGAACAGAGAAACAGGAGATCAAGCAGGAAAGGAAAGTCTGTTGCCCTTAATGTTGAAGAAAAGCCTCAGAAGAAAGAGGCAACAAGAAGGAAAATGAAGGGAAAAGCTTTGGTCATACATTCAGAAAGTGAATCACCAAACTCTGATTATGATTCAAATTCTTCTGAATCATCTGACTCTGAGGATGATGAAGAAGAAATGAGGAAAATGGCTGTGTTAATGGTGAAGACTTTCAAGAAAATGGGCTTCAAGAATTTCAAGAAAGGAAAAAGGTTTTCTAGGGATTCAAATGAAGACAGGAAAAGCTACAGGAAGTCTGATAATAGAGATTCTAAAGGGAAGAAGGATAAGTCTGAAATTCAATGCTACAAGTGTAAGGAGATGGGTCACTATGCTCCTGAGTGCAAGAATGGTAAAACTGGAAAGGTACTCTACACTAAAGGCAGAGATTGGGCAGATACTTCCGATTCTGATGAAGAAGTGAACTATGCTCTCATGGCTACTACTGAATCAGAATCCTCTGAAAATCAGGTACCTCTAACTACCTATGCTTATAATATTGATGACATTGCTCAATTAAGAATTTATCTTAAGTCATTGCATATAAATTATAGGGATCAGACTTTAGAAAATGATAGGATAAAAGCTGAAAATTCTGAACTTAAAGAAAGAAATAAACTTGTTGAAGAGAAACTTGAAAACATGCAACAAGTTCAGAAAGAGAGAGATGATGCTGTTTGCAAAGAACAGAATTTGCTTCAGAAGTATAAACAACTAGAGTCAGAGTTGGAGGAAGCAAATAATAAAATTAGGACTTGGACTAATTCTGGAAAGGACACTCAACAGATTTTTCAAACAGACACTGTTGGTCTAGGTTATAATGAGGGAGATGAACTTAGATTTCAAAATCAAGTTAAAGTCAGAACTAAATTTGTTCATGGAACCAGTAAATTTTTGTCTGAAAATGAAAAGGAAGCTGTCAAAAGAAAACCAGTAAAAACTAGTGTTAAACAGGTTAATATTGGTTCAATGACAGATAAACAACTCAAACATAAACTGAAGGAGTTAAAATCTGTTGAGAAAAAGAAAGTGTCAAACAAGAACAGAAATGGAAAAGTAGGCATCACTTCAGGAAATAAACCAATGCTTGCTAGTTATGCTCCAAGAAAGACATGTCATAATTGTGGTAGTACTAAGCATCTTGCAAATTTCTGCAAGAAAAATAAAAATATAAATTCTTTACCTACAAAGTCTGAGGTAAAGAAGGATTTTGCTAGAACTAAGCCACAAACTCTATGCACACACTGTGGAAGCACTTGGCATTCCATCTATACTTGCAAAGAATATCATGCTATCTATCATAATTACTATGAACTGAAACCCAATCTGAAATGGGTTAAAGTTGATACTGCAAGTGTAAACACTGATACTGTTAGCTCAAACTCTGATAATGTTAATTCCGCTGCAAAAGCTAACAAAGTTAAGAATGCCAAAGGATCCAAGCAAGTCTGGATCCTTAAAACTAATCCTCAATAATTGTTTGTGATTGCAGGGTAACAGGGAGGCAACCCTAGTCGTGGACAGTGGATGTTCAGGACACATGACTGGAAATAAAGCCCTGCTATCAGAATATGAGGAGAAGGCTGGCCCAAAAGTTTCCTATGGTGATGGCAATATAGGAAGAACATTGGGATATGGCAATATTAATCTTGGAAATGTCATCATAAACAATGTAGCTCATGTCCCAGGACTCAAGCATGACTTGCTATCTGTGAGTCAAATCTGTGACAAGGGATATCATGTAGATTTTCAACCTGAATATTGTGAAGTTATCAGCAAATCTACAGGAAAGGTTGTTTTAGTTGGTCACAGGCAAAACAACATTTATGAAATCAAGCTTTTGATAGACTCTGTTGGAAAAGCTGTTTGTCTGCCTACAAGAATGTCTAGTGAAGAAACTCTCACATTTGAACTTGAACAACATCAATGAATTGATCAGAAAGGATCTTGTAAGAGGACTCCCAAAGACCCTGTTAAATGTTTATGGCCTATGTGACTCATGTCAGAAGGCTAAACAAAGGAAGTCATCTTTCAAGAGCAAGACAGAATTTTCTATCACTGATCCCTATCATCTTCTGCATGTTGATCTCTTTGGTCCAGTAAATGTTATGTCTATTGCAAGGAAGAAATATGCTTTAGTCATTGTTGATGAATACACTAGATTCACTTGGGTGTATTTTCTAGCAAAGAAGGATGAAACTGCATCGACTCTGATGGAGCATGTGAAGCTTCTGGACAAAGGATCAAGCAACAAAGTCAGAATCATCAGAAGTGATAATGGAACTGAGTTCAGAAATGCAACAATGGAAGAATTCTGCAAGGACAATGGAGTGAAACAAGAATTTTCAGCACCTGGTACACCACAACAAAATGGTGTAGTTGAAAGGAAAAATAGAACCTTAATTGAAGCTGCCAGAACTATGCTTGATGAAGCAAAATTGCCAACTTATTTCTGGGCAGAAGCTGTTCAAACTGCTTGTTTTACTCAAAATGTAACACTGATCAATAAGCATGGAAAGACACCATATGAGATGGTGAAGAAAAAGAAGCCTAACCTGAAATACTTTCATATTTTCGGGTGCAAATGTTTTGTTTTGAAGACTCATCCAGAACAGTTGACCAAGTTTGAGCTAAAGGCAGATGAAGGAATTTTTGTTGGCTATCCACTATCAACAAAGGCATTCAGAGTTTACAATCTGAGAACTAAAGTGATCATGGAATCTATACATGTTTCTTTTGATGATAAGAAGATAACTGGACTTGAAGACAAAGATGAATATGATCAACTGAACTTTGAAAATGAAGTTTTAAACTCTGATGAAGGAAACTCTGATGAAACAATTCTGATAGACTCTGTTGAAACAAACTTTGAACCTCTACTGGTAAATTCTGAAGAAACTTCTCAGTCACAACAAAGGGGAGAACCAGTTGAGGGGGAGCATGATCAAGATGAAGACTCAAACACTGATACTGAGTCAACTGAAAAATCTGGATCAAACTCTGATGCTTCAAACTCTGAAAATTCAAATTTTGACTCTGGGCAGTCAAGTTCAGGGGGAGTCTCAGAAAATGAAGATAGATCACAACAAAATCAGGAGAGCATGGATCAAGGGGGAGGATCACATGCTGATAGAAGTCATTTGCCTTCTTCTAGGAAATGGACTAAATCACATACACCTGATTTGATAATTGGTGATCCAGATGCAAAAGTAAAGACAAGAAGTGCTACTGCAAGTGAATGTCTGTTTCATGCATTCTTGTCTAAAAATGAACCAAAGAAAGTGGAAGAAGCTCTTCAAGATGCAGACTGGATAACAGCAATGCAGGAGGAGTTAAATGAATTTGAAAGGAATGAAGTTTGGACCCTTGTACCAAGGCCAAAGAACAGATCTATTGTTGGTACTAAATGGGTTTTCCGAAATAAGACTGACAGTGAAGGTGTTATCACAAGGAACAAGGCTAGACTGGTAGCAAAAGGCTATTCACAGCAGGAAGGAATAGACTATGATGAAACATTTGCTCCAGTTGCAAGATTGGAGGCAATCAGAATTTTTCTAGCATATGCCTCTCACAAGAAATTCAAAGTGTTCCAGATGGATGTGAAAAGTGCTTTTCTGAATGGAAAGCTTGAAGAAGAAGTGTTTGTTGACCAACCACCAGGATTTGTGGACCCCAAATATCCAGATTATGTCTACAGGCTAGATAAGGCACTATATGGACTTAAGCAGGCACCAAGAGCGTGGTATGAGACACTTGCTCAGTTTCTTCTAGAAAGTGGATTCAACAGAGGAACAATTGACAAAACTCTGTTTTATTTCAATCAAGGAAGTGACCTCCTTTTAGTTCAAATTTATGTTGATGACATCATCTTTGGGTCTACTAATGATAAACTCTGTAAGAAGTTTGCCAAGCTCATGCAGTCCAGATATCAAATGAGCATGATGGGAGAGCTTAGTTACTTTCTAGGCCTACAGGTGAAACAAACAGAAGATGGAATTTTAATTAATCAAGAAAAATACACCAGAAATCTTCTCAAGAAATTTGGTATGCTTGACTGTTCATCTGCATCAACTCCCATGGCAACAGCAACTAAACTGGACAAAGACACAGGAGTTTCAGTGGATATGACAAACTACAGGGGCATGATAGGATCTCTTCTATACTTGACAGCTAGTAGGCCTGACATCATGTATGCAACCTGTCTTTGTGCAAGGTTTCAGGCAGATCCTAGAGAGCCACATCTGACAGCTGTGAAAAGAATCTTCAAGTATCTCAAGGGCACCATATCATTAGGTCTGTGGTACCACAGAGAATCAGATTTTAAGCTACTTGGGTATTCTGATGCAGACTTTGCAGGATGCAAGATAGACAGAAAGAGCACTAGTGGAAGTTGTCAATTTCTTGGTGACAGACTTGTTTCCTGGTACAGCAAGAAACAGAAATCAATCTCCACATCTACAGCTGAAGCAGAGTATATTGCAGCTGGTAGCTATTGTGCACAGATCTTATGGATGAAGAATCAATTGCTGGATTATGGATTGAGGTACAGTAATATCCCTATTTACTGTGATAATCAAAGTGCTATTGCTATGACAGGTAATCCAGTACAGCATTCAATGACCAAGCACATCAGCATAAGGTACCACTTCATCAGAGAACACGTGGAAGAAGGAAATATTGAACTACATTTTGTATCTACAGAACAACAGCTTGCAGATATCTTCACTAAACCATTGAGTGAAGCTACATTTACAAGACTGGTCAATGAACTAGGAATGGTCTCTGGTTCTGACTAGAACTGTTGGTTAGATTCAAACTTTACTTATGTGATGTATTAATCATATTTCCTGATTGGTTAAATGCTAAGTGAACTCTGTTGATTAAACTCTGTTATGCATACTCTGTTAAACTCTGTCAGTATGTCTGTATGTCATACACTGTTAATAAGTTTGATAAACTCTGTGAACTCTGAGTTGATTTTTGTCTGAAGGAAAACACCAATGAAGAAATATGTATGAAGCATGATTCTCAGCAATTAATCATGAATCTTTCTGAGTCATTGTGATCTAATCTTAGATTGTGCAGAAAGTTAACACAGCATGATACTGGCTCATATTTATAGCATCTCTTAGTTTATTTTGTCCTAAACTCTGAGTCTATAAATACTGTGTGCATTACCTTTCATGAAAAACTACTGATGTTGATGAACTCTAAACTCTGTTAGTTATACTCTGATAGAATAAAATGTTTACTGCAATACCCCAAAGAAAATGTATATAGGTTGCTATACTCCTTTGAGATTATGTTGGATACTAGGATGACCCAGGAACCTATTGGTATATAATATGTGCTAAAATTCTCTGATTTTTGGTGACTAGTTAAATACTAGGATGACCCAGGAACTTATCAAAATGATAAGGGCTAAAATTTTTGAATTTTTGGTGACTGGTTCCAACCTCTGATTACTGGAATGAAAATAAATAAATAAATAAATAAAAAATGAAAAAAAAAATGATGAAAATAAAAAACAAAAATGTATATAAAGGGGGTATAAAATAAAAATTATTGTATAAAGTTCGATTACTTCAGAGTTTAGCTTTCATCATACAGTCAGTGTTTACTATGACAGTTTGTGCATCCAGTGTTTATTGATTTACTTTATGGATTTTATGAAAAATTAGATGCTCTAAAAATTGACTTAGTAAACTCTGCTTCACACACACAAATATTCACAACTGTGCAATTTATGAAAGGGTTTCGGTGATAAAGTTGGAGAATTGACAAACGCTGTTGATTCGTGATTTGTACTCTAAGGTAAATTTTCACTTGGACAATTTGAAAGTCTTGGAGTAAGTAGGGTTTTTGACAACTGTTAATCAGTGGATAGTTGATGAATGTGTTCTTTATATGATTACTTTAATTAGTTTTCATATTCTCTTCTTGATTTATTTTCTTGAAGAACAGTTCATAAAACATAAATAACAGTTGCAGAACTCAATGAATATGATTAGAGAAACAAAATTTTCATTAATAATACGAAAGAGATTACAAGCAAATATTACATCTTTTTGTTCTCTCTATCTGCTAATCTATTCAACAGGAAAGTAAAAGGTCCGTCCACACCACTCCATTGTTAGCAAAAATTCCCAGTTCCCATCTTTGCCACTTTATTTGGGTGGAAGTTGAAGGGATAAGGTTATTTTTGCTGACATATTCATTAACAATGGTTGGTGGTGTTGGATGAGGATGCCTTCGAGGAGAGCCATGCCAATGTTGCTTGGAGGGCAGCATCGATGTCGATCACCCTTGCAGGTTTCTCTCTCTCGAGCTCTTCCAGACCAGCATCCATTTGCAGCCACAGCGTCTCAAGCTGCCTTTCCCACTCAAACGCTTCAAATTCTTCACGCGTATAGCTGAAGATGTCCCTATTCTCGACAAGATGAAGGTTCTTTTCTTTGATGGTAAGGTTGGCCATTGTTTTTCAAGAGTATTTGGTTTGAAGGGTTTGTGATTTTACAGGGGAGACTGAAAGGTTAAAGATTTAATGAAATAATCTGAGCAAGTCTCAAGGCCTTAAATAGAGATGGGTAAGAACGAAGTTCTTAATCGCTTCGTATTCTGGTTATTAAAGGCAACAGGTAAACGCTTCAAATTCTGGTTTTACTTGGGTCCAGATATTTTTAAAAGAGTATTATTTGATTTTTGTTTAAATCAAATATTTTAATGTTTTAATTTTTTAATATACTCTTCTTAAAAATAGGCGCACGTGACCCACTCGCCCTTTAATGTGTCCCACTTACCTATTATCGTGTCCCACTACACATTAATCTAGGAACTGATTGAGTGTTTGTTACATAAGAGATTGAGTTTTTCATTACTTTAATCACTTTTGTGTCCAAACGATTTTGCCTTATTCTTACATCTCACAGTTTTCTTATTTTTCTCTTGGGCACTCACGCAAACACCTTTCTACATACATATCTCTTGGAAATTCTTAACTCAATGGCATCTAAAGCATTCACTGCTCTTGGTTTACGGTTTGTTCCTAACAACTATGAAGCTCCACTCTATCATCAACGCGTTCCAGAATCGTTTCATCTCATGCAGAACTTCTTGAGGGATTCAGAGATTGGACAGGCTCTGATTGGACCTGCTACTCTTTCTGCGTCTCAAATTGCTACATTCTGGCAGAATTCAGTTTATGAGGATGGAGGCGAGAGTGGAACTCCTACAATTATCTTCACTTACGAAGATCAAGATTATGTGATTACTCCACAGACTGTACGAGATACTATGGGGTTTGACACACATACTTCTTATACTCTGGTTAATGAAACTTATCTGAGAGAGATGCTACGAGAGATAGGTTACATGGAATCTCTTGACAAGATTGGCGGTATAAAGAGACCAAATCTCAGAAAGGAATGGAACTTCTTCTTTGATTGCATAACAAGGACGTTCCAGAAGAAAGTCACAAACTGGGATGCCATTCCTATAGACAGTCTTCAAATCGGGTATTCTCTGCTCTATGGTACTAATTTTGATTTTGGTCGACATGTTCTGATGAGCTTAGGTGATAAACTGTCAGAATCTACTACTGTTTATTATGCTCGTTTTTGTCAAATGCTGTTCAATGCATGTGTACCTGGTCTCGAAATTGATGAAACTGATGAAATTGATCCTTTTAGAGTCAATAAGCGAATATTCTCTGATATGACTAACAAGGATGTTGGTAAAGCAAATCTCCCTGCTTTTGTCATGCCTCTTGCTCTGCGAAATTTTCTCAATCAACCACAAGAACCACAACAAGATCAACAAGAACCACAACAAAATGAACCTGAACAACAACAACAACAACAATCTGAACCACACCCTGAACCTCAACCAGAACCAAACACTGAATCACCTGCTCAGTCAGCACCTACAAAGCAACCTTCACCCACTTCACACACAAACTCTGATTCATCACAATCTCCACCAGCATCATAGTCTAGAATACAGAGAGTTAAGAAGGCAATTACTAAACGACGTGTAAGTCTAAAGCAGGCAGACGAGACACAAAGAAAATCAAAATGGAAATCTCCTGAAGCTGTTTACACTAGAAGGGGGAAAAGAATGAAAGCTCGGGCAAACATGCCTAAGTCACCATCTAGTAAAGAGGATTCAGACAATGTACCTCTAGCAAAATAAAGAAATCTGATATTCTCTGATTCTGTGGATGAAGATCTTGAAGCTCCAGAGGTTGTTTCACAACAAACACCTCCTGTTGAGGTTGAGAAAGATGAAATACCTGCAGAGGATGTAATGCCTGCAGAGGACAAAATGCCTGCAGAGGACAAAATGCCTGCAGAAGAGGATGCAAGAGATGGTGTTTCTCCGATAAATGATGTTCCTGATTCATTTATGCCATTCTCTTATCCTATCTCTGATATTGGTGTAGCTGATCAACCTACGGCTGTTCTTTCTGAAGCTGTGGCATCTCATACTGAGTTAATATCTGATGCTCACCAAACTGTTGAAGAAGGTGAAGAACTTGATCAGTCAACCAAAGTCACTTCTCAGTCAATGCCTGTTGCTGAGCCTGAGCAACATGGAGAAAATCTTGACAAGCCTACAGAAGAAATTACTAAACCTATGGCTGAAGATGAACCAGTTAAAGCTACAAGTGTTGAAGCTGAAGGTGACAGTAGTGCAAACTCTGATGCTTCTCTGAGTGCACCAGTACAAACTGACAATAAACATACACCTTTTCCTCAACCTTGTACTTCTCATGAAGTTGAGAGAGCACAATTTGCCAAGAATGCTGCTGAATGGTACAAAGAAGATTGTATTTTTTCACAAGAAAGAGCAGCTAAGTTTGTTAAGCAAAGTGCTGATACTATCTCCAATCCAGAGATTCTTTCTTGCTTGAAAGCAACTATAGTTCAAGTTAAAACTCTGGATAGACGATTTGATGGTACTAATTTGGCAATCACTGCTTTACGAAATGAAGTTGTAGCCAGAGAAATGAAAACGGAAAGAGAATTAAAACTTGTGACTACGAAATTCTCTAAAGCTCAAGACAATATCTTTGCCAGGCTGAGTAAAGTTAAAGAGAACCAGTCTGATTTATCTGCTAAAATTGATTCTATTGCTACCTCCCTGGAGTTAATTACTTCTATCCTTATGCCTGATGATGTCAAAAAGGGGGATAGAGTTGTCAGAAGGGATAGTGTTGGAGATGGAGGGGCGAGTAACAAAGGAAAGAAAAAGGCTGAAGAGATTCAAACTCTGAGAACTAGCAAGTCATCAAAATCACAGTTTGTTGGGAGAAATATTGATACTCAAGGTACTTCAAGGACCAAGAGTTTGCTGTTATCTTCTAATCCACAAACTGATGAAGAATTGGCTGCTAAGCTGTTCATTGAAGAGAATGAGGAAGGAGTAACGATTGAGGACATTGAAGTTGAGGAAAAGAGTTTACAAGAAGAACATCTTAAAGCTTTAAAGTCTGATAAGGTACAAAGAGGAAAAGCTCCTAGACCTGTTGTAAAAGGTGTTGTAATCAGAGAAAGGACTGATGTTAGTCAAAGTTCTCGGTTCTCAAAGGAAGCAATTGCAGCAGAGGCTAAACTCAAGCTAAAAGGCATTGAAGGTGAAAGTTCACAGAAGAAAGTTACAACTTCTGTTGCATCACAAGCAATGATCACACCTTTACACTCTTCACAGTTGAAATCTGTTTTTGGAAAAGGAACAATTTTTTATCCAAATGTGTTATCTGGAGTCTCAATGAATGTTTCTGATGGAAAAGCTTTATCTGGCAAGGTTGGTAATAATAAGGGTGGACTAGGTTCACATAGAGACAAAAGGCAATATACTGGTCCTAGAGATCCTTCTTCACTGGCTGTTCCAGGTCGTGGTGTTCCTCAAGAGAGCTTGGACAGACTGGAATCAGTGCAGTTAGTTCATCAGAAGAGTTTAGACAAGGATTTTCTTTTATACTTCATGGCTGATGGGACAGTATTCAAAGTTGGTGAGGATGATATTGGCTTGAAATGTTGGGAAGAACTAGAGTATGTTCTGTATCTTCTCAAGGTGAATAGTCGAAGGACTCAGTCAGTTGCTAATGTGCTCAGATAGAAAATGACTCAGAATCTGGCAATCAGAGGACAGAAATACAATAGCAGATATATTCCTAAGTACAGGGATTACCAAGGCAATCTCATTGAAATGAAGAAAGGTACTGCAAAGTTAAAAACTGATTTGGGAATCACAGTACTTGATTTCAACACACAGGCAGAAAAAGTCAGATTTATCAGACTGGGTAATGAGATGAGAAGGAACAAGATTTATGATCTTAGGGCTGCTATCTACCAGACAGATGAAAGTGATCCTCAGCTCAGAGAAATCAAAGAAGCAATGAAGATTGAACTTGAAAATGCAGAAAGAAGATTGCTGATTGATTATCTCAGAACCATGCCAGATCTTGAAATGATAAGAGATTAAGTTCTGTAAGAATTTTCTTATTTTCTATTGTTTTTATTAAGTAGAAGCTTAAACTCTGAATTTGTATAAACACTGTATTTGTCTATTTGTTTTGACATCATCAATTATTGTCATTAACTTGTGCATTTTTGTTAAATGAACAAGTTGGGGGAGATTGTTAAATATAATTGATGTGTTTTGATCAGTGTTTAAGTGTAACAGGGAGTTATCAGAGTTTAGCTGGAAGCAGTCAGAGTTTGCGTAAACTCTGACAGTTGGAAGCTCGACAGAGTTTGTTAAACTCTGTCTGAAGGAAGCGCGTCTACTGTTAAACAGTGATTGAAGATTAATTATGGAAGCGATATCTTTGAAGATTGGATAGCTATCAAAGAGATCGAGTTGACATAGGAGACGTGTGACAATCTGTAATTGATATCATTGTATAGCTGATTATTAGGAATATCAATTAGAGATTGTATCGTAGCTGTATGGTATATAAATACAGATAGGTTAACCCTAGAAGGGTATCGATAACGAATTATCTTTATTGTAACCTAGCAGCTCTTTGTGATATTTTACATCACGAAGAGGGTTCGAAATACAAGAAGTTTTTTAAGTGCATAAACGCTTTTACTTGTTAATCTCTCATACAAAGTTGATTATTAATTGTGTATTCGGCCTAACACATTACACACGCCTGGATGCTTCTTTCTGCACTTCTTACACTCTGGCAGTGGGGGTCTAGATTGGTTGGAATGAGATACCCCAATCTGTCGGCTGCCTTGGCCCATGCTCCAACTTTCGGCTTTCTTGTTTTCAACACTTCGGTTGGGCCCCGATACTTCGCATCGGTTAAATTTATTCAAACAACTCTCGCTAGCGGCTTTTCCTTTTTGGGAATTTATCTTTCTTTCCTTATCTGTCCTCTCCCTCCTAGCCTATTCACTTCCTGTTTCTAAAATTAATGCCTTCCGCCTTACTGCAGCAAGGCCTGTCAACTCAAAGATCCCCACACGATTCTGAATCCATTGTTCTAGCCCTTGTTGAAATCTTTGAGCCCTCTTAGCTTCGGTTTCACAAATTTCGGCACAAATCTAGATAGTTCAAAAAATTTTGCCTCATATTCTAGCAAAGTCATGCTACCCTGCTTCAGCTCTAGAAACTCTAACTCCATCCGGATCTCCATAGACCTCGGAAAATACTTGTCCAGAAATAAATAACTAAATCTCTCCCACGTCACAACACTACTCCCTTCTAATTCCCCCTGGCTTCCCACCAGTAGCTTGCCTCTCCTTTTAGAAGGTAGGAGGCAAAAACAGTCTTTTGTTCCTCAGCAATCCTAAACATCTGGAAACATTTCTCCATTTCTCTTATCCAGGCTCTGGCTTCTATTGGGTCAACAGTTCCTTGGAACTCTGTGGGTTTTATTGATTGAAAAGCTCTAAAGGCATACGAAACTGGATTGTCGGGTCGATGTAGGCTTGGGTGTTGGTTCAGGTTCTACCCAAGCAAAGGCATAAACTGGTACATAAAATTCCCTACTGGGTTATCCTCTTGATCATCATAGTTCGGGTGTCCTCCACCCATATAGTGGCTACCTTGTCCCGTCCAGTCCACGGGGTTCACTCTAGTTTGCTTTCTCTTTGGTGGCATTTTCTGATAATAAGAAAGACAAGGTTTATCAGGATTTATAAGTTTTTCAAAATCAGGGAAAGTTGATCAGTCTGGTTACCCACTGGTAACACATGGAAATCAATTTCGAAACCTGAAGAAACATTTATGAAATTTGAAGCCCTAAAAAATTTTTTTTTTTTCAAAACGAAAGTGGTCGGGCGATTTTTTTTTTTTGCAATTTTTTGCAAAAATGGAGGGTTCACAGTTCCATGCATGGCAGAACAGATAGAATCTTAAACAGTTTAAATACAGGATAACGGAAACAAAACTGGAATTTTAACAATTGGAAAGGAAACAAATATATACGTCCCACAGAAGGGGAAAACAAAAGTTTCAACTGGAATATGCCACATCATCCTAATACATATATATCCGAATAGTCGGTACTTCCGAAAGTCGATCTACTTATCCACTAGTCTCAGAAGGAACACTACATTCGAAGTTAGTCGTTCCACCCATCACGGACTGTCTGCGGAACGAGTCAAATCCCGCATCCTCATCAAAGCCCTCACAAATATCTGTTCTACCTCAAACCTTGATATCAATCCGCCACTTGTCATTGGCAATGCCCGTACCATCTCACTAACTCTCTCCTCGTGCTTTATCATCCTCCTCCTCATCTCCCACTCGGCCGCCAGCTGGGCCCTCAACTTATTTATCATCGCATTTGCCTTTATCAAATCAAAAGCCAGGTTCCTAACGATCCAGTCGTGGGTACCAGCTAATATCATTAGTCGTGGAGGTGGCAAGGGTGTGTCGGGGTCACTAGCTAAGGCATCCACTAGCCATACAGGCTCAGGGGTCAACTCCTCGTAGTCATCGCTGTCTGAGTAAAGAGGACTCCTCGGGGGTGGAGGTGGTGAAGGGGAACTTACGGTAAGTGGGGATATTAGGGGAATGCCAATCCTCGCGTCCTCCTCACTAAGGTTCTCCTCTTGATCCTCTTCGATCGGGTCTGCGTCCATCTCGAGGAGCGCATCATCATGTGGCTGCTCGAAAGCCTCAGGGTCTGGTATATCCAGTATCTCACCCATCTATAAACCAGATGTAAACATGTCACTAACCATCAGTTCTAAAAAGGCGAAAGGTTTCCAAGATGAAGTTCTCTCGCGGCTTAATCTTAAACAGTCAGGGCTATATCCAATAACCCGACTACGAACTCGATTTAAGCTCAAGGTATTATTATTAATACGACTATTATTAAACTCGATCTACTATCATTTCAGAGGACTGTAACCTAACGCTCTGATACCATCTCTGTGACACCCCCAGACCCGGGGTCAGGGATCTAGGGTAGCCACGATCCATTTATTCCTCGCTGTACCTGTATTTCTCAGAATATTCACAATCTACCTGCTCATGATCCCACAACATATATACACACACTCACAGGTTAGAGTCTCAGAAATGACACATTACAATATCTACGGAATAAAATATAGTTATTACAAACCCAATTGTTTAACCGAATACAGTCTTACACAAGTCATATCTATAGATAAGACGGTCTAGCAAAAGTTACAGACTGATGCAACTGGTCTTTATTACCTCGGGAGTCACTGTCATAAATTACTCATGGAAACGTCTAGCGTTTCCCACTTACTCGCGGGCTGTGTGCCTGATCATTGGCGTCTTGCTTGGCTACTATATAATATATAAAACAATAGCAAGAGTGAGCGAAAGCTCAGCAAGGTAAATAAAGTATGACATAATCTGCCTATGAATGAAAGTCTAGCATAAAGCTGACATAAGACAATAACTATCCAAATATCTTAATAACTATACGAATTGAGTTTATCTCTTATTGAAAAGGTATTAAAAAAATAGTACTACTTTAGTACTTCAATTATCAAATACTATCTTATATGAAAAATATAGGAAGCTCGCATCTACCGAAGCAATTTATAAATCATGAATCCTTCATTGAAACCTCGAATATTCACCCTTAACGGGATTGGATAGAAGCTGGATGAAAAAACTCCCCTCAGGGGAAAACAAAATCAGCAGTTTCAGATACTGCCGGATAGAATGAATAATGCTTCGTAGGAAGGAGAATTGACTTGAACTTGTGGCGGGACTTTCCAATGCGCACCCTTGTTCAATGATCAGTCGATATGCATGGGGCTCACGTGATCAAAATTTATACATGTAGGGGACAATCTCGGTTTCCCAGTCTGCCCCGACCTTATCAAGGTCTTGGATGGACGACGCGCTACCTTCGTCTCTAACTCCGTTTTCCCAGTTCTTGTCTCTGAATGAATCTTCTGGCTACTGAATAAATTCAAGTCCCCCGGGTCTTTACCCATTTGTAGATCTTACTCGTATATTTTGGTTACTTCCGGAATCAAATGAAAGCTAACCGAAACTTCTCGCAGGCCTTCGGCCGGAATCTCAATTTGAACAATGAATGGTTCATACGAAATCAAGACTGAATCTTATAATCTTTTGATGAAATTGGAAACCCTTAATAGTAGGGTTATATACTTAGGATACACTTGAAGATCTCAATAAAAAGGAATCAACAATGACTCACGAACTCTGGATTCCCAGTCTCAATGGAATTGAAAGCGTTTAGATGGCTCAAGTGAGCTGATAATAAATAGGAATAGTTATTTGGGAATCCTCATCACTTTTGAAAATATTTTTGAAGATCAGACAATATTCGAAATAATTTTCAAGACCTCAAATGATTTTTAAATAAATAATATGATTTTTAAATCAATTAAGGAGATTTAAATAAATATTCAAATAATAAATCTCAAAAATAAAATAAAATAATGATTTAAAAATAATCCTCTGAAAATAAAAGAAATATTCAAAAACTATTTCTCTAATTGTTTCCAAGGAATTAATACTTTATGAATATACGAATAATGTTTATGAAAGAAAAACATTATTCAGAATGAATAATAATCTTGTCCCTGGAATCCCTTGGGTTTCCCTGACAATCTCAAAATACTGACTCCCGATCTAGAGTCGAAACAACAGGTATGCTCTTATCTCTAGAGCTACAAGGTAAACCGGTTTATAACTACTTATCTCGAAGCTAGTATACGAACCAAGAATCAAAACTCACATTAATCAAGATAGAACAATTATCGTAAAACAATATAATACCATTCATGGCAAAAACAGTATTATACAAACAATACTTCAAAAGTATGTGTTTATAAAACTTGCCTGATGCTCTGGTCGTAGTAGGGGTCTGCGACGGTGTCTAATAATTTAAACAACGTCAACAACATACGATTAATCCCCCAAACGATCCACTTATAAACAAATGCTCGTGTACGTAAGCAATTCACAATCAAAGCACTTATTGGCTTATTTTAAACTCGTACTAAGTTCATGTTACTCGTCAAATACTTAAGTCGTAAGTTTGGTTTGAAACCAATCCTAGAATTCAAGTTATACTTAAAGACTTATAAGTTTGGTTTCTAAGTCGTGTTCTTAGGGGTTTTCACTTGCGCAACCTCGGCTTACGCATTTTTATAAAATCGAAAAATAACAATTTTAATGCGAAACCTTCGTAAAAATCTTACTAACTGTCCTTAACATTTTATCACCAAATTTCATAATTCTTAACCTCATTTAAGGGTCTCGGACTTAGCATCAAAGTGGTTACATTTCTGTGATAAAACTTCTCGAACTACTTTCACTAAAACTAGCATAACTCTTAAACCGTAAATCCTTTTGATATGATTCTCGTGGAAAAATAAACTAGACAACCATATCTTTACAACCATAGGCAGTGGTAAGTCCAGAAATTATTCTAAGGTGTTGGGTAAAACTGTTTTTATGAGACTACCGAAATTTCACCATTACAACGGCTATAAATCGAACATTTCCATTTTACGTACACTCCAAACAACCAACCAAGGCAACCCACACATCCTCAACATCAACATACATCCATTATAACCCTCTAAAGTCAGTGGTGAGACTCAAATCACACACCCATCATTTTACACATTTTATTCAACCAAACAATCATAAAACTCCTTAATATGAACTTATCTTTATATAACATCAAAACCACATCAAAAACTCATATGAACTCAAAGGTGGGTTAGGGTTCGTACTTTCTTGGAAGCTCTAACAACACTATCAAGTGTTTATAAACCTTTAACAAGCTCTAAATATTCCTTAGGAAGCTTAAACCTTAAGATCAAAACAAGAAAATCATGTAAGTTATCTTCATCACTATTCATGCTCATCTTTGGAAGCATTTTTGACATTGCTAGGATTCAAGTTTGAAGCTCAAATTTTTACCATACCTTATTCTCCTTATTAGATTTCATTTAAGGCATAGATCATGAAAAACAAAGCTTGGGAGCTAGGGTTTTGATTTTGAATTAAATGAAAGGACCGAATGCTTCTAATGGGGTTGTGGTGGTGTTTTTGCTTCTTTTCTCTCTTGCTCTCCCTTTTTGACTAGTTGGTAATGATATTGTGATATGTATTTATGATGTATAATCAGCTATGTCACTCTTTTAATCCACTTGCCAAGCTTGTGTGGTGTGCAAAATGTAATGACATGAAGCCTTGTTTGCTTATTCTTGATCAAACACCTCATTATTCCACTTTCTTTTCATTTCTTGTTTTCTTTTCCACCAATATTTACTTGATATAAAACCCTAGATGATCATGCATTGTTTTCAATCTCATTACATATTTAATCCATAATTTGTTTCGTGTTCGCTTTATCGCTTAATCTCGTTATAAAGTTCTAGCGATTTCTAGAACGCTCGTTATACTAACTCGATGGTTTTCGTTCTAAATCCTCAAATCATATTTAATAAAAATATAGACCTTAACTCCTTGATATAATAATTCACTTGTCTTGATCGCATTGATATGCTCTTCACTGCTCGGTTAAATTTTCCATATAAACAAAGTTCAAATTTTCTGAATTCCAATCGCGTTTACATACACTTAATTGCTTCGTAGATCACTAATATAACCTCAAAATATCCATTTCCTATCCCGTACATAGGGAAACATGAAAAATTTTCTTAGTCCTCAAATCACTATTCATCCATGCAAATCAATATTCATCCCTCAAACGAGAATTTTTCTCAAGTACAGAAATTCAAGTTATTACAGGCTTCCTCTATTTTTTTAGGTTCCATTACAGAGAGGAACCTTGAATAATTACATTGATTCTGAGAGCCCCTTCTAGTTCTTAGACCAACATTTGGATCACCAATGATCAGCTCAAAAGGATGAGCTCTATTCCAAACTATCTGTCTGGGAAGATTAGATCTAGATGATTTGCCTTGTTCTTCATTGGGATGTTGTGTGTGACTAGTTGATCCTTTGTTATCTCCCCCTGAGTTGTTGCCAGGTTGACTTGAGGATTGTTCAGGAGTGTTAGTGGTGTCTTAGGTATTTTTATTATTTCCACCACCATCACCCTGATCATTATCATCATTGTCATTATTATCACCAGCATATTGAGTATGGAATACACACAAGAAAATACAGAAGGGGGGTGAATGTATTTTCAAACCTTTGTTTCGATTTAGCTTAGAGAACAGTTTGTTTGAATGTTTGAATCTATTTTTGTGTATGTGTAGCTAGGTGTGTGTTTGTGTTTAACAGAATATATATGTGCGGAAATAAAACACAAGAATACAAGAACTTTAATCTAACGTTGTATTAGATAAAGATTTTACTACAATATGTAAATACAAATGTTAGTATTCTCAGCTTCATTTCTCAGAGAGATGTTTTCTAAAAATTACAATGAAAAACTTCTTATGCTAAAGAAGTGAGGTTGTATACTTATAGAACATGTGTACAGCCTACTTACTACAAATGTAGTGACAGACAAATACACTTTCTAACTTGTCTATCCCTATTTGGTACACGTCTGGGCAGTTTTTAATTTGACCATTTCTTTAAGCTGCTCAGATCCACTACTTTAGCACCTTATCTCCTTTATCATCTCTATAAGCTTCTTTGTAGACTTTCCATGCACACTTTGTAGTACTGTGGTCCTGAAAGTGTCTTGGCTTGCTACAGGTTTCTGACTTGTACATCTTCAGTATTTTTTCTTCAAGAAACCATTCGAGAAATGACTAAGTACTTAATTCGAGAACTAGAATTGAGTAGATCGATAACTCTGAGTTCTCGAACAAGCTTTTCTTGACATATCGAATCACTTCTTGAATGAGTCTTTTCTTCAGGAATCCTTGTCTTCTCGAATAGAGCATTTTACTTCTCGAATCCCTGAGATATGGAATAGCTTCCTGAGTCCTTGAGATATCGAATGTAACTTTGACTTATTGACCTTTTGAGAACTCAAATGATACTTTGATTTGTTGACTCCTTGAGTTCTCAAATACGGTATTAGACAAGTCGAATCCCTGAGTTATCAAATGAGACTTTGACTTGTTGACTCTTTAAGATATCGAACAGTGTCTTTTGACATATCAAATCCATGACTTCTTGAATGCTCAACTCCTTGAATAGATCAAAATACTTCTCGAATTAGTACTTACGCAAATCTTCAATCTTCAAATTCCCACTGTGTTTATTTCTGTAGCCTTGTTCTTCAAGCTTGAGGCATGATCTCTGGATATTCTTTCAAGCATTATTTCATGACTTAATTTATACAAATACACTGCTACAAATTTGGTACCTATTACAAGTACTAAATACAAGTAAAAACTCTATAACTAGAGGGTTCCCCAATTAAGGGGTCATGTAAGTAATGCTTTGCATTACAAACAATTAGGCTTGTTATTAGATGTATACAGACATGCCTCTGTGACTAACAATCTCCCCCAAATTGTGAGTAAGACCATTAGTCACAATTTCATGTCTGATAACAAGCCTAACATACATAAAGATAAGGCTTGCAAAGTATAGGTATGAAATTGATTGACAGAATGGATAAAACTACAAAGAAACACTCTTACAGTTATGAAGAAATACTGGCCATTTTCCATTGAGTTCATCCTTTGAGCTTTGGATTGTAGGTCATCATTTTTCTTTTTTTCCTCTTCTTCTTTAGATTTCTTTGCATTTTCCTCCATTGCCAGAATAAAGTCTTCCATGGCAGTGAGTTCTTCAATTAGAAGGGAGCCTGATAGATCTCTGATTACTTTACTCAATTTGGCTTCAGAGTAGGCACTAATATAGTCCATTCTGATCTTCACAGTTCTTCCATTTTTCTTGTATTCCATAGTGTAAGCATTGAATTTGACTTTGCATAAACCCTTAGCCCTTATCTCATCAGCCTTAGCTTCAATAGAAGCAAACTCCTCTTCACTCTTTCTCATCTTCTCTTCACTCTCCCTTCTCAACACCTCTTCATGGTCTCTCTTCTTTTTTTACAAAATTGCAAGTTCTAGCTTCCAAACTCTCTCTACCTTATCTTAAATATTCAACATTGCAATTATTCTTTCAATATCATACAGTTTGCCCTAATGTTGACACATCCCTTGCTTGAATTTCTTCTGTCTGCCATCAAAATATTTGAACTCTAAACAGTCATCACCAATTGCCACATGGTAGATTCTCTGAGCTTGTAGAAATACCCATTGATCTTCATCATAATCTTCATCAAGAGGTGGCAAGTCTAGCCCTGGTACAATTGTGATGGCCTGGGATGCAAATGTCTTCATTTTCCTTGCCTTTTTGGCCATAAACTTGATTTTTAGCTTTTGCATCTTGTCACATAGTAGGAGTTTGTAGCCTTTGTCTTTGGACCATTGCAGTACACCATTAGTAGTTTGCTTGTGGAGACATACAGATGGTTTCTTGAGAGTTGTCTATGGCTTGAGTGGCAAGACAGTTTCAGAAGCCATAGGTTTAGATTTTAGTAAGTCATCACTAAGTACATCCACCCTAGACATAGAGCTTTGTGTTGTGTTGATAATACTGTTAGTGATGCTTAAGGCTTGATGTCTTTCACCCTTCCTTTTATATACTTGATCTCCACCTTTATCATCATCCCCTTTCTTTCCTTTGTCACTTTTCTTCTTCTTCTTCTTGTCTTCATCACCCTTATCACTCCTGTGATGTCTTCATATCCTATCACTCTTATCTTCATCTTCATCTTTCTTATTACTCCCACGCTTGGCTAGTTCAGGTATAGAACCTGTTGCAAGATATGATCTCAAATAGCATAGTGCCTCCAACTCCTCTGCAGTTCTACAAACTTTCTTCTTGGTTAACTATTCAATGATGGCATGAATCAATCTTTTGTTCTGGGGGATAAGATGTTTGGGAATGACCAGCTGATTGATGTCATCAATTCTTGTACCAGATTGATAGATGATGGTTTTTGGATTTGTGCACACTTCAGGCAATCTTAAAGGCTGACCATTTCTCAGATCATAAAATAAACTCTTAGTGTTCTCATTTGTCTTCTCAGTTAGCTTGAGCAATATGTCTATTTTAGTGTATTTTAAAGACTCTAAGGTAACATATAATAACTTTAACACCCCAACAAATACACTTAATTTTAAATCCACTAAAAATCAAATAAAACGATACAACTTCTCAAATAAAATATCTTACAATTCATAAATTAAAAATACATCTAAATTCTCCAAATATCGCAACTCGCACTCTTCCCAATAAGTAGCCCACCTAAATAAGATCACCTGCCGGTAGGAATAAGAAAAACAAAGAAATGACTAGTCAGTTTGTGTGTGTTTGGCCATTCTGGGAATTTGGGTGGTATTTGCTTTGTGCCATGCCCCTGTTTGTGTAAGATCGTCTCCCATGTTAGTAAGTAAATTACTTTGGATATAATTTGTAAGTGTAAGAGTATATGTAAGAATGTGATTAAATATTATCGGTTGTGCTTTCGTTATTAATTGTGATTATTATATATAAGAGTAATATATTTTGATTTTGATATGTGAGCACTTGTTTTTATATTGTGAGTTGAGTATCCATTTTATATTGTCTTATTCGCTAGGTCTCATTGTTCTTTATTCAGATATTCAATTTTGTTCTTAATATCATGATCTTAATCTTTGTTCAGTTATATTTTCATCATATTTAATTTTGTTTAGCTTGTGCTTTGCTTCATATCCGTATATGAGCCTTTCGCTCACTGCCGGTTCATTGTTTTTCTTATTCCTTCCGGCAGGTGATCTTATTTAGGTGGGCTATTTATTGGGAAGAGTGCGAGTTGCGATATTTGGAGAATTTAGATGTATTTTTAATTTATGAATTGTAAGATATTGGATTTTGAGAAGTTGTATCGTTTTATTCGATTTGTAGTAGATTTTAAAATTAAGTGTATTTGTCGGGATGTTACAATAAGTGTCATATCTTAGATTTGGTCACCATCATGATTTCTTTGATGAATACTTGGTCAAATCTCCTTAGCACAACAGTGAAGTAGTCACTTTGATCTTTCAAACTCCCGAGATACATTTGAGTATCACCTTTATCCTTTGACCCTGAGACTTGCAGAAATTCCAAGAAGGCTTCATCATGATAAACATCAAAATTGGCAACTTCTTGTAACTTGGCCTCAGTCACCACTTTCACTTCTATAGTCTTGGCATCTTCTACTTTGGAGGTTTGAGGTTGATTAGTTGGCATTGAACCTGCTATCACTGTGGATGTGATTAATTGTTTCTGGCCACTTAAAGTAGTGAGGTGCATAGTTGGTAGAGTAACAGTTGGCAAAGATGATTGAGATAGTTGAATTTGGATTAGATTTGTCTTTGCCCTTGGTTTTGGCAGCTTGAGTAGATTTGACTTGTTTGGCTTTAAAATCAGAGATTTTGAGATTAAGATCACTCTTCTCCCCCTTAGGCTTGGTGTTAGACACAGGTGCCTTTGATGAGACCTTGGGTTTGAAGAGGAGGCTGGTGGTTTGATAGAAATTAAGTCTCCAGTTTGAGGTAAGCCCATGTGTTGCATCATTGCAGAAAGCTTCTATTGTTGATTAAGAAGAACATCAGCATTAATGGTAGCTTGAGTGTCCAACTTGTTATTGAGAAGTACCACAGATTCTTTGAGCTCAGCATTTATAGTTTTGAGAGAGCTCACTTCTGACTCCTAACTGTCCATTTAAGACAACAAGTGTGCAGCCTTGAAACCAGATAGTTATTGCCCCTTGAGCCTTTCTACCTCAAACTTCTTCATATCATGCAGAGGAACCTCACTAAGTACTTTATCTCCATACTGGCTTTTCCACATGACATTGATGAAGGAGTTGGTGTCAATAGAGTGCTAGATTTGACTGTTCACCTTAGATGTGAGATCTTTAAATTTGTCATCCATATCCAATACAGCTAATCTTGTCTTCTGATTCTCCACCATGGATGCTTTGACATTCTTGATAAGGATGTCAAGTTGAGGGAAATCAACATTGAGCTTTGTGTTGATCTCATTCACTACCTTGGAGGTGTCTTTGCAAATATTTTCAATTTCTGATTTGACTCCCTTTCCAAGATAATGAGTAGCCTTCAAGCTTCCTTTGTATGCATCATTTATAGCTTCATAAACTTCTGTAGGTGAGAGAGTTTTGGCATTTGAGCTCAGTGAGATGAGATATTCTTCCCTCAGATATTGAAGTACTTCATCCAAGCTTACACTTCCAATACTGTTCATCTAGCCATCAACATTCCTCTCTCTCTCAGCCTCATCTACTATCTTTTCCTATTGCTCTTCTATATCTTTCTTGTGACAGAGTAGGATAGCCTCATAATCAGTATTTGGCATATTGGATGTGAGAAGGTTCTGGGCAATCTTTGAGATCTCATCAAGCTGTTCCACATTTAAGCAATTGAGTGCTTCATCCGTCAATTGTGGTGGAATAGATGATGATCCTGAGGCACTGTCATGTTGCACAGGCCTCAACCATTCTGAGAAAGTGGCCTGAACCAAGTAAGAGCTAGAGCTAGGCAAGCTAGACCCCTCAGTTACAGATGCAACTTCTGTAACCAGATGGAATGACTCTCCCAATGTTGTCTCCACAGAAGTGGGATGAGTTACAACATTAGGTGACATAGGCATAGAGTCTCTAGTACAAACTAGTGGAACCTCTGTGTTTTTGATGGTGTCATCAAGAGATGCCCCAGCATGCATTCCCTCACCAACTAAATGTGGGTTCTGGGTGGTGAGCAAGGTGTCATGTGCCAAGTCACTTCAATTCATTGGCTCATTAAGAGAAAAGAATTCTTGATGATCAATGCCTTGCTCCTCAATTGTTTGAGTTGCAGGCTATACAGAAATATTAGTTGTAGATTCTGGAAGAGAAGTGTCTTGTAGAGTAGATTTTGGCAACTTTCCCTGAGAAATAGAGGGATTTTCAAATATGATGTGCTCTCCATTTAGTGTTGTCTCAACCTTATCACTCCCATGTGCAGACTCTTTACAAAAAGGTGAATTGGGGAGAATGCTTGATTCTATAGATGTACCCAGTTGAGAGAGTACTTCTAGTGAGCTGTTTGCCCCTGATTTTAAAACTTCAACCATTTGTGTGACTGAGGAGGTGGTTTATTTAGATTTTTTCTTCTCTGGCTTCTGTAAGGGTGACACAGGTTCCTCACTTTCTAAGCCTAATTCAGCATTCAAAGCTACCTCTGTTAACATGTTCAATGGTTTAAAAGCAACTTGTTTTCTCTTCTTCTGCTTTTTACTAACATCACCATTTTGAGAGGATAATGCAGTTGGCTCAGTGTTTGGTAGAGTGTTTGGTTGAGGGGGTTGGTTAGCAGGCTCTGGGTTAGGAGTTTGTTCTAATTGCTTGGGCTTTACTGACTCAGATTTTGAGGCAAATATTGGCTGTGTTAGTGGTTAAGATTGGAAAATCCCCTGCATATGAGAAGTGATTTCAAGCCTTACATCCACATCATTTCTAGAGTCCAAATTTCCAAAAATGACTTTGGACATGGACTTAGAATAGCCTATTCTAGATTTATCTAATCCAGGAAAATCAGTCAAATTATCATCTAAATAATAAGTACAGAATGAATGAATCTGGGAAAGAAAATGTCATTACCTCGCTTGGTTGTGTTCTTACCAAGCTTCCCATACAGCTCCTGCATAATGAGCTTTCTAACATCCACCTTTCTACCACAGGCCAATGAATACCCAATTTGTTGAACTGGTGCACTCAATTGGTCGAAGATGGATTTCCTTCCACTGAAGACTTGAAGCAGTGTTACAAACACATAGCTCCACTCCTTCCTTAGGAATTTCTGTTCAGATTTCCAACCTTGATTGTGTCTGAGTACCTAATGAAGTCAAAGAATTCTTCCAGCTGGGCATCAGTCACTAGGTTTTCATACTCATCTTGGTAAAGATCCAGTGCTTTGCTCATATCCTCAGAGATGGTAGTGAACTCTTTACCCAGAACAATGCAGTTGATGACATAGCCTAGGCCACCATTTGCAAGAGCAATTGACTCAATTATAGCAGAACCCCAAAACTGTTCTAGGACGTCTGGATACAGAGTTGGGTTGGCTGAAAGTGCGCCCTTGATATACGACTCAGACATCCATCGAATGAAGCATTTGTAGTTAGGGTTTGTGGCCTCTACATCCCTAGTGATAGCGATGTAGTTGGTAGTAGCAGGTAGGTTGAATTATCTGTTTGCCATTTGTATTGGATTGGAGAAGAAATTGAAGTTTGAAGAAGAAGTTTAGCTTTTTGCACTAAGGGTTTTCAGAGTGGTTGAGAGATGCTTAAGAAATCGAATGAAATGAATAGAATAGTTGTGGAATTTTATAAGTATGAGACACTTGAATTGTCGATTAGATATATGTTTTGTATCGATAAGTCAGACATTCGATAAGTGTAGAACAACTATTCGATAAGTCAAGAATGGATTATTCGATAACTCAAGTAGGTAGTGTTGGGCTTGCTAAGCGAGCCTTAACTCCACATTAGTATGATATTGTACGCTTTAGGCCGAGTCCGCACGGAATTGATTTTGGGTACTCCCAAAAGGCCTCATTCTAATGGAGTTAATCTGGCTACTTATAAACTAGCAATCTGCCCCTCCCACAAACGATGTGGGACAACTCTTAACAATCTCCTCCTTCACACATCGGGCTCGACAATTGTCAAATCCGCCACCATTCTGTATGACCTGCTCCCCTTGACCCATACTAGAAGTTCCTGACCATCTGGCTCCCCCTGGGCTCATACTGGAAGGTCCACCTGCTCCCCCTTAAGCCCAACCTGGGATAGCCCATCTGCCTCTTCTTGGATCCATTCTGGAAGCCCATCTGAGATTGTTCTGGACCGTTACAACCTGGAGCTCTGATACCACTTGTTGGGCTTGCTAAGTGAGCCTTAACTCCACATTAGTATGATATTGTCTGTTTTTGGCCGAGCCCGCACGGATTTGATTTTGGGTACTCCTAAAAGGCCTCATTCTAATGGAGTTAATCTGGCTACTTTTAAACTAGCAATCTGCCCCTCCCACAAACGATGTGAGACAACTCCTAACAGGTAGTAACCCACAACTTGCAGTTTATCCAATTTAAAATAACTTTAAATTGAATAAAACATGTTTTTTTGAGTGAGTTAAAATTTCAGACAAAAATCCAAAAACGGTTGAAATTCAGCGAGAATTCAGCCTTTTAAAATGATTCGAGAACTCCAAATACACTATTCTAGAACTCAGCCATTAGAGAACTAAGATAGCATATTCGAGAAGTCTAGTATGTTCCTATTCGATATCTCAAAAAGACTCTTATTCGAGAACTCAAGAGTGCTCAAAAGGCTTGATCAAGATGTCAAGGAGGGACATAAAATAAATCATTAGAGAAGTCAGACTTATTGAAATATACTTTCACTCATAAAATTCAATTTTCACTATCTTTTAAAATTTACCAGAAGTATTCAATGAAGAATATTCTAGTAAATTAAATAGTGATTTTCTTAAAATTTAATAAAAATTTTAAGCTAAGTAAAAATGTTTTTTCAACATATGCAACAGACTTGAAATATTTATAAATCATATTTTAGCCAACACATACTTCAAAAAAATTGAGTATTTAAATAAAGTAAGTGTTTACTGCTGCAAAAATATAGTTGATATTTTCACTTAGCCAGATTCTAAAGAATTCAACATTCCAATCTCATTAACCACCAACCTTGTGAAGGTGGCTTCATCTAATGGATTAGTGAATATATCAGCTAATTTTTTATCTGTGGGACATAATGTAACTCAGTGGTTCCATTAGTTTCATGTTCCCTAATAAAGTGATATCTGATATCAATGTGCTTTGTTCTAGAATGATTAACAGGATTTGCAACTAAAGAGATTGCACTTGTGTTGTCACGCATGATAAGAATCTTTTCCAACACAAGTCCATAATCTCTGAGTTGATTTCTAATCCAAAGCACTTGCGCAGAGCAACTCCCAGCAGCTATGTATTCAGCCTCAGCTGTGGAAGTTGACACAGATTGTTGTTTCTTGCCAGACCAAGAGACTAACCTTTGTCCAAGGAACTGTCAGCTACCTGAGGTGCTTTTCCAATCCACTCTGCATCCAGCATAATCAACATCAGAATAACCAACCAGATTGAACCCTGTGTCCTTAGGATACCATAAACCCAAGTTTGGAGTGCCCTTCAGATATCTAAAGATCTTTTTGATAGCAATCATGTATGATTGCTTTGGATTTTACTGAAATCTTGCACACAGACATGTTGCAAACATGATGCCTGGCCTACTCGCAGTGAGATAGAGTAGAGAACCAACCATGCCTCTATAGACTGAAATATCTACTTTCTTGCCCTTAGCATTTTCATCCAATTTAGTGGCAGTGGCCATGGGTGTCTTTGCAGGTGAGCAATCTTCCAAATCAAACTTCGTCAACAAATCCTTGATGTACTTGGTTTGACTGATAAAGATACCATCCTTTCTCTGACTAACTTGCAATCCAAAAAAAAATGTTAACTCTCCCATCATGCTCATCTTATATCTGCTTTGCATGAGTTTAGAGAATCGTTCACATAGCTTCTCATTTGTAGAACCAAATATGATATCTTCCACATAGATCTGAACCAGGATAATATCATTACCATGTTTCTTATAAAATAGTGTCTTGTCCAATGTGCCTGTAGTGAAATGATTTTCAAGTAGAAATTGTGACAGAGAGTCATACCATGCCCTTGGAGCATGTTTAAGCCCATATAATGCCTTAAGAAATCTGTAGACAAATTCTGGGAAATATGGATCCTCAAAGCGAGGTGGTTGTTGCACATGTACCTCTTCTTCCAGTTCTCCATTCAGAAATGCACTCGTGACATCCATTTGATATACTTTAAAATTTGAATGTGCAGCAAATGCCAAGAAAATTCTGATGGCTTCCAATCTAGCAACAGGGGTAAAAGTCTCATCATAATCGATGTCTTCCTGTTGAGAATAACCTTTTGTAACCAACCTTGCTTTGTTTCATACAATCACACAATTTTCATCCATCTTATTTTTTAGAACCCATTTTGTTCCAACAATGGTTCTATCCTTTGGTGCAGGCACTAATCTCATACTTTGTTCCTTTCAAATTGACTCAACTCCTCTCGCATAGTAATATTCCAGTCTAGATCCAACAGTGCATCATCAAGTTTCTTAGGTTCAGGAAACAACCAAAGAGATACTCATTTTTAGTTGCTCTTCTTGTTCTCACTCCTGCATTTGGATCTCTAATAATTTGCTCTGCAGTATGTGATCTATCCCATTTCCTTACATGCTCAGTTTGATTTCTCAAATTTGATATTGCTTCATCGTCCAAGATATGATCATCTTCATTTCCTCCCCTTGTGAAAGTTCTCCCATTCACAGGTGTGTCTTGCATGCTTGCATTCTCACTATTGATTGGCACAAACTCTTTTCTTGTTTCATCATTCACTGGAGTTTGTTGAGCTGTAGTCTCAACTTTAGTTTCAATCTCTTTATCAAAATCATCCATGTTTTCAAATCTTAATGGATCTCTATCTTCATCTTTGGCTTCTTCTAGACCAGGTAGTTTACTATCATCAAATGCCACATTTGTGCTTTCCATAACTTTCTTTTGACTGATGACGTAAACCTTGTAAGCAGTTCTCTCCATAGAATAGACAAAAATATTCCTTCAAATGTTTTTGCATCAAACTTTATAACATATTCAGAATTTTCCTTTAACATAAAGCATTTGCTTCCAAAAGCATGAATATGCTTGAGAGTAGGCTTATTTCCAGTCATCAAATTATAAGGTGTCTTTCTATTGTTTTTATTGATAAGGGTTCTGTTTTGAATGTAGCACGCAGTGCTCACAGCCTCAGCCCAAAAACATGTAGGCATCTTTGCATCAAGTAACATTGGCAACTCCATTTTGTTGTGGACTTCTTGGAGCTGAGAATTGTTGTGAAATGCCATTCTCTTTGCAGAATGCCTCATGGATTGCATTTCTGAACTCTGTTCCATTGTCACTCCTCAATGCAATCACACTTGCATTGTTGGACTTTTCTTCTTTATCAACTTTCTTTATGTGCACAATGATAACTTGTTGAGCCTCATCCTTTGATTCCAGAAATTTTACCCATGTATTCCTTGCAAAATCGTCAACCATTACCAAGGCATACTTCTTTCTTGCCAGTGACATAATATGGACAGGCCCAAACAAATCCATGTGAATTAGTTGTATGGGCTTAGTGATTAATGTCACTGTCTTTGACTTGTGGCTTGATCATTTCATCTTTCCTTTTTGACAAGCCTCATATACTCCTTCTTGAGAGAATTCAAGTGTAGGCATGCCTCTCACTAACTCTCTTTTGACTAAAGAGTTAATGGCCTTGAAGTTCAAGTGTGATAACTTATTATGCCATAGCCAGAAATCTTCATTTGATGTCATTGTGTAAAAGCAACAAATTTTGTTCTTGTTTGCAGAGTCCATATTGGCAACAAACAGGCTTCCTTTTCTTATTCCAGATAGAGCAAGTTCACCAGTCTTTTTGTGAGAGATCAAACATTCATCTTTGTCAAAATTCACTTTGAAACCCTTGTTAGTAAACTGACCAACACTCAGTAGATTATGCTTGAGTCCTCTAACCAGTGCTATATCTTCAATGATGACATTACCAACTTTCAACTTGCTATATCCCAATGTGTTACCAATGCTGTCATCACCAAAAGTAACCATAAGGCCAGCCTTTTCTTCATACTGTGATAGCAGTGTTGGTGTATACTGAAAATATTTATTTGAAGTATATACATTTATTTCTGGCCTATTTTATTGAGAATCATTTAAATGTTTACATGTTGTCTAAATATTATATATTGTGAATAATCTAGTATCAAATGGGATACAGAATATAAGATTATTAAATACGGTTTATATAATATAATATGATTCACAGCACAGGTGGTGTTAGACAATCCACTGGAATGGCTGTAGTATTATTTAGATTAGTTTATATTGACTAATAAATAATACTAGTATACTTTGTGTATATTGAACAGGATCAAATTTAGAATTGTTTCCTTATACTGATTAAGAAGGTGAACTAAGATTCTATGTTATTATTAATGCTTAGGTTCTTAATCCAGATATAGTAATTGACACGTGTATATTATTTACATGCTTTGATTTATATATGAAATAATTCTTTTGACTTATTTCATTATATTTTGGGTGATGAAATAATATATATGGTGAATATTATTTATTGAAGGAATCCATGTCCTGATAATATTCGGGTTAATGATGTCCCCTTAAAAGCTCAAAAAGATTTAATTATATGAAACCCTGCAGGTGGATTTATTCCGGCATAACTAAATAAAGGTTGAGTGGATGATCAAGGATAAAAGATATTAATTAAATGAATAATCAGTAATTTATTTAATTAATGGACATGCGATATTTTAAACATGGGGAATTTAATAAGCAAATAATATAGGAACCGAATTAATTAATTAAATTACGGTATTAGGAAAGGTAGTGCAAATATTAATTCTTTAGTGGATTGAATTAATATTTAATTACATTGGGCTAGGCTCAAGATGTAATTAGAAGGCCAACCTAATTGTCCATGATCCCTATTGTAGCCTATATATATTCTTATTCTCTTCTTGCGAGGGCTGGTCGAAAAAATTTGATAGCCACCCAGGAGCAAGAAGAGAGGTGAACTTGAGAAGACGAAGGCCACATTTCGCTCAAGGGAATTTAGGAATACAATAGAAGAGCGTGGAATCAACCGTTAACAAGGTGATTTTTCTATTCGTACTCGTTAATTTATTGTATCAAAAATCGCAGTGCCAAGATCTGATTGTCCCAACAATTGGTATCAAGTGCCTGGTTCAATGGTTCTGCGATTTTTGATACGATGTCCATGTCGTAATTATATATGCATGTATATAGTGGTTGGCTTGTATATTCTGTTTTGCAGGTTGTTATCCACTATTATGGCCATGTATATTTTAATTATGTGTTTGGATCCCACGTGGTTTAATCGTGGTTAATTTTTGTTTGGTTTCCACGTGGTTTATCGTGGTGGTAAAACACGAGGGTTGATCATGTTAGAATAGATTTACAAAATTAGTTTTGTATTAGATCTATTTTTTTGTAATTGTTTGTTGGATTTTATTAAGATCCGGATATTTTGTAACAATTACGTGCGATCGGAAATCGAAACGGAGACAAAAATTTGTCCGCTGCGTAGCTGTTGGTTCGTATTATTACTACAGAACAGTGGCTGTTGGAAAATTGATTCAGAACAGAATTCTGGCGACACAGGAGAAGCCGCGGCGCGTGAAAAAAACTGGTCAAAGGCGGTAATGCAGGTCAGACCTGCGTTACAGGTGTATTTGAACTGTAACGCAGGACGCACAGGCGCAACAGCCCTTCCAGGGCTGTAACGCAGGCAGAAACTGCGCAACAAGGGGGAGTAACGCCAGTACAGTCTGCGCAATAGCTGTTTTCTGGCAGAATTTGTTTTTTTCAACAGAACAGGGCTGGAAATTTTTCAAGGGGCCATAATAGTGGAAAAATTTTTATATTAATTTTTTCCACTGATTTTTGATTATTGATTTAAATAATTAATTATGTGTGTTGTTAATTATGTGTGTAATTATTTTTAAATTGCATGTTTAACATAATTAGGACGACATGGACATAGTATTTATTTATTATGCTTTAATCATGTATAGCATGCTGTTATGTTATGTGTTTTGTGTATTTTGAAACATGTGGACTGCGATTAAATAACATAAGGCAATGCATGTTAGATAAAATTCCTCAATTTTAAATAAAATACTAAGTGGGTGAGGGAATTAATTAGGAATTAAATCCCACGGTCTCCATTATTGTTTGTATGTAATTTTAACACTAAGACGAATATAAATTATATATAGTCCACCCTAACGTGGCATATGATTTATGGTGTCAGGTAGTGTTATGGATATTACTAGGACAAACTTCCTAAATTAATTACGAATATTGAAAGGTATACATGCCACACAACGTGGCATACCAAGTTTCATAGAATTCGATTAATTAGAAGGGTACCACTGATTAAATATAGATTTTTGATATTAAGAGAAAGGATGATTCTGTCTAGAAAGGGGTCTTAAGTGACGCCTCTTGACAATGCTCCCCCCGATCTAGGAATTATCCTATTATCGATTATTGATTTGAAATATTTAATGGTGGCATCCGGTCTTATTGCTATTAATTTAGGATTTGATAATGGTATGCACTTAGCTATGAAAAATAATATATAGTCCACCCTAACGTGGCGTATTATTTAGTAATAGGACCGAAGTAATATTTAAACTAATCAAGTGGTACATATGTCACCCATCGTGGCGTACCAGATACTTATGGTGTTTAAATATTAGTGCATTAATTTTAATTAATTGTTAGAGGAAACCAATAGGATTTAAGATTTATGCAACTATCTGATTATGTGTTACATGTATGATTCTCAGGATTAGATCATTATGGGCTTTAATCCACTATTCACCATACTTAAGGATAACAAACTTACTGGACCGAACTATATTGAATGGAAACGTAATTTGGACATAGTGTTAACTGCTGAGGAGTACAAATTTTATACTTATGAACCCAAGCCAGATCAGCCTGCTGAAGATGCTCCTGAAAGTGAGAAGGAGTATTATAAACGGTGGGTTAAGGCTGATGAGATGTCGCGATGTTACATTCTGGCAACAATGTCGGGTGTGTTGCAGCATCAGCATCAGACTATGCCCACTGCTTCAGATATGCTCTTTAATCTCAAGGAACTTTTTGGAGAACAGAATAGGGCTGCTAGGCAAGTAGCAATGAAGGCTTTAATGAACACTCAGATGGTTGAAGGAACACCTGTAAGGGATCATGTTCTCAGAATGATGTCTCATCTGAATGAGATAGAGATCCTTGGTGCTGATATTGATGGGGAAACCCAGATCGATATCATCCTTATGAGCTTGCCCAAAAGTTTTGAGCAGTTCCGCTTGAATTACACCATGAACAAAAGGATGTATAGTCTCGCGGAACTTCTGACAGAACTTCAGGCAGCTGAAGGACTCTTTAAGCAGAATGTTCAAGTGAATGTGACCGAGAAAGCTTCTTCATCTAAGCCAAAAAGTAAGAAGAAGAAAAAGACTCAGACACAGAAAGCTGGAAAGATTGCTAATGCACTGGGAGTTCAAGGTGGTGTGAAAAAGCCTAAGGGCAAGTGCTTCAGGTGCTAGCAGTCAGGTCACTGGAAACAGGATTGTCCTCTTCCTAAGAAGACAAACAATACTGGTATGTCTCTTTCTCTAGTTACAGAAACATATATAGCGGCTATATCTACGAGCACTTGGTGTGTAGATACAGGAGCCACTGACCATGTTTGTAACTCTATGCAGGGGTTCCAGCAATCCAGAATGCTAGAGATGGCGAGATATATGTGTTCATGGGAGATGCTACAAAAGTAGCAGTAGTTGCAGTTGGAATAATTACATTATCTTTTGGCGATGATAGGATTTTGGTTTTGAACAATTGTCTTTATGTACCTTCGTTTAGAAGGCATTTAATTTCGGTTTCTAAACTTGCCATGGATGGTTATTATGTTTGTTTGGATCGTAATGTTTCTATTATGATGAATAAACGAGTTATATGTTCTGGTACATTGCAAGACAATTTATATATTATTAATCCTATCCAACCAATGCTGCAACATAAGGAAACTAATAACATTCTTTCTAGCTCAAATAAAAGAAAGAAACCTTCTGAATTGAACCAAACATATCTTTGGCACTTAAGATTAGGTCATATTAACTTGAGGAGGATTCAAAGACTGGTAGTAGATGGGCCATTAGGCTCGTTGGTAGTGGAGCCATTTCCAGTTTGTGAATCCTGCTTGGAAGGTAAGATGACTAATAGGCCTTTTAAAGCAAAGGGGAATAGAGCTAAAGAAGTGTTAGAATTGGTTCATACTGATTTATGTGGACCTATGAGTATCCAAGCAAGAGGAGGTTATGAGTATTTTGTCACTTTCATTGACGATTATTCTAGATATGGGTACATTTATTTGTTGCGCCATAAGTCTGAGTGCTTTGAAAAATTCAAAGAGTACAAAGCAAGTGCGGAGAAGCGACATCTTGGAAAATGTATCAAGTCACTGCAATCAGATCGTGGTGGCGAATACTTGCTTGGAAAATTTAGGGAATATTTATCAGAAAATGGGATTGCATCCCAGTTGTCTGCACCTGGCACACCTCAGCAGAATGGTGTAGCAGAGAGAAGGAATCGGACTCTTTTAGAGAGTGTTAGATCGATGATGAGTTATTCAGATTTACCCAAGTCGTTCTGGGGATATGCTATAGAAACAGCGGCTTACCTTCTAAACTTGGTACCTTCTAAGTCGGTTCCCAAGACTCCAATAGAATTGTGGACTGGTAGCAAACCAAGTCTAAGACATATTCGGATTTGGGGTTGTCCAACACATGTGCTGAACAAGAACGCGACTAAGTTAGAATCTCGTACAGAAGTAAGGCTGTTTGTAGGCTATCCGATGGGAACGAAAGGTTATTCATTTTATAATCCTAGGGATCGAGATATCATTGTTAGCACCAATGCTAGATTCTTAGAAGAAGACTATATAATGAACCACAAACCCATGAGTAGTATCGTTTTAGAGGAACTAGTGGGAGGGACAGATAATCCCCAAGTGCCAATAGTACAAGTAGATTAACCACAAGAAAATGCACAACCTGTCACTAATACCACACCGGTGCTTCGTCGTAGTGGGAGGGTTGTTCAACAACCTGATAGATTCATGTTTTTGGGAGAGTCCTCGGACTTGGTCTCTGGTGAACATGATGAGGATCCCAGGACATACGAAGAAGCAATTCTAGATAAAGATGCAGATCTTTTGCAAAAGGCAATGGAATCTGAGATGGAATCTATGTATTCTAATCAAGTTTGGGAGCTCGTGGAACCACCCAAAGGTGTAAAACCCATTGGATGTATGTGGATCTACAAGAAGAAAAGAGAATCTGACAAAAGGGTGAAAGCCTGGAAAGCACGACTTGTTGCGAAAGGGTATACTCAGAAAGAAGGGATCGATTATGAGGAAACCTTTTCGCCGGTTGTTATGCTTAAGTCGATCCGGAATCTTTTATCTATAGCAGCTCATCTCGATTATGAGATTTGGCAAATGGATGTCAAGACAGCTTTCCTTAATGGAAGTCTTGAGGAAACCATCTATATGCAACAACCAAAAGGGTTCATTAAGCAAGGCCAAGAGCATCTTGTTTGTAAGCTTAAGAGGTCTATTTATGGACTAAAACAAGCTTCTAGGGACTGGAATATTCGTTTTGATCAGGCAGTCCAGTCATATGGATTTGATCAAAGTCCAAGCGAATCATGTGTGTATAAGAGAAGTGAGGGTAATGCAGTGGTTTTTCTAGTACTGTATGTGGATGACATTTTACTCATTGGAAACAATGTTAAGATGTTGTCATCAGTAAAGGCATGGTTGTTCAAACAATTTGAAATGAAGGACTTAGGTGAAGCGGCATACATCCTTGGGATCAAAGTAATAAGGGATCGTAAGAAAAGGATGTTGGCTTTATCTCAAGAGCCCTACATTGATGAAGTATTAGCTCGTTTTAACATGCAGAACTCTAAGAAAGGTTTTCTACCTTTTAAGCATGGAGTGGCTCTATCCAAGGAGCAGTGTCCTTCGACACCTAAGGATATAGAGAGCATGAAAGCAGTTCCTTATGCTTCGGCATGTGGAAGCTTAATGTATGCTATGTTATGTACGAGGTCTGACATCTGCTTTGCTGTAGGCATGGTTAGTAGATATCAGTCAAACCCAGGTCAGGAACATTGGAGTGCAGTACAAACTATACTCAAGTACCTGAGAAGGACTAAGGAGTATATGTTAATTTACAAGGCCTCAGATCTATTTCCTTTGGGATATACTGATTCAGATTTTCAATCAGATAGGGATAAGAGGAAATTGACCTCGGGATATGTTTTTACTTTGGGAGGTGGAGCCGTTATATGGAGGAGTGTAAAGCAGAAATGCATTGCAGACTCTACCATGGAAGCCGAGTACGTGGCGGCCTCTGAGGCTGCAAAGGAGGGTGTATGGTTCAGGAACTTCCTTTTGGACTTGGATGTGGTACCTAATTTGCCTAGGAGCTTGACAGTGTATTGTGATAACACTGGTGCTGTGTCAAATTCGAAGGAACCGCGAGACCACAAAGCAGCTAAACATATTGAACGTAAGTATCATCTCATACGAGGAATCGTAAAGCGAGGAGATATAGTTGTGGCTCACATATCATCAGAAGACAACCGGGCAGATCCTTTCACAAAGAGCTTGCCAGCCAAAGTTTTTGACAGGCATGTGGAAGCGATAGGAGTCAGATGGATAGACACATAGTTTTTGTAATAGTGGATTAAATAAACACTGATATACTCATAGAATATTTTGAGTATAAGTGGGAGATTGTTGGTGTATACTGAAAATATTTATTTGAAATATATACATTTATTTCTGGCATATTTTATTGAGAATCATTTAAATGTTTACATGTTGTCTAAATATTATATATTGTGAATAATCTAGTATCAAATGGGATACAGAATATTAGATTATTAAATACGGTTTATATAATATAATATGATTCACAGCACAGGTGGTGTTAGACAATCCACTGGAATGGTTGTAGTATTATTTAGATTAGTTTATATTGACTAATAAATAATACTAGTATACTTTGTGTATATTGAACAAGATCAAATTTAGAATTGTTCCCTTATACTGATTAAGAAGGTGAACTAAGATTCTATGTTATTATTAATGCTTAGGTTCTTAATCCAGATATAGTAATTGACACGTGTATATTATTTACATGCTTTGATTTATATATGAAATAATTTTTTTGATTTATTTCATTATATTTTGGGTGATGAAATAATATATATGGTGAATATTATTTATTGAAGGAATCCATGTCCTGATAATATTCGGGTTAATGATGTCCCCTTAAAAGCTCAAAAAGATTTAATTATGTGAAACCCTGCAGGTGGATTTATTCCGGCATAATTAAATAAAGGTTGAGTGGATGATCAAGGATAAAAGATATTAATTAAATGAATTATCAGTAATTTATTTAATTAATGGACATGCGATATTTTAAACATGGGGAATTTAATAAGCAAATAATATTGGAACCGAATTAATTAATTAAATTACGGTATTAGGAAAGGTAGTGCAAATATTAATTCTTTAGTGGATTGAATTAATATTTAATTACATTGGGCTAGGCTCAAGATGTAATTAGAAGGCCAACCTAATTGTCCATGATCCCTATTGTAGCCTATATATATTCTTATTCTCTTCTTGCGAGGGCTGGTCGAAAAAATTTGATAGCCACCCAGGAGCAAGAAGAGAGGTGAACTTGAGAAGACGAAGGCCACACTTCGCTCAAGGGAATTTGGGAATACAATAGAAGAGCGTGGAATCAACCGTTAACAAGGTGATTTTTCTATTCGTACTCGTTAATTTATTGTATCAAAAATCGCAGTGCCAAGATCTGATTGTCCCAACAAGCAGGGCCATATCACCAGTCATATGGTTTGAGCATCCACTGTCCCACACCCAAATGACTTTCTTTTCTTTTTCTTTGCCCTGCAAACACAAGTGTTTTACTTCTTTTTCGGTACCCAAACAAGTTTTGGTCCACCTGGCTTAGAAATAGATTTATCATAAACAGCATGCTTATCAACTTTTTTATTGCAGTATTCTTATCACAGCTAGGAGCCTTAGAACTTGAGTTCTCAGACTTGGGTGACAGAGGTACCTTCATAGCTCTAGAAGGACTTGAAAAATTTGACCTTGTGTAGTGTGTGTGTGAATTGTGACTGATACAACCATCAATGAATTGTCTTCTCAAATTGAAACAACTAGTCATAACATTCATCTTGCATGGCATACGGTCATATTTATCACAGAATAGAGAATCTCTATGTCTTAAATGCACAAAGCAATCATAGAAAGGTTTAGGCACACTACCTACAGGTTTCTGCAAGCATGAGTTAAATGATTAGTTCTAAAACAGTTTGTACATGTTTTTCTAGAGGCATTAGGCACATAAGCATAGTTGGTATCTTTGTTAATCCCTAGTTTGCCATTTCTGTTTTGTTTCTTCTTAGCCACATTCTTCACAGATTCATTCTTTTTAGCTGGTTCAAACTTGACAGATTTTGCAGATTTAGCTCCAACTCCAACAGGCTTCTTAGTTCCCACTTTGACACTCTCATTTTTAGAGGGTGCTGGTTGTTCACTTGATTGTTCTTCATCTTCATCAACCAACATTTGCTTGATGAGTAATGCTTCCTCATCAATTTCAAGTGTTGGTTCTTTAAAGATAGGTGCCTTAGCATTTTTCAAAATATAAGGCACATTCTCATGACCAACCTTGTCATCATCAAAGACAGCACAACCTTTCCTCTTTTCCAGAGTGTCATAGTCAAAACTAATAGCAGCCTATGCATTCTCTTGATGTTTCTCATGATAGGACTGCAATAAGCTAGAAGAGTTCTTAAAGGTTATAAATTTGAATTTATTCTCAGCAATTTCATCCCTAAGAGCCTTTTCAATCTGACTAGCACATAGAACCTTATTATCTAGATATTCAATCTCTTTCTTAAGGTTTTCTACTTGCACAGCAGTTCGCTCTAATTCCTCATTCCTTTTGTTTAAAAATTCATTCCTATCAGACAGTTTCTCAATCTCTTCATTAGCAACAATCATACTAGTATAAATATTAAACATCTTAATAGATAATTGTTCAACAACATGCTTATATTAGAAACAAACATATCTATGGTAGTGAGAGATGGTACCTGAGAGTCTGATGAAGATGTTTCTTCCTTGGAATTTGCCATCAAGGCATAGTTGCAGAATTCTTGTTCTTCTTCATCACTATCAGTATCATCCCAACACTTCCTTTCAGCTATGTAGGCCTTGCCTGGTGTTTTCTTTCTAAGAAGGGCCTCATACTTAGCCATGAAAGCAAATAATATGTTTTATATGGCATCTAATTCTTCAAGAGTATAGAACTCATCTTCTTCCTATTTCCTCCGCAACAGTCTCAGCCATTTCCACTTCAGGTTCTTCATCCACTATCTCTTCAATTCTTAGATGGCTTGTAGAAGCTTCAAGATCTTAGATAGATTTGTTCACAATCAAGGCACATGATGTATTGACCATCTTGCCTTGGTTGGCTTGCATAGCTCTTTTTTAAAGAAGCTCCAGCTCATGTGTCTTCAACACACCATAGAGCACATCATAAGTGACTTTGTTCAAATCACTTTCTCTTAGAGAAATAATCCTTTCCTCTAGGTGGTTGGGTGAAGAGAGTAGAAACTTCTTATTCAGCTCCTTGATGCTGTAGACTTTTCCATTCATTTGAAGCTCAGTCACCAACCTGTGAAATCTCTCAAAAATCTCAGTGATGCTTTCTTTTGGCTGAGCCATGAAAGCCTCATACTGTGTGACCAATATCTTTTTTCTGTTTTCTCTAACCTCCTCTATCCCTTCACACAATATCTCAATATGATCCCACATCTCTTTTGTTGTTGTGCATGTAGCTATGTTGGCAAACATTGACAGCTTCATAAAATCTATGATCAACAGCATGAGATCGCTGTCAAGAGTAACCTTCTCTTTCTCTGTTTCTGTCCATTTGGATGGATCTTTGGCAATATAGGATCTTGGGATGGTCACAGTTCCAATAGTCTTCTCAGCAATCTCTTGTTGTGGAACAAATGGACCATTCTTGAGAATCTCAGGATATAGAGGGTTAACAGCTTTGATGAACAACATCATCTTGATTTTCCAGAGGTTGTAGTTCTCTTTATCAAACTTTGGGACCTTCACCATTCCTGTTGTCTTTAGTGTATTCATGATGATATTTATCTGTTTTGATTAGCAGCCTCCTCTGATACCACTTGTTAAGTATGGAATACACACAAGAAAATACAGAAGGGGGGGTGAATGTATTTTCAAACTTTTCTTTCTAATTAACTTAGAGAACAGTTTGTTTGAATGTTTGAATCTGTGTTTGTGTATGTGTAGCTAAGTTTGTGTTTATTTTTAATAGAATATATATGTGTAGAAATAAAACACAAGAACACAAGCACTTACTTTAATCTTACATTGTATTAGACAAAGATTTTACTACAATCTGTGAGTACAAATGTTAGTATTCTCAGCTTCGTTTCTCAGCGAGATGTTTTCCAAGAAATTAAAATGAAAAACTTCTCATGCTAAAGAAGTGAGGTTGTACACTTATAGAACATGTGTACAGCCTACTTACTACAAATGTAATGACAGATAAATACACTTTCTAACTTGTCTATCCCTATTTGGTACACGCCTGGGTAGTTTGTAATTTGACCATTTCTTTAACCTACTCAGATCCACTACTTTAGTAGCTTGTCTCCTTTATCATCTCTCTAAGCTTCTTTGTAAACTTTCCATGTCACTTTACAGTCACTACACCATAAACAGCCTACGGTAACACAAAAAAATGTTACAGCAGGTACATTATATGTTACCTTAGGCCCATAAAGTAGCTAAGGTAACATTTTTCTAGTGATAGCTCTCAGCATGTTGCCTTAGGTGTCTGAGGTAACATTTTTGATCCCTAAGGTAACATGTAGTTTTATGTTACCTTAGCTTGCTATAGCGACAAAAGTGAGGTCTACGGCAACATAATATATATGTTACCTTAGAGACCTAGATTTTTTTTAAAACAATGGGGCCCGCATTGGGGCCCACAATGGGTACCACTATGGGCCTCACTGTGGGCCCCACTTTTTGGGCCACTTTTGTTGGCAATATTGTTTGACCTAGTGCAACATTTTTTTTTGTTACATTAGCTTTTATGTAGCAACATTTCTATTAGCTAATGTAACATCTTTTCCAGAAAAAAATTGAAAATAGCTACTACAAATATTATACATCCCTAAATGACTTGTTCAATTCGATAACCATTCCAAAAATTACATCTATAATCCAAACATACTAAACAAACTCCCAAACATGCACCAAACATTCTAAACTAATTCACTACTACATAGTCAACAACACACTAACAGTTCACAAACTTAATTAAAAACAACTAGGAGTAATGCCAGAAATATTATAATTTTGAATCATAGAAGGCAGGGAGTAATGCCAGCCTTTTTTTCTCCCTTGATCTTTTCCAAATGCTGGAGTCATTTCCAAATGTTGGCCATAATTAAGGATGCCACCATTGCTGCTAACTCTTATTATTTCCAGAAAGGCTATAGCCAATAAATAAGTTGCCTTGACACATGTACTCAATAAATAAACAAACTTTTTTACACCATAAGAGTATAAAACCACGAAATGCGATCAACACCCTGATTAGCTAAAAAATAAATAAAAAAAAGAACTAACCTGATTAGATTGAGCAAAATTATCTTACAGACCACCAAGTAGCAGGAAATTTATGCTTTAGTGTTGTCATGGCCATGTAAAAACCTTTACACTACTAAGATGAGATGCCTCCATAACCATGTAAAATGCAATAAAACAGCTTTTTTAGAACACCGTAGGCAGTTAGAAATCTGTGATGGAAAAATAACTTACATCCTAGCCGAAGGTGATTCACCCTCTGGAACAATTTTCTGCCATGCATATGGTTTCTGAGCAGTATCCAAAGCCCAAGCATCTGATAGCACTCTTTTTCCTGGAGGAAACACAATTTACTCGTATGAAGGTGAGAATATAATTAAGAATTGAAAGTAAATAACGAGATTATGTTTACAAATTTCAGATTTAGGCATTTAATAAACATTACACCAAGGGAATAGGCGCTGACATAAGTTTTGTTTACTAATAATTAACTTTTCTCGAATATAGTCACAGAAATAGAAGGACAATGGTCACGAAAATAGAAGGCATATTGGTTATGAAGAACTTAGAGATGATCAGAGCCCTTGTATCTGATAAACGTGAAACGTGAATAAACATCTCATATGATAAATATAAAGACAAAGTGAACTTACCATCACTACCGCTAACAGTAACAAGATATCTCTGAGCAACCAAGTCCATTACATGACCGTATCGAGGACCAGGACTTCTCCTTGAACAATAATTCTTCATTATCAGCAGCCAAGTGAAATTCATGACATCTCCAACATTAGTGAAGCTTCAAATTATGAAAATCATACAGAAAGCTACCTATGTCATTTGTATTTATCGTTTTTCATGTCCAGAACATAAAGATCATCTGTTGAATGATATATCCACTTTAACATAATCACATTTTAACCGCAAACCAGTGCAACAGAGAAGAAAGATTAAGTGAAACACTGACTAGTGAACAGGATGCTTAAGAATAAAAAGTTATGTGCACCACATCATAACACTTATTCCTTAAATATGGCCTGTATGTTATCCCATCAACAACTGTGTTACGTCTGATGAGCATTACAGATTTATGACTTCTGCAACAAACAATTTGAAAAAGTAAGTGTCACTGAAACACATAGAAATACCCAAAGCACTGATAGTTACATGAAGCTCATGAATACAATTCCTGGTCCCTATAGTTCCTCTGCATTCTAGAACCAAATTCAATTTACGCATACATATTCAACTAGTGTGAGGGTAACATTCACCAGAAAATATATTTTACAAAAATAATAAGAGGCTGAAATTTAAAATAAACACAAATAACCATATATTGACAGTTAAATGATACTTGAGAATGGCAACATTTGATCAAACATTTGCTATAATTTGCATAACAATTCTCAACTCAAATTCCATGACATGCAAACTATAGCAACCTGAGTTCTTGTAATAGAAAATGGCAACTGTACTCTGAAATAGTCTCTATCATCTAATTATTTGATTTAAAGAAATGTGCAGATGTAGCAGTGTAAAAAAACTTTGGAACAGGCTTATTAATGACCTCTGATAGACAAGATATAATCGCAAAGCCATCCTTTTTAGTTTGTTTATAGCCGAGAACTGCTTCAATCATGTCAGAACTACAGAATCCAAGGGCTTATCTGGTGCAACCCTTCCATCCACGATCCAAGGATGACCTTATATGAACTCAATTGCATAGTCAAGAAGTACATTGAAAGAAAAAGAGCTTATTTAACATAAAGTAACACAAGTATACTTGCTACCAAACACATAAGACTCACATAAGACTTCATAGGTAGTAAGCCACCTTCATAATAAAGTTTTTTTAGAGATAATCAAGTTACTGAAAGCTAAGAGTCATGGCTAAGACTTTCAACGTTACAAACATAAATGTACTTAGATATATTAGGACCGTGCTGAAAATTGCATCGATAACCGAAAATCGGAGTAAGTCACATTCTAATTGGTGTTTAATTTGTCTGTTAATAGTAGATTTAACCGAGAATATATACACATATTTTGAGAGAGAGATAGAAAGATACCTAGTGTGATCTTTTACGGTGAGTAGCAGAGAGACCGTGTGTGTGTGTGTGTGTGTGTGTGAGTGAGAGAGAGAGAGAGAGAGAGAGAGAGAGTGGGACCTTCAAATGCAAAATCCAATTGAAGAAGACCTGAAATCAGCAATAGAGTTCGATTAGATGAAATTCAAGTGAATGATATTTAAGTAATTGAACTTAAAATGAAGAACCAAATCCCTAATTCAAAGAACCAAAGCCTCGATTGAAGAATCAAAGGTCCAAACCCTCGACCCCTCAAATCAGTTCAGCTGTGATTGTAATTTGAAACCTAAGTAATTGAACCCCTAAAAAGTCCTAATTGAACCTGTACATATGAAAGTGAGAGAGTGAATTTGGAAGCAAATGAGAGAGTGAATTTGGATGCCAGAGTGAAAGAAAGGTGTACTGAGAGAGTAAGAGGGAGGGAGTTGTGAAAATTTGGGCGGAAAAGTTGCCGCTCTTGTAACTGGTAGTATCTTTTTTCATTTTTTTCATCAGATATATTGTTACATTTTTTAAAAAAATTTTATTAATTATTTTTATGTATTTAAAAAATTAGAAATTCATTTATTCAAATTTTAAGATTTATTATTTTAAAAATTCGTATTTTTACATTTTTTGATTTTATAATTTTAAATTCGTTTATAAAATTTTAAAATTCATAATTTAGTTAATTAGATATTAATAATTGTATTAAAGGTGGGGGAGATTCATATTATTCTCCTATTAATATTATTTTTAATTCATATTTTAAAATTTTATTACTTTTAAAACTCTTATTTTAAAATTGTATAAATTTATTATTTGTAAGATTTGTATACCATCCAATATCTTATTTATAAAATTCAAATATCCTAATTCAATTTCTTATAAATTTATTATTAAATCTTAAAAGTTTAATAAATATATATATCTTTCAATAATCTAAGGTAACACTTATCCAATCATGTTGCAATGTTTAACACTTTATCGCTAAGGTAACATTATGCTTCTGGCTAAGGTAACACAAAAAACAAAATGTTATAATAGGTCCAAAATAACATGCTAAGGTAACACATTCTAGCAACATCTATGAAAAAGATGTTCTGATAGCCCATCTATGGCGTAGTGAGTACTGTGGTCCTAAAAGTGTCTTGGCTTGTTGCAGGTTTCTCACTTGTACATCTTTAGTATTTTGTCTTCGAGAAACCATTCGAGAAATGACTAAGTACTTGATTCGAGAACTAGAATTGAGTAGATCGATAAATCTGAGTTCTCGAACAAGCTTTTCTTTACATATCGAATCACTTCTTGAATGAGTCTTTTCTTCAAGAATCCTTGACTTCTCGAATAGAGCATTTTACTTCTCGAATCCCTGAGATATCAAATAGCTTCCTCAGTCCTTGAGATATCAAATGTAACTTTGACTTGTTGACCTTTTGAAAACATGAATGATACTTTGACTTGTTGACTCCTTGAGTTCTCGGATAGGGTATTAGACATGTCGAATCCCTAAGTTATCGAATGAGACTTTGACTTGTTGACTCCTTCAGATATCAAACATTGTAATTTGACATATCGAAACCTTGACTTCTCCAATGCTCAACTTCTCGAATAGATCAAAATACTTCTTGAATTAGTACTTAGGCAAATCTTCAATCTTCAAATTCCCACTGTGTTTATTTATGTAGCCTTGTTCTTCTAGCTTGAGGCATAATCTCTGGATCTTCTTTCAAGCATTATTTCATGACTTAATTTATACAAATACACAGCTAGAAATTTGGTGCCTATTACAAGTACTAAATATAAGTAGAAACTCTATAACTAGAGGGTTCCCCAGTTAAGGGGTCATGTAAGTAATGCAAAGCATTAGAAACAATTAGGCTTATTATTAGATGTATATAGGCATGCCTCTGTGACTAACACAGCATCAATCTCAAGTTCATGTTCACCATCTAAGTCAGAATCTGACATGTCATCGAACTTTAACTTTTCAGATGGATCCTCTATTTGGATACTGGGGAGTTTATTTTCATTAAATGTTACATTGACACTTTCCATAACGTTGTGTTGATCAATTATATACACCCTATAGGCTCTTCTGGAATAACCAACAAAAATTGCATCATGTGTTTTGGCCTCAAATTTTCTACCACAATCATCTTCATTTTTAAGCACAAAGCACTTGGCTCCAAATGCATGAAAGTACTTGAGTGTTGGCTTCTTTTCATACAATATTTTATAGGGGGTCATAATCAAGTCTTTGTTGATAAGAGTTCGATTCTGGGTACAGGCAGTGTTGACAGCTTCAGCCCAAAAGTACATAGGAAGCCTTGATTCACTTAACATTGTACGTGCAGCTTCAATCAAGTTTCTATTCTTTCTTTCTACTACCCCATTTTGTTGAGGAATTCTGGGATCTGGTTATTGTCTTGTTATCCCTTTGTCAGCATAATAGTCATTCAGGACTACATTCTTGAATTTAGTTCCATTATCTGACCTTATAGCTCTTACTAGATACTTTGAATGCTTTTCAATCAACTTACCATGATCAATCAGAAGTTATGGAGTTTCATCCTTGGAATTTAGGAATAAAACCCATGTGTACTTAGAAAATTCATCAATAATCACCAGAGCATATCCTTTCTTAGACGTGGACATCACATTAACTGGACCAAAGAGATCCATGTGAAGTAACTGTAAAGGTTCAGTTATTTCTGATGTGTCAGTGCTCTTGTGAGTTGCTTTCTTGATCTTCCCTTTCTAACAAGCCTCACACAGACCTTTCTATGTAAATTCCATTTAAGGCAAACCTCTCACCAATTACCTTTTAACTAGGCAGTTCATCGTTTTGAAGTTCAGGTGAGAAAGTTTCTTGTGCCATAAGCAACTCTCATTCGTAGATGCTTTTGTATAGAAACAATTAATTTCTATATTGGTTCTTGAGTTCATGTCGGCTATGTACAGGTTGCCTTTCCTAACTTCTAGAAGAGCAGGCTGTTCATTCCTCTTATGTGAAATCAGATAATTCTTTTTGTTGAAGAAAACCTCACAGCCTTTATCACAGAAATGACTAATGCTGAGAAGATTATGCTTCAGTCCTTTCGCACAAGATACATCTTCAATGATAACATTTCTAGATTCTAATCTACCATATCCATCAGTTATACCTTTGCTGCTTTCTCCAAAGGTAACAACTGGGCCGGTCTTATCTATCACATTCGACAATAGGGCTCGATCTCCAGTCATATGCCTTGAACATCCACTGTCCAGAATCCACATGACTTGTTTCACCTGATCCACACCCTGCAATGCCAAATTGGTTAAACATTCTTCCGTTGCCAAATTTGATTGGGTCCAGAATACTTGAAGAATTATCCTTTATCAGGCAAAACAACATTCTTAATCTTTACAACAACAACTTCCACGGAGAATGGACATTTAGCCTTATAAACAGTTTTAACATTCTTTGGTTTCAACTTGGGTATCCATGTCTTCACCATAACCTTAGGAGGACTTAAAGTCCTTGATCTAGGATTAGGTGAGCTAGCAGTCCTGGATCTAACATGCTTCCTATTGTTCATGTATTGCCTTGGAGTACTCATCTACTAGTTGCATGCATACAATTAAAATATGCGGACATTACATTAAAAACAAATTGTATATAGTTCAAGATGCCACAAGGTTTATGAGATGCATGATTCACAGGCATGGCATGCATGTTAGGCATGTTATTGCATTTATCCACATTATTAACACCTAATCCAGTTGTAGAAGAACTGGTTGACTCAACAACCTTAATTAGTGTCTTAGCCATAACCTTTTTAGATTTAACATTTCTAGTTGTTGTGTTCTCAACAGATTTATCATTAATTCGGACTATGCCATTTGCTAAGTCCTCGACACACATCTCTTCCAAAATAACCACAGAAAGCAAATTAGGTGGTTCTGCAACTGACTTTTTAAAGAGGGGTTCATCAACTCCCTTAAGCACGTGTGGTATACCCCTTTCCTTAGCACTAACCAAGTTGGGGGTATTAATGCACTTTTCTTAGTTCTACTACTTCATTTTTAAGAGATGTATTTTCTAGAAGCATTCTATTATTATCTCTTTATGCACAATCCAAGGAACTATTAAGATGATATATCATTTATGCGTCAGAGAATTTTACCTGAGATTTGGGACCATACATGATGATTTCATTATCAGCCATCAATGTAAGATTTCCAAATTCTTCTCCAACACTATTAGTATCATCCCAAGTCTTTCCACCTATCATATAGGCCTTGCTTCCTTTCTTTTTTTCAGAAGCATATTCTCTCCTTTTGATCTGCTTTGGTTTCTGGCACTCAGTTGCAAAGTGTCCAAGTTCATTGCAGTTGTAGCAACGAATCTTGCTTCTATCCACAACACCAGTCTTGTAGTCACCACTTGTGGTACTAGAGGTTGAAAAACCACCTCTCGGGAATCTGTTCCCAGTGGACATAAATCTGAGGTTGGGATTTCTCCTGAATCTAAAATTACTAAACCTCCTTGCAACCAATGCCATTGTTTCATCTTCCAATAACTCTAGCTCCTTCATTGAATAGAACTCTGGATCATCCTGATTTGTAGGTGTCTCACCGCACTCAGCTATGATTCCTTCCTTTTCTGTGCTGTAAGGTTGAAAAACCTTAGCTGCCATCTTCTCTGGAGCTTCAAAAACAAATGTTGTGGATGTGCTAACAATTTTGCCTTTACCATACAACTCCTTCTATTGTTCCTGCTCTAGTTCATAGGTTTTAATAATTCCAAAGAGTCTTTCCAAAGTAATTGTATTCATATTTTTGGACTCTCTTATAGTAGTGATCCTATGCTCCAAATGTGTAGGCAATGTTAGCAAGAATTTCCTGTTCACCTTTTTAGGTGTATAATGCTTTCTATGCAGATTTAAATTGTTGATCAGCTTATTATATCTTTCAAAGATATCATAGAAACTTTCACCTGGAGTTGATCTGAAATGGTCATATTAAGAGGCCAATCTATTCTCCCTGACTTCATCAGTTTCTTCATTCAACGTTTCGATGGTTTCCCAAAAGTGCTTTGCATCAATGCAGTTAACAACATGACTATACATATCTGCATCCATGGATTCCACTAAAATAAGTTGTAAGCTATCAACGAGGGAAGCATCCTCTCTTTTAGTAAGATTAAAAGAAGCAGGATCCTTTGGATAGGAGATTGCAGGAGTAACAACTCCATTTACAGTTACTTTGGGTTCAAAAGTCAAAGGAACCTTGGGCCCAGTCTGTAAGACACTCATAAATTTGGGGTTGGCCACTCGAATAAATAGTAACATCCTCTTCTTCCACAAGTCACAATTATCTTTATCAAATGGGGGTATCTTAACACCATTAACTTTTTGCGCAGACATTTTGAATTTTTTACGTGAGTTAAAAAATTCGATCTTGAAATTTAATCAACGAAAAATAGGATTTTGAATTTGATTTCGATAAAAAGGTTCGGATACCAATTGTTAGGTCCTATAAGATTGTAGAAGGGGGGTTGAATACAATCTATACCTTTTTATCAAAATTTGTCCGGTTGATTTAAACTTGGTTTAGACAAATTTGTGCGGAATTAAATGAAACAAAGTTCAAGTTAAATATAACGATATATTAAAATTGAGGATTGTTACAAATACAGTACAGAGTAATATCTAGTTATTAAAAACAAATTAGAAAATTCAACATGAACTTTACTAGATTTGTTAATAAAAATCAAGATATAAATTAGGAGTAAAAACTTGATAATAGTACAAGAGTTACAAATAATCAAGCTTTTTCGGATAGAATATTACAAATACAAAGGGCTTGATTTTCTGTGAATTTAATAAACTGCAGTTCTTCAGTAAAGATGAGAGAGAGTTGTCCGGGTTTTCTATTTTCAGATATTATGTTTAGTCCTTGTTGCTGGCGGCTACATCTTTTATTTATATCAATACATGATTGAAGTTCCTGCCTTGAAATAGAAATATTACTCTCGAACTACCTTCGGTATGACATTCGGTACTACCTTTAGTAAATTGGTACTACCTTTCAAATAATAAAATATCTAATCAAGATCTTTTAATCAAAGATAGCACTACCTTTGAATATTTCGATACTACCTTCTAATTAAACTGGAATGACTTTCGGTACTACCTTTCTGAAAAGGTAGTATTAGTACAAATTTCAGCTTAAATTAATTAAATGAAATTTTGATAATCATTTAATTAACTTTCTTTTATACAAAAATTCTGATTTAATTAATTAAGTAATTATTTTAATGAATAAATTAATTCTGATAGAATTTATTTATTAATTAAATTAACTACATAATTTAATCAATTAAAGGAGAATTATTATGAATTCTTTAATAGCCAAATTCTTTCTTGAACCACTCAAATTAATCAAGAAATACCTTTAAATATTTTGTTGACGTTCGATGTACTGTCTGGTTCATGAACGACTAACTCTAATGATTATTCTTCATTTCTGTCTTTAAAATGTTGTTCACTTTCTTTTCTCATCTCTCTTCAACTCTCTTGTACTCTGACTGTTCTTCATCTATCCTTCATTGAGGCTTGATCAACTATCTAAACTCTTTCAATGTAGAAATCTTTAAGTCTGTAGATTGACTTTAATAATTTTTCTTCTGACAGATAGTACTATCTGATATTCATGTGACAGTTTATATATTATTTACTTATTACAATCTAGTTTAAGTTGAGTAGTATCCTTAAAATACAAATAGGCTATGTCATATGTCTTTCAAGTATCAATGGTAGGAGAAGTTTCTAAAGCAGTAAATTTAGCCTTGAAGATGAATGGAACTTCACTAAGAACTTTCATGTTGATTTCATCTTGTGGAATAGTCATTCCGAGTCTCTTTAGAGAGTTAATAGTGATTTGAAATCTTGCTTGAATTTCCTTAGTGGTTTCTCCATCCTAGAGCTTGAAGTTGCCAAAATTAATCATGAGCGTGCTAAGTTTCACCTTCCTTAGAGATTTGGAGCCTTCATGATAACTTTTTAAAGCATCCCACATTTCCTTAGCTGTCTTGAGTGGAGATACTTTGTCATGTTCTGCTTGATCCAAAGCATTCATTAGAGAATTTCTAACTTCTCCATTGTACCCAAGCATGATCACTTCGTCAGATGTGAGTTCATTAACATCTTTAGGTTTGCCATCTTTGTCGAGAAATTCATAGTTTCTCTTTTGAACAACATTGAGAACAAGTGGTCTTTTGGATAGATAGGTCTCCATTATGTCTTTCCACCAATTTTAGTTCTCTGAACCAGTGAGAAGAGGATCCCTGTAATTAGACTTAGCCTCGAGGTAATTGTCAGCCATTTGATCAATACTTTTCCTATTACAGAAGTGTTAGTATACCAAAGCTCTGATACTAAATGAAAATGCACAACAATTTTAATAATTACCAAGTTACTTTACTATATAAGCAGAAAATAGTCTGATATGCTGTCTAGCAGCATACTGGATATTCAGAATTATCAGAAATACTTTATCCGGATCCTTTTCAAACTAAAAAGTTGCTTCACTCAGATCCTTTTCAAACTAAAAATGTTGAAATTTGAATTCTTTAATAAACAATATTAGTTATATATATGGATGATAATTTTTGTGCATATGCAAGGTGTACTATTTATGATGGTATTTTTGGCCATATATAATAGTGTATTGACCATATATAATGGTTTTAATGGATCGTTAACGGCGATTTTTTATCACACGGCAGGGGTGCTGTCGTGTCACGAGGCACGATCATGGAAGTAATGAAAAAGAAAAAAAATTATTTAGTTGGACCATCTATTTTATCTGTTCGAGTGTTGCTTCTCTAAAGAATATGAGAAGCTAAAAATGAAAGTGTTCGCAACACATACCGAAAGGTACTAATTAAGCCGATCATTAATGAATAACACCAGGAACGTTTAATCGAATATGGGATCAAACAACTCTTATCTTATAAACGGAAAACAAAAGCAAACTTTAATAGTTTGGAGCCCAGCTCCAACTACTTCTTCATAAGTTAGGTACTTTTTTCGGCTTGAGTAGGATGTTGCCCTTTTTTTGGTTGAAGTAGCCACGACTTTAGTCTTAGTCAGTTTAAACAGATAAATTCAGTCCACTTGCAATCAGGTTGATAAAATTGACTAAGTTTAATGACTTTACCAGTCACTCGCTCTCGTATTAGAGATTCTCTCACCCTGTAATTGACATTCCATTCCCCTTAGTCATAGGTGCTTGTTCTATTTTTATTCGAATGGGCCGGATCTCCCGAACGATCATAGTACGGTCGCTCCAAATATCAAATCAATGGTAGATCTCCCTTTCCTCTACCATAGCCGGAAGGGGTAACGTATCCACAAAAGAGATAGTACAAGCCCTTACCTGCCATTTGAATGATTGTTCCAAAGTTGAAGTCCTTTCGTTAAGTCGAATTGAAAGAGGTGACTATTTTTGTTTATATATATATATATATATATATATATATGTTATACTTAATATAGAAAAATTACAGATAGTCTAAGCTATGCATTTTTTTGGAGTTAAATTTTGGATATAAGAGAATTTGTTAGCTGGTTGTATGTCTAACCAAAGGGATTTGACTTTTAGTGTTGTACTTTGTTACTCTCAGAAATCTAATTAAAATTATTATAAACGGATTTTGAGACTTTTGCTATCTTTTGTGACTTTTAAGTATATTATTGGTTAGTTGGACGGAAAGAAATTCAATTATGTTTGAAGTAAAGCAGGTGATAACTTATGGAGGTGATGGTGTTTCCATGACACTTTTTTTTTTGGAGTGTTGGTCATGCAATTATATTTTCTCACACTTTCAGTTGTATTTGTAGTTGTTTCCTAATTGGATGGTCTATTTTCAGACATTAAGGTTTTATTGTCTAAATGTCTGGCGACAAAATGCTTGTTTTTCGGTTAGATGATAAAATTTCTTGAATGAAAGAAATTTTTTTGTACATATATTATATTTCGGTACAATTTATTTTTGAAATAGATACCTCTAACAAAAAAAAAATTAAATTAAATTAAAAAACTATCAATACTGTATATGATAAATTAACTAAAGCATTGACGGAATTTAGTTTTTATAGTCTAATAAAATGAAATACTTTTCTAAAATCGTTGTTATTATTAACTATCTCTATATACTAATATGCCTTATATTATATATATAATCAACATAATTAAGAAAAACCTGTGGAGGGTTGTGGTGCCTCTTTGCAGGCTTGTTTTTTGTGATTTTGCAATTCTTTCTGTCTATTCCTCGGTGGATGTTCGCTTGCTCTGTCGTGTTGCTTGGTGTTCATTTTGAAAGCTGGTTTGTGGCGCTTACATGGCGATATGGGAGTTAGATCTGCTAAGAGCATCTCCAATGCTACACACATATTAGCTAAAATAGATGACATGGCATAATTTTTATATAATATGTATATTTTTTCTTCTCCGACCATACTTCCCGTTAGGTAAACTTTTAGATAATCATCTTGACATCCTCTATATTTGGAGGACATCTATAATATATAGATAATATCTATAATTCATTATCTCCACTTATATTGTGACACATCATCTATCTTATTTACTTATATATATATATTATTATTAAAATAATAATAAAATACTATTTTTAAAATATAGCTAGTATCATTGGAGTAAAATATCTTATAGTTCAACAAATTTTTAGATAATCATTATATAGCTAATAATTTTAGCTATTACCGTTGGAGATACTCTAAATCTATTCTAGTAAAGCCGATGCGGAGTGGAACCCTCTTAAATGAAAATTAAATGATGATATTTGTATCGACTTGGCTAGTCATTGTTGGTTATTTCTTAAAAAAATTTGTGCTGCTTCCGCCTGACTAGTTGGATTTGATCAGTTAACTCTTATACTCCTTCAATCAAAAGAAAAAAAATTAGGAAGAACCTTAATTAATTTCTTAGAATTACCATGTCTTGATGGAGATAAAATTAAATGTTGGAAAAATTATTCAAAAATTTTTTAACCTATCGAAAATAACCTATATTGATAAATTAAATTAATTAAATAACCATGTCTTGATTTATACATACACACAATTGGTTAACTTCATTTAGACGTGTGAGAGGAGAGAGAAATCATGTGCACTGAGAGCAAATAAACATGGATCCAGTAGCTTAGTTATGAAACAATCCATTTTAGTAACCCACGCTCTCATAAGACAAATCATTTCTTTTTTAGAAACACATATCCATACTATACTATTATAAGCAAAACAAGGTATATTTGATCGTCAACATGGATCCAGTAGCTTATATAGTTATGAAACAATCCATTTTAGTAACCCACGCTCTCATAAGACAAATCATTTCCTTTTCTAGAAACACATATCTATACTATATTATTATAAGCGAAACAATGTATATTTGGTTGTCGGTTTGGTTCTTTTTTTGGTCACTCTTTTTGTTTACTCAATAACAACCGTTAGATTTTGAGATAAATAAATGATAACCGTCGGATCTAATGTTAAAAAAATATTCCTTTTTTAATATATAAAATATTATTATAGGTTCCAAATTCGAATTCCACCAACAACGTATATATTATTTTATAAACTACTCTCACGAATTTAAGACCCGTCAACAACATATTGTTAATTAAAACACTATCGTTAAAAATACTTTCAAGCATGTATTATAATGTTTAATATCTTCTATAATTCATTTTTCTACTAATTAATATATATATATATATATATATATATGTGTGTGTGTGTGTGTGTGTGTGAAACTATAGATAATAAAAAAATTAAAAAAAAAACATCCGTGCATCACACGAGTAATAAGCTATATAGTAAAAAATTACACAAAATCTGGAAAACAATTACAATATAGAAAATTTTGTATAAAAATCGAAAAAAGATCTACATGATTAGATAAATTTCACTTTTCTATTAAATAAAAGTTAAAAAACAATTTTTGTGTAATTTTTATATCTATACGTATGTATTTTAAAGTAATAATTCAAAATAAATAATTTTACTAATATTTATATACATGGGATTATAAAGTTAAAAAATTATTTAAATAATAAAAATATATATACAACCTAAAACTTTAATAATAACATATAATTAAAAAGTTTAAAAGCAACCGTGCATCGCACGGGTTATAGGCTAGTACATATTATATGTGTGTACTCCCTCCGGTCTTTGACTTTTCCGCACGTAATTTTAAGTATTTTGATCGCATTATAAAAGTTATTATTTTTTAGATTTTCCTTTTTTGAATAAAAATATTAATACTCTATTTTTATTTGGAAAAAGAAAATTTAAAAAATAATAATTTTTACTATATACACTATTCCAACAGCGAAATCAGAATTGCAAATTAATTTGGAATCGAATTGAACTCGTAAAAATACTTTACGGGAGCTAATAATTATATATTATCTAGATTTTAGAAGTCTTTTCTGATTAAAAAATAAAAATTTAAACTACTTTTCAGAATTTAAGGTGGAAGAAACGGGCCTGATCCCACCACGGCAGTACGGGACGTCCCCATGTTTCTAAGCAAACCCCACAACGTTTCTGTGTGATTATGACATTCAATTCTACTAATGATATACGTGCCTTCTGCTCTTTTCACTTCTTATAAAGAGAAGACACAAAGATAATTAATTGTGAATTATAGAAGAAGAAAAATCGATTAAAAATGATGAGAAACAGCACATCTGAGGAGGAGGAGAAGAAGAACAAGAAGATGAAGAAAGGATTGTGGTCGCCGGAAGAAGACGAGAAGCTCAAGGAATACATGTTTGCGAATGGTGAAAATGGAGGGTGTTGGAGTGATGTAGCAAAAAATGCAGGATTGCAAAGGTGCGGAAAGAGCTGTCGTCTCCGTTGGATTAATTACTTGAGGCCTGATCTTAAACGCGGTCCCTTTTGTCCTGTTGAGCAAAATCTTATCATTTATCTCCATTCTGTACTTGGCAACAAGTAAGACTTCCTACTCTCTCTTCCTCTCCTTTCTGCATGCACCATTTTTCTTAGTATATATATACCTAGCTAGCTATATGAAGTCTACCTCTACTACTAATTTAAAATAAGAACCCCTCCATAAATGAATACTGTGGATCGGATCGGTGGATTGAAGATCAAAATCAAATATTCACTGTACGTCATTATTATGTTGAAAACAGTAAAAAGTATTCAAAATTGATGAGATTATTGGTTGATCCACTATTCATGAAACTTCTGTACCATAGGCCACAGCATGTTTACATTCATTAGAGCATCTTCAAGATGCACACCCCTTACCAATTTTAGGGATTTTCTTCCAAAAAACACTTTCCAATCACTTCTCCCCTTCCCAATATATTTTAGGGGAGAGAAATAGATTCCTACATGTGAGGATCCAAATATCAGCCCCTATCTTTCTCCACGTCATCTGTTCCCCTTCCCATTGGTTGGTTTATTTAAATTTCAAACTTTTAAAATATAGGGTATCTATATAGGGATTATCATTTGAGTGAAATATCATTTTGATTTCCTATATTATTAATAATCCTTATTTTAGGAGCTAAAGAAAGAGTGCATCCTTGGAGATGCTCTTATTGAAAAATTTGGGAAGCAAAAAGTTATTTCTAAGTAGAAAATAATATATTGCTGAAAAAGTATATCAAATTTTTTTACTTCATAACGATAAATGCTGCAAGAGAATATTAATTCAGATATAGTTATATTTTCTGATTCTCTGCAATATCATTGTATATTTATTTTCCAGTTTGATGTCTTAACTAGCCTTCGTTTTCCATTGCCAAGGATTTAATGTATCTTTTTGTATTATTGCATTTGTTGTACCGATATTCTAAATCCCAAAACATTACATGTACTGACAGAAGTTCAATGTAGATCTCAAAGTTAGTACTAAAAATGTAGAAATTATTTTTTACGAAAATTAGGACTTATTTAAGTAAGCTCATTTAAAATTTTAAAATATTTGGAAGAGAACTTATTTAGCTCTTATTATGTCATCAATAATATCTCATTTCGATAGTTCATTTTTTTAAGTCAAAAATTGGATTATTGGGTGGTTCATCATTTTTAGGCCCAGTGTTCCGTCCTATTGTCCCAATTTTGGATTAACTATAGTATAATAAAAAGTTTATATATATATATATATATATATATATATATATATATATGGCTGGGTCATTAATCTATAAAGAACACTCTTATATAAAAAATAATAAAAAATATTATGGAATCATTTATTCAAATAGATCCAATGGCCCCGTAAGGGGCACCCAATACAAAAAATTCTTATTTTTTTATCCTATTTCCATTCAGCAAAAGAAAATAATAAATAAATAAAAAAAATCACTGTTCACTGACGACGTCAGCAGTGACGTCATCATGAACAATGATTTATTTTTTTTGCTGAATGGATAGAGGGTAAAAAAATAAGAACTTTTTGTAGTGGGTTCCGTGACGGAACTCTTAGATTAGATTAAATATAAGTGTTATAATGGTGTTCTTTATTGCTCTTCATATAAGGTGTTCTTCATGGAGTGCAACTTATATATATATATAGAATATGGAACCTAAGATACATCTTAGGTAAGTTCCCTGAGATATATGTATTTTATATGTAAATATGGGGTAGTCAATTTTGTAAAATCAAGATTTGTTTAAAATTTTATTAATTAGCTCTGCGGGCCCAATAAATTTTAAAGGATTTTATTCATATCTTACCTGAGATATATCTGAGGCTCCTTTTTCTCATATATATATATATATATATTATGGGACGTATATTATATATAATACTTACTAACTTATAACCCGTGCGATGCACGGATAATTTTTTTTATTTTTTTAAACTTATTATTTATATTTATGGAAGTAATTTATAAGATAATATATATGTTTAATAATAATATGATAAAAATAAATAATATAAAATTTTAATTGTAATATGTTATTGACGATAATCAAAACATGAATTTCGGAGTAGCTTGTAAGATAAAATAAATATTTAATAATAATATGTTAATAACGGGACCTATAGAAGTATTCTAAATATTAAAAAGAATATTAGTTTAAAGTTACAACCAACAATTGTTATTAATCTGTCTCAAAATACAACGATTGTTAGTGAGTGTAACAAAAAAAGTATGTCAAACTACCAACTAGGGACTATTTTGTTTATAATAATATAGAGATACTATAGATAGATATATTATGATTAATGGATAGCCCTTATCTAAGATTTAGTAGCATTCATATTTAGATTTGGACCAAATTTTAAATTTATTTTAATCCACCAGATAATCCATTTTTTGATTTGGACCCACAAGGGCTATAATCTAGTTAATTGTAATAGTCAGTAAATAATTTGTACGTAGTATATGTATATACCTCGTCGAACATAAATAAAACTCACATAAAAAACTCAAAATCCTAATTTTAGTCATTAAACTATGAGGTTTCACGTGTAACAAATCCCTGCATCTGTTTATTTTATATCTTATGCATCTTTTTAAAGGTGGTCGAAAATTGCGGCCCACTTGCCCGGGAGAACTGACAACGAAATAAAAAATTTCTGGAATTCAACAATAAAGAAGAGGCTTAAGCATTCATCGTCACTGTCAATTGCTTCTCCAAACACAAGTGATTCGTCTTCAGAACCTTACAAAGATTCAGGACTTTTTTCAATGCAAGATCATAACAACGTAATGTCGTTGTACATGGAACCATCGTCATTCATGCAACCAATAGCCACGAATCACTCTGTGTTGCCTTTCGCTGATAATCGCCTAAATATAAACAGTGACGATCAAAGATCATGCTTTCAAGGCGTCCAGAATTGCTTGACATCAAATGAAATGCATGGTGATAATGAGGTTTTTGGTGAAAATTCAGGGGTTAAAGAGCAGTTTGTTCCTCCTTTGGGAAACATGGAGAATAATGCATTGTATAACCATTTTAATAACCGGAACAATAATGCAGAGAATATGCAAACTTGTGGGAAATCTGAAGAAGGAGACGAATTAAGAGTAGAGGAATGGGTTGAAGAATTGATGAGAGATGCTTCTTTCCTTCCGTCAGCTTACAAGTAGAATTCTCCACATTCTCTTCAAAAAGAAAAAAATTGAGTAAACCTATTTTCTTGTTTTATTTGTTCCTATCCCTCTTCAATAATTGTTTTATTATTCCAAGTTGGAAGAAACTCTAAAAAATTGTATCTAGCCGGTTGCAAGAAATTAGAAGATAGTGTTGTACAAGGTTGTAGTCATGATATATTTAAATAAGGGCCTTTGTTTAAGACTAGGGTAGGGAGTGCACTACAAGAATTTGAATCAGACGACACTCATCAAACAACATTTCAACGAAAAAGCGTTGGCTGAAATTTTCACACAACGATTTTTTTTTCAAGCTTTTCGGTGTATTGTCTGATCATGAACTTAACGACAGTTTTAAAAAGTGTTGTCCAGAAGATCAAAATAGACATCCGTTTTACAACGGTTTTTGAAAGTAGTGTTGTTTAACAGTTTGTCTTACAATGGTCCTCAAAAGCGTTGTAAAACTTAGACAACTGTTTTTATCAGTTATGGCTTCAAAAGTAGTCACACAACGGTGACTAAATACTATTGTCTGATTTTAACAACGCTTTTTGAAAGCATTGTCTGAAAAAGCTTCAGACAATGCTTTCAACAATTCTTTCCAAAAACGTTGTTAAAATCAGACAAGTGTTTTGATAAGACGTTGCATAAAATGTAATCAGATAATGGTTTGTGAATATCAGACAAGTGTTTTGATAAGACGTTACAAACAAAATTAATTTTTTATTTTTTGAAAATTTGTGAATATCATTATATTAGATATATATTGACATCCTTAAGGTTGGATTGTCGAGAAATATTTTTTAAAAAATAGAAACAACAATCCGTAACAAAGCACTAGTTACGGGTACTAGTCAATATACTAGTGATCTACTAATATCTCCAACCAAATCAATTTTTTATTTTTTGAAAATTTGGAATATCAATATATTAGATATATCTTGACATCCGTACGTTTGGATCGTCAAGAAATGTGACTGAATATATCATTAAAAAATTTCAAATTTATTATGTTAATTTATATTTATGTTAAAAAAAACATGACTTATGTCAGACAACGGTATCTTTATAACATATCGTTGTCTGAAGCTTCACATTACAACTGTATTTGTTAAAATACCGTTGTCTGTTATCAGACAACGGTTTATTTATCCAAAATCGTTGTATGGTATCACTCGAGACAAAGGTATTTGACAAATAACCACTTCATTTAACAAGACCACTTCGTTTATTAAATATTAAATTTTACAAACCAAATTAATTTCTTATTTTTTAAAAATTTATGAATATCATTACATTAGATATATCTTGACATCCTTAAGGTTGGATTGTCGAAAATATTTTTAAAAAAACAGAAACAACAATCCGTGACAAAGCACTAGTTACGGGTATTAGTCAATATACTAGTGATCTACTAAGATCTCCAACCAAATCAATTTTTTATTTTTTGAAAATTTTGGAATATTAATATATTAGATATATCTTGACATCCGTACGTTTGGATCATCGAGAAATGTGACTGAATATATCATTAAAAAATTTCAGATTTATTATGTTAATATATATTTATGTTCAAAAAAGCATGACTAGTGTCAGTATCTTTATAACATATCGTTGTCTGAAACTTCACATTACAACTATTTTTGTTAAAATATCGTTGTCTGTTATCAGACAACAGTTTATTTGCCCAAAAGCGTTGTCTGGTATCACTCGAGACAATGGTATTTGACAAATAACCACTTCGTTTAGCAGGACCACTTCGTTTATTAAATATTAATTTTTACAAACCAAATTAATTTTTTATTTTTTAAAAATTTGTGAATATCATTATATTAGATATATCTTGACATCCTTAATGTTGGATTGTCGAGAAATATTTTTAAAAAAATAGAAACAACAATATGTGACGAAGCACTAGTTACATCCGCCAAAAGTACTACTCCTTCTAACTAGTGTCGTACCGATTAAACATGATCTATTTTTTAATATATTTTTTCGACAATCCAACCATACAAATTTTAATATCAAATGATTTTAGTGATGTGCACAAAAAATTAGAAATTTTTAAGTTTTTCTTATATGATTTTATAATAAAAATCTTTAAAATTGAATAATTATTTGCTTTTAGAACTGATTAATATTAACAAAACTTGGTTTGACTTTTGAGGAACCCAAAAAATAATTTTTATTAAATTTTAAATCTACCAAATTAACAAATAATTAAACTTTTATAAATATTAAATATATTTTAAATAATTTTATTCCCTCCCAAACTTTTAATCAAGCCAAAATTTATTTCTTGTGCTCTTATTTTCCCCTCACCAATAATTTATTTCCGCCCTTAATGAAAATTTCCATCATTTCAATTCCCCCTCTACTTCCCCCTTATTTTTCAAAAGCCGCTCATCTTATTTCTCTCAAACCCAAACACCCACACTTATACTTCTCTCATATTTGAATGGCGCACAAAAAATTTGTAAGCGGCAAAAGGTAGAGCCCGACTGAAATTTCACCCTCACACTTACACTCTCACTATCGACTGTCTCGGTTCTCCCTCTTAACTCTCTCATTCTTCTTTAATTTTCTTCAATCAAACAACTCTTTGTAAACTCTTTGTATGTATTTGGCTTCCCAATTGATTAGGGCTTCGGTTTGAGACATTGTCTTCTTCAAATTGGGGGTTCTTCATTTTAGGGCTTTTTTCAAATTAGGGGTTCGTCATTTTGAGTTCAACCCATTCGATTTCTTTACTTAAACTTCAGCTAATTGATCTCTCTTTTCGATTTCAGGACTTCTTCGGTTTGGACTTTGGATTTGGGACTTGTTTAGTGGATTTCGAGTTTGGATTTGGAGGTATTACCCCATTTCGATATGAATGAGCATTACTATAAGTGTGCGTATTGTTATTTGTTGCTTTTATATTTACACTTTTATGCTTTGATATTACAAAATGTTTGGAAAAGGAGAAGGACCTGAAATTGGAATTGATCTTGGAACATGTGTAGGAGAAGGACCTGCAATTGGAATTGTTATGAAGAAGAAGTTTCAGTTTGAAGCTATGGTTGAGCTTAATGTTTATAAGTATGAGCCTTGGGATCTTGCAGGTTTGTTATTTAATTTGGGTTTTTTTTAATATTGTTTCGTGATATGATTTCTTTGATTTTGTGGGGTTCTTTGAATATTGTGTGTTTTTAAGGGGAAGGTGGTTTTGGTTATGTTTTTAAGGGTTGGATTGATGAGAAAACATATGCTGCTTCATAATGGGGCACTGGTCTGGTTATCGCATTAAAGAGATCAATCTCTACGGATTTCAAGGTCATCGGGAGTGGTTGGTAAGTATCAACTTTTTATAATTCTACAGTATGTTGTCCACTTTAATTTCCATAGCTCTTTCTTTAGTTTTCTTTGTCAATTGCTTGTATGCTTTCTGAATAACTCTCTGCCACCACTCTGATTACAGGCAAAAATCAATTATCTGGGGACACTTAGTCATCCAAATCTTGTGAAATTAATCGAGTACTGCTTAGAGAAGGAGCAGCGACTTCTAGTATATGAGTTTATGCCTCAGGGAAGCTTGGAAAAACATCTATTCAGGAGTGAGTTTCTCAGTTTCATCAGCTTAATCCAGTCAAATTTTACTTAATCAGAATGTTTATGTGATAAACATAGAACTAGTATTTATGTGATAAATTTTAAAGCATAGTATAATGTTGCAAAGGAAAACTTTTACTGGTATATTAGAATGTTTTTGTTTAAAGTGATAAAAATTAAATTAAGGACATCATTTTGATGAGACCTGCATTTTTATAGGACATCATTTTTTAAACCTGTATCTTAGAGATACATATTCTGGTTTGTTATCCAAAATTTATAAATTCTAGTATCCAGGTTCTTGGCAGTCATTTGTTATAGAGATTTTCCACATAAAAAGGTTATGTGGTGGTTTACTTTTCTATTTCCATTTTTCCTGTAAAGCTATTTATAACAGTCCCATGCATTTCTGACAACTCAATTGTTGGCAGGACAAGGAAGCTCTTACATGCATAGATTGTGATACTTGTCACTGGATGGCTCCGGTACTTAGTTAAGAATTTATACTTAACCAATCTACTAACATTAGCATAAACCTTTATGTAGAATATATCTAATTGATTAGGCCTAGAATTTGTAGCTTTCCGTTTCTACATACCTACAAACAACCACCCACGTAAATTTGCTTTAACCTTCACAGGAAATTTTTAGCCGAGCTCATGGGATGGCAGCAGTTTCTAAATAGCCAGAGAGTAAAGAAAAACGAGTGAAGGCTCTCCAGGTATTATTACCTTCGTTTGCAATGGCACAAATAAAAAAATCTATTTAAAATTCCACTGTAGCAGAATGGAGGCTCTAAAAATATTATACAAAAGTTGCAATATCACTAACTTGGGTTAAGTATATTAAATATATATTCAAAGGTTTGTTTGTATATAATAACAGATTAAATTTTTTATCAGAAAATACGTGGATCGATCATTTCTCGCTGTAGTTGGTATTAAGTTTGCTTTAATCGGAATAATACACATTCACCATTTTTTTTAGACAAAGTTGGGTTTGTACTGGAGAAACTCTAATTCATTATCATTAATTTATAACATTAATACTTCTTATAAGTTTACAATATGGTCCTAACTGTATTGGTTGAATCATTGATGTTATAGGCCTTACTTTCATGCCCAACAAGCTCAATCCGCACAGAGAAACCTCCTGCTGATATTTTAGAGGTGTAGAAGACATTTCCTATACCTGTTAATGAGCAGAGGATTCCGGTACACATACTGCTTACTGTGTGTGTGTGTGTGTATGAGCAGAGGATTCCGGTACTCATACTGCTTACTCTGTGTGTGTGGGGGGGGGCTTGTATATAATACCAGTTTTCTGTCCCACATTGATTCTGTTATCTTATTTAAGTACATGTTTATGTTGGATTTCTAGAATAGTTCTTAAAGTTAATAAAGCATTTGTATCTGCATGTATGTCAAGAGGGGATTGCTGGTGTCGACCTCCAATTTATGTAAACTTCATAAGATGGTAAAAAGAAGAAAGAGACTTGATTCTGTATCTATCGAGAGGCTGCATAAGACTTCTTAATATTCTTTGAACAGACCTCATATCAATATAAAAAGTTATCGTGGCATAAGTGATGATCCAAAGGTTGGGATGTGATAGTAAATAAAATGGTTTTCCTAGGCCAAATGCAAAAGACAGTCAACGAAATACTAGAACATTCCTTATATGATACAGGTCTCTCTTAAATAATAATAATAATAATTATCAAGCCATTGTTGTATTTTATTATGAGATATTTCATTACTCCGAGTCCTGCAGAATGCTTAATGTATTTGGGTCATGGTTTCAGATCCGCCCTTTATGGAATTATTATTTCCAAAATACACAAGGGTTCATTTTTGTGGTGGACGGTAATGATCGAGAGCGTGATGCAGGCGAGAGATGAACTGCACAGAATGTTGAATGAGGTATTTTCTGATCTCCTACAATTGATTCTAAATTCCACCCATAACTTATAAGGAATGCAGAATGCTTTTGCCCTATGTTGTGAAGAACAGTCATTATCTTTGCTAATGTTATAATTTCTCATTTGCAGGATGAACTGAGAAATGTAGTACTCCTAGTGTTTGCAAACAAGCAAGATCTTCCAAATGCCATGAATGCAACCGAGCTGACTGACAAACTAGGCTTACATTGTGTTCCAAAGTTCTAGTATGATAGGGATTTGATTTTGTCCTTTTATTTTAGTTTTTTGGACAAGTTGTGTATTTGTAATTTTGGTAATATTTGGATTTTTCTGGTATGTAGCCAATTAGGGCATTGTGTGGAATACTTGTTATTCTATGTAACAGAAAATGCTTTTTAATACCCAAGATTTATAAAAATAAAACCATCATGTGCTTTATAACCAGGCCATGCTTTAAACAACTAGACCGTTGTGTATAGAAAAGTGGCACAATAGCAAAAAAATGCATCCATTGTCTATAAGAAAACATAACAAAAACATAACAATGCTTTTAGCAAAATGAAAACGTAGTGTGCTATATATTCAGACATGTTGTAAGCACAGAAAGTGTGTTGTAGTTATAACACATAGAACATATTAATGAAATTAAAATGTTGTCTAACTAAAATTCACACAACACTTTTGTTACAAAAAGACTATTATCTATATCATAAAGAAACAATAGAATATATTTTATAAAACATGGACTTCTGTGAAATTAGAATAGTTTCACTCCAAGAAACACTTGAGCTACGTGAAATTAGACAATAGTTTCACTCCAAGAAACACTTGAGGTACGTGAAATGAGACAAAAGTTTCTTGTGAAACTATTGTCTATACCAGCTTTCATACAAAAGTTTTGAAACCACGTCTGTTATCTGTCTGCAACATAGACAACGGTTATGTTGCTGTTGTCTGATTTGCGTAACAGACGGCATCGAGATAGACATTGGTTTTGAAGGGCTTCAGGCGACGGTGAAAAACCCTTGTGTCATCGATTTTTTCTTGTAGTGCTGAGTGCATATATATATGTAGTGACCGTATGTATTGTAAATTTGTGAGTAAGTCTTGTTTACATGAGTTATGGATTGGATTCCGTATGGAATTTGTTATCACAAAGAGTTACATTAATAGGCCCGAAAGGCTCAAAATCAATTGTAACCTTCTTTTCCTTTCCATCACCAGTTACAATAGTTCTGGTGTAAAGCACAAGTCCATTTGGAGGAACGCCTTTTCATAGAGCTTTAGTCTTCGGTGAGCAGATGTAATTGCACCTGTAACAGATTGACGTTTACCCTACTCTTTATGTTTGAAGCAGTTCCATCAATCTCTGAGCATCTTTTTGATAATAAGGAAATCATGCTTGTTCCATTCCCTCTAGCAGCTTCAAGAGCCTTGATAAGCTTTTTGATATTTCATATTTCAATGTTTTTATCACACTACACCATATATAAAAGGCCTACTACAACATTTGGAGCCTATGTTTATGTTATGCATGTTTTTTACTATTATAACATTATTATTTTTATGTTACTTCAAGTAGCATTTATAAATATATTGATATAAAATAAAAACGTTCACATGTTGCTATAGATATGAAATTGTGTTGCCATAATTTCACAATAAACAAAATTTACATTTTCTACTAAAAGTAAAAAATTTAACCTTTTTTCACATGAAAAATAATTTATTTCGATAAATATAATCAAGAAGTTTTATAAAAATCTAGAATATACGAGTATAAGTGAATATTTCACTAAAAATGTTAAAACATTTTAAGATGAATAATTTTATTTTTATAACCATTATAATTTTTAAAACGATTTTTTTTGTAAATATATTTTAAAATATCATTTAAATAATAAATTTTTTGTATATGATTAAAAAATTTGAATATATTATTTTAGAATATGTAAAAAAAATTGAATATTTAATAAAAAATTTGATTTTAAATTATTTTTCATGAAATAAATAAATTAGATAAAAAAATATATTACCTTTTTTATTGCAACATTCAAAAAGAAAAAAAAATAGCTGAAATTGGTGAGCGGGAAAAAGACCACCCAATTAATTGGTTTATGTTATAAATCTTGAGTTTTCAATCTTTAACTAAATAACCATAACTAGAAAGAAATTCGTTATCTTAGCATAAGAATCGTATGTAGAGAGAATAATAGTTGTAAAGAGAAAGTTATATGTGTTGTATATATCAGTTTCACCAACTGGCCTATTTATAGGAGTTGGTTTACAAGTCTTACTAAGTAAGCTATTCAATTCTTCTTTGCTAAGTATTACAAGTCTTCTTAGATAAGCTTTGAGAGTCTTCTTGAGGAAGCTTTGAGAGTCTTCTTGAGGAGGCTTTGACAATCACTTTATATTTATATATTATAACAGTGAGAAATATCAGGAACTTGGCCAAGAACTAACTCATGGGGATATTGTTTGTGGTAAGCAGATGGTCTTATCTTAATTATGTTTGATGTATGAAGTATTGCATGACCCCAAACAGATGTAAGCAATTTGGCTCTTAAAAGTAAGGGACGTGCAATAAGTTGAAATATTTTAATTAGAGATTCCGCTAAGCCATTTTGTGTATGCACGTGAGCTATAGGTGTTCGACTGAGATCCCTACTGACATACAATAATCACTGAAAGATGCAGATGTAAATTCAGAAGCATTATCTAGTCGAATTGATTTAATGGGATAGTCAGGAAATTGGGCTCGCAATTTGATTATTTGAGCAAGTAATTTGGCAAAGGCTGTATTTTGTGTAGAGAGTAGACAGATATGAGACCATCTAGTTGATGCATTAATTGGAACCATAAAATATCTAAATGGACCGGATGACGGGTGAATACCACCACATATGTCACCTTGGATTCTTTCTAAGAAATTTGGAGACTCGGTTTGAAGTTTAACTGGAGATTGTCGAACAATTAGTTTTCCTAAAGAACATGCTGAACAAGGAAGTTCATTATGTGGTATGACCTTTTGATCTTTAAGGGAATGTCCAACAGAATTTTCTATAATACGACGCATCATAGATACTCCTAGATGACCAAGTCTTTTAAGCCAAAGGGTGAGTGATTTTGGGTCTATGATTTTCGAAATGGTGATACTATGAGACTCAATGACTCTAATTTGGGTAGCATATAATCCAGAAGATATTGACTGTAATTTTTCTAAGATTTTCTTTTGACCTGAAAAGGTTGAAGTGATAAGGAGATATTCTTTTCCATTCTCACTAGTAGTTTCTACGTGGAAATCATTAAGACGAATGTCTTTAAAACTCAAAAGATTTCTAGTGGATTTACTAGAATACAGAGCATTATGTACGTGAATTTATGTCTCGTTTGGTAGGATAAAACTGGCTTTCCCAAAGATGTTCCCGAAATGGTCCAGACATGTGAGTTGGTTTTAGTCAACTGTGAGAAATATTTTTGATTTTATAGAATTGTGTGAGTGGTGGTGCAATCAGCAATGCATATATCTCCCATATTTTATATTGCGCACATATATAAGTAAACAACAATTTTATTAAAGCAAACCAAAGTACATAAAACAAGAACATAAAGCAAGTACATTAAAACAGAAAATCAAAGCAAATACATAAGGAACAAGCATTTAAAGCGATAAATATAAGAACTAGTCATCCAAGCCGTAGTAAAGATTAGCATTAAGTTTAGTTGGAGTCTTGTTGGTTGGTTCATCGTTAAAGCTAGTCAAATTTGTTTCTACCCTTCGTCCATTATGCTTTTTAGATGACTCATAAAGTTCTACAAGATGTCTAGGTGTATGACAAGTACGAGTCCAATGCCCATGAGCCCCATATCTAAAACATATATCTCTAGAATCTCCTTCCTGTGGTGCCTTCCTTTTATTTGACACCTCATTTTGCCACTTCTGGTGGCTAGAGTTGTTGTAGCCATCACGCTGCCACTTCAGGTGGCCAGAGTGATACTGATTTTGAAACCGACCATGAAAATTTCCATGTTCACGGTTTCGACCATAACCTCGTCCTCCTCTATGCCCTTTCCCACACTCATTCTTCCAGAATGACGTGTTATGTACTTCGGGTAACTGGGCAGAGTCTGTAGGACGTATCTGATGATTTTTCAGCAACAACTCATTATTTTTCTCTGCTACAAGAAGGAGAGATATCAGCTCACTATATTTCTGGAAATTACGTTCCCTGTATTGTTGTGCCAAGATCATAGTGTTGGGGTGGAAGGTCGAAAGGGTCTTTTCAATCAGCTCAGCATCAGTAACTTTCTCACCACACAGGATCAGCTTTGAGCTTATTTTGAACAAGGTAGAATTATATTCATCAACAGATTTAAAATCTTGTAACCTTAAATTGATCCAATCATAACGGGCATGTGGCAGATGGACAAGTTTTTGGTGGTCAAACTTGTCTTTGAGGTTGGTCCAAAGAGTGAGTGGATTTTTGACTGTGAGGTATTCAGATTTTAAGATTTCATGAATGTGATGCCTGAGAAAAATGATAGCTTTGGCATTTTGTTCAGCGATTGGGGTTTTTCCTAATTCATAGTATCTTTTAACCCATTAGCACTAAGGTTTAACTCCGCATCGAGTACCCAAGATAAATAATTATCCTCAGATACATCCAAATCAACAAACTCTAATTTTGCAAGATTGGCCATTCTAATAATGATTTGAACATGATATATTATAGCACATCGAGATTCAGATTTAAACAATTAACAAACAACAATACATATAGATTAATAATTCGATTCAAAAATTACGATGGCATAGCCGACCATAAAAACTTTTGAATACTACTTGACAGTAGAGCCATCTTTATAGTAGTAGTAGTACTTGACGGCATAGCCATCTTTATAGTACTTGAATAACTGTAAATAACAATAATTTTAGTATTCAAAATAGAATGACAAAATTTGAAACGTACCTCCTTTGTTGAATAGTTTAACTGGCAGAGACTCGTTCTGATAACGTGTTATAAATCTTGAGTTTTCAATCTTCAACTAAATAACTATAACTAGAAAGAAATTCGTTATCTTAGTATAAGAATCGTATGTAGAGAGAATAATAGTTGTAAAGAGAAAGTTATATGTGTTGTATATATCTGTTTCACCAACTAGCCTATTTATAGGAGTTGGTTTACAAGTCTTACTAAGTAAGCTATTCAATTCTTCTTTGCTAAGTATTACAAGTCTTCTTAGATAAGCTTTGAGAGTCTTCTTGAGGAAGCTTTGAGAGTCTTCATGAGGAAACTTTGATAATCACTTTATATTTATATATTATAACAGTTTAGACCGCTTTTTGACTGCTAAAAATTACTCAATACTCACTTCCCATTATTTCACTATTTGTCTCTACCTCGCTCTTGGTCTCCTCTCTCCCCAAGCAAAACTCTTACTCGCACACATATACACACACTCACATTCTCCATACTTTCCTCTCTCTTTTCTCTTTCTATCTCACATAGTCTCTCTATATGCACATAAATGCTACTTCAATTGGTTCAATTTGGGGTTCAATCGGTTTAATTTGGATCTTCTTTGATTTGAATCCTTCTTTAGTGTATTATTTTTTTTCATTAATTTAGGCCTTCTTTCTGTCTCAGGATTGATTTCGAAATTAGGGCTTCAATTGGGCCGGGTCAATCTTGGACTTCAATCGAGTTTAATTTGGGGTTTTAAAATTGGGTTTCAATCGGGTTCAATTTGGGGATTTCAGTTGAAGTTATTTCTATATCTTATGTTATATGTATTGCATGTTTAATTTTTTAGGCTGATTTTGTGTTGTATTTTATTAGTGATTGTGTAGCCTTTGTTAGTGTACGGTTTAGTGAGTATTATGAGTTAGTAATCGAGTGAAAAGTATTGTTGAGTATTATGAAATTCTTTTAGCCTAACAGAATTTTCGTCATTCCTTTGTATAATTTACGTCATGTTTAGTAATTTTATCTCCCATGATATAATTAGCAGGTTTTAACATTTATAGGGAATGAAGAAGGATTAAAAATGTTACTGGAAAGGCAATATTACTCTGGTCAAAAGCATCATTATTCTAATTTGTCATAAGCTACTGTACATGTTTTGAACGTGTAATTTTAGTGTTGTACGTGCAAAAGTTGTGGTTAGCAAGTGTTACTTTTTGCTTGGTTTTGAGTTTATTTTAATTTTTCTAGGTGATACGGATTATTCCTTACATTATTCCTTACAGTGCTGTCCAATTGTTTGCTTATGAAGCATACAAGGTACTACTGAGTCCCTCGTAGAGACTTGCTTATCAGTTGTATGAAAATACATTTAAAATTAGTAATTTACCACTGATTAAGTTCTTAATCTGACTATAAATTCCAGAAACTTTTCAAGGGAAAAGATGGTGAGCTCTCTGTCATTGGAAGACTAGTAGTAGGTGCTTGTGCTGGCATGACTTCAACTTTTGTAAGTTATATAGCAGAAGAGCATGCCATAAGTATAACTTAGTTTATCTAAACCATTGACCTTTAACTCAATACCTGTCATTAAGTGTATTGTGTGGATAGAAGTATATATGCAAAAAATTCTTACAAATGCTAAAGTCAGTTGAACCTTTCACTTTCTTTAAATCTTTTTTCAGTGTCTATATTGCACTTATTCTTTGACTCTCTCTTCAAAGGTTACCTACCCGCTAGATGTTCTCAGGTTAAGGTTAGTAGTTGAGCCTGGTTCTCAAACAATGACAGAGGTCAGAGTAGTTATTTAATTATCTGAATGAACCGAATAGTACTGCAAGAAGATAAGTTCTTTAAATTGGTATTAGGTTGTTGTAAGCATGCTAAGAGACGACTGATATTTTTTAAGTTTTATACCATGTACATTCATATTTAAGGGAGTAAAGTGCACTTTGTGTACCTGTACTTAGGCCTTGACACCACTTGCAATACCCAACTTTAAAACCGAGCATATGCAATACTGCAATTGTTAATTTGTTACAAGTTGTGTACTTCCGTTTGCTTGGCCTTAACGGCGTTAAAAACACAAGGGTATCTCTGTCTTTTCACATCCATTTCTTTTCAATCCCTAAATTAGTCGATCTTTCCCGAGCTCTCTCAAAATCTCTCCAAACTCTGCATATCTCTCAGCCCTCTCTCGCGAGTTCTTCCTCTCCCTCTACATTTCCGGCTCTCTGATTACTTGTAAATCTCGAGTCTGGGCTTCTTGATGATTCTTGCGGACTATAAATCCTCTCCCTATCTTTTATATCCCCTGCAGTCTGTAGTTATTGTGCGTGGGTTTGTGGTCGATTGATTATTATCGGAAATTGGGGGTTTCGCGTGCTGTTGCTCCGTGGTGTTGTTGTGGCTGCCATAGTGCGTGTGTGTGTGCTCAGTTGTGGGGGGTGTGTGTGCCACAGCTGGGTTATGTGTGTGTGTAAGTTGAATTCGAAATTAATGTGGGTGTGTGAGTACGGGGTGTGGCTGTGTGTGTGTGTAGATATTGAAGAGAAAGCTGCGTTTTTGAATTTAGGGACCACCAAGAATTGACCACTTGGTTGTTAGAGATGGAGGGACTGTTCTAGAATATTTTTGTAAAGTTTTGGATCTTCCTCCTCTATAAGTATTTCTACATTGTTGTCCATTTGCTTGGACATTTTTCTTGAGTGTCTCTATTGCAATTCTGAATGAACCAGACATTAAAGGTTTGTTGCAGATCTCATTCATTTTAGTGCGGTTGTTGCGAGTTGTGTGAGTGGGTTGTTGCGAGTTTTGATGCTGGTTCTTACCCTCACACTCAGAACAATCGGTATCAGAATTTCCGAGATAGTGATGATGAGGCTATAGAGTGTGATGATGAGGATAGTGTTGTAGGTGACGTAAATGATAATTATGATGATAAGAACATACTAGGTGCATGGACGCATGAGGAGGCCAATCTTATAGGCACTGTCGGAACCTATTGGAAACATGGGAATGAAGCTGAGGACTGCGACTCTGCTACTTCTTGTAAAAAGAAGAATTCCTGTTCTCCTTCTTCCTATAAAGGCATACCAAACACAACCAGCAAGTACAAAGAGGTATGTATATATAGTGACTGCTTACAGCTATTTATTTATATAGGCATGTGTGGTAATTAAGTATGTTCTCAATTTTCAGGATAAGAAGGTACATTGCGTGCCACCCCTTTTGAGAAAAGGTTGGAGAGAGCTCTAGATGGTGGCAGTGCTGAAGCTTGATTGTTCCAAGTAAATTTTGTGGAATGGTTTTTGAGCCTCTCTTCTGTGCATCTGTAGTATGTTTTTGAGAAAACGTTGAAGGTTGAAGGTTGAAAGAGATGGGAGGTAGTGCTGGGAAGAAGACAGAGATATGACAGTGAAAAGACAAAGATACCCCTGGCTTTTTAACGGAGTTAACGCCAGACTAACGGAAGTACACAAAATGTAACGAAATAACAACTTCAGTATTTCATATGCTCACTTTTGAAGTTGGGTATTGCAAGTGGTGTCACGGCCAAAGTGGAAGTACACAAAGTGCACTTTACTCTATTTAAGGTTTGTAACAGAGTTTGAGGGCAGGGGCTTTTCAATACATTTTTTCTGAGTTTCATATTTATGATTGTTTGTATTATTGTACTACAGATTTTGCATTTTTCTGCTGTAAATTTTTGCATTTTTTAGCATCAATTTTTTTGCAGAATTTATCTGCAGGTTTCTACCCCAAATTCCCAAGTTTTTTAATTATAGCAGATTTTTTGTATTTTTCTACAGCAAATTTTGCACTTTTCTGTATCAAATTTTTTTGCAGTACTTTTCTCCAAATTTTAGCAGATTTGTCAGCAGATTTATTCAACACTATGTATGTACTATGTATAACCATTATGTTTGTACTATGTATGTTTATAGTTTTATATCATCAGGATTTAATTAATGTCATATGATTTGTTTACATTTTTCATGAATTGAAAATGTTTTTATAGATGAGAGTATTACTTTTCAATTTACATTTTTCAACAGGCTAAGAGATTAGACGACATACTTTTAAATGATACAATGTACTATGGTATGGGTTCTGCTTAATTAACTATTCAGAATCCTTCAACTCTGCAGATAATGCAATTAATTGGATTTTTGGGCCCTGCTTTCTTTCTCACACTGTTAAGTCATGTCAGGACACCTAATTTAGCGGTGCTATGCATGCCATGCAGTCAGGTATAATCTACTTGAGTTCCCTATGGTTGAGCTTTATTTAACTTCAGTATATGTTGTATGTACTTATAAAGATGAATGTGCACTATGCACCTACTCGCATGGTAAGATTCATTTTGATAAGAGTGCTACTGAACATGTTTTCGAGTTCAGAGTCTTCTGACACACTATTAAATTATTTGCACCTTTGTTGAAGTTATTTATCATGTGGATTGCCTTATTCAAGGAACAATGGAGACTGACTTGGGTTTGAGATCAAAGATAAGGTCCCAAGAGCTCTACAATAATTAATATTTTCCTAAATTTTGTCTATCTTTTTATTTCAAGATGGCCAGATTTTTATTGCACAAGCTGTGGTTTAATATCACAATCAATCTAATAATGTTTGGATTTGATAATCTTTACTTTTGTGTGTATTGCATTATACAAATATATAATTATAGTGTATCAGGATTTTGGACCAGTTAATTCTGCTGTTTGGATCATAATCCAAAGTTTAACGTACTTTTAGTTCAACGATTGAATCAGTTGCAGAATCAATGTCCCTTAAGGTTCATATGCGCAACTACAAGGTATTCTACCTTTACCCTTCTCCTGCAAGCGGTAATGTTAGTTGTCTGCTTCCTGATATGTAACAATATCATTCTGTTTTTCAAGGATGAAAGGGAGGAAGCTTTAATTGAGCTGAAAGCTGCTGAATAGAAACACAAGGAACTAAAGGTTGATTATACGACCAATGCATCACTTTGAGCTACAGTAGATTACTATATAAAACTTAAAATTATATCATCTATTTATTCATTACCTTTATCTATTTATTCATTAACTTTATCTATTTATTCTACAAGAAATAGATAGTGATAGATAATCAGTATCCTAATTTGGAACCAGGGTATAGTTCCATGTTTTTTTTTGCATGATGAGCAGTTTTCTTGTTTTATCTCTTCTGAGGTGCGAAGCGAAGGAGTTGCTTTGTTCGATAAATGCGCATTGGAAAGGGATGTATAAATATGGAAACTTCTCGGCATTTGATTTCGATATCCTGGCTCGGCTCCGATAATGCAAGTTTAATCTGGAAGTCTAAGAAAAAGAAATAGCCAATTGTCTTGAAATACTTTCCTTGATATTCAAATTGTGTATTTTTGTCGTAAATAGAAAAGTGTTGCCATTGATGCTATAAAGTGTTGGTAAAAAGGTTAATTAATGTTAAAAAAGGTGCCAAAAAATGTTGCAGTAGACAAAAATTTTGTTAGCATAGCCACAAGTGGGTCCCACGAGGGGCCCACTTGTGGGTCCCAAAAAGTGGGCCTCACTGGTGGGATCCACTGGTAGGGCCCACTATTATTTTGCAAAATGTTTAACACAAAGGTAACATAATATCATGTTACTAAAAACTAATAATATTGTTGCTATACTGAGTCTATTCCAACACAAAAATTGATGTTACCACAGAGAATCAGAATGTTGTTATTGATCCCAAAGGCAACGCCAAAACTAACAATGCCAGAAAAGTGATGCCTTTGGATTTTTTGTCCTACAGAAACAGATTTTGCGCCTATGTAAGACATTTTAGTTGTTGCCATTGGCCTTTTATGGTGTAGTGTCAGTCTCGTGACTTTTAGACATTGTAACACCAAAACAACTCTGATATGGAATGAAACTAGTTTCAAAAAATATAAGCTGCATAATAAAAGTAAAATAGTCTATTATGTTATCCCGACTCTTCAATTTTCCTTAAGTACCCGTGTCGGACACTCGACACTCGAACATGAGTATGGACACTACACCTATTTTAGGCCAAAAATATGTAAGTTTTTTAAAATATTGTCGAATCCGACGCATGAACACGTATCCATGTTGGACACTTTTAGCCTAGTCCGGATAACATGAGTCACCTAAAACATCCGAAGAATGGCCACTGAAAGCTGCAGTATAGAAGTATATAATTAACATTGAGGTTTGCTACTCGCTCCGTCGCACTCATTTCTATATAGCTTTTTTCACTGCTTAGGCAGGCATTTTAAGGCTCCCATAAAGTATAGTTCCATAACTTATTTTTCAAATTTTCTTTTTTTGAATAAAATTTAAACATTAAAATTTTGTTCAGAAAAAAATAAAAAATAAATTATGAAAATATAGTTTTTAGGAACCTTAAAATGCGTGTCACGTCCCTGTCCCCAATGTATACAATTTAAGGGGAGTGAGGGATTATCATTTATAATTAAAAAAAGGGATATTCTCTTTGGTACCCTCATACAATTGGCTTTTGTCAATGTTACCATTACGTTATTGACTTCTACCCATGGTACCCTTGTACTTTTGGCTTTTCCATGAAATGCCACTCCATCAACCAAAATGTTATTATCTGAAATCCTGAATGGTACCCATGTCAGTTGACTAATGAAGGGTAGCAATGGAAAATGAGTACCATTGACAAAAGCCAAAAGTACAAGGGTGCCATTGAGAATTTCCCTTAAAAAATGCAGTAAATTAACATAAACAAGCTGTCAAATAGGTACTGATTCATTGGAAAGACATGCCAGAACAGTTAAACCCAAGGGAAAGGATAATGTCTACCTTTATCCTTAAAATATAGTAATCAACTAAAAAATCTCAAGAAAAGAATTAACACAAAGAGGACTTAAAAAAAACTAACATCGTATGCGCAAATCTAAAACATCATGTTTACAGATTTAAAGCACCACGCAACTGCATATAAAGAGATGAGACCTTTATCCATCTAAGTTTTGAGTAGAATGAAAGTGCAAATAGTACCACAGCTGAGTTGTCGAAAACAAGACAATACCAATAAAGATTTGATCTTTATTCTTTTAAGTTTTGTGGGGTTGTTTCATGTTTATGTATAAACAGGGATGCAAAAACGCTTCGAAAAAATGATGAAGGCAACAGGGGGAAGTGCCGAAGTGGTGATGCTGATGGTAAAAGCACCTGGAAGTATACGTGTTTCATGAGCTGCATACATTTTTGTTGGATTCTTCTCTGCGTGTAATTAAGAACAAAAGTGTCTTATGTGTTCGATCCATGTGTTGCTTGAGACTAGATCCATGTGTTGCTTGAGACTAGGGTGTAATTCGAGTCGAGTTTGTGTTTATCAAATTCGAGTTTGAGCATTTTTTTTCGAGTAGAGTCTAAAATTTATCGAGCCTGAAATTTGTGTTCGAACTCGACTCGTTTACTATACGAGTCGAGTACGAGCTGTTATCGAGCTTTCGATCTTATTGAGTGTTTAAACGAGTTTTTGAGGTTATCGAGCTTTTAAACGAGTTTCCGAGCTTTTATTGAATTTTTGACCTTATCGAATTTTTACTGAGTTTTCGAGGTTTTTACCGAGTTTTCGAGTTTATCGGGTTCTTATCGAGTTCTTGTCGAGTTTTCGAGATTTGACTAAGTTTCACGAAAACTATATATTTATAATATTTTCTTTTCAAGTTTAACCTAAATTTTTTTCCTAATTTCAAATGACAATAAACTTTCAAAATTTTACATTTTTATGATTTCAATAATCAACTTTTTCAATCAATTAAGTAATCTTTTAGTTTATTCTTTATTTATATTTCCGGATAAATTTTATATTTATTACAGATTATGCATCTAACTATCTAAACATCTTAAGTAGTAACCGATCATACTAAGAATAATAGAATGTGAAACATTTTTTGATTGTTAGCTCATATGTGTATTATTTTTTTCAAAACAGGCAATATTTATAATTTAATAGAAATATTGCATAAAACAAGTTTATGATGTTACTATCTTAGTGTTGTAGTTTATAATTGTACAAAGACAAAATAAATGGAAGTAAACTTCAGAAATCGAACTTAATCGTTAACTAAGGATCGATCAAAAAATTAATCGAAGTAGTAATAGACTAATCGTGATGTCATAAATATTTTGATACTTTATTAGCAATTTATAATATTAATTGAATTTTAAAATTCGTGCATGTAAAAAATCTTTGATTCGAATTACTAATCACTACGTCTGCGTTTAAAAATGTAAATAATTAATTTAATGTAATAATGTAATAAGAACATACAATACTACATGAAACATAACTCAAAAATTATTAGATTTTAGATAAATTATATGCGTATATCATTTTTAATTATAAAATTTGTGAATAATATAATTTTAATCCAAGGTGTTGATAATTTTATCAATATAAATTTTATTAACTATTTATAAAAATGTATAATTAAATATCTCATATTTATTTAGCAAAAAAAATATCTCATATTCTCATATTAGAAAAAATTTATTTCAGAAATTTTACTAACTATACTAATAATATAATATTACATATAGTATATGAAAAAAATAAAGTTAAGTTTTTAAAAGTAGTTTTCATAAATATTTGAATGATGATACATGAAATAATAAACACATAACTATTTAAAAAAAATAAAAAAAATTAATCGAATTTGAGCCGAGTCGAGTTCGAGTTTATCGAGTCGAGCTCAAAAAAACTCAACTCGAGTTTTTTATCGAGCCCGAAAACATGTTCGAACTCGAGCTCGATAACGAGTTCAAGCCGAGTCGAGCCCACTTTTCGAGTAGAGTTCGAGCTAGCTTAATTTAAATTACACCCCTACTTCAGACTTTAGAGTATGTTTCAGTACAGCTGATCATCTGAGCACGATTCCTCAGTTTCAAGAGATATATTTAGTATCAAGTGGTTATTTCTAAGATCGATATCTACTCATTTTCTCCTTTTGGTTTCGTTCCTTACGAGTATCAGCATAGTTTCAAGCAGCAAGTGTAACTGCATACTTTTTCTACTTCATTAAAATTGCATCTCTATTGAGTCTCGAATGCTGCAAAAACGTGAAAAAAGGTTTTATATGATAACTTCAATTGATTGCTAATATGAATATTGCAAGTATAATTCAAACTGAAAGCAATAACCATTAGATTCACCATCTGGACTTGCAGGCAAATGATTCCAGCATTATTTGTTTCAGAATCTTCTTTGCATGGTGAAACACTTGAAGTTTATTCCCACAATGTTTTTACTTTACTAAGTGATGAAAGTTTTTAGTTGACTTAAATGTCAATCCTACAATCCTACCAAGTTTAGTTCGAAATAGAAGTAACAATATCTCCACTTGTTGACCTATAGGGAAATTACCTAAGAGTCTTCGCAAATCTTCTTTACATTGTGAGAAACATTATGAAACTAAAAAAACCTGAATGCCTTTAATATTAATGTCCATTTTCTTGATATTTGTTGTGCACAGATTTGATGTCTTGAAATTTATTCCACAAGATTAAACGGCAAACAAGTTTCGCCAAACAATCCAAGGAGTATATGATTTAAACATGTCACTGAACCTCAAAACAAAAAAGATAGCACTTAAAAGATCTCAACAGTCAACACACACAATAAAGATGATAACATAGTTAATGAACTCATTCAACAGTGCCCCGACCTCAAAATTATAGTATTAAGATGAACTTCAAATCAACAGGATATATGTTTGGTCTGCCTACAATCCCTTACAAACCATGAATTGAAGAATTGGAAATTCTACCAAATTAGACAAATCATTACACTAGCTGAAGGAGGGTCTCTCAGTGATCCCCGGGTAAAGTCTTGATGATATCAGAATCATGGTTGGTGGTTGGTATTAAATGAACCACCTGCAGCAATGAACCATTGTTGTAGTATTGCATTAAATACTCCCTACCGCAATGAACCACAGGGGCAGGCGTGGACCCCAAAAAATCTATCACTTATAAGGTTACAAATTTTTTCATTTTTCACTCTCATTTTTACAAACATCAGAAAACAGATGCATTTTTTAAGGGTTTGGAGCTCAAAAATTCATCCTAAATTAAGGTTAGTCCTCTATTCAATGACTTCATTTTTATTTACCTCCTCTAGTTCATCTATTGAACGTAATGGTGATGATTATGTTACGCCGCCCGTTAGAAAAAAATATATTTCTCGTAAATTATTCGTTGATAAAGTTATAGATGTTGATAGTTATTATAATGTTCATAAAGATAGAATGAATATTGATAATTATTACAATATTCATAAAGAGAAAATGAATGTTGATGATGTTGGTGGGGAAAAAAATGATGGTGGAAAGGGTAAAAACAAGATAATTATTAGTGATGGTGATGATGAAAAAGATGAGAAATTTGGTATGGGAAAAATGATAATCAAGGAGATGAGGATATTAGGAAGGGTAAAATTGATGATGATGAGGATATTGGAAACGAAAATTGTGAGTTTACATTTGTTGATGTTAATAAGGTTGTACCTTGTGTTGGAATGATTTTCGATACATTAGATGAGGCGGAAAATTTTTATAGAAATTATGGTCGAAATGTCGGATTCGAGATAATAATTAGGAATATTCATAGACATCAACGGAGACATGATCCATCATCCCGTATGTTTATTTGTAAGAAGGGTGGAAGAGTAGCACTGGAATCGGAATATCGTGATAAAGGAAAATGACGCATTAGAGATGTAGATCCACGAACGAATTGTCATACTCGAATGTACGTATGTCATCTAGTGGATGTAAACAAATGGAAGGTAACTTTGGTTGATTTGAAACACAATCATGCCATGGTAACACCGGATAAGAGACACTTTTTTCAAACATCGCGCAACATCGATCCGATCACCCGATCATTGATTGAGTTGTTTAACAAATCGGGGATCGAGATGAATAATGTGATGAAATATCTTGGTGAGACATGTGGAAGCATTGAAAATTTAGGGTTTTCTCATCAAGATGAACGCAATGTCATACGGGATATTCGGCGCCGAGTGTTTGATTCCGGTGATGCGGAGTGTGGCTTGGTCTTGTTACGAAAATTACAACAAGAGAATGCATTTGGTAATTTTTTCTATCGAGTGGATGTGGAAAACGAGAACCATGTTAAAGGTTTGGTGTGGGTTGATCCTCGATGCTTGAACGCTTATAAGAATTTTGGTGATGTGGTGACGTTCGACTCAACTTATCGAACGAATAGATATTGTATGCCTTTCATACCTATTACAGGGGTGAACCACCATTACCAAAATATTTTGTTTAGATTTGCAATCACGAGAGATGAGACCGAGACATATTGTAAATGGGTTTTAGAAACATGGTTGGAAGTCGTTGACAACAAACCTCACACTACAATTATTACCGATCAAGACATTGCTTTGGGAAATGCTATTGCCGCGGTTATGCCCGAAACAAAACACTTATATTCTACATGGCATATAAGTAGTAAATTTCTCGAGAAGTTATCTAGTTTGTACACCAAATATCCGGAATTCAAAATGGATTTTAATGCATGTGTGTACAAGTCGTTGTCACCCACGGAATTTGAAGGTAGATGGGAGGAATTGGTCGAGAAGTACAACCTTGAGAATCATGTTTGGTTAAATGAAATGTATGGCATTAGAGATCAATGGATTGGTGCTTACACAAAATCGCATTTTGCCGCCGGTATGACCACTACCTCTAGGAGCGAATCAATGAATGCATTTTTTGATGAATATGTGCAAGCATCTATTGATTTGAAAGAATTCATTAAGAATTCCCAAAAGGCTTTGGAGGCACAATATCTTAGGGAGGTTAAAGGCGACTACGAGAGCGAAGAAAGGGAAAGGAGACTAGTATTGCAATAATCCTTGGAAATTCATGCATCCAAAATTTACACGAAAGAGATGTTTAGGCGTTTTCAAAAGGAACTTCTAAAAAGTACGTCTTATGTCGTGACGAAAGCTAAAGATGGTGGATGTTATTTATTTAAAATGTACTTGGTTGAGAAGTCTACCGTGCCGAAGGATCGTAGAAGAAGGTATCGGTTGATGGTCCATTTGGATAGAAAGATTGAATGTGTTTGTAGGCAATTTGAACATTCCGGGATGATTTGTAAACACATGATCCGTTACCTAGACAAGAAACAAAAAACACGTATACCGAATGAGTACATCAAGCCTAGGTGGACAATAAATGACAACAAAATTGCCGGACCTCTGTTGGGTTTTCAGCCCAATACAATAGTATGGGTTTTGGTGATCCAAAACATATATGGATTGGGTAATAATTATATGTTTAGATAATTATTATAGATGGTATATTTAGATACCAAGTATGATAAGGATTGTAATTGGAAACCAAGTATGATTAGGATATCTTGGTGGCTAAGTTTGTGATGGCTATATATACATAGTCCTATTATGTTTGTTAGGTATGCTTGAGTATTGTTTGGCTTAAGTATCGTGTGAGTGAAACACCGTTTGGTGAGATTGATTGTATTATTGATTATTGTTTGGATTAATAATACAAGTTGGGACGCGGGTTTTCCGTGTCATATAATTTTGTTGTGTGTGCTTTGCATTAGTTGATTATCTCGGGTTTTACTCCCTAACAGACCTCTACCTTATACCCCTCCCGTTCTTGGTAATGTTGGTGCATCACAGTCACAAGCATCAAGGTATAGTGCATTGTGCAAATCATTTCAAAGTTTAGGCGCTATTGGTAGTTGTTCCGTTCCACGTTTCAATTACGTGATGAACGTGATTGAGCGAGAGAGGTGTCACGTGAAAAACGATTTTCCACAAGAAGATAAGACCGAAAAAATGGAAGAGTCGTTTCATCAAGATGATTGGGATCATGATCCGATATTCGATCCTCCAATGTCACAAACTAAGGGACGAAAGAAAGCGGCAAGATATAAAAGTGGTATTGAAACGTCAACTTCAACAACCAAGCAACGGAAGTGCGGAAAATGTGGGGAGGTAGGAGTAAAACATGATAGAAGAAATTGTCCTAAACCTTAGTTTCAATTGTTCTGTAATATTTGAAACTATTATTATTCATTATAATCCTAATTTTCAATGTAAGGTATTAATATGCAATCCATGCAATTGTAATAGTAATAATAATTAAAAGTAATGAATAAATTGGATTAATTTAAATCATTGATTATTATTTATTAAAATATTGAATCCATAATTTATTAAAAATGAATTATATGATATGATAAAAAATATGACAAAAAAAATATTGAAAAAGAATTCGAACAGATCCAAAACAGGGGAAAACAGGGGAGGAGAGAGAAAAGCTACTTCATAAACTCCTGCCACAATGGCGCAATGCGGCCTCCGCATTGTCTCATTGCGGATAGCCGCAATGCCTCATTGCGGCAGGCTAGGATGCAGTAGCTTTTCTCTCTCCTCCCCTATTTTCCCCTGTTCTTAACCCAGTTTGTTTATTATTTATTTCATAATATTTCAATTAAAAATCGGAAAAAATGATAAAATTATAATTTATTTCAAATAATTAATATAAAATTCGAGAAAAATGAAAAACTATTTTTTTTCCAAATAATTAATTTAAAATTAAAAAAAATGATAAAATAATATTTTATTCCAAATTTTAAGAAAAATTTCTTTTTAATTCAAATTACCCAAAAATATTTTTTTAAATCGAATAAATGTTAAAAAGATATGTTTTTGTTAATTGAATTGGAGATAAATTTTAAGCCAATAATACAAAATGCTTAGAATAAACATCAAATCAAGATTTTAATTCATTAATAATAATTTGGAAGGGGCGGAAAATATCAAAATACAATTTTTTATTTCCAATAATTTCTTCGGAGATTCGGTACCCTCCTTCTTCTCCGTCTACATATATTCATCTCCATGCCCGTACAATTTCTTCAAATATGCAATCTCCATGTTAGCCTCTTTCAAGGCTTCTTGGAGATCTTCCACCTTCACCTCCAAATCAACAATTTGATCTTCAAGAACCTTGATCTCTACCTTGGCTTCTTTCAACTTTGCTTTTAAAGTAGCCTCCTTCTCATTTTTCGCATCCATGACTTACTATTTGGTGCTAGATAGAAAATTTTAAAACAAGGTTATGATAATGATAACTAAGGTTGATAATTTAGGATGAGTATTTATAGAGAAAAAATTTGGGATTTGAAACCTATTCAACCTTTAAATTAAAAATAAAATTAACTTGAAATTAACATTTGAATCTTGGGAATGTAATTTGAAAACTGTGAAAACTGTGTAAAGTTAAAGCTTCCGCAATGGGTCATTGTGGCATATTACATAAGCATGACGTCAGGACGACGTCTTGTAATGGTTACCGCAATGTCTCATTGCGGCAATCAAATAAAACTATATTTAATTTGAAAAAATGATAAAATTATATTTTATTCCAAATATCCCAATAAAAATTCGAGAAAATTGGAAAAATCTCATTTTACATTTTTAAAAAAATAATAAGCTCATGTTTATGAGCAAAACTTGTAAATAAATTCAGAACGAATTGAAAAAAAATGACTTCCCAGGTGGTCACCCATCTTAAAATTGCTCGAACCCAAGAACGCTTAACTTCATAGTTTTCAAACATATAACTCCACTCGGCCAGGAATGCCACATCTATTATATCAATAAACAATTAATATATGAGTCTCAAACGAAATTCACTCATATTGCAATTTTTTTTAAAAAATAATAATTTTATTATTTATTTACAAAAAAATAATTTAAAATTTGAAAAAACTAATAAAATTATTCAATATTTTATTTAAAATAGGGGAAAAATTGTAACTCTAATTTCTTCCAAATATTTAAGTTAAAATTCGAAAATAATGATAAAATTATTTTTTTCAAATATTCGATTTAAAATTCGAAAAAAATGATTAAATTATATTTTAATCCAAATATCCCAGGGAAATAGAAAACCCTTATTTTACATTTTGAAAAAAATAATAAGCTCATTTGAACAAAATAATAAGCTCATCAGGAATAACACCACTGGTACTACCAAAATTCACAAGTCCACCCGCCACTGGGGTAAACTCTGAACCAGGAGTAGGAGTATTGGTTTCAAGCTGCCATTCGATGGAGATACAAAAATCATATACACATTTCAAATACAATACACAAATTGCTAAAAGTTATTTCAAAGTTAGAGATTATTACCTCAAGGTTGACACCAGGAGGGATGGGGCTGTCTGATAAAGGTGTTACCATGGGTGTAGCAGGAGGAATAGGGGGAATAGGGGGACATATACCGGAGTCTGTGGAGGAGGAGGAGGAGCAGCTGTAGTCTCAACCTACAAGATACACCGATCATATATACATATAATTCTCTATAAGTGACTTATTTTAAACCAAGCGTTAAGGATAAATACCTCTGCATGGACTACAGGCGGGACAGATACCGGAGTCTGTGGAGGAGAAGGAGCAACTGTAGTCTCAACCTGTATCGGCTGTGAAGGAGGAGGGCTAGATACCGGGGTCGGCCGTGTAATAGGAGGAGCAACTGTAGTCTCAACCTACAAGATACACCGATCATATATACATATAATTCTCCACAAGTGACTCGAAATAAACCAAGCATTAAGGATTGATACCTCAGCATGGACTACAGGCGGGACATATACCGGTGGCTATCGAGGAGAAGGAGCAACTGTAGTCTCAACCTGTATCGGCTGTGAAGGAGGAGTGCTTGTTAGCACAAAATCACGCAAGCGTACGTGGTCACAAGTAATATATAAGGTTAAGTCCAAATTCGTTCCCACAGGGATCAGGTTATGGTTCTTCTCAGCTAATGTGCCTATTCAACAATGTATGATCTTAATTCACTGCTAAGACAAGTAATTAATTGAGATTTTATTTAACTAAATTTAAATAATATGCAATTTAAGAATTAACTAGCTAATGAGATCTAAAATCAAATTACTTATATGGGAATAAACATGGAATTCTAACTTCATTATCTACTTCACTTAAAGTCGCAGCCTTTAATCAATACATGTGATGGTTTTGATATCTGATCGGACAACACGAAATAAGTAAAAGCTACCTCTCGGTATACTAATACCAAACTACGCATGTATCCACAAAAGAGATAGAAGATGGGTAGACACCAATTATGTTTAGACCCTATATCTCTATAGAATTTGAAAACATAAAGGTTTAAGCACAAGTTATCCACTTAGATCACATAGGGCAGCATAATATCTCTATTTACGCCACAAATCATGATGTTAAAACATCAACCTATCCTATGCTAGCATGGCAAGTTCTAAATCTCAAGATCCACTCTCGTTTAGCAAGAGATTAACAAATTAGATGTTCGCGACGCATCTAAATACATGAAACACAACCATACGAGGATATCAAGAATTCACCACACATAAATCTTTAAAGCATATAAACTACTAAGCTACATAGATAACTCCATTAGAATCCCATGACAACGATTAGCTCATAATTGAACCGTTCATCGTCATGGGATTTGATGAAAACATGATATAAAACAAGATATGAATAAAAGAAGTAATTATATTAATAAACAAAGAGTTAAGAAAACAAATCTATAATCCAGAATAACACAAAGGCTGAAGTAGATCTAGATCCGTTGCTTGTCACGAGCGTTGAATCCTTCTCTCCTTTTCCCCCTTGCAGATCTAAGCTATGTTACAATAATAATAACTAATAATATGTCTATATCTATTACAATGGTATGATGTGTTTAAATAGGCACTACAAGTCTTGCCCAGCAAGAAAATGCAAAACAGAATTATAATAGAATTTCTGCAAGATACGTTTCCTAATTTGATTATGTTTTGTAAGGAAAATTCGTGGCTGACTTTTCTTCAGATTTACTGGAACGTTCCCCACGTAATTGGACCTCTGGACTATCTTAGAATGATAGGAAATCTCGTTATCTTCGCGTGGACTGCTTACGGGCCTAAAACGGACTTCTAGAACTCAAGATATGGCCAAAACAGTGTAAACTGTGCAACCCTTCTCGAAAATCCGAATTTTAATCAATTAATTCCCAAAAAATTATAAAAGCATCCACCTTAGTCAACATTCTCGTAATCCTGCACAACTAAGCAAAACACATCAAATCTACAACAACTTGAGCCCAAGACAATCAATTTAAGCCGAAATTAAGCGATCCAAGTGGATATAAAATCCACTTATCACACCCCCAAACTTAAACCGATGCTTGTCCTCAAGCATAAACAATTACAACTAACTAACTAGCTAGTACCACTTCCGTAGGTGATCACGGTTGCATTTGGCATATGCAACAAGCCCTTTAAACCCCTAGGCAGCCCTAGTGGACGAGTAAGGTCTCGTGAGGGCCTATAGCGAATGTACCCACAAAATCCATTTAACCTAATGCAATGCAATGCATGAATGCAACTAGAATGAAAAAATGCAACGATCCCCTTCAAACTAACCAAAACCAACGAGCAAGCAAATATCTCAAAGAATGCAACTAAATCCAAATAGAGTTCGACCAAGTTCCCGTATACTAACAATACATGAACAGAAACGTGCGTGTGTGCAATGCTCATCAGAAATACTCCCAAAACTAGGTCAAAAATCATACATGCTTTTCGTCAAGACAATCACAGGTTTATAAATAGAATAGACCGTAGACACTTCATAACCTAAGAACACCTCCATCCTTATCCAAGGTAGACAGAAATTCATGCTTTATTAACGACAAACAACTATGACACATAATATACAAACATGCTTATTTAACCGTGCAATGGATGAGACCCCGAAAGGCTTATACAATAATACCCATATAGCGAGCGTTGGGTTAGTGGATCCCAGACTATAAAAGCCTTAGGTCACTAGGCACAAAGTCCCCTAGAACTTAATTGCTCGAGTATTAAAGAGCTCACCCTGGCTAATTTTGCATATAAACAATTGACATCATTTTTTTTTTTTTTTTTTCTCTTTTTTCTTCTTTTTTCTTTCTGCTTTTTTTTTTTTTTTTCTATGCAATCTGGAATGAGAATTCTCAATTCCAACCCTAGACTACTCATATAAATATGAGCCGGCTACTAGCCATTTGACGCCTAGCCATTATTGACAATTATTTACAATTTAAGCATGAAATCCCTGTTTTCCCCCAAACTTAGACTTAATTGTTCTAGACCATCCAGGGAATAATGAAAATTCTAAATATAATCAAGTGATTAAATCTCAAAACATCCAAACAAGCATGATCTCAACCTAGCTCAAAAGCACCCAACGAGACTGTGAAAAGATTTTGTTTCTGAAGCATGCAAGTCAATTTCATAGAAACTATAAATCAACCCTCTACTCATCATTATCACAATCAATTAGACACCTACCTACCAATCAGAATTAGCTCGTTCTAAGGGATCATGAAATATGCATGCCATGACAATGCAACTAGAATGAACTCACATGGTATACATAAATAAAAACAGGATGTCCTACATGAAACAAACGTAGATAATACGAACATAATATGAATGAATTACTACTAAGCATGCAAAACATGATATCCTACATGAACACATATATACAACAACAACTACTAATCCCTCAAACCACCCCCAAACTTAAAATATTCAATGTCCGCATTGAATGGAAGTAAATACAAGGGAAAGTAGAAAACATACCTAACCAGCTGAATCATAACCCTCCTCGGATGAATCTGGTGGAGGATAATGCGTACGAGCTCCATAGACTAGCCCTCTCCCAAATAACAAGAAGCCTACAAAACCCCCAATTACAAGAACACAAATTCGTAATAAAAATAATATTAGAGAAGATTTAACCCAATTACGAATCAAAGAGGTGAACTTGTAATTAATTCCTCTTTAGAATTGAATTTAAATAAATAGAAGAGGAATTGGATTTGTATGTATGGGTGTGTATATATAATGGAGGGATTGGGTGAATAAAATTAATGTGAAAAGGAAAAATTTTGGGTGGGTATGAAATTTGATGTAGGATAGAAATAGGATTTGATGAATTAAAGAAAAAGAATTAGAATAGGTTTAGAATTTTAGAAGAGAGATGGGGGTTTTGGAATTGAAATAGGATTAGGATAAAATTTGGGGTTTGAATTTTTTGTTTTGTTTTGTTTTGGTTTTTTTTTTACAAATGGAAGAAAAGAAAGGAAAAAAAACAAAAAAAAAAAAAAAAAACTAAAAAAAGTGGACCTACGCAGCCTGCATAAAGCAGGCGCAGCCTGCATAAAGCAGGCGCAGCCTGCCTAAAGATCAGTCACGCAGGCGCAGCCTGCGTAACGCAGGCGCAGCCTGCGCGACATCCAGTAACGCAGGCGCAACCTGCGTAACGCAGGCGCAACCTGCGTTACACGCCCGAAATTTTTTTTTTTTTTTTTTTTTTTTTTTTCACACAACACTCACAACACTCATTTTTTTCACACAATTTTTTTTTTTTTTTTTTCTTTCACGAAGGCGTGGGTTGCCTCCCACGAAGCGCTTCTTTAACGTCAATAGCTTGACGTTACTTCCTCAACTCATGGCGGTTTCAAAAGAATAACTGAACCGTCTTCAACAGATAGACCATTCATACGAACGTTGACCTCTTGTTTGCTTGCTTTCCACAATTCTCTTCCCTCAGACTTCAACCTAATTTTACTACCAAATGGCCAAATCTTCTTCTTTTTCTTCTTCACACCTCTCAGGTGCTTCTCTGACTCAACCGGTTGAACAAAAATTTCCTCATCCTTATCATCTGCTTTCCACCTTCGCAACACGTTATCATGCCCCTCTTCAAAAATAACTAACTCATTATTCAAAAGGACATACCTCAAATATGGTGGAAGTTTTCCAAGCTTTACTTTCGAAAGATCACGAACCGAAGAACTGTCCGATTTCTCGCTCAGCAACTGATCAAACTTTTTTTTCTGACCCGTATCAACTATTTCCACACTGCAACACTCTTCATCCTCTGTTGGAAATTTCATGGCCTTGAACACATTAAAGGTGACACTCTGATCTTGCACCCTCATTGTAAGCTCTCCTTTTTGCACATCAATCAAAGTATGGCCTGTAGCTAGAAAAGGCCTTCCCAAGATTATGGGAATCTTCTTGTCTTCTTCAAAATCCAAGATAACGAAGTCAGCAGGAAATATGAGCTTATCAACTTTCACCAAAACGTCCTCCACTATGCCCCTAGGATAAGTGATTGACCTATCAGCCAACTGCAAAGAGATGTTGGTTGGCTTTGGCTCCGGCAGACCAAGTTGCTTGAACACAGACAAGGGCATGAGATTAATGCTAGCACCCAAATCACATAAGCACTTGCTGAAAGAAAGATTGCCAATAGTACACGGGATGGTAAAACTTCCTGGATCCTTAAGTTTAGGAGGCAACTTCTGCTGCAGCACTGCACTACACTCCTCCGTTAATGCCACTGTTTCAAATTCTTCCAACCTTCTCTTTCGTGACAAAATATCCTTCATGAACTTTGCATACCTCGGCATCTGCTCCAATGCTTCAACAAAAGGAATGTTAATGGACAATTTCTTGAAGACATCCATAAGCTTCTGGAACTGAATTTCTTGACTTTTCTGCACACGTCGAGGAAACGGAGGAGGAGGATAGAATTGATTATTCTTTGAAGATTGCTCTGGAGTAGACTTTTCAACAGGTTTCTTGCTCTTCTCACCATCAACCTGATCAGCCACTAAGGCAGATTTCTCAATTTCTGGCACTGCAGATTTTTCAACCTGCTGATTCTGAACATCTTCATCTTCTTCAGCTGCTGATTGAGGGCCTGCTGTAACCTTTCCTGATCTCAAAGTCACTGCATTAACCTGTTCTTTGTTCCCCCTTCTGCCTGGATTTGTTTCCGTATCACTAGGAAGAGTCCCCTGTTGCATGTTCAACAAAGCACTTGTAATCTGTCCCATCTGGTTTTGCAAGATCTTTTGAGAAGCTTGAAGGTTCTTCAACATCATCCTCATATCATCCATTTCTGATTTTTCATTAGATGATTGCCCCGCTTGAGCCTGGGGTTGTTGCTGCTGAAATCCAGGAGGTTGATATGGTGCCCTTGGAGCATACTGTTGTTGATAGCCTTGATTGAATGGCCTAGCTTCCTGACTTTGAAACTGCTGATAAGACTGCTGAGGTTGTTGAGCACTTTGGTTGTTGCTCCAGCTGAAGTTAGGATGATTTCTGTTGTTCGGATGATAAGTGGCTGGGACTGGTGCAGCAGGTCTTTGGAAATTACTAACGAACTGTGCTGATTCAGAAGAGATAGTACATTGACTTGTCTCATGTGCGCCCGCACATAGCTCACAAATACTAGCCACCTGCTGAATCCCATAATTAGCAAGAGAATCCACCTTCATTGTAAGAGCCTTCAACTGAGCTGCAATAGCTGAAGCTGTGTCAACTTCAAGAACACCTGCTACCTTACCTTGAGAAAGCCTCTGGGTTGGATTTTGATATTCATTAGCAGCCATCATCTCAATAAGATCATATGCTTCCTCATAGCTCTTCGCCCACAGAGCTCCACCTGATGCTGCATCTAACAAAGGCCTAGACTGTGCTCCCAACCCATTGTAAAAACCATTAATAACCATCCAATCAGGCATGCCATGATGTGGACACCTACGAAGCATCTCCTTGTAACGTTCCCAAGCCTCACACAAAGACTCGCCAGATTGCTGCTGAAATTGAGTTAACTGGTTCCGTATTGCTGCAGTTTTCGCCATAGGGAAGAATTTAGTAAGAAACTTCTGAGCAAGATCATCCCATGTAGTAATGGAACCAGCTGGTAGAGAATGTAACCAGCCCTTAGCCTTATCCCTTAAGGAGAATGGGAAAAGCCTCAACTTGATAGCATCATCCGACACACCATTAAATTTGAAAGTGTCGCAGATCTCGATAAAGTCCCGAATATGCATGTTAGGATCCTCCGTAGAAGCACCCCCAAACTGAACCGAATTCTGCACCATCTGAATTATGCTCGGCTTGATCTCAAAGTTGTTCGCTGCAATAGCTGGCCTGACAATACTAGATTGTATGTCATTAATCTTCGGCTGCGAATAGTCCTTCAAAGCCTTAACTGCTGCTGGTAAATCTGCCATCTCTACAGTAGTTTCAAGTTCCTCTTTCTGATTATCTACTACAAAACCGTCTTCTGCCAGTTTTTCCTTACGAGCCTGCAAACGTGTTCGCATACACGTTCAAGTACCTGAAAACACCACGAAACAAACAACTAAGTAAGAAATCCGAGTCAGTGAACGCTAACGACCACTGATGACAAGCACATAAACTAAACAAAACACCGATGATCCCCGGCAGCGGCGCCAAAAACTTGTTAGCACAAAATCACGCAAGCGTACGTGGTCACAAGTAATATATAAGGTTAAGTCCAAATTCGTTCCCACAGGGATCAGGTTATGGTTCTTCTCAGCTAATGTGCCTATTCAACAATGTATGATCTTAATTCACTGCTAAGACAAGTAATTAATTGAGATTTTATTTAACTAAATTTAAATAATATGCAATTTAAGAATTAACTAGCTAATGAGATCTAAAATCAAATTACTTATATGGGAATAAACATGGAATTCTAACTTCATTATCTACTTCACTTAAAGTCGCAGCCTTTAATCAATACATGTGATGGTTTTGATATCTGATCGGACAACACGAAATAAGTAAAAGCTACCTCTCGGTATACTAATACCAAACCACGCATGCATCCACAAAAGAGATAGAAGATGGGTAGACACCAATTATGTTTAGACCCTATATCTCTATAGAATTTGAAAACATAAAGGTTTAAGCACAAGTTATCCACTTAGATCACATAGGGCAGCATAATATCTCTATTTACGCCACAAATCATGATGTTAAAACATCAACCTATCCTATGCTAGCATGGCAAGTTCTAAATCTCAAGATCCACTCTCGTTTAGCAAGAGATTAACAAATTAGATGTTCGCGACGCATCTAAATACATGAAACACAACCATACGAGGATATCAAGAATTCACCACACATAAATCTTTAAAGCATATAAACTACTAAGCTACATAGATAACTCCATTAGAATCCCATGACAACGATTAGCTCATAATTGAACCGTTCATCGTCATGGGATTTGATGAAAACATGATATAAAACAAGATATGAATAAAAGAAGTAATTATATTAATAAACAAAGAGTTAAGAAAACAAATCTATAATCCAGAATAACACAAAGGCTGAAGTAGATCTAGATCCGTTGCTTGTCACGAGCGTTGAATCCTTCTCTCCTTTTCCCCCTTGCAGATCTAAGCTATGTTACAATAATAATAACTAATAATATGTCTATATCTATTACAATGGTATGATGTGTTTAAATAGGCACTACAAGTCTTGCCCAGCAAGAAAATGCAAAACAGAATTATAATAGAATTTCTGCAAGATACGTTTCCTAATTTGATTATGTTTTGTAAGGAAAATTCGTGGCTGACTTTTCTTCAGATTTACTGGAACGTTCCCCACGTAATTGGACCTCTGGACTATCTTAGAATGATAGGAAATCTCGTTATCTTCGCGTGGACTGCTTACGGGCCTAAAACGGACTTCTAGAACTCAAGATATGGCCAAAACAGTGTAAACTGTGCAACCCTTCTCGAAAATCCGAATTTTAATCAATTAATTCCCAAAAAATTATAAAAGCATCCACCTTAGTCAACATTCTCGTAATCCTGCACAACTAAGAAAAACACATCAAATCTACAACAACTTGAGCCCAAGACAATCAATTTAAGCCGAAATTAAGCGATCCAAGTGGATATAAAATCCACTTATCAGTGCTAGATACCGGGGTCGGCTATGTAATAGGAGGAGCAGCTGTACTCTCAACCTACAAGATACATCGATCATATATACATATAATTCTCCACAAGTGTCTCGAATAAAACCAAGCGTTAAGGATTGATAAGAAGGGAAATCACTATAAGTTGGCAAATTACGCATCATGCACATAAACTAGCATTATATTATTTTTATAGAAATACAAACCTCGGTATTTCGAGGTATGATCCATTCCTTAGGCCATGCGACATGAGATCTAACAGCTTGCTTGACCATCTCCATCTCACCAACTACCGGAACTGGAATCAAGGCTTCTAGTTTAATCCCTCCATCCACCGACACTCTCAGACATCCAGTAGGCATAGGCTTGCCATGTATTTTTATACTCATTTCTCCTCCATCTGGATAAGCCATGCCATAGGCAACCTTGTTGTCTATGCTATCCACTGCCAACTCACATGGTATTGGAGCCTACAATTATGATAACAAAAGTCAAATTACAACTACAACTATCAAAGGTATATAAGAAGAAAATCACAAATAGGAGAGATTAGTACCTCAATATGAGCATGAGGGGGGATAGATACCGGGGTTGACTCTGTCAAAGGAGGAATAGTGCTAACCTGCAACCACAATGTGATAAAGACATGAAGAACATATTCAAAGTTGGTATATAAGAAGGAAATCACAATAAGGAGAGATTAGTACCTCAATATGAGCATGAGGGGGGACAGATACCGGGGTAGGCTGTGAAGGAGAAGGAGCAGTATTGCCAACCTACCATTACATTAAGATACAAAATGAGTAACCAAACGCAAGATACAAAATATTCATGAACATATTTATAATGCCCTAGAAAATATCGTATTTATAAATATATAAATATTATTATTTAAATATTAAATGTGAATTATATGGTGTGAATTTTTTTTAGATTAAATATATATAAATGTGACATCATGTTTACATGTTTATATGGTGATGTATGTGCGTCGAGTAGGTCCGAGTATTTTTATTTGAAGTCTTGTGATTAAAAATCTATTTAAATTATGCATTATTGATCTTCGAAAATTTTTATAAAATCATCAGAGTTATTAAAAATCACGAAATCTTTTGTAACATTATCCTTGTATTATTATTTAGTTTTTAAAATTATTTTGAGAATTATTTTGGGTGTTTAAGGATTTTGAAACAATTTTACAAGTTATATTGCATTTAAAAGATCAAAATTTGTAAAATTCATATTTAATTCGTTTTTGATCCTATAAATATTTTAAAAATATAGGGAGATAGCTAAATTCATATTCTACATTTTAAAAATGATTTTTTTATGAAATTTACTTTTCAAATATCATTTATTTATTTTTCTATTTCATCAAATATTTCAAATGGTTTAATTAGAAAATCCATTTCCTTTTTAATCCTTAATTACCAGATATTCAACACCCCCAATTTCATTTTTCAGTCAAGTTTCTTTGAAGAACTCTCTGGAATCTCTCGACTTCTCTCAAACCTCTTCTCCCTCCCTCGATTTTTCTCTCTATCTCTCTCCCATCCCTCTCTATCGATTCAATCTCTCTCTCCCGATTTTATCTTCCCATAAATCTTTCTTTTTCCCCCAAATACTTTTGGCATATACGTATGTATATATGGTGTTGTGTGTGCTGCAGTAGCTGGGCAGATTGTTAGGTTATGTCGACCAACGGTGATGATGTACTGTGATAGTGGTGCGTGTGTGTTAATACTGCGTGGGTGTGTGGCAATTCGAGTTTGTCTGTGTATGTGATCTTGCCGTAGGGTGTGTGTGCGTGGGTAAACAGTGCTTCCCCTCCCCTGTTCGTGAACTCTATTTGTGGATACGTGTGTGTATGATGTTGCGTCTATAGTTACTGTATGTTGTTCAACTGGACTGCAATGTATGGCCGTGTGTTTGTGGCTTGTGCGAGTATAGTCAAGTGTGCATGGTAAGTGGTGATGTTTGTGTGTGGATATCGAATTGGGTACTGTGTGTGTTCATTGCGTGTGTATGTCTTATACGAGGTGTGGGTAGAGATTGGGGCTTTCATTGCTAAGGTATTAATTGTTGCTGTGGTTCGAATTAAAGCCCTCTTTGGATTACCTGAGTTTCCTTGAAGTTTTTGGTGACTGCATACATATATATATTGAGTTGGTCTGGATAGAATTAGAAAGTCGAATTTGGTCTTGAATTCTTGGTATAATTATTCTATTAATTACGAGACATTTTTAAATCCGTGTATTTAATTTTTGAATTATGTATTCGGTATTGTATAATTGGATTATATGAAGAATTGTTCAGTAATTAGGATATTTTTAAATTTGAATTTGCTTGTTACTGGTTTATGTACTATGGGTATAATAGAGATCGATTGTGAATATAGTTCGAAGGTGATTGCTGTTGATTTTGTGTCGGTAGTGTCCGACTGGTAGGCTACCCGTACAAAGGGGATGCCGTCAAAATTTTATAAAAATATTAATTTCATTTCTCACGAGTATAGTCTACATGTTATTAGTAGAGTAATTTTCGAATTGTGTGATTGTCAGAGCTAATTAATATGGTTAGATAATTGGTTCGTAATTGATCTGTTAGTGATAATTATAACTGCTAAATTAATATTGTGGATATTGACTTGATTTTAAGGATAATAGAAATTGGATGTACATTCTGGTGGAACTGTGGTATATGTACGTTATTATCAAATTTATGGATTGTCAGAAATGTACAAATGAGGTACATTAGTATGAATGGGTATGATTGTGTATTGTATTGAAGCAAAGGATATTTGGTTATTGAATGGGGTTAATAGTATTTCTTACAGGTTAAGTCATATTATAAAGGAGGTGCTGTCCAATTTTTATTAGAATTATTTTATAAATTTTGATAAAGATTTCTGGTGTGTAGATGTTATATGTACGCTACAAGATATAAGTGTAAGTAGATATTACGTGCTAAGTGCTTATATGATTTTGTGGTTATATATTACTAATTTAAGAATATGATCAGTGTATGCTATATGTGTTAAGTTGTAAAGCGTAATAGGACACGATTGGGTAGAATAGAGTAGACAATTAAGATTGTAAGTGTACTGAAGTAGTACTTTACTTGTATATAGGTACGCATAGAAGGCCTGCTAAGAGCCAATGCATATGTAGATGGAATGTAGAGGAAGGAGATACTTATCAGGGCTGACAAGTGATAAAGAAAAGATGGATGTGTGATCGAAGAAAGGTGAAATATAAAGAAGTAGAGACGGATGTAAAGTGATAAAGTGTTAAAGTATTGGAAATGGAAACCCTGTGTATTGAGGCAAGTTTACTATTCCGCACTTATTGTTCAAGTGATGTGAAACCTTGTGTATTATTTATTGTTCTTTCGAAATTCCTTCTTTCAAGCAATTATATTCTTCATATTTATTCTAAATAATGTGAACCTATTCTGTTGATTTTACGATATTTCTTTAAACCATGTTTGCTAGTGCCCATACCCTTTATTTTATTTTATTTTACTTTCAGTGACATTCTTCTTCTATTAATTTACAAACACTCATTCTCAAAATTATTCTGTCATTGTTTATTCTCTTCACCTATTGTTCAGGTGTTGATTCTTTTAAAAATTATTTTATATAAATATTTCCCGTCATTATTAATATTCTTCAAAGAGCGTTTTCTTCAAATTATTGTAAACTAATTCGAGGTTTATACTGTTGTTGAGGCATGTGTTGCTCAGTGACGGTTAAAACCAAGAATGAACTGAGATCTTCTTAATTATTTAAACTCATATTTGTCATGCCGGTTCTGGCAGCTGAAGCCTATAAGTGCTTAGCTGACATGAGTGAGACCTTAAGTAATTGAGAATTTCTTAAATCTTCGTTTTAAACTATTCGAATCTCTCATGTTAGTTTAAACTTGGTAACGGATTTTCACCAATGGACCCCTTTAGGAGAGGTTTTCTTCAACCTGTCCTACAATTTTATTGTCTTGGAGTTATTTTACAAATGATCATTTTAAAACTACTTAATTCGATAATGTTGATTCAACTTGACAATGTGTTGGTAAATTTATTAAATGCTTAGCATTTGACTGTACCCTTGCTTTATCTTATAATTACAATTGTTGTTATTCATGTTGCAAGTAAATCATTTCACTCAAATGAACCATGTTTTTCGTCACTTGATCACTATATTAATTCGATTTGTCGTTGATATTATTGCTCTTAAATTTTCAGTAAATATGAATAGGTGTTTATCATATTCCCATTCAATAGTGTTGAAATTGTTGTCCCTGTTTCACTGATATATTATGGAATAATACCCTTCTCTATATCGAACTTGTCGATATCTAGGTCAGAATTTTACTAGACCTCATTTCTTCTTGAGATTTGAGTTGTTAACCTGGAACGTGAGTTTCCAGGGTGCTTGGCTGGTCGAGGTGGTCGATTGTTCCGACACCTGACGTTCAGATTATAGGATTGGACTGTTGTTTTTTTTTAAATGTGGACCGTAAAGGGTCGGACCAGATTCGTGGTCAGAAGTTATTAAGGCCAATGTGTGCCGTGGATCCATTAAAGGACATTGCTGTGTACGTTTGTCCGGGGTTAGTGCGTGACTGATCAGCAGCCTAACCTTATTGTTTTTATTAATAAAATGCAAAATAGTCCAATTCTATTCCATTTCCTGAATTAAATAAAATTATATATCTTTAAAGTTCTTGAGCTTCTGTAATTGTGAATTATTCCTTTGAGATAAGTTGGTCAGTGATATGTCCACCAATGAATCATTGTAGTATTATTGTTTCACTATACTGTTCGCTTGCTGAGCATTCTTTGGCTCACTCTTGCTTCATTTTCTCTAATCTTTCAGTTAGGAATAAGGGTGGATGTCTACATCGTACGAGTCATATGAGAGCAATGAGGCAGCCTTTACAGGATAGATCTCGAAGCTAAAGCGGGTAAGCACGGATTGGAGTTAAGCTACAGATTAAACGGTATAGTTATTGAAATCAGAATAGTAGAAGAAATTGTAATAATTTGTATGGTTTAGATTCTTGTTTCATACCATAACCTGGAATCGATCCCGGTGAGGAATCGTTGGTGTATTAAGTGTAATTGTTAAATTGGAATTTGGTTTGGGTTGAATTACAGGTGGATAGTCCGATTTATGAATACTTCATGCCGAAATTTTCTAAAATTTCCCTGTATCAATGTCTATTTTATTATAATATATATTTTCAGTATTGGGAAGTTGGGGTGTTACAATATTCATGCTAATATAGTGTTGATCCCAACATTAAAGATTAGTACCTCAATATGAACATGAGGAGGGCTAGAGACTGGGATAGGCTATGTAGCAAGAGCATTTGTAGTCTCAACCTGCAATTATATGTCAACGCACTGATCATAAAGTTATATATATAATTCCTCCCAATTGACTCGAATTAAACCTAGCATTAAGGATTACTACCTGACGAGGATGTTTATAAGAGATATGAGGTGTGGCATCGTGCGTAGGTGAAGCAGGAGAATTAGTAGTCTCAGCCTACAATAACATAACATGGTAATATAACAATCATACATATATTCAATCCACTACATTCAAAAATAACAAGTATCAAAAGATGAAGGAGCGCTGGGGTCAATATCCATATCATGTGCATGAGAGGGTCTATCAAAATTAGGTCTGATAAATGCAAGACCCCTCCACTCGGTGTTGATCCGTTCATAACGACCCAAAAACTCAATGATGATATCAAAGAACCAGTCGGGGGGATCACGACGGTAAATGGTATGTAATTTCCTCATTCCACAATCCAGCTGCTTTGAAGTATTTAGAAGCAAGAATTAGAGAAATAAAGGTCTAAAATGTAGGAATTTATTGACGAGTGGAAGCATGATATAACAATTATTCCGTAAAAACCATGCATCGCACATATAGAAAAGCATTAAAATAAGAGAAAAAGCGGAGGAATCGTAACCGTGCCTTGAAAATCGAAGCTTTATAATCGATGGTTGCTAGCAGTTGCTTCTCAGAGTGTGAAGCACTCTACCGGTATCCACCAAGATTGATCCTTCGATGAAGCTTTTTATAAAATCAAGGTTTTATAAAAATTGTGTTTTGAGAGAGAGAGAGATGAAGAAGATGAAGTGGTGGCAACTAGGTTTTTCACAAAAACATTTTTTATACCAAACTCTTCTCATCTCATCCTTTATATAGGGCACAAGTAGGTTTTTAGTATAATTAATATATCATATATATTATTATATAAATCCCACAAAATGTTTAAATAATAATTAAAACTATATTAATCATTATTAAAACAACTTGCTCTCTCAAAATACCTTCGTCAATGAATTAATCTTTTTATGGTGTGACCCTATAGGTTCAATATTAAGCCGGTAGTAGAAATAAATAATAATAAACTTTTCCTTTATTATTTATATGAATTCTAATAATTCCTTAAATATAATTAACTGATTAATTATATTTATTCTACATCGTGAGTGATGCTTCTCAACATATCGCGACTATCCGGATAATATGAATTCACTGCTTAGAATACCAAGAACCTGTTAGTGACTAGTTTCCGTACAATCATTCCTTCTACCCTACAATATCCCGATTAAATACAAGGCATGGATCTCGTGTCAAGCCTATCAAATTTAATCATATGATTTCTTATTCATAATGCAAAGTTCATATTAATGCAAATTAGAAACTCCTTTCTAATTTCATACACTCTGGCCAGAGATTCCAGAACTCGCATACTAAGAATAACATAGGATATTCACTTCCTATACTGGAAGGGGTAGATCCTCTATTGACGTTAACTATCTCCATACACAAATTCCTATGCCCAGAATAGACCTAATGGATGTCCTTGAGAGTAAGGACTAATCCAAAGCATAGTTCATTATATACAAGATAACTTTAACGATCTCAAGTCTAATGTAACACCCCAAGATCCGGGGTCCGGGATCCGGTGGTTACGGTTTCCAATTCTGTCCACAACAATTGAACTTTCCTTAACATAAAATAAATTACGTCTCTAAGACCCAACACAACAATATAAAACACACCCGTTATAGTCCCAGAGATGAAATCAGAGTAACAATCAAATTTTTTATTAATCACATTATGAGTTCTTACAATCCAAAAGAATTTCAATATAAATACATACTCTTTGCCATCCATTTACACAAGTCATACTAGACCATATTCTTGGTACTGAAAGAATAAATATATCCTACCAATAGCTTCTTCTTCAGCTCTGGTAGTCTCATCGTCCTCGCCCGCGTCGAGTGCGCCTTGTGCGAGTCATCTGGTCTAGCTGTTGTTGTGATATAATAATAAAGCAAGGGTGAGCAATAGCCCACCAACAATAATATATAACTGAACGATAATGTATAACAGTTCAAAAGTATCTTTCAAACCATATGCCATGCATTTACGGAAATGATGCCAGTATAATATGAACGAAGAAGTTACAAGGTAACTTAAAGTATTTGTTTGTAGAAATATCTGCTACATCAAAAGTAAGCGTGATATTCTCATTGTCATTAAAAAGAGGAACTTGCATGAAAAGATTGCAATTCCAGTTATGAACACTTTTCCAGCTCTGCCAACAGTAATCATGTTGCAGGAAATAAATAAGTTTGGATGATGAACCAATGATGGAGTATTCACCGCGCCCGCTGTTCCAATCTTGATGATCAGTCGAGATCGTACAGCTCAATTTAGATTTACTACCGGTAAAAGGAAGAACTGACGGCTTTACTTGTCTACCGCCTTACTAGCTCTCCCCGGCCAATGGTTGGGCCAAAGGGGATGGACCGGCGCTACTCGGCCTCTTACACGACTCCTAGTTCAAATAGAATTCATGATTCTGAATGTAACGTTCGTCCCCCTTTCCCCAAGTATAATACTTGTTGATAAGACTCTACAAGGTAGTCGTATCTAGTTGGAAAGGAAAATTCACCAATAACTTCCAAGCTGTGGCTTGGTATCGAATATCAACTTGTTCCAACAATCTTACCCCTCGAAAGATGAGAAGGTAAACAACGTCTTAATAAGTCAACAGCACCCGAGTTGCGAGTGAATAGAATACTTTATGACCGGGAAGTCGACAAGATAATTAACATTTTCCAAGTAAGGTTCCCTTATTATTAGGAAGATAGACTCAAAGAAGAATGATGTCTGAGAACCTTTCTGGATATAAGAGGAATAATAATATGACTCCGAAATATTTTTCGTAATGATCGAAGAAGATAAACCTTATTGAGATTATTCTAAATATGGAATAAATATTCAGAGAATATTTATTGAATTAAAAATATTTAAAGAGTATTTAGGAATATGAAAGAATATCTTTAATCAGAGTATTTTTCAAAATAATCCCTGAAGAAATATCAGGAGAATATTTATTGAATAAATAAATATTTAAATGAATATTCAAAATAATATTCATTAATTAATAAGACCTGAAAGGAATATTTAAGACAATATTCATAATTAATTAGGACTTTAAATGAATATTCAAAAAGTAATATTCATTTAATGAATAATATTCTAAATGAATACCAAGTAATATTCATTTAGTAATCCAAGCTTTAAAGGAATATTCGAGATAATATTCGATAAATAAATCAAGCTTCAGATGAATATTAAAATAATATTCATCAAGTAATTAATATCCTAAATGAATATTCAAAAGTAATATTTATTTAATAAAATAATATTCTAAATGAATATCCAAATAATATTCATTTAGTAGTCTCATCTTTAGAAGAATATTCGAAATAATAATCGATAAATAATTCCACTCTGAATGAATATTAAAAAAATATTATTCGTCGAATAGTTACGTTCAAATAATTATTTGAAGTAAGGATCGTTAAAATAAATAATCTCGAACGAATATTCAAATAATATTCGTCGCCCGAATAATGGAAAAGATTTACTTAGATATTTTCTTTCGAGGTAATCTCGATATGTCAAAAAATATTGACTCCCGGTCTATATTTGATGAATAAGATGTATACACCATTCTCTGAGGGTCTTACAATAACCGGCTTATAATTGATACGATAGCTATCTAATTTATAAGCCAATAACAATCAGGGAACAAGCATAATGATATAACTTGAAAGTAGGCATGCATGCTATGGCATATGTATAACAGAAAACATATATATATATTCAATCACAACAACAGCCTAAAAGAAGGGAATTGAAACTTTCCTGGTAGTCGAGTACGGTAAGAGGTAGTGGTAGCGGGTCCTGGGTCAGCTTGGTGATCTATAAATAGCCAAGGCATTCGGGATTAATCACTTAACATCTTAAAAGTTAAGTTATACTTAAATCGAAACACGTTCTCGAGTTATCTCGTTATACCCCTTTTAGTGGATTCCTTTTATCATCGATCCGACCCGACATTCGTTCGTTAATACGACATGTCATTGCACTTACACTTGGGACATACTTAAGTCATACAAGTTCTAAAGTCGATCGTTACGAATCAATATTATGCTCCGAGTTTTATCGCCCGTTTTCTAAGTGTTTTACCGAAGTTATAATCAAGCGGGTTTTTAGGGGTTCGTTCGCGATTAACTTTGATTCGAACATTTTTATAAAATCGGAAAACGATCCGTTTCACATGAGGTTTTCTCTCACACCTTCCTTTTTACCTCTAGTATTTAATTACCAAGATTCGCCACTGACTTACGTATTTTATCGGGGTTCAATTTCAGTTACGAACTTTCGTTTACGGATTCGAACTACTTTTAGTAAACCGACCGTAACTCCTAAACCGTAAGTCGAAACGCTTCGATTCTTTCGCCAAAGTGATCTATGTTTAAAAACCTATCAGTAGGGTTCATTGCTTTGTCAAGAACAGAGAGTTATGACCACTGACCATATCGATTTCTTAATGTTAATGAAAATCGGGCATTACGACGGCTATGAATCGAGCATTCTAAAAATCATATTGCATCAACCAAGCCACACCGGGCATCTAAACAATTTATACACTTAATAAGCATCTCTAAGAGTCCAGAAGCTACTGATCTTGGTATTGAAAATCATCATGCTTCCTGATTCACTAAACCACTTAACTATTCATGCTTATAGCATCATTAAGAACATATTACTCTAAAATCATCAAGAACAAGCATGATATCAAAGTAAGGCCTAGGGTTTCAAAAAGATTTATACCTTCCTTGGAGTGTGTAAAGACCTTGCTAAGCCTTGCATAGTCCTTGTATACCCATAACCAAGCTTAGATCATCCTAGAAATCAAGAAAATCAAGAGTTGTTCTTGAAAATCACTATTCACCCTAGACTTTGATGATTTCTTTGAAAATGGAAACAATGGATTTTGAGGCTAAGATTTCTAGGGTATCATTTTTATGAAATATAGGACTTACCATAAAAATTGCAAGATCAAACAAGGAGTGGAAGTGGGACTTTGATCTTGGATTTTAAGAAGAAGCCGAATGCTCCATTTTTGGAGAGAATGAAGTTGGTTGCTTTGTTTGCTTGGTTTACTCTCATCCAAAATGTATTATTGATATGTCTAAATAATATCTAGTCCATAAAGCTACTTTATTAAAGGTGGGAGGTCATTGCTTGCATCACTAAGTGGATGAGTATTGGTTTGTCTTGGTTTGGAAGCTAAGTGCTTGGTTTATTCTCTAAGTGTTCTAGTTCCTTGGTACTAGTTTGGTTAGTAGATATTTCTTACTTGCACATGCATGCACCTTGCTCTCTACTTGCTCTTTTATCCGGTTATTGCTCAATTCATTGATCGTTCGGACGAATAACTAAGTAGTTTCACCTTTAGGGTTTACCGGGAAATTTCTCGATATTCATAATACCTTCCCCAATCCTTAATATAATCCTCGTGATGACCATCTAGGATATTTAATCTCGATACGAACTTAATCCGTAATCTAGGATTCGTTCGCTTTATTGATTAATCTCGTTATAACGTTTTAGCGGTTTCTAGAACGCTTGTTTCACTGCCTCAGTGGTTTCCTACCTTCATTCTTAAATCAAATATAATAACATCCCAAAATATCAAATCCTCAAAGTTAATATCTCAATTCTTGGATTTATAATAATATTTAATCCACTGTCCGGTCAAATATTATACCGAAAAAGAATTTGGAATTTCTGAATTCCGATCGTCTCTGCATTCACTTATTTCCTCCGCGTATTACTAATATGACTTCGAAACATCCATATCACGTCCCGTACATAGGGTGGCGTGAAAAGTTTTCCAACTTACAAAATTACTATTCATCCACCAAATTACTATGCACGTACAGGAAACACTATGCACGTACGGGAAACACTATGCACGTACGGGAAATACTATGCACGTATGGGAAACACTATGCACATACAGGAAATACTATGCACGTACTCATTTCCCTTCAAGGATCCATTAGCTCCTTCCTGGATGGTAGATTATTCTTATCTAGGTCCTCAACCATCGAATTACTCTATTCTAACAATATACCAATGCATCAGGATCATTGTCCAAAGCAATATCCATTCATTACAATTATTGTTCTTTGAAACCACCATTCATTAGAGCTGGTGACCTTGTTGTCAGAATCATTGTTCCTCATTTTATCATTACTTAATAAAAAGTTTTAATTATATCCAAAATTTGGGGTTCTTACAGTCTCCCCTCCTTAAAAGGATTCCGTCCCAGAATCAGGTAGAAAACAAGAGTCGTTCTGCCCTTTCTCAGCACATCTACTGGTGCTACAGTCCATACGTTATCCTTTTCCATCAACTTTGTCATTTTTCGTACAACACACTATCCGGGTTATACTCTTACTCAGTCTTATCCTTATTGATACCTGCAGTAACATTGGTATCACTATCACCCTACGAATTCGGAGGTAACCTCGCTCGTACTGTGCATTTCCTGATCACTTTAATCTTCGCAATCTCGATCAGTATAGAGAAGTGGAAAGATTTATTGAGAGATCACTATGATCAGTTGAACATTTGTTATATTGCACAGTTAGTACAGAAGGGGGCCAGCCTTTAGTACTTGACAAGCAATTAAACAAGTTATGGTATTCCACTTAGACTTCTTTCACATAGACAGATAGTCACGTAGCAGTACCTCCCCTCCTACAAGGGTTGTTCTTCTCAATTAATAAAGAAGATGAATAGGAGAGAAGAAGAGAAAAGAGTTCTAAAGGATTATAGAAAGCTTTCATGATTGTAGAATATCATACTCAGAATTTACCTCTGAACTATAGAGGTTTATCAAAGAAGAAATTAATCATAATTATATCCAATACTATTTGATCGCAATCTCACGTGTCAACATATCTTGCTGCTTTGTCCATTATTCTATGGACAAATACTCTTGTTCAATCTTAGCCATACTCACATTCGGGAAATCCTTCAACCTTTCAGGTTAAATCTTAGATTTCTCACTTGACATCATTATTACTGACATCCCATATCATGTTACTAGCTTTTTCATAACTATAATATTGACACTATCAGGTTGTCATCCTGAGAATTCATTAGAAAACCCATTCATAACATTCCTTGCTTCTCATTCCATAGTTGCTTTCCCAGCCTTTTCTTTATCAATCACATCCTTCTTATTATCTGATTCTTACTCATTTCTATTATTTACTTTCACCTTCACCTCTTTATTGAGACACCTTTTTGCACTTGGTACCTCCTTATCGGTATTCCGTCACATTTATTCTATAATCATCACGTTATTCCAATTTAAACTTTCCGAAATGAATCTGGCCCGATCCCTTTAACTTAGATTCATATAATCTACTTCTGCCAACCTTGTTTCTCATCACTTGTTCTTTTCTATCCGTGGTTTTCCACAGGTTGTCTTTGTAAGTCAGACCAGGTCGTATATCTACCGGCTCATGCTCTTATCATCTATCGAGCATCTGCATTTTACTGGCGTAGCCTGGCCACATGAAAACCCGTTATGACCGTGCTATAAGTTTTGGGGGTAAGGCTGGCTCGAATACCGCCGTCCGAGCACTTTTAAACTCTCAGGTGGCCCAATAAGTCTCGGGCTCAACCGCCCTTCCCTCCAAGTCTCATTAATTCTTTCCATGGGAATATCTTTAACATCATGAATCATCAACCTCATATTCTCTATCTTGTTTGCGCAGAAGTACACTAACATAAACTTGTTTGTCATTCATCAACATGCCATTTAATTAATCAATGGCAGCACTTTCTTTATCTTTACATTGTCATCTACTTTCTTAGAAGAATCACCATCGCTTGTTGTTTACGTAGTGCATTAATAGCTAATCCTACGGGTTTCAATTCCTTTAGGGAGACAAAGTAATCACTATTCCTTATCCATAAGGAACACTTCCTGAACTTGATGTAGATATTACATGAAGTAGATACAATTGCAGAAGAGTTTCAAGCATCGCAGCTATGTCAGGTTGATGAAACTATCACTCATGCAGCTTCCATAAAAGACTGGAAACTTAACGGTTTACTTCGTTAATTTTGTATCATGGTCCTGGTCTGCCTCAAAATGGGACCTTCTAAGGTACGTAATATGCTTAAGACTCCATCAGAAATCGAATCTTTACTTAAACTATTATTACCTTCGATTCTTGCACAATCATCAAAAGGAATGTAACTTCCTCCACTCCAATATGACCTTCAAGGTCTTTCCAAATATCATTTTGTTTCTTCGGTATGAACATTTGTAATTATTCCTTTATACTTAGACTGTCGGCCAACTCATTGGCCTTTCCTGATAATAATAATTTCTGGTAATCCTTGTTCTCTGGATATATTCCAATTCAAACATTTCTACCTCATTCCCATCATTGTTGGGTGAAAGCATGTCCCTTATGCTCTGCTGATGGAGAAAAATATATTTATCAGTCTTTCTCCAAAAGTCATTGCTTCCACCTACCCGTGGGAACTTTATCACGTTTATTCCCAATCCTACTTAGGATACTTCTTTTCTTAGTTCTTTCCTTATCTTAGGATAATCTCAACCTTTATAGGTTCAATCCATACTTCCTCAGGGTTTCATACATGCCTCATCTGGCATTATTGTTACGATGTCATACATTCCTTACCAAACTTCCATTTTGAAGTTCGGAATATTACATTTTTCCTTGTAAGGTTTCATAGGCCATCCTTATCATTCCTCCGGTATTTTCTGAGTACCGGGTATATCAAAATGTCATTGATCAATACTCTAATAATTCTATCTATGTTCTTTCCAGAACTCTTTTTAATAATCCTTACCGGTCATTGTTGCCTTAGCAAGTCCAGCTCATATCATCTGAAGTCATAATGTCGTTATTAGGGTTAATGCCACCCCTTGTGCATTCCCCAGGGTTTGTCTTAATTTATTGATATCCTATCCTTAATTCAACTGCCAAGGAATTCTTGCATCTTATAATTGGCAATCAGATCATGTATCCTTAATAAAGGTCTCTTTTCAATCATTCTCATTTGATAATCGATCGGTGGCTTAATGCCACCCTCTTCTTTCAGATAGTTGTCAGCCTATTTGGCCTTCCAAAAGGCAACGTATGCCTATCTGCTCTCTTACAGAACTTGGTAATGGTAGCAAGGATGTTTTGGAAGATATTGCTCGAGTTCAACGTGAATCTCTTAGTACTTATCGTTCTTCTCAAATGTACTTGCCTTAGACAAAATTTCTACAGCATACTGATCCATCTCTGACCATTTCCATACTCTCTTCATAAACCTTCGTTGTTTACTTCCCTTAGTCGTAATATGATCATGGTATTCATGATACCCTAACATCATACATCTCAAGTCACTATACTTCCATTTTACTCGTAATCTTGGACAACCCTATACACATGAGTCACTTTAGTACGGGTTACCCCATCCCAAAAAGGTCTAGTAAATTTACCATCAAAACATGGGTTGCAAAGGGTTTAGTAGAAGATTCCTACGATCTCATTAATATATCCTTTATATCAGAAGCCCTTGCAGTCGGTGCTTACTCAGAAGCAACCCTGCTTTGTCTTTTCATTGCTGGTCTAGTCACTTTATAGTCCGTTGTGACTTGGCCTCAACTGGCCACACTAAAATAAAAATATATGATTTTAAAGGTTGGCTAATTAGCATTACTTTTCTAGCAATTGCCGGTATAGTGTCTTCTTCTTTGATACCTTTCTACCTTTCCAAAACTTTACTTCATATAAGTCTTAATCGGCTACTCAGCGCCGTCTCCGGTCGCCTTTCCTCTATTTTTATCTTTTCAACTATTCTTATCAATCCCGCGTGCCACGCAAGCTTACCATTCCTGGCATAACAGCCTTTCACTTAAGTCAATCCCGGAGTTTCTCCGTCCGGCTAATTTCTTACTTACATTTCCTGTTTTCGTCCAATCTCACTTCATCATTTTATCACTACCGTCGATTTTAATGCTCAGGGTCCGTTTACTAACCCATTTTACAGCATCCTTACCCAAATCACAGGGTTTGCTCCAGTTTCTACTCTCTTCCATGACATTCTCTGATAATCAGAAAGACAAGGTTTGCCAAAATTCACCGAATTCCTTTCCAGACTCAGGGAAATTTTTATCAATCTACCCACCTACTGGTAACATTAAGGAGACCAGTTTCGAAACCTGAAGAATAGTTCTATGAACCTCCAAGCAGGTGGAATCATAAGCAGTCATAGTTAACGAAATAATCATCATCAGATTGGAAGTTTATCCACTGGAGAGGAATCAATTATATCCATCCCTTAGAAGGGAATCAATAGTTTCAAACTGAAACCTGTCACAACGTCCTGATACCTATACGTCCTGATATTCAATACTACCAAATGTCGGTCTACCTAACCCTTTATGCGAATCGTCGTTGGAAGCACAAAGTCTCCTTTTTCCATTAAGCAATGCCAGCTCTTGGTCATTACCAATTTCACCTTTTAGCTCCAGGAAGATTTTCTCACATTTTTCTCTTTAACTACTGATCGTATTACTTGATCTATTATAATTCCGCATCGGAATAAACTTAAGGTAACTACTATAATTCTTTGAAAGAAAGAATTTAATATTCCTCTGAATTACATGCATCTAACATTTCTGGTTCATCATTTTACTGAGTTGAAATTAACCCTATACTTAGTCTCTGGCAGTAGTCTCATTACGAGTTCATCTTGACTCACTGGTCTTATCTTCCGGTAGGTTCTGAGATCATTGTCTTGCTTACTACTTCCTTATATAACTTTATCCAATCATGCTATCACTTCCCAATGTCTTTACTTTCTAACTGATTCATTCATAAAATGAACATTTCCCTTAATAAAACCACCTTATTAACCTCAATTTGGTTCCATAATTTACAACCTACGACACCAGCCTTCTCATGGCGAATTATTACTTACCATATTCATACTAATTCATTTATCAAATGATATGGCACTTACTGCCTCCTTCTCAACTATTCCTAGGGACTCTGCTCCTCGCCCTAAATCGATGTCTTTGATAATCATACATCCCTCTAGCTCTTTCTTCGTTAATATGGAAGTCTCTAGGGATTCTCGTCTATTCCCGTATAAGATCTCAAGTGATCCTTTCAATCCGTCTTACTTGCTGGTACTACCTCCAGTAGACCGGCTACGAATCCAACATGAATCTTCAATTCTCTTGCTAATAAGTCAGTTCTTTATGCTCCCTTTTCTGAGCACTATACTTTAATCATCACAGTTTTTCTGGCTGCAACCCTCATTCCTCAAGGGTAAGCTCCTTATCCTAACAGGATTTTTCCTTATCTGCTGGAACCTCTTCCGGGTCTCCAGTAGGGTACTCCATCGAATTACCCGCTGATCTTCAGCATATAAAGCATCATCGCGCTGCAGCTCGTATGCCTCAAGGTCTGTCGCCTTACTCGTCAATACTATATCGAGCTAAGTTACTATCACGATACTTAAGAGTTCCCATAAGGGTTTTATATGTCATCACTACATTAAGTAGTCCGACTATGAACTTGGCAAGAGTTCTTATTATCTTAATGAATTTATTGTTTTAACGTCGCCTCATCTCTGGGGTTTATAACGTATGCTCTGATACCACTTCTGTAACACCCCCAGATCCGGGGTCCGGGATCCGGTGGTTACGGTTTCCAATTCTGTCCACAACAATTGAACTTTCCTTAACATAAAATAAATTACGTCTCTAAGACCCAACACAACGATATAAAACACACCCGTTATAGTCCCAGAGATGAAATCAGAGTAACAATCAAATTTTTTATTAATCACATTATGAGTTCTTACATTCCAAAAGAATTTCAATATAAATACATACTCTTTGCCATCCATTTACATAAGTCATACTAGACCATATTCTTGGTACTGAAAGAATAAATATATCCTACCAATAGCTTCTTCTTCAGCTCTGGTAGTCTCATCGTCCTCGCCCGCGTCGAGTGCGCCTTGTGCGAGTCATCTGGTCTAGCTGTTGTTGTGATATAATAATAAAGCAAGGGTGAGCAATAGCCCACCAACAATAATATATAAGTGAACGATAATGTATAACAGTTCAAAAGTATCTTTCAAACCATATGCCATGCATTTACGGAAATGATGCCAGTATAATATGAACGATGAAGTTACAAGGTAACTTAAAGTATTTGTTTGTAGAAATATCTGCTACATCAAAAGTAAGCGTGATATTCTCATTGTCATTAAAAAGAGGAACTTGCATGAAAAGATTGCAATTCCAGTTATGAACACTTTTCCAGCTCTGCCAACAGTAATCATGTTGCAGGAAATAAATAAGTTTGGATGATGAACCAATGATGGAGTATTCACCACGCCCGCTGTTCCAATCTTGATGATCAGTCGAGATCGTACAGCTCAATTTAGATTTACTACCGATAGAAGGAAGAACTAACGGCTTTACTTGTCTACCGCCTTACTAGCTCTCCCCGGCCAACGGTTGGGCCAAAGGGGATGGACCGGCGCTACTCGGCCTCTTACACGACTCCTAGTTCAAATAGAATTCATGATTCTGAATGTAACGTTCGTCCCCCTTTCCCCAAGTATAATACTTGTTGATAAGACTCTACAAGGTAGTCGTATCTAGTTGGAAAGGAAAATTCACCAATAACTTCCAAGCTGTGGCTTGGTATCGAATATCAACTTGTTCCAACAATCTTACCCCTCGAAAGATGAGAAGGTAAACAACGTCTTAATAAGTCAACAGCACCCGAGTTGCGAGTGAATAGAATACTTTATGACCGGGAAGTCGACAAGATAATTAACATTTTCCAAGTAAGGTTCCCTTATTATTAGGAAGATAGACTCAAAGAAGAATGATGTCTGAGAACCTTTCTTGATATAAGAGGAATAATAATATGACACCGAAATATTTTTCGTAATGATCGAAGAAGATAAACCTTATTGAGATTATTCTAAATATGGAATAAATATTCAGAGAATATTTATTGAATTAAAAATATTTAAAGAGTATTTAGGAATATGAAAGAATATTTTTAATCAGAGTATTTTTCAAAATAATCCCTGAAGAAATATCAGGAGAATATTTATTGAATAAATAAATATTTAAATGAATATTCAAAATAATATTCATTAATTAATAAGACCTGAAAGGAATATTTAAGACAATATTCATAATTAATTAGGACTTTAAATGAATATTCAAAAAGTAATATTCATTTAATGAATAATATTCTAAATGAATACCAAGTAATATTCATTTAGTAATCCAAGCTTTAAAGGAATATTCGAGATAATATTCGATAAATAAATCAAGCTTCAGATGAATATTAAAATAATATTCATCAAGTAATTAATATCCTAAATGAATATTCAAAAGTAATATTTATTTAATAAAATAATATTCTAAATGAATATCCAAATAATATTCATTTAGTAGTCTCATCTTTAGAAGAATATTCGAAATAATAATCGATAAATAATTCGACTCTGAATGAATATTAAAAAAATATTATTCGTCGAATAGTTACGTTCAAATAATTATTTGAAGTAAGGATCGTTAAAATAAATAATCTCGAACGAATATTCAAATAATATTCGTCGCCCGAATAATGGAAAAGATTTACTTAGATATTTTCTTTCGAGGTAATCTCGATATGTCAAGAAATATTGACTCCCCCCGGTCTATATTTGATGAATAAGATGTATACACCATTCTCTGAGGGTCTTACAATAACCGGCTTATAATTGATACGATAGCTATCTAATTTATAAGCCAATAACAATCAGGGAACAAGCATAATGATATAACTTGAAAGTAGGCATGCATGCTATGGAATATGTATAACAGAAAACATATATATATATTCAATCACAACAACAGCCTAAAAGAAGGGAATTGAAACTTGCCTGGTAGTCGAGTACGGTAAGAGGTAGTGGTAGCGGGTCCCGGGTCAGCTTGGTGATCTATAAATAGCCAAGGCATTCGGGATTAATCACTTAACATCTTAAAAGTTAAGTTATACTTAAATCGAAACACGTTCTCGAGTTATCTCGTTATACCCCTTTTAGTGGATTCCTTTTATCATCGATCCGACCCGACATTCGTTCGTTAATACGACATGTCATTGCACTTACACTTGGGACATACTTAAGTCATACAAGTTCTAAAGTCGATCGTTACGAATCAATATTATGCTCCGAGTTTTATCGCCCGTTTTCTAAGTGTTTTACCGAAGTTATAATCAAGCGGGTTTTTAGGGGTTCGTTCGCGATTAACTTTGATTCGAACATTTTTATAAAATCGGAAAACGATCCGTTTCACATGAGGTTTTCTCTCACACCTTCCTTTTTACCTCTAGTATTTAATTACCAAGATTCGCCACTGACTTACGTATTTTATCGGGGTTCAATTTCAGTTACGAACTTTCGTTTACGGATTCGAACAACTTTTAGTAAACCGACCGTAACTCCTAAACCGTAAGTCGAAACGCTTTGATTCTTTCGCCAAAGTGATCTATGTTTAAAAACCTATTAGTAGGGTTCATTGCTTTGTCAAGAACAGAGAGTTATGACCACTGACCATATCGATTTCTTAATGTTAATGAAAATCGGGCATTACGACGGCTATGAATCGAGCATTCTAAAAATCATATCGCATCAACCAAGCCATACCGGGCATCTAAACAATTTATACACTTAATAAGCATCTCTAAGAGTCCAGAAGCTACTGATCTTGGTATTGAAAATCATCATGCTTCTTGATTCACTAAACCACTTAACTATTCATGCTTATAGCATCATTAAGAACATATTACTCTAAAATCATCAAGAACAAGCATGATATCAAAGTAAGGCCTAGGGTTTCAAGAGATTTATACCTTCCTTGGAGTGTGTAAAGACCTTGCTAAGCCTTGCATAGTCCTTGTATACCCATAACCAAGCTTAGATCATCCTAGAAATCAAGAAAATCAAGAGTTGTTCTTTAAAATCACTATTCACCCTAGACTTTGATGATTTCTTTGAAAATGGAAACAACGGATTTTGAGGCTAAGATTTCTAGGGTATAATTTTTATGAAATATAGGACTTACCATAAAAATTGCAAGATCAAACAAGGAGTGGAAGTGGGACTTTGATCTTGGATTTTAAGAAGAAGCCGAATGCTCCATTTTTGGAGAGAATGAAGTTGGTTGCTTTGTTTGCTTGGTTTACTCTCATCCAAAATGTATTATTGATATGTCTAAATAATATCTAGTCCATAAAGCTACTTTATTAAAGGTGGGAGGTCATTGCTTGCATCACTAAGTGGATGAGTATTGGTTTGTCTTGGTTTGGAAGCTAAGTGCTTGGTTTATTCTCTAAGTGTTCTAGTTCCTTGGTACTAGTTTGGTTAGTAGATATTTCTTACTTGCACATGCATGCACCTTGCTCTCTACTTGCTCTTTTATCCGGTTATTGCTCAATTCATTGATCGTTCGGACGAATAACTAAGTAGTTTCACCTTTAGGGTTTACCGGGAAATTTCTCGATATTCATAATACCTTCCCCAATCCTTAATATAATCCTCGTGATGACCATCTAGGATATTTAATCTCGATACGAACTTAATCCGTAATCTAGGATTCGTTCGCTTTATTGATTAATCTCGTTATAACGTTTTAGCGGTTTCTAGAACGCTTGTTTCACTGCCTCAGTGGTTTCCTACCTTCATTCTTAAATCAAATATAATAACATCCCAAAATATCAAATCCTCAAAGTTAATATCTCAATTCTTGGATTTATAATAATATTTAATCCACTGTCCGGTCAAATATTATACCGAAAAAGAATTTGGAATTTCTGAATTCCGATCGTCTCTGCATTCACTTATTTCCTCCGCGTATTACTAATATGACTTCGAAACATCCATATCACGTCCCGTACATAGGGTGGCGTGAAAAGTTTTCCAACTTACAAAATCACTATTCATCCACCAAATTACTATGCACGTACGGGAAACACTATGCACGTACGGGAAACACTATGCACGTACGGGAAACACTATGCACGTACTCATTTCCCTTCAAGGATCCATTAGCTCCTTCCTGGATGGTAGATTATTCTTATCTAGGTCCTCAACCATCGAATTACTCTATTCTGACAATATACCAATGCATCAGGATCATTGTCCAAAGCAATATCCATTCATTACAATTATTGTTCTTTGAAACCACCATTCATTAGAGCTGGTGACCTTGTTGTCGGAATCATTGTTCCTCATTTTATCATTACTTAATAAAAAGTTTTAATTATATCCAAAATTTGGGGTTCTTACATCTAAGGACACTTGTACAACTATCACTCAGTGAATAACTATTGACATGTGAGTAAACTCCATTAGTTATCCAATTATCGAGTCATGTTCAGTGAATTTATTCCCTAATAAGCACCGGCATCCTAGCTATAGTGTCACCACACAAATGCCTATGAGAATAGACATCCTCCTTAAAGGAGCAAGCATAGTATGTACCAATCTTTGCGGATTCACTAACTTCCGATTAGTTATCCTATGATCAGGAACTATTTAAGTCTAGAGTTATCATCTTCTAGATCACACTATTACAATCTCATTATAATTCTAGAAGCTTTACTCTAAACTATGGAACATCTTATTTAACACACTTTAAATAGATAAAGCCCGTAATAAAATCAAAACAAGTCTTTTATTAATATTAATGAAATCAAATATGAATACAAGAAAGTTCTTCCTAACTCATCATACATGATTGGATTTAGGACAAACACTTTCAATCTCCCACTTGAACTAAAGCCAATTACCATGGTATCTAATACCCATCTTCTCTTTATGACGATCAAAGTGAATCTGAGACAATGACTTTATGAGTGGGTCTGCTACATTGTTATGTGTGTCAACTCTCTCAATCTTGACATCTCCTCTTTCAATGATTTCCCTAATCAAATGAAAGCGCCGCAAAACATGTTTGGAATTTTTATGAGACCTAGGTTCCTTGGCTTGTTCTATTGCTGCGTTGTTATCGCAATACAACACAATAGGCTCCTCAATGCTAGGAACAACTCCCAACTCATAAACAAATTTCCTCATTCAAATGGCTTCTTTTGCAGCCTCACTTGCAGTTATATACTCTGCTTCCGCTGTGGAGTCAGCCGTGGTAGACTGTTTGGAACTCTTCCAACTAATCGCACCACCATTTAGAGTAAACACGTACCCTGACATGGATTTGCTATCATCACTTTCTGATTAAAAACTAAAGTCAGTATCACCCTCTATTTTCATCTCAGATCCACCAAAAACAAGAAAAAATATCCTTAGTCCTTTGCAAGTACTTAAGGATGTTCTTCACTGCTTTCCAGTGGTCTTCACCTAGATCGGACTGATATTTGCTTGTCACACTAATTGGATAAGCAACATCAGGCCTAGTACATAACATCACGTACATGATAGATCCTATTGCTAAAGCATAAGGAATCTTACTCACACGCTCTCTTTCCTCAGGTGTCTTAGGAGACATCTTTTCAGAAAGGGATACTCCATGGCTCATCGGTATGAGACCTCTCTTGGAGTTTTCCATGCTAAACCTTTTAAGCACTTTCTCGATGTATGTACCCTGGGTAAGACCTATCATTCTTCTAGATCTATCTCTATAGATCTTCATATGTTAGGTCCCGAAGTATCGTAGAAGGGGGGTTGAAATAATTCCGAGAATATTTCTTTATAAATAATAAACTCGAAGGGGTGTTACAACTTCTAATCCAATGGATTAGCTTTAAAAAAGAACACTCCTAAGGATAGTTTAGGCACGAGGACCTTCTACCCGACACTTCCTGAAAGCGGGCTAAGCCGGCTTTCCTACTAGATGGACTATCTAGCAGCTTACACATAGAAGATATAAGAGAGAGAAGAGAAAGTTGGGTGTTGAGGTGTGTTTTGAAATGAAATACAGCATGCCTATTTATAGATTATAGAAAGTTACTATGCGGCTAATATTACGTAACGGGTGACAACATCTGCCGCCTACCGCCTGCTTTCTTGTTTTTCAAACTGAGCCGAAAATTGTCCCACCTGCTTTTGTTTATTTTCATCCCACCTGCTTTTGTTTACTTTTCATATGAATAGTAATTTCGGTTACTATTCATATGAATAGTAATTTTGGATACTATTCATATGAATAGTAATTTCAAATAATATTCATTTTCCTCTTAGTCATCCTTAAATATTCCGCTTCCAACTAACTAGAGGATATCAACACTGCTCTAAACTCAATCATACCTCTTAACAGTTTTTCTGGGTTAGATACTTCGATTCCTTTGTGAGGTGTTGATGCCTAGTGCAACTGGTCTGGTTCACAGACGACTAACATTCACTCGTGATCTTCGTATCATGTCTTTAAGAACACTGCTAGGAATTGTGCAACCATAAAAACTTTATCACTGGAATCTTTTGGCCCTTCAACTGAATCATCTGTACATCTTATTTTGTCACTGAGTCTTGATCATGTTAATGAACTTCTTTCAGCGACTTGATCCTTGTTGATGCATATTCTTCAAATTTCACGATCCCTGTATAGAGTTAATATTATTTATCTTTTATCCTAGTTGAGTTATATATGTCTCTATTACATATTACATTACATTATGCTTTACAATCTCCCCCTATTTGATTGTTAGGGTTTAACAAGCAAATTCCTAGAGGATAACTCAACTGATACAACAAAATAAAATACAAAGATAAATAATATTAAAGTGCATTCTGGATCATATATATACATTTTCCATATTTCTAAAATGAACCAAGTGCAAGTTAATTGTTCCTCTAGATTGAACATATCTTCAGTTTGCCTTGCTTTCTTTCCACATAGCACTAATACTCCCATTAGCTTTTCCTTTCCCAAAATAAAGTTAATTCCGTGTCAACAACCTTTTCTTTGCCCTTACGCCTAGTAGATTTTTCTTGGTCATCCAACTTCTCCCCCTCAGTTGGGTTATCCTCCAGAGTAGTAGGATGTGGAGTTGGTAAATTAGACGAAGATGGATTTACCAAGGAGTTGATTGCATCATTTAACTGGGTTGCCATGGTATTCAATTGAAACTGGAATATATCATGTTGAATAAGTTGCAAATTTTTGATTTCTGCAATGGACTTACAGATATTTGGCAACTCTTTCTCCATTGTCTGGACCCGTGTAAGGAGTCTGTTGTATTCCTTTCTGGTTACAGGTGCATGTGGTTGAGTAGGTTGCTCACTCGTACGTTCTGCAGGTGTTTCACTCAACACTCTATATTCACTCGGTTTAGTGGTTTGGGTTACACTTACATGTTCTGTTCATGTTTCCCTCAACTCTCCTCCAGAGCTTCCACTGATATATGTACCTGCAAATGAAATCATCCTAGCCCCTTTTTCAGAGGTCACGGATGGTGCAATGAAAGTTCGTGAGCTTCCGTCCTCACGTGAAGCAAGTTGCCGACCACTGGTAAAGAGTGGTAAATCTCGAAAGAGATCAAGAGATTTTCCCTCTGGGAGGTTAAACTTGAATCGATTAAATGGCTCAAAACCCAAGTTTCCCTCGACTGTCTGTGAAGACACTTGGTTCATAAAAGAACCACCTACCGATGGATCTTTCCGTAAAATGGAAGATTCACCAGCAGTTATTGAGGTAGGTAATTCCACCTCGGATGCCTGTGAAGGCATTTGATCTTTAGAAAGATCATCAACCACTCTTATGTTCCGTGAAATGGAACTCAAGATAGTTGCTCCCGTCAATTCAACCTTATTTACATTTTCACTCATTTGACAAGGAAGAATTGTTTCAATAATAGTTGCAGTTACCTCAGGTTCATTTGGTTTACTTCTTTTAGGATGAGGTAGAGCTGCTGATGTAACTAACTCCTTATGTGGTGTTGCTGAGGCACTATCTCCCTCAAAAGTGTTGATGGCTGGTCGTTTAAGTGACAATTGAGGTGTAGGAGTTTGTTGTGTTTTTGTTTGCATTTGTAGAATGGGCTATTCGACCTGTGTTAGAGTCGGTGGGATTTCCTGCTCTTGGTCGGGTAAGATGGCCACTAAGGGCTGTAGAAATTGTATTTCCTGTGGCACAATAGGGAATACAGAGGTTGGAATAGCAGGGATTGAAATATTACCTTGTCGTATACCTGCTCTCACTGGTCTTGGTAACAACGGAAGTGGGACAGTCTTTAGATATTCAGTTAGGACTGTAGGCACATCCATATATTTCTTTTTGCTTATGTAATTAATTACATTCGTCTTCATGGAAGAACATTCCACCTTTTGACCATTTTCCAAGCGTGCCCTGTCTTCATCATTAAAAAAAATCATTTAATATTAGCTGTAGAAACCTTGGATATAGACATTTGACATTTTGAGTCTGGACATCTCTTGTTCCCAAGTGTTTCATCTTTAAAATGATTTGACCAAACACTATTTTTCCAAAATTAATCCTCAAATTATTGGCGACCGCATACCCTATTTTTTGAATAAATTCAGGTATTCGATCTTGATTTGTTCTATCTGAGGAAAAAACATGGTTAAGAGTGTGAAAGAAGAAATTCCAATACTGAGTTAGAAACATTCTATAAAGAGTACCAGTATTGAAATTGCCATCTTGGTACCTTATAAAATGAAAGAACATTTCAATCTGTTCAGGTGTAGGATCAGAAACGAGATTTTCCATAGGAAAATGGAGAATTCGATTAACATCTCGTTCAGTGACCCTAATCGACCTACCAAACTGTCGATATGTGATTGCACACCCATCATGTCCAGAAGTGTTAACCGCACTGCAATATAGTTCACGCAATGCGTCATGGTTAAGCTGCACTTGTGTAACTAAAGCATAGCGAGTTAATGAATGTTCATTCAGAAATTATGTCCAAGCCCAAAATTCCTCATCCTGAATGGTTTCAATTTGCTGAATGGAAACAGGATTAACTTTAGTAATTAAAAAGCTTCCCTGCAATGCCATTTTCAAAACTTTGAGGAAATTCAAAAATAAGGGTTAGTTTTTATAAAGGATGATGTATAAAGCAAGAATATGAAATCCGATCTAAAAACCACCAGCTAGATTGAGAGATCTTTCCGATCAAAGCTCGAAATATTCAGCAATTGTGTGTATATGCTCTGAATATCTAAAAAATGATGATGTTAAACACAAACAAAAACTCATCATTTATAAGCTTTCAAGGTTTAGTGGGTTAGGTGTGATAGTGACAGGTTATGTTGAAAAAATAACACCGTTCAATAATTTCTCACCTAACAACCTAATTAGCCGAAAAACATCTTATCACTGAAACCTGTCAGCCGAAAAACATCTTATCACCGAAACCTATCAGCCTATACACGTATAAACATATTTAATCAGTAAATCAAGAATTAATCCACAATAATTAGATAAACTCACAATTAAATAGACATAAAATAACAAAATATCATTAATTGATATATGTCAATAAATATTTATTTAATTATGCTACAATGATATCTCCAGAATAATCATGCAGATAAGAAAATAAAACAAACAAAATCCAGAGAATAAAATTCACTGGTTGCAAGCAAATTGAACAGACATTTTAAAAGATCTTGTGAAATTTAACATACCAAGCTCACTTACCAACCTTGAAAAGGTTGCTTCATCCAAAGCTTTAGTAAAAATGTCTGCCAACTGTTTTTCACTAGGAACAAAATGCAGTTCCACAGTGACTTTCATCACATGCTCCCTGATAAAATGGTATCTGATGTCTATGGTTCTAGAATGTTGCACTGGATTATGTGATATTGCAATTGCACTAGTGTTATCACAGAAAATTGGGATCTTCTCAACTTTAACTCTATAGCAAGTAGTTGATTTCTCATCCATAGAATCTATGAACAACAACTCCCAGCTGCTATGTATTCAGCCTCTGCAGTTGAGGTAGATACTGAGTTCTGCTTCTTACTGAACCATGAGACCAGCTTGTTTCCCAAGAATTGACAGGTTCTTGTGGTACTTTTTCTATCCATTTTGAAACCTGCATAATCTGCATCTGAGTAACCAATTAGATTAAAACCAGAATCTCTAGTGTACCAAATGCCAAGGTTTGGTGTTCTTTTGAGATATCTGAAAATCCTTTTAATAGCTACTAAGTGAGATTCCCTAGGATCAGCTTGAAATCTAGCACATAAATATGTAGAAAACATAATATCAGGTCTACTAGCTGTTAAGTATAAAAGAAATCCAACCATGCCCCTATAGCTTGTCATGTCCACCTTCTTTTCCTTAGTATTCAGTTCAAGCTTAGTGGCGGTGGCCATGGGTATTTTTGCAGAAGAGCAATCTGCTAAATCAAACCTTTTTAAAAGATCATAAATGTATTTTGTTTGACTTATAAAAATTCCCTCATTCACTTGTGTAACTTGTAAACCAAGAAAATAAGTTAATTCACCCATCATACTCATTTCATATCTACTTTGCATGAGTTTAGCAAACCTCTTGCAAAGTTTCTCATCTGTAGACCCAACTATTATATCATCTACATAAATTTGGACAAGTATCATAGAGCCATTGACATTTCTATAAAAGAGAGTTTTATCAATAGTACCTCGAATGAAGTGATTCTCTATAAGGAACTGTGAGAGTGTGTCATACCAGGCTCTAGGTGCTTGCTTCAGGCCATACAGTGCTTTGAGTAGAAAGAACACATATTCTGGAAAGTCTGGATCTTCAAAACCAGGCGGTTGACTAACATACACCTCCTCCTCCAGAATACCATTCAGAAATGCACTCTTGACATCCATTTGGTAGACTTTGAAATTGGCATGCGCTGCATAGGCTAGGAAGATCCTTATTGCTTCTAACCTTGCCACTGAAGCAAAGGTTTCTTCATACTCAATTCCTTCCTCTTGACAGTAGCCTTTAGCAACTAATCTAGCTTTATTCCTTGTGACTATGCCATTCTCATCCATCTTTTCTTGAATACCCACTTAGTGCCAATCACTGATTTGTCTTTAGGTTTGGGTACAAGTTTCCATACTTCATTTCTTTCAAACTGGTTTAGCTCTTCTTGCATTGCTAAAACCCAGTCGGGATCCAGAAGAGCATGTTCAACTCTCTTTGGTTCCTCTTTGGATAGAAAACTACTATATAAGCATTCTTCTTGAGTTGCTCTTCTGGTTTGGACCTTTGCATTAGGATCTCCAATGATAAGCTCAAATGGATGATCCCTGGTCCATTTTCTTTGTGGTGGTAAGTTTGACCTTGATGAAGTGGCTTCATTTTTTTTTTGTGTTGATCATTGTGGCTTTTTTTTGAGTTTTGATTGTGAGAAACTCCCCCTGAGTGTATGGCCCTCAAGATTGATGGAGTTCTTGCAGATTCATCAACAGATGCTTCTCTTTGATTTTCAACTGATGGTGTAAGTTGCTCTTCAACAGGTGGTTCATTCTGCACTTCAACTGATGATCCTTGTTTGTTTCTCACACCATTTGATCTCTATTCTTCATCATCATCTTCACTTTCTTCACCACTTCTCTAATTCTCGAATGAGAGAGACTCATGAAAACCTTCATCTACTAGACCAGATATTTTCTTGTCATCAAAGCAAACATGTATGGACTCCATTACAATGTTTAGTCTTAGGTTGTAGACTCTGTAGGATTTTCCAGCTGAGTATCCAACAAAGATCGCTTCACCTGCCTTTGAATCAAATTTTCCAAGATGCTCACCATGATTTTTTAGTACAAAGCATTTGCATCCAAAGACATGCAGAAAGTTGATTGTTGGTTTCTTGCCTTTGAATAGTTGATAAGGTGTCATGCCTTTTGCTTGATTGGCCAAAGAAATATTCTGAGTGTAGCATGCAGTGTTTATAGCTTCTGCCCAGAAGTATGTTGGTAGCTTAGACTCTTCAAGCATTGTTCTTGCAGCTTCAATTAGAGTTCTGTTCATTCTTTCCACTACACCATTTTGTTGAGGAGTTCTTGGTGTAGAGAATTCTTGGATAATTCCTTCTTCTTCTTCACAAAACTCTCTTATTACAGAATTCTTGAACTCAGTTCCATTGTCACTTCTGATTCTCCTTACTTTGAGTAAAGGATTGTTGTTGACTATCTTGATGTGATTTATAATGACTTCACCCGCCTCATCCTTAGAGTGCAGAAAGAATGTCCAAGAGAATTTTGAGAAATCATCAATAATCACAAGACAGTATTTCTTTTTTGCGATTGACAACACATTGACTGGTCCAAAAAGATCCATGTAAAGTAGTTGCAAGGGTTGATCAATTGATGACATTGACTTTGATTGAAAGAGGCCTTCTTCTGCTTCCCTTTCTGGCATGCATCACACAATCCATCCTTGGAGTAATCCAATTTTGGAATACCTCTAACCAAATCCTTCTTTACCAACTCATTCATTGCTTTAAAACTCAAGTGTGACAATCTTTTGTGCCAAAGCCAACCTTCATCTATACTTGCCTTGCTGAGAAGACATGTAGTTGTTAGGCCGAATACACAATTAATAATCAACTTTATATGAGAGTTTAACAAGTAAAAGCGTTTATGCACTTAAAAACTTCTTGTATTACGAACCCTCTTCGTGATGTAAAATATCACAAAGAGCTGCTAGGTTACAATAAAGATAATTCGTTGTGCGATACCCTTCTAGGGTTAACCTAACTGTATTTATCTAACATACAGCTACGATACAATCTCTAATTGATATTCCTAATAATCAGCTATACAATGATATCAATTACAGATTGTCACACGTCTCCTATGTCAACTCGATCTCTTTGATAGCTATCCAATCTTCAAAGATATCGCTTCCATAATAAATCTTCAATCACTGTTGACCAGTAGACGCTTCCTCCAGACAGAGTTTGACAAACTCTGTCGAGCTTCCATCTGTCAGAGTTTACACCAAACTCTGACTGCTTCCAGCTAAACTCTGATAATTCACTGTAACACTTAAACACTGATTAAAAAAACATCAATTATATTCAACAATCTCCCCCAACTTGTTCATTGGCAAAAATGCACAAGTTAATAACAATAATTGATGATGTCAAAACAAATAGACAAATACAGTGTTTATACAAATTCAGAGTTTAAGCTTCTACTTAATAAAAACTACAGAGAATAAGAAAATCCTTACAGACCTTAATCTATTATCATTTCAAGATCTGGCATAGCTCTGAGATAATCTATCAGCAATCTTCTTTCTGCATTTTCAAGCTCAATCTTCATAGCTTCTTTAATTTCTCTGAGCTGAGGATCACTTTCATCTATCTAGTAGATAGCAGCCCTAAGATTATAAATTTTGTTCCTTCTCATCTCATTTCCCATTCTGATAAATCTGACTTTTTCTGACCGTGAATTGAAATCAAGTACTGTGATTCCCAAATCAGTCTTTAACTTTGCAGTACCTTTCTTCATTTCAATGAGATTTCCTTTGTAATCCCTGTACTTAGGAACATATCTGCTATTATATTTCTCTCCTCTGATTGCCAGATTCTGAGTCATTCTCTGTCTGAGCAGATTAGCAACTGATTGAGTCTTTCGACTATTCACCTTGAGAAGATATAGAACATACTCTAGTTCTTCCCAACATTTCAAGCCAATATCATCCTCACCAACTTTAAATACTGTCCCATCAGCCATGAAGTACAAAAGAAAATCCTTGTTTAAACTCTTCTGATGAACTAACTGTACTGATTCCAGTCTGTCCAAACTCTCTTGAGGAACACCACGACCTGGAACAGCCAGTGAAGAAGGATCTCTAGGACCAGTATATTGCCTTTTGTCTCTGTGTGAACCTAGTCCACCCTTATTATTACCAACTTTGCCAGATAAAGCTTTTCCATCAGAAACATTCATGGAAACTCCAGATAATACATTTGGATCATGAATTGTTCCTTTTCCAAAAACCGATTTCAACTGAGAAGAGTGTAAAGGTGTGATCATTGCTTGTGATGCAACAGAAGTTGTAACTTTCTTTTGTGAACTTTCTCCTTCAATGCCTTTTAGCTTGAGTTTAGCTTTTGCTGCCATTGCTTCCTTTGAAAACCGAGATCTTTGACTAACATCAGCCCTTTCTCTGATCACAACACCTTTAACAACAGGTCTAGGAGCTTTTCCTCTTTGTACCTTACCAGACTTTAAAGCTTTAAGATGTTCTTCTTGTAAACTCTTTTCTTCAGCTTCAATGTCCTCAATCGTAACTCCTTCCTCATTCTCTTCAATAAACAGCTTAGCAGCCAATTCTTCATCAGTTTGTGGATTAGAAGGTAACAGCAAACTCTTGGTCTTTGAAATACCTTGAGTATCAGTATTTCTCCCAACAGACTGTGATTTAGATGACTTGCTAGTTCTCAGAGTTTGAACTTCTTCAGCCTTGTTCTTTCCTTTACTACTTGCCCCTCCATCTCCAGCACTATCCCTTCTGACAACTCTCTCCCCCTTTTTGACATCATCAGGCATAAGAATAGATGTAATTAACTCCAGGGAGGTAGCAATAGAATCAATTTTAGCAGATAAGTCAGACTGATTCTCTTCAACTTTACTCAACCTGGCAAAGAGATTGTCTTGAGCTTTAGAGAATTTTGTAGTCACTAGTTTTGAGTCTCTTTCCATCTTCATGTCTCTAGCTACAACCTCATTTCGCAAAGCAGTGATTGCCATTGTAGTATCATCAAATCTTCTATCCAGAGTTTTGACTTGAACTACAGTTGCTTTCAAGCAAGAAAGAATCTCTGGATTAGAGATAGTATCAGCATTTTTCTTAACAAAATCAGCTGCTCTTCCTCGTGGAAAAATACTATCCTCTTTGTACCATTCAGCAGCATTCTTTGCAAATTGTGCTCTCTCAACCTCATGAGAAGTACAAGGTTGAGTGAAAGGTGTATGTTTATTGTCTGTTTGTACTGGTGCACTCAAAGAAGCATCAGAGTTTGCACTACTTTCTCCTTCAGTTTCAACACTTGTGGCTTTAGCAGGTTCATCTTCAGCCATAGTTTTAGCAATTTCTTCTGTAGGCTTGTCAAGATTTTCTCCATGTTGCTCAGGCTCAGCAACAGGCATAGGCTGAGAAGTGGCCTTGATTGCCTGATCAATTTCTTCTCCTCCTTCAACAGTTTGATGAGCATCAGATATTAACTCAGTATGAGATGCCACAGCTTCAGAAAGAACAACCATAGGTTGACCAGCTACACCAGTATCAGAGATAGGATCAGAGAATGGCATAAATGAATCAAGAATATCATTTATTGGAGAAAGGCCATCTCTAGCATCCTCTTCTGCAGGCATTTTGTCCTCTGCAGGCACTTCATCCTCTGCAGGTATTTCAACCTCTGCAGGTATTGCATCTTTCTCAACTTCAACAGGAGGTGTTTGCTGTGAAACTACCTCTGGAGCTTCAATATCTTCATCCACAGAATCAGAGAATACCAGTTTTCTTCGCTTTGCTAGAGGTACATTATCTGAATCCTCTTCACTAGATGGTGGAGTTTGTTCTACCACTGAAAGTGACTTAGGTATGTTTGCCAGTTGTTTTATTCTTTTCACTCTTCTAGTATAAACAGCGTCAGGAGATGTCTGCTTTGATTTTCTTTGTGTCTCTTTCGCCTGCTTAACACTTGCATGTCGTTCAGTAACTGCCTTCTTAACTCTTTGTGCTGACTGTGACGATTCAGAGTTTGTTTGTGGAGTGGGTGAAGGTTGTTTTGTAGGTGCTGAGTGAGCAGGTGTTCAGGCTCAGGTTCAGAATGTGGTTCATGTTGTTGTTGTGATTGTGGTTGTGGTTGTGGTTCAGGTTGTTGTTGTTGTTGTGGTTCAGGTTGTTGTTGTGGTTGTGGTTGTGGTTCAGGTTGTTGTGGTTCTTGTGGTTGATTGAGAAAATTTTGCAGAGCAAGTGGCATGACAAAAGCAGGGAGATTTGCTTTACCAACATCCTTATTAGTCATATCAGAGAATATTCTCTTATTGACTCTAAAAGGATCAATTTCATCAGTATCATCAATTTCGAGACCAGGTACACAAGCATTGAACAGCATTTGACAAAAATGAGCATAATAAACAGTAGTAGATTCTGACAGTTTATCACCTAAGTTCATCAGAACATATCGACCAAAATCAAAATTAGTACCATAGAGTAGAGAATACCCGATTTGGAGACTATCTATTGGAATGGCATCCCAGTTGGTGACTTTCTTCTTGAACGTCCTTGTGATGCAATCAAAGAAAAAGTTCCATTCCTTTCTGAGATTTGGTCTCTTTATACCGCCAAGCTTGTCAAGAGATTCCATTTAACCTATCTCTTGTAGCATCTCTCTCAAATAAGTTTCATTAACCAGAGTATAAGAAGTATGTGTTTCAAACCCCATTGTATCTCTTACAGTCTGTGGAGTAATCACATAATCTTGTTCTTCATACGTGAAGATGATGTTAGGAGTCCCATTCTCTCCTCCATCCACATAAACTGAATTCTGCCAAAATGTAGCAATTTGAGACGCAGAGAGAGTAGCAGGTCCAACCAGAGCTTGTCCAATCTCTGAATCCCTCAAGAAGTTCTGCATGAGATGAAACGATTCTGGAACGCGTTGATGATAGAGTGGAGCTTCATAGTTGTTAGGAACAAACCGTAAACCAAGAGCAGTGAATGCTTTAGAAGCCATTGAGTGAAGAAATTTGCAAGAATTTCCAAGAGAAATGTATGTAGAAAAGGTGTTTGCGTGAATGCCCAAGTGAAAAATAAGAGAACTGTGAGATGTAAGAATAAAACACAACCGTTTGGACACAAAAGTGATTAGAGTAATTAAAAACCCAATCTCTTATGTAACAAACACTCAATCAGTTCCTAGATTAATGTGTAGTGGGACACGATAATGGGTAAGTGGGACACATTAATGGGCGAGTGGGTCACGCGCTTATTTTTAAGAAGAGTATTTTAAAAATTAAAACATTAAAATATTTGATTTAAATAAAAATCAAATAATACTCTTTTAAAATATCTGGACCCAAGTAAAACCAGAATTTGAAGCGATTACCTGTTGCCTTTAATAACCAGAATACGAAGCGTTTAAGAACTTCGTTCATACCCATCTCTATTTAAGGCCTAGAGACTTGCTCAGATTAGTTCATTAAACCTTTAACCTTTCAGTCTCCCCTGTAAAATCACAAACCCTTCAAACCAAATATTCTGAAAAACAATGGCCAACCTTACCATCAAAGAAAAGAACCTTCATCTTGTCGAGAATAGGGACATCTTCAGCTATACGCGTGAAGAATTTGAATCGTTTGAGTGGGAAAGGCAGCTTGAGACGCTGTGGCTGCAAATGGATGCCGGTCTGGAAGAGATCGAGAGAGAGAAACCTGCAAGGGTGATCGACATCAATGCTGCCCTCCAAGCAACATTGGCATGGCTCTCCTCGAAGGCATCCTCATCCAACACCACCAACCATTGTTAATGAATATGTCAGCAAAAATAACCTTATCCCTTCAACTTCCACCCAAATAAAGTGGCAAAGATGGGATCTGAGAATTTTTGCTAACAATGGAGTGGTTTGGAGTGACCTTTTATTTTCCTGTTGAATAGATTAGCAGATAGAGAGAACAAAAAGATGTAATATTTGCTTGTAATCTCTTTCTTATTATCAATGAAAAATTATGTTTCTCTAATCTTATTCATTGTGTTCTGCAACTTTTATTTATGTTTTATGAACTGTTCTTCAAGAAAATAAATCAAGAAGAGAATATGAAAACTAATTAAAGTAATCATATAAAGAACACATTCATCAACAATCCACTGATTAACAGTTGTCAAAAACCCTATTTACTCCAAGATTTTCAAATTGTCCAAGTGAAAATTTACCTTAGAGTACAACTCACGAATCAACAGCGTTTGTCAATTTTCCGACTTTATCACCGAAACCCTTTCATAAATTGCACAGATGTGAATATGTGTGTGTGAAGCAGAGTTTACTAAATCAATTTTTAGAGCATCTAATTTTTTATAAAATCCATAAAGTAAATCAATAAACACTGGATGCACAAACTGGCATAGTAAACACTGACTGTATGATGAAAGCTAAACTCTGAAGTAATTAAACTATATACAGTAACTTTTATTTTATACCCCCTTTATATACTTTTCCTTTTTTTTTATTTTTTTTATTTTATTTTTTTATTTTTTTTTCATTCCAGTAATCAGAGGTTGGAACCAGTCACCAAAAATTCAAAAATTTTAGCCCTTATCATTTTGATAAGTTCCTGGGTCATCCTATTATTTAACTAGTCACCAAAAATCAGAGAATTTTAGCACATATTATATACCAATAGGTTCCTGGGTCATCCTAGTATCCAACATAATCTCAAAGGAGTATAACAACCTATATACATTTTCTTTGGGGTATTGCAGTAAGCTTTTTATTCTTTCAGAGTATAACTAACAGAGTTTAGAGTTCATCAACATCAGTAGTTTTTCTTGTAAGGTAATGCACACAGTATTTATAGACTCAGAGTTTAGGACAAAATAAACTAAGAGATGCTATAAATATGAGCCAGTATCATGTTGTGTTAACTTTCTGCACAATCTAAGATTAGATCACAATAACTCAGAAAGATTCATGATTAATTGCTGAGAATCATGCTTCATACATATTTCTTCATTGGTGTTTTCATTCAGACAAAAATCAACTCAGAGTTCACAGAGTTTATCAAACTTATTAACAGTGAATTACATATGGCATGCTGACAGAGTTTAACAGAGTATGCATAGCAGAGTTTAATCAACAGAGTTCACTTAGCATTTAACCACCCAGGAAATATGATTAATACATCACATAAGTAAAGTTTGAATCTAACCAACATTCCTAGTCAGAACCAGAGACCATTCCTAGTTCATTGACCAGTCTTGTAAATGTAGCTTCACTCAATGGTTTAGTGAAGATATCTGCAAGCTGTTGTTCTGTAGATACAAAATGTAGTTCAATATTTCCTTCTTCCACATGTTCTCTGATGAAGTGGTACCTTATGCTGATGTGCTTGGTCATTGAATGCTGTACTGGATTACCTGTCATAGCAATAGCACTTTAATTATCACAGTAAATAGGGATATTACTGTACCTCAATCCATAATCCAGCAATTGATTCTTCATCAATAAGATCTGTGCACAACAGCTACCAGCTGCAATATACTCTGCTTCTGCTGTAGATGTGGAGATTGATTTCTGTTTCTTGCTGTACCAGGAAACAAGTCTGTCACCAAGAAATTGACAACTTCCACTAGTGCTCTTTCTGTCTATCTTGCATCCTGCAAAGTCTGCATCAGAATACCCAAGTAGCTTGAAATCTGATTCTCTGGGGTACCACAGACCTAATGATATGGTGCCCTTGAGATACTTGGAGATTCTTTTCACAGCTGTCAGATGTGGCTCTCTAGGATCTGCCTGAAACCTTGCACAAAGACAGGTTGCATACATGATGTCAGGCCTACTAGCTGTCAAGTATAGAAGAGATCCTATCATGCCCCTGTAGTTTGTCATATCCACTGAAACTCCTGTGTCTTTGTCCAATTTAGTTGCTGTTGCCATGGGAGTTGATGCAGATGAACAGTCAAGCATACCAAATTTCTTGAGAAGATTTCTGGTATATTTTTCTTGATTAATGAAAATACCATCATCTGTTTGTTTCACCTGTAGGCCTAGAAAGTAACTAAGCTCTCCCATCATGCTCATTTGATATCTGGACTGCATGAGCTTGGCAAACTTTTTACAGAGTTTATCATTAGTAGACCCAAAGATAATGTCATCAACATAAATTTGAACTAAAAGGAGGTCACTTCCTTGATTGAAATAAAACAGAGTTTTGTCAATTGTTCCTCTGTTGAATCCACTTTCTAGAAGAAACTGAGCAAGTGTCTCATACCATGCTCGTGGTGCCTGCTTAAGTCCATGTAGTGCCTTATCTAGCCTGTAGACATAATCTGGATATTTGGGGTCCACAAATCCTGGTGGTTGTTCAACAAACACTTCTTCTTCAAGCTTTCCATTCAGAAAAGCACTTTTCACATCCATCTGGAACACTTTGAATTTCTTGTGAGAGGCATATGCTAGAAAAATTCTGATTGCCTCCAATCTTGCAACTGGAGCAAATGTTTCATCATAGTCTATTCCTTCCTGCTGTGAATAGCCTTTTGGTACCAGTCTAGCCTTGTTCCTTGTGATGACACCTTCACTGTCAGTTTTGTTTCTGAAAACCCATTTAGTACCAACAATAGATCTGTTCTTTGGCCTTGGTACAAGGGTCCAAACTTCATTCCTTTCAAATTCATTCAACTCTTCCTGCATTGCTGTTATCCAGTCTGCATCTTGAAGAGCTTCTTCCACTTTCTTTGGTTCATTTTTAGACAAGAATGCATGAAACAGACATTCACTTGCAGTAGCACTTCTTGTCTTTACTTTTGCATCTGGATCACCAATTATCAAATCAGGTGTATGTGATTTGGTCCATTTCCTAGCAGAAGGTAAATGACTTCTATCAGCATGTGATCCTCCCCCTTGATCCATGCTCTCCTGATTTTGTTGTGATCTATCTTCGTTTTCTGAGACTCCCCCCGAACTTGACTGCCCAGAGTCAGAATCTGAATTTTCAGAGTTTGAAGCATCAGAGTTTGATCCAGATTTTTCAGTTGACTCAGTATCAGTGGTTGAGTCTTCATTTTGATCATGCTCCCCCTCAACTGGTTCTCCCCTTTGTTGTGACTGAGAAGTTTCTCCAGTGTTTACCAGTAGAGGTTCAGAGTTTGTTTCAACAGAGTCTGTCAGAATTGTTTCATCAGAGTTTCTTTCATCAGAGTTTAAATCGTCATTTTCAAAGTTCAGTTGATCATATTCATCTTTGTCTTCAAGTCCAGTTATCTTCTTATCATCAAAAGAAACATGTATAGATTCCATGATCACTTTAGTTCTCAGATTGTAAACTCTGAATGCCTTTGTTGACAGTGGATAACCAACAAAAATTCCTTCATCTGCCTTTAGCTCAAACTTGGTCAACTGTTCTGGATGAGTCTTCAAAACAAAACATTTGCACCCGAAAATATGAAAGTATTTCAGGTTAGGCTTCTTTTTCTTCACCATCTCATATGGTGTCTTTCCATGCTTATTGATCAGTGTTGCGTTTTGAGTAAAACAAGCAGTTTGAACAGCTTCTGCCCAGAAATAAGTTGGCAATTTTGCTTCATCAAGCTTAGTTCTGGCAGCTTCAATTAAGATTCTATTTTTCCTTTCAACTACACCATTTTGTTGTGGTGTACCAGGTGCTGAAAATTCTTGTTTCACTCCATTGTCCTTGCAGAATTCTTCCATTGTTGCATTTCTGAACTCAGTTCCATTATCACTTCTGATGATTCTGACTTTGTTGCTTGATCCTTTGTCCAGAAGCTTCACATGCTCCATCAGAGTTAATGCAGTTTCATCCTTCTTTGCTAGAAAATACACCCAAGTGAATCTAGTGTATTCATCAACAATGACTAAAGCATATTTCTTCCTTGCAATAGACATAACATTTACTGGACCAAAGAGATCAACATGCAGAAGATGATAGGGATCAGTGATAGAAAATTCTGTCTTGCTCTTGAAAGATGACTTCCTTTGTTTAGCCTTCTGACATGAGTCACACAGGCCATCAACATTTAACAGAGCCTTTGGGAATCCTCTTACAAGATCCTTTCTGATCAATTCATTGATGTTGTTCAAGTTCAAATGTGAGAGTTTCTTGTGCCACTTCCAACTCTCTTCACTAGACATTCTTGTTGACAGGCAAACAGCTTTTCCAACAGAGTCTATCAAAAGCTTGATTTCATAAATGTTGTTTTGTCTGTGACCAACTAGAACAACCTTTCCTGTAGATTTGCTGATAACTTCACAATATTCAGGTTGAAAATCTACATGATATCCCTTGTCACAGATTTGACTCACAGATAACAAGTCATGCTTGAGTCCTGGGACATGAGCTACATTGTTGATGATGACATTTCCAAGATTAATATTGCCATATCCCAATGTTCTTCCTACATTGCCATCACCATAGGAAACTTTTGGGCCAGCCTTCTCCTCATATTCTGATAGCAGGGCTTTATTTCCAGTCATGTGTCCTGAACATCCACTGTCCACGACTAGGGTTGCCTCCCTGTTACCCTGCAATCACAAACAATTACTGAGGATTAGTTTTAAGGATCCAGACTTGCTTGGATCCTTTGGCATTCTTAACTTTGTTAGCTTTTGCAGCGGAATTAACATTATCAGAGTTTGAGCTAACAGTATCAGTGTTTACACTTGCAGTATCAACTTTAACCCATTTCAGATTGGGTTTCAGTTCATAGTAATTATGATAGATAGCATGATATTCTCTGCAAGTATAAATGGAATACCAGGTGCTTCCACAGTGTGTGCATAAAGTCTGTGGCTTAGTTCTAGCAAAATCCTTCTTTACCTCAGACTTTGTAGGTAAAGAATTTATATTTTTATTTTTCTTGCAGAAATTTGCAAGATGCTTAGTACTACCACAGTTATGACATGTCTTTCTTGGAGCATAACTAGCAAGCATTGGTTTATTTCCTGAAGTGATGCCTACTTTTCCATTTCTATTCTTGTTTGACACTTTCTGTTTCTCAACAGATTTTAACTCCTTCAGTTTATGTTTGAGTTGTTTATCTGTCATTGAACCAATATTAACCTGTTTAACACTAGTTTTTACTGGTTTACTTTTGACAGCTTCCTTTTCATTTTCAGACAAAAATTTACTGGTTCCATGAACAAAATGAGTTCTGACTTTAACTTGATTTTGAAATCTAAGTTGATCTCCCTCATTATAACCTAGACCAACAGTGTCTGTTTGAAAAATCTGTTGAGTGTCCTTTCCAGAATTAGTCCAAGTCATAATTTTATTATTTGCTTCCTCCAACTCTGACTCTAGTTGTTTATACTTCTGAAGCAAATTCTGTTCTTTGCAAACAGCATCATCTCTCTCTTTCTGAACTTGTTGCATGTATTCAAGTTTTTCTTCAACAAGTTTATTTCTTACCTTAAGTTCAGAATTTTCAGCTTTTATCCTCTCATTTTCTAAAGTCTGATCCCTATAACTTATATGCAATGACTTAAGATAAATTCTTAATTGAGCAATGTCATCAATATTATAAGCATAGGTAGTTAGAGGTACCTGATTTTTAGAGGATTCTGATTCAGTAGTAGCCATGAGAGCATAGTTCACTTCTTCATCAGAATCTGAAGTATCTGCCCAATCTCTGCCTTTAGTGTAGAGTACCTTTCCAGTTTTACCCTTCTTGCACTCAGGAGCATAGTGACCCATCTCCTTACACTTGTAGCATTGAATTTCAGACTTATCCTTCTTCCCTTTAGAATCTCTCTTATCAGACTTCCTGTAGCTTTTCCTGTCTTCATTTGAATCTCTAGAAAACCTTTTTCCTTTCTTGAAATTCTTGAAGCCCATTTTCTTGAAAGTCTTCACCATTAACACAGCCATTTTCCTCATTTCTTCTTCATCATCCTCAGAGTCAGATGATTCAGAAGAGTTTGAATCATAATCAGAGTTTGGTGATTCACTTTCTGAATGTATGACCAAAACTTTTCCCTTCATTTTCCTTCTTGTTGCCTCTTTCTTCTGAGGCTTCTCTTCAACATTAAGAGCAACAGACTTTCCTTTCCTGCTTGATCTCCTGTTTCTCTGCTCCATTTCCAATTCATGAGTTTTGAGCAGTCCATAGATTTCATCAATCTCTGTTTCAGCAAGATCATAGTTGTCTCTAATAGTGGTTGTTTTCACATCCCACTTTTCAGGTAGAGAAAGAAGAAACTTGAGATTCGAGTCTTCTAGATCATACTCTTTGTTGACCAATGACAGATCATTAATCAGTTTACAGAATCTATCAAATGTTTCTGTCATGGTCTCTTCAGGTTTAGCCTCAAAATGCTCATACTCTTGTGTGAGTATGTTTCTCCTATTCTTCTTAATAGCCGCAGTTCCTTGACACCTGACTTCAAGAGCATCCCATATCTCTTTTGCAGTGGTGCAGTTAATGACTTTGTTAGACATAACATTGTCTAAAGCACTATGCAGTAAATGCCTAACTTTTGCATCCTTAGCAATTGATGATAGATCTACAGGAGTCATATCCTTCTTTTCCTTTGGAACCATTTTTGCTTCTTCACCAGCAACTGCAACAGACAGCTTTGTAGGATTGTGAGGGCCTTCATAAATCCTGTCAAGATATTCTGGATCTGTAGCCTCCAGAAACATAGTCATCTTGACCTTCCACATAGCATACTCTAATGGCCTCAGAATAGGAACCCTGATTGGTTCATAACGACTCACAGTAGTAGGAGCCTTTTCAGAAACAGTAGGTGTAGGTGGAGGGATTGCTGCCATGATTATTTTTGTGTTTGGATCTTAACCTGTAATAAAGTAACAGATTGGATCTGATACCACTTGTTAGGCCGAATACACAATTAATAATCAACTTTATATGAGAGTTTAACAAGTAAAAGCGTTTATGCACTTAAAAACTTCTTGTATTACGAACCCTCTTCGTGATGTAAAATATCACAAAGAGCTGCTAGGTTACAATAAAGATAATTCGTTGTGCGATACCCTTCTAGGGTTAACCTAACTGTATTTATCTAACATACAGCTACGATGCAATCTCTAATTGATATTCCTAATAATCAGCTATACAATGATATCAATTACAGATTGTCACACGTCTCCTATGTCAACTTGATCTCTTTGATAGCTATCCAATCTTCAAAGATATCGCTTCCATAATAAATCTTCAATCACTGTTGACCAGTAGACGCTTCCTCCAGACAGAGTTTGACAAACTCTGTTGAGCTTCCATCTGTCAGAGTTTACACCAAACTCTGACTGCTTCCAGCTAAACTCTGATAATTCACTGTAACACTTAAACACTGATTAAAAAAACATCAATTATATTCAACAGTAGTCATGTTTGCATTTGTTGAATTGAAGTCAGCAATGTACACATTTCCTCTTCTATCTCCTGTCAACATTACCTTGTTGTCACTTTTCTTAAAAATGACACAAGCTTCAGATGTGAACCAGACATTCTGGACTTTATCACACAGTTGACTGACACTTAGCAAGTTATGCTTAAGTCCATCAACCAGTGCTACTTCTTCAATGACAACATTCCCTTGTGAAATCAAGCCATATCCGCTAGTATATCCTTTGCTGTTGTCTCCAAAGGTAATGCTATGGCCAACTCTCTCCTCAAACTTAGTGAGCAGGGTAGAATCTCCAATCATATGCCTAGAACAACCACTATCCAGATACCAAAGATTCTTTCTATTTCCCTGCACACATCAAAACAAAATCAAGTTGATTTTGGTACCCAAGTTTTCTTGGGTCCTGCCTTGTTAGCCTTTTTCTTATTTTTCAAGCCCTTATTACCCAGGGGTTCTGATTGAGTTAAATCAACCTTAACTCTTGGTGTAGGTTTCTGAAAAATAGGTTGTTTAATTTGCTCACATGCATTAAAAATAGATGTATAATTTGGCATAGTCTGTGCAAACATGTTATTCATCATCCATGGCAACTGAGGCATGTAAAAATTATTGTAATATGGATTATGCATGAATGGCATGTTAGCATACTGACTAGATGCATAAGAAGGTTGGACAAACATGTTAGGTGTAACATTCATAGCAGGCATAGGCACATATATAGGCATACTAGGCACAGAAGCATTTTTAACAGTTTTACATTTTACAGACAAATGATTAACACTACCACATCACATTCTTTCCTAGGAACATACTTATTAGGTGTGTAATTGCTGTGTTTGTTAATTTCTAGTTTGCCATTTCTATTCTTCCTTTTAGCCTTAGCCTTTGGTTCTGTCTTTTCTAATTTATCCTTTCATTTCTTGATGGATAAATGGCCTATGTTTCCTTGTTCAACAGATTTGGTTTTGCTGCACTCTTCAACTACAAAGTTTTTGCTGATAGGTCCATATTGATTATTTAGTTTAATCAAGGTTGCTTTGCTGACAGGTTCCAACTTCAATGGACATATCACATCCATTGAGTCACTGTCTGAAGTAGTCTCCCCATCAACTCCTAACTTTACTTTTGCTAATTTTTTAAAAGAATCAACTCCTTGTATACTATAAATTTCTTCAGTTTTACCCTTTGATCCCTTCCACTTAGCAATTAAGTCTTGTTCCTCTTCTAACTGTTTTATTAAACACTCTTCTCTTTTCAGAGCCTCAAGTAACTCATTCTTAGCATCCTAGCATTCTCTCTTCATTGTTTCAAACTCAATTAGTTGAGTTTCTAACAGAGTATTCCTATCACCTATCTTAGCATTAAGATCTTTAATCTTTTTGTTCTCCTTGTTAAGCGATTTTAATGTGACATGCATGTTATACAATTCATTAGACATTTCATTAACAACATTATCACATTCATCTTTGGAAAGTTCAGTTAGGTTTGTAGAGTATACCTGGTTACTTGCTGAACAGCCTCTTCATCTGTTTCGTTTGCCATGAGTGCAAGATTGACAAACTCCTCTTCTGCATCTGAGTCACCTCCAGCAGCCCAGTCACTATCTTTTGACACGAATGCTCTCCCTGGTTGCTTGAGAAGATCAAAATATTTCTTCTTGTAATCAATAGCTTCAAACTGTTTTTTCCCTTTCTCAGCTTGAGATTTCCTGCATTCATTGGCAAAGTGACCAGCAATTCCACAGCTATAACATATGATCTTTGATCTTTCAACCACATCCTTGTTCGGTTGATAGCTTTTCTTGAATTGCCCGGTTCCTGCTGGACTCTTCTTGAATCTTAGCTTCGAAAATGCCAAATACTCATCTAGATCTTCAGCTTCATCCTCACTTAATGCATCAGGTTCTTCAATCATCTTGCTTTTACCTTTGCTAGTTTCAGCTAAACCTTCACAAGTTTTTGAACTTGGTGTCGCTTCTACACTCTTCATTCTTCCACCACCTTGGATTGTTGGTTTGTTGGCCATTAAGGTTATAGCTCCACTCTTCTTCTGGCTCTTTTCTACTTCCTCATCTTGCTGCATTTCAAGCTCATATGTTTTTAGGATTCCATACAGTCTCTCTAGTGTAAAACTTTTGTAGTCTTGGGAGTTTCCCAACGAGACTGTAACTGGCTTCCATTCCTTAGGAAGAGATCTCAGAAATTTTAAGTTGGAGTCTTTGACTTCATATGTTCTCCCATACAACTTCAGGCCATTCAGTAGTTTCAGAAATCTACTGAATATATTTGTTAAATTTTCACCAGAATTATGGTGGAAGTGTTCATACTATTGTATGAAGAGTTGCATCTTGTTCTCTCTGACCTGTTTAGTTCCTTCACAGATGGTTTGGATAATGTCCCACACTTGCTTAGCAGTGGTGTAGTTAATGACATTATCAAACATATCTTGATCGATTCCATTGAACAAAATGTTCATGGTCTTCCTATCTTTGTGAATCTCCTCCAAGTCTTCATCTGTGTACTCAGCTTGATTCTTTGGAATAGGCCTTCCAACAGCTACAGTGCCAACATCTTGACCAATCCCAGAGTTGGCCTTCATTGGAACATGAGGTCCTTTCTCTATGCAATCTACATAGCCTTCATCGATGGCTGAGAGATGAAGGTGCATTTTTACTTTCCAGTGAAAGTAATTATCTTTGTCAAGCATTGGAATCTTTACACCTGTATCCTTCCTTCCCATGGTTTTGATCTTTAGACTTCTTGTATGTTAGAAGCTTGCTCTGATACCAATTGTTAGGTCCCGAAGTATCGTAGAAGGGGTTAGATTACGATACTACCAAAAATAAAAAATAATTCCGAGAATATTTCTTTATTGATAATAAACTCGAAGGGGTGTTACAACTTCTAATCCAATGGATTAGCTTCAAACCTAAGGATAGTTTAGGCACGAGGACCTTCTACCTGACACTTCCTGAAAGCGGGCTAAGCCGGCTTTCCTACTAGATGGACTGTCTAGCAACTTACACAGAGAAGATATAAGAGAGAGAAGAGAGAGTTGGGTGTTGAGGTGTGTTTTGAAATGAAATATAGCAGGCCTATTTATAGATTATAGAAAGTTACTATGCAGCTAATATTACGTAACGGCTGACGAACATCTACCTCCTGCCGCCTGCTTTCTTGTTTTTCAAACTGAGCCGAAAATTGTCCCACCTGCTTTTGTTTATTTTCATCCCACCTGCTTTTGTTTACTTTTAATATGAATAGTAATTTTGGTTACTATTCATATGAATAGTATTCATATGAATAGTAATTTCGGATACTATTCATTTTCCTCTTTATTTGACATCCTTAAATATTCAGCTTCCAACTAACTAGAGGATATCAACACTGCTCTAAACTCAATCATACCTCTTAACAATTTTTCTGAGTTAGATACTTCGATTCCTTTGTGAGGTGTTGACGCCTAGTGCAACTAGTCTGGTTCACAGACGACTAACATTCACTCGTGGTCTTCGTATCATGTCTTTAAGAACACTGCTAAGAATTGTGCAACCATAAAAACATTATCACTGGAATCTTTTGGCCCTTCAACTGAATCATCTGTACATCTTATTTTGTCACTGAGGCTTGATCATGTTAATGAACTTCTTTCAGTGACTTGATCCTTGTTGATGCCTGTTCTTCAAATTTCACGATCCCTGTATAGAGTTAATATTATTTATCTTTTATCCTAGTTGAGTTATATATGTCTTTATTACATATTACATTACATTATGCTTTACATCATACCAAGAATGTAGGATGCTTCTCCCAAGTCCTTCATAGTGAAGTTCTTTGATAGCCACACTTTGACTGATTGCAACATCGGTATATCATTTCCTATAATAAGTATGTCATCCACATACAATATAAGAAATGTTATCGCGCTCCTATTAACCTTCTTTTAGACACATGGTTCATCTATGTTTTTGATAAAACCAAACTCTTTGATTGTCTCATCAAAACAGATGTTCCATCTACGAGAAGCTTGCTTTAATCCATATATGGTTCGTAGCAGCTTACACACTAGGTGTTCATTCCCTTTGGAAACAAAACCCTCTGGCTGTGTCATATACACTTCCTCAGTTTTCCATTGGGGAAGGCCGTTTTCACATCCATTTTCCAGATCTCATAGTCGTAGTAAGCGGTAATCGCAAGCAAAATCCGAATTTATTTCAACAGGGCTATAGGCGAAAAAGTTTCATTAAAGTCAATCCCTTGCCTTTGTCTGAATCCTTTTGCCACGAGCCTGGCCTTACAGGTCTCCACCTGGCCATCTACTCCAATCTTTCATTTGTATACCCATTTGCACCCAATAGGCTTCACATCCTCGGGTGCTTCAACCAAAGTCCATACTTGGTTGGCATACATAGAATCCATTTCGAATTTCATGGCACTCTGCCATTTCTCTGAGTCAACACTACTCATAGCCTCATTATAGGTCATAGGGTTGTCATCATCAATGATTGACAACTCATTGCCATTCTCAATGACAAGGCTATAATACCTCTCAGGTTGGCGAGACACTCTCTCTGACCTACGAATGGGCTGTACCACAGAAGGTTGTTCAGTCTGAACAGGTGTTTCCTCTTGAACCGTAGTAGTTTGTGTTTCTTGAACTTCATTAAGTTCTATTTTGCTCCCCCTGTTTCCTTCAAGGATAAACTGTTTTTCCAAGAAGGTAGCATGTCTGGAGACAAATACGCTATGATCGATGTAAAACTAATACCCTAAAGTCTCTTTAGGATATCCCACAAAACTACATTTTACGGATCGAGATTCCAGCTTATCAGGGTCAACTTTCTTGACATAAGCTGGACATCCCCAAATCTTAACGTGTTTAAGACTCGGTTTCCTTCCTTTCCATATCTCATAAAATTCATTGTACACATCTATAAGTAATAGACAAGTATTTCTAATTTCGAAATCAAAGCCCTCGGTTGTAGCACGAAACGACAATGATTCAAAAATAAGAACTACTTTCTACCATGTTGGAAGGCTATGACCGACACAAGCCCGTTGTGTCATTGGCCAATTACTACTTGATTTTATTTAATTTTAGAGGGATTATATTATGTTACAATCATAATCATATTATAAAGAGATTCTTCCTTTTAAATTAAATATTTCAAATCAATAATCGATAATTGGATGATTCCCAGATCGGGGGGAGCATTGTCAAAAGGCGTCACTTAATACCCCTTTCTTACAGATCGAAATCCGTTTTTGATAGAATCATCCTTTTTCACAATATTGAAAATTCATATTTAATTATGTGTTTCACAAACACAAGAATCTCATGATTGTATTCATAATATTATTGTTATGGCAAGAAACGATTCATATTCTAGATTTTCTAGAGCACTCTTTATTTTGATTTAGGTTCACCTAAATCTATCATCGCATGGTAAACATAGGCATATATCTCATATATAAAAATAAATAAACAAGTAAGCATGCAAGTAATATCATGTCACACAATGATATAATGATGTATGGATTTATTATAGTATTTAAAAGCAATTAAAACAATTAAAACATGCTTTAAAATACTTCCGGGAATATAAACTGTAACACCCTCACTATCCAACAATATTGTCCATACATTTTATAATAATATAAATATATTTTTATAGGATAATTTTAGAAAATTTTGGCATGATATATTCATAAATATGACTATCCACCTGTCCAAACCAACCAAACCAACCAACTAATACTAAAATAGTTCACTTGCGTGATAATAACAAAGCCATAGAGAAATATAACTACACCAACCAAGACCGCTCACAGGCCACAGTATGAAACAACTACTAATTAACTATTACAACCCAATACTGAATAAAATAATATACATCTCCATAAGATAAATAATCTGTCTACTAATACAGAAATGACATGGAATAGGGTTATAAGCTCACTACCCATCCCACCACCTCGACTCTCTGGCTGCCTCTATGGCTGCCCCGACCAGACGGTCCACTCCTTCTAGACATCTTCGTGCTTAGCTGAGGAAACAGAATTAGCAAGCAAGTGAGCTAAAATGCTCAACAAGTATATATATAATTAAAAGCATAAACAAACTGAAATGTCTGTCAAGAACTAACAATCAACAATATAAAAGCCCAACTGAAAGATACGTCTTTTGTCTGAATCATAAAATAGAAGAGGATTGGACTATCATGCATTTTATAGATAAAAACAATCATAAGGTTAGGCTGCTGATCAGTCACGCACTAACCCCGGACAAACGCACACAGCAATGTCCTTAATGGATCCACGGCACACATTGGCCTTAATAATTTCTGACAACGAATCTGGTCCGACCCTTACGGTCCACATTTTTTTTTAAACTAACAGTCCAATCCTATAACTAGACATCAGGTGTCGGAACAATTGACCACCTCAACTGCCAAACACCCTGGACACTTTCGTTCCAGGTCAACATCTCAAATCTCGCAAAATGAAATAAGGTCGGGTAATTTCTGACCTAGATATTGACAAGTTCGATATATATACAAGGGGTATGGATGTAAGTCAAGCCACTAAAAGAATCAACGAAATCAATATAATCGATTTGGGGTATAACAATTTAATATTCAAAATTAAGGGAAATTAACGGAACAATTATAACAAGGATAATTCGAACGAGCATATGAATCAAGTTATAATAATCATAATTCACTTGAAAGATAAGTGAAGTAATTTACTTGCCTTAACCAGGAAATCACAGGATTCGAAGAGTCTTTACGTCCTCAGCTTTAGCTTTCCCTTTATCCGTGGGATCTACACACAATATAACACTATTTTAGAACTCTACTCAATATTCGCTAATCAACATCAATAATAAATCTTAATCTACCCCCGCGAGTAATCTCCTAATTTACATTTATTTAGTTATATACTAGCATTATATAACCCACTGACAAAATAGTTAATCATAATTGGCACCTTATCACATAATCGATCAGTTTTAAAATATGAAGCCCGACTCATAATTTATGCAAGTTGTATAATTATACATACACATTTTCAAGAAATAGATTAAGATTTTTTGAAAAATTTTGACGGCATCCCCTTTATACGGGTGACTGCCAGTCGGGATACAACCGACACAACCAACACAATCATCATTACTAATCAAATCCATATCTCAACTAACATTCCCAATTCACTATAATCTCAATCCAATAAAGTTTAAATAATTAATACTAAATCGATATTAAATTACAATTTATTACGTAAATATTAAATTTAAGTACTTGGCTCAGAAAATCATCATCATCGCCAATTACCATCGACTCAATTTATTTTTAATATCATTATCGATGGGGCAAAGTCCCGGAGGTACCCGTTTTCGGGTTTCCAATCACGAAACTCTACCGATCGATTTGTACATTAAAACAAGAATCGAGTTTCATGAAAACAATTCAATTGATTCAAATAATAAAAGATTCGAAAACCTCTTGTTTGGGTTTCACTACACAACCGCAACAAATTCCCACGCGGTAACATACCGCCCGAACAACACAACAATTGCCAAATTAAGCTTGTAACCAGATTGATTACAGGAAGAAGAACAACTCACGGTGATATTTCACCAATATCGCAGAAGCCCAAAACTGAGCTCGAAGTTGAATCACCCAACTCAGTGTATACACACACGCAAGGACAATACATACACTGACATAATCAAACCCACAACACAGCACACAGAACCGATCGTACGCACGCACCACGTTCGATTCACTCACACACACAGCTTTGATACTGAACACACACCCACACGCTTCTATTAAAACACACACACGGAGCAGGGGAGGGGAAAGATAAACATAACACAGCCTTAATTGAACCAACGCAGTAGCAAGCATACCAATTAAACAACACCACCACAGAGTACACACGAACGGCTGCAATGACTGGCTATAGATCGAGCAACGATGGTGGAAAACAAGGGAGGAACTATTAATAATCGTTCGAGTGCCAAGACACAACACAGCAGGATCGTTCAAGAGAAAAGAAAAAAATTGAAAGGGAGAGGGAGAGAATCTTCGAGATTTTCTGAGAGAAGCCGAGAGATTGATGTTGTGTTTTGTTTTTAGAAAGTCTAATTAGGGATTGGGAATATAAAGATTTGGGGAAAAGAAATAAGAGATATAGAAGTGAAATTTTTAAATAGATTCATGATCTAAAATACTTTAATATTCATTTTATAAAAATAGGAATTAAATAAATAATGGTTGAGAAAAAATCTCAAACTATAATTTAAAATTTAGGGAGTAAAATTATCTACCTCCCCATATTTTTAAAATATTTTTCGGGTCAAAAACGAACTAAATATGAATTTTACAAGATTAAATCCATATAATGGAAAAATAATTCATAAAATCATTTTTAAATCTTTGAAACCCGAAAATAATTCACCAAGTATTTTTAAAAGTCATATAAACTAATAAAGTTAATAATGAAAAAGATTTCAGAATTTCTGCTAATCCCGAGGATTTTATAAAATTCACAGAAGATAAATATAACACAATTAAATAGGAAATAAATTCCCAAAAATATAATTAAAAATATCCGGGCTTACACATCACATATAAATCACCAACTAAGCCCACAAATATTGTACCACACATACCTCACCTCCACAACAATTTTATACACCACATTATTCACATTTAATAAATAAATAAATAATAATTATTACTAAAAATTCTAAGGCGTTATACCCTTTCCCCCTTAAAAAGGATTCTGTCCCCAGAATCTCACCTAAGTGAATAAATGAGGATAATTCTCAAGCATGTCGCTTTCAAGCTCCCAAGTTGATTCTTCCACTCTGGGGTTTCTTCACAAAACTTTTACTATAGGTATCGTCTTAGTTCGTAGGACTTTCTCTTTACGATCTAATATCTTGATGGGTTGTTCCACATAAGATAAATCTGGCTGGATCTCTATCGGCTCATATTCGATGACATGTTTAGAGTCCGGGTGGTATTTCTTAAGCATTGATACATGGAACACGTTGTGAAAATGCTGCATGTGAGGCGGTAGGGCTAACTCGTAGGCAACTTTCCCAACTTTCTTCAATACCTCAAAAGGCCTGACAAATCTTGGACTTAACTTTCCCTTCTTACCAAATCTCACTAACCCCTTCCACGGAAATACTTTCAACAAAACTTGTTCTCCTTCTTCGAACTCCATATTCTTTCTGGCCAAATTAGCGTACTTCTTCTGTCGATTCTGAGCAGTCACTAACCGTTTCTGAATAAGTTGAATTACTTCCTTGGTTTGCTGTACTAATTCTGGTCCGAGTATCTTTTGCTCGCCAACTTCCTCCCAGTATACCGGAGATCGACACTTCCGTCCATATAGTGCTTCATACGGTGGCATACCAATGCTAGCATGAAAACTGTTGTTGTATGAAAATTCCACTAGTGGTAAATGTTCATCCCAACTTCCTGCGAAATCCAGTGCACAAACTCGGAGCATGTCTTCAATTGTTTGAATCGTTCTTTCACTCTGACCGTCAGTCTGAGGATGGTAAGCAGTACTCATTTTTAATTCAGTGCCCAAACATTCTTGAAAACTTCTCCAGAATCTCGAATTAAATCTTGGATCTCGATCTGAGAATATTGATACTGGAACTCCATGTCGCACTACAATCTCTTTTATGTATAGATGAACCAATTTATCTAATGAAAACCTCTCATTTATAGGAAGAAAGTGTGCAGATTTCGTTAATCAATCAACAATTACCCAAATAGCATCATGATTAGCTCTCGTCCTCGGCAAACCTACCACAAAATCCATCGCAATATGTTCCCATTTCCACTCGGGAATTTCCAATGGTTGTAGCATCCCACTTGGTCTCTGATGTTCAGCTTTTACTTTCTGACAGGTTAAACACTTACTCACCCATTCGTCAATATCTCTCTTCATATCCGGCCACCAGAAGTTTCTTTTCAAATCTCGATACATCTTCGTACTTCCAGGATGAATCGAAACTGTGGGCTTCCTGTAGAATTTCATTCTTCAACTCTGTCACATTCGGTATCCAAACGCGTGAAGAAAATCTCAATATTCCACTGTCATCTACTTGAGTCCATATTTCCTCACCTGTTAACTTTTTAACATCTCCTTTCATGACTTCCTCCTGTCATCTGCGAATCTTTTCTAACAATTCTGGCTGAAATGTCATAGTGTACACCGTATCTGTACTACTTGCAGGCATACATACCTCTATCTCCAATCGTTCAAACTCTTTGTATAATTCCTCAGGAATTGTCAACATGTTGATTTTCTCCTTCCTACTTAAAGCATCCGCCACCACGTTCGCCTTCCCAGGGTGATAGTTAATGGTACAATCATAATCCTTGAGTAATTCTAACCATCTTCTCTGTCTCATATTTATCTCCTTCTGGGTGAAGATATACTTTAAACTCTTATGGTCCGTGTAAATTTCACACTTTTCCCCATACAAATAATGTCTCCAAATCTTCAAGGCGAAAACAATCGCGGCTAATTCTAAGTCATGAGTAGGATATTTCTGCTCGTGAGGTTTCAATTGTCTCGAAGCGTAAGCAATTACCTTACCGTGCTGCATTAGTACACACCCTAAACCTTTGTGTGATGCATCACTGTAGATCACAAAATTTCCTTTTTCGTCTAGAAGTGTCAATACGGGTGCAGTCACCAATCTCTTCTTCAATTCCTGGAAACTTTCTTCACACCTCTCATTCCACACAAACTTTTCATTCTTCCTTGTCAACTTTGGTAGTGGGGTGGCTATCTTCGCAAAATCTTGAACAAATCTTCGATAATATCCCGCCAATCCTAAGAAACTTCGAACTTCTGTAGGTGTTTTAGGTCTCTCCCAATTCATCACAGCTTCAATCTTAGCAGGATCCACATTAATCCCTTCACTGCTGATGACATGCCCTAAAAACTGCACTTCTTTCAACCAAAACTCACACTTAGAAAACTTTGCATACAATTTCTCTTTTCTTAACATTTGTAGAGCTATCCTTAAATGCCATGCATGTTCTTCTTCGGTCTTTGAGTATATCAAAATATCATCTATAAACACAATCACAAACTTATCCAAATATTTCTTAAAAACTCTATTCATTAGGTCCATGAACGCTGCTAGTGCATTAGTTAGCCCAAAGGCCATCACTAAGAACTCGTAGTGCCCATACCTAGTCCGAAATGCTGTTTTTGGAACGTCTTCCGGTATAATCTTTAATTGGAAATATCATGATCGCAAATCAATTTTCGAGAAACAAGTTGCTCCTTTCAGCTGATCGAATAAATCGTCAATTCTCGGCAAAAGGTACTTATTCTTAATGGTCAACTTATTTAGTTCCCGATAATCGATACACAATCTCATACTTCCATCCTTCTTCTTTACAAATAATACCGGACTCCCCACGGCGAAACACTAGGCCTAATAATACCTTTCTCCAAAAGATCTTGTAACTGAGCTGCCAATTCTTTCATCTCTACAGGTGCCATACGATATGGAGCTTTTGACATGGGTTCGGTCCTTGGGGCTAAATCGATGGTAAATTCTATTTCTCTATCCGGAGGTAACCCAGGAAGTTCATCTGGAAAAACATCGGGAAATTCATTCACCACTGGTATTTCCTCTATCTTAGGTACCTCTTGCTTGGTATCCATAACATAAGCCATATAACCCTCGCATCCCTACCTCAACAGCCTCTTAGTTTGCATGATCGTTAAAAATCTCCTAGTCTGTCTCTGACCCCTAAAGGTAACTTCTACATTATCGGAGGGCTTAAGTATCACCTTTTTGTTCTTACAGTCAATTTGTGCATTATTCTCTGTTAACCAATCCATTCCTAGGATGACATCAAATTCACCTAACTGGAAGGGTATCAAATTAGCGTAAAAGTAACGCCCTGAGATATCGATCTTACAACGAGGACATACTTGAGTGACTGGAATTCGTTCTGAATTAGCTATTTCTATAACTATAGCCTCATGTAACATGCATATCTCACAATTTAACCTTTGAACAAATTCTTTATATATAAAGGATTTCGTAGCCCCGGAATCAATTAATACTTTAGCTTGAACAGAATTTACAGGGAGCGTACTTGCTACCACATCAGAATTCTTAATAGCTTCATTCAGAGTCATATTGAAGGTCCTCGCCACTGGTCTTACATTTGCTGTAGGGGGTGCCTCAATCGCTTGAAGCATTGGGTTAGCCAGAACCGGAGGTTTCACCACAGGTACTTTGCAGTCTCTCATTACATGCCCTGGTTTCCCACAACGGTGACATACAATCCCTACCTTACACTCTCGAGCATAGTGACCTTTCTGATTACATTTGTAGCACGTCACCTCCAACTTTGCACACACTCCTGGATGCCTCTTTCCACAAATCTTGCACTCTGCCAAGGGTGGCCTAACCAGTTTCTGCTGACTTGAATCTTGAAGTCTATTCCCTTGCCCTCCATTCCCCGATCCAGGCTTCTTAGAATTCCCATTCTTTCCTGACTGAAACCCTGGCTTTTTATTGGGCACACTCTGAGAGCTGCCTTGCACTTGTCGTCCTTCCATTGACCCAGCTTTTCTTTTCTTTCCCTCTTTTTCCTTAAAGTACAATTCACTTTCTCCTTCGGCTATCATGGCCTTCTACACCACAGCTGCATAAGTATCCAGTTCCAAAACTGCTAGCTTACTACGAATCCATGGTTTCAATCCTTGTTGAAACCTCTTTGCCTTCTTCCTCTCCGTGTCCACATAAGCCGGAGCAAACCTAGCTAGTTCAGTAAACTTTGTTTCATACTCTGTCACTGACATACTTCCCTGTTTCAACTATAAAAACTTCATCTTCATCTGATCTTTCATGTAGTCTGGGAAATACTTTTCTAAGAACAACTCTGTAAACCTTTCCCAAGGAATCACTTCCATACCTTCCAGCATCTTTACCGACTCCCACCAATAAGTGGCTTCATTCTTCAGGAAATAACTTACATATTCGGTCTGTTTATTTGCTGGGACCCCCACCAGTTCAATAGCCTTTTCCATCTCTTTCAGCCAAGATCTCGCCTCTACTGGGTCCGCTGTTCCTTTAAATTCGGGAGGTTTAACTGCCTGGAAGGACTTAAAGGTGATTACCGGAGGAACAGGTTGTTGTTGCTGCTGCTGCTGTTGCTGTTGTTGCTGTTGTTGTTGTTGCTATTGTTGTTGTTGCTGTTGTTGTTGCTGAGCCAACAGCTGCTGCTGTAACTGTTGATGTTGCTGTGCTAGAGTAGCAGTTTGCTGAACAAGAGTCTGCAATATTTGAGCCAAAGCAGGGTCTATTTGACCTACAGGAGGTGGGTTGGCTTGTTCACCCTGATTGGTGGTTCGAGTATTTTGTTTCTTCTTTCTTGGAGGCATATTTCTGAAATCAACAGACAATCATTAGGTTCAAATTCAAGAGCAAATAAATCAAAAGAATCTAATTTAAGCCAACAGTGAATATACTATTGAAATTTAATTCAAGGGTCCCAACCATTACTCGGGTCAACAATTGGTTTACAAGGTATAACAGAGTGCAAAAATCAAAGCTATGCAAGGTACTCATAAATATCTGATAGATGCATTAACAGAACAATAAACATAATGCTGAAATTAAATATGATACTGAAGGTAAAAGCAGTACTAGAAAAAGAAGCAGTGCTGAAAATAAATTCAATGCTGAAAGGTAAATATGATGCTTAATATAAATAACAATGCGAAAGGAATTTAATGCAGTTTTGCAGAAAGAGATCATCATATATATCTGGTACAAGCGTAAGAACAACGCTTCGATAAAGGTACAACATAACACTAAAAGAGGAAACTGCTAGCATGTAGTCATAGTGCAACAGATATCTACAACAAAACTGGTTGCATTGCAAATCCTGATATACTACTACTACCATAACATGCCTCTATATACTACATACATCATCGTACTATCCTAGCCATCACTGGTCGTCATCATCATCAGACTCTCCCCGCCAAGCTGATCCAAGAATGCTCTTCAGCTCCGCCTTCACCAGACCTAGAGTCACCTGCTGTGTCACGAACGCCGACTCATCTCGGGACCTAATCCGTCCCCGCCTAGTGATAACATGCCTAACCGCTCGTACACGCCTCCGAACAGATAGTTCCTCGCTGTCTAGCCAGATCCACCTCTCCAGACCTCATAGCCCTCAACTCTGTCACCTGCCCTAAGAGATAGTTCCTCTCTCTGGCCACTCGCTCATACGCATGGTATGGAACAGGCTGAGGAGTGTAACGATATGCTGGCCCATTCACCGAGCCCTCAGATCCTACGTATGGCTGCATAGCCCCTGGGGAAACCTGCTGCGGTACGGAGGCCTCTCCTTCCGGATCCTCGTCCGGGTCTGAATCGGAACCAGAAACAGGTGCCTGTAGTATATATATATATATATATATATATATATATATATATATATATATATATCTTATAGTTAGACATCCTATCTCTCACAAAACGATCCTAACCTTTCTTATAACTCTACCCCGACTTTCCCTAATTGTTTCAGTGACTGTGACCTGTAGCTCTGATACCAACTTGTAACACCCTCACTATCCAACAATAATGTCCATACATTTTATAATAATATAAATATATTTTTATAGGATAATTTTAGAAAATTTTGGCATGATATATTCATAAATATGACTATCCACCTGTCCAAACCAACCAAACCAACCAACTAATACTAAAACAGTTCACTTGCGTGATAATAACAAAGCCATAGAGAAATATAACTACACCAACCAAGACCGCTCACAGGCCACAGTATGAAAAAACTACTAATTAACTATTACAACCCAATACTGAATAAAATAATATACAACTCCATAAGATAAATAATCTGTCTACTAATACAGAAATGACATGGAATAGGGTTATAAGCTCACTACCTATCCCACCACCTCGACTCTCTGGCTGCCTCTATGGCTGCCCCAACCAGACGGTCCACTCCTTCTAGACATCTTCGTGCTTAGTTGAGGAAACAGAACTAGCAAGCAAGTGAGCTAAAATGCTCAGCAAGTATATATATAATTAAAAGCATAAACAAACTGAAATGTTTGCAAGTCTGTCAAGAACTAACAATCAACAATATAAAAGCCCAACTGAAAGATACGTCTTTTGTCTGAATCATAAAATAGAAGAGGATTGGACTATCATGCATTTTATAGATAAAAACAATCATAAGGATAGGCTGCTGATCAGTCACGCACTAACCCCGGACAAACGCACACAGCAATGTCCTTAATGGATGCACGGCACACATTGGCCTTAATAATTTATGACCACGAATCTGGTCCGACCCTTACGGTCCACATTTTTTTTTAAAAACTAACAGTCCAATCCTATAACTAGACATCAGGTGTCGGAACAATCGACCACCTCAACTGCCAAACACCCTGGACACTTTCGTTCCAGGTCAACATCTCAACTCTCGCAAAATGAAATAAGGTCGGGTAATTTCTGACCTAGATATCGACAAGTTCGATATATATATATATATAAGGGGTATGGATGTAAGTCAAGCCACTAAAAGAATCAACGAAATCAATATAATCGATTTGGGGTATAAAAATTTAATATTCAAAATTAAGGGAAATTAACGGAACAATTATAACAAGGATAATTCGAACGAGCATATGAATCAAGTTATAATAATCATAATTCACTTGAAAGATAAGTGAAGTAATTTACTTGCCTTAACCAGGAAATCACAAGATTCGAAGAGTCTTTACGTCCTCAGCTTTAGCTTTCCCTTTATCCGTGGGATCTACACACAATATAACACTATTTTAGAACTCTACTCAATATTTACTAATCAACATCAATAGTAAATCTTAATATACCCCCGCGAGTAATCTCCTAATTTACATTTATTTAGTTATATACTAGCATTATATAACCCACTGACAAAATAGTTAATCATAATTGGCACCTTATCACATAATCGATCAATTTTAAAATATGAAGCCCGACTCATAATTTATGAGAGTTGTATAATTATACATACACATTTTCAAGAAATAGATTAAGATTTTTAGAAAAATTTTGACGGCATCCCCTTTATACGGGTGACTGCCAGTCGGGATACAACCGACACAACCAACACAATCATCATTACTAATCAAATCCATATCTCAACTAACATTCCCAATTCACTATAATCTCAATCCAATACAGTTTAAATAATTAATACTAAATCGATATTAAATTACAATTTATTACGTAAATATTAAATTTAAGTACTTGGCTCAGAAAATCATCATCATCGCCAATTACCATCGACTCAATTCATTTTTAATATCATTGTCGATGGGGCAAAGTCCCGGAGGTACCCATTTTCGGGTTTCCAATCACGAAACTCTACCGATCGATTTGTACATCAAAACAAGAATCGAGTTTCATGAAAACAATTCAATTGATTCAAAAAATAAAAGATTCGAAAACCCCTTGTTTGGGTTTCACTACACAACCGCAACAATTTCCCACGCGGTAACATACCGCCCGAACAACACAACAATTGCCAAATTAAGCTTGTAACCAGATTGATTACAGGAAGAAGAACAACTCACGGTGATATTTCACCAATATCGCAGAAGCCCAAAACTGAGCTCGAAGTTGAATCACCCAACTCAATGTATACACACACGCAAGGACAATACATACACCGACATAATTAAACCCACAACACAGCACACAGAACCGATCGTACGCACGCACCAAGTTCGATTCACTCACACACACAGCTTTGATACTGAACACACACCCACACGCTTCTGTTAAAACACACACGGAGCAGGGGAGGGGAAAGATCAACATAACACAGCCTTAATTGAACCAACGCAGTAGCAAGCATACCAATTAAACAACACCACCACAGAGTACACACAAACGGCTGCAATGACTGGCTATAGATCGAGCAACGATGGGGGAAAACAAGGGAGGAACTATTAACAATCGTTCGAGTGCCAAGACACAACACAGCAGGATCGTTCAAGAGAAAAGAAAAAAATCGAAAGGGAGAGGGAGAGAATCTTCGAGATTTTCTGAGAGAAGCCGAGAGATTGATGCTGTGTTTTGTTTTTAGAAAGTCTAATTAGGGATTGGGAATATAAAGATTTGGGGAAAAGAAATAAGAGATATAGAAGTGAAATTTTTAAATAGATTCATGATCTAAAATACTTTAATATTCATTTTATAAAAATAGGAATTAAATAAATAATGGTTGAGAAAAAATCTCAAACTATAATTTAAAATTTAGGGAGTAAAATTATCTACCTCCCCATATTTTTAAAATATTTTTCGGGTCAAAAACGAAATAAATATGAATTTTAAAAGATTAAATCCATATAATGGAAAAATAATTCATAAAATCATTCTAAAATCTTTGAAACCCAAAAATAATTCACCAAGTATTTTTAAAAGTCATATAAACTAATAAAGTTAATAATGAAAAAGATTTCAGAATTTCTGTTAATCCCGAGGATTTTGTAAAATTCATAGAAGAACCTAGCAAATTTAATGTGGACAGTCAGGCTTTAACGCATTTCATAAATGCGCAACATAATGTAAAACATTACTGGACTGCGTTAATACAATTTAAAATGATTAAACTATGTAACGCATTTAGATCATGCATTATATTCATGTGACGCTTTCCTTAAATGCGCGACCTCCTTCCCTCCGATTTCGCGCCACTGAGCGGCTGCAGCAGTTTTTCTTTTCTTTTTTTTCATGTTAATCTGACATTCAGACTTCAATGACTGTAACTGTTGCAAAAGCTATATCACGAAATGCCAAAACAGTAATAGCCACTTTAATAATAATAATAATTATTATTATTATTTTCATTTTTTTAACATTAATTAAATTAATTAACAATTAATTAATTAATTGATTAAAAATTAAGAGAACATGATTTCTTGAATCAAGCAATAGCAAAATTACCAGATCAGTAGGGGTCCTTTGTGCAAATTTTTAATTCATATTTATTCACATGCATGATTATTTTATGAATTTTAATTAAAACAATTTTTAAAAATTCATAACAAATAATATGCACATCACAAAACTATGAAAAAAAATACCTAGATGATCCACAATACTGAACCCAGATCAGTGGTCAAAATCTCATGCAAATATTATTTCTAATCAACTCATAATTAAATCTAAATAAAGTTGCAAAAATTATAATAATTCCATACATGCATTAAAAAATCTGAATTTTTTTTATATGAATCTCTATATGCAGAACCTAGCTCTGATACCATTATAAGAATTTACGGACGAGTGGAAGTGTTTGCACAAAATCACGCAAGTGCACGTGGTCACAAGTAATATAATTTAAGTTCACTGAACCCAGATCAGTGGTCAAAATCTCATGCAAATATTATTTCTAATCAACTCATAATTAAATCTAAATAAACTTGCAAAAAATCATAATAATTCCATACATGCATTAAAAAATTTGAATTTTTTTATATGAATCTCTATATGCCGAACCTAGCTCTGATACCATTATAAGAATTTACGGACGAGTGGAAGTGTTTGCACAAAATCACGCAAGTGCACGTGGTCACAAGTAATATAATTTAAGTTCGTTCCGCAGAGATCTGGTTAAGTTTCAATCAGTAAATGTACCTATGCAACAATGTATGATTTTAATTCACTGCTAAGACAAATAACAAATTGGGGTTTTTGATTATCTAAATTATACTAAAGGCAAAATATTAAACTAAAAATTAAATTAACTAATGAGAATTGAAATCGAATTACTTATATGAGAATAAACATGGGATCCTAACTTCATTAAATACTTCACTTAGATCTGACGCCTTTAATCACTATATGCAATGGTTAGATATCTGATCGGATAACACGAAATAAGTACACGCTACCTGTCAGCATACGTATACCAAACTAAACATACATCCACAAAAGAGATAGAAGATGAATAGACACCAATTATGCTTAGACCCTATATGTCTATAGAATTTGAAAACATAACGGTTGAAGAACAAGTTATCCATAAAGATCACACAGGGCAGTATAAATATTTTCATCTCACACCACGAATCATATTGATAAACAATTATGAACCTATGCTAGCATGGCAAGTTCTAAATCTCAAGATCCACTTTCACTTCACAAGAGATTAACAAATTAGATGTTCGCGACGCATCTATCAATTAAGCATAACCATACGAGGATATCAATTATACACCACACACGGATCTTTAAAGCATCAAGATACTAAGTTCCATAAATAAATCCGTTAGAATCCCATGACAACGATTAGCTCATAATTGAACCGTTCATCGTCATGGGATTTTATGAAAACATGATAATAAACAAGATATGGAAGAAAGAAGCAATAATATTATTAAAACTAAGAGTTGAGAAAACAAATCTATGATCCACGTATACAAAAGATAAAGTAGATCTAAATCCGTGCTTGTCACCGAGCCTTGAATCTTTCTCCACTTTTCTCCCTTGCAATTCTAAGTTACAATAATAAAAATGATACGAATTACAATACTAAGATGTGTTTAAATAGGCTCTAGATTTCTTTCCCAGCAGGAAATTACCTTCTATTACAATTAGAATTCGATTAAGGTACTAAAAACTGTCCAAAATACAATTAGAACTTGAAAAGGGCAAAACAGTAATTTCCTGCTCCCATCAGTCTGCTTGTCGTGCTGCCTGCGCCCACCACGCGCAGCCTGCGCGTGGAATACCTGTCCAATGTTGTAGAAAATCTCCAAAGCTTCGCGTGGACAGTAAGATCGCTGAAAACGGACTTCTAGAACTCCAGATATGGCCAAAACAGTGTAGACTGCGCAACCTTATCAGAAATCCGAATTTTAATCAATTTATCCTCCAAAAACGATAGAAGCATCAACCATAATCGATATTCTTGCAACCCTGCATAACTAATCAAAACACATCAAAACTACAACAAACTTGAGTCCAAGACAATCAATTTAAGCCGAATTGAAGCGATCCAAATGGATATAAAATCCACTTATCAGGAAGCGTGATATAACAATTAATCCGTAAAAACCATGTATCGCACATATAGAAAAGCATATAAAATAAGAGAAAAAGCGGAGGAATCGTAACCGTACCTTGAAAATCGAAGCTTTATAATTGATGGTTGCTAGCAGTTGCTTCTCAGAGTGTGAAGCACTTTACCGGTATCCACTAAGATTGATCCTTCGATGAAGCTTTTTATAAAATCAAGGTTTTATAAAAATTGTGTTTTGAGAGAGAGAGAGAGAGAGATGAAGAAGATGAAGTGGTGGCAACTAGGTTTTTCACAAAAACATTTTTTATACCAAACTCTTCTCATCTCATCCTTTATATAGGGCACATGTAGGTTTTTAGTATAATTAATATATCATATATATTATTATATAAATCCCACAAAATGTTTAAATAATAATTAAAACTATATTAATCATTATTAAAACAACTTGCTCTCTCAAAATACCTTCGTCAATAAATTAATCTTTTTATGGTGTGACCCTATAGGTTCAATATTAAGCCGGTAGTAGAAATAAATAATAATAAACTTTTCCTTTATTATTTATATGAATTCTAATAATTCCTTAAATATAATTAACTGATTAATTATATTTATTCTACATCGTGAGTGATGCTTCTCAACATATCGCGACTATCCGGATAATATGAATTCACTGCTTAGAATACCAAGAACCTGTTAGTGACTAGTTTCCGTACAATCATTCCTTCTACCCTACAATATCCCGATTAAATACAAGGCATGGATCTCGTGTCAAGCCTATCAAGTTTAATCATATGATTTCTTATTCATAATGCAAAGTTCATATTAATGCAAATTAGAAACTCCTTTCTAATTTCATACACTCTGGCCAGAGATTCCAGAACTCGCATACTAAGAATAACATAGGATATTCACTTCCTATACTGGAAGGGGTAGATCCTCTATTGACGTTAACTATCTCCATACACAAATTCCTATGCCCAGAATAGACCTAATGGATGTCCTTGAGAGTAAGGACTAATCCAAAGCATAGTTCATTATATACAAGATAACTTTAACTTTAATGGATGTCACCACACAAATGCATATGAGAACAGACATCCTCCTGAAAGGAGCAAGCATAGTATGTACCAATCTTTGCGGATTCACTAACTTCCGATTAGTTATCCTATGATCTGGAACTATTTAAGTCTAGAGTTATCATCTTCTAGATCTCACTATTATAATCTCATTATAATTCTAGAAGCTTTACTCTAAACTATGGAACTTCTTATTTAACAAATTTTAAATAGATAAAGCCCGTAATAAAATCAAAACAAGTATTTTATTAATATTAATGAAATCAAATAAGAATACAAGAAAGTTCTTCCTAACTCATCATACATGATTGGATTTAGGACAAACACTTTCATAAAATGCAAGAATTATAGAAATAAATGTCTAAAATGCAAAAATTAGAGAAATAAAGGTCTAAAATGCAAGAATTGGAGAAATAAAGGTCCAAGGTGAAGAATTAAAGAAATAAATGTCTAAAATGCAAGAATTATAGAAATAAATATCTAAAATGCAAGAATTGAAGAAATAAAGGTCTAAAGTGCAAAATTATAGAAATAAACGTCTGAAATGCAAGAATTATAGAAATAAATGTGTAAAATGCAAGAATTAGATAAATAAAGGTCTAAAATGCAAGAATTAGATAAATAAAGGTCTAAAATGCAAAATTATAGAAATAAAGGTCTAAAATGCATACCGCATCAGCCATGTCCTGCTGGGGATACCAGTCACTAGGCACAATCTTAACACCATGCTTAGCCACAAATGGAGCAATCCTCAGCTTACTGACGCGCCTGTACCAATACATGTACTCCTCTATAGACACGTAATTCCCCTCCTCGACGATAGGTATCATGCCATCATTAAAATCATGCCACTCCTTTGTGTAATTTGCCAACAACACTTTATGGTCGTCCCGCTGCCAACGAGATAATCTCTCCCTTCCGTAGTAAAGTCATGTCAATTTGGTCCTCTGGGATATGCTCTAGAACACCAAATTGTCTCAAGACTCTATCTGGCATAACATACTCAATAATATCAAAAGAAACGAGAGGGACATGGCCGAGAGCCATATAGTTAGCATCCATCAAATCGATATTATAATCCACAAAAACATCCTGAATGTCATAAAATCTCTGATAAGGCAGAATGTCTAGAACTGTTCTAGAATGTCTATATATTAATTGGCTGAAAGTGCACCCTTGATATAGGACTCAGACATCCATCGAATAAAGCATTTGTAGTTAGGGTTTGTGGCCTCTACATCACTATTAATAGCGATGTAGTTGGTAGTAGCAGGTAGGTTGAATTGTCTGTTTGCCATTTATAAGAATTAGAGAGAAGAGAATAAAGGTTGAAGAAGAAATTTGGCCTTTTGCAATTAGGGTTTTCAGAGATTTTGGTGATTTGGGTGCTTGAGAAATCGAATGTAATGAATAGAATAGTTGTGGAATTGTATAAGTATGAAACACTTGAATTGTCGATTAGATATATGTTTTGTATCGACAAGTCAAGCATTCGATAAGTGAAAAATAACTATTCGATATGTAAAGAATGACTTATTCGATAACTCAAGCAGGTAGTAACCCACAGCTAGTTGGCAGATTATCCAATTGAAGGTAAATCTAAATTGAATAAAATATGTTTTTATGAGTGAATTAAAAATTTTAGATAAAAATCCAAAAACGGTTGAAATTCAGCAAAAATCAGCCTTTTCAAATGATTCGAGAACTCAAGAAACGCTATTCGAGAACTCAGCCATTAGAGAACTCAAATACCATATTCGAGATGTCAAACTTGTCTTTGTTCGATATCTCCAAAAGACTCTATTCGAGAACTCAAGAGTACTCTAAATAGACTTGTTAGAGAAGTTGAGCAGTGACACAAAATGAATCATTAGATAAGTCTGACTTATCGAAATGTCCTTTCACTCATAAAACTCAATTTTCAATATCTTTAGAAATTCACCAAAAATATTCAATGAAGAATATTCTAACAAATTAAATAGTGATTTTCTTAAAATTTCATAGAAATTTCAAGTTGATACAAAATATGATTTTCAACATATGCAACAGACTAGAAATATTTATAAATCATATTTCAACCAACAATTCCTTCAAAAATATTGAGCATTTAGATAAAGTAAGTGTTTACTGCTGCAACAATTTAGTTGATATTTTCACTTAGCCAGATTCTGAAGAATTTAGCATTCCAATCTCACTGACCAACCTTGTGAAGGTGGCTTCATCCAATGGTTTAGTGAATTTGTCAGCTAATTGTTTATCTATGGGAACATAATGTAACTCAGTGGTTCCATTAGTTGCATGTTCCCTAATAAAATGATATCTGATGTCAATGTGCTTTGTTCTAGAATGATTGATAGGATTTGCAACTATAGAGATTGCACTTGTGTTGTCTCACATGATAGGAATCTTTTCCAACACAAGTCCATAATCCCTAAGTTGGTTTCTAATCTAAAGCACTTGAGCACAACAACTCTCAGCGGCTATGTATTCAGCCTCAGCTATGGAAAGTTGACAAAGATTGTTGTTTCTTGCTGTACCAAGAGACTAACCTTTGTCCAAGAAACTGGCAGCTACCTGAGGTGCTTTACTATCCACTCTGCATCCAGCATAATCAGCATCAGAATAATAAACCAGATTGAACCCTGTGTCCTTAGGATACCATAAACCTAAGTTTGGAGTGCCCTTCAGTTATCTAAAGATCCTTTTGATAGCAATCATACGTGATTCCTTTGGATTTGACAGAAACCTTGCATACAGACATGTTACAAACATAATGTCTTGCCTACTAGCAGTGAGATAGAGTACAGAACTAACCATGCCTCTATAGACTGAGATATCTACCTTCTTGCCGTTAGCATCTTCATCCAATTTAGTGGCAGTGGCCAGGGGTGTCTTTGCAGGTGAGCTATCTTCCAAATCAAACTTCTTCAACAAATCCTTGATGTACTTGGTTTGACTGATAAAGATACCATCCTTTCTCTGACTTACTTGTAATCCAAGAAAGAATGTCAACTCTCCCATCATGCTCATCTAATATCTGATTTGCATGAGTTTAGAGAATCTTTCACATAGCTTTTCATTTGTAGAACCAAATATGATATCATCCACATAGATTTGAACTAGGATAATATCATTACCATGTTTCTTGTAAAATAGTTTCTTGTCCAACGTGCCTCTAGTGAAATGATTTTCAAGAAGAATTTGTGACAGTGTGTCATACCATGCCCTTGGAGCCTGCTTAAGCCTAGTGCCTTAAGCAATCTGTAGACAAATTCTGGGAAATGTGGATCCTCAAAGCCAGGTGATTGTTGTACATATACCTCTTCTTCCAACTCTCCATTCAGAAATGCACTCTTGACATCCATTTGATAGACTTTAAAATTTAAATGAGCAGCTGATGCCAAGAAAATTCTTATGGCTTCCAATCTAGCAACAGGGGCAAAAGTTTCATCATAATGAATGCCTTCCTATTGAGAGTAACCTTTTGCAACCAATCTTACTTTGTTCCTAACAATCACATCATCTTCATCCATCTTATTTTTCAGAACCCATTTTGTTCTAACAATGGTTCTGTCTTTTGGTGTAGGCATTAATTCCCAAACTTTATTTCTTTCAAACTGATTTAGCTCCTCTTGCATAGCAATAATTCAGTCTGGATCCATCAGAGCATCATCAAGTTTCTTAAGTTCAACTTGGGACAGAAAACATCCAAAAAGACACTCATTTTGAGTTGCTCTTCCTGTTCTCGCTCCTGCATTGGGATCTCCAATAATTTGCTCTACAGTGTGTGTGATCTATCCCATTTTCTTAAAGGCTCAGTTTGATTTCTCAAGTTTGATGTTGCTTCATCATCCAAGTCATGATCATATTCCTTTCCTCCTCCTGTGAAAGTGCTCCCATTAACAGGTGTGTCTTGGATGCTTGTATTCTCACTATTGATTGGCACACACTCTTCTCTTATTTCATCATTCACTTGAGTTTGTTGAGCTGTAGTCTCAACTTCAGTTTCAATCTCTTCATCAGAATCATCCATGTTTTCAAATCTTAATGGATCTCTATCTTCATCATTGGCTTCTTCTAGACCAGGTAGTTTACTCTCATCAAATGTCACATATGTGCTTTCCATAACCTTTTTTTGACTGATGACATAGACTTTGTAAGCAGTTCTCTCTATAGAATAGACAAGAAAAATTCCTTGAAATGCCTCTGCATCAAACTTACCAACATATTCAGAATTATCTTTTAACACAAAGCATTTGCTTCCAAAAGCATGAACATGCTTAAGAGTAGGCTTCTTTCTAGTCATCAAATTGTAAGGTGTCTTCCCAGTGTTTCTGTTGATTAGAGTTCTTTTTTTTTGAATATAGCATGCAGTGCTCACAGCCTCAGCCCAAAAACATGTAGGCATATTTGCATCAAGTAACATTGTTCTTGCAGCCTCAATTAGAGTTCTATTCTTTCTCTCAACAATTCCATTTTGTTGTGGAGTCTTTGAAGCTGAGAATTGTTATGAAATACCATTCTCTTTGCAGAATGCCTCAAGGATAACATTTCTGAACTCTGTTCCATTGTCACTCCTCAATGTAATCACACTTGCATTATTGGCCTTTGCTTCTTTATCAAACTTTTTTCATATGCACAATGATCACTTGTGGAGCCACATCATTTGATGCTATAAATTCCACCCATGTGTACCTTGTGAAGTCATCAACCATCATCAAGGCATACTTCTTTCTTGTTAGTGACATAATATTGACAGGCCCAAACAAATCCATGTGAATTAGTTGTAACGGCTTGGTTATTGATGTCACTATCTTTGACTTGTGGCTTGACCTCTTCATCTTTCCTTTTTGACAAACCTCACACACTCCTTCTTGAGAGAATTTAAGTGTGGGCATGACTCTCACTAACTCTCTTTTGACTAAAGAATTAATGGCTTTGAAGTTCATGTGTGATAGTTTCTTATTCCACAGCCAACAATCTTTATTTGATGCCTTTGTGTAAAAGCAACACATTTTATCCTTGTTTGCCGAATCCATATTGGCTACAAACAGGCTTCCCTTCCTTACTCCAGATAGAGCAAGTTCACCAGTCTTCTTGTGAGTGATCAAACATTCATCTTTGTCAAAATTCACCTTGGAACCCCTGTCAGTAAATTGACCAACACTTAATAGATTATGCTTAAGCCCTCTGACCAGTGCAACATTTTCAATGATGACATTACCAACTTTTAACTTGCCATATCCCAATCTGTTACCAATGATGTCATCTCCAAAAGTAACCATAGGGCCAGCCTTTTCTTCATTCTGTGATAGCAGGGCCATATCACCAGTCATATGGTTTGAACATCCACTGTCCAACACCCAAATGACTTTCTTTTCTTTCTCTTTGCCCTACAAACACAAATGTATTACTTTTTCTTTGGTACCCAAACAAGTTTGGGTCCACCTGGCTTAGAAACATTTTTAACCTAAACAACATGCTTACCAACTTTCTTAGGACTAGTCTTCTTATCACTGCTAGAAGTCTTAGAATTTGAATTCTCAGACTTAGGTGACAGAGGCACCTTCCTAACTTTAGGAGGACTTGAAGATTTTGACCTTGTGTAGTGTGTGTGTGTGTGTGTGTGTGTGTGTGTGTTTGAATTGTGACTGATACAACAATCAATGAATTGTTTTCTCAAATTGAAATAGCTAGTCATAACATTCATATTGCATGGCATACAATCAAATTTATCACAGAATGGAAAGTCTCTATATCTTAAAGGCACAGAACAATCATAGAAAGGTTTAGGCACACTACCTACAGGTTTCTTGCAAGCATGAGTTAAATGATTAGTACTAAAACAGTTTTGACATGTTTTCCTAGGGGCATTAGGCACATAAGCATAATTGGTATCTTTGTTAATCCCTAATTTGCCATTTTTGTTTTGTTTCTTTTTAACCACATTCTTCACAGATTCATTCTTTCTACCTGGTTCAAACTTAACAGATTTTTTAGTTTTAGATTCAACTCCAACAAGCTTCTTGGTGTTCAATTTGGCACTCTCACTCTTAGAAGGTGCTGGTTGTTTAATTGATTGTGCTTCATCCTCATCAGTCAACATTTTCTTAATGAGTAAGGCTTCCTCATCAATTTCAAGTGTTGATTCTTTGAAGATAGGTGCCTTAGCATTTTTCAAAACATGAGGCACATTCTCATGAACAACCTTGTCATCTTCAATGACAGCACAGCCTTTCCTCTTCCTGAGAGTGTCATATTCAAAACCAATAGCAGCCTGTTCGCACTTATTCACGCAAGAGAACGTGGTCAACAAGTAATATAGAGTAAATAGGATTCGTTCCCACAGAGACTCAAATTGTTCGTTTCGTTCACTTATACACCAGCTTATGATTTACACTCACTGCCAAGACAATAACAAATTTGGTTTTGATTTACTAAAGATTAATTGCCAACTATGGAAATAACGAGGAAATAACTCAACTTTTACTTTTTAATAAACAAACATGGGATTTCAATTTCATTCACCACTTCAACTAGAATCTTATGCCCGTTAACCCAGTATGTGACAGAGTTGATTACTGATTAGATGCACTAAACTGATACACACCAACTTTCGTTGTGCATATACCATCCTACTGATCATCCACAATTGATAGAAGTCAAGTAGTCACCAAGTATGTGTAGTCCCTATATGTCTATAGCAATTGAACACTCACCGGTTAAAAATCAAGCATCCATTTAATCACATAGTCGATGCAAGACGGTTAGAATTACATCACAAATTAATACATGTTCTTCACATGCAAAAACCTATGCTAGCATGAATTGTTCTAAACCCTAGATCCACTTTCGCATTCACCAGGATTAAACAAACAATTACAAGTGTTCGCGACTCACTTATAACGAATAAGCATAAACATACTAGGCAATCAATACAATCAATCACACACCAAGGCATAAATAACACTCAATTACTAGAATCCATAGAAAAATCCATTAAAATCCCATGATAACGAATTAGCCCATACTTGACCTAATTGCCATCATGGGTTCTATGGAAAACATAATTCTAAAATAAACAAGTAATTAAAAGGAAGAAGAATAAGGTTTAGAAATAAATCCCCAAAATAGAAGAGTACAAAGGTTCCAAGAATAATCCTTGCTTGTCACTAGCTTGGAGAAATTCCTTGAAATTGTTCTTGCAAAGTAAGATGAAGATGTTGATAGCAAAATAAAATAGAGGCTGCCACTACTCAAGATCTCCCCTTGGTTTTAGGTTACAAAAGCATTTATATAAGCCCAACAAAAATGGGTCAAAAACCAAAAATGACCCGGAAGAACCAAGCAACAAAATCAGCCAAGACCCACACAAGCGCCCCTGCGCTCTCTAGAGCGCCCCTGCGCTCTCTAATCCCTGAAATCTGCTAGCTTCACGCGCCCCTGCGCCTTGGCAAGCGCCCCTGCGCCTATTTCTCCCTGGAAAATTTTCTCCTGGAGCGCTCTAGCGCCTAACCAAGTGCTAGGGCGCCTTCTTGACCCTGGAAAAACTTCAAAACTTCTACAACTTGACTTGTTGCCTTGCTCTTATTTCCATATGCTAACTCCGGATTAAATTCACACCACCATAACATTGTTTTAGCCCATCCTGTCCTCGACGACACTACCTACACCAATTACACAAAAACACATCAAATAGCAACGAAACTCGAGATCTTGCAACCGTTTTAAGTCCGAACGGAAGACAAATAGTGGATTTAAAATCCACTATCAAACCCCCAAACTTAAACCGTTGCTTGTCCTCAAGCAATGCAAAATCAACCTAAAGTGATGAATGAATGCAAATAATAACTAAATGTCATGATAATGCAAACGTGTCCTAATGCAATGATCCCACACAATTTATCCGAAACCAACTCAACAAGCAAATGCCTCAACGAATGCAACAACTCCAAACAGAGCTCGACTAAGGCCCCGTATACTAACAATACATGCTCGGAAACGTGGTGTGTGCATTTCTCACTAGATATACTCTCGAAACTAGATAAAAGGCATAACTCATCCTTCGCCAAAAAAATCACATGTTTATAAACAGAATGAACTTTAGACACTCCATGACTCAAATACACCGCCATCATCATTCAAGGTAGACAAGGATTCATGCTTTACTATACAAAACAACACAAAACAAAAAAACACACATGCTTTTGACCGTGCAATGGGTGAGACCCCTAAAGGCTTATACAATAGCACTCATGTAACGAGCGTTAGGTTAGTGGATCCCAGACCGGAAAAGTCTTAGGTCACTAGGCATTGAATCCCCTCGAACTTACTTGCTCAAGTACCAAAGAGCTCACCCTAGCCAATTAGCATACACACACTCTCACAAACGCTCATTTTTATACTTACAACTCTATTTTTTTTTCTTTTTTTTTCTTTTTCTTTTTTTTTTTCTTCGACTTTTTTTTTCATTTTTTTTATTCACACATGGGTGCACTATCTCACCCCCCTAGACTACTCATATTAAATATGAGCGGCTACTAGCCATTTGACGCCTAGCCATTATTACACTACGACACAACACTAAGCATGACATCCCTGTTTTCCCCCAAACTTATATTTAAGTGCTCATATGCCATCAAGGGAATAACGAAAATTCTAGATATAAATAGGTGATTAAATCCCAACAACCAAACCAGGTATGACTCGATCTAGTCCAAGAGCAAACAGTGAGACCGTGAAAAGATTGTGTTCCCGACACACGCAAGTCAATTTCATAAGTACTTAAATCAACCCTCTATTCATTGTCATCACACTCAAATTAACGTCTACCTATCGAGCCAGAAACAGACACTCATATGGAATCATGTGATATGCATGAACAAAATGATATTACACTCCTAAATAAATCTATATGACATGGCATCCTAAATGCAACTAAATGACATGGCAAAACTAAATGCAACATTACTAACATGAACTAACATGAATATGCAGCTATATGCAATGCAATGACTCTTGATACCCTAAAATCACCCCCAAACTTATTAATTTCAATGTCCTCATTGAAGGTAAAATTTAAAGGGTACAAGAGATACTCCCCTACTCGTCGTCATCTTCACCCTCCTCGGGTGGTGTGTCTGGTGGTGGATAGATGTGGTGTGCTCCTGCGCGTTCTGGACCCTGTTGTTTTTTTTTTCACTTTGCAATTTTTTTAACTAAACAGAAATAGGAATACCAAATCGTGGGTTGCCTCCCACGAAGCGCTTCTTTTACGTCCGTAGCTTGACGTTACGTCCTCAACTCACGGCGGTTTCAAAAGGATAATAGGATCGTCCTTATTAGAAAGACCATTCACACAAATGCTAACATTTTGTTTGCTTCCTCCCAACACAACTTTTCTTTCACTCTTAATCTTGATTTTTCCTCCCTTCAACTTCTTCGCCTTCTTTTTCTTTCTCACACCTCTAAGGTGTTTATCCCTCTCAGCCGATTGAACAGAACACTCTTCAACCTCATCATCAACTATCCACCTTCTTAACACATTATCATAACCCTCTTCAAAAATCACCAACTCATCATTCAAAAGGACATACCTCAAATGTGGTGGAAGTTTTCCGAGCTTTACATTTGAGAGATCTTGTATGGAAGGTTTATCAGTATCAAATCCCTCGAGCATCTTAACTGAGTGAGAGCCTTTCGAAAAATTTGTAACACTAGGCAATGCATCCAATTGTACATCACCTGTTTCTTCTCGGAAAGACAATGCAAGGGATTCCACAGAAAAACACACTTCTGGATCATCTGAAATCTTCGTAGGAGCAAACACATTAAAGGTGGCCTTATCATCTTGCACCCGCATAGTTAGCTCCCCTTTCTGCACATCAATCAAAGTTCGGCCGGTAGCTAGGAATGGCCTCCCAAGAATGATAGGGATTTTCTTATCTTCTTCAAAATCAAGTATGACGAAATCCGCTGGAAAGATGAGTTTGTCCACCTTCACTAGAACATCTTCTACAATTCCTCGAGGGTAGGTAATTGAGCGATCAGCTAACTGGAGTGACATGTTTGTAGGCTTAGGCTCCGGAAGGCCAAGTTGCAAGAAAACTGAATAGGGCATAAGGTTGATGCTTGCCCCTAAATCACACAAACACTTGTCAAAAGCCAAATTCCCAATGATGCACGGTATGGTAAAACTCCCCGGATCCTTCAGCTTAGGCGGCAACTTTTGTTGCAAGACAGCACTGCACTCCTCCGTCAAAGCGACAGTCTCTAACTCCTCGAGTTTCAATTTCCTCGAAAGTATGCCCTTCATGAACTTGGCATAACTTGGCATTTGTTCAAGGGCTTCAGCAAATGGTAGATTTATGTGCAACTTTTTGAACACTTCCAAGAACTTTGCAAATTGCTTATCAAACTTCTGTTTCTGAAGCCTTTTAGGGAATGGCGGAGGTGGAAAAACTTCCTTGCTAGCTTCCGTAATCTCTGAACTTGTTTTCCCAACTGACTTCTCCTTTTCTTCCTCACCTGATGCCTTCTGAATGTCCGGAAGAGCAGAATTTGAAAAACGGATAGACCCCTCAGGCGCGCCCGCGCCCAAATCACTGTTCACAGCATTCTTAAGTTCTTCGTTAAACTGCTTTTTGACTTCCAGATCGCCTGTAACCTTTCCAGAACGTAACGTAACAGCATGAATCTGTTCCTTGACCTCCTTTTTACCCGGATTTGCTTCTGTGTCACTAGGTAATTGCCCTGGAGGTCTGTTCAAAAGAGCATTGGCCAGTTGGCCCATTTGGTTTTCAAGAGTTTTCAGAGATGCTGCTTGACTCTTGTACATCATCCGCAATTCTTCCATTTCTGACTTCTCATTAGATTGCACATGACTCCCTGGTTGTTGTTGATGAAATCCAGGTGGATTGTATGGTTGCCTTTGGGCATAGGGTTGTTGATAACCCGAATTGTTGAACTGCTTTGAACCATACTGCTGACCTTGAGATGGTTGTTGCATAGCACTCTAATTGTTGTTCCAACTGAAGTTAGGATGATTCCTATTGTTGGGATGATATGTATTAGGAGCAGGTTGTGAAGGCCTCTGATAATTGCTGACAAAATGTGCTGACTCACTAGAAATTGCACATTGATTAGTGTCATGAGCTCCCGCACACAATTCACAAACCATGGCGATTTGTTGAACCCCCACTTTAGCCAATGAATCCACTTTCATGGATAGAGCCTGTAGCTGAGCTGCTATAGCTGTTGTGGCATCCATTTCAAGTACACCTGCAACCTTACCTTGTGGCATACGTTGTGTCGGATTCTGATACTCGTTTGCAGCCATTATTTCAATCAAGTCATAGGCCTCTTCATAGCTTTTGGCCCACAGAGCTCCTCCAGATGCTGCATCAAGCATTGCTCGAGAATGACTTAACCCATTGTAGAAACTATTGATGACCATCCAATTTGGCATCCCATGATGAGGACATTTCCGAAGCATCTCCTTGTACCTCTCCCAAGCTTCACACAGTGATTCACCAGAATGCTGACTAAATTGTGTAAGAGCATTCCTCATGGCAGCAGTCTTTGCCATAGGAAAGAATTTAGTCAAGAACTTTTGTGCCAGATCTTCCCATGTAGTGATGGAACCTGCTGGAAGTGAATGCAACCAGCTTTTTGCTTTGTCTCTCAAAGAGAATGGGAACAACCTTAGCTTGACAGCGTCTTCAGAAACTCCATTGGTTTTGAAGTTGTCACAAATCTCGATGAAATCTCTGATATGCATGTTGGGATCCTCAACAGGTGAACCCCCAAACTGGACTGAGTTCTGGACCATTTGAATCGTGCTCGGCTTGATCTCAAAATTATTTGCAGCAATAGCCGGCCGCACGATACTCGACTGAATATCAACAATCTTTGGCTGAGAGTATTCCTTCAGCGCCTTGTTATCTGCCATTTTTCCAGTAACTTCCAACTCCTCTTCAACTTCTTCCACTAATACCTCTTCTTGCTCTTTTTCTTCCAGATTCTCTTTACGAACTTGAGATCGAGTACGCATACACGCTCAAGATAGTACCTGAGAAACCCAAAAGTAATTGAGTGAGAAAAACGTCCGAGTCAATGAATTTAATCCAAATTGATGACAAGATCATAAACTAAACAAACAATGAACCGAGTCCCCGGCAGCGGCGCCAAAAACTTGTTCGCACTTATTCACGCAAGAGAACGTGGTCAACAAGTAATATAGAGTAAATAGGATTCGTTCCCACAGAGACTCAAATTGTTCGTTTCGTTCACTTATACACCAGCTTATGATTTACACTCACTGCCAAGACAATAACAAATTTGGTTTTGATTTACTAAAGATTAATTGCCAACTATGGAAATAACGAGGAAATAACTCAACTTTTACTTTTTAATAAACAAACATGGGATTTCAATTTCATTCACCACTTCAACTAGAATCTTATGCCCGTTAACCCAGTATGTGACAGAGTTGATTACTGATTAGATGCACTAAACTGATACACACCAACTTTCGTTGTGCATATACCATCCTACTGATCATCCACAATTGATAGAAGTCAAGTAGTCACCAAGTATGTGTAGTCCCTATATGTCTATAGCAATTGAACACTCACCGGTTAAAAATCAAGCATCCATTTAATCACATAGTCGATGCAAGACGGTTAGAATTACATCACAAATTAATACATGTTCTTCACATGCAAAAACCTATGCTAGCATGAATTGTTCTAAACCCTAGATCCACTTTCGCATTCACCAGGATTAAACAAACAATTACAAGTGTTCGCGACTCACTTATAACGAATAAGCATAAACATACTAGGCAATCAATACAATCAATCACACACCAAGGCATAAATAACACTCAATTACTAGAATCCATAGAAAAATCCATTAAAATCCCATGATAACGAATTAGCCCATACTTGACCTAATTGCCATCATGGGTTCTATGGAAAACATAATTCTAAAATAAACAAGTAATTAAAAGGAAGAAGAATAAGGTTTAGAAATAAATCCCCAAAATAGAAGAGTACAAAGGTTCCAAGAATAATCCTTGCTTGTCACTAGCTTGGAGAAATTCCTTGAAATTGTTCTTGCAAAGTAAGATGAAGATGTTGATAGCAAAATAAAATAGAGGCTGCCACTACTCAAGATCTCCCCTTGGTTTTAGGTTACAAAAGCATTTATATAAGCCCAACAAAAATGGGTCAAAAACCAAAAATGACCCGGAAGAACCAAGCAACAAAATCAGCCAAGACCCGCACAAGCGCCCCTGCGCTCTCTAGAGCGCCCCTGCGCTCTCTAATCCCTGAAATCTGCTAGCTTCACGCGCCCCTGCGCCTTGGCAAGCGCCCCTGCGCCTATTTCTCCCTGGAAAATTTTCTCCTGGAGCGCTCTAGCGCCTAACCAAGTGCTAGGGCGCCTTCTTGACCCTGGAAAAACTTCAAAACTTCTACAACTTGACTTGTTGCCTTGCTCTTATTTCCATATGCTAACTCCGGATTAAATTCACACCACCATAACATTGTTTTAGCCCATCCTGTCCTCGACGACACTACCTACACCAATTACACAAAAACACATCAAATAGCAACGAAACTCGAGATCTTGCAACCGTTTTAAGTCCGAACGGAAGACAAATAGTGGATTTAAAATCCACTATCACAGCCTTTCATTCTCTTGATGTTTCTCATGATAGGACTACAATAGGCTAGAGGAGTTCTTAAAGGTCTTCAGTTTACTCATTTTCTGCTAACGCATCCCTAATAGCCTTTTCAATCTGACTAGCACATAGAACCTTATTCTCTAGATACTCAATTTCTTTCTTAAGGTTTTCTACTTGCATAGCAGTTAGCTCTAGTTCTTCATTCCTCTTATTTAACAGTTCATTCTTAGTAGATAGTTTCACAATTTCTTCATTAGCAGTACTCATACTAGTGTGAATGTTAAACATCTCAACAGATAATTGTTCAACAACATCTTTGTATTCAGAAACAGACATATCTATAGTAGTGAGAGATGGTACCTGAGAGTCTGATGAGGATGGTTCTTCCTTGGAATTGGCCATCAAGGCATAGTTGCAAAACTCTTGTTCTTCCTCATCACTATTAGTTTCATCCCAACACTTCCCTTCAGCTATGTAGGCCTTACCTGGTGTTTGCTTCCTAAGAAGGGCCTCATACTTAGCTTCAAGCTCTAGAAACTCCTTGTCATTCTTCTTAGGCTTCTTGCACTCACTAGCAAAATGCCCTAGGTCATTGCATCTATAACATCTCATAGCTGACCTATCCACATAACCAGTTTTGAATTTGTTCTTGTTTGGCTTCACAGGTGCTTTACTCTTGTTGAATGAATGATTCTGAGGTCTAGGTTTGAAGGGTTGCTTTCTCTTGAATCTGATATTTGAAAATTTTCTAGCCATGAAAGCATATGAATTGTTTTCCACGGCATCTAGCTCCTCAAGTGTGTAGAACTCATCTTCTTCCTATTTTTCAACAACAATCTCAGCCAGTTCCGCTTCTGGTTCTTCATCCACTATCTCGTCAATTCTTAGCTGGCTTGTAGAGGCTTCAAGGTCCTGGATAGATTTGTTCACAATCAAGGCACATGATGTATTGACCATCTTGCCTTGGTTGGCTTGAATATCCCTCTTCTACAACAGCTCCAGCTCATGTGTTTTCAACACACCATACAGCACATCATATGTAACTTTGTTCAAATCTCTTTCTCTGAGAGAGATGACCCTTTGCTCTAGGTGATTGGGTAAAGAAAGTAGAAACTTCATGTTTAGCTCCTTGGTGCTGTAGACTTTTTCATTTATCTGTAGCTCAGTCACCAGCCTGTGAAATCTCTCAACCATCTCAGTGATGCTTTCTTTTGGCTGAGCCATGAAAGCCTCATACTATGTGACCAGTATCTGTTTCCTATTTTCTCTAACCTCCTATGTCCCTTCATACAATACTTCAATATGATCCCACATCTCTTTTGTTATTGTGCATGAGGCTATGTTGGTAAACATTGACAGCTCCACAGAATCAATGATTAACAGCATGAGATGGCTATCTAGGGCAACCTTCTCTTTCTCTGTGTCTGTCCATTTGGATGGATCTTTGGCAACATATGATCTTGGAATGGTCATTGTTCCAACAGTCTTCTCATCAATCTCTTGTTGTGGAACAAATTGACCATTCTTGAGAATCTCAGGGTATAGAGGGTTAGCAACTTTGATGAACAACATCATCTTGATTTTCCAGAGGTTGTAGTTGTCTTTATAAAACTTGGGGACCTTCACCGTTCCTATTGTCTTTGGTGTATTCATGATCTTTTTCTGTTTTGTTTAATAGCCTGCTCTGATACCACTTGTTGAGTATGGAATACACACAAGAAAATATAGAGGGGGGTGAATGTATTTTCAAACTTTTCTTTCGATTTTGCTTGAGAACAGTTTATTTGAATGTTTGAATCTGATTTGATGTATGTGTAGCAAAGTGTGTGTTTGTGTTTAACAAAGTATATAAGTGCGGAAGTAAAACACAAGAACACAATCACTCACTTTAATCCAACGTTGTATTAGATAAAGATTTTGCTACAATCTGTGAATACAAATGTTAGTATTCTCAGCTTCGTTTTTCTCTGAGAGATGTTATCTAAGATAGTACTAAAAAAACTTGTTACTACTAGAGAAGTGAGATTGTACACTTATAGAACATGTGTACAACTTACATACTACAAGTGTAGTGACAGACAAAATAACTTTCTAAGTTGTCTATCCCTTTTTAGGTATACGTCTAAGCAACACGTAGTTTGACTCTTCTTTAACCTGCTCAGATCCACAACTTTAGCAGTTTGTCTCCTTTAACATCTCTCTAAGCTTCTTGTAGACTTTCCATGAACACTTTACAATACAGTGGTCCTGAAAGTGTCTTGGCTTGTTGCAGGTATCTGACTTGTACATCTTCAGTATTTTGTCTCCAAGAAACCATTCGAGAAATGACTAAGTGATTGATTCGAGAACTAGAATTGATTAACTCGATAATTCTGAGTTCTCGAATAATGAATTCTTGACTTATCAAATCACTTCTCGAATGAGTATTTTCTTCAGGAATCCTTGACTTATCGAATAGAGCTTTTGTTTCTGGAATCCTTGAGATGTCGAATATCTTCCTGAGTCCTTGAGATATCGAATGTAACTTTGACTTGTTGACTCTTTGAGAACTCGAATGATGCTTTGACTTGTTGACTTCTTGAGTTCTCGAATAGAGTGTTAGACATGTCGAATCCCTGAGTTATCGAATGTTGCTTTAACTTGTTGACTTCTTGAGATATCGAACATTGTCTTATGTGATATCGAAACCCTGATTTCTCAAAATCTTGACTTCTCGAATAGACCAAAATACTTCTCGAATTAGTACTTAGGCAAATTTACAATCTTCAAATTCTAACTGTGTTTATTTCTGCAGCCTTGTTCTCCAAGCTTGAGGCATGATCTCTGGATCTTCTTTCAAGAATTATTTCATGACTTAATTTATACAAGTACACAGCTTGAAATTTGGTGCCTATTACAAGTATTGAATACAAGTAGAAACTCTACAACTAGAGGGTTCCCCGGTTAAGGGGTCATGTAAGTAATGCAAAGTATTGCAAACAATTAGGTTTGTTATTAGATGTATACAGCTATGCCTCTGTGACTAACAACTAAGGACACATCCAAAGTTTCAAGTCAAAAAGATATGTGGAAGTATTTTTACGATTTTTTCGAATCTTAAAATAGCCTTCCGGAGCGACCGAAAAATTCATTTGTCTTTACCGACAACTTAAACAAAATTTTTGACTTGACAATTATTCAAACATAATATTCCATGTAAAATAATGACTATGAGGTCCAAGGAATATTTAAGTTCGAATTAAAAATGATTTTATCCGGATAAATAAGGATTTACAGGTATTTCGGAATAAAATCTATTTTTGGTCTTTTGGCATGGGTTTTGACAAGGCAAATTGATTATAAATATTAAATAATTATATCAAGAATATTTGAGAGTAAAACATTTAAGAAAAACACTCTTTTAAATAAATTAACCAGTTTGACTCGTAAAAGTAGTTTTTAAAATATCTCGATATTTGTGCCTCTAGCCGAATGCCTATTTTCTTTTGACATAAACAACCTAGAATATAAAATAACATTAACATGATATTCTCATCCTAAGTCAATGTCGAAAATCTGTAGAAAAACATTTTTGGCTCGGTTTGACCATTTTGACTTGATTCCCGAATAATGTTGTCCCCGGGGAGGATTCTAAATGTATTCCTAAATCTAATTTAATTCACTTTTATTTTAACAAATTCCAAAACCTAAATTGCGAAAGCACTGACCATGTCATATTGAAAATTTCCTACAAATAATAATATATCCCATATCCATGTATTACTAAAGTAAGTGAATTAATGTGATTTGGTCGGCAAAAATTTGTGACTTTAGAAGTATTTTTAATAGTTACAATTTTAAATATTATAAGTTAAATTATAAATATTTTAAACTTGTACACCTTATTGCAAAAGTTTTGAGTGACATTTGAAGATATTATTTTATAATTTTCTAAAAATAAATCAAAAATTAATTATATAATATAATAAATTTACTAAATGAGAAAATATATATAATTTAATGATTTTAAAATTACAAAACATGAAATTTCATTCAAAGAATAAAATCACAAGTAAAATAATAAATTATAATGCTAATAGAACAAGTATCATTAATTTAATTGAATTTACATAAATTGTTTTACAATTTTTACATAAAAAAGTTAAAAAAATAATTTAATTTCATATTAAAAAACTTGTAAAACATATATCTTTATATCGTATTTATAATTAGTGTAAATGAGTTAATGTAATTTGATATGCAAAAATTTTCATTGCAAAAATGATATTATTGAATAAAAAATTAAGGTTTAATACTCTTTTTAGAAAACCAGTACTTCTAAGATGTCCAAAAAAAAAAAGAATAAATAGTATCAGAAAAATGTCAACAACTAACTTGATATTACTATAATAATACGTCATACTAAAATTTATCAATTTCAAGTTTAGATAAATAAAGCATAATTAGAAAAATAATCACCAACAAAGTTAACGATTACAAAGAAAGGAAAATATCATTCCAAAAATAAAATATTAATACTGATAATAATAAATATACTTTATCAAATTCAATCATTATTAAAATAAATAAAGTTAAATCTAAATTAGACAGACATTTTTGAGAAAACAAATATATCATAAGGTAAATAAAGTTAAGAAAAATAGTTATATGAACCATTTATAAAGTTTCTCGCACATTGCATGGGTATAAAACTACTATATTAATTGGAATAAGGGAGTTAAATATGGTTTCGTCATTAGACATTGACTTGGCATGACATTTTTCGTTGATGTTGCCAAAATCAAATTGTCAAAAGTTAGGCAAATTTCTAAATTAGCTAAAACTCATATAATTGTTTAAAAATATATATATTTATATTTATTTTTATATTATCTCCTTCTGCTATATCATTTCTCTAATTTAAATAGAGGACCACATTAGCAATTTTGAGATTGCCAAATATTGGAGCAATTTTTTATAAAAATTGCCAAGAATAATGTGTATAAGTGAGAAAATAAAAAATTAACATATTTGATGATTTGTCAATATTTAGCAAATTTTGTAGCAATCTCTAGTGTAGATGCTCTTATTGGCTAATATGTCAATTTTTGAAATATTACTGTTAATTATATTTTTTAAATATTATTAAGAAGAAACTAAAAATATTTTAAATCGTACATCTTATTGCAAAAAATTATGAATGGGGCACGAAGACATTATTTTGTTATTTTTCCGAAAAAAATTATTCCATCTGTTTCTTCCAATTGTTTACAATTTTCAAGGGGTGTTTGACACGCATTTTAAGGTGCATTTTAAGGATAGTTCCATAACTTATTTTTAAATTTTTTTTTTGTATAAAAATTTATATTTAAATTTTTATAAAAAAATTTTAAAAATAAGTTATGGAACTATACTTAAAATGCATCTTAAAATGCGTGCCGAACACCTCTTTTAAGAATGTAAACATTTGAAGAAAATGGAGGGAGTATAAATTTATTACATAATATAATAAAATTACTGTGTGAAAAAATTTAGGAATATAAATTAGAAAAACATGAAATCTGTATAAAAAATACACAAACAACTAAAATTATAAATGTTAATGTTAATTCAATAAGTACCATTAACTTAGTGGAATTTGTAGATATTAATTTATAATTTTTAAATAAAGAAAATTAAAAAAAATAATTTAATTAAATATTAAAAATAATTATAAACAATTTTATAAATATATCTCGTGAATTGCATCTCTATAAAACTAGTTAATTGTAAGGTGAACAATAGATTGTCATTCAATAAAATTTGAGAATTGAATATGATTACAATTATTAAAATAATTTTAGTAATTTTATTGTAGCTTATTAAAATTAGCTATCACCTAATTATAGTCTTATTAATATATAATAATTTTTTATAAAATATATGATTCGAAATTTAATAGTTATCAGGAGTCTTAAAGCATCTCCACTAAATTGGTTTGCTATATTAGTATAAATAAATTTTTAGCTAAAATTTTCTTCGTATTCAAATTGATTATATTAATTTGATATATTTTAAAAATAATAATTTTTTATTATTTAAATATGTTATAAATAGAAAATATTATTTCAATATGGTAAACGTGCAAATTTTGCTACATTTCTCAACTATCATACTTTACATATTTGTTTTAATATATCACCTAGATTTTTAAGTAAGAGGGATTTAGTGTTGTAGATGCTTTTATGAGTCTAACTAGAGTAATGAATTTGTAACTTCTAAAGGACCTAGCTGCATTCTATAGGTATTTAAAACATCTTTAATCTATCATATTATTTTGTTGTAATTTGTACGTTAAAATTGTGTAAAAATTAAACTATTTTTAAATTCAATTCCAATCCATTTATACTAAATTTTACACCAATTTTATATTATATAAATTATTTTATTACCAAAGTACAAAAATATTAAAGTTGGCGGGATATAAAAAGAACAAATTTATTTAAAGTAAGAAGTAGAATAATGTTGGGATGATTGCCCAAAATACCCATTTTTCAATAATATTTGACCAAAATACCCATATTGAATAAACAAGCCATAAGTATACTCCACTACCAGAGTATTGATACGTCATGATACGTCACCACCAATGAAGTAACAGGGTGATACTCCACTAGATAAGGAGTATCAACCCTAGTACTCTCCACTGGGTAAAGAGTATCACACGTGATACTAGACTAAAGAGTATCACAGCTAATACTCCTCTGGGTAAGCAGTATCACATCTAATACTCTATTGGGTAAGGAGTATATGACATGTGTAGGTATTTTGGTCAGTTATTTCTGAAAATAGGTATTTTGGGCAAATATACACCCCATAACCGATATTTTGGACATTCTTTCATAATGTTGTAATATATCAAAATTCTAAAAAATTGGTATAGTTTTTTATTTGATATCAAAATGATGAAATTGGATCGGAAAGAAATTCTACACAACTTGAAGTTGGGTCATAGATGCTCTTATATAACACATTTTTTCCACTGCTTTATTGTTGATATCAATATCTGGTTCGAGTTTAACGCCTTGATAGACATTTTCGAAAGAATGCCCAAAATACCCACTTTTTTACTACTCACTTACCAAAATACCCGTTTTCAAAAACGCTGCCCAAAATACCCACGAGTCACGCATCACCCATGGGCGCAACCTATGGCACTATTCATCGTCACTTTCGCATCTCTCTCGACTTCTCTCTCTCTCTATCTCCCATCTCTCTCCCGTCGTCTCCCCTCTCTCTCGCCTCTTAGTCCACCTCTCTCTCGCCTCTCTCAACCACCACGCACAACCATATCCTCTCAGTCGTTGTCGTTTTACTCACAACCACCGCTCAGTCTCATCGGAAAAACAAAAGTCGTTTTAGGATTCAAATTAGGCGTTTATAATCTAACATTAGACATGGATTAAAAATGGTATAGAAATGTAGATCGTCGAGCGACGATTCAATTCATGTACAATAAATCAACGTAAAATGACAATAGCTGGTCGAATGGAGTAACGTAAAACTCATCGAAAAATTGCAACTCTCTTCGATTGGGTGTTTTAATTCTGGCATTAGATATGGTATAATTTTGGTATAGAATTATAGAGAATGCAGGGACGAATCGATTGGTGTATAATAGATGAATGAAAAATGGCCGAAGATGGTTGAACGGAGCCTAAGAATTTCGTCGAAAATCACTCTCGGAATCGCCATTGCATCGCCAGTGATGCTTCTCTGATTGTGGGTCTCGTAGGGGAATACGTCCTTCGATGATGCGTATCCCATGGTTATGCGCCCTTCAGTGTGGCGTCTCTCTATGTAACGGCGCCTACGTCAGAGGCATGACGTTAACATGCGCCTATGTGAAAAGCGTATCATCACATATGTCCATGCCAGTGGCGTATGTGGTGGATATTTAGGATGGTACTTCTCGAATTTGGATATTTTTATTATGAAATAATAACAAGTGGGCATTTAGGGCACTCATCCGAAATTTTCGTTCATTGATAGAGAATCATTAAAATTTACCAATACAAGAGTGCGTTGATAAATGAATTTCCTAATAATGACAAGTTGTTAAGATTAATATCAATTAATTTATGATGAGTGAAAGTTCTTTAGGGGTTGAGTTGTGTTTGACGGTGATTCCAATTATCACATGTTCTTTTACAGCATTTATTCATTCATTCAAACATTACCTACACATTAAAATTTTCAGTAAAGTATTAAAGTGTCAAACATTACCAACATAAAATTTTATTTTCTTTTTATTTGTGTCACTTTAGACACCTTCTAACTCCAATAGTTAATCTTATTGACATCCTTCTAATTCCAATAGTTAGCACGTCATATAAGATGCCTAAATGATCTACATAAATTAAATTATTATTATGTAGTAAATAATAAAAGAAAATTTAGATAAAACAAAATAGCTATAGATCATATATACTTTCAATACAAAAATTTGTATTTTTCCAAATTGAGGGGTACCAAGAGAAAAATTGGCAATTGTTTAGCATCCTTTGGGCACCATTGCAACTCCTATAGTGACTGTGACTAGGAGGGCCTAAAAATGTCATGTGACATAAATCTTGACATCCCTACTAGTGATGCTTTTAGTGATTGCTAGAATGCGGTAGATGTCAATATGTACCAATATGGATCAAATTCGATATAATATTGGCTAGGTTCACAGAACTTCACACCTTATCTTTTATGCTTTTTAGATTTGATTTCCAGTTAAATCATTATCTTTTCTGCTAGATTGATCGTTCGAAATCAAAAGAATGTTAACATGAGGAAAAACCTAACAGATTAAAGAAAAAAGGGACTCCGGAAAACTTCTCCATACATTGCAAGGCAAAGAACATCTCCTAAAAACTTGTCTAGGAAAGAACTACAAAAGAGAAAAGGTTGGGATATAAGACCACAACATGTAAATTATAGGAGATACACAAGCTGTACAGGAAGATCTTGAAAAAAGACTAACAAAGACTGCATTCCTAGCTGAAGTACAATACTGCAACAATGACAATGCCCTCAGTTCCTAAGATAGCTCCAAGGCCCTGTTCCAGTCCCAATTCTGCAAAGATAGTGGCCAAAATACTTAATGAAGTTTCTCTATGTTTCTTATTTTCACATTTTAAAACCAATATATATTCGTTGGCCATGGTTGGATATGAATAAGGAGATTAATTCGATAGGAATTATCAGAACCATGTAATAAATACAACTTGGTTTGTTTTTGGGCCTCTTTAAACTATGTGCAAATTTTTAAGAATATTGCTATAAGAAAAACTAACCTCCAAAAACCAACAAATGCTCTCAGGCTCATATAAATGGTTAGAGCAATCCAGAGTCCAACATAGCCGAGGCTAGAAGATAGAGTGAACAATGATATGATGCTCAGTATAGCCACCAGGACCTATAAAGAATAAAAATGGTACACAATCTTTACCCATAAAATCGTCTGAATGACGATAAGTGCTCCATGCAAAAGTAAAGGACTCTTTGCCTTTGTAATATAGAAAGACAGTGGATCATTTGCTTGAAAACAGAAGGGATCTATGCTTTTATGTACAAGAAATATATTGATATGAAATGTGGATTTAACACTTAGTCTTATGGATGTGAGTAAACTATCTGGTTTGAGCTATGCTAATAGTCTTTTCACCACTGGGGCAAATTGGTTTAAGGTTTTCATGGCAGTTCAAGGATAACGAATTGTTAGTACAAAAGATTGCTTTTAAAGACAATAAAATATGAAGTTCACTTACTATGCGAAATCTAACAAATCATGATATGACATTTTTATTGCCATTTTTTTTAATCTTAAGCCTTTTAAATATTTATGGTAGACCAAAATTTTTAGTATTAATAATTTACAAGCATCGCCACTTCTCCAGACAAGCATTAGAGACATTACAATTACCATAGAGTGTGCTGCATATGAAAAATCAGAAGCTCCAAAATTGACGCCATCAAAAACAAAGGCCAGCGCATTGATTGGTTGAGTAGCTGCAACAAACTGATTGGAAGGGGAATATTAATTTGTTGACCAAGTCACTTCTTTTACAAACTTAAGGAGAAAATGTTATCTGTTTGCTTGTAGCAAATAGGTACCGGAGTGGCAACTCTAATGAGGTGGAGGACATCGTCATCTTTTGTGAAAATCCTTCCAGCGAATGGTAGTCCAACCCCAAGGATGATGGCTAGGACAAGCCCGAGGACCAGTCCCAACTGCAGCAGTATTTTATATAACGAATTAGATTGTTTCATGAACTCAATGAGAAAACTTTTCTCTTTCTCATAATATAAATTAGTACCTGCAACACTCTGGATGCAGTCGCAGTAGTGCTGTGAAAGTCCTTTCGAGCAAATGCACTTGCAAGAATCGCCTAAAAGAATAAACCTCTAATTTTTAATATATTTGTTATCAATTTCAGCTTTATAATGTAACATTTATATCATCATCGATGAAAATTCTGTCTCTAATTTGCTTTAACATGTCAACTTTATCATCAAATTATATATGAAGACCAAGCAATTATAAGGACAACATCAAAATTACACAATACAGAGAGAATAACAAGATTTAGACCCAGTGCAGTGGTCTGGACACATTATGAAAGAAAAACTTTAGAGTCTCCGTCACCTAATTTTTAGGAGTTCATAAATGATCTCATTTGCAATATCTGTATCTGCAAAAGAAATTTGGCAACAATATGTAACCAACTTGGAGAAGTGATGACATTCACATCCAAAATAACTTGACCTCCTGTTCCATGTCTATCACACATTAAGCTTTACATATCAATTTCCTACGTACCAGCTAGTGAGCAGATGTTATGAGACTGAGTGTTGTCAGGAGCACAAATAATAATCAGCGATCTGTTTGCTTTACACAGAAAGAATTATTCTTTCTGTTTAAGAGTTTTCTCTACTTGTTCACTCTCTATCCCATTCCCTTGCATTCACTATTCTGCATGCCTTTCAACTTTGCATCATGGTTAGATAGCGGATGTGAAGTCCTTTGTGCTTGTATATGCAACAAGACATTTGAGTCACAGGGTTTATTTCTATTAACTCTGTAAGATAATGCTAGAAATCCTACAATAGGTCTTATACTCAAGACTGTTGTATTAGAAAGTTTAAGGTAAGTCATTTTATATCCTGATTCCTGATGAGTTGACAACAGATGGAAGCAACAGTCTGCTACCCATATTGTATTAATCTATTCCCTGTGTGCACCTAAAATAAAAAGAGAAGGTCATTGAACAATAATGTGAAATTCTTTTAGACTAACATCATATTTTCATCAATCATCACCCTTAAACATGAAAACTGAAGTATGACTCGAACTCTAGAAAAAATGTGAACACCATTCACCAATTTATTGCCACACCATTAACAAATGTGCTACAAGGGTTTTAATTTTCAGTATTCATCTTGATCATTTGATGTATTTTCCATTATATGTATGCTTTTTTACTTCTTTTTGATAATAAACATACTACATCATGCAGTCCTTGTCAGCGGTATGTATATCTAGTAGCCACTTTGTCAATAATCAAAACCTAAATAATTCCAAGTTCCTAACCTGCCCAGCAACAGCTAAGCCATCAGCCAAAAGAGACGTAGCCAACCAGACCTGCAAGCAGACCTGAAATGCAGCCATTGGCACTGGCCCCTGATGTGCAGCCATGGATGCAGCCAGCGTCACACAGAATGTGACAGCTATGACTCTCATCAAAAGTAGAAAACCTGTGGAAGGAAACCAGAGGACTGATTTTTAGAAGCAACGTAAATATTTGGTTGATTTAATGAAACACATTCGTGAAACCTGAGAGGAATAAAAGAACAAGTAACTAGAAACAAATTAAGGAATGAATCTTTGCCACCTATTGCATGACAAACCCTAACCTAATCTGAAAAGTAGTTAAGATTGCTGACTTCAACCAAAGAACGTGCAATTTCAGTTTTTTTTTTTATGTACGGTTCATTACTAAAGCAACTCACTGAAATGGACTTCTTAGAACAATATAATTTGAAGATGATGTGTACTGCCAGCAATGTCTACAGTATCCATATCTTCATCACACAGAAAAATGAATAAACAAAAAGAAGTACAAGAAAGATATTCTAATGCTTTGAAGAAAACAATTAAATGTGATCGCCATTATGCATTACTCCCTACTTATCCTTTTTTTGGATTAAACTTTGTTGAAATAATCGAGTTATTTATATACGAAGAGAGATAAGATCTTTTAACCAAAAGTTCGACTGTTCAAGCGTTAAGACACTACTGTAAAAATTACTGAAGTACTATGAAGTCCTCACCATTTTTAAGAAATCGAGCAAATTGCAGATGTTTGCGACTAGGGGGTATCAATACCACTTGTTGCACTAATCTCCAAAATAGTACAACTGAGATCAGATACCTACCATACCAACAAGAAATATAACAAGGAGAAAAATGTAGTATCAGGTTAAGACGTAAGGTCTTACAATTTACACAGTCATAATGAACGTGATGCATGGAGGTTTGGAAAGCAGAACTCAATCATATAAGATCATACTTGAAAGCAGTTTGATATAACTCACTGGGATAAAACATGAGCAATTGCTGCACCACTGACCCCAAGACGGAAGACAAATATAAAAATTGGGTCCAGAATTATATTTGTTATGTCACCTGCCACTGTTCATATCCAAGAAATGCTGGTCAGATCAAAATGGACGCTCTGTTTTAAAAGTTAGCTTTAGCGCGAGTAACTTATTTGCATTTGGCACTAAACCTTCTTGATTAACTACTAAACGATCTCGGCCAAGGCCATAAATCAAAATCATGCAGATTTTCCGTTTTCTTTTCATAATTCTCTTTATTTTTAGGAGTAAAAATGCTTCCTGTCAGTTCCGTATTCTGAAGATTTCCTGTATTGTACTTACAAGTGGCATAGAGAGGGGTCTGTGTGTCCTTAAATCCACGAAAGACACCTTGCATAGCCAGTGAGAGAAGAACAGCTGGAGCACCAAGAGACCTCAATTTCAAGTACTTTTGTGCAGGGCTTATCATAGGTGAGTCCTATAATATGAAAAAACGAGTGCTTTCAACAATCACAAAATGTTATGATCTAGTGTAGCAAACAAATGAGATGAATGCAAGAATTTCATTATTACAAAATTTCCTTACTGATTTCACCCCCATAATATTCAAGGCGGGTTCTGCTAAAGATATCAGTAATACAGCTTGGATAATGCCAAGGATCCCGCCAATTATTAGGGCTGATGAGGCTGATGGGATGCTCCTTCTTTCAGACTCAGTCTTTACTATATTACAGCTGTTAGGATGCGATAACATTTTGGTACAATCATCAGACTCTGAAATAAACACAGGGTATGACTAGTTATTTTTAATATCTTTTTTTTTTTGCAAGGTTAACTTTAGGATGTTGCAGAAAAAATGTTAAGATACCTGAAACAAACTACTAAGTATTAATAACCCAACATACCTTCGATTGGGATTAACTTATCTCCTTCAGTACTTACAACAGAACCCATTTGCAAGGTCTCACTCTCTTGTGCTTCTTGACTCAATTGGGTTATGGTATCTTCCTCTGCCACAAAGGAGGTTGTGACACTGACAAGGGGGAATATTGCAATTCTTGATACTTGATTGAATAAAGCGATAGATATGCCTACAGCAGCAAGTTCCACCGCACCTGTTATCATTGTTGGAAATTATTATCTTAAATAAGGTATCAACTTGGAGAAGACAATAAATATTGCACAGCCATTTAGGAACCCAAAAAAAAAAAAAAACAAGTAGGAAAAGAGTAGAACAAACAGTCTTGCAACAATTTTTATTCATTGTCTAATTTATCGAAAGAGAATGAAAATAGAAGAAACCAATTGCAAGTAGCTGTCCAATTAGTGGTGGTTCAATCTGTAAAATAATAATAACCTACAAATTTACAAGGATACTTCATCAGCAGTTGTTAAGCTTATCTTGCCGATATATTGGATCTTGAGACCATAGGACTGTAGGAGCACATCAAAAAATTGAAACATGTATCACTCGATCAATTTTGAGGTAAGGTCTATGTTTTATTTTTAATGAGTCTCGAATTGTGAAATTACCAAACAACTGGTAGTGGAAATTGTTTGTCACACACTAATGCTTAATGGGTCGACAGTAGTAAATACCAAAGTACCAACAAGCTATAAACGCCCAACACACAACACTATAAGATACCACAAAGTGATCTATGTGCAGTCAGCAGCAGTATAATGATGTACAGACCAGTGATTGTAAGTGATTCTTGATGTTGGTAATGGTTAAATTATCACAAAGAATTCCAAAAGTTTAGAATCTATGGCTCTTAAAAAGGTAATTATCGGTTTGAACAACGTAAAAAAGTCCCAATTAAAAGCATAATTGATAAGTGAAATAGAAAAGAGTAGATACCTATCTGGCCAATGAATGCTGTATCGATAAGGGATGCAATAGGATCAGCTGTCAAAGCCATTGCCGCAGGGAAGGCAATTTTGGCTATTTCTAGACCAAGCTCGTCCAGTTTAAATACCAATCTAATAAAGTTTTGAAACGATGATTATACAATCTCAAACACAGTTACACAAAGCAGCGATTACCTTATTAGAAAAGCATTGCACTTGATAATGGATACAGATTTTCATTGGGATAGCTGTTTGAAATGTCTTAAGCAGTTCTAGATGATAAATGTCAGCTGATCAAGGTTTTGCCTTTTAGCATACATACCAAAATGAAACTGAATCTTAACTTCAGGACTTGTGGAGAGAACAAACCATACTTGTCTTTTGATGAACATTAGAGGAAACAAAACTAGTGCATGTCCTCGTCTAGTTGTTTGGTATAAAATTTTACCCAAGAGAACATACTAAATAGAAGATGGCAGTACCTTAGATCCTTCAAAAATGGGCAGAAGAAAATTTTCCAATTTCCCTGACACGGGTATGTTTCAACTTTCTCAGCCATGATTAGAAAGGCTTTCTTGCCTATGAAACTTTCAGAAAAGGAGCAACTTCGCCGTAATTACTAGTCAGACTCAACCTGAGAATTCCATCACATAAACAATACAACAATTGCTTAAGGCTCGAAATTTAGAGCAGAAAAAGCAGGGACAAAAGACCAATAAAGTTAAAGCAAAGCAAATTAATTCAAGACAACAGAAAAAAATTATGACATTCTTTCTGTCCAGACCTCTAAGTTTCCCGATGAAGAACATACAAATATCGCACACTAGTAAGTTGAAAGTACTGTATTATATAGGAAACTCCCCAGATCAAATACTTCCAACAAAAGGAGTGACACGTGTCCGAAAACTGATCCTACAGGGGTTATACATGCATAAATTCCTCTTAAAGTTATTTGCATGAGTGGCTTCCAACTGTCCACTAATTTTAGCTTTCTGTTGACACTAGAAAACACAAGAATGACATAAGTAGAACATTATCTCTACAGGCATCCAAGAGTATTAGATCATCTATTTTCTCTAATTCATTTTTTTCCTCTTTTGAAAAGTAAATTATATTCTCTCACAGACACACTAGTGATGCCTATCTAAAATCAGAAACAAGAAGGAACATGAAAATAATACTAACATGTCAAGCTTCCATTCTTTTGTCAAATTCTAAAATAACATAGTTTTGTGTAGACTACTTCTGGCTATTCTAACCTAAACTTTTTTTGTGGAATTGATCAATTTCTTTCAAAGTCACTTGATATTACAAGTCTCCGAACACAATAAGGAAATGCTTACTTTTCCTTTACTATTCCTTAGATTCTTCACATAGACATTGACATATACCCACGGTAGCAGCTACGAGTGTGACAGTCGGGAAATAGACCTCTTAAGCTTGGAATTATGTATACAAATTTATTATATAAATTTATATTCTGGTTAAATATAAACTCTAGTCCCATCCTAATATAAAAATTGACATTACTTATTTCTTGTTAAATATTTTAAAGTTTTGATTTCTGCTAACATTGTTCTAAAGTAACATGTTCAACTTCTTGATTCATTGATTAAGCAATAGAAGGTTTGTCACCCGACTCATCCTTTTGATTTTTTTTTTCGTATCATTTAAAGGACAACGCTGGTTTTCCATTAGAGGAATTGAGTACTAGGTCACTCAAACACCGCCCAGTGCGTTTTAGATCAGTGAAGGTGCACTATTCCATTGATCCCTGATTACTCTAGTGTTCACTATACAAACCCAATCACTACAACATGCATGTAAAATTAGTAAAAAATTTACAAATCAAATCTTTAGTTTGATCATTTAATGTAACTGAATTAGAATCATAAATCTATTTAATAAGTCTCAAGTTGTTGGATGAAACTATACACCACTTAATCGCACTTAACAATTCTAACATATATGCATACGTATTTTAAAAAAACAACGTACCAGTAATACAGTTGAATTTATCTCCGGAGACGAACTGCCGGAGATTTTCCTTGAATTCCGGCAGAATAAACGAAATGTTTTTTAGCCGGAATCCAAAGAAAAGATTGAGAGCTGGGAATAACAAAACCAGTAAGTTAGAAAAAAATTATGCATGTATATGCGGATCAGTGGAGAACCACATAATCGTAAGAACCACAAGAACTAAATGGTTTTGCACTGTGAAGAACCATTTGGTGTGCAGAACCATTTGGTTCTCGTGATTCTCAGGAATTTTTGGTTCTGGCTTTTAAACCAAAGTATGTATATGCATATGAGGTACGACGTGTGTGTGTTTGGTCGGAAATTAATTTTTTTCCGGCGAGCTCCATTAAAATCGGTGATCATGTGAATATGATAATTTGAAGAGGGAAGAAAAATTAGGGGTAATAATTACACTAACCTTTTTCCCTTACCGCCCTTTTGTCTATGGCAGGGTTAACAGGTAAACATGGAAACAAATTTAGGCATTTATATTTATTTTTAGATTTTGTCTAGTGTTGTTGGAGGAATTTCGTAACACGAAATCGGAGAGTTGTTGGAATAATAGAGCGAATTGTATGAATGTGACTGTTTTAGGGGATTAGGGTTTATGAAAAAAGAGGGGGCTGAACTTGGCAGGTGTCTCGATTTGTCTCGTGTATCGGATTCCATCATGCCAAGATGCCTGCGTACCTATATGTTTATATAGGATCAAGCCTACGCAGTTCTGTGAAATTGATTTGTGTCTATCCCTTAGAGACTTTAGGGATAAACTTCGTTAATCTTGGTGATTACTGATTTTATCTGATTTAATCTTATCGTTGTGATATCTTCCTGATTTGAAGAATATCGTTTGGAGATATTTTCCGTAATTGATTGATTGAGATTGATTCGTTCCTCGTTTCAGAGACACGATAAAACTTAGCGGTTAAGTAATAATTATTAATCTGAATTAATAATTAATAGATATTAGAAATTTGGGAAATTATTAGACATGCCGAAATTATGGCATAACAACTAGCCCCCAGTTCTTCAGTGTAGCTTGCTGCAGTGGAGAACTAAACATTCTTCAAGCTTCCAAATTTCTTGAGTCCCTGAAAAAACTGAAAATAGATGATTAGAAAAATACTTAGAGCACCACTGTGCTCGCTAGGCGTACGCGGATGCAAGTGTGATAGCATCCGATTACCACTATAAGATATATAATTGCCAAGGTTTTCAAATGTGCGAGTATAAATAATTCGTTTGAAATCCGTTGCGATCCTCATTGTCAAGTTAGGACCTCGGCACTTGTATATATCCCGAGCTGGCATACACGCTTTTCAAGTGTCTGATGCAACCACATAAGGATGTGTTTGATGCAATCACATAATGATGTGTCTTGCGGAGTCTTCGATGTAGATAAGATGTACATGTAGATGTACATGTACATGTAGTTGTGCATAGGGATGCCTCCACCCATGCGATCTTGAGAGATCTGGCCATGGGCCTTCAATGTAATTGTGCATAGGGATGCCTCCACCCATGCGATCTTGAGAGATCTCGCCATGGGCCTTCAATAATCCAGATGGTGCTGCACTGCACTTTACTAAGCATGTAGGATTGCGAGATTTATAGCTTGTCCAGGCTACCCTACTTGGCACTTTAGTTCGCAAGTTTGCAAATATTTTTGACATATATGTACTATCGCGACGATATATGAAAATCTTTTGCAAATCCAAACGCCATAATAAATATGCTTTTTTAAGAATGTCGCGATATTTATTTTTTCCAAAATAATGCTCCGTTGTTTGTAGAAAATCTTTTACAAAATTATGCGTCTCGCATACGTATTTTTTCTCTTGAAAACATGCAGCTCGTATGAGATTGTAAAATAAATCCGCAATCAATCAGCATAAATATTCGCAATCAATCAACATAAATATCTCGTACGATATTTTCTAAATAGCAATAATTTTACAAGCATAAAATATATTGAGCTCGCACGAATTTTCTGAATAACTAAATATTTTTTTTTAAAAAAAAATATTTAAAAACATGATTATGCATGACATGGCATAATATAATATTTGTGTAACCCAAGATAAGAAAATAAAAACTTATCTTTTGTTTAGCCGATGGTAAATTTGCCTGCTTTGTTTTTTTTCTTTTTTTCTGTGCGTGTTACTACTAGCAAGTGGGCTCCATCTTTATGCTGCAAATGAAGGCGGGCGTGAGTCTTTGCCTTTATTTTTTGGTTGTCCACGAATCTCCTGGTCTTTTTTTTTTTTGACGAAATGCATAGAATTATATTACTCGATCAAACAACTCAATATAACAGCGGGACAAACCCTCGACTGTCAATACGACCAGGCTGAAAAACAAATAAATTGTTTTCTGATCGTTTAACAAGATGAACATAAAAGTTCTTGAAGCTAAAAACAAATTCGAAAACATCTCAAGCGATCCAAACTGCGCCAAAATCCCGGAAAACAGCGTTATCACAATTGACCACATCACATAAGAACTGTTGATACCCCAATGTTCAGAATCCTCACTCCAGCTATCTACATGCCGGATACCAGCTATAGACTTGCCGAACATGGAAACCCCCAAAGGATGAGTAGCACCCCAGCTATCTACATGCCGGATACCAGCTATAGACATGCCGAAAGTGAAAACCTCCAAAATATGATGAACCATCTTTGGTTGTGAGTGGTGAGCTCTTGCAATAATCTTCACCCTCCTAACTTCGATGCAGTCCTTCCAGATCCCCCAAGACATCAACAAAATTATTCTCAGCAGATTCAACCACGAACATAGAGATACATAATTAATTAAATACATAAAAACACTCCAAAAGGAGATACACACGCCAAAAGGCGAGACGAAAAACCAAAAATTCAAATGACACCAAATTATGGTATGATGTTAAGGAGGACAATTTGAATCTAAAGGTATTTTTTATTTGGGGATTTGGACTCAAAACCAAGATAGATCTGAGAAATAAATTCTAAGATATTTGGCTTTGATTCGATTTTTATTGAAAACTGGAAAAACAAAGGGGGAATAGAAGATTGGGGGGAGGATCGGAGGATGGATGGATGGATGGGGAAGAGGAGATGAAGAAATGGGGCGGAGTCACCGGCGGTGGACTCTCATGCGGCTGAGGAAAAGAGAGAGTCTCTCTTTTTGATAGTTGTAGTAGAAATTCCTAATTTTACTTTTTTAGTCCTGGTCTTTTTATTTTGTTCTTCTACTTTGTAATTATTGTTTTCCAGTACGGGTCCCACATCCAATGCTTTCACCCCATCTTTTTGTTGCTGTTTCTTCCTTCTTGCGTCTTTTCCTTACGTAGCCGGTATACCAATTTTTTTTAGACCTTGTCATAATTTATAATTTTGCTCGGTTGTTGCTGTGTAGCACTCCCATGGGCAATTTTCTTTTGTTGTCAGTCACTGTCTTGATGACCTTTTTGTTGATAAAACCCAAAAACTCCCTTTTATAAAATTATTCGTCCTCCACGAATAATAAAAATTGATGCCCTCCTTCTAGCGCCAAATGTTGTTGGAGGAATTTCGTAACACGAAATCGGAGAGTTGCTGGAATAATAGAGCGAATTGTATGAATGTGACTGTTTTAGGGGATTAGGGTTTATGAAAAAAGAGGGGGCTGAACTTGGCAGGTGTCTCGATTTGTCTCGTGTATCGGATCGTATCTTCTGCCAAGATGCCTGCGTACCTATATGTTTATATAGGATCAAGCCTACGCAGTTCTATGAAATTGATTTGTGTCTATCCCTTAGAGACTTTAGGGATAAACTTCGTTAATCTTGGTGATTACTGATTTTATCTGATTTAATCTTATCGTTGTGATATCTTCCTGATTTGAAGAATATCGTTTGGAGATATTTTCCGTAATTGATTGATTGAGATTGATTCGTTCCTCGTTTCAGAGAGAGGATAAAACTTAGCGGTTAAGTAATAATTATTAATCTGAATTAATAATAATAGATATTAGAAATTTGGGAAATTATTAGACATGCCGAAATTATGGCATAACATCTAGTGTCTTGTGGCACCTAACATATAAAAGTTGGTTTACAATACTGTAATTTTTTTTGATAAAAACGCTACACATATTTGAACAAATTAAACACATTCAAACAGTGTCTACAGAATGTCCTGCTTGAAACTTCCCAGGGGTGGTACTGTAATATCGTACTTCAACTGGACCCGATTCAGGACCGGATTTAATGAGACAAAACTCGAAAGTGAAAATGACCGGGTTCAAACCGATTCCTGAAAATTTTAAATTCAATCATTTTTAAAGGTTTTGGAATAACCTGAAATTCACTCATTTACGAATACGACGTGAAAGCCAAAATCCTTGTTGAGGGATTGATAAAGTTTTCCAAATTTGTAAATTTTCTTTTCCTTAGACTCACTTTTTCATTGAAGATCTTAATCCTTCCCTTGCGCTTTCTCTTTTGTCTCTGCTTTAAAAATTGTTAACTAAAAAAATATTAGAAATAGCAGTGATGGGATGATATGATATATATGATTCAAGAAAATGTTATGTATTTACTGTTAGTGGAAGTCATGTAATGAAGAGTCAATTCCATGGTATTTATCGTGATCAAACCTTCACCGGTTGGTTAGATGCAAGTACGCATCTAGACATGTAGTAGTCATTTTCTGGCAGGTGTAAGAGGTCGACAAAAGTCGTGTGATTGTTGTATCAGTACACATTCATTCCTATGCAGATGGTGAAACTTAGGGGTGTTCATCAAACCGCACAAAACGCAAAAACCGTCCGCACCACATCGCACCGCGAAGCATGGTTTTTATTTTTCGTGATGCGGTTGCGGTTTAAAATTTTGACAAACTGCGCGGTGCGGTGCGGGTTGTGGTTTAGAATTTCAGTCACGCAGTTCAAACCGCATCGCACCGCAATATTTAATAAATTATATATATATATATATATATATATATATATATATATATATATATATATATAAACATATATTATATGTATTTATATATTTTATAAGTCTATCAGCGATCTGTCCATTTAAATTAACATGTCCAGTCCAAACTTATTAATAATAATAAAAAGTTAATTAGATTAATACCTCACAGTGAAGTATTTATTACATTATATATATTAATTCATCCTTTATTGACTTTCATTTTATACAAAAATCTAGCTTTATTATTACAAATTTATTATTATAGATTACCTGCATGTTTTTATTTTTAATTATAGACTGATATGATTGGCTTAAGATTAACTAGATGAACAAACAATGTACATTAGATCCTCAAGATACACTTTGATGTTCAAGATATTATGTTAGCACGTTCTAAGAGTTTAAGTTACCAACTGAAAAATAAAATAACAAAATGATAAAAAGATACAAATTACATAAAGATGAGTGAAGCAAATCAAATAAACGGGAATTTAATTCACATTATCAAAAAAATATTTATTTTATATAATAATTAATATAATTAATTTTTAAATGTATAAACCGCACAAACCGCACCGCACCGCACCGCACCGCTTTTTCGTGGTGCGGTTTTCGTGGTTTTTGTGTTATGTGGTGCGGTCGCAGTTTGGAAATTTATTCAAACCGCATGCGCGGTTTGGTTTGCGGTTTGAGGGAAAAACCGCACCGCCCGCACCGCGAACACCCCTGGTGAAACTTTTCTTTATAGTTGTTGAATTCTAAAAAACCATAATTAACCTGGAAAATTTCAAACAGGGAATGTAAGTCCTTCGCAACGGCCAGCGTGGCTTCCGGCTATGATCACAAGGCAGCTGTTATGCAGCAACTAATGGCACAAGCACACCCTGATACGTTGTCAACCATGGTCAAGTCCTTGCAAGTAATTAATTACAGCGTCAAAGACATCTATATCTATATCTATATATCTATATAAAGGAAAAACTCGGTCGTGTGACGTGGCGCTATCTCGAGACCCTAATCTATATTTCCATTTTTCCTAAATTTTCTACGCTTCATCCCTGTGCCAATTGTGCAGATATATACATATAACTATGTCCGTAAATTCGTATGTGTAATGAATTTGTTCATCTAGGTAATGAACTTGTCATAAAATTGTGCGCCTTTCTGCCTCCCTTATAATTATTTCTTAATTCATAGTTAAGATCTGAAAAGCTTGGTCGGTTACACACTTTGGTAGCGGAAAACCCCTCAGCTGCTCATCAATTGGCATATAAATATTCACGGCCAGTGACAATGATCAAGGATCACGGAATCATCTCACGGAGCAGGTTATTAAAAAAGGTGCGCTCCGATTTATTGGTTGTTCTAAATTTAGACATGTTCACTTTAATGAACACATGGTCCATATATTTTGCTTTCTTGAACATTTAGTTATTGAGTGAATGAATATTGTTGCCCATGGATGTATATCTACAATAATCAAAAGTTGTTGGCCACATTTTTTTTGCCAGAACAAAGTACTTTCTATGTTATAGTGTGTTTATTTGGCCTTCAATGGCGACTAATTATACTTTGTTCCTGCATGTGAATATTATAGATTCTTAATACTAAGTATTGTTGGTGAACTGATTTAGTTATTTATGTCAATTTCGTCAATTATGTGCATTGTTTGTTCCAGATATAGATATGTTCATTTCAAAATTTTGGTTGTTTGGTTTAATGATTCATGTCAATTTTGTTGTTCATGCTTTTACATGGTGGTTAGAGTTTTTCTCATACTATATTATATGTTGCTTTGTTATGTCCATTTGGGGATTTTGGTTAATTAGTTTGTTGGTTTATGTCAATTGTTTCCTGGGATACGTACTGTATATATGGATGGTCTAAATATGTGGTCACTTATGGTTACCTTCTTTTCTCCTGGTGTAGCTATGGCTTACAGCTATCTTTTCGATTTGAGGGGCGACGCAGAAGATTGGGTAATAAGGGTGCGTATTTGTAGGATGTGGGACTCTATTAGTACAAAGGACAACACCTTGCTTGGCATGGACATGGTTCTCATCGATGAGAAGGTAGGCCCTTTTAAAAATACCTATTTTAGTGGTTGATTCTTGTATGTAAACTGTGTAATTATTCCTATTTTACCGGTTGATTCTTTTATGTTGACTGTGTAATTAAATGTTGGTTCCAGGAGAATCTAATGCATGCTGCTGTGCGCAAGCATCTGGTGCCTCGATTCAAGCGCCTTTTAACCGAGGGCCTGGTCTATAACCTTCGGAAAGTTAAGGTTACTACAAATATTTATCCGTACCGGCCTCTTGCAAGCAATTTGAGGCTCCTTTTTCTAGCAACAACCGGTGTTCAGGAGCTTGGTGAGGATGTTGCGTCCATTCCGAGGTACGGTTTTCAATTTATTAATCAAGCTGCACTTCGAAGCCGTGCCGATGATGTCAACACTCTCTCAGGTATCTTTTACAAGACTTGGTGTACACATATGTAAAAACATTGTGCAAGGTTGAAACACAACCAGTTATGACTTTTGGAATATGCAGATATTGTGGGATGTTTTTGCGGTTTTGGGGAGATTGAAGTTGTTGGGGCTGGACACCGTAAAAGGGATATTAGAATTTTCACTGATTAGTAAGTGTGGACATTATGTAATAATACTTTTGCCTCATGCTTTTGAGTTTTATGGAACCATTTGTTGATGAAATCATTAATATTTACTGTATGTTTTTTATGCTTTTTGGTTTTCGATTTTATAACATATTTGGATTACTAGTTGTCATTGTTAGATTCGTATATTTTGATAAACATTAACAAATAAATTAATGGGATGGAATTTAGAGGAACAATAATATTGGATTTCATACAATTGTGTTCTCAGAACAATTCATGCTTATTGTATAAACTCATAGGCCTCCTTGCTGATTTCATTTTAGATCTTTATTACAAGACTAAAATCATATTAAGGTTCTTCTGTGCAGTGTTCTACTTTTTTGTCAATGAGGTTTTTCTTTGCTAATATTTTTTTACAACTTGATGTAGTATTAGTTCTGTCATGCCGGAATAATCCATGCTTATGGTATAAACTTATAGGCCTCCTTGCTGATTTCGTTTTAAATCTTGATTACAAGGCTAACATCATATTATGGTTTTAATGGTTCTATGCAGTATTGTCCTTTTTTGTCCATGAGATTTTCTGTTACTAATAATTTTTTGTTAATTGTTGTCGTATTAGTTCTGTCACCATCACCGTCACTCTATGGGGAAAGTTAGGAGAGCTATTTGATCCTGCAAAGTACACTGTTCAGGATAATGGCCCCTATGTCATTGTTGTCTCTTCTGTTACAGTAAAGACCTATCAAGGTATAGACTTATACCCAAATTAGTAAAAAACATAAACAACTTGGCAAAAAGGAATCAATATTTGGTGGTGCCTTGCCTCAATATTTAATCGCCAATGGTTATATACTCTTTCTCATGCCCGACTATGTTTTGCAAGTGCTATGACTTTCGCTACAACTAGCGGGAGCAGGATCTATGTTAACCCGGATATTGAACATGTCACCTCTATACGGGAAAGGTTTTCAGCCCCCTCTCCTAAAGTTGTGGCTATTGAAAGCCCATCTGCTGTGAAGCTGCCGCTTGAGGAGGCAATGTTCGTTAATCGAATGAGTGTCGAGTCCCTGGTGAATGCTACCTGTGCTGGTGAGCTAAAGGTATATATACTGCACCCTAAATAAGACAGTTATGGTCAGTAACATAACTCCTACCTAGCTCAAAGAGCCTAACACCACAAAGTCTTGCAGGTTGATGTTGTAACTTTGAAGGCCACAATAACTGCCATAAAAAATCACTCCGGATGGTATTATGTTTCATGCAAATCATGCGTCAGGAAGGCTGTTCTGAGAGATGGGGTTTATATCTGCAATGGTTGTAGCGAGCCAGTTGACTTACCTTTGGCATTGTAAGCCCAATTGTTGTTGTGTTGGCCGAGTTTTTACTTTATATATATATGTATAGATATTTTCTAACTTACATGTGGCATCTAGGTTTCGCGTTAATGTTCAGGTGGAGGATGGCACTGGATCTACAACGATGGTGTTGTTCAATTCTATTACCGAGCGCTTGCTAGACGTCTCGGCAAAAAAATTGATCAACAAAATGCCTCTGGGGGACACTTTTGTTCCTGCTGAGCTACAACCACTTTTGGGTAAAGAGCTTATCTTCAAGCTGAAGCTAAACAAATATAATTTAGTTGATGGACTTCAGGACTATGGAGTATCCGCGGTTTACACCCCTGTAGGCGAGCTGGAATCTGCTCATGCTCTCGCAGCGGTAATCAAAATTCATGACTCGCTTATTTACACCTTTCCAAAGATATAATTGTAAACCTTCACATTTAAATGCTCTCAATTTCCAGGCTGCCGTTAATCTGGCGAAGGTACCAGCTGATGAGGACAATATTTCGGAAAGTGATAATAAGCGCAAGAGAAAGCTTTCACCTGTTATCGAAAATGTCGCTGGAGGTAGCGACAGGCCAGCTTAGCAAAATACCCACTCCACTTACTGTGGGAATCTGGCATCTTAAGTACTACTTTTACATTTTCAAATACTAGCTTTTGGTCATGTTGTGAACATTAGCCTGTAATAGACTACGAGTCCCAGGCCAAAATAAATAAACATGTAACTTGAACCTCCTGTTTCTATCTATTTAACTTGGTACTGAGTTTCTGTCTGCCTTAAGTTGTTTGTGCTTTATGATTTCCACATTTACCTATCAGCATGATCATATCGAGATTAAATGCCAATCAAAGTAGTTGGGGTTTTTGCAAAACCATAATTTGGTGCTCCATACACCTTGGTTCCAGGCATATACATATGCAATAATTTCCAAAAGATATTTACTGTGATTTTTTCATAAATTGTACGTGTTCAATGTTGGTTATTATATATGCGGCCGCTCGTAACAAATTTTTTTATAATCCTGTGCTTTTTTAGAATTCCTAAGGAACAGTGGTTTTTCCCCAAGTTTCTTGAGGGTGATTTTTGGCAAATGATGTATTTTGGTGTAATTTAGAAATTCTGTCAAAAAAGAGGTGTAATTCATAAAAATTGTAATTTTTTTCTTAAATCCTCTTCAATCTTTTCACTGCGTGGACTGTATATTTTGCTTTCTTGAACATTTAGTTGTTGTCCATGGGTGTATTTGTATTGTATCAATTTATGTTATATTCCTAAATTTAAATTTGATAAATTTTAATGTTAATATTTGTTGATATTTTATCAGATTACTTTTTGACAATTTTTTCCTAAACTATAAAAAGCGTTTACTAGGTTTATTTTCATGTCTATTTTTAATATTGTAATATTATTTTCAAATATTTTAATTATAATATTTTTAAATAAACGTTTTAGTTTTGTTTATTCATTTATTTGTTTATTTGGTATTTACTTTTAGCTGATGAACTAATTTATATATAGAACAACTCTCATTCGAAATTGTCACTAAAAAAAGTTTAGTATTGATGATGGAATAACATAAATTAATTTTTATTTGATCTATATTTCTACGGTCTATAATCGAGAAATATATATGAATTTTTAACAAAAAGCTTCATTCATATAGGATACCTTTATTTTTTACGAAAAAAAATTTTGCTCGCGCGAAGCTCGGGTTTTCAACTAGTTTATATATATATATATATATATTACTAATTAGGATAATTACTTCTACTTGTCTATGAGTCGGGGTCCAATTTTATTTTCCCTAAATCTTCCGTAGCCACAATCCTAATTCCTAAGGCTTTTTCTTATTTTAATTCTTTGAAGCATTCGATTTGTTGCACTACCTTCAATTCGTTTTTCTTTTTTTGGCTTAGGTGACATCCGAAAGCATCTTTCCAGAACTTAAATTGATTTGTTTTTTTTTTTGTCCAACCCCCCTCCTCTTCTTAACACTTTAATTTCAGTATTTCACTATACTAAACAATTTGTTCTTTTAAAATTATTGGGTTCATTTCACCTTTTGATCTAGTTGTTACGACTGGATTTTTCCCGGATCTTGGTTCGGTCGGACCTGTAATGAAAAAGAATGCGAGGGATTGGCCCCCCGATTCATCTCCGGTGTGAGAATAAATTAGTCGGTTTTGATAAGATATTTTGAACGTAGAGAGTTTGTGTATTGTGTGTAAGTTGTGAATGAATAAATCCTCAAACCTGACTTAACCTTATTCCCCCCTGTTTCAGCCGTTACCGAAGAGTGGGTAACGTGCATAATCGTGTCAAACGTCCTCCGGGAAGTGTAACCGCATGATCGTTGTCTTCAGATGGACCGGATGAACGTGGACTCTATTCGGATTCAAGGCGTTGGGCCTTCGGTCCAGCCCACTAGGGTGATAGGCCTCCAACATGTCCCTGGGCTTCGTTCAGAGTGATCCTCAGGATGAAGGCCAAAGCCTAGGCCCATCTTCGGAATACAATCCTCAGACGCCTCATTCGGATAAGGATGGCGATGGACAAGGTCGAGACGTCTCCTGGGGAGTCGTGTCCCTTTATGGCTGACAGCTGTCTGTTCTCGAGATGCACGCTTCAATCCCAGCCGTTGAATTCCAAACGCCAATTGTCCAAACGTCACATCTCTTCTACTTAAACCCCCGATTTCTTTCCTTTCTCTTTTACGCACATCCCATTTCTTAAATTTCAAAGCAAAAACTCTTCCCGGAAACATTTTAGTGACAATTGGAATCGTCATTTCATCACCGGAAACTCCCGATTCTCCGATTCCGGTCGAAGTTTACATTCAAGAAATCTATCCCCACGAACTCGACCTTATCAGAAATCTTCAAATCAGTAAGTTTCCATAGCCTCTTCCCTTTTCAATTAACTACGTACTTGTAGCATCTTCATTCGTGTTTTCTTTATTGTTGCTACCCTGCATTTCATGTCTAAATGCGTGTATGTATCTGTATGTATATATGCAAAATTACCTGTGCCTTTTAAGTAGAATACACGCATGCTTATGATGCTTTGTACTTTCAATTTCTACTATTTCGCCCTTGCATGATCTTATCCTGGAATTTTGGGACTTGCCTGGAAGTTGTCTGGGCGAGAACATCCTTCGGGATCTTTAAAACTCGAGAGCTCTCTTCGGACTGTCCTGATCCCTTGTGTTAAATATAATTGATGTGGTTAATATCAGTGTTTAAGTTTTACAGGAAAAAACAGAGTTTAACTTGAAACTGGAAGCAGTCAGAGTTTAGTTAAACTCTGACAGTTGGAAGCTCGACAGAGTTTGTTAAACTCTGTCTTGAGAAGCGTTTGCTGGTCAGTAACAGAATTATTGAAGATAATTATGGAAGCGAATATCTTTGAAGATTGGATAGCTGTCAAAGAAGTCGTGCTGATCAGAAAAACGTGTAGCAATCGTAATTGATAACATTTGTATAGCTGATTTATAGGAGAATCAATTATCGATTGTATAGCAGCTGTATATTTTATAAATATAGTTAGGTTAACCCTAGAAGGGTATCGATCATGTAACGCAATATTTTTTCATTGTAACCTAAGCAGCTCTCTGTGATATTTTACATCACTGAGAGAGAAGTTAATTCCAAACAGCTTTTAAAGTCTTTTAAGAACTTATTGTTATTTGCTCATACTTAGTTGATTATAATTGTGTATTCGGCCTAACAATTGGTATCAGAGCCAATCTGTTAATTTAATACAGTTTAAGATCCACACACACACACACAACTATAATCAATGGCAGAAATTCCTCCTCCAACAACAGGCTCTAGTGCTGAGAAGGCTCAACCTACAACTGTGAGCCGATATGAGACAATCGGGGTTCCTATTCTCAGGCCAGCAGAATAGTCAACCTGGAAGGTGAAAATGGCTATGTTTCTGGAGGCTACAGATCCAGAATATCTTGACAGAATTTATGAAGGCCCTCACAAGCCTACAAAATTATCTGTCGTTACTGCTGGACAGGAAGCTAAATCTATTCCAAAGGAGAAGAAAGATTTGACTCCTGAAGACATTTCATCCATTGCTAAGGATGCAAAGGTTAGACATCTGCTTCATAGTTCATTGGATAATGTTATGTCTAACAAAGTGATCAATTGTAAAACTGTAAAAGAGATCTGGGATGCCCTGGAGGTTAGATGTCAGGGAACTGCTTCAATCAAGAAGAATAGAAGGAACATACTCACACAGGAGTATGAACATTTTGAGGCTAGATATGAAGAATCAATGACAGAAACCTTTGACAGATTCTGTAAGCTACTCAATGATCTGTCACTGGTTAATAAAGAATATGATCTAAAAGATTCAATCTCAAGTTTCTTCTTTCTCTACCTGAAAAGTGGGATGTTAAGACAACCACTATTAGAGACAACTATGATCTGGCTGACACTGATATTGATGAGATCTATGGGTTGCTCAAGACTCATGAATTGGAAATGGAACAGAGAAGCAGAAGATCAGGCAGGAAGACAAAGTCTGTTGCTCTAAGAGTTGAAGAAAGACCCTCAAACAAGGAAGCATCAAGGAAGAAAGCAAAAGGAAAAGCTTTGGTCATTCATTCTGAAGTGAGTCATCAAATTCTGATGTTGACTCAAACACAGATGGATCATCTGATTCTGAAGATGATGAGGAAATGATGCAAATGGCTGCTTTGATGGTAAAGACCTTCAAGAAGATGGGATTCAAGAACTTCAAGAAGGGAAAGAGATTCTCCAAGAATGATTCAAAGTCTGACAGGAAAAATTTTAGCAAATCTGAGAGAAAGGATACCAAATCTGGGAAAAGAGACAAGTCTGAGATTCAATGCTACAAGTGTAAGGAGATGGGCCACTATGCTCCTTAGTGCAAAAAGGGTAAAACTGAGAAGGAACTCTTCCCTAAAGGCAGAGATTGGGCAGACACCTCTGACTCAGATGAGGATGTGAACTATGCTCTCATGGCTACTACTGTTGATGAATCTGAAGATTCAGATAACAAGGTACCTCTAACTACCTATACTTATAATACTGATGATATAACTGAATTGAGAATCTATCTTAAGGCTTTGCATATCAGTTATAGGGATCAGACTTTAGAGAATGAGAGAATCAAAACTGAGAATTCTGAACTCAAAGAGAGAAATAAGGTTGTAGAAGAGAAACTTGCTAACATGCAGCAAGTTCAAAAGGAGAGAGATGATGCTGTCTATCTTGAACAAGAGTTATTAAGTAAGTATAAACAACTAGAATCTGAATTGGAGAAGGCAAATCACATTATTAAAACTTGGACTCACTCTGGATAAGACACTCAAGAAGTTTTTCAATCTGACACTGTAGGTCTAGGTTATTCTGAGGAAGATGAACTTAGGTTTCAGAATACAGTCAAGATTAGACCACCTAAGAAATTTGGAACATTTGTTAATGGAATGAGTGAACCTAGGTTTGAATATGGAAAAGAAGCTGTTAAGAAAGAACCAGTAAAAACTAGTGTTAAACAGGTTAATATTGGTTCAATGACAGATAAACAACTCAAGCATAAGCTTAAGGAGTTAAAATCTGTCAAGAAACAGAAAGTGTCTAGGAAGAATAGAAACGGTAAAGTAGGCATTACTCAAGGTAATTATCCAATGCTTGCTACTTTTGCTCCAAGAAAGACATGTCATAACTGTGGTAGTACTAACCATCTTGCTAGTTTTTGCAGGAAGAACAAAAATATTAATTCTTTACCTTCAAAGTCTGAAGTAAAGAAAGATAATGTTAGAACTAGACCACAGACTTTATGCAAACATTGTGTAAGTACTTGGCACTCTATTTATACTTGCAAGGATTATCATGCTATCTATCATAACTACTATGAACTTAAGCCCAATTTGAAATGGGTTAGGGTTAATTCTGCAAGTGTAAACTCTGATAAAGTTAGCTTAAACTCTGATAGTGTAAATTCCGCTGCTAAAGCTAACAAAATTAAGAAAGCCAAAGGATCCAACAAGTCTGGATCCTTAAATCTAATCTTCAGTAATTGTTTGTGATTGCAGGGCATCAGGGAGAGTATCCTAGTCGTGGACAGTGGATGTTCAGGACAAATGACTGGAAATAAAGCCCTGCTATCAGAGTATGTGGAGAAGGCTGGCCCAAAAGTTTCCTATGGAGATGGCAACATAGGACATACTCTGGGATATGGCAATATCAATCTTGGAAGTGTCATCATCACAAATGTAGCTCTGGTTCCAGGACTCAAGCATGATCTGCTATCTGTGAGTCAAATCTGTGACAGAGGTTTTCATGTAGATTTTCATCCTGAATACTGTGAGGTTATCAGTAAAACCACAGGAAAAGTTGTTTTAGTTGGACAAAGGCGCAACAATATCTATGAAGCAAGCTTGTTGACAAACTCTGATGGAAAAACTATGTGCCTGTCAACAAGAATGTCCATTGAAGAGAGTTGGAAGTGGCATAAGAAACTCTCTCATTTGAATCTGAACAACATCAATGAGCTGATAAGAAAGGATCTTGTTAGAGGACTTCCAAAGTCTCTGTTTAATGTTGATGGCCTATGTGATTCCTGTCAAAAGGCCAAACAAAGGAAGTCATCTTTCAAGAGCAAGTCTGAATCTTCAATTGTTGATCCTTATCATCTTCTACATGTTGATCTCTTTGGACCAGTGAATGTCTTATCAATTGAAAGAAAGAAATATGCTCTAGTCATTGTTGATGAACACACCAGATATACTTGGGTGTATTTTCTAGCAAAAAAGGATAAAACTACATTAACTCTGATGGAGCATGTAAAGCTGCTGGACAAAGGATCAAAACACAAAGTCAAAATAATCAGAAGTGATAATGGAACTGAATTCAGGAATGCAACAATGGAAGAATTTTGCAAAAATAGAGGAGTCAAACAAGAGTTTTCTGCACCTGGCACTCCACAGCAGAATGGTGTAGTTGAGAGGAAGAATAGAACTTTGATAGAAGCTGCCAGAACTATGCTTGATGAAGCAAAATTGCCAACCTATTTCTGGGCAGAAGCAGTTCAAACTTCCTATTTTACTCAAAATGCCACACTGATCAACAAGCATGGAAAAACACCATATGAGATGGTGAAGGAAAAGAAGCCAAACCTGAAATATTTTCATATTTTTGGGTGCAAATGCTTTGTGTTGAAAACTCATCCTGAACAGTTGACCAAATTTGAGTTGAAAGCAGATGAAGGAATTTTTGTTGGTTATCCAGTGTCAACCAAGGCATTCAGAGTTTATAATTTGAGAACAAAGATAATTATGGAATATATTCATGTGTCATTTGATGACAAGAAAATAACTGGACTTTAAGATGTTGAAGAACATGATCAGTTGCACTTCGAAAATGAAGATCTAATCTCTGATGAAATAAACTCTGATGAAACCAGTCCAACAAACTCTGTTGATGCAAACTCTGAACCTCTACTGGTACACTCAGAAGAAACTGTACAGACAGAACAAAGGGGAGAACCAGTTGAGGGGGAGCATGATCATAGTGAATACTCAAATTCTGATAGTGAGTCAACTGAAAAATCTGGATCAATCTCTGATGACTCAAACTCTGATAGTTCAAAATCTGACAACTTAACCTCTGAGCGATCAAATTCAGGGGGAGCCTCAGAGAATGAAGAAAGGCAACAAGATGATCAGGAGAACATTGATCAAGGGGGAGGATCAACTGTTGATAGAAGCCATTTACCTTCTGCTAGGAAATGGACAACATCTCATACACCTGATTTAATTATTGGAGATCCAGATGCAACAGTAAGGACAAGGAGTGCTACAACAATGAATGTCTGTTTCATGCATTCTTGTATAAGAATGAACCAAAGAAAGTGGAAGAAGCTCTTCAAGATGCTGACTGGATAACAGCAATGCAGGAGGAGTTGAATGAATTTGAGAGAAATGAAGTATGGACCCTTGTACCTAGACCAAAGAATATATCTGTTGTTGGTACTAGATGGGTTTTCAGAAACAAAACTGACAGTGATGGGGTTGTTACAAGAAACAAGGCCAGACTTGTGGCCAAAGGCTATTCACAGCAAGAAGGCATAGACTATGATGAAACTTTTGATCCAGTTGTAAGGTTGGAAGCAATAAGAATCTTTCTAGCATATGCTTCTCACAAGAAATTCAAGGTTTTTCAGATGGATGTGAAAAGTGCTTTTCTGAATGGAAAACTTGAAGAGGAAGTGTTTGTTGAACAGCCACCAGGATTTGTAGATCCCAAGTATCCAGATTATGTCTACAGGCTTGATAAGGCACTCTATGGACTTAAGCAGGCACCAAGAGCATGGTATGAAACTCTCGCTCAATTTCTTTTAGAAAGTGGGTTCAACATAGGTACAATTGATAAAACACTGTTCTATTTAAATATGGTGATGACTTGCTTTTAGTTCAGATATATGTTGATGACATAATTTTTGGGTCTACTAATGATAAACTCTGTAAAAAGTTTGCCAAGCTCATGCAGTCCAGGTATCAAATGAGCATGATGGGAGAGCTTAGTTATTTTCTAGGCCTACAGGTGAAGCAAACAGATGATGGAATCTTTATCAATCAAGCAAAATATACCAGAAATCTTCTCAAGAAATTTGGCATGCTTGACTGCTCATCTGCAACAACTCCCATGGCAACAGTAACAAAGTTGGACAAAGACACAGGTTCACCAGTGGATATGACAAGCTATAGAGGGATGATTGGGTCTCTTCTTTATCTAACAGCAAGCAGACCTGACATCATGTATGCAACATGTCTTTGTGCAAGATTTCAGGCAGATCCAAGAGAACCACATCTAACAGATGTGAAGAGAATTTTCAAATATCTTAAGGGCACCATAACTTTAGGTTTGCGGTATCCAAGAGAATCAGACTTTAACCTACTTGGTTACTCTGATGCAGACTTTGCAGGCTGTAAGATAGACAGAAAAAGTACCAGTGGAAGTTGTCAATTTCTTGGTGATAGACTTGTTTCTTGGTACAGCAAGAAACAGAAATCAATCTCTACATCTACAGCTGAAGCAGAGTATATTGCTGCTGGTAGCTGTTGTGCACAGATTCTGTGGATGAAGAATCAATTACTGGATTATGGATTGAGGTACAGTAAAATACCTATTTACTGTGATAATCAAAGTGCTATTGCTATGACAGGTAATCCAGTACAGCATTCAATGACCAAGCACATCATCATAAGGTACCATTTTATCAGAGAACATGTAGAGGAAGGGAATATTGAGCTTCATTTTGTGTCTACAAAACAACAGCTTGCAGATATCTTCACCAAGCCATTGAGTGAAGCTGTATTTACAAGGCTGGTAAATGAACTAGGGATGGTCTCTGGTTTTGACTAGAGATATTGGTTAGACACAAAATTCTACTTATGTAATGTGTTGCTCATATTTCTGTGGTATGTTAAACTCTGCTATGCAAACTCTGCTCGATAACTGTTAAACTCTGTTAGCATGCTCTGTAAGTCATATACTGTTGACATGTTGGATAAACTCTAAGAAACTCTGATAATGTTTTTGTCTGAATGTTAATACCAATGAAGAAATTTGTATGAAGCATGATTCTCAATAATTAATCATGAATCCTTCTAAGTTATTTGTGATCTAATCTTAGATTGTGCAGAAAATTAACACAGCATAATACTGTTTCATATTTATAGCATCTCTTAGTTTATTTATCCTAAACTCTGAGTCTGTAAATACTGTGTGCATTGCCTCTCATGAATAATTTCTGATGTTGATGAGCTCTAAACTCTGTTAGTTATACACTGTTAAATTAGATTCTGTTATTAGAATACCCCCAAAGCTTATGTATATAGACTGTTAGAACTCCTTTGAGATCATGTTTGTAACTAGGACGACCCATGAACTTACTAGTATATAGTAAGGGCTAAAATTCTCTAATTTTTGGTGACTAGTCGAAGACTAGGAAGATCCATGAACTTATCAAACTGATAAGGGCTAAAATTATAGGATCTTTGGTGACTAGTTCCAACCTCTGATTACTGGAGAAATTAAAAAAAAAGGTTATAAATTAATTAAATATTACTGTATATAAATTGTTTACTACAGAGTTTAGCATTCATCATACATTCAGTGTTTACAATGAGAGTTTGTGCATCCAGTGTTTACTGATTTACTTTATGGATTTTATGAAATATTAGATGCTCTAAATATTGATTTAGTAAACTCTGCTATACACACACTCATATTCACAACTGTGCAGTGTTTGAAAGGATTACAGTAATAAAGTTGGAGAATTGGTAAACACTGTTGGATTCTGTTGAGTGCTCTAAGGTAATATTTTATTTCAGACAAAGCATATACTTGGAGTACAAAAAAAAGAGTTTTTGAAATTTGCATGTGATATGTGCCAACTGTTTATTGGTGTCAGACAGTTAAAGCGTATTGGTAATAGGAGAGAGAAGTAAACGACTGTTCCACTATTTACGTGACACGTGTCTCACTCACACACTTAACAAGAAATTGGTTGCGTGTTTAATGTCTAAAACGATTGGGTTTTTAATTTTCAATTACAGATCTAATCAAACTCGGTTCATTATTCACTTTTTCACTTTTACACCCACGAACACACAACTTTACACACAATTTCTCTATTATTCTCACTTAAGCATTTTCACAAACACTTTTCTACACATTCTCTTTTCTCAAAATTTCTTAACTGTTCTAATGGCATCCAACCCTTTTGTTGCTCAGGGATTATTGTTTGTTCCTAACAACTATGCAGCACCACTAAACATTGACAAAGCTCCAGAACCGTTTCATCTGATTCAGAACTTCCTAAGGGATTCTGAAATAGGTCAAGCTCTTGTCGAACCAACAAAACTCTCTGCCACGCAGATTGCTACCTTTTGGAATAAGTCTGTCTATGATGATGGTGGAGAGACTGGGAATCCATCAATTATTTTTACTTATGAGGAGACAGAGTTTGTGATTACCTCGGAAACTATTAGAGATACTATGGGCTTTGACACTCACACCTCATACGCTGTTGCTGGTGAGAATGCATTGAAGGAGATGTTACAGCAGCTGCGGTTTTCTGGCCCTTTGGACAAGCTCGGTAATGTAAAAAGGCCAGGGCTCAGGAAGGAATGGAGCTTTTTCTTTGACTGCATCACTAGAGCCTTCGGGAAGAAAGTCACCAACTGGGATGCCATTCCCACTGACAGTCTTCAAATCGGGTATTCTCTTCTCAGTGGAAGTAATTTCGATTTTGGTAGACTAGTTCTTATGAATCTAGGTGAAAAACTAGCAGAGTCTAATACAACTGTCTATTTCTCACGTTTTTGTCAAAGTTTATTCTCTGCTTGTTTGCCTAATGTGGAAATTTCTGATGACGATATCATCCAACCCTTCCAAGTCCATAAGAGAATGTTCTCAGCCTTGACCAACAAAGATGCAAACAAGAATCAAGTTCCAGAGTTTATTTTCCCACTTGCCCTCAGAAATTTTCTAAATCAACTACAGGAACCACAAGCACAAGTACCTGAACCTGCACTTGAACCTCCACAGCCAAATCCTGAACCTACAACCACTGAACCTCACAAAACCCTAAACACTGAACCTATCTCTAAACCTACATCTACATCCATTCCATCCACTGTTGTTACTACTTCACAACCTCCACCTCAATCACAACCTCCATCTCAAACTCAACCTCAACCACAATCCAAACAAATTGCTAAGCCTAAGAAACATAGGGCTATAAGACCACCAAGAAAGCAGAGATCCAACAGGCCAAAAGATGATGAAACTGAATCTCCTAGGCCCAAGAGAAGAAGGGTATTAATTGATGAATCTGATGATGAGATAGAAGCTGAAATTGAAGCTCCAGAGGATATCTCTAAGGAGACTCCTGCTGTTGAGACAGAGGTTATCTTAGAACCTACTGTAGCAGAAACTGAACTCAGAATTGATGAACCTGTACTTGCTGAGGTTCAGATTAAAAAAGATGCTAGACCTGAGTTACCTGAAATGAAAGAGTTTGATGAAAATTTCATGTCATTCTCTGTTGAAGTTGAAGAACCTACTCTAACACCCATGGTTGTAAACTCTACTGAAACTGGTGTTGCTGATCAACCTACTGTGGTGCTAGAAGAAACAGAGGTTGCATCTCAGACAGAGTTATTATCTGATGCACATCAAGTCTCTGACCATGGTGAGGAAATAGATCAGCCTGTCAAATTTCTCTCTTCAGAGATTGTCATGGCAAACTCTGCTAATCCAGAAAAACAATTTGCTCAAGAAGAACCTGTTCCTGAACTTCATGAAGAAACTGCCTCAGTTGCAGATACAGATGATTTTGAAAATGATCTTTCTAAAGAAGTGAGTGCAGAAGCTGGATATGCTCAAAATGTTGAAGTTCAGACTGATGGACTGAAAACAGGGGAGAAGACAGACTTTGCTGGACCTTCTGCAAGAGAAATTGAAAATGATTATATGGCAAAATAAACTGCAGAGTGGTACAAAGAAGATTGCATATTTCCTACTGGAAGAGCAGCTGATTTTCTCAAAGATAATTCAAAGAAGATTTCAAATCCAGACATTATGACATGTTTGCAAGGTACAGTGATTCAGGTTAAGGCCTTGAATCACAGATTTAATGAAAATCAGAAGACAATTGTGGATCTACGAAATGAAGTTGTACAAAGAGAGATGAGTCTACAGAGAGACAACAACAAGTTGTTTCAAACCTTCTCAAAGACTCAGGATACTCTGATTCAGAGATTGGGCAAAGTTGAAGAAAATCAGACTTTATTAGCTGACAAGATCGAATCTATTGCTAACTCTCTTGAGTTAATTACTTCAATCTTGATCCCTGATGATGTCAAAAAGGGGGAGAGAGTTGCTAGATCCAAGTGTAAGCAGCAGCCTCAAACTCACTCAAAGAAAGATGATCTTTATGATGAAGGAACTAATTCAGAGAGGAGGCTGAGATCAAAGTCTGGTGTTAATCTGAAAGCTGGCAAGTTTACAAGATCAAGTACAGCAGTGGATACAAATGTACAGAGTACTTCAAGGCAAAGGGATTTGTTATTCTCTGACAATCCACAAACTTATGAAGAGCTTGCTGCTAAGGTTTTCTTAGAAGAGAATGCCGAGGGAGCTACCTTAGAAGATGTTCATGCTGAAGAATTACTCTTGCAAGAAGAGCATTTGATAGCTATGAAATCTGGAAAGGCAAAGAAAAGTGCTAAAGCCCCAAGGCCTATTCAAAAAGGGATAGTGATTAAAGAAAATCTTGCTGGTAGTCAAGAAGAAGAAGAAGGAAAATTGATAAGAAAATCATCACTTGATGCCAAGCTGAAGCTTAAAGGTATAATGGGTCAAGAAGACAAAGGGAAAAAGGTAGATACAACCTCTGTTGCTACACATGTTGTGAATGAACCCCTACCTGTTCAAAATAATCAATTGTCTACTCAAATGCAAAGATTTTTCTCCAAGCCTACAATTCCTGTTCAAGCTCAGAAGAAAGGAGTTGGTACTTTTCAGCATGATAGAGGTTTCTTAGGAAAGCCTCCTGGTAAGAACACATCTGGTTTAGGTTCTCATAAAGATGTCAGAATAAGCAACAGTCCTAGAAATCCTTCATCACTTATTTCTCCTGGAGCTGGTATGATTCAAGAAAATTTAAACAAACTGGAGTCAGTTCAGCTGGTTCGTCAAAAGAGTTTGGATAAATACTTTTTACTGTACTTTATGGAGGATGGAACAGTGTATAGGGTGAATGAAGATGACATCAAGCTGAAGCTGTGTGAAGAACTTCAATATGTTCTGTACTTATTCAGGGTTACAAATCGAAGAACAGCACTTATTGCTGATTCTATAAGAGAATATATGAAGAAAGCCAAAGTACTTACTGGTTCAAAGACTACAGAAGAGTATGTTCCTAAGTACAGAGACTATCATGGAAATCTTGTTGAAATGAAGAGGAATAGTGCTCGACTGAAGACTGACTTGGGTATAACTGTGCTGGACTTCAATTCTGAATCAGAGAAAGCATATTTTATCAGGCTTGGAAATGAAATGAGGAAAAACAAAATTTATTCTCTGAGAGCTGCCATCTATCAAACTGGGGAAGATGATCCTAAGTTGAAAGAGATCAAGGAGATAATGCAGAGAGAGCTCGAGAATGCAGAAAGAAGACTACTTATAGACTACCTTAGAACAACACCAGATATTGAGGAGGTTAGGTAGAAAAGGTCTGTAAGTAATTCTTATTTTCTGTAATTTTTGTTAAGTCAAGATTAAACTCTGCTTATTTGAATAAACACTGTGTTTGTATACAATTGTTTTGACATCATCAATTAGTGTTAACTTGTGCATTTTTAATAATGAACAAGTTGGGGGAGATTGTTAAATATAATTGATGTGGTTAATATCAGTGTTTAAGTTTTACAGGGAAAAACAAAGTTTAACTTGAAACTGGAAGCAGTCAGAGTTTAGTTAAACTCTGACAGTTGGAAGCTCGACAGAGTTTGTTAAACTCTGTCTTGAGAAGCATTTGTTGGTCAGTAACAGAATTATTGAAGATAATTATGGAAGCGAATATCTTTGAAGATTGGATAGCTGTCAAAGAAGTCGTGCTGACTAGAAAAATGTGTAGCAATCGTAATGGATAACATTTGTATAGCTGATTTATAGGAGAATCAATTATCGATTGTATAGCAGCTGTATATTTTATAAATATAGTTAGGTTAACCCTAGAAGGGTATCGATTGTGTAACGCAATATTTTTTCATTGTAACCTAAGCAGCTCTCTGTGATATTTTACATCACTGAGAGAGGAGTTAATTCCAAACAGCTTTTAAAGTCTTTTAAGAACTTATTGTTATTTGCTCATACTTAGTTGATTATAATTGTGTATTCGGCCTAACACCTTGCTTTTAGCTTTTAGGCCCTTTAATTTACTTCGCCCTAGGCTTTAGGATGCCCCCGACCGATCCTGGCCTGCTGTACTCGGGTTTTTCTTTTTTCTATTCTTTCTTTCTTGTCCGAGTACAAGGCTAACGTCTCTTCATTTCCGAATGTAGGGACATGGGTTGGTCAACCGGAGACGCCGGTCCCTCGGAGGCTTCGCCCTTCAGCGATCGGGAACTGTACCCGGCCGCTAATCTTCGGTCGAAGCTGACCAAGGAAGATATTGAGCACTTCTCGACCAAATACATCGTAGAGACGCACGCCTGGCACTTCTTTATCCAAGGAAGAAGGATCGGATTTGGCACAATCCCGAAGTTCCTCCAATTTGCGGAGGAGGTCGAGCTACGGGCATATCTGAAGCTGCATTCAAATGTGGCTTTCGGCTGCCCATGCTACATATCCTCAAGAGTATACTGAAGCAAACGGGAATCGCCATTGGACAACTGGACCCGAACAGCTTCTTTCACATAAACTCCTTTCAGGCCCGATGTCTGGCATTGAATATGGTCCCAAGGACGGCTCTATTCTGTCATCATTATGAGCTTTGCCGGAACTCGAAGAGCCATGGTTTCTACTCCATTGCCCGTCGGACTGGTAGGGCCGATTGGGCACAGACGAACTCAAGCAACAAAGAAACTCACGCCAGGTGGGTATTCGTTTCGGGTCTAAGGATGGAAAAGTTCGGCACTTGGCGAGAGGTTGACCCATCGAGATTTAAATATCCAGAACTCCTAGATACAGACAAACTTGATTATCGTCTTCTGGACGAACTTAAGATGGATAGGGTGCCCTTAACTGACAGTCGGGATAACAACTTGTTAATCAACCTTTGGGGTAGTGGTAACAGCCTTTTGTTTAATCTCGCTAATTCTGCATTCTTGAACTGCATATCTTTTCTTGTGATAAATATTTGACTTGCCTTGTTTTATGCAGTGGCTTCTCATGCGGAGATCTTGGAGCACAAACGAAGAAAGGCGATCGTAGCTGCTGCTGTTGCCATGGCTGATGCCGATGCTTCCATTCAGGCGATCGATGGGGCGGAGAAGTCGGCCTCTGGTGAAAAGGATTTGAGTTTGGTCCCCACCCCACCTGCTTCTTCTCCTCCCCAAGAGTCTATGTCAAGGTAAACAGATCTGATCACTTCGACCGACTCAAGGAAGAGAGGCCGATCAGGTGAGACAGAGTTGAAGGTGTACGCTCCCCAGTGGGGAGTTTTGGAAATTGACAAAATCATTGTTCTGGCTCCGACTTCATCTACGGTTGTATGTCCCGACCTTTACCGGGGTCCTGTTCTCCCAGCCGATCGACCGATTTTTGCCCAGGCGAACGACCTTGAGGCTTGTACGGAGATGTTGGCTCTTCTCTCAATGGTAAGCTTTCTTCCTCCATGCTATTTATTTATTTTCCTTCAGCTTTTGACTTTTCCCCTTGTTTATTTTCCAGGTGTTTCCTGGTCTGCTATAGTCACCGAACGGGTGGAGGGAATGCAGGCTAAGCTGAAGGCTGTTGATCAGCTGGAAGTTCGGCCAGTCAAGGCCGAGGAGGGCCTTCGGAACTCCGCCAACGAGCTGGAGAGGGTCATTGGTCAAGCTAACGCCCTGAAGACCGAGAATGATGCTCTGAAGATCGAGAATGATGCCCTGAAGACCGAGTTGGACACCTTGAAGAAGCGTGTCGACTGGAGAAATCAGCAACTCAAGGTTATAAGGAAGAATGTTCGGAAGCTGTATAAGAAACTCGATATCTGACCGAGGAGGGGTGTTACCGGATGGGATATGATGATGCCATGGTGAAGGCCCATTCTCTTGGTTTCGATCACACTCAGATGATTGATGTTGAGATGGGTATGACGGATCCAGTCGATAGGGAAAAATCTGATGAGCCCCTGGTAGTCTCCTCGGGCGAAGACGAGCCTCTTTCCGATTAATTCCCTTGCATATTGAATCCTTCTGTTTTGATGGCCTTTGTGCCTTGTACTGCTTAACATTGCCTTTGGACTTTAAATTTGCGCCTTCAGGCTTGTAATGTTTAACTCTGCCTTCGGGCATAATATCCTTGCCTTCGGGCTATTTAGATTTGCTTTTGCGTAATTTCTTGTCTATTTATATGCATCTTCGGTATCTAGTTACCTTTCGCATAATTTTCGTTTTTATGCGTCTTCGGTATAACTCTACCTTTGCATAGTTATTCTTACTTTTTATGCATCTTCGGCTTTATTTTGCCTTAGCATAATTACTCTTACTTTTTATGCATCTTCGGCTTTATTTTGCCTTAGCATAATTACTTCTACTTTTTATGCGTCTTCGGCTTTATTTTGCCTTAGCATAATTACTTTTAATCCAATGCATTTCAGCTTCAGCCTAGCATATTGCCATTTAGGTCGTAACCTAGCTGCCCCCCAGTATTTAAGGGGTTTTGTAAATGATTAAGGTCCAATTCGGTCGGTAAAATCTTTTCTCCCGGCCTTAATTAATGTCAAAGCAGCTTAAATACTGAGGCATTTATTAGGAACCAAATTTCATTCGGTCGGCCCCAAATTTGGATCCGTTAAGCCTATGCAAAGCGCTTGGGAACTAATAAAAGTTAAAGGGCGCATGTTTATTCGGTCGGCCCCAAACATGGGTCCGTTAAGCTTAATATCGTGTACTTAACCTCTTGGATATAAATGTACTTAGCTAATAACAGCAGATAAAAATAGAGCAAACAATCTTTCATTAATCACACAACAACTCTTACATAGTTTTGGATTACAGATTGATGCTTAGGGAATTTAAAATGAACTTGCATGAAGCAGAAATACTGAATTAAAAAGCTATAAAATGTATCCAGTAAGCTTACTGGTAAAAACGATGAAGACGAGTGGCTTGCCAGGTGTTCTTAATTGTGTTGCCGTCCGGATGAGCTAATTTGTAGGTGCCCGGCCGAACCACTTCGATCACCACATAGGGACCTTCCCAGTTGGGCATAAGTTTGCCTTGCTTAGCCGGCATTGAAGTAGCCAGCTCCCGAAGCACTAAGTCTCCAACTTGGAAAGATCTTTTCTTTACTCCCGAATCATAGTACTGTGCTGCTTGACGCTGGTACCTTAAGTTTCTTCGGTGAGCTGCTTCCCTTTCCTCCTCTAGTAAATCAACGTTCGTCCGTAGTCCAAACTCGTTCGTCTCCACATTAAACACCTGTGTTCGATAAGACTCTAAACCGACTTCGACTGGCAGAAGAGCATCTGTTCCGAAAGCTAACTTGAATGGTGTTTCCCCGGTCGAAGATCTTGCTATCATTCGGTATGCCCAAAGAACCCAAGGTAACTCTTCGGCCCAAAGTCCTTTAGCTTCTCCCAGCCTTTTCTTGATCCCATCGAAAATAATTTTGTTGGCCGCTTCGATTGCCCCATTTCCCTGAGGATGCCCGACTGAACTAAATTTCTGTTGGATTCCGAACTGGGCCAAAAACTTCCGGAACTTTCTTCCAATGAACTGGGTCCCATTATCGGATACGCATACCATAGGAATGCCAAACCTTAAAATTACATGTTCTAACATGAATTTCTTTGCCGCCTCTTCGATAATAGCTGAAAGTGGTCTGGCTTCTATCCACTTGGTCATGTAGTCGATCGCCACAATACAGTACTTGGCTTGTTTGGTACTGGTAGGCAAGATCCCTACGATGTCAACTGCCCACATAGCAAATGGAATGGGGCTAAGGACTGATGACATCTCTTCGGGAGGTTGCTTCGGGATGGTACTGAATAGTTGGCACTGCTTGCACTTCTTAGTGTACTCAGTTGCATCTTCTTTCATTTTCGGCCAGAAAAACCCCTGCCTCAGAATCTTGAAGGCTAAGGATCTTCCTGCCAGGTGTTCTCCATAAATCCCCTCATGAACTGTTTTGAGGGCTAAGTGTTGTTCTTCTTTGTCTAAGCATCGAAGAAGTGGTTGAGTTGCTGACCTTCTGAACAAACGGCCTCCAACCAAAGTGTAATTAGCCGACCGATGTTTCACCTTTTGTGCCTCCCTTCGATCGAGCAGCAAAGTTCCCTTCTCCAAGAATGCCCTGATTGGTGTCATCCAGTTAACTCCTTTATGAATTTCCATGCACTATTTTTTGTCTATCGAAGACGTCTTTGCTTCGATCAGATAAATTGCCCCATTGAGACTTTGGGTTTCTGCCGAGGCTAGCCTAGATAGAGCATCTGCTCGACTATTATTTTCTCTTGCTACCTGGCTCAACTCGAATTACTCAAAAAACCAAATATTCTCACGTACCTTTAGGGCATAGGCCTTTGTTCCAGGGTCCTTCTGCCTATATTCTCCCGTAAACTGCTTTACTACCAACATTGAGTCGCTGAATGCCCTGAGGTGCTTGACTTCCAAGGATTTTGCTAAGTCCAAACCTGCTAGTAGGGCTTCGTACTCGGCTTCATTGTTCGTCAGAGGGAAGGTAAACCTGGTAGCCTGACATATTTCAAATCCCTCCGGACTTGTTAGAATTAACCCTGCTCCACACTTTTCTTTGGCGACTGAACCGTCGACAAACAACTTCCATTTTCCTGGTGCTTGAATTAACTGCTCTTCGGGAGCCAAGTCCTTCAATCCCGAGAATGAACATTCTACCATAAAATCCGCGAGTGCTTGGGCTTTGATCGAAGTTCTCGGAGTGTACTCCAAATCGTGTTCCCCAAGTTCGATCGTCCAAGCTACTACTCTACCCGATGCCTCTGGTCTTTGCAAAATCTTCTTCAAAGGTTGGTCTGTTATAACATTGATCGTTCTTCCCTGAAAATAATGCCTCAGTTTTCTGGCGGCCATTACCAACCCATAGGCGAACTTCTCTGCGTTCGGATATCTAGTTTCTGCATCCTTGAGAATATGAGAAACGTAGAAGATCGGATGCTGATTCCCCTCATGTTCTTTGACCAGTACAGCTCCAAGTGTTCGGTCATTAATAGCTAAATACAACTGCAAAGTTTCCTTCGGGTCCAGCCTCAATAAGAGTGGGGCTTTCACCAACTATTCCTTGATCTCCTCAAACGCTTTCTGACAATTTGCCCCCACTCGAAATTCTTTGACCCCCAAAGTACTTCAAAAAATGGCAAGGCCTTTTCGGCCGACCTGGAGATGAACCTCCTCAAGGCTGCTAACCGTCCGGTCAGCTTCTGGATATCCCTGATCGTCTTCGGTGCTTCCATGTCAATGACTGCCTTGATCTTTTCTGGATTTGTCTCAATTCCTCGGGCACTGACCATGTAACCCAAAAACTTGCCACTGTGTACTCCAAACGTGCACTTATTCGGATTGATCCGCATGTTGTTCTTTCTGAGCATTTCGAAACATTCCCTTAAGTCTTCCGCATGGTCCTTGAAGAGGGATTTAACTATCATGTCATCCACATAACATTCCATGTTCCGACCGATCTGCGTCTTGAATACCTTGTTGATCATCTTCTGAAAGGTTGCCCCTGCGTTCTTTAGTCCGAAAGGCATCTTGATGTAGGCATAAGTGCCATTCGGTGTGATGAATGCTGTCTTAGGGATTTTCTCGGCGTTCATGGCAATCTGGTGGTCTCCTGGGAAGGCATCCAAGAAACTGAGTATTTGATGCCCCGAAGTGGCATCTATTAGCTGATCAATGTTCGGCAAAGGATAATGTTCTTTCGGGCAATGTTTGTTCAAATCGGTGTAATCCACCCACATTCTCCACTTGCCATTTCCTTTTTTAACCACCACCACGTTCGCCAACCAGTCGGGGTAATCAATCTCTTCAATGAACTTCGCTTCAAGTAGCTTTTCGACTTCGGCCTGAATTACCTTTTGCCTTTCCATGGCGAAATTCCTTTTCTTCTGCTTCACAGGTTGGGTATCGGATTTGACGTTGAGGCAATGTTTTGCGGCCCTGGCATATCTTCGGGACCCCACGCAAACACGTCGTGGAATTCCCTAATGACCTCAATGACCTTCTTTCTCAGTTCGAGTTCCATACTCTTCCCAATCTGTATCATCTTTCCAGACTGGCCTACATACAACTCTACTTCCTCAGTTTCGGTAGCTGGCTCGGCAATTGGGCTAGACAAATCGGCCCCAAACTTTTCTAATTCAATGTTCAGCAGTTGGTGGCTGCCCCCGGCCTCATTTTCATTTCTTTTTCTCTTACCAGCTTCGGTCATTTCCACATCTCGATCCTTCTCTAGATCTTCCAACATAATAATTCGTGCGGCCTTCTGGTCACCTCTCATCTCTCCGATTCCATGTTCGGTTGGGAACTTCAATTTTATATGGGGGATGGATGACACGGCCTGAAAGAGAGATAAGGTTGGCCTCCCCAAAATGCCATTGTATGGGCTGTCAACCCGAACCACATAGAATTTAGCTTCTTTAACCACTGTGTAAGGTGCCTTCCCCAGTAGGACTGACAATGTGATCGTTCCTTCAATCGGTACGGGCTGATTTCCGAAGCCATATAGTGGTGCCTCATGGCATGGCTCCAGTCGTTCACCCCCGAGATTCATTTTACAATATGTCCAGTGATACAGAATATTAACCGAACTTCCTTCGTCGACCAGCACTTTCCAGATCTTGTTTTCCCCGATGACTGAGTTTATAACAAGTGGGTGTTCGTGCGACCATATCACATCTTCAAAGTCGTCTTCCGTGAAAGAGATCGGAAGTGGTTGCTTGGCTGCACTTGACTGATAGAGGTTGTAGATTTGCCTGGCATACTTCTTTTGGGATGTTTTGCTGTCCCGATCGAGTATGGTTCCTTCCGATATGGTTCTTAATTCACCTCTGTAAAACTCAACAGAAATGTATCTCTACGTTCCCATAGACGGCGCCAAATGTTACGACTGGATTTCTCCCGGACCTTGGTTCGGTCGGACCTGCAATGAAGAAGAATGCGAGGGATTGGCCCCCCGATTCACCTCCGGTGTGAGAATAAATTAGTCAGTTTTGGTAAGATATTTTGAACGTAAGGAGTTTGTGTATTGTGTGTAAGTTGTGAATGAATGAATCCTCAAACCTGACTTAACCTTATTCCCCTCTGTTTCAGCAGTTACCGAAGAGTGGGTAACGTGCATAATCGTGTCCCATGTCCTCCGGGAAGTGTAACCGCATGACTGTTGTCTTCAGATGGACCGGATGAACGTGGATTCTATTCGGATTCAGGGCGTTGGGCCTTCGGTCCAGCCCACTAGGGTGATGGGCCTCCAACACTGGTAATAATTAAATTGTTTGTCATGGATAAAAGAGTTGAGTTTCTATTCATGATTACATTGAATCACAAGTACTCAAAAGAAATGTAGCCTGTACAAACAGTAATAGTTCAGACCTTTTCCTTACAAGTTAATCAACTTCAGATAAGGGATCAACTTTTTATGATGATGAAAATGTGTTGTTTCAGATAAGGGATCAACTTTTTATGATGATGAAAATGTGTTGTTCCATATCTTCACTAAATTGCGATAAATGTTCAGAGTACAGATCATATTCTATGTCAGGATGCAGTTGGCTGTGGGAGTCTCCTGTACATATGATTAATAACTTTTGCACGTAATCTAGGTAAAAATAAATCGTATCATGAGTTCTTGTGGATCAATTTGTGCGTAGTATAAGTTCATGTTATGTACTTGATCAAGATGCACAAGCAAATAACTTGCACAAGTAGTGTCACACTGAAAATACCTATTTGCCATTCAGTTTCTTGGGTCCAAAAAGGAAAGTGACCTAAGACTACTGGAAATATAATCCTCCACGTTTAAAATGACAGTTCGAGAGGAAAAATACATTGGTTTCGTGGTGTAGTTGGTTATCACGTCTGTCTAACACACAGACGGTCCCCGGTTCGAGCCCGGGCGAAGCCATTTCTTTTTTTAATTTTTCCCATTCCATTCCATGTTTTGTTTTTATTTTTCCCATTCCGCACTTATTTTTAAGAGTTAATTTCTTACAAAGTACAACTCAGACATGATTGAAAGTTTGATACCTCAATCCCTTTTTATATGTTCATTTTCAAAAAAATTTTGAATATTTTTTATTAATATTCTCTTCGTTCCAGTTTAGTTGTCACATTTGAAAATATATATATATATATAATTAATGTTATAAATTATTTTCATGTATTATCCCTAAATATGAATTTTCAAAATATTTATGAATATTCTGAATTAATACAGTACATTGAAAAATGAGAATTTAACTCTCTTTTTTTTTCGCAAAAGAGTCAAACTTCAAAAATAATAATTATAGAGAAAGATTACCCTTATATTTACTTTGGAATATGAAAATAAATATCTATTTTGGGACAAAATTTAATTTGAAAATGGAAATGGATATGTAAAGGGTAAGAAAGGAAGTAGTTTACAAGTCTACTACTATAAGCTGAGAGATGCAGAGCCAGAGCAAGTAGAAAGAGGAGAAGGGAGGGAGACATATAATGTATGCTCTTTCTTTGTTGGTTTGAGTTATGTAACTTAAATACTTAAGCTTCTAAATACTTAAACTCCACTCAACATCTTGTTGACAAGAGAAGAATTATCTACCAGGCTACAATGCTACCAATAAAGAGAACAACTATTTCTCGTTCATTCATTCCCCAATTAAAGCAAATGAACAAAATGTTGCCCATTGAATTTCCAACAGTAGATCCTTCTTTCGGTACTAAAACTGTTTAATAATGGTCTATATACATTTCTTAAAAATAGTACATGACAATCCTTATTACTGGGTGGAAAATAATATAATTGCAACTTATGTATATTGTATATAGCTGGTATAATCTAGTGGAGAATGGATGCGATGTCTGATACCTACCTAGACTGTAAGAACAGCGAAAACAGAAATCTAAAGGTATATACATCCTTGTGGACCATCATCCAATCTTCTCTGTGTTTGAGTCATCTGAGGGCCATATCACAGTCTCAATGAGCCTTTCACGCATCAACTCTAAATTCTGGTCGGAGATCTCATTGTACATTGCCGCATGATCACATTTCTACACATATAAAAGCAGAGAACATAAAAAAAAAAAATTCTTAAGTGAACTATTATATCATGGATTTTTATGTCAAATTAAATACCTTAATCCATTTTCCATAGAGATGAAGGCGAGTTACCATCACTCTTTCTGCAAGATCCTGCTTCTCCTGTTGAGTATCAAGAATTTCAGTACACTGACATGGTGTCAACTGAGGAATAATGGTTAAAGATAAATTTTGGTATTAAGACTGTTTGTCATATCTGATGGATGCTTACCTTTACAAGGATGCGGAGAAATCTTTTTCCATCACCCGGCTTGTTTGAGACAACGAAACTGTCTATGAGAAAAATGACATGACTTAGGAATGCAATGACAGGCATCAGATAGAGGAGGAACTTTGTGAATTCTAACACAAACTATTAACAAAATACTAGTAGTTATTGGGGGATGCAGCCAATCCTTTGGTTGCTTGGTCTAATGGCCTAATGAGATTAGAAAGTCTGCCTGAGATCTCTTTATGTGGGTGTTAGCTATATAATGGGAACCACGCAAGGGAAGGGATCTTGGAAGCTCTAGAAGTTCATACCGGAGGACCCAAACGTTGTGAATGTTTCCACTTCAATGAGAGAAGTAGTATGCAAGTTTAAAATGCAAAGAAACCAAATGTGATAATTATTATTAAGGACCAGACAATGTAATTCTAATTGGCCAGTTGAAGTGATAGTATGGAGAAGATCTCCGGAGTTCAGAAATAACGGATGTGTAAGATATTACTGTAAAAGATAAAATGAACTATTTATAAAGTAGCTAAGATTATTATGAAAATGAATGGTAAATTTGATAAGATAGTGACACCACTTACTCATAGAACCATCGGTACTGGGTGGGGTTCATCTCGTATAGCTGATTCATAACAGTCCTCACAGCTTTGTATGTAAAATAATTAATTATTTGCTGCAAGACAAATAATCATGACCAAGTACAATTAAAACCAATTAAGAAAAGAACCCGCAGTTTAAAAGATGTGGAGCAGAGGGTATAATATGACCCCAAGATTCACATTCTGAAGCAAGCACATATACTAAGTCAATATCAAAAACCTGTATGTAAAGTTATTAACACAATAATGTACTCGTTGTCATTCAATTTCTTGTTCTTAACACAATGAAGGAAATGAATGCAAACTACTGGAAATTTAAGTATAAGCATGCTTGTGAACACAAAATAAATTTTCCACTAGCTTAATTACAGATCTATGTATATATGTATGTTAAGCTACCTTCTAACTGAGATAGGCATATGCTTTTGTACCTTAACACCATACTTTTGGACACTTAAGAAGTTTCGACGACAGTACACAAAACATTAAAACAAATGAATTCTTTGAACTACCTCTATGTGGACAAAATAACAAAATAGTTCTTCCATTAGATTAGTAGATATTAGTAGGTCTATATGTATTTTAAGTTACCCTATAGTTGAGAGGTATATGTTTTAGGACAACACCATAATTTTTGACACAACGCAAATTTAGAAGACAAAAATTATATCAAAAGAAAACGAATGAACAACAAATTGTATCTAAAGACCAAATTGATCCATTTACAAACATATAATTCTGAGAAAATTGAAAATAATTCAAAGCTCTGTTCTTACAGATTTGACATCCTCGAAACTGTCTTCGTACTGTCCAGCCACTTCATTGACAATCACAAGACTCCTAGTCTTTCTCTGCTTCTTTGAACTCTTAATCCTGGACAAAGTTTTGGTCGAAAACCTCTTCGAATCAACGAAAGAAGAGTTCAACTCTAATGATCCAGGTCTAGGCAAACTATGCTTTTTACTCGATGAATTCATATGATTCGACACCAAAGAATCCAAACACAAACAAGGACCAGTATGTGTATCCACCATTGTTGAACCCACAACAGATAAAGCCCCTACCATTTTTCGAAAAACCTACACACCTCAAATCAAGAAAACCAAAGATTTCAAGTCTAGACCCGAAACTTCGAAAAACAAAAGATACCCAAGTTAGAAAAGCAGGAAAAGTAGGTGGGTATCCAAGGAAATTGGAGAATATAGAGTGCAGTCAAAGATTGATGAATTTGGATGAAAAGAGTTGGAAGATACAGAGGTGAGATTGTTTTTAAAGGGGTTCATGCATGTGAAATTAAAGTCTGACCAGAAGATTAATATGAGGTCCAAAATGAAACAACCACGAGAACCTAACAAAAACGAAAAGAAATGTTGGCTGCTTGTCCAAGTATTCATGTGTACACATGGACGGTTGTTCTATATTGGGCTCAGGACACTGTCTAAATCTTGGACGTAGTAAATAGTAATCTTAATTTCATGGTACTTCTTGGATTGCGTAAGTGGTTTGCATGTTGCTTGTTGGTGAACTAATTTCATTCCGTCATCTCATGCGTAACACGAGCAAGAAATGAATTATGAAAAAAGATGCTACTGATGCAAAAGTGTTAAGTATAAGAAATATTAAAATAAATTCATGTTTATATAATGAGATATTGAGATTTCGCTATTATGTCACTTGTAACAACTCAGTCCCATGACGTGATTTGAAATTTTAAACGTGATTCGGAATTCTGATTTAGTTAATAAGGAAAAGTATTATTACTAATTTACATCGATAGAGGTTTGAGATGGGTATACGAACCCAGTCGATAATGGTACTATCGTACAATACCTTAAAAGAATGATTGGGATCAATAAGCTATCATTCATTTGAATCTGACGAGAATATTAGGAGTTTTAGTGAGAGTTTATATCGGACCTGATGAGGACTTTAGGAATTTAAGAGAAGGAGTTTGTAACATCTCAGTACTACATCGAGGAGACTTTTGGGGGTGTTTGTGATAGGCTTGTGGATTATTCAAGTTGTTGCATTTGTGATAGATTCCGAATGCAACTACAATAATCTAGAGGGTACAATAAGCTAGAGGGGGTTGAATAGCTTATCACCTTTGGCTTGTGGATTATCCAAGTTGTTGCATTTGTGATAAATTCCGAATGCAGTTACAATAAACTAGAGGGTACAATAAGCTAGAGGGGGTTGAATAGCTTATCACCTTTTTAAAAGTTGAGTTTTACGTTTTTAAACTTAGGTAGAATCTCTTAACATCCTGACTAAGTTCATCAATGCACATTCAAGTCTCCAATCTATTGCAAAATAAGACAGTCAGAGAAGAAGGATAGAGATGATCATGATCAGAGTGGGGATAGGGATAGACATCACAGGAGTAATAAGGATGATGAAGATAAGAGAAAGAAGGGTGGCAAAGGCAAGAAAGGTAATAATGACAAGGGAGATGACCAAGTGTGCACAAGAAAGAGTGGAAGACAGCAAGCCCTAAGCATCACTAATAGTACTCTCACCACAACACAAAACTCTATGTCTAGGGTGGTTCCTGTTAGTGATGACTTACCAAAATCTAGATTCGTGGCTTCTGCAACTGTCTTGCCACTTTAACCAAAGACAATTCACATCAGAAAACCATCTGTATGTCTCCATAAGCAAACTGCTAATGGTGTACTACAATGGTCCAAAGACAAAGGCTTCAAACTCCTTCCAAGTGATAAGATGCATAAGCTGAAACTTAAGCCAATGGCCATAAAGGCAAGAAAGAAGAAAGCATCCACATCCCAGACTCTCACAAATGTACCAGGATTAGACTTGCCACCTCTTGATGAGGATTATGACAGAGAGTCATTGGCATTTCTACAAACCCAAAGAATATATCATGTGGCTATAGTTGATGATTGCCTGGAGGTTAAGTACACTATAGGTTAAGTACACTGATGGAAGAGAGAGGAAGTTTGAACAAAAAAGCTGGAAATACTGGGCTCAACTTCATGATTTGGAAAGAATAATGGCACTGCTGAGCTATGAGGATATGGTGGAGAGAGGTTGGAAGCTAGAAATTGCAAGGTTTGTGAAAATGCATAGAGTCTACCAAAAATAATTAAAAAGACAGAATGAGGAGAGGCTGAAGATGAAAAGAGGAGGAGCTATCTAGTCTGGAAGCCAAGGCAACAGAAATGAGAGCTAAAGGGTTGTGTAGAGTCAAATTCAATCTCTATGTCATAGAGTATAGGAGGAGAAATGGAAACAATGTAAAGATCAGAATGGACTATGTCAACTCCTATCCTGCAAACAAGCTGGAGGAAGTTCTTAAAGATTTTAGAGACTCTCCTCTACTTGAAGAGATTACAACCATGGTGGATATTGTGCATGCTATGGATGAAAGTGCAAAGAAGTCAAACGAAAAAGATCAGAAAAGATATGTAGATTATCTGGCTAAAGCTTAAAGGATGAATGCCAAAGACACTGGATAATCACTTATCAACTGTAAGATAATTCCTTTTTTTGTATTAATCAAATCCATACCTGTGCTTGTATAGTTATATCCTTATCTTTGTTAGGCTTGTTATCAGACATGAAATTGTGACTAAGGGTCTTTGTAACGCCCCCAAATCTCCTACAGGAATCCAGGTCGTCACATCTCTTGCGGAATATTCGATCACTTGCTCACAATATAATCTACAACAATATTCATAATAAACTCCATAATCTACTCCATGGGTTATAGTCTTAGAACAAGTACTTACTAATCCAAAAGTGTTTGCACATCAGAGTATCCTCCAGAATCTTATTACAACTTCAAAGTACTAGATAATAAAGCATTAAACAACTTCTTTCCAGCTTGCACCCTCCTGAGGTACTATAAGGCTAACACCCTGAATTAGTTGCTTTTCCCCTTCCCTTTATCTCGGTTCGCCACACTTGTGCCAGCTCCGGACGCCGCTGTTTTAGAATATTTAAAATAGCAAGAATGAGCCAAAAATGCCCAGCAAGTTTTATATCAATAGAATATATATATATATATATATATATATATATATATATATATATATATATATATATATATATATATATATATATATATAAGGTATATTAGATTACCAACAACATAATCTCCAAAGAACGCTATTTAGAAAAAGAATCCCGCCATTTGCATACGCAGGTAGCATAATGCACTCCTATATATGTTCTCCACCCTTTTTGAATACTACTTATATATATATACATCAATACTTCTTAAGAAATGAACCCTTGGGTTCTCCGCCATACTGAATATTACCCATATACATTGGGCGATTATATACTCCCATTACTACTAATGGACCCTATTCAGGAGATTTTCCTCGTCATCTATCCGTAAAGGATGATCAGTCCTATTACAGCTGTTGTTTGCTACCGGTAGAGGATGAGTACGCCACCTCACCCTAAGTGCTATTGGTAGAGGGTGAGTACGCCTCCTCACCCTAAGATATACTGGTAGAGGATGAGTACGCCTCCTCACCCTAAGATATACTGGTAGAGGATGAGTATGCCTCCTCACCCTAAGATATACTGATAGAGGATGAGTACGCCTCCTCACCTTAAGATATACTGACAGAGGATGAGTACGCCTCCTCACCCTAAGATATACTACTATCATCTATATTATTCGGATGACAACAATCAACAGCAAGGTATAATCATTAAATTGCAAGAAGAAAACATTTCCGATAAGTAATCGACTAGATAGAATAATTTCATTAAATCATCTTTGTTATTTCTCCGGAACCAAGCGATTTTAAGAAAATGTTTTGAAAATGATATTCATCTAATTACATAAATATAATTACACGAATAAGGTTTATTTGCGATGTTGCCTTTAGGTTAATTATTGTGAAATTCTTTTAAAAAGATTTGTCCAAGTTTTCGAAAATTCAATTCTCCTCAGCACTTCGTGCTCATCGCTTACTCCTTATGTTACATCATCTACTTGGAATGTAGGTTACTTCTAACCATACTTCCATTATCTCCTCATTATGTTTACTAGCATTTAACTACTATTACGAACAACTTTCATTACAAAATATCTCTACTCCGAACGATAGAGTAAGAGTTAGTATACTTGCAATTAAGGATCGAAAACTTAATCAATATATTTCCTGCATTTCAATATATATATATATATATATATATATGTACTCTGAATGATAGAGTATGCATAAGTAAACTTGCCTGGTACTCTGGATGTAGTACGGCTCGTGACGGTGTCTGAAAATCTTCCTTGATACTCTCACAACACTAAAAAAGCTTTGTACACCTTATAATAGCCTTGGATAGTCTTAACAAAGCCTAAAAGCCATGAACAAAACATGAAAACAACTTAAAACTCCATTCATCATCAACTTTGTAAAATCTATATAAAATCGAAAAATTAGAGATTGGTTCTCAAATTTTTACCACAGCTTCTACTCTTCAAGGGCTTTCTTTTGAGCTATAGATCATAAGATTTGGTGCTCGGTTGCTAGGGTTTTGAGCCTCTTCTTCCTGCTGGGCAGAATCTGGAAAAAAATGGTGTGTTCTTGATCTTTTCTTTCTCTCCCTCCAATCTTGACTTGTCAACTCTACTTTTAATGATAATATCTTGATATTATCAGTTGTTTAAGAAGCTTGGTTGATATTTGTTATGTTATGGATCGAGAGAGTTAGACGACATTTGTTCTAAGTGGGAGACACCACCCGAGGATGTTCCTGTTGAGGCCGTTGTTAAAACTCCCGTTGGTGAACCACCTACATTCGATGAGTTGTTAGGAGACTTGAATCACATTTGTTCTAAATGGGAAGCTAAATCTGATAATGGCCATGTCAAACCTAGTACCGTTCTTAAGAGTCCCGTGGGAAAACCTCCTAAATTTGACTTAACTTTCTATCATCCCGAGTTTGATCAACAGCCCTTAGGAAAAGATGGATCCTTATCTTATGTCATTCCTAGTGATTCCACCCATGACCAAACTTTCATTGTCTCTAATTTGCTTAAACAAAATAAAGAAGCCTTAAGTTGGTTTAGGGAGAACATTAGTGACACTTGTTCTATAAGGTTGAATGATTCCATGTTACTTGAGAAAATCTTTTCTAATCAAAATTTTCAACAATGTCGTGATATTTTCTCAAAGCTTCATCCCAATTTTCCTACCGGCATCGGCTAATTCGATTTTATTCCTTTGCCTCCCCTTGTGAAATTCAGGTATGGGGGAGTATAAGTGTGCGTGAGTAGTGTTAATTAGTTGTTTTTCATTTTCGTTCCTCTCCATCATCCCTTGTCAGGTATTATCTCCTCATTCTCCTTTACTCATTTCTCTTGCATTTGCATACATTGGGAACAATGCATGATTTAGGTATAGGGGAGGGTTTTAGTGTAAATACATAAAATCCAAAAATTCAAAAAAAATTAAAAAATTAAAAAATCCAAAAATAGAGATATTTTAGCTTTGTTATCCTTCCCACTCTTTTAATTTTAGAACTAGTTGGTGTTAACAATGTTTTCGGAAATTATATGTATAATGCCTTTAGATGATTTGAACGTAGTCAAGTAAGGTTTTACTCATGAAACTTGTGTCGAACAAATTTTTGCTTAAAAGTCCAAGACGGCACATTTGCACAAGACCTTTGATGGAAAGATTGTATAGGGATGTTATTCGATACCTGAGAGAGAATCCACATGTTAAAACAATGTCGAATCAAACCTTTGCGATAAATTGCTCATATAGTGTCTAAAAAAAGAAGTGTATATAGTCGTAGAGTGCTAATGGAAGGAATGGCCAGATTGGGCTCATTAGTACCCGATCAATTAAGTCTGAGGGGACTTTGTGCCTAGTAACCTAAATTCCTTTGTGGTTTGGGATTTCTGACCCAACGCTCGCTACATGGGTATTAGTGCATAAGTCTTTTGGGACCTCAATCATTGCACGGTCATTTCAACCATTAGTGTTAATAAATTCTTTAGTCTAATAAGTCCTTAGTAGGAAAATTGACTACGTTGGGCTCATTGGTAACCTGAGTAAGTAAGTCCGAGAGGACTTTGTGCCTAGCAACCTAAGGTCCTTTGTGGTATGGGATTGTTGACCTAAAGCTCGATAAATGGGTATCGATGCAAAAGTCTTTTGGGACCTCAACCGACAGTCGATCGAACTACTAAGAACGTGAAGTTTGGCTAGATACTTGTTTTGATAGAGATTGGGTCAGTTCAATATTGGTTGAAAAAGAGAAAATGTTCGTATGCACTTTATCCATCAAAGGCCTTAAATTCACTACACACCTTGGGATTTTTTATAAAATTTTGAGTCTACTCATATGGATTATGGGAATCTATAACTTGGGTACTATTAGAATAATCTTTAAGGCATATATTTTCTTACAAAATTGTTTTGTTGACACCAATGAAAGCTATATTGAAAGAGGAAAGTTGGAAGCTTGCTGATTTATCTCAAAGATTTTATGGGTATATCTTCTGTAAACCCTTAGGAGATAGCACTCCTCCTGTGGAGATCGTCTATGGGTTTAACGGGTTGGTAAACCTAAAATTACCTGTGACGCCTACGAAAAGGAGCATAGGACTTCTCTTAGATATCTTTTTGTTTTTGTTTTACTCGAGGACGAGCAAAAGATAGGTATGGGGGAATTTGATAAGTGCATATTTTTGCATATTTTTATTACCTATTTATTGCTTGAACTCGTATTTTAATAATTTATTTTGTTGCATTTCAGGAAATTCGTGAATAAATAAAGAAATGGTAAAATAAAGAAATAAAGAGCAAGGAAGGGAAAAAGAGGAAGAAAAAGGACTTAAATGAAAAAAAAAGAAAAAGAATTAGGAGCTTGGTGGAAAAGGAATCTTTGAAGACATGTGGAAGGTGGAGATCATCCCAACACACAGAATAAGTGTATGGCCAAGATCCACTCATCAAAGCTTAAGGGGGAAGGAAACAAATAGATAACTAGGATTTCTCCACCACATTTATTTGGTGTAGGGCCAAGATTAACCCAACACACCCCTAAACCCTAATTCTTATCCTATAAATACCCCCTTACCCCCTTGTATTTATCAACTTAGATTTTAGGGTAGCTTTAGGGTAGTATAATTTTCATTTCTTTTCTTGTTTTGTAGTTCTAATTTTTGTAAACACTCTTTTTAAGATTAATGCAAATTTTCATTTCCTTTAATTTCTTGTCTTGCTCTCTCATTTATGTTTCCTTGCTTTCGTTATTTTCGTAAATCCGTTTAGTGGACAAAGTAGCGAAATGCTAACCACTTGGGGCTGAAAGTAACGATTTTTATTTTCTTGTTCTTAGTTAAAAATAGTAGTTGAGCCCCTTTAAATCTCAATTTTATTGTGGGTGTTATAATTTTAAATCGTCCATTTCATTTTAGTAAAGTAGATAATTAGTGTTAATTTTAGTTTTAATTTCTCTCTTTAATTTCTTAATCATTTTTATAATTTTTGTAATCATTTCTCTGTTTATTTGCTTTAATTCGAAGTAAACTCCTCTATTTTCCCAGCTTAACAAAACCCATCTCTTTTCTCATTTTTCTTTCAACATCTCCCTCGATTAAAACTCACCCCTCTCCCCTGTTTTTTTCATTATTTCCAAACAAACCCCACCAGCTCTTTTCCTTTTTTTTTTACTCTCTTTCTGTTTGTTTGCAATTCTCTCCCCTCTCTCATGTTTAAATCAAAACCCACAACACCTTCTTTTTCTCCTTCCTGAGTTTACGATGTCTGAAATTGTAGTTCCAGTGTTGAGTTGTATTGAATCGCTGAGTTTTAGTTTAGTTTGTTTGTTTGTATTTATAATTTCTGCATTTGCTTCTTTGTTCAATCTTCTCTGCGTGAGTTTCTGGGTTGTGTAGAAGATGAAGTCGAGTGTGCTGCATTTGAATTCCTGCGAGTGTCGGTTTCTAATTGGGTTTTAATTGGATTGTTTCTGCGTTTCGTTTAAATTTCTGAGTTATCGATTCGTTCTAATCTGTTGGTCAAGTTTTCACCAAGTTTCGAGTTTCTTAGAGTTTAGTTATGCGTTTTATTTGAGTTCCGCTGAATCGAGATTCATTTTCTATTTTCGTGAAATTGCGTTTTCAATTGTTGAGTGTTTTCGCGTATGAATGTTGCTGGCTTTTGATGTTTGTTTGTTGTTCATTGAGTTTGCAGCTGTTTGCATTGTTGGTTAAGTTGTATTGCTGAGTTGCTATTTTTGCGAGTCAACCGAGTCGACTCAGGACTGTTTTTTGCGTTTTGCGTATGAGTTATGTTGTTTGAATCGCTGTTTATCGAGTTTTTCTGTGTTTTTAGAAGTTTTCGAATTCAAATCGCTGCTGAGTTTCGTTTTAGTTGTTTTAGTTTCGTTCTAGTTGTGTTTTTAGTTTCGTTTTAGTTGTTGCTTCGTTTTAGCTGTTTTTTTGTGGTTTTACTATTTTATCTTTTGAGTGTTCGGTGATGTTTATTCCATTTCTTGAGTTGTTGTGGTGTATTCGACTGATTTGCTTAATTTAGTTGAGTTATGATTGTTGGTTTGGTAATCATTTGGTTTATCTTGGCTAGTGCAATTTTACGAATAACTAGTGTCGGTTTTTTCTGAAAAATTTCTGTAAATAAAAAGTTTTTATTGAATTTAAAATTTTTAGAATAATTTAGTTTTAGAATAATTTAGAATTTAGAATTAGAAATTAATTAGTAAAATCCGAATTCTCGAAAACCCAAAATTGTCTAGTTCGATTAAATTAAATTTTAAGGATTGCGAAAATATTAGTCTTTTTGGATCGATATCTAAAATATTTCAACGATTGAATCGTGCGCTTGCGATTTAAAATTCTAATTATTTTAGCACATCACTTTGCATTACTTTCATGACCCCTTAACTGGGGACCTTTAGTTAGATTTTTCACTTATAAAATGTACTTGTAATAGGCATAAACTTTAGATGTGTAATTGTACAAATTATGTCGTGAAAATAATGCTTGCGAGAGGATCCAAAGATCATGCCTCAAGCTTGGAAAACAAGGCTGAAGAAATAAACACAGTTGGAGCTTGAAGATTGAAAATTTTCCTAAGCACATAATCGAGAAGTAAATTGCACTGTTAGAGAAGTCAGGAATTCGAGATCTCAAGCTTTCGATATGTCTAATGCCACTATTCGATATCTCAAGGAGTCAGCAAGTCAAAGCTGCATTCGATATCTCAAAGACTTCACTAGTGAAAAAACATATTCGATATCTCAAGAATTCCATAAGTAAAGGCACTATTCGACAACTCAAGGACTTTAGAAGAAAGACACATTCGAGAAGTGATTCGATATGTCAGGAAAAACTTGTTTGAGAACTCAGAGTTATCTAACTCAACTAAAGTTCTCGAATATAGTACTTAGTCATTTCTCAAATGGATTCTTTGAAGACAAATTACTGAAGATGTTCAAGTCAGAAAATCTACACAAACCAAGACACTAACAGTGACATTTCAGTGTTGTATGTGCATTGAAAGTCTACAAAGAAGCTTGGAGAGATATTCAAAGGAACAGGCAGCTGAAGAAGTGGATCTAGGTAGAGTGGAAATCAATTTGTATTACATGATGTCTAGACTTGCACCAAAAAGGAGACAAGTTAGAAGGTTGATTTATCTATTACTAAATTAGTAGCAAGTGGACTCTGCACATGTTCTATAAGTGCACAGCTTCACGTCTTTAGCAAGTAAGTTTTTCATTGTAATCAATAGACATATCTCTCTGAGAAACGAAGCTGAGAATACTAACATTTGTATTCCAAGGTTGTAGCAAATCTTCAATCTAATAAAACATTAGATTAAAGTGAAATTGTGTTTTTATTTCTGCACTTCATATTAGTTAAACACCTTTTCAAGCTACATATATTATCATCACAGATTCAATGGATTGTCGAGAAAAGAAAACCAAGAAAGTTTTGAAAATACATTCACCCCCTCTGTATTTTAAAAATTATGAGAAATTGACATGTGTCATGTGATCATTAAAAGCAAGAAATCCTAACATGTGGAGTTGATAATGTAAATTGTACTATGTTTTATTGCAATATAGAGTAGAAAATGTAGAAAATATAATGTGTTCTAACTAATGTTTAATATAGATTAGAAAAAGTAGAAAATATAATGTGTTTTAACTAAAAAAAAATTATTCGTTTTTATTATTGAAATCTTATTATTTTATTTAGTAAAATGGAATTATTGTCCAAAACCTTAATCGACAAATTTTTAATGTTTTGTTTTGACAATATAGTAAAGATATAAAAAAAAATTGGTTACAATCACTATTTTGAAATTACACTAAGTGTCCTAACTTTCTTTCTATTTCTCAGTCTATTCCCTTATCTTCCAGTTAAATCTTTTACAACAACTAACTATAATTAATATTATCATATTTTTTTACCTAATTATATAAATAATGTAATAATATAATTTTTAGCGTAATGATTAAAGACAAGTAATCCATCCATCTTTTACTATATATTAAAGGAGAACAGAAGGGCAAAAAGTGCCAAACAAATGGATGTGAAGTTACAGTTTTACCCCTGCATGTCACAAAAATTGCAAAAATGCCACCCTTTTATAATTTATGCTAAAAATATGTGATTTTTCTGTATTTATTGGGAATCGAACCTCTAATGTAATAACCCTAACTTTAGCAATGCTACAGTAATCACATGAATAGTAAAATTTGAGGATTTAGGGAAATGGTATGTAGGTACTCTATATTGGAGATGGAAAATGAATAAACAGAAACCATATTAGTGTTGTACATTGAAAATAAGTGACTCGAAATGACGATAGATTCCAGAAATTCCTGAATATGGATTTTTAGGATTTTGATTTCGAATAAGCTTTTTTTTTTATATTAGGGAGCATAGAAACCCTATAAGAATTATATATTGAGGGATTAGTGAATTTAGATTAAACCAAGGGATTATTAAGTTAAGAGAATACCAAAGGAAATTGGATTCGTAAATGATTTCGAAAACCTCTGAGATAATGAGGTATACTCGAAACGAACCACGATTAGACAAGTATGGAAACCAAGCAACCAAGATTAGTAATCTAACAAGGATGCATACCACATTATGATTATCCAAGATTATTAGCATAATACTTAGAAAATAAGGAAATGAGAATATTAGATCATCCTAATGACATCACTAATGACATCACTTTCCACTAACTTCTTTTAAGGGGCAAATTAGTCATTTAGCATGGTTTTATACACTAAATATCTTCCAATCTTCCACCATACTCTAGAATTAATAAGTGATTAGCTAGATAAGATCAAAACCAAGAGCAAAACTCTCTCCCCAACCTCATTTCATCAATTCGGCCAAACAGTAACAGCCTACTTAGAACAGGCATATCTCCTTCGTTTCTCAGCCAAATTTTGCGTTCTATAGCTTTTTGGAAAGCCCATGAGATAATCTATAACTCTTATTTCACAATGTTTGTCCAGAAAAACAAGGTAAGGGCCTCGTTTTTCATGTTCTTTCAGCTGGGTTTTAGAACTCCGAAAATCTCTAAGTATGTTCTTGTTGTTTCTTGTTAGTTTAAGGTGTTATAAGGTTATATCAAGGCTTCTCAAGGACTACAAGCCTTTGTTAAATGTTGTTAAAGCTTCAAGGCAGGTATAAACCCTAACCCCTTTTTATTATGTGAGTTTTAGTGATGTTAATGGATGATGTGTGGTTAAAAGTGATTATTGTGATGTTAGCTAGCATAAATTTTGATTGATTGTTGGGTGATGGTATTGAGGCCTCATGTAATAACCCGGATTTTTCAAGGAAATAATTTATTATTATTTCAATAATAATAATGTTTTCCTAAAATGAGGAGGAATTTTTTTTTAATTTTATTATTGTATTATTTAATTATTTCGGTTAAGTGGAACCGGGACCCTTTTTAAAATTTTATGGACCGAGTAGATATCTCGAGTCAATAAATTATTTGGATAAAGATTTAATTTTGAAGTGTGGAATTATTCGGTAAAGATTTTGTTTTAAAATTTCTGAATAATATTAAGAGTTTTAAAATCCTTAGAAAAAGTTTATTTTAATCATTTGAGGATTTACAGAAATTACTCGATTAATTCATAAATATCGAGAATTTGAGGTTTTACTAAAACATTAGTGTTTGTAGTATTTTTATAAAGCCCGGTAAATTATGATTTAGGAATCACAATTATTATTTTTATGATTTGATTTTATAAATTATTAATATTTGTAAAATGCATATCAAATCAGAAAATTTTGATTTAATTCTAATTCTTTCTCCAAAAGTCTTTAAAAATATTCTAGTATTTAATTATGCTAGAAATTTTAATTTTTAAAAATTAGAGTTATTAGTTTAAAATATTAATTAGGGGTATGTAGTATTAATTTGTATTGCTTTAAAATTGTTATTGGGCTTAGGCCCATTAGGTTAAAGAACACAGCACACATACATTATACATACATAATATAGCCGCACAACAAAAACATCGGGAAAGAGAAAAGAGATTGGGAGAGAAGTAGAGAGAAAAGATAAGAGAGAAAGAGAGAAGAGAAAAAGGGGGAGAGAGAGGGATTTAAGAAGAGGGGGTGTTATATACATGTGTATGTATATATGTGTATATAAGTTAGTGTGTGAGAGAGAGGAAGAAGAGATGAAGAAAGGAAGAAGAAGCTACCATGGAAGAGCAAGAGAGGAGGAGAAGAAAACTTGGGGGGGGGGGGAATGCTTGGTTTGAGTTTTAAATCTTCTTGGAGGTATAATCCTTAATCTTAAACTTTTGGGTTTGAATTTTTAAAGCTTTTAATTAGTATATTGATTTTGTTAGAGTATGATTATGCTTTATAAGTAATTAGAGTTGATGGGTTAGTGTTGAGATTGGTTAATGGTTGATTAAAGTATATGGAAGAGGATGAAAAGATTATGTTTGGTTATTCATGGAAACTGCCCAGCTACTGCCCTGTTCTGTTCTGTAGTTCTGGGTCTGTTAAACCCTGTTCTGGGCAGTGGTCCCTTAATGAAAGTTGTGCGTCTTGGAGTCTAGTTTGTGTAGGAGAAAACGGTGCGTCGTTTGGGTTAACGAGTAAGGAGAAAATGACGTTTTAGTGAAACCTGCGCAGGACACCCGAACCTCTCGGGATTCGCACTTTGGAACTATGTTTCACCTCGTTAAAATCTGTAAATTGGATTGAAACTTTTATTGAGGATAAAGGAAGGAATTAGAAAGATTTCAGAAAAAGATTTGGGTAAAACTATTGATTTTTCAATTTACTAAAAATGTTTGAATGTCACTGTGTTGGAAGAAACTGCTCTGTTCTTGAGTTGTATTTGGATGGGTAATTGTCCTAGATGAACTATGTTTTTCAGACTAAAAGTTTTATGGTGTGAAGATATTATCTTCAGTTTTGGAATCCCAGAGGTCTTGGAGGCAAAGATTAATTTTTCAATTTATGAGAATTTTTAGAATGCAAGGTGCGCAGATTTAATGAACAGTTTATGTGTTGAGTTTGGAATAATGATTCACCTAGTTAGAAAATGGTATTGTATGGGAAACTTTTATGAGATCTTTATTTGATATTCAGAAAGAAGCCTATAAAATTTGGTGATTTATGATTAATTTTTGGATTTATTAAAAATGTTAGAATTTTATAATAATTAGAACTGTGCTAGGGGTTACGAGAAGATCACAAGTTTTAAGTGTCAATATTTAAAGGACTTGTGTAATTCTTTTCGACTAATCCCTAGGGCTTACGAATATCCATGATTAGCTATCACGGGTATAATTCATATACTTGAGTGGTGTGACCATCGATATAGCGTAAGTAATAGTTAGTGCTAGGGGTTGTTCCCTAGGGCTTACGAACATCAATGATTGATTGTCACGTGTATCATTAAAATACGTGAGAAATACGATCATTGGTGTAGCGTAAGTAGTAGTGTAATATAAATCATTATGTGCTATGTGCCGCATGTCAGGGCGGATACTTTCTTATGTGTTTATTTTATGTTGCTGCAAGTTGAGGCAGCTTTATTTTTGCTAAAAAACAGGGTTGTATTGTATTTGAGGGGCTGTGCCCATAGTCCGATAAACGAATACTTCATGCCGAAATTTTCTGAAAATCCCTTGCGATTAATTATATTTAATTTATTAAATTTCCGTGGTCTAGAGGCATGAAGTGGATGTTAACTGATTATGTGTTTATGTGTTAAGTGGTTGATTTGAGGATTAATTGTTGTCTCGAGGATTTATGTGCTAAGTTAAGTATTAAAAATGGTATTGAGGATCAATGATGCTTTGAGGATTAATTGTATATTAAATTGGTTTAAGTCTATTAAATGGATATAAATGTGTTATGTGCATTAAGTGGTATTAGAATAGTTAACTATGGGGAAGACGCCTATAGTTTTTCTTTAAGTGACTTAGTAGTAACTCTGAGTCGGGACTACTCGAGATACGAGGGAGGACTGACACGTACTCGTAACCATTTCAGTACTGTTAGGGCGTAATCAAATTGGAGCGACGTGCATCCAAAAGGGAAGATCGAGACGTCAGGTAAGGTCCATGGAATTGCTTGGACGAGGTGCGAAGGATTTGTCCGCGATTTCTATTTTCTGCTAAGGACCAGAGGCAAGTTTACTATGCATACTCTATTGTTCAGAGTATATTTATTTTAAATATATGTACTGTGTTAAATAGGTTTTCAATCCGTAATCGCGAGTTTTCCAACCTTGTACTTCTTCTTCCAAATCATTGTATTCCTGACTTTGCCAGCGATATTAAATTCTGCTCGTGTAATAACCAAAACCCCATGGCTTAAAATACTGTTGACGGGCAGTGATATTCTTATGGCTCTATATCTTAATTTATACGGTATATAGATATCCATAAACTTTTCGTACTATGGTAGTGGACTATATGTTATGTGGTATGTATTTATGTATCGGAATAAGAGAGGCTCAGAGGGCAGAGCATGTATTGAGTTTTAGAACTTAGCCGCGTGTCGGGGCTATTTTGTATTGTATGTTTTCGAAAACCCGGGCAAAGCTTTTAAAAAGGATTTCGCAATAATTAACCTAAAGGCAACATCACCAATAAACCAGTGTTTATTTAATTAATAGATGCTTCCGAAAGCATTCACTAATTAAATAAACCTCATTCGCCTAATTAAATTTATTTAATTAGATGAATATCGTTTTCAAAACGCTTTCTTAAAATCACTTTGTCCCGGAGAAATAATAAAATAATTTAATGGAGTGATTCTATCTAATATATTATTTGTCGGAGATAGTTATTTTCAATACGGATTAAAAATATTCCAATGGTTATAAATTGGTTATTTTCAGCTTAAAACAGCTAGATTGATATCGATATATGTTATTTGAATGATTATTTAAATTGATGAATATTAATTATATTATTCATTAACAAAAAGGGAGAAAGAGAAAAAGGATTTTCAGGCTTATTAATTATTTCTTACTGACCGAGAGTCAGTAGTAGTTATTTGATAAAGTGGCTAAAGTTGGAGACTGCCGGAGAGATTGTGTCTTGATTTTAGTAGAAACATTCCAAGAGTTGTATTTGGGTGTTTTGAGGTTATTAAATAATTCGGTCTTAATAGTAAATATTATTTGAATATTATTTAATGCATGAATATTATTTTGAGTATTCTTTTAAAAAGGGATTATTGAATATTTATTAATTGCTACATACTAGTCAAATATTTATTAAATACTTTGAGTGTTGAAGATTATAAAACACTATTCAAAGGGTGTCTAAGGACTTTCATAGTCATTTAAAATATCATATTTTGATTCTATCTCGTTAAGTTACTTTTCAAGAACTCTTATATATGGAATTACCCTGTTGTATTACAAGCTTTATGCGTACCATTTTCCATATGTGAACACAAAACCCGGTGTCGGGATTGATATAAGTATAAGTGTATACCTATACTCGAACTCTTTCGAACTCAAAACATTTTCGAAAACCCCCGGTCAGGTTCTGCTTCTTGTATGATTTCAAGAATCATAGGTCGACTGATGTCGGACCTCAATTACTCTGTTTTCAATCAAAATCAAGTTTTCAAAAGAAAAAGAAAAAGGGACTCTGGCAGGTGTGGGAACCGTTGACGAACGATTCCCGGGATGTGTAAGAGGCCGTGAGCCAGGCGGTCCATCAATTATTATTCCGGCCCAGGTGTTGCCGAAGGATGATTACGGATGTAGTTTTCATCGAGGGTGATTACGGATGTAGTTTTAACCTGGGATAGTTACGGATGTAGTTTCTATCCTTCTACCGGTAGAGAAGACTCGCGGATTATTGGACTTGGATGTGGCGACTGATCATCGTCAATCCTTGTCAGGTTTTTTTTGTTTTCTTTAAGTCCCATCCTCCACTTTGGAAAAATACTCAAACACTGCTTCTTGGGCCTAAGTGCCAAGTTGCCGATAGTGTTGTTTTCAATTATGAAAGATGATGATGAATTCATGCAGTATCTAGAACTGCAAGAATATTCTAACAATAATGGCACGTGTTTGTGCACTTTTACAATTATTCAAAAGATGAAAGATGGTTCATCTGTTATTGATGTCAAGTCTCAAATGTTTTGCTTCAAGAGCTTTGACTCATTTCCTATCAGTTATTTCTGAGTTTAGATTTATTAAGTGGTTAAAGAACTTATACCCGGTACATGATGTTGATCTGTAAGGTGTTTGATGGAAATGACATACTTATATGTATTTACTTTCGGACTTGAGAAATACTAAAAATGAAACCTTCTAATGGTTTGGATTGTATACGATGATAAACAACTGTCTTAGCAGCATATTGAACTGCGTGTTTTGAAAAGCTTTCTAAAAGATTAGCAATACTGTAGTGTATACTATTTTGCTAAGATATGAGGATGACTATAGTTGTTATACACTTACCTGTTCATTGGATGTTGCGTTCAACGTCATATTTTTTTTCCTTATTGAAGTTTCATAGTTATAATGTTTCGGAAATGATGTTAAGTATTGTTGGATTTTAAAACCCCTGTGTATATTGGATTATATATTGTTAAACTCTATTAATACTTGCTGGGCAATTCTTTCGCTCATACTTGTTTGTCTTAAATATTAACCTTTCAGAGAAAGGTAGGCGGATGATGCTTACATGCATAGCTCGGAAGAAGCAGGTAGTATGCCCTTATGAAGACGATATGATCCAGAAAATCTATAGCTGGAGTAAGTTATATGTAATCATATTGATGTGTAATAATTATATTACCTTGTACAGGATAGCACTAGTTGCTGGTGTACTTCTCATCGAAGCTATGCTGGTAGTATAGGATTTGTAATACACAATGTGATGTAATTGAATGGCTGTAATGAATCGAGTAATGTAAGGATTTTAGTTCTTGTTTCTAGCCCTATAACCCAAAAGATGCTTGGTAGTTGGGGTCTCAATTGTTGTATTTCTGTTAGTAAGTGACTACAAATGGTTTAATATTGATAAGCAGGTGATTTGTTATTGAGGATTTCCGCGTGACGACCAAATCCCTGACCCCGGATTTGGGGTGTTACACCTCACCACTGATTATATGGATTATGAGGATGTAATATTGATGTGTATGGAGTGGTGGATGATTATATGGCTTGGTTGTGATGGAATGGTTTTTGGAATGTCCGAAATATAGCCGTTATAATGTCCGATTGTCGTTAGACCAAGAAACTGCCCTGTTTTTGGACCCTATACCCATACGGTACCTTACTGTCCAGACCCCTAAGTGACCATGATGAGATAGAGCTTGGTTCATAGATTCGTTTTGATATAAGGTGCGTTGAAATCTGATGAACGGTTTAGGAGAAAAGTCAATTTTAGTGAAAGACGTTCGAAAGCCGAGAAAACGTAGTTGTACCAACTTTGAGGATATAACTACCATACTTAGACATTCTTAAAAATTATAAAATTTTGGGATATGGTAGTAGGGTAGTCAAAGAGGCATTACCAGTTGGCCCTATGGTAAAATTCGAAATCCATATTTTCTGAGAATTTTTACAGTTAAGTGTGGTCGTTAAGGGAAATGGTGAAAAACCCTGAAACTTTGATTGAGTTTATAAATGGTTAAGTTCTTGAACCTTTAGGGTAATAGTGATATGTTAAACATATTAAAGTGTCAAGGGTATTGTTATACAAGAGTGAAGTGAGTAAGAGATGTGGTATTCTAACGACGGTCCTTTTCGTGTTTATAGAAACTCGGGGAGAGCCACGAGCCATACCTTCAGGACATCGAGATCGAGGCAAGATCTTTTCTATCCCTACTTGGAAAATTATTATCTTCAAAGAAACTTGATTTCTTGGAATATATATACATGTGATGCTATTATTACTATATTGTGAAGAAATTGTCTTCCTTGAGTATTTATATTAAAAAGAAAGGTATATGAAGATGTATATGAATATGAATATGGATATGAGTATGAGATGGATATGAATATGGATATGAGTATGAGATGGATATGTATAAAGATGATTATGCATGAAGTGAACATGCCTTATGATTAAGAGAATATGAGAGAATGGTATCAGTTGTTATCTAAAGTAAATAAAAGAATGGTATCAGTTGTTATCTAGGGTTAGATGGTTTAATAATATTTTTTTGAAAATAATCTTTAAACATTTGTGATTTAATAAATATTATTTGATTATTACTTTCAAAATAGTTAGAATATTTTATGCATATAAAAGCGTCTTTGATTTCATTGAATACAAAGGAGATGTCTGAGTCATAATTAAAGTATTATGACATATGTTTTAAAGGTGATGATATATGTGAATGGAAATGTGAATGGAAATGTGAATGGAAATGTGAATGATATGTGGAAATGAAAGCGAGAAAATGAAAATGTGGAATGATATTTTATAAAGGGAATAATGATTTGACAAAAAGGGGGATTGCAACAGACTTGCGTAAGTGGCTGTGTCAGGGCTGTGTGCGACACAGTCCAGCATTTATTATTTTTATTACGGCACGAAGATGCAAAGGGAGGATGTTAGCAGGTGGCCTTCCTCCAGGGATGATCTTCATTCTTTCTACCGGTAGTAAAAAGAGAGCAGGTACGATTAGGCGACTGATCACCGTCCTAACGTATCAGACGACAGCAGATATCCCCAATGTTTTTGAAAAGAAAGGACTGATAATGGTTTTCAGATCTGTATTCTGAAAAAGGAAAATGGTATGAAATGATGGAATTGTTTTTACAATAAGAAGAGAAACTTATTTTATAGTATTTTTATATAATTGTTGTATAAATAGGGAAATGGAAAGATTGTATTGAGAGATGATGTGCAGATGATATATTATCTTGAAATATTATGCTGAGGTGATGTAATGGTTTTTAATTGTTATAGAAGAAAAACTGATATTATATTAGAAGAGAAGTTGATATTAGAATGCTATATATTTCTTTTAGTATAAAAATATTTGGAAGAAGTAGTTATCAAATAAAAATAAATTCTTTTTATAATAATTATGATTTGTCTTCTGTTTATTATATAGATACATTTATGTTTCTTTTGAAGCTAGTTTATAAAATTTATCTTGCTGAGCTATTATAGCTCACTCTTGCTATTTATTTATATAACAGCTAGATCAGGTGCTGAAACGTCGCAGTACAACCCGGAAGAGGGTAAAGGGAAAGTCTACCTTATGAGAGAGTATCGACACCTGTTCTCAAGGTAGTATATACTTATATATGGGTATAATAGATGGTATTCTGGGATTGTAACAATAGTTTATCTTTAACTGCTATCATTTATGGATGTTGTTCTCTGAGCATATGACTGGTGTGTGTTAATATTAAAGTGTGGGGTCTATTGTGTGAGTTTTATTATGCATTTATATTCCAGCTGCCAAGAGTAGAATTTTAATGAAATGGAGATTGGACCGTGATGACCTGGATCCATGACCCTGGATCTAGGGACGTCACAGATGGTATCAGAGCTTAGAGTCATATTGCTCAGGAACAAGAGTGATAGTAATATACGCATATAGATATATAGGTAATGATATAAAATATGAACTCATATCGAGTTCAAGGGGGGTTTATCAAACGAAGCGTTTATTCTGAGTCGCGATTATAATTTTATGGATTATTGCTAATAAAGGTTATTATGCCAAAAGTGTTAAGTTTATGTAGCACATGAGATCGATATGAGAAAGGGAATACTTGATGTATCGGGAAGTGTACGTTAGATAACCTCGTGAGTAATCCCAGGGTGATCTATCATCTCTTATTCAAAAAAAAAAAGGGCCTGTATCTTTTCAAAACTTTCTGATACCTTTGGAATGTGTTTCAAAATTGTATTTTATCTATTTTAGTCAAAATATTTCTCTAAGATTATTTTTGGAAGAGGGTATTTATCATCGTGATGAAATGTTTTCTTTATACTTCTTATTCCAACTAAGAGGAACAATCCTATATGTATACACAAGGACGATCTGTCTGTGTGATTGAAAGTCGGAGGGGACGCCCTCACTTGTGTTACGTACGGGTTCTTCCAACATATTGATTTCCCAAAATATTCTTTTGTTTCGAATAAGAGCTATTTAAAACTCTTAATCTTATAAATTGTTGCGGGACCCTTGCTTGTTTCTGGGTCCGTTTCAAATCAAAGTTTCTTAAATTTTATAAATTGTTTCGAATATAGAAGATTTCAGTAATGGATGGGATAATGGAAGCAAGGTTTAGAGTATACATGATTATACGAGGAAACTTGAGATTTCAAGGGAAATTTCAATAAGAGATAATTAGAGCTAGAAGCGTTTCGATATAAAAGAGAAAGGAATTTCATGAGAAGAAATGGGTATATTTGAGGACTAGTGAGATAAAAGAATATGAGGAATTTTAAGGTATAATTGAGATTTACTATTGAGGGTATGGTGTATTTTGAGGAAAAGTCAGAATAAGGATAAACAAAGGAAGTGGGGATAATTAATGAAGTTTGTGTATTCTGTCTAAATTCTATCGTATTTTGATATTAAATGTTGAGACTCAAAAATATTGATGTATAAAACGTGATTGACTTAATGAAAAGGCTATCGTGTTAAGGGCGATACACTTACCTACTAAAGTTATAATATAACTAGATGCAAATCGCGTGATAAGAATATCGTGATGTGCAAATGAGTTAATTAATCATATAATTGTGTATATAGAAATGATGTATATTGTAACCCAAATTCGGGTAATTAATAAGGACTATTGTTATGTACAGAACTATGCCGCCTAGACGTGATAGTAGAGCGAATGCAATGGAAAATGAGAGAGACGAAAGAAGTCGAAATATAGAAGGTACTAGACTGAACGAAAATGCTCATAATGAAGAAAATCATGAAGAAGAAGAAGAGGAATCAACTGGCCAACAAAGGAATCCGGGAGGTGATCCCTTTGCCCAATTCATGGACTTATTAAGGCAGAATTTAGCGAATCCACAGAATCCCCAACAACCACCTATTCTCCCCAATCAGGCAGCTAATTCCTTTCGTGCCTTTAAGTCATTAAAACCCCCAGAATTTGAGGGAACCACTAACCCAGTAGTAGCCAGAGCATGACTAAAAGAAATGGAGAAAGCTTTCGAAATACTGAGGATAGAGGAAGATCAGAAAACAGTCTTTGCAGCCTATCTCTTAAAGGGAGAGGCAAATTACTGGTGGGAAGCTAAGAAGAACCTAGAAGAAGCGGGAGTGATAACCTGGGAGCGTTTTCACTAGGGTGTTCCTAGAAAATTCTTCTAGGTATTTAGAAAACCAAATGGAAATAAAGTTTCTGGAGTTAAAACAGGATAACATAACAGTGGCAGAGTATGAAACTAAATTTATAGAACTGTCGAGGTTTGTTCCCGAGTTTGTGCGTATTGAAGAACAACGAGCGAAAAGGTTTCAACAAGGATTGAAACCCTGGTTACGAACGCGAGTGGCACCATTTGAGTTGACTGATTATGTTGCAGTGGTTCAAAAGGCATCTATTATAGAGGCCGAGAGTGAACAGGCTCAAATAGGTCGGGAGAATAAGAAAAGAAGATTTGAGGGTCCGAAAGGAAGTTCAAGTGAGGGAAGCTACTTTAACAAAGGAGGTAGAGGACAAAAATCTCAATTTGTGGGAAAGTCGGGGGGTAACAAGACTACTAGTGAGACGGTGAATCAGGGTGGTAACTCGTCAGGAACATTTCAGTCCAATCAATCACGACCACCATTACCAGATTGTGACACGTGTGGTAAGAAGCATATAGGAGTCTGTATGGTGCTGGGAGTAACTTTTTTTAAGTGTGGACAAAAAGGACACTACCTTAACCAGTGCCCATCAACTGATACAAACCCTAAAAGAGATGTTAAGTGTTACCAGTGTGGGAAATTAGGGCACATTGCTAGAGATTGCCGTTCCGGTGGGTCATACGCGCCAGGACAGAGTGTGACTACTTCAAATAAGCCTACTGCTAGAGTGTACAACATGACCTTAGGGGAAGCGTTGACGAAACCAGATGCGGATACAGGTACTTGTTTTTCGATTTAAATTTTGTGTGTAAGTCTTTGGTTAAGGATCGACTTAATCAGTTAATGGAATAAATAAGTTTATAATATAGATAAGGAAAATCAGTATCTGTTAAAGGCTAGGAAACGTTAGGAAAAGAAAAGTAGGAGTGTTTTGGGAAAACACAAGCTCGTTGAGACAAACAGGAAATATATTATAGGTAGTATTTTCTACAATTGTTTTAAAGAATATTATTAGAGCTTATTTTCTGGAAAATTTTACAGAGATGAGATATAGGAATATTGAGGTGTTAATATTTATGTCATGATAGAGATCAGAAGATGGTCAAACCATAAGTGAGATACACTACCATTCAGAAAAGGTCAATGTGGTGGCGGATATCTTCGTCGAAAGTGGAAGGAGAGACGAGATAACATGGAATGACTGGAAACAGGAGGAGATTTGTGAGGAAAAGACATTAAAAGTACTGCTATTGATAAACTAAATGGCATGTTGATGAATGACAAGGAAGTTATGTTGGTGTATTTCTGCGTAAACAAGATAGAGATATTACGAAAGGAAAAGGATAGAGGAAATAGGGTGGAAGTTAGAAGGTGTGAATGAGAAAGATACCCATGGACATTTTCAACATGATTCCGGGACGGAATCCTTTTAAGGGGGGAAGACTGTAATAACCCTAACTTTAGCAATGCTACAGTAATCACATGAATAGTAAAATTTGAGGATTTAGGGAAATGGTATGTAGGTACTCTATATTGGAGATGGAAAATGAATAAACAGAAACCATATTAGTGTTGTACATTGAAAATAAGTGACTCGAAATGACGATAGATTCCAGAAATTCCTGAATATGGATTTTTAGGATTTTGATTTCGAATAAGCTTTTTTTTTTGATATTAGGGAGCATAGAAACCCTATAAGAATTATATATTGAGGGATTAGTGAATTTAGATTAAACCAAGGGATTATTAAGTTAAGAGAATACCAAAGGAAATTGGATTCGTAAATGATTTCGAAAACCACTGAGATAATGAGGTATACTCGAAACGAACCACGATTAGACGAGTATGGAAACCAAGCAACCAAGATTAGTAATCTAACAAGGATGCATACCACATTATGATTATCCAATATTATTAGCATAATACTTAGAAAATAAGGAAATGAGAATATTAGATCATCCTAATGACATCACTAATGACATCACTTTCCACTAACTTCTTTTAAGGGACAAATTAGTCATTTAGCATGGTTTTATACACTAAATATCTTCCAATCTTCCACCATACTCTAGAATTAATAAGTGATTAGCTAGATAAGATCAAAACCAAGAGCAAAACTCTCTCCCCCACCTCATTTCATCAATTCGGCCAAACAGTAACAGCCTACTTAGAACAGGCATATCTCCTTCGTTTCTCAGCCAAATTTTGCATTCTATAGCTTTTTGGAAAGCCCATGAGATAATCTATAACTTTTATTTCACAATGTTTGTCCAGAAAAACAAGGTAAGGGCCTCGTTTTTCATGTTCTTTCAGCTGGGTTTTAGAACTCCGAAAATCTCTAAGTATGTTCTTGATGTTTCTTGTTAGTTTAAGGTGTTATAAGGTTATATCAAGGCTTCTCAAGGACTACAAGCCTTTGTTAAATGTTGTTAAAGCTTCAAGGCAGGTATAAACCCTAACCCCTTTTTATTATGTGAGTTTTAGTGGTGTTAATGGATGATGTGTGGTTAAAAGTGATTATTGTGATGTTAGCTAGCATAAATTTTGATTGATTGTTGGGTGATGGTATTGAGGCCTCACCACTGATTATATGGATTATGAGGATGTAATATTGATGTGTATGGAGTGGTGGATGATTATATGGCTTGGTTGTGATGGAATGGTTTTTGGAATGTCCGAAATATAGCCGTTATAATGTCCGATTGTCGTTAGACCAAGAAACTGCCCTGTTTTTGGACCCTATACCCATACGGTACCTTACTGTCCAGACCCCTAAGTGACCATGATGAGATATAGCTTGGTTCATAGATTCGTTTTGATATAAGGTGCGTTAAAATCTGATGAACGGTTTAGGAGAAAAGTCAATTTTAGTGAAAGACGTTTGAAAGCCGAGAAAACGTAGTTGTACCAAATTTGAGGATATAACTACCATACTTAGACATTCTTAAAAATTATAAAATTTTGGGATATGGTAGTAGGGTAGTCAAAGAGGCATTACCAGTTGGCCCTATGGTAAAATTCGAAATCCATATTTTCTGAGAATTTTTACAGTTAAGTGTGGTCGTTAAGGGAAATGGTGAAAAACCCTGAAACTTTGATTGAGTTTATAAATGGTTAAGTTCTTGAACCTTTAGGGTAATAGTGATATGTTAAACATATTAAAGTGTCAAGGGTATTGTTATACAAGAGTGAAGTGAGTAAGAGATGTGGTATTCTAACGACGGTCCTTTTCGTGTTTATAGAAACTTGGGGAGAGCCACGAGCCATACCTTCAGGACATCGAGATCGAGGCAAGATCTTTTCTATCCCTACTTGGAAAATTATTATCTTCAAAGAAACTTGATTTCTTGGAATATATATACATGTGATGCTATTATTACTATATTGTGAAGAAATTGTCTTCCTTGAGTATTTATATTAAAAAGAAAGGTATATGAAGATGTATATGAATATGAATATGGATATGAGTATGAGATGGATATGAATATGGATATGAGTATGAGATGGATATGTATAAAGATGATTATGCATGAAGTGAACATGCCTTATGATTAAGAGAATATGAGAGAATGGTATCAGTTGTTATCTAAAGTAAATAAAAGAATGGTATCAGTTGTTATCTAGGGTTAGATGGTTTAATAATATTTTGTTGAAAATAATCTTTAAACATTTGTGATTTAATAAATATTATTTGATTATTACTTTCAAAATAGTTAGAATATTTTATGCATATAAAAGCGTCTTTGATTTCATTGAATACAAAGGAGATGTCTGAGTCATAATTAAAGTATTATGACATATGTTTTAAAGGTGATGATATATGTGAATGGAAATGTGAATGGAAATGTGAATGGAAATGTGAATGATATGTGGAAATGAAAGCGAGAAAATGGAAATGTGGAATGATATTTTATAAAGGGAATAATGATTTGACAAAAAGGGGGATTGCAACAGACTTGCGTAAGTGGTTGTGTCAGGGCTGTGTGCGACACAGTCCAGCATTTATTATTTTTATTACGGCACGAAGATGCCAAGGGAGGATGTTAGCAGGTGGCCTTCCTCCAGGGATGATCTTCATTCCTTCTACCGGTAGTAAAAAGAGAGCAGGTACGATTATGCGACTGATCACCGTCCTAACGTATCAGACGACAGCAGATATCCCCAATGTTTTTGAAAAGAAAGGACTGATAATGGTTTTTAGATCTGTATTCTGAAAAAGGAAAATGGTATGAAATGATGGAATTGTTTTTACAATAAGAAGAGAAACTTATTTTATAGTATTTTTATATAATTGTTGTATAAATAGGGAAATGGAAAGATTGTATTGAGAGATGATGTGCAGATGATATTTTATCTTGAAATATTATGCTGAGGTGATGTAATGGTTTTTAATTATTATAGAAGAAAAACTAATATTATATTAGAAGAGAAGTTGATATTAGAATGCTATATATTTCTTTTAGTATAAAAATATTTGGAAGAAGTAGTTATCAAATAAAAATAAATTCTTTTTATAATAATTATGATTTGTCTTCTGTTTATTATATAGATACATTTATATTTCTTTTGAAGCTAGTTTATAAAATTTATCTTGCTGAGCTATTATAGCTCACTCTTGCTATTTATTTATATAACAGCTAGATCAGGTGCTGAAACGTCGCAGTACAACCCGGAAGAGGGTAAAGGGAAAGTTTACCTTATGAGAGAGTATCGACACCTGTTCTCAAGGTAGTATATACTTATATATGGGTATAATAGATGGTATTCTGGGATTGTAACAATAGTTTATCTTTAACTGCTATCATTTATGGATGTTGTTCTCTGAGCATATGACTGGTGTGTGTTAATATTAAAGTGTGTGGTCTATTGTGTGAGTTTTATTATGCATTTATATTCCAGCTGCCAAGAGTAGAATTTTAATGAAATGGAAATTGGACCGTGATGACCTGGATCCATGACCCCGGATCTAGGGACGTCATATCTAACCTCTCCTAACAAATTTAATAACATAGTCACTGTGCTACATTGCATTTTGAGTTTATTTTCAAAATTTTATTAGATATGCCACATATTCTCCTCTTATCCTAAGTTTTTTTATGATACTTGTATTTTTTTTCGATTGAATATATATGACCCAAGTTCAATCCCCACCAACCAAAAAATTCAATTCGAATTAAAAAAATTTATTACTATATATTAAACTTCAACACAAGTACAAAATTTGATAATTTAATGGTTGTGAAGTTCCGATTTTACCCCTATATTTTAAAAAATTATAAAAATGTCATCCTTTAATAATTATGTAAAAGGTAGTGAATTATGTTTTTGTTGGGATTCAAACCACCGACCTTTTTCTATCAAACTCATGTCATAAGCAACTTTGCTACACTCAATTTTATGCTTTGTTTAAAAATCCTATAAGATAAATCACATTTTCTCTTCTTGTATATTCCTCATTTATTATTATTTTTGAGTAAGTAAAATATTAATTTATATTATTTCTAGAATATTGTATTGATAAAATAAAAAAAAATATTCTAATCGATTGAGTATACTGTACAATTCTCTTTTGCCATTTTAGATAATTGATATAAAAACAAAATTTTAGATTATACATACTGTAATCAAATACAGAAAAAGAGATTTATTTACATGCGTATTCATGTAGATATTAAATTCTTGAAATAAAATTTGGTTTGAAGAAATATGTAAATTTTAGTTATCAAATCATACATAATTAATAATTGCATCACATTACTTTTAGGTATATAAAAATTTAAATATATGAATTATATTATGGAATTTTGGTCGACCAACTATTTAAACTTTCAATGAATTAAATATATGATTGGTCTAAAAACATAAATATTTAAACATACGCGAAAAATAATTGAAATTATGTTAAAAAGATGAGAACTCTAAAAATAATTGAAAAATTGATCTATGTCATATATAAAAAAGTAACATAATTAACATTAAATAAAATAAAAAAAGATATAAATTTTCAAATCATAAATATTACAAAACTACAATAAGTATTTATAATGATCAATTAGACTATAACTCGATTATAAAGTATGGGTTATATGAATTTTTATATAATATGACAAATTGATCAATATAATATATAATGATTGAGCACTTAGATCAGTATACGATAAAATTAAAAAATTTGATTGTAAATTTCATATACATGCATGGATCATTAAGGTCATTTTATCATATTTAACATCAACTGAAATATTTATAAAATTTTAAAATTGAGTTAAAAATAATTCAGAATATAAAATTAAAAAATGGTAAAATTACAAAATAAAAATCAAAATATTAGATAAACTAGTCAATTTATCCGCGCTTCGCGCAGTTTATAAATTTTTATTTTTAAAATATTGAAAATAGATAAAATAATTTCTATTATTCTTAAAAATTGATTGGTCTCTTATGAATTTTTTAAAAAGAAAATAATTTAAAAACAGTTTACATGAATTATTAATTAGTTGAAAAAGACTCTCATTATATATCTAAAATATTGATCATCTTAAACAAATCACAAATATATATATAAAAAAATTATAATACGAATGTAATCTGTTAGATATTGATTCAAGTGATGATCAGGATCTGGACTACTGATCAGATACTGATGCTCACGTCATCAGTAATGCACCGTCAGGATTGGGTTATCATCAGGATTGGAAGCTGATCAGAATTTCATGAGGATATACATCAGTCCAGGAATCTAGGAAGATTGACATGTCGGTTCCTGATTTATAGGAACGCAGCTATCATTCAAGATATGTACTAAGAAACGTATGTAATTGATTTGATATATCTTGTAATTGATAGTGTATCTGTGTACTGTATATAAACACAGTTTAGGTTTTACTTAATTGTAATCGCTTACACGAATCATCTTGTAACCTAGCAGCTCTCAAGAACATAAGAATTTCTTGAGAGAGTTTGTAACAGTTTATATCAGATTTAATAAAGCTGTTATTTACTCATACTTGTGTTATTATTTCTGTTTAAGTCGAAAATCTTATACAATTGTATTCAGCCCCCCTTCTACAATTGTTAATTACTGGGCAACAATTGGTATCAGAGCAAACTGATTAATTACAATCAGAAACGATCTTAATATGTCGACAAGCAAGTATGAAAGTATTAAAATCCCTGTTCTCAAAAATGCTGAATACCCCACATGGAGGGTAAAGATGTTGATGTATCTGGAGGCAACTGATCCTAACTATCTCGATCGAATATATGATGGACCATATATCCCTAAGAGACTGGTTGCTAGAACAGATACTATACCTGAGCACTATGTTCAGAAGACAAAGGCTGAATGGACTCCTGAGGAAAAGGCTGAAGTACACAAAGATGCAAAGGTGAAGAACATTCTTCATAATAGCCTTGATGCTGTCATGTCAAATAGAGTGATAGCATGTAAAACTGCTAAGGAAATCTAGGAAACTTTGGAGACTCAATGCCAGGGTACTGAATCTATCAAAAGGAACAGAATGGATCTGTTGATTCAAGAGTACGAGCAGTTTGATGCAAAATCTGATGAGAGCCTCACTGATCTGTATGATAGATTTCTGAAACTATTGAATAATCTATCTCTAGTGGGTAAAAAGTATGAACCAGAAGACTCAAATACAAAGTTTCTTAGAGCTTTACCTAAGGAGTGGGATACTAAAACCTCTATCATTAGGCATCAGTATGATCTTAATGTTGTATCTCTTGAAGAAGTCTATGGGATGCTAAGAACCCACGATCTTGAGGTTCAACAAAGGAAGAATAAGAAGACCAACAAAGCAAAGGCTGTTGCTTTGAATGCTGAATCAAAATCAAAAGAAAAAAGTATGGAGGTTTCAAGAAGGAGAAGTAGAGTCGTTGAGTCCAATACTGATGACTCATCATCAGATCCTGACGCAAATCTTGATACTGATACTGATAATGACTCTACTAATTCTGATATGATGGAAATGGTTGCTATGATAGTCAAGGGTTTCAAGAAGATGAAGTTCAGAAAGGCTAGAAGACAAGGCAACTTTCAGAAGAAACCTGTCAATACTGACAAGAACAGGTACAAGAAGAATGAAAACAAAAGCAGCAAGTTTGACAAGTCAAAAGTCAAATGCTACAACTGTGATGGAATGGGTCACTTTGCAACTGAATGCGAAAAGGCCAAAACCAAAGCTCTTATCTCATCTAGCAAGGATTGGATGGACTCTTCCTTAGACTCTGAAGAGGAAAAAGTGAACTATGCATTAATGGCAAATGTGAATGAGATTGCTGCTCCTGAAAATAAGGTACCTGAAGTTATTTTTGATTTTGATACTGATAATGTCTCTGAGTTAAGATCTTTCTTAAAGTCTCTGCATATTAGCTTTAAAAGTCAATCTTTTGAAAATTCTAGAATAATATCTGAGATGTCAGAATTGACTAAAAGAAATGATCATCTAGAAGCTGAGTTACTCTTCATGGAAGAAGTACAAAATGAATGTGATAAGGCTAAGCACATTAAGCTAGAAATGGAGTTTAAATGTACTACACTTGAAAAGGAACTTAATGAAGCTAATGAGAAACTCAGAACCTGGACACACTCTAGAAAGAAAACACACGAACTTATCACAGATATGAACTGGAAAGAGGGTCTAGGTTATAAACCAGAGGACAAAAAGAAGAATAAAGGTAAAGTTGTTACTGCTGAAACAACAAAATCAGGAAGAGTTGTTGTGAATGAGTCAACAAATCCAAAAACCTATAGACATGTAATAGACAGAACAAAGACCAAATTAAAACCTGTTAAGTATGTGTATCCAGAAAATCCCAACTCTACTTTAGAAAAGGGATCTACTTCTACACAAAATTCTAAGTCTAAATTTGTCAAAAATATAGGTCTTTTGTCTAAGAAACAACTCAGAGACAGAATCTGTGAAGCGATAGATAGAGAGAAAACCACTAATGATAAGAGGAACAGGAATGGTAAAATTGGAATAAACAAAGAGAATAATTATAAGTATATTCCAAATGCACCAAGGAAAACATGCTTTAATTGTGGTAACTCTAATCATCTTGCTATTGATTGTAGGAGGAGTAAAAAGAAGGCTACTGTAGTTCCTAAGTCTGACATTAGGAATAGATCAGTATTTTATAAACCACAGAATCCTTGTTTTCACTGTGGCAGTAAATGGCATTCTATCTATACATGTGAAGAATACCATAGTTTATACTACAATTATTATGATCCCTTGCCAAAATTTAATAAAAGTGCAAATTCTGGTAGAACAAAGAGTCTGAATACTAAGCATGCGTCTGTTAATTCTGATAATGACAAAGCAAATTCTGATGGATTTAAATCTGATAGAACTACTTTTGTTAAAAAGACTTCTGCTGCTAATAGTGTTAAATTGCATGCAAAAAGAACCCAACAAGTGTGGGTTCTTAAAAATTATAACTGATCTCTTTGTGTTTCTGATTGCAGGGTAAAAAGAAAAATGTGTTAGTCATGGATAGTGGATGCTCTGTGCACATGACTGGAAACAAAACCTTGCTATCATAATTTGAGGAGAAAGCTGGCCCAACAGTGTCTTATGGAGATGGCAACATTGGACAAAATTTGGGATATGGCAATATAATCATTGGAAATGTCATCATTGAAAAAGTAGCTCTGGTGAAAGGACTCAAACACAATCTGCTAAGTGTTAGTCAAATCACAGACAGAGGTTATCATGTCAACTTTAATGATACTCACTTTAAAGTGATCAGTAAAAAACATCTGGAAGGAGTGTCTTGACTGGTCAAAGACGTGGTAACATTTATGAAGCCAATGTCTACACCAATACTGATGGTCCCTCAACATATCTCATCAGTAAAGCAACAGTAGATGAAAGTTGGAATTAGCACAATAAGCTTTCTCATCTCAACTTCAACATCAATGAGTTGGTTAAGAAAGATTTGGTGAGAGGATTACCAAAGGTGTTGTATACTCCTGATGGACTCTGTGATGCTTGTTAGAAGGCTAAACAGAGAAAGATATCATTCAAGAGTAAATTTGAATCCTCGATTGATGAACCATATCATATGCTACATCATGACTTGTTTGGACCAGTCAACATTATGTCCATCAGTAAGAAAAGGTATACTCTAGTCATTGTTGATGAATATACTAGATTTACCTGGGTGTATTTTTTGCACAGAAAAGATGAAACTGCAGAGATACTTTTGGACCATGTAAGACTCATTGAAACTGGCACAAAGTACAAAGTCAAGATTCTAAGAAGTGATAATGGAACTGAATTCAAGAATTCAGTAATGGAAGAGTTCTGCAAATACAAAGGAATAGTTCAACAATTCTCTGCTCCTGGCACACCCCAACAAAATGGAGTAGTTGAAAGGAAGAACAGAACTCTTATTGAAGCTGGCAGAACAATGTTGGAGGAAGCTAAACTACCTATATATTTCTGGGCAGAAGCAGTCAACACAGTATGCTACACTCAGAACATTACTCTAATCAACAGACATGGTGTCACTCCTTATCAAATGATTAAAGAGAAGAAGCCAAGTCTGAAACATTTGCATGTGTTTGGTTGCAAGTGCTTTGTTCTTAAACCTCATCCTGAACAGCTAGGAAAATTTGAAACCAAAGCTGATGAGGGCATTTTTATTGGCTATCCAACTTCAAGAGCCTTTAAAGTATATAACCTAAGAACAAGAACAGTCATGGAGTCTATCAATGTTTCTTTTGATGATAAGAAGATAACAGGAATTGCTGAAGACTCACATGACAGTTTGATCTTTGCAAATGAAGCTACCAAGAATTCTGATGAAGTAATGTCAGATACTGATACTCCATCAGATCTTGATGATCGACCAATGCCTGATGAAACACCAGTTACTGATGATGATTCAAATAATGCAAATGTTGAGGGGGAGCAACAGCAAAATACCATCAGTACTGATACAACTCAACCATCAGGAGGAGAATCATCAGAAACAGATTCAAGTGATATTCCTGATAGCACTTCATGAGGAGATAGCACTATCTCAGGGGGAGCTTCTAATAATTCTAGTTCTTTTGAAGATAACACCAATCAAGGGGGAGCATCCAACTCAAGAAATGATTACCATCAGCAAGGAAATGGACCAAAAGCCATACTCCTGATTTAATTATTGGGAATCCTGATGCAGGTGTTAAAACCAGAAGTGCAACACAAAATGAATTCCTCTATAATAATTTTCTGTCAAAGGAGGAGCCTAAGAAAGTTGAAGATGCACTCAAGGATGCTGATTGGGTTATAGCAATGCAAGAAGAACTAAATGAATTTGAAAGGAATGAAGTCTGGAAACTAGTACCAAGACCAAAAGGTAGATCAATTGTTGGTACAAAGCGGGTGTTCAGAAACAAGACAGATTCAGATGGCACTATTGTGAGGAATAAAGCAAGACTAGTTGTAAAGGGGTACTCTCAACAGGAAGGAATAGACTATGATGAGACTTTTGCTCCTGTTGCAAGGCTAGAAGCCATCAGAATTTTTCTGGCATATGCAATTCAAAGTTTTCCAGATGGATGTTAAAAGTGCTTTTCTGAATGAAGAATTGGAAGAGGAGGTATATGTTGAACAACCTCCTGGTTTCATTGATCCTAAATATCCAGATCATGTCTATAGATTGGATAAAGCACTTATGGACTAAAGCAAGCTCCAAGAGCCTGGTATGAAACTCTGGCTCAATTCTTACTGGAAAGTGGTTTCAAAAGAGGTACAATTGATAAAACCTTGTTTTATTTGAATCATGGGAAGGACTTGCTGTTAGTTCAGATTTATGTTGATGATATCATTTTTGTGTCAACTAACCCCAAATTGTGTGAGAAGTTTTCAAAGCTAATGCAGTCTAGATATCAAATGAGCATGATGGGAGAAATGAGCTATTTCTAAGGTCTGCAAGTTAAACAGACTGATGATGGAATTTTCATCAATCAGTCAAAATACACAAAGAATCTATTGAAGAAGTTTAATATGCAAGATAGTGCTACTGCTACAACTCCCACAGCTACAGCTATAAAGCTTGATCCTGATCAAGGTATTGAGGTAGATGTAACTAACTACAGAGGTATGATTGGCTCACTTTTGTATCTAATAGCTAGCAGACCATATATCATGTATGCAACCTGTCTATGTGCAAGATTTCAAGCAAACCCCGAAGAACCACATCTCATTGCTGTTAAAAAGATTTTCAGATACTTGAAAGGCACTCCATCACTTGGCCTTTGGTATGCTAGAGAGTCTGACTTTAATCTATATGGTTACTCAGATGTTGATTTTGCAGGATGCAAAATAGATAGGAAAAGTACTTCAGGCAGTTGTCAGTTTCTTGGAGGAAGACTAGTTTCTTGGTTTAGTAAAAAGCAAAAGTCTATATCCACATCAACTGCAGAAGCTGAGTACATAGCTGCAGGAAGCTATTGTGCTCAGATCATGTGGATGAGGAATCAGCTAATGGACTATGGTTTGTCATATTCAAAAATACCTATTTATTGTGATAATCAAAGTGCTATTGCTATGACAGGAAATCCAGTTCAACATTCTCTTACTAAGCATATCAGTATCATATATCATTTCATAAGAGAACAAGTAATGGAAGGGACAATCGAACTCCACTTTGTTCCTACTGATCGACAGCTGGCTGATATATTCACCAAGCCACTACCTGAAGCTACTTTTACAAAATTGGTGAATGAATTGGGAATGTTAAACTATGAAAGTTTCTGAGAACAAGGGGAGACCAAATACTGATGAGTGTCAGATCCTGATGAATGTCGAATACTGACGAAAAATCAATCCTGACGTTAGTCAAACATCAGATCCTGATGCAATGGTTTGGTTATCAGTACAATATGTATACTTTAAGTAATCCCTAATTGTTCTATTCCTGATTTAACTGTGGTTATTGTTGATGAATTTGTTACTTACACGATTACTTTAATTAGTTTTCATTTTTACTTCTTTGATTTAATTCTTTGAAGAATAGTTCATAAACATAAAAAAAATTGCAGAACACATTGAATAAGATTAGAGAAATAGGATTCCTCATTAATAATAAGAAAAAGATTACATGCAAATATTATACCTTTTTTTGTTCTCTCTATCTACTAACCTATTCAACAGGAAAATAAAAAGTGAAGTCCAAACCACTCTATTGTTAGCAGCCATCCCAGATCCCATCTTTGCCACTTTGTTTGGGTGGAAGTTGAAGGGATAAGGTTATTTTTGCTGACATATTCATTAACAATGGTTGGTGGTGTTGGATGAAGATGCCTTAGAGGAAAGCCATGTTAATGTTGCTTGAAGAGCAGCATCGATGTCGATCACTCTTGCAAGCCTTTCTCTCTCGATTTCTTCAAGACTAGCATCCATCTGCAGCCACAAAGTTTCAAGCTACCTTTCCCAGTCAAAGGCATCAAACTCTTCACCAGTATAACTGAAGATATCTCTGTTCTCTACGAGATGGAGATTCTTTTCCTTGATGGTAAGTTTTGACATTGTTTAACGGTGTGTTGTGTGAGGGTTTTTGATTTTCAGGAGATAATGAAGGATTAAAGGGATAGTGGACAAGTCTCTAGGTGTTAAATAGAGATGGGTAATTAACGAAGTACTCAAATGCTTCGTATTCTGGTTTTTAATGGTTCCAGGTATTTTAGGAGAGTGTTATTTAATTTTTTTAATCAAATATTTTATTGTTATATTCACAAATGCACTTCTTAAAAATACGAGCGCGTGTATTTCACTCACTGATAGATATAGATACACAACGTGTCATATACGGTCACCACTCTCTCACGTTGCACAAATCGATTACTGACACCTGTTTTTGAGAAATTATTAGTTGTCTAAAATCAATTTAGTTCACTAAACTGATTCATTATTCTCAAAACTATCAGTATTGTCCTTTTCTCTGCGCGAACATAAACCCTAGTTGCTCAAAATTATCAATCTCTCTTTGTCACACCAAAAATGGAGAATTCATCATTTGTAAACAATAAGGTTGTTATCAATGGTGTCACTTTTGCTCCCAACAATTATGTTGTTGTTCTTGACCATCAGGAACTATCGAATGATTTTCATATCATTCAGGATTTCTTGGTGTCTAGTCCGATTCATTATGCTTTAACGGCACCCGCCAAAGTCTCTTTCAAGTGTGTAATGCAGGTTTGGAAGACCGCTGTCTTTGGTGTACTTGAACCTTCAGGAAGGCCTAACCTGACCTTTACACACAATGGAGTTACACATCATGTTACTCCAGAAGTAGTTGTTGAAGCTCTGCACTTACCTTCTCTAAATGGTAAGACTCCTGCAACAATTTCTGATGCTTCTTTGTTGGAGTTTGCTACGAGTCTTGGTTACAATGGAGAACCAAGAAAGTTTGGAGAGTTATACAGAACTAAGCTAAAGAAGGAATGGAATTTCTTCTTTGATACCATCAGTAGGTGCTTCTTGAACAAAGTCTCTAACTTTGATGCACTACCGACTGCTTCAGTTCACATTGGGTACTCTCTAATCCATGATACTGTATTTGATTATGGGTCTTTCATTCTGAAAGCATTAAATGCTAGGAAAACAGATAAATGTGGTTATTACTGTTTCATTAGATTTTTTCAATTAATATTCTCTCATTTATGTCCCAATGTTGAATTTGAAAATGATACAGTATTGCCTATCTTTAAGATTTCAGAAAACAATATCAAATCTTTGGTTAAATCAGATAAGGCAAATGGTTTTGAGGGAAATCCATATATTCCTAAGGGGGTCTAGCTTCTCTTGAAAAAGAGATTGCCTGAACTTTATGGCCCAGCCACAAGTGCTATGGGACAGGATCAAACACATCCTGTTCCTGACACAAGCACACATCATAAATAGTTACCTAAACAGTCAACCACCTCTGATGTCTCTCAAAAGACATCAGTTGTAAAAGAAAAGAAGTCAGCTAGATCTGATGTGTCTGGCAGACAATCAGGATCAAAGGATTTCTCCATTTCAACCCTCACTAAAAAGAAGTCACAAGGAGGTAAACAAGAAGTTCAGATTGATGAATCTTTGATTAAGGCTGGAGCATCTAAAGAAACAGGTGAAAAGAGGAAGTTTTTGCAACAGGTCTCTGATTCGGATAGTGATGATGACAAGACTATCTCTAAAATCATGAAGAAAAAGGAAATTGCTGCTCCTGTTACTGCTGAATTGGTTAAGCCAATAAAGCAAAAGAAAAGAAGAAGAATAATCAACAAGAGTCAGTACTATATTCCTGAAGATATGCAGCATCTTAATGATGATATTGATCTTGATGAATCATCATTTCTTGATATAACTGTTCTTCCAGATATCTCTACTCCTGATACATCACCTGTAAAGACTGTTGAGATTACTGATTCTTCAGCACCTACATCTCCTAAGAGAAGAATAATTGAGATGTCTGTGGATGAAGTAAATGCTATTGCTACTCAGCTTGGTCATAAATCAACACCTCTTCAGATAAAGAGACAAGTTAAAGCAAAGGTTTTTAGTAGACTGAAGAAACAGAGGATCACTTCACCTCTAAAAGGATCAAGCACACAAGAACCTGAACTTCAAAGGAGTTCAGAAGCTATTGAAGATCCAGTCCCACAAGAACCACCCACTCAAAGTGTGGGTGCAGACATTTTTGAAGGAATGGTCCCACAAGAACCACTTTCTCAAAGGGAAGGTGAAGACAAGAACATTCCTGCCCCACAAGAACCATCTTCTCAAAGTGAAGATGCAGGCAAGCTCACATCAGCACAGGAGATTTCTAACACTGCATTTGAGGGAAGCACACAAGAACCTTTGACTCAAAGTGTTAAAGCAGCTTCACAACCTCAGACTACACAAGAACCATTGGTAGCAAATACTGATGCAAGTCATTCTCCAGTTGCAGATGTCAATCCTGATGAAAGTATTTCTAATCTAAATATTCCACTGCTCATTGAACCACTTTCATCAAGACCAATGGAATCTATCTCAACTTCATCAAGTAACACTTCTATCTCTGCTTCTCTTACTGATAGTATGATTACAGATAGACCTAAGACAAGGGATACCTCTATTTGTATGACTTCAGTCCACTCTTCTCAGCCACCTCTTATTTCTTTGAATTTGTTGATCCAGAACCTTTCTTGTGAGAAAGAGAGTGAACATTTAGAGAAAAAGAAGAGTGAAGAGAGGCAGTCTCCAGAACTGGCAAAAGGAGAGGTAGAACATAGTGAGAAGTTTCAAACTTCCAGTGAGGTAGCAGTTACTATTGAAAGTAACTTAGGTAATGTTGTGAGAAGTGATGAGATCACTTTAGAAAAATAGAGAGATTTAGGAATTGTTTCTACTCTGAATGTAGGTTTTCAGGATACAACAGTATCATCTGCTGTTGATTTAAAAATGAAAGGAGTTATGAATCCTGAAGACAATGTGGATGATAAAATTCCTGAGGCTAATGATAGCTCAGATGATGATGATGATGATGATGATGATGATGCTGATAATGATCCTGAAGCGGCTCAGCTTAATGGTGTCATGAAAGCAAGTCTAGGATCTACTTATGGATCATCTAGTCAGTTTATGGAGTCTATGGGTAAATCTACAGCTGCTCAAGTTGAGATCATAGGAGATTACAACAATCTTCTTCCTAAACATATTCAAGCTTCCAGAAGATCTGAATGGTATACTGAGTGGAATCAGCCTTCTGCTGATATAAATTTCAATAATGCACTTTTTCACTCCAGACATATAGCTACTAAGATTTCTGATCATAATCTCAAATCTCATCTGAAGACAACAACTATTCTGGCAAAAGGGCTGAAGGATGAAATTAATTCTGTCAAGCGTGATAATGAAAAATTTCATGCTCAGTTTGTTAAGGATTATTCTGAAATTGCCACTGCTAAACAGCTTCAACGTTTAAGCACTGCCTTCACCACAAGGATGGATACCTTGGCAGATAAGGTTGTCACTATGTCCTCAAGGATGACAAATATTGAAGATTCTCTACAACTTATCTTATCCTTATTGACTGATCCTGATAATGCTACTGATGTCAAAAAGGGGGAGAAGGTAGTCAAAACAAAATGCACACCTGATCTAGTTGTAAGAAATGATGATGATACTTCTGGAAATGATGGTGGTGCTCAGTCATATGAACCAGGAACCTCTGATGCTGCTTTGGTAACAAGGAGAAGTCAGTCACAAACTCAAACCAAACGGTCAACTCATGTTTCTGAATCTGGGAAGAGAACAGTAAGAACAAAGGTGCAATCTCGAATCCTGACAGAAGAACAATTTTTGTCACCTGGTCAAAGTCAAAGGCAAACACTTCCCACAATTCTTGAAGGTGATGAAGATTTTCTAATTACTGATGTAGAAGATGCTCCACATCTATTTGAGAAGATTACTACTGGGACAGGTGATAGTGAAATTGTATATCACACTAGTGCTAAGGTTCATCAGTATCATGCTGAGAAGGCACTTGCTTTAACTTCTGAAGAAAATCCAAATATGACTACTGATGAGATCTTAGAAGAACAAAATAGGATTCTTGAGGAGATTGCTAGACAAAAAGAATCTCCTCTGCAAGAAGAGGAAGAGGCAGAGGAGGTAGAAACAGAGGAAGAGGAAGAAAGCCTATTCAAACAAGTTCAAGAAAGACAAGGTCTAGTGGAATAACGATTGAGGAGATACTTGAAGATTCTCAGAAAGTAAAGAAGAAGAAATCTCCGTTACTTCTTACACTGACTCCAGATAACAAATTTAATGTACCTGAAGAAGCTACTGATGAAAGACTACAGTTAGCTAGAAGAGGTAAAGTTACTGTGAGGACTACTCAATCTGCTGTTCCTGATTCTAATGAAGCTGAAATCTTGAAAGAACTTGAGGTTATGATTCTTGCTGATGTGGTTGAAATTCACAATCTGGAAGTTGATGAACAAGAAAAGGAGGCCAGAAAAAGAGCAAAAGATACTGAGGTTGAAGAAACCAAAAAGTACTTGGAAGATCTGGCTGGTTTAAATAGATTATTGTGGTATGATCGAAATAGACTTGTTCCAGAACAGCAACAGAATGATACACCAGTAATAGGAAAGAAAAGCAAGAAATGGAAGAACAGAGTAAGCAACTATAGAGAGCCATTTGTTTTCAAATCTGTTGGATTAATTACTGGACCTTCACTGATTGAGTCTGATGAATCTTCATTGATTGCTAAAGCTGAATCTGTTGAATCTACTGAATCTCTGCCACTGTGGACGAGTATGCAATCTGGTTTGAAGGGTTTAGAACCTGGAACAAGAGGAGGTATTGGATTTCATAATGCAGAAGTTGTTTTTATATCTCAAACAGATCAACATTTTCTTGTTAAAAGGATGGCTTAATGACCTTTTAGCCCTTGAAGTTTTATACGAAATACCTATCAGCCCTCAATGTTTCAAAATGTTCCTTTTAGCCCCTGAAGTATTCGTAAAGGTCCAATTAACCCTTGTACCGGTACAAAAAATTGTAACGGTACGTATCGGATGGGCAAAATAGACATTACATGTGTCCGTTACAATTTTTTTTTAATTTGTACCGGTATAAGGGTTAATAGGACCATTCCTGATACTTCAGGGGCTAAAAGGTACAACATATTAAACTTGAGGGTTTGATGGGTACAAAAGGTCATTACTATATCTACTAGTTTAATTCAGTTACCACTATCTCCATACCACTCGAGTAAGACTTACATACGCTAACGTTTAATTCAGTTACATGCTATTAATTTGAAATTTGAAAAAAATAAAATTTTATTATAGATTTTTGAAAATTGTAATTCGATATTTGAAGTATTAAGTATTTAAATATTCTATTTTAATAATGTCTATTTTTTATAAAACTCTCGTAGCACTAACGTGTACTACGCTCATGCGATTTTAAAGAAGTATGTATATCCATATGTATAGATTTGTGTATATATATTATACAATTACAATGGATTACAAATAATTCTAACGATTAATTATGTAATTATTATTAAATAAAAATAGAGAAACATTAATTAAAATTTAAAACATGGTTTGTAAATATGTCCTATATATATTTAAAATTCCAAATCTATCCTAAAATCAGTTTTTCATTCAAATTTTAACAGAAAAAGACCATTGTACCCTTTTTAATCAAATTTATTTTAAAATATAATGTCTCACAAAAACATGATTTGTTTAATTTAGATTATAAATTTTAATATTTTATTTGGTTAAGGGTGCCCCTGGCGGGGCCTGTGTAAGAAAAAAACAAAATAAAAAATTTATTTTATGGTTAAAATTAAAAAAAGCACCCCTGACTGGTTTGTACTAAAAAATATAAAAAAATATTATTTTTAGTTATTAAAATTTTAGTATACTTATAATAGTAATTAATTAATAAAAAAGGGTATATTGTTCTCTCTAAAACTTAAAAACTGATAATGGGACATATAATTAATAAATCAATAAGATGAGACATATTTGCAAAATGATTTCTTAATTTGGGACATATCATACAAATTTCCCATAAAATTTTTACCTCCAAAGCATTATTACAGTGTAGAGTTTAATTCGAATAAAAAAAGATTAAATTTTCGATAAATTCACCGTTGCAGCTTGCAAGTTTTTAGATGGAGTTTATGATTACCTTTTGCCATTTAATAAAAAAAATTATTGATCTTTGAAATATACATTCGAACATGTGTTCTTCAAATTTTAATAATTTTGTTTTTGTAATACTACTAGCTTAAAACCTGTGCGATGCACGGATGTTCTTTAATATAATGGAAACTTTTTTTTAATTTGAATTAAAAAATTTAAGACATGAATTTTGCACGCTTAAAATTTTAAATGATATGATTTGATAATAATTATATACTAGCCGATAACCCGTGCAAAGCACGGACTATCATATATTATTATTATAAATTAATATATTAATTTTTGATTTAATATAAAATTTAATTTATTTAAATAAATTTCATTATTAAGTTTAAATTTACATATGTTCATTATTTAATTTAACATTATTTTTTAAATTTATTGTTAAATATCTTAAGATTTAAATATATATTTTTAAAAAATTATTTAGTGTAACCTAAAATCATAGAAGAAAAAATTGTAGGAAGAAGTGTGTGCGGGCAACAGAACACCTTAAAGACATTTGATGAAGAAGGCTTGCTCTACCCGACCATGATCAAAAGAAGAAGAATATTTAGACTAAAATTACTGAAATTCAAGCTCAGCACCCTTGCATTGGCCTCTGCTTCGATCTGCTTATAGGATGTAGCATTATGAATTTCCTATATTTATTTTGGTAGTGGTAAGCAAAGAGAGAAGAGTGTATGTAAGTCTTACTCGAAGGGTATGGAGATAGTGGTGGCTGAATTAAACTAGAAGATATAGTAATGACCTTTTGTACCCATCAAACCCTCAAGTTTAATACGTTGTACCTTTTAGCCCCTGAAGTATCCGGAAAGGTCCTATTAACCCTTATACCGGTACAAATTAAAAAAAATTGTAACGGACACATGTAATGTCTATTTTACCCATCTGATACGTACCGTTACAATTTTTCGTACCGGTACAAGGGTTAATTGGACCTTTACGGATACTTCAGGGGCTCAAAGGAACGTTTTGAAACATTGAGGGCTGATAGGTATTTCGTATAAAACTTCGAGGGCTAAAAGGTCATTAAGCCTAAAAGGATTGGTGATGAATTAACTGTTGATGATCTTTGGGAATTAGAATCTGTTGCAATTGTTGCTTGCAATGTTGATTCTAAGAAGGTAGAGAAATTGATGTATTTCATGAAAGACAAAAGTGTCAAGAAGCTGTCTATTCATGAGGTGTTGTGCAAATCAACAAAAGAGCTAAAATATGTTCTTTATTTTCTTGAAAATAGACAAATCCCTGATAAAGAAGCCAGTGTTTACAATAACTGGTGTACCATGATTTTCAGAACAATCAAGTCCAGATATTTAGAAGGAGGATTAAGGAATGATGGTAAATACACTCCCATGTACTTGAATACAGAAGGACAAGAAGTTGAAATGCAAAGGGGTTCAGCTGTTAAAGAAGTGATATTTTATCAAGAACAATTAACTCTGAATCCTGGTGGAAGAGATCTTGCATATTTACTATTGGGAGAGTTAGATTTACCAAGAAGCTCAATTCAGAATCTCAGAGCTGGAATCTATCAGATTGGTAAAGGAGATGAAGAACTCAGAAATCTGAAGAAAAGGCTAATTCAAATTCTCGGTGATAAAGAAGAAGAGTTATTATCAAGTTTCTTGCAGATGAGTAATTTCTTTGTGAGAATTTCTGAGACTAAGCCTGAGGATTTCTTGTAATATTTTGTTTTGAGTTTTTGACATCACTGAATCAAGGAATTTGTACTTTATTTCACAAAGTACAAATTGTGGGAGATTGTTAGATATTGATTCAAGTGATGATCAGGATCTGGACTACTGATCAGATACTGATGCTGACGTCATCAGTAATGCACCGTCAGGATTGGGTTATCATCAGGATTGGAAGCTGATCAGAATTTCATGAGGATATACATCAGTCTAGGAATCTAGGAAGATTGACATGTCGGTTCCTGATTTATAGGAACGCGGCGATCATTCAAGATATGTACTAAGAAACGTATGTAATTGATTTGATATATCTTGTAATTGATAGTGTATCTGTGTACTGTATATAAACATAGTTTAGGTTTTACTTAATTGTAATTGATTGCACGAATTATCTTGTAACCTAGAAGCTCCCAAGAACATAAGAATTTCTTGAGAGAGTTTGTAACAGTTTTATATCAGATTTAATAAAGCTGTTATATATTCATACTTGTGTTATTATTTCTGTTTAAGTCGAAAATCTTATACAATTGTATTCAACCCCCCTTCTACAATTGTTAATTACTGGGCAACATAATCTTACGATCGAAAGTTACAAATATTGAATATAACTTAATAACGTTTTTTTAAAGCCGACATTCCTCTCATAATATACATGTTCAATAATAATGTAAAAATTTATTTAATTTGAATATCAATTTATTTTGACACAATATAATGAAATAACGGGTGTATAAATTTTTTATTAATTAATCTTCCGATAAAATGGTTGGGTTTATTCAATTTAATCAGTTTGCTCATAATCCATGTGTAATTTATTCATGTGAAAAAGTAAAATTCTGTATGTATTATTTGTATAATAATTTCAGATATTAAGTAAAGATCTGTGTACTTCCATAATTTATTACAACTCCACAATCATTGATAATAAAGATTGCTTGATAAGTTAAGATTAGAAACGTTTTTTAAACCCGACAACCCGACATCCCTCTCATAATATGCATATTCAATAATAGTGTAAGAATTCGTTTAATTAGAATATTAATTTATTTCAACACAATATATTGAAACAATGGGTGTATAGTTTTTTTTTATCCATTTTATCTTCCGATAAATGGTTGAGTTTGTTTAATTTAATCGACTTGATCATAATTCATGTATAATTTATTCATGTGCAAAATTAAAAACCTGTCAATATTTGATACCAAAAAAAAACATGTCTATATTGTTTGTATAAAATCCAGATATTAAGTAAAGATCTTGTACTTCCATAATTTATTACGACTTTCACATTCATTGATAATAAAAATTGCTTGAGAAGTTAAGTTCGGCTACCCTATAGTCATCCGAAAAGAAATTTTAGTGATCTCGAATAGGAAATAAAAAAAATGCAATATAAACAATGGTTAGTCGTCATTTTACATAAAAATAAACTTAACTATATATAATTAATATTTAACATTGAAATAATAACTATAATGTTCAAATAAAATTTAATAATTTTTAAACAAAATAAATGGGGTAAATTTAATATATGTTTAATAGGTGTAATTAATGACTAATTAAAATGTCATTAATACCTATTTAGTGCAAGAAAATAATTTTAATAAAAAAATGAAAATTCAAGAAACATTCCTTGAACTGTTCTGGTGCATTTTCGATCTCCAAGTATTATAATATATATGGATTGAAGTTTTATCATTTATCATATTTTTAATTACAAAATTATTTGAATATATATATAATTTTGGACGAGAAATTAGTTCACTGCACGTGCTTTGCACGGGCTTTACGCTAGTTATATATATTATAGGCCAACAAGGCCTTTCAAACCTATTTAGTAATTTACCAAAATATACCCTTCTTTATGTAAATGTTGTCATTGAGAATTGAGCTCATGACCTCCTCTATGACACAACTTATGTTCACACACATAACCGCTACACCATAACCACTTTTGACTACATACTTAAAAATCATTAACTACATACTCAAAGAACCCGCTATATTTTTCTTAATGTTTTTTCAGAAATTTACTCACAATAAAACTAGCTATCAAAACATTTGTCCATCTTTAAAAATGAAAGACATATTAATAATAATAATAATAATAATAATAATAATAATAATAATAATAATAATAATAATAATAATAATAATAATAATAATAATAATAATAATAATAATAATAATAATGATAATGATAATGATAATGATAATGATAATAATAATAATAATAATAATAATAATAATAATAATAATAATAATAATAATAATAATAATAATAATAATAATAATAATAATAATAATAATAATAATTCTATGAATGTATATGATACTAAAACACGACACGAATTCACATGATTCACGAGATGAACATGAATTCATTTAGTGTCAAATTCAAATTTCTGGTACATGTAAAATAATATTTTAATGAAATCTTAAATTATAATATTTATCTATGTTTGTTATGCTTATGACAAACACGATACAAATTCACATGATAGAGATGATTATTTTGGAAATTGTTTACAAATTCACATGGTACGTCTCTGCATAAGGCGCAAGTGCTCTATATCTCTCTCCCCCATCTCCCTCTTTCTCCGGCGAAATCTCTCCGACTGGGGGTTTAAAATCCGGCATTAGTATTTTTTGAAAATGGTATAAGATTGTAGATCATCGAACAAAGAATCTAATGGTGTGTAGAATGTCAATGAAAAATGTCCGGAGATGGCCACACGAGGTCAATGAAAAATGTCCGGAGATGGCCGCACGAGGTGTAATAGAGTTAGTCGGAAAATCATCGGCGGTGGCGTAGGTTTGGGGGTTTACAATCCGGCAGTAGAACTAGTTTAAATTTGGTATAGAATTATAGATTTAGAAAGACGGATCTTATGGCATATAGGACATGAACAAAAAATAACTAGAGAAGGTTGAACGGAGAGCAAAGACTTCATCAGAATAATTATCCATCAATCGCCATGGATCACCAAAGCTGAGGTCTATAATACGCATATGCATACGGCGTATCTTGTAATACGCTGGTTGTAGTAACGTATCCTATTAACATGCGTTTCTTGTGTGGACTTGACCCAAGAGTTACGTTTCTTGTGTGGGCGTGACCTAAGACTTCCGTTTCTTATATGGCATGACCTAGGATACTCCTCTGTCATAGGCGAATCCCGTGGGTATATAGGGCACTGCGCGCGTGGAATGAGTATTTTGGTTTTCAAATAATAAAAAGTTGGTATTTAGGACGAAAGTCCTCGGGGATTAGGGTATCCCGGCCGAATCCCCGATTATCATATTTATCAAAAATAGTATATTTTTTTAAATATATATTAACAAAATTATTAAAGATAAATATATTAGGTATTTTTAATGTTGTAGATTTATAATTCATTTTCCAATTTTAAAACTGAAAGAATTTAAAAAAATGTGGAATTACAATTATGTCTAAATTGTAATTTTAAGATGAGTTTACATTTGAGAAAATAATTTATATACAAGGTTATACCATATATGATGCACGAGTCTTTTTTAATATAATATATTTTTATGTATTTTTGATTATGTCTTCTAATAAAAATACAATAATATATAATAAAGTGTCATTATTGAATCTTTAGAATTACTAATATAAATATTTAATTTTAATTTGTTGTTAACCGAATTCGAACCTAAAACCTTTAGTACTATTTCAGATATCAAAATGTAGAGTATTCATGGTTCTTATCCATTTGTTTGAAAATTTATTATAACTGATGATATCATACTACCAACTAACGAACCAAACTTTTAATATCATGGTTTTAATAAATAAGTATGCATATTGGATTGTGTTCAAATGCTGAATTTCCTAAGTGGGTAATATTATGCAAACTATCTTAGTATACTTTATGAATTAGAAAATAATTATTTCCTAAATAACCTCAACTACAAAGAGAGAATCTGTTTACTCCTTAAATTTTCAAACAACGAGTTTATTATGCAAAGAATTTAAAATCATCATATTACTTAATGAATTTAACCTGATTAACACGTAAACAAAAATGCTTTTATGCCGCTTTCCGAGGATTCATTTTTATATTTATAACTGACTTGCACTTACTCTCAACTTTTGCGCTTAACTAGGCACACAAAAACTGTTCAAATTCGAATTTTGGTTATAAAAGAAAATTTAGACTACATATACCAAACATATAAATTAATTTAAGATGTTACATATGGTATTGTTGTTAATTTATATTTTTTTCACCATAAAATATTTCTGTCACATGTGATGATCCGATGGCTTTCTCATGCAAAAGTATTCTACAATAAACATATAGGGTACACTAACTTCATAGTGATTCTTTAGGATTTATACTGAAAATGATGCTAAGGACGTACTATTGGTATAACAACAAAAAATGCACGATTTACGGTGATAGTACTTGATAGCTAACGATTAATTCTGATATAATGCCGTTCTCGACCGTTCTTCTCACATTGAACAACAACCACTAAATACATGATCCTCAATGTTTAGAGTATGCTAATATTTGGAATTTAGAACGGTTATCAACTGCTGATCTTCGATGAGATCGAAAAACTTGAAAGACGCAGTAGAATGACAAAATATATTGCAAGATTTGGAACATATTTTATGAATTAGAATGTGGCCCGTGCCTTGCATGTGCTATCATGCTAGTTTTTTATTAAGGCATGACATATGCAAAAACAAAATTTAATACATAATGTTGAAATGTTATTGAATTTTCTAATGCATATAATAAAAGCATACATTTGTAAATTAAAAATTTCTCAAAATGTTCTTGATTCAGGGATATTCGTCTTCATGAAATTTAGCATTACATTAAAAATTAAATAATCACTGTTACATACAAGAAATTTTATTAACCTCTGATCAAACATATGAATCATTTATTTACATCACCTATGTGCTTAAAAGCATAAATGAAGTGGCACATCATTCATTTTTAATACTCTTTCTTCTCGTATATTAGTTTTACATACTCGTTGAAATAGTTTTTTAGAATCCTTCATCTTAGAAAATTAGTGAGATTAAGTCACTAAAAAATAATATACTAATAATAAAATTGCAGAAAATATTTTTGTTTGTTAGACAAATTTAAAGATAAAGATTGTGATTAAATCAAAGTGTTGTTGACCTTCCAATTTTTTTATTATTTCATTATATTTATTTGAAAGAGAAAGTAGATGAATTAAAATTTAAAATTTTAATGTTTTCTTGAAATTGAATACTCCAAAACATGTTTCGTGTGCTAATTTGATGAAATTTAATAATTTTTATCCAATTACAGTTCACATTCAAATGATATGTATAATCGCATACTCTGATCATATCATATTGAATTTGTCATGCTAATTATATAGTCAATACTGTTATAGGGAGAATATTGTATAACAATATTTTGGAGGTTGCTGGATTTACGGAGCAAAATACGGATATTCTACTAAGAACACTAAGAACACGGAGCAGATTTGTAACTGTTTGTGGCTGATCTTGTTTATTGATTTTCAGGGGTGAACTGTTTCTCAAAAATAACAAGATGCCTACGTACCCTACTTATAGGGATCACGCCATACGTAGTTCTCTTGGAGAAGAAGTTATCTAGACGGGCTAAGGTTTCTATGGGCTCGACTTGACCAAAATCCACCAGACATCTTCTTGGACTGATATATTTTACCCATTTTTCCTGCTCATGACCCATGGCCCATTAAAGGTTGCCAATGGCTAGCATAATGCTTAAATCAACCGGCCTCACTAACGAGGCGAATGGAGAAACTGAGTGGCCTCGCATGCGGCCTCGCTGGGCTAGTCATGCGAGGTGGTCCATACTGTATGGAGATGATCACGCTCACACGGCCTCGCTGGGCCTGACCGTAAGCCGTCACAATAAATATATTCTAGGCCTCGCTGGACCTTGTAGATTGCGAGCTCAATCAGTAGCTTGATAACTCATTAAATTGATTCCTGATGGTGGACTTTAATGACCCATTATTCATTTCCCGGCCCATTGGGAGTGATGTATCATTATTCCAGCCCACTAAGCCTGTTTAGGACTTATGCCGAATTCGGGCATAACAACTACCCCCGAGTCCATATTGCTATTGTAAATGCGATGTGGACTCAAAGACCGTTGGTGCTATAGATTTCTGATGCGAGGCCAAATCCCACCATCAAGTGCTTTTGGGCCCTCTTCGCAGGCCCAATGAATTTGAATAGTTTCTAACAGCTGTCACGTCTCGAGATCCGTTCCCGGTGGTCAGGATGATGACACGTGTAGTATATCTTTCTCTCTCCTGACTACTATATACACTCAGACCTTCAAATCATTTGTCACTTTCCTTATAAACATTATACCGAATTGCTGCCATTTTGCTCCTGGATCAATCAAATAACCAGTTCGCTTTCAATCAAGGACGACCTCAAACTTTCACAAGATCTTCAGTTCTTTTCCATCAAAAAGTAAGTTTTCTTCCTTTGTTCTTCATTTTAATGCATGTATAGCTTACAATTCCATGTATATCTGCTTGTACTTGTATACGATGCGATCCTGTTAACCCGCGACCCCATATCTGTAATTTCACACTGCGAACCCAGCCTCGCTAGGATAGAAAATGCGATCTCCCACTTAGATACAAAACAGACCTTCCCTCTTTAGAATAGGAATACAAGTCAATTCTTTCTTCGTGTGCGATGTGAGGACACATAGAACCTTCTATATATTTTCCTTTTTTCTGAATCCCCTTGATATTCTGTAAGTACACACATTAATAATTCACTTTTTCAGATGTCCAACGACGATAGCTCAAGGACTCCTTCACCTCTTCCCCACGTCGCAATAAGCAAACAGGCGGCTGCCAATATCGCTAGGGCTATAAGCGCGAGCGATAGTTCATTTAAATTATACCTGGACCATCAATGGTCCAACGAAGAATACACCCGGGAAACTCCCCTAAGCTCCTGGAAAACCAAGCATCCATCCACCTCGCAGAATGCATCTGGTGATATCCCTTCAAGTTCGCGGAATCCACTACTGATGTGCTAAAATAAAAGACAATTTCAACCGCAAGCGCACGGTTCAGTCGTTGAATTATTTTAGATTCGTTCCTCGGAGACTAACATTTTCGCGAACCTTAATCTTTAATTTAATCAAACTAGAACAAGTGGATTTTGGAAGATTTTCATTTTACCCTAATTAATTACTAAATGAAATTCTATTTTAAACTAATTAAAACTAATTTATTATTCTAAGAATTCTAAATTATTCTAAGATTAATCTAAAAATTATTTTAAATTCAAATTAACTAGAATTTATTTTATGAAATTATTTACAGAAAATTAAATTTTGAATTATCACTATTTAAAATTTAAAAACGATTTTTATAAATAGAAAATTCTAAGAAAATTTTGGCATGATTTGTTTGTAATTACAACTAGCCAAAAGAACAAACCACCAACCAAATTCAACAACAACTCGGACAGCAACTCAGAACTTGAATTTAAATGGAACCAAAACAAAGATAATAAAACTCAGCGACATTCCCAACTCAGTAACATTACTGCAAACTCGCTAGACTGAACAAACTCAGTAGAAAGAAACGCAGAAAACAAACTCGAGGACTCGATTCTTAAACTCAACAGATAAAAGATAGCAACATTTACAAACGGTAGATTAAAAAAAATCAGACACACAACACTATAACGCAACTGCAAACCCAGACCCCATTAACCAAGCGGAAAACTCGACCAAGAAAGGAAAAATAAAAACATGATTCAGAAACACTCGGTAATTCAGCCAGTGGACTTAGTCGAACTCAGGAACTACTCAGACAACTAAGGAACAGGACACAAAACTCAAACACAAACTAGAAACAAAACAGCCAAAACTAGTATACAGAATTTTCAAAACATTCGAATCAAACACATCAATGCAAACGCAAAACAAGACTAATAAACTCAGAACCCAAACTCAAACAGGCGAGCCGAATCAACCATCGACCACAAAGACGAATCACAGGTGAAAAACGAAGAAGAAGGGTGTTGATGGCTTCGATGGAATTGAAGAAGAACAGGGAAGTTGTAGGTTTTAATCGAAGAAGAATGAAAAGGGGAAAGGGGGAGGAGGAATTGACAAAGGCAAGAACAAGCGGGTGAAAGAAAAGAGAAGAAAGGAATGAGTAAAAAAAAATACTGGGTTTGTTCGTGGACTGATGAAAACAAAGAAGGAAAAATAGAGGTATTAAACTAGGGCTTAATTAAGGTTTAAAATAGGTAAAAACAAATTGCTGAAAATTAATTTTTTTTTTTTGGAAAATTAAAAATGGAAATTAAGAAATCAACTACGAAATTAAAATTATGATTACACTATAACGATGAATTGGAATTAAATGGCCCACAATAAAATGGAGATTTAAATGGGCTAAATTACGAATTAAAACTACGAGTAAGAAAATAAAGATCGTTATTTTCAACCCATAGTGGTTAGCATTTCGCTACTTTGTCCACTAAATGGATTTACGAAAATTACGAAAGCTATGCAACAAAAACGAAAGAACAAGACGAGAAATTAAAGGAAACGAAATTTTTGCATTAAAATAAAAAGTGTTTACAAGATTTGAAACTAAAAAAAAAACAAGAAATTAAAACTACCCTAAAATCTAAGTTACTAAATACAAGGGGGGGGGGTGATGGGGTATTTATAGGATAGGAATTAGGGTTAAGGGGGGTGTTGGGTAAAACCCCACCATACATTTGTGGTGTGTGGTGGTGAAATCATAGCCATCTATTTGTTTCCTTCCCCCTTAAGCTTTGAAGAGTTGATCTTGGCCATACACTTATGTAATGTGTTGGGATGATCTCCACTTTCCACATGTCCTCCAAGATTCCTTTTCCACCAAGCTCCTAATTCTTTTTCTTCTTTTCATTTAAGTCCTTTTTCTTCCTCTTTTTCCCTTCCTTGCTCTTTATTTCTTTATTTTCCCATTTCTTTATTTATTTACGAATTTCCTGAAATGCAACAAAATAAATTATTAAAATACGAGTTCAAGCAATAAATAGGTAATAAAAATATGCAAAAATATGCACTTATCAATTGCCCCCATACCTATCTTTTGCTCGTCCTCGAGTAAAAACTAAAAGAAAATCTAGATAAAAAGTCCTATACTCCTTTTCGTAGGTGTGACGGTTGCATTTGGCATATGCAACAAGCCCTTTAAACCCCTAGGCAGCCCTAGTGGACGAGTGAGGTCTCGTGAGGGCCTACAGTGAATGTACCCACCAAATCCATCTAGTTTGTGTAAAGGATTACATGGCAATGCAACACCACACATACATGTCCTCTCATGATACATCAACTTGAAAATCAAAATGAATTTGCAAAGTCTTGGAGTGGAAAGTGCAAGGATTCACATAGTCTACTTAAAGAAGCATGCACGAGTGATTACAAGTTCATGTCAAGTGAAAAAATTATTGGAAACCATGCTAAGTCTACAAGAGCACACCTTAGAGCCAAAACTTGAGATCTCATATGCAAAAGAAACAAGCAATACCTCACATTTCACTCACAAAAGAAAATTCACTCAAGAACAAGGGTAAGTGTATCACTCAATTCCAACAAAATCAAAAGCATGCTTGACATTTGGTATCATTCTAACTTAAACACAATATACATCAATGATGACAATCAAAAGGTCTTTATTTGGGTTGTAATGAGGCTAGGGACAAGGTATGTCAAGTAAGGCCAAAACAAGGTGAAGTGTCAAAAGCTAGTAGTCACCATGAAAAACATGCACAACACCAAACTTCCTCCCCACACAATTATTATTATTATTATTATTATTATTATTATTATTATTATTATTATTATTATTATTATTATTATTATTATTATTATTATTATTATTATTATCATTATTTTACTTTTTAACGAAAAGACTTGACTAGTCGAATGAAGGAGGATTACAAAAACATAAGTATGCTCTCATATATATATATATATATATATATATATATATATATATATATATATTATGAGAGCTAAGATAAACATAAGCAACCATAATCCTCCTTTAGATTTAACTTGAAAATCGACTAACAAAGTAACAAAACATATATTTCCTCAAAAGTTATGAACAAAAGTATACCCATCTCACACACCTTATTACTCCCTCAAGTTCCTACTAGCCTTTGACGAATTGGGATCAAGTATACGTAAGGCTGTATAAGAAAAAGGTCTTAGGCGAGTAATGTGGACTGTCACCGAAAGAATTTGATTAAGCTCAAAGGGGTAACTAATTGATCACATAAGACTGGTGTGGATATTTTGGGAAATGTGGGTTATTCCTAAATGCCTTTATCATCTTATCATCAATCAATGTCATGTGTTTCAAGAAAGAACTCAAACAAGTACTACCGATGCAAATGACAAGTGGACACTCAAGCAAAAGAATATAAATTCAAAAGATGTGCATATAGGCTCAAAACTCACTTGGTGTGGTAGAACATAATCAATCTCAAGTAATGGTATCCTCAATGCACCTACTTGTACTCAAAGCATGAAAACCAAATCATCTTACACCTAATCATGACCTTCTAATTTCTTGCACAAATCAAATAAGTCTACTAGTTTCACCTTGCTAGTGTAAGTGTGTGGACAAGAACTTAGCAAAACACTTCTCAATCAAAAGCTAAAGGATCACAAGATTATCACAGCATGTAAGGGTGCATCAAGCAACTAGTAATCAATTAACAAGGCTAGAATAAGATTAGAACTCTACTATTTACAATTCTACAACTTTTTTTTTGATATTTTGATTTTTTTAATTTTTTTTGATTTTTATATTTACACTAAAAACCCTCCCCCATACCTAAATCATGCATTGTCCTCAATGTATGCAAATGCAAGAGAAATGAGTAAAGGAGAATGAGGAGATAATACCTGCCAAGGGATGAAGGAGAGAATTTACCTACTGAAAGAAACTTACATGAATCACGGGTCGATGAGGTGGGTGACCTCATCCTCGGGATCAAATGGCAGCTCTAAAAATGGTTTGAGTCTTTGTCCATTAACTTTAAATACATCACCATTTTTCGGATTTTCAATTTCAACAGCACCGTGAGGAAAAACGGTCCTGACAATGTAAGGACCTTCCCACCTAGATCTCAATTTCCCGGGGAATAAATGAAGCCTAGAATTGTATAAAAGAACTTTTTGACCTGGAGAAAAGGATTTTCTCAAAATGGATTTATCATGAAAAAGTTTAGTTCTTTTTTTCTAGATTTTAGCATATTCATAGGCCTCATTTCTTAATTCCTCTAGTTCTGACAATTGCAACTTCCTATGACTACCGGCGGTTGGTTAGTCAAAGTTCAAATCTCTAATGGCCCACAAGGCCCTATGCTCTAGTTCAACGGGCAAGTGACAGGCTTTGCCAAACATAATTCTGTACGGGGACATGCCCAAAATAGTCTTAAAAGCGGTCTGATAGGCCCATAAGGCATCTATCAGTTTGATGGACCAATATTTCCTATTCGAGTTGACAATCTTTTCTAAAATTTGCTTAATTTGCCTATTCCAGACTTCAACTTGACCACTAGTTTGAGGATGACAAGGGGTAGCTAGCCTATGAGTAATTGAGTACTTTTTCAAAAGGGACTCAAATTGACTATTCTTAAAGTGCGTACCTTGGTCACTAATGATAGCCCTAGGTGTGCCAAATCGAGAAAAGATATTCTCTTTTAAGAATTTAAGAACAACCTTGTTATCATTGGACTTAGTTGGTATGGCTTCTACCCACTTAGACACATAATCAATCGCTAAGAGGATGTAGAGGTTTCCAAAAGAGCTAGGAAAGGGACCCATAAAATCTATGCCCCACACATCAAAAATCTCAATGATTAAGATGGGACTCATAGGCATCATATTTTTCTAGTGATCTTTCCTAAGTGTTGACACCTACTACAAGCGGCACAGAATTCAGCAGCATCCTTAAACAAACTAGGCTAATAAAAACCGCTTTGGAGGATTTTAGCTGTTGTTTTTTTAGCACTAAAATGACCTCCACAAGCTTGATCATGACAAAAGGAAAGGATACTTCGAAACTCATGGTTTGGGATGCACCTCCGAATGATTTGGTCGGGGCAATATTTAAAGAGATACGGGTCGTACCAAAAGAAGTGTTTGACTTGAGAGAAAAAATTTGATTTATCTTGTGTGGACCAATGAGAGAGAATTTCGCCGGTTGCAAGGTAATTGACAATGTCGGCGAACCAAGGAGGAGTAGAGATAGAAAAGAGATGTTCGTCGGGAAAAGATTCATTCAAAGGCGAGTTAGTGGTGGACTCCACTACTAATCGAGAAAGGTGATCGGCAATGACATTTTCGGACCCTTTCTTATCCCTAATTTCTAGGTCAAATTCTTGGAGCAACAAGATCCACCTAATCAATCGGGCCTTTGAGTCTTTCTTAGAGAAGAGATATCGAAGGGCGGAATGATCGGTGTAAACAATGATTTTTGAACCAATAAGATACGACCTAAACTTCTCAAGGGCAAAAACTACGGCTAGAAGCTCCTTTTCGGTGGTAGAATAATTAAGTTGCGCATCATTTAAGGTCTTACTAGCGTAGTATATGACATGAGGTATCTTATTGATTCGTTGCCCTAGAACAGCCCCTAATGCGTAATCAGAAGCATCACACATTAATTCGAAAGGTTGACTCCAATCGGGAGACTTGATAATCAGGGCCGAAGTCAACTCTTTCTTAAGGTGTTCAAAAGATTGTAAACAATCACTAGTGAACTCGAATTTGACATCTTTGCCAAGAAGGGTGGTCAAGGGTCTAGCCTTTTTGCTAAAATCTTTAATGAAACGTCTATAAAAACCAGCATGTCCTAAAAAGGAACGAATTCCTTTGACCGATGTTGGTGGGGGTAAATTGGCAATGAGGTCAACTTTGGATTTATCTACTTCGATCCCCTTTTCAGAAATTTTATGACCAAGAACGATTCCTTCTTTAACCATGAAATGACATTTTTCCCAATTAAGAACGAGGTTGGTTTCTTTACATCTTTATTAGACTAACTCGAGATGGTTTAGGCATTGATGAAAAGATGAACCAAAGATGGAAAAGTCATCTATGAAAATCTCTAAGAAGTCTCCTACCATGTCAGAAAAGATGCTCATCATGCACCTTTGGAAGGTGGCCGGGGCAGTGGTTAGACCGAAAGCTAAGCGACGATAAGCAAAGGTTCCAAAGGGACATGTGAAAGTGGTTTTCTCTTGGTCTTCGGGAGCTATGGGAATTTGAAAATAACCGGAATAATCATCTAGAAAGCAATAGTAGGCATGACCCGCTAACCTTTCTAACATTTGATCTATGAATGGCAAAGGAAAGTGGTCTTTTCTAGTGGCATCGTTGAGTTTCCTATAGTCTATGCATACCCTCCAACCGGATTGGACACGAGTAGGAACTTGCTCGTTATTCTCGTTAGTCACCACGGTAATACCCAAATTTTTAGGTACTACCTGAATCGGGCTAACCCAAGAGCTATCAGAAATGGGATAAATGATTCCATTATCTAGACACTTAAGAATTTCCTTCCTAACGACTTCCATCATGGTAGGGTTCAACCGCCTTTGTGGCTCACGAACTGGTTTGGCATCATTAACTAAGTGAATCCGATGTTGGACAATGGCCGAACTAATTCCTTTAATATCCGAGATACTCCAACCTATGGCTTCCTTATGTTCTCTAAGTACACTTACAAGCTCATCCTCTTGTGACTTGGTCAAATTAGAGGCAATAATAACGGGAAGAGACTCGTTAGGACCTAAAAAGGCGTACTTAAGAGTGTCGGGAAGAGGTTTGATTTCGAAATCGGGCGGCTTTGACTCAACGGGTTCACTAGCTTCGAAAAGTGGTAAAGGAGGTGGTTCACATGCTTGGTTATTTGTAGGAATGGTGGAATCTAACATTGCATTGACCTCATTTGTATATTCAGAATCATCCCAATTTTGACCAAAGTGTTTTAAACAAAAATCAAGAGCATCATTAGGGTTGATGAATTCTTGATCAACTATATTATCAATTAAATTGACATCCATAGGTTGATCATAGAAATCATCGGGTTGTTTCCCTATGTGAAAAATATTGAGGTCAATGGTCATGTTCCCAAATGTTAGTTTCATTAATCCATTTCTACAATTAATCAAAGCATTGGAGGTGGCTAGAAATGGCCTTCCTAGAATGATAGGAATCTGATTCTTAGGGTTCTTGACCGGTTTGATTTCTAGGACGACAAAATCAATGGGAAAGAAAAAGTCACCTACTTTAATTAGCACGTCTTCAATAATCCCCTTAGGAACTTTGACAGAATGATCGGCTAATTGAAGTGTAACATTAGTTCTTTGAAGCTCTCATAAACCTAGGGCTTGATAAAATGAAAATGGAAGCAAGTTCATACTAGCGCCTAAGTCAAGTAACGCCCTGTCCACAAAGGTATTGCCTATGACACATGAAATTGTAGGACAACCGGGGTCCTTATATTTCACGGGAATTTGGTTCGAAAGAATTGAACTAACTTGAGAAGTCAAAAAGGCTTTCCTAGGGACGTGAGTAGTTCGCTTATGTGTGCACAAATCTTTTAGACATTTCACATACGAAGGAATTTGTTGAATCGCGTCTAAAAGAGGGATGTTGACTTTGACTTGCTTAAAAACTTCTAAGATCTTGTCCATTTGGGCCGTTTGTTTAGGAGAAGTGAGTCGTTGAGGGTAAGGAGCTTTTGGCTTAAAGACTCGTTCATTAAGTTCTTCAAGGACGGGTTTTGTCCTACTCGTTGATCCTTGTTCCTTTGAACTCTCGCGTTCAAGATTAGCGTTTTGTTCAGAATTTGACTCGTCTTCTTCGGGAGACTTGTCACCGACATGATTTTCTACTTGCTTACCGGACCTTAAGGAAATGACAGCGTTCACATTGTGAGGAGGTCTATGATTAAGAGGAAATTTAGGATTGACCTCGGTTTGACTTGGAAGTTTGTTCTTCTCTCGTTCACAAATGGCGTTGGATAATTGGCTCACTTGAACCTCTAACTTAGAAATGGCTTGAGTACTAGCATTTAAAATTTGCCTATCTTGAGTCGTGGTTTGCATGAAGGTCTGTTGAGATTGAGCCAAATTAGTTGTTGATTTTAGAAGTGCATCGAGAGTCTTTTCCAAGGAATTAATTCTCTTATCCGACTCATGAAAGCCGGGTGGGTGGGCGGGAGCTTGAGTTGAATAAGGAACGTGATTTTGAGGCCCGTTTGGAAAAGGACCTTGGTTTGGAGAGTTGCCTTGGTTTGGATAGTTCGGCTTTTGAAAAGAAGGTGGTGGAGATTGGAATTGTGATAAAAGATTTTTAAAGCGATCAAAATATTTCCAAAAATACTCGTTTTCCTTTTGATGAAATTGATTTATCTCGTTTGTAATTCTCGTAGTCTTATGGTTTGGAAAATATTTCTTAAGAAAAATTACCATAAATCCCTCCCACGTGGAAATAGAATTAACCGGTAGGCTATACAACCATTTTTTAGCATTTTCTTTAAGCGCGAAATTAATGAGCTTAAGCCTAATTGAGTCCTCGGTTAATTGTTGGAGTTTTTGTAAGGCACCAGCCTCCTCGAATTCATGGATGAAAAGATACAGGTCCTCACCTTCACTCCCGGTAAATTTGGGTAACATGCTAATATGTTGAGTTTTGATCTCGAAATTATTAACATTTACGGGAGGAAGAGTGATGTAAAACCCCCAGATCCAAGGTCCGGGATCCGGTCATTACGGTCTCCAATTCTGTCCACAATACTTGAACTTACTTCAACATAAAATAAATTACATCTTTATGACCCAACACAACAATATAAAGCACACCCGTTATAGTCCCAGAGATGAAATCAGAGTAACAATCAAATTTTATTAATCACATTTTGAGTTCTTACAACCCAAAAGAATTACAATATAAATACATACTCTTTGCCATCCATTTACATAAGTCATACTAGCCCCTATACTTGGTACTGAAAGAATGAATCTATCCTACCAATAGATTCCCCTTCGGCTCTGGTAGTCTCATCGTCCTCGCCAGCGTCGAGTGTGCCTTGTGCGAGTCATCTGGTCTAGCTGTTTTTGTGATATAATAATAAAGCAAGGGTGAGCAATAGCCCACCAACAATAATATATAACTGAACGATAAAATATAATAGTTCAAAGGTATCTTTCAAACCATATGCCATGCAATAGTGAAGATAATACCAGTATAAGGTAAATGATGGAGTTACAAGGTAACTCAAAATATATATTCCATGGACATACTTGCTACGCAAAATATCATCATTTATCTGAAAGAGGAACATGTAGAAAATATTACAATTCCAATTATGAATACTTTTCCAATACTGCCAACAATGATAATGTTGCAGAAAATAAACGAAATTGAATGATGAACTAATGCTGGAATATTCACCGTGCCCGCTGTTCCAATCCTTACGATGATCAGTCGCAGATTGCACAGCTCAATTTAGATTTACTACCGGTAGAAGGAAGAGCTGACGGATTTACTTGTCTACCGCCCTGTTAGATCTCCCCGGCCAATGGGATGGACCGGCGCTACTCGGCCTCTTACACAACTCCAAGTTCGAAAAGAAGTTCATGACTCCAAGTTCATCCCCCTTTCCCCAAGTGTGATACTTATTGATAAGACTCCACAAAGTAGTCGTATCTAGTTGGAAAGGAAAATTCAACATCATATCTCCCAAGCTGCTGCTTGTTAGAGGATACCATCTTGTTCCAATAATCTTACCCCTCGAATGATGAGAAGGTTACTCAAAGATTCAATTGATAAACAGCAACCAAGTTGCGAGTGAAAAGAATAGTTTTAAAAGATTTATGACCGGGAAGTCAACAAGATAAATAACATTTCTCAAGTAAGGTTCCCCTATAATATGGAAGTTTGAGCGAACATTTAAATCCTTTTAAGATACATTTAAATGGAAAATAAGGAGTTGGGAACCTTTTCTTGATAAAATAGTCATAAAAAGACTCCGAAATATTTTACATAATATCTGGAGGTGGAAGATAATCTTCGAATAATATAAATCATTTTTAAGAGAATTTAAAAGAATTAAATAAATATTCCAAGAATATTTATTAAATCATAATATTGCTCGTATGTAATCCTCGAAAGAATATAGAATTATTTACTAAATAAATCCCTCCTTAAATGAATATTCAAGATAATATTCATTAAATAATTAAAACTCCAATAAATATTTAAAATAATATTCAATAAATAAGTCAAACCTTAAATGAATATTCGAAAATAATATTCATTTAGTATATAATCTTCTAAATGAATATCCAAATAATATTCATTTAGTAATCAAAACTTTAAAGGAATATTCGAAATAATATTCCTTAAGTAAATAGAACTTCCAATGAATATTTTAAAATAATATTCATCAAGTACATAAAACCTTAAATGAATATTCGAAAGTAATATTCATTTAATAAACAAAATTCCAATGAATATCAAAGTAATTATTCATTTATTTATCAAACTCTAAGTGAATATTCAAAAATAATATTCACCTAATATTTCTCGACTGAGATAATACTCAAATAACATTCTTCGAATGATTTCCAAGTAATTGATACTTTATGGAAATATAAATAAGGTTTAATAATAACATTCCTCAAAATAAATAATAATCTGCCGTTGGAATCCCTCCGGGTTTCCACGACTATTTATATATCTCAAAATACCGACTCCCGGTCTATATTTAAGAATGAATATCATATGCCCTTCGCTAAGGGTCTTACCAAAACAATCCGGCTTATAACAGATAATTCGTATCTAGTCTATAAGCCAATATCAATTCAGGGAACAAGTATCATAATATAATTTGACAATGGGCATGCATGCTATAGCATATGTATCAGAAACAACAGATATACATATTATCACACAACAGTTCCAAGGTATTGGAAACTTGCCTGGTAATCGGGTGTGGGTGGAGATAGCGTGTCCTGGGTCTGCTCGATGATCTATAAACAATCAGAACATTCGAGATAACCACTTAACACCTTTTAAAAGTCTAAGTATCAACTACTTAAGTTGAAACACGTTTTCAAGTTATCTCGTTATGCACCCTTTTGTGTAACTCTTTTTGTCACCGATATGGTCCGACATTTGTTCGTTATTAAGACATGTCATCAAACTTACACTTGGTATATACTTAAGCCATGTAACTGCTAAAGTTGGTTGTTTACGGATCAAGATTATACCTCGAGTCTCATCATCCGTTTTCTAAGTGTTTTACCAAAGTTATAACCAAGCGGCTTTTTTAGGGGTTCGTTCGCGTTTAACTTTGATTCAAACATTTTTATAAAATCGGAAAACGATCCGTTTGACATGTGGTTTTCTCTCATACCTTCCTTATGACCTCTAGTATTTTTTTACCAAGATTTACCACTGAGTAACACGATTTACGAGGGTTCAATTGAAGTTACGAACTTTTACTTTCGGTTTCGAACTAATTTTAGTAATTTGACCATAACTCCTAAATCGTAAGTCAGAATATTTCGATTCTTGCGCCAGAACGATCTATGGCTCGAGATCTACAAGGACAAGTCATAACATTACCAAGGTCATGAACTAATATTAACTGCCATGCTCGGTTTCTAAGTGTTAACAAAAATTCGGCATTACGACTGTTATAATTCGGATATTTCCAAAATCAAAACCCTCCAATAATTATACCATCCACTCCAAATCGCACATACATGTTATTTATCCTTGAACTAAGACTAAGCAATGTCTTTCCATTCATATAAATTATATTATCATCTCAAAAAACCCTCCCATAGATCTAATACTCTAAATATGCATAACATCACTAAAACTCATCCAAAAATCCATGATTCATCAAAGGGGGTTCAAGGATTATACCTTTATTTGAAGCTTAAGAATGATATTAAGGCCTCACAAGTCTTGAACCTTGCTTAGAACATCCTTTGGAAGCCATACAATCAAGAAAACAAGACATGAAAATCATAAAGTTACTATTCACTCAAGAAATAGAATCTTGTAAAATCAAAATGAAAATCTTCCACTTACTCTTTGGCCTTAAAACTTGGTGGGCCTTCCTAACTTTCCTCAAGCTTTAATTTAAGCTATAGATTGCTAAATATGAATGGCTAGAACTCAAGATAAAAATTTTACTATTCATTCTTCATGAATAGCCGAGTGGAATGGTGGAGGGAGGAGAATTGCTTGCTTGGTTTCTAGTCTCATCCTTGCCTAAAGTGTATTATTGATGCTACTATCTTCCATAAAGCTACTTTAATAAAGTGCCTAGGTCATTGCATGCATCATCAAGTAGCCAGGTGTTATGTTTTAATCTTTTGATGAGGTAAAGAGCTAAGCCCTTGGTTAGGCTTCTAGTTATCCTAGTTCCTTTGGTAACCCACCTAGTTACTTGGTCTTATCTACTTGCACATGCTTGTATCTTGGTTCTCTGCTTGTTTCTTTGTCTGGTTATTTCTAAATTCATTGATCGTTCGGAGGAATACCTCGAAGATTTCTAATTAGGATTTTACCGGAAACCGTCTTAATATTTAGACTATCATTCTCCATTCTCTTTAATAATTCTTGAACCTATACTCCTTAAATCCTTCAAATTATTCCTTAAGTCTTTCAGTGTCCAGGGAAATCTCGGGGAAAGTAAAAGTGCTATTTTTCAGAATCCAACAGCTTTTACATACACTCTTTTTCCCCCTGGATCACTAATACGAACTCAGAATTTCGTTCCGGGTACTTTTATATAGCATCGTCTAATAATATTCCTAATTCCACCAAAAATAACTATTCACCACTTATTCTCTACTTATTCTTTTAGGGTTATATAGATGTCCCGGTTCTCTTTCGATCGTTCCTTAACCCTTTTACGGAACCACTGGACTGATAACAGATATCGATTTGGATGACATAAGAATAACCTTCCCCCTGGAATTATCAAGTCTTAATTTCCTAGGAGATAGATAATTCTTATCTAGATTGTCAATCAATAGCATTCTTCATGACATATAAGTATTTGATTCCATATCCATTCCATAATAAAAGTTTTAATTCCTACCAAAAATCGGGGTTCTTACAGTCTCCCCTCCTTAAAAGGATTTCGTCCCGGAATCAGGTAGGAAACAAGAGTCATTTGTATGTCGTTTCACCTTTCAGCTTCCAGGCCAAGTCTTAGTCGTTCTACCCTTTCTCAGCACATCTACTGGTGCTACAATACGTACTTTATCCTTTTTCCATCAACTTTTCTACTTTCGTACAACACATTATCCGGGTTATGCTCTTACTCAGTTCTATACTATTATCCTTATTGATACTCGTAGTGGCTTTGGTATCACTATCGTGCTGCGAATTCGGAGATAACCTCACTCGCACTATGCATTTCCTGATCGCCTTAATCTTCGCAATCTCGATCAATATAGAGAAGTGGAAAGATTTATTGAGAGATAACTATGATCAATGAACATTGGTTATATTGCATAGTTAGTACAGAAGGGGGCCAGCCTTTAGTACTTGACAAGCAATTAAACAAGTTACGGTATTCCACTTAGACTTCTATCACACAGACAGATAGTCACGTAGTAGTACCTCCCCTCCTTAAAGGGTTGTTCTTCTCAATTCATAAAGAAGATGAATAAGAGAGAAGAAAAGAAAAGAATTCTAAAGGATTATAGAAAGTTTTGATGATTGTAAAATATCATACTCAGAATTTACCTCTGAACTGTAGAGGTTCATCAAAGAAGAAAATAATCATAATTATATCCAATACTATTCGATCACAATCTCACGTGTCAACATATCTTGCTGCTTTGTCCATTATTCTATGGACCTATACTCTGGTTCAACCTTAGAAACACTTACTTTTGGAAAATCTTTCGACATCTCAGGTTAAATCTTGGATTTCTCACTTGACATCATTGTTACTGGCATTCCACACCACGCTACTAGCTCCTTCATAATTATAATTCTAACATTATCAGGTTGTCATCTCGGGAGTTCGTCAGAGAACCCATTCATCCGTCCATTCGTTGCATTCCTTACTTCATGTTCCCCATAATTACTTTCCAAACTTTTCTTTATCAATCACATCCATCTTATTGTCTGATTCTTATTCACTTCTGTTATTTACCTCCATCGTCATATCTTTATTGGGACATCTTTTGCGCTTGGTACCTCCTTATTGGTATCCTGTCACATTTACTCTATGATTATCACATTATTCCAATTTAAACCCTCCGAAATGAATCTGGCCGATTTCTTTGACTTAGATCCAATATAATCTACTCCTGCCAAACATGTTTCTCATCACTTGTTCTTTTCCATCCATTATTTTTCACTGGTTGTTCTTCGTAAGTCAGACCAGGTCGTATATCTACCTGCTCGTACTATTATCATCTGTCAAGTATCTACATTTTACTGGCGTAGCCTTGCCACATGAAACCCGTTATGACCATGCTATAAGTTTTGGGGGCAAGGCTGGCTCGAATGCCACCTTCCGAACACTTTTAAACTCTCAGATGGCCCAACAAATCTCGGGCTCAACTGCCCTTCTCTCCAAGTCTCATTAATTCTTTCCACGGGAATACCTTTAGCATCATGAATCATCAACCTCATATTCTCTATCTTGCAAACTTGTTTGTCATTCATCAATATGCCATTTAGCTTATCAATAGCAGCACTATCTTTATCGTTGAGTTGTCATCTACTTTCTTAGAAGAATCATCACTATATTAATGTAGTCCATTGCTGAATTACCATCGTTTGCTGTTTACGTAGTGCTTAAATAGTTAATCAGACGGGTTTCATAGTCGTCATATCCAAAATTCTCCAGGAAGACTAACTAATCACTATTTCTTATTCATAAGGAATACTTCCTGAACTTGGTGTAGATATTAATGAAACAGATAAAATTGCAGAAGAGCTTCAATCCCCGCAGCTATGCCAGGTTGATGAAACTGTTAATCAGATATCTTCAGTAGAAGACTGGAAATTTAACGGTTTACCTAATCAATTTCGTATCATGGTCCTGGTTTCTCTCAAAATAGGACCTCCTAAGGTGTGTAGTTTGCTTAAGACGATATCGGGAATCGAATCTTTACTTAAACTATTATTACCGTCGATTCTTGCATAGTCATCAGAAGGAATGTACACTACGCCATAGATGGGCATATGTAACGCCTCTCTGATGTTACAATAGGCCCGAAAAACGTTACATTAGATCTATTGTAACACCAGGAGGCGTTACGTTTACGAGCATTACAATAGATACCCTAATGTAACACTTTTCTTCTCTATTGTAACAGTAGCAAAAGTATTACAATAGGCACCTATTGTAACACCAGGGGCCCAATTGTAACACATTTTGAGTGTTACAATAGCTCAGTTCAATTTTTTCAGACGTGGCACCATGTGCATACGTGGCATTACGTGGCACCACGTGGCCACGTGGCAACACATGTGGCGCCACGTGGCACACTGTGTACACGTCACCAACCTCTATTGTAACACTATACTGGGCAATTGTAACACATATTAAGTGTTACATTTGACTTGGTAAATATTTTATAGGGGGCCCACATACCCTATTGTAACACCATTTTTATCTGTTGTAACATTATTTTCTATTTATTGTAACGCTATATATTAACAAATGTAACACTACAATAAGCAAACGTAACGGTAAATTTTTGAAATTTTGAAATGTAGGCTCTGCATTAATAATATTCTCAGCCAACACAACAAGATCCACTACATTAATTCCAAACTACATAATAAACCAAAAGCCATCTCCATACTACTCCAACCAAACCTCCAAACTACGCCAACAAACTCCAAAACAATTCAATCCCAAATTCGACATACCAACATCATACTAATACCTAATAAAACCATTACAAATACTTCCAAAAGGAATCCAACATAATTCTAAACCAACAAGCACATACGATTAACTCTAAATTTTAAAAGTACGAAACCATTACAAGAACACATAATTTCATTAGAGTACTGGTACACAGAGTAAATCTGATGTTTCTCCGCCAGAATAATACCAGTAAAGATAGAAAATAGAAGCATTAAGGTATGTTACATAGAGTTCATTCGGCAACAGGAAAAGCTGATCCAATATTGTTTCCGAGTCGATAGCACTTGATGTTGAATAACATACCAAGACTTTTGCACTGCCGAAATCGCACAGTTTCACTTGATGAGTATGTGGATTAACCTGTAACATAAATTTAGTCAGAAGTGAGTTAAAAGTAAAAGTAAGCATTCTCTCCATTAGCAATATCTGCTAGAAGATGGGTACTACGTGATGATGATTAAGTTGCTGTAACTGCAAATGTCCAATTTGAATATATAGTTGAGACAAGAGAGGTAAAAAGAATTTGAAGAATCATACAAGAATCATACTAGTGTAGTATCATCCCTTAAAAGTTAAAAGAACCAATGTTATTTTCATCTTCAAAAAACAAAAAGAAATCTATCCTACACACTGAGAAATCCCTGTACTGTTTTTTTGTAAAATATTGAGGGCAGACATACTATACACTGGGATAATATTGAACACGCAGGAACCTTAAATAGGTTTAAATCAGGATTGGTCCTAGTCATGCTTTTCAGATACTGAGACATACCTGCCAAAGCAGCATCCCCGTTCCCTTGTCTTTCGAGAGGAGGAATGTTATCAGGCCTAACAGCTGGCCTTGGTGGTTGGGGAGGTGCAGCTGCTCTCTGCATGCCTTGTGACAGCCATCGAACCAATGGTGCAAGAGCTCCAGTTTGGTACCTGCAGGCAACCAAAGTAAAGCGATTGATACTTGATGTTATCACACTTCTTGTGTGTGTGTGTGTTTTGGGGGTGAGGATCCGGGACTAACAACTTACAGATATATTAGTGCAGCAAAAAACACGAGAAGGAAAAGCCTCTATTTCGATCCATCTTGGTTAAATAGAAAGATTACAGCTGCCAGCTTTAAGATGAGAAACAAGTCAATCTGAAATGCAATCTGAAATTTTCTTACTACAACCTGTCTTTGTTGTCCGGGTTGTTGCTGCTGTTGTTCTTGTTGTCTTACTTGGCCTTGCTCCCCACCCAATTGTGCAGCCTCAGAAGTTGGTCCACCCCTGGAACATAAATGCAGCAAAATACAATCTTATTAAAAATTAGACTTCTCCAACAAAGTGAAAAGTCCCATTATCCATTCACTTATGGGCGGCCTACTGGCCTAGACATAAAGTCCATGTTTAATTTATCACCATTATTTTCCCATCATCTAATTTCAAAATGTTGAATATTACAATTACCAACCTCGTCCTGATGCTACTACAATACAAGGATATGTAGGAACAGCATAAAGGCCTCCTCTACGGTTCACTTGATCTTGACCTTGCTGCAAAGGAGGAATAAGTACTGGATACATAACTGGAAACATCTGCATACTTCCATTCGGTGCAGGGGAGCCACCTAAAGGAGGCACCTGAGATAATAAAGTAAAACTTACACAGTATTACTCAGAATAGCTGCCACAGTGGCATGGATTTCTGAAGGAGATCCTGATAAACAAAGTACAGATGACGTATATTGCACCCAAATAAAAAAAGCATGGCAAGGGAGCATTATATGTATTCTGTCATATGTGAATTCTAACTCTTAACTTATACAACTCGTAGCTCCAAAAGTGGGAGCTACACCCACTGAAGCCATATAAACTGATTATAAAAAATAATAATCTGGTCTTTCACTGATTCTGTTTCAGCTGCAGAAGCAAAGTCGACGCCTTACCTATAGAAAAGCAAGAGTTAGTAGCCTTCCAATGTAATTAACCATCTGGGCAAGCCAAAACCTATTACACAAAATGTACTCATATAAACAGAGAGAGACCGCAAATGAACTTACTGAAAGAATTAGCACCAAAATGTTAATTTTAGACAAGTGTACCAATCAAATTCACTAGTCAATATTACCATTACAAGGGAAATTAATCATATGTATCACAAATAATCTAAACCATCATGTAATCAGACTTAAATCTTCAGACAACGGTTAAATTTTAAAAAATATAGATGGCATACATACTGAGAGAGAAGTAACCAGGCCTAATTGGACAACAGTCAACCAATCTACCAGAAATCTATGACAAAACAACCATGAAGAACTTAGACAATATTGACACCAATTCTTTAACAGCAACAATGAACAGTACATGATATGTAGTTTTCCTAGGACTAGATACCTCCATATAAAAAGGGTAAGCACTATAAACTCTTCCAACATTCCATATAAAAGCACATCAGCAAACAGTACTAGCATTCCATAAGATAGTAACTGCACTTCTTTAACTCTGAGTATTCTCACCAGCGATCAAATCCATAACAGTACGCTTTATACTCCCATTATTTTTTTTCCAGGACAATCTTGTTCTTCTCCTTATCGGAGAAACCCTGCACACCACATTCACAATATGTTAAACACCATCCAAATGCATGGCTAAGAAATTTAGCTCACATGATCATTCTTACCATCTCCTGTAACTCCACAAGAATAGTATCCCACTCATCAGAAATGCCAGAGTTATCACCAGATTGTTCCATGTCTTCATTCAACCTCAATACTTCCTTCTGAACATCACAAAGGTCATCAACAGATTGTTCCAAGTCATACGCATTCCTCCTCAATATTTCTTTGTTCAAATCAACTTGCTTGAACCCCATCACCTCGAGTTCCTTCAAAAGGGTCAGCTCCTTGGTATCAACACCTGTAGAGAAGGTTTGTACATGAGAGGTTACGATGGGGGTAGCAACTTCAGATAAAGTAGAAGTTCCAACAAGGGAAGATGCTGTTAGGGGAACAGGGTTTGACGAGGTCCCTCCAACTAAGAAATCTTTATAGTATACGAAAATCAATTTCTTATAGAAGACCTTGGAAGCGTACCTGCTCAAGAAGTAGTTCTTCATTTGAGTAGGGAGACCACTGCAACAAAACAGACAAATTAGATGAAAAGTGCTCTTTGCCATTATAATACACGGGAACCATCTTAGATATATTTCTCTGTAGAAACAAAAAAAGCAACAAGCTTAGGCTCACAATAAACATAAATAAGTGAAGACATAAACTTTATCATGTTCTCTGAGAACCTGAATAGTCGAGGGATCAGATTCATGCATAAGTTTCCAGTCAAGGGATTCGAGTAACTGCATATTGCAATAAAAAAACATTAACATAATTATATGGACCGAAACACTAGACTCAAGATTCGAGAAGAAAATGCAGCCAACTGGTGTACCTTATTCTGTAAAATCATGATTTGTTCATTCATTCTTTCTCATTCACCTTCTTCAGAGATCAATTTCAATCAGTATTTCCAAACACGAGATTCAACAAAATTTTAAGGTTTTAAATTCAACTAAACTGAGACCTACATCACTGACTTTCTTCAATCATAAGGGAAAGAACCAGAGAGATTTGGTTCTCGATATTCAGATCGAACCCTAGAATGGAACCCCTAAAATCGATATTCAGATCGTGGAAGAGTTGGTTCGATTTAAACCTTAGAATTGAAACCAAATTGAGAGTCGAAGATGAACTAACCAATCGCCATAATCGCTATATAGAGAAGCAGCCAGAGCAAATTAGAGTAATCTCCAGTAATTGCAAGAGAGAGAGCCCGATTGAGAGGGAGAGAGAGTAATCGGAATAGATCGAGAGAGAAGAAGACAGAGAGAGAGAGAGAGAATTGATTGATTGTGGTTTACATGAATTATACCGAAGTTTTGTGGTCACGGAGAGAGTGTGGTGAGTGAGTGTGGTGGAGAGAGATAGAGATGGTGAGTGTGTCGAGAGAGATTTAGGTTGAGAGAGATTAGGTGAGTGTTTTATTCAGGGCAACGCGTAGCGGTAAGTTTTCATTTTGGGGCGAAGTATTTCACTACTGAAAAAAGACCCGGTGCTTTCAAATTTTTCATTAAATTTTTTTAAGAGGGAAAGGGGAAAATGCAATTTCGGTTTGGGGGGAAAATTGCTGCCATAACGTTTTATCCTTTTCATTTTTTTGCTAATTAAAAATTAAATAAGTAGAAAAAAATAATTTATTTAGATAATTTGGGTTGTAATTTTTTTTAAATAATTTGGGATTGGACTACAGTAGAATCTCGATAAATGAATATTCGATAAAAAAATAATCTCATAAAATGTATAATTTTTTCCGGTCCCGACAAAATAGAGATAGTGTATTTTTGACCTCGATAAATGAATAATCTCGATTAATGAATAAAATTTTCCAGCCCCAAGCGTATTCATTTATTGAGGTTTAACTGTAATTTGTTTAGTGTGTAAGTTTTCATATTTTGATTTTAGAATTAATTTTCTTTAATTTTTTAAAAATTAATAATTTTTTAATAAAAAAACTAGTGCATAATTTTGTCGATTTGTATAAATTAAATTAAACATTCTAAATAAATATTTTTACATTTTAGTTTTATTATTTTTTAATTCATATATAAATATTCTAAATTTTTTACTATATTAATTCTTATATTTTAGTGAGAGAAACCATCTAAATATATTATATTATTTTCATAACATATTTATTTTATTTAGTACTTATTATTATTATATGAATTTCTAAAATTAATATTTAATCCAAATAAGGAGTTCGTTAATTTAAAATCAAAGAGGGTTTTCATTTTCCGGAAATTGGGTTAAAGAGTAATAGATTTATTAATTAAAAGTTATTAAAAAAATAAATATTAGTATTAAAAATTTTAAAAAATAGTAAAATTCAAAAACTAGTATTACCTATTGTAACACCACGGTGTGGTGTTACATTTCACGTAACACCGTAATTTCAGAGTAACACTAGATATATGGCTAATGTAACACCAATCGAGCGGTGTTACAATAGGTATGAACTTTACTAGCTATTGTAACACTATTTGTGTAACGCTTACAAAAAAGCATTACAGTGGCCCACTTATGGCGTAGTGGTAAATTCCTCCACTCCGATATGACCTTCAAGGTCCTTCCAAATATCATTCTGTTCCCTCGGTATGCACATTTGTAATTATTCCTCTATACTTAGAGTGTCGGCCACCTCATTAACCCTTCTTGATAATAATAATTTCTTGTAATCAATGTTCTCTGGATCTATTCCAACTCAAATTTTTCTATCTCATTCCCATCAATATTGGGTGAAAGCATTCTCCCTTAAGCTCTGCTAAAGGAGGAAAATATTTGTCAGCCTTTCTCCATAAGTCATTGCTTCTAACTTTCCGTCGGAACTTTACCAAAGTTACTCTTAACCATACCTAGGATATTTATTCTCTTAGCTCTTTCTTGTTCTAGGATAATCTCAACCTTCTTTGGTTCCATCCATACCTCATCATGGTTTCATACATGCCTCATCTGGCATTATTGTTATTGTGTCTTACATTCTCTACCAAACTTCTATTTTGAAACTCAGAATATTAACTTTTTCCTTGTAAGGTTTCTTAGGTCGTCCTAATCATTCCTCCTTTATTTTCTAGGTACAGGATATATCAAAACGTCATTGATCAATACTATAATAATTCTATCTATGTTCTTTCCAGAACTCTTTTTAATAATCCTTACAGGTCATTGATGCCTTAGCAAATCCAACTCATATCATCTGAATTCACAATGTCTTTATTAGGGTTAAGGCCATCCCTTGTGCATTCCCCAGGGTTTGTCTTAATTTATGGATATCCTATCCTTAATTCAACTGCCAAGGAATTCTTCAATCCTATAATTGGCAATCAAATCATGTATCCTTAATAAGGGTCTCTTTTCAGTCATTCTCATTTGATAATCGATCGGTAGCTTAATGCTAACCTCTTCTTTTAGATAGTTATCAGCCTATTTGACCTTTCAAAAGACAACGTATGTCTATCTGCTCTCTTACAGAACTTGGTAATGGTAGCAAGGATGTTCTGGAAGATATTGGTCGGGTTCAACGTGAATCTCTTGGTACTTCTCGTTCCTCGCAAAGGTACTTGCCTCAGACAAAATTTCTACAGCATACTGATCATTCTCTGACCATTTCTATACTCTCTTCATAAACCATCATTGTTTACTTTCCTTAGTCATAATATATTCATGGTATTTTTAATACCCTAACATCATGTATCTCAAGTCACTATACTTCTATTTTTACTCGTAATCTTGGACAATCATATACACATGAATCACTTTAGTACGGGTGACCCCATTCAAAAAAAAGTCTAGTAAATTCCCAATCAAAACATGGGTTGCAAAGGGTTCAGTAGAAGATTCCTACGATCTCATTAATGTTTCCTTTATATCAGAAGCCCTTGCAGTCGGTGCTTACTTAGAAGCAACCCTGCTTTGTCCTTTCATTGCTGGTCTAGTCACTTGATAATCCTTTGTGACTTGGCCTCAACTAGACACACTAAAATAAAAATATGTGATTTTAGGGGTTGGCTAATAGCATTACTTTTCTAGCAATTGCCGGCGTAGTGCCTTCTTCTTTGATACCTTTCTACCTTTCCAAAACTTTACTCCATATAAGTCTTAATCGACTACTCGGCACCGTCTCCGGTCACCTTCCCTCTACTTTTATCTTTCAACTAATCTTATCAATCCCACGTGCCACACAAGTTTATCATTCCTGGCATAACAGCCTTTTCATTTAAGTCAATTTTCTCAGTTCGGCTGGTTTCTTACTTACATTTCCTGTTTCCGTCCAATCTCACTTCATCATTTTATCTCTACCATCGATTGTAATACTCAGGGTCCGTCTACTAACCCATATGACGGCAACCTTACCCAATTCACAGGGTTCGCTCCAGTTTCCATTCTCTTCAATGATGTTCTCTGATAATCAGAAAGACAAGGTTTGCCAAAATTCGCCGAATTCCTTTCCAGAATTAGGGAAATTTTGGTCAATCTATCCACCTACTGGTAACATTAAGGAGACCAGTTTCGAAACCTGAAGAATAGTTTTATGAACCTCCAAGCAGGTAGAACCATAAGCAGTCATAATTAACGAAATAATCGTCATCAGGTTGGAAGTTTAACTACTGGAGAGGAACCAATTATATACATCCCTTAGAAGGGAATCAACAGTTTCAAACTGAAACCTGTCACAACGTCCTGATACCTATACGTCCTGATATTCAATATTACCAAATGTCAGTCTACCTAACCACTAGTCTCAGAAGGAAAATTACCGTCGGAGTTGGTTGTTCCACAAAATTGGCACTATTAAGGCCATCCGAACCTGGTGAACCGTGCTATCCGAATGCATCCGCAAGTATTTTATCATGCTGCGCAAGCACACATCCTAATCCTTTATGCGAAGCGTCGTTGGAAGCACAAAGTCTCCTTTTTCCATTAAGCAATGCCAACTCATGGTCATTACCAATTTCATCTTTAAGCTCCAGGAAGATTTTCTCACATTTTTCTCTTTAACTGCTGATCGTATTACTTGATCCATTATAATTCCGCGTCGGAGTAAACTTAAGGTAACTACTATAATCCATTCAAAGAAAAGAAGGAATTTAATATTCCTCTGAATCAAATGCATCTAACATTTCTGGTTCATCATTTAACTGTGTTGAAATAACCCTATACTCAGTCTCTGACAGTAGTCTCATTACGAGTTCATCTTGACTCACTGGTCTTATCTTCCGGTAGGTTCTGAGATCATTGTCTTGCTTACTACTTCCTTATATAATTGTTGTGGATCAAAAACTAGATTACGATTTGTAATTAATGCTAGGGTGGTTGAGCTTCGAGCTTTAATGGCTGTTTCTGCGTTCGAGACTTTAATCGGTCCTCACAGAGTCCCTACGTATCTCGTATTGAGAATCAAGCCAACGTAGTTCTAGGTGATGGTGCCCTCGAGGCTATGGCGGCGAGAGCTCACCTAGGACGTAGTGGCTTCTATGTCCTTATTCGAGGATTAAGCCAAAACGTGGTGGGTAACGTATGGAGCTGTATCCAAAACGTAGTTCTGAGGGTGAAGGAGCAGGTCCTTATATAGGCTGAGAAGCCTTAGAATTATGGTAGGAATAGGAGACTTGGTAGACAAGTCTTTGGGGAAGGTTCTAGATCTATTCCTTGTAGGAATCAGTTTCCATATTGAATTGGATGCCTTGGTGGTTAAGTCTGGTGGGAATAATATCCTTATCCAACTCTTATTGCTGAGCTGTTTATTACCCCCAATATTAATTATGAAATTAATATTATAATTGGGGTTTTGGGCCCACCTGGTGGGGCCCACGTTTGGACCATTCTTGGCCTAATTAATGCCACATTAAATGTGTTTTTAGGGCTTACTTTTTGCCCATATCATTTGCCCCCCAACTTCTAGGAAAGCTGATCAGGCTTTCCTTGAAGTTTTACTTGTCTAACTCGAGACTCGGGTCAGGGTTTATCTTTGATATCGTTTTGATGTAAAGCGTGGAGTGACCGACGCATTTACAACGATGTTAGATTATGCCAATAACATTGAACGGTGCTAGACGGCACTAAACGACGATAAACAGTGCTAAACAGCCTTAAACGACGTTTAAACGATGTTAAACGACGCTAAACGGCGATAAACGGTGCTGAACGGCACTAAACGACATTAAACGGTGCTAAACAGCCTTAAACGACGTTTAAACGATGTTAAACGACGCTAAACGGCGATAAACGGTGCTGAACGGCACTAAACGACACTAAACGGTGCTAAACAGCCTTAAACGACGTTTAAACGATGTTAAACGACGCTAAACGGTGACAAACGGTGCTGAACGGCACTAAACGACACTAAACGGTGCTAAACAGCCTTAAACGACGTTTAAATGATGTTAAACGACGCTAAACGGCGATAAACGGTGCTGAACGGCACCAAACGACACTAAACGGTGCTAAACAGCCTTAAACGACGTTTAAACGATGTTAAACGACGCTAAATGGCGACAAACGGTGCTGAACGGCACTAAACGGCACTAAACGGTGCTAAACGGTGCATTGAAAATCATCCGAAAAAATCGAGATTTAGGTCCAGAAATTACCCAAAATCCGCTGAAAAATCGAGATTCAGGACCACGAACTAACCCGCATCGGCCAGATCGAGGGCTAGCTCGTGGTCGGCTAGCACCTGGTCGGCCGAAGGGCCTCGAGCCAAGGTGGTCGGCTTACACCTGGTCGGCCGCGGGCTGGTCGGCCGTGGCTCCTTGGCGCGCCTTGGTCGGCCGGTTCGTGATCGTCTAGCTCGTGGTCGGCCGAGGCATCCCAAAACGCCGTGGTTAGCTACGAGGTGGTCGGCTGTGGCTCCTTCAGGTGTCATGGTCGGTTGCTTCGTGGTTGGCGAAGAAACTCGGACATGAAAACCTATTCATGGAAATTAGGGATCAAGAACCTCGATCTCGATCCTAGGGATCCAGAAGCTCGATCTTGATCTCTAATTTAGTATCTTGGTCACCCGTGACTTTCAAGGATCCAAAACCTCGATCTCGATCTCTAATTTAGTATCTTGGTCACTCGTGACTTTCAAGGATCCAGAACCTCGATCTCGATCTCTAATTTAGTATCTTGGTCACCCGTGACTTTCAAGGATCCAGAACCTCGATCTCGATCCTAGGGATCCAGAAGCTCGATCTTGATCTCTAATTTAGTATCTTGGTCACCCGTGACTTTCAAGGATCCAGAACCTCGATCTCGATCCTAGGGATCCAGAAGCTTGATCTTGATCTCTAATTTAGTATCTTGGTCACCCGTGACTTTCAAGGATCCAGAACCTCGATCTCGATCCTAGGGATCCAGAAGCTCGATCTTGATCGTAGGTCGTCAGTTTGGTCATTCGTGACTTCTATCGGTGTTATCGGCACTAACGGCACTAAACGGCGCTAAACGGCACTAAACGGCACTAAACGGCACTAAACGGAGGAGATTCGGGACAATTGTAACCTCTTCCGGGCAGCGAGTCAGCCGACAAGGGTCCTGGCCAGCTGCCAGGTGCTCCTGGTCGGCTGCTAGGAGATCCTGGTCGGCTGCCAGGAGATCCTGGTCGGCTGCCAGGAGATCCTGGTCGGCCAGACCCCCTTTGTGGCACCTGGTCGGCTGCCAGGAGATCCTGGTTGCCTGTCGGGTGCTTCTTGATCGCCTGACATGTGATTCTTGATCGCCTGACATGTGCTTCTTGATCGCCTGACATGTGCTTCTTGATCGCCGGCAGATTGACGGGAGATCCAGGTTGACTTTAATGATGTCACACAATGCTTAAACGACGTTTCAATGTTTATGTAAACGACGTTAAATGGCATAAAACGGCACTATAAGGTGCTAATTCGAAGGTCGATGTTTGTCACGGAAAGTGAGAAACCTTCAACAGAACCATCAAACGATCCAATTAAACGATGGGGGGTGCCAAGATGGGTACCGGGAAGTCAGCTGGAGCCTCTCCGTGGCTCCTGGTCGGCTGCCAGGTGCTCCTGGTCGGCTGCCAAGAGATCCTGGTCGGCTGCCAGGAGATCCTGGTCGGCCAGACCTTCTCTGTGGCACCTGGTCGACTGCCAGGAGATCCTGGTTGCCTGCCAGGTGCTCCTTGTTCGCTTGCCAGGTGCTCCAAGTTGCCTGGAAGTGTTTAAACGACGTTTCAATCTATTTTAAACGACGTTGAATGGCATTAGACGGCACTACACGGTGCTAATCGATGCTTGAACGATGTCTAGTTGGAGGTCGGTGTTCGTTTTAGTAAGAAACCTTCGACAGAACCATCAAACGATCCGACCAACTGACGGGAGGTGCCAGGAGGTCGGCTGCCAGGTGATCCTGGTCGGCCAGACCCTCTCCATGGCACCTGGTCGGCTGCCAGGAGATCCTGGTCGGCCAGAGCTTCTTCATGGCACCTGGTCGGCTGCCAGGAGATCCTGGTTGCCTGACAGGTGCTCCACGGTTGCTTTGTCGTGCCTCTCGGAGCTTTTCGCAATGCCTGGAGTCTCGTTCTTGAATCACGTCCTTGACATTTGGATGTTGTATACATCCTTTCAAGGCATAATTAATCTCTCTTTCTTGTTCTAAGATGTGGAGCTTGTGATGAAGCTTTTTAGTTCTTGCCCCCCTTGTTTCATATGGTGGAGGTCTTGATTCTCGTTTGATCGTTCAAGAAGTTTCTTTTCCACTGAGCACTTGACTTCAAGTCTGGTTTGCATTGTTATCTGGTTGTCAACCCTTTATCTTGATTCTAGGTTTCCAACCTTCCTTTGGTTTGAATTCGATTGACAGCTCTTGATTCAAGTCCTTAAACTCAAACGATGAACTCGATTGGAGGCAGAAAACCTTTTTGGCCATCTCGATTGGAGACAGACAGCCTTTTTGGCCATCAAGGCTAAACATTTGTATCGGAATTTTAGATTCCAGATTAAGTAAGGAATGACAAAGGACCTCTTATCTCAACATTCTCACTAACAGTTTCTGTGCCTTCAAGGCATTATCAGGGAGCCAACCAGTCTCAGGGTGAGCTTTTATGAGGGTCTATCCTTCAGCTTACATCAATTGGTGCTATTAATTTGAAATAATAGACGGGGCCTTCAAGACCTGAAAGTAAACTCTTCCGGCGTAGTTCTCTATCTCAGAAGAAGTAAACTTAGATTGGGCATCAGCCTTAACATTCTGTTCTCTCGAAATGTGCTTCTCATACCATTCACTCAAACTCAGTCATCACGGCCTTCACGACTCTCAAGTACTTTGCCGTAGTTTGAGATTCTTGACTCTCATTATTCTAGCCAAGCCTAAACCGGCTATCAAGGCTTCATACTCAGCTTCGTTGTTAGTTGTCGGAAAGTCCAATTTTAAATCATACTCGACTGTAAACCAATCGGGGCTTTGCAAGACTAAATCTGCACCACTAGATTTTGTTTTTGATGCTCCATCAAAATAGAGCACCCAATGTTCATTCTGATCAGGTACAGGCTCTTCATCTTTTTCTTCATTTCCAGCGGTGGTTACTATATCCTGCCCCCCGACTTCTTGGTTGCCAATGGTACATTCAACCACGAAGTCAGCCAATGCCTGGGCCTTAATGGCTATTCGAGGCTCATACGTGATGTCAAATTCTCCAAGTTCAATCGACCACTTAATTAACCTTCCACCGGCTTTCGAGCTATGTAATATGCTTCTCAACTGCTGGTCCATCAGGACTTCAATGTTTGTCTTGGTCTTGGGTGTTGAACGTCGATGTTCGAAGGTTGAACGCCAATGTTTGAAATCAAGGGTTTTCAATCTCAAGGGTGTTTAAATCACAGAAATATCTATCAGAGCTGCTGGTCCAAGGCCAGGGGGTTTCCGGTTAGCCCAACGAGGTCTTGAAAGTCCATGACCCCCTCGAGCTTGGCCTTCATAACTAACCTTGGCCTTTATGGCTGATCTTGGCCTTCATGGCTAACAACTTCTGTTCTTCAACCTAGGATTCAGGGTTGATTCCTCGATTTAGATTTCGATAAATGCAATCCCGTTGGTTTCTTGCCTTTTAAACTTCTGAGACGAGAGCTTGCTTGATCTTCTTAATCCTTGCTTAAGGTTATCTATTGACCTTCATCCTTGGATCCTTAACCTGGGTACTTAATAAGTATTGAAGAGTAGCTAGTCCTTCACATCCTCGGCCTTTCATGGCTTTGATTATTGCATGTGGCTTTTATCTTCTTGTGTTTTATCCAGGGTCCTTCACAGACTTAAACTTTTACTTGGTCGCGTTGTAACCTAACTCTTGACTCTTTGGGATCCTTATTAATGCATTTGTTTGTTTTCCATTCACGTATTTTTTTATTTTCGGTACTCGGTCTTCCCTGACTTGCACTCATCGGGTGTTTGGCACATAAATAAAATCACACAGTCAATGAATGGAAATCAAACTTGCATTAATAACTTGAAATGGGTTCAACCCTTACATAGAGTACTACTATCCTACTCGGAGCAACATGCTCTGCAATGGTTTCAATGAACCTTATTTCTACTTCTACTAGATAAATATGAAGCTAGGTCCTACTAGGATAACTTGAGCCCATCGGGGCTTTGCAAGACTACGTCTGCACCAGATTTTGTTTTAGATGCTCCATCAAAATAGAGCAACCTCCACTCCTTTTGGTCTCCTCCTTATTATTCTGAAGTTCACTTCCTGCTTGGGGTATTACCTCCTACCCCCCGACTTCTTGGTATTCCTTACCTCTACGGACATCCATGTCTTCAATCGGAAGGACCTACCCCCCGATTCCATCAGGCCTTAACGAGGATACATAACAGCTTCGTGCCATCTTTTGATCGCCTTTATGTTCTCCAACACCATTCTGGGTTGGGAACTTGATCTTCATATGATAAGTTAAGGCAACAGCCTTGAATGCATGAAGTCCAGTCCTCCGAGGATAGCGTTGTACGTTGAAACCGCCTTGATTACCAGGAAGTTCAACATCTGAGTGGCCTTCTTAGGCTCCTGTCCAATAGTCACGGGCAATTGAATAGTCCCTTCAACTTTAGATCCTACTCCATTAAATCCATATATAGGCATGTTATTGGGGGTCAACTGAGAATCATTGTAACCCATCTTCACAAATGCATCATGAAATAGAACGTCAACGGAAGCTCCATTATCTATCAAGACTCGCTTCACTTCTGAGTTTCTAATTACAGGAGTTATGACCAACGGGTCGTCATGGGGGAACTTCACCCCTTCAAGATCAAAATCGTCAAAACCAATTGCGATTTCAGTCCTAGCCTGCTTCGGGGCCTCTCCCACGATGTGTATCACTTCTCTGGCATAAGCCTTCCGAGAATTCCTTGTTGTGCCGGCCGCAGTCGGGCCTCCTGAGATCATGTTGATTACTGGCCCTCGGGGTTGTGGGTTGCGATCGTGAACGTCATCCCTTCTATTATAATCTCTAATTTGATTAACACGATCTTCACCCTTAGTGAAGTGGCTCAATTTCCCTCTACGGATTAAAAACTCGATCTCATCTTTGAGTTGCTTGCAATCATCAGTGTCATGCCCCACATCCCTGTGGAATCTGTAATACTGATTCTTGTTTCTCTTCGAGGGATCACCCCTGAGTGGCTTCGGCCATCGAAAATCCTTATCCTTCTCAATGTCTATCAAGATTTGACTCCTAGGAGTATTCAACCTTGCATACTCAGTGAACCTTGGTCCTTGGTTCTTCTTAGGGGCATAGTCGGAGTCCTCGCTAGTTCGGGGATACTTGTCCCTAACATCGTACTCATGGTCTTGCTTTCGCTTCTTGGAGTCGTTGTTACCTCCTCCTCCACTTACTGGGGCTTCTTTCTTCATGCTGTCTTCAGCTTTAATGTACTTATCAGCCCTTCGTTGGAGCTCGGCCATGTTTTCAGGAGGATGCTTGGCCAATGACCTTTTAAAGAACTCGTCAGTGGTTCCGTGTTCCAGGGCTACCATGGCCACCTTATTCTCCAGATCAGTGATGTTCAATGTCTCCTTGGTGAACCTCTTAAGGTAATCTCTCAGATTCTCATTCTTCCCCTGTACCACATACATGAGGGATGCAGAACTTTTCTCATGAACTCTTCCGCTGATGAATTGACTCACAACGGCAGCGCTTAACTCCTTGAAAGAGCCAATCGAGTTTGCAGGTAAGCGGCTATACCATCTTTGAGCCATACCCGACAGGGTTTGAGGGAACGCCCTACACTTCAAGGCGTCACTTGCAGGTTGCAACAGCAGTGCGTTTGAAAACGTCCTAACGTGATTTGCGGGATCACCCGTTCCGTCATAAGCCTTAATAATTGGCATCTTGAACTTCCTTGAGATGCGAGCATTCATTACCTCTTCAGTGAACGGAGGTGTAGGATCATCAGGATCCCCAAGGGGCATCAGATCCCTAGGGTTACTTTTGGGGGTCTCCACCCTTGTCAATTTTTCAGTTGGGGCTTCGGCCCTTCGTTGTCTCCTTGAGGGCCTCTCCAGATTTATAATGGGAATCCTCCCTGTAACTGGAGGAGGTTGAATCAGACTTCGCCTTGCTTGCTCTATAACAATATCATCCTTCAGCCTTTGGATCTCAGCCTCATGAGCCTTAATCCTTTCCTCAGCCGTTTGTGGGGGTCCATTATGGATTCTTTGGGACCTCCTTCGAGGTTCTCTACTAGCACGTCGCCTCCTCGGGGCTTCATCACGATCATCGTTGTCATCCTCAGACGTTGAATCATCAGTATAGGGACCAGAGTAATTATCGTACTCTCGATCTCGGATCTGTAAGGCATGACCGCTCGGTCCAGGTTCCCTGTGTTGAGGGGGATAGTTAGGCAGCCCATACATCGGGTTGGTATTCAAAGGGAGATCCGTGGTGTGGATCTTTACCCCCGGAGGCAGCGTACGACCAGCGCTATCAAGAGGAGAAACCACCATCTGAAGAGGGTTAGTTTCTTGGCTTTGAGGGATAGTCATGGGTAAAGTTCCCTCAACATGGGGAATCGTCCCTGAGGGTTGAGAGGTTAGAGGTTGAATGACCGTCCCTGTTAGTGGGGGTAATTGTCCTTCTTCAGCAGTGATGAGCGGATCAGAGATGGCAGGTGGAGGAGAGCTAAGGGGTATGGCCTCAGTCGATGTTGTTCTTCGTGTTTGAACCATGGTTGATGTTTTCTTCCCACAGACGGCGCCAAATGTTGTGGATCAAAAACTAGATTACGATTTGTAATTAATGCTAGGGTGGTTGAGCTTTGAGCTTTAATGGCTGTTTCTGCGTTCGAGACTTTAATCGGTCCTCACAAAGTGCCTGCGTATCTCGTATTGAGAATCAAGCCAACGTAGTTCTAGGTGATGGTGCCCTCGAGGCTATGGCGGCGAGAGCTCACCTAGGACGCAGTGGCTTCTATGTCCTTATTCGAGGATTAAGCCAAACCGTGGTGGGTAACGTATGGAGCTGTATCCAAAACGTAGTTCTGAGGGTGAAGGAGCAGGTCCTTATATAGGCTGAGAAGCCTTAGAATTATGGTAGGAATAGGAGACTTGGTAGACAAGTCTTTGGGGAAGGTTCTAGATCTATTCCTTGTAGGAATCAGTTTCCATATTGAATTGGATGCCTTGGTGGCTAAGTCTGGTGGGAATAATATCCTTTTCCAACTCTTATTGCTGAGCTGTTTATTACCCCCAATATTAATTACGAAATTAATATTATAATTGGGGTTTTGGGCCCACCTGGTGGGCCCCACGTTTGGACCATTCTTGGCCTAATTAATGCCACATTAAATGTGTCTTTAGGGCTTACTTTTTGCCCATATCAATAACTTTATCCAATCATGCTGTTACTTCCCAATGTCTTTACTTTCTACTGATTCGTTCATAAAATGAACATTTCCCTGAATAAAACCACCTCATTAACCTCACTTTGGTTCCAAAAATTATAACCTAGGACATCTGCCTTCTCATGGCGAATTATTACTGACAATATTCATACTAATTCATTTATCAAATGATATGGCACTTACTGCCTCCTTCTCAATTATTCATAGGGACTCTGCTCCTCGTCCTATATCGATGTCTTTGATAATCATACATCCCTCAAGCTCTTTTTTTCGTTAATATGAAAGTCTCTAGGGATTCTCATTTATTCGTGTATAAGATCTCAAGTAATTCTTCCAATCCGTCTTACTTGCTGGTACTACATCCAGTAGTCCGGCTATGAATCCAACATGCATCTTCAGTTCTCTTGCTAATAGCTTAGTTCTTTATGCTCACTTTTCTGAGCACTATACCTCAATCATCACGGTCTTTCTAGCTGCAGCCCTAATTTCTCAAGGGTAAGCTCCTTATCCTAACAGGATTTTCCTTATCTTCTGGAACCTCTTCCGGGTCTCCAGTAGGGTACTCTATCGAATTTTCCCTCTGATCTTCAGCATATAATAAAGCATCATCGTGCTGCTGCTCGTATGCCTCAAGGTCCATCGCCTTACTCGTCGATACGACATCGAGCTAAGTTACTATCATGATACTTAAGAGTTCCCATAAGGGTTTTATATGTCATCACTACATTAAGTAGTCCGACTATGAACTTGGCAAGAGTTCTTATTATCTTAGTGAATTTATTGTTTTAACGTCGCCTCATCTCTGGGGTTTATAACGTACGCTCTGATACCATTTCTGTAACACCCCCAGATCCGGGGTCCGGGATCCGGTCGTTACGGTCTCCAATTCTGTCCACAATACTTGAACTTACTTCAACATAAAATAAATTACATCTTTATGACCCAATACAACAATATAAAACACACCCGTTATAGTCCCAGAGATGAAATCAGAGTAACAATCAAATTTTATTAATCACATTATGAGTTCTTACAACCCAAAAGAATTACAATATAAATGCATACTCTTTGCCATCCATTTACATAAGTCATACTAGCCCATATACTTGGTACTGAAAGAATGAATCTATCCTACCAATAGCTTCCTCTTCGGCTCTAGTAGTCTCATCGTCCTCGCCAGCGTCGAGTGCGCCTTGTGCGAGTCATCTGGTCTAGCTGTTGTTGTGATATAATAATAAAGCAAGGGTGAGCAATAGCCCACCAACAATAATGTATAACTAAACGATAATATATAACAGTTCAAAGGTATCTTTCAAACCATATGCCATGCAATAGCGAAGTTAATACTAGTATAAGGTAAATGATGGAGTTACAAGGTAACTCAAAATATATATTCCATGGACATACTTGCTACGCAAAAGATAAGCAAAATATCATCATTTATCTGAAAGAGGAACTTGCAAAAAATATTACAATTCCAATTATGAATACTTTTCCAATACTGCCAACAATGATAATGTTGCAGAAGATAAACGAAATTGAATGATGAACTAATGCTGGAGTATTCACCACGCCCGCTGTTCCAATCCTTACGATGATCAGTCACAGATTGCACAGCTTAATTTAGATTTACTACCGGTAGAAGGAAGAGCTGACGAATTTACTTGTCTACCGCCCTGTTAGATCTCCCCGGCCAACGGTTGGGCCAATGGGATGGACCGGAGCTACTCGGCCTCTTACACGACTCCAAGTTCGAAAAGAAGTTCATGAATCTGAACGTAAAGTTCGTCCCCCTTTCCCCAAGTGTGATACTTGTTGATAAGACTCCACAAAGTAGTCGTATCTAGTTGGAAAGGAAAATTCAACATCATATCTCCCAAGTTGCTGCTTGTTAGAGGATACCATCTTGTTCCAATAATCTTACCCCTAGAATGATGAGAAGGTTACTCAAAGATTCAATTGATAAACAGCAACCAAGTTGCGAGTGAAAAGAATAGTTTTAAAAGATTTATGACCGGGAAGTCAACAAGATAAATAACATTTCTCAAGTAAGGTTCCCCTATAATATGGAAGTTTGAGCGAGCATTTAAATCCTTTTAAGATAGATTTAAATGGAAAATAAGGAGTTGGGAACCTTTCCTTGATAAAATAGTCATAAAAAGACTCCGAAATATTTTACATAATATCTGGAGGTGGAAGATAATCTTCGAATAATATAAATCATTTTTAAAAGAATTTAAAAGAATTAAATAAATATTCCAAGAATATTTATTAAATCAATAATAATTACGGAATATTATTAAATCATAATATTGCTCATAAGTAATCCTCAAATGAATATATAGAATTATTTACTAAATAAATCCCTCCTTAAATGAAGATTCAAAATAGTATTAATTAAATAATTAAACTCCAATAAATATTTAAAATAATATTTAATAAATAAGTCAAACCTTAAATGAATATTTGAAAATAATATTCATTCAGTAAATAATCTTCTAAATGAATATCCAAATAATATTCATTTAGTAATCAAAACTTTAAAGGAATATTCAAAATAATATTCTTTAAGTAAATAGAACTTCCAATGAATATTTTAAAATAATATTCATCAAGTACATAAAACCTTAAATGAATATTCGAAAGTAATATTCATTTAATAAACAAAATTCCAATGAATATCAAAGTAATTATTCATTTATTTATCAAACTCTAAGTGAATATTCAAAAATAATATTCATCTAATATTTCTCGACTGAGATAATACTCAAATAACAATCTTCGAAAGATTTCCAAGTAATTGATACTTTATGGAAATATAAATAAGGTTTAATAATAATATTCCTCAAAATAAATAATAATCTGCCGTTGGAATCCCTCCGAGTTTCCACGACTATTTATATATCTCAAAATACCGATTCCCGGTCTATATTTAAGAATGAATATCATATGCCCTTCGCTAAGGGTCTTACCAAAACAATCCGGCTTATAACTGATAATTCGTATCTAGTCTATAAGCCAATATCAATTCAAGGAACAAGTATCATAATATAATTTGACAATAGGCATGCATGCTATGACATATGCATCAGAAACAACAGATATACATATTATCACAACAACAGTTCCAAGGTATTGGAAACTTGCCTGGTAATCGGGTGTGGGTGGAGATAGCGTGTCCTGGGTCTGCTCGATGATCTATAAACAATCAGAACATTCGAGATTAACCACTTAACACCTTTTAAAAGTCTAAGCATCAACTTCACTTAAGTCGAAACACGTTTTCAAGTTATCTCGTTATGCACCCTATTGTGCAACTCTTTTTATCACCGATATGGTCCGACATTTGTTCGTTATTAAGACATGTCATCAAACTTACACTTGGTATATACTTAAGCCATGTAAGTGCTAAAGTAGGTTGTTTACGGATCAAGATTATACCTCGAGTCTTATCATCCGTTTTTTAAGTGTTTTACCAAAGTTATAACCAAACGGGTTTTTTAGGGGTTTGTTCGCGTTTAAATTTGATTCAAACATTTTTATAAAATCGGAAAACAATCCGTTTGACATGTAGTTTTCTCTCATACCTTCCTTATGACCTCTAGTATTTATTTACCAAGATTAGCTACTGAGTAACACATTTTACGAGGGTTCAATTGAATTTACTAACTTTTACTTACGGTTTCGAACCAATTTTAGTAATTTGACCATAACTCCTAAACCGTAAGTCGGAATGTTTCGATTCTCACGCCAAAACGATCTATGGCTCCAAGGTCAGGAAATTATATTAACTACCATGCTCGGTTTCTAAGTTTTAACAAAAGTTCGGCATTACGACGGCTATAATTCGGATATTTCCAAAATCAAAACCCTCCAATAATTATACCATCCACTCCAAATCACACATACAAGTTATTTATCCTTGAACTAAGACCAAGCAATGTCTTTCCGTTCATATAAACTATCTTATCATCTCATAAAACCCTCACATAGATCTAATACTCTAAATATGCATAACATCACTAAAACTCATCCAAAAATCCATGATTCATCAAAGGGGGTTCAAGGATTATACCTTTATTTGAAGCTTAAGAATGATATTAAGGCCTCACAAGTCTTGAACCTTGCTTAGAACATCCTTTGGAAGCCATACAATCAAGAAAACAAGACATGAAAATCATAAAGTTACTATTCACTCAAGAACATAGAATCTTGTAAAATCAAAATGAAAATCTTCCACTTACTCTTTGGCCTTCAAACTTGGTGGGCCTTCCTAACTTTCCTCAAGCTTTAATTTAAGCTATAGATTGCTAAATATGAATAGCTAGAACTCAAGATAAAATTTTTACTATTCATTCTTCATGAATAGCCGAATGGAATGGTGGAGGGAGGAGAATTGCTTGCTTGGTTTCTAGTCTCATCCTTGCCTAAAGTGAATTATTGATGCTAATATCTTCCATAAATCTACTTTAATAAAGTGCCTAAGTCATTGCATGCATCATCAAGTAGCCAAGTGTTGTGTTTTAGTGGTTTGATGAGGTAATGAGCTAAGCACTTGGTTAGGCTTCTAGTTATCCTAGTTCCTTTGGTAACCCACCTAGTTACTTGGTCTTATCTACTTGCACATGCTTGTATCTTGGTTCTCTGCTTGTTTCTTTGTCCGGTTATTGCTCAATTCATTGATCGTTCGGAGGAATACCTCGAAGATTTCTAATTAGGGTTTTACCGGAAACCGTCTAATATTTAGACTATCATTCTCCATTCTCTTTAATAATTCTTGAACCTATACTTCTTAAATCCTTTCAATAATTCCTTAAGTCTTTCAGTGTCCAGGGAAATCTCGGGGAAAGTAAAAGTGCTATTTTCCAGAATCCGACAGCTTTTACATACACTCTTTTTCCCCCTGGATCACTAATACGAACTCAGAATTTCGTTCCGGGTACTTTTATATAGCGTCGTCTAATAATATTCCTAATTCCACCAAAATAACTATTCACCACTTATTCTTTACTTATTCTTTTAGGGTTATATAGATGTCCCAGTTCTCTTTCGATCGTTCCTTAACCCTTTTACGGAACCACTGGATTGATAACAGATATCGATTTGGATGACATAAGAATAACCTTCCCCCCTGGAATTATAAAATCTTAATTTCCTAGGAGATAGATAATTCTTATCTAGATTGTCAATCAATAGCATTCTTCATGACATATAAGTATTTGATTCCATATCCATTCCATAATAAAAGTTTTAATTTCTACTAAAAATCAGGGTTCTTACAAGTGATACACGAGGGTTGGGCAGAACGGGTGGGGTAACAACGGTCCTTAAGAGACATGGCCATGTTTACTATTGGTTCGAAATTATCTAAATACTCAGAATCAGAAGAGGAAGAATTCTCAAACGATCTCACTAGTCTAGAAGAATTATCCCTAATCCAAATAGTTCGCATAAACCATGTAAGGAAATACGTAGCAAATAAGTGCGATAAAATAAACACACAAAAAGAAAGGGGTGAAAAATTAAAAAAAAATTTCTAACCCTAGGGTTCCTTAATAAAATAACTAGACCTTGCTCCTAACTTTAAGGGCTACCAAAAACTAGGTAAATCAATAATTATTCGAACCGGCTTGGCCAGGTAGGTGCAAGCATTGCCAAGAGGCTAAACACCAGCCTAGACACCAAAACCTTAATTGGCCAGGTCAGCTTTTACTTTCCTAGACACCAAAAAGTCAGAATAATTAAAGATTACTTCGCTTCTTAAGCACTTTCCTAAATGAGCGCGAGATTCCTAGGGGCAAACGTCTAATTAATTTTATTAAAGGCTAGGGTATGCAAAATGAGGGATTAAATTGTTTTTGGGCTAAGGAAAGAGTGATTAAATCCCTTCCCTTATCTTTTGAAAGGTTTTGCCCTTAAGATTTATTTACAAAATGATGGAACAAACAAAGAGGTATAAAAAACTATAAACATTTACAGATGCTTAACTACGTGCTCTAATTAAAGAAAAGAAAGAATTTAATGTACCTTGGGGTCCTCTAGTGATCACCACAATTATATGGTACAAAAAATTAAAAACAAGAAAATAAAAATCTAGATAATGTGCCCTAAGTGATTAGATGCATAATGCAACAATTATGTATTTTCTAACTAATTTTTTTTTTCAATTTTCAATTTTTTTTGATTTTTTTTGATTTTTTTTTTGATTTTTTTTTTTGTGATTTTCTAAATAAAAAAATGAACGAGGAGAGAGATACGGTTTACCCAAGCAAAGCTTCCAAAATTCTGAGAAAATTCTTCCGCTTTAATCCAAGTTTCCCGAATTTTACTCCAAATTCCTCAAAAAAATGCAAACAAGAAAAAGGGTGAGAAAAGAGCTAATCCGAAAAATCAAAAGTTAAGGTGCGAAAAGTAATTAGTCCCCGGCAGCGACGCCAAAAACTTAATGTGCTAAAATAAAAGACAATTTCAACCGCAAGCGCACGGTTCAATCGTTGAATTATTTTAGATTCATTCCTCTCCCTTACTTTTGCTTTCACTACTTTCTCCTTTGCTCTTTCTTAACTCTTCCATTGATTTCTCGACCCGTTGAAAGGGTTCTGCCTCTTTGTATAGTTCAGCGAGCGTACTAGGTGTGGATGCTTGCAATTTCTTCCAAAGCTTCGTTCCTTCTCGCAGTCCTGCGATGAGAAAATTCTTTACAGCCTCGTCATTTGCACGTCGCACCTTAGGGACCTCGGCATTGAATCTTTTAAAATATTTCTGCAGACTCTCTCCTTCCCTCTGCTTAATGTTAGCCAAAGTAGACACAGGGATTGCATAAAGCATCGAGGATTGGAACTGCTTGATGAAGATGTCTACAAACTGCTCCCAAGAATCAATAGTAACTAGAGTCCCGAGCTTTGAAAACCACTGCTGAGCACTTCCCCTCAGCTAGGCTGCAAACAACCTACACCTCGCTAACTGCGAAACTTGATACACATCCATCTCATTGTTGAACCGAATCACAAACTCAGCTGGGTCAGTATCCCCATTATAGGTCATATCCGAATGATGGCCTCGAAACACTGCAGGAAGTGGAGCCGTTCGAATTTCATGGGTGAAGGGCGAAGATGAGCCCATAGTACTGAAGATCCCTTTCTCATTATTCATTGCATCTAAAGCCTTCTTCAACTCTTCCAGCGTATACTCTCCAATTTTGGCCTCCTTGTCTCCATCTTTTTTGTCTTCAGTACTGTCATGATGAGATTGAGTCTTTTTTGGGATGCTAGACTCCTCCTGATCATTTTTGCAATCCTTCTTTTTACGATCCTCCTCACGGTGTTGGGATCGTTCATGATTTCGATGAGACGGGGGTCTGTCATCGTGACGATGGGACCGCTCACGCTCTCTGTAAGAGGGGGATCTGTCATCACGACGATATGACCGCTCGCGATCTCGACGAGGAGATAGTGGTCGATGGGAGCCCATGCTTTTATTCTTAGATCCCCCATCCTTATTAGCATTAATCTTTCCTAACTTGAGGAGCAGGTCGTGCTCAGTGAGCTTCTTTCCAATACGGTCAAAGACACTAACCGATCTCCCTTCAGATGAGGCGGCCTTATTGTGCGACCCCTCTTTCTTTTCCAATGCAGTTTCCTCCTCGCTCCAATCTGGGTTCGTTTGATCTGTTACAACATCATCAAAATCTTCAATTAGCTTCTTGGTGGGGCCTTTACTCCCTTCCTCCTGGTGGGTTCGGTCACCTGTCCTCGCATTCCTCTTTGCACCTCTAGAACTATATCGCTTTTCCATCTTACCCATCCTATCATGTACAACGGTCACTTAATCACCAAGGCCTTTGAGAAAGGACATGACTTCACTAGTCGAAGTCACCTGTTGGACGGGGAGTGTTTGCTCCTTCTCGAATCCAATTTTGGACCATTCTTTGAGTTCCTCATTCTCTAGGGGATCCTTCCGCTGTGGGTCGTCCTTGTTGACCTTTTGCGACCCCGGGGTCTCCCCATTGTTGACTCCGTTCTTCTTCTTCTTCTTGTTCGATTTAGTCATCGTCCTCCCAATTCAATGACTAGTCCCTCCTTCTAGCGCCAGATATTATAGGGAGAATATTATACAACAATATTTTGGAGGTTGCTGGATTTACGGAGCAAAATACGGATATTCTGCTAAGAACACGGAGGAGATTTATAACTGTTTGTGGCTGATCTTGTTTGTTGATTTTCAGGGGTGAACTGTTTCTCAAAAATAACAAGATGCCTACGTACCCTATTTATAAGGATCAAGCCATACGTAGTTCTCTTGGAGAAGAAGTTATCTAGACGGGCTAGGGTTTCTATGGGCTCGACTTGACCCAAATCCACTAGACGTCTTCTTGGGCTAATATATTTTACCCATTTTTCCTGCTCATGACCCATGGCCCATTAAAGGTTGCCAATGGCTAGCATAATGCTTAAATCAACCGGCCTCGCTGACGAGGCGAATGGAGAAACTGAGTGGACTCGCATACGGCCTCGCTGGGCTAGTCATGCTTGGTGGTCCACACTGTACGGAGATGATCACGCTCACGGGACCTCGCTGGGCCTGACCGTAAGCCATCACAATAAATATATTCTAGGTCTCGCTGGATCTTGTAGACTACGAGCTCAATCAGTAGCTTGATAACTCATTAAATTGATTCCTGATGGTGGACTTTAATGACCCATTATTCATTTCCAGGCCTGACCCATTATTCATTTCCAGGCTCATTGGGAGTGATGTATCATTATTTCAGCCCACTAAACCTGTTTAGGACTTATGCCGAATTCAGGCATAACAAATACATATAAAGAGAAAAGCTCAGGTATTTCTAAGGTTATATCTATTTGTAATACAAATTTTGAGTGATAGTATTAAAAATATTAATTGTATCCATCTTAATTTACATAAATACTCTTGTATTTATGTGTAAAAAGCTTTTAAATTCAAGATGTTAATTTGAGTTATCATCCTCAGGCAAATCAAGCTCATACATAAATTATATAATATTTTCTATAATATAATAATATAATAATTCAGGCTCACTGAGAATTTTTTTTGGCTAAATACCTCACTGAATTTATTTAAACTAGTTGATAAAGCCGCGCTTCGCGACGGCGTTACAATATTTTTAAAAAAATTCAATACATTTACGTGAACCAAAAACCTAAGTTTTACATATATTACTTGTATGATAATGTTTATCCACAAAAATCAAATCCTAAAAATAAAATAAAATTTATAACATCATATGATATTTTAATAGTTAGTACGATCTTTTATAGTGAGTCGTCTTCCCGTTAAACACGTTTTGAGCCGCTCTCGTTTGGGATCGAAATTCTAATTTCATTACATATTATTGATGATACTTATCTTACACAACAATTTTTTTCCTTAAAATCAAAACCTAAAAAATAGAGTGAATTCCAATTTATACTTTCTCTAGATTTTCTAAAATTTTGGAGTTTTAGAAAATGAAAACACATCTTATTTTCTCTTTATATTATAGATACTCCTGTATTTATTTAGGATTTCTGCATAAGATTGTTCTTTTACTCATTGTTCTTTTATTACTTAAACACATCAATTCTTTTCTTTTTAAATACGGTGACTTTTTTCATGATAATAGTATTGGATTTATGAATAAATTTTCCTAATATAAGTATAATTAACTTATATAAAAAAATATATAATTTAAGAAGATCGTACTTTCTATAAAATATTTAATTATATGTCTGCTCTATATATTCAAACACCTATTCTAGTTCTAGTAGAACTTTTATTTATATATTTTTTGTAGAACTTTTATTTATATATTTTTTCTATAAAATCGAACTCTTATTCTCTATAAATTCGAACTCCTATTTTACTTCCAATAGAACTTTTAATCGTATGCCTTATAAATACTTATTATACTTCCAATAGAACTTCTAATCATATGTCTTTCCTATAAATTCGAACTCTTCTCCTTTATAAATTCGAACACCTATTCTACTTCTAATATGCTAATTGATATTTTTATATTTGTTAGTGTTTAAAATTCTAGAAAATTAGAAAAATCGATTGAGACGATATTAGAGCGCCACCTAAACTCCCGCTATCCTCCTTTATATATATATATTGATTGATGGATAATTGATAACTAAATATGAGCCGTACGATATAAAGTAGAAATGGATGGGCATGGCTCCTATAATAAGGTCACGCTTCACGTGTCTAAACATCACATTAATTCTGTTTTTTATTTCGTTTATACAATCATTGGGCTTTCACCCCCGAAAACCCAAAACGTATATGGGTAGGGTTTTAAAATAGCTTTGGCACTATTGAGCCCATTAAAACAGTGAAGTATATCGTTGAAAGAAATCCTGAAAATCTGAGTCCCTTGGTTGTTTGATTCTCACAAAGTACGACCAAACTAATCCCAACATAACAAAACCTCAAACATGTACTACAGAGGGTAAGATTTTCTCAACCTCTTCATTACATATACATATATGCACATGTGTATCTATCTTATCTGTGTTGTCTGATTTTTATTCATCTATGTGTAATTACACACTTGTATCTATGTGTTTGGTTTGTGGTTTGTATCTGTTATTCATGTTAATTTGATTGTGGACACTTTTGTATTTAATTCATAATTCCATCATTCATTTGGTCTAGTGATTTTCATTTGAATATAATGTCAATTTTGTTCTGATTTATATATGCGAAAAAATGCCCTAAATTTAATGATTTCAACTAGTTCTAGGGGATACAATTTTGTCCTGCCGTATTCATAATTTTTGGATGATAGGCCATCTAATATGTGTATTGAATTTTGTCTAGAGAATAAAGAATCAGGTAATGACTTGAGGCTAAAGTCAAAATTTGAATAGGCCTTTCTGTTGCTCTCAGAAATTACTTCTTCATTTCTTACAAGTGTTCTAGAAATCGCTAGGAGTTAGCTTTTAACCGCAATGTATATATATGTAACTAGAATTATAAATTACTAGAATTTTTTCCACTCACTATTTGTTCCTTAAATATTAACAATTAAAACAAAATTAACAGATCTTTATTTATTTTAAGCTTATTACTTTTTCTGCCATCTTAAATTTGGGCCATTCTTATTTATTGATGCGTTGGGTTGTTCGATATATATAATATATAATAAAAAATATCAAAACTACTTCTAGATTTTCATTTCGTTACACAAATAAGCATACTCTTTTCTCTCTCTCCTCACCCACTCCTCTCTATTTTCTACACAGAGGCTCGCCAAGGTATCTAAAGAAGTCACTCTGTGTGTGTCAAGATGTTTGAATAAGATGCTGATTGTAAGAGAGAAATGAGTGAATAACACAATGAAATCAGGGCAGAAAGTGTATGTATATATCTGAATATATAAGCTCCACTACTGCTATTATAACACTGCAGCATGTACACACATATGTATGTATGTAGCTGCTGCAAGTGTTCTACTACTGCACTAAACACTCTATTACTTATTAATACAAGGAGAGACAATTGCCTCTTATATAGAACAAAACTTCAACAACCCCCAACAACCATCTACAACTATTACAACAACCCCCAACAACCATAGCTAGTGGTGTGCTGTGTAGTTGTCATGGCTGATGTCATTTAACACGCCCCCTCACTCGAAATCCCATCATGGGATAAAAAACCTATCTTGGGATTGAAGAGTGGAACACTTAGAAGCCCTTGAGCATAACCTAAGCTTCCAACTAGACCCATCTCTAGGATTGAAATTGAGAATTTTGCGAATACTGGGACTCAACTTCGCGACCACGCCGTACATTTTAGGTCATATCAAAAAAATCAGAGGAGGTGCAAATGCATCTTTTATTTTTGAACGAAAACAATTAGAACGATAGATTTGGTAGACTGCATCCCTTAAGATCGTCCACGAATTCGTCCTTCTGCTGAGGAAAATGAATGTAAAGAAATAACAGTGAACTGTGTGCATATATCTGAATATATACTACTACTTCTGCTGCTTTGTCGTCATGGCAGTGAACTGTGTGCATATATCTGAATATATACTACTATTTCTGCTGCTTTGAATCGTCTAGATTAATGAACTCGTCTTGACAAGGAACATCACCTGACTAAATTTAACCCCCTTTACCGCTGTCAAGGGCCTGACCTGAACATGCAGGAGCAGCCCATCTTATTTTTTAATTTGGACTTTGTTTGGATGACCAAACTTGAACTGAATGTAGCCTCAAGTTTCCCTTAAGAAACTTGAGTTCGGATGGCTAAATAACTGAAAAAACAAATCTGGGTAGAAATGACACAAGTTCCCTTAAGAACATTGATTTTTCAAGACGAAAAAGCACTGAATTCTCTGCATAAACGAACCTGCTCTGATACCATGTCAAAATGTATGAATAAGATGCTAATTGTAAGAGAGAAATGAGTGAATAACACAATGAAATCAGGGCAGAAAGTGTATGTATATATCTGGATATATAAGCTCCACTACTGCTATTATAACACTGTAGAATGTACACACATATGTATGTAGCTGCTGCAAGTGTTCTACTACTGCACTAAACACTCTCTTACTTATTAATACAAGGAGAGGCAATTGCCTCTTATATAGAACAAAACTTCAACAACCCCCAACAACCATCTACAACTATTACAACAACCCCCAACAACCATAGCTAGTGGTGTGCTGTGTAGTTGTCATGGCTGATGTCATTTAACAGTGTGTTTTTTATGTATGCTTTTCATGGTTGAGTTCAAACTAGCTGTCGTTTAGAACGAAAAAATACTCCTGCAATTTCTCTGTAATTTGTTTCCCCTCACTTTTTTATTTAATTCCTTAATGAGTCCGATTCCTCTTGTTTTTCCTGATTTTATCCGATTCTTCCCGATCTAGCCCACAAAACACCAAGTAATCCGTTCTTTCCCAAGTTGGATCTGCTTACCACCTAGGTGCTAATTGATCGTTGCCTCGTCTAAGCCCATTTTAGAACACTGGTTACTACTTGTATGATTACATATTGATAAAAGTTTTATTTTTAAAATAAAATCAGAAGCCATGGTTCAGTATTGTTATTCTGCTGCTGTATATAGATAATTACCCATAATTTCTTAATTATTGGGGCATTGGGTGGAAATTGAAATGAGACAATTGTTTTGGTCAGTAGATTAGTTTCTTTAGTTAATTGCATTAATGTTTGTAAGAGATTTCAAATACTGTAATGAATCAGCAAACATTTTGCTGATTAAAATATATTATAATTACACCAAATTTAAGAACGAACAGTAGCTGATGAATGCATATTAAACCACATTTTACTGTTTGAAATTGATATGTGTGTTTCCAATGTTTATTAATTTATAATGAATATTTGGAGTCCATGAAAAGGAATGTTGTTCAAATTTGTATAATTTACAACTAAGGCCCAGTTTCCTTGTTAATTTGTTTTCCTTTATATTGACTGTAGTGGTTACATGGATGGTGCTGATCCCCGTGAGTTGGGTTTGAAAAGGCAGCGTTTACTTGATCAGGGTTCTACTTATTACGGCACTGGCTCAGGTTCAAATTACATGTACAGTCCACCGGCTTACTCTTATGTTAATCAACCTCCACCTTTCCCTGTTGTCCGGCTCCGAGGCTTACCTTTTGATTGCTCTGAAAATGATGTCTATGAGTTTTTCCATGGTCTTGACATAGTTGATGTTTTACTTGTACACAAGAATGGAAAATTCTCGGGGGAAGCTTATTGTGTGTTGGGGTATCCTCTTCAAGTAGATTTTGCTCTACAGAGGAATAGGCAAAATATTGGTAGGAGGTATGTTGAGGTTTTCAGGAGCAAGAGACAAGAATACTACAAGGCAATTGCCAATGAAGTTTCAGATGCTCGTGGTGGTTCTCCTCATGGTATATCAAGGTCATCGAGGGCGAAATCCCATGATGAGGGGAAGGAGTCTGCAGAGCACACTGGCTTTTTGCGGTTGAGAGGATTGCCATTCTCCGCTGGAAAGGATGAAATTTTGGATTTCTTTAGGAACTTTGATCTACGAGAAGACTCAGTTCATATTACTGTTAATTCAGAAGGAAGACCAACCGGTGAAGCATTTGTTGAGTTTTCAAGTGCAGAGGACTCGAAAGCTGCAATGGTGAATGATCGGAAGACACTTGGGAGTCGCTATATAGAACTTTTTCCATCATCATTGGAGGAGTGCCAAGAGGCAGTTTCAAGGGGAAGGTGATTATTCTTTATTTGCAGTCTAATTCTTTTAATTCGGCATGGTATTATTCCTAGTGAAATATGTATTCTTGGAGCTTTGCTAATAGTAGCTCTGTGAGGAATGATATGATATTGCAGTAGCAGTTTCACCAGATGACTTCTGTCCTTCAGAACTTTGAACTTAACTCAGAGCATCGTAGTATAATCTATGTCTAAGTACATCCTCATTTAGCACATGAATAAAGTTTGTTTTTTTGTTCAGATCTCTGCTATGGTAATTATATATTGTACGTGATCATTTGGCTGAAGTTTTTCTAGTTATCATCCTTGATATTTATGGCTTCTCTTTTTTGCTAATTATATTATGCTTATTGTCTGTCTGGCTGGTTAAAGTCAATTAATCACTTTTATATGATATTTAATAGTAATAATGATAATAACTAATGCACTCCTACTATAGCTTTGAGGATAATAGTATGAAATATACATATGTTTGTATACTTAACTAGTAGACATTCTAATGTTGGACATTTTGCTAGCTTTATTAGACAATGGTCAATATTTCTCAACTTTTGCTGTGTTTGCAACATTGTTTGCCTCCATGTCGATGTAACACCTTTTCCAGATGCATCTTTTCAGGTTTTTTTTAATACATATTCACTTTGTTATTTACATTCTTTTAATGCATTTTAAACAAGCATGAAATTAAAAGGGATGCCTGCTCTTGTAACTGTATCATCCTTCTTCAATATGGTAGGACTTTGAATTTTAATGTTACCGGAGCTGTATAGATAGCGAACATGTAGAATAATTGTGTAATTAGATGCCACACATACTTTCATATCTGGAATTTCCAGAAGGATTGGTGATTTCCTTTAGCTCCCTCTCTTTTGTGGCTTGATTAAACTGGTTGGTGACCTTCTTTTGTTTAAACTAGTCACTGTGGAAGTCGAATTTGAGTTGAAAAGGGCTAGTGACATATGGAAGCTGGTTTTAGTTTTTACTTTATAGTCAAGAGTTCATGTACTGCTCTGTTTTCTTTGATTCGTTTTATATTATGCATTTGTTAATCACTTGATCCTTAATTTTTCCTACGATGTAGAATTAGTTTACCATATAATGTCTATAAAGTTGTTCCTGTGTTTTTTTTATGCTTTTTTTTCTGTCATCTGGTTCGTAAACTCAGTTTATGCTCTGATATAAAGTCTTTATTCAAGAAATTGCAGTGTAAATTGGTTATTCTTTGAAAAACACATAATTCATATTGGCCCATTACATGCACTTAAACCACACAGACTTCTAAAATATATGTCGTCATTTTGTTGGTACCAGCCAAAATGTTTACTAGAATATTGAATCATCATACGGTTTTCTTCTCTATTTAATTCTGAACCATTCTTCCTGCCATATCCAAACAAATCATAGTGGAATAGGGAGGTTTTGATGATAGGTGCTCATTTTGCATACTTAAAACTTCTTTTTTTCTCCCAGAACGGTGTTTCAACTTTTTGTCTTGCTTTTTGAAGAAGTCTTTTATGTTAGTTGCAAGGTTTTTTTATGTATTTGATTATAATGAATGTGATAGTACTGTCTAAGTAGCTTATCTTATGTTTCAATTTAATTGCTTTACAAGGGTTAATTGCTCTACAAAGATTAAATGCTCTAGATATCTTACTTAAAAGGGATATAGTTACTTCTTACAGAATAGGCATAACTAACCATGTTTCTTAGTGCTTGTTGGTATATGTGACTAAAGAAGTAACTTTGACTCTATGAAGATAAATCTACTGTAAATTCACTGGTTCTAGTCTCAACCATATTAGTGACATGGCCGCCTGTTAGATCTTTCGAACGCATTGCTTTGCTAATAGCTGTTTTTAATTATTGACCGAATTTGACTTTTTGTGCATTGGTTTTTGCCTGGTTGGAGTAGTATTGCCAAAATGTCATACAAAACTATTGACTGTAGTTCTCTGTCATACTGGTTGCTATCTGCTTGTATTACAATCTATTCATTATATAACTATCTGCTTTTAGATTGTTTAAAATATCTTGCAGCTTATAGTTTTTTAATACATGTTTAAACTGGTATCAAACTCTCAACGATACAAGTTTATAATGTAAGCTTTGTTAATCAGATCTAGTGCCTCGCACGATGGAGACAACTCACCGGAACAGACAACTGTTGTGCGCATGAGGGGCTTGCCATTTTCAGCTGGGAAGGATGACATAATGGAGTTTTTTAAAGAATACGTGCTCTCAGAAGACTCAATACATATAACATGTAATATGGATGGAAGGCCAACCGGAGAAGCATTTGTAGAGTTTGCAGATCTGGATGATGCAAAAGGAGCGTTGTCAAAGGATAGGATGACACTCGGGAGACGTTACATTGAGCTTTTTCCGTCATCACTCGAGGACATGAAAGAATCGGGGTCTAGGGGAAGATAAGAAGTCTTTTGCCTATATTTTTATCTTGTGTATTTCAATAAAATTATCAAAGAATGCTTCACATTGTGCACTGTTACCAAAAAATGATAAGATATTAGTTTTTGTTGATTAATAGACATCGAAAAAATGTCAAAAATATTATGGTCCGGAAAACCAAAACACTATTCCTCATGCTTGTGCTGGATATTCTGAAGATGCTGGATGAGACGAATGTGTATCAAGCGAAAAAAGGTCTGTGCCTTGGTCGGGCAATTTGTTTCTTGGCTGTAATGTGTGTTGTCCAGATGCGCATTGTTGGTCATACAAACGATGCACTGCATTGCAAGCAAGACGCTGATGATGAGCAAGTTATGTGTAGGATGCCTGGTATTTTTATCTGTCTTCTTTTTTGCTTTTTCTTTTTTTAAATTGTGTTCTGAGCAAAATTTCTAAATTATTATATATTTTATGCCATTAAAGCAATTATTGTGCTACTTTTTACTAATGGTTTTGTAGAGATAAATAAAATGCATGTCATGATTAGTGCATCTTTGACGATGTTGGTAATAAAATTTTATATCTTGAATTTATGGGTTATTGACTTATTTGCATATACTCATTAGTCATAAGGGAAAATGAATTTTTTTGTCACTGAACTTATTGACCTTTTCAGAAATCTACCACTCAACTATGAATTTTTCTTTTTTACTCACTAACGTTAGGTTCGGTTTTCTTTTAGTCACTAAACTTAGGTTCAGATTTTGTTTTACTTACTAAACTTAGGTTCAGATTTGATTATTAGCATTATATTAATTTTTTTTTCTCACTAACCTTAGGTTTAGAGTGAACAAGTCAATTGTATATTTAATACCTAAAAATGTTGCATTACAGAAGACAATTTGTTAAACTTTAATACTTGAAAATAATGCATTAAATTTTATCTTGAAAATAATTCGATTAAATTTAATAAGATAAAGTCTGCATTAAACTCTATCTTGAAAATAAATCGATAAAGTTTAATAAGATAAAGTCTAACTTAATGATGTATTAAGTGGTAAGTTTTCCTCTCTAATGCATTATTTTCAAGTATTAAAGTTGCATTCGACTTGTTCACTCTAACATCCCTCTCAAATTTAATTTTATCTTGCTATATCTTATTAAATTTTATCTTATTATGATTTTCAAGATATAGTAAAATATCGATAAATGAATATTCGTTAGACGAATAACCTTGTTAAATGAATATTTTTTTCCGATCCCTACATAATAGAGATAATGTATTTTTGACATTGATTAATGAATAAAAAATTTCGATCCCAAGCGTATTCATTTATCGAGGTTTAACTGTAAAGATAAATCATTAGAGAGAATATTTATCTTATTAAACTTTATCGATTTATTTTTAAGGTAAAATTTATTGCAGACTTTATCTTATTAAAATTTTATCGATTTATTTTCAAGATAAAGTTTATTGCAGACTTTATCTTATTAAATTTAATCGATTTATTTCAAGATAAAGTTTAATGCATCATTTTCAAGTATTAAAGTTTAACAAATTGTCCTCTATAATGCATCATTTTTAAGTATTAAAGCTTCCATTTACTTATTCATTCCGAACCTAATGTTAGTGAGTAAAAAAATTAACATAATGCTAATAATCAAATCCGAACCTAAGTTTAGTGAGTAAAACAAAATCTGAACATAAGTTTAATGACTAAAAGAAAACTGGACCTAACTTTAGTGAGTAAAAAAGAAAAATTCATATTTGAGTGGTAGGTTTCTAAAAAGGTCAATAGTTAAGTGACAAAAAAATTCATTTTCCCTTAATTAATTTCATCTCAAAACATAATAGCATATTTTGACTAGTCACTTTAAGGTAAGAACGTCTAACAGATAATTTAGATATAGGGATGATGGCTAGCGTTCAAATAGAAACCAACCTTAGAATAGAAACTAGAAACCTACACTAAATAAATTATATTTCATTTATTTTAATGGCCCTGCTAGGGGCACCTTCACAAAAAACGTTTAAAATTCTTTGCTCTATTCAACAAAAATATAAAAAAAAAAATTTTAAAAAAAAGTACTGTTCACGTGCCACGTCATCACGTGAACAGTAACTTTTTTTTAAAATTTTTTTTTATAATTTTTATATTTTTGTTGAATAGAGACAATAATTTTAAACGTTTTTTGTATTGGAGTACCCCTAATTTGGTCATTAGATTAGCTTGAAATATTTAATTTAGGTTTAGTTTCTAGTTTCTATTCTAAGTTAGTTTCTATTAGAACAAGACCCTAGGTTTCTATTAGAACAAGACCCTAGGGATGATTGTATCTGAATTCGAAAATTTGAATTTGTATGCGAATTCAAAAATAAATTTTGAAAAGTATTTGAAATCTAGTCGATATTATCCGAATTTGGATAATATTCAAATCCGTTTTCTTTTAGATTTTTCTATTTTTTATTCCAAAAAATTCAAAAAATGATAAAAAAAAATTTATAGTTTTGAAACTAAATATGATGAGGTCTGTAATTTTAAAAAAAAAAAATTTAATGTACATTTTTAAATATAATTTATATCTATAAATAAATATGAAAATAAATGTATGTATATTATAAATTTTAAATTTATTATGTAAACGTATGTATATTTTATTATGCAAACTTAAAAGTTGGCAATCTTTTTAAAAATTTGATTAAAATGCGTTACCTATATGTAATTTACTCAAAATCTATACTATTATATAAATTCCGAAACATTGAAAGTTTTGGTACCAGTTTTTTGGTACTGAGTGAATTTACTTATATACCCTTCATTATAAAAAACATAGATACACCTAAAATAAATAATAACATAATATAATTAATGGTAATTAGTCGAGATAATACCTTTTATAAACACATAGAAACATCAATCGTATCATATCTTTCTATCATTAATATTTTCTTTCCAATTAAAACACGTTATAATTAATGATAATTAGTCGATTAAGATAATAAAATTAATGGTAATTAGTCGATTGCCTTTTTCAAATTAATATAATAAAATTAATGGTAATTAGTGATTGCCTTTTTCACATTTACTTTTAGTTGAACATATTACCTTTTATAAACACCTAAAAACATCAATTTTATAATATCTTTCAATCATTAATATTATTACGTTACCTTTTTAATTTACAACAAATCTTACAATCATTAATATATACATGAAAATATCATATCATATTTCTCAATTATTAATAAAATATATTAAAAATCGTATACATTGTCTATAATAATGATACATGAAAATGTATCATCTTTGCTATTTTTTCTAATTAAATTTCCTTTTTTTCTAGAAATATCACGGGCAACATTAATTTCTCATTTTCTAAAAACCATGAGCAATTTTATTTACTAAAATAACATAATTAAATTATAATTATTATAAACTAATCAATTACCATTTTCACATTAAATCACGTCATTTTTTTAATTTTCACATTACCTTTCTATTTTCTCTAACTAAAATCTCTCTTTTTCCAATTTATATCACGGACGGTTATATTTAATACAAATAACTAATAATATTATAATGTTAATAATTAACCGATGTCCTTTTTCAGTTAAAACGTATCATCTTTTCTATATTTTCTAACTAAAATACGGTAGATAAAATCCATCCTACTAACTAACCAATTTCCTTTTTTCCGGTTAAACATATTATCTTTTCTATTTTTCAATAACTAAATAATTTTCTTTTTCAGGTAAAATGCAATATCTTTTATATTTTATCTAACTAAAATTTCTACTTTATTAATTAATTTATTTTTTAAGGTTAAACATATTACCTTTTCTGTTTTTCAATAACTAAATAATTTCATGTTTTAAGTAAAATACAATATCTTTTACATTTTATCTAACTAAAATTTCTTTTTAAAAAAAAAACATATGAGCAATTTTGTTTAATAAAATAACATAATTATATTAGAATTACTATTAACTAATCAATTACCTTTTTCAGGCAAAACACGTTACCATTTCTCTTTTCTCTAACAAAAGTCTTTCTTTTTCCAAATATATCCTGTATGGTTACCTTTTTCAGCCAAAACACGTTACCTTTTTTATTTTCTTACTAAAACCTCTCTTTTTCCAATTATACTACAGGCGTTTCTTTTTAATAAAAATAAAATTATAATATTAATAATTAACCGATTACCTTTTCAGCTAAAATGTATCATTTTTTCTATTTTTTCTAATTAAATTCCTTTTTTTTAGAAATATTACGGGCAACATTAATTTCTCATTTCTAAAAATTATGATCAATTTTATTTAGTAAAACAACATAATTAATTTATAATTACTATAAACTTATCAATTACCGTTTTCACATAAATCATGTCATCTTTTTAATTTTCACATTACCTTTCTATTTTCTCTAACTAAAATATCTTTTTTTTCCAATTGTATCATGGGCGGTTCTATTTAATACAATAAACTAATAATATTATAATATTAATAATTAACCGATTATCTTTTTGAGCTAAAACGTATCATCTTTTCTATATTTTCTAACTAAAATCTCTTTTTTAATAGAAATATCACGGATAATATTAATTTCTCCTTTTCTAAAAACATTGTATTTAGTAAAAAAAACTTAACTAAATTATAATTACTATAAACTAATCAATTACCTTTTCGCCTAGAACATGTTACCTTTTTAATTTTCTTTAACCAAATTCTCTCTTTTTCTAATCATATCATGGGCATTCTATTTAATAAAATAAAATAATAATTTTATAATCACTAATAATTAACCGATTACCTTTTTCAACTAAAACCTATCATCTTTTCTATATTTTCTAACTAAAATTCCTCCTTTTCTAGAAATATCACGGATAACATTTATATAATTATTATCAAATCATCTCATATAAAAATTAAACCCTCCAAAATTCATGTTTAAAAAAATTAATTTAAAATAATGAAAAAGTTTCATATAATATTAAAAAAATCCGTGCATTGCACGGGTTTTGAGCTAGTATAATATATTTATGTATATTATATATGTTTAGTTTCAGATTCAGATATTTGCTTCATTCCAAATACGAATACAAATATTTCCAACGAATATCGAATTTTTCAAATATTTTTTACGACCCTACTTCAAGGACCCATTACCCATATTATATGAGTAATTTTAAAAAAAATTCAAAACTAGATATATTGAAAAATATATTTACATCACTTTAAAATATTTTATATTTTTTAAAATAAGTAGAGGATAAAATTTAATTTTTAGTCAAAATATTTTAAAGATGGAGAGAGTACATGCTCTCTATACTTAATTTGAAAATAATTAAATTTAATATACATCTAAAAATTTAACTATTAATCAAATTATATATTATAATTGATTTGGAATTAAATTTGTTGGTAATTCAAATATATACTTAATTTATAATGGATATGGTAAATGATTTTTTTTTTTAATATTTATGTGATTATTTGTATCTTGTTAAAATTTATAGATTTAAAGCATATAATCATAATCAAAAATTCGGTTAGAAAGAATTTATTATTGAGATATACATGATTAGTGCTGATGATAACAAATACCACAACGCAAGAAAAAAATCAAGGAACCTAAGCTGATAAATAAATTAGAAAGCTAACTAAAATGCAGATCAATTAAAGCTATATCTTATGTTTGGAACTCTGCAATTAGTTAGAAACTATTTCTGCAGGAAGGCATTAAATGCTATGATCGAGTATCTGTAATCAAAGGAGAGGTTTGTTAAAGACAACTCATGCAAGTGATTTGAGAAGTCAAGAAAAATACGAGTTCGAGTAGTCATGGAAATGATCCAATTTGAGAAGTTTTACAAAGTAGTCTATTCGAGAAGTTATGGAAATAGCACATTCGAGAACTCTACAGAAAGGGTCAGTCGAGAAGTCCTCATTAGGCTCCATTCGAGAAGTCAACATACATCAGTTCGAGAACTCAACCTTAGATTCGAGAAGTCCAGAAATACACGCATTCGAGATCTTTTGAAGGAGTAGTACAAGAGTTCTCTAATGGAACATATCGAATGAAGAACATGCCCAGAATTACTTTACAACCCGTGACTTATAAACAATAATCTATTACACAAAGGATGTATTGCCTATTGTCTTGGCAGTACAAAAATGGTTGTCTTGGAAGAATAGATTGTATTGCCTATTGTCTTGACAGTTATATTTGAAGATAAAGAGGCAGAAAATAATATATATGAAGACAGAGACGACACAAGACAAAAAAGACAAGAATATTACATTCAAGGCAGTTTACTCTCTTCTCTCTCATCAAGAACACAACCTGCAGGAGCAGAAAAATTCATAGAAAATCAAGTTCATCTTATTTTTAATATCTGATCCGATAGAACTTGTTTACTTGATACTCTTGTAATATTAGCGAGTTTTTACTCCTAATCTATATCTTGATTTTTATTATCAAATCTAGAAAAATTCATGTCGAATTTTCTAATTTGTTTTTATTAACTAGATATAAATTCTGTACTGTATTTGTAACAAACCCCTCAAGTTAATATAATTTTATATTCAACTTGAATTTTGTTTCATTTAATTCCGCTCAAATTTGTCAAAATAAAAATTAAATTATCCGGACAAATTTCGATTAAACAGTACTGTTTGTATTCAACCCCCCTTCTACAAACATATTGGACCTAACAATTGACATCAGAGCCTATTGATTGATATACAAATCAAGATCCTAATTTTATTCCGCCAAAAATCTATCTCGAATTTTTAACTCACTTAAAAATTCATCATGTCGTCAAAAAGCATTGTTAAAATTCCCATGTTTAACAAGGACAATTATACAATGTGGAAAAATAAAATGGAGTTGTTTCTTGATGTCGCAAATTCTAAATATTTGGGTGTTCTACAGAATGGACCTATAATTCCAAAAGAACATATATCTGAATCTATTGTTGGAGGAATTGTTGTATCACCTGCAACATCTGTTCCAAAGCATGCTGATTCTTTTACTCCTGCTGAAAAAGAGGACGCAGGACTAGATAAGAATTTGAGACTTATTTTAATAGATTCCCTGGATGCTGTGATGTACAATCATGTGATAAATTGTAAAACTGCAAAACACATGTGGGAAACTATTGAGACTATCAATGAAGGAACTGATGAAGTCAGGGAAAACGGACTTCAGATTTTAACCTCTAAGTATGAACACTTTAGAGCTGGCCCTAATGAAGGCATTCAGGAAGTGTTTGAAAGGTATAACAAAATTATCAACAACTTGCAAGTTAATGGCAAGCAATATACACAGAAGGAGATTAATATGAAGTTTTTGTTGACAATGCCCACTCATCTTGAACATAGGATAACAGCCATCAGAGAATCAAGAGATTTGAATAAGATTGCTCTTGAAAGATTGTTTGGTGTTCTGAAAACCTATGAACTGGAACAAGTACAGCAGAGGGAGGTCTCTGGTAAAGGAAGAGTGCCAAGTTCATCTACAGCTATTGTAGTTGAGGCACCTAAGGAAGTGGAAGCTATGGTTGTTCTACCTTACAGCCCAGACAAGGAAAAGACTGAAGTAGAACTTGGTCAAACACCACCTACTCAGGATGGTGGAGACTTCTACTCATTGGAAGAGTTAGATCAACTGGAAGATGAATCCCTGGCATTGATGGTAAGACAATTTGGCAACTTCAGATTAAGAAGAAATCCAAAGTACAGGTTTAAGTCAAATAACAGATTCCAAAGAGGAGGCTCTTCTTCCTCTAGTAACAGGGGAGGATACAAAACTGGATCTGTTGACAGAAGCAAGATTCGTTGCTTCAACTGTAATGAATTAGGGCACTTTGCCACTGAATGTCAGAAACTGAAGCAAACTCAAAGAAGAGATTTTGCTGCTGAGAAGAAGAAACCTGGAAAAGCCTATGTTGCGGCTGGTAAGAGTTGGGATGACACGGACATCGAAGATGAAGAATATGGAAATTTTGCGCTGGTGGCAAATGATGAAGCATCTGATCATCATAACAAACCGGTAATTGTTACTGACCCTGAGTTGATTCGTAGTCTTTATAATTCCTTAGATAATGCAAAAACTGATTATAGAATACTAGATCTGTTAAGCACTAATCTTGGCAATGAAGTGTCAGAATTGAAAAAGGTGCATATTAATCAAGATGAACAAAGAGATGAAATAACAATGCTTTATAAAAAGGAGAAAGCTATTCTAGAAGTTGTAGGCAAACAAATGGCTAGAATTACTGAACTTGAAACACAGGTCAGGGCTTGTTATAATTCGGTTAAAGTTTCCAAAGAGTTCTTTAACAATCAAGTTGTAGAACGAACAACAGGTATAGGGTATGGTTACAATGAAGCTTTTGGTTCATTGGGCATAAATTCCCCTAACCCTGTTAGTGCTAAAGAAAGGGGAATACCACATGTGCTCAAAAATGTTAAAGAACCTCTGTTTAAAAAATCTGATGCTGGACCACCAAATATTCTTTCTATGGTTATCCAAGAAGAAATGAGAAATGAGGATAGTGCAAATGGCACAGTCTTTGTTAAGGATAAATGTGTTAAGGACAAATTTGTTAAGAACGCTAATCCAAAGAATGTTTCATCCAAGAAAGATGTCACAGTCTTTCTTAAGGCTAAATCTGTTGAGGACACTAATCCAAAAATTGTTTCATCCAAGAAAGATGTACCTAAAGTGTCAGTCAAGGTTGTTGAAACAACTAGTTCTTCTAAGACTGGATTAGGTAGTAATAAGTTGAAGCAGAAAAATACCATGCCTATCATTGATTCTAATCATAAAGCATGTGGTGTTATCAATTGTATGTCTTGTGCTTTTAACAGTATGCGTGGTTATTTTAATGGTAGTTATGCATGTGTTAAACAGACTGCTCCTCGACAGCACATGAACATGAACAATAATGTTCGATCAAAGACTGGTTTTCCTCCTCAAGTTAGGAGAGAGACATTTGCACCTAAGACTAAACAAAAGGTTACCAAGAATGTTTACCAGGTCAAATGTCCAGTCAATGACACAAGTGTTATTGCTGCTAGAGAAACATGGATACCCAAGATAAAACAAAAGATTTTCAAATCTGTTTATAAGGTTAAATGTTTATTGACTAAAGATGTTAAAATTAAAAATGTTGTTTTGCCTGATAAAGGTTAGTACTTTAAATCCGCAGGACCCAATCAAATTTGGGTCCCAAAGAAGGTTTAATCCATTTGTCATTGCAGGGTATTGAACAGGTTGAACGAGTAACCTGGATCATGGACAGTGGATGTTCAAGGCATATGACTGGAGACAGAACCCTGGTGACAAATGTGGTGGAGAAGGCCGGCCCAGTAATTACCTTTGGAGATAACAGCAAAGGTAGAACTGATGGATATGGCAGACTTGAAGCTGGAAATGTTATCATTGAAGAAGTGTCCTTTGTAAAAGGACTTGAGCATAATTTGCTTAGCATCAGTCAATTCTGTGACAAGGGATTTGAAGTCCACTTTAACAAAAAGAATTGTCTAATTTCACACAAAAGAAGTGAACAACCATCTCTTACGGGATTCAGAAAAGGAAACTTGTATGTAGCCAACATGAACACTAGAAGCACTCAAGAAATCAATTGCTTCTATTCTAAAGCATCCACAGATGAAAGCTGGCTATGGCACAAGAAACTTTCTCACCTGAATTTCAAAACAATGAATTATTTGGTTAAGAGGGAAATAGTGAGAGGTTTACCCCCTATGGAATTCACACAGGAAGGACTATGTGATGCCTGTCAAAAAGGAAAACTAAAAAGGGCAACTCACAAAAGCACTGATATATCTTCAATAACTGATCCTTTACAGTTACTTCACATGGATCTAATTGGTCTAGTGAATGTGATGTCTATGTCAAAGAAAAGATATGCTCTTGTGATTGTTGATGATTTTTCAAAGTACACATGGGTTTTGTTCCTGAATTCTAAGGATGAGACTCCACAACTGGTGATTGATCACATCAAGTTAATTGAGTTGGATTCCAAGTATCCAGTGAGGGCTATAAGGTCAGACAATGGAACTGAATTCAAGAATGCAGTTCTGAATGACTTTTGTACTGAAAAAGGAATAACCAGACAATACTCCACTCCAAGAACTCCTCAGCAAAATGGGGTAGTTGAAAGAAAGAATAGAACCTTGATTGAAGCTGCACGTACTATGTTAAGCGAATCAAGGCTTCCATTATATTTTTGGGCTGAAGCTGTCAACACTGCTTGCTATACTCAGAATCGAACTCTTATCAACAAAGACTTGATGAAAACACCTTATGAAGCCATGAATGAAAAGAAACCAACACTCAAATACTTTCATGTATTTGGAGCAAAATGCTTTGTACTTAAAGAAGGAGACGATCAAGGTGGAAAATTTGAAGCCAAAGCACATGAAGCAATTTTTGTTGGTTATGAAAGAAGAGCTTATAAGGTGTATTTGATTGAACATCAGAAGAAGATGGAAAGTGTCAATGTTACATTTGATGACACTAAACTTCCTAGTATCCAAACTGAAGATTCATCTGAGAAGCTATCTTTTGAAGATATGAAAGATCTAGATTCAGATGATGATAGTCCACCTGATGTTTTTGCTGATGCTAATGACAACAATGTCAATGATGAGTTCAATCAGAATAATGGTGGTGATAATAATGATAATATTGAAAACACCACTCATACTTCTGAACACTCATCTAATCATCCTGGCAATAACTCAGGGGGAGTTATGAAGGATCAACAAGTCATACTCAACAACACAATTCAAATCAAGGGGAATCATCAAGAATTAATCTACCCAGACAAACTGTTTGGAATAGAACTCATCCTTTTGAGTTAATTATTGGTGATCCAGATGTTGGAGTAAAGACTAGAGGAGCTTATCAGAATCAATGCAATTATTCAGGGTTTCTATCTGAAATGGATCCTAAGAAAACTGAAGAAGCTCTTTCTGATCCTGTTTGGGTGATTGCTATGCAAGATGAACTAAATCAATTCAAACAACAAGAAGTATGGAAGCTGGTACCCAGACCTTCAAATAGAACAGTGGTTGGCACTAGATGGGTATTCAGAAAGAAACTTGATGAAGATGGCACAGTCACAAGAAATAAAGCAAGACTGGTAGCAAAGGGTTATTCACAAGCTGAAGGCATTGACTATGATGAAACCTATGCTCCAGTGGCAAGACTTGAGGCCATTAGAATATTCTTGGCATTCGCAGCATTTTCAAACTTTAATGTTTATCAAATGGATGTAAAGAGTGCTTTTCTAAATGGTAAGCTGGATGAAGAGGTCTATGTAGAACAGCCCCCTGGCTTTGAAGATCCAGATCTGTTGGACTATGTCTACTTCCTTTTCAAGGCTGTCTATGGCCTCAAGCAAGCACCAAGAAAATGGTATGACACCCTTTCTGAATTTTTACTTGAAAATGACTTTGTTAGAGGTGTCATAGACAAAACTCTCTTCACTAAGAAACATAAAAATGATACAATACTAGTCCAAGTCTATGTGGACGATATAATATTTGGGTCTACTAATTATCTTTTGTGCAGGAAATTTGCTAAGTTAATGCAGGGTTAATTTGAAATGAGCATGATGGGAGAACTGAAATTCTTTCTTGGATTGCAAATAAGTCAAAGGACAGATGGAATATTTATCTGTCAATCCAAGTATATCAAAGAGCTCCTCAAGAAATATCAAATGGAGGACTCATCTTCAGCTAAGACACCATCATCTACAGCTGTCAAGTTTGGAGTTTGTGAAAATTCTGCCAAGGTAGATGTCACAAGTTACAGAGGTATGATAGGCTCATTACTTTACCTTACTGCAAGTAGACCAGATATTATGTATGCTACATGCTTGTGTGCAAGGTTCCAAGCAGATCCTAGAGATGTTCATCTCATTGTTGTAAAACGAATCTTAAGATATCTTAAGGGTACACCTAATCTAGGTATCTGGTACCCTAAAGAATCTGGTTTTAATCTTGTTGGATACACAGATTTAGATTATGCAGGAAGTGTTGTAGATAGAAAAAGCACCTCCGGGAGTTGTCAATTCCTAGGTGGCAGGCTAGTTTCCTGGTACAGCAAGAAACAACAAACAGTTTCCAACTCAACAGCTGAAGCTGAATACATAGCTGCTGGAAGCTGTTGTGCACAAATCTTGTGGATTAGGAATCAGCTGAAAGACTATGGTTTTGTATTAACAAAAATTCCAATTTTGTGTGATAATACAAGTGCCATAGCAATCTCCAAAAATCCTGTGCAGCATTCGAGGACCAAGCACATAGACATCATGTATCATTTTATAAGAGAACATGTCATGAATGGTACTGTGGAATTGTTATTTGTACCCACAGAAGAACAAACAGCAGATATTTTTACTAAGTCTCTTGACGAATCCACATTCACCAAAATTGTTGGTGAATTGGGTATGTTAAACAGTCCTAGTAATTAAGCTGGTTAATATCTGAGGTTTATTCTTTAATAATTTTCAAGTGATTTTGTTATTATTTTTAAATTTTAATCACTTGCATAATTATTTTATCACCTTTTTATTGCTTGTAATTGCTAAAAATCTTTGTCAACATGTTAATAATATCTTCTTTATTACTTCTTGTGTTTTGGAATATTTGTGATATTTTAATGAATCATATTCTCTCTTTAAATAATTTTCTATTAGAAAGTTATTTATTAGAAAATATTTAGATTCATTAATTTGTTATAAATGTTCTTGTAAATATATTTAATATTTTATTAAATGTTTTGTAGTGTTTGTCCTTTTGTTATTTATATTTGTTGCCGTAAAAAGATTAATCCATGTGTTTGCTAAATATTTATTTATAATAATTTTAATAATAAATAAGAGTGTATTTTAATTGGATTAATTTTGCACATTAATTTGTATTTTATTAGTATAAAATTAGCAGATTAATCGATTGTCTTGTTTGTCATTATAATATCAAGACAATCGCCAAGACAATCCATAGATTGTCTTGGCAGGTTATTTTATTAATAATAAAATATTTTTCAGATTATTTGTTTTGTTTTATTTTGTTTTACTCAAGACAAACGATTGTCTTGATAGTTTTGAACTACCAAGACAATCGGCAAGACAATCACTTGATTGTCTTGGAGTGTCAATTCAGTATTTAAATAATAATAAAAAAATATTTTATTTTCATTTTCTTTTATTTATTAGTATAGTAAACGATTGTCTTGATAGTTTTTGAACTACCAAGACAATCGGCAAGACAATCAACCGATTGTCTTGTAGTGTTATTCTATACTTAAACAAAAAAAAAACAGAAAAACAGCAAGACAATTATCACAGCAATCCTCTCTCATGTATTGACACAGAGAGCTCATATATACACACGATACACACAATTTTGAATCGAAGCTCTACTCGATTTTCTTCAACGAAACTGAAAACTAAGAACGGATTCAAGTAGATCGTCCAATTTCCTTTCTATTGAACCGAATATCTTCGAATTTCGTTAAGATTTTGAAAATCAATTTTTTCAAAAGTTACAATCGGGTTTTCGTTGTTCTGATTGTTTTAGATTTTTTCTTTGAAATCTAAAAATAGATTGAGACTCCCAGTGTTTAGAAGATCATCATACAAATTTTTGGGATTTTTCTGGCAACTTTGAATTAATTCGAATTTTTAATTAATTTTAATTAATTAATATTTCTGAAAATTTTCGAATTGTTTTAATCTTCCTAAAATTGAAGTGTGTTTTTGTGTTAAAAAAAATGGCTGATAATTTTGAGATAATGAAGCATAATTTGGTTGGGTATTTTAATCCGAACGATTGTCCCTATGATCGATTTAAGCCTTGGATACGGTTTTTAAATGACGATTCAATTATCCTAACTGCTATTTCGATCGAAGCCCCAATTAAAATAGGACCACTGAGATTGATTTGCACAGAAGCTGTGGTGTCTGAAGATTTGACCTCATTCTCTTTTGATTTTGATGGTACACACCACGTTGTGACGGAATCAACCCTTACTACTATATTGGGCCTCCCGGTGGATAATTTTGATCCATTTCCAACCAGTGAACAACTCTATCAATTCTTTAGTGATATTAATTATCGTGGACTAATTGATATGAACAACCTGAGCAAAAGAAACCTGGTTCAACAATGGGATGCATTTTTCGACACGATCTCCAAGGTATTTGCTAATACAGCCAGAGGTAACTTTCATTTACTCACCTCTATGTTACAAACTATTGGTTATGCTGTTGCTAACAACCGTAGAATCAATATTGGTAATCTACTTTGGAATACTATTGTTGGTAGAATTTTTAAGGCCAGAAGGGATTTTGATGAGGGTAATAAAGTTTTATGTTATTATCCTAGATTCTTAACTTTGATATTTAATCATCTTGTTCCTGTTGGTCAACAAGCAATCTTTAGGAATGACAACCCTATGGTATCAGGCAGGCAAACCAAGAAAATATTCACTAGCCTTGATACACATAGAAAATTGATAAATGTGCCAGTTTATGTTACACCATATTTGTCTACCTTCATAAATCTACCTGTCATTCCTCGACTTGTAAATGCATCTGAACCTGAACCTGAAAATGTACCTGTCCCTGAACTTCAACCTCAAATGGAACAATCCATTCCTTCAGGTACAGCTACTTCATCAATGGAGCAGGTATTGCCTTCTATCTCTCAAACTGTTTCTGGAGCCCAAGTGGCTGATAGGTCAGACCAAGAGGTTGTAGAACCACAGCCTCTATCCCAGGTCTTAGAGCCAAACACTGTATCTACTCAAATCTCTAAACCTAAATCCAGAACCAAACAGTTGGTTAAAAAGGCTGTTAGAAGAAGTGATAATGTGAGTGATCCCACAGCTCTGCCTCCACCAAAGAAGAGAAGAAACCTACTACTTGAGGCATCTGTTAGCCCATCCATTTCCTCCCAAAAGGACTTGGACATTGAAATGGCCGATGAACTGTTACTAATTTCATCCTCTCAACAGGATGAAATTATTGAAATTCGCCAAAGGGCCGTGGCACCTTGTACAGAGTCAAGCACACCTCTATTACTCAAAATGGGGGAAAACATTACCATAGAATCTGATGTTGTTAAGGACACTGAGCAAGGAGTGCACGATAGGATTGTTACAAAGACAGTGTCTACCATTGTTACGGTAGAAGAGCCTTCACAGGCTTTAGAGGGAAATCTTGACTCTCTGCCAGTTATAATAGAGTCATCATCTCCCCTCCCAGGAGGAACATTCCTGGCTCCCTCAAGGGATTCTTCACTCGCAGATTTATTTGGAGAAAGTGAAGGGCAACTTGGTCATCCTATCACTGAAGAAATTCAGTTATCAAATCCAAATGAATTAATAGAGATGACTGAGGATTGGGAATTGCGAACTCCCATTGCACCACCACTGACCTCTCCAGAAGAGGCTAGGGTGATTTCTTTTGCAGGTACAGCTCAAGGAAAGGAGCTAGTGTTGAGTGATGTGAGGACCACCTTAAATATGAGTGAAACACATGCACGAAAGGAGAGTGACATATCCTTGAGTGAACATCAGGTGAGCGCACACACTGACACAAATACTTTGTCTCTTATGGCTCAAATTAAAGATCTGCAAAAGAAATTGATGGAAACTGAGGCTGAAAAACAATTTTTCAAAGCACAAGTGGATGAACGGTCTTCTTTTTCCACCTCTGTCAACAATCAGCTCATGATTATTCGTGACGATGTTCAGAACATAAAGACTACACTCACTCCAGCAATCAATACATTGATACAATCCAACTCTCAAGCATCTACAGAAAGAACAGATATTCTAAATGCTATTGGCAGACTCTCTAATAGGGTGGATGAACTTCAAGTGGAAATGCATGTAACTGCTCAATCATATTCAACAACCTTTGCGAAGCTTGAAGAAAAGTATGATTACATGTTTGAAGGACTTGATCATCTTTACAACATTGTTAAACCTACTCATCATATCACACCAGAACAAAGAGAATATTTTGAAGACTATGATGATGATAATGAGGGGGATAATGATGAAGATAGAGGGCTTGACAGTCAAAGAAAGTCTGTAGAGGATTCCTCAACTAAGGGGAGAAGTCTGGAGAAGGAGAGAAGTCTGGAGGAGCAGGAGGAACTAGAGGAGCAGGAGGAAGTAAATCAGGAGGTCAAGGGAGGCATAAGGAGAAGTCTGAGAAGTCTACAAAGGGAAAAGAAAAAGCTGCTCATGATCAGGATGTATCTGATTTTGATTTCGATCTCAAGAATAGTAATTTTGAGGTACAGCAATTAAATGATATTGAAGAAGATCTTTCAAACTGGCAAGATGATCCTGAATTTGAGAAGGAACTTCAAGAGGAGAAAGCTGATCGTCAGATGAGACAAGCTAAGCTTGAGAAGACCAGACAGGTAGTGGATAAAAGATTGAAGCTGAAGCAAGCTGAAGATGCAGAGAAACAAAAGCTACATGCAATCAGTGTACAAGAAAGGAAAAGAGATATTCAGTTGAAGATTGGTCCAAAGTGGGAGAGAGCAAGAGAAATTTTTAATTCTATTCAAAACACTGCTAATGATGATGAACGTTTTCTCCAACTACTTCAACAGTTTCAAGAGACCAATCCAAATTACTTGCAATATATGGATGCATTGATGCTGGAAATCTCGAGGATAGTAGCTGGGTTTGACAGATGTGCAGATCAACTGATAATTCAGATTGACTCTCGTACAATGGGTTCTCTCTATGTGTCACTTCAAATCTTTCAACAGAGAAGCTTGATTGAACTGTGGATTATGTCCCTAAAGGTAAAAAGGTTTTCTGAACTGAATATTTTACTTCATGAAAGACTTTTGGAGTTTGCTCAAAGGAATAGTCCACAAGTTATTCAAACTCCACATCATGTTAAGTTTCTCAAGGGTAATACACTACATTCTTGCTTCCTTGATTCTAAGTCGATGAAATTATATACTGCATCTCATCTGGTCTGGTTAGAACATATGCTGAGGACTACAGGATTCGAAGATAAAGAAAGTATCTTTGTTGCTGACATTATTCGATCATATGCTTTAACTTGCTTTGAATCAGCTATGGGGCAACCTTGGAATTTTGCCTAAGAAACCTAAACACCTTGTGTCAGATTATGAACGTGTACTTGACAAGGATTTGATCAAAACCTTGGATGATCAAGAACGATTTGACACAGAGAATATCAGAAGATTTCTAGAACAAGAAGATGAAGTTGAACCTGGAGAGATAAGGGATGAAGATACTTCAAAGTGAAGATCAGCTCTACATGTGATATCTCTAGGGCTTAGATAGGTCAAGATAGAAAATTGTATTATATGATCAGTCTAGAGAATCATCTATCTTGTATTTATCTTTTATGTTTGAATCTGGACAATGTTAAATATAAACCAGAACCTTTCTTTTATTTACTTTGTATTTAAAGTTTTATCTTTTACTAAGTTAAGTTGAGTTAGTTGAGTAATCCTCTAGGTATCTGCTTGTTATCTTCTAACAAACAAATAGGAGGAGATTGAAAGGTATATGACGCAGCCTATTTATAGTTCGAGGACTCAACTCAACTTAAGCTTAGATTGTAATAAGTAAATAACTTTAACTGTCACAGGAATCTCAGGAGGTACTATCTGTCAGAAGAAAAACCCTAAAGTCAATCTATAGTTTTGATGTTTTACACTGGAAGAAGCTCAAATTACTGATCAAGCCTCAGTATAGCATCAAAGAAGTGGATTTATTTCTAGGACAAAGATTTCTAGAGTGACAGGTTCAGACAGAATACAGTGAAGTACAAGAAGGAGAAAGAAATGAGAAGAAAAATGAATCACATTTTTAATGTGAAAATTAAAGGACAGTCATTGAAGTTAGTCGTTCATGAACCAGACCGTGCATGGAACGTCAACAAAATATTCACTGGTATTCCTTTATTACTTTCAGTGATTCAGAAAAGAATTAAGACAATCCAAGGATATATAATTATTCTTCTTTAATTAATTTAAATCAAGTAGTCAATTTAATTAATAAATTAATTCATCAGGAATTAATTCATTAATTAAATTAATTATTAAATTAATTAAATCTGAATAGTTATTATTCAAGTAAGGTCAAATTAAAATGATTATTTATTAATCAGTTTAATCTAAATCTGAAAAAATGAACTAGAAGGACAATCTGAGATTGTCTTGCCGATTGTCTTGAAGGAGTAAATCAGTATAGCAAGACAATCTGTGATTGTCTTGCCGATTGTCTTGGTGATGATTAATTCTGAATAGCTTTAAAAAAGAAGAATAAAAATCTGATTTGATTGTCTTGACGATTGTCTTGACAGTTCAAATCAGATTGTCTTGATAATGATCAAAAAGAAAAAGCTTCAGACAGAATGATAATTTTTTATAAAGCAAGACAAAGATCTCAGAATTTGATTGTCTTGCCGATTGTCTTGGAAGAACCTGATTGTCTTGACGATTGTATTGCCTATTGTCTTGGCAGTACAAAAATGGTTGTCTTGGAAGAATAGATTGTATTGCCTACTGTCTTGACAGTTATATTTGAAGATAAAGAGGCAGAAAATAATATATATGAAGACAGAGACGACACAAGACAAAAAAGACAAGAATATTACATTCAAGGCAGTTTACTCTCTTCTCTCTCATCAAGAACACAACCTGCAGGAGCAGAAAAATTCATAGAAAATCAAGTTCATCTTATTTTTAATATCTGATCCGATAGAACTTGTTTACTTGATACTCTTGTAATATTAGCGAGTTTTTACTCCTAATCTATATCTTGATTTTTATTAACAAATTTAGAAAAATTCATGTCGAATTTTCTAATTTGTTTTTATTAACTAGATATAAATTCTGTACTGTATTTGTAACAAACCCCTCAAGTTAATATAATTTTATATTCAACTTGAATTTTGTTTCATTTAATTCCGCTCAAATTTGTCAAAATATAAATTAAATTATCCGGACAAATTTCGATTAAAGAGTACTGTTTGTATTCAACTCCCCCTTCTACAAACATATTGGACCTAACATAAGTGTTTATGAATTTTTAATATGTATTCAAAAAATTGATCGTGACCCATACAAATTTTTGAATGAATTAACATAATAAAAATTCTAGATATCCACGATAACGCTCATTTAAATATACTTGTTGTGCTAAAAATAAAGATTTAAATTTGAATCGCAAGCGCACAATTCGTTTTTTTGTAAAATTTATGATTCGTTCCTCGGAGACTAATTTTTTTCGCAAACTTAATTTTCAACTTAATCGAATTAGAACAATTTTAGAGAGAGTAATGATTTATCTAAAATAACAATTAAGCAAAAGTAAAAATGACATAAATATTTCAAGAAAAATAAAGAGGCAGAACATGGATCGCTACATTAACTAGAACTAGAATGGGCCGAGAGAAAAAAAAAAGAAAAAAGAAAACGAAAGCAACAAATAAGATAATTAGTGACAAGAATTAAAATAGTAATTTAATGCTGTGTAATTAATTACTAGATGTAAAGATTGATTAATAACTAAAGTAAAGTATGCACATTTAAAAGCCTACGGGTGGAGCAAAATAAAGTTGGGCTGAGAATCAAAAGACATGGGCTACTAGAATAAACATGGGCCAGAGATTGAATTAAACTATATTTCATGGGCTAGGAATCTAAGTAGGCTAATTATCATAAAACCAATGGGAATACAACATATTTAACAAATGGACTAGCTTAAGGAAAATGCAGAACTAACAGATGAATAAGAGCCTGAAACAAAGTATGTAAATTAAGTGATGAAATTAACTACAGAAGCAATAACCGAGACATAAAATTCGTGGGCAAACTAGCAAGATTTCAAACCCAGCAGGAACTCAATCAAACAATACCAACTCACTACAAACTCAATTTTAACTCGGCATACACAGCAAGCAACGGACAAGTTCAAAACTCAAACAAATGCGATGAAACTCGGCAAAAACAAAAACTGCATTCTAAACTCAAAGCAAACTGGACTCTGTACTCGCAAATCAGGACACGCAGCAAAACGAAACCAGTGAATTCAGAATCAACGAACAGCAAACCGAGATGAAAAAGGGGAAAGAAACTAAGACTCACTACAAACAAACAGCGAATAAAAATAAAAATAAAAAAAAACTAAAATAAGGAAAAGAAATGGGGGAAGGGGCTGGTATTAATCGAAACAAAAAAAAAGAGGAGAAGAAGATGTGTGTGATGTGTGTGAGTTTTCATAGAAGAGAAAATGGGTCAGTTTGAAAAGGAAAAAAAAACAGAGATTGGTACTTATTTTAGAAAGAAACGGTGGAGACAAAAGGTTTATGTGCTAGGTTTGACAAGGAAAACAGGGGAAGGCTCGAATTAATACCACAAGAAAAGAAAATACGAACTAAAAATTAATAACTATTTTTTTTTTAAAATTAAAAACGAGATAAAGAAATTAACTACAACTTTAAAATTACACTAAGATGATGATTTGAAATTAAAATGGCCCACAATAAAATTAATTTTTAAAGGGGCAAACCACGAATAAAAAATTAAAACGGTAATTTAAAATTTTGAACCCACAATAAAATTGAGATTTAAAGGGGCTCAAAATTAAAAATTAAAACAAGGAGCAAGAAATAAACGTTTCGTTACTTTTAACCCCAAGTGGTTAGCAACGGGATTTACGAAAATAACGAAACAAGGCAACAAGAACGAAAGAGCAAGACAAGAAGTAAAGAAAATAAAAATTGCATTAATTATAATAGGAGTGTTTACAAAATTTGAAACTAAGAAAAGAAATACAAGAAAATAAAACTACCCTAAAATCTAAGTTACTAAATACAAGGGGGGTGAGGGGGTATTTATAGGATAGGAATTAGGGTTAAGGGGGGTGTTGGGTAAATCCCCACCATACGTTTGGGTTGTGTGGTGGTGAAATCCTAGCCATCTATTTGATTCCTTCCCCCTTAAGCTTTGAAGAGTTGATCTTGGCCATACACTTTGCTAATGTGTTGGGATGATCTCCACCTTCCACTTGTCTTGAAATATTCCTTTTGCTCCAAGCTCCTAATTCTTTTCCTTCTTTCATTTTTGGTCCTTTTTCTTCCTCATTTTCCCTTCCTTGCACTTTATTTATTTATTTTTTCATTTCTTTATTTATTTACGATTTACCTGAAATGCAACAAAATAATTTATTAAAACACGAGTTCAAGCAATAAATAGGTAGATAAAATATGCAAAAATATGCACTTATCAGATGCCCCCATACCTATCTTTTGCTCGTCCTCGAGGAAAATAAAAACAAAAATGAAAATCTAGATGCAAAGTCCTATACTCCTTTTCGTAGGTGTGACGGTTGCATTTTGCATATGCAACAAGCCCTTTAAACCCCTAGGCAGCCCTAGTGGACGAGTGAGGTCTCGTGAGGGCCTATAGTGAATGTACCCACAAAATCCATCTAGTTTGTATAAAAGATCACATGGCAATGCACACCACACATACATGTCCTCTCATGATACATCAACTTAAGAATCAAAATGAAGTTGCAAAGTCTTGGTGTGAAAAGTGCAAGGATTCACATAGTCTACTCAAAGAACCATGCAAGAGTGATCACAAGTTCATGTCAAGTGCAAAAATTATTGGTAACCATGCTAAGTTTACAAGGGCACACCTTAGAGTCAAAACTTGAGATCTCATATGCAAAACAAGCAATACCTCACATTTCACTCACAAAAGAATATCCACTCAAGAACAAGGGTAAGTGTATCACTCAATTCCAACAAAATCAAATGCATGCTTGACACTTGGTATCATCCCAACTTAAATCACAACATACATTAATACTGACAATCAAAAGGTCTTTTATTAGGGTTGTAATGGGGCTAGGGACAAGGTATGTCAAGAAAAGCCAAAATAAGGTGAAGTGTCAAAAGCTAGTAGTAACCATGAATATCATGCACAACACCAAACTTCCTCCCCACACAATTTTATTTTTATTTTCAACAAAAAGCCTTGAATAGTCGAATGAAGGAGGATTACAAAAACATAAGTATGCTCTCATATGTAAATTTTTTCATTTTTTTTTCATTTTTTTTTTCATTTTTTTTCTTTTTTTTATATATATAAAGGAAAATGATAAATGTAACAATAATCCTCCTTTAGATTTAATTTTGAAAATCGACTATCAAGGTAACAACAAATATTTCCTCAAAAGTTATGAACAATAGTAAACCCTATTTCACACACCTTATTGCTCCCTTAAGTTCCTACTAGCCTTTGACAAAATGGGATCAAGAATACGTAAGGCTAAACAAGAAAAAGGTCTTAGGCGAGTAATGTGGTGTGTCACCGAAAGAAAATGATTAGGCTCAAAGGGTTAACTAATTGATCATATAAGCATGGTGTGGATAATTTGGGAAATATAGGTTATTCCTAAGTGCCTTTATCACTTTATCATCAATTAATGTCATGTATTTCAAGAAGGAACTCAAACAAGTGCTAGCAATGCAAATGACAAGTGGACACTCAAGCAAACGAATATAAATGCAAAAGATGTGCATATAGGCTCAAAACTCACTTGGTGTGGTAAAACATAATCAATCTCAAGAAATGGTATCATCAATGCACCTACTTGTACTCAAAGCATGAAGACCAAATCATCTTACACTTAATCATGTCCTTCTAATTTCATACACAATTCAATTAAGTCTACTAGCTTCACCTTGCTAGTGTAAGTGTGTGAACAAGAACTTTAGCAAATCACTTCTCAAACAAAAGCTAATGGATCATAAGATTATCATAGCATGCAAGGGTGCATCAAGCAACTAGCAATCAATTAACAAGACTAGAGTAAGAAAAGAACTCTTTTTGATTTTTTGATTTTTTATTTTTTTTGGATTTTCTGATTTTTATATTTACACTAAAAACCCTCCCCCATACCTAAATCATGCATTGTCCTCAATGTATGCAAATGCAAGAGAAATGAGTAAATGAGAATGAGGAGATAATACCTGACAAGAGATGAAGGAGAGAATTTACCTACTGAAAGAAACTTACATGAATCACGGGTCAATGAGGTGGGTGACCTCATCCTCGGGATCAAATGGCAGCTCTAAAAATGGTTTGAGTCTTTGTCCATTAACTTTAAATACATCACCATTTTTAGGATTTTCAATTTCAACAGCACCATGAGGAAAAACGGTCCTAACAATGTAAGGACCTTCCCACCTAGATCTCAATTTCCCGGGGAATAAATGAAGCCTAGAATTGTACAAAAGAACTTTTTGACCCGGAGAAAAAGATTTTCTCAAAATGGATTTATCATGAAAAAGTTTTGTTCTTTCTTTATAGATTTTAGCATTTTCATAGGCTTCATTTCTTAATTCCTCTAGTTCTGACAATTGCAATTTCCTATGACTACCGGCGGTTGGTAAGTCAAAGTTCAAATCTCTTATGGCCCACAAGGCCCTATGCTCTAGTTCAACGGGAAAGTGACAGGCTTTGCCAAACACAATTCTGTAAGGGGACATGCCCAAAACAGTCTTAAAAGCTGTTCGATAGGCCCATAAGGCATCTATCAGTTTGATTGACCAATCCTTCCTATTCGAGTTGACAGTCTTTTCTAAGATTTGTTTGATTTGCCTATTCGAGACTTCAACTTGACCACTAGTTTGAGGATGATAAGGGGTAGCCAACCTATGAGTAATTGAGTACTTTTTCAAAAGGGACTCAAATTGACGATTCTTAAAGTGCGTACCTTGGTCACTAATGATAGCCCTAGGTGTGCCAAATCGAGAAAAGATATTCTCTTTTAAGAATTTGAGAACGACCTTGTTATCATTGGACTTAGTCGGTATGGCTTCTACCCATTTAGACACATAATCAACCGCTAAGAGAATGTAGAGGTTGCCAAAAAGAGCTAGGAAAGGGACCCATAAAATCTATGCCCCACACATCAAAAATCTCAATGATTAAGATGGGACTCATTGGCATCATGTTTCTCCTAGTGATCTTTCCTAAGCGTTGACACCTACTACAAGCGGCACAGAATTCTGCAGCATCCTTGAACAAACTAGGCCAATAAAAACCGCTTTGGAGGATTTTAGCTGTTGTTTTCTTAGCACTAAAATGACCTCCACAAGCTTGATCATGATAAAAGGAAAGGATACTTCGAAACTCATGGTTTGGGACGCACCTCCGAATGATTTGGTCGGGGCAATATTTAAAAAGATATGGGTCGTCCCAAAAGAAGTGTTTGACTTGAGAGAGAAATTTTGATTTATCTTGTGTCGACCAATGAGAGGGAATGTCACCGGTTGCAAGATAATTGACAATGTCGGCGAACCAAGGAGGAGTAGAGATAGAAAAGAGATGTTCATCGGGAAAAGATTCATTCAAAGGCAAGTCAGTGGTGGACTCCACTACTAATCGAGAAAGGTGATCGGCAACGACATTTTCGGACCCCTTCTTATCCCTAATTTCTAGGTCAAACTCTTGGAGCAACAAGATCCACCTAATCAATCGGGCCTTAGAGTCTTTCTTAGAGAAGAGATATCGAAGGGCGGAATGATCGGTGTAAACAATGATTTTCGAACCAATAAGATACGACCTAAACTTTTCGAGGGCAAAAACTACGGCTAGAAGCTCCTTCTCGGTGGTTGAATAATTGAGCTGCGCATCATTTAAGGTCTTACTAGCGTAGTATATGACATGAGGTATCTTATTTATTCGTTGTCCTAATACCGCCCCTAATGCGTAATCAGATGCATCACACATTAACTCGAAAGGTTGACTTCAATCGGGAGACTTGATAATCGGGGCCGAGGTCAACTCTTTCTTAAGGTGTTCAAAAGATTGTAAACAATCTTTATTGAACTCGAATTTGACATCTTTACCAAGAAGGGTGGTCAAGGGTCTAGCCTTTTTGCTAAAATCTTTAATGAAACGCCTATAAAAACCCGCATGTCCTAAAAAGGAACGAATTCCTTTGACCGATGTTGGTGGGGGTAGATTGGCAATGAGGTCAACTTTGGATTTATCTACTTCGATCCCTTTTTCAGAAATTCTATGACCAAGCACGATTCCTTCTTTAACCATGAAATGACATTTTTCCCAATTAAGAACGAGGTTGGTTTCTTTACATCTCTTTAAGACTAACTCAAGATGGTTTAGGCATTGATGAAAAGACGAACCAAAGATGGAGAAGTCATCTATGAAAATCTCTAGGAATTCACCTACCATGTCAGAAAAGATGCTCATCATGCACCTTTGGAAGGTGGCCGGGGCAGTGGTGAGACCGAAAGCTAAGCGACGATAAGCAAAGGTTCCAAAGGGACATGTGAAAGTGGTTTTCTCTTGGTCTTCGGGAGCTATAGGAATTTGAAAATAACTGGAATAACCATCTAGGAAACAATAGTAGGCATGACCCGCTAACCTTTCTAACATTTGATCTATGAATGGCAAAGGAAAGTGGTCTTTTCTAGTGGAATCGTTGAGTTTCCTATAGTCTATGCACACCCTCCAACCGGATTGGACACGAGTAGGAACTTGCTCATTGTTCTCGTTAGTCACCACGGTAATACCCGACTTTTTAGGTACTACCTGAATCGGGCTAACCCAAGAGCTATCAGAAATGGGATAAATGATTCCATTATCGAGACACTTAAGGATTTCCTTCCTAACGACTTCCATCATGGTAGGGTTCAACCGCCTTTGTGGCTCACGAACTGGTTTGGCATCATCAACTAAGTGAATCCGATGTTGGACAATGGCCGGACTAATTCCTTTAATATCCGAGATACTCCAACCTATGGCTTCTTTATGTTTTCTAAGCACATTTACAAGCTCATCCTCTTGTGACTTGGTCAAATTAGAGGCAATGATAACGGGAAGAGACTCGTTAGGACCTAAAAAGGCGTACTTAAGAGTGTCGGGAAGAGGTTTGAGTTCTAAATCGGGCGGCTTTGACTCAACGGGTTCACTAGTTTCGAAAAGTGGCAAAGGAGGTGGTTCACATGCTTGGTTATTTGTAGGAATGGTGGAATCTAACATTGCATTGACCTCATTTGTATATTCAGAATCATCCCAATCTTGACCAAAGTGTTTTAAACAAAAATCAAGAGCATCATTAGGGTTGATGAATTCTTGATCAACTATATCATCAATTAAATTGACATCCATAGGTTGATCATAGAGATCATCGGGTTGTTTCCCTATGTGAAAAATATTGAGGTCAATGGTCATGTTCCCAAATGTTAGTTTCATTAATCCATTTCTACAATTAATCAAAGCATTGGAGGTGGGCCTTCCTAGAATGATAGGAATCTGATTCTTAGGGTTCTTGACCGGTTCGGTTTCTAGGACGACAAAATCAACGGGAAAGAAAAAGTCACCTACTTTAATTAGCACGTCTTCAATAATCCCCTTAGGAACCTTGACAGAACGATCGGCTAATTGAAGTGTAACATTTGTTCTTTGAAGCTCTCCTAAACCTAGGGCTTGATAGACCGAAAATGGAAGCAAGTTCACACTAGCGCCTAAGTCGAGTAATGCCTTGTCCACAAAGGTATTGCCTATGACACATGAAATTGTAGGACAACCGGGGTCCTTATATTTCACGGGAATTTGGTTTGAAAGAATTGAGCTCACTTGGGACGTCAAGAAGGCTTTCTTAGGGACGTGAGTAGTTCGCTTATGTGTGCACAAATCTTTTAGACATTTCGCATACGAAGGAATTTGTTGAATCGCGTCTAAAAGGGGAATGTTGACTTTGACTTGCTTAAAAACTTCTAAGATATTGTCCATTTGGGCCGTTTGTTTAGGAGAAATGAGTCGTTGAGGGTAAGGAGCTTTTGGCTTAAAGACTCGTTCATTAAGTTCTTCAGGGACGGGTTTTGTCCTACTCGTTGATCCTTGTTCCTTTGAACTCTCGCGTTCAAGATTAGCGTTTTGTTCAGAATTCGATTCGTCTTCTTCGGGAGACTTGTCACCGACATGATTTTCAACTTGCTTACCGGACCTTAAGGAAATGACTGCGTTCACATTGTGAGGAGGTCTTTGATTGATTGGAAATTTAGGGTTTACCTCGGTTTGACTTGGAAGTTTGTTCTTCTCTCGTTCACAAATGGCGTTGGCTAATTGGCTCACTTGAACCCCTAACTTCGATATGGCTTGAGTACTAGCATTTAAAATTTGCCTATCTTGAGTCATGGTTTGCATGAAGGTCTGTTGAGATTGAGCCAAATTAGTCGTTGATTTTAGAAGCGCATCGAGAGTCTTTTCCATGGAGTTAATTCTCTTATCCGACTCATGAAAGCCGGGTGGGTGGGCGGGTGCTTGATTTTGATAAGGAATGTGATTTTGAGTCGTGTTTGAGAAAGGAACTTGGTTTGGATAGTTCGGCTTTTGAAAAGATGGTGGAGATTGGAAATTTTGGCCTTGGTTCCAAGAGAAATTAGGGTGGTTCTTCCATCCGGGATTGTAAGTTGGTGCGAACGGGTCATTCCGAGGTCTCGGTTGGAACACTGCGTTCACTTGCTCAAAATCGGGACAAGGTTGAGACTCAAAGTTCGAAGAATTAAAATTTGGGTACATAGACATGGGTGGGGGACTACTATGAGTTTCTAGAGCTTCGAGTCTCCTAGTAAGGGTGGCTAGCTTTGCATCGGTTGCAATATTGTTTCCAATTGAATGTAGACCCCTAGAAGAACTAGATGACTCGTTGGACTTGTGAGGTTCCCTAGTAGACTCCCACAACATAGTCTTCTCGGCTAATTGCTCGAAAAACTCCCACCCTTCGTCTTCATTTTTCTCCATAAATTTTCCTTGGCACATAGACTCTAACAACGCGGTTGTTGGACTATCTAAGGCCTCGTAAACAATCTTGCAAAGCCTCCATTTTTCTATTCCGTGGTGGGGGCATTGTGATAAGAGATTTTTAAAACGATCAAAATATTTCCAAAAAGACTCATTTTCCTTTTGATGAAATTGATTTATTTCATTTGTAATCCTTGTAGTCTTACGGTTTGGAAAATATTTTTTAAGAAAAATTATCACAAATCCCTCCCACGTTGAAATAGAATTAACGGGTAGACTATACAACCATTTTTTGGCATTTTCTTTTAAGGCGAAGTTGATAAGTCTAAGCCTAATGGAGTCTTCGGTCAATTGTTGGAGTTTTTGTAGAGCACAAACCTCCTCGAATTCATGAAGGAAAATATACGGATCCTCACCATCACTCCCGGTAAACTTAGGTAACATGCTAATATGGTGACCTTTGATCTCGAAATTATTACCATTTACGGGAGGAAGAGTGATGCACGAAGGTTGAGCGGAACGGGTGGGGTAGCAACGGTCCTTAAGAGACAAGGCCATGTTTACTAATGGTTCGGAATTATCTATAGACTCGGAATCAGAAGAGGAAGAACTCTCAGACGATCTCACTAGTCTAGAAGAATTATCCCTAATCCAAATAGTTCGCATAAACCATGTAAGGAAACACGTAGCAAATAAGGGCGATAAAATAAACACACAAAAAGAAAGGGGTGTAAAATTAAAAGAAAAATTCTAAACCTAGGGTTCCCTAATAAAATAACTAGACCTTGCTCCTAACTGTAAGGGCTACCAAAAACTAGGTAAATCAATAATTATTCGAACCGGCTTGGCCAGGTAGGTGCAAGCATTGCCAAGAGGCTAAACACCAACCTAGACACCAAACCTTAATTGGCCAGGTCAGCTTTCGCTTTCCTAGACACCAAAAAGTAAGAATAATTAAAGATTACTTCGTTTCTTAAGCACCTTCCTAATTGAGCGCGAGATTCCTAGGGGCAAACGTCTAACTAATTTTATTAAAGGCTAGGGAATGCAAAATGAGGAATTAAATGGTTTTTGGGCTAAGGAAAGAGTGATGAAATCCCTTCCCTTATCTTGTAGAGGTTTTGCCCTTAAAGTTTATTTACAAAATAATGCAACAAACAATGATATATACAAAAATTATAAACAAATATGGATGCTTACACTACGTGATCTAACTAAAGAAGAGGAAGAATTTAACGTACCTTGGGGTCCTCCAGCGATCACCACAATTATAGGTACGAAAAATTAAAAACAAGAAAATAAAAATCTAGATGATGTGCCCTAAGTGATTAAATGCATGATGCAACAATTATGTATTTAAAACTAATTTTTTTGGATTTTTTTTTTTTTTTAATTTTTTTGTGATTTTTGAATTTTCTAATTTTTTTGTGTTTTTCTAAAAAATAAAAAGGGCGAAAAGAGTGAGATACGGTTACCGAAGCTTGCTTTCCATAAATTCCAATTTTTCCACGCTTCGTTGAGAAGAGTTCCGAAATCTCAAGCTTTCCTAAAAAGAACGAAATAAAAAAAATAAGACAAGAAATAAAACTAACTCAAAAAATTAAAAATTAAGGCGCGAAAAATAATTAGTCCCCGGCAGCGACGCCAAAAACTTGTTGTGCTAAAAATAAAGATTTAAATTTGAATCACAAGCGCACAATTCGTTTCGTTGTAAAATTTATGATTCGTTCCTCGGAGACTAATTTTTTTCGCAAACTTAATTTTCAACTTAATCGAATTAGAACAATTTTAGAGAGAGTAATGATTTATCTAAAATAACAATTAAGCAAAAGTAAAAATGACATAAATATTTCAAGAAAAATAAAGAGGCAGAACATGGATCGCTACATTAACTAGAACTAGAATGGGCCGAGAGAAAAAAAAAAGAAAAAAGAAAACGAAAGCAACAAATAAGATAATTAGTGACAAGAATTAAAATAGTAATTTAATGCTGTGTAATTAATTACTAGATGTAAAGATTGATTAATAACTAAAGTAAAGTATGCACATTTAAAAGCCTACGGGTGGAGCAAAATAAAGTTGGGCTGAGAATCAAAAGACATGGGCTACTAGAATAAACATGGGCCAGAGATTGAATTAAACTATATTTCATGGGCTAGGAATCTAAGTAGGCTAATTATCATAAAACCAATGGGAATACAACATATTTAACAAATGGACTAGCTTAAGGAAAATGCAGAACTAACAGATGAATAAGAGCCTGAAACAAAGTATGTAAATTAAGTGATGAAATTAACTACAGAAGCAATAACCGAGACATAAAATTCGTGGGCAAACTAGCAAGATTTCAAACCCAGCAGGAACTCAATCAAACAATACCAACTCACTACAAACTCAATTTTAACTCGGCATACACAGCAAGCAACGGACAAGTTCAAAACTCAAACAAATGCGATGAAACTCGGCAAAAACAAAAACTGCATTTTAAACTCGAAGCAAACTGGACTCTGTACTCGCAAATCAGGACACGCAGCAAAACGAAACCAGTGAATTCAGAATCAACGAACAGCAAACCGAGATGAAAAAGGGGAAAGAAACTAAGACTCACTACAAACAAACAGCGAATAAAAATAAAATAAAAAAAAAACTAAAATAAGGAAAAGAAATGGGGGAAGGGGCTGGTATTAATCGAAACAAAAAAAAAAAGAGGAGAAGAAGATGTGTGTGATGTGTGTGAGTTTTCATAGAAGAGAAAATGGGTCAGTTTGAAAATAAAAAAAAAACAGAGATTGGTACTTATTTTAGAAAGAAACGGTGGAGACAAAAGGTTTATGTGCTGGGTTTGACAAGGAAAACAGGGGAAGGCTCGAATTAATACAACAAAGAAAAGAAAATACGAACTAAAAATTAATAACTATTTTTTTTTTAAAATTAAAAACGAGATAAAGAAATTAACTACAAATTTAAAATTACACTAAGATAATGATTTGAAATTAAAATGGCCCACAATAAAATTAATTTTTAAAGGGGCAAACCACGAATAAAAAATTAAAACGGTAATTTAAAATTTTGAACCCACAATAAAATTGAGATTTAAAGGGGCTCAAAATTAAAAATTATAACAAGGAGCAAGAAATTAACGTTTCGTTACTTTCAACCCCAAGTGGTTAGCAATGGGATTTACGAAAATAACGAAACAAGGCAACAAGAACGAAAGAGCAAGACAAGAAGTAAAGAAAATAAAAATTGCATTAATTATAATAGGAGTGTTTACAAAATTTGAAACTAAGAAAAGAAATACAAGAAAATAAAACTACCCTAAAATCTAAGTTACTAAATACAAGGGGGGTGAGGGGGTATTTATAGGATAGGAATTAGGGTTAAGGGGGGTGTTGGGTAAATCCCCACCATACATTTGGGTTGTGTGGTGGTGAAATCCTAGTCATCTATTTGATTCCTTCCCCCTTAAGCTTTGAAGAGTTGATCTTGGCCATACACTTTACTAATGTGTTGGGATGATCTCCACCTTCCACTTGTCTTGAAATATTCCTTTTGCTCCAAACTCCTAATTCTTTTCCTTCTTTTATTTTTGGTCCTTTTTCTTCCTCATTTTCCCTTCCTTGCACTTTATTTATTTATTTTGTCATTTATTTATTTATTTATTTACGATTTACCTGAAATGCAACAAAATAATTTATTAAAACACGAGTTCAAGCAATAAATAGGTAGATAAAATATGCAAAAATATGCACTTATCAATACCAAATTCCCAAAAGAACAAAACTTAAAATAAGGGTAAAAAACTTATGAATTTGATAGAAAGATTCTCAAAAAAGAGAGAAATCAATTGAAAAACAAAATTAAGAAAAAACAATAAAAAGGGGCTTAGAACGTTTTTGCGGGGATATGAATGTTTGATAGTATTAATGTAATTGGTATAAATTGATGGATAAATAAATTTATACTTAAATGAATTACATTCTAATGAAATTATCTTTTTTTCTAAGTAATGATTAAAATAATATATTTATAATAATGAATTAAAAAGAATTTACCATTCGGTGCGTAGTACGGGTGGAATGCTAGTATATATTAAAATGTCATTAAGATGTCATTAAGTTGCTACTTAATCCAAGAAAAAAATTAAATAAAAAAATCAAAGAAGTGAGAATTCAATAAAAATATCTTAAACACTTCTGGCGCATTTCTAATCTTCGGGCATTATAATATACTAGGCAACTTAGCCGCGCTTTGCGCGGTTAATAATTTTTATTTGTAGATATCAAAAACAAATAAATTAATTTTTATTATTTAAAAAAATTAAGAATATTTATTAATTATACTACCTTTTTTAGTTTCATTTTCAAATTTACCATAGTTGTAGAATCATTGCAATTATACTATCTTTCCAATTTTATTTACAAATTTAATAATTTTATATAATCATTTATTTAATTCAATAATTATGCAAGTAAGATGGGCCCTTGCTGATTGTGCGCCACATGGTAGGTGGGTCCCGTCCAGCTGACGTGGCAGGTAGGTCCCACCCTTGCTGACGTGGCAGTTGACGTGGTAGGTGGGTCCCACCCTTGTTGACGTGACAGTTGACGTGACGACGGGTGGGTCCCACTCCTTGCTAACGTGGCAACTGACATGGCAGCTGACGCGATAGTTGGATTCCACTCCTTGCTAACGTGGCAGGTGACGTGGGTAATGTTGTTTTGATAATTCTGGCCCCGTAGGGTTATATACTTGTATGTATATTTAGTTTAAGAAATTGGTATTTTTGTAACAAAAAAGTATTTTTGCAATTAAGATGGTAAATTTGCAAATAACTTTTCTTAACAAAAGTAAAAATTGCAAAAAATTACTTTTAGCAATATATTTATCAAAAAAACCTTAAAAATTAATAGGTATTTTAAGAATTTTCTAAAAAAAAGTGATTTAAAATAATTTGCATCCCATTTTGATAATCTTAAAATAACATAAACATGAAAAATAACAATTACAATATGAACATAATCTTTACGATGAAAAAATTATAATTATAAATATAAAGATAACTAAATAACGTTCTTTAAAGCCGACAACCCTCTCATATTTAATTAGAATATTAATCTAAGAGAATAAGGATCCTAAGGTTAACCTTATTATACTTTTCCTAAGAAAAATACATGCAAAGAACAAATCTTATCATTTACTGTCAAATATTTACTTATCATTTTTTGCTTTATTTTTATAGGATATCAAACAAGAAAAGTATTCTAAGGTTAATCTTAGGATCCTTATTCTCTTAATTTGATTTGACACAATGTAATAAATTAACATATATATAATTTTTTAATTGATTTAATCGGTCGATAAAATGATGGGTTTGTTATGTACAAAAATAACAAAGAGGTTGTTATGCACAAAAATAACAAATTGTCAAATATTATTTATAAGATCTATATACTTCTATAACTTTAACCGATTCCCACAATCACTAATGAAAAAAATTGCTTGAGAGTTAAGGTTGTCCTACAATAGTCCGAAAAGAAATTGGAGTGATCTTGAATGTGAAATAAAAAATGATGCAACATGAACAATTTTAAGTAGTCAATTTACCTTAAAATAATCTTATTTTTATACATATAAATAATATTTTATATTGAATAATAATTGTAATGCTCAAATAAAGTTTGTTAATTTTTTACGCAAATAATATGAATTATATTTAATATATCCTTAATAACGGTAATTAATGCCTTAAGATGTCACTAAGATGCTACTTAATATAAAAAAAAGAAATTAATAAAATAAAAAAAAGGAGAAATTTCAAGAAAAATATTTTAAAAGTTTCTGGTTCGTTTCCGATCGACTGGCATATTTAAGGAAGTTTCTTTTATTGTAAGAAGATAACGAAATATACTTTGTTTATAATAATGCATTTTCTAGTTGTAAATTCGGAGATGAAAAATGAAATTATAATTGTTGATATTTAAAATTGTTAATTTCTACAAAAATTGGAAAAATAGATTTAAGTGATTTAAGAGGGGCTTATATTAGCAAATTTTTATAAGTTAATTGTAAATTTTACTTCGAGTGAAAGAAAGGAACTTTTAATTTTTAAAATTTATTAATTAAAAAATTTGAGAAAATTAGAAGGCAATTCTGATTTGTTTTATAATTTTTAAAATAAAAAGGGAAGCTGTAATTATTAACACTAAAAGTTTGAAAATTTGAAATGAAATAAAAATTTAATTTTAACATAATTTTGATATTGAAAAAGGAAGTTGAAATTGTTAATACTAAAAATTCGAAAACAATAAAGATTTGATAAGTAATAAGAAAATAATAATTTTAACAGAAAAATGGAATTTGAGCCTATATTAGCAAATTTCTATAAGTTAATTGTAATAATTCGACTGAAAGTTAGGAAATCTCCTATATTAGAAAATATTTATTAGGTTATTGTAATTTTTAATATTTATTAATTAAAAAAATTGATGAAATTGGAAGGCAATTCTAATTTGTTTTATAATTTTCAACATAAAAAGGAAAGTTGTAATTATTAACTCTAAAAGTTTGAAAATTTTAAATGAAATTATAATTTAATTTTAGCATAATTTTGATCTTGAAAAAGGAAGTTGTAATTGTTAATACTAAAAATTCAAAAATACTAAAGATTGGATAAATGTTAAGAAAATAAGAATTTGAACAGAAAAATGGAAATTGTAATTGTTAACACTAAAAATTCGAACATAAAAAGGAAAAGTTGTATTTGTTAACATTAAAAACATAATAATGAAATTAACACTAAAAATTTGAACATAAAGAGAGAAGTTGTATTTCACTAAAAATCCGAACGTAAAAAGGCCAATATCTTATTTATACGACACAAAAAATATAAAATATAAATATATTATGTGCTAATAAAAGTTGACAACTTTTCTTAATCTTTGATTAAGAACAACACATAAATCCAAAATTTGGATTTCAATTTTCTTTGACGAAGATACGATATATATTTTTTAGAAACAAAGAAATCATATTAAAATGGATTTCAAAGAAAAACAAAATAAAATGGTCTTGGAAACTAAAAAATGGACACAAAGCAGAGAGCGCCTATTGCTAACTGAACTAAAGTTTTAGGCGGCACTTTTCTCGGACATCCCTACATTAGAAGGCGCAGAAGATAGCTAGAAGATCACAAGGGCCGCCACCTCAAATCCTCTACCATTAGTATATGTATAGATATAGATAATTTAATTGCTAGCTTTTATCTTATTTTAATGTCCGTAGTTTTCATTTAAGGAGATTTTACATTTTTCATATTTTAATCATTAAGTGCATTGATTTAATGTTTCATTTCATGCCATTAAATACATTAATTGGATGTAGCAGTTACTTTCATGTATGAGTTTATGTTAGTGCATGTTCTATGTTTCTGGACTCTTTATGCTTTCGGCCAATTTACATGAAGCACTTGTTCATTTTTTTTTTTTAGCCTTAAATAAATTCAAGTTAATGGTCCTGGCTCTGTGCATTTCTTATGTGTCTGTTTGTGCCCATTTTGATCTCAGAAGTTAGAATAGGAACTAGTGCTTTGGTTGTTAATTTTTATCTTGTTTTAATTTCCTCTTTTGACGTGTAAGCCTTCTTTTCCTTTGCAATTTATTTGGTAGGTCTCTAAACTGTTGGTTCGTGTATTAATTTGTACCATGCTTCATTTTTAGTGATATTTTCAGTTATATCTTTAGTTATTAAAATCACGCATAGTGATTGTTTTAGATTTATAGATTATTTTAATTTAATTGAAACAAATTCATATCAAAATTTAAGGGTCTCGTTCGCCTAAATTAGAAATTAAGGAATTGCGAAAAATATAGTCTCTGTGAAACGAATCTTAAATATTAAAATGATGATCGTGCATTTACGATATTTAATTGTTCATTTTTAGCACATCAATTATTATTATAAAATTATTATTTTATTTAATTATGGAGAAAAGTTGATCAAAAATTAGACAATAAAGATTTAATATTTCTACTGTAATAATACAAATTTATAACACGTATAAGGCAGAAGTTATTTTTAATAAGTGTTAGTTTTTCATATTAGATGGTTGAAAATAAATAATTATATGTGTTATAACTAAAACATATTTAAAAAATAGTTAGGTTAGGTTGTAAATAAGAAAATCCTTAAGAGATTAAAATAAGTAAGTTTTAAATATATGTCATATTTTATTTTGGGCCTAAATAATAAAACCTGAGTATTAAAAGAAAAATTATATCGATCGATTATCAGGCCTTATTCCTTATTCCTTGGGCTACTCTTAGACTTTTAATATTTCAAGTTTCATAATATGGTATTGTATATATGACATAATTAAGCACAAAAATTCGAACAAGTATTTTAGTCATTTATTTATTAATTATCAACTAAAAATAAACATGTGTGTGTGTTAGAATAAATAAATGGGTTATAGTTCTATAATATTTTTAAAATAATTATTCCCCCTAAATTTTAATTTGTTGTAAAATAAAAGTGTTATATATTTTTTTGGTTAGAATAAATAAATAATTCTACCGAATTTTTAAATATGTGTTTTAGTTAGAATACCTACTACATAACGGGTGAATGCCCAAAATACCCATATTGAATAAACAGTACCCTAAATACCCATCAGATACTCCACTGTCAGAGTAGTATCAGGATGATACGCCAATGTCATAGGAGAAGTATCAGGATCATACGTCACCACCAGTGGAGTACTTGATACTCCACTGGGTAAGGAGTACTCACTCTTGATATTCTTCACTGGGTAAATAGTATCACACGTGATACTTCATTGGGTATCTGATACTCCACTGTATAAGGAGTATCTGACATATATAGGTATTTTGGACAGTTATTTCTGAAAATAGGTATTTTGGATAAATACATACCCCATAATGGATATTTTGGGCATTCTTTCCTACACACACAACTACCAAATTTATAAAATTTTAATTTTAATAATATACTATAAATATTATTTAATTGTTAAGTTATTTTGATAAATTTCAATTATAATTCAATTTCTTATGAAAATAATAGTATTTAAAGTTTGAGTAAACTAATTGGGTTGATAATCTACCCCTAGAGAAACTTGTGTGCCAATGTTGATCGTGTGGTGTGCCAGTGTTAGAATGATATTATTTGCGTGATCAAATATAATTATAGATATTATTTGCGTGATCAAATATAATGACATCATATATATTGTTTTATTAACAAATTCATAAATTTAAACTTTTTTCATGTTCATATAAATGTTCACAGTTTTTATAGCTCTAAAAGGTTAATAATTTTGATTGTTTCATTACACTCTTTTTAACATTAATTTATCATTTACTTATCATTTGTATTGTTCTTAAAATGGTTGGTTGGAATTTCGATAATATTCATGAATCCCTTAAATTATTATATTATCTAGTTGGATAAAGTGGCCTAAAAATGAACAATGGTTTTACTAAAATAAATTAAAAAGTTGTTTTACTATTACTATAAAATAGTTGCCTACTTTTTAACTTATTTTAAAATATTTATAAGTTCTGTATTTCTTGGAAACCAATTGTACAATATTCAAGTAATTATAAGTATTACATATCATATATATATATATATATATATATATATATATATATATATATATATATATATATATATATAAAGGACGATACGCGAGCGATTAGGTGGCGCCTCTTAGATGTTCTCAATCTATTTTCAGTTTTTAGAATTTTAAACACTAATAATATAAAAATATCTTTTAACATATTAGAAGTAATAGGTGTCCGAGAGTAGAAGAATTTGAATTTAGGGAAGACATATTATTAGAAGTTCTATTGAAAGTAAAATATGTATTTATAAGCCGTATGATTAAAAGTTCTATTGAAAGTAGAATAGGAGTTCGAATTTACAAAGAACAAGAGTTCGAATTTATAGAAAAAACATATATAATTAAAAGTTTCTGTTGGAATCAGTTTTCTGCGGACGAATTGATCGTGTCCTTCGTTTTACTTGCAAAGAGAAAAATACGAGAAATTGTCCCCTCGATTCACCTTCAGTGTAAGAATATGTTAAACTGGTTTTGAGTAGGTAGGATAAATGTATAAGTGCTTGTGTTTTCTGTGTAAAGAGTGAATTAACTGCAAAACCTAATGTCTGTTCGTTTACACCTTCTCGTCGGGCGGGGGCGATGAATCCGAAGGTTGTTAGTGGAGAACGTGTCCCACGTTCTGAGAAGAGTCTGTAACTGCTTTGATACGGTCCATTACTCGAAATTGGGCTTAGTTCCCTTGGGCTTCATTCAGATATCTATACTGGGCATTCGGCTTGGTCCAGTAAGGTGATGGGCCTCCAACATGTACCTAGGTTTCGTTCGGAGTTTATCTTCTGGATAAAGACCAAAATCCAAGGCCCATCTTCAGAATCATTCCTCAAAACTTGCGCTTCAAAATAAACATGCCAGTAGGCAATGACAATTCACCTGGGGTGTTGTGTCCCTTTAATGATGACAGGTGTCAAGCCTCGAGATCTTTGCACAACCGTTGAATATGAAATGTTTCATGTCCAAACGTCACCCCTCTCTATTTAAACCCAAATTTTCTTCTCATTTCATTTTTACGCTTTCAAAACTATCCTATGTGTGCTCGTGACTACTGGAAACTCTCGCCAATCAACAGCAAATTAGAGATCCTCACCTGCCTTCTCTTTTCACCCGCTTCATCTCAAAACAAGTAAGTCCCCCTTCCACATCTTTTCTTTTATAGTAACTTTTCTTGCCAATATGTTTGTGCATTGTTGTATGTATGTGTGTTAAGGTTTGCGGGGGTAAAGGGGTGTTATTTTTGACTTTGTATTTACTGTTTGGGTAAAAAGTCTACGTGTATAGGCAATAAAATGGGTTATTTGGTGTTTTTCGTATCATTTTAGGCTTTAGTTTTGTTCATAAACGTTGCATGTTTAGTTTTTGAGGTTTCTGAGGCCACTGGGAAGTTGTCTAGGCATGAACGTCCTTCGGGATCTTTAAGCTGTGAGAAGATTCTTTGGGTGGCTCATAGCCTTTAGTTTCTCTTCGTCTCCCCCCGTTACTTCGCCTTTACCTTTGTGCTGTCCCCGATCGATCCAGGCCTGCTGTACTAGGCTCGTTCTTTTCTTTTACTTTAAAAGCCTTCCTTCGAGTACAAGGCTAACGTCTCTTTATTTTCGAATACAAGGACATGGATCGGTCGATCGAGGGTGCTGGTCCTTCACTTGCATCTCCCTTTAACAAATCTACCACCTACCCAACGGCGAACCTTCGTTCTCAATTGATCGAAGAAGACCTCATCGCATTACCTGACAAATACCACGTTCCCTTCGACGTATGGCACGTATATGTCACCGATAGGTGGGATCGGATCTACCACATACTTTTAGTACCCGAAGGCTAAGGGGGCGTCGTCATGGAAATCTCAGGAGCCGCCTTCAAATGTGGTTTCTGTGTGCCTATGCTGCCACTTCTAAAGCGCTTGCTCAAGGATATGGGCATCGCCCTCGGCCAGCTGGACCCCAACAGTTTCATCCACGTCAAACGCTTTCAGTGCTGCTGCATGGAGGCGAGGGTGGAGCCGAGGACGTCTCTGTTCTGGTATCACTATGACTATCGAAAGAACCCTAAGAGAAATGGTTTCTACACTATTGATCGAAGGAGCAGCCGAGCGGATTGGGCACAGACCAATTCGAACAACAAAGGGAACCATGACAAGTGGTTTTTCCTGTTAGGCCCGAAGGTCGCCTAGCCGAAACAATGATCGGATCTTCGGTCTATGGGGTAGTGGTTGTTAGGTCCGTTGAGATTGTAGAAGGGGGGTTGAATACAATCTATACCTTTTCATCCAAATTTGTTCGGTGAATTTAAATTATATTTAGACAAATTTAAGCGGAAGTAATTGAAACAAAATTCAAGTTAAATATAACAATATATTAAATTTAACGATTGTTACAAAATCAGTACAGAGTTATATCAAGCTAATAAAAACAAATTAGAAAATTCAACATGAACTTTTCTAGATTTATTAATAATAAACAAGATACGAACTAGAAAAATTAATTCGCTAGTAGTACAAGACAGTGAAGTAATCAAGCTTGAACGAATCAAATATTTCAAAAACAAAGCTGTTGATTTTTTAGCAACTAATGTCTCTTGGTTGTTGAGAGTATTAAAGAGAGAGATCTAATTTTTCTGTAAGCCTTTAATATCCTCTGTGTGTGTATATGTCAATGCTTCTGCCTTCCTTTTCTATTTAAACAAGTAACCAAAGTTGTTGTCCGATTCCTTTAACATTTCTCTCGGTATGACTTTGTGGTCATATTGAGCCTTCGGTATGACTTGAGAGTCATAGTAGCTTCAAGCTTGTTCGGTATGACTTAGGAGTCATGTGGCTTCGGTATGACTGAGGATAGACATGTGGCTTCAGTATGAATTAAATATTCTTCATGACTTAGCCAAGATAATTTGCCTACCATGACTTAGAATAAAATTTCTACCGAAATGACTTAGTATAGACAGATTTGTTGAATCCTCTTTTAAGTCATTTTAGGAGTTTAATTATTAATGATTAATTGAATAATTTAGATTTAATTAATACAATAAGTAATTTAATAAATAAATTAATTCTTTCAGAATTAATTTATTTAATTAAATAAACTAAAACGATTTATAGTAATTAAAGGAGAATTAATTTAAATTTTTAGATAATTAATTCAACTCTTTGAACCACTGAAAATAATAAGGAATTACCACTGAATTTGTGCTGATGCTCCATGCACGGTCTGGTTCATGATCTACTAACTCCAATGGTTTTTCTTTATGTTTAACTTTAATAGGTGGTCCTCGGTCTTTACTTATCTTTCCTCAAAACTTTTCTGTACTGATGCTGTCTCTGTCACCTTTGAAATCTATATCGCTTAAACAAACCACTTGCTTTAATGCTACACTGAGGCTTGAACAGACAACTGAATCTTCTTCCAGTGTAAAACATCAAAACTATAGATTGACTTTCTTCTTTCTACTTACAAATAATACTATCTGAGATTCTTGCGACAGTTAATATATTATTTACTTATTACAATCTAGTTTAAGTTGATTAGGATCCTCAAACTACAATTAGGCTGTGTCATGTGCCTTTCAATCTCCCCTATTTGTTTGTTAGACAATAACAAGCAAATTCCTAGAGGATACCTCAACTAATCCAACTTAAACAAGTAAAGGATAAAACTCTAAGTGCAAAGTAAATAATGAAATAGTTCTGGTTTATATTAACATTTTCCAGATTCAAACATAAAGATAAATACAAGATATCTGATCCTCTAGACTGATCAGATGATTAAAATTAACCTATCTTGTTCTATCTAAGCTCTAAGCATTTTACAAGTAGAGCAAATCTTCACTTTGACTTGTCTTCCTCCCTTATCTCTCCAGTTTCCACTTCTTCTTCTGGCAGTGACTTGTGCATTTGAGAGTTGTAAACATGATCTCTTTGTGATGTTAAACCTTCAGGAAAGATTGGTTGAAGTCTGAGTTGCTTTTTCATTTTATTCTTGAATTTTTCATACTTAACAATCCTTTCATGTGCATAAGATTGAATATGATCTACAACTTCCCTTTTCGCTTGAGAGGTAAATCCATGATTTCTGAGAATATACTCCATCCATACCAAGTGCTTGGAAAAATACAAATACAATGATTTCGTATCAAGATGGCATGTCTGAAGTATGTTGCCTTTTAGAAACTTTACTTGACTAGGTTCTGATATAACTTCTGGACAAGCCTTTTCAGCATAATCTTTAAGTTTCTCATTGAGCAACACACCCAGTTTAGAAGATGTGCTTACCTTTGGCCTAAGAACCCAAAGCTCTGTCAGTGTCCTATCTTGAAAGAATTGAAGAGATATTCTGTGTGACCCCGTAGTCTTACAATCAACAAAGATCATCAATTCCTTAATTACCCTGTCATACTTAGCAGATATTCTTACTATTTTATGATGCAATGCATCAATATACAACTGGTTCACTGGGTTGACGTCCTTGAACTTATCAAAGATAGCAAGTAGACGACGATCATCATGTTTAGCAGTTTGAGGTGTGTCTATTACTTCTTTAACTAAATCCCATTTCTCACCAAGCTTATAATGAACATCCCTTTTTCTTTCTTGTACCTTGATGGCATGTAGACGTTGCATTTCTACATCTTCTACTTTTTTAAGCTCTAATTTCAGTTCAATCAGCTGAGTTGTCTTCCGAAGCTTGTCTTCTCTCATTCTTAGAGGAACTTGCTCTTTTTCCAGTGCTGCTTCATATTCAGGGTCCACTGGCACTTCCCAGTTGCTAAGATCATCTTCAGGTTCCACTTCATACTCATCAGGGAACTTCATATCATTAATATCAGCAAAAATATCAAAATCATCCTGTTCACCTGTGTAGTAATCTTCAGTGTCTTCTTCTGGAATAGTTTCAACTGCTTTCTTCTTCCCATTATCACTCCTTATAACGCCTTAAAAATTTCGTACTTATAATTATTATTATTTAATATTAAATGTGGATTATTTGAGGTAATTTTTTTTAGAAATGAATATACGTGACATCATGTTTACATGTTTATATGATGATGTATGTGTGACATGTAAGTCCGTATAATTTATTGTATTCTTAATTATTTAAATCTATTTAAATCATGCATTATTGATCTTCTGAGATTTTTATAAGATCATTGGAGCTGAGAAAAATCACGAAATATTTTGTAATATTATCATTATGCTATTATTTAGTTTTTAAAATTATTGGGTGTATTAATTTGGGTGTTTAAATATTTTAAAATGATTTTAAGAATTTTATTATATTTAAAGTATCAAAGTTTGCAAAATTCATATTTAATTCATTTTTTATCCTAAAAATATTTTGAAAATATGTGTGTGTTTGTAATTTTGTACTTTTCATTTTAAAAATGAAAAGATTTATTTCTCCTAAATTGCCCATTAAATTTCAATTTTTAAATAGTTAGCTAATTGATGTTATTTTTTGTTCCAGCGTTTTAGATTTAACAAATTGCCCTTAATTTCATTTTCCCCCAAATGTTTAAGTCCAAATCCCTAATTTAGAAGGGGGGGGGGGGGGTCAGCTGTGTTACTCTGGATATCTCTCGAATTATCTTGAGTTCTCCTATCTCTCTCTAACTTGAGCTCCCTCGTATCTCTCGATTTTTTCCTCCCCTCAATCTCCCTTTCTAATCCCTCCCACACGAATGTCTCTCCCCTCTCTGCAATCAGTCTTGCTGCGTGTATATATATATATATACACACAAGTTTTGTGTGTGCGTGGCTATGTTGTGACGCCCCCAGATCCGGGGTCGGAGATCTAGGCGCTCACGGTCCATTTTCCATTAATAACACACCTGTTCTTGCACATAATATAAATAAAACAGCCATCGACCCCACAATAACTCACACCGCACACACACACACACACACACACAGGTTAGAGCCTCAGAAATGTCACAACATTGATTAAGCAGTAATAAAAGTATCAGAGTTATTACAGACAGAATTAAATAGTATTTATGCTACCAGCAACACTTCGATATGAAGCTAAGTTGGCGGCTTGAAAGTTTGTTACGATACACTGCCTTGCACATGTCATATTGATAAATAAAACGAACTAACAAAAGCTGCCAACCAATCCGGCTAATGGGGCTTACCGGTGGAATCTCAACTGCTGGCTCGGGTCTAGTCACCTGCTTTCGAGCAGTCTGTCTGGGTCTTGCCATTTCGCTTAGCTGTTGTGTTTGTAAATTTGAAAACAAGCAAGAGTGAGCAACTATATCTCAGCAAGAAATATATGTATAAGGTAAGCAATATAACATTTCATATGATTGGCAGTTATTCAACTTGTTTGTATCAATCAGATATAAAATCACTTGTCATTGTTGATAAATTCCGAAGGTGCAACAATACGTGCCCTTGTTTTCAAAATAAACTTGCAGTTCTAGATACTGCATAGAGTCAACATCTTTCTCATCAAAATAGAACACTATCAGCGACTTGGCACAAAAGCCTAAGAAGCAGTGTCAAAGCATTTTTACAAAATGGAGGAATGGGACTTAAAGAAAACACAAAACCTGACAAGGATTGACGATGATCAGTCGCCACATCCAAGTCCAATAATCCGTGGGTCTTCTCTACCGGTAGAAGGATAGAAACTACATCCGTAACTATCCCCGGGTGAAAACTACATCCGTAATCACCCTCGATGAAAACTACATCCGTAATCATCCTTCGGCAACACCTGGGCCGGAATAATAATTGATGGACCGCCTGGCTCACGGCCGCTTACACATCCCGGGAATCGTTCGTCAACGGTTCCCACACCTGCCAGAGTCCCTTTTTCTTTTCTTTTAAAAACTTGATTTTGATAGAAAACAGAGTAGTTGAGGTCCGACATCAGTCGACCGATGATTCTTGAAATCATACAAGAAGCAGAACCTGACCGGGGGTTTTTGAAAACGTTTTGAGTTCGAAAGAGTTCGAGTTTGAAAGTATTAAATGTATTTTGGATTGACTTCGTCTTTGAAACAATGAACAATAATTAATAAATAATATTTTGAGATTTAATATTAATAATTAATAAAATAATTATTCGATAAAATAAACTTTTAATCCAAGATAGGGTTTCGAGTATTTACGAAGGTATGAACATAATTACTTGAGTATACGATACTCCCCGAATGACCCTTCGGGTTTTCGCAAACTAGTTATGATATAATAATATACCGCTCCCCGGTCAATAGTATATACGGACCGCTACGACCTCTATTGCTAGAGTCGTTGTCCGAGGAAAACAATTCAATCTAAGTTCAAGGGGTACAAACATATATGTACTTATACAATCTCAATTGCATCAATACTTCGATAAACATAACATTTGATATAGTTGAAAACTACAAACACAACAGTGAAAGTCCTTGTATATGTATAAGTTTTGAAAAGTAAACTTGCCTTGGTTTGGTTGGGGTGGTCGACCGTGCGGAGTCGAACGATCTATACATAAGCAATAACCGCTGGTTAGTACCTTAACAATATCTCTTTAATTACGGGGTTTTAGGGGGGTACGAAATTAACTTAATGACCTCGTCTTACGACACTCTAGCCCCACTATAGGTTCATGTCATCGCTCGATTACGCTCGTCACTTATTCGACTTAATTTAGTTACCACATTCGAATCATAACCATTACCCCTAGAATTATGCTCCACTAACGACTTTTTCCCTTGCGCGAAATTTACTCTAGCATTTTTATAAAATTCATATTTTAATCCAATTCTTTTTGGGTGGTCTTCACCACTGCATTTCCTAGTTTCTCAAATTTTTCCATGATCCCACATATATTTTTAGGGGTTTAAACAAGGTTCACAAGGGGGTCACTTAGTGCAGTCCGGAATCCAGAAACACAATTTACTTCTCCGGCCATAACTTAAACTCTATACATCACCTAGTTATGAACCTTACATTTCCAGAAACTACATTCAATTATCTTTCCAACAATATATGGTAGGACATCAGGGGACAACATTTGGGGGTTCAAAACCGTGTTACAAGACAGGTCAATGTTCCTGAAAAAACTCAGCAAGCATGAATCACTTAGATCAACCAATTTTCTTAATTCCACAACACAACCAACACTTAATTCACTTAGTTCATGCTTTATATCACTCATGGAGATACATATACTATCCACAATCATAAAAATCACAATCACAACATCAAAACTCAAGATCCATGTCATCCATTACTTATACAACCAAGATTAACACATATATACATGGATCTACTACCAAACACTATAAACATTACATGACCAAAAGGGTTTGTGATTTTTATACCTTCTTGAGCACCTAGGAGTCTTGGATAAGCCTTACAAAACTCAATAACACCTTGAATGGTCTCCTACAACCCTTACAATCCAAGATCTAAAAGAAAAACCAACCATGGTTACTATTCACAATATCTATTATAATTAATATCTTGAAATTGGATGGATGAAATGGCTTGAAACTCTTAACATACCTTGCTTAGATGATGGTGAGGGCCTAGGAATTATGTCTTGATTTATGAGTGATGGGAAATGGGGGAGGAAGAATTTTCTTCTTCCTTTTTCTATGTGGGCCGAGAGCTTTTTCTTCCAAGGGGGGGAGAAGAGCTTTTGGTTTTTGATTTTTGTGTTTGTTGGTTGAATAATTGATGTTAAAAGGTGTTGGGTGATACATAATGTGTATGTATAGGCAAGGTACTAGCATAGGTATGGTCACATGTACTACTTGTCTCCTCTTTTTGAAAAGCAAGGTAACTAGTTACTATTCCCCTTCCATTTGGTTAACTAGTTTGCTTATTCCTAACCACTTGGTTGCATGGGACTTGCATGCAATACTACTCCTTGTATCATTATTCTTCCACCAATTCTTGACATTTAATCTTTAATTCGTATCGTATCTTAATTAATCTCTCGTAATAATATTTTGTCGCGTAGAGATTTCCCCTATAATTCCTTAGGTACTTAATTGTGTAAATTCCTCGAATGTCCATAATTCCTCGTCATAATCCTTAATAAATCTTTTAGTACTCTAATTATTCTCAAATCCCAAGTTTTATAAATCTTGTTAACAATAAGACTCTTGCCCTCAACAATCTTCTCTTTTATCTTACATAGTGAATGCAACAACATAGTTTCTCAGACAATCAATTCTATTAATCAACAGGGATGACTAGAAAGGTTCCAAATTGACAATGCCACATGATATTAAATAAAAGAAAATATTACCAAAAATTAGGATTCTTACAGCCTCCCCTCCTTAAAAGGATTCCGTCCCGGAATCAGGTTGAAAACAGTTGGGGGTGCTTTTCACGCATCGCGCTCTCTAGTTCCCATGTTGATTCTTCGACATTCTGGTTCCTCCACAAAACTCTCACTAGTTTGACAACCTTGTTCCTCAGCACCTGTTCTTTTCTATCCATGATTTCTATGGGTTGCTGAAAGGCAGAGTGTGTAAACTTGTAACACTATAACTAATGTAACTCAACTAAAGGAAAAGATACTTAACCAGAAGACAATCAAGAACAAGAAGTCACAGAGAAATCAACACTAAATGAAGACAAGGTAATTGATACAATTCAACATGTTAACTATGATCAAGCCAAGAAGAAATCATTGAGAGAAGTTCAAGTCAAAGTTGTTCATGCCTCAGTGATTTGGAAAGCCAAGAATCAAGATCATAACTATCAGTATCAATAAGACCAATTGATTTCAAGTGAACAAGAAGGAAAGCAAAAATTGGAAAGCCACATTACTAATTGAATATGGTAATTTATTCAAGAAGCAAAAACACTATCAAGACTAGTCACTTATGAACCAGACCAGTGCATCAAGTGTCAGGACATTGATAGCAAGTTTATGTCAGTAATAAAGATCCATGTTCAAGAGCTTGGTGAAGAATAAAGAAGACATGAAGATATCACAAGTTCAAGATGTGCATTGAAGTTTCAAGTTGAAGACCAGAATATTTTCTAAGTACTAAATATTCTAGATGACCAAGTAGAATATTTCTAAGTAGAAGTTCTACTTAGAATTTCGAGATGGCTAAGTAGAAATTCTCAAGTAGAAGTTCTACTTAGAAATTCGAGATGGCTAAGTAGAAATTCTCAAGTAGAAGTTCTACTTAGAAATTCGAGATGGCTAAGTAGAAATTCTCAAGTAGAAGTTCTACTTAGAAATTCGAGATGGCTAAGTAGAAATTCTCAAGTAGAAGTTCTACTTAGAGTGCAGCTTCAACATGACACATGGCATCTTCTGATTGGCAGATTTCCAAGCTTTCAAGATAAGGCAAGATTTATGTGGACATCATTGGGCCACGTATATCTTAGTCTTTGAAGTCTACAGGACATAGATTACATGTAGTATAAATAGAAGTACTTGTGTAATGTTTTTAGTTAGAGAGCAATAGTTGAGAGAAACACAAGAAAAAGAGAGAGAGTGCATTCACAGAGCTTAGTATCATTCACTTCTCTCTGAACTTCTGTCATACTTTGTAATGAATGTTGTAGCAACCCTTTCAAGTTATATATAAGAAATATATTCCTTGAATCTGTGTGTTCATTTATTGCATCGTATTTATTGCTTCTCATATTCGAAAAGTTGTATTCACCCCCCCCTCTACAACACATTTGGACCTAACAATTGGTATCAGAGCTATATGTTTAACATACAAAACATAGATCCTTGTGTTTAGTGGAAGAATCGTGAGTTTTTCATTTTCTAGATCTACTTTTCATTTTCTCGAAAAGTGAGCTTTAATTCGTTTGTAGTGAAAACTCATCCGAAAAATTATTTAAATACTCCAGGTGTGATTATTTAGCTTGGGTGTATTTTAATTAATTTTTGTGAATTAATCTGGGTACTTTGATATTTGGTGTTCTTGAGTGTTCATCATTTGTTCTTATCAAAGAAGACGACCCAATAACTTTTTGATCTCCTTTTCAAATAGATAAATAGTAAAAGAATAAAAAGGTGTTTTTGGATTTTTGATTTGCATTATTCACGGCCGAAAGTATATCAAAACATACTCAGTACCTAGCATGTGGGTTAGGTGGGTTAGGTGAGTAAAGCATCAAAAGTCAAAAAGGTGTTAAAGAGATAATATTGTTTATTCAATATTAAAGTGATCTGCAGCAAAATTATTCTAAGGACAAAAGTTCTACATAGAATTTCTACTTGAGATTTTCTACATAGAATTTCGACTTGGATAACTTCTACTTGGTGAAGTTCGACTTGAGCAAAAATTTCTACTTAGAGAAATTTCGACTTAGGCAAAAGTTCTACATAGAATTTCTACTTGAGATTTTCTACATAGAATTTCGACTTGGATAACTTCTACTTGGTGAAGTTCGACTTGAGCAAAAATTTCTACTTAGAGAAATTTCGACTAAGGCAAAAGTTCTACATAGAATTTCTACTTGAGATTTTCTACATAGAATTTCGACTTGGATAACTTCTACTTGGTGAAGTTCGACTTGAGCAAAAATTTCTACTTAGAGAAATTTCTACTTAGGCAGAAGTTCTACATATATATTCTACATAGCCTAGTCTTGGGTACTTAGAAACTTTTAGTGACCAGAATTGAAATGGCTCCTAAAAATGCATTTAAGATCCCAATGTTCAACCGAGATCACTATGAAGAATGGGTTTTCAGAATGAGATTTTTTTTGAGACTGTTAACCCTGAATATCTGGAAGTCCTTGACAAGGGTAAATTTGTTCCAATGGTGGTTATTCCTGCGCATACGGAAGGAGGGGTGGTTATAGCACCTCGGTCTGAGCCCAAAAAGGCAGCGGACTTTTCAGATGCTGACAAGGAGCAAATAGCTTGTGATACTGCCGTACGACAAACCTTGATGGAATCTCTTGATCATGAAATGTTCAACATAGTCAAAGGTCTGACTACAGCAAAGAAGATTTGGGACAAGATAGAAGTTGTCATGGAAGGATCTGCAGAGGTTAGAAGCAACAAGACACTCATACTCAAGATGGAGTATGACACCTTTAGAATACGAAAAGGAGAAGGTATAATAGACGTCTATCTAAGATTCAGTCAGTTAGTATTGGATTTGAATCTGAGAGGTGTAACTCTCCCCATGGTTGAGACCAACACGAGATATCTGAGGAACCAGCCAAAGAGCATTGAACATAGGGTCTACGCAATAAGAGAAACCAGAGATTTGCATACAACTTCTCTGGAAGAGTATTATGGAATACTAAAGACCTATGAGCTGGAAACACTTCAAGATCAAGCATGGGACAATGATTCAAGAGAAGAGACTGAATTAATAGCTAGATATGAGATTGAGATGGAAGATCGCCAGGATAAATCTGTTGATTCTCGATCTTATCGAAAAGCCGGGCCCAATCAAAGTTGGGTTCCGAAGAATGTCTAATCAATCTGTCATTGCAGGGCGTTAAGCAGAATAGAAATAAAGTTATATGGGTGCTAGACAGTGGAGCATCGAGGCATATGACTGGAAACAAGTCCCTGCTTACAGAGTTGGTTATGAAGGCTGGCACTTATTTTACCTTTGGAGATGACAGCATAGGTGTGACTATGGGATATGGCAAACTGAAGACTGGTAATGTTATCATTGAAGATATTTCCTATGGTGAGGGACTAAAGCACAATCTGTTGAGTATCAGTCAATTCTGTGACAAAGGTTACGAAATTGTCTTCAACAAGAAAGGTGTATCAATCACTCACATCAAGGAAGGCTCATTGGCTTTGAGAGGAGTTCGAAAGGTAGATCTTTTTGTTGCAGACATGGATTCAGCAAATCAGAATGAGGTCACCTGTTTCTACAGCAAAGCCTCGGATGATGAAAGCTGGTTATGGCACAAAAAGCTATCTCACTTAAACTTCAAAACGATGAATGCTCTCGCGAGACGAGAATTGGTGAGAGATCTACCTCAAATGGAGTTCGCTCCTAAAGGACTCTGTGAAGCCTGTGAAATGGGAAAGTCGAAGCGAGCATCGCATAAAAGCAAAGAAATTTCTAGTATTACTGAGCCTCTGCAACTTCTTCATATGGATTTGTTTGGCCCAGTGAATGTCCTATCTTTGTCTAGGAAAAGATCTGCATTGGTAATCGTGGATGACTTCTCCAAGTATACATGGGTATTGTTCGCAATGACGAAAGATGAAGTACCTTTCTTAATCATTGATCACATCACTCAAATTGAGAATGTTTCAACACTTACTGTGAAGACGATTAGATCAGACAATGGCACTGAATTCAAAAACGCAGTGCTGAAAGACTTCTGTGTATCTAAGGGAATACGTCGTCAGTATTCAGCCCCGAGAACTCCACAGCAAAATGGAGTAGTTGAAAGGAAGAATAGAACTTTGGTTGAAGCAGCAAGAACTTTGTTGTATGATTCAAAACTTCCTCTGTACTTCTGGGCCGAAGCAGTGAGTACCGCTTGTTACACTCAAAATAGAACCTTGATTATAAAAGATAAAGAAAAGACACCATGTGAATTAATGAACAACAGAAGACCAACAATCAAATACTTTCATGTCTTTGGAGCAAAATGCTATGTACTTATAGATGATGAAAATCTAGGCAAGTTTGCAGCAAAAGCTCGTGAAGGAATCTTTGTTGGTTATTCCACAGATGTGGTGGCAGCTTATAGAGTGTTCTTAGTGAATGATCGAAAAGTGACTGAAAGCTACAACGTCAGATTCGATGATACCAAACTCCCATCAATTTCTAGAGATTCTAGTGAACCTGAGTCCCTAAAATTTCAGAATCTGGACTTAGATGAACTTGAAGATGAACCTGAGTTAGTTGTTCCATTAAATGTTCCAAGTGTACGTGAAGAACCTGAGTCTAGTGAACAATCTAATTCTACAAGATCAGAAGAGACTTCTTCAGTACGAACCGGCAATAACTCAGGGGGAGTAAATAGCAGCTCAAGGACAACTGCTCAAGGTTCGAGACGAGTTGACAGTAGTTCTGTAGGAGCTGGCACTAACTCAGGGGGAGTTAGTGAGAATAATCAAAGTAGTCAGCACCATAACTCAGAAAGTCAAGCTGAATCATCAAGACAATTTCCAGGAGAACGGGTAAGGAATAGAGATCATCCGTTTGAATTCATTATTGGTGATCCAGATGCTTGTGTGACTACTAGAAGAACTGCAAGAGCTGACCTGGCTAATATTTCCTTATATTCTGGGTTCTTATCCAAGCTTGAACCTAAAGAAATAGAAGAAGCTCTTGGTGATGCTGATTGGGTGATTGCAATGCAAGAGGAACTCAATCAGTTTGAAAGGCAGAAAGTTTGGAAACTGGTACCCCGACCAAAGAACATATCAGTAATTGGAGCTAGGTGGGTATTCAGAAATAAACTGGATGAAAACGGACTTGTAACATGAAACAAGGCTCGTTTGGTTGCAAAAGGTTATTCTCAGCGAGAAGGAATTGATTATGATGAAACCTATGCACCAATTGCAAGACTTGAGGCAGTCAGGATGTTATTGGCATTTGCAGCACATAAGAACTTCAAGGTTTTCCAGATGGACGTGAAAAGTGCCTTCCTGAATGGAGAGTTAGAAGAAGAAGTGTATCTGGAACAGCCGCCTGGCTTCGTTGATCCAGAACATGCAGATTTTGTGTATCTACTCTTCAAATCTGTCTATGGCCTCAAGAATTCCCCAAGGCGATGGTATGAAACCCTATCCCTATTCTTAATTGAAAATGGTTTTGTTAGGGGAGTAATTGATAAAACATTGTTCTATAAAGTTGTGAGAAATGACTTAATACTTGTTCAAGTATATGTGGACGATATTATTTTTGGGTCATCAAATGAGCGCTTGTGCGAGAAATTTGCCAAGTTAATGCAGGAAAAATATGAGATGAGCATGATGGGAGAGCTGTCCTTCTTCCTTGGATTACAGATCAGTCAGAGAAAAGATGGTATCTTTATCTGTCAATCCAAGTACGTCAGAGATTTACTCAAGAAGTATAATCTAGAAGATGCATTAGCAGCTAAGACTCCCATGGCAACAGCCACGAAGCTTGATGAAGACAAATCAGGTAAACCAGTTGACATCACAAGCTATCGAGGTATGATTGGCTCACTCCTCTATTTAACTGCAAGTAGACCCGATATAATGTTCGCAACTTGTTTATGTGCAAGGTTCCAAGCGGATCCTAGAGAATCACATCTCGTAGCCGTCAAAAGAATTTTTAGGTATCTCAAGGGCACACCAAATCTAGGGATTTGGTACCCAAGAGATACAGATTTTAATCTTATTGGCTATTCGGATTCAGACTATGCAGGTTGCAGGATTGATAGGAAAAGCACATCTGGTGCTTGCCAATTTCTTGGCAGAAGATTGGTGTCCTGGCAAAGTAAAAAACAACATGCAGTATCTACTTCTACTGCTGAAGCTGAGTACATTGCTGCTGGAAGCTGTGTAGCTCAAATACTGTGGATGAGGAACCAATTGAAGGATTATGGCATGGAGCACAAGAAAATTCCAATCATGTGTGACAACACAAGTGCCATTGCCATAACCAACAATCCTGTAGATCACTCAAGAACCAAGCATATTGACATCAGGTATCATTTCATAAGAGAACATGTCGAGGAGGGGACTGTGGAGCTACATTTTGTGCCCACAATGCAACAAATTGCAGATATATTCACCAAACCTCTTGATGAAGTAACATTCAATAGGTTGGTTGGTGAATTGGGAATGCTTAACACAAGTTAGTAAAGCCTTCTATCTGTAAAATTCATGTTTATGTTTGTATGTGCAAGCTACTTAATCATTATGTGCTTAGACTTTAAAATGCCTAATTAATGATTGTTATAGGTTACATATAGTGTGATTTTGCATGAATTCATTGTGTTTTAAGTGTCTTTTATAGCACAAATCTGTGAATTTATGCTTGTTAGATTGCATGATCATAGGGGGAGTTAAATTCATAATATTCTAAATATTGCATGATTTTATGATGAATTTACCTATGAGTTTCATGTAATTAGAGGCCTTAGAATTAAAAAACTTCAAAATTTCGAGTTAGGTTCTATCTCGAAACTCATCTAGAAATTCGACTTGAATTTCGACTTAAGCTGTCAGAGTGAAGTTTTGAAAATTCTAAGTCTGGGAAGAATTTCGAGTTGGCTATCTCGAAATTCATCTCGAAATTCGACTTAGAGTTCGAGTTCGAGTTACCAGTGTGCCTAGTTCTATCTTCAAAATATTCGAGATACAGTCTATCTCGAATCTTATCTCAAAAGTTGAGATGAGGTTTCCATTAAGGGAATATTTTGAAAAGAACTGAGAATTAACTTCGAGTTAGTCTATCTCGAAACTCAACTCGAATTTCGACTTGAAGTTCGAGATAGAGTTCTCAGTTAAGCTAAAGGGAATTTTTCGAGTTACACTCCTAACTCGAAACATATCTTGAATTACCCTGTACTTTTTGCTTCAAGGGGGTATTTTGGAAAGAATATGAGATTAACTTCGAGTTAGTCTATCTCGAAACTCAACTCGAATTTCGACTTGATGTTCGAGATAGAGTTCTTAGTCTATCTCGAAACTCAACTCGAATTTCGACTTGATGTTCGAGATAGACTTCTAACTCGAAAAGTATCTTGAATTTCCCTGTTTTTCTTAAGAAGGGAATTTTCCAAGTTTACTACAAATCAATAAATGTTCGAGATAGGATTTCCCTATAGTTTCTGCTGTAAAATTGGTTAAAGTGTTTATTTGTGCTTAATTCTTCTATCTCGAACTTTATCTCGAAGTTCGACTTGATGTTCGAGATAGAGATGTTCGAGATAGAGATGTTCGAGATAGAGTTCGACTTAGGTGTTCCCTGTATGGACTTGGTAATTTTCACTCTTTTTAACAGGGACATTTTTGTCATTTCACATTCACCTATATATACATCTCTAACTCGATGCCTAATTCACTTTACCTAATTTCTTTTTCACAGCAGCCGTTTCACAAAAGCAAGGCGATTTCACAAACTTCATACTTTTAATCCGTGTTTTTGTGATTAAACTCATACTAATCACGAATTACTGCCAAACTTTTGACTGATATTCACTGTGTTATCATTAATCATTGTGATACTGTGTTTTGTAACCGCATATACACGCGCATATACATACACACAAACATCAAGTTTTGTGTATCTGTTCAAAACACGATTTCATATTATCCATATATACACACGATATCACTGATAAACACACGAATATTCATCCTCTTTGAATATTCAGATTTAGTAATTGGCAACTGTTCATATCCCGTAGTTTAACTTTTCAGATTGTCTTTTGATATTCTCGAAAAATTAAAAGGGATAAAACTGTTAATTCGTAAATTATTTGTTTTTCAAAATTGAAAAAAATTTTTTTTAATTATTTTTAAGAAAAACATTTAAATTAAAATGGCTCACCAATTTTCACTTGCTAAAAACAATTTTTATAATATTTCTACGGAAATTGGTGATCAACTCCCGCGGTTTAAGTTTTGGATACGATTTCTTAATTTGTACTCCAAAGCTAGCCATGCTTTTACTGCTAAACCTACACTAGTACATGATGCTTTACAGCAATTATGGACTAGTGCGGTTACTTTTGGGAGCAAATCAACCCCCTTCGGTTTCAGGTTTACCTTAGCGGGTCAGGAATATGAGGTGACTGAAGAGATTGTCAACAGGGTTCTGGGATTCCCAATCAAAGATGCTTATGATCCAGAACCTACAGCTACAGAACGCCTCAGATTCTTTGAAGAAATTGGATGTTATCCTCCGAAAGGCCCAATCACAGGAAATATCCAAAAACAATTCTTCCATGTGGAATGGAATTACTTTTTCGAGGCCATCACACGATGTTTTCGGGCACGCGAAAAAGATTTTCATCAAATTCCAATTCCAATGCAAACCTTTGCAGTTGCCCTAGCAAGAGAACTGGATATAAACTATGGACGCATAGTTCTCTCTGAAATAGTGGCCTCAATGGGATCCCATGCAAGCAGAGACCTCACTACAACTGATGTTGTCTGCTGGTTTCCTCGGTTCCTACAAATGCTGATAAATGACTTAATACCGAAGGATGCTCTTGCTGTTCGACAGGGATTTGCCAGAAGCCCAACATCTGAATCGCTAGGGATGGGCACTAAGTCACTTTCAACCATTGCTAATCAGGATAAACATCAAGGTAAACCGATGTCTATTCCCGAAAATATACAAATGTGGCTTAGATATGATGCAGGAGTTACCAATTTGGAGGCATCATCACAAGTTTCATCACATGCTCAAAATCCATCTGTTCATGCTGAGGCATTTGATGAGATTCCTGATGAGGAAAGCGATGATGCACAAGGTAATCAATCAGGTAATCTCTCCCTGCATACTATTCATTCCTCCTCCTATGTATCTGATTCCGAGACCCAAGATTCTGCTAGCCCGCAGGATCTATCCCAGGGTGAGAGCCATATTTCTGACTCTGAGTCTGATACACATTCCTATTCTCTATCACCCTTGTTAACGGAAGTCAGAAAGCCAGCACGTGTCTATATAGAAACTGATGAGGAGAATGAACCCGAAGAGCAGCAACTTATTCGAAAGAAAGCCAAACTTTTCCACGCTGCTACTTCACAACCACAGTCAAACCCTAGCGTGTCACACGCAACCACTCCACCTCACGCGAGTGGTTCACCCCTTGAACAATCTGCACATAGGGATTTTGATTTTGGTGAGGATGATGTGCCTCTTGAAGATACTGTTGCTTCAAGAGGACATGAAGTCTTAAGAACTTCAACCGTACCTTCACCGGTACGTACTGATGCTGCAAAGAGGATCGGTTATGATGTTATACAAGAACACTTTGCAGCCTCTCAGCCTGAGATTCCAACTCAGGAACAAACAGAATTTGATCCCATAACTGTCAACAACATTTCTTATCAATTTTCTGCAGGTACTGCTTCATTATTTGGATCAATCATTGAAGACATACACGAGCGTGAGACAGGGAGTGTGTGTGAGAGGTTAGGGAGAGAGGGACCTTCATTTTTAAGGCCCAAAACCGAGCGTCAAATACCAACAAAACGAGTATTAGAGCGAGGTCACCTAAACCAAACACCGTCCCTTAACATTGAAAATCTTGATACGCGTATGACTTCTATGGAAAATCAGATGAGGCAGTTCGGACAGACGATGGGGCAGTTCGGGATGACCATTGGAAACAACCAAAGGGCTCTAGACGACTACGCAGCAAGAATGGCAAGTCAAGCTACAGCTTTTGATGATTTGACAAATAAGGTTAACGACTTGGGCCATGCTGGTGGTGTCTTGGGAAGCACTCTCAATGAGAGGATGGTGGCATTGGAGTCTACAATGCATACAGTGGCTGTGGAGATCAGTAGAATGATGTTCGCAGTCAGGAGTTTTGTGCCCCCGGAGTGTTTCGAGTCGCAACAACCTCCCCCCGATGCTGGTGCAGGTGGTGCAGGTGGTGCTAGTGGAGCGGGAGCCTCTGGTTCTGGTTTTGGAGGTTCCTATGCAGCTGGTGGATCTGAAGACCAAGGTGGAGCTCAGGATAACTCACCTAAGGGGGAGAGTGGAAAGGAGACGAGACAGCAGGCAGTTCACATCGAAGAAATTGAAGAACCCGCTGATCTTGTCAAGGAACCAGAAGTTGAGCCGTCTGTTGATGAAGAGGCTCTGAGGATGAGAAAGGGTAAGGCAGTAATGGTTGATGAACCATTTGTTGACCTGAGTCATCAGGAAACAGTACAGGAGGTACTTGACTCAGATTCTGACATGGAAGACGTACCGTTGGCACACGCTATAAAAAGATCTTTGAAGGAACAAGGTGGAGGTGCTGGGATGTCTTCCGGAATGCCTGAAGAATTTCCTGTTGATGAGGAAACCCTTAAAGCTCAACAGTTAGCCTTGGAACAAGCTCAGTTCTATAAAATGAAGATGATGCAAGAACATGCTGCGTTCCTAGAAAAGAAGGTGGAGCTACAAGGGAAGCAGTATGATCATGAGCTTGCAAGGCTAGCTGATCCTCAAGTTGATCTGGACAAACGAAGGATAGGGCAGAAATGGGATGAAGCAAGGAAGATAATGATGGGACCCTGTGCGAAAGGAGTTCATAACAAGGATGCAGATGATCTGTTCTACAACTTGAATTTGCAGAATCCAATGACTGGGGACTATATAAATGCTTTGAAGAGATTAATTTCTAAAGTCAGGGTTGGATACAATGCAAATCTTAAGGAGTGGCAGGTTATCTTGTCTTTGGTAGAAGGAGTCCCAACATCTTTCTTATATGTGGATGACCAATTCATAATGATAAGATCTGCGTCAGAGTTGTTCTTGCTAGCGACTAAAATTCAATACTCTCAATCTGAGGAGCTAAGCATTCTGTACAGGGATCAGTTAATGCAGCTAGCAGAGGACAAGAGTCCAGAATTCTCAGCATATCCAAATTTTGTCCGGATGGTAGTTGACGGAAAGATGAAGAGGGTTAGCATGGAGGAAAATGATCTAATGGAGCTTTCAGTGGAATCTCTCAAAGCTGTCTGTAGACAAATGATGAGTAAGGGATTCGCTTCTGAGCTTATAGAAAAATCCGTGAAGATCATTGAAAGAGTCATATTCAAGAAGAGCAATGAGGTGTGGAAGTGTGATATCATTGCTCCAAACCCTCTAGATAACGTGAAGATTGAGCCGGAGCTGATGGAGAAGAAATGGAATATTCTTCAAGCAATGAAGAATGTAGATGAAGCTCTGACTCTTCCTTCTGGAGCACTGGAACAAGGAGAGATAAGGGAGGCAATTGGTGTTCCAGGAAGTGATAGTGTATACTGGATACACGCTTATGTTGAAGATACAGCTGATGCCTTAGTATTCATAGATGCAGACCAGAATCAAACATTCTTGCATATGAGTAGAAAATGGCTGCTACACACTCACGATGCTGCATTTCTGGAGAGAGTATTACATGTATTCAAATGGGGCGAAGTGGAAGATAAGTATGTGGAAGAAAAGCAGAGACTCATGAGTTACCTGTCTGAGGTAGTGGTGGAAAAGAAGCGGATGGAGCGAGATGCGGCCAGTGTCCACAATACTGACCGTGTCAAGGGCTACCCCAAGATGATCTATTGTCAGTTTAAAGCTGATAAATCTCACTGGAAACCTCAGCTCATAATGAAGAACTTTGAGGACATTCCAAAGATCAGGACTACTCAGGAGGTGGACAAACTCAGAAGGCTTTTCAAACATCCTTATCCAGAGCCCAAGAATCCTCTAGAAATGGAAGCTGTAAGTCTATTGAATGCTAGGTGGAAGCAGCTTCGTGATCCAGTGTACAAGAAAGAACAGCAGCAGAAGGAGAAGCGCAGATGGCAGAAAGAAGAGAAAGACCAAGCTGCTGAAGCTAGAAAGAGGAAACGGAATTAGGGTTAAAGGTCAGAGTGGTGTGAACTTGAAGTTGGAAAAACTTCATGTCTTTCGGTTGCTTTAACTCACTTGAGGAAAATTCACCTTAGAGTGAATCCAATAAGGTGATATAAGTTTGACTAAAAGGTATGAAATAATCCAGGTGATAGGAATCACTCAAATGATCTTTAATTCGAAGTTCGAATTCTGTTTCTAGTTTAAGTTCTTTGTATTGTTTTCAAGTAAATTTCAATTGTAAATTATTCAAGACTGTAATGTTAATTATCTTTTCTCGTCTCTTTGTTTAGTTGAGTTATCCTTCATTAATTTGAATGTCATTGTTAGACAATCAAATTGGGGGAGATTGAAAGGCAGAGTGTGTAAACTTGTAACACTATAACTAATGTAACTCAACTAAAGGAAAAGATACTTAACCAGAAGACAATCAAGAACAAGAAGTCACAGAGAAATCAACACTAAATGAAGACAAGGTAATTGATACAATTCAACATGTTAACTATGATCAAGCCAAGAAGAAATCATTGAGAGAAGTTCAAGTCAAAGTTGTTCATGCCTCAGTGATTTGGAAAGCCAAGAATCAAGATCATAACTATCAGTATCAATAAGACCAATTGATTTCAAGTGAACAAGAAGGAAAGCAAAAATTGGAAAGCCACATTACTAATTGAATATGGTAATTTATTCAAGAAGCAAAAACACTATCAAGACTAGTCACTTATGAACCAGACCAGTGCATCAAGTGTCAGGACATTGATAGCAAGTTTATGTCAGTAATAAAGATCCATGTTCAAGAGCTTGGTGAAAAATAAAGAAGACATGAAGATATCACAAGTTCAAGATGTGCATTGAAGTTTCAAGTTGAAGACCAGAATATTTTCTAAGTACTAAATATTCTAGATGGCTAAGTAGAAATTCTCAAGTAGAAGTTCTACTTAGAAATTCGAGATGGCTAAGTAGAAATTCTCAAGTAGAAGTTCTACTTAGAAATTCGAGATGGCTAAGTAGAAATTCTCAAGTAGAAGTTCTACTTAGAAATTCGAGATGGCTAAGTAGAAATTCTCAAGTAGAAGTTCTACTTAGAAATTCGAGATGGCTAAGTAGAAATTCTCAAGTAGAAGTTCTACTTAGAGTGCAGCTTCAACATGACACATGGCATCTTCTGATTGGCAGATTTCCAAGCTTTCAAGATAAGGCAAGATTTATGTGGACATCATTGGGCCACGTATATCTTAGTCTTTGAAGTCTACAGGACATAGATTACATGTAGTATAAATAGAAGTACTTGTGTAATGTTTTTAGTTAGAGAGCAATAGTTGAGAGAAACACAAGAAAAAGAGAGAGAGTGCATTCACAGAGCTTAGTATCATTCACTTCTCTCTGAACTTCTGTCATACTTTGTAATGAATGTTGTAGCAACCCTTTCAAGTTATATATAAGAAATATATTCCTTGAATCTGTGTGTTCATTTATTGCATCGTATTTATTGCTTCTCATATTCGAAAAGTTGTATTCACCCCCCCTCTACAACACATTTGGACCTAACAGTTGCTCCACATATGTTAAGTCTGGTTGCAGATCCACTTGATCATGTTCTATCACATGTCGGAAGTCGGTATGGTAACACTAGTAGAAAACTGGCCTTTTACGTCGGTTAAATAGGTCTTTTACGTCGGTTAAATGGCGACGTATGGGCTGGCGACGTATAAGGTCAGAGTCTTATACGTCGGTTAAAAAGGTGACGTATATTGTACCTTTTACGTCGGTTCTTCTAAACAACCGACGTATATTGTACCATTTTACGTCGGTTCTTCTAAACAATCGACGTATATTGTTATCCTTTTACGTCGGTTCCTCTAAACAACCGACGTATATTGTTATCCTTTTACGTCGGTTCTTCAAAACAACCGACGTATAAGGTCTAAAAAATTAAAAAAAAATTAATTTGTTTATGGTTATCCTTTTACGTCGGTTCTTCAAAACAACCGATGTATAAGGTCCAAAAAATTAAAAAAAAAATTTAATTTGTTTATTTTAATTTTTGACCTGAATTTACAAATCAGAAATGTTTCTAGCTACATGGAGGGGAGTAGCTAAAGAATGTATTTAAAATAGAAAACTTATCGGTATATTATCTAAAAAAAATATTTACAAATCAGAATTAAATCATTCAATGAGTTTGGATAGATTACACACTCTACATACCATTCTTGTTCTTCGACTTAAAAAGAACAGTCGAGAAGAGAACGATGAATATTTGGATAGATCCTGAGACTATGAGATGTCAGCTTTAATTAATTTAGGACCTCTACTGGTTACTAAATGGTTAGGTAGGCCCCTCAATATCAACTTCAGTGACCACTTTGTTCAGGCTCTGTATGACCAGTTTCTTGACCTTTGTTGCGGGTAGGCTGGTCATCCCTACCAGGCCACTGATCTTCTTTCCCAGTAACTTCCCTAATTTTTTCCTGCAGTAACAAAATTGCATGGGCAGTAACATAATGTAGGCCTTGTGATGAAATTTTCATATTAAAACACTCTTTGCAGATAAACTACTGAAAGATCTAATCTAGTGCAAAAATTGAGAAAGAAAGTATCATACAAGTAGAATCTTTGAATGAAAAAGCATCCCTCTAAACTAGAAACCGATCTTTACCTTGACAACTGTATTCTGTGCCAGAGCCTGTTCATATTCGCTCCTAGCACGACTCAGCTCAGCTCTAAGAGATGCATTTTCTTCTTTTAAAACTTCAGCACGCTGTGCCAGCTCATCACATTCTGCCTAATTCCCATCGATAAACCACAAAACGACCTTAAAGTACCAGATATACAAACATATGCACTGATAAATAGAAAAGTACACCCTACAATTCTACCTGCTTCCGTAACCTAGACCGGCGAGCAGATTCCCTGTTAGATTGTTTTCTTCTCTGTCTCTTAAGCTCCCTTTCATCCTGCATATGAAAAAACAAACTCATAAAACGGGATGATAACAAAGATGTTTTTTTTTTGCTAAATAATAACAAAGATGTTTACCTGAAAAAGATTAAAAGAACTTGCTTTAATATAAAGATAAATACAAAGAAGCCTCCCGGTTCCCAGTTCCACATTTTACCATCTAGATTCCTAGCTTTCTATCTTCAATTTTAATTTCACAGATTTAAAGAAATCGGACACAGGGATTACATCTAAATTTATAACAGTTCATCTTCATAAATAGTGAAAATTGCCACACTTAAAGAAAAGGAAACATTCAAATTCAAACAATAAATAGTTTATTTCTTCAATTAATGGGAAACTGTTAATATGATTATGAAAATTATAAATCAAGCTCTCTACAAAACTGCAAGTATTTTTGGAGATAAGCTGTGGGATCAGGGATGGGCTTAGGAGTGATAATGATAACGAGGTAATGATATGTACTACTATGACGTCATTTTAGGTTAGTCTCATAAGAGCTCATCAAGTTTTAAAAAATATTACAGTCACATTACATTTGTAGTTACTGCAGTTGGCACAGTTCACTTTTTATCTACAAGCCAGTTATTTGTAAAACAATCAGAAAATAGATTCGGTGTAGTAAGATCTAGAGTGACAGAGAACCTGTAGCCAAAGCTGTGACTGCACATTATCCCTAGCTCCCGCACTAACTATTCCGCCGGTGATGGGAGGGGAAGGTCCCTTCCCACGCATTGCAGGAACGGTGGATGAATTTGCACCACCCTAATAACCCATACCAATATTTAAGTTGGTTGTGGGACCAGGAATAACTCCTGCAGTAACAGCTACTGAAACTGGTACAATGGATAAGGGTTGGTTGACCATTGAATGATTTGCATTTTTCCCATTCTGTAAACCATGTGCATTTCCATTTTGAGATGCTTCACCTGTAGCGAAACAATATGATGCTCCTTTAGTAACTACTATCACTGCAGAAATAGTTAGCTTTCAGAACATTAATAAGGGGCACACCTTCCAGAGAACCTTGCCTGCTTCCTGACTTGATTTGTGAGTCCTGTACAATATCATGTACACAAACAGATGGTAAAGGGAACCATCTACCAAATTAATACATATATGGCAGTAATAATGTTATGCTGGACCACCAAATAATCATAATTTCCATCATACTATTTTTTGGGGTCAAATCGCATAACACGAGCAGCTTTGAGTAGCATTGCTGACGCTTTAAGGAATAATGCTAAGAGGTAACTTGTGGGAAAGTCAAAGGATTAGCATTATTTCAATATAACAGTTCCGTAGTAGGAAAAGACTTTAGGAAAGAAGCCATTATCTAAATGAAAACATACACAACATTTAAAGAATACTCCAATACGTGCCAAAATTTGCGAAAAAAGTTCGACTTCTAGTTTATATATGGCGACTTCAGGCCCAACCTGAGGTTACTTCATCTAGACGGGGCTGTATGATTTAAGAGGCAATTTATAATTTATTCTTACAGATTCCACATAACCTCAATTAAGTTACTTGTCAATCTAAAGATCTCTTTCATTAATTTTCTTTACTTCTTCAAAATCGGGCTTCTCGTCGGCTTAAATAACATCCATGTCCAGCGCCAGAGGATTGTTAGACAATAAGGAGGCTGGGAAGTATCTGCTTGGGCCAGAAAAGGGTCTCAATTTTTCCGCTCAGGAGACTATGCACACATATATAGGATTAGGGTTGGAAGAGAACTGAAGCACCGGATATTAATCCTAGCAACTGGAGATTGACCGTTCTTATAGCTTTCCAGTATATTAGGGTCCAAAAAAAGTAGGCCATAGGGAGAGTTGTCAGGAAAGAGCATAGATAGTGAGGTGAGTGACCGAGGAAAAATATGGACATAAATGAAGCCACCATGTCCTTCGTCAACTGTGTTGTCTGGTGACAATAAGGGCAGTGATCTGCGCACTTGACCAAGGTAGGGCCCTGAAGTCACCTTGAGGCCCATTTTTCTCAATGATATACATATATTTTAAGAACTGTTACATTCATTAAGCATTAGAATCCTTGCACACACCAGAGCTATAATATATGTAAGCTATAGTGGAAAAATAAATTAAGCAACGAAAGAAGAGTTGATACAGACGAAGGAAACATAATTAGCACTAACTATGCATACCTATTCCCTATATCTACGAAGTTTACAATACACACACTAGTCATCATAAGACTATAAGAGGTCGGTCATAAACTAGAGTTCTTAAATATATATATCTGTTAAAATATCATATAAGAAACTATGTTTCCAATTAAAAATGCCAAATTATAACACACAAATAAAAGCATTTAGTTGTCGATACTCTTAAAAGCATACACTGTACATACATTTTGAGAATTTGCATCACTTCCATCCTCAGTTGATCCATCGCTTGCACTGTCACCGCTGCAAATTCATTACAGACCCAATATATCAGTATATATTATCAGCATGCAGTAATATAAACATAAGCTACATATGCAGCAAAGGTTTACATAAAAAAATAATCATTTTGGGTAAAATGACAATTAACAAAGACCTTCATACTCCAGTATGAAATTTACCAAAAAGAAAGGCCAATGAAGGCCCTGTTAATGGAACCCTATGATCCTTCACAGCATTTGATTACCAAACAATACGTATCTTGATTTGCACCATCTGGAACAAAGTGAATTGATTTCCAAAGATCACATACCTCTAAATAAACAATTTTGTTTCCTATCGTTGACTGAATTTCAAAAAGAGCAGCTTCTCCCTTTTCCTTATTACGACAAACCATGTAGACAGTAGCTCCCCGTGAAGCGAGGCCCTCAGCAGCTGCACAACCAACGCCTGAATTTGCTCCCGTGACTAAACAATTTTTCCCTTCTATTTGAATTTGCATATCTTCTACTTTGAACTCATAAAACATCAATTCAGATTTACTAATGCAAAAACGGATGGCTGTTAATTAGTTATCTCTCTCACGCAATTCATCAAACACCTGCAATGTATAATCCAACAACTGAACTTTAACATACATATCAATCAAACTAACTCTAACACACAAACAAATTGGATAGTAGAGATGTTGATTTTACCTCTAACACACAAACAAATCGATTATCACACACAAACAAATCGATTAACACACACACACACATAATCGCGCACATATATATACATATATATATATATATATATATATATATATATATATAGATGAGAGGAGGCAGGGAGGAGAATAAAGGGAGAGAGAGAGAGAGAGAGACAGAGTTCGAACAGAGAAGAAAGGAGAAAGAGATTCGAGCGAGAGAGAGATAGAGAGGGAGAGATTGTGCAAAAGAGATTGTGGAGAAATGAGAGAGAAGAGAGAGATGTCGAGAGAGAGAGAGGAGAAGAAGAGGGCAGAGAGAAATTTGGGTCGATCGAGAGAGAGAGAGATTTTGGTAGATCGAGAGATAAAATTAAAACAAAAAAGATAGTTAAAATATATGTTTAAGAGATTTAATTCAATCCAACGGCTCAGATCTTGTTAATTCAATCCAGCGGTTCAAAGTAATCTGAAAGAAGCACAATCCTTGTGCTTCAATGTTACCCAATAATAATGTGACACGTGGCAACTTCTAATTTCTTTAATTTCTTTAAAGGTTTTATACGTCGGTTATATTAAGAGCGACGTATAAAGTAGTATTATATACGTCGCCTTTCCTCAACCGACGTATAAAGTAGTATTATATATGTCGCTTTTTTTTCAACCGACGTATAAAGTAGCATTTTATACGTCGCCTTTCCTCAACCGACGTATAAAGTAGCATTATATACGTCACCTTTTTCTCAACCGACGTATAAAGTAGCATTATATACGTCGCCTTTTTCTCAACCGACGTATAAAGTAGCATTTTATACGTCACCTTTTCCTCAACCGACGTATAATATGACTATATACATCGGCGTTTTGTTCAACCGACGTAAAAAATTTTAAAAATTGACCTTATACGTCGCCTTTATGCGGAACCGACGTATATAACTACTTTATACGTCGCCTTTGGCCAGAACCGACGTATAAGAGGCGACGTATAAGGTCAGTTTTGTACTAGTGTAAGGTCGTAGCATGGACACATGGAACACATTATGTACTTGCTGCAAGCTCGGGGGTAAAGCCAATTCATAGGCTAACTTTCCAACTCGTTTCAAGATCTCAAAAGGTCCAATAAATCTCGGGCATAGTTTCCCCTTCTTACCAAATCTCATCAATCCTTTCCACGATGATACTTTCAACATCACAAACTCTCCTACCTCATATTCTTTGTCCTTGCGGGTCTGGTCCGCATACTTCTTCTGTCTGTCTTGGGCCGCTACCAGCCGTCCTCTTATGAGTTCGATAGTTTCTCTTGTCTGTTGGACCAGTTCAGGTCCTAAAATCTTCCGCTCTCCAACCTCTTCCCAACACAAGGGAGACCGACATCTTCATCCGTACAAAGCTTCATATGGGGGCATGCCTATACTCGCATGGTAACTGTTGTTGTAGGGAAATTCGATCAACGGCAAGTGGTCATCCCAACTTCCCTTAAAATCAATGGCACATACCCTCAACATATCCTCGATGGTCTGGATGGTTCTCTCACGCTGTCCGTCTGTTCGGGGATGGTAGGCAGTACTCATGTTTAACTTGGTCCCCACACAATCCTGAAAACTTCTCCAGAACCTGGATTTGAATCTTGGGTCTCTATCTGATACAATGCTCACAGGAACCCCATGCCTTACCACGATCTCCTTTAAGTAAATATCTGCCAGCTTGTCGACAGTGTATCTCTCGTTGATTGGAAGAAAATGTGCTGACTTTGTCAATCTATCGATAATTACCCAAATGGCATCATGATTAGTCTTGGTCCTTGGTAATCCGACCACAAAGTCCATCGCAATCTACTCCTACTTCCACTCGGGTATCTCTAAGGGTTGCAACAATCCACTAGGCCTCTGGTGTTCGGCCTTTACTCTTTGACATTCAAGCATTTACTTACCCACTCTGCCACGTCCTTCTTCATATTAGGCCACCAATAGTATTCTCTCAGATCTCTATACATCTTAGTGCCTCTAGGGTGAATTGAGTACCTCGAACTATGAGCCTCTTGCAAAATCTCGTCTTTTAATTCTTGAACGTTCGGGATCCATATCCTAGATGCGTACCTCATAATTCCATTCCCGTCCTTTTCACACTTAATTTCCTCGCCAGTCAAAATTTTCTCCATCGAATTCTTTTCTTCTTCTATCTTCTTTTCCTGGCATAACTTAATCTTTTCCAATAGCGGTGGTTGGACTCTTATTTCCATTAGACTCTCTTGTCCAATTCCTGGTAACCTCACCTCAATCTCCAGTTTCTCGAGGTCCTTGATCAACTCGTCCACTGACGTTATCATCTTAAGTTTCTCCTTTCGGCTAAGTGCATCGGCCACCACGTTGGCCTTCCCTGGGTGATAATGAATCTCACAATCATAATCTTTGATTAGCTCTAGCCATCTCCTCTGCCTCATGTTTAACTCTTTCTGAGTTAATATGTACTTTAAGCTCTTATGATTAGTGTAGATTTCACACTTTTCTCCGTAAAGATAATGTCTCCAGATCTTCAAAGCAAAAACTATCGCTGCCAATTCCAAATCATGGGTGGGGTATTTATCTCATATTCCTTAAGTTGTCTGGATGCATACGCGATCACCTTACCATGCTGCATAAGCACACACCCTAAACCTTTATAGGATGCGTCGCTATAAATCACAAAATCTCCCTTATCATCAGGTAGGGCTAGTACTGGTGCTGTCACCAACCTCTTTTTCAACTCTTGGAAGCTCTCTTCGCATTTTTCAGTCCACACAAACTTCTCGGTCTTGCGAGTTAGTCGGGTCAAAGGGGCTGCTATCTTTGCAAAGTCTTGGACAAATCTCCTATAGTAGCCAGCCAACCCTATAAAACTTCTCACCTCTGTCGGAGTGGTTGGTCTCTCCCAATTTGATACAGCCTCTATTTTGGCTGGGTCCACTAGAATGCCTTGTTCGCTAATCACATGCCCTAAAAACTGAACTTCCTTCAACCAAAATTCGCACTTCGAGAACTTAGCGTACAACTTTTCTTCTCTCAATGCTCCCAATACAATCCTCAAGTGCTCTGCATGTTCCTCCTTCGTCTTGGAATAAATCAAGATGTCATCGATGAAGACTATAACACACTTGTCCAAGTATTTCTTGAAGACTCGATTCATTAAGTCCATGAAAGCTGCAGGGGCATTCGTTAACCCAAATGACATCACTAGGAACTCATAGTGTCCATACCGGGTGCGAAAGGCCGTATTTGGTATATCTTCTGGTTTAATCTTTAATTGGTGATACCCGGTTCTCAAATCAATTTTGGAAAAATAAACTGCGTCCTTTAATTGATCAAACAGGTCATCTATCCTTGGCAAGGGATACTTATTCTTTATAGTCACCTTGTTCAACTCCCTGTAGTCTATACATAATCTCATACTACCATCCTTCTTTTTCACGAATAACACCGGGGCTCCCCACGGTGACACACTAGGTCTTATCATCCCTTTATCCAACAACTCTTGTAGCTGAGTGGCTAGCTCTTTCATCTCCACTGGGGCTAGCCGATATGGGGCTTTCAAAATTGGGGCCGTACCCGAAACTAAGTCTATAGCGAACTCGATGTCTCTATCAGGTGGTAGTCCGGAAAGATCATCCGGAAATACGTCCGCGAACTCATTAACGACAGGGATTTCCTGTAGGTTTGGTGCCTCCTTCTTGGTATCCTTCACATAGGCTAAATAGGCTTCGCATCCTTTACGTAACAGCTTCTTAGCTTGAATCATAGTCAGGAACTTTTGGTTTTGCCGTTTCCCACTAAACACTACTTCCTCGTCCCCTGGCAGTCTCAAACTTACTTTCTTCTTGACACAATCAATCTGGGCTCCGTGGGTTGTTAACCAATCCATACCTACTATTACATCAAACTCTCCTAGTTTAAAAAGTATTAAGTCTACCCGAAAGTGTCGCCCTTCTATTTCTAGGTCGCAACCTGGACATACTTGGTTAACAGGAATAATTTCATGATTAGCTATCTCTACTTGCAGTCTGTCTTTCAACGGTTCAGTCTTAATGCCTAACTGACATACAAAATCTAGAGATATGAAAGATTTGGTAGCTCCCGAATCAAATAAAACATTTGCCTTAACTGAGTTGAGTAGTAGGGTACCTGCAATCACATCCGTGTTCCTCACGGCATCCTGCACCGTCATGTTAAAAGTTCTTGCAGTAGGGGCTTTGTTAGAAGTAGTTCCACTCACTCTTGATGCAGCTGGCCCAGAGGACATACATTCCCTCATTCGGTGCCCTGGTTTCCCACACTTGAAGCAATTACCTCCGGCACTGGTGTTGTTACTAGTTCCTCGACAGGCGTTAGCATAATGTCCTGTCAGCCCACACTTGAAGCACTTCACATCCTGTAGGTTACACACGCCCGCATGTTTCCTTCCACATTTATTGCATTCTGGGGTTGGGCTCGGGATGGGGTAGAGTAAGACGATCCCTATGGTCGGCCGCTCTGGCCCACACTCCAACTTTCAGCTCTCTTGGTTCCAAAGTTTCCGCTGGGTTGGGACATCGTTCCTCGCTTAAATTTGCTCGGAAAGCTCCCTCCCGCAGAGTTTCCCTTTCGACTATAAAACTTCCTCTTCTTTCCTTCCCTCTCTTTCTACATCTGTTCACTCCCAACCTCAACAATTAATGCTTTCTGTACCAGGGTGGCGTAGTCTGTCAGCTCAAGAACCGCCACACGATTCTGAATCCATTGTTTTAGCCCTAATTGAAATCTTCGGGCCCTCTTTGCCTCAGAGTTCACATATTCCGGCACAAACCTCGACAGCTCAGTAAATTTGGCCTCATACTCGGCCACCGTCATGTTACCTTGCTTCAGTTCCAAAAACTTCAGCTCCATTTGTGTCTCCATGAACCTAGGAAAGTACTTCTCCAAGAACAGCTCGCTAAACCTCTCCCAGGTCACCACACCTCTTCCTTCCAAATTCTTCTTAGCTTCCCACCAATAGTTCGCCTCACCCTTCAGAAGGTAAGTGGCGAAAACAGTCTTCTGCTCCTCAGCGACACCTAGTATCTCGAAAGATTTTTCCATTTCCTTCAGCCAGGCCCTTGCCTCGACCGGATCGGCAGTTCCTTTAAATTCTGGGGGTTTCTGGGATTTGAAGTTCCGGAAAGCATTTGCATTAGCATTTTGGGGTGGTTGCTGAACTGGGGGACGGTCCAAGTTCTGCCTAAGTAACTCCATGAACTGTTCCATAGGGCCTCCCCTAGGATGTTCTGCCTCTCGGGTGTCATCACCAGCTTCTTCTTCTTCATACTAAGAGTCATCAAACAAGTTATGATCGTTGCCCTCACTCTCACTCAGGTTGACATTCTCCCCTTCACGGTTCTGGTGGCCTCCGGTCCCATGGTGGCTACCCTGGCCCTCAGAACTGATCGGGTGAGCTCGAGTGTTCATTCTTCTGGGTGGCATGATTCTGATAATAAAACAAGAAATGGGTTAGGGTTTTCCAATTACCTGGCAGCGTTTGCACGGGTCAGGAACGTATCGTTCCTCCTCATAAGGGTGGAAGTTGCAAAAGTTTTAATAATCCGATGTTGGAGATAAAATGTCAAACATTTTTTGGAAAAGTCTCTATGGGATGCGAAAACATTTGCAAGAGTTTTCAAAATTTCGAAACCTCAAATTTTTTTTTTTTTTGAAAAAATTATTTTAAAAATTGTAGGGACATTTTGGAAATTTGTAGAGAACAATTTGAAATCGCATATCGTAAATTTGAAACAGCATGGTTATATTTGTGGCTTGTAGCAATTGTATAATCACAGTTGTATATCAAAACAGTAGAGCATGACATCGGAAAGTAAAACAGTTGAGACAATATCAAGGAAACTGAAATTAAATAAGTACGGTACAAGGGTTATCACAAAGTTTGGATGTTAGAGCCAAATACATAGTTCCGATGTCAAAGTCTAGCAAAAGTGGAACAAATACAAGTACATCATCCGAATAGTCAGGCTACATAAAAGTAGGGCTACATCCATACATACTACCCGAAGTCACATCTACATATCTGTAGGTCAGTCTACTCATCCACTGGTCAGAAAGGATACCACTACACAAGTCAACTATCCCGCAAAATCGACACACTAATGTCATCTGAACCTAGGGGACTGAGCTATCAATAACACATCACGGGGCCGCACCGCGGCGGAGCAAGGTCCTCACTCGGGCAAATGCACGACGCACAACACGCCTAGCATCCCTAGTCTGGATCACTCCGCCCCCGCGGATCCCTAATCCAAGAATCCTCTCGCGACTCCTCCTCTCAATGCTATGGAGTCGAGCCCTAGTCCTCCTAGCAACAGCGGTCCTCATCTCAGCCTGGATCCTCAAGCGCGCCTCGCGCTCCTCCACTAGTGCCCGCCTCGCCTCGTTGAGTCGGGCCTCCGCAGAAAGTAAGTCTCAGGTCAGGAACTGTACCACGTAAGCGTGCTCAGTACCCGACATTGGGGGTAGGTCCATCGGTGGAGGTGGTATGACAGGAACAGGAGCAGGTGCAGCAGCAGTAGCAGGAGCAAGAGTAGTAGCAGGGGTAGGGTCAAGCTCCTCCTCGCCAGAAGTGACATCCTCGGAGTTACCGTCCGATGAAACAGGGCTAGATGTCTGTGGAGAAGGTGGGGGTGACACAACACGACCCTCACCGGATCTCACACTCTCCTCATCAGTAGCTACAGGAGATGGGGTAACAGGCTCTGGCTCAGGCTCAGGCTCAGGCTCAAAGGGCTCCTCAACGGGATCCTCATCATCAGTATCTCCTATCAGCGTAATCCAGGGGCCAAGCTCGGAGTCAGCACCCATATCCTCCTCAGGATCCTCGGTATCTCGCATCAGTGCCTCATCATGCTCACTCTCGAAAGCCTCAGGGTCTGGTATCTCCTCCATCTACACAAAGGAAATAAGGAGGGTCACTAACCAAAAAGAAAGGTTTAAGGAGTAGTTCCCTCACGGGCCTTAAATTCAGGGCTATATCCGATAACCCGACTACAAACTCGATGAGAGTTCTAAGTATTATTAAGGTTGTTATTAGGGTTATTATTATTGTTATTATTATTAGGGTTGCTTTCTTAAATTACTATCGTTTCTGAGAACTGTAACCTCGCTCTGATACCATTTCTGTGACGCCCCCAGATCCGGGGTCGGAGATCTAGGCGCTCACGGTCCATTTTCCATTAATAACATACATGTTCTTGCACATAATATAAATAAAACAGCCATCGACCCCACAATAACTCACACCGCACACACGCACACACAGGTTAAAGCCTCAGAAACGTCACAACATTGATTAAGCAGTAATAAAAGTATCAGAGTTATTACAGACCGAATTAAATAGTATTTATGCTACCAGCAACACTTCGGTATGAAGCGAAGTTGGCGGCTTGAAAGTTTGTTACGATACACTGCCTTGCACAGGTCATACTGATAAATAAAACGAACTAACAAAAGCTGCCAACCAATCCGGCTAATGGGACCTACCGGTGGAATCTCAACTGCTGGCTCGGGTCTAGTCACCTGCTTTCGAGCAGTCTGTCTGGGTCTTGCCATTTCGCTTAGCTGTTGTGTTTGTAAATTTGAAAACAAGCAAGAGTGAGCAACTATAGCTCAGCAAGAAATATATGTATAAGGTAAGCAATATAACATTTCATATGATTGGCAGTTATTAAACTTGTTTGTATCAATCAGATATAAAATCACTTGTCATTGTTGATAAATTCCGAAGGTGCAACAATACGTGCCCTTGTTTTCAAAATAAACTTGCAGTTCTAGATACTGCATAGAGTCAACATCTTTCTCATCAAAATAAAACACTATCAGCGACTTGGCACAAAAGCCTAAGAAGCAGTGTCAAAGCATTTTTCCAAAATGGAGGAATGGGACTTAAAGAAAACACAAAACCTGACAAGGATTGACGATGATCAGTCGCCACATCCAAGTCCAATAATCTGCGAGTCTTCTCTACCGGTAGAAGGATAGAAACTACATCCGTAACTATCCCCGGGTGAAAACTACATCCGTAATCACCCTCGATGAAAACTACATCCGTAATCATCTTTCGGCAACACCTGGGCCGGAATAATAATTGATGGACCGCCTGGCTCACTGCCGCTTACACATCCCGGGAATCGTTCGTCAACGGTTCCCACACCTGCCAGAGTCCCATTTTCTTTTCTTTTAAAAACTTGATTTTGATTGAAAACAGAGTAGTTGAGGTCCGACATCAGTCGACCGATGATTCTTGAAATCATACAAGAAGCAGAACCTGACCGGGGGTTTTCGAAAACGTTTTGAGTTCGAAAGAGTTCGAGTTTGAAAGTATTAAATGTATCTTGGATTGACTTCGTCTTTGAAACAATGAACAATAATTAATAAATAATATTTTGAGATTTAATATTAATAATTAATAAAATAATTATTCGATAAAATAAACTTTTAATCCAAGATAGGGTTTCGAGTATTTACGAAGATATGAACATAATTACTTGAGTATACGATACTCCCCGAATGACCCTTCGGGTTTTCGCAAACTAGTTACGATATAATAATATACCGCTCCCCGGTCAATAGTATATACGGACCGCTACGACCTCTATTGCTAGAGTCGTTGTCCGAGGAAAACAATTCAATCTAAGTTCAAGGGGTACAAACATATATGTACTTATACAATCTCAATTGCATCAATACTTCGATAAACATAACATTTGATATAGTTGAAAACTACAAACACAACAGTAAAAGTCCTTGTATATGTATAAGTTTTGAAAAGTAAACTTGCCTTGGTTTGGTTGGGGTGGTCGACCGTGCGGAGTCGAACGATCTATACATAAGCAATAACTGCTCGTTAGTACCTTAACAATATCTCTTTAATTACGGGGTTTTAGGGGGGTACGAAATAAACTTAATGACCTCGTCTTACGACACTCTAGCCCCACTATAGGTTCATGTCATCGCTCGATTACGCTCGTCACTTATTCGACTTAATTTAGTTACCACATTCGAATCATAACCATTACCCCTAGAATTATGCTCCACTAACGACTTTTTCCCTTGCGCGAAATTTACTCTAGCATTTTTATAAAATTCATATTTTAATCCAATTCTTTTTGGGTGGTCTTCACCACTGCATTTCCTAGTTTCTCAAATTTTTCCATGATCCCACATATATTTTTAGGGGTTTAAACAAGGTTCACAAGGGGGTCACTTAGTGCAGTCCGGAATCCAGAAACACAATTTACTTCTCCGGCCATAACTTAAACTCTATACATCACCTAGTTATGAACCTTACATTTCCAGAAACTACATTCAATTATCTTTCCAACAATATATGGTAGGACATCAGGGGACAACATTTGGGGGTTCAAAACCGTGTTACAAGACAGGTCAATGTTCCTGAAAAAACTCAGCAAGCATGAATCACTTAGATCAACCAATTTTCTTAATTCCACAACACAACCAACACTTAATTCACTTAGTTCATGCTTTATATCACTCATGGAGATACATATACTATCCACAATCATAAAAATCACAATCACAACATCAAAACTCAAGATCCATGTCATCCATTACTTATACAACCAAGATTAACACATATATACATGGATCTACTACCAAACACTATAAACATTACATGACCAAAAGGGTTTGTGATTTTTATACCTTCTTGAGCACCTAGGAGTATTGGATAAGCCTTACAAAACTCAATAACACCTTGAATGGTCTCCTACAACCCTTACAATCCAAGATCTAAAAGAAAAACCAACCATGGTTACTATTCACAATATCTATTATAATTAATATCTTGAAATTGGATGGATGAAATGGCTTGAAACTCTTAACATACCTTGATTAGATGATGGTGAGGGCCTAGGAATTATGTCTTGATTTATGAGTGATGGGAAATGGGGGAGGAAGAATTTTCTTCTTCCTTTTTCTATGTGGGCCGAGGGCTTTTTCTTCCAAGGGGGGGAGAAGAGCTTTTGGTTTTTGATTTTTGTGTTTGTTGGTTGAATAATTGATGTTAAAAGGTGTTGGGTGATACATAATGTGTATGTATAGGCAAGGTACTAGCATACGTATGGTCACATGTACTACTTGTCTCCTCTTTTTGAAAAGCAAGGTAACTAGTTACTATTCCCCTTCCATTTGGTTAACTAGTTTGCTTATTCCTAACCACTTGGTTGCATGGGACTTGCATGCAATACTACTCCTTGTATCATTATTCTTCCACCAATTCTTGACATTTAATCTTTAATTCGTATCGTATCTTAATTAATCTCTCGTAATAATATTTTGTCGCGTAGAGATTTCCCCTATAATACCATAGGTACTTAATTGTGTAAATTCCTCGAATGTCCATAATTCCTCGTCATAATCCTTAATAAATCTTTTAATACTCTAATCATTCTCAAATCCCAAGTTTTATAAATCTTTCTAACAATAAGACTCTTGCCCTCAACAATCTTCTCTTTTATCTTACATAGTGAATGCAACAACATAGTTTCTCAGACAATCAATTCTATTAATCAACAGGGATGACTAGAAAGGTTCCAAATTGACAATGCCACATGATATTAAATAAAAGAAAATATTACCAAAAATTAGGGTTCTTACATATGTGTACGAGTGTGTGTGCGCGATGGTGTGTGTGCGCGTATATACTTTATGCCTGTGTGGTCGACTTGGTGTGACTGAAAGGTTGGGTTTTCTGTTGTCTTGGTTCAGGCTGTTATGATCTTTCAGAAATTGGTATGTATGGCGTTGAAGCATCCGATTAGGGAGCTCCACCTGCAAGACTTTCTCCGGGCGGTGATGATGTACTGAGCTAGTGGTTGGTTCTGCGTATTTATGGTCTAAGAGATTAATTACGTGATTTTTCTCAGTAATTGTTTCGGTTGTTCTTGTTTTGTTCCCTGTGATTGTAACATTTACGAATTGATAAGCAGTGATGTAAATTAATGGGATTATTTTGATTCGATGAAAAGGAGATGTTTGGGTTGGAAACCCCAATTTTCGGGGCACCCTCGGACATTTCTGCCGACGGCAATGAGCTTACGCGAGCCGACGGGGGCGATGATGAAATTTCTGAGTCCAACTTTAATATACGAAAAAAAAAAATTGAATTGTATGTAATTGGGTTCGTGTATTAGTTTCTTTCGAAATTTTTTTTATGTATGTTCAATGTTGAATATATAAGTTGGAAAATTGTTTAATTTAGAATGGAGATGTACTGATTGGTTAATATGGTAACTGTTGGTTGGTTGTGTCGATTATGTTTCGACTGGTAGTCACCTGTACAAAGGGGATGCCGTCAAAATTTTCCAAAAAATTGTAAGGTTTCTAAAAATATTATTACACTTTCCTAAAGTATGATATGTATATTATTAGTAGAATAACATTTGAATTATGTGAATTGTTCGATTTTAAAGGATTATATGGGTTTATAATTTAAGTTTCAATTCTTAATTTCATCTTGATTTAATAGATTATAAATGGTGTACATCTACGTGTTTTAGTTGGGTTATAATAATACAAGGATGATTTGATTGTTGATTATATCGAGTGTATTTATGTTAGGTTAGGTCCTATTTTAGAGGAGGTGCTGTCCAATTTTTACTAGAATTATTTTATTATTTCGAGCGTATTTTGATAAAGGGTTCTGATGTGTAAAGGATATAGGTGTGATATGAAATATCAGTGTAGGATAATAATATGTGCTAAGTGCTTATGTGATTATGTGATTATATGTTACTATTTCGAGCATATGATCTGTATGAACTATATGTGTTAATTGTAAAGCGTATTAGGACGCGTTTGGGTAGAACAGAGTTAGACGGTTATGGTTATAAGCGTACTAAAGTAGTACTTTACTTTGATATAGGTACCAGTAAAAGGCCGATTCAGAGCCAGTGTATGTAAAGGTGGAAATTCTGAGAAACGAGTTATCCAGCGAAGTAGACGAGTGTGAGCATGTAGAAGCTGACTAGTGATAAGGAAAAAAAGAATGGATGACCAAGTACAAAAGCCAGCCAATAAGAAATAGAGACTGATGTACAATGAGTAAAGAATCGAGATGTTGGAATTGAAAACTTCATGTATTGAGGCAAGTTTACTATCCCTCACTTATCGTTCAAGTGATGTGAAACCTCCTGTATTATTTATTTGTTCTTTCGAAATCCTTTCTTGCAAATAATTATATTCTTTGTATTTATTCTGAATAATGTGAACCTGTTTTGTTAATTAAACGATGTTTCTTTGAAATCATTTTGCTAGTGCTTAAACTCTTCATTTTTATTGCCAGTGACTTTCTTCTTCTATGAATTTACATAATCATTCACAAATTATTCTATCATTGTTTATTTTACTCACCTATTGTTCAGGTGTGGATTCTTCTAAAATTAATTTATTTCAATATTCCTCGTCTTTATTAATATTTTTCAAAAAGCATTTTTTTCTTTAAATTATTGTAAACTAATTTGAGGTTTATACTGTTGTTGAGGCATGTGTTGCTCAGTGACGGTTAAAACTAAGAATGAATTGAGATCTTCTTAATTATTCAAACTGACTATTGTCATGCCGGTTCTGGTAGCTAAAGCCTATGAGTGCTTAGCCGACAAGAGTGAGACCTTGGATAATTGAGAATTTCTTAAATCTTCATGTTAATCTATTCAAAATCTATTCTGTTTCGTAATTTCATAAATTGACATTCCTTGAAATAAGTGGTTATAGCTTGTGCAGTACTCAAAACTATTGTTGAACTTCAGTTCACTTTTTTCCTTAATTTCCTTATAATTGCTATCAAATTTCTAGAATCTTAATAATTGCTTTGTTCTTTAATTGATTTATGTTTCCTTCTTGATATATGATTCAATCTTCTGAACCATGCCAAGTTTATTTTAATCTTGTTGTTTTACTGCTTATAATTCCTTATATCTATTGCTTCCCTGACCCTCAATCTTTATAATGGTAAATGAAAATGGATTAATTAATTAAAGATGCCTTTAAATTGCCTTATACTGGGCTGATCTGTTATCAGTGAGTATAAAGGACCTAAAAGTATAATGTTTTAAAGTTTTTAAAGGTTTTATTGATTGGAGAAGCGTAAGAGGCTAGGGGTGGTTCCCCTAGTCCAACATTTTTTTTATTTAGCATAAGAGGCTAGGGTGGTCCTAGTCCAGCATTAAAGGCCAATGTGTTGCTTAATTGGGAACCTAATTTCAAGGTTCAGAGGGACTTCGTGTCCGGTATGGGGACTTTACGTGGCTGAACACCAGTATTGTCCGATGTTAAGGGAAAAACTCCAATCAACATAAATGTTTTTTAAAAAAAAGGTTTTATGAAAAGTATGTTTCAAAGATAAAAGGGTTTTAAAGAAAGGAATGTTTTGATAGAATATATATATATATATATATATATATATATATATATATATATATATATATATATATATATATATATATATATATTTCAAGGTAAATGGTTTCTAGTTTCGAAATTGTGGATATCGGAGTTAGTTGTCTTCTACATCCGATAAAAGTTGGAACTCAGTAAAATAATGGGATTGAGGATGGATATAAGCTTCCCAGTTATTCCCTTCACGAGTAACATTGTACGTTGAAAGTGGAGTAAGAATGATTGGGGAATTTCTTGATATTCTTTTTGTCAAAGTTTTATCTGAGGCTGTATAGTTGAAGAAAATGGAAAAGTTTTACTCTGTGATTGAAATTGAATGTTCTCTTAAGATAAAGTATTCATTGATATTGTTCATCAATGAATTATCGTTATAACGTTGTTTCACTATATTATTAACTTGCTGAGCGTTCTTTGGCTCACTCTTGTTTGGTTTTACCTAACCCTTTGCAATTAGGTTTAAGGGTAATCTACTACATTTATCCCTGCAAATGAGAGCGATTAGGCATTCTATTTAGAATAGATTTCGGAGCTAGAGCGGATAGGCACGGATTGGGATTGAGCTACAGATTGGATGGTATAGTAAATTGTATTCAGAGCGGTGATTGAAGTTGGAAATAATTTGTATTAGTTAGATTCTTGTTTCATACCATAACCTGGAATCGATCCTCGGGGAGGAATTGTTGGTGTATAAAGTTTTAATTGTATTTGTTAAATTGGAATTTGGTTGGGTTGAATTACAGGTGGATAGTCCGATTTACGAATACTTCATACCGAAATTTTCTAAAATTCCTCTGTATCAAAGTCTACTTTATTATAAACAATATATTTTCAGTATTGGGAAGTCGGGGCGTTATACTCCTATCTTTATGTTGATCATTTTTAGATTTAATTCCCTTCTTATGTCTTCAACCTTTTGATTTCTCCCCCTTAGTTGAGGATCCTCTATAGACTTACCAGATTTACCATCTCCAGGGTCTTACTAATAACCATCTCCACCTTTTCCTTCAAAATATTCCTTTTCCTCTACTGTGGGTGTGTGAGTTCTGCTAACCATGTTATATAAATGCTTCAACCCTTTTCTTTGATGTTCATTCTGATTTTCAATCCTTGTAAGACGATGATCAATATTTCTTTCAAGTACATCAACTCTAGTGGTTATGTCATTCATCTCCCTTTTCATACACATATCTTGAGAGACTAAAATGTATGACAAATCATCCTTGGATTGACTGTGACTCTGTGAGATAGTTGAAGTGTGTTGATCTTGGTGTTGAATACTGTCATCAAGTTCTCTATGTCATCTTTGATCATACCTAGCTGATTATTGACAGAGGTGGATGAAAAAGACTGTTCACCCACTTGTGCTCGAAGTACTCATGTTTCAGCTTTACTTTCTTCAAGTTCCTTTTCTAGAGATGCTATCGTGTCAAGTAACGAGAGAGTGTATGTGTCAGTGTGTGCTCTCACCTGAATTTCACTCTGAGGTGTTTCACTCAGTTGACGTGCATGTGTTTCACTTAGTTTAGTGGTGATCCTCACATCTCTCTTCTCAAGCTCCTTATTTACTTCAGAAGTTGTACCTGCATGTAAAATCACCCTAGCCTCCTCTGGGAAGTTCAGTGGTGGTGCAATGGGAGTTCGCAATTCCCGATCCTCAGTCGTTTCTATCATTTCAATTGGATTTAATGTCTGAATTGCTTCAGAGATAGAAAGACTGAGTTGCCTTCCACCTTCTCCAGTCAAAAATGCGAGTGGAAAATCCTTTGAAGGAGCTAGGAGTGTTTGTCCTGGGAGGGGAGATAATGATTCTATTACAGGTGTCAAAGAATCAAGATTTCCCTCTAAAACCTATGAAGGTTATTCTGTCGTGACTATGGCAGGCACTGTTTCTAACCCTTTGTGCTATCCTTGCAAAGTGTCCCTAGCTTCATCTAAAGTTATGTTTTCCCCCACTGTGAGTAATAGGGGTTTGCTGGACTCTTTACAAGGTGCCATGGCCCTATGGCAAACTTCAATAGTTTCATCCGTATGCGAGGATGCAACCAGTAACTGTTTATCGGCCATATCAATGTCCATATCCTTTTAGGAAGATATGGATGGGCTTACATATGTCTCGGTTTCAGTTCTACTCTTCTTTATGGGAGGCAGAGTTGTGGGTTCACTCGTTACATCACTACTTCTTTGAAATCTTTTAAATGGCAATTTCTTTCTGGTTTGATAGATTTTGAGTGTTTTTGACCTTGTATTTGGCTCTTTGACCTGGGTTGGAGGTTGTGGTTCTACAACCCCTTGGTCAGTACTATCAACCACTTGGGTTCCAGAAGTAGATTGAGAGTGAGAAGTAGTTAAAGGATCAGAATGCAATACCTGGTCATCAGATTTTGCAGAAGTTTCATCCAGAGTGGGTTGAACCACTTGAGGTTCAGGTGCAGGTGCCACTTGAGGTTCAGGTGTAGGTATAGCTGTTGTTCAGGTGCAGGCTGAATGACAGGTAGTTGTATGTATGTGGACACGTATTGGGTAATGACCACTGGTACATCTGGAAACTTTGGCTGAGAACCAAACCCTGTGAATAACCTGGTTGTCGGTTTACCAGATACTAAAGAATGACAATTCAGGAATGGGGCATGAAGAGCTATAGGAACTAAGTGATTAAAAATCAAAGTAAATAATCTAGGGTAACAGCAACAAACTTTTCACCCTTATCAAAGTTCTTCTAGCATTAATGATTCTTCTGACCATGGGAACACAAAGAAGTTTGCCAATATTGATTCTACGGTTATGAACGACCGCAAAGCCAATATGCTGCAAAAGCGAAGGTATTATACTAAAATTTGTTTTTCATCGAGTTGGCAAACACCTTTGCTAGTGTGTCAAAAAGGTAGTCCCATTCCTGAACAATATTCTTTTTATTTAAATTAGGAAGGTCTACCCTATCTTGATTATTAATTCCAATGAAAAAATTAATCAAGTCTTGATCAAAGGGTAGATCTTCAAAATTGTCACTCGGAAAATTCAGGACAGTATTAATGACAGACTCATCCACTGTGTACTGATTCGGTCCAACAGAGAAAACAAACGATCTATTATCATCAGATACAACAGCAGTGGTACACAATAGTCGTAGGGGTTCGATTTTCAGAGGAGCATCCATTCTTAGAGCAGTGCGAACAAGAGAATGCTCATTAAAAAATCGAATCCACGATCGAAAACGCTCAAGTGAACAATTCTCGGGATCAAAATAACCTACTAAATTATGCTTTACTATCTAAAAATGATCATTAATATTACTAGCCATTTTAATTAGATTTTAATCCCTTAAAAATTTCAAATTTTAACAAAAAAATTAATTAAATTGAATTTTCGAATTAATAATTAATTAAAAATTCGAAATATTCAAGGGTTCTCCAAAAATTTTAAAAAAAAATAGGGATTGGCCTAGATACATACTCAAACACTCAGGTATTTATAATTTTCGAAGAATCAAATCCAAACTGCAGATATTTCAGATCTTACAAATAGGTTTGAAAAAGAAAATTTGAAAAGCTCAAAACTCAACCGAAGTTCTATTTTAAACCATCAAAATACAGAGAAACACTCCAGGAATCGACCTATATAAACAATTAAGCGAAGGATTGAGTTCATAATGGTGAAAATTGGGCAGAGTTTGGACTAATATGCGTGTATATTGTATGTATCTGTTGATTGTAAGACTTGGTTTTTACACGCCAGTGATAGAATGACTCAAAACTGAAAAAAGACTAAAAACCTAGACTAACAACTATATACGGTAAAACATGGCTATGACTCAGTACAAAACGCACGGTATCACTTATGTCTCGGTATGACTTAAGTTATACCTGCCATGCCTAGACAACTCGCTATGACTTAAATCAAGCTGAGTATGACTAGGAGAGTCCAGGTCTAATTTAAGTCATACCGATTAAATCAGAATTAAAGTAATACATAATGTATAGATGACTAAATTAAATACATAATTAAAAACAGAATTATTGAGATAATTGAAATAATTTGCAAAAAATTTATAATATATAAAGGTGAAATAAAACACTATAATTAATGTATAATTCGAAATTAAAGCTAATACAGTGATCAAAAAAAAATTAAAGCTAATACATAACAGAAAATTCGAATTAATAATTGATAATATACATGCTAACTATTAAAAATACCCTTAATTAATAGTGATTTAAGTGAATACTATAAAAATACTAAAAAGATTAAAGGTTGCCTTTTTAGCACAAATAAAATAATAATAATAGAAGGACAAATACTACAAAACATTAAATAAAATATTATATATATTTACAAATTTACAATTATTCATAATAATTTAGTAAATCCATATATTTTCTAACAAATAACCTTCAACAAGAAAATTATTTAGAGAGAAAATATGATTTACTAAAGTATCATAAATATACAAAAGTACTTTGAAATAATAATATTTTCAATAAAAATGGATTTCTCAGAAATTCTAACTTGTAAAATTAGAGAAAAATATTTTTAGAAAAAATCAATCATTCAAAAGATATAGAACTATGGAGTATAAAATGTGAATGAGTAAGGCAATGTTAATGAAATTGACAAGCAAGAAAACTAGTTGATAAAATAATTTTACAAGTGATTACCTAAAACCACTTGAAAACTTATTAAATAGCAAACCTCAGATATTAAGTAGATTAATTACTAGGACTGTTTAATATACCCAATTCAACAAATAATCTAGTGAATGTGGATTCATCAACATATTTAGTAAAAAAAATCTGCAGTTTGTTCTTCCGTGGGTACAAAATGTAACTCCACGGTACCATTCATGACGTGTTCTCAGATAAAATGATACCTTATGTCTACGTGCTTGGTTCTCGTATGCTATACACGATTTTTGGAGATAGCTATGGAACTTGTATTGTCACATAAGATTGGGATCTTGTCTAATACAAAACCATAGTCACGTAGCTGATTCCTAATCCACAAGATCTGAGCACAGCAACAATGTATTCAGCTTCGGCTGTTGAGTTGGAAACTGTTTGTTGTTTCTTGCTATACCAGGAAACCAGTCTTCCACCAATAAATTGACAACTCCCAAAGGTGCTTTTCCTATCTACCACACTTCCTGCATAATCTGAATCTTTATATCCAACAAGGCTAAAACCAGATTCTTTAGGGTATCAAATACCTAAGTTAAGGGTACCATTAAGATATCTCAAGATTCGTTTAACCGCAATGAGATGCACATCTCTAGGATCCGCTTGGAACCTTACATACAAGCATGTAGCATACATAATATCAGGTCTGCTAGCAATAAGATAAAGTAATGAACCAATCATACCTCTATAGCATATGACATCTACCTTGGCAGAATTCTCACATGCCCTAAACTTTACAGCTGTAGATGATGGTGTCCTTGCTGAAAATGAATCCTCCATTTGATATTTCTTGAGGAGTTCTTTAACATACTTGGATTGACAAATAAAAATTCTATCTGTCCTTTGACTTACTTGTAATCCAAGGAAGAACTTCAGCTCACCCATCAAGCTCATCTCAAATTTTTCCTACATTACTTAGAAAATTTCTTGCATAGACTATCATTAGTAAACCCAAATATTATATCATCCACATAGACTTGGACTAGTATAGTATCATTCTTATGTTTCTTTATAAAGAGAGTTTTGTCTATGACACCTCTAACAAAACCATTTTCAAGTAAGAATTTAGAAATAGTGTCATACCATTTTCTTGGCATTTGCTTAAGACCATAGATAGCCTTGAAGAGAAAGTAGACATAGTGGAAAAGATCTGGATCTTTAAAACCAAGGGGTTGTTCCACATAAACCTCTTCATCCAGCTTACCGTTCAGAAAAGCACTCTTGACATCCATTTGATAGACTTTGAAGTTTGAGAATGCTGCGAATGCCAAGAATATCCGGATGGCCTAAAGTCTAGCCACTGGTGCATAGGTTTAATCATAAAAAATTCCTTCAGCTTGAGAGTAGCCTTTTACAACCAGTATTGCTTTGTTTCTTGGTACAGTGCCATCTTCATCCAGCTTGTTTCTGAATACCCACGTAGTATCAACCACTTTCTTGTCCTTAGGTCTGGGTACCAGCTTCCACACTTCTTGTTGTTTGAATTGATTTAGTTCATCTTGTATAGCAATCACCCAATCAGGATAAGAAAGAGCTTCCTCAATTTTCTTAGGTTCCATTTCAGATAGAAACCCTGAATAATTACATTGATTCTGAGAGCTTCTTCTAGTTCTTACACTAATATCTGGATCTCCAATGATTAACTTAAAAAGATGAGCTCTATTCCAAACATTCTATTTGGAAAGATTAGATCTTGATGATTCGCCTTGTTCTTCATTGTGATATTGAGTATGATTAGTTGATCCTTCATTGTCTCCCCCTGAGTTGTTGCTAGGTTGACTCAATGATTGTTCAGGAGTGTCAGTGGTATCTTCAATATTATCATTGTTTCCACCACCATCACCCTGATCATTATCATTATTATTATTGTTATCATCAGCAACAACATTAGTTTGTTTGTCACCTTCTGAATTTGAGTCTGACATGTCATCGAACGTTAACTTTTCAGATGGATCTTCTGTTTGGATACTAGGGAGTTTAGTGTCATCAAATGTTACATTGACACTTTCAAGAACTTTGTGTTGATCAATTACATACACCCTATAAGCTCTCTTGGAATAACCAACAAAGATTGCTTCATGTGCTTTGGCCTCGATGTTTCCACCACGATCATCTCCATCTTTGAGTACAAAGCATTTTGCTCCAAATACATGAAAGTACTTGAGTGTTGGTTTCTTTTCATACATTATTTCATAGGGGTCCTCATCAAGTCCTTGTTTATTAGAATTCGATTCTGGGTATGACAAGTAGTGTTGACAGCTTCAACCCAAAAATACATAGGAAGCCTTGATTCACTTAACATAGTACGTGCAGCTTCAATCAAGGTTATGTTCTTTCTTTCTACTACCCTATTTTGCTAAGAAGTTTTGGGTGCTGCATATTGTCTAGTTATCCCTTTGTCAACATAGAAGTCATTTAGAACTACATTCTTGAATTCAGGTTCATTGTCTGACCTTATAGCTCTTACTAGATACTTTAAATCCAGCTCAATCAACTTGATATGATCAATCACCATTTGTGGAGTTTCATCTTTGGAATTTAGGAAAAGGACCCAAGTGTATTTTGAGAAGTCATCAATAATCACGAGAGCATACCTTTTTTTGACATGGACATCACATTAACTGGATCAAGAAGATCCATGTTTAGTAATTGTAGAGGTTCAGCTATTGACGATGTGTCAGTGCTCTTGTGAGTTGTTGATTTCAATTTCCCTTTTTGACAGGCATCACAAAGTCCTTCCTGTGTAAATTCCATTGAGGGAAAACCTCTCACCAATTCTATTTTAACCAGAGAGTTCATTGTCTTGAAGTTAAGGTGAGAAATTTTCTCGTGTCATAGCCAACTCTCATTCGTAGATGCTTTTGAATAGAACTAATTGATTTCTTTAGGGCTTCCAGAGTTCATGTTGGCTACGTACAGATTGCCTCTTCTAACTTCTATCAGAGAGGGCTATTCATATCTCTTGTATGAGATCAGACAATTCTTATTGAAGTAGACCTCAAATTCCCTATCACAGAACTGACTAACACTTAATAGATTATGCTGAAGTCCTTTCACAAAAGATACTTCATTAATGATAACATTTCCAGCTTTCAATCTACCATATCCATCAGTTTTACCCTTGTTATCTCCAAAGTTAACCACTGGGCCGGCTTTCTCCACCACATTTGTCAGCAGGGCTCTTTCTCCAGTCATATGCCTCTAACATCCACTGTCCAAAATCCACACGACACGTTCAACCTGTTCAACACCCTGCAATGACAAATATGTTAAATTTTCTTCGGAACCCAAATCTGATTGGGTCCAGATTACTTGAAAAACTGGCCTTTATCAGGAAAAACCACATTCTTTATCTTCACACCAACATCTTGCTTAACGATTGGACATTTAACCCTATAAACAGATTTAACAAACATTTGTTTCATCTTGGGTTTCCATGTCTCTTTTGTAACAATAACATCATTTTGAATAGCAGGACACTTCAACTTATAAACAGCCTTGGTCAGCTTTTGACTAGGCTTAGGTGTCCATGTCTCCTTCCTAATATTTGAAGGACCAGCAGTTGTAGATCTAGCATACTTATTATGATTAACAAATTGTCTAGGAGCACTCATAGCAGAAGTTGCATGCATGCAATTAGAGTATGCTGACATAACATTAAATGCACAAGACATACAATTCAAGATACTACAAGGCTTATGAGATGCATCAATTACAGGCATGGCATGCATATTAGACAAGTTATTGTTTCTTTTCACATTATTATCACCTAATCCAGTGTTAGGGGAACTTGTTGTTTTAACAATCTTGACTGGCACTTTACGGAACACTTGTTTAGGGTGAACATTCTTGGTTTTAATATCCTTAACCAATTTTAAATTATTCTGAACATTCCCATTGGCAATGTCCTCAGTTCTCAACTGTTCTTCAATAATGATTAACAGCAAGTTCGGTGGTTCTACAACAGATTTTCTAAAAAGGGGTTCTTTAACACCCTTAAGCACGTGTGGTATTCCCCTTTCCTCAACATTAATAGGCATAGGGGAATTAATGCCTAACTTGCCAACAGTTTCGTTGTAAACAAATCCTATTCCCACGGATTGGTCTACAACTTGCTTGTTGAACATCTCCTTAGCTACTTTGCAGAAGTTAAATATTGCACTAATTACTTAAGTTCTAATCTAGCTATTTTATCCTTCAAAATAGTTTCTAATTCTTGATAGTGTTTAACTCCATTCTCTAAAAAGGATACTTCTTCTTTTAGCTTATCTTGATTAATGTGCACTTTCTTAAGTTCTATCATTTAATTTTAAAAGTATTATTTGACATAACTATTCTAGAATTTTCTTGACTGTCACATTCTAAGCTACTACCAAGATGACGTATTAAGTCAGAGTCAGTAAATTTTACCTAAGAGCTAAGACCAGTAGTGATGTCAGAATTGGCCATCAATGCAAGGTTGCCAAATTCTTCATCTTTACTATTTGTGTCATCCCAACTCTTACCTGCAGCTACATAGGCCTTTCCTGCCTTCTTCTTTTAAGGAGCATAATCTCTCTTCTGAGTCTCTGACCATGTTTGAGTTTCTGACACTCAGTTGCAAAGTGTCCCAGTTCATTACAATTGAAGCAACGTATCTTGCTTTTTTCAACAACACCAGACTTGTAGCCACATGTACTATTAGATGATGAAGTACCTCCTCATTGAAATATGTTATTGTTGGACTTGGATCTGAACTTAGGGTTTCTTCTAAATCTGAAATTACTGAACTGCCTCACCATCATTGCCATAGATTCATCTTCCAATTGATCCAGCTCTTCTAATGAATAGAACTCTCCATCATCCTGATTGACAGGTGTTTGACCATGTTCCACCTCAATTTGTTCCCTATCTGAGCTGTAAGGTCATACAACCTTAGATTCCACTTCCTTTGGAGTCTCAACCACTAAAGCTGTAGATGTGCTCACAACTCTACCTTTACCATAAATTACTTTCTGTTAAGTTGCTCTAATTCGTAGGTTTTTAGAATGCCGAAGAGTCTTTCAAGAGAAACTTCACTCATATCTCTAGATTCCATAATGGCAGTGATTCTGTGTTCTAGATGAGAAGGCATTGTAAGAAGAAACTTTTTGTTAATCTCTTTGAGTGTATAATACTTGCCATACAAATGCAAGTTGTTGATCGGCTTGTTATACATTTCAAACACTTCTTGAATACCTTCATTAGGGCCTTATCTGAAGTGTTCATACTCAGAGTTTAAGATCTATAATCTGTTCTCCCTAACTTGCTCTGTTCTTTCATTGATAGTTACAATGGTCTCCCAGATGCGTTTTTCATCTTTACAGTTCACAACATGACTGTACATTGCTGGGTCTAGGGATTCCACTAAAATGAGTCTTAGATTTATATCAAGTCCAGCATCCTCCTTTCCATCATGAGTAAAGGAACCAGAGTCCTTTTGATAAACCCTTCCAAGGGGTAACAACAACTCCATCAACAATTACTTCTTGTTTAAAGACCATAGGAATTTTTGGTTCATTTTTTAACACTCCCAAATATTTGGGATTGGCAACTTGAAGAAAAAGCATCATCTTGTTCTTTCACAAATCATAGTTATTTTTATCAAAGGCAAGAATATTAATAGTACCAACTTTATACATAAAGAATTTTTAAGTGAGTTAAAAATTCGGGCTTGATATTTAGTTGAGTAAAACTAGGATCTTGATTTGTACTTTAATCAAACGGCTCGGATACCAATTGTTAGGTCCGTTGAGATTGTAGAAGGGGGTTGAATACAATCTATACCTTTTTATCCAAATTTTTCCGGTGAATTTAAATTTTATTTAGACAAATTTAAGCGGAAGTAAATGAAACAAAATTCAAGTTAAATATAACGATATATTAAACTTGACGACTGTTACAAAATCAGTACAGAGTTATATCAAGCAAATAAAAATAAATTAGAAAATTCAACACGAACTTTCCTAGATTTATTAATAATAAAAAAGGTAAGAACTAGGAAAATTAATTCGCTAGTAGTACAAGAGAGTGAAGCAAGCTTGAACGGATCAAATATTTCAAAAACAAAGCTGTTGATTTTCTAGCAACTAATGTCTCTTGGTTGTTGAGAGTATTAAATAGAGAGATCTGATTTTTCTGTAAGCCTTTAATATCTTCTGTTTGAGTATATGTCAAAGCTTCTGCCTTCCTTTTCTATTTAAACAAGTAACCAAAGCTGCTGTCCGATTCCTTTAACATTTCTCTCGGTATGACTTTGTGGTCATATTGAGCCTTCGGTATGACTTGAGAGTCATAGCAGCTTCAAGCTTTGTTCGGTATGACTTAGGAGTACTCATGTGGCTTCGGTAAGACTTAGGATAGACATGTGGCTTCAGTATGACTTAAATCTTCTTCATGACTTAGCCAAGATAATTTGCCCACCATGACTTAGAATAGAATTTTTGCCGGAATGACTTAGTATAGACAACTTTGTTGAATCCGTTTTTAAGTCATTTTAGGAGTTTAATTATTTAATGACTAATTAACTGATTTAGATTTAATTAATACAATAATTAATTTAATAAATAAATTAATTTTTTCAGAATTAATTTATTTAATTAAATCAACTAAAATGATTTATATTAATTAAAGGAGAATTAATTTAAATCATTAGATAATTAATTCAACTCTTTGAACCACTGAAAATAATAAGAAATTACCACTGAATTTGTGTTGACGCTCTATGCACGGTCTAGTTCATGAACGACTAACTCCAATGGTTTTTCTTTATGTTTAACTATAATAGGTGGTCCTTGGTCTTTACTTATCTCTCCTCAAAACTTTTTTGTACTGATACTGTCTCTGTCACCTTTGAAATCTCCATCTCTTAAACAAACCACTTGCTTTAATGCTATAATGAGGCTTGAACAGACAACTGAATCTTCTTCCAGTGTAAAACATCAAAACTATATATTGACTTACTTCTTTCTCCTGACAAATAATACTATCTGAGATTCCTATGACAGTTAATATATTATTTACTTATTACAATCTAGTTTAAGTTGATTAGGATCCTCGAATTACAAATAGGCTGTGTCATATGCCTTTCAGTGTTAACCGATCTAATATCCATCTCTGTTTATTTCTTCCATGATATGCATATATTCCTTTGGCCTTATCTGATTTTCTGACTTGTTTTTTTCTTGTGTAGTGTCATCCCGTCAAGCCATCATAGAAAGCAGAAGGAAAAAGGCAAAGGTCCACAAGGAGGGCGCTTCCACTCATCCTGCTCCCGATGCTAGGAATGACAAGGCTATTTTATAATATGAGGACCATCACTCGCCTCCAAATGTCTCCGAGGAGCAGGAGCAGCGCCTACCTCCGGAGGATCTACAACGGAAAAGGGGCTGCACGGGCGATGAAGTCATCAAGACTTACGCTCCCTAGTGGGGTGTTTTGTCTATCGACTTTGTGGTCGTTCGGGCACCAGAGGCTGCCAGGGAGATTGGATTGGATCTTTGCAAGGGTCTCATGCTTTCTGTTGATCAGACGACCTATGAATGACTGGGGCCCGTGGATGCCTTCGCCGAAACGTTGGGTCTTCTCTCCATCAAAATCTATTTATCTTCAAGCATGCACCTTCAGTTTCGTTTGCTTTATATTTGACATTTGCCTATGTTATATTTCAAGCTATTCCCTGGGCAACTGCTATCACCAACAAGGTGAAGGACATGGAGAGATGCCTCGGGTGAAGGAGCTTGAGGTTCGGGCGACCAAGGTCGAAGAGGGTCTTCAAAATTCGGAGGCCAAACTGGAGAAGGTAAATGACCAAGCTTTCGCCTTGGTGATCGATCGGGACAACTTGTGAAAGTAGGTGGATAGGCTTCAGGCTCGGCTCACCGAAGGAATGAGCAGCTGAAGTCCTCTCGGAAAGCAACTCGAAAGAGTCAAAAGCTATTGGAGCAAACCAAAGAGCGCTGCTTCCAGATGGGCTATAACGATTGCGTGAGGAAAGCTCATTCCTTTGCCCTTGACCACACTCTCCTCCAGGAAGAAGGCTCTTTGGATCTAGTCGGTAGGGAGGAGGTCGATGAGTTTCTGGTTATTTCCTCGGGCGAGAATGAAAACCTCTCCGAGTAGCTTTTAATTTGTAACTTCGCCTTCGGGCTTAAACTCTATATGCCTTCGGGCTTGATTTATGTAACTTTTCCTTCAAGCTTTATTTATAATTTGGCTTAGCTTAATTTTATGCATTTTCGTGTTTTATTTTACCTTAGCATAATAATCTTCATTTATCCATCTTCGATTTTTGTTTTACCTTAGCATTATTATTTGGCTTAATGACCTTTTTGTTAGATATTGATTCAAGTGATGATCAGGATCTGGACTACTGATCAGATACTGATGCTGACGTCATCAGTATTGCACCGTCAGGATTGTGTTATCATCAGGATTGGAAACTGATCAGGATTTCATGAGGATATACATCGGTCCAGGAATCTAGGAAGATTGACATGTCGGTTCCTGATTTATAGGAATACAGCTATCATTCAAGATATGTATTAAGAAACGTATGTAATTGATTTGATATATCTTGTAATTGATAGTGTATCTGTGTACTGTATATAAACACAGTTTAGGTTTTACTTAATAGTAATCGCTTACACAAATTATCTTGTAACCTAGCAGCTCTCAAGAACATAAGAATTTTTTGAGAGAGTTTGTAACAGTTTTATATCAGAGTTAATAAAGCTGTTATATATTCATACTTGTGTTATTATTTCTGTTTAAGTTGAAAATCTTATACAATTGTATTCAACCCCCCTTCTACAATTGTTAATTACTGGGCAACAATTAGTATCAAATCAAACTGATTAACTACAATCAGAAACGATCTTAACATGTCGACAAGCAAGTATGAAAGTATTAAAATCCCTGTTCTCAAAAAGGCTGAATACTCCACATGGAGGGTAAAGATGTTGATGTATCTGGAGGCAACTGATCCTAACTATCTCGATCGAATATATGATGGACCATATATCCCCAAGAGACTGGTTGCTAGAACAGATACTATACCTGAGCACTATGTTCAGAAGACAAAGGCTGAATGGACTCCTGAGAAAAAGGCTGAATTACTCAGAGATGCAAAGGTGAAGAACATTCTTCATAATAGTCTTGATGCTGTCATGTCAAATAGAGTGATAGCATGTAAAACTGCTAAGGAAATCTGGGAAACTTTGGAGACTCAGTGCCAGGGTACTGAATCTATCAAAAGAAACAGAAGGGCTCTTTTGATTCAAGAGTACGAGCAGTTTGATGCAAAATCTGATGAGAGTCTCACTTATCTGTATGATAGATTTTTGACACTATTGAATAATCTATCTCTGGTGGGTAAAGAGTATGAACCAGAAGACTCAAATACCAAGTTTCTTAGAGCTCTGCCTGAGGAGTGGGATACTCAAACCTCTATCATTAGGGATCAGTATGATCTTAATACTGTATCTCTTGATGAAGTCTATGGGATGCTAAGAACCCATGATCTTGAGGTTCAACAGAGGAAGAATAAGAAGACCAACAAAGCAAAGGCTGTTGCTTTGAATGCTGAATCAAAATCAAAAGGAAAAAGCGTGGAGGTTTCAAGAAGGAGAAGTAGAGTCGTTGAGTCCAATACTGATGACTCGTCATCAGATCCTGATTCAAATCCTGATACTGATACTGATGATGACTCTACTGATTCTGATATGATGGAAATGGTTGCTATGATAGTCAAGGGTTTCAAGAAGATGAAGTTCAGAAAGGCTAGAAGACAAGGCAACTTTCAGAAGAAACCTGTCAATATTGACAAGAACAGGTACAAGAAGAATGAAAGCAAAGGCAGCAAGTTTGACAAGTCAAAAGTCAAATGCTACAATTGTGATGGAATGGGTCACTTTGCAACTGAATGCAAAAAGGCCAAAACCAAAGCTCGAATCTCATCTAGCAAGGATTGGATGGACTCTTCCTCAGACTCTGAAGAGGAAAAAGTGAACTATGCATTAATGGCAAACGTGGATGAGATTGCTGCTCCTGAAAATAAGGTACCTGAAGTTGTTTTTGATTTTGATACTGATAATGTCTCTGAGTTAAGTGTTGGTGTATACTGAAAATATTTATTTGAAGTATATACATTTATTTCTGGCCTATTTTATTGAGAATCATTTAAATGTTTACATGTTGTCTAAATATTATATATTGTGAATAATCTAGTATCAAATGGGATACAGAATATTAGATTATTAAATACGGTTTATATAATATAATAAGGTTCACAGCACAGGTGGAGTTAGACAATCCACTGGCATGGCTGTAGTATTATTTAGAATAGTTTATATTGACTATTAAATAATACTAGTATACTTTGTGTATATTGAACATGATCAAATTTAGAATTGTTCCCTTATACTGATTAAGAAAGTGAACTAAGATTCTATGTTATTATTAATGCTTAGGTTCTTAATCCAGATATAGTAATTGACACGTGTATATTATTTACATGCTTTGATTTATATATGAAATAATTCTTTTGATTTATTTCATTATATTTTGGGTGATGAAATAATATATATGGTGAATATTATTTATTGAAGGAATCCATGTCCTGATAATATTCGGGTTAATGATGTCCCCTTGAAAGCTCAAAAAGATTTAATTATGTGAAACCCTGCAGGTGGATTAATTCCGGCATAATTAAATAAAGGTTGAGTGGATGATCAAGGATAAAAGATATTAATTAAATGAATTATCAGTAATTTATTTAATTAATGGATATACGATATTTTAAACATGGGGAATTTAATAAGCAAATAATATTGGAATCGAATTAATTAATTAAATTACGGTATTAGGAAAGGTAGTGCAAATATTAATTCTTTAGTGGATTGAATTAATATTTAATTACATTGGGCTAGGCTCAAGATGTAATTAGAAGGCCCAACCTAATTGTCCATGATCCCTATTGTAGCCTATATATATTCCTATTCTCTTCTTGCGAGGGTTGGTCGGAAAAATTTTGTAGCCACCCAGGAGCAAGAAGAGAGGTTAACTTGAGAAGACGAAGGCCACACTTCGCTCAAGGGAATTTGGGAATACAATAGAAGAGCGTGGAATCAACCGTTAACAAGGTGACTTTTCTATTCGCACTCGTTAATTTAGTGTATCAAAAATCGCAGTGCCAAGATCTGATTGTCCCAACAATTGGCATCAAGAGCTAGGTTCAATGGTTCTGCGATTTTTGATACGATGTCCATGTCGTAATTATATATGCATGTATATAGTGGTAGGCTTGTATAATTCTGTTTTGCAGGTTGTTATCCACTATTATGGCCATGTATATTTTAATTATGTGTTTGGATCCCACGTGGTTTAATCGTGGTTATTTTGTTTGGTTTCCACGTAGTTTATCGTGGTTGTAAAACACGAGGGTTGATCGTGTTAGAATAGATTTAGAAAATTAGTTTTGTATTAGATCTATTTTTTTTTTTGTAATTGTTTGTTGGATTTTAACAAGATCCGGATATTTTGTAACAATTACGTGCGATCGGAAATCAAAACGGAGAAAAGAATTTGTTCCGCTGCTAAACTTTGATGGCGCTGCTGTTATTAATTGCTGTTGGTGGCTCGACAAGATGTCTGGGAACAAACAGAACAGGAGCAAGATGCGCGCGGTTTGAAAATTCCGGTAAAAGCATGTAACGCAGGCCAGACCTGCGTTACCAGTGAAAAAGTGGTGTTGCGCATGTCCAGCCTGCGCAACAGGATCATCCAGGTGGGTAACGCAGGCGTCAAATGCGTTACTGGCATGGAAGGCAATTTTTTTTTTCTTTTTTCTCAGCTTGCACGCGCGGTCAGCAACAACAGGGGCTGAAACAGTTTTTTTTATTGGGGCCATAATAGTGGATTTAAATTATGTTTTTTAATTTTAATTCCGCTATTTAATTTTTGCTTTAAATAATTATAATGTGTGTTGTTAATTATGTGTGTAATTTTTAATTACATATTTAACATAATTAGGACGACATGGACATTAATTTTATTTATTGCTTTAATTTTATGATGCATGTTGCTATGTTATGTGTTCTTTGTATTGTTATTTTTATAACATGTAGACCTCGAAAAAATAACATAGGGCGATGCATCTAGATAAAATTCCTCAATTTTAAATAAAAATTCTAAGTGGGTGAGGGAATTAATTAGGAATTAAATCCCATGGTCTCCATTATTGTTTGTATGTAATTTAACACCGAGACGAATATAAATTATATACATGCCACCCATCGTGGCTTATGATGTATGGTGTCAGGTAGTGTTATGGATATTACTAGAATAAACTTCCTAAATTAATTACGAATATTGAAAGGTATACATGCCACCCATCGTGGCGTACCAAGTTTCATAGAATTCAATTAATTAGAAGGATGTCAATGATTGAATATAGATTTTCGTTATAGAGAGAAATGATGATTCTGTCTAGAAAGGGGTCTTAAGTGATGCCTCTTGACAATGCTCTCCCCGATCTGGGAATTATCCTATTATCGATTATTGATTTGAAATATTTAATGGTGGCATCCGGTCTTATTGCTATTAATTTAGGATTTGATAATGATATACACTTAGTTATGAAAAATAATATATAGTCCACCCTAACGTGGCGTATTATTTAGTAATAGGACCGAAGTAATATTTAAACGAATTAAGTGGTATATATGTCACCCATCGTGGCGTACCAGATAATTATGGTGTTTAAATATTAGTGCATTAATTTTAATTAATTGTTAGAGGAAACCAATAGGATTTAAGATTTATGCAACTATCTGATTATGTGTTACATGTATGATTCTCAGGATTAGATCATTATGGGCTTTAATCCACTATTCACCATACTTATGGATAACAAACTTACTGGACCGAACTATATTGAATGGAAACGTAATTTGGACATAGTGTTGACTGCTGAGGAGTACAAATTTTGTACTTATGAACCCAAGCCAGATCAGCCTGCTGAAGATGCTCCTGAAAGTGAGAAGGAGTATTATAAACGGTGGGTTAAGGCTGATGAGATGTCGCGATGTTACATTCTGGCAGCAATGTCGGGTGTTTTGCAGCATCAGCATCAGGCTATGCCCACTGCTTCAGATATGCTCTTTAATCTCAAGGAACTTTTTGGAGAACAGAATAGGGCTGCTAGGCAAGTAGCAATAAAGGCTTTGATGAACACTCAGATGGCTGAAGGAATGCCTGTAAGGGATCATGTTCTCAGGATGATGTCTCATCTGAATGAGATGGAGATCCTTGGTGCTGATATTGATGGGGAAACCCAGATCGATATCATCCTTATGAGCTTGCCCAAAAGTTTTGAGCAGTTCCGCTTGAATTACACCATGAACAAAAGGATGTATAGTCTCGCGGAACTTCTGACAGAACTTCAGGCAGCTGAAGGACTCTTTAAGCAGAATGTTCAAGTGAATGTGGTCGAGAAAGCTTCTTCATCTAAGCCGAAAGGTAAGAAGAAGAAAAAGACTCAGACACAGAAAGCTAGAAAGATTGCTAATACAGTGGGAGTTCAAGGTGGTGTGAAAAAGCCTAAGGGCAAGTGCTTCAGGTGCAAGCAGTCAGGTCACTGGAAACAGGATTGTCCTCTTCCTAAGAAGACAAACAATACTGGTATGTCTCTTTCTCTAGTTACAGAAACATATATAGCGGCTATATCTACGAGCACTTGGTGTGTAGATACAGGAGCCACTGACCATGTTTGTAACTCTATGCAGGGGTTCCAGCAATCCAGAATGCTTAGAGATGGCGAGATATATGTGTTCATAGGAGATGCTACGAAAGTATCAGTAGTTGCAGTTGGAATAATTACATTATCTTTTGGCGATGATAGGATTTTGGTTTTGAACAATTGTCTTTATGTACCTTCGTTTAGAAGGAATTTAATTTCGGTTTCTAAACTTGCCATGGATGGTTATAATGTTTGTTTGGATCGTAATGTTTCTATTATGATGAATAAACGAGTTATATGTTCTGGTACATTGCAAGACAATTTATATATTATTAATCCTATCCAACCAATGCTGCAACATAAGGAAACTAACAACATTCTTTCTAGCTCAAATAAAAGAAAGAAACCTTCTGAATTGAACCAAACATATCTTTGGCACTTAAGATTAGGTCATATTAACTTGAGGAGGATTCAAAGACTGGTAGTAGATGGGCCATTAGGCTCGTTGGCAGTGGAGCCATTTCCAGTTTGCGAATCCTGCTTGGAAGGTAAGATGACTAATAGGCCTTTTAAAGCAAAGGGGAATAGAGCTAAAGAAGTGTTAGAATTGGTTCATACTGATTTATGTGGACCTATGAGTATCCAAGCAAGACGAGGTTATGAGTATTTTGTCACTTTCATTGACGATTATTCTAGATATGGGTACATTTATTTGTTGCGCCGTAAGTCTGAGTGCTTTGAAAAATTCAAAGAGTACAAAGCAAGTGCGGAGAAGCGACATCTTGGAAAATGTATCAAGTCACTACGATCAGATCGTGGTGGCGAATACTTGCTTGGAGAATTTAGGGAATATTTATCAGAAAATGGGATTGCATCCCAGTTGTCTGCACCTGGCACACCTCAGCAGAATGGTGTAGCAGAGAGAAGAAATCGGACTCTTTTAGAGAGTGTTAGATCGATGATGAGTTATTCAGATTTACCCAAGTCGTTTTGGGGATATGCTATAGAAACAGCGGCTTACCTTCTGAACTTGGTACCTTCTAAGTCGGTTCCAAAGACTCCAATAGAATTGTGGACTGGTAGCAAACCAAGTCTAAGACATATTCGGATTTGGGGTTGTCCAGCACATGTGCTGAACAAGAACGCGACGAAGTTAGAATCTCGTATAGAAGTAAGGCTGTTTGTAGGATATCCCATGGGAACGAAAGGTTATTCATTTTATAGTCCTAAGGATCGAGATATCATTGTTAGCACCAATGCTAGATTCTTAGAAGAAGACTATATAATGAACCATAAACCCATGAGTAGTATCGTTTTAGAGGAACTAGTGGGAGGGACAGATAATTCCCAAATGCCAATAGTACAAGTAGATCAACCACAAGAAAATGCACAACCTGACACTAATACCACACCGGTGCTTCGTCGTAGTGGGAGGGTTGTTCAACAACCTGATAGATTCATGTTTTTGGGAGAGTCCTTGGACTTGGTCTCTGGTGAACATGATGAGGATCCCAGGACATACGAAGAAGCAATTCTAGATAAAGATGCAGATCTTTGGCAAAAGGCAATGGAATCTGAGATGGAATCTATGTATTCTAATCAAGTTTGGGAGCTCGTGGAACCACCCAAAGGTGTAAAACCCATTGGATGTATGTGGATCTACAAGAAGAAAAGAGGATCTGACAAAAAGGTGAAAGCTTGGAATGCACGACTTGTTGCGAAAGGGTATACTCAGAAAGAAGGGATCGATTATGAGGAAACCTTTTCACCGGTTGTTATGCTTAAGTCGATCCGGATTCTTTTATCTATAGCAGCTCATCTCGATTATGAGATTTGGCAAATGGATGTCAAGACAGCTTTCCTTAATGGAAGTCTTGAGGAAACCATCTATATGCAACAACCAAAAGGATTCATTAAGGAAGGCCAAGAGCATCTTGTTTGTAAGCTTAAGAGGTCTATTTATGGACTAAAACAAGCTTCTAGGGACTGGAATATTCATTTTGATCAGGCAGTCCAGTCTTATGGATTTGATCAAAGTCCAAGCGAATCATGTGTGTATAAGAGAAGTGAGGGTAATGCAGTGGTTTTTCTAGTAAAGGCATGGTTGTTCAAACAATTTGAAATGAAGGACTTAGGTGAAGCGGCATACATCCTTGGGATCAAAGTAATAAGGGATCGCAAGAAAAAGATGTTGGCTTTATCTCAAGAGCCCTACATTGATGAAGTATTAGCTCGTTTTAACATGCAGAACTCTATGAAAGGTTTTCTACCTTTTAAGCATGGAGTGGCTCTATCCAAGGAGCAGTGCCCTTCGACAACTAAGGATATAGAGAGCATGAAAGCAGTTCCTTATGCTTCGGCATGTGGAAGCTTAATGTATGCTATGTTATGTACGAGGCCTGACATCTTCTTTGCTGTAGGCATGGTTAGTAGATATCAGTCGAACCCAGGTCAGGAACATTGGAGTGTAGTAAAAACTATACTCAAGTACCTGAGAAGGACTAAGGAGTATATGTTAATTTACAAGGCCTCAGATCTATTTCCTTTGGGATATACTGATTCAGATTTCCAATCAGATAGGGATAAGAGGAAATCGACCTCGGGATATGTTTTTACTTTGGGAGGTGGAGCCGTTATATGGAAGAGTGTAAAGCAGAAATGCATTGCAGACTCTACCATGGAAGCTGAGTACGTGGCGGCCTCTGAGGCTGCAAAGGAGGCTGTATGGTTCAGGAACTTCCTTTTGGACTTGGATGTGGTACCTAATTTTCCTAGGAGCTTGACAGTGTATTGTGATAACACTAGTGCTGTGGCAAATTCGAAGGAACCGCGAGATCACAAAGCAGCTAAACATATTGAACGTAAGTATCATCTCATATGAGGAATCGTAAAGCAAGGAGATATAGTTGTGGCTCACATATCATCAGAAGACAACCGGGCAGATCCTTTCACAAAGAGTTTGTCAGCCAAAGTTTTTGACAGGCATGTGGAAGCGATTGGAGTCAGATGGATGAACACATAGTTTTTTGTGTAATAGTGGATTAAATAAACACTGATATACTCATAGAATATTTTGAGTATAAGTGGGAAATTGTTGGTGTATACTGAAAATATTTATTTGAAGTATATACATTTATTTCTGGCATATTTTATTGAGAATCATTTAAATGTTTACATGTTGTCTAAATATTATATATTGTGAATAATCTAGTATCAAATAGGATACAGAAAATTAGATTATTAAATACGGTTTATATAATATAATAAGGTTCACAGCACAGGTGGAGTTAGACAATCCACTGGCATGGCTGTAGTATTATTTAGAATAGTTTATATTGACTATTAAATAATACTAGTATACTTTGTGTATATTGAACATGATCAAATTTATAATTGTTCCCTTATACTGATTAAGAAGGTGAACTAAGATTCTATGTTATTATTAATGCTTAGGTTCTTAATCCAGATATAGTAATTGACACGTGTATATTATTTACATGCTTTGATTTATATATGAAATAATTCTTTTGATTTATTTCATTATATTTTGGGTGATGAAATAATATATATGGTGAATATTATTTATTGAAGGAATCTCTGTCCTGATAATATTCGGGTTAATGATGTCCCCTTGAAAGCTCAAAAAGATTTAATTATGTGAAACCCTGCAGGTGGATTAATTCCGGCATAATTAAATAAAGGTTGAGTGGATGATCAAGGATAAAAGATATTAATTAAATGAATTATCAATAATTTATTTAATTAATGGACATGCGATATTTTAAACATGGGGAATTTAATAAGCAAATAATATTGGAACCGAATTAATTAATTAAATTACGGTATTAGGAAAGGTAGTGCAAATATTAATTCTTTAGTGGATTGAATTAATATTTAATTACATTGGGCTAGGCTCAAGATGTAATTAGAAGGCCCAACCTAATTGTCCATGATCCCTATTGTAGCCTATATATATTCCTATTCTCTTCTTGCGAGGGTTGGTCGGAAAAATTTTGTAGCCACCCAGGAGCAAGAAGAGAGGTTAACTTGAGAAGACGAAGGCCACACTTCGCTCAAGGGAATTTGGGAATACAATAGAAGAGCGTGAAATCAACCGTTAACAAGGTGACTTTTCTATTCGCACTCGTTAATTTAGTGTATCAAAAATCGCAGTGCCAAGATCTGACTGTCCCAACATTAAGATCTTTCTTAAAGTCTCTGCATATTAGCTTTAAAAGTCAATCTCTTGAAAATGCTAGAATAATATCTCAGATGTCAGAATTGAATAAAAGAAATGATCATCTAGAAGCTGAGTTACTCTTCATGGAAGAAGTACAAAATGAATGTGATAAGGCTAAGCACATGAAGCTAGAAATGGAATTTAAATGTATTGCACTTGAAAAGGAACTTAATGAAGCTAATGAGAAACTCAGAACCTGGACACACTTTGGAAAGAAAACACACGGTCTTATCACAGATAAGAACTGGAAAGAAGGTCTAGGTTATAAACCAGAGGACAAAAAGAAAAATAAAGGTAAAGTTGTTACTGCTGAAACAACTAAATCAGGAAGAGTTGTTGTGAATGAGTAAACAAATCCAAAAACCTATAGACATGTAATGGACAGAACAAAGACCAAATTAAAACCTGTCAAGTACGTGTATCCAGAAGATCCCAACTCTACTTTAGAAAAGGGATCTACTTCTACACAAAATTCTAAGTCTAAGTCTGTCAAAAATATAGGTCTTTTGTCTAAGAAACAACTCAGAGACAAAATCTGTGAAGTGAAAGATAGAGAGAAAACCACTACTGCTAAGAGGAATAGAAATGGTAAAATTGGAATAAACAAAGAGCATAATTATAAGTATATTCCAAATGCACCAAGGAAAACATGCTTTAATTGTGGTACTCTAATCATCTTGCTATTGATTGCAGGAGGAGTAAAAAGAAGGCTACTGTAGTTCCTAAGTTTGACATTAGGAATAGATCAGTATTTTATAAACCACAGAATCCTTGTTTTCACTGTGGCAGTAAATGGCATTCTATCTATACATGTGAAGAATACCATAGTTTGTACTACAACTATTATGATCCCTTGCCAAAATTTAATAAAAGTGCAAATTCTGGTAGAACAAAGAGTCTGAATACTAAGCATGCATCTGTTAATTCTGATAATGACAAAGCAAATTCTGATGGATTTAAATCTGACAGAACTGCTTTTGTTAAAAAGACTTCTGCAGGGTTAAATTGCATGCAAAAAGAACCCAACAAGTGTGGTTTCTTAAAAATTCTAACTGAGCTCTTTGTGTTTCTGATTGTAGGGTAAAAAGAAAAATGTGTTGGTCATGGATACTGGATGCTCTGTGCACATGACGGGAAACAAAACCTTGCTATCAGAATTTGAGGAGAAAGCTGGCCCAACAGTGTCTTATGGAGATGGCAACATTGGACAAACTTTGGGATATGGCAATATAATCATTGGAAATGTCATCATTGAAAAAGTAGCTCTGGTGAACGGACTCAAACACAATCTGCATAGTGTGAGTCAAATCACAGACAGAGGTTATCATGTCGACTTCAATGATACTCACTTTGAAGTGATCAGTAAAACATCTGGAAGGATCGTCTTGACTGGTCAAAGACGTGGTAACATTTATGAAGCCAATGTCTACACCAATACTGATGGTCCCTCAACATGTCTCATCAGTAAAGCAACAGTAGATGAAAGTTGGAATTGGCACAAGAAGCTTTCTCATCTCAACTTCAACAACATCAATGAGTTGGTTAAGAAAGATTTGGTAAGAGGATTACCAAAGGCGTTATATACTCCTGATGGACTCTGTGATGCCTGTCAGAAGGCTAAACAGAGAAGGACATCATTCAAGAGTAAATCTGAATCCTCAATTGATGAACCATATCACATGTTACATCTTGACTTGTTTGGACCAGTCAACGTTATGTCCATCAGTAAGAAGAGGTATACTCTAGTCATTGTTGATGAATATACTAGATTTACCTGGGTGTATTTTCTGCACAGAAAAGATGAAACAACTGAGATACTTTTGGACCACGTAAGACTCATTGAGACTGGCACAAAGTACAAAGTTAAGATACTAAAGAGTGATCATGGAACTGAATTCAAGAATTCAGTAATGGAAGAGTTCTGCAAATACAAAGGAATAGTTCAACAATTCTCTGCTCCTGGCACACCCCAACAAAATGGAGTAGTTGAAAGAAAGAACAGAACTCTTATTGAAGCTGGCAGAACAATGTTGGAGGAATCTAAACTACCTACATATTTCTAGGCAGAAGCAGTCAACACAGCATGCTACACTCAGAACATTACTCTAATCAACAGACATGGTGTCACTCCTTATCAAATGATTAAAGAGAAGAAGCCGAGTCTGAAACATTTGCATGTGTTTGGTTGCAAGTGCTTTGTTCTTAGACCTCATCCTGAACAGCTAGGAAAATTTGAAACTAAAGCTGATGAGGGCATTTTTATTGGTTATCCAACTTCAAGAGCCTTTGAAGTATACAACCTAAGAACAAGGATAGTCATGGAATCTATGAATGTTTCTTTTGATGATAAGAAGATAACAGGAATTGTTGAAGACTCACATGACAGTTTGATCTTTGCGAATGAAGCTACCAAGAATTCTGATAAAGTAATGTCAGATACTGATACTCCATCAGATCCTGATGGTCGACCAATGCCTGATGAAACACCAGTTACTGATGATGATTCAAATAATGCAAATGTTGAAGGGGAGCAACAGCAAAATACCATCAGTACTGAAACAACTCAAACATCAGGAGGAGAATCATCAGAAACAGATTCATGTGATAATCCTGACAGCAATTCAAGAGGAGATAGCACTATCTCAGGGGGAGCTTCTAATAATTCGAGTTCTTTTGAAGATAACACCAATCAAGGGGGAGCATCCAACTCAAGAAATGATTTACCATCAGCAAGGAAATGGACCAAAAGCCATACTTCTGATTTAATTATTGGGAATCCTGATGCAGGTGTTAAAACCAGAAGTGCAACACAAAATGAATGCCTCTATAATAATTTTCTATCAAAGGAGGAGCCTAAGAAAGTTGAAGTTGCACTCAAGGATGCTGATTGGGTTACAGCAATGCAAGAAGAACTGAATGAATTTAAAATAAACGATGTCTGGAAACTAGTACCAAGACCAAAAGGTAGATCAATTGTTGGTACAAAGTAGGTGTTCAGAAACAAGACAGATTCAGATGGCATTATTGTTAGGAATAAAGCAAGACTAGTTGCAAAGGGGTACTCTCAACAGGAAGGAATAGACTATGATGAGACTTTTGCTCCAGTTGCAAGGCTAGAAGCCATCAGAATTTTTCTGGCATATGCAGCTCATAAGCAATTCAAAGTTTTCCAGATGGATGTTAAAAGTGCTTTTCTGAATGGAGAATTGGAAGAGGAGGTATATGTTGAACAACCTCCTGGTTTCATTGATCCTAAATATCCAGACATGGGGGAAGTTGAAGAAAAAAAATTCTTCTTCTTCCTCCTTCTTGGTTCGGCCGAGAGCTTCCAAGGGAGAGAGAGAGAGAGAGAGAGAGAGAGAGAGAGAGAGAGAGAGAGAGAGAGAGAGAGTTTTTGTGTTTTGGTTGGTGTTTGAAATGAGATGTATTGTGGTTGGTGTATGGATGTGTGTATAATATGTCACATGTTTCCACTCTAGGGTTAGTAGACTAGGCATGCACCATGCTTCCTTGTCTCCTAGGTTGTAACACCATCCAACTAGTCACTATTCATGGTTACTTTATGCTTTATGCTTTTTGCTTTCTAGTTCATTTCCTAACTAGCTAGTTACATGACACTTGCATGCTATATCCTTCCTTGTATTATTATTTCTCCACCAATGGTTGTCACTTAATCCTTAATTCATATCGTATCATAGTTAATTCCTCGTAATAATATTTAATTGCGTAGAGATTTCCCTCGTAATTCCTTAAGTACTTAATTGTGTAAATTCCTCGAATATCCATAACTCCTTGTCATAATCCCTTAAAAATCTTTTAATATTCTAATAACTCTCAAATCCCAAGTTTTATAAATCTTACTAGCAGTAGGCCTCTTGCCTTCAACAATCTTCCCTTTTTCTTTCACAGTGAATATAACAACATGGATTTCCAGATAATCAATTCCATTACATAATATAGGTGACTCAAAAGGTCCCTAACTCACAATGTCATAAGCTTTTACACATTCAAATATTACAAAAATCAGGATTCTTACACTCATCTCAAAGTTCATCTGAAGACAACAACTATTCTGGCAAAAGGGCTGAAGGATGAAATTAATTCTGTCAAGAGTGATAATGAAAAATTTCATTCTCGGTTTATTAAGGATTATTCTGAAATTGCCACTGCTAAACAGCTTCAACGTTTAAGCACTGCCTTCACCACAAGGATGGATACCTTGGAAGATAAGGTTGTCACTATGTCCTCAAGAATGACAAATATTGAAGATTCTCTACAACTTATCTTATCCTTATTGACTTATCCTGATGATGCTACTGATGTCAAAAAGGGGGAGAAGGTAGTCAAAACAAAATGCACACCTAATCTAGTTGTAAGAAAGGATGATGATACTTCTGGAAATGATGGTGGTGCTTAGTCACATGTACCAGGAACCTCTGATGCTGCTTTGGTAACAAGGAGAAGTCAGTCACAAACTCAAACCAAGCGGTCAACTCATGTTTCTGAATCTGGGAAGAAAACAGTAAGAATAATGGTGCAATCTCAAATCCTGACAGAAGAACAATTTTTGTCATCTAGTCAAAGTCAAAGGCAAACACTTCCTACAATTCTTGAAGGTGATGAAGATTTGCTAATTACTGATGTAGAAGATGCTCCTCATCTTTTTGAGAAGATTACTACTGGGACAGGTGATAGTGAAATTGTATATCACACTAGTGCTAAGGTTCATCAGTATCATGCTGAGAAGGCACTTGCTTTAACTTCTGAAGAAAATCCAAATATGACTACTGATGAGATCTTAGAAGAACAAAACAGGATTCTTGAGGAGATTGATAGACAAAAAGAAGCTCCTGCTGCAAGAAGAGGAAGAGGCAGAGGAGATAGAAGAAGATGAAGAGGAAGAAAGCCTACTCAAACAAGTTCAAGAAAGACAAGGTCTGGTGGAATAATGATTGAGGAGATACCTGAAGATTCTCAGAAAGTAAAGAAGAAGAAATCTCCGTTACTTCTTACATTGACTCCAGATAACAAATTTAATTTACCTGAAGAAGCTGCTGATGAAAGACCTCAGTTAGCTAGAAAAGGTAAAGTTACTGTGAGGACTACTCAATCTGCTGTTCCTGATTTTGATGAAGCTGAAATCTTGAAAGAACTTGAAGTTATGATTCTTGCTGATGTGGTTGAAATTCACAATCTGGAAGTTGATGAACAAGAAAAGGAGGCCAGAAAAAGAGCAAAAGATACTGAGGTTGAAGAAACCAGAAAGTACTTGGAAGATCTGGCTGGTTCAAATAGATTGTTGTGGTATGATCGAAATAGACTTGTTCCAGAACATCGACAGAATGATACACCAGTAATAGGAAAGAAAAGCAAGAATTGGAAGAACAGAGTAAGCAACTATAGAAAACCAGTTGTTTTCAAATCTGTTGGAGTAATTACTGGACCTTCACTGTTTGATGAATCTTCATTGGTTGCTAAAGTTGAATCTGCTGAATCTCTGCCACTATGGACGAGTATTCAATCTGGTTTGAGGGGTTTAGAACCTGGAACAAGAGGAGGTATTGGATTTCGTAATGCAGAAGTTGTTTTTATATCTCAAACATATCAACATTTTCTTGTTAAGAGGATTGGTGATGAACTAACCGTTGATGATCATTGGGAACTAGAATCTGTTGCTATTGTTTCTTGCAATGTGGACTCAAAGAAGATAGATAAATTGCTGTATTTCATGAAAGACAAAAGTGTCAAGAAGCTGTCTATTCATGAGGTGTTGTGCAAATCATCAAAAGAGTTAAAATATGTTCTCTATTTGCTTGAAAATAGACAGATCCCTGATAAAGAAGCCAGTGTTTACAATAACTGGTGTACCATGATCTTCAGAACAATCAAGTCCAGATATTTAGAAGGAGGATCAAGGTATGATGGTAATTACACTCCCATGTACTTGAATACAGAAGGACAAGAAGTTGAAATGCAAAAGGGTTCAGCTGTTAAAGAAGTGATATTTTATCAAGAACAATTGTCTCTGAATTCTAGTGGAAGAGATCTTGGATATTTACTGTTGGGAGAGTTAGATTTACCAAGAAGCACAATTCAGAATCTCAGAGCTGGAATCTTTCAGATTGGTAAAGGTGATGAAGAACTCAGAAATCTGAAGAAAAGGTTAATTCAAATTCTCTGTGATAAAGAAGAACAGTTATTATCAAATTTCTTGCAGATGAGTAATTTCTTTGTGAGAATTTCTGAGACTAAGCCTGAGGATTTTTTGTAATATTTTGTTTTGAGTTTTTGACATCACTGAATCAAGGAATTTGTGCTTTATTTCATAAAGTACAAATTGGGGGAGATTGTTAGATATTGATTCAAGTGATGATCAAGATCTGGACTACTGATCAGATATTGATGCTGACAACATCAGTATTGCACCGTCAGGATTGTGTTATCATCAGGATTGGAAGCTGATCAGGATTTCATGAGGATATACATCGGTCCAGGAATCTAGAAAGATTGACATGTCGGTTCCTGATTTATAGGAATGCAGCTATCATTCAAGATATGTATTAAGAAATGTATGTAATTGATTTGATATATCTTGTAATTGATAGTGTATCTGTGTACTGTATATAAACACAGTTTAGGTTTTACTTAATAGTAATCGCTTACACAAATTATCTTGTAACCTAGCAGCTCTCAAGAACATAAGAATTTCTTGAGAGAGTTTGTAACAGTTTTATATCAGAGTTAATAAAGCTGTTATATATTCATACTTGTGTTATTATTTCTGTTTAAGTCGAAAATCTTTTACAATTGTATTCAACCCCCCTTCTACAATTGTTAATTACTGGGCAACACTTTTGGCCCTTCAAGTTTGCACATTTATACCCATAAAGCCCTACCGTTTTAAAGCGTTCTTTTTCGCCCCTCCAACTTCAAAAATGTACCTTTTAGCCACAAAATCGTCGCCTTTTTCACACAAAACCGTCGTCTTTTAGAAGGAATAGACGACGGTTTATGGCAAAAAGGTACATTTCTGAAGTTGGAGAGGCGAAAAGGAACACTTTAAAACTGTAGGGCTTTATGGGTATAACTGTGCAAACTTGAAGGGCCAAAAGGTCATTAAGCCTTATTATTTTTGTTTATGCAACTTCGGATTTCATTTTACTTTCTCAAAATTCAGCCCCCAAAATATTCGAGGGGTCACACATCGGCTTCGGGTGGATTTGTTACGCCCTTCCCGAAGGCGTTTGACTGGTGCCTTGAATATTGATCCTTTTGCGGGATGTTTTGTTCCCGAATTGTGAGGCTGATACTTATCATCTCGAGATGCTTATCTTAATTCGATTTAACTTAAAGGATTTAAATAAACGTACTTGGAACAGTATTGCAATAAATCTGAAAAAATGTATTAAGTCCAATACGGAGAAAATTGATAACAGTAGGTGTTTTCCATTGATAATCATTTGGAATAGGGTGTACACATGCTATTTTAGGGAATTAAAATATAACTGAAGTAAAATACTGAATAAAACTGAAAAGCAAGCAAAATTTCTAACTAGAACCTGAAAGGGCCCGAAGTGGGGCTGATAATATTTTTGTAGACGGGTGGCATGCCAAGTGTTTTTTAAGGGGTTTCCGTTGGAATCCGCCAATTTATAAGGCCCTGTTCGAATGACCTCAATAATGGTGTAGGGTCCCTCCCAGTTCGACATCAGTTTCCTTTGCTTCGTTGGAATTGAGGTGGCCAATTCCCTTAATATTACTAGATCACCCACTATGAAAGTCCGCTTCTTAATGCCTGATTCATAGTACTGGGCGGCTTGGAGTTGATACCTCAAGTTCCTCTGGTGTGCAGCTTCCCATTCCTCCTCCGGAAAATCCACATTCACCTTTAATCCGAACTCGTTTGCATCCATGCTAAAGACTTCTGTTCGGTAGGATTCCAGACCGACTTCAACTGGGACCAGGGCATCTGTCCCGAAGGCTAATCGAAAAGGGGTTTACCCCGTAGATGACTGAGGGGTGGTTCAATAAGCCTACACACAATACCCACGAGAGTTCCTCCACCCAAAGCCCCTTTGCATCACCTAAGTGCTTCTTGATTCCATCAAAGATAATCTTGTTGGTCACTTTAATCGCCCTATTTCCCCCGAGATGGCAAATTGAACTGAACTTTTGCTGAATTCCAAAATGCGCTAGAAATATCTTGAATGTTCTCCCAATGAATTAGGTCCCGTTGTCCGACACACAAAGCTTCGATCTCCCGAACCTGAGAATGACTTGCTCCAACATGAATTTCTTTGCTAATTCTTTGGTTATAGTAGTTAGTGGCTGGGCTTCCACCCACTTGGTCATGTAATCAATCACCACGATATAGTATTTGGCTTGTTTTGTGCTTGTTGGCAAGATGCCAACGGTATCAACAACCCACAAGGAGAAGGGGATTGGGCTCAGGACCGAAGCCATTTCTTCAAGGGGGCTACTATGGTACACTGTGTGCTGAATAGATGGCATCATTTGCACTTCTTTGCATACTCGACTATGTCCGCCCTTAGGGTTAGCCAATAGAACCCCTGCCTTAAAATTTTGAAGGCTAATGACCGTCCGGCTAGATGCTCTCCATAAATTCCTTCGTGCATTGTCTCGAGGACCAACTATTGTTCATCGGTATCAAGGCAACGAAGTAAAGGTTCAGTGGCAGATATCCTATACATCTTTCCCCCACGAGGGTGTAGCTTGATGCCCTGTATTTTACTTTTTTGGCTTCTTTTCGGTCTAGAGGTAAAGTTTCTTTCTCCAGGTATGCCCTAATCGTAGTCATCCAGTTGATCTCTTGGTGTATTTCCATAAACTATCTCTTGTCAACCAAAGGATTATTGACTTCGATTAGGGGTGAAATGAACCGAGTCGAGCTGAACTTTATTTATGTTCATGTATCGTTTGTTAAGAAATTCTCGAACTCGAGCTCGAACTTGAATCGAGCCAAAAAATGTGTTTGAGTTCGGTTTGTTAAGAAAAAATGTTGTTCGTGAACGATTCACGAACAACTCATGAACATGTCTCATGAGCTTGTTCACGAACTTTTACTTCGAACAACTCATTAACCTTGTTCACGAAATTATACTAACGAATAAATCTTCAATATTTGAGAAACATATTCTTATTAATTTTTCACGAGAAACTTGTAGTATACTTAAAAGTTGACTCATTTTTTGTAATTCTTAAAAAAATTATCAATTTTCTTACAAAATAATATAAATTAAGTTAAATACATATATTGTAAATTTAAAATATTAATGATCATTTCTGTCATCATAATCATACAAAAATACTAGTTTTTTTACATAGAATCTATAAAATATCAGTCATAAAAATATAATAGTCTTCTTACATATAAAGTACAATCTTATATGTAAATTTTGACATAGATTATACATTTGCTATATTATCTCCTGATATTCTAATTAATGGTGTAAAATTAATAAGAGTTTCGAGAATATAACCTAATAATCAACATATATTCTATATAGGAGAACTTCATTATTGGTCAAAGGGAATGTTAACCTGATAGCCTAACAAATCTCGAATCCGTTTGGATTGGACAAGATTAACCCCGTAAGAACCCAGATTTTGGTAGGAATTAAAACTTTTATTATGTATTGGAGTATGAATGAATAGTGGTTACGACTGCAGTGTATCAGCGGTTGAAAGAATGAATAGTGAATGGATTTGGATTCAAATGTTTATATGCCAAGAATAGGGCAGTTGGTTGACAACTTAGATTAGAATAATCTATCACCTAGAGAGTAAGCTATGGTATCCCGATAGAGGAAGTTATTCTCATGTCATCCAAATCGATATCTGGTAGCTCATATCATCCAAATCGATATCTGTTATAAGTCTAGTGGTTCCGTAAAAGGGTTAAGGAACGCTCGGGAAAGCGCGAGAACATTTTTCTAATTATAAGAATTAAAGAGAAAATATGCAATGAATAGTGTTTTTGGTGGAAATTGGAATATTATCAGACGACGCTGTATAGGAGTATTCAGAACGGATTTCTGAGTTCGTATCAATGACCGATAGGCAATATAAGTGTATGTAAACGATATCAGATTCAGAAAAATAGCACTTTTATTTTCTCTGAGATTTTCCTAGACACTGAAGGATTTAAGGATTTAATAAAGAGATTTGAGGAATTTAAATTCAAGAATTATAAAGGAGGATTAAAGATGTTACCAAAAATATCAAGGAGGTTTCCGGTAAAACCCTAACAAGAAATACTTGAGATATTCCTCTGAACGATCAATGGAATTGAGCAATAACCGGGCAAAGAAACAAGTAAAGAACCAAGGAATGAGCATGTGCATGTGATGGAGGAAGGAACTAGTCAAGTTGCCAAGAAACCAACTCCATTGGAAACAAACTAAACTAGTTGGCATGAGGGTGCGTTATAAGACACCAATACATGACCACATGGAAGCATAACCTTAACCAAGCTTATCAAATACTCTTTACACAAGAACCTAGGAGCATCAAGTGGCTATACATCTGATCCAAGTCCATTGCTTACATCATTTATATCATAGTTTAATGAGTCAAAGTGGATCAAAAAGAGAGAAAATATCAAGAGCAACCAAGAACACCAAAACTGCCCAGCTTCTGTCCAGCAGGAAAAACGGGTTCAAAACCATAGCTACCAAGATTCAAATTTGATGTTCTATAACATAAAACAAATCTTATGAAGATCCCAAGGTGTGGTAAAAATTTGAGCACCAAACTCTTATTTTTCGATTTTATATGAATTTTACAAAGTGACAATGAATAGTAACTTTATGATTTTCATGTTTTGTTTTCTTGATTGTATGGCTTCCAAAGGATGTTCTAAGCAAGGTTCAAAATTTGTGAGGCCTTAATATCATTCTTAAGCTTCAAATAAAGGTATAATCCTTGAACCCCCTTTGATGAATCATGGATTTTGGATGAGTTTTGGTGATGATGTTGTTATAAGCATGTTTACATGATTATGTAGTTATTCTTAGTAGTTATTGAGTCATGATTCAAGTTCTTGATGAGTTGAGGTGTTCTTGACATATGATGGGTTATAATTGATGAGAAGCTTGAGTTCTTGGTATGCCCAGTGTGACTTGGTTGTTGTTATAAATTTTGGAAAACGTGTAAACATAGCCATCGTAATGCCAAAATTTCGTTAATCCTTAGAATTAGTGCATGAAAATAGCCATAATTCTCTGACCTTAATGATTATATGGAATGACCTTATAGATCTCGAGTCATAGATCGTTTGAGCGCAAGAATCGAAAAAAAGGGCTTACGGTTTAGGAGATATGGCCGATTTAGTGAAAGTCGTTAGAAACCATAAGTGCGAGTTTGTAACTGAAATTGAACCCCCTTAACATGAATAATTCAGTGGCGAATCTTGATAATTAAATATTAAAGATCATAAGGAAGGTGAGGGAGAAAACCTCATGTCAAAAGGATCATTTTCGATTTTATAAAAATGTTCGAATCGAGGTTAAGTACGAATGAACCCCTTAAAAGGACAGTTGGTTATAACTTTGGAAAACCACCTAGAAATCGATCAATCAAATCTTGAGGTATAATCTTTGCTAATAAACGACCGACCTTAGAACTTATACGACCTAAGTGCATACCAAGTGTAAGTGTAATGACATGCCTTAATAACGAACAAGTGTCGGATCATAGAGGTGATAATAAGAGTACACCAGAGGGTGCATAACGAGATAACTTGAAAACGTGTTTTAACCTAAGTGAAGTATATACTTAACCTTCCAAAGCGTTAAGTGACTAATCTCGGATATTTGATTATTTATAGATCACCGGACTGACCCAGCACACACTATCCCTACCAGATTACCAGGCAAGTTTCCAATACTTTGGAACTGTTGTTGTGATAATATATATGATTGATTGTTGTTATACATATGCCATAGCATGCATGCCTGCTTTCAAATTATATTGTGATACTTGTTCCATGATTTGATGTTGGCTTATAAGTTAGATACGAGATATACTAGTTATAATCAAGATATTGCTAAGACCCTTAGTGAAGGGCATATGATCTCATTCTTCTAATATAGACCGGGAGTCAGTACTTCTTGATATATTGTGATTATTTTCTGAGGAAAATATTTAAGTAAATATTTTTCCATTACTTATTTATTAAATATTATTTGAATGTTCATTCGAGATTATTTATTTAATGAATATTATTTTGAATATTCATTTGAGGTTATTGATTTAGATGAATATTACTTTGGAATATTCATTTGAGTTTATTTATTTAATGAATATTATTTGGAATATTCATTTGAGCTTTATTTCTGTAAGGTATATTATTCTGAAAACCCATTTAAGGTCTTACTTATTTATTGAATATTATTTAGAATATTCATTCGAGGAATTATTTATTTAATGGATATTTTTTTATATACTTATTGAGGGTTATTTATGAGCAATATTTTATATTAAGAATATTCTGAAAATGTTTATGAGTTAATAAATATTCTTTGAATATTTATTTAATTCTTTTAACTAGTTTTAAAATATATTATTTTATTCAAATATTATCTTCGACCTTCAAAAATTATGTAAAATATTTCTGAGTCTTATTATGACTATTTTTATCAAGGGGAGGTTCCCAAGATTCTATTTTTCATTTAAATCTATCTTCCAAATTATAAGGGAACCTTTCTTGAGAGCTGTTATGTATATTGTGTGACTGCTCGGTCATAAATCTTTTAAAACTATTCTTTTCACTCGCAACTTGGTTGCTATTTATCAAGACGAGTCTCTGTGTTACTTCTTTATCGTTCGAGGGGTAAGATTGTTGGAACAAGTCAATATCCATTAACAAGCAACTACTTGGGAAATATTGGTGAATTTTCCTTTCCCACTAGATACGACTACTTTTTGGAGTCCTATCAACAAGTATTACACTTGGGAAAGGGGGACGAGCTTTACGTTTCAGAGTCATGGATTTATTTGAACTAGGAGTATTTGTATAATGTGTAAGAGGCTGTGGAACAGTCCATCATTGAAACTGGTATAAGAGGCTGTGGGACAGTCCATCCTGGAAATAGAGTCCGAGTGGCGCCGGCCCCGACTAAGCCCAAAGATGGCTAGGGAGATCCGGCGTATGGTGGTGTCCATATGTTCTTCCTTCTACATGTAGAGAAACAAATTTTCAGATGCACGACCTGCGACTGATCATCGTAAGGTGGTGTCATCCGGCGCGATATACTCCAGCATTGGTTCATCATCCATATCTATTTATTTTTTGCAACATGAAGTATCACTCGTGTTGACAGGGTTTGAAAACTGTTTAGAACTAAAAGTACTCTGAAATACCTCGTAACTCCATCCTTTATATTATATTGGCACTATGTTCGTTAATGCATGGCATATGGTTTCAAAGGTATCTTGGAATCGTTATATATTATTGTTCAGTTATATATTACTTTTGGTGGGCTATTCCTCACCCTTGCTTTATTTATTATATCACAAGAACAGCTAGATCTGATGGCCTGCACAAGGCGCACTCAACGCAATCAGGTGACAGCCGTCAGAGGGTTACTCGCTGATATCATAGCTACCATTGCTGAGGAGGAAGCTATTGGTAGGCTAATTGTTAGCTCTTGAGTATCCGATGTAATGACTAGTATGACTTATGTAAATGGATGGCAAAGAGTATGTAAGTTAAATTGTAATTCTTTTGGGTTGTAATAACTCAAACTCATGATTAATAATATTTGATAGTTACTCTGATTTCATCTCTGGGACTATAACAGGTGTGTTTTATGTTGTTGTTTTGGGTCAGAAGGTTGTAATTTAGTTTATGTTGGTTTTGTGGATGGAAATTGAGTCCGTAACGACCGGATCCCCGACCCCGGATCTGGGGCTGTTACAAACCCTGCTCCACACTTCAGTTCAATGACCGAACCATCTACAAATAACTTCCATTTTCCTGGGATTCGAAGCAACTACTCTTCAAGAGTGAGGTCCTTCGGGCCGGAGAAGGAACATTCCACAATGAAATCTGCTAGCACCTATGCTTTGATCAAAGTCCTCGGGATGTACTCCAAATCATATTTGCCCAACTCAATGGACCATGCTATTACCCTTCTCGAGACTTTCGTCCTTGTCAGAACTTTCTTGAACGGCTGGTCGATTACTACTTCCACGGTTCGACCTTGAAAATAATGTCATAATTTTCGGGTGGCCATCACCAACCCATAAGCGAACTTCTCGGCATTCGAATATCTGGTCTCTGCATCCTTCAGCATGAGAGACACATAGAGCACCGGGTGTTGGTTTTTCTCCTGTTTCCTAACTCACACTACCCCCAATGTTCAGTCGCTTAATGCCAAGTGCATCTATAGGGTCTCCTTCGGATCAAGTCTCATTAAGAGGGGTACCTTGGTGAGATATTCCTTGACTTCCTCAAAGGCTTTCTGGCAGTTCGGTTCTCACTCAAAATTCTTGGATCCCCGAAGTACCTCAAAAAATGGGAGTGCTTTCTCAGCTAACCTTGATATGAATCTTCTTAGGACAGCTAATAGATCAGTCAGCTTCCGAATGTCCCAAATGGTTTTTGGTGCTTCCATATCCACGATTGCCTTAGTTTTCTCTGGATTCACTTCTATCCCTCGGGTACTAATCATGTATCCCAGAAATTTCCCACTTGACACTCCGAACGTACATTTGTTCAGATTTATCTTCATGTTGTTCTTCCTTATTGTTTTGAAGTAATCCCTCAAATCTTAGGCATGATCCCTAAATAGGGACTTTACAATCATGTCATCCTTATAGCATTCCATGTTTCTTCCGATCATTTTAGCAAAAATCTTGTTGACCACTCTCTGGAATGTGGCCCCTGCATTATTATGGCTGAAGGGCATCTTAATGTATACGTAAGTTCCTTTCGGAGTGATGAATGCTGTCTTGGGAATGTCCTCAGCATTCATGGCTATATGATGGTAGCCTGAAAAGGCATCTAGAAAGGTAAGTATCTGTGTCTTGTAGTGGCATCATTAAGCTGTTCAATGCTCGAAAAAGGGTAATGGTCCTTCAAGCATGCTTTATTGAGATTTGTGTAATCCATGCACATCCTTCACTTGTTGTTTGGCTTCTTCACCACCACCACATTAGCTAGCCAGTCGGGATCTTCAATTTCCTCCATAAAATTGGCTTCCAACAGCTTCTCCACTTCGGCTTCAATGATTTTTTGTCCCTCTGAGGAGAAGGTTCTTTTCCGTTGCTTGACTGGTTTGTGCTCGGGCTTGAAATTAAGACAATGCTTCGTCATCTTGAGATTCAAACCAGGCATATTCATGGTACTGCCACACTGCGTCAATCACTTTCTTCTTCAAATCGGAATCCATGCTCTTGCCTATGTGAACCATCTTTCCTGAATAGCTTGCATATAACTCCACCTCTTGAGTCTCGCCTGTCGGTTCGGCAATAGGGCTAGACAGGTCGGCCCAGAATTTCTCCTGCTCAATGTTCCTTGCTTGGTGACTGCCACTTGCTTTGCCCTTGGCCCTCTTCCTTTTACCTCACTCGGCAACTTCAAAACTCCTCTTTCTCTAGATCCTCTTTGCCTAAAAGAACGGATAAAGTAATCGTACCTTCAATCGGGACGGGATGGTTTCCAAAACCATAAAGAGGAGCTTCGTGACAGGGCTCCAGTTGTTCGCTTCCCAGGTTCATTTTGCTGTAATTCCAATGGTAAAATATGTTTACCAAACTTCCCCCATCAACTACTACCTTCAAAATCTTGTTCAGTCCAATTACAGGATTGATGATCAAAGGGTCTTCATGGGGCCATATCACGTCTTCATAATCATCCTCAGTGGAGGTGATCGATCTGGATTGCTTGGTCGTCGGGTTGTCAAAAAATTCGAAAAATCCGATATTCGTATGAAATATTGTAATCGTATTTGAAATAAATCGAATATTATCCGTATTCGAAATAATCTGATATTATTCGTATTCGGATCCGACAATTTTGGATACGGATACGAATATAGGCACATCCATATCCGATAATATCCGAATCCAAAATTATACATATATATTATAAATTTTACATTTACATTTATATTCATATTCATATAATTTTGAAATTATTATGTTCTTTATTCATCAAATAATGTATTTATATGAGATAAATATATTTGCAAACATAATATAGGTTTATATTTATATAAATATCATATAAATTCAATATTTTAAGAATAACAAAAATATACATAAAAAGTTATATTGAAATAATTTAATTTAAAATAAAAAAATTAAACATGTCCAATTAAAATTAATTTTTATGTAGTTTTAGGCATGTTAAAAATCTATTTATTATTATTAATTTTTAATTTTTTGAATTAAAAATTCAGTTTAAAATAGAAAAATTAGACTAAAAAATCTGATGCGGATATTATCCGGATCTGGATAGTATCCGTCGAATTCGGATTCGGATATTTTTTTAAAAATATTTTTGGATTCGGATACGTATTCAAATTTTCAGATTCGGATTCGAATACAGGTAGATCTGTATCCGAAATATCTATATGACAGCCCTACTTGGCTGAATTATTTTGGTACAGGTTGTACACCTGCTTAGCATACTTCTTCTTAATAGTCTTGCTGCTTCGGTCTAAAGTGCTCCCTCCAGAGATGGTTTTGACTTCGCCCCCGTATCTCTCCCTTTCTTCGGGTTTCGGCCCCAACTTGCTCCTTAAATCTTTCACAAACTAATTCAGTTCTCCAGCCTTGATCATCTTCTCAATCAACTTCTTAAAGTGGTAGCATTCATCGGTGTTGTGACCCTTGTCCTTGTGGTAGTCACAATACTTGTTCTCATTCTTCTTGTAATCAGGCATTTTCAGCCTGGCTGGGCGAACAAACCTTGGCTTGCCCTTCATTTCATGGAGAATCTTCGAGATAGGTGCATTCAGGGGAGTAAACATCGTATTATCTCTATCTCTTCTTCGTTTAACTCCTCGATCAGGCCTGGTGTCAGTTAGCCTGCTTTTTATGTCCCCTCTATTCCATCGATCATCGTTTCCTGAACCTTCATGCTTTTTACTCTCCTTATATTCCCCGATAGATTCCAACTTCTCTGATGGTCTCTCCCCTCAAGTATATATCATTCAAAGATTTAGGTGGTACGTCATAAAGAAAGGATCGAAGCTTTTACCTTTTTTAGGGTCCAAACCGGAAACAAGGAATCTAGCAGCTTTCACCTTATCCAGATTGGTCACCATCCTAGCCCCCTCCTTGAACCTCACCAAGTAATCCCTCAGTTCTTCTTTCGGCCTCTGTCTGCAATGGATCAGGGCCTCCGTGTCTTTTTCCCTTCGGTAAAGGTGGGAGTAATGCCTTAAAAACTTTCTATTCAACTGGCCCTCTTAGGTATGTTTTAAACATTTTGCATAGCATTGTGTCATAACGTCCCATCCCGATCATCAATGACTCATATTTCTCACAATGGTCTTCGGGGTCGCCCCTACCATTGAACTCATGCATCTTCATGAATTGTCTCCCTAGTGGTGATCGATACTACTTAATTTACTTCGTCACCCTGGGCTCATGGCTAATTTTTCGTTCGCCAAACATGGCCTTGTTCATCTGGCATATGCTATCTATTATGTGGGATCCTGCGTCCTCCGAATCAGTGGAGACGACTACTTTTGACCTGGACCTGAGAGTACGATTCAGAGCCCCAACACACTTCTTGATCGTCTCTCATCCTTTTCTCCCTGTGGGTGCCTGAGATCGTCATATGGACCTCTTCGGCTTCCAATGCTTCCTAAAGCGCTTTCTCCTGAAGCTCAATTTCTTCCCTCTACAACTTGAGGGTTCGCAGTCTCAAAGTATCAGCTTCCTTTCTCTTCGCTCATAATTGGGCTTCCTTCTCCGCCTGTCCGTCCTTTCTTCGAGACCAACTCCTCCCTCCATTTGTTAAGCATCGCCTTCTGCTTTTCTGGGGTATGGATGAGACACTCCTCACTTTCGGATTCAAAGTTGAGGACTCGGGACAACAGCGAAGTTGAGTGAGAAGCGCCTGGGCGGGGTGGATCGGAAACCCAGGGGTCGACCTTTGTTATCAGATGACATAGTTTGGTTTAATCACAGATTACTTGAATGTGTCACAACATACTTGTTGGAACCAGTTTTTTGCGGACGAATGGATCGTGCCCTTTAGTCTACCTGCAAAAAGAAGAATGCAAGGGATTGTCCCCCCCCCCCCGATTCACCTCCGGTGTGAGAATAAGTTAAACTGGTTTTGATTAAGTAGGAAAAGCGTACAAGTGCATATGTTTTCTGTGTAAATAGTGAATTAACTGCAAAACCTGATGTTTGTTCGTTCATACGTCCCCGTCGAGCGGGGGCGATGAATCAGGAATTCGTTAGTGGAGAACGTGTCCCACGTTTTGAGGAGAGGGTGTAACTGCTTTGATACGGTCAATTACTCAGAATTGGGCTTGGTTCCTTTAGGCTTCCTTTATATGTCCCGTAGTGGGCCTTCGGCCTAGTCCAGTAAGGTGGGGCCTTCAACAGTTCTTTTGGAAGTAGAATGAGTGTTTAAATATATAGAGGAGACATATAATTATATATTTTTTATAAAAGTTAATTACACTTCTATTAGGAAAATTTATTCATAAATTCAATACTATTCTCATAGAAAAAAAAGTCTTCGTATTTAAAAAGAAAAGAATTGATGTGTTAACATACTAAAAGAACATTTTCATGCGGGAACCCTAAATAAATACAGAGTATCTATAATATAAAGAGAAAATAAGATGTATTTTCATTTTTAAAACTCCATAAGTTTTAGAAAGTTTGGAGAAACAAAAAATTGGAATTCACTCTATTTTTAGGTTTTGAATTTAAGGGAAAAAATTGTTGTATAAGATAAGTATCAACAATAATATATAATGAAGTTTGAATTTCGATCCCAAATGAAAGCGGCTCGAAATGTGTTTAACGGGAAGACGACTCATTATAAAAAATTGTATTAACTATTAGAATTTGATATTGATGTTATAAATTTTTTTTTAGGATTCAATTTTTATGGATAAACATTGTTATGTAAAAGTTAGGGTATTAATTAATAGAAGATAAATGTAGTTTGATTTTTTTAGAATTTTAGGATTTTAAAAAATAATAACTAAAAAACTACTCCCTCTATCACTCTCGTTTATTTACGTATGAGTTGCGCACGAAGGTTAAGAAAAAGTGTAAAATAGTAGTGAAAAGTAAGAAAAGTGAGTAAAGTGTAATATAGCTATTACACATTGTTAACTTGAATAACTTGTAGAAGGGGGGGTTGAATACAAGTTATATAATCGTGCCTGATTTTTGCTTGATTAGATGAACAAGAACAAACGAATAAATCAAACTTTGTTTGTATTAAATAAATCAAATACAAACTCTACCAAAGGTGTACAATACCTTTAGCAGCTGCTGACAATACAAATCTCTCTCTCTGTTTGTTTCGAACTCTCGAATACAAACCTTATACAGAGCTTCACACGATATGCACTCTAAAATTCACAATTCACTCTTTTACAATGATATAGAGAGAGTATTTATAATGCTACCTATCAACTAATAACAGAAAGTAATGATTTATACATGACAATGTTCTACCGTCCAGTTGATAGTTTCCATCAATAGAAAATTCTTTCTTTCATGATATCTTCTTGCTTGTTCTTCAAAACAACGATCCTGTTTTATAGCACTTGCCAGTTTCTGTAGCATCCATAATGACATCATCACGACTGATATTAGGATTCCACCTTGCATCAGGATTCGACATCCATCAGTATTTGACTTGGCGTATCAGGATTTGATCTCAGTTCCTGACATGTAGTCCTTGATGCACTGTTGTTCCTGACTAAACTTTACAGATTACTGTCTAGCACATATATCCTATACAGAGTACTAAATCCTTTTTAATATCAGGATTTACAAGAAGTATAAGCAAAATTCTATTCTCAACATCACAACTTATGAATTATTCCTAACAATCTCCCCCTATTTATGCTTTAGAATCTGAAGCATAAATCTAAGTTGTAGATGTCAAAACATATAACAATACAACCAGAATAGAATTTATGAATTTAAGATCATGAAGTTAAGTACCTCATTCTTCAGATGTAGACATGTATCTAGTACTTAAAAGAAGGAATTCAACTATTTGATGCTTCTTTTCCTTTACCACTTCCATGATGAAATTTACCACTCCTTTCACCCTTAGTTCTTCTCCCAGTCTGTTTATCTCCCCAGACTGTTGTAGTTGTTGTCTCTGAATTGTCTTTATCTCCCCCTTTTTGACATCAGCAACATTAATTTCAAGAGATTCAGTAACAGAACAAATGAGATTCATCTGAACTGCTTGACTGTCCATAATAGTGACTTGGTTATCTTCAAGAATCTGAAGTCTCGATTGAATATCACTTTGAGATTTCTGAATGTCCTGTAGAATTTCAGAATTGACTTCAATGTTGGAAGTGCTTGTTGTATCTTCAGACTTAGATGCAGAAATAACCTTATCTTCAATCCTTGTACAAGAAGTTGCCTGTATAGAATGATATTCAAGTAATAATACTTAAGTAGAAGTACAAACATTTTCATCTTTCTGATCTGAAGCTGAAGTATGATCATCCTGTTCTTCACCAGTATTCTGTGTACTAACATCTACAAATCCCGACTCCTCCTTAGATTGATCAGATACTGTTGATGTCTCAATTCTAGCTGATATTGGAAGTACATACAAAGGAATACTAGGATCATTAGGAATATCTTCTGGTACTGGTTGAGTAGAAGTTTGCCTTAGCCTTTCACCTCTTCTGTTGATGATTCCTGCAAGCCTTTCTTTCTGTTTCTGAGCTTTAACTTCTGGCTTTGCATTGTGATGTGCTAAGTCATTCTTCTCATACATCTTGATAAAAGAATAAGTACCAGCATCCATACCAAGATTTTCAGACCAAGATTCAGGAAAAACCTGATCCCAGAAATCAAACGATGGTGGTTTCCTAATTTTCTCTCCCTCACTATGGAGTTGATCATCCATACCCTCATTCTTACTTTGACTATCTAAATTCAACACTCTTTCTACCTCTCCTTTTGCCTGGTCAGGAGCCAACCTCTCTCTATGTGTGGATCTATGTCCATCTTTTCAAGTGTATCACTCAAATTTGGATAAGTGCTCTCATGACCTACAGAAAAATAGGGGTTAGAAGAAGTTTTTATACCTGAACTCACATGGAGAGAGGGTTCCTTATATGGCATGGGGCTTGAGGTTTTCTCCAAGGAGTGAGCTGTTATAGTCTCTGAACCCTTACAAACATTTACTTTCTTTCCAGAAACTACAGGCTCCAGTATATCACTTTTAGGATCTACACTAGACTCTGATGTCTTCAGTAATACATCATTAGACACCATAGCTAGTATGTCACCGTCTTTCAGTGTTGGTTGCTGAGACACACCCTCAAGGTGGATAGACTCTGAAAGAACAATATTGGTTTGATCTTCAGGAAAATCAATCAAAGTCATTCCTCCCATATCATAGGGTTTCTCACTTGCAATTTCAGTCATCACAGAAGACCTTTCAGCATCATCAATCACAGTTCCTGTGTCATCCAATCTCTGACTAGATGGTTCTTGTGTTGCAGTGATTGTGATTTGATCTATCCTACTATTTACCACTGGTGCAATAGTATCTTCTGTTGACTACTTCCCTCTATCAACTACCTCCTCTTGTTCACCTTGAGCTGAAGCATCTTCAACAATGACATCCTTGTCAAATAAATATGCATGAAGTGATTGAAGTGCAACATGCTTAGGAAGTCCAAATTTCTTGTGCAATTCCATTCTGACTGATACATAGAAGTACATCTTCATTAAATCAAGTCTTTGATGTAACAGTCCATATTCTCCAGGAAATGAAAGTTTGGGAACTCTTTCAATCATAAAATCTAGCACAGGCCTGGAAAGCTTCACTTTTAGAAAAATAAGTTCCATAGCCAGTCTGTATGTCAATGTTGTTTCCCATGAAAAAATCAAGATCCAGATCTCTCTTGTCAGATACTGACATGGATATAGCCTTATTTGTAGAGACCTGCATAATGTTAGTTGGACTAGACACTGTGTGTGTAGGAGACAAATGAATCTTTCTCCTTGTTCTCCTAGTATAGTGAGTAATAGATTTATCTTGAGAAGACTCAAGAGGTGTAGACACAGAAGTGATCTTGGGATGAGATCTTTTTTCAATAGACACAGTCTTTTGAGAGACAGTATCCAGTAACTGTTTTCCCTTTTTAAGAACTACAGCCTTTTGGGAGACTGCAGCCTGGCTGTGACTAGGTGTTCCATCTCTTTGTCCTAGCTTAGAAAGTTGAATTGCAGCCTTCAATTCTGCTCTCTCAACAAGAGATATATTATCATCATCTTAACTAGAACTACTACTAGAAACAACAAATCTTCTCTTCTTTACAACTGATGTCTTTTGAAAAACACCAGAGGTTGGTTTCTTTGAAACAATAGGCTGTGGATCAAAATTTCGTTCTAGAATTGTTTCAGAGACTGTAATGTTTTCGGCTACTTGGGTAGACACAGGGGGGTTCTCCTCCAATTGAGATTCCTGAGTCATTTCACCATCAAAGAAAGAAGAATTATAGATAGTAGGAAGATGAGTTCTTAGAAGTACCTGAACATGATTTGGATAGTGTAATTCAGGTATTTCATCTAGATTCTTTTCACTGTCCTTCTTTGTAATGTCAGAGAAAATTCTATTTTGCAGTACATAAGAAGAAACACAATATTCTCTACCAAATCTAGCTTCAACATCAGGAATGAAATGGTCAATAAACAGTTGCATGAATCTGTGATAATAAACCATATTCCTGTCATGATCTCTTGACCCAAGTTTAATACACATCTGACTTAAGATAATGTGACCAAAATTAATTACTCTGTTATAAAGCAAGCCATATGCTATATGTGATGTAACAGCAGTAATTTGTTGAAAAGAACTACATTTACCAGTAAAACATTTAGCAATTTGATCAAAAAAGAAAGACCATTCTTTCCTAAGAAAGGATCTATTTAACTGGCTTATGTTATCTAGAGGTCCATTATACCCTAACTCAGATAACATAGTTCTAACATCATCATCAGATGTTACATTCTCAAAATTCGTACTAACAGGTAAGTGAAGTACTGAATTAACAACCGATTCAGTAATATCAAATGAATCTTGTCCTAATTGTAGAACAATCTTACCTAATTGACTCTGAGTAGAATCAATTACCTCAGCATTCTCCCAAGCTTGTGAAACAGCTACTTGATTAATTTGTGGAGATGCTGTCAAGGCATAACTTAATGGTCCTTTCGCCATAAAGTCCATAATTGGGTGAAAATCAGTTGACACCCCTTTCTTGTTGGTGATAGCTGCAACATGATTGTTCATCATAAAATCAAAGTCACCAAACTTGAAAGCTATTGATTTGGGTAGTCTTCTTTGAGTTGCCATTTTGATCTGAAAAGAACTTAAGAAATCTTTGAAATTGATTATTGATTTTGAAAAATCAAGAGTGTTTTTGCTTTAGAAAATGAAATTAGAGAAAGTAATTACACGATTAGAGTGTCAAAATAATTATATTTCAAAAATCCTTCAGACCCATTATCCCACGTTGACACGTAGGTGACAGGTGTCAGTCCCTGAAAAATACAGTTACCCACGACTTTTGGAAAATAAAATCCAAAATTAATTTCAAGTAAATTAAATCAAGGTAAAATCAAGATAAAAATCAATAATAATCATCTTCCTTTTCCTGATGTGATCTTCTCATCAAGATAATCACACGATTCAATGTGATTTCTGAATAGAAAGAATTACTAATCCACTTGTATTCCTGATCAATATCATCCTGATTCCAGAGACTAAATGGAGTTTCCACGTGGCATTTTCTTTTTCCTGTAAAAGAAATAAATAAAATCTGAACAAAATCAATTGGTTAGATTCGTTCAATATTTCTTGAAAATACAAGAAATACAGTCACACATAATTATGACTGACTGCATTGATATCCCCCAAACGACTGTTCAGCTTTCCACGTCTTTCTATAAAAGAAACTAATGTCTTATTCCATTCTCCAAAACCTTTTCATTCTTTTCTCTTTTCATCATGGCTTTCAACCCAAATCTTCATATGAACCCTAGCTTTTGGTTCATTACCACTGAGAAGTTCTTTACTCTTGATGATCAGGAGCAAGTAAACTATCTCTTAGAAGAGATGACTTTTCTCATCGAATCAGATATGGTTGGTCTTAACTCAGATGATTTCCATGAATCTCGTCTAAAACATCTACCAGTTGGATACAATTCTCCTCTAATCTCTTCACACCTTGAGAATGAAGAATTTGGCGAAGAGTCTGAGGTTGATCTTGATGGAGATGCTATTCATTTTCTTCAATAAGAATGAAGATGAGTCAGCTGCTCTCATTCAAGTCGCCCAGACAAGGAATCTAATCTTGAGATGCTCCTTGTCCTGAAGTCGATCATTGAAGATTGAAGCAGCAACAACTTTAGACAAGAATAGAATTATCAGTAGTAGTTAGACAAAAAGAAGAATTGTATTTCATTTCCATGTATGTAATGCTTTTGATTAATGAAAATACAAGTTTTCTTATTATCTACTTGTCTATCGTTGTTTATTGACTGATATGAATAATGATATAAATTATCATTATGCATGTGATAAAACTTGCTAACATAGACTTTAACAAAACTCAGAATTGAACCACTGAATAACATGAACTTCAGAATTTGAAACAGTAAGACACACAAATTTCACAATCCTGATACTGACTATACAATCCTGATGTCAATACTGATGACGTCAGCATACTGATAGCAATCCTGATCCTGATGTTTATTAATAAGTCTATCATACTGAAATTTATCAAGATAAAATGTTACAGCTTAAGCATTTAACAATCAAGTATAGATCCTGACAAAAATATCAAGTCTATAAACTGAAACAACATACCTTGCTACTTGTGCAGATGTTAAAGATCTAAAAATTTAACATTCCTAACTCACTAACCAATCTAATGAATGTAGCCTCATCAAGTGATTTAGTTAGAATATCTGCAAGCTGTTTGTCAGTAGGAACAAAATGAAGTTCCACAGTACCATTTTCAATATGTTCTCTACTAAAATGATACCTGACATCAATGTGCTTAGTCCTTGAATGTTGAACTGGATTTTCTGCAATTTTGATAGCACAAGTATTATCACAAAACAAAGGAATATTACTAAGTGTCATACCATAATCCATCAACTGATTTCTTATCCAAAGGAGTTGAGGTTGAAACTGATTGCTGCTTCTTGCTTACCCAAGAAATCAATCTGTTTCCCAAGAATTGACATGTACCTGTAGTGCTTTTCCTGTCTATTTTACACCCTGCATAATCAGAGTCTGAATAGCCAATTAGGGAGAAATCATATTCTCTTTGATACCACAAACCAAGATTTGGAGTTCCCTTGAGATATCTAAAAATTCTTTTCGCAGCAATTAAATGAGATTCCTTAGGATCACTTTGGAATCTAGCACATAAATAGGTAGAAAACATTATATCTGGTCTACTTGCAGTTAGATATAACAATGAACCTATCATGCCTCTATAGCTAGTGTTATCAACACTCTTTCCCTTAGGATTAGAGTCAAGCTTAGTGGCTGTTGCCATGGGTGTCTTTGCAACTGCACAATCTTGAAAGTCAAACTTTTTTAAAAGATCTTTGATATACTTTGACTGATTAATGAAAATACCAGTCTCAGTCTGTTTGACCTGCAAGCCTAAAAAGTAATTTAGTTCACCCATCATGCTCATCTGATACTTAGACTGCATAAGCTTGCTAAACTTAGCACATAACTTTTCATTAGTAGAACAAAATATAATATCATTAACATAAACTTGAACTAAAAGCAAATCACCTTTTATTTTTCTAAAGAATAGAGTTTTGTCAATTGTACCTCTTGTGAAGCCATTTTCAAGAAGAAATTTAGATAAAATCTCATACCATGCTCTTGGTGCCTGCTTTAGTCCATAGAGTGCCATGTCAAGTTTGTAGACATGATTTGTGATAAGTGGATGTTATATCCACTTGGAATGCTTCGTATCGGCTTGAATTGATGACTTGAACTCAAGTATGTGGTGTTTTTGATGTGTTTTTAGTGAATTTGTGCAGAAATAAGAGTCGGATGTGGGATGATGTTTTCCATGCTTAAATGGTGGGTTTTGAGCTTAAAGAATAATAGTACATCAAATTGCGAGAGAGCCGGAAGAAACGGAATGAAAATCGGAGTTAAAACAAAGAAAATAGAGCAAAATCAGCAAATGAACAGTAAGTCGGGCGCGGCCGCGCCTAATTTGTACTAATTTCGGGCGCGGGCGTGCGGGAATGAACAGTAGCGCGGTCGCGCGCGGTACGGGTGAAAAATCAGCCAGAAACTCTGATTTTGTTTTGGCCATATCTTGAGTTCTACAAGTCCGTTTTGGGCGATCTTACAGTCCACGCGAAGCTAACGAGATTTTTTTATCATTCTAAGGTGGTCCGGAGTCCAGAATTATTGAAGAGAATTTTCAATCAAAACAGAAACTTCCAGAAGTTGCAGAATTCTATTCCAACAAGGAAATTGCCACAATTCCTATTTCTATTAAGTATGGTAATTGCTTTGGGCGGCTAGAACATTCCAGAATCAGATCTACACATGCAATTTACAATTCTATTCTCATTCAAGAACGGAAATTGCCAATCTTCTATTCCAACTCTAAAAAGGCAATTGCTTGGTGGACAAGACTTCTAGAGCCGATATAAACACATCCTACCATTGTAATTTAACACACCATTACATATCAATTACTTAGTTTTATTTGTATCTTTTCATACTTTGTTTTTATCATGGTTTCATCAGATCCCATGATGACGAGAGGTTCGATTATGAACTAATCGTTGTCATGGGATTCTAACGGATTTACTTATGGAATTTAGATGTTGATTGCTTAACTTGATATATGTGTGGTGAATTTGCGATATCCTTGCAGGGTTGTATTTAATTCATATAGATGCGTAGCTAACATCTATCTTGTTAATCTTTAGTGAAGCGACAGTGGATTTTTAGATTTAGAACTTGCCATGCTAGCATAAGTCCATGAATGTTATTCATGTTTGTGGTGTGTTTCTAACCGTCTCATACTACCTTATGTAATCTTATGGATACTTGATCTTCAACCATTATGTTTTCAAATTCTATAGACATATAGGGTCTAAGCATAATTGGTGCCTGCATGATTTCTATCTTATGTGGATATTGTGTAGATTGGTGTGCGTGTACTGAAAGGTAACGTATACTTATTTCGTGTTGTCCGATTAGTTATCGTAACCACCACATGTATTGATAAAAGGGCATGATCTCTAAAGGAAGTTTGTATTGAAGTTAGGATTCCATGGTTCATATTGCGTAAGTAATTTGATTTTAATTATCGTTAGTTAGTTAATTCTTAGTTGATAATTTGCATCTTAGTTAGTTTAGTTAATTAAAACTCAAATTTGTTATTTGTCTTAGCAGTGAGTAATAACCATACATTGTTGCATAGGTACAATAACTGAATTAAAACCATAACCAGATCTCTATGGGAACGAACTCGACTTATTCATATATTACTTGTGACCACGTACGCTTGCGTGATTTTGTGATAACAAGTTTTTGGCGCCGCTGCCGGGGATCATCGATGTTTTATTTTTGGTTTATGTGCTTGTCAATAGTGGTCGTTAGAGTTCACTGACTCGGATTTTTTTTCTTAACTATCTTGTTTAGTTCGGTGTGTTCAGGTACTTGAGTTTTTTGAAGATGGCATGCGAGGAGTTGCCATGGTGGGCCTATTCGAGGACATCCATGCCTTATCAATGTGAGCGGTGTTTTGGCGTTCATGATCCCTCACAATATTGTTACTACGAAGAAGTTGATCCATATGTCACTTATGAGGAACAACCATATTTTCCATACCATCCTCAACAGTACCAGCAAGATGTTCCAGATATGACATATTTCTTTGGAAGTGAAGAGTTTCAACATCAGCAACCTACTCCTACTTTTCAGTCAGATGAGGTTCCTACTATGGAGGAGCTTAGGATGCTTGTAAAGAGTAGTGAGAAGTCTATCAAATCTTTGGTGACACTAGTTGCTCAAGCTGTGAGATCATTGGAACAAGCGGTTCATCAATTCATACCAGAGGCAATTTCAGAAAATAACGATGACTTGGAGCAAGGTACTGCATGCTTAATTGAAGAAGACAAATTCCAAGAGGAGGTGAGTGTTCATAAGCCATGTGAGGAATTTGATCATGTTAGGATGGTGGATGATTTGGAAAGGGCACTATTTGGGACAGACACTGATGAGCTGCACAAATTTCAAGAATTGGTATGTGCGTTGCAAGAGGCTGATGAACATGAGAAAGATGCAGATCTTCTACTTGTCTTAGAGTTTAAAGATGGAGGTAGCGCATTAGAGCCAATGGAGGAAGTTCTCTTTGAGGAACCAAAGGCTTCAGCAACTTACATTTATCCTCCTCCATTATATTCAAGCGAAGCCCGCGAGTGTGTGTTGTTCTACAAATTGACAGATTTTGGGTCAACCGATGAAGGCATTGGAATAGGACATAGTTGTTACACGAATAGGCCAAGCGAGGATAAAGGGCAGAAAGTGTGTCGCCGTGATGACGATGAAGTCTTACGAAGAGAGGACCAAGCAAACTATTATCATCCTTAATGGAGGCTTGGAAGTAACGTCAAGCTAATGACGTTAAAGAAGCGCTTCTTGGGAGGCAACCCAAGCATTGTTGTATACTGGTATGTTTTCTACTTTCCCTCGTATTTACTTCCATTCAATGAGGGCATTGAATATTTTAAGTTTGGGGGTGGTTTGGGGGATTAGTAGTTGTTGTATTTTGTGTTCATGTAGGATTTCATGTTTTGCATATTAGTATTAGTAAATTATGCATTTATGTTCGTGATATCTACGTTTGTTTCATATAGGACATTCTGTTTTTATATTCGTATATCATGTGAGTTCATAATAGTTTGCATTTGCACCCATGCTTGAAAGGAATTTTGTGTTGTTGACGCTTTTGATTGAGAAGTGATATGCTTTGTTCTTGTGCACACACATACACTAGTAAGTTGAAGCTAGTAGACTTATTGAATGTTGTAAGTAATTAGAAGGACATGAATATGTGCAAGTTGATTTAGTTTGCATGCTTTGAATACAAGTAAGGGCATTAGAGAGATTTTTGCTTGGGATTGAGTATGTTTTCCTACCAAGTGAGCTTTTGAGCCATATTGCATTTGCTGCAATTTTATTCGTTTGCTTGAGTGTCCACGGATTGTTTGCATTGCTAGCAGTTGTTTGAGGTCTTTCTTGAAACGCATGACATTATTTGACGATTAAAATGATAAAGGCATTTAGGATTAACCGCATATTTTCCCATATTACCACACCATGTTTACATGATCAATTAGTTAACCCGTTGAGCTTAATCCTATTTTTTCGGTGACATACCACATTACTTGCCTAGACCTTTTTCTTGTATTGGCCTTACATTAATTTGAACCCACATTGTCAAAGGCTAGTAGAGTGTTTAAGGGAGTAATAAGGTGTGCAATGAGTGGTTTATTGTTGGTCATACTTTTGGGGGAAATATTGAAAATTTGGGTTTAGTTTTTTGCTTGATAGTCGGCATGTGTAATAAAATCGTGGGATCATTGTTATTGTCTATATTATTGTTGCTTTAGCTCTCGAAAAAAAAACAGAAAAAAAAAAGAAAAAAAAAGTTATATTATGAGAGCATGTTTGTGTTTGTTGTGATCCTACTTTAGTCGACTAGTCGAGCGTTTTTGTTGGAAGAAAAATAATAAATTATGTGGGGAGGAAAATAGGGTGTTGTGTATGATTTATTATAAGTTCTTACTAGCTTTTGACACTTCACCTGTTTTGGCTTATTTGACATACCTTGTTCCTAGCCCCGTTACAACCCAAATAAAGACCTTTTGATTATCGTCATTGATGTATGTTGTGTTAAGAGTTAGATTGATACCAAATGTCAAGCATGCTTATGATTTTGTTGGAATTGAGTGATACACTTACCCTTGTTCTTGAGTGAATATTCTTTTGAGAGTGGATTGTGAGTGTTTGCTTGTTTTTGCGTATGAGATCCCGAGTTTTGTCTCAAAGATGTACTCTTGTAGGCTTAGCATGTTTACTAACTTATTCTTACACTTGACATGGACTTTTGAGAGCTTATGCATGTTCATTGAGTAGACTATGTGAATACTTGCACTTTCGACACCAAGACATTGCGTATTTACTTTGATTCTTAAGTTGATATGGCATGAGAGGATTTGAAGGTATGGTAGGATATTAGTACTAGATTAATTGCATTTTCATATTAGTTGCATTCATGCATTGCATTAGGTTAAATGGATTTTGTGGGTACATTCGCTATAGGCTCTCACGAGACCTTACTCGTCCACTGGGGCTGCCTAGGGGTTTAAAGGGCTTGTTGCATATGCCAAATGCAACCGTGATCACCTACGGAAGTGGTACTAGTTAGTTGTATATAGTTATAATTGTTATGCTTGAGGACAAGCATCGGTTTAAGTTTGGGGGTGTGATAAGTGGATGTTATATCCACTTGGAATGCTTCGTATCGGCTTGAATTGATGACTTGAACTCAAGTATGTGGTGTTTTTGATGTGTTTTTAGTGAATTTGTGCAGAAATAAGAGTCGGATGTGGGATGATGTTTTCCATGCTTAAATCGTGGGTTTTGAGCTTAAAGAATAATAGTACATCAAATTGCGAGAGAGCCGGAAGAAACGGAATGAAAATCGGAGTTAAAACAAAGAAAATAGAGCAAAATCAGCAAATGAACAGTAAGTCGGGCGCGGCCGCGCCTAATTTATAATAATTTCGGGCGCGGGCGCGCGGGAATGAACAATAGCGCGGTCGTGAACAGTAGCGCGGTCGCGCGCGGTGCGGGTGAAAAATCAGCCAGAAACTCTGATTTTGTTTTGGCCATATCTTGAGTTCTACAAGTCCGTTTTGGGCGATCTTACAGTCCACGCGAAGCTCGAGATTTTCTATCATTCTAAGGTGGTCCGGAGTCCAGAATTATTGAAGAGAATTTCAATCAAAACAGAAACTTCCAGAAGTTGCAGAATTCTATTCCAACAAAGAAATTGCCACAATTCCTATTTCTATTAAGTATGGTAATTGCTTTGGGCGGCTAGAACATTCCAGAATCAGATCTACACATGGAATTTACAATTCTATTCTCATTCAAGAACGGAAATTGCCAATCTTCTATTCCAACTCTAAAAAGGCAATTGCTTGGTGGACAAGACTTCTAGAGCCTATATAAACACATCCTACCATTGTAATTTAACACACCATTACATATCAATTACTTAGTTTTATTTGTATCTTTTCATACTTTGTTTTTATCATGGTTTCATCAGATCCCATGATGACGAGAGGTTCGATTATGAACTAATCGTTGTCATGGGATTCTAACGGATTTACTTATGGAATTTAGATGTTGATTGCTTAACTTGATATATGTGTGGTGAATTTGCGATATCCTTGCAGGGTTGTATTTAATTCATATAGATGCGTAGCTAACATCTATCTTGTTAATCTTTAGTGAAGCGATAATGGATCTTTAGATTTAGAACTTGCCATGCTAGCATAAGTCCATGAATGTTATTCATGTTTGTGGTGTGTTTCTAACCGTCTCATACTACCTTATGTAATCTTATGGATACTTGATCTTCAACCATTATGTTTTCAAATTCTATAGACATATAGCGTCTAAGCATAATTGGTGCCTGCATGATTTCTATCTTATGTGGATATTGTGTAGATTGGTGTGCGTGTACTGAAAGGTAACGTATACTTATTTCGTGTTGTCCGATTAGTTATCGTAACCACCACATGTATTGATAAAAGGGCATGATCTCTAAAGGAAGTTTCTATTGAAGTTAGGATTCCATGGTTCATATTGCGTAAGTAATTTGATTTTAATTATCGTTAGTTAGTTAATTCTTAGTTGATAATTTGCATCTTAGTTAGTTTAGTTAATTAAAACTCAAATTTGTTATTTGTCTTAGCAGTGAGTAATAACCATACATTGTTGCATAGGTACAATAACTGAATTAAAACCATAACCAGATCTCTGTGGGAACGAACTCGACTTATTCATATATTACTTGTGACCACGTACGCTTGCGTGATTTTGTGATAACAATTTGGAAACTTTGGATCAACAAAACCAGGTGGTTGCTCCACATACACTTCCTCATCAAGCTTGCCATTAAGAAAAGCACTCTTTACATCCATCTGGTATACCTTAAATTTTGAATGAGCTGCAAATGCAAGAAACATTCTGATTGCTTCCAATCTTGCTACAGGTGCAAAGGTTTCATCATAGTCAATTCCTTCTTCTTGAGAATAACCCTTGGCCACCAGTCTTGCTTTGTTTCTTACAATCATACCAGATTCATCTAGCTTGTTTCTGAAAACCCATTTAGCACCAACAATAGATCTATCTTTAGGTCTTGGTACCAGTTTCCAAACTTTGTTCCTCTCAAACTCATTCAATTCTTCCTGCATTGCTATTACCCAATCAGGATCCTGTAAGGCTTCTTCAACCTTCTTAGGTTCATTCTTTGAGAGAAAACAACTATACAAGCATTCATTTTAAATTGATCTTCTAGTTCGAACACCACTATTTGAATCACCAATAATCAAATCTTCAGTATGATCCCTTATCCATTTTCTAACAGGTGGTCGATTACTCCTGCTAGACTCTCCCCCTAAGTTAGTGGTATCTCTTGTAGAAGAACTTTCTCTGCCTTCAAAAGCTCCACCTTGATCAGTAGAATCAGTAGATTCCATACTGCTACTAGTTTCTGATATTCCTTCATTAGACTCTAAAGGATCAGTTCCTGATGAAGTAGACTCTGAAAGACTAGTCTGATCCTGACCAGTACTGTGTTCTCCTTGATTGAATTGCTCCCCCTCAACAGTAGCATTCCTTTGAGAAGTAATATAGATATCCTCTGGAGCACCTTCATCATCACTAAAGAGAATCTCAGAATACTTAAGATTTTCAAATTCCAGATTGTCATGGCGTTCATCAGTTTGCAAAATTCCAAACTTCTTATCATCAAATGCAACATGAATTGATTCCATAACAATGTGAGTTATGAGATTGTATACTTTGAAGGCCTTTGATGCTGAATATTCTAGAAAGATTCCTTCATCCGATTTGGCTTCAAATTTTCCAAGTTGTTCTGGATCAACTTTCAGGACATAACATTTGCATCCGAAGATGTGAAAGTATTTCACACTTGGCTTCTTTCCTTTGATCATCTCATAGGGAGTCTTTCCATGGCCATTTACCAAGGTACAATTTTGAGTGAAACATGCAGTGTTAATAACTTCTGCCCAGAAATAGGTTGGAAGCTTTGCATCTGCAAGCATGGTTCTTGCTGCCTCTATGAGAGTTCTGTTCTTTCTTTCTACTACACCATTCTACTGAGGTGTTCCAGGTGCAGAAAACTGTTGAGTGATTCCATTGTCTGCACAATACTCCTCCATTGTAGAATTCTTAAATTCTGTACCATTGTCACTTCTGAGCACTTTGACCTTGTACTCGGAGCTATTTTGAATATTCTTGACAAGTTCAATGATTTGCTGAGGAGCTTCATCCTTTTTGTGTAGAAAGAATACCCATGTGAACCTTGTGTAATCATCCACTATAACTAGAGCATATCTTTTCTTGCTGATAGACATAATGTTTACTAGACCAAATAAATCAAGATGCAGCATGTGAAATGGTTCAGTAATTGAATTTTTTGTCTTGCTCTTGAAAGTGGTTCTTCTTTGTTTTCCAAGCTGTCAAGCATCACAAAGTCCATTTTGCACATAATTTGCCTGAGGTAGGCCTCTCACCAGATGGTGCTTAACAAGTTGATTAAGCTTCTTGAAATTGAGATGTGAGAGCTTCTTGTGCCAGTTCCAGCTTTCATCATTTGATGCCTTGCTGTAAAGACATCTGACAGTTCATTTAGATGTGTCACTCAAACTAGCTTCATATATGTTACCATGTCTCTGACCAGTCAGAACAATGTCTTCATTCTTCATATTCAAGATTTTGCATCCTTCAATGTCAAAGATTAATTGGTAACCCTTATCACCCAGCTGACTTATGCTTAAAAGTGTGTGTTTCAAGCCTTCAACCAGTGCTACATTTTCTATGATGACATTCCCGAAAATAATTGAGCCATATCCCAGAGTTTCTCCTTTGTTGCCATCTCTAAAGGATATAATTGGGCCAGCTTTCCTCTCAAACTTTGTAAGCATGGACTTCTTTCCAGTCATATGTCCAGAGCATCCACTGTCCAAGATAATTGAATGCTTCTTTCCAGTGCCCTGCAAACAAAAAGTAGCTAGTTAGAATTTTTTAGGACCCAACTTTGATTGGATCCTTTCTTACTAACTTTTGAACCAACAGGCTTTGAAGATTTTGCTTTTGATTTACCTGTTGCAGAGTCAACCTTAGACTCTGATTTCACAAACTATTTGTGACTAGGAGTTTCAGATTTCAGAGAATAATAGTCATAATACAGTTCATGATATTTCTTACTTATATAAATGGAATGAAGTAAACTACAACAATGATAACAGGGTTCTTGTGGTTGGTATTGAATTCTCCGAGTCTTGGGGAATCTGGACTCAGTTTTCCAAGAAGGTTTTTGATTGCAGTCTAGGGCCAAATGATTATGATTTCCACATTTATAGCATTTCTTCCTAGGTGCATCAGGTACATTCTTGTAATTATTCTCTTTGTTAATACCTTCTTTTCCATTCCTATTTCTTTTGATCTTGCTAGACTCTGAAATGCCCTCTAGTCTCTGTTTCAACTGAGATTTGACAGAAAACCTATGTTTACCTTCTTAGGTTTCTCTAACACTCTCTCATCTGAATTGCTATAGTTAATTCTTTTGTGCACAACTGGGGTCCCTTTAGAATCAACAAATTTAACATGTTTAGGTTCAAAAATTATCTTCTTACCTTCAGATTTGGATATGCTAGTTTCTTCTTTCCTATCATCCAAGACAATATCTACAGAATTTTCACTTTTATTCTTTCCAAAACCTAAGCCATAGACTTTACCAAGAATTTGATTGTCAATGATTTCTTGAGTCTTTTTACCAGAAGTGTTAATGGTTTTCATCATATCTCTCTCTTCCTCTAGTTCTTTTCTGACATAGTCATAAGCCTCAAGGATAACACCATAATCATGCTTAGCTTTATCAGAACTTAACCTATATTCTTCCATTTAAATTAACTCAGATTCAAGAAAATTATTTCTACTAACTAATTCATCATTCTTAGCCTTAAGTTAATCTTTTCACTAGCAAGAATTTTCAAATTAGTCATAAGATTCTTAAACTCAACATGAATAGATCTAATATCATCAGAATCTAAGCTATCAAATGAATCAAGAGAGTGAAGTGATACCTTAACAGAAGATGAAGAAGTTTTCTTTGGAGATCCAGGCTTGTCTAAAGCACTTGCCATCAATGCAATGTTGTCATAATCCAATTCATCTTCAGAATCACTGAAGTCTGCCCAATCTTTCTTTGTGACCATGAGTGCATTACCCTTCCCTGAATTCCTAGGCTTCTTGCACTCACTAGCAAAGTGTCCAAGCTCATTGCAGTTAAAGCACTTGATCTTGGCCTTATCAAGCTTGATAATTGTACTCTTGCCTTTGTCACTCTTCTTCTCTTCTTTCTTCTGAAAAGATCCTTTGCTAAATCTTCTCATGTTGAATATTCCTTTCTTGAAAGATTTAGCAAACATAGCAAAGAGTTCTTGCATCTCTGATTCAGAATCATTATCTTCAGAGTCTATATCTACAGTCTCTGACTCAGAACTTTCTTTGCTCTTCTTCTTCCTCAAGTCTCTTTCTGTAAATTCAGACTTTTCTTCTGGAAGCTTCTTTGATTCAGATTGAGCAGTGAGTGCAGCAGTTTTCATCTTTCCTTCACTCCTGCTCTTTTTCTGCTACCTGTCAAGTTCATAAGCTCTCAATTTTCCATAAACTACTTCTAATGATATTTCATCCAGATCATTAGCTTCCTCAATTGCAGATATCTTCTCATTGTAGAAATCAGGAAGAGCTTTCCTGAACTTAGTATTCATATCCTCCAAGTCATAATATTTACCATGCATGGTCATCTCATTGATGAGTTTAGTAAACCTATCAAAGGTGTCAGTAAGTGACTCACCAGACTTGGATTCAAAGTACTCATACTGTTGTATGAGAAGTGTCCTCATATTCTTCCTAACAGGTTTTGTTCCTTCACAGTGAACCTTTAGATTGTCCCATATCTCCTTAGCAGTTTTACAAGAGAGAACATAGTTAGTGAGAACATAATCAAGACTGTTGAATAGTATGTTTCTCACTTTAGCATCCTTAAGAACGTTCTCCTTTTCCTTATCTGTCCATTCAGATTTAGGCTTCTCTGCTGTATGTTCTGGAACAACTTTTCCTTCGACAGTTGCTTGAGGAACAAGCCTTGTTGGAACAAAAGGCCCATCTCTGATTCTGTCAAGATAATCAGGATCTGTTGCTTCCAGGTGATGCAACATCTTCACTTCCCATAGAGTATATTCGTTTCTCTTCAGCATAGGGATCTTAGTATTACCATCCTTGTAACCAGACATGATTGCAGATCTTTATGATTATTCAAAATCAACCTGCTCTGATACCAATTGTTAACTCGAATAACTTGTAGAAGGGGGGTTGAATACAAGTTATATAATCGTGCCTGATTTTTGCTTGATTAGATGAACAAGAACAAACTAATGAATCAAACTTTGTTTGTATTAAATAAATCAAATACAAACTCTACCAAAGGTGTACAATACCTTTAGCAGCTGATGATAATACAAATCTCTCTCTCTGTTTGTTTCGAACTCTCAAATACAAACCTTATACAGAGCTTCACACGATATGCACTCTAAAATTCACAATTCACTCTTTTACAATGATAAAGAGAGTATTTATAATGCTACCTATCAACTAATAACAGAAAGTAATGATCTATACATGACAATGTTCTGCCGTCCAGTTGATAGTTTCCATCAATAGAAAATTCTTTCCTTCATGATATCTTCTTGCTTGTTCTTCAAAACAACGATCCTGTTTTATAGCACTTGCCAGTTTCTGTAGCATCCATAATGACATCATCAGTAACACGACTGATATCAGGATTCCACCTTGCATCAGGATTCGACATCCATCAGTATTTGACTTGGCGTATCAGGATTTGATCTCAGTTCCTGACATGTAGTCCTTGATGCACTGCTGTTCCTGATTAAATTCTACAGATTACTGTCTAGCACATATATCCTATACAAAGTACTAAATCCTTTATAATATCAGGATTTATAAGAAGTATAAGCAAAATTCTATTCTCAACATCACAACTTATGAATTATTCCTAACAATCTCCACCTATTTATGCTTTAGAATCTGAAGCATAAATCTAAGTTGTAGATGTCAAAACATATAACAATACAACCAGAATAGAATTTATGAATTTAAGATCATGAAGTTAAGTATCTCATTCTTCAGATGTAGACATGTATCTAGTACTTAAAAGAAGGAATTCAACTATTATATATGGATGCTCCGTTGATATTGGATACTATCTCATATAAAAGTGGGATACCGTCTACCAGTGAAGTATTCACTTTTTTTTTGTTTCCAAAAAAAGAAAATGGATACGTAGATGGTAACACATGTGCTAAAATTGGTTAATTTTTTTTTAAAGTGGTTACTTTCATTTATTATGTATAAAAAATAGGTTAAAGTTGCCTTTATCCGATTATTTAACTATTAAAATTTAATATTGATAATCTAATATATCGTAAATATGTATTTTTTTTAAATAAAATTGTAACGTCGTCGCAAATCACGACTTTATCAACTAATTTTATGTTCAATGAGTAAAAACATTTATAGATCGGGCTTAATCAATTGCATTGAAAAATAACAATTTTGAATTATAAAAAATATTGAAAATCACAAATTACTAGCAAATCTCAAAATTTATTTAATTCTTGTAACTAAAATGTAATTAAATAATAATAATAATAATAATAATAATAATAAATTACAAGAATTAAAGAATAATAATAATAATAATAATAATAATAATAATAATAATAATAATAATAATAATAATAATAATAATAATAATAATAAAATGGTATGTTGTATAGATTTGCGTGAAGTCAGTATGTTTGTACTAGTTGCAAGTCCTCTGTTTAAGTAGTTAGTAAAAAGTACTGGTACTATGGATAAGAAGAGTTCTAGACTTTGTCGTGTCTGTCCCCGTATATATACACACACCTATACTTACACACATGACTAGCAGCAGTTATCATCGCGACACAGAGTCTATCGCTTGCTAGATTTGCAACCTCCCTTCTTTATCTCACCCCTCACCCTCTAATCTACGCTTTCTTCTCTTTGGTATGAATTTCTTTTTCCTTCAGATTTTTTCTCTCCTTGCTTAATTTTTTCTGGTTTTTATTATTTCATGAATTATTTATCATTTTAATCTGTTTTTTAAGTGTTTTGCTGTTTGTGATGATTGTTTTTTTATGTTCTTGGGATTGATTGGATAGAATTTGAGTGAATTGATGTAGGTTTTTGTGTTATTTTGATCCTTTTGATTTGAATGTAATTGTGATAGATACCATTATTCGGATATTATAAGAGTTAGGCAAATAGTACAAATCAATGATTTGTTCAACATGTTTTAGTAGAAATGAAGTTTAGGGATTTAAGTCACAAGTTATTGTTTCCGATACTGAATAGATTAAATGTTGGAGAAATCGTTGAAATTTTATTCTACAGTACTAATGACTTAATTTTGGATTCGAAGCTGTTAATACTTTATTTTTATGTAGAGTTGTATTGGTATTTGTTTTATGATCAGGTATTACTCATTAATAATGTTAACATAGTAATAAATGGATTGTCGGTTTTTTTAAACATTCATAACAATTCAGAACAATATAAGTGTTTACAACAAAAATTGAGAGGGAAAGCTTTTAGGCCAGTCAATACTTTTTGTTCCTATTTGAAAAAAAGGTTTTTCAGAATATCCAATCAGACAAACCAGTGAAAGAAGGACACTTCACATAGTCGCACTACCTTCATAGTCGCCTTTTGTTGCACCGTGTAGGTGGGGTGGTGCGACTATGCATAAGCAAAGGCATCAATTGCATAAGCGTGATGCGATGTGTAATCGCATTTCTTTAAAAAATGTCAGATTTTGAAACAGAATTATATGGACAGTCATCAAATATCAGATCTGAAAGTCATTAGACCCAAATATATTTGAGTTACCCAGACAAGACCTTAACATCTTATACAGGGGAATGTAATACGATTAAAAAAAGAAAAAAGATTGAGATAAAAAAGGAAAAGATCGTGAATAAAAGAGAAAAAGATTGAGGTATAATTCTGAATAATCATCATCTTAAAGCAGGAAAAGATTGAGGTATAATTCTGAATAATCATCATCTTAAAGCTGCTTAGTTGATGTGGAAGAAATCCATGAAGTAGAGGAGGAAGAATATGAGGGTGTTGATGATCAGAATGAAGTTTTTGATAACCTTGATGCAGAAGAAGATTACTTATTATAAAAATTCAGCATGCTTAGTTGCTAGTGCATCTATTTTGTTATTATGAACTGAAGTTCTATCTTGACCATTATTGATTACACAAAGTAACTTGTTTCAGAATGACATTGTAATTTTTCTTATCAATTTTTAGCATCTACATGTTGGTGTGTATTGTGCGTCTTGAAACTATGAAGCGCGCTTTGCGCAAATGCGTTGTGCTTATTCCTTGAGATGTGTTTGCTCTTTGGTATGGTCATACTTGGAATTTCTGAAAATTAAGTACATGTGGATTGTTTGTTTATGAAAACGGGTATGGGTAGTCGGGTATGTGACATATTTATTAAACAGGTATATTAGATAAAATTTCATAGCAAAAAATAACAGTAAACCTCAAAATTTGAAATTATTATACGAAACTATCTAAATTAGGTGTTTTCTTCTCTTCTTGTTTTTTCTCATCTCTCATCGCTCCTTTCTTCCTTTCTTCCTTTCTTCTCATCTCTTTCTTTTTGCATCCTAAGATCATCTCATAAGTGGTCTTCTAGTTGGTCAAATGTCCATATATCAGACAGGATTTGATATTGCCACAACCGAAGGGTTGGAGCAACATAGTTTATACTTGCTTCGTTTCCATTTAAATGTCCATTTGGACAGTTATTTGGCCAAATTGACCAGATTTTTTATGTAGTCTGATATATTGAAAAAATTAGGTGATAATATTGATATAGTTTAATATAGATATTTATTTAATATCTTCTATTTATTTGGGTAAAAGGGATGTACAGTTTTAGGAAATTTTCTAAAGTTATTTGTATAAAACTGCATCGTTTCGTTGCTAGCAAAACAATCTAACACTAATTTTGACTTCAATAGTGTATAACAGTTATCTACTCATCTCTATCTCTAATGTAAGAAAAGAAAAGGTTACTTCCTGTAACCTTTCTTGTGACCTTATATGAAAGGATTGGTAAGTTATTACTCCAATGCAAGTTAGAAGAATCAGGTCGTATTGGACTTTTCGACACGGTAGTGCCTACTTACATGTCTGTAATCATGTTTCATCGTTTTAAATGAACGTACATGTTAAAGATGCCACAAAATCTGTGATACATGCACATGTAGTTTTAGTATATATTTGTGAACCCAGAAAATATTAGTTCTCTTATATTGAGGCCAATTCTCACCAATTCCTAAGAAGAGTTTTGATAATAATATAAACTTATGTTATTTGAATGTAATTAGAAAAGAGAAGTGTTGGATGCTTCCAGAAGTCAAAATGACGCAGTTTGATATAGTTAACCATTAAGAAATTTTCTAAAGGTAACTCTAGATCCCATTTACCCTATTTATAATATATAACAAAATTTAAAGTAAAAATTTGGTCCAGTTGATGGGATCTCTTTTAAAAGAACATTTAATAAGGTGAAAAGTATGCTTAGTTGGATGAGAAATAACTTTCTGAAACAATTGGATTCAGTGTTGTTTAAGGCGCTAATTATAAAAAAGCGGAAGACCCAAATTTGAGGCGCGAATCGCGAAGCGCCATTAATTGCGCGCCTTTTTACCATAAAAAGATAAGCACATATTTAACAATAAACTATTACTTAACATAATCTTAACATTCAAACATAACAAAGAACATAAATAAAATGATAATAATATCAATAATGAAGCCTTCATTTATAAAGTTCTCTAATTCAAAAGCTTCGGTGTCATCTAACTCAATCTCCGGCCCCTCAAATTATCGCTCTACCTCTTCATTATCATCTATCAGACTTCAAAAGATCTTCCATTAGTTGTGTGAAATAATTTTAGGGGTTTTTTCCTTTTACCCTCCTTTTTAAGGGTATTCATGTCTTTTACTTTTTTCCTTTTTGCGCTTTTTAGCGCCTCATGAGCGCCTTTTGGATGATTTTAGAATCGTGCTAAATCGCACATTTTCGAATCGCACACCTTGCAACTAAGCGCAAAGCGCCATTAATTGCGCAATTAATCGCGCCTTTAACAACACTGATTGGATTGTTGAAATTACTCTGTTTGGCGCTCTTGGAAGTTAACTACAAAAGGCTGTGTAACGTTTGAAGAGTTCTAATTCACTCTTCTGAATTCAGTTAAAAAGTTTTGTAAGGGTGACATAATACCTGGCCATTTGGCCGAACTCACATAAATGAATCTAGACAAGATTCATACAATTCATCGTTATCTTATCACCGTAGGGAGAGTAGGAGTTTTAATTAAAGTTGGTTGCTAATTTCTGCTTGAGTCATGCCCTGGATTAGTGCGCTCTTCTCTGCTCTTCACTTTGCTCTTCTAGTACTTTCTCAGCCTCATATATTAACCTTGAACGTGGTCTATCACTTTATTAAATTTATTTAACTGTCACATGGTCTATCACTTTATTAAATCTATTTAACACTCTCTCTCTCTCTCTCTCTCACACACACACACACACACAAAAATAGAAACACACTCACAACAATAAGCATATAATTGCCTGTATGTTCATAACTTTCTGTAATTGTGCTGGTGTCATTTGTATATTCTGTTTCTTTAGATCTTTATCGGGGTCATCATAATTTTGTTGGATTTTAGATTTTCAGCAATTTCAACTCAAGTTTAAAGTGTTTGGCTGTGAAGTATGTGATCGTTACAAATTTGTTTAAAAATGGAGTGTTTCACTTATGGGGTTTAGTTATAGTAGTTCATAGTTCTTGTTGATTATGGCATATTAATTTATTCCTAATTTAATAGGCATTTCATTGGATTCAGACGAATAAACGCACACACATATATATGCTTGTAGATGTATAGAATGGCTAAACTCTAAAACCAAACCAAACATACTTAAGTGTATCCCGCTCGCAGAGCAGGGTAAGGTGTGCACAGACCTTGCCTCTACAAATAAGATAGGAAATTGTGAAAACTCATTCTTTCACAGTCTTTTATATAAGGCTTTTTTTCTTAGTATTCTTGAATAATTTTGCATAACCAACCTTTTCAAGTGATTTACTGGTCTTAATTTTTTTTTTTCTTTTAATCGATTGTAAAACTGGAATGTTGGTGGCTATGACCTAAATCAGAGTTCACCACTACAGTCCCTGAAGAATTTTTAAAGATGCACTCTGCGTCGAAGTCTGGAAAGAGGGTGGAAGTTGATCCCTATAACATTCCGCAATCCACACTGTGTTCTGAACCTTGGTGGCATAATAGTGGATATAATCCTGTCCCCCCAACTATGATCCAAAGGAATGCATCTGAGACATCTTCACTGGAACTGTCAGCTGATGGCATGTCAAAGTCAGATGGTGGTCAGAATGACGATGACGAAAATGCTACCAAGGATTCACAAAACAATGCATCTATGCGTTCAGGTTTGTTCAAAATACTTTACCCTTTATCTTGTGCTTTTTATAATCTTGTAGATATTGTAATCCATATACTTTAGCTTTTGGAACGTTCGTTGATGGATTATTTTTTGAGGCGTTCCTAATTAAATACTAGAAGAACCTCTGCTGAAGACTGTTCGAACTTCTAAATTATGTGATGCCGGGATTTAAAAGCTCTACCTAAAGGTTTTGACATATAACAAGATGTTTCCGTGTTGTGTTGGAGAGTGTGATTTTTGTATAGTATGAACATTTTTATTCTCTTCCTTGATCCTTGACACAAATCATTGTTGCATGATTCTGTCTCAGCTAGCTGCTTCATTTCAGCTCAATTACAATTCTTTTGTTAGATTTTAATGGACAACCGAAGATTAACTTTTGACCCAAGTTACAATAAAATTTACATAAGCTGGATTTTTGAGCATATTTAAATATTTACATCGCCAGCTAAATTTTTAGGCCACATCCCTACTACTGTCTGTGTCTTTTTGTATGTTGAATTTTTTTATCAGCCTAATGCTTTGCATGTGTGTGTGTGTTAAGAATGGTTATATAATGTAATCATAAAGTTTCTAATGTGTAATCAGGGTTGGATGGGAATTTTGGACAAGAGCATCAGAGTCAGCTTGTAACATCAAGTACCCCTCTTAAGAACGATGCTAGTCACACACAACCTCCGCAGCTTGAACTTGTTGGTCACTCCATTGTATGTGCATATATTATATAGATTTTGTATATTGTTGATTGATGGATCAAGTGACAATGCGCGCGCACACACACACACATACACACATTTTCATTCCCATATGATAGAGACAACTGTCTTGTTTTGTAGGCTTGTTCAAATGCATATTATGATCCGTATTATTATGGAGGGATGATGGCAGCTTATGGTCAGCCTGTGGTATGCCTACCTGGTCTCATATTTTCTTAAACTGAATCCTTCTACTGAGGCTCATTACTAAACCTCTGGATGAAATAATTGGGTTGAAGAAAAGGCGCTTTAGCCCGAATAAAGAATATATATACCCTGAGTAGATTGTCTGTGTAAATCATTTTTTCCATTAAATTTATATGCCTCTAATGGGATAGACTTATGTTGTGTTTGGTTGGGGTAAATGGAATGGATGAAATAAAGAAATATAATGGAGGTTGGAGGGAAGTTTTGAAAAAAAATGAGATAATATAAAATTGCTATGATAAGAATTGTGAAGAAAATGGATGGGATAAGGAATGAAGCATTCCCTCTCAAATTGGGGTGTTTAAATTATAATGTTGGTGTTAGGAATGGAATGAGCGAAAAAATGAAAAGTTTGAATATATAGCCATTTCATACTTCAAATCTCATTCCATTCCATTCCAATCACCCTAACCAAACACAACATTAGGGGTGAAGCCTAGTTGCGCAAAACAAGGGTAGAAAAGTCCTGGATTTTTATCATCTTATGCTAATTATATATTTATATATTATCGATCCTTAAATTAAATGCTATCAATCAAGACATGATCTGAGTTGATTCCTTAAATGTTGGAGGTTGGTCCTGTTGTATAGAGATTTAAGTCCTCAAGACTGTAGTCATTACAAATGTATACTCTTGCTGGCTATGAAAGCCTTGTATTTTATGAATCTTCTGTTTAAATTTTTTGAATCATTGCAGGAGGCATCATACAGTTTCGTAATAGCTTTGAACCATTTTACGGTCCTGTCATTCTAGCTTTTAGGTTGACTTTTCATATTATGTTTTTATCAGCTTATAGTATTGTCCTCCTAGGTTAGAGGCAAAGCTTGCCTAAATCGTAAGAAGGGGTAGGCATGCTAGAGACATCTGAATATTAACAATTGCTGTAACTAATACACAGGAGATCAGGATTGACCAGTTCCATCTATACTGGAACGTGGTTTGTCTTATGATTATATATTGGCTTAACAGGGCCTAAATTACATCAGTTGTACAGGAAACTTGGTCTGCATTCGGTCTCACGCACCTTCAACATTTTGATTTTGGCTAGTTTTAAAATCATATGTTGTCTCTTTCATAACAGCCTCAATACTTGTAATTTCATATTTGTCAGACACATTAATTTATTTATCATGTTACTGATTGAACACACGCCCACTCACTTTTGCCTTTTACAATTCTTTAGCCCTCAACCTCTTTTTTAAAGGAGGTAAGACTTGAGCAATACTCTTGAGCAAGAGTGCTCTGGTAGCTCATTATCTTTTAACTATTTCCAGTCCAAAATATTTTAATATAAGATATATATATATATATATATATATGGGTCACGCTCTATGGAGAACCACACTAAACTGAGAACCGGAGAACTCTTATAAGTTCAGTAGCGGAACTTTAAGTTCAGCAACAGAATATTTGTTGAAAAAAGTAAGTTCAGTCGTAGAACTTTGTAGAAAAACAAGTTCGGTTGTAGAACTTTTAATGTCATGTGGAAAACTTTGAAAAAGAAGCAAGTTCAATTGTAAAAATTTTAATTTCATGTGCATAAATTTGAAATTCAATAGCAGGACACTATATTTTTATTACGAAACAAAATAGGTTCTACAGTAGGATCCAATGGTCCTCCGGTTCTCTTTTAGATAATGGTTCTCATTTGAATCAACCCCATATATATATATATATGATTGCAATAAGAAGACAAGGACTAGGAGAGTTATTTGGTTTTTAAAGGAGTGTTATAAAAGTGTATCACTGTCTAAAGGTTTTCAATTTTATAATATATTATGACAATCCTTGTAGGAGTAGATTCCATTGCCTACTATTTAACAACTTGTTGTATATACATATTCTGATAAAAATAGTGTATGTTTTCTTTGTCAGGTTCATCCTCATCTAGTTGACATGCACCAAACTCGAATGCCTTTGCACCTTGATATGGCACAAGAGCCTGTTTATGTGAATGCCAAGCAATACCATGGGATTTTACGGCGCAGACAATCACGCGCCAAAGCAGAGCTTGAGAAGAAGCTGATAAAAGATCGAAAGGTTTGTTGACAAATACTCTTGTTGATCAAAATTATTTGAATACTATTATTGCAGCCTGATTTTTTACTTTAAAAATACTGATATAAATCTCAGTCGAATTATGATGGCAATTATAAATATTTAACAAATTTCCTGTCGATTGATATGCATAGCATGTCTTGAACAGATAATACTTGTCAAGGGTTTTATTGTAAATTTAGTACTGTTCAAAGTTAAAATACTTGGACGTGGTTTGATCATCAAATTTCTTGTCCATCTGCTGGATTTACTCGGTTTAGTTCGAGGTAAAAAGAAATATGCAGAATGTGATGATTAGAAAGAGACTTTGAGTTTTAGGTAATGATTAAATTCTGATAATAGAGAGAACTAGAATGATTGGGATTAGTGTTATTATAACACTTGTTCTTGAAATTGATTTTATAAGGAGTGAAGCTACTGTTTTTTTCCCCGGGGATTACTAACTACTTTTAGTATATTAATAAGCTACATGTGTCCATATTTCCATGTTTAGTTTTGCCTGTTCTTCTGAAATTGGTTTTTTTTTCGGCTTTTATTGCAAATTTAAGTGGGGTTTTCTATTTATCAAAGCGTAGCAATATTAAGGCACCTTTCATCTTACATACTTCTTTGGTTTGTTTTCCTTGTTTATCACACATTGCTAGTCTACTTCGGGATATTGATCGCCAGAGAAAAAGGAGAGGGAGCTTGTCAAATATTCTTATTTACATTATGAGTATAAATCATCTTATATTCATTAATGTCGAATATTTGTTTTTCATATAATTCGAGACTTTTCCTGATAATATCAATCAGGAAGCTTCTTCCAGTTTCATCACCGTGGCGTAAAAGTGTCCCCATTAAATAAATTCTAGGTTTCAGGGACTAAGAAAGAACATGTAATGATATCTTAGTTATGTACTTGTCTACTTATTTTTTTGTGGTAGAAATTGTAAATATCTTGTACCGATTGTGATATGTCATTTTTCAAGTTTCAGCCATATCTTCATGAGTCTCGGCATCAGCATGCTATTAGAAGGGCAAGGGCTTCAGGTGGCCGTTTTGCAAAGAAGTCTGATGTTGATGATTCAAAGAAGCCGAATGTAGCTAAAGATAATGGGAAAAATTCTATCCAGGCTGCGTCAGCTCAATCTTTCAGCTCATCTGGGTCCGAGCCATTGCCTTCAGACTCAAATCTGAAATATTACCAGGAGGCAAGAGGGTCAGAGATCAATGCACAGACATATGTAAATGATGGCGGGATGTTCAGAAACCAAGAAGGGGCCACCTCTTTAGCCCAGCACTGGGGAAACATTATATCTGATCAGGCGCAACAGAGGGCTACTGCTATGCACTGATCCCTGGTTTTAGTTGAGCTGCCAATATGGAAGATTGTTGATCCTGACTGATGAAGGTGGGTATTAGTTAGGAATATCTTTCTTCTGTTCTGGTAATTCGTATTGGCTTCTAAAGCCAGCTGGCAAATCATTCTTGGCTTGGTTACATAGTTGCTTGAGGGGGGGAAACAAGTAGGTGAAAGAAACAGGTTTGATGAACGTTAATGCTTCTAAATACTGTGATAAGGAATGCTCTTTCGTATTTCTGTACAAAGTCTTAGTATTGTGTGTTGTGATTTATGATGAATTGTTTGTACCAAAATTTCCGTAGTTTTTCTGAGTCTTATAAGTGAAATGACTTTGAATTCTAAAGCTTGTTAGTATCGTACATTCAACCCAATACTTCATGGTAGGCATTTCAAGCCCATTCTTGTTATTAGTTCTTACGTCTAAATGAAATTGTAGGAGACACACGTAAGGTCCCCAACGAGGTGATCCAGTCACCAGGAATTTAAGTTGCGGCATGTAGTGTGTATATAAACGAGGCGATCCAGTCAATAGGAATTTTTTTTTTTATGACGGAAAAATGATTTATATTAAATCAAATCTTGCAACATTACATTATTTAGATCAACAGGAATATCACTCCTATTAATCACTCGACCTGGATGTGAACATGACTCCTTAGCTAAGAGATGAGCAACCTGTTTGCAGATCGTCTAATAAACGACAAACTAACTTTGTTTGAATTACTAAACAACTTCCTACACTCTTCAACCACGATACCAAATGGTGAAAGCATAGGAATATTGCTTCTGATTGTCTGAATCGCCACTAAGCAGTCTGACTTTAGCTGGAACTCTTCCCCCTACCTGATCCATTATCCAACTGAGGGCTTCTTTTATAGCCATAGCTTCTGCAAATTCTGAACTGACCTCTTCCTTATAGTACGATAAACTAGCATGCACTAACTCTCCCTTCGAGTTCCTGGCTATCAAACCTACCCCATAAGCTGAAGGATCTTTAAAAATTGCTGCATCGACATTTACCTTTATTGTTACCATCTGTGGTGCTGCCCAAGAACTAGCTCCATCTCCCTGATTCACAGATTGGATTAGAGCCTCAGTTGAACGACCTTGAGCTACCTGCCATTGAGTAAGGTAAAGTTTCGCCGGAGCTAACAACCCATTTATCGACACTTGCTTCTGGTTCCAGTGTTTGTCATTCCGAGCCTTCCAAATTGCCCAGCATACAGTAAAAACAACTGCTCTCCTGTCCTTGCTTACACTGCCCATAATCTTCTCCAACCATCCTTCAAAACCTCTATCAACCTCCTGTTGCACGTCTGGAATAACCTTTTGCCAGCACTGACTTGCAAACGGGTAAGTAACCAAAGCGTGGATAATAGTTTCCTCCTCAGCAATGCAGACCGGACACGTTCGTAAAACTGGCACATTTTTTTTGAGACAACATCACCATTGTAGGCAGACAATAAGAGAGAGCTCTCCAAATGAGGTTTAAAACCTTGGGGGGAGCTTTTACTTGCCACATTCTCTTCCATACGCTGCCATTATCCTCAACTGACCATCTTGCCTTTTGTGCTTGTAACAATCTATATGCACTTCGAACTGAATAATCTCCAGACACCTCCTTACTCAAGTACATTCGATCTTCTGTAACTCTCGTGCTAATACTGGTGTTTAGGATGCACTGTTGATCTCGCTCATTAAACAAATCAGCAACTATTTCTGTATCCCATTGCCTGCTATCCACCCTCATCAGAGAAACAACATTGTTCTGATCAAAACTGGGAGATTCTGATGAAACATAAGGGTCGTCTGCATTCAACCATGGTTGATGCTTAATACTAATTTTGTCTCCTGTACCAACCAGCCATCTAACCCCACTTTTTAAGAGAGGGATAGACTCCCAAATGCTTCTCCACACGAAACTAGGGTTATTGCCTAAACTTGCTTCTAAAAAGTTATGATCTGGGAAGTATCGAGCTTTGAATAACTTACACACCATGCTTTTTGGTTTACTGAGAAACCTCCATCCCTGCTTCGCTAACATGGCTAAATTAAAGTCATAAAAATCTCGGAAACCCATTCCCCCTGCTGATTTATGATTGGTAAGCCCCGACCAGCTCATCCAGTTGATACCTGTGTTTTGTTTTGGCTTCGATTTCCACCAATACCTAGCCAGTAGCCTCTCCATGTCTTTTGTGATCCCTTGTGGTAGTAGAAAAACAGTCATCGCGTAGCTTGGGAGTGCTTGTGCCAGAGACTACATTCTGAATAATGTTGTGGTAGTGTATATATTGGACGGTAATGGGATGCTTGCTGCAGCAGCTAGGATGCTAAGCTAATATCGTCCGCTTAGGAACGTAGTTAACATTCCATTATCAATTTTGAGGGTAAAGGACTTGGGTCTCCAACCCATTTTATAAACTTGAAGGTTGCTCGTTGTTTTCGTCAATCCAATTCTAAGCCATGTGGTCCAAGTTAGGGTGTACGCGGTTCAATTTTTGGCGGTTAATGCGGTTTTTTGATTTTGGCGATTTTGGAAATTTCCAACAACAACCGCAAATGCGGTTGCGGTTAACCGCATGATGCGGTTGCGATTAATCGCGGTTGATGCGGTTCGGTTTGCGATTAACCACCTAAGCTTAATTTGATAAAAATTAAAATACAATTACAAGTCGGTAAAAAAAAAAAGAATCAGTACAATATCACAGAATTTTTTGGTGCAAGGCTGCAAGCACATAAATATAGTCTATCAGTACAATATCATCAGTACAATAGCAAATCATCATCAGTAATTTCATCATCAGTAATTTCTGGTGTAGTTATGTCTAGTGCAACAGAATAAACATAATTGATTAGACATAACTATGCAATTTGTTGGTTAGATATTGAATTGGGTTCGAGTAAATGAGCTGGGTAAATATATTTGGTAAATGGGCAAGGTATATCCATATATCAACTTCCAGAAAATGTTTATCCACTCCCGGAAAAGAAACTTCTATGTCTTATGAGTATAATTTATTAATTTATATAATATAAAATATATTTTTAAAAATATAAATTATTATAAATATATATGTGCGGTTTGCGATTGCGGATGCAATTTTTCAATATTCAAATCTGCAACCAACCCGCTAATATGCTGTTCTTAAAAATTCAATCCGCAACCAACCCGCATTTCGCGATTATCCGCAAAATGCGGTTCGGTTGCGAGTGGTTTGCGGTTCGATTACGGTTGAGCGAATAGTCTGTACACCCCTAGTCCAAGTGGATCAAGAAATACATGATTTCAAATACATTAGCGTTTTATATGTCTATTTGCAATAACATACTCATTCGCCAAGGTATCTTAAATAGTAACTAGAAAATTTGTTTAAGGATGTGAGTACATGGATTATAATTTATTCGAGTCTCACAAAATTGCAACCTCTGGTTCTTTCATAGCTAATGAAGGTCGTTTGGATTTTTCTCTACACACGTACATATTTTTTTTATTTTCTTTTGATGAATAAATGTGAACCTTGTTTTTTATTCATATTTAACTATTTAATAATATTATTATTACTGTACTGTTATTCGTAGAGCGTTACAAGCCTATCAGCTTCCTTCAGCAAACAAGCCATGGCCTCCTGTTTCTTCTTTGATACAGGATCACTTGGGGATTTAGCTCACACGGGTTACTTTCGATTTCAATGTAGTTTTCCTGTGAAACTCTTCAGTCTTGATAGACGCATCTTTTTTCGTGTGCTTTCTCCTTTCTGAGCACCATGCAATAAGGACTCAAGTTTTTGTCTCTTTGAAATATATACTGTGATTTTGCGACCCAGGCACTCATAATTCATGATCAGAACAAAAACTAACCTTTGAATTTATATTATGCACATGAAAGCCTAACCACAGTATATTAATGTAAGTCGCATATATGATGAATGTACAGTATATTAATCCACACAAATCAAAATACGAGAACACCACATGCAGCACATATTTCATGATAATTTTTTTCCCCATTCTAGTAACATATTTCCAGCTTCTTCTTCTTACACCACCATTCCCACCATAAAATCATCGATATGTCAGTGAAGATCGTAACCAATACACAATACTCCTGCAACAGCATATCAATCACAACTGTAAATGCCCTCAAAATCTTCGTTGTATCCTTTTTAACTAATTTACATTTCCGTGGCAACTCTCAACAGATGAACAACCACAAAAAAAATATCCTTCAACTTAAACAATCCTGGTCACATCCGCCTTTACTCAAACAATGGTCTTCTGCCAAATCAAGTGACCATTGTACCTGGCTGGAGATCGCCTGCACAGATAATTCTGTTACTAGACTTAACAAATCTTCAAGTTCTTGAATTATCATATGCAAGTAAGTTACCATCTTGGGCACTACTCGCAAATTGGTTTACTAAATTGACAAAATTGAAGAATCTTTTCATGACTGAATCGAATTTGATAGAAGAGATTCTTGAAAGTATTGGCAATCTGACTGCTCTTGAAATCTTGGATTTCAGCTGCAACACCTTAAGTGGAGAAATTCCAGATAGTGTGTTTCTACTGAAGAATTTGACTCAATCGTATCTTTACAATAACACACATTCTGGGTCAGTTCGAAACTTTAAATATGGAAAAACTAGATTTATCAATGAATGATTTATTGATTTGACTGGAACAGTCCCAGATGATAATGGAAAACTTACAAAATCATTAATTTTGTCATTGTCTTTCAATAATCAGGTGAGATTCCAGGAAGTATAGCAAGATTACCTTTCCTGATAAATATATATATCTTTTCAGCAATAGTCTGTCAGGAGAACTACCACGAGATCTGGGTAGATTTTCGATGCTTGAGACCTTCGTAGTTACTCTTACCAACTTTTGTCTGAAGGTTACCTGATAGTTTGTGCTACAATGGGGTATTAGGAGATGTGGTTATTTTTTAGAATAATCTTACCGGTGAAATCCCAAAATCATTAGGAAGTTGTACTAGTTCAGAGTTTTTTGGGGTTTCAAGTAATCAATTTTCTGGTAAAATTCCAGATGGTTTATGGACTTCATTGAGTTTAAGATAAATGATGTTAATTCACAATTCATTTACTGAACAGCTGCTCTAGATTAATAACAACAATTTTTCATGTGAAATTCCTACTGGAATATCCTCCTTGAAGAATCGTAAGGGGTTTGTTGCAAGCAACAATCAGTTCAATGGTTCTACTCCTACGACACTTTGCAAAGCGACATCCCTTGAGATTCTTGATTTGTCAAGTAACAGTTTAAGCGGTACACTTCCGTGCTGTTTGAGAGATTTTAGCATTACTCTCGCCATTTTGGATCTTCACTAAAATCAATTTCTAGGGACAGACCAACAACGTTTTCTCGAAGAGCTACCAACAAACGTCTTTTATCATGATCAACAATCACTTCGAAGGACCGGTTCCCCTAAACTTGGCCAACTGGAAGAAGTTAAAGATTCTTGATCTTGGAAACAACAAAATAAGTGACACATTTCCACCGTGGTTAGATAGTCTTCCAGATCTACAAATCCTTGTCGACTTCAAGATACGTTAAGTCTTAGCAATATGGAAAAACCATTCCCCAACTTGCGAATCATGGATTTCTCTCACAATCAACTTAGTGGAAACCTGCCAATCAATTTTTCCGACAATTTGAAAGTTATAGCGAAATTCGATAAACTATTGGATATCAAATATAACAGCGGAAGGTTCATATTACGAGGCTTATATTTTGTTTAACTGTCAAAAATGTGGAACTTAGAGTAATGAAAATTCTCAATATCTACACAAGTATATCAAGCAACAAGTTTAATTGAGAAGTTCCAGAGGTCATTGGAAGACTTAAAGCACTGCAGTTTCTCAACATATCTCATAACTGCCTTACAGGCCATATACCATCCTTTCTGGGAAACATTATTCATCTTGAATCTTTAGATTGCTCTTCTGAAACCAATTGACAGGTAATATTCCTTCGCAATTGACTAGTCTAACATTTCTTTCGACCTTAAACCTTTTCAAAAATTAAACCATCTTTCTGGAGCAGTTCCAAAAGGCAATTCGGCACTTTCAGTATGATTCATTCCTAGGTAACTTGGCCTCGTGTGAAGTTCTTTTGACGAAGAAATGTACAAATGATGAGTTGCCAGCACAAGAAGTAGATGAGGATCTGGATGTTGACCTGGATGCTGATGCGTGATGAGGAATGATTCGAATTGAATATAATGTCAATGGGCTATGGATGTGGATTAATATTTGGATTGTCCATGGGATATATTACTTTTAAGCCTAAATGGTTTGTGATATTTGTTAAAAGAGCTGAGCAAAAGTTAATCAGAAGTTACAAGAACACTCAGATCAACATAGTCACGTATGGCTTGGGACATTTGTTTCTTCAACTGCTGCTTCTAGCTGAAATTTGGAAGATATATGTGCAAGGATGAAAATGTAAGCTAATCATTTAGGGTTCTAACAGAGGAGAGAGAACAGAAGTTTAGTATCACTAATTGTTCGAACAGTTTGTTTGATCAGAATCAGTCTGTCAAACCCGTACATGCCTGCCTCAATTCTCTAATTGTGTAGATTGTGCACACTAAACCCTTTCAAAGGCTTTACCACTGTCGCTCTAGGTAAGTTGACTTGCTTTGAATTCTCAAATTCATTAGAACCATGTTAAATAAATGCCAAGCTATTGCTATTTTTCGTACTCCTGTCAAATCGAGAGAAAGTCTACTAACTCGTGGTGCCAGAGACTAAACCAAACCAAACCAAACCAAACATACCCAGTATATCCCGCTCAGAGCAGGGTCTGGGGAGGGTAGGTTGTACGCAAACCATACCCCCACTTTTAGAGTAGGGAGGCTGTTTCCGTGAAGACCCTCGGCTAAGTGCACGACATACAAAGAGTGTGATAAATACAAAGGAAACCAAATGATACGGAAATGATCAATGCCATACCTGGGCCCATGGCGTTCTCCACATGGGGCATACATACCTGTGAGGATTTATGATACTCATAGCTTGATGCGCTCCAACCACACGAAAAATCCCGCACAAAGATAACACCGAGCCAAGCTCCCTGCAACTGCAAAACCAGAAAACAGCACACACTAAAAACGAAAAGTGAGAACGCTAAAGCCGAACTTCTAAAAAATCGCTAACCGAGACAACCCAACTCTGAGGCTCTCGACAACAGAGCCGCACCCTAAAAGGGAATCCACCACTCTCATACGCCGCCTCCAAGAACACCTATCCGCGAGCATGGTTTCATTTAAGTCTAAGGCCTTCAAATCCAGCCTGAGCTGCTCTTCCCACGACCTCCTCGGCCTGCCTCTCCTCCTCGCCCCAACAACCGCAAGACTCTCGACCCTCCTAACTGGGGCTTCAGCCAGCCTCCTACGGACGTGGCCGAACCATCTCAACCTTCCTTCCCTAACTTTCGCAGAAAAAGGCGCCACTTCAAGCTCGCTCCTAAACACCGAATTCGGGATTCTGTCCAACATCGTGCGCCCACAAGACCACCGCAACATCCTCATTTCAGCCGCTTCCAACTTGCTTACGAGGGCCTTCTTCTCCGCCCAACACTCAGAACCATATAACAACGCAGGACGGATAGCCGCTCTATAGAATTTCCCTTTCAACTTTAAAGGGACTTTCTTATCGCACATTACCCCTGACGCTGCCCTCCACCGTAGCCACCCAGCCTTGATACGATGCGTGACATGGGCTTCAATCTCACCTTCCTTCTGGATGATCGAACCCAAATACTTGAACTTATCCGTCTGCGGGACGATCTGGTCTTCAATCCTAACCTCCACCCCTTCTTCGCTGGCCTCACCACTGAAGTTACACCAGAGATACTCGGTTTTAGAACGGCTCATACGTAACCCTTGGGACTCCAAAGTAGATCTCCAAAGCTCCAATTTCTCGTTCACCTCCCCCCTCGATTCCGCCACTAGCACGATATCATCCGCGAAGAGCATGCACCAAGGGACAGCATCTTGAATCCCTCGCGACATGACATCAAGGATAAGGGCGAAAAGAAAAGGACTTAGGGCCGACCCCTGATGTAGCCCCATCTCAACAGGGAAGAAACGGGAGTCCCCCACTGGGGTCCGAACGCAAGAACTAGCTTGGGAGTACATGTCTTGAATCACCCTAACGAACGCCGACGACACTCCCCTCTCCTCAAGGCTCTTCCAGATAGCTTCACGGGGGATGCTATCATAAGCCTTCTCAAGATCAATGAACACCATATGGAGGTCTTTGCGATGTTCCCTGAACTTCTCCATAAGGCGTCTAACGAGATGAATGGCCTCGGTCGTCGATCTCCCAGGCATAAAACCAAATTGATTCTCTGAGATTTCAACTTCTCTTCTAATCCGACTATCAACCACTCTCTCCCAAAGTTTCATAGTATGACTGAGTAATTTAATACCCCGGTAGTTACTAAAACTCTGAGCATCGCCTTTATTCTTGAAAAAAGGGACCACAACACTACGCCTCCATTCAGCTGGCATCTTAGCACCCAAGAGAAGAACATTGAACAGATCTGCTATCCATTGGACGCCAACCTCACCAAGACAAAGCCAAACCTCGATTGGGATAAGATCCGGACCAACCGCCTTCCCTCTAGCCATCTTTTGCAGGGCACCCTTGACTTCATCCTTGCTGATGCGCTCACAGGAATCGATAGAAATCACAGGCGAAAGAGAAACCTCTTGTTCCACACCGGCACCGCTCCTCCTAGCCTCGTTGAAAAGATTATGGAAATACGAACTCCACCTCTCCTTAATAGCATCTTCATTCAATAACACTTGGCCTGAATCATCCTTAACAAACTTAACAAAACCCAGGTCGCGCCGCCCTCTCTCCCTAGCTTTAGCTAGCTTAAAGATGGCATTCGCTCCTTCCTTGGTATCTAGGCGCTTGTACAGCCCTTCATATGCCTCCTCTTTAGCTTTCGCCACGGCCTTTTTTGCCTCTCGTCTCGCCACCTTGTATGCTTTCATCTTCAGAATCCTCTTCGGCCCTGCGCAGATCGATACAAGCTCTTTAAAGAGCGCAAGTTTAGTCTTAACCTTCTTTTGAACCTCCTCGTTCCACCACCACGACTCCTTATGACCACTGAACCTACCTGAGGAAACCGCCACCACCTTCTCGCCCACACTCCGAATGGCCTTTGCCATGTTGGTCCACCTGAAGTTAGCATCTCCACCACTCGCGAAACAACCTTCGTTGAGCAAAGCCTCCCTGAATTCCGCCGCCTTCTCGCCCTTCAAGTCTTTACAAAGGATTCTTGGTCTAAACTCTCTCTTCCTGCAAACAACTCGACCCCCCATGGATAGATCCATGGCCAACAGCCGGTGCTGGGATGCGCACGCCTCACTCCTGAACACCTTGCAATCCACGCATGCTCTAGCATCCCGGCTGCGCACAAGTAAGTAATCGATTTGAGTGCTGCGTCCCCCACTACTAAAGGTGATGAGGTGCTCAGCCCTCTTCTGAAAAACAGAATTCACAATTACCAACTCCTGGGCCGTAGCAAACTCCAACAGTGCGGATCCACCGACATTCCTGGACCCGAAGCCAAAACCCCCATGCGTAATTGGAAAACCATCTGACCTCTCGCCAATGTGACCGTTGAAATCGCCACCCAACACTAAAAATTGGTCTGCAGGAAAACTTCCTACCAGCCCGTCTAAACAGACCCAAAAAGCCTCCTTCTCAGAGTCGCCCAAACCGCCTTGCGGGGCGTACGCATACACCACATTCACCACAATCTCCCCCACCACCACCTTGACGGACATGATCCTGTCATTGCACCTATTCACTTCCACGATGTTGCCTTTTAGGTCTTCCGCCAAAAGAATACCCACTCCGTTCCTCGAGTTGGCAAGACCTGAATACCACAATTTATACCCGTTAGCTTCTCTTGACCGCGCCCCCTTCCACCTCGTCTCTTGGATACACGCCACATCCACTCTTCGCTTCTTCAACACGTCCACTAGCTCCAGAAATTTGCCCGTCAAGGTACCTAAATTCAAACTCCCAACACGCAAATTACGCAACATCGACTAACCAAATGAACCAGCGCAGACAAAGAACCTAAAACAGTAAACTAGAAGTAAAGACCAGAAAGCCAAACAACACGAGAAAAAAAAAACAGATCAGATCAGAAGAAAAAACAACGAAAAAACGAAAAAAAAACAACGAGGAAACAGATCAGATGGACAACGAAAATAAAGAATGAAAATAAAGATGAGAAAAAGGGGGGGGCAACGGAGAAAAGAACGAGGGGGTTAAGGGGAAAACAGATGGGGGGAGGGGGGGAAGAATTGGGTGAGGGACTAAACGTCTCGACGGGGTTGAGGAGATTGAGGTGGGAGAAGCGGGTTGAGAGAGAGCGATGCAGGGAAAAAGGACGAGAGATAGACAAGCTAGAGAGGGGGGAGAGTACGAGTGTGAGGGAAGTTGAAAACGAAGGAGTCTGCGATAAATGCGAGCGAAAAGTTGAGGTGGGAGAAGTTGAGTTGCAATCAGAGTTAGAGGGAGATCGGGAATTGATGTTGGCGTTGAGTTTTTGAGTTATGTTTTGTTTTGTAAAATGTCGACGGAGGTATGGAGTGATTGGGGGGCGAGAGAGAGAAGGATTGAACGAGAAAGGGAGGAGTTGAAGTTGGGGGCTGTTGCGAAGGGTCGACGGAGTCTGGGAGGGGGATGTTAAGATGTGGAGTTCTTGGGGACGAACGGGCGGAGGGAAGGAGGGTGGAGGCTGGGGTTGAAGAGGAGGTTGACAAGGGTGTAGGGGGGATGCAATAGGGGGTTAATGACTACAAATGGAGGGGATGGACAGAACGGGAAGATGGACGATTGACCGAAAAAAACACACATGCTGAGACTCTAAACAATTACAAAGTTAAAGAGAGGAGAAAGACAAAAGACAAGAGCAGACAGAGAAAGCTACGCTGACAATTGATTAAAGTTCCGGCGAACCGCCGGTCAGTGGAACCAGATTATCAAAGAATGCCGTAAACGGCTAGTTTTCAGAGAGAGAGTTCAGAGAAGGATAAAGTAGTGTCTTCAAAAATTTGGTGCCAGAGACTACATTCTGAATAAGCTAAGGCACTCTTGTAACCTGGAAAATATAGTAGCCAAACAACTCTTCAAGTTCTGCCACATTGCCCCATCGAGGTAGTGCGTTTCGTCAGCTGAACTTATCAACACACCAGGAAATTATGTAGCTATGTTACAGGCTGCATTGTGGAAATGAGAGTGTGTCCTAAAAATAAATTTAAAATCCTTAGGAAGAATAATTAAATTTGAGTAAAAATAAATAAATAAAATTATTATTTATTAGAATTCACACGATCAATTTATTATTTTTCTATATCATCAGTTTAAAAATCAGATTTAGACAATTTTACAGCCCACACAAAATTTTAAAAATCATATTTTTATTATAATATAATAAACAAATATGGGTACACTTTGTAGTTGACCCCTTATGTTATCTATTTCATTCACAACTCAAATAGAACTTAAATAGATGATCATTGTTACATACAATACTAAAAGGTGTTTATACATAAATTTAATTTTCAAATTCCACCAACAACATTTTAATTTAAAATTAATAATCATGTTATCTAGGAGTGTTCATCAAACCGCATAAACCGCCCGCCTCGCACCACACCGCACCGCTCCGCGTGATTTAAATTTTTCGTGGTGCGGTCGTGGTTTGCAATTTAGCCAAACCGCGCGGTGCGGTGCAGTTTGTGGTTTGGAGATTCATTCTCGCGGTTCAGATCGCACGACACCGCATATTATATAATATTAATATATTTATAAATATATACATATACATGATTTTTTTACCGTGGACTATTTATTCAGATTTCGCACATTTTAGCTTCAGAATTTGCATTTTTTTTTTGGGAAAAAAAAATGGTTGAGGTCTGTCAAGATGAATTGCAGGCAGCAGACTGAATGTTGTACATTGAAGTTTTTCTATGTTCAGTTTAGTTGAGAGCAATTCAGACTATGTAAATAATATACCAGTTAAACTCATATACATTATTTCCAGAAATTCATATGGGCTATAGCATGCAAGTTATGTATGTTAGTATCTCCTGTGAAGCTAAAAAGTAAAGACGATACTCATATTTCATTTTGGTTTAGAACTTTATTAATATGGATTTGTTTATTTTTAAGATACTATATTATTAAAATTTGAAATAGGTAAACCGCCCCATCGCACCGCACCGCCCGCATTTTTTGTGGTGCGGTCGCGGTTTGAAAATTTGATCAAACCGCATGCGCGGTTTGGTTTGCGGTTTGAGGAAAAAATCGTACCGCCCGCATCACAAACACCCCTAATGTTATCTCTTTCATTCACAACTCACAACTCAAATAGAACTTAAATAGATGATGATTATTAAATACAATACTAAAAGGTATTTATACATAAATTTAAGGTTCAAATTCCACCAACAACATTTTAATTTAAAATTAATACTAAGATATAATATAGAAGGTTGACGGTTCGATAATCGTCAAAAATATATTACTAATTTAGATTTAATACTAAATATTATTAAATACAAAGGTTTAAGGTTCGTATCCTTACATCAACATATTAAAATTAATATTTTTAATAATATATTGCACTATAACCAAATTAAAAAAAATAACTCGTATTTTGCATAGGCAAGATAGTTTTATTAGTATCAAGTTCAATAAAATCAAAAACTTGAAAACAAACAAGAATCGGGTTTAGGCTAAGGTTCTATTAGGTAAAAAAAAAAGAGTCAAACTCTAATATATATTTTGCAAGTCCATTATTCGTAAGTTAGGCCGAACTCAGACAAGAAAAAGGCACAAACTCAATATTACTACTTGGAATTGGTTGAGTTATAGCCTTATTACCATCCTTTAAAATCATTACATATTACGTATGTAAAAAGCAAAATGAAATAAGGAATTCATGCATGACACAAGTAACAGAAAGATTTTACCGCTGTGAAAAGTCAGTTTGTTCATTACAAATGCATGAGATGAAAGTCTTAACAGCAAAATACTATTGATGATTGTGCAACTATCTACATTGCCCTAACTTTTAGGTAAGAACAAATTTGTGTTAACATTGACAGTTGACAGAGAGCTAGTTGATAACATGGGCCAACATTTATAGTTTTAGATACCCAAACACTTAACTTTTTATCATTAAATTTGCATGCACACTTATCCAACGAAGTTTTATTAAAAATCCAACTCAAACTTCTTACTACCGATGACTGTTACAACTTCTCTATATAAACCAACAAAGAGAACACCATTCTCCATATACAAGAAAGTCCACAAATAACATAGAATTGAAGAATTTATTGTTAATACTCACACTTTAGTAGCTGACATTAAACATGAAGAATTTCGTGTTCTCTGTGTTCTTCCTCATGTTTCTCCTTTTCTTTGTAGCCCATGAAACAAATGCAGGAATAACATGTGACACGATTGTTTCGAAGGCTATTCATTGTGTAGCATTTGCCACTGGAACAGATACCATGCCATCTGCAGAATGCTGCAGTGGGTTGCAGCAGCTAGCTCAAAGTGCACAATCTATTGATGATAAGAAGGCTGTTTGTAGGTGCTTAAAAAATATTGTTGGAAGATATAATGGAGTTCAGGACAAGTTCCTCAGCACAATCCTTGGTATCTGCAAGATTAAATTTGGATTTCCTATCTCCCTATCTACCAATTGTAACAAGTAAGAAACCCCTTTTTACAAGTAGTTGGTATAAACACTATATAAGGATTTTTCTAGACGACATTGTGGAATTTACACTACAAGAAAAACTGAAACAGACAACACTTATCACACAACGGTCGGCAGTAAAAGCATTGTTTGAAATTTTCACACAACGGTGTTTTTTTTTGCAAAATATGTCTGTTGTCTGAAAGTACTTCCATAACGGTTTCTAAAACCATTGTCTATTCGAAGGAGTAAAGCAGAGGCTTTACACAACGGAATTATAAAACCGTTGAACTGAAGAAACTTCAGACAATGGTTTTGTAAACCGTTGTTAGAATCAGACAAGTGTTTTACTTGTATGTGGACTATACGTAATTCACACAACAGTTTCTGCATACCGTTGTCCAATTGAAATCTTAGAGACAATGGTTTTTGGCTGTTAAATATGTTGCTGTCACACAATTGTTTAGCTTACATAAACCGTTGTCTGATAGTCAAAAAAATTAAAAAAAAATAATATAAAGAAGTAAACCCCCTGCCAAAGTTTCAAAGGCAAAACCAATCAATACTGCATACATTAACACTAATTCACAAGAACATTCTGTAGTTTGAAATTTCAAAGGCAAAACCAAACAACCATATAGCAGCCAACCATTCAAAGTACATAAATAAAATTACATCAAGAAAGTAATATTTGTTCATCAACATCTCGCATGTAACTATAGTCATCCTCCTCAAGCAAATCAACGTCCGGTAAATTAGGCACAAAACACTCATTCTCAAGTTGTACCTCTACGGATCCCTCATCTTCTTCATCATTAACTTCATAGTAGTTCTTCTCGGGTAATTTTAACACCACAGACCATAATTTCTCAAGGGGATCGTCTATGTAACATACTTGCTTGACATGTTTAGCTAACACAAATGGATCGTTTAAAAACCCCAACCTATTCAAATTAACCAATACATACCCCAAGTCATCTACCTTAGTCCCTCTGTTCAAATCTACCCACTTGCACCGAAAAATAGGGATCCTAAAGTTTTCATAATCCAGCTCCCATATACTTGTTATAACTCCATAAAATAGTTGTGAAGCATGCTCAATATTTTTATCCTTACCCTCCACAATCATTGTATCGGCTTGTACACAGACACCGCTACATTGAACTTGACGCGTGTCATCCCGATCCTTAGTACTGAACGTAACCCCGTTCACTTTGTAGCCACTGAATGTGGGGACATCCTTGTTAGGCCCATCTGCAATCCATCTTAGCTCCTCCGGTACCTCTTCTCCAGCATTTAAATCCAAATCAATCTGCCAAAAAAAGAGAGTAAAGGATGGCACCACTATATTGAAAAAAAAACACATAGTAGTAAATTATGTAAAGCATACTGAACCTTAAGCTACTCCTTTTGGCTTGCTAATTTATTTCATGTTTGTGACCAGGCAAAACTATATAGTAATCGAAAATATATTGTATCCATGGTAAATACTAAATACTAGTGATCTTGAAACTTTTTCCAGTATGTTCAACATAAAAAACTGTTTCTCAAAGATCTAAAATACAGCACAGAAGTGTAGATGACAGAATTACAACCACAGAACTGATATGATTTTACCATTCAAATCACCAGGTTTGCTGCTTGCTAACATATTTAGACAAACTCCAAGTCAAGCCTCTCCCATACACTTCAAACCATCTTTAAGTGCATAGCAGTTTTCAGCACATCACAGGAGAAACATTTGAATACAAACCAATCATATAATTACTACAACATGAAATTTGAACCAATGCACATAATACCTTCTCTTTGAAACAATTTGGGAACGTGTCATTTTGCTTGTTTTTTAGCCATATTGCATCATTTTCATGTTCCGGAAATTTGGACATCAAGAATGACATGTGTTCGCTGCAGAAAATTATTAATGTCAAAAAGGTGCAGAAAATGAAAGACATAATGAATAAACAATTCTTGACTTACTCAAAATATGGCATAACTGCAGTAGTATTTTGTAGGACGCATAAGTGTGCTGCGTGCAAATTAGTGTTGCTCGGGGTGATGATGGTTGCACCAGATAATGGCCTCGAAGTGGTGTCTTGCATATGCCCACCATTTTTGGGCACCCCAATAGTCCTTTCTTCATGATCAACCAAACACTCAATTGCCTCCTCTGCGATATATGCCTCTGCAATGCAGCCTTCCGCACGAGCCCGATTTCTTATATATCCCTTGAATGTCTTCATATATCTCTCAAACGGGTACATCCACCTAAGAAAAATTGGTCCGCAAAGCTCCACTTCTCTTACAATATGAACCGACAGATGAAACATTACATCAAACAACGAAGGAGGGAAGTATTAATTAATATAAGTCTTTTATGTGCAGGATTCACTGATATGGTATTATGCAAGGAGATGCTCTATATATGTAGAGATATACAAATAAGATTATGAAATCTTTTCTTATGTTGACAGTGGCTGTGTCTATGCAAGTGCCTAGCTTAAGCTTTCGTAATGTACTTATGATGAATATAATGAATACAATGCAGTTATAATAGCATCGCAAACTACTACTCATTTTTTTTGCTAACTAACTACTACTCATATTTGAACGTAGCAATTAAAAATATATAGATAAAATCAGGAACTGAACGACTTTTTCTGTCAATGTTAAGGAAGGGTTAAGAAAATTCTTTGTATTTGTTGCGAAGATTATGGCAACAGAACGTATATAGCTATGTCTGTAGTTGTGGCATCCATAGTGTCGACAAGACTCCGTATTAGCCTATCAGGCACCATTGTGGAAATATCACATAGAATAAAATACAATGTTGCTTACCAGATCTCTACAATGTTTAAAAGAACAGCTCAACATTTCAAACAGAAGAACCCCCTTAACAAAGTATTCCATAATTTTCAAATATTAGTGCTTACAGACACTAGCAATAGCGATATAGTTGGTGTAACGAGTGTTTGAGGGTGAAGCCATTGTTACAAAATTAGAGAAGAAAAGAACGAAGGTTGAAGAAAAAATTTAAAATTGCAGTTAGGGTTTTAGAGAGAGTTTGAGAGAGTAGGTGCTTGAGAAATCGATTGAAATGAATTGAACCATTGTGAAATTGTATAAGTATGAAACACTTGAACTGTCGATTAGATTTATGTTTTGTATTGACAAGTCAGACATTCGATAACTGGAAACCAATTTTCTATAAGTCAAGAAAGGCTATTTCGATAACTCAAGCAGGTTGAAACTCATAGCTGTCAATTTACTCAATTTAAACATAATTCTATATTAAATAAAATTTGTATTTATGAGTGAATAAAAGTTTTAGATAAAAATCCAAAAACGGTTGAAATTGAGTGAAATTTCAGTCTTTTCAAATGATTCGATATCTCAACTTACTCTAAAGAACTCAGTCATTCGAGAACTGAAGAAATAGTATAGATCGAAAAGTCAAGCTAGCTTTCATTCGATATCTCAAAAAGGCTTTATTTGAGAACTCAAGAGTACTCTAAAAAGACTTATTAGAGATGTCGAGAGAGAAACTAAATGAATCATTGGGGAAGTCTGACTTATCGAAATACAGTTTCACTCAAAAAAGTTTGATTTTCACCATCTTTAAAAAATTCACCAGAATTATTCATTGAGGAATATTCTAATAAATTAAATAGTAATTTCCTCAAAATTTTATAGAAATTTCAATTTGATAAAATATGATTGTTCAGCATATGCAACAGGGTTTTGAAAATATTTATAAATCATATGTCAGCCAACACAAAAATATTGAGAATTTAAATAAAATAAGTGTTTACTACTGCAACAATTTGGTTGATATTTTTACTTAGCCAGAATCTGAATAATTCAGCATCCCAATCTCACTAACAAACCTGGTGAAGGTGGCTTCATCAAATGGATTAGTAAAAATATCATTTAATTATTTATCTGTGGGGATATAATGCAACTCAGTGGTTCTATTTGATGCATGTTCCTTAATGAAATGATATGTCAATGTGTTTTGTTCAAGAAAGATTGACATGATTTGCAACTATAGAGATTGCAGTTGTGTTGTCACACATGATAGGAATCTTTTCCAACAAAGTCCATAGTCTTTTAGTTGGTTTCTAATCCAAAGCACTTGAGGACAACAACTTTTCCAGCAGCTATATATTCAGCCTTAGCTGTAGAAGTTGACACAGATTGTTGTTTCTTGCTATACCAAGATACTAACTTTTGTCCAAGAAACTGACAACTACCTGAGGTGCTTTTTTATCAACTCTGCATCCAACATAATCAGCATCAGAATAACCAATCAGACTGAACCCTGTGTCCTTAGGATACCAAAAAACCAAGTTTGGAGTGCCATTCAGATGTATGAAAATCCTCTTGATAGAAATCAAATGTATTTGACTGAAACCTTACACACAAACATGTTGCAAACATGATGTCTGGCCTACTTGTAATGAGATAGAGTAGTGATCCAGCCATGTTTCTATAGACTGAAAAACCACCTTTTTACCTTTAGCATCTTCATCAAGTTTGGTGGCAGTGGCCACGGGTGTCTTTGCAGGTGAGCAATCTTCTAGATCAAACTTCTTCAATAAATCATTGATGTACTTGGTTTGACTGATGGAGATACCATCCTCTCTTTGACTAACTTGCAATTCAAGAAAGAATGTCAACTCTCCCATCAAGCTCATCTCAAATCTGCTTTGCATGAGCTTTGAGAATCTTTCATAGAGTTTCTCATTTATAGAGCCAAAAATGATATCATCCACATACATCTAAAATAGGATAATGTAATTGCCATGTTACTTGTAGAACAGTGTTTTGTCTATTGTGCCTCTAGTGAATTAATTTTCAAGCAAGAATTGTTACAGAGTGTCGTTCCATGCTCTTGGAGCTTGCTTAAGTCCATAAAGTGCCATAAGCAATCTGTAAAAAAAATCTGGGAAATGTGGATCTTCGAAGCCAGGTGACTGTTGCACATATACTTCTTCTTCTAGCTCTCCATTCAAAAATGCACTATTGACATCCATTTGATAAAATTTAAAATTTGAATATGAAGCAAATGCTAAGAAAATTCTGATGGCTTCTAACCTTGCAACAGGTGCAAAAGTCTCATCATAATAAATTCTTGAGAGTATCCTTTTACAACAAACCTTCCTTTACTTCTTGTCACTACACCATTTTCATCCACTTTGTTTCTGAACACCCATCAAACTCCAACAGTTGTTTTATCCTTAGGTTCAGGTACCAATTCCCAAACATTATTTCTTTCAAATTGATTTAACTCTTCTTGCATGGAAATAATCCAATCAGGATCCAACAGTGCTTCATTAACTTCCTTAGGTTCGACTTGGGATAGAAAGCAACCATAAAGACACTCATTTTGAGTTGCTCTTCTTGTTCTTACTCCTACATTTGAATCTCCAATAATTTGTAAATAATTTACTCTGTAGTGTGAGATCTATCCCATTTTCTTGTATATTCAGTTTCATTTCTCAGTATTGATGTAGCCTCATCATTCAAGTCATGCTCATCTTGATTTGCTCCCTTTATGAAGGTGCTCTCATTCACAAGTGTTTCTTTCATGCTAGGTTCTTCACTGTTAATTGGCACAAATTCTTCATTTGCATTTTCATTCACCAGAGTTTGTTAAGTAGTAACCTTAACCTCGGTTTTATTATCATCATCATAGTCACTCATGTTCTCAAATCTTAGAGGATCGTTGTCTTCATCATTGGCTTCTTCAAGGCCTGGTAGTTTATTGTCATCAAAAGTCATATCAGTACTTTCCATCACTTTCTTTTGACTGACGACATAAACTTTATATGCAGTTCTTTCCATGGAATAGCCAAGAAGAATTCCTTTAAATGCCTTTGCATCAAATTTTCTAACATACTATTCATTATCCTTCAACACAAAGCATTTGCTTCCAAAAGCATGAACATGCTTAAATGTTGGTTTCTTTTCAATCATCAAGTTGTAAGGTGTCTTGCCAGTATTTTTGTTGATGAGGGTTCTGTTTGACAGGGTTAGTGCTTTCTCTCTTTAGGTTTTGGAATTTATCAAAATAAAAGTGAAATTAAATTAGATTTAGGATTGCACTTAGAATCCTCCCCCGGGGACGACACAATTCGGGAATCAAGTCAATCTGGTCAAACCAAGCCAAAAAAAAAATGTTTCCCGACAGATTTTCGACATTGAATTAGGATGAGAATATCATGTTAATGATATTTTGTGTTCTAGGTTATTTATGTCAAAAGAAAATAGGCATTCGGCTAAAGGCACAAATATCGAGAATTCTAAGCATTACTTTTACGAGTCAAACTGTTCGATTTATTTAAAAGAGTGTTGTTCTTAAATATTTCACTCTCAAATATTCTTGATATATTTATTTTCAATTTGCCCTGCCAAAAGCCATGCCAAAAGACCCAAAATAGATTTTATTCTGAAATACTTGTAAATCCTTATTTATCCAGATAAAATCCTTTTTAATTCAAACTTAAATATTTCTTGGACCACATAGTCATTATTTTACATGTAATATTATGTTTAAATATTTATCAAGTCAAAACTTTTGTCTAAGTTGTCAGTAAAGACAAATGAATTTTTCGGTCGCTCCGGAAGACTGTTTTAACATTCAAAAAATTCGTAAAAATACTTTCACATATCTTTTTGACTTGAAACTTTGGATGTGTCCTTAGTTTCCCTATAGGACATTGTAGAATAAGTTTTGTAAATTTTGGATGACTTTTTTCCGGGACCCCTTAAATCGATACGTAATTGATTTATCAGACACTTAAAAGTCATAGTTGGTCAACTTATATTAAGGTGAAATTTTGACCATAATCCTCTGGGATTTCTAGGGTATTCGCAAAATTTCATAATTTTTTGATGATTTTTTGATCTATTGCTTATTCGCGATTTTATCTCGTCGGTATGCGAATTTCTCGATTTTTGTGCATTCTATAAATTTTAAAAACGTGTGGGCAATCTTCCCCATGAAAATTTGAATTGTTGCACAGCTTCTAGGACAATGGGAAGATTCCCCCACACCTTCCTTTACCCCATGTGCCTTTTACCATTTAAATAAATAAAAAATCCCTATATTTTGGTTATAAATAGCCCCTTACCCCCTCATTCTTTTCCCAAGCTTTGAGAACCAACAAATTGCTGAAGAAACACTCCTAGAAATACTCTCTCTACTGCCCCAAAAGTTCAAAAACGTTTCTTGAGTTTAAGCCAAAAATATTTCTTAGTTTTGATCCATTTTGGCTTGTTTTCTTCACTTATTCTTGCTCTCCTACACACACCTTTGGTCACCTTTTTTTTTACACCTTCCAAGACTTGTTTAGGTAGCTTGTAAGTGACCTTTTAAGCCCAAGAAAAGTCTCCCTTGAGCCTTATATTTCGGTCATTTTCCGGGGACTTTTCCGGCGACTCTTTTTGTGTGTTTAAGCTTCATTACTAACTTTTTCTCTTATTTTCTCTCTAGATCTCAAGGGTTATAAGTTGGTTTCTTTTGTTTGCTCTCCTTTCTCTATATATTCAAATATATATAGTTGAAGTAGTGGTGGGTGGCTTGAATATTTAGTGTTTATTTCTTGTTTGGTTTAGATCTACACTTATAAACACTTATATTCTAACATTCTTACATTTTGCTCTTATATACACTTGTTCTTGAAGTTTATTCATGTAGTGTATATTTGACATCTTGTAAGGTGTGTTCTTGAGGTTGAATTTGAGAATCACTTCATTTAAGTCCTTTAATCCAAGTTGAGTATTTGGATTAAAAAGGCTAGTCTAATTATCTTTTGATTCAAGAACAAAAAGCTTACATCTTGTTTTTACCTTAAGTGGTTTAAACTTGATAATTTAAAATCAAAAGATAATTTGGTTGTTAGTCTTGTATAACCAAGTCCCTTGCTGTTTTCATGTTTGTTTTTCAAACAAGGACTTAAAGAATCAAGACTATACAAGCTAGCTCTTTAAAACATGTTAGTAGTTATTGTTGGCCTTTCCATTTTTTGTTACATTTGGCCATAAATACTTTGGTAGTCTTCTTGTTCAAGTTGGTTACTTACTTGTCTCATCTTTATATCTTGAACAAGGATTTAACAAACAAGACAACTTGAACTTGTTTTAGGACTTTGAAAATTTCGGCCATTCTTTTTCTTTACCATTCGGCCGGAGTACTTTTAAGTACTTGATTTTTGTTGCTTGCTTGTTTATATTCTCTTACGTGTTTATATATATTTTCCACACTAATTTAACGTATAATAGCGGCCCTCGTTATTTTATAACGAGCTACTTTTATGTATGTGTGAGGAGTGTTTATGTGCTTGTTTGTGGTGTTGTAATTAGTGTGCTTGCATTCACGGATATATTGTTGCACATTTATTTTATTGTCTTGCATATACCGCTTGTGTGACAAGTCCTTATTGTGACTTATCCCTTGCTGTTATATATTAACTTAATGCATAATAGCGTTTCCGTGACTAGTACCGTAACATACTAGCTTGCACGGATTTATATATATTATAAATTGCTTGGTTATTTGTTGGACTTGTATTCTAATCTTTGAAGTGAGGTGAAGTGAAGTGAGGTGACTCTTGTTCTAAGACCCAAGTCTTAGGCGTACTAACGGGGAGTTAGTAGCCTTTGCACCGTGAAGAAAAGGGAAGACCTAAGACCTAAGACCTAAGATCCAAGACCGGCAAAGTTGTAGAAGTACATAGTCTACTAAGGGTACTACAAAGTCTTTGAGAAGGTGACGGAGAGTTACGCTCTAAGATAAGTTTTGTAGTTTGTATTTGCTATTTTATTTTGAGGAGGATACGTGTGTGTATTGCTCCAAGATAAATAGATAGTGGTCTAAGGAGTTGTAAAGGCTTCTCCGCCTACTATAAAGGAGTTTCTTTGTAGTAGTGAAAATCTCGAGTCCGAGGAGGAGCTCGGGGACTGGAGTAGAGGTGTTCGAATCCATTAGGGGTTGTGGGCATCGCGAACCAGGATAAAATCGACCGTGTGCTACTCTCTCTTCTTCTTTCTTTATTTTCCGCACTTTATTTACTTGTTGACAAGTAACGAAGTTTAAAAAGAGGAAAGAATTTTTAAAAATCCAAGCTCTAAATTTTAAAAAGGTGATAACTATTCAACCGCCCCCCCTTCTAGCTTATCTAACCCACATACGGGACCTATCACTATTTTCAATACAGCATGAAGTGCTCACAGCCTCAGCTCAAAACTACGGGACCTATCACTATTTTCAATACAGCATGAAGTGCTCACAGCCTCCGCCCAAAACATGTAGGCATCTTTGCATCAAGTAACATTGTTCTAGCAGCCTCAACAAGAGTTCTGTTCTTTCTTTCATTGACTTTGTTATGGAGTTATTGGAGCTGTGAACTGTTGTGAAATTTCATTCTCTTAGCAAAATGCCTCAAGCATGGCATTTCTGAACTTTATACCATTATCACTTCTTAATGCAGTCATACTTGCATTGTTGGCCTTTTCTTCTTTATCAACTCTCTTAATGTGCTCAATGATTACTTGTGGTACCTCATCCTTTGATGCCAGAAATTCCACACATGTATACCTTGAAAAAACATCAACCATCACCAAGGCATACTTCTTTCTTGAAAAAGACATAATGTTGACAGGCCCAAACAAATCCATGTGAATTAATTGTAAGGGCTTGGTGATTGATGTCACTATCTTTGATTTGTGGCTTTATATTTTCATTTTTCCTTTTTGAAAAGCCTTACACACATTCCTTCTTGAGAGAATTCAAGTGTGGGCATGCCTCTCGCTAACTCTCTTTTGACCAAGGAGTTAACTTCCTTGAAGTTCAAATGTGACAACTTCTTGTGCCACAGCCAACAGTTTTCATTTGATGCCTTTATGTAAAAGCAACAAATTTTATCCTTTTTTGTACAATCCAGATTGGCTGTAAACAGGCTACCCTTCCTCACTCCAATAAGAGCAAGTTCACCAGTCTTATTGTGAGTAATCAAACACCCATCCTTGTCAAAATCAACCTTGAAACCTCTGTCAGTAAACTGAGCAACATTTAGCAGATTATGCTTGAGTCCACTAAACAGTGCTATATCTTAAATAGTGACATTACCAACTTTCAATTTGCCATATCCCAATGTGTTTCCAATGTTGTCATCTCCAAAAGTAACCATAGGGCTGGCCTTTCCTTCATACTGTGCTAGCAGGGCCATATCACCATTCATATGGTTTAAGCATCCACTATCCAACATCTAAATGACCTTCTTTTCCTTCACTTTACCCTAGAAACACAAATGTATTACTTCTTCTTTGGTACAAACAAGTTTTGGTCCACCTAGTTTAGAAACTATTTTACCAAAATCAACATGCTTGTTAATTTTCTGAGGGCTAGTCTTCTTGTCATTGTTAGAAGTATTTGAGTTTGACTATTCAGACTTAGGTGACAAAGGTAACTTCCTAGTTTTAGGAGGACTTCAAGACTTTGGACTTTCGTAGTGTGTGTGAACATTGTGACTTATACAATACAACCATCAATGAATTTTCTTCTCAGATTAAAGCAACTAGTCATCACATTCATATTACATGACATGCAGTCAAATTTATCACAAAATGGTGCATCTATGTGTCTTATAGGCACAGAATAATGATAAAATAGCTTGGGCAAACTACCAACAGGTTTCTTACAAGCATGAGTCAAATGGTTAGTACTAGAACAGTTTTGACAAACTTTCCTATGGGCATTAAGCACATAAGAATAATTATCGTTCTTGTTTATTCCTAGCTTGTCATTTCTATTCTGTTTCTTTTTTACCACAGTTTTAACAGATTCAACTTTCATAGATTGCACAGAAACATCCTTGTTAGGTCTTGGTTCATCTTTCAAAGGATTCTTGGTTTCAATATTGACACTCTCACTCTTAGAGGGCGTAGGCTGTTCACTGGCATGTGCCTTATCTTCATCATAAAATTGTTATTTGATGATCAAGGCTTCTTCATCCAAGCAAAAGGTGGTTTCTTTCAAGATTGGGGCCTTTGCATTTTTCAAAATGTGAGGCACATTCTCACGAACAACCTTGTTGAATGTGAGGCACATCCTCATAAACAACCTTGTTGCCATCAACATAGGCACAACCTTTCCTCTTTTTGAGTGTTTCATAATCAAAACAAATAGCTGCCTATGTTTATCATGATAAGTTTGCATTATGCTAGATGAGTTCATAAAGGCACTAATCTTAAGTTCATTTTCAGCAATTTCTTCTCTAAGAGCCTATTCTACCTGACTATCACATCAAAACCTTATTCTTAAGATAATCAACTTCTTGATCACTGTCAGAGTCATCCCAACACTTACCCTCAGCAATATAAGCTTTACCAGATTTCTTATTGAGCAAGGCTTTATATGTGGCTTCAAGCTCCAGATATTCCTTGTCTTTCTTCTTTGGCTTCTTGCATTCACTTGCAAAGTGTCCAAGGTCATTGCATTGATAGCATCTTATTGTTGACCTATCCACAAATCCTGACTTGAACCTGTTCTTGTTTGGTTTTACAGGTGCCTTGCCTTTGCTAAATAAGTGGGTCTGTGGCCTTGCTTTGAATGGTTATTTCCTTTTGAATCTGATGTTAGGAAACTTTCTAGCGATGAAGGCAAATGATGGGTTTTCCATTGCATCCAGATCCTCCAACGTATAGAACTCATCATCAACTTGCTCTTCAACAACTTCAGCCACTTCAGCCTCAGGTTCTTCATCAATTATTTCTTCAATCTTCAGTTGACTTGTAGAAGCTTCAAGATACTATTAGCTGGATTTGTTTACAATCAAGGCACATGAGGGTTTAACTATCTTGTCTTGGTTGGCTTGGATAGCTCTTTTCTGTAACAACTCAAGTTCATGAGTCTTCAACACACCATATAGCACATCATATTACTTTATTCAAATCTCTGTCTCTCAAAGAGATAACCCTTTGCTCAAGGTGGTTTGGTGCAAAAAGAAAGAACTTCATGTTCAGCTCCTTGGTGCTATAGATATTACCATTCATTTGCAGCTCTGTAACAAGTCTGTGAAACCTCTCAAACATTTTAGTGATGCCTTCTTTAGGTTAAGCCATAAATTCTTCATACTGAGTAACCAAAATCTGTTTTCTATTTTTTCTAACCTCCTCAATACCTTCACAAAGTATCTCAATATGATCCCACATCTCTTTTTCTGATGTGTAAATAACATTGTTTTCAAACATTAAAAATTCCATAAAATCAATGATAAAGAGCATGAGATGGCTGTCAAGAGCAACCTTCTCTCTTTCAATGTCTGTCCAGTTAGATGGATCCTTAGCCACATAAGACTTTGGAATATTAGGGTATTAGGGTACATGGGGTTAGCAGCTTTGATGAACAACATCATCTTTATCTTCCAGAAGTTGTAGTTTTCTTTGTCGAACTTTGGGACCTTCACTATTAGTGTTGTCTTTGGAGTCTTCATTTTGACCTTTTACTATGTTTATTAACAACCTGCTTTGATAACACTTGTTGGGTATGAAATACACATTGAGAAAATACAGAGGGGGTGAATGTATTTTCAAACTTTTCTTAATTTTCTTTGTTTATGAACTCGCTTGAATCTATTGTATCGTTGTAGCTTTGAGTGTGAATGTTTAACAAATATGAAGTGCAGAATAAAAACACACAAACTCACTCTAATTCTAATATTTTATTAGATTTTAAGTATGCTACAAACTGTGAATACAAGATGAGTATTCTTAGATTCGTTTTTCTCATAAAGATATTACAATGTGTCGCAATGAAAAACTTGATAACTAAGGAAATAAAGTTGTGCACTTATAGAATAGGTGTACAGTCAACTTTTACAAAACTAGTAACAGACAAACTATCTTTTCTAACTTGTCATACTACTTTGGTGCAAGTCTGAGCATCATGTGATATGACTTTGTTTCATGCTGACCAGATCCACTTCTTTAGCTACTTTTCCTTGAATTTCTCTCTAAGCTTCTTTGTAGACTTTTCCAGGTGAACTCTACAACAATTGGACCACTGTAGGTGCCTTGGTTTATGTACATTTTCTGAATTGAGAATCTTCAGTAAATTTTCTTTTAAAAACACATTCGAGAATAGGCTAAGTACTTGATTCGAAAACTGATTTGAATGGATAGATAACTCTGAGTTCTTGAACAAAGTCTTTTTGAGATATCGATTTAATTCTCGAATGAGTCTTTACTTCTGGAATCCTTGAGATATCGAATAGCTTCTTGACTTGTGGAATCCTAGAGTTGTCGATGGCTTCTTGACTTATGGAATTCTTAAGTTGTCGAATGGCTTCTTGACTTATGGAATCCTAGAGACATCGAATATGACTTTGAATTGATTGACTCATTGAGATCTCGAATGAAACTTTGACTTGTTGACTTCTTGAGTTCTCGAATAGAGACTTTTACATGTCGAAACCTTGAGAAGTCGAATTGAGCTTAGACTTGTTGACTTCTTGAGATATCGAATAGTGTTAGACATATCAAATCCTTGACTTCTCTAATAGAACAAATTATTTCTCGAATTTGTACTTAGGCAAATTTTTATTCATAAAACTTCAACTATGTTTATTTCTTCAGCCTTGTTCTTCAGTCTTGAGGCATGATCCATAGATCTTTTTTCAAGCATTATTATATGACTTTTTGTACAACACACAGATAAAGTTGATGCATATTACTAATTACAATTTACAAGACAAAAACCTAACTAAAGGGTTTCTCAGCTAAGGGCTCATGTAAGTAATACAGGGTATTACTATGATCAAGTAGGCTTGTGATTATATGGGTACAGACATGCCTCTATGACTAACAAAAAGCACATCTAACAATGACAATCAAAAGTCAATATAGTCCAATCATAAGCTCACAAACCAATGTTATCCAATTTGATCTTACACCAAACCTAAAATATTATAAGTATGAGCTACGAAGCTATAACAACCCATATCAATTAGAATAAGAGTATTTTGGGCCTTTATAGATACAAGTCAACAACTATTGTGTACCAATTTGCTAGCACTTTTGGATTGACATGTGGTGGGTTGTTGGGTCCAGTATGCATTCGGTTGTGGGCTTGGATGTTATAAATGGTATCAGAGCTGACTCTGGAAAGCTTGATTAGTCAAGTTGGTAGAGGTGGGGACATGAAGGCTGGTGGTATTATCCCACAATGGACAGAGGTCCGGAGGTGGGGACACGAAGCCAACCGGTATTATCCAACAATGGTTAGGAAGCTACGTACAATTTTGGACTTATGAGACTATTTGTTCAAGCCTGACGAGGGCGTCAGGAGTTTAAGTAGGGGAGTTTGTAATATCTTGGTCCCACATCGAGGAGATCTGGGACTTCCGTTAAGTTTATAAGGAAAAGTACTACTACTAAGTGCACCAACAAATCATGATCTTTTGGGGTCTGTGGTGGGCTTGTGGGTTACCCAAGTAATTTGCATTTGGGTTAGTTTGCTTTGGCTTATTTCGGATTCGGAAGAGGGATGAGGATACGGGGTCACCCGCTTGGGGAGCCCCTTCCCTATCCAAGAGTTGCGCCCTTCGGTCTTCTCTACTTGCGTAGACATTCTATTCTCTATCACCTTTATTAGGTTAGGTAATTTCCTAAAACTTGAACTTGAATAGGAGCAGTGAAAGAAGGAATACAGTCTCATCCCTGGCTTGCTTCGTATAGGCTACACAAGAAAGCAAAGGGTCTAATGAGCCGAGTAAGCTCTCCCCCTAGGGAGATGGTAAGTTCTATGATCTGTTGGGATAGATTCTTCCAAATAAAACTTCCACGAAGCACCGCAATGGGATAAGGGGTAGGAAAAAAGGGTGAATAAGCTGATAGTGAGGGAAGTCCTTGACTGGATAGACTGATTGAGAGACAGACCAGGCCAGGCTACTTTCTATTCTATAAAGTGATCCAAAAATGGATTTGACCTAAAGTTCGATTATGCTCCTACGGAAGTATCTACTCGTTACGGAATCTCATGTGTCAAAGTGTGGATTTCATATAGTGAAAAAAGAGGACGTGCTATATCCAAAACGTACAAAGTTACGGCTTTAGGCGAAGAGCGATAGCGAAAGCTGCTTGAATGAAGCTTGTGGTGTGTCCTTCGGACCGTTCAAGTGATGAGCGAGGTGCTTCCGAAGCCTTTCAGCGGTAGGGTTATTCTCTTCAGAAGCCAGTCAGCGGATAGCTTTTTCATGTGCTTGCTCAGTAGTTATAACAAGCCTCAAGAAGACTCAAAGTAATGGAATGCTTTCGGAACTCAATCCAATTTTTGAAAAAGGCTCGGGATTTGACATGGGTCGTTATAAATGGTATCAGTGCTCTGCCCAGTCGAAAGTGCAGAGGCACTGCCAGGGTTTAGTAAGTTTGTGTGTTGGCTCGACGAGGACATCGACCCTATAAGGAAGGGTTATTGTTGTGCTAGAATAAATGATTAAGACATTTGAATCGCAAATGCACAATTCGTTTCGTTGTAAAATTTAATGATTCGTTCCACAGGGACTAATATTTTCACAATATTAATTTTAAATTTAATCGAATCAGAACAATTTTGGTTTTTCGAGAATTTTGATTTAACTAATTAATTCCTAAAATTTAAACTACTTTTAAAAACAAATTAAAATTATTATTCTATTACTAAGCTAATAAAAAAAACGAAAAGGAATCAGAAACTAAATTATTCTAAAAATTGTAAATTCAAATTTTAACCTAAATTTTATTCTAGACTTATTTTTATTTTTGATTTTTTTATAAAACAAATTTTTAACAGGAAATTTTAAAACAATCTCAGAAAAATGCAGCCATTAAACATAACTTCAGCATTCGACATTCAACTAAAAAAAACTACAAATACGCACAACTAATCAAACACCTAAACAGAAGCATGACAGCAATAAAATTCGCAATCCAACTCGAGCTTGGTACAAAAACACTGCGAATCCAAAACCAAAATAGTGCAGCTTTCAACACAAACAAACAAACACAGGATAACTTGACAGAATTAGTAATTGGAAAAACAAAACCAGACGCGGTAATACACTAAAACAGAACTAGAAATCAACTCAACAAAACTCAAACTCACAGAATCACACACTCAGAAATGCAGTATTCGGCCACGAAATTTTTACCATTTCCAAAACTTACCATTTTCCAGGACTACTCAGTTACCATTTTCCAAAACAAACAACAGAATGCAAAAAATTTTAAGTTACATCATTACTGAAAACAAAACCCTCAACCAAAATTCAACTCGCAAATTCGGCAATTAACAGTGCTCAACTCGCGAACTCAACTCTGCCATTTACACAGCAACAATTCTGGACACCAGGAAATAGAGAAACGCAGCCAAGAATTAGATTACCAAAATCGTAATCACATAACACAACTCAGAAACAAATCGCAGTAACAGAAATCGACTCAGCATAACTTCAGAAAAAAAAATCAAAACTAACTAAAAACTAAACTAAGGAGTAAGAGGAAGGGGGTGTGGATTTTTTTCGATCGTTCAATTAAAAATACATAGGGGAAGGAGAGTGATGGGGTTCGAAGAAAAAGGAGAGGGGGAAAGGGATGTACTGTGAAGATGGAAGAAGAATTGAGTTTGGGAATCGTATAAGGGAGCGATGGGTTCGGTGTAGATAACAGGGGAGATGGGTGCTGCCGTGGATAAAAAAAAACGTAGGGAAAATTGGGTTTGGGACGAAGAAGGAAAAAAACAAACAATGAGCAGATGTTGAATTGCTGGATTTTATGGAAAAGACAAAGAAACAGGGAAGTTTTATTGGTTCGAATTAACAAAAAAACGAGATAGAAAATTAATTACTGAACATTTTATTAAACTATTTTTTTGTTTTTTTTTGAAATTAAATACAGGAACAAAAAGAAATTATCTACGAAATGAAATTAAGATTACACTAAATGATGATTTAGAATTTAAATGGCCCACAGTAAAATTGAGATTTAAAGGGGCAAAATTACGAATTAAAACTACGAACAAGAAATTAAAGTTTCGTTATTTTCAACCCCAAGTGGTTAGCAACGGGATTTACGAAAATAACCAAACAAGGCAACAATAACGAAAAAGCAAGACAAGAAGTAAAGAAAATAAAAATTGCATTAATTATAATAGGAGTGTTTACAAAATTTGAAACTAAGAAAAATACAAGGAATTAAAACTACCCTAAAATCTAAGTTACTAAATACAAGGGAGGTGAGGGGGTATTTATAGGATAGGAATTAGGGTTAAGGGGGGTGTTGGGTAAATCCCCACCATACATTTGTGGTGTGTGGTGGTGGAATCCTAGCCATTTATTTGTTTCCTTCCCCCTTAAGCTTTGAAGAGTTGATCTTGGCCATACACTTATGTAATGTGTTGGGATGATCTCCACCATCCACTTGTCTTGAAATATTCCTTTTGCTCCAAGCTCCTAATTCTTTTCCTTCTTTCATTTTTGGTCCTTTTTCTTCCTCTTTTTCCCTTCCTTGCACTTTATTCATTTATTTTGCCATTTCTTTATTTATTTACGAATTTCCTGAAATGCAACAAAATAAATTATTAAAATACGAATTCAAGCAAATAATAGGTAATAAAAATATGCAAAAATATGCACTTATCAAATGCCCCCATACCTATCTTTTGCTCGTCCTCGAGAAAAAAAGAAAAAGAAAATCTAGATTAAAAGTCCTATACTCCTTTTCGTAGGTGTGACGGTTGCATTTGGCATATGCAACAAGCCCTTTAAACCCCTAGGTAGCCCTAGTGGACGAGTGAGGTCTCGTGAGGGCCTATAGTGAATGTACCCACAAAATCCATCTAGCTTGTATAAAAGATCACATGGCAATGCACACCACACATACATGTCCTCTCATGATACATCAACTTAAGAATCAAAATGAAGTTGCAAAGTGTTGGTGTGGAAAGTGCAACGATTCACATAGTCTACTCAAAGAACCATGCAAGATTGATTACAAGTTCATGTCAAGTGCAAAAATTATTGGTAACCATGCTAAGTCTACAAGGGCACACCTCAGAGTCAAAACTTGAGATCTCTTGTGCAAAAAACAAAAAAGCAATACCTCACCTTTCACTCACAAAAGAATATTCACTCAAGAACAAGGGTAAGTGTATCACTCAATTCCAACAAAATCAAATGCATGCTTGACACTTGGTATCATTCCAACTTAAATCACAACATACATTAATAATGACAATCAAAAGGTCTTTATTAGGGTTGTAATGGGGCTAGGGACAAGGTATGTCAAGAAAGGCCAAAGCAAGGTGAAGTGTCAAAAGCTAATAGTCACCATGAATATCATGCACAACACCAAACTTCCTCCCTACACAATTTATTTCATTTTCAACAAATAGACTTGACTAGTCGAATGAAGGAGGATTACAAAAAAAACATAAGTATGTTCTCATATTTCTTTTTCTTTTTCTTTTTCTTTTCATTTTTTTTTCTTTTTCTTTTTTTTTTTCTTTTTTAAGGAAAATGATAAATGTAACAATAATCCTCCTTTAGATTTAATTTTGAAAATCGACTATCAAGGTAACAACAAATATTTCCTCAAAAGATATGAACAATAGTAAACCCTATTTCATACACCTTATTGCTCCCTCAAGTTCCTACTAGCCTTTGACAAAATGGGATCAAGAATACGTAAGGCTAAACAAGAAAAAAGACTTAGGCGAGTAATGTGGTGTGTTACCGAAAGAAAGTGATTAGGCTCAAAGGGTTAACTAATTGATCATATAAGAATGGTGTGGATAATTTGGAAATATAGGTTATTCCTAAGTGCCTTTATCATTTTATCATCAATCAATGTCATGCGTTCCAAGAGAGAATTCAAATAAGTGCTAGCAATGCAAATGACAAGTGGACACTCAAGCAAAAGAATATAAATGCAAAAGATGTGCATATAGGCTCAAAATCTCACTTGGTGTAGTAAAACATAATCAATCTCAAGTAAAGGTATCTTCAATGCACCTACTTGTACTCAAAGCATGAAGACCAAATCATCTTACGCCTAATCATGACCTTCTAATTTCATGCACAATTCAAATAAGTCTACTAGCTTCACCTTGCTAGTGTAAGTGTGTGAACAAGAACTTTAGCAAATCACTTCTCAAGCAAAAGCTGGTGGATCATAAGATTATCATAGCATGCAAGGGTGCATCAAGCAACTAGCAATCAATTAACAAGACTAGAATACGAAAAGAACTCTTTTTGTGATTTTTTTCATTTTTTAATTTTCTTGGATTTTCTGATTTTTATTTTTACACTAAAAACCCTCCCCCATACCTAAATCATGCATTGTCCTCAATGTATGCAAATGTAAAAGAAAAGAGAAATGAGAAAGGATAAAGAAATGCAAAAGAAATGAAAAGGGAGAAAGTTGAGGAAATACCTGATAAGGGATGACGGAGACTGAAAAATTTCTAAAAAACTATGAAAGAAAAACAATTCACACACGCACACACTCCTCCCCCATACCTGCCTTACACGAGGGGAGGCAAAAGAATAAAGCCGAATTAGCCGATGCCGGTAGGAAAATTTGGGTGCAACTTTGAGAAAATATCAAGGAATTTATGAAAATTTTTATGAGCAAAGATTTTCTCAATTAACATAGAATCATTCAACCCTAAAGAGCAATTGTCACTAATGTTCTCCCTAAACCAACTTAAGGCTTCTTTATTTTGTTTAAGCAAATTAGAGATAATGAAAGTCTGGTTAAGGTTCGAATCACTAGGAATAACATGAGACAAGGGTTCCTCTTTCCCTAACGGCTGTTGATCATATTCGGGAAGATAAAGAGTTAAGGCAAATGCGGGTGGTGTACCCACGGGACTCTTAAGAACGGAAGTGTTAAGAACGGGCTCACTACTAACAACCTCGGGTGGGGTCACCCACTTTGAACAAATATCGTCTAATTCCCTCATCATTTCTTCCGAGGTCATATCCCTTAACGAATCAGCATACTCTCGATTAGACTCATAGTTGAGTTTGAAATCCTCTTTGAGAAGAGACTCAATCTCACTATCCTCAAAGCTAGACCATGTGACAAACTTGTTAACCACATTGACTCCTATTGGTTGCTCAAAAAGGTCGTTGGGTTCTTTGCCGACGTTGAAAATGTTAAGGTCAATGGTCATGTTACCGAAAGTGAGTTTCATCGAACCATTCCTACAATTAATCAAGGCATTCGATGTAGCAAGAAAAGGTCGTCCTAGAATGATAGGAATTTGGTTCTTAGGATTTGTGACGGGTTGAGTCTCGAGGACAACAAAGTCAACCGGAAAGATAAAATCACCAATTTTAATCAAGACATCTTCAATTAATCCCTTGGGCATTTTTATAGAACGATCGGCAAGTTGAAGTGTCATATTGGTCTTTTTGAGCTCGCCTAAACCTAGGGCTTGATAAACGGAAAATGGAAGCAAGTTCACACTAGCGCCTAAGTCAAGTAAAGCCTTGTCCACGAAAGTATTACCTATGACACATGAAATAGTTGGACAACCGGGGTCCTTGTACTTCACGGGAATTTGGTTAGAAAGACTTGAGCTCACTTGGGACGTCAAGAAGGCTTTCTTAGGGACTTGGGTGGTTCGTTTATGAGTACACAACTCTTTAAGACATTTCGCATAGGAGGGAACTTGTTGAATCACGTCTAAAAGAGGAATGTTGATCTCGATTTGTTTGAAAACTTCCAAAATCTTTTCTACTTGAGGCGATTGTTTATTAGGAAGGAGTCTTTGCGGATAAGGAGCTTTAGGCTTAAAGACTCGTTCGATAGGTTCTTCGGGAATATATTTTTGAAGTGATTTACTAAGAGACGAAGGTTCATTCGGTGCAATTGGTGAATGAGAAGATTTTGATGACTCGGGAATAGATTTGGAAGATGAAGGTTCAAGAGTTAAAGGTGTGAGATTAGATGACTTGAAAGGCTCGGGATTTGGAATATGGTTTGAAGGATCGAGTTTAGGATTGGATTCAACATTTGACTCGTCTTTTTCGTCTTCGGAAGACTCGATTCCTACTTGATTATCGACTTGTTTTCCCGACCTTAAAGAAATGACTGCATTCACACTTTCATGAGGTCTTTGGTTTATAGGGAATTTAGGGTTGACCTCCGGTTGACTTGGAAATTTATTCTTTTCTCGCTCACACATGGCATTGGCTAATTGACTCACTTGAACCTCTAACTTCGATATGGCTTGAGTACTAGCATTTAAAAGTTGACTATCTTGAGTCATGGTTTGCATGAAAGTTTGTTGAGATTGAGCCAAATTAGTCGTTGATTTTAAAAGCGCATCAAGAGTCTTTTCCAGAGAATTAAGTCTCTTATCCGACTCATGAAAGCCGGGTGGGTGGGCGGGTGCTTGATTTGAATAAGAAGGTTGAGTCGGATAAGGACCGAAATTTTGAGTAGGGTTTGGAAAGGGACCTTGATTTGGAGTCGAGAAAGAATTTTGATTGGGTTTTTGGAAAGAAGGAGTATTTTGAAAAGGAGGTTGAAAAGAAGGTGGATTTTGGTAATTTTGGTGTTTCCACGAGAAATTCGGATGATTCCTCCAATCGGGATTGTAAGTAGGAGCAAACGGGTCGTTCCTAGTGGGTGGTTGCGACACCGCATTAACTTGATCAAAAGCGGGATAGTCCGAAAAACCTTGATTAAAATTAGGGCACATAGACACATTTGAGGGGGCCTTACTAGTTTCTAGGGCTTCGAGTCTTCTAGTTAGAGTGGCTAATTTGGCATCGGTTGCAATTGAATTACCGATCGAATGCAAACCCCTAGATGGACTAGATGACTCGTTAGGCTTATTCGGTTCCCTAGTGGACTCCCACAACATGGTCTTCTCGGCTAATTCTTCAAAAAATGTCCAACCCTCATCCTCATCTTTCTCCATGAATTTTCCTTGGCACATAGATTCCAACAACGTGGTTGTTGGTCCATCTAAGGCCTCATAAACGATCTTACAAAGCCTCCATTTTTCTATTCCGTGGTGGGGGCATTGTGATAGAAGATTTTTAAAATGATCAAAATATTTCCAAAAAGACTCGTTTTCCTTTTGATGAAATTGATTTATTTCGTTTGTAATTCTCGTAGTCTTATGGTTTGGAAAATATTTTTTTAGAAAAATAACCACAAATCCCTCCCACGTGGAAATAGAATTAACGGGTAGACTGTACAACCATTTTTTTGCATTTTCTTTTAAAGCGAAGTTGATAAGTCTTAGCCTAATGGAGTCCTCGGAAAGATGTTGGAGTTTTTACAATGCGCAAACCTCCTCAAATTCATGAAGAAAGAGATACGGGTCCTCACCCTCGCTCCCGTTAAATTTAGGTAACATACTGATGTGGTGAGCTTTAATTTTGAAATTATTACCATTAACGGGAGGAAAGGTGATACACGAAGGTTGGGCGGAACGAGTAGGATAGCAACGGTCCCTAAGAGACATGGCCATGTTTACTACGGTTTCGGAATAATCTAAAGACTTTGAATTAGACGATGAAGAAATCTCAAATGATCTCACAAGTCTAGAAGAATTATCCGTAATCCACGTAGTTCGCATAAACCACAAAAGGAAACACGTAGCAAGTAAGTGCGATAAATTAAAACACACAAAAAGGAAGGGTGTAAAATTAAAAGAAAAATCCTAAACCTAGGGTTCCCTAATAAAATAACTAGACCTTGCTCCTACTTTAAGGGCTACCAAAAACTAGGCAAATCAATAATTATTCGAACCGGCTTGGCCAAGTAGGTGCAAGCATTGCCAAGAGGCTAAACTAACTCGAAAAATTAAAAATTAAGGCGCGAAAAATAATTAGTCCCCGGCAGCGGCGCCAAAAACTTGTTGTGCTAGAATAAATGATTAAGACATTTGAATCGCAAGTGCACAATTCGTTTCGTTGTAAAATTTAATGATTCGTTCCACAGGGACTAATATTTTCGCAATCTTAATTTTTAATTTAATCGAATCAGAACAATTTTGGTTGTTCGAGAATTTTGATTTAACTAATTAATTCCTAAAATTTAAACTACTTTTAAAAACAAATTAAAATTATTATTCAATTACTAAGCTAATAAAAAAACGAAAAGGAATCAGAAACTAAATTATTCTAAAAATTGTAAATTCAAATTTTAACCTAAATTTTATTCTAGACTTATTTTTATTTTTAATTTTTTTATAAAACAAATTTTTAACAGGAAATTTTAAAACAATCTCAGAAAAATGCATCCATTCAACATAACTCCAGCATTCGACATTCATCTAAAAAAAACTACAAATACGCACAACTAATCAAACACCTAAACAGAAGCATGACAACAATAAAATTCGCAATCCAACTCGAGCTTGGTACAAAAACACTGCGAATCCAAAACCAAAACAGTGCAGTTTTCAGCACAAACAAACAAACACAGGATAACTCGACAGAATTAGTAATTGGAAAAAAAAAACCAGACGCGGTAATACACTAAAACAGAACTAGAAATCAACTCAACAAATACTCAAACTCACAGAATAACACACTCAGAAATGCAGTATTCGGCCACGAAATTTTTACCATTGCCAAAACTTACCATTTTCCAGGACTACTCAGTTACCATTTTCCAAAACAAACAACAGAATGCATAAAATTTTAAGTTACATCATTACTGAAAACAAAACCCTCAACCAAAATTCAACTCGCAAATTCGGCAATTAACAGTGCTCAACTCGCGAAATCAACTCTGCCATTTACACAGCAACAATTCTGGACACCAGGAAATAGAGAAACGCAGCCAAGAATTAGATTAGCAAAATCGTAATCACAGAACACAACTCAGAAACAAATCGCAGTAACAGAAATCGACTCAGCATAACTTCAGAAAAAAAAGCAAAACTAACTAAAAACTAAACTAAGGAGTAAGAGGAAGGGGGTGTGGATTTTTTTCGATCGTTCAATTAAAAATACATAGGGGAAGGAGAGTGATGGGGTTCGAAGAAAAAGGAGAGGGGGTGTTGTGGAATAAAAAGTAGGGTATATTTATTGCGTATTAACTACTAGGGTTTCTGGGAGCTTCGAGCTTTAATGGCTGCTTCTGCGTTCGAGACTAAGCGGTCCTCACAGAATGCCTACGTATCTCTGTATTAGAGAATCAAGCCAAGAAAACGTAGTTCTGAGAATGAGGGGTCAGGCCCTTTATATAGGCTGAGAAGCCTTAGAATTATGGTAGGATTCGGAGACTTGGTGGACAAGTCTTTGAGGAAGGTTCTAGATTTATTCCTTGTAGGAATCAGTTTCCATATCGAATTGGATGCCTTGGTCGCTAAGTCTGATGGAGATAATATCCTTATCCAACTCTTATTGCTGAGCTGTTTTTCACATATAATATTAATTACGAAATTAATATTTAAAATAGGGTTTTGGACCCTGTTGGTGGGCCCCACGTTTGGACCATACCGGGTCTAATTAATGCAACATTAAATGTGTCTTTAGGGCTTATTTTTAGCCCATATCATTTGCCCCCCAACTTCTAGGAAAACTGATCAGGTTTTCGTATAAGTTATATTTGCCTTAATCGAGACTCGGGGTCATTTTTATCCCTTACCTGGGACTTCTTAATTTTCCTACCCTTATATGGGAATTTTGGTTTACACTAGTGTTTCACGAGTATCGTCTTGATTGTAAAGTGTGGAGCGACCTACACATTTACGACGATTTGCCTTATTCGAGGCTTTAACTTGTGCTTGCTTTTAGCAGTTTCGGCACTTTTATAGAGCTTTTATGCATTATTAGCATAAATTATTGCTCAATTTGTCAAGAAGATATTTCTATAATTTTCCTCGTATTTTTCTGTACTTTTCCTAATAATTTAGGAATTTTTTATGTACCCACAGGTATTTTTCGTAATTTTTCCTAATAATTTAGGAATTTTTATGTACCAACAGGTATTTTCCTTAATTATTCTTAATAATTTAGGAATTTTTATGTACCCACGGGTATTTTTCGTAATTTTTCCTAATAATTTTAAAAAAAATTTATACCCACAGGTATTTTCCTTAATTATTCCTAATAATTTAGGAATTTTTATGTACCCACAGGTATTTTTCGTAATTATTCCTAATAATTTAGAAATTTTTATGTACCAACAGGTATTTTCCTTAATTATTCCTAATAATTTAGGAATTTTAATGTACCCACAGGTATTTTTCTAAATTTTTTCTAATAATTAAGGAATTTTTATGTACCAACAGGTATTTTCCTTAATTTTTCCTAATAATTTAGGAATTTTTATGTACCAACAGGTATTTTCCTTAATTATTCCTAATAATTTAGGAATTTTTATGTACCAACAGGTATTTTTCTAAATTATTCCTAATAATTTAGGAATTTTTAATGTACCCACGGGTATTTTCCTTAATTTTTCCTAATAATTTAGGAATTTTTATGTACCAACAGGTATTTTTCGTAATTTTTCCTAATAATTTAGGAATTTTTATGTACCAACAGGTATTTTTCTAAATTATTTCTAATAATTTAGGATTTTTTTTTAGCATCAGGGACCATTTTGCAAATGGCCAAAACTTCAGGTACCTAATTGCACTTTGGGCATTCAACCTCATGATAGAGGCTAGGCGGGGGTACCACCGCCATCCAGCCAACTTCCCACTCCACGCCCAGGAGTGTTGGCCTGGGTGGCGTGGGTGTATAATTTTTCCTTTTTTTTTTTAACCTTCAGGTTTTATACATTTTATTTTCGATAATTTTTACCAAAAATAAAATATTGGGCCTCATGCCTCAGAAATAATTTTATAAATTATTTCCTTATTTTTTCTTGATTTAATAGGTATTTTTACCTATTTTTATCATCATTTCTAGCCTATTTTCAAAATTTTTAAGGATTTTATTCCTTTTTTAATTTCTGAAAAATGGCTTGTCGTTCGAAGAGGAGCCCTGGGCGTGGGTACCCCCGCCAAGGAGACCTTCTCCTTAGGCACGCCAAGGAAGTTGGTCTCCTGGGCGTGGGTATTTCATGCCTTCAATTTTCAAAATTTATTCTGGGCGTGGGTACCCCCGCCAAGGAGACCTTCTCCTTAGGCATGCCAAGGAAGTTGGTCTCCTGGGCGTGGGTATTTCATGCCTTCATTTGTACAACCACTCTAGGCGTGGGTATCCCCGCCTAGGAGATGTTTTTGCCAACCACGTCTAGGAGATATGGCTTCCTGACCGTGGGTATTTTTTCACCCTCAATTCGTACAACCTTGGCGTGGGTACCCCCGCCAAGGAGGCACTTTTTGATACCTTGTCTTATGATTTTAAGTCTTCTTGGTGTGGGTACTTTAATACCCTTCATTTGTTACTCCAGCCTTGGCGTGGGTATCCCCGCCAAGGAGGCTTTATTTGATCCAACGCCTAGGAGATTTAGCTTCTTGGGCGTTGGTGTTCTAGGCTCCTATCCTTTGGGCCAATTTTCATTTATGGACCGTTTCTTTGGCTTTTGTCGGGCTCTCAACCTTATTATTTTCGAATTTTTGAGATTCCTGCAGAACCTTGAAACGACCCGTTTCTTAGCTTTCGTGACCTTCAGGGCCTTAATTCGTTTGCTGAGTCCTTGATTCGAAAACGAGAATTCATTCGTGGTTGTTGGTTATCATCAACCATTCAACCTTTAACTCTCATTCTAAGATGTTGAAATGATGGAGTCCCTTATTTTTTACCCCCTTGCTTCATATAGTGGAGGTCTTGCTTCTCGGTTGATCGTTCAAGAAGTTCACTTGCCACTGAGCACTTGACTTCAAGTCTGGTGTGCCTTGGCTGGTTGTCAACCCTCTATCAGGATTTCAACCTTCTTCTTATACTCATAGGACCTTGCTTAAGTTTCAATTTTGGCTGGCGGCTCTTAATTTCTAATGACAAGTTCGATTGGAGACAGACTGCCTTGTTGGCCATCAAGGCTTAAATTTTGTGTCGGAATTTGAAATTCAAGACTTTAAGTATATAATGACAATGGACCTCTTATAGAGGAGACCTTCAATCAATGCGTATCTTAACACTCTCATAGACAGTTTTCGTGCTTTCAAGGAAATATCAAGGAGCCAACTAGTCTTAAGATGAGCTTTGATAGGGTCTATCTGACAGCTTCCTACATCAAACGGTGCCACCAACTTCGAATCGATGGCGGGGGTCTTCAGGACTTGGAAGTAGACGCTCCCAGAATGGGTCTCGACCCTTGAATTGAGATAAGGCATCGACCTTTGTATTCTCCTCCCTTGGGATATACCTGGCACTCATCTAACTGGGCTATCGCAGCTTTCACAATCCTCAAGTATTTGGCCGTATTCTTTTCTCTAACTTCAAACTCTCCATTGACTTGTGAGACTACCAACTTTGAGTCTCCACAGACTTTCAGGTTCTTGACCCTCAGGGCTCTTGTCAGTCTAGGTCGGCTATCAGAGCTTCATACTCCACCTCGTTGTAGGTTGTTTGGAAGTCCAACTTCATGGCATACTCGAGTGTGAACCCATCGGGGCTTTGCAGAACTTAACCTGCACCACTGGTTTTTGTTTTAGATGCCCCATGAAAATAGAGCTTTTTGTTTTTGATGCCCCATCAAAATAAAGCATCCAATATTCCTTCTTCTCTTCCAGGGGTTTCTCACCTTGCTGACCTTCCTGGTTAGAGCATCCAATATTCCTTCTTCTCTTCCAGGGGTTTCTCACCTTGCTGACCTTCCTGGTCTATTACCTCATCAAAATAGAGCATCCAATATTCCTTCTTCTCTTCTAGGGGTTTCTCACCTTGCTGACCTTCCTGGTTAGAGCATCCAATATTCCTTCTTCTCTTCCAGGGGTTTCTCACCTTGCTGACCTTCCTGGTCTATTACCTCCTGCCCCCCGACTTCTTGGTTGTCAATGGTATATTCAACCACGAAGTCAGCTAGAGCCTGAGCTTTGATGGCCGTACTAGGCTTAACATCGAATTCTTTTAGTTAGATTGCCCACTTGATGAGCCTTCCATTGGCTTTCAAGCTATGCAATATGTTTCTTCAGCGGGTGTTCCATCCGGACTTCAACGTTTGTCTTTATCCAGGGTCCTTCAAGGACTTAAACTCTTATCTGCTGTAACCTAACTCTACCATTCGGGGTATGCATTCGTTTGTTTTCATTCGTGTATTCTTTTATTTTCGGTACTTGGTCTTCTTTGACTCACACATCAGGTGCTTGGCACATAAATAAAATCACAATCAATGAATGGAAAACAAACTTGCATTAATAACTTGAAATGGGTTCAACCCTTACATAGAGTACTACTGTCCTACTCGGAGCAACATGCTCTGCAATGGTTTTAATGAACCTTATTTCTACTTCTACTATATAAATATGAAGCTAAGTCCTACTAGAATAACTTAAGCCCAATCGGGGTTTTGCAAGACTAGGCCTGCACCACTTGATTTTGTTTTTGATGCTCCATCAAAATAGAGCACCCGTCACTCCTTCTGGTCTCCTCATTCTTATTCTGCAGTTCACTTCCTGCTCGGGGTACTACCTCCTGCCCCCCAACTTCTTGGTTGCCAATGGTGCACTCAACCACAAAGTCAGTTAACGCCTTAGCCTCAATGGCTGTCCGAGGCTTCTGTGTGATGTCCTCTGCTGACCTTTCTTTGTGTTCCTTACCACTGTGGACATCCATGTCTTCAATCGGAAGGACCTGCCCCCCGACTCCGTCAGGCCTTAACGAGGCTACATAACAGCTTCGTGCCATCTTCTGATCACCTTTATGTTCTCCAACACCATTCCTGGTAGGGAACTTAATCTTCACATGATAGGTTGAGGCAACAGCCTTGAATGCATGAACTCCAGTCCTTCCAAGGATAGCGTTGTACGTTGAATCCGCCTTGATTACCAGGAAGTTCAACATCTGAGTGGCCTCCTTGGGCTCTTGCCCAATAGTTACAGGCAGTTGAATAGTCCCTTCAACTTTGGATTTTACTCCATTAAATCCGTATATAGGCATGTTATTGGGGGTCAACTGAGAATCAGTGTATCCCATCTTCACAAACGCATCATGAAATAGAATGTCAACGGAAGCTCCATTGTCTATCAAGACTCGCTTCACCTCCGAGTTTCCAGTCACAGGAGTTATGACCAACGGGTCGTCATGGGGGAACTTCACTCCTTCCAAGTCTGAGTCATCAAAGCTAATCGCTACCTCAGTTTTTGCACGCTTCGGGGCCTCTCCCACGATGTGCAACACCTCTCGGGCATAAGCCTTTCGAGAGTTCCTAGTTGTCCCGGCCGCAGTCGGGCCTCCTGAGATCATGTTGATTACTGGCCCTCGGGGCTGTGGGTTGCAATCTTGATCGTCATCTCTTCCATTATAGTCTCTTTTCTGATTACCACGGTCTTCACCCTTAGTGAAGTGCCTCAGTTTCCCTCTACGGATCAAAAACTTGATCTCATCTTTGAGTTGCATGCAATCGTCAGTGTCATGCCCCACGTCTCTATGGAATCTACAATACTGATTCTGGTTTCTCTTTGCGGGATCACCCCTGAGTGGCTTCGGCCATCTGAAATCCTTATCATTCTCAATGTCCAACAATATTCGACTCCTAGGAGTATTCAACCTTGCATACTCAGTGAACCTTGGCCCTTGGTTTTTCTTAGGGGCAGAGTCAGAGTCCTCGCTAGTTCGGAGATACTTGTCCCTAGCATCATACTCTTGATCATCATAGTCCTGGTCTTGCTTTCGCTTCTTGGAGTCATTGTTACCTCCTCCTCCACCTACAGTGGTTTCTTTCTTCAAGCTATCCTCAGCTTTAATATACTTATCAGCCCTTCGTTGGAGCTCAGCCATGTTCTCAGGGGGATGCTTCGCCAATGATCTCTTGAAGAAGAGGTCAGTGGTTCCGTGTTCCAGGGCTACCATTGCCACCTTATTTTCCAAATCAGTGATATTCAGGGTCTCCTTAGTGAATCGCTTGAGGTAATCCCTTAGATTTTCATTCTTTCCTTGCACCACATACATAAGAGATGCGGAGCTCTTCTCATGCACCCTTCCGCTAATGAATTGGCTAACGAAGGCGGCACTCAACTCCTTAAAAGAGCCAATAGAGTTCGCAGGCAATCGGCTATACCATCTCTGAGCCATGCCCGACAGGGTTTGGGGGAACGCTCTGCACTTTAGGACATCACTTGCAGGCTGCAGCAGCAGTGCGTTCGAGAATGTTCTCACATGGTTTGCGGGATCACCCGTTCCATCATAAGCCTTTATTGTAGGCATCTTAAACTTCTTAGAGATGTCAGCATTCATCACTTCCTCGGTGAACGGGGGTGTTGGATCATCAGGATCTCCGAGAGGCATCAGATCTTTGGGGTTTCCCTTGGGAATTTCCATCCTTGTGGTTGTTCTTCCGAATGAGGCATCAGCCCTTCTTTGTCTCCTTGAAGACCTCTCCAAATCAATGATGGGAATCCTTCCTGCAGTTGGAGGAGGCTGAGTTTGATTTAGCCTAGCTTGTTCTCTTGCCATATCTTCCTTCAATTTTAAGATCTCGGCCTCATAAGCCTCGATCCTTTCAACAGTTGTCAAAGATTGTCCATCACGGATGTCTTGAGTCCTCCTTCGAGGTTCTCTACTAGCACGTCGCCTCCTCGGGGCTTCATCACTGTCATCATCCTCATCGTCGGAGGAGGTTTCATCAGTGTAAGGACCCGAATAATCGTGATACTCTCGATCTCGGATCTGCAAAGCGTGACCACTTGGGCCTGTCCCTTGGATAGGAGGATAATTAGGCAGCCCGTATGTCGGGTTAGTACTCACGGGGAGATCTGTAGTGTGGATCTGGACCCCATGCGATGGGTTGTTCGGATCAATCAGAGGAGAGACCACCATCTGAAGAGGATTGGTTTCTCGTCTAGTACGGGTAATCGGAGATAATGTACTCTCAACGTGGGGGATCGCCCCTGATTGTTGAGAAACTTGAGATTGGGTGATCGCCCCTGATGCTGGCGGAGCTTGTTGGGCAATCGCCCCTGATGCTGGGGGAACCAGTTCGGTGATGGGTGGAGCAGATCTGAGAGGTATGGCCTCAGTTGCAACTGGTGTTGTTCTTCGTGTTTGAACCATGGTTGATGTTGTCTTCCCACAGACGGTGCCAAATGTTGTGGAATAAAAAGTAGGGTATATTTATTGCGTATTAACTACTAGGGTTTGTGGGAGCTTCGAGCTTTAATGGTTGCTTCTGCGTTCGAGACTAAGCGGTCCTCACAGAATGCCTACGTATCTCTGTATTAGAGAATCAAGCCAAGAAAACGTAGTTCTGAGAATGAGGGGTCAGACCCTTTATATAGGCTGAGAAGCCTTAGAATTATGGTAGGATTCGGAGACTTGGTGGACAAGTCTTTGAGGAAGGTTCTAGATCTATTCCTTGTAGGAATCAGTTTCCATATCGAATTGGATGCCTTGGTCGCTAAGTCTGATGGAGATAATATCCTTATCCAACTCTTATTGCTGAGCTGTTTTTCACATCTAATATTAATTACGAAATTAATATTTAAAATAGGGTTTTGGACCCTGTTGGTGGGCCCCACATTTGGACCATACCGGGTCTAATTAATGCAACATTAAATGTGTCTTTAGGGCTTATTTTTAGCCCATATCAGGGGGAAAGGGATGTACTGTGAAGATGGAAGAAGAATTGAGTTCGGGAATCGTATAAGGGAGCGATGGGTTCGGTGTAGATAACAGGGGAGATGGGTGTTGTCGTGGATAAAAAAAAACATAGGGAAAATTGGGTTTGGGACGAAGAAGGAAAAAAACAAACAATGAGCAGATGTTGAATTGCTGGATTTTATGGAAAAGACAAAGAAACAGGGAAGTTTTATTGGTTCGAATTAACAAAAAAACGAGATAGAAAATTAATTACTGAACATTTTATTAAACTATTTTTTTGTTTTTTTTAAATTAAATACAGGAACAAAAAGAAATTATCTACGAAATGAAATTAAGATTACATTAAATGATGATTTAGAATTTAAATGGACCACAATAAAATTGAGATTTAAAGGGGGGAAATTACGAATTAAAACTACGAACAAGAAATTAAAGTTTCGTTATTTTCAACCCCAAGTGGTTAGCAACGGGATTTACGAAAATAACGAAATAAGGCAACAATAATGAAAAAGCAAGACAAGAAGTAAAGAAAATAAAAATTGCATTAATTATAATAGGAGTGTTTACAAAATTTGAAACTAAGAAAAATACAAGGAATTAAAACTACCCTAAAATCTAAGTTACTAAATACAAGGGGGGTGAGGGGGTATTTATAGGATAGGAATTAGGGTTAAGGGGGTGTTGGGTAAATCCCCACCATACATTTGTGGTGTGTGGTGGTGGAATCCTAGCCATCTATTTGTTTCCTTCCCCCATAAGCTTTGAAGAGTTGATCTTGGCCATACACTTATTTAATGTGTTGGGATGATCTCCACCTTCCACTTGTCTTGAAATATTCCTTTTGCTCCAAGCTCCTAATTCTTTTCCTTCTTTCATTTTAAGTCCTTTTTCTTCCTCTTTTTCCCTTCCTTGCACTTTATTCATTTATTTTGCCATTTCTTTATTTATTTACGAATTTCCTGAAATGCAACAAAATAAATTATTAAAATACGAATTCAATCAAATAATAGGTAATAAAAATATGCAAAAATATGCACTTATCAGTTATCTGTAACATCCTATATCGATTCGAATAAGAGTATTTGGGGCCTTTATAGATACATGTCAATAACTGATGTGTACCAATTTTCTAGCACTTTTGGACTGACATGTGGTGGGTTGTTGAGTCCGGTATGCATTCGGTTGTGAGACTGGATGTTATAGAGCCCAATAAGCAACTACCGTTCGACGACTCAAAATAATATATTTTATCTTTTTCAAATAAAACACAACTTACACATGTAACACATAACAACAATCACATAGTATCACACAATAAACTCGATAACAATTTCGACAAAGATTCACACAATATATTCTATAACAAATATCAAAGCGACGTACATAATAATTTCAATAATTCAAAATATCTGAATTTTGAATCGAACAAATAAAACTAAACATAAAATTCTTATTTTAATTTCCATAATTCTAAATTACGGTCACACTATGTCGGTGACACGGCTCTATAGTTCGGTAGATGGATGGAGGTCAGTTTGGGTCCCTCGTTAAGTCTCACTTAACAAGGCATCTATATATTCTGGAACGTGCTTAAAGAAGTCCTATATGCCACAATAACTGATGACCAGATTTTATGATTCGATATGTAACTTAAAATGGGGAATAAAAATAATCTATTCTTAATTCTATTTTCGTATCACAATTTCTAGATTCATATCAATCAAAAATTGGACAACATGTACTTAAACAATATAAAGCATGTTTGACAATAATACGGAGCAACAAAAAGTTATTACAATACGGAGTAAAAAATAATTACTTAACTCAATTATGCAAATCAAGAATTCACATTAGATCACACAACCAATTGTAAAAATTACATCTTAAACCTTGAGTGTTTCCATGTTTTCGAATTTGACCCGAACTGTATTTAGCTTTATTGACCCTCTAAAAGATATTTTATTAAAAAAACAAAAAATACTAAAGTTGTAGAGAACAAAAAGATCTTTCCAAAAAGTCTAAAAATCTTCAAATTCTGACTTACGATTAATTTTCTACGAATTTTACACGACTGATTTATATGTAAAAAAAATCCTACGAATTATGGAATAAAAGATGAGGAAAAATAATAAGATGTTTATATAGTGTTTTACAACCCTAATTCTAAACCAACTAATTATCCGTATTTAAATCTAATTTATATTTTAAGTCCATTATTCTAATAAACAATAATTCATAATTTTTATCAAATTTTAATCCTTTTTTTCTATTATTCTTTTATTACTATTATTATAAAAATTACAGGATATTACATCATTCGATTAACATCTTGGTTCTATGTGTCAAAATATTAAATTGACCATTTCGTTTCAAAACTTACGGTCTTTGTATAATAATTTTATGTGAACTTTGTTATTCTTTGGTGAAAATTTATCTTAATAATATAAATCAATATCTTTATTATTTTGGTCCCCTCGTCATGTCATGCATCCCTTTCTCGATTAATTTTTCTCAACATGTCGATCAATATATTTTCCGCATGCACATGTCATATTTCAAATGAACAAAATTATTGTTAGGAATTGATCTTATATTCTACATTAAGCATATTATGTTAACTAGTTCAAAGTTTAATACCCGTGCGATGCACGGATAGCTTTATTAATATTTTTTAATATACTTTTGATTATAACTTTTTTATGTAAAATTAGTTTTATAACAATTTGAATAGTTTATTTTTACTTGTAATGATAATAATACATATATTATATGGTTTGTAGTATACATATGGTTTGTAGTATACATTTGTTTTTTCTCTTTGTAAATGATTTTTCTATAATTTATATTTCAAAGTTTAGGCTAACATATTTTTTAGTATTTCATAATTATTTTAATTTTTTTATTTAATCAGATTACATACGATATACTTGAAACATATAGGTACTATGTGTAACAATTTATTTATTTTCATCTTTTTTATTATTTAATTTAATGATTATCTTAAAATTTTTAGATCTTTTGTTATAGTGTTTTTATAGTTTTTAAAGATATTTTTTTAACTTTTTTGGAAATATGTGTGGTATTAAACTTTTTTATTTTTTTGAATATTAATTATTTTTTCCATATTAATTTTTTATTTTAGCATGTTTAATAATCTTAAGGATTTTTATGTTGTATTATATTTAGATATTAATATAAATTTATTTTGTGTGTGTTTGAATTATTTTGTAATTTAAAATATGTTCATTTATTGATTTGTGTTCACTTTTTCTAATTTAAATTTTTTCTTTGCAAAGTAAGAATTTGATTATTTGTTGATTTGTGCTTACATTATTTAATTTAAATTTTAGAAACATATTTTTTGTCAAACCTAAAAATATAATCTTTAATGATTTTTATTAAAATAATGTTTTTCTTAAAGCACTTTTATTTGGTAAACGATTTTTTTTGTAAATTATATTTTAAAGTTTAGCCTAGCATATAGTTTAATGTTTCACATTTTTTGCCGTGTTTTCTTCTATTTATTAGAATATATATAATATATTTTAGACATGTAAGAACTTATTTGTAACACCCCAAATCCGGGGTCAGGGATTTGGTCGTCACGCGGTAATCCTCAAAAACAAATCACCTGTTTATCAATATTAAACCACTTGTAGTCACTTACTAACAGAAATACAACAATTGAGACCCCAACTACCAAGCATCTTTTGGGTTATAGGGCTAGAAACAAGAACTAAAATCCTTGCATTACTCGATTCATTAGAGCCATTCAATTACATCACATCGTGTATTACAAATCCTATACTACTAGTATAGCTTCGATGAGAAGTACACCAGCAACTAGTGCTATCCTATACAAAGTAATATAATTATTACACATCAATATGATTACATACAACTTACTCCAGCTATAGATTTTCTGGATCATATCGTCTTCATGAGGGCATACTACCTGCTTCTTCCGAGCTATGCATATAAGCATCATCCGCCTACCTTTCTCTGAAAGGTTAATATTTAAAACAAACAAGTATGAGCGAAAGAATTGCCCAGCAAGTATTAGTAGAGTTTAACAATATATAAACCAATATACACAGGGGTTTTAAAATCCAACAATACTTAACATCATTCCCGAAACATTTATAACTATGAAACTTCAATAAGGAAAATATGACATTTAACGCAACATCCAATGAACAGATAAGTTTATAATAACCATAGCCATCCTCATATCTTAGCGAAATAGTATACACTACAGTATTGCTAATCTTTTAGAAAGCTTTTCAAAATACGCAGTTCAATATGCTGCTAAGACAGTTGTTTATCATCGTATACAAACCAAACCATTAGAAGGTTTCACTTTTAGTATTTCTTAAGTCTGAAAGTATATACATATAAGTATGTCATTTCCATCAAACACCCTACAGATCAACATCATGTACCGGGTATAAGTTCTTTAACCACTTGATAAATCTAAACTCAGAAATAACTGATAGGAAGCGAGTCAAAGCTCTGGAAGCAAAACATTTGAGACTTGACATCAGTAACCGATGAACCATCTTTCATCTTTTGAATAATTGCAAAAGTGTACAAACACGTGCCATTATTGTTAGAATATTCTTGCAGTTCTAGATACTGCATGAATTCATCATTAACTTTCATAATTGAAAACAACACTATCGGCAACTTGGCACTTAGGCCCAAGAAGCAGTGCTTGAGTATTTTTCCAAAGTGGAGGATGGGACTTAAATAAAACATAAAAACCTGACAAGGATTGACGATGATCAGTCGCCACATCCAAGTCCAATAATCCGCGGGTCTTCTCTACCGGTAAAAGGATAGAAACTACATCCGTAACTATCCTCGGGTGAAAACTACATCCGTAATCACCCTCGATGAAAACTACATCCGTAATCATCCTTCGGCAACACCTGGGCCGGAATAATAATTGATGGACCGCCTGGTTCACGGCCGCTTACACATCCCGGGAATCGTTCGTCAACGATTCCCACACCTGCCAGAGTCCCCTTTTTCTTTTTCTTTCAAAACTTGTTTGGATTGAAAATCGAGTAGTTGAGGCCCGACATCAGTCGACCGATAATTCTTGAAAAATGTGCAAGGAAGTAAAACCAGACCGGGGTTTTCGAAAATATTTTGAGTTCGAAAGAGTCTGAGTATAGGTATACACTTATACTTATATCAATCCCGACACAGGGTTTTGTGTTCACATATGGAAAATGGTACGCATAAAGCTTGTAACACAACAGGATAATTCCATATATATATGAGTTCTTGAAAAGTAACTTACCTAGATAGAATCACAATATAATATTTTAAATGACTATGAAAGTCCGTAGACATCCTTTGAATAGTGTTTTATAATATTCAGAACACTTAAAGTATTTAATAAATATTTGACTAATATGTAGCAAATAATAAATATTCAATAATCCCTTTTTAAAAGGATACTCAAAATAATATTCATTTATTAAATAGTATTCAAATAATAATTACTATTAATACTGAAATATTTAATAACCTCAAAACACCCAAATACAACTCTTGGAATGTTTCTAATAAAAATCAAGACACAATCTCTCCGGCAGTCTCCAAACTTTAGCCACTTTATCAAATAACTACTACTGACTCTCGGTCAGTAAGGAATAATTAATAAGCCTGAAAATCCTTTTTCTCTTTCTCCCTTATTGTTAATGAATATTATAATTAATATTCATCAATTTAAATAATCATTCAAATAACATATATCGATATCAATCTAGCTGTTTTAAGCTGAAAATAACCAATTTATAACCATTGGAATATCTTTAATCCGTATTGAAAATAAACTATCTCCGTTAAATAATATACTAGATAGAATCACTCCATTAAGTTATTTTATTATTTCTCCAGGACAAAGTGATTTTAAGAAAGCGTTTTGAAAACGATATTCATCTAATTAAATAAATTTAATTAGGCGAATGAGGTTTATTTAATTAGCGAATGCTTTCAGAAGCATCTATTAATTAAATAAACACTGGTTTATTGGTGATGTTGCCTTTAGGTTAGTTATTGCGAAATCCTTTTAAAAGCTTTGCCCGGGTTTTCGAAAACATACAATACAAGATAGCCCCGACACGCGGCTAAGTTCTAAAACTCAATACATGCTCTACCCTCTGAGCCTCTCTTATTCCGATACACAAATACATACCTCATAACATATAGTCCACTACCATAGTACGAAAAGTTTATAGATATATATATATATACCGTATAAATCAAGATATAGAGCCATAAAAATATCACTGCCCGTCAACAGTATTATAAGTCATGGGGTTTTGGTTATTACACGAGCAAAATTAATATTGTTGGCAAAGCCAGGAATACAATGATTTGGAAGAAGTACAAGGTTGGAAAACTCGCGATTACGGATTGAAAACTTATTTAACACATTTCATGTATTTAACATAAATATACTCTGAACAATAGAGTATGCATAGTAAACTTGCCTCTGGTCCTTAGCAGAAAATAGAAACCGCGGACAAATCCTTCGCACCTCTTCCAAGCAATTCCATGGGCTTTACCTGACGTCTCGATCTTCCTTTTGGATGCACGTCGCTCCAATTTGATTACGCCCTAATAGTACTGAAATGGTTACGAGTACGTGTCAGACCTCCCTCGTATCTCGAGTAATCCCGACTCAGAGTTACTACTAAGTCACTTAAAGAAAACTATAGGCGTCTTCCCCATAGTTAAATATTCTAATACCACTTAATGCACATAACACATTAATATCCATTTAATAGACTTAAACCAATTTAATATATACTTAATCCTCAAAGCATCATTGATCCTCAATACCGTTTTTAATACTTAGCTTAGCACATAAATCCTCGAGACAACAATTAATCCTCAAATCAACCACTTAACACATAAACACATAATCAGTTAACATCCACTTCATGCCTCTAGACCACGGAAATTTAATAAATTAAATATAATTAATCGCAGGGGATTTTCAGAAAATTTCGGCATGAAGTATTCGTTTATCGGACTATGGGCACAGCCCCTCAAATACAATACATCCCTGTTTTAGCAAAAATAAAGCTGGCTCAACTTGCAGCAACATAAAATAAACACATAAGAAAGTATCCGCCCTGACATGCGGCACATAGCACATAATGATTTATATTACACTACTACTTACGCTACACCAATGATCGTATTTCTCACGTATTTTAATGATACACGTGACAATCAATCATTGATGATCGTAAGCCCTAGGGAACAACCCCTAGCACTAACTATTACTTACGCTATATCGATGATCACACCACTCAAGTATATTAATTATACCCGTGATAGCTAATCGTGGATATTCGTAAGCCCTAGGGATTAGTCGAAAAGAATTACACAAGTCCTTTAAATATTGACATTTAAAAACTTGTGATCTTCTCATAACCCCTAGCACAGTTCTAACTATTATAAAATTCTAACATTTAACCTATAACATTCATAATTTGTAAAGTGATAAGTGGATTTTATATCCACTTGGATCGCTTAATTTCGGCTTAAATTGATTGTCTTGGGCTCAAGTTGTTGTAGATTTGATGTGTTTTGCTTAGTTGTGCAGGATTACGAGAATGTGGACTAAGGTGGATGCTTTTATAATTTTTTGGGAATTAATTGATTAAAATTCGGATTTTCGAGAAGGGTTGCACAGTTTACACTGTTTTGGTCATATCTTGAGTTCTAGAAGTCCGTTTTAGGCCCGTAAGCAGTCCACGCGAAGATAACGAGATTTCCTATCATTCTAAGATAGTCCAGAGGTCCAATTACGTGGGGAACGTTCCAGAAAATCTGAAGAAAAGTCAGCCACGAATTTTCCTTACAAAACATAATCAAATTAGGAAACGTATCTTGCAGAAATTCTATTATAATTCTGTTTTGTATTTTCTTGCTGGGCAAGACTTGTAGTGCCTATATAAACACATCATACCATTGTAATAGAGATAGACATATTATTAGTTATTATTTTTGTAACATAGCTTAGATCTGCAAGGGGGAAAAGGAGAGAAGGATTCAACGCTCGTGACAAGCAACGGATCTAGATCTACTTCATCATTTGTGTTATTCTGGATTCTAGATTTGTTTTCTTAACTCTTTGTTTATTAATATAATTACTTCTTTTATTCATATCTTGTTTTATATCATGTTTTCATCAAATCCCATGACGATGAACGGTTCAATTATGAGCTAATCGTTGTCATGGGATTCTAACGGAGTTATCTATGTAGCTAAGTAGTTTATATGCTTTAAAGATTTATGTGTGGTGAATTCTTGATATCCTCGTATGGTTGTGTTTCATGTATTTAGATGCGTCGCGAACATCTAATTTGTTAATCTCTTGCTAAACGAGAGTGGATCTTGAGATTTAGAACTTGCCATGCTAGCATAGGATAGGTTGATGTTTTAACATCATGATTTGTGGCGTAAATAGAGATATTATGCTGCCCTGTGTGATCTATGTGGATAACTTGTGCTTAAACCTTTATGTTTTCAAATTCTATAGAGATATAGGGTCTAAACATAATTGGTGTCTACCCATCTTCTATCTCTTTTGTGGATGCATGCGTAGTTTGGTATTAGTATACCGAGAGGTAGCTTCTACTTAATTCGTGTTATCCGATCAGATATCAAAACCATCACATGTATTGATTAAAGGCTGCGACTCTAAGTGAAGTAGATAATGAAGTTAGAATTCCATGTTTATTCCCATATAAGTAATTTGATTTTAGATCTCATTAGCTAGTTAATTCTAAAATTGCATATTAGTTAAATTTAGTTAATTAAAATCTCAATTAATTACTTGTCTTAGCAGTGAATTAAGATCATACATTGTTGAATAGGTGCATTTACTGAAAAGAACCATAACCTGATCCCTGTGGGAACGAATTTGGACTTAACCTTATATATTACTTGTGACCACGTACGCTTGCGTGATTTTGTGCTAACAAGTTTTTGGCGCCGCTGCCGGGGATCATCGGTGTTTAATTTAGTTTATGTGCTTGTCATCAGTGGTCGTTAGCGTTCACTGACTCGGATTTTTTTTTTGCTTACTTAGTTAGTTTGTTTCGTGGTGTTTTCAGGTACTTAAACGTGTATGCGAACACGTTTGCAGGCTCGTAAGGAAAAACTGGCAGAAGAAGAACTTGAAACTACTGTAGAGATGGCAGAATTACCAGCAGCAGTCAAGGCTTTGAAGGACTATTCGCAGCCAAAGATCAATGACATACAATCTAGTATTGTCAGGCCAGCTATTGCAGCGAACAACTTTGAGATCAAGCCAAGCATAATTCAGATGGTGCAGAATTCGGTCCAGTTTGGGGGTGCTTCTACGGAGGATCCTAACATGCATATTCGGGACTTTATCGAGATCTGCGACACTTTCAAATTTAATGGTGTGTCGGAGGATGCTATCAAGTTGAGACTTTTCCCATTTTCTTTGAGGGATAAGGCTAAGGGCTGGTTACATTCTCTACCAGCTGGTTCCATTACTACATGGGATGATCTTGCTCAGAAGTTTCTTACTAAATTCTTCCCTATGGCGAAAACTGCAGCAATACGGAACCAGTTAACTCAATTTCAGCAGCAATCTGGCGAGTCTTTGTGTGAGGCTTGGGAACGTTACAAGGAGATGCTTCGTAGGTGTCCACATCATGGCATGCCTGATTGGATGGTTATTAATGGTTTTTACAATGGGTTGGGAGCACAGTCTAGGCCTTTGCTAGATGCAGCATCAGGTGGAGCTCTGTGGGCGAAGAGCTATGAGGAAGCTTATGATCTTATTGAGATGATGGCTGCTAATGAATATCAGAATCCAACACAGAGGCTTTCTCAAGGTAAGGTAGCAGGTGTTCTTGAAGTTGACACAGCTTCAGCTATTGCAGCTCAGTTGAAGGCTCTTACGATGAAGGTGGATTCTCTTGCTAATTATGGGATTCAGCAGGTTGCTAGTATTTGTGAGCTATGTGCGGGCGCACATGAGACAAGTCAGTGTGCTATCTCTTCTGAATCAGCACAGTTCGTTAGTAATTTCCAGAGACCTGCTGCACCAGTCCCAGCCACTTATCATCCGAACAACAGGAATCATCCTAACTTTAGCTGGAGCAACAACCAAAGTGCTCAACAACCTCAGCAGTCTTATCAGCAGTTTCAAAGTCAGGAAGCTAGGCCATTCAATCAAGGCTATCAACAGCAGTATGCTCCAAGGGCACCATATCAACCTCCTGGATTTCAGCAGCAACAACCCCAGGCTCATGCGGGGCAATCATCTAATGAAAAATCAGAAATGGATGATATGAGGATGATGTTGAAGAACCTTCAAGCTTCTCAAAAGATCTTGGAAAACCAGATGGGACAGATTACAAGTGCTTTGTTGAACATGCAACAGGGGACTCTTCCTAGTGATACGGAAACAAATCCAGGCAGAAGGGGGAACAAAGAACAGGTTAACGCAGTGACTTTGAGATCGGGAAAGGTTACAGCAGGCCCTCAATCAGCAGCTGAAGAAGATGAAGATGGTCAGAATCAGCAGGTTGAAAAATCTGCAGTGCCAGAAATTGAGAAATCTGACTTAGTGGCTGATCAGGTTGATGGTGAGAAGAGCAAGAAACCTGTTGAAAAGTCTATTCCGGAGCAATCTTCAAAGAATAATCAATTCTATCCTCCTCCTCCGTTTCCTCGACGCGTGCAGAAAAGTCAAGAAATTCAGTTCCAGAAGTTTATGGATGTCTTCAAGAAATTGTCCATTAACATTCCTTTTGTTGAAGCATTGGAGCAGATGCCGAGGTATGCAAAGTTCATGAAGGATATTTTGTCACGAAAGAGAAGGTTGGAAGAATTTGAAACAGTGGCATTAACGGAGGAGTGTAGTGCAGTTCTGCAGCAGAAGTTGCCACCTAAACTTAAAGATCCGGGAAGTTTTACCATCCCGTGTACTATTGGCAATCTTTCTTTCAGCAAGTGCTTATGTGATTTGGGTGCTAGCATTAATCTCATGCCCTTGTCTGTTTTCAAGCAACTTGGTCTGCCGGAGCCAAAGCCAACCAACATCTCTTTGCAGTTGGCTGATAGGTCAATCACTTATCCTAGGGGCATAGTGGAGGACGTTTTGGTGAAAGTTGATAAGCTCATATTTCCTGCTGACTTCGTTATCTTGGATTTTGAAGAAGACAAGAAGATTCCCATAATCTTGGGAAGGCCTTTTCTAGCTACGGGCCATACTTTGATTGATGTGCAAAAAGGAGAGCTTACAATGAGGGTGCAAGATCAGAATGTCACCTTTAATGTTTTCAAGGCTATGAAATTTCCAATTGAGGATGAAGAGTGTTGTAGTGTGGAAATAGTTGATACGGGTCAGAGAAAGGAACTTGATCAGTTGTTGAGCGATAAGTCGGACACACACGTACCAAAGCATCACATCAGTGATTTCATTGACAGTTCTTCTCGAGATCTCTCGAGTGTAAAGCTTGGGAAACTTCCACCACATTTGAGGTATGTCCTTTTGAATAATGAGCTAGTGATTTTTGAAGAGGGGCAAGATAACGTGTTGCGAAGGTGGAAAGCTGGTGATAAGGAAGAAGAAAGCTTGTCGTTCGAGTTGGAGAAGCACATTAGAGGTGTGAAGAAGAAACAGAAGAAGATTAAGCTGTTGGATAGTAAAATTTGGTTGAAGTTTGACGGGAGAGATTTGTGGAAAGCCAGCAAACAAGAGGTCAACGTTCGTATGAATGGTCTATCTGTTGAAGACGGTTCAGTTATTCTTTTGAAACCGCCATGAGTTGAGGAAGTAACGTCAAGCTATTGACGTTAAAGAAGCGCTTCGTGGGAGGCAACCCACGCCTTCGTGGAAAAAAAAAGTGTGTGTGAAAAAAAAAAAAAAACTGCTGTGAAAAAAAAAAAAAAAAAAAATGGGTCGCGCAGGTTGCGCCTGCGTTTCTGTCTGTGACGCAGGCTGCGCCTGCGTTACTGGAATGGGCGCAGTTTGCTGTTGTTGTATTATAAAAAAAAAAAAAAAATTCTTTTTTCTTTCAACCCCAATTCTTTACTACTCCCTAATTATTTTCTACTCAAATTCTTTTCTCCTCTTATTCTTTTATCCCTAAACCAAATTCTTTTCCTATATAAATTCCAAAACCCCCCATCTCTCTTCTAAAATTCTAAACCTATTCTAATTCTTTTTCTTTAATTCATCAAATCCTATTTCTATCCTACATCAAATTTCATACCCACCCAAAATTTTTCCTTTTCACATTAATTTTATTCATCCAATCCCTCCATTATATATACACACCCATACATACAAATCCAATTCCTCTTCTATTTATTTAAATTCAATTCTAAAGAGGAATTAATTACAAGTTCACCTCTTTGATTCGTAATTGGGTTAAATCTTCTCTAATATTATTTTTATTACGAATTTGTGTTCTTGTAATTGGGGGTTTTGTAGGATTCTTGCTATTTGGGAGGTGGCTAGTCTATGGAGCTCGTACGCATTATCCTCCACCAGATTCATCCGAGGAGGGTTATGATTCAGCTGGTTAGGTATGTTTTCTACTTTCCCTCGTATTTACTTCCATTCAATGCGGACATTGAATATTTTAAGTTTGGGGGTGGTTTGAGGGATTAGTAGTTGTTGTTGTATATATGTGTTCATGTAGGATATCATGTTTTGCATGCTTAGTAGTAATTCATTCATGTTATGTTCGTATTATCTACGTTTGTTTCATGTAGGACTTCCTGTTTTTATTTATGTATACCATGTGAGTTCATTCTAGTTGCATTGTCATGGCATGCACGTTTCATGATCCCTTAGAACGAGCTAATTCTGATTGGTAGGTAGGTGTCTAATTGAGTGTGGTAATGATGAGTAGAGGGTTGATTTATAGTTTCTATGAAATTGACTTGCATGCTTCAGAAACAAAATCTTTTCACAGTCTCGTTGGGTGCTTTTGAGCTAGGTTGAGATCATGCTTGTTTGGATGTTTTGAGATTTAATCACTTGTTTATATTTAGAATTTTCGTTATTCCCTTGATGGCGTAGGATCACTAAAGTCTAAGTTTGGGGGAAAACATGGATTTCATGCTTAAATTGTAAATAATTGTCAATAATGGCTAGGCGTCAAATGGCTAGTAGCCGGCTCATATTTATATGAGTAGTCTAGGGTTGGAATTGAGAATTCTCATTCCAGATTGCATAGAAAAAAAAAGCAGAAGAAGAAAGAAAAAAAAAGAGAAAAAAAAAGAAAAAGAAAAAAAATGATGTCAATTGTTTATATGCAAAATTAACCAGGGTGAGCTCTTTAATACTCGAGCAATTAAGTTCGCGGGGACTTTGTGCCTAGTGACCTAAGGCTTTTATAGTCTGGGATCCACTAACCCAACGCTCGCTACATGGGTATTATTGTATAAGCCTTTCGGGGTCTCATCCATTGCACGGTTAAATAAGCATGTTTGTATATTATGTGTCGTAGTTGTTTAGTAATAAAAGCATGAATTTCTGTCTACCTTGGATAAGGATGGAGGTGTTCCTAGGTTATGAAGTGTCTACAGTCTATTCTATTTATAAACCTGTGATTGTCTTGACGAAGAGCATGTATGATTTTTGACCTAGTTTTGGGAGTATTTCTGATGAGCATTGCACACACGCACGTTTCTGTTCATGTATTGTTAGTATACGGGAACTTGGTCGAACTCTATTTGGATTTAGTTGCATTCTTTGAGATATTTGCTTGCTCGTTGGTTTTGGTTAGTTTGAAAGGGATCGTTGCATTTTTCATTCTAGTTGCATTCATGCATTGCATTGCATTAGGTTAAATGGATTTTGTGGGTACATTCGCTATAGGCCCTCACGAGACCTTACTCGTCCACTAGGGCTGCCTAGGGGTTTAAAGGGCTTGTTGCATATGCCAAATTCAACCGTGATCACCTACGGAGTGGTACTAGCTAGTTAGTTAGTTGTAATTGTTTATGCTTGAGGACAAGCATCGGTTTAAGTTTGGGGGTGTGATAAGTGGATTTTATATCCACTTGGATCGCTTAATTTCGGCTTAAATTGATTGTCTTGGGCTCAAGTTGTTGTAGATTTGATGTGTTTTGCTTAGTTGTGCAGGATTACGAGAATGTTGACTAAGGTGGATGCTTTTATAATTTTTTGGGAATTAATTGATTAAAATTCGGATTTTCGAGAAGGGTTGCACAGTTTACACTGTTTTGGTCATATCTTGAGTTCTAGAAGTCCGTTTTAGGCCCGTAAGCAGTCCACGCGAAGATAACGAGATTTACTATCATTCTAAGATAGTCCAGAGGTCCAATTACGTGGGGAACGTTCCAGAAAATCTGAAGAAAAGTCAGCCACGAATTTTCCTTACAAAACATAATCAAATTAGGAAACGTATCTTGCAGAAATTCTATTATAATTCTGTTTTGTATTTTCTTGCTGGGCAAGACTTGTAGTGCCTATATAAACACATCATACCATTGTAATAGAGATAGACATATTATTAGTTATTATTTTTGTAACATAGCTTAGATCTGCAAGGGGGAAAAGGAGAGAAGGATTCAACGCTCGTGACAAGCAACGGATCTAGATCTACTTCATCCTTTGTGTTATTCTGGATTCTAGATTTGTTTTCTTAACTCTTTGTTTATTAATATAATTACTTCTTTTATTCATATCTTGTTTTATATCATGTTTTCATCAAATCCCATGACGATGAACGGTTCAATTATGAGCTAATCGTTGTCATGGGATTCTAACGGAGTTATCTATGTAGCTAAGTAGTTTATATGCTTTAAAGATTTATGTGTGGTGAATTCTTGATATCCTCGTATGGTTGTGTTTCATGTATTTAGATGCGTCGCGAACATCTAATTTGTTAATCTCTTGCTAAACGAGAGTGGATCTTGAGATTTAGAACTTGCCATGCTAGCATAGGATAGGTTGATGTTTTAACATCATGATTTGTGGCGTAAATAGAGATATTATGCTGCCCTGTGTGATCTATGTGGATAACTTGTGCTTAAACCTTTATGTTTTCAAATTCTATAGAGATATAGGGTCTAAACATAATTGGTGTCTACCCATCTTCTATCTCTTTTGTGGATGCATGCGTAGTTTGGTATTAGTATACCGAGAGGTAGCTTCTACTTAATTCGTGTTATCCGATCAGATATCAAAACCATCACATGTATTGATTAAAGGCTGCGACTCTAAGTGAAGTAGATAATGAAGTTAGAATTCCATGTTTATTCCCATATAAGTAATTTGATTTTAGATCTCATTAGCTAGTTAATTCTAAAATTTCATATTAGTTAAATTTAGTTAATTAAAATCTCAATTAATTACTTGTCTTAGCAGTGAATTAAGATCATACATTGTTGAATAGGTGCATTTACTGAAAAGAACCATAACCTGATCCCTGTGGGAACGAATTTGGACTTAACCTTATATATTACTTGTGACCACGTACGCTTGCGTGATTTTGTGCTAACATAAAGCCATCAAATACCTCGACTCGACTTATAGCACTTAGCACGTAAACATTTATTGATGACCATATGTTACAAGTAAGTCACATAAACCTTAATTATCGACTCGATTAAATTTAATCAATTAAGTATAGCAATTTCATATAGCCACTTAATCATTTTATTCATTTAACACGAATCATAATAATCTTTAAATCTAACATCCACTCCGACTATTAAACTCGAATATTAACAAGACCACAATTAATCTCACAATTCCAATTAGCAACTAACAATTTAACAATTAACACTCATTAACTCGAACATTTAATCGGACTCATAATTAAACTAACTAAATCACAACAATAATCTCGCAATATCGCAATTCATCTCTAAATTAATTACAACATTATTATCATAATTTAAAACTATTTAAATTACAACAATTAAATTATAACAAAATTTACGATAATTAAATAATCAAAATTAAATTACAACCATTAAATTATAAAAACATTTACAACTAATTTAATACGAGAATAAAATAGTTGAAATGCGAATTTATACCATTTCGATTTCGATCCGACCCGGCCGAAATCTCCACCATCTCTCTCATCTCGTCTCTCTCGCGCTCTCTCTCTCTCTCTCTCTCTCTCTCTCTCTCTCCTGCCATCTTTCCCTCCATTCTCTCTCTCTCTTTCTTTCTCTCTCTCTCTCTCTCTCTCTCTCTCTCTCTCTCTCTCTCTCTCTCTCTCTCTCTTCCTCTCTCTCCCGTCGCGCCTCCTGCCACCAGCACTTGCGGCTGCGCCGCCCCTCCACCGGCCGGAGCCACCGCGCGCGGCCTCCAACCCCCACAAAAATCGCAGCACACACAAACACGTATATATACACACGCACACACGAATTACACACACTTACACACGCATATACATACATATATAGGTAGCCCAATTGATAAAAATCCAAAACCCCCAATTTCCTCTTTCAAGAACCCTAATTTATCCTTCCCCCAATCTCACTTTCTCTCTCCCCGATGTGTTATTGTGCGGCTGTGTATGTTTTGTGTGTATGTATGTATGCTGTGTTGTTTAACCTAATGGGCCTAAGCCCAATAACAATTTTAAAGCAATACAAATTAATACTACATACCCCTAATTAATATTTTAAACTAATAACTCTAATTTTTTAAAAATTAAAATTTCTAGCATAATTAAATACTAGAATATTTTTAAAGACTTTTGGAGAAAGAATTAGAATTAAATCTAAATTTTCTGATTTGATATGCATTTTACAAATATTAATAATTTATAAAATCAAATCATAAAAATAATAATTGTGATTCCTAAATCATAATTTACCGGGCTTTATAAAAATACTACAAGCACTAATGTTTTAGTAAAACCTCAAATTCTCGATATTTATGAATAAATCGAGTAATTTCTGTAAATCCTCAAATAATTAAAATAAACTTTTTCTAAGGATTTTAAAACTCTTAATATTATTCAGAAATTTTAAAACAAAATCTTTACCGAATAATTCCACACTTCAAAATTAAATCTTTATCCAAATAATTTATTGACTCGAGATATCTACTCGATCCATAAAATTTTAAAAAGGGTCCCGGTTCCACTTAACCGAAATAATTAAATAATTAAATAATAAAAAAAAAATTCCTCCTCATTTTAGGAAAAACATTATTATTATTGAAATAATAATAAATCATTTCTTGAAAAAAAATCCGGGTTATTACATTATTGTAATTTAACATACATGTGACACACATACATTTGTACTTTTTTTAAAATAAAGTTTGTACTATCTTTTATATTTTTGTGTTGGTTTATATTTGTTTTAAGTGCATTATATTAAAGTTTATTGTTGATTTTAGTTTTTTAATTTTTTTTTTTGAATTAGCGTTTGTTTTGTAGATTATATTTTGTTGAATTTTGGTGTCATTTCCAATTATGACATGTTTTTTGATTAGTTTTCTAATATCTTTTTTTACCATATATATATTTTTTTAAAAATTTGTTTTGGAATTAAATTTACATTTTTATTTTAAAAAAAATATTTTTTAAATTGAAATTATGATGTGGTTAACTTTGTTTACTTGTTTATTATATATGAAGAATGAATATGTGACTTATTTTTATTTACAGTGTTTTGTTATTTATCTTTGTTTGTTAATTGTGTGTAAGTTTTGTGTCTTTCAATTATGGTTTTGTTTGTTTTGTGCTTTGTTTTTTGTTTTGTTTGTTTGTTCGTTCACTTTTTTTTTAAATATAGAATATTATATAGGAGATAATATTTATTTTTTAACTCTGACGACCACCTAAACCTTTTTACGCTAATATACGATATAATTTTCCACATCTACGTATACCATATTTGAAATTTAACAAAAATTAAGTAGAAAATGTTGTTAGGAATTGATCTTTCGTCCTTTAAGAGCATCTCCAACCGAGAGAGCCCTTGTCTAAAACAGTCTAGCTGGCAACTCATATAGCCAATCTCTCTGTTTAACACCTTTCCAACCCACAAAAGCTGTTAGGTAAAAATATAGCCAACGCCATTTGCGTGGCTATATTTGTTGAAGCCATACAAACTTGTAGTAGTGGACACCTCATCTCCCGCTCTTCTCCTCCCGCTCTCGCTATCCATTTGTTACCTTCTTCTTCACTCCTGCCAGTTTTGCAAGCGCATGTATGGTTTCTTCTCTGATTAATTTTTTTAATTTTTGTTTCAAATTAGGTCTATTAATGTGGCTAGTGTATAAATCAAGGGTCTTTTGATTTGTGAGAAACTTGTAAAATTAAATTATAGCAAGGTGCTTTTGTTTGTATGGAATTTATTTATGAGTCAACGCACTTGTTTGATTAATTGTCTCAAAGAAGGAATAAATTTTTTTTTGTTGTGCAAGTACTGAAAGAGTATAATAATGTCAATGAGATTTGTATCATAGTGATTAGATTGTGTTTTGTTTCAGATTAGATATCTCTTGCAAATTATAAGTACTATAATTTCGACACTAGCTGTGATGAACAAAGAATGTAGTTGTGACCATACTAGAGATGGAAAAAGAATGTAGATGTGATGTAAACTGACTCTTGCGGACACTTGTTCAGTTTCGAAAATAATCACATCTCCTATATAAGCTGACTTGTTCATGTATATGTTTTATATGTTTTGCAGGTATCATAAAAATGACAAACACGTTCATTTCTTTACTAAGTGACGGCACATATAATGAAGCTGAGGAAATTTCATACTCTCCAACACCCAACGCAGGAGCAGAGTCAACAAGTGCCAAATAAACCGAAAAAAGGACGATCAAAGAATTTTTTTTAATTGAGGAGGACATGTTACTTTTATCCGGTTGGCTAAACATTAGCATGGATCCGGTTCAAGGCAACAATCAAACACAAACAACTTATTGGAATAGAATTTGCAACTACTTCCGTGAAAACAAGACATTTGCAAGTGATCGGATGCCTACTTCATTGTGTAATAGATGGTCCGCAATTAACTCCTCTGTTAGCAAATTTGTTGGTTTTTACAATAAAATCAGTGGAAGAAATCAGAGTGGTGTTACTGAGCAAGATAAGGTAGTACTCTCATCACTTATTTGATGCAAACAATATATTTGTGTTTGAGATATCGAAGTTGTAACAGCCCCAGATCCGGGATTGGGGACCTGGTCGTTACGGTCTCATTTTCCATAAACAATACTTGCACTTGAATCAAAATAAATAGCATGTTATGACCCCACAGTAATACCACATCACACACAACCAGTTATAGTCCCAGAGAAGAAATTGAATTAATACTCTAATCATAGGATCCACAAGTTATAAGTTATTACATCCCAAAATGATTACAGAATAAATTTAATATTTTCTTGCCGTTGATTAACATAAGTCATACATATAAGTAATTCTGATACATAAAAGCTACCAGTCTAGCTTACTGGTTGGTCCTGCCTCAGCAGTGGCTGTTCCGACAATAGCGAGTAACCCTCTGACGGCTGTCACCTGATTGCATTGAGTGCGCCTTGTGTGTGCCATCAGATCTAGTTGTTGTGATATAATAAATAAAGCAAGGGTGAGCAATAGCCCACCAACAATAATGTATACTGAACAATAATATATATAACATATCAAAAGTATTTTTGGAATCATATGTCATGCATTAACGAACATAGTGCCAGTATAATATAAAAGATGAAGTTACCAGGTAACTCAGAGTACTTTTAGTTCTGAACAATTTTCAAACCCTGTCAACACGAGTGATACTTCATGTTGCAGAAAATAAATAGATTTGGATGATGAACCAATGCTGGAGTATGTCGTGTCGGATGACACCACCTTACGATGATCAGTAGCAGGTCGTGCATCTCAAAATTTATTTCTCCACATGTAGAAGGAAGAACATATGGACACCACCATACGCCGGATCTCCCTATCCATCTTTGGGCTTAGTCGGGGCCGGTGCCACTCGGACCCTATTTCCAGGATGGACTGTCCCACAGCCTCTTATACCAATTTTAATGATGGACTGTCCCACAGCCTCTTACACATTATACAAATACTCCTAGTTCGAATAAATCCATGGCTTCTGAAACGTAAAGCTCGTCCCCCTTTCCCCAAGTGTAATACTTATTGATAGGACTCCACAAGGTAGTCGTATCTAGTTGGAAAGGAAAATTCACCAATATTTCCCAAGAAGTTGCTTGTTAATGGATATAGACTTGTTCCAACAATCTTACCCCTCGAATGATGAGGGAGTAACACAGAGACTCGTCTTGATAAATAGCAACCAAGTTGCGAGTGAAAAGAATAGTTTTCAAAGATTTATGGCCGGGAAGTCAAACAAATAAATAACAGGTCTCAAGTAAGGTTCCCTCATAATTTGGAAGATAGACTCGAATGAAGCATGGAGTTTTTGAGAACCTTCCTTGATAAAAATAACAATAATAAGACTCAGAAATAATTTACATAGTATTTGAAGGTCAAGGATAATTTTTGAATAAGGTGAATTATTTTTAGAACTAGTTAAAAGAATTAAATAAATATTCAAGGAATATTTATTATATCATAAATATTTTTAGAATATTCTTAATATAAAATATTACTCATAATTAACCCTCGAATGAATATATAAAATATTCACGAAATAAATAATTCCTCGAATGAATATTCTAAATAATATTCAATAAATAAGTAAGACCTTAAATGGGTTTTCAGAATAATATACCTTATAGAAATAAAGCTCAAATGAATATTCCAAATAATATTCATTAAATAAATAAACTCAAATGAATATTCCAAAATAATATTCATCTAAATCAATAACCTCAAATGAATATTCAAAATAATATTCATTAAATAAATAATCTCGAATGAACATTCAAATAATATTCCATAAATAAGTAATGAAAAAATATTTACTTAAATATTTTCCTCAGAAAATAATCACAATATATCAAGAAATACTGACTCCCGGTCTATATTAGAAGAATGAGATCATATGCCCTTCACTAAGGGTCTTAGCAATATCCGGATTATAACTAGTATATCTCATATCTCACTTATAAGCCAACAGCAAATCATGGAACAAGTATCACAATATAGTTTGAAAGCAGGCATGCATGCTATGGCATATGTATAGCAACAATCAATCATATATATTATCACAACAACAGTTCCAAAGTATTGGAAACTTGCCTGGTAATCTGGGAGGGATAGTGTGCCCTGGGTCAGTCCGGTGATCTATAAATAATCAAATATCCGAGATTAGTCACTTAACGCTTTGAAAGGTTAAGTATATACTTTACTTAGGTTAAAACACGTTTTCGAGTTATCTCGTTATGTACACTCTAGTGTAACTCTTATTAACACCGTTATGATCCGACACTTGCTCATTATCAAGGCATGTCATTACACTTACACTTGGTTAGTTCTTAAGTCATATAAGTTCTAAGGTCGGTCGTTTACCAACAAAGATTATACCTCGAGATTTATTGTCCAATTTCTAAATTATAACCAAGTATACCTCAAAGGGGTTCAGTCGCACTTAACCTCGATTCGAACATTTTTATAAAATTGAAAAACGATTGTTTGACATGAGGTTTTCTCTCACACCTTCCTTATGATCTCTAGTATTTAATTCCCAAGATTCGCCACTGACGGTTTCGAACTACTTTCACTAAATCGACCATAAGTCCTAAATCGTAAGTCCGTTTGCTTCAATTCTCGTGCCAAAACGATCTATGACTCGAGATCTACAAGGGTAGGTCATATATTCATTAAGGTCAGAGACTTATGGCTACTGTCATGCATGAATTCTAAGGGTTAGCGAAATTTCGGCATTACGACGGCTATGTTTACACGTTTTCCCAAATTTATAACAACAACCAAGCCACACCGGGCATACCAAGAACTCAAGCTTCTCATCAATTATAACACATCATATGTCAAGAACACCTCAACTCATCAAGAACTTGAATCATGACTTAATAACTACTAAGAATAACTCCATAACCATGTAAACATGCTTATAACAACATCATCACCAAAACTCCATTAATACTCAAAACAAAGACTAGGGTTCTTGAAGTTTATACCTTCCTTGGAGTGTGTATGAGCCTTGCTAAGCCTTGATTCGTCCTTGTATATCCTTAATATAGCTTAGATCAACCAAAGAAAACAAGAAATCAAAATTAGTTTCTTGAAATGACTATTCACCCTCAACCTTCTTGATTTTATATCTCAAGAATGGAATGGAATTTGAAGCTAAGATTCATAGGATATCTTAGTTATGAATTATGGAACATACCTAATTAATCTTGAGATTTAACAATGGTGGCAAGTGGGATTTTTGTTCTTGAATTTTGGAAGAAGCCGAATGTATGTAAAATGGGGGAGAATGGAGTTTCATTGCTTGCTTTGATCTCACCCTTGTCTAAAATGCATTATTGATGATAATATCTAGCATAAAGTAGCTTTATTAAAGTTCTTATGTCATGCATGATGCATCCTCAAGTGACAAGTGTTGTGTTTTAGTGGTGTAGTGATGTAATTAAGCTAACTATCTTAGTTAGCTTCTAATGTTGCTAGTTACCTTTGTAACTAACTTGGTTCATTAATTCCATCCACTTGCATATGCTTGTCTCTTGGTTCTCTACTTATTTCTTTGTCCAGCTATTGCTCAATTTCAAGGATCGTTCGGAGGAATATCTCAAGTATTTCTAGTTATGGTTTTACCGGAAACCTCCTTGATATTTTTGCCAACATCATTAGTCCTCCTTTATAAGTCTTGAATTTAAATTCCTCAAATCTCTTTATTAAATACTTAAATCCTTCAGTGTCTAGGGAAATCTCGGAGAAAATAAAAGTGCTATTTTTCTGAATCTGATATCGTTTACATACACTTATATTGCCTATCGGTCGTTAATACGAACTCAAAAATCCGGTCTGAATACTTCTATATAGCGTCGTCTGATAATATTCCAATTTCCACCAAAAACACTATTCATTGCTTATTTTCCCTTTAATTCTTATAATTAGAAAAATGTTCTCGAGCTTTTCCGAGCGTTCCTTAACTCTTTTACGGAACCATTGTACTTATAACAGATACCGATTTGGATGACATGAGCTACCAGATATCGATTTGGATGACATGAAAATACTTCCTCTATTTGTATACCATATCTTACTTTCTTGACGATAGAGTATTCTTACCTAAGTTATCAACCAATTGCAGCATTTATAGCATATAAACATTTGAATCCAAATCCATTCAACATTCATTCTTTCAACCACTGATACACTTCAGTCGTAATCACTATTCATTCATACTCCAATACGTAATAAAAGTTTTAATTCCTACCAAAAATCTGGTGTTAGGAATATGTTGTACTTGATGATAACTTCACAATCAATCAAATTGTGTAAGTATTGTAGCAGTCAACGGATGAGGATTTATAACTCTATCCGTTGACAGGTAGCTCATCAACGGATGAGGTTTTGTAGCATACTGCAGTATCTCTATGTTATCAATTGATAGTGTTTTTATCCACAGTCATGTTGACCATCAATGGATAGGCAGAATAGGGTAGCCAATTGTAAATAAGCTACGCTATGTAATTTTGTTTAAGTGAAAGTGTATCAACGGATGAAGACAAAACTCTATCAACGGATACAACTCAAATCTACAATATCAACGGATACAGCTCAATCTATTATCAACGGATGACAGTGTACAATGTCAACGGATAATCATTAACACTTTCTTCTATGCCAAGCTGGGGATTAGCAGTTGATAAAGACAGGTTTGACTGACAGATCACATGGGTTGATAGTAGATACAAAAAGCAGTATGGCAGCCATACTTTGGAAACGAAGAAGAAAGAAGCATTCCGTTTACACTATGAATACAAGAAAGGTGCAGGGGACATGTCTGTTCACAAGGACAACCTTTCGGCTACATGTGTATTTGGAGTGATGTAATAACCCTAACTTTAGAAAGGCTACAGTGATTAAATGAATAGTGATCTCGAGGAATTTAGGAAAATGGTGTGTAGGTGCTCTATATTGGAAATGGAAAATGAGTAAACAGAAACCATAGTAGTATAGTACTATGAAAATGAGTGACTTGAAACGACGACGGATTTCAGAAATTCATGAGTATAGATTTTTAAATTGTTTGATTTCAATGGAGCACAAGTGTATTGGATATTAAAGAGTATGGAATATAAAAAGGGTGGATACTTTGAGGAATATTTGAAATTAAGTTAAACCAGGGAATTATTAAGTTAAGGGAATTTAGATTGTTAAACAAGTTTGAGAATGCTTGAGAACCCGAGAGATAACCGGGAGAGTAACTTCTGAGAAAAAGAGAATATACCAAGGATATGGGATCTAATACCTACTTGAGGATTAGAATCACCCTAGCACACTAATATATTATGTGGGAGAGGATATTATATATCCAAGGAATTTACAAAGGAAAAACCACTGAGACGATCACAGAAAGCTTTCGATGAATCAATTGACGAGAGAACTTTGCACAAAACCCAAAAAAAAGCCTTAAGTCCCAAAACCTAAGCCATGCAGGTCCAAGAGGCTCCAAGGAGCTGCAAATACAAGTAATTAAGTGAGTGGCTCATGGAAATATTGAAGGGGCAAGGTTAGAAGAGCAAATAGAGTGAAAGGGCAAGGTTAGACTAGTAAATACACCATCAAGTGAATAAATCTTCTAAAAGAAGCTAAGCAAGGAGTTTTGTGATTGGTGGACTTCAAAGCCACTTGATTAAGAGATAAGGAGCTGGTGTTAAGAGATAGATATCACATTTGTGGTCATTATCCAAGTTAGAAGCAAGCAAAATACAACCTCTCCACAAACTGTCCAGCAGAAACCAAAGGCAAAGAAAAATTCATATCTCCATTTCTACCCATGATAAAATCACCAAATTTTAACCATAACTTCTCCACTCCATGTGTAAGATTCTTTCAAAATTTCATGGCCAACAAAGTAGTATAGCCTAGTCAAATCCATGCTCAAAGTTGGGGAAACAAATCTGTCCAGTTTCTGTCCAGTGGAAAGATGGGGCTCAAAACCCTAGCTAGGAAGCTTCAAATCTTATGAAATAGGACTCAAAACAAAGCTTATGAAGAGGCCAAGATGTGGTAAAAATTTGAGAGCCAAACTCCTATTTATTGATTTTATATGAATTTTACAAAGTGATAGATGAATAGTAACTTATATGAATCTAGTGCTTTGTTTTGAAAGATTAAGGTATATTAAAGTTGTATCAAGGTGAATCAAGGATTACAAGCCCTTCTTAAGAGTTTTAAAGCTTCAAGGAAGGTATAAAGTTTCTCACCATTTTGAGTTTATGGTTGATATTTGGTTAGTTTAGAAGTTAAGTGATATAAACCATGCAATCTTGAATATATAGTTGTGGATATGTGTTTTGATTGAATATGAACGGAGTATGTGCTTGTAACCATGGTTGGTAAGATGACCACATGGTGTAGGTGATGGTGTATAAGGTGGATGATGGATTTGGAGGAGTAATATTTTGGAAAGTATAAAAGTATAGCCGTTATAATGTCCGATTTTCGTTAGAATCAGAAACTGCCCTGTTTTTGGACCCTATACCCGTACGGTACCTTACCTTCCAGACCTCCAAGTGACCATAAAATGATAGAGCTTAGTCCATAGATCGTTTTGATATAAAGTACGTTAAAATCTGACGTACGGTTTAGGAGAAAAGTCAGTTTTAGTGAAAGGCGTTCGAAAACCGAGAAAACGTAAATGTATCAAATTTAAGGCTAAAGTTACGATACTTAGACATTTTTAAAGGTCTCGAAATTTTGGGATAGTGTAGTAGGGTGGTCAGAGGACCCTTGACAGTTAGCCTTGCATTAAAATTCGGAATCTATATTTTCTGAGAATTTTTACAGTCGAGAGTGGTTGTTAAGGAAAGAATGTAAATCGTTAAGAACTTTAATCGGGAATAAGAATGGTTAAGTCCTCAAGACCTTTTGAGATAGTAATGGGATATTATAAGAGTGTTACTATATGAGCGTAGGTGGTTAAGTGGAATATATTCTGATAATGATCCTTTTCGTGTTTATAGAGACTTCGGGAGAGCCACGAGCTATACTTCCGACTTACAGAGATCGAGGCAAGATCCTTCTATCCCTACTTTGAAAATTATTTATCTTCGGAATAAAAATGATATCATGGAATATATATATATATATAGATATATATATATATATATATATATATATATATATATATATATATATATGTGTGTGTGTGTGTGTGTGTGTGTGTGTGTGTGTGTGTGTGTGTGTGTGTGATGCTATTGTTGCTATGTTACAAAGAATATATTTCCTTGATTTTGGGAAATTAAAGAGAGATGGATATGATTTATGAAATATGGATATAGAGATGAATACGAATGGAGCGAATATGCTCTATGGTAAAAGAGATATGAAAGGGAATGGTATCAGTTGTTATCCAGGGTTATATGGTTTATAATACTATATTAAAAATATTCTTTTTGAGTGTCAGTTGTTTAATAAATATTATTTGATTATTATTTACTACTCTTAAAATAGACGGAATATTTTATGAATATAAAAGTATATTTGATTTCTTGAATATGAAAGAGATGTCTGGATCATAATCAAAGCATTATGTTATATATATATATATATATATATATATATATATATATATATATATATACATATTATAGAAGTAATGTGCGAGAATGGAAATGATATGAGTGAATGATATGTGGAAATGAAAGCGAGAAAATGGAAATGTGGAATGATATTTTATAAATGGAATAATGATTTAACAAAAAGGGGGATAGCAACAAAAAGCGTAGGAGACTGTGTGCGGCACAGTCCAGCAATCAATATTTTATTTCGGCCCAAGAGTTGCCGAAGGAGGATGTAGTGGTGTACCTTCCTCCAGCGGGATGTAGTGGTGTACCTTCCTCCTTCTACCGGTAGTAAAAAGGACGGGTACGGAGGGCGACTGATCATCGTCCTTACGTATTCGGCAACAGAAAGAAAGAATTGAAAATGGTTTTCAGATTTCTATACTGAAAACAGAATAATGATATGAGATGATGGAATTATGGTTACAGATGAAGAGAAACTGATTTTATATTATTTTTATATAATTGTTGTATAAAAAGGGAAATGGAAAGATTGTATTGAGAAATGATGTACAGATGATATATTATCTTGAAATATTAAGCTGAGGTGATGTAATGGTTTTTTATTATTATAGAAGAAAAACTGATATTATATTATTTTAGAAGAAAAACTTATATTATATGGTTTTATATTTCTTTTCTTATGAAAATAAATAGATGGTGTATTTAATGAATAAAAATTTATTCTTTTCTTAAAGATTATGATGGGTCTTCTGTTTATATATACATATATAAGTTTTCCTTTGATACTAGTTTACAAATTTGTCTTGCTGAGCTATTATAGCTCACTCTTGCTATTTACTTATACAACAGCTAGATCAGGTGCCGAAACGTCGCAGTACAACCCGGAAGAGGGTAAAGGGGAAGTCTACCTTATGAGAGAGTATCGACACCTATTCTCAAGGTAGTATATACTTATATATGGGTATAATAGATGGTATTTTTTGATTGTAACAATAGTTTATCTTTAATTGCTATCATTTATGGATGTTGTTCTCTGAGCATATGACTGGTGTGTGTGATGATATGTGTGTGGGGTCATTTGTGTGAGTATTAAATGGTATTAAAAATAATTAAAAAGATCAAAGAGATATTACGAATAAAGGGAAATTGGAGTATGATGGCCCGGATTCCTGACCCCGGATCTGGGGCTGTCACAGATGGTATCAGAGCTTAGAGTCATATTGCTCAGGAACAAAAGTGATAATAATATACACATATAGATATATATGTAATGATATAAAATATGAACTCACATCGAGTTCAAGGGTGGTTTATCGAACGAAGTGTTTATTCTAAGTAGGGATTATAATTTTATAGATTATTACTAATAAAAGTTTATGTTTTAGTATAGGGAGAGGAGATTGGTGAGCCAAAGTTAAGGGTATTTAAAGTCTTCTTGTGTTTAAGGGAGTTAGAAGAAATATGGTAAGTGGATTGGTGAACAGACACTGATTGTTTCAATTGATTGTGGAGATGAAATGGTGAAACTGAGATTTGTCGGTAAAGCCAAGATATACCTTAAGGACCAAGACAGACTGAGAAATTCCGAGATTGACTTAAATGAAAAGGTTATTATGCTAAAAGTGTTAAGTTTATGTAGCACACGGGATCGGTATGGGAAAGGGAATACTTGATGTATCGGGAAGTGTACGTTAGATAACCTCGTGAGTGTACGAGCTAACGTACACGAGATATGTTAGAATATGCAATTTAGAAGTATAGTTTGAAGGGTCCTTAATACCAGAGCAGTGTCAGGTCAAGATGATCAATATTACGAAAGTATATCGATTAGAAGGTTGTGTTCTATTATGGATCATGGCAGAGAGTATCGAGCCAAGTCACGACTAAGTAAATGAAGATAATTGGGAATAGTAGACGATAGGTTAAGGTTACAGGGTGAGTGCCAAATTTAAGAAATTTTGGAGGGTACGCAGTCTAAGATATAAATAGTATTTGAGGAAAACCTTCCATTATTTGGATTTTCAATTGGGCAGAGGCTATTAACGGTACCTATTTTCAAGCTCCTAAAGCCCTGCTAAATTATATTATTGAGTTTCAAATTTTCCTCTACTAATGGGTAATTATTCATTAAGTGCCGGTATCTTTTAAAAAAAAAAAAATTCTGGTACCCTTGGGGATGTGTTTCAAAATTTTATTTTATCTATCTTATTCAAAATATTCCTCTAAGATTACTTTCGGAAGATGGTATTGATCATTTTTTATTTAAATTTTCCTTTATATTTCTTACTCCAACTAAGAGGAACAACTCTATATGTATACAGAAGGACGATCTGTCTATGTGATTGAAAGTCAGGAGGGGACGCCCTCCCTTGTGTGACATACGGGTTCTTCCATAATATTGATTTCTCAGATATCCTTTTGTTTCAAATAAAAGTTATTTAAAATTCTTAATTTTATAAATTGTTGTGGGACCCTTGCTTGTTTCTGGGTTCGTTTCAATTCAAAGTTTCTTAAATTCTATAAATTGTTTCGAATATAGAAGATTTTAGTAATGGATGGGAAAATGGAAGCAAGGTTTAGAGTATACGTGATTATACGAGGAAACTCGAGATTCCAAGGGAAACTTCGTTAAGAGATAATTAGAGCTAGAAGCGTTTCAATATAAGAGAGGAAGGAGTTTCGTGAGAAGAAATGGGTATATTTGATGATTAGTAAGAGAAAAGAATATGAGGAATTTTAAGGTATAATTGAGATTTACTATTGAGAGTAAGGTGTATTTTGAGGATAGAGTCAGAATAAGGATAAACAAAGGAAGTGGGGATAATTAATGAAGGATTCGAGGTGCAATAACTTTTAGTGGGGGAAGGCCAATATTGTGACGAATACCCTAAGTAGCAGAGAGAGATTAGAGATATTAATTATTCAAAGGATTAATCCAAAAGGTGTGAATGAGTAAAACTTGAGGAAAAGATTTTGATGAGAATAATAAAGGGAAATTTCAGAGGTGGAATAGATAGTATTTCATGAAGGAACTAAGGTGGATCAGCAAGATGTAAAGAGCGTATAGTGAACAATGGACATATGGGATAAGGTATCCGAAGGAAATTGTACGCCCTGATTTAACCTTTTAAAGTGTAAATGTTTGGTTAGGGATCGACTTAGTCAATGAATGGTGTAGGTAGGTTGACAATCTAGATAAGGAAAATCAGTATCTGTTAAGGGTGAGGAACGCTATAAAAAGGAGAGTATGAGTATTTTGGGAAAAACACAAACTTGTTCAGGTACGAACAGGAAATATATATTACAGGTATTATTTTCTTACAATTGTTTCAAGGAATAGTGCCATAGTCAAATGTCTGGAGGATTTTACAGAGACAAGATATATTAAGATGGAGGTATTAATATTTTATGTCATGATAGAGATCATAATATAGACAAACCATAGTGAGATACACTACCATTCAGGGGAGGCCAATGTGGTGGCCGATACCCTTAGGCAAAAGAGGAAGGAGAGATGAGATGAGATAGAATGACTGAATATAGGAAGAAATCTCCAAGAAAAGGATAGTGAGAGTACTACTATTGATAAGCTAAATGGCATGTTGATGAATGACAAGCAAGTTATGTTGGTGTATTTTTGCGCAAACATGATAGAGATATTATGAAAGGAAAAAGGATAAAGGAAGTAGTGTGGAATTAGAAGGTGTGGATGGGAACAGTATTCATGAACATTTCCGACATGATTCCGGGACGGAATCCTTTTAAGAGGGGAAGAATGTAATAACCCTAACTTTAGAAAGGCTACAGTGACTAAATGAATAGTGATCTCGAGGAATTTAGGAAAATGGTGTGTAGGTGCTCTATATTGGAAATGGAAAATGAGTAAACGGAAACCATAGTAGTATAGTACTATGAAAATGAGTGACTTGAAACGACGACGGATTTCAGAAATTCATGAGTATAGATTTTTAAATTGTTTGATTTCAATGGAGCACAAGTGTATTGGATATTAAAGAGTATGGAATATAAAAAGGGTGGATACTTTGAGGAATATGTGAAATTAAGTTAAACCAGGGAATTATTAAGTTAAGAGAATTTAGATTGTTAAACGAGTTTGAGAATGCTTGAGAACCCGAGAGATAACCGGGAGAGTAACTTCTGAGAAAAAGAGAATATACCAAGGATATGGGATCTAATACCTACTTGAGGATTAGAATCACCCTAGCATACTAATATATTATGTGGGAGAGGATATTATATATCCAAGGAATTTACAAAGGAAAAACCACTGAGACGATCACAGAAAGCTTTCGATGAATCAATCGACGAGAGAACTTTGCACAAAACCCAAACAAAAAGCCCTAAGTCCCAAAACCTAAGCCATGCAGGTCCAAGAGGCTCCAAGGAGCTTCAAATACAAGTAATTAAGTGAGTGGCTCATGGAAATATTGAAGGGGCAAGGTTAGAAGAGCAAATAGAGTGAAAGGGCAAGGTTAGACTAGTAAATACACCATCAAGTGAATAAATCTTCTAAAAGAAGCTAAGCAAGGAGTTTTGTGATTGGTGGACTTCAAAGCCACTTGATTAAGAGATAAGGAGCTGGTGTTAAGAGATAGATATCACATTTGTGGTCATTATCCAAGTTAGAAGAAAGCAAAATACAACCTCTCCACAAACTGTCCAACAGAAACCAAAGGCAAAGAAAATTTCATATCTCCATTTCTACCCATGATAAAATCACCAAATTTTAACCATAACTTCTCCACTTCATGTGTAAGGTTCGTTCAAAATTTCATGGCCAACAAAGTAGTATAGCCTAGTCAAATCCATGCTCAAAGTTGGGGAAACAAATCTGTCCAGTTTCTGTCCAGTGGAAAGATGGGGCTCAGAACCCTAGCTAGGAAGCTTCAAATCTGATGAACTAGGACTCAAAACAAAGCTTATGAAGAGGCCAAGATGTGGTAAAAATTTGAGAGCCAAACTCCTATTTTTTTTATTTTATATGAATTTTACAAAGTGATAGATAAATAGTAACTTTTATGAATCTTGTGCTTTGTTTTGAAAGATTAAGGTATATTAAAGTTGTATCAAGGTGAATCAAGGATTACAAGCCCTTCTTAAGAGTTTTAAAGCTTCAAGGAAGGTATAAATGTTCTCACCATTTTGAGTTTATGGTTGATATTTGGTTAGTTTAGAAGTTATGTGATATAAACCATGAAATCTTGATTATATAGTTGTGGATATGTGTTTTGATTGAATATGAAAGGAGTATGTGCTTGTAACCATGGTTGGTAAGATGACCACATGGTGTAGGTGATGGTGTATAAGGTGGATGATGGATTTGGAGGAGTAATATTTTGGAAAGTATAAAAGTATAACCGTTATAATGTCCGATTTTCGTTAGAATCAGAAACTGCCCTGTTTTTGGACCCTATACCCGTACGGTACCTTACCTTCCAGACCTCCAAGTGACCATAAAATGATAGAGCTTAGTCCATAGATCGTTTTGATATAAAGTACGTTAAAATCTGACGTACGGTTTAGGAGAAAAGTCAGTTTTAGTGAAAGGCGTTCGAAAACCGAGAAAACGTAAATGTACCAAATTTAAGGCTAAAGGACCCTTGACAGTTAGCCTTGCATTAAAATTCGGAATCTATATTTTCTGAGAATTTTTACAGTCGAGAGTGGTTGTTAAGGAAAGAATGTAAATCGTTAAGAACTTTAATCGGGAATAAGAATGGTTAAGTCCTCAAGACCTTTTGAGATAGTAATGGGATATTATAAGAGTGTTACTATATGAGCGTAGGTGGTTAAGTGGAATATATTCTGATAATGATCCTTTTCGTGTTTATAGAGACTTCGGGAGAGCCACGAGCTATACTTCCGACTTACAGAGATCGAGGCAAGATCCTTCTATCCCTACTTTGAAAATTATTTATCTTCGGAATAAAAATGATATCATGGAATATATATATATATATATATATATATATATATATATATATATATATATATGTGTGTGTGTGTGTGATGCTATTGTTGTTATGTTGCAAAGAATATATTTCCTTGATTTTGGGAAATTAAAGAGAGATGGATATGATTTATGAAATATGGATTTAAAGATGATTACGAATGGAGCGAATATGCTATATGGTAAAAGAGATATGAAAGGGAATGGTATCAGTTGTTATCTAGGGTTATATGGTTTATAATACTATATTAAAAATATTCTTTTTGAGTATCAGTGGTTTAATAAATATTATTTGATTATTATTTACTACTCTTAAAATAGACGGAATATTTTATGAATATAAAAGTATATTTGATTTCTTGAATATGAAAGAGATGTCTGGATCATAATCAAAGCATTATGTTATATATATATATATATATATATATATATTTTATAGAAGTAATGTGCGAGAATGGAAATGATATGAGTGAATGATATGTGGAAATGAAAGCGAGAAAATGGAAATGTGGAATGATATTTTATAAATGGAATAATGATTTGACAAAAAGGGGGATAGCAACAAAAAGCGTAAGAGGCTGTGTGCAGCACAGTCCAGCAATCAATATTTTATTTCGGCCCAAGAGTTGCCGAAGGAGGATGTAGTGGTGTACCTTCCTCCAGGGGGATGTAGTGATGTACATTCCTCCTTCTACCGGTAGTAAAAAGGACGGGTACGGAGGGCGACTGATCATCGTCCTTACGTATTCGGCAACAGTAAGAAAGAATTGAAAATGGTTTTCAGATTTCTATACTGAAAACAGAATAATGATATGAGATGATGGAATTATGGTTACAGATGAAGAGAAACTGATTTTATATTATTTTTATATAATTGTTGTATAAAAAGGGAAATGGAAATATTGTATTGAGAAATGATGTGCAGATGATATATTATCTTGAAATATTAAGCTGAGGTGATGTAATGATTTTCTATTATTATAGAAGAAAAACTGATATTATATTATTTTAGAAGAAAAACTGATATTATATGATTTTATATTTCTTTTCTTATGAAAATAAATAGATGGTGTATTTAATAAATAAAAATTAATTCTTTTCTTAAAGATTATGATGGGTCTTCTGTTTATATATACATATATAAGTTTTCCTTTGATACTAGTTTACAAATTTATCTTGTTGTGAGCTATTATAGTTCACTCTTGCTATTTACTTATACAACAGCTAGATCAGGTGCTGAAACGTCGCAGTACAACCCGGAAGAGGGTAAAGGGGAAGTCTACCTTATGAGAGAGTATCGACACCTATTCTCAAGGTAGTATATACTTATATATGGGTATAATAGATGCTATTTTGGGATTGTAACAATAGTTTATCTTTAACTGCTATCATTTATGGATGTTTTTCTCTGAGCATATGACTGGTGTGTGTGATGATATGTGTGTGGGGTCATTTGTGTGAGTATTAAATGATATTAAAAATAATTAAAAATATCAAAGAGATATTACGAATAAAGGGAAATTGGAGTATGATGGCCCGGATTCCTGACCCCGGATCTGGGGCTGTCACAAGCGAAGTAGCAAGTCAACTTGAATTAGATTAGTGTTATCTTATTCTTGTAGTACTTGTAAACTTGGGATTTATATAACCATGTGTAGCAACTCTTTAGAAGCCAAGAAAACAGATACATTTGCTTAAGGTGTTCTTGAATATCCTTAGAAAGCAAAGAGTTGTAAAACAGCAGCTGTGTACATTTGTATCACAGAGTTTTCTTAAAATAAAAGCTTGAGGTGGTGCATTTAACCACCTGATTTTATATGTGTTTGTTCATTAATCTTTATATAGCAATTATCCTCTTATAGATTTCTAGAGTTCTTATCAGGAATTTATAAATATCAAGAATTGTAGTCAACCCCCCCCCTTCTACAATACAAGTGTGTAATCTGGGAATAACAATTGGTATCAGAGCAAGCTTCCAATATATTTGAAGTTTAAAGATCAACACACTTCCAACATGTCTAAGAAGGATTATGGAGTAAAAATACCAGTTCTTAATAGAGAGAATTACTTTCACTGGAAAGTAAAAATGCGTCTACATCTCGTGTCCATTGATGAGGGTTTTGTGGATTGCATTGACAAGGGTCCTCATGTTCCGATGAAGGCTGCAGCAAGAGTTGGCCTTGCTGAAGATGCGCCTGACACTCTCATTCCCAAACCTGTTTCTGAATGGAGTCTTGAAGATATAGCGGAAGTCCACAAAGACAAAAAGACCATGAATATACTGTTCAATGGTCTAGAAACAGATATGGTTGACAATGTTATCAGTTGTACTACCTCCAAGGAAGTATGGGACACTGTTCAAACCCTTTGTGAAGGAATAGAACAGGTGAGGGAAAACAAGATGCAACTACTAATCCAACAGTATGAACACTTCCATTTCAAGAGTGGAGAAACATTGAATGATATATTTAGTAGATTTCAAAAGCTACTAAATGGTTTGAAACTGTATGGAAGAATCTATCAAGTTAAAGATTCTAATCTCAAATTTCTGAGATCACTGCCCAAACAATGGAAGCCAATGACTGTTTCTCTAAGAAACACTCAAGAGTACCAGACATTTACTCTTGAAAGGCTCTATGGAACTTTAAAGACATATGAGCTGGAAATGGAGCAGGATGAAGAGATTGAGAAGTCTCAAAAGAAAAGTAGGTCAGTTGCACTTGTTGCCAACTTGGAGCAGAAGGAGGAAAGGACAGAGCTGCTTGTTCTACACCAAACAGGGAGGTTTGTAAAGATAGAGCAGAATCAAGCAGGAGCAAGGAAAAGGTGTCTGAAGAATTGAATGTCCTTCAGCAGGATGAACTGGATGAGATAGATGAGCACTTAGCCTTTTTGTCTAGGAGATTCTCTAAGCTTAACTTCAAGAGAAACTCTGGGGTGGTCAAGCCATTTAACAAGGATTATTCCACAAGCAACTTTGTGGATAAATCCAAAATTAAATGCTACAATTGTGGAATTGTTGGTCACATGATTAGTGAATGCAGGAAGCCCAAATCTGAGAACAAGGGAAATCCAGCTGAAGCTGTTGACTACAAGAAGAAATATTTTGATCTTCTCAGGCAGAAAGGAAATGCATTCATGACCCAAGAGTATGACTGGGCTGCTGATCATTCTAATGATGATGTTGAATATGTCAACCTTGCATTGATGGTTGATTCTGGATAGCAGGAAGCAAGTTCAGCTAGCAATCATGGAAATAGGAGGAATCTATGGTACCTAGACAGTGGATGCTCTAGGCACATGATAGGAGATTCAACCCTGCTCACAGAGTTCAAGGAAGGAGCTGGCCCTAGAATTACCTTTGGAGATAACAGCAAAGGATATACTAAGGGATATGGCTTGATTTCAAAAGACAATGTCATCATTGAGGAAGTGGCCTTAGTTGAAGGTTTGAAGCACAATTTGTTGAGTATCAGTCAGATTTGTGACAAAGACTATGAAGTAAGGTTCACAAAAGAAGCCTGTGTTGTTTCTGCCAAGGAGGACAACAATGTGGTATTGACAGGCTTTAGAAAAGGAAATGTTTACATAGTTGACTTCAATTCAGCATGCTCAGAATCCATTACTTGTCTCTTCAGCAAAGCAAGTAAGGATGAGAGTTGGCTATGGCATAAGAAGCTGTCACATTTGAATTTTAAAGTTATGAATGACTTGGTAAGAAAGGATCTTGCTAGAGGAATCCCTCAATTGGAATTTATCAAAGATGGACTGTGTGATGCCTGCCAATTAGGGAAACAAAAGAAATCATCCTTCAAGAGCAAGACAGAGTCATCCATTGTTAAGCCACTTCAATTGCTGCATATGGACTTATTTGGTCCAGTAAATGTCATGTCTATTTCAAAGAAGAAATATTGTCTGGTGATTGTAGATGATTTTTCTAAGTTTACATGGACTTTCTTCCTGCACTCCAAGGATTGTGCAAGTGAAATCATCATCAATCACCTCAGAATACTAAACAATGGTTCTGAAGACAAAGTACAAAGAATCAGGAGTGATAATGGTACTGAATTCAAGAATTCCACAATGGAGATTTTTTGTGAAGAAAATGGAATTGTCCATGAGTTTTCTGCTGCCAGAACACCTCAACAAAATGGGGTTGTTGAAAGGAAAAATAGAAATCTCATTGAAGCAACTAGAACAATGTTAAGTGAATCAAGATTACCAACATATTTCTGGGCTGAAGCTGTCAACACTGCATGCTTCACTCAGAATATTTCCTTGGTCAATCAAGCTAGAGGAATGACTCCTTATCAGTTGTTAACCAACAAGAAACCAACTTTAGCTTTCCTTCATGTCTTTGGATGTAAGTGTTTTGTACTAAGGAATCATGGAGATAACTTGGGCAAATTTGAAGAAAAGGCAGATGAAGCTATTTTTGTTGGATATGCAGCAGGGAAAGCCTATAAAGTCTACAATCTAAGCACCAACATTGTTATGAAATCTGTACATGTTGTGTTTGATGATCCAAAGATTCTAGGTCTAAATGATGGAGGCTCCCATGAGAAGTTGAAATTTGAGAATGAGGTAGAAGGAAGAATGTACAATGATGATGATGAGGAAAATGAAGATCATGACCATGAAAATTCACCAAGAGTTGTTGGCCCAACTAGAAGTGATGCTCACACTGGAAATGAAGCATCCGTTGACAGTCATATTGAAGCATCCGATACATCCGTTGACATGCATTCTCATGCATCCGTCGACAGGCAAAATGGAGCATCCGTTGATAGACAAGGTGATGCATCCGTTGACAGTCAACTTCATAATCCTGCAAGGACAACAAACTCAGGGGGAGTTTCTCAGGGTCAAAATTCAATGCTAAATCAACATGATCATGCTCATGAAAATGAAGCAACCTCATCAAGATCAAACCTTCCACCTGCAAGAAAATGGACTAGAGATCATCCATTTGAGTTAATCATTGGTGAATCAAATTCAAGAGTCCAAACTAAAGCAGAATGCCTATACAATAGCTTCCTGTCTCAAGAGGAACCTAAGAGAGTGGAAGATGCCCTTCTAGATCCAGATTAGGTCTTAGCAATGCAAGAAGAGCTAAACCAATTTGAAAGAAATAAAGTTTGGAAGCTTGTGCCCAAACCTGATGATAGAAGTGTCATAGGTACTAAATGGGTTCTCAGGAATAAGATAGATGAAAATGGCATAATTGTGAGGAATAAAGCTAGATTAGTGGCAAGGGGCTATTCTCAAGAAGAAGGGATATGTTTTTATGAAACTTTTGCTCCAGTGGCAAGACTTGAGGCAATCAGAATCTTCTTAGCCTATGCAGCACATGCCAATTTTAAGGTCTATCAGATGGATGTCAAAAGTGACTTTCTAAATGGGGAACTGGAAGAAGAGGTCTATGTCCATCAACCTCCTGGCTTTGAAGATCCAGAATTTCTAGAATATGTATATCTTCTCATGAAAGCACTTTATGGTTTGAAGCAAGCACCAAGAGCCTGGTATTACACTTTATCACAATTTCTTTTGGAGAATCACTTCACTAGAGGTACAGTAGATAAAACCTTATTTCATAAGAATATCAATGGCTCTTCAATACTTGTTCAAATCTATGTAGATGATATTATTTTTGGGTCTAAGATGAGAACATTTGCAAAAGGTTTGCCAAACTTATGCAAAGTAGGTATGAAATGAGCATGATGGGTGAATTAACTTACTTTCTTGGCTTACAAGTAAAGCAAGTTAATGAGGGCATTTTCATAAGTCAAACAAAATATATTTATGATCCTTTAAAGAAATTTGACTTAATGGATAGTACCTCTGCAAAAACACCTATGGCCACTGCAACTAAGCTTGAGTTGAATACTAAGGAAAAGTCTGTGGACATCTCAAGCTATAGAGGCATGGTAGGTTCACTTCTATACCTAACAGCTAGTAGACCTGATATAATGTTTTCTACTTGTCTTTGTGCTAGATTTCAAGCTGACCCTAGAGAGTCTCACTTGATAGCTATTAAGAGAATTTTCAGGTATCTCAAGGGAACACCAAACCTTGGCATTTGGTACCCAAGAGAATCTGGTTTTGATCTAACTAGCTACTCAGATGCAGATTATGCAGGTTGCAGAATTAATAGGAAAAGTACTACAGGCTCCTGTCAATTTCTAGGAAATAGGCTTGTTTCATGGTTCAGTAAGAAACAGAACTCAGTCTCCACTTCTACAGCTGAAGCTGAGTACATTGCTGCTGGAAGTTGTTGTGCATAAATTCTATGGATGAAAAATCAACTTATTGACTATGGTCTAAAAGTTGAGAAGATTCCAATTTTCTGTGACAACACAAGTGCTATTGCCATCACAGGGAATCCAATGTAACATTCAAGAACCAAGCATATTGACATCAAATACCACTTCATTAGAGAACATGTGATGAATGGTACAGTAGAAATGCACTTTGTGCCAAGTGAAATGCAGCTTGCAAATATCTACACCATGCCTCTTGATGAATCCACATTCACCAGATTGGTAGGTGAACTAGGTATGCTTAATTTGTCATAATTCCTAGTGATATTTGATCTTACTGCATTGCAGCTAGAAATGTGTTTTGATTTACTTGAGAATTAAAAACTCTTAGAAAAATTTTCTGCAGAAATTTTGTCAAAGGCAAAATTATCTTATCAACGGATATCCTTTTACCCGTTGGTAGTATAAACACATTCCTATATTTTCGTATATCAACGGATAACAGGTTGTCCACATCATTGACGGATAAACTGTTTCTCAACCGTTCATTTTATATCCATTGATATACATATTTTTTTTAAATATAGCTGTTGGAAAACGTGCATATATATAGGCATGGCTGTAGTTATTTTCTTTTATTAACTGACAGTTACTTTTGACCAATGGGTAATTACTTTTAATTATTTCATTTTCAACTCTTGAAAAATATAAAAGGCTGTCTTGTGCTCTCACATCTCACTTTTATCCACTTTCAAGATTATCATAAGTAAACTGCATCTTCTTCACTAAAACTCTCTGCAACAAAAGTTCAAACACTTCAATGGCGCCTATTGTTAAGATGATGTCTTCCACTGGGTTCACCTATGAGAAGAACAACTTCGCGGCCTATGTTGGTACTGTGAATGCTCCAGAAGTTTATCACACATTGATGAATTTCGTGAAGAACTGTAGGCTGTCGTATGCTATGACTACCACCACACCCCTCATCCATGAAGTAATTGAGGAGATGTGGACATCGGCTGAATTTAATGGTACTGATGAAACTCTATCTTTTTCTCTTAAGGGTAACAACTATGTGGTTAATTCTGATGTCCTAACTGCATGTTTGAAATTACCTGAGAATAATTGTTCATCTGCACCAACTGATGCTGAAATTGTTACCATGCTTAATTCAATTAATTATGCTTTTAGTACTGATAATTTAGGCAAAATTGTTAGGAAGGGCATGGTTAAAGAATGGAGTTATCTTTGTGATGCCTTCATTAAAACTTTTTCTGGTAAAATTAGCAATTTTGATGTTGTTACTAAATCCATTCTTTTGATGCTATGTATGCTCTTAACTGATAGATATTATAATTTTAGCACAATAGTGATGTATGAAATGGCAACTAAATTAGGTAATAAAGAAGCTAGGGGCAAGAATATCTACTTTGCTAGATTTTTTATGCTCTTAGCCCTGCATATTTCTGAGAATGAGCTATCCATTTCTAACCCGGATAGCAAGTTCAATTGTTTTGTACAGGAGAAGAGAGTCCTTAGTGACTTGATTCGAATGAATCTGAATGCAGGGGTATAATTGGTTTATCTTCCAATTGTTCAGATAGCTTCTAATCTTAATACTCCTATCTCTACCCCCCAAATTTCTTTGCCTTCCAATGTCACAATGGAGTCTGTAGTAGTGACCAAATAGGCTCCTACCCAAGTGACTAAAACAAAAGTTTCCAAACCAAAATCTAAAAGACAAACCTCGGGTGCTTCTCAAAAAGCACCTGTTGCAAAAACTACCACAGCTCTTGAGGGGAGTGTGAAGAAGGTAGTGAGTGGTGAGGGACAGGGTGCAAGCCCTAAGAATAAGGTAGGTGAGGAGAGTGCTCCAAATAGCCAAGCCTTAGTTACATCCTCTCAACAGGGTGTGACTACTGACTTAAGTTCCACAGGAACTCTGCACAAAAGGGTAAGGGACACTAGCCCTCTCTCAAAAACCTATGGTAGAAGAGTAAAATCTAAAACCACTGGGGTTACACAGGGTGCACATACTGTACATGCAACTATACCTTCTCAAAGTCAGTTTGATCTGGTTCCAGCAAATGTGGAGTCATAGCCCCCTATTCATAACCTTCAAATCGATACACATTACAATCCACCATCACCAACTCCATCTCTGGATGTGGATATGATATCTACATCAATTCCTGATTCTCCATCTTTAAAATTCTTGGAGAAGCCCCACTCTGCAATTGGTGGTCATCATCTTTTAGATGATTTGTTGGACCATCAATCTTCCATTCCTGAATTCACAACAAAATCTATGGCCTCATTGTTAAAATCAATCTCCACAGATTCAGTGTTTGTTTTCACTTCAATGGATACTATCTTTCCTTCATCAACGGATATCCTTCATCCGTTGACAAGTGTTTCTCTATCAACGAATGTGCCTATGTCTAGCCATCTGTTGATAGCTATAACTACTCCATCAACGGATATCCCTTATCTGTTGATAACTCACTCTACCACTGCTATATCTGACATTCCTGTGTCAAGTGTGGAGGAGTTCTCAGTAGTTGAAACACTTTTAGGAATGAGGGAAGGGAGTGAGAGGCTGCCTAGTGAGCAGGCAAAAGGAGAGGTAAATAATGAGAGGCTGACCATTTCTTCAGGTTAGGCAAAAGGAGAGCAAGAGAGTTCCAACTTAGTAGATGAAGGTGAGGGTGTGAGAGGTGTGAGCCAGGGGGAGCCCCTGATGCAAGAAAAGAGAGATGAGAGGAGAGAATGGACTACAAGAGAAATAAGGCAGGAAGATCCAGCCATTGCAAGTGAGTTAATGGAGGTTAATGAAGCTTCTAAAGAGATTGAATTTCAACAAGAATATCAGTCAATCATTGACTCCATCTCTTTGGATCCTGAAACCTTTACTCATCTTGTTTCTGCCTATCAAGTCATGTCATAACAGGGCAATATAGAGGCAGAGGAGGCAATGCACCTAGTGCACACCTCACAATCTTTACAAAGAGCAAAGGAAGCTTTAACAGCTCTGCCTTCAGAAGCAGAAAGTGAAGAGTTTGGCAATGATGACAGTGCTAGCACAGAAAATGATGAAGAAGTCAATATGGAGGATACTCCAGAATGGCTATTTTCTACTGCCACTGTGGTTGGTGACTTCAATGTCGAAATTATGAAGCAATATCAAACTGCTATGGCTGAGCACCAGAATGGAGATCCACAGAGGAAGGTTGTCCTTCAGCAAATAATGGCCTCCCTGAAACTTCACAAGATGCAAATGGTTGTTCAAAGAACACAACAAGAGGAGGTTCAAACTGCAATCAGAGAAATGAAAGTACAACTAGATGCCAGGATTGAGGTACTAGCCCCTACTACCACTCAGAAGGTGCTGACTAGCAAACTGTTAAAAGAAGATAGCTTGGCCAAGTCTGTTCAGCATCTTTCCTCCAGAGTGGATAGTATGGAATCTCAATGAAGCAAATCATTGCCAATCAAGCAAAACAGACTGAGCTACTGGAAAGGCTACTTGCAGCCTCACCTCCAGCCCTTGATGCTAACAAAAAGGGGGAGAAAAAGGAAACAAGAATAGAAGAGGTTGTAGCTACTACTAGTCAATTTCAAGCTGCCAGTAGCAAGATAGCACAAATTGAGGGGGAGCAACAGCCAAATATTATGGTCAATCCAACAGATTTTTCTATAGAGGCTTCCCCTATGAAGTACAAAAGGTTTTTCCTGAGATTCAGAATATATCAAAAATCTCAGATGGTGAAAGGCAAGCCAGAATAGAAGCCTTAGAAAAGTTTAACAAGGAGGCAAAGGAAAGAATTATGAGGACAGAAAGAATGATTAATGAATCAATTGTATCAACTCTGTTCTCTACTCAGTCTTCTGCTCCAACAATATCAACTACAATTCTGAAGGTGCTCACTCCAGAAATTGTGGCTCCTACATTCTATGATGCTGAACCATCTTATGTCAAAGAATTTGAACCATACATAAGAACCAGAGCCTACTCTCCACCAAAAGCAAATGGGAAGAACAAGTTACAATTGGACTTTCCATTTCCCAAGGATGATGATGAGAAGCTAATGGGAGATTCAATCAAAGAGTTCAAGGAAAAGACAAATAAAAGTGTAAGAGATTGGATGGCTGTAATTATAAGGAATGGAAAAGTGTTAAATATATCCAACAGCCATCCTAGATTTGTTGAAGCAAAAAGAGAGGAGACCTCCAGACTTCTAAGTGAAGCTCATCCAAGTGAAGCAAATCAATATGAAAACTCAGATGAGAAGCAAGCCAGGCTGGCTCAAGAGTTATTGGATGAGGTAGAGGAAGTCCCCAAATCTAAACCCAAGAAGAGAGTGAAAACAAAGGCAAAGAGGCCTGTCTCTCCAGAAAATGTAAGTAAGGAAACTACTGGCTCATCAATATCTATTTCTGCACGAGTAATCAACCGAGCTGTGAATTTCCATGGTGACCCTATAATACCTAAAGAGGAACCAATGAATCTTGACTCCATTGAGGTTCCTTCATTCTTACTGAAGCCTCAACAGAAGAAAAGGATACCAAGGAAGCAACCTTCAAAGAAACCAATTCAAGTTGCTAGGGTGCCTGTTATTGTCAAGCAGCCAATCTTGGAAAACAAGGATGATTTTATCTATCAGGCAGATATTGAAGAATACTCTGGCATGAATCTGTATCTGGATGAATTGTCAGTAGTAAGAGGAATTGACAAATACAAGCATTTGCCTGAGAGATTGGTCTTTGTATACAAGGGAGGAAAGGAAAGGACATGGCCACTACATAGGGTTCTTGGAGAAAATTATCTGACTTTAACCAAGGTGTTCTCTGCAATTAAGAGATACACAGGGTTCTCCAAGATAGCAAAAGGGGAGATACTGGACTGAATAGAACAGATAAGGAGAGAATGGAACTCACCATCAAGACTACCAAAGAAGATGAAGATCCCATACAATGGACAGAAAATCCACATTCAACCCTTCTAGATGTTGGAGTTCAGGGATGAAGATGGAAACAGGAGATTCTTCAGGTTAGAAGACCAACTATCAAAAGCTAGTTCTCAATACCTGAGATGGTTACAACAAAAGCTAAATCCAAAAGTTGTTGAAGAAGATGCCTTCTATAGGAAACTCCAAATGCAGATTGAGTCTAACTCTGCCAAAGAAGGAAAATCAAGGGTGATGCCAACCAGAGAGAAGAAACAATTTTAATCTGCTCAGTCTAGAGGAGCACTTCTCTGTAAATTTCTCAAACTTTCTGTTTTTAATTTTTGTAGCTTAATACAATTTTTGCGTTGTTCTATATATATCTTTAGGAATGTTTTGTTATCATCAAGGTCCTGAATTTATGCTTTATTGCCATCAAGTATAAATTGGGGGAGACTGTTAGGAATATGTTGTACTTGATGATAACTTCACAATCAATAAAATTGTATAAGTATTGTAGCTGTCAACTGATGAGGATTTATAACTCTATCCGTTGACAGGTAGCACATCAACGGATGAGGTTTTGTAGCATACTGCAGTATCTCTCTGTTATCAATCGATAGTGTTTTTATCCACAGTCATGTTGACCATCAATGGATAGGCAAAATAGGGTAGCCAATTGTAAATAAGCTATGCTATGTAATTCTGTTTAAGTGAAAGTGTATCAACGGATGAAGACAGAACTCTATCAACGGATACAGCTCAAATCTACAATATCAATGGATACAGCTCAATCTATTATCAACGGATGACAGTGTACGATGTCAACGGATAATCATTAACACTTTCTTCTATGCTAAGATGGGGATTAGCAGTTGATAAAGACAGGTTTGACTGACAGATCACATGGGTTGATAGTAGATACAAAAAGCAGTATGGCAGCCATACTTTGGAAACGCAGAAGAAAGAAGCATTCCGTTTACACTATGAATACAAGAAAGGTGCAGTGGACATGTCTGTTCACAAGGACAACCTTTCGGCTACATGTGTATTTGGAGTGAAGTAGCAAGTCAACTTGAATTAGATTAGTATTATCTTATTCCTGTAGTACTTGTAAACTTGGGATTTATATAACCAAGTGTAGCAACTCTTTAGAAGCCAAGAAAACAGATACATTTGCTTAAGTTTTTCTTGAATATCCTTAGAAAGCAAAGAGTTGTAAAACAGCAGCTGTGTACATTTGTATCACAAAGTTTTCTTCAAATAAAAGCTTCAGGTGGTGCATTTAACCACCTGATTTTATATGTGTTTGTGCATTAATTTTATATAGCAATTATCCTCTTATAGATTTCTGGAGTTCTTATCAGGAATTTATAAATATCAAAAATTGTATTCAACCCCCCCTTCTACAATTATACAAGTGTGTAATCTGGGAATAACATCTGGGTTCTTACAGTCTCCCCTCCTTAAAAGGATTCCAGCCCGGAATCAGGTAGGAAATAATTGGGTACTTGTTTGTCACCAGTTCCCCGGTTGATCCTTAAACATTCCAATCCTTTCTCAGCACATCTACCGGTGCTACAATACACCCTTTATCCTTTTTCCATCAACTTTGCTACTTTTCGTACAACACACTATCCGGGTTATGCTCTTACTCAATCATATACTATTACCCTTATTGGTATCTGCAGTGACTTTGGTATCACTATCGTGCTACGAATTCGGAGATAACCTCACTCGCACTATGCATTTCCTGCTCGGTTTAATCTTCACAATCTCGATCAATATAGAGAAGTGGAAAGATTTCTTGATAGATCACTATGATCAATGAACATTTGTTATATTGCATAGTTAGTACAGAAAGGGGCCAGCCTTTAGTACTTGACAAGCAATTAAACAAGTTATGGTATTCCACTTAGACTTCTATCACACAGACAGATAGACACGTAGCAGTACCTTCCCTCCTTAAAGGGTTGTTCTTCTCAATTCATAAAGAAGATGGATAAGGGAGAAGAAAAGAAAAGAATTTCAAAGAATCATATAAGTTTTCATGATTGCAAGATATCATATTTAGAATTTACCTCTGAACTATAGAGGTTCATTATAGAAGAAAATAATTGTAATCGTATTAAATACTACTTTATCGTAATCTCATGTGCTAACATATCCTCGCTGCTCTGTCCATCATTCTATGGACATATATTCTTGTTCAATCTTAGCACACTCATTTTTGAAAAATCTTTCAACGTTTCAGGTTAAATCTTAGATTTCTCGCTTGACATATTGTTACTGACATTCCATGCCACGCTACTAGCTTTTTTATATTCATAATCTTAACACTATCGGGTTGTCATCCCGAGAATTCATTAGAAAGCCCATTCATCAATCTATTTAAAAAATTTCTTGCTTCCCATTCCATAATTACTTTTCCAATCTTTTCTTTATCAATCACATCCTTCTTATTATCTGATTTTTCTTTACTTCCGTTATTTATCTCCACCGTCATCTCATTATTGGGATGTCCTTTGTACTTGGTATTTCCCTATTGGTATCCCGTCCCATGTACTCAATAAGCATCATATTTTTTTGGGGTCAAACTTCCCTTTGTTCAACCATCTAAATTCTCATTTTCTCGTTCCATGAGTCTCTTTAGTACTTAATCAATCTTTTCCAAATTTCCTCGAATTCTCCCAACTTAAAGGGAGTTAATCTATATGTCATTTACTAGTTCAATTCCAACTTTCCGTTGTGACCAACAACATACACTATGATAATTTCACGCTTTTCTAGCTTCATTGCTGGGGTTTCTCAGGAGTCCGCATATCTAACTCCCTTATTGTTTATCAATCTTTATTCCCTTTATGTCCTCAACCCTACATTTCTTTCATCAGTCATCTTGTTTCTATTTCGACTATAATCTCTTTATGAACCATCATAGCATTATTATTTATCTCAAACCTCACGTCTTTCCGAAATTAAACCATCCAAAATAAATCTTGACGATTTCTCTAACTTGGATCCAATACAATCTATTTATGTTTTTTTTCATTCCGACATCTCCACAGTTGTTATCACTTAATTTCTCAGAAGAATCACCACTACATTAATGTAGTTGATTGTTGAATCACCATCGTTTATCGTTTACGTAGTGCTTTACTAGCTAATCATACGGGTTTCATAATTGTCAGATCAAAATTCTCTAAGAAGAAAAAATAATCACTATTCCTTATTCATAAGGAATGCTGCCTGAACTTGATGTAGATATTTAATGAAGCAAATAAAATTGCAGAAGAGTTTCAAGCATAGCAACTATGACAGGTTAATGGAATTATTAATCACATGTCTTTAGTAGAAGATTGGAAGCTTAATGGTTCATTTAATCAATTTCGTATCATGGTCCTGGTTACCTCGAAATAGGACCCCCTAATGCAGGTAATACGCTTAAGACGACATCAGGAATCGAATGTTTAATTAAACTATTCTTATGGTTAATTTTTTACACACTCTTCAGATGGTATGTAATTTCCTCCACCACATTATGACCTTCAAGGTTCTTCTCGATATCATTCTGTGTCTTTGGTATAAGCATTTATAATTACTCCTCTATACTTAAAGTGTCGGCCACCTCATTGGCCTTTCCTGATAATAATAATTTCTCGCAATCAATGTTTTCTGAATTTATTCCAACACACATTTTTCTACCTCATTCCCATCACGGTTGGGTGAAAGTATTCTTACTTAGACTCTGCTTAAGGGTAAAAATATCTATCAGTCTTTTTTCATAAGTCATTGCTTCCACCTTTCTGTGTGAACTTTATCACGGTTACTCCTAATCATACCTAGGATATTTCTTCTCTTAGTTCTTTCTTGTTTCAGGATAATCTCAACCTTTATTTGGTTCAATCCATACTCCTCATGGTCTCACGCATGCCTCATCTGGCATTATTATTATTATGTCGTACGTTCCCTGCCAAACTTCCATTTTGAAACTCAGAATATTACCTTTTCCTTGTAAGGTTTCTTAGGTCGTCATCCTTATCATCCCTCTTGTATTTTCTAGGTACAGGGTAAATCAAAATATCATTAATCGATCCTATAACAATTCTGTCTATGTACTTTCCGAAACTCCTTTCAATAAATCCTTAAAGATTATTGATGTCTTGGTCAATCCAACTTATCTCGTCCAAATTCACAATGTCTTTATTAGGGGTAATGCCATCCTTTGTGCATCCCCCGGGTTCGTCTTAAATTATGGATATTCTATCCTCAATTCTATTTTCAAGAAATACTTACATCCTTTAGTTAACAATCAGATCACATATCCTTAATAAGGGTCTCTTTTCAATCGTTCTCATCTTGATAATCTATAGGTTGCTTAATGCTAGCCTTTTCTTTCGAATTGACGTCAGTCTACATGACCTTCCGAAAGACAACATATGTCTATCCGCTCTTCTTACAGAACTCGATAATGGTAGCAAGGATGTTCTGGAAGATATTGGTTGAGTTCAACGTGAATCTCTTAATACCTATTACTCTTCTTGAGGATATTCTGTTTCAGATAAAATTTATGCATCATACAGCACCATCTCTGACACTCTTCATAAACCTCCATTGATGTAAAATCTCATCGTCATGTATCTTAATTCACTTTACTTCTCTTTCTAGCTCATAAGCTGGTCAATCATATATGCCTTAATCACTTCACTTTATATCCAGAGTTCTCGCGGTTGGCGCTTGGTTAGAAGCACCTCGCTTTGTCCTTACATTGCTGGTCTAGACACTTTGTAATTCTTTGTCACATGGCCCCAAATGGTTGCGCTACAGTAGGTGAGTTTAGGGTTAGCTAATGGCATTACTTTTCTAGCAATTACCGACATAGCGCCTCCTTCGTCCATAGCAAAGATAACTTATCAGGGTAGGTTACGCTTATCAATATGCTTTTTCCCGCGTACTCTTAAACTTTTTCTTTTTGTATTTGTTCACTGCTTTCCTTTACACCACAAATCTTAGGTACCAGAGTAGCATAGTCACTCAACTTGAGCACTGCCATTCTTCGTTCATCCCTCTTCCTAGATACCTTCTGATCTTTTCAAAATTTTACTCCATATAAGTCTCAATCGACTTCTCGGTACCTCCTCCGGTCACCTTTCCTTTATTTTTATCTTTTCAACTTCTCTTATCAATCCTACGTGCTATATAAGCTTAACACTTTTGGCATAATAGCCTTTTCATTTAAGTCAATCCCGGAATTTCTCAGTCCGCTTTGGTCCTAAAATGCATTTCCCTTTTTCCGTCCAATCTCAACTTCATCATTTTGTCTCTTCAATCAATTGTAAAAATCAGGGTCTGTCCACTAACCCATATAGCGGCTACCTTACCCAATCCACAGGGTTCGCTCCAGTTTTCACTCTCTTCAATGACGTTCTCTGATAATCAGAAAGACAAGGTTTGCCAAAATTTGTTGGATTTCTTTCTAGAATCAGGAATATTTTGGTTAATTTATCCACCCACTGGTAACACTTAAGAAAAATTAATTTTGAAACCTGAAGGGCAGTTCTATGAACACCTAAGCAGGTAGAATCGTAAGCAGTTAAAATAACGGAATGATTGACATAGAGTTGGAAGTTTAACCACTGGAAAAGAACCAAATATATACACCCCATAGAAAGGGAAATCAAAAGTTTCAAACTGAAACATGCCACGTCTTCCTAATACATATACGTCCTAATAGTCGATACTACCAATTGTCAGTCTACCTAACCACTAGTCTCAGAAGGAACACTACCATCGGAGTTAGTCGTTCCATAAAATTGGCACTACCAAGGCCATCCGAATCTGGTGAACCGTGATGTCCGAATGCATCCGCAATTACTCTGCCGTGCTGAATAAGCACACCACCTAAACCTATATGAGGTGCATCATAATATGTCACAAAGTCTTCCTTCTTCCATTAGGCAATGCCAATGCTGGGTCGCTTCCAATTTCCTCTTTAGCTCCAGGAAGATTTTCTCACATTTTCATGTTCATCCAAACTTCTTAGTCTTACAATTAAGTCGGGTTACGGGACTGCAGTCTTTGTAAAGTCCTTATCAAATCTTTGGTAATACCTGGTGAATCTTATGAAATTTCTCATCTTTGTCGGGGTGGTTGGCCTTTCTCAATTGAAACTGCCTTTAACTCGACGGGGTCAACCAACACTACTCACTATTGATCGCATGTCCTAATAACTGAACTTTATTTTATCAGAATTCATATTTCGAGAACTTGGCATACACTTGCTCTTTCAGGTTTCACCTCAAAACATTCTCCATTACCTTTTAACCACTGATCGTATTACTTGATCCTTTTTATGATTCAATGTCGGAGTAAACTTAATGTAACTACTATAATCCATGCAAGAAAAAGAAAGAATTTAATATTCCTCTGAATCACATGCATCTAATGTTTCTGGTTCATTATTTCACTGAGTTGAAATAAACTTATACTTAGTCCCTGACAGTAGCCTTATTTTGAGTTTATCATAGACTCACTGGTCTTTCCCTCTTGTAGGTTCTAAGTTCATCGTCTCGCTTACTACTTTCTCACATAACTTTATCCAATCATGCCATCACTTCCCAACGTCTTTACTTTCTAAGCTGATCCATTCGGACAAATGAACATTTCCTGAATAAAACCACCTCATCAATCTTAATTTGACTTTATAAATTATAACCTATAACATCTGCCTTCTCATGGCGAATTACTATTGACAATATTCACACTAATCCATTCATCAAATGATATGGCACTTGCTGCCTCCATCTCAACTGCTCCTGGAGACTCTGTTCCCCGTCCTATATCGATGTCTTTGATAATCAAGCATCATTCTAACTCTTTTCTCATTAATCTGAAAGTCTCTACGGATTCTTATCTATCCCCATACAAGATCTCAAGTAATTCTTCCAACCCGTCTTACTTGCTGGTACTACATCCGGTAGTCTGGCTATGAATCCAATATGCATCCGTAGTTCTCTTAATAATATCTCAGTTCTTTACGCTCACTTCTCTGAGCACTATACCATAACTTTTACAGTCTCTCTAGCTGCAACCCTCATTTCCTCAAGGGTAAACCCCTTATCCTTAACAGGATTCTCCTTCTTAGCTGGAACCTCCTCCGGGTTCTCAGTAAAGTACTATATCGAATCTACAAGCCGATTGTCGGTTATATAATAAAGCATCATCGTGCTGCTGCTCATAAACCTCAAGGTCTATCGCCTTGCTCGTCGATACGATATCGAGCTAAGTTATTATTATGATACTTAAGAGTTCCCATAAAGGTTTTAGGTGAACTTGGTAAGAGTTATTATTATCTTAGTGAATTTATAGTTATAACGTCGCCTCATCTCTGGGATATATAACTCTCGCTCTGATACCATTTCTGTAACAGCCCCAGATCCAGGGTCGGGGACCTGGTCGTTACGGTCTCATTTTCCATAAACAATACTTGCACTTGAATCAAAATAAATAAATAGCATGTTATGACCCCACAGTAATACCACATCACACACAACCAGTTATAGTCCAACAGAAGAAATTGAATTAATACTCTAATCATAGGATCCACAAGTTATAAGTTACCACAACCCAAAATGATTACAAAATAAATTTAATAGTTTCTTGTCGCTGATTAACATAAGTCATACATATAAGTAAGTCTGATACATTAAAGCTACCAGTCTAGCTTAATGGCTGGTCCTGCCTTAACAATGGCTGTTCCGACAATAGCGGGTAACCCTCTAACGGCTGTCATCTGATTGCGTTGAGTGCGCCTTGTGCGTGCCATCAGATTTAGCCATTGTTGTGATATAATAAATAAATCAAGGGTGAGAAATAGCCTACCAACAATAATGTATACTGAACAATAATATATATAACAGATCAAAAGTATTTTTGGAATCATATGCCATGCATTAACGAACATAGTGTCAGTATAATATAAACGATAAAGTTACCAGGTAACTCATAGTACTTTTAGTTCTGAACAGTTTTCAAACCCTGTCAACACGAGTGATACTTCATGTTGCAGAGAATAAATAGATTTGGATGATGAACCAATGCTGGAGTATGTCGCGCTGGATGACACCACCTTACGATGATCAGTCGCAGGTCGTGCATCTCAAAATTTATTTCTCTACATGTAGAAGGAAGAACATATGGACACCACCATACGTCGGATCTCCCTAGCCATCTTTGGACTTAGTCGGGGCCGGTGCCACTCGGACCCTATTTCCAGGATGGACTATCCCACAGCCTCCTATACCAGTTTCAATGATGGACTGCCCACAGCCTCTTACACATTATACAAATACTCCTAGTTCGAGTAAATCCATGACTTCTGAAACGTAAAGCTCGTCCCCCTTTCCCCAAGTGTAATACTTGTTGATAGGACTCCTCAAGGTAGTTGTATCTAGTTGGAAAGGAAAATTCACCAATATTTCCCAAGCAGTTGCTTGTTAATGGATATCGACTTGTTCCAACAATCTTACCCCTCGAACGATGAGGGAGTAACACAGAGACTCGTCTTGATAAATAGCAACCAAGTTACGAGTGAAAAGAATAGTTTTCAAAGATTTATGACCAGGAAGTCAAACAAATAAATAAGTATATACTTTACTTAGGTTAAAACACGTTTTCGAGTTATCTCGTTATGTACACTCTAGTGTAACTCTTATTAACACCGTTATGATCTGACACTTGCTCATTATCAAGGCATGTAAGAACCCCAAATTTTGGATATAATTAAAACTTTTTATTAAGTAATGATAAAATGAGGAACAATGATTCCGACAACAAGGTCACCAGCTCTAATGAATGGTGGTTTCAAAGAACAATGATTGTAATGAATGGATCCTTGAAGGGAAATGAGTACGTGCATAGTATTTCCCGTACGTGCATAGTATTTCCCGTACGTGCATAGTGTTTCCTGTACGTGCATAGTAATTTGGTGGATGAATAGTGATTTTGTAAGTTGGAAAACTTTTCACGCCACCCTATGTACGGGACGTGTTATGGATGTTTCGAAGTCATATTAGTAATACGCGGAGGAAATAAGTGAATGCAGAGACGATCGGAATTCAGAAATTCCTAATTCTTTTTCGATATAATATTTGACCGGACAGTGGATTAAATATTATTATAATCCTAGAATTGAGATATTAACTTTGAGGATTTGATATTTTGGGATGTTATTATATTTGATTTAAGAATGAAGGTAGGAAACCACTGAGGAGTGGTTATGGCTACAATGTAATAATTGATATTCGGAAAGAATGAATGGAATTCGACTTTATTATTTCTATGTCTTGAAGAATGCTAAAGGGTGACAACATAGGTAAGAATAATCTATCTTCTGAGGGAATAAGATATGGCAACTTCAAGCAAGAGAATACCCTCATGTCATCCAGATCGATAACGATTAATCCAGTAGTTCCGTAAAAAGGTTAAGGAACGATCGAAAGAGAATACGGACAATTGTACCACCCCAAGAGAACAAGTAAAGAATACAGAATGAATAGTGTTGTGGTGGGAGTATATAATAATATGAGACGACACTATATAGAAGTATTCGGAACGGATTTCCGAGTTCGTATTAGTGATCCAGGGGGAAAATAAGTGTATGTAAAAGCTGTCGGATTCTGAAAAACCGTACTTTTATTTTCTCCAAGAGTTCCCTGGACACTGATAGCCTTAAGTATTTAACGAATGGATTTAAGGAATATAAATTGGAAAGATAGAATGAAAGATGGAGAATGAAAGTATTAATATTAAAGAGGATTCCCGGTAAACCCTAATTAAAAATCCGTGAAATATTCTCACGATCGATCAATCGAAACGGGTAATAACCGGACACAGAAACAAGCAGAGGAAGCAAGAATCTTGTGCAAGATACTAGTATAAATATCTAGTAACTAAACTAGAAGCATGGAACTAGCACCTTAGAGGAAGAACTAAGTACTTAGCAAGTAACTACCTAGTTAAGCTCTAACCACCATAAAACCAACACATGTCTTGCCATTTCATCATCCAACACCTCACCACTTTGATAAAGAGACTTTTGCAAGATATTATGTTGCTAGTGGATGAGAGTGGATGAGATTAAAACACCAAAAAGCAAGCCAACCAAGCAAAACTCTCCTCCCCCTTGCAAAGCTCCATTCGACCTTAACCATAATTCAAGAATCAAAGTCCAAGCTCCCACCATTGTTTGATCTCCAAAAATTTATCATAGATCCTATATTTCATAGAAATGATACCCTAAAAATCTTAGCCTCAAACACCACTTTTTCCATTTTCAAAAAAATCAAGAAAGTGGAGGATGAATAGTAACCTCAAGAACAAAATTCTTGAATCTTGATTTTGGTTGATGATCCAAGCTTCATGGAGTCTATACAAGGACTATACAAGGCTTAATAAGTGCATACATACCTCAAGGAAGGTATAAACTTCAAGAACCCTAGTCTTTGATTTGAGTTTTAATGGAGTTTTGGATAAATTTTGGTGATAATGTTGTTATAAGCATGTTTACATGATTATGTAGTTAGTTTGTTTGATTTAAGAGATGTGATGAATATGATGATATAATATGATGTTCCTGGACTTATGAGATTATTATTATGAATGTAAGATGATTGGTATGCCCGGTGTGGCTTGGGTTGTTGATTACGATTTATGGAACGTTCGATTTACAGCCGTTATAATGCCCGATTTTGCACTACCATGTTTTGTATACCATTTTCCATGTTGAACCCCTACTGTCCAGAGACCTTAACTGCCATGATAGGATAGGTAATGTTCTAAGCTTCGTTTTGATATAAAGATCACGTGAAACGGACTTACGGTTTAGGAGTTACGGCCGGATTACTAAAAGTAGTTCGAATCCGTAAACGAAAGTTCGTAACCGAAATTGAACCCTCGTAAGCTATGTAACGTCATGGCGAATCTTGGTAAATAAATACTAGAGGTAAAAAGGAAGGCGTGAAAGAAAACCGTATGTCAAAAGGATCATTTTTCGATTTATTAAAAATGTTCGAGTCAAGGTTAAACGCGAACGAACCCCTAAAAGACGACTCTTTTATAACTTCGGTAAAACACTTAGAAAACGGGCGATAAAACTCGGAGTATAATATTGGTTCGTGACGATCGACTTTAGAACTCATATGACTTAAGTATGTCCCAAGTATAAGTACAATGACATGTCGTAGTAACGAACGAATGTCGGGTCGGATCAGTGATAAAAGTAATCCACTAAAAGGGGTATAACGAGATAACTCGAGAACGTGTTTCGAATTAAGTATAACTTAACTTTTAATGTGTTAAGTGATTAATCCCGAATGCCTTGGCTATTTATAGATCACCAAGCTGAACCGGGACCCGCTACCACTACCCCTTACCGTACTCGACTACCAGGCAAGTTTCAATTCCCTTCTTTTAGGCTGTTGTTGTGATTGAATAAATATATATATATGATTGCTGATATACATATGCCATTGCATGCATGCCTACTTTCAAGTTGAATTGATATACTTGTTCCCTGAATGTTATTGTTGGCTTATAAGCTAGATAGTTATATATCAGTTATAAGCCGGTTATTGTAAGACCCTCATAGAAGGGCGTATACCTCTCATTAATCAAATATAGACCGGGAGTCAATATTTCTTGATATATCGAGATTACCTCGGGAGAAAATATTTAAGTAAATATTTTCTATTATTTGGGCGACGAATATTATTTGAATATTCGTTCGAGACTAATTATTTTAACGATTCCTTACTTCAAATAATTATTTGAATTTAACTATTCAACGAATAATATTTCTCAATATTCATTCAGAGTCGAATTGATTATCGACTATTATTTCAAATATTCTTCTAAAGATGAGACTACTAAATGAATATTATTTGGATATTCTTTTAGAATATTATTTTATTAAATAAATATTACGTTTGAATATTCATTTAAGATATTGAATACTTGATGAATATTATTTTAATATTCATCTGAAGCTTGATTTAATTATCGAATATTATCTCGAATATTCCTTAAGGCTTGGATTACTAAATGAATATTACTTGATATTCATTTAGGATATTATTCACTGAATAAATATTACTTTTGAATATTCATTTAAATTCCTAATTAATTATGAATATTACCTTAAATATTCTTTTCAGGTCTTATTAATTAATGAATATTGTTTTGAGTATTCATTTAAATATTTATTTATTCAATAAATATTCTCCTGATATTTCTTCAGGGATTATTTTGAGAAATACTCTGATTAAAGATATTCTTTCATATTCCCAATTATTCTTTAAATATTTTAACTCAATAAATATTCTCTGAATATTTATTCCATACTTAGTATAACCTTGATAAGGTTTATCTTCTTCGATTATTACAGAAAATATCTCGGAGTCATATTATTATTAATCTTATATCAAGAAAGGTTCTCAGACATCATTCTTCTTTGAGTCTACCTCCTTAATAATAAGGGAACCTTACTTGGAAAATGTTATTTATCTTGTCGACTTCCCGGTCATAAAGTATTCCCTTCACCCGCAACTCGGGTGCTGTTGACTTATTAAGTCGTTGCTTACCTTCTCATCTTTCGAGGGGTAAGATTACTGGAACAAGTTGATATCCGTTACCAAGTAATAGCTTGGGAGTTATTGGTAAATTTTCCTTTCCAACTAGATACGACTACTTTGTGGAGTCTTATCAACAAGTATTATACTTGGGGAAAGGGGGATGAACGTTACATTCAGAATCATGAATTCTATTTGAACTAGGAGTCGTGTAAGAGGCCGAGTAGCGCCGGTCCATCCCCTTGGCCCAACCGTTGGCCGGGGAGAGCTAGCAAGGCGGTATACAAGTAAAGCCGTCAGTTCTTCCTTCTACCGGTAGTAAATCTAAATTGAGCTGTACGATCTCGACTGATCATCAAGATTGGAACAGCGGGCGCGGTGAATACTCCATCATTGGTTCATCATCCAAATTTATTTATTTCCTGCAACATGATTACTGTTGGCAGAGTTGGAAAAGGGTCATAACTGGAATTGCAACCTTTTCTTGCAAGTTCCTCTTCTTAATAATAATAAGAATATCTCGCTTACTTTGATGTAGCAGATATTTCTACAAACAAATACTTAAGTTACCTTGTAACTTCATCGTTCATATTATACTGGCATCATTTCCGTAAATGCATGGCATATGGTTTGAAAGATACTTTTGAGCTGTTATACATTATCGTTCAGTTATATATTATTGTTGGTGGGCTATTGCTCACCCTTGCTTTATTATTATATCACAACAACAGCTAGACCAGATGACTCGCACAAGGCGCACTCGACGCGGGCGAGGACGATGAGACTACCAGAGCTGAAGAAGAAGCTATTGGTAGGGTATATTTATACTTTCAGTACCAAGAATATGGTCTAGTATGACTTATGTAAATGGATGGCAAAGAGTATGTATTTATATTGAAATTCTTTTGGATTGTAAGAACTCATATTGTGATTAATAAAAATTTGATTGTTACTCTGATTTCATCTCTGGGACTATAACGGGTGTGTTTTATATTGTTGTGTTGGGTTATAGAGACGTAATTTATTTTATGTTAAGGAAAGTTCAATTGTTGTGGACAGAATTGGAAACCGTAACCACCGGATCCCGGAACCCGGATCTGGGGGTGTTACAGAAGTGGTATCAGAGCGTACGTTATAAACCCCAGAGATGAGGTGGCGTTAAAACAATAAATTCAAAAAGATAATAAGAACTCTTGCCAAGTTCATAGTCAGACTACTTAATGTAGTGATGACATATAAAACCCTTATGGGAACTCGTAAGTATAATGATAGTAACTTAGCTCGATATCGTATCGACGAGTAAGGCGACTGACCTTGAGGCATACGAGCAACAGCGCGATGATGCTTTATATGCTGAAGATCAGCGGGTAATTCGATGGAGTACCCTACTGGAGACCCGGAAGAGGTTCCAGCAGATAAGGAAAATCCTGTTAGGATAAGGAGCTTACCCATGGGTAATGAGGGTCACAGCCAGAATGACTGTGATGATTAAGATATGGTGCTCAGAAAAGTGAGTATAAAGAACCGAGATATTATTAAGAGATCTGAAGATGCATGTTGAATTCATAGCCGGACTACCAGATGTAGTACCAATAAGAAAGAAGGATTGGAAGAATTACTTGAGATCTTATACGGAAATAGATGAGAATCCTTAGAGATTTTAATCTTAACAAAGAAAGAGCTAGAGGGATGTATGATTATCAAAGACCGCGATATAGGACGAGGAGCATAGTCCCTAGGAATAGTTGAGAATGAGGCAGTAAGTGCCATATCATTTGATAAATGAATTAGTATGAATATGGTCAGTAATAATTCGCCATGAGAAGGCAGGTGTCGTAGGTTGTAAATTATGGAACCGAATTGAGGTTAATAAGGTGGTTTTATTAAGGAAAATGTTCATTTTATGAATGAATCATTTAGAAAGTAAAGACATTGGGAAGTGATAGCATGATTGGGTAAAGTTATATAAGGAAGTAGTAAGCAAGACAATGATCTCAGAACCTACCGGAAAATAAGACCAGTGAGTCAAGATGAACTCGTAATGAGACTACTGCCAGAGACTGAGTATAGAGTTAATTCAACTCAGTTAAATGATGAACCAGAAACGTTAGATGCATGTGATTCAGAGGAATATTAAATTCCTCCTTCTCTTTGAATGGATTATAGTAGTTACCTTAAGTTTACTCCGACACAGAATTATAATAGATCAAGTAATACGATCAGCAGTTAAAGAGAAAAATGTGAGAAAATCTTCCTGGAGCTAAAAGGTGAAATTGGTAATGACCAAGAGCTGGCACTGCTTAATGGAAAAAGGAGACTTTGTGCTTCCAATGACGCTTCACATAAAGGGTTAGGTAGACCGACATTTGGTAGTATTGAATATCAGTACGTTGTGACAGGTTTCAGTTTGAAACTATTGATTCCCTTCTAAGGGATGGATATAATTGATTCCTCTCCAGTGGGTAAACTTCCAATCTGATGATGATTATTTCGTTAACTACGACTGCTTATGATTCCACCTGCTTGGAGGTTCATAGAACTATTCTTCAAGTTTCGAAACTGGTCTCCTTAATGTTACCAGTAGGTGGGTAGATTGATCAAAATTTCCCTGAGTCTGGAAAGGAATTCGGTGAATTTTGGCAACCCTTGTCTTTCTGATTATCAGAGAATGTCATGGAAGAGAGTAGAAACTGGAGCAAACCCTGTGATTTGGGTAAGGATGCTGTAAAATGGGTTAGTAAACGGACCCTGAGCATTACAATCGACGGTAGTGATAAAATGATGAAGTGAGATTGGACGAAAACAGGAAATGTAAGTAAGAAACTAGCCGGACGGAGACACTCTGGGATTGACTTAAGTGAAAAGGCTGTTATGCCAGGAATGGTAAGCTTGCGTGGCACGCGGGATTGATAAGAATAGTTGAAAAGATAAAAGTGGAGGAAAGGTGACCGGAGACGGTGCCGAGTAGTCGATTAAGACTTATATGGAGTAAAGTTTTGGAAAGGTAGAAAGGTATCAAAGAAGAAGGCACTATGCCGGCAATTGCTAGAAAAGTAATGCTATTAGCCAACCCCTAAAATCATATATTTTTTTTTATTTTAGGGTGGCCAGTTGAGGCCAAGTCACAAAGGATTATCGAGTGACTAGACCAGCAATGAAAGGACAAAGCAGGGTTGCTTCTAAGAAAGCACCGACTGCAAGGGCTTCTGATATAAAGGAAACATTAATGAGATCGTAGGAATCTTCTGCTGAACAACCCATGTTTTGATTGGGAATTCACTAGACCTTTTTGGGATGGGGTCACCCGTACTGAAGTGACTCATGTGTATATGGTTGTCCAAGATTTCGAGTAAAATGGAAGTATAGTGACTTGAGATGTATGATGTTAGGGTATCATGAATACCATGAATATATTATGACGGAGGAAAGTAAACAATGAAGGTAAATGAAGAGGGTATAGAAAAGGTCAGACATTGAACAGTATGCTGTAGGAATTTTGTCTGAGGCAAGTACCTTTGCGAAGAACGATAAGCAGTAGGAGATTCACGTTGAACTCGACCAATATCTTTCAGAACATCCTTGCTACCATTAACAAGTTGGTAAGAGAAGAGATTGGTATACGTTGCCTTTTTGGAAGGTCAAATAGGCTGACAACTATCTGAAAGAAGAGGGTGGCATTAAACCACCGATCGATTATCAAATGAGAATGATTGAAAAGAGACCTTTATTAAGGATACATGATCTGATTGCTAATTATAAGATGCAAGAATTCCTTGGCAGTTGAATTAAGGATAGGATATCCATAAATTAAGACAAACCCTGGGGAATGCACAAGGGGTGGCATTAACCCTAATAACGACATTATGACTTCAGATGTTATGAGCTGGACTTGCTAAGGCAACAATGACCGGTAAGGATTATTAGAGTTTTGGAAAGAACATAGATAGAATTATTAGAGTATTGATCAATTACATTTTGATATACCCGGTACCCAGAAAATACCGGAGGAATGATAAGGATGGCCTATGAAACCTTATAAGGAAAAAGGTAATATTCCGAACTTCAAAAATGGAAGTTTGGTAAGGAATGTATGACATCGTAACAATAATGCCAGATGAGGCATGTATGAAACCCTGAGGAAGTATGGGTTGAACCTATAAAGGTTGAGATTATCCTAAGATAAAGAAAGAACTAAGAAAAGAAGTATCCTAAGTAGGATTGGGAATAAACGTGGTAAAGTTCCCACGGGTAGGTGGAAGCAATGACTTATGGAGAAAGACTGATAAATATATTTTTCTCCATCAGCAGAGCTTAAGGGAGAATGCTTTCACCCAACAAAGATGGGGATGAGGTAGAAATGTTTGAATTGGAATATATCCAGAGAACAAGGATTACCAGAAATTATTATTATCAGGAAAGGCCAATGAGGTGGCCGACAGTCTAAGTATAAAGGAATAATTATAAATGTTCATACCGAAGAAACAAAATGATATTTGGAAAGACCTTGAAGGTCATATTGGAGTGGAGGAAGTTACATTCCTTTTGATGATTGTGCAAGAATCGAAGGTAATAATAGTTTAAGTAAAGATTCGATTCCTGATGGAGTCTTAAGCATATTACGTACCTTAGAAGGTCCCGTTTTGAGGCGGACCAGGACCATGATACAAAATTGACGAGGTAAACCGTTAAGTTTCCAGTCTTTTATGGAAGATGCATGAGCGATAGTTTCATCAACCGGACATAGCTGCGATGCTTGAAGCTCTTCTGCAATTTTATCTACTTCATGTGATATTTACATCAAGTTCAGGAAGTGCTCCTTATGGATAAGGAATAGTGATTACTCTGTCTCCCTAAAGGATTTGAAACCCGTATGGTTAGCTATTAACACACTATTTAAACAACAAGCGATGGCGATTCTTCTAAGAAAGTAGATGACAACGTAAAAATAAAGAAAGTGATGCTATTGATAAGCTAAATGGCTTGTTGATGAATGACAAGCAAGTTGTGTTAGTGTACTTCTGCGCAAACAAGATAGAGAATATGAGGCGGACGATTCATGATGCTAAATGTATTCCCGTAAAAAGAAATAAGGGCAGTTGAGCCCGAGATTTGTTGGGCCATCCGACAAGTGTTCGGAAGATGGCATTCGAGCCAGCTCTACCCCCAAAACTTATAGCATGATCGTAACGTGTTTCATATGGCCAGGCTACGCCAGTATAATGCAGATGCTCGATAGATGATAAGAGTACGAGCAGGTAGATATACGACCTGGTCTGACTTACGAAGAACAACCTGTGGAAAACCACGGATAGAAAAGAACAAGTAATGAGAAACCAGGTTGGCAGAAGTAGATTATATGAATCTAAGTTAAAGGAATCGGGCCAGATTCATTTCGGAAAGTTTAAATTGAAATAACGTGATGATTATAGAATAAATGAGACGGAATACCGATAAGGAGGTACCAAGTGCAAAAAGGTGTCTCAATAAAGAGGTGAAGATGAAAGTAAATAATAGAAATGAGTAAGAATCAGCTAATAAGAAGGATGTGATTGATAAAGAAAAGGCTGGGGAAGCAACTATGGAATGAGAAGCAAGGAATGTTATGAATGGGTTTTTCTAATGAATTCTCAGGATGACAACCTGATAGTGTCAATATTATAGTTATGAAAAAGCTAGTAACATGATATGGGATGTCAGTAATAATGATGTCAAGTGAGAAATCTAAGATTTAACCTGAAAGGTTGAAGGATTTCCCGAATGTGAGTATCGCTAAGGTTGAACAAGAGTATTTGTCCATAGAATAATGTACAAAGCAGCAAGATATGTTGACACGTGAGATTGCGATCAAATAGTATTGGATATAATTATGATTAATTTCTTCTTTGATAAACCTCTACAGTTCAGAGGTAAATTCTGAGTATGATATTCTACAATCATGAAAGCTTTCAATAATCCTTTAGAACTCTTTTCTCTTCTTCTCTCTTATTCATCTTCTTTATGAATTGAGAAGAACAACCCTTTTAGGAGGGGAGGTACTGCTACGTGACTATCTGTCTATGTGATAGAAGTCTAAGTGGAATGCCATGACTTGTTTAATTGCTTGTCAAGTACTAAAGGCTGGCCCCCTTCTGTACTAACTATGCAATATAACAAATGTTCAATTGATCATAGTGATCTCTCAATAAATCTTTCCACTTCTCTATATTGATCGAGATTGCGAAGATTGTTAAGTGGATTTTATATCCACTAATTTTCCTCCATTTTTGGACTTTTATCGTTAGTGCGTTCTCGAGTTTCGTGGATTTTTGGTACGTTTTTATGTAATTTTTTTAGGTTGCATGTATGAGGCATTTTGGTGTTTAAATGAATTTAATTGGTGTCATGATGGTGGTAAATTTAACTGCAGTTGAAAGCAAGAATTTTAGAAGCATTCCAGGAAGCTAGGAGTGGCATTCTCATGTGTTTTGCAGTGGAGAGCAGAGGAGTCGAGGTGCGGAGGCACTAGAGTAAGGCGCTATAGCGCGAGAGGATGGCTGGTATGGTAGGGGCGCACAGGAATTCCAGGGAAGGTGAGGTGCTGCGGCTCTTTGTGAGGCGCCTTAGCGCGAGCAGGATGCGGAGTCTCCAAAGGGGTTGAGGCGCTGTTGCGCATTTTCAAGGGGCTGAGGCGCTATGCAAGGGTCTCAGCGCGCAGTTGTCCAGGGAATGCTGAGAGCCTTAGCGCAGTTTCGATGAGCTAAGGCGCGTTCAACTCCGGTTTTTTTTTTCGAGTATTCTCTTAATATTATTTTGAACATTTTGCTGTAATTCCGGGTCGATTTCTTTTGGGCCTGTTTGTATTTGGGCTGTCAAGGAGATTTTATTTGTTTTATTTTCAGACTTGTTACAGAGGGGAGGATAGATTATCAACAGGTGGGGATCGAATAACAATTCTAGGGTTCTGGAGGTAGCAGTCAAGGATTACTTTCAGGATTAATTTCAATTTCAGATTTTCTCGTCTTCGATATTGGTTTCAATTTCTTATTCTCGTGCCTTTATTTAATTATTGTTTCATCTTGTTAAATTCATGTTTAATTTCAGATCTATGTTCAATATCAATTCCATGTTAATTAATAATTCAGTCATGAACTAAATCTTTTTCATGGGGTTCCAATAGATTTGATAATGTAACTTTCGTGCTTGATTCATAATTGATTTTGGGTGATTAAATTTAGATAATCTAATTTGGTTGAATTAATTTAAAGATGATTAGCTACCATTTTATTTATTTATTTAACCCTAGATGATTGCGAAAGCGGATTCTAGGGTTTAGATATCGCCAAATTAGCATGGGTTCTTGAATAATTTTATTATTCTTGATTTGTAATATGATTTAAACCATCTCACGTTGCCCCGTGTAATCGTATTGATAACCTAAGCTTAAATCAATTGTATTTCCAGATTGTATAGACATATATAATCTAAATATAAATTGGTGTCTTCTTAAGTTTTATCTATTGTAGAAGTTAAGGGGTTTGATGCGAGTTTACTGAAAGGTAGCTCGTATTATCATCGTGTTATCTGATTAATTATTGAATTTATCACCCGAGTCGATATATTGTGTCAGCCGTTAGTGAAATTGTCGATGAAATTGGAATCCCATGTCTCTCTTGCTATAGATAATTTCTTGTTAATTCACTTTTCGATATTTCTTACTTAGTTGATAATTTTAGAGTAATAAAAACTTGAATTTGGTAAATCGTCAGGCAGTAAAAAGTAATCATACTCTGTTGCATAGGCAATAAATTCACAGTACATCTTGTCCCTGAGGAACGAACTTTTATTTACCACTTGCTATTTGTGACCACGTATACTTGCGTGTTCAGTTGGTCATAACAAGTTTTTGGCGCCGCTGCCGGGGACGCGGTGTTATTGTAGTTATATGCTTTTCATCAGTGGTCGTTATAGATTACTGACTTGATTTGTGATTACTTATCCAACTTGTGTCGCCTTGCCTATTTGTGTTTCAGGTACTAATCGTGCATGCGAACACGATCTCAAACCAAGGCGGAACAAGAAAGAAAACAAGAAGAAGAAGTTGAACTTGAGGTTGAGGTTGTAGTTGAACACTCTGTTGCTATGGGAGACCCTAATCCACAGGACGTTCCAAGGGCTCTCATGGACTATTCGCAGCCTAGAATTAATGATATTCAGTCAAGTATCATCAGGCCTGCCATTGCTGCGAATACGTTCGAGATCAAGCCGGGCACTATCCAGATGGTGCAAAACACAGTGCAATTTGGGGGTGGTGCTACTGAGGACCCTAATATGCACATCCGGAATTTTATTGAAATCTGTGACACCTTCAAATTCAATGGTGTTTCTGATGATGCTGTGAAGCTGAGACTCTTTCCTTTCTCTTTGAGGGACAAAGCCAAGGGCTGGTTACATTCTTTACCAGCTGGTTCAATCACTACGTGGGAAGAGCTTGCACAGAAGTTTCTCTCCAAATTCTTTCCTATGGCTAAGACTGCAGCCATACGGAATGCCATCACTCAGTTCACTCAGACTCAGGGGGAATCTCTATGTGAAGCTTGGGAGCGTTACAAGGAGATGCTTAGGAAATGCCCCCATCATGGAATGCCAGACTGGATGATCATAAACTGCTTTTACAATGGTCTGGGAGGCCAATCTAGGCCTATGGTCGATGCAGCTTCTGGAGGAGCATTGTGGGCTAAGAGCTACGAGGAAGCCTACGAGTTGATTGAAATGATGGCTGCAAATGAGTATCAGAATCCTTCCCAGAGATTGCAGCAGAACAAAGTGGCAGGAGTCCTTCAAGTTGACACAGCTACTGCACTTTCAGCTCAGTTGGAGGCTCTTAATTTGAAAGTTGATTCATTGGCTAATCTTGGGATGCAACAGGTTGCTAGCATCTGCGAGCTATGTGCTGGTAGCCATGATACTCGTCAATGTGCCATATCCACTGAGTCGGCACAATTTGTGAGCAACTTCCAAAGGCCGCAGCAGCCAGTGCCCAACACTTATCATCCGAATAACAGGAACCACCCCAATTTCAGCTGGGGTAACAATCAGAACATCGCACAGCAGCAATCTTTTCCACCTCCCAACCAGCAGTTTGGGGGTAGACAGTTCAACCCTTCAGGGAGTCAGCAGCAATATGCGCCGAGGCAGCAGTATCAACCTCCAGGATTTCAGCAGCAGAATAATGAGAAATCTGAACTTGAGGAGTTGAGAGCCATGGTCAAGAGCCAAGCAGTTTCACTCCAGAGTCAAGCTTCTTCGCTTAAGACTTTGGAAAATCAGATTGGTCAGCTTGCTAATGCCCTACTTAATAGGCAGCAGGGAACTCTGCCTAGCAACACAGAGCCGAATCCAGGAAAGAGAGAGGGTAAGGAGCAGGTACAGTCTATCACTCTGCGATCAGGAAAGGTTACAGGGGGTTCAGATTTTGAGCAGACTTCAAAACAAGCAGAGCTAGAGGATGTTGAGGACAAGGAAAAGCAACCAATTAAGGAGTCGGCCCCTTCAGAGGTTAAGCCTCCAGTCTATCCGCCTCCACCTTTTCCTCAGCGAATTCAGAAGGAGAAGAAGGATCAGCAATTTGGTAAGTTTCTGGAGGTGTTTAAAAAGTTACATATCAACATACCATTTGCTGAAGCCTTGGAACAAATGCCTAGCTACGCCAAATTTATGAAGGGGATTCTCTCAAAGAAATTAAAGCTGGCTGATTATGAGACAGTTGCACTGACGGAGGAATGTAGCGCGATTCTGCAGCAGAAACTTCCTCCAAAGCTTAAAGATCCAGGGAGCTTCACCATTCCCTGCACTATTGGGAACGTGTCTTTCAACCGATGCTTGTGTGATCTTGGTGCAAGCATCAATCTGATGCCTCTCTCAGTCTTCTTGACACTTGGACTTCCAGACCCTAAGCCAACAAATATTTCATTGCAGCTTGCGGACAGGTCGGTTACATATCCTCGTGGAATAGTAGAAGACGTTCTAGTCAAGGTAGATAAACTCATCTTTCCGGCTGACTTTGTCATCTTGGATTTCGAGGAGGACAAGAACATCCCCATTATCTTGGGAAGGCCATTCTTGGCCACGGGCAAAACGTTAATTGATGTTCAAAAGGGGAATTGACTATGAGAGTGCATGATCAAAACATCACGTTCAATGTGTTTAAAGCCATGCAATTGCCTACTGAAGAGGAAGACTGCTTCAGACTTGATGTGGTCAAGTCGCTGCAACACAAGGAGATGACTCAGATGTTGAAAACGGATGCTTTAGTCAGCACATTACAGGGGGATGCTGACTCTGAAGATGAAGAGGATGCTGAATGTATGCAAATGTTGAATGCTAGCCCTTATCAGAGAAGAATCATTGCTCCACCCACATCACTGGGTTTAGCTGAGCTTCAGAAATCACAAATCCGCCTTAAGCCATCTATTGAGGAAGCTCCTGAACTTGAACTCAAGCCACTGCCGGACCATCTAAGGTATGCTTTTCTTGGTGATGCATCTACATTACCTGTGATTATTGCATCTAACCTGTCAGGTAGCGAGGAAGAGAAACTTTTGCGGATTTTGAGAGAGTTCAAGTCAGCGATAGGGTGGACGATTGCAGATATCAAGGGCATCAGCCCCTCTTACTGTATGCACAAAATTCCAATGGAGGAAGGGTGCAAACCTTCAGTGGAACATCAGAGGAGGCTAAATCCCATCATGAAAGAGGTTGTCAAGAAGGAGATTCTAAAGTGGCTGGACGCAGGCATCATCTATCCAATCTCAGATAGTTCGTGGGTGAGCCCCGTTCAGTGCGTACCAAAGAAAGGGGGTATGACAGTGGTGACCAACGAAAAGAATGAACTCATTCCAACACGGACAGTCACAGGTTGGAGAGTTTGTATGGACTACAGAAAGTTGAACAAGGCCACCAGGAAGGATCACTTCCCTCTACCCTTCATTGATCAGATGCTGGACAGACTAGCTGGACATGAGTACTATTGTTTGCTGGATGGGTACTCGGGCTACAATCAGATTGCTATAGCTCCTGAAGATCAAGAGAAGACTACCTTTACATGTCCATTTGGAACTTTTGCGTTCCGACGTGTTTCCTTCGGACTTTGTGGGGCTCCAGCTACTTTTCAAAGATGCATGATGGCCATTTTTTCCGATATGATTGGCATTAATGTGGAAGTATTCATGGATGACTTCTCCGTGTTTGGCTCTTCTTATGACGAGTGCTTGCACAATTTGAGTATGGTGTTGAAGCGATGTGTGGAAACAAATCTAGTGCTCAACTGGGAGAAGTGCCACTTCATGGTACAGGAAGGCATCATTCTTGGTCACAGGGTGTCTAGAAAGGGCTTAGAAGTGGACAAGGCCAAGCTGGAGACAATTGAAAAACTTCCTCCTCCTATTTCTGTCAAAGGAGTCCGCAGCTTTCTGGGACACGCCGGGTTCTATAGGCGTTTTATAAAAGACTTCTCTAAAATCACAAAGCCACTTTGCAGTCTATTAGAGAAGGACACTCCTTTTAAATTCACTGAGGAATGTTTGGAGGCATTCGAGCACTTGAAAAAGAAATTGACAACTACTCCAGTTATTACAGCTCCCAACTGGAATGAACCTTTTGAGATGATGTGTGACGCAAGTGACTTTGCTGTGGGTGTGGTGTTAGGGCAAAGGAAGAGCAATGTTTTTCATGTGGTCTACTATGCTAGTAAGACCCTCAATGATGCCCAGCTGAATTACACCACCACTGAAAAAGAGCTTCTTGCAGTTGTTTATGGATTCGAGAAGTTCAGGTCTTATTTGCTTGGTGCGAAGGTCACGGTCTACACAGACCATGCAGCTATCAGATTTCTACTTGCTAAAAAGGATGCTAAACCCCGACTGATTCGTTGGGTACTTCTACTTCAGGAGTTTGAACTTGAGATCAAGGACAGAAAAGGAACGGAAAATCAGGTAGCTGATCATCTCTCGAGATTGGAGCAGGGTGAAGATGGAAGTAAGGATGCAACTCTCATAAATGAGCACTTCCCGGATGAGCATTTGTTTCAGGTGCAAGGTGAAGTTCCGTGGTTCGCTGATTTTGTGAATTATCTGGTGAGCAACATCATCCCAGCTGAGTTTTCTTATGCTCAGAAGAAGAAATTCCTCCACGATGTCAAATGGTACCGTTGGGATGAGCCCTATCTTTTCAGGCAAGGGCCGGATCAGCTTCTCCGACGGTGTATTCCTTACAGTGAGACGGAGGGGATTCTACGAGATTGCCATGACACCATCTACGGTGGTCATTATGGGGGTGATAAAACTGCTGCTCGGGTACTTCAGGCAGGTTTCTTCTGGCCTACTCTATTTAAGGATGCGCATCAGTTCGTGCTGCGATGTGATCGGTGCCAAAGAGTTGGCAATATTTCTCGGAGGAATGAGATGCCGTTGAATAACATGCTGGAAGTGGAGATCTTTGATGTGTGGGGTATTGACTTCATGGGACCCTTTGTGTCGTCGTTCAACAATCAGTACATTCTGTTGGCAGTGGATTATGTATCCAAATGGGTAGAGGTGAAGGCCTTGCCAACGAACGATGCTAAGGTCGTGCTTAACTTTCTTCATAAACAGATCTTCACTCGTTTTGGGACTCCTCGTGCTATAATCAGTGATGAAGGCACTCACTTTTGCAACCGCCAGTTCACGGCTTTACTAGCCAAATATCGAGTATCTCACCGCGTTGCAACCGCCTATCATCCTCAGACTAATGGTCAAGCCGAAGTCTCGAATCGGGAAATTAAGCGAATCTTGGAGAAGGTAGTGAATCCTTCGAGGAAGGATTGGTCCTCGAAATTGGATGAAGCTGTGTGGGCTTACAGGACTGCCTATAAAACTCCTTTGGGGATGTCTCCGTTTCAGCTGGTGTACGGAAAAGCTTGTCATTTGCCTGCAGAACTTGAGCACAAGGCGTATTGGGCCTTGAAAAAGTTGAATCTGGATATGACAGCTGCTGGTGAAAAGAGAATGCTACAACTGAACGAACTTGATGAGTTTCGTCTGCAAGCCTATGAGAACTCAAAGTTGTACAAGGAGAAAGTGAAAAGGTGGCACGACAGGAAATTGGTGCCCAAAACCTTTGAACCAGGCCAATTGGTGCTTCTTTTTAATTCCCGGCTCAAGCTATTTCCGGGAAAGCTCAAATCAAGGTGGTCAGGGCCTTTCACCATTAAAACGGTATACCCGCATGGTGCAGTAGAGATTTTCGAGAAGTCACCTGACCAAGCTTTTAAGGTCAATGGTCAGAGATTGAAACATTATTTTGGTGTAATGGTGGATCGCGAGAAAAGAACGGTGGTTCTTGGTTCTACTTAAATCGAAGCTTCAAGTCAAGCTAGTGACGTTAAAGAAGCGCTTCGTGGGAGGCAACCCATGTAATTGGTATGAGTAAGTTGGTTTTCTAGTGTGTTGGTTTTCTTCAAAAAAAAAAAAAAAAAAAAAAAAAAAAAAAAAAAAAAAAAAGAGCAAAAACAGAATTCTGCGCCCAGGGACATTACAGCGCCTCAGCGCGTGTGTCCTGTGCTACAGCCCTCTCCCCACACTGCCCTTGTTCCTCTCGACCGTTCTAAAAAAAAAAAAAAAAAAAAAAAAAAAAAAAAAACCCAAACTCAAATATTATCTCCACTTCATCTTATATTCTCTCCCCAAGTTTATGTCACTCCCTTCTCACCTCCTAAAAACCCTAAATCCATTCCCTTATCAAATTCTAATTAACACCCATCTCATCTCATACCCTAAGTTAGAATCTCTTTCCACCCATCTATACTTACACCTATACATACATATTTCAAACCCCCATTCAAATTCTCTTCAACATAAATTCCAATTTGAAGGCTCAAGGTTCAAATTTGGTGGAGTCTACTTGCAAGTTCACCTCTCGAATCGTATTGGGTATTTTCTCTTCTCTCTTCTTTAATTACGATTTGTGTTCTTGCAAATTTGTGGAAATTTTTATGGTGGTGGATTTTGGGGGAAGTTGCTTTGTTCATTAATTTAGTGAATATTGGTGATATTGAATTGTTGGGTATTGTTGGATTTGCGATATTGTGTGTGGAGAAGTATTTTGGGTATTGTTAGTATCTTGTTGAAATTGTGGGATTGTTGAATTATTTGTGCTAAAAAAGAGTTGATGGCTCCAAAAAGGGTAAGGGTTGTGAGTAGTAGTAGTTCGGAGGAGGAGGTTCCGGTGGATTATGATGCTCACAAATTTGTGTCTAAGAAGGCTCGAGACGAATTTGAGGATTTGTTGACAAAAGGTGTCGTTAAGGAAAGAGCTTTCATTCCTTCGACCGAGGATGGCGAATTAGGGGTTATGGTTAAGGAGCATGGTTGGTCGGCGTTTTGTGCGCCACCCGTGGCGGTCCCATTGAGCATAGTAAGGGAGTTCTATGCCAATGCCAAGCAAGATAAAAATGGAACCACTTGGGTGAGGGGCCAAAGGGTGGATTATACGCCGAGGTATATCCGTCGCATTCTGTCTCAGCCGAAGAAGCCTAGCGGTGCTGAAGAGTGGGTACTAAAGACTCGAGATGATGTGGATTTAGATGCCATTATAGCGGGGATGTGTACACCGGGCACGGTTTGGCAGTGCAAGGCCGGTACTAACCAGAAGAGTAAATTTCCTGCATCGGCATTGACTAGGTATGCTCGGGCTTGGTTCTTATTCATGTGTGCCCGTATAATGCCCACCACGCACCTCAGTTCTGTTACGGTTGATCGGGCTATCATTTTGTGGGGTATTTTGACAGGGCAGTATATTGATCTCGGATATCTGGTTCATAAGAATATCTTGAAATTCTTGGGTGGTAGCACTACGGCTGGAATCCCACATGCGGTTCTTATTGCCGAGTTGTGTGTTCATGTGGGTGTTATCTGGAGTGCTGATGAGACGCTGCATAGGCCGAAGGGTGCGTTTGATCACCATGCTATTCAGCGGTTGGCGGAGTGGCCGGGCGGCACTCCTCATCCTAGGGGCCTTGGGTATATTGATGTTGCTGAAGGAGGTGGTATTCCGCCACCGGTGGCGAGAGTGAGGCGACAGACAGACGGAGCAGGGCCTTCTCGTGCACATTCGGGCCAGACGAGTCAGGGTACAGTGGTCTTTAGCGATGCTCAGTACAGACGCTTGTTGAGGCGTTATGATACCACACATGATATGATAAACAGATTTGCCACGGATTTGACGCAGTCGTTGGACGGAGTGTATCGCCAGCAGGGATTCCAGGTCACATGGCCCACCTTTGGCGCTCACCACGTCTATCCACCACCTGACACACCACCCGAAGAGGGTGATGATGCCGATGAGTAGAGGAGTATCTCTTGTACCCTTTTATTTACCTTCACTGAGGACATTGAACTTAATAAGTTTGGGGGTGATTTTAGGGTGCTAGAGTCATGCATTGCATTTAGTATATATTCATGTTAGTTCATAGCAGTTGCATTTAGTGTGCCATGTCATGTAGTTTGCATTTAGGATGCCATGCCATATAGATTATTTAGGTTGTATAATCATTTTGTTCATGCTCATATAGATTATTTAGGTTGTATAATCATTTTGTTCATGCTTATTCATGCATATCACATGATTCCACATGAGTATCTGTTTCTGGCTTGCTAGGTCGATGCTAATTTGAGTGTGATGACAGTGAATAGAGGGTTGATTTAAGTACCTATGAAATTGACTTGCGTGTGTTGGGAACACAATCTTTTCACGGTCTCACTGTTTGCTCTAGGCTAGATCGAGTCATACCTGGTTTGGTTGTTAGGATTTAATCACTTATTTATACCTAGAATGTTCGTTATTCCCTTGATGGCGTAGGAGCACTTAAGTATAAGTTTGGGGGAAAACAGGGATTTCATGCTAAGTATAGTGTCGTGTCGTAGTGTAATAATGGCTAGGCGTCAAATGGCTAGTAGCCGGCTCATATTTGATATGAGTAGTCTAGGAGGGTGAGATAGTGCACCCATGTGTGAAAAAAAAAAAAAAAAAAAGCAAGAAAAAAGAGTGAAAGAAAAAAAAAAATAAAAAAAAAAAAAAAAAAAAGAAGAGTAAGAAAAAGGAAAAAAAAAAAAAACGGAAAAGAGTTGTAAGAATAAAAAATGAGTGACTGTGAGAGTGTGTGTGTGCTGATTGGCTAGGGTGAGCTCTTTAGTACTCGAGCAAGTAAGTTCGAGGGGATTTTATGCCTAGTGACCTAAGACTTTTTTTGGTCTGGGATCCACTAACCTAACGCTCGCTACAAGGGTGCTATTGTATAAGCCTTTAGGGGTCTCACCCATTGCACGGTCAATGAGCATGTGTGTTTTTGTGTTTGTGTTGATTTGTATAGTCTAGCATGAGTCCTTGTCTACCTTGAATGATGATGGCGGTGTCTTTGAGTCATGGAGTGTCTAAAGTCCATTCTATTTATAAACATGTGATTATCGTGGCGAAGAATTGGTTATGTCGTTGATCTAGTGTCGAGAGTATTTCTAGTGAGAATTGCACACACCACGTTCCTGCGCACGTATTGTTAGTATACGGGGGCTTAGTCGAGCTCTGTTTGGCGTTGTTATATAATTTGAGGCGTTGGTTTGTGAGTTGGGTTCGGTAACTCGTGTTTGGGATCGTTGCATTAGGACACGTTTGCATTATCATGACATTTAGTTATTCGTTGCATTCATGCATTATGTTAGGGTTGTTTTGCATTGCTCGAGGACAAGCAACGGTTTAAGTTTGGGGGTTTGTTAAGTGGATTTTATATCCACTAATTTTCCTCCATTTTTGGACTTTTATCGTTAGTGCGTTCTCGAGTTTCGTGGATTTTTGGTACGTTTTTATGTAATTTTTTTAGGTTGCATGTATGAGGCATTTTGGTGTTTAAATGAATTTAATTGGTGTCATGATGGTGGTAAATTTAACTGCAGTTGAAAGCAAGAATTTTAGAAGCATTCCAGGAAGCTAGGAGTGGCATTCTCATGTGTTTTGCAGTGGAGAGCAGAGGAGTCGAGGTGCGGAGGCACTAGAGTAAGGCGCTATAGCGCGAGAGGATGGCTGGTATGGTAGGGGCGCACAGGAATTCCAGGGAAGGTGAGGTGCTGCGGCTCTTTGTGAGGCGCCTTAGCGCGAGCAGGATGCGGAGTCTCCAAAGGGGTTGAGGCGCTGTTGCGCATTTTCAAGGGGCTGAGGCGCTATGCAAGGGTCTCAGCGCGCAGTTGTCCAGGGAATGCTGAGAGCCTTAGCGCAGTTTCGATGAGCTAAGGCGCGTTCAACTCCGGTTTTTTTTTTCGAGTATTCTCTTAATATTATTTTGAACATTTTGCTGTAATTCCGGGTCGATTTCTTTTGGGCCTGTTTGTATTTGGGCTGTCAAGGAGATTTTATTTGTTTTATTTTCAGACTTGTTACAGAGGGGAGGATAGATTATCAACAGGTGGGGATCGAATAACAATTCTAGGGTTCTGGAGGTAGCAGTCAAGGATTACTTTCAGGATTAATTTCAATTTCAGATTTTCTCGTCTTCGATATTGGTTTCAATTTCTTATTCTCGTGCCTTTATTTAATTATTGTTTCATCTTGTTAAATTCATGTTTAATTTCAGATCTATGTTCAATATCAATTCCATGTTAATTATTAATTCAGTCATGAACTAAATCTTTTTCATGGGGTTCCAATAGATTTGATAATGTAACTTTCGTGCTTGATTCATAATTGATTTTGGGTGATTAAATTTAGATAATCTAATTTGGTTGAATTAATTTAAAGATGATTAGCTACCATTTTATTTATTTATTTAACCCTAGATGATTGCGAAAGCGGATTCTAGGGTTTAGATATCGCCAAATTAGCATGGGTTCTTGAATAATTTTATTATTCTTGATTTGTAATATGATTTAAACCATCTCACGTTGCCCCGTGTAATCGTATTGATAACCTAAGCTTAAATCAATTGTATTTCCAGATTGTATAGACATATATAATCTAAATATAAATTGGTGTCTTCTTAAGTTTTATCTATTGTAGAAGTTAAGGGGTTTGATGCGAGTTTACTGAAAGGTAGCTCGTATTATCATCGTGTTATCTGATTAATTATTGAATTTATCACCCGAGTCGATATATTGTGTCAGCCGTTAGTGAAATTGTCGATGAAATTGGAATCCCATGTCTCTCTTGCTATAGATAATTTCTTGTTAATTCACTTTTCGATATTTCTTACTTAGTTGATAATTTTAGAGTAATAAAAACTTGAATTTGGTAAATCGTCAGGCAGTAAAAAGTAATCATACTCTGTTGCATAGCACAGGAATTCCAGGGAAGGTGAGGTGCTGCGGCTCTTTGTGAGGCGCCTTAGCGCGAGCAGGATGCGGAGTCTCCAAAGGGGTTGAGGCGCTGTTGCGCATTTTCAAGGGGCTGAGGCGCTATGCAAGGGTCTCAGCGCGCAGTTGTCCAGGGAATGCTGAGAGCCTTAGCGCAGTTTCGATGAGCTAAGGCGCGTTCAACTCCGGTTTTTTTTTTCGAGTATTCTCTTAATATTATTTTGAACATTTTGCTGTAATTCCGGGTCGATTTCTTTTGGGCCTGTTTGTATTTGGGCTGTCAAGGAGATTTTATTTGTTTTATTTTCAGACTTGTTACAGAGGGGAGGATAGATTATCAACAGGTGGGGATCGAATAACAATTCTAGGGTTCTGGAGGTAGCAGTCAAGGATTACTTTCAGGATTAATTTCAATTTCAGATTTTCTCGTCTTCGATATTGGTTTCAATTTCTTATTCTCGTGCCTTTATTTAATTATTGTTTCATCTTGTTAAATTCATGTTTAATTTCAGATCTATGTTCAATATCAATTCCATGTTAATTATTAATTCAGTCATGAACTAAATCTTTTTCATGGGGTTCCAATAGATTTGATAATGTAACTTTCGTGCTTGATTCATAATTGATTTTGGGTGATTAAATTTAGATAATCTAATTTGGTTGAATTAATTTAAAGATGATTAGCTACCATTTTATTTATTTATTTAACCCTAGATGATTGCGAAAGCGGATTCTAGGGTTTAGATATCGCCAAATTAGCATGGGTTCTTGAATAATTTTATTATTCTTGATTTGTAATATGATTTAAACCATCTCACGTTGCCCCGTGTAATCGTATTGATAACCTAAGCTTAAATCAATTGTATTTCCAGATTGTATAGACATATATAATCTAAATATAAATTGGTGTCTTCTTAAGTTTTATCTATTGTAGAAGTTAAGGGGTTTGATGCGAGTTTACTGAAAGGTAGCTCGTATTATCATCGTGTTATCTGATTAATTATTGAATTTATCACCCGAGTCGATATATTGTGTCAGCCGTTAGTGAAATTGTCGATGAAATTGGAATCCCATGTCTCTCTTGCTATAGATAATTTCTTGTTAATTCACTTTTCGATATTTCTTACTTAGTTGATAATTTTAGAGTAATAAAAACTTGAATTTGGTAAATCGTCAGGCAGTAAAAAGTAATCATACTCTGTTGCATAGGCAATAAATTCACAGTACATCTTGTCCCTGAGGAACGAACTTTTATTTACCACTTGCTATTTGTGACCACGTATACTTGCGTGTTCAGTTGGTCATAACAAAGATTAAAGCGATCAGGAAATGCACAGTACGAGCGAGGTTACCTCCGAATTCGTAGGGTGATAGTGATACCAATGTTACTGCAGGTATCAATAAGGATAAGACTGAGTAAGAGTATAACCCGGATAGTGAGTTGTACGAAAAGTAGCAACGTTGATGGAAAAAGGATACAGTATGAATTGTAGCACTAAAAGATGTGCTGAGGAAGGGTAGAACGACTAAGAATTGACCGGGAAGCTAAAGAGTGAACGACAGGCAAACGACTCTTTGCTTCCTACCTGATTCCGGGACGGAATCTTTTTAAGGAGGGGAGACTGTAAGAACCCCAAATTTTGGATATAATTAAAACTTTTTATTAAGTAATGATAAAATGAGGAACAATGATTCCGACAACAAGGTCACCAGCTCTAATGAATGGTGGTTTCAAAGAACAATGATTGTAATGAATGGATCCTTGAAGGGAAATGAGTACGTGCATAGTATTTCCCGTACGTGCATAGTATTTCCCGTACGTGCATAGTGTTTCCTGTACGTGCATAGTAATTTGGTGGATGAATAGTGATTTTGTAAGTTGGAAAACTTTTCACGCCACCCTATGTACGGGACGTGTTATGGATGTTTCGAAGTCATATTAGTAATACGCGGAGGAAATAAGTGAATGCAGAGACGATCGGAATTCAGAAATTCCAAATTCTTTTTCGGTATAATATTTGACCGGACAGTGGATTAAATATTATTATAATCCTAGAATTGAGATATTAACTTTGAGGATTTGATATTTTGGGATGTTATTATATTTGATTTAAGAATGAAGGTAGGAAACCACTGAGGAGTGGTTATGGCTACAATGTAATAATTGATATTCGGAAAGAATGAATGGAATTCGACTTTATTATTTCTATGTCTTGAAGAATGCTAAAGGGTGACAACATAGGTAAGAATAATCTATCTTCTGAGGGAATAAGATATGGCAACTTCAAGCAAGAGAATACCCTCATGTCATCCAGATCGATAACGATTAATCCAGTAGTTCCGTAAAAAGGTTGAGGAACGATCGAAAGAGAATACGGACAATTGTACCACCCCAAGAGAACAAGTAAAGAATACAGAATGAATAGTGTTGTGGTGGGAGTATATAATAATATGAGACGACACTATATAGAAGTATTCGGAACGGATTTCCGAGTTCGTATTAGTGATCCAGGGGGAAAATAAGTGTATGTAAAAGCTGTCGGATTCTGAAAAACCGTACTTTTATTTTCTCCAAGAGTTCCCTGGACACTGATAGCCTTAAGTATTTAACGAATGGATTTAAGGAATATAAATTGGAAAGATAGAATGAAAGATGGAGAATGAAAGTATTAATATTAAAGAGGATTCCCGGTAAACCCTAATTAAAAATCCGTGAAATATTCTCACGATCGATCAATCGAAACGGGTAATAACCGGACACAGAAACAAGCAGAGGAAGCAAGAATCTTGTGCAAGCTACTAGTATAAATATCTAGTAACTAAACTAGAAGCATGGAACTAGCACCTTAGAGGAAGAACTAAGTACTTAGCAAGTAACTACCTAGTTAAGCTCTAACCACCATAAAACCAACACATGTCTTGCCATTTCATCATCCAACACCTCACCACTTTGATAAAGAGACTTTTGCAAGATATTATGTTGCTAGTGGATGAGAGTGGATGAGATTAAAACACCAAAAAGCAAGCCAACCAAGCAAAACTCTCCTCCCCCTTGCAAAGCTCCATTCGACCTTAACCATAATTCAAGAATCAAAGTCCAAGCTCCCACCATTGTTTGATCTCCAAAAATTTATCATAGATCCTATATTTCATAGAAATGATACCCTAAAAATCTTAGCCTCAAACACCACTTTTTCCATTTTCAAAAAAATCAAGAAAGTGGAGGATGAATAGTAACCTCAAGAACAAAATTCTTGAATCTTGATTTTGGTTGATGATCCAAGCTTCATGGAGGCTATACAAGGACTATACAAGGCTTAATAAGTGCATACATACCTCAAGGAAGGTATAAACTTCAAGAACCCTAGTCTTTGATTTGAGTTTTAATGGAGTTTTGGATAAATTTTGGTGATAATGTTGTTATAAGCATGTTTACATGATTATGTAGTTAGTTTGTTTGATTTAAGAGATGTGATGAATATGATGATATAATATGATGTTCCTGGACTTATGAGATTATTATTATGAATGTAAGATGATTGGTATGCCCGGTGTGGCTTGGGTTGTTGATTACAATTTATGGAACGTTCGATTTACAGCCGTTATAATGCCCGATTTTGCACTACCATGTTTTGTATACCATTTTCCATGTTGAACCCCTACTGTCCAGAGACCTTAACTGCCATGATAGGATAGGTAATGTTCTAAGCTTCGTTTTGATATAAAGATCACGTGAAACGGACTTACGGTTTAGGAGTTACGGCCGGATTACTAAAAGTAGTTCGAATCCGTAAACGAAAGTTCGTAACCGAAATTGAACCCTCGTAAGCTATGTAACGTCATGGCGAATCTTGGTAAATAAATACTAGAGGTAAAAAGGAAGGCGTGAAAGAAAACCGTATGTCAAAAGGATCATTTTTTGATTTATTAAAAATGTTCGAGTCAAGGTTAAACGCGAACGAACCCCTAAAAGACGACTCTTTTATAACTTCGGTAAAACACTTAGAAAACGGGCGATAAAACTCGGAGTATAATATTGGTTCGTGACGATCGACTTTAGAACTCATATGACTTAAGTATGTCCCAAGTATAAGTACAATGACATGTCGTAGTAACGAACGAATGTCGGGTCGGATCAGTGATAAAAGTAATCCACTAAAAGGGGTATAACGAGATAACTCGAGAACGTGTTTCGAATTAAGTATAACTTAACTTTTAATGTGTTAAGTGATTAATCCCGAATGCCTTGGCTATTTATAGATCACCAAGCTGAACCAGGACCCGCTACCACTACCCCTTACCGTACTCGACTACCAGGCAAGTTTCAATTCCCTTCTTTTAGGCTGTTGTTGTGATTGAATAAATATATATATATGATTGCTGATATACATATGCCATTGCATGCATGCCTACTTTCAAGTTGAATTGATATACTTGTTCCCTGAATGTTATTGTTGGCTTATAAGCTAGATAGTTATATATCAGTTATAAGCCGGTTATTGTAAGACCCTCATAGAAGGGCGTATACCTCTCATTAATCAAATATAGACCGGGAGTCAATATTTCTTGATATATCGAGATTACCTCGGGAGAAAATATTTAAGTAAATATTTTCTATTATTTGGGCGACGAATATTATTTGAATATTCGTTCGAGACTAATTATTTTAACGATTCCTTACTTCAAATAATTATTTGAATTTAACTATTCAACGAATAATATTTCTCAATATTCATTCAGAGTCGAATTGATTATCGACTATTATCTCGAATATTCTTCTAAAGATGAGACTACTAAATGAATATTATTTGGATATTCTTTTAGAATATTATTTTATTAAATAAATATTACGTTTGAATATTCATTTAAGATATTGAATACTTGATGAATATTATTTTAATATTCATCTGAAGCTTGATTTAATTATCGAATATTATCTCGAATATTCCTTAAGGCTTGGATTACTAAATGAATATTACTTGATATTCATTTAGGATATTATTCACTGAATAAATATTACTTTTGAATATTCATTTAAATTCCTAATTAATTATGAATATTACCTTAAATATTCTTTTCAGGTCTTATTAATTAATGAATATTGTTTTGAGTATTCATTTAAATATTTATTTATTCAATAAATATTCTCCTGATATTTCTTCAGGGATTATTTTGAGAAATACTCTGATTAAAGATATTCTTTCATATTCCCAATTATTCTTTAAATATTTTAACTCAATAAATATTCTCTGAATATTTATTCCATACTTAGTATAACCTTGATAAGGTTTATCTTCTTCGATTATTACAGAAAATATCTCGGAGTCATATTATTATTAATCTTATATCAAGAAAGGTTCTCAGACATCATTCTTCTTTGAGTCTACCTCCTTAATAATAAGGGAACCTTACTTGGAAAATGTTATTTATCTTGTCGACTTCCCGGTCATAAAGTATTCCCTTCACCCGCAACTCGGGTGCTGTTGACTTATTAAGTCGTTGCTTACCTTCTCATCTTTCGAGGGGTAAGATTACTGGAACAAGTTGATATCCGTTACCAAGTAATAGCTTGGGAGTTATTGGTAAATTTTCCTTTCCAACTAGATACGACTACTTTGTGGAGTCTTATCAACAAGTATTATACTTGGGGAAAGGGGGATGAACGTTACATTCAGAATCATGAATTCTATTTGAACTAGGAGTCGTGTAAGAGGCCGAGTAGCGCCGGTCCATCCCCTTGGCCCAACCGTTGGCCGGGGAGAGCTAGCAAGGCGGTATACAAGTAAAGCCGTCAGTTCTTCCTTCTACCGGTAGTAAATCTAAATTGAGCTGTACGATCTCGACTGATCATCAAGATTGGAACAGCGGGCGCGGTGAATACTCCATCATTGGTTCATCATCCAAATTTATTTATTTCCTGCAACATGATTACTGTTGGCAGAGTTGGAAAAGGGTCATAACTGGAATTGCAACCTTTTCTTGCAAGTTCCTCTTCTTAATAATAATAAGAATATCTCGCTTACTTTGATGTAGCAGATATTTCAACAAACAAATACTTAAGTTACCTTGTAACTTCATCGTTCATATTATACTGGCATCATTTCCGTAAATGCATGGCATATGGTTTGAAAGATACTTTTGAGCTGTTATACATTATCGTTCAGTTATATATTATTGTTGGTGGGCTATTGCTCACCCTTGCTTTATTATTATATCACAACAATAGCTAGACCAGATGACTCGCACAAGGCGCACTCGACGCGGGCGAGGACGATGAGACTACCAGAGCTGAAGAAGAAGCTATTGGTAGGGTATATTTATACTTTCAGTACCAAGAATATGGTCTAGTATGACTTATGTAAATGGATGGCAAAGAGTATGTATTTATATTGAAATTCTTTTGGATTGTAAGAACTCATATTGTGATTAATAAAAATTTGATTGTTACTCTGATTTCATCTCTGGGACTATAACGGGTGTGTTTTATATTGTTGTGTTGGGTTATAGAGACGTAATTTATTTTATGTTAAGGAAAGTTCAATTGTTGTGGACAGAATTGGAAACCGTAACCACCGGATCCCGGAACCCGGATCTGGGGGTGTTACAAGGCATGTCATTACACTTACACTTGGTAAGTTCTTAAGGTCGGCCGTTTACCAACAAAGATTATACCTCGAGATTTTTTGTCCAATTTCTAAGTTATAACCAAGTATACCTCAAAGGGGATCATTCGCACTTAACCTCAATTCGAACATTTTTATAAAATCGAAAAACGATTCGTTTGACATGAGGTTTTCACTCTCACCTTCCTTATGATCTCTAGTATTTAATTCCCAAGATTCGCCACTGAATTATTCATGTTAAGGAGGTTCAATTTCAGTTACGAACTCGCACTTATGGTTTCGAACTACTTTCACTAAATCGACTATAAGTCCTAAATCGTAAGTCCGTTTGCTTCGATTCTCATGCCAAAACGATCTATGACTCGAGATCTACAAGGGTAGGTCATATATTCATTAAGGTCAGAGAATTATGGCTACTGTCATGCACGAATTCTAAGGGTTAGCGAAATTTCGGCATTACGACTACTATGTTTACACGTTTTCCCAAATTTATAACAACCAAGCTTCTCATCAATTATAACCCATCATATGTCAAGAACACCTCAACTCATCAAGAACTTGAATCATGACTTAATAACTACTAAGAATAACTATATAATCATGTAAACTTGCTTATAACAACATCATCACCAAAACTCATCAAAAACTCCATTAATACTCAAAACAAAGACTAGGGTTCTTGAAGTTTATACCTTCCTTGGAGTGTGTATGAGCCTTGCTAACTTTGATTAGTCCTTGTATATCCTTAATATAGCTTAGATCAACCAAAGAAAACAAGAAATCAAAATTAGTTTCTTGAAATCACTATTCACCCTCAACCTTCTTGATTTTATATCTCAGGAATGGAATGGAATTTGAAGCTAAGATTCATAGGATATCTTAGTTATGAATTATGGAACATACCTAATTAATCTTGAGGTGACTACCAACATTCCTCTAATCAAACTAGGATTAATCCAGTAAACACTAGACTAATCCTCCAAAATGACACCACTGAGGTGACTATAGTCTGATTAGTGACTAAGATCTACTAACTACAGATCATGGCAATCCTGATCTATTGATATCCCTCAGCTGAACCATAGCAGACGTAATAACCTGGTCTACCTCATCTCTCCACTCTGGTGCCCCTCTCCCTGTTGTCAACTCCCTAATGCGAGCAAGTGATCGCATCTCTACGCTGATCAGTCCTACAGATATCCCCTCCGGAATCTGGGCTGTCCTGCCCGAAGGTCCAGCCAACCTCTGCAACAACATATCCACCATACGGCGGGCATCTCCTGCTGGTGGGTGGGCCTCTGGTGGGGGTGCCTCTACGGGTGAGGGTGGAGCTACAGGTGGGGGTGGATCATCAAATGGGGCTGGAGCTGCCTCTGAATCCTCCGAAGGATCTGAATCCTCCAAAGGGTCTACCTCCTCCTCAGGGTCGTCCAATTGGTCTGGACTCGGCGCCAGTAATGGCACTGGAGCAGGTGGAACAGGAATCATCTGAATATCTCTAAATACCGGCTGCTCCTCTACCTCAGTCTCAATCCTAGGACGTCTAGGTGCTGGAACATCCTCCTCCGGAACCTCTAGCCTCACCCTAGAGGGACCTGCCTCATCCGACCCGACTGCTGGTCTCTGTCCCCTCACATATGGCACTACTGCCATAGCATCCCTATACTGCTGTCTATGTCCGACTCGGACTCTCCTCCTCAAACCTGCTACGACATGCGAGGGAATCTCAATACCGCGCTCCTCTAACTGTACAGCCTCCTCCTCTGTAATACCTCGCCACCCATCGTGACTCGCCTCACCAGTCCGCTCCTCCTCCTATAATAAAACATAACTCTTATTAGTAATAATATATAAAATCTTAATCTTTACTTCGGATCAGTACTATATCCGATAGACCGACCTTGAACTCGATATGAGTTCACGCATTATATTATATATATATATATATATATATATATATATATATATATATATATATATATATATATATATATATATATATATATATATATCTTTGCCTTATTAACACTCTTGTTCCTGAGCAGTATGACTCTGAGCTCTGATACCATTTCTGTGACACCCCTAGTTCCGGGGTCAGGGATCCAGGTCATCACAGTCCAATTTCCATTTAAACATATTATACTCTTGATACTTGAATAATTTAATGACATTATATACGTACACTATTGACCCCACACTTATAACAACACACACCAGTCATATGCTCAGAGAACAGCATCCATCATTAAAAACAGTTAAAGTAAAGTTATTATTATAAACCCAGAATATTTAAGTAGCATTGCTGAAAATACTTCTACAGGAAGCATATCAACAACCAAAATATATTACAACAATCTTCTGATTTAACTTACACACATCTACTCATACCCTGAATATATATATATATATATGAGCTACCTCAGGAATAGGCGACAGATCCCTATCATATATCCCTGCCCTTACTCGCTTCCGGGATGTGGTGCGACGTATCGGCGGCATCTGCTATAGCTGTTATATAAAAATAGGCAAGAGTGAGCTAAAATAGCTCAGCAAGATAACATTTTAAAAACCCGGTTTGAAATAAAACAATTTATAACAGAAAACTTTGAAAATATGTGTTATGTATTTAACGAACATTGCTCAATAAAAATATAAATGATGAATTTACAAGGTAAGTGAAGAAAACATTTCCCATAAGCATTTATATCTTTTTTGCGCAGCAATACATCAAAATAAACTTGCTTATTATTCATTATGAAATCACTTCCCTTTTTATGAAAATATAATATCAGTTTCTCTTCAACTCCCTTAATACCATTCATTGTTCCATATCATTTCCTTCCTTTCAAAAATATTAAGGAAATCAAATTGTTACCAATTTCTTTTAAGAATTTAGGGGATCTTCACCATAGCCAGATACGACAGGACGATGATCAATCGCCCTATACGTACCTGTTCCTATTTACTACTAGTAGAAGGAATGATCCTCTCCGGTCATCATCCCTGGAGGAAAGTTCTCCACAATCCCCCCTCGGCAACACATGGGCCGGAATAAAATATTGCAAGCTGGACTGCATTGAACTCAGCCCAAAGATAGAATCCCCATTATCAAGTTGTTATTCTGAAAATTTCCTTTCGTAATTCCATTTTCCAAATTACCCCATTTTATCCATAAAGTACCTTGCATTAATCATGTTCATAAATAATTTTCAGAAAATCAGGAAACATGTCCCTTGCCAAATTGATAATATGAAATCATGTATACATATATATATTTTTCAACAAAATCATTTTCCAGGAATTTTATAATTTATTAAAGTAAAAATAAAAGAACTCTTGCCTAGAAGGGTCGTAGGGGTAACGTGTGTCTGATCAGTCCGGTGATCTATAAACAATCCAAAATTATTCAAGGTTAATCACTTAACATTTTTGAAAAGTCAAGTATATACTTTACTTAGGTTAAACTCATTTTCAAGTTAACTCATTAAACATCCCCCTAACAAAACCCTTATTAACATCATTATAACCGACACTGGCTCGATATCAAAGCATTGCATGGTACTTATGCTTGGGGTACTTAAGTCATATAAGTCCTAGTGTCTATCATTTACTAGAAAAAATTACACCTCGCGAGTTATTGACCGTTTTCTAAGTGATTTTCCAATCTTATTACTAAGTGCTCTCTTAAGGGATCCATTCGCACCTAACTTAGATTCGAACATTTTTATAAAATTGAAAAATGATCGTTTTTACAAGAGGTCTTCTCTCACACCTTCCTTATGATCTCTAATATTGAATTACCAAGATTTTCCACTGAATTACATATTTTACAGAGGTTCAATTGCATTTACGAACTCGCACTTATGCTCCCGAACTACTTTTACTATTTTGGTCGTTCCTCCTAAACCGTTCATCAGATTTTTACGTACTTTATATCAAAACGAGCTATGAACCAAGATCTATCTTACCATGGCCATTTGGTATGTCCTACTGACCTTAACAGATTCGAGAATTTCTGTCTTTTACAAGTGGTTTCTGTTTTAATGAAAATCGGGCATTGTAAGGGCTATACTTTCATACTTTCCAAAATTTTCACCCCTCCAACTCATCAATCCATACACCATGTGGACATCATACCAGCCATGGGTTCCAACATAAAGCACTTCCATAAACAATCAAAACAGTACTAAACATTTACATAACCATGATTTCACACTTAATACAAACTTAACTCAAAAACCAATCATTATAAACTCAAGATTCAAACTAGGGTTTTCAAGTGGTATACCTTTCTTGATGTTGTACAAGCCTTACTAAACCTTGTATGATCCTTGTATAGCCTTATAGTAGCTTTAATCATCCAAAGAAAACAAGAAATCCAAGTTAGTAATTCTGAGTCACTATACACTAGCTGAAAGAACTGGAAAAATGAGGTTCTTACCTTGCTTTTCTGGATGAGGCTCCTAAAGAAGAGTTGTAGAGTATCTCAATACCTTTCCAACAAGCTATAGAACACAAAATTATAGTGAGAAATGAGGGAGCTATGCTCAAATTACCGAGCTGTGTTCTGTTTTGGCAGAATGGAGTTTCTTGGTTTGTTTTTGTATATCTATCTCTTAATCCCTTGTATTATTGTTATATACCTAGAAGCATCTCTTTTAATGTGTTGTTTACTTGCCATTGGTCCAAATGTCAACACCATATTAAGCAACTCCATTTTGTAAAAGTGCAACTAAGCCATTCTTTTATTAGTTGACTTACACTTAAGTCATTTGATTTCTCCTTTTGTATCTCGTTAATAAAATGAACACGTTACGACTTATAAGTAGCATTCCATTACTTTATCGTGACACAATTTCTCAACTCCATATTATATCCCTTGTTCCTTCAGTATCTTGGAAATTTCGGGAAAAGTAAAACTGCTATTTTTCAAATTCTGATAACTTTTACATACACTATTTTTCCCATTGGATCATAATACGAACTCAGAAATCCGTTCCGGGTACTTCTATATAGTGTCATCTAATAATATTCTAGTTTCCACCAAAAACACAATTCATCAATTATTTTTTCTTATTCCTTATATATTGTAAAAATGTCCTTGTCCCCTTTCTAGCGTTCCTTAACTTTTTCACAGAACCACTGGACTAATAATAAATATCGATTTGGATGACATGAGAATATTCTTCCTCCTTGGAATTACCATATCTTACTTCCCTGGGAGATAGATTATTCTAATCTAGGTTATCAACCAATCGTATTGCATATAAACATTTGAATCCAAGTCCATTAAATATTCGTTCATTAGAATGACTGTTACACTTATATTTCATTACATAATAAAAGTTTTAATTCTACCAAAAATATGAGGTCTTACAGTCTCCCCCCTTAAAAGGATTCCGTCCCGGAATCAGTCTGTAAAGAGATGGGGATACTTTTCCAGCATTTCGCTCTCTAGTTCCCAAGTTGATTCTTCCATATTATGGTTCTGCCACAAAACTCTGACTAGCTTGACAACCTTGTTTCGGAGCACTTGTTCTTTTCGATCTATGATTTCCACAGGTTTCTCCACATAGGTTAGGTCTGGTTGTATGTCTACGTGTTCATATTCCACGATATGCTTAGCGTCCAGATTATATTTTCTCAACATCGAAACATGAAACACGTTGTGCACTTGTTGCAAGTTTGGAGGTAATGCAAGTTCGTAAGCTAGGTCTTCGATGCGTCTTAAGATCTCAAATGGTCCAATGTATCTTGGACTCAGTTTTCCTTTCTTTCCAAACCTCATCAACCCTTTCCAAGGAGATACCTTTAAGAATACTAGGTCTCCCACTTCATAATCCTTATCCTTCCGAGCTAAATCTGCATACTTCTTTTGTCGATTTTGGGCTGCTACCAGCCGTCCTCTGATCAAGTCTACTGCATCTTTAGTCCGTTAAACCACTTCGGGCCCGAGCATCTTTCGCTCTCCAACTTCATCCCAGTATAAGGGAGATCTGCATTTCCTTCCATAAAGGGCCTCGTAGGGTGGCATCCCTATGCTTGAATGAAAGCTATTGTTGTATGAGAATTCAATCAATGGCAAGTGGTCATCCCAATTTCCTTTAAAGTCTATAGCACAGACTCTCAACATATCTTCCAATGTTTGAATGGTCCTTCCTCTTTGCCCGTTTGTCTGAGGGTGATAGGCGGTACGCATGTTCAGTCTGGTTCCTACACATTCTAGAAAGCTCCTTCAAAATCTGGAGTTGAATCTTGGATCTCGATCAGATACTATGCTCACTGGAACTCCATGTCGCGCTATGATCTCTTTTAAGTAGATATCTACTAATCTGTCGACCGTGTATCTTTCATTGATCGGAAGAAAGTGAGCTGACTTCGTTAGTCGGTCTATAATTACCCATATGGCGTCATGACTGGCTTTGGTTCTGGGTAAACCTACTACGAAATCCATGGCTATGTGTTCCCATTTCCATTCGGGGATTTCTAAAGGGTGTAAAAGTCTACTGGGTCTCTGATGTTCCGCTTTTACTCGTTGACATGTCAAGCATTTGCTTACCCACTCAGTTACATCCTTTTTCATGTTGGGCCACTAGTAATACTCTTTCAAATCTCTGTACATCTTGGTGCTACCGGGATGCACCGAGTACTTCAAGTTATGTCCTTCATATAGAATTTCGTCCTTTAGCTCCTTCACATTTGGGATCCATATCCTTGATGTGTACCTCATGATCCCTTCTTTATCTCTTTCACACTTAATTTCTTCCCCAGTCATTATCTCTTCCTTCGAGTTCTTTTCTTCCTCCATTATTCGTTCTTGACATAGTCTAATCTTTTCTAACAATGGGGGTTGGATTCGAATTTCCATCAACCTTTCTTGACCATCTCCTGGTATCCTTACCTCGATTTCCAACTTCTCGAAGTCTCTTATTAACTCTTCTTCTGAAGTTATCATTTTGAGTTTCTCTTTCCTACTAAGGGCGTTAGCCACCACATTAGCTTTTCCCGGATGATAACGAATCTCACAATCATAATCCTTGATTAGCTCCAACCACCTTCTCTAGCGCATGTTAAGCTCCTTCTGGGTAAAGATATACTTAAGGCTCTTATGGTTAGTATAAATCTCACACTTCTCTCCATACAAATAATGTCTCCAGATTTTCAGTGCAAATACCATGGCAGCCAACTCCAGGTCATGTGTAGGGTACTCTAACTCATACTCCTTCAATTGTCTTGATGCATATGCAACCACCTTGTCGTGTTGCATAAGCACACAACCTAAGCCCTTATGAGATGCGTCACTGAAAATTACAAAGTTCCCTTTTTCATCTGGTAAGGTTAGTACTGGTGCTGTCATTAATCTTTTCTTTAACTCCTGGAAACTCTCCTCACACTTATCTGTCCACAAAAACTTCTCAGTTTTATGAGTGAGTCGGGTTAATGGTGCCGTTATTTTGGAGAAATCCTGCACAAACCTCCTATAATATCCAGCCAATCCCACAAAACTTCTTACTTCCGTTGGAGTCTTTGGTCTTTCCCAATTTGAAATTGCTTCTACCTTTGCGGGATCAACTAACACTCCTTCCTTACTTATCACATGTCCTAGAAACTGGGCTTCTCGCAACCAGAATTCACACTTCGAAAATTTAACGTACAGCCGCTCTTGCCTCAAGGTTTCTAAGACTATCCTCAAATGCTCCTCATGTTCTTTCTGAGTCCTTAAATAAACCAATATATCATAAATGAAGACTATAACAAACTTATCCATATATTTCTTGAAGATCCTATTCATTAAGTCCATGAAAGCTGCCGGCGCATTAGTTAAACCGAAAGACATCACCAAGAACTCATAATGCCCATAACGTGTGCAGAATGCCGTCTTGGGAATATCCTCAGGTTTAATCTTTAGTTGGTGATATCCGGATCTTAATTCTATTTTTGAAAAGTACTTGGCACCCTTCAATGGTCGAACAAATCATCTATCCTCGGTAATGGATATTCATTCTTGATCGTCAACTTGTTCAGCCCTCTATAATCTATGCACAGCCTCATACTCCCGTCCTTCTTCTTGACAAATAAAACAGGTGCTCACCACGGAGATACACTAGGTCGAATAAAGCCCTTATCAAGAAGTTCTTGCAATTGGGAGGTTAATTCTTTTAGCTCAATCAGGGCTAGCCTATACGGGGCTTTTAAAACTGGTGCTGCTCCTGGCACCAAGTCTATAGCGAACTCTATCTCCCTATCAGGTGGCAATCCAGGAAGATCTTCTAGGAATACATCCGCAAACTCATTAACTATAGGAATCCTACTTAGGTCAGGTGCTTTCTTAGTGGCATCTATCACATAAGCTAAGTACGACTCACATCATTGGCGTATCAATCTTTTAGCTTGTATGCTAGTCAGAAATTGTTTACTTTGTCTTTTCCCTTTGAACACCAACTTTTTACCTTCAGGTAACTTTATCCTTACTTTATTTCCCTTGTAGTCAATATTAGCTTCATTCTTTGATAACCAATCCATTCTTAAGATAACATCAAACTCTCCTAATTTTAGAGGAATCAAATCTACTTGAAGTTGACATCCTTCGAATTCTAGGTCACAGTTTGGATATACTTGTTTAACTGGAATGAATTTCTGATTAGTTATCTCTACCCGTAAGGGTTCTTGTAATAATTCTGTCTTAAGTTTCAATTTACTAGCAAAGTCTTGGGATATAAAAGATTTGGTCGCTCCCGAGTCGAATAAAACATTTGCGCTTAAGGAGTTGAGTTGGAGCGTACCTGCAATCACATCTGGATGCCACACTGCGTCCCTCAATGTCATATTAAATGTTCTGGCAGTAGGAGGTCTATTCGAAGCACTACCACTTTGCCTTGTTGCAGATGAACCACCAGAACGGCAATCTCTAGCCATGTGTCCCAATTTTCCACATTGAAAACATTTGAGGTCTCTCTTGGCATTAGTGTTAGTTTTTTGACATTTGTCGGAATAGTGCCCTTTCTGTCCACACTTGTGACAAGTTATTCCAAGCAGTCTACAGACGCCCGTGTGCTTCCTACCACAAGTATTACAATCAGGTAGAGGTTGCCTTGATTGATTAGGCTGAGATGCTCCTGATGGTTTACTTCCCTGATTAACTGTCTCACTTTGACTTCTATTAAATCCTGGATTCCTTGCAGTTTGAGACCCCTGTCCTTTACTGAATTTGCTAGGAAAATTCCTTCCACTTGAACTTCATTTCTGACTTTCAGCTTTCCTTTTCTTATTCTCTCGGCCTCTTTGCACTTGTTCGCTTCCTGCCTCTATTATCGATGCCTTCTGAACTATCGCGGCATAATCAGTTAATTCAAAGGCTGCCACTCGAGTCTGTATCCATGGTTTCAACCCTAACTGAAATCTTCTTGCTCGCTTCTCTTCGGAATTTACGAAATCCAGTACAAACCTAGACAGTTCCGTAAACTTAGATTCATATTCAGCCACTGATAGGTTATTCTGCTTTAACTCCAGAAATTTTGTCTCCATTTGGTTTTCCAGATATTTGGGTGAATACTTGTCTAGAAACATCTTGGTAAATCTCTCTCAAGTTATTACTCCTGCTCCTTCTAAGTTCCTTTTTGCCTCCCACCAATAATTAGCTTCTCGTTTTAGGAGATAGGCAGCAAAGATTGTTTTCTGACCCTCATCTACATTCAGCATTTCAAAAGCTTTCTCCATCTCTTTCAGCCATGCCCTGGCTGCAACTGGATCGACCGTTCCTTCAAATTCAGGGGGTTTCAATGACTTAAAAGCACGGAATGAATTGGCTACTGGATTAGGTGGAACTGGTGGTGGTTGTGGGTTCTGATGCATAGCTAAATTCTGCCTCAATATGTCCATAAATTGATTTAAGGGATCTCCTCCCTGGTCCCCTTCTTGGTCAGCAAATTCATATTCTTCTTCTTCATAATCTGATTCATCAATAGCCCGTTCATTCTGTCTAATATTCTCTACGGTATGGTTGCTGTGACGCCCCCAGATCCGGGGTCGGAGATCTAGGCGCTCACAGTCCATTTTCCATTAATAACATACCTGTTCTTGCACACAATATAAATAACACAGCCATCGACCCCACAATAAACTCACACCACACTCACACACACAGGTTAGAGCCTCAGAAACGTCACACATTGATTAAACAGTAATAAAGTTATCAGAGTTATTACAGACCGAATTAAATAGTATTTATGCTACCAGCAACACTTCGATATGAAGCGAAGTTGGTGGCTTGAAAGTTTGTTACGATACACTGCCTTGCACAGGTCATGCTGATAAATAAAACGTACTAACAAAAGCTGCCAACCAATCCGGCTAATGGGGCCTACCGGTGGAATCTCAAGTGGTGGCTCGGGTCTAGTCACCTGCTTTCGAACAGTCTGCCTGGGTCTTGCCATTCCGCTTAGCTGTTGTGTTTGTAAAATTTGAAAACAAGCAAGAGTGAGCAACTATAGCTCAGCAAGAAATATATATATAAGATAGGCAATATAACATCTCATATGATTGGCAGTTGATATATTTGTTTGTATCAATCAGTTATAAAATCACTTGTCATAGTCGATAAATCTCGGAGGTGCAACAATATGTGCCCTTGTTTTCAAAATAAACTTGCAGTTCTAGATACTGCATTGAATCAACATCTTTCTCATCAAAATAGAACACTATCAGCAACTTGGCACAAAAGCCTAAGAAGCAGTGTCAAAGCATTTTTCCAAAATGGAGGAATGGGACTTAAAGAAAACATAAAAACCTGACGAGGATTGACGATGATCAGTCGCCACATCCAAGTCCAATAATCCGCGGGTCTTCTCTACCGGTAGAAGGATAGAAACTACATCCGTAACTATCCCTCGGGTGAAAACTACATCCGTAATCACCCTCGATGAAAACTACATCCGTAATCATCCTTCGGCAACACCTGGGCCGGAATAATAAGTGATGGACCGCCTGGCTCACGGCCGCTTACACATCCCGGGAATCGTTCGTCAACGGTTCCCACACCTGCCAGAGTCCCTTTTTCTTTTCTTTTAAAACTTGATTTTGATTGAAAACAGAGTAGTTGAGGTCCGACATCAGTCGACCAATGATTCTTGAAATCATACAAGAGGCAGAATCTGACCGGGGGTTTTCGAAAATGTTTTGAGTTCGAAAGAGTTCGAGCTTGAAAGTATTAAAAAGTATCTTGGATTAACTTTGTCTTTAAATAATGAACAGTAATTAATAAATAATATTTTAAGATTTAATATTAATAAATAATAAAATAATTATTCGATAAAATAAACTTTTAATCCAAGATAGGGTTTCGAGTATTTACGAAGATATAACAATAGTTATTTGAATATACGATACCACCCGAATGACCCTTCGGGTTTTCACAATATAGATACGATATAATAATATACCGCTCCCCGATCAATAGTATATACGGACCGCTACGACCTCTATTGCTAGAGTCGTTGTCCGAAGAAAACATTTCAATCTAAGTTCAAGGGGTAAAAGCATACATGTACTTGTTCAATCTCAATTGCATCAATACTTCGATAAACATAGCATTTGGTATAATTTGAAAACTACAAACACAACAGTGAAAATCCTTGTATAGGGATAAGTTTTGAAAAGTAAACTTGCCTTGGTTTGGTTGGGGTGGTCGAGCGTGCGGATTCGAACGATCTATACATAAACAATAATCGTTCGTTAGTACCTTAACAATTTCTCTTTAATTACGGGGTTTTAAGGGGGTACGAAATTAACTTAACGACTTCGTCTTATGACTCCCTAGCCCCACTATAGGTCCATGTCATCACTCGTTTACGCTCGTCACTTACTCGACTTAATTTAGTTACCACGTTCGAATCATAACCACTAACCCTAGAATAATGTTCCACTAATCGACTTTTTCCATTGCGCGAATTTTACTCTAGCATTTTTATAAAATCCAAAAATTCATATTTTAATCCAATTCCTTTTGGGTGGTCTTCACCACTGCATTACCTACATTCTCAAATTTTTCCATGATCCCAAATATATTTTAAGGTGTTTAAACAAGGTTCACAAGGGGGTCACTTAATGCAGTCCATAGTCCAGAAACAAAATTCACTCCTCCGGCCATAACTAAAAATCCACACATCACCTAGCTATGAACCTTACATTTCCAGAAACTACATTCAATTATCTTTCCAAAAATATAAGGTAGGACATCAGGGGACATCATTTGGGGGTTCAAAATCGTGCTACAATACAGATCAAAGTTCCTGGACAAACTCAGCAAGCTCAAACTACTTAGATCAACCATTTTTCATACTTCCATAACATAATCACCACTTAATACACTTAGATCATGGTTCATAACACTCATGGAGATATATATATTAACCATAGTCATAAAAATCACAATCTCAACATCAAAACTCAAGATCCATGCTATCCAATACATATACATCCAAGATAAGTCCTAAAACACATGGATCTACTACCATACTATATGAACAATACATAACCAAGGGGGGTTTGAGATTTTATACCTTCTTGAGCTCCTAGAGGCCTTGAAAAATCTTTACACAACTCAAAAACACCTTAGATGGCCTCCTACAACACTTACAATGCAAGATCTAAATGAAAAACAACTTGGTTACCATTTACCAAAACTTGAATAATTTGTAACTTGAAAATGGTTCGATAGAATGGAGTGAAATTGCTAGCATACCTTGCCTATATGATGTAGATGACCTAGGAATTATGGCAAGATTTATGAGTGATGGGAGAGGGGAGAAGAAGAAATTTTCTTCTCCTTGGAAGTCTTGGCCGAGAGCAACAAAGGGGGGGGGGGAAGAGAAAAAGTTTTTGTTTTGTTTTTGGTGTTTGTGTTATGTTTGGTAAATAATTGATGGTAATAGGTTGGGTGATACATATCACATGTAAGCATGGTGGTGTACTAGCAAGCATGGGCTCTTGTACTATGTGTCCCCTTTTTTGAAAAAGTAACCAACTAGATACTATTCATCTTCCAATGGCCAACTAACTTGTTTGATTTCTAACCACTTGGTTGCATGGGCTTGCATGCAATACTACTCCTTGTATTATTATTCTTCCACCAATGCTTATTATTAACTCTTTAATTCGTATCGTATCTTAATTATTCTCTCGTAATAATATTTCGTCGCGTAGAGATTTCCCATATAATTCCTTAAGTACTAATTGTGTAAATTCCTCGAATGTCCATAATTCCTCGTCATAATTCTTAATAAATCCTTTAATACTCTAACCATTCTCAAATCCTAAGTTTTATAAATATTACTAACAATAAGACTCTTGCCTTCACAATCTCTCTGTATATCTTACATAATAAATGCAACAACGTAGTTTCTCAGACAATCAATTCTATTAATCAACAGGGATGACTAGAAAGGTTCCATAATGATAATGTCACAAGATATTAAATAAAAGGAAATATTACCAAAAATTAGGGTTCTTACAACCTCCCCTCCTTAAAAGGATTCCGTCCCGGAATCAGGTTGAAAACAGTTGGGGGTGCTTTTCACGCATCACGCTCTCTAGTTCCCATGTTAATTCTTCGACATTCTAATTCCTCCACAAAACTCTCACTAACTTGACAACCTTGTTCCTCAGCACCTGTTCTTTTCTATCCATGATTTCTACAGGTTGCTCGACATATGTTAAGTCTGGTTGCAGATCCACTTGATCATGTTCTATCACATGTCGGAAGTCGGTATGGTATGGTCGTAGCGTGGACACATGGAACACATTATGTACTTGCTGTAAGCTCGGGGGTAGAGCCAATTCATAGGCTAACTTCCCAACTCGTTTCAAGATCTCAAAAGGTCCAATAAATCTCGGGCTTAGTTTTCCCTTCTTACCAAATCTCATCAATCCCTTCCACGGCGATACCTTCAACATCACAAACTCTCCTACCTCATATTCTTTGTCCTTACGGGTCTGGTCCGTATACTTCTTCTGTCTGTCTTGTGCCGCTACCAGCCGTCCTCTTATGAGCTCGATAGTTTCTCTTGTCTGTTGGACCAGTTCAGGCCCTAAAATCTTCCGCTCTCCAACTTCTTCCCAACACAAGGGAGACCGACATCTCCGTCCGTATAAAGCTTCATATGGGGGCATGCCTATACTCGCATGGTAACTGTTGTTGTAGGAAAATTCGATCAACGGCAAGTGGTCATCCCAACTTCCCTTAAAATCAATGGCACATACCCTCAACATGTGCTCGATGGTCTGGATGGTTCTCTCACTCTGTCCGTCTATTTGGGGATGGTATGCAGTACTCATGTTTAACTTGGTCCCCACACAATCCTGAAAGCTTCTCCAGAACCTGGAGTTGAATCTTGGGTCTCTATCTGATACAATGCTCACAAGAACCCCATGTCTAACCACAATCTCCTTTAAGTAAATATCTGCCAGCTTGTCGACAGTATATCTCTCGTTGATTGGAAGAAAATGTGCTGACTTGGTCAACCTATCGATAATTACCCAAATGGCATCATGATTAGTCTTGGTCCTTGGTAATCCGACCACAAAGTCCATTGCAATTTGCTCCCATTTCCACTCGGGTATCTCTAAGGGTTGCAACAATCCACTGGGCCTCTGGTGTTCGGCCTTCACTCTTTGACATGTCAAGCATTTACTTACCCACTCTGCCACGTCCTCCTTCATATTAGGCCACCAATAGTATTCTCTCAGATCTCTATACATCTTAGTGCCTCCAGGGTGAATTGAGTACCTCGAACTATGAGCCTCTTGCAAACTCTCGTCTTTTAATTCTTGAACGTTCGGGATCCATATCCTAGATGCGTACCTCATAATTCCATTCCCGTCCTTCTCACACTTAATTTCCTCGCCAGTCAAAATTTTCTCCATCGAATTCTTTTCTTCTTCTATCTTCTTTTCCTGGCATAACTTAATCTTCTCCAATAACGGTGGTTGGATTTTTATTTCCATTAGACTCTCTTGTCCAATTCCTGGTAACCTCACTTCAATCTCCAGTTTCTCAAGGTCCTTGATCAATTCGTCCACTGACGTTATCATCTTGAGTTTCTCCTTTCGGCTAAGTGCATCGGCCACCACATTGGCCTTCCCTGGGTGATAATGAATCTCACAATCATAATCTTTGACTAGCTCTAGCCATCTCCACTGCCTCATGTTTAACTCTTTCTGAGTGAATATGTACTTTAAGCTTTTGTGATCCGTGTAGATTTCACACTTTTCTCCGTAAAGATAATGTCTCCAGATCTTCAAAGCAAAAACTATTGCTGCTAATTCCAAATCATGGGTGGGGTATCTTATCTCATATTCCTTAAGTTGTCTGGACGCATACGCAATCACCTTACCGTGCTGCATAAGCACACACCCTAAACCTTTATGGGATGCGTCGCTATAAATCACAAAATCTCCCTTATCATCAGGTAGGGCTAGTACTGGTGCTGTCACCAACCTCTTCTTCAACTCTTGGAAGCTCTCTTCGCATTTTTCAGTCCACACAAACTTCTTGGTCTTGCGAGTTAGCCGGGTCAAAGGGGTTGCTATCTTTGCAAAGTCTTGGACGAATCTCCTATAGTAGCCAGCCAGTCCTATGAAACTTCTCACCTCTGTCGGAGTGGTTGGTCTCTCCCAATTTGATACAGCCTCTATTTTGGCTGGGTCCACTAGAATACCTTGTTCGCTAATCACATGCCCTAAAAACTGAACTTCCTTCAACCAAAATTCGCACTTCGAGAACTTAGCGTACAACTTTTCTTCTCTCAATGCTCCCAATACAATCCTCAAGTGCTCTGCATGTTCCTCCTTCGTCTTGGAATAAATCAAGATGTCATCGATGAAGACTATAACACACTTGTCCAAGTATTTCTTGAAGACTCGATTCATTAAGTCCGTGAAAGCTGCAGGGGCATTCGTTAACCCAAATGACATCACTAGGAACTCATAGTGTCCATACCGGGTGCGAAAGGCCGTCTTTGGTATATCTTCTGGTTTAATCTTTAACTGGTGGTACCCGGTCCGCAAATCAATCTTAGAGAAATAAACCGCATCTTTCAATTGGTCAAACAGGTCATCTATCCTGGGCAAGGGATACTTATTCTTTATAGTCACCTTGTTCAGCTCCCGGTAATCTATACATAATCTCATGCTGCCGTCCTTCTTCTTCACGAATAACACCGGGGCTCCCCACGGTGACACACTAGGTCTTATCATCCCCTTATCCAACAACTCTTGTAACTGAGTGGCCAGCTCTTTCATCTCCACTGGGGCTAGCCGATATGGGGCTTTCGAAATTGGGGCCGTACCCGGAACTAAGTCTATAGCAAACTCGATGTCCCTATCGGGTGGTAGTCCGGGAAGATCGTCCGGAAATACATCCGCGAACTCGTTAACAACAGGGATTTCCTGCAGGTTTGGTGCCTCCTTCTTGGTATCCTTGACGTAGGCTAAATAGGCTTCGCATCCTTTACGTAACAACTTCTTAGCTTGAATCATAGTCAGGAACTTTTGGCTTTGCCGTTTCCCACTAAATACTACTTCCTCGTCTCCTGGCAGTCTCAAACTTACTTTCTTCTTGACACAATCAATCTGGGCTCCGTGGGTTGTTAACCAATCCATACCTACTATTACGTCAAACTCCCCTAGTTTAAAAGGTATTAAGTCTACCCGAAAGTGTCGCCCTTCTATTTCTAGGTCGCAACCTGGACATACTCGGCTAACGGGAATAATTTCATGATTAGCTATCTCTATTTGCAATCTGTCTTTCAATGGTTCAGTCTTAAGGCCTAACCGACATACAAAATCTAGAGATATGAAAGACTTGGTAGCTCCCGAATCAAATAAAACATTTGCTTAACTGAGTTGAGTAGTAGGGTACCTGCAATCACATCCGTGTTCCTCACGGCATCCTGCACCGTCATGTTAAAAGTTCTTGCAGTAGGGGCCTTGTTAGAAGCAGTTCCACTCACTCTTGATGCAGCTGGCCCAGAGGACATACATTCCCTCATTCGGTGCCCGGGTTTCCCACACTTGAAGCAATTACCTCCGACACTCGGGTTGTTACTAGTTCCGCGACAGGCGTTAGCATAATGCCCTGTCAGCCCACATTTGAAGCATTTCACATCTTGCAGGTTACACACACCCGCATGTTTCCTTCCACATTTATTGCATTCTGGGGGTTGGGCTCGGGATGGGGTAGAGTAAGACAATCCCTGTGGTCGGCCGCCCTGGCCCACACTCCAACTTTCAGCTCTCTTGGTTCCAAAGTTCCCGCTGGGTTGGGACATCGTTCCTCGCTTAAATTTGCTCGGAAAGCTCCCACCAGCAGAGTTTCCCTTTCGGCTATCCAACTTCCTCTTCTTTCCTTCTCTCTCCTTCTGCATCTGTTCACTTCCAGCCTCAACAATTGACGCTTTCTGTACCAGGGTGGCATAGTCTGTCAGCTCAAGAACCGCCACACGATTCTGAATCCATTGTTTTAGCCATAATTGAAATCTTCGGGCCCTTTTTGCCTCAGAGTTCACATACTCCGGCACAAACCTTGACAACTCAGTAAATTTGGCCTCATACTCGGCCACTGTCATGTTTCCTTGTTTCAGCTCCAAAAACTTCAGCTCCATTTGTGTCTCCATGAACCTAGGAAAGTACTTCTCCAAGAACAGCTCGCTAAATCTCTCCCAGGTTACCACACCTCTTCCTTCCAAATTCTTCTTAGCTTCCCACCAATAGTTCGCCTCACCCTTCAAAAGGTAAGTGGTGAAAACAGTCTTCTGCTCCTCAGCGACACCTAATATCTCGAAAGATTTTTCCATTTCCTTCAGCCAAGCCCTTACCTCGACAGGGTCGGCAGTTCCTTTAAATTCTGGGGGTTTCAGGGATTTGAAGTTCCGGAAAGCATTAGCATTAGCATTCTGGGGTGGTTGCTGAACTGGGGGTCGGTCCAAGTTCTGCCTAAGTAACTCCATGAACTGTTCCATAGGGCCTTCCCTAGGATGTTCTACCTCTCGGGTATCATCACCAGCTTCTTGTTCTTCATACTCAGAGTCATCAAACAGGTTATGATCGTTGCCCTCATTATCACTCAGGTTGACATTCTCCCCTTCATGGTTCTGGTGGCCTCCGGCTCCATGGTGGCTACCCTGGCCCTCAGAACTAATCGGGTGAGCTCGAGTGTTCATTCTTCTGGGTGGCATGATTCTGATAATAAAACAAGAAAGGGGTTAGGGTTTTCCAATTACCTGACAGCGTTTGCACGGGTCAGGAGCGTATCGTTCCTCCTCGTGAGGGTGGAAGTGCAAAAGTTTTAATAATCCGATGTTGGAGATAAAATGTCAAACATTTTTTGGGGGAAAAATCCCTTTGGGATGCGAAAATATTTACAAGAGTTTTCAAAATTTCGAAACCTCAAAAATATATATTTTTTTTTTAAATTTCAAAACATTTTTTTTTTGAATTTTTTTTTTTTTTAATGATTGTAGGAACATTTTTTTGGAAATTGTAGAAAACAATTTGAAATCGCATATCGTAATTTGAAACAGTATGGTTGTATTTGTGGCTTGTAGCAATTGTATAATCACAGTTGTATATCAAGACAGTAAAGCATGGCATCGGAAAGTAAAGCAGTTGAGGCATATTAAGGAAACTGAAACTAAATAAGTACGGTGCAAGGGTTATCACAAGTTTGGATGTTAGAGCCAAATACATAGTTCCGATGTCAAAGTCTAGCAAAAGTGGAACAAATACAAATACATCATCCGAATAGTCAGGCTACACAAAAGTAGGGCTACATCCATACATACTACCCGAAGTCACATCTACATATCTGTAGGTCAGTCTACTCATCCACGGGTCAGAAAGGATACCACTACACAAGTCAACTATCCCGCAAAATCGACACACTAATGTCATCTGAACCTAGGGGACTGAGCTATCAGTAACACATCACGGGGCCGCGCCGCGACGGAGCAAGGTCTTCACTCGGGTAAATGCACGACGCACAACACGCCTAGCATCCCTAGCCTGGATCACTCCGCCCCCGCGGATCCCTAAACCAAGAATCCTATCGCGACTCCTCATCTCAATCCTGTGGAGTCGAGCCCTAGTCTTCCTAGCAACAGTGGTCCTCATCTCAGCCTGGATCCTCAAGCGCGCCTCGCGCTCCTCCACTAGTGCCCGCTCGCCTCGTTAAGTCGGGCCTCTGCAGATAGTAAGTCTCGGGTCAGGAACTGTACCACGTAAGCATGCTCAGTACCAGACACTGAGGGTAGGTCCGCCGATGGAGGTGGCATGACAGGCACAGGCGTAGGTGCAGCAGCAGCAGCAGGAGCAGGAGCAGGGGTAGGATCAAGCTCCTCCTCGCCAGAAGTGTCATCCTCAGAGTCATAGTCCGATGAAACAGGGCTAGATGTCTGTGGAGAAGGTGGGGGTGACACCACACGACCCTCGCCGGATCTCACACTCTCCTCATCAGTAGCTACAGGAGATGGGGTAACAGGCTTTGGCTCGGGCTCAGGCTCAAAGGGCTCCTCAACGGGATCCTCATCATCAGTACTATCTATCACTGTAATCCAGGGGCCAAGCTCGGAGTCAGCACCCATATCCTCCTCAGGGTCCTCGGTCTCTCGCATCAGGGCCTCATCATGCTCTCTCTCGAAAGCCTCAGGGTCTGGTATCTCCTCCATCTACACAAGGGAAATAAGGTGGGTCACTAACCATAAAAGAAGGGTTTAGGAGTAGTTCCCTCACGGGCCTTAAAGTCAGGGCTATATCCGATAACCCGACTACAAACTCGATGAGAGTTCTAAGTATTATTAAAGTTGTTATTAAGGTTATCGTTATTGTTATTATTATTAGGGTTGCTTTCTTAAATTACTATCGTTTCTGAGAACTGTAACCTCGCTCTGATACCATTTCTGTGACGCCCCCAGATCCGGGGTCGGAGATCTAGGCGCTCACGGTCCATTTTCCATTAATAACATACCTGTTCTTGCACACAATATAAATAACACAGCCATCGACCCCACAATAAACTCACACCACACTCACACACACAGGTTAGAGCCTCAGAAACGTCACACATTGATTAAACAGTAATAAAGTTATCAGAGTTATTACAGACCGAATTAAATAGTATTTATGCTACCAGCAACACTTCGATATGAAGCGAAGTTGGCGGCTTGAAAGTTTGTTACGATACACTGCCTTGCACAGGTCATGCTGATAAATAAAACGTACTAACAAAAGCTGCCAACCAATCCGGCTATTGGGGCCTACCGGTGGAATCTCAAGTGGTGGCTCGGGTCTAGTCACCTGCTTTCGAACAGTCTGCCTGGGTCTTGCCATTCCGCTTAGCTGTTGTGTTTGTAAAATTTGAAAACAAGCAAGAGTGAGCAACTATAGCTCAGCAAGAAATATATATATAAGATAGGCAATATAACATCTCATATGATTGGCAGTTGATATATTTGTTTGTATCAATCAGTTATAAAATCACTTGTCATAGTCGATAAATCTTGGAGGTGCAACAATATGTGCCCTTGTTTTCAAAATAAACTTGCAGTTCTAGATACTGCATTGAATCAACATCTTTCTCATCAAAATAGAACACTATCAGCAACTTGGCACAAAAGCCTAAGAAGCAGTGTCAAAGCATTTTTCCAAAATGGAGGAATGGGACTTAAAGAAAACATAAAAACCTGACGAGGATTGACGATGATCAGTCGCCACATCCAAGTCCAATAATCCGCGGGTCTTCTCTACCGGTAGAAGGATAGAAACTACATCCGTAACTATCCCTTGGGTGAAAACTACATCCGTAATCACCCTCGATGAAAACTACATCCGTAATCATCCTTCGGGAATAATAAGTGATGGACCGCCTGGCTCACGGCCGCTTACACATCCCGGGAATCGTTCGTCAACGGTTCCCACACCTGCCAGAGTCCCTTTTTCTTTTCTTTTAAAACTTGATTTTGATTGAAAACAGAGTAGTTGAGGTCCGACATCAGTCGACCGATGATTCTTGAAATCATACAAGAGGCAGAATATGACCGGGGGTTTTCGAAAATGTTTTGAGTTCGAAAGAGTTCGAGCTTGAAAGTATTAAAAAGTATCTTGGATTAACTTTGTCTTTAAATAATGAACAGTAATTAATAAATAATATTTTAAGATTTAATATTAATAAATAATAAAATAATTATTCGATAAAATAAACTTTTAATCCAAGATAGGGTTTCGAGTATTTACGAAGATATAACAATAGTTATTTGAATATACGATACCACCCGAATGACCCTTCGGGTTTTCGCAATATAGATACGATATAATAATATACCGCTCCCCGATCAATAGTATATACGGACCGCTACGACCTCTATTGCTAGAGTCGTTGTCCGAAGAAAACATTTCAATCTAAGTTCAAGGGGTAAAAGCATACATGTACTTGTTCAATCTCAATTGCATCAATACTTCGATAAACATAGCATTTGGTATAATTTGAAAACTACAAACACAACAGTGAAAATCCTTGTATAGGGATAAGTTTTGAAAAGTAAACTTGCCTTGGTTTGGTTGGGGTGGTCGAGCGTGCGGATTCGAACGATCTATACATAAACAATAATCGTTCGTTAGTACCTTAACAATTTCTCTTTAATTACGGGGTTTTAAGGGGGTACGAAATTAACTTAACGACTTCTTCTTATGACTCCCTAGCCCCACTATAGGTCCATGTCATCACTCGTTTACGCTCGTCACTTACTCGACTTAATTTAGTTACCACGTTCGAATCATAACCACTAACCCTAGAATAATGTTCCACTAATCGACTTTTTCCATTGCGCGAATTTTACTCTAGCATTTTTATAAAATCCAAAAATTCATATTTTAATCCAATTCCTTTTGGGTGGTCTTCACCACTGCATTACCTACATTCTCAAATTTTTCCATGATCCCAAATATATTTTAAGGTGTTTAAACAAGGTTCACAAGGGGGTCACTTAATGCAGTCCATAGTCCAGAAACAAAATTCACTCCTCCGGCCATAACTAAAAATCCACACATCACCTAGCTATGAACCTTACATTTCCAGAAACTACATTCAATTATCTTTCCAAAAATATAAGGTAGGACATCAGGGGACATCATTTGGGGGTTCAAAATCGTGCTACAATACAGATCAAAGTTCCTGGACAAACTCAGCAAGCTCAAACTACTTAGATCAACCATTTTTCATACTTCCATAACATAATCACCACTTAATACACTTAGATCATGGTTCATAACACTCATGGAGATATATATATTAACCATAGTCATAAAAATCACAATCTCAACATCAAAACTCAAGATCCATGCTATCCAATACATATACATCCAAGATAAGTCTTAAAACACATGGATCTACTACCATACTATATGAACAATACATAACCAAGGGGGGTTTGAGATTTTATACCTTCTTGAGCTCCTAGAGGCCTTGAACAATCTTTACACAACTCAAAAACACCTTAGATGGCCTCCTACAACACTTACAATGCAAGATCTAAATGAAAAACAACTTGGTTACCATTTACCAAAACTTGAATAATTTGTAACTTGAAAATGGTTGGATAGAATGGAGTGAAATTGCTAGCATACCTTGCCTATATGATTTAGATGACCTAGGAATTATGGCAAGATTTATGAGTGATGGGAGAGGGGAGAAGAAGAAATTTTCTTCTCCTTGGAAGTCTTGGCCGAGAGCAACAAAGGGGGGGGGGGAAGAGAAAAAGTTTTTGTTTTGTTTTTGGTGTTTGTGTTATGTTTGGTAAATAATTGATGGTAATAGGTTGGGTGATACATATCACATGTAAGCATGGTGGTGTACTAGCAAGCATGGGCTCTTGTACTATGTGTCCCCTTTTTTGAAAAAGTAACCAACTAGATACTATTCATCTTCCAATGGCCAACTAACTTGTTTGATTTCTAACCACTTGGTTGCATGGGCTTGCATGCAATACTACTCCTTGTATTATTATTCTTCCACCAATGCTTATTATTAACTCTTTAATTCGTATCGTATCTTAATTATTCTCTCGTAATAATATTTCGTCGCGTAGAGATTTCCCATATAATTCCTTAAGTACTAATTGTGTAAATTCCTCGAATGTCCATAATTCCTCGTCATAATTCTTAATAAATCCTTTAATACTCTAACCATTCTCAAATCCTAAGTTTTATAAATATTACTAACAATAAGACTCTTGCCTTCACAATCTCTCTGTATATCTTACATAATAAATGCAACAACGTAGTTTCTCAGACAATCAATTCTATTAATCAACAGGGATGACTAGAAAGGTTCCATAATGATAATGTCACAAAATATTAAATAAAAGGAAATATTACCAAAAATTAGGGTTCTTACAACCTCCCCTCCTTAAAAGGATTCCGTCCCGGAATCAGGTTGAAAACAGTTGGGGGTGCTTTTCACGCATCACGCTCTCTAGTTCCCATGTTGATTCTTCGACATTCTGATTCCTCCACAAAACTCTCACTAACTTGACAACCTTGTTCCTCAGCACCTGTTCTTTTCTATCCATGATTTCTACAGGTTGCTCGACATATGTTAAGTCTGGTTGCAGATCCACTTGATCATGTTCTATCACATGTCGGAAGTCGGTATGGTATGGTCGTAGCATGGACACATGGAACACATTATGTACTTGCTGTATGCTCGGGGGTAGAGCCAATTCATAGGCTAACTTCCCAACTCGTTTCAAGATCTCAAAAGGTGTAATAAATCTCGGGCTTAGTTTTCCCTTCTTACCAAATCTCATCAATCCCTTCCACGGCGATACCTTCAACATCACAAACTCTCCTACCTCGTATTCTTTGTCCTTGCGGGTCTGGTCCGCATACTTCTTCTGTCTGTCTTGTGCCGCTACCAGCCGTCCTCTTATGAGCTCGATAGTTTCTCTTGTCTGTTGGACCAGTTCAGGCCCTAAAATCTTCCGCTCTCCAACTTCTTCCCAACACAAGGGAGACCGACATCTTCGTCCGTATAAAGCTTCATATGGGGGCATGCCTATACTCGCATGGTAACTGTTGTTGTAGGAAAATTCGATCAACGGCAAGTGGTCATCCCAACTTCCCTTAAAATCAATGGCACATACCCTCAACATGTACTCGATGGTCTGGATGGTTCTCTCACTCTGTCCGTCTGTTTGGGGATGGTATGCAGTACTCATGTTTAACTTGGTCCCCACACAATCCTGAAAGCTTCTCCAGAACCTGGAGTTGAATCTTGGGTCTCTATCTGATACAATGCTCACAAGAACCCCATGTCTAACCACAATCTCCTTTAAGTAAATATCTGCCAGCTTGTCGACAGTATATCTCTCGTTGATTGGAAGAAAATGTGCTGACTTGGTCAACCTATCGATAATTACCCAAATGGCATCATGATTAGTCTTGGTCCTTGGTAATCCGACCACAAAGTCCATTGCAATTTGCTCCCATTTCCACTCGGGTATCTCTAAGGGTTGCAACAATCCACTGGGCCTCTGGTGTTCGGCCTTCACTCTTTGACATGTCAAGCATTTACTTACCCACTCTGCCACGTCCTCCTTCATATTAGGCCACCAATAGTATTCTCTCAGATCTCTATACATCTTAGTGCCTCCAGGGTGAATTGAGTACCTCGAACTATGAGCCTCTTGCAAAATCTCGTCTTTTAATTCTTCAACGTTCGGGATCCATATCCTAGATGCGTACCTCATAATTCCATTCCCGTCCTTCTCACACTTAATTTCCTCGCCAGTCAAAATTTTCTCCATCGAATTCTTTTCTTCTTCTATCTTCTTTTCCTGGCATAACTTAATCTTCTCCAATAACGGTGGTTGGACTTTTATTTCCATTAGACTCTCTTGTCCAATTCCTGGTAACTTCACTTCAATCTCCAGTTTCTCAAGGTCCTTGATCAATTCGTCCACTGACGTTATCATCTTGAGTTTCTCCTTTAGGCTAAGTGCATCGGCCACCACATTGGCCTTCCCTGGGTGATAATGAATCTCACAATCATAATATTTGATTAGCTCTAGCCATCTCCTCTGCCTCATGTTTAACTCTTTCTGAGTGAATATGTACTTTAAGCTCTTGTGATCCGTGTAGATTTCACACTTTTCTCCGTAAAGATAATGTCTCCAGATCTTCAAAGCAAAAACTATCGCTGCTAATTCCAAATCATGGGTGGGGTATCTTATCTCATATTCCTTAAGTTGTCTGGACGCATACGCAATCACCTTACCGTGCTGCATAAGCACACACCCTAAACCTTTATGGGATGCGTCGCTATAAATCACAAAATCTCCCTTATCATCAGGTAGGGCTAGTACTGGTGCTGTCACCAACCTCTTCTTCAACTCTTGGAAGCTCTCTTCGCATTTTTCAGTCCACACAAACTTCTTGGTCTTGCGAGTTAGCCGGGTCAAAGGGGCTGCTATCTTTGCAAAGTCTTGGACGAATCTCCTATAGTAGCCAGCCAGTCCTATGAAACTTCTCACCTCTGTCGGAGTGGTTGGTCTCTCCCAATTTGATACAGCCTCTATTTTGGCTGGGTCCACTAGAATACCTTGTTCGCTAATCACATGCCCTAAAAACTGAACTTCCTTCAACCAAAATTCGCACTTCGAGAACTTAGCGTACAACTTTTCTTCTCTCAATGCTCCCAATACAATCCTCAAGTGCTCTGCATGTTCCTCCTTCGTCTTGGAATAAATCAAGATGTCATCGATGAAGACTATAACACACTTGTCCAAGTATTTCTTGAAGACTCGATTCATGAAGTCCGTGAAAGCTGCAGGGGCATTCGTTAACCCAAATGACATCACTAGGAACTCATAGTGTCCATACCGGGTGCGAAAGGCCGTCTTTGGTATATCTTCTGGTTTAATCTTTAACTGGTGGTACCCGGTCCGCAAATCAATCTTAGAGAAATAAACCGCATCTTTCAATTGGTCAAACAGGTCATCTATCCTGGGCAAGGGATACTTATTCTTTATAGTCACCTTGTTCAGCTCCCGGTAATCTATACATAATCTCATGCTGCCGTCCTTCTTCTTCACGAATAACACCGGGGCTCCCCACGGTGACACACTAGGTCTTATCATCCCCTTATCCAACAACTCTTGTAACTGAGTGGCCAGCTCTTTCATCTCCACTGGGGCTAGCCGATATGGGGCTTTCGAAATTGGGGCCGTACCCGGAACTAAGTCTATAGCAAACTCGATGTCCCTATCGGGTGGTAGTCCGGGAAGATCATCCGGAAATACATCCGCAAACTCGTTAACAACAGGGATTTCCTGCAGGTTTGGTGCCTCCTTCTTGGTATCCTTCACGTAGGCTAAATAGGCTTCGCATCATTTACGTAACAACTTCTTAGCTTGAATCATAGTCAGGAACTTTTGGGTTTGCCGTTTCCCACTAAATACTACTTCCTCGTCTCCTGGCAGTCTCAAACTTACTTTCTTCTGGACACAATCAATCTGGGCTCCGTGGGTTGTTAACCAATCCATACCTATTATTACGTCAAACTCCCCTAGTTTAAAAGGTATTAAGTCTACCCGAAAGTGTCGCCCTTCTATTTCTAGGTCGCAACCTGGACATACTCGGCTAACGGGAATAATTTCATGATTAGCTATCTCTATTTGCAATCTGTCTTTCAATGGTTCAGTCTTAAGGCCTAACCGACATACAAAATCTAGAGATATGAAAGACTTGGTAGCTCCCGAATCAAATAAAACATTTGCTTTAACTGAATTGAGTAGTAGGGTACCTGCAATCACATCCGTGTTCCTCACGGCATCCTGCACCGTCATGTTAAAAGTTCTTGCAGTAGGGGCCTTGTTAGAAGCAGTTCCACTCACTCTTGATGCAGCTGGCCCAGAGGACATACATTCCCTCATTCGGTGCCCGGGTTTCCCACACTTGAAGCAATTACCTCCGACACTCGGGTTGTTACTAGTTCCGCGACAGGCGTTAGCATAATGCCCGGTCAGCCCACATTTGAAGCATTTCACATCTTGCAGGTTACACACACCCGCATGTTTCCTTCCACATTTATTGCATTCTGGGGGTTGGGCTCGGGATGGGGTAGAGTAAGACAATCCCTGTGGTCGGCCGCCCTGGCCCACACTCCAACTTTCAGCTCTCTTGGTTCCAAAGTTCCCGCTGGGTTGGGACATCATTCCTCGCTTAAATTTGCTCGGAAAGCTCCCACCAGCAGAGTTTCCCTTTCGGCTATCCAACTTCCTCTTCTTTCCTTCTCTCTCCTTCTGCATCTGTTCACTTCCAGCCTCAACAATTGACGCTTTCTGTACCAGGGTGGCATAGTCTGTCAGATCAAGAACCGCCACACGATTCTGAATCCATTGTTTTAGCCCTAATTGAAATCTTCGGGCCCTTTTTGCCTCAGAGTTCACATACTCCGGCACAAACCTTGACAACTCAGTAAATTTGGCCTCATACTCGGCCACTGTCATGTTTCCTTGTTTCAGCTCCAAAAACTTCAGCTCCATTTGTGTCTCCATGAACCTAGGAAAGTACTTCTCCAAGAACAGCTCGCTAAATCTCTCCCAGGTTACCACACCTCTTCCTTCCAAATTCTTCTTAGCTTCCCACCAATAGTTCGCCTCACCCTTCAAAAGGTAAGTGGTGAAAACAGTCTTCTGCTCCTCAGCGACACCTAATATCTCGAAAGATTTTTCCATTTCCTTCAGCCAAGCCCTTACCTCGACAGGGTCGGCAGTTCCTTTAAATTCTGGGGGTTTCAGGGATTTGAAGTTCCGGAAAGCATTAGCATTAGCATTCTGGGGTGGTTGCTGAACTGGGGGTCGGTCCAAGTTCTGCCTAAGTAACTCCATGAACTGTTCCATAGGGCCTTCCCTAGGATGTTCTACCTCTCGGGTATCATCACCAGCTTCTTCTTCTTCATACTCAGAGTCATCAAACAGGTTATGATCGTTGCCCTCATTATCACTCAGGTTGACATTCTCCCCTTCATGGTTCTGGTGGCCTCCGGCTCCATGGTGGCTACCCTGGCCCTCAGAACTAATCGGGTGAGCTCGAGTGTTCATTCTTCTGGGTGGCATGATTCTGATAATAAAACAAGAAAGGGGTTAGGGTTTTCCAATTACCTGACAGCGTTTGCACGGGTCAGGAGCGTATCGTTCCTCCTCGTGAGGGTGGAAGTGCAAAAGTTTTAATAATCCGATGTTGGAGATAAAATGTCAAACATTTTTTGGGGGAAAAATCCCTTTGGGATGCGAAAATATTTACAAGAGTTTTCAAAATTTCGAAACCTCAAAATTTTTTTTTTTTTTTTTAAATTTCAAAACATTTTTTTTTGAAATTTTTTTTTTTTAATGATTGTAGGAACATTTTTTTGGAAATTGTAGAAAACAATTTGAAATCGCATATCGTAATTTGAAACAGTATGGTTGTATTTGTGGCTTGTAGCAATTGTATAATCACAGTTGTATATCAAGACAGTAAAGCATGGCATCGGAAAGTAAAGCAGTTGAGGCATATTAAGGAAACTGAAACTAAATAAGTACGGTGCAAGGGTTATCACAAGTTTGGATGTTAGAGCCAAATACATAGTTCCGATGTCAAAGTTTAGCAAAAGTGGAACAAATACAAATACATCATCCGAATAGTCAGGCTACACAAAAGTAGGGCTACATCCATACATACTACCCGAAGTCACATCTACATATCTGTAGGTCAGTCTACTCATCCACTGGTCAGAAAGGATACCACTGCACAAGTCAACTATCCCGCAAAATCGACACACTAATGTCATCTGAACCTAGGGGACTGAGCTATCAGTAACACATCACGGGGCCGCGCCGCGACGGAGCAAGGTCCTCACTCGGGTAAATGCACGACGCACAACACGCCTAGCATCCCTAGCCTGGATCACTCCGCCCCCGCGGATCCCTAAACCAAGAATCCTATCGCGACTCCTCATCTCAATCCTGTGGAGTCGAGCCCTAGTCTTCCTAGCAACAGTGGTCCTCATCTCAGCCTGGATCCTCAAGCGCGCCTCGCGCTCCTCCACTAGTGCCCGCCTCGCCTCGTTAAGTCGGGCCTCTGCAGATAGTAAGTCTCGGGTCAGGAACTGTACCACGTAAGCATGCTCAGTACCAGACACTGAGGGTAGGTCCGCCGGTGGAGGTGGCATGACAGGCACAGGCGTAGGTGCAGCAGCAGCAGCAGGAGCAGGAGCAGGGGTAGGATCAAGCTCCTCCTCGCCAGAAGTGTCATCCTCAGAGTCACCGTCCGATGAAACAGGGCTAGATGTCTGTGGAGAAGGTGGGGGTGACACCACACGACCCTCGCCGGATCTCACACTCTCCTCATCAGTAGCTACAGGAGATGGGGTAACAGGCTTTGGCTCGGGCTCAGGCTCAAAGGGCTCCTCAACGGGATCCTCATCATCAGTACTATCTATCACTGTAATCCAGGGGCCAAGCTCGGAGTCAGCACCCATATCCTCCTCAGGGTCCTCGGTCTCTCGCATCAGGGCCTCATCATGCTCTCTCTCGAAAGCCTCAGGGTCTGGTATCTCCTCCATCTACACAAGGGAAATAAGGTGGGTCACTAACCATAAAAGAAGGGTTTAGGAGTAGTTCCCTCACGGGCCTTAAAGTCAGGGCTATATCCGATAACCCGACTACAAACTTGATGAGAGTTCTAAGTATTATTAAAGTTGTTATTAAGGTTATCGTTATTGTTATTATTATTAGGGTTGCTTTCTTAAATTACTATCGTTTCTGAGAACTGTAACCTCGCTCTGATACCATTTCTGTGACGCCCCCAGATCCGGGGTCGGAGATCTAGGCGCTCACGGTCCATTTTCCATTAATAACATACCTGTTCTTGCACACAATATAAATAACACAGCCATCGACCCCACAATAAACTCACACCACACTCACACACATAGGTTAGAGCCTCAGAAACGTCACACATTGATTAAACAGTAATAAAGTTATCAGAGTTATTACAGACCGAATTAAATAGTATTTATGCTACCAGCAACACTTCGATATGAAGCGAAGTTGGCGGCTTGAAAGTTTGTTACGATACACTGCCTTGCACAGGTCATGCTGATAAATAAAACGTACTAACAAAAGCTGCCAACCAATTCGGCTAATGGGGCCTACCGGTGGAATCTCAAGTGGTGGCTCGGGTCTAGTCACCTGCTTTCGAACAGTCTGCCTGGGTCTTGCCATTCCGCTTAGCTGTTGTGTTTGTAAAATTTGAAAACAAGCAAGAGTGAGCAACTATAGCTCAGCAAGAAATATATATATAAGATAGGTAATATAACATCTCATATGATTGGCAGTTGATATATTTGTTTGTATCAATCAGTTATAAAATCACTTGTCATAGTCGATAAATCTCGGAGGTGCAACAATATGTGCCCTTGTTTTCAAAATAAACTTGCAGTTCTAGATACTGCATTGAATCAACATCTTTCTCATCAAAATAGAACACTATCAACAACTTGGCACAAAAGCCTAAGAAGCAGTGTCAAAGCATTTTTCCAAAATGGAGGAATGGGACTTAAAGAAAACATAAAAACCTGACAGGGATTGACGATGATCAGTCGCCACATCCAAGTCCAATAATCCGCGGGTCTTCTCTACCGGTAGAAGGATAGAAACTACATCTGTAACTATCCCTCGGGTGAAAACTACATCCGTAATCATCCTCGATGAAAACTACATCTGTAATCATCCTTCGGCAACACCTGGGCCGGAATAATAAGTGATGGACCGCCTGGCTCACGGCCGCTTACACATCCCGGGAATCGTTCGTCAACGGTTCCCACACCTGCCAGAGTCCCTTTTTCTTTTCTTTTAAAACTTGATTTTGATTGAAAACAGAGTAGTTGAGGTCCGACATCAGTCGACCGATGATTCTTGAAATCATACAAGAGGCAGAATCTGACCGTGGGTTTTCGAAAATGTTTTGAGTTCGAAAGAGTTCGAGCTTGAAAGTATTAAAAAGTATCTTGGATTAACTTTGTCTTTAAATAATGAACAGTAATTAATAAATAATATTTTAAGATTTAATATTAATAAATAATAAAATAATTATTCGATAAAATAAACTTTTAATCCAAGATAGGGTTTCGAGTATTTACGAAGATATAACAATAGTTATTTGAATATACGATACCACCCGAATGACCCTTCGGGTTTTCGCAATATAGATACGATATAATAATATACCGCTCCCCGGTCAATAGTATATACGGACCGCTACGACCTCTATTGCTAGAGTCGTTGTCCGAAGAAAACATTTCAATCTAAGTTCAAGGGGTAAAAGCATACATGTACTTGTTCAATCTCAATTGCATCAATACTTCGATAAACATAGCATTTGGTATAATTTGAAAACTACAAACACAACAGTGAAAATCCTTGTATAGGGATAAGTTTTGAAAAGTAAACTTGCCTTGGTTTGGTTGGGGTGGTCGAGCGTGCGGATTCGAACGATCTATACATAAACAATAATCGTTCGTTAGTACCTTAACAATTTCTCTTTAATTACGGGGTTTTAAGGGGGTACGAAATTAACTTAACGACTTCGTCTTATGACTCCCTAGCCCCACTATAGGTCCATGTCATCACTCGTTTACGCTCGTCACTTACTCGACTTAATTTAGTTACCACGTTTGAATCATAACCACTAACCCTAGAATTATGTTCCACTAATCGACTTTTTCCATTGCGCGAATTTTACTCTAGCATTTTTATAAAATCCAAATATTCATATTTTAATCCAATTCCTTTTGGGTGGTCTTCACCACTGCATTACCTACATTCTCAAATTTTTCCATGATCCCAAATATATTTTAAGGTGTTTAAACAAGGTTCACAAGGGGGTCACTTAATGCAGTCCATAGTCTAGAAACAAAATTCCCTCCTCCGGCCATAACTAAAAATCCACACATCACCTAGCTATGAACCTTACATTTCCAGAAACTACATTCAATTATCTTTCCGACAATATAAGGTAGGACATCAGGGGACATCATTTGGGGGTTCAAAATCGTGCTACAACACAGATCAAAGTTCCTGGACAAACTCAGCAAGCTCAAACTACTTAGATCAACCATTTTTCATACTTCCATAACATAATCACCACTTAATACACTTAGATCATGGTTCATAACACTCATGGAGATATATATATTAACCATAGTCATAAAAATCACAATCTCAACATCAAAACTCAAGATCCATGCTATCCAATACATATACATCCAAGATAAGTCCTAAAACACATGGATCTACTACCATACTATATGAACAATACATAACCAAGGGGGGTTTGAGATTTTATACCTTCTTGAGCTCCTAGAGGCCTTGAACAATCTTTACACAACTCAAAAACACCTTAGATGGCCTCCTACAACACTTACAATGCAAGATCTAAATGAAAAACAACTTGGTTACCATTTACCAAAACTTGAATAATTTGTAACTTGAAAATGGTTCGATAGAATGGAGTGAAATTGCTAGCATACCTTGCCTATATGATGTAGATGACCTAGGAATTATGGCAAGATTTATGAGTGATGGGAGAGGGGAGAAGAAGAAATTTTCTTCTCCTTGGAAGTCTTGGCCGAGAGCAACAAAGGGGGGGAAGAGAAAAAGTTTTTGTTTTGTTTTTGGTGTTTGTGTTATGTTTGGTAAATAATTGATGGTAATAGGTTGGGTGATACATATCACATGTAAGCATGGTAGTGTACTAGCAAGCATGGGCTCTTGTACTATGTGTCCCCTTTTTTGAAAAAGTAACCAACTAGATACTATTCATCTTCCAATGGCCAACTAACTTGTTTGATTTCTAACCACTTGGTTGCATGGGCTTGCATGCAATACTACTCCTTGTATTATTATTCTTCCACCAATGCTTATTATTAACTCTTTAATTCGTATCGTATCTTAATTATTCTCTCGTAATAATATTTCGTCGCGTAGAGATTTCCCATATAATTCCTTAAGTACTAATTGTGTAAATTCCTCGAATGTCCATAATTCCTCGTCATAATTCTTAATAAATCCTTTAATACTCTAACCATTCTCAAATCCTAAGTTTTATAAATATTACTAACAATAAGACTCTTGCCTTCACAATCTCTCTGTATATCTTACATAATAAATGCAACAACGCAGTTTCTCAGACAATCAATTCTATTAATCAACAGGGATGACTAGAAAGGTTCCATAATGATAATGTCACAAGATATTAAATAAAAGGAAATATTACCAAAAATTAGGGTTCTTACAGTTGCCTTGGTCCGCATCATTTGGATTTGATCTTGTATTTCTTCTAGGCGGCATGATTCTGTAAATAACAATATTCTCCATTAATTACCCAAATTGGGGCACAATATTCATTATTCCCATATTCAATAAATATATCATCAGTTAACATATTTAGATAACACCATTTTAATCAATATCCAGATATAAGACAGCTCAACAAAATATGAGTAAAGTACACTAGTTACGATAAATACATCAAAACCTGCGAATAACATTTTTCATTAATTAATATATATGCTTTATAATGTACAAAGTTTGACCCTCAAAAGATACTGATACATGCTAATCTGATACAACAAAAGTACTACCAACATTCCTCTAATCAAACTAGGATTAATACAGTAAACACTAGACTAATCCTCCAAAATGACACCACTGAGGTGACTATAGTCTGATTAGTGACTAAGATCTACTAACTATAGATCATGGCAATCCTGCTCTGATGATATCCCTCAGTTGAACCATAGCAGACGTAATAACCTGGTCTACCTCATCTCTCCACTCTGGTGCCCCACTCCCTGCTGTCAACTCCCTAATGCGAGCAAGTGATCGCATCTCTATGCTGATCAGTCCTACAGATATCCCCTCCGGAATCTGGGCTGTCCTGCCCGAAGGTCCAGCCAACCTCTGCAACAACATATCCACCATACGGCGGGACTCTGCCAACTGTCCCTCCAAAAGCTGATAATCTGTCAATAGAGTAATATGAATAGCATCTCCTGCTGGTGGGTGGGCCTCTAGTGGGGGTGCCTCTATGGGTGAGGGTGGAGCTACAGGTGGGGGTGGATCATCAAAGGGGGCTGGATCTGCCTCTGAATCCTCCGAAGGATCTGAATCCTCCAAAGGGTCTACCTCCTCCTCAGGGTCGTCCAATGGGTCTGGACTCGGCGCCGGTGATGGCACTGGAGCAGGTGGAACAGGAATCATCTGAATATCTCTAAATACTGGCTGCTCCTCTACCTCAGTCTCAATCCTAGGACGTCTAGGTGCTGGAACATCCTCCTCCGGAACCTCTGGCCTCACCCTAGAGGGACCTGCCTCATCCGACCCGACTGCTGGTCTTTGTCCCCTCACATATGGCACTACTGCCATATCATCCCTATACTGCTGTCTATGTCCGACCCGGACTCTCCTCCTCAAACTTGCTACAACATGCGAGGGAATCTCAATACCGCGCTCCTTTAATTGTACATCCTCCTCCTCTGTAATGCCTCGCCACCCATCGTGACTCGCCTCACCAGTCCGCTCCTCCTCCTATAATAAAACATAACTCTTATTAGTAATAATATATAAACTCTTAATCCCTACTTAGGATTAGTACTATATCCGATAGACCGACCTTGAACTCGATATGAGTTCACGCATTATATCATATATATACATATATCTTTGCCTTATTAACACTCTTGTTCCTGAGTAGTATGACTCTAAGCTCTGATACCATTTCTGTGACACCCCTAGATCCGGGGTCAGGGATCCAGGTCATCACGGTCCAATTTCCATTTAAACATATTATACTCTTGATACTTGAATAATTTAATGACATTATATACGCACACTATTGACCCCACACTTATAACAACACACACTAGTCATATGCTCAGAGAACAGCATCCATCATTAAAAACAGTTAAAGTAAAGTTATTATTACAAACCCAGAATATTTAAGTAGAATTGCTGAAAATACTTCTACAAGAAGCATATCAACAACCAAAATATATTACAACAACCTTCTGATTTAACTTACACACGTCTACTCATACCCTGAATATATATATATAAGCTACCCCAGGAATAGGCGACGGATCTCTATCATATATCCCTGCCCTTACCCACTTCCGGGGTGTGGTGCGACGTATCGGCGGCATCTGCTATAGCTGTTATATAAACATAGGCAAGAGTGAGCTAAAATAGCTCAGCAAGATAACATTTTAAAAACCCGGTTTGAAATAAAACAATTTATAACAGAAAACTTTGAAAATATGTGTTATGTATTTAACGAACATTGCTCAATAAAAATATAAATGATGAATTTACAAGGTAAGTGAAGAAAACATTTCCCATAAGCATTTATATCTTGTTTGCGCAGCAATACATCAACATAAACTTGCTTATTATTCATTATGAAATCACTTCCCTTTTTATGAAAATATAATATCAGTTTCTCTTCAACTCCCTTAATACCATTATTGTTCTATATCATTTCCGTCCTTTCAAAAATATTAAGGAAATCAAATTGTTATCAATTTCTTTTAAGAGCTTAGGGGATCTTCACCATAGCCAGATACGACAGGACGATGATCAGTCGCCCTATAGGTCATCATCCCTGGAGGAAAGTTCTCCACAATCCCCCCTCGGCAACACATGGGCCGGAATAAAATATTGCAAGCTGGACTGCATTGAACTCAGCCCAAAGATAGAATCCCCATTATCAAGTTGTTATTCCATTTATTCTGAAAATTTCCTTTTCGTAATTCCATCTTCGAAATTACCCCATTTTATCCATAAAGTACCTTGCATCAATCATGTTCATAAATAATTTTCAGAAAATCAGGAAACATGTCCCTTGCCAAAGCGATAATATGAAATCATGTATACATATATACATTTTTTAACAAAATCATTTTCCAAGAATTTTATAATTTATTAAAGTAAAGATAAAAGAACTCTTGCCTGGAAGGGTCGTAGGGGTAACGTGTCTCTGATCAGTCCGCTGATCTATAAACAATCCAAAATTATTCAAGGTTAATCACTTAACATTTTTGAAAAGTCAAGTATATACTTTACTTAGGTTAAACTCATTTTCAAGTTAACTCATTAGACATCCCCCTAACAAAACCCTTATTAACATCATTATAATCGACACTGGCTCGATATCAAGGCATTGAATGGTACTTATGCTTAGGGTACTTAAGTCATATAAGTCCTAGTGTCGATCGTTTACTAGAGTGTGAATAGTGTTTTCGGTGGAAATGAGAATATTATTAGACGACACTATACAGAAGTACCCGGAACGGATTTCTAAGTTCGTATTGATGATCCACGGACAGAATAAGTTATTGTAGGGCTGAGTAAAACCGAACCGAAACCGAAAAACCGAACCGAAATGTTGAATTTCGGTTCGGTTTGGATTGTATTTTTCTGAAAATTTCGGTTATTCGGTTTTTCGGTTTAAACCGAAATTTATTTCGGTTCGGTTCGGTTTTTTTTTAAAACTTCGGTTCAAACCGAAATAACCGAATTATATATATTTTTTATTTATATTATATATGTATATATTTATATTTTATATATATGCATGATTTAATTATTTCAAAATTAAGTTTAAATATTTAAATTGATAGTTTGTGTTTTATTTTGTTTTAATTGTTACATATTTTAATATAGTTGCTATTAAAATTAATTTTAAAATTTAAAAAAATAATATTATATATAATTTTTTTTTAAATCGGTTCGGTTCGGTTTTGGCAAAATATTTCGGTTCGGTTTTTCGGCTTTTCGGTTCGGTTTCTACGGATAAATCGGTTCGGTTCGGTTTGGTAAAAATCGGATTTCGGTTATTCGGTTTTTGTTATTCGGTTCGGTTAAAAACCGAACCGACCGAATGATCACCCCTAAGTTATTGACCGTTTTCTAAGTGATTTTCCAATGTTATTACTAAGTGCGCTCTTAAGGGATCCATTCGCACCTAACTTAGATTCGAACATTTTTATAAAATTGAAAAACGATCCTTTTTACACGAGGTCTTCTCTCACACGTTCCTTATGATCTCTAATATTTAATTACCAAGATTTGCCACTGAATTACATATTTTACAGGGGTTCAATTGCATTTCTAAACTCGCACTTACGCTCCCGAACTACTTTTACTATTTTGGGCATTTCTCCTAAACCATTCATCAGATTTTTACGTACTTTATATCAAAATGATCTATGAACCAAGATCTATCTTATCATGACCATTTGGTATGTCCTACTGACCTTAACAGATTCGAGAATTTCTGTCTTTTACAAGTGATTTCTGTTTTAACGAAAATCGGGCATTATAAGGGCTATACTTTCATACTTTCCAAAATTTTCACCCCTCCAACTCATCAATCAACACATATATCAATCCATACACCATGTGGTCATTATACCAGCCATGGGTTCCAACATAAAGCACTTCCATAATCAATCAAAACACTACTAAACATTTACATAACCATGATTTCACACTTAATACAAACTTAACTCAAAAACCAATCATTATAAACTCAAGATTCAAACTAGGGTTTTCAAGTGGTATACCTTCCTTGATGTTGTACAAGCCTTACTAAACCTTGTATGATCCTTGTATAGCCTTATAGTAGCTTTAATCCTCCAAAGAAAACAAGAAATCCAAGTTAGTAATTCTGAGTCACTATACACCAGCTGAAAGAACTGGAAAAACGAGGTTCTTACCTTGCTTTTCTGGATGAGGCTCCTAAAGAAGAGTTGTAGAGTATCTCAATACCTTTCCAACAAGCTATAGAACATAAAATTCTAGTGAGAAATGAGGGAGTTATGCTCAAATTACCGAGTTGTTTTCTGTTTTGGCAGAATGGAGTTTCTTGGTTTGGTTTTTGTATATCTATCTCTTAATCCCTTGTAGTATTGTTATATACCTAGATGCATCTCTTTTAATGTGTTGTTTACTTGCCATTGGTCCAAATGTCAACACCATATTAAGCAACTCCATTTTGTAAAAGTGCAACTAAGCCATTCTTTTATTAGTTGACTTACACTTATGTCATTTGATTTCTCCTTTTGTATCTCGTTAATAAAATCAACACGTTACGACTTATAAGTAGCATTCCATTACTTTATCGTGACACAATTCCTTAACTCCATATTATATCCCTTGATCCTTCAGTATCTTGGAAATTTTGGGAAAAGTAAAAGTGCTAAGCCTTGATTAGTCCTTGTATATCCTTAATATAGCTTAGATCAACCAAAGAAAACAAGAAATCAAAATTAGTTTCTTGAAATCACTATTCACCCTCAACATTCTTGATTTTATATCTCAAGAATGGAATGGAATTTGAAGCTAAGATTCATAAGATAACTTAGTTATAATTATGGAACATACCTAATTAATCTTGAGATTTAACAATGGTGGCAAGTGTGATTTTTGTTCTTGAATTTTGGAAGAAGCCGAATGTATGTAAAATGGGGGAGAATGGAGTTTCTTTGCTTGCTTTGATCTCATCCTTGTCTAAAATGCATTATTGATGATAATATCTAGCATAAAGTAGCTTTATTAAAGTGCTTATGTCATGCATGATGCATCCTCAAGTGACAAGTGTTGTGTTTTAGTGGTGTAGTGATGTAATTAAGCTAACTATCTTAGTTAGCTTCTAATGTTGCTAGTTACCTTTGTAACTAACTTGGTTCCTTAATTCCATCCACTTGCATATGCTTGTCTCTTGGTTCTCTGCTTATTTCTTTGTCCGGCTATTGCTCAATTTCACTGATCGTTTGGAGGAATATCTCAAGTATTTCTAGTTAGGGTTTTACCGGAAACCTCCTTGATATTTTTGCTAACATCTTTAGTCCTCCTTTATAAGTCTTGAATTTAAATTCCTCAAATCTTTTTATTAAATCCTTAAATCCTTCAATGTCTAGGGAAATCTCGGAGAAAATAAAAGTGCTATTTTTCTGAATCTGATATCGTTTACATACACTTATATTGCCTATCGGTCGTTAATACGAACTCAGAAATCCGTTCTGAATACTTCTATATAGCGTCGTCTGATAATATTCCAATTTCCACCAAAAACACTATTCATTTCTTATTTTTCCTTTAATTCTTATAATTACAAAAATGTTCGCGCTTTCCCGAGTGTTTCTTAACCCTTTTACGGAACCACTAGACTTATAACAGATACCGATTTGGATGACATGAGCTACCAAATATCGATTTGGATGACATGAGAATACTTCCTCTGTTTGTATACCATATCTTACTTTCTTGACGATAGATTATATTTACCTAAGTTGTCAACCAATTGTAGCATTCTGATAAGTGGATTTTATATCCACTAATTATCCTCCATTTGGACTTTTAATTGCTTGCTAGTTCTCGAGTTTCGTGGATTTTGATATGTTTATATGTGCATTTTGTAGGAATTATGAAAGGCGGCATTGTAATGCTAAAAAGAATTGAAGTGATGTTGAGGTGGTGGAATTTTAACTCAGTGAAGATCGAAAGTGGTTGATAGAATTTTGTGGTGATAGTTTTAATTAAAGGAAGGTGGTGGACAGTAGGTAGAGAGTGCAGCTGCACCATGAGGGGCGCTACAGCGCTTGGCGAGTACCATGAGGAGGCGTTATAGCACATCTGTGCATGCTGTTGCGCGTTGGTTTATGCGCAGGAGCGCTCGACTAAGCGCTATAGCGCAAGGCATGCTGTACAGGAGGGTCTAAGCGCCGTTGCGCGTAGAGGAGCGCTAGAGTGTGCGAGGAGCGATCTCTCCAGAGGATTTCGTGCGCAGCTGCGCAGGGTGATGCGCAGGGGCGCGGTCGTGGCATGTGTTGAAGCGCAGGAGCGCTTGGAGATGCGCTGTAGCGCGAGTTTTTATCTGTCTTGGTTGCGCAGCTGCGCCATTTTTGAGTGCAGGAGCGCGGACTAACTTCTGTGCTGTGTGTCTTGGAGTTATTTCTGGAATTTCTATTTTCTTCCGGGTTAAAAACTTATTTGGGCTCATTTTTAGTTGGGCTTTTCAGCAATTTGTTTCGTATTACTTTTAGACTTCTAAAAACACAATGGAGGTTATCGTATCTTTTATCTTTTGTATCGTACAAATTTTCTAGGGTTCTTGAGGTAGCAGTCAAGAATCACTTTCAGGATTAATTTCAGTTTCAGATTTTCTCGTCTTCAATATTGGTTTTAAATTCTTATTCTCGTGCTCTTATTTAATTATTGTTTCATCTTGTTAATTTCATGTTTACTTTCAGATCCATGTTTTATATTAATTCCATGTTAATTATTAATTCTATTATGAACTAATTTCTGTTCATGGGGTTCCAATGGATTCGATAACGTAACTTTCGTGCTTGATTCATAATTGATTAGGGGTGATTAAATTTCGGTAATCTAATTCGGTTGAATTAATTCTAAGATGATTAGCTACCATCTTATTTATTTAATCCTAGTTGATTGCGAAAGCGGATTCTAGGGTTTAGATATCGCCAAATTAGCATGGGTTCTTGATTTTATTATTTAATCTTGATTTGTAATGTGATTTAAACCATCTCACGTTGCCCCGTGTAATCGTATTGATAGCCTAAGCTTAAATCAATTGTATTTCCAGATTGTATAGACATATATAAGCTGAATATAAGTTGGTGTCTTCTTAATTTCTATCTGTTGTGGAAATTAAGGGGTTTGATGCGAGTTTTCTGAAAGGTAGCTCGTATTATCATCGTGTTATCTGATTAATTATTGAATTTATCACCCGAGTCGATATATTGTGTCAGCCGTTAGTGAAATTGTCGATGAAATTGGAATCCCATGTCTCTCTTGCTATAGATAATTTCTTGTTAATTCATTCTTCGATATTTCGTGCTTAGTTGATAATTTTAGAATAATAAAAACTTGAAATTGATAAATCGTCAGGCAGTAAGAAGTAATCATACTCTGTTGCATAGGCACTAAATTCACAGTACATCTCGTCCCTGAGGAACGAACTTTTATTTACCACTTGCTATTTTGTGACCACGTATACTTGCGTGTTTGCGAAGCTAACAAGTTTTTGGCGCCGCTGCCGGGGACTCGGTGTTAAATTGTGGTTTATGTGCTTGTCAACAGTGGTCGTTACAGATTACTGACTTGAATTTCTTTTACTCATATCTCGGTTTTTCTGCTCTTGTGTTCAGGTACTAGAACGTGCATGCTAACGCGATCTAAAGCTAGAGCGCAAGCTAAAGTTAAGACGGAGTCAGAAAGAATAAGCGAGGTAATTCTACTTCCGGAAGAAATCGAAACACTCTTTGAAATGGGAGATGCTAATCCACCGGTAGCGCCAAAGGCACTCATGGAATATTCTAAACCAAAGATCAATGATATACAGTCTAGTATCATCAGGCCAGCGATCGCAGCGAATACATTCGAGATAAAGCCTGGTACTATCCAAATGGTGCAGAACACAGTGCAGTTTGGGGGTGGTGCAACTGAGGACCCTAATATGCACATTCGAAATTTCATCGAGATTTGTGACACCTTTAAGTTTAATGGTGTTTCTGATGATGCTGTGAAACTGAGACTCTTCCCTTTCTCATTGAGGGACAAAGCTAAAGGCTGGTTACATTCTCTACCGGCTGGTTCTATCACTACTTGGGAAGAGCTTGCTCAAAAATTTCTCTCGAAATTCTTTCCTATGGCAAAAACAGCTGCCATAAGGAATGCTATTGCTCAGTTTTCTCAGGCACAGGGTGAGTCATTATGTGAAGCTTGGGAGCGTTATAAGGAGATGCTCAGAAAGTGTCCCCATCACGGGATGCCAGATTGGATGATTATTAATAGCTTCTATAATGGACTGGGAGGTCAATCTAGGCCTATGGTAGATGCAGCTTCTGGCGGAGCCTTGTGGGCTAAAAGCTACACGGAAGCATATGATCTGATTGAGATGATGGCTGCGAATGAGTACCAAAATCCTTCGCAGAGATTACAACAAAACAAAGTAGCCGGAGTACTTCAAGTTGATACTGCTACTGCTCTGTCAGCTCAGTTAGAAGCTCTAAACATGAAGGTGGATTCTTTGGCTAATCTTGGGATGCAACAGGTTGCTAGCATCTGTGAGTTATGTGCAGGAGGGCATGACACTCGTCAATGTGCCATATCTAATGAGTCAGCTCAGTTTGTTAGCAACTTTCAAAAGCCACAACATCCAGTTCCTAACACATATCATCCAAATAACAGGAATCACCCTAACTTTAGCTGGGGTAACAGTCAGAACAACATGCAGCAACCATCTTATCTCCCTCCTAATCAGCAGTTTGGGGGTAGACAGTTCAATAATTCAGGGATGCAGCAGCAGTATGCACCGAGGCAGCCTTATCAGCCTCCAGGTTTTCAGCAGCAATCAAGTGAAAAATCTGAGTTAGAAGAATTGAGATCGATGGTCAAGAGTCAAGCTGTATCACTTCAGAGTCAAGCCTCTTCTCTTAAGACTTTGGAAAATCAGATTGGACAGCTGGCTACTGCCCTTCTAAACAGGCAGCAAGGAAGTTTGCCTAGCAACACGGAACCAAATCCAGGAAAGAGAGAGGGTAAGGAGCAGGTTCAGGCTATCACTTTGCGTTCAGGAAAAGTCACAGGGGGTTCAGATATTGAGCAGACTTCAAAGCAGGCAGAGCTAGAGGATGTAGAGGATAAGGAAAAGCAACCAACTAAGGAGTCGGTCCCTTCAGAGGCTATTCCTCCAGTCTATCCACCTCCACCATTTCCTCAAAGGATGCAAAAACAGAAACTGGATCAGCAATTTGGCAAATTTCTGGAGGTATTTAAAAAGTTACATATCAACATTCCATTTGCTGAAGCCTTGGAACAAATGCCTAGCTACGCCAAGTTTATGAAGGGGATTCTTTCAAAGAAGATAAAGCTGGCTGATTTTGAGACGGTAGCATTGACGGAGGAATGTAGTGCAATCTTGCAACAAAAATTACCTCCAAAGCTTAAAGATCCAGGGAGCTTCACTATTCCCTGCACTATTGGGAATGTGTCGTTCAACAAATGCTTGTGTGATCTTGGTGCAAGCATTAATCTGATGCCTCTCTCAGTTTTCATGACACTTGGACTTCCCGACCCAAAACCAACCAATATTTCTTTGCAACTAGCTGACAGGTCGGTTACATATCCTCGTGGCATAGTGGAAGATGTCTTAGTCAAAGTGGACAAACTCATTTTTCCCGCTGACTTTGTTATCCTGGATTTTGAGGAAGACAAGAACATCCCTATCATCTTGGGACGGCCATTCTTGGCCACTGGAAAAACGTTGATTGATGTTCAGAAGGGGGAGCTGACTATGAGAGTACATGATCAAAACATCACATTCAACGTGTTTAAAGCCATGCAACTTCCAACTGAAGAGGAAGAATGTTTCAGACTTGATATGGTTAATTCATTGCAACATGAGGAAGTAAAGCAGTTGTCAAATGCAGATGCCTTGGTAAGCACATTACAAGGAGATTCTGATTCTGAAGATGAGGAAATGACAGAGTGTGTTCATTGGCTTAATGCTAACTCCTACCAAAGGAAATTCATTGCTCCATCGGAATCACTTGGCTTAGCTGAGCTTCAAAAATCGCAAATTCGGCTTAAACCATCTATTGAAGAAGCTCCTGAACTTGAACTTAAGCCACTGCCGGATCATCTAAGGTATGCATTTCTTGGTGAAGCTTCTACTTTACCTGTTATTATTGCATCTAACCTGTCAGGTAGTGATGAAGAAAAACTCTTGTGGATTCTGAAAGAGTTCAAGTCAGCCATAGGGTGGACCATAGCAGACATCAAAGGCATCAGCCCATCTTACTGCATGCATAAAATTCCAATGGAGGAAGGAAGCAAACCTTCGGTGGAACATCAGAGGAGGCTAAACCCCATAATGAAAGAAGTTGTCAAGAAGGAGATTCTAAAATGGCTAGATGCGGGCATCATTTATCCCATCTCGGATAGTTCTTGGGTGAGCCCGGTTCAGTGTGTACCGAAGAAAGGGGGTATGACAGTGGTAGCAAATGAGAAGAACGAGCTTATTCCGACTCGAACAGTCACAGGTTGGAGAGTGTGTATGGACTACAGAAAGTTGAACAAGGCTACTAGAAAGGATCACTTCCCTCTACCATTCATTGATCAGATGCTGGACAGACTAGCTGGTCACGAATATTATTGCTTGCTAGATGGGTATTCTGGATACAATCAGATTGCCATTGCTCCGGAAGATCAGGAAAAGACTACCTTTACATGTCCATTTGGCACTTTTGCATTTCGACGAGTGTCTTTCGGACTCTGTGGTGCTCCAGCCACCTTTCAACGATGCATGATGGCTATTTTTTCTGATATGATTGGGATTAATGTGGAAGTCTTCATGGATGATTTTTCCGTTTTTGGGTCTTCTTATGATGAATGTTTACATAATCTGAGCATGGTGTTGAAACGGTGTGTTGAGACGAATCTAGTGCTCAACTGGGAGAAGTGCCATTTCATGGTACAGGAAGGTATCATTCTTGGTCACAAGGTATCTAGAAAGGGTTTAGAAGTGGACAAGGCAAAGCTGGAGACTATCGAGAAACTTCCTCCTCCTATTTCTGTCAAAGGAGTTCGCAGCTTTCTGGGACACGCCGGTTTCTATAGGCGTTTTATAAAGGATTTCTCTAAAATCACTAAGCCACTCTGTAGTCTACTAGAGAAGGACACTCCTTTTAAATTCACCGAGGAATGTTTGGAGGCATTCGAGCACTTGAAAAAGAAGCTGACCACTACTCCAGTTATCACAGCTCCTAATTGGAATGAGCCGTTCGAGATGATGTGTGACGCTAGTGATTTCGCCGTGGGCGTGGTGTTAGGGCAAAGGAAGAGTAATGTCTTTCATGTGGTCTACTATGCTAGCAAGACCCTCAATGATGCCCAACTGAATTACACCACCACTGAAAAAGAGCTTCTTGCAGTTGTTTATGGATTCGAGAAGTTCAGATCTTACTTACTGGGTGCAAAGGTCACGGTCTACACAGATCATGCAGCTATCAGATTCCTACTAGCTAAAAAGGATGCTAAACCCCGACTGATTCGTTGGGTACTTCTACTTCAGGAGTTCGAGCTTGAAATCAAGGACAGGAAGGGAACGGAAAATCAGGTAGCTGATCATCTCTCGAGGTTGGAGCAGGGTGACAGAGGCAGTAAAGATGAGACTCTCATAAATGAGCATTTTCCGGATGAGCAGCTGTTTCAAGTACAAGGGGAAGTACCGTGGTTTGCTGATGTTGTGAACTATCTGGTGAGCAACATCATCCCAGCTGAGTTTTCTTATGCTCAGAAAAAGAAATTCCTCCATGACGTCAAGTGGTACCGTTGGGATGAACCCTATCTTTTCAAGCAAGGGGCGGATCAGCTTCTCCGACGGTGTATTCCTTACAGTGAGACGGAGGGGATTCTACGAGATTGCCATGACACCATCTACGGTGGTCATTATGGTGGTGATAAAACTGCTGCTCGTGTACTTCAGGCAGGATTCTTCTGGCCTACTCTATTTAAGGATGCACATCAGTTCGTGCTGCGATGTGATCGGTGCCAAAGAGTTGGCAATATTTCGAGAAGGAATGAGATGCCGTTGAATAACATGCTTGAGGTGGAGATCTTTGATGTGTGGGGTATTGACTTCATGGGACCTTTTGTATCGTCGTTCAATAATCAGTACATTCTGTTGGCAGTGGATTATGTATCCAAATGGGTAGAAGTGAAGGCCTTGCCAACGAACGATGCTAAGGTCGTGCTTAACTTTCTTCATAAACAGATCTTCACTCGTTTTGGGACCCCTCGTGCTATAATCAGTGATGAAGGCACTCACTTTTGCAACCGCCAGTTCACGGCTTTACTAGCCAAATACCGAGTATCTCACCGCGTTGCAACAGCCTATCATCCTCAGACTAATAGTCAAGCCGAAGTCTCGAATCGGGAAATTAAGCGAATCTTGGAGAAGGTCGTGAATCCTTCGAGGAAGGATTGGTCCTCGAAATTGGACGAAGCTGTGTGGGCTTACAGGACGGCCTATAAAACTCCTTTGGGGATGTCTCCGTTTCAGCTGGTGTATGGAAAAGCTTGCCACCTGCCCGCAGAACTTGAACACAAGGCGTATTGGGCATTGAAAAAGTTGAATCTTAATATGGCAGCTGCTGGTGAAAAGAGAATGCTACAACTGAACGAACTTGATGAGTTTCGTCTGCAAGCCTATGAGAACTCAAAGTTGTACAAGGAGAAAGTGAAAAGGTGGCACGACAGGAAATTGGTGCCCAAAAACTTTGAACCAGGCCAATTGGTGCTTCTTTTTAATTCCCGGCTCAAGCTGTTTCCGGGAAAGCTCAAATCAAGGTGGTCAGGGCCTTTCACCATTAAAACAGTATATCCGCATGGTGCAGTAGAGATTTTTGAGAAGTCACCTGACCAAGCTTTTAAGGTCAATGGTCAGAGATTGAAACATTATTTTGGTGGAATGGTGGATCGCGAGAAAAGAACGGTGGTTCTTGGTTCTACTTAAATCGAAGCTTCAAGTCAAGCTAATGACGATAAAGAAGCGCTTCGTGGGAGGCAACCCACGTAATTGGTATGAAGTAAGTTTGGTTTTCTAGTGTGTTTGTTAGTTTAAAAAAAAAAAAAAAAAAAAAAAAAAAATACAATAAGGTGCCGATTAACCCAACAGGCGTTATAACCCTACTGCCTAGTCTTGGTCGAGCAAAACAAACCCCCAAACTCCCATCTTCATTTTCTTCATCTAACCCTACATCAATTTCATCCACTTATCAAATTAGTCACACCCACTTCATCTCCAACATCTATACATCCATATATACTTACATCTATACACACAATCCCCTCTTTATTCCAAACCATCCAACCTCCATTAAAGCTTCAAGGAATTTCTAATTCAAGCTTGGGGAAAGTGCTCTCAAGGTTATCATCTTCAATTCATGGGTAAAATTCTTTACTACTCTTGTCATTGAATTAAGATTGATTATTGGAATTGGGATATTTTGTGTGGAATATTATTTTTGGGTGTTTTTGGTTAATTGTTGAATTGGAATTGTTGTGGTATATTGGTGGAAGTATTGTATTGTCTTGGTTGAATGGCTCCGAAAAGAACTCGTGTTGTGACTAGTAGTAGTTCGGAGGAGGAGGTGGAACCCGACTATAATGTTGATAAATTTGTGTCGAAAAAGGCGGAAGATGAGTATTTCAATTTGTTGTCTAGAGCCGTTTGTCGGGAGAGGGGTTTTGAACCCTCGGAGGAGGATGGAGAATTGCTCGCAATGATTAGCGAGAGGGGTTGGATGGGGTTTTGTTCTACACCCCAGGATGTTCCGTTGAGCATAGTAAGAGAATTCTATGCAAATGCTAAAGAGGAGAAAAATGGTGAGGCTACGGTAAGGGGCCAGACAGTGGCGTATAAGCCTAATTATATAAGGCGGGTTATATTCCAACCGGCGAGGTCGAGAGGTGCCGAGGATTGGACGCAGAAAACCCGCGATAATGTGGATTTGGATGCTATCATAACGGGGATGTGCATTCCGGGCACAATGTGGAAGTGTAAGCCCGGGACGATTGAGAAGCGCACCTTCCCTGCCGCTGCTTTGACACGGTATGCGCGAGCTTGGTTTCTCTTTATTTGTGCGCGTATCATGCCATCCACCCATGTCACCGATGTCACTGTAGAGCGGGCGATTATTTTATGGGGCATCTTGAACGGACACTACATTGATTTGGGGTATCTCATCAATCAAAACATCATGAAGTTTTTGAGTGGTGGCACTACTGGAGGGATTCCTCATGCTGAGGTTGTTGGACAGTTGTGTATTCATGTTGGGGTGTCTTGGTTTAATGATGAGACCTTACTTCGTCCGATGGGTCCTATTAATCATAATGTGATTAGAAGGATGGCAGAGTGGCCAGGCGGCACTCCGCATCCTAGGGGGCTTGGGTATGTTGTTGTTGAGGGCGTGGAGGCCCCACCACTAGTGTCGAGAGTTCCTCGTCAGGCTGATAGAGCGGGTCCTTCCCACGCTCAGACGAGCCAGCCGAGTCAGGGCACCGTGGTCTTTAGTGATGCTCAGTATAGGCGCATGTTGAGGCGTTATGACACTACACATGACATGATGAGCAGGTTTGCTACGGATTTGACACAGTCGTTGGATGGGGTATATCGCCAGCAGGGATTCCAGGTCACATGGCCCACCTTTGGCGCTCACCACGTCTATCCACCACCTGACACACCACCCGAGGAGGGTGACGATGCCGATGAGTAGGGGAGTATCTCTTGTACCCTTTCATTTACCTTCAATGAGGACATTGAATTTAATAAGTTTGGGGGTGATTTTAGGGTGCTAGAGCCATGCATTGCATTTAGTATATATTCATGTTAGTTGCACTTAGTGTACCATGTCATGTAGTTTGCATTTAGGTTGCCATGCCATATAGATTATTTAGGTTGTATTCATGCATATCATATGATTCCACACGAGTGTTTGTTTCTGGCTCATTAGGTTGATGCTAATTTGAGTGTGATGACAATGAATAGAGGGTTGATTTAAGCTTCTATGAAATTGACTTGCATGTGTTGGGGACAAAATCTTTTCACGGTCTCACTGTTTGCTCTAGGGCTAGATCGAGTCATACCTGGTTTGGTTGTTAGGATTTAATCACTTATTTATACCTAGAATGTTCGTTATTCCCTTGATGGCGTAGAAGCACTTAAGTATAAGTTTGGGGGAAAACATGGATTTCATGCTAAGTGTCGAGTCGTAGTGTAATAATGGGTAGGCGTCAAATGGCTAGTAGCCGGCTCATATTTGATATGAGTAGTCTAGGAGGGTGAGATAGTGCACCCATGTGTAAAAAAAAAAAAAAAAAAAATCAAGAAAAAAAGAGTCAAAGAAAAAAAAAAGAATAGAAAAAAAAAAGAAGAGTAAAAAAAAAAAAAAAGTTGTGAGAATAAAAAATTGAGTGATTGTAAGAGTGTGTGTATGCTAATTGGCTAGGGTGGGCTCTTTAGTACTCGAGCAAGTAAGTTCTAGGGGATTTTATGCCTAGTGACCTAAGACTTTTCCGGTCTGGGATCCACTAACCTAACGCTCGCTACATGAGTGCTATTGTATAAGCCTTTAGGGGTCTCACCCATTGCACGGTCAATAAGCATGTGTGTTTGGTGTTTTGTGTCGTTTTGTATAATAAAGCATGAATCCTTGTCTACCTTAGATGATGATGGCGGTGTCTTTGAGTCATGGAGTGTCTAAAGTTCATTCTGTTTATAAACATGTGATTGTCGTGGCGAAAAATTGGTTATGTCGTTGATCTAGTTTCGAGAGTATTTCTGGTGAGAATTGCACACACCACGTTCCCGTGCTTGTATTGTCGGTATGCGGGGGCTTAGTCGAGCTTTGTTTGGCGTTGTTGCATAATTTGAGGCGTTGGCTTTTGAGGTGGTTACGATATCTTGTGTTTGGAGTCATTGCATTAGGTCATTGTGCATTATCATGTCATTTGATAATTTAATTGCATTCATGCATCATGATAGGGTTGTTTTGCATTACTCGAGGACGAGCAACGGTTTAAGTTTGGGGGTTTGATAAGTGGATTTTATATCCACTAATTATCCTCCATTTGGACTTTTAATTGCTTGGTAGTTCTCGAGTTTCGTGGATTTTGATATGTTTATATGTGCATTTTGTAGGAATTATGAAAGGCGGCATTGTAATGCTAAAAAGAATTGAAGTGATGTTGAGGTGGTGGAATTTTAACTCAGTGAAGATCGAAAGTGGTTGATAGAATTTTGTGGTGATAGTTTTAATTAAAGGAAGGTGGTGGACAGTAGGTAGAGAGTGCAGCTGCACCATGAGGGGCGCTACAGCGCTTGGCGAGTACCATGAGGAGGCGTTATAGCACATCTGTGCATGCTGTTGCGCGTTGGTTTATGCGCAGGAGCGCTCGACTAAGCGCTATAGCGCAAGGCATGCTGTACAGGAGGGTCTAAGCGCCGTTGCGCGTAGAGGAGCGCTAGAGTGTGCGAGGAGCGATCTCTCCAGAGGATTTCGTGCGCAGCTGCGCAGGGTGATGCGCAGGGGCGCGGTCGTGGCATGTGTTGAAGCGCAGGAGCGCTTGGAGATGCGCTGTAGCGCGAGTTTTTATCTGTCTTGGTTGCGCAGCTGCGCCATTTTTGAGTGCAGGAGCGCGGACTAACTTCTGTGCTGTGTGTCTTGGAGTTATTTCTGGAATTTCTATTTTCTTCCGGGTTAAAAACTTATTTGGGCTCATTTTTAGTTGGGCTTTTCAGCAATTTGTTTCGTATTACTTTTAGACTTCTAAAAACACAATGGAGGTTATCGTATCTTTTATCTTTTGTATCGTACAAATTTTCTAGGGTTCTTGAGGTAGCAGTCAAGAATCACTTTCAGGATTAATTTCAGTTTCAGATTTTCTCGTCTTCAATATTGGTTTTAAATTCTTATTCTCGTGCTCTTATTTAATTATTGTTTCATCTTGTTAATTTCATGTTTACTTTCAGATCCATGTTTTATATTAATTCCATGTTAATTATTAATTCTATTATGAACTAATTTCTGTTCATGGGGTTCCAATGGATTCGATAACGTAACTTTCGTGCTTGATTCATAATTGATTAGGGGTGATTAAATTTCGGTAATCTAATTCGGTTGAATTAATTCTAAGATGATTAGCTACCATCTTATTTATTTAATCCTAGTTGATTGCGAAAGCGGATTCTAGGGTTTAGATATCGCCAAATTAGCATGGGTTCTTGATTTTATTATTTAATCTTGATTTGTAATGTGATTTAAACCATCTCACGTTGCCCCGTGTAATCGTATTGATAGCCTAAGCTTAAATCAATTGTATTTCCAGATTGTATAGACATATATAAGCTGAATATAAGTTGGTGTCTTCTTAATTTCTATCTGTTGTGGAAATTAAGGGGTTTGATGCGAGTTTTCTGAAAGGTAGCTCGTATTATCATCGTGTTATCTGATTAATTATTGAATTTATCACCCGAGTCGATATATTGTGTCAGCCGTTAGTGAAATTGTCGATGAAATTGGAATCCCATGTCTCTCTTGCTATAGATAATTTCTTGTTAATTCATTCTTCGATATTTCGTGCTTAGTTGATAATTTTAGAATAATAAAAACTTGAAATTGATAAATCGTCAGGCAGTAAGAAGTAATCATACTCTGTTGCATAGGCACTAAATTCACAGTACATCTCGTCCCTGAGGAACGAACTTTTATTTACCACTTGCTATTTTGTGACCACGTATACTTGCGTGTTTGCGAAGCTAACACATTCATAGCATATAAACATTTGAATCCAAATCCATTCAACATTCATTCGTTCAACCACTAATACACTGCAGTCGTAACCACTATTCATTCATACTCCAATACGTAATAAAAGTTTTAATTCCTACCAAAAATTTGGGTTCTTACAGTCTCCCCTCCTTAAAAGGATTCCGTCCCGGAATCAGGTAGGAAACAATTGGGTACTTGTTTGTTATTTCGCTTTCCAGTTCCCCGGTTGATCCTTAAACATTCCAATCCTTTCTCAGCACATCTACTGGTGCTACAATACACCCTTTATCCTTTTTCCATCAACTTTGCTCCTTTTCGTACAACACACTATCCGGGTTATACTCTTACTCAATCATATACTATTACCCTTATTGGTATCTGCAGTGACTTTGGTATCACTATCGCGCTGCGAATTCGGAGATAACCTCACTCGCACTATGCATTTCCTGCTCGCTTTAATCTTCGCAATCTCGATCAATATAGAAAAGTGGAAAGATTTCTTGAGAGATCACTATGATCATGAACATTTGTTATATTGCATAGTTAGTATAGAAGGGGGCCAGCCTTTAGTACTTGACAAGCAATTAAACAAGTTATGGTATTCCACTTAGACTTCTATCACACAGACAGATAGTCACGTAGCAGTACCTCCCCTTCTTAAAGGGTTGTTCTTCTCAATTCAGAAAGAAGATGGATAAGGGAGAAGAAAAGAAAAGAATTTCAAAGAATCATAGAAGTTTTCATGATTGCAAGATATCATATTTAGAATTTACCTCTGAACTATAGAGGTTCATTAGAGAAGAAAATAATTGTAATCGTATTAAATACTACTTTATCGTAATCTCACGTGTTAACATATCCTCACTGCTCTGTCCATCATTCTATGGACCTATATTCTTATTCAATCTTAGCACACTCATTTTTGGAAAATCTTTCAACATTTCAGGTTAAATATTAGATTTATCGCTTGACATTATTGTTACTGACATTCCATGCCACGCTACTAGCTTTTTCATATTCATAATACTAACACTATCAGGTTGTCATCCCGAGAATTCATTAGAAAACCCATTCGTCAATCTATTCATAAAATTCCTTGCTTCCCATTCCATAATTACTTTTCCAGTCTTTTCTTTATCAATCACATCCTTCTTATTATCTGCTTTTTCTTTACTTCCATTATTTATCTCCACCGTCATCTCATTATTGAGATGTCCTTTGTACTTGTATTTCCCTATTGGTATCCCGTCACATGTACTCAATAAGCATCATATTTTTTTGGGGTCAAACTTCCTTTTGTTCAACCATCTAAATTCTCATTTTCTCGTTCCATGAGTCTCTTTAGTACTTAATCAATCTTTTCCAAATTTCCTCGAATTCTCCCAACTTAAAGGGAGTTGATCTATATGTCATTTATTTTTCAATTCCAACTTTCCGTTGTGACCAACAACATACACCATGATAATTTCACGCTTTTCTAGCTTCAATGCTGGGGTTTCTCAGGAGTCCGCATATCTAACTCCCTTATTGTTCCTCAAACTTTATTCCCTTTATGTCCTCAACCCTACATTTCTTTCATCAGTCATCTTGTTTCTATTTCGACTATAATCTCTTTATGAACCATCATAGCATTATCATTTATCTCAAACCTCACGTCTTTCCGAAATTAAACCATCCAAAATAAATCTTGACGATTTCTCTAACTTGGATCCAATACAATCTATTTCTGTTTTTTTTCATTCCAACATCTCCACAGTCGTTATCACTTAATTTCTCAGAAGAATCACCACTACATTAATGTAGTTCATTGTTGAATCACCATCGTTTGTCGTTAACGTAGTGCTTTACTAGCTAATCATACGGGTTTCATAATTGTCAGATCAAAATTCTCTAATAAGACAAAATAATCACTATTCCTTATTCATAAGGAATACTTCCTGAACTTGATGTAGATATTTAATGAAGCAAATAAAATTGTAGAAGAGTTTCAAGCATAGCAACGATGACAGGTGTATGTAGGTGTATCAGAAAAATAATCCTCATACAGTTTAGTATGACCTTCTTCTCTGTTGCGATTAATCACACGGTGATTCACTATAGAACCACCATGATGTGAGATAGAATTTGCTCTCTAACGTCGATGATGGAGCTGTACAGCAGCCATTCTCATTCTTGCCTCATGCTCTTCTTCTTCTGCTTGCATAATATCAAGAATCATTTGTGGGGTGTTATCCATTGAAATTGTAAAGAGTAATCAAGTGTGTTGAAATATTTGAATTTATGTTTTACTCAGTACGCAATTCTATTATCTATTTATAGAAAGTTTAGATGAAATGTGCATGTGAAATTGAGAAATCAAAAGCAGTGCACTAATTTTGACCCATGTACAAATCTGAATCTTGGAAGTGTGTTTTCACTTTTCACATTAACTATACAATACAGTAACACTGTTCATACTGCAAAATTTTATAAAGGAGTAAGACGAATTGTCATGTCAATTTTAAAATAACTACAGAATTGAATTGTCACTTTCATTATCTTTTCATGTACAATAACTTATTATATTTTTAATTTTAGATTTTAAAAGAATAGGATCACATTTTAAAATCATTTTTTAATGTTAGTATTAATAAATTTAAATTTAATTAATTTTGGGTTTAAATTTTTATAATATATTACCACAGTTTAAGATCAATTAGCAATAATATTAATTTATTAAAACTAAAATTTATTAAAAAGTATTGTTTAAACTTATAATACACTATTTTTAAAATATAGCCAACTATAATAGGCAAACTCATTGGAGAATACCCCTTACAGGTTTAGCAAATTTTAGCCAATCATTATTTTATAATATTTTATCCAACCATTTTAGCCAACCCCATTAAAGATGATCTTAGGTTAGTATAATTTTATAATTCTTCATGTGTGTTCATGTGTCATATTTGAAATTTTGAAGAAAAAAAAATACGTCATACGTCTCGCATCTTGCACCTCTTCACGCGTATATATGTTACATTTGAAATATTGAAAAGAAAAAAGTTTTGTTATTGAAATCGGCCGATTTTTGAAAAATCGTCAATAAATCGTAAATTGGTACCTCAACCGAATAGTTCCGATTTCCGAAATCTTCAACATTGCAAAAAAAGGTTAGTGATGATTGATCTTCTGTCATTGCTTAATCTATTAATAAGATGTTTAGGATGAATTTTCGAATTGAGGTGTTAAAAATAATTTTGCATGTAAAACAACTAAAAATGTAAAATAAGTAAAAGAATGCCAACACATGTACTTTCCTTTGTATTTTAAAAGAAATTACTACATCTATATATTGGAGTACTATTTTAATATAAATTAACTTAACTTACAAACTAAAAATTAATATAAAATAGGATATATGATGTCATATAAGATGATGTCATAATGACATTATGATGATTTTATGATCGGATGTGGATTCAAGGAATGGGATCCAAGTAATTGATATGGTTGATGTCATAGAAAGGGTTAGTGATGTCATAAAAATGATTTCTATTTGATCACTAAGCTGTATATATTAAATATAAATTAAATAGTTGTGAATCATATTTTTTATACTAAATAACATATATGTTCTACAAAATAAAAGATTATTAAAAGAATTAAATCATGAAAGGTGATAATTCGTAACTACTTCTAATTTTCAAAATTAAAAGCATCTTATTTTGGTTAAAATTATTATGTACTTAGACTATTGTTATCTAATTGTTATCCATTTATTTATCATAAAGAGTTTTTTTAATATGAACAAAAAATTTAATAAACATATTAATGATCCACTTAATTGTTTACTTGAACGTCTAAAAATTCCTCAGTCGTACATATATAGTATTGTTTCACGCTTCTTCAATTTTTTTACACATGTTATTCACAAATGTACATATAAATTTTTCAATCACTATACAAATTTAGAAATATAATGAAAAAATCTCAACGTTAAAAAAATTATGCAATTTAGCCACAATTCGCGCGGTTAACAAGCTTTTATTTTTAAATATTAAAAATAGATAAATTAATTTTTATTATTTAAAGAAAATTAATAAATATTTTAAGAATTTCCTAAAAAAAGTGATTGAAACCAATTTACATAAATTATTAGTTGGAACAACACTCTCATTATATATCAAGAATTTTGATAATCTAGAAAATATCGTAAACATGAAAAATAGCAATTATAATATGAACGTAATTTTTACTATAGAAAAATATAAATGTTAATATAATTAAATAATTTTTTTTAAAACCGACATCCCTTTCATAACATATATGCTCAATAATATTAGAAGTATTTATATAATTAGAATATTAATTTATTTTGACAAAATATAATAAAATAACATGTATATAATTTTTTTATCGAATTAATTGATCGATAAAATTGGTTGGGTTTATGATGTGCAAAAGTAAAAAATTTGTTGCTATTATTTGTATAAAAATTCTAAAATTTAATTGAAAGATCTATGTACTTCAATAATTTATAACATTTTTCTCAATCAGTGATAAAAAAATTGCTTGAAAAGTTAAGAATGACTTTCTTTCAATCATCTAAAAAGAAATTGCAATGATCTTTAATATGAAATAAAAATTGACAAATGATAAAAATGATCTTTAATATGATCTTTAATCATCTGTTATTCTCAAAATAGTAAATATCAAATTCGTGATGCATGTTTTTTTTTTTTTTTTACAAAAGCAACTTTTTCATTACTGAGTTACATCGGAATACAATGTTCAGTACAAGGAGTTTATTTCATTCAAGAAATTTATTATCTAATGAATGTCATGCAACAATGTTCGCGGAAATTTAGACAATAAAATCATAATGTCTAAAAAAAACATCTCGATAATATAAGATACATAAAAGAAAACTTAAATTTTTGTTAAAATGTGGAGATTCCGTCTTGCTATCTCGACCAACCTCTGTAGTGCTTGCATCCATACTAAAATAGTAAAATTATGCCTTAAAATTTTAAATATAATGATGGATGAAATATATTTCAAAATGAATTAAAAAGCCTCCCATCTATGTTTTTACCCACTTGTCAATGAGAAATTGGGAATGAATAAGAATTAAAGGCAGAAGTACAAATTTGAACTTTCAACGTAGAAAGGAAAGAGTTGAACAGGAACAGCAATACACATTACAACTGATCTGTTCAAGTACAACTAACCCAATATACAAATGATAGGCTGCCTTTCTATGAATGAACACATTTTCATTAAAAATCCAAGCTGTAACGTTTGTTTACAAATCTTATACTAGAAAGAGACGTTAGAACAAAGAAACATATAAATTAAAAAAAAAAATATAGAGAGAGACAGAGAGAAATAAATAAAGGAGAGTCTCTGCAAAAGAGCTTTGACTCTCTCTCATCCATGGCGGATGGATTTTCAACCTGAATACCATTCTTCACATTAAACACATTCTTCTTCTTTTTTTCAACCACCCCTTTAATTTTTGCTTTGATTTTTTCATACCACATCTTAATATTTCACACCCCATCTCACTCACTCTCTCTCTCTCTCTCTCTCTCTCTGCCCTTGTCATCACTTGCAGGTCTGTTTGCTTGTATCTATATGTGTGTGTGTTTCTTTTCGTTCTTGACTTGTGGTAATATGTATGTGAATTCCAAGTTCTTTGTAGGGTTTTCTTCCAAAAATAAAAACCCTACTTCTTTATTCAATTATTTGTTGTTTTTTTTTTTTTGGGAATATTATGAATGATCTAGTAGATTGATCTATGTTTGTATGATTCTTGACAAAGTTGTAAATAGGATTTATGTGTGTAAAGTAGTTAAGTTTGTAGCTTGCTGATCTAGTTCATGTTTTCTTCGTTTCAGTATTGTTGGATTGATTAGTTAGTATTTGGTTATTGATTGACTTTGGACAAGTTGGTTATGGGAAATTGCTGTGCGGTCCCTAAAACCTCGACTCAGAAAGAGGAGAGGAAGGGAAGAAAGGAAAAAAAGAAAGATAAACCCAATCCGTTTTCGATTGATTATAGTACAAATGGATCTAGTGGAATTAAGTTTCGTGTGTTGAAAGAACCGACTGGTCAGAATGTTACGGACAAATATGAGCTTGGTCGTGAGCTTGGTCGAGGAGAATTTGGGGTGACATATTTGTGTACTGATTTGGAATCTGGCGAGAAGTTTGCTTGTAAATCGATATCTAAGAAGAAACTTAGGACTTCAGTGGATATTGAGGATGTAGTAAGAGAGGTTGAGATTATGAAGCATATGCCTAGTCATCCGAATATTGTGAGCTTAAAGGACACGTATGAGGATAATGACGCTGTTAACATTGTTATGGAATTATGCGAAGGGGGAGAGTTGTTTGATCGGATTGTGGCAAGAGGGCATTATACAGAACGAGCTGCTGCATCTGTAATGCGGACTATTGTAGAAATTGTTCAGGTATAAAGTCTATGCATTGGGTTTAGTGTTGCTGAAATTTAGTTTTATTGTCTTACATGTTAAACGTTTTCCATTATCTGAATCAAGTTTTACATCTGTTTTTATTTTGTCAGAGAGTTTTATATCTGTTTTTACATACCAGGGATTTGGTAAGTAAAACTAAAATACTAGGACCTTTAGATAGAGTTCCGTGTTCCTGTGATCCAAGTGAAATGTATCTGAGTTGACTGGCCTTTTCTTGTGTTCTCTCACTCCCTTAATGATGTTTTACTAGAAAAGCCTACTTTTATTTGCTGTGTGATTGTACATGTATACGCATATTTGGGCATGCCGAGTTGCATGATTTTAGTAAATCCAGTTGACCACAACTACAGTGTTTTCTAGAAGTTACTTTCAGGGGTAGAAAATAAGTCCTGAAATTCCTCTATGCAAGTTTATCTTATGTGTACAAACAAGTTAGTTCTCAAGTACATATTTATACTTGATATTTAAATTTTCCAACATTAATATTCATATTTTCTTTTTAAAGTTTTTCTTTAAACTAAAATTTCTTTTAACAGTTTCACTATTTTTTGTCAAGTACTATTACTTCATAACACTTGATGTTTTGAGAGCACATGGTTTATTTTTTCCATATGCCTCTTATACATTTGTTTTTTGACCTTCAGATATTTTACTTTCTTTTTCTCCTTCAATCATGTTTCTGTATTTAAGTTTGCATAGGTATTTTCTTTCAGTATTTAGTGTTTTTGCTTGATTTATTTACTAATATTTCTTGTGCTATCAGGTGTGTCACAAGAACGGAGTGATGCATCGAGATCTCAAGCCAGAGAATTTCCTGTTTGCAAACAAGAAAGAAACAGCTCCCTTAAAGGCAATTGATTTTGGACTGTCAGTCTTCTTTAAACCTGGTATTGCATTTTTTCAACTCCATTAATTTCTACAGTTTTATAGTATTTTTTACCTTTTGTTGCTATATTTTTGCAGGTGAGATCTTTAATGAGATTGTAGGAAGTCCTTATTACATGGCTCCAGAGGTTCTAAAGCGCCACTATGGACCAGAGATTGATGTTTGGAGTGCTGGTGTTATCCTGTACATTCTGCTTTGTGGTGTTCCACCTTTCTGGGCAGGTTCTATTCTATAAATTTTTATTCTTAATATGTATGCAACATATTGAATTTACTTTATTACTATGCAGTCTCATTGGTGAATACAGTGGCTCTAGTGTCTTCTTTTGTAATCCGGTTAGTCATGTCCAAACTAACAATTAATGCTACCAAATCAGCACAAAAACTAGTAGCTGGATGTATTTTGCTTTTACCTGAAATTCATGCATACACCTAAAACACCCTTTCTACTTATTTGCTCATTTTATGTAATTTACTGTGGATGCAGAAACTGAACAAGGTGTAGCACAAGCGATTATACGCTCAGTCATTGACTTTAAGAGAGATCCATGGCCTTCAGTTTCCGACAATGCTAAGGATCTTGTCAAGAAAATGCTTAATCCAGATCCAAAACAAAGGCTTTCAGCTCAGGAAGTGCTTGGTATAGTTTTTGCTGTTATTCTCGCTTTATTATAAATGTTATTCTTGTTTTTATTTTTTGACTCATGAACCCGCTAGATTAATTTTTGGAAAGAACTGTTTAAGGAAAAAGCAAACCTCTCTCTCGCTACCAGTTGGTCCTCAGACCTCTTCCTTTCTTATTCCATCAGCTCAATTATTCTTTGACCCTGTTTGTCAAACTGATATAAAACACCTTAATAAATTCTTATAGTATCTATGTAGACTAAAACTACAACAGTATCCATATTTCTTTTTACATCTAGGGTCGTGTCTTCTTTGTTATATCTCCCTTACCTTATGATATATCTAAAACTCCATAGTCTTATGTTGTTGTTAACTATGTGTTTCCTTCTCCTTGCACATCTAATTGCAGATCATCCATGGTTACAAAATGCGAAGAAGAACCCAAATGTGTCTTTAGGGGAGGTTGTAAAATCAAGGCTCAAACAGTTTTCTGTAATGAACAAGCTCAAGAAAAGAGCCTTAGGGGTAACTATTTCTGCAAACTCTTAAGCATGGGTATATATATCCTTGCTTAGTAGTTCACCTGTGTTGATGGGGATTGTTGAATTTAACGAATTTCAAACGAATTTCAGGTAATTGCTGAGCATTTATCAGGGGAGGAGGCTGCAGGAATCAAGGAAGCATTTGATATGATGGACACCAAAAAAAGAAACAAAGTAAATCTGGAAGAACTTAGAGTTGGTTTGGAAAAGCTCGGCCATAATATACCTGATCCAGATCTTGAAATCCTTATGGAAGCGGTTAGTACTGTTTGTCCTGTAAATCTTTCCAATGTTTTCTTCTTCCATATGATCTCTCTTTATATCACATTGCTTCTAATTGTATGACCTAGGCCAATTCTAACCGTTGCTAAAATTGCTTTTATCTTGAACTTCCATTTCTTTCAATCTTTGGCTGATATAGTTTGCTTAAGTAGGAAAATGAACAAGATTCTGTACCAGCAATTAGTGTACATAATGAATCTGATAGAAACCAGAATGAATGATTCTGTTTCTAGGATTTTTAGTAACAGATTTTAAAATCTCTAAAACTTCCTTTTCCTTACATATGCTTATTCTGGATTATTAGGATATCATGATCTTTAAACCTGATACATAGCGAAGCTATGCAAAGAAAATTTTGATATCCTCTCTTCGAACAGCATAATTTTTTTTTTGTTGATAGCATAGATTTAAAATTGAAATTGGAGTATGCTTTTACAAAGGGTGGTGCTTGTTGCTCAATTTGCTGGAAACTGATGTGTAATTTGTACAGGCTGACGTTGATGGCGATGGAGCTTTGAACTACGGAGAGTTTGTTGCTGTTTCAGTACATCTAAGAAAGATGGCCAATGATGAACATCTACACAAAGCTTTCTCATTCTTTGATAAAAACAAAAGTGGTTACATAGAGATTGATGAGCTCCGACATGCCTTGAGTGATGAAGATGATGCTAACAGTGAGGATGTCATCAACGCCATAATGCATGACGTTGACACTGATAAGGTCAGTGCTCTCTAGTGAGATGTATTCGTATAATTTCTTCACACTGTTAATCCCCCGAGCCAGTTCATAGCTTTTCTTTATCTTCTGTACCTGTTTTTTTTGAATATTTTTTGTGAAAATGGGTGTTGAGATCCAGCTGAATCATCAGTAGTTCGTCCGCTACTATCAGTCTCAATTTTTTTTATGACACAAATCTGTCTTCTATGCTTAAAATATTTACTCTACATGTTGAATTTCTGTAATTGAATCTCAATGTCCTTGAACATCTATAGACGTTCGGCTGAAAAATCTGGAAACTTAACATTGATCTTGGCTTTGTTGTTTTAATGCATAGGATGGGCGTATAAGTTATGAAGAATTTGCTGCTATGATGAAGGCTGGTACAGATTGGAGAAAAGCTTCCAGGCAATATTCAAGAGAGAGGTATAACAGTATCAGCTTGAAGTTGATGCAGGATGGCTCGTTTCAAGTTCCAACTGTGGTCAGGTGAAATTTTCTTATGTTTAAGAACAAAAGAATACGTATATGGAAAAAGAGAGAGTTGTTAACTTGCAGAGAAAATTGTATCAGAAAAGTCCTATACATTTTATTATGTTCATCAATGAATGTATTGTTCTCTACAAATCCTTGTTAGTGTGATTAGTGGAGACGCTCGTAGCTTATTAACAAAGTGCAGTTAGTTTTACTTCTAATTAGTTTATGTGAATTTCATAAAATTTCCAGTATTGCTAACTTGATACAATGTAAATGCGAATTTTAGTGGTTACTTCCAAGTGAACACATGTAAATGATCTCCCTTTTTGGCAAATGACTTCTCACTGTCGGCAATTTTGTAAATAATGAGTTTTGCCAGTGATTGATGAGTAATTTGTCTGACAGAAAGCTGATATGAAGTCAGCTGCTTTCTTTATCTCGCTTGCCATTAGTCCGTCTGGCAAATTTTATCTCGCTTTCTTTATTTCGGTGTATTCGTGGCATTTTGATCTAGGACACCCTCAAACAAACCACACCTTAAGGATGTGCAACTGACCATGAAAAATGTTGTTTCATATTCTTGGAAACTGGAAACATACAAACTTGTAATGTATTTCAGAATATATGGAGGTTGGACCAGAAATTTTATAAATTGTTGCTTGGATCGCATGAAGGGATATATTACCAGTAGTAGTATTTTTCCCCAAGGGGTTTTGAAAATTGGATCTTGTTTGTTATCGTACCGATCAAGTTGCACTCTTTAAGTCTTTAGAATTAAAAAATATCATGACAAGTGATGGGAGAACCCAGTTTAGTTTTTGAGGTTTCAGGTTCGATTCTGATTCTCGCTTATTTTGACATTAATGATTCATTACCAACCAATAAATCAGTCACTTGTAACAGTGAAATTGTGGTGATTACATCTAAACAAAAAACAGAAATCTATCAACATGCGAATACACAAACGCATGTCCATTGGCGCCAGCAGTAGGAACTTATCAACTGTGCAAATTGATGTTTAACGCAAGCCGTATTACACGAAGCTTGGTTGCATCCCCCGCTAATTATTATAGGCAATGAGCACGTCCCTTCTGCCTTTTCATCCAACGTGGAATGATCTGTCAAGGTAAATACAAAAATATTAATCCATCATTTTTGCGAATATAAATGAATGTTGTAAATGTAAAGTTGAGGGGCTCATATAATTCGGGACGGATGTAACAATTAAAACACAAAACCGGAACAAAAATCATATGCGCACTATGCTATGAAAAAATATTGTTTATGAACAATGAGAATTACTCAAACTACATCATGAAATTTGCATTGTTAGTACATATTTTTGCTAATTTTTTTCGATTGCTGTATCTTGATTGATGCAAAGTAACAATTATAGTATAAGATACTTACATCTTTTTCTGTAACCTGGAAAATCTGACGCAACAACACTCACAATCATCACGGTGACTACCATATAAATAAAAAACTTGCAACTCATTTTCCACTCTCTTAAGTATAAGAATTCAAGTACTCTGGTAATATAGTATACCTCTTAATATTTACAATTTTGGTTGTATTTCCGGTTATATAGTGAGCTCATACAATATCTAGATTGTAGATATTAAAAGATTTGTTTTTTTTAATTATAAGATTGCAATTATATCTGTATCAATAGATATTTTAATTTTACATGACATGCAGATTTTTTACATCAAGAAGTATCAAACAAAATTTGACTTTTTTAATTTCGTGGGATTAATGACAAGATATGTGGCATTTGAAGATATTTTTATTTTATATAATCTAAATTTTGTAATGACAAAAGTTTTTTGGAAATTTACCAAGAATACTAGATTTAAAGTTTTTATTTGCAAAAATACCATGTCCTTGAATTAATTGCAATTTTACCAACCTAAGTTTCAAAATTGCAAAAATACTAACCCTAACCCTAACCCTCCCCCTCCCCCCTTTCCCCTCTCCCCTCTATCCTTTCAAGCCTGCGTTTGTATTTTTTTTTTTTTTAAGGTGGGGTGCTGTTGTGGAATAAAAACGAGGGTTTGTATGTATTAAATACAAGGGATGGTGAGCTTCGAGCTTTAATGGCTGTTCTTGCGTTCGAGACTGATCGGTCCTCACAAGATGCCTACGTATCTCTGTATTGCTAGAGAATCAAGCCAACGTAGTTCTGAGAATGAGGGGTCAGACCCTTTATATAGGCTGAGAAGCCTTAGAATTAAGGTAGGAGTTGGAGACTTAATAGATAAGTCACCTACTTGAGGAAAGTTCTAGACTCCTTCCTTGTAGGAGTCTGTTGCCATATCGAATTGGATGCCTTGGAGGCTAAGTCTTGTAGAGATAATGTCCTTATCTGACACTTATTGCTGAGCTGTTTATTACCCCTAATATTAATTACGAAAATAATATTAAAGATAGGACTTTGGACCCTGTTGGTGGGCCCCACGTTCGGACCATACTGGGTCTAATTAATGCAACACTAAATGTGTCTTTAGGGCTTAATTTTAGCCCATATCATTTGCCCCCCAACTTCTAGGAAAACTGATCAGGTTTTCCTTGAAGTTTTAACGGTCCTTTCCAAGACTCGGGTCAGGGTTCATCTTTATACACTTTCACGAGTATTGTCTTTATGTAAAGCGTGGAGCGACCGACGCGTTTACGACAATGTTAATTCGATGCTAATCGGCACTAATCAGCCTTAACGACATTTAAACAATGTTTAAACGACGTTGAACGGCATAAAACGGCACTAAACGGTACTAACTAGCCTTAAACGACACTTAAACAACGTTTAAGTGACGCCAACCGGCATTAAACGACACTGAACGGTGCTTATCGGCACTAACGGTGCTAATCGGCACTTAATCGGTGCTTATCGGCACTAACGGTGCTATTGGAACTTAATCGGTGCTATCGGCACTAGCGGTGCTAATCGGCACTTAATCGGTGCTTATCGGCACTAACGGTGCTATCGGCACTTAATCGGTGCTATCGGCACTAACGGTGCTAATCGGCACTTAATCGGTGCTTATCGGCACTAACAAGCCTTGAACGACACTTAAACAATGTTAAGCGATTCTAAACGGCGCTAGCGGGGGTCCAAGGGGCAGAGCCCCTGGCGGGGGTCGAGCTGCCAGGTCAGCTTGGAAATTTTTTATTTCCAAGGGCTAGTACTATTCAGAAATTATCATTTCGATTCAAATTTCTGAATTTTAATCACAAAATTCGAGCTCAATTTCGAGCTCAAACCGCCTCCAGATCGTAGCCAATTTTCTTGTTTCCTAGGTCATTTTCGACCTGGAAATTTCGAGGAGAAATAGTGTATTTTCGAGCTCAATTTTGAGCTCAAATGGGGGCCAGCTCGTGGCTGTTTTACAGGTCTTTCAGTTCATTTTCGACTTGGAAATTTCGAGCTCAAATAATGTATTTTCGAGCTCATTTTCGAGCTCAAATGGGGGCCAGGTCGTGGCTATTTTTCTTGTATCCTAGGTCATTTTCGACCTGGAAATTTCGAGGAGAACCCATGTATTTTCGAGCTCAAATGGGGGCCAGGTCGTGGCTATTTTTCTTGTATCCTAGGTCATTTTCGACCTGGAAATTTCGAGGAGAACCCATGTATTTTCGAGCTCAATTTCGAGCTCAAATGGGGGCCAGGTCGTGGCTATTTTTCTTGTATCCTAGGTCATTTTCGACCTGGAAATTTCGAGGAGAACCCATGTATTTTCGAGCTCAATTTCGAGCTCAAATGGGGGCCAGGTCGTGGCTATTTTTAATACTTTTCAGTTCAAATTCGACCTGAGATTTGCGATCTCAAGCCACGTTATAACGACCTCAATTTGAGTGGAACGACCTCAAAGTGGTTCCAGGTCGTGGGGATTTTTCATACTTCCCAGTTCAAATTCGACCTGAGATTTGCGATCTCAAGCCACGTTATAACGACCTCAATTTTTCAAGGTTACTTACGACCTCAGATTGATTTCTCCAGGTCGCCTTGTCGAGCTCGTAATTGTACTAAAAAACGAGATCGATTGTTACGACCTCGTGCTTCCTTTTGGTAACTCCAAGTCTTATTATGGACTTTAACGGGCCTGTCTTTAATTTTCATGGGCTGGGCCTAGGTTTTCAAATTGTTTGGGCCTTTATCATGGGTCAAAATGACCTTAAATCAAAACCTTAATTATGTTTGTCAATCTTGGTTGGGTCGTGACAGGCCTTGATCCTTTTTAATTATTTTAGCTGGATTTGGGCCTTTGTTGGAATGTTGATTCAGTTACTCATTCTTGAGTTGTTCACGAATCTCTTGATCCAAGGTTGGATCTGATAGCTTTGCTGGCCTTCTAAGGCTTCAACATAGTTCCTTAGCCCTTGATTTATAACACAAGGCCTGGATTCTAAGGTTGATGTTGGTGTTCTGGATCACCAACACGAGGTTTCAGGTCAATAGGAGGTGTTTGTTATGCCTTAAATGGTTTCGTGAACCTTGACTTGTGACCTTCCGGGCCTTAACTTATTTGCTGAGACCTTGGTTTTAAGGTTATTATCAACCCTTGATTCCCTTGATTCTCATTCTAAGATGTAGGAATGATGAAGTCCCTTAGTTCTTGCCCCCCTTGCTTCATATAGTGGAGGTCTTGCTTCTCGGTTGATCGCTCAAGAAGTTCACTTGCCACTAAGCACTCAACTTTAAGTCTGGTGTGCCTTAGCTGGTTGCCAATCCTCTATCTTACTTCTAGGTTTCCAACCTTCTTCTTATACTTGTAGAACCTTGACTAGGTTTTAAGTAGCCTAATGCCTCTTGTCAGGTTCGTTTGGAGGCAGATAACCTTGTTGGCCATCAAGGCTTGAATTTTTAGATTTGAAGTTCAAGACCTCAAGTGTGGAACTGTAAAGGACCTCTTATCTCAACACTCTCATTAACAGTTTCTGTACCTACAAGGCATTATCAAGGGGCCAACCAGTCTCAAGATGAGCTTTAGGGTCTATCCTTCAGCTTACATCAACTGGTGCTTCCAATTTCAAATTGATGGTGGGGGTCTTCAGGACTTGGAAGTAGACGCTCCCAGAATGGGTCTCGACCTTTGAATTGAGATAAGGCATCGACCTTTGTATTCTCCTCCCTTGGGATATACCTGGCACTCATCTAACTGGGCTATCGCAGCTTTCACAATCCTCAAGTATTTGGCCATATTCTTTTCTCTAACCTCAAACTCTCCATTGACTTGTGAGACTACCAATTTTGAGTCTCCACAGACTTTCAGGTTCTTGACCCTCAGGGCTCTTGTCAGTCTAGGTCGGCTATCAGAGCTTCATACTCCGCCTCGTTGTAGGTTATTTGGAAGTCCAACTTAAGGCATACTCGAGTGTGAACCCATCGGGGCTTTGCAGAACTTAACCTGCACCACTGGTTTTTGTTTTAGATGCCCCATGAAAATAGAGCTTTTTGTTTTTGATGCCCCATCAAAATAGAGCATCCAATATTCCTTCTTCTCTTCCAGGGGTTTCTCACCTTGCTGACCTTCCTGGTCTATTCATTCTTATTATGAAGTTCACTTCCTGCTTGGGGTACTACCTCCTGCCCCCCGACTTCTTGGTTGCCAATGGTACACTCAACCACAAAGTCAGTTAACACCTTATCCTCAATGGCTGTCCGAGGCTTCTGTGTGATGTCCTCTGCTGACCTTTCTTTGTGTTCCTTACCACTGTGGACTTCCATGTCTTCAACCGGAAGGACCTGCCCCCCGACTCCATCAGGCCTTAACGAGGCTACATAACAGCTTCGTGCCATCTTCTGATCACCTTTATGTTCTCCAACACCATTCCTGGTAGGGAACTTGATCTTCACATGATAGGTTGAGGCAACAGCCTTGAATGCATGAAGTCCAGTCCTTCCAAGGATAGCGTTGTACGTTGAAGACGCCTTGATTACCAGGAAGTTCAACATCCGAGTGGCCTCCTTGGGCTCTTGCCCAATAGTTACAGGCAGCTGAATAGTCCCTTCAACCTTGGATTTTATTCCATTAAATCCGTATATAGGCATGTTATTGGGGGTCAACTGAGAATCAGTGTATCCCATCTTCACAAACGCATCATGAAACAGAATGTCAACGGAAGCTCCATTGTCTATCAAGACTCGCTTCACCTCCGAGTTTCCAATCACAGGAGTTATGACCAACGGGTCATCATGGGGGAACTTCACCCCTTCCAAGTCTGAGTCATCAAAGCTAATCGCTACCTCAGTTTTTGCACGCTTCGGGGCCTCTCCCACGATGTGCAACACCTCTCGAGCATAAGCCTTTCGAGAGTTCCTAGTTGTCCCGGCCGCAGTCGGGCCTCCTGAGATCATGTTGATTACTGGCCCTCGGGGCTGTTGGTTGCGATCTTGATCGTCATCCCTTCTATTATAGTCTCTTCTCTGGTTACCACGGTCTTCACCCTTAGTGAAGTGCCTCAGCTTCCCTTTACGGATCAAAAACTCGATCTCATCTTTGAGTTGCTTGCAATCGTCAGTGTCATGCCCCACGTCTCTATGGAATCTGCAATACTGATTCTGGTTTCTCTTTGTGGGATCACCCCTGAGTGGCTTCGGCCATCTAAAATCCTTATCATTCTCAATGTCCAACAAGATTCGACTCCTAGGAGTATTCAACCTTGCATACTCAGTGAACCTTGACCCTTGGTTCTTCTTGGGGGCAGAGTCAGAATCCTCGCTAGTTCGGGGATACTTGTCCCTAGCATCATACTCTTGATCATCATAGTCCTGGTCTTGCTTTCGCTTCTTGGAGTCATTGTTACCTCCTCCTCCACCTACGGTGGTTTCTTTCTTCAAGCTATCCTCAGCTTTAATATACTTATCAGCCCTTCGTTGGAGCTCAGTCATGTTCTCAGGGGAATGTTTCGCCAATGATCTCTTGAAGAAGAGGTCAGTGGTTCCGTGCTCCAGGGCTACCATTGCCACCTTATTTTCCAAATCAGTGATATTCAGGGTCTCCTTAGTGAATCGCTTGAGGTAATCCCTCAGATTTTCATTCCTTCCTTGCACCACATACATAAGAGATGCGGAGCTCTTCTCATGCACCCTTCCGCTAATGAATTGGCTAACGAAGGCGGCACTCAACTCCTTAAAAGAGCCAATAGAGTTCGCAGGCAATTGGCTATACCATCTCTGAGCCATGCCCGACAGGGTTTGGGGGAACGCTCTGCACTTTAGGGCATCACTTGCTGGCTGCAGCAGCAGTGCGTTCGAGAATGTTCTCACATGGTTTGCGGGATCACCCGTTCCATCATAAGCCTTTATTGTAGGCATCTTAAACTTCCTAGAGATGTGAGCATTCATCACTTCCTCGGTGAACCGGGGTGTTGGATCATCAGGATCTCCGAGAGGCATCAGATCTTTGGGGTTTCCCTTGGGAATTTCCATCCTTGTGGTTGTTCTTCCGAATGAGGCATCAGCCCTTCTTTGTCTCCTTGAAGACCTCTCCAAATCAATGATGGGAATCCTTCCTGCAGTTGGAGGAGGCTGAGTTTGATTTAGCCTAGCTTGTTCTCTTGCCATATCTTCCTTCAATTTTAAGATCTCGGCCTCATAAGCTTTGATCCTTTCAGCAGTTGTCAAAGATTGTCCATCACGGATGTCTTGAGTCCTCCTTCGAGGTTCTCTACTAGCACGTCGCCTCCTCGGGGCTTCATCACGGTCATCATCCTCATCGTCGGAGGAGGTTTCATCAGTATAAGGACCCGAATAATCGTGATACTCTCGATCTTGGATCTGCAAAGCGTGACCACTTGGGCCTGTCCCTTGGATAGGAGGATAATTAGGCAGCCCGTATGTCGGGTTAGCACTCACGGGGAGATCTGTAGTGTGGATCTGGACCCCATGCGATGGGTTGTTCGGATCAATCAGAGGAGAGACCACCATCTGAAGAGGATTGGTTTCTCGTCTTGTACGGGTAATCGGAGGTAATGTACTCTCAACGTGGGGGATCGCCCCTGATTGTTGAGAAACTTGAGATTGGGTGATCGTCCCTAATGCTGGCGGAGCTTGTTGAATGATCGTCCCTGATGCTGGGGGAGTCTGCTCGGTGAGAGGTGGGGCAGAGCTAATTGGCACGGCCTCAGTTACAACTGGTGTTGTTCTTCGTGTTTGAACCATGGTTGATGTTGTCGTCCCACAGACGGCGCCAAATGTTGTGGAATAAAAACGAGGGTTTGTATGTATTAAATACAAGGGATGGTGAGCTTCGAGCTTTAATGGCTGTTCTTGCGTTCGAGACTGATCGGTCCTCACAAGATGCCTACGTATCTCTGTATTGCTAGAGAATCAAGCCAACGTAGTTCTGAGAATGAGGGGTCAGGCCCTTTATATAGGCTGGGAAGCCTTAGAATTAAGGTAGGAGTTGGAGACTTAATAGATAAGTCACCTCCTTGAGGAAAGTTCTAGACTCCTTCCTTGTAGGAGTCTGTTGCCATATCGAATTGGATGCCTTGGAGGCTAAGTCTTGTAGAGATAATGTCCTTATCTGACACTTATTGCTGAGCTGTTTATTACCCCTAATATTAATTACGAAAATAATATTAAAGATAGGACTTTGGACCCTGTTGGTGGGCCCCACGTTCGGACCATACTGGGTCTAAATAATGCAACACTTAATGTGTCTTTAGGGCTTAATTTTAGCCCATATCAGGTGCTATTTTGGTGGATTTGGGTTGCAAGGCCCCGCAGGGGCATATTCAACTGAATGCAACCACATTCAACCAAATGCAACCACATTCAAATTTTTTTTTTTAACGTGGGGTGCTATTTTGGTGGATTTGGGTTGCAAGGCCCCGCAGGGGCATATTCAACTGAATGCAACCACATTCAACCAAATGCAACCACATTCAATCAAATGCAACCACATTCAACTTTTTTTTTTTAAGGTGGGGGTGATTTTGGTGGATTTGGGTTGCAAGGCCCCGCCAGGGGCAATATACAACCAAATGCAACCACATTCAACTTTTTTTTAGGTGGGGTGATTTTGGTGGATTTGGGTTGCAAGGCCCCGCCAGGGGCAATATACAACCAAATGCAACCACATTCAACTTTCTTTTTTTTAAGGTAGGGTGATTTTCATGGATTTGGGTTGCAAGGCCCCGCCAGGGGCAATATTCAACTGAATGCAACTGAAATCAGTAATTTAGTTGCATATGGTTGCATTCAGTTGCTGATTTCATGTTCCATTTTTCAGTTGTCATTTTCGACCTCATTTTTGGACTCTATATATAGAGTCCAAAAATGAGGTCGAAAATGACAACTGAAAAATGGAACATGAAATCAGAAATTTAGTTGCATATGGTTGCATTCAGTTGCAAATTTAGTTGAATATGCCCCTGCGGGGCCATGCAACCTAAATCCACCAAAATATCACCCACCTTATATATATATATATATATATATATATATATATATATATATATATATATATATATATATATATATAGTTAAAAAATGAGGTCGAAAAAGACAAATGACAAATGGAATTTAAAATTAGAAATTTAGTTGCATGTGGTTGCATTTACTTGCAATTAGTTGCATGTGGTTGCATTTAGTTGAATATGCCCCTGCGGGGCCTTGCAAACCAAATCCACAAAAATATCCCCACCTTAAAAAAAAAGTTGAATGTAGTTGAATTCAGTTGAATGTGGTTGCATTCAGTTGAATATGCCCATGCGGGGCCTTGCAACCCAAATGAACAAAAATAGCACCCCACCTTAAAAAAAAAAAAGAAAAAGAAAAAGTACAACCGCCGCTGCCAAAGAAAGAGGGGGGAGGGGGGGCCTAGGGTTAGGGTTAGTATTTTTGCAATTTTGAAACTTAGTTAGTAAAATTGCAAATAGGTATTCTTAACAAAAGTAAATGTGCAAAAATTTACTTTTTCCTATTTATTTATGAAAAAAGCTCAGGATTTTTCTAAATTTTTTTCTCAAATACCCGAATTAATGATACTAGGTTTATACAAGGATATTTTATAGATATTTTATAAATACTTTAGTGAAGTTTTTATATTAAACTAGCGTTCTACCCGTGCTACGCACCGAAGATAAATTTTTTTAATTAATTAATATGAACATGTTATTTTAGTCATTATTTAAAAAAAAGATAATTTCACTCGAATATAATTAATTTAAGTATAAAATTACTTATTCGTCAACTTATACCAATTACATTAATATTATCAAACAATTATCATAACATTCACATCCCCGCTAAAACGTTCGAAGCCCCCTTTTATTGTTTTTTTTCCAATTTTTTTTCATTTCATTTCTCGCTTTTTTGAGAATTTTTTAACCAAGTTCATAAAGTTTTAACCATATTTTAAGTGTTGTTATTTTTGAAATTTGGTATATTTAAATCTCCAATACCATACCATGGGTTTCTAGAATTTATAATATATTAATTCATTAAAAAAATTGTATAGGTAGCGGTCAATTCTTCGAGTACATATTAAAATTCATAAACACATATTTCCCACTACCGTTATGAATCATTAGAATTTAGATTGTCTCTAAAAAAAGATTGCATGTTTCAGCGATATGAGAAAAGATCTCTATTGTGCAAGATCCATTAAACGAACGTAATTATTATAAAGAAAGTTTTATTTAATCTAGTTTCCAATGTGTTCGTTCATATATCATTTTTACAAATTACATGTTCTTTTATTAGTGAATTGATTTACTATAAAAAAATAAATATTTTCAATCAACCAAACATATCCAATATATCTCATTCTTAGAGTAAGATATAATAGTTAGAGTTTATGGTGATTACCCTCACCCGATACATAAATAAAATAATATCATGATTTGAAATTATTATAAGCAACATTTTTTTTTGCTAAAATGATAAATCATTTTATTATATGCAATATTTTAGATGTAAGATATATAATTTTTTTAATTTATTTAAACATTTCATCAGAAATTTCCAATACTAATTTAGTAATTAAAACTTCTATTTTTCAATCTCAAGTTTTATTGAAATATTTAAGATGTAATTTTCTATACTTTACTTAAAATTGTCATTTGTGTTGTATAAGAAGAAATATTTTTTCAACATATTTATAATTTTACTTGTTATGTCAATTCATACAATATGTTACAATTGACTACTTAATTAAATTAATCATTTGAATTTTTTATTATTGCATAAATATAATTAATATTATTTACTTGTATCAATTATTTCAAATTTGACTACATTATTACTAATTTTGAAAACCAAACCAAACCAAACATACCCAGTATGTCCCACTCATGGCAGGGTCTGGGGAGGGTAGGTTGTACGTAGACCATGCCCCCACTTTTTAGGGTGGGGAGACTGTTTCCGTGGAGACCCTCGGCTATGTGCACGACATATACGGTGTGTGATATAAACAAAGAAATCTAAAAGATACGCGACAAAGTTCACAGCAATACCTGGGCCCATGGCATTCTCCACACGGGACTTACCTACCATGCCTGGAGATAGCGCCAAGCGCTGCTCCCTGCACCTGCACAATCGGGAAACATACGATAATAGAAATACAAAATGAAAATGGACAAAGATAACGGAAAAAGGCGAACTACTAAGATAAGGCCATCCGAGACAACCCAACTCTGAGGTTCTCCACTACAGAGCCGTCCCCTAGAAGAGAGTCCACCACTCTAATCTGCCGCCTCCATGCACACCTGTCAGCGGTCATGGTCTCACTTAGGTTCATAGCCTTCAAATCCAACCTAAGCTGCTCTTCCCAAGACCTCCTCGGTCTGCCTCTCCTCCTCACCCCAACAACCGAAAGACTCTCGACCCTTCTCACTGGGGCTTCCGGCCGCCTCCTACGGACGTGGCCGAACCATCTCAACCTCCCTTCCCTAACTTTCGCAGAAAGGGGCGCCACTTCGAGCTCGGTCCTAAACACCCTATTTGGGATTCTATCCAGCCTCGTGCGGCCACACGATCTAATTTTGGATACCCATAAAAACCAGATCTAATCTGAAACCCGATGGATTTGGTTCCGACGGATTTGGTTTTGAATTTGAATTTATCATCCCTAAGCGTAAACTAAGACTTTTAAAAATGAGTATCACCTATCTTTTATTCATTTGACTAACATGTTAAAATATAGAACTGTACATGAAACTGAAATCAAATGTGTAATATATAAACATGTAATCACATTATTATATATGTGTTCTTGTAATTTAATTATTGGGTTAAAAAACATGAAATTCATTTTCCTTTAATAGTGAGTATAATTTTCCGACATATATTAGAAGAAAGCGCTTATGTAGACCTGACAAATCGTTTGTATTCTGTACATTCATGTCATGTGTCTTTGGGTTCTTGCATGAAAATGATATTAAATTTTTTTGTGTACCCAAAATTCAAACACAAAACGATACCAAACTACACGATTTTTTTTGTACATGAAACGAAAATAATACGCAAAAGGAAAAATATGACAGTTACAAAATAAAACTAAGATTAGAGTACATAAACTGAAGCCTCCTTTTTTGAAAAAAAATTGTTTATTGTTAATAAATAAATATCTCTGTTTCTTTAGAATCTATCTACCAGATTATTAAGTTATATTTACCTATATTTAAGGTTTTATTGATATTAAAAAAATAAATATTATCAATCAACCAAGCAAAGTTGTAATAACCCTAACTTTAGAAATGCTACAGTGCTTAAATGAATAGTAATTTTGATGATTTAGGGAAATGGTATGTAGGTACCCTAAAAATGAAACATAAAAGGAATAATCAAAAACCATATTAGCGTTGTACTATGAAAATGAGTGACTCGAAACGATGACGGATTTCAAATATTCTTGAGTATAGATTTTTTTTAAGATGTTGATTTCCCATGAGCACAATTGTATTGGATATTAAAGAGTATGGAATATGAAAAGGGTGTATACTTCGAGGAACATGTGAAATTGGGTTAAACCAGGGGATTATTAAGTCAAGGGAATGCCAGAGGAATTTGGATTGTTAAACAATTTAGAACCCCTTGGATAATGTGGTATATTCGAAACGAATCGTAACTAAACAAATATGGAGACTAAACAACCAAGCTTAATATCATAACAAGGATATACACACCACATTAGTATTTAGCAAAATCATTAAAACACTAATTAGAAAAATCAAAAAACAAAAAAACCACATGATCATCCAAATGACATCACTTCCTACATCACTTTCCACTAACTTTCCAAGGATTAATCTAGAGAATTACTTGATAATTATCTTATAAATCATACAAAATATCTACAAGACACTAGATAATCATCAAACCAACCACAAAAATATCTCTTCTCCTCCATCTACACCATTCGACCATTTCAAGAAAAAAGGAAGAAATAGAAAATAAAAACCCTAGCACCAAGCCATTAAAATTCAAGGGAAAATTCATGGAGGTTACCCAAGGTTAGATTAAGGTGTCCACCAAGTTTGACGGCCAACCAACATCATTTGCATAGGTAAGAAATTCATTGAAGTTGATGATGAATAGTAACCTTCAAGAACTAACTTTTGTTTTATGATTTCTTTAGATTATCCAAGCTACCTTAAGGTTATTTAAGGACTATCCAAGGATTATTAAGTGTTGTTAAAGCTTCAAGAAGGTATAAAGTTCAAGAACCTTTAGTATTACTTTGAGTTTATGATGGATATTAATGATACTTGTGATTATACTTGTATAAGTGGTGGAAGTATGTTCATAGATGTGTTTATAAGTGATTGAATGTACATGAAGGTGTTGTTGGTGCTTGTAACCATGGTTGGTATGATATCCACATGGTGTAGGGTTTGGTATATGTGTTGGATGTTGGATTTGGAGGAGTTATATTATAGAAAGTATGAAAATATAGCCGTTATAATGCCAAATTTTCGTTAAAACATAAATTACTTGTTAAAAACAGAACATCCCGAATCTGTCAAGGTCAGTCAGGCACACCAAAGGGTCATGATAGGGCAGATCTTGGTTCATAGGTTGTTTTGATATAAAGTATGTAAAAATCTGATGAACGGTTTAGGAGATATGGCCAAAATAATAAAAGTGGTTCAAAAATGTAAGTACGGGTTCGTAACTTCAATTGAACACCCTTAACCTAAGTGATTCCGTTATGAATATTGATAATTAAATAATAGAGGTCATAAGGAAGGTATAGGAGAAGGTATCATGTCGAACGAATAATTTTTCAATTTTATAAAAATGTTTAGATCAAGGGTACGTTAATGGAATACCCCTTAAATGGATAAAACATAATTTTCTCGAGTTAATGGTGTTAGGAATAATTCATGAGTTGTGATGTTAAGAATAGAATTTGCTAATACTTCTTGTATATCCTGATCTTATAAAGGATTTAGCACTTTGTATAGGATATATGTGTTAGACAGTAATCTGTAGAGTTTAGTCAGAAACAGTGCGTCAAAGACTACATTTCAGGAACTAAGAGCAGATCCTGATACAGCAAGTCAGATCCTGATCAAATACTGATGGGATGATCAGATCCTGATGCAATGGGAAATCCTGATATCAGTTGTGTTACTGATGATGTCATTATGAATGCTACAGAAACTGGAAAGTGCTATAAAACAGGATCTTTGTTTTGGAGAACAAGCAAGAAGATATCGTGAAGGAAACGAATTCTCTATTGATGGAAACTATCAATTGGAAGGCAGAACATTGTCATTGATAGATTATAATTCTGTTATTAGTTGATAGGTAGCATTATAAATACTCTCTCTATATCATTGTAAAAAGAGTGAATGCAAGTAAGAAAAATTAGGAGCTCTGTATTAGGTTTGTATTCGAGAGTTCGAAACAAACAGAGAGAGATAGAGATTTTTATTGTCAGCAGCTGCTAAAGGTATTGTACACCTTTGGTAGAGTTTGTATTTGATTTATTTAATACAAACAAAGTTTGATTCATTCGTTTGTTCTTGTTCATCTAATCAAGCAAAAATCAGGCACGATTATATAACTTGTATTCAACCCCCCCCTTCTACAAGTTATTCGAGTTAACAATTGGTATCAGAGCAGGTTGATTTCGAATAATCATAAAGATATGCAATCATGTCTGGTTACAAGGATGGTAATACTAAAATCCCTATGCTCAAGAGAAACGAATATACTCTATGGGAAGTGAAGATGTTGCATCACCTGGAAGCAACAGATCCTGATTATCTTGACAGAATTAGAGATGGGCCTTTCATTCCAACAAGGCTTGTTCCTCAAGCAACTGTCGAAGGAAAAGTTGTTCCAGAACATACAGCAGAGAAGCCTAAATCTGAATGGACAGATAAGGAAAAGGAGAACGTTCTTAAGGATGCTAAAGTGAGAAACATACTATTCAACAGTCTTGATTCTGTTCTCACTAACTATGTTCTCTCTTGTAAAACTGCTAAGGAGATATGGGACAATCTAAAGGTTCACTTTGAAGGAACAAAACCTGTCAGGAAGAATATGAGGACACTTCTCATACAACAGTATGAGTACTTTGAATCCAAGTCTGGTGAGTCACTTACTGACACCTTTGATAGGTTTACTAAACTCATCAATGAGATGGCCATGCATGGTAAATATTATGACTTGGAGGATATGAATACTATGTTCATGAAAGCTCTTCCTGATTTCTACAATGAGAAGATATCTACAATTGAGGAAGCTAATGATCTGGATGAAATATCATTAGAAGCAGTTTATGGAAAATTGAGAGCTTATGAACTTTACAGGTAGCAGAAAAAGAGCAGGAGTGAAGGAAAGATGAAAACTGTTGCACTCACTGCTCAATCTGAATCAAAGAAGCTTCCAGAAGAAAAGTCTGAATCTACTGAAAGAGACTTGAGGAAGAAGAAGAGCAAAGAAAGTTCTGAGTCGGAGACTATAGATATAGACTCTGAAGATAATGATTCTGAATCAGAGATGCAAGAACTCTTTGCTATGTTTGCTAAAGTTTTCAAGAAAGGAAGATTCAACAAGAGAAGATTTAGCAAAGGTTCTTTTCAGAAGAAAGAGGAGAAGAAGAGTGACAAAGGCAAGAGTACAATTATCAAGCTTGATAAAGCCAAGATCAAGTGCTTTAACTGCAGTGAGCTTGGACACTTTGCTAGTGAGTGCAAGAAGCCTAGGAATTCAGGGAAGGGTAATGCACTCATGGTCACACAGAAGGATTGGGCAGACTCCAGTGATTCTGAAGATGAATTGGATTATGACAACATTGCATTGATGGCAAGTGCTTCAGACAAGCCTGGATCTCCAAAGAAAACTTCTTCATCTTCTGTTAAGGGCACTGGAAAGAAGGATTCAATTCTCTTGGACAGTGGATGCTCTGGACATATGACTGGAAAGAAGTCCCTGCTTACAAAGTTTGAGAGGAAAGCTGGCCCAGTAATATCCTTTGGAGATGGCAACAAAGGAGAAACTCTGGGATATGGCTCAATTATTTTGGGGAATGTCATCATAGAAAACGTAGCACTGGTTGAAGGCTTGAAGCACACACTTTTAATCATAAGTCAACTGGGTGATAACGGTTACCAATCAATCTTTGACAATGAAGGATGCAAAATCTTGTATATGAAGAATGGAGACATTGTTCTGACTGGTCAGAGACATGGTAACATATATGAAGCTAGCTTGAGTGACACATCTAAAGGAACTGTTAGATGTCTTTACAGCAAGGCATCAAATGATGAAAGCTGGAACTGGCACAAGAAGCTCTCACATCTCAATTTCAAGAAGCTTAATCAACTTGTTAAGCACCATCTGGTGAGAGGCCTACCTCAGGCAAATTATGTGCAAGATGGACTTTGTGATGCTTGTCAGCTTGGAAAACAAAGAAGAACCACTTTCAAGAGCAAGACAGAAAATTCAATTACTGAACCATTTCACATGATGCATCTTGATTTATTTGGTCCAGTAAACATTATGTCTATCAGCAAGAAAGGATATGCTCTAGTTAGAGTGGATGATTACACAAGGTTCACATGGGTATTCTTTCTACACAGCAAGGATTAAGCTCCTCATCAAATCATTGAACTTGTCAAGAATATTCAAAATAGCTCTGAGTACAAGGTCAAAGTGCTCAGAAGTGACAATGGTACAGAATTTAAGAATTTTACAATGGAGGAGTATTGTGCAGACAATGGAATTACTCAACAGTATTCTGCACCTGGAACACCTCAGCAGAATGGTGTAGTAGAAAGAAAGAACAGAACTCTCATAGAGGCAGCAAGAACCATGCTTGCAAATGCAAAGCTTCCAACCTATTTCTGGGCATAAGCTATCAACACTGCATGTTTCACTCAAAACTGTACCTTGGTAAATGCTCATGGTAAGAATCCCTATGAGATGATCAAAGGAAAGAAACCAACTGTGAAATACTTTCACATCTTTGGATGCAAATGCTATGTCCTGAAAGTTCATCCAGAACAACTTGGAAAATTTGAAGCCAAATCGGATGAAGCAATCTTTCTAGGATATTCAGCATCGAAGGCCTTCAAAGTATACAATCTCAGAACTCACATTGTTATGGAATCAATTCATGTTGCATTTGATGATAAGAAGTTTGGAATTTTGCAAACTGATGAAAGCCATGACAATCTGGAATTTGAAAATCTTAAGTATTCTGAGATTCTCTCCAATGATGATGAAGGTTCTCCAGAGGAAATCTTTATTGCTTCTCAAAGGAATGCTACTGTTGAGGGGGAGCAATTCAATCAAGGAGAACACAGTACTGGTCAGGATCAGTGTAAGAACCCAGATTTTGGGTGGAATTAAAACTTTTATGTATTTAATGATGTAAGAATGAATAGTGGATATGGATACAATGTAATAATTGATATTTGGGAAAGAATGAATGGAATTCGACTTTATTATGTTTATGTCTTGAAGAATGCTAAAGGGTGACAACATAGGTAAGAATAATCTATCTTATAAGGGAATAAGATATGGCAACTTCAAGCAAGAGAATACTCTCATGTCATCCAGATCGATAACGATTAATCCAGTAGTTCCGTAAAAAGGTTAAGGAACGATCGAAAGAGAATACGGACAATTATACAACCCTAAGAGAACAAGTAAAGAATACAGAATGAATAGTGTTTTGGTGGGAGTACATAATAATATGAGACGACACTATATAGAAGTATTCGGAACGGATTTCCGAGTTCGTATTAGTGATCCAGGGGGAAAATAAGTGTATGTAAAAGCTGTCGGATTCTGAAAAACCGCACTTTTATTTTCTCCGAGAGTTCCCTGGACACTGATAGCCTTAAGTATTTAACGAATGGATTAAAGGAATATAAAATGGAAAGTTAGAATGAAAGATGGAGAATGAAAGTATTAATATTAAAGAGGATTCCCGGTAAACCCTAATTAGAAATCCGTGAAATATTCTCACGAACGATCAATCGAACGGGTAATAACCGGACACAGGAACAAGCAGAGGAAGCAAGAGTCTTGTGCAAGCTACTAGTATAAATATCTAGTAACTAAACTAGAAGCAAGGAACTAGCACCTTAGAGGAAGAACTAAGTACTTAGCAAGTAACTACCTAGTTAAGCTTTAACCACCATAAAACCAACACATGTCTTGCCATTTGATCATCCAACACCTCATCACTTTATTAAAGTGACTTTTACAATATATTATGTTGTAAGTGGATGAGAGTGAAGGAGATTAAAACACAAAAATCAAAAGAACCAAGCAACTCTCTCCCCCCCCCCTTGCAAAGAAACCATTCGGCCATAGCATTAATTCAAAATCCAAACTCCACCTTCCCACCATTGTTTGTTCTTGAAATAATTAAGGTGAGTCTTACATTTCATAAAACTTATCTCCTCAAAATCTTAGCTTCAAACTCATCCATTTCCATTTTCAAAAAAATCAAACAAGAGGAGGGTGAATAGTGTTCATCATATACTAACTTTGTTTTCTTGGTTTTTCATGGTTGATATAGCAAGCATAATCACTCCTAAGGACCATACAAGGCTTAGTAAGGCTATATCACTATCTAAGGAAGGTATAAAGCTCTTGAAACCCTAACCCTTGTTTGAGATTTAAGCATGTTTATGATAGTTATAACTTAGTTATGGTTATGTTAAGATTATAAGCATGATTATGTATGGATTTTTGGATTAATGATGTAAATAGCTAGATGAACGGAAAGGCATTTCTTGGCCTCAGTTCATGTATATAAGTCATGTATATGTTGTTTGGGTTGGATGCTATGTTTATGGGAAGATTCGAAATTGATAGATATTCGATTTACAGCAGTTATAATGCCCGATTTTACAATACCATGTTTTGTATGCCATTTTCCATGTCGAACCCCTACTGTCCAGAGACTTTATCTGCCATTATAGGATAGGTAATGTTCTAAGCTTCGTTTTGATATAAAGATCACGTGAAACGGACTTACGGTTTAGGATTTATGACCAAATTACTAAAAGTAGTTCGAATCCGTAAACGAAAGTTCGTAACTGAAATTGAACCCTCGTAAGCTATGTAACGTCATGGAGAATCTTGGTAAATAAATACTAGGGGTAAGAAGGAAGGTGTGAAAGAAAACCGTATGTCAAAAAGAGCATTTTTCGATTTATTAAAAATGTTCGAGTCAAGGTTAAACGCGAACGAACCCCTAAAAGACGACTCTTTTATAACTTTGGTAAAACACTTAGAAAACGGGCGATAAAACTCGGAGTATAATGTTGGTTCGTAACGATCAGCCTTAGAACTCATATGACTTAAGTATATCCCAAGTATAAGTGCAGTGACATGTCGTATTAACGAACGAATGTCGGGTCGGATCAGTGATAATAAGTAATCCACTAAAAGGGGTATAACGAGATAACTCGAGAACGTGTTTCGATTTAAGTATAACTTAACTTTTAATATGTTAAGTGATTAATCCCGAATGCCTTGGCTATTTATAGATCACCAAGCTGAACCGGGACCCGCTACCACTACCCCTTACCGTACTCGACTACCAGGCAAGTTTCAATTCCCTTCTTTTAGGCTGTTGTTGTGATTGAATAAATATATATATATGATTGCTGATATACATATGCCATTGCATGCATGCCTACTTTCAAGTTGAATTGATATACTTGTTCCCTGAAGGTTATTGTTGGCTTATAAGCTAGATAGTTATATATCAGTTATAAGCCGGTTATTGTAAGACCCTCATAGAAGGGCGTATACATCTTATTAATCAAATATAGACCGGGAGTCAATATTCCTTGATATATCGAGATTACCTCGGAAGAAAATATTTAAGTAAATATTTTCTATTATTCAGGCGACGAATACTATTTGAATATTCGGTCGAGATTATTTGGTTAATGATCCTTACTTCAAATAATTATTTGAACGTAACTATTCAACGAATAATATTTCTCAATATTCATTCAGAGTCGAATTGATTATCGACTATTATTTCGAATATTCTTCTAAAGATGAGACTATTAAATGAATATTAATTGGATATTCTTTTAGAATATTATTTTATTAAATAAATATTACTTTTGAATATTCATTTAAGATATTAAATACTTGATGAATATTATTTTAATATTCATCTGAAGCTTGATTTAATTATCGAATATTATCTCGAATATTCCTTAAGGCTTGGATTACTAAATGAATATTACTTGATATTCATTTAGGATATTATTCATTAAATGAATATTACTTTTGAATACTAATTTAAATTCCTAATTAATTATGAATATTACCTTAAATATTCTTTTCAGGTCTTATTAATTAATGAATATTGTTTTGAATATTCATTTAAATATTTATTTATTCAATAAATATTCTCCTGATATTTCTTCAGGGATTATTTTGAGAAATACTCTGATTAAAGATATTCTTTCATATTCCCAAATATTCTTTAAATATTTTAACTCAATAAATATTCTCTGAATATTTATTCCATATTTAGAATAATCTCGATAAGGTATATCTTCTTCGATTATTACAGAAAATATTTCGAAGTCATATTATTATTAATCTTATATCAAGAAAGGTTCTCAGACATCATTCTTCTTTGAGTCTATCTCCTTAATAATAAGGGAACCTTACTTGGAAAATGTTATTTATCTTGTCGACTTCCCGGTCATAAAGTATTCCCTTCACTCGCAACTCGGGTGCTGTTGACTTATTAAGTCGTTGCTTGCCTTCTCATCTTTCGAGGGGTAAGATTACTGGAACAAGTTGATATCCGTTACCAAGTAATAGCTTGGGAGTTATTGGTAAATTTTCCTTTCCAACTAGATACGACTACTTTGTGGAGTCTTATCAACAAGTATTATACTTGGGGAAAGGGGGACGAACGTTACATTCAGAATCATGAATTCTATTTGAACTAGGAGTCGTGTAAGAGGCCGAGTAGCGCCGGTCCATCCCCTTTGGCCCAACCGTTGGCCGGGGAGAGCTAGTAAGGCGGTATACAAGTAAAGCCGTCAGTTCTTCCTTCTACCGGTAGTAAATCTAAATTGAGCTGTACGATCTCGACTGATCATCAAGATTGGAACAGCGGGCGCGGTGAATACTCCATCATTGGTTCATCATCCAAATTTATTTATTTCCTGCAACATGATTACTGTTGGCAGAGTTGGAAAAGTGTCATAACTGGAATTGCAACCTTTTCTTGCAAGTTCCTCTTCTTAATAACAATAAGAATATCTCGCTTACTTTGATGTAGCAGATATTTCTTCAAACAAATACTTTCAGTTACCTTGTAACTTCATCGTTCATAATATACTGGCATCATTTCCGTAAATGCATGGCATATGGTTTAAAAGATAGCTTTGAACTGTTTTAAATTATCGTTCAGTTATATATTTGTTGGTGGGCTTTCGCTCACCCTTGCTTTGTTTATATTATGTCACAACAACAGCTAGGACAAATGGCTCGCGTCAGGCGCACTCGGCGCAAGCAGGTTACCCGACCCACCGGACTACCCGCTGAGATGCTAGCCGCCATTGCTGAGGTAGCATAGTTAGACAGCTTTTGTTTCCTGTTTAACTATATGTATAATTAATGTAATTAACGGCAAAACTTTTAAACCTATGATGTTATCCTTTTGGGATTGTAATAACTTTTATTCGTAAACCCTTTAGTGTAAGACTTATTTCAATTTCATCTCTGGGACTATAACTGTTGTGTGTGTGTGAGTGGTAATTATTGTGGGGTCACAGCATGTGATTTATTTATTGTGGACTCAAGTCAAGTATTATGAATGGATGTAAGACCGTAACCACCAGATCCCTGACCCCGAATCTGGGGGTGTTACAATCAGACTAGTCTTTCAGAGTCTACTTCATCAGGAACTGATCCTTCAGAGTCTAATGAAGAAAGATCAGAAACTAGCAGCAGTATTGAATCCACTGATTCTACTGATCAAGGGGGAGCTTTTGAAGGAAATGAACACTCTTCTACAAGAGATACCACTAATTTAGGGGGAGAGTCTAGCAGAAGTAATCTACCACCTGTTAGAAAATGGACAAGGGATCATACTGAAGATTTGATTATTGGTGATCCAAATGTTCGAACTAGAAGATCAATTCAAAATGAATGCTTGTATAGTTGTTTTCTCTCAAAGAATGAACCTAAGAAGGTTGAAGAAGCCTTACAGGATCCTGATTGGGTAATAGCAATGTAGGAAGAATTGAATGAGTTTGAGAGGAACAAAGTTTGGAAACTGGTACCAAGACCTAAAGATAGATCTATTGTTGGTGCTAAATGGTTTTTCAGAAATAAGCTAGATGAATCTGGTATGATTGTAAGAAACAAAGCAAGACTGGTGGCCAAGGGTTATTCTCAGGAAGAAGGAATTGACTATGATGAAACCTTTACACCTGTAGCAAGATTGGAAGCAATCAGAATGTTTCTTGCATTTGCAGCTCATTCAAAATTCAAGGTATACTAGATGGATGTAAAGAGTGCTTTTCTTAATGGCAAGCTTGATGAGGAAGTGTATGTGGAGCAACCACCTGGTTTTGTTAATCCAAAGTTTCCAAATCATGTCTACAAACTTGACAAGGCACTCTATGGACTAAAGCAGGCACCATGAGCATGGTATGAGACTTCGTCTAAATTTCTTCTTGAAAATGGCTTCACAAGAGGTACAATTGATAAAACTTTATTCTTTAGAAAGATAAAAGGTGATTTGCTTTTAGTTCAAGTTTATGTTGATGATATTATATTTGGTTCTACTAATGAAAAGTTATGTGCTAAGTTTAGCAAGCTTATGCAGTCTAAGTATCAGATGAGCATGATGGGTGAACTAAATTACTTTTTAGGCTTGCAGGTCAAACAGACTGAGACTAGTATTTTCATTAATCAGTCAAAGTATATCAAAGATCTTTTAAAAAAGGTTTGACTTTCAAAATTGTGCAATTGCAAAGACACCCATGGCAACAGCCACTAAGCTAGACTCTGATCCTAAGGGAAAGAGTATTGATAACACTAGCTATAGAGGCATGATAGGTTCACTGTTATATTTTACTGCAAGTAGACCAGATATAATGTTTTCTACCTGTTTATGTGCTAGATTCCAAAGTGATCCTAAGGAATCTCATTTAATTGTTGTGAAGAGAATTTTTAGATATCTCAAAGGAACTCCAAATCTTGGTTTGTGGTATCCAAGAGAATCTCATTTCTTCTTAATTGGCTATTCAGACTCTGATTATGTAGGGTGTAAAATAGACAGGAAAAGCACTACAGGTACATGTCAATTCTTGGGAAACAGATTGATTTCTTGGGCAAGCAAGAAGAAGCAATCAGTTTCAACCTCAACTATAGAAGCTGAATACATTGCAGTAGGCAGTTGTTGTGCTCAACTCCTTCGGATAAGAAATTAGTTGATGGATTATGGTATGACACTTAGTAATATTCCTATGTTTTGTGATAATACTAGTGCTATCAAAATTGCAGAAAATCCAGTTCAACATTCAAGGACTAAGCACATTGATGTCAGGTATCATTTTATTAGAAAACATATTGAAAATGGTACTGTGGAACTTCATTTTGTTCCTACTGACAAACAGCTTGTAGATATTCTAACTAAACCACTTGATGAGGCTACATTCATTAGATTGGTTAGTGAGTTAGGAATGTTACATTTTTAGATCTTTAACATCTGCACAAGTAGCAAGGTATGTTGTTTCAGTTTATAGACTTGATATTTTTGTCAGGATCTATACTTGATTGTTAAATGCTTAAGCTGTAACATTTTATCTTGATAAATTTCAGTATGATAGACTTATTAATAAACATCAGGATCAGGATTGCTATCAGTATGCTGACGTCATCAGTATTGACATCAGGATTGTATCGTCAGTTTCAGGATTGTGAAATTTGTGTGTCTTACTGTTTCAAATTCTGAAGTTCATGTTATTCAGTGGTTCAATTCTGAGTTTTGTTAAAGTCTATGTTAGCAAGTTTTATCACATGCATACTAATAATTTATATCATTATTCAGGTCAGTCAATAAACAACGATAGACAAGTAGATAATAAGAAAACTTGTATTTTCATTAATCAAAAGCATTACATACATGGAAATGAAATAAAATTCTTCTTTTTGTCTAACTACTACTGATACTTCTATTCTTGTCTAAAGTTGTTGCTGCTTCAATATTCAATGATCGACTTCAGGACAAGGAGCATCTCAAGATTAGATTCCTTGTCTGGGCGACTTGAATGAGAGCAGCTGACTCATCTTCATGCTTATTGAAGAAAACGAATAGCATCTCCATCAATATCAAACTCAGACTCTTCGCCAAATTCTTTATCCTCAAGGTGTGAAGAGATTAGAGGAGGATTGTATCCGACTGGTAGATGTTTTAGAGGAGATTCATGGAAATCATCTGAGTTAACACCAACCTTATCTGACTCAATGAGAAAAGTCATCTCTTCTAAGAGATAGTTTACTTGCTCCTGATCATCAAGAGTAAAGAACTTCTCAGTGGTAATGAACCAAAAGCTAGGGTTCATATGAAGATTTGGGTTGAAAGCCATGATGAAAAGAGAAAAGAATGAAAAGGTTTTGGAGAATGGCATAAGACGTCATTTTCTTTTATAGAAAGACGTGAGAAGCTGAACAGTCATTTGGGGGATATCAATGCAATCAGTCATAATTATGTGTGACTGTATTTCTTGTATTTTCAAGAAATATTGAACGAATTTAACCAATTGATTTTGTTCAGATTTTATTTATTTCTTTTACAGGTAAAAGAAAATGCCACGTGGAAACTCCATTTAGTCTCTGGAATCAGGATGATATTGATCAGGAATACAAGTGTGTTCACATCAGGATTAGTAATTCGTTCTATTCAGAAATCACATTGAATCGTGTGATTATCTTGATGAGAAGATCACATTAGGAAAAGGAAGCTGATCAGTATTGATTTTTATCTTGATTTTACCTTGATTTATTTACTTGAAATTAATTTTGGATTTTATTTTCCAAAAGTCGTGGGTAACTGTATTTTTCAGGGACTGACACCTATCAACCTACGTGTCAACGTGGGATAATGGGTCTGAAGGATTTTTGAAATATAATTATTTTGATACTCTAATCGTGTAATTGCTTTCTCTAAATTCATATTCTCTAAACCAAAAACACTCTCGAGTTCTCAAAATCACTAATCGATTTCAAGATTTTTCAAGTTCTTTTCAGATCAACATAAATGGCAACTCAAAGAATACTACCCAAGTCAGTAGCTTTCAAGTTTGGTGACTTTGATTTTATGATGAACAGTCATGTTGCAGCTATCACCAACAAGGAAGGGGTGTCAACTGATTTTCACCCAATTATGGACTTTATGGCGAAATGACCATTAAGCTATGCCTTGACAACATCTCCACAAATTAATCAAGTAGATGTTTCACAAGCTTGGGAGAATGCTGAGGTAATTAATTCTACTCAGAGTCAATCAGGTAAGATTGTTCTATACTTAGGACAAGACTCATTTGATATTACTGAATCTGTTGTTCATTCAGTACTTCACTTACCTGTTAGTACGAATTTTGAGAATGTACCATCTGATGATGATGTTAGAACTATGTTATCTAAGTTAGGGTATAATGGATCTCTAGATAACATGAGCCAGTTAAATAGATCATTTCTTAGGAAAGAATGGTCTTTCTTTTTTAATCAAATTGCTAAATGTTTCACTGGTAAATGTAGTTCTTTTCAACAAATTACTGCTATTACATCTCATATTGCATATGGCTTGCTTTATAACAGAGTAATTAATTTTGGTCACATTATCTTAAGTCAGATGTGTATTAAACTTGGGTCAAGAGATCATGACAGGAATATGGTTTATTATCACAGATTCATGCAACTGTTTATTAACCATTTCATTCCTGATGTTGAAGCTAGATTTGGCAGAGAATATTGTGTTTCTTCTTATATACAGCAAAAGAGAATTTTCTCTGACATTACAAAGAAGGACAGTGCAAAGAATATAGATGAAATACCTGCATTACACTATCCAAATCATGTTCAGGTACTTCTAAGAACTCATCTTCCTACTATCTATAATTCTTCTTTCTTTGGTGGTGAAATGACTCAGGAATCTCAATTGGAGGAGAACCCCCCTGTGTCTACCCAAGTAGCCAAAAACATTACAGTCTCTGAAACAATTCAAGAACCAAATTTTGATCCACAGCCTATTGTTTGAAAGAAGCCAACCTCTTGTGTTTCTCAAAAGACATTAGTTGTAAGGAAGAGAAGATTTGTCATTTCAAGTAGTAGTTCTAGTGAAGATGATGATAATATTCTTGCTGAGAGAGCAGAATTGAAGGCTGCAATTCAACTTTCTAAGCTAGGACAAAGAGATGGAACACCTAGTCACAGCCAGGTTGCAGTCTCCCAAAAGGCTGTAGTTCTTAAAAAGGGAAAACAGTTACTGGATACTATCTCTCAAAAGATTGTGTCTATTGAAAAAGGATCTCATCCCAAGATCACTTCTGTGTCTACACCTCTTCAGTCTTCTCAAGATAAATCTGTTGCTCAATATACTCGGAGAATAAGGAGAAAGATTCATTTGTCACTTACACATACAGTGTCTAGTCCAACTAACATTATGCAGGTCTCTACAAATAAGGCTATATCCACGTCAGTATCTGACAAGAGAGATCTGGATCTTGATTCTTCATGGGAAACTACATTGACATACAGACTGGCTATGGAACTTATTTCTCTAAAAGTAAAGCTTTCCAGGTCTGTTTTAGATTTTCTGATTGAAAGAGTTCCCAAACTTTCATTTCTTGGAGAATATGGACTGTTACATCAAAGACTTGATTTAATGAAGATGTACTTCTATGTATCAGTCAGAAAGGAATTGCATAAGAAATTTGGACTTCCTAAGCATGTTGCACTTCAATCACTTCATTCATATTTATTTGACAAAGATGTCATTATTGAAGATGCTTCAGCTCAAGGTGAACAAGAGGAGGTAGTTGATAGAGGGAAGCAGTCAACAGAAGATACTATTGCACCAGTGGTGAATAGTAGGATAGATCAGATCACAGTCACTGCAACACAAGAACCATCTAGTCTGAGGTTGGATGACTCAGGAACTGTGATGGCTGATGCTGGAAGGTCTTCTATGATGACTGAAATTGCAAGTGAGAAACCCTATGATATGGGAGGAATGACTTTGATTGATTTTCCTGAAGATCAAACCAATATTGTTCTTTCAGAGTCAATCCACCTTGAGGGTGTGTCTCAGCAACCAACACTTAAAGACGGTGACATACTAGCTATGGTGTCTAATGAAGTATTACTGAAGACATCAGAGTCTAGTGTAAAACCTGAAAGTGGTATACTGGAGCCTGTAGTTTCTGGAAAGAAAGTAGATGTTTGTAATGGTTCAGAGACTATAGCAGCTCACTCCTTGGAGAAAACCTCAAGTCCCATGCCATGTGAGGAACCCTCTCTCCATGTGAGTTCAGGTATAAAAACTTCTTCTAACCCCTATTTTTCTGTAGGTCATGAGAGCACTTATCCAAATTTGAGTGATACACTTGAAAAGATGGACATAGATCCACACATAGAGAGGCTGGCTCCTGACCAGGCAAAAGGAGAGGTAGAAAGAGTGTTGACTTTAGATAGTCAAAGTGAGAATGAGGGTATGGATGATCAACTCCATAGTAAGGGAGAGAAAATTAGGAAACCACCATCGTTTGATTTCTGGGATCAGGTTTTTCCTGAATCTTGGTCTGAAAATCTTGGTATGGATGCTGGTACTTATTATTTTATCAGGATGTATGAGAAGAATGACTTAGCACATCACAATGCAAAGCCAGAAGTTAAAGCTCAGAAACAGAAAGAAAGGCTTGCAGGAATCATCAACAGAAGAGGTGAAAGACTAAGACAAACTTCTACTCAACCAGTACCAGAAGATATTCCTAATGATCCTAGTATTCCTTTGTATGTACTTCCAATATATGCTAGAATTGAGACATCAATAGTATCTGATCAATCTAAGGAGGAGTCAGGATTTGTAGATGTTAGTACACAGAATACTGGTGAAGGACAGGATGATCATACTTCAGCTTTAGATCAGAAAGATGAAAATGTTTGTACTTCTACTTAAGTATTATTACTTGAATATCATTCTATACATGCAACTTCTTTTACAAGGATTGAAGATAAGGTTCTTTTTGCATCTGAATCTGAAGATACAACAAGCACTTCCAAATTGAAGTTAATTATGAAATTCTACAGGACATTCAGAAATCTCAAAGTGATGTTCAATTGAGACTTCAAATTCTTGAAGATAACCAAGTCACTATTATGGACAATCAAGCAGTTCTAATTAATCTCATTTGTTCTGTTACTGAATCTCTTGGAATTAATGTTGCTGATGTCAAAAAGGGGGAGATAAAGACAATTCAGAGACAACAACAACAACAGACTGGGGGAGATAAATAGACTGGAAGCAGAACTAAGGGTGACAGAGTTGGTAAATTTCATCATGGAAGTGGTAAAGGAAAAGAAGCATCAAATAGTTGAATTCTTTCTTCTAAGTACTAGATACATGTCTACATCTGAAGAAGGAGGTACTTAACTTCATGCTCTTAAATTCATAAATTCTATTCTGGTTGTATTTTTATATGTTTTGACATCTACAACTTCGATTTATGCTTCAGATTCTAAAGCATAAATAGGGGGAGATTGTTAGGAATAATTCATGAGTTGTGATGTTAAGAATAGAATTTGCTAATACTTCTTGTATATCCTGATCTTATAAAGGATTTAGCACTTTGTATATGATATATGTGTTAGACATTAATCTGTAGAGTTTAGTCAGGGACAGTGCGTCAAAGACTACATTTCAAGAACTAAGAGCAGATCCTGATACAGCAAGTCAGATCCTGATCAAATACTGATGGGATGATCAGATCCTGATGCAATGGGAAATCCTGATATCAGTTGTGTTACTGATGATGTCATTATGGATGCTACAGAAAATGGCAAGTGCTATAAAACATGATCTTTGTTTTGGAGAAGAAGAAAGAAGATATCGTGAAGGAAACGAATTCTCTATTGATGGAAACTATCAATTGGACGGCAGAACATTGTCATAGATAGATTATAATTCTGTTATTAGTTGATAGGTAGCATTATAAATACTCTCTTTATATCATTGTAAAAAGAGCGAATGCAAGTAAGAAAAATTAGGAGCTCTGCATTAGGTTTGTATTCGAGAGTTCGAAACAAACAGAGAGAGAGAGAGATTTGTATTGTCAGCAGCTGCTAAAGGTATTGTACACCTTTGGTAGAGTTTGTATTTGATTTATTTAATACAAACAAAGTTTGATTCATTCGTTTGTTCTTGTTTATCTAATCAAGCAAAAATCAGGCACGATTATATAACTTGTATTCAACCCCCCCTTCTACAAGTTATTCGAGTTAACAAATGGTCGACTTAAAAGTCTTTTAGACTTAAATATCTACTAAGTGTATAAGATAATGACATGCCTTGATAATGTACTAAGTGTCATTACGTGGCGGTATTAATAAGAGTTATGTTATGGTGTGTTTGATAAGCCAAAACGAATAGGGAAATGATTGGGAATTATTAAAGGTATTAAACTTGGAACCCATGGATATTATATTTAAATATCTTTGATGAGGTTATAAAAAGATTAGGGGATCAAGTGAGTTAAATGGTTAGGATAAGTGTTGTTAGTAATAATAATTATAATGGGGCATATGCTAATGATGATCCTTTTCGTTCTTATAGAAACTCAAGACGAACACCGGGTTATACCTCTGAGATTTAGAGATCGAGGCAAGATTTCTTCTTCCTTATTTTGATAAATTGTTATGTTTCAAAGAAAAATGGTTTTGCTAGATAATATATGAATCTTATATCACTATATGGATATAAATATGGATGGAGCTAATATACTGTGTGGCTTAAAGAGATATGAAAATGAATGGTATCAGTTGTTATCTAGGGTTATAGAGTTTATAATATTCTGTTATTTACAATTTTTAAACATTTGTGATTTAATAAATATTATTGGATTATTATTTAATATTTTTAAAATAGTTGAAATATTTTGTATATAAGAGCATATTTGACTTTATTAAATACGGAGGAGATGTCTGAGTTATAATCAAAGTATTATGATGTATGTCTTTCTAAAGATTGGTATATTAAAATGGAAATGGAAATGATATATGTGAATGGAAATGGAAACGGAAAATGGAAAATATGAAATGGTGTTTTATAAATGGAATAACGATTTGACAAAAAGGGGGATTGCAACAGCAAGCGTAAGAGGCTTTGTTTGGCACAGTCCATCACTCAATATTTTATTACGGCCCAAGAGATGCCGAAGGAGGATGTAGCAGAGAGCCTTCCTCCAGGGATGATGACCAGGTTGGATCATTCGTTCTACTAGTAGTAAACAGAGAGCAAGTACGATTAGGCGACTGATCATCGTCCTAACGTATCAAGCGACAGCAGATATCCCCACGGTATTTAAAGAAAGAATTGATAATGGTTACAGATCGACATACTGAAAAAGGAAAAATGGTATGAAATTATGGAATTATTTTTATGATTTAGAAGAGAAACTGATATTATATTATATTAGAAGAGAAACTGATATTATATGGTTTTATATTTCTTTCATTATAAAAATAAATAGATGGTGTATTTAATAAATAAAAAAATTAATTCTTTTCTTAAAAATTATGATGGGTCTTCCGTTTATTAATATATATATATATATATATATATATATATATATATATATATATATATATATATATATATATATATATATTATGTTTTCTTTGATACTGGTTTAAAAAAATTTTATCTTGCTGAGCTATTATAGCTCACTCTTGCTACTTATGTATATAACAGCTAGGTCTAATACCGATACTCCGCATTACACCCCGCAAGAGGGTAAGGGAAAGACGACCTTTTGGGAGAGTGCTGGCGCCTATCCCTGAGGTAGCTGATAGGCAGATGGGTATTAGTAGACTTATGTGAATTAAGTGTGTAAGTTTGAGAAATAAACTTTTGGTTGTTGAAATGCTTCCTCTCGAAGTAATATTCAGCAACACTACTTAAGTAAGATTCTGGGCTTGTAATAACTCTTTTAACTTTAAACTGTTATTATTATGGATGTTGTTCTCTGAGCATATGACTGGTGTGTAATGTTATAGTGTGGGGTCTATTGTGTGAGTATTATCAAGTATTTATATTTCAACTGCGAAGAATATAATGTTATTAAATGGAAATTGTATCGTGATGACCTGGATTCATGACCCCGGATCTAGGGGCGCCACAGATGGTATCAGAGCTAAGAGTCATAATGCTCAGAAACAATAGTGATAATAATAAATATATCAGTAATAATATAAATTGTGAACTCACATCGAGTTCAAGGGTGATTTATCGAAGGTAGCATTTATTTTAAGTAATGTTTATAATTTTATAGATTATTACTAATAAAAGTTATTATTTTTATAGGGAGAGGAGATGGAGACCGGTGAGCCGAGTCATACACGAGAGGGGCTAGAGATGTCAGAGCGGGAGCTTACAAACTTAGTGCACCCAGGTGTCGAGACTCCAGACGATGCTATATCAGATTTGAGGATGAGAGCAAGATCCAGGACGGGCTATGAGTACAGAGAGATGTTTAGGGAGGCACGCGAGCGGAGAGCGAGAGATGCTGTGGCTATAGTACCATACACTGGGAGACCCTCTGTAGGATCCGATGAGGCAGGTCCTTCCCGAGTTAGATCAGAGGTTCTAGAAGAAGATATGCCAGTGCGTAAGAGGCCTAGATTATCAGTGATAGCTGAGGAGCAGCTTGAGTGGAGAGATATCCACATGATTCATACTCCTATTCCACCTGTTCCAGTGCCCTCACCTGTTCCATCCCCTACACCGAGTCTGAATCCTTTGGATGATCCGATAGAGCAGTTCACCCCCCAGGACAGTTTGTTTTCCATTCGGAGGAGGAGGAGGACCATTCAGATGATGCAGATACAGAGCCAGTTCCTTCACCTCCACCAGTAGTTGCACCTTCATCTGTAGCTGCACCATCACCAGTAGCTGCACCCCCACAGGAGGTACCTATACTTGTAGGTGATCCGATCTATGTGACTTTACAGTCAGACTACCATATCTTATAGGGTCAGTTAGATGAGTCTCGTAGGATGATAGATACACTATTGCAGAGGTTAGCTGGAGGTAGAGGAGGTGTTATTCCAGATGGTGTATCTTTGGGATTGATTAGCATTGAGCTGCGAGCACTTGGTGATCTGAGGAGGTTGTTAGCATAGAGAGGAGATCTAGCATGGAGAGCTGAGGTAGTAGAGGTTGTCATGTCTATGGTGGTTCAGATCGGGGATGTTATTAGAGCAGGGTTACCGTGAGCTGGGGACAGTAGTTTTAGTCATTAATCAAACTGTAGTCATCTTGCTGATGTCATTTTGGGGATTAGTTTAGTGTTTACTATCTTAATCCCAGTCTGATTAGAGGGATGTTAGTAGTACTTTTGTTATAGCGGATTAGTATGTACGGATATGCTTTTGGGGTTTCAAACCTTGTGCTTTATAATGTATATATTAATTAGTAGTGAAGGATGTTATCCACAAGTTGTAATATATTTATGTGAATTAATGAAGTTTATGTATTTTGCCTAATTTTTATCGTATTTTGTTACTAAATGTTGAGATTCGAAAATATTGATGTATATAAAGTGATTGACTTAAATGAAAAGGTTATCTTGTTAAAGGTCATCGTGTTAAAGGTAGTGAGCTTATATGTTTCGTATTAATGGTATTATAACTTGATATTAATTGCTTGAATTTGAGAATGTGGTTATGTATAAATGAGTAAATAGTGATATAATTATTGTATATGGGGATGATGAACATTGTACCCTAAATTTGGGTAATTGATGGAGAATATTATTATTTACAAAAAAATGGCTAGAAGTAATAACAGAGCGAATGCCAGGGAAAATGAGAGAGATGAAGAAAGTCAAAATAGACAGAATGAAAATGCTCAGGGTGAACAAAATAATGAGGAAGAAGAAGACGAATCAGCTGGCCAATAAGGTAATCAGGGAGGTGATCCCTTAAACCAATTTATGGAGTTATTAAGGCAAAATATAGCTAATCCACAGAATCTTCAACAACCACCTATGTAACGCCCCGACTTCCCAATCTGAAAATATACTGTTTATAATAAAATAAACTTTGATACAAGGGAATTTTAGAAAATTTCGGCATGAAATATTCGTAAATCGGACTATCCACCTGTAATTCAACCCAACCAATTTCCAATTTAACAAATACAATTAAAACTTAATACACCAACGATTCCTCACCAAGGATCGATTCCAGGTTATGGTATGAAACAAGTATACTATACAAATTATTACAACTTCTACCTCTGCTATAAATACAAATCACTATGCCATCTAATCTGTAGCTTAATCCAAAATCGTGCTCACCCGCGTTAGCTCTGAAATATATTCCGAATGGGATCATCCACGCTCTCATCCGCATTTGAAAATATAAGTAGACCATCCTTAAACCTAACTGCAAAGGGTTAGGTAAAACAAAGCAAGAATGAGCCAAAGAACGCTCAGCAAGTGCATAGTATAGTGAATAACGATTTTACAATATTTCATTGATGAACAATATCAATGATCAAACTATCTCAAGGGAATAACTCAATTTCTATCATAGCATAAAACTTTCTATTTTTCTTTAAATCAAAACCTTTTTCTCAAAAACGTTTCTTTCCATCAAAACATACTTTTCATAAAACTTTTTAAAAACATTTTAGTTGATTGTATTATTATCTTGATTACGGACAATACGGGTGATCAGCCACGTAAAGTCCCCCTTCCTTTGAAATTGGGTTCCCAATTAGGCAACACATTGGCCTTTAATGCTGGACTAGGGGAACCACCCCTAGCATCTTACGCTAAATAAAAAGTGCTGGACTAAGGGAACCACTCCTAGCCTCTTACGCTTCTCCAATTTATAAACAAATTTATTATTAATAATTTAAAACACTACACTTTTCAGTACTTAAACTCACTGATAACAGATCAGCCCAGTATAAGGTATTTTAAAACATGTTTAATTAATTAAACCATATTAGGGAGCAACATTAAAAGATTAAGGGACAGAGAAACAGTTGACATAAATAATCATAACAATAAAGCAATAAGATTAACTAAACATGGTAGGGTTTAGCAAGACAGAATCGTATATCAACAAGGAAACATAAATCAATTAAATAACGGAGCAATTCTTAAGCTACAAAAATTTTAACATCAATTATAAAGAAATCAGAGAATACAGAAAATTCGAAGTTCAACAGAAGAGTTAAGTTACTGCACTGATTATAACCACTCATTTCAAAGATTATCAATTGATGAAAATCCGTTGCAAAGTTTGAACTAACATGAAAGATTCGAATAGTTTAAAACGAAGATTTTAGAAATTCTCAATTACTTAAGGTCTCACTCTTGTTAGCTAAACACTCATAGGCTTCAGCTGCCAGAACCGGCATGACAATATTGAGTTTAAATAATTAAGAAGATCTCAATTCATTCTTGGCTTTAACCGTCACTAAGCAACACATGCCTCAACAACAGTATAAACCTCGAATTAGTTTACATAAATTTGAAAGAAAATATACTTTGAAGAATATTAGAATAGACGAGGAATATTGAAATAAATTAATTTTAAAATAAATTAACACCTGAACGATAGGTGGGGAAAATAAACAATGACAGAATAATTTGAGAATAAATGTTTGTAAATTAATAGAAGAAAATGTCACTGGAAATAAAAATGAATTAATCATTATTTATCTAATAAACACTATCTCGAACATTCTTTTGGACTTCTGTTTATTAAATAAATATTATTTCTAAATATCCCGTTGATAATTATTTCTTCCACAAGCATCATTATTCTTTGAATATTCATTATTCGTTCAATGAATATTATTATGAATATTTATTCAAGGATCATTCCGAGCCATATTCTTTCAATAATTATGACTTAATAAATATTCTTTGAGTATTCATTAAATTCATGCTAACTAAGATTTAAAATATATTACTTCATTCAAATATTATCTTCGATCATCAAATATTATTTAAACTATTCTGAGCCTTATTATTATTATTATTTTATCAAGGGAGGTTCTCAAAACTCCATTCTTCATTCGAATCTATCTTCTAAAATATAAGAGAACCTTGCTTGAGAGCTGTTATTTCGTTGACTGCCCGGTCATATACTTGTTAAACTATTCTTTCACCCGCAGCTTGGCTGCTAACCATCAAATTGAGTCTTTTTGTTACTTCCTCATCATTCGAGGGGTAAGATTAATGGAACAAGTCAATATTCATTAACAAGCATCAGCTTGGGAAATATCAGTTAATTTTCCTTTCCAACTAGATACGACTGCTTCATGGAGTCTTATCAACAAGTATTATACTTGGGGAAAGGGGGACAAGCTTTACGTTTCAGAATCATGGAATTATTCGAACTAGAAGTATTTGTGTAAGAGGGTGTGGGACAGTCCATCATTAAAATTGGTGTAAGAGGCTGTGGGACAGTCCATCCTTGAAATAGGGTCCGAGTGGCGCCGGTCCCAACTATGCCCAACCGTTGGCTAGGGAGATCCGGCGTATGGTGGTGTCCATATGTTCTTCCTTCTACCGGTAGTAAAACAAATCTTGAGATGCACAACCTGCGACTGATCATCGTAAGGCGGTGTCATCTGGCGCGACATACTCCAGTATTGGTTCATTATCCAGAATCTATTTATTTTCTGCAACATTATCAGCGTTGGCAGGACTGAAAATTGTTCAAAACTGGAATTGCATATTTTTCCTGCAATTTCCTTTTTAAGAAAAAGTCATGATGTTTGGCTCTTATCTTTGCATAGCAGATACTCTTACGAAAGATATAATTCGAGTTACCTTATAACTTCATCCTTTATATTATACTGGCTTTATGTTTTGTTGATGCATGGCATATGGGTTCAAAGATTCTTTTCCTGAAATTGTTATATATATCTTTGCTATTCTGTTGTATATATTATTGTTGGTGGGATATTGTTGGGGGTGTTACAGTGTTATCTTTTAGAATGTCTTTTTTAATATTTTAAGTACCGAGTATGATGCAGTCATCTCCACTTTCGAACCTTCAGCACAACCAGCAATCCCCACAATCTGGGATTCAGCAACATACACAGTCCGTCAGGCAATAGCAACAACAACAGGCCTCAAATATATATCAACTGCGGAACACATTTCAACAGCAAGGAGTATTGCTTATACAGCAGCAGCAACATCTTGTGGGGCAGTCTAATTCTACAAATGTACAACAATTGGACAACAAACAAAAATTCCTGACATGCAGCAAAAGCAACAATGGTTGCTAAATCAACGGAATAATCTTTCCAACCAACAATCACAGCAGCTAATGGGTTTGCGAAATAAGTTCACGCACATGCATCACCAGTAGTTGGGTCCCCAAGAGCAGCAACAGTGTAACGTCCCGACATCCCAACACTAAAAATATACTTTTTATAATAATATATGCTTTGATACAGGGGAATTTTAGAAAATTTCGGCATGAAGTATTCATAAATCGGACTATCCACCTGTAATTCAACCCAAACCAAATTCCAGTTTAACAATTACATTTAATACACCAACGATTCCTCACCGGGATCGATTCCAGGTTATGGTATGAAACAAGAATCTAAACCATACAAATTATTACAATTTCTTCTACTATTCTGATTTCAATAACTATACCGTTTAATCTGTAGCTTAACTCCAATCCGTGCTTACCCGCTTTAGCTTCGAGATCTATCCTGTAAAGCCTGCCTCATTGCTCTCATATGACTCGTACGATGTAGACATCCACCCTTATTCCTAACTGAAAGATTAGAGAAAATGAAGCAAGAGTGAGCCAAAGAATGCTCAGCAAGCGAACAGTATAGTGAAACAATAATACTACAATGATTCATTGGTGAACATATCACTGACCAACTTATCTCAAAGGAATAATTCACAATTACAGAAGCTCAAGAACTTTAAAGATATAACATTTTATTAAATTCAGGAAATGGAATAGAATTGGACTATTTTGCATTTTATTAATAAAAACAATAAGGTTAGGCTGCTGATCAGTCACGCACTAACCCCGGACAAACGCACACAGCAATGTCCTTTAATGGATCCACGACACACATTGGCCTTACTAACTTCTGACCACGAATCTGGTCCGACCCTTTACGGTCCACATTTTTTTAAAAAAAGAACAACAGTCCAATCCTATAATCTGAACGTCAGGTGTCGGAACAATCGACCACCTCGACCAGCCAAGCACCCTGGAAACTCACGTTCCAGGTTAACAACTCAAATCTCAAGAAGAAATGAGGTCTAGTAAAACTCTGACCTAGATATCGACAAGTTCGATATAGAGAAGGGTATTATTCCATTATATATCAGTGAAACAGGGACAACAATTTCAGCACTATTGAATGGGAATATGATAAACAGCTATTCATATTTACTGAAAATTTAAGAGCAATAATATCAACGACAATCGAATTAATATAATGATCACGTGACGAAAAACATGGTTCATTTGAGTGAAATGATTTATTTGCAACATGAATAACAACAATTGTAATTATAAGATAAAGCAAGGGTATAGTCAAGTGCTAAGCATTTAATAAATTTACCAATACATTGTCAAGTTAAATCAACATAAGCGAATTAAGTAGTTTTTAAAATGATCATTTGTAAAATAACTCCAAGACAATAAAATTGTAGGACAGGTTGAAGAAAACCTCTCCTAAAGGGGTCCATTGGTGAAAATCCGCTACCAAGTTTAAACTAACTTGAGAGATTCGAATAGTTTAAAACGAAGATTTAATAAATTCTCAATTACTTAAGGTCTCACTCATGTCAGCTAAGCACTTATAGGCTTCAGCTGCCAGAACCGGCATGACAAATATGAGTTTAAATAATTAAGAAGATCTCAATTCATTCTTGGTTTTAACCGTCACTGAGCAACACATGCCTCAACAGCAGTATAAACCTCGAATTAGTTTACAATAATCTGAAGAAAACGCTCTTTGAAGAATATTAATAATGACGGGAAATATTTATATAAAATAATTTTTAAAAGAATCAACACCTGAACAATAGGTGAAGGGAATAAACAATGACAGAATAATTTTGAGAATGAGTGTTTGTAAATTAATAGAAGAAGAATGTCACTGAAAGTAAAATAAAATAAAATAAAGGGTATGGGCACTAGCAAACATGGTTTAAAAGAAATATCGAAAAATCAACAGAACAGGTTCACATTATTTAGAATAAATATGAAGAATATAATGCTTGCAAGAAGGAATTTCGAAAGAACAATAAATAATACAAAAGGTTTCACATCACTTGAACAATAAGTGAGGAATAGTAAACTTGCCTCAATATACAAAGTTTCCACTACTTCAACTCCTTATCACTTTACATCCAACTCTACTTCTTTATACATTGGCCTTTGCTCAATAATACTCGTCATCTCTTAAGCTTTTCCTTCCTCTCCAAATTTCCCTTTTTATACTCGTACTGGCTCCCAACTGACCTCTCACTGGTACCTATATAAAAATAAAGTACTACTTCAGTACTCTTATAACCTTAATCGTCTATCTCTATTCTACCCAAACGCATCCTATAACGCTTTGCAATTTATCATATATAGCTCATATAGATCATATTCTCGAATTAATAACATACGATCACAAAATCATATAAGCACTTAGCACGCATTATTATCTTACACTTATATCCTATAATCCACATAGCACCTTGGTTCACAAATTGCTCTTGTCTTATTACTATAAGTAGAAAATAATTGTAAGGAAAATTGGACAGCACCTCCTTTATAATATAAACTTACCCGTTGGAATACAACTGACTTAAGCAACAATATAATTTCTCCTGTATATATACTCGACTACAACTTTAACAGTCAACCAAATAACCATTCACAATATCCAACAACACTTTCCAAATTCACGAGTTACAATATATACGTAATTCTAGTTTTTAACATCATTGGAAATCAACCAAAAGACACCGCTAAGACATGTATTATGCCACTGACCATACCATATATATATATATATATATATATATATATACCTGCTTATGATTACTTACCTTGATTACATAACTCCACTTTCAACATACATATCTTAATCACTCAATTACAACAATATTTTCTAACGATTAGAATTCCACTAAGTAAATCAAATTATGCCACATTTTACATACAAGCAGCAATACTTAATTATCATGTACATTCACCATTTCTGCACCCTTACATACACTAATAACTAGATCACAACCATATGACCATCATTTAAATAATTTTTACTAGTTAGGACATCAGTTAACATCTAAACAATTTAACTAGTTAACACAACCATCACCATTTCTTTTTTTTTTTCATCTCTGCCTCGACACTAGAACACACACACCTTAGAACACACACACCTGTATCACTAATACACACAGAGGATGCACCAGACCTTGCTCTGTACCTGGCATATTACTCACGAGCAACACAAACACACACCTTACACACTAACGCTACCTGCTCTGCACTATAGCCTCATAACGACGCACAGAATGCACTCCCAAGTTCATACCAGATGCACACACACAACTAGTAGACACTCACCACAACCCAAGCCTCTCTAACCTCCTCCCCTGTTATCCCTTAGTCACCACAACCTAGAATCCCTAGAATACGCACACACGACACCACCTTATTAAATCTCGTAGCCTTAACACCCAAAACGCACATCCACAAAAACCAAACAGAGTCCTCGGATTTGACTGAGACTCTTACCCCTTGCCTGCTGACCAACTCAGCTACTACTACCCCCCATACACACTTCACTTAGCTCCTTTAATTACCTTAACAAATAATCACAAGTACACATAGACACAAGTATAAACAAAAGAAAAGAAACTAATAATCTCTGTTTAACAACAATCAAATCCATTAGAGATAACTACATATACATACACCAGCAATACATCTATCTCCTTGTTTTGCAATATTTACGAATGACAAGAATCATAGCAAATAACCTAGTTGAAACGCAAGGGTGAGATTGGAGTTCTCTGGGTTGTGTTTGCGGGTGAGGGAGAAGAAAACAGTGTGAAGCGAGATGAAGGAGAGGGAGAGAAGAAAAAAGAGAGAGAGAGAGAGAGAGAGATAAAGGAGAGACGAGAGAGATTAATCGAGTGAAAGAGAGAACTGTCAAGAGAGACTTTCAGAGGCACCTCCCAGAACCGTCTTGAAATTTGGGGGAAAGTATGCTGGGTTTATAATTAATAAGATATAGGGGTAAAATCACACATGTTGAAAATTAACATTTAATCAATTTAAATCACTTCTAAATTCAAAATTAAATTTAAAATAAATGGAAAATAAAATTTAAAATTTCTAAAATAAAGTCCATGAAATTACAAACACTCCCATATTTTTAAAATATTTTTAGGATCAATAACGAATTAAATATAGATACAAGAATAAATCCTTAAAATGAAATAAAACTCTTAAAATCATTTAAAATACTTAAACACCCAAAATAATTTTAAATACTAAATAACTAGACAAAGATAATATTTACAAAAGATTTCATGATTTTTAATAACTCCGATGATTTTATAAAATTCTCAGAAGATCAATAATGCATAATTTAAATAGATTTAAATCATTAAAATACAAATAGAAATACACGAACCTACATGACACACATACATCACCATTTAAACATGTAAACATGATGTCACATATATTTAACCAAAAAAAAAAATTCTCACCATATTTTCCATATTTAATATTAAATAATAATATTTATAATTACGAATTTTCTAAGGCGTTATATCCTTCCCCCCTTAATAGGATTCTGTCCTCAGAATCGATCGTAAGAAAACATATGATGATATTCTCAAACATTTCTCTTTCAATTTCCAAGTCCTTTCTTTCATTCTAGAATTCCTTTATATCATTACATATGTCGCTAGGCTCGTCCGATAAGCCCGCAGATTCAATATAAACCTAAACCTTTGGTTTACATGTCTCGTTAATTCTAGATACTGATCACTCGCACGTGACGATCCTTTTCTACTTAAAATTAGACATGACCTAATCGTATAATGGACTATGCCCTGTATGAAAGTATCTCAATTTCTACTCCAATCATCCATAAACAATTCATTTATATACCATACTAAAACACAACCTGCCTTGACTTACATCAAACATATAAGCGAAAAATTTACCTTGGCTTGTAGTAAATATATAAGCGAAGAAATCCGTCTTAACTTGAAGTCAACAGGTAATTAATTAAATCTTTAAAACAAAATCCATGCGACTAGAACAATTGATGCCACTCCCACGCTTCTACTCATAATTCAGATTGCCCCAGATAAAACCTTGAGAAAAAGAATATCAAGAAATCCCCAAATCATTCTTACTCCCCTTTCAACGTACAATGTTACTCGATGAGGGAATAACTGGGAAACTTCTATCCATCCTCAATCCCCTTGTTTTACTGAGTATCCTTTTCGAAATAATAACCATTTACCTTGAAACATATATATCTTATTTGCAATACAAACTATTCTGGGGTCACTACTCCTCTATACCATTCAAAATCAAACTCCAACTCTAATATCCCATAATATCAAAACTCGACTTCCAAACCATTACTCTACATATCTTACAAATCATTAAAATTTAAACTCTACCCATTATAATTCCCATATTTATCAATAACTCATTTCCTTCAACTATTTCATTCTTCTACATTCATCAACTTCACCTTCTGCTTTCGTCAACTCCGCTTGGTACTTCCTGCTTTCCTCTAACGATTCATTCGCAATAATCTAGACCTCTGGATCTTCCATCTATAACTTCCCAAATTCTTTGAACATTTCCTTGAGCATTGCATGCCTATTTAATCTTTCCTGGTTCATCCTATTGCACTGACACTTGAGCAATTTTTGATCTCTTCTTTGACTCCTAAAAGCTTTCTCCACCTTTATCCCTTCGTTTCCTGATTTGTAGGCTTGTTCACTATTGTAGCTATCTTGGTAATACCTTTGACAACTTTCAATAATTCCTAGCCGGTCCTTTAAAGCTTTTGATCTCTGCTGGCATTTTATGCATTTCCTGATTCATTGCTGCTTCGTTGTCTCGGCATTCACTTCGATTCTTTCGTCATATCCTGAAAATTTTAATTCTTCCAATTACAAAGCTCATACCTAGAAATCGTATATATGCTCTTCTCATGTTCCTGAATTTCCTGAGATGCCTTACGATCTTGGCTCATGACGTAACAACCTCTTGGTCTGCGTGACCGTTAAAACTCCTTTGTCCGCTTGCGACCTCGAAACACAACCTCTACATTCCTTGGAAATCATAACTTCACTTACTTGTCCTTGCAATCTTTCTTGCACCTCGTAGTCGATCAATTGATTCGATCCTAAAATCGCACCTTATGAAGGAATTTATGACCGTAGCGGAAGCGTAAATCACATTTACTTGCATAAAAACCTAATTAATCATGTATATAGATTTAAAAATTGTATGAACACAAGAAAAATACCTTGATAGCTTTCCTGGGATTGTTATAAATGTGTCTTTGATTTCCAGCAATCACCCCTCAAGTGTGGAGTGCTCTAATGGTATCCACCAAGATCAAATATCATATAGTAGATTAAGAACAATTGAGAAAATTAATTAAATGGTTTGGAATGATTTTGATGAACTTCAAAAGCTCTCCATGATCTTCTCAACCCCCTGGGATGTTTTGTGTTGTGTGTTTGTGATGTGCTCCAACTCTTGGAAATGTTTGATATTTAAAGAAATAAAGTCTTTACTTTATCTAATTAAATAATCATTTAATAATTAAAACCCTTTTAATTATTAATCCCATTCTGAAAATAATTCTCTCATAAAATTTAATTTCTCAAACTAAATTTTGTAATTAATAATTATTAAGAACTTTTCTTAATTTATTTATAATCTATTAAATCTCATTTAATAAATTATAAATAATTGCTAATTAATTATTTATTCAATAAATAAATAATTCATAGCCATTATTAATTATTCTCATCATCTATAAATATTTAACCTTTTTATGGTGTGACCCTTTAGGTTCAATATTAAGCCGATAGTAGAAATAAATAATAATAAACTATTTATTATTACTTATACGAATTACTAATTAATTCGTTAAATATAATTACATAAGTAATTAATATTTATTCTACATCGTGAGTGATACTTTTCAATATATCGCGACTATCCGGATAATATGAATTGATTGCTTAGAATATATAAAACCTATTCAGCAAATGGTTACCGTACAATCAATTCCTTTTACCCGACAATATCCCGATTAAATACAAGGCATGGATCGCGTGTCAAGCCTATTTAATTTAATCATATAATTTCTTATACATTATGTCTAGTTCATTTGAATTAGAAACTCTTTCTAACTTCAATTACTCTGGCCAGAGATTCTAGAACTAACATAGTAAGAACATCATAGGATATTCACTTTCTTTTACTGAAAGGGGTAGATTCTTTATCGATCGTTAACTATCTTCATATACAAATTCCTATACCCGGAATAGAACTAATGATTGTCCCTTGAGGACTTAGAACTAAACCAAAACATAGTTCATTGTATATAAGATTACTTTAACGGTCTCAAGTCTAAGGACACTTGTACCACCATCAACTTATGAACAACTATTAACACGTGAGTAAACTCCATTAGTCGTTCATTTGATCAAGTCACGTTCAGTGAACTTATTCTCCAATAAGCACCTACATACTAGCTATAGTGTCACCACACGAATGTCTATGAGAACAGACATCCTTCCGAGGAAGCAAGCATAGTATGTATCGATCTTTACGGATTGACTAACTCCCAATTAGTTATCCTACGATTGGGAACTATTTAAGTTTAGTGTTATCATCTTCTAGATCTCATTATTATAATCTCATTATAATTCTAGAAGCTTTACTCTAAACTATGGAACTTCTTATTTAAACACTTTAAATAGATAAAGCCCGTAATAAAAACAACAAGTCTTTTATTAATATAAATAAAATCAAATAAGATTACATGAAAGTATTTCCTAACCCATCACACATGATTGGGTTTAGGACAAAATACTATCAAACTCCCACTGGTACTAAAGCCAATCACTCTGGTATCTTATACCCATCTTATCTCTATGTCGATCAAAGTGAGCCTGAGACAATGCCTTAGTAAATGGGTCCGCTATGTTGTTATGTGTGTCAATTCTTACGATGTTGACATCCCCTCTTTCTATGATCTCTCGAATCAGATGAAAGCGCCGCATCACGTGTTTGGAATTCTTATGGGATCTTGGTTCCTTTGCTTGAGCTATCGCAGCGTTGTTATCACAATACAACACTATAGGATCCTCAATGCTAGGAACTACTCCCAAATCAGAAACAAATTTCCTCATCCAGACAGCTTCCTTTGCAGCTTAACATGCAGCTATATATTCTGCTTCCGCTGTGGAGTCAGCCGTTGTAGGCTGTTTGGAACTCTTCCAACTAATCGCTCCCCCATTTAGAGTAAATACATACCCTGACTGGGATCTGCTACCATCGCCTTCTGATTGAAAACTAGAGTCAGTATAACCCTCAATTTTCAATTCAGATCCACCAAAAACAAGAAAAACATCTTTAGTCCTTCTCAAGTACTTCAATATGTTCTTCACTGCTTTCCAGTGTTCTTCACCTGGGTTAGACTGATATCTGCTCGTCACACTAAGTGAATGAGCAACATCAGCTCTAGTACATAACATCGCATACATGATGGATCCTATTGCCGAGGCATAAGGAATCCTACTCATGCGGACCCTTTCCTCATATGTCTTTGGAGACATCTTCTCGGAAAGAGTAATCCCATGACTAATAGGAATGAGGCCTCTTTTCGAGTTCTCCATGCTAAACCGTTTTAGCACTTTATCGATGTATGTACCTTGGGATAGGCCAATCGTTCGATTAGATCTATCTCTATAGATCTTCATCCCTAAAATACAGGATGCCTCTCCCAAGTCCTTCATAGTGAAGTTCTTTGATAGCCAGACCTTGACTGATTTTAACATCGGTATATCATTTCCTATTATAAGTATGTCATCCACATACAATATAAGAAATGTTACCGCGCTCCCACTAACCTTCTTGTAAACACATGGTTCATCTAAGTTTTTGATAAAATCAAACTCTTTGATTGTCTCATCAAAACGGATGTTCCATCTTCGAGAAGCTTGCTTCAAACCATATATGGTTCGCAGCAGTTTACATATTAGATTTTCGTTTCCACTGGAAACAAAACCCTCTGGCTGTGTCATATACACTTCCTCTTCAAGTTTCCCATTGAGGAAGGCCGTCTTTACGTCCATTTGCCAGATCTCGTAATCATAGTAGGCTGTAATCGCAAGCAAAATCATAATGGATTTGAGCAAGGCTACAGGCAAAAAGGTTTCATCAAAGTCAATCCCTTGTCTTTGTTTGAATCCTTTTGCCACAAGCCTGGCCTTATAGGTCTCCACCTGGCCATCTGCTCCTAACTTTCGTTTGTATATCCATTTGCACCCAATGGGTTTAACTCCTTCAGGTGCCTCAACCAAAGTCCACACTTGGTTTATATACATCGAGTCCATTTCAGATTTCATGGCATTCTGCCATTTCTCTGAGTCATTACAACTCACAGCCTCTTCATAAGTCATAGGGTCCTCATCATCAACAAATGACAAATCATCATCATTTTCAATGACAAGCCCGTAATATCTTTCGATTGGGCGGGACACTCTCTCTGACTTACGTAAAGGTTGTTCTACAGAAGGTTGTTCATTCTGAACAGGTACTTCTTCTCTAATCGTTGCATTTTGTGGTTCTTGAACTTCATCAAGTTCAATATTTCTCCCACTGTTTCTATCAAGGAGGAACTGTTCCTCTAAGAAGTGTGCGTGTCTAGAAACAAATATCCTTTGATCAGAAGGATCATAGAAATAATATCCATGACCTTCTTTAGGATATCCCACAAAACTGCATTTCACGGATCTAGGTTCCAACTTATCATGTTCAACTTTCTTGACATAAGTTGGACACCCCCAAACCTTAACATGTTTAAGACCTGGTTTCTTCCTACTCCACATCTCATGTGGGGTCGTGAGAACCGATTTAGAAGGCACCTTGTTCAGTAAATACGCTGACGTCTCTAAAGCATAACCCCATAGTGATACTGGAAGATCAGTAAAGCTCATCATGGACCTCACCATATCTAATAGAGTACGATTCCTTCTCTCAGATACTCCATTTAATTGTGGAGTATATGGAGGGGTCCATTGAGAAACTATACCATTTTCTTTAAGATAACCTAAAAACTCTCCGCTTAAGTACTCACCTCCTCGATCTGATCGAAGAACTTTTATACTACGTGCGGTTTGTTTTTCTACTTCATTTCTATATTCCTTGAACTTTTCAAAAGCTTCGGATTTGTATTTCATAAGATATACATATCCTAACCTGGATCGATCATCCGTAAAAGTAATGAAGTATGAAAATCCTCCTCTAGCACTTGTTGACATTGGTCCACATACATCTGTGTGTACCAAGTCTAACAACCCCGCAGCTCTCTCTCCATGTCCAGTAAATGGAGATTTAGTCATTTTACCCATGAGACAAGACTCGCATGTAGGATATGATTCAAAATCAAAATGTTCTAGTAACTTATCCTTATGTAATTTGCGAAGTCTGTTCTCACTAATATGACCTAGTCTGCAGTTCCATAAATAAGTTGGATTTTTATTATCTCTTTTTCTTTTATTATTAGGTTGTTCAATTTGAAACAAATTATGTTTTAAGTCACATATATACAAACCATTATGTAATGTACCGTATCCATAAGTAATATTATTTCTCTTAATTAAACATTTATTATTCTCAACAATAAATGTAAAACCATCCGAATCAAGTACAGGAATAGAAACAATATTTCTTACAATAGATGGTACATAATAACATTTATTCAACACAATAGTTTTGCCCGTAGGCATATGCAAAGGAAATGATCCTACAGTTGCAGCAGCAACTCTTGCTCCATTGCCCATCAATAGAATCACTTCATCTTCCCCCAGAGGTCTACTTTGCTTTAGTCCCTGCAACGAATTGCAAATATGAGACCCACAAGCAGTATCCAATACCCAAGTAGAAATCTGACTTAAAGACATATTTAGTTCAATCATGAACATACCTGGATCAGAAGTGGTAATCTCATTGCCCTTCTTATTCTTTAACTCTACAAGGTAAACCTTGCAATTCCTCTTCCAGTGTCCCACCTTGTTACAGTGGAAGCAAACTCCTTTGCTTTTCGGGTCAGCCTTTGGTGGAACAGGCTTATTCTCACCCTTTTTCTTATTCTTCAGCTTCCAGTTCCTCTTCCTCTTAGTAGAGGTACTGGCACCGATCATAAGAACAGAACCCCTTTTGGAGGGAAAATTCACCTCAGCAGTTTTTAGCATGTTGTGGAGCTCAGCTAAGCTGACATCCAGCTTGTTCATGTGAAAGTTCATAACGAACTGCGAGAACGAATCCGGGAGTGACTGCAAGACTAAATCTTGGCATAACTCCCCATCCATGACAAAATCTAACTGCCCTAGATGCTCAATCAGATTGATAATCTTAAGCACATGGTCATTCACAGACGACCCTTCAGCCATTCTACATTGGAATAGCTCTTTCGATATATCATATCGAGTGGTTCTCCCTTGTACATTATAAAGCTCCTGTAGATGTATCAGAATGGTTGGAGCATCCATTTTCTCATGTTGCTTCTGTAACTTAGGTGTCATGGATGCTAGCATGACACATTGAGCAACATTAGCAGCATTTAACCATTCATTATACACTTCTCGTTCATGGAAAAGTGCATCATCAGAAGGAGGTACAGGTAAAGGCGAGTCAAGCACATAATCCTTCTTCTCAGCCCTGAGAACGATTCTCAGGTTTCGAAGCCAATCAGCATAATTGGGACGAGTCAATTTGTTCGCATCAAGTATGCTACGGAGTGATAGAGTAGAAGACATGATCTATAAATCTGAAATTTGTGAACACATAACAACATTAGTAGATATCCAATTTTATTATAACACCTTATGAATCGGGTCTTTATTCATAGGTGGCTCCCACAGTTTTATTAAAATTATACAACCCTCAAATGTATAACTTAAGCATTCTCAATGCATGTGAGAATAGGGATCCTACTTTCCATTATATAACCTCGGCTGTAGCACGAAACGCTATGTAATGTTCCATAGGCAGATAACTCTTTATCAATCACATCTCATGTTATTCCCTAATTCCATTTAGCCTCTTGAATCATTGAATCACGGCTGTAGCATGTCTAAATTCAATATTCTAAGTCAAGTGAGACCCAACATCTCGTTAAATTAATAAGATCTCAATAGCCCACGGCTGTAGCACATAACGACAATTGGATTCTAATTAATTATACGCATCTCATGTAATAGACAAGCAATTCCTATTTTTGAAAACGAAGCCCTCGGCTGTAGCACGAAACGACAAAGCTCAAAACTAAGAATTACTTTCTACCATGTTGGAAGGCTATGACCGACACAAGCCCGTTGTGACATTGGCCATTTTATTACTTGATATTAAATAACGAGGGATTTTATATTATTTAGGTTGCGAAACGTTTTCGTTAAAACCTAAAGTCAAACATGCATTTTATATACGATATATAAAACTATATATATTATCTCATGGCATTTCTATGCACACATATATATAGGCAAACATGTTATATCATGTTAAACATTGTTAAACATCTATATGAAACAATATTAGTATTTTAAAGCATTTTAACACAATTAAAACGGGATTTAAAACACTTCTGGAAGCTATAACCATTTTAAAATTAATTTTTAAAATTTATTTGACCACTCCATTAGATCCGTCTCGGAAAAACGAATCCAATGATATATTATACGCCTCAAACGGAGTTACGGATCAACGGGAAAAATTAAAATACGAATCAGGGTCATTTCTGTCATCTACAGACCCTGTAACGCATTACCAGAATGCGTTACAGGCCACAAATACCATTTTTACACTGTCACGCATTCAACAGATGCGTTACGCAGTGATGACGTCATGCTGACGTCATACTGACGTCATGCTGACGTCAGCATCCCGACCCGACCCGATATCCGACCCGACCGACCTCGTCTGACCCGACCCGGCACGTGAGCCGCCAGCGCGTGACGCCCACGCGCGTAGCCCAGTCGCGCGCTGTAACGGTTGTCTGTCAGTGTTGTCGGCAGTAATATATATATATATATATATATATATTATAATTACCCACCAGCCCACCTGTTAACAATCCACCAGCCCATTAACTTTTGGCCCCCATCATATAATTACCCATCTAGATATTTTTATAAATAATCTATATATTTATAAAACAGATTATTATTTATTAATTTCTAAACTCTTTAAAAATCAATAATAAATAATCTATCCATGGGAAAATTATGAAACTTTTTCTGGGACTTCTACAACACTTGTAGAAAATATATCAGTGATCAAAATTATTTAAAAAAATAATTTATTAATTAATTCGTAATTAATTTGATTATAGCCTCCTAGAACTTCAAAAATTCATAACTAATTCATACAAGCTTGAAAAATTCCAAAATTTTTTCTGGGATCTATATACATGCAACCTATGCTCTGATACCATTGAAGGAATTTATGACCGTAGTGGAAGCGTAAATCACATTTACTTGCATAAAAACCTAATTAATCATGTATATAGATTTAAAAATTGTATGAACACAAGAAAAATACCTTGATAGCTTTCCTGGGATTGTTATGAATGTGTCTTTGATTTCCAGCAATCACCCCTCAAGTGTGGAGTGCTCTAATGGTATCCACCAAGATCAAATATCATATAGTAGATTAAGAACAATTGAGAAAATTAATTAAATGGTTTGGAATAATTTTGATGAACTTCAAAAGCTCTCCATGATCTTCTCAACCCCCTGGGATGTTTTGTGTTGTGTGTTTGTGATGTGCTCCAACTCTTGGAAATGTTTGATATTTAAAGAAATAAAGTCTTTACTTTATCTAATTAAATAATCATTTAATAATTAAAACCCTTTTAATTATTAATCCCATTCTGAAAATAATTCTCTCATAAAATTTAATTTCTCAAACTAAATTTTTTAATTAATAATTATTAAGAACTTTTCTTAATTTATTTATAATCTATTAAATCTCATTTAATAAATTATAAATAATTGCTAATTAATTATTTATTCAATAAATAAATAATTCATAGCCATTATTAATTATTCTCATCATCTATAAATATTTAACCTTTTTATGGTGTGACCCTTTAGGTTCAATATTAAGCCGGTAGTAGAAATAAATAAAAATAAACTATTTATTATTACTTATACGAATTACTAATTAATTCGTTAAATATAATTACATAAGTAATTAATATTTATTCTACATCGTGAGTGATACTTTTCAATATATCGCGACTATCCGGATAATATGAAATGATTGCTTAGAATATATAAAACCTATTCAGCAAATGGTTACCGTACAATCAATTCCTTTTACCCGACAATATCCCGATTAAATACAAGGCATGGATCGCGTGTCAAGCCTATTTAATTTAATCATATAATTTCTTATACATTATGTCTAGTTCATTTGAATTAGAAACTCTTTCTAACTTCAATTACTCTGGCCAGAGATTCCAGAACTAACATAGTAAGAACATCATAGGATATTCACTTTCTTTTACTGAAAGGGGTAGATTCTTTATCGATCGTTAACTATCTTCATATACAAATTCCTATACCCGGAATAGAACTAATGATTGTCCCTTGAGGACTTAGAACTAAACCAAAACATAGTTCATTGTATATAAGATTACTTTAACGGTCTCAAGTCTAAGGACACTTGTACCACCATCAACTTATGAACAACTATTAACACGTGAGAAAACTCCATTAGTCGTTCATTTGATCAAGTCACGTTCAGTGAACTTATTCTCCAATAAGCACCTACATACTAGCTATAGTGTCACCACACGAATGTCTATGAGAACAGACATCCTTCCGAGGAAGCAAGCATAGTATGTACCGATCTTTACGGATTGACTAACTCCCAATTAGTTATCCTACGATCGGGAACTATTTAAGTTTAGTGTTATCATCTTCTAGATCTCATTATTATAATCTCATTATAATTCTAGAAGCTTTACTCTAAACAATGGAACTTCTTATTTAAATACTTTAAATAGATAAAGCCCGTAATAAAAACAACAAGTCTTTTATTAATATAAATAAAATCAAATAAGATTACATGAAAGTATTTCCTAACCCATCACACATGATTGGGTTTAGGACAAAATACTATCATCTTATTCTCTTTACTGTCACCATATCCATACTCTTAGCAACATCACTTATAATCACATAAGCTTCTAGTTTCTTTCCGTCATTTCTAACAATATCATTCCTTCTGCTTATACTTACAACTTCCCCCAGTAATCTTAATACAATTAAAATACGCTTGCTCTCGAAATCTTATCTTCCTCTGGTCTTCAAAATCTTAAAAATCCTACATTCCTTTCTGGGCAAATCTCACGTCCTCTACTAACACAATTTCTGCAAGTTTCCTAGTTCTCTATCTTCCTCTTCTTGCTATCTTGTTCCATTTGAGTCAATTTTTTCTCACTCTTAATATTCATGATCCTCTGAACTACATTCACCTCACTCGCTATCTCCAACACAATCCTCTCTTCTTCTTCTTTTATTTTAATCCAAAGTTCTAATTTTCATTGACACTTCAAAAAAGAACAGTCTAACTTCACTCTGCTTCGCTCAAATTATAACATTTTGATTCTAAAACTTCTATATCCAATAATTGGCATCAAACCTTTAAAATATCCTGATATCTCTACTTTAATATAAATTCCTCAAACTTGATCGACCAGTTTTCCTTCAACGTAATCGGATCTTAGACCACTTAAAATGTCATCCTCTCCATCTATACTACATTCAACTCCTTGATAACTTTAAAACTCGTAAGGGTTTATAACAAAGGTATCAATATGATAGACATGTATTAACATATATGAATATAAGATGAGTTTTGTTTGATAAGAGTTTTATAAAAGAATTTAACTGAGAGATCAATATGATCATTGAAATAATTTCAGGTTGCATTTGTCACTTAGGTCAACCGCCATAGCACAAGAAGGGGGCCAGCCTTCTGTACTTTCATGACAAACAAAATCAGTGGCGTCCCACCAGACTTCTATCACATAGATAAGATGTCCCTGAATCCACTATATACATAGGGTTGTTCATCCCAGTCAGAATAAATAAGGTTAAGTATTCAAAGAGAAACAAAAAGAATTCAAAAGTTTCAAAAAGTCTGTAGATTTACAATGTTCAATAAGGAATAACAATTATACGGGGGAAATTAGAAAGAATTCAAGGGTCTCAATAATTTATATGCATCATGTTGAATCAAGTGATCCCCTGAACAATAGAGGTAACTCAGAAAGAATAGGAACGTGTTTAAACAAATTGGGTACACAAAATTCATTATGAAATGAAATATAATTGATTATCAAAGGTGATAGAATACTGACCAAATGAGAAGGAACAGAAACGAAGGTCAAATCTCCTTAAACAATAAATTAAATGAATTCAACGGCTAGTAGTTAATAACCACATCCTTACTCCAACACATGCCAGTAATTGCATTTCGCATCTTGCTTACCATCTTTTTGTACTCTCTATATCGTTCACGCGGTAACTAAATTCGTAAAAATAAATTCTAGAAGATATGTAAAGGTCTATAGGTAGCGTCCTCCAAGCTGGTAACTCTGGTCGTTTATTTAACGTATGCGGCGCCGAATCAACTGCCTCGTCCAAAGTCGTACCTTCGAATGAATCGAATTCTGGCTCGCGCAATATGTCGAAACACTAACTAACGTCGCAACCGTTGTCCTAATATCGTAAGGCGAATCTTATCCTAAATCGTTCTATCTAACGTCCTAATTAAATACCTATACTTAATTATCCTAAATTGTTTCAGTGACCATAACCTGTCGCTCTGATACCAACCTGTAACGTCCCGACTTCCCAACACTAAAAATATACTTTTTATAATAATATATACTTTGATACAGGGGAATTTTATAAAATTTCGGCATGAAGTATTCATAAATCAGACTATCCACCTGTAATTCAACCCAAACCAAATTCCAATCTAACAATTACACTTAATACACCAACGATTCCTCACCGGGATCGATTCCAAGTTATGGTATGAAACAAGAATCTAAACCATACAAATTATAACAATTTCTTCTACTATTCTGATTTCAATAACTATACCGTTTAATCTGTAGCTTAACTCCAATCCGTGCTTACCCGCTTTAGCTTCGAGATCTATCCTGTAAAGGCTGCCTCATTGCTCTCATATGACTCGTACGATGTAGACATCCACCCTTATTCCTAACTGAAAGATTAGAGAAAATGAAGCAAGAGTGAGCCAAAGAATCCTCAGCAAGCGAACAGTATAGTAAAACAATAATACTACAATGATTCATTGGTGAACATATCACTGACCAACTTATCTCAAAGGAATAATTCACAATTACAGAAGCTCAAGAACTTTAAAGATATAACATTTTATTAAATTCAGGAAATGGAATAGAATAGGACTATTTTGCATTTTATTAATAAAAACAATAAGGTTAGGCTGCTGATCAGTCACGCACTAACCCCGGACAAACGCACACAGCAATGTCCTTTAATGGATCCACGGCACACATTGGCCTTACTAACTTCTGACCACGAATCTGGTCCGACCCTTTACGGTCCACATTTTTTTAAAAAAAACAACAGTCCAATCCTATAATCTGAACGTCAGGTGTCGGAACAATCGACCACCTCGACCAGCCAAGCACCCTGGAAACTCACGTTCCAGGTTAACAACTCAAATCTCAAGAAGAAATGAGGTCTAGTAAAACTCTGACCTAGATATCGACAAGTTTGATATAGAGAAGGGTATTATTCCATAATATATCAGTGAAACGGGGACAACAATTTCAGCACTATTGAATGGGAATATGATAAATAGCTATTCATATTTACTGAAAGTTTAAGAGCAATAATATCAACGACAATCGAATTAATATAATGATCACGTGACGAAAAACATGGTTCATTTGAGTGAAATGATTTATTTGCAACATGAATAACAACAATTGTAATTATAAGATAAAGCAAGGGTATAGTCAAGTGCTAAACATTTAATAAATTTACCAACACATTGTCAAGTTGAATCAACATAAGCGAATTAAGTAGTTTTTAAAATGATCATTTGTAAAATAACTCCAAGACAATAAAATTGTAGGACAGGTTGAAGAAAACCTCTCCTAAAGGGGTCCATTGGTGAAAATCCGCTACCAACTTTAAACTAACATGAGAGATTCGAATAGTTTAAAACGAAGATTTAAGAAATTCTCAATTACTTAAGGTCTCACTCATGTCAGCTAAGCACTTATAGGCTTCAGCTGCCAGAACCGGCATGACAAATATGAGTTTAAATAATTAAGAAGATCTCAATTCATTCTTGGTTTTAACCGTCACTGAGCAACACATGCCTCAACAACAGTATAAACCTCGAATTAGTTTACAATAATCTGAAGAAAACGCTCTTTGAAGAATATTAATAATGACAGGAAATATTTATATAAAATAATTTTTAAAAGAATCAACACCTGAACAATAGGTGAAGGGAATAAACAATGACAGAATAATTTTGAGAATGAATGTTTGTAAATTAATAAAAGAAGAATGTCACTGAAAGTAAAATAAAATAAAATAAAGGGTATGGGCACTAGCAAACATGGTTTAAAAGAAATATCGAAAAATCAACAGAACAGGTTCACATTATTTAGAATAAATATGAAGAATATAATTGCTTGCAAGAAGGAATTTCGAAAGAACAATAAATAATACAAAAGGTTTCACATCACTTGAACAATAAGTGAGGGATAGTAAACTTGCCTCAATATACAAAGTTTCCACTACTTCAACTCCTTATCACTTTACATCCAACTCTACTTCTTTATACATTGGCCTTTGCTCAATAATACTCGTCATCTCTTAAGCTTTTCCTTCCTCTCCAAATTTCCCTTTTTATACTCGTACGGGCTCGCAACTGACCTCTCACTGGTACCTATATAAAAATAAAGTACTACTTCAGTACTCTTATAACCTTAATCGTCTATCTTTATTCTACCCAAACGCATCCTATAACGCTTTGCAATTTATCACATATAGCTCATATAGATCATACTCTCGAATTAATAACATACGATCACAAAATCATATAAGCACTTAGCACGCATTATTATCTTACAATTATATCCTATAATCCACATAGCACCTTGGTTCACAAATTGCTCTTGTCTAATTACTATAAGTAGAAAATAATTGTAAGGAAAATTGGACAGCACCTCCTTTATAATATAAACTTACCCGTTGGAATACAACCGACTTAAGCAACAATATAATTTCTCCTGTATATATACTCGACTACAACTTTAACAGTCAACCAAATAACAATTCACAATATCCAACAACACTTTACAAATTCACGAGTTACAATATATACGTAATTCTAGTTTTTAACATCATTGGCGATCAACCAAAAGACACCGCTAAGACATGTATTATGCCACTGACGATACCAGATATATATATATATATATATATATATATATATATATATATATATATATATACCTGCTTATGATTACTTACCTTGATTACATAACTCCACTTTCAGCATACATATCTTAATCACTCAATTACAACAATATTTGTTAATGATTAGAATTCCACTAAGTAAATCAAATTATGCCACAATTTACATACAAGCAGCAATACTTAATTATCATGTACATTCACCTTTTATGCACCCTTACATACACTAATAACTAGATCACAACCATATGACCATCATTTAAATAATTTTTACTAGTTAGGACATCAGTTAACATCTAAACAATTTAACTAGTTAACACAACCATCACCATTTCTTTTTTTTTTTCATCTCTACCTCGACACTAGAACACACACACCTGTATCACTAATACACACAGACGATGCACCAGACCTTGCTCTGTACCTGGCATATTACTCACGAGCAACACAAACACACACGTTACACACTAACGCTACCTGCTCTGCACCATAGCCTCATAACGACGCACAGAACGCACTCCCAAGTTCATACCAGATGCACACACACAACTAGTAGACACTCACCACAACCCAAGCCTCTCTAACCTCCTCCCCTGTTATCCCTTAGTCACCACAACCCAGAATGCCTAGAATACGCACACACGACACCACCTTATTAAATCTCGTAGCCTTAACATCCAAAACGCACATCCACAAAAACCAAACAGAGTCCTCGGATTTGACCGAGACTCTTACCCCTTGTCTGCTGACCAAATCTGCTACTACTACCCCCCATACACACTTCACTTAGCTCCTTTAATTACCTTAACAAATAATCACAAGTACACATAGACACAAGTATAAACAAAAGAAAAGAAACTAATAATCTCTGTTTAACAACAATCAAATCCATTAGAGATAACTACATATAGATACACTAGCAATACATCTATCTCCTTGTTTTGAAATATTTACGAATGACAAGAATCATAGCAAATAACCTAGTTGAAACGCAAGGGTGAGATTGGAGTTCTCTGGTTTGTGTTTGCGGGTGAGGGAGAAGGAAAGAGGGTGAAGCGAGATGTAGGAGAGGGTGAGAAGAAAAATGAGAGAGAGAGAGAGAGAGACAGAGAGATAAAGGAGAGACGAGAGAGATTAATCGAGTGAAAGAGAGAACTGTCAAGAGAGACTTTCAGAGGCACCGCCCAGAACCATCTAGAAATTTGGGGGAAAGTATGCTGGGTTTATAATTAATAAGATATAGGGGTAAAATCACACATGTTGAAAATTAACATTTAATCAATTTAAATCACTTCTAAATTCAAAATTAAATTTAAAATAAATGGAAAATAAAATTTAAAATTTCTAAAATAAAGTCCATGAAATTACAAACACTCTCATATTTTTAAAATATTTTTAGGATCAATAACGAATTAATATAGATTTTACAAGAATAAATCCTTAAAATGAAATAAAACTCTTAAAATCATTTAAAATACTTAAACACCCAAAATAATTTTAAATACTAAATAACTAGACAAAGATAATATTTACGAAAGATTTCATGATTTTTAATAACTCCGATGATTTTATAAAATTCTCAGAAGAACAATAATGCATAATTTAAATAGATTTAAATCATTAAAATACAAATAGAAATACACAAATCTACATGACACACATACATCGCCATTTAAACATGTAAACATGATGTCACATATATTTAACCAAAAAAAAAAATTCTCACCATATTTTCCACATTTAATATTAAATAATAATATTTATAATTACGAATTTTCTAAGGCGTTATAAACAGCACCATCAATTGGTAGGATTGATAGAGTATATATTTATATGTATTTTAGATTATTTTTATTCCCATATTAATTATATTTTGAATTTAATCGGATCTTTATTAATTAGTTTATAATATTCTATTGTAGGAAGCAAGGAATTCTAAATTGGATAGGATTGGAGTTGAATTAGAAGAAAAATCAGATTTAATGGACTACTTGCGCATTACACATTGTTCGGGCCGTATCTTGAGTTCTGCACATCGGATTTCGGTGATTAAATAGCCCACGTGAAGATAACGAGATTTTCTTTCATTCTAGAGTGGGCCAGATATCAAAGTCCAACTGAAGCAGTCCAGAAACAGCAGAGAAGAGTCAACTACAAATTTTGACCATATAAACCTTTTCAATTTTGGAAAGCCATGTATTTCTTGGAAGAATAAAAATAAAAATACTCTTGGTATTAGGTTTTATTATTGTGAGAGTTATTACTTACGTACTTTTCATTGAGGAGCCACCAAGGAGAAGAGAAGAAGATTGCAAAGAGAAGAATGTATGCTTGGGAATTTACATAGGGATTTCTTTTCTACATATCTGCTTTGTATTGTATTCTATCTCTTTTGACTTTTATGTGTTTTATCTAGGCTAAACCTTATTGTTGGAGGGCTGTTTTGAAGCCCTAAACTTTATGACAAGTATGTTTTGATTTTCGGAGATATGTGCTTGATTGTGCTTATACAAGCTTCAATGCTTATGGATAATCTTGAATTGACTGTGGTATGTGGACAACCAATTAGGTCATGTGATTGATTTATCTATAAAGTCAATTAATCTTTCTGTGTGGTCCATGAGATTAATTGTATCAGTGTGTAATTCGTTTTTAGCCTTTCTATGTTGTCCATGGGGCTATACGAATAGCAGAGCTTGTTTCTATGTGGTCCATGGCAAGTTCTCTATAAGTATCTTTCAAAGCATATTACAAGAAACTTAGAATTATGTCATGAGCTTAGTGGTGGATTAAGATGCTTTCCAACGTGCTTCTTCAATTGTTTACAACAAAATTTTGCTAGTTTCATACTTAGTTTAATTAATACAATAGTTATAAAACAAATCTATCTTGAATCTTGTTAACACTAAAACACGCAAGCGTACGTGGTCACAAGTAATATAGATAGAAGTCAAGTTTGTTCCCACAGAGATCTGGTTAGGTTTCAATTCAGTTCATGCACCTATGCAACAATGTATGATTATTATTCACTGCTAAGACAAATAATAAGATTAAATTTTTACTAACTATAATTAACTAAGATACAAATTAACAAACTAAAAATTACTAACTAATGAGAATTAAAATTGAATTACTTATATGCGAGAAAACATGGAATCCGAACTTCATCATCTACTTCACTTAGAGTTGATGCCTTTAATCAATGAATGTGATGGTTTTGATATCTGATCAGACAACACGGAACAAGTATGCGCTACTTCTCAGTATACGAATACCAAACTAAACATACATCTACAAAAGAGATAGAAGATGATTAGACACCAATCATGCTTAGACCCTATATCTCTATAGAATTTAAAAACATAACGGTTGAAGAACAAGTTATCCATATTGATCACATAAGGCAGCATAATATCTCTATTTACGCTAAAAATCATGATGTTAAAACATCAACCTATCCTATGCTAGCATGACAAGTTCTAAATCTCAAGATCCACTCTCGTTTCGCAAGAGATTAACAAATTAGATGTTCATGACGCATCTAAACACATGAAACACAACCATGCGAGGATATCAAGAATTCACCACACATAAATCTTTAAAGCAATCAAACTACTAAGCTACATAGATAAATCCGTTAGAATCCCATGACAACGATTAGCTCATAATCGAACCGCTCGTCATCATGGGATCTGATGAAACCATGATAAAAACAAAGTATGAAAAAATACAAATAAACCTAAGTAATTGATATGTAATGGTCTTGATACAAATTACAATGGTAGGATGTGTTTAAATAGGCTCTAGAAGTCTTGCCCAGCAAGAAAAACAACCTACAATACAATTAGAAATAGGTTTGGATACCAAAAATACAACTAGAATTCGAAATAGGGGCAAAACGGACATTTCAGGATTTTTCCAGCAACTTTATGCGCTCCAGGCGCGTGTTTATGCGCTCCAGGCGCATAAACTTACTGTTCCACGCGCTCCAGGCGCCCATTTACGCGCTCCAGGCGCGTAAACTTTCTGCCCAGAATTTTGATTTTGTTTTATTCAGATTCGTCTTCTTCCGAGCTTTCCAACGACTGCTTACGGGCCTCAAACGGAATTGTAGAACTCCAGATATGACCAAAACAGTGGAGACTGCGCAACCTACCCCGAAATCCGAATTTTCCATAATTTGCTCATTTCTCATCCGTTTTCTCTTCCGATTCTTTTGTCACTTCCCGTTCTTCAATTCCTTTGACTCATGAATCTTCACGGTAGCCTAGGGAAAGACTTCATTCCTCATTCCTATGCTCGAATTCAACTCTAAAATTGACGAAAACATCAACCTTAATCGATATTTCATGCAAACCTGCACATTTAAGCAAAACACATCAAAAATACCACAAACTTGAGTCCAAGTACACCAATTTAAGCCGATATGGAATGTTCCAAGTGGATATAAAATCCACTTATCACACCCCCAAATTTAAACCGATGCTTGTCCTCAAGCATAAACAATTACAACTAACTAACTAGTACCACTTCCGTAGGTGATCACGGTTGCATTTGGCATATGCAACAAGCCCTTTAAACCCCTAGGCAGCCCTAGTGGACGAGTAAGGTCTCGTGAGGGCCTATAACGAATGTACCCACAAAATCCATCTAACTCACAATGCAATGCATGAATGCAACTAACATGAAAATGCAAATGATTTACTACTAATATCCTACCATACCTTCAAATCCTCTCATGCCATATCAACTTAAGAATCAAAATAATAATTCGATGTCTTGGTGTCGAAAGCGCAAGCATTCACATAGTATACTCAATGAACATGCATAAGTTCTCACAAGCCCATGTCAAGTGTAAGAATAAGTTAGTAAACATGCTAAGCCTACAAGAGTACATCTTTGAGACAAAACTCGGGATCTCATACGCAAAAACAAGCAAATACTCACAATCCACTCACAAAATAATATTCACCCAAGAACAAGGGTAAGTGTATCACTCAATTCCAACAAAATCATAAGCATGCTTGACATTTGGTATCAATCTAACTCTTAACACAACATACATCAATGACGATAATCAAAAGGTCTTTATTTGGGTTGTAACGGGGCTAGGGACAAGGTATGTCAAATAAGCCAAAACAGGTGAAGTGCCAAAAGCTAGTAAGTACCATGATGAATCATACACAACACCCTATTTTTCCCCCCACATAATTTATTATTTATCTTCCAACAAAAACGCTCGACTAGTCGACTAAAGTAGGATCACAACAAACACAAACATGCTCTCATAATATTTTTTTTTCTCTTTTTTTTCTTTTCATTCATTTTTTTCCCCGAGAGCTAGTGCAACAGCCCGACTTTTCGGACTATTAATTCTAAATCGAAAACTAAAAAAAATTACAATTTATTGAACCAAAAGTCAATTACAAAGGTACTTATTACAAAAGCGCAGCTAACATCTATCGAAAAGTCAATCTTGCCCAATTCTAAGATCCTCGAACTCTGATGCTAGCAAACTCGATCGTACACCGAACCTGAAATATTAAAAGAATGAGCTACGAAGCCCAGCAAGCAACTACCGTTCGACGGCTCAAAATAATATTTTTATAATTTTCAAAAACACGATTTCCACATGTAGCACATAACATCTATCACATAGTTTCACACAACATACTCAATAACAATTACGACAAAAATTTACACCATACATTCTACAACAAATATCAAATCAATGTACACAATATTTTCAATAACTTACATAATCTAAATTCTGAATCGAACAAATAAATCTTAGCATCAAATTCTTCTTCTAATTCCCACAGTTCTAAATTACGGTCACACTATGCCAGTGACACGACTTCTATAATTCGATGGTTCGATGGGGGCCAGTTTATGTCCCTCATTAAGTCAAACTCAACAAGGTATCTATGTGTTCCGGAACGTGCGTAAACTAGTTCTATATGCCACACTATCCAGTGACCGGATTCTATGATTCGATACGCAACTAAAACTGGGGAATCAAAACAAAGTTCTTATCTTATCAATATCATATTTTCGATAACTAAAACAAATATCTAACATGTAATCAAATAATATAAAACATGTTTTAAATTAATACGGAGCAACGAATAGTTACTTACAACTACACGAAGCAACGAATAATTACTTACACAAATATTCAAGAACATGTAATCAATTAATATATATATAAGAAAATTTCAAATTAATACGGAGCAACAAATAGTTACTTACCTCAATTACGCAAATCAAGAATTCACATAATCACATAAGAACACATGTAGCAACCCCTCAGAAGCAAAACATCTAAAATCTTGAAAGACTCCATGATTACATTTCTGATCAGATCTGTATTTAGCCTTTTTGACCCTCTAAACGATGTTTTCTTGGAAAACTCAAAACACGAAAGTTGTAGAGCATGAAAATATCTTTCCGAAAAGTCCAGAATCATTGTATTCCGACATACGATGAAGTTTCTACGAATTTTACAAAACTGCTGAATTATGTGTGAAGCAGACCTACGAATTTTGTTATAAAAGATGGAGAAGGAGAATATGATGTATTTATAATGTCTTACAAACCCTAATTAAATAAGGTAATTCTAAAAATTGATCCTAATAATTTTACAACCTCCCCAAGTAATTCTTAAAATAAAATATCCTATTTATGATATCAATCGTCTAAAATTTTCTCACGCTTCTTTCCCATAATAACAAATCTTATCTTTGATTAACTAACTTGTACAAAAAGAAATTAATGCTATAAATAAGAATTAATCTAGTATATTTTTAAAACTCTAATTCCAATTTTACTAATTATCCTAGTTTTAGAATCTCATCTATATTTTAGACTAATATCTTCAAATTCAATTTTAATACCTAACTTTTTAGTAATTTTTTATTCATTTTTTTTCTATTATTTTTTTATCATTATTATTATTATTATTATTATTATTGTTATTATTATTATTATTATTATTATTATTATTATTATTATTATTATTATTCTAAAATAACGGGATATTACATACTACCCTCCTTAAAAAGAATTTGGCCCCCAAATTCCCAAACTCTTATATTCCAAATGTTTGTGACACATCTATTCTAAGCATCTACACCTAAACGATAGTCTATAGGATCACATCCTAGGGAATGTACTAGTCCCATACCTAACACACTCCGTAGGACAGCCTGATCTTGATACCAACTGTAACAGCCCGACTTTTCGGACTATTAATTCTAAATCGAAAACTAAAACAAATTACAATTTATTGAACCAAAAGTCAATTACAAAGGTACTTATTACAAAAGCGCAGCTAACATCTATCGAAAAGTCAATCTTGCCCAATTCTAAGATCCTCGAACTCTGACGCTAGCAAACTCGATCGTACACCGAACCTGAAATATTAAAAGAATGAGCTACGAAGCCCAGCAAGCAACTACCGTTCGACGGCTCAAAATAATATTTTTATAATTTTCAAAAACACGATTTCCACATGTAGCACATAACATCTATCACATAGTTTCACACAACATACTCAATAACAATTACGACAAAAATTCACACCATACATTCTACAACAAATATCAAATCAATGTACACAATATTTTCAATAACTTACATAATCTAAATTCTGAATCGAACAAATAAATCTTAGCATCAAATTCTTCTTCTAATTCCCACAGTTCTAAATTACGGTCACACTATGCCAGTGACACGGCTTCTATAATTCGATGGTTCGATGGGGGCCAGTTTACGTCCCTCATTAAGTCAAACTCAACAAGGTATCTATGTGTTCCGGAACGTGCGTAAACTAGTTCTATATGCCACACTATCCAGTGACCGGATTCTATGATTCGATACTCAACTAAAACTGGGGAATCAAAACAAAGTTCTTATCTTATCAATAACATATCAATATCATATTTTCCATAACTAAAACAAATATCTAACATGTAATCAAATAATATAAAACATGTTTTAAATTAATACGGAGCAACGAATAGTTACTTACAACTACACGAAGCAACGAATAATTACTTACACAAATATTCAAGAACATGTAATCAATTAATATATATAAGCAAATTTCAAATTAATACGGAGCAACAAATAGTTACTTACCTCAATTACGCAAATCAAGAATTCACATAATCACATAAGAACACATGTAGCAACCCCTCAGAAGCAAAGCATCTAAAATCTTGAAAGACTCCATGATTACAATTCTGATCAGATCTGTATTTAGCCTTTCTGACCCTCTAAACGATGTTTTCTTGGAAAACTCAAAACACGAAAGTTGTAGAGCATGAAAATATCTTTCCGAAAAGTCCAGAATCATTGTATTCCGACATACGATGAAGTTTCTACGAATTTTACAAAACTGCTGAATTATGTGTGAAGCAGACCTACGAATTTTGTTATAAAAAATGGAGAAGGAGAATATGATGTATTTATAATGTCTTACAAACCATAATTAAATAAGGTAATTCTAAAAATTGATCCTGATAATTTTACAACCTCCCCAAGTAATTCTTAAAATAAAATATCCTATTTATGATATTAATCGTCTAAAATTTTCTCACGCTTCTTTCCCATAATAACAAATCTTATCTTTGATTAACTAACTTGTACAAAAAGAAATTAATGCTATAAATAAGAATTAATCTAGTATATTTTTAAAACTCTAATTCCAATTTTACTAATTATCCTAGTTTTAGAATCTCATCTATATTTTAGACTAATATCTTCAAATTCAATTTTAATACCTAACTTTTTAGTAATTTTTTTATTCATTTTTTTCTATTATTCTTTTATCATTATTATTATTATTATTATTATTATTATTATTATTATTATTATTATTATTATTATTATTATTATTATTATTATTATTATTATTATTATTATTATTATTATTATTATTCTAAAATAAGGGGATATTACAGCTAGATAAAACAATAACAATGATCCCATGAATTTATTACATATGCCGACTATCAAGTAAACAATCAAACCCAATTTCAATATTTCCCCCAAAAGTATGACCAACAATAAACCCCTCCTTGCACACCTTATTACTCCCTTAAGCTCTCTACTAGCCTTTGACAATGTACGTTCAAAATAATGTAGGCCAATACAAGAAAAAGGTCTAGGCAAGTAATGTGGTGTGTCACCGAAAAAATAGGATTAAGCTCAACGGGTTAACTAATTGATCATGTAAATATGGTGTGGTAATATGGGAAAATATGTGGTTATTCCAAAATGCCTTTATCATTTTAATCGTCAAATAATGTCATGCGTTTCAAGAAAGACCTCAAACAACTGCTAGCAATGCAATCAATCTGTGGACACTCAAGCAAACGAATAAATTGCAACAAATATGCAATAAGGCTCAAAAACTCACTTGGTGGAAAAACATACTCAATCCCAAGCAAAAATCTCTCTAATGCACCGACTTGTATTCAAAGCATGCAAACTAAATCATCTTGCACATATTCATGTCCTTCTAATTACTTACAACATTCAATAAGTCTACTAGCTTCAACTTACTAGTGTATGTGTGTGCACAAGAACAAAGCATATCACTTCTCAATCAAAAGCGTCAACAACACAAAATTCCTATCAAGCATGGGTGCAAATGCAAACTACTATGAACTCACATGATATACGAACATAAAAACAGAATGTCCTATATGAAACAAACATGCAATAATACGAACAAAACATGATTGAATAGTTGGGACAATCAGATCTTGGCACTGCGATTTTTGATACAATAAATTAACGAGTACGAATGGAAAAGTCACCTTGTTAACGGTTGATTCCACGCTCTTCTATTGTATTCCCAAATTCCCTTGAGCGAAGTGTGGCCTTCGTCTTCTCAAGTTAACCTCTCTTCTTACTCCTGGGTGGCTACAAAATTTCTTGACCCCACCCTAGCAAGAAGAGAATAAAAAAATATATATATAGGGCTACAATATGGATCATGGATAATTAGGTTAGGCCTCCCAATGACATTCCGAGCCCAGCCCAATGTCATTTAATATTAATTCAATCCACTAAATAATTAATATTTGCACTACCTTTCCTAATACCGTAATTTAATTAATTAATTTGGTTCCAATATTATTTGCTTATTAAATTCCCCATGTTTAAAATATCGCATGTCCATTAATTAAATAAATTACTGATAATTCATTTAATTAATATCTTTTATCCTTGATCATCCACTCAACCTTTATTTAATTATGCCGGAATAAATCCACCTGCAGGGTTTCACATAATTAAATCTTTTTGAGCTTTCAAGGCTACATCATTAACCCGAATATTATCAGGACATGGATTCCTTCAATAAATAATATCCACCATATATATTATTCCATCACCCAAAATAAAATGATTTAATTCATAAGAATTATTTCATATATAAATCAAAGCATGTAAATAATATACACGTGTCAATTATTATATCCGGATTAAGAACCTAAGCATTAATAATAACATAGAATCTTAGTTCACCTTCTTAATCAGTATAAGGGAACAATTCTAAATTTGATCCTGTTCAATACACACAAAGTATACTAGTATTATTTAATAGTCAATATAAACTATTCTAAATAATACTATAGCCATACTAGTGGATTGTCCAATACCACCTGTGTTGTGAACCTTATTATATTATATAAACCGTATTTAACAATCTAATATTCTGTATCCCATTTGATACTAGATTGTCGACAATATATAATATTAGACGGCATGTAAACATTTAAATGATTCTCAATAAAACTGGGCCAGAAATAAATGTATATACTTTAAATAAATATTTTCAGTATACACCAACAATCTCCCACTTATACTCAAAATATTCTATGATTATATCAGTGTTTATTTAATCCACTATTACACAAAAAAACTATGTGTCTATCCCTCTGACTCCTATCGCTTCCACATTCCTGTCAAAAACTTTGGCTGGCAAGCTCTTTGTGAAAGGATTTGCCCGGTTGTCTTCTGATGATATGTGAGCCACAACTATATCTCCTCGCTTTACGATTCCTCGTATGAGATGATACTTACGTTCAATATGTTTAGCTGCTTTGTAATCTCGCGGTTCCTTCGAATTTGCCACAACACTAGTGTTATCACAATACACTGTCAAGCTCCTAGGCAAATTAGGTACCACATCCAAGTCCAAAAGGAAGTTCCTGAACCATACAGCCTCCTTCGCAGCCTCAGAGGCCGCCACGTACTCGGCTTCCATGGTAGAGTCTGCAATGCATTTCTGCTTTACACTACTCCATATAACGGCTCCACCTCCCAAAGTAAAAACATATCCCGAGGTTGATTTCCTCTTATCCCTATCTGATTGGAAATCTGAATCAGTATATCCCAAAGGAAATAGATCTGAGGCCTTGTAAATTAACATATACTCCTTAGTCCTTCTCAGGTACTTGAGTATAGTTTTTACTGCACTACAATGTTCCTGACCTGGGTTCGACTGATATCTACTAACCATGCCTACAGCAAAGTAGATGTCAGGCCTCGTACATAACATAGCATACATTAAGCTTCCACATGCTGAAGCATAAGGAACTGCTTTCATGCTCTCTATATCCTTAGGTGTCGAAGGACACTGCTCCTTGGATAGAGCCACTCCATGCTTAAAAGGTAGAAAATCTTTCTTAGAGTTCTGCATGTTAAAACGAGCTAATACTTCATCAATGTAGGGCTCTTGAGATAAAGCCAACATCCTTTTATTGCGATCCCTTATTACTTTGATCCCAAGGATGTATGCCGCTTCACCTAAGTCCTTCATTTCAAATTGTTTGAACAACCATGCCTTTACTGATGACAACATCTTAACATTGTTTCCAATGAGTAAAATGTCATCCACATACAGTACTAGAAAAACCACTGCATTACCCTCACTTCTCTTATACACACATGATTCGCTTGGACTTTGATCAAATCCATATGAATGGACTGCCTGATCAAAACGAATATTCCAGTCCCTAAAAGCTTGTTTTAGTCCATAAATAGACCTCTTAAGCTTACAAACAAGATGCTCTTGGCCTTCCTTAATGAATCCTTTTTGTTGTTGCATATAGATGGTTTCCTCAAGACTTCCATTAAGGAAAGCTGTCTTGACATCCATTTGCCAAATCTCATAATCGAGATGAGCTGCTATAGATAAAAGAAATCCGGATCGACTTAAGCATAACAACCGGTGAAAAGGTTTCCTCATAATCGATCCCTTCTTTCTGAGTATACCCTTTCGCAAAAAGTCGTGCTTTCCAGGCTTTCACCTTTTTGTCAGATCCTCTTTTCTTCTTGTAGATCCGCATATATCCAATGGGTTTTACACCTTTGGGTGGTTCCACGAGCTCCCAAACTTGATTGGAATACATAGATTCCATCTCAAATTCCATTGCCTTTTGCCATAGATCTGCATCTTTATCTAGAATTTCCTCTTCGTATGTCCTGGGATCCTCATCATGTTCGCCAGAGACCAAGTCCGAGGACTCTCCCAAAAACATGAATCTATCTGGTTGTTGAACAACCCTCCCACTACAACGAGGCACTGGTGCAGTATTAGTGTTAAGTTGTGCATTTTCTTGTGGCTGTTCTACTTGTACTATTGGCACTTGGGGATTATCTGTCCCTCCCACTAGTTCCTCTAAAACGATACTACTCATGGATTTATGGTTCATTATATAGTCTTCTTCTAAGAATCTAGCATTGGTGCTAACAATGGTATCTCGATCCCTAGGAATATAAAATGAATAACCTTTCGTTCCCATGGGATAGCCTACAAACAGCCTTACTTCTGTACGAGATTCTAACTTGGTCGCGTTCTTGTTCAGCACATGTGCTGGACAACCCCAAATCCGAATATGTCTTAGACTTGGTTTGCTGCCAGTCCACAATTCTATTGGAGTCTTGGGAACCGACTTAGAAGGTACCAAGTTCAGAAGGTAAGCCGCTGTTTCTATAGCATATCCCCAAAACAACTTGGGTAAATCTGAATAACTCATCATCAATCTAACACTCTCTAAAAGAGTCCGATTCCTTCTCTCTGCTACACCATTCTGCTGAGGTGTGCCAGGTGCAGACAACTGGGATGTGATCCCATCTTCTGATAAATATTCCCTAAATTCTCCAAGCAAGTATTCGCCACTACGATCTGATCGTAGTGACTTGATACATTTTCCAAGATGTCGCTTCTCCGCACTTGCTTTGTACTCTTTGAATTTTTCAAAGCACTCAGACTTACGGCGCAACAAATAAATGTACCCATATCTAGAATAATCGTCAATGAAAGTGACAAAATACTCTTAACCTCCTCTTGCTTGGATACTCATAGGTCCACATAAATTAGTATGAAACAATTCTAACACTTCTTTGGCTCTATTCCCCTTTGCTTTAAAAGGCCTATTAGTCATCTTACCTTCCAAGCAGGATTCACAAACTGGAAATGGCTCCACTGCCAACGAGCCTAATGGCCCATCTACTACCAGTCTTTGAATCCTCCTCAAGTTAATATGACCTAATCTTAAGTGCCAAAGATATGTTTGGTTCAATTCAGAAGGTTTCTTTCTTTTATTTGAGCTAGAAAGAATGTTATTAGTTTCCTTATGTTGCAGCATTGGTTGGATAGGATTAATAATATATAAATTTTCTTGCAATGTACCAGAACATATAACTCGTTTATTCATCATAATAGAAACATTACGATCCAAACAAACATTATAACCATCCATGGCAAGTTTAGAAACTGAAATTAAATTCCTTCTAAACGAAGGTACATAAAGACAATTGTTCAAAACCAAAATCCTATCATCGCCAAAAGATAATGTAATTATTCCAACTGCAACTACTTCTACTTTCGTAGCATCTCCCATGAACACATATATCTCGCCATCTCTAAGCATTCTGGATTGCTGGAACCCCTGCATAGAGTTACAAACATGGTCAGTGGCTCCTGTATCTACACACCAAGTGCTCGTAGATATAGCCGCTATATATGTTTCTGTAACTAGAGAAAGAGACATACCAGTATTGTTTGTCTCCTTAGAAAGAGGACAATCCTGTTTCCAGTGACCTGACTGCTTGCACCTGAAGCACTTGCCCTTAGGCTTTTTCACAGCACCTTGAACTCCCACTGCATTAGTGTTAGGTCCACTATGATTGTAGAAGGGGGGGTTGAATACAATCTATATCAATTTCTCAAAATTTATTCGTTAAATAATTTTCACTTAAACGAATATTTTGTGCGGAATAAATTGACTCGGATTTCAAGTTGAATATAACTGTATATTAACTTGATGTGGTGTTACAAAATCAATCCAAACTATTATCAAGTTTTTAATAACTAATTAGAAAATTCGACATGAACTTTTCTAATTTAGTTAATAAATCTCAGGATAAGTACTAGGAAACTTAATTCGCTAGTAATACAAGAATCACAAGTAGACAAGTTCTATCGGATAGAATATTACAAAGATGATGAACTTGAATTTATGTGAATTAATTTGTTCTTGGTGTTCTTGATATTTGAGAGAGAAAACTGCTGTGTTTTTCCAGGATTTGGCTGTGTTCTGGTCTGCTGATTATTCTGCTGCTTCTGCTGTGTTATATAGGTCTGTTCTCATTAGATATGACTTAAACTGCTTCAAGACCTATTAAATCAGCTGTCAACATGACTTAATCTTCCTCCAAGACCTAATTTTCTGTAGGTATGACTTAGAAAATGTGTCGGTATGACTTAATCTTCAACAGTGTGGTCGGTATGACCTAAACACTTTTGTCGGTATGACCTAACACCTTTCCAGAAATATCTTGCTTCGGTATGACTTAATTCCCTCGGTATGACCTAGCAGATTTGAGGTCGGTAAGACATAATCCACTCAGCAGCTCGGAATGACCTAAATCTTATGCTTAGTATGACTTAGATTTAAGTTATATCGGTATGACCTAATTTAGGTCATACCGAACTAAACTTAATCAAGACATAATCCATTCAGCATTTAATTAAGTCATATTGATCCTTTTAATTAATTAATGATTAACTAATTCATGATTAATTGATACAATAATTAACTTAATAAATAAATTAATTCTATTAGAATTAATTCATTAATTGAATCAATTAAATGATTTATATCAATTAAAAACAAATTAAATTAAATCAATAACTAATTAATTTAATTCTTCCAAACCACGGAAAATAATAAAGAATTACCACTGACTTATGTTGACGTTCGATGTACTGTCTGGTTCATGAACGACTAACTTCAATGATGCTTCTTCACTTCTGACTTTAAGCTGTGGTTTAGTTTTTCTCTCAATTTTCTTGTACTTTGATTGATTTTCAATCTATCACTCGAAAAATCTCTGTCACTGTAAATGAACCCATACACTTCAATGTTATACTGAGGCTTGATCAGTTACCTTATATGTCTTCCAGTGTGAAACATCAAAACTATAGATTGACTTACTTCTTTCTTCTGACAGATATTGCTTCCTGAGATTCCCGTGGCAGATCATACGGATATTTACTTATTACAATTTGGTTTAAGTTGATTAGGATCCTCGAACTACAAAAAGGCTGATTCATATGCCTTTCAATCTCCCCATATTTGTTTGTTAGACAATAACAACCAAATACCTAGAGGATACCTCAACCAATTCAACTTAACCAAATGAAAGATAAAATATTAAACGTAAAGCAAATATCAAATAGTTCTGGTTTATATTAAACATTTCCAGATTCAAAAAAATTATAAATACAAGATAGATGATCCTTTAGCCTGATCATATTTAACATATTCCTATCTTGACCTATCTAGCTCTAAAGATAATACACGTAAAGCTGTTCTTCAATTACTGTCTTCTTGTCTAAATTCTCCTTCTTCTGGCTCATCTGTGACTTGAAGTTTCATGTGTAAATCAGAATCAACAAGAGGCTCTCTTCTTGATGACAATCCTTGAGGTAAGACTAAAGGAATTCCAAGCTTCTTTCTCAGTTCACCTTGAAATTTCTTGTAATCTTTTATATTCGTTTGTGCATGGGATCGAATGTGATCTGCAGATATTACCTTTTCTTCAGTCAAGAATCCATGATTTCTGAGAGCATATTCAGCATATACCAAGTGTTTTGCATGATGTTCATATAACTCATCTGTCTGAAGATTGATTGAATGAAGTACCTCTCCCTTAAGAAATTTTAGTTGTGGAGGATCCTTAATCACTTCTGGTCCAGCTCTTTCAGCAAATTCTTTGAACTTCTCATGTAACAATACACCTAGCTCAGAAGATGTTCTCACCTTAGGCCTAAGTACCCAAATCTCTGTCAGCGATCTGTCATAAAAGAACTGAATAGATACTCTGAAAGTTCCAACATTATGACAATCCACAAATATTACCAGCTCATCAGATTTGGGTTCAAATGCAGTAGTTATTCTGATGACTTCTACCTTTAAGGCCCTTATATACATATCATGAATTGGATTTGCCCGTTTGAATTCCTCGAGAATTTCTCCAAGACGACGATCTTCATAATCAGAACTCTGAGGTGAATCAATTGCTTTTTGAGCACGTTCCCATTTGTCACCGCTCTTGAGTCTGATATATGTCTTTCTCTTCTCAACATTTATAGCATGTAATCGTTGTAATGCTTGCTGTTCGGCTTTCTGAAGTTATTCATTTCGTGGAATTTGCTCTAATGACTTTTGAAGCTCTTCTTCTCTGATCAGCAAATTAGCTTCCCTCTGAGCAAATAACTCTTCAGATTCTTTCTCTGCTTGTTGAGCTTCATATTCAGATATCACTGGTTCTTCTTCTTCCCAGTGACTTAAATCTGGTTCAGGTAATTTCTCACCTTCATCAGAAAAATCAAAGTCATAAAAAACATCAAGATTATCCGATTCACCCGTGTAGAAATATTCTGTGTCTTTGACTTGATCATCTACAACAACTTTCTTCTTCCCCTTATTCCTCCTGTCTTCACCGTCTGTATCAGAATTATCAGATTTACCTCCTTTCTCCCCTTGTCCTTTCTCCCCTTGTGATTTCTGTGCCTGTTGTGATTTCTCCCCCTTAGTTGAGGAATCCTCTACAGATTTACCAGTTGCACCAGCTTCAGGATCTCCCCCTTAGTTGAGGAATCCTCATCATCATCACCACCTGTTCTTGCAAAGAATTCTCTTTCTTCAGTTGTTGGTGTGCGATTTTGACTTAGCAGATTAAATAAATGCCTTAATCCTTTAGCTTGATGTGCATTTTGCTTCTCAATTTGATCTAGTCGAAAATCAGTAGAACGCTGATTTTCATGTACTTCTTCCTGTAGATTATCAACCTTGTTGGAGATTTTAGCAATAATTTTATCTTGTGCCACAGTGACCTCACCAGAATCATCAAGAGCTTTTTCATGAGAAAGTTCGAGAGTTTTGATTTTATTAGTGAAGAATGTCTTCAAGTTGTTGATGTCACCCTTTATCGAAGTAAGCTGATTATCAACAGAGGTGGATGGAGAAGACTGTTTATCCACTTATGCTCGAAGTAATCTAGCTTCAGCTTTACTTGCTTCCAGTTCCCTTTCCAGATTTTGTATCTTTTGTAACAATGAGAGAGTGTATGTGTCTGTGTGTGCACTCACCTGAGTTTCACTCACCTGATGTGCATGTGTATCACTCAATTTTGTGGTGATCCTCACATCACTCCTCTCAATTTCCTTAGCTTTTCCAGAAGTGGTACCTGCAGTTAAAATCACCCTAGCCTCCTCTGGGAAGGTCAGTGGTGGTGCAATGGGAGTTCGCAAATCCCTATCCTTAATCAATTCTACTTGTACATTTGGATTTGTAATCTGAATTGCTTCAGCAGTAGATTGATCAAGTTGCCTTCCACTTTCTTCAGTTGAAACTGCGAGTGGAAACACCGTTGAGGGATCTAGGAATGTTTCTCCTAGGAGGGGAGATGATGGTTCCATTAAAGTTGGCAAGGAACCAAGATTTCCCTCAGAAGTCTGTGAAGACTCTTCTACCGTAACTATGGTAGGCACTGTTTCAGACTCAATGTGCTCTCTTGTCAATGTGTCCCTATTTTCATCATAATTTATATGTTCTCCTATTGTTAGTAATAATAAAGGGGTTGTGCTTGACACATTACAGGATTCCATGGCCCTATGGCGAATTTCAATAGTATCATCCTATTGAGAGGATGATCCTAGTAAATGTTGCATGGCCATATCAACGTCCATATCTTGTTGGGAAGATACGGATGGGCTTACAGTTGCCTCTGAATCAGTTCTACTTTTCTTTTGTAGAGGCAGAGCTGTGGGTTCACTCATTATATTACTTCTTTTCTTTGCTCTTTGAAAGGGAATTTTCTTTCTGGAGTGGAAAGTTTTAAGTGATGTAGATTCAGTGTTTGGCTCTATGACCGGGGTTCGAGATTGCGGTCTTACAATCCCTTGGTCAGCCCTATCAACCACTTGGGTTCCAGAAATAGATTGTTCATCAATAGAGAGATTAGAAGTCAATACCTGGTCAGCAGGTGCCGAAGAGATTGCAGCTTGAGTAGTTTGAACCATTTGTTCTTGAACAGGCTCAATTTGCTGGATAGGTACCTCTTGTTCAGCTTCAGGTTCAACTATTGGTTCTGCTTGCTCAGGTAGTGGTTCATTTTATTCGGGTAAAGGTACAGGTGCAATGATGGGTAGTTGTATAAAGTTTGACATGTATTGAGTGACAACTACTGGCACATTTGACAATTTAGGTTTGACACCGTAATCAGTGAATAATCTTGTCGAAGGTTTACCCGACACCAATGCTTCACTATTCAGAAATGGAGCATGATATTGTAATTCTACCAAATGATTAAAAATCAAGGAAAGGAATCTTGGGTAAAAGCATTGAACTTTATCGCCCCTGTCAAAATTCCTTTTAGCATTGATGACTCTTCTAACCATCGGTCCACATAGAAGGCTGCCAATGTTGATTCCTCGATTATAAGCAACTGCAAATCCAATATGCTGCATAAAGGAAGGTAATATTCCGAAGTTACTTTTTGTTGAATTGGCAAAGACCTTGGCTAGTGTGTCGAACACATAATCCAATTCTTGAACTAGAAACTTTTTATTCAAGACAGGAAGATCTGCTCTGTCTTGATAATGAATACCAGCAAAGAAATTAGTTAATTCCTCATCTGACGGATAATCCTCAAAATTGTCATTTGGAAAGTTTAAGACCGTATTAATGACAGATTCATCCACTGTGTACTGATTGTCTCCAAGAGTGAAAACAAACGATCTGTTATCGCTAGAAATGACAGCAGTAGTACAAATAATTCGCAGGGGTTCAATTTTTAAAGGAGTATCTAAACTCAAAGCAGTGCGAACTAGTGAATGATCATTCAGAAAACGAATCCACGGTCGAAAACGTTCAAGTGAACATTTTTCGGGATTAAAATATCCGATCAAATTATGCTTAACTATTTCAAATCGAACATTGTTATTACCAGCCATTTTTATAAAATTTAAAACTTTGAAAATTTCAGATTTTAAAAAATAATTAATTAAATTGATTTATTTCGAATTAATAATTAATTAAAAATTCGGAAATAATCAAAGTTGTTCAAAAATTCTGAAAAATTCACACAATGATCTTGATACACACACGAACACACCAGTATTTTTAGTTTTTGCAAAATCAAAACCAAAAGTTCAGAAAAGTAGATCGAATTTTTCGATTTTAGAAATGAAAATAGTCGAAAATTGATCAATTCGAACGATTCAAAACACAAACTCACGTTAATTGATACAAGTAATCGATATCTGTTCTTGGTTTGTGATTACAGTGATCAATCAAGACGGAAAATGGACAGCAATTCGACCGGTTTTGTGTGTATATTGTATGTATCACTGTAAGGAAACTCTGTGACTTAACACGAGAGTAAGAAAAATATGACTAACCTGTTAAAAATGACTTAACTATAATATATACTCTAAACACTGAATATGACTTAATTATTACTCGTTATGACCTAAATAATATAAACTGACTCACTATGACTTAATATACATGGATACTGATTATGACCTAATTAAAACTAATACTGAATATGACTTAATTAAAACTAAGACTCGATTATGACTTAATCTAAATAAGACTAAATCTGATCAATATAACAAATAAGTCATACCGACCAGAAAAACAATTAAAAACAAGTCATATTGCAGTTTAGATTAATTTTAAGTCATATCTACTTAAAATAGATTAAAGAAAATACAAATAATTTAATTAAACACACAAATATTTACAACTAATAATACAGAAAAATATATTAAAAATAATATTATTAATCAAACAAATAATAACAATAGAAATAACTAATATAGATTAATCTGTTAACGGAAATAAAACAATATTAACAGGATAAACATTACAAAACATTAAATAAAATATTCTAAACAAATAAAATAAATACATACAATTATTCTAAAATTATAGAAATATGGAATAACAACTATTTAATTAAACAAAGTAATAACTACAATAACAATCAAGAAAACAAGTTGATACAATAATTAAACAAGTGATTTTTTTTATTTTTTTTAAAAAAAATATTCACAAACTAATCACTTGTTAATTATTAAAGATCAAACCTCAGATATTACCTAGATTAATTACTAGGACTGTTCAACATACCCAATTCACCAACAATTTTGGTGAATGTGGATTCGTCGAGCGACTTAGTAAAAATATCTGCTATTTGTTCTTCAGTGGGTACAAACAGTAATTCCACTGTACCATTCATGACATGCTCTCTAATAAAATGATACCTGATATCTATATGCTTTGTCCTTGAATGCTGCACAGGATTGTTGGAGATTGCTATGGCACTTGTATTATCACACAAAATAGGAATATTTTGTAATACAAAGCCATAGTCCATTAGTTGATTCCTAATCCAGAAGATTTGAGCACAACAGCTTCCAGCAGCTATATATTCAGCTTCGGCTGTAGAGTTGGAAACTGTTTGTTGTTTCTTGCTGTACCATGAAACCAATCTACCACCTAGGAATTGACAACTCCCAGAGGTGCTTTTTCTATCTACAACACTTCCTGCATAATCAGAATCTGTATATCCAACAAGATTAAAACCAGAATCTTTAGGGTACCAGATACCTAAATTAGGCGTACCCTTAAGATATCTCAGAATTCGTTTAACAGCAATGAAATGAACATCTCTGGGATCCGATTGGAACCTTGCACACAAGCACGTAGCATGCATAATATCAGGTCTACTTGCAGTAAGATAAAGTAATGAGCCTATCATACCTCTGTAGCTTGTAATATCTACCTTAGCAGAATTTTCACATGCTCCAAATTTGACAGCTGTGGATGATGGTGTCTTTGCTGAAGAAGAGTCCTCCATTTGATATTTCTTGAGAAGCTCTTTGATGTACTTGGATTGAAAAATAAATATACCATCTTGCCTTTGATTTATTTGTAGCCCAAAAAAGAACTTCAGCTCACCCATCATGCTCATTTCGAATTTACCTTGCATTAACTTTGAAAATTTCTTGCAAAGAAGATCATTAGTAGAATGGAATATTATATCGTCCACATAAACTTGAACTAATATTTTATCATTCTTATGTTTCTTTGTGAAGAGAGTTTTGTCTATGACACCTCTAGTAAATTCATTTTCAAGTAAAAATTCAGAGAGAGTGTCATACCATTTTCTTGGTGCTTGCTTAAGACCATAAATGGCTTTGAAGAGAAAGTAAACATAACCAAATAGATCTGGATCTTCAAAACCAGGTGGTCGTTCTACATATACCTCTTCATCCAGTTTTCCATTCAGAAAGGCACTCTTGACATCCATTTGATAAACATTAAAGTTAGAAAATGCTACAAATGCCAAGAATATCCTAATGGCCTCAAGTCTAGCCACTGGAGCATAGGTCTCATCATAGTCAATGCCTTCAGATTGTGAGTAACCTTTTGCTACCAGTCTTGCTTTATTTCTTGTTACTGTACCATCTTTATCAAGTTTGTTTCTGAATACCCACCTAGTACCAACCACTGTTCTATCTGTAGGTCTGGGTACCAGCTTCCATACTTCTTGTTGTTTAAATAGATTGAGTTCATCTTGCATAGCAATCACCCAATCAGGATCTGACAGAGCTTCTTCAATTTTCTTAGGTCCATTTCAGATAGAAACTAGGGGTGTTCGCGGTGCGGGCGGTGCGATTTTTTCCTCAAACCGCAAACCAAACCGCGCATGCGGTTTGAACAAATTTCCAAACCGCGACCGCACCACGTAACATAAAAACCGCGAAAACCGCACCACGAAAAAGCGGCGCGGTGCGGTGCGGTTTGTGCGGTTTATACATTTAAAAATTAATTATATTAATTATTATATAAAATTAATATTTTTTTTTGAAAATTCCCAGTGATTTGATTTGCTTCACTCATCTTTATGTAATTTGTATCTATATATCATTTTATTATTTTATTTTGCAGTTGGTAACTTAAACTCTTAAAACGTACTAACATAATACCTTGAACATCAAAGCATATCTTGAGGATCTAATGTACATTGCTTGTTTATCTAGTTAATCTTAAGACAATCATATCAGTCTATAATTAAAAATAAGAACATGCAGGTAATCTATAATACTAAATTTGTAATAATTAAGCTAGATTTTTGTATAAAATGAAAGTCAATAAAGGATGAATTAATATATATAATATAATAAATACTTCACTGTGAGGTATTAACCTAATTAGCTTTTTAGTATTATTAATAAGTTTGGAATTGTTAATTTAAATGGACTGATCGCTGATAGACTTATAAAATATATAAAATACATATAACACACACACACACACACACACACATATATATATATATATATATAATTTATTAAATAATGCGGTGCGGTGCGGTTTGAACCGCGTGACTAAAATTCGAAACCGCAACCCGCACCGCACCGCGCGGTTTGTCAAGATTTTAAACCGCAACCGCACCACGAAAAATAAAAACCACGCTTCGCGGTGCGGTGTGGTGCGATGCGGGCGGTTTTTTCGGTTTTTGCGGTTTGATGAACACCCCTAATAGAAACCCTGAATAATTATATTGATTTTGAAAAGCTCTTCTAGTCTTTACACCAACATCTGGTCACCAACGATTAGCTAAAAAGGATGAGCTCTATTCCAAACAGTCTGTCTGGGAAGATTTAGTCTTGATGATTCATCTTGTTCTTCATTATGATGTTGAGTATGACTAGTAGATCCTTCATTAGCTCCCCCTGAGTTGTTGCCAGGATGATTAGATGATTGTTCAGAAGTATGAGTGGTGTTTTCAATATTATCATTATTTTCACCACTATTATTCTGATTAGACTCATCATTGTCATTGTTGTCATTTGCATCAGCAAAAACATCAGGTGGACTATCATCATCTGAATCTAGATTTGTCATATCTTCAAAAGATTGCTTTTCAGATGAATCTTCGGTTTGGATACTAGGGAGTTTAGTGTCATCAAATGTAACATTGACACTTTCCATCATCTTCTGATGTTCAATCAAATACACCTTATAAGCTCTTCTTTCATAACCAACAAAAATTGCTTCATGTGCTTTGGCTTCAAATTTCCCACCTTGATCATCTCCTTCTTTAAGTACAAAGCATTTTGCTCCAAATACGTGAAAGTATTTGAGTGTTGGTTTCTTTTCATTCATAGCTTCATAGGGTGTTTTCATCAAGTCTTTGTTGATAAGAGTTCGATTCTGAGTATAGCAAGCAGTGTTGACAGCTTCAGCCCAAAAATACAATGGAAGCCTTGATTCACTTAACATAGTACGTGCAGCTTCAATCAAGGTTCTATTCTTTCTTTCAACTACCCCATTTTGCTGAGGAGTTCTTGGAGCTGAGTATTGTCTGGTTATACATTTTTCAGTACAAAAGTCATTCAGAACTGCATTCTTGAATTCAGTTCCATTGTCTGACCTTATAGCCCTCACTGGATACTTGGAATCCAACTCAATTAACTTGATGTGATCAATCACCAGTTGTGGAGTCTCATCTTTAGAATTCAGGAACAAGACCCATGTGAATTTTGAAAAATCATCAACAATCACAAGAGCATATCTTTTCTTTGACATAGACATCACATTCACTGGACCAAATAGATCCATGTGAAGTAACTGTAAAGGTTCAATTATTGAAGAAATATCAGTGCTTCTGTGAGTTGCCATTTTTAGTTTGCCTTTTTGACAGGCATCACATAGTCCTTCCTGTGTAAATTCCATAGAAGGTAAACCTCTCACCATTTCTCTCTTGACCAGAGAGTTCATGGTCTTGAAATTTAGGTGAGAAATTTTCTTGTGCCATAGCCAACTTTCATTTGTGGATGCTTTAGAATAGAAGCAATTGATTTCTTCAGTGCTTCTAGTGTTCATGTTGGCTACATACAAGTTTCCTTTTCTGACTCCCGTTAGAGATGGTTGTTCACTTCTTTTGTGTGTAATCAGACAATTCTTTTTGTTAAAGTAGACTTCAAATCCCTTGTCACAGAATTGACTGATACTGAGCAAATTATGCTCAAGTCCTTTTACAAAGGACACTTCTTTAATGATAACATTACCAGCTTCAAGTCTGCCATATCCATCAGTTCTACCTTTGCTGTTATCTCCAAAGGTAAATACTGGACCGACCTTCTCCACCACATTTGTTAGCAGGGTTCTGTCTCCAGTCATATGCCTTGAACATCCACTGTCCAAGATCCAGGTTACTCGTTCAACCTGTTCAATACCCTGCAATGACAAATGAATTAAACGTTCTTCGGGACCCAAATTTGATTGGGTCCTGCGGATTTAAAGTATTGACCTTTATCAGGCAAAACAACATTTTTAATTTTAACATCTTTAGTCAATAAACATTTAACCTTATAAACAGATTTGAAAATCTTTTGTTTTATCTTGGGTATCTATGTTTCTCTAGCAGCAATAACACTTGTGTCATTGACTGGACATTTGACCTGGTAAACATTCTTGATAACCTTTTGTTTAGGCTTAGGTACAAATGTCTCTCTCCTAACTTGAGGAGGAAAAGCAGTCTTTGATCGAACATTATTGTTCTTGTTCATGTGTTGTCGAGGAGCATTCTGTTTAACACATGCATAATTACCATTAAAATAAGCACGCGTACTGTTAAAAGCACAAGACATACAATTGATAACACCACATGCTTTATGATTAGAATCAATGGTAGGCATGGTATTTTTCTATTTCAACTTATTACTACCTAATCCAGTCTTAGAAGAACTAGCTGATTCAACAACTTTGACTGGCACTTTAGGTACATCTTTCTTGGATGAAACATTCGTTGTATTAGTGTCCTCAACTGATTTAGCCTTAACAAAGACTGTGACATCTTTCTTGGATGAAACATTCTTTGTATTAGTGTTCTTAACAGTTTTATCCTTAACACATTTATCCTTAACAAGGACTGTGCCATTAGCTCTATCCTCATTTCTCATTTCTTCTTGGATAACCATAGAAAGAATATCTGGTGGACCAGCATCAGATTTTTTAAATAGAGGTTCTTTAACATTTTTGAGCACATGTGGTATTCCCCTTTCTTTAGCACTAACAGGGTTAGGGGAATTTATGCCCAACGATCCAACAGCTTCTTTGTAACCATACCCTATACTTGTTGTTCGTTCTACAACTTGATTGTTAAAGAACTCTTTGGAAACTTTAACCGAATTATAACAAGCCCTGACCTGTGTTTCAAGTTCAGTAATTCTAGTTATTTGTTTGCCTACAACTTCTAGAATAGCTTTCTCCTTTTTATAAAGCATTGTTATTTCATCTCTTTGTTGATCTTGATTAATATGCACCTTTTTCAATTCTGACACTTCATTGCCAAGATTAGTATTTAACAGATCTAGTCTTCTATATTCAGTTTGTGCATTACCTAATGAATTATAAATACTACGAATCAACTCAGTGTCAGTAAGAGTTACCGGTTTGTTATGATGATCAGATGCTTGATCATTTGCCACCAGTGCAAAATTTCCATATTCTTCATCTTCGCTGTCAGTGTCATCCCAACTCTTACCAGCCACAACATAGGCTTTTCCAGGTTTCTTTTTCTCAGCAGCAAAATCTCTTCTTTGAGTTTGCTTCGGTTTCTGACATTCAGTGGCAAAGTGCCCTAATTCATTACAGTTGAAGCAACGAATCTTGCTTCTGTCAACAGATCCAGTTTTGTATCCTCCCTTGTTACTAGAGGAAGAAGAGCCTCCTCTTTGGAATCTGTTATTTGACTTAAACCTGTACTTTGGATTTCTTCTGAATCTGAAGTTGCCAAATTGTCTTACCATCAATGCCATGGATTCATCTTCCAGTTGATCTAACTCTTCCAATGAATAGAAGTCTCCACCATCCTGAGTAGGTGGTGTTTGAAAATGTTCTACTTCAGTCTTTTCCTTGTCTGAGCTGTAAGGTAGAACAACCTTAGCTTCCACTTCCTTAGATGCCTCAACTACAAGAGCTGTAGATGAACTTGGCACTCTTCCTTTACCAGAGACCTCCCTCTGCTGTACTTGTTCCAATTCATAGGTTTTCAGAACACCAAACAATCTTTCAAGAGCAATCTTATTCAAATCTCTTGATTCTCTGATGGCTGTTATCCTATGTTCAAGATGAGTGGGCATTGTCAATAAAAACTTCATATTAATCTCCTTCTGTGTATATTGCTTGCCATTGACTTGCAAGTTGTTGATAATTTTGTTATACCTTTCAAACACTTCCTGAATGCCTTCATTAGGACCAGCTCTAAAGTGTTCATACTCAGAGGTTAAAATCTGAAGTCTGTTTTCCCTGACTTCATCAGTTCCTTCATTGATAGTCTCAATAGTTTCCCACATGTGTTTTGCAGTTTTACAATTTATCACATCACTGTACATCACAGGATCCAGGGAATCTATTATCTAGTCCTGCGTCCTCTTTTTCAACAGGAGTAAAAGAATCAGCATGCTTTGGAACAGATGATGCAGGTGTTACAACACTTCCTCCAACAATAGATGCAGGTATATGTTCGAGTGGAATTATAGGTCCGTTCTGTAGAACACCCAAATATTTATAATTTGCGACATCAAGAAACAACAACATTTTATTTTTCCACATTGTATAATTGTCCTTGTTAAACATGGGAATTTTAACAATGCTTTTTGACGACATGATGAATTTTTAAGTGAGTTAAAAATTCGAGATAGATTTTTGACGAAATAAAAATAGGATCTTGATTTGTGTATTAATCAATAGGCTCTGATACCAATTGTTAGGTCCACTATAATTGTAGAAGGGGGGTTGAATACAATCTATATCAATTTCTCAAAATTTATTCGTTAAATAATTTTCACTTAAATGAATATTTTGTGCGGAATAAATTGACTCGGATTTCAAGTTGAATATAACTGTATATTAACTTGATGTGGTGTTACAAAATCAATCCAAACTATTATCAAGTGTTTAATAACTAATTAGAAAATTCGACATGAACTTTTCTAATTTAGTTAATAAATCTCAAGATAAGTACTATTAAACTTAATTCTCTAGTAATACAAGAATCACAAGTAGACAAGTTCTATCGGATAGAATATTACAAAGATGATGAACTGGAATTTATGTGAATTAATTTGTTCTTGGTGTTCTTGATATTTGAGAGAGAAAACTGCTGTGTTTTTCCAGGATTTGGCTGTGTTCTGGTCTGCTGATTATTCTGCTGCTTCTGCTGTGTTTTATAGGTCTGTTCTCATTAGATATGACTTAAACTGCTTCAAGACCTATTAAATCAGCTGTCAGCATGACTTAATCTTGCTCCAAGACCTAATTTTCTGTTGGTATGACTTAGAAAATGTGTCGGTATGACTTAATCTTCAACAGTGTGGTCGGTATGACCTAAACACTTTTGTCGGTATGACCTAACACCTTTCCAGAAATATCTTGCTTCGGTATGACTTAATTCCCTCGGTATGACCTAGCAAATTTGAGGTCGGTAAGACATAATCCACTCAGCAGCTCGGTATGACCTAAATCTTATGCTTAGTATGACTTAGATTTAAGTTATGTCGGTATGACCTAATTTAGGTCATACCGAACTAAACTTAATCAAGACATAATCCATTCAACATTTAATTAAGTCATATTGATCCTTTTAATTAATTAATGATTAACTAATTCATGATTAATTGATACAATAATTAATTTAATAAATAAATTAATTCTATTAGAATTAATTCATTAATTAAATAAATTAAATGATTTATATCAATTAAAAACAAATTAAATTAAATCAATAACTAATTAATTTAATTCTTCCAAACCACGGAAAATAATAAAGAATTACCACTGACTTATGTTGACATTCGATGTACTGTCTGGTTCATGAACGACTAACTTCAATGATGCTTCTTCACTTCTGACTTTAAGCTGTGGTTTAGTTTTTCTCTCAATTTTCTTGTACTTTGATTGATTTTCAATCTATCACTCGAAAAATCTCTGTCACTGTAAATGAATCCATACACTTCAATGTTATACTGAGGCTTGATCAGTTACCTGATACGTCTTCTAGTGTGAAACATCAAAACTATAGATTGACTTCCTTCTTTCTTCTGACAGATATTGCTTCCTGAGATTCCTGTGACAGATCATACAGATATTTACTTATTACAATTTGGTTTAAGTTGATTAGGATCCTCGAACTACAAATAGGCTGATTCGTATGCCTTTCAATTAGCAACCTTTCCAGCTTTCTGTGTCTGAACCTTTTTCTTCTTCTTGCCTTTCGGCTTAGAGGAAGAAGCTTTCTCAGCCACATTCACTTGAACATTGTGCTTAAAGAGTCCTTCAGCTGCCTGAAGTTCTGTCAGAAGTTCCGCGAGACTATACATCCTTTTGTTCATGGTGTAATTCAAGCGGAACTGCTCAAAACTTTTGGGCAGACTCATAAGGATGATATCGATCTGGGTTTCCCCATCAATATCAGCACCAAGGATCTCCATCTCATTCAGATGAGACATCATCCTGAGAACATGATCCCTTACAGGTGTTCCTTCAGCCATCTGAGTGTTCATTAAAGCCTTCATTGCTACTTACCTAGCAACCCTATTCTGTTCTCCAAAAAGTTCCTTGAGATTAAAGAGCATATCTGAAGCAGTGGCCATAGCCTGATGCTGATGCTGCAAAACACCCGACATTGCTGCCAGAGTGTAACATCGTGACATCTCATCAGCCTTAACCCACCACTTATAATACTCCTTCTCACTTTCAGGAGCATCTTCAGCAGGCTGATCTGGCTTAGGTTCATAAGTACAAAATTTGTACTCCTCAGCAGTCAACACTATGTCCAAATTACGTTTCCATTCAATATAGTTCGGTCCAGTAAGTTTGTTATCCTTAAGTATGGTGAATAGTGGATTAAAGCCCATAATGATCTAATCTTGAGAATCATACATGTAACACATAATCAGAGAGTTCCACAAATCTTAAAACCTATTGGTTTCCTCTAACAATTAATTAAAATTAATGCACTAATATTTAAACACCATAAGTATTTGGTACGCCACGATGGGTGACATATATACCACTTAAATTCATTTAAATATTACTTCGGTCCTATTACTAAATAATACGCCACGTTAGGGTGGACTATATATTATTTTTCATAGCTAAGTGTATACCATTATGTAAATTATTAAATTACTCCAACTAAATACATCCGTTTGATATATTAATGGATAATTCCCAGATCTCGGAGGAGTCACAACGGCCTCGCTTAATACCCAATTCCTAGACAGAATTCTCCATAGTCAACATCAAAAAGAGTATCTAATTTTCCTAACGAATTCTATGAAACTTGGTATGTCACGTTAGGGTGATCTATATACCTTTCAGTAATAATTAAAAATTAAAATAATTGAATTAAAAAAAGCAATAATTAAATCCACTATTATGGCCCCAAAATAATTTTTTTGTTGTAGCTCGGATTAACGTTGGATCGTTCGAACAAACAGCCGCGGGAGAAGAAAAAAAATTCTGCCTGCCAGAACTAGTTGCGCAGGTACTGTACGCGTTACAACCCTGATCAAGCTGTTGCGCAGGCGCTAGATGCGTTACAGAAGCTTCAGCCAGGGCCACCTGTTGCGCAGCAGCTTCATGCGTTACAGTCTAGTTCACACCTGTAACGCAGTGCAGACCTGCGTTACAGACGTTCACCAGAATTTTTTCCACACCTGCTTCCTTGCTTCCGGTTCTTCTTCCACACAACATCAGCCCCCATTAAAATTTTTGTAACGGAACAAAAACAACTCCGAATTGATTTCCGATCGTACATAATTGTTACAAAATCCCCGGATTTTTACAAAATCCATCAAACAATTACATAAAAAATAGATCTAATACAAAACTAATTTTGTAAAATCTATTCTAACACGATCAACCCTCGTGATTTACAACCACGATAAACCACGTGGAAACCAATTGCGTAAAAATTAACCAGGATTAAACCATGTGGGATCCAAACACATAATTAAAATATACATGGCCATAATAGTGGATAACAACCTGCAAATCAGAATATACAAGCCTACCACTATATACATGCATATATAATTACGACATGGACATCGTATCAAAAATCGCAGAACCATTGAACCTAGCTCTTAATACCAATTGTTGGGACAATCAGATCTTGGCACTGCGATTTTTGATACAATAAATTAACGAGTACGAATAGAAAAGTCACCTTGTTGACGGTTGATTCTACGCTCTTCTATTGTATTCCCAAATTCCCTTTAGCGAAGTGTGGCCTTCGTCTTCTCAAGTTAACCTCTCTTCTTACTCCTGGTTGGCTACAAAATTTCTTGACCCCACCCTAGCAAGAAGAGAATAAGAATATATATATAGGGCTGCAATAGGGATCATGGATAATTAGGTTAGGCCACCCAATGACATTCCGAGCCCAGCCCAATGTCATTTAATATTAATTCAATCCACTAAAGAATTAATATTTGCACTACCTTTCCTAATACCGTAATTTAATTAATTAATTCGGTTCCAATATTATTTGCTTATTAAATTCCCCATGTTTAAAATATCGCATGTCCATTAATTAAATAAATTACTGATAATTCATTTAATTAATATCTTTTATCCTTGATCATCCACTCAACCTTTATTTAATTATGCCGGAATAAATCCACCTGTAGGGTTTCACATAATTAAATCTTTTTGAGCTTTCAAGGGGACATCATTAACCCGAATATTATCAGGACATGGATTCCTTTAATAAATAATATCCACCATATATATTATTCCATCACCCAAAATATAATGATTTAATTCATAAGAATTATTTCATATATAAATCAAAGCATGTAAATAATATACACGTGTCAATTATTATATCCGGATTAAGAACCTAAGCATTAATAATAACATAGAATCTTAGTTCACCCTCTTAATCAGTATAAGGGAACAATTCTAAATTTGATCCTGTTCAATACACACAAAGTATACTAGTATTATTTAATTGTCAATATAAACTATTCTAAATAATACTACAGCCATACCAGTGGATTGTCCAATACCACATGTGTTGTGAACCTTTTTATATTATATAAACCGTATTTTACAATCTAATATTCTGTATCCCATTTGATACTAGATTGTCCACAATATATAATATTAGACAGCATGTAAACATTTAAATGATTCTCAATAAAAACTGGGCCAGAAATAAATGTATATACTTTAAATAAATATTTTCAGTATACACCAACATGAATTACTACTAAGCATGCAAAACATGATATCTAAATGAACACAATGACACAAACAACTACCACATACTACTTATCCCCAAACCACCCCCAAACTTAAAATATTCAATGTCCCCATTGAATTGAAGGTAATATAAGGAAAAGTAGAAAAACATACCTACTTGTCGGAATATGCAAAAAAAAATGCAACACAAATGCGCGGGTTGCCTCCCACAAAGCGCTTGTTTAGAGTCAATTAGCTTGACTACGCCATGCTTCCATTAAGGATGATAATAGTTGGCCTGGTCTTCTCTTCGTGAGACTTCATCATCAGCACGGTGGCACACTTTCTGCCCCTTCTCCTCGCTTGGCCTATTCGTATAACAACTATGTCCTGTTCCAATGCCTTCCTCGGTTGACCCAAAATCTGTCAATTTGTAGAACAACACCCATCCGCGGGCTTCGCTTGAATATAATGGAGGATGGTAAATGTAAGTTGCTGAAGCCTTTGGTTCCTCAAAGAGAACTTCTTCCATTGGCTCTAATGCGCTACCACCATCTTTATACTCTGAGACAAGTAGAAGACCTGCATCTTTTCCATGGTCATCAGCCTCTTGGTACGCACATACCAATTCTTGAAATTTGTGTATCTCACCAGCGTCTGTCCCAAATGGTGCCCTTTCCAAATCATCCATCATACTAGCATGATCATATTCCTCACATGGCTTGTGAACGCTCACCTCACCTTGGAATTTGTCTTCCTCAATTATGCATGCAGTACCTTGCTCCAAGTCACCGTTATTTTCTGGAATTGCCTCTGGTATGAATTGATGTTTCTCTTGTTCCAATGATCTCACAGCTTGAGAAACTAGTGTCTCCAAAGAATTGATAGACTCCTCGTTACTCTTTACAAGCCTCCAAAGCTCCTCCATAGTATCAACCTCATCTGTTTGAAAAGTAGGAGTAGGTTGCTGATGTTGAAACTCTTCATTACCAAAAAAATTTGACGTATTTGAAATATCTTGCTGGTACTGTTGAGAATGGTATTGAAAATATGGTTGTTCCTCATAGTTCAGAGGTTCAGATTGCCACGGGTCATACTGTTGCAGAAAATTCTGTCCTAGCTGCTGCTGAAAATCCTGGTTCTGCTGCTGCAGAAAATTCTGAGGATAGTAAGGCTGTGCTCCATATTGTTGACCTTGATACTACTGATAAGACTGCTGAGGTTGTTGAATACCACCTTGGTTGCTCCAGTACTGATTCGTCTCATGTGCGGCCGCACATAGCTCACAAACACTAACCACCTGCTGAACTCCATAGTAATTTAGAAAATCCATCTTCAAAGTCAACGCTCTCTGACAAGTACCTGAAACACCAACGAACTACACAAGAATAGATAAGTAACTAATCCGAGTCAGTGAACTCTAATGACCACTATTGACAAGCACATAAACCAAAAATAAAACACCGATGATCCCCGGCAGCGGTGCCAAAAACTTGTTAACAATAAAACACGCAAGCGTACGTGGTCATAAGTAATATAGATAGAAGTCAAGTTCGTTCCCACAGAGATCTGGTTAGGTTTCAATTCAGTTCATGCACCTATGCAACAATGTATGATTATTATTCACTGCTAAGACAAATAACAAGATTAAGTTTTTACTAACTATAATTAACTAAGATACAAATTAACAAACTAAAAATTACTAACTAATGAGAATTAAAATTGAATTAATTATATGCGAGAAAACATGGAATCCGAACTTCATCATCTACTTCACTTAGAGTTGATGCCTTTAATCAATGAATGTGATGGTTTTGATATCTGATCAGACAACACGGAACAAGTATGCACTACATCTCAGTATACGAATACCAAACTAAACATACATCTACAAAAGAGATAGAAGATGAATAGACACCAATCATGCTTAGACCCTATATCTCTATAGAATTTGAAAACATAACGGTTGAAGAACAAGTTATCCATATTGATCACATAGGGCATCATAATATCTTTATTTACGCTACAAATCATGATGTTAAAACATCAACCTATCCTATGCTAGCATGGCAAGTTCTAAATCTCAAGATCCACTCTCGTTTCGTAAGAGATTAACAAATTAGATGTTCATGACGCATCTAAACACATGAAACACAACCATACGAGGATATCAAGAATTCACCACACATAAATCTTTAAAGCAATCAAACTACTAAGCTACATAGATAAATCCGTTAGAATCCCATGACAATGATTAGCTCATAATTGAACCGCTCGTCATCATTGGATCTGATGAAACCATGATAAAAACAAAGTATGAAAAAATACAAATAAACCTAAGTAATTGATATGTAATGGTCTTGATAAAAATTACAATGGTAGGATGTGTTTAAATAGGCTCTAGAAGTCTTGCCCAGCAAGAAAAACAACCTACAACACAATTAGAAATAGGTTTGGATACCAAAAATACAACTAGAATTCGAAATAGGGGTAAAACGGACATTTTAGGATTTTTCCAACGACTTTATGCGCTCCAGGCGCACAAACTTACTGTTCCACGCGCTCCAGGCACCCATTTACGTGCTCCAGGCGCGTAAGCTTTCTGCCCAAAATTTTGATTTTGCTTTATTCAGATTCGTCTTCTTCCGAGCTTTCCAACGACTGCTTATGGGCCTCAAACGGACTAGTAGAACTCCAGATATGACCAAAATAGTGGAGACTGCGCAACCTACTGTAATAACCCGGATTTTTCAAGAAATGATTTATTGTTATTTCAATAATAGTAATGTTTTTCCTAAAATGAGGAGGAATTTTTTTTTATTTTTTTATTTAATTATTTTTGGTTAAGTGGAACCAGGACCCTTTTTAAAATTTTATGGACCGAGTAGATATCTCGAGTCAATAAATTATTTGGATAAAGATTTAATTTTGGAGTGTGGAATTATTCAGTAGAGATTTTATTTTAAATTATTGAATAAGTTGGATATTTTAAAATCCTTAGAAAATGATTATTTTAATTATTTGAGGATTTGAAGAAATTGCTCGATTAATATATAAAATCGAGAATTCGAGGTTTTACAAAAATAATAATATTTGTGGTATTTTATAAAGCCCTGTAAATTGTAATTTATGAATCAGAATTATTATTTTTATGAATTGTTTTTATAAATTATTAATAAATTGTAAAATGCATATCAATTCTGAAAAATTAGATTTAATTCTAATTCTTTTTCCAAAAGTCTTTAAAAATAATCTAGTATTTAATTATGTTGGAATTATTATTTTTACCGATCGAGATTTTTAATTCAAAAATTATTATTTTACCCGAGATATGTTTTGCGGGTTTAAAATTAGAAATGCAGTGTTTAAATAGTATTGGGCCAAAGGCCCATTAGGTTTTAACACAAAAACACACAGCACACCACAATTATACACACAAATACATACATACACACACAAAAAAACACACAGCCGCACAAAAAAAAAGGAATCGGGGGAGGGGGGAGAGAAACGGCGGGGAGAGAGATTCGCGGGGAGAGAAAGAGAGAAGAAAGGGAGGGGAAGAACCGCGGGGAGAAAGAAGAGGAGGTGGGGGGGGTGTGCTGAGGTGCTGCGCGTGGTGGAGCTGCAGCAGCGTGGAGGAGTGGCGCGGCGGTAGCGCGGTCTGACCGGCGGCGAGGGCCTGCCGTGGCGGTGATGGTGGTCAAGCAGAACTAGGGGGAAGGCAGGTAGGGAGAGAGAGAGAGAGAGAGAGAGAGAGAGAGAGAGAGAGAGAGAGAGAGAGAGAGAGAGAGAGAGAGAGAGAGAGAGAGAGATGAGAGATTTTGGGGGAGACTTTTTCGGTGGTTTGACTTTCGGATCGGAATCGAAATGGTATACCTTTCGAATTTAATTTTGATTATTTAATTATCGTAAATTTTGTTATAATTTAATTGTTGTAATTTAAATAGTTTTAAATTATGATAACAATGTTGTAATTAAATTAGAGATGAATTGCTATATATTGTTTAATTGTAGTAATTTAATTAGATTAAATTGTGAGTTTAATGTGTAATTGTCATAGTTAGATCGATATTGTAAATTTTGAATATTGTGAATTTCCGAGATTCAATTCGGAAAGTGTGTTGGTAATTATAATCGTAAGTTTAATTACGAGTCCGATTAAATGTTCGAGTTAATAATTGTTAATTGTTAAATTGTTAGTTGCTAATTGGAATTGTGAGATAAGTTGTGGTCTCGTTAATATTCGAGTTTAATAGTCGGAGTGGATGGTAGATTTAAAGATTATTATGATTCGTTTTAAATGAATAAAGGATTAAGTGCTTATATGAAATTGCTATACTTAATTGATTAAATGATAATCGAGTTAGTCAGCAATCGAGTTTGACCATAGTATTTGATAAATGTCTTATATGCGAGAATTAGATTCAATCGAGTCGATAATTAAGGTTTATGTGACTTACTTGTAACATATGGTCATCAATAAATGTTTACGTGCTAAGTGCTATAAGTCGAGTCGTGGTATTTGATGGCCTTACTAATTATGAATGTTATATGTTAAATGTTAGAATTTTATAATAATTAGAACTGTGCTAGGGGTTATGAGAAGATCACAAGTTTTTAAATGTCAATATTTAAAGGACTTGTATAATTCTTTTCGACTAATCCCTAGGGCTTACGAATATCCACGATTAGCTATCACGGGTATAATTAATATACTTGAGTGGTGTGATCATCGATATAGCGTAAGTAATAGTTAGTGCTAGGGGTTGTTCCCTAGGGCTTAGGAACATCAATGATTGATTGTCACGTGTATCATTAACATACGTGAGAAATACGATCATTGGTGTAGCGTAAGTAGTAGTGTAATATAAATCATTATGTGTTATGTGCCGCATGTCAGGGCGGATACTTTCTTATGTGTTTATTTTATGTTGCTGCAAGTTGAGGCAGCTTTATTTTTGCTAAAAACAGGGTTGTATTGTATTTAAGGGGCTGTGCCCATAGTCCGATAAACGAATACTTCATGCCGAAATTTTCTGAAAATCCCCTGCGATTAATTATATTTAATTTATTAAATTTCCGTGGTCTAGAGGCATGAAGTGGATGTTAACTAATTATGTGTATATGTGTTAAGTGGTTGATTTGAGGATTAATTGTTGTCTCGAGGATTTATGTGCTAAGTTAAGTATTAAAAATGGTATTGAGGATCAATGACGCTTTGAGGATTAATTATATATTAAATTGGTTTGAGTCTATTAAATGGATATAAATGTGTTATGTGCATTAAGTGGTATTAGAATAGTTAACTATGGGGAAGGCGCCTATAGTTTTTCTTTCAGTGACTTAGTAGTAACTCTGAGTCGGGACTACTCGAGATACGAGGGAGGACGGACACGTAATCGTAACCATTTCAGTACTATTAGGGCGTAATCAAATTGGAGCGACGTGCATCCAAAAAGGAAGATCGAGACGTCAGGTAAGGTCCATGGAATTGCTTGGACGAGGTGCGAAGGATTTGTCCGTGGTTTCTATTTTCTGCTAAGGACCAGAGGCAAGTTTACTATGCATACTCTATTGTTCAGAGTATATTTATGTTAAATATATGAAATGTGTTAAATAAGTTTTCAATCCGTAATCGCGAGTTTTCCAACCTTGTACTTCTTCTTCCAAATCATTGTATTCCTGGCTTTGCCAACAATATTAAATTCTACTCGTGAAATAACCAAAACCCCATGGCTTATAATACTGTTGGCGGGTAGTGATATTTTTACGGCTCTATATCTTGATTTATACGGTATATATATATCTATAAACTTTTCGTACTATGGTAGTGGACTATATGTTATGTGGTATGTATTTATGTATCGGAATAAGAGAGGCTCAGAGAGTGGAGCATGTATTGAGTTTTAGAACTTAGCCACGTGTCGGGGCTATTTTGTATTGTATGTTTTCGAAAACCCGGGCAAAGCTTTTAAAAAGAATTTCGCAATAACTAACCTAAAGGCAACATCACCAATAAACCAGTGTTTATTTAATTAATAGATGCTTCTGAAAGCATTCACTAATTAAATAAACCTCATTCGCCTAATTAAATTTATTTAATTAGATGAATATCGTTTTCAAAACGCTTTCTTAAAATCACTTTGTCCCGGAGAAATAATAAAATAATTTAATGGAGTGATTCTATCTAGTATATTATCTAACAAAGATAGTTTATTTTCAATACGGATTAAAGATATTCCAACGGTTATAAATTGGTTATTTTCAGCTTAAAACAGCTAGATTGATATCGATATATGTTATTTGAATGATTATTTAAATTGATGAATATTAATTATATATAATATTCATTAACAAAAAGGGAGAAAGAGAAAAAGGATTTTCGGGCTTATTAATTATTTCTTACTGACTGAGAGTCAGTAGTAGTTATTTGATAAAGTGGCTAAAGTTTGGAGACTGCCGGAGAGATTGTGTCTTGATTTTTATTAAGAAACATTCCAAGAGTTGTATTTGGGTGTTTTGAGGTTATTAAATATTTCAGCATTAATAGTAAATATTATTTGAATATTATTTAATAAATGAACATTATTTTGAGTATTCCTTTAAAAAGGGGATTATTGATTATTTATTAATTGTTACATATTAGTCAAATATTTATTAAATACTTTGAGTGTTTGGAAGATTATAAAACAATATTCAAAGGATGTCTACGGACTTTCATAGTCATTTAAAATATTATATTTTGATTCTATCTAGGTAAGTTACTTTTCAAGAATTTATATATATATGGAATTACCCTGTTGTGTTACAAGCTTTATGCGTACCATTTTCCATATGTGAACACAAAACCCTGTGTCGGGATTGATATAGGTATAAGTGTATACCTATACTCACACTCTTTCGAACTCAAAATATTTTCGAAAACCCCCGGTCTGATTTTACTTCCTTGCACATTTTTCAAGAATCATCGGTCGACTGATGTCGAACCTCAACTACTCAGTTTTCAATCAAAATAAAGTTTTTAAAGGAAAAAGAAAAGGGCCTCTGGCAGGTGTGGGAATCGTTGACGAACGATTCCCGGGATGTGTAAGCGGCCGTGAGCCAGGCGGTCCATCAATTATTATTCCGGCCCAGGTGTTGCCGAAGGATGATTACGGATGTAGTTTTCATCGAGGGTGATTACGGATGTAGTTTTCACCCGAGGATAGTTACAGATGTAGTTTCTATCCTTCTACCGGTAGTGAAGACCCACAGATTATTGGACTTGGATGTGGCGACTGATCATCGTCAATCTTTGTCAGGTTTTTATATTTTCTTTAAGTCCCATCCTCCACTTTGGAAAAATACTCAATCACTGCTTCTTGGGCCTAAGTGCCAAGTTGCCGATAGTGTTGTTTTCAATTATGAAATATGATGATGAATTCATGCAGTATCTAGAACTGCAAGAATATTCTAACAATAATGGCACGTGTTTGTGCACTTTTACAATTACTCAAAAGATGAAAGATGGTTCATCGGTTATTGATGTCAAGTCTCGAATGTTTTGCTTCAAGAGCTTTGACTCGCTTCCTATCAGTTATTTCTGAGTTTAGATTTATCAAGTGGTTGAAGAACTTATACCCGGTACATGATGTTGACCTGTAAGGTGTTTGATGGAAATGACATACTTATATGTATATACTTTCAGACTTGAGAAATACTAAAAATGAAACCTTCTAATAGTTTGGTTTGTATATGATGATAAACAACTGTCTTAGCGGCATGTTGAACTGCGTATTTTGAAAAGCTTTCTAAAAGGTTAGCAATACTGTAGTGTATACTATTTCGCTAAGATATGAGGATTGCTATGGTTATTATAAACTTATCTGTTCATTGGATGTTGCGTTAAACGTCATATTTTCCTTATTGAAGTTTCATAGTGATAAATGTTTCGGAAATGATGTTAAGTATTGTTGGATTTTAAAACCCCTGTGTATATTGGTTTATATATTGTTAAACTCTATTAATACTTGCTGGGCAATTCTTTCGCTCATACTTGTTTGTTTTAAATATTAACCTTTCAAAGAAAGGTAGGCGGATGATGCTTATATGTATAGCTCGGAAGAAGCAGGTAGTATGCCCTGATTAAGACGATATGATCCAGAAAATCTATAGCTGGAGTAAGTTATATGTAATCATATTGATATGTAATAATTATATTACTTTGTACAGGATAGCACTAGTTGCTGGTGTACTTCTTATCGAAGCTATACTAGTAGTATAGGATTTGTAATACACGATGTGATGAAATTGAATGGCTGTAATGAATCGAGTAATGTAAGGATTTTAGTTCTTGTTTCTAGCCCTATAACCCAAAAGATGCTTGGTAGTTGGGGTCTCAATTGTTGTATTTCTGTTAGTAAGTGACTACAAATGGTTTAATATTGATAAACAGGTGATTTGTTACTGAGGATTTCCGCGTGACGACCAAATCCCTGACCCCGGATTTGGGGTGTTACAGAAATGGTATCAGAGCTTAGGTTATAGTAAACTAGAAACGAGAGTGTGTAGGAGTGTGTATAGTTATGTGAGAACGTCAGAACTCATGTAGAGTTCATGTTGGACTATCGGATATAGTACCAATGATTAAATTAAGATTGGAATGCCATGTTGAGGAATGTGTTGAGATAGAATTCACTTCTTGTGGCGATGGATGTCTACTAAAGAATTCTCAGAGACGAGTATTGGTCGGCAGGGGCATAAATCGCTCGAGACCAAAGATTAAGATGATTTTAGGGGATTCATGGACGTAGTTATGTATTCCCCGAATTATAGGAAATTTCAACATGACGGTAAAGGATGGAAAGATGACATCTGGTATTATGGCAAGGATATGCTGAGATTGTACTCGCGCTATTAAAATTCCGAAGAAGGAAGTAAAACAAGATCACTATGAAAGATTATTAGTCGAAGTTGCGGATGTTTAAACCCTCTCGAGCTTAATAGAGTTTGAGGTAATATTATGAATGGATTGGTGTACAGACATCGATTGTTTCAATTGATTATAGAAGTAAAATGGTGAAGATGAAATTGGTCAATAAAGATGAAATGTTTTAAGAACGAAGAAGGACTGAGAAAGTCTGAGAAAGACTAGTACGAAGGCTGTTATGCCAAGGAGAGATAAGCTTAAGTAGCACATGAAATTGTCATGAGGACAGGAACATGTGGTATAAAGATGGTTGTAATCGTGACTAGATCTAAGTAGGTATTTTCTAGAAATGATCCAGAATATCGTCCGTTCGACATGTGGAATTCGTCATTTCTAGGAGCGACCCCGGTATCGAAGCCTACTTAAAGAAAAGAACGCTTGCGTGAGATGCTTGCGCCGAGTCGAATAGAACTCCTTACAATTGTAAAGGTCGATGGTTGAATCTTTAGAGATTATTACGAGTCGACGATGGCGTCAATTATCAAGCACCTTAGGGTGTGCATGGAAAAGAAAAGCTTTAAAATCGAACGATTATATGTCAGAGGAGCCGATATAAAGGCATCCGTGGCGACCTTGGCAATACCCTCCCCATTCGTGAATCATTTGGATTACCTCCCTAATTTGAATTATTTGGTATCTCCCCATTTGCAAATTATGTTTATTACCCCCCCAATCTATGAATTATTTGATACCTCCTCGTGCGTAAATTATTTTGATTACCCCCTAATCTATGACCTATCTTGACATCTCTCCAAGAGAAATTTTTTTTCAGAAAGAATACATTCCCTCCTCGAAGTTATTCTTTAATACTTGTGTTCAGCCATATTTAATTTCGATTGTGCCAGAAGCTGTCATTATTCCTACTTTCAGGTTTCTGAAGTCCTGATGAACGACGATATTTCAAACTCCCACTTTCCTCCAATAGTGGATGATTCTATGGTGTATAGCTAGCACCACTTGCTTGTTGAATACCAGTGTCTTTCTGGTTATCCTTTTCTTTGGAAATCACACCTTTGGAATCCGTTCAATTCAACTCCAAGGTGTCCTTCTGAGGATTAATTGTCAAGATACGATAATTATTAACTTGACTTTGAATTACTTTCATACTTCTCAACTCCACTGAGACGAACAACCCTATATACATAGGGGCAACAAGGACTTTCTGTCTGTGTGATAGAAGTCTGACGGGACGCCATCACTTGTGAGTTGTGAAATACAAGAAGGCTAATTACCTTTAGTAATGTCTCAACTGAGACACGCAACGTGAGTTCTTGTGATCATATTGATCTCTCGGTAAATTCTCTTATCTCAAATAAGGTTACTTTAACACTCATAACCTTATGATCATCAATGTGTGGCAATAGCCTTGACCTGACAGCTATCTTTTTAAAATCTCCGTAATTCTTGTTATCTCAAATAAATTTCAAGGGGATGCCAACCAGGTCGGCCAAGTCATAAATTCGCTGATAGAAATTAGATTCGAATGGGATCGTCTATGACAAGACCGAATTCCAAGGCGAATAGAATATCAGCGACGTATCAATGGAATTAGTAAATTCTTTCTCTCTCAATGATATTATGTTAATGGAATTAGTGTATTATCTCTCTCAAGGATGTTTTGTGAATAAAATCAATGGACTTTCTCTCTCAAGGATAGTACGATAACGGAAAGTTGGTCGAGATATATGTGTGAAAGGAATAACGTGGTAAGACTCAAGTGATAACTATGTCAAACACTACACCAAATATGGCCTATTGCAACACCAATATATAAATGTGTTACACAAAGTGTTACAATAGACACAAAACTTGATAGTCTATTGCAATATTTTTTAAAATGTTGCAAAAATACGAAAAGTGTTGCAAGCAAAAGGATCATTTTGAAATTTTTGAACAATTGCAATACTTTTGGAAAAGTGTTACAACAGCTTGTCGAAATTGTAGGCGGGAATTTGATTTTTTCATTGAGCCGGATAAAAAAGGTACTAAAATGTTTGTACTAAAATATTTTTTCAGCTTGTCTCTCTCTCACACCACTCTCTCTCTCTCGACACCTCTCTCTCTCTCTCTCTCGACGCCACTCTCTCTACCTCATCTCTCTCTCTCTCTCTCGACTTCACCACTTTCTCTACCTCCTATCTCTGTCGATCCATCTCTCTCTCTCTCTCTCTCCTCTCTTGCACACACTCATCTCCAAAGGTTTGTGTCGATCCATCTTTCTCTCTCTTTCTTATTCGCCCTCTGTCAGTCATTTCTCTCGCTCCTCTCTAATTCACCCCTCTCCCACTCATCTCTCTCACTCATCTCTCACACCTCTCTTAAATCCCTAAAATTCTCTTACTCATCATTCATGCCTCTCTTAAATCCCTAAAATTGATTCGAGTAAAACCCTAAAACTGATTAGAGCAAGATTAAATTAGAGGTAACGTATCAAACTTTTATCGATTATGTTCGATTATATATGTATGTGTATGTATTTATGTATTTCGATTATACTTGTTCAGTGATATTTTAAGCTCTTAATTTCCCTTATTAATTTCCTCTTATTAATTTTGTGCAGAGGTAATTTGGTGTTAGCAGTTAGTAGGTTTTGTGTTAATTAATTTGATTTTTAGCTAAATTTGTAATAATTTTCTTTATCTGACTTCAACTTCAGCTGGTGTTAATTGCCCACAAATGATATTTTTGTGCTAACTTTTTTTTAAGTTTATGTTAATTCTCATACTTATCTTTATGTTAATTTTGTATTATGTCTATATTTTGTTGTCATACTAATTGTGGCACATTCATGGACAATGTAACAGCAGTGAATGCACAAACTACAGGGTTGGAGAGGAGAGCATACTGGATGGTCACACAATAACAGCAGATAAGCCACCTCTGGACAATGTAATAGTATGCCCAGGATTTATGAATCATTTCTCACTTGGACAATAGTGCAAAACATATTGTATGTTATTTCTAACCTGTTTTTGTTTATGTAATCGTAGCGTTTGAAGCCTCGGTTTGGTTTCAATTTTAATAGGAGCACAACTGAGGCCGAAAGAAATGCCGAAGATGAATCCACTTACAAGTCATCTCAACCTTCCAATTTGTATGAATCCTTTTTCCTTGCATCTAAGATATACATTATACTTCTATAATGTTACCAACTTTTACAACTTCTAGAACTAGTAAAAAGCTAAAACGTGACTTGCCATACTGGAAAATAGCCAATCATTCAATATTATCAAAGGAAATCTAAGAAAATTAATTTCCTCGACGTAATTTATTAATGTACGAGTCTGGTGGAAATACTTTTAACTAATACTGAATTTGGATTACGATAACTACAGAAGCATGTTATCACTTATATTTGATACTGATTGTGATATTGGTTTTAAAGTCTATTTTCACTGATAGTAGTTCAGACAAGGCAACCTTGGGCAACAAAAGTTCTTCAAGAGAAGAATCAGGGTGGAGCATGAAAGGAGATTGTAAAATTCAATGGGAAGATCTTCAATTGAGGGAGGAAATTGGGCAAGGTAAACCTTAAGCAACTAAACTAGTTCATGTCATATATTAAAACATTTTTTTGTTGCAAATTACTTTCCTGCTCGACCTGATATATAGGACATCTTGACATATGTAGTTAGTTACTTTGTGCTCTTCAAGTGATCCTCAATCACGGTCCCATGTGTAGATAGTTGCCTTGTTTTCTACGTCAATCACGGTCCCATGTACAATGTGACTTCTTATTGTTATTTATGATCTTCTGTTTATTTAAAACATTATATGATGCATAGATTATAAAAAAACTAAAGAATTGCTTTGACCAATAACCAATAACTTAATTTTTTTTGGCAAAAAAAAAAAAAAAAAACTTAATTTTTAAGTAAGATGGACTGTGAGAAAGTTGCTGAAAAATTGAAGGTTTACTCTTTGTAATTCACTTTGTTTTTTTGTTCAATCTTCTTTTAGGGTCATGAAAATAATGTAAAGATATGTTAATTAATTGGTCAATTTTGAGAAGTATTAGTATGCCAATATGTGTCCTCTAAAAGTAACAGAAATAATAATGATTATTAGTCAAAATTTTGTAGTTGAATATAGGCAATGCTTGTAAATACAACAGTTATTCTTTGTAATTCACTTTGTTTTTTTGTTCAATCTTCTCTTAGGGTCATGAAAATAATGTAAAAATTAGGTTTACTCTTTGTAATTCACTTTGTTTTTTTGTTCAATCTTCTCTTAGGGTCATGAAAATAATGTAAAGATATGTTAATTAATTGGTCAATTTTGAGAAGTATTAGTATGCCAATATGTGTCCTCTAAAAGTAACAGAAATAATAATGATTATTAGTCATAATTTTGTAGTTGAATATAGGCAATGCTTGTAAATACAACAGTTATTCATAATTAGCACCTTCTTTGACATATAACATTATTTTCTTCAGTACCTTTTAAAGGCCTGATGTTTCATGAATACAGAAATTCTAAAGTTTCATGCATTACTAATGAAATGCGTTGTTTCAATTGTACATTGAATTTTATATTTATAATATGTTTAGTCAATTGTGTACATTATATTTGGTGAATTTCTTAGGTCTGTATAGTTCGTGTCGTTATTGATTTGAAGTCTAATGATCATTACAATTAGTACAAGTAGAGATATATAACAGCTGATTGGTTAAGTTGATAAAATCAACATGATTCATGCGGTTGTTGACGATTAAAACTGTACCCACCCAACTGAAAAGTATGCAATATTTTTGTCTCATACATGTCTTACGTTAAAAAGGTGGTATTCTTATTGAACTAATATCTGATTGAATTGTTAATATCTGTTTTAGTTCATTTCCCAGTGGGAGCAAACAGCTAAGATTGAAACATAACAATATTAGCACTCTGCACTACTAAAATATCTTGAGTAATAAAATTGATCAGTTTATGATTGGCCAGTGATTAGTTAAATTTAATATTGCAGGCGAGTAATATTGCTTGGAGACTTGAACTACAGGATTTCGCTGTCAGACATCGAGACAAGATCTTTAGTAGGTGAAAATGAATGGGATTTGTTGATGGTGAATGATCAGGTAGCTAATTACCAATAATTAAGATAAATCACAATCACAACTTCAGTGATATTAATTTTATAAGCTAGTATTGGCTAAATGTTGGATCATCATTCTAAACTTGATTGGTATCGTCGAATTTCAATTGATAATTAAGCTAAAGAAAGAACTCATGGATGATCAAGCACTTGAAGGTTGGCATGAAGGAGCAATCAACTTCGCTCCGACTTACAAATATTATCCCAATTCTGAATCATATTATGGCACTGATCCTGGAAAAAAAAAAGCGAAAAGAAACAAGCTCCTGCTTGGTATATACAGTATAATACGAGAACATAATATATCTAAAGATGAAGTGATTTTATAGAAGGAATTAAATCTTTTTGAATTTCAGGTGCGATAGAATACTCTGGTACGGTGAAGGACTAAAGCAGCATTTATATACCAGAAGTGAGTCGATGTTGTCTGATCACAGGCCAGTCAAAGCTATTTTTAGCTGTGAAGTTAATGTTTTGCAGACCATAGGAGGATACAGAAGTTTTTCTTATCTGAGAGGTTCGAGAATGAGATTACAAGCAGCAGCTTAGAGATTTCGAACAGTAGACAATCGATATGAGCATACTTTCCATGTTCTTATCTTATGCTATTGTAACTCAATCCGTAATTATCTTCCCAGTCATCTATTTGTCTTTTTACCATTTTAGTGGTAGGAAACTTATGAAATGTTCATTTTACAGGAGGGGCTTTGGATCAGTACTTGACATAATACCCATTGCTGATACGGTAACTAAGTTGACATTGTTCCAAAATTTTATTGGTTTGCATTAGCCATTTGATGAAACAAAAATTTAACACACAAGATTGTTCACGGGTTGGTGAGCACTAAATATACATCATCATCAGAAACTTACACCATAGCTATGTACTTGACAACTGTTTCATGTGCCCTGCACTAATTTATAGAATGCAAACAGATGGTGGAAAAGACATTTGCAGTGTTTAAAAAGGGTGTATCGAAAGAAGGAGAAAAAATAATCGAGAAGATGAAAGCTGCTGGTGCCAAAGTTGTCATGGAGTAAACTACAAATGAATCAGGGGTACAAATGAATCAAGCTTTTCCGGCAATAAAGGTCTTTGTGGGGAGCCACTTAATTCCCCATGTGGCAACTTGAATGGCTCTAACCAGAGCTACTACCATCATAGTGTTTCTTACAGGATTGTATTAACCGTTATTGGTTCAGGTTTGGCAGTTTTTGTATCAGTAAATGTTGTTATGCTGTTTATGATGAGGGAGAGACAAGAAAAGGCCGCCAAAGATGCAGGAATTTCTGATGATATAATTAAGAATCCACCACAAATTTTAGCAGGACAAGTTTTTGTTGAAAATCTCCAACAAGCAATAGATTTTGATGCTGTTGTCAAAGCAACCATGAAAGAAGAAAATAAGCTCAGTAGCGGGACATTCAGCACCATTTACAAGGCCGACATGCCTTCTGGGATGACCTTATCAGTCAAGAGACTAAACTCTGTTAATAGGACTATAATTCAATACCAGAACAAAATGATTAGAGAGCTTGAAAGATTAAGTCGGCTCATTCATGATAATTTGATCAGACCCATTGGTTATGTAATCTATGAAGATGTTGCTCTTCTGTTGCACGAGTACTTTCCAAATGGGACTTTGGCTCGGTATCTTCATGATTCATCAAAGCAACCAGAGTACGAACCAGATTGGCCAGCAAGACTACGAATTGCCACTGAAGTGGCTGAAGGGTTAGCATTCCTTCATCATGTGGCGGTTATTCACCTAGATATCTCCTCAGGTAATGTACTTCTAGATTCCAGCTCAAAGGCTATGGTTGGCGAGGTTGAAATATCAAAGCTCTTAGACCCTTCAAGAGGTACTGCAAGCATCAGTGCTGTTGCAGGTTCATTTGGCTATATCCCTCTAGGTATTGTTATGTTATAGTTATGTTATACCTTGTAACTGAACCTGCTTCATTAGTTCTTTCTAGGAAACTAAAATGTTTTATTCACAGTGGAGATTTTTTTTTCATAATCTAGGAAACTAAAATGTTTTATTCACAGTGTTTTATGATTTCACCAGTACACTTTCTCAGCAATCTTGTTACTGAAACAATGTGGATATTATAGGGACATGGTGCAATATTTTATGCTGGGATTGCGATTGTTGAAGGAAGTAACTCATCTTAAGAGTGGGAAGAACTGGAACTGAAGGTCTAAAAGCTACTTTCCAATATCATGATTTGGCCTGCAGTTCACGAAATTGACGAAAGCAAAAGCTGTCACTTGATGTAAAAAAGGACGAAATGGATATTGTTAACTGGGGGGTTGGTTATTATAAGCATTATGAAGAATGGGAAATACTACGTTTTATTTACATATTGGTGTGTAAGTCGACTATGTGTTTCGACTTTGGATTTATATACTAGATGTAAATGATCTTATGGTATAAGCCAATTTTGTTTGGGCTTTATTGATGTATATTCTGTTGGATTTGCTATTCGGAAAATTGGAAATGTGATTTCTGGTTTGATATGCTTTTATATTGGTTTATTGACACTTCAAATAGGATAATGCAAATTGGACTAATACAAAGTGTTGCACATAAATGTTGGTAAAAATATCTAAATGTATTACAATAGGAACAAAAGTGTTGCATATAAATGTTGCTAAAAAATCAAAAGCATTACAATAGGGGAGAAAATGTTACATAAAAATGTTGCAATAAATCGACTTTGCAACACTTTTAACTAAAATATGTTACAAAATTGTGTTGTAATAGTCTATTGCAACATCATAAAAGTGTCACTAAACATGACAAAAGTGTTGCACTAAAGGGGATATTGTAATACTTTAAAAATGTTGCAATAAGTAGGTAAAACGTTGCTATAGGGGTCTATTGCAACGGCAGCAGATGCAACGCTGAATTTTGGCAAACACGTTGCAAAAACCTCTATTGTAACACATTTGGGGTCTAATATGACACTTTTTTGGCGTTGCAATAGCCCATATTTGGTGTAGTGAAATAGAGATCCTATGGTTGGATTTAGGTTTCGGAGAAGTTGTTTACGAATGGACACTTTCCGGTTTGGCAGAATAAATGTTGATGATGAAAGAGTTAAGGAATCCCAGTAGTGGCCTTAGCTGATTCCGTGGAAGGAATCCTTTTAAAAAGGGTAGACTGTAATAACCCGGATTTTTCAAGAAATGATTTATTGCTATTTCAATAATAGTAATGTTTTTCCTAAAATGAGGAGGATTTTTTTTTTATTTTTTTATTTAATTATTTTTGGTTAAGTGGAACCCGGACCCTTTTTAAAATTTTATGGACCGAGTAGATATCTCGAGTCAATAAATTATTTGGATAAAGATTTAATTTTGGAGTGTGGAATTATTCAGTAGAGATTTTATTTTAAATTATTGAATAAGTTGGATATTTTAAAATCCTTAGAAAATGATTATTTTAATTATTTGAGGATTTGTAGAAATTGCTCGATTAATATATAAAATTGAGAATTCGAGGTTTTACAAAAATAATAATATTTGTGGTATTTTATAAAGCCCTGTAAATTGTAATTTATGAATCAGAATTATTATTTTTATGAATTGTTTTTATAAATTATTAATAAATTGTAAAATGCATATCAATTCAGAAAAATTAGATTTAATTCTAATTCTTTTTCCAAAAGTCTTTAAAAATAATCTAGTATTTAATTATGCTGGAATTATTATTTTTACCGATCGAGATTTTTAATTCAAAAATTATTATTTTACCCGAGATATGTTTTGCGGGTTTAAAATTAGAAATGCAGTGTTTAAATAGTATTGGGCCAAAGGCCCATTAGGTTTTAACACAAAAACACACAGCACACCACAATTATACACACAAATACATACATACACACACAAAAAAATGCACAGCCGCACAAAAAAAAAAGGAATCGGGGGAGGGGGGAGAGAAACGGCGGGGAGAGAGATTCGCGGGGAGAGAAAGAGAGAAGAAAGGGAGGGAAAGAACTGCGGGGAAGAAGAAGAGGAGATGGGGGGGCTGTGCTGAGGTGCTGCGCGTGGTGGAGCTGCAGCATCATGGAGGAGTGGCGCGGTCTGACCGGCGGCGAGGGCCTGCTGTGGCGGTGATGGTGGTCAAGTAGAACGAGGGGGAAGGCAGGTAGGGAGAGAGAGAGAGAGAGAGAGAGAGAGAGAGAGAGAGGAGAGATGAGAGATTTTGGGGGAGACTTTTTTGGTGGTTTGACTTTCGGATCGGAATCGAAATGGTATACCTTTCGAATTTAATTTTGATTATTTAATTATCGTAAATTTTGTTATAATTTAATTGTTGTAATTTAAATAGTTTTAAATTATGATAACAATGTTGTAATTAAATTAGAGATGAATTGCTATATATTGTTTAATTGTAGTAATTTAATTAGATTAAATTGTGAGTTTAATGTGTAATTGTCATAGTTAGATCGATATTGTAAATTTTGAATATTGTGAATTTTCGAGATTCAATTCGAAAAGTGTGTTGGTAATTATAATCGTAAGTTTAATTACGAGTCCGATTAAATGTTCGAGTTAATAATTGTTAATTGTTAAATTGTTAGTTGCTAATTGGAATTGTGAGATAAGTTGTGGTCTCGTTAATATTCGAGTTTAATAGTCGGAGTGGATGGTAGATTTAAAGATTATTATTATTCGTTTTAAATGAATAAAGGATTAAGTGGTTATATGAAATTGCTATACTTAATTGATTAAATGATAATCGAGTTAGTCAGCAATCGAGTTTGACCATAGTATTTGATAAATGTCTTATATGCGAGAATTAGATTCAATCGAGTCGATAATTAAGGTTTATGTGACTTACTTGTAACATATGGTCATCAATAAATGTTTACGTGCTAAGTGCTATAAGTCGAGTCGTGGTGTTGTGCTAGAAAATAATTAAATTTGAATCGCAAGCGCACAATTCGTTTCGCTGTAAAATTTATGATTCGTTCCTCGGAGACTAATATTTTCGCAATCCTTTATTTTCAACTTAATCGAATTAGAACAAGTGGATTTTTGATGATTTTGATTCTACCCTAATTAATTACTAAATGAATTTCTATTTTAAACTAATTAAAACTAAATTATTCTAAGAACTCTAAATTATTCTTAAATTGATATAAAAATTAAAACTAGATTTATTCTAAAAAGTAAAACTCACAAAAACTAAAAAAAAAAAACACAAATCCAAAAAAACTCGGACAAAATTACTTGACATTGTTTTTTTTTTAGGAACCTAAACATCGATATAGGTAGCACTGGCCCAATTGAAGATAATGTAACCAGAAGAATGTCTCAAATTTACCATAGCCTTGTATTGGTTATACAAATGATCCAGGCCATGAAACAACCTAATGTCCTCACGTTTCATATACTGTACCAAACAAGATCACATGCGATTTTCCATATGTACTATCTCCAACAAAAACTTTCATTGACATTATTATTTACTTCTAATCAACAAGACGCAGGAATCGAAATTTGAAAATGAACAAAGCTCAGAAACTAAAAAAAATTAGCAAGATCTCGAACAAGAAAACTCGGCAATTTACAGTAACTCAAAATTCAAAAGAGACACAACACTTCAAAACGGGAATTCGAAATTAGCAACGAACGGATAATTACAAAACTCAAACAACCATGACTCATTCCAAGACTCAGCGCAATCCACACAATCTACGAAAACTAAGAATTTACAACAGCCAATCAATGAAAACAGACGAACAACATAGGACAGACATTATAACAGACAGTAACTCAGCATCTCAATCGACTCAACCACAAAGAAAAAAAACACAGAACAAGCTATGCACATAATTCGGGAAGAAAAAAAAAAAAAAAAAGGCGGTTGGATTGAAAAGAAGAGGAGGGGTGTGGTGATTACAGTGAAGAAGTAAAAGATGTGAAAAGGAAAGGGTTTGTAATTAAAAGGAGAAGAAAGGATTGTGAGAAGCTGGGGTCGTGGATTTGTCTTGAGAGGAAAACTATGGAGTTGATTTATCAGCTGTAAAAACAGGGAAGTAAAGAACTTTTGCTTCGAAATTAACAACTAAAACGAAACAGAAAATAAAATCTGGAAATTTAAAATAATATTTTTTTGTTTTTTTTTTTTTTGAAAATTAAATATGAAAATAAAATTTTAACTACAAAATTTAAATTATACTAAAACAATGATTTGGATTTAAATGACCCACAATAAAATTGAGATTTTTAAAGGGGCTAAATTACGAATTAAAACTACGAACAAGAAAATAAAGTTTCGTTAATTTCAACCCATAGTGGTTAGCTTTCGCTACTTTGTCCACTACTTGGATTTACGAAAATAACGAGACAAGGGAACAATAACGAAAGAGCAAGACAAGAAGTAAATAAAATAAAAATTGCATTAATTATAATATGAGTGTTTACAAGATTTGAAACTAAGGAAAATACAAGAAAATAAACCTAAAATCTAAGTTACTCAATACAAGGGGGTTGAAGGGGTATTTATAGGATGGGAATTAGGGTTAAGGGGGGTGTTGGGTAAATCCCCACCATACATTTGGGTTGTGTGGTGGTGAAATCCTAGCCATCTATTTGATTCCTTCCCCCTTAAGCTTTGAAGAGTTGATCTTGGCCATACACTTAGCTAATGTGTTGGGATGATCTCCACCTTCCACTTGTCTTGAAATATTCCTTTTTGCTCCAAGCTCCTAATTCTTTTCCTTCTTTCATTTTTGGTCCTTTTTCTTCCTCCTTTTCCCTTCCTTGCACTTTATTTATTTATTTTGTCATTTCTTTATTTATTTACGATTTACCTGAAATGTAACAAAATAAATTATTAAAACATGAGTTCAAGCAATAAATAGGTAAATAAAATATGCAAAAATATGCACTTATCAAATGCCCCCATACCTATCTTTTGCTCGTCCTCGAGTAAAAACAAAAAGAAAATCTAGATAAAAAGTCCTATACTCCTTTTCGTAGGTGTGACGGTTGCATTTGGCATATGCAACAAGCCCTTTAAACCCCTAGGCAGCCCTAGTGGACGAGTGAGGTCTCGTGAGGGCCTATAGTGAATGTACCCACAAAATCCATCTAGCTTATATAAAAGATCACATGGCAATGCACACCACACATACATGTCCTCTCATGATACATCAACTTAAGAATCAAAATGAAGTTGCAAAGTCTTGGTGTGGAAAGTGCAAGGATTCACATAGTCTACTCAAAGAACCATGCAAGAGTGATTATAAGTTCATGTCAAGTGCAAAAATCATTGGTAACCATGCTAAGTTTACAAGGGCACACCTTAGAGTCAAAACTTGAGATCTCATATGCAAAACAAGCAATACCTCACATTTCACTCACAAAAGAATATTCACTCAAGAACAAGGGTAAGTGTATCACTCAATTCCAACATAATCAAATGCATGCTTGACACTTGGTATCATTCCAACTTGAATCACAATATACATTAATAATGACAATCTAAAGGTCTTTATTAGGGTTGTAATGGGGCTAGGGACAAGGTATGTCAAGAAAGGCCAAAATAAGGTGAAGTGTCAAAAGCTAGTAGTAACCTTGAATATCATGCACAACACCAAACTTCCTCCCCACACAATTTATTTTCATTTTCAAAAAGCCTTGAATAGTCGAATGAAGGAGGATTACAAAAACATAAGTATGCTCTCATATGTAAATTTTTTTCATTTTCTTTTTTTTTTTTTTTTTTTTTCTTTTTTTTCTTTTTTTCTTTTTTTTTTTCTTTTTTTTTTTTTTTCTTTTTTCCTTTTTTTTTTTTTCTTTTTTTTCTTTTTTTCTTTTTTTCTCTTTTTTCTTTTTTTTTTTTTTCTTTTTTCCTTTTTTTTTTTCTTTTTTCCTTTTTTTTTTATATATATAAAGGAAAATGATAAATGCAACAATAATCCTCCTTTAGTTTTAATTTTGAAAATCGACTATCAAGGTAACAACGAATATTTTCCACAAAAGTTATGAACAAAAGTAAACCCTATTTCACACACCTTATTGCTCCCTTAAGTTCCTACTAGCCTTTGACAAAATGGGATCAAGAATACGTAAGGCCAAACAAGAAAAAGGTCTTAGGCGAGTAATGTGGTGTGTCACCGAAAGAAAATGATTAGGCTCAAAGGGGTAACTAATTGATCATATAAGCATGGTGTGGATAATTTGGGAAATATAGGTTATTCCTAAGTGCCTTTATCATTTTATCATCAATCAATGTCATGTATTTCAAGAAGGAACTCAAACAAGTGCTAGCAATGCAAATGACAAGTGGACACTCAAGCAAAAGAATATAAATGCAAAAGATGTGCATATAGGCTCAAAATCTCACTTGGTGTGGTAAAACATAATCAATCTCAAGAAATATTATCCTCAATGCACCTACTTGTACTCAAAGCATGAAGACCAAATCATCTTACACCTAATCATGTCCTTCTAATTTCGTGCACAATTCAAATAAGTCTACTAGCTTCACCTTGCTAGTGTAAGTGTGTGAACAAGAACTTTAGCAAATCACTTCTCAAACAAAAGCTAATGGATCATAAGATTATCATAGCATGCAAGGGTGCATCAAGCAACTAGCAATCAATTAACAAGACTAGAATACGAAAAGAACTCTTTTTGATTTTTTGATTTTTTTATTTTTTTTGGTTTTTTTTTTTATTTTTATATTTACACTAAAAACCCTCCCCCATACCTAAATCATGCATTGTCCTCAATGTATGCAAATGCAAGAGAAATGAGTAAATGAGAATGAGGAGATAATACCTGACAAGAGATAAAGGAGAGGATTTACCTACTGAAAGAAACTTACATGAATCACGGGTCGATGAGGTGGGTGACCTCATCCTCGGGATCAAATGGCAGCTCTAAAAATGGTTTGAGTCTTTGTCCATTAACTTTAAATACATCACCATTTTTAGGATTTTCAATTTCAACAGCACCGTGAGGAAAAACGGTCCTAACAATGTAAGGACCTTCCCACCTAGATCTCAATTTCCCGGGGAATAAATGAAGCCTAGAATTGTACAAAAGAACTTTTTGACCCGGAGAAAAAGATTTTCTCAAAATGGATTTATCATGAAAAAGTTTTGTTCTTTCTTTATAGATTTTAGCATTTTCATAGGCCTCATTTCTTAATTCCTCTAGTTCTGACAATTGCAACTTCCTATGACTACCGGCGGTTGGTAAGTCAAAGTTCAAATCTCTTATGGCCCACAAGGCCCTATGCTCTAGTTCAACGGGCAAGTGACAGGCTTTGCCAAACACAATTCTGTAAGGGGACATGCCCAAAACAGTCTTAAAAGCGGTTCGATAGGCCCATAAGGCATCAATCAGTTTGATGGACCAATCCTTCCTATTCGAGTTGACAGTCTTTTCTAAGATTTGTTTGATTTGCCTATTCGAGACTTCAACTTGACCACTAGTTTGAGGATGATAAGGGGTAGCCAACCTATGAGTAATTGAGTACTTTTTCAAAAGGGACTCAAATTGACGATTCTTAAAGTGCGTACCTTGGTCACTAATGATAGCCCTAGGTGTGCCAAATCGAGAAAAGATATTCTCTTTTAAGAATTTAAGAACGACTTTGTTATCATTGGACTTAGTCGGTATGGCTTCTACCCACTTAGACACATAATCAACCGCTAAGAGAATGTAGAGGTTGCCGAAAGAGCTAGGAAAGGGACCCATAAAGTCTATGCCCCACACATCGAAAATCTCAATGATTAAGATGGGACTCATTGGCATCATATTTCTTCTAGTGATCTTTCCTAAGTGTTGACACCTACTACAAGCGGCACAGAATTCTGCAGCATCCTTGAACAAACTAGGCCAATAAAAACCGCTTTGGAGGATTTTAGCTGCTGTTTTCTTAGCACTAAAATGACCTCCACAAGCTTGATCATGACAAAAGGAAAGGATACTTCGAAACTCATGGTTTGGAACGCACCTTCGAATGATTTGATCGGGACAATATTTAAAAAGATACGGGTCGTCCCAAAAGAAGTGTTTGACTTGAGAGAAAAATTTCGATTTATCTTGTGTGGACCAATGAGAGGGAATGTCGCCGGTAGCAAGGTAATTGACAATGTCGGCGAACCAAGGAGGAGTAGAGATAGAAAAGAGATGTTCGTCGGGAAAAGATTCATTTAAAGGCAAGTCAGTGGTGGACTCCACTACTAAGCGAGAAAGGTGATCGGCAACGACATTTTCGGACCCCTTCTTATCCCTAATTTCTAGGTCAAACTCTTGGAGCAACAAGATCCACCTAATCAATCGGGCCTTAGAGTCTTTCTTAGAGAAGAGATATCGAAGGGCGGAATGATCGGTGTAAACAATGATTTTCGAACCAATAAGATACGACCTAAACTTCTCGAGGGCAAAAACTACGGCTAGAAGCTCCTTCTCGGTGGTTGAATAATTGAGTTGCGCATCGTTCAAGGTCTTACTAGCGTAGTATATGACATGAGGTATCTTATTGATTCGTTGTCCTAAAACCGCTCCTAATGCGTAATCAGATGCATCACACATTAACTCGAAAGGTTGACTCCAATCGGGGGACTTGATAATCGGGGCCGAGGTCAACTCTTTCTTAAGGTGTTCAAAAGATTGTAAACAATCTTTATTGAACTCGAATTTGACATCTTTTCCAAGAAGGGTGGTCAAGGGTCTAGCCTTTTTGCTAAAATCTTTAATGAAACGTCTATAAAAACCCGCATGTCCTAAAAAGGAACGAATTCCTTTGACCGATGTTGGTGGGGGTAGATTGGCAATGAGGTCAACTTTGGATTTATCTACTTCGATCCCCTTTTCAGAAATTCTATGACCAAGAACGATTCCTTCTTTAACCATGAAATGACATTTTTCCCAATTAAGAACGAGGTTGGTTTCTTTACATCTTTTTAAGACTAACTCAAGATGGTTTAGGCATTGATGAAAAGACGAACCAAAAATGGAGAAGTCATCTATGAAAATCTCTAGGAATTCACCTACCATGTCAGAAAAGATGCTCATCATGCACCTTTGGAAGGTGGCCGGGGCAGTGGTTAGACCGAAAGCTAAGCGACGATAAGCAAAGGTTCCAAAGGGACATGTGAAAGTGGTTTTTTCTTGGTCTTCGGGAGCTATAGGAATTTGAAAATAACCGGAATAACCATCTAGAAAGCAATAGTAGGCATGACCAGCTAACCTCTCTAACATTTGATCTATGAATGGCAAAGGAAAGTGGTCTTTTCGAGTGGCTTCGTTGAGTTTCCTATAGTCTATGCACACCCTCCAACCGGATTGGACACGAGTAGGAACTTGCTCATTGTTCTCGTTAGTCACCACGGTAATACCCGACTTTTTAGGTACTACCTGAATCGGGCTAACCCAAGAGCTATCAGAAATGGGATAAATGATTCCATTATCGAGACACTTAAGAATTTCCTTCCTAACAACTTCCATCATGGTAGGGTTCAACCGCCTTTGTGGCTCACGAACTGGTTTGGCATCATCAACTAAGTGAATCCGATGTTGGACAATGGCCGGACTAATTCCTTTAATATCCGAGATACTCCAACCTATGGCTTCCTTATGATCTCTAAGCACATTCACAAGCTCATCCTCTTGTGACTTGGTCAAATTAGAGGCAATGATAACGGGAAGAGACTCGTTAGGACCTAAAAAGGCGTACTTAAGAGTGTCGGGAAGAGGTTTGAGTTCTAAATCGGGCGGCTTTGACTCAACGGGTTCACTAGTTTCGAAAAGTGGCAAAGGAGGTGGTTCACATGCTTGGTTATTTGTAGGAATGGTGGAATCTAACATTGCATTGACCTCATTTGTATATTCAGAATCATCCCAATCTTGACCAAAGTGTTTTAAACAAAAATCAAGAGCATCATTAGGGTTGATGAATTCTTGATCAACTATATCATCAATTAAATTGACATCCATAGGTTGATCATAGAGATCATCGGGTTGTTTCCCTATGTGAAAAATATTGAGGTCAATGGTCATGTTTCCAAATGTTAGTTTCATTAATCCATTTCTACAATTAATCAAAGCATTGGAGGTGGCTAGAAATGGCCTTCCTAGAATGATAGGAATCTGATTCTTAGGGTTCTTGACCGGTTCGGTTTCTAGGACGACAAAATCAACGGGAAAGAAAAAGTCACCTACTTTAATTAGCACGTCTTCAATAATCCCCTTAGGAACCTTGACAGAACGATCTGCTAATTGAAGTGTAACATTTGTTCTTTGAAGCTCTCCTAAACCTAGGGCTTGATAGACCGAAAATGGAAGCAAGTTCACACTAGCGCCTAAGTCGAGTAATGCCTTGTCCACGAAGGTATTGCCTATGACACATGAAATTGTAGGACAACCGGGGTCCTTATATTTCACGGGAATCTGGTTCGAAAGAATTGAGCTCACTTGGGATGTCAAGAAGGCTTTCTTAGGGACGTGAGTAGTTCGCTTATGTGTGCACAAATCTTTTAGACATTTCGCATACGAAGGAATTTGTTGGATCGCGTCTAAAAGAGGGATGTTGACTTTGACTTGCTTAAAAACTTCTAAGATCTTGTCCATTTGGGCTGTTTGTTTAGGAGAAATGAGTCGTTGAGGGTAAGGAGCTTTTGGCTTAAAGACTCGTTCATTGGGTTCTTCGGGGACGGGTTTTGTCCCACTCGTTGATCCTTGTTCCTTAGAACTCTCGGGTTCAAGATTAGCGTTTGGTTCAGAATTCGATTCGTCTTCTTCGGGAGACTTGTCACCGACATGATTTTCAACTTGCTTACCGGACCTTAAGGAAATGACCGCGTTCACATTATGAGGAGGTCTTTGATTGATTGGAAATTTAGGGTTTACCTCGGTTTGACTTGGAAGTTTGTTCTTCTCTCGTTCACAAATGGCGTTGGCTAATTGGCTCACTTGAACCTCTAACTTCGAGATGGCTTGAGTACTAGCATTTAAAATTTGCCTATCTTGCGTCATGGTTTGCATGAAGGTCTGTTGAGATTGAGCCAAATTAGTTGTTGATTTTAGGAGCGCATCGAGAGTCTTTTCCAAGGAGTTAATTCTCTTATCCGACTCATGAAAGCCGGGTGGGTGGGCGGGTGCTTGATTTTGATAAGGAATGTGATTTTGAGTCGTGTTTGAGAAAGGAACTTGGTTCAGATAGTTCGGCTTTTGAAAAGATGGTGGAGGTTGGAAATTTTGGCCTTGGTTCCAAGAGAAATTAGGGTGGTTCTTCCACCCGGGATTGTAAGTTGGTGCGAACGGGTCATTCCGAGGTCTCGGTTGGAACATTGCGTTCACTTGCTCAAAATCGGGACAAGGTTGAGACTCAAAGTTCGAGGAATTAAAATTTGGGTACATAGACATGGGTGGGGGACTACTATGAGTTTCTAGAGCTTCGAGTCTCCTAGTAAGGGTGGCTAGCTTGGCATCGGTTGCAATATTGTTTCCAATTGAATGTAGACCCCTAGAAGAACTAGATGACTCGTTGGACTTGTGAGGTTCCCTAGTAGACTCCCACAACATTGTCTTCTCGGCTAATTCCTCGAAAAACTCCCACCCTTCGTCTTCATTTTTCTCCATAAATTTTCCTTGGCACATAGACTCTAACAACGCGGTTGTTGGACTATCTAAGGCCTCATAAACAATCTTGCAAAGCCTCCATTTTTCTATTCCGTGATGGGGGCATTGTGATAAGAGATTTTTAAAACGATCAAAATATTTCCAAAAAGACTCATTTTCCTTCTGATGAAATTGATTTATTTCATTTGTAATCCTTGTAGTCTTATGGTTTGGAAAATATTTTTTAAGAAAAATTATCACAAATCCCTCCCACGTTGAAATAGAATTAACGGGTAGACTATACAACCATTTTTTGGCATTTTCTTTCAAGGCGAAGTTGATAAGTCTAAGCCTAATGGAGTCTTCGGTCAATTGTTGGAGTTTTTGTAGAGCACAAACCTCCTCGAATTCATGAAGGAAAATATACGGATCCTCACCATCACTCCCGGTAAACTTAGGTAGCATACTAATGTGGTGAGCTTTGATCTCGAAATTATTACCATTTACGGGAGGAAGAGTGATGCACGAAGGTTGAGCGGAACGGGTGGGGTAGCAACGGTCCTTAAGAGACAAGGCCATGTTTACTAATGGTTCGGAATTATCTATAGACTCGGAATCAGAAGAGGAAGAACTCTCAAACGATCTCACTAGTCTAGAAGAATTATCCCTAATCCAAATAGTTCGCATAAACCATGTAAGGAAACACGTAGCAAATAAGTGCGATAAATTAAAACACACAAAATGAAAGGGTGTAAAATTAAAAGAAAAATTCTAAACCTAGGGTTCCCTAATAAAATAACTAGACCTTGCTCCTAACTGTAAGGGCTACCAAAAACTAGGTAAATCAATAATTATTCGAACCGGATTGGCCAGGTAGGTGCAAGCATTGCCAAGAGGCTAAACACCAACCTAGACACCAAACCTTAATTGGCCAGGTCAGCTTTCGCTTTCCTAGACACCAAAAAGTAGGAATAATTAAAGATTACTTCGTTTCTTAAGCACCTTCCTAATTGAGCGCGAATTCCTAGGGGCCAAGTCTAATTAATTTTATTAAAAGGCTAGGGAATGCAAAATGAGGAATTAAATGGTTTTTGGGCTAAGGAAAGAGTGATGAAATCCCTTCCCTTATCTTGTAGAGGTTTTGCCCTTAATGTTTATTTACAAAATGATGCAACAAACAAAGATATATACAAAAATTATAGACAAATATGGATGCTTTAAACTACGTGTTCTAACTAAAGAAAAGAAAGAATTTAACGTACCTTGGGGTCCTCCAGCGATCACCACAGTTATAGGTACGAAAAATTAAAAACAAGAAAATAAAAATCTAGATGATGTGCCCTAAGTGATTAAATGCATGATGCAACAATTATGTATTTACAACTAATTTTTTTGGATTTTTAATTTTTAATTTTTTTTTTTGTGATTTTTGAATTTTTGAATTTTTTTGTACTTTTCTAAAATAACAAAGGGCGAAAAGAGTGAGATACGGTTACCGAAGCTTGCTTTCCATGAATTCCAATTTTTCCACGCTTCGTTGAGAAGAGTTCCGAAATCTCAAGCTTTCCTAAAAAGAACGAAATAAAAAATTAAGACAAGAAATAAAACTAACTCGAAAAATTAAAAATTAAGGCGCGAATAATAATTAGTCCCCGGCAGCGGCGCCAAAAACTTGTTGTGCTAGAAAATAATTAAATTTGAATCGCAAGCGCACAATTCGTTTCGCTGTAAAATTTATGATTCGTTCCTCGGAGACTAATATTTTCGCAATCCTTTATTTTCAACTTAATCGAATTAGAACAAGTGGATTTTTGATGATTTTGATTCTACCCTAATTAATTACTAAATGAATTTCTATTTTAAACTAATTAAAACTAAATTATTCTAAGAACTCTAAATTATTCTTAAATTGATATAAAAATTAAAACTAGATTTATTCTAAAAAGTAAAACTCACAAAAACTAAAAAAAAAAAACACAAATCCAAAAAAACTCGGACAAAATTACTTGACATTGTTTTTTTTTTAGGAACCTAAACATCGATATAGGTAGCACTGGCCCAATTGAAGATAATGTAACCAGAAGAATGTCTCAAATTTACCATAGCCTTGTATTGGTTATACAAATGATCCAGGCCATGAAACAACCTAATGTCCTCACGTTTCATATACTGTACCAAACAAGATCACATGCGATTTTCCATATGTACTATCTCCAACAAAAACTTTCATTGACATTATTATTTACTTCTAATCAACAAGACGCAGGAATCGAAATTTGAAAATGAACAAAGCTCAGAAACTAAAAAAAATTAGCAAGATCTCGAACAAGAAAACTCGGCAATTTACAGTAACTCAAAATTCAAAAGAGACACAACACTTCAAAACGGGAATTCGAAATTAGCAACGAACGGATAATTACAAAACTCAAACAACCATGACTCATTCCAAGACTCAGCGCAATCCACACAATCTACGAAAACTAAGAATTTACAACAGCCAATCAATGAAAACAGACGAACAACATAGGACAGACATTATAACAGACAGTAACTCAGCATCTCAATCGACTCAACCACAAAGAAAAAAAACACAGAACAAGCTATGCACATAATTCGGGAAGAAAAAAAAAAAAAAAGGCGGTTGGATTGAAAAGAAGAGGAGGGGTGTGGTGATTACAGTGAAGAAGTAAAAGATGTGAAAAGGAAAGGGTTTGTAATTAAAAGGAGAAGAAAGGATTGTGAGAAGCTGGGGTCGTGGATTTGTCTTGAGAGGAAAACTATGGAGTTGATTTATCAGCTGTAAAAACAGGGAAGTAAAGAACTTTTGCTTCGAAATTAACAACTAAAACGAAACAGAAAATAAAATCTGGAAATTTAAAATAATATTTTTTGTTTTTTTTTTTTTTTGAAAATTAAATATGAAAATAAAATTTTAACTACAAAATTTAAATTATACTAAAACAATGATTTGGATTTAAATGACCCACAATAAAATTGAGATTTTTAAAGGGGCTAAATTACGAATTAAAACTACGAACAAGAAAATAAAGTTTCGTTAATTTCAACCCATAGTGGTTAGCTTTCGCTACTTTGTCCACTACTTGGATTTACGAAAATAACGAGACAAGGCAACAATAACGAAAGAGCAAGACAAGAAGTAAATAAAATAAAAATTGCATTAATTATAATATGAGTGTTTACAAGATTTGAAACTAAGGAAAATACAAGAAAATAAACCTAAAATCTAAGTTACTCAATACAAGGGGGTTGAAGGGGTATTTATAGGATGGGAATTAGGGTTAAGGGGGGTGTTGGGTAAATCCCCACCATACATTTGGGTTGTGTGGTGGTGAAATCCTAGCCATCTATTTGATTCCTTCCCCCTTAAGCTTTGAAGAGTTGATCTTGGCCATACACTTAGCTAATGTGTTGGGATGATCTCCACCTTCCACTTGTCTTGAAATATTCCTTTTTGCTCCAAGCTCCTAATTCTTTTCCTTCTTTCATTTTTGGTCCTTTTTCTTCCTCCTTTTCCCTTCCTTGCACTTATTTATTTATTTTGTCATTTCTTTATTTATTTACGATTTACCTGAAATGTAACAAAATAAATTATTAAAACATGAGTTCAAGCAATAAATAGGTAAATAAAATATGCAAAAATATGCACTTATCAAATGCCCCCATACCTATCTTTTGCTCGTCCTCGAGTAAAAACAAAAAGAAAATCTAGATAAAAAGTCCTATACTCCTTTTCGTAGGTGTGACGGTTGCATTTGGCATATGCAACAAGCCCTTTAAACCCCTAGGCAGCCCTAGTGGACGAGTGAGGTCTCGTGAGGGCCTATAGTGAATGTACCCACAAAATCCATCTAGCTTATATAAAAGATCACATGGCAATGCACACCACACATACATGTCCTCTCATGATACATCAACTTAAGAATCAAAATGAAGTTGCAAAGTCTTGGTGTGGAAAGTGCAAGGATTCACATAGTCTACTCAAAGAACCATGCAAGAGTGATTATAAGTTCATGTCAAGTGCAAAAATCATTGGTAACCATGCTAAGTTTACAAGGGCACACCTTAGAGTCAAAACTTGAGATCTCATATGCACTTATCACGTGGTATTTGACGGCCTTACTAATTATGAATGTTATATTATAAATGTTAGAATTTTATAATAATTAGAACTGTGCTAGGGGTTATGAGAAGATCACAAGTTTTTAAATGTCAATATTTAAAGGACTTGTGTAATTCTTTTCGACTAATCCCTAGGGCTTACGAATATCCACGATTAGCTATCACGGGTATAATTAATATACTTGAGTGGTGTGATCATCGATATAGCGTAAGTAATAGTTAGTGCTAGGGGTTGTTCCCTAGGGCTTACGAACATCAATGATTGATTGTCACGTGTATCATTAACATACGTGAGAAATACGATCATTGGTGTAGCGTAAGTAGTAGTGTAATATAAATCATTATGTGCTATGTGCCGCATGTCAGGGTTGATTTGAGGATTAATTGTTGTCTCGAGGACTTATGTGCTAAGTTAAGTATTAAAAATGGTATTGAGGATCAATGACGCTTTGAGGATTAATTATATATTAAATTGGTTTAAGTCTATTAAATGGATATAAATGTGTTATGTGCATTAAGTGGTATTAGAATAGTTAACTATGGGGAAGACGCCTATAGTTTTTCTTTAAGTGACTTAGTAGTAACTCTGAGTCGGGACTACTCGAGATACGAGGGAGGACTGACACGTAATCGTAACCATTTCAGTACTATTAGGGCGTAATCAAATTGGAGCGACGTGCATCCAAAAAGGAAGATCGAGACGTCAGGTAAGGTCCATGGAATTGCTTGGACGAGGTGCGAAGGATTTGTCCGTGGTTTCTATTTTCTGCTAAGGACCAGAGGCAAGTTTACTATGCATACTCTATTGTTCAGAGTATATTTATTTTAAATATATGAAATGTGTTAAATAAGTTTTCAATCCGTAATCGCGAGTTTTCCAACCTTGTACTTCTTCTTCCAAATCATTGTATTCCTGGCTTTGCCAACAATATTAAATTCTGCTCGTGTAATAACCAAAACCCCATGGCTTATAATACTGTTGGCGGGCAGTGATATTTTTACGGCTCTATATCTTGATTTATACGGTATATATATATATATCTATAAACTTTTCGTACTATGGTAGAGAACTATATGTTATGTGGTATGTATTTATGTATCGGAATAAGAGAGGCTCAGAGGGTGGAGCATTTATTGAGTTTTAGAACTTAGCCACGTGTCGGGGCTATTTTGTATTGTATGTTTTCGAAAACCCGGGCAAAGCTTTTAAAAAGAATTTCGCAATAACTAACCTAAAGGAAACATCACCAATAAACCAGTGTTTATTTAATTAATAGATGCTTCTGAAAGCATTCACTAATTAAATAAACCTCATTCGCCTAATTAAATTTATTTAATTAGATGAATATCGTTTTCAAAACGCTTTCTTAAAATCACTTTGTCCCGGAGAAATAATAAAATAATTTAATGGAGTGATTCTATCTAGTATATTATCTAACGGAGATAGATTATTTTCAATACGGATTAAAGATATTCCAACGGTTATAAATTGGTTATTTTCAGCTTAAAACAGCTAGATTCATATCGATATATGTTATTTGAATGATTATTTAAATTGATGAATATTAATTATAATATTCATTAACAAAAAGGGAGAAAGAGAAAAAGGATTTTCGGGCTTATTAGTTATTTCTTACTGACTGAGAGTCAGTAGTAGTTATTTGATAAATTGGCTAAAGTTTGGAGACTGCCGGAGACATTGTGTCTTGATTTTTATTAAGAAACATTCCAAGAGTTGTATTTGGGTGTTTTGAGGTTATTAAATATTTCGGTATTAATAGTAAATATTATTTGAATATTATTTAATAAATGAATATTATTTTGAGTATTCTTTTAAAAAGGGGATTATTGATTATTTATTAATTGTTACATATTAGTCAAATATTTATTAAATACTTTGAGTGTTTGGAAGATTATAAAACACTATTCAAAAGATGTCTACGGACTTTCATACTCATTTAAAATATTATATTTTGATTCTATCTAGGTAAGTTACTTTTCAAGAATTTATATATATATGGAATTACCCTGTTGTGTTACAAGCTTTATGCGTACCATTTTCCATATTTGAACACAAAACCCTGTGTCGGGATTGATATTGGTATAAGTGTATACCTATACTCGCACTCTTTCGAACTCAAAATATTTTCGAAAACCCCTGGTCTGATTTTACTTCCTTGCACATTTTTCAAGAATCATCGGTCGACTGATGTCGAACCTCAACTACTCAGTTTTTAATCAAAATAAAGTTTTTAAAGGAAAAAGAAAAGGGACTCTGGCAGGTGTGGGAATCGTTGACGAACGATTCCCGGGATGTGTAAGCGGCCGTGAGCCAGGCGGTCCATCAATTATTATTCCGGCCCAGGTGTTGCCGAAGGATGATTACGGATGTAGTTTTCATAGAGGGTGATTACGGATGTAGTTTTCACCCGAGGATAGTTACAGATGTAGTTTCTATCCTTCTACCGGTAGAGAAGACCCGCGGATTATTGGACTTGGATGTGGCGACTGATCATCGTCAATCCTTGTCAGGTTTTTATGTTTTCTTTAAGTCCCATCCTCCACTTTGGAAAAATACTCAAACACTGCTTCTTGGGCCTAAGTGCCAAGTTGCCGATAGTGTTGTTTTCAATTATTAAATATGATGATGAATTCATGCAGTATCTAGAACTGCAAGAATATTCTAACAATAATGGCACGTGTTTGTGCACTTTGCAATTACTCAAAAGATGAAAGATGGTTCATCGGTTATTGATGTCAAGTCTCGAATGTTTTGCTTCAAGAGCTTTGACTCGCTTCCTATCAGTTATTTCTGAGTTTAGATTTATCAAGTGGTTGAAGAACTTATACCCGGTACATGATGTTGACCTGTAAGGTGTTTGATGGAAATGACATACTTATATGTATATACTTTCAGAGTTGAGAAATACTAAAAATGAAACCTTCTAATGGTTTGGTTTGTATACGATGATAAACAACTGTCTTAGCGGCATATTGAACTGCGTATTTTGAAAAGCTTTCTAAAAGGTTAGCAATAATGTAGTGTATACTATTTCGCTAAGATATGAGGATTGCTATGGTTATTATAAACTTATCTGTTCATTGGATGTTGCGTTAAACGTCATATTTTTCTTATTGAAGTTTCATAGTGATAAATGTTTCGGAAATGATGTTAAGTATTGTTGGATTTTAAAACCCCTGTGTATATTGGTTTATATATTGTTAAACTCTATTAATACTTGCTGGGCAATTCTTTCGCTCATACTTGTTTGTTTTAAATATTAACCTTTCAGAGAAAGGTAGGCGGATGATGCTTATATGCATAGCTCGGAAGAAGCAGGTAGTATGCCCTGATGAAGACGATATGATCCAGAAAATCTATAGCTGGAGTAAGTTATATGTAATCATATTGATATGTAATAATTATATTACTTTGTACAGGATAACACTAGTTGCTGGTGTACTACTCATCAAAGCTATACTAGTAGTATAAGATTTGTAATACACGATGTGATGAAATTGAATGGCTGTAATGAATCGAGTAATGTAAGGATTTTAGTTCTTGTTTCTAGCCCTATGACCCAAAAGATGCTTGGTAGTTGGGGTCTCAATTATTGTATTTCTGTTAGTAACTGACTACAAATGGTTTAATATTGATAAACAGGTGATTTGTTACTGAGGATTTCCGCGTGACGACCAAATCCCTGACCCCGGATTTGGGGTGTTACACCTACCCTGAAATCCAAAATTTCCATAATTTGCTCATTTCTCATCCGTTTTCTCTTCCGATTCTTTTGTCACTTCCCGTTCTTCAATTCCTTTGAGTCATGAACCTTCACGGCAGCCTAGGGAAAGACTTCATTCCTCATTCCTATGCTCGAATTCAACTCTAAAATTGACGAAAACATCAACCCTAATCGATATTTCATGCAAACCTTCACATTTAAGCAAAACACATCAAAAATACCACAAACTTGAGTCCAAGTACACCAATTTAAGCCGATATGGAATGTTCCAAGTTGATATAAAATCCACTTATCAAATCTTGAGAAAATATAAGTTAAAGTGAACCCTTGATCCTTGACGTTGAACGATACCCTTACTTATTCTAAATTACAAACGACACAAAAAGCGTTTAAATTGAGTCACATCAAGGATCTCAGCACAGCGCACCAATTTTTTTGCCAAGTCAAGCTCAAAAGTCACAGCATCACATGATGTCCAATCAGTTCCCAGATGTCCCATATCAAACTCAAACACAACAGCAATCACAAATGATGTCTCAAATGCAGTGTCGTGGCATGCAGCAAAAGCTTCAAACACTTCAGCAGAAGCAGGTTTTGCAACCCCAGAGAGCCATGGCGGAGGCATTGTCAAGTACGTACTTCTAGCCTTGTGATTTTCACAGAAAGACTCTAATCTCTAATGTTATTTCCCAGTTAAGAACCACGAGATTGTAGAAGGGGGGTTGAATGCAATCTCAACTAAATTCTTTCGAACTGGTAAGGTCTAAAATAGATTGTTATAAGAACACTAAGAAAACAAGATAAACAAACTATCTAAGACACATACAACACGAGATATAAAATATCTCAGGTAGGTTAGCTTGGTTGCTTAGTCCACCTGATGGTTGTATTTGAAGATAATTCTCTGCGTAAGAATACACTGCTGCGGGTTACAATGTTTTAGTGTTTACAAGAAAACCTAAAGCTATCAGCCTTGTGATGAGTGTTTTCTTCTCTACTAAAACTATGCTGCTCATACAGCTTATTTAAATTATATGAAGACAAGTAAAACTACGTTAAATGTGATGATACATTTCTGGTATAACTTGTCACACACACATGCTCGAAGTGGTAGCCATTTCTGGAATTATCTTGAAAGTCTTCTCTCCTTGATTTGGACAATCCCAGCATGCTTCAAGTCAGTGTATGTTTCTTTCTTCAAAAGTTACTAAGTTCTTGAAATGACTTAGCTTCCAAGCCCACGTGATGCTTTATACAAAAGATCTTTTTGCTTTTGGATCTTTTTCTCTGAAAGTAGCTTTAATCAAAAAGATAAACTTTTTGAAAGTCAATAAGCTTTTCTGCTTATTGAGCTGTGCTTAAACCTCCCAGATATAACGGGTGATCTTTATGCATTTATCAAGATATCCTTCGAATTCTTCAGGAGTAGTGTAATCATGTTGGAGGTTGCTTTCACTCTTATTGTTGCCCTTGGAGTCGAATAAACAGTGACTGATTTCACCTTTCACTTGGAAGAGTTTGAGCCTTTAAATATCTACAATTTGACTCCCTACTCGTAACATCCTCTATGTAATTGATCACTGCTTATAAGTCACGGGTTGAAAAGTACGTCTGGGTTTAAATCTTCATTCGATATGTTCCTTTAGAGAACTCTGGCATTATTAAGAAGCCAGGTTGAATTCTCGAATAGATGAAACTTGAGTTCTCGAATGTTGACTTCTTGAGTAGTTCTTTTATGAGTTCTCGAATGACTTCTCGAATAGCCTTTTGAATAGACTTCTCGAATAGTGATTGTAACAAACTTCTCGAACAGAACAATCTGACTTCTCGAACTAGGACTTCTCGAATAAATCCCTTTTGTTAGAGTTCTCGAATTACTTCTCGAACTCATCTTTTCTTGACTTCTCGAACGTACCTGCATGGTTATGGAAAACTCCTTCTGATTACAGATATCTAATTGTAGCATGTTATGTATTGTTACAGAAATAATTCTTAACTGTTTGCAGAGTCTCATTCACAAGATGTAGCCTTTGTTGATCTGCATTTCAGCTAGCTTCCTGATTTATTTGTCAGCTTCGTTTCCTTGATTCATTTTCTGCATTATGGTATTTGTTATCATCATCTAAAAACATATATGACCTAACAATCTCCCCCTATTCATGTCTTTGAGAAAAGGACATAAATCCAGAGAGTGATGATAACAAAAACAACTCTTTCAGATTTTTCTTTCAGTAGTACAGAAAATATTGATCAAGCTTCTTTGACACAGTTTCTGGATTATACTACTTACTCCACTTGAGTACTTAGAACTGCTCCCCCTATGTATAGCATTTATCCAGAGAGACTGTTCTGTTTCTTCACTTGCTAATTTGTCTGAAGGTATCCTTCTCCCCCATTGTTGAAACATGAGGAAACAGACTTTCTCTTGATGTTGAAGGGAAAATCTGATCGAGTCCCCAAGCTGAGTAGCTGAGTAACTTCTCCCCCTTTTTTGTTATCAGCAAGATCAGAGTAGTATTAGTAGTTCGGATGAGAACCAGAGGGATGAGAAACTAGAATCTGTATGAAAATCTTCTCTCTTTAATCTCTCTGTTTTTACATCAGGATCTCATCCTGGCTCACTTCTCATAATTCACCTTCCCTTTCTAAAGGGGTACTCAATCTCTCCTTTTGCTCTCCTGGAAGAAATAGGAGACCACTCTTGAATACAACTCACATTTTGCCCTGGAGCAACCAGGCCTCTCCTGTTTTTCACTCCCTTCCCTCAGTCCTAAAGAGAAACCATGAGATTTCACATAGATTGAAGAGAATTAGATATTATCAATGTGTTCCAAACAGAAATAGGATTTCAGTAAGTTGTTTTAGAGAAAACTTAGTGAACAAAAATTGAGTGTTAGCTTCTTCATGAAAAGAAATGAAGAATCAAGAGTGTTTGGAGTTGGTAATGAAGTGCTTCAGTTTCTAAATTAGGTGTCCATGAGTGGGACTGAATCTTCTCATTTATAGAAGATTCATCAACCTGAATTTGAGAATTAGTTAAGAGTAACTTGTGTGTGCTCCCCATGTATCAATGCAACTTGTACTAACTCCTGGCTAGATGACAAGTGTAATTGGTTGCACAACTGTATCCCTTACCCTCACTGATTGTGTTCCTGGTTGGGAACTTGATTCAATAGTTAAAGTCTGTTGAGAGACTAAAACTAGAAATGTGGATGTCCTTTTTAATCACTATGCCTTTTTGGGAAGACATAGGATGGCTAGGCTGGTTTTACACACCCTTACCCTCCTTGTTCTTGTGGGTTCTTGATGTTCACCACTTTCCTCACCCTCACTTTCCTCTTGATCACTCCCCTCAAGTTAAGATTTACAAGAATTGTCAACTACAGTTTGTTGAGAAACTGTAGAGGGGGTTTTAAAGATGGAAGACTGTGAATATATGGTGTGCTGATTGGGTAGAAAATCTTGGGGACATTCCAGCAATTCTCATTTCAGCAAAACAAGGCAAAGATTTTAGGACAATAAAGAGAGATGCTGATGAGAGAGAACTCAATACCTTGGCTAGGTGTACTGCTGTAAGAGCCTTCTCCACATGAAGGTTTATTCTCTTAAAAATGCAGGACACCATTTATCTTGATTGAAATTAACTGTATACTTGAAGTTGTCCTTAGGAAAAAGAAGCAATGTTGGTCCTGGAGTATATTGCAGAAGGGGGGGGGGTTGAATGCAATATAGATAATTTCAAATCTTTAGCTCAACAACAATGATAAGATTTTATACTATCTAGATAAGAATTGCAAACACAAGTAGTAATTCAAGATGTTCTCACAAAATAAATGTTTTATTTATTTTGTAAAGTATTGCTACAATCTCGAGAAAAATGGTTTTCTCAAGTTTCGTCTTCTTGTGAGAATCGCTTACTGATACAGAAAGAATGAGAGATGTGTCTCTATATAGACTAATCTTTCTCTAGCATCTCAGTCACATGGGTGGCGGAGCTGTTGTCGTTTTTAAGTGACAGCTCCTCACAATTTGCCCACACATGTGACCTTTACTAAAATTCTATACAAACAGAGTTATCTTTAAGCATAAGGCATTCTGGGTTCTTTCCGAAATTAGCTATAACAATTATAGTAGATGCAGACTTGTCATACTCTTGAATTGTCGAGCCTCGTCTTGTGATCTCTCAAGCTTCTGTCGTAGTCTTGCAGGTCTGTTACAATCTTTGACGAATTGTAACAAATCTGTTTCTTGAACATCTAAACTGTCACGGGGGTTTGACTGAGATAAAATCACCAAATCAAATAATTCAGTGAGACAGTAACCCTTGCCGCCAAGTTTGCTGTCAAAGGAATATTCAGTAGTTGACAGTATGAGCTCCCGCCAATGTTGCTGTCGGAACTCCAAACTTGCTGTTAAGTGTGAGAATGTTGCTGTCCCCTGCTTCAGCCAATGTTGCTGTCAAATGAAACTTGCTATCGTGACCTTGCAACATGCAGTCTTCTTATAATGTTACCATCAATGTATTGACAGTAACTTTATTATTTCTGTCGAACTAATGTATTCTCTTGAGGCTTGAACATATCAATGAACTTCTTCTAAGATACATACTTATTACATTTCAGCAATTATTCGATTAAAAGAACACACTCTGGCTGTGACAGTATGTTCTACTTAGCCTATACAAATAAACTAAGTACTAGTTAAGTTGTCTCTACGCTATCACCCATAAATCCTAACAATCTCCCCCAATTTGTTTTTATGGACAATAACAACAAATTCTCAATACAAGCATGCTGACAACTTAACTAACATAGATCATAATAGGATTCTAGAACATTTCCAAGCATTTAGCATTACATAGGACAATGATCTAAAGCAAAACAAGTGCTCCTCGAGGTTGATAGATATGAGATTTACTTATCTTGTTATTAATCTTTCCTGTTCTGTTTGTTCCCTCTTTTTCTGTGGAAAGCTTCTTCTAAGTACTTTCTGAGATCTTGCACTAGCTTCTTTTCATCAGCAGATACAGCATCATCTTCAATCTCATCAATGTACTGTTGGATTTGTTTAGAAGAGACATACTGAACATCTTTCAGATCAAACCATGTTTCAAAACAATAGGTGTAAGTTCTGAATTTCAAGATGTTGTTCTCAATCTTGAATCTTCTGCCAGGAAAAGAATTCAAGTTCACTCTTCTATTTCTGTCAAATTTTTGATCTTCATCTCTCCTACTATCAAAAATAACTTCCAATTCCCATGCACACAACATTTCCAGTTTGTGAGATGATCCAACAACTTTCCAGTATAGACTTTTCAGTACACTAGTCCTCAGCTTGTGAAAACTATCTGCATAGAATTCTTCTTTGCCATCTATGATCCTGAGAGGATTTTCCAGTGCACATGGCTGATAGTTTGGAGCTTCATTGTTCATCTTGTTGACTTTCTTGCATTTTTCTTTCAGCTCAGCTTCCACTACCTCAGCAGTCTGTTTACCAAAATTAGCTTTTCTCCTAGCAGCCTCAGCAGCTAATTCAGCTTCATAGGCAGCCATAGCTTCAGGTGTATAGGAGGGCATCCTTTCTGTCCAATTATACTTAGACACAAGTTCTTCCTCATCTATACTCACATCCTCATTCGCATCATCAATGTCTCTCCAGTCACCATATATCTCATGAAATTCAGCATATCTTTCAGCATGGTACTTTTGGATGTGTTCCATGGCTTTCTTAGGAACATTTTTATACGTCCCCATAAGCTCCACCATTCTTTCAAGCATGAAGTAATTGACTCTATGCCTTACTTAATGTGATGTTTGTTTGAGAGTGTATCTGTCTATTATTGTTGACATATTCACCATAGTGAAATCCTTCTCAACAAACATGACTTTTGCTTTATCTTTCCAAAGAATGTATCTGGATGCATATTCCTTAGAATTATCCAGCTCCAATTCGACTGAAGTGATATCTCGTGTCGCAGTTTCCTTCTGGATTTCGAAGTTGTTTGTTTCTCTTCTTCGAATAGGCTTCTTAAGAAACATCACTCCATGCTTCTTTTTCCTTGCCGCAGCCTTTGTCTTGCCCTTTCTTGGAACTATACGCCAGGCTTTTGCTCTCTATTTTGTCCTCCTAGACTTGGATGTCCTGACAGTTTTGCCTGTGACAGCTTCTTCATTCAAGCTCTTGATAGTGTCTTTCATGACATTGTCTTCTTTGATAGCAGCTTCTTCGACAATAACTTCACCATTCTTGACAGCTTCCTTGTCGACATTATCTTTTTCAGCATCAAAACATTCAATAACAAATCTTAAGATACTTCCTTCCAGTGTGTCAAGAATGTCTGTCTCTCCTTCATCTTTAGCTTCAGCATCTTTCTTATTATCCTTGGGAGCTTCTTCCTTTGCTTCCTCTTGAGTCTGACTTCCAGTAATCTCAACAGTCTCTTTACCACTACCAGTTGTACTAGATCCTCCAATTCCATCAAGATCATCATCATCAAGGGTGTCATCATATGTGCAGCTTCCACCACTTTCACTTCTTCTGGCATTAGCTTCAGAAATCAATTTCTTCACTTGAGAGCTAAGACTTTCATCTCTCTTTGCCAGCAGTTTGTGAATAGCTTTGACAGCCTTGACTTTGTCTTTGTTTATCTTAGATTTGAGGATCTGTTTCAGCACTCCCATAATTGTGTTAGTGTGCAATCTGGGTTCTTCACTTAGGATCAGAAATCCAATCCTTTTAGCTCCTGTGCTTGTGGTTGTTCTGTAGCAAATACCATAGGGTTCTTCAATCACTTCTGGTAGCTTTTCTTCAACAAGACCTTTAATTTGTGCTAGCAGATCGTTATTAAAGATTGTAGAATTTGCTTTCACTTTCGTTCCCATGGCATTCAGCACTCTAGCTTGCAGCTCTGCAGTAGCTGCATTGTAATGAATATAGAGATGCTAGTTTTCAGATAAAAATCAACTGCCCATCTTTTCTCCAGATTCACCTTCACAGAGATACTTGTTATTTTGTCATTCAGTATTGGTGACAGTTTTGTATATACTCCTCCTGCCTCTTTTATAGCACTATTCACCAATGCACTGAATTGTTCATCTTTGTTCTGTAAAGTACTCTCCATGTGGCTAACCATCATCGTTTCTGCCTCATCTGGACTATATTCACTTCCATCAGACCAAATGTATCCTGTTGTAGGATTTACCATGTCAAGCATTTTGTCTTTGCCTTTGCCGAGTCTGTTGGCTTCCTCTATTTCTCTCCAATGTTTCTGTAGTGGATTTTCCATGACTTCAGGAGCTGGTTCATTGATTTTCAGAGGAGGCAATGTTGATGTTTGAGCCCTTTGTAATTGCTCCAATATTTCTTTAGTCACAAACATTGGCTCACCATCTACTTCAACAGATTCACCAATTCCACTAGCTCTCAACTCTTCACCAAAGATTTTATCTTCATTTGCATTTTGTTCCCCCTTACTTCTATCTCCATCTTCTTCCATTTGCTCCCCCTCTCTTCTAGACTCCCCCTTGCTTGTTGCTCCACCTTGTGTCTCCTTCTCTACTGGACTTGCAATATTCTGATTTTGCACTTTATTCTGATCTACCACTTTCTCCCCCTTAGTTAAGTTGACAGCACTAAAGATAGCAGAAAATGATAACAGATTTTGTTGAATCTCAGCAAAGCCAGTAGCTACCATGGTGGACAGAGCATCAAGTTTAGCTTCCATGGATGCACATCTGCTCTCAATGGATTTCAACCTTGATTCAGCTTGTTTAGAAAGACCATCAGACCTTAACCTTTTTGATGAGAAAGGAAAAGACTGAGGCAAGGAGGCTATGGGGTGTCTCACACTCTCATTTTTTTTCTGAGTGATCTCATCACTCCTCACAAGATGACTCTCAAGGCCTAGTGCCTTTCTGTGTGGGGTTCCCTCAAATTCACTCTGGACATGCTCAAGTCCCTCACCTTTTGCCAGCTCATTTGGCTGCCTCTCATTTTTATGCTCACCTCTCTTTTATTTTAAATCTCTTTTCTTTTGCACTCCCTCACTCATCCTAGATGCATGGGTATGAGCAGTACTTACATGCATTGAAAGAGAAGGTTTAGATTTTACCTTTTTGTAAGTAGAGATTGGCACATGATCATTATCAGAAGCATCTTCAACAATTACTTAATCTTGATCAAGCTGTGCAGAGGTGACAACATCTTTGCCCAAAATGTTACTGTCCACAGGTGGGTTGACAACAACTTTTGTGGTGTCTTTAACAGTAGCTGAGGCTGTGACAGCAACTTCCTGAAGGTCAGTTACTTTTTGGAGGTCGACCAAGATGTTGGCTATTTCATTTTCTGGCAGATTGTCATCTTGATCTAGCTCAGTGTTTGAGGGTGTGGTATCCATTTCACTTTGAGAAATGGGTTCTTGTGGACCACTTGATGGGTGCTCATCCATGACTTGAGATGGATGATCAAAACCTGAAGGGTTGGGACTATCCCCTTCTCTAGGTTGTTGAGAAGAAACAATTGATGGATTATAGAATAAAGAAGGTGATGGTATAGAAGAGATTTTTGGCTGTTCCACAGAGATAACTTGTGGAACATCAAGAGTAGAAGTTTCATGACCCTCACTGTGCCCTAACTCCATGTGCATTTCTGCAAGTGTAGGCTCCTCATGAGTGAGTACATGAGGTTGTGCTGACTATTTACAGGATGCCTTGGGAGACATGCCAGTTTCAATAGATACTCCTTGTTGAGAAGAAGCACCTAGGGATGTGTTTGATTCCCTTTTATCCTCCACAGCCTTTTGTGAGACTGAGGGGTGGCTAACAGTGGTTTTGTCCCTCTTAGCTCTCTTCTTCTTAGACTCAAGAGGAACCACTGTGGGTTCACTTTTACTAACATCCTTATTTGCTGCACCAGGTGCAGTTTCTCCCTCAACATTCTCAGACGTACCACAAACTCCAGTTTTCAAGGGTCTTTTCTTTGATTCTTGCAAGGCTATTTTTGTGGCTTTTGTTTGTCTGGAAGGTCTGATTGGAACGAATGGTGTAGAATGTGGGTTAACTGAATTTGGGTCTAATTCAGCTTCATTCTCAAGGGAGAAATGAACATACCTAGAAGGTAGTTAAAAATCAAGATTAGGCTCTTGATCAGCCATGTGTTTGGTGAAACAGAGTGAAATATGTGCATTCAAATTTTGTGAATCGAGTGATGTGTGTGTATTTATTTTCAAAACATTGCATTCCATGATTAGAGATGCATTATCATCAATACCACATAATGAATTTAAACACATCGTAAGAAAGCGAGGATAGACATGTACCTTCCTGCTCAGAGCTGACTTGAGTTGACTCATAAGTAGCTTTCCAACATCCACTTTATAACCATGGACTAGAGAGTGAGTGAGCTTCTTGATGTAGGAGGGAATTCCATTCCAGCCAGTGGTTTTGGTTGAGAAAACCTTCACCATGACATCAAAAATCATGCTCCTTTCTTTTCTCAAAAACTTTCTGTCCATTTCACCAGTTGAGTACCAATTTGTTGTACCCTCTTCGAGGACAAGACCAGAATACCCAATTTTCAACAAAAACTTCTTCAGGTTTTCATCATTTGCAAGTTCCTCGTATGATTCTTTAGCTTGCAGTCCAGTTCCCAAAGCTTCGTTAATACCTTTTATTGTGCGGATGCAGGTAACCCATTTGATTTTTCAGTTATGGTATCTTTACCTGCACCTCCTGGAACAAAGGTAGATTTCCAGAATTCTTCAAGTCTTTCTAGGTCAAAAGTTGGAGTAGAGGTTATAGCATGACCTAGATAGGACTTGTTGATGAAGGACACGAGTCCTTTGAAACCTTCACCAACATCTCCAGCAGAGTGAATACCAGCAAAGTTTGTTTGAGAAGAGGATTGTTTGGATGCCATTTTTGCTTTGAGTTTTGGGAGAGAGAGATTTTTGCTTTTGAGAGAGAGAGGTTATGTTGAGTGTTGTGTGTTTGACAGTTGCTTACATGAAAATAGCAAATGTTTTACTGAAGAAGGGAAGGTAGTAATGTTTTAACCCATTAATCAGTCACGTGGTGTTGTGGGTAGTTACTTTTTAGTGGCTGTAAATCATGGAGGTAAAGTCTCAATTAAATCGGTCCACTAACCTTGATAGTAACCTGTGCACTGTAACAAATTCTTTAGTAATTTAGGAGGATGACAGCAGGTTTTGCTTGACAGTAACATCGGCGCAAGAACATGTTGTCACCGTTAAGCAATTTATACAATTTCCTTAAAATTTCACGACAGAAACTTTTTCCGTTGCTGATAAGGAACTTGCTGTCAAGGCACATCGTGACAGCATCTTCACTTATTGACAGCAACTTGTGCAGAAATAATTTGTGTCATGAATTTTAATCGACTTTGCCCATTGCTTAAAAGTAAAATTACCAATTAGCATTTTAATCGATTTAAGCGCATATTTGCTAAACAGGCACACATCCACATACATCCATACACACAAGTAAACACATGCATTCAAGAACAAATAACCAAGATGAGAAGATGATAATGAAAGACATGCAAGAACATTAAGAAGATGGAACGGTCTTTTCATTAAAAAATCTTAAAATAATACAAATAGTTCTTAAGAACTGAAAATTATTTTAAGTTGGGAAAGGCTTCCAACAGCAGCCCTTCCACAATCTTCTTTTCATCGGAGATTCCCTGCTCATCCAGATAAGCATAGAACTTATCGACCCAGAGATTAAAGGATTCATCAGAGGCTTCGATCTTCAATGCTCCTTCAGGCTTGGCATGCCCGGCTTGACTCCTTCGGTGGCTGGAGCTTTGGATGTAGACATCTCAGACGCCTTCCTCTTACTCATTCTCTAGAGTTTCTTAGTGTGTTAAATGAGAAATAAGGGTTTGGCCTAGGTCTTATTTATAACACATTAAGTGACTCTTGAGCTTCCTACACGCTTCCTTTTAATAAAGTTTTAAACTTTAACTAAAAGTTTGACAAATATCCGGGTACATTTCAAATGACACGACTACTCATCAATTACACGCGTGTGAATTAAGTTAATGTCACGTGACCACTCATTACATAAGTTAAAACATGCATGTAATTTGAATTTAGCATAGTCATAGCAAACATGCTGTCAACAAACAAGTAGCACATAAGACAATAACTTCTCATGACAGTAACATTGAAAGCTACAGTCACAAGCTGCGATATAACCACTTTGAAAATGTAAAAACTAGTAAGTTAACATACCAGATTTAGCATTCCCAATTCACTTACCAACCTGTTGAAGGTTGCTTCATCTAGTGGATTCGTGAAGATGTCTACAAGTTGCTTTTCTGTTGGAACATAAACCAGCTTCACAGTTCCTTTTTCAACATGCTCTCTGATGAAATGATGTCTGATATCAATGTGTTTCGTCCTGGAGTGTTGAACTGGATTATCTGAGATGGCTATGGCACTGGTGTTATCACAATAATGGGAATATTGGACAACTCTAAACCATAATCCATTAGCTGATTTTTCATCCAAAGAATTTGAGCACAGCAACTTCCAGCTGCAATGTATTCAGCTTCCGCAGTTGAGGTAGACACATAATGCTGCTTCTTGCTAAACCATGACACTAATCTTCCACCAAGAAATTGACAGCTTCCTGTTGTACTTTTTCTGTCAATCTTGCATCTAGCACAGTCTGAATCCGAATATCCTATCAGATCAAATCCAGAATCTTTAGGATACCAAAGGCATAAATTTGGAGTACCTTTGAGATATATAATGATTCGCTTGATTGCTACCAAGTGTGACTCTTTTAGATCAGCTTGAAACCTTGCACAGAGACATGTAGCAAACATAATATCTGGTCTACTAGCAGTTAGATACAGCAATGATCCCACCATGCCCCTGTAGGTACTAGAGTCCACTTTCTTTCCTTTAGGATCCAAATCCTGTTTGGTTGTATAACGCCTTAGAAAATTCGTAGTTATAATTATTATTATTTAATATTAAATGTGGAATATATGGTGTGAAATTTTTTTAGGTTAATTATATGTGATATCGTGTTTACATGCTTATATGATGGTTTATATGTGCCGTGAAAGTCTGTGTATTTTTATTTGTATTTTTGATGATTAAAATCTATTTGAATAATGCATTATTGATCTTTTGAAAATTTTATAAAATCATCGGAGTATTAAATAAATTCTGAAACCTTTTATATTATCCTATTTATAATATATTATTTAGTTTTTAAAATTATTGGGTGAAATATTTTGGGTGTTTCAGTACTTTAAAATGATTTTAGGAGTTTTATTGCATTTAAAGGATCAAAACTTGTAAAATTCATATTTAATTTATTTTTGATCCTAAAATTATTATAAAAATATGGGGATGTTTGTAATTTCATAAAATAAATTTTAGAAATTTTTTAAATTTATTTTCTACAAATTTTCTGTTTAATTTTGATTTTTAAAATGATTAAAATTAGTTTTTAATTGATTTTAGTTGTGGGAAATTACATTTTATTTGCCCCAGCCATTTCTTACTCAAAACCCGGTAGCAACTTTCCTTTTCTCCACTCTTCTCGATTCTTCTACCTGTTCTCGATATTTTTTTTTCTCTCAATCTCTTTCACCAATTTCTATCTCCCTCACTCCCTCAATCTCAATTTCTTTTCTTAACTTCTGTTTCTCTTTGGTCTGGCGAGCACTAGCTACGACTGGTGTTATACAGAGGCGTGTGTGGATGTTGTGTGTGTGTCTATAGGGTGATGGATGTGTGTGAGGTTGGCTGTGTGTATATATTTGCTGGTTGTGGTTGAGCTAGGTGCAAGTTGGGTTCAACTTTTGTTATTGTGTTTGTTGTGTATGAAGATGGTTAATTAGTTGGGTTAATATTCAAGTGGTAGATTAGGTTGTTGTTCTTGTTGGGTTTAAATGTTGTTGACCTGGTTAAAGGGTTTGGTGGGGAGGTGTTGATGTTTTAAGGAAGATGGGAGAGTTGTGGGGGAGGTAAGATTGTAGTATTAAGGTGATGGTGAGGTAGAGAGGAGATAGGAGAGTAAGGTGATTGTTAGAGATGCGTGAAATGTAGGGAGGGCGAGTAGTAGAGGATTGGGGCAGCAGTCAGAAGGTAAGGGTCTCGGTTAAATATAAAACCGAGAGCTCTGTTTTTTTTTTTGAGGGATTATTTTGGTGTCCGGCCGAGAGGGAGGTAAGGTTGTGGGATTGAGAAGGTAGAGAGGAGGGTGTGTCGTGTGTTCTTGGTGCTCGGGTTGTTGATCAAAGGAGAGAGGAGGCTTGAGAGGCTGTGCAGTGGTGTAAGGCAGGTCCGTGTGAAGTGTATGTGGTCAGGTGTATACAAATTTGTGGATGGGTATGTTTGTGTGTTGAAGTGGTGAAAGAATAAGACCTGGAGTGGTATTAGTGTGCCCATTGGTGTGTGTTTATGGTGCAAAACAGAGAAAAGCCGAGAGAGATAGCTAGAGCAAAGGGAGGGGAAGCTACCACCTTTGTGTAAGATTATATTTTTATTTTATTAATTGAATGTTTAAGGTAAATTTTGGGAATTTTAGTTGATAACTGGAGAAAAGTTTGTACTTGAGAATTTGTTGATAAATTGAGAAAATGACATAGTATTTGATTAGTATATTAGGTGATGAAATGGATTTTGGGATGTTAGTTTAAAAATTTGGTAAAATGAATAAAAAATAGGACTTGGAATGATTTTATAAAATAGTAGGAAAGTTGGATTTTGGAAATTATGATTTTATTTGGCTAGAGGATTTGATGAGGAACATTATGATAATTTTTGGATAATTTTATGAGAAGTGGAAATGGAGATATGAATTTTATTTTAAGAATAGAATAAAATTATTTATTGAGTTACTTTTGGAATTTGGAGACTTGGTTGAATTATATTAAATAATGGATATGGTGAAAAATTTTGAAATTTGGTTATTAAATCAAGAAGGAAATGTATTAATTTCTAAGATATTTGGGAGTGGTAGGAGTAATCAGATGGATTAGTTATTAAATTCGGAAATTGATTAAAATGGAGACTTTGAGGAATTATTATAAATGGTGGGATGTCTGATTTTCGGAGGAAGTAATTTTATTTGGCTTTGGGATAATATTAGAAGTTTTATGGAGATTTTTATTTTGATTTAACGATGAGGATCAATGGAGTCATGGATTTTACTAGAAAATGGATTATTAAATGGTCATTTCTAAGGAGCCAAGAGTATTTTAATTAATTAAAATACTTCATGAGCTCGAAAATTTACGTATAATATATGGACACGATCGTATCGAGATGTACTACTTAATCAGGTGGATTTCATTCAGAGATTTTGGAGAGAATACCCTATTTTAAAGGAGATGTTGCCTAAATTATGTTAGAATAATTTTGAAATTCTCATAGTAATTTGATAAGGATTATTTATAAATCGATGTGATATACGTGTTAAAAAGGATATAAGTGTAAGTTGATATTACGTGCTAAGTGCTTATATGATTTTGTGGCTATGCATTTTTATTTTAAGAATATGATTATTGTGTGCTTTTTGTGTTAAGTTGTAAAGCGTATAGGACTCGTTTGGGTAGAGCTGAATTAGACGGTTAAGGTTATAAGCGCATTGAAATAGTACTTTACCTGTATATAGGTACGAGTAGAAGCCGGCTACGAGCCAGTGCACGTGTGGATGAAATATAGAGGAAGGAGATAATTATCGGGATTGACGAGTGTGCTCGTGTAGAGACTGACAAGTGATAAAGGAAAGACGAATGTGTGATCAAAGAAATGTCAATGTATAAAGAAGGAGAGGCTGATGTAAAGTGAGTAAAGAATCAATACATTGGAATTGGAAACTTCATGTATTGAGGCAAGTATACTATCCCTCAATTATCGTTCAAGTGATATGAAATATCCGGTATTGTTCATATGTTCTCACAGATTCCTTATTGAAAGTATCTGTACCCTTCATTTTCGGTTTGAATGATGTGAACATGTTCTACTAATTGTAAGGTTTTCTTCAAATTTATATGGCTATGGTCTTTACCTCTTTCATTGTTTCTATTGACTCGAACCTTGTATTAAGTCCAGGTTCCCTGAACTGCTTATGAATTGTTGTTTAAATTCTTATACCTTACTATCATTTATTTTTAATTATTGTTGAACCCTTCATACCTTATTGTTTATTTCCTATCAATTATTGTTGAAACACCTAAACCTTGTTTATCCCTATGAATCATTATTTAAACTTATGTAGCCTATTAATTACCCTGTTTCCTGTTGAACCATAATCTTTGACTTATAATTGATGCCTTGCTTTATCTTAGTTTTTTTCTTATGCTTATTCTTTTTGACCCTACCAGTGAAACCAAATTTCATAACCCTTGAATTAAATTCTAGAACCCTAACCCTTGTTTTGTTCTTTATTAACTAATGACTCTTCATTAGTTTATGATCAATGCAGTAATCCCAGTCTCTCAATTTAACTCCAGATTCCTTTATTCCATGAATTTTCTTATAAATTGCCGTTCCATTTCTAGAATTTTAATAATTGTTTCGTCCCTTAATTGATTTATGCTTCCTTGATATATGATTCTGTTCTGTTGAACCATACCATGTTTAGTTTAATCTTGTTGCTTTACTGTTTATGATTCCTTATATCATTTGCTTCCCTAACTCTTAATCTTTTATAAATGCAAATAAAAATGGCTAATTTATTTAAAATGTTTTAAGATTCCTTAAGCTGGGCTGATCTGTTATCAGTGAGTTTAAGGATTGCAAAGTGAAATGTTTTAATTTATTAATAATAAATTTGTTTTTAAACTGGAAAAGCGTAAGAGGCTAGGGTGGTCCTAGTCCAGCACTTTTATTTAGCGTAAGAGGCTAGGGTGGTCCTAGTCCAGCATTAAAGGCCAATGTGTTGCCTAATTGGGAACCTAATTTCAAAGGAATGGGGACTTTACGTGGCTGATCACCCGTATTGTCTGTAATCAGGAGAATAATAATAGTAATCAACTTAAATGTTTTAAAAAGTTTCATGAAAAGTATGTTTTGATGGAAAGAAACGTTTTTGAGAAAAAAGGTTAAGATTTAAAGAAAAATGAAAAGTTTTATGCTATGACAGAAATTGAGTTACTCGCTTGAGATAGTTTGATCATTGATATTGTTCATAAATGAAATATTGTAAAATCGTTGTTCACTATACTGTGCACTTGCTGAGCGTTCTTTGGCTCACTCTTGCTTTATTTTACATAAGCCTTTGCAGTTAGGTTTAAGGATGGTCTACTTATATTTTCAAATGCGAATGAGAGCGAGGATGATCCTATTCGGAATAGATTTCAGAGCTAACGCGGGCGAGCACGGTTTTGGATTAAACTACAGATTGGATGGTATAGTGACTTGTATTTATAGCAGAGATAGAAGTTGTAATAATTTTGTGTAGTATAGATTCTTGTTTCATACCATAACCTGGAATCGATCCTCGGTGAGGAATCATTGGTGTATTAAGTTTTATTTGTATTTTTTAAATTTGGAATTTGTTTTTGGGTTGAAAAGCAGGTGGATAGTCCTATTTACGAATACTTCATGTCGAAATTTTCTAAAATTCCCCTGTATCAAAGTATATTATATATATATATATATATATATATATATATATATATATATATATATATATATATATATATATATAGAGTTGCAATCCATGAAGAACACCTTATATAAAGAACAATAAAGAACACCTCATATTTAATTCAATATAAGAGTTCCGTCATGACACCCAATACAAAAAGTTCTTATTTTTTTATCTTCTATCCATTTAGCAAAAAATTAAAATTAAATTTTTTTTGAAAAATCACTGTTCATGATGACATCAGCAGTGACGTCATCATGAACAGTGATTTTTTTCAAAAACTTTTTTTTTTTAATTTTTTGCTGAATGGATAGAAGATAAAAAAATAAGAACATTTTGTATTGGGTGCCCCTGGCGGGGCCAATGGATCTATTGGAATAAATGATTTTATAGTGTTCTTTATTGTTTGTTATATAAGAGTGTTCTGTATGGAGCAAAGGCCTATATATATATATTCAGTATTGGGAAGTCGGGGTGTTACAGGTTGGTATCAGAGCGACAGGTTATGGTCACTGAAACAAGTTAGGACGATTAGGTGTACGGATTTAGGTTAGACGTTAGATGGAAAGATCTAGGATAAGGTTCGCCTTAGGTTATTATGACGATGGTTGTTGACGTTATTCGGTATTCCGATATATTGCGCGAGCAAAAATTACATTCTCGACGAGGCAGATAATTCGGAGAAGCATATGCTATATAGATAATCGGAGTTATCAGCTTGGGAGACGCTACGTGCAGACCTTCGTATACATTCTAGAGTTTATTTTGCGGATTAATTTACCCCACGAACGATAAAGAACGTACAAAAAGACGATAAACAAGATGCGAAATGCGAGTTCTAGTATGTGTTGGAATAAGAGCGTGTTTATTCACTACTAGCCGTTGATTTCATTTAATTTATTGATTAAGGAGATTTAACCTTCCTTTCTGTTTCTTCTTATTTTTATAATACCTTATCACCTTTGATAATCATTTATACTTCAATTGATGATGAACTTCGTATGTCAGATTCGATTACACACATTTCTATTTTTTCAGAGATACCTCTATTTTCTAGGGGATCACTTGATTCAACATGGTGCATGTAAATTGTTGAGACCCTTGAATTCTTTCTATTTTCCCTGAATATTGCTATTCTTTATTCAATGTTATACATGTAAACCCTTGAAACTTTTGAACCCTTTTATTTTATCTAAACACTTAACCTTCTTTATTCAGACTGGGATGAACAATCCTATATATATAGGGGGCTCAGGGACATCTTATCTATGTGATAGAAGTCTGGTGGGACGCCACTGATTGTGTTTGTCATGAAGTTACAGAAGGCTGGCCCCTTTCTTGTGCTATGGCGGTTGACTTAAGTGACAAATGCAACCTGAAATTAGTTCAATGATCATATTGATCTCTCAGTTAAATTCTTTTATAAAATTCTTATCAAACCAAAACTCACCTTATATTTATACCTGCTAACACTTGTCCATTGTATTGATTTCTTTTGTTATAAACCTTTATGATTCCAAAAGCTAACGGTGATTGAATGCGGTAAAGATAGATCCAAGCCACATTTACGTAGACTATGAATTGGATAATTAGGTTTGAGAATTGATATAAAGCAGAGATCGAAAGTTTGGTCGGACTAGCCAGGAATTATCGAAGGTTGTCAAAGATTTTACCAAGAAAGCTACAGCAGTGGACACGCTTACCATGAAGGAAATGCAGAACTCAACGTGAAGAAAGCTTTCATAATTCAACGAAGAGATTTAGAACCCCTTTAGTGCTAGGTCAACCGGACGAATGAGGAAGGATCGAATGTGCTTACAGTGCTCAAGGAGATGTTCAAAGAATGTGAAACGTTATTGATACTGGATTCAAAGGTGTAGATAGCGAATGAATCGTTAGAGGAAAGTAGGAAGTACCAATCGGAGTTGACAGAAGTAAAAAGGTGAAGTTGAAGAATGTGGAAGAATGAAATGGTTCAAGGAAATGAGTTATTGATATGGGAGTTATAATGTTTAGAGTTTAAATTTTAACGATTTGTAAGATATGTAAAGTAATAGTTCGAAAGTCGAGTTTTGATATCGGGGGATATTAGAGTTGGAGTTTGATTTTGAGTGGTATTAAGGGGCAGTGACCCCAGAATAGTTTGTATTGCGAATAAGATGTATACGTTTCAAGGTAAATGGTTATTAGTTTCGTAAAGATTACTCAGTAAAACAATGGGATTGAGGATGGATGGAAGTTTCCCAACTATTCCCTCCTCGAGTAACATTGTACGTCGAAAGGGTAGTAAGAATGATTGGGGGATTTCTTGATATTCTTTTTCTCAAAGTTTTATCTGAGCCAATCTGATTATGAGTAGGAGCGTGGAAGTTGTACCAATTGCTTTCAGTCGAGACTTGGAAATTGAAAGAGAAATGTTTGAGTAACACTGTTATGAGTTTCCTTAAGATTGATTCTGAGGACAGAATCCTATTAAGGGGGGAAGGATATAACGCCTTAGAAAATTCGTAGTTATAATTATTATTATTTAATATTAAATGTGGAATATATGGTGTGAAATTTTTTTAGGTTAATTATATGTGATATCGTGTTTACATGCTTATATGATGGTTTATATATGCCGTGAAAGTCTGTGTATTTTTATTTGTATTTTTGATGATTAAAATCTATTTGAATAATGCATTATTGATCTTTTGAAAATTTTATAAAATCATCGGAGTATAAAAAAAATTCTGAAACCTTTTATATTATCCTATTTATAATATATTATTTAGTTTTTAAAATTATTGGGTGAAATATTTTGGGTGTTTCAGTACTTTAAAATGCTTTTAGGAGTTTTATTGCATTTAAAGGATCAAAACTTGTAAAATTCATATTTAATTTATTTTTGATCCTAAAATTATTTTAAAAATATGGGGATGTTTGTAATTTCATAAAAAAAAATTTAGGAATTTTTTTTAAATTATTTTCTACAAATTTTCTGTTTAATTTTGATTTTTAAAATGATTAAAATTAGTTTTTAATTGATTTTAGTTGTGGGAAATTACATTTTATTTGCCCTAGCCATTTCTTACTCAAAACCCGGTAGCAACTTTCCTTTTCTCCACTCTTCTCGATTCTTCTACCTGTTCTCGATATTTTTTTTTCTCTCAATCTCTTTCACCAATTTCTCTCTCCCTCACTCCCTCAATCTCAATTTCTTTTCTTAACTTCTATTTCTCTTTGGTCTGGTGAGCACTAGCTACGACTGGTGTTATACAGAGGCGTGTGTGGATGTTGTGTGTGTGTTTATAGGGTAATGGATGTGTGTGTGGTTGGCTGTGTATATATATTTGCTGGTTGTGGCTGAGCTAGGTGCAAGTTGGGTTCAACTTTAGTTATTGTGTTTGTTGTGTATGCAGATGGTTAATTAGTTGGGTTAATATTCAAGTGGTAGATTAGGTTGTTGTTCTTGTTGGGTTTAAATGTTGTTGACCTGGTTAAGGGGTTTGGTGGGGAGGTGTTGATGTTCTTGTTAGTGTAGGTGCCCTAGAGGCAATACATTGGTTCTTTTAATAAACCTTTATGTCATTTGATTATTCAATAAACGTATTTATTATGACTTTAATTACTGCGATATATTTGTTAGAATAATAAATGTCCTTAGAATCATGATACACATTGTATAGTTTAAGTACATGACTTGAACTTGAGATTATATAATATATCATATTCTTAAAGGTCCCTAGTCGAGTATTATTATATAGGACAATAATAATACATAAATAGACTAGTATGTTGTTTGACTGATAACCACATCTCATTGGTTATCAGTATGGAGATACTAAAGTCAATACATAGGTACATGTAAAGGTACATGGTGTAATGATCCTTTGACTTGAGATCATTATATTTCTATACGAGGATTAATGTACTTTGACTACATTAAAAGTTACCTTTGATCGGGTGATGATAAAAGTGGACATCGGGTATATTATGAGTCGTATGAGAAATATGAATGATAGATAAATGATTTAACCCTCCTAGAATTAGGAGAGATATTATTGGCCTCTTGATTGAGTGAGACTATAAAATGCATGGTCGTGCTCAAATATTGATTTGTTTTAATAGTCTACTCATGGATCAAGTAAACCTGGATTAAATGTTGAAGAGGATGACGAAATACATGCCTCGAGTTTAATCTATAATATTTGGTTAAAGGGATTATATTACATGGAAACATTTATCACCAAAGGTTTAATTGGATCACCAATTATTATTATTACTTGGGTAGCAATGATGTATTACTAGATGCCACTCATTGTTTATAATTTTATTATTGGATACTAAAATTATTGCCAACGTAATAATAACCTAAAGGGTTACACAATAAGAACGTTTTAAAAGGAGTTTTAATTTAAATATCAGATTTAAATTAAATAATTAAAATTCAAAATTGATTATGGAATCAGATTTCGTTTTTAATTAAATGATTATAAATTCGAAATTGGATAAATAATTAATTGAGTTGGACTTAGTTAATTAAATGTTATTTCGAATTTAATTCATTAAAAACCCAAATCAGTTTGTTTTAATTGAAGCCCAAGCTGATTAGGGTTAGGCCCATCTTTCTCTCTATAAAAACATAAAGATGTATTGGTTAGGGTGACACTTTTGCAAAATCGTTTTTCTTAAAACCCTAGCTGCTCTATTCTTTGAGAGGCTAGAGAGAGAGAGAGAGAGGCTGATTTTAGCTAGTACCTGCTCCTTGGATCGTTGGACGATCGAACGTTCGTGTGGACGATTTAGAGACGCGGATCTTGCATCAAGGGCTGTGTGGTGATCACAATCTAGGACCTCCATCTGTCAACCGAATTCATAAAGCTTCGTAAAGGTACTGATTCTATTCACCATAATCAGCATGTCTTATACATGGATCCTATGATTAGGGTTTCGGATTTTTATTGTTTTACGACTGTTTTCACTGCGTTTATGCCCCAAAACCCTTCAATGGTATCATAGCTACGTGTATAAGGGGCTGATTTGGTTACGTGTTTACTGTATTTGATGCATGTATGCATGTTCTATGAATCTTCCATGAAATAGTTTTGATATATGTTGATTATAAACTGTTATATGACATGTTTGATGAATCGTATGTATCAGATATAGTGATGTTAGCATGTTTGGAATCTGCCATGACTCATATGTATACGATCTGTTTGTATGATGATATAAACTGTCGGATGGATGCAAACGGATATGATCTGTTTACTGGGATTAGGGTTACGTGTATACTGATACATGTTTCTGGTAACTGGAATTGAGGTCGCATATATGTTGATATATGCTTCTGGACATGTATTTTGATACATGATTTGCATGTATTTTGATACGTGATTTTGCAAAATTTTCCGCGTGTTTAGGGCTTGTGACAAATTTGGGCTTATGACATATGCTCTATTCATATGATATATTGTGATATATAATAATATGATGATGATGTTCTTAAGTGTTAATTGAGCATGGTGATTGGTTATGGCCTTGAGACCCATAGGTTAGTGGTTTTTATTACTATGGTTTGGTTTTATAAATACGACTTGCATGTCGTTTTCTTGGTGCTTTGTAATTGTTCATCTCGAATGTAACTCGAGTTCTTATGTAATTTCATTAGTATAGTTATGTTTTATATTCAATGTAATAAGAAGATCATTGGAAGCATGCAATGAAGGATCAATGGAGATGAAGGCATTTGACACAAAGAAGACATGAAGACATGTATTTATGAAGACCAACTATGTAATGATTTAGTTTTATTAACCACCATAGATTGACCTAGATTTTTCCATTAGCTTGGAAAGATCATATAGGATTGGGCCATAACCAAGCACAATTTTATTTTCATGCACTTTACATATGATGATATGTATGCGTAGTGATAGAGATGCATATTTAATTAGATTAATCATGTATGTATTAGATACGTCACCCATACCATGCTTGCCATGCTAAACAAGATAAAATCTGTAACGATTCGAGATTTTAAAATGAACAAACGATCATGAGATTTCTGTGTTTATGAAACACAAAATTAAAATACGAATTTTCAATTATTTAGATATGGGGAGATTTTGTCAAAAACGGGTTTTACCTGTAAGGAAGTTGGGTATTAAGTGAGGCCACTTGTGACTCCTCCAACAACCTGGAAATCAAACTATTGATGAATATTGATTTGAAGTTTTTAATTCAAGGAAAAATTGGGAATCTCTTTATGATGGGATCATGGTCGTTTTAATTTTGAAACCCCTTAACAAAATATTAAGTTTTAATCGGATGCTTTCCAATGAATGAACACTCATTGAATCCTAGATCGATAAGGGGAATGACTGTCAGTGGCAGGGGACTCCTGTCTATCGTGGTGAGATGTGACGAATATAAGCGGTTATATTCGACCGTTGTATCATTGGGTTTAACTTAACTGAGTCGTCATAATAAGGTGAAAATAAACGGTTATATTCAATTATTATGAACTTAGAAGCATAGAGTTTGGTTCAAAATCTATTAGATAGACAAGAACAATTGTTGTTCACCAAACTATCCAAGAATTATATATGATATAATTGACAACTGTTGTCTACCTAAATAATCATGTTTTAAGGACTACCAGTGGTTGACTTAGGATATGACGAAATATGGATCTTGGCTCACTAGAAAGATTTATGGGAATATTCTTTCCGATTTAATAGTAAGGGCTATTAATTTGATAAAAATAGTGGGAGATAAATATTATGAATATGTAATAATCACTTGAACATAATTATTGTAACAATTTAATTTATCTTATGCATTTTATCATTGTAGAAAACAAATGGCACAAAACACAAACAACAGTTTCTCTGTACGATCAGTCCTTGAGAAGGACAAGCTGACAGGATCAAACTTCCTTGACTGGTCTAGGAATTTGAGAATTGTTCTCATGCAGGAAAAGAATTCTTATGTGATTGATATTCCTCCACCGGCAGCCCCTGCTAACAATGCCACTGCTGCTCAACGAAATGCTTATCAGAAGCATATTGATGATGCAACTGATGTGGCTTGTCTTATGCTTGCTACTATGGATGCTGAGCTTCAGAAGCAGCATTTTGATATGAATGCTTATACTATGTTTGAACATCTTTCGACGATGTTTCAGTCACAGGCTCGTGTGGAAAAGTTCAACACGAGCAAAGCACTCTTCTCGTGCAAGCAGGGCAACGGACCAGTTGGACCACATGTTCTAAAGATGATTGGGGTATTGTGATTACCTTGCTCGTTTGGGTTTCCCGCTTCAGTGAGAGGCTCAAGTCGATATAATCTTGCAATCTTTGAACAACGACTATACTCAGTTCGTTATGACTTTAATACGACTGAGCAAGATAAGACTCCTATGGAATTGTTGGCCATGCTGAGGACCACTGAAGCAAATATGGTCAAAGCACCTGAGAAAGCTCCCATAATGATGGTGGGCAAGAAAGGTGCTAAGGGAAAGGGGAAATGGAAGGGCAAGAAAAAGGTAGCATCAAAAGTTCTTGGTCCTTCTAAGCCCTCTTTCAAAAAGGCTAAAAAGCCGAAGGGAGATGTCGCAACGGCTGACAAAGGTGATTGTCACTATTGCCACAAGTCTGGTCATTGGAAGAGAAACTGTACTGCTTACTTGGATGATCTGAAGAAAATGAATGGTGTTCAGATTTCTGGATCAGGTATTTATGTTATAGAAGTCAATCTGTCTATTTCTACGTCTTGGATATTGGATACCGAATGTGCTTCTCACATTTGTATAAATGTGCAGGAACTGCAGAGAAGTAGGACTTTGGCTAAGGGAGAAGTGGACCTACGAGTAGGCAATGGAGCAAAAGTTGTTGCTTTAGCTGTAGGAACTTATTATTTATCTTTGCCCTCTGGGCTTGTTTTAGAACTTGAAGACTGTTTTTACGTGCCTGCGATTCGCAGAAACATTATTTCTGTTTCTTGTTTGGACAAGAAAGGTTTTTCGTTTATAATAAAGAACAATAGTTGCTCTTTTGCTTTGAATGATTTAACCTATGGTGTTGCGCGTTTATTTAATGGTTTATATGTTCTTGATTTAGATAATCCTGTCTGTAACATAGAAAACAAACGACTTAAAGTTAATGACTCAAATCAAACATACCTCTGGCATTGTCGTCTAGGCCATATAAATGAGAAACGCATATCCAAATTACATAAGGATGGATACTTGGATAAATTTGATTTTGAATCATACGAAAAATGCGAATCTTGTTTGCTTGGTAAGATGACTAAAGCCCCTTTTACTGGTAAGGGTCAAAGGGCCACTGAACGTTTGGAGCTAATACACAGTGATGTATGTGGCCCAATGCGTGTGATGGCTAGAGGAGGCTACTACTACTTCATAACATTTACTGATGACTTCAGTATATATGGATATGTATATCTTATGAAGAACAAATCTGATTCTTTTGAAAAAATCAAAGAATACAAGGCTGAAGTAGAGAAGCAAATAGGCGGAGGTGCAAGTATTAAGTTCTTACGATCCGATCGTGGGGGGTGAATACTTAAGCACTGAATTTAAAGAGTATTTAAAAGAGTGTGGTATTGTATCACAACTCACTCCGCCAGGTACACCTCAATGGAATGGAGTTTCAGAGAGGAGAAATCGCACCTTGTTGGACATGGTACGATCGATGATGAGTCATGCAGATCTTCCAATAAGTTTCTGGGGTTATGCTCTAGAAACAGCGGCTTTCACACTTTACCGTGTTCCAACCAAGAAGGTTCAAAAGACTCCATATGAGATATGGGTGGAGAAACGGTCAAGCATGAACTTTATGAAAGTTTTTGGATGCAAGGCGTTTGTAAAACGTCAAGTATCTGACAAGCTTGGACCTAAATCCGAAGAGTGCAATTTTATGGGATACCCTAAAGAAACAAAGGCGTATTATTTTTATAGTCATTCTGAGCAGAAAGTGTTCATTGCTCGAGATGCTGTCTTCATGGAAAGAGATTTTGTTTCCAAAAGAAATAGTGGGAGAACTATTGATCTCGATGAAGATCGAGAACCACAAAATAGCATTGAACCTGAAGTGGAACAAGAGCTAGATAATAATAATGCTCAAGAAACACAGGTTGTTCGTAGATCAAGTAGGATTCGCCATGAGCCAGAGAGATATTATGGATTTCTCCTGACCCAAGGTGGCGATGTGATGCTTGTAGATAATGATGAGCCTCTCACCTACAAGGATGCTATGAATAGTCCAGATTCTGAGAGATGGCTGGAAGCCATGAAATCTGATATGGATTCCATGTATGAAAACAAAGTATGGACTTTGGTTGCACCACCTGATGGGGTTAAACCCATAGAGTGCAAGTGGGTTTTCAAGAAGAAAACTGACATGGATGGAAATTTAAAGACCTACAAAGCAAGACTGGTGGCGAAAGGTTTCAAGCAAATTCATGGTATTGACTATGATGAAACTTTCTCACCGGTAGCTATGGTCAAGTCCATCAGGATTTTGCTTGCGATAGCGGCTTATTATGACTATGAAATCTGGCAAATGGATGTCAAGACCGCTTTCTTAAATGGAAGCTTAGAAGAGGATGTGTACATGACACAACCTGAGGGTTTTGTCGATCCAAAGTTTGCTAGAATGGTTTGTAAGTTGCTACGATCTATTTATGGATTGAAGCAGGCCTCAAGGAGGTGGAACATCCGTTTTGATGAAACAGTCAAAGAGTTTGGCTTCAAACAAAATGAGGATGAGCCGTGTGTTTACAAGAAGGTTAGTGGGAGCCATGTGGCATTCCTATTATTATATGTGGATGACATATTACTAATAGGGAATGACATTCCTTCTCTACAGGCTGTGAAGACTTGGTTGGGAAAAATTTTCTCGATGAAAGACTTAGGCGATGCTACCTATATCTTAGGGATCAGGATCTATAGAGATAGATCTAAAAGATTAATCGGCCTAAGTCAGAGTACAAACATTGACAAAGTATTGCATCGTTTTGGAATGCAAGAGGCAAAGAAGGGCTTTATCCCGATGTCTCATGGGATAGTGATCTCAAAGGAAAACTGTCCTAAATCATCAGATGATAAGGACCGTATGAGTAAAGTACCATATGCTTCGGCAATTGGTTCTATAATGTATGCAATGATATGTACTCGTCCTGATGTCTCGTATGCTTTAAGCATGACGAGCAGGTACCAGTCTAATCCAGGTGAGGGTCACTGGACAGCTGTCAAGAATATTCTAAAGTACCTTAAACGGACTAAGGATTCGTTCTTGATATACGGAGGAGATGAGAAGCTGGTCGTAAAAGGTTACACTGATGCTAGTTTCCAGACAAATAGGGACGATTCTGCCAGTCTGGATTCGTGTTTTGTCTAAATGGAGGTGCTGTAAGCTGGAAAAGTTTGAAGCAAGAGACAGTAGCTGATTCTACAATGGAAGCTGAGTATATTGCCGCCAGTGAAGCAGCCAAAGAGGCTGTTTGGATTCGGAAATTCATTACCGGACTTGGTGTGGTTCCGTCGATCGTAGATCCAGTTGATCTGTATTGCGATAACAATGGAGCCATTACGCAGGCTAAGGAACCAAGGTCCCATTCCAAGGCAAAGCATATACTTAGAAGATATCATCTTCTTCGAGAGATAAACGAGAGAGGAGATATACATATATGTAAAGTGCATACTAATGATAATGTTGCGGACCCACTGACCAAGGCTTTGTCGCAGCAGAAGCACGAAGGTCATACTAGTTCCATGGGTATTAGATACATGGGTGATTGGCTCTAGTGCAAGTGGGAGATTGTTAGTGTAGGTGCCCTAGAGGTAATACATTAGTTCTTTTAATAAACCTTTATGTCATTTGATTATTCAATAAACATATTTATTATGACTTTAATTACTGCGATATATTTGTTAGCATAATAAATGTCCTTAGAATCATGATACAAATTGTATAGTTTAAGTACATGACTTGAACTTGAGATTATATAATATATCATATTCTTAAAGGTCCCTAGTCGAGTACTATTATTTAGGACAATAATAATACATAAATAGACTAGTATGTTGTTTGACAGATAACCACATCTCATTGGTTATCAGTATGGAGATACTAAAGTCAATACATAGGTACATGTAAGGGTACATGGTACTGGACAGACCCAAAGTGAGATTCTTCATGTTTAATAAAGTCATAAGAAAGACTCACAGTGATAATGGTGTAATGATCCTTTGACTTGAGATCATTATATTTCTATACGAGGATTAATGTACTTTGACTACATTAAAAGTTATCTTTGATCGGGTGATGATAAAAGTGGACATCGGTTATATTATGCGTCGTATGAGAAATATGAATGATAGATAAAGGATTTAACCCTCCTAGAATTATGAGAGATATTATTGGCCTCTTGATTGAGTGAGACTATAAAATGCATGGCCGTGCTCAAATATTGATTTGTTTTAATAGTCTACTCATGGATCTAGTAAACCTGGATTAAATGTTGAAGAGGATGACGAAATACATGCCTCGAGTTTAATCTATAATATTTGGTTAAAGAGATTATATTACATGGAAACATTTATCACGAAAGGTTTAATTGGATCACCAATTATTATTATTACTTGGGTAGCAATGATGTATTACTAGATGCCACTCATTGTTTATAATTTTATTATTGGATATTAAAATTATTGCCAATGTAATAATAACCTAAAGGGTTACACAATAAGAACGTTTTAAAAGGAGTTTTAATTTAAATATCATATTTAAATTAAATAATTAAAATTCGAAATTGATTATGGAATCAGATTTCGTTTTTAATTAAATGATTATAAATTTGAAATTGGATAAATAATTAATTGAGTTGGACTTAGTTAATTAAATGTTATTTCGAATTTAATTCATTAAAAACCCAAATCAGTTTGTTTTAATTGAAGCCCAAGCTGATTAGGGTTAGGCCCATCTTTCTCTCTATAAATACATAAAGATGTATTGGTTAGGGTAACACTTTTGCAAAATCGTTTTTCTTAAAACCCTAGCTGCTCTATTCTTTGAGAGGCTAGAGAGAGAGAGAGGCTGATTTTGGCTAGTACCTTCTCCTTGGATTGTTGGACGATCGAACATTCGTGTGGACGATTTAGAGACGCGGATCTTGCATCAAGGGCTGCGTGGTGATCACAATCTAGGACCTCCATCTGTCAACCGAATTCGTAAAGCTTCGTAAAGGTACTGATTCTATTCACCATAATCAACATGTCTTATACATGGATCCTATGATTAGGGTTTCAGATTTTTATTGTTTTACGACTGTTTTCGCTGCGTTTATGCCCCGAAACCCTTCAGTTCTAAGGAAGGTGGGAGAGTTGTGAGGGAGGTAAGATTGTAGTATTAAGGTGATGGCGAGGTAGAGAGGAGATAGGAGATAGGAGAGTAAGGTGATTGTTAGAGATGTGTGAAATGTAGGGAGGGCGAGTAGTAGTCGATTGGGGCAGCAGTCAGAAGGTAAGGGTCTCGGTTAAATATAAAACCGAAAGCTCTGTTTTTTTTTTTGAGGGATTATTTTGGTGTCCGGCCGAGAGGGAGGTAAGGTTGTGGGATTGAGAAGGTAGAGAGGAGGGTGTGTCGTGTGTTCTTGATGCTCGGGTTGTTGATCAAAGGAGAGCAGGAGAGGAGGCTTGAGAGGCTGTGCAGGGATGTAAGGCAGGTCCGTGTGAAGTGTATGTGGTCAGGTGTATACAAATTTGTGGATGGGTATGTTTGTGTGTTGAAGTGGTGAAAGAATAAGACATGGAGTGGTATTAGTGTGCCCATGGGTGTGTGTTTATGGTGCAAAACAGAGAAAAGCCGAGAGAGATAGCTAGAGCAAAGGGAGGGGAAGCTACCACCTTTGTGTAAGATTATATTTTTATTTTATTAATTGAATGTTTAAGGTAAATTTTGGGAATTTTAGTTGATAACTTGAGAAGAGTTTGTACTTGAGAATTTGTGGATAAATTGAGAAAATGACATAGTATTTGATTAGTATATTAGGTGATGAAATGGATTTTGGGATGTTAGTTTAAAAAATTTGGTAAAATGAATGAAAGATAGGACTTGAAATGATTTTATAAAATAGTAATAAAGTTGGATTTTGGAAATTATGATTTTATTTGGCTATAGGATTTGATGAGGAACATTATGATAATTTTTGGATAATTTTATGAGAAGTGGAAATGGAGATATGAATTTTATTTTAAGAATAGAATAAAATTATTTATTGAGTTACTTTTGGAATTTGGAGACTTGGTTGAATTATATTAAATAATGGATATGGTGAAAAATTCTGAAATTTTGTTATTAAATCAAGAAGGAAATGTATTAATTTCTAAGATATTTGGGAGTGGTAGGAGTAATCAGATGAATTAGTTATTAAATTCGGAAATTGATTAAAATGGCGACTTTGAGGAATTATTATAAATGGTGGGATGTCTGATTTTCGGAGGAAGTAATTTTATTTGGCTTTGGGATAATATTAGAAGTTTTATGGAGATTTTTATTTTGATTTAACGATGAGGATCAATGGAGTTATGGATTTTACTAGAAAATGGATTATTAAATGGTCATTTCTAAGGAGGCAAGAGTATTTTAATTAATTAAAATACTTCATGAGCTCGAAAATTTACGTATAATATATGGACATGATCGTATCGAGATGTACTATTTAATCAGGTGGATTTCATTCAGAGATTTTGGAGAGAATACCCTATTTTAAAGGAGATGTTGCCTAAATTATGTTAGAATAATTTTGAAATTCTCATAGTAATTTGATAAGGATTATTTATAAATCGATGTGATATACGTGTTAAAAAGGTTATAAATGTAAGTTGATATTACGTGCTAAGTGCTTATATGATTTTGTGGCTATGCATTTTTATTTTAAGAATATGATTATTGTGTGCTTTTTGTGTTAAGTTGTAAAGCGTATAGGACTCGTTTGGGTAAAGCTGAATTAGACGGTTAAGGTTATAAGCGTATTGAAATAGTACTTTACCTGTATATAGGTACGAATAGAAGCCGGCTAAGAGCCAGTGCACGTGTGGATGAAATATAGAAGAAGGAGATAATTATCGGGATTGACGAGTGTGCTCGTGTAGAGACTGACAAGTGATAAAGGAAAGACGAATGTGTGATCAAAGAAATGTCAATGTATAAAGAAGGAGAGGCTGATGTCAAGTGAGTAAAGAATCAAGACATTGGAATTGGAAACTTCATGTATTGAGGCAAGTATACTATCCCTCACTTATCGTTCAAGTGATATGAAATATCCGGTATTGTTCATATGTTCTCACAGATTCCTTCTTGAAAGTATCTATACCCTTCATTTTCGGTTTGAATAATGTGAACATGTTCTACTAATTGTAAGGTTTTCTTCAAATTTATATGGCTATGGTCTTTACCTCTTTCATTGTTTCTATTGACTCGAACCTTGTATTAAGTCCAGGTTCCCTGAACTGCTTATGAATTGTTGTTTAAATTCTTATACCTTACTATCATTTATTTTTAATTATTGTTGAACCCTTCATACCTTATTGTTTATTTCCTATCAATTATTATTGAAACACCTAAACCTTGTTTATCCCTATGAATCATTATTTAAACTTATGTACCCTATTAATTACCCTGTTTCCTGTTGAACCATAATCTTTGACTTATAATTGATGCCTTGCTTTATCTTAGTTTTTTTCTTATGCTTATTCTTTTTGACCCTACCAGTGAAACCAAATTTCATAACCCTTGAATTAAATTCTAGAACCCTAACCCTTGTTTTGTTCTTTATTAACTAATGACTCTTCATTAGTTTATGATCAATGCAGTAATCCCAGTCTCTCAATTTAACTCCAGATTCCTTTATTCCATGAATTTTCTTATAAATTGCCGTTCCATTTCTAGAATTTTAATAATTGTTTCATCCCTTAATTGATTTATGCTTCCTTGTTGATATATGATTCTGTTCTGTTGAACCATACCATATTTAGTTTAATCTTGTTGCTTTACTGTTTATGATTCCTTACATCATTTGCTTCCCTAACTCTTAATCTTTTATAAATGCAAATTAAAATGGCTTATTTATTTAAAATGTTTTAAGATTCCTTAAGCTGGGCTGATCTGTTATCAGTGAGTTTAAGGATTGCAAAGTGAAATGTTTTAATTTATTAATAATAAATTTGTTTATAAACTGGAAAAGCGTAAGAGGCTAGGGTGGTCCTAGTCCAACACTTTTATTTAGCTTAAGAGGCTAGGGTGGTCCTAGTCCAGCATTAAAGGCCAATGTGTTGCCTTATTGGGAACCCAATTTCAAAGGAATGGGGACTTTACGTGGCTGATCACCCGTATTGTCTGTAATCAGGAGAATAATAATAGTAATCAAATTAAATGTTTTAAAAAGTTTCATGAAAAGTATGTTTTGATTGAAAGAAACGTTTTTGAGAAAAAAAGGTTAAGATTTAAAGAAAAATGAAAAGTTTTATGCTATGACAGAAATTGAGTTACTCCCTTGAGATAGTTTGATCATTGATATTGTTCATAAATGAAATATTGTAAAATCGTTTTTCACTATACTATGCACTTGCTGAGCGTTCTTTGGCTCACTCTTGCTTTGTTTTACATAACCCTTTGTAGTTAGGTTTAAGGATGGTCTAATTATATTTTCAAATACGAATGAGAGCGAGGATGATCCTATTCGGAATAGATTTCTGAGCTAACGCGGGCGAGCACGGTTTTGGATTAAACTACAGATTGGATGGTATAGTGACTTGTATTTATAGCAGAGATAGAAGTTGTAATAATTTTGTGTAGTATAGATTCTTGTTTCATACCATAACCTGGAATCGATCCTCGGTGAGGAATCATTGGTGTATTAAGTTTTATTTGTATTTGTTAAATTTGGAATTTGTTTTTGGGTTGAAAAGCAGGTGGATAGTCCTATTTACGATTACTTCTTGTCGAAATTTTCTAAAATTCCCCTGTATCAAAGTCTATTATAAATATATATATATGTATATATATATTCAGTATTGGGAAGTCGGGGTGTTACAGGTTGCAGTAGAGATAGATGTCTTGGCAGGTGATGCATCTTCTAAGTTGAACTTTTTGAGAAGTTCCTTGACATATTTTTCTTGGCAAATGAAGATGACATCATCCTTTTGATGAATTTGTAAACCTAGGAAAAATGACAGTTCTCCCATCATACTCATCTCATATTTGTTCCTCACAAGAGATGAAAACTTTTCACACAGCTTCTCATTTGTAGAATCAAAGATTATGTCATCAACATAGATCTACACCAGAATGATGTCTTTGCCATGATGCTTGTAGAACAGTGTCTTATCCACAACACCTTATACAAATTTATTCTCCAGTAGAAAGGTAGAGAGAGTATCATACCAAGCTCTAGGGGCTTGCTTCAATCCATAAAGTGCCTTGAACATTTTGTAGACAAAGTCATACAATTCAGCATCTTCAAATCCAGGTGGCTGTTCAACGTGCACTTTCTCCTCTAGCTCTCCATTGAGAAAAGCACTTTTGACATCCATTTGGAACACTTTGAAGTTACAGTGTGCATCATAGGCTAGAAAAATTCTTATGGCTTCAAGTCTGGCAACAGGTGCAAATGTTTCATCATAGTCTGTTCCTTCTTGTTGACAGTATCCTTTGGCCACTAGTCTTGCTTTGTTCCTTGTCACATTTCCACCTTCATCCAGTTTGTTTCTGAAGACCCACTTTATGTCAACAATTGATTTCCCTTTAGGTCTAGGGACCAGCTTCCATACATTGTTTCTCTTAAATTGGTTGAGCTCTTCTTGCATGGCTATCACCCAATCTGAATCCAACATTGCTTCATCAATTGACTTTGGCTCAGTTTGAGATAGAAAGCAAGAGAACATGCTGTCAGCAGAAACATTTTGTAAGAACCCTGATTTTTGGTAGGAATTAAAACTTTTATTATGGAATATATATGGATTCCAATATTTAAATGCCACGAAGAATGCAATAGGTTACCAACTTAGAATAGAATAATCTATCTCCTCGAAAGAAAGATATAGTAAGTTCCAAAGAGGAAGATTATTCTCATGTCATCCAAATCGATATCTGCTATAAGTCCAGTGGTTCCGTAAAAGGGTTAAGGAATGCTCAAAAGAGAACAAGGACCTTATTTCTAATTATAAGGAATAAAGAAAGAATAAGTGATGAATAGTGTTTTGGTGGAATTAGGAATATTATTAGACGACACTATATAGAAGTACCCGGAACGGATTTCTGAATTCGTATTGATGATCCAAGGGGAAAAAGAGTGTATGTAAAAGTTATCGGATTCTGAAAATAACACTTTTATTTTCCCCGAGATTTCCCTGGACACTGAAAGAATTAAGGAATTATTGAAAGGATTTAAGGAATATAGGTTCAAGAATTATAAAGAAGGATTGAGAATGGTGGTATAAATATTAAGAAGGTTTCCGGTAAAACCCTAACGAGAAATATTTAAGATATTCCTCCGAACGATTATTGTTATGGAGTAATAAATGGACAAAAGAGCAAGCAGAGGATCAAGGTGCAAGCATGTGCAAGTTGGTGGAAAAAGAAAGATCAAAGTGAAATACATATAAGTCAACTAAACAAAGGAGTGGTGTTTTTGCACTTTGGATAAAAAGGGAATGCTTAATGTAATGGCAACAAGTGGTCAAGTAGATTGGTGACACTTGGTCCAATAGATTGTTAACAACACAAAAAAAAGGAAGATGCATCCAAGTACAGATAAGCATTACATGTATCAAGTCATTATACTTAACAAAACAATTAGCAAAACAAAAACCAAACACCAAGAACACACCAAAGGTGCTCTCGGCCAAGCTCTTAATTGCAAGGGGAAATCCAAGCTTCACCCACTCAATGATTCCAAGATAATTTATGTGGGTTCTATAATTCCTAATTAAGGTATCCTATGAATTTCACCTTCAAATTCCATTCCATTCTTGAGTTATAAAATCATGAAAATGATGATGAATAGTAACTTATGATTTTCATGTTTTGTTTTCTTGATTGTATGGCTTCCAAAGGATGTTCAAAGCAAGGTTCAAGATTTCTGAGGCCTTAATACCATTCTTAAGCTTCAAATAAATGTATAATCCTTGAACCCCCTTTGATGAATCATGGATATTGGATGAGTTTTAGTGATGTTATGCATATTTAGTGTACTAGAGCTATGTATGGGTTTTGTGATATGATTAGATAGTTTATATGAACGGAAAGACATTGCTTGGTCTTAGTTCAAGGATAAATAACATGTATGTGTGATTTGGAGTGGATGGTATAACTATTGGAGGGTTTTGATTTTGGAAATGTCCGAGTTATAGCATCAGGTAATGTCCTTCTGAGACTGGTGGTTAGGTAGACTAACATTTGGTAGTATCAACTATTAGGACGTATATGCATCAGGAAGATGTGGCATGTTTCAGTTTGAAACTTCTGATTTCCCTTCTATGGGATGTATATATTTGATTCCTTTCCAGTGGTTAAACTTCCAACTTTATGTTAAACATTCCGTATTATAACTCCTTACGATTTTACTTTCTTGGATGTTCCTAGAACTTTTCTTCAGCTCTCGAAATGAATCTTCTTAGTGTTACCAGTGGGTGGATAGATTACCCAAAATTTTCCTGGTTCTGGAAAGAAATTCAACAAACTTTGGCAAACTCTGTGTTTCTGATTATCAGAGAACGTCACTAAGGAGAGTGGAGACTAGGGCTAACCCCGTGGATTGGGTAAGGTAGCCGCTATATGGGTTGATGGACAAACCCTGATTATTACAATAAATTGAAGAGATAAAACAGTGAAGTTGAGATTGGACGATAAGAAAGGAAATGTATTTAAGAAGCAAACGAACTACGAAATTCCGGGATTGGCTTCAATGAAAAGGCTATTATGCCAAGAATGTTAAGCGTATGCAGCACGTGGGATTGTTTAGAGAAGTTGAAAACAGAAAAATAAAGGAAAAGTGACCGGAGGCGGTATCGAGAGGTCGATTGAAACTTATATGGAGTAAAATTTTGAAAAGATCAGAAACGGTATCAAGGAATAAGGATGAACGAGGAGTAACTATGCCACTCTGGCACCCAAGATTTGCTGTGTAAAGGAAGGCAGTGAACAATACATTTAGGAAAACACGGGAAAAATCATATGGACAAGTGTAACCTGTCCCAGATAATTGTCTTCACTATAGAAAAGTAATGCCATTAGTTAACCCCTAAACTCATATGTTTTAGTGTGGCCAGTTGGGGCCATGTCACAAAGGATTATAAACTAACTAGACCAGCGATGTAAGGACAAAGTGGGGTTGCTTCTGACCAAGCACCAACCGTGAGAACTTTTGATATAAAGCGAAGTGATTCAGGTATATATGAATGACTAACTTATGAACTAGAAAGAGAAGTAAAGTGAATTGGGATACATGATGATGGGATTATATAAATACCATGGATGTCCTATGACTGAGGAAAGTGATTAATGAAGGTTTATGAAGATTGTTAGGGTTGGTGCAGTATGATGCATAAATGTTAACTGAAACAGAATAACCTCAAGAAGAGTAATAGGTATTAAGAGATTCATGTTGAACACGACCAATATCTTCCAGAACATCCTTGCTACCATTACCATGTTCTGTAAGAAGAGCAGATAGACATATGTTTTCTTTTGGGAGGTCATGTAGACTGACATCCATTTGAAAGAAGAGATTAGCATTAAGATACTAAAGATTGTCAAGATGAGAGTGATTGAAAAGAGACCCTTATTAAGGATATATGATTTGATTGACAATGAAAGGATGTAAGTATTTCTTGAAAATAGAATTGTGAATGGAATATCCATAAATTAAGATAAACCCTGGGGATGCAGAAAGAATGGCATTACCCCTAATAAAGACATTGTGAATTCCGATGATATAAGTTATATTGGCTAAGGCAACAATAATCTTTAAGGAGTTATTGAAAGGAGTTTCGGAGAATACATAGACAGAATTGCTATAGGATTGATTATTGATATTTTGATATACCCGGTACCTAGAAATACTGGAGGAATGATGAGGATGACCTAAGAAACCTTATAAGGAAAAAGGCTAATATTATGAGTTTCAAAAATAGAATTCTGGTAAGGAAAGTACGACAATAATAATAATAATGCCAGGTGAGGCATGTGTGAGACTATGAGGAAGTATGGATTGAACCAAATAAAGGTTGAGATTATCCTAAAACAAGAAAGAACTAAGAGAAGAAATATTCTAGGTATGATTGGGAGTGACTGTGATGAAGTTCCCACGAAAAGGTGGAAGCAATGACTTATGGAAAAAGATTGATAGATATTTTTCTCCTTCAGCAGAGCTTAAGGGAGAACGCTTTCACCCGACAGCGATAGGGAATGAGGTAGAAAATTTGAGTTAGAATAAATCAAGGAAACATTGATTACAAGGAATTATTGTTATCAGGATAGGTCAATAAGGTGGCCGACACTTTAAGGATTGAAGAGTAATTAAAAATGCTTATACCAAAGAAACAGAATGATATAGAAATGAACCTTGAAGGTCATAAGGTGGTGGAGGAATTCACATTTCTTATGATGATTGTGTAAGGATCAATAGTAATAATAGTTTAAGTAAAGATTCGATTCCCGATATCGTCTTAAGCATATTACCTACATTAGGAGGTCATATTTTGGGGTAAACCAGGACCATGATACGAAATTGACTAAGTAAACCGTTAAACTTCCAGTCTTCTATTAAAGATATATGATTGATAATTTCATCAACCTGGCATAGCTACGATGCTTGAAGCTCTTCTGCAATTTGATCTGCTTCGTGTAATATCTACATCAAGTTCAGGAAGTACTAGGGGTGAGCATTCGGTCGGTTCGGTCCAGAACCGAACCGAACCGAAAGAACCGAGAACCGAATTTTCAATTATTTTAGAACCGAACCGAACAGAATAAAATTCTGGATCGAACCAGACCCGAACCGAAATAATTCGGTCGGTTCGGTCCGATCCATAAGAACCGAATTTTTTGAATTTTGAATTATTATTCTATATATTATTATTAATATAAATATAATATTATTATTATAAATATATTATTATAAATATAAATATATATATATATATATATTTATATATTATTGTATATATTATTATTAAGTATTAACTATTTATTGTATATATTATTATATATATATATATATATATATATATATATATATATATATATATATATATATATATATATATAATTTCGGGTGGTTCGGTTCTAACCGAAATTACTTACGGAAGAACCGAACCGAACCGAAATTGTGTGGTTCGGTTCGGTTCTTCGGTTCCAGTTCGGTTCTGCTCACCCCTAGGAAGTACTCCTGGTGGATGAGGGATAGTGATTAGTTTGTCCTTCTAGAGGATTTTGATCCGATAATTATGAAACCCGTATGGTTAGCTGTTAAAGCCCTATGTAAATGGCAAACGAGGATTACTCAACAAAAGACTACATTAATGTAATGGTGATTCTTCTAAGGAATTAGATGACAACGCAAAGATAAAAAAATAGTGCTGATATTGATAAGCTAAATGGCATGTTGATGAATGACAAGCAAGTTTATGATGGTGTATTTCTGCGCAAACAAGATAGAGAATATGAGATTGGAGATTCATGATGCTAAAAGTATCCCCGTAGGAGGGATTAATGAGATGTGGAGAGACAAGTTTGGCAGAAATAGATTGTATTGGATCTAAGTTAGAGAAATTGGCAAGATTTATTTCGGATGGTTTAAATTTGGAATGATGTGATAAATGATAATGTCATGATGGTGCATAAACTGATTATAGTAGAGATGAAAACCAAGTGACTAATAGAAATGAATAAAGAGTTGAGGATCAATAAGGGAGTTAGATATGCGGACTCCTGAGAAACCCCAGCAATAAAGCTAGAAAGGTATGAAATTGACCTGGCAAAGGTTTTTGGTCACAACGGAAAAATTGAAATTAAAAGTATGAATGACACACGGATTGACTTCCTTCAAGTTGAGAGAAAATTCAAGGAAATTTGGAATAGATTGATTGAGTAATAAGGAGACTCACGAATTGAGAAAGTGAGAATTTAAATGGTTGAACAGGGAAGAGTTTAACCCCAAGAATGTGATGATTATTGAGGGAATGTGACGGGATACCAATAAGAAGGTGCCAAGTATAAAGGACATCTTGATAATAAGATAACAGTGGAGGTAGATAACAGAGGTGATTAGGAATCAGACAATAAGATGGATGTGATTGATAAAGAAAAGATTGGAAAGTAATTATGGAACATGAAGCAAGGAATGCTACGAATGGATTGATGAATGGGTCCTCTGACGAACTCTCAGAATGACAACCTGATAGTGTTAAGTATTACGAATATGAACGAGCTAGTAGCGTGACACGGAATGTCAATAACAACGACGTCAAGCGAAAAATCTAAGATTTAACCTGGGAGGTTAAAGGATTACCAAAAAGTAAGTGTTGCTAAGATTGAACAAGAGAATAGGTTCATAGGATGATGGACAGAGCAGTGATGATATGTTGACCCATGAGAATACGATAAAGTAGTTTTTGATACGATTGCGATTATCTCTCTTCTCTGATAACCTCTATTGTTCAGAGGTAAATTCTAATTACAGTAAAACCTCTAAAAATTAATATAGTTGGGACCGGAGAATTTTATTAATTTAGGAAGTTATTAATTAATCTATAAATTAATAATTATTAATTTATAGAGAATTCTGACATCAAAGAAAATTAATTTCCAATTATATACATTTAAATAGAATGAATGTACAATTTATGTTTTATACTTAATTCAATTAATTCATTATATATTGTTTACAAATTTAATGAGTATTTGCGAGATTCAAAATAAATATTCATGTATATTTAAATGATATCAAGGATAAAACAACATTTTTTGACCCTTTTTCACATAAAGAAGCACCCAAGAAATCAAAAACATTGATTAATAATTTTTTAATGCTTTACGAAAACACCACATTCAAACTTTTGGATGCAAAAAAGATGGTTAAAGATGAGTTTCATATAGATTCAAATTTTAAGAACCATAGAATCATATTTTACAAAAGGGTAATACCTATTTTTCTATGATTATAAAAGAATTATTAATTTATAATATTATTGGGACCATATATTTATATAGGGTTTTCAAAAAAATTATTATCTTATTATCTTATCGAAATTGATCATTTTTTGAACTGGCCCAAGTTGGGACCGGAAGAAATTATTAACTTAGAGAGATTATTAATTTATCGAGTATTAATTTAACGAGGTTTTACTGTATGATGTTTTGCAATCCTGAGAGTTTTCTATAATTCTTTAAAATTCTTTTTCTTTTCTTCTCTCTTATTCATCTTCTTTGTGAATTGAGAACAACCCTTTAAGGAGGGGAGGTACTGCTACGTGACTATCTATCTGTGTGATAGAAGTCTAAGTGAAATACCATAACTTGTTTAATTGCTTGTCAAGTACTAAAGGCTGCCCCCCTTCTATAACAATTATGCAATATAACAAATGTTCATTGATCATAGTAATCTCTCAATAAATCTTTCCACTTCTTTATAATTGATCGAGATTGCGAAGATTAAAGCAATCAGGAAATTCACAGTGCGAGTGAGGTTATCTCCGAATTCTTAGCACGGTAGTGATACCAAAGTCACTATAGATACCAATAAGAGTAATAGTATATGATTGGGTAAGGGCATAACCCGGATAGTGTGTTGTTCAAAAATGGCAAAATTGATGGAAAAAGGATAAAGTAGGTATTGTAGCACCAGTAGATGTGCTGAGAAAGGGTAGAACGACTAAGAATTGACCGGGAAGCTGAAAAGTGAAACGACAGACAAAAGACTCTTTGCTTCCTACCTGATTCCGGGACGGAATCCTTTTAAGGAGGGGAGACTGTAAGACCCATGATTTTTGGTAGGAATTAAAACTTTTATTATGGAATAGATATGGATTCCAATATTTATATGCCACGAAGAATGCAATAGGTTGCCAACTTAGATTAGAATAATCTATCTCCTGGAAAGAAAGATATAGTAAGTTCCAAAGAGGAAGATTATTATCATGTCATCCAAATCGATATCTGCTATAAGTCCAGTGGTTCCGTAAAAGGGTTAAGGAATGCTCAAAAGAGAACAAGGACCTTATTTCTAATTATAAGGAATAAAGAAAGAATAAGTGATGAATAGTGTTTTGGTGGAATTAGGAATATTATTCGACGACACTATATAGAAGTACCCGGAACGGATTTCTGAATTCGTATTGATGATCCAAGGGGAAAAAGAGTGTATGTAAAAGTTATCGGATTCCGAAAAATAGCACTTTTATTTTCCTCGAGATTTCCCTGGACACTAAAAGACTTAAGGAATTATTGAAAGGATTTAAGGAATATAGGTTCAAGAATTATAAAGGAGGATTGAGAATGGTGGTACAAATATTAAGAAGGTTTCTGGTAAAACCCTAACGAGAAATATTTAAGATATTCCTCCGAACGATTATTGTTATGGAGTAATAAACGGACAAAAGAGCAAGCAGAGGATCAAGGTGCAAACATGTGCAATTGGGTGGAAAAAGAAAGATCAAAGTGACATACATATAAGTCAACTAAACAAAGGAGTGGTGTTTTTGCACTTTGGCCAAAAAGGGAATGCTTAGTGTAATGGCAATAAGTGGTCAAGTAGATTGGTGACACTTGGTCCAATAGATTGCTAACAACACAAAAAAAAGGAAGACGCATCCAAGTATAGATAGGCATTACATGTATCAAGTCATTATACTTAACAAAACAATTAGCAAAACAAAAACTAAACACCAAGAACACACCAAAGATGCTCTCGGCCAAGCTCTTAATTGCAAAGGGAAATCCAAGCTTCACCCACTCAATAATTCCAAGATAATTTAGGTGGGTTCAATAATTCCTAATTAAGGTATCCTATGAATTTCACCTTCAAATTCCATTCCATTCTTGAGTTATAAAATCATGAAGATGATGATGAATAGTAAATTATGATTTTCATGTTTTGTTTTCTTGATTGTATGGCTTCCAAAGGATGTTCTAAGCAAGGTTCAGGATTTGAGGCCTTAATACCATTCTTAAGCTTCAAATAAAGGTATAATCCTTGAACCCATTTTGATGAATCATGGATATTGGATGAGTTTTAGTGATGTTATGCATATTTAGAGTACTAGAGCTATGTATGGGTATTGTGAGATGACTAGATATTTTATATGAACGGAAAGACATTGCTTGGTCTTAGTTCAAGGATAAATAACATGTATGTGTGATTTGGAGTGGATGGTATAACTACTGGAGGGTTTTGATTTTGGAAATATCCGAGTTATAGCCGTCGTAATACCCGAATTTCGTTAGATCTTAAATAACCAAGCATGACAATTAGGATAATTTTCTGACCTTGATGATCATATGACCTACCCTTGTAGATATCGAGTCATAGATCGTTTTGGCACAAGAATCGAAGCAAACGGACTTATGGTTTAGGAGGTATGGTCAAATTACTAAAAGTGGTTCGAAACCGTAAGTGCGAGTTCGTAATTGACATTGAATCCCCTTAACGTAGTTAATTCAGTGGCGAGTCTTGGTAGTTAAATATTAGATATCATAAGGAAGGTGTGAGAGAAGACCTCATGTCAAAAAGATCATTTTTCGAATTTATATAAATGTTCGAATCGAGGTTAAGTGTGAACGAACCCTAAAAAGGGCAGTTGGTTATAACTTTGGAAAACCACTTAGAAAACGATCGATAAATCTCTAGGTATAATCTTTCGACCTTAGAACTTACATGGCTTAAGTACCTACCGAGTGTAAGGGTAATGATATGCCTTAATAACGAACAAGTTTCGGATCATAGCAGTGTTATTAAGAGTTACACTAGAGGGTGTATAGCGAGATATCTTGAAAACGTGTTTTAACCTAAGTAAAGTAGTTACCTAGCTTTTTCACAACGTTAAGTGATTAACCTCAAATATTCTGGTTATTTATAGGATGCCGGAATACCCCGAGTCATATCACTAGCATAGCAGGAGTACCAGGCAAGTGTTCAAACCTCTGAACCTGTTGTTGTGATAATATATGTATATGATTTCTGTTTTACATATGCCATTGCATGCATGCCTGTTTTCAACAATATTGTGACTCTGGTTTCTGTGATACTTGTTCCTGATTTTAAATTGGCTTATAAGCTAGATATGATATATTAGTTATAAGCCGGATTTGGTTAAGACCCTTAGTGAAGGGCATACGAATCTCATTCTTCAAATATAGACCGGGAGTCGGTACTTCTTGGTATATCATGATTATTTATTTATTTATTGAATATTATTTGGAATATTCATTTGAGTTTATTTATTTAATGAATATTACTTTGAATATTCATTGGAGCTTTATTTACTTTATGAATATTATTTTGAATATTCATTCGAGATTATTTACTTAAGGAATATTATTTCAATTACTCATTCGACTTTTATATATTTGCTGAATATTGTTTAATACTCCTTTAAGATTGAGTATTTATCGAATACTATCCTGAATATTCCTCTGATTATTTATTGAATGTTATTTGGAATATTCGTTTGATCTTTATTTATTTAACGAATATCTTCTTGAATATTCATTTAAGGTTGATGTCTTTATTGGATATTATTTCAAATATTTATTCGAGGAATTACTTAATTAATAAATAACTTCCCTATATTTATTCGAAGGTCACTTTGAGAATAATTTATTCTAAGAATATTCTTTGAATATTATGAGAGGATAAATATTCCTTTATTATTTATTTAATTCTTGATAACTAAGCTTTAAAATATATTACTTCGTTCAAATACTATCTTCGATCTTCAAATACTATGTACACTACTCTGAGTTTTATGATTATTATTTTATCAAGGAAGGTTCTCAAAACTTCATTCTTCACTCGAATCTATCTTCTAAAATATAAGAGAACCTTGCTTGAGAGCTGTTATTTCGTTGACTGCCCGGTCATATACTTGTTAAACTATTCTTTTCACATGCAACTTGGTTGCTAGCCATCAAATTGAGTTTGTTTGTTACTTCCTCATCATTCGAGGGGTAAAGATTATTGGGACAAGTCAATATCCATTAACAAGCATCAGCTTGGGAAATATTGGTGAATTTTCCTTTCCAACTAGATACAACTACTTTGTGGAGTCTTATCAAAAAGTATTATACTTGGGGAAAGGGGGACGAGCTTTACGTTTCAGAGTCATGGATTTATTCGAACTAGGAGTATTTGTGTAAGTGGCTGTGGGACAGTACATCATTAAAAAAAATCTGTGTAAAAGGCTGTGGGACAGTCCATCAGTAAAACTGGTATAAGAGGCTGTGGGACAGTCCATCCTGGAAATAGGGTCCGAATGGCTCCGGTCCCAACTATGCCCAACCGTTGGCTAGGGAGATCCGGCGTACGTTCTTCTTTCTACATGTAGTAAAACAAATCTTGAGATGCAGAACCTGCGACTGATCATCGTAAGGCGGTGTCATCTGGCGCGACATACTCCAGTATTGGTTCACTATCCAGAATCTATTTATTTTCTGCAACATTATCAGTGTTGGTTGGACTGAAAATTGTTCAAAACTGGAATTGCATATTTTTCCTGCAATTTCCTTTTTAAGAAAAAGTGATGATATCTAGCTCTTATCTCTGCATAGCAGATACTCTTACGAAAGATATAATTCGAGTTACCTTGTAACTTCATCCTTTATGTTATACTGGCTCTATGTTCATTAATCCATGGCATATGGTTTCAAAGATATTTCAGAACTGTTATATATATTATTGTAAAAGTTACATATTATTTTGGTGGGCTATTGCTCACCCTTGCTTTATTTATTATATCACAACAACAGCTAGATCTGATGGCCAGCATAAGGCGCACTCGATGCAAGCAGGGACATCAGTCATAGGGTTGCCCACTGATGTCATGGTCGGCATTGCTGAGGTAGGAGCAACCAGTAGGCTAGACTGTCAGCTTTTGGTTTATCAGACTGATTATACGTATAACATATGTAAATGGATGGCAAAGAGTATGTAAGTTATATTGGAATTCTTTTGGATTGTAAGAATTCAAAAACGTGTTATTAATAATATTTGTTAGTTACTCTGATTTCATCTCTGGGACTATAATGGGTGTGTGTTTGTTTCATGTTATTGTTTTGGGTCACAAGGTTGCAAATTAGTATATGTTGGTTTTGTGGATGGATATTGAGTCCGTAACGACCAGATCCCCGACCCCGGATCTGGGGCTGTTACACATTTCTTCTTGTCCTTATACCAGTAGTGGGATCACCAATGATTAGATTGCTGGTGTGATCTCTGTTCCATTTAGTGGTTCTAGGCAAGCTTCTTTCTTGATCTGCTTGATCACTTCCTCTTTGAGGAGTTGATTCTCCACCATTAATGGTTTCTCCTTCATGTTCTTCAACATCTCCAGATTCATTCTCATTCTGATGATTGGGATTTATTATTTGAGACTGAGCTGGAGTTTGAGTAACATCATTGGTGTTGACAGCATCTCTTCCAAACTCAATGGACTATGTGCAAGTAGGTTCATCAGCAACAACTTCTTCTTCCTCCAAGTAACCTTGATTTTCAAATCTAAGAGGCTCCATTTGTCCATCCTCTTGCAATCCAAGGAACTTGGTTTCATCAAATATGACATTTACACTTTCTTCAATGACTTTGTGATCAATGACATAGACTCTGTACGCAGTCCTTTCAAATCCATATACCATGAAAATGCCTTCATAAGCTTTAGCATCAAACTTTCCTTTCCTTTCATGGTTGTCAATCATCATGAAATACTTACTCCCAAATACATGAAAGTATTTGAAAGTTGGTTTCTTTCCTGTTAATAGATAGTAAGGAGTGTTTCCATGAGTCTTGTTGATCAAGGTTCTGTTCTGTGTGTAGCAAGCTGTGTTAATAGCTTCTGCCCAGAAATATGTTGGTAATTTAGAATCATTCAACATAGTTCTCGCAGCTTCAATGAGAGTTCTATTCTTCCTTTCTACAACTCTATTTTGTTGTGGTGTCTTGGCAGTGGAGAATTGTTGGACAATGCCTTCTTCCTTGCAGAAGTTTTGTAACACCTCCAGATCCGGGGTCCGGGATCCGGTCGTTACGGTCTCCATTTCTGTCCACAATACTTGAACTTACTTCAACATAAAATAAATTACATCTTTATGACCCAACACAATAATATAAAACACAGCCGTTATAGTCCCAGAGATGAAATCAGAGTAACAATCAAATTTTATTAATCACATTTTGAATTCTTACAACCCAAAATAATTACAATATAAATACATACTCTATGCCATCCATTTACATAAGTCATACTAGCCCATATACTTGGTGCTGAAAGAATGAATCTATCCTACCAATAGCTTTCTCTTCGGCTCTGGTAGTCTCATCGTCCTCGCCAGCGTCGAGTGCGCCTTGTGCGAGTCATCTGGTCTAGCTGTTGTTGTGATATAATAATAAAGCAAGGGTGAGTAATAGCCCACCAACAATAATGTATAACTGAACGATAATATATAACAGTTCAAAAGTATCTTTCAAACCATATGCCATGCATTTACGGCAATGATGCCAGTATAACATAAACGATGAAGTTACAAGATAACTCAAATTGCATATATAGGTGGGAATATTTGCTAGGTCAAAGATAAGCAAGATATTGTCATTTATCATAAAAGAGGAACTTGCAGGAAAAATATTGCAATTCCAATTATGAATACTTTTCCAATGCTGCCAACAATGGTAAAGTTGCAGAAAATAAATGAATTTGAATGATGAACTAATGCTGGAGTATTCACCGCCTGCTATTCCAATCCTTACGATGATCAGTCGTAGATTGTACAGTTCAATTGTGATTTACTACCGGTAGAAGGAAGAGCTGATAGATTTACTAGTCTACCGCCCTGTTAGATCTCCCCGGCCAACGGTTGGGCCAATGGGATGGACCGGCGCTACTCAGCCTCTTACACGACTCCAAGTTCGAAAAGAAGTTCATGACTCTGAACGTAAAGTTCGTCCCCCTTTCCCCAAGTATAATACTTGTTGATAAGACTCCACAAAGTAGTCGTATCTAGTTGGAAAGGAAAATTCAACATCATATCTCCCAAGCTGCTGCTTGTTAGAGGATACCATCTTGTTCCAATAATCTTACCACTCGAATGATGAGAAGGTTACTCAAAGATTCAATTGATAAACAGCAACCAAGTTGCGAGTGAAAAGAATAGTTTTACAAGATTTATGACCGGGAAGTCAACAAGATAAATAACATTGCTCAAGTAGGTTCCCCTATAATATGGAAGTTTGAGCGATCATTTAAATCCTTTTAAGATAGATTTAAATGAAAAATAAAGAGTTGGGAACCTTTCTTTGATAAAATAGTCGTAAAAACTACGAAATATTTTACATAGTATCTGGAGGTGAAAGATAATCTCCAAATAATATAAATCATTTTAAAAAGAATTTAAAAGAATTAAATAAATATTCCAAGAATATTTATTAACTCAATAATAATTACGGAATATTATTGAATCATAATATTGCTCGTAAGTAATCCTCGGATGAATATATAGAATTATTTACTAAATAAATCCCTCCTTAAATGAATATTCAAAATAATATTCATTAAAGAATTAAACTCCAATAAATATTTAAAATAATATTCGATAAATAAGTCAAACCTTAAATGAATATTTGAAAATAATATTCATTAAATAAATAATCTTCTAAATGAATACCCAAATAATATTCATTTAGTAATCAAAACTTTAAAGGAATATTCGAAATAATATCCCTTAAGTAAATAGAACTTCCAATGAATATTTTAAAATAATATTCATCAAGTACATAAAACCTTAAATGAATATTCGAAAGTAATATTCATTTAATAAATAAAATTCCAATGAATATCAAAATAATATTCATTAAATAATCAACTCTAAATGAATATTCGAAACTACATTCATTTAAAATCTCTCGACTGAGATAATACTCGAATAACATTCCTCAAAATAAATAATAATCTGCCGTTGGAATCCCTCCGGGTTTCCACGACTATTTATATATCTCAAAATACCGACTCCTGGTCTATATTTAAGAATGAATATCATATGCCCTTCGCTAAGGGTCTTACCAAAATAATCCGGCTTATAACTGATAATTCGCATCTAGTCTAAAAGCCAATATCAATTCAGGGAACATGTATCATAATAGAATTTGACAATAGGCATGCATGCTATGCCATATGTATCAGAAACAACAGATATACATATTATCACAACAACAGTTCCAAGGTATTGGAAACTTGCCTGGTAATCGGGTGTGAGTAGAGATAGCGTGTCCTGGGTCTGCTCGATGATCTATAAACAATCAGAACATTCGAGATTAACCACTTAACACCTTTTAAAAGTCTAAGTATAAACTTCACTTAAGTCGAAACACGTTTTCGAGTTATCTCGTTATGCACCCTTTTGTATAACTCTTTTTAACCGATACGATCTGACTTTTGTTCGTTATTAAGACATGTCATTACACTTACACTTGACATATACTTAAGTCGTATAAGTTCTAAAGTCGGTCGATTACAAACCAAGATTATACCTCGAGTTTTATCGCTCGTTTTCTAAGTTATAACCAACGTTATACTTTTAAGGGGTTCGTTCGCGTTTAACTTCGATTCAAACATTATTATAAAATCGGAAAACGATCCGTTTGACATGTGGTTTTCTCTCACACCTTCCTTATGACCCCTAGTATTTATTTACCAAGATTCTCCATTGAGTAACATGTTTTACGAGGGTTCAATTGAAGTTACGAACTTTTACCTACGGTTTCGAACCAATTTTAGTAATTTGACCATAACTCCTAAACCGTAAGTCGGAATGTTTCGATTCTTGCGCCAAAATGATCTATGGCTTGAGATCTACAAGGAAATGTCATTTTCATAACCAGTTAAGACAATTAACCCTACTGTGATGCACGAATTCTTCAAAGTTATCGAAAATCGGGCATTACGACGGCTATAACTCGAACGATCCAAATTCGTACATGCCTCAAGCACATAATCAAAGCAACTCATGGCTTAACAACATCATTTACTACTGTCAAGAGGCTCTAAGGCCAGTGGTAAGGTCTCATGACCACCACACAACATAAACATAACAAATCAAGTCTTAAACAACTATTAACACAATAATCAAGAACTCATCTTGCAACCCACTTAAGATCTCATCAAAACTTCATAAAACTCAAAGTAAGATCTAGGGTTTAGGTGAGATATACCTTCCTTGGAGTATGTACTAGCCTTATAAAACCTTGTATAGCCCTTAGAACACCTTAAACAAGCTTGGATCATCCAAAGAAACAATAAAACTAAAGTTAGTTCTTAAAAATTACTATTTATCAGTTCAAAGATCTGCAAAAACGAGGCCCTTACCATGCTTTCTTGGATGAGGCTCCTAAATGAGAGTTGTAGATCATCTAACCATCTTTCCAACAAGATAAAGAACACCAAATTTCATTGAGAAATGAAGGAGATATGGCCGTTTGAAAATCAGTCCAGAAACTGTCAAGCATCAAGACAGTTTGCTTCTTCAACTTGGGGAGGTGATTTGACTAGGCTATACTACTTGGATTGCTATGAAATTTGGAGAAACTATTGCCCATGGAGTGGATAGGCTTTGGTTAAAATTTTGTGATTTTATCATGGATAGAAATGGAGATATGAATTTTCTTCCTTGACGGTGTTCTGCTGGGCAGTTTGTGGAGAATGAGAGAGATATGGAGTTTATTTGCTTCTCTTGCTTGGTGTTGTGTAATAAAATGAATTATTGATGAGAGTAAGATAATATATTATCCATAAAGCCACTTTATTAAAGGCATGAGGTCATGGATGAGGTTCTTGGAGTGCACAAGTGTTGATGAATTGTGGTGAGGAAGCTAAGTGCTTGGCTTGCTGTCTAAGTGTACTAGTTACTCCTGTAACTATTTAGTTACTTGGTCATATCCACTTGCACATGCATGCATCTTGATCCTCTGCTTGTTCTTTGTCCTGTTATTGCTCAATTTCATTGATCGTACGTAAGAATATCTCAAGGATTTCTAGTTAGGGTTTTACCGGAAACCTTATAAATATTTATAATACTATTCTCGATCTTTCTCAATAATTCCCGAATTAAATTCCTTAATTCTTATTAATAAATCCTTAAGTCTTCCAGTGTCCAGGGAAATCTCGGAGAAAATAAAAGTGCTGTTTTTCAGAATCCGACAGCTTTTACATACACTTATTTTCCCCTGGATCACTAATACGAACTCAGAAATCCGTTCTGAAAATTCTACATAGCGTCGTCTAATAATATTCTCATTTCCACTAAAAACGCTATTCACTCTTCATTCTCTTATTATTCCTTATATTGAAAAAAATGTCCTTGTTCTCCTTTGGGCGTTCCTTAACTCTTTTACGGAGCCACTGGACTAACGACAGATATCGATCTGGATGACATGAGAATTATTCTGCTATTTGGGATTTCCATATCTTACCTTCCTAGGAGATAGATTATTTTTATCTATGTTGTCAACCAATTGTATTCTTCATGACATATAAGTATTTGAATCCATATCCATTCCATAATAAAAGTTTTAATTCCTACAAAAATCGGGGTTCTTACAAGTTTCCCAATGTGGCATTTCTGAACTCAGTACCATTGTCACTTCTCAGATATTGAACTTTTGCATTTGGGGTTCTATCAAGAACTCTTATGTGATCAATGATTTCTTGAGCAGCTTCGTCCTTTGTCCCTAAGAACTTGACCCAAGTGTACCTCGAGTAATCATCCACCATTACCAAGGCATATCTCTTTCTTGCAAGAGATTGAACATTTACTAGACCAAAGAAATCCATATGAATTAGTTTGAGTGGCTCAGTGTTGGTATTCACTTGCTTTGACTTGTGCATTGATCTTTTCAATTTACCCATTTGACAATCCTCGCACAATCCTTCTTGACAGAATTCCTGTTGAGGTAGTCCTCTCACGAAATCCTTCTTCATCAGAATATTCATATTCTTGAAATTGAGATGGGAGAGCTTCTTGTGCCAAAGCATGCTTTCACCAACTGATGCTTTACTGTAAAAATAGTAAGCCTTATCTTTCTTCATAGAATTTAAGTCTGCAACAAACAAGCTTCCTTTCCTGACTCCTTTCAAGGAGAGGCTTCCATCCTTCTTGTGATAAATGTTGCAAACCATTATATCAAAGTCAACCTTGAAACCCCTGTCACTGAACTGGCTGACACTGAGGAGGTTATGCTTCAATCCATCTACAAGAGCAATGTCTTCATTGACAACATTCCCAATTTCCAAACAGCCATATCCCACAGTGTAACCTTTGCTGTTGTCTCCAAAAGTTATGATTGGGCCGGCTTTCTCCACAAAATGTGATAGTAGGGCTATATCACCTGTCATGCGCCTAGAACATCCACTATCGATGATCCACATGACTTGCTTATGCTTTTTGCCCTGCAAAACAGATGCTTTTAATTTGCATCTGGTACCCAAACTCTGTTGGGTACTGCAGTTACAGTATTATTATTCATATCATTCTGTTTCACATTTGAATCAACACTAGAATCCTACTATTTGACTTCTTTCACAGTCCACTTAAGCCTAGAGTTAGACTTGGTCTTTCTCTTGGTGGATGTTGCCTTTTTACCAACATAGGCAGGCTTAGAAGTCTCAGCAGTTTACATATAGGAACATCTTTCAGTAGACAGAATAGACAAATTGAAACAAGTACTCATAACAACAATCTTGCATGGCATACAGTCAATATTATTACAGGCGTCCACTTCTCTTTGCATGATGGGGGTTCTATGTAAGTTACCACTAACATTGGTCGCATTAACCTTGTTCTTGTTGGGTTTCTTATCAACAAATGTTAAATGTTGAGATGAGCCATAATTATTGCAAAGCTTCCTAGGAGCGTCTTTAACATGAGCATAACCATTCTTCTTGTCAATTCCTAACTTACCATTCCTATTTTTAGGCTTGTAGGCATTTGTCTTGACAGTATGTTCTGAAGTTGCTGTCGAGCTACCTTTGACAGTATCTTTCTTTCCCTCTGTCTTGACAGCAGGTTTGAAAGTTGCTGTCTTGGGTTCTGTCTTGACAGTATCTTTTGAAGCTTCTGTCATATCCTTGTTGACAGCTACTTTAGAACATTCTGTCTGATTGCTTGGCAAAGTTTCTATCACGGGAGACTTGACATTATCTTTCCCTTCACCTAGTGTGCTATCAACGCACTCATCCTCATCAAGAAGCTCTTTTGAGAATCAGCTTGAAGTTTTTGAAATCAGCTTTTGAGAATTGGTTCATCAAAATCAGCTTGAAGATTTTTTAAAATTGGTTTGTAAACTCTTTTGAGAATATGAGGTTTGACAGCATCACTATCATCAAGAACAATTGCCTTTCCATGCCTCCTACCATACTCGAAGCCTATACCTACCTTTTGATTCTCAGTGTGATTATCATGATATTCCTGGACTAACTTAGAAGAGTTTCTAAATGCTTTGAGATTAAACTCATTTTCCGCAATTTGATTCCTAAGAAATTCTTCTATTTCCTTAGCACAGACAATATCATTTTTCAATCTAGCATTCTCTTGAGCTAACGAATCTAGAGGACTGGTTCTAAGCAATAACATTTCATTTTCAGATTTGAGAGTCTCATTTTGTTTAGTTAACTTAGCAATTTCTTCGTGAGCAGCAGATAAACTAACATGAATGTTAAACATCTCAGCACTTAAATCTTCAATGGCATGCTTGTATTCAGTTTTAGACATATCAAGTAAGACTAGATATGGTACCTGAGTTGAGGAACTAGAAGCTTCATCATCAGATTTAGCCATGAGGGCCAAGTTTACACACTCTTCTTCTTCCTCATCTTTAGAATCATCCCAGCATTTCCCTTCAGCCACATAGGCTTTACCTTGATTCCTCTTAAACTGATTTCCAGATCCTTGTCCTTGATTCTATTTTGGTCTTCTGCATTCAGTAGCAAAATGACCTAGCTCATTTCAGTTGTAGCACCTGAACTTTGACCTATCCACCATCCCTTTCTTGTATCCACCTCTCGTGGCACCACCAACAGCTTTTGAAAAAATCCCCTTGTTGAACTTAGATGTTTGACCCTGTGGCTTGTATGACTTGTCCCTTCTGAACTTGATGTTCTTGAATCTCTTAGCCGTATAAGCCATGGTTGGATTATCCATGCTTTCAATCTCTTCTATTGTATAAAAGTCTTCATCTTCAACATCTTTGAGCTGCAGAACCACCTTCTCCTCGTCATCCAACACCTCATCAATCTTCAATTATGGTACTTGTGTTGGTTGTGAACTTTGTGAGGATTCACTTGGACAAGCTACTTGTGGTTCATGAGCTACAAGGGCTCCAGACATTTTTTCCAACTTTCCTTTGGTTCCAGTTTGAATAGCTCTCTTTTGAAAGAGTTCGATTTCGTATGATTTGAGCACACCATAAAGAGTTTCTAAAGAGACATCGCTCAAGTTCCTTCCCTCTCTTATGGCTGTGACTTTGTGCTCAAGATGCTCAGGGAGAGTGAGCAGAAATTGGATGATGATCTCCTTTCTATCATAGAACTTCCCATGAATTTGTAACTCAGCTATTAGCTTACTAAACTTTTCAAACATGTGTGTGAGTTCTTCGATTGGCTTGGCCATGAAGGCTTCATATTGTGATACAAGGATTTGCCTTTCATTTTCTCGGACCTCTTCACTTCCTTCACACAGCAGCTTTATCTTGCTCCACATCTCTTTTGTAGATGAACATCCCATGACATTACCACACATGGCTTTGTCTAAAGTGAGAGAGTCGAGTAAGATAAGTTGTAAGTAGTCATCCAAGGCTACTTTCTCCTTTTCGGCCTCTGTGTATTCTGAAGGCCTCTTGGCAACCAAATGGGCCGGAATGACTTCGTCATTTACAGTAGCAGCAGCTACTTCCTTTTGAGAAATGAAGGGGCTGTTCTCAAGGATTCCCAAGTATAGTGGATGGGCAGCTTTGAGAAATAACAAGATCTTTCTTTTCCAGAAATTGTAGTTCTCTTTATCAAAGACTGGAATCTTGATACCACTTGACTTCTGAACACTCGTCATGATTTTCAGATTTGTATATCAATCTGTTGCTCTGATACCAGTTATTGGTCCCGGAGTATATTGCAGAAGGGGGGGCTGAATGCAATATAGATAATTTCAAATCTTTAGCTCAACAACAATGATAAAGATTGTAAACTATCTAGATAAGAATTGCAAACACAAGTAGTAATTCCAGATGTTCTCACAAAATAATTGCTACAACCTCGAGAAAAATGGTTTTCTCAAGCTTCGACTTCTTGTGAGAATCGCTTACTGATATAGAAAGAATGAGAGATGTGTCTCTATATAGACTAATCTTTCTCCAGCATCTCAGTCACATGGGTGGCATAGCTGTTGTCATTTTCAAGTGACAGCTCCTCACAATTTGCCCACACATGTGACCTTTCCTAAAATGCTATACAAACAGAGTTATTTTTAAGCATAAGGAATTCTGGGTTCTTTCCGAAATTAGCTATAACAATTCTAGTAGATGCAGACTTGTCATACTCTTGAATTGTCGAGCCTCGTCTTGTGATCTCTCAAGCTTCCGTCGTAGTCTTGTAGGTCTGTTACAATCTTTGACGAATTGCAACAAATCTGTTTCTCGAACATCTAAACTGTCACGGGGGTTTGACTGGGATAAAATCCCCAAATCAAATAATTCAGTGAGACAGTAACCCTTGCCGCCAAGTTTGCTGTCAAAGGAATATTCAGTAGTTGACAGTATGAGCTCCCGCCAAAGTTACTGTCGGAACTCAAAACTTGCTGTCAAGTGTGAGAATGTTGCTGTCCCCTGCTTTAGCCAATGTTGCTGTCAAATGAAACTTGCTGTCGTGACCTTGCAACATGCAGTCTTCTTGTAACGTTACCATCAATGTATTGATAGTAACTTTATTATTGCTATCGAACTGATGTATTCTCTTGAGGCTTGAACATATCAATGAACTTCTTTCAAGATACATACTTGTTACATTTCAACAATTATTCGATTACGAGAACACACTCTGGCTGTGACAGTATGTTCTACTTAGCCTATACAAATAAACTAAGTACTAGTTGCATTGTCTCTACGTTATCACCCATAAATCCTAACAAGAAATTTTGCAGAGATCGTTAAGAATAGTCATGTAAGTAACTGCAAGCATATTGCACTTAGTCCTAATGCCATAGTTAGTCAATTTGAAAGCTGAGTTCAATCAGCAATTATAAAGAGTACTTATTCATGTGTTTAAAGTTAACTAATAAGTCATATTTTAAACAGAGTGCAGACTAGTTATTTTTTAAACTAAGCCCTAATGCTAAGTGTGTTACACATGGCACATGACAGAATTGAAGAACCTGGTTGATGCAAGAACCAAATTTGCTGTGTCAACACCATCACTTCATCATCATCATCATCCTCTGTTGTGAGTTTAAGTCCTTTGGAGTACTGCAATGGGACATAAAACTATGCAATTGTGTAGCTTTTAAGGCTCACTTTTAGGGTTAGATGACAATGTGAATTTAGAATTAAAACATCATGAATAGTTTTTAAGTTACTAGATCTATTTAGTATGATTCAAATGAGTTCAAAACATCCTGATTAGATTAAAGATAACTTAATGAAATGTGTGCCAAATCACAAAAAAAAAAGATCAGAAATACGCGTAGGTTGACTTAAGAAAAACTAATTCGCAAGGATTAGATTATTAAAACAACTTAGTTGATTCAAGCATAGTCCAACTTAATCTTATCTAAGTGTTCTATGAAAGTCGAGACATAATCTAATCAGCAACTCGTTCTAAAGAGACATGCAAGTAGATCATAACTATAGAATCAACAAGATAAAGATAGATGGAAACTTCATTTCATTAAAAAAAAATTACTTCAACAATGGTCAAAAGACCATTAAACAAAATAAAAACAAACTTAAACAAAAACTTAAACTAAGACCCCCCCCACCTTCACCATCTAGGCGGCCTTGGCTGGGTCTTCAATAGAGTCCACCCGGTTGCGTGCCCGGAGAACCTCCAACGCTGCTCTCATGGCAGCAAGAGACTTCTCCTCCTCGGCGAGAAGCTCATCTATCTTTTCCTGGACGGCCAGGACCTTGGCGTAGAATGGCATGGCTTCGAACTCTTCGACGGAAACATTCAAGATGCTCTTAGTCATTTTGGTTGAAAGGTTTTGACGAAGAAAGGAGAAAGGGTTTTGTTTTTGTTAAGTGTGAGTCTAAATGATGTCTACCCCTTCCTATTTATAAGCCCAGAAGTCCTAAAGACACGACTTAATATCTAGGAAATAATCGGGTGCAAGGTTAAGCAAAGGTCACACCTCTTTAATACACACTAACGCATGCAAAAAAGACACACGGTGTCCTATACTAATACTGACAGATCATTTAGAAAAGATAAAAAGTAAAATATTATGTGTGCTATTTGTTCCAAAATCATTTAAGTCCGACAACTTAAGTCTAATCAACTCGAGACAAATAATTTTAGAGTACAGTGCACACAAAGCATTCGAGTATTCTGGATGAAAGATAAAACAATTAAATAATATCAACAATTAATTATTCCTTTCGACATCTCAAATGTTGACCATTCGATTTGTCTGAATATTTACTGATTCGATATCTCGCAACCTTTGACTAGTCGACATCTCTAGTTAGAAGACTAGTTCGATATTTCTAGAAGATTAGTTGATCGATATCTAAACCATAACATCCATTCGACATCTCAAACAGGTACATATATTCATTCGATATCTCTATGAAATTAGGTGTTCGATATCTCCAGAATAATCATGAGAAATAAGAAAATAAAACCAATAAAATCCAGAGAACAAAATTCACTGGTTGCAACAAATTGAGCAGATATTAGAGATTATGAAAAGTTTAACATACCAAGCTTACTTACCAACCTTGAGAAGGTTGCTTCATCCTGAGCTTTAGTAAAGATATCTGCTAATTGTTTCTCACTTTGAACAAAATGTAGTTCCACAGCACCTTCCATCACATGCTCTCTGATGAAATGGTATCTGATCTCTATGTGCTTGGTTCTTGAGTGTTGCACTGGATTCTCAGAAATTGCAATTGCACTAGTGTTGTCACAGAATATTGGGATTTTCACAACCTTACTCTATAGTCAAGCAGTTGATTCCTCATCCATAGAATTTGTGCACAACAACTTCCTGCTGTAATATACGCAGCTTCTGCTATTGAAGTTGAAACTGAATTCTGCTTCTTACTGAACCAAGAGACCAACTTGTTTCCTAGAAATTAACAGGTGCCTGTGGTACTTTTCCTGTCCATCTTACATCCTGCATAATCTGCATCTGAATAGTTACATCCTGCATAATCTGCATCTGAATAGCCTATTAGATTAAAATCAGAATCTCTAGGGTACCAAATGCCAAGGTTTGGTGTTCCCTTGAGATACCTGAAAATCCTTTTAATAGCTACAAAATGAGATTCCCTCGGATCAGCTTGAAATCTAGTACATACACATGTAGCAAACATAACATCAGGTCTACTAGCAGTTAAATATAAAAGAGATCCAACCATGCCTCTATAGCTTGAAATGTCCACCTTCTTTTCCTTAGTATTCAATTCAAGCTTGGTGGCAGTGGCCATGGGTGTTTTTGCAGAAGAGCAGTCTGCTAGAACAAACCACTTTAATAGATCAAAAAGATATTTTGTTTGACTTACAAAAATTCCCTCATTTACTTGTTTAACTTGTAAACCAAGAAAATAAGTTAATTCACCCATCATACTCATTTCATATTTACTTTGCATAAGTTTGGCAAACCTTTTGCAAAGCTTCTCATCTGTAGACCCAAGTATTATATCATCTACATAAATTTGGACAAGTATCATAAAGCCATTGATAGATCTATAGAACAGAGTCTTATCTACAGTACCTCTGATGAAGTGATTTTCAATAAGGAACTGTGAAAGAGTGTCATACCAGGCTCTAGGTGCTTGCTTCAGGCCATAGAGTGCTTTGACCAAGTAGTAAACATATTCTGGAAAGTCTGGATCTTCAAAGCCAGAAGGTTGACTCACATACACCTCCTCCTCCAGAATACCATTTAGAAAAGCACTCTTGACATCCATTTGATAGACCTTGAAATTGGAATGAGCTGCATAGGCTAGGAAGATTCTGATTGCTTCTAACCTTGCCACTGGTGCAAAGGTTTCTTCAAAGTCAATTCCTTCTTCTTGACAGTAGCCTTTGGAAACAAGTCTAGCTTTGTTCCTTGTGACTATGCCATTTTCGTCCATCTTGTTCTTGAATACCCACTTAGTGTCAATCACTGATTTGTCCTTTGGCTTGGGTAAAAGTGTCCATACTTTTTTTCTTTCAAACTGGTTTAGCTCCTCTTGCATTGCTAAAACCCAGTCTGGATCTAGAAGAGCATCTTCGACCTTCTTAGGTTCCTCTTTAGAAAGAAAGCTGCTGTACAGGCATTCTTTTCGAGTTGCTCTCCTAGTCTGGACTTTTTCATTGGAGTCACCAATTATCAGCTCAAAAGGGTGATCCTTAGTCCATTTTCTTTATGGTGGCAAGCTTGGCCTTGATGAAGTTACTTCATTCTCTTGATGTTGACCATTTTGATTCGTTGTTGAGTGTTGACTGTGAGAAGCTCCCCCTGAGTGTATGGTCCTCGTGTAGAGTGGAGTTCTAACAGAGTTGTCAACAGATATTTCTATTTGATCCTCGATAGATGCTTCAACATGATCTTCATCAGATGGTGTGAGTTGCTCTTCTATAGTTGGTCCATTCTGCACTTCACTTGATGGTCCATGTCTGTTCTATACACCCATCGTTATCCTCTCTTCATCACCATCTTCACTTTCTTCACCATTTGTCTCATTCTCGAAAGAGAGAGGCTCATGAAAACCTTCATCTACAAGGCTAGATATTTTCTTATCGTTGAAGACAACATGTATGGATTCCATAACAATGTTAAGTCTTAGGTTGTAGATTCTGTAAGATTTCCTAGCTGAGTATCCAACAAAAATAGCTTCATCTGCCTTTGAATCAAATTTCCCAAGGTTCTCATCATAGTTCTTCAATACAAATCAATTGCATCCAAAGACATGCAGAAAGTTAATTGTTGGCTTCTTGCCATTGAATAGTTGGTAAGGTGTCATGCCTTTTGCTTGGTTGATCAAAGATATGTTCTGAGTGTAGCATGCAGTATTAACAGCTTCAGCCCAGAAATATATTGGCAACTTTTATTCTTCAAGCATAGTCCTTGCAGCTTCAATAAGAGTTCTGTTCTTTCTCTCCACCACACCATTTTGTTGAGGTGTTCTTGATGCAGAGAATTCTTGAGTGATTCCTTCTTCTTCATAGAACTTTCTTAGCACAGAATTCTTGAATTCAGTTCCATTGTCGCTTCTAATCCTTCCTACTTTGAAGATTGGATTGTTGTTGATTGTCTTGATATGCTTGATAATGATTTCACATGCCTCATCTTTCGAAGACAGAAAGAAGGTCCAAGTGAACTTGGAGAAATCATCAACAATTACAAGACAGTATCTCTTGTTAGCTATCGACAATACATTGACTGGTCCAAACAGATCCATGTGCAGAAGCTGTAAGGGTTGATCGATTGAAGACAATGACTTTGATTTGAAAGAGGCTTTCTTCTGCTTCCCTTTCTGGCAAGCATCACATAGTCCATCCTTGGAGAACTCCAATTTTGGAATACCTCTGACCAAATCCTTTTTGACCAATTCATTCATGGCTCTAAAATTTAAGTATGACTTTTTTGCCAAAGCCATCCTTCATCCATGCTTGCCTTGCTGAAGAGACATGTAGCAGAGTTGGCACTTATTGAGTTGAAATCAGCAATGTACACATTCCCTTTTCTATTTCCTGTCGTCACTACCTTGTTATCATTCTTTTTGAAAACAACACAAGCTTTAAATGTGAACCACACATTTTGATTTTTATCACATAGTTGACTGATACTCAGCAAGTTGTGCTTGAGTCCATCAACCAGTGCTACTTCTCCAATGACAACATTTCCTTGTGAAATCAAGCCATATCCTCTAGTATATCCTTTTCTGTTGTCTCCAAAGGTAACGCTAGGGCCAGCTCTCTCCTCAAACTTAGTGAGCAAGGTAGAATCTCCAGTCATGTGCCTAGAACAACCACTATCCAGGTACCAAAGATTCTTTCTGTCTCCCTGCACACATCAAAATCAAATCAAGTTGATTTTGGTACCCAAGTTTCCTTGGGTCCTGCCTTGTTAGCCTTTCTCCTATTTTTCAAACCCTTGCCATCCAATGGTTCAGATTTAGTTAAATCAATCTTAACTCTTGGTGTAGGTCTCTGAAAAATAGGTTGTTTCACATGCTCATATGCATTAAAGCTAGATGTACAATTAGGCATAGTCTGTGCAAACATGTTATTCATCATCCATGGCAACTGAGGCATATTATAAGCATTGTAATATGGATTATGCATGAATGGCATGTTTGCATAATGACTAGATGCATGAGCAGGCTGGACAAACATATTTGGCATAGCATTCATGGCAGGCACAGGCACAGACTTAGGCATGCTAGGCATAGAAGCATTCTTAACAGATTTATAGTTGGCAGATAAATGATTAGCACTACCACAGTTCACACATTCCTTTCTGGGAGCATACTTATCAGGAGTGTAGTTACTGTGTTTGTTAATCCCAACCTTGCCATTTCTATTCTTCTTACTAGCCTTAGCCTTAGGTTCAGTATTTTCTAACTTATCCTTCAATTTCTTGATGGACAAGTTGCCTATGTTTCCTTGTTCAATTGACTTGGTTTTGCTACACTCTCCAAATACAAAGTTTTTGCTGATAGGGCCATACTTCTTATGTAATCTGATCAGGGTTGCATTGATGATAGGCTTGGACTCCAATGAACATTTCTCATCCATTGAGTCACTGTCTAATGCAACCTCCCCATCAACTTCTAACTTTGCTTCTGCTATTTTTCGAAAAGAATCAATTCCTTGTTTATTGAAAATTTCTTCAGTTTTAGCCTTTGATCCTCTCCACTTAGCAATTAAATCCTGTTGCTTTTTCAACTGTTCTCTTAAACAATCTTCTCTATTCAAAGCCTCAAGTAATTTATCTTTTGCATCCTGGTAATCTCTTTTCATTGTTTCAAAATCAATTAATTGAGTCTCTAACAAAGTATTCCTATCACCTAACCTAGCATTCAGATCTTTAATCTTGTTGTTTTCTCTGTTAAGTGATTTCAATATAACATGCATGTTGTACAATTCATTAGACATTTCATCAACAACATTAGCACATTCATCTTTGGAAAGCTTAGTTAGATTTGTAGAGTATACCTGGTTGCTTGCTGAACTAGCCTCTTCATCATTTCCATTTGCCATAAGTGCAAGGTTAACAAACTCTTCCTCTGTATCTGAGTCTCCTCCAACTGCCCAATCATCATCTCTAAATACGAATGCTCTCTCCTTTTGCTTGAGAAGGTCAAAGTATTTCTTTTTGTAGTCGACAGTCTCAAACTGTTTCTTTTCATTCTCAACTTTGGATTTTCTGCATTCATTGGCAAAGTGGCCAGTAATTCCACAGCTATAACATTTGATCTTTGACCTTTCAACCATGCCCTTATTAGGTTGATAGCTTTTCTTGAATTGCCCGGCTCCTGCTGGATTCTTCTTGAATCTTAACTTTGAAAACCTCTTTGACAGAAATGCCAAGTATTCATCAAGGTCTTCAGATTCATCATCACTCAATGCATCAACCTCTTCGATTTTCTTGCCTTTGCCTTTGCTAGTTCCAGCTCCACCTTCACAAGTTCTTTGACTTGGTGTGGCTTCTACATCCTTCATCTTCTCTCCATCTTGGTTGGTTGGAATATTGGCCACCAAAGCTACATTTCCACCTTTCTTCTGGCTCTTCTCAACTTCTTCATCTTGTTGCAACTCGAGCTCATAGGTCTTTACAATTCCATACAGTCTCTCAAGTGTATAGTCTTTATAGTCTTGAGAGTTCCTCAAAGAGACTGTCACTAGCTTCCATTCTTTGGGTAAAGACCTTGGAAATTTTAGGTTGGAGTCTTTGGTTTCATACACTCTTCCATACAACTTAACCCATTTAACATTTTTTGAAACCTGCTAAATATATCAGTTAAGTTTTCACCTGTATTAAAGTGAAAATGTTCGTACAGTTGTATGAGAAGTTGTTTCTTATTCTCTCTTACTTGCTCAGTTTCTTCACAGAGTGTTCGAATAGTGTCCCACACTTGCTTGGTAGTGGTGCAGTTGATGACATTGTCGAACATGTCTTGATCAATACCATTGAACAGTATATTCATGGTCTTTTTATCCTTCTGGACTTCCTCTTTGTCTCTATATGTGAATTCTGCTGGAAGTTTGGGAAAATAGGCCTTCCAGCAACTCCTTTTCTAGCTATTTCTCCAATTGCAGTGTTGGCCTTCATAGGAATATGAGGACCTTTCTCTATAGATGAGAGATGTAGATGCATCTTTACTTTCCAGTGAAAGTAATTATCTTTGTCGAGGATTGGTATTTTCATGCCTGTATCCTTCAATCCCATGGTGGTGATCTTTAGACTTCTTATATGCTAGAAGCTTGCTCTTATACCAATTGTTATTTCCCAGTTAAGCACCACGAGATTCTAGAAGGGGGGGTTGAATACAATCTCAACTAAATTCTTTCGAACTGGTGAGGTCTAAAACAGATTGTTATAAGAACACTAAGAAAACAAGATAAACAAATTATCTAAGACACATACAACACAAGATATAAAAAATCTCAGGTGGGTTAGCTTGGTTGCTTAGTCCACCTGATGGTTGTATTTGAAGATAATTCTCTGCGTAAGAATACACAACTGCGGGTTACAATGTTTTAATGTTTACAAGAAAACCTTGTGATCAGTGTTTTCTTCTCTACTAAAACTATGCTGCTCATACATCTTATTTAAACTATATGAAGACAAGTAAAAATACGTGAAATGTGAAGATACATTTCTGGTATAACTTGTCACACACGCATGCTCAAAGTGGTAGCCATTTCTGGAATTATCTTGAAAGTCTTCTCTCCTTGATTTGGACAATCGCAGTATGATTCAAGTCAGTGTATGTTTCTTTCTTCAGAAGTTACCAAGTTCTTGAAATGACTTAGCTTCCAAGCCCATGTGATGCTTTATGCAAAAGATCTTTTTGCTTTTGGATCTTTGTCTCTGAAAGTAGCTCTAATCAAAAAGATAATCTTTATGAAAGTCAATAATCTTTTCTGCTTATTGAGCTGTGCTTAAACCTCCCAGTTATAACGGCTGATCTTTATGCATTTATCAAGATATCCTTCGAATTCTTTAGTAGTAGTGTAATCATGTTGGAGGTTGCTTCCACTCTTATTGTTGCCCTTGAATTCGAATAAACAGTGACTGATTTCACCTTTCACTTGGAAGAGTTTGAGCCTTCAAATATCTACAATTTGACTCCCTACTCGTAACATGTGTAATTGATCACTGCTTATAAGTCACGGGTTGCAAAGTACGTCTGGGCTTAAATCTTCATTCGATATGTTCCTTTAGAGAACTCTGGCATTTTTAAGAAGCCAGGTTGAATTCTCGAACAGATGAAACTTGAGTTCTCGAATGATGACTTCTTGAGTAGTTTCTTTATGAGTTCTCGAATGACTTCTCGAATAGCCTTTTGAATAGACTTCTTGAATAGTGATTGTTACAGACTTCTCGAACAGAACAAACTGACTTCTCGAACTAGGACTTCTCGAATAAACCCTTTTTGTTAGAGTTCTCGAATGACTTCTCAAACTCATCTTTTCTTGACTTCTCGAACGTACCTGCATGGTTATGGAAAAATCCTTCTGATTACAGATATCTGATTGTAGCATGTTGTGGCTTGTTATAGAAATAATTCCTAACTGTTTGCAGAGTCTCATTCACAAGATGTAGCCTTTGTTGATCTGCATTTCAGCTAGCTTCCTGATTTATTTGTGAGCTTCGTTTCCTTGATTCATTTGCTGCATTGTGGTATTTGTTATCATCTAAAAACATATATGACTTAACAACTAATCACTTAAGTTATCTTATAGCGTTTATGATGTTAATATTAAACGGAAAAAACAAAGGATTTTAATTATTGGGGTTCGTGTCAATGTTTATAATTGTTGAGGTTCATTATAGTTTATATATAATTGGGGTAGGTGATTTCATATGATTTGGTCGGACAAATATGTTGTTTAGAAATATTATTATAAGTTACATACTTTAAATAATATTAAATAGAAATTAAAAAAGTAATTAAAATCCAAATTTTGAGTGAGATTTGTAAATATTATTTTACAGTTATTTCAAAATAAAATCAGAAATTTATTATACAATATAAATTTTTTTTTGAGTTTATGATATTTAATGAGATTTGTAAATGTTATTTTACAATGCTTGCAAAAACAAATATAAAAACAATTCAATCCTTTATTATAAAATCTGAGTCTATCTAGTTATATAGTTACATACGGTTAGCCAATCTATTTTAAGACCAATTAGAGCTCATTCCTAAACTTTTTACACCAATCATATTATATTAAAAGTTTTCCTTATTTACCATTCTAATCCTATTATACTAACCATGGTTAGTTAACAATTCTAATTTAAATACTTACTTAATTTAACATATCCATATATTATATACTTTTTAATGTCAAAAAATTATTATATTAAATTAATATTTTAAATCAAAGTCAATCATGATTATTAAAATATATAATATTAAGCAATTATCGCAATATTAATTTTACAAACTTTTGATTTATAATTAATTATAATTACATTATTATATATTATTTACTCTAAAACTAAACTAATCGTATCATTCTCATCCAAATTTACTTATCGTGGTTATTTAACAATTTTTTGAAATACAAAATTTATTTTATTTAGGACATGCATAAATTTCAAATTTTTTAAAGGGATAAATTTTTACTAACTTATCAATCTTTTAATTTAAATTCAATCAAAATTATACTATTGTATATTATGAGTTAATTTTTATAGATATCAACTACAATCATACTATATTATATTGTTATATATTATGGATTAATTTTCATAAATATTTAATAATTAATTATTATAATTTTTAATTTAAAATCAATCACAATTATATTATTAAATATAGGCATATCTGTTCTTTTCGCCCCTTTCCATGTATAGAGCCATTTTCCAAAATTGCGTATTTATTAATTGATTTTAATACAAATATATTATATTAATACAGATATACTATTTGAATACATTAGTCTATTTTATTTATATTATACAACATAATATTTTAATATGTCAAACTCTCGATCTACAACTAAAAGGTGCATTCAAATTTGAATAAATTTAGTTAAAAAATTTTAAAAATTAAAAAATGTTTACCATGTTATTCTAAATACACATTCAAAATTAAGGTTATATAAATTTTTAAATTAATCAATTCTAATTAAAAATCTGGATTCAAGCAATTGAAAAATTGAAATTAATTTTAAACCAATTTACTTTTCAGTATTTTTTAGTTATGCAATAATTAACAGGACAAACAAATTAATCTAACATTATATTTGAATTATTCAAAATAGTAAATATATTCTCGAATAGTATTAGACATTATTTGGCATATTAATTATCAATCAAAAAATAAAATTCATTACAAAGTCAATGAAAATATTATTAGTGAATATTTTCATATCAAATTGGTCAACTCAGTGCAAAATTCTTATAAATTATTATTTTTTGATAAATAATTAATTCATCAATAAAATTGCATACGACATCTACAAAAATATACAAATTTTCAAATTTTCTCACAAATCACTATTTTTTATAGGTAAATAATTCATCAATAAAAGGTCATTGAACATCTACAAAAATAATTAAGTTTGTACAAACACATATTAAAATAGATCATATCAAGGTTTTCTTCATCCAAACTACGATCGTTGATCACATTTTAAATTGTGGTACATCATTCGCTTAAATCGCTAAAATATATAGCCTTTTTGGTAAGATAATCCAAAAATTTATTGTATTCGTAAGGAAAATATTTATCAGATTTGTCAAAATATATTCTAACAACTGATCATAACTGCGATTTTTTACTATCCAAATCAATGAACTAATATATCAAAATCCTGTAGATCTAAGATCCCGAATGCTAAAATAAAACAACATAAAAAGAAAGGACGAAACCCAATATATGAGTAGACAAAATCCACTAAAGGGGTACTAGACTCTCAAGAGAGAAATATTTTTTTAAAAATAAAGTAAAATCAAGGAAAAGAAACGGGAGTTATCATTCACAAGGAGAGAGTACAAAATCCAATATATCAATAGATAAAGCCCATCAACGGGGTACTAGACTCTCGATAAAGAGAAATATTTATTGAAAAAGAAAGCCAAATCGAGGAAAACAATAAAAGGGGGCTTATAATCAACCAAAATGCTGATGTCAGTCCCTAAACTTTAGTTTAGTATTTTTTCTATAGCCTTTGTTATAAAAATCAATATTATTGATAACTAGATAGATTGATACAAAGAAAATTATATATTTCTAATAAAAGGTGCTGTTTTAATTTTGTATTCTTGAATTAAAGTAATAGTATTCAATTTCCATATCCTAATCTAAGATCAGACCTATCGACTTTTGTGACGCCCCTAGATCCGGGGTCATGAATCCAGGTCATCACGATCCAATTTCCATTTAATAACATTATATTTTTGACAGTTGAAATATAAATACTTGATAATACTCACACAATAGACCCCACACTATAACATTACACACCAGTCTATATGCTCAGAGAACAACATCCATAATAATAACAGTTTAAAGTTAAAAGAGATATTACAAGCCCAGAATCTCACTTAAGTAGTGTTGCTGAATATTACTTCGAGAGGAAGCATTTCAACAACCAAAAGTTTATTTCTCAAACTTACACATTTAATTCACATAAGTCTACTAATACCCATCTGCCTATCAGCTACCTCAGGGATAGGCGCCAGCACTCTTTTAAAAGGTCGTCTTTCCCTTACCCTCTTGTGGGGTGTAGTGCGGAGTATCGACATTAGACCTAGCTGTTATATACATAAGTAGCAAGAGTGAGCTATAATAGCTCAACAAGATAAATTTTTGTAAACCAGTATCAAAGAAAACACACACACACACACACACACACACACACATATATATATATATATATATATATATATATATATATATATATATTAATAAACAGAAGACCCATCATAATCTTTAAGAAAAGAATTAATTTTTTTATTTATTAAATACACCATCTACTTATTTTTATAAGAAAAGAAATATAAAACCATATAATATCATTTTCTCTTCTAATATAATATAATATCAGTTTCTCTTATAAATCATAAAAATAATTCCATAATTTCATACCATTTTTTCTTTTTCAGTATGTCGATCTGTAACCATTATCAGTTCTTTCTTTAAATACCTTGGGGATATCTGCTGTCGCCTGATACGTTAGGACGATGATCAGTCGCCTAATCGTACCTGCTCTCTGTTTACTACTAGTAGAAGGAATGATCCAACTTGGTCATCATCCCTGGAGGAAGGATCTCTGCTACATCCTCCTTCAGCATCTCTTGGGCCGTAATAAAATATTGAGTGCTGGACTGTGCCGAACACAGCCTCTTACGCTTGCTATTGCAATCCCCCTTTTTGTCAAATCGTTTTCCATTTATAAAAAACCATTCCATATTTTCCATTTTCCGTTTCCATTTCCATTCACATATATCATTTCCATTTCCATTTTCATATATCAATCTTTAGAAAGACATACATCATAATACATTGATTATAACTCAGACATTTCCTCCGTATTTAATAAAGTCAAATATGCTCTTATATACAAAATATTTCAACTATTTTAAAAATATTAAATAATAATCCAATAATATTTATTAAATCATAAATGTTTAAAAATTGTAAATAACAGAATATCATAAACTCTATAACCCTAGTTAACAACTGATACCATTCTTTTTCATATTTCTTTAAGCCACACAGTATATTAGCTCCATCCATATTTATATCCATATAGTGATATAAGATTCATATATTATCTAGCAAAACCATTTTTCTTTGAAACATAACAATTTATCAAAATAAGGAAGAAAAAATCTTGCATCGATCTCTAAATCCCAGAGGTATGACCTGGTGTTCGTCTTGAGTTTCTATAAGAACGAAAAAGATCATCATTAGCATATGCCCCATTATAATTATTATTACTAACAACACTTATCCTAACCATTTAACTCACTTGATCCCCTGATCATTTTATAACCTCATCAAAGATATTTAAATATAATATCCGTGGGTTCCAAGTTAATACCTTTAATAATTCCCAATCATTTCCCTATTCATTTTAACTTATCAAACACACCATAACATAACTATTATTAATACCGCAACGTAATGACACTTAGTACATTATCAAGGCATGTCATTATAATATACACTTAGTAGATATTTAAGTTTTAAAGACTTTTAAGTCGACCATTAACTCGAGAAAATTATCCTTTATCCGTTTAAGGGATATTCCATTAACGTACCCTTGATCTAAACATTTTTATAAAATTGAAAAATTATTCGTTCGACATGAGACTTTCTCCTATACCTTCCTTATGACCTCTATTATTTAATTATCAAGATTCATAATGGAATCACTTAGGTTAAGGGTGTTCAATTGAAGTTACGAACCCGTACTTACATTTTTGAACCACTTTTATTATTTTGGCCATATCTCCTAAACCGTTCATCAGATTTTTACGTACTTTATATCAAAACGACCTATGAACCAAGATCTACCCTATCATGACCCTTTGGTGTGCACTACTGACCTTGCCAGATTCAGGATGTTCTGTTTTTAACAAGTAATTTATGTTTTAACGAAAATCGGGCATTATAACGGCTATATTTTCATACTTTCCATAATATAACTCCTCCAAATCCAACATCCAACACATATACCAAACCCTACACCATGTGGACATCATACCAACCATGGTTACAAGCACCCACAACACCTCCATGTACATTCAATCACTTATAAACACATCTATGAACATAGTTCCACCACTTATACAAGTATAATCACAAGTATCATTAATATCCATCATAAACTCAAAGTAATACTAAAGGTTCTTGAACTTTATACCTTCTTGAAGCTTTAACAACACTTAATAATCCTTGGATAGTCCTTAAATAACCTTAATGTAGCTTGGATAATCTAAAGAAATCATAAAACAAAAGTTAGTTCTTGAAGGTTACTATTCATCATCAACTTCAATGAATTTCTCACCTATGCAAATGATGTTGGTTGGCCTTCAAACTTGGTGGACACCTTAATCTAACCTTGGGTAACCTCCATGAATTTTCCCTTGAATTTTAGTGGCTTGGTGCTAGGATTTTTATTTTCTATTTCTTCCTTTTTTCTTGAAATGGTCGAATGGTGTAGATGGAGGAGAAGAGAGATTTTTGTGGTTCGTTTGATGATTATCTAGTGTCTTGTAGATATTTTGTATGATTTATAAAATAATTATCAAGTAATTCTCTAGATTAATCCTTGGAAAGTTAGTGGAAAGTGATGTAGGAAGTGATGTCATTTGGATGATCATGTGGTTTTTTTGTTTTTTGATTTTTCTAATTAGTGTTTTATTGATTTTGCTAAATACTAATGTGTTGTGTATATCCTTGTTATGATATTAAGCTTGGTTGTTTAGTCTCCATATTTTTTTAGTTATGATTCGTTTCGAATGTACCACACTATCCAAGGGGTTCTAAATTGTTTAACAATCCAAATTCCTCTGGCATTCCCTTGACTTAATAATCCCCTAATTTAACCTAATTTCACATGTTCCTCAAAGTATACACCCTTTTCATATTCCATACTCTTTAATATCCAATACAATTGTGCTCATGGGAAATCAACATCTTAAAAAAAATCTATACTCAGGAATTTCTAAAATCCGTCATCGTTTCGAGTCACTCATTTTCATAGTACAACGCTAATATGGTTTTTGATTATTCCTTTTCTGTTTCACTTTTAGGATACCTACATACCATTTCCCTAAATCCTTAAAATTACTATTCATTTAAGCACTGTAGCATTTCTAAAGTTAGGGTTATTACAATCTTCCCCGTTAAAAGGATTCCATCCCGGAATCATGTTGAAGTTATCGACGAATACCCTCCGCATTTTACACCCTCTAATTCCCATATTACTTCCTCCATCGTTTAGTTCCTCCTTAAGCATCACTATCTTGTTTGTACAGAAATACACCAATATAAACTTGCTTGTCATTCATCAACATGTCATTTAGCTTATCAATAGCAATACTTTCACTATCTTTACCGTACCAACCTTCTCTGGCATTCTGTCATTCTATGTTATCTCATCTCTCCTTTCTCTTTTTACTAAGGGTATCGGCCACCACATTGGCCTTCCCTGAATGGTATTGTGTCTCACTTATTGTCTAACTATATTTCGATCTCTATCATAACATAAAATATGAATACTTCAATCTTATTATATCCTATCTCTGTAAAATCCTCCAGAAATTTGACTAGAAGGCTATTCCTTGAAACAATTGTAAGAAAATATTATCTATAATATATTATTTTTTTAAATACTCTTGCTCTCTCTCTCTCTCTCTCTCTCTCTCTCTCTCTCTATTACTCCTTGACTTTCCCACAAATTGAGATTTTTGTCCTTTACTGAACTTGCTAAAGTAACTTCCTTCACTTGAACCTCCTTTCTGGCCCTCAAATTTCCTTTTCTTATTCTCTCGACCAATTTGAGTTTGTTCACTCTCGGCTTCTATAATAGCTACTTTTTGAACCACTGCAGCATAATCAGTTAGCTCAAATGGTGCCACTCTCGTCCGTAGCCATGGTTTCAATCCTTGTTGGAACCTTTTTGCTCGTTATTCTTCAGTACGCACAAATTTTGGAACAAACCTAGACAGTTCAGTAAATTTAGTTTCATACTCTGCCAATGTTAGATTGTCCTGCTTTAACTCCAAAAATTTTATTTCCATTTGGTTTTCCAAATACCTAGGGGAATACTTATCTAGAAACACTCTGGTAAAACGCTCCCAGGTTATCATTCCCACTCCTTCTAGACTCTTCTTAGCCTCCCACAAATAGTTTGCCTCTCCCTTCAAGAGATAGGCGGCGAAAATGGTCTTCTGTTCCTCATCTACCCTCAAAATTTCAAAAGCTTTCTCCATTTCTTTCAGCCATGCTCTGGCTACTACTGGGTTAGCAGTTCCCTCAAACTCTGGGGGCTTTAATGACTTAAAGGCACGAAATAAATTAGCTACCTGTTTCGGGGGAATAGGTTATAACGCCTTAGAAAATTCGTAATTATAGATATTATTATTTAATGTTAAATATGAAATATATGGTGTGAAATTTTTTTTTTAGGTTAAATATATGTGACATAATGTTTACATATTTATATGGTGATGTATGTGTGTCGTGTATGTCCATGTATTTTTTTCTATTTGAATTTTTGTGATTAAAATCTATTTAATTTATGAATTATTAATCTTTGATTTTTTTTATAAAATCAACGGAGTTATTAAAAACACGAAATCTTTTGTAATATCATCTTCATATATTGAATTAGTTTTTAAAATTATTGGGAGTATTAATTTGGGTGTTTTGGTATTTTTAAAATGATTTTAAGAGTTTTATTACATTTTAAGGATCCAAACTTGTAAAATTCACATTTAATTCGTTTTTGATCCTAAAAATATCTTTAAAAAAAATATGGGGAGATAGCTAATTTCATTTCCTACATTTTAAAAATCATTTTTTGATTTTTCTCAAACACTACTCATTTATTTTCTATTTTACAAAGCTGATTTTAATTATTTTTAAATTAGAAATTTTTTACAAAAATCACAATTCTTTTCTTCTTTCTTTCTAAATCCCTAAATTCACCAGTTTTTCCCCAAATTGAGTGGCTGAGCTTTGTTTTGTTCGTGACTTCTCTAGAAATCTCTCTCAGTTCTTCACCAAATCTCTCTCAATCTCTCCCGTTCAAACTCTCCATAAATCTCTCTCAAATCTCCCTCACATTCTCTATCTCTCCAGTTCGTCTCTCTCCCTCTACTCTGCTCGGTTTTTTCCCCTAGCTGTTCTGGCAGCGGTGTGTGTGCGGGGTATGGCTGAGTATGGCGTGCGGGCATATGTAAGCTGCTGTATGTGTATGTGTATTATTGATACGGAGTGGTGGTGGGTTTGCATTTGGAAGAAGGAGGTTGGCTGCTTGGGTTCACTTAGCTGGGGTTTGATTTGTGTTGGTCAAGCTTGTGAAGAGTCTGGCGAGGTGGTGTCGATGAGGGGAAGTTTGAAGAGGTTGCGAGAACTATACTAAGTAAACCAAAAAGAATAGTTATAGGCAAATAGTAGTGTGGTGCTATGTTTTTGCTATAGTTCGAATGTTTCAAATTTTGTTTTAAAGACATTGTTGAGGTGAATTGCCAGATACTTAGCTTAATGAGTGGTTGATGATATAAGTTAAATAAGGGTATTGCAATCTGCCTATTTAGCTAGTTAGTAATGTTGGGGTTGGAACTTGTAATGTTAAGAATATAATCAAAGTACATCAATAAGTATGTTGTAGCATAGACAGGGTTCAACAATTTTAAATGCTGGTTTTAGAGATGTAATTCGTGTGTATAATAAATTTGCCAAGTGGATTTTTGAGATTTCTTGGTTAGAATTATTTGGTTCGAGTTCGAGGATCTTATGTGGATAAATGTGTTAGAAATCGTTATATATGCCATATCGATTGTGAGTTGATTTCTGTGATATTTAATTAGTAGATTGTTAATTTTAATGAGTTGGGATTAAGGTTTGATTATACGATTTTTATTTGTTGATTGGGTCAGTTGTTTACCGATGGGTAGTGTAATATTTTAAAGGAGGTGTTGTCCAAAATTTGTTCAAAATAGTTTTGTAATTTGTATAATAATTCTATAAGAACTATTTGTACATCGATATGATATATGTGTTAAAAGATATAAGTGTAAGCTGATAATACGTGCTAAGTGTTTATATGATTATTACATGTTATTTGTGCTAAGTGGTAAAGCGTATAGGACGCGTTTGGGTAGAATAGAATTAGACGGTTAAGGTTATACGCGTACTTAAGTAGTACTTTACCTGTATATAGGTACGCATAGGAGGCCAGCTAAGACCCAGCGCATGTGTAAATGGAATGTAGAGGAAGGAGATAATATCGGGACTGACACGTGATAAAGGAAAAAATGGATGTGTGATCGAAGAAAGGTCAAGTAAAGATGGATGTAAAGTGATAAGGAGTTACAGTATTGGAAATGGAAACCCTGTGTATTGAGGCAAGTTTACAATCCCTCACTTATTGTTCAAGTGATGTGAAACTTTTTGTATTATTTATTGTTGTGACGCCCCCAGATCCGGGGTCGGAGATCTAGGCGCTCACGGTCCATTTTCCATTAATAACATACCTGTTCTTGCACACAATATATAAAACAGCCATCGACCCCACAATAAACTCACACCGCACACACACACACACATGTTAGAGTCTCAGAAACGTCACACAATTGATTAAGCAGAAATAAAAGTTTCAGAGTTATTAGAGACCGAATTAAATAGAATTTATGCTACCAGCAACACTTCGATAAGAAGCGAAGTTGGCGGCTTGAAAGTTTGTTACGGTACACTGCTTTGCACAGGTCATACTTATAAATAAAACGTACTAACAAAAGTTGCCAACCAATCCGGCTAATGGGGCCTACCGGTGGAATCTCAACTGCTGCCTCGGGTCTAGTCACCTGCTTTCGGGCAGTCTGTCTGGGTCTTGCCATTTCTCTTAGCTGTTGTGTTTGTAAAATTTGAAAACATGCAAGAGTGAGCAACTAAAGCTCAGCAAGAAATACATGTATAAGGTAAGCAATATAACATTACATATGTTTAGCAGTTATTAAACTCGTTTGTATCAATCAATTATAAAATCACTTGTCATTGTTGATACATTTCGAAGGTGCACCAATACGTGCCCTTTTTTTCAAAATGAACTTGCAGTTCTAGATATTGCATAGAGTCAACATCTTTCTCATCAAAATAGAACACTATCAGCAACTTGGCACATAAGCCTAAGAAGCAGTGTCAGAGCATTTTCCAAAATGGAGGAATGGGACTTAAAGAAAACATAAAACCTGACAGGGATTGACGATGATTAGTCGCCACATCTGAGTCCAATAATCCGCGGGTCTTCTCTACCGGTAGAAGCATAAAAACTACATCCGTAACTATCCCCGGGTGAAAGCTACATCCGTAATCACCCTCGATGAAAACTTCATCCGTAATCATCCTTCGGCAACACCTGGGCCGGAATAATAATTGATGGACCGCCTGGCTCACGGCCGCTTACACATCCTGGGAATCGTTCGTCAACGGTTCCCACACCTGCCAGAGTCCCTTTTTCTTTTTCTTTTAAAAACTTGATTTTGATTGAAAACTGAGTAATTGAGGTCCGACATCAATCGACCGATGATTCTTGAAATCATACAAGAAGCAAACCTGACCGGGGGTTTTCGAAAATGTTTTGAGTTCGAAAGAGTACGAGTTTGAAAGTGCTAAAGGTATCTTGGATTAGCTTTGTCTTTAAAATAGTGAAAAATAATTAATAAATGATATTTTAAGATTTAATATTAATAATTAATAAAATAATTATTTAATGAAGTAAGCTTTTAATCCAAGATAGGTATTTTGAGTATTTACGAAGATATAAAAATAATTACTTGAGTATACGATACTCCCCGAATGACCCTTCCGGTTTTCGCAATTTAATTACGATATAATAATATACCGCTCCCCGGTCAATAGTATATACGGACCGCTACGACCTCTATTGCTAGAGTCGTTGTCCGAAGAAAACATTTCATTCTAAGTTCAAGGGGTGCAAACATATATGTACTTATACATCTGAATTTCATCGATACTTCGATAAACATAAACATTTGATATGATTGAAAACTACAAACACAACAGTGAAAGTCCTTGTATATGTAAGTTTTGAAAAGTAAACTTGCCTTGGTGAGGTTGGGGTGGTCGAGCTTGCGAAGTGGAACGATCTATACATAATCAATAGCCGATCGTTAGTATCTTAACAATATCTCTTTTAATTGCGGGGTTTTAGGGGGTACAAAATTAACTTAATGACTTCATCTTATGACACTCTAGCCCCACTATAGGTTCATGTCACCACTCGATTACGCTCTTCACTTATTCGACTTAATTTGGTTACCATATCCAAATCATATCCATTATCCCTTAAATTACACTCCACTTACGACTTTTTCCCTTGCGCGAATTTTACTCTAGCATTTTTATAAAATTGAAAAATACATATTTTAATCCAATTCTTTTTGGGTAGCCTTCACCACTGCATTTACTAGCTTCTCTAATTTTCCCATGGTCCTACATAAATTATTAGGGGTTTAAACAAGGTTCACAAGGGGACCATTTAGTGCAGTCCGGAATCCAGAAACACATTTCACTTCTCAGGCCATAACTCAAAATATATACATCACCTAGTCAAGAACCTTATATTTCTAGAAACTATATTCAAATACATTTCCAACAATATATATTAGGACCTCAGGGGACAAGATTTGGGGGTTCAAAACCCTCTTACAAACAGTTCAAGTTCCTGGAAAAATCTCAGCATGCTTATATCACTAAACCAACCAAGAATCTTACATCCACATCACAACCAACATCTAAATCACATGTTGCAAGCCTAGGCCTAGACCACCATACCCTCTTGACTCCTTGGAAAAGGTACCAACTAATTACTATTCCTCTTGTCAACTTTGTATTACTAGTTTGCTTTCCTAACTACTTAGTTGCATGGGACTTGCATGCAATATCATCCCTTGTATCCTTATTCTTCCACCAATGCTTGTCACTTAATTTTTAGTTCGTATCGTATCTTAATTAATTTCTCGTAATAATATTTTGTCGCGTAGAGATTTCCCTTGTAATTCCTTAAGTACTTAATTGTGTGAATTCCTCGAATATCCATAATTCCTCGTCATAATTCCTAATAAATCTTCTAATACTCCATTAACTCTCAACTCCCAAGTTTTATAAATCTTACTAACAATAAGATTCATACCTTAAACAATCTTCCTTTTATCTTACATGGTGAATGTAACAACACAATTTCTCAGACAATCAATTCCATTAAACAACAGGGATGACTAGAAAGGTTCCAAATTGACAATGTCACATGATATTATATAAAAGAAAATATTACAAAAATTAGGGTTCTTACAGCCTCCCCTCCTTAAAAGAATTCCTTCCTGGAATCAGGTTGAAAACAGTTGGGGGTGCTTTTCATGCATCGTGCTCTCTAGTTCCCATGTTGATTCTTCGACATTCTGGTTCCTCCACAAAACTCTCACTAGTTTGACAACCTTGTTCCTCAGCACCTGTTCTTTTCGATCCATGATTTCTACGGGTTGCTCCACATAGGTTAAGTGTGACGCCCCCAGATCCGGGGTCGGAGATCTAGGCGTTCGCGGTTCATTTTCCATTAGTAACATACCTGTTCTTGCACATAATATATATAACACAGCCATCGACCCCACAATAAACTCACACCACACTCACACACACAGGTTAGAGCCTCAGAAACGTCACGCATTGATTAAACAGTAATAAAGTTATCAGAGTTATTACAGACCGAATTAAATAGTATTTATCCTACCAACAACACTTCGATGTGAAGCGAAGTTGGCGGCTTGAAAGTTTGTTACGATACACAGCCTTGCACAGGTCATGCTGATAAATAAAACGTACTAACAAAAGCTGCCAACCAATCCGGCTAATGGGGCCTACCGGTGGAATCTCAAGTGGTGGCTCGGGCCTAGTCACCTGCTTTCGAACAGTCTGCCTGGGTCTTGCCATTTCGCTTAGCTGTTGTGTTTGTAAAATTTGAAAACAAGCAAGAGTGAGCAACTATAGCTCAGCAAGAAATATATATATAAGATAGGCAATATAACATCTCATATGATTGGCAGTTGATATATTTGTTTGTATCAATCAGTTATAAAATCACTTGTCATAGTTGATAAATCTCGAAGGTGCAACAATATATGCCCTTGTTTTCAAAATAAACTTGCAGTTCTAGATACTGCATTGAATCAACATCTTTCTCATCAAAATAGAACATTATCAGCAACTTGGCACGAAAGCCTAAGAAGCAGTGTCAAAGCATTTTTCCAAAATGGAGGAATGGGACTTAAAGAAAACACAAAACCTGACAAGGATTGACGATGATCAGTCACCACATCCAAGTCCAATAATCCGCGGGTCTTCTCTACCGGTAGAAGGATAGAAACTACATCCGTAACTATCCCTCGGGTGAAAACTACATCCGTAATCACCCTCGATGAAAACTACATCCGTAATCATCCTTCGGCAACACCTGGGCCGGAATAATAAGTGATGGACCGCCTGGCTCACGGCCGCTTACACATCCCGGGAATCGTTCGTCAACGGTTCCCACACCTACCAGAGTCCCTTTTTCTTTTCTTTTAAAACTTGATTTTGATTGAAAACAGAGTAATTGAGGTTCGACATCAGTCGACCGATGATTCTTGAAATCATACAAGAAGCAGAATCTGACCGGGGGTTTTCGAAAATGTTTTGAGTTCGAAAGAGTTCGAGTTTGAAAGAATTAAAAAGTATCTTGGATTAACTTGTCTTTAAATAATGAACAGTAATTAGTAAATAATATTTTAAGATTTAATATTAATAATTAATAAAATAATCATTCGATAAAATAAATTTTTAATCCAAGATAGGGTTTCGAGTATTTACGAAGATATAACAATAGTTATTTGAGTATACGATACGATATAATAATATACCGCTCCCCGGTCAATAGTATATACGGACCGCTACGACCTCTATTGCTAGAGTCGTTGTCCGAAGAAAACATTTCAATCTAAGTTCAAGGGGTAAAAGCATACATGTACTTGTTCAATCTCAATTGTATCAATACTTCGATAAACATAGCATTTGTTATAATTTGAAAACTACAAACACAACAGTGAAAATCCTTGTATAGGGATAAGTTTTGAAAAGTAAACTTGCCTTGGTTTGGTTGGGGTGGTCGAGCGTGCGGATTCGAACGATCTATACATAAACAATAATCGTTCGTTAGTACCTTAACAATTTCTCTTTAATTACGGGGTTTTAAGGGGGTACGAAATTAACTTAACGACTTCGTCTTATGACTCCCTAGCCCCACTATAGGTCCATGTCATCTCTCGATTACGCCCGTCACTTACTCGACTTAATTTAGTTACCACGTTCGAATCATAACCACGAACCCTAGAATCATGTTCCACTAATCGACTTTTTCCATTGCGCGAATTTTACTCTAGCATTTTTATAAAAACAAAAATTCATATTTTAATCCAATTCCTTTTGGGTGGTCTTCACCACTGCATTCCCTACATTCTCAAATTTTTCCATGATCCCACACATATTTTAAGGTGTTTAACCAAGGTTCACAAGGGGGTCACTTAATGCAGTCCATAGTCCAGAAAAAAAATTCACTCCTCCGGAGATAACTAAAAATCCACACATCACCTAGCTATGAACCTTACATTTCCAGAAACTACATTCAATTATCTTTCCAACAATATAAGGTAGGACATCAGGGTACATCATTTGAGCTGTAAGCTCGGGGGTAGAGCCAATTCATAGGCTAACTTCCCAACTCGTTTCAAGATCTCAAAAGGTCCAATAAATCTCGGGCTTAGTTTTCCCTTCTTACCAAATCTCATCAATCCCTTCCACGGCGATACCTTCAACATCACAAACTCTCCTTCCTCATATTCTTTGTCCTTACAGGTCTGGTCTGCATACTTCTTCTGTCTGTCTTGGGCCGCTACCAGCCGTCCTCTTATGAGCTCGATAGTTTCTCTTGTCTGTTGGACCAGTTCAGGCCCTAAAACCTTCCGCTCTCCAACTTCTTCCCAACACAAGGGAGACCGACATCTTCGTCCGTATAAAGCTTCATATGGGGGCATGCCTATACTTGCATGGTAACTGTTGTTGTAGGAAAATTCGATCAACGGCAAGTGGTCATCCCAACTTCCCTTAAAATCAATGGCACATACCCTCAACATGTCTTCGATGGTCTGGATGGTTCTCTCACTCTGTCCGTCTGTTTGGGGATGGTATGCAGTACTCATGTTTAACTTGGTCCCCACACAATCCTGAAAACTTCTCCAGAACCTGGAGTTGAATCTTGGGTCTCTATCTGATACAATGCTCACAGGAACCCCATGTCTAACCACAATCTCCTTTAAGTAAATAAGCACACACCCTAAACCTTTATGGGATGCGTCGCTATAAATCACAAAATCTCCCTTATCATCAGGTAGGGCTAGTACTGGTGCTGTCACCAACCTCTTTTTTAACTCTTGGAAGCTCTCTTCGCATTTTTCAGTCCACACAAACTTCTCGGTCTTGCGAGTTAGTCGGGTCAAAGGGGCTGCTATCTTTGCAAAGTCTTGGACAAATCTTCTATAGTAGCCAGCCAGTCCTATGAAACTTCTCACCTCTGTCGGAGTGGTTGGTCTCTCCCAATTTGATACAGCCTCTATTTTGGCTGGGTCCACTAGAATGCCTTGTTCGCTAATCACATGCCCCAAAAACTGAACTTCCTTCAACCAAAATTCACACTTCGAGAACTTAGCATACAACTTTTCTTCTCTCAATGCTCCTAATACAATCCTCAAGTGCTCTGCATGTTCCTCCTTCGTCTTGGAATAAATCAAGATGTCATCGATTAAGACTATAACACACTTGTCCAAGTACTTCTTGAAGACTCGATTCATTAAGTCCGTGAAAGCTGCAGGGGCATTCGTTAGCCCAAATGACATCACTAGGAACTCATAGTGTCCATACCGGGTGCGAAAGGCCGTCTTTGGTATATCTTCTGGTTTAATCTTTAACTAGTGGTACCCGGTCCGCAAATCAATCTTAGAGAAATAAACTACATCTTTCAATTGGTCAAACAGGTCATCTATCCTGGGCAAGGGTACTTATTCTTTATAGTCACCTTGTTCAACTCCCGGTAATCTATACATAGTCTCATGCTGCCGTCCTTCTTTTTCACGAATAACACCGGGGCTCCCCACGGTGACACACTAGGTCTTATCATCCCTTTATCCAACAACTCTTGTAACTGAGTGGCCAGCTCTTTCATCTCCACTGGGGCTAGCCGATATGGGGCTTTCGAAATTGGGGCCGTACCCGGAACTAAGTCTATAGCAAACTCGATGTCCCTATCGGGTGGTAATCCGGGAAGATCGTCCGGAAATACATCCGCGAACTCGTTAACAACAGGGATTTCCTGCAGGTTTGGTGCCTCCTTCTTGGTATCCTTCACGTAGGCTAAATAGGCTTCGCATCCTTTACGTAACAACTTCTTAGCTTGAATCATAGTCAGGAACTTTTGGTTTTGCCGTTTCCCACTAAACACTACTTCTTCGTCCCCTGGAAGTCTCAAACTTACTTTCTTCTTGACACAATCAATCTGGGCTCCGTGGGTTGTTAACCAATCCATACCTACTATTACGTCAAACTCCCCTAGTTTAAAAGGTATTAAGTCTACCCGAAAGTGTCGCCCTTCTATTTCTAAGTCACAACCTGGGCATACTTGGCTAACGGGAATAATTTCATGATTAGCTATCTCTATTTGCAATCTGTCTTCCAATGGTTCAGTCTTAAGGCCTAACCGACATACAAAATCTAGAGATATGAAAGACTTGGTAGCTCCCGAATCAAATAAAACATTTGCTTTAACTGAGTTGAGTAATAGGGTACCTGCAATCACATCCGTGTTCCTCACGGCATCTTGCACTGTCATGTTAAAAGTTCTTGCAGTAGGGGCCTTGTTAGAAGCAGTTCCACTCACTCTCGATGCAGCTGGCCCAGAGGACATACATTCCCTCATTCGGTGCCCTGGTTTCCCACACTTGAAGCAATTACCTCCGACACTCGGGTTGTTACTAGTTCCGCGACAGGCGTTAGCATAATGCCCTGTCAGCCCACACTTGAAGCACTTCACATCTTGCAGGTTACACACACCCGCATGTTTCCTTCCACATTTGTTGCATTCTGGGGGTAGGCTCGGGATGGGGTAGAGTAAGACGATCCCTGTGGTCGGCCGCCCTGGCCCACACTCCAACTTTCAGCTCTCTTGGTTCCAAAGTTCCCGCTGGGTTGGGACATCGTTCCTCGCTTAAATTTGCTCGGAAAGCTCCCACCAGCAGAGTTCCCCTTTCGACTATCCAACTTCCTCTTCTTTCCTGCCCTCTCTTTCTGCATCTGTTCACTCCCAGCCTCAACAATTGACGCTTTCTGTACTAGGGTGGCATAGTCTGTCAGCTCAAGAACCGCCACACGATTCTGAATCCATTGTTTTAGCCCTAATTGAAATCTTCGGGCCCTCTTTGCCTCAGAGTTCACATACTCTGGCACAAACCTCGACAGCCCAGTAAATTTGGCCTCATACTCGGCCACCGTCATGTTCCCTTGCTTCAGCTCCAAAAACTTTAGCTCCATTTGTGTCTCCATGAACCTAGGAAAGTACTTCTCCAAGAACAACTCGCTAAATCTCTCCCAGGTCACCACACCTCTTCCTTCCAAATTCTTCTTAGCTTCCCACCAATAGTTCGCCTCACCCTTCAGAAGGTAAGTGGCGAAAACAGTCTTCTGCTCCTCAGCGACACCTAGTATCTCGAAAGATTTTTCCATTTCCTTCAGCCAGGCCCTTGCCTCGACAGGGTCGGCAGTTCCTTTAAATTCTGGGGGTTTCAGGGATTTGAAGTTCCGGAAAGCATTAGCATTAGCATTCGGGGGTGGTTGCTGAACTGGGGGACGGTCCAAGTTCTGCCTAAGTAACTCCATGAACTGTTCCATAGGGCCTCCCCTAGGATGTTCTACCTCTCGGGTATCATCACCAGCTTCTTCTTCTTCATACTCAGAGTCATCAAACAGGTTATGATCGTTGCCCTCATTATCACTCAGGTTGACATTCTCCCCTTCATGGTTCTGGTGGCCTCCGGCTCCATGGTGGCTACCCTGGCCCTCAGAACTGATCGGGTGGGCTCGAGTGTTCATTCTTCTGGGTGGCATGATTCTGATAATAAAACAAGGAAGGGGTTAGGGTTTTCCAATTACCTGACAGCGTTTGCACGGGTCAGGAGCGTATCGTTCCTCCTCATAAGGGTGGAAGTGCAAAAGTTTTAATAATCCGATGTTGGAGATAAAATGTCAAACATTTTTGGGGGAAAAACCCCTTTGGGATGCGAAAACATTTACAAGAGTTTTCAAAATTTCGAAACCTCAAAAATATTTTTCAAAATTTCAAAAGATTTTTTTTTTTTTGAAAAATTTATTTTTAAAGATTGTAGGAACATTTTTTTTTTGGAAATTGAAGAAAACAATTTGAAATCGCATATCGTAAATTTGAAACAGTATGGTTGTATTTGTGGCTTGTAGCAATTGTATAATCACAGTTGTATATCAAAACAGTAAAGCATGGCATCGGAAAGTAAAGCAGTTGAGGCAATATTAAGGAAACTGAAACTAAATAAGTACGGTACAAGGGTTATCACAAGTTTGGATGTTAGAGCCAAATACATAGTTCCGATGTCAAAGTCTAGCAAAAGTGGAACAAATACGAATACATCATCCGAATAGTCAGGCTACACAAAAGTAGGGCTACATCCATACATACTACCCGAAGTCACATCTACATATCTGTAGGTCAGTCTACTCATCCACTGGTCAGAAAGGATACCACTGCACAAGTCAACTATCCGGCAAAATCGACACACTAATGTCATCTGAACCTAGGGGACTGAGCTATCAGTAACACATCACGGGGCCGCGCCGCGACGGAGCAAGGTCCTCACTCGGGTAAATGCACGACGCACAACACGCCTTGCATCCCTAGCCTGGATCACTCCGCCCCCGCGGATCCCTAAACCAAGAATCCTATCGCGACTCCTCATCTCAATCCTGTGGAGTCGAGCCCTAGTCCTCCTAGCAACAGTGGTCCTCATCTCAGCCTGGATCCTCAAGCACGCCTCGCGCTCCTCCACTAGTGCCCGCCTCGCCTCGTTAAGTCGGGCCTCTGCAGATAGTAAGTCTCGGGTCAGGAACTGTACCACGTAAGCATGCTCAGTACCCGACACTGGGGGTAGGTCCGCCGGTGGAGGTGGTATGACAGGAACAGGCGTAGGTGCAGCAGCAGCAGCAGGGGCAGGAGCAGGGGTAGGGTCAAGCTCCTCCTCGCCACAAGTGTCATCCTCAGAGTCACCGTCCGATGAAACAGGGCTAGATGTCTGTGGAGAAGGTGGGGGTGACACAACACGACCCTCGCCGAATCTCACACTCTCCTCATCAGTAGCTACAGGGGCCAAGCTCGGAGTCAGCACCCATATCCTCCTCAGGATCCTCGGTCTCTCGCATCAGGGCCTCATCATGCTCTCTCTCGAAAGCCTCAGGGTCTGGTATCTCCTCCATCTACACAAGGGAAATAAGGTGGGTCACTAACCATAAAAGAAGGGTTTAGGAGTAGTTCCCTCATGGGCCTTAAAGTCAGGGCTATATCCGATAACCCGACTACAAACTCGATGAGAGTTCTAAGTATTATTAAAGTTGTTATTAAGGTTATCGTTATTGTTATTATTATTAGGGTTGCTTTCTTAAATTACTATCGTTTCTGAGAACTGTAACCTCGCTCTGATACCATTTCTGTGACGCCCCCAGATCCGGGGTCGGAGATCTAGGCGCTCACGGTCCATTTTCCATTAGTAACATACCTGTTCTTGCACATAATATATATAACACAGCCATCGACCCCACAATAAACTCACACCACACTCACATACACAGGTTAGAGCCACAGAAACGTCACGCATTGATTAAACAGTAATAAAGTTATCAAAGTTATTACAGACCGAATTAAATAGTATTTATGCTACCAACAACACTTCGATGTGAAGCGAAGTTGGCGGCTTGAAAGTTTGTTACGATACACTGCCTTGCACAGGTCATGCTGATAAATAAAATGTACTAACAAAAGTTGCCAACCAATCCGGCTAATGGGGCCTACTAGTGGAATCTCAAGTGGTGGCTCGGGCCTAGTCACCTGCTTTCGAACAGTCTGCCTGGGTCTTGCCATTTCGCTTAGCTGTTGTGTTTGTAAAATTTGAAAACAAGCAAGAGTGAGCAACTATAGCTCAGCAAGAAATATATATATAAGATAGGCAATATAACATCTCATATGATTGGCAGTTGATATATTTGTTTGTATCAATCAGTTATAAAATCACTTGTCATAGTTGATAAATCTCGAAGGTGCAACAATATGTGCCCTTGTTTTCAAAATAAACTTGCAGTTCTAGATACTGCATTGAATCAACATCTTTCTCATCAAAATAGAACATTATCAGCAACTTGGCACGAAAGCCTAAGAAGCAGTGTCAAAGCATTTTTCCAAAATGGAGGAATGGGACTTAAAGAAAACACAAAACCTGACAAGGATTGACGATGATCAGTCACCACATCCAAGTCCAATAATCCGCGGGTCTTCTCTACCGGTAGAAGGATAGAAACTACATCCGTAACTATCCCTCGGGTGAAAACTACATCCGTAATCACCCTCGATGAAAACTACATCCGTAATCATCCTTCGGCAACACCTGGGCCGGAATAATAAGTGATGGACCGCCTGGCTCACGGCCGCTTACACATCCCGGGAATCGTTCGTCAACGGTTCCCACACCTGCCAGAGTCCTTTTTTCTTTTCTTTTAAAACTTGATTTTGATTGAAAACAGAGTAATTGAGGTTCGACATCAGTCGACCGATGATTCTTGAAATCATACAAGAAGCAGAATCTGACCGGGGGTTTTCGAAAATGTTTTGAGTTCGAAAGAGTTCGAGTTTGAAAGAATTAAAAAGTATCTTGGATTAACTTGTATTTAAATAATGAACAGTAATTAGTAAATAATATTTTAAGATTTAATATTAATAATTAATAAAATAATCATTCGATAAAATAAATTTTTAATCCAAGATAGGGTTTCGAGTATTTACGAAGATATAACAATAGTTATTTGAGTATACGATACCACCCGAATGACCCTTCGGGTTTTCGCAATCTAGATACGATATAATAATATACCGCTCCCCGGTCAATAGTATATACGGACCGCTACGACCTCTATTGCTAGAGTCGTTGTCCGAAGAAAACATTTCAATCTAAGTTCAAGGGGTAAAAGCATACATGTACTTGTTCAATCTCAATTGTATCAATACTTCGATAAACATAGCATTTGATATAATTTGAAAACTACAAACACAAGAGTGAAAATCCTTGTATAGGGATAAGTTTTGAAAAGTAAACTTGCCTTGGTTTGGTTGGGGTGGTCGAGTGTGCGGATTCGAACGATCTATACATAAACAATAATCGTTCGTTAGTACCTTAACAATTTCTCTTTAATTACGGGGTTTTAAGGGGGTACGAAATTAACTTAACGACTTCGTCTTATGACTCCCTAGCCCCACTATAGGTCCATGTCATCTATCGATTACGCCCGTCACTTACTCGACTTAATTTAGTTACCACGTTCGAATCATAACCACTAACCCTAGAATCATGTTCCACTAATCGACTTTTTCCATTGCGCGAATTTTACTCTAGCATTTTTATAAAATCCAAAAATTCATATTTTAATCCAATTCCTTTTGGGTGGTCTTCACCACTGCATTCCCTACATTCTCAAATTTTTCCATGATCCCAAACATATTTTAAGGTGTCTAACCAAGGTTCACAAGGGGGTCACTTAATGCAGTCCATAGTCCAGAAACAAAATTCACTCCTCCGGCCATAACTAAAAATCCACACATCACCTAGCTATGAACCTTACATTTCCAGAAACTACATTCCATTATCTTTCCAACAATATAAGGTAGGACATCAGGGGACATCATTTGGGGGTTCAAAATCGTGCTACAACACAGATCAAAGTTCCTGGACAAACTCAGCAAGCTCAAACTACTTAGATCAACCATTTTTCATACTTCCATAACATAATCACCACTTAATACACTTAGATCATGATTCATAACACTCATAGAGATATATATATTAACCATAGTCATAAAAATCACAATCTCAACATCAAAACTCAAGATCCATGCTATCCAATACATATACATTCAAGATTAGTCCTAGAACACATGGATCTACTACCATACTATATAAACACTACATAACCAAGGGGGTTTGAGATTTTTATACCTTCTTGAGCTCCTAGAGGCCTTGGACAATCTTTACACAACTCAAAAACACCTTAGATGGCCTCCTACAACACTTACAATGCAAGATCTAAAGGAAAAACAAACTTGGTTACTATTCACCAAAGCTTGAATAATTTGTAACTTGAAATTGGGTGGATAAAATGGAGTGAAATTGCTAGCATACCTTGTATATATGATGTAGATGACCTAGGAATTATGGCAAGATTTATGAATGATGGGAGAGGGGAGAAGAAGAAATTTTCTTCTTCTTCTTTTGCTTAGGCCGAGAGCAAGCTTCAAGGGGGGGGGAAAGAGAAAGTTTGTGTTTTGTGTTTGTCTTGGGTGAATAATTGGTGTTAGGTCATTTAGGTTGGGTGATACATATCACATGTAAGCATAGGTAGTGTACTAGCAAGCATGGGTCATGTACTATGTGTTCCCTCTTTTTAAAAAGTAACCAACTAGATACTATTCATCTTCCAATGGCCAACTAACTTGTTTGATTTCTAACTACTTGGTTGCATGGGCTTGCATGCAATACTACTCCTTGTATTATTATTCCTCCACCAATGCTTATAATTAAATCTTTAATTCGTATCGTATCTTAATTATTCTCTCGTAATAATATTTCGTCGCGTAGAGATTTCCCCTATAATTCCTTAAGTACTTATTGTGTAAATTCCTCGAATGTTCATAATTCCTCGTCGTAATTCTTAATAAATCCTTTAATACTCTAACCATTCTCAAATCCCAAGTTTTATAAATATTACTAACAATAAGACTCCTGCCTTCACAATCTTCCTTTTTATATTACATAATAAATGCAACAACACAGTTTCTCAGACAATCAATTCTATTAATCAACAGGGATGACTAGAAAGGTTCCATAATGATAATGTCACAAGATACTAAATAAAAGAAAATATTACCAAAAATTAGGGTTCTTACATTAAGTCTGGCTGTAGATCCACTTGAAAGTCGGTATGGTAGGGTCGTAGCATGGACACATGGAACACATTATGTACTTGCTGCATGCTTGGGGGTAAAGCCAATTCATAGGCTAACTTTCCAACTCGTCTCAAGATCTCAAAAGGTCCAATAAATCTGGGGCTCAGCTTCCCCTTCTTACCAAATCTCATCAATCCCTTCCACGGTGATACCTTTAACATCACAAATTCTCCTACCTCATATTCTTTGTCCTTGCGAGTCTGGTCCGCGTACCTTTTCTGTCTGTCTTGGGCCGCTACCAGCCGTCCTCTTATGAGCTCGATAGTTTCTCTTGTCTGTTCGACCAGTTCAGGCCCTAAAATCTTCCGCTCTCCAACTTCTTCCCAACACAATGGAGATCGACATCTTCATCCGTATAAAGCTTCATATGGGGGCATCCCTATACTCGCATGGTAACTGTTGTTGTAGGAAAATTCGATCAACGGCAAGTGGTCATCCCAACTTCCCTTAAAATCGACGGCACATACTCTCAACATGTCCTCTATGGTCTGGATGGTTCTCTCACTCTGTCCGTCGGATTGGGGGTGGTATGCAGTACTCATGTTCAACTTGGTCCCCACACAATCCTGAAAACTCCTCCAGAACCTGGAGTTGAATCTTGGGTCTCTATCTGATACAATGCTCAAAGGAACCCCATGCCTAACCACAATCTCCTTTAAGTAAATATCCACCAGCTTGTCGACAGTGTATCTCTCGTTGATTGGAAGAAAATGTGCTGACTTGGTCAATCTATCGATGATTACCTAAATGGCGTCATGATTAGTCTTGGTCCTTGGTAGTCCGACCACAAAGTCCATCGCAATATGCTCCCACTTCCACTCGGGTATCTCTAAGGGTTGCAACAATCCACTGGGCCTCTGGTGTTCGGCCTTTACTCTTTGATATGTCAAGCATTTACTTACCCACTCTGCCACGTCCTTCTTCATATTTGGCCACCAATAGTATTCTCTCAGATCTCTATACATCTTAGTGCCTCCAGGGTGAATTGAGTACCTTGAACTATGAGCCTCTTGCAAAATCTCGTCTTTTAATTCCTGAATGTTCGGGATCCATATCCTAGATGCGTACCTCATAATTCCATTCCCGTCCTTTTCACACTTAATTTCCTCGCCAGTCAAAATTTTCTCCATCGAATTCTTTTCTTCTTCTATCTTCTTTTCCTGGCATAACTTAATCTTTTCCAATAGCGGGGGTTGGACTCTTATTTCCATTACACTCTCTTGTCCAATTCCTGGTAACCTCACCTCAATCTCCAATTTCTCGAGGTCCTTGATCAATTCGTCCACTGACGTTATCATCTTGAGTTTCTCCTTTCGGCTAAGTGCATCTGCCACCACGTTGGCCTTCCCTGGGTGATAATGAATCTAACAATCATAATCTTTGATTAGCTCCAGCCATCTCCTCTGCCTCATGTTTAACTCTTTCTGAGTGAATATGTACTTTAAGCTCTTGTAATCCGTGTAGATTTCACACTTTTCTCCGTAAAGATAATGTCTCCAGATCTTCAAAGCGAAAACTATCGCCGCTAATTCCAAATCATGGGTGGGGTATCTTATCTCGTATTCCTTGAGTTGTCTGGACGCATACGCAATCACTTTACCGTGCTGCATAAGCACACACCCTAAACCTTTATGGGATGCGTCGCTATAAATCACAAAATCTCCCTTATCATCAGGTAGGGCTAGTACCGGTGCTGTCACCAACCTCTTTTTCAACTCTTGGAAGCTCTCTTCGCATTTTTCAGTCCACACACACTTCTCGGTCTTGCGAGTTAGTCGGGTCAAAGGGGCTGCTATCTTGGCAAAGTCTTGGACAAATCTCCTATAGTAGCCAGCCAACCCTATAAAACTTCTCACCTCTGTTGGAGTGGTTGGTCTCTCCCAATTTGACACAGCCCTTATTTTGGCTGGGTCCACTAGAATGCCTTGTTCGCTAATCACATGCCCTAAAAACTGAACTTCCTTCAACCAAAATTCACACTTCGAGAACTTAGCGTACAACTTTTCTTCTCTCAATGCTCCCAATACAATCCTCAAGTGCTCTGCATGTTCCTCCTTCGTCTTGGAATAAATCAAGATGTCATCGATGAACACTATAACACACTTGTCCAAGTATTTCTTGAAGACTCGATTCATTAAGTCCATGAAAGCTGCAGGGGCATTAGTTAACCCAAATGACATCACTAGGAACTCATAGTGTCCGTACCGGGTGTGAAAGGCCGTCTTTGGTATATCTTCTGGCTTAATCCTTAACTGGTGGTACCCGGTCCTCAAATCAATTTTAGAAAAATAAACTGCATCCTTTAGTTGATCAAACAGGTTATCTATCCTGGGCAAGGGATACTTATTCTTTATAGTCACCTTGTTCAACTCCATGTAGTCTATACATAATCTCATACTACCATCCTTCTTTTTCACGAATAACACCGGGGCTCCCCACGGTGACACACTAGGTCTTATCATCCCTTTATCCAACAACTCATGTAACTGAGTGGCCAGCTCTTTCATCTCCACTGGGGCTAGCCGATATGGGGCTTTCAAAATTGGGGCCGTACCCGGAACTAAGTCTATAGCGAACTCGATGTCTCTATCAGGTGGTAGTCCGGGAAGATCATCCGGAAATACGTCCGCGAACTCATTAACGACAGGGATTTCCTGTATGTTTGGTGCCTCCTTCTTGGTATCCTTCACATAGGCTAAATAGGTTTCGCATCCTTTACGTAACAGCTTCTTAGCTTGAATCATAGTCAGGAACTTTTGGTTTTGCCGTTTTCCACTAAACACTACTTCCTCGTCCCCTGGCAGTTTCAAACTTACTTTCTTCTTAACACAATCAATCTAGGCTCCGTGGTTTGTTAACCAATCCATACCTACTATTACGTCAAACTCTCCTAGTTTAAAAGGTATTAAATCTACCCGAAAGTATCGCCCTTCTATTTCTAGATCACAGCCTGGACATACTTGGCCAACAGGGATAATTTCATGATTAGCTGTCTCTACTTGCAGTCTGTCTCTCAATGGTTCAGTCTTAAGGCCTAACTGACAGACAAAATCTAGAGATATGAAAGACTTGGTAGCTCCCGAATCAAATAAAACATTTGCCTTAACTGAGTTGAGTAGTAGAGTACCTGCGATCACATCCGTGTTCCTCACGGTATCTTGCACCGTCATGTTAAAAGTTCTTGCAGTAGGGGCCTTGTTAGAAGCAGTCCCACTCACTCTCGATGCAGCTGGCCCAGAGGACATACATTCCCTCATTCGGTGCCCTGGTTTCCCACACTTGAAGCAATTACCTCCGGCACTGGTGTTGTTACTATTTCCTCGACAGGTGTTAGCATAATGTCCTGCCAGCCCACATTTGAAGAACTTCACATCCTGTAGGTTACACACGCCCGCATGTTTCCTTTCACACTTATTGCAATCCGGGGGTAGGGCTCGGGATGGGGTAGAGTAAGACGGTCCCTGTGGTCGGCAGCTCTGGACCACACTCCAACTTTCAGCTCTCTTGGTTCCAAAGTTTCCGCTGGGTTGGGACATCGTCCCTCGCTTAAATTTGCTCGGAAAGCTCCCACCCGCAGAATTTCCCTTTCGACTATCAAACTTCCTCTTCTTTCCTTCCCTCTCCTTCTGCATCTGTTCACTCCCCGCCTCAACGATTGATGCTTTCTGTACCAGGGTGGCATAGTCTGTCAGCTCAAGAACCACCACACGATTTTGAATCCATTGCTTTAGCCCCAATTGAAACCTTCGGGCCCTCTTTGCCTCAGAGTTCACATATTCCGGCACAAACCTCGACAGCTCAGTAAATTTGGCCTCATACTCGGCCACCGTCATGTTACCTCGCTTTAGTTCCAAAAACTTCAGCTCCATTTGTGTCTCCATGAACCTAGGAAAGTACTTTTCCAAGAACAGCTCGCTAAACCTCTCCCAGGTCACCACACCTCTTCCTTCCAAATTCCTCTTAGCTTCCCACCAATAGTTTGCCTCACCCTTCAGGAGGTAGTTGGCGAAAACAGTCTTCTGCTCCTCAGCGACACCTAGTATCTCGAAAGATTTTTCCATTTCCTTCAGCCAGGCTCTTGCCTCAACCGGATCTGCAGTTCCTTTAAATTCTAGGGGTTTCAGCGATTTGAAGTTCCGGAAAGCATTTGCATTAGCATTGTTGGGTGGTTGCTGAACCGGGGGACGGTCCAAGTTCTGCCTAAGTAGTTCCATTAATTGTTCCATAGGGCCTCCCCTTGGATGTTCCACCTCTCGTGTGTCATCACCAGCTTCTTCTTCATCATACTCAGAGTCATCAAACAAGTTATGGTCATTGCCCTCATCCTCACTCAGGTTCACATTCTCCCCTTCATGGTTCAGGTGGCCTCCGGTCCCATGGTGGCTACCCTGGCCTTCAGAACTGATCGGGTGAGATCGAGTGTTCATTCTTATAGGTGGCATGATTCTGATAATGAAACAAGAAATGGGTTAGGGTTTTCTAATTACTTGACAGCGTTTACACGGGTCAGGAACGTATCGTTCCTCCTCATAAGGGTGGAAGTTGCAAAAGTTTTAATGACCCGATGCTGGAGATAAAACGTCAAAACATTTTTGGGAAAAATCTCTATGGGATGCGAAAACATTTGGCGGAGTTTTCAAGATTTCAAAACCTCAAAAAAAAAAAAAATTTTTTGAAAAATTTTATTTTAAAAATTTGTAGGAACATTTTAGGAATTTGTAGAGAACAATTTGAAATCAAAAATCGTAAATTTGAAACAGCATGGTTGTATTTGCGGCTTGTAGCAATTGTATATTCACAGTTGTATATCAAAACAGTAAAGCATGGCATCGAAAAGTAAGGCAGTTGAGACAATATCAAGGAAACTGAAACTGAATAAGTACGGCACAAGGGTTATCACAAAGTTTGGATGTTAGAGCCTAATACATAGTTCCGATGTCAAAGTCTAGCAAAAGTGGAACAATAACATGTACATCATCTGAATAGTCAGGGCTACACAAAAGTAGGGCTACATCCGTACATACTATCCGAAGTCACATCTACATATCTGTAGGTCAGTCTACTCATCCACTGGTCAGAAAGGATACCACTGCACAAGTCAACTATCCCGCAAAATCGACACACTAATGTCATCTGAACCTAGAGGACTGAGCTATCCGTAACACATCATGGGGCCGCACCGCGATGGAGCAAGGTCCTGACTCGGGAAAATGCACGACGCACAACACGCCTTGCATCCCTAGCCTGGATCACTCCGCCCCCGCGGATCCCTAAACCAAGAATCCTCTCGCGACTCCTCCTCTCAATCCTATGGAGTCGAGCCCTAGTACTCCTAGCAACAACAGTCCTCATCTCAGCCTGGATCCTCAATCGCGCCTCGCGCTCCTCCACTAGTGCCCGCCTCGCCTCATTAAGTCTGGCCTCTCCAGAAAGTAAGTCTCGGGTCAGGAACTGCACCATGTAGGCGTGCTCAGTACCCGACACTGGGGGTAGGTCCATCGGCGGGGGTGGTATGACAGGAACAGGAGCAGGTGCAATAGCAGTAGCAGGAGCAGGAGCAGTAGCAGGAGCAGGAGCAGGGGTAGGGTCAAGCTCCTCCTCGCCAGAAGTATCATCCTCGGAGTCACCGTCCGATGAAACAGGGCTCAATGACTGCGGAGAAGGTGGGGGTGACACAACACGGCCCTCACCGGATCTCACACTCTCCTCATCAGTAGCTACAGGAGATGGGGTAACAGGCTCAGGCTCAGGCTCAAAGGGCTCCTCAACGGGATCCTCATCATCAGTATCTCCTATCAGCGTAATCCAGGGGCCAAGCTCAGAGCCAACACCCATATCCTCCTCAGGATCCTCGGTATCTCGCAATAATGCCTCATCATGCTCTCTCTCAAAGGCCTCAGGGTCTGGTATCTCCTCCATCTACACAAGGGAAATAAGGTGGGTCACTAACCATAAAGAAAGGTTTAAGGAGTAGTTCCCTCACGGGCCTTAAAGTCAGGGCTATATCCGATAACCCGACTGCAAACTCGATGAGAGTTCTAAGTATTATTAGGGTTGTTATTAGGGTTATTATTATTGTTATTATTATTAGGGTTGCTTTCTTAAATTACTATCATTTCTAAGAACTGTAACCTCGCTCTGATACCATTCCTGTGACGCCCCCAGATCCGGGGTCGGAGATCTAGGCGCTCACGGTCCATTTTCCATTAATAACATACCTGTTCTTGCACACAATATATAAAACAGCCATCGACCCCACAATAAACTCACACCGCACACACACACACAGGTTAGATTCTCAGAAACGTCACACAATTGATTAAGCAGAAATAAAAGTTTCAGAGTTATTACAGACCGAATTAAATAGCATTTATGCTACCAGCAACACTTCGATAAGAAGCGAAGTTGGCGGCTTGAAAGTTTGTTACGGTACACTGCTTTGCACAGGTCATACTTATAAATAAAACGTACTAACAAAAGTTGCCAACCAATCCGGTTAATGGGGCCTACTGGTGGAATCTCAACTGCTACCTCGGGTCTAGTCACCTGCTTTCGGGCAGTCTGTCTGGGTCTCGCCATTTCTCTTAGCTGTTGTGTTTGTAAAATTTGAAAACAAGCAAGAGTGAGCAACTAAAGCTCAGCAAGAAATACATGTATAAGGTAAGCAATATAACATTACATATGTTTAGCAGTTATTAAACTCGTTTGTATCAATCAGTTATAAAATCACTTGTCATTGTTGATAAATTTCGAAGGTGCACCAATACGTGCCCTTGTTTTCAAAATGAACTTGCAGTTCTAGATACTGCATAGAGTCAACATCTTTCTCATCAAAATAGAACACTATCAGCAACTTGGCACATAACCCTAAGAAGCAGTGTCAGAGCATTTTCCAAAATGGAGGAATGGGACTTAAAGAAAACATAAAACCTGACAGGGATTGACGATGATCAGTCGCCACATCTGAGTCCAATAATCCGCGGGTCTTCTCTACCGGTAGAAGGATAGAAACTACATCCGTAACTATCCCCGGGTGAAAACTATATCCGTAATCACCCTCGATGAAAACTACATCCGTAATCATCCTTCGGTAACACCTTGGCCGGAATAATAATTGATGGACCGCCTGGCTCACGACCGCTTACACATCCCGGGAATCGTTCGTCAACGGTTCCCACACCTGCCAGAGTCCATTTTTCTTTTTCTTTTAAAAACTTGATTTTGATTGAAAACTGAGTAATTGAGGTCCGACATCAATCGACCGATGATTCTTGAAATCACACAAGAAGCAAACCTGACCGGGGGTTTTCGAAAATGTTTTGAGTTCGAAAGAGTTCGAGTTTGAAAGTGCTAAAGGTATCTTGGATTAGCTTTGTCTTTAAAATAGTGAACAATAATTAATAAATGATATTTTAAGATTTAATATTAATAATTAATAAAATAATTATTTAATGAAGTAAGCTTTTAATCCAAGATAGGTATTTTGAGTATTTACGAAGATATAAAAATAATTACTTGAGTATACGATACTCCCCGAATGACCCTTCGGGTGTTTGCAATTTAATTACGATATAATAATATACCACTCCCCGGTCAATAGTATATACAGACCGCTACGACCTCTATTGCTAGAGTCGTTGTCCGAAGAAAACTTTTCATTCTAAGTTCAAGGGGTGCAAACATATATGTACTTATACATCTCAATTTCATCGATACTTCGATAAACATAAACATTTGATATGATTGAAAACTATAAACACAATAGTGAAAGTCCTTGTATATGTAAGTTTTGAAAAGTAAACTTGCCTTGGTGAGGTTGGGGTGGTCGAGCTTGCGAAGTGGAACGATCTATACATAATCAATAGCCGATCGTTAGTATCTTAACAATATCTCTTTTAATTGCGGGGTTTTAGGGGTTACAAAATTTACTTAATGACTTCGTCTTATGACACTCTAGCCCCACTATAGGTTCATGTCACCACTCGATTACGCTCGTCACTTATTCGACTTAATTTGGTTACCATATCTGAATCATATCCATTACCCCTTAAATTACACTCCACTTACGACTTTTTCCCTTGCGCGAATTTTACTCTAGCATTTTTATAAAATTGAAAAATACATATTTTAATCCAATTCTTTTTGGGTAGCCTTCACCACTGCATTTACTAGCTTCTCTAATTTTCCCATGGTCCTACATAAATTTTTAGGGGTTTAAACAAGGTTCACAAAGGGACCATTTAGTGCAGTCCGGAACCCAGAAACACATTTCACTTCTCAGGCCATAACTCAAAATCTATACATCACCTAGTCAAGAACCTTATATTTCTGGAAACTACATTCAAATACCTTTCCAAGAATATATATTAGGACCTCAGGGGACAAGATTTGGGAGTTCAAAACCCTCTTACAAGACAGTTCAAGTTCCTGGAAAAATCTCAGCATGCTTATATCAATAAACCAACCAAGAATCTTACATCCACATCACAACCAACATCTAAATCACCAAGATCATACTTTATAACATACATGGAGATACATACACTAACCACAAGCTTAAAAATCACAACCACAACAATTAAACTCAAGATCTACATCATCCATCACTTATATGTCCAAGATTCACACTAATAATCATGGATCTAACGTTAAACATCACAAACACTACATGGCCAAGAGGGGTTAGGGTTTTTATACCTTCTTGAGTGTCTAGGAGCCTTGGGTATGCCTTACAAGTCTCAAGAACACCTTGAATGAGCTCCTACACTCCTTATAATCCAAGATCTAAAAGAAAACTTAACATTATTACTATTCATCAAAACTTTAACAATTTATAACTTGAAAACTAATGGATGAAAAGGGTTGGAATTCTTAGTATACCTTCCTTATATGATGTAGAGTGCCTAGGAATTTTGCCTTGAATTAAGAGTGAAGAGAAATGGAAGAAAGAAAATTTTCTTCCTCCTTTTTCTTGTTTGGCCGAGAGCTTCAATGGCAAGGGGAGAGGAGAGAGTTTTTGTGTTTACTTTTTGTGTTGGCCGAGGGGGATGGAGAATTAAGAAGGGAAAAGGGTTGTGTAGCTGAGTGTATTTTAGCAGATGGGGTGGGGTGCCTATATACTTTGGTTGCCTAAATACGATTGTAGTCATATGTATGTTTATAGGTCAAGTCGAACAGATGAGGCAGAGGTGTGCAGGTCTGGTGGATTGATTAATATACTGGGCGTTTGTTTTGTGGGATGTAAAGGAGAGGACAGAGGGGCCGAGGGTTTTAGAAAGTAAAAAGGGAGGAGGGAAATGGTAAACAGAGGAATCATATTTGGATGTAGTATAGTGTGTATGGAGGGGGTGATGTCGAGAGATAGGGAAAAAGGAGAAGTGAGGAAGAAGGGAAGAGCCATATAGTTTGTGTGTTTGTGGGGAATGTTAAGGCAAATAGAGAAGGGGGGTGTCCGAGAATATGTGTGTTTGGGGTTCTGGGCAGTGGTGATTTTAAAAGCTGCGAAGTGAGGCTAAAAAAATAGAAAAATGGTTTATTGTAGTGATACGGAGTGGTGGTGGGTGGTGGGTTTGCATTTGGAAGAAGGAGGTTGGCTGCCTGGGTTCACTTAGCTGGGATTTGATTTGTGTTAGTCAAGCTTGTGAAGAATCTGGCGAGGTGGTGTCGATGAGGGGAAGTTTGAAGAGGTTGCGAGAACTATACTAAGTAAACCAAAAAGAATAGTTATAGGCAAATAGTAGTGTGGTGCTATGTTTTTGCTATAGTTCGAATAAGGGTATTGCAATCTGCCTATTTAGCTAGTTAGTAATGTTGGGGTTGGAACTTGTAATGTTAAGAATATAATCAAAGTACATCAATAAGTATGTTGTAGCATAGACAGGGTTCAATAATTTTAAGTGCTGGTTTTAGAGATGTAATTCGTGTGTATAATAAATTTGCCAAGTGGATTTTTGAGATTTCTTGGTTAGAATTATTTGGTTCGAGTTCGAGGATCTTATGTGGATAAATGTGTTAGAAATCGTTCTATATGCCATATCGATTGTGAGTTGATTTCTGTGATATTTAATTAGTAGATTGTTAATTTTAATGAGTTGGGATTAAGGTTTTATTATACGATTTTTATTTGTTGATTGGGTCGGTTGTTTACCGATGGGTAGTGTAATATATTAAAGGAGGTGTTGTCCAAAATTTGGTCAAATAGTTTTGTAATTTGTATAATAATTCTATAAGAACTATTTGTACATCGATATGATATATGTGTTAAAAGATATAAGTGTAAGCTGATAATACGTGCTAATTGTTTATGTGATTATTACATGTTATTTGTGCTAAGTGATAAAGCGTATAGGACGCGTTTGGGTAGAATAGAATTAGACGGTTAAGGTTATACGCGTACTGAAGTAGTACTTTACCTGTATATAGGTACGCATAGGAGGCCAGCTAAGAGCTAGCGCATGTGTAAATGGAATGTAGAGGAAGGAGATAATATCGGGACTGACAAGTGATAAAGGAAAAAATGGATGTGTGATCGAAGAAAGGTCAAGTAGAGACGGATGTAAAGTGATAAGGAGTTACAGTATTGGAAATGGAAACCATGTGTATTGAGGCAAGTTTACTATCCCTCACTTATTGTTCAAGTGATATGAAACTTTTTGTATTATTTATTGTTCTTTCGAAATTCCTTCTTGCAAGCAACTGTATTCTTCATATTTATTCTGAATAATTGCGAACCTGTTCTGTTAAATATACAATGTTCCTTTGAGAGCTTTTTGCTAGTGCCTATATCATTGAATATTCGAAATTAATATTAAATAATTCGAATGAAGGTTCGAAATAATATTCGATAAATAAATCAACTCTAGATGAATATTAAAGATAATATTCATCACATGGATAAAGGTCGAATGAATATTCGAAATAATATTCATTAAGTACATAATCCCGAATGAATATTCAAAATAATGTTCCTTAAATAAATAAAGCTCCAATGAATATTCAAAGTAATATTCATTAAATAAATAAACTCAATTGAATATTTCAAATAATATTCAATAAATAATAATTGAAAATATCTACTTAAATATTTTCCTCCGAAAATAACCATGATATATTAAGAAATACCGACTCCCGGTCTACATTCGAAGAATGAGATTCGTATGCCCTTCGCTAAGGGTCTTAATAATATCCGGCTTATAATCGATATATTATTTATCTATCTTATAAGCCAACATTAAATTAGGAACAAGTATAACAATATAACTTGAAAGTAGGCATGCATGCAATGGCATATGTATAACAGAAGCATATATATTTTCACAACAACAGCCTTTAAAAAGGATTTGAAACTTGCCTGGTAATCGGGTGTGGGTAGAGGTAGCGTGTCCCGGGTCAGCTCGGTGATCTATAAGCAATCAGAATATTCGAGACTAATCACCTAACACTTCTTTAGAAGGTTACGAATAAACTTTACTCAAGTCGAAACACGCTTTCGAGTTATCTCGTTATGCACCCTTTTTGAATAACTCTTTTTATTACCGATACGATCCGACTTTTGTTCGTTATTAAGACATGTCATTATACTTACACTTGACATATACTTAAGCCGGGTAAGTTCTAAAGTCGGTCGTTTACGAACCAAAATTATATCTCGAGTTTTATCGTCCGTTTTCTAAGTGATTAACTGAAGTTATAACCAAGTGATCCTCTAAGTGGTGCATTCGTAATTAACCTTGATTCGAACATTTTTATAAAATTGAAAAACGATCCGTTTGACATGAGGTTTTCTTTCACACCTTCCTTATGACCTCTAGTATTTATTTACCAAGATTCGCCACTGAATAACATGTTTTACGAGGGTTCAATTGAAGTTACGAACTTTTACTTACAGTTTCGAACTAATTTTAGTAATTTGACCATAACTCCTAAACCGTAAGTCAGAATGTTTCGATTCTCACGCCAAAACGATATGTGGCTCGAGATCTACAAGAACATTTCATAATATTACCAAGGTCAGGAAATTATATTAACTGTCATGTTCGGTTTCTAAGTGTTAACAAAAATTCGGCATTACGACGGTTATAAATCGGACGTTCCAAAAATCGTAATCATCAAACCAAGCCACACCGGGCATCAATACAACTTATAAACATGATTCTCATCTCAACAAGCCCTAGAACCACTGACCTTAACCTCAAAATAATCATGCTTCTTAAATCACATAACTAACTACATAATCATGCTTATAATAACCACTATAATCATACAAAGCTAAACCCATCAAAAACATACATAAATCTCAAATCAAATGCTAGGGTTTCAAGAGGTCTACCTTCCTTGGAGTATGTAATAGCCTTATTAAGCTTGGTATGGTCCTTGTCTAGCCTTAACACACCTTAGATCAACCAAAGAAACAAGAAAATCAAAGATTAGTTCATAAGAACACTATTCACCCTCCTCTATCATGATTTTTTTTTTAAAATGGAAACAAAGGAGTTTGAAGCTAAAATTTTGAGGAGATTACTTTTATGAAATATAGAACTCACCATAAAAATTGGAAGATCGAAGAATGGTGGTAACCCTTGTTTCTAGCTTTGGCCGAAAGTTTTGCAAGAAAAGAAGAAAATGGAGTCTTTTTGGTTTCTTGCTTGGTTCATTTGATAAAATGAATTATTTGATGAGATTAGGATAATATCTCATCTAAAGTAGCTTTATTAAAGTGATGAGGTAATGGATGATGCATTTGTATGGCTTGATGTGGAAGCTTGGTTGAAAAAAATATCTATTACGCTAAGTACAAGGTTTAAATCACTAACTACATTGGTTACTCATGTAACCACTTGGTTACTAGATATTTCTACCAGCACATGCATGCATCTTGCTCTCTGATTGCTCTTTTGTCCAGTTATTGCTCAATTTCACTGATCGTTCGAACGAATACCTCAGTCGTTTCTAGTTAGGGTTTTACCGGAAACCTTCTTAATATTTTTTCTCACATCTTTAATCCTCCTTTATAATTCTTGAATTTAAATCCCTTAAATCTTTTTAATAATCCCTTCAGTCTTTCAGTGTCCAGGGAAATCTCGGGAAAAATAAAAGTGCTATTTTTCAGAATCTGATAGCTTTTACATACACTCTTTTTCCCCTTGGATCATTAATACCAACTCAGAAATCCGTTCTGGGTACTTCTATATAGCGTCGTCTAATAATATTCTCATTTCCACCAAAAACACTATTCATTATTTATTCTCTCTTTATTCCTTATATTTATAAAAATGTCCTTGTTCTCTTTCGGGCGTTCTTTAACCATTTTACGGAACCACTGGACTAATACCAGATATCGATTTGGATGACATGAGAATACTTTCTCTGTTTGTATACCATATCTTCGTTTTCTTGACGAGAGATTATTCTTATCTATATTGTCAATCCATTTACATCATTCATATAGTACACAATCACTGAATCCATATCCATTAAAATATTCATCCATTACAACCACTACTACATCGTAGTCATAACCACTATTCATTTATACTTCAGTACATAATAAAAGTTTTAATTATTCCAAAAATCTGGGTTCTTACAAACACTGAGCATACATTAAGAGAGGCAACTTTTCTACTCCTTGCTCTGAACATGCTCCTTCCCCTTGCTCTTGAGATGATCCGTTTTCTAGTTGTTCGTTTGATAAAAGCCATATTCATCTTGTCCTATGAATTCGGCTCTGGCTCGTCCTGAAATTTTTTAGAACAACTATTTACTTATAAGGCATATAAGCCTAATAATTAGAAGAAAAACATTAACACATCATTTTGTAAAGTTTGTTTTGGAAATTTTGTTTGACTTTCTAACATTACTCTTGTAAAATTATAAATGAGATGATCCAGAATTCACACCAATCATACATATGAATTTCATTTTAAGATATGAGCTTTCATGTTGTTTTTGACAATTTTTTACAAATATTTTTTTGGATGAGCAATGCTAGGAACCCTGCCAAAATTGTTTCTGAATGTTAAATGTCATTTTTTTAGTGGAGCGAATACACTGAGTACCTCTTTAGTTTTAAAATACATTTACAATCAGATTTTGACAACTAAATTTCAGGAAACGATTTTAAATTTTTTTCCTGGTATTTTAGTATTTCGTTTTTTGGATTTACTAAGATTCCTTCTTTATAATATCAAAAGCTTCTTCCTTTTTTCATAAAAAGATATTGCCAGATTTTAGTATGAGGCTAGTCAAAAAAAAAAATTATTTCAATTTTTCGCTTATCTTAGTTCCTTGTAACTATATTGAAAACCAAATATTTAGCGAATAAGTGAAAATCCAATAACTTATTTAAAACATGTCCTAATTTTAATTATAAGTAATATATCAAAAAAAATATAAGTAATAATATTAATTTATTTAAAAAGTAGTTAATCAATCAGGAAAATTTGTAACAATCTTAAATATATTTTTCAGTGTTAAAAATATGCCAAACTATTTATTGTTAATTAGTAAAATATGATGACACACAAAATATACAGTAGAACCTCGATAAAGGAATATTCGATAAACGAATAACCTCATCAAATGAATAATTTTTTTCGATCCCAGCATAATAGAGAAAGTGTAGTTTTGACCTCGATAAATGAATAATCTCGATTAATGAATAAAATTTTCCGGTCCCGAGCGTATTCATTTATCGAGGTTTAACTATAGTAAAAAAAGAACATAAATAACTGAAATTAAAATAAAGAAATTTGTTCTAAAAATAGTCTACAATATTAGGTAAAATATAGAAAATTAACTAAAATATGCGATAATGTATTTTCAATTTTTACTATTAAAAAATCGATGAAGTCGCGCTTCGCGACGACGTTAGAATTTTTTAAATAAATAATTTTAATTTATTTTGATCTTATATTATATCATTAATATTAAATTTTAATAACTAACACGATCTTCTTTAATGAACCGTTCTCACGAGATACACAATCATTTCTATTGAATCGCTTTCTCATTAAAACTGAATTCCCAAATTTAATATGTATTCTGAATATTTGTATAACTATTTTCATCCATAAAAATTAAAATTTAAAAATTAAATAAAATTTGTAACATAAATATCAAGTTCTAATATTTAATATGATCATTTGTAGTGAGTCGTGTTCTTGTTAAATACATTTCAACGCATCTCGTTTGGGGACTGAAATTCTAACTTTATAAAATATTATTGATACTTATCGTATATATCACATTTTTTCATTAAATTAAAACCTACTAAGAGAGTGAATTCATTTTTTACTTTGTTGAAACTTTCTAATATTTATGAAATTTTAAAAAATGAAAATTGAGATTCCACTTTAGATTTTGGGTATTTATCGATCCAAAAGAAAAAATTATGGTTCCCACATGGAAATATCCTTTTATTATGCTAACATCAATTTTTGGTAAGGGAATAATATTGAATTATTGCATGTTTTCTAATGCAAATGTGCTTAATTTTTATAATTTTTTAAAATATAATTGATTTCTATGAAAAAAATAAATAATTTTAGAAAATCGTAAAATATGCCAACTCACCAATCATCTTGATATTCTATTTCAAATAGAACTTTTAATTATATATATATTCTATAAATTCAAAATCTATTCAGACACATTTTCTATTTTTAACAAAACTCATAATTATATATATATATATATATATATATATATATATATATATATATATATTTGTAAATTCGAACTTTTCTCCAAAATAAATTTGAAAATTTATTGTACTTCTAATAGATTTTTTTTAATTATATGTCTTACAAGCACATATTCTACTTCTAATAAAATTTTTAGTTATATGTATTTCTTATAAATTCAAACCCTTCTATTCTATAAATTCAATAAAGAATTTTTATAAGAAAAAATTTTAATAAGTTTAGAAGATCGTAAAATATGTCACCTCACTGATCATCCTTATATTTTACTTTCAATAAAATTTTCTATTTATAAGTCTTATCTATAAATTTAAATTCTTTTTATCAATATATTTAAACACTTATTCTACTTTCAATAGAATTTTTAATTATACATGTCTTTTATATAAATTCGAACCATTTTTACCTATAAATTCGAACATTTATTGTACTTTTAATAGAATTTTTGATTATAGGTTTTACAAATAGTTATTCTACTTCTAATATAATTTATTATGTATTTCCTATAAATTCGAACCCTCTCCTCTATAAATTCGAAAACATACTTTACTTTCAATAAATAGAACTTTGAAAGAGAATCATGTACTTGAGGTCACCCTCAGGTAGTAGCCTGAGGTTATAAGAAGTCCCCATATAAATACACGAGGAGAAATTTGTAAATTCAGGAATAAGTTTTTGTATTTACAAAATTGCCATTAAAATTGTGTAGGAATATGTTATAACCTCATGGGAGTTACTGAGGTCATTCTCATGCCCATTTTACTCACTTTTAAATATATGTCTTAAATCAAAATTCAAACTCTTCTTTTCATATATTCAAACACCTTTTCTACTTTCAATAGAATTTCAAATTATAAATGTATTTTTTATGAATTTGAACTCATCTCCTCTATAAATTCGAGCACTTATTCTACTTCGAATAGAATTTTTTATTATATGTCTTATAAACACCTATTCTACTTTCAATAGAATTTTTAACAATATTTATTTTCTATAAATTCGAACTCTTCACCTCTATAAATTCGAAAACTTATTCTATTTCAAGTAGAACTTTAATTATATGTTTTATCTGTAAATTTAAGCTCTTCTTTCTTGTATATTCAAAGATCTATTGTATTTTCAACAAAATTTTTAATTATGTCTTTTTTGTAAAGCATAATGTAATGTAATATGTAATAGAGACATATATAACTCAACTAGGATAAAAGATAAATAAATTAACTCTATACAGGGATCATGAAATTTGAAGAACATGCATCAACAAGGATCAAGTCGCTGAAAGAAGTTCATTAACATGATCAAGCCTTAGTGACAAAATAAGATGTACAGATGATTCAGTTGAAGGGCCAAAAGATTCCAGTGATAAAGTTTATATGGTTGCACAATTCTTAGCAGTTTTCTTAAAGACGTGATACGAAGACCACGAGTGAATGTAAGTCATCTGTGAACCAGACCAGTTGCACTAGGCGTCAACACTTCACAAAGGAATCGAAGTATTCAACTCAGAAAAACTGTTAAGAGGTATGATTGAGTTTAGAGCAGTGTTGATATCCTCTAGTTAGTTGGAAGCTGAATATTTAAGGATGTCAAATTAAGAGGAAAATGAATAGAATCCGAAATTACTATTCATATGAATAGTATCCGAAATTACTATTCATATGAATAGTAACTGAAATTACTATTCATATGAATAGTAACCAAAAGTTTCAATCTGCAAAAACAAATTATATCAGGTGGGACCATATTCAAATCAATTTCTTAGAAAGAAAAGCTGGAATTGGTTGAAAAGGGAGCAGGCGGCAGCTCAATATCGTCATCAGTTACGTAATATTAGCTGCATAGTGATTTTCTATAACCCATAAATAGGCCTGTTGTATTTCATTTTGAGACACACCTCAACACACAACTCTCTCTTCTCTCTCTTATATCTTCTCTTTGTAAGCTGCTAGACAGTCCATCTAGTAGGAAAGCCGGCTTAGCCCGCTTTCAGGAAGTGTCGGGTAGAAGGTCCTCGTGCCTAAACTATCCTTAGGAGTGTTCTGGTTTTGAAGCTAATCCATTGGATAAGAAGTTGTAACACCCCTTCGAGTTTATTATCAATAAAGATATATTCTCGGAATTATTTTTTATTTTTGGTAGCATCGTATTCAACCCCCCTTCTACGATACTTCGGGATCTAACAATTGGTATCAAAGCAAGCTTCTAATATACAAGAAGTTTAAAGATCACTACCATTGGAATTAAGGATATAGGCATGAAGATTCCAATGCTTGACAAAGATAATTACTTTCACTGGAAAGTAAAAATTCACCTTCATCTCTCAGCCATCGATGAAGGTTATGTAGATTGCATAGAGAAAGGACCTCATGTTCCAATGAAAGCCAACTCTGGGATTGGTCAAGATGCTGGCACTGTAGCTGCTGGAAGGCCTATTCCAAATAATCAAGCTGAGTATGAAGACTTGGAGGAGATTCACAAAGATCGAAAGACCATGAACATTTTGTTCAATGGAATCGATCAAGATATGTTTGATAATGTCATTAACTGCACCACTGCTAAGCAAGTGTGGGACATTATCCAAACCATCTGTGAAGGAACTGAGCAGGTCAGAGAGAACAAGATGCAACTCCTCATACAACAGTATGAACACTTCCACCATAATTCTGGTGAAAATTTAACAGATATATTCATTAGATTTCAGAAACTACTGAATGACCTGAAGTTGCATGGGAGAACATATGAAGTCAAAGACTCCAACTTAAAATTTCTGAGATCTCTTCCTAAGGAATGGAAGCCAGTTACAGTCTCGTTGAGAAACTCCCAAGACTACAAAAGTTTTACACTTGAGAGACTGTATGGCATCCTAAAAACATATGAGCTTGAAATGCAGCAAGATGAGGAAGTAGAAAAGAGCCAGAAGAAGAGTGGAGCTATAGACTTAATGGCCAATAAACCAACAATCCAAGGTGGTGGAAGAATGAAGAGTGTAGAAGTGACACCAAGTTCAAAAACTTGTGAAGGTAGAGCTGAAACTAGCAAAGCTAAAAGCAAGATGAATGAAGAACCTGATGCATTAAGTGAGGATGAAGCTGAAGATCTAGATGAGTATTTGGCATTTCTATCAAAGAGATTTTCGAAGCTAAGATTCAAGAAGAATCCAGCAGGAACCGGGCAATTCAAGAAAAGCTATCAACCGAACAAGGATGTGGTTGAAAGATCAAAGATCAAATGCTATAGTTGTGGAATTGCTGGTCACTTTATCAATGAATGCAGGAAATCTCAAGCTGAGAAAGAGAAGAAGCAGTTTGAAGCTATTGATTATGTTGTGGAATAAAAACTAGGTTACTAGTATTACGGCTAGGGTTGATGTATTTAATGCAAAGGTGTGTGAGCTTCGTGCTTTAATGGCTGCTCTTGTGTTCGTGGCTGACTCTGCCTTCACAAGATGCCTACGTACTTTGATGGGTATCAAAGATCAAGCCCAAAACGTAGTTCTGAGATGAGGGGTCTGGCCCTTTATATAGGCTGAGAAGCCTTATAATTATGGTAGGATTCAGAGACTTGGTGGACAAGTCTTTGAGGAAGGTTCTAGATCTATTCCTTATAGGAATCAGTTTCCATATTGAATTTGATGCCTTGGTGGATAAGTCTGAAGGGGATATTATCCTTATCCAACTCTTATTGGCTGAGCTGTTTATTACCCTTAATATTAATTACGAAATTAATATTATAAATAGGGTTTGGGCCCATCTGGTGGGCCCCATGTTTTGACCATTCCGGGTCTAATTTATACCACATTAAATGTGTCTTTAAGGCTTACTTTTAGCCCATATCATTTGCCCCCCAACTTCTAGGAAAACTGATCAGGTTTTCCTTGAAGTTTTAACTGCCTTTCCTGAGACTTGGGTCAGGGTTTTGTACACTAGTGTTTCACAAATGTCGTCTTGATGCAAAGTGTGGAGCGACTGACACATTTACGACGATATGCCTTATTCGAGGCTAAGCAATTTATCTTCCATAACCTCAGTTACAGAGTATTTTTCTTCAAGGAATTACCTATGAAATTCCTCGTATTTCCATATTTATCCTATTATGGTACCCACAGGTATCAAAATTCCATGTCCGTGAAGATTTGCTGCCAAAGAATTAATTTTTATAGCAAATTCGACCAGGATTGAAAATTTTCGATCAGGAATTCGACCAGGATTTCGACTAGGATTCTGGTCGAAATAAGGCCTTCTTTAGTTTCCTGATCGAAGGGATTTTCGACCAGGATTCCTGGTCGTTTCGACCAGGATTTTGGTCGAAATAAAGGCCCAATTTTGTTTTGGTCGAAGGGTTTTTCGACCAGGATTCTTGGTCGTTTCGACCAGGATTCTGGTTGAAATAAGGGCGTTTCCAACGCTTTGGTCGAAGGGTTTTTCGACCAGGATTCTTGGTCGTTTCAACCAGGATTCTGGTCGAAATAAGGGCGTTTCCAACGCTTTGGTCGAAGGGTTTTTCGACCAGGATTCTTGGTCGTTTCGACTAGGATTCTGGTCGAAATAAGGGCGTTTCAAACGCTTTGGTCGAAGGGTTTTTCGACCAGGATTCTTGGTCGTTTCGACCAGGATTCTGGTCGAAATAAGGGCGTTTCCAACGCTTTGGTCGAAGGGTTTTTCGACCAGGATTCTTGGTCGTTTCGACCAGGATTCTGGTCGAAATAAGGGCCACTTTGGCTTTGGGCCTATTCTTATTGGGCCTCATAGGTTTCTTTTCAGAATGGGCTTGACCTCATGGCTGTTATTGGGCCTGTTCGGGCTATTCAAATCCAAATTTAGGATCTTTTGTCTATGATATTTTTCAAAAATATCTATAATTTTTTTTTAAAATATCTATGATATTTTTCCAAGATATTTTTCTAAGAATGTCCTAGAATTGGGCCCTAATTTGGGCCGGTTTCATGGGCTTTTTTTACCTGTCACTGTAGGTTTTCTGACCGTTTGGAGGAATTTTAACCGGCTGAAAAGTTGTATATAAGAGTGAGAGTGGAGAGTTCACTTTCTCATTCTCACTTCTACTCAAACACTTCACTAGAAATTCTCTCTATAGTTCTCTTTATTTCAAGGCGATTTCCAGCGAGAGTTTTTATCGAAGCTCCTCCCTCTCACGGTGGTTTCTGGGTTTTTCCTTGAAGATTTCTTCATATCTGCATAGTTTCTGGGTTTTCTTTGAAGATTTCTTCAAATCTTCATATTTTCTGGGTTTTAGCGGAGCTTCAAACCTTTTTCCAGGAGCATCAATGGAGGACAAAGCTAAGTCCCGTCCTGCAAAAATGAATTCTGCCTCCTCCAAAGGTACGATCACCATTCGCTCTTCTTACACATCTCTAGTAGATATGTTAAATCAACGTGGAGACGATTACCCTTCTTTGTCAGAATTAGATGCGTATGATTGTTGTAGCTCATACCATGATGTTGGGGAAATCACTAGATATAACAAACTTTTTAAGATCAAGTCACCTTATAAACTTGTCCCAGCTGAGCCAGGTGACAAACCTTGTCACTGGAAACCTAATTCTTTATGTGTTTATAGAGAAAGTTTAGTAGCTGGTCTTCGCTTTCCATTTCATGAATTCATTCCTAGACTTTTAGCTGATGTTCAAATTAGTCCGTGTCAACTCCCGCCAAATGCGTGGAGAATCATATTATGTTTCATGGTTTTGTGTCTCAGACAACAACTCCCTTTATCTGTTGCGCTTTTTCGCAAAATTTTTCAATTTTACAATAGTCCTGCCACGAACCCTGGCTGGGTATATGTTAAGCTCCGCCCTAGAGTTCCCCCACTTTTTAATGGCAAGTCAATCCCTGATAATAATACGGGCTGGAAAAATGAGTTTGCATACTTAGAGTGGGACGGAGGTGATTGGGGCACTCTCTTTAGGCAGACATTTTCGAGAGTTTCAGACGGAAGCGCTAAGGGAATCGTCCTTAGTACCGAGGAACAGGCCGCTTATAATACTCTGACCCAGGCAGATGGTAGTTCTATTACGTGCCTAAGCCTTTTAAATGAGGAATCTCTAAGAGGAGTAGGCCTTTCCAGAGTTTCTGAACGGGGTAATTTTCTTACTAATCTTTGCCATCTACTTTTTTACTGAATTTATTCCAACTCGTTTTTGTTTATTCTTGCAGTTGCGAAGTTGATTGTGGAGGCTGCGCCCTCTCCTGATGAAGAGACTTCCAGGATGGCTCGAGCTAAGAGGGCTGCTGACCCTCGAGGGAAAAACACAGAGCCTGCTTTTCTACGCCCCCACAAGGTCCAGAAAGGAGACTTGAGATATGGTGACATAGCTGGATTGGAGGGGAGCTCCCAGGTTAACGTCCAGTCGACAGTTTTTAGGCCTCCCTGGGGCTTCAGAAAGCAGGATTCTGTGGTGGGCTCTACCAAGCACTCCATGGATTGGTCTTTGAACTCAATCACCACTCCTGACTATAAGGACATGGTCCTTAATGGAGGTATTGGTGAGTCAGAGGCACTTGGTGCCCAGGCTATCGCTGTGGTGAGTCTCGAACTTTGTCTTTCAATACCTTAACGGCTTAGATTCATTATTTGATTTTAATGCTAACCTTTCATGCAGGCTAACGTCCATTTCCAAAGCTTGGTTCATAAAGCCAAAGCTTGGAAGGAAAAGTCCAAAGGTTATGAGTCTGAGTCTCAGAAGAAGACTCTCCACATTAACCGACTGGAAGAGCAGCTAAAGAAGAAAGATGAAGAGATGGTTGGGATGCATGCGGAGCTGGTTGCCCTGAAGGATGACAAGGAGAAGCATATTGATGATTATCTGGATTCGGATGAGTACAAGACTCTCATGGATCAGCATGATGAGATGCTCTTTCCTAGCCAGTTTACTGATGGGTGGACCAAAGCCCTTGAAGCAGTTCTGAGGCAGCATCCAGGGTTATTCTTGCCTTCTGCTTTTCCTAGCCCTCACCTTCCCAGTGCCTTGACACATGAGCCTGGTTCCAGTGAAGAGCTATTCGGGGAGGATGATGCTTTGGTCAAGGAGCATGCTACCGCCACCACTTCAGCTTTGGATCTCGAGCCTCCTCTAGCTCAGCCTGGTACTGCTAACTCTGCCGATGATGGGTCTACTACTGAGACTAGCTCTGAGGATGCTTCTCCTGCTAAGGAGGCCCCTAAGGCCCCTTAAGCTTTATTTATTTATCTTTTGCTTTTCTGAACTCTGGGTTTCCACCATTTGACTTGATAGCCTTCGGGCCTTTGTAACTTTTAATTTAACTATTTATGAAGTTAGTTTCTGTTCATTTTTCTTGTTTTTGCTCATAGTTTGTTAAACTTTAGAATTTTCGAGTACTTGGCCTCCTGGCTGGTACTAAACTCACAAGTTGGTTCAACATTCGTCTTTCGTTTGTTTTAACAAGGAAGAATAACTAATAGAGAAAACAGAATAAATTCCATTATGCCGTCAAAGGACATCAATAAAATGGGTTCAACCCTTACATAGATACTCTATCAACTACTGGGAGCAACATGCTCTATAATGGTTTCATTCGAACCTTATTTCTAATAAATAGATAAAAGTCCAAGCCTTTGTCAAAAGAACTTAAACATAATAAACTTTGAGGTTCACAGCATGCCAAGTTCGGGGCACCTCAACCCCATCCAAGGTTTCTAACTTGTAGGATCCTCGTCCTAACACCTTTCTGACTAGATACGGTCCTTCCCAGTTTGGTGCTAACTTTCCTTTTTGGCCAACTCCTGAGGCTTCAATCTTCCTCAGAACCATGTCGCCTTGTCAAAAAAATCTTTCCTTAACTCTCTAGTTGTAATGAAAAGAGGCTCTCTTCTGATACTCAGCATTCCTAGCATTAGCTTCATCTCTAACCTCGTCAATTAAGTCAAGGGCAAGTCTCATCCCTTCTTCATTAGTTTCTGGCTCATATGCCTCGACTCGAGGTGATGCTTGCATGATCTCCAAAGGCACAACTGCCTCGGCTCCATAAGCCAGCAAAAATGGGGTTGCTCCAGTTGTTACCTTACAAGTGGTACGATATGCCCAAAGTATGGGCAGCAATTCATCTACCCAAGTGTTCCTAGAGCGTTCGACCCTCTTCTTCAGTCCATCAAGGATAATTCGATTAGCTACCTCAGCTTGCCCATTGGCTTGTGGATGTGCCACTGAGGTAAAACGGAGCTCAATCGCATTCTCTTCACATTACTTCTTAAACTCTTCCTTATTGAACTGTGTTCCATTGTCTGTCACAAGGATTCGTGGGATTCCGTATCTGCAAATGATGTTCTCCCAAAAGAACTGGGAAACTTGCTTGGTGGTTATCTTGGCCAGGGGTTTAGCCTCAATCCACTTAGTGAAGTAATCAATGGCCACTATCAGGAATTTCCTTTGTGCTGAAGCCATGGGAAAGGGTCCAAGTATATCCATCCCCCACATCGCAAATGGAATGGGAGAGTTATTCGAGGTCAACATCTCAGGCGGTTGCCTCACAATCGGGGCATGCTTCTGGCATCTCTCACATCTCTTGACATAGTTTTGTGCATCAGCCAACATCTCCGGCCAATAGAACCCTAAACGAATTATCTTGTGAGCTAGGGCTCTGCCCCCCAAGTGTTGCCCACAGATCCCTTCATGAACTTCCTCCAATGCTTCCCTTGCCTCTTGAGGCCTTAGACACTTCAAGTACGGGATGACAAACGACCTTTTGTACAGAATACCCTCAATCAAAGTATATCTCAACGCCCTTACTGAAAGTTTTCGTGCCTCCATGTCATTGTCTGGGAGCCACCCGGTCTCAAGGTGTACCTTGATAGGATCTATCCAAGAGCCTCCTATATCAATTGGTGCCACTAGCTTTGCGTTAACGGTCGGGGCCTTCAAGACCTGAAAGTAGACACTCCCAGCATAATTTTCTATCTCAGAAGAAGCAAACTTAGACAGGGCATCGGCCTTAATGTTTTCTTCTCTCGGGATGTGTTCGACATAACACTCCTCAAACTGAGACATAACAGCCTTCACCACTCTCAGGTATTTCGCCATAGTCTCATCCTTAGCCTCGAATTCACCATTTACTTGGGATACCACAAGCCGTGAATCTCCACAAACTTTGAGATTTTTGACCCTCATGATTCTAGCTAAACCCAAACCAGCTATTAATGCCTCATACTCCGCCTCATTGTTCGTAGTAGGGAAATCCAATTTTAAAGCGTACTCAACTGTGAACCCGTCGGGGCTTTGCAAAACCAAACCTGCACCACTAGATTTTGTTTTTGATGCCCCATCAAAATAGAGCACCCAATATTCCTTCAGATCAGGTGTAAATTCCTCTTCTTTTTTCTCTTGCCCAGTGGTAGTCCTTATCTCTTGCCCCCCGACTTCTTGGTTGTTAATAGTGCATTCAACAACGAAGTCAGCCAATGCCTGAGCCTTGATGGCTGTCCGAGGCTTGTATGTGATATCGAATTCTCCTAACTCAATCGCCCATTTGATTAGCCTTCCACTGGCCTTAGGGCTATGCAATATGTTCCTCAACTGCTGGTTCGTAAGAACTTGAATCTTATGTGCCTGGAAGTAAGGCCGCAATTTCCTTGAGGCAGTTACTAATGCCAAAGCAAACTTTTCTATGGGTGAGTAATTCAACTCAGCCCCATGCAACACTTTGCTGACATAGTAGATAGGTTTCTGGATTTTCTCCTCTTCCCGAATAAGGACAGCACTCAGGGCTTGTTGAGATACCGCCAGGTATAAACAAAGAGTCTCCCCAGGACTTGGTTTGGTCAGCAACGGGGCTTCAACCATGTACTTCTTCAGTTGTTCAAAGGCCTCTTGGCTCTCAGGTGTCCACTCAAAATTTTTCACCTTCTTCAATGCTTGAAAGAAAGGCAAGCATTTGTCACCAGATTTGGAGATGAATCTTCCTAAAGCTGCTACCCGGCCTGTCAACTTCTGCACATCTCTTATAGAGCGTGGGGGTTCCATGTCTAAGATCGCCTTGATCTTGTCGGGGTTGGCCTCTATGCCTCTCTTAGAAACCATCAGACCCAAAAATTTGCCTGATCCAACGGCAAAGGCACACTTGGCTGGATTCAACATCATTTTGTGGTGCCCCAGCACTTCAAATGCCTCTCTGAGGTGTTTAATGTGGTCCGCTTTGACCAAGCTTTTAACCAGGATATCATCGACATAGACCTCCATGGTTTTTCCAATCAGATGGGCGAATATCTTATTCACCAATCGTTGGTAAGTAGCTCCTGCATTCTTTAGACCAAACGCCATAACAAGATAGCAGAAAACACCAAAGTCAGTTATGAAAGATACCTTTGGGATGTCATCCTTGTGCATCTTAATCTGATTATAGCCGCTGAATCCATCCATGAAGCTCAACATCTCATGTCCAGCTGTAGCATCTATCAACATATCTATTCTTGGCAGGGGGAAACAATCCTTTGGACATGCATCATTCAGGTCAGTGAAGTCTATACACATCCTCCACTTCCCATTCGCTTTCTTGACCATCACAGGGTTTGCTAACCATTCGGGAAACTGAATTTCTTCAACAAAACCAGCTTCCAAGAGCTTATCCACTTCTTGCTTAATGGCCTCTTGCCTTTCTGGAGCAAAATTCCTCTTCTTCTGCTGTATTATCTTCCGATTTGGGTCGACATTCAATCTATGGGTTATGAGTTGGGGATCAATCCCTGGCATATCAGCTGCTGTCCAAGCGAAAACGTCACTATTCTTTTGTAAGAACTCTATCAACTTGCCCTTCAGGGGTTCTTTCAAAGAGGCTCCTATATAAGTCACCTTCTCAGGGTCGCCTAGCTCCAGAGGGATAGGTATTAAATCCTCCGCTGGTTTTCCTCTGTGTTCATCATCACCACGGACATCCATGTCTTCAATCGGGAGTACCTGCCCCCCGGTTCCATCAGCTCTCAAAGCTGCTACATAGCAACTCCTGGCCATTTTCTGATCTCCTTTTTGTTCCACAACACCATTCCTGGTTGGAAATTTGACCTTCATGTGATAGGTAGAGGCAACAGCCTTGAATGCATGAAGTCCGGTCCTCCCTAAGATTGCATTGTACGTCGAGGCAGCTTTAATTACTAGAAAGTTCAACATCTGGGTGGCTTCCTTAGGTTCTTGCCCTATTGTCATGGGCAGTTGAATGGTCCCTTCAACCTTGGACTCAACTCCATTAAATCCGTAGATAGGCATGTTAGTCGGGGTTAGTTGAGAGTCAGTATACCCCATCTTCACAAAAGCGTCATGAAACAAGATATCAACAGAAGCTCCATTATCTATCAGGACCCGCTTCACTTCTGAGTTTCCAATTACAGGAGTTATGACCAACGGGTCGTCATGGGGGAATTTCACCCCTTCAAGGTCTGAATCATCAAAACCAATCACTGTCTCAGTCTTAGCATGCTTCGGGGCTTCTCCTGTGATATGCATCACTTCTCTGGCATAAGCCTTTCGAGAGTTTCGGGTGGTGCTGGCCGCTGTTGGTCCTCCTCAAATCATATTGATTACTGGCCCTCGAGGCTGTGGGTTACGATCGCGATCGCTATCCCTCCTATCATTGTCTCTTCTATCATAATCCCTTTTCTGGGTTCCACGGTCTTCACCCTTGGTGAACTTGTTTAACTTTCACTTCCGGATTAAAAATTCAATTTCATCCTTTCATGCCCCACATCCTTATGGAATCTACAATACAGATCTTTGTTTCTCTTTTCGGGGTCACCCCTGAGTGGTTTAGGGCAGCGAAAGTCCTTATCCTTCTCAATGTCCAACAAAATTTGGCTCCTAGGAGCGTTCAACCTTGCATAATTAGAAAACCTTGGCCCAAAACCCTTCTTGGGTGATGACTCGGAGTCCTTGCCAGCCCGGGGATACTTGTCCCTAGCGTCGTACTCTTGCTCTGACTTTCTTTTCTTTGAATCATTAGAGCCCTTGCCATTACCTCCTGTGGTTTCCTTCTTAATGCTGTCCTCAGCCTTGATATATTTATCGGCTCTTCTCTGGAGCTCGGCCATGTTCTCAGGAGGGTGTTTTGCCAAAGACCTTTTGAAGAAGAGGTCAGTGCTTCCGTGTTCCAGGGCTACCATGGCCACCTTATTTTCCAGATCGGTGATATTCAACGTCTCTTTGGTAAATCGCTTGAGATAATCCCTTAAGTTCTCATTCTTTCCCTGCACCACATACATAAGGGATGCAGAACTTTTCTCATGAATTCTCCCACTGATGAATTGGCTGATAAAGGCAGCGCTCAACTCCTTAAAAGAGCCAATCGAGTTTGCAGGTAGACGGCTATACCATCTTTGAGCCATGCCTGACAGAGTTTGAGGGAACGCCCTACACTTTAAGGCATCACTAGCAGGCTGCAGCAGCAGTGCGTTTGAGAATGTTCTGACATGATTTGCGGGATCGCCCATTCCATCATAGGCCTTAATAGTAGGCATCTTAAATTTCCTTGAGATGTGGGCATTCATCACCTCCTCAGTAAACGGAGGTGTGGGATCGTCAGGGTCCCCAAGTGGCATCAGATCTTTGGGGTTGCTTCTGGGGGTCTCCACCCTTGTGGATTTTTCGGTTCGGGTATCAGCCCTCCTTTGCCTTCTTGAAGGCCTCTCCAAATTTATAACGGGGATCCTCTCTGCAGTTGGAGGAGGCTGAGTTTGATTCAACCTATCTTGTTCTCTTGCAATATCGTCCTTCAATTTTAAGATTTCTGCCTCATAAGCCTTGATTTTCTCAGCAGTTGTCAAGGGGAGTCCATCATGGATTCTTCGTGTTCTTCTTAGAGGTTCCTTGCTAGCACGTCGCCTCCTCGGTGCTTCATCTCGATCATCATCCTCAGATGACGATGAATCATCAGTATAGGGACCAGAGTAATCATCATATTCTTGATCCCGGATCTGTAAGGCGTGTCCGCTTGGTCCAGGTTCCCTTCGTCGAGGGGGGTAGTTAGGCAGCCCATACATAGGGTTGGTGTTTAAAGGGAGATCCGTAGTATGAATCTGTACCCCCGTGCGATCAACGTTACCAAGAGGGGAAACCACCATCTGGAGAGGATTAGTTTCTTGGCTTTGATGGACAATCACTGAGTGGGTCCCCTCTACATGGGGAGTCGTCCCTGAGGGCTGAATGGGCAGAGGTTGAATGACCGTCCCTGTTGATGGGAGTATTTGTCCTTCCTCAGTGACAATGAGTGGATCAGAAGTGGCTGGTGAAGCAGAGTTAAGGGGCACGGCCTCGGTTGATGTTGTTCTTCGTGTTTGAACCATGGTTGATGTTGTCTTCCCACAGACGGTGCCAAATGTTGTGGAATAAAAACTAGGTTACTAGTATTACGGCTAGGGTTGATGTATTTAATGCAAAGGTGTGTGAGCTTCGTGCTTTAATGGCTGCTCTTGTGTTCGTGGCTGACTCTGCCTTCACAAGATGCCTACGTACTTTGATGGGTATCAAAGATCAAGCCAAAAATGTAGTTCTGAGATGAGGGGTCTGGCCCTTTATATAGGCTGAGAAGCCTTATAATTATGGTAGGATTCAGAGACTTGGTGGACAAGTCTTTGAGAAAGGTTCTAGATCTATTCCTTATAGGAATCAGTTTCCATATTGAATTGGATGCCTTGGTGGATAAGGTTGAAGGGGATATTATCCTTATCCAACTCTTATTGGCTGAGCTGTTTATTACCCTTAATATTAATTACGAAATTAATATTATAAATAGGGTTTGGGCCCATCTTGTGGGCCCCACGTTTGGACCACTCCGGGTCTAATTTATACCACATTAAATGTGTCTTTAAGGCTTACTTTTAGCCCATATCAGATTACAAGAAGAAATATTTTGATCTTCTCAAGCAACAAGGGAGAGCATTCTTGTCAAAAGATAGTGACTGGGCTGTTGGAAGTGACACAGATGCAGAAGATAAGTGTGTCAATCTTGCACTCATGGCAAACGAAACTGATGAAGAGGCTAGTTCAGCAAGCAACCAGGTATACTCTACAAACCTAACTGAACTTTCCAAAGATGAATGTGATAATGTTGTTAATGAAATGTCTAATGAATTGTATAACATGCATGTCACATTAAAATTGCTTAAAAAGGAGAACAAAAAGATTAAAGATCTTAATGCTAAGATAGGTGATAGGAATACTCTGTTAGAAACTCAACTAATTGAGTTTGAAACAATGAAGAAAGAATACCAGGATGCTAAGAATGAGTAACTTGAGGCTCTCAAAAGAGAAGAGTGTTTAATAAAACAGTTAAAAGAGGAACTAGACTTAATTGCTAAGTGGAAGGGATCAAAAGGTAAAACTGAAGAAATTTATAGTATACAAGGAGTTGATTCTTTTAAAAAATTAGCTGAAGTAAAGTTAGGAGTTGATGGGGAGACTACTTTAGACAGTGACTCAATGGATGTGGTATGTCCATTGAAGTTGGAACCTGTCAGCAAAGCAACCTTGATTAAACTAAATAATCAATATGGACCTATCAGCAAAAACTTTGTAGTTGGAGAGTGCAGCAAAACCAAATCTGTTGAACAAGGAAACATAGGCCATTTATCCATCAAGAAATTGAAGGATAAATTAGAAAAGATAGAACCAAAGGCTAAGGCTAAAAAGAAGAATAGAAATGGCAAAGTAGAAATTAACAAACACAGCAATTACACACCTAATAAGTATGCTCCTAGGAAAGAATGTGTAAAATGTGGTAGTGTTAATCATTTGTCTGTCAAATGTAAAACTGTTAAAAATGCTTCTGTGCCTAGTATGCCTATATCTGTTCCTATGCCTGCTATGAATGTTACACCTAACATGTTTGTCCAACCTGCTCATGCATCTAGGCAGTATGCTAACATGCCATTCATGCATAATCCATATTACAAAAAATTTTACATGCCTCAGTTGCCATGGATGATGAATAACATGTTTGCACAGACTATGCCAAATTATACATCTAGTTTTAATGCATGTGAGCAAGTGAAACAACCTATTTTTCAGAAATCTAATGTTGATTTAACTCAATCAGAACCCCTGGGTAGTAAGGGCTTGAAAAATAAGAAAAAGGCTAACAAGGAAGGACCCAAGAAAACTTGGGTACCAAAATCAACTTGATTTTGTTTTGAAGTGTGCAGGGAAACAGAAAGAATCTTTGGTATCTGGACAGTAGTTGTTCTAGGCATATGACTGGAGATTCTACCCTGCTCACTAAGTTTGACGAGAGAGCTGGCCCTAGCATTACCTTTGGAGACAACAGCAAAGGATATACTAGAGGATATGGCTTGATTTCACAAGGGAATGTTGTCATTGAAGAAGTAGCACTGGTTGATGGACTTAAGCATAACTTGCTAAGTGTCGGACAACTGTGTGATAAAGGCCAAAATGTCTGGTTCACATCTGAAGCTTGTGTCATTTTCAAGAAAAGTGACAACAAGGTAGTGTTTATAGGAGATAGAAGAGGAAATGTGTACATTGCTGACTTCAATTCAACAAATGCAAACATGACTACATGTCTTCTCAGCAAGGCAAGTGTAGATGAAGGTTGGCTTTGGCATAAAAGACTGTCACACTTGAGTTTTAAAGCAATGAATGAGTTGGTAAAGAAGGATTTGGTTAGAGGTATTCCAAAATTGGATTACTCCAAGGATGGATTGTGTGATGCATGCCACAAAGGGAAGCAGAAGAAGGCCTCTTTCAAATCAAAGTCAATGTCATCAATTGATCAACCCTTGCAACTACTTCACATGGATCTCTTTGGACCAGTCAATGTTTTGTCAATCTCAAAGAAGAAATACTGTCTTGTGATTATTGATGATTTCTCAAAATTCTCTTGGACATTTTTTCTGCACTCTAAGGATGAGGCATATGAAGTCATTATAAATCAGATCAAGATAGTCAACAACAATCCTTTACTCAAAGTAAGGAGAATCAGAAGTGACAATGGAACTGAGTTCAAGAATTCTGTAATAAGAGAGTTTTGTGAAGAAGAAGGAATTATCCAAGAATTCTCTGCACCAAGAACTCCTCAACAAAATGGTGTAGTGGAAAGAAAGAACAGAACTCTAATTGAAGCTGCAAGAACAATGCTTGAAGAGTCTAAGCTACCAACATACTTCTGTGCAGAAGCTATAAACACTGCATGCTACACTCATAATATTTCTTTGGTCAATCAAGCAAAAGGCATGACACCTTATCAACTTTTCAAAGGCAAGAAACCAACAATCAACTTTCTGCATGTCTTTGGATGCAAATGTTTTGTACTGAAAAATCATGGTGAACATCTTGGAAAATTTGATTCAAAGGCAGATGAAGCTATCTTTGTTGGATACTCAGCTGGAAAATCCTACAGAGTCTACAACCTAAGACTAAACATTGTATTGGAGTCCATACATGTTGTCTTTGATGACAAGAAAATATCTGGTCTAGTAGATGAAGGTTTTCATGAGTCTCTCTCATTTGAGAATGAGAGAAGTGGTGAAGAAAGTGAAGATGATGATGAAGAATGGAGATCAAATGGTGTGAGAAATAGACAAGGATCATCAGTTAAAGTGCAGAATGAACCATCTGTTGAAGAGCAACTTATACCATCAGTTGAAAATCAAATAGAAGAATCTTTTGATGAATCTGCAAGAACTCCATCAATCTCGAGGGCCATACACTCAGGGGGAGTTTCTCACAGTCAAAACTCAACAACAAGCCACAATGATCAACACAGAGAAAATGAAGCCACTTCATCAAGGTCAAACTTACTACCACAAAGAAAATGGACCAGGGATCATCCATTTGAGCTTATCATTGGAGATCCTAATGCAAAGGTCCAAACCAGAAGAGCAACTCAAGAAGAATGCCTATATAGCAGTTTTCTATCCAAAGAGGAACCAAAGAGAGTTGAACATGCTCTTCTGGATCCAGACTGGTTTTTAGCAATGCAAGAAGAGCTAAACCAGTTTGAAAGAAATGAAGTATGGAAACTTGTACCTAAACCTAAAGACAAATCAGTGATTGGCACTAAGTGGGTATTAAAGAACAAGATGGATGAGAATGGAATAGTCACAAGGAATAAAGCTAGATTAGTTGCTAAAGGCTACTGTCAAGAGGAAGGAATTGATTTTGAAGAAACCTTTGCTCCAATGGCAAGGTTAGATGCAATAAGATTCTTCCTGGCCTATGCAGCGCATGCCAATTTCAAAGTCTATCAAATGGATGTCAAGAGTGCATTTCTGAATGGTATTCTGGAGGAGGAGGTGTATGTTAGTCAACCGCCTGGTTTTGAAAATCCAGACTTTCCAGAATATGTGTTCTTTCTACTCAAAGCACTCTATGGCCTGAAGCAAGCACCTAGAGCCTGGTATGACACACTCTCACAGTTCCTTATAGAGAATCACTTCATTCGAGGTTGCAAAATGGATAGAAAAAGTACCACAGGAACCTGTCAATTCTTGGGAAACAAGCTGGTCTCATGGTTCAGTAAGAAGCAGAACTCAGTATCTACCTCAACTGCAGAGGCTGACTACATAGCAGCTGGGAGTTGTTCATAGATTCTATGGATGAGAAATCAACTGCTTGACTATGGAGTTAAAGTTGAAAAGATCCCACTTTTCTGTGATAACACTAGTGCAATTGCAATATCACAGAATCCAGTGCAGCATTCTAGAACCAAGCACATAGACATCAGATACCATTTCATTAGGGAGCATGTGATGAAAGGCATTGTGGAACTGCATTTTGTTCCTAGTGAAAAACAGTTGGCAGACATTTTTACTAAAGCTTTGGATGAAGCAACCTTTTCAAGGTTGGTAAGTGAGCTTGGTATGTTAAATTTTACATGATCTTTTAAAATGTCTATTCAATTTGCTTGCAGCCAGTGAATTTCATTCTCTGGATTTTGTTTGTTTTATTTGCTTATCTGCATGATTATTCTGGAGATATCATTGTTTTTAATTAAATAAATATTTTATTGACATATATCAATTAATGATATTTTGTTAATTTTATGTCTATTTAATTATGAGTTTATCTGATTATTGTGGATTAATTCTTGATTTACTGCGTGATTATTTTTAAATCCATAATAGTTAGAAGTATTAAATATGTGTATATGTGTATAGGCTGATAGGTTTCGATGATAAGATGTTTTTCGGCTGACAGGTTTCAGTGATAAGATGTTTTTTGGATAATTAGGTTGTTAGGAGAGAAATTATTGAACGGTGTTATTTTTTTCAACATAACCTGTCACTATCACACGTAACCCACTAAACCTTGAAACCTTATAAATGATGAGTTTTTGTTTGTGTTTAACATCATCATTTTTCAGATATACAGAGCATATTGTTAGGCCGAATACACAAATATAATCAAGTTTGTATGAGAGAATAACAATTAACACACGTTTAAATAATCAAAAACTGTATGGAATTAATAACTCCTCTCTCAGTGATGTAAAATATCACATAGAGCTGCTTAGGTTACACTGAAATGATAATACGTTTTTCGATACCCTTCTAGGATTAACCTAACTGTAGTTATAAAGATATACAGCTACAGTACAATCGATAATTGATACTCCTATAAATCAGCTATACAAATGATATCAATTATGATTGTTATGCATCTTCTTAGTGAACACGATGTCTTCGACAGCTATCTAATCTTCAATGATATCGCTTCCACAATTATCTTCAATTATTCTTCAAAGTCTGATGATCACAAGTAGACGCTCCCTCCTAACAGAGTTTAGCAAACTCTATCGAGCTTCCATCTGTCAGAGTTTAATTAAACTCTGACCGCTTCCAACTTCCACTTAAACTCTGATGAACCTCTGTAACACTTAAACACTGACATTACTCACATCAATTATATTTAACAATCTCCCCCAACTTGTTCATTAGCAAAAATGCACAAGTTAATAATAATTGATGATGTCAAAACAATTAGACAAATAAAATGTTTAATAAATAATCAGAGTTTAAACTTCTACTTAAACAAAATTTACAGAAAACAAGAAATACTTACAGAGCTTTATTTACTTAATTTCCTCAACATCTGGTGATGATCTGAGATAGTCTATAAGCAATCTTCTTTCTGCATTCTCGAGTTCTATCTGCATGATCTTCTTAATCTCTTTAAGTTCGGGATCATCTTCACCAGTCTGATAGATTGCAGATCTCAGAGAATATATTTTGTTCTTCCTCATGTCATTACCTAGTCTGATAAATTGTGCTTTCTCTGACTCTGGATTAAAATCTAAAAAATTATACCCAGATCTGTCTTTAGTCGAGCACTATTTTTCTTCATCTCAACAATCTTCCCATGATAATCTCTGTATTTTGGAACATACTCACTTGTGTATCTTGTACCACTAATTGCCTTTGCTTTCAACATCTTATTCCTTAGCACATTAGCAGCTTGCTGAGTCCTTTGATTTTTCACTTTGAAGATATATAGAACATATTCCAATTCTTCCCATAGTTTCAAATCAATGTCATTCTCACCAACTTTATACACCGTCCCATCAGCCATGAAATACATAAGAAAATCTTTCTTCAAATTATTTTGATGAATCAACTGTACTGATTCTAGTCTGTCCAAACTCTCCTGTGGAACACCATGTCCTGGAACAGCCAGTGATGAAGGATCTAGAGGACTAGTATTCACTCTAATTTCTCTATCTGATCCCAAACCAGATGTATCTCGACTTTGCTTGGACATATAAGCTCTGCCTTGTAGAAAATTAGTACCTCCAGTCTTCAGAATTTGACCAGGAATAGTTGGTTTTGCAAAAAACATTTGCATCTGAGTAGACAATGGTTTCTGTACAACCTGTGTAGCAAAAGAGGTTGTATGCACTTTCTTCGAAACCTTTTCTTCTTCAACAATCTTACCTTTCAGCTTTTGTTTAGCATCTTCTATTGGTTTCCTAGACAATAGTAAATTCTGATCAGCACCAAAATTTTCTTTAATAACAATGCCTTTTTGAACAGGCCTAGGAGCTTTCTCATTCTTCTTTAACTTTCCAGACTTCAAAGCTTTATGATGTTCTTCTTGTAAATTCTTCTTTTCAGCTTCAATGTCTTCAATCGTAACTCCTTCTTCATTCTCTTCAAGAAACAATCTTGCAGCCAATTCTTCATCTGTCTGTGGATTGTCAGTGAATAACAAGCTCTTGGTCTTTGAAGTACCCTGAACATCAGTATTTATTCCATCAGACTTTGTAGAAAACATGCCAGATCTCAGACTCATATCTTTACCAGCCTTTGATTTTAATCTCTTTTCTCGGTCATTTGCTCCTCCATCTTCAGCATCATCCTTCTTAGTCAGAGTTTGAGATTGCCTGCATTTAAACTTAGCAACTCTCTCCCCCGTTTTGACATCATCAGAAATCAATAAAGATGTGATCAATTCCAATGAGGTAGCAATAGAGTCAATCTTACCAGACAAGGCAGTTTGATTCTGTTCCACTTTACTTAGCCTTTTAAACAGAGTTTCTTGATCTTTAGAAAAAGTCTGAAACTTCAGTTTATTATCTCTCTGCAGAGTCATGTCTCTTTGAACAACTTCAGCTCGCAGATTAGTTATTGCTTGTTGAGAATCATTAAACCTGTTATTAAGAGCCTTGACTTGAACAACAGTGGCTTTCAGACATGAAAGAATCTCTGGATTTGAAATCTTTGTAGCAGTGCGATGCACAAAAGCAGCTGCTCTTCCAGCAGGAAAAATGCAATCTTCTTTATACCAATTCTCCGAAAATTTCACAAAATATTCTTCTTCAATTTCACGTTGATGTGAAGGTCCAGAAAAATCAGTTCTCTTTGCATCAGTTTGTACTGGTTGTCTCTGAGAAGAGTTAGACTCGGTACTTCCTTCATCTTTAACATCGACTTCAGCATTTTCATTTTCAACTGGATCAGTCTCAGCAATATTCACTACAGCTTCAACTTTTTCAGCAGGAGTCTCTGCAACTTCAATACCTTCAGCAAAAGTCTCCTCAGTATTCTCTGCAGTTTGCTCTCCATCTGTAACAGACTTTGCAATCACAAGAACTTCATCCACAGGCTCAGAAATTACAGCCTTGGTTGGTTGATCAATTTCTTCACCCTGTTCGGTAACTTGGTGAGCATTAGAGAATAATGCAGTATGTGTTGCTACTGTTTCATCAAATACCACAATAGGTTGATCATCTACACCAGTTTCTTCAGAGTTAGCAACAACAGGCGATGAAATAGGAACTTCAACGTCATCAGAGAATGGAATGAATGACTCATCAAAAACATCCATATCAGCAAAACCAGCTCTGTTTTCCACATCCATCTCTGCACCTTCAGTTGTCTTTACAGCTACTTCTTCAGTATTTATCTCAACAGTAGGTATCCCCTTAGAAATCACCTCTGGAGCTTCAAGATTTATCTCTTCATCTGACTCATCAATTAACAACCTTCTCCTCTTTGATTTAGGCAGCTCAGCTGCCACTTCTTCTTTAGCAGAGTTTGAGAAGCAGATCTTTTTACTCTTACCTTTTTAGCCCTGACAGCTTTGTGCTTTGTTCTACCTCCACTCTTTTGTTTAGCCTGTGTAGATGGTGGATTTTGTTCATTGTTTGGCTCAGCATTTTCAGGTTGAAAGGGTTGAGGTTGTGTTTCAGTATTTGTATGTTGTAAAGGTTCAGTGTTTGCAAGTTGTGAAAGTGCAGGCTCAGGCTGTTGTGGTTCTTGAGGTTGATTTAAGAAGTTTTGAAGAGCAAGAGGCAAAAACAATTCAGGTACGTGCTCCTTGTTTGCATCCTTCTTCGTCAAATCAGAGAATACTCTCTTATGAACTTTAAAAGCCTCAATAATGTCTTCCTCAAAAATTTCAACATCAGGCACACAAGCAGAGAATAGTAATTGACAAAATCTAGAAAAATAAACAATGGTACTAGACTCTGACAATCTTTCACCAATATTCATCAAGACAAGTCTACCAAAATCAAAATTACTTTCATAAAGAAGAGAATACCCGATTTGAAGACTGTCAGTAGGAATAGCATCCCAATTGGTGACTTTCTTTCCAAACGCCCTTGTGATGCAATCGAAAAAGAAACTCCACTCCTTCCTCAAAAATGGCCTTTTCACTTGACCAAGTCTCTCTAAAGGTCCTGAGTACCTAATTTGCTGCAACATCTCTTTTAGAAATCTTTCACCAACAACACTGTATGTAGAGTGTGTATCAAAACCCAAAGATTCTCTGACCGTCGTTGGAGTAATGACATACTCTGTTTCCTCATATGTGAAAATAATTGAAGGAGTCCCATTCTCTTCTCCATCGTCATAAGTAGCTGCCTGCCAGAAAGTAGAAATCTGTGCAGCAGAGAGCTTTGTTGATTCGACTAGGGCTCTACCAATCTCCGAATCCAGCAAGAAATTTTGAATTAAATGAAACGCCGTAGGAACGTTCTCAGTATTTGTAAGAACCCAAATTTTGGGTAGAATTAAAACTTTTATTTAATTAATGATGTAAGAATGAATAGTGGTTACGGCTACAATGTAATAGTTGATATTTGGAAAGAATGAATGGAATTCTACTTTATTATTTCTATGTCTTAAAGAATGCTAAAGGGTGACAACATAGGTAAGAATAATCTATCTCCTAAGGGAATAAGATATGGCAATTCCAAGCAGGAGAATATTCTCATGTCATCCAGATCGATAACGATTAATCCAGTGGTTCCATAAAAAGGTTAAGGAACGATCGAAAGAGAATACGGACAATTGTACAACCCTAAGAGAATAAGTAAAGAATAAAGAATGAATAGTGTTTTGGTGGAAGTATATAATAATATGAGACGACACTATATAGAAGTATTCGGAACGGATTTCCGAGTTCGTATTAGTGATCTAGGGGGAAAATAAGTGTATGTAAAAGCTGTCGGATTCTGAAAAACCGCACTTTTATTTTCTCCGAGAGTTCCCTGGACACTGATAGCCTTAACTATTTAACGAATGGATTTAAGGAATATAAATTGGAAAGTTAGAAAGAAAGATGAAGAATGATAGTATTAATATTAGAAAGATTCCCGGCAAACCCTAATTAGAAATCCGTGAAATATTCCTACGAACGATCAATCGAAACGGGCAATAACCGGACACAGAATCAAGCAGAGAAAGCAAGATACATGCATGATCAAGTGATAAATATCTAGGTAACTAGCAAGTAACTAGATTAATTAGAATATAACTAGTACTTAGAAATCAAAAACCCTTGGCTAGCCTTCCACCATGCAAAACACAACACTTGTCCCTCCTAATTGCCTCATCCATGACATCACACTCCACTAACACAACTAAGATGAGATATTATCTATCCAAATTCACTTTATGCATAATTGAACAAAGAAAATGAAGAAACCAAGCAAACACTCCACATTCCTCTTTTTCTTCAAAACTCTCGGCCAAGAGCTCAAAAAAGGGGGTTCCCACCATTGTTTGATCATCAAATTTTTAGGGTAAGTACTAAATATCATAGCTTAGATCTCCTAGAAATCTTGGCCTTAAATTCATCTTTTACCATTTTCAAATAAATCATCAAAGGTGATGATGAATAGTATTTTCAAGAACTAATCTTTGTTTTTCTTGTTTTCATGGTTGATCCTAGCTAAGTTAAGGCTATCCAAAGACAATACCAAGCTTTGTGAGGCTAGTACATACTCCAAGGAAGGTATTAAACTTGAAAACCCTAGATCTACTTGGAGTTTTAAGCATGTTCTTGATGGATCTAGCTTAGTTATGATTATGTTCATGTTATAAGCATGCTTAGTTAATCATTTAGGGATTTAAGAAGCATGATGATTTTGATGCTAAGATCAGTAGCTTCAGGACTTGTGAGATGATTATTATGTGTATAAGTTGTATTGATGCCCGGTGTGGCTTGGGTTGTTGATTGTGATTTTTGAAACGTTCGTATTATAGCCGTTATAATGCCGAAATTTCGTTAATCATTGAAAACCGTGCATCAAAGTAGGTCTAATGGCCGAAACTGGATAAGTATCTAACATGCCCTTGTAGATCTTGAGTCGTAGATCATTTTGGAAAAGAATCGAATCAAACAGACTTACGGTTTAGGATTTATGACCGATTTGCTAAAAGTAGTTCGAAACCGTAACCGAGAATTCGTAATTAAAATTGGACCCTCGTAAAATATGTAAGTCAGTGGAAAATCTTGGTAATTAAATACTAGAGGTAAAAAGGAAGGTGTCAAAGAAAACCTCATGTGAATCGGATCATTTTTCGATTTTGTAAAAATGTTCGAATCTAGGTTAAACGCGAACGAACCCCGTAAAAGTATAACTTTGGTTATAACTTAGAAAACGAGCGATAAAACTCGAGATATATTCTTGGTTCATAATCGATCGAATTTAGAACTTATACAGAGTTACACTAAAAAGGGGTATAACGAGATAATTCGAAGACATGTTACGACTTAAGTTAATACTTAACCATTTGAAAGGTGTTAAGTGATTAATCTCGAATCTCTTGACTATTTATAGATCGTCGAGCTGACCCGGAGTACCCTACCACTACCCCCACTCGTACTCGATTACCAGGCAAGTTTCAACTTTCCCTTTTTAGGCTGTTGTTGTGATAATATATGCTTTCTGTTATACATATGCCATAGCATGCATGCCTACTTTCAAATCATATTGATATACTTGTTCCCTGATTGTTCTTTAGCTTATAAGAAGATAGATAATATATCGATTATAAGCCGGATATTGTTAAGACCCTTGGAGAAGGGCATATGAATCCTATTTGTTGAATATAGACCGGGAGTCAGTACTTCTTAATATATCGTAATTACTTTCGAGGGAAATATTTAAGTAAATAATTTCCATTATTTGGTTGACGAATATTATTTGAATATTCGTCCGAGATTATTTAATTAACGATCATTACTTCAAATATTTATTTGAACGTTATATATCCAATGAATATTATTTTTCAATATTCATTCAAAGACGAATCATTTATCGAATATTATTTCAAATATTTCTATAAAACCTTCGATTATTAAATAAATATCATTCGGACATTCATTTAGAACATCATGTATTAAGGGAATATTATTCTCGAATATTCCTTTAAGGTTTAATTTATTAAATGAATATCACTTGGATATTCATTTAAATTATTAATTATTATATGAATGCTATTTTTGAATATTAATTTGAAGTCTTATTTACTTAACGAATATTATTCCAAATATTCCTTTCAAAATTATTTATTAAACGAATATTATTTTAATATTCATTTAAGTAATTATTTATTCAATAAATATTTTCTTAATATTCCTTCGAGGATTATTTTGAGAAATACTCTAATTAAAAATATTCTTTCATTCATTAAATACTTCCGACTCAATAAATATTCTACAAATATTTATTCAATACTTGGAAACAACTTCAAGGTTGTTTATTTTTCTTCAAATATTATTTTCGACCTTCGATCATTCTGAGAATTCTTCGGAGTCATACGATTAAAATTATATTAAGAAAGGTCCTCTAGATTCTATTCTTCACTCGAATATATCTCTTAAATTATAAGAGAACCTTATTTGAGAAAGGTTCTGTATCGTGTTGACTTCCCGGTCATAGTTTATCCTTTTCACTCGCAACTTGGTTGCTATGGACTCACTAAGTCTGTGTGTACCTTCTCATCATTCGAGGGGTAAGATCGTTGGAACAAGTTGATATCCATTAACAAGCAAGAGCTTGTGAAATGTTAGTGAATTTTCCTTTCCAACTAGATACGACTACTTTGTGGAGTCTTGTCAACAAGTATTTCACTTGAGGAAGGGAGGATAAACTATACGTTTCAATGCTGTGGATTTACTCGAACTAGGATTCTTATGTAAGAGGCCGAGTCGCGCGGTCCATCACAAGGCCTAATCATTGGCCAGGGAGTTACTATTAAAGGCCATTGACAAGTGGAGCCGTCAGTTTTTCATTCTACCGGTAGTAAACTATATTGGGCTGTACCATCCCCGACTGATCATCAGGGAGTGGAACAGCTGGTGCGTGATAACTCCAATATTGGTTCATCTCCCATATTGGGAATTCCCTGCAACACGTATCGAAGATACTTCTTTCAGGTTGACGGTGTCTTCCGCAACACGTATCGAAGAGACTTCGTTCAGGTTGTAGAACTTCGAAAATGTTAATAACTGGAACTGCAATATTTTTCCTTGCGAGTTCCTCTTATATGATAAATAATGATATCTTGCTTATTTTGACTTAGCAGATATTTCCACAAAATAAACACTTTAAGTTGCCTTGTAACATCATCCTTTATATTATACTGGCACTAACTTCGTTAATGCATGGCATATGGAAATAATGATACTTTGAACTGTTATATACTATCACTGTCCTGTTATATTGTTATTGGTGGGCTATTGCTCACCCTTGCTTATTTATCATGTCACCACAACAGCTAGGACAGATGGCTCGCGTCAGGCGCACTCGGCGCAAGCGGGTTACCCGACCCACCGGACTCCCCGCTGAGATGCTAGCCGCCATTGCTGAGGTAGCATAGTTAGACAGCTTTTGTTTCCTGTTTAACTATATGTATAAGTAATGTAATCAACGGCTAAACTTTTAAACTTATGATGTTATCCTTTTGGGATTGTAATAACTTTCATTCGTAAACCCTTTTATGTAAGAGCTATTTCAATTTCATCTCTGGGACTATAACTGTGTGTGTGTGTGAGTGGATATTATTGTGGGGTCATAGCATGCTACTTATTGATTTTGGACTCAAGTCAAGTATTGTGTATATGCTATGAGACAGTAACGACCAGATCCCGGACCCCGGATCTGGGGGTGTTACAATATTCAACGGAGCTGTATAGTTGTTAGGTACAAACACTAACCCTCGAGCAGTAAAAGCTTTGGTGGCCATGAGATTAGACTCGAGAAGAAAATATCAAAGAAAAAGATGTGTATGAAAGGTGTTTGTGAAAATGTGCAAGTGAAAGAACAAAATAAACGTGAGTGATTGTGTGCAAAGAGAATACCGGTTATGTAAAATGATTAGATTTGTAATTAAAAATTAAAACCAAATCGTTTTAAACATTAACACACGCAACCAGTTTCTTGTTAAATGTGTGAGTGGGACACGCGGCACACATGCAATGGAACAACTTTTTACGTTCAGTAATTATAGCAATAATTACTGCTACTCGCTCTCTCTCTCTTATTTCCAATACACTTTAACACTCTAATACTCATTAATAGTTGGTAATTATTTATCTCATTTTTCAAAACTCTTTTTACCCCAAGTATGTAAATTGTTTGAAATAAAATTTACCTTAGAGTACTAGATAAAATTCGTCAGTGTTTGTCAATTCTCCAACTTTATTACCATAACCCTTTCAAAAACTGCACAGTTGTGAATCTATGTGTGTGTATAGCAGAGTTTACTAATTCACTATTTAGAGCATCTAATTTTTCATAAAATAAATCAGTAAACACTGTTTGCACAAACTCTCATAGTAAACACTTAATGGCTGATGAATGCTAAACTCTGTAGTAAATAATTGATATACAGTAATTCTGAACTTACTTATACCCCACTTCTATCTAATCTAATTTTTTTTTCTTTTCTTTTTCTCCAGTAATCAGAGGTTGGAACTAGTCACCAAAAATCCTATAATTTTAGCCCTTATCTTTTTGATAAGTTCCTGGGTCTTCCTAGTCTTTGACTAGTCACCAAAAATTAGAGAATTTTAGCCCTTACTTTTTACTAGCAAGTTCCTAGGTCGTCCTAGACACAACATAATCTCAAAGGAGTTCTAACAGCCTATATACATTTGCTTTGGGGTAGACTAATAACAGCATCTAATTTAACAGAGTTTAGAAGTCATCAACATCAGAAGTTAGTCATGAGAGGCAATGCACACAGCATTTACAGACTCAGAGTTTAGGATAGATAAACTAAGAGATGCTATAAATATGGAAACAGTATCATGTTGTGTTAATTTTCTGCACAGTCTAAGATTAGATCACAAATAACTTAGAAGGATTCATGATTAATTACTGAGAATTATGCTTCATACAGATTTCTTCATCGGTGTTTATGTTCAGACAATAACATTATCAGAGTTTATCGATCAGAGATTAACAGTGTTTATCCAACATTTCAACAGTGTATGACCTACAGAGTATTCTAACAGTTGTATTACCACATCAAAGTATACTAATCATAGAAACATGAGCAACATATTATATGAGTAAAGTTTGAGTCTAATCAGTATCTCTAGTCGAAACCAGAGATCATTCCTAGTTCATTTACCAGCCTTGTAAATGTAGCTTCACTCAATGGCTTGGTGAAGATGTCTGCAAGCTGTTGTTCTGTAGACACAAAATTAAGCTCAATATTTCTTTCCTCTACATGTTCTCTGATAAAATGGTACCTTATGCTGATGTGCTTGGTCATTGAATGTTGTACTGGATTACCTGTCATAACAATAGCACTTTGATTATCACAGAAAATATGTATTTTACTGTACCTTAATCCATAATCCAGCAATTGATTCTTCATCCACAGAATCTGTGCACAACAGCTACCAGCCGCAATATACTCTGCTTCAGCTGTAGATGTAGAAATTGATTTCTGTTTCTTGCTGTACCAAGAAACAAGTCTGTCACCCAGAAATTGACAACTTCCACTGGTGCTTTTTCTGTCTATCTTACAGCCTGCAAAGTCTGCATCAGAGTAACCAAGTAGCTTGAAATCTGATTCTCTGGGATACCACAGACCTAAGGTTATGGTGGCCTTGAGATACTTAAAAATTCTCTTTACAGCGGTTAGATGTGGTTCTCTGGGGTCTGCCTGAAACCTTGCACAGAGACAAGTTGCATACATGATGTCAGGTCTGCTTGCTAGTAGATAAAGAAGAGACCCTATCATGCCTCTGTAGCTTGTCATATCTACTGGAGCTCCTGTGTCTTTGTCCAACTTTGTTGCTGTTGCCATGGGAGTTGTTGCAGATGAACAGTCAAGCATACCAAATTTCTTGATCTTACTTCAACATAAAATAAATTACATCTTTATGACCCAACACAACAATATAAAACACACCCGTTATAGTCCCAGAGATGAAATCAGAGTAACAATCAAATTTATTAATCACATTTTGAGTTCTTACGACCCAAAAGAATTACAATATAGACACATACTTTTTGCCATCCATTTACATAAGTCATACTAGCCCATATACTTGGTACTGAAAGAATGAATCTATCGTACCAATAGCTTCCTCTTCAGCTCTGGTAGTCTCAGCATCCTCGTCAGCGTCGAGTACGCCTTGTGCGAGTCATCTGGTCTAGCTGTTGTTGTGATATAATAATAAAGCAAGGGTGAGCAATAGCCCACCAACAATAATGTATAACTGAACGATAATTTATAACAGTTCAAAAGTATCTTTCAAACCATATGCCATGCATTTACGGAAATGATGCCAGTATAACATAAACGATGAAGTTACAAGGTAACTCAAAATGTATATATAGGTGGAAATATCTGCTATATCAAAGATAAGCAAGATATTATCATTTATCATAAAAGAGGAACTTGCAGGAAAAATATTAGAATTCCAATTATTAATACTTTTCAAATACTGCCAACAATGATAATGTTGCAGAAAATAAATGAATTTGAATGATGAACTAATGATGGAGTATTCACCGCGCCCGTTGTTCCAATCCTTACGATGATCAGTCGCAGATTGTGCAACTCAATTTAGATTTACTACCGGAAGAAGGAAGAGCTGACGGATTTACTTGTCTACCGCCCTGTTAGATCTCCCCGGCCAACGGTTGGGCCAATGGGATGGACCGGCGCTACTCGGCCTCTTACACGACTCCAAGTTCGAAAAGAAGTTCATGACTCTGAACGTAAAGTTCGTCCCCCTTTCCCCAAGTATAATACTTGTTGATAAGACTCCACAAAGTAGTCGTATCTAGTTGGAAAGGAAAATTCAACATCATATCTTCCAAGCTGCTGCTTGTTAGAGGATATCATCTTGTTCCAATAATCTTACCCCTCGAATGATGAGAAGGTTACTCAAAGATTCAATTGATGAACAGCAACCAAGTTGCGAGTGAAAAGAATAGTTTTAAAAGATTTATGACCGGGAAGTCAACAAGATAAATAACATTTCTCAAGTAAGGTTCCCCTATAATATGGAAGTTTGAGCGAGCATTTAAATCCTTTTAAGATAGATTTAAATGAAAAATAAAGAGTTGGGAATCTTTCCTTGATAAAATAGTCGTAAAAAGACTCCGAAATATTTTACATAATATCTGAAGGTGAAAGATAATCTTCGAATAATATAAATCATTTTAAAAAGAATTTAAAAGAATTAAATAAATATTCTAAGAATATTTATTAAATCAATAATAATTACGGAATATTATTAAATCATAATATTGCTCGTAAGTAATCCTCGAATGAATATATAGAATTATTTACTAAATAAACCCCTCCTTAAATGAATATTCAAAATAATATTCACTAAATAATTAAACTCCAATAAATATTTAAAATAATATTCAATAAATAAGTCAAACATTAAATGAATATTTGAAAATAATATTCATTTAGTAAATAATCTTCTAAATGAATGTCCAAATAATATTCATTTAGTAATCAAAACTTTAAAGGAATATTCGAAATAATATTCCTTAAGTAAATAGAACTTCCAATGAATATTTTAAAATAATATTCATCAAGTACATAAAACCTTAAATGAATATTCGAAAGTAATGTTCATTTAATAAATAAAATTCCAATGAATATCAAAGTAATTATTCATTAAATAATCAAACTCTAAGTGAATATTCAAAAATAATATTCACCTAATATTTCTCGACTGAGATAATACTCAAATAACATTCTTCGAAAGATTTCCAAGTAATTGATACTTTATGGAAATATAAATAAGGTTTAATAATAACATTCCTCAAAATAAATAATAATCTGCCGTTGGAATCCCTCCGGGTTTCCGCGACTATCTATATATCTAAAAATACCGACTCCCGATCTATATTTAAGAATGAGTATCATATGCCCTTCGCTAAGGTCTTACCAAAACAATCCGTCTTATAACTGATAATTCGTATCTAGTCTATAAGCCAATGTCAATTCAGGGAACAAGTATCATAATATAATTTGACAATAGGCATGCATGCTATGGCATATGTATCAGAAACAACAGATATACATATTATCAAAACAACAGTTCCAAGGTATTGGAAACTTGCCCGGTAATCGGGTGTGGGTAGAGATAGCGTGTCCTGGGTCTGCTCGATGATCTATAAACAATCAGAACATTCGAGATTAACCACTTAACACCTTTTAAAAGTCTTAGTATAAACTTCACTTAAGTCGAAACACGTTTTTGAATTATCTCGTTATGCACCCTTTTCGTGTACTCTTATTAACCTCGTTTTGACCCGACATTTGTTTATCATTACGGCTCATCGTTACACTTACACTTGGTATATACTTAAGCCATGTAAGTGCTAAAGTAGGTCATTTATGAACCAAGATTATACCTCGAGTTTTATCGTCCATTTTCTAAGTGTTTTACCAAAGTTATAACCAAGCGGGTTTTTAGGGGTTCGTTCGCGTTTAACCTTGATTCAAACATTTTTATAAAATCGGAAAACGATCCGATTGACATGTGGTTTTCTCTCACACCTTTCTTATGACCCCTAGTATTTATTTACCAAGATTCTCCACTGAGTAACATGTTTTTGAGGGTTCAATTGAAGTTACGAACTTTTACTTACGATTTCGAACCAATTTTAGTAATTTGACCATAACTCCTAAACCGTAAGTCGGAATGTTTCGATTCTCACGCCAAAACGATCTATTGCCCGAAATCTACAAGGACAAGTCATAACATTACCAAGGTCAGGAATTTATATTAACTGCCATGCTCGGTTTCTAAGTGTTAACAAAAATTTGACATTACGAGGGCTATAAATTGGACGTTCCAAAAATCATAATCATCAAACCAAGCCACACCGGGCATCAATACAATTTATAAACATGATTCTCATCTCAAAAAGCCCTAGAACCACTGATCTTAACCTCAAAATCATCATGCTTCTTAAATCACATAACTAACTACATAATCATGCTTATAATCACCACTATAATCATACAAAGCTAAACCCATCAAAGACATATATAAATCTCAAATCAAATGCTAGGGTTTCAAGTGGTCTACCTTCCTTGAAGTATGTTCTAGACTCACTAAGCTTTGTATGATCCTTGAGTGGCCTTAAGCTAGCTAAATCAACCATAAGAATCAAAGAAAACAGGATTAGTTCTTGAAGAACACTATTCACCCTCCTCTTTCTTGATTTTTTTGAAAATGGAAACAAAGGAGTTTGGACTTGAAATTTTTGGAGATTAGTTTATTGAAATATAGAACTCACCTTAAAAATTACAAGATCAAACAAGGAGTGGAAGGTGGATTTTGATTCTTGAATTATGGCATAAGCCGAATGTAAAGAAAATGGAGAGTGGTGGTGTTTGCTTGGCTTGTCTCTTGGTTTGATTGTGATGAAATGAATTATTGTTGATGTTAAGATAATATCTAGACCATAAAGTAGCTTTAATAAAGCTAATATGTCATGCATGAGGTGTTTTAAGAGACATGTGTTGGTTTTTGTGTGGTAAGATGGTAAAGAATGCTAAGTACTTGGTTTAATCTCTAAGTGTTCTAGTTCCTTGGTACTAGTTTGGTTACTAGATATTTCTTACTTTCACATGCATGCACCTTGCTCTCTGCTTGCTCTTTTGTCCGGTTATTGCTTAATTCATTGATCGTTCGAAGTAATATCCCAAGGATTTCTAGTTAGGGTTTTACCGGAAACCTTCTTAATATTTATAATACTATACTCCATCATTCTTAATAATTCTCGGATCCATATTCCTTAAATCCTTTTAATAATCTCTTAGGTCTTTCAGCGTCCAGGGAAATCTCGGAGAAAATAAAAGTGCCGTTTTTCAGAATCCGACAGCTTTTACATACACTCTTTTTCCCCCTAGATCACTAATACGAACTCAGAATTTCGTTCTGGGTACTTCTATATAGCGTCGTCTAAAAATATTCCTAATTCCACCAAAATCACTATTAACTACTTATTCTTTTAAGGTTATATAGATGTCTCGGTTCTCTTTCGATCGTTCCTTAACCCTTTTACGGAACCACTGGACTGATAACAGATATCGATTTGGATGACATAAGAATAACCTTCCCCCTTGGAATTATCAAATCTTAATTTCCAAGGAGATAGATAATTCTTATCTAGATTGTCAACCAATAGCATTCTTCATGACATATAAGTATTTGAATCCATATCCATTCCATAATAAAAGTTTTAATTCCTACCAAAAATCGGGGTTCTTACAGTCTCCCCTCCTTAAAAGGATTCCGTCCCGGAATCAGGTAGGAAACAAGAGTCGTTTGTCTGTCGTTTCACCTTTCATCTTCCCAGTCGATTCTTAGTCGTTCTACCCTTTCTCAGCACATCTACTGGTGCTACAATACGTACTTTATCCTTTTTCCATCAACTTTTCTACTTTTCGTACAACAGATTATTCGAGTTATGCTCTTACTCAGTCCTATCCTATTATCCTTATTGATATCCGCAGTGGCTTTGGTATCATTATCATGTTGCGAATTCGGAGATAACCTCACTCGTACTGTGCATTTCCTAATCGCTTTAATCTTCGCAATCTCGATCAATATAGAGAAGTGGAAAGATTTATTGAGAGATCACTATGATCAATTGAACATTTGTTATATTGCATAGTTAGTACAGAAGGGGGCCAGCCTTTAGTACTTGACAAGCAATTAAACAAGTTGTGGTATTCCACTTAGACTTCTATCACACAGACAGATAGTCACGTAGCAGTACCTCCCCTCCTAAAAGGGTTGTTCTTCTCAATTCAAAAAGAAGATGAATAAGAGAGAAGAAAAGAAAAGAATTTCAAAGAATTATAGAAAGTTTTCATGATTGCAAAATATCATACTTAGAATTTACCTCCGAACTATAGAGGTTCATCAAAGAAGAAAATAATCATAATTATATCCAATACTATTTGATCGCAATCTCACGTGTCAACATATCTTGCTGCTTTGTCCATTATTCTATGGACCTATACTCTGGTTCAACCTTAGCAACACTTACTTTTGGAAAATCTTTCAACCTCTTAGGTTAAATCTTAGTTTCTCGCTTGACACCATTGTTACTGACATTCCATGTCACGCTACTAGCTTTTTCATATCTATAATACTAACACTATCAGGTTGTCATCCCGAGAACTCATTAGAAAGCCCATTTATTAAACCATTCATAGCATTCCTTGCTTCACATTCCATAGTTGCTTTCCCAGTCTTTTCTTTATCGATCACATCCTTCTTATTATCTGATTCTTATTTACTTCTGTTATTTACTTCCACCTTCATCTCTTTATTGAGACATCTTTTGCACTTGGTACCTCCTTATTGGTATCCCATCACATTTACTCTATAATCATCACATTATTCCAATTTAAACTCTCCGAAATGAATCTGGCCGATCCCTTTAACTTAGATCCAATATAATCTACTTCTGCCAACCTTGTTTCTCATCACTTGTTCTTTTCTATCCGTGATTTTTCACAAGTTGTTCTTCGTAAGTCAAACTAGGTCGTATATCTACCTGCTCGTACTCTTATCATCTATCGAGCATCTGCATTTTACTGGCGTAGCCTTGCCACATGAAACACGTTACGATCATGTTATAAGTTTTGCGGGTAGAGCTGGCTCGAATGCCACCTTCCGAACACTTTTAAACTCTCAGATGGCCCAATAATTCTCGGGCTCAACTGCCCTTCTCTCCAAGTCTCATTAATTCTTTCCACGGGACTACCTTTACCGTCATGAATCATCAATCTTATATTCTCTATCTTATTTGCGCAGAAGTACACTAACACAAACTTGCTTGTCATTCATCAACAGGCCATTTAGCTTATCAGTAGCAGCACTATCTTTTATTTATGCGTTGTTATCTAATTTCTTAGAAGAATCTCCACCACATTAATGTAGCCTTAGTTGAATCACCCACATTTGCTGTTTACGTAGTGCGTTAATAGCTAACCATACGGGTTTCAAATCCTCTAGGGAGACAAAGTAATCAATATTCCTTATCCATAAGGAACACTTCCTGAACTTGATGTAGATATTACATGAAGTAGATAAAATTGCAGAAGAGTTTCTATTAGATATAATTGATGTGAATAATAATCAGTGTTTAAGTGTTACAGTGAAATATCAGAATTAGCTGGAAGCAGTAAGAGTTTAGTTAAACGCTGACAGATGGAAGCTCGACAGAGTTTGTTAAACTCTGTCTGGAGGAAGCGTCTACTGGTCAACAGTGTTTGAAGAATTATTGAAGATAATTATGGAAGCAATATCTTTGAAGATTGGATAGCTGTCAAAGAGATTGAGTTGACTAAGGAGACGTGTAGCAATCGTAATTGATATCAACATGTATAGCTAATTTATAGGAGTATCAATTATCGATTGTATAACAGCTATATATCTTATAAATACAGTTAGGTTAACCCTAGAAGGGTATCGTGCAATGCAATATCATTCATTGTAACCTAAGCAGCTCTCTGTGATATTTTACATCACTGAGAGAAGAGTTATTAATTCCAAACAGTTTTTAATTGTTTAAATGTGTGTTTTATTGTTAATCTCTCATACAATCTTGATTATAATTATGTATTCGGCCTAACAGTTTCAAGCATCGCAGCTAAGTCAGGTTGATAAAACTATCACTCAAGCATCTTCCATAAAAGACTGGAAACTTAACGGTTTACTTCATCAATTTTGTATCATGGTCCTGGTTTGCCTCAAAACGGGACCTTCTAAGGTATGTAATATGCTTAAGACGCCATCAAGAACTGAATCTTTACTTAAACTATTATTACCGTCGATTCTTGCACAATCATCAGAAGGAATGTAAATTCCTCCACTCCTGTATGACCTTCAAGGTCCTTCCAAATATTATTCTGTTCCCTCGGTATGCACATTTGTAATTATTCCTCTATACTTAAAGTGTCGGCCACCTTAATTTCTTGTAATCAATGTTCTCTGGATCTATTCCAACTCAAATTTTTCTACCTCATTCCCATCACTATTGGGTGAAATCATTCTCCCTTAAGCTCTGCTGAAGGAGGAAAATATTTATCAGCCTTTCTCCATAAGTCATTGCTTCTACCTTTCCGTCGGAACGTTATCAAAGTTACTCTCAATCACACCTAGGATATTTATTCTCTTAGCTCTTTCTTGTTCTAGGATAATCTCAACCTTCTTTGGTTCCATCCATACCTCATCATGGTTTTATACATGCCTCATCTGGCATTATTGTTATTATGTCTTACATTCTCTACCAAACTTCTATTTTGAACCTCAGAATATTAACTTTTTCCTTGTAAGGTTTTTAGGTCGTCGTCATCATTCCTCCTGTATTTTCTAGGTACAGGGTATATCAAAACGTCATTGATCAATACTCTAATAATTCTATCTATGTTCTTTCCAGAACTCTTTTTATTAATCCTTACAGGTCATTGTTGCCTTAGCAAATCCAACTCATATCATCTGAATTCACAATGTCTTTATTAGGGTTAATGCCATCCCTTGTGCATTCCCCGGGGTTAGTCTTAATTTATGGATATCCTGTCCTTAATTCAACTGCCAAGGAATTCTTGCATCCTGTAATTGGAAATCAAATCATGTATCTCATTTGATAATCGATCGGTAGCTTAATGCTAACCTCTTCTTTCAGATAATTATCAGCCTATTTGACCTTCCAAAAGACAACGTATGTCTATCTGTGTTAGCACAAATTACGCAAGCGCACGTAGTCACAAGTAATATAATTAAAGTTCGTTCCGTAGAGATCTGGTTAAGTTTAAATCAGTAAATATGCCTATGCGACAATGTTTGGTTTTAATCCACTGCTAAGACAAATAACAAGAATGAGGTTTTAATTATCTAAATTAACTAGGATGCAAATTATTAAACTAAGAATAATTAACTAATGAGAATTTAATATGAATTACTTATATGAGATAAAACATGGAATCCGAATTTCATTATCTACTTCACTTAGAGTCGCAGCCTTTAATCAATACATGTGATGGTTTTGATATCTGATCGGATAACACGAAACAAGTAAAAGTTACCTCTCGGTATACTAGCACCAAACTACACATGCATCCACAAAAGAGATAGAAGATGAGTAGACACCTATTATGTTTAGACCCTATATCTCTATAGAATTTGAAAACATAGAGGTTTAAGCACAAGTTATCCACATAGATCACATAGGGTAGCATAATACCTCTATTTACGCCACAAATCATGATGTTAAAACATCAACCTATCCTATGCTAGCATGGCAAGTTCTAAATCTCAAGATCCACTCTCGTTTAGCAAGAGATTAACATATTAGATGTTAGCTACGCATCTAAATTCATAAAGCACAACCATACAAGGATATCAAGAATTCACCACACATAAATCTTTAAAGCATACAAACTACTAAGCTACATAGATAAATCCATTAGGATCCCTTGACAACGATTAGTTCATAGTTGAACCGTTCGTCACCATGGGATTAGATGAAAACATGATATTAAACAAGATATGAAAGAAAGAAACAATAATATTAATAAAAACAAGAGTTGAGAGAACAAATCTATAATCCAAAGTATACAAAAGATGAAGTAGATCTAGATCTTTGCTTGTCACCGAGCTTGAATCCTTCTCCACTCTTTTCTCTTGCAGTTCTACGTTACAATAATAAAAATCTGATACAAATTACATGGTAGGATGTGTTTAAATAGACTCTAGAAGTCTTGCCCAATAAGCAATTACCTTCTATTACAGTTAGAATTCGATTAAGGCACCAAAAACTGCCCAAAATACAATTAGAATTAGAAAAAGGGCAAAACTGGAATTTTTCTGCATGGCTTCTCATAGAACACGCGCGCGATTTTATTCAGTACGTCCCCTGCACCTGCTATCTATCCCAGGTTGTAGAAAATCTCTCAAGCTTCGCGTGAGCTGTAAGATCGCTGAAAACGGACTTCTAGAACTCCAGATATGGCCAAAACAGTGTAGACTGCGCAACCTTCCCGAAAAATTCAAATTTTAATCAATTAATCCCCAAAACACGATAGAAGCATCACCCATAATCGACATTCTTGTAAGTCTGCACAACTAAGCAAAACACATCAAAACTACAATAAACTTGAGGCCAAGTCAATCAATTTAAGCCGAATTGAAGCGATCCAAGTGGATATAAAATACACTTATCAATCTGCTCTCTTACAGAACTTGGTAATGGTAGCAAGGATTCTGGAAGATATTGGTCGAGTTCAACGTGAATCCCTTAGTACTTATCGTTCTTCGCAAAGGTACTTGTCTCAGACCAAATTTCTATAGCATACTGATCAATTTCTGACCATTTCTATACTCTCTTCATAAACCTTCATTGTTTGCTTTCCTTAGTCATAATATATTCATGGTATTTATAATACCCTAACATCACACATCTCAAGTCACTATACTTCTATTTTTACTCATAATCTTGGACAATCATATACACATGAATCACTTTAGTACGGGTGACCCCATTCCAAAAAAAGTCTACTATATTCCCAATCAAAACATGGGTTGCAAAGGGTTCAGTAGAAGATTCCTACGATCTCATGAATGTTTCCTTTATATCAGAAGCCCTTGCAGTCGGTGCTTACTTAGAAGCAACCCTGCTTTGTCCTTTCATTGCTGGTCTAGTCACTTGATAATCCTTTGTGACTTGGCCTCAACTGGCCACACTAAAATAAAAATATATGATTTTAGGGGTTGGCTAATAGCATTATTTTTCTAGCAATTGCCGGCATAGTGCCTTCTTCTTTGATACCTTTCTACCTTTTCAAAACTTTACTCCATATAAGTCTTAATCGACTACTCGGCACCGTCTCCGGTCACCTTTCCTCTTCTTTTATCTTTTCAACTATTCTTATCAATCCCACGTGCCACACAAGCTTACCATTCCTGGCATAACAGCCTTTTCATTTAAGTCAATCCCGGAATTTCTCAGTCCGGCTGGTTTCTTGAATACATTTCCCTTTTTATCATCCAATCTCAACTTCCAATTTCATCTCTACAATCAATTATAATAATTGGGGTATGTCTACCAGCCCGTATAGCGGCTACCTTACCCAATCCATAGGGTTCGCTCCAGTTTCCACTCTCTTCAGTGACGTATTCTGATCATAAAGACAAGGTTTGCCACAATTCGTCGAATTCCTTTCCAGAATTAGGGAAATTTTAGTCAATCTATCCACCCACTGGTAACACTAAGAAGATCCATTTCGATACCCGAAGAATATTTCTAGGAACATCCAAGCGGGTCGAACCATAAACAGTCATAGTAACAAAATGATTGACATAAAGTTTGGAGTTTAACCATTGGAAAGAAACCAAATATATATATTCCATAGAAGGGAAATCAAAAGTTTCAAACTGAAACATGCTGCATCTTCCCGATACATATTCGTCCTAATAGTCGATACTACTAAATACTAGTCTCAGAAGGAACACTACCATCAGAGTTAGTCGTTCCACAAAACTGGCACTACCAAGGCCATCTGAATCTGGTGAACTATGTCGTCCAAATGCATCCGCAAGTACTTTGTCGTGCTGAGCAAGCACACATCCTAATCCTTCATGCGAAGCGTCGTTGAAAGCACAAAGTCCCCTTTTTCCATAAGCAATGCCAACTCTTGGTCATTAACAATTTCATCTTTTAGCTCCAGGAAGATTTTCTCACATTTTTCTCTTTAACTGCTGATCGTATTACTTGATCCATTATTGTAACGCCCCCAAAATCCCCTACAGGAATCCAGGTCATCACACCTCTTGCGGAATATTCAATCACCTGATCATAATGTACTTTACAACAAAATCCATAATAAACTCCCTCTTATCCTCCACAGATTATAGTCTTAGAACAAGCACTCGAAATACAAAAGTTATTACAATACAAACTCACCTCCCAGAATCTCTGAAATATTATTACAACATACAAAACACTCAACAATAAAGCATTAAACAAATTTATTCCATCTTGTACCCTCCTTTGATATTATAAGGCTAATGGGTTGAAATTAATAGCCCTTCTCTTTCCCTTTTTGCCACGATTCACCATGCCAGAGTCGTCTTTAGATGCCGCTGATTAATAATATTTAAATAGCAAGAATGAGCCAAAGAATGCCCAGCAAGTATATACAGATATCATATAATACAACCACAACTCACCCAAAATATGTTTTTACTACTCTATAAGAGTTATAAATATAATTACTTTTGAAAAGAGATCAACTCAGAAATTCTTATAAATCTCAAAATTCGACTCCAATATATCTCAATAACTTCTCAAAATACTACTCGAAGATAAATCAATAACTTCTCAAAATACTGCTCGAAGATAATTCAATAACTTCTCAAAATACTCCATTGATAATATAATATAACAAATGCTCAGATCAACACCCTAGTTAACAGAACCACACAGGCATCGGTTAATCGATAGGATGTCAATGATTAAATTTCTGCTCATAACACCTACTCAAGTAATGGATGATCAATCCATTATCACTACTCATTTTCTATCGATAGAAGGATGCACCGACGTCTCGAACACACCCTAAATACTCCTCAGTTGGGCCGGTGCGTTACTCCGGTCACTTTTGCTTTCATAAGCAATGAACAAAAGACACCAATAATATAGTTTCCCTCTCGAATGAGTAGAGGAAATATTATGAAAAACTGTTCTGATTATGGAATCGAAATGAGGTGACCCATATCAGTATACATAACTTACCTTATATATATTCCCACTCTTAAATATAAACTTGAATGAAGTATCTCAATAAACATACCAACAGTATGGAACACCTCGTAATATACTATATTCGAATAACAGCTCAACAATAATATGTATGTAAATTGCATGAATAAAATCTGATATAAACCACTTGAAAGAATACTTGATTTTATAATCTGAAAACTTAATCAGCATACTTATGAGTTAAAAAAAAAATACTCCGAACAATGGAGTACAAATTAGTAAACTTGCCTGGTTCTGCGATACGATACTCCAACCTGCTCCACACCTCTGGTTCTCCGGTATTTCACCTTCTCGGACCCAGTTCAGCTATTATTTAACTCCACTTCTGATCACCTTTCAATCAACTTCTATTCAGCGATATATAATACCCTTGCATATCTACAACTTTCGTTCTTCAAGTTTTTCCAAACGAGTCTCCTAACTCATCCTAAATCCTACCCTAAAATAGTTCCTCGAATAATTCCAAACTCAACATTTTTACGCGAAACCTTTTCCATTTTTAAATCTCACAAATAATAGTTTACTAATAATCCGATTTTTAACTTCTAAAATAATCTGATCCGATCTGGTTCTTCAAAATAATCGGAAAATGCTAAATACCAATCCTCTAAAATAATACCATTGACATCCTATATAAAAACTTAATCAATAAATAATCCTCAACAATTATCTTACTCCACGAGAAAGAAGTACAATTAACCAATTAATCCTTAATTTAAATAAATAAATCCTCGAGACAATAATTAATCCTCAAATTAAATAAATAATTCCTCAAGACACAATTAATCCTATTTACTCAATTTAAAACCATAATAACTATTCCACTTTAATACCTTCATCATTTTAAATACCTCTTTTATCAACGAATCAATAAATCTCTAATTTACGACCAATTATTCACAAAATATTCTAAATGATTGCTAGCAATTATTTATTAAAAAAAATGCACTTCTAATTATTCCTTCTAAATTCTCAGAAAAATTCTAATTTAATTATTATAAATCTCACAATCAAAATTATTCAAGAATCTATCTTTATTCAATTTAAATCCATAAATATTAATAATAATCTCACTAACTAATTTTCCCTTTAAATCTCGTATTTAAAAAAAATATAAATCCCTTTTTAGTCTCTAAACAAATCTGGTCTTATCCGATTAATAAAATAGTTTGGAAATATTAAATATAAATCTAAAAAAATATATCCCTTTTTAATCTTATTTATTCTCAATTAATCCTCTTTTTAATAATAAAACAATAAATCTCTAAATTGTGGAAAATAATCACATAATAATTTTAAATCAAAATCTAACTATAAATTATTCCAAATTAAAAATTAAAACCCCCCTTTTTAATATCAAAACCATAAATCTTTAATTTATGGTACAAAATATTTTTATTAAAATAATACACCAATCACTATTTTAAATAATTATTCACTATATAATCTCTAAATTTTAATAACACTTCAATTAAATCACTAGCTTAAAAAAATCAATTATTACAACTAAAAAATAAATCCTTTTATTAAAAATCCAAATAAAAACATAAAATCAGAAATATTATTGTTTCGTTAGTATTTTAATATTATTAATCTAACAGTAATTGTTTAACAAAATTTCTGTGGACCCCACCTTCCCCCGTGGGCCCCACCTACGACACCCCCCTCTCCCGTTTCTCTATCTCCCTCTTTTCTCTATCTCTCTCTCGTTCTCTCCTAATCTCTCTCTCTCTCTCGCATCTCTCTCCCAAGGTCAAACCCCCCCTCGACCTCTCTTCTCTCTGCCATCTCTCTCTCTCGCATCTCTCTCCCAAGGTCAACCCCCCCTCGACCTCTCTTCTCTCTGCCATCTCTCTCTCTCTCTCTCTCTCCCCCTCTCTCTCTCTCTCTCTCTCTTCTCCTCTCGATCTCATCTCCCTCGCCGGTCTCACTTTCTATGTCGCCTCCACCCTTATCTCTCCCTCGCGTCTCCCTTATACCCCCGACAACACAACAACACCACCATCATCTACAACTCCTCTCTCTCTCGTCCACACAATCTCTCCCAATCTCTCTCCTGACTCAATCTCTCCTCTCTCGACTTAACACAGTAACGACATTCAATCTCTCCCTCATTTCGTTTCTCTCCCAATTCTCTCCCGTCTCTCTTTCGCCTTTCCCTCTCTTATTCTCTCTCGATCCCCCTCACCGTCTCTCCCTCTCCCTCGAATACCCACACCCAACAAATAATCTCTGCACTCCCTCTCTCTCGGACAACCACAACCACCATCGACTGGGTTTACCAGTCTCAACAAAAATCGGAAATAAAAGTAATAACCTCTCCCGACTGTCTCTCTAATCTCTCCCAGTCTCTCCCTATTCGAACCCCCCCTCACTTTTCTATGACAATCAAACTGGGTTTACCAGTTTAATCGAAAATAAGGATATAATTAGTATGAATAATAACGAATACACTACCTGTTATGGCCCTGTTTTGAATGTATATAATGTGTCGAGTTTTTGGTAAACTAAAGAGATGGTAGTTACTCTGCTCTGTTTTTGCCCCTCAATGTCTCACATATCTGCTTTATATAAATAAAAACTGATTTTATTATTTAGTTTTGTTAAATAAAAGAAATAACAAAAGTGGGGGACAATGGAATTTTAGTGCTTCATAATTATTATCCAAGTGGAAAATAATTTATTAAAAACCTTGGAGACAAAATCATTGCTGAAATAATTTTAAAATAAAAATAATGATTATATCTATTTTTAATGGAATTTTAGGTGAAAAGATATCGTTTTTCCCCTTCTAATTAATTAAAACGAAATTCTAATTTCGTTCCTTAAAATAAATACGACTCAAAATTTAAAAATACTATTTTTCTCAAATTTTTAATAAACACTAATATTTAAATATAATAAGAATATATAAGTTTTAAAAATTTTACAAGACGTACTAATTAAAAAGTATACTAGTGCATTGTTTCTTAAAAAATTAAATAAATATCGAGTAGAAAGAAAAAATTTATTCAAAAATTTTACGGATATTACAGTCTTCCCTCCTTAAAAGGATTCCGTCCTCGGAATCAACGTAGGCAATAACTAAGGTTGCTAATATCTTCTCAGCACTTTTACCAGCTTTATGCTTCCCATATCTCAATTATAAACTCCTATGCTATACTGTCTATTTTCATACCGGCTCCTCATTGATACCTACTTCCTTCGTTTATTCTTATCTTCACTCTATCCTCAAATTACATCTTATCCTCAATAGTAAATCTGAGTTATTCCTTAAAACTCCTCATATCATTTTCTCTCATTAAATATACCTCTTTCCTCTCATCTTTACCCTTCTGAATTAATTCACTCTATATCTTGCATCATTATTTCCAATCTATTGTTTCAATCCCTGTCGAAATCTTCCATCCCTTCCTCCTCCTCCAAATCCATACATAATACTAGCATACTTTTCTTGTTTTGTTTCCATCTATAAAATACACTCTATTTATCTCTTCTGCACTTCTCCATACGTCACAGCCTCACTCGATTCCACCTATCCCAATACGGTTTAGTTTAATTGCATACCCACGAAATATTTATTTATGAAAACAGACAGTACATATCTGTACATATACACATATATACACATATATATCTGCAGTTATAGATATATGTATATTTATGTATACTTACCTCTATATACTCATATTTCACCCAATCAATAAATCCTGGATACACATTTCTCTTGTCCTAACTGATTCTACTACTGCTAATGGCCATCCCGCCTCCACCTCACAACTCCTACTATATATATACTTATCGATTTCCTTGGATATTAAACTCCCTCACATATAGTCTCCTATACTCATTCTAAGATTTATAACCTACTGCTCTGATACCATTGTTGTAACGCCCCAAAATCCCCTACAGGAATCCAGGTCGTCACACCTCTTGCGGAATATTCAATCACCTGATCACAATGTACTTTACAACAAAATCCATAATAAACTCCCTCTTATCCTCCACAGATTATAGTCTTAGAACAAGCACTCGAAATACAAAAGTTATTACAATACAAAATCACCTCCCAGAATCTCTGAAATATTATTACAACATACAAAACACTCAACAATAAAGCATTAAACAAATTTATTCCATCTTGTACCCTCCTTTGATATTATAAGGCTAATGGGTTGAAATTAATAGCCCTTATCTTTCCCTTTTTGCCACGATTCACCATGCCAGAGTCGTCTTTAGATGCCGCTGATTAATAATATTTAAATAACAAGAATGAGCCAAAGAATGCCCAGCAAGTATATACAGATATCATATAATACAACCACAACTCACCCAAAATATGTTTTTACTACTCTATAAGAGTTATAAATATAATTACTTTTGAAAAGAGATCAACTCAGAAATTCTTATAAATCTCAAAATTCGACTCCAATATATCTCAATAACTTCTCAAAATACTACTCGAAGATAAATCAATAACTTCTCAAAATACTGCTCGAAGATAATTCAATAACTTCTCAAAATACTCAATTGATAATATAATATAACAACTGCTCAGATCAACACCCTAGTTAACAGAACCACACAGGCATCGGTTAACCGATAGGATGTCAATGATTAAATTTCTGCTCATAACACCTACTCAAGTAATGGATGATCAATCCATTATCACTACTCATTTTCTATCGATAGAAGGATGCACCGACGTCTCGAACACACCCTAAATACTCCTCAGTTGGGCCGGTGCGTTACTCCGGTCACTTTTGCTTTCATAAGCAATGAACAAAAGACACCAATAATATAGTTTCCCTCTCGAATGAGTAGAGGAAATATTATGAAAAACTGTTCTGATTATGGAATCGAAATGAGGTGACCCATATCAGTATACATAACTTACCTTATATATATTCCCACTCTTAAATATAAACTTGAATGAAGTATCTCAATAAACATACCAACAGTATGGAACACCTCGTAATATACTATATTCGAATAACAGCTCAACAATAATATGTATGTAAATTGCATGAATAAAATCTGATATAAACCACTTGAAAGAATACTTGATTTTATAATCCGAAAACTTAATCAGCATACTTATGAGTTAAAAAAAAAATACTCCGAACAATGGAGTACAAATTAGTAAACTTGCCTGGTTCTGCGATACGATACTCCAACCTGCTCCACACCTCTGGTTCTCCGGTTTTTCACCTTCTCGGACCCAGTTCAGCTGTTATTTAACTCCACTTCTGATCACCTTTCAATCAACTTCTATTCAGCGATATATAATACCCTTGCATATCTACAACTTTCGTTCTTCAAGTTTTTCCAAACGAGTCTCCTAACTCATCCTAAATCCTACCCTAAAATAGTTCCTCGAATAATTCCAAACTCAACATTTTTACGCGAAACCTTTTCCATTTTTAAATCTCACAAATAATAGTTTACTAATAATCCGATTTTTAACTTCTAAAATAATCTGATCCGATCTAGTTCTTCAAAATAATCCGAAAATGCTAAATACCAATCCTCTAAAATAATACCTGACATCCTATATAAAAACTTAATCAATAAATAATCCTCAACAATTATCTTACTCCACGAGAAAGAAGTACAATTAACCAATTAATCCTTAATTTAAATAAATAAATCCTCGAGACAATAATTAATCCTCAAATTAAATAAATAATTCCTCAAGACACAATTAATCCTATTTACTCGATTTAAAACCATAATAACTATTCCACTTTAATACCCTCATCATTTTAAATACCTCTTTTATCAACGAATCAATAAATCTCTAATTTACGATCAATTATTCACAAAATATTCTAAATGATTGCTAGCAATTATTTATTAAAAAAAATGCACTTCTAATTATTCCTTCTGAATTCTCAGAAAAATTCTAATTTAATTAATATAAATCTCACAATCAAAATTATTCAAGAATCTATCTTTATTCAATTTAAATCCATAAATATTAATAATAATCTCACTAACTAATTTTCCCTTTAAATCTCGTAATTAAAAAAATATAAATCCCTTTTTAGTCTCTAAACAAATCTGGTCTTATCCGATTAATAAAATAGTTTGGAAATATTAAATATAAATCTAAAAAAATATATCCCTTTTTAATCCTATTTATTCTCAATTAATCCTCTTTTTAATAATAAAACAATAAATCTCTAAATTGTGGAAAATAATCACATAATAATTTTAAATCAAAATCTAACTATAAATTATTCCAAATTAATAATTAAAACCCCCCCCCCCCCCTTTTTAATATCAAAACCATAAATCTTTAATTTATGGTACAAAATATTTTTATTAAAATAATACACCAATCACTATTTTAAATAATTATTCACTATATAATCTCTAAATTTTAATAACACTTCAATTAAATCACTAGTTTAAAAAAATCAATTATTACAACTAAAAAATAAATCCTTTTATTAAAAATCCAATTAAAAACATAAAATCAGAAATATTATTGTTTCGTTAGTATTTTAATATTATTAATCTAACAGTAATTGTTTAACAAAATTTCTGTGGACCCCACCTTCCCCCGTGGGCCCCACCTGCGACACCCCCCTCTCCTGTTTCTCTATCTCCCTCTTTTCTCTATCTCTCTCTCGTTCTCTCCTAATCTCTCTCTCTCTCGCATCTCTCTCCCAAGGTCAAACCCCCCCTCGACCTCTCTTCTCTCTGCCATCTCTCTCTCTCTCTCTCTCTCTCTCTCTCTCTCTCTCTCTCTCTCTCTATTCTCCTCTCGATCTCATCTCCCTCGCCGGTCTCACTTTCTATATCGCCTCCACCCTTATCTCTCCCTCGCGTCTCCCTTATACCCCCGACAACACAACAACAACACCACCATCATCTACAACTCCTCTCTCTCTCGTCCACACAATCTCTCCCAATCTCTCTCCTGACTCAATCTCTCCTCTCTCGACTTAACACAGTAACAACATTCAATCTCTCCCTCATCTCGTTTCTCTCCCAATTCTCTCCCGTCTCTCTTTCACCTCTCCCTCTCTGATTCTCTCTCGATCCCCCTCACCGTCTCTCCCTCTCCCTCGAATACCCACACCCAACAAATAATCTCTGCACTCCCTCTCTCTCGGACAACCACAACCACCATCGACTGGGTTTACCAGTCTCAACAAAAATCGGAAATAAAAGTAATAACCTCTCCCGACTGTCTCTCTAATCTCTCCCAGTCTCTCCCTATTCGAACCCCCCCTCACTTTTCTATGACAATCAAACTGGGTTTACCAGTTTAATCGAAAATAAGGATATAATTAGTATGAATAATAACGAATACACTACCTGTTATGGCCCTGTTTTGAATGTATATAATGTGTCGAGTTTTTGGTAAACTAAAGAGATGGTAGTTACTCTGCTCTGTGTTTGCCCCTCAATGTCTCACATATCTGCTTTATATAAATAAAAACTGATTTTATTATTTAGTTTTGTTAAATAAAAGAAATAACAAAAGTGGGGGACAATGGAATTTTAGTGCTTCATAATTATTATCCAAGTGGAAAATAATTTATTAAAAACCTTGGAGACAAAATCATTGCTGAAATAATTTTAAAATAAAAATAATGATTATATCTATTTTTAATGGAATTTTAGGTGAAAAGATATTGTTTTCCCCTTCTAATTAATTAAAACGAAATTCTAATTTCGTTTCTTAAAATAAATACGACTCAAAATTTAAAAATACTATTTTTCTCAAATTTTTAATAAACACTAATATTTAAATATAATAAGAATATATAAGTTTGAAAAATTTTACAAGACGTACTAATTAAAAAGTATACTAGTGCATTGTTTCTTAAAAAATTAAATAAATATCGAGTAGAAAGAAAAAATTTATTCAAAAATTTTACGGATATTACAATTATAATTCCACGTCGGAGTAAACTTAAGGTAACTACTATAATCCATTCAAAGAAAAGAAGGAATTTAATATTCCTCTGAATCACATGCATCTAACGTTTCTGGTTCATCATTTAACTGTGTTGAAATAACCGTATACTCAGTCTCTGACAGTAGTCTCATTACGAGTTCATCTTGACTCACTGGTCTTATCTTCCGGTAGGTTCTGAGATCATTATCTTGCTTACTACTTCCTTATATAACTTTATCTAATCATGCTGTCACTTCCCAATGTCTTTACTTTCTAACTGATTCATTCATAAAATGAACATTTCCCTGAATAAAACCACCTCACTAACCTCAATTTGGTTCCATAGATTATAACCTATGACATCTGCCTTCTCATGGAAAATTATTACTGACAATATTCATACTAATTCATTTATCAAATGATATGGCACTTACTGCCTCCTTCTCAACTATTCCTAGGGACTCTGCTCCTCGTCCTATATCGATGTCTTTGATAATCATATATCCCTCTAGCTCTTTCTTCGTTAATATGAAAGTTTCTAAGGATTCTCATCTATTCCCGTATAAGATCTCAAGTAATTCTTCCGATCCATCTTACTTGCTGGTACTACATCCAGTAGTCCGGCTACGATTCCAACATGAATCTTCATTTCTCTTGCTAATAGCTCAGTTCTTTATGCTCACCTTTCTGAGCACTATACCTTAATCATCACAGTCTTTCTGGCTGCAGCCTTCATTCCTCAAGGGTAAGCTCCTTATCCTAACAGGATTTTCCTTATCTGCTAGAACCTCTTCCAGGTCTCCAGTAGGGTACTCTTATCGAATTTACCCGCTGATCTTTAGTATATAAAGCATCATCGCGCTGCTGCTCATATGCCTCAAGGTCGGTCGCCTTACTCGTCGATACGATATCGAGCTAAGTTACTATCATGATACTTAAGAGTTCTCATAAGGGTTTTATATGTCAGCACTACATTATGTATTCCAACTATGAACTTGGCAAGAGTTCTTATTATCTTAGTGAATTTATTGTTTTAACGTCGCCTCATCTCTGGGGTTTATTACGTACGCTCTGATACCATTTCTGTAACACCCCCAGATCTGGGGTCTGGGATCCGGTCATTGTCCCCATTTCTGTCCACAATACTTGAACTTACTTCAACATAAAATAAATTACATCTTTATGACCCAACACAACAATATAAAACACACCCGTTATAGTCCCAGAGATGAAATCAGAGTAACAATCAAATTTATTAATCACATTTTGAGTTCTTACGACCCAAAAGAATTACAATATAGACACATACTTTTTGCCATCCATTTACATAAGTCATACTATCCCATATACTTGGTACTGAAAGAATGAATCTATCCTACCAATAGCTTCCTCTCAGCTCTGGTAGTCTCAGCGTCCTCGTCAGCGTCGAGTACGCCTTGTGCGAGTTATCTGGTCTAGCTGTTGTTGTGATATAATAATAAAGCAAGGGTGAGCAATAGCCCACCAACAATAATGTATAACTGAACGATAATATATAACAGTTCAAAAGTATCTTTGTTGAGTATTGAATACAGTAAAAGAATACAGAGGGGGGGTGAATGGATTCTTGAACTTTTCTACGTTCTTGAATCTTTGCAGCAAGATATGTGTTGAGTGTGTGAGATATGTAAGTGCGGATAACAAAGACAAACACAACACGATATCACTTTAATCTAGTATTTTATTAGATAAAGATTTTGCTACAATCTGTGAATACAAATGGTAGTATTCTCAGCTTCGTTTTTCTTAGAGAGATATTTTTTGTGATGTATATGAAAATCTTATCTCTAAAACACTTATCTGCTAAGGAAGTGAGGCTGTATCCTTATAGACATGGATACACCTACTTACTACAAATAAGGTAAGTAAACAAACTACTTTCCAGTCTGTCTATCTCATTTGAGTAAGAATCCAAACGACTACAGATTTGACTTTGCAAAGCCCGTTCAGATTCACTTCTTTAGCTCCTTGTCCATTTGTCTTATCTCTCCAAGCTTCTTTGTAGGTTTTCCAATGTGCTTTATAGTACATAGTCAAATAAAGCATCTTGGCTTGTTGCAGGTTTCTGACTTGTACAATTCTTCAGTATTTTGTCTCCAAGAATGTATTCGAGAAGTGGCTAAGTGATTGATTCGAGAACTCGAATTGACTTAATCGATAACTCTGAGTTCTCGAATAGTGTTATATTGACATATCGAATCACTTCTCGAATAGCTCTTTTCTCTGGGACTCCTTGAGATATCGAATAGAGCATTTTGACATATCGAATCCCTGAGATGTCGAATAGCTTCTTTAGTCCTTGAGATATCGAATAGAGCATTGACTTGTTGACTCTTAGAGAACTCGAATGATGCTTTGACTTGTTGACTCCATGAGTTCTCGAATAGAGTAATAGACATATCGAATCTCTGAGATATCGAATGAGATATCGAACAATGTATTCAGAGATATCGAATAGTGTCTTCTGAGATATCGAATCCCTGACTTCTCGAATGCTAGACTTCTCGAATAGACAAATGTACTTCTCGAATTGGTACTTAGGCAAATTCTTCATTTCTTCAAATCCCAATTGTGATTATTTGGCAGTCTTTATCTCCTTGCTTGAGGCATGAACCTTGGAACTTATTTCAAGCATTATTCTTGACTTTATAAGTATAGTTACATAACTAGGATTTGATGCCTATTACAAGTACAGAACAAATAGAAACTCTACAACTAGAGGTTCCCTCAGTTAAGAGGTCATGTAGGTAATGCATAGCAATACAAATACTTAGGCTTGTTATTAGATGTATTCAGGCATGCCTCTGTGACTAACAATCTCCCCCAAATTGTGAGTAAGACCCTTAGTCACAATTTCATGCCTGATAACAAGCCTTAAATACATAAAGATAACACTTGACATTACATGTTTGAATTTTTATTAGCAATGTGGATAGAACTACAGGGTGAGTAATCTTACAGCCTATGATGAAGTACTAGCCATTGTCATTTGTTTCCATTTCCATAGCTTTGGCTTGCAAATCATCATATGCTTTCTGTCTTCTTTCTTTCTCCTTCCTTGTATTCTCATCCATAGCTTTTATTATTTCTGCCATAGCATCCAATTCTTCAAGCAAAATTGAGTCTTTGAAATCTTCAAGTACTGGTTTCAGAATGTTTACAGGATAGTGGTTGAGTAGATTCATTCTGATGTGGACCTGATCCCCATTTCTCCTCCTATACTTCACCACATAGGGGTTAAACTGAACTCTACACAATCCCTTTTCCCTTAGCTTTTCTGCTTCAATCTCCAGTCTCTCAATTTCTTTCTCCCTTGCTAGCCATTTCTCAAGACACTCTTTTCTGATTCTCTCCTCATGATCTCTCTTCATCTTCACAAAATCAATTAGCTCCAGCTTCCATACTCTTTCCACTTTATCTTCTGAGCTCAACAATGCAATGATTCTTTCTATGTCATGTAGCTTGCCCTAGTGTTGACATCCTCCTTGTTTGAATTTCTCCTCCCTTCCATCAGTATATTTGATCTCAAGGCAGTTATCAACAATGGCAACATGGTAGATTCTTTGAGCTTGTAAGAATTGCAGTTGGTCTTCATCAAAATCTTCATCTAGTGGATGGAGTTTTAAGCCTGGATAGATTGTCAGAGTCCTTGATTTGGATAGCTTTGGTTTCCTTGCAGCTTGTTTGAATTTGATCCTTTTTACATGGTTGCCTGGCAGTAGCATGTGACCTTTGTTTGTAAACCATTGTAGTATTCCATTAGCAGTTTGCTTTTTGAAATATACAAATGGTTTCTTGTATTGAATCTTCTTCTCTTCTTGAGGTGGCAAGACAGTTGCAGAAGCCATAGATGCAGATTTTGGTAGGTCACTACTAACAGCATTCACCCTAGACTTAGAGTCTTGTGTTGTGGTGAGATTACTGCTAGCAATGCCTAAGGCTTGCTATTTTCCATTCTTCCTCTCATAGACTTTGCCTTGGTCATCATCCTTCTTATCCTTGTTGTCTTTCTTCTTCTTATCCTCATCCCCCTTATCACTCCTGTGATGACTTCTCCTCCCATCACTCTTGTCTTCATCTTCATCATCCTTATTCCTCCTTGGCTTGGCCATTTCTGGAATTACACCAGTTGCAATGTATGACCTGAGAATGTGCAGTGCCTCTATCTCTTCAGAAGTACTTGTCCCCTTCTTCTTTTGCAGTAGATCAATGATGGCAATAATGAGTCTGTGATTTCGAGAAGTGAGATCATTGGGAATGACCAATTGTTTAATCTCTTCAACTCTGGTGCCAGACTGATAGATGATTGTCCATGGCTTCTTAATCACTTCTGGTAGCCTTGAAGGTTGGCCATTCCTCAAGTCATCATACAGACTCTTATTGTTTTCATTTACATTCCTCTTCTCTATGAGCTCAATCAGCGCATCTATCTCTGAGTGTTTTAAGGCTTGTAGAGTTTTGTAGGTTAGATGCCAGATTCTGGATTTTGCTACCATCATTACTTCCTTGAGCCATGAGCTATCAACTTTTCTAGGTATCACAGTGAAGTAATCGATCTGATCCTTCAAGCTCCTTAGATACAATTGAGTGTCACCAGCCTGTTCTCTTGAGACTTTCAGAAACTCCAAGAATGCATCATCATGATAGACATTTGAGTTTGCAATTTCTTGTAGCTTAGCCTCAGTGACCACCTTCACTTCTACAGGCTTGGCACTCTTAGATATGGAGAGTGGAGGTTTGTCAGATGGCATACTCCCTGCAACCACTGTGGTTGTGATAGATTGCTTTTGACCACTGGAAGTAGTGATGTGCACAGTTGGTAGAGTGACAACTGGCAGAGAAGTAGGAGGCTCATCAACTTTGTCTTTTCCTTTTCCAGGCACATGAGTTAAAGATTTTGAAGTTCTTTGTTGACCACCTTCAATGATTTTAATGCCCTTTACTGGTGGTTTCTCCCCCTTTGTATTTGAGTTTCTTGATGTCCTCTTCTCCCCCTTAGGCTTGTTGTCAGGCACAGAGGCTGTAGGAGTGACCTTTGGGGTTGAAGATTCTTCAGGTAGAGGGAGACCCATGTGCTTCATCATTGCAGACAACATTGATTGTTGATGGAGAGGAACATCAGCTGTGGTGATGGCTTGAGTGTTCAACTGCTCAATCAGATTTTGTACCTTGTCTGTAAGATGAGCATTAGACTGAGTGAGAGTAGCTACCTCCTTTTCAAGTGCATCTACCTTGCTGAACAATGCAGTGGATTTGAAGCCAGACAGGGATTGTTCTTTAAGTCTCTGCACTTCAAACCTAGACATCTCATGCACAGGGACCTCAGTGACCAGCTTGTCTCCATATTGATTTGCAAAGAGTGTCCTAAGCATGGCATTGGCCTCAGTTGTCTGATCAGTGAGATTTTGGAATTTGTGCCCCAGTCCTGTGACAGCATCTTTGAGAATGGATAAACCATTGTCCATCTTGGTGCAGGTAGACTTACAGGCTAGAATATCCTTGACTATAGTTTCCAATTGAGGGAATTTGGAATCAAAAGTCCTCTTTATCTCTCCCACAGACTTGTCTGTTGCATCACTTACCTTGTTGATTTCTGATTTGACACCTTTACCCAGGTAGTGTGCAGCCTTAAGAAATCCCTTGTATGAGTCATTGATGGCTTCATACACTTCACCAGGAGTTAAGGATTTAGCATTGGAGCCTAGTGAAGTGATGTACTCCTCCCTCAGATACTGTAAGGCTTCATTGAGAGTGATATCATAAGTTCCTTGCATCCAGGCATCTACATTGCCATCTCTCTCAGCCTCATCAAGTATCTTTGTTTTCTACATCTCCACATCATCTCTATGGCAGAGCAATATTGCTTCATAATCTGGATTTGGCACATTGGAGGTGACCAAGTTCTGGGCTATCTTTACAAACTCAGGAATCTGATCCACAACTAAGCTTTGAAGTGCTTCAACCGTCAATTGTGGTGGAACAGATCCTGATCCTGAAGCACTGTCATGTTGCACAGGCTTCAGCCATTGTGACAGAAAGTCAGAGCTAGAGCTAGGCATGCTAGACTCCTCAGTTACAGATGCAATTTCTGTAACTGGATGGAAAGACTCTACTACCGTTGTCTCCACAGGAGTGGGATGAGTTACAACAGTAGGTGACACAGGCACAGAGTCTCGAGTTAAAACTAGTGAATCCTCTGTGTTTGTGATGGTGTCATTAGGAGATGCCCCAGCATGCATTCCCTGACCATCTAAATGTGGTACCTGGGTGGTGAGCAAGGTGTCATGCACCAAGTCACTCGAATCCATTGGCTCATCAAGAGAAAAGAATTCTTGATGATCAATGCCTTGCTCCTCAATTGCTTGAGTTGTAGGCTCCAACGAAATATGAGTGGTAGATTCTGGAAGAGAAGTGTGTTGTAGATTAGATTTTGGCAACTCCCCCTGAGAGATAGAGGGAGTTTCAATTGTGATGTGCTCTCCACTCAGTGTTGTGCCAGCCTTATCACTCCCATGTGCTGACTCTGTACAAATAGGTGCATTGGGGAGGATGCTTGATTCTATAGATGCACCCTGTTGAGAGGATACATCTAGTGAGCTGTTTGCCCCTGATTTTACAACTTCAGCCATTTGGGTGACTGAAGAGGTGGTTTTAGACTTCTTCTTCTTTGGCCTTAGTAAGGGTGACTCAGGTTCCTCACTTTCTATGCCTAATTCTACAGCCAAGGCTGCTTCAGTTAAGATTTTTAGAGGTTCAGAAGCAACCTATTTTCTCTTCTTTTTACTAACATCACCCTTTTGAGAGGATGATGCAGTTGGCTCTGTGTTTGGTAAAGGGTTTGGCTGAGAGGGTTGGTTAGCAGGCCCTGGGTTAGCATTTTGCTCTACTTGCTTGGGCCTAGCTAACTCAGATTTTGAGGCACATATTGGCATGTTGTGGGGGTAAGTCCTAAATAAACTCTTCATAAGGGGAGTTATTTTGAGTCTTACATCCACATCATTCCTAGTCTCCAAGCTACCAAAAATGAGTTTGGTCATGGATTTCGGATAGCCTATTCTATTTTTGTCTAATCCAGGCAATTCAATCAATTTAGCATCTATGAAATTAAGTACAGATTGAATAAAGCGAGGGAAGAAAATTTCATTACCTCTCTTGGCTGAGTTCTTACCAAGTCTCACATACAATTCTTGCATTATGATCAAACCAACATCAATCTTTCTCCCATATGCTAGAGCATATCCTATTTGTTGAACAGGTGTGCTGATTTGATCAAAGCTGGACTTCCTTGCTGTGAAGACTTGAAGAAGAGTGGCAAAGACATAGCTCCATTCTTTCCTCAAGTACTTCCTATTCAAATTTCCAAGCTTGATTCTATCTGAGTAGTTGATAAAATCAAAGAAGTCTTCCAATTCCTGATCAGTAGCTTGACTGCCATACACTCCTTGTTGTAACCCCAGTGCTTGATTCATGTCTTCAGTAGTGATGGTGATTCCTTGTCCTGAATCTTGCAATAGATTACGTATGAAGTTATTGCGTTCTCTAGGGCCACGACCTCCATAGTAGTAGTTCTCTAAAACTGTTCTAGTAAGTCTAGATACAGAGTTGGGTTGGCTGAGAGTACATCCTTGATGTATGATTCAGCCATCCATCGAACGAAGCAATTAAAGTTTGCATTGGGTGCTTCAACATCGTTGGTTATTGCTATGAAATTGGTGTGGGTAGGAATTGTGAGTTGGGTATTTGCCATTGTTACACAGAGAGATGAGAAGAGAATGAAGGTTGAAGAAGAAATTTAGCTTTTGACGTTAGGGTTTACAGAGGTTTTGGAACTTTAGCTGCCTGAGAAATCGAATGAAATGATTTGAACAGTTGTGGAATTGTATATATGTGAGTGACTTGAGTTGTCGATTAGATATAAGTTTTGTATCGACAAGTCAGTCATTCGAGAAGTATAAAACAATTATTCGATAAGTCAAGAAAGGATTATTTGATATCTCAAGCAGTTTGTAACTCACAGCTGGAAGTTATTTAACTCAGAAAATAATTCTCAGCTAAATAAAATATGTTTTTATGAGCGAAATGAAATTTTGAATATATATCCAAAAAGCGATTAAGTGTCAGCGAAAAATCAGCCTTTTCAAATGATTCAATAACTCAAATACAGTATCCGAGAACTCCATCACTAGAGAACTAAAATACTCTATTCGAGAACTCAGAGTGTGCTATTCGATTTCTCCAAAAGACACTATTCGAGAACTCAAGAGGGTTCTAGATAGGCCTATTCGAGAACTCGAGCCATGACAAAACAATGAACCATTCGAGAAGTCTGACTTATCGAACTATACTTTTCACTCATAAAATTCAATTTTCACTATCTTTTAAAATTTACTAGAAATATTCACTGAAGAATATTCTACCAAATTAAATAGTGATTCTCTCAAAATTTCGCAGAAATTTCAAGCTAAAGATGTATGATTTTCAACATATGCAGCATTGTGGAATATTTATAAATCATACTCCAGCCAATACTTACTTCAAAAATATTGAGAATTTGATAAAGTAAGTATTTACTGCTGCAATAATCTAGTTGATATATTCACTTAGCCAGAATTTGAAGAATTCAGCATTACAATCTCACTAACCAACCTTGTGAAGGTGGCTTCATCTAATGGCTTAGTGAATATGTCAGCTAGTTGTTTCTCTGTGGGAACATAATGTAACTCAATGGTTCCATTAGTTGCATGCTCCCTTATGAAGTGATATCTGATGTCAATGTGCTTTGTCCTAGAATGATTGACAGGATTGGAAACTATAGAGATTGCACTTGTGTTGTCACACATGATTGGAATTCTTTCCAACACAAGTCCATAATCTCTAATTTGGTTTCTGATCCAAAGCACTTGAGCACAGCAACTTCCAGCAGCTATGTACTCAGCTTCAGCTATGGAAGTTGACACAGATTGTTGTTTCTTGCTGTACCAAGTGACTAACCTTTGTCCAAGAAACTGGCAGCTACCTGAGGTGCTTTTCCTATCCACTCTGCATCCAGCATAATCAGCATCAGAATAACCAACCAGATTGAACCCTGTGTCCTTAGGATACCATAACCCCAAGTTTGGTGTGCCCTTCAGATATTTGAAAATCCTCTTTATTGCTATCATATGTGATTCCTTTGGATTTGATTGAAACCTTGCACACAAGCATGTTGCAAACATGATGTCTGGCCTACTAGCAGTGAGGTAGAGTAGAGAACCAACCATGCCTCTGTAGATTGAGATATCTACCTTCTTGCCCTTAACATCTTCATCTAACTTGGTGGCAGTGGCCATGGGTGTCTTTGTAGGTGAGCATTCTTCTAAGTCAAATTTCTTCAATAGATCCTTGATGTATTTGGTTTGACTTATAAAAATGCCATCCTTCCTTTGACTCACTTGCAACCCAAGAAAGAATGTTAATTCTCCCATCATACTCATCTCATATCTGCTCTGCATGAGCTTAGAGAATTTCTCACACATCTTCTCATTTGTAGAGACAAATATGATATCATCTACATAGATTTGAACTAAGATAATATCATCACCATGTTTCTTGTAAAAGAGGGTCTTGTCCAGTGTGCCTCTAGTGAATTGATTCTCTAGTAGAAATTGTGATAACGTGTCATACCATGCCCTAGGAGCTTGCTTAAGTCCATACAATGCTTTAAGTAATCTGTAGACAAAGTGAGGGAATTGTGGATCCTCAAAGCCAGGTGGCTGTTGCACATATACTTCTTCGAACTCCCCATTCAGAAATGCACTCTTGACATCCATTTGATAAACCTTGAAATTGGAATGTGCAGCAAATGCCAAGAAAATTCTGATGGCCTCTAGTCTAGCAACAGGGGCAAAAGTCTCATCATAGTCAATGCCTTCCTGTTGAGAGTATCCTTTTGCAACCAACCTTGCTTTGTTTCTTATGACTACACCATTTTCATCCATCTTATTCCTTAGAACCCATTTTGTTCCAACAATGGTTCTATCCTTTGGTACAGGCACAAGTTCCCATACTTTGCTTCTTTCAAATTGATTTAGCTCCTCTTGCATAGCAATTATCCAATCAGGATCCAACAAAGCATCATCAAGTTTCTTAGGCTCAACTTGGGATAGAAAGCAACCATAGAGACATTCATTTAGAGTTGCTCTCCTTGTCCTCACTCCTGTATTTGGATCTCCAATTATCTGATCTGCAGTATGTGATCTATCCCATTTCCTTGTATGTTCAGATTGATTTCTCAGCCTTGATGTTGCTCCATCGTCCAGATCATGATCATTTACATTTCCTCCCCCTGTGAAGTTGCCACTAATCACAGGTGTGTCTTGGATGCTTGTTTCTTCATTGTTGGTTGACACAGGTTCTTCATTCACTTGAGTTTGTTGGATTGTGGGCTCAAATTCAGTTTCAATCTCCTCATTAGAATCATCTAGATTGTCAAACTTCAAAGGATCTTTATCCTCATCATTGGCTTCTTCTAATCCAGGTAGTTTGCTGTCATCAAATGTCACATCTGTGCTTTCCATAACTTTCTTTTGACTGATGACATAAACTTTGTATGCAATTCTTTCCATAGAGTAGCCAAGAAAAATTCCTTCAAATGCTTTTGCATAAACTTTCCAACATATTCTGAATTGTCTTTTAACACAAAGCATTTGGTTCCAAAATTATGAACATACTTTAGGGTGGGCTTCTTGATAAGTGGATTTTATATCCACTGGGAATGCCTCCGTTCGGCTTAAACTGATTGTTTTGGACTCAAGTTGTTGTAGTTTTTATGTGTTTTGCTTAGTTGTGCAGATTTACGAGAATGTTGATTAAAGTGGATGTTTCTATCGTTCTTGGAGAATTAATTGATTAAAATTCGGATTTTCTGGGAAGGTTGCGCAGCTTATACTGTTTTGGTCATATCTGGAGTTCTAGAAGTCCGCTTTCAGCGATCTTACTGCCCACGCGAAGCTTGAGAGATTTTCTACAACCTGGAATAGGAAACAAGTGCAAGAAATATGCTGAATTAAATCGCGCACGTGTTCTTGTAAAAGAAGGCTGGGAATTTACTGTTTTGCCCTTTTTCTAATTCTAATTGTATTCTGGGCAGTTTTGGGTAACTTTTTTAAATCCAAATTGTAATAGAAGGCAATTTCTTGTTGGGCAAGATTTGTAGAGCCTATTTAAACACATCCTACCATTGTAAATCATAACAATTCATAGCTTTTAATCGTATCAAGGTACTTTCGATATTCAATTCTTTCTTCAATATTATGTTTTCATTCATTATCATTATTATTATGTTTTCTTTATTAAATATGCGTAACTAATTCTCTAATCTGAGGATTGGGTAGTATTCCTTGGTATTCATGCATGCTTGATTATGTGATTTTCTGCTTTGCTGATCTGTTAATGAGATCTTAACACAATTAGGGGAGTCATGAACCTTTGATTGTATTCTAGGGATTGTAATAAGCTTGGGAGAGAAGTTGCAATCTTAGTACATGATTTAACAGACATAATTTGAATATTAGATCGGGAGATTAATAGGAGAATTGTGAGACATATAATTCTTGGCATTTAACAGTTTATAGATATACTTTGATTGTATCACGGGAGTGACAATTAGGGTGTAGCTGTAAGCACTATATTGTAGCCTGGGAGGGTACAGTATAACTTTAGAAGAATTGTTTTCAGCAAGGTAGGAACACAGATATCACATTAATATTGAGCATGTATTGAGACCAAGTGAAGAACCCCAGTTCTTAGATTGTTTTCCAACATATTTGAATCTCAGTTTAAAATCAATTCTTAGTGCTTATAATTAGTTCTTGGTTAATTTAGTTAATACACAAACCCAAAAATTCTTCTAACACACTTCTAGACATAAAGAGATAAGAAACCTGAACTTTGAGTTAAATTTAGTCCTTCCCTGAGAATGAACACACAAAAATACTACTAACAAATTGGCACCGCTGTCGGGGAAGGCAGTATAGTTGAGTTTAAGTTAATAGTTTCTTATTGTTTAGATTTTAATTGGTTCCACAAGTTGTTTTGTTGGTGATTTTCAGGTGTATGCTACGTTCATCTTGCGCTAGAAAATTGGAATTTGACCCTGAAATCGAGCGTACTTTGAGAAAGCTAAGAAAAGATAAAGCTAAGATGGGAGAGCCAGAACCTCGACCAGCTGTTAATGTTGATCAGTCTTCTATTTGGGACCATGAGACACCGAATCCAGCCAATTGCATGTACAAAACTCCAGAGATTGGTGCAGCTCAGTTCCATATTAATCCGAGCTTAATTCAGATGATCAGCAATCAAGCTTTTGAAGGAGACATTGAATTAGAAGACCCACACAGACATCTAGAGCGTTTTGTGCAGATGTGTGGCTCATTCAGAATCACTGGCATGGGAGAGCTTTGGAATGGTTTTAGCAACTTCCAAACACTTCGGTTGCTACATGGGAGAGTCTTTCTACGGCATTCTTGTCCAAATACTATCCTTCTGACAAGATGCAACAGTTGAGGACTATGATTATGAGTTTTAAAGCACAACCGGGTGAAGGTCTATATCAGGCATGGGAGAGATTCAAGGCACTATTGAGGAAGTGTCCACATCATGGCTTAGAAGATTGGCAGATCATTAGTACTTTTTATGGGGCCATAAATGCAGATATTCGTTTGAGTTTGGATGTGGCTGCTGGTGGAAATTTCAAGAAGGCACCAACTACACAGGCTAAAGCAATCCTTGAGGAATTAGCATCTAATAATTATTCATGGGCACCTAGTGGGACGAGCTCAGCAAAAGCAGCACAAGAATCTGAGATGATCAACATGCTGGCTCAAAAGTTGGATACTCTAACTCAGGAGGTGCGAGGACAAAAGGTAAATGTGAGTGCCCTTTCTTCACCTATGGAAGGGTATCATGATTATGGTGCTAGTCAGAACTCGTATGTTCAACAATTTCCAGAAGAAGCATCTTTTATTCAAGGAAGACAGCCTTGGCCTGCGCAGAATAATTCTTACAACAATCCGAATCAAAGGCCAAACAATAATCTTTCTTACAGCAATAATCATGCAGCTAATCCTTCCTATGCATTTCCAAGGCAGAATCAGCCTCCTGGTTTTCAGTCACGACCGCCATATCAAGCACAGCAGCAGTATCAACCTCCACCAAAGAAAGAACCAGCTGAGTGGGAGGTTGCACTAAATAAGATTATGCAAGGGACTTCTGGGGCATTTGCTAATATGGAATCAAGAATAGATCAGATGGCATCATCTCAAAAGATGCTAGAAACACAGATTGGACAGATTGCCTCAAAGATGGGTGTTCGTGAACAAGGATCTCTTCCTAGTCAACCCGACCAGACTGGTAAAGAGCAATGTAAAGCAATTACTTTGAGGAGCGGAAAAGAGTTGCCCGAGGTTGAGGTTTTTAAGCCTAAAGAGAGTGATGCTGAGAAAGAGGATAAGCCAGTAGATATTGCTGCAGACACGTCAGAAAAAGAAGATGAAGAGAAAAAGGAAGAAGAGCCAGAAAAGCCGTATGTTCCTCCACCACCTTATGTTCCTCCTATTCCATTTCCACAGAGACTTCACAACAGGCATTTAGAGAAGCAGTACGAGAAGTTCTTGACTATGTTTCGGCAGTTGCATGTTAATATTCCGTTGGCTGAAGCTTTGAATCAAATGCCACTTTATTCTAAATTTCTTAAGGAGATGTTGACAAAGAAGAGGAAACTTGAAGATGCAGAAACCATTACTCTTAATGCGGAATGCAGTGCAGTCATCCAAAAGGCCATTCCTCAGAAATTGAAAGATCCGGGAAGCTTCTCTCTGCCTTGCACTATTGGGAAGATGGAAAACATGAAAGCCTTGTGTGACTTAGGGGCAAGTGTGAGTTTGATGCCGTATTCTATCTGCAAAAGGCTTGGTCTTGGACAACTTAAAAAGACACGGATTTCACTTCAGTTGGCGGATCGTTCTGTTAAGTATCCATTGGGGGTTATTGAAAACGTGGTTGTTAAAGTGGATAAATTTGTCATACCTTGTGATTTTGTGGTGTTAGAGATGGATGAAGATGTCGAGATACCCATTATCTTGGGACGGCCATTCTTGGCTACTGCTGGCACTACTATCGATGTTAAAGCTGGAAAATTGACATTGAATGTTGGCAAGGACAAAGTGGAATTTGATCTGAACAAAGCAATGAAGATACCTCCTTTTGGAGCAACTGGTTTTACCGTTGACATAGTTGATGACATTGTGCAGCTCGAAAATGAACACTTCGTGGGAGCAGAACGGGTGTTAGATGATAAGGAAGAAGAAATTTTTGTTCAACCGGTTGAGTCGGAGAAGCACCTTAGAGGTGTGAAGAAGAAAAAGAAGAAGATTTGGTCATTTGGTAGTAAAATCAGGTTGAAGTCTGTTGGAAAAGAATTGTGGAAAGCAAGCAACCAAGATGTCAATGTTAATGGTCTATCTGTTGAGGACGGTTCAGTTATTCTTTTGAAACCGCCATGAGTTGAGGAAGTAACGTCAAGCTATTGACGTTAAAGAAGCGCTTCGTGGGAGGCAACCCACGCATTATTGAAAAAAAAAAAAAAGAGTGCAGTGTAGAGAGAAGAAAAAAAAAATGAGTGTTGGAAAAAAAAAATGAGTGTTGTGAGTGTTGTGTGAAAAAAAAAACTGCTGTAAATATATATATATATATATATATATATATACTGGTAGCGCAGGTTGCGCCTGCGTAACGCAGGCTGCACCTGCGTTTCTGTCTGTAACGCAGACTACGCCTACGTGACACAGGCTGCGCCTGCGTTACTGCTATGCGCGCAGTCTGCTCCTATACACGCAGATTGCAGTTTTTTTTATAAAAAAAAAAAAAAATTCTCCTAAATTTTTTTTCCTCTCCTCTTATTCTATTTATACCCCTATTTTATCTAATTCTTTTCCTATTTCAATTTCAACACCCCCCATCTCTCCTCCAAAATTCTAAACCTATTCTAATTTTTTTTCTTTAATTTATCAATTCCTATTTCTATCTTACATCAACTTTCATACCCACCCAAAATTTTTTCCCTTTCACGTTCAAATTTTATTCACCCAATCCCTCCATTATATATACCCACCCATACATACAAATCCAATTCCTCTTTTATTTATTTAAATTCAATTCTAAAGAGGAATTAATTACAAGTTCACCTCTTTGATTCGTAATTGGTTTATCTTCTCTAATCTTATTTTTATTACGAATTTGTGTTCTTGTAATTGGGGTTTTGTAGGATTCTTGTTATTTGGGAGGTGGCTAGTCTGTGGAGCTCGTACACCTTATCCACCGCCAGATACTGATTAATCCGAGGATGAGGACGAGTAGGTATGTTTTATGCTATCCCTTGTATTTACTTCCTGCGGACATTGAATCTTTCAAGTTTGGGGGTGGTTTGAGGGATTAGTAGTTGTTGTATTATGTGTTCATGTAGGATTTCATGTTTTGCATATTAGTAGTAGTAATTCATGCATATATGTTCGTGTTATCTACGTTTGTTTCATATAGGACATTCTGTTTTTATTTCTGTATACCATGTGAGTTCATTCTAGTTGCATTTTCATGGCATGCATATTTCATGATCCCTTAGAACGAGCTGATTCTGATTGATAGGTAGGTGTCTAATTGAGTGTGGTAATGATGAATAGAGGGTTGATTTATAGTTTATATGAAATTGACTTATGTGTTTCAGAAACAAAACTAATTACACAAACTCATTGGGTGCTTTTGGGCTAGGTTAAGGTCATGCTTGTTTGGATGTTTTGAGATTTAATCACCTGATTATATTTAGAATTTTCGTTATTCCCTTGATGGCGTAGGAGCACTAAAGTCTAAGTTTGGGGGAAACCAGGGATTTCATGCTAGTTGTATCAATTGTTAAATAATGGCTAGGTGTCAAATGGCTAGTAGCCGGCTCATATTTATATGAGTAGTCTAGGGTTGGAAATGAGAAAGGCTCATTCCAGATCGCAGAAAAAAAAAAGAAAAAAAAGAAAAGAAAAAAAAAGTCAATAAATTGTTTATATGCAAAATTAACTAGGGTGAGCTCTTTAATACTCGAGTAATTAAGTCTGAGGGGACTTAGTCCTAGTGACCTAAGGCTTTTATAGTCTGGGATCCACTGACCTAACACTAGTTACATGGGTACTATTGTATAAGCCTTTTGGGGTCTCATCCATTGCACGGTTAAATAAGCATGATTGTATATATGTGTCGTAGTAGTTAGTAATAAAGCATGAATTTCTGTCTACCTTGGATAAGGATGGAGGTGTTCTTAGGTTATGAAGTGTCTACAGTCTATTCTATTTATAAACCTGTGATTGTCTTGGCGAAGAACATGTATGATTTTTGACCTAGTTTTGGGAGTATTTCTGATTGTTTTGGACTCAAGTTGTTGTAGTTTTGATGTGTTTTGCTTAGTTGTGCAGATTTACGAGAATGTTGATTAAAGTGGATGTTTCTATCGTTCTTGGAGAATTAATTGATTAAAATTCGGATTTTCTGGGAAGGCTGCGCAGCTTATACTGTTTTGGTCATATCTGGAGTTCTAGAAGTCCGTTTTCAGCGATCTTACTGCCCACGCGAAGCTTGAGAGATTTTCTACAACCTGGAATAGGAAACAAGTGCAAGAAATATGCTGAATTAAATCGCGCACGTGTTCTTGTAAAAGAAGGCTGGAATTTACTGTTTTGCCCTTTTTCTAATTCTAATTGTATTCTGAGCAGTTTTGGGTACCTTCCTTAAATCCAAATTGTAATAGAAGGCAATTTCTTGTTGGGCAAGATTTGTAGAGCCTATTTAAACACATCCTACCATTGTAAATCATAACAATTCATAGCTTTTAATCGTATCAAGGTACTTTCGATATTCAATTCTTTTTTCAATATTATGTTTTCATTCATTATCATTATTATTATGTTTTCTTTATTAAATATGCGTAACTAATTCTCTAATCTGAGGATTGGGTAGTATTCCTTGGTATTCATGCATGCTTGATTATGTGATTTTCTGCTTTGCTGATCTGTTAATGAGATCTTAACACAATTAGGGGAGTCATGAACCTTTGATTGTATTCTAGGGATTGTAATAAGCTTGGGAGAGAAGTTGCAATCTTAGTACATGATTTAACAGACATAATTTGAATATTAGATCGGGAGATTAATAGGAGAATTGTGAGACATATAATTCTTGGCATTTAACAGTTTATAGATATACTTTGATTGTATCACGGGAGTGACGATTAGGGTGTAGCTGTAAGCACTATATTGTAGCCTGGGAGGGTACATTATAACTTTAGAAGAATTGTGTTCAGCAAGGTAGGAACACAGATATCACATTAATATTGAGCATGTATTGAGACCAAGTGAAGAACCCCAGTTCTTAGATTGTTTTCCAACATATTTGAATCTCAGTTTAAAATCAATTCTTAGTGCTTATAATTAGTTCTTGGTTAATTTAGTTAATACACAAACCCAAAAATTCTTCTAACACACTTCTAGACATAAAGAGATAAGAAACCTGAACTTTGAGTTAAATTTAGTCCTTCCCTGAGAACGAACACACAAAAATACTACTAACACTTCTTTCCAGTCATCAAGTTGTAAGGTGTCTTTCCAGTGTTTTTGTTGGTGAGGGTTCTGTTTTTGATATAGCATGCAGTGCTCACAGCCTCAGCCCAAAAACATGTAGGCATCTTTGCATCAAGTAACATTGTTCTAGCAGCCTCAATCAGAGTTCTATTCTTTCTCTCAACAACTCCATTTTGTTGTGGAGTCCTTGGAGCTGAGAATTGTTGAGAAATACCATTCTCTTTGCAGAATGCTTCAAGCATGGCATTTCTGAACTCTGTTCCATTATCACTTCTTAATGCAATCACACTTGCATTGTTGGCCTTTGCTTCCTTGTCAATTTTCTTTATATGCTCAATGATTACTTGTGGAGCCTCATCCTTTGATGCCAGAAATTCTACCCATGTATACCTTGTGAAATCATCAACCATCACCAGAGCATACTTTTTCCTTCCTAGTGACATAATATTGACAGGCCCAAACAAGTCCATATGAATTAGTTGCAGGGGCTTGGTTATTGATGTCACTATCTTTGACTTGTGGCTTGATCTTTTCATTTTTCCCTTTTGACAAGCCTCACACACTCCTTCTTGACAGAATTCAAGTGTGGGCATGCCTCTCACTAACTCCCTTTTGACTAGAGAATTAATGCCTTTGAAGTTCAAGTGTGATAGCTTCTTATGCCACAGCCAACTATCTTCATTTGATGCTTTTGAGTAAAAGCAACAAATTTTGTCCTTGTTTGCAGAGTTCATATTGGCTACAAACAGGCTTCCTTTCCTTACTCCAGATAGAGCAAAGTCACCAATCTTCTTGTGGGTGATCAAACATTCATCTTTGTCAAAATTCACTTTGAAGCCTCTGTAAGTAAATTGACCAACACTCAGTAGATTGTGCTTGAGCCCCTTGACCAGTGCTACATTTTCAATGAGGACATTTCCAATTTTCAACTTGCCATATCCCAGTGTGTTGCCAATGCTATCATCTCCAAAAGCAACCATTGGGCCAGCCTTCTCCTCATACTGTTATAGCAGGGCCATATCACCAGTCATATGGTTTGAGCATCCACTGTCCAAAATCCACATGACCTTCCTTTCACTTTCTTTGCCCTGCAAACACAAAGGTATTACTTCTCCTTTGGGACCCAAACAAGTTTGGTTCCATGTGGATTAGCAACAGTTTTATCATAAACAACATGCTTATCAATTTTCTTGATGTTAGTCTTCTTGTCACTGTTAGAAGTCTTAGAATCAGGGTTCTTAGACTTAGGTGACAGAGGTACCTTCCTAACTTTAGGAGGACTTGAAGACTTTGTTCTTGTGTAGTGTGTGTGAACATTGTGACTGATGCAACCTTCCATGAATTGTCTTCTCAAATTAAAACAACTAGTCATTACATTCATGTTACATGGCATACAATCAAATTTATCACATAAAGGAGAGTCTCTAGGTCTTAAAGGCACAGAGCAATCATAGAATGGTTTAGCAACACTACCAGATGGTTTCTTGCATGCATGAGTTAAATGATTAGTGCTAAAACAATTTTGACAAACTTTCCTAGGGGCATTTGGCACATAAGCATAATTGTTGTCCTTGTTAATCCCTAATTTGCCATTTCAGTTTTGTTTCTTTTTAGCCACTTTCTTCTCAAACTCATTATTCCCAGCTGAAACAAACTTCACAAATTTCTCCAGTCTAGGTCTACCTCCTACTGGCTCCTTGGCTTTGGTTTTGACATTCTCACTCTTAGAGAATGCTTGTTGTTCATTTGATTGTACCTTATCTTCATCATCCAACATTTGCTTAATGAGTAAGGCATCCTCATCAATCTCAAGAGTTGGTGTTTTAAATATTGGGGTCTCAGCCTTTTTCAAAACCTGAGGCACTTCCTCTTGAGCAACAATGTCATCTTCAATGACTGCATAGCCTTTCCTCTGTTTGAGAATGTCATAATCAAGTCCAATGGCAGCCTTAGGTCTAGCTAGATTTTTCTCATGGTAGGACTGCAATAGAGTAGAGGAATTCTTAAATGTTTTCAATTTAAATTCATTTTCAGCTAGTTCATCCTAAGAGCTTTCTCAACTTGACTAGCACATAGAACCTTTTCTACTTGCATAGCAGTTAGTTCTAGTTCCTCATTTCTTTTGTTCAAAAGTTCATTCTTAGTAGTCAGTTTAGCAATTTCTTCATTAGCAGCAGTCATACTAATATGAATATTAAACATCTCAATAGATAGTTGTTCAACCATAGATTTGTATTCAGAAACAGACATGTCTATAGTAGTGAGGGATGGTACCTGAGAGTCTGATTCAGATGGTTCTTCCTTGGAGTTTGCCATCAAGGCATAGTTGCAGAATTCTTGTTCTTCTTCATCACCATCAGAATCATCCCAACACTTCCCTTCAGCTATGTAGGCCTTACCTGGTGTATGCTTCTTTAGCAGAGCCTCATACTTAGCTTCAAGCTCAAGAAACTCCTTATCCTTCTTTTTTAGGCTTCTTGCATTCACTGGCAAAATGCCCTAGGTCATTGCATCTATAACATCTCACAGATGACCTATCCACATAGCTGGTTTTGAATTTGTTTTTGTTTGCTTTCACAGGTGCCTTGCTCTTGTTGAATGAATGATTTTGAGATCTAGACTTGAAGGGCTGATTCCTCTTAAATCTGATGTTTGGGAATTTTCTAGCCATAAAAGCATATGAAGTGTTTTCCATGGCATCCAACTCTTCAAGAGTGTAGAACTCATCTTCTTCCTTTTCATCAACGAGTTCAGTCACTTCTTCTTCAGTTTCTTCATCATCTACTATCTCTTCTATTCTCAATTGACTTGTAGATGCTTCCAGGTCTTGAACGGATTTGTTGACAATCAAGGCACAGGATGTGTTTATCATTCTGCCTTGGTTGGCTTGGATAGCCCTCTTCTGAAGCAACTCAAGCTCATGAGTCTTTAAAACCCCATAGAGCACATCATATGTGACTTTGTTCAAATCTCTTTCTCTTAAAGATATGACCCTTTGCTCTAGATGGTTTGGTGCAGATAGTAGAAACTTCATGTTTAATTCCTTAGTGCTGTAAACCTTCCCATTCATTTGAAGCTCAGTCACCAGCTTGTGAAATCTCTCAAACATATCAGTAATACTTTCTTTGGACTGTGCCATGAAAGCCTCATACTGTGTGACCAGTATCTGTTTCCTATTCTCTCTTACCTCCTCTGTCCCTTCAAATAACACCTCGATGTGGTTCCATATGTCCTTGGCTGATGTGCATGATGCTATGTTGGCAAACATCGACATATCCATGGAGTCTATGATCAGCAACATGAGATGACTGTCTAGGGCAACCTTTTCCTTCTCTGAGTCCGTCCATTTGGATGGCTCTTTTGCAACATATGATCTAGGAATGACTATTGTGCCCACTGTAGATTCAGCAATTTCTTGTTGTGGTACAAATGGACCATTCTTGAGGATGTCAGGGTAGAGAGGATTGGCAGCTTTGATAAACAACAACATTTTTATTTTCCAGAGGTTGTAATTCTCTTTGTCGAACTTAGGGACCTTCACCGTACCTGTAGTCTTTAGTGTATTCGAACTCATGATCGTTTTCTGTTTAGATTAAACAGCATGCTCTGATACCACTTGTTGAGTATTGAATACAGTAAAAGAATACAGAGGGGGGTGAATGGATTCTTGAACTTTTCTACGTTCTTGAATCTTTGCAGCAAGATATGTGTTGAGTGTGTGAGATATGTAAGTGCGGATAACAAAGACAAACACAACACAATATCACTTTAATCTAATATTTTATTAGATAAAGATTTTGCTACAATCTGTGAATACAAATGGTAGTATTCTCAGCTTCGTTTTTCTTAGAGAGATATTTCTTGTGATGTACATGAAAATCTTATCTCTAAAACACTTATCTGCTAAGGAAGTGAGGCTGTATCCTTATAGACATGGATACACCTACTTACTACAAATAAGGTAGGTAAACAAACTACTTTCCAGTCTTTCTATCTCATTTTAGTAAGAGTCCAAATGGCTACAGATTTGACTTTGCAAAGCCTGTTCAGATCCACTTCTTTAGATCCTTGTCCCTTTGTCTTATCTCTCCAAGCTTCTTTGTAGGCTTTCCAATGTGCTTTATAGTACATAGTCAAATAAAGCGTCTTGGCTTGTTGCAGGTTTCTAACTTGTACAATTCTTCAGTATTTTGTCTCCAAGAATGTATTCGAGAAGTGGCTAAGTGATTGATTCGAGAACTCGAATTGACTTAATCGATAATTCTGAGTTCTCGAATAGTGTTATATTGACATATCGAATCACTTCTCGAATAGCTCTTTTCTCTGGGACTCCTTGAGATATCGAATAGAGCATTTTGACATATCGAATCCCTGAGATGTCGAATAGCTTCTTTAGTCCTTGAGATATCGAATAGAGCATTGACTTGTTGACTCTTAGAGAACTCGAATGATGCTTTGACTTGTTGACTCCATGAGTTCTCGAATAGAGTAATAGACATATCGAATCTCTGAGATATCGAATGAGATATCGAACAGTGTATTCAGAGATATCGAATAGTGTCTTCTGAGATATCGAATCCCTGACTTCTCGAATGCTAGACTTCTCGAATAGACAAATGTACTTCTCGAATTGGTACTTAGGCAAATTCTTCATTTCTTCAAATCCCAACTGTGATTATTTGGCAGTCTTTATCTCCTTGCTTGAGGCATGAACCTTGGAACTTCTTTCAAGCATTATTCTTGACTTTATAAGTACAGTTACACAACTAGGATTTGATGCCTATTACAAGTACAGAACAAATAGAAACTCTACAACTAGAGGTTCCCTCAGTTAAGAGGTCATGTAGGTAATGCATAGCAGTACACATACTTAGGCTTGTTATTAGATGTATTCAGGCATGCCTCTGTGACTAACAATCTTTCAAACCATATGCCATGCATTTACGAAAATGATGCCAGTATAACATAAACGATGAAGTTACAAGGTAACTCAAAATGTATATATAGGTGGAAATATCTGCTATGTGAATGATAAGCAAGATATTATCATTTATCATAAAAGAGGAACTTGCAGGAAAAATATTACAATTCCAATTATGAATACTTTTCCAATACTGCCAACAATGATAATGTTGCAGAAAATAAATGAATTTGAATGATGAACTAATGCTGGAGTATTCACCGCGCCCGTTGTTCCAATCCTTACGATGATCAGTCTCAGATTGTACAGCTCAATTTAGATTTACTACCGATAGAAGCAAGAGCTGACGGATTTACTTGTCTACAGCCCTGTTAGATCTCCCCGGCCAACGGTTGGGCCAATGGGATGGACCGGCGCTACTCGGCCTCTTACACGACTCCAAGTTCGAAAAGAAGTTCATGACTCTGAACGTAAAGTTCGTCCCCCTTTCCCCAAGTATAATACTTGTTGATAAGACTCCACAAAGTAGTCGTATCTAGTTGGAAAGGAAAATTCAACATCATATCTCCTAAGTTGCTGCTTGTTAGAGGATATCATCTTGTTCCAATAATCTTACCCCTCGAATGATGAGAAGGTTACTCAAAGATTCAATTGATGAACAGCAACCAAGTTGCGAGTGAAAAGAATAGTTTTAAAAGATTTATGACCGGGAAGTCAACAAGATAAATAAAATTTCTCAAGTAAGGTTCCCCTATAATATGGAAGTTTGAGCGAGCATTTAAATCCTTTTAAGATAGATTTAAATAAAAAATAAAGAGTTGGGAACCTTTCCTTGATAAAATAGTCGTAAAAAGACTCTAAAATATTTTACATAATATCTGAAGGTGAAAGATAATCTTCGAATAATATTAATCATTTAAAAAGAATTTAAAAGAATTAAATAAATATTCCAAGAATATTTATTAAATCAATAATAATTACGGAATATTATTAAATCATAATATTGCTCGTAAGTAATTCTCGAATGAATATATAGAATTATTTACTAAATAAACCCCTCCTTAAATGAATATTCAAAATAATATCCATTAAATAATTAAACTCCAATAAATATTTAAAATAATATTCAATAAATAAGTCAAACCTTAAATGAATATTTGAAAATAATATTCATTTAGTAAATAATCTTCTAAATGAATATCCAAATAATATTCATTTAGTAATCAAAACTTTAAAGGAATATTCGAAATAATATTCCTTAAGTAAATAGAACTTCCAATGAATATTTTAAAATAATATTCATCAAGTACATAAAACCTTAAATGAATATTCGATAGTAATGTTCATTTAATAAATAAAATTCCAATGAATATCAAAGTAATTATTCAATAAATAATCAAACTCTAAGTGAATATTCAAAAATAATATTCACCTAATATTTCTCGACTGAGATAATACTCAAATAACATTCTTCGAAAGATTTACAAGTAATTGATACTTTATGGAAATAAAAATAAGGTTTAATAATAACATTCCTCAAAATAAATAATAAGCTGCCGTTGGAATCCCTCTGGGTTTCCGTGACTATCTATATATCTCAAAATACCGACTCCCGGTCTATATTTAAGAATGAGTATCATATCTTCGCTAAGGGTCTTACCAAAACAATCCGGCTTATAACTGATAATTCGTATCTAGTCTATAAGCCAATGTCAACTCAGGGAACAAGTATCATAATATAATTTGACAATAGGCATGCATGCTATGGCATATGTATCAGAAACAACAAATATACATATTATCACAACAACAGTTCCAAGGTATTGGAAACTTGTCTGGTAATCGGGTGTGGGTAGAGATAGCGTGTCCTGGGTCTGCTCGATGATCTATAAACAATCAGAACATTCGAGATTAACCACTGAACACCTTTTAAAAGTCTAAGTATAAACTTCACTTAAGTCGAAACACGTTTTTGAATTATCTCGTTATGCACCCTTTTCGTGTACTCTTATTAACCTCGTTTTGACCCCACATTTGTTCGTCATTACGGCTCGTCGTTACAATTACACTTGGTATATACTTAAGCCATGTAAGTGATAAAGCAGGTCGTTTACGAACCAAGATTATACCTCGAGTTTTATCATCCGTTTTCTAAGTGTTTTACCAAAGTTATAACCAAGCGGGTTTTTAGGGGTTCGTTCGCGTTTAACCTTAATTCAAACATTTTTATAAAATCGGAAAATGATCCGTTTGACATGTGGTTTTCTCTAACACCTTCCTTATGACCCCTAGTATTTATTTACCAAGATTTTCCACTGAGTAACATGTTTTACGAGGGTTCAATTGAAGTTACGAACTTCTACTTACGGTTTCGAACCAATTTTAGTAATTTGACCATAACTCCTTAACCGTAAGTCGGAATGTTTCCACTCTCACGACAAAACGATCTATGGCTCGAGATCTACAAGGACAAGTCATAACATTACCAAGGTCAGGAAATTATATTAACTACCATGCTCGGTTTCTAAGTGTTAACAAAAATTCGGCATTACGACGGCTATAAATCGGACGTTCCAAAAATCATAATCATCAAACCAAGCCACAACGGGCATCAATACAATTTATAAACATGATTCTCATCTCAAGAAGCCCTAGAACCACTGATCTTAACCTCAAAATCATCATGCTTCTTAAATCACATAACTAACTACATAATCATGCTTATAATCACCACTATAATCATACAAAGCTAAACCCATCAAAGACATATATAAATCTCAAATCAAATGCTAGGGTTTCAAGTGGTCTACCTTCCTTGGAGTATGTTCTAGCCTCACTAAGCTTTGTATGATCCTTGAGTGGCCTTAAGCTAGCTAAATCAACCATAAGAATCAAAGAAAACAAGATTAGTTCTTGAAGAACACTATTCACCCTCCTCTTTCTTGATTTTTTTTAAAATGGAAACAAAGGAGTTTGGACTTGAAATTTCTAGGAGATTAGTTTCTTGAAATATAGAACTCACCTTAAAAATTACAAAATCAAACAAGGAGTGGAAGGTGGATTTTGATTCTTGAATTATGGCATAAGCCGAATGTAAAGAAAATAGAGAGTGGTGGTGTTTGCTTGGCTTGTCTTGGTTTGATTGTGATGAAATGAATTATTGTTGATGTTAACATAATATCTAGACCATAAAGTAGCCTTAATAAAGCTAATATGTCATGCATGAGGTGTTTTAAGAGACATGTGTTGGTTTTTGTATGGTAAGATGGTAAAGAATGCTAAGTACTTGGTTTAATATCTAAGTGTTCTAGTTCCTTGGTACTAGTTTGGTTACTAGATATTTCTTACTTGCACATGCATGCACCTTGCTCTCTGCTTGCTCTTTTGTCCGGTTATTGCTCAATTCATTGATCGTTCGAAGGAATATCCCAAGGATTTCTAGTTAGGGTTTTACCGAAAACCTTCTTAATATTTATAATACTATACTCCATCATTCTTAATAATTCTCGGATCCATATTCCTTAAATCCTTTTAATAATCTCTTAGGTCTTTCAGCGTCCAGGGAAATCTCGGAGAAAATAAAAGTGTCGTTTTTCAGAATCTGACAGCTTTTACATACACTCTTTTTCCCCCTGGATCACTAATACGAACTCAGATTTCGTTCTGGGTACTTCTATATAGCGTCGTCTAATAATATTCCTAATTCCACCAAAATCACTATTCACCACTTATTCTTTACTTATTCTTTTAAGGTTATATAGATGTCCCGGTTCTCTTTCGATCGTTCCTTAACCCTTTTACGGAACCACTGGACTGATAACAGATATCGATTTGGATGACATAAGAATAACCATCCCCCTTGGAATTATCAAACCTTAATTTCCTAGGAGATAGATAATTCTTATCTAGATTGTCAACCAATAGCATTCTTCATAACATATACGTATTTGAATCCATATCCATTCCATAATAAAAGTTTTAATTCCTACCAAAAATCGGGGTTCTTACAGCCGCTCTACCTCATTCTAAACGGAGTAAACCCAATGAACCTACGGTAATGGCAACTGTTAGTGAAACAATTCTTCCTTATCCAATGAGTGAAAATGTAAATGAGGTTGAATTGACTGGAGCAACTATCTTGAGTTCCATTTCACGGAACATAAGAGTGGTTGATGATCTTTCTAAAGATCAAATGCCTTCACAGGCATCCGAGGTGGAATTACCTATCTCAATAACTGCTGGTGAATCTTCCATTTTATGGAAAGATCCATCAGTAGGTGGTTCTTTTATGAACCAAGTGTCTTCAAAGACATACGAGGGAAACTTGGGTTTTGTGCCATTTAATCGATTCAAGTTTAACCTCCCGGAGGGAAAATCTCTGGATCTCTTTCGAGATTTACCACTCTTTACCAGTGGTCGGCAACTCGCTTCACGCGAGGACGGAAGCTCACGAACTTTCATTGCACCATCTGTGACCTCTGAAAAATGGGCTAGGATGATTTCATTTGCAGGTACACATCTCGGTGGAAGCTCTGGAAGAGAGTTGAGGGAAACACAAATAGAACATGTAAGTGTAACCTAAACCACTAAACCGAGTGAATATAGAGTGTTGAGTGAAACACCTGCAGAACGTACGAGTGAGCAACCTACTCAATCACATGCACCTGTAACCAGAAAGGAATACAACAGACTTCTTACACGGGTCCAAACAATGGAGAAAGAGTTACCAAATATCTGTAAGTCCATTGCAGAAATCAAAAATTTGCAACTTATTCAACATGATGTATTCCAGGTTCAATTGAATACCATGGCAACCCAGTTAAATGATGCAATCAACTCCTTGGTAAAGCCATCTTCGTCTAATTTACCAACTCCACATCCTACTACTATGGAGGATAACCCAACTGAGGGGGAGAAGTTGGATGATCAAGAAAAATCTACTAGGCGTAAGGGCAAAGAAAAGGTTGTTGACACGGAATTAACTTTATTTTGAGAAAGGAAAAGCTAATGGGAGTATTAGTGCTATGTGGAAAGAAAGCAAGGCAAACTTGAAGATATGTTCAATCTAGAGGAACAATTAACTTGCACTTGGTTCATTTTAGAAATCTGGAAAATGTATATATATGATCCAGAATGCACTTTAATATTATTTATCTTTGTATTTTATTTTTGTTGTATCAGTTGAGTTATCCTCTAGGAATTTGCTTGTTAAACCCTAACAATCAAATAGGGGGAGATTGTAAAGCATAATGTAATGTAATATGTAAATAGAGACATATATAACTCAACTAGGATAAAAGATAAATGATATTAACTCTATACATGGATCGTGAAATTTGAAGAACAGGCATCAACAAGGATCAAGTCGCTGAAAGAAGTTCATTAACATGATCAAGCCTCAGTGACAAAATAAGATGTACAGATGATTCAGTTGAAGGGCCAAAAGATTCCAGTGATAAAGTTTTTATGGTTGCACAATTCTTAGCAGTGTTCTTAAAGACATGATACGAAGACCACGAGTGAATGTTAGTCGTCTGTGAACCAGACCAGTTGCACTAGGCGTCAACACTTCACAAAGGAATCGAAGTATCTAACTCAGAAAAACTGTTAAGAGGTATGATTGAGTTTAAAGCAGTGTTAATATCCTCTAGTTAGTTGGAAGCTGAATATTTAAGAATGTCAAATTATGAGGAATATGAATAGTATCCGAAATTACTATTCATATGAACAGTATCTGAAATTACTATTTATATGAATAGTAACTGAATTTACTATTCATATGAATAGTAACCGAAATTACTATTCATATGAATAGTAACCAAAAGTTTCAATCAGCAAAAACAAATTATATCAGGTGGGACCATATTCAAATCAATTTGTTAGAAAGAAAAGCTGGAATTGGTCGAAAAGGGAGCAGGCGGCAGCTCAATATCGTCATCAGTTACGTAATATTAGCTGCATAGTGATTTTCTATAACCTATAAATAGGTCTGTTGTATTTCATTTTGAAACACACCTTAACACACAACTCTCTCTTCTCTCTCTTATATCTTCTCTGTGTAAGCTGCTAGACAGTCCATCTAGTAGGAAAGCCGGCTTAGCTCGCTTTCAGGAAGTGTCGGGTAGAAGGTCCTTGTTCGCTATTTTCTCTACGCAAGTGTACGCAGTCCAAAAGCAATATAGGGAAATAAGGATCGTTCCCACGAAGACTTGGTGTATTTAAGTAAATATGTTTATTCAACAACGTTCGGTTAATTATAGAAGCCTGAACAACGAAATGGTTGGTTTGTTCAAATCACAATTAATTAATGAAATAACGACTAAAAATAATATGATAAAGATTTTATATATGAGATAAACATGGGATTCTAATTTCATTATTTATTTCATTTAGAATTGATGCCTTAATGTAAAGTGATTCTGATAATTATGAAAGCTAGCCGGGAACACGAAACTAATATAAGCGCCTTTCAGCCTTAACTTATATCAAACCATACAAACATCCACTTAAAAAGATAGAAGTTGCATGGACACCATTTATGTCTAGACCCTATATGTCTATAAGATTTGAAAACATAACTGGTTTACGAATAAATTCCTTATTTTTGGCTACACAGGGCGATGTGATCCAAAACCCTACCACTAATCGTAATTATATATGAAAATTACGAACCTGTGCTAACATGGCAAATTCTAAATTCTCAAATCCACTTTCGCATTCATTAAGAATTAATAAATTAGATGATAGCTACGCATCTAATAAATTAAGCACAACCACGTTAGGCAATCGGAAATTTTTATCATAACACAATTTATTAAGGCATCGAATTACTAAATTACGTAAACAAATCCATTAGAATCCCATGACGGCGATTAGTTCATAATCGAACGAATCGTCATCATGGAATTAAATGAAAACATAATAATAATAATAATAATAATAATAATAATAATAATAATAATAATAATAATAATAATAATAATAATAATAATAATAATAATAATAATAATAATAAAAACTAAATTAAAAATTGCGATAAATTAAATATGAAATTGCAAGAGTTTAGAACGTAGAACCGAATAGCTTCCAATGAAATAAAGAGCACTCCAAATAATTCCCTTACAATCTTCCACCAAAATAGAAATTATACTAAAAATTGCAGAAAATTAAATTGTATAAACTGGAACTGAATTACAACAAGGAAGACTAGAGAGAAAACTGAATTATAAAGAAAAACTCAGTCCCGATCTGTCCTATATTCTGCTCAAATTCATCCTATTTATAGGATATATTAGCACACCAAATTAGAATTTAAAAACTTAATTATGCAGCCAGCCAACAATTTAATAACACAGCCCAATCTATTTAAATCATTCTGTTGTACTGAATTAAACAGCACGCCAGAACAGAACCAGCCTCAGGGAGGTGAAGTGCGCGACACGCGCGGAATTTTCTGTTGAGCTCCAGGCGCGTACGCGCCACGCGCTGAAAGGCGCGTCCAGCCGACCAAGCTACCGACAGACAGCACTTTGTCGGGTAAGAAAAACGAGATGCAGTATGTTTTTTTTCCTGTTTGTCTGCTAAAACTTCCACCCACTTGCATTTGCTTTTTCCCACCTGCTACATACTTGTACAGAATTCGTTTCTTTTTTTATTTTTATTTTTATTTTTTTTTCTTTTTTTTCTTTCTTTTGTTTATTTAACTTGCATAATAAAATATATTTAATTAATAAATAATTAATTTAATTCCGAATTTATAAAAATAAATATCTAATATTATTAGATATTTATAAATATAATTTTCTAATTAAATAAAGTATTTATTAATATAAATAAATTTTCAATTCCCAAGCTGCGGTAAATTGAGGGCCTAAAACCGGACTCCTTTTCCTTAACGAAAAATATATCAATTCCAACCGGGGTTCCAGATTTAAGAATATATCATTCAGGATTCCTTTATGATAATTCTTTTTCCTCGTAACCAGTTCACCTGATAAAATTGAGCCAGAAATCCACCGTTTTTAGCCTTTTTATTGCCACAAAACCTAAAGTTGCGATTTCTGCACAACAAATAATTAAACAACAAAAAACGAATTAAAAGACACAACATATTTAAGGATAAACCACCAATCTAGGTCCATTTAGTGCATAATAAGTGGATATAAAATCCACTTATCACACCCCCAAACTTAAACTGAAGCTTGTCCTCAAGCGAAAACAGACTCGATTACCTCTAAATGCATGAATGCAAACGACGCAAAGATCCCATAGGCAAAGCAATAACCAAATTAGCGGAGTGTCTCAGAGAATGTGATAACTCCAAATAGAGATCGACTAAATACCCGCATATTAACATGTACAAGTACAGAAACGTGCGTGTGTGTAATGCTCATCAGAAATACTCTTAGCAGTAGATCAAAACCATACATATTCTTCGTCAAACAATCACAAGTTTATAAATAGAATGGACGCTAGACACTTCATAACCTAGAAACACCTCCATCATCATTTGAGTTAGACAGGAATTCATGCTTTATTAACAACTATGACGCATAATACTATACACAACACACATGCTTATTTGACCGTGCAATGGATGAGACCCCAAAAGGCTTATACAATAATACCCATGTAGCGAGCGTTAGGTCAGTGGATCCCAAACTATAAAAGCCTTAGGTCACTAGGCACAAAGTCCCCTCGTACTTAATTGCTCGAGTATTAAAGAGCTCACCCTGGCCAACTCTGCATACACACAATATCATAACACTCTTTTTTTTTCTTTTTTTTTTTTGTATGCAATCTGGAATGAGAATTCTCAGTTCCAACCCTAGACTACTCATATAAATATGAGCTGGCTACTAGCCAATTGACACCTATCAATTATTAACAATTACACACAAACTAGCATGAACCCTGGTTTCCCCCAAACTTATATTTAGTGATTCTACGCTATCAAGGGAATAAAGAAAATTCCAAATATAGTCAGGTGATTAAATTTCAACAACCAAACAAGCATGAACTTAATCTAGCCCAAAAATAACCGATGAGTTTTGTAAGATTGTGTTTCTGTAACATGCACGTCAACTCTTAAGTATTTAAATCAGCCCTCTATCCATCATTATCACACTCAAATTCATCATTGACTACTAAACGGAATCGCCAAGCGCTACGGGATCAAGGAAAATATGATATGCAACTAATCATGAATATGCAATTTTTTTTTATATGAAATTATACTAGCATGGTATATTATGAACTACATGAAACTGTATGCATACTGTGACTCGATAATTCAATTATCCTAAATCAATTTTCACCCCCAAACTTAAAATGTTCAATGTCCTCATTGAAGGTATAGATAAAGGATAACAGAGAACTCCCCTAACTATCGGCATCGTTACCCTCCTTGGGTGGTGAATCAGGTGGAAATGCTGCATGAGCTCCAAACTGAGGCCAGTCTACCTCGAAGAAAAGTTTATCTTTTGCAAAGCCTGCTCCTGTAACTCGTCAATGACCTGCACTCTCAACATATTAAACAAAATCACACAAAATCAAACCACACATAAAAACACCAAACCTATGGGTTGCCTTCCATGAAGCGCTTGTTTATTGTCGCTAGCTTGACAATTATACTGAGAATCATGTGGTGGCCAACTTGGTGGTATCAGCCTCACGGTTCACCGTGTCACCAAACTAGGGTTTCAATCTCTGCCCATTCACTTTGAACGATTGATCGGGTGATTTCTCAAAGATTTCCACCGCTCCGTGTGCAAATACAGTTTTGACAACAAATGGCCCTGACCATCTCGATTTGAGCTTCCCTGGAAACAATCGAAGACGAGAGTTATATAATAAGACCGACTGGCCAGGAACGAATACCTTTTGAATAAGACGACGATCATGCCATCATTTCACTTTCTCCTTATAGAGCTTATTGTTCTCATATGCCTGCAATCGAAACTCGTCCATCTCGTTGAGTTGCACCATCCTTTTCTCACCTGCGGCCTTAAGATCGAAATTTAACTTCTTCAAAGCCCAATAAGCTTTATGCTCTAGTTCGACAGGCAGATGACAAGCCTTCCCATAGACAAGCTGATATGGTGACATACCCAAGGGTGTTTTATATGCTGTACGATAAGCCCATGCGGCTTCATCGAGTTTTAAAGACCAATCCTTTCTCGAAGGATTCACCACTTTTTCCAGAATGCGCTTAATCTCGCGATTAGATACCTCGGCTTGGCCATTGGTTTGCGGGTGGTATGCCGTAGCTACCCGGTGGTTGATGTTGTACCTTGCCATAAGATTAGTGAATTTGCGATTGCAAAAATGAGTACCTTCATCGCTTATGATTACTCGAGGAGTGCCGAATCTTATGAAGATGTTCTTGTGAAGGAAATTGAGCACGACATTGGCATCATTGGTCGGAAGTGCCTTGACTTCAACCCATTTGGAAACATAATCAACGGCCAGCAAGATGTATTGGTTGCTACATGAGGAAATGAATGGTCCCATGAAATCGATACCCCAAACATCGAAGATTTCCACTTCTAGAATTATATTGAGAGGCATCTCATCCCTCTTAGATATGTTACCAACACGCTGACAATGATCACACTTCAGCACAAACTGATGAGCATCCTTAAAAAGGGATGGCCAATAAAATCCCGCTTGAAGAATTCGAGTTGCGATCTTTTCACTTCCATAATGGCCACCATATGTCGTGGCATGATAATCCCTTAGAATAGCATCTGTTTCACTGTATGGCACACATCTCCTAATCACCTGATCGGCTCCTTGTTTAAACAGATATGGTTCGTCCCAACGATACCATTTGACTTCATGCAAGAATTTCTTTCTTTGTGCAAAAGAAAGCTCGGGAGGAATCACTCGACTCACCAGAAAGTTCACAATATCTGCAAACCAAGGCTCTTCTTCTTGTACCCCAAACAACTGTTCATCAGGAAAGGATTCATTAATGACGGTTTTGTCTTGGGATGTCTTCCCAAGGTCTTCCAATCGTGAGAGATGGTCGGCTACTTGGTTTTCTGTCCCTTTTCTATCCTTGATCTCCACATCGAATTCTTGCAGCAGGAGAATCCATCGAATCAACCTAGGTTTGGAGTCCTTTTTAGAGAGCAGATATCTGATAGCCGCGTGATCAGTGTACACAGTCACCTTCGTGCCAAGCAAGTATGAACGGAATTTTTCAAAACCATAAACTATGGCTAACAGCTCCTTCTCAGTGGTGGTGTAGTTTAATTGAGCATCGCTGAGGGTTTTGCTTGCATAGTAGATGACATGAAACATTTTATTTTTCTTTTGGCCAAGAACGGCCCCAACTGCGTAATCGCTAGCATCACACATCATAGCGAAAGGCTCACTCCAATCTGGAGCAATGATCACGGGTGCTGAAATCAATTTCTTCTTCAGAGTCTCGAAAGCTGTGAGACATTCTTCGTTAAATTTGAAATGAATATCTTTTTCCAGTAGCTGACACAAGGGTTTGGAAATTTTTGTGAAGTCCTTGATGAAACGCCTATAGAAACCTGCGTGCCCAAGGAAACTGCGAATCCCTCGCACTGAATTAGGTGGCGGCAGCTTTTCAATAGCTTCTATCTTTGCTCTGTCCACTTCTAGACCTTTCCTTGACACCTTGTGCCCGAGAATAGTTCCTTCTTGTACCATGAAGTCGCACTTCTCCCAATTGAGCACTAGGTTAGTTTCCACGCATCTTTTCAACACCGAGCCAAGATTTTGCAAGCATTCATCAAAAGATAGACCGAATACAGAGAAGTCATCCATGAAGACTTCTACGGTCTTGCCAATCATGTCTGAGAAGATGGCCATCATGCATCTTTGAAAAGTACCAGGTGCTCCACACAAGCCAAAAGAAACCCGCCGAAAGGCGAAAGTGCCGAACGGGCATGTAAATGTTGTTTTCTCCTGATCTTCAGGAGCAATGCAGATTTGGTTATATCCAGAATAACCATCAAGAAGGCAGTAATAATCATGGCCGGCTAGTCTATCTAGCATCTGATCAATGAAAGGAAGGGGAAAATGATCCTTCCTTGTGGCTTTATTCAACTTCCGGTAGTCCATGCAGATTCGCCAACCGGTGACTGTGCGAGTAGAGATGAGTTCATTCTTTTCATTGGTAATCACAGTCATGCCTCCCTTCTTCGGTACACATTGCACTGTACTCACCCATGCACTGTCAGAAATGGGATAGATAATCCCTGCATCCAGCCACTTGATGATTTCTTTCTTCACTACCTCTTTCATAAGAGGATTTAGCCGCCTTTGATGCTCCACTGTTGGTTTACTACCTTCTTCCAATGGAATTTTATGTTGACAATAAGCTGGGCTGATGCCTTTGATATCCGCTAGGGTCCAACCAATGGCTGTTTTGAATTCCCTCAGGACTCTTAAAAGCTTGTCTTCCTCAGAGTCTGAAAGGTTAGCAGATATAATCACAGGTAAGGTAGATGATTCACCAAGAGAAGCATACTTTAAGTGATTAGGAAGTGGTTTGAGCTCTAGAGTTGGAGCTTCCTCGATAGATGGTTTCATTTGCTGATGCGGCCACTTTAGTTCTGGCAGATCCAATGATTCAACTGGTCTTTCAAATTTTCTTTGCCACGGCAAAGCATCCAGATATTGCAATTGTTCATCTATGTCATCTTCATCTAATGAATACCTTCCACTAAGGGCCTTTTCCAAAGTGTCATTCATGAACATGTGATCCAACTTTTCTTGTACCGTAGACTCAATCAAGTCTACCTTCAGACACTGTTCTTCTTCTGTTGGAAACTTCATGGCTTTAAAAACGTTGAAAGTGACATTTTGATCATGCACCCTCATTGTAAGTTCCCCCTTTTGGACGTCAATCAATGTTTGTCCTGTCGCCAAGAATGGTCTACCAAGAATGATCGGAATCTTCTTGTCCTCTTCGAAATCAAGTATGACAAAATCAGCTGGGAAGATAAGTTTGTCTACTTTCACTAGGACATCTTCAACAACTCCCCGAGGATAAGTGATAGAGCGATCAGCCAACTGAAGTGACATGTTCGTCGGGTTTGGCTCAGGAAGGCCAAGTTGTAAGAAAACTGAGTATGGCATGAGGTTGATGCTCGCTCCTAAATCACATAAACATTTGTCAAAAGACAAATTCCCAATGGTGCATGGTATGGTGAAACTTCCAGGATCTTTTAGCTTAGGCGGTAACTTTTGTTGCAATACCGCACTACACTCCTCTGTCAAAGCAACAGTTTCTAAGTCCTCAAGTTTTACTTTTCTCGATAGAATGCCCTTCATGAACTTGGCATAACTCGGCATTTGCTCCAGGGCTTCAGCAAATGGAATGTTGATATGTAATTTCTTAAAGACTTCAAGAAATTTGCCAAACTGCTTGTCCAGTTTCTGTTTTTGCAAACGTCGAGGAAATGGCGGAGGTGGATAAACATGCTCTTCTGCTGCAGGGACTGATTGCTTAGGAGGTGGTACACTTTCTTCTACCTCCGTGCTTGAAATTGGAGCCTTACCCTTGTCCTCGGTATCTCCCACGTTCACTGTTTCTTCATCGGACAGAATTCTTTTTGCTCTTTCCGATTCAGTGCCTTCTGTGACTTTTCCCGATCTTAACGTGATGGCTTTAATGTGCTCTTGGTTGTTCTTTCTCCCTGGATTAGCTTCAGTATCACTGGGGAGTGTTCCTTGTGGTCGGCTCATCATGAAACTAGCGAGTTGTCCCAATTGAGTTTCCAGATTTTTAATCGAAGCCGCTTGGCTTTTGGACGCCAACCTCAACTCCTCCAATTCTGCCTTTTCACTAGAAGATGATTGCCCAGAATTCCCATAGGATTGTTGTTGAAATCCTGGGGGTTGAAATTGTCGTGGGGCATATTGTTGCTGATATTGGTGCCCCTGCTGTTGCTGGAATCCAGATGGATTATATGGCCTAGCTCCAAACTGCTGATTTTGAAATTGTTGGTAGGGCTGATTTGATTGTTGTGCTCCTCCTTGATTATTGCTCCAACTGAAATTTGGATGATTTCGGTTGTTCGGATGGTAGGAATTTGGAGCTGGCTGTTGCTGTCTTTGGAAATTGCTTACGAATTGAACCGACTCGTTTGAGATGGCACATTGGTTTGATTCATGTGCGCCCGCGCACAACTCACAAACACTAGCAACTTGATGAAATCCTTGTGCTGTCAAAGAGTCTATTTTCAAGTTCAAAGCCTCTATCTGAGCTGCTAAGGAAGTGGCCTTGTCGACATTAAGAATTCCTGCTACCTTCTGTTGTGGCATCCTCTGAGTTGGATTTTGATATTCATTAGCTGCCATCATCTCGATAAGATCGTAGGCCTCCTCATAACTTTTAGCCCATAATGCTCCCCCTGAAGCTGCATCTACCATTGGCCTTGATTGTATTCCTAGTCCATTATAGAAGCAATTTATGACCATCCAATTTGGCATGCCATGATGAGGGCATTGCCGAAGCATTTCCTTGTATCTTTCCCACGCTTCACATAAAGATTCACCAGACTGTTGAGAAAATTGCGTGATAGCATTCCTTATAGCTGCAGTCTTTGCCATGGGGAAAAATTTGCTAAGAAACTTTTGAGCTAGATCAGCCCAAGTGGTGATAGATCCTGGTGGCAGAGAGTGTAACCAACTTTTGGCCTTGTCTCTTAAGGAAAACGGGAAGAGTCTCAACTTCACAGCATCATCTGACACATTGTTAAATCTAAATGTGTCGCATATTTCTATGAAGTTCCTGATGTGTAAGTTAGGATCTTCCGTTGCAGTTCCTCCGTATTGTACTTGATTCTGCACCATCTGAATAGTGCTGGGTTTAATTTCAAATGTAGGAGCCGCAATTGCTGGACGAATGATACTTGACTGAATGTCATCAATCTTCGGTTGCGAGAAGTCCATTAAAGCCCTTGCTGCTGCAGGTGCAACTACTACGGCGTCTCCGTCCATCTTGTGAGTATTTGCTAGTTTAAGTACTTGCTTGGCTTTTAATGCTTTAGCACGTGTTAGCATAAAAATCCAAGTATCTGAACACAAATAATCACTTCAAAATATAAGATCAAATGTTCAAGTCAAACAAATTAACTTCTTATTGTAGTAAAACACATAAACAAAATAACACCGAGTCCCCGGCAGCGGCGCCAAAAACTTGTTCGCTATTTTCTCTACGCAAGTGTACGCAGTCCAAAAGCAATATAGGGAAATAAGGATCGTTCCCACGAAGACTTGGTGTATTTAAGTAAATATGTTTATTCAACAACGTTCGGTTAATTATAGAAGCCTGAACAACGAAATGGTTGGTTTGTTCAAATCACAATTAATTAATGAAATAACGACTAAAAATAATATGATAAAGATTTTATATATGAGATAAACATGGGATTCTAATTTCATTATTTATTTCATTTAGAATTGATGCCTTAATGTAAAGTGATTCTGATAATTATGAAAGCTAGCCGGGAACACGAAACTAATATAAGCGCCTTTCAGCCTTAACTTATATCAAACCATACAAACATCCACTTAAAAAGATAGAAGTTGCATGGACACCATTTATGTCTAGACCCTATATGTCTATAAGATTTGAAAACATAACTGGTTTACGAATAAATTCCTTATTTTTGGCTACACAGGGCGATGTGATCCAAAACCCTACCACTAATCGTAATTATATATGAAAATTACGAACCTGTGCTAACATGGCAAATTCTAAATTCTCAAATCCACTTTCGCATTCATTAAGAATTAATAAATTAGATGATAGCTACGCATCTAATAAATTAAGCACAACCACGTTAGGCAATCGGAAATTTTTATCATAACACAATTTATTAAGGCATCGAATTACTAAATTACGTAAACAAATCCATTAGAATCCCATGACGGCGATTAGTTCATAATCGAACGAATCGTCATCATGGAATTAAATGAAAAAATAATAATAATAATAATAATAATAATAATAATAATAATAATAATAATAATAATAATAAAAACTAAATTAAAAATTGTGATAAATTAAATATGAAATTGCAAGAGTTTAGAACGTAGAACCGAATAGCTTCCAATGAAATAAAGAGCACTCCAAATAATCCCCTTACAATCTTCCACCAAAATAGAAATTATACTAAAAATTGCAGAAAATTAAATTGTATAAACAGGAACTGAATTACAACAAGGAAGACTAGAGAGAAAACTGAATTATAAAGAAAAACTCAGTCCCGATCTGTCCTATATTCTGCTCAAATTCATCCTATTTATAGGATATATTAGCACACCAAATTAGAATTTAAAAACTTAATTATGCAGCCAGCCAACAATTTAATAACACAGCCCAATCTATTTAAATCATTCTGTTGTACTGAATTAAACAGCACGCCAGAACAGAACCAGCCTCAGGGAGGTGAAGTGCGCGACACGCGCGGAATTTTCTGTTGAGCTCCAGGCGCGTACGCGCCACGCGCTGAAAGGCGCGTCCAGCCGACCAAGCTACCGACAGACAGCACTTTGTCGGGTAAGAAAAACGAGATGCAGTATGTTTTTTTCCTGTTTGTCTGCTAAAACTTCCACCCACTTGCATTTGCTTTTTCCCACCTGCTACATACTTGTACAGAATTCGTTTCTTTTTTTATTTTTTATTTTTATTTATTTTTCTTTTTTTTTCTTTCTTTTGTTTATTTAACTTGCATAATAAAATATATTTAATTAATAAATAATTAATTTAATTCCGAATTTATAAAAATAAATATCTAATATTATTAGATATTTATAAATATAATTTTCTAATTAAATAAAGTATTTATTAATATAAATAAATTTTCAATTCCCAAGCTGCGGTAAATTGAGGGCCTAAAACCGGACTCCTTTTCCTTAACGAAAAATATATCAATTCCAACCGGGGTTCCAGATTTAAGTATATATCATTCAGGATTCCTTTATGATAATTCTTTTTCCTCGTAACCAGTTCACCTGATAAAATTTAGCCAGAAATCTACCGTTTTTAGCCTTTTTATTGCCACAAAACCTAAAGTTGCGATTTCTGCACAACAAATAACTAAACAACAAAAAACGAATTAAAAGACACAACATATTTAAGGATAAACCACCAATCTAGGTCCATTTAGTGCATAATAAGTGGATATAAAATCCACTTATTCGTGCCTAAACTATCCTTAGGAGTGTTCTGGTTTTGAAGCTAATCCATTGGATTAGAAGTTGTAACACTCATTCGAGTTTATTATCAATAAAGATATATTCTCGGAATTATTTTTTATTTTTGGTAATATCGTATTCAACCCCCCTTCTACGATACTTCGGGACCTATTATGAATTCGAACTCATCTTCTTTATAAATTCGAACACCTATTTTACTTCCAGTAGAACTTTTGATTAATATCTTACAAACATTTGTTCTACCTATAATAAATTTCTTAATCATATGTATTTTCTATAAATAGAAACTCTTCTACTTTATAAATTCAACATTTATTCTACTTTCAACAGAATTTTTAATTAAATGTATTATTTATAAATTTGAACTATTCTTCTTATAAATTCATGTATCTAATTTTACTTTTAGTAAATTTTTTAATTATATATCTTAACTATAAATTCGAAATTTTCTCTATAAAGTCGAACACTTATTCTACTTCTAATATTTTAAAAGATATTTTTTTATTTATAAGCATTTAAAATTCTAACAATCTAGAAAGTTAGAAAAATAGATAATAAATTCGTAAAACAATTTTACTTAAAAATTAAAATATGTTAAAAGATATTTTTTTAATTTATAAGTACTTCAATTTTAAAAATTAAGAATATTAGACAAATAGATTAAGATGATATTAGAGGTGCCCTTACCCTCCCGCGAGGTCATGGTTCTATTTTTACTTATCCCGAAATTTGTTGAGAATAAGTCTATTTAAAAAAAAATCTTTTTAAAAACCTTTTTTTACAGAATAAATGATATCTTTTGTTTCGTTCTAAAATATTTTGGGTTTTTTTGATAAATAAATAGGAAAAAGTAAATTTTTGCACATTTACTTTTGTTAAGAATAGCTATTTGCAATTTTACTAACTAGGTTTCAAAATTGCAAAAATACTAACCCTAACCCTCCCCCTCCCCCCTCTTTCTGTTGGACGCAGGCGGCGGTTGTGTACTTTTTTTTTTTTAAAGGTGGGGTGCTATTTTGGTGGATTTGGGTTGCAAGGCCCCGCAGGGGCATATTCAACTGAATGCAACTACATTCAACTGAATTCAACTACATTCAACTTCTTTTTTTTTAAGGTGGGGAGATTTTTGTGGATTTGGTTTGCAAGGCCCTGCAGGGGCATATTCAACTGAATGCAACCACATGCAACTAATTGCAACTAAATGCAACCACATGCAACTGAATTGTGGGTGATATTTTGGTGGATTTAGGTTGCATGGCCCCGCAGGGGCATATTCAACTAAATTTGCAACTGAATGCAACCACATGCAACTAAATTTCTGATTTCATGTTCCATTTTTCAGTTGTCATTTTCGACCTCATTTTTTACCTTAAAAAAAAAGTTGAATGTGGTTGCATTTGGTTGTATATTGCCCCTGGCGGGGCCTTACAACCCAAATCCACCAAAATCACCCCACCTTAAAAAAAAATTGAATGTGGTTGCATTTGGTTGAATGTGGTTGCATTCAGTTGAATATGCCCCTGCGGGGTCTTGCAACCCAAATCCACCAAAATAGTACCCCACCTTAAAAAAAATAAAAATAAAGTACACAGGCTGATGAATGAACGCAGAAAGGAGAAAGGGGAAAGGGGGGAGGGTTAGTGTTGGTATTTTTGCAATTTTGAAACTTAGGTTGGTAAAATTACAATTAATTCAAGGAGATGATATTTTTGCAAATAGAAACTTTAAATCTAGTATTTTTGCTAAATTTCCAAATATTTTTACCTTCAAATTGAAATGAACGGATTTGTTATGGACAAATTGTGCACAATCTCCGATCTCCTTGTTTGTCAATTTTGTTTTTGTTTTGTCTTCTTACTTTTATTTTAGTACAATAAAAATTAAAGACCGTTCCGCCAAAAAAAAAAAATTTAAAGACCGAATTCTTCCTGGCCTTCCGATATAACTTTACACTTTTTAATTTTTTATTCTTTAACATTGCTGTCCAGGTACAATGAATCAACATCAACGCAATTGTTCTCTTCCTAATTACCAATCTGTTCCACGCGCTCTATCTACTTCGTGGTTGCACCTTTCAAAAGTCATGATTATGTAATTATATTTTTTGAAAATAATATAATTGTTAAAATAAAATAATTATATTTGTTAAAAAAATAAGAAAAAATTATAATATTATTAGTTTACTAGTGACATGATGTATATGAAAATGTTTAGACTTGGAAAACCAAAAAGCTCTGAAAATATACCAAAACATGTGCTACATTGTTGGAGTTTTATGGTTTAGTTCGAAATATTTAATTTAATTTTGATTGATTTAGTGTGTTTTTTAACTAAAAATAAATAAAATTAATAAAATGTTATAATAAAAAAAATCAAATTTGTGAAAAATTAATTAACCAAATTAGACTAACTAACGAATTGATGGATTAGTTTGTTTTGAAAGAATACTGTTAGTTTTTCTTGAAAAATTTGATACTTCCAAATAGTTATAATTAAAAAAAATTATTAAATAGTTTTTTAATTTTATAGTGTTGTGGAATAAAAAGTAGGGTTATCGAAGTGCGGCTAGGGTTCGTGAGCTTCGTGCTTTAATGGCTGCGCTTGCGTTATCGTGACCTAATTCGGGTCCACACAAGATGCCTACGTATCTCAGAGTTGAGAATCAAGCCAAGACGTAGTTCTAGGTGATGGTGCCCTCGAGGCTATGGCGGCGAGAGCTCACCTAGGACGCAGTGGCTTGTATGTCCTTATTCGAGGATTAAGCCAAAACGTGGTGGGTAACGTATGGAGCTGTGTCCAAAACCTAGTTCTGAGATGAGGGGTCTGGCCCTTTATATAGGCTGTAGGAGCCTTAGAATCGTAATAGGGTTTGGAGACTTGGTGGACAAGTCACCGTTATTGAGGAAGGTTCTGACTCCTTCCTTATAGGAATTAGTTTCCATGTTGAATTAGGTGCCTTGGAGGCTACACAATATCCCTGGGATATTCTAGAACGTTCCTGGTTTCTAGAACGTTCCCGATTTGTGGATCAGGCCCATGTTAGAAACAAGCTTATACCGGGCGTCCCCGGTTTGGGCTGTTCTTTTGGGTTTAGTCATTAACTACGAATTTAATGCCCAACTAGGGTTTCGGGCCTTATTTACGAGCCAATAAATACTATATTAATTATGTCTTTAGGGATTATTTTTCACCCATATCATTTGCCCCCCAACTTCTAGGAAAACTTGATTTCGTAGAAGTTTAAGGTCACATCGGCCCTACCAAGGTATCGTCTTACAGTGAAGTGTGGAGCGACCTACACATTCACAATGACTAAAATTCCCTCCCAAGTTAATACTTAAGAAAGTTAAACGTTCCTTGGCCTCTCGAACCTTTTTCTTAAGATTTCTGGGCCTTTCGGGAATAGGATTAGTGCCGTTTCGAGCCCGTAGACACTAATCCAAGTGCAATTCGTGCATAGGATCCTTTATCATAAATTCATTAGTGCTTTATTTCCCTCAACTTATCTAAGTTAGGGTTAATATCAGGCGGTCATTGCTCATAAGCCCTAATAAGGGCTAATTTTTTAGCAAAAGACACTAATTCGACCCTAATCGGGGCTAAGTAACCCTAAACGGGGCTATAAAGGCCTTAATCGAGGCTAAATAACTCGTCCTTGATGTATTTATTACTAGGATATTCATTCTTAACCTTAAGATAGGTTAATACTCGAGTGGAAATCCTTAAACGTCGCTAAACGAGGTTAATCACCCCCTAACTGCGATTCGTGAAATCCTAACCTCAAATTTTGAAGTCAAGCTCATATTGTAGAGATTTTTATAATCTCCTTGACGGAAAAAGAATCACGTGAAAATACCCATTTTTGAGCGTTCTAGAGCCAAACGAAATCAGCTAGGGGTCTAGGTGTTCGAAACACCTGGACCCAGTTTTCCCCCAAGGTGGCCTGGTCGGCCAACCCTGGTCGTCCATTTGGCCAAGGGTGGCTGGAACCCACCGAAGACTATAGAGAATTTAATGAGCTTCGTGTGGACAGTAAGATCGTCCAAATCCGATATCCGGAGCTCGAGATATGGCCCAAATAGCGTGGACAGCCCGGAGGTGTTTTCAAACACTCCTTAAGAGTTTTGTAGTAACTTGTTCTCAAACAAATCACCTTGATTGCTTGAAACTTGATGTTCTTAAACCCTCAATCTTTCAATCATGTTTGAATCATGGATTCGTAGCTGATATTGGTTGGCTGAGGGGTGTTTCGAGCACGCCAAGGGTTTCTGGTTTTCAAACCAGACCTGATTTTTCAACACCCCTAACACTTCTAACCTCAAATTTTGAAGTTGATCTTATATGATAGGGATTCTTATAATCTCCTGGTTGGAGAAAGAATCAAGTGAATATACCCATTTTTAAGTTGTCTAGGCAAGAAATACTGTCCCCTGGAAGGTGTTTGAAACACCTTCAGGGTCTTTCAACAACCTCACGTTTTCTGAACACCCCTGGCATTTCCAAACCCAAACTTTGAAGTTGATCCTATATGGTGGGGATTCCTATAATCTCCTGGTATGAAGAAGAATCACATGAAAATAGGCATTTTTGAACGTTCTGGAGGTGAAATACCCCATTTTAAGCTTGTTTTCAAACCAGGCCTTGTTCGTAACAAGGTCATCTTTTCAACTTCAAGGAAACACTTGGACTCCTAAATAGGCTTTTAGAGGACCTTGAAAGGTTCTTGAATCTCAAATTTGAGCTCAAACGGAGCATTTTTTAGCGTTCTGGAGGGTCTTGAAATCACCTAGGGGATTCAGGTCTTCACAACACCTGACCAAGGTGTTCTAGTCATCCCACCCAGGTCGGCCATTTGGCCATAGGGACCTGGTCATCCACCCCTGGTCGGCTGGGCCCCATGAATTTTTTTTTTTTTTTTTGAATGTTTCAAACATCTTCAGGGTCTTTCAACACCTTCACGGCTTCTGAACACCCTCCAGGTTTTGAACACCCCTGACATTTCTGAACCCAAATTTTGAAGTTGAGCTCATATGATAGAGATTCTTATAATCTCCTGGTACGAACAAGAATCACATGAAAATATGCATTTTTGAACGTTCTAGGGGCGAAATACCTCATTCTGAGCTGATTTTCAAGCCAGACCTTGTTTCAAACACCCTCCTTTTTTCAACTTCTTGAAACCACTAAGAGACCTACCTAGGCTTGTAGAAGACCTTGAGAGGTTTCCAAATCCCAAATTTGAGCTCAAACGGAGCATTTTTGAGCATTCTGGAGGGTCACGAAACCACCTAGGGGGTTCAGGTCTTCACAACACCTGACCAAGGTGTTCTAGTCATCCCACCCTGGTCGGCCATTCGGCCATGGGGACCTGGTCATCCACCCCTGGTCGGCTGGGCCCCATGAATTTTTTTTTTGAATTTTGGCCAAATTTTGACTAGTTGACTTTTACCGTTGACTTTGACTTTTGACTTTGACCAAAACCAAAACTTGTTTCAAACTCCCCTCCTTGTTTCTAGAGTGAGTTTACAACACCTTGGTTGATTTTGTGACCCTCAATCACAAACAACCTTCTTCTTAGTTTTCAGGACCTTCTTGGTTTTAACTTGTTCTTGAACTCTTTGTTTCAAATAACCTTGGGTTATACTATGGCCCTTGGCTTCCAAACATCCTTGCATACTTACAATAGGGTGTTTCCAACAACTTTGGCCTTGCCCCCTTATCACAGATGTCCTTGTTTCTTAGTTGCTTATTCAAGGAATTCCCTTGTTTTCAACACCTGACTTCAAGTCTAGGGTACTTTGGTTAGTTTTTATCCTTGATTTTATACTCAAGGACTTTAAAACTCCTACCTTGTTTGTAAGACCGTGCCTTAGCTTGATTTTATTCAACGTTTCCTGACTTTCAGGCCTTACATTCAATCAACCAGCTTAATTCAGGGCATACAACCTCGTTGGCCATCTGGGCTTATATTTTGTGCAGAGTTTCAAAACTCCCATCATATTTCTTAGAGTATATTGATCACAAACAACCTTCTTCTTAGTTTTCAGGACCTTCCGAGTCTTAACTTGTTCTTGAACTCTTGGTTTTAAACAACCTTGGATTCAACTATGACCTCTGGTTTCCAAACATCCTTCCATCCTCATAATAGGATGTAGAATTTGTAATGAAGTATCTTTGGCCTTGCCCCCTTATCCTTAAATAAGGAGGTCTTGCTTTTTAGTTGCATATTCAAGGAATTCCCTTATTTTCAACATCCGACTTCAAGTCTAGGATATTTTGGTTGGGTTTTGATCCCTGATTTTGACTCAAGGACCTTAAATCTCCTACCTTGTTTGTAGGACCTTGCTTTGGTTTGAATTTAACCAATGGTTCCTGATTCAAGTTGTTGAATTCAAACAACAAGCTTGATTTGAGGCGGACAACCTTGTTGGCCATCAAGGCTTAAATTTTGTATTAGGATTTGAAATTCAAAACTTTAAGTATGGAAATACAAAGGACCTCGTATAGAGAGACCTTCGATCAATGCATATCTCAATGCTCTCACTAACAGTTTTAGTGCCTCCAAGGCATTATCAGGGAGCCAACCAGTCTCAGGATGAGATTTGATGGGAATCTATCCAGCAACTTCCAACGTCGATGGGCGCCAACAACTTGCGCTCTATAGTGAGGGTCTCCAAGACCTGATAGTAGACACTTCTAGTGTAATTCTCGATTTCAGATGAGGCGAATTTAGACAAGGCATCAGCCATTATACAAGGAGGCATTCCTCGAACCATATCAACTGTGATTTTATAATCCTCTGGTATCGTTTCATCTTTGGCTTCAAAATCTCCATTCTTTTGGGCTATCACCAGCCTTGAGTCTCCACAGACTTTAAGGTTTTTTGGCCCTCATGGCTAGAGCCAAGCCTAGTCCGACTATTAAGGCTTTTTACTCTACCTCGTTATTGGTCGTTGATAAATTCAACTTCAAGGCATATTCAATCGTGAGCTATCAATGGTCAGTAGAACTAAACGAGCTCCATTTGTTTTTGTTTTTGATGCCCCATCAAAATAGGTCACTCAATATTCCTTCTGAACTTCATTTTTCTCTCCCTCTTGGGGTGTCTCATCTTGCCCTTGCTAGGGTGTTGTGCCTTCCTGCCCCCTGACTTCTTGGTTGTCAATGGTACATTCAACCACGAAGTCGGAAAGTGTCTGTGGCTTAATTACAATTCGATGATTGTACGCGATATCAAATTATCTGAGTTCTATCGCCCACTTAATTAGCCTTCCATTGGCCTTCGGGCTATGCAATACGCTTCTTAATTGTTGGTCCGTCAGGACTTCAATTTTGTGTCCCTGGAAGTACGGTCGTAGCTTTCTTGGGGCTGTTATCAGTGCCAAAGCAAAATTTTCAATGGGAGAGTAATTCAACTCAGCTCCGTGCAACATCTTGCTCACGTAGTAGATAGGCTTTTGAACCTTGTTTTCCTCTCGAATGAGAATGACACTCAGTGCTTGTTCGGATATCGCTAGATATAAATATATGGTCTCTCCGGGACTAGGTTTGGCCAACAACGGGGCTTCAGCAATGTACTTTTTCAACTGTTCAAAGGCCTCTTGGCTTTCTGAAGTCCATTCAAAAATTTTCACCTTCTTCAAAGCCTGAAAGAAAGGCAAACACTTGTTTCCAAACTTGGAGATGAATCTCCCTCAGGCTGTAATTCTTCAAGTAAATTTTTGTACGTCCTTTATGGAACGTGGTGATTCCATATCTAGGATTGCCTTGATCTTATTAGGGTTGGCTTTTGTGCCTCGCTTTTAAACCATCATACCCAAAAAATTTCCAGATCCCACGCCAAAGGCACACTTGGCTAGATTCAACATCATCTTATGGTGCCTCGGCACTTCAAATGCCTCTTTGAGGTTCTTAATATGGCATGCCTTGATTAGGATCCTGACTAACATGTCATTCCCGTAGACCTCCTTGGTCTTCCCGGTCAAGGGTGCAAAAATCTTGCTTGTTTATTAGCCTATGGTAAGTGGCTCTTGCAGACTCCTCATCTTGGGTTGACATCAACCTAGAGTTTTTAAAACAACCTTCCTTGGCTCGATTGGCCATAATGGCTTCAATGTTTGTCTTGGTTCCTGGGGCTTCTCTAGCGGCCTCTCGGCTGGCATGTGCTTGGCCTTAGGGCTGTTCGAGTGTTGAACGTCGATGCTCGAATGTCGATGTTCGAATGTCGAAATTTGATGTTCGAAATTAAGGGTTTTCAACCTCAAGGAAGTTCTTTAAACTCGAACCTTGAAGTTTTGATGAAAGAGTGCATATTGGACTACCTTCACATGGTTTCAAGCCAAGTTTTGGGTGTTTTAAACCACCAAAACATTAGAGCCTCTAGTCAGCTCCTTAAGGTCGGCTGAAGGCCTCCTTGGCTTCTGGTCGATCCCATGAGGTCTTGAACCTTCCCTATGAAGTTTTCAATCTCCATTTCAGGGTTAATATTCAAGTGTTCAACACTGGTGTTAGATGTTCAATGTTGGCATTCTGGATTGAGAATCCAAAATATCATATTGGTTTTCAAGTTTTGACTTGAAGCTTCAACCTTTGGATCTTGATTGGAGGTTCATGACCCCCTCAAGTTTGACCTTCTTGGCCTTCATGGATAATATCTCGTGTTTCTCCACCTAGAATTCGAGGTTAATATTCACATGTTCAACGTTGGTGTTCATATGTCGACTACCAAGTATTCACGACCTTTCTTTTGGATTGATGTCAAACTAAAGTTCTCTAGGATCCCTTACTTGACTTCATGTCTTTCATGGCTTGTCTCAAACCTTTGTTCTGATTTCAGGGTTTTCAAACCTATCTTTGCTTCTCATTTTTCTTGATTCAGGTTCAAGGATTTAAGGTTAATCCTCGATTTAGATTTCGAGAAATACAACCCCGTGGGCTTCTTACCTTTTAAACTTCCGTGATGAAAACTTGCTTGGACTTCTTAATCCTTGTTCATGGATATTCTTATATCCCTTGACCTTAGGATTATAATTCAAGGTTCTTTATTTGTTTCATCCTTGTATCTTCACTCCAGGTACTTAAAAAATATTGAAGAGTAGCTAGTTCTTAGCCTCCACAGCCTTACATGGCTTTAATTTCCAGATGTGGCTTTTTAATCATCTTGTCTTTTATCCAGGGTCCTTCAAGGACTTAAACTCTTATTTGGTTGTATTATAACCTAACTCTCGACCCTTTAGGGTTTTTATTTATGGTTTGTTTGTTTCCATTCGTGTATTCTTTTATTTTCGGTACTTGGTCATCTTTGACTTACACACATCAGGTGCTTGGCACATAAATAAAATCACAGAATAGAGAACGAAAAACAAACTTTCATTAATAACTTGAAATGGGTTCAACCCTTACATAGAGTACTACTGTCCTACTTGGAGCAACATGCTCTGCAATGGTTTCATCGAACCTTATTTCTACTTCTACTAGATAAATATGAAGCTAAGTCCTATTAAGATGGTTTGAACCCATCGGGGCTCTTGCAAGACTAGGCCTGCATCGCTTGATTTTGTTTTTGATGCTCCATCAAAATAGAGCACCCATTACTCCTTCCTATCTCCTCATTCTTATTCTGAAGTTCACTTCCTGCTTGGGGTACTATCTCCTGCCCCCCGACTTCTTGGTTGCCAATGGTACATTCAACCACGAAGTCAGTTGATGCCATAGCCTTAATGGCTGTTCGAGGCTCTTGTGTGATGTCCTCTGCTGACCTTTCTAGGTCTTCCTTATCACTGTGGACATCCACGTCTTCAATCGGAAGGACCTGCCCCCCGACTCCATCGGGCCTTAACGCAGCTACATAGCAGCTCCTAGAAATTTTCTGATCACCTTTTTGTTCTCCTACACCATTCCTGGTTGGAAACTTAATCTTCATGTGATAGGTTGAGGCCACAGCCTTAAAAGCGTGAAGTCCAGTCCTCCCAAGGATGACATTGTAAGTAGAAGATGCTTTGATAACCAAAAAGTTCAGCATCTGCGTGGCCTCCATTGGCTTCTGTCCAATCAGGACGGGTAACTGAATAGTTCCCTCAATTTTGGATTTTACTCCATTGAATCCATATATAGGCATGTTATTGGGGGTAAACTGAGAATCATTGTACCCCATCTTTAAAAACGCATCATGAAACAGAATGTCGACGGAAGCTCCATTGTCTATCAAGATTCGCTTCACCTCTGAGTTTCCAATCATAGAAGTTATGACCAGTGGGTCATCGTGGGGGAACTTCACCCCTTCAAGGTCTGAATCATCAAATTCAATTGTTACTTCGGTTCTTGCACGCTTTGGTGCCTCTCCGACAATATGCATCACCTCTCGGGCATAAGCCTTTCGAGAGTTCTTTGTTGTCCCGACCGCGGTCGGGCCTCCTGAGATCATGTTGATTACTGGCCCTCGAGGTTGTGGGTTGCGATCTTGATCATCGTCGCTCCTATCATACTCTCTTCTCTGATTACCACAATCTTCACCCTTAGTGAAGTGACTCAGTTTCCCTCTACGGATCAAAAACTCGATCTCATATTTGAGTTGCTTACAATCATCAGTGTCATGCCCCATATCTCTGTGGAATCTGCAATACTGATTCTTGTTTCTCTTTGCGGGATCACCCCTGAGTGGCTTCGGCCATCGGAAATCCTTATCCTTCTCAATGTCCAACAAGATTCGACTCCTAGGAGTATTCAACCTTGCATACTCAGTGAACCTTGGTCCTTGGTTCTTAGAGGCAGAGTCGGAGTCCTCGCTAGTTCGGGGATATTTGTCCCTAGCATCGTACTCTTGCTCTTACTTCCGCTTTCGGGAACTTCCGTTTCCTCCATTCATTGTAGGGGCTTCTGCCTTCCTCAGGCTCTCTTCTGCTTTTATGTATTTACTCGCCCTTCTTTGGAGCTCAGTCATGCTCTCAGGGGGATGTTTTGCCAACGACATCTGAAAGTAAGTGTTCGTTGTTCCATTCTCCAGGGCTATCATAGCTACCTTGTTCTCCAGGTCTGGGACGTTCAATGTCGCCTTGGTGAAACGCTTAAGATAATCCATTAGGTTCTCATTCTTCCCTTATTTCACTTGCATGAGAGATGCAGAGCTTTTTTCATGGACTTTTCCACTAACAAACTGATTGATGAAAGCAGTGCTCAACTCCTTGAAGGAGCCAATTGAGTTTGCGGGCAACCGGCTATACCATCTTTGAGCCATGCCTGCCAAGGTTTGAGGGAACGCCCTATATTTAAAAGCGTCGCTGGCGGGTTGTAACAACAGCGCGTTTGAGAACGTCCTGACATGATTCGAGGGATCACCCGTTCCATCGTATGGTTTTATCGTGGGCATCTTAAATATTCGGGAAACACGAGCGTTCATCACCTCCTCAGTGAACGGGGGTGTGGGATCGTCAGGGTCTCCGAGCGGCATCAGGTCTTTGGGATCACCCCTGAGGGTTTCCACCCTTGTAGCTCCTCCAGTTGGGGCATCAGCTCTTCTTTGTCTCCTTGAAGATCTTTCCAAATCAATAAAGGGAATCTCCCTCGAAGTTGGAGGGGGCCTATTCTGATTCTGCCTTGCTTTCTCCCTGGCTATATCGTCCTTCAGCCTTTGGATCTCAGCCTCATGGGCCTTGATTATCTCAGCGGCTGTTTGAGGAGGTCCATCATGGATTCTTCGAGTCCTTCCCATAGGCTCCTTGCTTGCACGTCGCCTCCTAGGGGCTTCATCACGATCATCATCCTCAGACGAGGAATCATCAGTGTAAGGTTCGGAGTAATCATAATACCCTTGCTCAGGATGGGCTAAACCCCTAACACAGGGAGGCTGATACGACTCAGGTATCTGTAGAGCGTGACCACTTGGTCCGGGATCCCTACAATTTGGAGGGTAGTTAGGCAATCCGTATAACGGATCGGTGCTCACGGGGAGTGTAGTGGTGGAGATCTGAACTCCTGAGAGTGGGGTACGGCTATTTAATGGTGAGACCACCATCTGAAGCTGATTGGTCTCACGTCCCGGATGGACGTCCACTGTTCTCTCAACATGGAGATTCGTCCCTATGGGTTGAGAAACTTGAGGCTGAGTGGTTGTCTCTGTTAATGGGGGTACATACCCTTGCTCCGTAACAATAGGTGGAGCGGTGAAGATGGCTGATGGATCAGAAGTAACAGGAACGTTCTCGGTTGTCGTTCTTCGTGTGTTAACCATGGTTGATGTTGTCGTCCCACAGACGGCGCCAAATGTTGTGGAATAAAAAGTAGGGTTATCGAAGTGCGGCTAGGGTTCGTGAGCTTCGTGCTTTAATGGCTGCGCTTGCGTTATCGTGACCTAATTCGGGTCCACACAAGATGCCTACGTATCTCAGAGTTGAGAATCAAGCCAAGACGTAGTTCTAGGTGATGGTGCCCTCGAGGCTATGGCGGCGAGAGCTCACCTAGGACGCAGTGGCTTGTATGTCTATTCGAGGATTAAGCCAAAACGTGGTGGGTAACGTATGGAGCTGTGTCCAAAACCTAGTTCTGAGATGAGGGGTCTGGCCCTTTATATAGGCTGTAGGAGCCTTAGAATCGTAATAGGGTTTGGAGACTTGGTGGACAAGTCACCGTTATTGAGGAAGGTTCTGACTCCTTCCTTATAGGAATTAGTTTCCATGTTGAATTAGGTGCCTTGGAGGCTACACAATATCCCTGGGATATTCTAGAACGTTCCTGGTTTCTAGAACGTTCCCGATTTGTGGATCAGACCCATGTTAGAAACAAGCTTATACCGGGCGTCCCCGGTTTGGGCTGTTCTTTTGGGTTTAGTCATTAACTACGAATTTAATGCCCAACTAGGGTTTCAGGCCTTATTTACGAGCCAATAAATACTATATTACTTATGTCTTTAGGGATTATTTTTCACCCATATCATATAGGATTCTTCTTAATTTATAGATGAATTTTTTATAATAATTTCTTCATTATTTTATAATTGCTGTTTTCAACTTTTTACCGAATTCCATTAAATTGATGTTTTAAATTTCCAAAGAATAATAAATACTGAAATTTCCACATAATATCCTTAACATTTCTACTTCATGTTTTGCTATATAATCGAAAAAGTTAATTATTTTTGTACTTGTAACCAAAAGAAGCGCGTGCAAAAGAGGGGAGGGGGGGTTTCAAGTGCCAGGCACAACACAAACCAGTAAGCCGCCGTTCAAGTAAACAAGCATACACACACACACACTCCCCAATATATACATAATTGCATTTACGCACCCACCTTCAAAAATCTCTCTCTCTCTCTCTCTGTTAGGAGGATGGCGACGTCGTTTGGAGCATCAAACACAGCAGCAATAAAGAAAGACCCAATTCTTGAATTACAAAGCTATGATGGGCTGAGGAAAAACATGAGCTTTTGCTCAAATTCACTTCTTTTATGCAAAAAAATTCAATTTTTACCTAACCCATCTGCCAGTAATTCTGCTTTCACCACCAGAGCTGTATCTACTGTATGTATAATCAAAACCCACCTTTCTTTTGTTTGCTTTTTTCCTTGATCATTTCATTTCTTTGCATGTATCTATATTTTTTTACAATTATTTAATAATTCATGTAAAAGTAAATTAATTTATAAGTTTTTATTCCGTAAAGTTATTTTGTATCATGTATACCTTATTTCTGTTGAGGTGATGTGAACTTTATTGTAGTCAAATTACAAATTTGGAAAAAAATTAAGTAGTAAAGATATAATAATAGTAATAAAAAAAAAACAGAACTTTGGGTTTAGGATTGTTTTTGGATGTTTCAATGTGCTTTTTTGCTGTATAATTGTTCCTTTATTTTGGAATTTTTAAACTTGGTTTTTGAATGTGCTATAATACTTATGGAGTTCCCTTGTTCTTATCTTGCTGCATGATTAGTTACTTTGTGATACACATTATTGCAAGGATCGGGGAAATGGTTAAATTAACATGTTTGAGCATCATATGCAAGAAAATTCGTTGCTTAATGGTTCTGGTGTAGTACAGAGTTTATGTGTAAAAGTCTCAGCTTTTGCTGTTTAAGCAATGCAACACGTGAAAGCAGAATAGTAACCTTGTAAGGGATGAAAATGCTCAAGGTGTTATGGGAATTTGTGAAACCTTGCATGTTCAAAATCCTGCCGTGCATGGATTTTAACTTAAGGCTTTGTGGAGGTGTATCTTAGTTTTTACTTTTAACTAATATATGCTTGCTCATGAGATTCATTTATGTTGAGGAAACAAAAAATCATTTATAACCTGTCATAAATAGCTAGAGGATCTTATTGTCTGATTAAGTGGACGGGATATCATGTCCATTTACTCACGATGATGATCCTTATATGTAAGTAAGACTTTGTTTGAAAATATTCCTGAAAATGGTTGATATATATATATCGACATAACTTTTCACACGAGAACTAATCTTTATCAATATGAATGAAATTCAGTAGCTTCCCACAGCAGAAGTTGAATGAAAAGAGAATCGTACATAGTTGTTTTGTGGTTTTTAGCATGTCAATATATCTGTTTTAGCCACTTGAAGCTGAAAGAATGTTTTTGCATGTCTTTATTGTTCTCCTTAAATTTCAACTGTCATTGCGAGGTCTTGAAGGATGTTAAATCTAACTGAAACAGACTGTCATTAGCCCTGAATTTTTTGGGGTCAATTTATGTGATTTTTGGAGATGCTACACCTTCAGTTTTTTCCTTCTGCTATGCTTACATAGCTACTATTATGTTTTCTTTCACCGTGGGATCTAAGAGATGTGAAAAAATTTCCGTGGATATTTGACATTGGCTATCAGTTTATCTACTTTTTCTTGAGTATTTTTTTTTTAAAATCATTTGCAGCCAGTTAAGCCAGATACGTCAGCTCAACCTAAGAGGAGCAAGGTTGAAATTTTCAAAGAACAAAGCAACTTCATAAGATATCCTCTTAATGAGGAGTTGTTAACGGATGCCCCCAATATAAATGAGCCTGCAACTCAATTAATAAAGTTCCATGGAAGCTATCAACAGACTAACCGAGAGGAGCGTGGTTCCAAGTCTTACTCATTTATGCTTCGAACTAAAAATCCTTGTGGGAAGGTTTCTAACAAACTATACTTAGCCATGGATGATCTTGCAGATGAGTTTGGAATAGGCACACTTCGTTTGACAACAAGACAAACATTTCAGCTCCATGGTGTTTTGAAGAAGGATCTCAAGACAGTAATGAGCACCATCATCCGAAATATGGGCTCAACGCTTGGAGCATGTGGCGATCTCAACAGGAATGTTCTTGCTCCTGCTGCCCCAATTGTCAGAAAAGATTACCTTTTTGCGCAACAAACTGCAGAGAATATTGCTGCTTTGTTAACTCCACAGTCTGGTTTTTATTATGATATGTGGGTGGATGGGGAGAGAATTATGTCAGCTGAACCTCCTGAAGTTACACAAGCTCGCAATGATAATTCCCATGGAACAAACTTCACCGATTCTCCGGAGCCTATATATGGAACACAGTTCTTACCAAGGAAATTTAAAGTTGCAGTTACCGTCCCAACAGATAATTCGGTAGATTTATTAACCAATGATGTTGGTGTTGTCGTTGTTTCTGATGAAAATGGAGAGCCTCAGGGCTTTAACATATATGTAAGTCAATATATTCTTCGTAATCAACCATCTCTATTTTTTTGGAATGTTTTCTGAGTTCTATAATTTCTTGTGCAGGTTGGTGGTGGTATGGGAAGAACGCATAGGAATGAATCCACTTTTGCTCGTCTTGCAGAGCCATTGGGTTATGTTCCAAAAGAGGATATATTGTCTGCAGTGAAAGCTATTGTTGTTACGCAACGAGAAAATGGAAGAAGAGATGACCGCAAGTATAGTAGAATGAAATATCTAATCAGTTCATGGGGAATTGAGAAGTTCAAATCTGTTTTTGAGCAGTACCATGGAAAGACAATTGAACCCTGCCGTGAGTTACCTGAGTGGGAATTCAAAAGTTACTTAGGATGGCACAAGCAGGTGGGTTATTCTAGAATTATATGTGATAATATATCATTTTTGTCTAGATGGACTAGACTTGTGATGCCCATTGGTGGGTGCTTTGCTCGGAAGCTTTTTCATGGCCTTTTCGTTTCCTTTCTCTGTTTGTTTTACTGATTTTTTTTATTTTCATTGGCAGGGTGATGGCGGTTTCTTTTGTGGCCTTCATGTTGATAGTGGTCGTATCAAGGGAGCAATGAAGAAGACACTAAGGGAAATAATTGAGAAGTACCACTTGAACGTGCGTATCACGCCGAACCAGAACATCATTTTATGCGATATTCGTCAGGCATGGAAGCCCCCGATCACCACGGCTCTTGCACAATGTGGTTTACTGGTAAGACAAGCATCCATATAAAACTTGACTAAATGAATTCCAGAAATTCACAAATCAAATGTTACAGTATATGATTGGTTGCATCATGTGCTTCAACACTTTGTTACCCGGATGCCTGCACCGTGTTATATTGTTTTTTTATTCCTGTAACTTCTGTATGATATATGATTTGCATTCTGTCAAACTATCTGTATATACCAATTTTACTTATTATCTGTTTTGAAAGTTAAGAATGACTTGGACGAAATTCTGCTATTCTTATGTCAGAGGTGGTTATATCATAAAAGTAATATATACCTGATGAACCTGTATATCTACCCTCATTTCAATTGTTACTTATACTGAATAGTTCAACATGCAGTCCTGCAAACATGGAGAATATAGCTAATCCTAATTGTTGATATTCAGGATATGCATAGTAATTAGCAAAAGCAAGAATATATTATATTTTCATTCTTTATATTTGTAATAATTTATTCAGTTATTCTTGTCAAAACATTATGCAGTATGTAAAATTTATCTGGTGCACTTTACATTACCTATATATGTGCTTATATGTTGCACTGTTGTGCTATTATCTGTAATAATCTTTTGTGTCGTTTGTTATATAATTCAAGATTTTCACTCGCATACTGCTTTAAATGTGGCTTCATTTGCTGCACATTATCTGTAAGGAGTCATGTGTATATCATTACTGAACTTCACATTTAGTCTAGAACACTGTTAACTTCACAACTAATCGTGAACACTGTTTAGCTCAATAGTTGGTGTATATATATAGTCTATGATGATGAGTAAAAAATGTTAATGACTTGTAGTTTGTTCATGTTTTGACCAATAATATTACTTGCAGCATCCTAGATATGTGGATCCCCTAAACGTAACAGCAATGGCATGCCCAGCTATGCCACTTTGCCCTCTGGCAATAACTGAAGCTGAGCGTGGGATACCAGACATTCTCAAGCGGGTTCGAGCAGTATTTGAGAAGGTACTTTCGTGCAGCTAAGATATTATAAGTCCTGAGATTCTAAGATGAGCGAGAATGTAAGTCTAGTGAGTCTGGTATCATTATGCTTTTATAGTTATATTTATGGAATGACATTTGCGACTCCAGGTTGGTCTCAAGTATAGTGAGTCTGTTGTAATAAGAATAACTGGCTGCCCTAATGGTTGTGCTCGTCCCTACATGGCTGAACTCGGATTAGTTGGAGATGGTCCTAATAGCTATCAGGTATTACAAACATTGGCCTTGTTAAAGCTTTATTACTATATCACCACCTTCTAGGGCTGAATGGTTCTACAGCTGTCCCTTTCTCTTGTAAGAAATTTTTTAACGTAATATGAAAGATCTCACTCCATATCTTGTGTTGAATCAGATCTGGCTTGGAGGGACACCAAATCAGACGTCATTAGCAAGAACATTCATGAACAAAGTTAAACTTCATGACCTTGAAAAAGTATTTGAACCATTGTTTTATTACTGGAGAACGAGGAGGCAGTCTAAAGAATCATTTGGCGACTTTTCTAATAGACTGGTAAGAACCCAAGTTATTAAGACCACAACTTCTTTCTTATTGTTTGTGGAAGTCGCATTTCTCTGATTTTCTACTATCACACACTGGTGTTGATGGTTGAGAAATAAAAGGATCTTTTCTGATTTCAAGTCTCTGAATAACCGGCTTCTCAGAATTTTAACATCTAAATCATTGTTCCTAATACTGATGCCAGAAGGAGTACTTACAAAATTCATGTTGTTGGTTCAGGGGTTTGAGAAGCTACAAGAATTGGTTGACAAATGGGAAGGTCCACCTCAGTCTTTATCTCGATATAATTTAAAGTTTTTTGCTGACAAGGAGACATACAAGGCTGTGGATGAACTTGCGAAAATCCAAGATAAGAATGCTCATCAATTAGCTATGGAAATTATTCGCAATCACGTTTCTTCCCAACAAAATGGCCAAAGTGTGTGAGCCATGGACAATTTTGCTCGTTACATTTTTGATGTTGTCCTTGTTGCTTACCTCCATCTGCTGTTACTTTTCGGTAACAACCGAAACGAAAGCATCTCTTAGCTGTCCATGGACGCCTGTAATCTTTGAGTTACCATCGACTTTGGCCTTTTACAAGGTTGTTTTTTATTTGTTCTGCTTGGAATTTTATTCTGAAACTTAGGTTTTTTAATATTCTGAATGTTTCTGCAGTATTATTCCTTAACATATTGTATTTCCATTTAAATTATGAAGTAGATTAATTTCGTATCAGTTGTTAAATTATGCTGTGAATCTAACTAAAAAACATATATTTTTTCTTTGTTGGAGAGTAGTGCATTAAAGTTGCTAAAAAACAAGAGTTTTTGTGGGTTGATAATGAAAAATGAGTTTGGTGGTTTTTCTTTGGGAAAATTAATTCATTCGTTCTTGAATTATAGTCCGTTTATGATCTCGGTCCCTGTACTATAAAACCCAATTATTTGATACCTTAATTTTCAAAAAATTTGATTTGGGTCCTTCCGTCAGATTTTGATTAACGGAGGTTAGTCAACGCTGACGTGGAAACTCGAAACTTCACTGATTGAAGTGAAATTTTTTATGTGTTAATCTAGGAGTGATTACAAGAACACGGGTGGTGAAAGTTTTCGATTTCGAGTTCACTGACATAAAGAAATCTGCACTTTAATCTCAAGAACACGCGAAGAACTTAAAGAAATATGCAAATTTCTATATGTTAGTTAACTCGAAATCGAAAACTTTCACAACCCGTATTCTTGTTCCGTTAGTCAAAATCTAACGTAAGGACCTAAATCAAATTTTTTGAAAGTTAAGGTATCAAACAATTGGATTTTATAGTACAGGGACCTAGATCATAAACGGGCTATAGTTCAGGAATGAATGAATTATTTTCCCTTTTTCTTTTGCATTTTTGCTTATTGGTCACTTGATATTTGACAAGATTGTTCATTCCTAAGTGAACGCAAATTAATTGAGACAACAATTTCATTTCCATTAAGAACCAGGAAACGAGTATAATTAATTTTCATAATGAACCAGGAAACGAGTAATTATCCGAAATGAATATCAGATTATATGATACTCCCTCCATCTCTATGAGTTATTAACATTTCACTTTTGCACAAAATTTAAGAAACGAATAAACAATGTGTTAACTGGTGAGTGTTATAGTGAGTCCTTGATTTAAAAAAGGCAAAACAAAGATTGAGAAAGCTAATTACCGCCAAATTGAAAATTTTGGAAAGTTTAACTTTCCACCTTCAGCTAATTACAATCTTTCTATAAAGCGCCAACTTTACAAACATACATATATTTTCAGATTCACTTTACAACTTCACAACTTTAGTTTTCGTGGTTCCAATTTGGTAATCTTACACCTCTTTCTTAGTAAAATCCCATCTTCTTCCATATTTTCCCAGCCCGAACCCTTTCTTTCAGGAGTGTCTTCTACGGTCAAATTTGTGTGAACGGTCGAATTAGATGGAGTGATTGTTATTTCTTGTGAATCATCATCTGCTTATGGGGCTGAATCAAAGACACAACCCAAAATCTGTTGTGATTCCATAAAACTTGTTACAGTTTAGAGTTTATGGAAAGACAGGATAATTACGGATAAGAAATTGGGGAATGAGAGAGAGAGAAAGAGACACCCACTGACACGCGTTTTAATTTAATAAATTTAATTATTTGCATTGTGTACAACTGTAAAGTTGTCAAAAAAGTAATGAATTAAAATATTTATCACGACCTTCGCGTTATTAGCACGACGCTCTAACCAACTAAGCTAATGGGCCAGTTGGTCTTATGTTGTGCAATTGGTATCTATGCTATATTATAATAAGCGAAATGGGGTATAATTTATAGTTGGTTACCCCCTTATTTTTGGTTATCCCCTTATTTTTGGTTATCATTCACAACCGTTAGATCTTCAATTCAAATAGATCATGACCGTTAGATACAACAATACTAAAAGTTGAAAGTCTAAGGTTCGAATCTCGCCAACAACATTTTAATATAAAATTAATACTAGATTATATTATATAGAAAGGTTGAAGGTTCGATTCCCACAAACAGCATATTAATTTAGATTTAATACTAAACTAAAAATAATGTTTAAAATATTATATATACTAAATTATAAAAAAATTTAAAAAAAAATAAAAATAACCCATACCTATAAGCTAGTATATTATGAAACCTGAATAGCTGTCACATTTTTTTAGGTGTAAAACGTTACCAAGATTTGTTTACAACGAACAAAAATCATAACATTACACGTAACTATAAACTAGGGTCGTATAAATCGGCAATTAAAATTAATTGGTTGATGTATCGATTAGGAATTAATTAAATTTGAAATTAATTGTAATGATTAGTCTAAACAAAAATCAGATTATTTTAATATTTTAATAATATTTATTACAGTATATTTTTGAAAAAAAATATTCTTTATTGATAATAAAACATATGATTCAATAAACAATCATAGCGATATAAAAATCGAATGGTCAAATATTTTTTAAACATTGATCAGAAATTTTATAAAAGAAATAAACATAAGTAACATGCAAATAATTTCTTAACTCTATAGATAGTTCGACAATGAAGTATTGTAGTACAGTATGGATAAATACAAATTACAAATGCGTTCATTTGAACAATGTACTTCAATCATAAGCAGTAGAAATTCGGACCTCTCCAACTGAACATAAAACCATCAGTTTCAGCATACATACAAGTTGTATGATACAACTAAAAAGTATCAGTTGCGACAAATGCGAGCAGTTGGATTGGTAACACAAACTTGAGCGTACTTCTTTTTAGCCTCCGGAGTTCCCCGCTTTGGCTCATCAGCCAATGCAATGTTTGCCACCGAGCATGCTGCTGCAGCCGCAACAGCAAACATCACTTCCCTCCTAGCACTCTTGTTATTTCCTTCAATGTTCTCCTTGGTGACTTCTGAGGCCTTTGGCATGACAACATTGCTTCTACGGACAGCGATCATCGGCTGCTTCATGGAGGCAGCTACAATGACAGACGAGCCAGTCCCGAGGAATGAGGATGTCATTGCTACTGCAGCCATTTTCTTTCAGAGGGAAATGATATCTGTTCTCTTTTCGATGTTTGGAAGTTTACTGAGAAATGCACTGGGGAGGGATTTGCTTTGCACAAAAAAGATTTGTGATTATTTTGTTCACATACAAATTCATCCACACTTCCTTATCTTAATTAATGTGGTCTCAAATGAGTTGATGCCATCTGTCACTTATCTATGTATTTATCGGAGGCTCAGGAGAATTGGATACTATCTGTAGTCTGTGGGCATAAATGAACAATCGGATATTATTCTGTTTTTCTTTTATACTTGATAAAAATCTAGACAGGTCTCTTGGAGATTTTAACATTGTGATACACATACAAAAGTGTACAAGAAACTAGGAAAAAATTATTCAAAATATTAAAGCATGCTTTCTTAGTTTCTTGTATACTTTAAATTAAGTGTGATACAATTTACAGCATCCCCGGACTCCAATGTGTGGCTATTGTCTTGTAAAATCTAACTCGCAATCACAAGAAACTAAGAAAGCATGCTTTAATATTTTGAATAATTTTTTCCCAATGCCTAATTTTATATAGTCACATATATACCATGTCTCCATAAGAGAAGGCTTTTTGAAGTACTATTATTAAAAGAGCTTCAAATTCCAGGAAGTGAAAAGGCTACAATTGACATTCATAAATCCATAGAACATAACTAACACTTATCCAAGAGCAGCAAGCAACAAAATTCATAAGCTAACTTACATCCTTCAAACTACCAGAGACAGTGATCAGCATAATTATTTCCGCACGCTAGTCTTTTTAAACATCTCCGCTATGGAGGCTAATTCCTGTTTGTACTTTTCCTCACGTGCAAAAGAAGTACGCAGGCGGTTATGGGCTTCTTTTATGAAGGTAGTGACTCGTTCTAGGAAATCGTCTATTTCCGTCTTCAGAGCTTCATAATTAGTAGCCACATTGTACGAGGATCTTCTAGATTGGCGATATACATATTTATCATGTCTTTTTTGTGCCTCTTGGCCGCCATTATCTGCCATATTTCTATTAGATGATTTCTGTTTGCTTTCATTTTCGTTGATAGCATTGAGGCTCTTGCCTGACTTAATCACCAGCACATCCTTCATGATATCTAGTGACTGCCGCAAAAAGATTAGAAACGGAATATGGGAGTCCAGCATGGTACTGAGTTCTGTCAAATATCCCTCCAGTATCCTCCATGCTGCATCATAGTTGGCTATACGTTGTTCCTCTATGTCTGAGTTGTCCACTCTTTTCCGTTTAAATGACAGAGGAGTTTGCACTTTAGAGGAAAAATCCATTGTTCCTATTCCCATTACTAACTGTTAGATAAATATACATAATAAAATCACAAACATCAGTGAAATAGAACATGACTTATAATACCAACTCGGTGCAGTTCAAAATTCAAATACATTGCTGAGCAAGACTTTGAAAAATGAAAAGATATTGTGCAACCTGACAATTATGGGGCCCTAGTTAAATCAGTTTACAGGGCCCTAACGAATATATTTGTTGCACATATTATATATATATCCTAAGGTTTAAAAATTTGGGGTCTTTAAGTGTTGGGGCCTAGAGCAAGTCCAACAGACTAGCTATTCATGCTCTTTACTTGAAATTTAAGTAATTAGAGTAAAATAAGTACTCCAACAATCTCCTACCGGTCCTTAAATCACTAATAGCATCCTTTCACTACTTATTTTTAAGTATCATCCTCCTCTTTTTAAGGATCACTAAACTAATATTTTATAACAAACTAAAGAGACCACTATCTCTTTCTCGGTCTTGTACATTGTACTTTTATTGATAAGATTAATATTTAATAATAAAATATTAAATAAGGAATACGTATAAAGAGTGTTGTTTTAGACAAAAATACTTATGTCATAAGTTACTAAGAGCATCTCCAAGAATCTCTTAAATCACTCCTAAATATATGTCAGGAATAGAGTAGTAATGTCAGGAGGGTTAAGTAGTATAATAATAGTGTGTTCTGTGTTGTGTTCTATTAATAAGGGTACTTCAGTCATTTCAGTCTTGTATTGGTTAATTCTGTGTGTGCTGCTATAAATACTGATGTATGTTCTCATTTTCCAGTTATGATATATGAAAATTGGCTTTGCCTCCAAAATCTCTTTCTCTCTCTATAACAAACTCTCCCTTTCTCTCTCTAGGTTTCTTATTCTTTTCTCATCTCAACTCTGATCTGATCTCTCATCTCTTTCTTCTGATTTCTCATCTGATTCTGTTGTAATCTCTGTTATTCTACTTAATCTAGCTGTTACTTTACATTCCTAAACAGAAAATACCAAAAATATACCTAAAAATCACTATAAACAGACCTGTTCCTGACAAATTGGTATCAAAGCTGTTATTTGATCCAAATCACTGGTTCTACTGTGTTGAGATGATGAAAACGAATCAGGCGGTTGTGGAAACTCAGTAATCGCAGTCCTAAGTCTCTACCTTTACTCAAATCAGTACAGGTACTCTGTTCCTTACTGTTCTTCACAGATCTGAGATTGTGATTCTGTGTATCTTAAGCAAGAAACTGTTGACTTTAGTTCGTTTCAGTAGATAATTGTTGATTACTGCATTCCTTATCAGAAAATTACAAAAATAATAGTGTAAGTTGTTGTTTTCTGGTTGAATCAGTGAGTAAGTTGAGAATCAGTAAGGAAACTGAAATCTCAGTGAGAATTGATATTGTAGGACTGTGGATTGATATTATAAGTTGAAGAATCATATTGTTGTACTGTCTTCTGTGAATTGTGATGCACTGTGGAGTTGTTAAGGTTGAGAAGTGGAATAGGCAGTAATAAGGTGATAGTGCAGTATAGGTGTTTGATAAATCGACTCTGAGACAACTGACTGTGTGATTTGTATGATGGAGTTAAGAGAAGAAATAGAATCTAGTGCACCTATGCCAGAAGTGTATCAGAAGTTTATGTGTTACCATGAGACAGTCAATAAGAGATTTCAGGAGATAGAAAAATTGTTAGGATTGGCTGTTCAACAGTTGGAAAAGTTGAAAGAAAGGAAACTAAAGAAGAAGAAGTTCAAGTCTGATAGTCCTGTGGCAAAAGCAAATTCAAGTCTGATAGTCCTGTGGCAAAAGCAAAGACAGATTACCAGGATGAGACAGTACCTGGACCCTTGTACCATGTTAAACTCAGTTTTCCTAAGTTTGTAGAAGGATCAGGAGTGTCAGAATGGATACAAGATTGTGAACAGTATTATGAAGTGTTTAAAGTAGGAGAGAACAAATAAGTAGCAATAGCTGGAATGCATTTACAAGGTACTGCAAGGAAGTGGTTTCAGGTTTATACAGTGGAGAACCATAGTTTAAGGTGGCCAGAATTTTGTAAGAAGTTTGGAGCAAGGTTTGGGGTCTTGGAACAGGAGCTTTTGTATGATAATTTCAAGCAGCTTCAACAGACAGCTTCAGTGGAATTGTACTTTGCTCAATTTGAAAAGTATCAAGAACAATTAAAAGATAGGATGCCTGAATTAACAGAGGCATACTTTGTTGAAAGTTTTGTTGGTGGATTAAAAGGGAAGACAAAGGAGACTCTGAGATTGTTAGCTCCTTCATCTATGGAACAAGCATATATACAAGCTAAGCAATGTGAGAATTCTGAACAGCCTGATAAAAAGTCAACAAAGGTCAAGCTCACATGAGCAATGCTCCTGATAGCAAGATTGAGTTAACTAGCAAAGCTGGGAAGTTATCTTGTATGCAAAAGATAACAGCTGTAGATCTTAAAACACCTGAAGTTATAAAGTTAACTCCACAACAGTTAGATAGCAGAATCGAAGAAGGATTTTGTTTCTATTGCAAGGAGAAAGAAGGAATTAATCATCACAGTTCCCAACCTTGTCAGTTTTTGATGAAAAGTGATGAAAGAGGGAACCTTTGTCAGTTTATGATGAAAAGTGATGAAAGTTTGTCTGAAGTTGAGATGGATAGTGTGGATGGAGAATTGGAATTCACTGAACAATCTGATTCACCAGTCATGGATTGGAGGTCTCAGTACATGCCATTGAGGGGTTTCATAATAATAAGACTATCACACTTACTGGAAGAAGAGGCAGGCAGCAATTCTCAATTTTGATAGATGGGGGAAGTACTCACAGTTTCTTAGATGAGAACACTAGATGAGAACACTGCCAGTAAATTGAGATGTGAGATGGTCAAAACAGGGCCAATGAAGGTACAAGTTGCTAATGGAAACCATCTGGTAAGTCAGTTTGAGTGCCCTGATTTCTTGGAAAGTGGGAGATTCTAAATTCCAAACTTCAGTTCGAACTTTACCAACGGAAGGTTATGATTTGGTATTGGAAGTTGATTGGTTGGGATCTCTTGGAAAGGTTACTTTTGATTACAAGAGGCTTACTCTGCAATTTCAGTATAAGGGTCAATCAGTGGTCTTACAAGGAAATTCTCAATCTCTCAAACCAAGAATTCAACAAATGACTGCAAAAGTTTTTGTTAGAAGCTGTCAGAGACAGGGTAATGGGTTTCTTTATTTGATTAATGAAGTTTGTCAACCACCTGGATCTCTTAACTCATTACAGGAGCAGAATACTGCAGAAGGAATAGAGAAACCAGAGCAACTTCAAGCATTGCTGCATGAATATGAGGACATCTTTAAGCCACCAACAGGTTTGCCTCCTCATAGAAAGATTGAGCATAGTATAGACTTAAAAGAAGGAGCCCAACCATTTTCTATTAGGCCTTATAGGAACTCCTATGATCAGAAAAATGAGATTGAGAAGTTAGTAACAGAGATGTTAGATTCTGGAATTATCAGACCAAGTTGTTCTCCTTTTGCTTCTTCAATTCTATTGGTGAAGAAAAAAGATGGAACTTGGAGGTTTTGCATTGACTATAGGAAATTGAATTCTTTAACCATTAAGAATAAATTTCCTATACCTCTCATTGATGATTTACTAGATGAGTTATATGGAGCTAAGTTCTTCACTAAACTAGACCTTAGGGCTGGGTATCATCAAGTAAGAATGAAAAGCAGAGATATAGACAAAAACTGCTTTTAGGACATATTTGGGACACTATGAATTTACAGTGATGCCATTTGGGCTCACTAATGCTCCTGCCACATTTCAGAATCTTATGAACCAGGTTTTTGAGCCTTATTTGAGAAAATTTACTTTGGTTTTCTTTGATGACATCTTGGTATACTCTAAAACTGCTGTGGAACATTTTCAACACTTAAGAAAGGTTTTTGAAGTGACGAGACAACATCAGCTGTATGCAAAACAGTCTAAATGTGACTTCATGAAGGATCAAGTAGCTTATCTTGGTCATGTAATTACTCAAGAAGGAGTTGTAGTGGACAGAAGTAAAGTGACAGATATGTTGGCTTGGCCTGTACCTCAGAATATTAAGGCCTTGAGAGGATTCTTGGGTTTGAGTGGATATTATAGGAAATTTGTTAAGGATTATGGCACCATTGCCAAACCCTTAACTAATTTGTTGCAGAAAGACAACTTTAACTGGACTGAAGAAGCAACTAAAGCCTTCAATGAGATTAAGACAGCTATGGCTAGTACACCTATCCTAAAATTACCAGATTATTCTCAAGAGTTTACAGTTGAGACAGATGCTTCAAACTCAGGGATTGGAGCTGCTTTAACTCAAGGGTGTCATCCTCTGGCTTACTTTAGTAAGGCTTTAGGACCTAGGGGACAGGCAATGTCTACCTATGAGAAGGAATTGATGGCAGTAGTTTCAGCTGTTAAGAAATGGGCTTCTTACTAATGGACAAGCATTTCTATATCAAGACTGATCACTGGGCTTTGAAGTACTTGACTGAGCAAAAGGTTAGCAACTTGTTGCAGCAGAAATGGATAAGTAAGCTGCTGGGATTTCACTATACTATTGTATACAGAAAGGGGGCTGAGAATAAGGTGGCAGATGCTTTAAGCAGGATGCATGAAGATCCACAACCTCTACACCAGCAATCTGAGGACTCGGCTTTCTACACCCATCAGGACATGGATGCTCTTAAGGGGGAAGGGATGTCAGGAATAGAGTAGTAATGTCAGGAGGGTTAAGTAGTATAATAATAGTGTGTTCTGTGTTGTGTTCTATTAATAAGGGTACTTCAGTCATTTCAGTCTTGTATTGGTTAATTCTGTGTGTGCTGCTATAAATACTGATGTATGTTCTCATTTTCCAGTTATGATATATGAAAATTGGCTTTGCCTCCAAAATCTCTTTCTCTCTCTATAACAAACTCTCCCTTTCTCTCTCTAGGGTTTCTTATTCTTTTCTCATCTCAACTCTGATTCTGATCTGATCTCTCATCTCTTTCTTTTGATTTGTCATCTAATTTTGTTCTAATCTCTGTTATTCTACTTAATCTAGCTGTTACTTTACATTCTTAAACAGAAAATACCAAAAATATACCTAAAAATCACTATAAACAGACCTGTTCTTGACAATATATTATAAAATAATAGCTCTTAGTGATTTAATGTGGATTCATCTCCAACAATGCTTCATATATTCACTCCTTATTTTGTTTTATATTATTAAACATAAGCCACATCCATAAAAGTACAAAAGGAGGAGGATAAAGAGAGAATGTTGATTTAAAAAATTATAATATAATATTAGTTAAGAGTTGCTAGTAGCTCTTAAAATTGGGATTGGTTGCAGATCTACCATCATCTGAGGAGAGAGAAGAGAATTTTAGTGATTTTAAGAGCCACTAGGAGTCTCTTGGAGCAAAAAATACCATCTCTTTCCTCAAATCTCAAGTTAAGAGCCAATTTAAGAGATGCTGTAAGAGCAACACCAACAAGCTCTTAAATGGGCTCCTAAGTCATTTTTTAGAGTGTTTAAGCTTCAAATGATCTCCAACAGGCTCCTAAACCTTCCTCATAACTTTAGGAGCTCTATTTGTTTCCTCACTGTTGAGGAGGACATACTCTCTCCTAAATCATTTCAAAACCATTTTTTATTACTTCCCTCTTCCCGATAAGCTCATCATACATGATATTGGTTAGATGGTTGTATAATTAAATAGTATAATATAGATAGAGATTGGGTTTGCAGAGGATTGTTGGAGTGAATGTGCAAATATACCTCTTAAATAGTTGAGAGTTAATTAAATTATATTATTTTTAGAGAAAAAGTAAAGAGATTGTTGGAGTTGCTCTAAGAGCCAATGTTTTACATTCTATTTAAGGATTGAGTTAGGAGACTATTGGACTTGCTCTAGGCGCCGGTCTTGTTCGGACGGCCCCTGCATGCTGAATACTTGAATACTTACAATTTACAATTATGCGTTGTATTACAGGTTCTACAAAAGCACAGGTTCTACAAAAGCACAGAGCATCACTACACTAATAAAGTTAATAGCATAAACAAATGGTAAAATTTATATAAAGGTAAATAAAGTTCAAATTAGTGTTGGGATTTTTAATCTAAACTTTATTAAGTGTTTTATTATTACTTAGTTTATTGAGTATTTGTTTTAGATCAGCTTGTACGTGTGACTAGGTCATGCACTTAGTGGAGCATAAGTCGGGGTCTCAGGAATAAACAGAAGTGGAGAAAAACTAGGAGTGGTTGCTATTTTGTAGGCATAGTTGTTTATGTACGTTGCAGTCTTTATATAACTTTGTATTCAGTTTTATTAGAGTGGTAGAACAAGAAGACAATACAATGTAGCATCTCGTGTATTGACAGTAGGAAATAAATACAAGCTTGTGTTCTAGTAATGTTATTGTTTTAGTTATCTTTTGTCTTTGATTTTCAACACTTGGTATCAAAGCGAGGTTCGTTTTTCAGCAGGACAGAGGTGACAGAGAGGGCGCAAAATGAAGGATGTCATCTCGGTTAATTGTAGAGCTGGTATACAACAATTGATAGGTAAAGTTGCAGGTGTGGGAGCTTGAAGAAACAGGTTCCAAGTTATCAAGATTTGGCATGCGAAAGAAAGTGGCAGAGTCTAAAGATTTCGTGGAGAGTTTGTTTTGAAAAGATGTCCATGCAGGGATGAAGCCGGAGGCTGGGAAGAAGTCCCAAGAGAAGCCTCAACAGAGGAGCAGATTTTGTAAACGTCTGAGTGCAGCTTGTGAAGAAAAGCCATACGGGCTTATGAAAGTAAAGCCATACGGGCTTGTGAAGCCGAGCCAAACGGGCTCAGTTGAAAGCCATACGGGCTTGTGAAGACGAGCCAAACGGGCTCAGTTAATAGCCATACGGGCTGATGAAGAAATTGCCAAATGGGCAAATAGCTTGCCAAACGGACTGAAAGCCACACGGGTTCATGAAATTTGCAGAAAGCCAAATGGGCTGATGGAGAAGTTTAGATTAAGGGGGTGATTGTTGGGATTTTTAATCTAAACTTTATTAAGTGTTTTATTATTACTTAGTTTATTGAGTATTTGTTTTAGATCAGCTTGTACGTGTGACTAGGTCATGCACTTAGTGGAGCATAAGTCGGGGTCTCAGGAATAAACAGAAGTGGAGAAAAACTAGGAGTGGTTGCTATTTTGTAGGCATAGTTGTTTATGTACGTTGCAGTCTTTATATAACTTTGTATTCAGTTTTATTAGAGTGGTAGAACAAGAAGACAATACAATGTAGCATCTCGTGTATTGACAGTAGGAAATAAATACAAGCTTGTGTTCTAGTAATGTTATTGTTTTAGTTATCTTTTGTCTTTGATTTTCAACAATTAGGCAGGGAATAGAAAATAGCGAAGTGATAATGTTCTTTCGCTCCTCCTAACCATGACCTTTGGACTTTAATCATGATCGTTCGAATCCTCATTCCCATCCCTAAATACTAAAATCTAATATAGTAATCCCTAACATTGTAGTCTAGCAATATGCCGATACCCCTCACTCATGGTAACAAAGAGGTCCAGGTTTTAAGTCTCAGTATAAACAAATGTAACACATTAAAATAATCATTAGCTGCAAAAACCAAACTAAACAATGTACAAAACCCCAGGTCCAATCTTCATTGAGGAATTCATTCAAACACATGACGTACAACACTATAGAACAATTTTCAAACTGAAGAATGACCCAACATCAATTCATACATCCTCTTAGCTCATTCCCAACTTTTTTTTTTTTTTGAAAAGTCCAGCCACATGCTCAGACAACAATTACTACACATACAATTGTAACAAAAGAAAAAGATGAGGAAAATAAAAAGAGCAAAGTACTATGGTGGTACCTTATGGGGCGATCAGACGGTGACTGAGAGATGGTGGCGACTTTAAGCTTTACAGATTGCACAGCGATGGCAACTCAGTAATTTTCGGGGAAGTCAAAAAGGCAAGTCAGAGGCTGTGAATAATGTTGGAGGATTTACCCCCAAACTCATCTTTAAAATTTTGGACTATCAATCAATTTACGCTTAATATAATTGCTGTAAAGATTTTTAAGATCATCCTTTGAGAAGAGAAAAGGTTTAAGATGTACATTGAGAATTGTTAAGGATATATCTTTTACAGATTCAAGTCATGGATTCAGTGATCGTTCAATTTCGAGAATTGATACTGATTTTTAAGTTACAAGTACTTAATTGTCAAAAAAAAAAAAAAAATCCGCAATATCAATGTCATATTGTCTGACAAAAAAGTAATTCTTAAATAAAAAGCTGCTTAATATTCAATTAACTTTTTCGGAAAAATTGTGTGAAAAACGTTAATTGAGTAAAATTTTTAGATAATATTTTTCATCAATATATTGAAAATGAAAATACAGTTAAGTTTCAAAAATCAAATCTTGAAAACATGTAAATTTATATTAAAAAAAATAATGAACATGTACTATGAGAAAATTTATTTTCAAAAAAAATATCTATCTATACTATTTATTTATACTATCCATACTATCTATACTATATTATAAAGGACCAAACATTGAAAGTTTTGGTACGGTACTTACCTTATTCAATTGTTTTAATTTATTACCCTTAATTATTTTACTTAATTATGAAAAACAAAACATAATCTTTTCTCAAAATATATCACGCAAGTTTTTCCAACACTTCTCCTAAATATAATTAATAACTAACCAATTATCTTTTTCTCAAAATATATCACGCAACTCTTTCCAACACTTCTCCTAAATATAATTAATAACTAACCAATTATCTTTTCAGCTATTACCTTTTCTAATTTTTCTAACTAAAATCTCTTATTTCCAAAAATATGGACATTCTAATGAAATAAATTAATAATATTATAATTACTAATAACTAGGTGATTACCTTTTTCAATAAAAAGGTAATATATTTTATATATTTTCTAACTAAAATATCTCATTTTCTCCTAAATAATAACTAACCAATTACCTTTTTCAGCAATTATCTTTTCTAACTTTTCTAACTAAAATCTTCTTTTCAAAAATATGATCATTCTAATTAATTAATTAATGAAATAAATTAATAATATTAAATCTATACTATATTTTAAAATACGAAACACTGAAAGTTTTGGTACGGTACGGTACGGTACGGTACGATACTTACCTTATTCAATTGTTTTAATTTATTAACCTTAATTATTTTACTTAATTTTGAAAAACAAAACACAATCTTTTCTCAAAATATATCACGCAGCTCTTCCCAACACTTCTCCTAAATATAATTAATAACTAACCAATTATCTTTTCAACTATTACATTTTCTAATTTTTCTAACTAAAATATCTTCTTTCCAAAAATATGGACGTTCTAATGAAATAAATTAATAATATTATAGTTACTAATAACTAGGTGATTACCTTTTTCAACAAAAAGGTAATATATTTTATATATTTTTTTACTAAAATATCTCATTTTCTCCTAAATAATAACTAACCAATTACCTTTTTCAGCTATTATCTTTTCTAACTAAAATCTTCTTTCTAAAAATATGGTTCGTCCTAATTAATGAAATAAATTAATAATATTAAAATTACTAATATCTAACTGATTATCTTTATAAGCTAAAATGTAAAATCTTTTCTATATTTTTCAACTAAAATATCTCATTTTCAAACTTGAATTTTATACTTAATTATCCTTAGTTAAATATTTATTATAGGTAAAAACATGTAGTTCTATTTTATAAAATAAAATAATGATATTATAGTTCCTAATAACTAACCAATTACCTTTTTCAGCTAAAACGCATTATCTTTTCTAATTTTTCTGACTAGAACCTCTCATTTTCAAAAATATCACGGATCATTTTATTTAATGAAATAAACTAATAAAATCAAAATTACAAACAACCAATTACCTTTTTCAACTAAAAGTAATATTTTTTCTATATTTTCTAACTAAAATATCTCATTTTCAAGAGATAATGACCAAAATGCCTCAAAATGAGGTACCCATTACCGAAAATGCCTGTTTTCAAATGTTTGGCCCGCACTACCCACGGGATACGCCTTTGTCATTAGCGTATCCCACAGAACTATAGCAACTCGACGGGCGGCGATGACAACACGACGGGTGGCGATGACATTGATTTGGGGGTTTTAAATCAGGAACACAAAATGGTATGAAATTTATATAGACGTGTAGCTAACGAAGAGGCGATTCTAATGGTATGTAAAAGATGCCTGAATTAGTACGGGAGGGAGGTGAACGGAGACACTGAAAAGGCATGGCCGGAATCGCATTTTTTATTGAAAGTCCTGAGATCTCGACTTCCGGCAAAGCATATAGAATAAAATTGGCATACGAGTGTAGAGGAGAGGAAGATGAGTTGATTGATGTGTAGAATGTGAACGGAAAATGATAGGAAAGTGGAGAACGAACAAAAATATAGAAGTCGCCGGGGAGAGCTCGTGTGTCGCTGCTCTGCAAATGAAGAAGACAGTGGATACGCCACTTGCAAATGCGTATCCTGAGATGCGCATTTTCAAGAGGCGTATCTCGAGCTATAGTACAAGCTGATACTCTTGTGCTAATATCGTATCTCCATGTTACACCGTTACCAGTAGCGTGTCATCATAACACTCCATTGCCAGTAGCGTGTCTCCATGATGCTCCATCACCAGTAGCGTGTCCCGTGGGTATTTAGGGCCGTCCGAATTGGCGGCGAGTATTTTGGTTACACCCATTTACTTTTTGGGTAGATAGGGCCTTCACCCCATTTTCAAACTTTCTTTTCTTACTTAATTATCCTTACTTAAATCTATACTATTATGTAAAAAATGAAACGTTAATTAGTTTTGGTACCTGTTGTTTAGTACTTCGTGAATTTACTTTTTTACCATTTATTATAAATAAAAATATATACGATATCTATAATATTAAAACACCTAAAATAAATAAAAACATAATATATTTAATGGTAATTAGTCGATTGTCTTTTTTACATTACTTTTTATAAAAACCTAAAAACATCAATCTATTATATCTTCCTATCATTAATATTTCATTTCAAATTAAAATGCGTTACCTCGATTTAAAACTAATATTATCACACCATAATTTTCCATTATTAATATAAAAAATTGAAAATCCATATACGTTATTTATAATAAGGAAACATTAGTATAATTCGTAAACTTGAGTATATTAAATTATATTAAATTAAAATTTAAAAATTATTAAAAATAATTATTATATAAAAATATAATTGTAATATTAAATAAATTTATAATATAACAAAAGAAACACCATATCAATAAATTTTATTTATAACATAATAAATTTTAATATAATTTTATAAATTTATATCTTCCATTCAAAAATATTTTTTTCTAATTTAAACACGTTAACTTTTAATTTAAAACATAATCTTGCAATAATTAATATATACCCAAAAATATTACACCATATCTTCTAATCAATAACAAAATATAACAGCAATCTGTATACTACGAATAATGATCGTTAGATTTTCAGTAAAAAATTAGAACCGTTAGATCTAATGATTAGATATATATTATATGATTAAATTAATTTACTAAAATTTCAAGGTTCAAATTTCATCAACGACATATTTATTTTAAAATTTTATAATATAAGTTTTAAACCATGCATATCATTAATTAAGTTTATATTAAATAATTTAAATTTAATTAAAATAAAATATTGTAAATAATGATTATATAAAAATATAATTGTAACATAAAATAAAATTTATTACATATCAAAAAAATTCGTGCATTGCACGGGTTATAAGCTAGTAATATTAAAACATTGAAATTTTGTCGGTTTATTTTTCGGTACAGTTATCTTAATTATTAAAATTAAATAATAATATTATTGTTACCAGTAACAAATTAATTTCATTTTTTATGTAAAACATGTTACATATTTTTTAATAACTAATAAATTTTATTTTTAGTAATTTTATCTAACTAAAATTTCACCTTTTTTAAAAAACATTACCGGTAATTCTATCTAATAAAATCAAATAATAATCTTATAATTACTAATACCTAGAAAATAATCATTCGCAGCTGAAACATGTTACTTTTTCTATTTTCTTTAACTAAAACTTCTTTTGTTCCAATAATATCACGTGCATTTCTATTTTATCAAAATAAAATAATAATATTATAATTACTAATAATTAGTCGATTATCTTTTTTAACTATCATGGGTAACATGCATATAAAAATATTATCAAATCATACTATTTAAAAATTCAGTCCTACAAAATTCAAGTTTATAAATATTTAATTCAAATTAAAAAAATTATATAATATTTGAAAGCCCGTGCATGATACAGGTTTTAAGCTAGTACTATTATATTAAAGCCGAAATATTGAAAGTTTTGATTTACTGGTTTTTGGTTTTCAATACGGTCATCCTAATTATTAAAATAAATAATAAAATAATATAATTAAGGGTAATTAACCGATTGACTTTTTAACGTTTACTTTTAATTAAAAAAATTATCTTTTAAAAACATCAATTGTAGTCTAGCAATCTAGTAGTTTCCTTATCTAGTATTGTGGTTTGGAAGCTCGATGCTACCTACTCATTGCAGTTATGTTTAGTTATTTGGTCTTCGTTTAGGTCTTTTGAAGGAATGGGATATAGCAGGTCCTCTGTATGATTTCTAATTTCGAATTAATATATTTCATATTTGAAAAAAAAATATCAATTGTATCATATTGTCCAATCATTAATACTTTTTTATAATTAAAACAATTATCTTTTAATTTAAAATTATTCTTACAATAATTAATATATACCAAAAAATATCATACCATATCATAACAAGGTCCATCACCGAAAGATCCATAGATATTAATGGCCGATCTGCGCATATATAAGGTCCATCATCCGAAAGATGCATAGATGTTAAGTTTGGGGATGATCCATGGAATTTTGCACTGAGATCAAAGTCACCTCTTAAAGCATGTAAAGACACTTCATTCATTTAAGAACCATCAACTATTGTCTCTAACCGTGAAATGGTTGGACTAATTGTTGTTATCGCCAATACATTTCTCGAGTTTTTATCCTCACTTAGTGCATTAGAAATATTTATATCAAGTGATAGTGACTCCAAATCAGATGTCCTGGCTGATGGGAAAATTTGATAGAGAAATCCAGCTGAGAGGATGGTTCTAGCAATGGTATATTTTTTTATATCAAATCCATATTCTTTTGGGAGAATATGGAAGGCTTATAGTCAATGGTCCTTGACTTTGTGAAAGGTAGAGTTGTAAGGTTGACCAATCCTTTCTTATGTGGTGCTATTAAGGCACTATCTCCCTCACTATTAACAAAACTCTATTTATATGGTAAGATATTTGGTAACACTTTTGTATGGGAAGTGTTTGATTCTATGAGTGGGATCGGAATCATGGGATTTACATGATCATAGTCAACTCTTAAGGTCTCTGAGGATTTTATACAAGGTGAGTGGTACATATCCTTAGAATTAGATAGATCACTAAAATATCAAGTGATCGTTCTGAGTCAAAGTTTATAATAAGATATTACCTGTCTCGAAAGCATACTCAAGTGATCTTGTCATTCTAAGTGGGTGTTTTGCAATTTGGGTCTTTAATTTAACACGAGTTTTTTTGGCAAAATAAGCCAAAGCCCATTTATAGAAATTAAATGTAATAAGTTGAAGGTATGTCTAACGGTACTTTCAGCTTATTTGCAGGCCACTTGTTTTTCTCTCCCCATTACAGTAATACCTAGAAAATTACCGCCTTCAACAACCATCTCTTCATTCATACTGTTCTTCATTATTTCAATATTTATTTGGGTGAAGTATTTTGTATTTTAATATTTCTATTTTACATTCACGTATTAAATTTTTTGTATTAAAAATATTTTTTTTTTTAAAAAAATTAAGGATCTCAACTTATAAGTTATAATTTACCAAACACTTTCCCAACTTATAAGTAAAATTATCCAAACACCAAAATAACTTATAAGTTATAATTCACTTATCACTTATATGACACTTATCCATTTTAAGTTATAAGTTACTTGTTTTAAGATATCCCAAACGAGCCTTAAGATCAGTGTCGAAGTGCATAAGACTATTTGGTGTAGGGACAACTGCATTGAGTTATTGATTGATTTGAATGTATCGTACTAAGTAATTAATTCTCCATTTTTCTAATATAAAATCAAAACAAAAACATAGTATGAAAATATCAATATCTGTTAGTCACAGAGGCATGCCTGTATACATCTAATAACAAGCCTAATTGTTTGTAATGCTTTGCATTACCTACATGACCTCTTAATTGAGGGAACCTCTAGTTGTAGAGTTTCTACTTATTGTAGTACTTATAACAGGCATCAAATTCTACCTGTGTAACTGTAATTAAAGTCAGAGAATAATGCTTGAAAGAAGTTCCAAGGATCATGCCTCAAGCTTGAAGACCAAGACTGTCAAAATAAACACAGTTGGAATTTGGAGAATGAAGATTTGCCTAAGTACCAATTCAAGAAGTATGTTTGTTATATTCGAGAAGTCTAGCATTCGAGAAGTCAGGAATTCGATATCTCAAAAGACACTGTTCGATATTTCTGGAGATCAACTAATCAAAGCCTCATTCGAGAACTCAGAGATTCGACATGTCTAATACTCTATTCGAGAACTCAAGAAGTCAACAAGTCAAAGCATCATTTGAGTTCTCTAAGAGTCAACAAGTCAAAGCTACATTCGATATCTCAAGGACTAAAAAGCTATTCGATATCTGAGGGATTCGATAAGTGAAATGCTCTATTCGATATCTCAAGGATTCCTGGAGAAAAGACTTATTTGAGAAGTGATTCGATATGTCAGCTCAACAGTATTCGAGAACTCAGAGTTATCGATTAAGCCAATTCTAGTTCTCGAATCACCAACAGAGTTACTTCTCGAATACAATCTTGGAGACAAAATAACCAAGACGATTTATGGACCACATAATGTAAAGCACGTTGGAAAGCCTACAAAGAAGCTTGGAGAGATAGTACAAGAGACAAAGAGCTAAAGAAGTGGATCTGAACAGAGTTCTAAGAAGTCAAATCTGTAGCAGTTTGGATGTTTACTCAAATAAGATAGACACATTAGAAAGCAAATTTGTTTGCTACCTTATTTGTTGTAAGCAAGTTGTTCACGTGATATAAGTGAACAACCCTACTTCTTTAGCAAGTATCAAACAGAGTGATCTATAGTTTTTACAAGTAATATCTCTCTGAGAAAGAAGCTGAGAATACTAACATTTGTATTCACAGATTGTAGGAAATCTTTATCTAATACAATATTAGATTAAAGTGATATCATGTTCTTGTGTTTATATTCCACACTTACATAATCTGTTAAACACAAACACACACTTTGTTACACAACCAGATTCAAACCCTTAAAACAACCTTCACCTAAAACACTTATCAGAAGAAAAGTTTGAGAATCCATTCACCCCCCTCTGTATTCTCTTGTGTGTTCAATACTCAACAAGTGGTATCAGAGCAGGCTGTTTATTTAAAAACAGAAAAAGATCATGAATACACCAAAGACTACAGGAACAGTGAAGGTCCCTAAGTTCGACAAAGAGAATTACAACCTCTGAAAGATTAAAATGCTGTTGTTCATCAAAGCTGCTAACCCTCTATATCTTGAGATACTCAAGAATGATCCCTTTGTTCCACAACAGGAGATTCCTGAAAAGACTGTTGGAACTCTAACCATTCCAAGATCTTATGTGGCTAAAGAACCATCCAAATGGACAGAGACAGAAAAGGAGATGGTTGCTCTCGACAGTCATCTCATGTTATTAATCATAGATTCTATGGAACTGTCAATGTTTGCTAACATAGCCTCTTGAAAAACAGCAAAGGAGATGTGGGATCATATTGAGGTGTTATGTGAAGGAACAGAGGAGGTTAGAGAAAACAAGAAACAGATACTGGTCACACAGTATGAAGCTTTCATGGCTCAGACCAAGGAAAGCATTACTGACATGTTTGAAAGGTTTCACAAGCTGGTGACTGAGCTACAGATGAATGGGAAGGTTTACAACACCAAGAAGTTGAACATGAAGTTTCTATTGTCTTCACCAAACCATCTAGAGCAAAGGGTCATTTCTCTAAGAGAAAGAGATTTGAACAAAGTCACATATGATGTGCTCTATGGGGTTTTAAAGACTCATGAGCTTGAGTTGCTTCAGAAGAGGGCTATCCAAGCCAACCAAGGCAAAATGATAAACACATCATGTGCCTTGATTGTCAGCAAATCTGTTCAAGACCTAGAAGCATCTACAAGTTAGCTGAGGATAGAAGAGATAGTAAATGATGAAGAAAATGAAGGTGAAGTGACTGAACCTGTTGAGGAGAAGGAAGAAGAAGAGTTCTATACTCTTGAAGAGCTAGATGGCATGGAAAACACTTCATATGATTTCATGGCCAGAAAGTTTCCAAACATCAGATTCAAGAGGAACCAACCCTTCAAACCTAGACCCCAAAACCATTCATTCAACAAGAGCAAGGCACCTGTGAAAGAAAACAAGAATAAATTCAAAACCAGCCATGTGGATAGGTCATCTGTAAGGTGTTATAGATGCAATGACCTAGGGCATTTTGCCAGTGAATACAAGAAGCCTAGAAAGAAGGATAAGGAGTTTCTAGAGCTTGAAGCCAAGTATGAGGCACTTCTGAAAAAGCAAACACAAGGCAAGGCCTACATAGCTGAAGGGAAGTGTTAGGATGACTCTGATAGTGATGGAGAGGAGCAAGAATTCTGTAACTATGCCTTGATGGCTGATTCCAAGGATGAACAATCTCTATCTGACTCTAAGGTACCATCTCTCACTACCATAGATATGTCTATTTCTGAGTATAAATGCATGGTTGAACAACTATCTATTGAAATGTTTAATATTCATACTAGTGTGACTGCTGCTAATGAAGAGATTGCCAAACTGTCTGCTAAGAATGAATTGTAAAACAAGAAGAATGAGGAACTTGAGCTAACTGCTATGCAAGTAGATAACCTTAAGAAAGAAGTTTAATATATACAGAATAAGGTTCTATGTGCTAGTCAGGTTGAGAAGGCTCTTAGGGATGAACTAGCTGAGAATAAATTCAAACTGAAAGCCTTTAAGAACTTCTCTAGTCTACTGCAGTCCTACCATGAGAAAAACCAAGCTAAACCCAAGGCTGCCATTGGACTTGACTATGGCACTCTTAAGCAGATGAAAGGCTATGCTGTCATTGAAGATGACATAGTTGTTCAGGATGAATTGCATCACATTTTGAAAAAGATTGAGTCTCCAATTTTTAAAGAACCAACATTTGAAATTGATGAGGATGCCTTACTCATTAAGCAAATGTTGAATGATGAGGATGAGGCACAGTCTAGTGAATAACCAGCATCCTCTAAGAGTGAGAGTGTCAAGGCAAAAGCCAAGAAGCCAGTAGGAGGTAGACCTAGACCTGAGAAGTTTGTGAAGTTTGTTTCAGCTGGGAAAAATGAATTTGAGAAGAAAGTGGATAATAAGAAACAAAATAGAAATTTCAAGGTAGGGATAAATAAGAATAATAATTATGCTTATGTGCCAAATGCCCCTAGGAAAGTTTGTCAAAACTGTTTTAGCACTAATCACTTAACTCATGCATGCAAGAAACCAACTGGTAGTGTAGCTAAGCCTTTCTATGATTGCTCTGTGCCTTTAAGACATAGAGATTCACCTTTCTGTGATAAACTTGACTGTATGCCATGCAACATGAATGTTATGACTGACTATTTTAATTTGAGAAGATAATTCATGGATGGTTGCATCAGTCACAACATTCACACACACTACACAAGGCCAGAGTCTTCAAGTCCTCCTAGAGTTAGGAAGGTAACTCTGTCACCTAAGTCTAAGAATTTAGATTCTAAGATTTCTGACAGTGACAAGAAGACCAGTCCTAAGAAAGTTTATAAGCATGCTATTTTTGATAAATCTGTTTCTAAGCCAAGTGGATCCAAATTTGTTTGGGTACCAAAGAAGAAGTAATACCTTTGTGCTTGCAGGGCAAAGAAAGTGAAAAGAAGGTCATGTGGATTTTGGACAGTGGATGCTCAAATCACATGACTGGTGATATGACCCTGCTATCACAATATGAGGAGAAGGCTGGCCCAATGGTTGCTTTTGGAGATGACAGCATGGGTAAAACATCGGGATATGGCAAGTTAAAAGTTGGTAATGTCATCATTTAAGATGTAGCACTAGTCAAGGGTCTCAAGCATAATCTGCTAAGTGTTGGTCAGTTTACTGATAGAGGATTCAAGGTAAATTTTGACAAAGATGAATGTTTGATCACCCATAAAAAGACTGGTGATTTTGCTCTATCTGGAGTAAGAAAAGGAAGCTTGTTTGTAGCCAATATGGACTCTGCAAACAAGGACAAAGTTTGTTGCTTCTACTCAAAAGCATCAAATGAAGATTGTTGGCTATGGCACAAGAAGCTATCACACCTGAACTTCAAGGCCATTAATTCTCTAGTCAAAAGAGAGTTATTGAGAGGCATGCCCACACTTGAATTCTGTCAATAAGGAGTGTGTGAGGCTTGCCAAAAAGGAAAGATGAAAAGGTCAAGCCACAAGTCAAAGACAGTGACATCAATCACCAAGCCCCTGCAATTAATTCATATGGATTTGTTTGGGCCTGTCAATATTATGTCACTATCAAGAAAGAAGTATGCCCTAGTGATGGTTGATGACTACATAAAGTATACATGGGTGGAATTTCTAGCATCAAAGGATGAGGCTCCACAAGTAATCATTGAGCACATAAAGAAAGTTGATAAGGAAGCAAAAGCCAATAATGCAAGTGTGATTGCATTGAGAAGTGATAATGGAACAGAGTTCAGAAATGCCTTACTTGAAGCATTTTACAAAGAGAATGGCATTTCTCAACAATTCTCAGCTCCAAGGACTCCACAACAAAATGGAGTAATTGAGAGAAAGAACAGAACTCTAATTGAGGCTGCTAGAACAATGTTGCTTGATGCAAAGATGCCTACATGTTTTTGGGCTGAGGCTGTGAGCACTGCATGCTACATCCAGAACAGAATCCTAATCAACAAAAACACTAGAAAGACACCTTACAATTTGATGACTGGAAAGAAGCCTACTCTAAAGTATGTTCATACTTTTGGAAGCAAATGCTTTATGTTGAAAGACAATTCAGAATATGTTGGGAAGTTTGATGCAAAGGCATTTGAAGGAATTTTTCTTGGCTATTCTATGGAGAGAATTGCATACAAAGTTTAAGTCATCAGTCAAAAGAAAGTTATGGAAAGCACAAATGTGACATTTGATGACAGCAAACTACCTGGATTAGAAGAAACCAATGATGAAGATAGAGATCCATTAAAGTTTGAAAATATAGATGATTCTGATGAAGAGATTGAAACTTAAGTTGAAACTCTAGTTCAACAAACTCAAGTGAATGATGAAGCAAGAGAAGAATCTGATCCAACCAACAGTGAAGAGACTAGCATCCAAGACACACCTGTGAATAGTAGCAACTTCACAGGGGGAGGAAATGCAAATGATCATGTCTTGGATGATGAAACAACATCAAGGTTGAGAAATCAAACTGAGCACTCAAGGAAATGGGATAGGTGACACACTGTAGAGCAAATTATTAGAGATCCAAATGCAGGAGTGAGAACTAAGAGAGCAACTCAAAATGAGTGTCTCTATGGTTGCTTTCTGGCGCCGCTGCCGGGGAAGGCAGTATAGTTGAGTTTAGGTTAATTGTTTCTTATTGTTTAGATTTTAATTGGTTCCACAAGTTGTTTTGTTGGTGATTTTCAGGTGTATGCTACGTTCATCTTGCGCTAGAAAATTGGAATTTGACCCTGAAATCGAGCGTACTTTGAGAAAGCTAAGAAAAGAAAAAGCTAAGATGGGAGAGCCAGAACCTCGACCAGCTGTTAATGTTGATCAGTCTTCTATTTGGGACCATGAGACACCGAATCCAGCCAATTGCATGTACAAAACTCCAGAGATTGGTGCAGCTCAGTTCCATATTAATACGAGCTTAATTCAGATGATCAGCAATCAAGCTTTTGAAGGAGACATTGAATTAGAAGACCCACACAGACATCTAGAGCGTTTTGTGCAGATGTGTGGCTCATTCAGAATCACTGGCACAAAACGCTCTAGATGTCTGTGTGGGTCTTCTAATTCAATGTCTCCTTCAAAAGCTTGATTGCTGATCATCTGAATTAAGCTCGGATTAATATGGAACTGAGCTGCACCAATCTCTGGAGTTTTGTACATGCAATTGGCTGGATTCGTTGTCTCATGGTCCCAAATAGAAGACTGATCAACATTAACAGCTGGTCGAGGTTCTGGCTCTCCCATCTTAGCTTTTTCTTTTCTTAGCTTTCTCAAAGTACGCTCGATTTCAGGGTCAAATTCCAATTTTCTAGCGCAAGATGAACGTAGCATACACCTGAAAATCACCAACAAAACAACTTGTGGAACCAATTAAAATCTAAACAATAAGAAACAATTAACCTAAACTCAACTATACTGCCTTCCCCGGCAGCGGCGCCAATTTGTTAGTAATATTTTTGTGTGTTCGTTCTCAGGGAAGGACTAAATTTAACTCAAAGTTCAGGTTTCTTATCTCTTTACGTCTAGAAGTGTGTGAGAAGAATTTTTGGGTTTGTGTATTAACTAAATTAACCAAGAACTAATTATAAGCACTAAGAATTAACCAAGATTCAAATATGTTGGAAAACAATCTAAGAACTGGGGTTCTTCACTTGGTCTCAATACATGCTCAATATTAATGTGATATCTGTGTTCCTACCTTGCTGAAAACAATTCTTCTAAAGTTATACTGTACCCTCCCAGGCTACAATATAGTGCTTACAGCTACACCCTAATTGTCACTCCCGTGATACAATCAAAGTATATCTATAAACTGTTAAATGCCAAGAATTATATGTCTCACAATTCTCTTATTAATCTCCCGATCTAATATTCAAATTATGTCTATTAAATCATGTACTAAGATTGCAACTTCTCTCCCAAGCTTATTACAATCCCTAGAATACAATCAAAGGTTCATGACTCCCCTAATTGTGTTAAGATTTCATTAACAGATCAGCAAAGCAGAAAATCACATAATCAAGCATGCATGAATACCAAGAAATACTACCCAATCCTCAGATTAGAGAATTAGTTACGCATATTTAATAAAGAAAACATAATAATAATGATAATGAATGAAAACATAATATTGAAGAAAGAATTGAAGATCGAAAGTACCTTGATACGATTAAAAGCTATGAATTGTTATGATTTACAATGGTAGGATGTGTTTAAATAGGCTCTATAAATCTTGCCCAACAAGAAATTGCCTTCTATTACAATTTGGATTTAAAGAAGGTACCCAAAACTGCCCAGAATACAATTAGAATTAGAAAAAGGGCAAAACAGTAAATTCCCAGCCTTCTTTTACAAGAACACGTGCGCGATTTAATTCAGCATATTTCTTGCACTTGTTTCCTATCCCAGGTTGTAGAAAATCTCTCAAGCTTCGCATGGGCAGTAAGATCGCTGAAAACGGACTTCTAGAACTCCAGATATGACCAAAATAGTATAAGCTGCGCAGCCTTCCCGGAAAATCCGAATTTTAATCAATTAAATATCCAAAAACGATAAAAGCTTAGATATTCTTGCAAACCTGCACAACTACACAAAACACATCAAAACTACACAAACTTGAGTCCAAAACAATCAATTTAAGCCGAACGGAGGCATTCCTAGTGGATATAAAATCCAATTATCACTTTCTATCTCAGATTGAGCCTAAGAAACTTGATGATGCACTGTTGGATCCAGATTGGATTATTGCTATGCAAGAGGAGCTGAGTCAATTTAAAAGAAACAAAGTATGGGAACTTGTGCCTGCACCAAAGAACAGAACCATTGTTGGAACAAAATGGGTTCAGAAGAATAAGATGGATGAAGATGGTGTAATAGTAAGAAACAAATCAAGGTTGGTTGTAAAAGGATACTCTCAACAGGAAGGCATTGACTATAATGAGACATTTGCTCCTGTTGCTAGATTGGAAGCTATCAGAATCTTCTTGGCATTTGCTGCTCATTCAAACTTTAAAGTCTATCAAATGTATGTCAAGAGTGCATTTCTGAATGGGAGTTGGAAGAAGAAGTTTATGTGCAACAACCACCTGGCTTTGAGGATCCACATTTCCCAAAATTTGTCTACAGATTGCTTAAGGTATTGTATGGACTTAAGCAGGCTCCAAGGGCATGGTATGACATTTTATCACAGTTCCTTCTTGAAAATCAATTCACTAGAGGCACATTGGACAAGACACTGTTTTACAAGAAGCATGGTAATGATATTATCCTAGTTCAGATCTATGTGGATGATATCATATTTGGCTCTACAAATGAGAAGCTGTGTGAGAAATTCTCTAAACTCATGTAAAGCAGATATGAGATGAGTGTGATGGGAGAGTTAACATTCTTTCTTGGATTGCAAGTTAGTCAGAGGAAGGATGGTATCTTCATCAGTCAAACCAAGTATATCAAGGATTTATTAAAGAAGTTTGACTTAGAAGACTACTCACCTGCAAAGACACCCATGGCCACTGCCACCAAATTGGATGAAGATGTCAAAGGCAAGAGAGTAGATATCTCAGTCTACAGAGGCATGGTTGGTTCTCTACTCTATCTCACTGCAAGTAGGCCAGACATCATGTTTGCTACATGCCTGTGTGTAAGGTTTCAATCAAATCCAAAAGAGTCACATTTGATTTCTATAAAAAGAATCTTTAGATATCTGAAGGGCACTCCAAAATTGGGTTTATGGTATCCTAAGGACACAGGGTTCAATCTGGTTGGTTATTCTGATGCTGATTATGCTGGATGCAGAGTGGATAGGAAAAGCACCTCAGGTAGCTACCAATTTCTTGGACAAAGGTTAGTCTCTTGGTACAGCAAGAAACAACAATCTGTGTCAACTTCCATAGCTGAGGCTGAATACATAGCTGCTGGAAGTTGCTGTGCTCAAGTACTTTGGATTAGAAATCAGCTTAGAGATTATGGACTTGTGTTGGAAAGAATTCTAATCATGTGTGACAACACAAGTGCAATCTCTATAGTTGCCAATCCTGTCAATCATTCTAGGACAAAGCACATTGACATCAGATATCATTTCATTAGGGAGCATGCAACTAATGGAACCATTGAGTTGCATTATGTCCCTACAGATAAACAATTAGCTGATATATTCATTAAGCCATTGGATGAAGCCACCTTCACAAGGTTGGTTAGTGAGATTGGAATGCTGAATTCTTCAGAATCTGGCTAAGTGAAAATATCAACTAGATTGTTGCAGCAGTAAACATTTACTTTATCTAAATTCTCAATATTTTTGAAGTAAGTGTTGGCTGAAATATGATTTATAAATATTTCAAATCTGTTGCATATGCTGAAAATCATATTCGAATTAGCTTGAAATTTCTATAAAATTTTAAGATTATCAATATTTAATTTGTTAGAATATTCTTCATTTGAATAATTCTGGTGAATTTTGAAAAGGTAGTGAAAATTAACTTTTATGAGTGGAAAGTGTAGCTCGATAAGTCAGACTTCTCTAATGACTTTCATGTCTATGGTCGACTTCTCTAACAAGTCTATTGGAACACTCTTGAGTTCTCGAATAGTGCATTTTGGAGAAATCGAACAGAGACTTGCTTGACTTCTCGAATAGGACATTTGAGTTCTCTAATGACTGAGTTCTCGAATAGAACATTTGAGTTGTCGAATCATTTGAAAAGGCTGAATTTTCGCTGAATCTTAAAAGTTTTTGGATTTTTATTCAGAATTTTAAATCACTCATAAAAACATATTTTATTTAATTTGGAATTATTTCTAAGTTAGATAATAGCCAGCTGTGAATTACAAACTGCTTGAGATATCGATTAAGCCTTTCTTGACTTATCGAATAGTTGATTTCTATGTCTCGAATGACTGACTTGTCGATACAAACCATATATCTAATCGACAATTCAAGTACTTCATACTTATACAGTTTTACATCTATTCATTTCATTTCATTCGATTTCTCAAGCATCTAAAGTTCCAAAACCTCTGAAAACCCTAAGTTCAAAAGCTAAATTTCTTCTTCAACCTTCATTCTCTTCTCTCGTCTCTCTGTGTAAAAATGGCAAATACCCAACTCACAATTCCTAACCACACTAACTTCATTTCTATTACTAATGATGTGGATACACCCAATGATAACTTCAAGTGCTTCGTTCGCTGGATGTCTGAGTCATACATCAAGGATGCACTCTCAGCCAACCCAACTCCGTACCTAGATCTCCTAGAACAGTTTTGGAGGACAGCCACTGTGGAAGTTATTGCTCTCGAGAATGTAGTAACCTCTTATATCATCTACTGCAAAATACAAGAGAAAGAGGTTACTATCACTACAAAGGATATGAATCAAGCACTAGGACTTCATCAAGAGCTGTATCACCCTCTGGTATCGGATGATGATTTGATTACATTCTTCGACTTTATCAGATATGCTGATACAATCAGATTGGAAAAATGAACCGGAAGTGTCTCAGAAAGGAATGGAGTTTTGTGTTCGCTACATTGCTACAGGTGTTCACTGCTAGAAAGTCGAGTTTTGATCAAATCAGTGCACCTGCACATCAAATTGCATACTCCCTGGCATATGATAGGAAAATCAATGTGGGTAATCTAATTATGCAGGAGCTATATGGGAGACTTGGTAAGAACTCAACCAAGAGAGGTAATGAAATTTTCTTCCCTCGTTTTATTCAATCTGCTCTTAATTTTGTAGATAATAAACTGATTGAATTGCCTGGGATGAATAGAAATAGAATAGGCTATCCGAAATCCATGACCAAACTCATTTTTGGTAACTTGGAGACTAGGAATGATGTGGATGTTAGGCTTGTAATAACCCCTCATATGCAGAGGTTATTTGAGTCTTACCCCCACAACATGCCAACATTTGCCTCTAAGTCTGAGTTAGCACAGCCCAAGCAAGTAGAACAAATTGCTAACCCAGGGCCAGCTAACCAACCCCCTCAACAAAACACTGAACCAAACGTAGAGCCACCTGCATCATCCTCTCAACAGGGTGGTGTAAGTAAAAAGAAGAGAAAGGAGATATCCTTTGAACCTTTGGAAATGCTAACAGAAGCAGCATTGAGTGCTGAATTAGGCTTAGAAAGTGAGGCACCTGTGTCACCCTTGCAAAAGCCAAAGAAGAAGAAAGCTAATAAAACCACCTCTTCAGTCACACAAATGGCTGAAGTTGTAAAATCAGGGGCACACAGTTTACTAGATGTGTCCTCTCAACAGGGTGCATCTATAGAATCAAACATCATCCCCAATGCACTATCTTGTAAAGAGTCAGCACATGGGAGTGATAAAGCTGGCACAACACAGAGTGGAGAGCACATCATACTTGAAACTCCCTCAATTTCTCAGGGGGAGTTGCCAAAATATACTCTAAAAGATACTACTCTTCCAGAATCTAACACTCAAATTTATTTGGAGCCTGCAACTCAAGCAACTGAGGAGCAAGGCATTGATCACCAAGAATTTTCTTCTCTTGGTGAGCCAATGGACTCAAGTGACTTAGTGCATGACACTTTGCTCACCACCCAGGAACCACATTTAGATGGTGAGGGAATGCTAGCTGGGGCATATCCCGATGACACCATCACAAACAAAGAGGATTCACTAGTTTTCACTAGAGACTCTGTGCCTGTGTCAACTACTGTTGTAACTCATCCCACTTCTGTGGAGACAACAGTAGTAGAGTCAATCCATCCGGTTATAGAAGTTGCATCTGTAACTGAGGAGTCTAGCTTGCCTAGCTCTAGCTCTGACTTTCTGTCACAATGGCTGAAGCCCGTGCCACATGACAGTGCTTCAGGATCAGGGTCTGCTCCACCACAATTGACGGTTGAAGTACTTCAAAGCTTAGTTGTGGATCAGATTCCTGAGTTTATAAAGATAGCCCAAAACCTTGTAACATCCAATATGTCAAACCCAGACTATGAAGCCATTCTGCTGTGTCACAGGGATGATGTAGAGATGCAGAAAGAGAAAATAGCAGATGAGGCTGAGAGGGATGGGAATGTAGATGCCTGGCTGCAAGGGAAATATGATATTACTCTCAATGAAGCCCTTCAATATCTAAGAGAGGAATACCTCACTTCACTGGGTTCAAATGCTAAATCTCTGACTCCTGGTGAAGTGTATAAATCCATGAATGATTCTTACAAGGGATTCCTCAAGGCTGCACACTATCTTGGCAAGGGTGTTAAGACAGAAGTCAACATGGTATGTGATGAAACAACCAAGATAGTGGGAGAGATCAAGAGAGAATTTGCTGCCAAGTTTCCAACTTTAGATCCTGTCCTAAAAACCATACAAGACTGCAAATCTACCTACATCAAGATGGACAATGGCATGGCTTTGCTTCATGGAACTGTCAGCAGTCTAATAACTCAAGTTCAGAATCTCTCTGGTCAGACAACAGATGCCAATGCCATGCTGAGGACCATGTTTGCAAATCAATATGGAGATAAACTGGTGACTGAGGTCCCTGTGCATAATATGACCAAGTTTGAGGTAGTGAGGCTCAAGGAACAATCATCGTTTGGCTTTAAAGCTAATGAGTTATTCAACAAGGTGGATACTCTGGAGAAAGAAGTGAGATCACTCAAGCAGTCAAATGCTCATCTTACAGACACAGTAACAACTCTTACTGAGAAGTTGGACACTCACGCTACCACCACAACTGATGTTCTTCTTCATCAACCACTAATGCTATCTGCTATGATGAAGCATATGGAGCTCCCTCTACCTGATGAATCTGTTAATCCCACCTCTTCCAACCCAAGGGTCTCTGCCAAAGCCTCTGTGCCTGACAACAAGCCTAAGGGGGAGAAGAGGAACTTAAGGACATCAAAGCCTAAGGGGGAGCAGCAGACTAAGGGAGAGAAGCCCAAGGAGAAAGGCATAATCATAACTGAGGGTGGTTAAGCAAAAATCTCAAAACCTACAACCTCTCATGTTCAAGGCAAGGGCAAAGCCAAAGTCAATGCACCTCTACCTTCTCTACCAACTGTCACTATACCTCCTGTACACATCACTACCCCTAGTGGCCAAAAACAAACCATCACCTCTACAGTGGTCGCAGGATCTATGCCAACTGAGCAAGATAAAACCTCCAGAAATGAAGAAGATCAACCAGTTGAAGTGGATGTAGTTACTGAGGCCAAGCTGATAGAAGTAGCAAATTCAGAAACTTATCATGATGCTGCCTTCTTGAAGTTTCTGTAGGTCTCTCGAGCAAAGGTTGGAGGGGATACATTGGAGTACAGAAGGAGTCTGAGAGAACAAATCGAATTTCTGACAGTGATTCCAAGGAAGCTAAATCAAACCTATCTCAAGGAGATTATGATGGTGACCAGTGGTAAAATATGGCATCTATCTTATGACACCTTGAAGGCTCTAAAATTCACAGAGATTGATGCTATCCTGGGGTTGATAGAGAAGAAGGGAGAGAACAACAAGAGTCTATATGCTGATCTGAGGAATGGTCAACAAGCTAGGTTGCCTGAAGTTTGCACTTATCCAAGAACAATTATCTATCAGTCTGGCACAAAGATTGAGGATATCAAACAGCTGGTCATTCTTAAGGATCTCACTCTCCAGAATCACAGATTATCATTGACATTATTGATAAATTACAAAAGAAGAATGGGATAACAACTGGTGAAGAAGTAGAGGCATTGCACATTCTCAGAACCTTCATTGCCACAGGTGAGATTCTAGAAATAGCCAAAGGAAAGAGAAATAAGGATGATGAAGATGAAGACAAAAGTGATGGGAGAAGAAGACATCACAAGAGTGATAAGGGTGATGAAGACAAGAAGAAGAAGAAGGACAGCAAGGACAAGAAGGATGATCATGACCAAGGCAAAGTCTATGAGAGAAAAAGTGGAAAACAGCAAGCCTTAGGCATTGCTAACTGTAACCTCACCATAGCACAAGACTCTAAGTCTAGGGTGAATACAGTTAGTAGTGACCTATCAAAATCTATATCTATGGCTTCTACAACTGTTTTGCCACCTCAAGAAGAGAAAGATATTCAACTCAAGAAACCATCTGTATGTTTCCAAAATCAAACTGCTAATGGTGTACTATAATGCTCTACCAGCAAAGGTCACAAGTTTCTGCCAAGCAACCAAGTGAAAAAGATCAAATTCAAACATGCTGCAAGAAGAGTGAAGCCATCTAAATCAAGGGCCCTAACTATCATTCCAGGATTAAAACTCCGACCACTAGATGAAGACTTTGATGAAGACCAACTACAATTCCTATGGGCTCAAAGAATCTACCATGTTGCCATTGTTGATAACTGCCTTGAAGTTAAATATACTGATGAAAGACAAAAGAAATTCAAGCAAGGGACATGTCAGCATTGGGGAAAGCCAGATGATATAGAAAGGATTATTGCTATGTTGGATTCTAAAGATAGAGTGGAAAGAGTATGGAAGCTGGAGTTGATTGACTTTGTCAAGATGAAGAGAGATCACCAATTCGAATCCAATTCGAAGATGGAATTTGGAGAATGAAGATCGAATTTGGAGAATGGAGTACCAATTCGAGAAGTATGTTTGTAATATTCGAGAAGTCAGGAATTCGATATCTCAAAACACACTGTTCGATATCTCTGGAGGTCAACTAATCAAAACCTCATTCGAGAACTCAAAGATTCGACATGTCTAATACTCTATTCGAGAACTCAAGAAGTCAACAAGTCAAAGCATCATTCGAGTCCTCTAAGAGTCAACAAGTCAAAGCTACATTCGATATCTCAAGGACTAAAGAAGCTATTCGATATCTGAGGGATTCGATAAGTAAAATGCTCTATTCGATATCTCAAGGATTCCTGGAGAAAAGACTTATTCGAGAAGTGATTCGATATGTCAGCTCAACAGTATTCGAGAACTCAGAGTTATCGATTAAGCCAATTCTAGTTCTTGAATCACCAACAGAGTTACTTCTCGAATACAATCTTGGAGACAAAATACTGAAGAATTGTACAAGTCAGAAACCTGCAACAAGCCAAGACGCTTTATGGACCACATACTGTAAAGCACGTTGGAAAGCCTGCAAAGAAGCTTGGAGAGATAATACAAGAGACAAAGAGCTAAAGAAATGGATCTGAACAGAGTTCTAAGAAGTCAAATCTGTAGCAGTTTGGATGTTTACTCAAATAGGATAGACACATTAGAAAGCAAATTTGTTTGCGACCTTATTTGTTGTAAGCAAGTTGTTCACGTGATATAAGTGAACAACCCTACTTCTTTAGCAAGTATCAAACAGAGTGATCTATAGTTTTTACAAGTAATATCTCTCTGAGAAAGAAGCTGAGAATACTAACATTTGTATTCAAAGATTGTAGCAAATCTTTATCTAATACAATATTAGATTAAAGTGATATCGTGTTCTTGTGTTTATATTCCGCACTTACATAATCTGTTAAATACAAACACACACTTTGTTACACAACCAGATTCAAACCCTTAAAACAACCTTCACCTAAAACACTTATCAGAAGAAAAGTTTGAGAATCCATTCACCCCCCTCTGTATTCTCTTGTGTGTTCAATACTCAACAATATCAATATATGTATAGTTATATAAAGAAGGATGTGCGGGAGGTTAGGTGACACCTTTTGATGGTCTTAATCTATTTTTCTAATTTTTTAAAATTTTAGGATTTTAAATACTAATAAATAGTTATCCTTAAACATATTAGAAGTAAAATAGGTGTTCGAATTTATAGAGGAGAAGAGTTCGATTTTATAAGAAAGACATATAATTAAAAGTTTTACTGAAAATAGAATATGTGTTCGAATTTATAAAGGAGAAGAGTTCAGATATATAAGAAATACATATAATAAAATTTTTTATTGGAAGTAGAATAGGTAATTTCTAGATAGTACGGAAATTTTAATTGCTACAAGCATCAAGGGCCGAACTAAAAACTTATAAAAAAGTGATATGAAATTCAAACTTGTTTAACTGTTTATATGCAACATCTGAAAAACCTCAAAAGTTAAAAAAGTTCATATAATATATACGGCATGAAATGTTCGTCCTAATCAAACCAGAGCGAACTATAGCAAAAAACTGTCCATGCTACATTACACTTCTAAACATCAAATTTCCTATAAACAAAAGTACTACTGCATGCCAGCGACCAGATCAGCTGGAAGAGTTGTCGTTCGATGGAGTAACTATCTCAGAATCGTTTTCCGAAATAATAATGTTGTTTTGCGAATTGTTTGGTAAAGCGTTGTGAGTATTGCTTTGCACTATAATCGCGTCGTTTGGGGAACTATCGAGGAATGGATTATCGACTAAAGGATACTGGCCAGTAGAACCCCAATCTTCGAAACTACTCTCGAAGTAATTTAGGTTATCGAGATTATAATTAGAAGGAAAAGATGATGGAATGTACCTAAAGGGTTGAGGATTACTGAAAGCTATAGGGTTAGGGAGAAAAGGGTTGTGCATGGAATTATCTGCATAGTGAGTGTAATGGGTATTATTATTCATCATTAATGAAGAATGGATACCAGCGATGTTTCGATGACCACTGCCTATCATCATCTGTGGATTTCCACCAATGTCATGACAGAAGTCGCCTCCAGTTTCGTTTATGTCATTCCTAACCGGTACAGCTGCATTTTGATTCGATGGAGAACTCGCATCAAAAGAGTTATCGAATGAGTTTTCAGCATGATTCTGCTTCGGAGCTCTTCTGATTCTGTCATCTTTCTTATAAATCCTGCACAAAACCCAATCATCCAGCTGCAACAAAAGGAAAGGAATATGTCAATTCTGATTATTTTTTATAACTTTGAGTAAACGAAACATACTAGTAGTTAGCTTATGCCAATTCTGATTATTTTTTATAACTTTGAGTAAACGAAACATACTAGTAGTTAGCTTATGCTTTTACCCTCATGTCATTGTCACCGTTTCTGATTCTTTGATCTTTTGGTTGTTCTTCCTTAACCCTGAACTCGTGCATAATCCAATTTGTTTTGTCTCCTTTTGGAGCTTTTCCATGATAAAAAACCAACGCCTTCCTGTGTCCAACAAGGACACCTTTGTAGTTCACATCTTTATCAGCTCCTGTTGCTTTCCAGTAACCATTTCCAGCAGCACGATTTGGCCTTTTCCCGTTCTTATACTTTCTGTCCCTCGGAGTAAAAAAGTACCATTCTTTGTCCACCAATCCCTGTTCTACTTCTGTATATATCATAGGAAAATATCGATTAAAAATCAAAGATCATGTGTAATCTCTGTTTAAACACAAAGAATTGATAAGCATTTACACATCAGGGGCTACCAAAAAAAGCAGGGTGCAAGGAAACAAATATTTTTTCTGATTAGTACAAGTAAAATTTGATTAATTAAGGACGAAAAAAATAAGACATTAGCTATCTTGTAAAAGCAAAACAAAGGCATTCATTAGAAGATACATTCCCCATCTTGTAAAAGCAAAACAAAGGCATTTATTAGAAGATACATCCCCCCAGTGGATACAAAAATTGAATTCGCTAGTGAATAACGAAGGCATGTTAGGAAGGAAGAAAACAACAAAAATTCAATTCATTGGTAATTAGACAAAGCCCCAAATGTGGGAACAGAATCAAAGCTGCACAAACAGGTTATCAACAACCGAAAACAAAGTACAACCCGAATCATGTAGCTTATGCTCCAACACAAATCAGAGATTATACGTGATTTTTGATTAGTGAAAACAGGACGAATTTATCATTTTGGCTATTCTGTAAGAACAAGACGTTCAAAATAATTATAACCCAGAACATGTAGTTTATGCACCAATAATACATCCGAAAGTGGAAGAACAGGTGCATGTATCTTCTTGGTAGAACAACACATATTCAAGCAGCGCAAAGCGCAAACCAACGAGCAAAATATATTATGAGCAAAACCAGTCACCAATAACGAAAAAGCTAACACAAAATATAAATAAAAAAGAGAAAGCATACGCGTAATATCCTCGGGATTATACTTGTAAAGCTCGACTTCCGTAATCTTATTATGAGGCAGAGGCTGCTTCTTAACCTTCTTCCACAAATAATGAACTAAAAGTTCATGATCAAACGGATTAAACCGATATCCAGGCAAACATTCAATTTCATCGTTCTCGTTTATACGAACAGCAGCTTGACGACGATTATTCTTATTCTGGATCCTCGAGTTATTTCCAAGACCTACAATATCACTAATATTGGAAGTATTTTCTTCCTCCTTAAAACCCTGATACTGAAGTGTGACCGAGTCCTCCCCCTTGAGTTGCGGCTTGTTATCAATACTGTCCTCCATTATAAAAACTCTGTGTTTGAAGAAAACCCGTAAGAGTACGTTGAAAAATCTCAGATTTTACAGCACTACTTCTGCGGATGTATCCAATCGAATACTTATATTCAAGTGAATATCAGCATTTTGATAGAACACAAATTCTTTTTTGTATTTATCTTCTACTAAAACATGTTTATCTTTTTATTTTAGGGGTACATCAAATAGGCCAAGCCCATAACAAACCAAATTAAGAATACAGGCAGAGAACAAAAAGCCCACTATTTTTTTTCCGGACCCACTTCTAACTAAAAGAAGAAAAGCCCTAAACCATTAATCACACATCTCAAAATACTAATATCGCGATTATATGGTACAAATATGTTTATTCGGCAAAAAAAATATGTTTCAAAAAGAAAAATAGCAGTGATTAATCAGGGTACATATAATGTACTTCCTCACGTTCATAAATTCTAACTGATCAAACTTTCGATATAAACTAGTCGATAAAGTCGTGCTTCGCGACGACATAACAATTTTTTTTTTTAAAAATTCAACACATATTTATGTTATATTATATTATCAATATTAAAGTTTAATAGTTATATAATCTTTTTTAATGAATCGATTTCTTGTTAAAAACAATTCTTTCGATTGAGCCACTCTCTCGTTAAAACTGAAATCCCAACTTTAACATATATTATAAAGACTTATTTTATAATTTTTATCCATAAAAATTAAACTCTAAAAGTAAAATAAAAAACTTATGACATCAGTATCAAATTCTAATAGCTAATACAAACTTTTTTAGTGTGCCGTCTTCCCGTTAAACATGTTTCGAGCCGTTCTTATTTGAAACTGAAATTCTAACTTCATTACATATTATTGATGACACTTATCTAATGAAATAACTTTTTTTCTCGCTCTCTCGTTAAGATCAAAACCTTAACTTTTACATATATTACTTGTAAAATAATGTTCATCCATAAAAATCGAATCCTAAAAATGAAATAAAATTTATAACGTCGATATCAAATTTTAATAGCTGATACAATCTTTTCCAGTGAGCCGTCTTTCTCCTGTTAAACACGTTTCGAGCCGCTCTCGTTTGAGATCGAAATTCCAACTTCAATACATATAGAGTTTTAAAAAATAAAAAGCATCTTATTTTCTCTTTATATTATAGATACTCCTTTATTTAATTAGGATTCTAGCATGAGAATATTCTTTTATTATGTTAACATATCAGTTTTTTTTTTTTAAAATACGAAGACTTTTTTTATGAGATTAGTATTTGATTTATGAAATTTTTCCTAATAGAAGTATAAATAACTTGTATAAAAAATATATAATTTTAGAATATTGTAAAAAATGTCACCACCGTCCTTATATTCTACTTCAAATAAATTTTTTAATTATATGTTTCCTTTATATATTCAAACACCTATTATATATACTTCTAATAGAACTTATAATTATATGTTTTTTCTATAAATTCGCCGCATGAAAATGTTCTTTTATTATGTTAACACAATAGTTCTTTTTTTTTTTTTATTAAATACGAAGACTTTTTTTTATGAGATTAGTATTGGATTTATGAATTTTTTTCCTAATAGAAGTATAAATAACTTGTATAAAAAATATATAATATTAGAATATTGTAAAAACTGTCACCACCGTCCTTATATTCTACTTCCAATAAAATTTTTAATTATATGTCTTCTTTATATATTCAAACACTTATTTTATTTCTAATAGAATTTATAATTATATGTTTTTCCTATAAATTCGAACTCTTATTCTCTATAAATTCGAACTCTTATTCTCTATAAATTTGAACTCTTATCCTACTTCCAATAGAACTTTTAATCATATGCCTTATAAATACTTAATATACTTTCAATAGAACTTCCAATTATACGTCTTTCCTATAAATTCGAACTCTTCATATTTATAAATTCGAATACCTATTCTATTTCTAACATGTTAAAAGATATTTTATATTTATTAATGTTTATTCGAACTCCATTTCTGTTTCTAATATAACTCTTAATCATATACCTTATAATTAAATACCTATTCTACTTCCAATGGAACTTCTAATTATATGTCTTCCCTATAAATTCGAACTCTTATCATCTATAAATTCGAACACCTATTCTACTTCTAATATGTTAAAAGATATTTTTATATTTATTAGTATTTAAAATTGTAAAATTCTAAAAAATTAGAAAAATGGATTGAGACGATCTTAGAGCACCTTTTTTTTTTTAGCTAATTAAATTATGTTATATCTTCATCTGATCACACTTTCGGATGAAATTTTAATACAAAGAATATACACATTCTATATGCAAACAAATATAGATCATGCAATGAGCTAATCGATTCAGTGAACATTAATATTTTATTAAGAAACAGAGTGTTGACAATCATAATAATAATAATAATTTTAAAACTGTGAAGTGAATATTAATCTTAAGCTGAATATAAATTTACTTGTATTACTGAGCGTATTTGATCAGAATCGGAAAGTTGTTTCGCCGGTGGTCGCCACACGCTCTAATTATGATTTATGAGCTCCCCATAGTTGCAATCGAGTGAGAGAAAGGAAAATGCTAGAATTCCAAAAAAAAAAGTGTTTCCTACAAATTAGAGTTCGGGTTGATTTATAAATTTGCAGGTCTTTTCTACTTTGAATATGTTAATTAGTATGTCTTTTTTATAAATTCGAACTTTTCTCCTCCATTAACTTAAACTCTTATATCACATCTTCTACTTCTAATATGATTTTATAAACTCGAACTCTTCTCATCCATTAACTTAAACTCTTATATCACATCTTCTACTTCTAATATGATAAAAAGATAGTTTCTTATTTATTAGTATTTAATTTAATATTATAAAACTCTAAAAAAATTAGAAAAATAGATTGAGACGATATTAGAACGCCAACTAAGCGCCCGCGTATCCTCCTTTATATATATATATATATATATATATATATATATATATATATATATATATATATATTGATTAGTCGATAAAATCGCGATTCGTGGTAGCGTTATAATTCTATTTTAATTTTTTAAAAAATATATTTATTTTATATTATATTATTAATCTTAAATTTAAACAATTAACACATTACTCTCTAATGAGCCGCTCTCCCGTTAAACAAGATTATGATTATATATTAATGATATTTATCTTATACAATAATTTAATTTCGTAAAATTAAAACCTAGAAAGAGAATAAATTCCAATTTTCACTTTAATATATATATATATATATATATATATATATATATATATATATATATATATATATATATATATATATATAGGCTTTTGTTCAAATACAAACCAATCTTTAAATACAAATTACAAACCAATACTAAATATTATTATACGTTTTTTGTATTGGGGTTTCCCTAGTTTGGCCATTAGATTAGCTTGAAATGATGGATTGGGGTTTGGTTTTTAGTTTGTATTTAAGAATGGTTTGTAGTTGAATAGGACTATATATATATATATATATATATGCATAAAACTATGAATATAATAATTTAATATCAAAATTCATAAAACATTTTATTAGAAAAGAAAATTATGCATAATCAAAAGATTTGGGTAAGATTATGCCAGAGAAAAAAATATAAGATTAACATGTGAAAATTAAGGTTATTTTGGTTTAATGTAAAATCTAGAATGTGCATAAATAATTTTAGGATGTGCATAAATCACCACCCTATTATTATTACCAGTTGACAAATATTTATGCCCTCTTTGGCAAACCTTTTTAAGGTAGGTTATAAATTCATAAAAATTTATGAAAGCTCTTTTCCAACTTAATTTATTAAATTAATTTATAATTTATATATTGATAAATTAAATATTAGTAACGATGTATTTTTTCCCAAATTAGTTCTTATTGCATCATTTCATTACTTAATTGTTTAATAATTTAAATTTTTAAATTTGTGTTTTAAATATCTTTTTAATTTAAAATGCATGTATTGAAATTATTAAACTAAATAATAGTCTTTTTAATTTAATTAAACAAAATGCTTCACTAATTATATACATCCATATAACTTATAATTATTCATCTTCTCACTTATTCGTTAAACGGTACACAATTTATTTATAACTAGCTTAAAACCCGTGCGATGCACGGATTTCTTTTAATATTATATAATGTTTTTTTTATTAATTTGAATTATATTTTTTAAAATATGAATTTTGGAGGTTTAGATTTTTAAATGAGATGATTTGATAATAATTATATAAATGTCATCCGTGATTTTTCTACGAAAAAAGTGATTTTAGTTAGAAAATATTGAAAAGATGATACATTTTAGTTAAAAAAGGTAATCGGTTAATTATAAATACTTATAAAATTATTATTTAATTTTATTAAATAGAATGCCATGATTTAATTGAAAAAAGAGAGATCTTAGTTAGAGAAGATTAAAAAGGAAACATGTTTAAGGTGAAAAGGTAATTGATTAGTTTATAGTAATTATAATTCAATTATGTTATTTTACTACATAAAATTGCTCGTAGTGTTTTAAGAAAAGGAAAAATTATTGTTGCCCGTGAAAGTTTTAGAAAAAGAGCGATTTTAGTTAGAAGATATAGAAAAGATGATACATTTTAGCTGAAAAACTTAATCGGTTAATTATTAATATTACAAAATTGTTATTTTATTTTATTAAATAGAATCGCCCGTGATATAATTGAAAAAAGACAGATTTTAGTTAGAGAAAATAGAAAAGGTAGTGTGAAAATTAAAAAGGTGACATGTTTTTGGTGAAAAAGGTAATTGATTAGTTTATAGTAATTATAATTTAATTTATGTTATTTTACTAAATTAAATTGCTCGTAGTGTCTTTGTGAGAAATTAATGTTGTCCATGATATTTCTAGAAAAAAATAATTTTAATTATTAAATATGGAAAAGATAATACGTTTTAACTGAAAATGGTAATCGGTAATTATAATTATTTTATTTACAAATCAAACTGTACAGCAAATTGGAATTGGAAAAATTGGAAAAAGGTAATAATTTTTAGTTACAATAGAGAAAAGGTAATCGGTAATCGGTGATATAATTGGAAAAAAAGATATTTTAGTTACAGAATAGAGAAAATGTAACATGTTTTAGTTGAAAAAGGTAATTGATTATTTAATAGTAATTATAATATAATTATGTTATTTTATTAAACAGAATTGCTCATAGTGTTTATAAGAAAGGAAAATTTTTAGTTAGATACAATAAAAAAGATATTGTGTTTTACCTGAAAAGGAAAATTAATTAGTTAGTGAAAAATAGAAAAGATAATATGTTTAATTTGAAAAAGAAAATTAATTAGTTAGTAGGATGGATTTTACCTATAATTAAGTAAGGGTAAATAAGTAAAATCAATAGGTATCGTACCGATCAACCAAACTTTTAATGTTTCGATTTTTATATAATAGTATAGATTTCTCAAACACACTGTTAGCACCAAAGCACCTAGGCAAATATACCATTTCAGGCGATCCCCATCTGATTCTGAGTATGACTACAAATCCGTGACACATAAATAACGTTTTTTGGTAATGAATTGTCATACACATGAGACACTTTTCTCTTTATTGATTTATGAGTGTTACGAAACAATTGGCATGCATATATGTACCACAGTTTTTGGTTTTTCAAATTTGGACATTCTCTTCCTCTCAGCTCATGTTTCTCACATATATCATGTTTGTTGAGATTATGCAACTTGTTCCATACGTTCAACGTGTGGTAGGATCTGGAGATATTGCTGTGTTGAAATTTTAGAAATTAAGTGGCGGTCAAATTTGTTAATAGAAAAATGTTATAAGTAGTACCAGAATGGATCATTGTTTGCAAAATGATACCTATCATATTTTAATTTATTTAAATTAATTAAAAATATTTCATAATATCACATCATTTTATAATATTTTTGGTACCCAAACATTGCTCGTATTAATTTTAAAATATGTTCTTCCAATTTAATTATATATAATTGTTATGTTCAAATCTTGGCATAAGCTCTAAGCATGCTTAATGGGCTGAAATAGTGGTGCACAATTTATAATGGGCCTAAAGATGAAGATTGAGTCATCAAAACCCACCACCAGGAGCTAGTCCAACATTCTACCAACACAATATTCGTTATGAAAGTCTGCGACCACGAGCCACGGGTCGAGTTCGCTAAGCACTCCCCAGTATGGGATCGCACCTGCCTCATCTTTCTACAAGGTCCAGTGTGGCCTAACGTATTCTTATTATAAATACTCATTGCTAAGCACCAAGAGGTCGCATAAGTGGAGGCATTCTTATGCACAATATACTTGGCAGGAGGTCACATGCCTGTACTAAGAAGGTCGCATGCCTGTACCCACGAGGTCACATGCCAGTACCAAGTAGGTCGCATGTCTGTACCCACGAGGTCGCATGCCGGTACCGAGAATGTCGCAAGCCTGTACCCACGAGATCGCATGCCTGTACCGAGGAGGTCGCATGCCTGCACCCACAAAAGGTCGCATGCCTGTACCAATAGGGTCGCATGCCTGCACCTAGGAGGTCGCATGCCTGTACCCACACATGGGACCACCTCGCATGACTAAGCCCAGTGAGGTCGCGTGCGAGGCCCTTATGAGCTCTCCATTAGCCTCGCCAGTGAGGCCTCGTGATTCTAGCATCATGTTAGTCATAGGTAACCTTTATTGGGCCATGGATCATGAGCAGGATTAATGGATAAATTATATCAGCCCATAGACGTCTAGTGGATTCGGGCCAAGATGGGCCTACAAAACCCTAGCCCGTCTGTGTAACTTCTTCTCCAAAAACTACGAGTGGCTTGACTCCCTATAAATAGGGTACGTAGCCTTCTTGTTAGGATTGATTGATAGTTGGCAGCAAGAGAGAATAAACAATTTTTCTCTGACATTCAACGAATCAACGAGCAAGATCAGCCACAAAAATCGTCAATCTCCATTCCGTGTTCTTAGCAAAATATCTGTATTTTGCTCCGTAATTCTAGCAACCTCCACAATTATTGTTATACCAATTTCTCCCTATAACATTTGGCACTAGAAGGAGGGCTAGTCATCATATTGGGAGAAGGATGACTAAGTCGAACAAGAAGAGCGGATGGAACTGTTGGGTTTCATGCAATCAAACGCAGCGGAAAAATGCAAAAAAAAAAAAAAAACTGAAACCCACCGCAAGGATCCATGCGAGAATTGTATATTTAATTTGTAGTATCAGAAATCAGTACCTTAAAGAGCTTTCCGATGTCTGAGAGTGAAGAAAGGATTATTCGATCACCACGTATCCCGCACGAGCGATGTACGTCTATATGGTATCCACACGAACGCTTTCTTGAAGGAATTGCAGTGTACTAGCACCAAGAACTCGAATCTTCTCCTCTCTTTGTCTCTCCTCTTTTGCTGTTAGGGTTTAATGTTTTTAAAAAAAATAAAAACGTAAAAAACACTAGCAGCCACCAAGAGAGAGTTATATATGTGGAGATAAAAATGAATTTTAACTCTAATCTCTTTAGAGTTTGTATCAATCCAAATTCTAATCATTCTCATCTTATTAAGTCTTACTTAATAAGCAAGCTACTGAATTTTTGGATTATTAATAATTCGAATTTAGTTTCTTTAATTAATCAAGTCAATACTTAATTAATTAATTAACAATTCGATTTATCATCATAATTTAAATCCGATTATTTAAATTAAACGATCCTTCAAGTGCTCTTGTCTGTGACCCTTTAGGTTATTATTATATTGGCAACAATTTTATTTAATAAATAAAATCCTAAACAATGAGCGGTATCTAGTAATATATCATTGTTACCCAAACAATGATAATTAAATCGGTGAATCGATTTTGCCTTTCGTGAATAATGTTCTATGTAATATAATCCCTTTAACCATGATATTATAGATTAAACTGGCGGCATGGAATGTGTCATCCTCGTCATAATTTAATCTTTATTTTTTTGATCGATGAGTAGACTATTCAAACAAATCACTATTTGAGCACGGCCATGCATTTCATAGTCTCACTCAAACAAGAGGCCAACAATATCACACACACACACACACACACACATATATATATATATATATATATAAAGGAGGGTTAAAAATTCCATCTAGATCATTCACATTTCTCATACGATTCATAATATACCCAAGACCACCTTTATCATTACCCGATTAAAGATAACTTTTGATAGAATCAAAATATATTAATTCTCATATAGAAATGTAATGACTTCAGGTCTAAGGATCATTACATCATTATCACACTGAGATTCATAATGACACATTTATTCATTCCATGTCGAATCTCATAATGGGTCTATCCAGTACATCGTACTCATACATGTACCTATGCATTGACTTTAGTATCACTATACTTATGATCAATGAGAAGTGATCATCAGTCAATCAACATACTAGTCTCGATCTATTATTATTGTCCCAATAACAATAATACTTGACTAGGGATATTTAAGATTATTATACTGTATATTATCTCATATTAATATAGTTCGTATCAATAATCTAGGGACATTTATTATGCTAACAATTATATCGCAGTAAATACAAAGCATAATAAAACATCATTATAATCAAAATAGAACATAAATGTCAATAACATAGTTTAAATAAACTGAAATGTATTGCCTCTAGGGCACCTACACTAACAGGAACAACAACGGCGAGACCCCTGAGTCGCACAAGATACCCAAAGGCGATCCCCCAGGAGCGATCCCCCCAGAAGAGAGGAAGAGGATGGGCCCGAGAAGATAGAGACATCTGTCAATCTCCAAGTGGCAGGGAATAACGAGGGCATGGCCTTTCTCAAAGGTATTGTTGAACAGGTGTCAGTGCAAGAAAGGATGACTAGAGAGAAGAAGCGGTATAGCTCAAGGGGCGCAAAGAGGAATGCCATGAAGGGGCCCAAGACCTATCAGGTGGAGAGTAGTAAGGGTCCCACCAATAAACTCTTGGATGAATTTGATGAAGTTGTTACGGATCAAATAAACCCTAATTTCTATAAAGACCTCGAGTGGGAGGAGGATATAGAGGCTACTAAGACAAAGGAGGGGTCGTAGAATGAGGCCGCCTCATCTAAGGGGAGGTCAGTTAGTGTCTTTGATTGTCTTGGAAAGAAGTTAACTGAGCATGATCCTCGTCTCAAGCTCAAAAAACTTACAGCTGACAAGAAGGATAAGCGATCCAAGGCTAGGAGCCAAGGTTCGGAACGAACCCCCTCTCCTCGTAGAGAGCGTGAGCCGTCCCATCCTCGTAATGACAGACCCCCCTCTCCTCGTAGAGAGCACGAGCGGTCACATCATCATGATGAACGACCCCCCTCTCCTCATCACGAGCGTGAGCGGTCCCATAAGTACAAACCTGACCCCCTGGATCGCAAAAAGAAGGATCGTAAGGAGGATCAATAGAAGTCTAGTGCTCCCAAGAAGACCCAGTCCCACCATGACAGCATTGGAAAGGGACCGAAAAAAGTTGAAGATAAGGAGACCAAGGTTGGAGACTACAAGCTCGAAAAGCTAAAGAAGGCCTTGGATAAGATGAATGCAGATAAGGGGACCCTCAACCCCATGGGTTCGGCCTCGCTTTTCACTCAAGAGATCAGGACGACCCCGCTTCCCACTATATTTTGAAGTAGTAACCCAGACATGACTTATAATGGGGACACTGACCCTGCAGAGTTTGTCATTCGATTCAAAAATGATATGGATGTGTACCAGGTTCCGTTATTGGCTAGGTGTAGCTTGTTTGCGGCCTCGTTGAGGGATAGTGCCCAACAGTGGTTCTCTAAGCTAGGGGCTCACATCACTATAGACTCCTAGGAGCAGTTCATGGACATTTTATTAAGCAATTTCAGTCCTCCATGCTCTATGCACCTCCTATATCCACCTTAGTGAACATAAAGCAGAAGGAGGGTGAGACATTACAGGACTACTTCAAGAGGTTTAATGTCGAGGACCCTAGGGTGCAAGAAGCAAATGACGAGGCCATAAAATTTTTTCTTATTGCTGGGTTGAGAGAGGGCACCAAGTTCTGGAAGAAGTTGCAGGCACAGACACCTAGTACTCTCTTTGAGTTATACAAGGAGGCCGAGCCTTACAAATGGATTGAAAAGTAGATGGAGGACCTCAAGAAGAATAATTAGGCTAGCAATAGTGGAAGTAAGGGCAAGGGAGTGAAGAGGAAGGACTCTCGGAGCTCTAGGCGAAGACGAGATCGCAGTGAGAGCCCAAAGAGGAGGGGTCACAATCCGCCAAGGATCACCACCATGAGCTCAAAGTGGAAGGAATGAGGGTCAATCCACACCTTTAGTTGCCTCCATTAATCACATCTATGCAGTTAATGCTGAAAAGGGGATGTTTAAGAAGCCCTCACCTATGAATAGCCGGGCAACCAGGGATACTCGTAAATATTGTGCCTTTCATGAACAGATAGGGCATGATACTGCAGATTGTAGGCAGCTCAAGGAGAAGATTAAGGAGCTAATTCGTAATGGGCAGCTAACTGAATGGGTAGTTCATGAGGTGAAGAAGCATGACACTAAGCCGGGTCTCAGTTTCAATGATGTCCCATCGTTTGGCAAGAAGGAGATCCACAAGGATAGGACTGAGCGTTCTAGGAGTATTCATGTCATTATGGGGGGATCCCATATTGGAGGAGATAGCAATAAGGCTAGGGAGAGGTATGCTTATGAGGCCAAGAAGCGGCCCCTCACCAATGTACATCACTTTTAGGAGAGACCCCCAAAGCTCTTCAAAGTGGAGGGTACAAATATCATGTTCACTAAGGAGGATGCGAAGTGTGTTCATTATCCCCACTCTGATGCTCTGGTTTGGGTTCACATAGGATCTCAAAATATCTACAGGGTCTTCGCGGATAATGGGAGCGCAGTCAATGTCCTTACATATGAAGTCTGTAAGAAGATGGGATCTGCCGACAAGGATCTTATTCCAACCGTTGGACACCTCTGTGGGTTCATCGGGGCTTCGGTCAGTTTTAAAGGCCTCATAAGGCTCTCCATCACCTTGGGTGACGAGCCTTGCATCACTACACAGGTTGCCAACTTCATGGTTGTTGATCAGCCCTCCGCTTACAATGCTATAGTACGGAGGCCCATTATCAAAGAAATGCGGGTAGTGATCTCTATCTACCACCTCTCTATGAAGTTCCCTACCCCTCAAGGGGTTGGATGTGTCAGAGGGGTCCAATTTGAGTCTCGAAAATGTTATAACAAGGCCCTACGCTCTGTGAAGAGAAGGAACAAGCCCGTGCCTGATGAGATAGATGTGGAAGAAGAGGATAGGGTTCAAAAAGGAACTATGAAGCCTTCAGCAGGTTGCAACAATTTGGGTATTCAGGTGGAAGCCTATAACATGAGTTTGGAATGTAGAGCACTTGAGGGAGGCCTATAAGTAAAGGCATTGGTCCTGGTAGCTTTATTTATCTATAAACTAAGTACGAATAAATTCATCCTCAGTCTAGGGGGTAGTGATATCATATAGACACCTCTTCTACCTGATGTAATGACTTTGGGTTTCGCCCCTACTACTATCTGTACGTGGTTCTTTCTTCAATATTGGAAATATTATTTTCCAAGTAATTGTATGTCTTCTTTGCTAGCATTTGAAATTTGCAGGACTAGGCCAGCACATTGATGCGAGGCCGAATCCCCTAGGTCAATGCGAAGGAGGCCAAAAAGGATCTCTTCGCGACTAAGGGACTGTCCATAAGTCCATTTAATGCAAGCTCACTTGTAAAAGACATAGGATGGGAGCTCTCTTTACTTAAAATGCTTGGCAATTATTTGGAATGAGGTAAGGAATTATGTGAAGCCTCTCTCAGCTACTCTAAAGCATTGGGGAAACTTAACAGATATGGAGAGTAGTTATGGAAGAATCTATACATGCTAGCATCATGCAACATGAGTCCCTTGTGCAAGCAGATGCGAGGCCTAAAGTACTTTGCAATATTATAAACATCAAATAAAGGAGCATCAATAAAGCAAGCCAATCCAGGTTCAAGGAGCATCCAAATAAGTAAAAGAAATTAAATCTACAAGTGTGAGGCAAATAAAGGGAGTGCCTGCATCTCCATTGAGTCTAGAAGATAAAGTTTAAGAGCAATAAAAGGAAATCATGGGGATCCAGTTGCCGCTTCCTCACCCATCTCCATCCTGAGGTGATCAGCAAACTTTCTGGTTTCTTCGTCCAACCGGTACCAATCAAAGTCGTCAACCTTTCCAAGGAACTTTTTCATGAAGTCAACAGATCCTTTGATCTCAGCCTCCTCAATGATAGTGGGGAGAGCATCAACAACATCTTTAGCTTCCTTCTCTAGCTCAGTGATGCGGTCTGTAAGCTCCTTGATCTGGGAGTCGGACTGCTCCTTCTCAACAGCATGATCCAGCTTAAGCTTATTTTTAGCCGACTTCTCCTACTGAAGCTCTCTCTTAAGCTTCTCAATTACCTCTTCAAATTCTTTCCTCCTACTATCCTTTACGCCCTCTGCATCAGCCTGAGCCTGTGCAAGTATGGATTTGAGATCCGCTATCTCTTTGCTCATATTACTGTTGGAAAAAGCCATTACCCGATTCTCGTTGTGGCGACTCATTGGTGAAAGAAAATTGATGTTATATCTCTGGTCATGGAAGCACTAGACTCCTCCATAGATTGTTGGGACGAAGCATACATGTCAACTTCAGAAACATGGGCATGTGGAAATTGGCCATATGTTTGGCGGACCTGTCCAGGAGGAGGATGAATGGACGAGAGACGCTTGTCGTCCTTGTTCTTCTTCAGTGGTGATTATTAATGAGATGCCTCCTAGTGAGATGCCTCTGCATGATATGCCTCCTAGTGAGATGCCCCTTCATAGGATGCCTCTACATGAGATGCTTCTTGGTGAAATACCACTACGACGAGGAGAGGGGGGACGCCCCCGATCCTTGGGGAGAGGGGGGACGCCCCCGATCCTTGGGGAGAGGGGGGACGCCCCCGACCCTTTGCGGCAATGAGGAGTTCCTCGACTTCCTCAAGACACTAGGAAGAGCAAGTGACTACTGCCCATCATAGTCCAACCTCCTCTAAAACAAGGTCCATGGTAAGGCCTGACCATATATCAAAGAAGCCACCTGCTTTGTGTGGACTTCACTAATCTCAGCATACATTTCCCCAATCTGAGGGAGATGCCTCGAGGCTCTTTGAAGGGTCCGACCTTGGCTAATTTCATCTTAGAATTCCCTCCCAAATCTGAGTGAGATGCCTGGGCTCTCATTGTGATAGTGAAACCCCTCGAGAAGAAGGCATAATGCGGCCCCATGGTGGGATCTCTTTGTTGATGGAGATGTAAACAATGAAGGGGTCGAAGCTGGGATCGAGTTAGTTACTCCTAAAGGTCATAAGTTAAGAAGTGCAGTTCATTTCACCTTTAAGGCCACAAATAACGAGGCTGAGTACGAGGCTCTCATCATTGACCTCAAACTCGCACTAGAGATGAAAAGAGAGAAGCCAAAGTATTTGAAAATCAAAATGAGCTCAGGACTTCAATAGCTACATTCTTGTTGAGCTCCTTCCTTTCCCAACAATCTTATTACATGACATTAAAGAAGCTAAGTGCTCTCGCTTAGCATTGGATAGTCCAAATACCTTGGGACAATAGTAAAAAGGCCAAGTGTCCTGGGATAGCGTTGAAGAAGTCAAGTATGCTTATAGCTACAGCTAAAAATAGTTCTCCACTACAGCTGCCTGCACTGAAGAACTGGGGGGTAGTTGTTATGCTTGAAAATTGATATAGGCTCTAAGCACAACAATTACGAAAATTGATGATAATATTGGGGTAACGGATCTAGAAATATAGTACAGTTCTCATACTGTATATTGACCAGGACCATGTACCACTATGAGGAGGAGTCCTCTCAATATATGGGGCTTTAAGGAGTCCTCTCAACATATGGGGCTATAAGGAGTCCTCTCAACATATGGGGCTGTAAGGAGTCCTCTCAACTTATGAGGAGGCCTCTCATCATAATAACAAAGAACAGAAGAGAGTCCTCTCATCGTACTTTAAGAAGACCTGGAGGTATAGGTGAAAGCCTGAGCTCACACATCAGCTGGACAGAAGATATAATTATAACATATTATGACTGCAAGGCCCTATGTGGTCGCCTCTCAAGGTCCCTGCAGGACCATATTGCGCTTGGAAGGACCCTTTGAGGTCACCATTACTTACATATACTTTGCTTCAAATTAATTGAAAGACACAAAACACGTGTCATCATCATAGCGGCTGGGATCAGATCTCGAGACATGATAGCTGTCTGAAACCATTCAAATTTATAGGGGTCGCGATGCGATCCCAAGGCACTTGAGATAGTTATGCTTTCATCTACAACAATCTATAGCGAGCACAAGCCTCGCATCAAAGTTTTGACAAAGCAGTTTTTGATTCCACATCGCATTTTCAATGGCAATATGGACTCGGGGGGTAGTTGTTATGCCCAAATCTTGGCATAAGACCTAAACAGGCCTAATGGGCTAAAATAGTGGTCCACAACTTATAATGGGACTAAAGATGTAAGAACCCAGATTTTGGGTGGAATTAAAACTTTTATGTATTTAATGATGTAAGAATGAATAGTGGATACGGCTACAATGTAATAATTGATATTTGGGAAAGAATGAATGGAATTCGACTTTATTATGTTTATGTCTTGAAGAATGCTAAAGGACGACAACATAGGTAAGAATAATCTATCTTCTAAGGGAATAAGATATGGCAACTTCAAGCAAGAGAATACTCTCATGTCATCCAGATCGATAACGATTAATCCAGTAGTTCCGTAAAAAGGTTAAGGAACGATCGAAAGAGAATACGGACAATTATACAACCCTAAGAGAACAAGTAAAGAATAAGGAATGAATAGTGTTTTGGTGGGAGTATAGAATAATATGAGATGACACTATATAGAAGTATTCGGAACGGATTTCCGAGTTCGTATTAGTGATCCAGGGGGAAAATAAGTGTATGTAAAAGCTGTCGGATTCTGAAAAACCGCACTTTTATTTTCTCCGAGAGTTCCCTGGACACTGATAGCCTTAAGTATTTAACGAATGGATTAAAGGAATATAAAATGGAAAGTTAGAATGTAAGATGGAGAATGAAAGTATTAATATTAAAGAGGATTCCCGGTAAACCCTAATTAGAAATCCGTGTAATATTCTCACGAACGATCAATCGAAACGGGTAATAACCGGACACAGAAACAAGCAGAGGAAGCAAGAGTCTTGTGCAAGCTACTAGAATAAATATCTAGTAACCAAGTGGGCAAGAGTAACTAGCATGTTAGGGTTTGAACAAGTACTTAGCAAGACCAACTAGCTAGTTAGCCTTCAACCATGCAAAATGCAACACTTGTCCTACAAAAACCATCATCCATGACCTCACCATCCACTAGCACATCTTAGATGAGATATTATCTAACACAAAATCACTTTATGCAAGATTATCCAAAAGAAACCAAGCAACTCTCCCCCCCCCCATGAACAACCATTCGGCCATATCCATTAATTCCAAATCCAAACTCAACCTTCCCACCATTGTTTGTTCTTGAAATAATTAAGGTGAGTCTTACATTTCATAAAACTTATCTCCTCAAAATCTTAGCTTCAAACTCATCCTTTTCCATTTTCAAAAAAATCAAACAAGAGGAGGATGAATAGTGTTCATCATGTACTAACTTTGTTTTCTTGATTTTCCATGGTTAATCTAGCAAGCATAATCACTCCTAAGGACCATACAAGGCTTAGTAAGGCTATATCACTATCTAAGGAAGGTATAAAGCTCTTGAAACCCTAACCCTTGTTTAAGATTTAAGCATGTTTATGATAGTTATAACTTAGTTATGGTTATGTTAAAGTTATAAGCATGATTATGTATGGATTTTGGATTAATGATGTAAATAGCTAGATGAACGGAAAGGCATTGCTTGGCCTCAGTTCATGTATATAAGTCATGTATATGTTGTTTGGGTTGGATGCTATGTTTATGGGAAGATTCGAAATTGATAGATATTCGATTTACAGCCGTTATAATGCCCGATTTTACAATACCATGTTTTGTATGCCATTTTCCATGTCGAACCCCTACTGTCCAGAGACCTTATCTGCCATTATAGGATAGGTAATGTTCTAAGCTTCGTTTTGATATAAAGATCATGTGAAACAGACTTACGGTTTAGGATTTATGACCAAATTACTAAAAGTAGTTCGAATCCGTAAACAAAAGTTCGTAACTGAAATTGAACCCTCGTAAGCTATGTAACGTCATGGCGAATCTTGGTAAATAAATACTAGGGGTAAGAAGGAAGGTGTGAAAGAAAACCGTATGTCAAAAAGAGCATTTTTCGATTTATTAAAAATGTTCGAGTCAAGGTTAAACGCGAACGAACCCCTAAAAGACGACTCTTTTATAACTTTGGTAAAACACTTAGAAAACGGGCGATAAAACTCGGAGTATAATATTGGTTCGTAACGATCAACCTTAGAACTCATATAAATTAAGTATGTCCCAAGTATAAGTGCGGTGACATGTCGTATTAACGAACGAATGTCGGGTCGGATCAGTGATAATAAGTAATCCACTAAAAGGGGTATAACGAGATAACTCGAGAACGTGTTTCGATTTAAGTATAACTTAACTTTTATATGTTAAGTGATTAATCCCGAATGCCTTGGCTATTTATAGATCACCAAGCTGAACCGGGACCCGCTACCACTACCCCTTACCGTACTCGACTACCAGGCAAGTTTCAATTCCCTTCTTTTAGGCTGTTGTTGTGATTGAATAAATATATATATATATATATATATATATATATATATATATATATATGATTGCTGATATACATATGCCATTGCATGCATGCCTACTTTCAAGTTGAATTGATATACTTGTTCCCTGAATGTTATTGTTGGCTTATAAGCTAGATAGTTATATATCAGTTATAAGCCGGTTATTGTAAGACCCTCATAGAAGGGCGTATACCTCTCATTAATCAAATATAGACCGGGAGTCAATATTCCTTGATATATCGAGATTACCTCGGAGGAAAATATTTAAGTAAATATTTTTTATTATTTGGGCGGCGAATATTATTTGAATATTCGTTCGAGACTAATTATTTTAACGATCCTTACTTCAAATAATTATTTGAACGTAACTATTCATCGAATAATATTTCTCAATATTCATTCAGAGTCGAATTGATTATCGACTATTATTTCGAATATTCTTCTAAAGATGAGACTATTAAATAAATATTATTTGGATATTCCTTTAGAATATTATTTTATTAAATAAATATTACTTTTGAATATTCATTTAAGATATTAAAGACTTGATGGACATTATTTTAATATTCATCTGAAGCTTGATTTAATTATCGAATATTATCTCGAATATTCCTTAAGGCTTGGATTACTAAATGAATATTACTTGATATTCATTTAGGATATTATTCATTAAATGAATATTACTTTTGAATATTCATTTAAATTCCTAATTAATTATGAATATTACCTTAAATATTCTTTTCAGGTCTTATTAATTAATGAATATTATTTTGAATATTCATTTAAATATTTATTTATTCAATAAATATTCTCCTGATATTTCTTCAGGGATTATTTTGAGAAATACTCTGATTAAAGATATTCTTTCATATTCCCAAATATTCCTTAAATATTTTAACTCATTAAATATTCTCTGAATATTTATTCCATACTTAGAATAATCTCGATAAGGTTTATCTTCTTCGATTATTACAGAAAATATCTCGGAGTCATATTATTATTAATCTTATATCAAGAAAGGTTCTCAGACATCATTCTTCTTTGAATCTATCTCCTTAATAATAAGGGAACCTTACTTGGAAAATGTTATTTATCTTGTCGACTTCCCGGTCATAAAGTATTCCCTTCACTCGCAACTCGGGTACTGTTGACTTATTAAGTCTTTGCTTACCTTCTCATCTTTCGAGGGGTAAGATTACTGGAACAAGTTGATATCCGTTACCAAGTAATAGCTTGGGAGCTATTGGTAAATTTTCCTTTCCAATTAGATACGACTACTTTGTGGAGTCTTATCAACAAGTATTATACTTGGGGAAAGGGGGACGAACGTTACATTCAGAATCATGAATTCTATTTGAACTAGGAGTCGTGTAAGAGGCCGAGTAGCGCCGGTCCATCCCCTTTGGCCCAACCGTTGGCCGGGGAGAGCTAGTAAGGCGGTAAACAAGTAAAGCCGTCAGTTCTTCCTTCTACCGGTAGTAAATCTAAATTGAGCTGTACGATCTCGACTGATCATCAAGATTGGAACAGCGGGCGCGGTGAATACTCCATCATTGGTTCATCATCCAAATTTATTTATTTCCTGCAACATGATTACTGTTGGCAGAGTTGGAAAAGTGTCATAACTGGAATTGCAACCTTTTCTTGCAAGTTCCTCTTCTTAATAACAATAAGAATATCTCGCTTATCTTGATGTAGCAGATATTTCTTCAAACAAATACTTTCAGTTACCTTGTAACTTCATCGTTCATATTATACTGGCATCATTTCCGTAAATGCATGGCATATGGTTTGAAAGATAGCTTTGAACTGTTTTAAATTATCGTTCAGTACATATTTGTTGGTGGGCTTTCACTCACCCTTGCTTTGTTTATATTATGTCACAACAATAGCTAGGACAGATGGCTCGCGTCAGGCGCACTCGGCGCAAGCAGGTTACCCGACCCACCGGACTACCCGCTGAGATGCTAGCCGCCATTGCTGAGGTAGCATAGTTAGACAGCTTTTGTTTCCTGTTTAACTATATGTATAATTAATGTAATTAACGGCAAAACTTTTAAACCTATGATGTTATCCTTTTGGGAATGTAATAACTTTTATTCGTAACCCCTTTAATGTAAGACTTATTTCAATTTCATCTCTGGGACTATAACTGTTGTGTGTGTGAGTGGTAATTATTGTGGGGTCACAGCATGTGATTTATTTATTGTGGACTCAAGTCAAGTATTATGAATGGATGTAAGACCGTAACCACTAGATCCCTGACCCCGGATCTGGGGGCGTTACAGAGATGGTATCAGAGCGAGAGTTATATATCCCAAGAGATGATACGACGTTATATAATAATAAATTAAATAATATAATAAGAACCCTTGCCAGGTTCACCTAAAACCCTTACGGGAACTTTTTAAGTATCATGATAGTAACATAGTTCGTCTTGTGTAGGCGAGCGACTTGTCGGCCCAGGAGGCAGCTGCGAGACAGCATGATGAGGACATGTTCCGGACTAGGGACCCATACTATGAGCACTTGCCTGAGGAGGATACTGAGCCTGAGGAGGAGGACGCTGAGGAGGTCCAGGTTGATGCTGATACTGATGTGATCGAGTCTGAGGAGGAGGACCCTGAGGAGGTCCAGGATGATGCTGACACATATGTTGTTGAGACTGAGGGTGAGGAGGACCCGGAGGGGATCCAGACAGGACAGGATGCTGAGTTAGTGGTTGAGGATGATGATTATTGGGTTGCGACTGAGATCAGGACTTTGGGAGATGACACTGACATGACCACGGATCAGGTGGTGCCGGTAGATGAGGGTGTTGAGGGAGATATAGATGAGCCAGTAGTTGGTGCTGTAGGGAGTTCTGGACTTTTTGTGCCACTCCTCCCTGTTGAGAAAGCCCCTACCCCACCACCACTACCTATGAGCCCGTACCCCAATGAGTTTGAGGAGCTTACCCCAGAGCCCCAGCAGACAGAGACTGCCGCTCCAGCTGAGCCATCCACCCCACCTCATGCCCCGATAGGAGGAGTCCCAGTATGTGTTCACAACTTGATTGTGAACGGGCTTTATAGAGAGTTGTCTGTGGTAGATGCCAGGTTGGCAGAGTCTAGGAGTGAGTTAGCATCAGAGAGAGCCGCCCGGATGAGGGTGCAGGGCAGGAGGACTATCAGTGACAGAGTTGGGTATAGGGCTGTGACCCGCATCGAGCTGAGGGCTCGGGTGAGGGTGCGACAGTTGCCTACTGATGGGCATGGTAGGGTAGACAGAGCAGAGGCTGAGGAGGTTTTCCACATCGCCATGGGGAGGGTTCGGAGGATGTTTCGTCGTGGCGGCTGATTTCAGATGTAGTGATGCAGTGGTCTAGTTGTCTAGTCATGTACGGACATAGTAGTGCCGGCTTTTGTAGGGATGGTTTTCTTGTACTTGTTTTCCCTTTTTGCAGACTAGACAGATAGACAGCGTATTTCACTTTTGACTTGTTGATGTTGGTAGGATGGCTGTACTTTAAACTATCGTTGTAACTCGGATGTTGTACCTTTTCGGTACCTGGTATATATTTGTTTCTATTTCAGTCATTACAATTTTGTTGGGATGTGATCACGAGTTTATTAGCATATGTATTACTTTTCGATTAAGTTGCCATGAGATATAAAACTGTGGGATTTTAAACCCAATCATGTAAAGAATTGTGCAAGGAAAAATCCTTTAAAACAGGTAAGTGAACCTAATGTATAATTTTCCAAATTTTCAGTAAAATGCCTCCAAGACGAATGGGCACTAGGGCTAACCCCCGCGAATCTACTGACCAAGAGAGTCACAACCAACACGAGGAAAACCGTGAAAGTAGTGAGGAACAAGATCAGGACTATAATGAGCAAGAAGATTCCCAGTATGGAGCAGAGGATGAATCCCTGTACTCTGAAGAATTTGAAAGGGAAATAGAGGGTGGAGAAACTGAAGTAGAACAGGAAGGGAAGAACCAGGGCGGAAACCCCATGGACCAGTTTATGGATCTACTTAGGCAGAATTTGAACCAATACCCCCAACCACCACCAGGCAACAACACTTCAGTGGCAAATTCCTTTAGGGCCTTTAAGTCCCTTAAGCCCCCAGAGTTCCACGGATCGGCTGATCCCGTTGAGGCCAGGGCCTGGATCAAAGAAATGGAAAAGTCTTTTGAGATTCTGAGTATCAATGAGGCTCAGAAGACTGTTTTTGCTACTTACCTACTAAAGGGAGAGGCCAATTATTGGTGGGAAGCCAAGAAAAACATGGAGACTGATGCTGTCATAGCCTGGGAAAGGTTCAAACAATTATTCCTGGAGAAGTACTTCCCGAAGTTCATGAAGACCCAGAACGAAATTAAGTTTTTGGAACTGAAACAGAACAATATGTCAGTGGCAGACTATGAGGCCAAATTTACTGAGCTATCGAGATTTGCGCCAGAGTTTGTAGACACAGAAGAGAAGAAAGCTAACAGGTTTCAACAAGGGCTGAAGCAGTGGATCCAGAATAGGGTGGCTGTTTTAGAGATTACAGATTATGCCACCTTGGTGCAGAAGGCAACCATTGTGGAGGCTGGTAGTGATCAGATGCAGAGAGAGAGAGAAAGGGGGGATAAAGAGAAAGCATGTTAGTATGGGCGGAAGATCCGCTGGAGGAAAACCCCCAACCAAGTTTAATCGAGGAGCGGTTTCCCTACCAGGGAGGAATGTAGGGTTTAAACCATCTGCGAGTGTAAGTGTGAGCCAGGGCGGCCATCAATCAGGAATGTCCCGTTCCAACCCTTCTCGACCTCCATTGCCATTGTGTGCTACTTGTGGGAAGAGGCACTCCGGGGTGTGCAACCTGAAGCAGATAAACTGTTATAAGTGTGGGCGAGCTGGGCATTATGCTACCTCTTGCACCACGGTCATCCCTAACAGCACAACCTGTTTCCAGTGTGGACAGCGAGGGCACATGAGGAAGGATTGCCCAAAGAGCAAACCAGCAGCATCAGGAGCAAGCAAGGTTGCCTCAAATAGGCCACCAACTGCTAGGACTTTCAATATGTCAGTACAAGATGCTGTGAGGGACACAGATGTGATAGCAGGTACTTTTTCTCTCAATTCAGTCAGTGCAAATGTCTTATTTGATTCAGGAGCAACTAAGTCTTTTATATCTAGAGATTTTGCGCATAAGTTGAAACTTAAAACCCAGCAACTAAGAGATTCCTTACAAGTAGAAATAGCTAATCAGGAAATCGTACCGGTTAATCAAATTCACCCCGATTGTAAGCTAGAAATCGGAGGACGATCCTTCTATGTCGATTTAATTCCTTTTAAGCTAGGGGAATTCGATGTCATTTTGGGTATGGATTGGTTGTCTCGCAATGATGCGCGGATAGATTGTAAAGGGAAAAAGGTTAAGTTGAAAACCCCAGGGAAGAAAGAAATAGTGTTTAAGGGGATGCGACAGACCCAGAAAATTCTGACCATGGCGCAAACCAAGAGATTGTTACGAAAAGGGAACGAGGCTTATTTAGCCTACGTTATAGATACTCAGAAGGAAGTGCCAAGATTGCAAGACATTCTGGTAGTTAATGAGTTCGAGGACGTGTTCCCACAAGATCTTCCCGGACTACCACCTGATAGGGTAATTGAGTTTGCCATCGAGTTAGCCCCGGGGACGGCGCCAGTTTCGAAGGCCCCGTACCGATTAGCCCCAGTAGAAATGAAGGAGCTAGCTAAACAATTGCAGGAATTGTTGGATAAGGGCATGATAAGGCCCAGTGTGTCGCCTTGGGGCGCACCAGTGTTGTTTGTTAAGAAAAAGGATGGGAGTATGAGGTTATGCATCGACTACAGAGAATTGAACAAGCTAACCATAATGAATAAGTATCCGTTGCCTAGGATAGACGATTTGTTTGACCAGCTAAGAGGCGCTGAATACTTCTCTAAGATTGATTTGAGAACGGGATATCACCAACTGAAGATCAAACCTGAAGATATCCCGAAGACTGCATTCCGTACCAGATATGGACACTACGAGTTCTTAGTTATGTCATTTGGATTGACCAACGCCCCAGCAGCCATCATGGACCTAATGAATAGAGTGTTCAAAGAATATTTGGACAAATTCGTGATAGTTTTCATTGATGATATTCTCATCTACTCAAAGACAGAGGCAGAACACGCTGAACATTTAAGGATAACCTTAGAAATACTCAGGAAAGAGCAGTTATATGCCAAGTTCTCCAAGTGTGAGTTTTGGAAAAATGAGGTACAATTCTTAGGGCACGTGATCAATAGAGAAGGAGTGTTGGTTGACCCCTCCAAGATAGAAGCAGTTTCAAACTGGGAACGGCCAACTACTCCAACCGAGGTGAGGAGTTTCATTGGACTGGCCGGATATTACAGGAGATTTGTCCAAGACTTTGCGAAAATCGCAGCTCCATTAACTCGACTTACCCGTAAAACCGAGAAATTTGAATGGACTGAGAAATGCGAGAAGAGTTTCCAAGAGTTAAAGAAGAGGCTGGTGACAGCCCCAGTGCTGGCATTACCTGATGGAAAAGGAGATTTCGTGATTTACAGTGATGCTTCGCATAAAGGACTGGGATGCGTGCTTATGCAGCACGGCAAGGTAATAGCGTATGCGTCTATGCAATTGAAGGATTATGAAGTCAGATATCCCACGCATGATCTAGAACTAGCAGCCATAGTCTTCGCTTTAAAGATTTGGAGACACTACCTGTATGGGGAAAAATGCGAGATTTACACAGACCATAAGAGCCTCAAATACATTTTCACTCAGAAAGAGCTTAACATGCGCCAGAGGAGATGGTTAGAGTTAATCAAGGATTACGACTGTGAAATTCGCTATCACCCGGGCAAAGCCAATGTGGTAGCTGATGCCCTTAGTCGGAAAGAGAAGCTCAAGATGATAACTTCAGAGAAAGAGCTAGTGAAGGATTTTGAGAAGTTGGAAATCGAGGTTAAGTTACCTGGAGAGGGCCAAGAAAAGTTGATGGAAATTAGAATCCAACCTCCATTGCTAGAAAAGATTAGACTGTGCCAGGAACGAATGATGGAGGAAGAAAAGAACTCCACAGAAGAGCTAATGACCGGGGAGGAAATTAAGTGCGAAAGAGACAAGGAAGGGATCATGAGGTACACATACAGGATATGGATCCCAAATATTCAGGAACTCAAGGATGAGATTTTAAATGAGGCACACAACTCAAGATACTCAGTGCACCCCGGTAGCACTAAAATGTATAGGGATTTGAAGGAGTATTACTGGTGGCCCAATATGAAAAAGGACGTAGCAGAATGGGTAAGCAGATGCTTGACCTGCCAACGAGTGAAGGCAGAGCACCAGAAACCTAGCGGACTTCTACATCCCTTAGAGATTCCAGAATGGAAATGGGAACATATAGCCATGGATTTCGTAGTAGGTTTACCAAGGACCAAGGCTAATCATGACCCCATATGGGTAATTGTAGATCGACTGACGAAATCGGCTCACTTTCTCCCGATCAACGAAAGGTACACGGTCGACAGACTAGTGGACATCTACTTAAAAGAGATAGTGGCGCGACATGGAGTCCCAGTCGCAATAGTATCCGATCGAGATCCTAGATTTAACTCCAGGTTTTCGAGAAGTTTTCAAGAATGTGTAGGGACCCGGCTGAACATGAGCACAGCCTACCACCCCCAGACAGATGGGCAAAGTGAAAGGACCATCCAAACGCTAGAGGATATGTGGAGAGTCTGCGCGATAGACTTCAAGGGGAGTTGGGATGATCACTTGCCATTGGTTGAGTTCTCCTATAATAACAGTTATCATTCAAGCATTGGGATGCCACCTTATGAGGCCCTTTATGGAAGAAAATGTCGATCTCCCTTGTATTGGGATGAAGTTGGAGAGCGAAAGATGCTCGGGCCCGAAGTGGTCCAACGAACTAAAGATGCAGTAGATCTAATCAGAGGACGGTTGGTAGCAGCCCAGGATCGACAAAAGAAATATGCCGACTTAGCTCGGAAAGGCAAGGAATACGAAGTAGGGGACCTAGTGTTCTTGAAAGTGTCACCTTGGAAAGGTTTAATGAGATTTGGGAAGAAAGGAAAGCTGAGTCCCAGATACATTGGACCATTTGAGATCTTGAGACGGATTGGGGAACTAGCTTATGAGCTCGCATTGCCCCCGAATCTACAGCAGGTGCACAATGTGTTCCATGTTTCGATGCTGAGGAAGTATAATCCGGATGCTAAGCATATTGTAGAGTATGAGCAAGTGGACATGCAACCAGACCTGACCTATGTGGAGCAACCTGTGGAAATCATAGACCGGAAAGAACAAGTGCTCCGAAACAAGGTCATTCAGCTAGTAAGAGTTTTGTGGCAGAACCACAATGTAGAAGAATCCACCTGGGAACTTGAAAGCGCAATGCAAGAGAAGTACCCCCACTTGTTTTCAAACTGATTCCGGGACGGAATCCTTTTAAGGAGGGGAGACTGTAAGAACCCAGATTTTGGGTGGAATTAAAACTTTTATGTATTTAATGATGTAAGAATGAATAGTGGATACGGCTACAATGTAATAATTGATATTTGGGAAAGAATGAATGGAATTCGACTTTATTATGTTTATGTCTTGAAGAATGCTAAAGGACGACAACATAGGTAAGAATAATCTATCTTCTAAGGGAATAAGATATGGCAACTTCAAGCAAGAGAATACTCTCATGTCATCCAGATCGATAACGATTAATCCAGTAGTTCCGTAAAAAGGTTAAGGAACGATCGAAAGAGAATACGGACAATTATACAACCCTAAGAGAACAAGTAAAGAATAAGGAATGAATATTGTTTTGGTGGGAGTATAGAATAATATGAGATGACACTATATAGAAGTATTCGGAACGGATTTCCGAGTTCGTATTAGTGATCCAGGGGGAAAATAAGTGTATGTAAAAGCTGTCGGATTCTGAAAAACCGCACTTTTATTTTCTCCGAGAATTCCCTGGACACTGATAGCCTTAAGTATTTAACGAATGGATTAAAGGAATATAAAATGGAAAGTTAGAATGTAAGATGGAGAATGAAAGTATTAATATTAAAGAGGATTCCCGGTAAACCCTAATTAGAAATCCGTGTAATATTCTCACGAACGATCAATCGAAACGGGTAATAACCGGACACAGAAACAAGCAGAGGAAGCAAGAGTCTTATGCAAGCTACTAGAATAAATATCTAGTAACCAAGTGGGCAAGAGTAACTAGCATGTTAGGGTTTGAACAAGTACTTAGCAAGACCAACTAGCTAGTTAGCCTTCAACCATGCAAAATGCAACACTTGTCCTACAAAAACCATCATCCATGACCTCACCATCCACTAGCACATCTTAGATGAGATATTATCTAACACAAAATCACTTTATGCAAGATTATCAAAAAGAAACCAAGCAACTCTCTCCCCCCCCCCATGAACAACCATTCGGCCATATCCATTAATTCCAAATCCAAACTCAACCTTCCCACCATTGTTTGTTCATGAAATAATTAAGGTGAGTCTTACATTTCATAAAACTTATCTCCTCAAAATCTTAGCTTCAAACTCATCCTTTTCCATTTTCAAAAAAATCAAACAAGAGGAGGATGAATAGTGTTCATCATGTACTAACTTTGTTTTCTTGATTTTCCATGGTTAATCTAGCAAGCATAATCACTCCTAAGGACCATACAAGGCTTAGTAAGGCTATATCACTATCTAAGGAAGGTATAAAGCTCTTGAAACCCTAACCCTTGTTTAAGATTTAAGCATGTTTATGATAGTTATAACTTAGTTATGGTTATGTTAAAGTTATAAGCATGATTATGTATGGATTTTGGATTAATGATGTAAATAGCTAGATGAACGGAAAGGCATTGCTTGGCCTCAGTTCATGTATATAAGTCATGTATATGTTGTTTGGTTTGGATGCTATGTTTATGGGAAGATTCGAAATTGATAGATATTCGATTTACAGCCGTTATAATGCCCGATTTTACAATACCATGTTTTGTATGCCATTTTCCATGTCGAACCCCTACTGTCCAGAGACCTTATCTGCCATTATAGGATAGGTAATGTTCTAAGCTTCGTTTTGATATAAAGATCACGTCAAACAGACTTACGGTTTAGGATATATGACCAAATTACTAAAAGTAGTTCGAATCCATAAACAAAAGTTCGTAACTGAAATTGAACCCTCGTAAGCTATGTAACGTCATGGCGAATCTTGGTAAATAAATACTAGGGGTAAGAAGGAAGGTGTGAAAGAAAACCGTATGTCAAAAAGAGCATTTTTCGATTTATTAAAAATGTTCGAGTCAAGGTTAAACGCGAACGAACCCCTAAAAGACGACTCTTTTATAACTTTGGTAAAACACTTAGAAAACGGGCGATAAAACTCGGAGTATAATATTGGTTCGTAACGATCAACCTTAGAACTCATATGAATTAAGTATGTCCCAAGTATAAGTGCGGTGACATGTCGTATTAACGAACGAATGTCGAGTCGGATCAGTGATAATAAGTAATCCACTAAAAGGGGTATAACGAGATAACTCGAGAACGTGTTTCGATTTAAGTATAACTTAACTTTTATATGTTAAGTGATTAATCCCGAATGCCTTGGCTATTTATAGATCACCAAGCTGAACCGGGACCCGCTACCACTACCCCTTACCGTACTCGACTACCAGGCAAGTTTCAATTCCCTTCTTTTAGGCTGTTGTTGTGATTGAATAAATATATATATATATATATATATATATATATATATATATATATATATATGATTGCTGATATACATATGCCATTGCATGCATGCCTACTTTCAAGTTGAATTGATATACTTGTTCCCTGAATGTTATTGTTGGCTTATAAGCTAGATAGTTATATATCAGTTATAAGCCGGTTATTGTAAGACCCTCATAGAAGGGCGTATACCTCTCATTAATCAAATATAGACCGGGAGTCAATATTCCTTCTGATATACATATGCCATTGCATGCATGCCTACTTTCAAGTTGAATTGATATACTTGTTCCCTGAATGTTATTGTTGGCTTATAAGCTAGATAGTTATATATCAGTTATAAGCCGGTTATTGTAAGACCCTCATAGAAGGGCGTATACCTCTCATTAATCAAATATAGACCGGGAGTCAATATTCCTTGATATATCGAGATTACCTCGGAGGAAAATATTTAAGTAAATATTTTCTATTATTTGGGCGGCGAATATTATTTGAATATTCGTTCGAGACTAATTATTTTAACGATCCTTACTTCAAATAATTATTTGAACGTAACTATTCATCGAATAATATTTCTCAATATTCATTCAGAGTCGAATTGATTATCGACTATTATTTCGAATATTGTTCTAAAGATGAGACTATTAAATAAATATTATTTGGATATTCCATTAGAATATTATTTTATTAAATAAATATTACTTTTGAATATTCATTTAAGATATTAAATACTTGATGAACATTATTTTAATATTCATCTGAAGCTTGATTTAATTATCGAATATTATCTCGAATATTCCTTAAGGCTTGGATTACTAAATGAATATTACTTGATATTCATTTAGGATATTATTCATTAAATGAATATTACTTTTGAATATTCATTTAAATTCCTAATTAATTATGAATATTACCTTAAATATTCTTTTCAGGTCTTATTAATTAATGAATATTGTTTTGAATATTCATTTAAATATTTATTTATTCAATAAATATTCTCCTGATATTTCTTCAGGGATTATTTTGAGAAATACTCTGATTAAAGATATTCTTTCTGATATGGGCTAAAAGTAAGCCTTAAAGACACCTTTAATATGGTATTAATTATACCCGGAATAGTCCAAACGTGGGGCCCACCAATTGGGCCCAAACCCTATTTATAATATTAATTTCGTAATTAATATTAAGGGTAATAAACAGCTCAGCAAATAAGAGTTGGATAAGGATAATATCTCCTTCAGACTTATCCTATAAAGCATCCAATTCTATATGGAAACTGATTCCTATAAGGAATAGATCAAGAACTTTCCTCAAGGAGGTGACTTATCTATTAAGTCTCCAACTCCTACCTTAATTCTAAGGCTTCTCAGCCTATATAAAGGGTCAGACCCCTCACCTCAGAACTACGTTTTTTGGCTTGATCTTTGATATTCATCAAAGTACGTAGGCATCTTGTGAAGGCAGAATCAGCCACGAGCATAAGAGCAGCCATTAAAGCACGAAGCTCACACCCCTTACATTAAATACATACGCCCTAGCCGCAATACTAGTAGCCTAGTTTTTATTCCACAACATTTGGCGCCGTCTGTGGGACGACAACATCAACCATGGTTCAAACACGAAGGACAACGTCAACCGAGGCCGTGCCCCTTAACTCTGCTCAACCAGCCACTTCAGATTCGCTCATCGTCACTGAGGAAGGACAAATACTCCCATCAACAGGGACGGTCGTTCAACCTCTGCCCACTCAACCCCCAGGGACGACTCCCCATGTAGAGGGAACTCACTCAGTGATCGTCCATCAAGGCCAAGAAACCAACCCTCTCCAGATGGTGGTTTCTCCTCTTGGTAACGTTGATCGCACGGGGGTACAGATCCACACTACGGATCTCCCTTTGAACACCAACCCTATGTATGGACTGCCTAACTATCCCCCTCGACGAAGGGAACCTGGACCGAGCGGACACGCCTTACAGATCCGGGATCGAGAATATGATGACTACTCGGGTCCCTATACTGATGATTCATCATCATCTGAAGATGATGATCGAGATGAAGCCCCGAGGAGGTGACGTGCTAGCAAGGAACCCTTAAGAAGAACACGGAGAATCCATGATGGGCCTCCACAGACGATTGAAGAGAGGATTAAGGCTCATGAGGCTGAGATCCAAAGGTTGAAGGATGATATAGCAAGGGAACAGGCAAGACAGAGTCTGATTCGACCCCCTCCAATCTCAGAAAGGATTCCTGTTATAGATTTGGAGAGGTCTTCAAGAAGACAGAAGAGGGCTGATGTCCCAACAAGAGAAGCTATGAGGGTGGAAACCCCCAGGAGTAACCCCAAAGATCTGATGCCACTTGGGGACCCTGACGATCCCACACCTCCGTTTACTGAGGAGGTGATGAATGCCCACATCTCAAGGAAGTTTAAGATGCCAACTATTAAGGCCTATGATGGAACGGGCGATCCCGCAAATCATGTCAGAACTTTCTCGAACGCACTGCTGCTGCAGCCTGCTAGTGATGCCTTAAAGTGTAGGGCGTTCCCTCAAACTCTGTCAGGAATGGCTCAAAGATGGTATAGCCGTCTACCTGCAAATTCGATTGGCTCTTTTAAGGAGTTAAGCGCTGCTTTCATCAGCCAATTCATCAGTGGGAGAATTCATGAGAAAAGTTCTGCATCCCTTATGTATGTGGTGCAAGGGAAGAATGAGAACTTAAGGGATTATCTCAAGCGATTCACCAAGGAGACGCTGAATATCACCGATCTGGAAAATAAGGTGGCCATGGTAGCCCTGGAACACGGAACCGCTGACCTCTTCTTCAAAAGGTCTTTGGCAAAACATCCTCCTGAGAACATGGCCGAACTCCAAAGAAGAGCCGATAAATATATCAAGGCTGAGGACAGCATTAAGAAGGAAACCACAGTAGGTAATGGCAAGGGCTCTAATGATTCGAAGAAAAGAAAATCAGAACAAGAGTACGACGCTAGGGACAAGTATCCCCGGACTGGCAAGGACTCTGATTCATCACCTAAGAAGGGTTTTGGGTCAAGGTTTTCTGATTACGCAAGGTTGAACGCTCCTAGGAGCCAAATTTTGTTGGACATTGAGAAGGATAAGGACTTTCGCTGGCCTAAACCGCTCAGGGGTGATCCCGAAAAGAGAAACAAAGATCTGTATTGTAGATTCCATAAGGATGTGGGGCATGACACAGATGACTGCAGACAGTTGAAGGATGAAATTGAGTTTTTAATCCGGAAGGGAAAGTTAAACAAGTTCACTAAAGGTGAAGACCGTGGAACCCAGAAGAGGGATTATGAAAGAAGAGACAATGATAGGAGGGATAACGATCGCAATCGTAACCCGCAGCCTCGAGGGCCAGTAATTAATATGATTTGGGGAGGACCAACAGCGGCCGGTACTACCCGAAACTCTCGAAAGGCTTATGCCAGGGAAGTGATGCACATCACAGGAGAAGCCCCGAAGCGTGCTAAGACTGAGGCAGTGATTGGTTTTGATGATTCAGATCTTGAAGGGGTAAAATTCCCCCATGATGACCCGTTGGTCATAACTCCAGTAATTGGAAACTCGGAAGTGAAGCGAGTACTGATAGACAATGGAGCTTCCGTCGATATCTTGTTTCATGATGCTTTTATGAGGATGGGGTATACTGACTCTCAACTAACCCCGACTAACATGCCAATCTACGGATTTAATGGAGTTGAGTCCAAGGTTGAAGGGACCATTCATCTGCCTATAACAATAGGGCAAGAACCTAAGGAGGCCACCCAGATGCTAAACTTTCTAGTAATTAAGGCTGCCTCGACGTACAATGCAATCTTAGGGAGGACCGGACTTCATGCATTCAAGGCTGTTGCCTCTACTTATCACATGAAGGTCAAATTTCCAACCAGGAATGGTGTTGGGGAACAAAAAGGAGATCAGAAAATGGCCAGGAGTTGCTATGTGGCTGCTTTGAGAGCTGACGGAACCGGGGGGCAGGTACTCCCGATTGAAGACATGGATGTCCGTGATGATGAACACCGAGGAAAGCCAGCGGAGGACTTAATACCTATCCCTCTGGAGCTAGGCGACCCTGAGAAGGTTACTTATATTGGAGCCTCTTTGAAAGAACCCCTGAAGGGGAAATTAATAGAGTTCTTACAAAGGAATAGTGACGTTTTTGCTTGGACAGCAGCTGACATGCCAGGGATTGATCCTCAACTTATAACTCATAGATTGAATGTTGACCCTAATCGGAAGATAGTACAGCAGAAGAAGAGAAATTTTGCTCCGGAAAGGCAAGAAGCCATTAAGCAAGAAGTGGATAAGCTCTTGGAGGCTGGTTTTATTGAGGAAATTCAGTTTCCCGAATGGTTAGCAAACCCAGTGATGGTCAAGAAAGCGAATGGGAAGTAGAGGATGTGTATAGACTTCACTGACCTGAATGATGCATGCCCAAAGGATTGTTTCCCTCTGCCAAGGATAGATATGTTGATAGATGCCACAGCTGGACATGAGATGCTGAGCTTCATGGATGGGTTCAGCGGCTATAATCAGATTAAGATGCACAAGGATGACATCCCTAAGGTATCTTTCATAACCGACTTTGGTGTTTTCTGCTATCTTGTTATGGCGTTTGGCTTAAAGAATGCAGGAGCTACTTACCAACGATTGGTGAATAAGATATTTGCCCATCTGATTGGAAAAACCATGGAGGTTTATGTCGATGATATGCTGGTTAAAAGCTTGGTCAAGACAGATCATATCAAGCACCTCAGAGAGGCATTTGAAGTGCTGAGGCACCACAAGATGATGTTGAATCCAGCCAAGTGTGCCTTTGGCGTTGGATCAGGCAAATTTTTGGGTCTGATGGTTTCTAAAAGAGGCATAGAGGCCAACCCCGACAAGATCAAGGCAATCTTAGATATGGAACCACCGCACTCTATAAGAGATGTGCAGAAGTTGACGGGCCGGGTAGCGGCTTTAGGAAGATTCATCTCCAAGTCTGGTGACAAGTGCTTGCCTTTCTTTCAAGCACTGAAGAAAGTGAAAAATTTTGAGTGGACTCCTGAGAGCCAAGAGGCCTTCGAGCAATTGAAGAAATACATGGCTGAAGCCCCATTATTGACCAAACCAAGTCCTGGAGAGACTCTTTATCTATACCTGGCGGTATCTGAGCAAGCCCTGAGTGCTGTCCTTATTCGGGAAGAGGAGAAAGTCCAGAAACCTATCTACTATGTAAGCAAAGTGTTGCATGGGGCTGAGTTGAATTACTCACCCATAGAAAAGTTTGCTTTGGCTTTAGTAACTGCCTCAAGGAAATTGCGACCTTACTTTCAGGCACACAAGATTCAAGTTCTGACGAACCAACAGTTGAGGAACATATTGCATAGCCCTAAGGCCAGTGGAAGGCTAATTAAATGGGCGATTGAATTAGGAGAATTCGATATCACATACAGGCCTCGGACAGCCATCAAGGCTCAGGCATTGGCTGACTTCGTGGTTGAATGTACTATTAACAACCAAGAAGTCGGGGGGCAAGAGATAATGACTACCCCTGGGCAAGAGAAAAAAGAAGAGGAACTTACACCCGATCTAAAGGAATATTGGGTGCTCTATTTTGATGGAGCATCAAAAACAAATTCTAGTGGTGCAGGTTTGGTTTTGCAAAGCCCTGATGGGTTCACAGTTGAGTATGCTTTAAAGCTGGATTTTCCTACTACTAACAATGAGGCAGAGTATGAGGCATTAATAGCTGGTTTGGGTTTAGCTAGAATCATGCGGGTCAAAAACCTTAAAGTTTGTGGAGATTCACGACTTGTGATATCCCAAGTAAACGGTGAATTCGAAGCTAAGGATGAGACTATGGCGAAATACCTGAGAGTGGTGAAGGCTGTTATGTCTCAGTTTGAGGAGTGCCATGTTGAGCACATCCCGAGAGAAGAAAACGTTAAGGCCGATGCCCTGTCTAAGTTTGCTTCTTCTGAAATAGAAAATTATGCTGGGAGTGTCTACTTTCAGGTCCTGAAGGCCCCAACCATTAATGCAAAGTTAATGGCACCGATTGATATAGGAGGCTCTTGGATAGATCCTATCAAGGCACACCTGGAGACCGGTTGGCTCCCAGACAATGCCATGGAGGCACGAAAACTCTCAGTAAGAGCGTTGAGATATACTTTGATTGAGGGTATTCTGTACAAAAGGTCGTTTGTCATCCCGTACTTGAAATGTCTAAGGCCTTTAGAGGCAAGGGAAGCATTAGAGGAAGTTCATGAAGGGATCTGTGGGCAACATTTGGGGGGCAGAGCCCTAGCTCACAAGATAATTCGTTTAGGGTTTTATTGGCCGGAGATGTTGGCTGATGCACAAAACTATGTCAAGAGATGTGAGAGATGCCAGAAGCATGCCCCAATTGTGAGGCAACCGCCTGAGATGTTGACCTCTATCAACTCTCCCATTCCGTTTGCAATGTGGGGGATGGACATACTTGGACCCTTTCCCATGGCTTCAGCACAGAGGAAATTCCTGATAGTGGCCATTGATTACTTCACTAAGTGGATTGAGGCTAAACCCCTGGCCAAGATAACCACCAAGCAAGTTTCCCAGTTCTTCTGGGAGAACATCATTTGCAGATACGGAATCCCACGAATCCTTGTGACAGACAATGGGACACAGTTCAATAATGAGGAGTTTAAGAAGTATTGTGAAGAGAATGCGATTGAGCTCCGCTTTACCTCAGTGGCACATCCACAAGCCAATGGGCAAGCTGAGGTAGCTAATCGAATTATCCTTGATGGACTGAAGAAGAGGGTCGAGCGCTCTAGGAACACTTGGGTAGATGAACTGCTGCCCATACTCTGGGCGTATCGTACCACTTACAAGGTAACAACTGGAGCAACCCCATTTTTGCTGGCTTATGGAGCCGAGGCTGTTGTGCCCTTGGAGATCATGCAGGCATCACCTCGAATCGAGGCATATGAGCCAGAAACTAATGAAGAAGGGATGAGACTAGCCCTGGATTTAATTGACGAGGTCAGGGATGAAGCTAATGCTAGGAATGCTGAGTATCAGAAGAGGGCCTCTTTTCATTACAACCAGAGAGTTAAAGAAAGATTTTTTCGACAAGGCGACATAGTCCTAAGGAAGATTGAAGCCTTAGGAGTTGGCCAAAAAGGAAAGTTAGCACCAAACTGGGAAGGACCGTATCTGGTCAGGAAGGTGTTAGGACGAGGATCTTACAAGTTAGAAACCTTGGATGGGGTTGAGGTGCCCCGGACTTGGCATGCTGTGAACCTCAAAGTTTATTATGTTTGAGGTCTTTTGATAAAGGCTTGAACTTTTATCTATTTATTAGGAATAAGGTTCGAATGAAACCATTATAGAGCATGTTGCTCCCAGTAGTTGATAAAGTATCTATGTAAGGGTTGAACCCATTTTATTAATGTCCTTTGACAGCATAATGGGATTTATTCTGTTTTCTCTATTGGTTATCTTTCCTTGCTAAAATAAACGAAAGACGAATGTTGGACCGACTTATAAGTTTAAGTACCAGCCAAGAGGCCAAGTGCTCAAAAAAAAAAAAAATTCTAAAGTATTAACAAATTATGAGCAAAGGCAAGAAAAATGAGCGGAAATAAACTGCATAAATAGTTAAGTTAGAAATTACAAAGGCCCGAAGGCTATTAAGTCAAATGATTGAAATCCAGAGTTCAGAAAGGCTAATGAATTCCGTCAATAAATTCCGCTTCCCGGAATTTATCGACTGAATAAAGCCTAAGGGGCCTTAGGGGCCTCCTTAGCAGGAGAAGCATCCTCAGAGCTAGTCTCAGTAGTAGACCCCTCGTCGGCAGAGATAACAGCACCAGGCTGGGCTAGAGTAGGCTCGGGATCCAAAGCTGAAGTAGTGGCAGTAGCATGCTCCTTAACCAAAGCGTCATCCTCCCCAAACAGCTCTTCACTGGAACCAGGCCCCTGTGTCAAGGCATTGGGAAGGTGAGGGCTAGGAAAAGCAGAAGGCAAGAATAACCCTGGATGCTGCCTCAGAACTGCTTCAAGGGCTTTGGTCCACCCATCAGAAAACTGACTAGGAAAGAGCATCTCATCATGCTGATCCATGAGAGTCTTGTACTCATCTGAATCCAGATATTCATCAATATGCTTCTCCTTGTCATCTCTCAGGGCGACTAGCTCCGCATGCATCCCTACCATCTCTTCATCTTTCTTCTTTATTTGCTCTTCCAGACGATTAATATGGAGAGTCTTCTTCTGAGACTCAGACTCAAAAGCTTTAGACTTCTCTTTCCAAGCTTTGGCTTTGTGAACCAAACTTTGGAAATGGACGTTAGCCTGCATGAAAGGTTAGCACTGAAATCAAGTAATGAACTTAAAAGCCGTTAAGGTATTGAAAGGAAAAAGTTTGAGACTTACCACAGCGAGAGCCTGAGCACCGAGTGCCTCTGACTCCCCAATACCTCCACCAAGGACCATGTCCTTATAATCAGGGGTGGTGATCGAGTTTAAAGACCAATCCATGGAGTGCTTCGTAGAGCCCACCACAGAATCCTGCTTCCTAAAGCCCCAAGGAGGCCTGAAAACCGTCGACTGGACATTAACCTGGGAGCTCCCCTCCAGTCCAGCTATGTCACCATATCTCAACTCCCCTTTATGGACCTTGTGGGGGCGCAGGAAAGGAGGCTCCGTGTTTTTCCCTCGAGGGTCAGCAACCCTCTTAGCCCGAACCATCCTGGCCGTCTCTTCATCAGGAGAGGGTGCAGCCTCCACAATCAATTTCGCAACTGCAAGAACGACCAAAAAGAGAGTTGGAATAAATTCAGTATTAAAAAGTAAATGGCAAAGACCAGTAAGAAAATTACCCCGCTCAGAAACTCTGGAAAGGCCTACTCCCCTTAGAGACTCCTCATTTAAAAGACTTAGGCAGGTAATAGAACTACCGTCTGCCTCGGTCAGAGTATTATAAGCGGCCTGTTCCTCGGTACTAAGGACGATTCCCTTAGCACTTCCATCTGAGACTCTCGAGAATGTCTGCCTAAAGAGAGTGCCCCAATCACCTCCATCCCATTCTAAGTATGCGAACTCATTTTTCCAGCCCGCATTATTATCAGGAATTGACTTGCCATTAAAGATTGGGGGGACTCTAGGACGGAGCTTAACATATACCCAGCCAGGGTTCGTGGCAGGACTATTGTAAAATTGAAAAAGTTTGCGAAAAAGAGCAACTGATAAAGGGAGTTGTTGTCGAAGACACAAAACCATAAAACATAATATAATTCTCCACGCGTTTGGCGGGAGTTGACATGGACTAATTTGCACATCAGCTAAGAGTCTAGGAATGAATTCGTGAAATGGAAAACGAAGGCCAGCCACTAGACTCTCCCTATAAACACACAAAGAATTGGGTTTCCAGTGACAAGGTCTGTCACCTGGCTCGGCTGGGACAAGTTTATAAGGTGATTTAATTTTGAAAAGCTTGTTATATCTAGTGATTTCATCAACATCATGATAAGAGCTACAACAGTCATATGCATCTAATTCTGACAAAGAGGGGTAATCATCTCCACGTTGATTTAACATATCTACTAGAGATGTGTAAGAAGAGCGAATGGTGATTGTACCTTTGGAGGAGGCAGAATTCATCTTGGCAAGGCGAGACTTAGCTTTGTCTTCCATTGATGCTCTTGAAGAAAGGTTCGAAGCTCTTGAAAAACCCAGAAAGTTTGAAGATTTGAAGAAAATCTTCAAAGAAAACCCAGAAAGTATGAAGGAATGAAGGTATCTTCAAGAAATAAACCCAGAAACCACCGTGAAGGGGAGAAGCTTAAAGAAAACTTTCGCCGGAAATCGCCTTGAGATAGAGATAACTATAGAGAGAATTTCTAGTGAAGTGTTTGAGTAGAAGTAAGAATGAGAAAGTGAACACTTCACTCTCACTCTTATATACAATCTTTTAGCCGGTTAAAATTCCTCCAAACGGTCAAGAAACCTACAGTAACAGGTCAGAAAAGCCCATGAAACCGGCCCAAATTAAGGCCCAATTCTAGGACATTCTTAGGAAAATATCTTTGAAAAACATCTTAGATATTTAGAAGAAAATTATGGGTATTTTAAAAAAAAATATCATAGACAATAAATCCTGGATCTGGATCCAAATAGCCCGGATGGGCCCAATAACGACTATGAGGATAAGCCCATTTTGAAAAGAAAAGTACCAGGCCCCATAAGAATAGGCCCAAAGCCAAAGTGGCCCTTAATTCGACCAGAATCCTGGTCGAAACGACCAAGAATTCTGGTCGAAAAACCCTTCGACTAAAGCGTTGGAAACGCCCTTAATTCGACCAGAATCCTGGTCGAAACGACCAAGAATCCTGGTCGAAAAACCCTTCGACCAAAGCGTTGGAAACGCCCTTAATTCGACCAGAATCCTGGTCGAAACGACCAAGAATCCTGGTCGAAAAACCCTTCGACCAAAGCGTTGGAAACGCCCTTAATTCGACCAGAATCCTGGTCGAAACGACCAAGAATCCTGGTCGAAAAACCCTTCGACCAAAGCGTTGGAAACGCCCTTAATTCGACCAGAATCCTGGTCGAAACGACCAAGAATTCTGGTCGAAAAACCCTTCGACCAAAGCGTTGGAAACGCCCTTAATTCGACCAGAATCCTGGTCGAAACGACCAGGAATCCTGGTCGAAAAACCTTTCGACCAAAACCATTCTGAGGCCCTTATTTCGACCAGAATCCTGGTCGAAACGACCAGGAATCCTGGTCGAAAAACCCTTCGACCAGAGCAAAATTGGACCCTTATTTCGACCAGAATCCTGGTCGAAACGACCAAGAATCCTGGTCGAAAATCTCTTCGATCAGGAAGAAAAAGAAGGCCTTAATTCGACCAGAATCCTGGTCGAATTCCTGGTCGAATTCCTGGTCGAATTCCTGGTCGAATTTCTGATCGAAAATACTCAGTCCTGGTCGAAATTTGCTATAAAAATTGATTTTCTGACAGCTAATCTTCACAGACATGGAATTTTGATACCTGTAGGTACCATAATAGGATAAAAATGGAAATACGAGGAATTTCATAGATAATTCCTTGAAGAAAAAAGACTCTGTAACTAAAGTTATGGAAATTGCTTAGCCTCGAATAAGGCATATCGTCGTAAACGTGTCGGTCGCTCCACACTTTGCATCAAGACGACATTCGTGAAACACTAGTGTACAAAGCCCTGACCCAAGTCTCACGAAAGACAGATAAAACTTCAAGGAAAACCTGATCAGTTTTCCTAGAAGTTGGGGGGCAAATGATATGGGCTAAAAGTAAGCCTTAAAGACACCTTTAATATGGTATTAATTATACCCGGAATAGTCCAAACGTGGGGCCCACCAATTGGGCCCAAACCCTATTTATAATATTAATTTCGTAATTAATATTAAGGGTAATAAACAGCTCAGCAAATAAGAGTTGGATAAGGATAATATCTCCTTCAGACTTATCCTATAAAGCATCCAATTCTATATGGAAACTGATTCCTATAAGGAATAGATCAAGAACTTTCCTCAAGGAGGTGACTTATCTATTAAGTCTCCAACTCCTACCTTAATTCTAAGGCTTCTCAGCCTATATAAAGGGTCAGACCCCTCACCTCAGAACTACGTTTTTTGGCTTGATCTTTGATATTCATCAAAGTACGTAGGCATCTTGTGAAGGCAGAATCAGCCACGAGCACAAGAGCAGCCATTAAAGCACGAAGCTCACACCCCTTACATTAAATACATACGCCCTAGCCGCAATACTAGTAGCCTAGTTTTTATTCCACAACACTTTCATATTCCCAAATATTCCTTAAATATTTTAACTCATTAAATATTCTCTGAATATTTATTCCATACTTAGAATAATCTCGATAAGGTTTATCTTCTTCGATTATTACAGAAAATATCTCGGAGTCATATTATTATTAATCTTATATCAAGAAAGGTTCTCAGACATCATTCTTCTTTGAATCTATCTCCTTAATAATAAGGGAACCTTACTTGGAAAATGTTATTTATCTTGTCAACTTCCCGGTCATAAAGTATTCCCTTCACTCGCAACTCGGGTACTGTTGACTTATTAAGTCTTTGCTTACCTTCTCATCTTTCGAGGGGTAAGATTACTGGAACAAGTTGATATCCGTTACCAAGTAATAGCTTGGGAGCTATTGGTAAATTTTCCTTTCCAATTAGATACGACTACTTTGTGGAGTCTTATCAACAAGTATTATACTTGGGGAAAGGGGGACGAACGTTACATTCAGAATCATGAATTCTATTTGAACTAGGAGTCGTGTAAGAGGCCGAGTAGCGCCGGTCCATCCCCTTTGGCCCAACCGTTGGCCGGGGAGAGCTAGTAAGGCGGTAAACAAGTAAAGCCGTCAGTTCTTCCTTCTACCGGTAGTAAATCTAAATTGAGCTGTACGATCTCGACTGATCATCAAGATTGGAACAGCGGGCGCGGTGAATACTCCATCATTGGTTCATCATCCAAATTTATTTATTTCCTGCAACATGATTACTGTTGGCAGAGTTGGAAAAGTGTCATAACTGGAATTGCAACCTTTTCTTGCAAGTTCCTCTTCTTAATAACAATAAGAATATCTCGCTTATCTTGATGTAGCAGATATTTCTTCAAACAAATACTTTCAGTTACCTTGTAACTTCATCGTTCATATTATACTGGCATCATTTCCGTAAATGCATGGCATATGGTTTGAAAGATAGCTTTGAACTGTTTTAAATTATCGTTCAGTACATATTTGTTGGTGGGCTTTCACTCACCCTTGCTTTGTTTATATTATGTCACAACAATAGCTAGGACAGATGCCTCGCGTCAGGCGCACTCGGCGCAAGCAGGTTACCCGACCCACCGGACTACCCGCTGAGTTGCTAGCCTCCATTGCTGAGGTAGCATAGTTAGACAGCTTTTGTTTCCTGTTTAACTATATGTATAATTAATGTAATTAACGGCAAAACTTTTAAACCTATGATGTTATCCTTTTGGGAATGTAATAACTTTTATTCGTAACCCCTTTAATGTAAGACTTATTTCAATTTCATCTCTGGGACTATAACTGTTGTGTGTGTGAGTGGTAATTATTGTGGGGTCACAGCATGTGATTTATTTATTGTGGACTCAAGTCAAGTATTATGAATGGATGTAAGACCGTAACCACCAGATCCCTGACCCCGGATCTGGGGGCGTTACAAAAGATGAAGATTGGGTCACCAAAGCCCACCACCAGGAGCTATTCCAACATTCTACCAACACAAAATTCGTTATGAAAGTCTGTGACCACGAGCCACGGGTCGAGTTTGCTAAACAGTCCCCAGTATAGGATCACACCGACCTCATCTCTCTAAAAGGTCCAGTGTGGCATAACGTATTCTTATTATGAAGACTCATAGCTAAGCCTCAAGAGGTCGCATGAGTGGAGGCATTCTTATGCACAATATACTTGGCAGGAGGTCGCATGCCTGTACGGAGAAGGTCAGATGCTTGTACCCACGAGGTCGCATGCCTGTACCGAGAAGGTCGCATGCTTGTACCCACGAGGTCACATGCATGTACCGAGAAGGTCGCATGCTTATACCCATGAGGTTGCATGCCTGTACCGAGGAAGTCGCATGCCTACACCCACAAGAGGTCGCATGCCTGTACCAATAGGGTCGCATGCCTGCACCCAGGAGTCGCATGCCTATACCCATACATGGATCACCTTGCATGACTAAGCCCAGCGAGGTCGCGTCTGAGGCCCTTGTGAGCTCTCCATTAGCCTCGCTAGTAAGGCCTCGTGATTCTAGCATCATGTTAGCCATAGGTAACCTTTATTGGACCATGGGTCATGAGCAAGATTAATGGATAAATTATATCAGCCCATAGACGTTTAGTAGATTTGGGTCAAGATGGGCCTACAAAACCCTATCCCGTTTGGGTAACTTCTTCTCCAAGAACTACGTGTGGCTTGACTCCCTATAAATAGGGTACGTAGGCCTCTTGTTAGGATTGATTGATAGTTGACAGCAAGAGAGAATAAACAGTTTTTCTCTGACATTCAACGAATCAACGAGCAAGATCAGCCACAAAAATCGCCAATCTCCATTCTGTGTTCTTTGCAAAATATCTGTATTTTGCTCTGTGATTCCAGCTGTTGTGGAATAAAAACTAGGTTGAAATTATTGCGGCTAGGGTTTGTGTATTTAATACTAGGGTTCGTGAGATTCGTGCTTTAATGGCTGCTTCTGCGTTCGAGACTAAGCGGTCCTCACAGAATGCCTACGTATCTCTGTATTAGAGAATCAAGCCAAGAAAAACGTAGTTCTGAGGTGAGGGGTCAGGCCCTTTATATAGGTTGAGAAGCCTTAGAATTATGGAAGGATTTGGAGACTTGGTAGGCAAGTCTTTGAGGAATGTTCTAGATCTATTCCTTGTAGGAATCAGTTTCCATATTGAATTGGATGCCTTATTGGATAAGTCTGAAGGGGATATTATCCATATCCAACTCTTATTTGCTGAGCTGTTTATTACCCTTAATATTAATTACGAAATTAATATTATAATTGGGGTTTTGGGCCCAGCTGGTGGGCCCCACGTTTGGACCATTCCTGGCCTAATTAATGCCACATTAAATGTGTCTTTAGGACTTATTTTCAGCCCATATCATTTGCCCCCCAACTTCTAGGAAAACTGATCAGGTTTTCGTAGAAGTTATATTTGCCTTAATCGAGACTCGGGGCCGTTTTTATCCCTTACCTGGGACTTCTTAATTTTCCTACCCTTATATGGGAATTTTGGTTTACACTAGTGTTTCATGAGTATCGTCTTGATTGTAAAGTGTGGAGCGACCTACACATTTACGACGATTTGCCTTATTCGAGGCTTTAATTTGTGCTTGTTTTTAGCAATTTCGGCACTTTCATAGAGCTTTTATGCATTATTAGCATAAATTATTGCTCACTTTGTCAAGAAGATATTTCTATAATTTTCCTCGTATTTTTCTGTACTTTTCCTAATAATTTAGGAATTTTTTATGTACCCACAGGTATTTTTCTAAATTATTCCTAATAATTTAGAAATTTTTACTTACCCACAGGTATTTTTCTTAATTATTCCTAATAATTTATGAATTTTTATGTACCTACAGGTATTTTCCTTAATTATTCCTAATAATTTAGGAATTTTTATGTACCCACAGGTATTTTTCGTAATTATTCCTAAGAATTTAGGAATTTTTATGTACCAACAGGTATTTTCCTTAATTTTTCCTAATAATTTAGGAATTTTTATGTACCAATAGGTATTTTCATTAATTATTCCTAATAATTTATGAATTTTTATGTACCTACAGGTATTTTCCTTAATTATTCCTAATAATTTAGGAATTTTTATGTACCCACAGGTATTTTTCGTAATTATTCCTAATAATTTAGGAATTTTTATGTACCAACAGGTATTTTCCTTAATTTTTCCTAATAATTTAGGAATTTTTATGTACCAACAGGTATTTTCATTAATTATTCCTAATAATTTATGAATTTTTATGTACCTACAGGTATTTTCCTTAATTATTCCTAATAATTTAGGAATTTTTATGTACCCACAGGTATTTTTCGTAAATATTCCTAATAATTTAGGAATTTTTATGTACCCACGGGTATTTTTCGTAATTATTCCTAATAATTTAGGAATTTTTATGTACCCACAGGTATTTTTCGTAATTATTCCTAATAATTTAGGAATTTTTATGTACCAACAGGTATTTTCCTTAATTTTTCCTAATAATTTAGGAATTTTTTAGGTACCGACAGCTATTTTTCGTAATTTTTCCTAATAATTTAGGAATTTTTATGTATCCACGGGTATTTTCCTTAATTATTCCTAATAATTTAGGAATTTTTATGTACCCACAGGTATTTTTTTTATCAAAGTGTAAAGTGTAGGGGCCTTTCTATAAAATTATAAAGTATAGGAGCCATTTTGTAATTTTATAAACTACAATGGCCTTTTCATAGAATAAGCAGAACCTGGGGTACTAAACTCCAATTTGGCCATTTAACCATGTAAGTAGAAGCTAGGCGGGGGTGCACCCGCGTAGAAGCCATATTTGCTTTTCCACGCCCAGGAGAGATGCTTGGGTGACGTGGGTGGTTTTTTTTGTTTTTTTGTTTTTTTTGTTTTTTTTTTAACCATCAGGTTTTATACATTTTATTTTCGATAATTTTTACCAAAAATAAAATGTTGGGCCTCATGCCTTAGAAATAATTTTATAAATTATTCAAACATTTTTTTTTTGATTTAATAGGTATTTTTACCCATTTTATCATCATTTATAGCCTATTTTCAGAATTTTTAAGGATTATATTCCTTTTTTAATTTCTGAAAAATGGCTTGTCGTTCGAAGAGGAGCCCTGGGCGTGGGTACCCCCGCCAAGGAGACCTTCTCCTTAGGCACGCCAAAGAAGTTGGTCTCCTGGGCGTGGGTATTTCATGCCTTCAATTTTCAAAATTTGCTCTGGACGTGGGTACCCCCGCCAAGGAGACCTTCTCCTTAGGCATGCCAAGGAGGTTGGTCTCCTGGGCGTGGGTATTTCATGCCTTCATTTGTACAACCACTCTAGGCGTGGGTATCCCGCCTAGGAGATGTTTTTGCCAACCACGTTTAGGAGATATGGCTTCCTGACCGTGGGTATTTTTTCACCCTCAATTCGTACAACCTTGGCGTGGGTACCCCCGCCAAGGAGGCACTTTGTGATACCTTGTCTTATGATTTTAAGTCTTCTTGGCGTGGGTACTTTAATACCCTTCATTTGTTACTCCAGCCTTGGCGTGGGTATCCCCGCCAAGGAGGCTTTATTTGATCCAACGCCTAGGAGATTTAGCTTCTTGGACGTTGGTGTTCTAGGCTCCTATCCTTTGGGCCAATTTTCATTTATGGACCGTTTCTTTGGCTTTTGTCGGGCTCCTAGCCTTATTATTTTCGAATTTTCGAGATTCCTGCGGAACCTTGAAACGACCCGTTTCTTAGCTTTCGTGACCTTCAGGGCCTTAATTCGTTTGCTGAGTCCTTGATTCGAAAACGAGAATTCATTCATGGTTGTTGGTTATCATCAACCATTCAACCTTTAACTCTCATTCTAAGATGTTGAAATGATGGAGTCCCTTAGTTTTTGCCCCTTGCTTCATATAGTGGAGGTCTTGCTTCTCGGTTGATCTTTCAAGAAGTTCACTTGCCACTGAGCACTTGACTTCAAGTCTGGTGTGCCTTGGCTGGTTGTCAACCCTCTATCAGGATTTCAACCTTCTTCTTATACTCATAGGACCTTGCTTAAGTTTCAATTTCGGCTGGCGGCTCTTAATTTCTAATGACAAGCTCGATTGGAGACAGACTTCCTTGTTGACCATCAAGGCTTAAATTTTGTGTCGGGATTTGAAATTCAAGGCTTTAAGTATGTAATGACAATGGACCTCTTATAGAGGAGACCTTCAATCAATGCGTATCTTAACACTCTCACAGACAGTTTCCGTGCTTTCAAGGAAATATCAAGGAGCCAACCAGTCTTAAGATGAGCTTTGATAGGGTCTATCTGACAGCTTCCTACATCAAATGGTGCCACCAACTTCGAATCGATGGTGGGGGTCTTCGGGACTTGGAAGTAGACGCTCCCAGAATGGGTCTCGACCCTTGAATTGAGATAAGGCATCGACCTTTGTATTCTCCTCCCTTGGGATATACCTGGCACTCATCTAACTGGGCTATCGCAGCTTTCACAATCCTCAAGTATTTGGCCATATTCTTTTCTCTAACTTCAAACTCTCCATTGACTTGTGAGACTACCAACTTTGAGTCTCCAAAGACTTTCAGGTTCTTGACCCTCAGGGCTCTTGTCAGTCTAGGTCGGCTATCAGAGCTTCATACTCCGCCTCGTTGCAGGTTGTTTGGAAGTCCAACTTCAAGGCATACTCGAGTGTGAACCCATCGGGGCTTTGCAGAACTTAACCTGCACCACTGGTTTTTGTTTTAGATGCCCCATGAAAATAGAGCTTTTTGTTTTTGATGCCCCATCAAAATAGAGCATCCAATATTCCTTCTTCTCTTCCAGGGGTTTCTCACCTTGCTGACCTTCCTGGTCTATTACCTCCTGCCCCCCGACTTCTTGGTTATCAATGGTATATTCAACCACGAAGTCAGCTAGAGCCTGAGCTTTGATGGCCGTACTAGGCTTAACATCGAATTCTTTTAGTTAGATTGCCCACTTGATGAGCCTTCCATTGGCTTTCATGCTATGCAATATGTTTCTTCAGCGGGTGTTCCATCAGGACTTCAACGTTTGTCTTTATCCAGGGTCCTTTAAGGACTTAAACTCTTATCTGCTGTAACCTAACTCTACCATTCGCGGTATGCGTTCGTTTGTTTTCATTCGTGTATTCTTTTATTTTCGGTACTTGGTCTTCTTTGACTCACACATCAGGTGCACATAAATAAAATCACAATCAATGAATGGAAAACAAACTTGTATTAATAACTTGAAATGGGTTCAACCCTTACATAGAGTACTACTGTCCTACTCGGAGCAACATGCTCTGCAATGGTTTTAATGAACCTTATTTCTACTTCCACTATATAAATATGAAGTTAAGTCCTACTAGAATAACTTAAGCCCATCGGGGCTTTGCAAGACTAGGCATGCACCACTTGATTTTGTTTTTGATGCTCCATCAAAATAGAGCACCCGCCACTCCTTCTGGTCTCCTCATTCTTATTCTGCAGTTCACTTCCTACTCGGGGTACTACCTCCTGCCCCCCAACTTCTTGGTTGCCAATGGTACATTCAACCACAAAGTCAGTTAACGCCTTAGCCTCAATGGCTGTCCGAGGCTTCTGTGTGATGTCCTCTGCTGACCTTTCTTTGTGTTCCTTACCACTGTGGACTTCCATGTCTTCAATCGGAAGGACCTGCCCCCCGACTCCATCAGGCCTTAACGAGGCTACATAACAGCTTCGTGCCATCTTCTGATCACCTTTATGTTCTCCAACACCATTCCTGGTAGGAAACTTGATCTTCACATGATAGGTTGAGGCAACAGCCTTGAATGCATGAAGTCCAGTCCTTCCAAGGATAGCATTGTACGTTGAAGCCGCCTTGATTACCAGGAAGTTCAACATCTGAGTGGCCTCCTTGGGCTCTTCCCCAATAGTTACAGGCAGCTGAATAGTCCCTTCAACTTTGGATTCTACTCCATTGAATCCGTATATAGGCATGTTATTGGGGGTCAACTGAGAATCAGTGTATCCCATCTTCACAAATGCATCATGAAACAGAATGTCAACGGAAGCTCCATTGTCTATCAAGACTCGCTTCACCTCCGAGTTTCCAATCACAGGAGTTATGACCAACGGGTCGTCATGGGGGAACTTCACCCCTTCCAAGTCTGAATCATCAAAGCTAATCGCTACCTCAGTTTTTGCACGGTTCGGGGCCTCTCCCACGATGTGCAACACCTCTCGGGCATAAGCCTTTCGAGAGTTCCTAGTTGTCCCGACCGCAGTCGGGCCTCCTGAGATCATATTGATTACTGGCCCTCGGGGCTGTGGGTTGCGATCTTGATCGCCATCCCTTCTATTATAGTCTCTTCTCTGATTACCACGGTCTTCACCCTTAGTGAAGTGCCTCAGCTTCCCTCTACGGATCAAAAACTCGATCTCATCTTTGAGTTGCTTGCAATCGTCAGTGTCATCCCCACGTCTCTATGGAATCTGCAATACTGATTCTGGTTTCTCTTTGCGGGATCACCCCTGAGTGGCTTCGGCCATCTGAAATCCTTATCATTCTCAATGTCCAACAAGATTCGACTCCTAGGAGTATTCAACCTTGCATACTCAGTGAACCTTGACCCTTGGTTCTTCTTAGGGGCAGAGTCGGAGTCCTCGCTAGTTCGGGGATACTTGTCCCTAGCATCATACTCTTGATCATCATAGTCCTGGTCTTGCTTTCGCTTCTTGGAGTCATTGTTACCTCCTCCTCCACCTACAGTGGTTTCTTTCTTCAAGCTATCCTCAGCTTTAATGTACTTATCAGCCCTTCGTTGGAGCTCAGCCATATTCTCGGGGGGATGCTTCGCCAATGATCTCTTGAAGAAGAGGTCAGTGGTTCCGTGTTCCAGGGCTACCATTGCCACCTTATTTTCCAAATCAGTGATATTCAGGGTCTCCTTAGTGAATCGCTTGAGGTAATCCCTCAGATTTTCATTCTTTCCTTGCACCACATACATAAGAGATGCGGAGCTCTTCTCATGCACCCTTCCGCTAATGAATTGGCTAACGAAGGCGGCGCTCAACTCCTTAAAAGAGCCAATAGAGTTCGCAGGCAATCGGCTATACCATCTCTGAGCCATGCCCGACAGGGTTTGGGGGAATGCTCTGCACTTTAGGGCATCACTTGCAGGCAGCAGCAGCAATGCGTTTGAGAACGTCCTGACGTGATTTGCGGGATCACCTGTTCCATCATAAGCCTTAATTGTCGGCATCTTGAACTTCCTAGAAATATGAGCATTCATCACCTCCTCAGTAAACGGGGGTGTGGGATCATCAGGATCTCCAAGTGGCATGAGATCCTAGGGGTTACTCCTGGGGGTTTCCACCCTCATAGCTTCTCTTGTTGGGACATCAGCCCTCTTCTGTCTTCTTGAGGACCTCTCCAAATCTATAACGGGAATCCTTCCTGAGATTGGAGGGGGTCGAATCAGACTCTGTCTTGCCTGTTCCCTTGCTATATCATCCTTTAGCCTTTGGATCTCAGCCTCATGAGCCTTAATCCTCTCCTCAGCCGTTTGTGGAGGTCCATCATGGATTCCTTGGGTCCTCGTCCGAGGTTCTCTGCTAACACGTCGCCTCCTCGGATGTTCATCACGATCATCATCCTCATATGACGAATCTTCAGAATAGGGGCCAGAGTAGTCATCCTGATAAGGACCCAATCCTCTAATATAGGATGGATCCTGTGTTTGCATGGCATGTCCGCTTGGGCCTGCTCTCCAAGCAGCTGGAGGGTGGTTAGGCAGACCATACCTCGGGTTAGTATTCAAGGGGAGATCCGTGGTGTGGATCTGTACCCCTGGTGGTGGGTTGTCAGGATTAAAAAGAGAAGAGACCACCATCTGAAAAGGGTTGGTTCCTCGTCCTGCTTGGTCGATCTGAGGTAGCGTACTCTCAACGTGGGGAATCGCCCCTGATTGTTGAGAAACTTGAGACTGGGTGATCACCCCTGATGCTGGGGGAGCCTGTTGGATGATCGCCCCTGATGCTGGGGGAGCATGTTCGGTCAGGGGTGGAGCAGAGCTGATTGGCACGGCCTCAGTTACAACTGGTGTTGTTCTTCGTGTTTGAACCATGGTTGATGTTGTCTTCCCACAGACGGCGCCAAATGTTGTGGAATAAAAACTAGGTTGAAATTATTGCGGCTAGGGTTTGTGTATTTAATACTAGGGTTCGTGAGATTCGTGCTTTAATGGCTGCTTCTGCGTTCGAGACTAAGCGGTCCTCACAGAATGCCTACGTATCTCTGTATTAGAGAATCAAGCCAAGAAAAACGTAGTTCTGAGGTGAGGGGTCAGGCCCTTTATATAGGCTGAGAAGCCTTAGAATTATGGTAGGATTTGGAGACTTGGTAGGCAAGTCTTTGAGGAATGTTCTAGATCTATTCCTTGTAGGAATCAGTTTCCATATTGAATTGGATGCCTTATTGGATAAGTCTGAAGGGGATATTATCCTTATCCAACTCTTATTTGCTGAGCTGTTTATTACCCTTAATATTAATTACGAAATTAATATTATAATTGGGGTTTTGGGCCCAGCTGGTGGGCCCCACGTTTGGACCATTCTTGGCCTAATTAATGCCACATTAAATGTGTCTTTAGGACTTATTTTCAGCCCATATCACCAGCAAACTCCACAATTATTGTTATACCAATTTCTTCCTATAACAATGATATATAACAAATGCATTTATCGTCTATATAAATGCTAAAGGTATACTATACCTAGTATGGCATATAAAATTGGATAATATTATCAATAAATCAAACAAACACACGAAAATGAGATAATGATATAATTAATATTTTTAATATTTTCATAATTTAATATTTTATATGAGATTTTTTCAAGAAAGATTTTATAAACTTAGGAAAATAACTTCCACACTCTATAGACGAAAAAAAAGAATTGAAATCGAGAATTTTATCACAACTTCTATAATTTCTTTTGATTGTCGAAAGCCTAAAAGTACATTTGCATTATCGTTTCCGAACAAATAAATGCTCCATTCATTTTCAAGACTAATAATATCTCGAAAATTCAAATTTTAGAAAAACATATTTTAATTTTTTTTTCAATAAATCAATTTTTTTCAAGAATCTGATGGAGTGTATATTTATATACACTTTAATAAGATTTTATTCTCATATTTATGGGATTTTGTATAATTGGTTGTTTATTAATTATTTTTAGTGTTTAATGGAAGGAAATCAATATTGTTAAAGTTGGAAGAAATTGAGCACAAGGAGCTTAATTTGGGCTTAAATCATGTGAAAATTCGAAATTGTTGGAGACATCGCGCATACATCACTATTTGGGCCATAACTTGAGTTTCAGACATTAGAATTAAGCGATCTTCCAGCCCACGCGAAGAGGAAGAAATTATATTTAATTCTAAGGTGGTCCAATACTATTTTTACAACTGGAGCAGCCCAAAAACAGGCCTGGAAGTCAGACTACGAATTTTACAGCAAATTCAACTTATTTTAGGATATGGATTTTATTTTCTAGAAAACCAATTAAAAACACTTTTATATTAGGATATATATAATTTAGGGCTGGTTATTGAAAGCGTATATTTGGAGAGAGAAGAACAGAGAGAGAATAACAAAGAAAGAACTAGAGCAAGGATTGAAGGGATTCCATCCAAATTTTACGAGATTCTTCAAGTTGTATTTTCTTTACTCTAAACTCTTGTAATCATGGTTTTGGTTATTAATATATGTTTGATTGTTTCATTCATTATGAGGAACTAATTCCCTAATCCGGGAATTAGGTAGTATTCAATGGTTAATATGCTTGTGTAGTTATATTGTAATTTCTCTGCCTTGCTAATCTGTTGTTGAGTGCTTAACACAATTGAGGAAGTCGCGAACCCTTAATTGTATCTTTAAGAATTATAATGAATCGGGAGAGGATTTATAGTTCTAGTTTATGATACAACAGATGTAATTCAATTATTTGATTGGGAGATTAATATGCGAGTTAAGAGACTAAAATTCCTTGGGCTTAAAAAGTTCGTAACTATATGTTACTTGATCATGGGAGTGACATCAATGTGTAGTTGTGGGAATTATATTGTATCTTGGGAGAGAACAATATAATCAATAGAGGGATGTTTTTAGCAAGAGCATGAGACTTGTGTATCACAGATTGATACACATTCATTAATACCATTGAAGAATCCTAGTTTCTAGATTGATTTTTATCATTGTTAAATCGTAATATTTATTTAATCTTTAGTTTAAGATAGTTAATAAGCAAACACCCATTATTCTGCTCATTTCTATATTTTAAGAAGTAACACCTTGAACTTATATTAATATTAGTCCTTCCCTGCGAATGAACTTTGTACTGAAAATACTACCAACAGAATCTAACTAACCCAAAATATGTAAATAAAAAATATGTGGTATTTGCTTTAGCACTTCAAAGTAAGTGGTAAATTTGTTGTTATAAATTCGACAGAGTTTGCATGTAGTTGCAATTATTATATATTATGATATTTGAAAATTTGTATCATGAGAGATTCTGTGGCTACAACTGTTTAAACCCATGACCATTGCTGACATGTGCTGTAAGAACCAAAAATTTCGGTAGAATTAAAACTTTTCCTATTATGATGAAGTGCATCAATGAATAGTGATTTGGTGGATGAATAGTGATTTTGAGGATTAAGAAAATTTTTCATGCCACCTATGTACGAGACATAGTGTGGATATTCCGAAGTTATACTAGTAATCTACGGAGTAAATAAGTGTATGTAAATGCGATCGGAATTCAGAAATTCCAAATTCTATTTTCGTGTAATATTTGACCGAGCAGTAAATTATATATCATTAATATCAAGAAATGAGATATTTAATTTGAGGAATTGAGGAGGTAATATTTTGGAATTTTATTATAAGTGATTTGAGAATTTGGAACGAAAACCACTGAGGAAGTGAAACAAACGTTCTAGAAACCGCTGAAACTTTACAATGAGATTAAGCGATTGAGCGAACGAAGCATAGATTAAGGATATGGTATATTAAGAGTCCAAGGAAGGATATATTATGAGAAAGAAAGAAGATTGAGAATAAAATCCTAGAGTTAAAGGAAATGAGAACAATTGAGAAACCGCGATAATTTTTTTTCTGAGATAAAGAGAAAATACAAAGAAATTTGGACACAACGATTGTTTGAGGTATTGGGCCATACTATTACAATGAAGTGCAACATATAAGTTGTAACATATTGATTTTGTAACATATTTTGAAACAATATGTATAAAGCAAGGGACTTGCTTGCAATTATGGATGGATAAAGGTAATCCAAATGAACCAATGAGGAGATGACACCACATGGCAAGAAGATAAGATGCATCCAAGTGAAAATATCAAGCATTATTGATCACTTTATCACTTTAATCAAACAAAACAAACACCAAATACTCCATTCTGCCCAGCAGGAAAGGAGCTCACTAAAACGGGCCTAGAGACTTCATTACTCAATGAAATTTTTTGTTCTTTATATGGTTAGAAAGCTGTTGAGACGCTCTACAACTTTCATTCAGGAGCCTCGACCAGGAAACGAGTGCAAGGGCGTCGTTTTGGCTGATCTTTGGGGCGTGTTTTTCCAGTCAGGAAACCCACTTCCATGTTCTTGATTTCTTTGGTGAGATTGAAGATGGTGAGCATAGAGTAAGGCTTCCCCAAGGTTAACCAAGCTTGTTTGAGATTGTAAGAACATCAAGAAGGTATAAAACTCTAACCCCTCTTGGCCATGAATTATTTATGGTGTTTAATGTTAGATCCATGGATGTCAGTGTGAATCTTGGACATATAAGTTATGGATGATGTAGATCTTGAGTTTAAGTGTTGTGGTTGTGATTTTTAAGATTGTGGTTAGTGTATGTAACTCCATGTATGTTTTAAAGTATGATCTTGGTGGTTTAGATGATGGATGTGATGTGTATGTAAGATTCTTGAATGGATAAGTGACATAAGCATGCTGAGATTTTTCCAGGAACTTGAACTGTCTTGTAAGAGGGTTTTGAACCCCCAAATCTTGTCCCCTGAGGTCCTAATATATATTTCTGGAAAGGTATTTGAATGTAGTTTCCAGAAATATAAGGTTCATGACTAGGTGATGTATAGATTTTGAGTTATGGCCTGAGAAGTGAAATGTGTTTCTGGATTCCGGACTGCACTAAATGGTCCCCTTGTGAACCTTGTTTAAACCCCTAAAAATTTATGTAGGATCATGGAAAAATTAGAGAAGCTAGTAAATGCAGTGGTGAAGGCTACCCAAAAAGAATTGGATTAAAATATGTATTTTTCAATTTTATAGAAATGTTGGAGTAAAATCCGCGCAAGTGAAAAACCACTTGGGAGATTAGTTTAAAGTAGTTTTAAGAGTATTCACTTGAGTTTCGAGTTTGAGGAATAGATTTGAGTCGAATGGGTAAACAATGTGATAATGTGATGACATGGTCATATAGGAGGGTTAGTGGGTCAAATGGTGGAGTCGCTAAGATGGCCTTGTATTCTTTAAAACATTATGATTAAGTGGTGTTGCTAAGATACTAACGAGCGAATATTGGATATGTATAGATTGTCGCTCCACTCCACGAGCCCAACCACCCCAACCTTCCCAAGGCAAGTTTTCCAACCCTAAGCATTTATTTTCAAGATATTATGTTCCTGATTCTACCTATGCAAGTTTACTTTTCAAAACTTACATATACAAGGACTTTCACTATTGTGTTTGTAGTTTTCAATCATATCAAATGTTTATGTTTATCGAAGTATCGATGAAATTGAGATGTATAAGCACGTATATGTTTGCACCCCTTGAACTTAGATTGAAATGTTTTCTCCGGACAACGACTCTAGAAATAGAGGTCGTAGCGGTCCGTATATACTATTGACCGGGGAGCGGTATATTATTATATCGTAATTAAATTGCGAAAACCCGAAGGGTCATTCGGGGAGTATCGTATACTCAAGTAATTGTTTTTATATCTTCGTAAATACTCATAATACCTATCTTGGATTAAAAGCTTATTTAATTAAATAATTATTTTATTAATTATTAATATTAAATCTTAAAATATCATTGATTAATTATTGTTCATTATTTTAAAGACAAAACTAATCCAAGATACCTTTAGCGTTTTCAAACTCGAACTCTTTCGAACTCAAAACATTTTCGAAAACCCCCGGTCAGGTTTGCTTCTTGTACGATTTCAAGAATCATCGGTCGACTGATGTCGGACCTCGATTACTCAGTTTTCAATCAAAATCAAGTTTTTAAAAGAAAAAGAAAAAGGGACTCTGGCAGGTGTGGGAACCGTTGACGAACGATTCCCGGGATGTGTAAGCGGCCGTGAGCCAGGCGGTCCATCAATTATTATTCCGGCCCAGGTGTTGCCGAAGGATGATTACGGATGTAGTTTTCATCGAGGGTGATTACGGATGTAGTTTTCACCCGGGGATAGTTACGGATGTAGTTTCTATCCTTCTACCGGTAGAGAAGACCCGCAGATTGTTGGACTTGGTTGTGGCGACTGATCATCGTCAACCCTTGTCAGGTTTTTATGTTTTCTTCCAGTCCCATCCTCCACTTTGGAAAAATACTCAAACACTGCTTCTTGGGCCTAAGTGCCAAGTTGCCGATAGTGTGGCTTTTGATAAGAAAAATATTGACATCGTGCAGTATCTAGAACTTCAAGATTTTCTATAAAGATTGGCACGTGTTAGTGCACTCTTGCAATTATTTCAAAGAATGAAATGTTTTTGAATGAGAAACCTTCTAAGCTAATGGAAGGAAAAAGGTTTGCAAAGATGTACTCCCTGTACAGTATGTTAACAGTAGAGTGTTTTGCCGAAAATGATATACTCATATGTATATATTTTCAAACTTGCGATATATTGAAATGGGAACCTTATAAAGGGTTCATGTGTTATTCTTAAAGCTCCTTAGTGAGTATAGATGTTTTATTCAAACTCGGACATATATATTGTCTAATTACGTTTTGAAATCTGAGATATATACCCATACAGTTGGGAATGTTTTCGAAATAAACCACATTATTATTTTTCAAAATGGTGAACTTGCTGAGCATTATGTAGCTCATTCTTGCTTTATAAAAACTTTTCAGAAAGAGAAGAATTTGGTCGGTTAACTCCGCACCAGCAGAAGAGGAGTAGAAGATTTACCCCGGAGATGATTTAGTTCCAGATAAATACTACAGAGTAAGTCTGATAGATTTTCAACTGTAATAGTAAGACTTGTCTTCAAGTATAGTTGTATAAGTGGAAGTGCGTAAGACTCTGGATTGTACAGATGAATTGTAATATTTAGTGTTACTTTTGATTGTCGTTTCTGAGGCTCTAACTTGTTTGTGTGTAAGATTGAGGTCTGGATGGATGTATTGTTGAGTTGTAAAGTTAATACAGGTATGATATGGTTGGATGGTGACGTGACGACCTGAATATTTGACCTCGGATTTGGGGGCATCACAGAAATGGTATCAGAGCGATAAGTTACAGTACTCAGAAACGAGAGTGTTGAGAGTTAAGCCTAAGTAGGAGAATGACATACGAGATCGTAGTAAACTTATTATTGGACTTCCGGAAGAGGTACCGGTGAGTAGAATGGACTGGAGTGTTACTGGAGGTATTATACTAGGGTCGATAGAATCCTTAGAGACCTTCAGAATGATGAATAGAGGTTTGAGAGTCGTACATGACCTATCATAAGTAATAATGTAGAAAGTAGAGCGAAATCTCGAGAGCAGCTGAGGTAGAGGCGATATTGCCAATATAATCGGATGACTAGGCTGGCATAAATTTTGTGGCCCATAGTCCTCCACAGTTTAGGAGGCGGCATTTTAAGAATCAAGAAGTTTAGACTTCCCTACATATTTAAGGGTACTTAGTACTTGGAATAATGAAAGTCTTTTACTTTGGCTATAAGATCCGATTTTCGATAAGTAACGGGTTTACCTGAAAGTTGGTCACTATGTCGTTGTGGATTTCATTACCCTTGATGGCGAATTTTACATGTGTTATACGAGAATGTTATCATAAGACGAGCGTGCTAGATAATTCCACGCATGATTCGGACGCTAGAGCATGGTAGTTTAACTTAGAGAACAAACAAGTAGAATTAACAAAGGGACTCAAGAGAAGTTGAATATGGTTGCAACGAGCGATACAGTGATCTCATAGTCTACCAAAAGAAAAGACCAGTGGGTAGAGTGGGATCCTTTGATAGAGACGTTATCATGGACTACGTATATAGGTATGGTAGACCTCAATATTTTTGGTATATGTTCACATACACACACCCGCCACTGAACCTATGGACTGCACTGAGATCCCTGAGAGATCTCTTTGATCTGTTCCCAGGGGGAACTGGCCACTTGTGATTCATGTCGGAAGGCATGAAGTAGGACCCTATGGACTTAGCAGGTGTCCCCGGAATGATGTGAAGCTTGGTCTTCAAGATAAAGCACGGAAATGACAGATATATTTGTGAAACCCTAACTCGATAATTGACTTTAAGATGATTATTGAGAGACGCACTAGTTGGTGTCTTGTATTACGAAGACGAAGAGATGGAGCTACCCTCATAATGGTGATAATGAGATGCACGAATGATTATTAACTTATTTTGGTAACTACCGGCTGGTGCACTACTTCATTTTAAACTTTTCACTAACCATGTTACCTCGATTAGTTTATATCAGGTAACCCTCCTAGCTTTCTAATTCAAACTTGTGGAATAACAACCAGTGATATACTTTCTCTAAATCGGGACTCATCCAAAGTATCTTAATTGATCCCCGAGCATTCTATTTGAAGTTTATAATTATTTCTGCTCAGGACTATTTACACTTTCTTTCAATTATCCAAGGAATGTTCAACAAATATTTCCTTAATTAATCGACGAATACTACTTAACGAATATCGATATTTGATTGCTTCTTTCATACTTGCACTCTTCAGTTGAGCTCTTAAATATTTAACAAATTACTGAGGACACGGATGATCTAATGCCCAGACATCCTTCATGAATTCTTTTCTTCTATTCAAGATGAGATTGTACATCGTACATTGAAATCATAGTAAGGATATCATTTTGATATTGGTATTCCGAATTTAATTCTATTGTAGGATTTGATAAAGCATGTGTACGGAGGCACCCTTGGGTGGACCGTTTCACTGATAAGTAATATTTGATGAGAGGTTATCGATTGTTCTGATACCTAGAACATTCCCTTCAAATTCTGTATTTTCCTTTTTCAAATTTATTAACCTCTTATTTCAATTCATGGTCCGAGTAGCCTAAAGTTTCTTTAGTGGCTACGATGTTGAGATTTCGTTCTAGCCAATCGAAACCGGCTAGTTGATATGTCAATATGAATGACTAGTTGATTGTTCTAACTACTCAAAATTGTAATGTTGTGAAGAACACCTAGCTAATTGTCCTAGCTGGTGGTGATGTCTCAAACAGGTGAACTAGCAAATTTTGTCTAGCTAGTTGCTAGTGTTTCTTGAAAAGGACTAGTTATTGTTTCACTGGTCCAACTCCCAATTTAATTCATTCCACAATGCATTTTGCATGTGGTAAAGTATGATGATGAAAGTTTCGACGAATAACTTGATTGAGACCTAGTGAGGTCGCCCACTCAACTTGAATTCTACCCGTCTTCGTATCAGACCTTATATCACTTGAATATTTTATTCTTTCATTCATACAATGAGAATTCATTTGAAACCATTGATTAATTGAATAACAAACTACTTCATTCTTTAATTGTCATGGAGTAGAATTGCTTTCTATTGGCTGACCTTCATCAATGCGACTTTAGATTTCCTCTTATTATTCAGGAGGAAAAGTATCCACCCGATGTAAGAATTGTATAAAGACCGTCTTTCTGACTTTTGTATCCAACAATCATTGCCCTCGTGCAACATTCTCTATGATATCATATTATAGAATTAACAGGACCTGAAGGAATAAACCTTGTTGTACTCTTTCTGTCCATCCTTACATCTCCGAAAATCGAGACTCCTAGTATTTGGAACCATCAGCATTCTTGGAACATCCAATGTGGAATTCTTATTGAAACTTTTGGACCTTGTTATTTTGAAACCATTCCTTTCAAAGTGATTACTCTAAGGTGAACGGGAGGTACAATTGTTAGGAATATGTTGTACTTGATGATAACCTCACAATTAATCAAATTGTATAAGGTTTTGTAGCTGTCAACGGATGAGGATTTATAACTCTATCCGTTGACAGGTAGCTCATCAACGGATGAAGTTTTGTAGCATACTGCAAGTATCTCTATGTTATCAGTTGGTAGTGTTTTTATCCACAGTCATGTTGACTATCAACGGATAGGCAGAATAGGGTAGCCAATTGTAAATAAGCTATGCTATGTAATTCTGTCTAAGTGAAAGTGTATCAACAGATGAAGACAAAACTCTATCAACGGATACAACTCAAATCCACTCTATCAACGGATACAGCTCAAGTCCCAATATCAACGGATACCGCTCAATACATCATCAACGGATGTCAGTGTACAACATCAACGGATAATCATTGACACTGTCTTCTATGATTAACTGGGGATTAGCAGTTGATAAGGACATGTTTGACTGACAGATCACATGAGTTGATAGTAGATACAAAAAGCAGTATGGCAGCCATACTTTGGAAACACAGAAGAAAGAAGCATTCTATTTACACTATGAATACAAGAAAGGTGCAGGAGCCATGTCTGAACACAAGGACAACCTTTCGGCTACATGTGTATTTGGAGTGTAGTAGCAAGTCAACTAGAATTAGATTAGTATTATCTTATTCCAGTAGTACTTGTAAAACTTGGAATATATAACCAAGGGTAGCAACTCTTTGTAGGTTAAGAAAACAGACATATTTGCTTAGGGTTTCTTGAATATCCTTAGAAGCAAAGAGTTGTAAAACGGCAGCTGTGTACATTTTGTATCACAGAGTTTTCTTCAAATAAAAGCTTCAGGTGGTGCATATTAACCACCTGATTTTATATGTGTTTGTGTTTAAATCTTACATTGCAATTATCTCTGCATAAGTTTCTGGAGTTCTTATCAGAAATTTATAAATATCAAGAATTGTATTCAACCCCCCCTTCTACAATTATACAAGTGTGTAATCTGGGAATAACAATTGGTATCAAAGCAAGCTTCTAACATATTTGAAGTTTAAAGATCAACACACTTCCAACATGTCTAAGAAGGATTATGGAGTGAAGATTCCAGTTCTTGATAGAGAAAATTACTTTCACTGGAAAGTAAAAATGCGCCTACATCTCTCGTCTATTGATGAGGGCTTTGTGGATTGCATTGACAAGGGTCCTCACGTTCCAATGAAGACAGCAACAAGAGTTGGCCTGGCTGATGATGTGCCTGACACTCTCATTCCCAAACCTGTTTCTGAGTGGAGTCTTGAAGATATTGCAGAAGTCCACAAAGACAAAAAGGCCATGAATATTCTGTTCAATGGTCTAAAAACAGACATGGTTGACAATGTTATTAACTGTACTACCGCCAAGGAAGTATGGGACATTGTTCAAACCCTGTGTGAAGGAACAGAACAGGTAAGGGAAAACAAGATGCAACTACTAATCCAACAGTATGAACATTTTCACTTTAAGAGTGGAGAAACATTGAATGATACATTTAGTAGATTTCAAAAGCTACTAAATGGTTTGAAACTGTATGGAAGAATCTATCAAGTTAAAGATTCTAATCTCAAATTTCTGAGATCACTGCCCAAGGAATGGAAGCCAATGACTGTCTCTCTAAGAAACACTCAAGAGTACAAGACATTTACTCTTGAAAGGCTCTATGGAACTTTAAAGACCTATGAGCTGGAAATGGAGCAGAATGAAGAGATTGAGAAGTCTCAAAAGAAAAGTGGGTCAGTTGCATTTGTTGCCAACTTGGAGCAAAAGGAGGAAAGGACAGAAACTGCTAGTTCTACACCAAACAGGGAGGTTTGTAAAGGTAGAGCAGAATCAAGCAGGAGCAAGGAAAAGATGTCTGAGGAATTGAATGCTCTTCAGCAGGATGAATTGGATGAGATAGATGAGCACTTAGCTTTTCTATCTAGGAGATTCTCTAAGCTGAAATTCAAGAGAAACTCTGGGGTGGCCAAGCCATTTAACAAGGATTTTTCCACAAGCAACTATGTGGATAAATCCAAAATTAAATGCTACAATTGTGGAATTGCTGGTCACATGATAAGTGAATGCAGGAAACCTAGATCTGAGAACAAGGGAAAGCCAACTGAGGCTGTTGACTATAAGAAGAAATATTTTGATCTTTTCAGGCCGAAAGGAAAGGCATTCTTGACCCAAGAGTATGACTGGGCTGTTGATAACAATCATTCTGATGATGATGTTGAGTTAGTCAACCTTGCTTTAATGGCTGATTCTGGAGAGCAGGAAGCAAGTTCAGCTAGCAATCAGGTATTTTCTACTAATCTCTCTGAGCTCACCAAAGAGGAATGCAATAGTGTTATAGATGAAATGTCTACTGAACTATATCACTTAAGTGTTACTCTTAAATCACTTACTAAAGAGAACAATAGGATTAAAGAGTCTAATCTGTTTTTAAGTGATAGAAATGCTGCTCTAGAAACTCAATTTCTAGAATTTGAGAAAATGAGAGTTGATTGCAATAATGCTAAAAGTGAACTTGAAGCTGTGTTAAAAAGAGAACTGATTTTAAAAGACCAGCTTGAAAAAGAACAAGGGATAATTGCTAAATTTCAAAGTTGTAGGAATATTTCTAAAAACATAATAGAAGTTCAGGGAATAGAATCATTTGTGAAGGATACCTGGACTCAAAAGAAAAAGGAGCTAGAACCTGGCCTTGAGTATCTAGAGACTATTTGTGAATCAACGGATAGTGATCATCCGTTGACAGATGAACCGTCAACGGATGAGAGGTATCCGTCAACTAACAAAAAGTCTGTTAGTAAGAAGGAACTTAGGAAACTGGATATCAAGTATGGTCCAGTAAACAAGAATTTTGTTAGTGGTGAGTGCAGCAAAACCAAATCCAGTGGGAAGGCTAAGACAGGTGATTTACACAATAAAAAGGCTGTTGGTAAATCAGACAATGAAAAGGTAGAAATTGAGGGCAAAAAGAAAAAGAACAGAAATGGTAAGATAGGCATCAACAAGAAAAACAATTACTCTCCTGACAAGTTTGCTCCTAGGAAAACTTGTAGTAATTGTAATAGTGTTAATCATCTATCTTCTAATTGCAAGTTTGTCAACAAGGCTCCTGTTCATGTACCTCAACCAATGCCATGTATGCCTGCAATGCCTGGTTTGTATCAAAATGCTAGTTTCTCAAATCCATATGTGAACATGCCATATGTGTCTAATCCATACTTTCAATCTATGAATGTGCCACAAATGTCATGGAACCTACCTAACATGAATAATATGTATGCCAATTTTCCACACATGCATGCATCCAATATTCATGCAAATGAGCATTTGCCAACCCCCATTACTCAAGCATCTACACCTAAGTTGAAGAATGCTAAGAGTGCAAAGTCAAAGGCTAACAAGAAAGGACCCAAGGAAGCTTGGGTACCAAAATCAACTTGATTTGTTTTTGAAATGTGTGCAGGGAAACAGAAGGAATCTATGGTACCTAGACAGTGGATGCTCTAGGCACATGACAGGAGATTCAACCCTGCTCACAGAGTTCAAGGAAGGAGCTGGCCCTAGAATTACCTTTGGAGATGACAGCAAAGGATATACTAAGGGATATGGCCTGATTTCAAAAGACAATGTCATCATTGAAGAAGTGGCTTTAGTTGAAGGTTTAAAGCACAATTTGCTGAGTATCAGTCAGATTTGTGACAAAGACTATGAAGTAAAGTTCACAAAAGAAGCCTGTGTTGTTTCTGCCAAGGAAGACAACAATGTGGTATTGACAGGCTTTAGAAAAGGAAATGTTTACATAGCTGACTTCAATTCAGCATGCTCAGAATCCATTACTTGTTTCTTCAGCAAAGCAAGTAAGGATGAGAGTTGGCTATGGCATAAGAAGCTGTCACATTTGAATTTTAAAGTTATGAATGATTTGGTAAGAAAGGATCTTGCTAGAGGAATCCCTCAATTGGAGTTTGTCAAAGATGGGCTGTGTGATACCTGCCAATTAGGGAAACAAAAGAAATCATCCTTCAAAAGCAAGACAGAGTCATCCATTGTTAAGCCTCTTCAATTGCTGCATATGGATTTATTTGGTCCAGTAAATGTCATGTCTATTTCAAAGAAGAAATACTGTCTGGTGATTGTAGATGATTTTTCTAAGTTCACATGGACCTTCTTCCTGCACTCCAAGGATTGTGCAAGTGAAATCATCATCAATCATCTCAGAATGCTAAAAAATGGTTCTGAAGACAGAGTACAAAGAATCAGGAGTGACAATGGTACTGAATTCAAGAATTCCACAATGAAGATTTTCTGTGAAGAGAATGGAATTGTCCATGAGTTTTCTGCTGCCAGAACACCTCAACAAAATGGAGTTGTTGAAAGGAAAAACAGAACTCTCATTGAAGCAGCTAGAACAATGTTAAGTGAATCAAGGTTACCAACATATTTCTGGGCTGAAGCTGTCAACACTGCATGCTTTACTCAGAATATTTCCTTGGTCAATCAAGCTAGAGGAATGACTCCTTATCAGTTATTAACCAACAAGAAACCAACTTTAGCTTTCCTACATGTCTTTGGGTGTAAGTGTTTTGTGCTAAGGAATCATGGAGATAACTTGGGCAAATTTGAAGCAAAGGCAGATGAAGCTATTTTCGTTGGATATGCAGCAGGGAAAGCCTACAAGGTCTACAATCTAAGAACCAACATTGTTATGGAATTTGTACATGTTGTGTTTGATGATCAAAAGATTCTAGGCCTAAATGATGAAGGTTACCATGAAAAGTTGGAATTTGAAAATGAAGGTGAAGGAAGAATGTACTATGATGATGATGAAGAAAATGAAGATCATGACCACAGAGATCCACCTAGAGCTGTTATACCAACTAGAAGTGATGCTTACACTGAAAATGAAGCATCCGTTGACAGTCATTCTGCAACATCCGTTGACACTATTAGAGATGCATCCGTTGACAGATATTCTCAAGCATCCGTCGACAGGCAAAATGATGCATCCATTGACAGTCAACTTCATAATTCAGCAAGGACAACAAACTCAGGGGGAGTTTCTCAAGGTCAAAGTTCAATGCTAAATCAACATGATCATGGAAATGAAGCAACCTCATCAAGATCAAACCTTCCACCTGCAAGAAAATGGACTAGAAATCATCCATTTGAGTTAATCATTGGTGAATCAAATTCAAGAGTCCAAACTAGAAGGGCCACTCAAGCAGAATGTCTATACAGTAGCTTCCTGTCTCAAGAGGAACCTAAGAAAGTGGAAGATGCCCTTCTAGATCCAGATTGGGTGTTAGCAATGCAAGAAGAGCTAAACCAATTTGAAAGAAATAAAGTATGGAAACTTGTGCCCAAACTTGATGATAGAAGTGTCATATGTACTAAATGGGTTCTCAAGAATAAGACAGATGAAAATGGCATAATTGTGAGGAATAAAGCTAGATTAGTGGCAAAGGGCTATTCTCAAGAAGAAGGAATAGATTTTGATGAAACTTTTGCTCCAGTGGCAAGACTTGAGGCAATAAGAATCTTTCTAGCCTATGCAGCACATGCCAATTTCAAAGTCTATCAGATGGATGTCAAAAGTGCCTTTCTAAATGGGGAACTGGAAGAAGAGGTCTATGTCCATCAACCTCATGGTTTTGAGGATCCAGAATTTCCAGAATATGTATATCTTCTCATGAAAGCACTTTATGGTTTGAAGCAAGCACCAAGAGCCTGGTATGACACTTTATCTCAATTTCTTTTGGAGAACCACTTCACTAGAGGTACAGTAGATAAAACCTTATTTCATAGGGATATTAATGGCTCTTCAATACTTGTTCAAATCTATGTAGATGATATTATTTTTGGGTCTATAGATGAGAAGCTTTGCAAAAAGTTTGCCAAACTTATGCAAAGTAGGTATGAAATGAGCATGATGGGTGAATTAACTTACTTTCTTGGCCTACAAGTAAAGCAAGTTAATGAGGGCATTTTCATAAGTCAAACAAAATATATTTATGATCTCTTAAAGAAATTTGACTTAATGGATTGTACATCTACTAAAACACCTATGGCCACTGCAACTAAGCTTGAGTTGAATACTAAGGAAAAGTCTGTGGACATCTCAAGCTATAGAGGCATGGTAGGTTCACTTTTATACCTAATAGCTAGTAGACCTGATATAATGTTTTCTACTTGTCTTTGTGCTAGATTTCAAGCTGACCCTAGAGAGTCTCACTTAATAGCTATTAAAAGAATTTTCAGGTATCTCAAGGGAACACCAAACCTTGGCATTTGGTACCCAAGAGAATCTGGTTTTGATTTAACTGGCTATTCAGATGCAGATTATGCAGGTTGCAGAGTTGATAGGAAAAGTACTACAGGTTCCTGTCAATTTCTAGGAAACAGGCTTGTTTCATGGTTCAGTAAGAAACAAAACTCAGTCTCCACTTCTACAGCTGAAGCTGAGTACATTGCTGCTGGAAGCTGTTGTGCACAGATTCTATGGATGAGAAACCAACTCATTGACTATGGTCTAAAAGTTGAGAAGATTCCAATTTTCTGTGACAACACAAGTGCTATTGCCATCACAGGGAATCCAGTGCAACATTCGAGAACCAAGCACATTGACATCAAATACCACTTCATTAGAGAACATGTGATGAATGGTACAGTAGAAATGCACTTTGTGCCAAGTGAAATGCAGCTTGCAGATATCTTCACCAAGCCTCTTGATGAATCCACATTCACAAGATTGGTAGTTGAGCTAGGTATGCTTAACTTGTCATAATTCCTAGTGATATTTGATTTCAATGAATTGAAGCTAGAAATGTGTTTTGATTTACTTGAAAGTTAAAACTTTCAGAAAAAAAAATTTTCTGCAGAAATTTTGTCTAAGGCAAAATTAGCTTATCAACGGATATCCTTTTATCCGTTGATAGTATAAACACATTACTAGATTTTTGCATGTCAACGGGTAACAGGCTATCCACGTCATCAACGGATAAACTGTATCTCAACCGTTCATTCTATATCCGTTGATATACATTTTTTTTTAACTGTTGGTAACCGTGTATATCTAATCATGGATGTACTTATTCTCTTTTTATTTATTATCTGACAGTTACTTTTGACCAATGGAGTAATTACTTTTAATTATTTCATTTTTAATTCTTGAAAAATATAAAAGGCTGACTTGTACTCTCACATCTCACTTTTATTCATTTTCAAGCATATCAAAAGTTAACTACATCTTCTTCTCTAAAACTCTCTGTAACCAAAGTTCAATCACTTCAATGGCGCCTATTGTTAAGATGATGTCCTCCACTGGGTTTACCTATGAGAAGAACAATTTCGCGGCCTTTGTCGACACAGTGAATGCTCCAGAAACTTACCACACTTTGATGAGTTTCGTGAAGAAATGCAAACTGTCATATGCTATGACGGCCACCACTCCCTTAATCCACGAGGTAATTGAAGAAATGTGGACATCTGCTGAGTACAATGGCACAGACGGTACAATTGCTTTTTCTTTAAAGGGTAAAAACTATGTGGTTAATTCTGATGTAATAACTGCTTGTTTAAAATTGCCTGAGAATAACTGTCTGAAAGTACCTACTGATGCTGAAATTGTTGCCATGCTTAATTCTATTAATTATGCCCTTAGTACTGAAAACTTAGGGAAAATTGTTCGGAAAGGAATGGTTAAAGAATGGAGCTATTTCTGTGATGCCTTCATTAAAACTTTTTCAGGAAAAATTAGTAATTTTGATGCTGTTACCCAGTCCATGCTAACAATGATGTGTATGCTTTTAAATGATAAATTCTATAATTTTGGCACATTAGTTATGTATGAGATAGCTGCAAAGTTGGGTAAAAAGGAAACTAGGAGCAAGAATATCTACTTTGCTAGATTTTTAATGCTCTTAGCACTGCATGTATCTGAGAATAAGCTATCCATTGCTAACCCGGATAGCAAGTTCCAATGTTTTGTTCAGGAGAAGAGAGTCTTAAGTGACCTGATTCGAATGAACCTCAATGCAGGAGTACAATTGGTATATCTACCAATTGTTCAGGTAACTATCTCTAACTCTGAAACCCCTATCTCCAACCCCCAAATTTCTTTGCCTTCTAGTGTCACAATGGAGTCTGTAGTTGTGACCAAACAGGCTCCTACCAAAGTGACCAAATCTAGAGTTCCAAAATCACAGTCTAAAAAGCAAACCTCAAGTGTCTCTCAAAAGACACCTGTTGTAAAACCTACCAAAACTCTTGAGGGGAGTGTGAAGGTGGTAGTGAGTGGTGAGGGACAGGGTGAACATCAAAGAAGCCCTAAGGATAAGGAAGGAGAGATGAGTGCAACCACCATTTTAGTCTCTCAAAAGACTGCTGTAAGAACCCCAAATTTTGGATATAATTAAAACTTTTTATTAAGTAATGATAAAATGAGGAACAATGATTCCGACAACAAGGTCACCAGCTCTAATGAATGGTGGTTTCAAAGAGCAATGGTTGTAATGAATGGATATTGCTCTGGACAATGATCCGGATGCATTGGTATATTGTCAGAATAGAGAAATTCGATGGTTGAGGACCTAGATAAGAATAATCTACCATCCAGGAAGGAGCTAATGGATCCTTGAAGGGAAATGAGTACGTGCATAGTGTTTCCCATACGTGCATAGTATTTCCCGTACGTGCATAGTGTTTCCTGTACGTGCATAGTAATTTGGTGGATGAATAGTGATTTTGTAAGTTGGAAAACTTTTCACTCCACCCTATGTACGGGACGTGATATGGATGTTTCGAAGTCATATTAGTAATACGCGGAGGAAATAAGTGAATGCAGAGACGATCGGAATTCAGAAATTCCAAATTCTTTTTTTGTATAATATTTGACCGGACAGTGGATTAAATATTATTATAATCCAAGAATTGAGATATTAACTTTGAGGATTTGATATTTTGGGATGTTATTATATTTGATTTAAGAATGAAGGTAGGAAACCACTGAGGAGTGGTTATGGCTACAATGTAATAATTGATATTCGGAAAGAATGAATGGAATTCGACTTTATTATTTCTATGTCTTGAAGAATGCTAAAGGGTGACAACATAGGCAAGAATAATCTATCTTCTGAGGGAATAAGATATGGCAACTTCAAGCAAGAGAATACCCTCATGTCATCCAGATCGATAACGATTAATCCAGTAGTTCCGTAAAAAGGTTAAGGAACGATCGAAAGAGAATACGAACAATTATACAACCCTAAGAGAACAAGTAAAGAATACAGAATGAATAGTGTTTTGTTGGGAGTATTAATAATATGAGACGACACTATATAGAAGTATTCGGAACGGATTTCCGAGTTCGTATTAGTGATCCAGGGGGAAAATAAGTGTATGTAAAAGCTGTCGGATTCTGAAAAACCGTACTTTTATTTTCTCCGAGAGTTCCCTGGACACTGATAGCCTTAAGTATTTAACGAATGGATTTAAGGAATATAAATTGGAAAGATAGAATGAAAGATGGAGAATGAAAGTATTAATATTAAAGAGGATTCCCGGTAAACCCTAATTAAAAATCCGTGAAATATTCTCACGATCGATCAATCGAAACGGGTAATAACCGGACACAGAAACAAGCAGAGGAAGCAAGAATCTTGTGCAAGATACTAGTATAAATATCTAGTAACTAAACTAGAAGCATGGAACTAGCACCTTAGAGGAAGAACTAAGTACTTAGCAAGTAACTACCTAGTTAAGCTCTAACCACCATAAAACCAACACATGTCTTGCCATTTCATCATCCAACACCTCACCACTTTGATAAAGTGACTTTTGCAAGATATTATGTTGCTAGTGGATGAGAGTGGATGAGATTAAAACACCAAAAAGCAAGCCAACCAAGCAAAACTCTCCTCCCCCCTTGCAAAGCTCCATTCGACCTTAACCATAATTCAAGAATCAAAGTCCAAGCTCCCACCATTGTTTGATCTCCAAAAATTTATCATAGATCCTATATTTCATAGAAATGATACCCTAAAAATCTTAGCCTCAAACACCACCTTTTCCATTTTCAAAAAAATCAAGAAAGTGGAGGATGAATAGTAACCTCAAGAACAAAATTCTTGAATCTTGATTTTGGTTGATGATCCAAGCTTCATGGAGGCTATACAAGGACTATACAAGGCTTAATAAGTACATACATACCTCAAGGAAGGTATAAACTTCAAGAACCCTAGTCTTTGATTTGAGTTTTAATGGAGTTTTGGATAAATTTTGGTGATAATGTTGTTATAAGCATGTTTACATGATTATGTAGTTAGTTTGTTTGATTTAAGAGATGTGATGAATATGATGATATAATATGATGTTCCTGGACTTATGAGATTAGTATTATGAATGTAAGATGATTGGTATGCCCGGTGTGGCTTGGGTTGTTGATTACGATTTATGGAACGTTCGATTTACAGCCGTTATAATGCCCGATTTTGCACTACCATGTTTTGTATACCATTTTCCATGTTGAACCCCTACTGTCCAGAGACCTTAACTGCCATGATAGGATAGGTAATGTTCTAAGCTTCGTTTTGATATAAAGATCACGTGAAACGGACTTACGGTTTAGGATTTATGACCAAATTACTAAAAGTAGTTCGAATCCGTAAACGAAAGTTCGTAACCGAAATTGAACCCTCGTAAGCTATGTAACGTCATGGCGAATCTTGGTAAATAAATACTAGGGGTAAGAAGGAAGGTGTGAAAGAAAACCATATGTCAAAAAGAGCATTTTTCGATTTATTAAAAATGTTCGAGTCAAGGTTAAACGCGAACGAACCCTTAAAAGACGACTCTTTTATCACTTCGGTAAAACACTTAGAAAACGGGCGATAAAACTCGGAGTATAATATTGGTTCGTAACGATCAACCTTAGAACTCATATGACCTAAGTATGTCCCAAGTATAAGTGCAGTGACATGTCGAATTAACGAACGAATGTCGGGTCGGATCAGTGATAATAAGTAATCCACTAAAAGGGGTATAACGAGATAACTCGAGAACGTGTTTCGATTTAAATATAACTTAACTTTTAATATGTTAAGTGATTAATCCCGAATGCCTTGGCTATTTATAGATCACCAAGCTGAACCGGGACCCGCTACCACTACCCCTTACCGTACTCGACAACCAGGCAAGTTTCAATTCCCTTCTTTTAGGCTGTTGTTGTGATTGAATAAATATATATATATGATTGCTGATATACATATGCCATTGCATGCATGCCTACTTTCAAGTTGAATTGATATACTTGTTCCCTGAATGTTATTGTTGGCTTATAAGCTAGATAGTTATACATCAGTTATAAGCCGGTTATTGTAAGACCCTCATAGAAGGGCGTTTACATCTTATTAATCAAAATAGACCGGGAGTCAATATTCCTTGATATATCGAGATTACCTCGGAGGAAAATATTTAAGTAAATATTTTCTATTATTTGGGCGACGAATATTATTTGAATATTCGTTCGAGACTAATTATTTTAACGATCCTTACTTCAAATAATTAGTTGAACGTAACTATTCAACGAATAATATTTCTCAATATTCATTCAGAGTCGAATTGATTATCGATTATTATTTCGAATATTCTTCTAAAGATGAGACTACTAAATGAATATTATTTGGATATTCTTTTAGAATATTATTTTATTAAATAAATATTACTTTTGAATATTCATTTAAGATATTAAGTACTTGATGAATATTATCTTCAATATTCATCTGAAGCTTGATTTATTTATCGAATATTATATCGAATATTCCTTTAAAGCTTGGATTACTAAATGAATATTATCTGGATATTCATTTAGAATATTATTCATTAAATGAATAGACTACTAAATGAATATTATTTGGATATTTTTTAGAATATTATTTTATTAAATAAATATTACTTTTGAATATTCATTTAAGATATTAAGTACTTGATGAATATTATCTTCAATATTCATCTGAAGCTTGATTTATTTATCGAATATTATATCGAATATTCCTTTAAAGCTTGGATTACTAAATGAATATTATCTGGATATTCATTTAGAATATTATTCATTAAATGAATATTACTTTATCAATATTCATTTAAATTCCTAATTAATTATGAATATCATTTTGAATATTCATCCAGGGTTCTATTTAATCATCGAATATTATTTTAAATATTTTAAATAGTTCTTTCAGGACTTATTAAGTAATGAATATTATGTTGAATATTCATTTGATTATTTAATTGTGCAATAAATATTCTCTCGATATTTCTTCAAGAATTATTTGTGAAATACTCTGATTAAAGATATTCTTTCATATTCCTAAATAATCTGTAAAATATTTTAATTCAATAAATATTCTCTGAATATTTATTCCATACTTAGAATAACCTCGATAAGGTTTATCTTCTTCGATTATTACAGAAATTACCTCGGAATCATATTATTATTAAGCTTATATCAAGAAAGGTTCTCAGACATCATTCTTATTTGAGTCTATCTCCTTAATAATAAGGGAACCTTACTTGGAAAATGTTATTTATCTTGTCGACTTCCCGGTCATAAAGTATTCCCTTCACCCGCAACTCGGGTGCTGTTGACTTATTAAGTCGTTGCTTACCTTCTCATCTTTCGAGGGGTAAGATTTCTGGAACAAGTTGATATCCGTTACCAAGTAATAGCTTGGGAGTTATTGGTAAATTTTCCTTTCCAACTAGATACGACTACTTTGTGGAGTCTTATCAACAAGTATTATACTTGGGGAAAGGGGGACGAACGTTACATTCAGAATCATGAATTCTATTTGAACTAGGAGTCGTGTAAGAGGCCGAGTAGCACCGGTCCATCCCCTTTGGCCCAACCGTTGGCCGGGGAGAGCTAGTAAGGCGGTATACAAGTAAAGCCGTCAGTTCTTCCTTCTACCGGTAGTAAATCTAAATTGAGCTGTACGATCTCGACTGATCATCAAGATTGGAACAGCGGGCGCGGTGAATACTCCATCATTGGTTCATCATCCAAATTTATTTATTTCCTGCAACATGATTACTGTTGGCAGAGTTGGAAAAGGGTCATAACTGGAATTGCAACCTTTTCTTGCAAGTTCCTCTTCTTAATAATAATAAGAATATCTCGCTTACTTTGATGTAGCAGATATTTCTACAAACAAATACTTTAAGTTACCTTGTAACTTCATCGTTCATATTATACTGGCATCATTTCCGTAAATGCATGGCATATGGTTTGAAAGATACTTTTGAGCTGTTATACATTATCGTTCAGTTATATATTATTGTTGGTGGGCTATTGCTCACCCTTGCTTTATTATTATATCACAACAACAGCTAGACCAGATGACTCGCACAAGGCGCACTCGACGCGGGCGAGGACGATGAGACTACCAGAGCTGAAGAAGAAGCTATTGGTAGGGTATATTTATACTTGCAGTGCCAAGAATATGGTCTAGTATGACTTATGTAAATGGATGGCAAAGAGTATGTATTTATATTGAAATTCTTTTGGATTGTAAGAACTCATATTGTGATTAATAAAAATTTGATTGTTACTCTGATTTCATCTCTGGGACTATAACGGGTGTGTTTTATATTGTTGTGTTGGGTTATAGAGACGTAATTTATTTTATGTTAAGGAAAGTTCAATTGTTGTGGACAGAATTGGAAACCGTAACCACCGGATCCCGGAACCCGGATCTGGGGGTGTTACAACTGCTAATGTAACTTCAAGCCAAATTCCAGTTACACTCTCTCAACAGAGTGTGACCACTGAATCAAGTTCCCCACAAGGAACACTGCACAAGAGGGTTAGAGACACATATAGCCCAATCTCAAAAACCTATGGAAGAAGAGTGAAATCTAAAACCACAGGGGAATCACAGGGTGCACACACTGTACAGGAAACTGTACCTTCTCAAACTCAGTTTGATGTGGCTTCAATAAATGTGGAGTCACAGCCCCTTGATCTTAATCTTCAAATCGACACACATTTCAATCCACCATCACCAACTCCATCTCTGGATGTGGATATGATATCTACATCAATTCCTGATTCTCCATCTTTAAGATTCTTGGAGAAGCCCCACTCTGTAGTTGGTGGTCATCATCTTTTAGATGATTTGTTGGACCATCAATCTTCCCTTCCAGAATTCTCAACACAGACTGTGGCCTCAAACTTAAAATCAATCTCCACAGATTCAGTGTTGGTTTTCTCTTCAACGGATATAATTATTCCTTCCTCAACGGATATCCTTCATCCGTTGACAAGTGTTTCTCCATCAACGGATGCGCCTCTATCTAGCCATCCGTTGACAGCTATAACTACTCCATCAACGGATATTCCTTATCCGTTGATAACTCACTCTACCACTGCTATATCTGACATTCCAGTGTCAAGTGTAGAGGAGTTCTCAGTAGTTGAAACACTTTTAGGATTGAGGGAAGGGAGTGAGAGGCTACCTTGTGAGCAGGCAAAAGGAGAGGTAAATAATGAGAGGCTGGCCATTTCTTCCGGTCAGGCAAAAGGAGAGTTTGAGAGTTCCACCTTAGTAGGTGAAGGTGAGGGTGTGAGAGGTGTGAGCCAAGGGGAGCCCTTGATGCAAGAAAAGAGAGATGAGGGGAGAGAAGGGACTACAGGAGAAATAAGGATGGAAGAAGCAGCCATTGCTAGTGAGTCAATGGAGGTTGAGGATGCATCCAAGGAAATGGAATATCAAAGTGAATATCAGTCCATGATTGACTCCATTTCTTTGGATGCTGAAACCTTTACTCACCCTGTTCCTGCCTATCAAATTCTGGCACAACAGGGCAATGTAGAAGCAGAGGAGGCAATGCACCTAGTGCACACCTCACAGTCTCTACTTAGAGCTAAGGAATCTATAGCAGCTCTGCCAACCACTGCTGAGAGTGAAGAATTTGACAATTCTGAAGATGAAGACAGCCAGAGCTCTGAAGATGAAGGTGGTAGCAGTATTCATGATTTTGCATTTGCTCACAACTACACCTATCATCAACTTGATATGGAAATCATAAGGCAATATAAATCTGCCCTGGCTGAGCACCCAGAAGCAGATCCACAGAGAAAGGTTGTTCTTCAACAGGCAATTGACTCCCTAAAGTTACAAAAGATGCAAATGGTGATTCAGAGATCCAACTTAGAGGAGGTCAAACAAGAAATCAAGGATGTGAAGATCTCTGTGGATTCCAAGCTAGAGCAACTAGCTCCTACAGCCACTCAGAGGGTGTTGCAACAAAGGTTCCTCAAAGAAGACAACCTGGCTAAGTCTGTGCAACTTCTCAATTCAAGAGTGGAAAAGATGGAATCCCAGATGGAGCAATTTCTTCAACATCAGAAACTGCAAACCCAACTGCTAGAGAAGTTAGTTGCAGCCCCAACTTCTAGTCAAACCCTTGATGCTAACAAAAAGGGGGAGAAAGTGGAAGAGGCTGTGGCAACTACAAGTCAAATCTTAATTTCTGAAAGCAGGGAAGCAGCAAGTGAGGGGGAGCAGCAGCCTACCATAGTGGTCAATCCACAAGAATTCATTGTCACAGCTTCCCCCAGCAAATCCAAACCTGAACAAGTAGCTCTATCTGAAGAGTTTGATTTCTCAAACTTGACAGAAGAGGAAAAGCTAGCCAAAATTGAAGCTCTACAAAAGATGAAAGAGGAAAACTATGAAAGGATAATGAGGACAGAAAGATTGATCAATCAATCTATTGCATCAACTCTGTTCTCTAGCCAAACCTGAGCTCCAACAATATCTACAACAATTCTGAAGGTGCTCACTCCAGCAATTGTGGCTCCTACATTCTATGATGCTGAGCCTTCTCATGTTAAGGAATTTGAACCCTACATCAAAACAAGACCCTTCTCACCACCAAAAGCAAATGGGAAGAACAAGTTACAACTGGACTTTCCATTTCCCAAGGATGATGAAGAGAAGCTGATGGGTAAGGCAATCAAGGAATTCAAGGAGAAGACTAACAGTTGTGTAAGAGAATGGATGGCTGTAATCATAAGGAATGGAAAAGTTCTAAACATATCCAACAGCCATCCTAGATTTGTTGAAGCCAAGAGAGAAGAGACTTCAAGGCTGCTAAGAGAATCTCAATCAAGCACTGAATATCAATATGAAAACTCAGATGAGAAGCAAGCAAGGCTGGCTCAAGAGTTATTGGATGAGTTAGAGGATGAATTGAGGGAACCTGAGGAAGTCCCCAAATTCAAAAAGAAAGGGAAATCAGTCCCCAAATCCAAGAGAATAAAATCAAAGGCAAGGAGGCCTGTCTCTCCAGAAATTGAAAACAAGGAGACAGTTGGTTCATCACAACCTATTGATGTAAAAGTATTCAACCCAGATGTGAATTTCCATGGTGAGCCTATAGTACCTAAAGAGGAACCAATGAATCTTGACTCCATTGAGGTTCCTTCATTCTTGCTGAAGCCTCAACAGAAGCCTATACAGAAGAAAAGGAAACCAAGGAAGCAACCTTCAAAGGAACCAATTCAAGTTGCTAGGGTACCTGCTATTGTCAGGCAGCCAATCTTGGAAAACAAGGATGATTTTATCTATCAAGCAGATATTGAAGAATACTCTGGCATGAATCTTTATCTGGATGAATTGTCAAAAGTAAGAGGAATTGAGAAATATAGACATTTGCCTGAAAGATTGGTCTTTGTATACAAGGGAGGAATGGAAAGGACATGGCCACTACAAAGGGTTCTTGGAGAAAATTATCATACCTTAACCAAAGTGTTCTCTGCAATCAAGAGATACACAGGGTTCTCCAAGATAGCAAAAGGGGAGATACTGGACAGAATAGAACAAATAATGAGGGAATGGAACTCACCATCAAGTCTACCAAGGAAAATGAAGATCCCATACAATGGACAGAAAATCCACCTCGAACCTTTCTGGATGATGGAGTTCAGGGATGAAGATGGTAACAGGAGAATCTTCAGGTTAGAAGACCAACTACCAAAGGCTAGTTCTCAATACCTGAGATGGTTACAACAAAAGCTAAATCCAAAGGTAGATGAAGAAGATGCCTTCTATAGGCAACTCCAAATACAGATTGAGTCCAACTCTGCCAAGGAAGGAAAATCAAGGGTGATTCCAACAAGAGGAAAGAAACAGTCTTAATCTGCTCAGTCTAGAGGAGCACTTCTCTGTAAATTTCTCAAACTTTCAGTTTTTAATTTTTGTAGCTTAATACAATTTATGCATTGTTCTTTATATATCTTTAGGAATGTTTTGTTATCATCAAGGTCCTGAATTTATGCTTTATTGCCATCAAGTATAAATTGGGGGAGATTGTTAGGAATATGTTGTACTTGATGATAACCTCACAATTAATCAAATTGTATAAGGTTTTGTAGCTGTCAACGGATGAGGATTTATAACTCTATCCGTTGACAGGTAGCTCATCAACGGATGAAGTTTTGTAGCATACTGCAAGTATCTCTATGTTATCAGTTGGTAGTGTTTTTATCCACAGTCATGTTGACTATCAACGGATAGGCAGAATAGGGTAGCCAATTGTAAATAAGCTATGCTATGTAATTCTGTCTAAGTGAAAGTGTATCAACAGATGAAGACAAAACTCTATCAACGGATACAACTCAAATCCACTCTATCAACGGATACAGCTCAAGTCCCAATATCAACGGATACCGCTCAATACATCATCAACGGATGTCAGTGTACAACATCAACGGGTAATCATTGACACTGTCTTCTATGATTAACTGGGGATTAGCAGTTGATAAGGACATGTTTGACTGACAGATCACATGAGTTGATAGTAGATACAAAAAGAAGTATGGCAGCCATACTTTGGAAACACAGAAGAAAGAAGCATTCTATTTACACTATGAATACAAGAAAGGTGCAGGAGACATGTCTGAACACAAGGACAACCTTTCGGCTACATGTGTATTTGGAGTGTAGTAGCAAGTCAACTAGAATTAGATTAGTATTATCTTATTCCAGTAGTACTTGTAAAACTTGGAATATATAACCAAGGGTAGCAACTCTTTGTAGGTTAAGAAAACAGACATATTTGCTTAGGGTTTCTTGAATATCCTTAGAAGCAAAGAGTTGTAAAACGGCAGCTGTGTACATTTTGTATCACAGAGTTTTCTTCAAATAAAAGCTTCAGGTGGTGCATATTAACCACCTGATTTTATATGTGTTTGTGTTTAAATCTTACATTGCAATTATCTCTGCATAAGTTTCTGGAGTTCTTATCAGAAATTTATAAATATCAAGAATTGTATTCAACCCCCCCTTCTACAATTATACAAGTGTGTAATCTGGGAATAACAACAATTATGAACTGTTACACCAATATGAGATCAAAATCCAAATGTTGTAATTGTGCAACCAGAGCGTTATGCCGAGTAATTATTAAAGTAGAAATAACATGTCGGGGCATACCACAAGACCTTTAATATTAGTGTGGGGAAAGTTATAAGAAATGATGAGGTGGTTGGGAGTACGCTTCTACCAACCGTTGTCAGGATGTTATATTAATGAATTCTGGAGTTACCAAGCCTTTTCCTGATCCTGAAAATGCAAATCGATTGCGATGTAAAACATATCCTTGGAGGAAACTGACATGGAAGTGAGATGGACGAGAAATGAAGAAATATCGGGGCAAGAACGTGAAGCTTTACTTATTAAAGGGATTGATGCACATAGAGAGACATATAGTTTAACAGGCCCCTAATAGCAAATGGATGCATGGATATATGCCAGTGATCCTTCGAGATTACCACCTAATCAAGTTTATTGGGGATCGCAGCCGCATGCAGGCCTCAGGCTGTTTGGCGCCAGTTGTGAAGGAGGACGAGCGTATGACATCTTACATATACCATCGAGAACTGATACCCTTATCGGAAATGGGGGAATTGTTGATTAGTTAAAACGAGTAATTGTTTTTTTCAAGGATAAGGTTGAAGAGAAGGTTTCACCAACTCAAGATCGACCTCTGTACCATGCCAAAGTTGGCATTTCACACTAATATAAACGTTATAAAATTGTGGTAGTATCGTTTGAATGGACTAATGAGTCAGAAGCCTTTATGGATTAATGAACAAAGTTTTGGGATGAAATGAGATATTAGCAACAACCTCGTTGTTAGCTATACTTGATGATAAAAAGAGGACTTTGAGAGTCACGATGATGCGTCTTTCAAGAGATTAAGAGGTGTGCTAATGCAGTAGAAAGGGGATGATAGCCTATACTTCTAAACAACATAAAGGTTACGGGATAGGATATACTAACCGTGAGTCTGGGATTAGTCATGATGGCGTTCACGCATAAAACTGAGACGTTAACTTTATGAGAAAAGTGTGAAAGTTTTCCACAAGTGCCATACGTATATCTTCATATTAGGACTAAACATAAGAAAGAGAAGGTGATGAAATGGAGCAGGGAGTATAATGGAGAAATTTGTTATTTCCCAGGAAAGGCCAGTGTGGTGGCCGATACCTATAGAAGGGATTATTCAAAATTGGAATTCAGTCAGTATTGACCAAGAAAATAGAGTATATACAATAAAGAATAATGTTAGAGGAAAATGACTAAATTATGGGGAAGGACAAAGATGTACAGAGAATTAAGAGAATGTTTGGAAAACGGATATGAAGAATGGTATTGGCAAACTATTAAGTACAAACGCAACATGTCAAAAACAAAATGATAGAGATCTAGTGGATCAATTCCGCCCGTAGAAAATCTTGAACGTGGACAGAATTATAATGAATTTCATGAGTAGGTCGCCGAAGACCGAGCCAAGAGATGGCCATAGTTGATTTATAATTGTTGGACCAAGTGATTTACCTACGAGAGACTTTCCATTCAGAAGATTATCGAACTATATACGGAAGAGATGGTGGTGCAATATAAAACTTCGGCAGCGATTACGTCAGATAAAGACTTAAGGTTAAACTTCGAATATTGAAGGTGCTTTCAAGCATATTTAACAAAAAGATTGAGCGTACGTACTAATTTGATCTGTGGCTGACGGACATGGAAAAAGAATTATCCAGACGATCGAATTTGTATTTAGTGTCGTGCCTTAGATTTCACGGGGGAATCGAAAAAAAAAAAAAAAAACTTATCCATGAAACGAATGTTGTTATCACGATCATCACCCTGCGAACGTAAGGACGTCTCTTGTAAAGCGTACTGTGAAAGAAGAAGTTTCGCTTTTCTTGCGCTACGAAGAAGTCAATGAACGAGGGATATAGTAGTTGAACTGGTTCGACATATACCGAAGACTATACAGTATCCATAGCAAGTGCTAACGGCTGACGAGAGGCAACACATGCGTGCTGATCAAGCCAAGGAATATGAGGAATACTGTGCGTATTGACGTTGTCTCAGATTACAAAACACGACCACAAAGTATTCACGGCCCAACGATACAAGGACTCAACACGGATACTATGAACAAGGTAGAAGAGGAACGTATAAGTAGTGGGATAGAAATTTTCATTCATAAAACAACCGATAAGGAATACAGGTTGAGGAGAGCATGCATTGAGAAGCAACACTAAAGCGTTGGTAAGATCAAGGTAAGAGAACAAAAGGGTTGAAGTGTCAACCTGAGAGTTGAGAAGGGTAAAGTTGGAATTGTATCCACAACTATTATCCTTAGGTTCTTAAGATGGAATCCTTTTAAGGAGAGGAGACTGCATTAACCCTAATTTTCGGGAATATTCGAAACCTGGACGAATAGTAATTTTATGGGTGGATGAGAAATCTTTGCGATCACGAGATGTACGAATCATTAAATGAAGATTTCGAATTGATATTACGTCTTTACGGTAAAGACGAGTTTATGTAAAAGTCATTAGTTTTTTTACGAAACCCATTATTTCGAATGGTCAAATTTTATGAGATATCAAAGGAGTATGAGGTAGGAGAGTTGGTGATGTTAAAGGTATCACCGTGGAAGGGATTGATGAGATTTGGTAAAAAGGGGAAGCTAAGCACGAGATTTATTGGACCTTTTGAGATTTTGAGGCGTATCGGGAAGTTAGCCTACGAGTAAGCCTTGCCCCCAAGCTTGCAGCAAATTCATAATGTGTTTCATATGTCCATGCTACGACCCTACCATACGGACTTTCGGCATGTGATAGAGTACGACCAAGTGGACCTACAACCAGACTTGACCTATGTGGAGCAACCCGTGGAAATCATGGATAGAGAAGAACAAGTGCTGAGGAACAAGGTTTTCAAACTAATAAGGAATTGTGAGGAAATCAAGATGTGGAAGAATCCACCTGGAAGTTGAAAGAGTGAAACAAAGAAGGAGTAACCCCAGTGATTCCTAAACTGATTCCGGGACGGAATCCTTTTAAGGAGGGGAGACTGTAAGAACTAAAAATTTCGGTAGAATTAAAACTTTTCCTATTATGATGAAGTGCATCAATGAATAGTGATTTGGTGGATGAATAGTGATTTTGAGGATTAAGAAAATTTTTCAAGCCACCTATGTACGAGACATAGTGTGGATATTCCGAAGTTATACTAGTAATCTACGGAGTAAATAAGTGTATGTAAATGCGATCGGAATTCAGAAATTCCAAATTCTATTTTCGTGTAATATTTGACCGAGAAGTAAATTATATATCAGTAATATCAAGAAATGAGATATTTAATTTGAGGAATTGAGGAGGTAATATTTTGGAATTTTATTATAAGTGATTTGAGAATTTGGAACGAAAACCACTGAGGAAGTGAAACAAACGTTCTAGAAACCGCTGAAACTTTACAATGAGATTAAGCGATTGAGTGAACGAAGCATGGATTAAGGATATGGTATATTAAGAGTCCAAGGAAGGATATATTATGAGAAAGAAAGAGGATTGAGAATAAAATCCTAGAGTTAAAGGAAATGAGAACAATTGAGAAACCGCGAGAATTTTTTTCTGAGATAAAGAGAAAATACAAAGAAAATTGGACACAATGATTGTTTGAGGTATTGGGCCATACTATTACAATGAAGTGCAACATATAAGTTGTAACATATTGATTTAGTAAATATACAAGAAGGGAAGCCCCTTGGTGCAAATAAGAAAAGGAAGGAAGGACTTGGAAACAATATGTATAAAGCAAGGGACTTGCTTGCAATTATGGATGGATAAAGGTAATCCAAATGAACCAATGAGGAGATGACACCACATGGCAAGAAGATAAGATGCATCCAAGTGAAAATATCAAGCATTATTGATCACTTTATCACTTTAATCAAACAAAACAAACACCAAATACTCCATTCTGCCCAACAGGAAAGGAGCTCCCTAAAACGGGCCTAGAGACTTCATTACTCAATGAAATTTTTTGTTCTTTATATGGTTAGAAAGCTGTTGACACGCTCTACAACTTTCATTCAGGAGCCTCGACCAGGAAACGAGTGAAAGGGCTTCGTTTTGGCTGAACTTTGGGGCGTGTTTTTCCAGTCAGGAAACCCACTTCCATGTTCTTGATTTCTTTGGTGAGATTGAAGATGGTGAGCATAGAGTAAGGCTTCTCCAAGGTTAACCAAGCTTGTTTGAGATTGTAAGAACATCAAGAAGGTATAAAACTCTAACCCCTCTTGGCCATGAATTATTTATGGTGTTTAATGTTAGATCCATTGATGTTAGTGTGAATCTTGGACATATAAGTTATGGATGATGTAGATCTTGTGTTTAAGTGTTGTGGTTGTGATTTTTAAGATTGTGGTTAGTGTATGTAACTCCATGTATGTTTTAAAGTATGATCTTGGTGGTTTAGATGATGGATGTGATGTGTATGTAAGATTCTTGAATGGATAAGTGACATAAGCATGCTGAGATTTTTCCAGGAACTTGAACTGTCTTGTAAGAGGGTTTTGAACCCCCAAATCTTGTCCCCTGAGGTCCTAATATATATTTCTGGAAAGGTATTTGAATGTAGTTTCGAGAAATATAAGGTTCATGACTAGGTGATGTATAGATTATGGCTAGGTTATGGCTTGAGAAGTGAAATGTGTTTTTGGATTCCGGACTGCACTAAATGGTCCCCTTGTGAACCTTGTTTAAACCCCTAAAAATTTATGTAGGATCATGGAAAAATTAGGGAAGCTAGTAAATGCAGTGGTGAAGGCTACCCAAAAAGAATTGGATTAAAATATGTATTTTTCAATTTTATAGAAATGTTGGAGTAAAGTCCGCGCAAGTGAAAAACCACTTAGGAGATTAGTTTAAAGTAGTTTTAAGAGTATTCACTTGAGTTTCGAGTTTGAGGAATAGATTTGAGTCGAATGGGTAAACAATGTGATAATGTGATGACATGGTCATATAGGAGGGTTAGTGGGTCAAATGGTGGAGTCGCTAAGATGGCCTTGTATTCTTTAAAACATTATGATTAAGTGGTGTTGCTAAGATACTAACGAGCGAATATTGGATATTTATAGATTGTCGCTCCACTCCACGAGCCCAACCACCCCAACCTTCCCAAGGCAAGTTTTCCAACCCTAAGCATTTATTTTCAAGATATTATGTTCCTGATTCTACCTATGCAAGTTTACTTTTCAAAACTTACATATACAAGGACTTTCACTGTTGTGTTTGTAGTTTTCAATAATATCAAATGTTTATGTTTATCGAAGTATCGATGAAATTGAGATGTATAAGCAATTATATGTTTGCACCCCTTGAACTTAGATTGAAATGTTTTCTCCGGACAACGACTCTAGCAATAGAGGTCGTAGCGGTCCGTATATACTATTGACCGGGGAGCGGTATATTATTATATCGTAATTAAATTGCGAAAACCCGAAGGGTCATTCGGGGAGTATCGTATACTCAAGTAATTGTTTTTATATCTTCGTAAATACTCATAATACCTATCTTGGATTAAAAGCTTATTTAATTAAATAATTATTTAATTAATTATTAATATTAAATCTTAAAATATCATTGATTAATTATTGTTCATTATTTTAAAGACAAAACTAATCCAAGATACCTTTAGCGTTTTCAAACTAGAACTCTTTCGAACTCAAAACATTTTCGAAAACCCCCGGTCAGGTTTGCTTCTTGTACGATTTCAAGAATCATCGGTCGACTGATGTCGGACCTCGATTACTCAGTTTTCAATCAAAATCAAGTTTTTAAAAGAAAAAGAAAAAGGGACTCTGGCAGGTGTGGGAACCGTTGACGAACGATTCCCGGGATGTGTAAGCGGCCGTGAGCCAGGCGGTCCATCAATTATTATTCCGGCCCAGGTGTTGCCGAAGGATGATTACGGATGTAGTTTTCATCGAGGGTGATTACGGATGTAGTTTTCACCCGGGGATAGTTACGGATGTAGTTTCTATCCTTCTACCGGTAGAGAAGACCCGCGGATTGTTGGACTTGGTTGTGGCGACTGATCATCGTCAACCCTTGTCAGGTTTTTATGTTTTCTTCCAGTCCCATCCTCCACTTTGGAAAAATACTCAAACACTGCTTCTTGGGCCTAAGTGCCAAGTTGCCGATAGTGTGGCTTTTGATAAGAAAAATATTGACATCGTGCAGTATCTAGAACTGCAAGATTTTCTATAAAGATTGGCACGTGTTAGTGCACTCTTGCAATTATTTCAAAGAATGAAATGTTTTTGAATGAGAAACCTTCTAAGCTAATGGAAGGAAAAAGGTTTGCAAAGATGTACTCCCTGTACAGTATGTTAACAGTAGAGTGTTTTGCCGAAAATGATATACTCATATGTATATGAATACTAAGTTTACTAAACTCATCAATGAGATGGCCATGCATGGTAAATATTATGACTTGGAGGATATGAATACTAAGTTCATGGAAGTTCTTCCTGATTTCTACAATGAGAAGATATCTGCAATTGAGGAAGCTAATGATCTGGATGAAATATCATTAGAAGCAATTTATGGAAAATTGAGAGCTTATGAACTTGACAGGCAGCAGAAAAAGAGCAGTAATGAAGGAAAGATGAAAACTGTTGCACTCACTGCTCAATCTGAATCAAAGAAGCTTCTAGAAGAAAAGTCTGAATCTACTGAAAGAGACTTGAGGAAGAAGAAGAGCAAAGAAGGTTCTGAGTCAAAGACTACAAATATAGACTCTGAAGATAATGATTCTGAATCAGAGATGCAAGAACTCTTTGCTATGTTTGCTAAAGCTTTCAAGAAAGGAAGATTCAACAGGAGAAGATTTAGCAAAGGATCTTTTCAGAAGAAAGAGGAGAAGAAGAGTGACAAAGGCAAGAGTATAATTATCAAGCTTGATAAGGCCAAAATCAAGTGCTTTAACTGTAGTGAGCTTGGACACTTTGCTAGTGAGTGCAAGAAGCCTAGGAATTCAGGGAAGGGTAATGCACTCATGGTCACACAGAAGGATTGGGCAGACTCCAGTGATTCTGAAGATGAATTGGATTATGACAACATTGCATTGATGGCAAGTGCTTCAGACAAGCCTGGATCTCCAAAGAAAACTTCTTCATCTTCTGTTAAGGTATCACTTCACTCTCTTGATTCATTTGATAGCTTAGATTCTGATGATATTAGATCTATTCATGTTGAGTTTAAGAATCTTATGACTAATTTCAAAATTCTTGTTAGTGAAAAAGATGAACTTAAGGCTAAGAATGATGAATTAGTTAGTAGAAATAATTTACTTGAATCTGAGTTAATTCAAATGGAAAAATATAGGTTAAGTTCTAATAAAGCTAAGCATGATTATGGTGTTATTCTTGAGGCTTATGACTATGCCAGAAAAGAACTAGAGGAAGAAAGAGATGTGATTAAAATCATTAACAATTCTGGTAAAAAGGCTCAAGAAATCATTGAAAATCAAATTCTTGGTAAAGTTAATGGTTTAGGTTTTGATAAGGCTAGGTAAGAAGATACTGTAGCTATTGTCAATGATGATAGTAAAATTAAAGCTAGCACATCTAAGTCTGAAGGTAAGAAGATAGTTTCTGAACCTAAACATGTTAAATTTGTTGATTCTAAAGGTACCCCAGTTGTGCACAAAAGAATTAACAATAGCAATTCAGATGAGAGAGTGTTAGAAAAACCTAAGAATGTCAACATAGGTTTTTCGTCTAAGTCTCAGTTGAAACAGAGACTAGAAAGTATTTCAGAGTCTAGCAGGATCAGAAGAAATAGGAATGGAAAAGAAGGTATTAACAAAGAGAATAATTACAATAATGTACCTGATGCACCTAGGAAGAAATGCTATAAATGTGGAAATCATAATCGTTTGGCCCTAGAATGCAATCAAAAACCTTCTTGGAAAACTGAGTCCAGATTCCCCAAGACTCAGAGATTTCAATACCAACCACAAGAACCCTGTTATCATTGTGGTAGTTTACTTCATTCCATTTATATGTGTAAGGAATATCATGAACTGTATTATGACTATTATTCTCTGAAATCTGAAACTCCTAGTCACAAACAGTTTGTGAAATCAAAGTCTAAGGTTGACTCTGCAACAGGTAAATCAAAAGCAAAATCTTCAAAGCCTGTTGGTTCAAAAGTTAGTAAGAAAGGATCCAATCAAAGTTGGGTCCTAAAAAAAATTCTAACTAGCTACTTTTTGTTTACAGGGCACTGGAAAGAAGCATTCAATTATCCTGGACAGTGGATGCTCTGGACATATGACAGGAAAGAAGTCCCTGCTTACAAAGTTTGAGAGGAAAGCTGGTCCAGTAATATCCTTTGGAGATGGCAACAAAGGAGAAACTCTGCGATATGGCACAATTATTTTGGGGAATGTCATCATAGAAAACGTAGCACTAGTTGAAGGCTTGAAACACACACTTTTAAGCATAAGTCAACTGGGTGATAAGGGTTATCAATCAATCTTTGATAGTAAAGGATGTAAAATCTTGAATATGAAGAATGGAGACATTGTTCTGACTGGTCAGAGACATGATAACATATATGAAGCTAGTTTGAGTGACACATCTAAAGGAACTATCAGATGTCTTTACAGCAAGGCATCAAATGATGAAAGCTGGAACTGGCACAAGAAGCTCTCATATCTTAACTTCAAGAAGCTTAATCAACTTGTTAAGCATCATCTGGTGAGAGGCCTACCTCAGGCAAATTATGTGCAAGATGGAATTTGTGATGCTTGTCAGCTTGGAAAACAAAGAAGAACCACTTTCAAGAGCAAGACAAAAAATTCAATTACTGAACCATTTCACATGCTGCATCTTGATTTATTTGTTCCAGTAAACATTATGTCTATCAACAAGAAAAGATATGCTCTAGTTATAGTGGATGATTACACAAGGTTCACATGGGTATTCTTTCTACACAACAAGGAGGATGAAGCTCCTCATCAAATCATTGAACTTGTCAAGAATATTCAAAATAGCTCTGAGTACAAGGTCAAAGTGCTCAGAAGTGACAATGGTACAGAATTCAAGAATTCTAAAATGGAGGAGTATTGTGCAGACAATGGAATTACTCAACAGTTTTCTGCACCTAGAACACCTCAGCAGAATGGTGTAATAGAAAGAAAGAACAGAACTCTCATAGAGGCAGCAAGAACCATGCTTGCAGATGCAAAGCTTTCAACTTATTTCTGAGCAGAAGCTATCAACACTGCATGTTTCACTCAAAACTGTACCTTGGTAAATGCTCATGGTAAGACTCCCTATGAAGTAATCGAAGGAAAGAAACCAAGTGTGAAATACTTTCACATCTTTGGATGTAAATGTTATGTCCTGAAAGTTCATCCAGAACAACTTGGAAAATTTGAAGCCAAAACGGATGAAGCAATCTTTCTAGGATATTCAGCATCAAAGGCCTTCAAAGTATTCAATCTCAGAACTCACATTGTTATGGAATCAATTCATGTTACATTTGATGATAAGCAGTTTGGAATTTTGCAAACTGATGAAAGCCATGACAATTTGGAATTTGAAAATCTTAAGTATTCTGAGATTCTCTCCAGTGATGATGAAGATTCTTCAGAGGAAATCTCTATTGCTTCTCAAAGGAATGCTACTGTTGAGGGGGAGCAATTCAATCAAGGAGAACACAGTACTGGTCAGGATCTGACTAGTCTTTCAGAGTCTACTTCATCAGGAACTGATCCTTCAGAGTCTAATGAAGGAAGATCAGAAACTAGCAGCAGTATTGAATCCACTGATTCTACTGATCAAGGGGGAGCTTTTGAAGGAAATGAACACTCTTCTGTAAGAAATACCACTAACTTAGGGGGAGAGTCTAGGAGGAGCAATCTACCACCTATTAGAAAATGGACAAGGGATCATACTGAGGATTTGATAATTGGTGATCCAAATAGTGGTGTTCGAACTAGAAGATCAATTCAGAATGAATGCTTGTACAGTTGTTTTCTCTCAAAGAATGAACCTAAGAAGGTTGAAGAAGCCTTACAGGATCCTGATTGGGTAATAGCAATGCAGGAAGAATTGAATGAGTTTGAGAGGAACAAAGTCTGGAAACTAATACCAAGACCTAAAGATAGATCTATTGTTGGTGCTAAATGGGTTTTCAGAAACAAGCTAGATGAATCTGGTATGATTGTAAGAAACAAAGCAAGACTGGTGGCCAAGGGTTATTCTCAGGAAGAAGGAATTGACTATGATGAAACCTTTGCACCTGTAGCAAGATTGGAATCAATCAGAATGTTTCTTGCATTTGCAGCTCATTCAAAATTCAAGGTATACCAGATGGATGTAAAGAGTGCTTTTCTAAATGGCAAGCTTGATGAGGAAGTGTATGTGGAACAACCACCTGGTTTTATTGATCCAAAGTTTCCAAATCATGTCTACAAACTTGACAAGGCACTCTATGGACTAAAGCAGGCACCAAGAGCATGGTATGAGACTTTGCCTAAATTTCTTCTTGAAAATGGCTTCACAAGAGGTACAATTGATAAAACTCTATTCTTTAGAAAGATAAAAGGTGATTTGCTTTTAGTTCAAGTTTATGTTGATGATATTATATTTGGTTCTACTAATGAAAAGTTATGTACTAAGTTTAGCAAACTTATGCAGACTAAGTATCAGATGAGCATGATGGGTGAACTAAATTACTTTTTAGGCTTGCAGGTCAAACAGACTGAGACTGGTATTATCATTAATCAGTCAAAGTCTATCAAAGATCTTTTAAAAAGGTTTGACTTTCAAAATTGTGCAACTGCAAAGACACCCATGGCAACAACCACTAAGCTAGACTCTGATCCTAATGGAAAGAGTGTTGATAACACTAGCTATAGAGGCATGATAGGTTCTCTATTATATCTAACTGCAAGTAGACCAGATATAATGTTCTCTACCTGTTTATGTGCTAGATTCCAAAGTGATCCTAAGGAATCTCATTTAATTGCTGTGAAGAGAATTTTTAGATATCTCAAAGGAACTCCAAATCTTGGTTTGTGGTATCCAAGAGAATCTGATTTCTCCCTAATTGGCTATTCAGACTCTGATTATGCAGGCTGTAAAATAGACAGGAAAAGCACTACAGGTACATGTCAATTTTTTGGAAATAGATTGATTTCTTGGGCAAGCAAGAAGCATCAATCAATTTCAACCTCAACTGCAGAAGCTGAATATATTGCAGCAGGCAGTTGCTGTGCTCAACTCCTTTGGATAAGAAATCAGTTGATGGATTATGGTATGACACTTAGTAATATTCCTATGTTTTGTGATAATACTAGTGCTATCAAAAATTGCAGAAAATCCAGTTCAACACTCAAGGACTAAGCACATTGATGTCAGGTATCATTTTATTAGAGAACATATTCAAAATGGTACTATGGAACTTCATTTTGTTTCTACTGATAAACAGCTTGCAGATATTCTAACTAAACCACTTGATGAGGCTACATTCATTAGATTGGTTAGTGAGTTAGGAATGTTAAATCTTTAGATCTTTAACATCTGCAAAAGTAGCAAGGTATCTTGTTTCAGCTTATAGACTTGATATTTTTGTCAGGAACTATACTTAATTGTTAAATTCTTAAGCTGTAACACTTTACTTTGATAAATTACAGTATGATAGACTTATTAATAAATACCAGGATCAGGATTGCTATCAGTATGTTGACGTCATCAGTATTGACATCAGGATTGTATCGTCAGTATCAGGATTGTGTAATTTGTGTGTCTTACTGTTTCAAATTCTGAAGTTCATGTTATTTAGTAGTTCAATTCTGAGTTTTGGTAAACTCTATGTTAGCAAGTTTTATCACATGCATACTGATAATTTATATCATCAGTCAATAAACAACAATAGACAAGTAGATAATAAGAAAACTTGTATTTTCTTTAATCAAAAGCATTACATACAGGGAAATGAAATACAATTATTCTTTTTGTCTAACTACTACTGATAATTCTATTCTTATCTAAAGTTGTTGCTGCTTCAATCCTCAACGATCGACTTCAGGACAAGGAGCATCTCAAGATTGGATTCCTTGTCTGGACGACTTGAATGAAAGCAGCTGACTCATCTTCATGCTTATTGAAGAAGATGAATAGCATGTCCATCAAGATCAACCTCAGACTCTTCACCAAATTCTTCATCCTCAAGGTGTGAAGAGATTGGAGGAGGAATGTATCCGACTGGTAGATGTTTTAGAGGAGATTCGTGGAAATCATGTGGGTTAAGATCAACCATATCTGACTCGATGAGAAAAGTCATCTCTTCTAAGAGATAGTTTACTTGCTCCTGATCATCAAGAGTAAAGAACTTCTCAGTAGTAATGAACCAAAAGCTAGGGTTCATATGAAGATTTGGGTTGAAAGCCATGATGGAAAGAGAAAAGAATGAAAAGGTTTTGAAGAATGGCAAAAGACGTCGGTTTGGGGGATATCAATGCAGTCAGTCATAATTATGTGTGACTGTATTTCTTGTATTTTCAAGAAATATTGAAAGAATTTAACCAATTGATTTTGTTCAGATTTTATTTATTTCTTTTACAGGTAAAAGAAAATGCCACGTGGAAACTTCTTTTAGTCTCTGGAATCAGGATGACATTGATCAGGAATACAAGTGTGTTCAAATCAGGATTAGTAATTCTTTCTATTCAGAAATTACATTGAATCGTGTGATTATCTTGATGAGAAGATCACATTAGGAAAAGGAAGCTGATCAGTATTGTCTTTTATCTTGACTTTACCTTGATTTAATTTAATTGAAATTAATTTTGGATTTTATTTTCCAAAAGTCGTGGGTAACTGTATTTTTCAGGGGCTGACACCTGTTGATAAGTGCATATTTTTGCATATTTTTATTACCTATTTATTGCTTGAACTCGTATTTTAATAATTTATTTTGTTGCATTTCAGGAAATTCGTAAATAAATAAAGAAATGACAAAATAAAGAAATAAAGAGCAAGGAAGGGAAAAAGAGGAAGAAAAAGGACCAAAAATGAAAGAAGGAAAAGAATTGGGAGCTTGGAGCAAAAGGAATATTTCATGACAAGTGGAAGGTGGAGATCATCCCAACACATTACATAAGTGTATGGCCAAGATCAACTCTTCAAAGCTTAAGGGGGAAGGAAACAAATAGATGGCTAGGATTCCACCACCACACACCACAAATGTATGGTGGGGATTTAACCAACACCCCCTTAACCTTAATTCCTATCCTATAAATACCCCCTCACCCCCCTTGTATTTAGTAACTTAGATTTTAGGGTAGTTTTATTTTCTTCTATTTTCTTTAGTTTCAAATCTTGTAAACATTCCTATTATAATTAATGCAAATTTTATTTTCTTTACATCTTGTCTTGCTCTTTCGTTATTGTTGCCTTGTTTCGTTACTTTCATAAATCCGTTTAGTGGACAAAGTAGCGAAAGCTAACCACTATGGGTTGAAAGTAACGAAATTTTAATTCCTTGTTTTCTTAGTTGTTAATTTTAATTATGCCCCTTTAAAAATCCATTTTATTGTGGGCTTTAATTTTAAATCATCATTTTAGGGTAATTTAATTTTAAATTCTTAGTTTATTCCATAATTTTCTTATTTAATTTTCAAATAAAAAAAATTATAGTTTCATAAAAAAAAATTAGTCAGTTTTCACCGTTTATTTTCCAGCATTAGTTTTTAGAATAAACCTGTTCTATTTTCTAAAAAGTCGAAGCAAACCTCCGTTTAGTTTTTTTTTCAAAACAAGAAAAACCAGTTTAGATTCCCCTGTTTCTTTGTTTCCCATACAAACCCAGCTGTGCCTCCCATCTTCATCGTTTTTTTTCCTTCTCCGTCTACACACAAACAATTCTCCCTTGGTTTCTTTCTGTAATTCCCAGTTCCTCCTCCTTAATTCATAAAACTCCAATCTCCCTCCTCCCCCCCCCCTCTCTCTCTCTCTCTCTCTCTCTCTCTCTCTCTCTCTCTCTCTCTCTCTCTCTCGCATACCCACAAAACCTTTTCTTCTCTTTTGATTTTGCTGCAATCTATCCCCCTTCCCCTTTCTTAATTTTAAATTTCGTCTTTGATTGGTTTACCAAGTTGAGTCGCAATTTGCTGAGTCGATTTCCTTCTTAGTGTCGAGTTTTGGTTTTTGCTGAGTTACGTTGGTGCTGCGATTTTGTCGAGATTTACCGTGTTTCTTTTGTATTTGCAGTGTAGAGTTCAATTGGGTTTTAAATCATGATATGTGTTGTGAGTTGAATCGTTTGTTGCCGAGTCTTCTGAATTCTGCCTGTTGTTCGTATTTGTTGCTCTTTGAGTTGTTAATTACTGAATTTTTACAGAGTTCCTGAATATTTCTGCGTTGTTCTGGGTTTTTAGATTTTTGAGTTGCTGAATATTAGTCGAATATTGCTGAATATTGTTTTATTGTCACTGAGTTCACCTAGTTATTCTTTGTTTTCATTTGAGTCAATTCCTGTTTGATGATTTACTGAGTTTGAGTCCATTGTTGCCACAGTCTGAGTCCGCGAATTAGTTAGTAATTGTGATGTTTTTGTTCCTTTGTTTTTATCTAATCGTTTCTCCTGTGTTTTCCTGTGCCTGAATTTGTTTTAAGTTTAAAATAAGTCCTGTCAAATTTTGTTTTTGCTATTATTAATTTTAAAAAAATTTCGTGTTAATTAAAATAAATTTGGTTAATCTCATTGTTAATTTCGTGTTTAATATTTCCTGTTCTTAGTTGTTAAAATTATCTCTATTTTTAGAATATAATTCAGTAAAATAAGAATTTTTAGAATTTTTAGTTTTAATAACATAGAATTTTTTAGATTGATTTAGAATAACTTGTTTTTATTTAGATAGTTTAAAATAGCTTTAGGAATTAATTTTGTAAAAAAAAAAATTCAAAACCCAAATTGTTCTAATTCGATTAAATAAAAAAATTAAGGATTGCGAAAATAACATTAGTCCTTGTGGAACGAATCATAAATTTTACAACGAAACAAATTGTTCGCTTGCGATTTTTTAGAGCAACAAGTTTTTGGCGCCGCTACCGGGGACTAATTATTTTTCGCACCTTAGCTTTTAATTTTTCGGATTAGCTCTTTTCTCACCCTTTTTCTTGTTTGCATTTTTTCGAGGAATTTGGAGGAAAATTCGGGTGACTTGGATTAAAGCGGAAGAATTTTCTCGGAATTTTGGAAGCTTTGCTTGGGTAAACCGTATCTCTCTCCTCTTTCGTTTTTTTCCTTATTTAGAAAATCACAAAAAAATAAAAAAATCACAAAAATCACAAAAAAATTAAAAATCCAAAAAAGTTAGTTGTAAATACATAATTGTTGCATCATGCATTTAATCACTTAGGGCACATCATCTAGTTTTTTATTTTCTTGTTTTAAATTTTTCGTACCCTATAAATTGTGGTGATCGCTGGAGGACCCCAAGGTACGTTAAATTCTTTCTTTTCTTTAGTTAGAACACGTAGTGTACAGCATCCATAAATGTTTATAGTTTTTATATATCGTTGTTTGTTGCATCATTTGTAAATAAATCTTAAGGGCAAAACCTCTTAAAAGATAAGGGAAGGGATTTCATCACTCTTTCCTTAGCCCAAAAACAATTTAATCCCTCATTTTGCATACCTAGCCTTTAATAAAATTAATTAGACGTTTGCCCCTAGGAATCTCGTGCTCATTTAGGAAGGTGCTTAAGAAACGAAGTAATCTTTAATTATTCCGACTTTTTGGTGTCTAGGAAAGCGAAAGCTGACCTGGCCAATTAAGGTTTTGGTGTCTAGGCTGGTGTTTAGCCTCTTGGCAATGCTTGCACCTACCTGGCCAAGCCGGTTCGAATAATTATTTATTTACCTAGTTTTTGGTAGCCCTTACAGTTAGGAGCAAGGTCTAGTTATTTTATTAGGGAACCCTAGGTTTAGAATTTTTCTTTTAATTTTACACCCCTTTCTTTTTGTGTGTTTATTTTATCGCACTTATTTGCTACGTGTTTCCTTACATGGTTTATGCGAACTATTTGGATTAGGGATAATTCTTCTAGACTAGTGAGATCGTTTGAGATTTCTTCCTCTTCTGATTCCGAGTCTTTAGATAATTCCGAACCGATAGTAAACATGGCCATGTCTCTTAGGGACCGTTGCTACCCCACTCGTTCCGCTCAACCTTCGTGCATCACTCTTCCTCCCGTAAATGGTAATAATTTCGAGATCAAAGCTCACCATATTAGCATGTTACCTAAGTTTACCGGGAGTGATGGTGAGGATCCGTATATTTTCCTTCATGACTTCGAGGAGGTTTGTGCTCTACAAAAACTCCAACAATTGACCGAAGACTCCATTAGCTTAGACTTATCAACTTCGCCTTAAAAGAAAATGCCAAAAAATTGTTGTATAGTCTACCCGTTAGTTCTATTTCAACGTGGGAGGGATTTGTGATAATTTTTCTTAAAAAATATTTTCCAAACCATAAGACTACAAGGATTACAAATGAAATAAATCAATTTCATCAAAAGGAAAATGAGTCTTTTTGGAAATATTTTGATCGTTTTAAAAATCTCATAACACAATGCCCCCACCACGGAATAGAAAAATGGAGGCTTTGTAAGATTGTTTACGAGGCCCTAGATAGTCCAACAACCGCGTTGTTAGAGTCTATATGCCAAGGAAAATTCATGGAGAAAAATGAAGACGAAGGGTGGGAGTTTTTCGAGGAATTAGCCGAGAAGACTATGTTGTGGGAGTCTACTAGGGAACCTCACAAATCCAACAAGTCATCTAGTTCTTCTAGTGGTCTACATTCAATTGGAAACAATATTGCAACCGATGCCAAGCTAGCCACCCTTACTAGGAGACTCGAAGCTTTTGAAACTCATAGTAGTCCCCCACCTATGTCTATGTACCCAAATTTTAATTCTTCGAACTTTGAGTCTCAACCTTGTCCCGATTTTGAGCAAGTGAACGCAATGTTCCAACCGAGGCCTCGAAATGACCCGTTTGCACCGACTTACAATCCCGGGTGGAAGAACCACCCGAATTTCTCTTGGAACCAAGGCCAAAATTTCCAATCTCCACCATCTTTTCAAAAGCCGAACTATCCAACCCATGGTCCTTATCCAAACACGACTCAAAATCACATTCCTTATCAAAATCAAGCACCCGCCCACCCACCCGGCTTTCATGAGTCGGATAAGAGAATAAATTCCTTGGAAAAGACTCTCGATGCGCTTCTAAAATCAACAACTAATTTGGCTCAATCTCAACAAACCTTCATGCAAACCATGACTCAAGATAGGCAAATTTTGAATGCTAGTACTCAAGCCATATCTAAGTTAGAGGTTCAAGTGAGCCAATTAGCCAAAACCATTTGTGAACGAGAGAAAAACAAACTTCCAAGTCAAACCGAGGTAAACCCTAAATTTCCAATCAATCAAAGACCCGATCGACTCGACTCTTTTCCCTGTCTCCCGGCCTCTCACTTCGTTCAATTAGGTGGTCTGTGGACTTTTGTTGCCCTCCATGGTGCTTTCGGACTAATAGGCTTCATGTTACGTCAATTCGAACTTGCTCGATCTGTTCAATTGCAACCTTATAATGCAATCGCGTTCTCTGGTCCAATTGCTGTTTTTGTTTCGGTATTCCTGATTTATCCACTACGGCAATCTGGTTTCTTCGAATGATTAATGGGTCTCCTTGAAATTGAACAATGTGAACGCTGTCATTTCCTCAAGGTCTGATAAACAAGTTGAAAATCATGTCGGTGACAAGTCTTCTGAAGAAGATGAGTCAAATTCTGAACAAAACGCTAATCTTGAACCCGAGAGTTCTAAGGAACAAGGATCAACGAGTGGGACAAAACCCGTCCCCGAAGAACCTAATGAATGAGTCTTTAAGCCAAAAGCTCCTTACCCTCAACGACTCATTTCTCCTAAACAAATGGCCCAAATGGACAAGATCTTAGAAGTTTTTAAGCAAGTCAAAGTCAACATCCCTCTTTTAGACACGATTCAACAAATTCCTTCGTATGCGAAATGTCTAAAAGATTTGTGCACACATAAGCGAACTACTCACGTCCCTAAGAAAGCCTTCTTGACGTCCCAAGTGAGCTCAATTCTTTCGAACCAAATTCCCGTGAAATATAAGGACCCCGGTTGTCCTACAATTTCAGGTGTCATAGGCAATACCTTTGTGGACAAGGCATTACTCGACTTAGGCGCTAGTGTGAACTTGCTTCCATTTTCGGTCTATTGATAATGTGTATTTTATACACATTTTGTCCTTTATTCTCTTGCATTTTTGTTAGTTTCGAATGTTGTTTTATCGATATTAATTATGTTTTTCTTCTTTCAGGCCTCATGCTTAATTGTTGAAAAGATGGATTATTTTGGGCTTGGAAGGCGAAGAAATTCAAGAGGATAGTTAGAAGATGCATGCTCGCAATGCCGGGAGGTGTTTAATGCATTATATTGAAGATTTTATCTCGTACGGGTAGCTGTACGGCCGTACAGCAGGCCGTACGGAGCTGCTGAGTATTAAATGAGCATAACTTAACATAACTTCCAACCTACATCTGATTTTTCCTCTCTTCTTAGCCTCTTCAAGAACATAATTAGGGTTAGTAGGAAGTAGTTAATTATGAGTAACTAACTCCATAATTTGGCTCAAGGAAGCATCTCTTGTACTAAACCCATTCAATTTAAGTAAGATCTTCTTCATTCTATCTTAATTGCTTGAGTTGTATTGTTTATGATTTTGCTTGGAGAATTGTAAGTTGCTTCAATTTGCTTCTCTTGTGAATTCAATTGCTAATTGTTTGTGCTAATCCGTAATTGTTAGTACATTCATTATAGTAGCACAAGTTTAGTTTACCTAAATTCTCAAGCTTTAAGTGCAAATACCTAGGTTGAGCTTCTCATCCTTGGGTTTGTCCTAGCCTCTCTTTGATTGATTCCTTGATTTGGTTATACTAGTAGTGCTTCATTATTGGTAGCTATTATCAAGAGAGCTAATTTATGTGCTTCACTAAATTAGTGTTTTTAGAAGAGAAATAAGTGATTGTGTGCTTCACCAATTATCTTGGTTAGGTAGAGTTGGATATATTCTTGCTTGTTGGGTTGAAGTGCTTGATTTGCTATTATCCTTGGGTCAAATGTCTCTTATCTTGTTAATTTGCTCATTGTGTTGTTGTGTTGGTAAATTTGGATTTTAGCCATTAACTTAGTTGTATTTTTGTAGCAATTTAGTTATTGTTTGCAAGGTGTTTGATAAAACACCTTAACCAAACTCAAACCCCCCATTTACACACTTCTAGATTGTAAGAGATAATATACTCGAAATCGATATTGATAGTCCTTCCCTGTGAACGAACTTCGAAAAACACTACCTTCAAATTGGCGCCGCTGCCGGGGAAGGCAACAATATTAATTTTGAGTTAATTGTTTCTTATATTTTAGATTTTATCTTTGTATATAATTTTTTCTTTCTTTCTTTGTTTTTTGTTTATTGGTGTGTCTTCATGTTTATTGGATATAGACATGAACTAACTCTTTCAGGAGACGATGGATAACTATTTTGGTTGGAATAACGCTCAAGATTTCACCTATGATCAAGAACGATATCAAGATTTTAATTCTTTTCAGAATTTTAATGCGTATCAGGTGAATTCTTTATATTCTACAAACTCATGCTATGCTCCTTACCCTCCTAGCATCGATTATTCATATGCTTGTGAAAATCAATGTTATGATCCGCAATACAATTCCCAAGACCATCAAGGGTCTTCTTCATCTTCCTTATCATCATTAGAGGAGATGATAAACCAAATGGCGGCAAACAACCTCCAACTTGCTTTTGAAAATCGATGCTATGATCCACAATATAATTCCCAAGACCATCAAGGGTCTTCTTCATCTACATTGTCATCACTTGAAGAAATGATGAAACAAATGGCGGCAAACAACCTCCAATTTCAAAACACCACTTTTCAAAGTATATCCAACTTGGAAAAGATAACTTCTCAAATGGAAAAGAACACTTCTCAAAGCATATCCAATTTGGAAGAGCAAATGAGTCAACTAGCCGAATCCGTGAGTCGATTAGAGGAGGTCAATTCTTCTAATAATCATGATTCTTGTTTTGTAATTGATGAAAATGTTGTGCATGATGAATTTGCTTGCTTAGTTGACGATTGCCCTAGGCTTAATGATGATGAATTGGATGTAGTTGAGGATCTACCAAATTTAGAAAATACTTTTGTGCTTAATGAATTGGTAGATGAGATAAAAATTGATGAATGTCCAATTGAAATTGAGAAGGAATTTGAGCTTAAGATTGATGAGGTTGAAATTTTTTCTTGGGTATATAAGGATCCAATTTGGGAGCAATTTTTGAGTCGTAGTTATAATGATTATTCTGACAATTTTTCTAACTATTTTTCTTTTTCAAAGTCTCTTGAAGATGTGAAGGTCCTAAAAATATTTTTATATTTTTATGGATCAAAGGTATATTTGCACACCTTATTCTTATTATTGATTCGTAGGTATGTGCATTTATTTGCTTTTTCACCTCATTAGTTATAATCCTTGTATAAATAAGTCGAGCCAACGACAATAAACAAAGCGCTTTTTGGGAGGCAACCCAAGGTACGTATGTATTTATATATTTTTTATGCGTGTTTTAGATTTCTTGCATTTATGTAGGGTGTTATTCATATTGTGGATTTGAGGATTGATCTAAATATTAGTGAGTGGGAATTCCATTGTTCATCTATTTTAATTCTAAGAAAATAACCAAAAAAAAATATGTATTTTTGTGGTGTGATTAATGAATTTTATAATAGATTTTCAAAAAAAAAAATTGTAATAATAACGCCCCGCTCAATAATATTTAGTATCGTTAATTATAGTTTTTATATTTTTTTTTAGATTTGTTCCACTCGTGCCTTGATGTTTTTGTTTCATGTTTTCAGGAATTAGTATTTTATTCAAGCATTCAAGGATTTGTGGGAGTTTTCTGTAAAAAAAAAAAAAAAAGTTTTTGTAAAATTTCAGGTCCGTACGGGCTGTTGTACGGGGTGCAGGCCGTGCAGCAAGCCTTGCAGCAGCCCGTGCAATTTTGTTCACCTTCTGTCCATGTTCTGGTTCAAAATGAGGGGATTTTGTCAACCCACACCCACTTCTCGTACTGCCAGTACAGCTCAAAAAATAGAGAAATTCAAAACAGAGCAAACAATCCCACCATTCCCTGCACTTCTTCCCCCGTTCACCTCCGTTCATCCCCTTCATCCTTCGTTCTCCGGCCAACAGCCCAACGCCACCACACCTGCTAACATCACAACCACCTACCACTTCCTGCACTCTCTCCGTTCACACCCACCCACAATCTCTTCGCCTCTTTCACCAAATCAACTACAACTCCCACTACCATCCTTCAATTCTGCCGTACGCCAATTCCTCGCCATCACCACTGTCCTCCTCCCTAAACTATTCGCGCAACCTCCGTTCACCCTTCGCTCACTGCAGCCGCAACCTCCCTCCACCGCGTCTCCAGTCCACCTCTCACACATCCTCCGCCCTTCTCACAGCAATGCTGCCCGCCTCCCGCTGTTCTCCTTTCACCACCCATTTCACCTCCATTTTTGTTGCCTGAACACAAACATCAACAGCCTCCATTCCTACCCAGCCCCTTCGACCTTCTTCCAACAGCCCACCTTCCATTACTCCTTCATTTCCCCTCTCCACATCACTCCTCTTCTTTTTTAACAGCCCATCTCCCCCACCTCACCTCCACCTTCAATCCACCATTCCTCAGCCACATACTCCTTCATTGATAACCTCCACCCGAATTTTTTTTCTATTCTTCTGCCCCCCACCTGCAATTCCCTTCTTCCCGTCTCATCCTCTCCACCCTTTCACCGCTCCGTACCTTCTCCGCCTCCCTTCTGCAACCCACAGCCCAGCCCCCCCTTTTCTTTCAAAAACACCACCAACACTCCCCTCCGCCTTCAACTGTTCGCCCTCAATCTCCTCTCACCATCCCTATTCTCCACTACCCCTCCTCCTCGAATCACAGCAACAACCAAACCCATCCCCAATTCCCTTCCCCCCCATTTCCTAAATGTCACGACTTCATATCCCCCCCAACCCCCACGTTCCCGTCTTTCTTTCTTTTACTTTAGTTTAGTTAGTTTAGTTTTTTTTTTTTTTTTGTATTTTTGTATTTTGTTTTATTTATTTATTTTTTGTTTTATTTCTTTTTATTCATTTTTTTTAAATTTTGATTTTGATTTTCAATTTTAATTTTCTAAACTTAATTTTTTTTTATAAATTCAGAAATCAATTTAAATTTACTTTATTTTGATTTTATTATTAATTAGTTAATTCCTTTTATTTTATTTTATTTACTTTTATTCACTACTTCTTTCATTTTACTTTTGATTTTAATTTTTTTTTTAATTTTCTAAACTAATTTTTTTTTCTAAATTCAGAAATGAATTTAAATTTAATTTATTTTGAATTTTGATTTATTTTTAATTGGTTAGTAATTTCTTTTATTTTATTTTATCTTTTATTTTTTTTAAAAAAAAATCAAAAAAATCAAAAGCCAAAATTTAATTCTTTTTAATTTTGATTTTAGTTTTTAATTTTCTAAACTAAGTAATTATTTTATTTTAGCTTTAGTTTTAAATTTTATTTTTGATTTTATTATTATTTTAATTTTAAAATTTGATTTTTTTATTTTATTATTAATTACTTAGTTATTTTATTTTATTTTATTTTTTGTTTTAAATTTGATTTTTGCTTTTATTATTATTTCAGTTTTAAATTTGATTTGATTTTTATTTTATTTTTTATTAATTGGTTAGTTATTTTATTTTATTTTATTTAAAAAAAAACAAAAACAATTTTTTTTTTTATTTCTATTTCCTTAATTAGTGTATTGCAGTGCTTTGTAGGGTGTTGGATTTTGGCTTGTCGGTTATTTTCGTTGGGATGATTGTCATTGGTGGCATTTATTCAATTCTTGACGTGTAATTTCGGAGTTGGATTTGGGCAAATATGATGGTGCTCCCGATCCTCGTTGCTTATTTTTAGGGGAGTTTTCTTTCACTTTGTTTCTCCCTCATTTTTATTTGTCATGCATGAGGACATGCCATGTTTTAAGTGGGGGAAGGATTGTTTATGTTGATCCTTGTATAATATGTGTAGCTAGTATTAGTAATCTTTTTTGTTTCATTTGATGTCCGTTTTGTTTGCATTTGTAAATAAGTTTAGTCATGAGTTCGTTTACTTGTTTGTAAAATTTAAGACATTGTGAGCTTGCAGCCTTGTTTTCTCCTATTTCGTGCCTAGCATTATCAATTTGATGTGAATCTATAAGTTTGATGCACCTTATTGCACACACACACTTTAAATGGCATGAAGAGTCTAGATGTTTGTAATTAAATTTTGAGCATGACGATTATCTCTTAGAATGCATGGAATCAAATCGAGAAGATGTTATTACAACTTAAACCTTGTGAGGCCTTGAACGATGATTCTTTTGCTTGTGTGTTGCTCCCTCTTTATGTGTGTTTGTTGCTCTAGGGCTTGCATTAAACCTTCATTCATGGATGCACCATAATAAGGAAATTCTATTTAGGATAACTTTTTTTTGGCCTTTTTAGCTTATGAACCATGAAAATAATCCCTAGTTACCCCCTTTGAAGCTTATATCCATATTTTTCTTCGTCACTCTCCCCTTTTATACATGAGTCATAGCCAAATACTTCACTCTCGACCTAGTTGAGCTAGTTGAGTCTTGGAAAGAATTGATTGATGAGCATGTGAATTTGGAGGAATGGTGAAGAGGAAGAATTCTATTTATTGTAATTGGGAACTAGTTTGATGTGTATACCTAGATGTGGTTCAAAGTTCTTTGTAGTATTTATTTATGTTATGCATTCCCTTTGGTAAAAAAATTTAATAATAAAGGGGATGTAAAAAAAAAAGAAAAAAAAGAAGAGAAATAGAAAAAAAAACAATAAATCTTTGTACTTTATTTTGTTTCAATTTTCTTGGTAAATGTGGTTGTGTTTTGTAATTGTAAATGAGTGAAGACATTCTTTAGTTTGAGAATTTGGTGGATGAAGCGAGCAAGCGTCATTTTGACTCAACTAGCGAGACTTTTACACCTTCCTTGAACTTAAATTTTCATACCTTCACCCAAGCCTCATTACAACCCATTTCATGAATTCCTTGTTTTTGGTGCAATCCGGAATTTAGGTGAACATGCAAGGTCAAGTAGAGCGCATGCATTTAGACTTGGAGTTGAGTGAAATCTCTAGCCCATACTTGTGTGATACATAATTGAGAGATGTGAGATTTTTCACCATACAATTTCATCTTCTTAATGCGAAGCCATGTATGCTTTGTGATAATCTTGTCTAGTGTTCACGATTGAAGTGCATTCATTCTAGCTTTAATGTCATGGTTACATTTTGCACAAGGTGTGTTATCTTGATTCTTGAATTGGTTGTTAGCTCGTTATAGTGGATGACAAGGTGAATAGCTCTATATGTTTGATTTTAGTTACAAGTAGACGACTCGGATATATGAGTGTAATAGTTAGTTTAATTAGTAGGTATTGTTAGTTTTTTGTTTGTTGGTGATTTTTGTGATTTTGTGGGTACATCGTCTATAAACCCTCACGAGACCTCACTCGTCCACTAGGGCTACCTAGGGGTTCCAAGGGCTTGTTGCATATGCCAAATGCAACCGTGATCACCTACGGAAGTGGTACTAGTTAGGAATATATGGTTATGTTAATTTTAGTTTGCTCGGGACTAGCAAAGTTCAAGTGGGGGAAGATTTGATAATGTGTATTTTATACACATTTTGTCCTTTATTCTCTTGCATTTTTGTTAGTTTCGAATGTTGTTTTATCGATATTAATTATGTTTTTCATCTTTCAGGCCTCATGCTTAATTGTTGAAAAGATGGATTATTTTGGGCTTGGAAGGCGAAGAAATTCAAGAGGATAGTTAGAAGATGCATGCTCGCAATGCCGGGAGGTGTTTAATGCATTATATTGAAGATTTTATCTCGTACGGGCAGCTGTACGGCCGTACAGCAGGCCGTACGGAGCTGCTGAGTATTAAATGAGCATAACTTAACATAACTTCCAACCTACATCTGATTTTTCCTCTCTTCTTAGCCTCTTCAAGAACATAATTAGGGTTAGTAGGAAGTAGTTAATTATGAGTAACTAACTCCATAATTTGGCTCAAGGAAGCATCTCTTGTACTAAACCCATTCAATTTAAGTAAGATCTTCTTCATTCTATCTTAATTGCTTGAGTTGTATTGTTTATGATTTTGCTTGGAGAATTGTAAGTTGCTTCAATTTGCTTCTCTTGTGAATTCAATTGCTAATTGTTTGTGCTAATCCGTAATTGTTAGTACATTCATTATAGTAGCACAAGTTTAGTTTACCTAAATTCTCAAGCTTTAAGTGCAAATACCTAGGTTGAGCTTCTCATCCTTGGGTTTGTCCTAGCCTCTCTTTGATTGATTCCTTGATTTGGTTATACTAGTAGTGCTTCATTATTGGTAGCTATTATCAAGAGAGCTAATTTATGTGCTTCACTAAATTAGTGTTTTTAGAAGAGAAATAAGTGATTGTGTGCTTCACCAATTATCTTGGTTAGGTAGAGTTGGATATATTCTTGCTTGTTGGGTTTAAGTGCTTGATTTGCTATTATCCTTGGGTCAAATGTCTCTTATCTTGTTAATTTGCTCATTGTGTTGTTGTGTTGGTAAATTTGGATTTTAGCCATTAACTTAGTTGTATTTTTGTAGCAATTTAGTTATTGTATGCAAGGTGTTTGATAAAACACCTTAACCAAACTCAAACCCCCCATTTACATACTTCTAGATTGTAAGAGATAATATACTCGAAATCGATATTGATAGTCCTTCCCTGTGAACGAACTTCGAAAAACACTACCTTCATCTATCAAGCCCTAGGTTTAGGAGAGCTTCAAAGAACTAATGTTACACTTCAATTAGCCGATCGGTCTGTCAAAGTTCCTAAGGGGATTATTGAAGACGTGCTAATTAAAGTAGGTGACTTTTTCTTTTCCGTTGATTTTGTCGTCCTAGAAACCGAACCGGTCAAGAACCCTAAGAATCAGATTCCTATCATTCTAGGAAGGCCATTTCTAGCCACCTCCAATGCTTTGATTAATTGTAGAAATGGATTAATGAAACTAACATTTGGGAACATGACCATTGACCTCAATATTTTTCACATAGGGAAACAACCCGATGATCTCTATGATCAACCTATGGATGTCAATTTAATTGATGATATAGTTGATCAAGAATTCATCAACCCTAATGATGATCTTGATTTTTGTTTAAAACACTTTGGTCAAGATTGGGATGATTCTGAATATACAAATGAGGTCAATGCAATGTTAGATTCCACCATTCCTACAAATAACCAAGCATGTGAACCACCTCCTTTGCCACTTTTCGAAGCTAGTGAACCCGTTGAGTAAAAGCTGCCCGATTTAGAACTCAAACCTCTTCCAGACACTCTTAAGTACGCCTCTTTAGGTCCTAACGAGTCTCTTCCCGTTATAATTGCCTCAAATTTGACCAAGTCACAAGAGGATGAGATTGTAAGTGTGCTTAGAGAACATAAGGAAGCCATAGGATGAAGTATCTCGGATATTAAAGGAATTAGTCCGGCCATTGTCTAACATAGGATTCATTTAGTTGATGATGCTAAACCAGTTCGTGAACCACAAAGGCGGTTGAACCCTACCATGATGGAAGTCGTTAGGAAGGAAATCCTTAAGTGTCTAGATAATGGAATCATTTATCCCATTTCTGATAGCTCTTGGGTTAGCCCGATTCAGGTAGTACCTAAAAAGTCGGGTATTACCGTGGTGACTAACGAGAACAATGAGCAAGTCCCTACTCGTGTCCAATCCGGTTGGAGGGTGTGCATAGACTATAGGAAACTCAACGATGCCACTAGAAAAGACCACTTTCCTTTGCCAGTCATAGATCAAATGTTAGAAAGGTTAGCGGGTCATGCCTACTATTGCTTTCTAGATGGTTATTCCGGTTATTTTCAAATTCCTATAGCTCCCGAAGACCAAGAGAAAACCACTTTCACATGTCCCTTTGGAACCTTTGTTTATCGTCGCTTAGCTTTCCGTCTAACCACTGCCCCGGCCACCTTCCAAAGGTGCAAGATGAGCATCTTTTCTGACATGGTAGGTGAATTCCTTGAGATTTTCATAGATGACTTCTCCATCTTTGGTTCGTCTTTTCATCAATGCCTAAACCATCTTGATTTAGTCTTAAAGAGATGTAAAGAAACCAACCTCGTTCTTAATTTGGAAAAATGTCATTTCATGGTTAAAGAAGGAATCGTTCTTGGTCATAAAATTTTGAAAAGGGGATCGAAGTTGATAAATCCAAAGTTGACCTCATTGCCAATCTACCCCCACCAACATCGGTCAAAGGAATTCGTTCCTTTTTAGGACATGCGGGTTTTTATAGGCATTTCATTAAAGATTTTAGCAAAAAGGCTAGACCCTTGACCACCCTTCTTGGTAAAGATGTAAAATTCGAGTTCACCAAAGATTGTTTACAATCTTTTGAACACCTTAAGAAAGAGTTGACCTCGGCCCCGATTATCAATTCTCCCGATTGGAGTCAACCTTTCGAGTTAATGTGTGATGCGTCTGATTACGCATTAGGGGCGGTATTAGGACAACGAATCAATAAGATACCTCATGTCATATACTACGCTAGTAAGACCTTAAATGATGCGCAACTCAATTATTTAAGCACCGAGAAGGAGCTCCTAGCCGTAGTTTCTGCCCTCGAGAAGTTTAGGTCGTATCTTATTGGTTCGAAAATCATTGTTTACACCGATCATTCCGCCCTTCGATATCTCTTCTCTAAAAAAGACTCTAAGGCCCGATTGATTAGGTGGATCTTGTTGCTCCAAGAGTTTGACCTAGAAATTAGGGATAAAAAGGGGTCCGAAAATTTTGTTGCCGATCACCTTTCTCGATTAGTGGTGGAGTCCACCACTGACTCGCCTTTGAATGAATCTTTTCCCGACGAACATCTCTTTTCTATCTCTACTCCTCCTTGGTTCGCCGACATTGTCAATTACCTTGCAACCGGAGAAATTCCATCTCATTGGTCCACACAAGATAAATCGAAATTTTTCTTTCAAGTCAAACACTTCTTTTGGGACGACCAGTACCTCTTTAAATATTGTCTCGATCAAATCATTCGGAGGTGCATCCCAAACCATGAGTTTCAAAGTATCCTTTCCTTTTGTCATGATCAAGCTTGTGGAGGTCATTTTAGTGCTAAGAAAACAACAACTAAAATCCACCAAAGCGGTTTTTATTGGCCTAGTTTGTTCAAGGATGCTGCTGAATTCTGTGCCGCTTGTAGTAGGTGTCAACACTTAGGAAAGATCACTAGAAGAAATATGATGCCTATGAGTCCCATCTTAATCATTGAGATTTTTGATGTGTGGGGCATAGATTTTATGGGTCCCTTTCCTAGCTCTTTTGGCAACCTCTACATTCTCTTAGCGGTTGATTATGTGTCTAAGTGGGTAGAAGCCATACCGACTAAGTCCAATGATAACAAGGTCGTTCTTAAATTCTTAAAAGAGAATATCTTTTCTCGATTGGCACACCTAGGGCTATCATTAGTGACCAAGGTACGCACTTTAAGAATCGTCAATTTGAGTCCCTTTTGAAAAAGTACTCAATTACTCATAGGCTGGCTACCCCTTATCATCCTGAAACTAGTGGTCAAGTTGAAGTCTCGAATAGGCAAATTAAGCAAATTTTAGAAAAGACTGTCAACTCGAATAGGAAGGATTGGTTTGTCAAACTGATAGATGCCTTATGGGCCTATCGAACCGCTTTTAAGACTGTTTTGGGCATTTCCCCTTACAGAATTGTGTTTGGCAAAGCCTGTCACTTGCCCGTTGAACTAGAGCATAGGGCCTTGTGGGCCATAAGAGATTTGAACTTTGACTTACCAACCGCCGGTAGTCATAGGAAATTGCAATTGTCAGAACTAGAGGAATTAAGAAATGAGGCCTATGAAAATGCTAAAATTTATAAAGAAAGAACAAAACTTTTTCATGATAAATCCATTTTGAGAAAATCTTTTTCCCCGGGTCAAAAAGTTCTTTTGTACAATTCTAGGCTTCATTTATTCCCCGGGAAATTGAAATCTAGGTGGGAAGGTCATTACATTGTTAGGACCGTTTTTCCTCACGGTGCTGTTGAAGTTGAAAATCCTAAAAATGGTGATGTATTTAAAGTTAATGGACAAAGACTCAAACCATTTTTAGAGCTGCCATTTGATCCCGAGGATGAGGTCACCCACCTCATCGACCCGGGATTCATGTAAGTTTCTTTCAGTAGGTAAATTCTCTCCTTCATTCCTTATCAGGTATTATCTCTTCGTTCTCATTTACTCATTTCTCTTGCATTTGCATATATTGAGGACAATGCATGATTTAGGTATGGGGGAGGGTTTTTAGTGTAAATATAAAAGTCAGAAAATCCAAAAAAATTAAAAAATGAAAAAATCACAAAAAGAGTTCTAATCTTATTCTAGTCTTGTTAATTGATTGCTAGTTGCTTGATGCACCCTTACATGCTATGATAATCTTGTGATCCATTTGCTTTTGTTTGAGAAGTGATTTGCTAAAGTTCTTGTTCACACACTTACACTAGCAAGGTGAAGCTAGTAGAATTATTTGAATTGTGCATGAAATTAGAAGGTCATGATTAGGTGTAAGATGATTTGGTCTTCATGCTTTGAGTACAAGTAGGTGCATTGAGGATATCATTTCTTGAGATTGATTATGTTTTACCACACCAAGTGAGTTTTGAGCCTATATGCACATCTTTTGCATTTATATTCTTTTGCTTGAGTGTCCACTTGTCATTTGCATTGCTAGCACTTGTTTGAGTTCTTTCTTGAAATACATGACATTAATTGATGATAAAATGATAAAGGCACTTAGGAATAACCTATATTTCCAAATTATCCACACCATTCTTATATGATCAATTAGTTAATCCTTTGAGCCTAATCATTTTCTTTCGGTGACACACCACATTACTCACCTAAGACCTTTTTCTTGTTTAGCCTTACGTATTCTTGATCCCATTTTGTCAAAGGCTAGTAGGAACTTGAGGGAGCAATAAGGTGTGTGAAATAGGGTTTACTGTTGTTCATAACTTTCGAGGAAATATTTGTTGTTACCTCGATAGTCGATTTTCAAAATTAAATCTAAAGGAAGATTATTGTTACATTTATTATTTTCTTTAAAAAAAATGAAAAATAAATAAATTTGAGAGCATACTTATGTTTTTGTAATCCTCCCTCCTTCGAATAGTCAAGTCTTTTTGTTGAAAAATGAAAATAAGTTGTGTGGGGAGGAAGTTTGTTGTTGTGCATGATATTCATGGTGACTACTAGCTTTTGACACTTCACCTTATTTTGGCCTTTCTTGACATACCTTGTCCCTAGCCCCATTACAACCCTAATAAAGACCTTTTGATTGTCATTATTAATGTATGTTGTGATTTAAGTTGGGATGATACCAAGTGTCAAGCATGCTTTTGATTTTGTTGGAAATGAGTGATACACTTACCCTTGTTTTTGTAAGAACCCAGATTTTGGGTGGAATTAAAACTTTTATGTATTTAATGATGTAAGAATGAATAGTGGATACTGCTACAATGTAATAATTGATATTTGGAAAGAATGAATGGAATTCGACTTTATTATGTTCATGTCTTGAAGAATGCTAAAGGGTGACAACATAGGTAAGAATAATCTATCTTCTAAGGGAATAAGATATGGCAACTTAAAGCAAGAGAATGCTCTCATGTCATCCAGATCGATAACGATTAATCCAGTAGTTCCGTAAAAAGGTTAAGGAACGATCGAAAGAGAATACGAACAATTATACAACCCTAAGAGAACAAGTAAAGAATACAGAATGAATAGTGTTTTGGAGGGAGTATAGAATAATATGAGACGACACTATATAGAAGTATTCGGAACGGATTTCCGAGTTCGTATTAGTGATCCAGGGGGAAAATAAGTGTATGTAAAAGCTGTCGGATTCTGAAAAACCGCACTTTTATTTTCTCCTAGAGTTCCCTGGACACTGATAGCCTTAAGTATTTAACGAATGGATTTAAAGAATATAAATTGGAAAGTTAGAATGAAAGATGGAGAATGAAAGTATTAATATTAAAAAGGATTCCCGGTAAACCCTAATTAGAAATCCGTGAAATATTCCTACGAACGATCAATCGAAACGGGTAATAACCGGACACAGAAACAAGCAGAGGGAGCAAGAGTCTTGTGCAAGCTACTAGTATAAAGTATCTAGTAACTAAACTAGAATCAAAGAACTAGCACCTTAGAGGAAGAACTAAGTACTTAGCAAAGTAACTACCTAGTTAAGCTCTAAACCACCATAAAACCAACACTTGTCTTGCCATTTCATCATCCAACACCTCATCACTTTAATAAAGTGACTTTTTGCAAGATATTATGTTGTAAGTGGATGAGAGTGGATGAGATTAAATCACAAAAATCAAAAGAAACCAAGCAACTCTCTCCCCCCCCATGAACCTTCCATTCGGCCAACACCTTAATTCCAAATCCAAACTCAACCTTCCCACCATTGTTTGCTCTTGAAATTTTTAAGGTGAGACTTATATTTCATAAAACTTATCTCCTCAAAATCTTAGCACCAAACTCCTTTGTTTCCATTTTCAAAAAAATCAAACAAGAGGAGGGTGAATAGTGTTCATCATGTACAAACTTTGTTTTCTTTATTTTTCATGGTTGATCTAGCAAGTATAATCACTCCTAAGGACCATACAAGGCTTAGTAAGGCTATATCACTATCTAAGGAAGGTATAAATCTCTTGAAACCCTAACCCTTGTTTGAGATTTAAGTATGTTTATGATAGATATAGCTTAGTTATGGTCATGTTAAGATTATAAGCATGATTATGTATGGATCTTGGATAAATGATGAAAATAGCTAGATGAACGGAAAGGCATTGCTTGGCCTCAGTTCATGTATATAAATCATGTATATGTTGTTTGGGTTGGATACTATGTTTATGGGAAGATTCGAAATTGGTAGATATTCGAATTACAGCCATTATAATGCCCGATTTTACAATACCATGTTTTGTATGCCATTTTCCATGTCGAACCCCTACTGTCCAGAGACATTATCTGCCATGATAGGATAGGTAATGTTCTAAGCTTCGTTTTGATATAAAGATCACGTGAAACAGACTTACGGTTTAGGAATTATGACCAAATTACTAAAAGTAGTTCGAATCCGTAAACGAAAGTTCGTAACTGAAATTGAACCCTCGTAAACTATGTAACGTCATGGAGAATCTTGGTAAATAAATACTAGGGGTAAGAAGGAAGGTGTGAAAGAAAACCGTATGTCAAAAAGAGCATTTTTCGATTTATTAAAAATGTTCGAGACGAGGTTAAACGCGAACGAACCCCTAAAAGACGACTCTTTTACAACTTCGGTAAAACACTTAGAAAACGGGCGATAAAACTCGGAGTATAATATTGGTTCGTAACGATCGACCTTAGAACTCATATGACTTAAGTATGTCCCAAGTATAAGTACAGTGACATGTCGTATTAACGAACGAATGTCGGGTCGGATCAGTGATAAAAAGGAATCCACTAAAAGGGGTATAACGAGATAACTCGAGAACGTGTTTCGAATTAAGTATAACTTAACTTTTAATATGTTAAGTGATTAATCCCAAATGCCTTGGCTATTTATAGATCACCAAGCTGAACCGGGACCCGCTACCACTACCCCTTACCGTACTCGACTACCAGGCAAGTTTCAATTCCCTTCTTTTAGGCTGTTGTTGTGATTGAATAAATATATATAAATGTTTTCTGATATACATATGCCATAGCATGCATGCCTACTTTCAAGTTATATCATTATGCTTGTTCCCTGATTGGTATTGGCTTATAAATTAGATAGCTATCATATCAGTTATAAGCCGGTTATTGTAAGACCCTCATAGAAGGGCGTATACATCTTATTCATCATTATAGATCGGGAGTCAATATTTCTTGATATATCGAGATTACCTCGGAGGAAAATATTTAAGTAAATATTTTCCATTATTCGGGCGACGAATATTATTTGAATATTCGTTCGAGACTAATTATTTTAACGATCCTTACTTCAAATAATTATTTGAACGTAACTATTCAACAAATAATATTTATTTTAATATTCATTCAGAGTCGAATTATTTATCGATTATTATTTCGAATATTCTTCTAAAGATGAGACTGTTAAATGAATATTATTTGGATATTCATTTAGAATATTATTTTATTGAATAAATATTACTTTTGAATATTCATTTAGGATATTAATTACTTGATGAATATTATTTTAGTATTCATCTGAAACTTGATTTATTTATCGAGTCTTATCTCGAATATTCCTTTAAAGCTTGGATTACTAAATAAATATTACTTGATATTCATTTAGAATATTATTCATTAAATAAATATTACTTTTTGAATATTCATTTAAATTCCTAATTAATTATGAATATTGTCTTAAATATTCCTTTCAGGTCCTATTAATTAATGAATATTATTTTGAATATTCATTTAAATATTTATTTATTCAATAAATATTCTCCTGATATTTCTTCAGGGATTATTTTGGAAAATACTCTGATTAAAGATATTCTTTCATATTCCTAAATATTCTTTAAATATTTTTAACTCAATAAATATTCTCTGAATATTTATTCCATACTTAGAATAATCTCAATAAGGTTCATCTTCTTCGATTATTACGAAAAATATTTCGGAGTCATATTATTATTAATCTTATATCAAGAAAGGTTCTCAGACATCATTCTTCTTTGAGTCTATCTCCCTAATAATAAGGGAACCTTACTTGGAAAATGTTATTTATCTTGTCGACTTCCCGGTCATAAAGTATTCTCTTCACTCGCAACTCGGGTGCTGTTGACTTATTAAGTCGTTGCTTACCTTCTCATCTTTCGAGGGGTAAGATTACTGGAACAAGTTGATATTCGTTACCAAGCAATAGCTTGGAAGTGATTGGTGAATTTTCTTTTCCAACAAGATACGACTACTTTGTGGAGTCTTATCAACAAGTATTATACTTGGGGAAAGGGGGACGAATGTTACATTCAGAATCATGAATTCTATTTGAACTAGGAGTCGTGTAAGAGGCCGAGTAGCGCCGGTCCATCCCCTTTGGCCCAACCGTTGGCCGGGGAGAGCTAGTAAGGCGGTATACAAGTAAAGCCGTCAGTTCTTCCTTCTACCGGTAGTAAATCTAAATTGAGCTGTACGATCTCGACTGATCATCAAGATTGGAACAACGGGCGCGGTGAATACTCCATCATTGGTTCATCATCCAAATTTATTTATTTCCTGCAACATGATTACTGTTGGCAGAGTTGGAAAAGTGTTCATAACCGGAATTGCAACCTTTTCTTTCAAGTTCCTCTTCTTGATAACAATAAGAATATCTCGCTTACTTTGATGTAGCAGATATTTCTACAAACAAATACTTTCAGTTACCTTGTAACTTCATCGTTCATATTATACTGGCATCATTTCCGTAAATGCATGGCATATGGTTTGAAAGATAGATTTGAACTGTTTTAAATTATCATTCAGTTATATATTATTGTTGGTGGGCTTTCGCTCACCCTTGCTTTGTTCACATTATGTCACAACAACAGCTAGGGCAGATGGCTCGCGTCAGGCGCACTCGGCGCAAGCAGGTTACCCGACCCACCGGACTACCCGCTGAGATGCTAGCCGCCATTGCTGAGGTAGCATAGTTAGACAGCTTTTGGTTTCCTGTTTAACTATATGTATAATTAATGTAATTAACGGCAAAATTTTAAACCTATGATGTTATCCTTTTGGGATTGTAATAACTTTTATTCGTAACCCTTTAATGTAAGACTTATTTCAATTTCATCTCTGGGACTATAACTGTTGTGTGTGAGTGGTAATTATTGTGGGGTCACAGCATGTGATTTATTTATTGTGGACTCAAGTCAAGTATTATGAATGGATGTAAGACCGTAACCACCAGATCCCTGACCCCGGATCTGGGGGTGTTACAGAGATGGTATCAGAGCGAGAGTTATATATCCCAAGAGATGATACGACGTTATATAATAATAAATTCAGTAATATAATAAGAACCCTTGCCAGGTTCACCTAAAACCCTTACGGGAACTTTTTAAGTATCATGATAGTAACATAGTTCGTCTTGTGTAGGCGAGCGACATGTCGGCCAAGGAGGCAGCTGCGAGACAGCATGATGAGGACATGTTCCGGACTAGGGACCGGTACTATGAGCACTTGCCTGAGGAGGATATTGATCCTGAGGAGGAGGACGCTGAGGAGGTCCAGGTTGATGCTGATACTGATGTGATCGAGTCTGAGGAGGAGGACCCTGAGGAGGTCCAGGTTGATGCTGACACAGATGTTGTTGAGACTGAGGGGGAGGAGGACCCGGAGGGGATCCAGACAGGACAGAATGCTGAGTTAGTTGTTGAGGATGATGATTATTGGGTTGTGTCTGAGATCAGGACTTTGGGAGATGACACTGACATGACCACGGATCAGGTGGTGCCGGTAGATGAGGGTGTTGAGGGAGATATAGATGAGCCAGTAGTTGGTGTTGTAGGGAGTTCTGGACATTTTGTGCCACTCCTCCCTGTTGAGAGAGCCCCTACCCCACCACCACTACCTGTGAGCCCATACCCCGACGAGTTTGAGGAGCTTACCCCAGAGCCCCAGCAGACAGAGACTGCCGATCCAGCTGAGCCATCCACCCCACCTCATGCCTCGATAGGAGGAGTCCCAGTATGTGTTCACAACTTGATTGTGAACGGACTTTATAGAGAGTTGTCTGTGGCAGATGCCAGGTTGGTAGAGTCTAGGAGTGAGTTAGCAGCAGAGAGAGCCGCCCGGATGAGGTTGCAGGGCAGGAGGACTATCAGTGACAGGGTTGGGTATAGGGCTGTGACCCGCATCGAGCTGAGGGCTCGGGTGAGGGTGCGACAGTTGCCTACTGATGGGCATGGTAGGGTAGACAGAGCAGAGGCTGTGGAGGTTTTCCGCATCGCCATGGGGAGGGTTCGGAGGATGTTTCGTCGTGGCGGTTGATTTCAGATGTAGTGATGCAGTGGTCTAGTTGTCTAGTCATGTACGGACATAGTAGTGCCGGCTTTTGTAGGGATGGTTTTCTTGTACTTGTTTTCCCTTTATGCAGACTAGACAGATAGACAGCGTATTTCACTTTTGACTTGTTGTTGTTGTTAGGATGGTTGTACTTTAAACTATCGTTGTAACTCGGATGTTGTACCTTTTCGGTACCTGGTATATATTTGTTTCCCTTTCAGTCATTACAATTTTGTTGGGATGTGATCACGAGTTTATTAGCATATGTATTACTTTTCGATTAAGTTGCCATGAGATATAAAACTGTGGGATTTTAAACCCAATCATGTAAAGAATTATGCAAGGAAAAAAAAAATCCTTTAAAACAGGTAAGTGAACATAATGTATAATTTTCCAAATTTTCAATAAAATGCCTCCAAGACGAATGGACACTAGGGCTAACCCCCGAGAATCTACTGACCAAGAGAGTCACAACCAACACGAGGAAAACCATGAAAGTAGTGAAGAACAAGATCAGGATTATATTGAGTAAGAAGATTCCCAGTATGGAGCAGAGGATGAACCCCTGTACTCTGAAGAATTTGAGGGGGAAATCGAGGGTGGAGAAACTGAAGTAGAACAGGAAGGGGAGAACCAGGGCGGAAACCCCATGGGCCAGTTTATGGATCTACTTAGGCAGAATTTGAACCAATACCCCCAACCACCACCAGGAAACAACACTTCAGTGGCAAATTCCTTTAGGGCCTTTAAGTCCCTTAAGCCCCCAGAGTTCCACGGATCGGCTGATCCCGTTGAGGCGAGGGCCTGGATCAAGGAAATGGAAAAATCTTTTGAGATTCTGAGTATCAATGAGGCTCAGAAGACTGTTTTTGCTACTTACCTACTAAAGGGAGAGGCCAATTATTGGTGGGAAGCCAAGAAGAACATGAAGACTGATGCTGTCATAGCCTGGGAAAGGTTCAAACAATTATTCCTGGAGAAGTACTTCCCGAAGTTCATGAAAACCCAGATGGAACTTAAGTTCTTGGAACTGAAACAGAACAATATGTCAGTGGCTGACTATGAGGCCAAATTTACTGAGCTATCGAGATTTGTGCCAGAGTTTGTAGACACAGAAGAGAAGAAAGCTAACAGGTTTCAACAAGGGCTGAAGCAGTGGATCCAGAATAGGGTGGCGGTTTTAGAGATTACAGATTATGCCACCTTGGTGCAGAAGGCGACCATTGTAGAGGCTGGTAGTGATCAGATGCAGAGAGAGAGAGAGAAAAGGGGGATAAAGAGAAAGCATGTTAGTATGGGCGGAAGATCCGCTGGAGGAAAACCCCCAACCAAGTTTAATCGAGGAGCGGTTTCCCTACCAGGGAGGAATGTAGGGTTTAAACCATCTGCGAGTGTAAGTGTGAGCCAGGGCGGCCATCAATCAGGAATGTCCCGTTCCAACCCTTCTCGACCTCCATTGCCATTGTGTGCTACTTGTGGGAAGAGGCACTCCGGGGTGTGCAACCTGAAGCAGATAAACTGTTACAAGTGTGGGCGAGCTGGGCACTATGCTACCTCTTGCACCACGGTCATCCCTAACAGCACAACCTGTTTCTAGTGTGGACAACGAGGGCACATGAGGAAGGATTGCTCAAGGAGCAAACCAGCAGCATCTGGAGCAAGCAAGGTTGCCTCAAATAGGCCATCAACTACTAGGACTTTTAATATGTCAGTACAAGATGCCGTTAGGGACACAGATGTGATAGCAGGTACTTTTTCTCTCAATTCAGTCAGTGCAAATGTCTTATTTGATTCAGGGGCAACTAAGTCTTTTATATCTAGAGATTTTGCGCATAAGTTGAAACTTAAAACCCAGCAACTAAGAGATTCCTTACTAGTAGAAATAGCTAATCAGGAAATCGTACCGGTTAATCAAATTCACCCCGATTGTAAGCTAGAAATAGGAGGACGATCCTTCTATGTCGATTTAATTACTTTTAAGCTAGGGGAATTCGATGTCATTTTGGGTATGGATTGGTTGTCTCGCAATGATGCGCGGATAGATTGTAAAGGGAAAAAGGTTAAGTTGAAAACCCCAGGGAAGAAAGAAATAGTGTTTAAGGGGATGCGACAGACCCAGAAAATTCTGACCATGGCGCAAACCAATAGATTGTTACGAAAAGGAAACGAGGCTTATTTAGCCTACGTTATAGACACTCAGAAGGAGGTGCCAAGATTGCACGACATTCTGGTAGTTAATGAGTTCGAGGACGTGTTCCCACAAGATCTTCCCGGACTACCACCTGATAGGGTAATTGAGTTTGCCATCGAGTTTGCCCCGGGGACGGCGCCAGTTTCGAAGGCCCCGTACCGATTAGCCCTAGTAGAAATGAAGGAGCTAGCTAAACAATTACAGGAATTGTTGGATAAGGGCATGATAAGGCCCAGTGTGTCGCCTTGGGGCGCACCAGTGTTGTTTGTTAAGAAAAAGGATGGAAGTATAAGGTTATGCATCGACTACAGAGAATTGAACAAGCTAACCATAAAGAATAAGTATCCATTGCCCAGGATAGACGATTTGTTTGACCAGCTAAGAGGCGCTGAATACTTCTCTAAGATTGATTTGAGAACGGGATATCACCAACTGAAGATCAAACCTGAAGATATCCCGAAGACTGCATTCCGCACCAGATATGGACATTATGAGTTCTTAGTTATGTCATTTGGATTGACCAACGCCCCAGCAGCCTTCATGGACCTAATGAATAGAGTGTTCAAGGAATATTTGGACAAATTCGTGATAGTTTTCATTGATGATATTCTCATCTACTCAAAGACAGAGGCATAACACGCTGAACATTTATGGATAACCTTAGAAATACTCAGGAAGGAGCAGTTATATGCCAAGTTCTCCAAGTGTGAGTTTTGGAAAAATGAGGTACAATTCTTAGGGCACGTGATCAATAGAGAAGAAGTGTTGGTTGACCCCTCCAAGATAGAAGCAGTTTCAAACTGGGAACGGCCAACTACTCCAACCGAGGTGAGGAGTTTCATTGGACTGGCCGGATATTACAGGAGATTTGTCCAAGACTTTGTGAAAATCGCAGCTCCATTAACTCGACTTACCCGTAAAACCGAGAAATTTGAATGGACTGAGAAATGCGAGAAGAGTTTCCAAGAGTTAAAGAAGAGGCTGGTGACAGCCCCAGTGCTGGCATTACCTGATGGAAAAGGAGATTTCGTGATTTAGAGTGATGCTTCGCATAAAGGACTGGGATGCGTGCTTATGCAGCACGGCAAGGTAATAGCGTATGCGTCTAGGCAATTGAAGGATTATGAAGTCAGATATCCCAAGCATTATCTAGAACTAGCAGCCATAGTCTTCGCTTTAAAGATTTGGAGACACTACCTGTATGGGGAAAAATGCGAGATTTACACAGACCATAAGAGCCTCAAATACATTTTCACTCAGAAAGAGCTTAACATGCGCCAGAGGAGATGGTTAGAGTTAATCAAGGATTACGACTGTGAAATTCGCTATCACCCGGGCAAAGCCAACGTGGTGGCTGACGCCCTTAGTAGGAAAGAGAAGCTCAAGATGATAACTTCAGAGAAAGAGCTAGTGAAAGATTTTGAGAAGTTGGAAATCGAGGTTAAGTTACCTGGAGAGGGCCAAGAAAAGTTGATGGAAATTAAAATCCAACCTCCATTGCTAGAAAAGATTAGACTGTGCCAGGAACGGATGATGGAGGAATAAAAGAACTCCACAGAAGAGCTAATGATCGGGGAGGAAATTAAGTGCGAAAGAGACAAGGAAGGGATCATGAGGTACACATACAGGATATGGATCCCAAATGTTCAGGAACTCAAGAATGAGATTTTAAATGAGGCACACAACTCAAGATACTCAGTGCACCCCGGTAGCACCAAAATGTATAGGGATTTGAAGGAGTATTACTGGTGGCCCAATATGAAAAAGGACGTAGCAGAGTGGGTAAGAAGATGCTTGACCTGCCAACGAGTGAAGGCAGAGCACCAGAAACCCAGCGGACTTCTACATCCCTTAGAGATTCCAGAATGGAAATGGGAACACATAGCCATGGATTTCGTAGTAGGTTTACCAAGGACCAAGGCTAATCATGACGCCATATGGGTAATTGTAGATCGATTGACGAAATCGGCTCACTTTCTCCCGATCAACGAAAGGTACACGGTCGACAGACTAGTGGACATCTACTTAAAAGAGATAGTGGCGCGACATGGAATCCCAATCGCAATAGTATCCGATCGAGATCCTAGATTTAACTCCAGGTTTTGGAGAAGTTTTCAAGAATGTGTAGGGACCCGGCTGAACATGAGCACAGCCTACCACCCCCAGACAGATGGGCAAAGTGAAAGGACCATCCAAACGCTAGAGGATATGTTGAGAGTCTGCGTGATAGACTTCAAAGGAAATTGGGATGATCACTTGCCATTGATTGAGTTCTCCTACAATAACAGTTATCATTCAAGCATTGGGATGCCACCTTATGAGGCCCTTTATGGAAGAAAATGTCGATCTCCCTTGTATTGGGATGAAGTTGGAGAGCGAAAGATGCTCGGGCCCGAAGTGGTCCAACGAACTAAAGATGCAGTAGATCTAATCAGAGGACGGTTGGTAGCAGCCTAGGATCGACAAAAGAAATATGCCGACTTAGCTCGGAAAGGCAAGGAATACGAAGTAGGGGACCTAGTGTTCTTGAAAGTGTCACCTTGGAAAGGTTTAATGAGATTTGGGAAGAAAGGAAAGCTGAGTCCCAGATACATTGGACCATTTGAGATCTTGAGACGGATTGGGGAACTAGCTTATGAGCTCGCATTGCCCCCGAATCTACAGCAGGTGCACAGTGTGTTCCATGTTTCGATGCTGAGGAAGTATAATCCGGATGCTAAGCATATTGTAGAGTATGAGCAAGTGGACATGCAACCAGACTTGACCTATGTGGAGCAACCTGTGGAAATCATAGACCGGAAAGAACAAGTGCTCCGAAACAAGGTCATTCAGCTAGTCAGAGTTTTGTGGCAGAACCACAATGTAGAAGAATCCACCTTGGAACTTGAAAGCGCAATGCAAGAGAAGTACCCCCACTTGTTTTCAAACTGATTCCGGGACGGAATCCTTTTAAGGAGGGGAGACTGTAAGAACCCAGATTTTGGGTGGAATTAAAACTTTTATGTATTTAATGATGTAAGAATGAATAGTGGATACTGCTACAATGTAATAATTGATATTTCGAAAGAATGAATGGAATTCGACTTTATTATGTTCATGTCTTGAAGAATGCTAAAGGGTGACAACATAGGTAAGAATAATCTATCTTCTAAGGGAATAAGATATGGCAACTTCAAGCAAGAGAATGCTCTCATGTCATCCAGATCGATAACGATTAATCCAGTAGTTCCGTAAAAAGGTTAAGGAACGATCGAAAGAGAATACGAACAATTATACAACCCTAAGAGAACAAGTAAAGAATACAGAATGAATAGTGTTTTGGTGGGAGTATAGAATAATATGAGACGACGCTATATAGAAGTATTCGGAACGGATTTCCGAGTTCGTATTAGTGATCCAAGGGGAAAATAAGTGTATGTAAAAGCTGTCGGATTCTGAAAAACCGCACTTTTATTTACTCCGAGAGTTCCCTGGACACTGATAGCCTTAAGTATTTAACGAATAGATTTAAAGAATATAAATTGGAAAGTTAGAATGAAAGATGGAGAATGAAAGTATTAATATTAAAAAGGATTCCCGGTAAACCCTAATTAGAAATCCGTGAAATATTCCTACGAACGATCAATCGAAACGGGTAATAACCGGACACAGAAACAAGCAGAGGGAGCAAGAGTCTTGTGCAAGCTACTAGTATAAAATATCTAGTAACTAAACTAGAATCAAGGAACTAGCACCTTAGAGGAAGAACTAAGTACTTAGCAAAGTAACTACCTAGTTAAGCTCTAAACCACCATAAAACCAACACTTGTCTTGCCATTTCATCATCCAACACCTCATCACTTTAATAAAGTGACTTTTTGCAAGATATTATGTTGTAAGTGGATGAGAGTGGATGAGATTAAATCACAAAAATCAAAAGAAACCAAGCAACTCTCTCCCCCCCATGAACCTTCCATTCGGCCAACACCTTAATTCCAAATCCAAACTCAACCTTCCCACCATTGTTTGCTCTTGAAATTTTTAAGGTGAGACTTATAATTCATAAAACTTATCTCCTCAAAATCTTAGCACCAAACTCCTTTGTTTCCATTTTCAAAAAAATCAAACAAGAGGAGGGTGAATAGTGTTCATCATGTACAAACTTTGTTTTCTTGATTTTTCATGGTTGATCTAGCAAGCATAATCACTCCTAAGGACCATACAAGGCTTAGTAAGGCTATATCACTATCTAAGGAAGGTATAAAGCTCTTGAAACCCTAACCCTTGTTTGAGATTTAAGTATGTTTATGATAGATATAGCTTAGTTATGGTCATGTTAAGATTATAAGCATGATTATGTATGGATCTTGGATAAATGATGAAAATAGCTAGATGAACGGAAAGGCATTGCTTGGCCTCAGTTCATGTATATAAATCATGTATATGTTGTTTGGGTTGGATACTATGTTTATGGGAAGATTCGAAATTGGTAGATATTCGAATTACAGCCGTTATAATGCCCGATTTTACAATACCATGTTTTGTATGCCATTTTCCATGTCGAACCCCTACTGTCCAGAGACATTATCTGCCATTATGGGATAGGTAATGTTCTAAGCTTCGTTTTGATATAAAGATCACGTGAAACAGACTTACGGTTTAGGAATTATGACCAAATTACTAAAAGTAGTTCGAATCCGTAAACGAAAGTTCGTAACTGAAATTGAACCCACGTAAACTATGTAACGTCATGGAGAATCTTGGTAAATAAATACTAGGGGTAAGAAGGAAGGTGTGAAAGAAAACCGTATGTCAAAAAGAGCATTTTTCGATTTATTAAAAATGTTCGAGACGAGGTTAAACGCGAACGAACCCCTAAAAGACGACTCTTTTACAACTTCGGTAAAACACTTAGAAAACGGGCGATAAAACTCGGAGTATAATATTGGTTCGTAACGATCGACCTTAGAACTCATATGACTTAAGTATGTCCCAAGTATAAGTACAGTGACATGTCGTATTAACGAACGAATGTCGGGTCGGATCAGTGATAAAAAGGAATCCACTAAAAGGGGTATAACGAGATAACTCGAGAACGTGTTTCGAATTAAGTATAACTTAACTTTTAATATGTTAAGTGATTAATCCCAAATGCCTTGGCTATTTATAGATCACCAAGCTGAACCGGGACCCGCTACCACTACCCCTTACCGTACTCGACTACCAGGCAAGTTTCAATTCCCTTCTTTTAGGCTGTTGTTGTGATTGAATAAATATATATAAATATTTTCTGATATACATATGCCATAGCATGCATGCCTACTTTCAAGTTATATCATTATGCTTGTTCCCTGATTGGTATTGGCTTATAAATTAGATAGCTATCGTATCAGTTATAAGCCGGTTATTGTAAGACCCTCATAGAAGGGCGTATACATCTTATTCATCATTATAGATCGGGAGTCAATATTTCTTGATATATCGAGATTACCTCGGAGGAAAATATTTAAGTAAATATTTTCCATTATTCGGGCGACGAATATTATTTGAATATTCGTTCGAGACTAATTATTTTACCGATCCTTACTTCAAATAATTATTTGAACGTAACTATTCAACAAATAATATTTATTTTAATATTCATTCAGAGTCGAATTATTTATCGATTATTATTTCGAATATTCTTCTAAAGATGAGACTGTTAAATGAATATTATTTGGATATTCATTTAGAATATTATTTTATTGAATAAATATTACTTTTGAATATTCATTTAGGATATTAATTACTTGATGAATATTATTTTAGTATTCATCTGAAACTTGATTTATTTATCGAGTCTTATCTCGAATATTCCTTTAAAGCTTGGATTACTAAATGAATATTACTTGATATTCATTTAGAATATATTCATTAAATAAATATTACTTTTTGAATATTCATTTAAATTCTTAATTAATTATGAATATTGTCTTAAATATTCCTTTCAGGTCCTATTAATTAATGAATATTATTTTGAATATTCATTTAAATATTTATTTATTCAATAAATATTCTCCTGATATTTCTTCAGGGATTATTTTGGAAAATACTCTGATTAAAGATATTCTTTCATATTCCTAAATATTCTTTAAATATTTTTAACTCAATAAATATTCTCTGAATATTTATTCCATACTTAGAATAATCTCAATAAGGTTCATCTTCTTCGATTATTACGAAAAATATTTCGGAGTCATATTATTATTAATCTTATATCAAGAAAGGTTCTCAGACATCATTCTTCTTTGAGTCTATCTCCCTAATAATAAGGGAACCTTACTTGGAAAATGTTATTTATCTTGTCGACTTCCCGGTCATAAAGTATTCTCTTCACTCGCAACTCGGGTGCTGTTGACTTATTAAGTCGTTGCTTACCTTCTCATCTTTCGAGGGGTAAGATTACTGGAACAAGTTGATATTCGTTACCAAGCAATAGCTTGGAAGTGATTGGTGAATTTTCCTTTCCAACTAGATACGACTACTTTGTGGAGTCTTATCAACAAGTATTATACTTGGGGAAAGGGGGACGAACGTTACATTCAGAATCATGAATTCTATTTGAACTAGGAGTCGTGTAAGAGGCCGAGTAGCGCCGGTCCATCCCCTTTGGCCCAACCGTTGGCCGGGGAGAGCTAGTAAGGCGGTATACAAGTAAAGCCGTCAGTTCTTCCTTCTACCGGTAGTAAATCTAAATTGAGCTGTACGATCTCGACTGATCATCAAGATTGGAACAGCGGGCGCGGTGAATACTCCATCATTGGTTCATCATCCAAATTTATTTATTTCCTGCAACATGATTACTGTTGGCAGAGTTGGAAAAGTGTTCATAACCGGAATTGCAACCTTTTCTTGCAAGTTCCTCTTCTTGATAACAATAAGAATATCTCGCTAACTTTGATGTAGCAGATATTTCTACAAACAAATACTTTCAGTTACCTTGTAACTTCATCGTTCATATTATACTGGCATCATTTCCGTAAATGCATGGCATATGGTTTGAAAGATAGATTTGAACTGTTTTAAATTATCATTCAGTTATATATTATTGTTGGTGGGCTTTCGCTCACCCTTGCTTTGTTCACATTATGTCACAACAACAGCTAGGGCAGATGGCTCGCGTCAGGCGCACTCGGCGCAAGCAGGTTACCCGACCCACCGGACTACCCGCTGAGATGCTAGCCGCCATTGCTGAGGTAGCATAGTTAGACAGCTTTTGGTTTCCTGTTTAACTATATGTATAATTAATGTAATTAACGGCAAAACTTTTAAACCTATGATGTTATCCTTTTGGGATTGTAATAACTTTTATTCGTAACCCTTTAATGTAAGACTTATTTCAATTTCATCTCTGGGACTATAATTGTTGTGTGTGAGTGGTAATTATTGTGGGGTCACAGCATGTGATTTATTTATTGTGGACTCAAGTCAAGTATTATGAATGGATGTAAGACCGTAACCACCAGATCCCTGACCCCGGATCTGGGGGTGTTACAGTTTTTGAGTGAATATTCTTTTCTGAGTGAAATGTGAGGTATTGCTTGTTTTGACTCTGAGGTGTGCCCTTGTAGACTTAGCATGGTTACCAATAATTTTTGCACTTGACATGAACTTATAATCACTCTTGCATGGTTCTTTAAGTAGACTATGTGAATCCTTGCACTTTCCACACCAAGACTTTGCAAATTCATTTTGATTCTTAAGTTGATGTATCATGAGAGGACATGTATGTGTGGTGTGCATTGCCATGTGATCTATTATACAAACTAGATGGATTTTGTGGGTACATTCACTATAGGCCCTCACGAGACCTCACTCGTCCACTAGGGCTGCCTAGGGGTTTAAAGGGCTTGTTGCATATGCCAAATGCAACCGTCACACCTACGAAAAGGAGTATAGGACTTTTTATCTAGATTTTCTTTTTGTGTTTATTTTACTCGAGGATGAGCAAAAGATAGGTATGGGGGCATTTGATAAGTGCATATTTTTACATATTTTTATTACCTATTTATTGCTTGAACTCGTATTTTAATAATTTATTTTGTTGCATTTCAGGAAATTCGTAAATAAATAAAGAAATGACAAAATAAAGAAATAAAGAGCAAGGAAGGGAAAAAGAGGAAGGAAAAGGACCAAAAATGAAAGAAGGAAAAGAATTAGGAGCTTGGAGCAAAAGGAATATTTCATGACAAGTGGAAGGTGGAGATCATCCCAACACATTACATAAGTGTATGGCCAAGATCAACTCTTCAAAGCTTAAGGGGGAAGGAAACAAATAGATGGCTAAGATTCCACCACCACACACCACAAATGTATGGTGGGGATTTACCCAACACCCCCCTTAACCCTAATTCCTATCCTATAAATACCCCCTCACCCCCCTTGTATTTAGTAACTTAGATTTTAGGGTAGTTTTATTTTCTTGTATTTTCTTTAGTTTCAAATCTTGTAAACACTCCTATTATAATTAATGCAAATTTTATTTTCTTTACATCTTGTCTTGCTCTTTCGTTATTGTTGCCTTGTTTCGTTATTTTCGTAAATCCGTTTAGCGGACAAAGTAGCGAAAGCTAACCACTATGGGTTGAAAGTAACGAAATTTTAATTCCTTGTTTTCGTAGTTGTTAATTTTAATTGTGCCCCTTTAAAAATCCATTTTATTGTGGGCTTTAATTTTAAATCATCATTTTAGGGTAATTTAATTTTAAATTCTTAGTTTATTCCTTAATTTTCTTATTTAATTTTCAAAAAAAAAAAATTATAGTTTCATAAAAACAAAAAAAAATAGTCAGTTTTCAACGTTTATTTTCCAGCATTAGTTTTTTTTTTTTTTGACAAGTCCAGCATTAGTTTTTAGAATAAACCTGTTCTATTTTCTAAAAAGTCGAAGCAAACCTCTGTTTAGTTTTTTTTTTCAAAACAAGAAAAAACCAGTTTAGATTCCCCTGTTTCTTTGTTTCCCATACAAACCCAGCTGTGCCTCCCATCTTCATCGTTTTTTTTTCCTTCTCCATCTACACACAAACAATTCTCCCTTGGTTTCTTTCTGTAATTCCCAGTTCCTCCTCCTTAATTCATAAAACGCCAATCTCGCTCCTCTCTCTCTCTCTCCCTCTCTCTCGCATACCCACAAAACCTTTTCTTCTCTTTTCATTTTGCTGCAATCTATCCCCCTTCCCCTTTCTTAATTTTAAATTTTGTCTTTGATTGGTTTACCAAGTTGAGTCGCAATTTGCTGAGTCGATTTCCTTCTGAGTGTCGAGTTTTGGTTTTTGCTGAGTTACGTTGGTGCTGCAATTTTGTCGAGATTTACTGTGTTTCTTTTGTATTTGCAGTGTAGAGTTCAATTGGGTTTTAAATCATGATATTTGTTGTGAGTTGAATCGTTTGTTGCCGAGTCTTCTGAATTCTGCCTGTTGTTCGTATTTGTTGCTGTTTGAGTTGTTAATTACTGAATTTTTACTGAGTTCCCGAATATTGCTGCGTTGTTCTGGGTTTTTAGATTTTTGAGTTGCTGAATATTAGTCGAATATTGCTGAATATTGCTGAATATTGTTTTAATGTCACTGAGTTCACCTAGTTATTCTTTGTTTTCATTTGAGTCGATTCCTGTTTGAAGATTTACTGAGTTTGAGTCCATTGTTGTCACAGTCTGAGTCCGCGAATTAGTTAGTAATTGTGATGTTTTTGTTCCTGTGTTTTTATCTAATCGTTTCTCCTGTGTTTTCCTGTGCCTGAATTTGTTTTAAATTTAAAATAAGTCCTGTCAAATTTTGTTTTTGCTATTATTAATTTAAAAAAAAATTCCTGTTAATTAAAATAAATTTGGTTAATCTCGTTGTTAATTTCGTGTTTAATATTTCCTATTCTTAGTTGTTAAAATTATCTCTATTTTTAGAATATAATTCAGTAAAATAAGAATTTTTAGAATAATTAGTTTTAATAACTTAGAATTTTTTAGATTGATTTAGAATAACTTGTTTTTAATTAGATAGTTTAAAATAGCTTTAGGAATTAATTTTGTAAAAAAAAAATTTCAAAACCCAAATTGTTCTAATTCGATTAAATAAAAAAATTAAGGATTGCGAAAATAACATTAGTCCTTGTGGAACGAATCATAAATTTTACAATGAAACAAATTGTTCGCTTGCAATTTAAAATGCTTAATTTTTAGAGCAACACCTGTCAACCTACGTGTCAACGTGGGATAATGGGTCTGAAAGATTTTTGAAATATAATTATTTTGATACTCTAATCGTGTAATTGCTTTCTCTAAATTCATATTCTCTAAAGCAAAAAACACTCTCGAGTTCTCAAAATCACTAATCAATTTCAAAGATTTCTTAAGTTCTTTTCAGATCAAAATGGCAACTCAAAGAAGACTACCCAAATCAGTAGCTTTCAAGTTTGGTGACTTTGATTTTATGATGAACAATCATGTTGCAGCTATCACCAACAAGGAAGGGGTGTCAACTGATTTTCATCCGATTATGGACTTTATGGCGAAAGGACCATTGAGTTATGCCTTGACAGCATCTCCACAAATTAATCAAGTAGCTGTTTCACAAGCTTGGGAGAATGCTGAGGTAATTGATTCTACTCAGAGTCAATCAGGTAAGATTGTTCTTCATTTAGGATAAGACTCATTTGATATTACTGAATCTGTTGTTCATTCAGTACTTCACTTACCTGTTAGTACGAATTTTGAGAATGTACCATCTGATGATGATGTTAGAACTATGTTATCTGAATTAGGTTATAATGGACCTCTAGATAACATGAGCCAGTTAAATAGATCATTTCTTAGGAAAGAATGGTCTTTCTTCTTTGACCAACTTGCTAAATGTTTTACTGGTAAATGTAGTTCTTTTCAACAAATTACTACTGTTACATCACATATTGCATATAGCTTGCTTTATAACAGAGTAATTAATTTTGGTCACATTATCTTAAGTCAGATGTGTATTAAACTTGGGTCAAGAGATCATGACAGGAATATGGTTTATTATCACAGATTCATGCAACTGTTTATTAACCATTTCATTCCTGATGTTGAAGCAAGATTTGGAAGAGAATATTGTGTTTCTTCTTATGTAAAGCAAAAGAGAATTTTCTCTGACATTACAAACAAGGACAGTGAAAAGAATCTAGATGAAATACCAGCATTACACTATCCAAATCATGTTCAGGTACTTCTAAGAACTCATCTTCCTACTATCTATAATTCTTCTTTCTTTGGTGGTGAAATGACTCAGGAATCTCAATTGGAGGAGAACCCTCCTGTGTCTACCCAAGTAGCCAAAAACATTACAGTCTCTGAAACAAGTCTAGAACCAAATTTTGATCCACATCCTATTGTTTCAAAGAAGCCAACCTCTGGTGTTTCTCAAAAGACATCAGTTGTAAGGAAGAGAAGATTTGTCATTTCAAGTAGTAGTTCTAGTGAAGATGATGATAATATATCTCTTGCTGAGAGAGCAGAATTGAAGGCTTCAATTCAACTTTCTAAGTTAGGACAAAGAGATGGAACATCTAGTCACAGCCAGGCTGCAGTCTCCCAAAAGGCTATAGTTATTAAAAAGGGAAAACAGTTACTGGATACTGTCTCTCAAAAGACTGTGTCTATTGAAAAAAGATCTCATCCCAAGATCACTTCTGTGTCTACACCTCTTGAGTCCTCTCAAGATAAATCTGTTGCTCACTATACTAGGAGAACAAGGAGAAAGATTCATTTGTCACCTACACACACAGTGTCTAGTCCAACTAACATTATGCAGGTCTCTACAAATAAGGCTATATCCACGTCAGTATCTGACAAGAGAGATCTGGATCTTGATTCTTCATGGGAAACTACATTGACATACAGACTGGCTATGGAACTTATTTCTCTAAAAGTGAAGCTTTTCAGGCCTGTTCTAGATTTTCTAACTGAAAGAGTTCCCAAACTTTCATTTCCTGAAGAATTTGGACTTCCTAAGCATGTTGCACTTCAATCACTTCATGCATATCTATTTGACAAGGATGTCATTGTTGAAGATACTTCAGCTCAAGGTGAACAAGAGGAGGTAGTTGATAGAGGGAAGCAGTCAACAGAAGATACTATTGCACCAGTGGTGAATAGTAGGATATATCAGATCACAGTCACTACAACACAAGAACCATCTAGTCAGAGGTTGGATGACTCAGGAATTGTGATGGCTGATGCTGGAAGGTCTTCTGTGATGATTGAAATTGCAAGTAAGAAACCCTATGATATGGGAGGAATGACTTTGATTGATTTTTCTGAAGATCAAACCAATATTGTACTTTCAGAGACTATCCACCTTGAGGGTGTGTCTCAGTAACCAACACTTAAAGACGGTGACATACTAGCTATGGTGTCTAATGAAGTATTACTGAAGACATCAGAGTCTAGTGTAAAACCTGAAAGTGGTATACTGGAGCCTGTAGTTTCTGGAAAGAAAGTAGATGTTTGTAAGGGTTCAGAGACTATAGTAGCTCACTCCTTGGAGAAAACCTCAAGCCCCATGCCATATGAGGAACCCTCTCTCCATGTGAGTTCAGGTATAAAACTTCTTCTAACCCCTATTTTTCTGTAGGTCATGAGAGCACTTATCCAAATTTGAGTGATACACTTGAAAAGATGGACATGGATCCACACACAGTGAGGCTGGCTCCTGACCAGGCAAAAGGAGAGGTAGAAAGAGTGTTGACTTTAGATAGTCAAAGTGAGAATGAGGGTATGGATGATCAACTCCATAGTGAGGGAGAGAAAATTAGGAAACCACCATCGTTCGATTTCTGGGATCAGGTTTTTCCTGAATCTTGGTCTGAAAATCTTGGTATGGATGCTGGTACTTATTCTTTTATCAAGATGTATGAGAAGAATGACTTAGCACATCACAATGCAAAGCCAGAAGTTAAAGCTCAGAAACAGAAAGAAAGGCTTGCAGGAATCATCAACAGAAGAGGTAAAAGGCTAAGACAAACTTCTACTCAACCAGTACCAGAAGATATTCCTAACGATCCTAGTATTCCTTTGTATGTACTTCCAATATTCGCTAGAAATGAGACATCTACAGTATCTGATCAATCTAAGGAGGAGTCAGGTTATGTAGATGTTATTACACAGAATACAGGTGAAGGACAGGATGATCATACTTCAGCTCCAGATCAGCAAGATGACGATGTTTGTACTTCTACTCAAGTATTATTACTTGAATATCATTCTAAACAGGCAACTTTTTCTACAAGACTTGAAGATAAGGTTCTTTCTGAATCTGACTCTGAAGATACAACAAGTACTTCCAACATTGAAGTCAATTCTGAAATTCTACAAAACATTCAGAAATCTCAAAGTGATATTCAATCGAGACTTCAAATTCTTTAAGATAACCAAGTCACTATTACGGACAATCATGCAGTTCTGATGAATCTCATTTGTTCTGTTATCGAATCTCTTGGTATTACTGTTGCTGATGTCAAAAAGGGGGAGATAAAGACAATTCAGAAACAACAACAACAGACTGGGGGAGATAAACAGACTGGGAGCAGAACTAAGGGTGACAGAGTTGGTAAATTTCATCATGGAAGTGGTAAAGGAAAAGAAGCATCGAATAGTTGAATTCTTTCTTCTAAGTACTAGATACATACTTACATCTGAAGAAGGAGGTACTTAACTTCATGATTTTAAATTCATAAATTCTATTCTGGTTGTATTGTTATATGTTTTGACATCTACAACTTAGATTTATGCTTCAGATTCTAAAGCATAAATAGGGGGAGATTGTTAGGAATAATTCATGAGTTGTGATGTTGAGAATAGAATTTTGCTAATACTTCTTGTATATCCTGATCTTATAAAGGATTTAGCATTTTGTATAGGATATATGTGTTAGATAGTAATCTGTAGACTTTAGTCAGGAACAATGCGTCAAAGACTACATTTCAGGAACTAAGAGCAGATCCTGATACAGCAAGTCAAATCCTGATCAAATACTGATGGGATGATCAGATCCTGATGCAATGGGAAATCCTGATATCAGTCGTGTTACTAATGATGTCATTATGGATGCTACAGAAACTGGCAAGTGCTATAAAACAGGATCTTTGTTTTTGGAGAACAAGCAAGAAGATATCGTGAAGGAAACGAATTCTCTATTGATGGAAACTATCAACTGGATGGCAGAACATTGTCATAGATAGATTATAATTCTGTTATTAGTTGATAGGAAGCATTATAAATACTCTCTCTATATCATTGTAAAACGAGCAATTTGAGAATTGAAAAGTGCATATCGTGTGAAGCTCTGTATAAGGTTTGTATTCGAGAGTTCGAAACAAACAGAGCGAGAGAGATTTGTATTGTCAGCAGCTGCTAAAGGTATTGTACACCTTTGATAGAGTTTGTATTTGATTATTTAATACAAACAAAATTTGATTTATTCGTTTGTTCTTGTTCATCTAATCAAGCAAAAATCAGACACGATTATATAACTTGAATTCAACCCCCCCTTCTACAAGTTATTCGAGTTAACAAGTAGAGCTGGCAATTCATGTCGTGTCGTGTATTTCGTGTCGTGTACTTTCATGTTTCGTGTAACAAGAGGCCAAAACGAAAAAGAAACGAAATAATTCGTGTACTCAAATTCTAAAACGAACACGAAACGAAACATTTCGTGTAAACACGAAACGAAACGAAAAGTACACGAAATATTTTGTGTACTTTCCGTTTACACGAAAATGAACTGAAAACCGTGTACTTTCCGTGTACTTTTCGTGTATTTTCTATTTATTTTGTAAAATGGTTAAATATGTAATATTTATTTATAATATATGTTTATATAATTTAAAATATTTATTTATTTCGTGTACTTTCGTGTTCGTGTACCGCAAAGGTCAACCCAAACCCGTAATTTTCGTGTCGTTTTCGTGTCGTGTACGAAATTCCCGGCTCTAAGTAAGAGTACCATATTTTCGGTGGAAGTACAACTAAACTTACTAATTACAGTTGATCATATGACACGTAAACGGTAAATCACTAAATGTGTATGCATGTGTAGCTGCCACCTAAATAAGGAAACCCTACTAGTAATCATGAGCTACTTAGCTACTCCCTCAATGCCACAAAACATTTCTGATTTGGGGTAAAGCATAGGTTTTAAGAAAAAATGTAAACAATGTTTTACAATGATTGGGTGGAGAAATTAAGGGGGAAAGCTCACAATTTTAGGGGGAAAAGTAGATAAACTTTCCCCCCATTTTGCATTAGCATTCAAATAAACCAATCATAATGCTCCATTACATGTACATGGATTACAACATTTCAAAACAACAGATTACATATATAAACAAAATATATTACAAATAGATTAAAACAAATGAGATTACAAAAAGCTATAAAAAAATTTGCATCATTGCTTGGCTTCTGTGTTCAGACATGAATGTTGGAGGTTTCCCTTTTGATCTCAATGAACCAGCAGTAGCAAATGGAGATATTGAAGACATGGAAGATGTTATCCACCATTTTGATTTAAATGAACCACCTGAACAAGAAACAGAAGGGCATACACAACAGGAAACATGGATGCATCATAACAGAAGAAGACCGAAGCTCAGCTCTGATGCAAGACTAAAAATACTCATATTCTTGCGAAGCAACCAATCAACATAAACACCAGGTAAACCTTACAGAGGTGCAATTCAAGAAGTAGCCAAGAAGTACAATGTTACAACAAGAATAACTAGCAGCATATGGAGCATAGCAAAGAAACAGAAGGCAGCAATGCAGACTTATAACATGGCAACAAATTGACACAATTTCGGAAGGAAAAGAATCTGATTGTCACCTAAAGTTGTTAGAGATATTAATGTGGGAGACAGATCATGCATAAGGGACTTAGCTGGTCAGTTAAAAGTATCATCAAGTACATGTAGCAGAATGATAAAAAGAGGACTTATCAAATCTCACACCAATCCATTACATCTTGGATTAAAAGATCCAAACATGTTATAAAGGATGGCATGGGTTCTACACCTGCTCATGGGAGATACAGCAGAAACAAAGAGACAATATAAGCCTATGTTTGATTTTGTGCATATAGACGAAAAATGGTTTTACCCGAGTAAAAAAGTACATAGAGTATACTTAGAATAAAATGAAACAGGCAAGTACAGATCTGTAAAGTCAAGTAAATTTATACCAAAGGTGATGTTTGTAGCTGCTATGCAAGTCCAATGTTTAGTGCACAAGATGAATGCATATTTGATGGCAAATTGGGCATATTTCCATTCACATATCAAGAACCAGCAATGAGGGCTTCTAAAAACAGACCTAAAGGGATAATCATTACTAAGGTTGTAGAGTCAGTTGGCAGGAATGAAACAAGGAGCATGCTTATTAACCAGATAGTACCAGCAATCATTCAGAAATGGCATAGAGTTGAAGGACCAAAGGTAATATTTATACAACAAGACAATGCAAGGACTCATATTACTCAAAGTGATCATGAATGGCAACAAGTTTATCAACAAGGGGACTTTACATTCATTCTTGTTCAACAACCACCAAATAGTCTAGACTTAAACATTTTAGACATAGGATTTTTTAGAAGTATTCAGTCTTTAATGCACAAGAAGATGCCGAAGGATGTTGATGATATGATGAATGCAGTGAATGAACCAATTTATGAATTAGAGCCAAGAACACTTGAAATTTTATGGTTATCATATCAGTATGTAATGAATGAAATTCTCAAAGTAAAGGGTTCAAATGACTATCTTGTACCCCATGTCAACAAGAGAAAACTAGCAGCTGCAGGACAACTTCCAGTTCAGGTTATAGCACCAATGTGGGCTGTGTTTCAAGCACGGAATTTGATACATGGACCACAACAAAACCTAATTTAATGAAAAAGGCCAACTTGCATTGTTTTATGAACAAGTATGAATGTATGTAGTACATGTATAGGAAACAATGCACATGTATGATCTTCCAATGTATGAATGCAAATCGTTTATGTTTTGAATGACATTACTTCCACTGTATAAAAGTATGAATGCAATTAGTGAGTACTAAGTGGCCTAATTACTAAGTGGTCGTGTCCAACAGGGATGCAGATTCAAGAAAGCTCAGAGGACCCCCAAGACAGCTCTTATTGGCAGGGCATAGTGTGTGCATTGTCATTTATCTAAACATAGTTCTTATTCACCAAACATAAAGATCAAAATATGTTAGAAACACTGATTTGATCACTAATTACCAAATAATTTATGCAATACATGATTGATCAATATGAAGGAACACAACAATTTAAACAATTTGACAGGAATTACCAATTCGAATAAGCCCTAAATAAACACACGAATTAGGACAACACACGAATTACTAACTAGTTTAAGCAATACATGATTAATCACTCTAAAGAAACACAACAATTTATGCAATTTCACAGAAAGTAACAATCTCAAATAACACACGAAATTAACCAATACACGAAATTATGAATAATTTAATTAACCAATACACGAAATTATGACTAATTTACTCAACAACGTATATAAGCCTTAATTTAATTAAACAATAAGCACAAACAAATTAGGACTACGAATAAGTTACACGAATTAGGACGTACATGAATTAGGGTTACGAATAAGTTACACGTTTAGGAACATGAACATGAATCATCGGGATCGTCAGAGTTAGGTTCGTCGTCACCGGAATCTGAGTTAGGATTATCTTCACCGGACCTGATAGCAAATCGATTGGATCGGCATCACCGGAATCATCATCGCCGTCACAGTCATCAATAACAACTGTATGCGAAGCCAATTGAGGTTTTCCATCCACCGTAAGGTCCGATTTGTCTTCAGAGACCTCAGATCGTCCCCCTCTAAACCGAAGGTATTCATGGCCGTAGCCATGTTCGCCGTCACAGTAAACACCTTTGTCACAGTGATCTGGATCGGAACAATGATATGAATCCGTAATCTCATCATCGGAATCTGAAAAACCATAATGCGAATTCATGTCACAGTAGAAATCGTAGGTTATTTTAAGAAGAAAATATGACGATCGGAGGTGAAGAGAGGAGAGGATTTCTGGGTGAATAGATAGGATAGAATGAAAGTAAAGTGAATAAAACCAGCACGAGTTTCGAGATAGTGGCCTATTGGGCTCTGTTTTTAACAAATAAAATAGAGTAAAAAGGGCTAGTGGGTTGAGTAAAATAAAGTATTTTCTGGCTAAAAATAGAAAGAGGAAATGTATTTTGAATGTCCCAAAAAAGGAAAACAGGAAATGTTTTATGAGATGAGGGAATACTTAATTGATTTTGTGGCATTTTACATGTCATTTATGACTACATATATAGTACGGTACTCCCTCCGTCCCTTTTTAGTTGGCACATTTGCAAAAAAAATTTGTCCCTAAATAGTTGTCACATTCCTTGTTCCAATACATATTTTTACCAATTTTTCCATATATACCCTTTAATTTCTAATACCAATGTTTGACTTTATATTTAATATACACACTCATAACTCATTATTTAATGTTAAGAATAAGGGCAAACATGAAAACAAATTACATAATTAATTTTTTTTTAATATGTGTGTTTTTTGCGAATGTGCCAACTAAAAAGGGATGGAGGGAATACATATTTACATTCCTAATTATAAACATTTTTTTGTGTGCCATATCGAAAACCATCGAAGAATAATGGTGCTGACAAGATACGACAACCATAGACTAAGACCAAGTAGTCTAACTTGCAGAGACTTTCCGATTACCACTTTGCTAAGCGCCATGCACTACGCCAAAACAGTTAATAGACTTCACCCCTTTAACATCGTTTGCGTTTTTGACCGATGTTAAAGGTCTCTTTTACATCAGTTTTATGATAATCGATGTCGTTTAGTGTTTGGGACATCGGTTTCTTGTCCAACCGATGTTAAAGGTACCCCTAAAAAAAATTAACCCGTTTTTTCCTCTTAAAAATTTTATCTTCCTCCCTTAACCAAATTTTTGCCTCTTAAAATTTCTATCTCCCAAATTTCCCCCTTATCCAAGTAAAATATCCCACCAACCAACTCAAAACAAAAACATTAAAACATAATAATATTAAACTAAAAACTCATCCAAAACCTCCTAAAATATTATTACCTATGTGATAATTTCTCATAGGTAGATACAATAGGGCTGAATACTGAAAGAAGAAGAACACGCACATATCCGCCTTCCTTCTCCTTCACCACTATCTCGCGAACGCTACGACCCGACTCGCCTGAACCAACCCGCCGGAGTCGCCATCAACGACAGCCTCCCGCCGCCCTCTCTTCCATCAGCCTACCATCGAAACCCAGCCAAACACAACTCAAATTTTGATTTTAAATCTCTCAAAATTGAACCCCAATTGATTTTGATCAAGTCAGGGTCGATTTATTTTCGATTTACTGTGATGAGGTATGTTATACTTATATGTATATAACACTCAATTGAGTCAATGTTTTCACACACACATAATACAATCGATGACATGTACACAATCGAAGAGCAATTGGAAACCCTAGGACAAGTTTATTTAGGGAAAAAGGGCTCATCAAATGAAGAGCTCGTCAAATATGGTTTCCCTGAAGACATCCGAGAACAGAAATTGTGGAATGATATACTCCTATTGAAAACAGAGAGAAGTATATACGATTAAGGTAAACATCTAAAATTTCAATGTCATTTCCTTCGTTTAGGCAATTGCTATTTGTTCGCTGTTAGTGTTCGAGTTTCCGAGTCTATTTTCGAATCTAGTTGTGTTCATCGAGTGTTTCCATTTGAGTTTATTGTTTTGTTGGTTTAATGAATTGGGTTTGTAGTCTGAGTCTGTAATGTATTTTGGCTGCTTTTCTTCTTTCATTGTTGTTGTTTTTCTTTTGTTGAGTTTTGCTGCTGAGTAGTTAAGGGTTAAGTCGACTCAGTTGCCTTGGAGTTTGAGTTTTATGGATTAGCTATAGGAGCATAGTACTTCCCAGTACTTGTGACTGTTTAAAATCATTCTATATTTTCTGTATTTTATGTCTGCATTTCTTGTAGCTAGTGTTTCTTTAGATGATTGTTGTTTGTTGTATCATGGTTGTAATACTTTTCATCTGACAATTAATAAGGACCATAATTATGATGCAGGGCTGTTCGCATTGCACCATTTTCCAACAGGTTGGCTCATGGTGAGAGAAGGAGAGAGAGAGAGAGAGATTGAGAGGGGGAGGGAGGGAGGCTGAGTAATTATGTTTGGGTTTATGTGTATTAATTTTGTGTGTGTATGTATTATGTTTGCAGAAAACAGAAAAGTTTAAGAGCCATCTTGTGAAGAAACTTTCAAAGAAAGATATGTTTGAAGATTCACTTAATGAAGTGGTTGGTGTATGTACTGAGGTATATTCATATTACTTGCCTTCTTTTTATAGAGTTTGAACTAATTTACTTGATGAAATTTCAAAGAAACTTCCTTAGAAGTTTGATGAACTAATTTACTTGATTAAGTATGCAACTCTTCCATTTGCTTTTTTACAGCTTTCAGGATACTACTGATACGTATTCCAATGTACCGGTATTTAATATTTATTGTTTACTTTGTATGTATCTTGTTTAAAATTTTACTAAAAATTCCGCTAATAGTTACACGTATAATGTCAGCCAATGAGCATGGTTAGAAGTTCCTTTCGTGATCGAAGAGAAGGAACTTATTATGTCTTGTATTAGCGGGTTTATTATTATGGTGGTGGGTGGTGCAACAATGTCGCATCATGTTTGGATAGAGCTAAAACTCATCGAGGATCAACCCTTTACATGGACAAGATGGAAGTGTTCGCTGGCATTCTTAGTAACAATGCCTCGCGAAATCCTGGTATGCTCCTCCTTTTTAATACCAGTCCTATCATCACTGCTTGATTTTTGTAAATACAAATTCTAGTAATGAATGTGACGTGTTTGCTCTATTGACTAATCGAGCATTGCTTACGATAACATGTAAGAATGTTGATGTACATTTCAATTAGCTTTTCTTTAAGACATTGAGGTTTTGGTAGAATTGGTCATCTAACCATTTGTAGCTCTACCTAATTATCAAAGTGAACGAGTCAACATCCACTCAACATTATGCAATAATGAAATTTACCAATATATTCGGCATTGCTGTACTTTTTTTAGCATAGAAAATTCCTTATGCCTGTGCAGACATCTATCCTTTTTGCACATTTTTTTTATCTTTAAATTTCATTGGACCTTTACTTCCAGCTTTCACTCTTTGTGTTCCACTCACTACTCTTGCTAGTGCTGCTTGCCAAGGTGGTATAAGGGCACAAAAGTAGTAAGATTTCCACTTGGCTTAGTAGCACTATTCATTGCTTGCATCAGAATCTAATGTTCATTGAAAGTAAAACTAATCTCAAGACACTAGGCGCTTGAACATATCGGATGTTTTATTTAATGTTCTGAGAAATTTTACAACATGCAATGATTTGAGCAGATTTTTACAATTGGAATCGTGTGAAGATTAGGTATTGTGATGGAGCATCATTTGCTGGAAATTCTATATTTGACAATGGGGTAAATATTATTTGAACTTCTCCTTCCAGTTTTTCAGACCAAAGTATTTTCAACATCTTATGATATGTATTTAGAATCTGTGGTCAACATTACCATAGTTCAGTCTCTGCATGTTGCGTTCCAGTCTCTGCTTTGTGTGTGCAATAATAATTTAATTTTTCATTTGGAAATGAACAAGCAGACATCATTGTTATACTTCAGAGGGCAGAAGATATGGGAATCAATTATTCTAATCAACTTAACTCAGGTATGCCCATCTGTATGGCTTGTATTAGCGGGTTTATTATTACTTCTTTCTTCTTTTCTAATGACGGTGACTCATCATCATACTTATGTCTTGAAGCTGTGTAGCGACTCCAGTCTGTCTCCCTCTCCAGCAATTGTTTCGCAAGTGCTACTACAAGCATGTTCTTCTGTTTTGCATCATCTTTTAGTCGAATCCAAGGCAATTCTGGAAAAGAAATACAGACTTCTATTTGAAAGCGGAATGGGTGAGAGTGAGACGTACACAATTTCAAGCCTTAAAGTCTGCTGCTTCTATTTTGTTAAGATTTCTAGTTCTGTGAACGATCGCTTTAATTAAGCATATTGTTCTCTTCTATCTTGACTAGTTCTAGGATGTTTATATGGTGAATGTGGATGGAGTTTGTTATTGTGAACTTGAGAATATACTAGTAGTTGGGGCAGTTTATGTAGTTATGAATGTTTTGTATTGCTAACTTTGGTGGTATATAAGTCTATTTGAATGCAATATTTATTTTGGTAATTTTTGGTAATTTTTTGGGCACATAATTATACAAATATAACACATCACATTGTTATTGAAAAAATGATGTTAAAATGAAAAACAGACATCAATTTGAGCCTTTAACACATCACCTAAAAACTGATGTCTTATTTGGCAAATTTACGGAGCTATTTGACATCGGTTAAGAACCGATATGGTATACAATTTAAAACATCAGTTTTCTATTTAAAACCGACGTGGTATACCATTTACAACAGTGGTTGTCTATCTAAAACCGATGTAGTACAGGAGTTTAGACATCGGTTCTTTTCTATAAATTGATGTTGTTGACCACTATTTTACATCGGTTAAGAATTGATGTAATAAGTCATTTTTAACATCGGTCCAGAACCGATGCAAAACACATGGACTTTTAACAACACCCACCTAGACATCGGTTTTTGAAACTTTTTACATCAGCCCAGAACTGATGTCTATTGACTTATTTCCAGTAGTGATGCATGTACTCAGGTACTTAAATCATATTTTGATGAATGTTTTGGAAATAAGTGATATCCAAATAGAGAAAAAGGATCTGACATTCATTTCAGGAAAATTTTCTAAGATACTAAAAAAATAAGCTTTAAAATGTATTGGGTTTGTAGGACTAATTAAATAATATTACAAAATTTTAAACGAATTTTGATTTTACAAAATTGTTAATCCTATATTTGCATATAAAATTTATATATCTTAAAAAATTTACCTAAAACATATCTTAGATTCACTACTCTAATCCAAATATATGGTTTATTATTAAACTTCTCGGAGCGCCACATATATAGAGGTTTTGTCAATTGTACATAAAACCACATACATTATTTACTCTAGCTAGCTGAAGCACTTAGAAGATACTATGGCCCGAATATCATTAAAAAAAATAACTTATAACTTAAAGTACATAAGTGTCTTATAAATAAAAAGTAAATTATTAATTATAAGTTATTTAATTGTTTGGATAATTTTACTTATAAATTAATAAATTGTTTGATAAATTATAACTTATAAGTTTGATTTTTTTTTTTGAAATTTAATTAATAATTTTAATATAGGGATTTTAAACTTTTATATTATATATATAGATAACATACTTCATATAAATATATGAATTTACAAATTTTTACAAATTTGTGTGAAATATGTATACAAGGTTCCAGAGAGTACTCCTTTAAAAAGATAACCAGAGAACCTGAGATTCAAAACAGGATTCTAAATATTTTTTAATTTATTTTCATGAAATAATTGTACCAACATATTTTAATGTAATATAATTTTTAAAATCAACATTTAAATCATTAATTAAATATTGAAAAGGATTTATGCATAATTTCCAAAAATATTCACTTACATTAAAAAGCAGATTCACAAAATTTACGAGATTCTAAAACAAATTCTATAAATTTGTAATATTTTTTTATAATTATAAACAAATTGTTGTTTGTAATTGTTTTCTTATATATATATATATTTTAAAGAAAAATTTATTCAAGTTTAATCAAGTATTTGGTTAATGTATGAATTTTAAATTAAAAATCTAAAATTAAAAAACTACAAATTCTAATATAATTTTAAGGAAAATGTTTTGGTGTCCATTTGAATATATAAGCATTAAATAAAAACAAATTACTTAGCAACAAAAATTTACCAAGATATAAATTTCAAATACTTAATTTAAAAGAGTCGTGGTATCGTGTTAATTTAAAAAACATCTAATTCGATCAATATTTCAAGATAAGTTGGAAAGGCAATGAAAAAGTACTTGATCCATGACTTTCTACTTATGACTACGGCTCTGTTTGGGATTACTGTTAAAAACTGCCGTGCTGTTGAAAAAAGGGTTGTTAATGTAACGCCCTCAAATCCCTTACAGGAATCCAGGTCGTCACAACTCTTGCGGAATACTTGAACACCTACTCATAGTATAATCTACAACAATATTCTTAACAACTCCACCTTTTATTCCACAGGTTATAGTCTTAGAACAAGCACTCAAAATACAAAAGTTATTACAATACAAACTCACCTCCCAGAATCTCTGAAATATTATTACAGAATACAAAACACTCAATAATAAAGCATTAACAACTTCTTTCCATCTTGTAACCTCCTTCGATATTATAAGGCTAATGGATTGAATTTAATATCCCTTCTCCTTCCCTTTGCCACGGATCGCCATGCTAGAGCCGTCTTTAGATGCCGCTGATTAATAATATTTAAATAGCAAGAATGAGCCAAAGAATGCCTAGCAAGTATATACAGATATCATATAATACAACAACAAACCCACTCAAAATATGTTTTTACTACTCTATAAGAGTTATCCTCTGATTTGAGTATAAATACATTTGAAAAGAGATTAACTCAGAAATTCATATAAATCTTGAAATACTACTCCAATATATCTCAATAACTTCTCGAAATACTACTCGGAAATAAATCAATAAATTCTCAAAATACTACTCGAAAATAAATTTAATAACTCCTTAGAACTACTCAATTTATTTGAAATAATATAATATAACAACTGCTCACATCAACACCTTAGTTAACAGAACCACAAAGGCATCTATTAACTGATAGGATGTCAATGATTGGATTTCTGCTCAAAACGCCTACTCAAGTAATGGATGATCAATCCATTATCACTACTCGTTTTCTATCGATAGAAGGGTGAGTTGAAGTTTTGAACACACCCTAAATACTACTCAGTTGGGCCGGTGCGTTACTCCGGTCACTTTTGCCTTCATAAGCAATGAACGATAATATCAATAATTTAGTTTTCCTCTCGAATGAGTAGAGGAAATATTATGAAAAACTGTTCTGATTATGGAATCGAAATGAGGTGATCCATATCAGTATACATAACTTACTTTATGTATATATATCCCCACTATTAAATATAAACTCGAATGAAGTATCTCAATAAACGTTCCAACAATATGGACCAACTTATGAAATAAATTTGAACACCTCGTGATATAATATGTCTGGATAACAGCTCAGCAATAATATATATAAATGTAAATTGCCTGAATAAAAATCTGGTATAAATCACTCGAAAGAATACTTGATTTTGTAAATCGAAAATTTAATCAGCATACTTAAAAATATAAATACCCCGAACAATGGAGTACGAATTAGTAAACTTGCCTGGGCTCTGCGGTACGATACTTCACCTGGCTCCACGTCTCTGATTCTCTATAACAAAAAAAAAACTCACTTTATTATGCCCGACATTTCACCTTCTAAAACCTAGATCAGCTATTTTGTACTAATTTCAGCTTTAGTCTAAAATAATGTAATTCAATCCGATTAATAGTAATAATCCAATAATAAATATCAACCTCTGTATTTAATTCTATTTATTCCTAATAATCTCTCTTTTTATCAATGAATTATTGAATCCCTAATTCCCGATCAGATAATCACTAATTATTTCTAAATGATTGCTAACAATTAATTATTCAAATTGTACTTCTAATTTAAATTAGCTCTTATAAATTCTCTAAATTTCCCTAATTTAATTAATATTAATCTCACAACCAAAATTATTTAAGAATCTATTTTTATTCACATTAAATCCATAATTATTACTCTCCTTAATTAATTCTAAAATAATCTCTTTTTATTCATAATTATTCCCTCTTTTATTACTAATTGCTAAATCTCTAAATTACATCCAAATAATCATTAATTATTTATATTTAATTACTGAATCAATCATTTATCTCTCACAAATTAAATAATACTCCTACTTTTAACTAACCTAATTTAAAATCCAAATAATCACAAAATAACTCTTTTTAAATAATTAATAAATAATCCATTTTATTAAACTCTTTATTCCTCACCCTTTTAATAAAATTACAATTACATAACTCCTTTTATTACTCATCATTTTTTAAAAAAAAATAATAAATCAATTATTAAAACCAACTTTTAAACACTCAGCCAATTATTTATTTATTATCTCATTATTATAACAGTCCGGCCAAAAAAATCTTCCCACATCACCGGCGCGTGGGGCCCACGCGCCACCACCGCCGGTCATCTCTCTCCCTCCTCCCTGTTTTCTCCTTCTCTACCAATCTCTCTCTCCCTCCCGTACATCTCTCTCTCCCTCTCTCTCTCTCTCTCTCTCTCTCTCTCTCTCTCTCTCTCTCTCTCTCTCTCTCTCTCTCTCCCGAACTCAGTCTCTCCATCTCCCTCTCTCTTGCCCGTCTATCTCTCTCCCTCTACCTCTCTAGATTTCTATCTCTCTCATCTCCACCTCTCTCTCTTCGAAATCTTACCACCACCACCACCCTCCTCCTGTACTCCCTGATCACAACCCCCGCCACCAGTCAACACCACACAACATCAATCTCCCTCGGCAATCTCTCTCTCTCAACCTCAATCTCTCCAGTCTCTCTCCGTTCTCTCTTTTCCAATCTCTCTCCTGTTCTTTCTCTTCCCCAACCTCTCTCATTCCCTCTCTCTCAAACCGATTCAAGCACGGCCACAAGACACACAGTCAAATCTGAAAATACTCTCCCCAAGCTGAAATTATAGAACCAAGCTCTCCCTCTCTCCCCCCCCCCCCTCTCTCTCTCTCCCTCTCTCTCCCGAACTCAGTCTCTCCATCTCCCTCTCTCTTGCCCGTCTATCTCTCTCCCTCTACCTCTCTAGATTTCTATCTCTCTCATCTCAACCCCTCTCTCTTCGAAATCTTACCACCACCACCACCCTCCTCCTGTACTCCCTGATCACAACCACCGCCACCAGTCAACACCACACAACATCAATCTACCTCGGCAATCTCTCTCTCTCAACCTCAATCTCTCCAGTCTCTCTCCGTTCTCTCTTTTCCAATCTCTCTCCTGTTCTTTCTCTTCCCCAACCTCTCTCATTCCCTCTCTCTCAAACCGATTCAAGCACGGCCACAAGACACACAGTCAAATCTGAAAATACTCTCCCCAAGCTGAAATTATAGAACCAAGGAAATATTAATCGGAAGAAAAAAAAAATTAACTACCTGTGACTCTTTTGGTTTTGCAGAGGAAAAAAAAAATATAGGGGAAAGAATTATAGCATGTTCTGTGTTTGTGATATAGGTTCGGTTTACTGGATATCTCCCCCCCCATCTGTGCTGTTGACAATATATATATAATTGAACTCTGAAATTTAATTAAAAAAAAACTGGATTTTTGTTTTATAAAATTAGAAAGTAAATATAAAGGGGAACAAAATAAAGTGGGATTTTAGTGCCCATACTTATTTTATTTTTATAAAATTAAAAAGCAAATAAATGGGGAACAAAAATGAAGTGGTCTATTTAATTTAGCAAAAAAAAAAAAGTGGGCTATTTAATAATTAAAAAGAATTAAATGTGGGAGACTATGGAATTTTAGTGCTCCTTAAATATTTTTAGTGGACAATTAATAAAATAAAAAAATGGAAGACAAAATCATTAATGAAATCATTTTTAAAATAAAAATAATGATTATGTCTATATTTAATGAAATATTTGGTGAAAAGATATCATTTTTCCCCTTCTAATTAATTAAAACGAAATTCTAATAAATACGACTAAAAATTTAAAAAAATACTATTTTTCTCAAATTTTTAATAAACCCTAATATTTAAATATAATACGAATATATAAATTTTAAAAATTTATAAAACGTACTAATTAAAAAAAAATATATATACTAGTGCATCGTTTCGTAAATAAAATTTAAATAAGAATCGAGTAAAAAGAAAAATTTATTCGAAAAATTTTACGGATATTACAGTTAAAATAAGTGCTGTTGCGACTATTTGGTAATATTTTTGATATATGCATGTTTTACATATTATTTTTAAAAAAAAATAATGTTTTGATGAAGTTTGATGTTGATATCAGTAACTGCTTCCTATAAAAGCTGAAAATCACCTTTTTTCAAAAGCATGGGGGGACATGCTTTCTCTAAAAGCAGCTTTTCAGCCAAAATCACTTTTCAGAAAAACTGCTTTTAAAGTTTACCAAACAGCATTTTACGTAAGCTCATATTTGAATAAAATAAGTATGTTACCAAGAGGGTGTTTAGGAGAACTTTTTTCCAAAATAAGTCAACTTATTTTAAGACAAAGTTAGAGATTCCTAACTTTTTCCTGAACAAAATTAACTTTTTTTTTACAACTTATAGAATCTCAAACATATATAAAATACTTGTATAAAAAAATTATCAAAATATGAAATTTTTACCCGAAGATAAGTTCATAAGAACATTAAAAAAGGTGAGCCAAACAGGCATGTCATAAGTTAAAATGGGCTTAAGAGCAAGTCCAACAATGTCATAAATATTGTCCTAAATCAATATTTAGGACATTTAGTCACTTTTTGTGCTCCAACAATGTCCTAGTGGTGCTTTAAAACACTAGGACATCCATCTCATGTCCTTCTTTTAAGGCACCTCTATACTTGTCCTAAATCATTTTTAACAATCAAAAATTAATTTCCCTCCTTTTCTACACTTCTCTCTCCTCTATTTTTTCACTTCCCACCAATTCTAATTCAAATATATTATTATTTTAATTTATAAAGCATAAGTATAAGGCATGTTGTTGGAATTAATATACAAAAATCATCACTTAAATCACTAGGACACTATATTTTATTATATTTATGGGGCACCAACTAGGACATTGTTGGACTTGCTCTAAGGCCCGTTTAAGCTCACCAAATAGGCACTATAATTTTGAAGATTCTCCGTTGCACCAGTTGCAGAGTAGTACCTAATTAAGTACGCCGAAATAGATTTACTAAAATATACTCCCTCCGTCCCATCGTGATCTTTACATTCTTGGTGGGCATCGAGACCTATATATATATATATATATGTAAAGAAATGGATGGGACTGAGGGAGTATTATTCTATTCAATTTTCGTATTTGGCAAACTAATGTGATAACTTCTAGTAACACTGGTAAAAATTGCCTATAAAAGCTTACTATAGTAGTACAGTTCTTGATGTAACAACAAATATATATAGTTCTTGCCTTGGCTACTTTGTACCGTGCAATATCCTTATACACATATATTCACATACATTAAATTTGGTATGGACTCGAAAGATGAAGGCCTTGCAGCTGACATGAGTAAAGTATTAATCACGCACAAAAGTTCTCAAGTTAATGGCATGACTTGATAGGCTACAACCAATTCTGACTGGGCTCGGCCCAAGATCGCCCTAAGACCGGCCCACACCCAGTTCGGATTGGGCTCAACAAAATAAACCCGCAACCCAGGCCCAAGAAACATGGGAGTATGGCAGACACGAGTCATGACTGGGGTCCTACATGACAGTGACAGATAAGGGAATCCTAGTATTGGCACAATCATGTCCCCATCAAACCACGTGCTGACATGCCATGGGCACACGCCACCACAGACATCACCTGGATAGGTGGGAATTATAAGCAGATGAAAAGTGTCCCATCTACCTCGGATCCAACGCTCATGATTGCAGGTACCAACCCCTAAACCCTAATCATTGGCCTATAAATAGACCAGGAGAAAAAGGTGTAGGGGTTACATTCTCTTTTACACACTCATATACACACACCCTCCATAATTAGATACTCTAGTTCTTATATTTTATTCTTCAAAGCCGCCACTTATTCTCATGCCGGAGGCGCCGCGGGGCTCAAACCCCCTGTTAGGTCCAAATGTGTTGTAGAGGGGGGGTGAATACAACTTTTCAAATATGAGAAGCAATAAATACGATACAATAAACGAACACACAGATTCAAGGAATATATGTCTTATATATAACTTGAAGTGGTTGCTACAACATTCATTACAAAGTATAACAGAAGTTCAGAGAGAAGTGAATGATATTAAGCTCTTTGAATGCACTCTCTCTCTTTTACATGTGTTCCTCTCAACTATTGCTCTATATAAAACATTACACAAGTACTTCTATTTATACTACATGTAATCTATGTCCTGTAGTCTTCAAAGACTAAGATATACGTGGCCCAATGATGTCCACATAAATCTTGCCTTATCTTGAAAGCTTGGAAATCTGCCAATCAGAAGATGCCATGTGTCATGTTGAAGCTGCACTCTAAGTAGAACTTCTACTTGAGAATTTCTACTTAGCCATCTCGAATTTCTAAGTAGAACTTCTACTTAGAAATATTCTACTTGGTCATCTAGAATATTTAGTACTTAGAAAATATTCTGGTCTTCAACTTGAAACTTCAATGCACATCTTGAACTTGTGATATCTTCATGTCTTCTTTATTCTTCACCAAGCTCTTGAACATGGATCTTTATTACTGACATAAACTTGCTATCAATGTCCTGACACTTGATGCACTGGTCTGGTTCATAAGTGACTAGTCTTGATAGTGTTTTTGCTTCTTGAATAAATTACCATATTCACTTAGTAACGTGGCTTTCCAATGTTCGCTTTCCTTCTTGTTCACTTGAAATCAATTTGTCTTGTTCATACTGATAGTTATGATCTTGATTCTCTATTTCTCAAATCACTGAGGCATGAACAACTTTGACTTGAACTTCTCTCAATGATTTCTTCTTGGCTTGATCATAGTTAACATGTTCAATTGTATCAATTACCTTGTCTTCATTTAGTGTTGATTTCTTGTGGCTTCTTGTTCTTGATTGTCTTCTGGTTAAGTATCTTTTCCTTTAATTGAGTTACATTAGTTATAGTGTTACAAGTTTACACACTCTGCCTTTCAATCTCCCCCTATTTGATTGTCTAACAATGACATTCAAATAAATGAAGGATAACTCAACTAAACAATGAGACGAGAAAAGATAATTAACATTAAAGTCTTGAATAATTTACAATTAAAATGTACTTGAGAACAATACAAAGAACTTAAACTAGAAACAGAATTCGAACTTCGAATTAAAGATCATTTGAGTGATTCCTATCACCTGGATTATTTCATACCTTTTAGTCAAACTTATATCACCGTATTGGATTCACTCTAAGGTGAATTTTCCTCAAGTGAGTTAAAGCAACCGAAAGACATGAAGTTTTTCCAACTTCAAGTTCACACCACTCTGACCTTTAACCCTAATTCCGTTTCCTCTTTCTAGCTTCAGCAGCTTGGTCCTTCTCTTCTTTCTGCCTTCTGCGCTTCTCCTTCTGCTGCTGTTCTTTCTTGTACACTGGATCGTGAAGCTGCTTCCACCTAGCATTCAACAGACTTACAGCTTCCATTTCTAGAGGATTCTTGGGCTCTGGATAAGGATGTTTGAAAAGCCTTCTGAGTTTGTCCACCTCCTGAGTAGTCCTGATCTTTGGAATGTCCTCAAAGTTCTTCATTATGAGCTGAGGTTTCCAATGTGCTTTATCAGCTTTAAACTGACAATAGATCATCTTGGGGTAGCCCTTAACACGGTTAGTATTGTGGACACTAGCCGCATCTCGCTCCATCCGCTTCTTTTCCACCACTATCTCAGACAGGTAACTCATGAGTCTCTACTTTTCTTCCACATACTTATCTTCCACTTCGCCCCATTTGAATACATGTAATACTCTCTCCAGAAATGCAGCATCTTGAGTCTGTAGCAGCCATGTTCTACTCATATGCAAGAGTGTTTGATTCTGGTCTGCATCTATGAATGCTAAGGCATCAGCTGTATCATCAACATAAGCGTGTATCCAGTATACACTATCTCTTCCTGGAACACCAACTGCCTCCCTTATCTCTCCTTGTTCCAGTGCTCCAGAAGGAAGAGTCAGAGCTTCATCTACATTCTTCATTGCTTGAAGAATATTCGATTTCTTCTCCATCAGCTCCGGCTCAATCTTCACGTTATCTAGAGGGTTTGGAGCAATGATATCACACTTCCACACCTCATTGCTCTTCTTGAATATGACTCTTTCAATGATCTTCACCGATTTTTCTTTACGCTCAGAAGTGAATCCCTTACTCATCATTTGTCTACAGACAGCTTTGAGAGATTCCACTGAAAGATCCATTAAATCATTTTCCTCCATGCTAACCCTCTTCATCTTCCCGTCAACTACCATCCGGACAAAATTAGGATATGCTGAGAATTCTGGACCCTTGTCCTCTGCTAGCTGCATTAACTGATCCATATACAGAATGCTTAGCTCCTCAGATTAAGAGTATTGAATTTTTGTTGCTAGCAAGAACAACTCTGACGCAGATCTTCTCGTTATGAATTGGTCATCCACATATAGGAAAGACGTTGGGACTCCTTCTACCAAAGACAAAATAACCTGCCACTCCTTAAGTGTTGCATTATATCCAACCCTGACTTTAGAAATTAATCTCTTCAACGCACTTATGTAGTCCACAGTCATTGGCTTCTGCAAATTCAAGTTGTAGAACAGATCATCTACCTCCTTGTTGTTCACTCCTTTCGCACAGGGTCCCATCAATATCTTCCTTGCTTTATCCCACTTCTGTCCTATCCTTCTCTTGTCCAGATCAACTTGAGGATCAGCTAGCCTTGCAAGCTCATGATCATACTGCTTCCCTTGGAGCTCCACTTTCTTTTCTAGGAACGCAGCACGTTCTTGCATCATCTTCATTTTATGGAACTGAGCTTGTTCCAAGGCTAACTGTTGAGATTTAAGGGTTTCCTCATCAACAGGAATTTCTTCAGGCATTCCGGAAGACATCCCAGCACCTCCACCTTGTTCCTTCAAAGATCTCTTTATAGCATGTGCCAAAGGTACGTCTTCCATATCAGAATCTGAGTCAAGTACCTCCTGTACTGTTTCCTGATGACTCAGGTCAACGAATGGCTCATCTTGCTCAACCATCATTGCCTTACCCTTTCTCTTCCTCAGAGCCTCTTCATCAACAGACGGCTCAATTTCTATTTCCTTGACAAGATCAGCATGTTCTTCAATTTCTTCGATATGAACTGCCTGCTGTCTCGTCTCCTTTCCACTCTCCCCCTTAGGTGAGTTATCCTGAACACCACCTTGCTCCTCAAATCCACCAGCATCATAAGAACCTCCAAAACAGAACCGGAGGCTCCCGCTCCACTAGCACCACCTGCACCAGCATCGGGGGGAGGTTGTTGCGACTCGAAACACTCCGGGGGCACAAAGCTCCTGAACGCGAACATCATTCTACTGATCTCCACAGCCATTGTATGCATTGTAGACTCCATTTCCCCCATCCTTTCATTCAGAGTGCTTCCCAAGACACCACCAGCATGGCCCAAGTCATTGACCTTGTTTGTCAAAGCATCAAAAGATGTAGCTTGACTTGCCATTCGTGCTGCGTAGTCATCAAGAGCCCTTTGATTGTTTCCAATGTTAATCCCGAACTGCCCCATCGTCTGCCCGAACTGCCTCATCTGATTTTCCATAGAAGTCATACGTGTATCAAGATTTTCAATATTAAGGGATGGTGTTTGGTTTAGGTGACCTCGCTCTAATACTCGTTCTGTTAGTATTTGGCACTCGGTTTCGGGCCTTAAAAATGAAGGTCCCTCTCTCCCTAACCTCTCACACACACTCCCTGTCTCACGCTCGTGTATGTCTTCAATGATTGATCCAAAGTATGAAGCAGTACCTGCAGAAATTGGATAAGCAATATAATTGGCAGTTATGGGATCTATTTCTGTTCTGTCCTGAGTTAGAATCTCAGGCTGAGAGGCTGCAAAGTGTTCTTGTACAACATCAGAACCGATCCTCTTTGCAGCATCAGTACGTACCGGTGAAGGTACAGCTGAAGTTATTAAAACTTCATGTCCTTTTGAAGCAACAGTATCTTCAAAAGGTACATAATCCTCACCAAAATCCCTATGTGCAGATTGTTCAAGGGGAGAATCACTCACGTGAGTTGGAGTGATTGAGTGTGACACACTAGGGTTTGACTGGACTTTTGAAGTAGCAGCATGAAAATTTTTGGCTTTCTTTCGAATAAGATGCTGCTCTTCGGGGTCACTCTCCTCATCATTTCCTACATCTACATGTGCTGGCTTTCTGGCTTCCGTTAACAGGGGTGAAAGAGAATAAGAATGTGTGTCAGACTCAGAAATATAGCTCTCACCCTGGGATAGATCCTGCAGGCTAGCAGTCTCTTGGGTCTCGGAATCAGATACATAGGAAGAGGAATGAGTAGAATGCAGGGAGAGATTACCTGATTCATTACCTTGTTCATCATCGCTTTGCTCATCAGGAATCCCTTCAAATGCCTCAGCATGAGTAGACGGATTCTGAGCATATGATGAAACTTGCGATGATTCCGCCAAATTGGTAACTCCTGCATCATATGTAAGCCACAGTTGAATGTTTCAGGAATTGACATCGGTTTACCTTGATGTTTATCCTGATTAGCAATTGCTGAAAGTGACTTAGTGCCCATCCCTAGCGGTGCAGATGTTGGGCTTCTGGCAAATCCCTGTCTAACAGCAAGAGCATCCTTCGGTATTAAATCATTAATCAACATTTGTAGGAACCGAGGAAACCAGCAGACAACATCAGTTGTTTTGAGGTCTCTGTTTGCAGGAGATCCCATTGTAGCCACTATCTCAGAGAGAACTATGCGTCCATAATTTATATCCAGTTCTCTTGCTAGGGCAACTGCAAAGGTTTGCATTGGAATTGGAATTTGATGAAAATCTTTTTCGCGTGCCCGAAAACATCTTGTGATGGCCTCGAAAAAGTAATTCCATTCCACATGAAAGAATTGTTTTTGGATGTTTCCAGTGATCCGGCTAGTCGGAGGATAACATCCTATTTCTTCAAAGAATGTGAGGCGTTGTGCCGCTGTAGGTTCTGGATCATAAGCATCTTTGATCGGGAATCCCAGAACCCTGTTGACAATTTCTTCAGTCACCTCATATTCTTGACCCGCTAAGGTAAACCTGAAACCGTAGGGGGTAGTTTTTCTCCCAAAAGTAACCGCACTAGTCCATAATTGTTGTAAAGCATCATGTACTAGTGTAGGTTTAGCAGTAAAAGCACAGCTAGCCTTGGAGTACAAATTAAGAAATCGTACCCAAAACTTAAAGCGCGGGAGTTGATCACCAATTTCCGTAGAAATATTATAAAAATTATTTTTAGCAAGTGAAAATTGGTGAGCCATTTGAATTAAATGTTTTTCTTTAAGAGATGTGATATTTTAATTTTTTTTTTTTTGAAAAACATGTAAGTAACGAATTAAAGGTTGTATCCCTTTTAATTTTCCGAGAAAACCAAAAAGCAATCTAAGAAATTAAACTACGGGATTCAAACAATAGCCAATTACTCAATTTGAATAGTCAATGAAGATGTAGATTCGTGTGTGTATACCAGTGAAATCGTGTGTGGATATAGATAGAGAATATGGAAATCGTGTTTTTAACAGTTACACAAACAATTGATGTTCGTGTGTATGTATATGCGCGTGTATATGAATGGTTACAAAACACACCAACACAAAGATTAATGATAACACAGACAATAGTAGACTAAAAATTGGCAGCAATTCGTGATATGTATGAGTTTAATCACAAAAACACGGATTAGTGGTATGTAATTGTGAGATCGCCTTGTTTTTGTGAAGCGGCTGCTGTAAAAAAGAAATTAGGTAAAGTGAATGATGCATCGAGTTAGAGATGTATATATATAGATGATTGTGAAATGACAAAAGTGTCCCTGTTAAAAAGAGTGAAAAACACCAAGTACATACAGGGAAGACTTAAGTCGAACTCTATCTCGAACATCAAGTCGAACTTCGAGATGAAGTTCGAGATAGATGTTAACTCGAACAAATAAGCACTTAACCAATTTACAGCAAAAACTACAGGGAAATCCTATCTCGAACTTTATTGGTTTGTAGTAACCTTCGAAAATTCCCCTTAAGCAAAAACTACAGGGAAATTCGAGATACGTTTCGAGTTAGGAGTTTAACTCGAAAAATTCCCCTTAAGCAACTGAGAACTCTATCTCGAACATCAAGTCGAAATTCGAGTTGAGTTTCGAGATAGAGACTAACTCGAAGTTATTCCCAATTCTTTTCAAAATATCCCCTTAATGCTCATCTCAACCTTCGAGATAAGTTTCGAGTTAGGAGTTTAACTCGAAAATTCCCTTAAGTAACTGAGAACTCTATCTCGAACATCAAGTCGAAATTCGAGTTGAGTTTCGAGATAGAGACTAACTCGAAGTTATTCTCAATTCTTTTCAAAATCCCCTTAATGGAAACCTCATCTCAACCTTCGAGATAAAGTTCGAGATAGACCTTATCTCGAATATTTTGAAGATAGAACTAGGCACACTGGTAACTCGAACTCGAACTCAAAGTCGATTTTCGAGATGAATTTCGAGATAGACTCTAACTCGAAATTCTTCCCAGACTTAAAATTTTTCAAAACTTCACTCTGACAGCTTAAGTCGAAATTCAAGTCGAATTTCTAGATGAGTTTGGAGATAGAAACTAACTCGAAATTTTGAAGATATTTAATTCTAAGGCCTCTAATTACATGAAAATCATAGGTAAATTCATCTAAAAATCATGCAAAATTTAGAATACTATGAATTTAACTCCCCCTATGATCATGCAATCTAACAAGCATAAATTCAAAGATTTGTGCTATTAAAGACACTTAAAACACAATGAATTCATGTAAAATGACATTATATGCAACCTATAACAATCATTAATTAGGCATTTTAAAGTCTAAGCACATAATGATTGAGTAGCTTGCACAAACAAACATAAATCTGGATTTTACAGATAGGAGGCTTTACTAACTTGTGTTAAGCATTCCCAATTCACCAACCAATCTATTGAATGTTACTTCATCAAGAGGTTTGGTGAATATATCTGCAATTTGTTGCATTGTGGGCACAAAATGTAGCTCCACAGTCTCCTCCTCGACATGTTCTCTTATGAAGTGATACCTGATGTCGATGTGCTTGGTTCTTGAGTGATCTACAGGATTGTTGGTTATGGCAATGGCACTTGTGTTGTCACACATAATTGGAATTTTCTTGTGCTCCATGCTATAATCCTTCAATTGGTTCCTCATCCACAGTATTTGAGCTACACAACTTCCAGCAGCAATGTACTCAGCTTCAGCAGTAGAAGAAGATACTGTATGTTGCTTTTTACTTTGCCAGGACACCAATCTTCTGCCAAGAAATTGACAAGCACCAGATGTGCTTTTCCTATCAATCCTGCAACCTGCATAGTCTGAATCCGAATAGCCAATTAGATTAAAACCTGTATCTCTTGGGTACCAAATCCCTAGATTTGGTGTGCCCTTGAGATACCTAAAAATTCTCTTGACGGCTACGAGATGTGATTCTCTAGGATCCGCTTGGAACCTTGCACATAAACAAGTTGCGAACATTATATCGGGTCTACTTGCAGTTAAATAGAGGAGTGAGCCAATCATACCTCGATAGCTTGTGATGTCAACTGGTTTACCTGATTTGTCTTCATCAAGCTTCGTGGCTGTTGCCATGGGAGTCTTAGCTGCTGATGCATATTCTAGATTGTACTTCTTGAGTAAATCTCTGACGTACTTGGATTGACAGATAAAGATACCATCTTTTCTCTGACTGATCTGTAATCTAAGGAAGAAGGACAGCTCTCCCATCATGCTCATCTCATATTTTTCCTGCATTAGCTTAGCAAATTTCTCGCACAAGCGCTCATTAGATGACCCAAAAATAATATCGTCCACATAGACTTGAACAAGTATTAAGTCATTTCTTACATTTTTATAGAACAATGTTTTATCAATTACTCCCCTAGTAAAACCATTTTCAATTAAGAATAAGGATAGGGTTTCATACCATCGCCTTGGGGATTGCTTGAGGCCATAGACAGATTTGAAGAGAAGATACACAAAATATACATGTTCTGGATCAATGAAGCCAGGCGGCTGTTCCAGATACACTTCTTCTTCTAACTCTCCTTTCAGGAAGGCACTTTTCACATCCATCTGGAAAACCTTGAAGTTCTTATGTGCTGCAAATGCCAAGAACATCCTGACTGCCTCAAGTCTTGCAACTGGTGCATAGGTTTCATCATAATCAATTCCTTCTCGTTGAGAATAACCTTTTGCAACCAAACGAGCCTTGTTTCATGTTACAAGTCCGTTTTCATCCAGTTTATTTGTGAATACCCACCTAGCTCCAATTACTGATATGTTCTTTGGTCGGGGTACCAGTTTCCAAACTTTCTGCCTTTCAAACTGATTGAGTTCCTCTTGCATTGCAATCACCCAATCAGCATCACCAAGAGCTTCTTCTATTTCTTTAGGTTCAAGCTTGGATAAGAACCCAGAATATAAGGAAATATTAGCCAGGTCAGCTCTTGCAGTTCTTCTAGTAGTCACACCAGCATCTGGATCATAAATAATTAATTCAAACGGATGATCTCTATTCCATACCCGTTCTCCTGGAAATTGTCTTGATGATTCAGCTTGACTTTCTGAGTTGCGGTGCTGACTACTTTGATTATTCTCACTAACTCCCCCTGAGTTAGTGCCAGCTCCTACAGAACTACTGTCAACTCGTCTCGAGCCTTGAACAGTTGTCCTTGAGCTGCTATTTACTCCCCCTGAGTTATTGCCGGTTCGTACTGAAGAAGTCTCTTCTGATCTTGTAGAATTAGATTGTTCACTAGACTCAGGTTCTTCACGTACACTTGGAACATTTAATGGGACAATTAACTCAGGTTCATCTTCAAGTTCATCTAGGTCCAGATTCTAAAATTTTAGGGACTCAGGTTCACTAGAATCTCTAGAAATTGATGGGAGTTTGGTATCGTCGAATCTGACGTTGTAGCTTTCAGTCACTTTTCGATCATTTACTAAGAACACCCTATAAGCTGCCACCACATCTGTGGAGTAACCAACAAAGATTCCTTCACGAGCTTTTGCTGCAAACTTGCCTAGATTTTCATCATCTATAAGTACATAGCATTTTGCTCCAAAGACATGAAAGTATTTGATTGTTGGTCTTCTGTTGTTCATTAGCTCACATGGTGTCTTTTCTTTATCTTTTATGATCAAGGTTATATTTTGAGTGTAACAAGCGGTACTCACTGCTTCGGCCCAGAAGTACAGAGGAAGTTTCGAATCATACAACAAAGTTCTTGCTGCTTCAACCAAAATTCTATTCTTCCTTTCAACTACTCCATTTTGCTGTGGAGTTCTCGGGGCTGAATACTGACGACGTATTCCCTTAGATACACAGAAGTCATTCAGCACTGCGTTTTTGAATTCAGTGCGATTGTCTGATCTAATCGTCTTCACAGTAAGTGTTGAAACATTCTCAATTTTAGTGATGTGATCAATGATTAAGAAAGGTACTTCGTCTTTCGTCATTACGAACAATACCCATGTATACTTGGAGAAGTCATCCACGATTACCAATGCATATCTTTTCCTAGACAAAGATAGGACATTCACTGGGCCAAACAAATCCATATGAAGAAGTTGTAGAGGCTCAGTAATACTAGAAATTTCTTTGCTTTTATGCGATGCTCGCTTCGACTTTCCCATTTCACAAGCTTCACAGAGTCCTTTCGAAGCGAACTCCATTTGAGGTAGATCTCTCACCAATTCTCGTCGCGCGAGAGCATTCATCGTTTTGAAGTTTAAGTGAGATAGCTTTTTGTGCCATAACCAGCTTTCATCATCCGAGGCTTTGCTGTAGAAACAGGTGACCTCATTCTGATTTGCTGAATCCATGTCCGCCACAAAAAGATCTGCCTTTCGAACTCCTCTCAAAGCCAATGAGCCTTCCTTGATATGAGTGATTGATACACCTTTCTTGTTGAAGACAATTTCGTAACCTTTGTCACAGAATTGACTGATACTCAACAGATTGTGCTTCAGTCCCTCAACATAGGAAATATCTTCAATGATGACATTACCAGTCTTCAGTTTGCCATATCCCTTTGTCACACCTATGCTGTCATCTCCAAAGGTAACATAAGGGCCAGCCTTCATAACCAACTCTGTAAGCAGGGACTTGTTTCCAGTCATATGCCTCGATGCTCCACTGTCTAGCACCCATATAACTTTATTTCTATTCTGCTTAATGCCCTGCAATGACAGATTGGTTAGACATTCTTCGGAACCCAACTTTGATTGGGCCCGGCTTTTCGATTAGATCGAGAATCAACAGATTTAACAACAGGAGATGCACTTTTCTTAACATTACTAGAGCTTTCGACTTTCTCCTTTCCTTTCTCAGACATGACAGATTTGTCAGTCTTAGGAGAAGGTTTGTCACTCCTAACTTTAGGAGGACTGACAGTCTTGGCTCTCACATGCTTCTTTTTGATGTTTGAACTAGCAGCAGTATTTGAGCATGACTGGCTAGATGCAATCATTAAATTCACAAATGTTTGCATGACGTTAAAAGTGCATGGCATACAATTAGGTTGACCACACTGTGCATGATTCTGATGCAGATTATTCATTGTATGTGTGGTAGGCATGGCATGTGCAGCAGGAACATTTATGTTAGCTTTACATGCATAAGAAAGATGTTCAGTAGATTTACAGTGATAACATGCTTTCTTTATTCGTTCAGCCTTAACCTCTTTTATGCCTTTTTCTTTCTTTCCTGGTTGTTTAACAGCCTTAGCTCCTAATCCTGGTCTAGATTGATCTCTAGGGAAATTGATTTTAACTTGTTTGATAGGAGTTATAGGTTATGCTTTCTGGCGATCTTCCATCTCAATCTCATATCTAGCTATTAATTCAGTCTCTTCTTCTTCTATTCTAGGAACAAGGTGTTTGTAGATAGGTTTGACAGCTGATTTAAGAGGGCTAGGAATTTCCTTTTTAAGGTCACTGGAACTAGTGTCGATAGGTCTCTTTCCATCTTTCTTAGGAAGGTCAGAATAATCAAGTCCTATACCTACTCCAGTTATCTTCTTAAATGTGTCATTATCTACATACACTTTAATAGCAGCTAGTTTGTAAGCTTCGCATTTAATTTCTAACTCAGCTAGTTTGTCCCTAAGATATGCTTCTACTTCTTCCTTAAGGATGAGCTTGTGTTCCAGAGATTTAATAAAGTCTCTTAGGGAAGTATCTACAGTGCAAGCAGCCTCTAACTCTTCCACTTTTGCCTCAAGCATTCTGCTTTTGGCAACAAGTGTTTTCTGTTCCTTTTGAGAAGAGTCTAGGCTTTTGCACAACATATAGATCTCTTCACTAAGAGCCCCGTTCTGTTCCTTATAATCATCAATGGACATTTCTACTTTAATGGTTAGAACTGGTACCTTTGGTTCCTCTGATGTCTCAGCCATGAGGGCAAAGTTTGCTACATGAGTAACATCTTCCTCATCTGAATCATCCCAAGATCTTCCTTCTGTCACTAACAAAGCTCTTTTTCCATGTCTTTCCTTCACCAGCGATTCATACTTGCTTTTGAGGGCTTCATATGTCTCTTTTGGATAAGTCTGTTTAGGCTTTTTGCAGTCGGTAGCAAAATGTCCAGCTTCACCACAGTTATAGCATTTGAACTTCATTTTGAAATCCAAAGGAGATTTGTAGTTGGTATTCTTGCCTTTCCCTTTGTAGCCTGACGAACTACCACCACCCCTAGCAGCCCGATAGTAAGATGAAGAATTTCTCTGTGGTCGGTTGCTCTTTCTGAATCTCATGTTGCTGAACTTCCTTGCCATGTATGCCACGACACTATCGTCCATGTTCTCCAGCTCTTCTTGGGTGTAGTATTCATCATCACTGTTAGATGTGCACTCGTCATCATTATCAACTTGATGTGGTGCATGTGATGATTTAGTCTTTTCTGTAACCATTGCCTTCTTAGACTCTTCCTCATCAGCAACTAATCCTGATGCAGTTTCTTTTCCTTTTGAATCATTGTCCCATGCTTGATCTTGAAGTGTTTCCAGCTCATAGGTCTTTAATATTCCATAATATTCTTCCAGAGAAGTTGTATGCAAATCTCTGGTTTCTCTTATTGCGTAGACCCTATGTTCAATGCTCTTTGGCTGGTTCCTCAGATATCTCGTATTAGTCTCAACCATGGGGAGAGTTACACCTCTCAGATTCAAATCCAATACCAACTGACTGAATCGTAGATAGACGTTTGTTATGCCTTCTCCTTTTCGTATTCTGAAGGTGTCATACTCCATCTTGAGTATGAGTGTCTTGTTACTTCTAACCTCTGCAGATCCTTCCATGACAACTTCTATCTTGTCCCAAATCTTCTTTGCTGTAGTCAGACCTTTGACTATGTTGAACATTTCATGATCAAGAGATTCCATCAAGGTTTGTCGTACGGCAGTATCATAAGCTATTTGCTCCTTGTCAGCATCTGAAAACTCCGACGCCTTTTTAGGCTCAGACCGAGGTGCTATAACCACCCCTCCTTCCGTATGCGTAGGAATAACCACCATTGGAACAAATTTACCCTTGTCAAGGACTTCCAGATATTCAGGGTTAACAGTCTCTAAATAGAGTCTCATTCTGAAAACCCATTCTTCATAGTGATCTCGGTTGAACATTGTGATCTTGAATGCATTTTTAGGAGCCATTTCAATTCTGGTCAATAAAAGTTTCTAAGTACCCAAGACTAGGCTATGTAGAATTTTGCCTAAGTCGAAATTCCTCTAAGTAGAAATTTTTGCTCAAGTCGAACTTCACCAAGTAGAAGTTATCCAATTCGAAATTCTATGTAGAAAATCTCAAGTAGAAATTCTATGTAGAACTTTTGTCCTTAGAATAATTTTGCTGCAGATCACTTTAATATTGAATAAACAATATTATCTCTTTAACACCTTTTTGACTTTTGAGGCTTTACTCACCTAACCCACCTAACCCACGTGCTAGGTACTGAGTATGTTCTGATATACTTTCGGCCGTGAATAATGCAAATCAAAAATCCAAAAACACCTTTTTAGTCTTTTACTATTTATCTGTTTGAAAAGGAGATCAAAAAGTTGTTGGGTCGTCTTCTTTGATAAGAACAAATGATGAACACTCAAGAACACCAAATATCAAAGTACCCAGATTAATTCACAAAAATTAATTAAAATACACCCAAGCTAAATAATCACACCTGGAGTATTTAAATAATTTTTCGGATGAGTTTTCACTACAAACGAATTAAAGCTCACTTTTCCAGAATTTTTAAAAAAGTAGATCTAGAAAATGAAAACTCACGATTCTTCTACTAAACACAAGGATCTATGTTTTGTATGTTAAACATATAGCTCTGATACCAATTGTTAGGTCCAAATGTGTTGTAGAGGGGGGTGAATACAACTTTTCAAATATGAGAAGCAATAAATACGATGCAATAAACGAACACACAGATTCAAGGAATATATGTCTTATATATAACTTGAAGTGGTTGCTACAACATTCATTACAAAGTATAACAGAAGTTCAGAGAGAAGTGAATGATACTAAGCTCTGTGAATGCACTCTCTCTCTTTTACATGTGTTTCTCTCAACTATTGATCTATATAAAACATTACACAAGTACTTCTTTTTATACTACATGTAACACCCCTAGATCCGGGGTCAGGGATCTGGTCGTTACCGTCTCAATTCCCATCCACAGTTCAACATAAATATTAAATTACAACCTTGTGACCCAAAACAATAACATTAAAACACACCCGTTATAGTCCCAGAGATGAAATCAGAGTAACAACCAAATTTTATTAAACACATTATGAGTTCTTACAACCCAAAAGAATTTTAATATAAATACTTACTCTTTGCCATCCATTTACATGACTCATACTAGACCATATACTTGGTACTGAAAGAATAAATCTATCCTACCAATAGCTTTCTCTTCGGCTCTGGTAGTCTCATCGTCCTCGCCAGCATCGAGTGCGCCTTGTGCGAGTCATCTGGTCTAGCTGTTGTTGTGATATAATAATAAAGCAAGGGTGAGCAATAGCCCACCAACAATAATATTTAACTGAACGATAATATATAACAGTTCAAAAGTATCTTTCAAACCATATGCCATGCATTTACGGAAATGATGCCAGTATAATATGAACGATGAAGTTACAAGGTAACTCAAAATGTAAATATATGAGGGAATATCTGCTATGTCGAAAATAAGCAAGATATTATAAAGAGGAACTTGCAAGGAAAATATTGCAATTCCAGTTACGAACACTTTTCCAGCTCTGCCAACAGTAATCATGTTGCAGGAAATAAATAAGTTTGGATGATGAACCAATGACGGAGTATTCACGGCGCCCGCTGTTCCAATCTTGATGATCAGTCAAGATCGTACAGCTCAAATTAGATTTACTACCGGTAGAAGGAAGAACTGACGGCTTTACTTGTCTACCGCCTTACTAGCTCTCCCAGGCCAACGGTTGGGCCAAAGGGGATGGACCGGCGCTACTTGGCCTCTTACACGACTCCTAGTTCCAATAGAATTCATGATTCTAAATGTAACGTTCGTCCCCCTTTCCCCAAGTATAATACTTGTTGATAAGACTCTACAAAGTAGTCGTATCTAGTTGGAAAGGAAAATTCACCAATAACTTCCAAGTTATTGCTTGGTAACGAACATCAACTTGTTCCAACAATCTTACCCCTCGAAAGATGAGAAGGTAAATACAAACTTAATGAGTCCATAGCAACCAAGTTGCGAGTGAAGAGGATAAATTATGACCGGGAAGTCAACAAGATAAATAACATTGCTCAAGTAGGTTCCCCTATAATATGGAAGTTTGAGCGAGCATTTAAATCCTTTTAAGATAGATTTAAATGAAAAAGAAAGAGTTGGGAACCTTCCCTTGATAAAATAGTCGTAAAAAGACTCCGAAATAATTTACATAATATCTGAAGGTGGAAGGTAATCTCCGAATAATATAAATTATTTTAAAAAGAATTTTAAAAGGATTAAATAAATATTCCAAGAATATTTATTTACTCAATAATAATTATGGAATATTATTAACTCATAATATTGCTCGTAAGTAATCCTCGAATGAATATATGGAATTATTTAATAAATAAATCCCTCCTTAAATGAATATTCGAAATAATATTCATTAAATAATCAAACTCCAATAAATATTTAAAATAGTATTCAATAAATAAGTCGAACCTTAAATGAATATTTGAAAATAATGTTCATTTAATATTTACTCTTTTAAATGAAAATCCAAATAGCATTCATTTAATAAATAATCTTCTAAATGAATATCCAAATAATATTCATTCAGTAATCAAAACTTTAAAGGAATAATCGAAATAATATTCCTTAAGTAAATGGAACTTCCAATGAATATTTTAAAATAATATTCATTAAGTACATAAAACCTTAAATGAATATTCGAAAGTAATATTCATTTAATAAATAACATTCTAAAGAATATCAAAATAATATTCATTAAATATCAACTCTAAATGAATATTCAAAATTAACATTCATTTATTATCTCTCGACTAAGATAATACTCGAATAACATTCCTCGAAATATTTCCAAGTAATTGATACTTTATGGAATATAATAACGTTTAACAATAACCTTCCTCAGATAAATAATAATCTGTCGTTGGAATCCCTTCGGGTTTCCACGACTATCTATAACTCAAAATACCAACTCCGGTCTATATTTAGAATGAATATCATATGCCCTTCGCTAAGGGTCTTACCAAAACAATCCGGCTTATTACTGATAAATCGTATCTAGTCTATAAGCCAATATCAATTCAGGGAACAAGTATCACAAAAAAACCAGAGTCACAATATAATTGGAAAAAGGCATGCATGCGATGGCATATGTAAAATAGAAATCATATACATATATTATCACAACAACAGGTTCAAAGGTTTGAACACTTGCCTGGTAGTCGGGTGTGGGTAGAGGTAGCGTGTCCCGGTTCAGCTCGGTGATCTATAAACAATCAGAATATTCGAGATTAATCACCTAACACTTCTTTAGAAGGTTACGTATAACTTTACTTAAGTCGAAACACGCTTTCAAGTTATCTCGTTATGCACCCTTTTGTATAACTCTTTTTATTACCGATACGATCCGACTTTTGTTCGTTATTAAGACATGTCATTGTACTTACACTTGACATATACTTAAGCCGGGTAAGTCCTAAGGTCGGTCGTTTACGAACCAAGATTATACCTCGAGTTTTATCGCCCATTTTCTAAGTGTTTTACCAAAGTTATAACCAAGTATCCATTTTAGGGGTTCGTTTATATTTAACCTCGACTTGAACATTTTTATAAAATCGAAAAACGATCCAAATGACATGTGGTTTTCTTTCAAATCTTCCTCATGACCTCTAATATTTAATTACCATGATTCGTCACAAACTTTCATATTTTACCGAGGTTCAATTTTAATAACGAACTTGTAGTTACGGTTTCGAACAACTTTTACTAAGTCGGCTATAACTCCTAAACCGTAAGTCGGAATGCTTCGATTCTTTCGCCAAAGCGATCTATGACTCGAGATCTACAAGGTTAGGTCATGTATCCATTAAGGTCAGAAATTTAACCTAACTGTTATGCACGAATTACTAAGGTCTAATGAAAATCGGGCATTACGACGGCTATAAATCGAACGTTTCAAAATTGTTTTCAACACAACCAAGCCACACCGGGCATCCATACATCTTATACACATGTTATACATCTCAAAAAGTCCAGGAATATTACTCTTCACCATCATAATCATCATATGGTCAAACCAACTACAAGATCATGCTCTTGATAACACTAATGTCATAACTATGCTAAAATCCACCAAAAACATACATAATCTTAAAATAAGATCTAGGGTTCTTAAGGATTATACCTTCCTTGGAGAGTGTCCTAGCCTTACTAAGCTTGTTATAGTCCTTGTATAGCCTCAACAAAGCTTAGATCATCCAAACAAAACAAGAAATCAAAGTTAGTTTCTAAGGGTTACTATTCATCATCACTTTTGTAAAAATCATAGAAAATCGAAAAATAAGAGTTTGACTCTCAAATTTTTACCACATCTTGGCCTCTTCATAAGCTTTGTTTTGAGTCCTATATCATCTAATTTGAAGCTTCGTAGCTATGGTTTTGAACCCGTTTTTCCCACTGGACAGAAACTGGTCAGATTTGTTGCCCCAACTTTGAGCATGGATTTGACTAGGCTATACTACTTTGTTGGCCATGAAATTTTGAACGAACCTTACACATGGTGTGGAGAGGCTATGGTCAAAATTTGGTGATTTTAGAAGCTCTAGATTTTGAGATATGAATTTTTCTTTCATGGCTATTCTTGCTGGGCAGTTTTGAAGAAATGGAGAGAATGGAGTTTGCTTGGCTTGTCTTTGATCTCATCTAGTATAAATGAATTATTGTTGATAATATCTTGCATAAAGCCACTTTAATAAAGTGCTTTGGTCATGGATGAGCTAATCAAGTGGACAAGTGTTGCATTCTTGTGGCAAGGTGTGTGTTGTAAGCTAAGTGCTTGGTTGGTTTTCTAATGATGCTAGTTAACTTGTAACTAGCTTGGTTACTTGATGTTATCCACTAGCACATGCATGTATCTTGATTCCTTGCTTGTTTCCTTGTCCGTTTATTACTCAATTCATTGATCGTTCGGAGGAATAACTCATTCGTTTCTAGTTAGGGTTTTACTGACAACCTTCTTAACATTTATAATACCATTCTCCATCTTTCTTGGTAACTCTCGAATTTAAATTCCTTAAATCCTCTCATTAAATCCTTAAGTCTATCCGTGTCCAGGGAATTCTCGGAGAAAATAAAAATGCTGTTTTTCAGAATCCGACAGCTTTTACATACACTTATTTTCCCCTCGAATCACTAATACGAATTCAAAAATCCATTCCGGGTACCTCTATATAGTGTCGTCTCATAATATTCTCATTCCCACCAAAAACACTATTCATCCATTTTTCTTTACTTACTCTCTCGGTTTATACAAATGTCCCGGTTCTCTTTCGAACATTCCTTAACCCTTTTACGGAACCACCGGACTAATAACAGATATCGATTTGGATGACATAAGAATAATCTTCTTCATTGGAATTGCCACCTCTTAATTTCCTAGGAGATAGATAATTCTTATATAAGTTGTCAACCAATACCATTCTTCATGGCATATCATAATTGAATCCGAATCCATTCAATATCCATATATTAACCCATTGATACATTCATACTCCAATACATAATAAAAAGTTTTAATTAGTACCAAAAATCTGGGTTCTTACAAATTATATCCAAAATTTGGGGTTCTTACACTACATGTAATCTATGTCCTATAGTCTTCAAAGACTAAGATATATGTGGCCCAATGATGTCCACATAAATCTTGCCTTATCTTGAAAGCTTGGAAATCTGCCAATCAGAAGATGCCATGTGTCATGTTGAAGCTGCACTCTAAGTAGAACTTCTACTTGAGAATTTCTACTTAGCCATCTCGAATTTCTAAGTAGAACTTCTACTTAGAAATATTCTACTTGGTCATCTAGAATATTTAGTACTTAGAAAATATTCTGGTCTTCAACTTGAAACTTCAATGCACATCTTGAACTTGTGATATCTTCATGTCTTCTTTATTCTTCACCAAGCTCTTGAACATGGATCTTTATTACTGACATAAACTTGCTATCAATGTCCTGACACTTGATGCACTGGTCTGGTTCATAAGTGACTAGTCTTGATAGTGTTTTTGCTTCTTGAATAAATTACCATATTCACTTAGTAACGTGGCTTTCCAATGTTCGCTTTCCTTCTTGTTCACTTGAAATCAATTTGTCTTGTTGATACTGATAGTTATGATCTTGATTCTCTATTTCTCAAATCACTGAGGCATGAACAACTTTGACTTGAACTTCTCTCAATGATTTCTTCTTGGCTTGATCATAGTTAACATGTTCAATTGTATCAATTACCTTGTCTTCATTTAGTGTTGATTTCTTGTGGCTTCTTGTTCTTGATTGTCTTCTGGTTAAGTATCTTTTCCTTTAATTGAGTTACATTAGTTATAGTGTTACAAGTTTACACACTCTGCCTTTCACCCCCCTCCGGTGTTGTTTTGCAGATACCCAACCACCAGCTTCACCTCTTTCCAGGCGTGGGAACGGCGGGGGAGGCACTAGATCGGGTCCTGGAGTTATCGTTGGCGCTAGAAGGAGGGCGTGCTCTATCCTTTGGTCTCGGTGCCACACGACTCATCTACATCAGCAAGCTCTCAAAAGAGGGTCTGAAACAAAGTTGTAAGATCTGAAATAACCATAAAACCTTTACCAAAGATGTCACCTTTACACATTTCTTTTCTATGTGTACACATATTCAGCGTTATTTAGCCTCTCTAGCTCAGATCTTGATAAAGTTACAATTTTTATCCACTAGACATAGCTGATATCTAGATATGTGCTCGTAGTTACCTGCTTATCTGTTTGTATCTACCAACCCGTGTTCTTATCTGAATATTAACTGCATACATAAGCTTCTTTGCTCGAAATTCAACCTAGTTCTGTTATAATCGATACTTTGTGAAATACCCTGTCTAGAAACTTGAAATCATGCCGAGAGGAAGCAAATCTACTCAAGGAACCAATACCCGGGCCTAAGACCCTAATCTCGTCCCGGACATGCCTTTGGTGCCGGCCGAAACAACTCCAGCTCTAGAAAGGGTAGGGATTGGCCCCGGGAATGCCCGAATTGACATTGAAGTCAACCAATACAAATACACTGATGTACCTCTGGCTGCGGTGCACATGAAAAATCTTACCCGGGACGAGTTGACGGACGCTATCTGGGCATATCGAGCAAACCGGATAGAACCACCTCCCGAACCGGAACAAGCCAAAAACTTACAAGGTTCTGAACACTCCCACCGGTCCAGAAGGTCAGTCTTCGACCGGATTGGCAACCAAGGCAAAGAAAAACAAACCGCCAACAAAGCTCAAAGCAAAAATCATGAAGTTGAGAAACTCAAAAGGCTAGCTGAACTCAAAGAAAAGATCAGACAAGTGGAGGAAGCGAAACTTGAGCTCAAAATTCAAAAAAGAATCCAGGAAGAAGATGACCGAGTCTTGAGGAGGTCCGGCTCCAAGAGAGTTCTAAGAGAAATCAGTCCTGAACTTATCTTAGATGAAGAAGAACCTGAAGACAATCTCATGTAAATGATTCACGAGTTACAGAAAAAAGTAGGCCATGACTCCGGACTTGAAATTGAAGGCACTCTGACACCCTTCAGCCGTTCCTTGGAAGCTATTCCAAGACAAAAGAACCTGAAACACTACAATTTTGATTCATTTGACGGGTTGGGAGACCCTGAAGAACACATTAATTACTTCGAGCAGATTGCTCTCATCTACTACTACAATGACATTACCAAATGCAGATTCTTTGCATCAACCCTGAAGGGAGGGGCCCAAAGATGGTTCAGCCGAATCCCCTCTCCGAGCATTCACTCCTGGAAGTAGTTTCGTGAATCTTTTCTGAAAAGATTCAGAGCAAGCCAGACACTTGAGTTACACATGTGTCATCTGGAAACCATTCAACAATATGATAACGAATCCCTTTCGGATTTTATGAGGCGTTTTCAGGAGGCAATCATTAAAATCTCGCGCTTGGATGAGCGTGAAGTTCTCAGTATCTTTCGGAGAAACCTGGACCGGGACCAAAATGAAAGATATGTTTATGAACTGACCAATAAAGAACCTGAGAGCTTAGCCGCAACATACTCTATGGCTGCTCGATTCATCAAAGAAAGTGATGTGCTCCAGGCGATGAGGATGACTCGTCAAGGAAATGGCTTGTCCCGAACTACTCAAGATGACCGCCCTCGAGGAGGGTACCAGCCCGATAAAAGGTTCAAACCTAACAGACAGACCAACTATATTCAAAGTTCTCAACTCTCAGCCTCGGAAAGGGCATCTGAACCTGTAACAATAACTGCCAAATCGGACTCAAGACCTCCGAAGCCACCCAAAGCCGATCAAAAGCCTGAACCTCAGTGGACTCCGCTCAGCCGAACCCGTTCTGATATCCTGAAAGAAGTCCGGGACAAGCCATACTTCTACCCACCTAAACCAATGATCACCGCCCCGGAAAATCGGCCTACACACAAATAATGTGACTATCACGGCACTCACGGTCATACCATTGAAAATTACTTATCTCTCAAATACTTCATCGAGGATCAAATCAAAAAAGGAAACATGGGGCAATAAATATCTCGGAAAACCATGGAAAAAGGGGAAGGATTTGGAGTAGGAAAGAAGCATGTTGTCAACGTAGTGATGGGGGGGGTCCAACTCTCCTCCCCCCAGTCCGGACTCAGGTGATGAAGTAATGATGATCCAATCCTTTCCCGAACAAGTGATAACTTTCAGCAATGCCAACTTTGAAGGAGTTGATCCAAATCATAATGAAGCCTTGGTGGTTAGCTTAGATGTCGTAGAAAATGAAGTCAAAAGAATTCTGGTCGATAACGGATCCTCAGTCAACATCATCTTCAAACATACATTCGACAGAATGTAACTGGGCAATGTAAGAATGAACGAATGCAGAGAAGACCCACTCTTCGGGTTCGGGAACAACTTAGTCCAGATTCAAGGAACTTTATATTTACCTGTCCAATTCGGCACCTACCCAAAGCAAGTCACTCACATAGTGAAATTTTATGTTATCAACACCCCGTCCTCGTACAACATGATACTCGGCCATCCAGCACTAACCATGCTTCAGGCAATAACCTTTACACCGCATTTGAAGTTTAAATTCCCCACTCCATCCAGAATTGGGGAAGTCAAAGGAGATTCGGAGACTGCAGGTCGATGTTATGGCCAAGCTTTGATCATGGCTGAAACCGATCCGGAAAATAAAAGAAAAACATCCTTGTACCAAAAGAACTTGAGCCGAAAGAAGCATAGAGCCTACTTCAAGAAGGAACCCGGACACGAAGTTCAAAACATTGAAAGTATCGAAGCCCAGACTAAGGAAGAACTGATTGCCAAAGCCCGAAACTATCTGGAGTCCAATACCCAGGCCCGGGTTCAACAATTCATCTCAAAGAAAGATCTCGGTAAGGTGGAACCTACGGTTGAAATTGAAATGATCGAACTAGAAGAAGGTAACCCGGGTGAAAAGATAAAGATAAGATCCAGACTGGATCCAACATTCAGGAAGAACCTTATACAGCTGCTCAGAAATTATGCGGACATTTTTGCTTGGAGCTCGGAGGACATGCCCGGACTCAAAGAATCTATAGCCATGCACAGCCTTGATGTCAATCCAGGCAAAAAACCAGTAAAGCAGAAAAGAAGGAACTTCGCTCCGGACAGACAAAAGGCCATCGATGAAGAGGTTGAAAAGCTTCTCAAAGCAGGAATAATTTGTGAGATAAAATATCCAGACTGGCTAGCCAATGTCGTCATAGTCAAGAAATCTAATGGGAAGTGGAGAATGTGTGGAGACTACACTGACCTCATTGCGGCATGGCCCAAAGATCCATATCCTCTTCCAAGTATTGATCAACTCATTGATGCCACTGCTGGTCATGTGATGTTCAGCTTCATGGACGCATTCTCTGGTTACAACCAAATCAAAATGAATCCGGCAGATATCGCCAAAACCGCCTTCATAACTCATAGAGCTGTCTATGCATACAAATACATGCCCTTCGGATTGATGAATGCTGGATCAACCTACCAAAGAGCAATGGTTGAAGTGTTTAAAGATCAGCTGGGCCGAAACCTGGAGTCTTATGTGGATGATATGATAGCTAAGTCAAAAATAGTAGAGGAGCATATCCCAGATTTGCAAGAATGCTTCGAGAATCTAAGGAAGCAGGAGATGAAGTTAAACCCGAAGAAGTGCACTTTCGGGGTGGGAGCGGGGAAATTCCTGGGATTCATGATTATTCAGAGAGGGATTGAAGCCAATCCGGAGAAGATTAAAGCAATAATGGAAATGGAACCACCCCGGACTCAGAAGGAGATACAAAAACTAGTTGGCTCACTAGCTGCTTTGAGGAGATTTATCCCCAAGTTGGCCGAACGATGCTTAGCCTTCTTCGAGCTGCTTAAGGGGGCGAAAAATAAAAAGGAGATAAACTGGAGTCCAGATTGCCAGAAGTCTTTCGACTCTATAAAGGAATTCCTGTCGTCTCCACCGATCCTATCAAAACCTGAGCCCGGGGAAGCGCTGTCTCTTTACCTGGCCGCAGTTCCACTAGCTGTGGGGGCAGCCTTGATCCGGGAGCATGACAGCCAGCAATAACAGGTCCTCTATGTCAGTCAGGTGTTAAAGGATGCGGAAACCAGATACCCTAACTTGGAAAAATTTGCTTTTGCTTTGGTGACAGCCAGTTCCAACTCACGTTTGTACCACGGACAGCAATCAAGGCTCAAGTTCTGGCCGATTTCATTGTGGAATTCTCTTTTCCCGAACCTCGATCTGATCCTATGATTGTAGATCCGGGGCAAGAATGTAGCTCTGATCCGGAAGCATGGTCTTTATATGTTGATGGATCTACAACACGTGAAAGGTCCGGAGCAAGTTTAGTCCTAAAAAGTCCCCACGGTTTTCAGATACAGCAAGCCATCACCTTCAAGTTCTTAGCTACCTACAACCAAGCGGAATACGAGGCATTTTTGGCCGGACTCCGGTTGGCCAGATCCTTGAAAGTCTAGAGCCTGAATGTTTACAGTGATTCTCAGATTGTAGTGAAGCAAACGAAAGGAGAATATATTGCAAAGGATCCAAGGCTAGCTCAATACCAAATTTTGGTTAAAAGCTACTTGACTACAATCCCAAAATTTGAAATGATGCAGATTAATAGAGAAGAAAATGCGGAAGCCGACTCATTGTCCAGGCTAGTCCAGAATGATGCTGAATTGGACAGCTCGGTCTACTTTGAAGAAATAGAGAAGCCCACCATTGAAAATTGTGAATTGATGGAGATAGATAATCAACCCAACTGGATGACCCCTCTGATTTCATACTTGGAAAAAGGGGAGTTGCCCGAAGATAAGAACAAAGCTCAAAGACTCAAGGCCAAAGTTGCTAAATTTTTCATTGTGGAAGGACAACTCTACCGTAGGACATTCTCTAGTCCGGTCTTGAAATGTGTGGGGCCTACTGAAGCGGAGTACTGCTTGCAAGAAGTTCATGAAGGGATTTGCGTAGACCACTTATCTGCAAAGGCTTTGGCTTGCAAAATAATAAGGCAAGGCTATTATTGGCCAACAATTCACAATGATGCGGTGGAGTTTGTCAGAAAATGCAAGAATTGTCAATTATTCAGCAATGTGCAAAGACAGAGTCCGGTTCTACCCTCTTCAGTTCTGTCTCCTATACCTTTTGTGGTCTGGGGAATTGACATCGTGGGTCCTTTTCCACGTGTTAAAGGTGATTTGAGGTACTTGTTGGTGGCAATTGATTATATGACCAAGTGGTCAGAAGCTAAGGCCATGAGAACCATAAATCAGCAAGATTGTATCCGATTCATGGATAACATATTGATGAGATTTGGGCTTCCCCAGATCTTGGTTTCGGATAATGGACCTAAATTCGTTGGTTCAGACTTTGAGAATTACTTGAAATAGAGGGGCATTAAACATAAGAAATCCTTGGTAGCATACCCCCATGGAAATGGCCAGGTAGAGGTAATAAACCGAATTTTGATAAGGGGAATAGAAAAGAGGCTTCAGAAAATCAAAAAACAATGGCCCGAAGAGCTGCCAAATGTGCTCTGGGCTTATAGGACTAGCCCACGAACAAGTACTGGAGAGACACCTTTCAAACTAGCTTATGGGACCGAAGCAATGCTCCCAATTGAAGTGGGCTTACCTTCTCACAGGGCTATTAACTTTAAAGAGATTGCGAATGAAGAAGGACTCCGAATTAATATGGATTTGGTGGACGAAATCCGGGATGAAGCTGTGGCAAGAATGGAAAAGTATAAGGCGAAAACAAGAGAATATTTTGGAAAGAAGGCTAGGGTCAAGAACTTTCAAGTTGGAGACCTAGTCCTTCGAGACACTGAAGCTTCAGACCCGACAAACACCAGAAAACTAATGCCTAAATGGGAAGGACCCTACAGGGTCAAAGAGATTCTTCATCCCGGAACCTATAAGCTCAGCAACATGAATGATTCGGAGGTTCCCAACACCTGGCACGGCCTCCGACTCCAGAAGTTATATCAGTAAAGAAAAGGCCTAGGCCTGAAGAACAAATCAAGATCATTCGTCTCTGTAATGAAGTGAGAATAAGTCATTCGTAATTTGAATATCATGATTAAGGAAATCGGGCCTAGCCTTGTACTTTTTATCTCTTGTTGTAAAATTATTGTATCACTAACACACGCAAGTCCCTGGCCCGGAGCCATAGGCAGAGTTGGAACCAGGGCAAGAGCAATATGCAACAACTACTCTAGTCCGGATCATTTTCTACGAAAAATATCTAGACTGGGGGCAAATACGATCAATTTTTTTTTCTAAGTAACCCAAAGTTTTAAAGCTTTGGACTTAGCTAAAAGCTACCACTCTAGTCCGGATCATTTTCTACGAAAAACATCCGGACTGGGGGCAAATACGACAAAAAATGTAAGAACCCAGATTTTGGATAGAATTAAAACTTTTTTTATGTATGGATGTAATAGTGGTTACGGCTACGATGTAACGAATGTTCTAATGAATGAATGGAATGGATTTGGATTCAAATATTTATATGTCATGAAGAATGCTATTGGTTGACAATCTGGATAAGAATTATCTATCTCCTAGGAAATTAAGATTTGATAATTTCGAAGGGAAATGTTATTCTTATGTCATCCAAATCGATATCTGTTTTCAGTCCAGTGGTTCCGTAAAGGGTTTAAGGAACGATCGAAAGAGAACCGGGATATCTATATAACCCTAAAAGAATAAGTGGTGTATAGTGATTTTGGTGGAGACGACGCTATATAGAAATGCCCGGAAAGAAATTTTGAGTTCGTATTAGTGATCCAGGGGGGAAAAGAGTGTATGTAAATGTTGTCGGATTATGAAAAATAGCACTTTTATTTTCCCCGAGATTTACCTGGACACTGAAAGACTTAAAGAATTATTGGAACGATTTATGGAAATTGGATTCAAGAACTAATAAAAAGAATTGAGAATGGAAGTATAAGGTTAAGACGGTTTCCGGGAAAACCCTAATTAGAAAACTTCGAGATATTCCTTTGAACGATCAATGAATTGAGCAATAACTGGACAAAGAATCAAGCAGGAAGGCAAGATGCATGCATGTGCAAGTAAGGAATATCTAGTAACCAAACTAGTTAGCAAGTAACTAGCATGTTTAGAGCTTAAACTAGTACTTAGCATTCTTTTCTCATCCAACCATCAAAAGATCAACACATGTCCATCCATTTTCATCATCCCTTACATCATCACTTTAATAAAGCAACTTGAATGAGATATTAGCAATAATACAACTCACTTTATTCATTCTAATCAAACACGCCAAGCTAAACACCCCCCTTGTAAAGAGCTCTCGGCCAAGGCTCCAAATCAAGCAACAAAATCCCACTTCCCACCATCAATTGATCTTGAAACTTTTATGGTAAGTCCTATATTTCATGAAAATTATCTCCTAAAAATTTCAAGTCCAAACTCCTTTGTTTCCATCTTCAAATAAATCATTTACAAGGAGGGTGAATAGTGTTCTTCAAGAACTAATCTCGTTTTCTTTGATTCTTATGGTTGATCTAGCTACTCTAAGGCCACACAAGGATAGATCAAGGCTTAGTAAGGCTCTAGAACACTCCAAGGAAGGTAATCATCACTTGGAACCCTAGGTCTTACTTTGAGATTTTGCATGCTCTTGATAGATTTAGAATAAGTGATGTTATTAGTATGATTGTATGCATGATTATGGATTTTGTTAGTGGATCTAAACATGGTTATGATATGATGTTATATTAGATGATTTTGGACAGTTGAGGATGAGAAATATGTGTATAAATCGTACGGATGCCCGGTGTGGCTTGTGATTGATGTTGTGATTTTTAGAACGTTCGAATTATAGCCGTCGTAATGCCGAAATTTCGTTAACATTAAGAAAACGTGTTTGACAGTAGCTCCAAGTGTCTCAACTGGTTAAGAATGTAACATGCCCTTGTATATCTCGAGTCGTAGATCATTTTAGAAGAAGAATCGAATCAAATGGATTTACGGTTTAGGAATTATGACCGATTTACTAAAAGTCGTTCGAAACCATAAGTGCGAGTTCGTTACTAAAATTGAACCCTTGTAAAATATGTAAGTCAGTGGCGAATCATGGTAATTAAATACTAGAGATGAAAAGGAAGGTGTGAGAGAAAATTACATGTCAAACGGATCATTTTCCGATTTTATAAAAATGTTCGAATCAAGGTTAAACGCGAACGAACCCTTACAAGTACATTTGGTTATAACTTTGGTAAAACACTTAAAAAACGGGCGATAAAACTCGAAGTATAATCTTGGTTCGTAAATGACCGACCTTGGAACTTACCCGGCCTAAGTATATGTCAAGTTTAAGTATAATGACATGTCCTAATAACGAACAAAAGTTGGATCGTATCGGTAATAAAAAGAGTTATTCAAAAAGGGTGCATAACGAGATAACTCGAAAGCGTGTTTCGACTTAAGTAAAGTTTTTACGTAACCTTCTAAAGAAGTGTTAGGTGATTAATCTCGAATATTCTGATTGTTTATAGATCACCGAGCTGACCCGGGACACGGTACCTCTACCCACACCCGATTACCAGGCAAGTTTCAAATCCTTTTAAAGGCTGTTGTTGTGATAATATATATATGACTGTTGTTATACATATGCCATTGTATACATGTCTGTTTTCAATTGATATTGTTATACTTGTTCCTGATTTATTGTTGGATTATAGACTATACGTGATATATTAGTATAAGCCGGATATTACTAAGACCCTTAGAGAAGGGCATATGAATCTTATTCGTTGAATATAGACCAGAAGTAAGTACTTCCGGATATATCGTAATTACTATCGAGGGAAAATATTTAAGTAAATATTTTCCATTATTTGGTTGACGAACATTATTTTGAATATTCATTTGAGGTTATTTACTTAATGAATATTATTTCGAATATTCATTCGACCTTTATCCATGTGATGAATATTATCTTTAATATTCATCTAGAGTTGATTTATATATCGAATATTATTTCGAACCTTCATTTGAATTATTTATTTTTAATTTAAAATATTCAATCAATCATTATTTATCTAATAAATACCACCTCAAACATTCTTTTGGACTTCTGTTTATTCAATAAATATTATCTCTAAATATCCCTTTGATAATTATTTCTTCCACGAGCATTATTATTCTTTGAATATTCATTACTCGTTCAATGAATATTATTATGAATATTTATTCAAGGACCATTCCGAGCCATATTCTTTCAATAATTATGACTTAATAAATATTCTTTCAGTATTCATTAAATTCTTGCTAACTAAGCTTTAAAATACATTACTTCGTTCAAATATTGTCTTTGATCATCAAATATTATGTAAACTATTCTGAGCCTTATTATTATTATTATTTTATCAAGGGAGGTTCTCAAAATTTCATTCTTCATTCGAATCTATATTTCAAATAACAAGGGAACCTTGCTTGAGAAATGTTATTTGTCTTGTTGACTTCCCTGTCATAAAACCTTCTAAACCGATTCTTTTCGCTCGCAACTTGGTTGCTATGTATCTATTTAATCTTGTGTACCCACTCATCATTCGAGGGGTAAGAGTGTTGGAACAAGTTGGTATCCATTAACAAGCAGTAGCTTGGGAAATATCAGTGAATTTTCCTTTCCAACTAGGTACGACTACTTCGTGGAGTCTTATCAACAAGTATTATACTTGGGGAAAGGTGGACGAGCTTTACATTTTAGAATCATGGAATTATTCGAACTAGGAGTATTTGTGTAAGAGGCTGTGGGACAGTCCATCATTAAAATTGGTGTAAGAGGCTGTGGGACAGTCCATCCTTGAAATATGGTTAGAGTGGCGCCGGGCCCAACCATGCCCAACCGTTGGCTAGGGAGATCCGGCGTATGGTGGTGTGTCCATATGTTCTTCTTTCTACCGGTAGTAAAACAAATCTTGAGATGCACAACCTACGACTGATCATCGTAAGGCGGTGTCATCTGGCGCGACATACTCCAGTATTGGTTCACTATCCAGAATCTATTTATTTTCTGCAACATTATCAGCATTGGCAGGACTGAAAATTGTTCAAAACTTGAATTACATATTTTTCCTGCAATTTCCTTTTTAAGAAAAAGTAATGATTTCTGGCGCTTATCTTTGCATAGCAGATATTCTTACGAAAGATATAATTCGAGTTACCTTGTAACTTCATCCTTTATATTATACTAGCTTTATGATCATTGATGCATGATGTATGGGTTCAAAGATTCTTTTTCTGAAATTGTTATATTTATCTTTGCTGTTCTGTTATATATATTATTGTTGGTGGGCTATTGCTCACCATTGCTTTATTATTTATATCACAACAACAGCTAGGTCAGATGGCCCGCACCAGGCGCACCCGGCGCAAGCAGGTGACCGCACCCGTAGGACTACCCGCTGATATGCTAGCTGCCATTCCTGAGGTAGACTAGACTGGTAGCTTTTGTTTTCAGTCTTAATTATATGTATGACTAATGTAATCAACGACATGATCTTTAAACTTATGTTGTTACTCCTTTTGGATTGCAATAACTTTTATTCGTGAATCCTTTAATGTGAGACTTATTTCAATTTCATCTCTGGGACTATAACTGTTATGTGTGTGAGTGGATACTATTGCGGGGTCAAATCATGTCACTTATTTATTTTGGACTCAAGTCAAGTGTTATGTATGGAATACGAGACCGTAACGACCTGATCCCCGACCCCGGATCTGGGGGTGTTACAAAATTTTTTTTAAGTAACCCAAAGTTTTCAAGCTTTGGACTTAGCTAAAAGTTACCACTCTAGTCCAGATCATTTTCTACGAAAAATATCCGGAATATTTTCTACGAAAAATATCCGGATCATTTTCTATGAAAAACATCCGGACTGGGGGCAAATACGACAAAAAATTTCTAAGTAACCCAAAGTTTTCAAGCTTTGAACTTAGCCAAACGAGTGATGTCATGGACCTATAGTGGGGCTAGGGAGTCATAAGACGAAGTCGTTAAGTTAATTTCGTACCCCCTTAAAACCCCGTAATTAGAGAGAAATTGTTAAGGTACTAACGAATGATTATTGTTTATGTATAGATCGTTCGAATTCGCACGCTCGACCACCCCAACCAAACCAAGGCAAGTTTACTTTTCAAAACTTATCCATATACAAGGATTTTCACTGTTGTGTTTGTAGTTTTCCAATTATATCAAATGCTATGTTTATCGAAGTATTGATGCAATTGAGATTGAACAAGTACATGTATGCTTTTACCCCTTGAACTTAGATTGAAATGTTTTCTTCGGACAACGACTCTAGCAATAGAGGTCGTAGCGGTCCGTATATACTATTGACCGGGGAGCGGTATATTATTATATCGTATCTATATTGCGAAAACCCGAAGGGTCATTCGGGTGGTATCGTATCTTCAAATAACTATTAATATATCTTCGTAAATACTCGAAACCCTATGTTGGATTAAGAGTTTATTTTATCGAATAAATATTTTATTAATTATTAATAAAATAATATTACTTATTAATATTACTTATTAATCATTGTTCATTACTTAAAGACAAAGTTAATCCAAGATACTTTTTAATACTTTCAAACTCGAACTCATTTGAACTCAAAACACTTTCGAAAACCCCCGGTCAGATTCTGTTTCTTGTATGATTTCAAGAATCATCGGTCGACTGATGTCGAACCTCAATTACTCTATTTTCAATCAAAATCAAGTTTTAAAAGAAAAGAAAAAGGGACTCTGGCAGGTGTGGGAACCGTTGACGAACGATTCTCGGGATGTGTAAGCGGCCGTGAGCCAGGCGGTCCATCACTTATTATTCCGGCCCAGGTGTTACCGAAGGATGATTACGGATGTAGTTTTCATCGAGGGTGATTACGGATGTAGTTTTCACCCGAGGGATAGTTACGGATGTAGTTTCTATCCTTCTACCGGTAGAGAAGACCCGCGGATTATTGGACTTGGATGTGGCGACTGATCATCGTGAATCCTTGTCAGGTTTTTATGTTTTCTTTAAGTCCCATTCCTCCATTTTGGAAAAATGCTTTGACACTGCTTCTTAGGCTTTTGTGCCAAGTTGCTGATAGTGTTCTATTTTGATGAGAAAGATGTTGATTCAATGCAGTATCTAGAACTGCAAGTTTATTTTGAAAACAAGGGCACATATTGTTGCACCTTCGAGATTTATCAACTATGACAAGTGATTTCATAACTGATTGATACAAACAAATATATCAACTGCCAATCATATGAGATGTATATTGCTTATCTTATATATATATTTCTTGCTGAGCTATAGTTGCTCACTCTTGCTTGTTTTCAAACTTTACAAACATAATAGCTATGCGAAATGGCAAGACCCAGGCAGACTGCTCGAAAGCAGGTGACTAGGCCCGAGCCTCCACTTGAGATTCCACCGGTAGGCCCCATTAGCCGGATTGGTTGGCAGCTTTTGTTAGTACGTTTTATTTATCAGCATGACCTGTGCAAGGCAGTGTATCGTAACAAACTTTCAAGCCGCCAGCTTCGCTTCATATCGGAGTGTTGCTGGTAGCATAAATACTATTTAATTCGGTCTGTAATAACTCTGATAACTTTATTACTGTTTAATCAATGTGTGACGTTTCTGAGGCTCTAACCTGTGTGTGTGAGTGTGGTGTGAGTTTATTGTGGGGTCGATGGCTGTGTTATATATATTGTGTGCAAGAACAGGTATGTTACTAATGGAAAATGGACCGTGAGCGCCTAGATCTCCGACCCCGGATCTGGGGGCGTCACAGAAATGGTATCAGAGCGAGGTTACAGTTCTCAGAAATGATAGTAATTTAAGAAAGCAACCCTAATAATAATAACAATAACGATAACCTTAATAACAACTTCAATAATACTTAGAACTCTCATCGAGTTGGTAGTCGGGTTATCGGATATAGCCCTGACTTTAAGGCCCGTGAGGGAACTACTCCTAAACCCTTCTTTTATGGTTAGTGACCCACTTTATTTCCCTTGTGTAGATGGATGAGATACCAGACCCTGAGGCTTTCGAGAGGGAGCATGATGAGGCCCTGATGCGAGAGACCGAGGACCCTGAGGAGGATATGGGTGCTGACTCCGAGCTTGGCCCCTGGATTACAGTGATAGATAGTACTGATGATGAGGATCCCGTTGAGGAGCCCTTTGAGCCCGAGCCAGAGCCTGTTACCCCATCTCCTGTAGCTACTGATGAGGAGAGTGTGAGATCCGGCGAGGGTCGTGTTGTGTCACCCCCACCTTCTCCACAGACATCTAGCCCTGTTTCATCGGACGGTGACTCTGAGGATGACACTTCTGGCGAGGAGGAGCTTGACCCTACCCCTGCCCCTGCTCCTGTTCCTGTTGCTGCTGCTGCACCTACGCCTGTTCCTGTCATACCACCTCCACCGGCGGACCTACCCCCAGTGTCTGGTACTGAGCATGCTTACGTGGTACAGTTCCTGACCCGAGACTTACTATCTGCAGAGGCCCGACTTAACGAGGCGAGGCGGGCACTAGTGGAGGAGCGCGAGGCGCGCTTGAGGATCCAGGCTGAGATGAGGACCACTGTTGCTAGGAGGACTAGGGCTCGACTCCACAGGATCGAGATGAGGAGTCGCGATAGGATTCTTGGTTTAGGGATCCGCGGGGGCGGAGTGATCCAGGCTAGGGATGCTAGACGTGTTGTGCGTCGTGCATTTACCCGAGTGAGGACCTTGCTCCGTCGCGGCGCGGCCCCGTGATGTGTTACTGATAGCTCAGTCCCCTAGGTTCAGATGACATTAGTGTGTCGATTTTGCGGGATAGTTGACTTGTGCAGTGGTATCCTTTCTGACCAGTGGATGAGTAGACTGACCTACAGATATGTAGATGTGACTTCGGGTAGTATGTATGGATGTAGCCCTACTTTTGTGTAGCCTGACTATTCGGATGATGTATTTGTATTTGTTCCACTTTTGCTAGACTTTGACATCGGAACTATGTATTTGGCTCTAACATCCAAACTTGTGATAACCCTTGTACCGTACTTATTTAGTTTCAGTTTCTTTAATATTGCCTCAACTGCTTTACTTTCCGATGTCATGCTTTACTGTTTTGATATACAACTGTGATTATACAATTGCTACAAGCCACAATTACAACCATACTGTTTCACATTACGATATGCGATTTCAAATTGTTTTCTACAACTTCCAAAAAAAAAAAATGTTCCTACAATCTTTAAAAATAAAAAATTTTCAAAAAAAAAAAATGTTTTGAAATTTTGAAAAATATTTTGAGGTTTCGAAATTTTGAAAACTCCTGTAAATGTTTTCGCATCCCAAAGGGATCTTTCCCCCAAAAATGTTTGACGTTTTATCTCCAACATCGGATTATTAAAACTTTTGCAACTTCCACCCTTATGAGGAGGAACGATACGCTCCTGACCCGTGCAAACGCTGTCAGGAAATTGGCAAACCCTAACCCCTTTCTTGTTTTATTATCAGAATCATGCCACCCAGAAGAATGAACACCCGAGCCCACCCGATCAGTTCTGAGGGCCAGGGTAGCCACCATGGAGCCGGAGGCCACCAGAACCGTGAAGGGGAGAATGTCAACCTGAGTGATAATGAGGGCAACGATCATAACCTGTTTGACGACTCTGAGTATGAAGAAGAAGAAGCTGGTGATGATACCCGAGAGGTAGAACATCCTAGGGGAGGCCCTATGGAACAGTTCATGGAGTTACTTAGGCAGAACTTGGACCGTCCCCCAGTTCAGCAACCACCCCAGAATGCTAATGCTAATGCTTTCCGGAACTTCAAATCCCTGAAACCCCCAGAATTTAAAGGAACTGCCGACCCTGTCGAGGCAAGGGCCTGGCTGAAGGAAATGGAAAAATCTTTCGAGATACTAGGTGTCGCTGAAGAGCAGAAGACTGTTTTCGCCACTTACCTTCTGAAGGGTGAGGCGAACTATTGGTGGGAAGCTAAGAAGAATTTGGAAGGAAGAGGTGTGGTAACCTGGGAGAGATTTAGCGAGTTGTTCTTGGAGAAGTACTTTCCTAGGTTCATGGAGACACAAATGGAGCTGAAGTTTTTGGAGCTGAAACAAGGAAACATGACGGTGGCCGAGTATGAGGCCAAATTTACTGAGTTGTCAAGGTTTGTGCCGGAGTATGTGAACTCTGAGGCAAAGAAGGCCTGAATATTTTAATTAGGGCTAAAACAATGGATTCAGAATCGTGTGGCGGTTCTTGAGCTAACAGACTATGCCACCCTGGTACAGAAAGCGTCAATTGTTGAGGCTGGAAGTGAACAGATGCAGAAGGAGAGAGAAGGAAAGAAGAGGAAGTTGGATAGCCGAAAGGGAAACTCTGCTGGTGGGAGCTTTCCGAGCAAATTTAAGCGAGGAACGATGTCCCAACCCAGCGGGAACTTTGGAACCAAGAGAGCTGAAAGTTGGAGTGTGGGCCAGGGCGGCCGACCGCAGGGATCGTCTTACTCTACCCCATCCCGAGCCCAACCCCCAGAATGCAACAAATGTGGAAGGAAACATGCGGGCGTGTGCAACCTGCAAGATGTGAAGTGCTTCAAGTGTGGGCTGACAGGGCATTATGCTAACGCCTGTCGCGGAACTAGTAACAACCCGAGTGTCGGAGGTAATTGCTTCAAGTGTGGGAAACCAGGGCACCGAATGAGGGAATGTATGTCCTCTGGGCCAGCTTCATCGAGAGTGAGTGGAACTGCTTCTAACAAGGCCCCTACTGCAAGAACTTTTAACATGATGGTGCAGGATGCCGTGAGGAACACGGATGTGATTGCAGGTACCCTATTACTCAACTCAGTTAAAGCAAATGTTTTATTTGATTCGGGAGCTACCAAGTCTTTCATATCTCTAGATTTTGTATGTCGGTTAGGCCTTAAGACTGAACCATTGAAAGACAGATTGCAAATAGAGATAGCTAATCATGAAATTATTCCCGTTAGCCAAGTATGTCCAGGTTGTGACCTAGAAATGGAAGGACGACACTTTCGGGTAGACTTAATACCTTTTAAACTAGGGGAGTTTGACGTAATAGTAGGTATGGATTGGTTAACAACCCATGGAGCCCAGATTGATTGTGTCAAGAAGAAAGTAAGTTTGAGACTGCCAGGGGACGAGGAAGTAGTATTTAGTGGGAAACGGCAAAGCCAAAAGTTCCTGACTATGATTCAAGCTAAGAAGCTGTTACGTAAAGGATGCGAAGCCTATTTAGCCTATGTGAAGGATACCAAGAAAGAGACACCGAACCTACAGGAAATCCCTGTCGTCAATGAGTTCACGGATGTATTTCCGGACGATCTTCCCGGACTACCACCCGATAGGGACATCGAGTTTGCTATAGACTTAGTTCCGGGTACGGCCCCAATTTCGAAAGCCCCATATCGGCTAGCCCCAGTGGAAATGAAAGAACTGGCCACTCAGTTACAAGAGTTGTTGGATAAAGGGATGATAAGACCTAGTGTGTCGCCGTGGGGAGCCCCGGTGTTATTCGTGAAGAAGAAGGACGGCAGCATGAGATTATGTATAGACTACAGAGAGTTGAACAAGGTGACTATCAAGAATAAGTATCCCTTGCCCAGGATAGATGACCTGTTTGATCAATTGAAAGATGCAGTTTATTTCTCTAAGATTGATTTGCGGACCGGGTACCACCAGTTAAAGATTAAACCAGAAGATATACCAAAGACGGCCTTTCGCACCCGGTATGGACACTATGAGTTCCTAGTGATGTCATTTGGGTTAACGAATGCCCCTGCAGCTTTCATGGACTTAATGAATCGAGTCTTCAAGAAATACTTGGACAAGTGTGTTATAGTCTTCATCGATGATATCTTGATTTATTCCAAGACGAAGGAGGAACATGCAGAGCACTTGAGGATTGTATTGGGAGCATTGAGAGAAGAAAAGTTGTACGCTAAGTTCTCAAAGTGCGAATTTTGGTTGAAGGAAGTTCAGTTTTTAGGGCATGTGATTAGCGAACAAGGCATTCTAGTGGACCCAGCCAAAATAGAGGCTGTATCAAATTGGGAGAGACCAACCACTCCGACAGAGGTGAGAAGTTTCATAGGACTGGCTGGCTACTATAGGAGATTTCTCCAAGACTTTGCAAAGATAGCAGCCCCTTTGACCCGACTAACTCGCAAGACCGAGAAGTTTGTGTGGACTGAAAAATGCGAAGAGAGCTTTCAAGAGTTGAAAAAGAGGTTGGTGACCGCACCAGTACTAGCCCTACCTGATGATAAGGGAGATTTTGTGATTTATAGCGACGCATCCCATAAAGGTTTAGGGTGTGTGCTTATGCAGCACGGTAAGGTGATTGCGTATGCGTCCAGACAACTTAAGGAGTATGAGATAAGATACCCCACCCATGATTTGGAATTAGCAGCGATAGTTTTTGCTTTAAAGATCTGGAGACATTATCTGTACGGAGAAAAGTGTGAAATCTACACGGATCACAAGAGCTTAAAGTACATATTCACTCAGAAAGAGTTAAACATGAGGTAGAGGAGATGGTTAGAGCTAATTAAAGATTATGATTGTGAGATTCATTATCACCCAGGGAAGGCCAACGTGGTGGCCGATGCACTTAGCCGAAAGGAGAAGCTTAAGATGATAACGTCAGTGGACGAATTGATCAAGGACCTTGAGAAACTGGAGATTGAAGTGAGGCTACCAGGAATTGGACAAGAGAGTCTAATGGAAATAAAATTCCAACCACCGTTATTGGAAAAGATTAACTTGTGCCAGGAAAAGAAGATGGAAGAAGAAAAGAATTCGATGGAGAAAATCTTGACTGGCGAAGAAATTAAGTGTGAGAAGGACGGGAATGGAATTATGAGGTACGCATCTAGGATATGGATTCCGAACGTTCAAGAGTTAAAAGATGAGATTTTGCAAGAGGCTCATAGTTCGAGGTACTCAATTCACCCTGGAGGCACTAAGATGTATAGGGATCTGAGAGAATACTATTGGTGGCCTAATATGAAAAAGGACGTGGCAGAGTGGGTAAGTAAATGCTTGACATGTCAAAGAGTAAAGGCCGAACACCAGAGGCCCAGTGGATTGTTGCAACCCTTAGAGATACCCGAGTGGAAGTGGGAGCAGATTGCGATGGACTTTGTGGTCGGATTACCAAGGACCAAGACGAATCATGATGCCATTTGGGTAATTATCGATAGGTTGACCAAGTCAGCACATTTTCTTCCAATCAACGAGAGATATACTGTCGACAAGCTGGAAGATATTTACCTAAAGGAGATTGTGGTTAGACATGGGGTTCCTGTGAGCATTGTATCAAATAGAGACCCGAGATTCAACTCCAGGTTCTGGAGAAGTTTTCAGGATTGTGTGGGGACTAAGTTAAACATGAGTACTGCATACCATCCCCAAACAGACGGACAGAGTGAGAGAACCATCCAGACCATCGAGGACATGTTGAGGGTATGTGCCATTGATTTTAAGGGAAGTTGGGATGACCACTTGCCGTTGATCGAATTTTCCTACAACAACAGTTACCATGCGAGTATAGGCATGCCCCCATATGAAGCTTTATACGGACGAAGATGTCGGTCTCCCTTGTGTTGGGAAGAAGTTGGAGAGCGGAAGATTTTAGGGCCTGAACTGGTCCAACAGACAAGAGAAACTATCGAGCTCATAAGAGGACGGCTGGTCGCGGCCCAAGACAGACAGAAGAAGTATGCAGACCAGACCCGCAAGGACAAAGAATATGAAGTAGGAGAGTTTGTGATGTTGAAGGTATCGCCGTGGAAGGGATTGATGAGATTTGGTAAGAAGGGAAAGCTAAGCCCGAGATTTATTGGACCTTTTGAGATCTTGAAACGAGTTGGGAAGTTAGCCTATGAATTGGCTTTACCCCCGAGCTTACAGCAAGTACATAATGTGTTCCATGTGTCTATGCTACGACCGTACCATACCGACTTCCGACATGTGATAGAACATGATCAAGTGGATTTGCAACCAGACTTAACATATGTCGAGCAACCCGTAGAAATCATGGATCGAAAAGAACAGGTGCTGAGGAACAAGGTTGTCAAACTAGTGAGAGTCTTGTGGAGGAATCAGAATGTCGAATAATCAACATGGGAACTAGAGAGCGCAATGCGTGAAAAGCACCCCCAACTGTTTTCAACCTGATTCCGGGACGGAATCCTTTTAAGGAGGGGAGGCTGTAAGAACCCTAATTTTTGGTAATATTTCCTTTTATTTAATATCTTGTGACATTATCATTATGGAACCTTTCTAGTCATCCCTGTTGATTTATAGAATTGATTGTCTGAGAAACTGCGTTGTTGCATTTATGATGTAAGATATACAGAGAGATTGTGAAGGTAAGAGTCTTACTGTTAGTAATACTTATAAAACTTGGAATTTGAGAATGGTTAGAGTATTAAAGGATTTATTAAGAATTATGACGAGGAATTATGGACATTCGAGGAATTTACACAATAAGTACTTAAGGAATTATAGGGGAAATCTCTACGTGACGAAATATTATTACGAAAGAATAATTAAGTTACGATACGAAGTAAGGATTAAATAACAAGCATTGGTGGGAGAATAATATTACAAGGAAAGAAATTACATGCAAGTGCCATGTAACTAGCTAGTTAGAAAAAGGAACTAGAAAACATAAAAGTAGAAGTGAATAGTGACTAGCATGGTGGATGATGTACTTAGGGGACAAGAGGGCATGGGAGGCAACCTAGGCTATAGCTTGGCAACATGTGACAACTCTTATTAACCACAATAATACATAGCATACTTAGCATTTCTTTTAACCATACCAAACAAAACAAAAGCAAAACACTCCCCCCCCCTTGAATATAGCTCTCGGCCGAACCACATAGGGAGAGAGGGAGAGATTTTCTCTCCAAGATTTCTTCATCTACAACCTTGATCAAAATTCCTAGGGCTTCCTTGCATCATATTAGAGGTATGGTATCAATTTCAAAGCCTTCCATCCATTGGTTCTTGAGATATAAATTGTTGAAAGTTAGAAAAGTGTTAACATAAGTTTATTATCTTTTAGATCTTGAAGGATTAAGGTGTGTGAGGGCTCATCCAAGTATTCTTAGTTATTGTAAAGCTCATTCAAGGTCCTTAGCTACTCAAGAAGGTATAAAATCTCAAACCACCCTTGGTTATGTGTTGTTCATATAGTATGGTAGTAGATCCATGTATTTTAGGGCTTATCTTGAATGTATATGTATTGGATAGCATGGATCTTGGGTTTGATGTTGAGATTGTGATTTTTATGACTATGGTTAATATATATATCTCCATGAGTGTTATGAGTCATGATCTAAGTGTATTAAGTGGTGTTTATGTTATGGAAGTATGAAAAATGGTTGATCTAAGTGATTTGAGCTTGCTGAGTTTGTCCAGGAACTTTGATCTGTGTTGTAGCACGATTTTGAACACCCAAATGATGTCCCCTGATGTCCTACCTTATATTGATGGAAAGATAATTGAATGTAGTTTCTGGAAATGTAAGATTCATAGCTAGGTGATGTGTGGATTTTTAGTTATGGCCGGAGGAGTGAATTTTATTTCTGGACTATGGACTGCATTAAGTGACCCCCTTGTGAACCTTGTTTAAACACCTTAAAATATAGGTAATGCAGTGGTGAAGACCACCCAAAAGGAATTGGATTAAAATATGAATTTTTGGATTTTATAAAAATGCTAGAGTAAAATTTGCGCAATGGAAAAAGTCGATTAGTGGAACATTATTCTAGGGTTAGTGGTTATGATTCGAACATGGTAACTAAATTAAGTCGAGTAAGTGACGAGCGTAAACGAGTGATGTCATGGACCTATAGTGGGGCTAGGGAGTCATAAGACGAAGTCGTTAAGTTAATTTCGTACCCCCTTAAAACCCCGTAATTAGAGAGAAATTGTTAAGGTACTAACGAACGATTATTGTTTATGTATAGATCGTTCGAATTCGCACGCTCGACCACCCCAACCAAACCAAGGCAAGTTTACTTTTCAAAACTTATCCATATACAAGGATTTTCACTGTTGTGTTTGTAGTTTTCAAATTATATCAAATGCTATGTTTATCGAAGTATTGATGCAATTGAGATTGAACAAGTACATGTATGCTTTTACCCCTTGAACTTAGATTGAAATGTTTTCTTCGGACAACGACTCTAGCAATAGAGGTCGTAGCGGTCCGTATATACTATTGACCGGGGAGCGGTATATTATTATATCGTATCTATATTGCGAAAACCCGAAGGGTCATTCGGGTGGTATCGTATCTTCAAATAACTATTAATATATCTTCGTAAATACTCGAAACCCTATCTTGGATTAAGAGTTTATTTTATCGAATAAATATTTTATTAATTATTAATATTAAATCTTAAAATATTACTTATTAATCATTGTTCATTACTTAAAGACAAAGTTAATCCAAGATACTTTTTAATACTTTCAAACTCGAACTCATTTGAACTCAAAACACTTTCGAAAACCCCCGGTCAGATTCTGCTTCTTGTATGATTTCAAGAATCATCGGTCGACTGATGTCGGACCTCAATTACTCTATTTTCAATCAAAATCAAGTTTTAAAAGAAAAGAAAAAGGGACTCTGGCAGGTGTGGGAACCGTTGACGAACGATTCCCGGGATGTGTAAGCGGCCGTGAGCCAGGCGGTCCATCACTTATTATTCCGGCCCAGGTGTTGCCGAAGGATGATTACGGATGTAGTTTTCATCGAGGGTGATTACGGATGTAGTTTTCACCCGAGGGATAGTTACGGATGTAGTTTCTATCCTTCTACCGGTAGAGAAGACCCGCGGATTATTGGACTTGGATGTGGCGACTGATCATCGTCAATCCTTGTCAGGTTTTTATGTTTTCTTTAAGTCCCATTCCTCCATTTTGGAAAAATGCTTTGACACTGCTTCTTAGGCTTTTGTGCCAAGTTGCTGATAGTGTTCTATTTTGATGAGAAAGATGTTGATTCAATGCAGTATCTAGAACTGCAAGTTTATTTTGAAAACAAGGGCACATATTGTTGCACCTTCGAGATTTATCAACTATGACAAGTGATTTCATAACTGATTGATACAAACAAATATATCAACTGCCAATCATATGAGATGTATATTGCTTATCTTATATATATATTTCTTGCTGAGCTATAGTTGCTCACTCTTGCTTGTTTTCAAACTTTACAAACACAACAGCTAAGCGAAATGGCAAGACCCAGGCAGACTGCTCGAAAGCAGGTGACTAGGCCCGAGCCTCCACTTGAGATTCCACCGGTAGGCCCCATTAGCCGGATTGGTTGGCAGCTTTTGTTAGTACGTTTTATTTATCAGCATGACCTGTGCAAGGCAGTGTATCGTAACAAACTTTCAAGCCGCCAGCTTCGCTTCATATCGGAGTGTTGCTGGTAGCATAAATACTATTTAATTCGGTCTGTAATAACTCTGATAACTTTATTACTGTTTAATCAATGTGTGACGTTTCTGAGACTCTAACCTGTGTGTGTGAGTGTGGTGTGAGTTTATTGTGGGGTCGATGGCTGTGTTATATATATTGTGTGCAAGAACAGGTATGTTACTAATGGAAAATGGACCGTGAGCGCCTAGATCTCCGACCCCGGATCTGGGGGCGTCACATATGTGGTAGGTGGGGAGGGGGTTTGATGAATGTGGTGGATGTGAGTTTGGCAAAGAAAGGTTGGCTTGGCAGGCTACCTAACATTTATGTATCATGTATGTGTATCCATGAAAGTTTAAAAATTTAGTCAGTCGATTAACAAAGCTCAATATGGCAGTGGATAAATCTTTGCAAATCACTGCTTGTGGAAGCCAAGTGGTTTAACATGGAATATACGCCGTCACTAAAGAGTGTACCGACAATGGTTGGTACTCCTCATGTGGCCCTTTACTATCCATCTATATTTTTTTTGGCCTCGGCGACAAAACAAAACAATTAAGAAGAAGCCAGTGACCTCCTTAAAAGCACAGAAAATCATGAACAAAATGTGGCGCTGATATTTCGATTATGCAATGACTTGGGAACTTCTGCTGTAACTCTCTTACTCTTAACATTTATAATTGTCCATACGTTTTTCCTTTTTTTCCTACACACGTTCTAAAGTATAGTAGATATTGTTGAGGCTCAACATCTAGTACTGTTTTAAATATTCATATCTCGCACTACAACTAAATATTTTAGGCAGAAGCTGAAAAAGGTGATGCTTCATCGTCGGTCCAATGTATAATGCAGGAAAAAGGTGTTTCAGAAGAAATTGCTCGAAATCAGATAAAAACTATCATAGCGAATGCATGGAAAAAGATTAACTATCAGTGCATATATAACGCAATCTCCAGTGTTGCAGCCATATCTAATGTACTCAACAAACGTTGCACGAGTGGCACATGTAGTGTATCAAAAAGGAGATGGGGTTACGAATGCGGATGGCATCACCAGGAACCAAGTGATGGATCTACTCAGTGAACCGTTTTCACTCAACTGATAATCACTTAAATATCATATTTGGATGTTTTTTTATGTTCTGAATAAAAGTTTATGCTTGTGATGAATAAGTGATCGATTATAACTCTCAACATAAAGACTCAAATTATTTATTAAGTAAATTACGTTTATTTACTAAGTCCAGCTACTAAGCCTGTCGTACTACTCAGGAGCGGCCCTGCAGTCATGCAGAAACATATAGAACTTCTGATTCACAGTACATATAGATCTCCTCTAGATATACAGTTAATTAACAGAACTCAAATTCTCCGTATAGAACAAGGATACAAGTAGTCACTAATTAAATGCGCCTTTTCTGTAATTGTAGTGCACATTACATAGACTGATTAATAGTTTATTAATTACGCCATTATCTCATCTATCATGCATGGCCTGATCTTGACCTCGACACTACAACAAATCTGGCTATAGACGACACGTATTAGACAGCACCCATGGAAAAAAGTGTTGCCCGAAATGATCAGACAACTGTTATTTTCCAACTCGAAAAAGTATTGTGTAATCCTACATTCACACAATGGGCCAAAACCGTTGTGTGATAAATCTTACCAGACAAGCATTTCTTGACCAGGGGTGTTGTGTAAATGCATAAGTATTTTTAAGATTAGACAAGCCTTAGCAAATAAGTGTTGTGTGAATGCCTGCAACAAAATATACAGGAAAACCGTTGTTGCATTCAGACAAGTGTTTTTAGGTCTGTTGTCTAATTAGAAGTCATACAATATGTTATCCATAGTGTTGTGTGAAAGTGAACCAACACACAACATTTTTTCGAAATATTATGTGAATGAAGCATAGACAATACTTCGTAAAAAGTATTGTTAGAATGAGACAAGTGGTTTCCAATGTGGTATTGTGTAATGATATTTAACACAAGTGCTTTACATAGTGTTGTATGAAATTAATCCAACACACAACAGGTTCTGGCCTATTGTGTGTTTCAATTCATACAAGTGTCTTCTGTTTAAAACTGTTGTCTAATGAACTGTACATGAAAAAAAATATATTTAAAAGATGACTAACCTACCAAATTGGCATCCAACAAACCAAACAAACAACAAAGTCCAAACAGAAGAGAACAAACCAACCAACAATCTATCAAGAGTTATAGTCACAAATTAATTTATTACATTAAGAAAGTTGTATTAGTTCATCAACATCATCTCGAATGTAACTAGTAGGCATGTCTTCATCAACATCCGGAAAATTGGGCATAAAGAAGTCATTCTCAAGTTCTACTTCTACAGATGCCTCATTGTCTTCATAGTAATTTTTCTCCGGTAACTTCAAGACAACGGACCATGATTTATCAAGTATTGGAACAGAGGTCGCCACTAAGAAAACTTTAAACTCTGAAAGTACTAATGATAAGGTGCAACAAATGGAGGTAAGATGTGTGTGTGTGTGTGTGTGTTGTATATATGTTGTGTAATTATATTGAAATGTTATTGCAGCCGCAAGTGGAGGTGATTCAATTGGATGGAAATGAGTTGTTTGTGAAGGTATTCTGTGAGCACAAGCTAGGCGGTTTTGTGAAGTTGATGGAGGCTCTAAATTCTCTTGGGCTTGATGTAACAAATGTGAATGTTACTAGCTTATTATCCCTCGTTCTCAATGTCTTTAAAGTTGAGGTACGTATATCTATATCATAACATGTACAATATAACATTTAACATGTGTATTTGAACTGAGTTTTTTTGCAACCACTGTCTGCTATCACGAATAGAGAAAAGACTGTGATATGATTCAAGCTGATCATGTAAGGGAGTCTCTGCTGGAGATAACTAGAAATCCGAATCGAAGTTGGCCTGAGATATCTAAAGCAGCTACGTCAGAAAATGGAAATGGCAATGATCATCACAATTACCATTCTTATCACCACCATCAGCATCCCGTGCACTTTCACCACAATCATCATCTCCACCATCTTCATAAATATTTCTTGGCCTCAGTCAGTACAATTTGATCATTTCCACTCTCGTATCTGGCCAACACTCCGTTGCTTGAATTGCAAGACTGGTATGTAGCTTGTGTTACCACACAAGTATTATGTTGCGTCGATACATAATTAAGTACATACAAAATAGAGAGTACTGTTCGGTAAGAATGTGGCTTCTATCCTATAATTGACTTGCTCAAGCTGCATAATCTTAAGCATCACCAGAATATACAAGCATCATTATCTAGGTAAATCACGGGATTATGACAATCTTTTACCGTTGGTATGAATGATTAGAACAATTGTAAACTTTGAGTAAGAATTTAACAATACCAAGTCACCGAACATACCCAGTATGCTAAGCTGAATCCTGTGTATGTACTAAAATTTTGGGTTAACTAACGGATACCTACTTGCTCATGACCCTGAAATTTTGGGTACTTAATTGGGAATGTGAAACTGTGAATAAGCAAAGCCTCAAGATACAAATAAACTGTGAATAAGCAAAGCCTCAAGTACCTCAAGGTGTTTGACATAAGTTCCCAACGAAAAATCTTAGCTTGATACTTCTCATCAATTTAACAGCGCTTTTTTCTTCCGATTCTTCTTGCTTCCATAACCCTCATTACTCTTGGCACCAGGAGGAGTGCATAAGCTTCAATCTCGACAACTCAAAAAGTGAGTCATAACAAACAGAATAAAAATGACTTAGAGATAAAGATAAGAATTATCAAAGTAAGATGTGTGTCTTTGTGTTGTGTTGAGACTGACTTAGAGCTGAAAGGGGGGAAAATGAAATTTTAGGTTAAGAGCTGAAGGGGGGAAATGAAATTGGCGTGGAGGAGGGAAATGAAAAAAATTTCATTTTTATTTTATAAAATGAATTTGTAATGTAGTAGTAGTAATTTGAGTAAGTATTTATTAAAACAATTATATATGATAAATTTTAAAATTTCTATTTTTTAATATCTAATGATTTGAGTGATGTGTACAAAAAATTAGAAAAAAATAATTCATTCTTGTACGTGTTTATAATATAAATCCTCCAAAAGTACTACTCGTTCTAAATAGTGTCGTACCGATTGAACATGATCTATTTTTTTAAAAATATTTTTCGATGATCCAACCCTACGGATGATAATATATATATATATATATATATATATATTATATATATGATCTAACTAGTGTCGTACCGATTGAACCGTAGAGATGTTAATATATATATCCAACGAATATGGATCATGCTCGTTAAAGGAAGCAGCACTTTTACTATGTTTTTCTTAAACTCTCATACAACCGGACCTTGTTATTTTTTGATTATTTTTTCCCAACACTAAAATAAGTGTTTATTAACATCTGTACAGTATGATCGTCGAAGAAATCATTCAAAAAAAATATCCAACGAATCTGGATCCTGTCTCGTTAAAGGAAGCAGCACTTTTACTCTGTTTTGGATAAACTCTCATACAACCGGACCTTGTTATTTTTTGATTATTTTTTCCCAACACTAAAATAAGTGTTTATTAACAACTGTACAGTTCGATCGTCGAAGAAATCATTCAAAAAAAATATCCAACGAATCTGGATCCTGTCTCGTTAAAGGAAGCAGCACTTTTACTCTGTTTTGGATAAACTCTCATACAACCGGACCTTGTTATTTTTTGATTATTTTTTCCCAACACTAAAATAAGTGTTTATTAATATCTGTACAGTTCGATCGTCGAAGAAATCATTCAAAAAAAATATCCAACGAATCTGGATCCTGTCTCGTTAAAGGAAGCAGCACTTTTACTATGTTTTTCTTAAACTCTCATACAACCGGACCTTGTTATTTTTTGATTATTTTTTCCCAAAACTAAAATAAGTGTTTATTAACATCTGTACAGTTCGATCGTCGAAGAAATCATTCAAAAAAAATATCCAACGAATCTGGATCCTGTCTCGTTAAAGGAAGCAGCACTTTTACTCTGTTTTGGATAAACTCTCATACAACCGGACCTTGTTATTTTTTGATTATTTTTTCCCAACACTAAAATAAGTGTTTATTAACATCTGTACAGTTCGATCGTCGAAGAAATCATTCAAAAAAAATATCCAACGAATCTGGATCCTGTCTCGTTAAAGGAAGCAGCACTTTTACTCTGTTTTGGATAAATTCTCATACAACCGGACCTTGTTATTTTTTGATTATTTTTTTCCAACACTAAAATAAGTGTTTATTAACATCTGTACAGTTCGATCGTCGAAGAAATCATTCAAAAAAAATATCCAACGAATCTGGATCCTGTCTCGTTAAAGGAAGCAGCACTTTTACTATGTTTTTCTTAAACTCTCATACAACCGGACCTTGTTATTTTTTGATTATTTTTTCCCAAAACTAAAATAAGTGTTTATTAACATCTGTACAGTTCGATCGTCGAAGAAATCATTCAAAAAAAATATCCAACGAATCTGGATCCTGTCTCGTTAAAGGAAGCAGCACTTTTACTCTGTTTTGGATAAACTCTCATACAACCGGACCTTGTTATTTTTTGATTATTTTTTCCCAACACTAAAATAAGTGTTTATTAACATCTGTACAGTTCGATCGTCGAAGAAATCATTCAAAAAAAATATCCAACGAATCTGGATCCTGTCTCGTTAAAGGAAGCAGCACTTTTACTCTATTTTGGATAAACTTTCATACAACCGGACCTTGTTATTTTTTGATTATTTTTTCCCAATACTAAAATAAGTGTTTATTAACATCTGTACAGTTCGATCGTCGAAGAAATCATTCAAAAAAAATATCCAACTAATCTGGATCCTGTCTCGTTAAAGGAAGCAGCACTTTTACTATGTTTTTCTTAAACTCTCATACAACCGGACCTTGTTATTTTTTGATTATTTTTTCCCAACACTAAAATAAGTTTTTACTAACATCTGTACAGTTCGATCGTCGAAGAAATCATTCAAAAAAACTATCCAACGAATCTGGATCATGTCTCGTTAAAGGAAGCAACACTTTTACTATGTTTTTCTTAAACTCTCATACAACCGGACCTTGTTATTTTTTGATTATTTTTTCCCAACACTAAAATAAGTGTTTATTAACATCTGTACAGTTCGATCGTCGAAGAAATCATTCAAAAAAACTATCCAACGAATCTGGATGGTACCCCGTTATAGAAAGTATCACTTTTACTACATTTTTTCTTAATAGAATTAGAATGTTTACTAAAATATTTAAAAAATTAAAAAATTAAATGAAATAAGACATTGAAAAATTTAGTGGCGCACAAATTTCCCCCTAACCCAAAAATTTCAGCATTTCAATTTCCCCCTTCTCCCCCTTATCTCCCCCAAATTTTTATCCTCCACATATTGTACCCCTTATCTCCTCCAAATTGTCGCTTCCTTCATCCCACTGTCTTCTTCAAATTGTCTCTTCCTTCATCCCATTGTCTTCTTCCTCCTGTTGTCACCCACACCCACAAAGGCACAAACACACACACAATACCTTTTTAACACTACGCCTAATTCGATTAAATTCTAACTCCATATTGTTCCAATAATCCTTTTTAGCACGATTTGTTGATTGTATCTCATTGTTTGAATTGCTGTTTTTGTAAGCAGTAGGCTTCCCTGGTTTGACTTCAATACCCCCAAAACGCCATTTGTTGTTTCGAGGGTAGAGCTGTTGCTGCTGCTATGTACCTTTAATTTGCTGCTATGTCCTAAAAGTGGAGTGAGAATTGAGGAGATAAGTGATGATGAGGTACCTGTGAAAGAAAATGATGCAGATGTCTGATGTGTTTTCTATACGTTTGTCTGTGTGTTTAATTTTTCTATACGTTTAATTGTCACATAGATGTGTATTCTTTCTCTTCTGATGAGCTAGTCTATATATTATAAAGCAGATGCAAGATTTATTTGAAAATCAGGTCGAATGGGGTGTTATTGTCTAGCTACTTGCAACTAATTTTTGTTCTTTGCACACAGGGAAAAGTTTATAAAGGATTAGGAATAGCAGCAGCGAAAATGCTTCAGATGAGGGAATCATATGGCAATGTCACCACTTCCGTGAAAGGGAAATACAACTTCAGGGAGGAATACACAAAAAGCTTAGTGTCAGAACCACTGGTATGCCCTTGCAATCATAAGCACATAAAATTGGAATTTGTTGTGTTTTTTTTTTTGTCATGATTATACATTTAAAGAGTCTCTTATCTAGGTGTGCTTGTTGGCATACAGTATTGTTGGTTGATATTCTTGTCCTACCAAACAATAAAACTTGACCTATGCATATTAGCAGTTACGTTGTTGCAGTAATAGGAACTCTTAATTATGAGTTTGTGGTACAATGCCCTTGAATGTTGTTACTTCCCTACATGTTTTATTCATAAATAAAAAGGACAATAAGCGAATAGCACAGTGTCAGTTTTGTGTTACTTTATTTACAACATTAAGTTTGACAGACAAGTATCTGAGATTCATGTTAGCATGTTTTCTGTCAATGTCCTTGCTTGATACCTTTTTCTTGTTGAATGGTCATGATTGTTAATACAATAAGTTTGTGTATTATGCATGATACTAGTATTGCTTGCGCACTGGAGCAAGTAGATATTATTGCTAATACGCCAGAAAGGGAATTTGAAACTGTCCTTCTAATATCAGGTGATACAGATGGTTCTCTGAGCTTTGCATTTCAGTTACAAATATGCTAACTGATGCAGCTGGCTTAGTCATGGAGATATCACAGGGTAAGGTGTTATGCCTACTAACTTAAAAATAACGAGATTGATATATGATATAGCATCAACCATTAATTTATTATGTCCACATCCAGATTTCGTTTTCTTAGGGTGTTTGCTTGAGATATTTCCCTTTGCTTCTGATGATGTTTGCTTTTGATGATGCTGAGGCACGAAACGCAATATGGAGCATCATACACACCAATCTATTTGTTTGTACTCTGTTTCTAAATTTTCTTATGATTTATAACATCTGAGCTTACATGTTAGTTTATGAAGAGTCCTTTTTTAAAATCATGCAATGCCTGTATTGTTAATTGGCGTAGCTGAGCATTTAGTACTAAAAACCTGGTATGGTCACAAAACACAAAGATATCCAGGAGTTTTAAAATCATGCAATGCCTGTATTGTTATCGGCAGTTTGTACTTGCTTCTTTGTTATTGTCTGCTTAGTTCCTATTTTGGTTTCTGTGCCTCTCTGACTTGTACGCTTGTCCCACTAGCTTGTCTTATTCCTTGTTATCATCCTGTTCTTTGACTGTGCCACGTTTGTTACTCTGCGCAGCAGCATGCTAATTATTATGTTATGCTGCTATTCTGACTGTAACTGCGTCAATTTTACGATTACTTTCTTTTCGCTGCTACATTGGTGCTGTCTGCCCAATATGTCCTTATTCTTTTCTTGTTTTCTATACCTTGTCTTCAGCTCTTTATTTATCCATTTTAACTTCTGCCATGCTTACTTATTTTTACTGTGCATTGTACGCTATCTTCGTCTTTTTTTTACTTTCCTTTGTGTCTCACTGGTTGTAATAGCTTTTGTCATTTACCATCTTCAAAAGTCAGCTTAATTATTCTTATATTGTGTTGCTTCACTGTGTTTGCTGCATTGTTCACCTAGTGTTTTCTGCTACCATGTAAGCTGTGCCTTACTCTTTCCTTGTATGCATTTGCTTTACTCACACATCAATATGCATTTGCCGTTGCAGGTTAGGTAACAGTTTTGTGTCTACGCTAACTCTGTACTCTTTTCTTCCGGTGTACTATCTCTACCACATTATTGCCAATGCGTACTTCTTTAGTTGTGGATCTTTTCCAACTAAGTTTTTGGAGTACTTTGGTCATTCAATTATGTTGGCTACTTGTAGGGATGTGAAGCTCGAGTACAAGGTTCTGAAGGAGAAGGTAAAAGAAATCAACAAGAGGGATGCTCAGTTCTATGGAAATATGTTTCCCAAACTGAACAAGTTGGAGCATTTTGACACAGAAGTGAGTATTTGATGGTCATACTTAGATTAGTTAGCATAGAAAAAACAACACTTCTTTGGAAACATTCCTTGCAGTGTGTGCTTTTGTATCCTTCGTCAAGTATATTCATTACGTAACTTCTATGAACTTGAAATTTTTTGTTAATAATCTGGTTTGCAGAAATATTTCACCTATTTGATAACGTTACATCTTGTATAATCTTCCAGGTTGTCAAAGGTCTGATCATTTATTTGCAACCCTTCACGCTACTACATTGAACCGAATGATTCACGCAACTACATTGAAGCTGTTATGGATACTGCAGGAGAGGATGGACCTTCTCAAGATACTAGTTCTAGTGAAATTGATCACCTTAAGCCTGACAATCATTCTCAGATTTGTATGTATGTATATAGATTGGTCTAGCAGATATTAGACCTATTTTTTTATGGTTGTGTAATGATTGTATTAAATCTACAATCTTGACATTGTTTTTATTAAGTAATGTATAATTTATAGTAAATTTGGTGTGTTGATTGTATTGTCTAGCATAGTTTTTTTGTCTCAATAAACCATTGTCTAGTCTAATTTTAGCCAATGGAGGCATCTTTAATAACAGTTGTTGTAAATCATATGAGACAATAGCTACGTAACAGACAACACCTCAATATACAACAGGAAACAAAGGTATCAGACAACGGACAAAAATCGTTGTCTAAAATAATTTCAAACAAGAGTTATATACTAAGAAAGTGTTATCCTTCCTACTCTACAACAACATGCCATATGAGATAACATGTTGTACATCTAACCATAAAACAAATCGTTTTTGCTAAGAAACCATTGTCTGTAGTGACATACAACAACAGCCCTGATCAAGTAAAGGATTGTATCTTTTGCACTTCAACAATAGGGTTTCTTTTAAAAACCATTGTCTTTACTGCTTAAAACAACAATATATTCGTTAAAACGTGTTGCATTATTGGAGTTTTGACAATAGGTTTCCAAAGAAGTGTTGTTGTTTCTGGGTATCAGACAACTCTTTTCAGGTGGCTTTTACTTGTCTTTCAACTTTCACACAACAGCTTGCTGTGTGTTGTCTGAGGTATGTATCAGACGACTTCTCAATAGTCAACAGTTTTTGGGAGGTTCAGACAACACGTTTTGAGTGTCGTCTAAAGCAAAAATCCTTGTAGTGTCCGCCATGTCCGTTCCTTGCACGTGACTTGTAATGTCGCAGCATTCACTTCTTCCTGTCTGATTATAACCATAAAGTATTCATTTGTCATCTAATATTCAACTTGGATAATTTTTTTATTTTTTGCGAATTTCAATGTCTGTTTTCGAAAAGAATCATATGTCAACTTTGTTCAATACATTCTCGAAAAATCACTAACCTCAATGGGCTTTGTGGTTGGCGAGAAGACCTTAATTCTGCTGATACCATCCGCAGAACCATTCTTTGATGAACAAAAGGACGAACCTCGCGGTGCAGCTCGAACATAACTCGTAACAATTTCGTTGCTTAGGTTAATTTTTTCAACATTGTCAAGGTAAAAAATATGAGGAGCTTCGCAAGAATCCTCGGATTCAAGTCTTGTGTTAAACATATAATGTGGCTTTTGACTGGTTCTCACCCATGGCCTAAATGTTTCAATGGGTGTCTTTAAAATGTATCTAGGGATGATCATTTCATATAGATGTGCGGAATAGCCCCATGAAATTGAAAATGACCAATTTCTTTTTCTGTTGTAGCAGATAGTTTGTTGCATTAATCGAGTTTGATCGAAATTTGCAGCTTTCATCAGATGATCTATTGAATCAGATCGGTTTTTTGAGGGAAAAATAGGATCCACCTTATCAAAGTGGTGTAGAGACAGCAATGGAGCTTGCGGATGCGAGGATAAGAAACCGGATATGTCCTTTTTAAGATCAATCTAAAAATAAGAAATGCTAATTAGGCAAGTTCAAAATTTTGGTAACAGAAATTATAAACTGTAATTTTAAATAGCACAATATGTTGGACTGTACTAGTAAATGAGACTGTCTCAACTGAGAATGAGACTGTCTCTTTTGCAAATGAGACTGTCTCTTTCGTGAATGAGACTGTCTCTTTTGTCAAACAGAATATTAACTGCAGAAATTAAACAACAGAATAAACAATAACAACACCAGGAATTTTCACTTGGTTCGGCCCCTATCTTCGTCTATGGCCTACATCCAAGTCCCTATGCCAACTAGCACAGAGATTATATTATTATCACAATAATATAAAGCTTACAGTTTTCTCGATTACAAATTTAAAGCCCCTTGGAAGAACCCTTCCCTTTGACACGGCTGTCACCTAGCAAACCTGCTACCTTGGAAGAACCCTTCCCCTTGACACACCTGTCACCTAGCAAACCTGCTACCTAGCCCACTGGCTACCTTGGCTTATGATTTGTAATCCAAGCTAACTGCCACAACCCGGCACAAGTGATAATCAAAGTTTGTAACAAGATGAGTACAGCTTCTAAACAAGATGAATATGAACTTTGTATGTCTTGTGTATAGAAGTTGTATGGCAGAGAATGGATAGCTCGGTTCTTGCGCTGCCTTCAAGTGGAGTTGAATCGGATATATAGAATGGATAGCTCGGGCTCTCACAGCTTCAAGTAGGGGTGAGTCGTATATATAGTGACTTTGATGATATAGCCGTTGTAGTTGAATTCACTCTTCAAGACTTTGCCGTTAGAATCTGACTTATGAAGATATAGCCGTTGAGGTTCATTCTTGAGCATATAGTTGATGAATCTTGACTAATAAAGATATTCTCTGTTAAAGCACTAAGCAACTGATAAAGAATAAATCAATTAGATGCATGTTTATTCTATTAGAAAATGTCAGAGAATATGGCTTATACACACGGCATGGCTGAAGTTATTGACTAAAGAGAATGTAGTTGTTAAAGCACAAAACACCATAAAGCACAAAGCATATTTATTCTTTTAGTAAGTGGGTGACACTTTAGGAATAAAGTGATAGATAAAGCTAAAGAATCTTGACTATTCCATTTAGTGGAGACAATATTTAGTGGAGACAATACTCAGTGCACTATGGAAGTTCACATATTATATGATATAAGCATGTTCTATCCAACAAGTATGGGAACTAACATATTTCAAGGTAAGCATGTGGAATAAAATCTCCAATATTTAATTAAAAGATAATTCAAAATTCATCATCATAAAATCTGTGTAGTAACAATCTCCCCCTTTTTATGATGATGAAAACTTTGAATTAATATCTTCCCTTGTCTGTCTCCCCCTGTCAAAAAAGCTAGTAGATACATTAGATATTTAAGACATTAATCATTTAAGCATCTGTCTCCCCCTGTCGAAAATACTTGTAGAGGCATTAAGCATAAAGTCTGTATATTAAGCAGAGACAAGTAAAGATGAGTAACCAATATTCGACAGATAAAACAGATATAACCATATATATAACCATCAAATATTCAAGATATTCTTCTCCCCCTTTCATCAACATAATAACAAGACTAGTCATCATCCAGTAAGAGTGGTGGAGCATTGATTGATCGTCGATCGATCCAACCTGATTGTGCCTTGGATCTAGCAAAATAAACACTTTAAACAAAGGTTAAATGCACCTGCTCTGATACCAAATGTAATTTTGAATAGCACAATATGTTGGACTGTACTAGTAAATGAGACTGTCTCAACTGAGAATGAGACTGTCTCTTTTGCAAATGAGACTGTCTCTTTCGTGAATGAGACTGTCTCTTTTGTCAAACAGAATATTAACTGCAGAAATTAAACAACAGAATAAACAATAACAACACCAGGAATTTTCACTTGGTCCGGCCCCTATCTTCGTCTATGGCCTACATCCAAGTCCCTATGCCAACTAGCACAGAGATTATATTATTATCACAATAATATAAAGCTTACAGTTTTCTCGATTACAAATTTAAAGCCCCTTGGAAGAACCCTTCCCTTTGACACGGCTGTCACCTAGCAAACCTGCTACCTTGGAAGAACCCTTCCCCTTGACACACCTGTCACCTAGCAAACCTGCTACCTAGCCCACTGGCTACCTTGGCTTATGATTTGTAATCCAAGCTAACTGCCACAACCCGGCACAAGTGATAATCAAAGTTTGTAACAAGATGAGTACAGCTTCTAAACAAGATGAATATGAACTTTGTATGTCTTGTGTATAGAAGTTGTATGGCAGAGAATGGATAGCTCGGTTCTTGCGCTGCCTTCAAGTGGAGCTGAATCGGATATATAGAATGGATAGCTCGGGCTCTCACAGCTTCAAGTAGGGGTGAGTCGTATATATAGTGAATTTGATGATATAGCCGTTGTAGTTGAATTCACTCTTCAAGACTTTGCCGTTAGAATCTGACTTATGAAGATATAGCCGTTGAGGTTCATTCTTGAGCATATAGTTGATGAATCTTGACTAATAAAGATATTCTCTGTTAAAGCACTAAGCAACTGATAAAGAATAAATCAATTAGATGCATATTTATTCTATTAGAAAATGTCAGAGAATATGGCTTATACACACGGCATGGCTGAAGTTATTGACTAAAGAGAATGTAGTTGTTAAAGCACAAAACACCATAAAGCACAAAGCATATTTATTCTTTTAGTAAGTGGGTGACACTTTAGGAATAAAGTGATAGATAAAGCTAAAGAATCTTGACTATTCCATTTAGTGGAGACAATATTTAGTGGAGACAATACTCAGTGCACTATGGAAGTTCACATATTATATGATATAAGCATGTTCTAACCAACAAGTATGGGAACTAACATATTTCAAGGTAAGCATGTGGAATAGAATCTCCAATATTTAATTAAAAGATAATTCAAAATTCATCATCATAAAATCTGTGTAGTAACATAAACAAAGGCATATATAGTTGAATAAATATACCTGGTGAATACCCTTTTGTGCAGTATGAGACACTCCAAGGTCAGCTATGCAATACATTGCAATTAAATCTGCACTATTCAAGTAAGGATACCTTCTCAAACAATTCTCCATGTTATCTGCTAATGCTTTTGCTAGAGGATAACTTAATGCAAATCCAGCTCCACCAAATCCTTGGTTAAAAGAGTAAAGAAAATTCGACAAGATAGTCTCTGATTGACCTCCTATGTAAAAATACTTGGTGTGATCATATTTCCCAAGCACATTCACCCAATTATCAACAAAAAATATAGAATCATCATCTCCCATAACAAACCATCTAACGCCTTCATGATCCTCCCTAAATATCTCATATATTGCATGTACCATTCGGACCATGATAGGTGCAACGTGCTTTGTTTTAACCAAAAGCTTAGAGATGTCGTCTGAGATTATAAGAGGAGGAGAAGATGAAGACCAAGGGAAAAATTCCGGTGACGGGTTTGTGTCAAGGTAAAGGTAGCCTCGAGTAACGTTGGGACGCCACCAAGATTCAATGTAGGAGTATCGATGTTTCCATGCTTTTGCAGAGCCAAGAAGTCCAAACATAAGATGTTTGATTTCAGTTGGAGAATTTTCAGAATATCTTGAAGTTATTGAAGATGGCAATTTGAGAAGTAATGGGGAGAGCAAGTTAGAAGTTGGAAAGCTTAGTTGATTATTTGAAAGAAAAAATATGGAGGATAAGTAGATAATTATTACTAAAGCCGCTGTGATTTTTAGTGGACTGCATGAATATTTCTTATCAGATGAGAGTTTAAGATTTTGTTGGACTAAAGAAGACATTACATATAAATGTTGTCAGAGCAGGATGTATGGAAGTGAAAGCCAAAACTATTGCTGAAAATGGTTAGTACATTCTACTACCAAATCAATACAGTTTAATTTATACCGAAACGTGCAAATCCATGGTCAAGATGTGGCATATTATAAAATTATGTAAAACTCCCACTTTTCAGTTTTTGGGTATCTAAAACCATGAATGCCTTATGTGTTACTCTCTTAATCAAGTCTTAATCCATGTCCACTTACTACGTTAAGATTTAATATAATTCTGAGTTCATATAAAATGTGATAATGCATGTATATATTCAAACTTTGCAGCCTAATTTGCAAGCACAAGGCTTGAGTTGGACCAAATTTACACAAAAGTTGACCAATATAGTTGACATTATTCCATTTTCTTAACATCTTAGTTTGTTATTTACTTGGTCAAAGCGTGTTGTTCAGGACACGCTAGCTTGCCTGGATTATATACCAGGACCGACCGACCAGCCCCATGGTCAACACCGGCATGTAAATCATGCTAACCGTGCGATAAGACCCAGTGGCTGGGCTTCCCTGCGATACGCAAGATACACCGCGCCTTGTCTTGGTCAAAGTTTCCACTATCTTTCCAACACGACTACACGCAGGGGCGGGTGAGGTTCGAACCCGTGACCCTTTGGATCAACGCTAGGTCTCGTTTCCACTGAGGCAGCTCTCACACTCTAGTTTGTTATTTACTTCTCTTCACTCCTTCAGGCTTCAGTAATCGGCTGCGTAATGTTGCGTCAAAATCAGTTTCTTTTTCATTTAACAAGTTAACAAAAATAACCTATAATCCATTACCATAATGCCTAGGAAGATGATATGAATCTATGAAAACTGGGGCTCTAAACAATGTTACTCTGTTTGTGTTGCAGGATTAGACATGAACATATCTGATATTAAAGAGCATTATACCAGGATTGTACTGTCTCCGTCTTGTACACAAAACGTTTTTTAGAGGCAGCAAAAACTGAAATTAAATCGAAGCAAAAAAAAAAAAAAAATATCGATATTAACCAAACCAGACAGAAAGGCAAAAAAAAATTGAATGACTTAATGAGTTCAATTTGATTCCCTTTTCCGAATTTAACTGAATGTACATGTTGCGTGTGATATTTCTTGAGTTCTTGATAGTAAATAAGAGGTGATCTGCAGTTTGTATTTTCAGACAGAACACTACTACCAATCAGAGTCACTATGTTAGACCATATCAAAAACATGTGTTGCATAGACATACGTCATTCTTAAAAGAGTTCTAGAAATTGTAGGAAAGGGACATCACATTGACTATGAAACATCACTAATATCAATACTCCGCAGAGCTTATTGAGGAGCTTAAATACTTAACATGGCAAAGAAATACTTCTGTTCATCCCTCTGGCATTTTAGCAACTAATTTCTTGCTAAAGCCCAAGCTAGCATCATCCTTCACATAGTAATGAATCTAACCATTGTCAATAGTTGATAAATTTTTATAATAATTGGTTTAGAATCAAAATCAAACCATTATCGACCCAAAAGTTTGAAATAGAAATCAAACCAAACTCGAATTTATATTCTGTAGGTTCATAGTTGGGCTACTTTTTGGTGCTGAAAAGTTACAAGAATTTGTCAGCATTTCTTGTTCAAAGAAATTCAACCCTCGGTGGAGGTTGATGGAACATAATTATTTGTCATCAAACCTCCCCCCGCTCGCTCACGGGGGGTTTGGTTAAAGAATTTAACCCTCGCTCAAGGGTTTACTTGAATTATATTATGGATTGTGTCTTGGGTGGTAGACTACAGCAAGGAACCAGATTTGGAGTCTACAATACGCTTCAACATCTTACCTTGTTGCACTGTGACTACATGTATAATAATAAAAATTTAAAGGTACTTGCAAAAATTTGTTTATACAAATGAAACGGAGAATGGAGTGCGAAGTGTCAATATAAGTCTTAATTCGAATTATTTGTTAGCGGATTATTTTCTACTACGAAAATTATCACTTAAAATTATGTAACGTTTCCACTTGGTTAAAAAAATGTATTATCAATTACAAAATGTTTGTTTCTATCAATTACAATACCATGGTGGACTAATCATGGTGCGCTTAGGATTTGTATTCGAGCCTACATAGTCAAAAAAAACACTCGTGTTCCTTTGTCATGATTTAATGGACGATTACTTAGTGATGTACCATGTAGGAAGTGTGACACCCCATTAAGAATGCTATAAGCAGCAAAGACAGAAACCGAAGAAAATGACTTTGAAGCCAAGGCTTTAACCAAAATCAATAAAAAGATTACAATCGGAATCTTTGGAACCGAATTAAAAGCACCAGCAAGAGTACAACCTTTAAGAAGCTAGATATGCAAGTCGCAGTAGTAGATTGCCAAAGCTAGAAATTGAGATTGAAAACACTAGATAACCACCTGGCTACATGTCGATGGAGTAGACAAACACTAGATAACCACCTGGCTACACTAGATATGCATGCGCCTAATGCTTGCTGTTTTTTGAGTAGGACTTAACAGACTTGTGGTGGTTGTTATTGCTACTTTTATTGTAGTCAACATGCTTCACGTGTAGATTGTTGGATATATTTAACTAAATAACGTAACAATTGAACAATTATATTACAAATTAACAAAAACTGACAATTAACCAAATAACGAAACAAACACGATGGCAAAACAAAATATATAATTAAATACTGTAAAACAAAAGAAAGGAGAAAATACTTAGCTCTAACAGAAGCTTTAAAACTCTGACAGAACAGAACAGCTGAGTCGCCAAGGCTTAGAGAAGTTTTCACTGTTCTTGAAGAGATTATTGCCCCACTTACGTTGTGATGGGTTGCAGCAATATCGCTTCCAGGATAAAACAACTCAGATCAATCCGGTCACAGACACGGCAGAGATCAACAGCGACTAGCACCTCAGTTTGCCCAAAAAACCTATGCAACTTATAAATGAATGCAAGGAAGTCACTTGAGATTACTTATGTCTAAAACTGAAGCATAAGCCTTCTATATATAAGCATTTCAAGTTGCTTAGTTAAATATCTTTTCAATGTGGGATTTAAGAAAAAATCCATTTCAAACTAGCAACTTTGCCAATATATAATTATGGATTCTACTAAGAAAATGTCTTAGATCCAAACATGAAAGTTGAAGTCCTCATATCAAGGAACAACCTCCATAAGTTAGTTTCCTGAAATTACATCAAGAGCACATCTAAAAAATGCCTCAAACTTTCCATTTTCTAACAATCCCCCACAAATCCATATAGTAATGCATATCAGATTCTACTCATGACTTGCTTTTCAGAGTAGGTACCCTTCCGGGTTTGAACCCTCCTAAGTCCTCTACTTCGATGGCTATCGGATATAGATGGAATGTTTCACCTTGAATCTTTATCCGTTTGGTGTAACCACACTCCATAGACGACGACAAGTCAAAGGCTATGGTGCTAATCTACGGCTTTGAGACGTTAATGGTCATGTCTCGATCCTGTTCGTCGAATGCTTCAAGGAATAACCCTTTCCTCTAATTGCGACTGTAACACCCCCAGATCCGGGGTCAGAGATCTGGTCGTTACCACCTCAATATCCATCCTCAATACCAAGATAAATGAGATTACAACCTTGTGACCCAAAACAACAACACACCCATTATAGTCCCAGAGATGAAATTAGAGTAACAACCAATTTTATTAATCACAAGTTTGAATTCTTACAACCCAAAGAATTTTCATTAACTATAACATGCTCTTTGCCATTCATTTACATATGCCAAATAAATAATTACATTAGCTACTTGAAAGCTAATATCTAGCCTACCAATAACTTCTTACTCAGTAGTGGCAGCTATGGTCTCAGCAGTTAATCCTCTGACCGGCTTGCACCGACTTCGCCTTGTGCGTGCCATCCGGTCTAGCTGTTGTTGTGATATAATAGATAAAGCAAGGGTGAGCAATAGCCCACCAAAAATAATATGTATCTGAACAATAATATATAACAGTTCTGAAATGTATTCGAAACCATATGCCATGCATTAACGAACATAGTGCCAGTATAATATAATGATGAAGTTACAAGGTAACTCGAATAATATCTTTCGTAAGAATATCTGCTATGCAAAGATAAGCGCCAGAAATCACTTTTTCTTAAAAAGGAAATTGCAGGAAAAATATGCAATTCCAGTTTTGAACAATTTTCAATCCTGCCAACACTGATAATATTGCAGAAAATAAATAGATTCTGGATAGTGAACCAATACTGGAGTATGTCGCGCTAGATGACACCGCCTTACGATGATCAGTCGCAGGTTGTGCATCTCAAGATTTGTTTTACTACATGTAGAAGGAATAACGTACACTGGATCTCCCTATCCAACGGTTGGGCATAGTTGGAACCCGCGCCACTCGGACCTTATTTCCAGGATGGACTGTCCCACAGCCTCTTATACCAGGTTTACTGATGGACTGTCCCACAGCCTCTTACACAGATTTTTAATGATGAACTATCCCACAGCCTTTTACACAAATACTCCTAGTTCGAATAAATCCATGACTCTGAAACGTAAAGCTCGTCCCCCTTTCCCCAAGTATAATACTTGTTAATAAGACTCCACAAAGTAGTCGTATCTAGTTGAAAAGGAAAATTCACCAATATTTCCCAAGCTGATGCTTGTTAATGGATATTGATTTGTTCCAATAATCTTACCCCTCGAATGATGAGGAAGTAACAAACAAACTCAATTTGATGGTTAGCAACCAAGTTGCGAGTGAAAAGAATAGTTTAACAAGTATATGACCGGGCAGTCAACGAAATAACAACTCTGAAGCAAGGTTCTCTTATATTTTAGAAGATAGATTCGAATGAAGAATGGAGTTTTTGAGAACCTTCTTTGATAAAAAAATAATAATAGCACGACTCAAAGATACTTTACATAGTATTTGGATATCGAGGAAATTTTGAATAAAATATCTCATTTTAGAACTAGTTGAAAAGAATTAAATAAATATTCAAAGAATATTTACTAAACCAGAAATAGTTCAAGAGTGTTCTTAATATAATTATTGCTCATGATTAACCCTCGAGTAAGCATATATAGGTTATTTATTAGATAATTAATTCCTCGAATAAATGTTCAAAATAATATCCAAAAAAATAAATAAAACCTTAAACGAATATCCAAGATAATATTCATTAAGTAAATAAGCTCAAATGAATATTCGAAATAAACAATTAAACTCAAATGAATATTCAAAATAATATTCATTTAAATAAATAAATCTTGAATGAATATTACAAATAATTTTCACTAAATAAATAACTACGAATGAATACTCCAAAATAATATTCATCTAAATCAATAGCCTCAAATGAATATTCAAAATATTATTCATTAGATAAATAATCTCGAATGAGTATTCAAATAACGTTCCTCGAATAATTTCCAAGTATTTAATACTTATGGAAATTTAAATAATGTTCGTAAATAACGTCCCTCAATAATCTGTCACTGGAATCCCTCCGGGTTTCCATGACTATCTCTATATTACAAAATACAGACTCCCGGTCTATATTGAATGAATGAGGATCATATGCCCTTCACTAAGGGTCTTAACCAAATTCGGCTTATAACTAATATATCGTATCTAGCTTATAAGCCAATTTAAAATCAGGAACAAGTATCACAGATACCAGAGTCGTAATATAATTGAAAATAGGCATGCATGCTATGACATATGTATAACAACAATCATATATATTATCACAACAACAGCATCAAAGTTTTGAAGACTTGCCTGGTAGTCGGGTGTGTGTAGAGGTAGTGTGCCCTGGGTCTGCTCGGTGATCTATAAACAATCAGAATATTCGAGATTAATTACTTAACACTTTTTAAAAGGCTAAGTATAAACTTTACTTAAGTAGAAACACGATTTCGAATTATCTCGTTATGCACCCTTTTTGTGTACTCTTATTAACCTCATTTCGACTCGACATTTGTTCATTATTATGGCTCGTCGTTACACTTACACTTGGTATATACTTAAGTCATGTAAGTGCTAAAGTAGGTCATTTACAAACCAAGGTTATACCTCGAGTTTTAGCGCTCGTTTTCTAAGTGATTTACCAAAGTTATCACCAAGTATGTTTTTAGGGGTTCGTTCGCGTTTAACCTTTTTTCAAACATTTTTATAAAATCGGAAAACGATCCGTTTGACATGCAGTTTTCTCTCACACCTTCCTTTTTCTCTCTATTATTTAATTACCAAGATTTGTCACTAGCTTGCATATTTTACCGAGGGTAAATTTTAATAACGAACTCGTACTTACGGTTTCGAACGTCTTTTAGTAAATCGGTCATAATTCCTAAACCGTAAATCCGATTCGCATGATCTTTATATCAAAACGAAGCTTATAACATAATCTATCTTTTCATGGCATAATATGAAACTGGACAGTGAGTTATAGCTACTGTCAACCACGATTTCTAAAGGTTAACGAAAATCGAACATTACGACTACTATAAATCGGACGTTCTAAAAATCGTAACATCAAAACCAAGCCACACCGGGCATCCATACCACTTATACACATGTTTCTCATCTTCAACTGTCCAAATTCATCTACTATAACATCATATCATAATCATACTTAGATCCACTAATAAATCCATATTCATGCTTATAATCATGCTTATAACATCACTTATGCTAAAACCATCAAGATCATGCAAAATCTCAAAGTAAGATCTAGGGTTTTAAGAGATGATTACCTTGCTTTGAGTGTGCTAGAGCCTTACTAAGCCTTGATCTAGTCCTTGTGTGGCCTAAGCTAGCTAGATCAACCAAAAGAAATCAAGAAATCCATGTTAGTTCATACGAAACACTATTCATCCTTCTCTTTGAGGATTTATTTGAAAATGGTAAAAGAGGAGTTTGGAGCTAAGATTTCTAGGAGATCACTTTTATGAAATATAGCACTTACCATAAGCATTTGGAGATCAAATGATGGTGGGAGCTTGGACTTTGGATTTGGAATTATGGAAGGGGCCGAATAGATGGAAAATGGAGGGGGGGAGAGTTTTGCTTGGTTGCTCTTGACAATAATTCATAAAGTGATGGTAATTGGATAATATCTCATCTAAAACTACTTTAATAAAGTGATGATGCAAGGGATGATGAAATTGGGTGGACAAGTGTTGAAGATTTGGTGGTGTTAAGGCTAACCAAGTGGTTTGCTTGCTAAGTACTAGTTTAATCTCTAAGTGTGCTAGTTACTTAAGTAACTACTTAGTTGCTAGATATTTCTACTAGCTCATGTATGTATCTTGATCCCCTGCTTGTTTCCTTGCCCGGTTTACTGCTCAATTCATTGATCGTTCGAAAGAATATCTCAAGGATTTCTAGTTAGGGCTTTACTGGAAACCTTCTTAATATTTATAATACTATTCTCCATCTTTCTTTATAATTCTCGAATCCATATTCCTTAAATCCTTTAAATAATCTCTTAGGTCTTTCAGCGTCCAGGGAAATCTCAGAGAAAATAAAAGTGCCATTTTTCAGAATCCGACAGCTTTTACATACACTCTTTTTTCCCCTGGATCACTAATACGAACTCAGAATTTCGTTCCGGGTACTTCTATATAGCGTCGTCTAATAATATTCCTAAATCCACCAAAATCACTATTCACCACTTATTCTTTACTTATTCTTTTAAGGTTATATAGATGTCCCGGTTCTCTTTCGATCGTTACTTAACCCTTTTACGGAACCACTGGACTGATAACAGATATCGATTTGGATGACATAAGAATAACCTTCCCCCTTGGAATTATCAGATCTTAATTTCCTAGGAGATAGATAATTCTTATCTAGATTGTCAACCAATAACATTCTTCATGACATATAATTATTTGAATCCAAATCCATTCCATTCATTCATTAGAACAATTGTTACATCGTAGTCGCATCCACTATTCACTATTACTTCCATACATAATAAAAAGTTTTAATTCTACCAAAAATTAGGGTTCTTACAGTGACCACACAATTACATTCTCTTAGCTGGGCATCTCCAGAGATGTACTGCTAGCATCTCGTCATATGACTTGACCCCATTCAAAGTTCAAATAACTCTTGCTATTCTGGCAGTTACAGTACCTTTTAGGTTTACAGGGGATGGACTCCAGATACGTGAGTATCAATCTATGTAGTTAAATGTACAACCAATTCACCCTTACAACTTGTTATTACCACATTGAATACACTTTCGAGGGATCTCCTCTCATGTGTATTGGGTTTCCGCTGTAGATGAATCATTGTAAGAACCCAGATTTTTGGTAGAATTAAAACTTTTATTTTGTATTAACGAAGGAAGGAATAGTGGTTACGACTGCGATGTAACAGTTGTTCTAATAAATAAAAGGATGGATTTGGATTCAAATGTTCATATGTCTTGAAGAATGCTATTGGTTGACAACTTAGATAAGAATAATCTATCTCCTGGATAAGTAAGATATGTTAATTCCAAATAGGAGAGTTATTCTCATGTCATCCAAATCGATATCTGTTATTAGTCTAGTGGTTCCGTAAAAGGGTTAAGGAACGCTCGGGAAAGCGCAAGGACATTTTTCTAATTATAAGGAATAAAGTAAAGAATGAGTGGAGAATAGTGATTTTGGTGGTAATTAGAATATTATTAGACGACACTATATAGAAGTACCCGGATCGGATTTCTGAGTTCGTATTAACGATCCGAGGGGAAAAAGAGTGTATGTAAAAGTTATCGAATTCTGAAAAATAGTACTTTTATTTTCTCTGAGATTTCCCTGGACACTGTAAGACTTAAGGATTTATTAAAAGGAATTAAGGAATTTAAGTTCGAGAATTATTAAGAAAGATTGAGAATGGTATTATAAATATTAAGAAGGTTTTCGGTAAAACCCTAACTAGAAATCCTTGAGATATTTTTTCAAACGATCAATCAAATTGAGCAATAACCGGACAAAAGAGCAAGCAGAGATCAAGATGCATACATGTGCAAGGGAAAATATCTAGTAACCAATCTAGTTACAATACTAACTAGCATATTTAGAGATTAACCAAGCACTTAGCACCACTTTATCATCTTACCACACAAAATCAACACATGTCTCTCCAAATTACATCATCCATTGCATAATCACTTTAATAAAGTGGCTTTATGCCAAGATATTATCTTAATCTCATCAAAATAATTCATTTCATCACATAACCAAGAAAGAGAAAGCAAGCCAACACCACCACTCCTCTTTCATTCCATTCGGCCAAGGCCAAAATTCAAGAATCAAAGTGCCACATCCACTCCTTGTTTGATCTCCAAATTTTTATTGTGACTCCTATATTTCATAAAAGTAATCTCCTAGAAATCTTAGCTTCAATCTCCATGTTTTCCATTTTCAAAAAAATCATCAAAGTAGATGATGAATAGTGTTTTTCAAGAACTAATCTTATTTTCTTGATTTCTTTGGTTGATCTAAGGTTTGTTAAGGCTAGACAAGGACCATACAAAGCTTAGTAAGGCTAGTACATACTGTAAGATCCCGGATTATTGTAGGATTTATTATTATTATTATTTTTTTTATTGTTTTAATTATGTTAATTAGTATTTAAAGTATGGAATTGGATTTGAGAATATCGTTGTGGAGTTCAACGATATTTAGTGTCGAGTTTATATGAGTATATATTGTGTTATGTGTGCCCCAATATTTTTATTTGTATTTTAGTGATTTAAAAATATTTAAAACAAGTATTATTGATCTTCAAAAATCTTTATTTATTTATCGGAGTTGGATTAAATCATGAAATCTTTTGTAAAATTATCTTTATATATTTATTGAGTTTTTAAAAGTGTTGGGTGGATTAATTTGGGTGTTTTAGTATTTTATAATGATTTTAAGAGTTTTATTGTATTTAAAGGATTAAAACTTTGAAAATTCATTTTTGATCCGAAAAATATTTCGAAAATATGTACGTGCTTGTAATTTTATATTCTTTATTTTAAAAATGAAAAGTGTAATTTTCCGAACGTTTCATTTGATTTCGATTTATGAGGATTGGTTATTAGTTTTAAAAGTGTATCAGTGGTATATTAGTAGTAGTATTAGAGATGGGCCAAGCCCATTTATATAGAAACGCAGCAGGCCCAATACACAGACAGAAACGCGCAGATAGAAGCACAGCAGAGGAGAGTTCGAGAGAGTTCACGAACGAAAAAAAAAAAGAGTAGAGGAGTAAAGAAATTGGGGGGAGAGAGAAATAAGATTGGGGGTTTTGAGTGTGGTGTTGATTAGTGCTATATACATACATGTGTGTGTATATAATCGCGTGTGTGTGTGTAATCGTGTACGAGTGTGTGCGTGGGTGTGTGTATTGGAGGCTGTGGTGGTTGAATTGAAGAGATGAAAGTGGAGAAGATGAATAGTGGCTTGGATTTATTCTTTGGTTCATTAAGAGGTATGACCCATAATCCTTAAGTTCTTGCCATGGTCGTTTATGTTTGATTATAATTGATGTTATAACTGATTTTGGGGAGTCTTTGAGAAGGGTATTATTGCTTGATGGATTAGTGAAATGATGAATTAAAGATGAATGTTGTTTAAGAGTAAAAACTGTCCAGGGAATTTTCCCAGCTACTGCCTGTTCTTGCCAGTGAAATTCGAACCACTTGTGCTCTGTTCTGGGCAGTGGTGTCTTCATGAAAGTTGTTCTATTTGGAGTCTAGTTTATTTACGCGAAAACCTTGCGTCAAAAGAGTAAACGAGTCGAGGATTACGCCTGTTTTAGTAAGGGTAGTGCAGAGAAAAATTTTCTGTGCTTTGGTCCATTTTAAACCAATTCGTTTAGAGGCTAATGAATGGTTTTGGTGATGAAATTTTTATGAGGAGTATATTTGATATCCAGGAAGATGTCCATAAATTTTGGTGATTTATGAATAATTTTTGGATTTATTAAAAATGTTGGAGTAAAATATTCGCAATAGAGGTTTATAAAAGAAGTAAGATTTTGGAATCTTAAGGTGGGCAATATTTTTATGCTTGATTAGTGTGCTTTAAACTTGGTTAAATGATTTATAAGTGATACTAAGTTGTAAATGTTTATGTGTTAAATGTTATAAATCGAGTCATAGTATTTGTTGAACGTATAATTGTCAAGTACTTGGTGTTGGATTATATATGGTTAAATGGTTATTGGTCAGGTATATCGGTTTTACTTATGTAAGTCGAATTATGGATATTGGTGGATTGGTAATGTTGGTATTATTTGTGGAGTTATATGAGTTGACTAAATGGTAAGTATGGGAATACGTGATACATGTTAAATGTTAGAATATTATTATAATTAGAATTGTGCTAGGGGTATGAGAAGATCACAAGTTTTTAAATGTCAATATTTAAAGGACTTGTGTAATTCTTTTCGACTGATCCCTAGGGCTTACGAATATCCATGATTAACTATCACGGGTATAATTCATATACTTATGTGGTGTGATCATCGATATAGCGTAAGTAATAGTGCTAGGGGTTGTTCCCTAGGGCTTACGAACACCAATGATTGATTGTCACGTGTATCATTAAAAATGCGTGAGAGATACGATCATTGGTGTAGCGTAAGTAATAGTGTAATATAAATCATTATGTGCTAGGTGCCGCATGTTCGGGCGGGTACTTTTCATTATTTGTTTAATTTATGTTGCTGTCATAGAAACAGCTTGTTATTTCCTTGGATTGGTTGAATTGAAAAGCAGGGATGAATTGTATTTGAGGGGCTGTGCCCATAGTCCGATAAACGAATACTACATGCCGAAATTTTCTAAAAATCCCCTGCGTTTTAAAGTTATTTAAATTATTTGATTTAAAGATTTAAAGGCATATATGTGTATAAGTGTTTAAGTACATATGTGGTGATTAATGAGGTGTGGATACATATATTTATGTATGTATTGCTTTGTGAGTTATAAGTAATTAGTTATCGATTGGATTGTTTATGTACTAAATAGTACTTTACTATTATTTCAAGTATGATTAGGGATTCGATATAGAGCCAGTGCATGTTGACGGTTTATTGAAGAAGATGTATGCGTGATCGAATAAAGACCGAGATTAAGTATCGAATCGACGCGTGGAAACGAGGCAAGTGTACTAACCCTCGCTTATCGTTCAAGCGAGATACATATGTTTTTATTCAATATAATTATTCCCTTCAAATCCGTATTGCTAGTATTCTCTCCTTCAAAGTATTGATAAGGATATATTTTATTCATATATCATGTGAAAAGTAGAAATACAGTTTTATTGCCAGTATTATTCTTTCTTAAGTATTGTCGCTCATTAAAATGGCTTAAGTAATTAAAGATGTTTTTAAAATTTCCTTATACTGGGCTGGTCTTTTGCCAGTGAGTATAAAGGACTGAAAAGTGAAATGTTTTAAAGTATTAATATGATGGTTTATAAGTTGGATAAGCGTAAGAGGCTAGGGTGGTCCTAGTCCAGCACTTTTGTTAAGCGTAAGAGGCTAGGGTGGTCCTAGTCCAGCACCTTTGTTTAGCGTAAGAGGCTAGGGTGGTCCTAGTCCAGCATTAAAGGCCAATGTGTTGCCTAATTGATAACCTAATTTCAAAGAAAGGAAGACTTTACGTGGCTGATCACCCGTATTGTCCGTAATCAGAAGAATAATAGAATCAATTTAAATGTTTCAAAAAGTATTACGGAAAGTATGTTTTATTTGTGGAATGGTTTTAAAGAGATGAATGTTTTGATGTTTTATTGATAGAATAGTTTTAATGAGAGGAATGTTTTGATAAGATATACATGTTTTACTGTAAATGATTATCGGTTTAGGAATTGTGTATTTCAGATTAAATTGTTGTCTATATGATAAAAGTTGAAACCTCAGTAAAATAATGAGATTAAGGATAGATAGAAGTTTTTCAGTTATTCCCTTCGCAAGTAACATTGTACGTGAAAGTGGAGTAAGAATGATTGGAGAAATTCTTGATATTCTTTCTCTCAAAGTTTTATCTGGGGCAGAGATGGTTAGTAGTAAATAGAAGAGTATTATGTTAGAATATTAAAGGGTGGTGTTTATGTTATGAGAAAGAGTATGAGTGCAGAAAATAGGTATTGGTATTTTGTAAGAGTAGGTTTATATTTTGCTTGGTGAAAAACTAATTCACGGTTATTACGGTCACTGTGGCATGTGTTGTGCAGTGATAGTGAGAACCGAGAATGATTTGAGATCTTCTTACTTATTCAAACTCATGATTGTCAGGCCGGTTAGGCAGCTAGGCGTGCGAACGCTTAGTGACATGAATGAAATTTGAATAAATGAGAATTTCTTGGAGATTTTGTTAAAGCGATAGTTAAAGTATTTTGCAAGTATTAAAAGTATTGAATCTAGTTTTTCGAACCTTTGCAGTTATTAAATTCTGATTCCGAGTTATAAATGTTTTAAATAATATTACTTCTGTTAAAGTTAAGAATCCAGATTTCAAGTATAGTATTGATTATAGATTGGTGAGCATTCATTCGCTCATATCTATTGTTCATTTTCCTTTTTAAGTTAATCCTTCTTGAATAGCAGTTATTGCATTTAATTATTCAGTGCTATTATTTTATAACTTGCTGAGCATTTCTTTCGCTCACCCTTGCTGTTTTTAAATCTAATATTTCAGTAAGCTAAGTATTGGCGAGAAGTACCTGCGCAGTTCAGAAAGAGCAAGCAAGACGAGGTGAAGGAAGCTGAAGTGGATCAGGGTATTTAGATTTATAGTTTGATTTGTTGTATGTATATATAGTTTTAGTAGTTATAGTATGTATTTGAGTAGTTGGCCTGGTATACTTCTATTCGAAGTTATACCAGTGATTTAAGTTTGTATAAGTTTTGTAAATAGATTTGTATTTAAGTTGGTTTGGGTTTTCTTGTTTCTAGAACTGTAACCTAAGATCCTGAGTTGGGAGTTGGGGTCAAAGAGCTTTTGATTGAGTTTTAATTTTTATTTCAGTTTTATTTTGATTTTCAGATTTTTAGTTTAGTATCCAGCAGGTTTATGTTGTATTTACGAATACATCATGGCCAATTTTCGTTAGAATTATTGAGTTTGTTAGCGTGACGCCCAAATCTACTGACCCCGGATTTGGGGGCGTTACACATACTCTCAAGAAGGTATACCACTTGGAAACCCTAGCTCTTGATGCCCCTATACCTATCTTTTGCTCGTCCTCGAGTAAAACAAAAACAAAAAGAAAATCTAGATAAAAAGTCCTATACTCCTTTTCGTAGGTGTGACGGTTGCATTTGGCATATGCAACAAGCCCTTTAAACCCCTAGGCAGCCCTAGTGGATGAATGAGGTCTCGTGAGGGCCTATAGTGAATGAACCCACAAAATCCATCTAGTTTGTATAAAAGATCACATGGCAATGCACACCACACATACATGTCCTCTCATGATACATCAACTTAAGAATCAAAATGAATTTGTAAAGTCTTGGTGTGGAAAGTGCAAGGATTCACATAGTCTACTCAAAGAACCATGCAAGAGTGATTATAAGTTTATGTCAAGTGCAAAAATTATTGGAAACCATGCTAAGTCTACAAGAGCACACCTTAGAGTCAAAACTTGAGATCTCTTATGCAAAAAACAAATAAGCAATACCTCACCTTTCACTCACAAAAGAATATTCACTCAAGAACAAGGGTAAGTGTATCACTCAATTCCAACAAAATCAAATGCATGCTTGACACTTGGTATCATTCCAACTTAAATCACAACATACATTAATAATGACAATCAAAAGGTCTTTATTAGGGTTGTAATGGGGCTAGGGACAAGGTATGTCAAGAAAGGCCAAAGCAAGGTGAAGTGTCAAAAGCTAGTAGTCACCATGAATATCATGCACAACACCAAACTTCCTCCCCACACAATTTATTTTCATTTTCAACAAAAAGCCTTGACTAGTCGAATGAAGGAGGATTACAAAAACATAAGTATGCTCTCATTTTTTTTCATTTTCTTTTCTTTTTTCTTTTTTCTTTTTTTTTGTTTTTTTTTTGTTTTTTTTGTTTTTTTGTTTTTTTTAAAGGAAAATGATAAATGTAACAATAATCCTCCTTTAGGTTTAATTTTGAAAATCGACTATCAAGGTAACAACAAATATTTCCTCAAAAGTTATGAACAAAAGTAAACCCTATTTCACACACCTTATTGCTCCCTCAAGTTCCTACTAGCCTTTGACAAAATGGGATCAAAAATACGTAAGGCTAAACAAGAAAAAGGTCTTAGGTGAGTAATGTGGTGTATCACCGAAAGAAAATGATTAGGCTCAAAGGGTTAACTAATTGATCATATAAGAATGGTGTGGATAATTTGGAAATATAGGTTATTCCTAAGTGCCTTTATCATTTTATCATCAATCAATGTCATGCGTTCCAAGAAAGAATTCAAACAAGTGCTAGCAATGCAAATGACAAGTGGACACTCAAGCAAAAGAATATAAATGCAAAAGATGTGCATATAGGCTCAAAATCTCACTTGGTGTAGTAAAACATAATCAATCTCAAGAAATGGTATCCTCAATGCACTTACTTGTACTCAAAGCATGAAGACCAAATCATCTTACACCTAATCATGCCCTTCTAATTTCATGCACAATTCAAATAAGTCTACTAGCTTCACCTTGCTAGTGTAAGTGTGTGAACAAGAACTTTAGCAAATCACTTCTCAAACAAAAGCTAATGGATCAAAAGATTATCATAGCATGCAAGGGTGCATCAAGCAACTAGCAATCAATTAACAAGACTAGAATACGAAAAGAACTCCTTTTGTGATTTTTTTCATTTTTTTATTTTTTTTGGATTTTCTGATTTTAATATTTACATTAAAAAACCCTCCCCCATACCTAAATCATGCATTGTCCTCAATGTATGCAAATGCAAGAGAAATGAGAAAGGGTAAAGAAATGCAAAAGAAATGAAAAAGGAGAAAGTTGAGGAAATACCTGATAAGGGATGACGGAGACTGAAAAATACTAGAAATTATGAAAGAAAACAACTCACACACACAACTCCTCCCTCATACCTATCTTACACGAGGGGAGGAAAAAGAATAAAGCCGAATTAGCCGATGCCGGTAGGAAAATTAGGGTGCAACTTTGAGAAAATATCAAGGAATTTATGAAAATTTTTATGAGCAAAGATTTTCTCAATTAATATAGAATCATTCAACCCTAAAGAGCAATTATCACTAATGTTCTCCCTAAACAAACTTAAGTCTTCTTTATTTTGTTTAAGCAAATTAGAGATAATGAAAGTCTGGTTAGGGTTCGAATCACTAGGAATAACATGAGACAAGGGTTCCTCTTTCCCTAACGGCTGTTGATCAAATTCGGGAAGATAAAGAGTTAAGGCAAATGCGGGTGGTGTACCAACGGGACTCTTAAGAACGAAAGTGTTAAGAACGGGCTCACTACTAACAACCTCGGGTGGGGTCACCCACTTGGAACAATTGTCATTCAAATGACCTAATGACTTATCAAATGTAGGTGGTTCACCAACGGGAGTTTTAACAATCAGATTTTGTTCACAAGAGACCTCCACGGGTTTGGTTTCCTACTTAGAACAAATTTCGTCTAATTCCTTCATCATTTCTTCCGAGGTCATATCTCTTAACGAATCAACATACTCTCGGTTAGACTCATGGTTGACTTTGAAATCCTCTTTGAGAAGAGACTCAATCTCGCTATCCTCAAAGCTAGACCATGTGACAAACTTGTTAACCACATTGACTCCAATTGGTTGCTCAAAAAGGTCGTTGGGTTCTTTTCCGACGTTGAAAATGTTAAGGTCAATGGTCATGTTACCGAAAGTGAGTTTCATCGAACCATTCCTACAATTAATCAAGGCATTAGATGTAGCAAGATAAGGTCGTCCTAGAATGATAGGAATTTGGTTCTTAGGATTTGTGACGGGTTGAGTCTCGAGGACAACAAAGTCAACCGGGAAGATAAAATCACCAATTTTAATCAAGACATCATCAATTAATCCCTTGGGCATTTTTATAGAACGATCGACAAGTTGAAGTGTCATATTGGTCTTTTTGAGCTTGCCTAAACCTAGGGCTTGATAAACGGAAAATGGAAGCAAGTTCACACTAGCGCCTAAGTCAAGTCAGGTCTTGTCCACGAAAGTATTACCTATGACGCATGAAATAGTTGGACAACTGGGGTCCTTGTACTTCACGGGAATTTGGTTAGAAAGAATTGAGCTCACTTGGGACGTCAAGAAGGCTTTCTTAGGGACTTGGGTGGTTCGTTTATGAGTACACAACTCTTTAACACATTTCGCATAGGAGGGAACTTGTTGAATCACGTCTAAAAGAGGAATGTTGATCTCGACTTGTTTGAAAACTTCCAAAATCTTTTTTTACTTGAGGCGATTGTTTATTAGGAAGGAGTCTTTGCGGATAAGGAGCTTTAGGCTTAAAGACTCGGTCGATAGGTTCTTCGGGAATAGATTTTGGAAGTGATTTACTAAGAGATGAAGGTTCATTCGGTGAAATTGGTGAATGAGAAGATTTTGATGACTCGGGAAGAGATTTGGAAGATGAAGGTTCAAGAATTAAAGGTGTGAGATTAGATGACTTGAAAGGCTCGGGATTTGGAATATGGTTTGAAGGATCGAGTTTAAGATTGGATTCAACATTTGACTCGTTTTTTCCGTCTTCGGAAGACTCGATTCCTACTTGATTATCGACTTGTTTTCCCGACCTTAAAGAAATGACAGCATTCACACTTTCATGAGGTCTTTGGTTTATAGGGAATTTAGGGTTAACCTCAGGTTGACTCGAGAACTTATTCTTCTCTCGCTCACACATAGCATTAGCTAATTGACTCACTTGAACCTCTAACTTAGATAAGGCTTGAGTACTAGCATTCAAAACTTGCCTATCTTGAGTCATGGTTTGCATGAAAGTTTGTTGAGATTGAGCCAAATTAGTTGTTGACTTCAAAAGCGCATCAAGAGTCTTTTCCAAAGAATTAATTCTCTTATCCGACTCATTAAAGCCGGGTGGGCGGGCGGGTGCTTGATTTAGATAAGAAGGTTGAGTCGGATAAGGACCGAGATTTTGAGTAGGGTTTGGAAAGGGACCTTGATTTGGAGTCGAGAAAGAATTTTGATTAGGCCTTTGAAAAGATGGAGCATTTTGAAAAGGAGGTTGAAAAGAAGGTGGATTTTGGTAATTTTGGCTTTGGTTCCACGAGAAATTCGGGTGATTCCTCCACCCGGGATTGTAAGTAGGAGCAAACGGGTCGTTCCTAGTGGGTGGTTGAGACACCGCATTAACTTGATCATAGCCGGGAAAATCCGAAAAATCTTGATTAAAATTAGAGCACATAGACACATTTGAGGGGGCCTTACTAGTTTCTAGGGCTTCGAGTCTTCTAGTTAGAGTGGCTAATTTGGCATCGGTTGCAATCGAATTACCGATCGAATGCAAACCCCTAGATGGACTAGATGACTCGTTAGGCTTATTTGGTTCCCTAGTGGACTCCCACAACATGGTCTTCTCGGCTAATTCTTCAAAAAATGTCCAACCCTCATCCTCATCTTTCTCCATGAATTTTCCTTGGCACATAGATTTCAACAACGCGGTTGTTAGTCCATCTAAGGCCTCATAAACGATCTTACAAAGCCTCCATTTTTCTATTCCGTGGTGGGGGCATTGTGATAGAAGATTTTTAAAACGATCAAAATATTTCCAAAAAGACTCGTTTTCCTTTTGATGAAATTGATTTATTTCGTTTGTAATTCTCGTAGTCTTATGGTTTGGAAAATATTTTTTAAGAAAAATAACCACAAATCCCTCCCACGTGGAAATAGAATTAATGGGTAGACTATACAACCATTTTTTTGCATTTTCTTTTAAAGCGAAGTTGATAAGTCTTAGCCTAATGGAGTCCTCGGAAAGATTTTGGAGTTTTTGCAATGCGCAAACCTCCTCAAATTCATGAAGAAAGAGATACGGGTCCTCACCCTCGCTCCCGTTAAATTTAGGTAACATACTGATGTGGTGCGCTTTAATTTCGAAATTATTACCATTAACGGGAGGAAGGGTGATACACGAAAGTTGGGCGGAACGAGTAGGATAGCAACGGTCCCTAAGAGACATGGCCATGTTTACTACGGGTTCGGAATAATCTAAAGACTCGGAATTAGACGATGAAGAAATCTCAAATGATCTCACTAGTCTAGAAGAATTATCCCTAATCCACGTAGTTCGCATAAACCACAAAAGGAAACACGTAGCAAGTAAGTGCGATAAATTAAAACACACAAAAAGAAAGGGTGTAAAATTAAAAGAAAAATCCTAAACCTAGGGTTCCCTAATAAAATAACTAGACCTTGCTCCTAACTTTAAGGGCTACCAAAAACTAGGTAAATCAATAATTATTCGAACCGGCTTAGCCAGGTAGGTGCAAGCATTGCCAAGAGGCTAAACACCAGCCTAGACACCAAAACCTTAATTGGCCAGGCCAGCTTTCGCTTTCCTAGACACCAAAAAGTAGAAATAATTAAAGATTACTTCGTTTCATAAGCACCTTCCTAATTGAGCGCGAAATTCCTTGGGGCAAACGTCTAATTAATTTTATTAAAGGCTAGGTATGCAAAATGAGGGATTAATGGTTTTTGGGCTAAGGAAAGAGTGATGAAATCCCTTCCCTTATCTTGTAGTGGTTTTGCCTTAATGTTTATTTACAAAATGATGCAACAAACAACGATATTCACAAAAAAATTATAAACAATTATGGATGCTTACACTATGTGATTTAATCTAAAGAAAGAAAGAAATTTAACGTACCTTAGGGTCCTCCAGCGATCACCACAATTAATAGGTACGAAAAATTAGAAACAAAAAAAATAAAATCTAGCATGATGTGCACCTACGTGATGAATGTATGATGCAACAATTATGTATTTAGAACTAATATTTTTGGATTTTCGATTTTTCAATTTTTTTGTGATTTTTGAATTTTTTTTTATTTTTTTTTGAATTTTTCTAAAAATGAAAAGGATGAAAGAGTGAGATACGGTTACCGAAGCAAGCTTTCCAAAATATAACAATTTATCCATGCTTCGTTGAGAAGAGTTCCGAAATCTCAAGCTTTCCTAAATAGAAAGAAATAAAAAAAATAAGACAAGAAATAAAACTAACTCGAGAAATTAAAAATCAAGGCGCGAAAAATAATTAGTCCCCGGCAGCGGCGCCAAAAACTTGTTGTGCTAAAAATAAGTAAAACATTTGAATCGCAAGCGCACAATTCGTTTCGTTGTAAAATTTATGATTCGTTCCTCGGAGACTAATATTTTCGCAAACCTTAACTTTCAACTTAATCGAATTAGAACGAATTTGGGTTTTTGGAAAATTTTGATTTCAACTAATTAATTCCTAAAATTTAAACTATTTTTAAAAGAAAATTAAATTTATTCTAAATTCTAATTTCGAATTAAAATTTTATTTAACAGAAAATTTTCATAAAAAAATTCGACATAATTTAATTGTATTTACCATTAGCCAAAAATCTATCTAACACAATTTTTTTTTAAACTCCAAATTTTAGCAAAGCACGAGACCAACAAAGATACCACTCGAGAAAATATCAAAGCGAACACAGGAAATGGACACAATGAAACCAGAATTTTGCAGACTCGAATGATTTGGAAACGCAGCTAATTACTAAAAATCAACAGGCAGTGTACTTAGTAACTTAGCTTTAAAAAAAAGTGAGACAAACAAAAACTTGAAGCAAACTAACGACAACAAATGTGCAACTCAACTCCACTCTAATATTTCAGTCACAATCGAAATTCCTAAAAAAAAAAAAAACAGCCATGAATTCAACACGAAACAAATTCGAAACATACGGACTCAGACTCTACAAACTACACGACTCAGCCACAACTGAGTTTGTAAACTCAGAACGCAGGAAATTCGCCTAGAACATTAACAATAGTAAAACATCTCGACAATACACAAAAAAAAAATGAACACCCAGTAAACAGAAAAGAAATAAAACAGAAAACAGCACCAATCAACCACTATAACCAGCAATCTAACTCAGACTCAGCTCATGGTTCTAGACTCAACGAAAACAAAATCAAACTCAGCACAATAGAAACGCAAAACTCAATGCTCAATTACAACTCATTCCCATACAGAACAGAAATTCAACATTAATTTCAACAACACGCAACTCGACAGAACTCGGACAGAAAACAATCGGGCGCATCAAACAATTGATGAAAATAACAACAAGAAATGGCTGTTCAAAAGGAAAAGAGGCGAAGGGGAAGGAGTTTTCGATTTGAAACAAAAAAAAACTATGAATTCGTGCATTTATTTAACGAAGAAAACAAGATGGGCTGCGTATAAAAACACAAGGACCAAATTCAGAAAATCGCGAACAGTGAAGATTGGGTTCGTGTTTACAGGTGTTGGGTTTGGGGCGTGTGAGAGAAATAGATTCGGGGAGAGTAAGAGAGAATAGGGAGAGACAGAGATGGGGGAAAGAGGTGTTTTGTGTTTTGGGAAGAAGAAGAAAGGAAAAAAAATAAGCTGGGCTATGTATCTTTGAATAAAAACAGGGGATGCCAAGAATGCTTCGAATAAACTAAATAAAAGGGAAAAAATACGATTTGGAATTTAAAATTATTTTTTTTATTTTTTTTAAAAAAAATATTAAATACGAAAAGAGATTAACCACAAAATTAAAAATTTACTAAAATGATGATTTGGATTTAAATGGCCCACAATAAAATTAAGATTTAAAGGGGCAAGATTACGAATTAAAACAAATATTAAAACTACGAACAAGAAATTAAATTTCGTTACTTCCAACCCATAGTGGTTAGCTTTTCGCTACTTTGTCCACTACTTGGATTTACGAAAATAACGAAACAAGGCAACAATAACGAAAGAGCAAGACAAGAAGTAAAGAAAATAACAATTGCATTAATTATAATAGGAGTGTTTACATGATTTGAAACTAAGAAAAGAAATACAAGAAATTAAAACTACCCTAAAATCTAAGTTACTAAATACAAGGGGGATGAGGGGGTATTTATAGGATAGGAATTAGGGTTAAGGGGGATGTTGGGTGAATCCCCACCATACATTTGGGTTGTGTGGTGGTAAAATCCTAGCCATCTATTTGTTTCCTTCCCCCTTAAGCTTTGAAGAGTTTATCTTGGCCATACACTTATGTAATGTGTTGGGATGATCTCCACCTTCCACTTGTCTTGAAATATTCATTTTTCTCCAAGCTCCTAATTATTTTCCTTCTTTCATTTTTGGTCCTTTTTCTTCCTCTTTTTCCCTTCCTTGCTCGTTATTTCTTTATTTTGTCATTTCTTTATTTATTTACGAATTTCCTGAAATGCAACAAAATAATTTATTAAAATACGAGTTCAAGCAATAAATAGGTAATAAAATTATGCAAAAATATGCACTTATCACTTGTTTTGAGATTTATGTATGTTCTTGGTAGTTTTAGCTTAGTTATGATTATGGTGATGTTATAAGCATGATACTTAGCGGTTTAGTGATTTAAGTAATATGATGCATATGGTAGTGAAGCATGGTAGTCTTGGACTTGTTGAGATAAGAATCATGTACAAAAGATGTATGGATGACCGGTGTGGGTTGGTTGTGTGAAACGAATTTAGAAACGCTCGATTTATAGCCATCGTAATGCCGAAAATTTGTTAACCTTAGGAAATCGTGTTTGACAGTAGCTATAACTCACTGTCCAGTTTCATATTCTGTCATCATAGGATAGATTATGTTATAATCTTCGTTTTGATATAAAGATCATGTGAAACGGACTTACGGTTTAGGAATTATGGTTAAATTCGTAAAAGTGGTTCGAAACCATAAGTGCGAGTTCGTAATTGAAATTGATCCCCTTTAATATTGTTTAATAAGTGGCGAATCATGAAAATTAAATATTAGAGAGAAAAAGGAAGGTGTGAGAGAAAATCGCATGTCAAACGGAACATTTTCCGATTTTATAAAAATGTTCGAATCAAGGTTAAGCGCCAATGAACCCCTTAAAAGTACACTTGGTTATAACTTTGGTAAATCACTTAGAAAACGAGCGATAAAACTCGAGGTATAATCTTGGTTTGTAAATGACCGACCTTAGAACTTACACGACTTAGGTATATACCAAGTGAAAGTGTGATGACATGTCTTAATATCGAACAAATGTCGGATCGTATTGGTAATAAAAAGGGTTACACTAAAAGGTGCATAACGAGATAACTTGGAAATGTGTTTTGACTTAAGTAAAGTTTGTACTTAGCCTTTTAAAAAGTGTTAAGTAATTAATCTCAGATATTCTGGTTGTTTATATATCACCGAGCAGACCCAGGGCACACTACCTCTACCCACACCCGACTACCAGGCAAGTTTCAAATCCTTTTTAAAGGCTGTTGTTGTGAATATATTTATGATTTGATTTTATGTTACATATGCCATAGCATGCATGTAATACCCACCACTAAAATATACCTTTTCGAAATGAAATATTCATTATTGGAATTTATGTAGATAAACTAGACTTTAATACAGGGAAATTTTAGAAAATTTTGACATGATGTATTCATAAATCGGATTATCCACCTGTTATTCAACCCAAACCAAATTCCCATTTAACAAATATAATAAAATCTTATTACACCCTTGATTCCTCATCGAGGATCGATACCAGGTTATGGTATGAAACAAGAATCTAACTATACAAATTATTACAATTTCCTCTACTATTCTGATTTCAATAACTATACCGTCTAATCTGTAGCTTAACTCCAAACTGTGCTTACCGCTCTAGCTTCGAGATCTATCCTGTAAAGGCTGCCTCATTGCTCTCATATGACTCGTACGATGTAGACATCCACCCTTATTCCTAACTGAAAGATTAGGAAAATAAAGCAAGAGTGAACCAAAGAATGCTCAGCAAGTGAACAGTATAGTGAAACAATAATATTACAATGATTCATTGACGAACATGTCACTGACCAACTTATCTCAAAGGAATAATTCACAATTACAAAAGCTCAAGAACTTTAAAGATTTAACATTTTGTTTAACTCAGGAAATGGAATAGAATTGGACTATTTTGCATTTTATTAATGAAAACAATAAGGTTAGGCTGCTGATCAGTCATGCACTAACCCCGGACAAACGCACACAGCAATGTCCTTTAATGGATCCACGGCACACATTGGCCTTAATAACTTCTGACCACGAATCTGGTCCGGCCCTTTACGGTCCACATTTAAAAAAAACAATAGTCCAATCCTATAATCTGAACGTCAGGTGTCGGAACAATCGACCACCTCGACCAGCCAAGCACCCTGGCAACTCACGTTCCAGGTTAACAACTCAAATCTCAAGAAGAAATGAGGTCTAGTAAAATTCTGACCTAGACATCGACAATTTCGATATAGAGACAACAAATTCAGCACTATTGATTGGGATATGATAAACAGCTATTCATATTTATTGAAAATTAAAGAGCAATAATATCAACGACAAATCGAATTAATATAATGATCAAGTAACGAAAAGCATGGTTCACTTGAAAGATAAGTAAAATGATTTATTTGCAACATGAGTAACAACAACTATAATTGTAAGATAAAGCAAGGATATATTCAAGTGCTAAGCATTTAATATAATTTACCAACACATTGTCAAGTTGAATCAACATAAGCGAATTAAGTAGTTTTAAAATGATCATTTGTAAAATAACTCCAGGACAATTAAATTGTAGGACAGTTTGAAGAAAGCTCCTAAAGGGGTCCATTGGTGAAAATCCATTACCAAGTTTGAACTATCATGAGAGATTCAAATATCTTAAAACGAAGATTTAAGAAATTCTCAATTATTTAAGGTCTCACTCTTGTCAGCTAAGCACTCATAGGCTTCAGCTGCCAGAACCGGCATGACAATAATGAGTTTAAATAATTAAGAAGATCTCAATTCATTCTTGGCTTTAACCGTCACTGAGCAACACATGCCTCAGCAACAGTATAAACCTCGAATTTGTTTAAATAAATTTCAAAGAAAATATACTTTGAAGCATATCAGCATAGACGAGGAATATTGAAATAATTTAATTTTTAAAATAAATCAACACCTGAACGATATGTGGGGAAAATAAACAATGACAGAATAATTTGAGAATAAATGTTTGTAATTTAATAGAAGAAAATGTCACTGGGAATAAAAATGAAAAGTATAGGCACTAGCAAAATGCTTTGAAAGGATAATCGTATAATTAACAGGAAAGTTTCACGTTATTTAGAGTAAAAATGAAGAATATAATCGCTTGCAGGAAGGGATTTCGAAAGAATAATAAATAATACAAAAGGTTTCACATCACTTGAACAATAAGTGAGGGATAGTAAACTTGCCTCAATATACGAAGTTTCCAATTCCAACATCTCAATTCTTTACCCACTTTACACCAGTCTTTAATTCCTTATCCATTTGCCTTTATTCGATCCCACGTCCGTATTTATTTTATCACTTGTCAATATCTACACGAGCACACTCGTCAATTTCAATAATTCTCTCCTTTCTCTAGATTCCATCTACACGTGCACTGGCTCTCAACCGACCTCTTAAAGGTACCTATATAAAGGTAAAGTACTACTTAGTAGATAAACCACTAGGAACTTTATTGTTTAATTTAGTCTACCCATACGTTTCCTAGTTGGTGTAAACATAACATATATAGCACATTAGGTCACATAGCAATTAAGATTTACAACACAAACATAACCTATATACAGATTATTCTTATTAAAATACTATAAGAATCATAAAATAATTTTAATAAAAAAAATGGGTAGCAGCTATTCTAAAATATGATCTAACCGGTCAAAATACAACGGACCCAAACAATCAATAATTATTCACAAAACTCTGATACTTCCAATAATCAACACATGTACCTTTACTACTCATAATCCAAGTACACCACGTAAACCACTTCATATATTCCTCAGATCAAACACAATAACCATACTAAAATCCGAAAACTTTTATTAAAATAAAACCTGCCATACTCGATTAGCAATTAAAATTCAGCTTCATACTATCTATAGCAACAATTCGAACATACACTAGTTAATTGAATGGATATAACATTAAAATAAGAAACCAACTACTAGTCTCGGCTATTTTGCTGGCATCGATTATTTTGCCGTTTAAGTCAAACTCAAAACAACTAAAATATAGTAACATGATAATCATCACAAGACCAATCAGACTACATCACCGCGGCTTCCCTGATTTCTTACCTTTACACAAACTCGTAACATACTTGGTTACCAGACCTCCCCTGTCTCCCCTGGTCCTCACACTCGCACATTTCCAAACCACACATACATGACCTGCCATACTACTCACAGACACCCACACATCCGTACATAATTACTTCCACCTTGATTTCCATACACTACTGCACCTTTCTTTCACGGCTTCACAGCCTTACAATACCAACACCCGCCTAAATACACACTCCCCCGCACACCTTCATCCTTAATCTCACCCTCCAAACAAACCACACCAACTAAAACGAAACACCAATAGAATAGAACAAAATAGCTCTTGGCAAACTTGACTTAATAGCTCGGACGAAACACAAAACACGCAGCAACGAGAACTCGGCCCATCTAAAACTTCCAAGTAACCTTCGGTAATCAATAAAATTCATCTCAGACAGATATGATTATACACTTAACCAGTCGTACAAACCCATACCAAGCATAAACTGAACCAAACAACAAGAACCCCCAATTTCGACTCACAATTTCATCGATACACACACCCACCTGACTGTCTACACACACGCCCCTAAGTATACCCGCCCATACACGCAGAGACACATACATATACTCATACCCACAACGACATACACAATCCTCTACACACTAACATCACCCAACTTAGCTCAGACCAAAAATCAGGCCACACACACACACCTAGTCGAACACGTACGCACATACAAGTCCCAGTAGCAACACAGTAGTATTACAAAGCTCGAACCAAACCGATTCAAGGGAGAAAGGTGATTCAAGGTGGTGTTTTCACCGGAATTGGAAACTCGCTTACACACAAACAGCGCAACATAGTTACACAGCAACGACATAGTGGTGAAAATACAGAGGAAGTGTGAGAGAGATTGAAGAGAGAGGTGGGAGGGAGAGAAATTGAGAGAGATGTTGAAGGAGAGAGAGATAGGAACATTCGAGAGAGTTTGAGAGATTACCAGCAAGAAAAACCGAGAGAGACTAAAAGAAATAGAGCAGGGGAATGAATTTGGGGATTTAGGGATTAAAAGGAAATAAAATGATTTAGGAATTTCACAAAAGTTTTCTGAAAAAAAACAATTTAACTCAGCTTGTAATTTGCAAAATAGATAAATAAATTTGAAGAAAATCTCAATATTATTTTTAAAATGTAGAAAATAAAATTATCTATCTCCCCATATTTTTAAAATATTTTTATGATTAAAAAAATGAATTAAATATGAATTTTATAAGTTTCGATCCTTTAAATAAAATTAAACTCTTAAAATCATTTTAAAATACCTAAACACCCAAATTAATTCTCCCTATAATTTTTAAAATTAAATAATATACAAAGATAATATTACAAAAGATTTCGTGATTTTTATCAACTCCAATGATTTTATAAAAAAAAATTCAAAGATCAATATTGCATAATTTAAATAGATTTTTAATCACAAAAATTCAAATAAAAAAATACACGGACCTACACGACACACATACATCACCATATAAACACGTAAACATGATGTCACATATATTTAACCTAAAAAAAATTCACGCCATATATTACACATTTAATATTAAATAATATTTATAATTACGAATTTTCTAAGGCGTTATAATGCATGCCTACTTTCAAGATATATTGTGATACCTGTTCCTTGAATTATTGTTGGCTATAATCTAGATAGTTAACGTATCGATTATAAGCCGGATATTGCCAAGACCCTTAGAGAAGGGCATATGAATCTCATTCTTTGATTATAGACCGGGAGTCAGTACTTCTTGATATATCGTGATTATTTTCGGAGGGAAATATCTAAGTAAATATTTTCCCATTTATTATTTAATGAATATTAATGTGAATATTCATTCAAGATTATTTACCTATTAAATATTATTTCTAAATTCATTTTAAGCTTTATTCATTTAATAAATATTATTTTCAATATTCATTTGAACTTCATTTATTCAACGAATATTATTTCCAATATTCATTTAAGGTCGATTCAATTATCGAATATTGTTTCGAATATTCATTTGGTAATTATTCCTTCAATCAGTAATATTAATTGGAATATTCACTATTTATTCAGTGAATATTATTTTGAATATTCGTTCGAGTTTTATTAATTTGAATATTCACGATTTGTTTAGTGAATATTATTTCGAATATTCATTCGAGTTTTATTTATTTGATAAGTACTAATTATTTAAATATTCATTAATTATTTAATGAATTTTATTTGTGAATATTTATTCGAGGATTATTCCGAGTAATATTTTACATTAGGATTATTCCTTCAATATTTTTTACTTAAATAAATATTCTTTGGAATATTTAGTTAATTCTTCTAACTCGTTTAAAAATGATTTATTTCATTCGAATATTATCTTCGACCGCGAGTATTATGTGAATTATTCTGAGCCTATTCATTATCATTCTTATCAAGGAAGGTTCTCACCAATCTTATTCTTCATTCAAGCTATCTTTCAAACTATAAGGAACCTTACTTGAGAAATGTTATTTATCTTGTTGACTTCCCCGTCATAAACCTTTTGAAACTATTCCTTTCACTCACAAATTGGTTACTATTACTTATTTAATCTTGTACACCCACTCATCATTCGAGGGGTAAGATGGTTGGAACAAGTTGGTATCCATTAACAAGTAGCGGCTTGGGAAATATTGGTGAATTTTCCTTTCCAACTAGATACGACTACTTTGTGGAGTCTTATGAACAAGTATTATACTTGGGGAAAAGAGGATGAACTTTACGTTTCAGAGTTATGGATGTTATACGAAGTAGGAGCCGCGTAAGTGGCCGAGTGGCACCGGTCTAGCAATGGCCCAACTGTTGGCCGGGGGGTTCCAGAGGGCGGTAGACAAGTAAATCCGTCGGTGCTTCCTTCTACATGTAGAGAACAAAAGTGGGGAGCATAACCTGCGACTGATCATCGTGAATGTTATGTCTCCTGGCGCGTCAATGCTCCAGAATTAGTTCATTTGTCGAAGTGGAATTTTTTGCAACACTATCGGTGTTGGCAGCTGAAAAAATGATTGAATCTGGAATTGCAATATTTTTCTGCAAGTTCCTCTTTTATGATACATGATGATATCTTGCTTATCTTTGCCATAGCAGATATTTCCACAGAAATATATTTTTGAGTTACCTTGTAACCTCATCCTTTACATTATACTAGCATTATCTTCGTTAATGCATGACATATGGTTTCAAAGATATTTGAACCGTTACATATATTATCACTGTTCAGTTATATTATTGTTGGTGGGCTATTGATCACCCTTGTTTAATTTATTATGTCACAATAACAGCTAGGCAGAATGGCCCGCGTAAGGCGCACTCGGGACAAGCAGGTTACCCCAGCCAGAGGACTACCTGCTGATATCATCGCTGCCATTGCTGAGGTAACATAGATAGGCAGCTTTTGGTTTACCAGTTTAATTATATGTATAATTAGTTCGGTCCAGTAAGTTTGTTATCCTTAAGTATGGTGAATAGTGGATTAAAGCCCATAATGATCTAATCCTGAGAATCATACATGTAACACATAATCAGATAGTTGCATAAATCTTAAATCCTATTGCTTTCCTCTAACAATTAATTAAAATTAATGCACTAATATTTAAACACCATAAGTATCTGGTACGCCACGATGGGTGACATATATACCACTTAAATTCGTTTAAATATTACTTCGGTCCTATTACTAAATAATACGCCACGTTAGGGTGGACTATATATTATTTTTCATAGCTAAGTGTATACCATTATTTAATCTTAAATTACTAAAAAGACCGGATACCACCATTAAATATTTCAAATCAATAATCGATAATAAGATAATTCCCAGATCGGGGGGACCATTGTCAAGAGGCATCACTTAAGACCCCTTTCTAGACAGAATCATCCTTTCTCTCTATATTGAAAATCTATATTCAATCATTGGCACCCTTCTAGTTAATCGAATTCTATGAAACTTGGTACGCCACGTTGGGTGGCATATATACCTTTCAATATTCGTAATTAATTTAAGAAGTTTATCCTAGTAATATCCATAACACTATTTGACACCATAAATCATATGCCACGTTAGGGTGGACTATATACAATTTATATTCGTCTTAGTGTTAAATTACATACAAACAATAATGGAGACTGTGGGATTTAATTCCTAATTAATTCCCTCACCCACTTAGAATTTTTATTTAAAATTGAGGAATTTTATCTAGATGCATCGCCCTATGTTATTTTTTCGAGGTCTACATGTTATAAAAATAACAATACAAAGAACACATAACATAGCAGCATGCATAATAAAATTAAAGCAATAAATAAAATTAATGTCCATGTCGTCCTAATTATGTTGAATATGTAATAAAAAATTACACACATAATTAACAACAAACATAATAATTATTTAATGCAATAATTAAAATTAAATAGCGGAATTAAAAATTAAAACAATAATTAAATCCACTACTATGGCCCATTAAACAATTTCAGCAGGCCTAGAAAATTTTCTGCAAATCTGCAAACTGCAACAGCCGCCAGCCGCCAAACTGCTACAGTTCCCGGTTTGCTACAGTACCCGGTTTGCTACAGTACCCGGTTTGCTACAGTGTCCGGTTTGCTACAGTGCCGTCTTGCTACAGTACCGTTTTGCTACAGTACCCGGTTTGCTACAGTACTGCTACAGTACCCTGGTAATTTTATGCTACGCCGAATTCAGTTCTCTTCAACTTTCCAACAGCCACTGTTCTGTAGTAATAATACGAACCAACAGCTACGCAGCGGACAAGTTTTTGTCTCCGTTTCGATTTCCGATCGCACGTAATTGTTACAAAATATCCGGATCTTAATAAAATCCAACAAACAATTACAAAAAAATAGATCTAATACAAAAATAATTTTGTAAATCTATTCTAACACGATCAACCCTCGTGTTTTACAACCACGATAAACCACGTGGAAACCAAACAAAATAACCACGATTAAACCACGTGGGATCCAAACACATAATTAAAATATACATGGCCATAATAGTGGATAACAACCTGCAAAACAGAATTATACAAGCCTACCACTATATACATGCATATATAATTACGACATGGACATCGTATCAAAAATCGCAGAACCATTGAACCAGGCTCTTAATACCAATTGTTGGGACAATCAGATCTTGGCACTGCGATTTTTGATACAATAAATTAACGAGTACGAATAGAAAACTCACCTTGTTAACGGTTGATTCCACGCTCTTCTATTGTATTCCCAAATTCCCTTGAGCGAAGTGTGGCCTTCGTCTTCTCAAGTTAACCTCTCTTCTTGCTCCTGGGTGGCTACAAAATTTTTTCGACCAGCCCCCAGCAAGAAGAGAATAGGAATATATATAGGCTACAATAGGGATCATGGACAATTAGGTTGGGCCTTCTAATTACATCTTGAGCCTAGCCCAATGTAATTAAATATTAATTCAATCCACTAAAGAATTAATATTTGCACTACCTTTCCTAATACCGTAATTTAATTAATTAATTCGGTTCCAATATTATTTGCTTATTAAATTCCCCATGTTTAAAATATCGCATGTCCATTAATTAAATAAATTACTGATAGTTCATTTAATTAATATCTTTTATCCTTGATCATCCACTCAACCTTTATTTAATTATGCCGGAATAAATCCACCTGCAGGGTTTCACATAATTAAATCTTTTTGAGCTTTCAAGGGGACATCATTAACCCGAATATTTTCAGGACATGGTTTCCTTCAATAAATAATATCCACCATATATATTATTCCATCACCCAAAATATAATGAAATAAATCAAAAGAATTATTTCATATATAAATCAAAGCATGTAAATAATATACACGTGTCAATTACTATATCTGGATGAAGAACCTAAGCATTAATAATAACATAGAATCTTAGTTCACCTTCTTAATCAGTATAAGGGAACAATTCTAAATTTGATCCTTTTCAATATACACAAAGTATACTAGTATTATTTATTAGTCAATATAAACTATTCTAAATAATACTACAGCCATTCCAGTGGATTGTCTAACATCACCTGTGCTGTGAACCATATAATATTATATAAACCGTATTTAATAATCTAATATTCTGTATCCCATTTGATACTAGATTATTCACAATATATAATATTTAGACAACATGTAAACATTTAAATGATTCTCAATAAAATAGGCCAGAAATAAATGTATATACTTCAAATAAATATTTTCAGTATACACTAACACTTTAAACTTATGTTGTTACTCCTTTTAGATTGTAATAACTTTTATTCGTAAATCCTTTAATGTGAGACTTATTTCAATTTCATCTCTGGGACTATAACTGTTGTGTGTGTGAGTGGATAATATTGTGGGGTCGCAGCATGCTACTTATTTATTTTGGACTCAAGTCAAGTGTTAATTATGGAAATTGAGACCGTAACAACCAGATCCCTGACCCCGGATCTGGGGGTGTTACAATCATGATGGGCTATTAGTCCCATCCCCAACCTTGACTTAAGGACAACAGCATGCTCAAGTCCCTTAGTTAAAGGATCAGCTAGGTTATGTTGAGTTCCAATAAACTCAACAGCTATAAGAATCACTATTCATCCTCCTCTTTGAGGATTTATTTGAAAATGGTAAAAGAGGAGTTTTGTGCTAAGATTTCTAGGAGATCACTTTTATGAAATATAGGACTTACCATAAAAATTTGGAGATCAAATGATGGTGGGAGCTTGGACTTTGGATTTGGAATTATGGAAGGGGCCGAATAGATGGAAAATGGAGGGGGGGAGAATTTTGATTGGTTGCTCTTGACAATAATGCATAAAGTGATGGTAATTGGATAATATCTCATCTAAAACTACCTTAATAAAGTGATGATGCAAGGGATGATGAAATTGGGTGGACAAGTGTTGGAGATTTGGTGGTGTTAAGGCTAACCAAGCGGTTTGCTTGCTAAATACTAGTTTAATCTCTAAGTGTGCTAGTTACTTAAGTAACTACTTAGTTGCTAGATATTTCTACTAGCTCATGTATGTATCTTGATCCCCTGCTTGTTTCGAAAGAATATCCCAAGGATTTCTAGTTAGGGTTTTACTGGAAACCTTCTTAATATTTATAATACTATTCTCCATCTTTCTTAATAATTCTCGAATCCATTTTCCTTAAATCCTTTTAATAATCTCTTAGGTCTTTCAGCGTCCAGGGAAATCTCGGAGAAAATAAAAGTGCGATTTTTCAGAATCCGACAGCTTTTACATACACTCTTTTTCCCCTAGATCACTAATACGAACTCAGAATTTCGTTCCGGGTACTTCTATATAGCGTCGTCTAATAATATTCCTAAATCCACCAAAATCACTATTCATCACTTATTCTTTACTTATTCTTTTAAGGTTATATAAATGTCCCGGTTCTCTTTCGATCGTTCCTTAATCCTTTTACGGAACCACTGGACTGATACCAGATATCGATTTGGATGACTTAAGAATAACCTTCCCCCTTGGAATTATCAAATCTTAATTTCCTAGGAGATAGATAATTCTTATCTAGATTGTCAACCAATAACATTCTTCATGACATATAATTATTTGAATCCAAATCCATTCCATTCATTCATTAGAACAATTGTTACATCGTAGACGCAACCACTATTCACTATTACATCCATGCATAATAAAAAGTTTTAATTCTACCAAAAATCAGGGTTCTTACAGTCTCCCCTCCTTAAAAGGATTCCGTCCCGGAATTAGGTAGGAAGCATAGAGTCATTTGTCTATCGTTTCACTTTTTAGCTTCCCGGTCAATTCTTAGTCGTTCTACCCTTTCTCAGCACATCTACTAGTGCTACAATACATACTTTATTCTTTCTACATAAACTTTGCTACTTTTCGTACAACACACTATCCGGGTTATGCTCTTACTCAATCTTATCCTTATTGATACCTGCAGTAACATTGGTATCACTATCGCACTGCGAATTTGAAGGTAACCTCGCTCTCAATATACATTTCCCGATCGCTTTAATCTTCATAATCTCGATCAATATAGAGAAGTGGAAAGATTTATTGAGAGATCATTATGATCAATGAACATTTGTTATATTGCATAGTTAGTACAGAAGGGGGCCAGCCTTTAGTACTTGACAAGCAATTAAATAAGTTATGGTATTCCACTTAGACTTCTATCACACAAACCAATAGTCACGTAACAGTACTTCCCCTCCTTAAAGGGTTGTTCTTCTCAATTCAAAAAGAAGGTGAATAAGAGAGAAGAAAGGAAAAGAATTTCAAAGAATTAGAGAGAGTTTTCATGATTGTAAAATATCATACTTAGAATTTGTTAGATATTGATTCAAGTGATGATCAGGATCTGGACTACTGATCAGATACTGATGCTGACGTCATCAGTATTGCACCGTCAGGATTGTGTTATCATCAGGATTGGAAGCTGATCAGGATTTCATGAGGATATACATCAGTCCAGGAATCTAGGAAGATTGACATGTCGGTTCCTGATTTATAGGAATGCAGCTATCATTCAAGATATGTATTAAGAAACGTATGTAATTGATTTGATATATCTTATAATTGATAGTGTATATGTGTACTGTATATAAACAAAGTTTAGGTTTTACTTAATAGTAATCGCTTACACAAATTATCTTGTAACCTAGCAGCTCTCAAGAACATAAGAATTTCTTGAGAGAGTTTGTAACAGTTTTATATCAGAGTTAATAAAGCTGTTATATATTCATACTTGTGTTATTATTTCTGTTTAAGTCGAAAATCTTATACAATTGTATTCAACCCCCTTCTACAATTGTTAATTACTGGGCAACAATTGGTATCAGAGCAAACTAATTAACTACAATCAGAAACGATCTTAACATGTCGACAAGCAAGTATGAAAGTATTAAAATCCCTGTTCTCAAAAAGGCTGAATACCCCACATGGAGGGTAAAGATGTTGATGTATCTGGAGGCAACTGATCCTAACTATCTCGATCGAATATATGATGGACTATATATCCCCAAGAGACTGGTTGCTAGAACAGATACTATACCTGAGCACTATGTTCAGAAGACAAAGGCTGAATGGACTCTTGAGGAAAAGGCTGAAGTACTCAGAGATGCAAAGGTGAAGAACATTCTTCATAATAGTCTTGATGCTGTCATGTCAAATAGAGTGATAGCATGTAAAACTGCTAAGGAAATCTGGGAAACTTTGGAGACTCAATGCCAGGGTACTGAATCTATCAAAAGAAACAGAAGGGCTCTGTTGATTCAAGAGTACGAGCAGTTTGATGCAAAATCTGATGAGACTCTCACTGATCTGTATGATAGATTTCTAACACTATTGAATAATCTATCTCTGGTGGGTAAAGAGTATGAACCAGAAGACTCAAATACCAAGTTTCTTAGAGCTCTGCCTGAGGAGTGGGATACTCAAACCTCTATCATTAGGCATCAGTATGATCTTAATACTGTATCTCTTGATGAAGTCTATGGGATGCTAAAAACCCATGATCCTGAGGTTAAATAGAGGAAGAATAAGAAGACCAACAAAGCAAAGGCTGTTGCTTTGAATGCTGAATCAAAATCAAAAGGAAAAAGCGTGGAGGTTTCAAGAAGGAGAAGTAGAGTCGTTAAGTCCAATACTGATGACTCGTCATCAGATCCTGATGCAAATCCTCATACTGATACTGATGATGACTCTACTGATTCTGATATGATGGAAATGGTTGCTATGATAGTCAAGGGTTTCAAGAAGATGAAGTTCAGAAAGGCTAGAAGACAAGGCAACTTTCAGAAGAAACCTGTCAATACTGACACTAGTACAGAATATGCTTTTAGCGTCGCACTTTAGGCGTCGGTTATATAGAGAGCCGTGGCCTATACATATTTTAGGCGTCGGTTTCTAGCTTAACCGACGCTTAAAGTCATTTGTGTTGGACTTTTTGCGTCGGTCATAAAATAACCGACGCCTAAAACTATACCTTTAGCGTCGGTTTTTACTCAACTGACGCATAAAACCAACCTTTAGCGTCGATCATAAACAACCGATGCCAAAAACTCACCCTTTAGCGTCGGTCTTTACTTAACCGACGCCTAAAACTAACCCTTTAGCGTCGGTGATTACCTAACCGATGCTTATACTCATTTTAGGCGTCGGTTGTTAGCTTTGCCGACGCTATTAATCATTTATACTGGACTTATAGCATCGGGCCTAGGAATGCCGACACTTAAACCTGCTTTTATGCGTCGGGTTTATAAATGCCGATGCCTAAAGCTTTAATAAAAAATTAAAAAAAGTAAAAATATACATGCTTTAATTAAAAATTAAAAACAGTAAAAATATACATAGTAATAAAACACTCTGGTCATATTATCAGACACTTAACTTCTACATCTGGGTTATACATGCGTACATCCACTCCAGCCCTCTCTACTCCAACCCACTCCACTCGTCGATTTCACTTGCATTCTGATAATCATACACGGGCTCGATTAGGTTTCAATTTGATGGTGTTGGGTTCGATTTCTACCAATCTATCAATCTAATTTGTTGCTGGGTTTCAAGGGCTTTAATTTTTGTCATAATCAATCGGGCTTTGCTTCTTGGTTTCTAAGGATTTGTAGGACGATTGTGAGATTTGAAGAGTTACAACCCCGTCTGTCATCTCGATTAATTCAGTCCCTTGTGTTGGTACTCTCTCTCTCTCTCTCTCTCTCTCTCTCTCTCTCTCTCAAACACACAGTGCAAGTGCTGCCACAAGAAAGGGGCTTGTTTATGTTTGATTGTTGTCCCGTCCTTAAACTTGGGTTTTGTGTCTAATGTCTTATATCAATGTACAAAATTTTATCAAGACTAGGCTATAAATAATTCAGTTCTCTGTGGTATTCAAAGATCAGATGTTTATTTGATTCTTTAATACTTTTGGGTGTATTAAGCTTTAGTGTGTTAGCTCGTTGTTTTGGGGGTTTTATTATCTGTTTGCTAATTTGTAATTTGTTGCAGCAGAGGCAGTCGAAGGAGCAATAAAGCAGAAGAACATGGTAGCTGATGAAGGGAGGAATTGACGAGCACTTGGAAATATCAGAAATCTTATTGTTATCCATGGAATTGAGGAAAAGCAGCAACAAATCCCTTAAGTCTCCCACCCCGTCACAAGGTACAAGAGACACAGAAGGATATACCTACAAATTTTATCAATTTTATAAACTTCTTGAATGATATTTATCAATTTCTGGTTTTATTCTGTTTCAGGAGTTTATGTTAACATTTGTTTGTCTATGAAAAGAGAACATTAGTTTTTGTTATCGGTAAGCGGTGATTAATAGATGATATTATCAAAATAATTATCTCTTTAGAATTTTGTTTCGTATTCCTTTTTATCCAACTGATATTCCCTCGCTTTTTCTTTCTCTCTTAATATATTCCTAAGCTACTCCTTCAACAATGGTAAATTATATTACATCATTTTTCTATCACCCCTCCCCCGTCTTACACACAGAAATTTATCTCGGAGATTATTTTTCATTGATTAAAAATTTGATCAATCCCCTATCTCCTTTGTGATATATCTGATGTTTTTCCCTAAACTGTTTTGGATTGTTAGTGTAGACGATGGAAGATAAATCAGAGGACATGTATGGTTAGGTTCCATTTGTCGTTGGGGTTGTGGCGTGCAATAGATGGTCGAACTGAAAAGAGTCTGTAGTCAGGCACTGCACAATCATGATATATTAATCACTACTATTGGAATTATGGTCAATTGAGTTAAAATTCCTGCCATTTAATTTTGTAAGTGATGGTGCTTGAAGTTAAATTTTTCTTGCATTTTGTGTACATTTGATTCGTTGTCTTTATTAAACGTCAAAACCAGTTCTGTGATTGCATTGGAAGTCGAACTTCATTGCTATGATCTTAGAATCTCACCTTTCTGCCTTCTTACATAACTTGGGAATGATGCAGATTAACAATGCTGGTTCAAATGCATACAGCTACAAACCACTGGACGAAGCTTAAGACGAGGATCTTCTGTATGTATCTAGTGTGGTACAAGCTCTTGATTAATTTCCATTAAACTTGTGTAAAGTTAATTATCCATTTAATCGTTGGCAGATAGTAGATGTAATTATCCTTGGTCTAAGTCAGTATTTGTTGTTAAAACACCATGATCGCTTTCCTTGGTATGTTTCTAATGCAGAGGTGCAGTGAGATCTGGCAGAGCACCAATTTGTCGTAAGTCTCAAGTAGATAGGTACTCAGGATAAATGCATGATGCTCTATATTTACATTTCGCCTAGAATTTGTTTAGTTCATATATATGTTTTAATCCTTTTTGCTTGAATTAGGTTTATTAATATGCACTGAGTCCGCCATTTGAAGGAGAAAGACAGAAATTATATTTTAATGAGGGGGAAATTGAAAAGCTACCAGCTCTGGAGGTAATTAGGAGGAAGGAGATATTGCCCGTCACTTACCATTTTCACAGATCCATCCTGAATGGGCTGAGAGAAGGTAAAGATGCATACACAAATGCTCACATCTTAAGATTATTTACCGAGTTGATAGCTTTCCATGAAATAAACTTTTGAGCCCACATTTGAAGTAGTGGGATATTCCTCAAAATTACAATGAGTATAGGGATTTGTAGACTGAGATACTTCTGTATCTACGCTATTATATTGACATCCTTCTAGACTTGATGTGTTTATACTTTAAAGAGCATTGTAGATGACCAGTCAACGGCATTTTAAATACCTATTGTTATACCTTAGAAGCCTTAATTAAGGGGACACTGTAAATTTTTTTTTTTTGTTGAATTTAACAAATGTCAGATTGACATTGCAACTTGAGAATTATTGTGGCAAAGATTTTTAAAGGCATTCATGAATTAAACTTCTGTGCTTATCTTATACAGTGTAAGTTTTACTACAAAGGAGAGAATTAGGGCAGGTAGGGGATAGTTATAGTCAAATTCACTACCTATCCAGCACAACTTTTTACATCTATACGGGTCCTCTCTAAATAAACAGTAGCATTAGTAGTTGTAACTTCTATACCTTTTAGGGAAGATTGAAGTTAACAAAAGTTGGCAATTAAATTTCTTACAGGTAACTGTTATGAAGTATTAAGTAATAAAATCTTCAATTATAATTCAATTATAGAACTTGAAAACTATATAGAATATGTAGGCCAAAATGGTAAAATTTAGTGTGGAAGGATCATGTATATATATAAATGGTTTTCCAAAATTTAGTGTGAAAACTTTTTTTTAATTCTCTATTAAATAATTGATTTCCTACATACCAAAGAGCACCAATGTCTATAAGCTTAATGTACTAATCTTTAGCTACTTATTCCAGTGACTTGCTCAATCCTTGTTGCTGTCAACTGAAGCCCAAATAATAGTTCCATCTCAGTTTCTACTACTAACCTTTGGCTTGATGTACTTATGTGTCAGAAACTGAATATTCCGTATAAGGTTATTATTAATGAAAGAAATCAAGATGCTATTTTTTTCACCGCAATAATTGCCCTTTTTTATTGTCACATTGTAAGTAGGCACATAATTTATTTAAGGTTTTCTTATCTTCACTGCTTTGAAGAAAGAAGTTGCAACCCTTCAGAAGAGTTTCAAGATGCACTGAAATATGTATGTTAGCTCTGATAATGTACATTTGATCTTCTTCTTCTTTTATTTTTTTAATTAAATATTGTTGCATCTAGTTTCTCTCTGTTTCACTAATTGTTCTACTCCATTTTCTCTCCTTTCTTTATTTGTTCTTTAGGAGTTGAATGTTCCCACACTAGTACAGAAATGCTTTTCTGCGTCGCACTTTAGGCGTAGGTTTTTTAAATATGCTTTTCTGCCTGCTTGGTATTTCAATATGCTTGTAATATAATGAATTTGTATTATCAAAAACGTCAAATTATTTTAAGATTGAATCTTATAAATCCCATACAGAAACACTAAAAGATTCTGGTTCTATTATGTCTTTCTGAAAATCACTTCTAGTTGTGTCTTTTATCTTTTATATTTTTGTCCTCTAGATAGTATAATGTTGTCTTTTAGGTGTGACACTCAAATCAGACACTTTGCTCTCACATTCCTTTCACCTCTTTTGCCCTTTCAATCCTGTCCGTGACTTTCTTAATCGAAATAAGTTGATATTTTTGACAGCGAATTGCTTTATCATGGATGGTACAAAAGGAGATGAATAGTGAACACTGCTCTGGAGGAATTTTAGCAGACGATCGATCAGGTTGGGTTTCTTTCACTTTGTCATACTCCGTTCATTGTTTTTATTTTTGCCAAATTTTTTTTCTCCTTCCATTTGTTTAGGCTACAATACCCAAGGAAATGATTGAAGAATACGATATTCTATACATCTTGTTAAATATTGAACACAAGTACTTCGCTAAATAGCTATAACAAGAAGTTTTTTATGGTCGACAACATAAAAAGTACATGAGTATTTCTTAGTATCTGCAATACACTGAAAAACTAGCTCTTCATGTTTTATATTTCTAACATACAGTATTCACCATGGCAGGGGTTGGGAAAAACAATATCAACCATTGCACTTATATTGAAGGAAAGATCTCCATCTTCGAAAATTTGTTCAGTTGATAAACAGAATATGGATATGATTAATCTAGTTGATGATGATGAGGATGGCACTTCTGGGCTTAGCTTGGCAAATCAGGGCAATGTTTCCTGTCCTGTAATTGAAGACCTATCTGTGCAGCAGAAGGTTTGGCCAGCTGCTGGAACATTGATTGTTTGTCCAACAAGTGTTCCTCTCCTTATACTAATGTTGACAACATTTATGCAGGCACACTCCAGGGCTATGGAAACCACACGATCAATTTCTCAGATTACTAGTGGCAGCAGCGCATATATGAAAGAGGTTTAGTTGTGAATTACTTGTAACTAAACAAGGCTTATGGTCGCAATATCGTTGATGCACATTATCAATTTGGTTCTTTCCTTCAATACATTTGCTCGTCATCTGTGTGAAGAAATTGTTCTCCATAAAATTAGAGAAATTAGATCAGTTTGTCTACTTTGTTATCGGTATTGACTTGTAGAATGTAGAGTAGTCTTATATATTGTTTATTAATTAGATCTTATTCTTGATTATGTATCATATATGTATAGATTGATTTTGTATATAATTTGGTGTTCTGGCATTGGCTAAACTGTTTCTGAAAATGTATTGTTTCATAACAGAATTGCATTTTTTATTTTTTATTAAAAAAGTTGACTTTAAGTGTCGGTTGTTTAAATGACCGACGCCTATAATCAGACTTTAAGCGTCGGTTATTTAAATGACCGACGCCTATAACAGACTTTAAGCGTCGGTTGTTTATATGACCGATGCCTATAACCAGACTTTAAGCGTCGGTTGTTTAAATGACCGATGCCTATAACCAGACTTTAAGCGTCGGTTGTTTAAATGGCCGACGCTTATAACAGACTTTAAGCGTCGGTTGTTTAAATGACCGACGTCTAAAACAGACTTTAAGCGTCGGTTATTTAAATAACCGACGCTATTAGTACATTATATGCGTCGCCCAATTAACCGACGCTATAGACCTATACCTATAGCGTCGCCTTCATATACTACGCCAAATAACCGACGCCTAAAGCCTATTTTGACCGACGCTAAAAGCCTATTCTGTACTAGTGCATGACAGGAACAGGTACAAGAAGAATGAAAGCAAAGGCATCAAGTTTGACAAGTCAAAAGTCAAATGCTACAATTGTGATGGAATGGGTCACTTTGCAACTGAATGCAAAAAGGCCAAAACCAAAGCTCTAATCTCATCTAGCAAGGATTGGATGGACTCTTCCTCTGACTCTGAAGAGGAAAAAGTGAACTATGCATTAATGGCACACGTGGATGAGATTGCTGCTCCTAAAAATAAGGTACCTGAAGTTGTTTTTGATTTTGATACTGATAATGTCTCTGAGTTAAGATCTTTCTTAAAGTCTCTGCATATTAGCTTTAAAAGTGAATCTCTTGAAAATGCTAGAATAATATCTGAGATGTCAGAATTGACTAAAAGAAATGATCATCTAGAAGCTGAGTTACTCTTCATGGAAGAAGTACAAAATGAATGTGATATGGCTAAGCACATGAAACTAGAAATGGAATTTAAATGTACTGCACTTGAAAAGGAACTTAATGAAGCTAATGAGAAACTCAGAACCTGGACACACTCTGGAAAGAAAACACACGATCTTATCACAGATAAGAACTGGAAAGAAGGTCTAGGTTATAAACCAGAGGACAAAAAGAAAAATAAAGGTGAAGTTGTTACTGCTGAAACAACTAAATCAGGAAGAGTTGATGTGAATGAGTCAACAAATCCAAAAACCTATAGACATGTAATGGATAGAACAAAGACCAAATTAAAACCTGTCAAGTACGTGTATCCAGAAGATCCCAACTCTACTTTAGAAAAGGGATCTACTTCTACACAAAATTCTAAGTATAAGTTTGTCAAAAATATAGGTCTTTTGTCTAAGAAACAACTCAGAGATATAATCTGTGAAGTGACAGATAGAGAGAAAACCACTAGTGCTAAGAGGAATAGAAATGGTAAAATTGGAATAAACAAAGAGAATAATTATAAGTATATTCCAAATGCACCAAGGAAAACATGCTTTAATTATGGTAACTCTAATCATCTTGCTATTGATTGCAGCAGGAGTAAAAAGAAGGCTACTGTAGTTCCTAAGTCTGACATTAGGAATAGATCAGTATTTTATAAACCACAGAATCCTTGTTTTCACTGTGGCAGTAAATGGCATTCTATCTATACATGTGAAGAATACCATAGTTTGTACTACAACTATTATGATCCCTTGCCAAAATTTAATAAAAGTGCAAATTCTGGTAGAACAAAGAGTCTGAATACTAAGCATGCATCTGTTAATTCTGATAATGACAAAGCAAATTCTGATGGATTTAAATCTGACAGAACTGCTTTTGTTAAAAAGACTTCTGCTGCTAATAGTGTTAAATTGCATGCAAAAAGAACCCAACAAGTGTGGGTTCTTAAAAATTCTAACTGAGCTCTTTGTGTTTCTGATTGCAGGGTAAAAAGAAAAATGTGTTGGTCGTGGATAGTGGATGCTCTGTGCACATGACGGGAAACAAAACCTTGCTATCAGAATTTGAGGAGAAAGCTGGCCCAAAAGTGTCTTATGGAGATGGCAACATTGGACAAACTTTGGGATATGGCAATATAATCATTGGAAATGTCATCATTGAAAAAGTAGCTCTGGTGAACGGACTCAAACACAATCTGCTTAGTGTGAGTCAAATCACAGACAGAGGTTATCATGTCGACTTCAATGATACTCACTTTGAAGTGATCAGAAAAACATCTGGAAGGATCGTCTTGACTGGTCAAAGACGTGGTAACATTTATGAAGCCAATGTCTACACCATACTGATGGTCCCTCAACATGTCTCATCAGTAAAGCAACAGTAGATGAAAGTTGGAATTGGCACAAGAAGCTTTCTCATCTCAACTTCAACAACATCAATGAGTTGGTTAAGAAAGATTTGGTAAGAGGATTACCAAAGGCGTTATATACTCCTGATGGACTCTGTGATGCCTGTCAGAAGGCTAAACAGAGAAGGACATCATTCAAGAGTAAATCTGAATCCTCAATTGATGAACCATATCACATGTTACATCTTGACTTGTTTGGACCAGTCAACGTTATGTCCATCAGTAAGAAGAGGTATACTCTAGTCATTGTTGATGAATATACTAGATTTACCTGGGTGCATTTTCTGCACAGAAAAGATGAAACAGCTGAGATACTTTTGGACCACATAAGACTCATTGAGACTGGCACAAAGTACAAAGTTAAGATACTAAAGAGTGATAATGGAACTGAATTCAAGAATTCAGTAATGGAAGAGTTTTGCAAATACAAAGGAATAGTACAACAATTCTCTGCTCCTGGCACACCCCAACAAAATGGAGTAGTTGAAAGAAAGAACAGAACTCTTTTTGAAGCTGGCAGAACAATGTTGGAGGAAGCTAAACTACCTACATATTTCTGGGCAGAAGCAGTCAACACAGCATGCTACACTCAGAACATTACTCTAATCAACAGACATGGTGTCACTCCTTATCAAATGATTAAAGAGAAGAAGCCAAGTCTGAAACATTTGCATGTGTTTGGTTGCAAGTGCTTTGTTCTTAGACCTCATCCTGAACAGCTAGGAAAATTTGAAACTAAAGCTGATGCGGGCATTTTTATTGGTTATCCAACTTCAAGACCCTTTAAAGTATACAACCTAAGAACAAGGATAGTCATGGAGTCTATCAATGTTTCTTTTGATGATAAGAAGATAACATTAATTGATGAAGACTCACATGACAGTTTGATCTTTGCGAATGAAGCTACCAAGAATTCTGTTGAAGTAATGTCAGATACTGATACTCCATCAGATCCTGATGGTCGACCAATGCCTGATGAAACACCAGTTACTGATGATGATTCAAATAATGCAAATGTTGAGGGGGAGCAATAGCACAATACCATCAGTACTGAAACAACTCAAACATCAGGAGGAGAATCATCAGAAACAGATTCAAGTGATAATCCTGACAGCACTTTAGGAGGAGATAACACTATCTCCGGGGGAGCTTCTAATAATTCGATTTCTTTTGAAGATAACACCAATCAAAGGGGAGCATCCAACTCAAGAAATGATTTACCATCAGCAAGGAAATGGACCAAAAGCCATACTCCTGATTTAATTATTGGGAATCCTGATGCAGGTGTAAAAACCAGAAGTGCAACACAAAATGAATGCCTCTATAATAATTTTCTGTCAAAGGAGGTGCCTAAGAAAGTTGAAGATGCACTCAAGGATGCTGATTGGATTACAGCAATGCAAGAAGAACTGAATGGATTTGAAAGAAACGAAGTCTGGAAACTAGTACCAAGACCAAAAGGTAGATCAATTGTTGGTACAAAGTGGGTGTTCAGAAACAAGACAAATTCAGATGGCACTATTGTTAGGAATAAAGCAAGACTAGTTGCAAAGGGGTACTCTCAACAGGAAGGAATAGACTATGATGAGACTTTTGCTCCTGTTGCAAGGCTAGAAGCCATCAGAATTTTTCTGGCATATGCAGCTCATAAGCAATTCAAAGTTTTCCAGATGGATGTTAAAAGTGCTTTTCTGAATGGAGAGTTGGAAGAGGAGGTATATGTTGAACAACCTCCTGGTTTCATTGATCCTAAATATCCAGATCATGTCTATAGATTGGATAAAGCACTTTATGGACTAAAGCAAGCTCCAAGAGCCTGGTATGAAACTCTGGCTCAATTCTTACTGAAAAGTGGTTTCAAAAGAGGTACAATTGATAAAACCTTGTTTTATTTGAATCATGGGAAGGACTTGCTGTTAGTTCAGATTTACATTGATGATATCATTTTTGGGTCAACTAACCCCAAATTGTGTGAGAAGTTTTCAAAGCTGATGAGTCTAGATATCAAATGAGCATGATGGGAGAAATGAGCTATTTCTTAGGTCTGCAAGTTAAACAGACTGATGATGGAATTTTTATCAATCAGTCAAAGTACACAAAGAATCTATTGAAGAAGTTTAATATGCAAGACAGTGCTACTGCTACAACTCTCATAGCTACAGCTACAAAGCTTGATCCTGATCAAGGTATTGAGGTAGATGTAACTAACTACAGAGGTATGATAGGCTCACTTTTGTATCTAACAGCTAGCAGACCAGATATCATGTATGCAACCTGTCTATGTGCAAGATTTCAGGCAAACCCAAAAGAACCACATCTCATTGCTGTTAAAAGGATTTTCAGATACTTTAAAGGCACTCCATCACTTGGCCTTTGGTATGCTAGAGAGTTAGACTTTAATCTATATGGTTACTCAGATGCTGATTTTGCAGGATGCAAAATAGACAGGAAAAGTACTTCAGGCAGTTGTCAGTTTCTTGGAGGAAGACTAGTTTCTTGGTTTAGTAAAAAGCAAAAGTCTATATCCACATCAACTGCAGAAGCTGAGTACATAGCTGCAGGAAGCTGTTGTGCTCAGATCATGTGGATGAGGAATCAGCTAATGGACTATGGTTTGTCATATTCAAAAATACCTATTTATTGTGATAACCAAAGTGCTATTGCTATGACAGGAAATCCAGTTCAGCATTCTCTTACTAAGCATATCAGTATCAGATATCATTTCATAAGAGAACAAGTTCTGGAAGGGACAATCGAACTCCACTTTGTTCCTACTGATCAACAGCTAGCTGATATATTCACCAAGCCACTACCTGAAGATACTTTTACAAAATTGGTGAATGAATTGGGAATGGTAAACTATGAAAGTTTCTGAGAACAAGGGGAGACCAAATACTGATGAGTGTCAGATCCTGATGCATGTCGAATACTGACGAAAAGTCAATCGTGACGTTAGTCAAACATCAGATCCTGATGCAATGGGTTGGTCATCAGTACAATATGTAAACTACAAGTAATCCCTAATTGTTCTGTTCCTGATTTAACTGTGGTTATTGTTGATGAATTTGTTACTTACATGATTACTTTAATTAGTTTTCATTTTCTCTGATTTAACTCTTTGAAGAACAATTCATAAACATAAAATTTGCAGAACACATTGAATAAGAATAGAGAAATAGGATTCTTCATTAATAATAAGAAAGAGATTACATGCATGTATTACATCTTTTTTGTTCTCTCTATCTACTAATCTATTCAACAGAAAAATAAAAAGTGAAGTCCAAATCACTCCATTGTTAGCAGCCATCCCAGATCCCATCTTTGCCACTTTGTTTGGGTGGAAGTTGAAGGGATAAGGTTATTTTTGCTGACATATTCATTAACAATGGTTGGTGGTGTTGGATGAGGATGCCTTAGAGGAAAGCCATGTTAATGTTGCTTGAAGAGCATCATCGATGTCGATCACTCTTGCAGGCTTTTCTCTCTCGATTTCTTCAAGACTGGCATCCATCTGCAGCCACAGAGTTTCAAGCTGCCTTTCCTAGTCAAAGGCATCAAACTCTTCATGAGTATAACTAAAGATATCTCTGTTCTCTACGAGATGGAGATTCTTTTCCTTGATGGTAAGTTTTGACATTGTTTAACGGTGTGTTGTGTGAAGGGTTTTTGATTTTTAGGAGAAAATGAAGAATTAAAGGGATAATGGACAAGTCTCTAGATGTTAAATAGAGATGGGTGAGTAACGAAGTACTAAAACGCTTTGTATTCTGGCTTTTAATGATTCCAGGTATTTTAAGAAAGTGTTATTTGATTTTTTTTAAATCAAATATTTTATTGTTATTTTCACAAATGCACTTCTTAAAAATACGAGCGCGTGTATTTCACTCACTAATACATATAGATACACAATGTGTCATATACGGTTAACACCACTCTCTCACGTCACACAAATTGATTACTCACACCTGTTTTGAGAAATTATTAGTTGTCTAAAATCAATTTAGTTCACTAAATTGATTCATTATTCTCAAAACTATCAGTATTGTTCTTTTCTCTGCGCGAACATAAACCCTAATTGCTCAAAACTTCAATCTCTCTTTGTCACACCAAAAATGGAGAATTCATCATTTGTAAACAATAAGGTTATTATCAATGGTGTTACTTTTGCTCCCAACAATTATATTGCTATTCTTGACCATCAGGAACTATCGAATGATTTTCATATCGTTCAGGATTTCTTGGCGTCTAGTCCGATTCATTATGTTTTAACGGCACCCGCCAAAGTCTCTTTCAAGTGTGTGATGCAGGTTTGGAAGACTGCTGTCTTTGGTGTTCTTGAACCTTCAGGAAGGCCTAACCTGACCTTTACACCTCCAGAAGTAGTTTGTGAAGCTCTGCACTTACCTTCTCTAAATGGTAAAACTCCAGCAACAATTTCTGATGCTTCATTATTGGAATTTGATACGAGTCTTGGTTACAATGGAAATCCAAGAAAGTTTGGAGAGCTATACGGAACTAAGCTAAAGAAGGAATGGAATTTCTTCTTCGATACCATCAGTAGGTGCTTCTTGAACAAAGTCTCTAACTTTGATGCACTACCGACGGCTTCAGTTCACATTGGGTACTCTCTAATCCATGATACTGTATTTGATTATGGGTCTTTCATTTTGAGAGCATTAAATGCCTGGAAAACAGATAAATGTGGTTATGTCTGTTTTATTAGATTTTTTCAACTAATATTCTCTCATTTATGTCCCAATGTTGATTTTGAAAATGATACATTATTGCCTATCTGTAAGATTTCAGAAAACAATATCAAATCTTTGGTTAAATTAGATAAGGCTAATGGTTTTGAGGGAAATCCATATATTCCTAAGGGGTCTGGCTTCTCTTGAAAAAGAGATTGCCTGAACTTTATGGCCCAGCTACAGGTGCTATGGGACAGGACCAAACACATTCTATTCCTGACATAAGCACACATCATAAACAATTACCTAAACAGTCAACCACCTCTGGTGTCTCTCATAATACATCAGTTGTAAAAGAAAGGAAGTCAGCTAGATCTGATGTGTCTGGAAGACAGTCAGGATTGAAGGACTTCTCCACCACAACCATAACTCAAAAGAAGTCACAAGGAGGTGAACAAGGGGTTCTGGTTGATGATTGTTTGATGAAGGTTGGAGCATCTAAAGAAACAGGTGAAAAGAGGAAGTTTTTGCAACAGGTCTCTGATTCTGATAGTGATGATGACAAGACCATCTCTATAATCATGAAGAAAAAGGAAAGTGTTGCTCCTGTTACTGCTGAATTGGTTAACCCAATAAAGCAAAAGAAGAGAAGAAGAATAGTCAACAAGAGTCAGTATTATATTCCTGAAGATATGCAAAAGCTTAATGATGATATTGATCTTGATGAGCCATTAGTTCCTGACACATCTGTCATTCCTGATCTCTCTACTCCTGATACATCACCTGTGAAGACTGTTGAAATTTCTGATTCTCCAACATCTACATCTCCTAAGAGAATAATAATTGAGATGTCTGTGGATGAAGTAAATGCTATTGCTGCTCAGCTTGGTCATAAACCAACACCTCTTAAGATAAAGAGACAAGCTGAAGCAAAGGTTTTTAGCAGATTGAAGAAACAGAGGATCACTTCACCTCTAAAAGGATCAAGCCCACAAGAACCTGAACTTCAAAGGAGTTCAGAAGCTATTGAAGATCCAGTCACACAAGAACCACCCACTCAAAGTGTGGGTGCAGACATTTCTGAAGGAATGGTCCCACAAGAACCACTTTCTCAAAGGGAAGGTGAAGACAAGAACATTCCTGCCCCACAAGAACCATCTTCTCAAAGTGAAGATGCAGGCAAGTTCACATCAGCACAGGAGATTTCTAACACTGCATTTGAGGGAAGCACATAAGAACCTTTGACTCAAAGTGTTAAAGCAGCTTCACAACCTCAGACTACACAAGAACCATTGGTAGTAAATACTGATGCAAGTCATTCTACAGTTGCAGATGTCCATCCTGATGAAAATATTTCTGATCCAAATATTCCACTACTCATTAAACCACTTTCTTCAAGACCAATGGAATCTATCTCAACTTCATCAGGTAATACTTCTATTTCTGCTTCTCTTACTGATAGTATAATTACAGATAGACCTGAAACAAGGGATACCTCTATCTGTATGACTTCAGTCCACTCCTCTCAGCCACCTCTTATTTCTTTGCATTTGTTGAGCCAGAACCTTTCTTGTGAGAAAGAGAGTGAACATTTAGAGAAAAAGAAGAGTGAAGAGAGGCAGTCTCCTGAACTGGCAAAAGGAGAGGTCGAAAAGAGTGAGAATTTTCAAACTTCTAGTGAGGTAGTAGTTACTATTGAAAGTAACTTAGGTAATGTTGTGAGAAGTGATGAGATCACTTTACAAAAACAGAGAGATTTAGGAATTGTTTCTACTCTGAATGCAGGTTTTCAGGATACAACAGTCCCATCTGCTGTTGATTTAAAAATAAAAGGAGTTATGAATCCTGAAGACAATGTGGATGATAAAATTCCTGAGGCTAAAGATAGCTCAGATGATGATGATGATGATGATGCTGATAATGATCCTGAAGCAGCTCAGCTTAAAGCTGTCATGAAAGCAAGTCTAGAATCTACTTATGGATCATCCAGTCAATTTATGGAGTCTATGGGTAAATCTATAGCTGCTCAAATTGAAATCCCAGGAGATTACAGCAATCTTATTCCTGAACATATTCAAGCTGTAAGAAGATCTAAATGGTATATTGAGTGGAATCAGCCTTCTGCTGATATAAATTTCAATAATGCACTTTTTCACTCCAGTCATATCGTTTCGAAGATTTCTGATCCTCATCTCAAAGCTCATCTGAAGACAACAACTATTCTGGCAAAAGGGCTGAAGGATGGAATTAATTCTGTCAAGAGTGATAATGAAAAATTTCATTCTCGATTTATTAAGGATTATTCTGAAATTGCCACTGCTAAACAGCTTCAACGTTTAAGCACTGCCTTCACCATAAGGATGGATACCTTGGAAGATAAGGTTGTCACTATGTCCTCAAGAATGACAAATATTGAAGATTCTCTACAACTTATCTTATCCTTATTGACTGATCCTGATGATGCTACTGATGTCAAAAAGGGGGAGAAGGTAGTCAAAACAAAATGCACACCTGATCTAGTTGTAAGAAAGGATGATGATACTTCTGGAAATGATGGTGGTGCTCAGTCACATGTACCAGGAACCTCTGATGCTGATTTGGTAACAAGGAGAAGTCAGTCACAAACTCAAACCAAGCGGTCAACTCATGTTTCTGAATCTGGGAAGAAAACAGTAAGAACAATGGTGCAATCTCAAATCCTGAGAGAAGAACAATTTTTGTCATCTGGTCAAAGTCAAAGGCAAACACTTCCTACAATTCTTGAAGGTGATGAAGATTTGCTAATTACTGATGTAGAAGATGCTCCTCATCTTTTTGAGAAGATTACTACTGGGACAGGTGATAATGAAATTGTATATCACACTAGTGCTAAGGTTCATCAGTATCATGCTGAGTAGGCACTTGCTTTAACTTCTGAAGAAAATCCAAATATGACTACTGATGAGATCTTAGAAGAACAAAACAGGATTCTTGAGGAGATTGCTAGACAAAAAGAATCTCCTGCTGCAAGAAGAAGAAGAAGAGGCAGAGGAGATAGAAGAAGAGGAAGAGGAAGAAAGCCTACTCAAACAAGTTCAAGACAGACAAGGTCTGGTGGAAAAACGATTGAGGAGATACCTGAAAATTCTCAGAAAGTAAAGAAGAAGAAATCTCCATTACTTCTTACATTGACTCCAGATAACAAATTTAATGTACCTGAAGAAGCTGCTGATGAAAGACCTCAGTTAGCTAGAAAAGGTAAAGTTACTGTGAGGACTACTCAATCTGCTGTTCCTGATTCTGATGAAGCTGAAATCTTGAAAGAACTTGAGGTTATGATTGTTGCTGATGTGGTTGAAATTCACAATCTGGAAGTTGATGAACAAGAAAAGGAGGCCAGAAAAAGAGCAAAAGATACTGAAGTTGAAGAAACCAGAAAGTACTTGGAAGATCTGGCTGGTTCAAACAGATTGTTGTGGTATGATCGAAATAGACTTGTTCCAGAACATCGACAGAATGATAGAAAACCAAGAATAGGAAAAAAAATCAAGAATTGGAAGAATAGAGTAAGCAACTATAGAAAACCAGTTGTTTTCAAATCTGTTGGAGTAATTACTGGACCTTCACTGTCTGATGAATCTTCATTGGTTGCTAAAGTTGAATCTGCTGAATCTCTGTCACTGTGGACGAGTATGCAATCTGGTTTGAGGGGTTTAGAACCTGGAACAAGAGGAGGTATTGGATTTCGTAATGCAGAAGTTGTTTTTATATCTCAAACAGATCAACATTTTCTTGTTAAGAGGATTGGTGATGAACTAACTGTTGATGATCTTTGGGAACTAGAATCTGTTGCTAGTGTTGCTTGTAATGTGGACTCAAAGAAAATAGATAAATTGCTGTATTTCATGAAAGACAAAAGTGTCAAGAAGCTGTCTATTCATGAGGTGTTGTGCAAATCAACAAAAGAGTTAAAATATGTTCTCTATTTGCTTGAAAATAGACAGATCCCTGATAAAGAAGCCAGTGTTTACAATAACTGGTGTAGCATGATCTTCAGAACAATCAAGTCCAGATATTTAGAAGGAGGATCAAGGTATGATGGTAATTACACTCCCATGTACTTGAATACAGAAGGACAAGAAGTTGAAATGCAAAAGGGTTCAGCTGTTAAAGAAGTGATATTTTATCAAGAACAATTATCTCTGAATCCTGGTGGAAGAGATCTTGCATATTTAGTGTTGGGAGAATTAGATTTACCAAGAAGCTCAATTCAGAATCTCAGAGCTGGAATCTTTCAGATTGGTAAAGGTGATGAAGAACTCAGAAATCTGAAGAAAAGGTTAATTCAAATTCTCTATGATAAAGAAGAAGAGTTATTATCAAATTTCTTGCAGATGAGTAATTTCTTTGTGAGAATTTCTGAGACTAAGCCTGAGGATTTCTTGTAATATTTTGTTTTGAGTTTTTGACATCACTAAATCAAGGATTTGTGCTTTATTTCATAAAGTACAAATTGGGGGAGATTGTTAGATATTGATTCAAGTGATGATCAGGATCTGGACTACTGATCAGATACTGATGCTAACGTCATCAGTATTGCACCATCAGGATTGTGTTATCATCAGGATTGGAAGCTGATCAGGATTTCATGAGAATATACATCAGTCCAGGAATCTAGGAAGATTGACATGTCGGTTCCTGATTTATAGGAATGCAGCTATCATTCAAGATATGTATTAAGAAACGTATGTAATTGATTTGATATATCTTGTAATTGATAATGTATATGTGTACTGTATATAAACACAGTTTAGGTTTTACTTAATAGTAATCGCTTACAAAAATTATCTTGTAACCTAGCAGCTCTCAAGAACATAAGAATTTCTTGAGAGAGTTTGTAACAGTTTTATATCAGAGTTAATAAAGCTGTTATATATTCATACTTGTGTTATTATTTCTGTTTAAGTCGAAAATCTTATACAATTGTATTCAACCCCCCTTCTACAATTGTTAATTACTGGGCAACAAAATTGACCTCTGAACTATGGAGGTTCATCAGGGAAGAAAAATAATTGTATTCGTATCAATTACAACTTTATCGTAATCTCACGTGTTAACGGATCCTTACTGCTCCGTCCATCATTCTATGGACCTATACTCTTGTTCAATCCTTGCAACACTCACTTTTGGAAATCCTTCAACTTCTCAGGTCAAATCTTAGTTTCTCGTTTGACATCATTGTTACTGACATTCCATGCCACGCTACTAGCTTTTTCATATATATAATACTAACACTATCAAGTTGTCCTTCCGAGAATTCATTAAAAAGCCCATTCATTAATCCATTCATAGCATTCCTTGCTTCACATTCCATAATTACTTTCCAATCTTTTCTTTATCAATCACATCCGTCTTATTGTCTGATTCTTATTCACCTCTGTTATTTACCTCCAATGTTATCTCATTATCAAGACGTCATTTGTACTTGGTACCTTCTCATTGGTATCCCGTCACATTTACTCAATAATCATCACATTTTTCAAATTCAAACCCTCCGAAATAAATCTTGCCGATTTCTCTAGCTTAGATCCAATATAATCTATTTCTGCCAAACTTGTCTCTCCACACCACATTAATCCTTCCCACGAGGATACTTTTAGCATCATGAATCTCCAATCTCCTATTCTCTATCTTGTTTGCGCAGAAATACACCAACATAAACTTGCTTGTCATTCATCAACATGCCATTTAGCTTATCAATAGCAGCACTATCTTTATTTTTGCGTAGTCATCGAATTTCTTAGAAGAATCATCACTATATTAATGTAGTCGATTGTTGAATCGCCATCGTCTGCTGTTTACGTAGTGCTATAATGGTTAATCAGACGGATTTCATAATTGTCATATCCAAAATTCTCTAGGAAGACGAACTAATCACTATTTCTTATTCATAAGGAGTACTTCCTGAACTTGATGTAGATATTAATGAAGCAGATAAAATTGCAGAAGAGTTTCAATCACCGCAGCTATGCCAGGTTGATGAAATTATTAATCACATGTCTTCATTAGAAGACTAGAAACTTCACGGTTCACTTAATCAATTTCGTATCATGGTCCTGGTTTACCTCAAAATGGGACCTTCTAAGGTATGTAATATGCTTAAGACGCCATCAGGAATCGAATCTTTACTTAAACTATTATTATCGTCGATTCTTGCACAACCATCAGAAGGAATGTATTCCTCCACTACATTATGACCTTCAAGGTCCTTCCAAATATCGTTTTGTTTTCTTTGGTATGAGCATTTATAATTACTCCTCTATACTTAAAGTGTCGGCCACCTCATTGGCCTTTCCTGATAATAATAACTTCTCACAATCAATGTTTTCCGAATCTATTCCAACTCAAACTTTTCTACCTCATTCCCATCACTGTTAGGTGAAAGTATTCTTCCTTAGACTCTGCTGAAGGAGAAAATATATCAGTCCTTTTTCCATAAGTCATTGCTTCCACCTTTCCGTGTGAACTTTATCACGGTTACTCCCAATCGTACCTAGGATATTTCTTCTCTTATTCCTTTCTTGTTCTAGGATAATCTTAACCTTCATTGGTTCAATCCATACCTCATCATGGTTTCATACATGCCTCATCTGGAATTATTGTTATTGTGTCATACATTCTCTACCAAACTTCTATTTTGAAACTTAGAATATTATCCTTTTTCCTGTAAGGTTTCTTAGGTCATCCTCGTCGTTCCTCCTGTATTTTCCAGGTATAGGGTATATCAAAATATCCTTAATCGATTCTATAACAATTATGTCTATGTACTTTCCGAAACTCCTTTCAGTAACTCCTTAAAGATTATTGTTACCTTATTCAATCCAACTCATATCATCTGTATTCATAATGTCTTTATTAGGGGTAATGCCACCCTTTGTGCATCCCCAGGGTTCATCTTAATTTATGGATATTCTATCCTCAATTCTATTTTTGAAAAAAATACTTACATCCTTCAGTTAACAATCACTTCATAATTCCTTAATAAGGGTCTCTTTTCAATCGTTCACATCTTGATAATCTATAGGTAGCTTCATGCTAACCTTCTCTTTCAAACGGATGTCAGTCTACATGGCCTTCAAAAGACAACATATATTTGGTAATGGCAACAAGGATGTTCTGGAAGATATTGGTCGTGTTCAACGTGAATCTCTTAGTACTTGTCACTCTTCTTAAAGATACTAAGTTTCAGATAACCTTTATGCATCATACTGCACAATCTTTGACAATCATCATAAGCCTTTTATTGATCACTTTCCTCAGTCAAACTATGTCCATTGTATTTATTAAATCCCAACATTATGTACCTCAATTCTCTATAATTTGATTTCTAGCTCATAAGTTAGTTAATCATATACACCTTAATCACTTCACTTTGCATCAAAAGTTCTCGCGGTTGGCTCTTGGTCAGAAGCAACCCCGCTTTGTCCTTGCATCGCTGGTTTAGTCACTTTATAATCCTTTGTGACATGGCCCCAACTGGCCATACTAAAATATAGGAGTTTAGGGGTTATCTAATAGCATTACTTTTCTAGCAATTTCCTCCTTCATCCATAGCGAAGATAATTATCTGGGACAGGTTACGCTTATCCGGTGTAGCATAGTCATTTTATTCGAGCACTGCCACTCTTCGTTCATTCCTCTTCCTTGATACCTTTTTTTTTTTCAAGAATTTACTCAATATAAGTTTCAATCGACTTTTTGGTACCGTCTCCGATCACCTTTCCTTTATTTTTATCTTTTCAACTTCTCTTATCAATCCCACGTGCTACATAAGCTTAACACTCTGGGCATAATAGCCTTTTCATTTAAGTCAATCCCAGAATTTCCCAGTCCGTTTTGGTCCTTGAATGCAGTTTTCCTTTACCGTTCAATCTCAATTTTATCATTATATTTCTACAATCAATCGCAATAATCGGGGTCTATCCACCAACCCATATAGCGGTTACCTTACCCAATCCACGGGGTTCGCCCCAGTCTCCACTCTCCTTAGTGACATTGTCTGATAATCAGAAAGACAAGGTTTGCCAAAGTTTGTTGAAGTTCTTTCCAGAATCAGGGAAGTTTTGGCCAATCTATCCACCCACTGGTAACACTAAGAAGATTCATTTCAAAACCTGAAGAAAAGTTCTAGGAACATCCAAGCAGGTTGAACCCTAAGCATTTATAGTAACAGTATGATTGACATAAAGTTGGGAGTCTGTCCATTGGAAAGGAACCAAACATATATACATTCCATAGAAGGAAATCAAAAGTTCCAAACTGAAACATACCACATCTCCCTGATACATATACGTCCTAATGGTTGATACTACCAAATGTCAGTCTACCTATTCACTAGTCTCAGAAGGAACGCCACCGTCGGAGTTAGTCGTTCCACCAAAATTGACACTACCAGGGCCATCCTAATCTGGTGAACCGTGCTGTCCGAACGCATCTGCAATTACTCTGTCGTGCTATATAAGCATACCACCTAAACCTGCATAAGATGCATCATAATATATCACCAAGTCTTCCTTCTTCCATTAGGCAACACCAATGCTGGGTCGTTACCGATTTCATCTTTAGCTCCAGGGATATTTTTTCACATTTCTCTTGTCCATTCAAACTTTTTAATCTTACAGATAAGTCGGGTTACGGTACTGCAATCTTTGTAAAATCTTGAACAAATCTTTGGTAATACCTTGTGAATCTTATGAAATTTCTCACTTTTGTTGGTGTGGTTGGCCTTTGTCCATTTGAAACTGTCTTTAACTCGGCAGGGTCAGCCAACACTACTCACTATTGATCGCATGTCCTAATAGCTGAACTTTATTTTATCAAAATTCATACTTCGAGAACTTGGCATGCACTTGTTCCTTCAGGTCTCATCTAAAAACATTCTCAATTACTTTTTTAACCATTGATCGCCTTACTTGATCCATTTACAGTTCAGTGTCGGAATAAACTGAAGATAACTACAATAATCCATTCAAGGAAAAGAACGAATTTAATATTCCTCTGAATCACATGCATCTAACTTTCCTGGTTCACCATTTCACTGAGTTGAAATAACTTATACTTAGTCCCTGACAGTAGTCTTATTACGAGTTTATCATAGACTCACTGGTCTTTTCCTCTTGTAGGTTCTAAGATCATCGTCTCACTTATTACTTCCTTATACAACTTTATCCAATCATACCATCCCTTCCCAATGTCTTTACTTTCTAAGCTGACCCATTCATAAAATGGACATTTCCTTAAATAAAACCACCTTATTAATCTCACTTTGGTTTTATAAATTATATCCTATGAAATCTGCCTTCTCATGGCGAATTACTATTGACAATATTCAAACTTAACCCATTTATCAGATGATATGGCACTCATTGCCTCTATCTCAATTGTTCCTGGGACTCCGCTTTCCGTCATATATCGATGTCTTTGATAATCATGCATCATTCTCACTCTTTTCTCATTAATCTTGAAGTCTCTAAGGATTCTTATCTAATCCCATATAAGATCTCAGATAATTCTTTCAATCCGTCTTACTTGCTGGTACTACATCCGGTAGTCCGGCTATGAATCCAATATGCATCTTTAGTTCTCTTATTAATATCTCAGTTCTTTACGCTCACTTCTCTGAGCACTATACCTTAACTCTTACGGTCTCTCTGGCTGTAGCCCTCATTTCCTCAAGGGAAAACTCCTTATCCCTACTAGGATTCTCCTCCTTAGCTGGAACCTCCTCCGGGTTCTCAGTAAGGTATACTATCGAATCAACAAGCCGATCGCCAGCATATAATAAAGCATCACCGTGCTACTGCTCGTACGCCTCAAGGTCCGTCGCCTTACAAGTCGACACGAGAACGCGCTAAGTTACTATCATGATACTTAAGAGTTCCCATAAGGGTTTTATATTTCAGTACTACATTAAGTAGTCCGACTATGAACTTGGTAAGAGTTCTTATTATCTTAGTGAATTTATTGTTTTAACGTCGCATCATCTCTGGGATTTATAATGTAACGCCCTGATACCATTTCTGTAACACCCCTAGATCCGGGGTCAGGGATCTGGTCGTTACGACCTCAATATCCATCCACAAAACCAATATAAATGAGATTACAACCTTGTGACCCAAAACAACAACACACCCAATTATAGTCCTAGAAATGAAATCAGAGTAACAACCAATTTTATTAATCACAAGTTTGAATTCTTACAACCCAAAGAATTTTCATTAACTATAACATGCTCTTTGCCATCCATTTACATATGCCAAATAAATAATTACATTAGCTACTTGAAAGCTAATATCTAGCCTACCAATAGCTTCTTACTCAGCAGTGGCAGCTATGGTCTCAACAGTTAATCCTCTGCCTGGCTTGCACCGACTTCGCCTTGTGCGGGCCATCCGATCTAGCTGTTGTTGTGATATAATAGATAAAGCAAGGGTGAGCAATAGCCCACCAAAAATAATATGTAACTGAACAATAAATTATAAAAGTTCTGAAATATCTTCGAAACCATATGCCATGCATTAACGAACATAGTACCAGTATAATATAATGATGAAGTTATAAGGTAACTCAAATAATATCTTCCGTAAGAATATCCGCTATGCAAAGATAAGCACCAGAAATCACTTTTTCTTAAAAAGGAAGTTACAGGAAAAATATGCAACAGTCCTGCCAACACTGATAATGTTGCAGAAAATAAATAGATTCTGGATAGTGAACCAATACTGGAGTATGTCGCGCTAGATGACACCGCCTTACGATGATCAGTCGCAGGTTGTGCATCTCAAGATTTGTTTTACTACATGTAGAAGGAATAACGTACGTCGGATCTCCCTAGCCAACGGTTGGGCATAGTTGGGACCCGCGCCACTCGGACCCTATTTCAGGAGTGGACTGTCCCACAGCCTCTTATACTAGGTTTACTGATGGACTGTCCCACAGCCTCTTACACAAATTTTCAATGATGGACTGTCCCACAGCCTCTTACACAAATACTCCTAATTCGAATAAATCCATGACTCTGAAACGTAAAGCTCGTCCCCCTTTCCCCAAGTATAATACTTGTTGATAAGACTCCACAAAGTAGTCATATCTAGTTGGAAAGGAAAATTCACCAATATTTCCCAAGCTGATGCTTGTTAATGGATATTGACTTGTTCCAATAATCTTACCCCTCGAATGATGAGGAAGTAACAAACAAACTCAATTTGATGGTTAGCAACCAAGTTGCGAGTGAAAAGAAAAGTTTAACAAGTATATGACCGGGCAGTCAACGAAATAACAGCTCTCAAGTAAGATTCTCTTATATTTTAGAAGATAGATTCGAATGAAGAATGGAGTTTTTGAGAACCTTCCTTGATAAAAAAATAATAGTAACACGACTCAGAGATACTTTACATAGTATTTGGATATCGAGGAAATTTTGAATAAAATATCTCATTTTAGAACTAGTTGAAAAGAATTAACTAAATATTCAAAGAATATTGACTAAACCAGAAATAGTTTAAGAGTGTTCTTAATATAATTATTGCTCATGATTAACCCTCGAGTAAGCATATATAGGTTATTTATCAGATAATTAATTCCTCGAATAAATGTTCAAAATCATATCCAAGAAAATAAATAAAACCTTAAATGAATATCCAAGATAATATTCATTAAGTAAATAAGCTCAAATGAATATTCGAAAATAAACAATTAAACTCAAGTGAATATTCGAAATAATATTCATTTAAATAAATAAAGCTTGAATGAATATTACAAATAATATTCACTAAATAAATAACTACGAATGAATACTCCAAAATAATATCCATCTAAATCAATAGCCTCAAATGAATATTCAAAATATTATTCATTAGATAAATAATCTCGAATGAGTATTCAAATAACGTTCCTCGAATAATTTCCAAGTATTTAATACTTATGGAAATTTAAATAATGTTCTTAAATAATGTCCCTCAATAATCTGTCACTGGAATCCCTCCGGGTTTCCATGACTATCTCTATATTACAAAATACAGACTCCCGGTCTATATTGAATGAATGAAGATCATATGCCCACCACTAAGGGTCTTAACCAAATCCGGCTTATAACTAATATATCGTATCTAGCTTATAAGCCAATTTAAAATCAGGAACAAGTATCACATAAACCAGAGTCGTAATATAATTGAAAATAGGCATGCATGCTGTAGCATATGTATAACAACAATCATATATATTATCACAACAACTTCAAAGTTTTGAAGACTTGCCTGGTAGTCGGGTGTGGGTAGAGGTAGTGTGCCCTAGGTCTGCTCGGTGATCTATAAACAATCAGAATATTCGAGATTAATTACTTAACACTTTTTAAAAGGCTAAGTATAAACTTTACTTAAGTCGAAACACGATTTCGAATTATCTCGTTATGCACCCTTTTTGTGTACTCTTATTAACCTCGTTTCGACTCGACATTTTTCGTTATTACGGCTCGTCGTTACACTTACACTTGGTATATAATTAAGTCATGTAAGTGCTACAGTATGTCGTTTACCAACCAAGGTTATACCTCGAGTTTTAGCGCTCGTTTTCTAAGTGATTTACCAAAGTTATCACCAAGTATGTTTTTAGGGGTTCGTTCGCGTTTAACCTTGATTCAAACATTTTTATAAAATCGGAAAATGATCCGTTTGATATGCGGTTTTCTCTCACACCTTCCTTTTTGTCTCTATTATTTAATTACCAAGATTCGTTACTAGCTTGCATATTTTACCGAGGGTCAATTTTAATAACGAACTCGTACTTATGGTTTCGAACGTCTTTTAGTAAATCGGTCATAATTCCTAAACCGTAAATCCGTTTCGCATGATCTTTATATCAAAACGAAGCTTATAACATAATCTATCTTTTCATGGCATAATATGAAACTGGACAGTGAGTTATAGCTACTGTCAACCACGATTTCTAAAGGTTAACAAAAATTGGGCATTACGACGTCTATAAATCGGACGTTCTAAAAAGCGTAACATCAAAACCAAGCCACATCGGGCATCCATACCACTTACACACATGTTTCTCATCTTCAACTGTCCAAATTCATCTACTATAACATCATATCATAATCATACTTAGATCCACTAATAAATCCATATTCATGCTTATAATCATGCTTATAACATCACTTATGCTAAAACCATCAAGATCATGCAAAATCTCAAAGTAAGATCTAGGGTTTCAAGAGATGTTACCTTCCTTGGAGTGTGCTAGAGCCTTAATAATCCTTGATCTAGTCCTTGTGTGGCCTAAGCTAGCTAGATCAACCAAAAGAAATCAAGAAATCCATGTTAGTTCATAAGAATCACTATTCATCTTTCTCTTTGAGGATTTATTTGAAAATGGTAAAAGAGGATTTTGGAGCTAAGATTTCTAGGAGATCACTTTTATGAAATATAGGACTTACCATAAAAATTTAGAGATCAAATGATGGTGGGAGCTTGGACTTTGGATTTGGAATTATGGAAGGGACCGAATAGATGGAAAATGGAGGGGGAGAGAGTTTTCCTTGGTTGCTCTTGACAATAATGCATAAAGTGATGGTAATTGGATAATATCTCATCTAAAACTACTTTAATAAAGTGATGATGCATGGGATGATGAAATTGGGTGGACAAGTGTTGAAGATTTGGTGGTGTTAAGGCTAACCAAGTGGTTTGCTTGCTAAGTACTAGTTTAATTTCTAAGTTTGCTAGTTACTTAAGTAACTACTTAGTTGCTAGATATTTCTACTAGCTCATGTATGTATCTTGATCCCCTGCTTGTTTCCTTGCCCGGTTATTGCTCAATTCACTGATCGTTCGAAAGAATATCCCAAGGATTTCTAGTTAGGGTTTTACTGGAAACCTTCTTAATATTTATAATACTATTCTCCATCTTTCTTAATAATTCTCGAATCCATTTTCCTTAAATCCTTTTAATAATCTCTTAGGTCTTTCAGCGTCCAGGGAAATCTCGGAGAAAATAAAAGTGCGATTTTTCAGAATCCGACAGCTTTTACATACACTCTTTTTCCCCCTAGATCACTAATACGAACTCAGAATTTCGTTCCGGGTACTTCTATATAGCGTCGTCTAATAATATTCCTAAATCCACCAAAATCACTATTAATCACTTATTCTTTACTTATTCTTTTAAGGTTATATAAATGTCCCGGTTCTCTTTCGATCGTTCCTTAACCCTTTTACGGAACCACTGGACTGATAACAGATATCGATTTGGATGACATAAGAATAACCTTCCCCCTTGGAATTATCAAATCTTAATTTCCTAGGAGATAGATAATTCTTATCTAGATTGTCAACCAATAACATTCTTCATGACATATAATTATTTGAATTCAAATCCATTCCATTCATTTATTAGAACAATTGTTACATCGTAGTCGCAACCACTATTCACTATTACATTCATACATAATAAAAAGTTTTAATTCTACCAAAAATCAGGGTTCTTACAGCGACCACACAATTACATTCTCTTAGCTGGGCATCTCCAGAGATGTACTGCTAGCATCTCATCATATGACTTGACCCCATTCAGAGTTCAAATTACTCTTGCTATTCTGGCAGTTACAGTACCTTTTAGGTTTACAGGGGATGGACTCCAGATACGTGAGTATCAATCTATGTAGTTAAATGTACAACCAGTTCACCCTTACAACTTGTTATTACCACATTGAATACACTTTTGAGGGATCTCCTCTCATGTGTATTGGGTTCCCGCTGTAGATGAATCATTGTAAGAACCCAGATTTTTGGTAGAATTAAAACTTTTATTTTGTATTAACGAAGGAAGGAATAGTGGTTACGACTGCGATGTATCAGTTGTTCTAATAAATTAAAGGATGGATTTGGATTCAAATGTTCATATGTCTTGAAGAATGCTATTGGTTAACAACTTAGATAAGAATAATCTATCTCCTGGATAAGTAAGTTATGTTAATTCCAAATTAGAGAGTTATTCCCATGTCATCCAAATCGATATCTGTTATTAGTCCAGTGGTTTCGTAAAAGGGTTAAGGAACGCTCGGGAAAGCGCAAGGACATTTTTCTAATTATAAGGAATAAAGTAAAGAATGAGTGGTGAATAGTGATTTTGGTGGTAATTAGAATATTATTAGACGACACTATATAGAAGTACCCAGAACGGATTTCTGAGTTCGTATTAACGATCCGAGGGGAAAAAGAGTGTATGTAAAAGTTATCGAATTCTGAAAAATAGTACTTTTATTTTCTCCGAGATTTCCCTGGACACTGTAAGAATTAAGGATTTATTAAAAGGAATTAAGGAATTTAAGTTCGAGAATTATTAAGAAAGATTGAGAATGATATTATAAATATTAAGAAGGTTTCCGGTAAAACCCTAACTAGAAATCCTTGAGATATTATTTCAAACGATCAATCAAATTGAGCAATAACCAGACAAAAGAGCAAGCAGAGATCAAGATGCATGCATGTTCAAGGGGAAATATCTAGTAACCAATCTAGTTACAATACTAACTAGCATACTTAGAGATTGACCAAGCACTTAGCACCACTTTATCATCTTACCACACAAAATCAACACATGCCTCTCCAAATTACATCATCCATTGCATAATCACGTTGATAAAGTGGCTTTATGCCAAGATATTATCTTAATCTCATCACAATAATTCATTTCATCACATAACCAAGCAAGAGAAAGCAAGCCAACACCACCACTCTCCTCTTTCATTCCATTCGGCCAAGGCCAAAATTCAAGAATCAAAGTCCCACTTCCACTCCTTTTTTGATCTCCAAATTTTTATTGTGACTCCTATATTTCATAAAAGTAATCTCTTAGAAATCTTAGCTTCAACCTCCATGTTTTCCATTTTCAAAAAAATCATCAAAGTAGATGATGAATATTGTTCTTCAAGAACTAATCTTGTTTTCTTGATTTCTTTGGTTGATCTAAGGTTTGTTAAGGCTAGACAAGGACCATACCAAACTTACTAAGGCTAGTACATACTTTCAAGAAGGTATACCACTTGGAAACCCTAGCTCTTGTTTTGAGATTTATGTATGTTCTTGGTAGTTTTAGATTAGTTATGATTATGGTGATGTTATAGGCATGATTAGTTAGCGGTTTAGTGATTTAAGTAATATGATGCATATGGTAGTGAAGCATGGTAGTCTTGGACTTGTTGAGATAAGAATCATGTATAAAAGATGTATGGATGCCCGGTGTGGCTTGGATGTGTGAAACGAATTTAGAAACGTTCGATTTATAGCCGTCGTAATGCCAAAAATTTGTTAACCTTAGGAAATCATGTTTAACAGTAGCTATAACTCACTGTCCAGTTTCATATTCTGTCATCATAAGATAGATTATGTTATAAGCTTCGTTTTGATATAAAGATCATGTGAAACGGAGTTACAGTTTAGGAATTATAGTTAAATTCGTAAAAGTGGTTTGAAACCATAAGTGCGAGTTCGTAATTGAAATTTATCCTTTTTAATATTGTTTAATAAGTGGAGAATCATGAAAATTAAATATTAGAGAGAAAAAGGAAGGTGTGAGAGAAAACCGCATGTCAAACGGATCATTTTCCGATTTTATAAAAATGTTCGAATCAAGGTTAAGCGCGAATGAACCCCTTAAAAGTACACTTGGTAATAACTTTGGTAAATCACTTAGAAAATGAGCGATAAAACTCGAGGTATAATCTTGGTTCGTAAATGACCGACCTTAGAACTTACACGACTTAGGTATATACCAAGTGAAAGTATGATGACATGTCTTAATATCGAACAAATGTCGGATCGTATCGGTAGTAAAAAGGGTTACACTAAAAGGTGCATAACGAGATAACTTGGAAATGTGTTTCGATTTAAGTAAAGTTTGTACTTAGCCTTTTGAAAAGTGTTAAGTAATTAATCTTGGATATTCTGGTTGTTTATAAATCACCGAGCAGACCCAGGGCACACTACCTCTACCCACACCCGACTACCAGGCAAGTTTCAAATCCTTTTTAAAGGCTGTTGTCGTGAATATATTTATGATTTGATTTTGTGTTACATATGCCATAGCATGCATGCCTACTTTCAAGATATATTGTGATACCTGTTCCTTGAATTATTGTTGGCTATAATCTAGATAGTTAACGTATCGATTATAAGCAGGATATTGCCAAGACCCTTAGAGAATGGCATATGAATCTCATTCTTTGATTATAGACCGGGAGTCGGTACTTCTTGATATATCATGATTATTTTCGGAGGGAAATATCTAATTAAATATTTTCCCATTTATTATTTAATGAATATTAATGTGAATATTCATTCAAGATTATTTACCTATTAAATATTATTTCTAAATTCCTTTTAAGCTTTATTCATTTAATAAATATTATTTTGAATATTCATTTGAACTTCATTTATTCAACGAATATTATTTTCAATATTCATTTAAAGTCAATTCAATTATCGAATATTGTTTCGAATATTCATTTGGTAATTATTCCTTCAATCAGTAATATTAATTGGAATATTCACTATTTATTCAGTGAATATTATTTCGAATATTCGTTCGAGTTTTATTAATTTGAATATTCACTATTTGTTCACTGAATATTATTTCGAATATTCATTCGAGTTTTATTTATTTGATAAGTACTAATTATTTAAATATTCATTAATTATTTAATGAATATTATTTGTGAATATTTATTCGAGGATTATTCCGAGTAATATTTTACATTAGGATTATTCCTTCAATATTTTTGCTTAAATAAATATTCTTTGGAATATTTAGTTAATTCTTCTAACTCGTTAAAAAATGATTTATTTCATGCGAATATTATCTTCGACCGCGAGTATTATGTGAATTATTCTGAGCCTATTCATTATCATTCTTATCAAGGAAGGTTCTCACCGATCTTATTCTTCATTCAAGCTATCTTTCAAACTATAAGGGAACCTTACTTGAGAAATGTTATTTATCTTGTTGACTTCCCAGTCATAAACCTTTTGAAACTATTCTTTTCTCTCACAAATTGGTTACTATTATTCATTGAATCTTGTACACCCACTCATCATTCGAGGGGTAAGATGGTTGGAACAAGTTGGTATCCATTAACAAGCAGCGGCTTGGGAAATATTGGTGAATTTTCCTTTCCAACTAGATACGACTACTTTGTGGAGTCTTATGAACAAGTATTATACTTGGGGAAAAGAGGATGAACTTTACGTTTCAGAGTTATGGATGTTATACGAACTAGGAGCCGCGTAAGTGGCCGAGTGGCACCGGTCTAGAAATGGCCCAACCGTTGGCCGGGGGGTTCCAGAGGGCGGTAGACAAGTAAATCCGTCGGTGATTCCTTCTACATGTAGAGAACAAAAGTGGGGAGCATAACCTACGACTGATCATCGTGAATGTTATGTCTCCTGGCGCGTCAATGCTCCATAATTAGTTCATTTGTCAAAGTGGAATTTTCTGCAACACTATCGATGTTGGCAGCTGAAAAAGTGATTGAATCTGGAATTGCAATATTTTTCTGCAAGTTCCTCTTTTATGATACATGATGATATCTTGTTTATCTTTGACATAGTAGATATTTCCATAGAAATATATTTTTTTTGAGTTACCTTGTAACTTCATCCTTTAGATTATACTAGCACTATCTTCGTTAATGCATGGCATATGATTTCAAAGATATTTGAACTGTTACATATATTATCACTGTTCAGTTATATTATTGTTGGTGGGCTATTGCTCACCCTTGCTTAATTTATTATGTCACAACAACAGCTAGGCAGAATGGCCCGCGTAAGGCGCACTCGGCGCAAGCAGGTTACCCCAGCCAGAGGACTACCTGCTGATATCATCGCTGCCATTGCTGAGGTAACATAGATAGGTAGCTTTTCGTTTACCAGTTTAATTATATGTATAATTAATCCTAATCAACGGCAAGAACTTTAAACTTATGTTGTTACTCCTTTTGGATTGTAATAACATTTATTCATAAATCCTTTAATGTGAGACTTATTTCAATTTCATCTCTGGGACTATAACTGTTGTGTGTGTGAGTGGATAATATTGTGGGGTCGCAGCATGCTACTTATTTATTTTGGACTCAAGTCAAGTGTTAATTATGGAATTGAGATCGTAACAACCAGATCCCTGACCCCGAATCTGGGGGTGTTACAATCATGATGGGCTATCAGTCCCATCCCCAACCTTTGAAGGAATTTACGGATGTGCGGAAGCGTGGTATAACAATTTATTCCGTAAAAACCATGTATCGTACATATGGAAAATCATATAAAAATGAGAAGCGGAGGAATCGTAGCCATACCTTGAAAAATCGAAGCTTTATAATCTATGGTTGCTAGCAGTTGCTTCTCAGAGTGTGAAGCACTCTACCGTTATCCACCAAGATTGATTCTTCGATAAAGCTTTTATAGAACTCAAAGCTTTATAAAAATGGAGTTTTTCCTTTTGAGAGAGAGAGAGAAAGATGAAGAAGATGGAGGCTAGCTCCTTTTAGGTTTTTCACAAAAACACAAAATTCACCCACTACTCTTCTCATCTCTTTCTATTTATAGGGCTCATGTAGGTTTAGTATAATTAATATATCATGTATATATTAATATATATAAATCCCACAAAATGTTTAAATAATAATTAAAACTATTTTAATCATTATTAAAACAACTTGCTTTCTCAAAATACCTTCATCAATAAATTAATCTTTTTATGGTGTGACCCTGTAGGTTCAATATTAAGCCAGTAGTAGAAATAAATAATAATAAACTTTTATTTATTATTTATATGAATTCTAATAATTCATTAAATATAATTAACTGATTAATTATATTTATTCTACATCGTGAGTGATGCTTCTCAACATATCGCGACTATCCGGATAATATGAATTCACTGCTTAGAATACCAAGAACCTGTCAGTGACTAGTTACCGTACAATCAATTCCTTCTACCCTACAATATCCCGATTAAATACAAGGCATGGATCTCGTGTCAGGCCTATCAAATTTAATCATATGATTTCTTATTCATAATGCAAAGTTCATATTAATGCAAATTAGAAACTCCTTTCTAATTTCATACACTCTGGCCAGAGATTCCAGAACTCGCATACTAAGAATAACATATGATATTCACTTCCTTACTGGAAGGGGTAGATTCTATGTAAGAACCCCAAATTTTGGATATAATTAAAACTTTTTATTAAGTAATGATAAAATGAGGAACAATGATTGTAATGAATGGATATTACTTTGGACAATGATCTTGATGCATTGGTATATTGTCAGAATAGAGTAATTCGATGGTTGAGGACCTAGATAAGAATAATCTACCATCCAGGAAGGAGCTAATGGATCCTTGAAGGGAAATGAGTACGTGCATAGTGTTTCCCGTACGTGCATAGTATTTCCCGTACGTGCATAGTATTTCCCGTACGTGCATAGTGTTTCCTGTACGTGCATAGTGATTTTGTGGATGTATAGTGATTTTTGAGGTTTAAGAAATTTTTCATGCCACCTATGTACGAGACATGGTATGGATATTTCGAAGTCATATTAGTAATCTACAAGGTAAATAAGTGTATGTAAACGCGATCGGAATTCAGAAATTCCAAACTCTATTTTTATGGAAAATTGGATCGAGCAGTGAAGAGCATGTCAATGCGAACAAGAAAAGAGAATTATTATATCAAGGATTTTATTTTTATTAAATACGATTTAAGGATTTAGAACAAAAACCTTCGAGTTAGAAAAACGAGCGTTCTAGAAATCGCTAGAATTTTTAAAACGAGATTAAGCGATCAAACAAACGCTTAATGAGCTTTAAAATACAACACAACACAGATATATTACATGCAAGATCAGCTCATGCAAGTCATAAGAGGATTAAGTGTGAAACAAATCAAGAACAAGTGGATTCATGAGGTGTTTGATCAAGAACAAGCCAACAATGCACCTTGTTACTCTTTTTCTTTCTAACCACAAATCTTTGGCACATGGATTGAGGGGTGACAAGGCTGGTTACATCTGATCCTTGGCAAGGGAAATATCATAGAAACATATCATTTATCAATTGAAACAAAGTGGGAGAGAAAAGCCAAGCAACTCCATCTCTCTCCATTTTCTTCAAACTGCCCAGCAAGAACCACCATGAAATAAAAATTCATATCTCCACTTCTACCCATTCATAGATCACCAAATTTTAACCATAGCTTCCTCAATATATGTAGAGTATTCGTTCAAAATTTCATAATTTTTGAAGATCGTTTGGATAGGTAAATAAATTCAAGAAAATCACCCTGTTTTTCCCCTCAAGAAACAAGACTTCGAATTTTTGGAATTTTTAGATTTCCAAACCAAGCTTCCACTCCTTGTTTGATCATCAAATTTTTATGGTGAGTCCTATATTTCATAAAAGCAATCTCCTAAAAATTTCAAGTCCAAACTCCTTTGTTTCCATTTTCAAAAAAATCATGAAAGAGGAGGATGAATGGTGTTTCATGAACTAATCTTTGATTTTTTTTGTTTTCATGGTTGATCTTAGCTACCCTAAGGCTATCCAAGGACTATAACAAGCTTTGTAAGGCTAGTACATACTCTCAAGAAGGTATAACACTCTTGAAACCCTAGATCAACTTTAAGTTTATGGATGTTTTTGATGAGCTAAGCTTGGTTATGATGTTAGCATGATTATAAGCATAATTAGTAAGTGATTTAGTTGAGCAAGAAAGCATGTTAATTATTGTGGTAAACTGGTATGATCTGGACTTGATGATGTTCATAATCATGTGATAAGTTGTGTGGATGCCCGGTGTGGCTTGGTTGGATTGTTATAATTTTTGGAACGTTCGATATATAGCCGTCGTAATGCCGAAATTTCGTTAACCTTAAGAAAAACAACTTGGACAGTAGATGTAACTCACTGCCTAGCTTTGCAATCTGCCATGATAGGATAGGTAATGTTCTAAGCTTCGTTTTGATATAAAGATCACGTGAAACGGACTTACGGTTTAGGATTTATGACCAAATTACTAAAAGTAGTTCGAATCCGTAAACGAAAGTTCATAACTGTAATTGAACCCTCGTAAACTATGTAACGTCATGGTGAATCTTAGTAAATAAATACTAGAGGTAAAAAGGAAGGCGTGAAAGAAAACCGTATGTCAAAAGGATCATTTTTCGATTTATTAAAAATGTTCGAGTCGAGGTTAAACGCGAACGAACCCCTAAAAGACGACTGTTTTATAACTTCGGTAAAACACTTAGAAAACGGACGATAAAACTCGGAGTATAGTATTGGTTCGTAACGATCGACTTTAGAACTCATATGACTTAAGTATGTCCCAAGTATAAGTACAATGACATGTCGTATTAACGAACGAATGTCTGGTCGGATCAGTGATAATAAGTAATCCACTAAAGGGGCTATAACGAGATAACTCGAGAACGTGTTTCGATTTAAGTATAACTTAACTTTTAATATGTTAAGTGATTAATCCCGAATGCCTTGGCTATTTATAGATCACCAAGCTGAACCGGGACCCGCTACCACTACCCCTTACCGTACTCGACTACCAGGCAAGTTTCAATTCCCTTCTTTTAGGCTGTTGTTGTGATTGAATAAATATATATATATGATTGCTGATATACATATGCCATTGCATGCATGCCTACTTTCAAGTTGAATTGATATACTTGTTCCCTGAATGTTATTGTTGGCTTATAAGCTAGATAGTTATACATCAGTTATAAGCCGGTTATTGTAAGACCCTCATAGAAGGGCGTATACATCTTATTCATCAAAAATAGACCGGGAGTCAATATTCCTTGATATATCGAGATTACCTCGGAGGAAAATATTTAAGTAAATATTTTCCATTATTCAGGCGACGAATATTATTTGAATATTCGTTCGAGATTATTTATTTAATGATCCTTACTTCAAATAATTATTTGAACGTAATCATTCGACGAATAATATTTGTCAATATTCATTCAGAGTCGAATTGATTATCGAATATTATTTCGAATATTCTTCTAAAGATGAGACTACTAAATGAATATTATTTGGATATTCTTTTAGAATATTATTTTATTAAATAAATATTACTTTTGAATATTCATTTAAGATATTAAATACTTGATGAATATTATTTTAATATTCATCTGAAGCTTGATTTAATTATCGAATATTATCTCGAATATTCCTTAAAGCTTGGATTACTAAATGAATATTACTTGATATTCATTTAGAATATTATTCATTAAATGAATATTACTTTATCAATATTCATTTAAATTCCTAATTAATTATGAATATTATTTTGAATATTCATCAGGGTTCTATTTAATCACCGAATATTATTTTAAATATTTTAAATATTCCTTTCAGGACTTATTAAGTAATGAATATTACTTTGAATATTCATTTGATTATTTAATTATGCAATAAATATTCTCCTGATATTTCTTCAGGGATTATTTTGAGAAATACTCTGATTAAAGATATTCTTTCATATTCCCAAATACTCCTTAAATATTTTAACTCAATAAATATTCTCTGAATATTTATTCCATACTTAGAATAACCTCGATAAGGTTTATCTTCTTCGATTATTACAGAAAATATTTCGGAGTCATATTATTATTAATCTTATATCAAGAAAGGTTCTCAGACATCATTCTTCTTTGAGTCTATCCCCTTAATAATAAGGGAACCTTACTTGGAAAATGTTATTTATCTTGTCGACTTCCCGGTCATAAAGTATTCCCTTCACCCGCAACTCGGGTGCTGTTGACTTATTAAGTCGTTGCTTACCTTCTCATCTTTCGAGGGGTAAGATTACTGGAACAAGTTGATATCCGTTACCAAGTAATAGCTTGGGAGTTATTGGTAAATTTTCCTTTCCAACTAGATACGACTACTTTGTGGAGTCTTATCAACAAGTATTATACTTGGGGAAAGGGGGACGAACGTTATATTCAGAATCATGAATTCTATTTGAACTAGGAGTCGTGTAAGAGGCCGAGTAGCGCCGGTCCATCCCCTTGGCCCAACCGTTGGCCGGGGAGAGCTAGCAAGGCGGTATACAAGTAAAGCCGTCAGTTCTTCCTTCTACCGGTAGTAAATCTAAATTGAGCTGTACGATCTCGACTGATCATCAAGATTGGAACAGCGGGCGCGGTGAATACTCCATCATTGGTTCATCATCCAAATTCATTTATTTCCTGCAACATGATTACTGTTGGCAGAGTTGGAAAAGAGTCATAACTGGAATTGCAACCTTTTTCTTGCAAGTTCCTCTTCTTAATAACAATAAGAATATCTCGCTTACTTTGATGTAGCAGATATTTCTTCAAACAAATACTTTAAGTTACCTTGTAACTTCATCGTTCATATTATACTGGCATCATTTCCGTAAATGCATGGCATATGGTTTGAAAGATACTTTTGAACTGTTATACATTATTGTTCAGTTATATATTATTGTTGGTGGGCTATTGCTCACCCTTGCTTTATTATTATATCACAACAACAGTTAGACCAGATGACTCGCACAAGGCGCACTCGACGCGGGCGAGGACGAAGAGACTACCAGAGCTGTAGAAGAAGCTATTGGTAGGGTATATTAATTCTTTCAGTACCAAGAATATAGTCTAGTATGACTTATGTAAATGGATGGCAAAGGGTATGTATTTATATTGAAATCCTTTTGGATTGTAAGAACTCATAATGTGATTAATAAAAATTTGATTGTTACTCTGATTTCATCTCTGGGACTATAACGGGTGTGTTTTATATTGTTGTGTTGGGTCATAGAGACGTAATTTATTTTATGTTAAGGAAAGTTTAATTGTTATGGACAGAATTGGAAACCGTAACCACCGGATCCCGGACCCCGGATCTGGGGGTGTTACAGAAGTGGTATCAGAGCGTACGTTATAAACCCCAGAGATGAGGCGACGTTAAAACAATAAATTCATTAAGATAATAAGAACTCTTGCCAAGTTCATAGTCGGACTACTTAATGTAGTGATGACATATAAAACCCTTATGGGAACTCTTAAGTATCGTGATAGTAACTTAGCTCGATATCGTATTGACGAGTAAGGCGACAGACCTTGAGGCATACGAGCAGCAGCGCGATGATGCTTTGTATACTGAAGATCAACGGGTAATTCGATGAAGTACCCTATTTGGAGACCCGGAAGAGGTTCCAGTAGATAAGGAAAAGTCCTGTTAGGATAAAGAGCTTACCCTTGAGGAATGAGGGTTGCAGCCAGAAAAACTGTGATGATTAAAGTATAGTGCTCAGAAAAGGGAGCATAAAGAACTGAGTTATTAGCAAGAGAACTGAAGATTCATGTTGGATTCATAGCCGGACTACCAGATGTAGTACCAGCAAGAAAGAAGGATTGGAAGAATTACTTGAGATCTTATACGGAAATAGATGAGAATCCTTAGAGATTTTCATCTTAACAAAGAAAGAGCTAGAGGGATGTATGATTATCAAATACATCGATTTAGGGCGAGGAGCAGAGTCCCTAGGAATAGTTGAGAAGGAGGCAGTAAGTGCCATATCATTTGATAAATGAATTAGTATGAATATGGTCAGTAATAATTCGCCATGAGAAGGCAGATGTCATAGGTTGTAATTTATGGAACCAAATTGAGGTTGATGAAATTGTTTTATTCAGGAAAATGTCCATTTTATGAATGAATCAGTTAGAAAGTAAAGACATTGGGAAGTGACATCATGATTGGGTAAAATTATATAAGGAAGTAGTAAGCAAGACAATGATCTCAGAACCTACCGGAAGATAAGACCAGTGAGTCAAGATGAACTCGTAATGAGACTACTGCCAGAGACTGAGTATAGAGTTAATTCAACTCAGTTAAATGATGAACCAGAAACGTTAGATGCATGTGATTCAGAGGAATATTAAATTCCTTCTTCTCTTTGAATGGATTATAATAGTTACCTTAAGTTTACTCCGACACGGAATTATAATAGATCAAGTAATATGATCAGCAGTTAAAGAGAAAAATGTGAGAAAATCCTCCTGGAGCAAAAAGGTGAAATTGGTAATGACCAAGAGCTGGCATTGCTTAATGGAAAAAAAGGAGACTTTGTGCTTCCAATGACGCTTCGCATAAAGGGTTAGGTAGACCGACATTTAGTAGTATTGAATATCAGGACGTTGTGACAGGTTTCAGTTTGAAACTATTGATTCCCTTCTAAGGGATGTATATAATTGATTCCTCTCCAGTGGGTAAACTTCCAATCCGATGATGATTATTTCGTTAACTATGACTGCTTATGATTCCACCTGCTTGGAGGTTCATAGAACTATTCTTCAGGTTTCGAAACTGGTCTCCTTAATGTTACCAGTAGGTGGGTAGATTGATCAAAATTTCCCTGAGTCTGGAAAGGAATTCGGTGAATTTTGGCAAACCTTGTCTTTCTGATTATCAGAGAATGTCATGGAAGAGAGTAAAAAAAAAAAAATTTGGAGCAAACCTTGTGATTTGGGTAAGGATGCGGTAAAATGGGTTGGTGGACAGACCCTGGTTATCGCGATTGATTGTAGAAATACAATGATGAAGTGAGATTGGACGAAAAGAGGAAATGTAAGTAAGAAACCAGCCGGACTGAGAAACTTCGGGATTGACTAAAGTGAAAAGGCTGTTATGCCAGGAATGGTAAGCTTGCGTGGCACGTGGGAGTGATAAGAATAGTTGAAAAGATAAAAGTGGAGGAAAGGTGATCGGAGACAGTGCCGAGTAGTCGATTAAGACTTATTTGGAGTAAAGTTTTGGAAAGGTAGAAAGGTATCAAAGAAGAAGGCACTATGCCGGCAATTGCTAGAAAAGTAATGCTATTAGCCAACCCCTAAAATCATTTTTTTTTATTATTATTTTATTTTATTTTAGTGTGGCCAGTTGAGGCCAAGTCACAAAGGATTATCGAGTGACTAGACCATCAGTGAAAGGACAAAGCAGGGTTGCTTCTAAGAAAGCACCGACTGCAAGGGCTTCTGATATAAAGGAAACATTAATGAGATCGTTTGAATCTTCTGCCGAACAACCCATGTTTTGATTGGGAATTCACTAGACCTTTTTGGGATGGGGTCACCCGTACTGAAGTGACTCATGTGTATATGATCGTCCAAGATTACGAAAAAAAAAATGGAAGTATAATGACTTGAGATGTATGATGTTAGGGTATCATGAATACCATGAATATATTATGACTGAGGAAAGTAAACAACGAAGGTTTATGAAGAGAGTATAGAAATGGTCGATATGGATCAGTATGCTGTAGAAATTTCATCTAAGGCAATTACCTTTGAGAAGAACGATAAGTACTAAGAGATTCACGTTGAACTCGACTCGACCAATATCTTCCAAAACATCCTTACTACCAGTACCAAGTTCTGTAAGAGAGCAGATAGACATACGTTGTCTTTGGGAAGGTCAAATAGGCTGACAACTATCTGAAAGAAGAGGTTAGCATTAAGCCACCGATCGATTATCAAATGAGAATGATTGGAAAGAGACCCTTATTAAGGATGCATGATTTGATTGCCAAGTATAAAATGCAAGAATTCCTTGGCAGTTGAATTAAGGATAGGATATCCATAAAGTAAGGCAAACCCTGGGGAATGCACAAGGGATGGCACTAACCCTAATAAAGACATTGTGAATTCAGATGATATGAGTTAGATTTGCTAAGGCAACAATGACCTGTAAAGATTATTAAAAAGAGTTCTGGAAAGAACAGAGATAGAATTATTAGAGTATTGATCAATGACGTTTTGATATACCCTGTACCTAGAAAATACAGGAGGAATGATGAGGACGACCTAAGAAACCTTACAAGGAAAAGCTAATATTCTGAGTTTCCAACTAGAAGTTTGGAAGAGAATGTAAGACACAATAACAATATACCAGATGATGAATGTATGAAACCCTGAGGGAGTATGGATTGAACCTATAAAGGGTGAGATTATCCTAAGATAAGGAAGGAACTAAGAAAAGAAGTATCCTAAGTAGGATTGGGAATAAACGTGATAAAGTTCCCACGGGTAGGTGGAAGCAATGACTTATGGAGAAAGACTGATAAATATATTTTTTCTCCATCAGCAGAGCTTAAGGGAGAATGCTTTCACCCAATAATGATAGGAATGAGGTAGAAATGTTTGAATTGGAATATATCCAGAGAACAAGGATTACCAGAAATTATTATCAGGAAAGGCCAATGAGGTGGCTGACAGTCTAAGTATAAAGGAATAATTATAAATGTTCATACCGAAGAAACAAAATGATATTTGGAAAGACCTGGAAGGTCATATTGGAGTGGAGGAAGTTACATTCCTTTTGATGATTGTGCAAGAATCGAAGGTAATAATAGTTTAAGTAAAGATTCGATTCCTGATGGAGTCTTAAGCATATTACGTACCTTAGAAGGTTCCGTTTTGAGGCAAACCAGGACCATGGTACAAAAAAAAAAAAAAAAATTGATGAAGTAAACCGTTAAGTTTCCAGTCTTTTATGGAAGATGCATAAGTGATAGTTTCATCAACCGGACCTAGCTGCGATGCTTGAAACTCTTCTGCAATTCTATCTGCTTCATGTTATATCTACATCAAGTTCAGGAAGTGTTCCTTATGGATAAGGAATAATGATTACTTTGTCTCCCTAAGGGATTTGAAACCCGTAGGGTTAACTATTAACGCACTACGTAAACAACAAGCGAGGGTGATTCTTCTAAGAAAGGAGATGACAACGTAAAGATAAAGAAAGTGCTGCTATTGATAAGCTAAATGGCATGTTGATGAATGACAAGCAAGTTTGTGTTAGTGTACTTCTGCACAAACAAGATAGAGAATATGAGGTTGATAATTCGTGATGCTAAACGTATTCCCGTAGAAAGAATTAATGAGACTTGGAGGGAAGGGCGGTTGAGCCCGAGACTTATTGGGCCACCTGAGAGTTTATAAGTGTTCGGACGGCGGTATTCGAGCCAGCCTTACCCCCAAAACTTATAGCACGGTCATAACGGGTTTTCATGTGGCCAGGCTACGCCAGTGAAATGCAGATGTTCAACAGATGATAGGAGTACGAGCATGTAGATATACGACCTGGTCTGACTTACGAAAGACAACCTGTGGAAAACCACGGATAGAAAAGAACAAGTGATGAGAAACAAGGTTGGCAGAAGTAGATTATATGAATCTAAGTTAAAGGGATCGGGCCAGATTCATTTCGGAAAAATTTAAATTGGAATAACGTGATGATTATAAAATAAATGTGACGGAATACCGATAAGGAGGTACCAAGTGCAAAAAGGTGTCTCAATAAAGAGGTGAAGGTGAAAGTAAATAATAGAAATGAGTAAGAATCAGATAATAAGAAGGATGTGATTGATAAAGAAAAGGCTGGGAAAGCAACTATGGAATGAGAAGCAAGGAATGTTATGAATGGGTTTCTAATGAATTCTCAGGATGACAACCTGATAGTGTCAATATTATAGTTATGAAAAAGCTAGTAACATGATATGGGATGTCAGTACTAATGATGTCAAGTGAGAAATCTAAGATTTAACCTGAAAGGTTGAAGGATTTCCCGAATGTGAGTATCGCTAAGATTGAACAAGAGTATTTGTCCATAGAATAATGGACAAAGCAGCAAGATATGTTGGCACGTGAGATTGCGATCAAATAGTATTGGATATAATTATGATTAATTTCTTCTTTGATAAACCTCTATAGTTCAGAGGTAAATTCTGAGTATGATATTCTACAATCATGAAAGCTTTCTATAATCCTTTGGAACTCTTTCCTCTTCTTCTCTCTTATTCATCTTCTTTATGAATTGAGAAGAACAACCTTTTTAGGAGGGGAGGTACTGCTACGTGACTATCTGTCTATGTGATAGAAGTCTAAGTGGAATACCATGACTTGTTTAATTGCTTGTCAAGTACTAAAGGCTGGCCCCCTTCTGTACTAACTATGCAATATAACAAATGCTCAATTGATCATAAGTGATCTCTCAATAAATCTTTCCACTTATCTATATTGATCGAGATTGCGAAGATTAAAGCAATCAGGAAATGCACAGTACGAGCGAGGTTACCTCCGAATTCGTAGGGTGATAGTGATACCAATGTTACTGCAGGTATCAATAAGGATAAGACTGATTAAGAGTATAACCCGGATAGTGAGTTGAACGAAAAGTAGCAACGTTGATGAAAAAAAGGATACAGTATGGATTGTAGCACTAGAAGATGTGCTGAGGAAGGGTAGAACGACTAAGAATTGACCGGGAAGCCAAAAAGTGAACGACAGGCAAACGACTCTTTGCTTCCTACCTGATTCCGGGACGGAATCCTTTTAAGGAGGGGAGACTGTAAGAACCCCAAATTTTGGATATAATTAAAACTTTTTATTAAGTAATGATAAAATGAGGAACAATGATTGTAATGAATGGATATTACTTTGGACAATGATCTTGATGCATTGGTATATTGTCAGAATAGAGTAATTCGATGGTTGAGGACCTAGATAAGAATAATCTACCATCCAGGAAGGAGCTAATGGATCCTTGAAGGGAAATGAGTACGTGCATAGTGTTTCCCGTACGTGCATAGTATTTCCCGTACGTGCATAGTGTTTCCTGTACGTGCATAGTGATTTTGTGGATGTATAGTGATTTTTGAGGTTTAAGAAATTTTTCATGCCACCTATGTACGAGACATGGTATGGATATTTCGAAGTCATATTAGTAATCTACAAGGTAAATAAGTGTATGTAAACGCGATCGGAATTCAGAAATTCCAAACTCTATTTTTATGGAAAATTGGATCGAGCAGTGAAGAGCATGTCAATGCGAACAAGAAAAGAGAATTATTATATCAAGGATTTTATTTTTATTAAATACGATTTAAGGATTTAGAACAAAAACCTTCGAGTTAGAAAAACGAGCGTTCTAGAAATCGCTAGAATTTTTAAAACGAGATTAAGCGATCAAACAAACGCTTAATGAGCTTTAAAATACAACACAACACAGATATATTACATGCAAGATCAGCTCATGCAAGTCATAAGAGGATTAAGTGTGAAACAAATCAAGAACAAGTGGATTCATGAGGTGTTTGATCAAGAACAAGCCAACAATGCACCTTGTTACTCTTTTTCTTTCTAACCACAAATCTTTGGCACATGGATTGAGGGGTGACAAGGCTGGTTACATCTGATCCTTGGCAAGGGAAATATCATAGAAACATATCATTTATCAATTGAAACAAAGTGGGAGAGAAAAGCCAAGCAACTCCATCTCTCTCCATTTTCTTCAAACTGCCCAGCAAGAACCACCATGAAATAAAAATTCATATCTCCACTTCTACCCATTCATAGATCACCAAATTTTAACCATAGCTTCCTCAATATATGTAGAGTATTCGTTCAAAATTTCATAATTTTTGAAGATCGTTTGGATAGGTAAATAAATTCAAGAAAATCACCCTGTTTTTCCCCTCAAGAAACAAGACTTCGAATTTTTGGAATTTTTAGATTTCCAAACCAAGCTTCCACTCCTTGTTTGATCATCAAATTTTTATGGTGAGTCCTATATTTCATAAAAGCAATCTCCTAAAAATTTCAAGTCCAAACTCCTTTGTTTCCATTTTCAAAAAAATCATGAAAGAGGAGGATGAATGGTGTTTCATGAACTAATCTTTGATTTTTTTTGTTTTCATGGTTGATCTTAGCTACCCTAAGGCTATCCAAGGACTATAACAAGCTTTGTAAGGCTAGTACATACTCTCAAGAAGGTATAACACTCTTGAAACCCTAGATCAACTTTAAGTTTATGGATGTTTTTGATGAGCTAAGCTTGGTTATGATGTTAGCATGATTATAAGCATAATTAGTAAGTGATTTAGTTGAGCAAGAAAGCATGTTAATTATTGTGGTAAACTGGTATGATCTGGACTTGATGATGTTCATAATCATGTGATAAGTTGTGTGGATGCCCGGTGTGGCTTGGTTGGATTGTTATAATTTTTGGAACGTTCGATATATAGCCGTCGTAATGCCGAAATTTCGTTAACCTTAAGAAAAACAACTTGGACAGTAGATGTAACTCACTGCCTAGCTTTGCAATCTGCCATGATAGGATAGGTAATGTTCTAAGCTTCGTTTTGATATAAAGATCACGTGAAACGGACTTACGGTTTAGGATTTATGACCAAATTACTAAAAGTAGTTCGAATCCGTAAACGAAAGTTCATAACTGTAATTGAACCCTCGTAAACTATGTAACGTCATGGTGAATCTTGGTAAATAAATACTAGAGGTAAAAAGGAAGGCGTGAAAGAAAACCGTATGTCAAAAGGATCATTTTTCGATTTATTAAAAATGTTCGAGTCGAGGTTAAACGCGAACGAACCCCTAAAAGACGACTGTTTTATAACTTCGGTAAAACACTTAGAAAACGGACGATAAAACTCGGAGTATAGTATTGGTTCGTAACGATCGACTTTAGAACTCATATGACTTAAGTATGTCCCAAGTATAAGTACAATGACATGTCGTATTAACGAACGAATGTCGGGTCGGATCAGTGATAATAAGTAATCCACTAAAGGGGCTATAACGAGATAACTCGAGAACGTGTTTCGATTTAAGTATAACTTAACTTTTAATATGTTAAGTGATTAATCCCGAATGCCTTGGCTATTTATAGATCACCAAGCTGAACCGGGACCCGCTACCACTACCCCTTACCGTACTCGACTACCAGGCAAGTTTCAATTCCCTTCTTTTAGGCTGTTGTTGTGATTGAATAAATATATATATATGATTGCTGATATACATATGCCATTGCATGCATGCCTACTTTCAAGTTGAATTGATATACTTGTTCCCTGAATGTTATTGTTGGCTTATAAGCTAGATAGTTATACATCAGTTATAAGCCGGTTATTGTAAGACCCTCATAGAAGGGCGTATACATCTTATTCATCAAAAATAGACCGGGAGTCAATATTCCTTGATATATCGAGATTACCTCGGAGGAAAATATTTAAGTAAATATTTTCCATTATTCAGGCGACGAATATTATTTGAATATTCGTTCGAGATTATTTATTTAATGATCCTTACTTCAAATAATTATTTGAACGTAATCATTCGACGAATAATATTTGTCAATATTCATTCAGAGTCGAATTGATTATCGAATATTATTTCGAATATTCTTCTAAAGATGAGACTACTAAATGAATATTATTTGGATATTCTTTTAGAATATTATTTTATTAAATAAATATTACTTTTGAATATTCATTTAAGATATTAAATACTTGATGAATATTATTTTAATATTCATCTGAAGCTTGATTTAATTATCGAATATTATCTCGAATATTCCTTAAAGCTTGGATTACTAAATGAATATTACTTGATATTCATTTAGAATATTATTCATTAAATGAATATTACTTTATCAATATTCATTTAAATTCCTAATTAATTATGAATATTATTTTGAATATTCATCAGGGTTCTATTTAATCACCGAATATTATTTTAAATATTTTAAATATTCCTTTCAGGACTTATTAAGTAATGAATATTACTTTGAATATTCATTTGATTATTTAATTATGCAATAAATATTCTCCTGATATTTCTTCAGGGATTATTTTGAGAAATACTCTGATTAAAGATATTCTTTCATATTCCCAAATACTCCTTAAATATTTTAACTCAATAAATATTCTCTGAATATTTATTCCATACTTAGAATAACCTCGATAAGGTTTATCTTCTTCGATTATTACAGAAAATATTTCGGAGTCATATTATTATTAATCTTATATCAAGAAAGGTTCTCAGACATCATTCTTCTTTGAGTCTATCCCCTTAATAATAAGGGAACCTTACTTGGAAAATGTTATTTATCTTGTCGACTTCCCGGTCATAAAGTATTCCCTTCACCCGCAACTCGGGTGCTGTTGACTTATTAAGTCGTTGCTTACCTTCTCATCTTTCGAGGGGTAAGATTACTGGAACAAGTTGATATCCGTTACCAAGTAATAGCTTGGGAGTTATTGGTAAATTTTCCTTTCCAACTAGATACGACTACTTTGTGGAGTCTTATCAACAAGTATTATACTTGGGGAAAGGGGGACGAACGTTATATTCAGAATCATGAATTCTATTTGAACTAGGAGTCGTGTAAGAGGCCGAGTAGCGCCGGTCCATCCCCTTGGCCCAACCGTTGGCCGGGGAGAGCTAGCAAGGCGGTATACAAGTAAAGCCGTCAGTTCTTCCTTCTACCGGTAGTAAATCTAAATTGAGCTGTACGATCTCGACTGATCATCAAGATTGGAACAGCGGGCGCGGTGAATACTCCATCATTGGTTCATCATCCAAATTCATTTATTTCCTGCAACATGATTACTGTTGGCAGAGTTGGAAAAGAGTCATAACTGGAATTGCAACCTTTTTCTTGCAAGTTCCTCTTCTTAATAACAATAAGAATATCTCGCTTACTTTGATGTAGCAGATATTTCTTCAAACAAATACTTTAAGTTACCTTGTAACTTCATCGTTCATATTATACTGGCATCATTTCCGTAAATGCATGGCATATGGTTTGAAAGATACTTTTGAACTGTTATACATTATTGTTCAGTTATATATTATTGTTGGTGGGCTATTGCTCACCCTTGCTTTATTATTATATCACAACAACAGTTAGACCAGATGACTCGCACAAGGCGCACTCGACGCGGGCGAGGACGAAGAGACTACCAGAGCTGTAGAAGAAGCTATTGGTAGGGTATATTAATTCTTTCAGTACCAAGAATATAGTCTAGTATGACTTATGTAAATGGATGGCAAAGGGTATGTATTTATATTGAAATCCTTTTGGATTGTAAGAACTCATAATGTGATTAATAAAAATTTGATTGTTACTCTGATTTCATCTCTGGGACTATAACGGGTGTGTTTTATATTGTTGTGTTGGGTCATAGAGACGTAATTTATTTTATGTTAAGGAAAGTTTAATTGTTATGGACAGAATTGGAAACCGTAACCACCGGATCCCGGACCCCGGATCTGGGGGTGTTACATTCTATATTGATCGTTAACTATCTCCATACATAAATCCCTATGCCCAGAATAGACCTAATGGATGTCCTTGAGACTAAGGACTAAACCAAAGCACAGTTCATTATATATAAGATAACTTTAACGATCTCAAGTCTAAGGACACTTGTACAACTATCACTCAGTGAACAACTATCGACACGTGAGTAAACTCCATTAGTTGTCCAACTTATCGAGTCATGTTCAGTGAACTTATTCCATAATAAGCACCTACATACTAGCTATATCACTACGCCATAAACGCACATACGCAACCCTTTTTACAAAGCGTTGCACAGAAAGCGTTTCGTTAGATAGAAATTTTGGGTCTTTTGCAACTGACCTAAACTGGTGTTGCGTTAGATATAATTTAGTGTTGGGTATTACCCACAGTGTTTCACATCATGCAACACTAACTGCTGGTGTTGCGTTAGATACTTTTTTATTTTAATAAATGGTGACGTGGCAGAAGTGGGACCCACATGTGCTGATGTGGCATTTGCTGACGTGGCAATTGTGGGACCCACAATTGCTGACGTGGCAGAAGTGGGACCCACCTATGCTGACGTGGCATTTGCTGACGTGGCAGAATCGTTGCATTAGATACCAGTAGTGTTGCATTTGGTGTTTGAAGTGTTGCATTAGATATATATATTTTTTAAAATATGACGTGGCAGGTGTGGGTCCCACCACTCCTGACGTGACAGCGTGGGCCCCACAAGGGTGATGTGGTAGGAGGCCCACCATGCTGACGTGAAAATTGTGGGGCCCACAATTGCTGACGTGGCAGAAGTGGGACCCACCTATGCTGACGTGGCGTTTGCTTACGTGGCAGAAGCGTTGCATTAGATATCAGTAGTGTTGCATTTGCTCTTTGAAGTGTTGCATTAGATATATATATATATATTTTAAAAAAAATTTGACGTGCCAGGTGTGGGTCCCACCACTGCTGACGTGGCAGTGTGGGCCCCAAAAGGGTGAAGTGGCAGGAGGCCCATCATGCTGGCGTGGTAATTGTCGGACCCACAATTGCTGACGTGGCAGAAGTGGGACCCACCTATGCTGTCGTGGCATTTGCTGACGTGGCTGAAGCGTTGCATTAGATACCAGTAGTGTTGCATTTGCTGTTTGAAGTGTTGCATTAGATATTTATTTTATTTTATTAACTAGTCTTGTCCCGAATGATGAATCTATTTTTTTTAAATTATTTCTTTGACGTTCCAATCGCACGGATATCAAGATATAACGATTTTAGTGATGTGGTAATTTTTCAAAAAATTTCCTATATTTATTTGGTTTGGTTTTATAACGGTTAAACCGGTCAAAGTGGACCTTCCTTTTAAATAGTCTTGTCCCGAATGATGAATCTATTTTTTTAGATTATTTTTTCCACGTTCCAATCGCATGGATGTCAAGATATAACGATTTTAGTGATGTGCTAATTTTTGAAAAAATTTCCTATATTTATTAGGTTTGGTTTTATAACGGTTAAACCGGTCAAAGTGGACCTTCCTTTTAACTAGTCTTGTCCAGAATGATGAATCTATTTTTTTAGATTATTTTTTCCACGTTCCAATCGTACGGATGTCAAGATATAACGATTTTAGTGATGTGGTAATTTTGCAAAAAATTTCCTATATTTATTTGGGTTGGTTTTATAACGGTCAAACCGGTCAAAGTCGACCTTCCTTTTAACTAGGCTTGCCCCGAATGATGAATCTATTTTTTTAAATTATTTTTTCGATGTTCCAATTGTACGGATGTCAAGATATAACGATTTTAGTGATGTTGTAATTTTTCAAAAAATTTCCTATATTTATTTGGTTTGGTTTTATAACGGTCAAACCGGTCAAAGTGGACCTTCCTTTTAACTAGTCTTGTCCCGAATGATGAATCTATTTTCTTAGATTATTTTTTCGACGTTCCAATTGCACGGATGTCAAGATATAACGATTTTAGTGATGTGGTAATTTTGCAAAAAATTTCCTATATTTATTTGGTTTGGTTTTATAACGGTCAAACCGGTCAAAGTCGACCTTCCTTTTAACTAGTATTGTCCCGAATGATGAATCTATTTTTTAAAATTATTTTTTTGACGGTCCAATCGCACGGATGTCAATATATAAAGATTTTAGTGATGTGGTAATTTTTCAAAAAATATCCTATATTTATTTGGTTTGGTTTTATAACGGTTAAACGGGTCAAAGTGGACCTTCCTTTTAACTAGTCTTGTCCCGAATGATGAATCTATTTTTTTAGATTATTTTTTCCACGTTCCAATTGCACGGATGTCAAGATATAACGATTTTAGTGATGTGGTAATTTTGCAAAAAAATTCCTATATTTATTTGGGTTGGTTTTATAACGGTCAAACCGGTCAAAGTCGACCTTCCTTTTAACTAGTCTTGTCCCGAATGATGAATCTATTTTTTTAAATTATTTTTTCGACGTTCCAATCGCACGGATGTCAAGATATAACTATTTTAGTGATGTGGTAATTTTTCAAAAAATTTCCTATATTTATTTGGTTTGGTTTTATAACGGTCAAACCGGTCAAAGTCGACCTTCCTTTTAACTAGTCTTGTCCCGAATGATGAATCTATTTTTTTAAATTATTTTTTCGACGTTCCAATCGCACGGATGTCAAGATATAACGATTTTAGTGATGTGGTAATTTTTCAAAAAATTTCCTATATTTATTTGGTTTGGTTTTATAACGGTCAAACCAGTCAAAGTGGACCTTCCTTTTAACTAGTCTTGTCCCGAATGATGAATCTATTTTTTTAGATTATTTTTTCGACGTTTCAATCGCACGGATGTCAAGATATAACGATTTTATTGATGCGGTAAATTTTTTAAAAAATTCCTAGATGTATTAAAATCAAGATATAACGATTTTAGTGATATTAAAATTTTTATTTAACAAAAAAAATTAAAATCATTTAAGATAAGAGTACTATGTAAAAGAAAGGCACGTGATCTGCACGGGGTGAAAATAGGATGGATATTTTTTCCATCCAAATTTTTATTTAACAAAAAAAAATTAAAACAAAAAAAAATTAAAATCCTTTAATATGAAAAAGGAAGGCTCCCCTTTTCCCATCCAAAATTAAAGGCGGTAGTTTGCCCTCCTAACGAAAATTAAAGGCCCGCCTTCCCCCTTAACCAAAATTACAAGCCCACTCGCCCTCCCTCTCTTACTCAGATACTTCATAGTTCACGCAACTCCAACTCCCTCTCACTCTCGCAATCGACTATCTCTGTATCAAATGGAAGAAATCGACTCTCTCTCTCTATCAAATCAAATAACTCTCTCTTCTCTATTCTATTCTCTAATAATTCTCTTCTCCATATCTAATTTGTTTTTGATTTTGCAGGTGATAGTTGGGGCCTCACTTCTTCAAGTAATTGGTATATGATTCTCTTATCTTTTTCTGCATTTTCATTGTTGAATTGCTCTTCTTCACTCTTCAATTAATTGTTTCTATTTTTGATTTTCACTTAAGGCTTCGATTGGGGTTTTCTCTTTGGGGATTAAATTAGGGTTCCCAATTCGAGGTAAAATTAGAACTTTCACTTGGGTTTTTGTTTTGTTTATATTGGGGATTTTTGTTGGGGATATTTATATATTTGATTAGTGAGAATAGTGACGTATATACTCTATTTAGTGGTTTGAAAATTGTATGGTAGCTGTTTTATACTATATATTTTCCGACTTACGTTTCAGAGACTTTGCTGTTGCGCGTATGACAGGAAGAAAGGGCTTGTTGGGGAAATCATGGCCCGACTTAGATATGCTTCCACTGGGATGGCTTACTGATCGAGGTAACAATCTTGACAAATCATCTTCATGAGCTTTACTAACTAAGAATATTATTAATTAGTTACCAAAAGGGCATGTCCTGTTAATTCTTTCTACTCGGCTCTACAACAGAATACCAAAGAATTCATGTGGACATGTAGTATATACGAGTAATTGGATACTCATTAATATAATCAAATATAAATATATTAATGTCCAGGCCCGAGTTATATGTGAAAAAAATGTTGAATTATTAATTTAAATCTAGATTGAATTAGACAAAATATTAATCAATTTAATTTGTTTTTGATTGTTTTTTCTATATTGATTCAAATTTGGAATCCTAATTCAACTTGTATTGAATATTGTTTGATATTGTCATTGCCCATAGTGACATCAAAACAAATATAAACATACTTTAGAAATTTACAAATAAAAACGATTCATTTTTTAATTTTTTTGACCATTTTTACAAGTCAAATACACATTCCTTGATTAGATTGGGTATCTTAAAAATTGTCATTTTCTTAATTTTTGGGAAATAGGTAGTTTCATGATATTTTTTTAAAAAAATTGAATAGAATATGCAATTCTGAAATGAGTACATGAACAAATAACCAATTCACAAAAAATACCCAATTAACAAAAATATATTTCAAATAAAAAAAATTGAATGAAATATGCGATTCTAAAATGAGTATATAAACAAATAACCAATCCAGAAAAAATTACAAAAATATATTTCAAATAAAAAAGAGTTAATATATTGGGTTTAAAGATATCCAGTTTTCCAAAGCACATTTTTAGATATCCAGCTAACCCAACAATCAACGGCGGCGATGTAGACCGGAGCTCCAGCGCTGGAAGTCTGAGCTGTTGACATTATGAAGTCAAGGTCAGGTGTAAGTATATATATATATATATATGTGTGTGTTTGAAAAGGATGGTTGGAAAAATTGAAAGAATGATAATTGTAAGTTGAAGAAGGACCGGATGAATTGAATTGCGTGGGCATATGAAATTCAATCACCACACACAAAGCAAACCCAAGTACTTGCTGTTAGTACCTGGCATTTACTTGGTATTTATAAGCCCAAATGTAGGTAGGGATATGACACTCCCAAGTCCATGATATTCATTCATCTTCAACATATGAATTATGATACAAGTGCAAACTGCAGGAAACAATGCGCATACAAACTCATCCCACTAAATGCTTTCCTTTTATTATGCCAAAACTCAAAGATAATGTAAGTCCCTTCTGATTTTGGTTCACATATATGCTTTTAGCTAATGTAATAATTATAGAAGATGTGCATGACTTATGTATTGTGTGCATATAACTACCAGGCCATTTCTGGTTGTTTTTTTGGTTAGGATAATTGTGTGGATACTTATATTAATCTGGCATATTTACCATACAACCTCATGATTCATAGAATCTTGACAGTAGTACACTTAATCTCATTGCACATCCAGTTCTTATGGAAATAAACTCCTTTAGCTCTGACAACAAGCAGGTCCGTGTACTCATCCAGAGACTTCTATTTCTGAAACATATATAGCAGTGTGCCTTATAATAGTGTGTTATACAGTTTCCTTATATTACTAGTTCATCCCATTTCCAAATTAAAAATTGAGGACTGAACTTCCAAACGAGAAGTCAGAAAAATGTGGGCAGATCAGAATCAATTGCTTTGCGGCTGACAAGCTGCAAAGATGGTTCAGCAAAAGGCTGGTTCACCAGATCTCTTGATAGTGAACCAAAACAAGTCTGCTGGACAGGAAAATTTGGAAGCAAATATCAGGAACCTTTTTGTTTAGATTTTGCCTAAACAAGAGAGGAGTTTTTTCTGCGTCGTAATATTATTACTTTCTCTTGCTGTTGAATTTTTGTTTAAAGATTTCAGTTAATTAAGAATATGACAGGGCAAGGTTGTTAATGCAGGGATGAGGAGATGGCTTTTAAGCAGAAAATTCAACGCACTTTTCATCTATTTGCGACATATACAAAAGAACTTTGCTTGAGTGCTTATCAAAACCAGAGGCTTACTTCAAAAGAATTCCCACGAGTCTCATTTTCACCTTGCAGACAGCACACAAACCAAGTAATATTGCCCTTTCACCAAATATTTTAAATAAGCTAAATACTGAAAAGTGGAAACTAATATTCCCTAAGAATAAACATATATGTTACAGACAAATAAATGTAAAAGTATTTGGAAGCTGTACATTTTGCAACTTCAGTTTGTGTAGTTGCATGAAATTTGGCAATTTCACAGTTTAGTAGTCTTTATTACTCACAATCTGGTTATGTTATATACAAGAACTTAAATCTTACTGGACTTTCATTTGTTTGCAGTTGTGGGGATTTAACGATAATGGAACTCTTGTAAGCAGTTATTCTGGTTTATGTGCATCTATGTTCAAAACCGAAGGTGACAAGCTAACATGATAATCTACAGGAAAGCAGTATGATATTGGAGGGTAGACCATTAAGGTCTGATCCTGTTGGTTTTAGTGGATGCTACAGTGTTTCTTATCAATTTGCTTATGTACTTTTGAATTTTGAATTGAAGTACTTTGAACTTAGAATTAGTGCAAGTTGATTTTAGTACATGTTGGTAAGAGTTTGTAAAATTGTTACTTCAGTATTTTGTTGGCTACATCCTTACCTTGTGGTTGGTATGTATTAGTTTGTTGGCTTGGTTTGGAAAGGATGGTTTTATGTATAAACAAAGAAGCCATTTCAAATTTTTTGTAAAAAAGTGTTGCATTTGACTATATATGATGTTGCATTATGGTATATTTAGTGTTGCTAAAAATACTTCTGATGTTGTAAAAAAAATGATGTTGCATTAGACCAAACTAGTGTTGCATTATATAGTGGTCCCCACTGCTGACATGGCACCATGTGGGCCCCATTGCTGACATGGCATCCTATGGGACCCACTGCTGACATGGTACCCCTAGTGGGCCCCAATGCTGATGTGGCATGGCCCCCTAGTTGTGACGTGGCTCCTTGTGGGTCCCATTGCTGACGTGGCATCTAGGTGGGCCTCACTGCTGACGTGGCACCTTGCTGATGTGGCACCTCGTGGGATCCAATGTTGATGTGGCATGTGGGCCCCACTACTGACGTGGCACCATGGTGAGCCTCACTGCTGAAATGGCTGAATATCTTATGCAACACCATTTGGTGTTGCCTTTACTTGCTTTTGGTGTTGCATAAGGCCTCTTATGCAATACTTTCGTGGTGTTGCAATAGCTTGGAGAAAGCGTTGCATTAGGGGTCTTACGCAACGCCGGTATTGGCAACGCCCCTCTGGTGTTGCGTAAGACGTTACGCAACGCTTTTCAGGTCTTTTGCAACTTTATTTTAGGGTTGCGTATGTGCGTTTATGGCATAGTGAGTGTCACCACACAAATGCCTATGAGAACAGACATCCTCCTGACGGGAGCAGGCATAGTATGTACCAATCTTTGCGGATTCACTAACTTCCGATTAGTTATCCTATGATCAGGAACTGTTTAAGTCTAGATTTATCATCTTCTAGATCTCACTATTACAATCTCATTATAATTCTAGAAGCTTTACTCTAAACTATGGAACATCTTATTTAACACACTTTAAATAGATAAAGCCCGTAATAAAATCAAAACAAGTCTTTTATTAATATTAATGAAATCAAATAAGAATACAAGAAAGTTCTTCCTAACTCATACATGATTGGATTTAGGACAAACACTTTCAATCTCCCACTTGTACTAAAGCCAATTACCCTGGTATCTAATACCCATCTTCTCTTTATGACGATCAAAGTGAATCTGAGACAATGACTTTGTGAGTGGGTCTGCTACGTTGTTATGTGTGTCAACTCTCTCAATCTTGACATCTCCTCTTTCAATGATTTCCCTAATCAAATGAAAGCGCCGCAAAACATGTTTGGAATTTTTATGAGACCTAGGTTCCTTGGCTTATGCTATTGCTGCGTTGTTATCACAATACAACACAATAGGATCCTCAATGCTAGGAATAACTCCTAACTCAGAAAAAAATTTCCTCATCCAAACGGCTTCTTTTGCAGCCTCACTTGCAGCTATATACTCTGCTTCCGCTATGGAGTCAGCCGTTGTCGACTGTTTGGAACTCTTCCAACTAATCGCACCACCATTAAGAGTAAACACGTACCTTGACATGGATTTGCTATCATCATTTTCTGATTGAAAACTACAGTCAGTATAACCCTATATTTTCAACTCAGATCCACCAAAAACAAGAAAAGTATCCTTAGTCCTTCGCAAGTACTTAAGGATGTTCTTCACTGCTTTCCAGTGGTCTTCACCTGGATCGGACTGATATCTGCTCGTCACACTAATTGAATAAGCAACATCAGGCCTAGTACATAACATCGCGTACATGATAGATCCTATTGCTGAAGCATAAGGAATCTTACTCATACGCTCTCTTTCCTTAGGTGTCTTAGGACACATCTTCTCGGAAAGGGATACTCCATGGCTCATCGGTATGAGACCTCTATTGGAGTTTTCCATGCTAAACCTTTTAAGCACTTTCTCGATGTATGTACTCTGGGTAAGACCTATCATTCTTCTAGATCTATCTCTATAAATCTTCATACCGAGAATGTAGGATGCTTCACCCAAGTCCTTCATAGTGAAGTTCTTCGATAGCCACACTTTGACTGATTGCAGCATCGGTATATCATTTCCTATAAGAAGTATGTCATCCACATACAATACAAGATATGTTACCGCGCTCCCACTAACTTTCTTGTAGACACATGGTTCATCTATGTTTTTGATAAAACCAAACTCTTTGATTGTCTCATCAAAACGGATGTTCCATCTACGAGAAGCTTGCTTTAACCCATATATGGTTCGTAGCAACTTACATATTAGGTGTTCATTCCATTTGGAAACAAAACCCTCTGGCTGTGTCATATACACTTCCTCTTCAAGTTTCCCATTGAGGAAGGCCATTTTCACGTCCATTTGCCAGATCTCATAGTCATAGTAAGCAGCAATTGCAAGCAAAATCCGAATTGATTTAAACAGGGCTACAGGCGAAAAAGTTTCGTCAAAGTCAATCCCTTGCCTTTATCTGAATCCTTTTGCCACGAGCCTGGCCTTATAGGTCTCCACCTGGCCATCTGCTCCAATCTTTCTTTTGTATACCCATTTGCACTCAATAGGCTTCACATCCTTTGGTGCTTCAACCAAAGTCCATACTTGGTTGGTATACATAGAATCCATTTCGGATTTCATGGCACTCTGCCATTTCTCTGAGTCAACACTACTCATAGCCTCATTATAGGTCATAGGGTCGTCATCATCAATGATTGACAACTCATTGTCATTCTCAATGACAAGGCCATAATACCTCTCAGGTTGGCGAGACACTCTCTCTGACCTACGAATGGGCTGTACCACAGAAGGTTGTTCAGTCTGAACAGGTGTTTCCTCTTGAACCGTTGTAGTTTGTGTTTCTTGAACTTCATTAAGTTCTATTTTCCTCCCACTGTTTCCTTCAAGGATAAACTGTTTTTCCAAGAAGGTAGCATGTCTGGAGACAAATACACTATGATCGGTGTAGAAGTAATACCCTAAAGTCTCTTTAGGATATCCCACAAACCTACATTTCACGGATCGAGATTCCAGCTTATCAGGGTCAACTTTCTTGACATAAGCCAGACATCCTTAAATCTTAACGTGTTTAAGACTCGGTTTCCTTTCTTTCCATATCTCATATGGAGTTTGAGGAACAGATTTGGAAGGCACCTTATTCAGTAAATATGCTGAGGTTTCCAATACATAACCCCAAAGGAATACTGGAAGATTTGCATAGCTCATCATGGACCGAACCATGTCTAACAGAGTTCGATTTCTCTTTTCAGATACTCCATTCAATTGTGGAGTTTATGGAGGAGTCCACTGAGAGACTATACCATTTTCTTTGAGATAATCTAGAAACTCCCCATTCAAGTATTCACCACCTCGATCTGATCGAAGGGTTTTAATACTATGTTTGGTTTGTTTCTCCACTTCATTCTTATATTCTTTGAACTTTTCAAAGGCTTCGGATTTGTGTTTCATGAAATACACATATCCGAATCTAGATCAATCATCTATGAAAGTAATGAAGTACGAAAAACCACCCATGGCTTGCGTAGACATCGGTCCACATAAATCTGTGTGCACCAATCCTAGCAAATCTGCAGCCCTCTCTCCATGTCCACTAAATGGAGATTTGGTCATTTTACCCAACAGACAAGACTCGCATGTAGGATATGATTCAAAATCAAAGGGTTCAAGTAACCCTTCCTTATGCAACGTCCGTAGTCTATTTTCACTAATATGACCAAGTCTGCAGTGCCACAAATAGGTGAGGTTTTCATCATCCCTTTTTCTTTTATTAGTATGTTCAATTTGTAGTAAATTATGCTCTATGTCACATACATACAGACCATTATTTAAAATACCACTACCATAAAGAACGTTATCTCTAAGAATTGAACATTTATTATTCTGAATAATAAACGAAAATCCATCCAAGTCTAACATGGGAATAGAAATAATATTCCTCACAATCGAGGGAACAAAATAACAATTATTTAAAACAATAGTCTTGCTCGTAGGCATATGTAAATCAAATGATCCTACAGCTTCAGCAGCAACTCTTGCTCCATTTCCCATTCGTAGAATCACCTCCTCTCTTTCAAGAGTCCTACTTTTCCTTAGTCCCTGCAACGAATTGCAAATGTGAGAACCACAGGCGGTATCTAATACCCAAGTAGAAATTTGACTTAATGACATATTCACTTCAATCATGAACATATCTGAATCAGAAGCAGCAGTCTCACTACCCTTCTTCTTCTTCAATTCTGCAAGGTAAACCTTACAGTTCCTCTTCCAGTGCCCCACCTTATTACCATAGAAGCAAACAACTTTGCTCTTGGGGTCTTCAGCTTTTGGTGGAATCGGCTTTTTCTCACCTACTTTCTTCTTCTTGGGAGGGTTCTTCTTCCTTTTCTTAGGATTGGAACCTTCACCAATTAGAAGAACAAAACTCTTCTTAGAGGGAAAATTCGATTCCGCAGTCTTCAACATGTTGTGGAGTTCAGCCAGGCTGATGTCCAACTTATTCATGTGAAAGGTCACAACAAACTGCGAAAATGATCCGGGAAGTGATTGCAAGACCAAGTCTTGACTTAGCTCCCTATCCATGGCAAAACCAAGTTGTCCAAGACGTTCAATCAAATTGATCATCTTATGTAAGAACCCTAATTTTTGGTAATATTTCCTTTTATTTAATATCTTGTGGCATTGTCAATATAGAACCTTTCTAGTCATCCCTGTTGATTAATAGAATTGATTGTTTGAGAAACTGCGTTGTGGCATTTATTATGTAAGATAAAAAGGGAGATTGTGAAGGCAGGAGTCTTATTGTTAGTAAGATTTATAAAACTTGGGATTTGAGAATGGTTAGAGTATTAAAGGATTTATTAAGAATTATGACGAGGAATTATGGACATTCGAGGAAATTACACAATTAGTACTTAAGAAATTATAGGGGAAATCTCTACGCGACAAAATATTATTACGAGAGATTAATTAAGATACGATACGAATTAAAGATTAAATGACAAGCATTGGTGGAAGAATAATGATACAAGGAGTAGTATTGCATGCAAGTCCCATGCAACCAAGTGGTTAGAAATCAAGCAAACTAGTTAGCAAATTGGAAGAGGAATAGTAACTAGTTACTTGCTTTTTCAAAAAGGGAGACAAGTAGTACACATGCCCATGCCTTGCTAGTAGTTGCCTATACATACATAATATGTATCACCCAACATAACTTTATCAATTATTCAACCAACTCACACAAAACACAAAAAACCAAAACACTCCCCCCCCCCTGTTATTTGCTCTCGGCCAAGAAGAAAGGAGAAGAAGAAAAATTCTTCTTCCCCATTTCCCATCACTCATAAATCACAACATAAATCCTAGGCCATCTCCATCATCTAGACAAGGTATGTTAGTAATTTCAAGCCATTTCATCCACCCAAATTCAAGTTATAAATTGTTAAAGATTGGGTGAATAGTAAACATGTTTGATTTTCTTTTAGATCTTGGATTGTAAGGGTTGTAGGAGACCATTCAAGGTGTTGTTGAGTTGTGTAAAGCTTATCCAAGGCTCCTAGGTGCTCAAGAAGGTATAAAAATCACAAACCCTCTTGGTTATGTAGTATTTATAATGTTTGGTAGTAGATCCATGTATATATGAGCTAATCTTGGTTGTATAAGTATTGGATGACATGGATCTTGAGTTTTGATGTTGAGATTGTGACTTTTATGATTATGGATAATATATATATCTCCATGAGTGTTATGAACCATGAACTAACTGTATTAAGTGTTGGTTGTGTTGTGGAATTGTGAAAAATGGTTGATCTAAGTAGTTTATGCTTGCTGAGTTTTTCAAGGAGCATTGACCTGTCTTGTAACACGGTTTTGGACCCCCAAATGTTGTCCCCTGATGTCCTACCATATATTTTTGGAAAGATAATTGAATGTAGTTTCTGGAAATGTAAGGTTCATGGCTAAGTGATGTATAGATTTTAAGTTATGGCCGGAGGAGTGAATTGTGTTTCTTGATTCCGGACTGCACTAAGTGACCCCCTTGTGAACCTTGTTTAAACCCCTAAAAATATATGTGGGATCATGGAAAATTTTTAGAAGTTAGGGAATGCAGTGATGAAGACCACCCAAAAAGAATTGGATTAAAATATGAATTTTGGATTTTATAAAAATGCTAGAGTAAATTTCGCGCAAGGGAAAAAGTCGATTAGTGGAGCATAATTCTAGGGTTAATGGTTATGATTCGAATGTGGTAACTAAATTAAGTCGATTAAGTGACGAGCGTAATCGAGTGACGACATGAACCTATAGTGGGGCTAGAGTGTCATAAGACGAAGTCATTAAGTTAATTTCGTACCCCCTAAAACCCCGTAATTAAAGAGATATTGTTAAGGTACTAACGAGCGGTTATTGCTTATGTATAGATCGTTCGACTCCGCACGCTCGACCACCCCAACCAAACCAAGGCAAGTTTACTTTTTAAAACTTATCCATATACAAGGACTTTCACTGTTGTGTTTGTAGTTTTCAATTATATCAAATGCTATGTTTATTGAAGTATTGATGCAATTGAGATTGTATAAGTACATGTATGCTTGTACCCCTTGAACTTAGATTGAAATGTTTTCTTCGGACAACGACTCTAGCAATAGAGGTCGTAGCTGTCCGTATATACTATTGACCGGGGAGCGGTATATTATTATATCGTATCTAGATTGCGAAAACCCGAAGGGTCATTCGGGGAGTATCGTATACTCAAGTATTATGTTCATATCTTCGTAAATACTCGAAACCCTATCTTGGATTAAAAGTTTATTTTATCGAATAATTATTTTATTAATTATTAATATTAAATCTTAAAATTATTATTTATTAATTATTGTTCATTATTTAAAGACAAAGTTAATCCAAGATACATTTTACTCCTTTCAAACTCGAACTTTTTCGAACTCAAAACATTTTCGAAAACCCCCTGTCAGGTCCTACTTCTTGTATGATTTCAAGAATCATCGGTCGACTGACGTCGAACCTCAACTACTCTGTTTTCAATCAAAATCAAGTTCTTAAAAGAAAAAGAAAAAGGGACTCTGGCAGGTGTGGGAACCGTTGACGAACGATTCCCGGGATGTGTAAGCCGCCGTGAGCCAGGCGGTCCATCAATTATTATTCCGGCCCAGGTGTTGCCGAAGGACGATTATGGATGTAGTTTTCATCGAGGGTGATTACGGATGTAGTTTTCACTCGGGGATAGTTACGGATGTAGTTTCTATCCTTCTACGGGTAGAGAAGACCCGCGGATTATTGGACTTGGATGTGGCGACTGATCATTGTAAATCCTTGTCAGGTTTTGTGTTTTCTTTAAGTCCCATTCCTCCATTTTGGAAAAATGCTTTGACACTGCTTCTTAGGCTTTTGTGCCAAGTTGCTGATAGTGTTCTATTTTGATGAGAAAGATGTTGACTCAATGCAGTATCTAGAACTGCAAGTTTATTTTGAAAACAAGGGCACGTATTGTTGCACCTTCGAGATTTATCAACTATGACAAGTGATTTTATATCTGATTGATACAAACAAGTTTAATAACTGCCAATCATATGAAATGTTATATTGCTTACCTTATACACATATTTCTTGCTGAGCTATAGTTGCTCACTCTTGCTTGTTTTCAAATTTTACAAACACAACAGCTAAGCGAAATGGCAAGGACCAGACAGACTGCTCGAAAGCAGGTGACTATACCCGAGCCAGCAGTTGAGATTCCACCGGTAGGCCCCATTAGCCGGATTGGTTGGCAGCTTTTGTTAGTTCGTTTTATTTATCAGTATGACCTGTGCAAGGCAGTGTATCGTAACAAATTTTCAAGCCGCCAACTTCGCTTCATATCGAAGTGTTGCTGGTAGCATAAATACTATTTAATTCGGTCTGTAATAACTTTGATAATTTTATTTCTGCTTAATCAATGTTGTGACGTTTCTGAGGCTCTAACCTGTGTGTGTGTGTGTGTGTGCAGTATGAGTTTGTTGTGGGGTCGATGGTTGTGTTATATATATTATGTACAAGAACAGGTATGTTATTAATGGAAAATGGACCGTGAGCGCCTAGATCTCCGACCCCGGATGTGGGGGCGTCACAGAAATGGTATCAGAGCGAGGTTATAGTTCTCAGAAACGATAGTAATTTAAGAAAGCAACCCTAATAATAATAACAATAATAATAACCCTAATAACAACTTTAATAATACTTAGAACTCTCATCGAGTTGTAGTCGGGTTATCGGATATAGCCCTGACTTTAAGGCCCGTGAGGGAACTACTCCTAAACCTTTCTTTTATGGTTAGTGACCCACCTTATTTCCCTTGTGTAGATGGAGGAGATACCAGACCCTGAGGCTTTCGAGAGAGAGCATGATGAGGCACTGATGCGAGATACCGAGGATCCTGAGGAGGATATGGGTCCTGACTCCGAGCTTGGCCACTGGATTACGCTGATAGGAGATACTGATGATGAGGATCCCGTTGAGGAGCCCTTTGAACCTGAGCCTGAGCCAGAGCCTGTTACCCCATCTCCTGTAGCTACTGATGAGGAGAGTGTGAGATCCGGTGAGGGTCATGTTGTGTCACCCCCACCTTCTCCACAGACATCTAGCCCTGTTTCATCGGACGGTGACTCCGAGGATGATACTTCTGGCGAGGATGAGCTTGACCCTACCCCTCCTACTGCTCCTGCTCCTGCCACTGCTACTGCACCTGCTCCTGTTTCTGTCATACCACCTCCACCGATGGACCTACCCCCAGTGTCGGGTACTGAGCACGCTTACGTGGTACAGTTTCTAACCCGAGACTTACTATCTACAGAGGCTCGACTTACCGAGGCGAGGCGGGCACTAGTGGAGGAGCGCGAGGCGCGCTTGAGGATCCAGGCTGAGATGAGGACCGCTGTTGCTAGGAGGACTAGGGCTCGACTCCATAGGATTGAGAAGAGGAGTCACGATAGGATTCTTGGTTTAGGGATCCGCGGGGGCGGAGTGATCCAGGATAGGGATGCTAGGCGTGTTGTGCGTCGTGCATTTGCCCGAGTGAGGACCTTGCTCCGCCGCGGTGCGGCCCCGTGATGTGTTACTGATAGCTCAGTCCCCTAGGTTCAGATGACATTAGTGTGTCGATTTTGCAGGATAGTTGACTTGTGCAGTGGTATCCTTTCTGACCAGTGGATGAGTAGACTGACCTACAGTTATGTAGATGTGACTTCGGGTAGTATGTACGGATGTAGCCCTACTTTTGTGTAGCCTAACTATTCGGATGATGTACTTGTATTTGTTCCACTTTTGCTAGACTTTGACATCGGAACTATGTATTTGGCTCTGACATCCAAACTTTGTGATAACCCTTGTACCGTACTTATTTAGTTTCAGTTTCCTTAATATTGCCTCAACTGCTTTACTTTCCGATGCCATGCTTTACTGTTTTGATATACAACTGTGATTATACAATTGCTACAAGCCACAAATACAACCATGCTGGTTCAAATCTACGATATGCGATTTCAAATTGTTTTCTACAATTTCCAAAAATGTTCCTACAATCTTTAAAAATAAATTTTTCAAAAAAAAAAAATTTGTTTTGAAATTTTGAAAAAAAAAATATTTTTGAGGTTTCGAAGTTTTGAAAACTCTTGTAAATGTTTTCGCATCCCATAGAGATTTTTCCCAAAAATGTTTGACATTTTATCTCCAACATCGGATTATTAAAACTTTTGCAACTTCCACCTTTATGAGGAGGAACGATACGCTCCTGACCCGTGCAAACGCTGTCAGGTAAATGGAAAACCCTAACCCCTTTCTTGTTTTATTATCAGAATCATGCCACCCAGAAGAATGAACACCCGAGCTCACCCGATCAGTTCTGAGGGCCAGGGTAGCCACCATGGAACCGGAGGCCACCAGAACCATGAAGGGGAGAATGCCAACCTGAGTGAGAATGAGGGCAACGATCATAACTTGTTTGATGACTCTGAGTATGAAGAAGAAGAAGCTGGTGATGACACCCGAGAGGTAGAACATCCTAGGGGAGGCCCTATGGAACAGTTCATGGAACTACTTAGGCAGAACTTGGACCGTCCCCCGGTTCAGCAACCACCCCAAAATGCTAATGCTAATGCTTTCCGGAACTTCAAATCCATGAAACCCCCAGAATTTAAAGGAACTGCCGACCCGGTCGACGCAAGGGCCTGGCTGAAGGAAATTGAAAAATCTTTCGAGATACTAGGTGTCGCTGAAGAGCAGAAGACTGTTTTCGCCACTTACCTTCTGAAGGGTGAGGCGAACTATTGGTGGGAAGCTAAGAAGAATTTGGAAGGAAGAGGTGTGGTGACCTGGGAGAGATTTAGCGAGCTGTTCTTGGAGAAGTACTTTCCTAGGTTCATGGAGACACAAATGGAGCTGAAGTTTTTGGAACTGAAGCAAGGGAACATGACGGTGGCTGAGTATGAGGCCAAATTTACTGAGCTGTCGAGGTTTGTGCCGGAATATGTGAACTCTGAGGCAAAGAGGGCCCGAAGGTTTCAATTAGGGCTAAAACAATGGATTCAGAATCGTGTGGCGGTTCTTGAGCTGACAGACTATGCCACCCTGGTACAGAAAACGTCAATTGTTGAGGCTGGGAGTGAACAGATGCAGAAAGAGAGGGAAGGAAATAAGAGGAAGTTTGATAGTCGAAAGGGAAACTCTGCTGGAGGGAGCTTTCGGAGCAAATTTAAGCGAGGAACGATGTCCCAACCCAGCGGAAACTTTGGAACCAAGAGAGCTGAAAGTTGGAGTGTGGGCCAGAGCGGCCGACCACAGGGATCGTCTTACTCTACCCCATCCAGAGCCCAACCCCCAGAATGTAATAAATGTGGAAGGAAACATGCGGGCGTGTGTAACCTGCAAGATGTGAAGTGCTTCAAGTGTGGGCTGACAGGACATTACGCTAACGCCTGTCGCGGAACTAGCAACAACACGAGTGCCGGAGGTAATTGCTTCAAGTGTGGAAAACCAGGGCACCGAATGAGGGAATGTATGTCCTCTGGGCCAGCTGCATCGAGAGTGAGTGGAACTGCTTCTAACAAGGCCCCAACTGCAAGAACTTTTAACATGACGGTGCAGGATGCCGTGAGGAACACGGATGTGATTGCAGGTACCCTACTACTCAACTCAGTTAAAGCAAATGTTTTATTTGATTCGGGAGCTACCAAGTCTTTCATATCTCTAGATTTTGTATGTCAGTTAGGCCTTAAGACTGAACCATTGAAAGATAGATTGCAAATAGAGATAGCTAATCATGAAATTATTCCCGTTAGCCACGTATGTCCAGGATGTGACCTAGAAATAGAAGGGCGACACTTTCGGGTAGACTTAATACCTTTTAAACTAGGGGAGTTTGACGTAATAGTAGGAATGGATTGGTTAACAACCCACGGAGCCCGGATTGATTGTGTAAGGAAGAAAGTGAGTTTGAGACTGCCAGGGGACGAGGAAGTAGTGTTTAGTGGAAAACGGCAAAACTAAAAGTTCCTGACTATGATTCAAGCTAAGAAGCTGTTACGTAAAGGATGCGAAGCCTATTTAGCCTATGTGAAGGATACCAAGAAGGAGGCACCAAACCTGCAGGAAATCCCTGTCGTTAATGAGTTCGCGGACATATTTCCGGATGATCTTCCCGGACTACCACCTGATAGAGACATCGACTTCGCTATAGACTTAGTTCCGAGTACGGCCCCAATTTCGAAAGCCCCATATCGGCTAGCCCCAGTGGAGATGAAAGAGCTGGCCACTCAGTTACAAGAGTTGTTGGATAAAGGGATGATAAGACCTAGTGTGTCACCGTGGGGAGCCCCGGTGTTATTCGTGAAAAAGAAGGATGGTAGTATGAGGTTATGTATAGACTACAGGGAGTTGAACAAGGTGACTATCAAGAATAAGAATCCCTTGCCCAGGATAGATGACCTGTTTGATCAATTGAAAGATGCAGTCTACTTCTCTAAAATTGATTTGAGGACCGGGTATCACCAGTTAAAGATTAAACCAGAAGATATACCAAAGACGGCCTTTCACACCCGGTACGGACACTATGAGTTCCTAGTAATGTCATTTGGGTTAACGAATGCCCCTGTAGCTTTCATGGTTTTAATGAATCGAGTCTTGAAGAAGTACTTGGACAAGTGTGTTATAGTCTTCATCGATGACATCTTGATTTATTCCAAGACGAAGGAGGAACATGCAGAGCACTTGAGGATTGTATTGGGAGCATTGAGAGAAGAAACGTTGTATGCTAAGTTCTCGAAGTGCGAATTTTGGTTGAAGGAAGTTCAGTTTTTAGGGCATGTGATTAGCGAACAAGGCATTCTGGTGGACCCAGCCAAAATAGAGGCTGTATCAAATTGGGAGAGACCAACCACTCCGACAGAGGTGAGAAGTTTCATAGGACTGGCTGGCTACTATAGGATATTTGTCCAAGACTTTGCCAAGATAGCAGCCCCTTTGACCCCGACTAACTCGCAAGACCGAGAAGTTTGTGTGGACTGAAAAATGCGAAGAGAGCTTCCAAGAGTTGAAGAAGAGGTTGGTGACAGCACCAGTACTAGCCCTACCTGATGATAAGGGAGATTTTGTGATTTATAGCGACGCATCCCATAAAGGTTTAGGGTGTGTGCTTATGCAGCACGGTAAAGTGATCGCGTATGCATCCAGACAACTTAAGGAGTATGAGATAAGATACCCCACCCATGATTTGGAATTAGCGGCGATAGTTTTCGCTTTGAAGATCTGGAGACATTATCTTTACGGAGAAAAGTGTGAGATCTACACGGATCACAAGAGCTTAAAGTACATATTCACTCAAAAAGAGTTAAACATGAGGCAGAGGAGATGGTTAGAGCTAATCAAGGATTATGATTGTGAGATTCATTATCACCCAGGGAAGGCCAACGTAGTGGTCGATGCACTTAGCCGAAAGGAGAAACTCAAGATAATAACGTCAGTGGACGAGTTGATCAAGGACCTTGAGAAACTGGAGATTGAAGTGAGGATACCAGGAATTGGACAAGAGAGTCTAATCGAAATAAAAGTCCAACCACCGCTATTGGAAAAGATTAAGTTATGCCAGGAAAAGAAGATAGAAGAAGAAAAGAATTCGATGGAGAAAATTTTGACTGGCGAGGAAATTAAGTGTGAGAAGGACGGGAATGGAATTATGAGGTACGCATCTAGGATATGGATCCCGAACGTTCAAGAATTAAAAGATGAGATTTTGCAAGAGGCTCATAGTTCGAGGTACTCAATTCACCCTGGAGGCACTAAGATGTATAGAGATCTGAGAGAATACTATTGGTGGCCTAATATGAAGAAGGACGTGGCAGAGTGGGTAAGTAAATGCTTGACATGTCAAAGAGTAAAGGCCGAACACCAGAGGCCCAGTGGATTGTTGCAACCCTTAGAGATACCCGAGTGGAAGTGGGAGCAGATTGCGATGGACTTTGTGGTCGGATTACCAAGGACCAAGACTAATCATGACGCCATTTGGGTAATTATCGATAGGTTGACCAAGTCAGCACATTTTCTTCCAATCAACGAGAGATATACTGTCGACAAGCTGGCAGATATTTACTTAAAGGAGATTGTGGTTAGGCATGGGGTTCCTGTGAGCATTGTATCAGATAGAGACCCAAGATTCAACTCCAGGTTCTGGAGAAGTTTTCAGGATTGTGTGGGGACCAAGTTAAACATGAGTACTGCATACCATCCCCAAACAGACGTACAGAGTGAGAGGACCATCCAGACCATCGAGGACATGTTGAGGGTATGTGCCATTGATTTTAAGGGAAGTTGGGATGACCACTTGTCGTTGATCGAATTTTCCTACAACAACAGTTACCATGGGAGTATAGGCATGCCCCCATATGAAGCTCTATACGGACGAAGATGTCGATCCCCCTTGTGTTGGGAAGAGGTTGGAGAGCGGAAGATTTTAGGGCCTGAACTGGTCCAACAGACAAGAGAAACTATCAAGCTCATAAGAGGACGGTTGGTAGCGGCCCAGGACAGACAGAAGAAGTATGCGGACCAGACCCGCAAGGACAAAGAATATGAGGTAGGAGAGTTTGTGATGTTAATAGTATCACCATGGAAGGGATTGATGAGATTTGGTAAGAAAGGGAAACTAAGCCCGAGATTTATTGGACCTTTTGAGATCTTGAAACGAGTTGGAAAGTTAGCCTATGAATTGGCTTTACCTCCGAGCTTACAGCAAGTGCATAATGTGTTCCATGTGTCCATGCTACGACCCTACCATACCGACTTCCGACATGTAATAGAACATGATCAAGTGGATCTGCAACCGGACTTAACATATGTAGAGCAACCCGTAGAAATCATGGATAGAAAAGAACAGGTGCTGAGGAACAATGTTGTCAAATTAGTGAAAGTTTTGTGGAGGAATCAGAATGTCGAAGAATCAACATGGGAACTAGAGAGCGCGATGCGTGAAAAGCACCCCCAACTGTTTTCAACCTGATTCCGGGACGGAATCCTTTTAAGGAGGGGAGGCTGTAAGAACCCTAATTTTTGGTAATATTTCTTTTTATTTAATATCTTGTGGCATTGTCAATATAGAACCTTTCTAGTCATCCCTGTTGATTAATAGAATTTATTGTCTGAGAAACTGCGTTGTGGCATTTATTATGTAAGATAAAAAGGGAGATTGTGAAGGCAGGAGTCTTATTGTTAGTAAGATTTATAAAACTTGGGATTTGAGAATTGTTAGAGTATTAAAGGATTTATTAAGAATTATGACGAGGAATTATGGACATTCGAGGAAATTACACAATTAGTACTTAAGAAATTATAGGGGAAATCTCTACGCGACAAAATATTATTACGAGAGATTAAGATACGATACGAATTAAAGATTAAATGACAAGCATAGGTGGAAGAATAATGATACAAGGAGTAGTATTGCATGCAAGTCCCATGCAACCAAGTGGTTAGAAATCAAGCAAACTAGTTAGCAAATTGGAAGAGGAATAGTAACTAGTTACTTGCTTTTTCAAAAAGGGAGACAAGTAGTACACATGCCCATGCCTTGCTAGTACTTGCCTATACATACATAATATGTATCACCCAACATAACTTTATCAATTATTCAACCAACACACACAAAACACAAAAAACCAAAACACTCCCCCCCTTGTTATTTGCTCTCGTCCAAGAAGAAAGGAGAAGAAGAAAAATTCTTCTTCCCCTTTTCCCATCACTCATAAATCACAACATAAATCCTAGGCCATCTCCATCATCTATACAAGGTATGTTAGTAATTTCAAGCCATTTCATCCACCCAAATTCAAGTTATAAATTGTAAAAGATTGGGTGAATAATAAACATGTTTGATTTTCTTTTAGATCTTGGATTGTAAGGGTTGTAGGAGACCATTCAAGGTGTTGTTGAGTTGTGTAAAGCTTATCCAAGGCTCCTAGGTGCTCAAGAAGGTATAAAAATTACAAACCCTCTTGGTTATGTAGTATTTATAATGTTTGGTAGTAGATCCATGTATATATGAGCTAATCTTGGTTGTATAAGTATTGGATGACATGGATCTTGAGTTTTGATGTTGAGATTTTGACTTTTAAGATTATGGATAATATATATATCTCCATGAGTGTTATGAACCATGAACTAAGTGTATTAAGTGTTGGTTGTGTTGTGGAATTGTGAAAAATGGTTGATCTAAGTAGTTTATGCTTGCTGAGTTTTTCCAGGAGCATTGACCTGTCTTGTAACACGGTTTTGAACCCCCAAATGTTGTCCCCTGATGTCCTACCATATATTGTTGGAAAGATAATTGAATGTAGTTTCTGGAAATTTAAGGTTCATGGCTAAGTGATGTATAGATTTTAATTTATGGCCGGAGGAGTGAACTGTGTTTCTGGATCCCGGACTGCACTAAGTGACCCCCTTGTGAACCTTGTTTAAACCCCTAAACATATATGTGGGATCATGGAAAAATTTGAGAAGTTAGGGAATGCAGTGGTGAAGACCACCCAAAAAGAATTGGATTAAAATATGAATTTTTGGATTTTATAAAAATTCTAGAGTAAATTTCGCGCAAGGGAAAAAGTCGATTAGTGGAGCATAATTCTAGGGTTAATGGTTATGATTCGAATGTGGTAACTAAATTAAGTCGATTAAGTGACGAGCGTAATCGAGTGACGAAATGAACCTATAGTGGGGCTAGAGTGTCATAAGACAAAGTCATTAAGTTAATTTCGTACCCCCTAAAACCCCGTAATTAAAGAGATATTGTTAAGGTACTAACGAGCGGTTATTGCTTATGTATAGATCGTTCGACTCCGCACGCTCGACCACCCCAACCAAACCAAGGCAAGTTTACTTTTCAAAACTTATCCATATACAAGGACTTTCACTGTTGTGTTTGTAGTTTTCAATTATATCAAATGCTATGTTTATCGAAGTATTGATGCAATTGAGATTGTATAAGTACATGTATGCTTGTACCCCTTGAACTTAGATTGAAATGTTTTCTTCGGACAACGACTCTAGCAATAGAGGTCGTAGCGGTCCGTATATACTATTGACCGGGGAGCGGTATATTATTATATCGTATCTAGATTGCGAAAACCCGAAGGGTCATTCGGGGAGTATCGTATACTCAAGTATTATGTTCATATCTTCGTAAATACTCGAAACCCTATCTTGGATTAAAAGTTTATTTTATCGAATAATTATTTTATTAATTATTAATATTAAATCTTAAAATTATTATTTATTAATTATTGTTCATTATTTAAAGACAAAGTTAATCCAAGATACATTTTACTCCTTTCAAACTCGAACTTTTTCGAACTCAAAACATTTTCGAAAACCCCCGGTCAGGTTTTGCTTCTTGTATGATTTCAAGAATCATCGGTCGACTGACGTCGAACCTCAACTACTCTGTTTTCAATCAAAATCAAGTTCTCAAAAGAAAAAGAAAAAGGGACTCTGGCAGGTGTGGGAACCGTTGACGAACGATTCCCGGGATGTGTAAGCCGCCGTGAGCCAGGCGGTCCATCAATTATTATTCCGGCCCAGGTGTTGCCGAAGGATGATTACGGATGTAGTTTTCATCGAGGGTGATTACGGATGTAGTTTTTACTCGGGGATAGTTACGGATGTAGTTTCTATCCTTCTACCGGTAGAGAAGACCCGCGGATTATTGGACTTGGATGTGGCGACTGATCATCGTCAATCCTTGTCAGGTTTTGTGTTTTCTTTAAGTCCCATTCCTCCATTTTGGAAAAATGCTTTGACACTGCTTCTTAGGCTTTTGTGCCAAGTTGCTGATAGTGTTCTATTTTGATGAGAAAGATGTTGACTCAATGCAGTATCTAGAACTGCAAGTTTATTTTGAAAACAAGGGCACATATTGTTGCACCTTCGAGATTTATCAACTATGACAAGTGATTTTATATCTTATTGATACAAACAAGTTTAATAACTGCCAATCATATGAAATGTTATATTGCTTACCTTATACACATATTTCTTGATGAGCTATAGTTGCTCACTCTTGCTTGTTTTCAAATTTTACAAACACAACAGCTAAGCGAAATGGCAAGGACCAGACAGACTGCTCGAAAGCAGGTGACTAGACCCGAGCCAGCAGTTGAGATTCCACCGGTAGGCCCCATTAGCCGGATTGGTTGGCAGCTTTTGTTAGTTCGTTTTATTTATCAGTATGACCTGTGCAAGGTAGTGTATCGTAACAAACTTTCAAGCCGCCAACTTCGCTTCATATCGAAGTGTTGCTGGTAGCATAAATACTATTTAATTTGGTCTGTAATAACTCTGATAATTTTATTTCTGCTTAATCAATGTTGTGACGTTTCTGAGGCTCTAACCTGTGTGTGTGTGTGTGCAGTATGAATTTGTTGTGGGGTCGATGGCTGTGTTATATATATTATGTGCAAGAACAGGTATGTTATTAATGGAAAATGGACCGTGAGCGCCTAGATCTCCGACCCCGGATCTGGGGGCGTCACATCTTAAGTACATGGTCATTCATAGATGATCCCTCAGACATCCTACAGCGGAACAGCTCTTTCGATATCTCATATCTAGTTGTCCTCCCTGCCACATCATACAACTCTTGTAGATGCGTTAGGATAGTGTGAGAATCCATATGCTCATGCTGCTTCTGTAACTCAATGTTCATCGAAGCTAGCATGATACATTGAGCAACATTTGCATCATCTATCCACTTACGATACACAATATGTTCATCATTATGTGCATCGTCAGCAGGTTCAGCAGGCATAGGTGAGTCAAGCACATATTCCAGCTTCTCAACCCTGAGAACAATTCTCAAGTTTCGAAGCCAGTCAGCATAATTAGGACCAGTCAATTTGTGAGCATCTAGTATGCTCCGGAGTGATAGTGCAGAAGACATAGTATATATAGTGAATCTGTAAATGATAAACACATAACAACAGTTAGCAAATATTCAATTTCATTTTAAAAAACATTATATGAATCGGGTCTTTATTCATAAGTGACTCCCACTAGTTTATATAATTTATACAGCCCCCTATGTGAAAATTAAGCATTCATAATGCTAGTGGGAATAGGGATCCTACATTCCATCATACAACCTCGGCTGTAGCACGAAACGCCATGTGATGTTCAATAGGCAGACAACTCTTGTCAATTACATCTCATGTTACTCCCTAATAAAATTTTAGCCTCTTGAATAATTGAGTCACGGTTGTAGCACGACAAACTCAATATTCTAAGTCAAGTCTAACCCAACATTCCGTACAATTAAATCAGTCTCCAACGGCCCACGACTGTATCACGTAACAACCATTAGATTCTAATTTATTATACACATCTCTATGTAATAGACAAGTATTTCTTATTTCGAAATCAAAGCCCTCGGCTATAGCACGAAACGACAATGATTCAAAAATGAGAACTACTTTCTACCATGTTGGAAGGCTATGACCGACACAAGCCCGTTGTGTCTTTGGCCAATTCCTACTTGATATTATTTAATTTTTAGAGGGATTATATTATGTTACAATCATAATCATATTATAAAGAAATTCTTCCTTTTGAATTAAATATTTCAAATCAATAATCGATAATTGGATGATTCCCAGATCGGGGGGAGCATTGTCAAGAGGCGTCACTTAATCCCCCTTTCTTACAGATCGAAATCTGTTTTTGACAGAATCATCCTTTCTCTCAATATTAAAAATTCATATTTAATTACGTGTTTCATAAACACAAGAATCTCATGATTGTATTCATAATATTATTCTTAGGCAAGAAACGATTCCTATTCTAGATTTTCTAGAGCACGCCTTATTTTGATTTAAGTTCACCTAAATCTATCATCGCATGTTAAACATAGGCATATATCTCATATATAAAAATAAATAAACAAGTAAGCATGCAAGCAATATCATGTCACACGTTGATATAATGATGTATGGATTTATTATAGCATTTAAAAAGCAATTAAAACAATTAAAGCATGCTTTAAAACACTTCCGGGAATATAAACAGTTCAAAACTATTTTATAAAAAATATTTGACCACTCCATTAGATCCGTCTTGGAATAACGAATCCAACGATATATTGTACGCCCAAAACGGAGTTACGAAACTCCCAGAAAATCAAATTTAATGTGGACAGAAGGCTGTAACGCATTTATGATATGCGTTACAACAACTAAAACAATTTTATTGTGTAACACATTTCGTAAATGCGCGACTGGCCTTGCCATGCATTTCATAGTTATCCTATGATCAGGAACTGTTTAAGTCTAGATTTATCATCTTCTAGATCTCACTATTACAATCTCATTATAATTCTAGAAGCTTTACTCTAAACTATGGAACATCTTATTTAACACACTTTAAATAGATAAAGCCCGTAATAAAATCAAAACAAGTCTTTTATTAATATTAATGAAATCAAATAAGAATACAAGAAAGTTCTTCCTAACTCATCATACATGATTGGAATTAGGACAAACACTTTCAACCTTGACTTAAGGACAACAGCATGCTCAAGTCCCTTAGTTAAAGGATCAGCTAGGTTATGTTGAGTTCCAAATAACTCAATAGCTATAATCCTTTCAGACATTAGACCCCTTATAGACTTTAGTCTAACTTGGATATGTCTCTTTGTTTTCACATTATACTTCTTGCTGTTAATCTTGTCGATAGTTGTACGACTATCACAATGAACAGCAAAAGCAAGAAGTGGTCGGCTTACTACAGGTAACACTGACATAAGTCCATGTAACCATTCAGCCTCCGTCCCCGTGGCATCTAATGCACACAACTCAGCCTCAAAAGTAGACCGAGTTATAACAGTCTATCTAGAAGACTTCCATGATACTGCTCCACCCGCAAGGATAAACAGGTATCCAGTCACTCCATTGGAACCAGACTTCTTAGCTATCCAACTTGCATCACTATATCCCTCTAGTACTCCAGGAAACCTCCTGAAATGAAAACCAAGATAGATGGTGCCTTTCAGATATCTAAGTACTCTATCCAGAACATCCCAATGAGTCTTGTTTGGATAGCTTGTATATCTTGCTAACTTAGACACTGAATATGAAATATCCGGCCTAGTACCATTAGCAAGATACTCCAAATAATTTGAGAATACCTTAACTGAGACACTGGAACTCCTGAACTATTCTTGACAAGGGCAATTTTAGGATCATACAGAGTACTCGCGATTCTACAATCTGAATAACCATACTTCTCAAGTATAGATTTCTCTATATAATGAGATTGTGACAAGGTTATTCCATCAGTTGACCGAGTCAACTTGATTCCAAGAATCACACTAGCCTCACCCATATCCTTCATTTCAAAATGCTTTTTCAAGAAACTTTTTGTCTCGTTAATAATCTCAATATTGGTTCCAAACAATAAAATATCGTCCACATATAGGCACACAATAATACATTCATTTCCTTTAACCATGTAATAGACACACTTGTCACTTTCATTAACTACAAACTCTGATTATAAAACAGTTTCATCAAACTTTTTATGCCAGTCTCTTGGAGCTTGTTTTAAGCCATATATAGACTTAATTAACTTACATACTTTCCTTTCATTTCCAGATGCAACAAATCCCTCAGGCTGATCCATATAAATCTCATCTTCAAGTTCACCATGAAGAAAAGCTGTCTTTACATCCATTTGATGGATGATAGGACCATGTACGGATGCCAATGCTATAAGCATTCAGATTGTTGTCATTCTAGTAACCGGAGAGTATGTATCAAAGTAATCAATGCCTTCCTTTTGCTTAAAACCCTTAGCTACTAGCCTAGCTTTATACTTATCTATTGAGCCATCCGGGTTCATCTTTCTTTTGAAAATCCATTTACATCCTATAGTAGAACACCCAGGAGGTAGATCAACCAACTCCCATGTTCCTTTAGAAACAATAGAGTCAATCTCACTTTTTACCGCACCTTTCCAGTACCTAGATTCTGAAGAATCCATGGCTTGCCGGAAAGTTAAAGGTTCATCCTCGACATTGTAAGTGATAAAATCACTTCCAAAGTCCTTGACTACCTTCACACGCTTACTCCTTCTAGGTTCTTCTACTTCATCAGGAGTAGAGCTACTACTAGGATCCGCCCCCACATTTGTCATCCTTTCCACATGATCAGGAATGGAACTCGATGTGTGAGTAGGATCATCATGAGAAATACCCTGAAGCATACCAGTCTTCATAGGAAACACATCCTCAAAGAATGTTGCATCATGAAATTCAACTATAGTGTTAGCCATTATTCCGTTTATGTCAGATTTTGACACTAAAAATCTCATAGCCGTAGTGGTTTCTATATAGCCCAAAAAGATGTAATCAACAGTTTTCGGCCCTAGTTTCTTCCTCTTGTGTTCCGGGAGAAGTACCTTTGCGAGGCACCCCCACTCATGAAAATATTTTAAACTAGTCTTTTTCGTTGTCCATAATTCATAAGGTGTCTTGTCGATATGTTTCAGAGGGACTCTATTCAGAATATGGCAAGCCGTATTCAGAGCCTCCCCCCACATGTACTTAGGCAACCCCGAATTAATCAGCATACTGTTGATCATATCTTTAAAGGTTCTATTCTTTCGTTCTGCCACCCCATTAGACTCAGGTGTGTATGGTGGAGTCACCTCATGAACTATACCATTGCTCTTGCAAAATTCATTAAACGAGGTACTTGTATATTCACCACATCTATCTGATCTCAAACGTTTAAGTACTTTACTTGTTTGTGTTTCAGCTTCAACTTTGAACGTAATGAATTTTTCTAGTGCTTCATCTTTATGTTTAAGCAAATAAACATAACAATATCTACTGCAGTCATCTATAAAAGTAATGAAATATCTTTTATTATCCTTAGTCACTATGCCACTAAATTCACATATGTCCGTGTGCACTAAGTCTAGCACTCCTGAATCCCTTACTACATTATGAAAAGGTTTCCTAGTTTGTTTAGCTGTCACACATACTTGACATTTAGATTTCTTATCAATGGCATGTTTTGGAATCAACTCTAAATTCATCATGTTTTTTAGAGCACCAAAATTCAAGTGACCAAGATGTAAGTGCCACAAATCAGATGATTTAACACAATTAACAGAAGGAGCAACATTATCATTAATAAAACTACCCAAAACAGGCTCAACATTTATCAAAAAAAATCCATTAGACATGTAACCTTTGCCAACAAAAACACCAGTATGTGTAACAACTACTTTATTACACTTCAGAGAAAGTTCAAATCCATTCTTAACTAAACAACTTCCACTTATTATATTTCTAAGAATATCAGGAACATGATGCAGTCTAGTGAGGGATAGAACACGCCTAGAAGCAAACTTCAGGTCCACGTTTCCTATTCTGAGCACTTGTGCAGCACTAGCATTCCCCATCGTCACTGTCACTCCATGAGTGTATTGATGAGATACAAACAGAGTTTTATCAGCACAAATGTGCTCATTAGCGCTAGTATCAATCAACCATTCATGAGACAAATAAGTGGATAGGATAACAGGCTTATAGGTAACATACCCGTCATTGGTTACAGAAGCAAATGCTTCACCAATAACCATGTTAGCCATAGGCCCATCAATGGTTCCAGCTCCAAGCATAGTGTTTGCTTGAGCAACCACATCAACTTTCTTCGCTTTCTTTACAGGACAGTCTTTGCTCGAATGACCAACCTGTCCACAAGACCAACATGGTTTGTTTGCCTTTGGTTTCTTAGCCTTGTTCTTGTCTTTATTAGACTTAGTGTTTTCCTTCGTAGTAAATTCTTTTCTTTTCTTACCAACAGTCATTACATTCACCTTCGAACTACTATCATGTTCAGTAGGCATTACATGTCCCTGTTTGGACTTATGTTGCTCCTGCACTGAGATGTCCAACATCAGATTAGTCCACGTGATCTCTCCTTTCTATCTCTTCAGGGAGAGAGCAAACTCTTCCCAAGGCTTCGGGAGCTTTTCAATCACTGCCATAACCTGAAGCTTCTCAGAAAGGACCATACCGGACTCCTTCAAAGCATGCACCAACATCTCAAACTCGTGCACCTGCTCAGTCATGGATTTAGTATCCACCAGTTTAAAATCAAGGAACCGAGCCACAGAATACTTTTCCAACCCTTGCAATTCAGTATTATGTGTCTGGTCCAGCTTCTCCCATAAAAGCTTAGATGTGTAGGAATCCGATGAATAAACATCAAACAGAGTGTTCGCTAAAGCTGCCTGAATTGCAGCCCTAACCACCCCATCCTTTTCCTCCCACATAGCATAAGCCTTAACAGTTTCATCCTTTTCCTTAACAACAACTGGTTTCTCATACTTCACCGCCGGCCATAGACCCTTTACCGTAAGCCACAGTTTCATCTTTTTCTGCCAACGAGAAAAACCAACACCCCCACCGAATTTATCGGGCATACCCGACAAATCCATAGGTTGTGGGAAATGGTACGTGGTCCAATCAATGGTGGGTGCAGTAACACCAGACACAGAGCCAGTCTCAACAATAGGAGTTTCAGTTTCGTTAACCATCTTGTTAATTAAAAAATATAACAAATAATCTCTTCAAGATTGTTGGATATATTTAACTAAACAACGCAACAATGGGACAGTTATATTACAAATGAACAAGAACATGCAATTAACAAAATAACGAAACAAACACGATAGCAAAATAAAATATATAATTAAATACTGTAAAACAAAAGAAAGGAGAAAATACTTAGCTCTAACAGAAGCTTTAAAACTCTGACAGAACAGAACAGCTGAGTCGCCAAGGCTTAGAAAAGTCTTGACTGTTTTTGAAAGTTTATTGCCCCACTTACGCTGTGATAGGTTGCAGCAATATCGCTTCCAGGATAAAAAAGCTCAGATCAATCCGGTCACAGACACAGCAGAGATCAACAGCGACTAGCACTTCAGTTCGCCCAAAAAACCTATGCAACTTATAAATGAATGCAAGGTAGGCACTTGAGATTACTTATGTCTAAAAATCAAGCATAAGCCTTCTATATATAAGCATTTCAAGTTGCTTAGTTAAATATCTTTTCAATGTGGGATTTAAGAAAAAACCCATTTCAAACTAGCAACTTTGCCAATATATAATTATGGATTCCACTAAGAAAATATCTTAGATCCAAACATGAAAGTTGAAGTCCTCATATCAAGGAACAACCTCCATAAGTTAGTTTCCGGAAATTACATCAAGAGCACATCTAAAAAATGCCTCAAACTTTCCATTTTCTAACAGCCTCGTTGTAACACCCCAAATCCGGGGTCAGGGATTTGGTCGTCACGCGGAAATCCTCAATAACAAATCACCTGTTTATCAATATTATACCATTTGTAGTCACTTACAAACAGAAATACAACAATTGAGACCCCAACTACCAAGCATCTTTTGGGTTATAGGGCTAGAAAAAAGAACTAAAATCCTTACATTACTCGATTCATTACAGCCATTCAATTACATCACATCGTGTATTACAAATACTATACTACTAGTATAGCTTCGATGAGAAGTACACCAGCAACTAGTGCTATCCTGTACAAAGTAATATAATTATTACACATCAATATGATTACATATAACTTACTCCAGCTATAGATTTTCTGGATCATATCGTCTTCATAAGGGCATACTACCTGCTTCTTCCGAGCTATGCATATAAGCATCATCCGCCTACCTTCCTCTGAAAGGTTAATATTTAAAACAAACAAGTATGTGCGAAAGAATTGCCCAGCAAGTATTAATAGAGTTTAACAATATATAATCCAATATACACAGGGGTTTTAAAATCCAACATTACTTAACATCATTTCCGAAACATTTATAATTGTGAAACTTCAATAAGGAAAATATGACGTTTAACGCAACATCCAATGAACAGATAAGTTTATAAAAACCATAGTAATCCTCATATCTTAGCGAAATAGTATACACTACAGTATTGCAAATCTTTTAGAAAGCTTTTCAAAATACGTAGTTCAATATGCTGCTAAGACAGTTGTTTATCATCGTATACAAACCAAACAATTAGAACGTTTCATTTTTAGTATTTCTCAAGTCTGAAAGTATATACATATAAGTATGTCATTTCCATCAAACACCTTACAGATCAACATCATGTACCGGGTATAAGTTCTTCTACCACTTGATAAATCTAAACTCAGAAATAACTGATAGGAAGCGAGTCAAAGCTCTTGAAGCAAAACATTCGAGACTTGACATCAATAACCGATGAACCATCTTTCATCTTTTGAATAATTGCAAAAGTGCACAAACACGTGCCATTGTTGTTAGAATATTCTTGCAGTTCTAGATACTGCATGAATTCATCATCATCTTTCATAATTGAAAACAACACTATCGGCTACTTGGCACTTCGGCCTAAGAAGCAGTTTTTGAGTATTTTTCCCAAAATGGAGGATGGGACTTAAAGAAAACATAAAAACCTGACAAGGGACGATGATCAGTCGCCACATCCAAGTCCAATAATCCGCGGGTCTTCTCTACCGGTAGAAGGATAGAAACTACATCCGTAACTATCCCCGGGTGAAAACTACATCCGTAATCACCCTCGATGAAAACTACATCCGTAATCATCCTTCGGCAACATCTGGGCCGGAATAATCATTGATGGACCGCCTGGCTCACGGCCGCTTACACATCCCGGGAATCGTTCGTCAACGATTCCCACACCTGCCAGAGTCCCCTTTTTCTTTTTCTTTCAAAACTTGTTTTGATTGAAAATCGAGTAGTTGAGGTTCGACATCAGTCGACCGATAATTCTTGAAAAATGTGCAAGGAGGTAAAACCAGACCGGGGGTTTTCGAAAATATTTTGAGTTCGAAAGAGTTCGAGTATAGGTGTACACTTATACCTATATCAATCCCGACACAGGGTTTTGTGTTCACATATGGAAAATGGTACGCATAAAGCTTGTAACACAACAGGGTAATTACATATATATATATATATAAGTTCTTGAAAAGTAACTTACCTAGATAGAATCAAAATATAATATTTTAAATGACTATGAAAGTCCTTAGACATCCTTTGAATAGTGTTTTATAATCTTCAGAACACTCAAAGTATTTAATAAATATTTGACTAATATGTAACAAATAATAAATATTCAATAATCCCTTTTTAAAAGAATACTCAAAATAATATTCATTTATTAATTAATATTCAAATAATATTTACTATTAATACTGAAATATTTAATAACCTCAAAACACCCAAATACAACCCTTGGAATGTTTCTAATAAAATCAAGACACAATCTCTCCGGCAGTCTCCAAACTTTAGTCACTTTATCAAATAACTACTACTGACTCTCGGTCAGTAAGAAATAATTAATAAGCCTGAAAATCCTTTTTCTCTTTCTCCCTTTTTGTTAATGTATATTATAATTAATATTCATCAATTTAAATAATCATTCAAATAACATATATCGATATCAATCTAGCTGTTTTAAGCTGAAAAATAACCAATTTATAACGATTGGAATATCCTTAATCCGTATTGAAAATAAACTATCTCCGATAAATAATATACTAGATAGAATCACTCCATTAAATTATTTTATTATTTCTCCGGGACAAAGTGATTTTAAGAAAGCGTTTTGAAAACGATATTCATCTAATTAGATAAATTTAATTAAGCGAATGAGGTTTATTTAATTAGTGAATGCTTTCAGAAGCATCTATTAATTAAATAAACACTGGTTTATTGGTGATGTTGCCTTTAGGTTAATTATTGCGAAATTCTTTTTAAAAGCTTTGCCCGGGTTTTCGAAAACATACAATACAAAATAGCCCCGACACGCGGCTAAGTTCTAAAACTCAATACATGCTCTACCCTCTGAGCCTCTCTATTCCGATACATAAATACATACCTCATAACATATAGTCCACTACCATAGTACGAAAAGTTTATAGATATATATATATATACCGTATAAATCAAGATATAGAGCTATAAAAATATCACTGCCCATCAACAGTATTATAAGCCATGGGGTTTTGGTTATTACACGAGCAGAATTTAATATTGCTGGCAAAGCCAGGAATAAAATGATTTGGAAGAAGAAGTACAAGGTTGGAAAACTCGCGATTACGGATTGAAAACTTATTTAACACATTTCATATATTTAAAATAAATATACTCTGAACAATAGAGTATGCATAGTAAACTTGCCTCTGGTCCTTAGCAGAAAATAGAAATCGCGGACAAATCCTTCGCACCTCGTCCAAGCAATTCCATGGACCTTACCTGACGTCTCGATCTTCCTTTTTGGATGCACGTCGCTCCAATTTGTTTACGCCCTAATAGTACTGAAATGGTTACGAGTACGTGTCAGTCCTTCCTCGTATCTCGAGTAGTCCCGACTCAGAGTTACTACTAAGTCACTTAAAGAAAGACTATAGGCGTCTTCCCCATAGTTAACTATTCTAATACCACTTAATGCACATAACACATTTATATCCATTTAATAGACTTAAACCAATTTAATATATAATTAATCTTCAAAGCATCATTGATCCTCAATATCATTTTTAATACTTAACTTAGCATATAAATCCTCGAGACAACAATTAATCCTCAAATCAACCACTTAACACATACACACATAATCAGTTAACATCCACTTCATGCCTCTAGACCACGGAAATTTAATAAATTAAATACAATTAATCGCAGGGGATTTTCAGAAAATTTCAGCATGAAGTATTCGTTTATCGGACTATGGGCACAGCCCCTCAAATACAATACAACCCTGTTTTAGCAAAAATAAAACTGCCTCAACTTGCAGCAACATAAAATAAACACATAAGAAAGTATCCGCCCTGACATGCGGCACATAGCACATAATGATTTATATTACACTACTACTTACGCTACACCAATGATCGTATTTCTTACGTATTTTAATGATACACGTGACAATAAATCATTGATGTTCGTAAGCCCTAGGGAACAACCCCTAGCACTAACTATTACTTACGCTATATCGATGATCACACCACTCAAGTATATTAATTATACCCGTGATAGCTAATCAGGGATATTCGTAAGCCCTAGGGATTAGTCGAAAAGAATTACACAAGTCCTTTAAACATTGACATTTAAAAACTTGTGATCTTCTCATAACCCCTAGCACAGTTCTAATTATTATAAAATTCTAACATTTAACATATAACATTCATAATTAGTAAAGCCATCAAATACCACGACTCGACTTATAGCACTTAGCACGTAAACATTTATTGATGACCATATGTTACAGGTAAGACACATAAACCTTAATTATCGACTCGAATAAATCTAATTCTCGCATATAAGACATTTATCAAATACTATGGTCAAACTCGATTGTTGACTAACTTGATTATCATTTAATCAATTAAGCATAGCAATTCCGTATAACCACTTAATCATTTTATTCATTTAAAACGAATCATAATAATCTTTAAATCTAACATCCACTCCGACTATTAAACTCGAATATTAACGAGACCACAATTAATCTCACAATTCCAATTAGCAACTAACCATTTAACAATTAACAATTATTAACTCGAACATTTAATCGGACTCGTAATTAAACTCACGATTATAATTACCAACATACTTTCCGAATTGAATCTCGGAAATTCACAATATTCATAATTTACCACATTAATCTAACTACTACAATTACCCCATTAGACTCAAAATTTAAATCTAATTAAATTACAACACTTAACTAATTAAATTACTACAATTAAACAATATATAGCAATTCATCTCTAATTTAATTACAACATTATTATCATAATTTAAAACTATTTAAATTACAACAATTAAATTATAACAAAATTTACGATAATTAAATAATCAAAATTAAATTCGAAAGGTATACCATTTTTGGTTCGACCCACCGGAAAATCAATCCACCCAACCATCTCTCTCTCTCTCTCACCTGCCATCTCTCCCTCCACTCTCTCTCTCTCTCTCTCTCTCTCTCTCTCCCTCTCTCTCCCTCTCTCTCTCTCTCTCTCTCTCTCTCTCTCTCTCTCTCTCTCTCTCTCTCTCTCTCTCTCTCTCTCTCTCTCTCTCTCTCTCTCTCTCTCTCTCTCTCTCTCTCTTACCTTCAACTCGTCGGAGACGTGCTGCGACTGCGACGTCGGCGGCGCCGCTTGACAGCTCCGGCCACCACCTACCCGACGCCCTCAGCCCCCTCCCTGCTGCTGCACGCCTTCCCCCTCAGTTCCTTCTTCATCCAACACCAACACATCACACACTCTCTAATTTAACAGCCCCCAATTTCATCCTCTCCCAATTTCTCTCCTTTCTCCATCAATTTCTCTCCCCTTCCCCCGTTTATTTCCTCCTACGGCTGCGTGTATGTATAACTGTGTATATACTATGCCGTGTGCTGTGCTCTACCCTAATGGGCTTAGGCCCAATAACATTTAAAAGCAATACTAATAAATACTACATGTCTTTAAATAATATTAATTCTAAACTAATAAATCTAATTGGTAAAATAAAATTTCTAGCATAATTAAATACTAGAATATTTTTAAAGATTTTCGGAGAAAGAAATAGAATTAAATCTACATTTTCTAAATTGATATGCATCTTACAAATTATTACTCATTTATCAAAACAATTCTTAAAAATAATAATTGTGATTCATAAATCACAATTTACAGGACTTTATAAAATTCCACAAACAATATTGTTTTAATAAAATCTAGAATTCTCGATTTTATATAATAATCGAGTAATTCTGCAAATTCTCAAATAATTAAAATAATCATTTCCTTAGGATTTTAAAATCTCCAAATTATTTACTAGTTTATAATAAAATATTTACTAAATAAATCCACACTCCGAAATTAAACCCTTGCCCAAATAAACTATTGACTCGAGGTATCTACTCGGTCAATATAACTTTAAAAAGGAGGACCAGGTTCCACTTAACCGAAAATTATTAAATAATAAAAAATAAATAAAAAATAAAAAATAAAAAAAATAAAAAAAATTCCTCAGCATTTTAGGAAAACATTATTATTACTGAAATAATAATAAAAATCATTTCTTGAAAAATCCTGGTTATTACAGTCTACCCTCCTTAAAAGGATTCCGTGCTCGGAATCAGCTAAGGCCACTACTGGGATTCCTTAACTCTTTCATCATCACCACTTATTCTGCCAAACCGGAGATAGTGTCCATTCGTAAACAACTTCTCCGAAACCTCCATCCAACCATGGATCTCTATTTGACACAATTATCACTTGAGTCTTACCACGTTATTCCTTTCACACATATATCTCGACCAACTTTCCATTATCGTACTATCCTTGAGAGAGAGAGTTCACTGATTCTATTCACAAAACATCCTTGAGAGAGAGAATACACTAATTCCATTAACATAATATCATTGAGAGAGAAAGAATTAACTAATTCTATTGATACGCCACTGATATTCTATTCGTTTTGGGATTCGCTCCTGCTCTTGGCGATTCCGCTCTAATCTAATTTCTATCGACGGATTTTGACTTAGCCGACCTGGTTGGCATCCCCTTGAAATTCATTAGAGACAACTAGAATTATGGAGCTTTGAAAAGGTAGCTGTCATATTAAGGCTATTGCCACACACTGGTGATCATAAGGTTAAGAGTGCTAAAGCAAACCTTATTTGAGATAAGAAAATTTACCGAGAGATCAATATCATCATAAGAACTCACGTTGTGTGTCTCAGTCAAGACATTACTAAAGGTAATTAACCTTCTTGTATTTCACAACTCACAAGTGACGGCGTCCCGTCAGACTTCTATCACACAGACAAAAAGTCCTTGTGGCCCCTATATGTATAGGGTTGTTCGTCTCAGTGGAAGTTGAGAAGTAGGAAAGCAAATTTGAAGTCAAGTTAATAATTATCATCTTTTGGTAATTAATTCATAAAAGGGTCACCTTGGGCCAAAATTGAACAGATTCCAAGGTGAGATGTCAGAAAGAAAGGATAACCAGAAAGATACTGGTATACAACAACCAAGTGGTGTTACTTCACCATAGGATTATCCACTATTGAAGGAGAGTGGAATTTTTAAAATAACATCATTTGACAGGGCTTCGAAAACCTGAAAGTTGGTATAACGACAGCCTCTGGCACAATTAGAACTAAATATGATTTGGCACAAGTGTCATTAAAATAACTTCGAAGAGAGAATTTATCTTATATCAAAATTCTCCCTTAGAGAGATGTCAAGATAGATCATAGACTGGGAAGGTAATCAAAATAATTTGCAAACGGGGAGACATCAAATAATTCACAGATTGGGGAGGTAATCCAAATGATTCACGAATGGGGAGGGTATTGCCAAGGTCGCCACGGATGCCTTTTATATCGGCTCTTCTGACAGATAATCGTTCGATTTTAAAGCTTTTCTTTTCCACGCACACCCTATGGTGCTCGATAGCTGACATCATCGTCGACTCGTAATAGTCGCTAAAGATTCAGTCATCGACATTTATAATCGTAGGGAGTTCTAATCGACTCAGCGCAAGCATCTCAAGCAAGCGTTCTATTCTTTAAGTAGGCTTCGATATCAGTGTCACTCCTAGAAATGAAGAATTCCACATGTCGGACGGACGATATTCCGGATCATTGCTAGAAAATAACTACTTAGATCCAGTCACCATTATAACCATCTTTATACCACATGTTCCTGTCCTCATGACAATTCCATGTGCTACTTAAGCTTATTTCTCTTTGGCATAACAGCCTTTGTACTAGTCTTTCTCAGACTTTCTCAGTCCGTCTTCGTTCTTAAAACATTTCATCTTTATTGACCAATTTCATCTTCACCATTTTACTTCTATAATCAATTGAAACAATCGGTGTCTGTACACCAATCCATTCATAATATTATCTCAAACTCTATTAAGCTCGAGAGGGTTTAAACATCCGCAACTTCGACTACTAATCTTTCATAGTGATCTTGTTTTACTTCCTTCTTCGAAATTTTAACAGCATGAGTACGTTCTCAACACATCCTTGCCACAATACTAGATGCCAACTTTCCATCCTTCATCATCATATTAAGATTTCCTATAGTTCGAAGAATACATAACTGTTTCAATGAATTCCCTAAAATCATCTTAAATTCATACCTCGGGCGATCTATGCCCCTGCCGACCAATACTTGTCTCTGAGAATTCTTTAGTAGACATCCATCATCACAAAAAGTGAAGTCTATCTCAACATATTCCTCAGCATGGCATTCCAATCTTAACTTAATCATTGGCACTACGTCCAGTAGTCCAACATGAACTCTACATGAGTTCTGACGTTCTCACATAACTATACACACTCCTACTCACTCTCGTTTCTAGTTTACTATAACCTCAGCTCTGATACCATTTCTGTAACACCCCAAATCCGGGGTCAGGGATTTGGTCGTCACAGGGAAATCCTCAATAACAATTCACCTGTTTATCAATATTATACCATTTGTAGTCACTTACAAACAGAAATACAACAATAAGCCATGGGTAATAAGGGAGAAAGAGCCAAGACTGAGAAGGAGACGTCAATAGAGAGGGAGAATAATGATATATCAATGAATGCTGATACCCCAACTACCAAGCATCTTTTTGGTTATAGGGCTAGAAACAAGAACTAAAATCCTTACATTACTCGATTCATTACAGCCATTCAATTACATCACATCGTGTATTACAAATACTATACTACTAGTATAGCTTCGATGAGAAGTACACCAGCAACTATTGCTATCCTGTACAAAGTAATATAATTATTACACATCAATATGATTACATATAACTTACTCCAGCTATAGATTTTCTGGATCATATCGTCTTCATAAGGGCATACTACCTGCTTCTTCCGAGCTATGCATATAAGCATCATCCGCCTACCTTCCTCTGAAAGGTTAATATTTAAAACAAACAAGTATGAGCGAAAGAATTGCCCAGCAAGTATTAATAGAGTTTAACAATATATAATCCAATATACACAGGGGTTTTAAAATTCAACAATACTTAACATCATTTCCGAAACATTTATAACTGTGAAACTTCAATAAGGAAAATATGACGTTTAACGCAACATCCAATGAACAGATAAGTTTATAATAACCATAGTAATCCTCATATCTTAGCGAAATAGTATACACTACAGTATTGCAAATCTTTTAGAAAGCTTTTTAAAATACGCAGTTCAATATGCTGCTAAGACAGTTGTTTATCATCGTATACAAACCAAACCGTTAGACGGTTTCATTTTTAGTATTTCTCAAGTCTGAAAGTATATACATATAAGTATGTCATTTCCATACATATAAGTATGTCATTTCCATCAAACACCTTACAGATCAACATCATGTACCGGGTATAAGTTCTTTAACCACTTGATAAATCTTAACTCAGAAATAACTGATAGGAAGCGAGTCAAAGCTCTTGAAGCAAAACATTCGAGACTTGACATCAATAACCGATGAACCATCTTTCATCTTTTGAATAATTGCAAAAGTGCAAAAACACGTGCCATTATTGTTAGAATATTCTTGCAGTTCTAGATACTGCATGAATTCATCATCATCTTTCATAATTGAAAACAACACTATCGGCTACTTGGCACTTCGGCCTAAGAAGCAGGTTTTGAGTATTTTTCCCAAAATGGAGGATGGGACTTAAAGAAAACATAAAAACCTGACAAGGATTGACGATGATAAGTCGCCACATCCAAGTCCAATAATCCGCGGGTCTTCTCTACCGGTAGAAGGATAGAAACTACATCCGTAACTATCCCCGGGTGAAAACTACATCCGTAATCACCCTCGATGAAAACTACATCCGTAATCATCCTTCGGCAACACCTGGGCCGGAATAATCATTGATGGACCTCCTGGCTCACGGCCGCTTACACATCCCGGGAATCGTCGGGAATCGTTCGTCAACGATTCCCACACCTGCCAGAGTCCCCTTTTTCTTTTTCTTTCAAAACTTGTTTTGACTGAAAATCGAGTAGTTGAGGTTCGACATCAGTCGACCGATAATTCTTGAAAAATGTGCAAGGAGGTAAAACCAGACCGGGGGTTTTCGAAAATATTTTGAGTTCGAAAGAGTTCGAGTATAGGTGTACACTTATACCTATATCAATCCCGACACAGGGTTTTGTGTTCACATATGGAAAATAGTACGCATAAAGCTTGTAACACAACAGGGTAATTACATATATATATATAAGTTCTTGAAAAATAACTTACCTAGGAAGAATCAAAATATAATATTTTAAATGACTATGAAAGTCCTTAGACATCCTTTGAATAGTGCTTTATAATCTTCAGAATAGTCAAAGTATTTAATAAATATTTGACTAATATGTAACAAATAATAAATATTCAATAATCCCTTTTTAAAAGAATACTCAAAATAATATTCATTTATTAAATAATATTCAAATAATATTTACTAGTAATACTGAAATATTTAATAACCTCAAAACACCCAAATACAACTCTTGGAATGTTTCTAATAAAATCAAGACACAATCTCTCCGGCAGTCTCCAAACTTTAGTCACTTTATCAAATAACTACTACTGACTCTCGGTCAGTAAGAAATAATTAATAAGCCTGAAAATCCTTTTTCTCTTTCTCCCTTTTTGTTAATGTATATTATAATTAATATTCATCAATTTAAATAATCATTCAAATAACATATATCGATATCAATCTAGCTGTTTTAAGCTGAAAAATAACCAATTTATAACCATTGGAATATCCTTAATCCTTATTGAAAATAAACTATCTCCGATAAATAATATACTAGATAGAATCACTCCATTAAATTATTTTATTATTTCTCCGGGACAAAGTGACTTTAAGAAAGCGTTTTGAAAACGATATTCATCTAATTAGATAAATTTAATTAGGCGAATGAGGTTTATTTAATTAGTGAATGCTTTCAGAAGCATCTATTAATTAAATAAACACTGATTTATTGGTGATGTTGCCTTTAGGTTAATTATTGCGAAATTCTTTTTAAAAGCTTTGCCCGGGTTTTCGAAAACATACAATACAAAATAGCCCCGACACGCGGCTAAGTTCTAAAACTCAATACATGCTCTACCCACTGAGCCTCTCTATTCCGATACATAAATACATACCTCATAACATATAGTCCACTACCATAGTACGAAAAGTTTATAGATATATATATACCGTATAAATCAAGATATAGAGCCATAAAAATATCACTGCCCGTCAACAGTATTATAAGCCATGGGGTTTTGGTTATTACACGAGCAGAATTTAATATTGCTGGCAAAGCCAGGAATACAATGATTTGGAAGAAGAAGTACAAGGTTGGAAAACTCGCGATTACGGATTGAAAACTTATTTAACACATTTCATATATTTAAAATAAATATACTCTGAACAATAGAGTATGCATAGTAAACTTGCCTCTGGTCCTTAGCATAAAATAGAAACCGCGGACAAATCCTTCGCACCTCGTCCAAGAAATTCCATGGACCTTACCTGACGTCTCGATCTTCCTTTTTGGATGCACGTCGCTCCAATTTGTTTACGCCCTAATAGTACTGAAATGGTTACGAGTACGTGTCAGTCCTTCCTCGTATCTCGAGTAGTCCCGACTCAGAGTTACTACTAAGTCACTTAAAGAAAGACTATAGGCGTCTTCCCCATAGTTAACTATTCTAATACCACTTAATGCACATAACACATTTATATCCATTTAATAGATTTAAACCAATTTAATATATAATTAATCCTCAAAGAATCATTGATCCTCAATACCATTTTTAATACTTAACTTAGCACATAAATCCTCGAGACAACAATTAATCCTCAAATCAACCACTTAACACATACACACATAATCAGTTAACATCCACTTCATGCCTCTAGACCACAAAAATTTAATAAATTAATTATAATTAATCGCAGGGGATTTTCAGAAAATTTCGGCATGAAGTATTCGTTTATCGGACTATGGGCACAGCCCCTCAAATACAATACAACCCTGTTTTAGCAAAAATAAAGCTGCCTCAACTTGCAGCAACATAAAATAAACACATAAGAAAGTATCCACCCTGACATGCGGCACATAACACATAATGATTTATATTACACTACTACTTACGCTACACCAATGATCGTATTTCTCACGTATTTTAATGATACACGTGACAATCAATCATTGATGTTCGTAAGCCCTAGGGAACAACCCCTAGCACTAACTATTACTTACGCTATATCGATGATCACACCACTCAAGTATATTAATTATACCCGTGATAACTAATCATGGATATTCGTAAGCCCTAGGGATTAGTCGAAAAGAATTACACAAGTCCTTTAAACATTGACATTTAAAAACTTGTGATCTTCTCATAACCCCTAGCACGGTTCTAATTATTATAAAATTCTAACATTTAACATATAACATGAATAATTAGTAAAGCCATCAAATAACACGACTCGACTTATAGCACTTAGCACGTAAACATTTATTGATGACCATATGTTACAGGTAAGTCACATAAACCTTAATTATCGACTCGAATAAATCTAATTCTCGCATATAAGACATTTATCAAATACTATGGTCAAACTCGATTGTTGACTAACTTGATTATCATTTAATCAATTAAGCATAGCAATTCCATATAACCACTTAATCATTTTATTCATTTAAAACGAATCATAATAATCTTTAAATCTAACATCCACTCCGACTATTAAACTCAAATATTAACGAGACCACAATTAATCTCACAATTCCAATTAGCAACTAACCATTTAACAATTAACAATTATTAACTCGAACATTTAATCGGACTCGTTTATAATTACCAACATACTTTCCGAATTGAATCTCGGAAATTCACAATATTCATAATTTACCATATTAATCTAACTACTACAATTACCCCATTAGACTCAAAATTTAAATCTAATTAAATTACAACACTTAACTAATTAAACTACTACAATTAAACAATATATAGCAATTCATCTCTAATTTAATTACAACATTATTATCATAATTTAAAACTATTTAAATTACAACAATTAAATTATAAAAAAATTTACGATAATTGAATAATCAAAATTAAATTCGAAAGGTATACCATTTTTGGTTCGACCCACCGGAAAATCAATCCACCCAACCATCTCTCTCTCTCTCTCTCTCTCTCTCTCTCTCCCCCCCCTCTCTCTCTCTCCCCCTCTCTCTCTCCCCCCCCCCTCTCTCTCTCTCTCTCTCTCTCTCTCACCTTCAACTCGTCGGAGACGTGCTGCGACGTCGGCGGCGCCGCTTGACAGCTCCGGCCACCACCTACCCGACGCCCTCAGCCCCCTCCCTGCTGCTGCACGCCTTCCCCCTCAGTTCCTTCTTCATCCAACACCAACACATCACACACTCTCTAATTTAACAGCCCCCAATTTCATCCTCTCCCAATTTCTCTCCTTTCTCCCTCAATTTCTCTCCCCTTCCCCCGTTTATTTCCTCCTGCGGCTGCGTGTATGTATAACTGTGTATATACTATGCCGTGTGCTGTGTTCTACCCTAATGGGCTTAGGCCCAATAACATTTAAAAGCAATACTAATAAATACTACATGTCTTTAAATAATATTAATTCTAAACTAATAAATCTAATTGGTAAAAATAAAATTTCTAGCTTAATTAAATACTAGAATATTTTTAAAGATTTTTGGAGAAAGAAATAGAATTAAATCTACATTTTCTAAATTGATATGCATTTTACAAATTATTACTCATTTATCAAAACAATTCTTAAAAATAATAATTGTGATTCATAAATCACAATTTACAGGACTTTATAAAATTCCACAAACATTATTGTTTTAATAAAATCTAGAATTCTCGATTTTATATAATAATCGAGTAATTTCTGCAAATTCTCAAATAATTAAAATAATCATTTCCTTAGGATTTTAAAATCTCCAAATTATTTACTAGTTTATAATAAAATATTTACTAAATAAATCCACACTCCGAAATTAAACCCTTGCCCAAATAAACTATTGACTCGAGGTATCTACTCGGTCAATATAACTTTAAAAAGGAGGACCGGGTTCCACTTAACCGAAAATTATTAAATGTTAAAAAAATAAAAAAAAATAAAAAAAAATTCCTTAGCATTTTAGGAAAACATTATTATTACTGAAATAATAATAAAAATCATTTCTTGAAAAATCCAGGTTATTACACTCGTCTGTCACCAGTTTTGTAGGTAGAAGTTGTGGTGCGCTCATTGATTAGTGCATAATTTTGCATATTTTTATTGCCTATTTATTGTTTGAATTCGTATTTTAATAAATTAATTTGTTGCATTTCAGGAAAATTCGAGAAAACTGAAGAAATTGCAAGATAAAGAAAATAAAGGTCAAGAAAGAGAAAAAGAAGAAGAAGAAGGACCAAAACAAAAAGAAAATGAAAAGCTAGGGGTGGTGGTGCATTTTGTTATCAAAGAAAATGGATGGCCAAGATTTAGCCAACACTAAACTAAATCAATGGTCAAGATTCAACCTTACCAACCAAAAACCCTAAAATTTTCCTATAAATAGCCTTCATTTCTTCACTTGTAAAACACCAATAACCTTACATACTAGAATTATGTTGTATTAGTTCATCTCCAAAAATTTTAGTTGTAATTTTCTATTTTTCTTGTAAACACTCTTTATTTTTATGCAATTTCAAGTTTCATTTTTATTTCTTGCATCCCTCTTTCATTTTATTCTCCTTATTCTTTATTTCGTTATTTTCATAAGTTCTCGGGTGGATAAAGTAGCAACGCTAACCACACGGGATTGAAAGTATCGAGTTGAAGAATTTGTTTTCGTAATTTTAATTTACGTTTTAATATTAATCGTGCCCCTTTAAATTTGCATTTTATTGTGGGTTATAATTCATGTTAATTTGCAGATCTAAATCTTTAAGTTTTAATGTTTGATGTATTAATGTAATAAAAAAAAAACCAACAAAAATATTAATTTTAATTTCAGTACGTAAATTTGTTTTAATTCGAAGCATTCTAAAACCCCTGTGTTATTTCCTTCCTTTTTAGCATAAACAACGAAACCCAGTTCATTGCTTTTCTCCTCCTCCTTCGAACCCTGCAACATACCCATCTCATTTCTTAGTTTTCAGTCTTCTTTTACCAATACACACAACTCCCTGTCTCTTTTCTTGATCAATTCCCCTGTTTTGTATTTTAAATCGTAGATTAGCCATCTCCATTTCTCTCCCCACAAACACAACTCCCGCCTCCACTTCTTCAGTTCGCACAAACACTCCCCATTTCTTCTTCCTCATTTCATTCTTCTTCTCACAAAAACCCGCATTCTTCCCGCTTTCTCCTTTCCCCTGTTTTAATTAATAGTAGTGTTTGTAGTGTTTAATTAGTTTGTTTGATTAAATTCCTGAGTTGTATGCTTTGTTTATTACTGTTGCTTCTTTCCGAATCGGTGTTCACTGTTTTGAGATTGGTTCCGTTGTTTTGCCATAGCTGTGATTGTTATTATGCGAGTTTTCTTGAATTTGGATTTCTTGGAGTTTCTTTTTGTTTTGCTGCTGTGTTAGTGAGCCGAGTTCTAATTAAGTAGTGATAATCGAAAGTTGTTGTATGTGAGTTTGTGATGGTGATGTATTTGTGGAGTCTGGTGTTTGCAAATCTTAGTTTATTTTTGTCGATTCTTGTTTTTTTTTTTTTTTTTTTCGAAACTAATGTAATCTGTCTTGATTCTGGTGTTTTTAAAACTTGTTAATTAATTTTAGAGTCGAGTTGTTTTGTGTTCATTGAAAGTTCCGAGTTGAATTTCTTACGAATTTGAGTTTGCTGGTTGGGTTCCTGGGTTCGTTGCTTTCATTCGAGTTTTGTGTTAACGTTTTTGATGCCATCCAAGTTCGATTTCTGGTTTATGTTCCCGTTTTACGTGCTGATTTTGTTCTGTTTTAAGTCTGGTTTATAATCGAGTTTTTGGTGTTTTTAATTGTTTGTTGTTTGAAGTCGTTGGTTTCATGTCTAGTTGTCGAATTCTGCTAATTCCAGTCGAGTGTAGTTGTTTGTTTTGGCGATTTTGTTTCTATCACTTTGAAATTTTGTTTCCATCAAGTGTTTGAGTCATTGTTTTGGGTAATGTTGAATGATTGTTTTGTTGCTGTATTCTTGGTTTTAGTAATTTGTTGGTTATGTGATTGTCTGTCTTTGTTTATAATTTAATTGTTGGTCAAGATTTTGTCGATTCTAAGTTTTGTTATGAACCTGAGTTGCGAGATACTGAGCTTCTCTTTGTATTTTTGTAGATTCAATCAATTTTTATTTAAAAAATAAAAAAAATAAAAAAAAAATAGAAAAAAATAATAATAATGTCTTAGATTAAAATGTAATTTTATAATTTAGATTTAATTCCAATTCTAGAGTCTTGAGAATAATTTAGTATAAATTTGTTTAAATAGATTTTCATTTTAATAATTAATTTGTAAAATCCAAATTTTCAAAAATCACTTGTTCTAATTCGCCTAAATTAGAAATTAAGGATCGCGAATAAAATTATTCCCTGTGGACCGAATCTTAAAATACTAAAACGATGATCGTGCGCTTGCGATTTTAATTGTATCTTTTTCGCCACATCAAGTTTTTGGCGCCGCTGCCGGGGATTATAATTATTTTTCGTGCCATAATTTTTAATTTTTCGAATTAGTTTTACTTGTCTAATTTTTTATCTCATTTTTTTAGGAAAGTTTGGAATTACGGGAAGCTTTTCACGGAGCTTGGAATTAATCGGAATTTTTGGAAAGCGTGCTTCGGTAACCCGTATCTCACTCTTTTCGCATTTTTATCACAAAAAATTAAAAAAAATTGAAAATCACAAAAATTTGAAAATTGAAAAAATCCAAAAAAAATTAGTTGTAAATACATAATTGTTGCATCATGCATCTAATCACTTAGGGCACATTATCTAGATTTTTATTTTCTTGTTTTTAATTTTTCGTACCTTATAAATTGTGGTGATTGCTGGAGGACCCAAAGGTACGTTAAATTTCTTCTTTCTTTTAGTTAAAACACGTAGTGTAAGCATCCGTAATTGTTTACCGCTTTCGTATATATCTCATTGTTTGTTGCATGCATTCTAATAAATTTTAAGGGCAAAACCCATCCAAAGATAAGGGAAGGGATTTCATCACTCTTTCCTTGGCCCAAAAACAATTTAATCCATCATTTTGCATACCCAGCCTTTAATAAAATTAATTAGACGTTGGCCCCTAGAAATTTCGCGCTCAATTAGGAAGGTACCTAAGAAACGAAGTAATCATTAATTATTCCGACTCTTTGGTGTCGAGGCAAGCGAAAGCTTACCTGGCCAATTAAGATTTGGTGTCTAAGTGCCGAGTTTGGCCTCTTGGCAATGCCTGCTCTAATCTGGCCAAATCAGTCCGAATAAATTCTGATTTACCGAGTTTTTGGTGGTCCTTACAGTTAGGAGCAAGGTCTAGTTATTTTATTAGGGAACCTAGGTTTAGAATTTTTCTTTTGATTTTACACCCTTATTTTTTGTGTGTTTTAATCTTTCGTACTTACTTGCTACGTGTTTCCTTTCGTGGTTCATGCGCACTACTTGGGTTAGAGATAATTCTTCTAGGTTAGTGAGACCAATTGAGTGTTCATCCTCTTCGGAATCCGAACCCGTAGAAATTCTTGACCCCGTAGTAACCATGGCAGTTTCGTTAAAGGATCGTTGTTACCCCACCAGATCAGCCCAACCCTCTTGCATCACCCTACCTCCCGTAAGTGCTAACAATTTCGAAATCAAAGGTCATCAAATTAGCATGTTACCTACTTTTCGCGGGAGTGACGGTGAGGATCCTTATCTTTTTCTACATGAATTCGAGGAAGTTTGCGCTTTACAAAAACTCCAACAACTTTCAGAGGACTCCATACGACTTAGACTAATCAACTTCGCTCTAAAAGATAATGCAAAAAAATGGTTGTATAGTCTACCTGTCAATTCGATTTCCACGTGGGAGGGTTTCGTAGTCATTTTTCTAAAAAAATTCTTTCCAAGCCATAAGACTACGAAACTCACTAATGAGATTAATCAATTCCGTCAAAAACTCAACGAACCATTTTGGACGTGTTTTGACCGCTTTAAAAATCTTTTATCCCAATGTCCCCACCACGGAATCGAAAAATGGAGGCTCTGTAAGATTGTGTACGAGGCCTTAGATGGTTCAACAACCGCATTGTTGGAATCTATGTGTCAGGGGAAATTCATGGAAAAAGACGAGGACGAGGGATGGGACTTCTTCGAAGAGTTCGCGGAAAAGACTATGCTGTGGGAATCAACTAGGGAGCCCACTCGAGAGCCCGAGAAATCAAACGATTCAATAGCTACCATGCATCAAAGAGGGCTACATCAAGTTGGTAACTCTATCGCGACCGAGGCTAAATTAGCCACTCTTACTCGGCGTTTAGAAGCCTTAGAAACCAACGGGTCCCCTTCCCAAGTATCCATGTGCTCAAATTTTAACTCGACCAGTCAAGGGATACAAAATCCTCAAGACTTTCAACAAGTCAATGCGATGTTCCAATCGGGTCCTCGAAATGATCCTTATGCTCCTACTTATAACCCCGGTTGGAAAAATCACCCGAACTTTTCTTGGAATCAAGGTCAACAATCTCACCCCGCACAATTCCAAAATCAACCTCCTTCGTTCCAAAACTTCCATTCTCAACCACCTGTTTTTCATAAACCTCACGCGAATTCTTTCTCCCCTCAAAATCATGCTCCTTATCCGACTCAAGCTCCTTCCCACCCTCCCGGTTTTTCTGAGTCGGATAAGCGACTTACATCGTTGGAGAAAAGTCTCGATGCGCTTCTCAAAACCACCACTAATTTGGCTCAATCGCAACAAACCTTCATGCAAACCATGACTCAAGATAGGCAGATCTTAAATGCTAGCACCCAAGCCATATCTAAGTTAGAGGTACAAGTGAGCCAATTAGCTAGCGCCATCCACGAGCGTGAGAAGAATAAGTTTCCAAGTCAGGCTGAGGTCAACCCTAAGTTTCCTATTAATCAAAGACCTCCTGACAATGTGCATGCTGTCATTTCCCTGAGATCCGGAAAGCACGTTGATAATCGAGTAGGAGTCGAGTCCCCCGAAGAGGAAAAAGAAGAATCAAACGTTGCACCGACACCTATTCTCGATCATTCGGATCAAACTCCGATTCCTGTCTCTTCACCTCTTTCTAGTCAGCCATCTTCTTCGAGTGGAACAACCTCGGAGCCCGTTCCCGAAGAACAAGTCTATAAACCAAAGGCTCCTTACCCACAACGCCTCGTCTCTAATAAGCAAACTGCTCAATTAGACAAGATCTTAGAGGTGTTCAAGCAAGTTAAAGTCAATATTCCTCTTTTAGACGCGATTCAACAAATTCCTTCGTATGCGAAATGTCTAAAAGATTTGTGCACACATAAGCGAACTACTCATGTCCCTAAGAAAGCCTTTTTGACCTCTCAAGTGAGCTCAATTCTTTCTAACCAGATTCCCGTGAAATATAAGGACCCCGGATGTCCCACAATTTCATGTGTCATAGGTAATTCTTTTGTGGACAAGGCGTTACTCGATTTAGGCGCCAGTGTGAACTTGCTTCCATATTCTGTCTACCAAACCCTAGGGTTAGGAGAACTTCAAAAGACGAACGTTACCCTCCAATTAGCAGATAGATCAATCAAAATTCCTAAAGGGATCATCGAGGACGTGCTAATTAAAGTTGGAGATTTCGTCTTTCCTGTTGATTTTGTGGTGCTAGAAACCGAACCGGTTAGGAATCCGACATATCAAATTCCCGTCATTCTAGGACGTCCGTTTCTAGCCACTTCGAATGCTTTGATTAATTGTAGGAATGGATTGATGAAACTAACGTTCGGGAACATGACCATTGACCTCAATATCTTTCATGTTGGAAAACAACCCGATGATTTTCATGATCAACCTATGGATGTTAATTTAATTGATGAAATAGTTGATCAAAATTTCATGAACCCTAATGATGCTCTTGATTTTTGTTTAAACCACTTTGGTCAAAACTGGGATGTTTCCGAATATACAAATGAGGTCAACCAAATGTTAGAATCCACCATTTCTACAAATAATCATGATGTTGCACCATCTCCCCTGTCTCTTTTCGAAACTAGTGAACCCGTTGAGTCGAAGCCGCCCGATTTAGAACTCAAACCTCTTCCCGACACTCTTAAGTACGCCTTTTTAGGTCCTAACGAGTCTCTTCCCGTTATTATCGCCTCTGATTTGACCGAGTCACAAGAGGATGAGCTTGTTAGGGTACTTAGAGAACATAAGGAGGCCATAGGTTGGAGTATCTCTGATATTAAAGGAATTAGCCCGGCCATTGTCCAACATCGAATTCACCTAGTTGATGATGCGACACCCGTTCGAGACCCTCAACGGCGTTTAAACCCCACCCTGATGGAAGTTGTTCGAAAAGAAATTCTTAAATGTCTCGATAATGGGATCATTTATCCCATTTCTGATAGCTCTTGGGTCAGCCCCATTCAAGTAGTTCCGAAGAAGTCTGGCATTACCGTTGTCACCAACGAGAATGACGAGCAGGTGCCCACCCGTGTTCAGAATGGGTGGAGGGTATGCATAGACTATAGGAAACTCAATTCTGCCACTAGAAAAGACCACTTTCCCTTGCCTTTTATCGATCAAATGTTGGAAAGGTTAGCCGGTCATTCGTTCTATTGTTTTCTAGATGGTTATTCTGGCTATTTTCAAATTCCCATTGCTCCCGAAGACCAAGAAAAGACCACTTTCACATGTCCCTTTGGAACCTTTGCCTATCGACGTTTGGCCTTTGGTCTAACCACTGCTCCAGCCACTTTCCAAAGGTGTATGATGAGCATCTTTTCTGACATGGTAGGGGATTTTCTCGAGATCTTTATCGATGACTTTTCCATCTTTGGTTCGTCTTTTCACCAGTGCCTAAACCATCTTGAGTTAGTTTTAAAACGGTGTAAAGAAACCAACCTCGTTCTCAACTGGGAGAAATGTCATTTCATGGTTAAGGAAGGGATCGTTCTCGGTCATAAAATTTCTGAAAAGGGGATAGAAGTCGATAAAGCCAAAGTTGACCTCATTGCAAATCTTCCCCCACCCAAATCGGTCAAAGCCATTCGTTCCTTCCTAGGCCATGCAGGTTTTTATAGGCGTTTCATTAAGGATTTTAGCAAGAAGGCTAGACCCTTAACCAACCTTCTCGGGAAGGATGTCAAATTCGATTTTAATAGCGATTGTTTACAATCTTTTGAGCATCTTAAGAAAGAATTGACTTCTGCCCCAATCATTCGATCTCCCGATTGGAATCTCCCCTTCGAGTTGATGTGTGACGCTTCTGATTATGCGGTAGGAGCCGTTTTAGGGCAACGAATCGATAAGATGCCCCATGTCATTTACTACGCTAGCAAGACTTTGAATGATTCCCAACTTAACTATTCTACCACCGAAAAAGAACTTCTAGCCGTAGTCTTTGCTCTCGACAAGTTTCGGTCCTATCTTATCGGTTCGAAAATCATTGTCTACACCGATCATGCCGCTCTTCGTTATCTATTCTCTAAGAAAGACTCTAAAGCCCGATTGATTAGGTGGATTCTCTTGCTCCAAGAGTTTGACCTAGAAATTAGGGATAAGAAGGGTTCTGAGAATGTTGTCGCCGATCATCTTTCCCGCTTGATAGTGGAGTCCACCATCGACTCTCCCGTAAACGAATCTTTTCCGGACGAGCAACTTCTGTCCATTTCCACTCCCCCTTGGTTCGCCGATATTGTCAACTATCTTGCAACCGGTGACATTCCCTCTCATTGGTCCTCTCAAGATAGATCGAAATTTTTCTCACAGGTCAAACACTTCTTTTGGGATGACCCGTATCTCTTTAAATACTGTCCCGATCAAATCATTCGGAGGTGCGTCCCAAATCATGAATTCAGAAATATCCTTTCTTTCTGCCATGACCAAGCCTGCGGAGGGCATTTTAGTGCTAAGAAAACAACCGCTAAAATCCTCCAAAGCGGTTTTTATTGGCCCACTTTGTTCAAGGATGCTGCTGAATACTGTGCCGCGTGTAATAGGTGTCAACACTTAGGAAAGATCACTAGGAGAAATATGATGCCAATGAACCCCATCTTAATCATTGAGATTTTCGATGTATGGGGTATCGATTTTATGGGCCCCTTTCCCAGTTCCTTTGGCAACCTTTACATTCTGTTAGCGGTCGATTACGTGTCTAAGTGGGTGGAAGCCATTGCTACTAAGTCCAATGATAACAAGGTCGTTCTTAAATTCCTCAAAGAGAATATCTTTTCTCGTTTCGGTACACCTAGGGCTATCATTAGTGACCAAGGCAAGCACTTCAAGAATCGTCAATTTGAGTCTCTTTTGAAAAAGTACTCAATAACTCATCGGCTAGCCACCCCTTACCATCCTCAAACTAGTGGGCAAGTTGAAGTCTCGAATCGTCAAATTAAGCAGATTTTAGAAAAGACTGTCAACTCGAATAGGAAGGATTGGTCAACTAAGTTGATAGATGCCTTGTGGGCCTATCGGACCGCTTTCAAAACCATTTTAGGCATGTCCCCTTATCGGATTGTCTTTGGTAAAGCCTGTCACTTGCCCGTTGAGCTCGAACATAGGGCCATGTGGGCCATTCGAGAGCTGAATTTTGACTTACCAACCGCTGGTAGTCATCGGAAGTTGCAATTGTCTGAACTCGAGGAGTTGAGAAATGAAGCCTACGAGAACGCTAAAATCTATAAGCAAAGAACTAAGCTTTTTCATGATAAATCTATTTTGAGAAAACCTTTTTCTCCTGGTCAAAAAGTTCTTTTGTACAATTCTAGGCTTCATTTGTTTCCCGGGAAATTGAGATCCCGGTGGGAAGGTCCTTATGTTGTTAGGGTCGTTTTTCCTCACGGTGCTGTTGAAATTGAAAATCCAAAAAATGGTGATATATTTAAAGTTAATGGACAAAGACTCAAACCATTTTTAGAGCTGCCAATTGATCCCGAGGAAGAGGTTATCTACCTCATCGATCCATGAATCAAGTAAGTTTCTTCAGTAGGTAATTGTAAACTCTCTTTCATCCTTATCAGGTATTTTCTCATCATTCTCCCTTGTCATTTATCTTGCATTTTGCATACATTGAGGACAATGCATGATTTAGGTATGGGGGAGGGTTTTAGTGTAAATACATAAAAATTGAAAAATCCAAAAAAATTGAAAAATTTTAAAAAAATCCAAAAATAGAGATATTTTAGCTTAGTTGTCCTTCCCACTCTTTTAATTTTAGAAATAGTTGGTGTTAACAATTCTTTTCGAAAATTATATGTATAATGCCTTTAGATGATTTGAACGTAGTCAAGTAAGGTTTTTCCTCATGAAACTTGTGTCGAACAAATTTTTGCTTAAAAGTCCAAGACGACACATTTGCACAAGACTTTTGATGGAAAAATTGTATAGGAATGTTATTCGATACCTGAGAGAGAACCCACATGTTAGAACAATGTCGAATCAAACCTTTGCGAAATTTGTTAAAAAAAAAAAAAAAAAAAAAAAAAAAAAGAAAAAAAGAAAAAAAAAGAAAATAAATGTTTGTAATTGTTGAGTGCTAGTGTAATAATAAATTCTTAGTAGGGAAATCTGCTAGGTTGGGCTCATTAATAACCCGAGTAAGTAAGTCCGAGGGGACTTTGTGCCTAGCAACCTAAGGTCCCGTGTGATCTGGGATTGTTGACCTAAAACTCGCTAAATGGGTATTGATGCAAAAGTCTTTTGGGACCTCAGCCATTGCACAGTCGGTCTAACTACTAAGAACGTGAAGTTTGGCTAGATACTTGTTTTGATAGAGATTGGGTCAGTTCAATATTGGTTGAAAAAGAGAAAATGTTCGTATGCAGTTAATCCATCAAAAGCCTTAAATTCACTACACACCTTGGGATTTTTTGTAAATTTTTAGTCTAATCATGTGGACTGTGGGAACCTATAACTTGGCTATCATTAGAATAATCTTTAAGGCATGTATTTTCCTACAAAATTGTTTTGTTGACACCAGTGAAAGCTAGAGTAAAAGAGGAAAGTTGGATACTTGCTGATTATCTCAAAGATTTTATGGGTATATCTTCTGTAAACCCTTAGGAGACAACACTCCTCCTGTAGAGATCGTCTATAGGTTTAATGGGTTGGTAAACCTAAAATTACCCGTCACACCTACGAAAAGGAGTATAGGATTGTTTTTTCTAGATTTTTCTTTTTGTTTTACTCGAGGACGAGCAAAAGATGGGTATGGGGGCATTTGATTAGTGCATAATTTTGCATATTTTTATTGCCTATTTATTGTTTGAATTCGTATTTTAATAAATTAATTTGTTGCATTTCAGGAAAATTCGAGAAAACTGAAGAAATTGCAAGATAAAGAAAATAAAGGTCAAGAAAGAGAAAAAGAAGAAGAAGAAGGACCAAAACAAAAAGAAAATGAAAAGCTAGGGGTGGTGGTGCATTTTGTTATCAAAGAAAATGGATGGCCAAGATTTAGCCAACACTAAACTAAATCAATGGTCAAGATTCAACCTTACCAACCAAAAACCCTAAAATTTTCCTATAAATAGCCTTCATTTCTTCACTTGTAAAACACCAATAACCTTACATACTAGAATTATGTTGTATTAGTTCATCTCCAAAAATTTTAGTTGTAATTTTCTATTTTTCTTGTAAACACTCTTTATTTTTATGCAATTTCAAGTTTCATTTTTATTTCTTGCATCCCTCTTTCATTTTATTCTCCTTATTCTTTATTTCGTTATTTTCATAAGTTCTCGGGTGGATAAAGTAGCAACGCTAACCACACGGGATTGAAAGTATCGAGTTGAAGAATTTGTTTTCGTAATTTTAATTTACGTTTTAATATTAATCGTGCCCCTTTAAATTTGCATTTTATTGTGGGTTATAATTCATGTTAATTTGCAGATCTAAATCTTTAAGTTTTAATGTTTGATGTATTAATGTAATAAAAAAAAAAACCAACAAAAATATTAATTTTAATTTCAGTACGTAAATTTGTTTTAATTCGAAGCATTCTAAAACCCCTGTGTTATTTCCTTCCTTTTTAGCATAAACAACGAAACCCAGTTCATTGCTTTTCTCCTCCTCCTTCGAACCCTGCAACATACCCATCTCATTTCTTAGTTTTCAGTCTTCTTTTACCAATACACACAACTCCCTGTCTCTTTTCTTGATCAATTCCCCTGTTTTGTATTTTAAATCGTAGATTAGCCATCTCCATTTCTCTCCCCACAAACACAACTCCCGCCTCCACTTCTTCAGTTCGCACAAACACTCCCCATTTCTTCTTCCTCATTTCATTCTTCTTCTCACAAAAACCCGCATTCTTCCCGCTTTCTCCTTTCCCCTGTTTTAATTAATAGTAGTGTTTGTAGTGTTTAATTAGTTTGTTTGATTAAATTCCTGAGTTGTATGCTTTGTTTATTACTGTTGCTTCTTTCCGAATCGGTGTTCACTGTTTTGAGATTGGTTCCGTTGTTTTGCCATAGCTGTGATTGTTATTATGCGAGTTTTCTTGAATTTGGATTTCTTGGAGTTTCTTTTTGTTTTGCTGCTGTGTTAGTGAGCCGAGTTCTAATTAAGTAGTGATAATCGAAAGTTGTTGTATGTGAGTTTGTGATGGTGATGTATTTGTGGAGTCTGGTGTTTGCAAATCTTAGTTTATTTTTGTCGATTCTTGTTTTTTTTTTTTTTTTTTCGAAACTAATGTAATCTGTCTTGATTCTGGTGTTTTTAAAACTTGTTAATTAATTTTAGAGTCGAGTTGTTTTGTGTTCATTGAAAGTTCCGAGTTGAATTTCTTACGAATTTGAGTTTGCTGGTTGGGTTCCTGGGTTCGTTGCTTTCATTCGAGTTTTGTGTTAACGTTTTTGATGCCATCCAAGTTCGATTTCTGGTTTATGTTCCCGTTTTACGTGCTGATTTTGTTCTGTTTTAAGTCTGGTTTATAATCGAGTTTTTGGTGTTTTTAATTGTTTGTTGTTTGAAGTCGTTGGTTTCATGTCTAGTTGTCGAATTCTGCTAATTCCAGTCGAGTGTAGTTGTTTGTTTTGGCGATTTTGTTTCTATCACTTTGAAATTTTGTTTCCATCAAGTGTTTGAGTCATTGTTTTGGGTAATGTTGAATGATTGTTTTGTTGCTGTATTCTTGGTTTTAGTAATTTGTTGGTTATGTGATTGTCTGTCTTTGTTTATAATTTAATTGTTGGTCAAGATTTTGTCGATTCTAAGTTTTGTTATGAACCTGAGTTGCGAGATACTGAGCTTCTCTTTGTATTTTTGTAGATTCAATCAATTTTTATTTAAAAAATAAAAAAAATAAAAAAAAAATAGAAAAAAATAATAATAATGTCTTAGATTAAAATGTAATTTTATAATTTAGATTTAATTCCAATTCTAGAGTCTTGAGAATAATTTAGTATAAATTTGTTTAAATAGATTTTCATTTTAATAATTAATTTGTAAAATCCAAATTTTCAAAAATCACTTGTTCTAATTCGCCTAAATTAGAAATTAAGGATCGCGAATAAAATTATTCCCTGTGGACCGAATCTTAAAATACTAAAACGATGATCGTGCGCTTGCGATTTTAATTGTATCTTTTTCGCCACATCACTCATCCTTGTAGCCACGATTCCCATACCTATCCACAGATGGTTCACCACTCACAGTCTTGTCCTTTGTAGTAAAACGCTCATAGCTCCCACTCTGTTTGTCCTCGTTCTTTAGTCGGTAAGTCTGTTGATGAACACTTACCCAATTTCTACTGCTTGTTACCTTGGACACTGAGTGGGTGCTATTGTAGTCACCAAGAGCATAAGAATCATTATCTGAATATTCTCCACTTTTGGCCTCGGACTCTCCAGAGTCGTCATAAGATTCATCATATGTATATTCTTGACTGCTGTTCGACTTCGAGTAGTTGGTACCACGGTCATCATAAGATACATCATCTGAATATTCTAGACTGTTGTTAGACTTTGAGTGAGTGGTACCATCGTCACCGTAAGATTCATCATCTGAACATTCTCGACTGTTATTAGACTGGGAGTAAGTGGCACCATAGGAATCATCATCCGAATACTCCCTTGACGATATTTGAATAAATTCTGTATATATCCACCAGTTCATAAATATCAGACCTTTCACATGGATACCGCAAACAGAATATGTTAATGCCTAATGCAGTAACTAAGAAACAATCTAACATTCAAAATTAATTCATCTTCAGAACAATAATTGTTTTTGAACAAAATACCTATTAGCAATATTTATAAGGCACATAAAGAATAAGTACATATCTGTATAAAATCATATTTCAGCATACATGCGTAAACAATTAAGCTTTGATCATGTACATATATAAGTGGTCTTGAGTCTTGAACAATCAAATAAACCTATTTACGTACTCTCCCTCAGTGGTTTCTAAACAACACATTAGACCTGTAAAAATTTGAATCAGACAATAATTAAAAGAACTCACATCTCAAGACCATTTAAAACTACGATACACTGCAAGCGATTCATTTAAGCATCTCTATTACATTTTGTATTAAAATCTCATTCACATTTTGGGTTAAGATACCATCATCCAAGCGGTCCGTTGATTCTACCAGATTTGATGTTAAATTGGTAAAGGCAGTATGACCAACACATATACAGAATTAAACGAAACTAATCCCCTCAAATCGAATCTATATAAAATAACCCCTCAAATCGAATCTATATAAAATCACCATTTTGTATTACTATACCGCAGATCATGATGGTCATATTGCATGCTAATAAACACAACAGGGTACGTATAACCATTTTGTACACTATCACAATGGTAAAAACAAAGTATTATCACAGTACGGTAAAATACAAGAACAAAACAAATAGATCATAGTGACACTGAAAGAACGAAAAAAGTATAAACAAAAATATAACCACAAAATAAAACTCATCTTTGGTAAAGGCGGAGTTAGGGCTTTTCTCATATTTTTTACTTATTCATGGTACATTTAAACTTTTGACTTTTTAGTCTTATATTATTACTAGCTTAAAACCTTTGCGATATACGGATTTTTTTTAATATTTTATCTTTTTTTCAATAATTTGAAGGAAATTTTTATGAAATGAATTTTATAAGTTAAATTTATAAATGATATTATTTGATAATAATTATATATATAAGATGATACGTTTTAGCTAAAAAAGGTGATCGGTCAATTATTAATTATTATGTTATTTTTGAGTTACCTTGTAACTTCATCCTTTACATTATACTAGCACTATCTTCGTTAATGCATGGCATATGGTTTCAAAGATATTTGAACTGTTACATATATTATCACTGTTCAGTTATATTATTGTTGGTGGGCTATTGCTCACCCTTGCTTAATTTATTATGTCACAACAACAGCTAGGCAGAATGGCCTGCATAAGGCGCACTCGACGCAAGCAGGTTACCCCAGCCAGAGGACTACCTGCTGATATCATCGCTGCCATTGCTGAGGTAGCATAGATAGGCAGCTTTTGGTTTACCAGTTTAATTATATGTATAATTAATTCTAATTAACGACAAGAACTTTAAACTTATGTTGTTACTCCTTTTGGATTGTAATAACTTTTATTCCTAAATCCTTTAATGTAAGACTTATTTCAATTTCGAGGCCTTTTGGGATTGCTTAAAATAAGTTACTTTTGACTTAATAGAGGTGTTTTTAACTTAAAGGAGAAAGTAAAGTTGTTTACTTTAAGTTGAATGAAAGTGTTTGGGTAATTTTACTTAAAGTTAAATGGGGGTTTAATAATTTTAACTTAAAGTGAAATTTGACTAAAAAAAATTTTGAATTCATAATATTTGAAGTTTACAAGAATCGTGAAGAAAAAAAACTCGATAAATCATAAGTCATAAGTCAAAAGTACCTAAATGGAACTTATGACTTAAAGCAGTTTTTTAACTTAAAGCCGGCTTAAAGCCAAGGTTGACAAACACTCCAAAAACAACTTAAAGCTATTTTTTGTTTTAAGGAAGGGTTGCGAAACACCCTCTTCATCTCTGGGACTATAACTGTTATGTGTGTGAGTGGATAATATTGTGGGGTCGCAGCATGCTACTTATTTATTTTGGACTCAAGTCAAGTGTTAATTATGGAAATTGAGACCGTAACAACCAGATCCCTGACCCCGGATCTGGGGGTGTTACAATCATGATGGGCTATCAGTCCCATCCCCAACCTTGACTTAAGGACAACAGCATGCTCAAGTCCCTTAGTTAAAGGATCAGCTAGGTTATGTTGAGTTCCAAATAACTCAACAGCTATAATCCTTTCAGACATTAGACCCCTTATAGACTTTAGTCTAACTTGGATATGTCTCTTTGTTTTCACAATATACTTCTTACTGTTAATCTCGTTGATAGTTGTACGACTATCACAATGAACAGCAAAAGCAGGAAGTGGTCGGCTTACTACAGGTAACACTGACATAAGTCCATGTAACCATTCAGCCTCCGTCCCCGTGGCATCTAATGCACACAACTCAGCCTCAAAAGTAGACCGAGTTATAACAGTCTGTCTAGAAGACTTCCATGATACTGCTCCACCCGCAAGGGTAAACAGGTATCCAGTCACTCCATTGGAACCAGACTTCTTAGCTATCCAACTTGCATCACTATATCCCTCTAGTACTCCAGGAAACCGCTTGAAATGCAAACCAAGATAGATGGTGCCTTTCAGATATCTAAGTACTCTATCCAGAGCATCCCAATGAGTCTTGTTTGGATAGCTTGTATATCTTGCTAACTTAGACACTGAATATGAAATATCCGGCCTAGTACCATTAGCAAGATACTCCCAATAATTTGAGAATACCTTAACTGAGACACTGGTACTCCTGAACTATTCTTGAAAAGGGCAATTTTAGGATCATACGAAGTACTCGCGATTCTACAATTTGAATAACCATACTTCTCAAGTATAGATTTCTCTATATAATGAGATTGTGACAAGGTTATTCCATCAGTTGACTAAGTCAACTTGATTCCAAGAATCACACTAGCCTCACCCATATCCTTCATTTCAAAATGCCTTTTCAAGAAACTTTTTGTCTCGTTAATAATCTCAATATTGGTTCCAAACAATAAAATATCGTCCACATATAGGCACACAATAATACATTCATTTCCTTTAACCATGTAATAGACACACTTGTCACTTTCATTAGCTACAAACTCCTATTCTAAAACAGTTTCATCAAACTTTTTATGCCAGTCTCTTGGAGCTTGTTTTAAGCCATATATAGACTTGATTAACTTACATACTTTCTTTTCATTTCCAGATGCAACAAATCCCTCAGGCTGATCCATATAAATCTCTTCTTCAAGTTCACCATGAAGAAAAGCTGTCTTTATATCCATTTGATGGATGATAAGACCATGTACGGAAGACAATGCTATAAGCATTCGGATTGTTATCATTCTAGCAACCGGAGAGTATGTATCAAAGTAATCAATGCCTTCCTTTTGCTTAAAACCCTTAGCTACTAGCCTAGCTTTATACTTATGTAAGAACCCTAATTTTTGTAATATTCTTTTTTATAATATCATATGACATTGTGAATTTGGAACCTTTTGAGTCATCCATGTTGTTTAATGGAATTGATTATCTGAGAAATTACGTTGTTACATTCGATATGTAAGAAAAGGGAAGATTGCTGAAGGCAAGAGTCTTATTGCCAGTAAGATTTATAAAACTTGGGATTTGAGAGTTATTAGAGTATTAAAAGATATTTAAGGGATTATGACAAGGAGTTATGGATATTCGAGGAATTTACACAATTAAGTACTTAAGGAATTACAAGGAAATCTCTACGCGACAAAATATTATTACGAGGAGTTAATTAAGATACGACATGAATTAAAGATTAAGTGACAAGCATTGGGGGAGGAATAATAATACAAGGAACGATATTACATGCAAGCTTCATGTAACTAGATTGTTAGAAAAGCAAACAAGAAATGCAAAAGCAACTAGAGGAATAGTAACTAGGTAAGGGTGCATTGTCCAAGGAGACAAGGAGGCATGGTTGGCACCTAGGAAGCTAGTACTAGGCTTGCAACATGTGACAATAATACATATAACAAATACATAACACAATTATACCTCACTTTATTTCAAACCACCCACGAAAACCACACTCTCTCTCCCCCATTACAAAGCTCTCGGCCCAAGCTCAAGAGGAGGAAGAAGAAAATTTTTTCTTCAACTTGCCATCACTTACAATTCAAGGCAAAATTCCTAGGTTCTCTACACTCTATAAGGAAGGTATGCTATGAATTTCAACCCCTTTCATCCACTAGATTTTGAGATACTAATTGTTGAAGATTGAGTGAATAGTAACCATGAATGTTTATCTTTTAGATCTTGAATTATAAGGATTGTAGGGACTCATCCAAGGTGTTCTTGAGGCTTTTAAAGCTTACCCAAGGTTCCTAGATACTCAAGAAGGTATAAAACTCTAACCCCTCTTAGCCATGAATTATTAATGGTGTATAATGCTAGATCCATGGATTTTAGTGTGAATCTTGGTCATATGAGTTATGGATGATGAAGATCTTGAGTTTAAATGTTGTTGTTGTGATTTTTAAGCTTGTAGTTAGTGTATATAACTCCATGTGTGCTATAGAGTATGATCTTGGTGGTTTAGATGATGGTTGTGATGTCTACAAAGAATTCTTGAATGGTTAAGTGAGAAAGCAAGCTGTGTAAATTTTCTGGGAACTTGTACTGTCTTGTAGGAAGGTTTTGAACCCCTAAATCTTGTCCCCTGAGGTCCTAATTCATATTGGTAGAAAGGTATTTGAATGTAGTTTCCAGAAATATAAGGTTCATGACTAGGTGATGTGTAGATTTTGAGTTATGGCCTGAGAAGTGAAGAGTGGTTCTGGAATCAGAACTGCACTAAATGGTCCACTTGTGAACCCTCTTTAAACCCTTAAAAATTTATGTAGGATCATGGAAAAATTAGGGGAGCTAGTAATTGCAGTGGTGAAGGCTACCCAAAAAGAATTGGATTAAAATATATATATATTACAATTTTATAAAAATGTTAGAGTAAAATTCGCGAAAGTGAAAAAGTCGTACGAGGAGTTAGTGGAGTATGAATTTAAGGGGGATTGATACGCTTCGAATATGGTAACCAAATTAAGTCGAATAAGTGACGAGCGTAATCGAGTGATGACATGAACCTATAGTGGGGCTAGAGAGTCATAAGACGAAGTCATTAAGTTAATTTTGTGTCCCCTAAAACCTTGTAATTAAAAGGGTATTGTTAAGGTACTAACGAACGACTATTGTTATGTATAGATCCTCATTCCACTCCGCAAGCTCGACCACCCCAACCTCACCAAGGCAAGTTTAATTTTCAAAACTTACATATATAAGGACTTTCACTGTTGTGCTTGTAGTTTTCAATCGTATTATATGTTTATGCTTATTGAGGTAATGATGAAATTTGAGATATATGCACATATATGCTTGTACCCCTTGAACTTAGAATGAAATGTTTTCTTCGGACAACGACTCTAGCAATAGAGGTCGTAGCGGTCCAAAAATATACCATTGACCGGGGAGCGGTGTATTATTATATCGTGATTAAATTGTGAAAACTCGAAGGGTCATTCGGGAAGTATCGTATACCTAAGTATTTATTTTTATATCATCATAAATACTCAAAAATATCTATCTTGGATTAAAAGCATATCTAATTAAATAATTATTTTATTAATTATTTATATTAAATCTTAAAATATCATTTATTAATTATTGTTCATTATTTTAAAGACAAAGCTAATCCAAGATACCTTTAGCACTTTCAAACTCGAACTCTTTCGAACTCAAAACATTTTCGAAAACCCCCGGCCAGGTTTTGCTTCTTGTACAATTTCCAGAATTATCGGTCGACTGATGTCGGACCTCAACTACTCAGTTTTCAATCAAAATAAATTTTTTAAAAAGAAAAAGAAAAGGGACTCTGGCAGGTGTGGGAATCGTTGACGAACGATTCCCGGGATGTGTAAGCGGCCGTGAGCCAGGCGGTCTATCAATTATTATTCCGGCCCAGGTGTTGCCGAAGGATGATTACGGATGTAGTTTTCATCGAGGGTGATTACGGATGTAGTTTTCACCTGGGGATAGTTACAGATGTAGTTTCTATCCTTCTACCGGTTGATAAGACCCGCGGATTATTGGACTTGGATGTGGCGACTGATCATCGTCAATCCCTATCAGGTTTTATGTTTTCTTTAAGTCCCATTCCTCCACTTTGGAAAAATGTTTTCTTTAAGTCCCATTCCTCCACTTTGGAAAAATGCTCTGACACTGCTTCTTAGGCCTCTGTGCCAAGTTGCCTATAGTGTTATATTTTGATGAGAAAGATGTTGACTTCATGCAGTATCTAGAACTGCAAGTTTACTTTGAAAACAAGGGCACGTATTGGTGCACCTTTGAAATTTATCAACGATGACAAATGATTTTATAACTGATTGATATAAACGAGTTTAATAACTGCTAAACACATGTAATGTTATATTTCTTACCTTATACATATCTTTCTTGCTGAGCTATAGTTACTCACGCTTGCTTCTTTTCAAATTTACAAACACAACAGTTAAGAGAAATGGCAAGACCCAGACAGACTGCCCGAAAGCAGGTGACTAGGCCCGAGGAGCCAGTTGAGATTCCACCGGTAGGCCCCATTAGCCGGATTGGTTGGCAACTTTTGTTAGTACGTTTTATTTATAAGTATGACCTGTGCAAGGCAGTGTACCGTAACAAACATTCAAGCCGCTAACACCGCTTCATATCGAAGTGTTGCTGGTAGCATAAATGCTATTTAATTCGGTCTGTAATAACTCTGAAACTTTTAATTTTTCTCAATCAAGTGTATGACGTTTCTGAGACTCTAACCTGTGTGTGTGTGTGTGCGGTGTGAGTTTTATTGCGGGGTCGATGGCTGTTATATATATTATGTGCAAGAACAGGTATGTTATCAATGGAAAATGGACCGTGAGGCCTATGAGAGAGAGCATGATGAGGCACTGATGCGAGATATCGAGGATCCTGAGGAGGACATGGGTCTGACCCTGAGATTGGCCCCTGGATTACGCTGATAGGAGATACTGATGATGAGGATCCCGATGAGGAGCCCTTTGAGCCTGAGCCTGAGCCTGTTACCCCCTCTCCTATAGCTTCTGACGAGGAGAGTGTGCGATCTGGTGAGGGCCGTGTTGTGTCACCCCCACCCTCTCCGCAGTCATCGAGCCCTATTTCATCGAATAGTGACTCCGAGGATGATACTTCTGGCGAGGAGGAGCTTGACCCTACCCCTGCTCTTGCACCTGCTCCTGTCCCTGTCATACCACCCCCACCGATGGACCTACCCCTGGTGTCGGGCACTGAGCACGTCTATGTTTTGCAGTTCCTGACCCGAGACCTACTTTCTGCCGAGGCCAGACTTAATGAGGAGAGGCGGGCACTAGTGGAGGAGCGCGAGGCGCGACTGAGGATTCAAGCTGAGATGAGGACTGCTGTTGCTAGGAGGACTAGAGCTCGACTCCATAGGATTGAGAGGAGGAGTCGCGCGAGGATTATCGATTTGGGAGTCCGCAGGGGCGTAGTGGTCCAGGCCAGGGATGCTAGGCGTGTTGTGCATCGTGCATTTTCCCGAGTAAGGGCCTTGCTCCGTCGCGGGGCGGCACCATGATGTGTTACGGATAGCTTAGTCCTCTAGGTTCAGATGACATTAGCGTGTCGATTTTGCGGGATAGTTGACTTGTGCAGTGGTATCCTTTCTGACCAGTGGATGAGTAGACTGACCTACAGATATGTAGATGGGACTTCGGATAGTATGTACGGATGTAGATCTACTTTTGTGTAGCCTTGACTATTCAGATGATGTACTTGTTATTGTTCCACTTTTGCTAGACTTTGACATTGGAACTATGTATTAGGCTCTAACATCCAAACTTTGTGATAACTCTTGTACCGTATTTATCTAGTTTCAGTTTCCTTGATATTATCTCAACTGCCTTACTTTCCCATGCCATGCTTTACTGTTTTGATATACAACTGTGAATATACAATTTCCACAAGCTACAAATACAACCATGCTGTTTCAAATTTACAATATGCGATTTCAAATTGTTCTCTACAAATTTCCAAAATGTTCCTACAAATTTTAAAATAGATTTTTCAAAAAAAAAAAATAAATAAATTTATTAGTCGAAGTTTTGAAATCTCGAAAACCTTTGCAAATGTTTTCGAACCCCATAGCGATTTTTTTTCCCTAAACTGTTTCGACGTTTTATCACCAGCATCAGGTTACTAAAACTTTTGCAACTTCCACCCTTATGAGGAGGAACGATACGTTCCTGACTCGTGTAAACGCTGTCAGGTAATTGGAAAACCCTAACCCATTTCTTGTTTCATTATCAGAATCATGCCACCCAGAAGAATGAACACTCGAGCTCACCCGGTTAGTTCAGAAGGCCAGGGTAGCCACCATGGGATCGGAGGCCCTATGGAGCAATTCATGGAACTACTTAGGCAGAACTTGGACCGTCCCCCGGTTCAGCAACCACCCAGCAACGCAAATGCCTTCCGGAATTTCAAATCCCTAAAATCCCCGGAATTCAAGGGAACCGCAGACCCGGTTGAGGCAAGAGCCTGGTTGAAGGAAATGGAAAAATCTTTCGAGATACTAGGAGTCGCTGAGAGGCAGAAGACTATTTTCGCCACCTACCTCCTGAAGGGTGAGGCAAACTATTGGTGGGAAGCTAAGAGAAATTTGGAAGGAAGAGGTGTGGTGACCTGGGAGAGGTTTAGCGAGCTGTTCTTGGAAAAGTACTTCCCTAGGTTCATAGAGACTCAAATGGAGCTGAAGTTCTTGGAACTAAAGCAAGGTAATATGACGGTGGCCGAGTATGAGGCCAAATTTACTGAGTTGTCAAGGTTTGTGCCGGAATATGTGAACACTGAGGCAAAGAGGGCCCGAAGGTTTCAACAGGGGCTAAAGCAATGGATTCAGAATCGTGTGGCGGTTCTTGAGCTGACAGACTATGCCACCCTGGTACAGAAAGCATCAATTGTTGAGGCTGGGAGTGAACAGATGCAGAAGGAGAGGGAAGGAAAGAAGAGGAAGTTTGATAGTCGAAAGGGAAACTCTGTGGGTGGGAGCTTTCCGAGCAAATTTAATGGAGGGACGATATCCCAACCCAGCAGAAACTTTGGAACCAAGAAAGCTGAAAGTTGGAGTGTGGGCCAGGGCGGCCGACCACAGGGATCATCTTACTCTACCCCATCCCCAGCCCTACCCCCGGATTGCAATAAGTGTGGGAGGAAACATGCGGGCGTGTGTAACCTACAGGATGTAAAGTGCTTCAAGTATGGGCTGACAGGACATTATGCTAATGCTTGTCGAGGAACTAGTAACAACACCAATGCCGGAGGCAATTGCTTCAAGTGTGGGAAACCAGGGCACCGAATGAGGGAATGTTTGTCCTCTGGGCCAGCTGCGTCAAGAGTGAGTGGAACTGCTTCTAACAAGGCCCCTACTGCAAGAACTTTTAACATGACGGTGCAAGATGCCGTGAGGAACACGGATGTGATTGCAGGTACCCTACTACTCAACTCAATTAAGGCAAATGTTTTATTTGATTCGGGAGCTACCAAGTCTTTCATATCCCTAGATTTTGTATGTCAGTTAGGCCTTAAGGCTGAACCATTGAAAGACAGACTGCAAGTAGAGATAGCTAATCATGAAATTATCCCTGTTAGCCAAGTATATCCAGGTTGTGACCTAGAAATAGAAGGGCGACACTTTCGGGTAGATTTAATACCTTTTAAACTAGGAAAGTTTGACGTAATAGTAGGTATGGATTGGTTGACAGCCTACGGAGCCCAGATTGATTGTGTAAAGAAAAAAGTAAGTTTGAGACTGCCAGGGGACGAGGAAGTAGTATTTAGCGGAAAACGGCAAAACCAAAAGTTCCTGACTGTGATTCAAACTAAGAAGCTGTTACGTAAAGGATGTGAAGCTTATTTAGCCTATGTGAAGGATACAAAGAAGGAGGCAGCAAACCTACAGGAAATCCCTGTCGTTAATGAGTTCGCAGACGTATTTCCGGATGATCTTCCAGGACTACAACCTGATAGAGACATTGAGTTTGCTATAGACTTAGTTCCTGGTACGGCCCCAATTTCGAAAGCCCCATATCGGCTAGCCCCAGTGGAGATGAAAGAACTGGCCACTCAGTTACAGGAGTTGTTGGATAAAGGGATGATAAGACCTAGTGTGTCACCGTGGGGAGCCCCGGTGTTATTCGTGGAAAAAGAAGGATGGTAGTATGAGATTATGTATAGACTACAGAGAGTTGAATAAGGTGACTATAAAGAATAAATATCCCTTGCCCAGGATAGATGACCTGTTTGATCAACTAAAGGACGCTGTTTATTTTTCTAAAATTGATTTGAGGACCGGGTACCACCAGTTGCGAATTAATCCAGAAGATATACCAAAGACGGCCTTTCGCACCCGGTACGGACACTATGAGTTTCTAGTGATGTCGTTTGGGTTAACGAATGCCCCCGCAGCTTTCATGGACTTAATGAATCGAGTCTTCAAGAAGTACTTGGACAAGTGTGTTATAGTCTTCATCGATGACATCTTGATTTATTCCAAGACGAAGGAGGAGCATGAAGAGCACTTGAGGATTGTATTGGGAGCATTGAGAGAAGAAAAGTTGTACGCCAAGTTCTTGAAGTGTGAATTTTGGTTGAGGGAAGTTCAGTTTTTAGGGCATGTGATTAGCGATCAAGGCATCCTAGTGGACCCAGCCAAAATAGAGGCTGTATCAAATTGGGAGAGACCAACCACTCCGATAGAGGTGAGAAGTTTTATAGGATTGGCAGGATACTGTAGGAGGTTTGTCCAAGAATTTATCAAGATAGCAGCCCCTTTGACCCGACTAACTCGCAAGACCGAGAAGTTTGTGTGGATTGAAAAATGCGAAGAAAGCTTTCAAGAGTTGAAAAAGAGGTTGGTGACAGCACCACTACTACCCCTACCCGATGATAAGGGAGATTTTGTGATTTATAGCGACGCATCCCATAAAGGTTTAGGGTGCGTGCTTATGCAGCACGGTAAAGTGATTGCATATGCGTCCAGACAACTTAAGGAGTACGAGATAAGATACCCCACCCATGACTTGGAATTAGCGGCGATAGTTTTCGCTTTGAGGATCTGGGGGCGTCACAAATGGAGGCATTATCTTTACGGAGAAAAGTGTGAAATCTACACGGATCACAAGAGCTTAAAGTACATATTCACTCAGAAAGAGTTAAACATGAGGCAGAGGAGATGGCTAGAGCTAATCAAGGATTATGATTTTGAGATTCATTATCACCCAGGGAAGGCCAACGTGGTGGCCGATGCACTTAGCCGAAAGGAGAAACTCAAGATGATAACGTCAACGGACGAGTTGATCAAGGACTTTGAGAAACTGGAGATTGAAGTGAGGTTACCAGGAACTGGACAAGAGAGTCTAAGGGAAATAAGAGTCCAACCACCACTATTGGAAAAGATTAAGTTATGCCAGGAAAAGAAGATAGAAGAAGAAAAGAATTCGATGGAGAAAATTTTGACCGGCGAGGAAATTAAGTGTGAAAAGGACGGGAATGGAGTTATGAGGTACGCATCTAGGATATGGATCCCGAATGTTCAGGAATTAAAAGACGAGATTTTGCAAGAGGATCATAGTTCAAGGTACTCAATTCACACTGGAGGCACTAAGATGTATAGAGATCTAAGAGAATATTATTGGTGGCCAAATATGAAGAAGGACGTGGCAGAGTGGATAAGTAAATGCTTGACATGTCAAAGAGTAAAGGCCGAACACCAGAGGCCCAGTGGATTGTTGCAACCCCTAGAGATACCCGAGTGGAAGTAGGAGCATATTGCGATGGACTTTGTGGTGGGACTACCAAGGACCAAGACTAATCATGATGCCATTTGGGTAATTATCGATAGATTGACCAAGTCAGCACATTTTCTTCCAATTAACCAGAGGTACACAGTCGACAGACTAGTGGATATTTACTTAAAGGAAATCGTGGTTAGGCATGGAGTTCCTGTAAGCATTGTATCTGATAGGGACCCAAGTTTCAACTCCAGGTTCTGGAGGAGTTTTCAGGATTGTGTGGGGACCAAGTTAAACATGAGTACTGCATACCACCCCCAATCAGACGGACAGAGCGAGAGAACCATCCAGACCATAGAGGACATGTTGAGAGTATGTGCCATAGACTTTAAGGGAAGTTGGGATGATCACTTGCCGTTGATCGAATTTTCCTACAACAACAGTTACCATGCGAGTATAGGAATGCCCCCATATGAAGCTTTATACGGACGAAGATGTCGATCTCCCTTGTGTTGGGAAGAGGTTGGAGAGCGGAAGATTTTAGGGCCCGAACTGGTCCAGCAGACGAGAGAAACTATCGAACTTATACGAGGACGGTTGGTAGCAGCCCAGGATAGGCAAAAGAAATATGCAGACCAGAACCGCAAGGATAAAGAATATGAGGTGGGAGAGTTCGTGATGCTAAAAGTATCACCGTGGAAGGGATTGATGAGATTTGGAAAGAAAGGGAAGCTGAGTCCGAGGTTTATAGGACCTTTTGAGATTTTAAGGCGTGTTGGAAAGTTAGCCTATGAACTAGCCTTGCCCCCGAGCTTGCAGCAAGTGAATAATGTGTTTCATGTGTCCATGCTACGACCCTACCACATGGACTTTCGGCACGTGATAGAATACGACCAGATAGACCTCCAGCCAGATTTGACTTATGTGGAGAAACCCGTGGAAATCATGGATAGAAAAGAACAAGTGCTGAGGAACAAGGTTGTCAAACTAGTGAGAGTTTTATGGAGGAACCAGAATGTCGAAGAATCAACATGGGAACTAGAGAGCACGATGCGTGAAAAGTACCCCCAGCTGTTTTCAACCTGATTCCGGGACGGAATCCTTTTAAGGAGGGGGGGTTGTAAGAACCCCTAATTTTTGTAATATTCTTTTTTATAATATCATATGACATTGTGAATTTGGAACCTTTTGTGTCATCCATGTTGTTTAATGGAATTGATTATCTGAGAAATTACGTTGTTACATTCGCTATGTAAGAAAAGGGAAGATTGCTGAAGGCAAGAGTCTTATTGCCAGTAAGATTTATAAAACTTGGGATTTAAGAGTTATTAGAGTATTAAAAGTTATTTAAGGGATTATGACAAGGAGTTATGGATATTCGAGGAATTTACACAATTAAGTACTTAAGGAATTACAAGGGAAATCTCTACGCGACAAAATATTATTACGAGGTGTTAATTAAGATACGATATGAATTAAAGATTAAGTGACAAGCATTGGTCGAGGGATAATAATACAAGGAAAGATATTACATGCAAGCTTCATGTAACTAGATTGATAGAAAAGAAAACAAGAAATGCAAAAGCAACTAGAGGAATAGTAACTAGGTAAGGGTGCATTGTCCAAGGAGACAAGGAGGCATGGTTGGCACCTAGGAAGCTAGTACTAGGCTTGCAAAATGTGACAATAATACATATAACAAATACATAACACAATTATACCTCACTTTATTTCAAACCACCCAAGCAAACCACACTCTCTCTCCCCCATTACAAAGCTCTCGGCCCAAGCTCAAGAGGAGGAAGAAGAAAATTTTTTCTTCAACTTCCCATCACTTACAATTCAAGGAAAAATTCCTAGGTTCTCTACACTCTATAAGGAAGGTATGCTATGAATTTCAACCCCTTTCATCCACTAGATTTTGAGATATTAATTGTTGAAGATTGAGTGAATAGTAACCATGAATGTTTATCTTTTAGATCTTGAATTATAAGGATTGTAGGGACTCATCCAAGGTGTTCTTGAGGCTTGTAAAGCTTACCAAAGGTTCCTAGATACTCAAGAAGGTATAAAACTCTAACCCCTCTTAGCCATGAATTATTTATGGTGTATTATGGTAGATCCATGGATTTTAGTGTGAATCTTGGTCATATGAGTTATGGATGATGAAGATCTTGAGTTTAAATGTTGTTGTTGTGATTTTTAAGCTCGTAGTTAGTGTATATAACTCCATGTGTGCTATAGAGTATGATCTTGGTGGTTTAGATGATGGTTGTGATGTATACAAAGAATTCTTGAATGGTTAAGTGAGAAAGCAAGCTGTGTAAATTTTCTGGGAACTTGTACTGTCTTGTAGGAGGGTTTTGAACCCCTAAATCTTGTTCCCTGAGGTCCTAATGCATATGGTTAGAAAGGTATTTGAATGTAGTTTCCAGAAATATAAGGTTCATGACTAGGTGATGTGTAGATTTTGAGTTATGGCCTGAGAAGTGAAGAGTGGTTCTGGAATCCGAACTGCACTAAATGGTCCACATGTGAACCATCTTTAAACCCCTAAAAATTTATGTAGGATCATGGAAAAATTAGGGGAGCTAGTAATTGCAGTGGTGAAGGCTACCCAAAAAAGAATTGGATTAAAATATATATTTTTCAATTTTATAAAAATGTTAGAGTAAAATTCGCGCAAGTGAAAAAGTCGTACGAGGAGTTAGTGGAGTATGAATTTAAGGGGGATTGATACGCTTCGAATATGGTAACCAAATTAAGTCGAATAAGTGACGAGCGTAATCGAGAGATGACATGAACCTATAGTGGGGCTAGAGAGTCATAAGACGAAGTCATTAAGTTAATTTTGTGTCCCCTAAAACCTTGTAATTAAAAGGGTATTGTTAAGGTACTAACGAACGACTATTGTTATGTATAAATCCTCATTCCACTCCGCAAGCTCGACCACCCCAACCTCACCAAGGCAAGTTTACTTTTCAAAACTTATATATATAAGGACTTTCACTGTTGTGTTTTTAGTTTTCAATCGTATTATATGTTTATGCTTATTGAGGTAATGATGAAATTTGAGATATATGCACATATACATGCTTGTACCCCTTGAACTTAGAATGAAATGTTTTCTTAGGACAACGACTCTAGCAATAGAGGTCGTAGCGGTCCAAAAATATACCATTCACCGGGGAGCGGTGTATTATTATATCGTGATTAAATTCCGAAAACCCGAAGGGTCATTCGGGAAGTATCGTATACCTAAGTATTTATTTTTATATCATCATAAATACTCAAAAATATCTATCTTGGATTAAAAGCATATCTAATTAAATAATTATTTTATTAATTAATTATATTAAATCTTAAAATATCATTTATTAATTATTGTTCATTATTTTAAAGACAAAGCTAATCCAAGATACCTTTAGCACTTTCAAACTCGAACTCTTTCGAACTCAAAACATTTTTGAAAACCCCCGGTCAGGTTTTGCTTCTTGTACAATTTCAAGAATTATCGGTCGACTGATGTCGGACCTCAACTACTCAGTTTTCAATCAAAATAAAGTTTTTAAAAAGAAAATGAAAAGGGACTCTGGCAGGTGTGGGAATCGTTGACGAACGATTCCCGGGATGTGTAAGCGGCCGTGAGCCAGGCGGTCCATCAATTATTATTCCGGCCCAGGTGTTGCCGAAGGATGATTACAGATGTAGTTTTCATCGAGATTGATTACGGATGTAGTTTTCACCCGGGGATAGTTACGGATGTAGTTTCTATCCTTCTACCGGTAGAGAAGACCCGCGGATTATTGGACTTGGATGTGGCGACTGATCATCGTCAATCCCTGTCAGGTTTTATGTTTTCTTTAAGTCCCATTCCTCCACTTTGGAAAAATGCTCTGACACTGCTTCTTAGGCCTATGTGCCAAGTTGCCGATATTGTTATATTTTGATGAGAAAGATGTTGACTTCATGCAGTATCTAGAACTGCAAGTTTACTTTGAAAACAAGGGCACGTATTGGTGCACCTTTGAAATTTATCAACGATGACAAATGATTTTATAACTGATTGATATAAACGATTTTAATAACTGCTAAACACATGTAATGTTAGAGCATCTCCAAGGGTGTTATGTATATTTGTTAGCTATAATATAATATATTGATAATTATCTAAAATTATAGCTAAGAGGTTCTAGGTTTACTCCAATGATATTATGTATAATTATATTATCTAAAATTATACCTAATAGATTTAGAGGTTTTACAAATGTAGCTAGCCCAATTTTAGTTATCTATATTTTTTTGCTAATGGATAATGGTTGGAGTATTGAATTTTTACCTAGTATCTAAAATGTGCCACATAGATGCCATGTAGGTGACACATAGATGAATTTAACTAACAGGTTTTACCATTGGAGATGCTCTTATATTGCTTACCTTATACATATATTTCTTGCTGAGCTATAGTTGCTCACTCTTGCTTGTTTTCAAATTTACAAACACAACAGTTAAGAGAAATGGCAAGACCCAGACAGACTGCCCAAAAGCAGGTAACTAGGCCCGAGGCAGCAGTTGAGATTCCACCGGTAGGCCCCATTAGCCGGATTGGTTGGCAACTTTTGTTAGTACGTTTTATTTATAAGTATGAGATGTGCAAGGCAGTGTACCGTAACAAACATTCAAGCCGCTAACACCGCTTCATATCGAAGTGTTGTTGGTAGCATAAATGCTATTTAATTCGGTCTATAATAACTCTGAAACTTTTACTTTTGCTCAATCAAGTGTATGACGTTTTTGAGACTCTAACCTGTGTGTGTTTGTGTGCGGTGTGAGTTTTATTGTGGGGTCGATGGCTGTTATATATATTATGTGCAGGAACAGGTATGTTATCAATGGAAAATGGACCGTGAACGCCTAGATCTCCGACCGGATCTGGGAGCGTCACAACTTATCTATTGAGCCATCCGGGTTCATCTTTCTTTGGAAGTGAGATTGACTCTATTGTTTCTAAAAGAACATGGGAGTTGGTTGATCTACCTCCCGGGTGTTCTACCTAGATTCTGAAGAATCCATGGCTTGCCGGAAAGTTAAAGGTTCATCCTCGAAATTGTAAGTGATAAAATCACTTCCAAAGTCCTTGACTACCTTCGCACGCTTACTCCTTCTAGGATCCTCTACTTCATCAGGAGTGGAGCTACTACTAGGATCCGCCCCCACATTTGTCATCCTTTCCACATGATCAGGAATGGAACTCGATGTGTGAGTAGGATCATCATCAGAAATACCCTGAGGTATACCAGTCTTCATAGGAAACACATCCTCAAAGAATGTTGCATCACGAAATTCAACTATAGTGTTAGCCATTATTCCGTTCATGTCAAATTTTAACACTAAAAATCTCATAGCCGTAGTGGTTTCTATATAGCCCAAAAAGATGTAATCAACAGTTTTCGGCCCTAGTTTCTTCCTCTTATGTTCCGGGACAAGTACCTTTGCGAGGCACCCCCTCACACGAAAATATTGTAAACTAATCTTTTTCGTTGTCCATAATTCATAAGGTGTCTTGTCCATCTGTTTCAGAGGGACTCTATTCAGAATATGGCAAGCCGTATTCAGAGGCTCCCCCCACATGTACTTAGGCAACCCCGAATTAATCGGCATACTGTTGATCATATCTTTAAAGGTTCTATTCTTTCGTTCTGCCACCCCATTAGACTCAGGTTTGTATGGTGGAGTCACCTCATGAACTATACCATTGCTCTTACAAAATTCATTAAACGAGGTACTCGTATATTCACCTCCTCTATCTGATCTCAAAAGTTTAAGTACTTTACTTGTTTGTGTTTCAGCTTCAGCTTTGAACATAATGAATTTTTCTAGTGCTTCATCTTTATGTTTAAGCAAATAAACATAACAATATCTACTGCAGTCATATATAAAAGTAATGAAATATCTTTTATTATCCTTAGTCACTATGCCACTAAATTCACATATGTCCGTGTGCACTAAGTCTGGCACTCCTGAATCCCTTACTACATTATGAAAAGGTTTCCTAGTTTGTTTAGCTGTCGCACATACTTGACAATTAGATTTCTTATCAATGGCATGTTTTGGAATCAACTCTAAATTCATCATGTTCTTTAGAACACCAAAATTCAAGTGACCAAGACGTAAGTGCCACAAATCAGATGATTTAACACAATTAACAGAAGGAGCAACATTATCATTAATAAAACTACCCAAAACAGGTTCAACATTTATCAAAAACAATCCATTAGACAAGTAACCTTTGCCAACAAAAACACCAGTATGTGTAATAACTACTTTATTACACTTCAGAGAAAGTTCAAATCCATTCTTAACTAAACAACTTCCACTTATTATATTTCTACAAATATCAGGAACATGATGCACTCCAGTGAGGGATAGAACACGCATAGAAGCAAACTTCAGGTCCACGTTTCCTATTCTGAGCACTTGTGCAGCACTAGCATTCCACATCGTTGTAAGAACCCTATTTTTTGGTAATACTTCCTTTTATTTAATATCTGGTGACATTGTCAATATGGAACCTTTTTAGTCATCCCTGTTGATTAATAGAATTGATTGTCTGAAAAACTGCGTTGTTGCATTCATTATGTAAGATAAAAAGGAAGATTGTGAAGGCAGGAGTCTTATTGTTAGTAAGATTTATAAAACTTGGGATTTGAGAATGGTTAGAGTATTAAAAGATTTATTAAGAATTATGACGAGGAATTATGGACATTCGAGGAATTTACACAATTAAGTACTTAAGGAATTATAGGAGAAATCTCTACGCGACAAAATATTATTACGAGAGATTAATCAAGATACGATACGAATTAAAGATTAAATGACAAGCATTGGTGGAAGAATAATGATACAAGGAGTAGTATTGCATGCAAGTCCCATGCAACCAAGTAATTAGGAGGAAGCAAACTAGAAAAGCAGAAAGTAGAAGAGGAATAGTAACTAGTTTGGTGCATTGTCCAAGGAGACAAGAAAGCATGGTGTAGCTAGTCTATAACATAGGTTGGCAACATGTGATGAGGTGCATATACAAATCCTTACATACCACAATAATACAACATAACCAACCAACACCAAAAGCAAAAAGAAAAACTCTTCCCCCCCTTGTTCATAGCTCTCGGCCAAAGCTAGAAGGAGGAAGAAAAGATTTTCTTTCTCCCACTTTCCATCACTCTTAATTCAAGATATAATTACTAGGCCCTCTACAACATCTAAGCAAGGTATGTTAGTAGTTTCAAGCCATTTCATCCATCCAAATTCAAGTTCTAAATTGTTAAAGATTTGGTGAATAGTAACCATGGTTGGTTTTTCTTTTAGATCTTGGATTGTAAGGGTTGTAGGAGACCATTCAAGGTGTTATTGAGTTTTGTAAAGCTTATCCAAGGCTCCTAGGTGCTCAAGAAGGTATAAAAATCACAAACCCTTTTGGTTATGTAGTGTTTATAATGTTTGGTAGTAGATCCATGTATATATGAGTTAATCTTGGTTGTATAAGTAATGGATGACATGGATCTTGAGTTTTGATGTTGTGATTGTGACTTTTATGATTATGGATAGTATATATATCTCCATGAGTGTTATAAACCATGAACTAAGTGAATTAAGTGTTGGTTGTGTTGTGGAATTGTGAAAATTGGTTGATCTAAGTAGTACATGCTTGCTGAGTTTTTCCAGGAACATTGACCTGTCTTGTAACACGGTTTTGAACCCCCAAATTTTGTCCCCTGGTGTCCTACCATATATTGTTGGAAATATAATTGAATGTAGTTTCTGGAAATGTACGGTTCATGGCTAGGTGATGTATAGATTTTAAGTTATGGCCGGAGAAGTGAATTTTGTTTCTGGATTTCAGACTGCACTAAGTGACCCCCTTGTGAACCTTGTTTAAACCCCTAAAATTATATGTGGGATCATGGAAAAATTTGAGAAGTTAGGGAATGCAGTGGTGAAGACCACCCAAAAAGAATTGGATTAAAATATGAATTTTTGAATTTTATAAAAATGCTAGAGTAAATTTCGCGCAAGGGAAAAATTCGTTAGTGGAGCATAATTCTAGGGGTAATGGTTATGATTCGAATGTGGTAACTAAATTAAGTCGATTAAGTGACGAGCGTAATTGAGTGACGACATGAACCTATAGTAGGGCTAGAGTGTCATAAGACGAAGTCATTAAGTTAATTTCGTACCCCCCTAAAACCCCGTAATTAAAGAGATATTGTTAAGGTACTAACGAGCGGTTATTGCTTATGTATAGATCGTTCGACTCCGCACGCTCGACCACCCCAACCAAACCAAGGCAAGTTTACTTTTCAAAACTTATACATGTACAAGGACTTTCACTGTTGTGTTTGTAGTTTTCAACCATATCAAATGCTATGTTTATCAAAGTATTGATGCAATTGAGATTGTATAAGTACATATATGCTTGTACCCCTTGAACTTAGATTGAAATGTTTTCTTCGGACAACGACTCTAGCAATAGAGGTCGTAGCGGTCCGTATATACTATTGACCGGGGAGCGGTATATTATTATATCGTAACTAGTTTGCGAAAACCCGAAGGGTCATTCGGGGAGTATCGTATACTCAAGTAATTATTGTTATATCTTCGTAAGTACTCGAAACCCTATCTTGGATTAAAAGTTTATTTTATCGAATAATTATTTTATTAATTTATTAATATTAAATCTTAAAATATTATTTATTAATTATTGTTCCTTATTTTAAAGACAAAGTTAATCCAAGATACCTTTAATACTTTCAAACTCGAACTCTTTCGAACTCAAAACATTTTCGAAAACCCCCGGTCAGGTTCTGCTTCTTGTATGATTTCAAGAATCATCGGTCGACTGATGTCGGACCTCAATTACTCCGTTTTCAATCAAAATCAAGTTTTCAAAAGAAAAAGAAAAAGGGACTCTGGCAGGTGTGGGAACCGTTGACGAACGATTCCCCGGATGTGTAAGCAGCCGTGAGCCAGGCGGTCCATCAATTATTATTCCGGCCCAGGTGTTGCCGAAGGATGATTACGGATGTAGTTTTCATCGAGGGTGATTACGGATGTAGTTTTCACCCGGGGATAGTTACGGATGTAGTTTCTATCCTTCTACCGGTAGAGAAGACCCGCGGATTATTGGACTTGGATATGGCGACTGATCATCGTCAATCCTTGTCAGGTTTTGTGTTTTCTTTAAGTCCTATTCCTCCATTTTGGAAAAATGCTTTGACACTGCTTCTTAGGCTTTTGTGCGAAGTTGCTGATAGTGTTCTATTTTGATGAGAAAGATGTTGACTCAATGCAGTATCTAGAACTGCAAGTTTATTTTGAAAACAAGGGCACATATTGTTGCACCTTCGGAATTTATCAACAATGACAAGTGATTTTATATCTGATTGATAGAAACAAGTTTAATAACTGCTAATCATATGAAATGCTATATTGCTTACCTTATACGTATATTTCTTGCTGAGCTATAGTTGCTCACTCTTGCTTGTTTTCAAATTTTACAAACACAACAGCTAAGCGAAATGGCAAGACCCAGACAGACTGTTCGAAAGCAGGTGACTAGACCCGAGCCAGCAGTTGAGATTCCACCAGTAGGCCCCATTAGCCGGATTGGTTGGCAGCTTTTGTTAGTTCGTTTTATTTATCAGTATGACATGTGCAAGGCAGGGTATCGTAACAAACTTACAAGCCGCCAACTTCGCTTCATATCGAAGTGTTGCTGGTAGCATAAATACTATTTAATTCGGTCTGTAATAACTCTAATAATTTTATTTCTGCTTAATCAATGTTGTGACGTTTCTGAGGCTCTAACTTGTGTGTGTGTGTGTGCGGTGTGAGTTTATTATGGGGTCGATGGCTGTTTTATATATATTATGTGCAAGAACAGGTATGTTACTATTGGAAAATGGACCGTGAGCGCCTAGATCTCCGACCCCGGATCTAGGGGCGTCACAGAAATGGTATCAGAGCGAGGTTACAGTTCTCAGAAACGATAGTAATTTAAGAAAGCAACTCTAATAATAATAACAATAATGATAACCTTAATAACAACATTAATAATACTTAGAATTCTCATCGAGTTGTAGTCGGGTTATCGGATATAGCCCTTACTTTAAGGCCCGTGAGGGAACTACTCCTAAACCTTTCTTTTTGGTTAGTGACCCTCCTTATTTCCCTTGTGTAGATGGAGGAGATACCAGACCCTAAGGCATTCGAGAGAGAGCATGATGAGGCACTGATGCGAGATACCGAAGATCCTGAGGAGGATATGGGTGCTGACTCCGAGCTTGGCCCCTGGATTACGCTGATAGGAGATACTGATGATGAGGATCCCGTTGAGGAGCCCTTTGAGCCTGAGCCTGAGCCAGAGCCTGTTACCCCATCTCCTATAGCGACTAATGAGGAGAGTGTGAGATCCGGTTAGGGTCGTGTTTGTTGGGACAATCAGATCTTGGCACTGCGATTTTTGATACAATACATTAACGAGTATGAATAGAAAAATTACCTTGTTAACGGTTCATTCCACGCTATTCTATTGTATTCCCAAATTCCCTTGAGCGAAGTGTGGCCTTCGTCTTCTCAAGTTAACCTCTCTTCTTGCTCCTGGGTGGCTACCAAATTTTTTCTTAACCCCCGCTAGCAAGAAGAGAATAAGAATATATATAGGCTACAATAGGGATCATGGATAATTAGGTTGGGCCTTCCAATTACATCTTGAGCCTAGCCCAATGTAATTAAATATTAATTCATTCCACTAAAGAATTAATATTTGCACTACCTTTCCTAATACCGCAATTCAATTAATTAATTCGGTTCCAATATTATTTGCTTATTAAATTCCCCATGTTTAAAATATCGCATGTCCATTAATTAAATAAATTACTAATAATTCATTTAATTAATATCTTTTATCCTTGATTATCCACTCAACCTTTATTTAATTATGCCGGAATAAATCCACATGCAGGGTTTCACATAATTAAATCTTTTTGAGCTTTCAAGGGGACATCATTAACCCGAATATTATCAGGACATGGATTCCTTCAATAAATAATATCTCACCATATATATTATTTCATCACCCAAAATATAATGATATAATTCACAAGAATTATTTCATATATAAATCAAAGCATGTAAATAATATATACGTGTCAATTATTATTTCCGGATTAAGAACCTAAGCATTAATAATAACATAGAATCTTAGTTCACCTTCTTAATCAGTGTAAGGGAACAATTCTAAATTTGATCCTGTTCAATATACACAAAGTATACTAGTATTATTTAATAGTCAATATAAACTATTCTAAATAATACTACAGCCATGCCAGTGGATTGTCCAATACCACCTGTGTTGTGAACCTTATTATATTATATAAACCGTATTTAACAATCTAATATTCTGTATCCCATTTGATACTAGATTGTCCACAATATATAATATTACACAGCACGTAAACATTTAAATGATTCTCAATAAAACTGGGCCAGAAATAAATGTATATACTTTAAATAAATATTTTCAGTATACACCAACAATCTCCCACTTATACTCAAAATATTCTATGAGTATATCAGTGTTTATTTAATCCACTATTACACAAAAAACTATGTGTCCATCCATCTGACTCCTATCGCTTCCACATGCCTGTCAAAAACATTGGCTGGCTGGCTCTTTGTGAAAGGATCTGCCCGGTTGTCTTCTGATGATATGTGAGCCACAAATATATCTCCTCGCTTTACGATTCCTCGTACGAGATGATACTTACGTTCAATATGTTTAGCTGCTTTGTGATCTCGCGGTTCCTTCGAATTTGCCACAGCACCAGTGTTATCACAATACACTGTCAAGCTCCTAGGCAAATTAGGTACCACATCCAAGTCCAAAAGGAAGTTCCTGAACCATACAGCCTCCTTTGCAGCCTCAGAGGCCGCCACGTACTCGGCTTCCATGGTAGAGTCTGCAATGCATTTCTGCTTTACACTCCTCCATATAACGGCTCCACCTCCCAAAGTAAAAACATATCCCGAGGTTGATTTACTCTTATCCCTATCTGATTGAAAATCTGAATCAGTATATCCCAAAGGAAATAGATCTGAGGCCTTGTAAATTAACATATACTCCTTAGTCCTTCTCAGGTACTTGAGTATAGTTTTTACTGCACTCCAATGTTCCTGACCTGGGTTCGACTGATATCTACTAACCATGCCTACAGCAAAGCAGATGTCAGGCCTCGTACATAACATAGCATACATTAAGCTTCCACATGCCGAAGCATAAGGAACTGCTTTCATGCTCTCTATATCCTTAGGTGTCGAAGGACACTGGTCCTTGGATAGAGCCACTCCATGCTTAAAAGGTAGAAAACCTTTCTTAGAGTTCTGCATGTTAAAACGAGCTAATACTTCATTAATGTAGGGCTCTTGAGATAGAGCCAACATCCTTTGCTTGCGATCCCTTATTACTTTGATCCCAAGGATGTATGTCGCTTCACCTAAGTCCTTCATTTCAAATTGTTTGAACAATCATGCCTTTACTGATGACAACATCTTAACATTGTTTCCAATGAGTAAAATGTCATCTACATACAGTACTAGAAAAACCACTGCATTACCCTCACTTCTCTTATACACACATGATTCGCTTGGACTTTGATCAAATCCATATGACTGGACTGCCTGATCAAAACGAATATTCCAGTCCCTAGAAGCTTGTTTTAGTCCATAAATAGACCTCTTAAGCTTACAAACAAGATGCTCTTGGCCTTCCTTAATGAATCCTTTTGGTTGTTGCATATAGATGGTTTCCTCAAGACTTCCATTAAGGAAAGCTGTCTTGACATCCATTTGCCAAATCTCATAATCGAGATGAGCTGCTATAGATAAAAGAATCCGGATCGATTTAAACATAACAACCGGCGAAAAGGTTTCCTCATAATCGATCCCTTCTTTCTGAGTATACTCTTTCGCAACAAGTCGTGCTTTCCAGGCTTTCACCTTTTTGTCAGATCCTCTTTTCTTCTTGTAGATCCACATACATCCAATGGGTTTTACACCTTTGGGTGGTTCCACGAGCTCCCAAACTTGATTGGAATACATAGATTCCATCTCAGATTCCATTGCCTTTTGCCATAGATCTGCATCTTTATCTAGAATTGCTTCTTCGTATGTCCTGGGATCCTCATCATGTTCACCACAGACCAAGTCCGAGGACTCTCCCAAAAACATTAATCTATCAGGTTGTTGAACAACCCTCCCACTACGACGAAGCACCGGTGTGGTATTAGTGACAGGTTGTGCATTTTCTTGTGGTTGATCTACTTGTACTATTGGCACTTGGGGATTATCTGTCCCTCCCACTAGTTCCTCTAAAACGATACTACTCATGGGTTTATGGTTCATTATATAGTCTTCTTCTAAGAATCTAGCATTGGTGCTAACAATGATATCTCGATCCCTAGGACTGTAAAATGAATAACCTTTCGTTCCCATGGGATAGCCTACAAACAGCCTTACTTCTGTACGAGATTCTAACTTGGTCGCGTTCTTGTTCAGCACATGTGCTGGACAACCCCAAATCCGAATATGTCTTAGACTTGGTTTGCTACCAGTCCACAATTCTATTGGGGTCTTGGGAACCGACTTAGAAGGTACCAAGTTTAGAAGGTAAGCCGCTGTTTCTATAGCATATCCCCAGAACGACTTGGGTAAATCTGAATAACTCATCATCGATCTAAAACTCTCTAAAAGAGTCCGATTCCTTCTCTCTGCTACACCATTCTGCTGAGGTGTGCCAGGTGCAGACAACTGGGATGCAATCCCATTTTCTGATAAATATTCCCTAAATTCTTCAAGCAAGTATTCGCCACCACGATCTGATCGTAGTGACTTGATACATTTTCCAAGATGTTGCTTCTCCGCACTTGCTTTGTACTCTTTGAATTTTTCAAAGCACTCAGACTTACGGCGCAACAAATAAATGTACCCATATCTAGAATAATGGTCAATAAAAGTGACAAAATACTCATAACCTCCTCTTGCTTGGAAACTCATAGGTCCACATAAATCAGTATGAACCAATTCTAACACTTCTTTGGCTCTATTCCCCTTTTCTTTAAAAGGCCTATTAGTCATCTTACCTTCCAAGCAGGATTCGCAAACTGGAAATGGCTCCACTGCCTACGAGCCTAATGGCCCATCTACTACCAGTCTTTGAATCCTCCTCAAGTTAATATGACCTAATCTTAAGTGCCAAAGATATGTTTGGTTCAATTCAGAAGGTTTCTTTCTTTTATTTGAGCTAGAAAGAATGTTATTTGTTTCCTTATGTTGAAGCATTGGTTGGATAGGATTAATAATATATAAATTGTCTTGCAATGTATCAGAACATATAACTCGTTTATTCATCATAATAGAAACATTACGATCCAAACAAACATTATAACCATCCATGGCAAGTTTAGAAACCGAAATTAAATTCCTTCTAAACGAAGGTACATAAAGACAATTGTTCAAAACCAAAATCCTATCATCACCAAAAGATAATGTAATTATTCCAACTGCAACTACTGCTACTTTCGTAGCATCTCCCATGAACACATATATCTCGCCATCTCTAAGCATTCTGGATTGCTGGAACCCCTGCATGGAGTTACAAACATGGTCAGTGGCTCCTGTATCTACACACCAAGTGCTCGTAGATATAGCCGCCATATATGTTTTTGTAACTAAAGAAAGAGACATACCAGTATTGTTTCTCTTCTTAGGAAGAGGACAATCCTGTTTCCAGTGACCTGACTGCTTGCACCTGAAGCACTTGCCCTTAGGCTTTTTCACAGCACCTTGAACTCCCACTGCATTAGCAACCTTTCCAACTTTCTGTGTCTGAACCTTTTTCTTCTTCTTGCCTTTCGGCTTAGAGGAAGAAGCTTTCTCAGCCACATTCACCTGAACATTCTGCTTAAAGAGTCCTTTAGTTGCCTGAAGTTCTGTCAGAAGTTCCGCGAGACTATACATCCTTTTGTTCATGGTGTAATTCAAGCGGAACTGCTCAAAACTTTTGGGCAGACTCATAAGGATGATATCGATCTGGGTTTCCCCATCAATATCAGCACCAAGGATCTCCATCTCATTCAGATGAGACATCATCCTGATAACATGATCCCTTACAGGTGTTCCTTAAGCCATCTGAGTGTTCATTAAAGCCTTCATTGCTACTTGCCTAGCAGCCCTATTCTGTTCTCCAAAAAGTTCCTTGAGATTAAAGAGCATATCTGAAGCAGTGGGCATAGCCTGATGCTGATGCTGCAAAACACCCGACATTGCTGCCAGAATGTAACATCGCGACATCTCATCAGCCTTAACCCACCGCTTATAATACTCCTTCTCACTTTCAGGTGCATCTTCAGCAGGCTGATCTGGCTTGGGTTCATAAGTACAAAATTTGTACTCCTCAGCAGTCAACACTATGTCCAAATTACGTTTCCATTCAATATAGTTCGGTCCAGTAAGTTTGTTATCCTTAAGTATGGTGAATAGTGGATTAAAGCTCATAATGATCTAATCCTGAGAATCATACATGTAGCACATAATCAGATAGTTGCATAAATCTTAAAACCTATTGGTTTCCTCTAACAATTAATTAAAATTAATGCACTAATATTTAAACACCATAAGTATCTGGTACGCCACGATGGGTGACATATATACCACTTAAATTCGTTTAAATATTACTTCGGTCCTATTACTAAATAATACGCCACGTTAGGGTGGACTATATATTATTTTTCATAGCTAAGTGTATACCATTATTTAATCTTAAATTACTAAAAAGACCGGATACCACCATTAAATATTTCAAATCAATAATCGATAATAGGATAATTCCCAGATCGGGGGGAGCATTGTCAAGAGGCATCACTTAAGACCCCTTTCTAGACAGAATCATCCTTTCTCTCTATATCGAAAATCTATATTCAATCATTGGCACCCTTCTAATTAATCGAATTCTATGAAACTTGGTACGCCACGTTGGGTGGCATATATACCTTTCAATATTCGTAATTAATTTAAGAAGTTTATCCTAGTAATATCCATAACACAACCTGACACCATAAATCATACGCCACGATGGGTGGCATGTATATAATTTTTATTCGTCTCGGTGTTAAATTACATACAAACAATAATGGAGACCATGGGATTTAATTCCTAATTAATTCCCTCACCCACTTAGAATTTTTTATTTAAAATTGAGGAATTTTATCTAGATGCATCGCCTTATGTTATTTTTTCGAGGTCTACATGTTATAAAAATAACAATACAAAGAACACATAACACAGCAGCATGCATCATAAAATTAAAGCAATAAATAAAATTAATGTCCATGTCGTCCTAATTATGTTAAATATGTAATAAAAAATTACACACATAATTAACAACAAACATAATAATTATTTAATGCAATAATTAAAATTAAATAGCGGAATTAAAAATTAAAACAATAATTAAATCCACTATTATGGCCCATTAAACAATTTCAGCAGGCCTAGAAAATTTTCTGCAAATCTGCAAACTGCAACAGCCGCCAAACTGCTACAGTACCCGGTTTGCTACAGTACCCGGTTTGGTACAGTAACCGGTTTGCTACAGTACTGCTACAGTGCCGGTTTGCTACAGTACCATGATAATTTTCTGCTAATGTTCTGTCGAATTCAGTTCTGAATATTAACACCAGCAGCCACCAACAGCTAGCGCAGTGGAATAATTTTGATCTCCGTTTTGATTTCCGATCGCACATAATTGTTACAAAATATCCGGATCTTAATAAAATCCAACAAACAATTACAAAAAAATAGATCTAATACAAAACTAATTTTGTAAATCTATTCTAACACGATCAACCCTCGTGTTTTACAACCACGATAAACCACGTGGAAACCAAACAAAAATTAACCACAATTAAACCACGTGGGATCCAAACACATAATTAAAATATACATGGCCATAATAGTGGATAACAACCTGCAAAACAGAATATACAAGCCTACCACTATATACATGCATATATAATTACGACATGGACATCGTATCAAAAATCGCAGAACTATTGAATCAGGCTCTGATACCAATTGTTGGGACAATCAGATCTTGGCACTGCGATTTTTGATACAATACATTAACGAGTATGAATAGAAAAATCACCTTGTTAACGGTTGATTCCACGCTCTTCTATTGTATTCCCAAATTCCCTTGAGCGAAGTGTGGCCTTCGCCTTCTCAAGTTAACCTCTCTTCTTGCTCCTGGGTGGCTACCAAATTTTTTCTTAACCCCCGCTAGCAAGAAGAGAATAAGAATATATATAGGCTACAATAGGGATCATGGATAATTAGGTTGGGCCTTCCAATTACATCTTGAGCCTAGCCCAATGTAATTAAATATTAATTCATTCCACTAAAGAATTAATATTTGCACTACCTTTCCTAATACCGCAATTCAATTAATTAATTCGGTTCCAATATTATTTGCTTATTAAATTCCCCATGTTTAAAATATCGCATGTCCATTAATTAAATAAATTACTAATAATTCATTTAATTAATATCTTTTATCCTTGATTATCCACTCAACCTTTATTTAATTATGCCGGAATAAATCCACCTGCAGGGTTTCACATAATTAAATCTTTTTGAGCTTTCAAGGGGACATCATTAACCCGAATATTATCAGGACATGGATTCCTTCAATAAATAATATCCCACCATATATATTATTTCATCACCCAAAATATAATGATATAATTCACAAGAATTATTTCATATATAAATCAAAGCATGTAAATAATATATACGTGTCAATTATTATTTCCGGATTAAGAACCTAAGCATTAATAATAACATAGAATCTTAGTTCACCTTCTTAATCAGTATAAGGGAACAATTCTAAATTTGATCATGTTCAATATACACAAAGTATACTAGTATTATTTAATAGTCAATATAAACTATTCTAAATAATACTACAGCCATGCCAGTGGATTGTCCAATACCACCTGTGCTGTGAACCTTATTATATTATATAAACCGTATTTAACAATCTAATATTCTGTATCCATTTGATACTAGATTGTCCACAATATATAATATTAGACAGCACGTAAACATTTAAATGATTCTCAATAAAACTGGGCCAGAAATAAATGAATATACTTTAAATAAATATTTTCAGTATACACCAACAGTGTTGTGTCACCCCCACCTTCTCCACAGACATCTAGCCCTGTTTTATCAGACGGTGACTCCGAGGATGATACTTCTGGCGAGGAGGAGCTTGATCCTACCCCTGCTACTGCTCCTGCTCCTGCTACTGCTGCTGCACCTGCTCCTGTTCCTGTCATACCACCTCCACCGATGGACCTACCCCCAGTGTCGGGTACTGAGCACGCTTACGTGGTACAGTTCCTGACCCGAGACTTACTATCTGTAGAGGCCCGACTTAACGAGGCGAGGCGGGCACTAGTGGAGGAGCGCGAGGCGCGCTTGAGGATCCAGGCTGAGATGAGGCCGCTGTTGCTAGACTAGGGCTCGACTCCATAGGATTGAGAGGAGGAGTCGGGAGAGGATTCTTGGATTAGGGATCCGCGGGGGCGGAGTGATCCAGGCTAGGGATGCTAGGCGTGTTGTGCGTCGTGCATTTGCCCGAGTGAGGACCTTGCTTTGCCGCGGTGCAGCCCCGTGATGTGTTACTGATAGCTCAGTCCCCTAGGTTCAGATGACATTAGTGTGTCGATTTTGCGGGATAGTTGACTTGTGCAGTGGTATCCTTTCTGACCAGTGGATGAGTAGACTGACCTACAGATATGTAGATGTGACTTCGGGTAGTATGTACGGATGTAGCCCTACTTTTGTGTAGCCTGACTATTCGGATGATGTACTTGTATTTGTTCCACTTTTGCAAGACTTTGACATCGGAACTATGTATTTGGCTCTAACATCCAAACTTTGTGATAACCCTTGTACCGTACTTATTTAGTTTCAGTTTCCTTAATATTGCCTCAACTGCTTCCGATGCCATGCTCTACCATTTTGATATACAACTGTGATTATACAATTGCTACAAGCCACAAATACAACCATGCTGTTTCAAATTTACGATATGCGATTTCAAATTGTTCTCTACAATTTTCAAAAATGTTCCTACAGTTTTTTTTAAAGTAAATTTTTTTCAAAAAAAAAAGAAAAATATTTTTGAGGTTTCGAAATTTTGAAAACTCTTGAAAATGTTTTCGCATCCCAAAGGGATTTTTCCCAAAAATGTTTGACATTTTATCTCCAACATCGGATTATTAAAACTTTTGCAACTTCCACCCTTATGAGGAGGAACGATACGCTCCTGACCCGTGCAAACGCTGTCAGGTAATTGGGAAACCCTAACCCATTTCTTGTTTTATTATCAGAATCATGCCACCCAGAAGAATGAACACTCGAGCTCACCCGATCAGTTCTGAGGGCCAGGGTAGCCACCATGGAACCGGAGGCCACCAGAACCATGAAGGGGAGAATGTCAACCTGAGTGAGAGTGAGGGCAACGATCATAACTTGTTTGATGACTCTGAGTATGAAGAAGAAGAAGCTGGTGATGACACCCGAGAGGTAGAACATCCTAGGGGAGGCCCTATGGAACAGTTCATGGAACTACTTATGCAGAACTTGGACCGTCCCCCAGTTTAGCAACCACCCCAAAATGCTAATGCAAATGCTTTCCGGAACTTCAAATCCCTGAAACCCACAGAATTTAAAGGAACTGCTGATCCGGTCGAGGCAAGGGCTTGGCTGAAGGAAATGGAAAAATCTTTCGAGATACTACGTGTCGCTGAAGAGCAGAAGACTGTTTTCGCCACTTACCTTCTGAAGGGTGAGGCGAACTATTGTGGGAAGCTAAGAAGAATTTGGAAGGAAGAGGTGTGGTGACCTGGGAGAGGTTTAGCGAGCTGTTCTTGGAGAAGTACTTTCCTAGGTTCATGGAGACACAAATGGAGCTGAAGTTATTGGAACTGAAGCAAGGTAACATGACGGTGGCCGAGTATGACGCCAAATTTACTAGGCTGTCGAGGTTTGTGCCGGAATATATGAACTCTGAGGCAAAGAGGGCCCGAAGATTTCAATTAGGGCTAAAGCAATGGATTCAGAATCGTGTGGCGGTTCTTGAGCTGACAGACTATGCCACCCTGGTACAGAAAGCATCAATTATTGAGGTTGGGAGTGAACAGATGCAGAAAGAGAGGGAAGGAAAGAAGAGGAAGTTTGATAGTCGAAAGGGAAAATCTGCGGGAGGGAGCTTTCCGAGCAAATTTAAGCGAGGAACGATGTCCCAACCCAGCGGAAACTTTGGAACCAAGAGAGCTGAAAGTTGGAGTGTGGGCCAGAGCGGTCGACCATAGGGATCGTCTTACTCTACCCCATCCCGAGCCCAACCCCCAGAATGTAATAAATGTGGAAGGAAACATGCGGGCGTGTGTAACCTGCAAGATGTGAAGTGCTTCAAGTGTGGGCTGACAGGACATTATGCTAACGCATGTCGAGGAACTAGTAACAACACCAGTGCCGGAGGTAATTGCTTCAAGTGTGGGAAACCAGGGCACCGAATGAGGGAATGTATGTCCTCTGGGCCTGCTGCATCAAGAGTGAGTGGAACTGCTTCTAACAAGGCCCCTACTGCAAGAACTTTTAACATGACGGTGCAGGATGCCGTGAGGAACACGGTTGTGATTGCTGGTACTCTACTACTCAACTCAGTTAAGGCAAATGTTTTATTTGATTCGGGAGCTACCAAGTCTTTCATATCTCTAGGTTTTGTATGTCAGTTGGGCCTTAAGACTGAACCATTGAAAGACAGATTGCAAATAGAGATAGCTAATCAAGAAATTATTCCCGTTAGCCAAGTATGTCCAGGTTGTGACCTAGAAATAGAAGGGCGACACTTTTGGGTAGACTTAATACCTTTTAAACTAGGAGAGTTTGACGTAATAGTAGGTATGGATTGGTTAACAACCCACGGAGCCCAGATTGATTGTGTCAAGAAGAAAGTAAGTTTGAGACTGCCAGGGGACGAGGAAGTAGTGTTTAGTGGGAAATGGCAAAACCAAAAGTTCCTGACTATGATTCAAGCTAAGAAGCTGTTACGTAAAGGATGCGAAGCCTATTTAGCCTTTGTGAAGGATACCAAGAAAGAGGCACCAAACCTACAGGAAATCCCTGTAGTTAATGAGTTCGCGGACGTATTTCCGGATGATCTTCCAGGACTACCACCTGATAGAGACATCGAGTTCGCTATAGACTTAGTTCCGGGTACGGTCCCTATTTCGAAAGCCCCATATCGGCTAGCCCCAGTGGAGATGAAAGAGCTAGCCACTCAGTTACAAGAGTTGTTGGATAAAGGGATGATAAGACCTAGTGTGTCACCGTGGGGAGCCCCGGTGTTATTCGTGAAAAAGAAGGATGGTAGTATGAGATTATGTATAGATTACAGGGAGTTGAACAAAGTGACTATAAAGAATAAATATCCCCTGCCCAGGATAGATGACCTGTTTGATCAATTAAAGGATGCAGTTTATTTTTCAAAAATTGATTTGAGGACCGGGTATCACCAGTTAAAGATTAAGCCAGAAGATATGCCAAAGACGGCCTTTCGCACCCGGTACGGACACTATGAGTTCCTAGTAATGTCATTTGGGTTAACGAATGCCCTTACAGCTTTCATGGATTTAATGAATCGAGTCTTCAAGAAGTACTTGGACAAGTGTGTTATAGTCTTCATCGATGACATCTTGATTTATTCCAAGACGAAGGAGGAACATGCAGAGCACTTGAGGATTGTATTGGGAGCATTGAGTGAAGAAAAGTTGTACGCTAAGTTCTCGAAGTGCGAATTTTGGTTGAAGGAAGTTCAGTTTTTAGGGCATGTGATTAGCGAACAAGGCATTCTAGTGGACCCAGCCAAAATAGAGGCTGTGTCAAATTGGGAGAGACCAACCACTCCAACAGAGGTGAGAAGTTTTATAGGGTTGGCTGGCTACTATAGGAGATTTTTCCAAGACTTTGCAAAGATAGCATCCCCTTTGACCCGACTAACTCGCAAGACCGAAAAGTTTGTGTGGACTGAAAAATGCGAAGAGAGCTTCCAAGTGTTAAAGAAGAGGTTGGTGACAGCACCAGTACTAGCCCTACCTGATGATAAGGGAGATTTTGTGATTTATAGCGACGCATCCCATAAAGGTTTAGGGTGTGTGCTTATGCAGCACGGTAAAGTGATCGCGTATGCATCCAGACAACTTAAGGAGTACGAGATGAGATACCCCACCCATGATTTGGAATTAGCAGCGATAGTTTTTGCTTTGAAGATTTGAAGACATTATCTTTACGGAGAAAAGTGTGAAATCTACACGGATCACAAGAGCTTAAAGTACATATTCACTCAGAAAGAGTTAAACATGAGGCAGAGGAGATGGTTAGAGCTAATCAAGGATTATGATTGTGAGATTCATTATCACCCAGGGAAAGCAAACGTAGTGGCCGATGCACTTAGCCAAAAGGAGAAGCTTAAGATGATAACGTCAGTGGACGAATTGATCAAGGACCTCGAGAAATTGGAGATTGAGGTGAGGTTACCAGGAATTGGACAAGAGAGTCTAACGGAAATAAAAGTCCAACCACCGCTATTGTAAAAGATTAAGTTATGCCAGGAAAAGAAGATAGAAGAAGAAAAGAGTTCGATGGAGAAAATTTTGACTGGCGAGGAAATTAAGTGTGAGAAGGACGGGAATGGAATTATGAGGTACGCATCTAGGATATGGATCCCGAATGTTCTGGAATTAAAAGACGAGATTTTGCAAAAGGCTCATAGTTCGAGGTACTCAATTCACCCTGGAGGCACTAAGATGTATAGAGATCTGAGAGAATACTATTGGTGGCCGAATATGAGAAGGACGTGGCAGAGTGGGTAAGTAAATGCTTGACATGTCAAAGAGTAAAGGCCGAACACCAGAGGCCCAGTGGATTGTTGCAACCCTTAGAGATACCCGAGTGGAAGTGGGAACAAATTGCGATGGACTTTGTGGTCGGATTACCAAGGACCAAGACTAATCATGATGCCATTTGGGTAATTATCGATAGGTTGACCAAGTCAGCACATTTTCTTCCAATCAATGAGAGATACACTGTCGACAAGCTGGCAGATATTTACTTAAAGGAGATCGTGGTAAGGCATGGGGTTCCTGTGAGCATTGTATCAGATAGAGACCCAAGATTCAACTCCAGGTTCTGGAGAAGTTTTCAGGATTGTGTGGGGACCAAGTTAAACATGAGTACTGCATACCATCCCCAAACAGACGGACAGAGTGAGAGAACCATCCAGACCATCGAGGACATGTTGAGGGTATGTGCCATTGATTTTAAGGGAAGTTGGGATGACCACTTGCCGTTGATCGAATTTTCCTACAACAACAGTTACCATGCGAGTATAGGCATGCCCCCATATGAAGCTTTATACAGACGAAGATGTCGATCCCCCTTGTGTTGGGAAGAGGTTGGAGAGCGGAAGATTTTAGGGCCTGAACTGGTCCAACAGACAAGAGAAACTATCGAACTCATAAGAGGACGGCTGGTAGCAGCCCAGGACAGACAGAAGAAGTATGCGGACCAGACCCGCAAGGACAAAGAATATGAGGTAGGAGAGTTTGTGATGATGAAGGTATCACCGTGGAAGGGATTGATGAGATTTGGTAAGAAGGGGAAACTAAGCCCAAGGTTTATTGGACCTTTTGAAATCTTGAGACGAGTTGGAAAGTTGACCTATGAATTGGCTTTACCCCCGAGCTTGCAGCAAGTACATAATGTGTTCCATGTGTCCATGCTACGACCCTACCATACCGACATTCGACATGTGATAGAACATGATCAGGTGGATCTGCAACCAGACTTAATATATGTGGAGCAACCCGTAGAAATCATGGATAGAAAAGAACAGGTGCTGAGAAACAAGGTTGTCAAATTAGTGAGAGTTTTGTGGAGGAATCAGAATGTCGAAGAATCAACATGGGAACTAGAGAGCGCGATGCGTAAAAAGCACCCCCAACTGTTTTCAACCTGATTCCGGGACGGAATCCTTTTAAGGAGGGGAGGCTGTAAGAACCCTAATTTTTGGTAATACTTCCTTTTATTTAATATCTTGTGACATTGTCAATATGGAACCTTTCTAGTCATCCCTGTTGATTAATAGAATTGATTGTCTGAAAAACTGTGTTGTTGCATTCATTATGTAAGATAAAAAGGAAGATTGTGAAGGCAGGAGTCTTATTGTTAGTAAGATTTATAAAACTTGGGATTTGAGAATGGTTAGAGTATTAAAAGATTTATTAAGAATTATGACGAGGAATTATGGACATTCGAGGAATTTACACAATTAAGTACTTAAGGAATTATAGGGGAAATCTCTACGCGACAAAATATTATTACGAGAGATTAATCAAGATACGATACGAATTAAAGATTAAATGACAAGCATTGGTGGAAGAATAATGATACAAGGAGTAGTATTGCATGCAAGTCCCAGTGCATTGTCCAAGGAGACAAGAAAGCATGGTGTAGCTAGTCTATAACATAGGTTGGCAACATGTGATGAGGTGCATATACATATCCTTACATACCACAATAATACAACATAACCAACCAACACCAAAAGCAAAAAGAAAAACTCTTCCCCCCCCTTGTTCATAGCTCTCGGCCAAAGCTAGAAGGAGGAAGAAAAGATTTTCTTTCTCCCACTTTCCATCACTCTTAATTCAAGATATAATTACTAGGCCCTCTACAACATCTAAGCAAGGTATGTTAGTAGTTTCAAGCCATTTCATCCATCCAAATTCAAGTTATAAATTGTTAAAGATTTGGTGAATAGTAACCATGGTTGGTTTTTCTTTTAGATCTTGGATTGTAAGGGTTGTAGGAGACCATTCAAGGTGTTATTTAGTTTTTTAAAGCTTATCCAAGGCTCCTAGGTGCTCAAGAAGGTATAAAAATCACAAACCCTTTTGGTTATGTAGTGTTTATAATGTTTGATAGTAGATCCATGTATATATGAGTTAATCTTGGTTGTATAAGTAATGGATGACATGGATCTTGAGTTTTGATGTTGTGATTGTGAATTTTATGATTATGGATAGTATATATATCTCCATGAGTGTTATAAACCATGAACTAAGTGAATTAAGTGTTGGTTGTGTTGTGGAATTGTGAAAATTGGTTGATCTAAGTAGTACATGCTTGCTAAGTTTTTCCAGGAACATTGACCTGTCTTGTAACACGGTTTTGAACCCCCAAATGTTGTCCCCTGATGTCCTACCATATATTGTTGGAAAGATAATTGAATGTAGTTTCTGGAAATGTAAGGTTCATGGCTAGGTGATATATAGATTTTAAGTTATGGCCGGAGAAGTGAATTGTGTTTCTGGATTCCGGACTGCACTAAGTGACCCCCTTGTGAACCTTGTTTAAACCCCTAAAAATATAAGTGGGATCATGGAAAATTTTGAGAAGTTAGGGAATGCAGTGGTGAAGACCACCCAAAAAGAATTGGATAAAAATATGAATTTTTGAATTTTATAAAAATGCTAGAGTAAATTTAGCGCAAGGGAAAAATTCGTTAGTGGAGCATAATTCTAGGGGTAATGGTTATGAGCGTAATCGAGTGACGACATGAACCTATAGTGGGGCTAGAGTGTCATAAGACGAAGTCATTAAGTTAATTTCGTACCCCCCTAAAACCCCGTAATTAAAGAGATATTGTTAAGGTACTAACGAGCGGTTATTGCTTATGTATAGATCGTTCGACTCCGCACGCTCGACCACCCCAACCAAACCAAGGCAAGTTTACTTTTCAAAACTTATACATGTACAAGGACTTTCACTGTTGTGTTTGTAGTTTCCAACCATATCAAATGCTATGTTTATCAAAGTATTGATGCAATTGAGATTGTATAAGTACATATATGCTTGTACCCCTTGAACTTAGATTGAAATGTTTTCTTCGGACAACGACTCTAGCAATAGAGGTCGTAGCGGTCCGTATATACTATTGACCGGGGAGCGGTATATTATTATATCGTAACTAGTTTGCGAAAACCCGAAGGGTCATTCGGGGAGTATCGTATACTCAAGTAATTATTGTTATATCTTCGTAAGTACTCGAAACCCTATCTTGGATTAAAAGTTTATTTTATCGAATAATTATTTTATTAATTTATTAATATTAAATTTAAAATATTATTTATTAATTATTGTTCCTTATTTTAAAGACAAAGTTAATCCAAGATACCTTTAATACTTTCAAACTCGAACTCTTTCGAACTCAAAACATTTTCGAAAACCCCCGGTCAGGTTCTGCTTCTTGTATGATTTCAAGAATCATCGGTCGACTGATGTCGGACCTCAATTACTCTATTTTCAATCAAAATCAAGTTTTCAAAAGAAAAAGAAAAAGGGACTCTGGCAGGTGTGGGAACCGTTGACGAACGATTCCTGGGATGTGTAAGCGGCCGTGAGCCAGGCGGTCCATCAATTATTATTCTGGCCCAGGTGTTGCCGAAGGATGATTACGGATGTAGTTTTCATTGAGGGTGATTACGGATGTAGTTTTCACCCGGGGATAGTTATGGATGTAGTTTTTATCCTTCTACCGGTAGAGAAAACCCACGGATTATTGGACTTGGATATGGCGACTGATCATCGTCAATCCTTGTCAGGTTTTGTGTTTTCTTTAAGTCCCATTCCTCCATTTTGGAAAAATGCTTTGACACTGCTTCTTAGGCTTTTGTCCCAAGTTGCTGATAGTGTTCTATTTTGATGAGAAAGATGTTGACTCAATGCAGTATCTAGAACTGCAAGTTTATTTTGAAAACAAGGGCACATATTGTTGCACCTTCGAAATTTATCAACAATGACAAGTGATTTTATATCTGATTGATACAAACAAGTTTAATAACTGCTAATCATATGAAATGCTATATTGCTTACCTTATACGTATATTTCTTGCTGAGCTATAGTTGCTCACTCTTGCTTGTTTTCAAATTTTACAAACACAACAGCTAAGCGAAATGGCAAGACCCAGACAGACTGCTCGAAAGCAGGTGACTAGACCCGAGCCACCAGTTGAGATTCCACCGGTAGGCCCCATTAGCCGGATTGGTTGGCAGCTTTTGTTAGTTCGTTTTATTTATCAGTATGACCTGTGCAAGGTAGGGTATCGTAACAAACTTACAAGCCGCCAACTTCGCTTCATATCGAAGTGTTGCTGGTAGCATAAATACTATATAATTCGGTCTGTAATAACTCTGATAATTTTATTTCTGCTAAATCAATGTTGTGACGTTTCTGAGGCTCTAACCTGTGTGTGTGTGTGTGTTTGCGGTGTGAGTTTATTGTGGGGTCGATGGCTGTGTTATATATATTATGTGCAAGAACAGGTATGTTACTAATGGAAAATGGACCGTGAGCGCCTAGATCTCCGACCCCGGATCTGGGGGCGTCACAATCGTCACTGTCACTCTATGAGTGTATTGATGAGATACAAACAGAGTTTTATCAGCATAAATGTGCACATTAGCTCTAGTATCAATCAACCATTCATGAGACAAATAAGTGGATAGGATAACGGCTTACAGGTAACATACCCGTCATTGGTTACAAAAGCAAATGCTTCACCAATAACCATGTTAGCCATATGCCCATCAATGGTTCCAGCTCCAAGCATAGTGTTTGCTTGAGCAACCACATCAGCTTTCTTCGCTTTCTTTACAGGACAGTCCTTGCTCCAATGATCAACCTGTCCACAAGACCAACATGGTTTGTTTGCCTTTGGTTTCTTAGCCTTGTTCTTGTCTTTATTAGACTTAGTGTTTTCCTTCTTAGTAAATTCTTTTCTTTTCTTACCAACAGTCATTACATTCACCTTCGAACTACTATCATGTTCAGTAGGCATTACATGTCCCTGTTTGGACTTATGTTGCTCCTGCACTGAGATGTCCAACATCAGATTAGTCCACGTGATCTCTCCTTTATGTCTCTTCAGGGAGAGAGCAAACTCTTCCCAAGACTTTAGGAGCTTTTCAATCACTACCATAACCTGAAACTTCTCAAGAAGGACCATACCGGACTCCTTCAAAGCATGCACCAACATCTCAAACTCGTGCACCTGCTTAGTCATGGATTTAGTATCCACTAGTTTAAAATCAAGGAACCGAGCCACAGAATACTTTTCCAACCCTTGCAAGTCAGTATTATGTGTCTGGTCCAGCTTCTCCCATAAGAGCTTAGCTGTGTAGGAATCCGATGAATAAACATCAAACAGAGTGTTCGCTAAAGCTGCCAGAATTGCAGCCCTAGCCACCCCATCCTTTTCCTCCCACATAGCATAAGCCTTAACAGTTTTAGCCTTTTCCTTAACCACAACTGGTTTCTCATACTGCACCGCCGGCCATAGACCCTTTACCGTAAGCCACAGTTTCATCTTTTTCTGCCAACGAGAAAAACCAACACCCCCACCGAATTTTTCGGGCATACCCGACAAATCGATGGGTTGTGGGAAATGGTACGTGGTCCAATCAATGGTGGGTACAATAACACCAGACACAGAGCCAGTCTCAACAATAGGAGTTTCAGTTTCGTTAACCATCTTGTTAATTAAAAAATATAACAAATAATCTCTTAAAGATTTTTGGATATATTTAACTAAACAACGTAACAATGGGACAGTTATATTATAAATTAACAAGAACATGCAATTAACCAAATAATAAAACAAACACGATGGCAAAATAAAATATATAATAAAATACTGTAAAACAAAAGAAAGGAGAAAATACTTAGCTCTAACAGAAGCTTTAAAACCCTGACAGAACAGAACAGCTAAGTCGCCAAGGCTTAGAGAAGTCTTGATTGTTCTTGAAGAGATTATTGCCCCACTTACGCTATGATGGGTTGCAGCAACATCGCTTCCAGGATAAAACAACTCAAATAAATCCGGTCACAAACACGGCAGAGATCAATAGCGACTAGCACCTTAGTTCGCCCAAAAAACCTATGCAACTTATAAATGACTGCAAGGTAGGCACTTGAGATTACTTATGTCTAAAACTCAAGCATAAGCCTTCTGTATATAAGCATTTCAAGTTTCTTAGTTAAATATCTTTTCAATGTGGGATTTAAGAAAAAAACCCATTTCAAACTAGCAACTTTGCTAATATATAATTATGGATTCCACTAAGAAAATGTCTTAGATCCAAACATGAAAGTTGAAGTCCTCATCTCAAGGAACAACCTCCATAAGTTAGTTTCCGGAAATTACATCAAGAGCACATCTAAAAAATACCTCAAACTTTCCATTTTCTAACAGCCTCGTCTGTCCCCAGTTTTGTAGGTAGAAGTTGTGGTGCGCTCATCCGTGTAGCCACGATTCCAATACCTATCCACAAAGGGTTCACCACACACAATCTTGTTCTTTGTAGTAAAACGCTCATAGCTCCCACTCTGTTTGTCCTCGTTCTTTAGTCGGTAAGTCTGTTGATGAACGCTTAACCAATTTCTACTGCTTGTTGCCTTGGCCCTGAGTGGGTGCTATTGTAGTCACCAAGAGCATAAGAATCATTATCTGAATATTCTCCACTTTTGGCCTCGGACTCTCCAGAGTCGTCATAAGATTCATCATCTGAATATTCTTGACTACTGTTGGACTTCGAGTAGTTGGTACCACAATCATCATAAGATTCATCATCTGAATATTCTAGACTGTTGTTAGACTTTGAGTAAGTGGTACCATCGTCACCATAAGATTCATCATCTGAACATTCTCGACTGTTATTAGACTCGGAGTAAGTGGCACCATAGGAATCATCGTCCGAATACTCCCCTGACGACATTTGAACAAATTCTGTATATATCCACCAATTCATAAATATCAGACCTTTCACATGGATACCGCAAACAGAATATGTTAATGCCTAATGCAGTAACTAAGAAACAATCTAACATTCAAAATTAATTCATCTTTAGAACAATAATTATTTTTGAACAAAATACCTATTAGCAATATTTATAAGGCACATAAAGAATAACTACATATCTGTATAAAATCATATTTCAGCATACATGCGTAAACAATTAAGCTTTGATCATGTACATATATAAGTGCTCTTGAGTCTTGAACAGTCAAATAAACCTATTTACGTACTCTCCCTCAGTGGTTAATAAACAACACATTAGACCTGTAAAAATTTGAATCAGACACTAATTAAAAGAACTCACATCTCAAGACCATTTAAAACTACAATACACTGCAAGCGATTCATTTAAGCATCTCTATTACATTTTGTATTAAAATCTCATTCACATTCCGGGTTAAGATACCATCATCCAAGCGGTCCGTTAATTCTACCAGATTTGATGTTAAATTGGTAAAGAAAGTATGACCAACACATATACACAATTAAACGAAACTAATCCCCTCAAATCTATATAAAATCCCCCCTCAAATCGAATCTATATAAAATCACCATTTTGTATTACTATACAGCAGATCATGATGGTCATATTGCATGCTAATAAACACAACAGGGTGCGTATAACCATTTTGTACACTATCACAATGGTAAAAACAAAGTATTATCACAGTACGGTAAAATGCAAGAACAAAACAGATAGATCATAGTGACACTGAAAGAACGGAAAATGTATAAACAAAAATATAACCACAAAATAAAACTCACCTTTGGTAAAGGCGGAGTTAGGGCTTTTCTCATATTTTTTACTTATTCATGGTACATTTAAACTTTCGACTTTTTAGTCCTATATTATTACTAGCTTAAAACCTTTGCGATATACGGATTTTTTTTAATATTCTATGTTTTTTTCAATAATTTGAAGGAAATTTTTATGAAATGAATTTTATAAGTTTAATTTATAAATGATATTATTTGTTAATAATTATATATATTTATATATGTATATATATATATATATATATATATATATAATATGATACGTTTTAGCTGAAAAAGATGATCGGTCAATTATTAATTATAATGATATTATTTTATTGAATACAATTATTGTTGATGTAATATTTGTGAAAGTTCGTTCGCAGGGAAGGACTAATAATTAATTTAAGTTCAAGTTGATACTTCTTAAAATATAGAAGTGAGAAGAATAATATATCTATCTATATATATATATATATATATAAGATGATACGTTTTAGCTGAAAAAGGTGATCGGTCAATTATTAATTATTATGATATTATTTTATTGAATACAATTATTGTTGATGTAATATTTGTGAAAGTTCGTTCGCAAGGAAGGACTAATAATTAATTTAAGTTCAAGTTGATACTTCTTAAAATATAGAAGTGAGAAGAATAATGGGTGTTTGTTTACTAACTAACTTAAACTAAAAAGCAAATAAAGATTACGATTTAACGATGATAAAAAGCAATCCAAAAATTAGGGTTCTTCATTGGTGTTAATTATTGTGCGTATCAATTTGTGATATTCAAGTCTCGTGCTCTTGCTAAAAATGTTCCTCTAATATTTATATTGTTCTCTCCCAAGATACAATATACTGTCCACAACTACACATTGATGTCACTCCCATGATCAAACAACACATAGTTACAAACTATTTTAACCCAAGGACTTTCTGTTTCGTAACTCACATATTAATCTCCCAATTAAATACTTGAATTACATCTGTTGTATCATAAACTAGAACTATAAATCCTCTCCAAATTCATTACAATTCCTAAAAATACAATCAAAGGTTCGCGACTCCCTCAATTGTGTTAAGTGCTCAACAACAAATTAACAAGGCAGAGAAATCACAATATAATTACACAAGCATATAACCAATGAATACTACCTAGTTCCCGGATTAGGGAATTAGTTACTCATAATGGATGAAGAAGACAAACATATATTAATAACCAAAACCATCATTACAAGAGTATAGAATTAAGAAAGATACAACTTGATGAATCTCTTAAACTTGGAGTGAATCCCTTCAATCTTCGCTCAAGTTCTCTCTTCGCTATTCTCTCTCTTCTCTTCTCTCAATAACACACGTCAAAACTGGCCTCCCTCTATTAATACAAAACCTAATAAATAAGTGTTTTTAATGGTTTTCTTGGAAAATAGAAGTGCTTTCCTAAAACAAATCGGATTCTACAACAAAAATCGTATTCTGCTGTCCAGACCTGTTTTCGGGCTGCTCCAGTTGGAATATAAGTTTTGGACCACCTCTAACTTGTATAAAATTCTGTTATCTTCGCGTGGGCTGTAAGATCACTCAATTCTGATATTCAGAACTCAAGTTATGGCCCAAACAAGATTTGGTGCGCAAGCTGTCAATAAAATCCGAATTTCCTTCTGAATAATCCCAAATTAAGCTAAATTCCTTCCAACTTTAGGAATATTTATTTCCTGCGATTAAACACTAAAATATAATTAGTAAATACCTAATTATTTACAAAATCCTATAAAAGTATATATAAATATATTCTCTATCAATTATCCGCGATACTATTGGATAAAAAGAGGTATTAGTAAGAGAAAATATAAAATATACTGAAAATGTAATTTGTTAGTTATTAGTAATCATAATAATATTATTTTATTTTATTAAATACACTATAATTGCCCATAGTATTTTTAGAGTATAAAAGATAACGTGTTTTACCTAAAAATTAAAATTAATTAGTAATAAAAGAAATAGAAAAGGTAACATGTTTTTACCAATTATAAATATTTTAATTAATGATAATTAAGTAAGAAAAAAAGAAATTTTGAAAATGAGATATTTTAGTTAGATATTATAGAAAAGATATTACTTTTTAGCTGGAAAAGTAATCAATTAGTTTTTAGTAATTATAACTTTTTCTGTTTATTTCATTAAATCAATTAGTTATTATTAATTAATTTTTTATTTTATTTTATTTCATTAAATAGAATGGCCCGTGATATTTTTGAAAAGGAGAGGTTCTAGTCATAAAAGTTAGAAAAGATAATGAGTTTTAGCTAAAAAAGGTAATTGGTTAGTCATTACGAACTATAATATAGTTATTTTATTTTATAAAATAGAACTACATGTTCTTACCAATAACAAATATTTAAGTGAGGATAATTAAGTGAAAAAATCAAAATGAGATATTTTAGTTAGAAAATATAAAAAAGATATTATCTTTTTGCTGAAAAAGTTAATTAGTTAGTTGTTAGTAATTATAATATTACTAGTTTATTTCATTAATTAGAACGACCATATTTTTGGAAAGAAGAGAGTTTAGTTATGAAATTTAAAAAGTGTAATAGCTGAAAAATGTAATTGGTTAGTTATTATTTAGGAGAAATTGAGATTTTTTAGTTAGAAAATATAAAAAAGATATTATATTTAATCAGTTTGTTATTGGTAATTACAATATTATTAGTTTATTTCATTAATTAAATATTTTTGGAAAGAAGAGATTTTAGTTAGAAAAGTTAGTAAAGGTAATAACTGAAAAAGATAATTGAGTAGTTCTTAGGAGAAGTGGTGGGAAGAACAGCGTGTATTGTTTTGAGAAAAAATTGTATTTTGTTTTTCTATAATTGAGTAAAATAATTAAGGATAATAAAGTAAAACAATTAAATAAGGTAAGTGTTATACGTTATTTAGAGTAAATTGTGTTTTGTTTTTTTATTATTGTGTTTGTGTTTTGTTTGATATAGAATTACTAATTTAGACGCACTTGCTAATATTTCTCTAATATGAGATTCAAGCCTATGTGTACAATTCAGAAAAAAAATGTTGTTTTGACTTTAAAATATTATTACTTTTTCTCCATTCAAATTGATTTTCTTAAGTCTGTAGCAAGAGAACATTGAACATTATAAACATATGTTATTTAATTCATAAATCTGAAATAAGTAACTATAATATCGTTATTTTATTTTATAAAATAGAATTACATATTTTTACTAATAATAAATATTTATATAATGATAATTAAGTAAAAGAATAATTTTGAAATTGAGATATTTTAGTTAGAAGAATAGAAAAGATATTATCGTTTAGCTGGAAAAGGTAATCATTTAGTTATTATTAATTATAATATTATTAGTTTATTTCGTTAATTAGAACGATCATATTTTGGGAAAAAAGATATTTTAGTTAGAAAATTTAGAAAAGTTGAATAACTGAAAAAAGTAATTGGTTAGTTATTATTGAGAAGAAAATGAGATATTTTAGCTAGAAAATATAGAAAAGATATTATCTTTTAGCTGGAATTACAATATCATTATTTTATTTCATTATTAAGAACGTGCATATTTTTGAAAAGAAGAGATTTTAGTTAGAACTGAAAAATGTAACTGGTTAGTTCTTAGGAGAAGTGTTGGGAATATTTTGAGAAAAGATTGTGTTTTATTTTTCTATAATTGAATAAAATAATTAAGGATAATAAAGTAAAACAATTAAATAAGTTAATTACAGTACTACCAAAAAACAGGTATCAAACCTTTTAATGTTTTATCTTTTATAATATAATATAGATTGTTTGTCAAAGTATGGAACTCTTTAACGGTCATTAATTATTTTAAGATGAAGATCAAAACAAATTCAATTCGATATCTTTCTTCTACCTCAAGTGTGAGAAAATGCCCAAAATGCCTAGATTTGGAGCCCCATGGCCCAAAATGCTGAAAGGCGAAAAACAGTGGTCCAAAATACCGACAGGTCACGCATCTCACAGATGCGTGTTCTGGGATGCGCATTTCTCAAATGCGTATCACAGGTCACGCATCTGTGAGATGCGTGATGACGTCATTCTCACATATGCAGATCGACGTTGCTTTGAAGGCGAAAATCGCCTGAAAATCGCCGTTCTTCGTTCATGCTATTCTGGATACCTTCAATACATCCAAGGACAAGAAAATTAAGCCCATAAGAAGCACATCACATTCCCCCATCAATTTGTTGATTTGTGGCCCCGTAGGGGCGTACACGAGGAAGTCGAAAAACGAAATCGGAAAATGGAGCTTGAATTGGGCCTTTTCAATCAAGCGAAACAAACAAAAATCGAATTGTAAGAACCCAGATTTTGGATAGAATTAAAACTTTTTATTATATAATGATGTAAGAATGAATAGTGGTTACGGCTACGATGTAATAGTTGATCTTCTGAATAAATGAATGGAATTCGATTTAAATATTTATATGTCTTGAAGAATGCTAATGGTTGACCACTTAGATAAGAATAATCTATCTCCTAGGGGAATAAAATATGGCCATTCCAAGCAGGAGAATATTCTCATGTCATCCAGATCGATAACGATTAGTCCAGTGGTTCCGTGAAAGGGTTAAGGAACGCCCGAGAGAGAACAAGGACATTGTCATAAATATAGGGAATAAAGGAAGAATAAAGAGTGAATAGTGTTTTTGGTGGAAATGAGAATATTATGAGACGACACTATATAGAAGTATTCGGAATGGATTTCCGAGTTCGTATTAGTGATCCAGGGGGAAAATAAGTGTATGTAAAAGCTGTCGGATTCTGAAAAACCGCACTTTATTTTCTCCGAGAATTCCCTGGACACTGATAGACTTAATGATTTAACGAAGGGATTTAAGGAATTTAAATTCGAAAGTTAGTAAGAAGGATGGAGAATGATAGTATTAATATTTAGAAAGTTTCCGGTAAAACCCTAACTAGAAATCGTCGAGATTTTTGTACGAACGATCAATCAAATTGAGCAATAACCGGACAAAAGAACAAGCAGAGGAAGCAAGGTGCATGCATGTGCAAGGGAAAATATCTAGTAACCAACACACTTAGGAATGGAACTAGTGCTTAGCCAATCTAACTACTAGTTAGCAAGATTGAATCCAAGTGCAACATATGTCTTCCAATCTCACCATCCATTTCATTTTCACTTTAATAAATCAAGACAAGATGAGATATGATTCCATCTCATCTCACTTTATGCATTATTGGCAAAAGAAAGCAAAGAAACACCAAGCTCTCTCCCAAGCAAAACCATTCGGCCTTCTTGAATTTCAAGAATCAAAAACCTACTTCCCACCATTTGTTGACCTTGAAACTTTTAAGGTAAGTTCTATAATTCAAGAAACTCATCTCGTAGAAATTTCAAGTCCAAATTCCATGGTTTCCATTTTCAAAGAAATCAAGAAAGATGAGGGTGAATAGTGTTTCTATGAACTAACCTTTGATTTTCATGTTTCTTTTGATTGATCTAGCTAGCTTAAGGTCACTCAAGGATAGATCAAGGCTTAGCAAGGATACATCACTCTCTAAGGAAGGTAACAAGCTCAAAAACCCTTAGTATCATTTTGAGTTTTATGAGTTTTATAGGTAATTTAGTGTTAGTATGCTATGTTATGCTTAGATCTATGTTATTAGTTGATTATGGTTGTTGTTTGGATTATGATCCATGAGATGGTTGAGATGAGATGTTGTTAGACTAGTCATGATGTTATCATGTGTTAGAATTGATGGGGTGTAGTGCTTGATTGATTCACGGTGATGTCAAAACTTTGGATGTTGTTAAGTCCCTTAGGGAATTCGTTGAATACCGACCGGGAGTCAGTACTTCTTGATATATCGTAATTACTTCAAAGGGAAATATTTAAGTAAATAATTTCCATTATTTGGTTGACGAATATTATTTTGAATATTCGTCCGAGATTATTTAATTAACGATCATTACTTCAAGCATTTATTTGAACGTTATCTCTTCAATGAATATTATTTTTCAATATTCATTCAAAGTCGACTCATTTATCGAATATTATTTTGAATATTCCTTTAAAGTTTGGATTACTAAATGAATATTATTTTGCTATTCATTTAGAATATTATTCATTAAATGAATATTACTTTGTGAATATTCATTTAAGTTCTTATTTACTTAATGAATATTATTTTAAATATTCATCTGAGGTTCTATTTATTTATCGAATATTATTTTAATATTCCTTTCAAGTCTTATTACTTAAATGAATATTATTTTGAATATTCATTTAAATATTTAATTATTCAATAAATATTTTCTCCTTATTCATTCGAGAAGTATTCTAAGAAATACTTCGATTTAAATATTCGTTCGTAGTTATAAGTCTTCTGTAACTATTTCTGATGCAATAAATATTCTCTGAATATTTATCCAATACTCTGAAATGACTTCAAATATTATCGTCGACCTTCGATTATTATAAAATTTCTTCGGAGTCGGATTATTATTAATATTATATCAAGAAAGATTCTCAAAATGTCGTTCTTCCTTCGAATCTATCTTCCAAATAATAAGGGAACCTTACTTGAGAAATGTTATTTATCTTGTTGACTTCCCGGTCATAAATCTTTCGAAAAGTATTATTTTCACTCGCAACTTGAATTGCTATCTATTGCATCTGTGTACCCTCTCATCATTCGAGGGGTAAGATTATTGGAACAAGATGGTATCCTCTAACAAGCAGCAGCGTGGGAGATATGATGTTGAATTTTCCTTTCCAACTAGATACGACTACTTTGTGGAGTCTTATCAACAAGTATTTTACTTGGGGAAAGGGGGACGAACTTTACGTTCAGAGTCATGAACTTCTTTTCGAACTTGGAGTCGTGTAAGAGGCCGAGTAGCGCCGGTCCATCCCATTGGCCCAACCGTTGGCCGGGGAGATCTAACAGTGCGGTAGACAAGTAAATTCGTCAGCTCTTCCTTCTACCGGTAGTAATTCTAAATTGAGCTGTACAATCTGCGACTGATCATCGTAAGGATTGGAACAGCGGGCGCGGTGAATACTCCAGCATTAGTTCATCATTCAGATTCATTTTTTTTCTGCAACATTATCATTGTTGGCAGTATTGGAGAAGTATTCATAATTAGAATATATATGTTTTGAGTTACCTTGTAACTTCATCATTTACCTTATACTGGTATTATCTTCGCTAATGCATGGCATATGGTTCAAAGATGTTTGAACTACTATATATATATATATATATATATATCATCACTGTTCAGTTATATTGTTGTTGGTGGGCTATTGCTCACCCTTGCTTATTTATTATGTCACAACAACAGCTAGGACAGATGGCTCGCGTCAGGCGCACTCGGCGCAAGCAGGTTACCCGACCCACAGGACTCTCCGCTGATATGCTAGCTGCCATTACTGAGGTAGCATAGATAGACAGCTTTTGCTTCCAGCTTAACTATATGTATAATTAATGTTAATCAACGGCAAAACTTTTAAACTTATGATGTTATCCTTTTTGGCTTATAATAACTTTTATTCGTAAACCCTTTATGTAAGACTTATTTCAATTTCATCTCTGGGACTATAACTGTGTGTGTGTTAGTGGATATTATTGTGGGGTCACAGCATGCTACTTATTGATTTTGGACTCAAGTCGAGTATTATGTATGAAATATGAGACCGTAAGGACCCGATCCCCGACCCCGGATCTGGGGGTGTTACAGAGATGGTATCAGAGCAAGAGTTATATATCCCAAGAGATGATGCGACGTTAGATAATAATCAATTCACTAATATAATAAGAACCCTTGCCAGGTTCACCTAAAACCCTTACGGGAACTTTTTAAGTATCATGATAGTAACATAAGTTCGTCTTGTGTAGGCGAGCGACTTGTCTACCCAGGAGGCAGCTGCGAGACAGCATGATGAGGAGGTCCATGTTGATTCTGATACTGATGTGATTAAGTCTGAAGAGGAGGAGGACCCTGAGGAGGTCCATGTTGATACCGATACTGATGTTATTGAGTCTGAGGAGGAGGTCCAGGCAAGCCAGGACGTTGAGTTAGTTTCTGAGGATGAGGATTATTGGGTTGTATCTGGGATTAGGACCATGGAGGAGGACACTGACATGACCACCGAGCAGGTCATGGCTGCTGTTGTTGGACAGGCTGTAGATGAGGATGAGCCAGTGGATGATGCTGTAGGGATTTCCGGACTACGAGTGCCACCCCTCTCTGTTGAGAGAGCCCCTACCCCACCACCACTACCTCTGAGCCCATTTTTCGATGAGTTTGAGGAGCCTACCCCAGAGCCCCAGCAGGCAGAGACTGCAGCTCCAGCTGAGCCATCCACCCCACCCCATGTCCCGATAGGGGGAGTCCCAGTATGTGTTCACAACTTGATTGTGAACGGGCTTTATAGAGAGTTTTCAGTGGCGGATGCCAGATTGGCAGAGTCTAGAAGGGAGCTAGCATCGAAGAGAGCAGCTCGGGTGAGGTTGTAGGGTCGGTGGATGATCAGTGATCGGGCTGGGTATAGGGCTGTGACCCGCATCGAGCTGAGGGCTCGGGTGAGGGTGCGACAGTTACCTACTGATGGGCATGGTATGGTATCCAAAGCAGATGCCGAGGAGATTTTCCGCATCACCATGGGGAGGGTTCGGATGATGTTTTATCGTGGTGGCTGATTTCAGTTGTAGTGATGCAGTAGTCTACTTGTCTAGTCATGTACGGACGTAGTAGTGCTGGCTTTTGTAGGGATGGTTTCATTGTACTTAGTTTTCCTTTTTGCATACTAGACAGATAGACAGCATATTTCACTTTTGACTTGTTGTCGTTGTTAGGATGGTTGTACTTTAAACTATCGTTGTAAATCAGATGTTGTACCTTTTTGGTACCTGGTATATATTTGTTTCCATTTCAGTTATTTCAATTTTATTGGGATGCAATCACGAGTTTATTATCATATGTACTGCTTTCGATTAAGTTGCCATGCGATATAGAACTGTGGGATCCTAAATCCAATCATGTAACGAATTTTGCGAGGAGAAATCCTTTAAATCAGGTAAGCGAACCTAATGTATAATTGTCCAAATTTTCAGTAAAATGCCTCCAAGACGAATGGGCACTAGGGCTAACCCCCATGAATCTACTGACCAAGAGAGTCACAACCAACATGAGGAAAACCATGAATATAATGAAGAGCAAGATCAGGACTATAATGAACAAGAAGATTCCCAGTATGGAGTAGAGGATGAACCCATGTACTCTGAAGACTTTGAGGAGGAAATAGAAGGGGGAGAAACTGAAGTGGAGCAGGAAGGGGAGAACCAGGGCGGAGACCCCATGGGTCAGTTTATGGATTTGCTTAGGCAGAATTTGAACCAATACCCCCAACCACCACCAGGAAACAACACTTCAGTGGCAAATTCCTTCAGGGCCTTTAAGTCCTTTAAGCCCCCAGAGTTCCACGGTTCGGCTGATCCCGTTGAGGCGAGGGCCTGGATCAAGGAAATGGAAAAATCTTTCGAGATTCTGAGTATCAATGAGGCCCAGAAGACTGTCTTTTCTACTTACCTACTAAAGGGAGAGGCCAATTATTGGTGGGAGGCCAAAAAGAATACGGAGACTGATGCTATCGTAACCTGGGATAGGTTTAAACAGTTATTTCTCGAGAAGTACTTCCCGAGGTTCATGAAAACTCAAATGGAACTTAAGTTTTTAGAACTGAAACAGAACAATATGTCAGTGGCTGACTATGAGGCCAAGTTTACTGAGTTATGAAGGTTTGTTCCGAGGTTCGTGGACACAGAGGAAAAGAAAGCCAACCGGTTTCAACAAGGGTTGAAACAGTGGATCCAGAATAGAGTGGCGGTTTTAGAAATTACGGATTATCCCACCTTAATGCAGAAGGCAACTATTGTGGAAGCTGGAAGTGATCAAATACAGAGAGAAAGAGAAAAAGGGGGAATACAGATAAAGTATGCCAGTATGGGCGGAGGGTCCACTGGAGGAAAACCCCCAACCATGTTTAACAGAGGAACCATTTCCCTACCTGGGAGAAGAGAAGGGTTTAAACCATCTGTGAGCGCAACAGTGAGCCAGGGCGGCCAGCAAGCAGGAGTGTCCCGTTCCCATCAGTCTAGACCCCCTTACCATTATGTACTACCTGTGGGAAGAGGCATTCCGGTGTGTGCAACCTGAAGCAGATAAACTGCTATAAGTGTGGGCGAGCTGGGAACTATGCTACCTCTTGCACCACGATCATCCCTAATAGCACCACTTGTTTCCAGTGCGAACAGCAAGGGCACATGAGGAAGGATTGCCCAAGGAACAAACCAGCGGCATCTGGGGCGAGCAAGGCTACCTCCAATAGACCCCCAACTGCCAGGACATTTAACATGTCAGTGCAAGATGCCGTGAGGGACACGGATGTGATAGCAGGTACATTTTCTCTCAATTCAGTCAGTGCAAATGTCTTATTTGATTCGGGAGCAACTAAGTCTTTTATATCTAGAGATTTTGCGCATAAATTGAAACTTAAGACCCAGCAACTAAGGGATTCCTTACAAGTAGAGATAGCTAATCAGGAAGTCGTTCCGGTTAATAAAATTCACCCCGATTGTAAATTAGAAATAGGAGGATGATCCTTCTATGTCGATTTGATTCCTTTTAAGCTAGGGGAATTTGATGCCATTTTGGGAATGGATTGGTTGTCTCACAATAATGCACAGATAGATTGTAAAGGGAAAAAGGTTAAGTTGAAAACCCCAGGGAAGAAAGAAATAGTGTTTAAGGGGATGCGATAGACCCAGAAAATTCTGACCATGGCGCAAACCAAGAGATTGCTACAAAAGGGAACGTGGCTTATTTAGCTTACGTTATAGACACCCAGAGGGAAGCGCCTAGTTTGAAGGACATTCCGGTAGTTAATGAGTTTGAGGACGTGTTCCCACAAGATCTTCCCGGACTACCACCTGATAGGGTAATTGAGTTTGCCATCGAGTTAGCCCCGGGGACGGCGCCGGTTTCGAAGGCCCCGTACCGATTAGCCCCAGTAGAAATGAAAGAGCTAGCTAAGCAGTTACAGGAATTGTTGGATAAGGGTATGATAAGGTCCAGTGTGTCGCCTTAGGGCGCATCAGTGTTGTTCGTTAAGAAAAAGGACGGGAGTATGAGGTTATGCATCGACTACAAAGAGTTGAACAAGCTAACAATAAAGAATAAGTATCCACTACCCAGGATAGATGATTTGTTTGACCAGCTAAGAGGCGCTGAATACTTCCCTAAGATTGACCTGAGAACGGGATATCACCAACTGAAGATTAAACCTGAAGATATCCCGAAGACTGCATTCCGTACCAGAAATTGACATTATGAGTTGTTAGCACAAAATCACGCAAGCGCACGTGGTCACAAGTAATACAGATATAAGTTGAGTTCGTTCCTACAGGGATCTGAGTTGGTTTTAATTCAGTCTATTTCCTATGCACCAATGTTTAGTTATTACTCACTGCTAAGACAAATATTAATATGGATTTTTTTATTATCTAAGTTAACTAATTATACCAATTATCAAACTACAAATTAATTAACTAATCGAATTACTTATGCGAGAGAACACATGGGATCCTAACTTCATTAAGTAATTCCTTTAGAGATCATGCCCTTGATCAACATGTATGATGGTTACGATAACTAATCAGATAACACGAAACAAGTGTACGCTACCTTTCAGTAAACGCGCACCAATCTACTCGAAATCCACAAAAGAGATAGACATCAAGTAGGCACCAATTATGCTTAGACCCTATATGTCTATAGAATTTGAAAACATAACGGTTGAAGAACAAGTTATCCACAAAGATTACACAAGGTAGTTTGAGATTGTTCAAATCATACCACTGTTTATGAAAACAATTCACAAACTTATGCTAGCATGGCAAGTTCTAAATCTAGAGATCCACTGTCGCTTCACAAAAGATTAACAATTCAATTTAAATGTTAGCTACGCATCTAAAAGCATTAAGAACGACCATACAAGGTTATAGAAAATTCACCACACATATTTCAGTTAGACAATCAACAACTAAATTCTATAAGTAAATCAGTTAGGACCCCATGATGGCGATTAGCTCATAATCGAACCGTTCGTCATCATGGGGTTTGATGAAAACATGATAAAGAATAAGATAATAATGATGAATAAATCAATAGTAACAAGGTTTAGAGAACAAATCCGAATAATGAACAAGCATCCAAAAGATACGCCTAGTAAGAATACAAGAAAACTATGTATAGATCTTCTTGTCACAATCCTTGCCTTGGCTTCTCGATCTCGTGCTCAAAAGTGTGTATGTGATGTGAATTAATCTGATCTCTGATGTACGGTGTTGTGGTATATGATTTTAGACCTCCTAGCATGTGTATTTATAGCTCAATATTTCCTCTTCTCCAAGTAATTGCCATTCTTTGAGTAGGAATCGTAATTGACAAGTTTCCATCTTTGATTATGATACAAATTTCAATTTTCCATGTCATATTATGATTCTAGATCATTCCCACCGTCCAAGAATATTTCCATGTTGAATAAGAGAAGAAAAAGGCAAATTCCCTTATCAAAATCTGAATCAGAATACTTTCTGTCGGCATGGAATCCTGTAGTGCGGTAAATTCCCTTATCAAAATCTGAATCAGAATATTTTCTGTCGGCCAGGAATCCTGTAGTGCGGTCGCGCTCTCCTGCAGTTCATTTTCCGCGCGGTCACGCTATACCAAAGCTGGCAATTTCCTTCAATTTCCTTGGCACGGTCGCGCTCTCCTGTAGTTTATTTTCCGCGCGGTCGCGCTATACCAATACTGTTCCTGCAGATTTTCTTCCCTTGCAATGCTTTCTTCGCGTATCGTTCTAACACGTGTCACTTCTGTTCCTTAGACCACAAAAACACCATAACAATCTGCAAAACATAATTCCTGCACAATCTCCATAAAACACATTAAACCACACAAATACTTAAGAATTAAGCGATCAATTCAAGCCAAAATAGAATGATCCAAGTGGATAAAAATCCACTTATCACACCCCCCAAACTTGAACCGATGCTTGTCCTCAAGCATAAACAACCAAAACTATCTATACTAGCTAGTACTACTTCCGTAGGTGATCACAGTTGCATTTGGCATATGCAACAAGCCCTTTAAACCCCTAGGCAGCCCTAGTGGACGAGTAAGGTCTCGTGAGGGCCTATACCGAATGTACCCACAAAATCCAATGCAATGCATTGCATGAATGCAACTAAAATGAAAATGCAACGATCCCCTTCAAACTAACCAAAACCAACTAGCAAGCAAATATCTTAGAGAATGCAACTAAATCCAAATAGAGCTCGACTAAGTTCCCGTATACTAACAATACATGAACAGAACGTGCGTGTGTGCAATGCTCATCAGAAATACTCCCAACACGAGATCAAGATCATACATGCTCTTCGCCAAGACAATCACAAGTTTATAACTAGAATAGACGGTAAACACTCCATAACCTAGAAACACCTCCGTCCTTATCCAAGGTAGACAAAAATTCATGCTTTATTACTAACTACTACGACACATATATACAAGCACGCTTATTTAACCGTGCAATGGATGAGACCCCGAAAGGCTTATACAATAATACCCATGTAGCGAGCGTTGGGTTAGTGGATCCCAGACTATAAAAGCTTTGGGTCACTAGGCACAAAGTCCTCGCGAACTTAATTGCTCGAGTATTAAAGAGCTCACCCTGGTTAATTTTGCATTTAAACAATCACATAACTTTTTTTTTTTCCTCATTTTTTTTTCAATGCAATTTGGAATGAGAATACTCAATTCCAACCCTAGACTACTCATATAAATATGAGCCGGCTACTAGCCATTTGACACCTAGCCATTATTGACAATTATTTACAATTTAGCATGAAATCCCTGGTGATTGCTCTAAAAATTAAGCGTTTTAAATTGCAAGCGAACAATTTGTTTCGTTGTAAAATTTATGATTCGTTTTATTTCGCAAACCTTAATAATTAATTTAATCGGACTAGAGCAAGTTGGTTTTGGAAAATTCGGTTTTAAACTAATTAATTCCTCATTTTAAAAATTCTAAGTTATTCTAAAACTCAATTATTCTAAAGTTCTAAATTAGAATTAAAACTAGATTTTAAATTACTCTAAATCAATTTAAATTCAAATTAAAACTAGAAAAGAAAAAAAAAATATTAACAAGAATTTTTACGAAAGATTTGACATAGAATGTTCGAAATATTAGCTAACTACAAGGAAAAACAAATGTAAACAGTCAAGCTCACAACACGAACTAATTCGGCACACTAATTCACAGTAGAAACTAATTCGGAAAAGGGACTTATACGAGAATCACATAAACCAATTAATAAAACCAAAAACTCAGCAAATTATAACAGACTTCGACTTAACACGAAACCAAAACAAGACCCATCAATACAGTTTAATAAAACCCGAACAAAACAAAACTGAGACTCATGAACTAAGAAATCCAGAACTCAAATAAAGAATCCGGCAAACGACTAAACACTACAACTAATACCAACAATCGATCAAGAACAAAGAAAACACCAACTCGAACAGAAACAATTCGACAACACTTGACTCTCTAACACCAAAACTTAGTAAAACTCGGACACACCCAGGCACAACAACGAACTCATTACAATAACAATTCATTACAATAGCTCGAAAGTGACTCAGCGGAAACACACATGACAGAACTTGGAAGCAAATACAGGAAAGTAACCAACACCGCAGGTAATACGAAACAAGAACAGAGGTGCCAGAACTCGAACACTGCAGTGCTAACTAGGTTTAATTTAGCATAAAATTCGTAGCAAACATCACAGATAAAACAGGCAGGAGAAAATAGAAACAAAGAAACAAACACATAAACCCGGAACTGTAACTCAGAAACAAAATTCCCACTCTCAAAATTCAGAAAACAACAAACTTCAACTCAGTAACACAGAAAATTCCCAAGTCAGAAAACAAAATTCCCAGTCGACTCAGTAATACACTCAGAACTAACAATGAAACGGAACTTGATACAGAACTCGGAGAAACATCAATTCGCGAATTAACTATAGCAATATAATATTCGACAGCATATTATAGAACAACAGAAAATGTACTTAGCAAAATCGAAACACAAAGAAGAAACGGAAAAGGGGGAAGACTCGCGACTAGACTTAAAATGTAAGACAGGAAACGGGGAAAGGCGCTTTTGCAGGGGAAAGAGAGAAGTAGAGAGGAGGCTGGGTTGGTTCGGTTGATAGAAAGAGAGAGAGTGACAGAGAGATAGAGAGAGAGAGAGAGAGAGAGAGAGAGAGAGAGAGAGAGAGAGAGAGAGAGAGAGAGAGAGAGAGAGAGAGAGAGGGAGAGAGAGAAGAAGAAGAAGAAGAAGAAGAAGAAGAAGAAGAAGAAGGACAGGGAAGAGCTCGGGTTTTAGTTGTTTGTGGTTTGATTTAGCAAGAACAGGACAGATGAAAAACAGGGGAGTTGGATTTAAGCTTCGAATAAACAGAAAATAACTAGAAAAATTAATTACTAAAAGTTTATGAAAACTAATATTTTTGTTTTTTTTTAATTTGAAAATTAAATACTAAAATTAAGAAATCAACTACGAAATTAAAATTTATATTATACTAAAACGATGATTTGAAATCAAATGGCCCACAATAAAATGGATTTTTAAAGGGGCATAATTAAAATTATTAACTAAGAACACGAAATTAAATTTCGTTACTTTCAACCCCAAGTGGTTAGCAACGGGATTTACGAAAATAACGAAACAAGGCAAAATAAACGAGAGAGCAAGACAAGAAATTAAAGGAAAATAAATTGCATTAAAATTCAAAAGAGTGTTTACAAGATTTGAAACTAAGAAAAATACTAGAAATTAAATCTACCCTAAAATCTAAGTTACTAAATACAAAGGGGGTGAGGGGGTATTTATAGGATAGGAATTAGGGTTAAGGGGGGTGTTGGGTAAATCCCCACCATACATTTGTGGTGTGTGGTGGTGAAATCCTAGCCATCTATTTGTTTCCTTCCCCCTTAAGCTTCGAAGAGTTGATCTTGGCCATACACTTCTCTAATGTGTTAGGATGATCTCCACCTTTCACTTGTCTTGAAATATTCCTTTTGCTCCAAGCTCCTAATTCTTTTCCTTCTTTCATATTTGGTCCTTTTTCTTCCTCTTTTTCCCTATCTTGCTCTTTATTTATTTATTTTGCCATTTCTTTATTTATTTACGAATTTCCTGAAATGCAACAAAATAATTTATTAAAATACGAGTTCAAGCAATAAATAGGTAATAAAAATATGCAAAATATGCACTTATCACCTGGTTTCCCCCAAACTTAGACTTTAATGCCCCTACGCCATCAAGGGAATAACGAAAATTCTAAATATAAACAAGTGATTAAATCTCAAAACATCCAAAGAAGCATAACCATAACCTAGCCCAAGAGCACCCAATGAGACTGTGTAATTAGTTTTGTTTCCGAAACACATAAGTCAATTTCATAGGAACTTAAATCAACCCTCTATTCATCATTACCACACTCAATTAGACACCTACCTACCAATCAGAATTAGCTCGTTCTAAGGGATCATGAAATATGCATGCCATGAAAATGCAACTAAAATGAACTCACGTGGTATACGAAAACAAAATAACAGAATGTCCTAAATGAAACAAACATAATTAATACGAACATATATGCAGGAATTACTACTATTATGTAAACATGATATCTATATGAACACAATGACTCACAATCACAAATAACTACATATACACTACTTATCCCCCAAACCACCCCCAAACTTAAAACATTCAATGTCCCCATTGAATTGAAGGTAATACGAAGGATAGTAGAAAACATACCTAATTGTTGAAACACGTGGGTTGCCTACCACGAAACGCTTGTTTAACGTCAATAGGTTGACGTTACTTCCCCAACTCATGGCGGTTTCAAAAGAACAGCTGAACCGTCCTCAACAGAAAGACCATTCATATGAACGTTGACATCTTGTTTGCTTGCTTTCCACAAATCTCTCCTGTCAGACTTTAACCTGATTTTACTACCCAACAGCCTAATCTTCTTCTTTTTCTTCTTCACACCTCTAAGGTGCTTTCCCGACTTGAACGACTGAACAAAACTTTCTTCTTCCTTATCATCGAATTTCCACCTTCGCAACACGTTATCATGCCCCTCTTCAAAATTCACTAGCTCATTATTCAAAAGGACATACCTCAAATGTGGTGGAAGTTTCTCAAGCTTTACATTCTAGAGATCTCGAATTGAAGAACTGTCAATGGAATCACTGATGTGATGCTTTAGCACGAGCGTGTCCGATTTTTCGCTCAACAACTGATCAAACTCCTTTCTCTGACCCGTATCAACTATTTCCACACTGCAACACTCTTCATCCTCTGTCGGAAATTTCATGGCCTTGAAGACATTAAAGGTGACATTCTGATCTTGCACCCTCATTGTAAGCTCTCCTTTTTGCACATCGATCGAAGTACGGCCCGTAGCTAAAAACGGCCTCCCCAAGATTATGGGAATCTTCTTGTCTTCTTCAAAATCTAGAATCACAAAATCGACAGGAAATATGAGCTTATCAACTTTCACTAAGACATCCTCTACTATACCTCTAGGATATGTGATAGATCGATCAGCCAACTACAAAGAGATGTTAGTTGGTTTCGGTTCCGGCAGACCAAGTTGCTTGAAAACAGATAAAGGCATGAGATTGATGCTAGCTCCCAAGTCACACAAGCACTTGCTGAAAGAAAAGTTTCCAATAGTACACGGGATGGTGAAACTTCCCGGATCTTTAAGTTTGGGTGGCAACTTTTGCTGCAGAACTGCACTACACTCCTCTGTTAATGCCACTGTTTCAAATTCTTCGAACCTTCTCTTTCGTGACAAAATATCCTTCATGAACTTTGCATATCTCGGCATCTGCTCCAATGCTTCAACAAAAGGAATGTTAATGGACAATTTCTTGAAGACATCCATAAACTTCTGAAACTATTTCTCTTGACTTTTCTGCAAGCGTCCAGGATATGGAGGAGGAGGATAGATCTGATTATTCTTTGAAGATTGATCCGGAGTAGACTTTTCAACAGGTTTCTTGCTCTTCTCACCATCAACCTGATCAGCCACTAAATCAGATTTCTCAATTTCCGACACTGGAGATTTTTCAACCTGCTGATTCTGAACATCTTCATCTTCCTTAGCTGCTGATTTAGGATCCCTCGTGACTTTTCCAGATCTCAAAGTAACTGCATTGACCTGTTCTTTGCTTCCCCTTCTGCTTAGATTAGCCTCCGTATCACTAGGTAGAGTTCCTTGTTGCCTACTAAGTAAAGCACTAGCAAGTTGCCCCATCTGGTTCTCCAAGGTCTTTTGAGAAACTGACAGGCTTTTAATCATCATCCTCAACTCATCCATTTCTGATTTTTCATTAGAAGATTGCCCCACATGAGCCTGGGGCTGTTGCTGCTGAAATACCTTGGTTGATATAGTGGCCTTGGAGCATATGGCTGTTGATAGCCCTGATTGAATGGATTCGCTTGCTGTCCCTGAAACTGTTGCTGATAAGGTTGTTGAGCACCTTGATTATTGCTCCAGCTGAAATTGGGATGATTCCTGTTGCTTGGATGATAAGTAGCTGGAACTGGTGCTGCAGGTCTCTGGAAATTACTCACGAAATGTGCTGATTCAGAAGAGATAGCACACTAACTCGTCTCATGTGCGCCTGCACATAACTCACAAATACTAGCAACCTGCTGAACTCCATAATTTGCAAGAGAATCAACCTTCATAATCAACGTCTTCAACTGAGCTGCAATAGGTGAAGCTGTATCCACTTCAAAAATACCTGCTACCTTGCCTTGAGATAATCTCTGAGTTGGATTCTGATATTCATTAGCAGCCATCGTCTCAATAAGATCATAAGCCTCCTCATAGCTCTTAGCCCACAGAGCTCCACCTGATGCTGCATCTAGCAAAGGTCTAGACTGTGCTCCCAACCCATTGTAGAAACCGTTAATAACCATCCAGTCAGGCATTCCATGATGTGGACACCAACGAAGCATCTCCTTATAACGTTCCCAAGCCTCACACAAAGATTCACCAGATTGCTGCCGAAATTGAGTTAGTTGGTTCCTTATTGCTGCAGTTTTCGCCATAGGGAAGAATTTAGTAAGAAACTTCTGAGCAAGGTCCTCCCATGTAGTAATGGAACTAGCTGGTAGAGAGTGTAACTAGCCCTTAGCCTTATCCCTTAGAGAGAATGGGAAAAGTCTCAACTTGATAGCATCATCCGACACACCATTGAACTTGAAAGTCTCGCAGATCTCAATGAAGTCCCTGATATGCATGTTAGGATCCTCCGTATCAGCACCCCTAAACTGAACCGAATTCTGTAGCATCTGAATAGTGCTTGGCTTGATTTCGAAATTATTAGCTGTAATAGCCGGCCTGACAATGCTAGACTGGATGTCATTGATCTTAGGCTGAGAATAATCCTTCAAAGCCTTAGCTGCTGCTGGTAAATCTGCCATCTCTTTTGCTGCTGCAAGTTCTTCTTCTGCCAGTTTACGAGTTTGCAAACGTGTTCGCATACACACTTAAGTACCTGAAACACCACGAAACAAACAAACTAAGTAAGAAATCCGAGTCAGTGAATGCTAACGACCACTGATGACAAGCACATAAACTAAAATTAAAACATCGATGATCCCCGGTAGCGGCGCCAAAAACTTGTTAGCACAAAATCACGCAAGCGCACGTGGTCACAAGTAATACAGATATAAGTTGAGTTCGTTCCTACAGGGATCTGAGTTTGTTTTAATTCAGTCTATTTCCCATGCACCAATGTTTAGTTATTACTCACTGCTAAGACAAATATTAATATGGATTTTTTTATTATCTAAGTTAACTAATTATACCAATTATCAAACTACAAATCATTTAACTAATCGAATTACTTATACGAGAGAACACATGGGATCCTAACTTCATTAAGTACTTCCTTTAGAGATCATGCCCTTGATCAACATGTATGATGGTTACGATAACTAATCAGATAACACGAAACAAGTATACGCTACCTTTCAGTAAACGCACACCAATCTACTCAAAATCCACAAAAGAGATAGACATCAAGTAGGCACCAATTATGCTTGGACCCTATATGTCTATAGAATTTGAAAACATAACGGTTGAAGAACAAGTTATCAACAAAGATTACACAAGGTAGTATGAGATAGTTCAAATCACACCACTATTTATGAAAACAATTCACAAACTTATGCTAGCATGGCAAGTTCTGAATCTAGAGATCCACTGTCGCTTCACAAAAGATTAACAATTCAATTTAGATGTTAGCTACGCATCTAAAAGCATTAAGAACGACCATACAAGGTTATCTCAAATTCACCACACATATTTCAGTTAGACAATCAACAACTAAATTCCATAAGTAAATCAGTTAGGACCCCATGACGGTGATTAGCTCATAATCGAACCGTTCGTCATCATGGGGTTTGATGAAAACATGATAAAGAATAAGATAATAATGATGAAGAAATCAATAGTAACAAGGTTTAGAGAACAAATCCGAATAATGAACAAGCATCCAAAAGATACGCCTAGTAAGAATACAAGAAAACTATGTATAGATCTTCTTGTTGTCACAATCCTCACCTTGGCTTCTCGATCTCGTGCTCAAAAGTGTGTATGTGATGTGAAGTAATCTGATCTCTGATGTACGGTGTTGTGGTATATGATTTTAGACCTCCCAGCATGTGTATTTATAGCTCAATATTGCCTCTTCTCCAAGTAATTGCCATTCTTTGAGTAGGAATCGTAATTGACAAGTTTCCATTTTGATTATGATACAAATTGCAATTTTCCATGTCATATAAAGATTATAAATCATTCCCACCGTCCAAGAATATTTCCATGTTGAATAAGAGAAGAAAACGGCAAATTCCCTTATCAAAATCTGAATCAGAATACTTTCTGTCGCCCAGGAATCCTGCAGCACGGTCGCGCTCTCCTACAGTGGATAAAAATAGAATGATCCAAGTGGATAAAAATCCACTTATAATGAGTTCTTGGTAATGTCATTTGGATTGACCAACGCCCCAGCAGCTTTCATGGACTTAATGAATAGAGTGTTCAAAGAATATTTGGACAAATTCGTGATAGTCTTCATTGACGATATTCTCATCTACTCAAAGACAGAGGCAGAACACGCTGAACATTTGAGGATAACCTTAGAAATACTCAGGAAGGAGCAGTTATATGCCAAATTCTCAAAGTGTGAGTTCTGGAAAAATGAAGTGCAATTATTAGGGCACGTGATCAATAGAGAAGGAGTGTTGGTTGAACCCTCCAAGATAGAAGCAGTTTCAAATTGGGAACGGCCAACTACTCCAACCGAGGTAAGGAGTTTCATCGGACTAGCCAGATATTACAGAAGATTTGTCCAGGATTTTTCGAAGATCGCAGCTCTGTTAACTCGACTTACCTGTAAAACTGAGAAATTTGAATGGACTGAAAAGTGCGAGAAGAGTTTCCAAGAGCTAAAGAAGAGGTTGGTGACGGCCCCAGTGTTGGCGTTACCTGATGAAAAAGGAGATTTGGTGATTTACAGTGATGCTTCGCATAAAGGATTGGGATGCGTGCTTATGCAGCACGGTAAGGTAATAGCATATGCGTCTAGGCAATTGAAGGATTATGAGGTCAGATATCCCACGCATGATCTAGAATTAGCAGCCATAGTCTTCACTTTAAAGATTTGGAGACACTACTTGTATGAGGAAAAGTGTGAGATTTACACTGACCATAAGAGCCTCAAGTACATTTTAACTCAGAAAGAGCTTAACATGCGCCAGAGGAGGTGGCTGGAGTTAATCAAAGACTACGATTGTGAGATTCGTTATCACCCGGGCAAGGCCAATGTGGTGGCTGATGCCCTTAGTAGGAAAGAGAAGCTCAAGATGATGACTTCAAAGGAAGAGTTAGTGAAAGATTTTGAGAAGTTGGAAATTGAGATTAAGCTACCCGAAGGGGGCCAAGAAAAGTTGATGGAAATTAGAATCCAACCTCCATTGTTAGGAAAGATTAGACTATGTCAGGAACGGATAATGGAGGAAGAAGAGAACTCCACGGAAGAGATAATGACCGGGGAAGAAATTAAGTGTGAAAGAGACAAGGAAGGGATCATGAGGTACACGTACAGGATATGGATCACAAATGTTCAGGAACTCAAGGATGAGATTTTATACGAGGCACATAACTCAAGGTACTCGGTGCACCCCGGTAGCACCAAGATGTATAGGGATTTGAAGGAGTATTACTGGTGGCCCAATATGAAAAAGGACGTAGCAGAGTGGGTAAGCAGATGCTTGACCTGCCAGCGAGTGAAAGCAGAGCACTAAAGGCCCAACGGACTTCTACACCCCTTAGAGATTCCAGAATAAAAATGGGAACACATAGCCATGGATTTCGTAGTAGGTTTACCAAGGACCAAGGCTAATCATGACGCCATATGGGTAATTGTAGATCGACTGACGAAGTCAGCTCACTTTTTCCCGATCAACGAAAGGTACACGGTCGATAGACTAGTGGATATCTACTTAAAAGAGATAGTGGCGCAACATGGAGTCCCAGTCGCAATAGTATCCGATCGAGATCCTAGATTTAACTCCAGGTTTTGGAGAAGCTTTCAAGAATGGGTAGGAACCCGGCTGAACATGAGCACAGCCTACCACCCCCAGACAAATGGGCAAAGTGAAAGGACCATCCAAACGCTAGAGGATATGTTGAAAGTCTGTGCTATAGACTTTAAAGGAAATTGGGATGATCACTTGCCATTGATTGAGTTTTCCTACAATAATAGTTTTCATTCAAGTATAGGAATGCCACCTTATGAGGCCCTTTATGGAAGGAAATGTCGATCTCCCTTGTATTGGGATGAAGTTGGGGAGCGAAAGATTCTCGGGCCCGAAATGGTCCAACGAACTAAAGATGCAGTAGATCTAATCAGAGGACGGCTGGTAGCAGCCCAGGATCGACAAAAGAAATATGCCGACTTAGCTCGGAAAGGCAAAGAATTCGAAGTGGGAGACTTAGTGTTCTTAAAGGTGTCACCTTGGAAAGGTTTAATGACATTTGGAAAGAAAGGAAAGCTGAGTCCCAGATACATTGGACCATTTGAGATCTTAAGACGGATTGGGGAACTAGCTTATGAACTGGTATTGCTCCCGAATCTACAGCAGATGCATAATGTGTTCCATGTTTCGATGCTGAGGAAGTATAATCCGGATGCCAAGCATATTGTAGAGTATGAGCAAGTGGACATGCAACCAGACTTGACCTATGTAGAGCAACCTGTGGAAATCATAAACCGGAAAGAACAAGTGCTCCGAAACAAAGTCATTAAGCTAGTCAGAGTTTTGTGGCAGAACCACAATGTAGAAGAATCAACCTGGGAGCTTGAAAGCACAATGCAAGAGAAGTACCCCCATTTGTTTTCAAACTGATTCCGGGACAGAATCCTTTTAAGGAGGGGAGACTGTAAGAACCCAAATTTTGGATAGAATTAAAACTTTTTATTATATAATGATGTAAGACTGAATAGTGGTTACGGCTACGATGTAATACTTGATCTTCTGAATAAATGAATGGAATTCGATTTAAATATTTATATGTCTTGAAGAATGCTAATGGTTGACCACTTAGATAAGAATAATCTATCTCCTAGGGGAATAAGATATGGCAATTCCAAGCAGGAGAATATTCTCATGTCATCCAGATCGATAACGATTAGTCCAGTGGTTCCGTGAAAGGGTTAAGGAACGCCCGAGAGAGAACAAGGACATTGTCATAAATATATGGAATAAAGGAAGAATAAAGAGTGAATAGTGTTTTTCGTGGAAATGATAATATTATGAGACGACACTATATAAGTATTCGGAACGGATTTTCGAGTTCGTATTAGTTATCCAGGGGGAAAATAATTGTATGTAAAAGCTGTCGGATTCTGAAAAACCGCACTTTATTTTCTCCTAGAATTCCCTGGACACTGATAGACTTAAGGATTTAACGAAGGGATTTAAGGAATTTAAATTTGAAAGTTAGTAAGAAGGATGGAGAATGATAGTATTAATATTTAGAAAGTTTCCGGTAAAACCATAACTAGAAATCGTCGAGATATTCGTACGAATGATCAATCAAATTGAGCAAAAACCGGACAAAAGAACAAGCATAGGAAGCAAGGTGCATGCATGTGCAAGGGAAAATATCTAGTAACCAACACACTTAGGAATGGAACTAGTGCTTAGCCAAACTAACTACTAGTTAGCAAGATTGAATCCAAGTGCAACATATGTCTTCCAATCTCACCATCCATTTCATTTTCACTTTAATAAATCAAGACAAGAAGAGATATGATTCCATCTCATCTCACTTTATGCATTATTGGCAAAAGAAAGCAAAGAAACACCAAGCTCTCTCCCAAGCAAAACCATTCGGCCTTCTTGAATTTCAAGAATCAAAAACCTACTTCCCACCATTTGTTGACCTTTAAACTTTTAAGGTAAGTTCTATAATTCAAGAAACTCATCTCGTAGAAATTTCAAGTCCAAATTCCATGGTTTCCATTTTCAAAGAAATCAAGAAAGATGAGGGTGAATAGTGTTTCTTACGAACTAACCTTTGATTTTCATGTTTCTTTTGATTGATCTAGCTAGTTTAAGGTCACTCAAGGATGGATCAACGATTAGTAAGGATACATCACTCTCTAAGGAAGGTAACAAGCTCAAAAACCCTTAGTATCATTTTGAGTTTTATGAGTTTTATGGGTAATTTAGTGTTAATATGCTATGTTATGCTTAGATCTATGTTATTAGTTGATTATGGTTGTTGTTTGGATTATAATCCATGAGATGGTTGAGATGAGATGTTGTTAGACTAGTCATGATGTTATCATGTGTTAGAATTGATGGGGTGTAGTGCTTGATTGATTCACGGTGATGTGAAAACTTTGGAAATCGCGTAAACATAGCCGTCGTAATGCCGAATTTTTGTTAATCATTAAAAACCGTGCATCACAGTAGCTTGAACTCACTTTCCAGTTTTGTATTTTTCCATGATAAGATAGATAATGTTCCAAGCTTCGTTTTGATATAAAGATCGTGTGAAATGGACTTACGGTTTAGGATTTACGGCCGATTTACTAAAAGTAGTTCGAAACCGTAAACGAGAATTCGTAACTAAAATTGAACCCTCGTAAAATACGTAAGTCAGTGGCGAATCATGGTAATTAAATACTAGAGGTAAAAAGGAAGGTGTGAGAGAAAACCTCATATGAAACGGATTGTTTTTCGATTTTATAAAAATGTTTGAATCAAGGTTAAACGCGAACGATCCCCTTAAAAGTATAACTTTGGTTATAACTTAGAAAACGAGCGATAAAACTCGAGGTATAATCTTGGTTCGTAATCGACCGACTTTAGAACTTATACGACTTAAGTATATACTAAGTGTGAGTATGATGACATGTCTTAATAACGAACAAATGTCGGATCGTATCGGTAATAAAAAGAGTTACACTAAAAGGTGTATAACGAGATAATTCGAAAACATGTTTCGACTTAAGTTGATACTTTGCCTTTTAAAAAGTGTTAAGTGATTAATCTCGAATATTCTGACTATTTATAGATCACTGAGCTGACCCGGGACACACTACCACTACCCCTACTCGTACTCGATTACCAGGCAAGTTTTCAAAACTTAGAACTGTTGTTGTGATAATATATATATGTGATTGTTGTTATACATATGCCATTGCATGCATGCCTGTTCTCAATTCATATTGTTATACTTGTTCCTTGATTATTGTTCGCTTATAAGCTAGATAGATAACGTATCAGTTATAAGCCGGATGTTGTTAAGTCCCTTAGGGAAGGGCATATATATCGTATTCGTTGAATACCGACTGGGAGTCAGTACTTCTTGATATATCATAATTACTTCTAAGGGAAATATTTAAGTAAATAATTTCCATTATTTGGTTGACAAATATTATTTTGAATATTCGTCCGATATTATTTAATTAACGATCATTACTTCAAACATTTATTTGAACGTTATCTCTTCAATGAATATTATTTTTCAATATTCATTCAAAGTCGACTCATTTATCGAATATTATTTCGAATATTCCTTTAAAGCTTGGATTACTAAATGAATATTATTTTGCTATTCATTTAGAATATTATTCATTAAATGAATATTACTTTGTGAATATTCATTTAAGTTCCTATTTACTTAATGAATATTATTTTAAATATTCATCTGATGTTCTATTTATTTATCGAATATTATTTTAATATTCCTTTCAAGTCTTATTACTTAAATGAATATTATTTTGAATATTCATTTAAATATTTAGTTATTCAATAAATATTTTCTCCTTATTCATTCGAGAAATATTCTAAGAAATACTTCGATTTAAATATTTGTTCGTAGTTATAAGTCTTCTGTAACTATTTCTGATGCAATAAATATTCTCTGAATATTTATCCAATACTCTGAAATGACTTCAAATATTATCGTCGACCTTCGATTATTATAAAATTTCTTCGGAGTCGGATTATTATTAATATTATATCAAAAAAGGTTCTCAAAATGTCGTTTTTCCTTCGAATCTATCTTCCAAATAATAAGGGAACCTTACTTGAGAAATGTTATTTATCTTGTTGACTTCCCGGTCATAAATCTTTCGAAAAGTATTCTTTTCACTCGCAACTTGAATTGCTATCTATTGCATCTGTGTACCCTCATCATTCGAGGGGTAAGATTATTGGAACAAGATGGTATCCTCTAACAAGTAGCAGCTTGGGAGATATGATGTTTAATTTTTCTTTCCAACTAGATACGACTACTTTGTGGAGTCTTATCAACAAGTATTATACTTGGGGAAAGGGGGACGAACTTTACGTTCAGAGTCATGAACTTCTTTTCGAACTTGGAGTCGTGTAAGAGGCCGAGTAGCGCCGGTCCATCCCATTGGCCCAAACGTTGGCCGGGGAGATCTAACAGGGCGGTAGACAAGTAAATCCGTCAGCTCTTCCTTCTACCGGTAGTAAATCTAAATTGAGCTGTACAATCTGCGACTGATCATCATAAGGATTGGAACAGCGGGCGCGGTGAATACTCCAGCATTAGTTCATCATTCAGATTCATTTATTTTCTGCAACATTATCATTGTTGGCAGTATTGAAGAAGTATTCATAATTGGAATATATATGTTTTGAGTTACCTTGTAACTTCATCATTTACCTTATACTGGTATTATCTTCGCTAATGCATTGCATATGGTTTCAAAGATATTTGAACTGCTATATATATATATATATATATATATATATATATCTTCACTGTTCAGTTATATTGTTGTTGGTGGGCTATTGCTCACCCTTGCTTATTTATTATGTCACAACAACAGCTAGGACAGATGGCTCGAGTCAGGCACACTCGGCGCAAGCAGGTTACCCGACCCACAGGACTCCCCGCTGATATGCTAGCTACCATTGTTGAGGTAGCATAGATAGATAGCTTTTGCTTCCAGCTAAACTATATGTATAATTAATGTTAATCAACGGCAAAACTTTTAAACTTATGATGTTATCCTTTTTGGCTTGTAATAACTTTTATTCGTAAACCCTTTATGTAAGACTTATTTCAATTTCATCTCTGGGACTATAACTGTGTGTGTGAGTGGATATTATTGTGGGGTCACAGCATGCCACTTATTGATTTTGGACTCAAGTCGAGTATTATGTATGAAATATGAGACCGTAACGACCCGATCCCCGACCCCGGATCTGGGGGTGTTACACGAAGGATAGAGGGTTGTAGAGGAGGAGGGGACGATTCTTTTGGTACATAGTATGATAGTGGTCGATGCCTGGACAGTACAAACAAACTGGTCGAAGTTTTAGTCGATAACAACGTCGCCGACGAAGCTTTGGGGATGATGAACAGTGGCTTCAGACACGCATGTTGAACATGCGCATCTCATGTCACACATGCTCAACATGCGTGTCTGAAGCTATTGTTCACAGAGCTCAGTTGCATTTTGTGAAAGGCACGCATGTGTCATAGGAGTGTCCGGACACTCCTTTCCCATATGCGTGTTTGGTGGGTATTTAGGGTCATTCCTTCCGAAAATAGGTATTTTGGACCAAAAGTTTTGGGAGGTGGGAATTTAGGGCCATCACCCGTCAGTGTCAAGCAATTTAGTATGTTCATCTTCGATCGTTTAATCTTTACTATATTCTTTAATCGTCTTTTTCCCTTATCTTTTTTCTAATCCTAATAAGTAATTATAGGAATGTCAATGTTACCACTAGTACCATTTGGAGAATCCAATACTACGAGAAAATGATACCAATTGGGAAAGTGAAAATCATAATGGTAATATTAGAAATAACCCTTAAATTTATGACCATATCCATTTATTTGATGTAAATTTATACCAATTTGTTTTTCTCATTAATTATGAATATATCCTTACACTTGATAATTAAAATAAGGAAAATTTCAAATCGTACCATTGTACTATTGGTTTTTCCATAGAATACCATTCACTATTTTTGACTTCCAATTGGTACTATTGTACAATTGGTTTTTCCATGAAATATCATTCCGTCAACCAAAATGTTAGTATCTGTATTTTCAAATGGTATCATCGTAAGTTAACTAGTGAATGATATCACATAAAAAATAATACCAAATGAAAAAAATTATTTTTACAGTAATACCAAATAGAAAATCCTTAAAATAAATATGTTTTTTCCATATCTTTTTTGAGTACAACAAGAAGTAACAAAATATTCTGTTTTACGGAAATATACGGTGGTCCAGTACCTTCTTTATATTGTAATCTTAATTGTAAAAAGGGAATGTCAATAAGATATTTCTCGACAAATCAGATATTTTAAATCGATGCAATGATCGGAAATATTATAAAGGATTTTGAGATAGACCTGATGCTTTTTGTTGATATAGTGATATACTTAATGTATTTTATTTTTTTGAACAAAACTTAATGTATTTTTTTGGTTATCTAATTAGTTGCTTACATATAAAACAATATAAATGGTATTTAAATAATTGTCAATAAGTGATTAGAGCATTTGTTTACATATTAATAATGTAACCTCATAAACTTTCTGAGGTTAACCTCACTATCCTATTCTCTAATACAATTTAATGATTAATTAAACTTTAATGTAAAAGAGATTAAATAATTTTTAAATATGAGAAAAAGGATCCTCAGGGAACTTTTCCTGGGATACATAAAAAATAACTTTAAATTTTATTGGGTTCGCAGAACTAATTAAAAAATTCTGAATTTCCTAAAACGCCCATTCCATTTTTACATATAGATAGGTATCTCATGAAACTTACCTAAGATATATCCCAGGCTCCCTAATCTCTTTAAATATTAGTCCGGATCGAACTAATTGAAAATTTGATGAATGAAAGATATAATAATAATAATAATAATAATAATAATAATAATAATAATAATAATAATAATAATAATAATAATAATAATAATAATAATAATAATAATTCAACAGCGATCCCTTAAGCGTCACCCCTTTCGATTGTATTTCTAGATGCTGTATGACTTTTGATTAATGAATTGATTCTTTTTTGTTTAAAAAAAAAGATACAAATACACCATATTTTTTACGCTCAAATAAAGGATTTGATATGATCTTGGAGAATAAATCAAACTTAGAGGACCTTGTGACTAATTGAAAATTTGACGAATGAAAAATATAATAAAAGAGTAGTGTTAGAGCATCTTCAATGGTAAAAAAATCCTTAGCTAAATTATCTATATGGCATTTAGGTGATATTTTTAGATAATATATAAAAATTGAGGCACTCCAACCATCTTTTCCCTTAGCAAAAAATATAGACAACCAAATATGGTTGACTATATTTGTTGAACCAACAAACCCCTTATGTATAATTTTACATAATTACAATTATAGATAATACCATTGGAGTGCATACCCTTCCTCTTAGCAAAAATTTTATATAATTATTATAGCCAATCATTTTATCCAACAATTTTACATTTTACCATTGGAGATGCTCTTAGGTATCCCAAATTTGTTACCAAAATTTTTATCGAATGATGTAGCATGATACATGATATATTTTAATTTAGAATTCATATGTATGCACGCGGGTCCCTTTTTATAATTAGGAAAGTTACTAATCATAGCCCTGAGAGTTTTAATTTTTTGGAGTATCGATCATTTTCCTAATAATAATAATGAATGAGATACAAATACTCCATATCTTTTATAATAAAGTAGTGCTAGGTACCAATGGGAATGGACGTGAGAACTGAGAAGTGTATCAATCATAAATCACCCTAGCCTATCACTAATCCACTCTATAGACGTTCTGATACAGTAGTAGTTTTGTCATCTGACATGGTTTGGTAATCAATTGTCTTCGTTTAGTTTTGTCATCTAAGTCGATTGAATCATTAGTATCATCATTTCATTGTGGATTATACCAACAAATTGGTTACATCTATGAATAATATTTCATTGGAAGATGAGTATGAAGGTGGACTGGCATTGCAGGTTGAGGAAACGCTAGGCATTGTTCAAGTATTCACTGGACGCTAAGCTTTGTGTTGTCGCTCGTTTTATCTGAGATCGACATGTGGATTTTCAAGCAATACAGCAAACACTGGCAGCACTTTGGAAACCAGGAATGGGAGTGTACATCAAAGATCTAGAAAATAATTTGTTTCTATTTCAATTCTTTCATGAGGTGGACGTTAAAAGAGTAATGGAAGGTTGTCCATTGTCCTTTAATCGAAGAGCTTTGGTAATGACTAGACTGAAAGAAGGAGACAACCCTCGTTGTATAGACTTAAACACAATGGATTTATGGGTACAGATTTACGATCTCAAGACAGGATTCATGATAGAAAGAATAACTAAAGAGGTTGGTAACTATATTGGTACATTTGTTAGCTCTTGCACTTCTAATTTTCAAGGTGTTTGGAGAGACTATTTTCGTGTTCGAGTCACAATAGACATTACAAATCCTCTAAAAAGAAGAATGAAAGTGAGAAAAATTGGAGACGAGTGGTTCTGGATAAATTTTAAGTATGAGAACGTTCCTACCTTTTGCTTCATATGTGGACTATTGGGACACTCAGACAAATTTTGCAGTAGATTGTTTGTTACACAGGAGAGTGAAATTGTCAGGCAATATGATGATTGGATGCGTGCTACATTTAGGAGACAAGTAAAACCTATTGGTGCAAAGTGGCGAATGGAGTCGAGGGTGCTGATCGGAAAACAAACGGAAGTGGCTATCAAAATCCGATCAGAGGAACTGACAATCAAGATCCACATTTTACTTCCCCAAATCAGGAAGTAGTTACACAGAGCTGGCAGAGTGGAGGGAAAGAATTTCAAAGTTTTCAAAACAGCGGGTCAGGGATAACAGAGATACAAGGAAACAATGTGAAATTCACGCCAGTCAACATAAAGAAGGATGTTACTGTGCTAGAGTCCAAGAAACGTAGGACTGATGGAAATATGGATGACCCAATGGGCCTTAATACTGAAATTATGATGGACTCAGAGAATGAGGAAGTTACAAATAATGAGCAAGTAAGCTCAAACAATAGCATGGTCTCAAAAACGGATTAGAGGCGAGTACTCAGGGGGGTGCTCACCTAGCATTATGAGTACCATCAGCTGGAATTGCCATGGGCTTGGGACCCCGTGGGCTTTACAATTCCTTAAGGAGATTGTGCTCCAAAAGAAACCCGATTACATTTTCTTATGTGAAATAAATTGTAAAAAAGAAACAGTTGAGAGAGTCAGAAACTCTCTGAATTTTGAAGGTATGGTTGTGGTGGAGTCTCAAGGTCATAGCGGTGGGGTGGCTTTGCTTTGGAGATACAAGGAAGACGTTGTACTGAAGTCTTTCAATAAAAATCACATTGACGTACAAGTAATAATGAAGGGAGGTCTTGAGTACAGGTTAACAGGCATATATGGGGAACCAGATAGGTCAAAAAGGAGAGAAACATGGGAACTGATAAGGCGTTTGTCGAATAATAATACATTACCATAGTGTTTTATTGGTGATATGAATAACGTCCTGTCTCAAAGTGACAAGAGAGGTGGCAGACCTTATCCCCATTACTTATTGCAAGGTTTCCAAGATGTTTTAAACGACTGCGAATTAATAGATATGCTTATGTGCGGATATCAATACACTTAGGAACGTGGTTCTGAATCAGAAGATAAAATCGAAGTATGACTAGACAGAGCTTTAATGACTCAAATTTTTCTTAACAGGTTCACTAATGCCAAACTTACGAATTTAGAAGTCTCCACTTCTGATCATAGTCCATTATAGTTAGAACCTCATATTGTGGTTCATGCTAACATAATGAAGAGTTTTCGTTTCGAAAAACGCTTGGTTAAGGGAACCCATTTATATCAGTTAGTAGAAAACGTGTGGAATCATGACTCAGATTGATCCTTTTACACGAAACTCTCTCAGTGTACGGAAGTGTTATCAGCTTGTGGCAAAGAAATCACAGGAAGCTTCCAAACGTGGATAAACAGTTGCAAGAAAATTCTGAAAGCACTCAAAGGACGAAGAGATTCAGCCTCGCTTAAAGTAGCTCATGAAGAAAAGAAGAAATTGTCTGATGTCTATGCTCAACAGGAGGTGTTCTGGAGACAAAGATCTAAGCAGCTTTGGTTACGTGAGGGGGATCAAAATAGTAAGTTCTTTCATCTTGCAACCAAGAAAAGAAGAAAGGCAAACCAAATTAATTCTTTGGAAGATAATTCGGGGAATAAAGTAGAGTGGGGCATTGGGCTAGAGGATACAATAACAAGCTACTTCTCACAGTTATTCACATCAACTGAAACAGAATGGGATAGAGTTATTTCTTGTATGACTACTAAAGTGACTGTGGAGCAAAATGAGATGCTATTAGCTTAAGTAGAAGAAAATGAAGTTAAAGTAGCTCTATTTAACATGCATCCGGACAAGTCCCCAGTCCCAGATGGCATGAGTCCGGGTTTTTACCAAAAGTGTTGGCCTATTATCAAATAAGACGTTGTGAGGTTAGTAAGGCAGTTTTTTGCAACAAGCATTATTGACGATCAGCTTCATCTCACTAATATAGCTCTCATTCCTAAAAAGCAGATTCCAATGGTAATGACAGACATACGACCTATATCTCTTTTCGATGTAATATATAAGGTCATATCAAAGGTCTTGTTCGATTACTCCTTCAAGAGGTCTTAGACAGGGAGATCCTCTATCTTCATACTTATTCTTAACTTGCACAGAAGGACTCATAGCACTTATAAATGATTATGAGAACAAGAAGCTAATCAAAGGAATCAAAGTAGCACGCTCAGCGCTTTCCATTTCTCATATGTTCTTCGCAGATGACTCATATATATTCTGTAAAGCTAGCAAGGAAAGTACAGATCATATATTATAGATGCTGAAATTATACGAGAAGGCTTCAGTCCAACAGATTAATGTTGATAAATCATAAATTTTTTTCAGCAAAAATACGTGTAACTCTCTAAAGTAGGATCTTTGTCGCAAACTTAATTTCCAGGAAGCCAATGATCACAGTTTGTACCTAGGCCTTCCTAAGTTGTTGGGAGGAATAAGTCCTCAATATTTTGATACATCAACGAAAGACTGCAAGAAAGAATTCAGGGGTGGGACAAAAAAACTCTGTCAAAAGGAGGCAAAGAAGTTCTAACTGTGCCTAAACCTTATCGAACTTTGCACTGAGTGTGTTTCTGCTTCCCTTAGATTTGTGCCAAGATCTCGAGAGGATGATGTGTAAATTCTGGTGGAGGACAAGCTCACAGAAAGAAAGGGGAATTCATTGGTTGAGCTGGAATAATATGAGCAAGAAAAAACCAGAGGGAGGTTTGGGGTTCAGGAATGTTCGTGATTTCAACGTGGCTTTACTCGGAAATCAGGGGTGGAGATTGTTGAAATACCTGGACAAGTTAGTAAGTAAAGTTTTCAAGGCTCGTTATTACCCTAATGGATCTTTCATTAATGTAAATATTGGGTGCAATCCCAGTTACATTTGTCGTACTATTCTAGAGTCACAATCTGTTCTGAAGTAAGGAATTTGATGCAGAGTTGGTAATGGCCAGAGAATTAACATTTCAGAGGATCCATGGTAACCCTTAGTTGATGATATGTACGTCCATACCAGAAGTGAAGCCATTCAAGGACAAAAGGTTTCTTCTTTAATGGAGATTAACTCTATTAGCTGGGATGTTGATCTGGTTCTTGATATTTTCGATAACAGGGATGCCAGCATTATTCTAACCATCCCTCTAAATAATGATGTCAACGATTCTTGGTACATGAGGTGGGAAAAGCTAGGAAATTACTCAGTAAAAAGTGCATATCTTTTGATTCAAGAGAGCAAAGGTGATCACACTTTGGATGCTAATTCAGACTTTTGGCGGAAGTTGTGGAATTTGAAAATTCCATCGAAAGTTAAAAATTTTCTGTGGAGAGCATCCTCAAACTGCCTACCAACGAAAGATTTGCATCGACAAAGGCAAGTGCAAGTAAATGCAACATGCCCTATTGTTATGCTAAATTCACGCAAGCGCACGTAGTCACAAGTAATACAATTAAAGTTCGTTCCGCAGAGATCTGGTTGAGTTTTATTCAGAAAATATACCTATGCAATAATGTATGGTTTTAATTCACTGCTAAGAAAAATAATAAATATGGTTTTGATTACCTAAATTGAACTAAGATGCAAATTATAAAATTAAGAATTAACTAGTGACAAGAATTAAAATCGAATTACTGATATGAGAATAAACATGGAATCCTAGTTTCATTATCTACTTCACTTAGAGTTGCAGCCTTCGATTAAAACATGTGATGGTTTTGATATCTGATCGGATAACACGAATCAAGTAAAAGTTACCTCTCGGTATACTAGTACCAAACTACACATACATCCACAAAAGAGATAGAAGATGAATAGACACCTATTATGTTTAGACCCTATATCTCTATAGAATTTGAAAACATAAAGGTTTAAGCACAAGTTATCCACTTAGATCACATAAGGTAGCATAATATCTCTATTCATGCCACAAATCATGATGCTTAACATCAACCTATCCTATGCTAGCATGGCAAGTTCTAAATCTCAAGATCCACTCTCGTTTAGCAAGAGATTAACAAATTAGATGTTCGCGACGCACCTAAACAACATAAGCACAACCATACAAGGATATCAAGAATTCACCACACATAAATCTCTATGGCATGCAAACTACTAAGCTACATAGATAAATCCACTAGGATCCCATGACAACGATTAGTTCATAATCGAACTTTTCGTCACCGTGGGATTTGATGAAAGCATGGTAGTAAACAAGATAAGTAAGATGAATAAATCAATAATAAAATAAGGTTTAGCGAACAAATCCGGAAAAGTAACAAGCATTCAATAGATACACCTAACGAGAAATACAAGAAAACTATGACTAGATCTTCTTGTCATCACAATCCTCGCCTTGGCTTCTCTCTCTCGTGCTCTGAACGAATTATGGTGTGTAGATTGTAGATTTGATGTGCCCCAATGTGTGTATTTATAGCCCCCAAGTGCCTCCTTGACCAAGCAATTACCGTCTTTGAATTAGAATAGAATTCCGGTAATTTTCCATCTTTGATTGGATTAGAATTGTAATTCCCATGTTTAAATTAAATTCCAGAAGCTTCAAATCGTCCAAAACAACTTCCATATTGAATAGGAAAAGAAAAACGGCAATTTCCTATATTATCTTGAATTCCAGGAAGTTTCTGACGGTGGCCCGCGCGGCCTTTCCGTGCGAATCTCGCGCGCCCGCGCGGCTCAGCAAGTCTGTTTCTTCCTCGCGCGCCCGCGCCAAACTTAACACTATTCTCGTGCGCCCGCGCCAATTGTATGCGCCACAGACTGACTTTTTCATCCACTTCTGATTTCTTTCCCGTTTCTTTTGCAACATCAATCCTTCATTCTTTTAAGCTTTTGAGACACGGTTTAATCACTGAAAACTCCATACTTGCACCTGGGATATTACCTACACAATTCTCGCAAAACACTTTAAAACACACCAATACTTGAGATACAAAACACCAATTTAAGCCGAAATGGAACGATCCAAGTGGATATAAATCCACTTATCACACCCCCAAACTTAAACCGATGCTTGTCCTCAAGCATAAACAAACAAAAATATATACAACTAGCTAGTACCACTTCCGTAGGTGATCATGGTTGCATTTGGCATATGCAACAAGCCCTTTAAACCCCTAGGCAGCCCTAGTGGACGAGTAAGGTCTCGCGAGGGCCTATAGTGAATGTACCCACAAAATCCATGTAAACTAATGCAATGCAATGCATGAATGCAACTAATATAAAAAATGCAAGATCCCCTCAAACTCACCAAAACCAACTAACAAGCAAATATCTCAACGAATGCAACAATTTCAAGCAGAGCTCGACTAAGTCCCCGTATACTAACAGTACATGACAGAAACGTGCGTGTGTGCAATGCTCATCAGAAATACCCCCAGAACTAGGTCAAAAATCATACATGCCTTCCGTCAAGACAATCACAGGTTTATAACTAGAATAGACTGTAGACACTCCATAACCTAGGAACACCTCCACCCTTATCCAAGGTAGACAAAAACTCATGCTTTATTATTATGACACATATATAAACAATACGCATGCTTATTTAACCGTGCAATGAATGAGACCCCAAAAGGCTTATACAATAATACCCATGTAGCGAGTGTTGGGTCAGTGGATCCCAGACTATAAAAGCCTTAGGTCACTAGGACTAAGTCCCCTCAGACTTAATTACTCGAGTATTAAAGAGCTCACTCTGGTTAATTTTGCATTTAACAATTGAACTTTTGACTCTTTTTTTTTTCTTTTCTGATTTTCTTTTTTTTTTTTATTTGCAATCTGGAATGAGCCTTTCTCATTTCCAACCCTAGACTACTCATATAAATATGAGCCGGCTACTAGCCATTTGATGCCTAGCCATTATTTAACAATTATTACAACTAGCATGGAATTCCTGTTTTCCCCCAAACTTAGATTTTAGTGTTCCTACGCTATAAACGGAATAACGAAAATTCTAAGAATAAACAAATGATTAAATCTCAAAACATCCAACAGGCATGACTCCAACCTAACCCAAAAGCACCCAATGAGTCTGTGTAAAAATTTTGTTCCCGTGACCTGCAAGTCAATTTCCTAGGAACTATAAATCAGCCCTCTACTCATCATCATCACACTCAAATCAACATCTACCTATCAATCAGAATCAGCTCATTTTAAGGGATCATGAAAAATGCATGCCATGAAAATGCAACTAATATGAACTCACATAGTAATCAAACAAAAATAACAGAATGTCCTACATGAAACAAACATAAATAATACGAACATATATGCATGAACTAGCACTACCATGCAAAATATATGCAATCTACATGAACACATAATACAACAAACAAATACTAATCCCCCAAACCACCCCCAAACTTGAAAGATTCAATGTCCGCATTGAATGGAAGTAAATACGAGGGAAAGCAGAAACCTACCTACTCTTTGAAACGCATGGGTTGCCTCCCACGAAGCGCTGTCGTTAATGTCATTTAGCCGGACAAATGTGAATCAAATCATGGTGGCTCGAAGATTGCATTTGACTTATCCGTAACAGAAGGACCATCCACCCATTGTTTGATAACCTTCTTGCTTCCTTCCCACATCTTTTCTAACTCAAACTTCACCTTGACTTTTACACCAATCGATTTTTTCTTTTTCTTCTTCACACCTCTAAGGTGCTTATTCGATTCGGACGGCTGAACAACACTCTCTTCTACTTCATCATCGGTCATCCACCTTCTTAACACGTTATCTTGGCATACTTCAAAAATCACAAGTTCATCATCCACAAGGACATACTTCAAGTGTGGTGGCAGCTTCCCAAGCTTCACCTTCGAGAGATCGTGAATGGAAGATTATCAATGGAACCACTGATGTGATGCTCGAGCTTATGCACGTTCGACTTTTCGCTCAACAACTGATCAAACTCTTCTGCCTGTCCCGTATCAACCATCTCTACACTGAAACACTCCTCATCCCCTGTCGGAAATTTCATGGCCTTGAACACATTAAAGGTGACATTCTGATCTTGCACCCTCATTGTAAGCTCTCCTTTCTGCACATCGATCAAAGTACGACCCGTAGCTAGAAAAGGCCTTCCCAAGATTATGGGAATCTTCTTATCCTCCTCAAAATCCAAGATAACAAAATCAGCTGGAAAGATGAGCTTATCAACTTTCACTAAGACATCCTCCACTATACCCCTTGGATACGTGATAGTCCGATCAGCCAACTGCAAAGAGATATTGGTAGGTTTTGGATCCGGTAAGCCAAGTTGCTTGAAAACAGACAAGGGCATGAGATTAATGCTAGCTCCCAAATCACATAAACATTTGTCAAAAGACAACTTCCCAATGGTGCATGGAATTGTAAAGCTTCCTGAATCCTTAAGTTTAGGAGGCAATTTCTGTTGCAACACCGCACTGCACTCCTCTGTCAATGCCACTGTTTCAAATTCTTCCAACCTTCTCTTTTTCGAAAGGATATCCTTCATAAACTTAACATAGCTCGGCATCTGCGCTAATGCGTCAGCAAAAGGAATATTAATGGACAATTTCTTGAAGACGTCCAAAAATTTCTGAAGTTGCTTTTCTTTACTTTGCTGCACGCGTCGAGGAAAGGGAGGAGGAGGATATATCTGAGTACCCTTTGTAGACTGCTCCGGAGAAGCTTTAACAGGTTCCTTGCTCTTCTCTACTTCACCCGCTAGTTCATCAGCTACCAAGTCAGATTTCTCAAATTCAGGCACTCTAGATTTTTCGGCTTGCTGATTCTGCACTTCTTCATCCTCCTTAGCGGCTGATTTAGGCTCAGATGTAACCTTTCCCGATCGCAAAGTGACTGCTTTCACCTGTTCATGGACAACTTCTCTCCTGCCTGGATTAACTTCGGTATCACTAGGAAGAGTTCCTTGTGGTCTGCTGAGCAAAGCACTTGCAATCTGTCCTATCTGGGTTTCCAAGACTTTCTGGCCAGCTTGCAGGTTCTTTATCATCACTCTCATATCATCCATCTCATTAGAAGATTGCCCCGAATGAGCCTGGGGTTGCTGCTGAAATCCCGGAGGCTGAAATTGTTGCCTTGGAGCATACTGCTGCTGATAGCCTTGATTGTATGGCTTCGATTGCTGATAAGGCTGTTGAGATTGTTGTGCACCTTGATTATTACTCCAGCTGAAGTTGGGATGATTCCTATTGTTCGGGTGATAGGTGGCTGGAACAGGTGCAACAGGTCTCTGAAAATTGCTCACAAATTGTGCTGATTCAGAAGAGATAGCACATTGATTCGTATCGTGTGCGCCCGCACATAACTCACAAACACTAGCCACCTGCTGAACTCCATAATTAGCAAGAGAATCCACCTTCATAGCAAGAGCCTTCAATTGAGCCGTAATTACTGAAGCTGTGTCTACTTCCAAAATTCCTGCTACCTTGCCTTGAGATAGTCTCTGGGTTGGATTCTGATATTCATTAGCAGCCATCATCTCAATAAGATCATAAGCTTCATCATAGCTCTTCGCCCACAGAGCTCCACCTGATGCTGCATCTAGCAAAGGTCTAGACTGTGCTCCCAACCCATCGTAGAAACCATTAATAACCATCCAATTAGGCATACCATGATGAGGACACTTTCGTAGCATCTCTTTATATCGTTCCCAAGCTTCGCACAATGACTCGCCAGATTGCTGTTGGAACTGAGTCAACTGGTTCCGTATTGCTGCTGTTCTCGCCATAGGTAAGAATTTAGTAAGGAACTTCTGAGCAAGATCTTCCCATGTAGTAATGGAACCAGGTGGTAAAGAGTGTAGCCAGCTCTTAGCCTTATCCCTCAAAGAGAATTGGAAAAGCCTCAACCTAATAGCATCATCCGTCACACCATTACACTTGAAAGTGTCGCAGATTTCGATAAAGTCCCGAACATGCATGTTAGGATCCTCCGTAGAAGCTCCCCCAAACTGGACCGAATTTTGCACCATCTGAATTGTGCCTGGCCTGATCTCAAAGTTGTTGGCTGCAATGGCTGGCCTAATAATGCTATATTGGATGTCATTGAGTTTCGGCTGAGAATAGTCCTTCAAAGCCTTGACTGCTGCTGCATCTGCCATCTCTATAGTAGTTTTAGATTCCTCTTTATTCTCCTCTATATTCTTTACAAGATTGTCTTCTGCCAGTTTCTGTAACCGAGCTTGCAAACGTGTTTGCATACAAACCTAAGTACCTGCAAACACCACAAACAAACAAACTAAGTAAGAAATCCGAGTCAGTGAACGCTAACGACCACTATTGACAAGCACATAAACTAAAATAAAAACACCGATGGTCCCCGGCAGCGGCGCCAAAAACTTGTTATGCTAAATTCACGTAAGCGCACGTAGTCACAAGTAATACAATTAAAGTTCGTTCCGCAGAGATCTGGTTGAGTTTTATTCAGAAAATATGCCTATGTAATAATGTATGGTTTTAATTCACTGCTAAGAAAAATAACAAATATGGTTTTGATTACCTAAATTGAACTAAGATGCAAATTATAAAATTAAGAATTAACTAGTGACAAGAATTAAAATCGAATTACTGATATGAGAATAAACATGGAATCCTAGTTTCATTATCTACTTCACTTAGAGTTGCAGCCTTCGATTAAGACATGTGATGGTTTTGATATATGATCGGATAACACGAATCAAGTAAAAGTCACCTCTCGGTATACTAGTACCAAACTACACATACATCCACAAAAGAGATAGAAGATGAATAGACACCTATTATGTTTAGACCCTATATCTCTATAGAATTTGAAAACATAAAGGTTTAAGCACAAGTTATCCACTTAGATCACATAAGGTAGCATAATATCTCTATTCATGCCACAAATCATGATGCTTAACATCAACCTATCCTATGCTAGCATGGCAAGTTCTAAATCTCAAGATCCACTCTCGTTTAGCAAGAGATTAACAAATTAGATGTTCGCGACGCACCTAAACACCATAAGCACAACCATACAAGGATATCAAGAATTCACCACACATAAATCTCTAAGGCATGCAAACTACTAAGCTACATAGATAAATCCACTAGGATCCCACGACAACGATTAGTTCATAATCGAACTTTTCGTCACCGTGGGATTTGATGAAAGCATGGTAGTAAACAAGATAAGTAAGATGAATAAATCAATAATAAAATAAGGTTTAGCGAACAAATCCGGAAAAGTAACAAGCATTCAATAGATACACCTAACGAGAAATACAAGAAAACTATGACTAGATCTTCTTGTCGTCACAATCCTCGCCTTGGCTTCTCTCTCTCGTGCTCTGAACGAATTATGGTGTGTAGATTGTAGATTTGATGTGCCCCAATGTGTGTATTTATAGCCCCCAAGTGCCTCCTTGACCAAGCAATTACCGTCTTTGAATTAGAATAGAATTCCGGTAATTTTCAATCTTTGATTGGATAGGAATTGCAATTCCCATGTTTAAATTAAATTCCAGAAGCTTCAAATCGTCCAAAACAACTTCCATATTGAATAGGAAAAGAAAAACGGCAATTTCCTATATTATCTTGAATTCCAGGAAGTTTCTGACGGTGGCCCGCGCGCTCGCGCGGCCTTTCCATGCGAATCTCGCGCGCCCGCGCCAAACTTAACACTATTCTCGCGCGCCCGCGCCAATTATATGCGCCACAGGCTGACTTTTTCATCCACTTCTGATTTCTTTCCCGTTTCGTTTGCAACTTCAATCCTTCATTCTTTTAGGCTTTTGAGACACGGTTTAATCACTGAAAACTCCATACTTGCACCTGGGCTATTACCTACACAATTCTCGCAAAACACATTAAAACACACCAATACTTGAGATACAAAACACCAATTTAAGCCGAAATGGAACGATCCAAGTGGATATAAATCCACTTATCACCTATCTGCAATATGTGTAACGAAACTATTCTTCATACTCTGGTTTTATGTTCTTTTGCTCTCTCTAGCTGGGCTCGATTTAACTTACCATTGTTAAATGGTGAGTTTAGCACATTTTCAGAGTGGTTACAGCTGGTCTTTGAGCAACAGAGTAAGGAAGATACTCATATTATTGTGATGGTATGTTGGATGTTATGGAAAAACAGGAACGATTTAGTATGGAATCAGCATAGTCTAGAACCGATTGAGGTGACTGAATCAGCAATCTCAGTCCTTAACAAATGGAGAAGTGTTCAAAATAAAACTTTTGACCGTTTTATGGGTTATATGACTCAAGAGGACGGGGACGAACACTAGCACCCACCATCGTCTACTAGTTTTAATTAAGGTCAATACTGACGCAGCCATTTTTGAAGAGTCAGACAGTTATAGCCATGCTTTTGTTGTTCGAGATCACGAAGGGAGTTTAGTTGAAGCAAAGTCAAGATGCAGAAGGGGCCATCCAAGTCCAGAATTGGCAGAGGCTATAAGTATAAGAGAAGCTTTGAGTTGGTTGAAAGATAACAATTACAATAATGTTGTCCTTGAATCAGATTATTTACAAGTAATGCAGGCCATTCACAGTTCTTTGGTTTGCTTCTCTTACTTAGGAAGAGTGGTTAAAGAGTGTCGTTCCTTACTTGCAAGCTTGGATACCAAAAATGTGATGTTTAGATTTGTTAAACGGTCAGCGAATAGAGTAGCTCACTATTTAGCGAGATACAGCTGTTCCATTGCTAATCGTAATTGGAGGGTGGGGGATGTCCATCCCGAATTGCATTATGTACTTATGAACGATTTTCGTGATTAATGAATTTCGATCCTTTTGTGGCAAAAAAAAAAAAGAAGTAGTGCTAGGTATCCCAAATTTATTTTTAAATTTTTTACCGAATTATGTGACAAGACATATGTATGCACGCAGAATCCCACTTTATAGTTAAGAAAGTTACCAATCATAATCGTGACATATAAACATTTGGGAAAAAATTTGGGAATATTTTTTGGGTTTCCAGCATTTTCCCTAAAATTAAGAGAAAACTGTATTTATTTAATATGGTGGATTCGATATGATCTTGAAGAATAAATCAAACTTAGACGACCTTTTACACAGGATAAATGAAAGATACAGTAGTACTAAAATTATCGGGATACAGAATCCCTGCCAGAAGACTCTTCTCCAAAATTTCTAACAAACGATTTTCCCATACAATAATGGAGCACCATTGAATCTGTTACAGTGTTACTCTTTATAGGCATCCTTAAATTATGCAGATCTTGTTAAAGTTTAGTAAGTATGCTCTCCACTCTCTTGTCTACTGTAAATGTTCAGATTTTAAAAGAGGTATTTTTAAAAAATGAATTATTACTATTTTGTTATGAAGTGGTTTATCAAAATCTATATCAATTCAACTAATGTGAAACACTGAATCATTCTGCATTTTTTGCACTTAGCTCTCAAATGGCTTTAAATTAACTCCAATTACTTGTGAAGTGATTAATAGTTAATAACTTAATAGTTAAAAAATCGCACATGTAATTTAATAAAAATCTTCTGATCGTCAATTTAAACCACCAAAAACCTAGTCATATATAGTTCCTAGTAGCAGATCTAGGTGGAAAGCAAGAAGCACTGAAAACATTTGATAAACCCCCTGACCTCGCATTACATGTCAGAAGTGATGTTAACGTATATACTTATTATATATATATATATATTAACTGTTTGTTTAAGCAGAGGAAGCACACAACAATTTCCTGTGAAAGACTTGTTTTATTATATCTGGAAATGCAATACATAAATAGAACAAAAACGTAACTGATCCTAAAAACCAGGACACGAGCCCAACTACCTCCTAACCAAACTCTACCACTACTCAGTTTATTGACTACTCCTACAAACTCGACTTCTATCCAGCTGACCAAGTCTACTAGACGTTGCAGAAATAAAATGCAAAACAAAATACAAAATAAACATGTTTGATATTAACTTCAACAATCCCCCCTTTAATCTCAAACATGTCCATGTAGATTCTTGACTCCCAGAAGCTTTCTCATGCTCTCGAACTTAGACTTGACCAAAGCCTTTGTCAATATATTGGCTCGCTGTTCGTTGCTGCTTATATGCTTCAAGATCACATCTCCACGCTCCACGCATTCTCTAATAAAATGAAAACGTGCATCTATGTGTTTACTCCTTCCATGAAACATTGGGTTTTTAGCCAAATCTATTGCTGATATGTTGTCAATGCAAAACACAACTGGACCTACGAACTCAGATGTGATTTGCACAAGAACATTACGCAGCTAAATGGCTTGACATGCTGCTACTGTAGCCGCCATAAACTCTGCTTCGCAGGAAGACAATGCCATACAGTGTCGTTTCTATGACACCCAAGTTATGACACTCTCATTCAAGTAAAACACCATTCCACTGGTACTCTTTCTGTCATCCAGAAGACCAGCCAAATCGCTGTCAGAAAACCAATTTAAAACGTTGTTTCTGCTATCTTCTGAGTACACCAGGCCAAAGTGAATTGTTCCCTTTACATGCCTCATGATCCGTTTCACTACTTCCAAATGGAGTTTGGTTGGTCTTTCCATGTATCGACTAACAATTCCCACACAATATGCTATATCTGGCCTTGTATGTACCAAATAACGAAGACCACCAATCAGACTCCTGAACATAGTTGCATCAATTGCTTCTCCTTTCTCATCACGTGTGATCTGCACCTTTGGATTGCATTCCAACATACCCGCCTTTTTGAGAATTTTTCGAGCATACCCCGATTGCTTCAAGACAATGCACTCATCCCTTCGCTCCATTTCGATACCCAAATAGTAGCTCAGTTTTCCCATGTCACTCATCTGAAACTGTTGACTCATCTCCTTCTTAAACTGCTTAATCACATCAATACTCGAACCTGTGACCAACAAATCGTCTACATGCACAGCTACAATCAACATTTCTCCTTGCTCTTTTATTGTGTATACTGCAGGTTCATAAGGACAACGTATGAGACCAAATTTTTCAAGACAAGAGTTTAATTTTGCGTACCAGGCACGGGGCACTTGACGCAGTCCATACAAAGCTTTCTTCAACTTATACACAAGATGTTCTTTCCCAGCCTTCTCAAAGCCTTCGGGTTGAGACACATAAACATCGTCTTTAATTTCCCCATTCAAAAATGATGTCTTCACATCCAAGTGGTGTACTTCCCAGTTTTTCTTGGCTGACAACGCTAACAACAATCTCACAGTATCAAGTCTTGTTACTGGTACGTACACTTCATCATAATCAATGCCCCTTTTCTGAACATACCCCTTAGCGACAAGTCGCGCCTTATGCTTCACAATCCTCCCATCCGCGTCCTTATTGAGCTTAAATATCCATTTCAAATCAATAACCTTCTGCCCAGGTGGTAGAATTATTAATTCCCATGTCTCGTTTTCTTCAATGGAATCCATTTCTCGTTTCATGGCATGTTCCCAGTTGTTGTCCTTGATTTCTTGTTTTTAATTCCTGGGTTCATCGACCCCCATCAAATACAATTCTTCACTTGTCTCAATGTCCTATGTTTCATCGTATATGTCTCTGATTGACCTTATTTTCTTTGGTTCTGTGCTATCATCATAATCTTCTTGATTAAGTCGAGTAGTAGATGTTCGAGTAAGTGTACTCTCCTGAAAGTTGCTTCCTTCATTTATCTCAATAGATTCTTATTGACTGTCACCTCCATTTTCATCGATACTCCTCACAAAGAATTGTCCTGGAGCTTCTTCTTGAGCATCAGGTCTGTTCCACGACCAAGACAATCATGGATTCGATCATTTTCAGGATCATAGAGACGATATCCTTTGGTACTCGGTTCCTTCCCAAGATTAATGACCCTTTTGCTACGATCCTCCATCTTCTAAACATATTTATCAAGTGTTTTCATGTACGCCAAACATCCAAAAACTCGCACATAACTCAGGTTTGGCTTTCTTTCACACCAGACTTCATACGGTGTTTACCCAGTGAGAGTTCTTGTTGGAACTCTGCTGAGGATGTACACCGAGTGTCTCACTACTTCACCCCACATTTTGGTTGGTAATTTCATCTCCTTTAGGCAGCTTCTCGCCATTTCTACAACTATCCTGTTACGACGCTCCACGACACCGTTCTGTTGTGGTGTATAAGGCGTTGTATAGTGTAGTTCGATGCCAGCTCCTTCACAATACTCTTTGAACTTGTTCGAGGACAATTCACCCCCTCTATCTGTCCTAAAAATCTTAATTTGATTCTCTGTGCCTTTTTCTACTTGTGCATGAAACTTTTTGAACACATGAAGTGCTTCCTCTTTAGCTTTTAGAAAGTAAACCCACATGAAACGACTGCGATCATCGACTAAAAGAAAAAAAAATACCTGTAGCCCGATGCTGTTCCCGGAGTGATTGGACCACACAAGTCACCATGGACCAGTTTAAGTACTTTGTCAGCTTTATAGCTTGTCTTGTTGGGAAACTTCTTTCTTGCCTATTTTGACATGAGACATCCTTCACACACATTTCTTAACTGATTTATTCTGGGCATGCCTGTCACCATCCGTTCCTTAGACATTAGATGCAGGGCTTGATAATTTACATGACCTAGGCGTATGTTGATAAGTGGATTTTATTGTTAAATATAATTGATGTGTTTTAATCAGTGTTTAAGTGTTACAGTGAATTATCAGAGTTTAGCTGGAAGCAGTCAGAGTTTAGTGTAAACTCTGACAGATGGAAGCTCGACAGAGTTTGTTAAACTCTGTCTGAAGGAAGCGTCTACTGGTCGACAGTGATTGAAGATTTATTATGGAAGTGATATCTTTGAAGATTGGATAGCTATCAAAGAGATCGAGTTGATTTAGGAGACATGTGACAATCTGTAATTGATATCATTGTATAGCTGATTATTAGGAATATCAATTAGAGATTGTATCGTAGCTGTATGTTATATAAATACAGTTAGGTTAACCCTAGAAGGGTATCGTACAACGAATTATCTTTATTGTAACCTAGCAGCTCTTTGTGATATTTTACATCACGAAGAAGGTTCGTAATACAAGAAGTTTTTAAGTGCATAAACGCTTTTACTTGTTAAACTCTCATACGAAGTTGATTATTAATTGTGTATTCGGCCTAACAAGTGGTATCAAAGCCAATCTGTTACTTTATTACAGGTTAAGATCCAAACACAACAATAATCATGGCAGCAATTCCTCCACCAACACCTACTGTTTCTGAAAAGGCTCCCACTACTGTGAGTCGTTATGAACCAATCAGGGTTCCTATTCTCAGGCCATTAGAGTATGCTATGTGGAAGGTCAAGCTGACTATGTTTCTGGAGGCTACTGATCCAGAATATCTTGACAGGATTTATGAAGGCCCTCACAATCCTACAAAGCTATCTGTTGCAGTTGCTGGTGAAGAAGCAAAAATGGTTCCAAAGGAAAAGAAGGACATGACTCCTGAAGATCTATCATCAATTGCTAAGGATGCAAAAGTTAGGCATTTACTGCATAGTGCTTTAGACAATGTTATGTCTAACAAAGTCATTAATTGCACCATTGCAAAAGAGATATGGGATGCTCTTGAAGTCAGGTGTCAAGGAACTGCGGCTATTAAGAAGAATAGGAGAAACATACTCACACAAGAGTATGAGCATTTTGAGGCTAAACCTGAAGAGACCATGACAGAAACATTTGATAGATTCTGTAAACTACTCAATGATCTGTCATTGGTCAACAAAGAGTATGATCTAGAAGACTCAAATCTCAAGTTTCTTCTTTCTCTACCTGAAAAGTGGGATGTGAAAACAACCACTATTAGAGATAACTATGATCTTACTGAAACAGAGATTGATGAAATCTATGGACTGCTCAAAACTCATGAATTGGAAATGGAGCAGAGAAACAGGAGATCAAGCAGGAAAGGAAAGTCTGTTGCTCTTAATGTTGAAGAGAAGCCTCAGAAGAAAGAGGCATCAAGAAGGAAAATGAAGGGAAAAGCTTTGGTCATACATTCAGAAAGTGAATCACCAAACTCTGATTGTGATTCAAACTCTTCTGAATCATCTGACTCTGAGGATGATGAAGAAGAAATGAGGAAAATGGCAGTGTTGATGGTGAAGACTTTCAAGAAAATGGGCTTCAAGAATTTCAAGAAAGGAAAAAGGTTTTCTAGAGATTCAAATGAAGACAGGAAAAGCTACAGGAAGTCTGATAAGAGAGATTCTAAAGGGAAGAAGGATAAGTCTGAAGTTCAATGCTACAAGTGTAAGTAGATGGGTCACTATGCTCCTGAGTGCAAGAAAGGTAAAACTGGAAAGGTACTCTACACTAAAGGCAGAGATTGGGCAGATACTTCAGATTCTGATGAAGAAGTGAACTATGCTCTCATGGCTACTACTGAATCAGAAACTTCTGAAAATCAGGTACCTCTAACAACCTATGCTTATAATATTGATGACATTGCTCAATTAAGAATTTATCTTAAGTCATTGCATATAAGTTATAGGGATCAGACTTTAGAAAATGAGAGGATAAAAGCTGAAAATTCTGAACTTAAGGTAAGAAATAAACTTGTTCAAGAAACACTTGAAAACATGCAACAAGTTCAGAAAGAGAGAGATGATGCTGTTTGTAAAGAACAGAATTTGCTTCAGAAGTATAAACAACTAGAGTCAGAGTTGGAGGAAGCAAATAATAAAATTAGGACTTGGACTAATTCTGGAAAGGACACTCAACAGATTTTTCAAACAGACACTGTTGGTCTAGGTTATAATGAGGGAGATGAACTTAGATTTCAAAATCAAGTTAAAGTCAGAACTCATTTTGTACATGGAACCAGTAAATTTTTGTCTGAAAATGAAAAAGAAGCTGTTAAAAGTGGACCAGTAAAAACTAGTGTTAAACAGGTTAATATTGGTTCAATGACAGATAAACAACTCAAGCATAAACTGAAGGAGTTAAAATCTGTTAAGAAACAGAAAGTGTCAAACAAGAACAGAAATGGAAAAGTAGGCATCACTTCAGGAAATAAACCAATGCTTGCTAGTTATGCTCCAAGAAAGACATGTCATAACTGTGGTAGTACTAAGCATCTTACAAATTTCTGCAAGAAAAATAAAAATATAAATTCTTTACCTACAAAGTCTGAGGTAAAGAAGGATTTTGCTAGAACTAAGCCACAGACTTTATGCACACACTGTGGAAGCACTTGGCATTCCATTTATACTTGCAGAGAATATCATGCTATCTATCATAATTAGTATGAACTGAAACCCAATCTGAAATGGGTTAAAGTTGATACTGCAAGTGTAAACACTGATACTGTTAGCTCAAACTCTGATAATGTTAATTCCGCTGCAAAAGCTAACAAAGTTAAGAATGCCAAAGGATCCAAGCAAGTCTGGATCCTTAAAACTAATCCTCAGTAATTGTTTGTGATTGCAGGGTAACAGGGAGGCAACCCTAGTCGTGGACAGTGGATGTTCAGGACACATGACTGGAAATAAAGCCCTGCTATCAGACTATGAGGAGAAGGCTGGCCCAAAAGTTTCCTATGGTGATGGCAATGTAGGAAGAACATTGGGATATGGCAATATTAATCTTGGAAATGTCATCATCAACAATGTAGCTCATGTCCCAGGACTCAAGCATGACTTGTTATCTGTGAGTCAAATCTGTGACAAGGGATATCATGTAGATTTTCAACCTGAATATTGTGAAGTTATCAGCAAATCTACAGGAAAGGTTGTTCTAGTTGATCACAGGCAAAACAACATTTATGAAATCAAGCTTTTGATAGACTCTGTTGGAAAAGCTGTTTGCCTGTCTACAAGAATGTCTAGTGAAGAGAGTTGGAAGGGGCACAAGAAACTCTCACATTTGAACTTGAACAACATCAATGAATTGATCAGAAAGGATCTTGTAAGAGGACTTCCAAAGGCTCTGTTAAATGTTGATGGCCTATGTGATTCATGTCAGAAGGCTAAACAAAGGAAGTCATCTTTCAAGAGCAAGACAGAATTTTCTATCACTGAACCCTATCATCTTCTGCATATTGATCTCTTTGGTCCGATAAATGTTATGTCTATTGCAAGGAAGAAATATGCTTTAGTCATTGTTGATGAATACACTAGATACACTTGGGTGTATTTTCTAGCAAAGAAGGATGAAACTGCATTAACTCTGATGGAGCATGTGAAGCTACTGGACAAAGGATCAAGTAACAAAGTCAGAATCATCAGAAGTGATAATGGAACTGAGTTCAGAAATGCAACAATGGAAGAATTCTGTAAGGACAATGGAGTGAAGCAAGAATTTTCAGCACCTGGTACACCACAACAAAATGGTGTAGTTGAAAGGAAAAATAGAACCTTGATTGAAGCTGCGAGAACTATGCTTGATGAAGCAAAATTGCCAACTTATTTCTGGGCAGAAGCTGTTCAAACTGCTTGTTTTACTCAAAATGCAACACTGATCAATAAGCATGGAAAGATACAATATGAGATGGTGAAGAAAAAGAAGCCTAACCTGAAATACTTTCATATTTTCGGGTGCAAATGTTTTGTTTTGAAGACTCATCCAGAACAGTTGACCAAGTTTGAGCTTAAGGCAGATGAAGGAATTTTTGTTGGCTATCCACTATCAACAAAGGCATTCAGAGTTTACAATCTGAGAACTAAAGTGATCATGGAATCTATACATGTTTCTTTTGATGATAAGAAGATAACTGGACTTGAAGACAAAGATGAATATGATCAACTGAACTTTGAAAATGAAGATTTAAACTCTGATGAAGGAAATTCTGATGAAATAATTCTGACAGACTCTGTTGAAACAAACTCTGAACCTCTGCTGGTAAACACTGGAGAAACTTCTCAGCCACAACAAAGGGGAGAACCAGTTGAGGGGGAGCATGATCAAGATGAAGACTCAAACACTGATACTGAGTCAACTGAAAAATCTGGATCAAACTCTGATGCTTCAAACTCTGAAAATTCAAATTCTGACTCTGGGCAGTCAAGTTCAGGGGGAGTCTCAGAAAATGAAGAAAGCCCACAACAAAATCAGGAGAGCATGGATCAAGGGGGAGGATCACATGCTGACAGAAGTCATTTGCCTTCTGCTAGGAAATGGACCAAATCACATACACCTGATTTGATAATTGGTGATCCATATGCAAAAGTGAAAATAAGAAGTGCCACTGCAAGTGAATGTCTGTTTCATGCATTCTTGTCTAAAAATGAACCAAAGAAAATGGAAGAAGCTCTTCAAGATGCAGACTGGATAACAGTAATGCAGGAAGAGTTGAATGAATTTGAAAGGAATGAAGTTTGGACCCTTGTACCAAGGCCAAAGAACAGATCTATTGTTGGTACTAAATGGGTTTTCAGAAACAAGACTGACAGTGAAGGTGTTATCACAAGGAACAAGGCAAGACTGGTAGCAAAAGGCTATTCACAGCAGGAAGGAATAGACTATGATGAAACATTTGCTCCAGTTGCAAGATTGGAGGCAATCAGAATTTTTCTAGCATATGCCTCTCACAAGAAATTCAAAGTGTTCCAGAAGGATGTGAAAAGTGCTTTTCTGAATGGAAAGCTTGAAGAAGAAGTGTTTGTTGAACAACCACCAGGATTTGTGGACCCCAAATATCCAGATTATGTCTACAAGCTAGATAAGGCACTATATGGACTTAAGCAGGCACCAAGAGCATGGTATGAGACACTTGCTCAGTTTCTTCTAGAAAGTGGATTCAACAGAGGAACAATTGACAAAACTCTGTTTTATTTCAATCAAGGAAGTGACCTCCTTTTAGTTTAGATTTATGTTGATGACATTATCTTTGGGTCTACTAATGATAAACTCTGTAAGAAGTTTGCCAAGCTCATGCAGTCCAGATATCAAATGAGCATGATGGGAGAGCTTATTTACTTTCTAGGCCTACAGGTGAGACAAACAGATGATGGTATTTTCATTAATCAAGAAAAATATACCAGAAATCTTCTCAAGAAATTTGGTATGCTTGACTGTTCATCTGCATCAACTCCCATGGCAACAGCAACTAAATTGGACAAAGACACAGGAGTTTCAGTGGATATGACAAACTACAGGGGCATGATAGGATCTCTTCTATATTTGACAGCTAGTAGGCCTGACATCATGTATGCAACCTGTCTTTGTGCAAGGTTTCAGGCAGATTCTAGAGAGCCACATCTGACAGCTGTGAAAAGAATCTTCAAGTATCTCAAGGGCACCATATCATTAGGTCTGTGGTACCCCAGAGAATCAGATTTCAAGCTACTTGGGTATTCTGATACAGACTTTGCAGGCTGCAAGATAGACAGAAAGAGCACTAGTGGAAGTTGTCAATTTCTTGGTGACAGACTTGTTTCCTGGTAGAGCAAGAAACAAAAATCAATCTCCACATCTACAGCAGAAGCAGAGTATATTGCAGCTGGTAGCTGTTGTGCACAGATCTTATGGATGAAGAATCAATTGCTGGATTATGGATTGAGGTACAGTAAAATTCCTATTTACTGTGATAATCAAAGTGCTATTGCTATGATAGGTAATCCAGTACAACATTCAATGACCAAGCACATCAGCATAAGGTACCACTTCATCAGAGAACATGTGGAAGAAGGGAATATTGAACTACATTTTGTGTCTACAGAACAACAGCTTGCAGATATCTTCACTAAACCATTGAGTGAAGCTACATTTACAAGACTGGTCAATGAATTAGGAATGGTCTCTGGTTCTGACTAGGAATGTTGGTTCGATTCAAATTTTACTTATGTGGTGTATTACTCATATTTCCTGTTTGGTTAAATGCTAAGTGAACTCTGTTGATTAAACTCTGTTATGCATACTCTGTTAAACTCTGTCAGCATGCCTATATGTCATTCACTGTTAATCAGTTTGATAAACTCTGCGAACTCTGAGTTGATTTTTGTCTGAATGAAAACACCAATGAAGAAATATGTATGAAGCATGATTCTCAGCAATTAATCATGAATCTTTCTGAGTTATTGTGATCTAATCTTAGATTGTGCAGAAAGTTAACACAGCATGATACTGGCTCATATTTATAGCATCTCTTAGTTTATTCTGTCCTAAACTCTGAGTCTATAAATACTGTGTGCATTACCTTACATGAAAAACTACTGATGTTGATGAACTCTAAACTCTGTTAGTTATACTCTGAAAGAATAAAATGTTTACTGCAATACCCCAAAGAAAATGTATATAGGTTGTTATACTCCTTTGAGATTATGTTGGATACTAGGAAGACCCAGGAACTTATTGGTATATAATATGTGCTAAAATTCTCTGATTTTTGGTGACTAGTTAAATACTAGGATGACCCAGGAACTTATCAAAATGATAAGGGCTAAAATTTTTGAATTTTTGGTGACTGGTTCCAACCTCTGATTACTGGAATGAATAATAAAAATAAAATAAAATAAAATAAATAAATAAATAAATAAATAAATAAATAAAAAAATAAAAAAAAGAAAAATGTATATAGAGGGGGTTTAAAATAAAAGTTACTGTATATAGTTTGATTACTTCAGAGTTTAGCTTTCATCATACAGTCAGTGTTTACTATGACAGTTTGTGCATCCAGTGTTTATTGATTTACTTTATGGATTTTATGAAAAATTAGATGCTCTAAAAATTGATTTAATAAACTCTGCCTCACACACACATATTTTCACAACTGTGCAATTTATGAAAGGGTTTCGGTGATAAAGTTGGAGAATTGACAAACGCTGTTGATTCGTGATTTGCACTCTAAGGTAAATTTTCACTTGGACAATATGAAAATCTTGGAGTAAATAGGGATTTTGACATCTGTTAATCAGTGGATTTTTGATGAATGTGTTCTTTATATGATTACTTTAATTAGTTTTCATATTCTCTTCTTTGATTTATTTCTTTGAAGAACAGTTCATAAAACATAAATAAAAATTGCAGAACAGAATGAATAAGATTAGAGAAACATAATTTTTCATTGATAATAAGAAAGAGATTACAAGCAAATATTACATCTTTTTGTTCTCTCTATCTGCTAATCTATTCAACAGGAAGATAAAAGGTCAGTCCAAACCACTCCATTGTTAGCAAAAATTCCCAGATCCCATCTTTGCCACTTTATTTGGGTGGAAGTTGAAGGGATAAGGTTATTTTTGCTGACATATTCATTAACCAGTCTGTTGGGAGAAATACTGATACTCAAGGTACTTCAAAGACCAAGAGTTTGCTGTTACCTTCTAATCCACAAACTGATGAAGAATTGGCTGCTAAGCTGTTTATTGAAGAGAATGAGGAAGGAGTTACAATTGAGGACATTGAAGCTGAAGAAAAGAGTTTACAAGAAGAACATCTCAAAGCTTTAAAGTCTGGTAAGGTACAAAGAGGAAAAGCTCCTAGACCTGTTGTTAAAGGTGTTGTGATCAAAGAAAGGGCTGATGTTAGTCAAAGATCTCGGTTTTCAAAGGAAGCAATGGCAGCAGAAGCTAAACTCAAGCTAAAAGGCATTGAAGGAGAAAGTTCACAGAAGAAAGTTACAACTTCTGTTGCATCACAAGCAATGATCACACCTTTACACTCTTCTCAGTTGAAATCGATTTTTGGGAAAGGAACAATTCATGATCCAAATGTATTATCTGGAGTTTCTATGAATGTTTCTGATGGAAAAGCTTTGTCTGGCAAAGTTGGTAATAATAAGGGTGGACTAGGTTCACATAGAGACAAAAGGCAATATACTGGTCCTAGAGATCCTTCTTCACTGGCTGTTCCAGGTCGCGGTGTTCCTCAAGAGAGTTTGGACAGACTGGAATCAGTACAGTTAGTTCATCAGAAGAGTTTAAGCAAGCATTTTCTCTTGTACTTCATGGCTGATGGGACAGTATTTAAAGTTGGTGAGAATGATATTGGCTTGAAATGTTGGGAAGAACTAGAGTATGTTCTATATCTTCTCAAGGTGAATAGTCAAAGGACTCAATCAGTTGCTAATGTGCTCAGATAGAGAATGCTTCAGAATCTGGCAATCAGAGGAGAGAAATATAATAGCATATATGTTCCTAAGTACAGGGATTACAAAGGAAATCTCATTGAAATGAAGAAAGGTACTGCAAAGTTAAAGACTGATTTGGGAATCACAGTACTTGACTTCAATTCACAGTCAGAAAAAGTCAGATTTATCAGACTGGGAAATGAGATGAGAAGGAACAAAATCTATGATCTTAGGGCTGCTATCTATCAGACAGATGAGAGTGATCCTCAACTCAGAGAAATTAAAGAAGCTATGAAGATTGAGCTTGAAAATGCAGAAAGAAGATTGCTGATAGATTATCTCAGAGCTATGCCAGATCTTGAAATGATAAGAGATTAAGGTCTGTAAGGATTTTCTTATTCTCTGTAGTTTTTGTTAAGTAGAAGCTTAAACTCTGAATTTGTATAAACACTGTATTTGTCTATTTGTTTTGACATCATCAATTATTGTCATTAACTTGTGCATTTTTTTTCTAATGAACAAGTTGGGGGAGATTGTTAAATATAATTGATGTGTTTTAATCAGTGTTTAAGTGTTACAGTGAATTATCAAAGTTTAGCTGGAAGCAGTCAGAGTTTAGTGTAAACTCTGACAGATGGAAGCTCGACAGAGTTTGTTAAACTCTGTCTGAAGGAAGCGTCTACTGGTCGACAGTGATTGAAGATTTATTATGGAAGCGATATCTTTGAAGATTGGATAGCTATCAAAGAGATCGAGTTGATTTAGGAGACGTGTGACAATCTGTAATTGATATCATTGTATAGCTGATTATTAGGAATATCAATTAGAGATTGTATCGTAGCTGTATGTTATATAAATACAGTTAGGTTAACCCTAGAAGGGTATCGTACAACGAATTATCTTTATTGTAACCTAGCAGCTCTTTGTGATATTTTACATCACGAAGAAGGTTCGTAATACAAGAAGTTTTTAAGTGCATAAACGCTTTTACTTGTTAAACTCTCATACGAAGTTGATTATTAATTGTGTATTCGGCCTAACATTTATATCCACTTGGAGCGTTCCATATCGGCTTAAATTAATTCACTTGGCCTCAAGTTTGTTGTAGTTTTGATGTGTTTTGTTTAAATGTGCAGGTTTGTAGAAACGTCGATTAGGATTGAAGTTTTCGTCATTTTTGGAGTTGATTTATGCAATGGAATGAATAATGGAGTCTTGTACTGGGTTGCCAAGAAGATTCCAAGCTAAGGAAATTGAAGACGGAAGCTTGTGCAAAAAGAACGGGAAGAAAAAGCGAAGAAACAAAGAAACGGAGCAGAAAGAAGAAAACTGCCATCAGCTCAAGCGCAGGCAGCGCCCTTAGAGTGCTGGAAACGCTCCAGAAGTCCCAGAAACAGAATTCCAAGCGCAGGCAGCGCTGTGGAGGCGCAGGTAGCGCGCGGCTTGACAGAAAATTGCTGGAAAATGACAGTTTTGCCCCTATTCGAGTTTTAATTGTATTTTTGGTATTTTCTTGTACCAAAATCAAATTCTAATTGCATTGTAGTGATATTTTTCTTGCTTGGAAAGATATCTAGGGCTATAACAACACATCTTAGCATTGTAATTTGTATCGTTACATATCATAGCATAGATTTGCAAGGGAGAAAAGGGGAGAAAGATTCAACGCTCGTGACAAGCAACGGATCTAGATCTACTTCATCTTTTGTATTCTTTTCTTAGGTGCTATTCTGGATTCTAGATTTGTTTTCTCGACTCTTTGTTCTATTAATATTACTTCTTCTTTCTTTCATACTTTATTTTATATCATGTTTTCATCAATTCCCATGGTGACGAGAGGTTCAATTATGAACTAATAGTTGCCATAGGATTCTAATGGATTTATCTATGTAGCTTAATAGTTTGATTGCTTTAAAGATTTATGTGTGGTGAATTCTTGATATCCTCGTATGGTTGTGATTTATGTATTTAGATGCGTAGCTAACATCTAATTTGTTAATCTTTTGTGAAATGAGAGTGGATCTTAAGATTTAGAACTTGTCATGCTAGCATAGGTTCATGATTGTTATCAACATGATTTGTAGTATAAGATGAGAATACTTATATTGCCCTATTTGATCTATATGGATGACTTGTGCTTAAACCGTTATGTTTTCAAATCTTATAGAGACATAGGGTCTAAACATAATTGGTGTCTATTCATCTTCTATCTCTTTTGTGGATGTATGATTAGTTTGGTGTTCGTATACCGAGAGGTAACCTATACTTGTTTCGTGTTGTCTGATCAGATATCAAAACCATCACATGTATTGATTAGAGGCATCAACTCTAAGTGAAGTAGATAATGAAGTTAGAGTCCCATGTTTATTCTCATATAAGTAATTCAGTTTAATTCTCATTAGTTGTTCATTCTTAGTTGATAATTTACATCTTAGTTAGTTTAATTAAATAATACCCCAATTTGTTATTTGTCTTAGCAGTGAATTAAAACCATACATTGTTGAATAGGTGCATTAACTGAATAGAAACTTAACCAGATCTGTGTGGAACGAACTTGAATTATATTACTTGTGACCACGTATACTTGCGTGATATTGTGTTAACAAGTTTTTGGCACCGCTGCCGGGGATCATCGGTATTTTATTTTTAGTTTATGTGCTTGTCATCAGTGGTAGTTAGCGTTCACTGACTCGGATTTCTTACTTGTTTGTTTGTTCGTATGTTTCAGGTACTTGAGCGTGTATGCGAACACGTTGTCAAACTCGTGATCTGGAAGACGTGGATCTAGTCACAGATTAAAGCGAAGAGGAACTTGAACCAGTAGTCGAGATGGGTGATCGAGCAGCAGCAGAAGCAGTTAAGGCTTCGAAGGACTTTTCTCAGCCTAAGATCAATGATATCCAATCTAGCATTGTCACGCCAGCTATTACAGCTAACACTTTCGAAATCAAGCCTAGCACGATTCAGATGGTGCAGAACTCGGTTCAGTTTGGGGGTGCTCCTATGGAGGATCCTAATATGCACATCAGGGATTTTATCGAGATCTGCGACACTTTCAAGTTCAACGGTGTGTTAGAAGATGCTATCAAATTGAGACTTTTCCCATTCTCTCTGAGGGATAAGGCTAAGGGCTGGTTACACTCTTTACCAGCCGGTTCCATTACTACTTGGGAGGATCTTGCTCAGAAGTTTCTTACTAAATTCTTCCCCATGGCTAAGACACCAGCAATCAGGAACGCGTTCACTCAATTTGCACAGCAATCTGGAGAATTTTTGTGTGAGGCTTGGGAACGCTACAAGGAGATGCTTAGGAAGTGTCCACATCATGGAATGCCTGACTGGATGGTAATCAATGGTTTCTACAATGGGTTGGGAGCACAGTCTAGACCTTTGCTAGACTCAGCATTAGGTGGAGCTCTATGGGCTAAGAGCTATGAGGAAGCTTAAGAGCTAATTGAGACGATGGCTGCTAATGAATATCAGAATCCTACACAGAGACTATCACAAGGCAAGGTAGCAAGTATTCTGGAAGTGGATGCAGCTATAGCTATAGCAGCTCAGTTGAAAGCTTTGACTATGAAGGTGGATTCTTTTACCAACTATGGAGTTCAGCAGGTTGCTAGTGTTTGTGAGCTATTTGCGGGCGCACATGAGACAAATCAGTGTGCTATCTCTTCTGAATCAGCAGAGTTTGTGAGTAATTTTCAGAGGCCTGCTTCACCAGTTCCAGCCAGCTATCATCCGAACAATAGGAATCATCCTAATTTCAGCTGGATCAACAATCAAGGTGCTCAATAACCACAGCAGCCTTATCAGCAATATGGAGCGAGGCCGTTCAATCAAGGCTATCAGCAGCAGTATGCTCGAAGGCAATAATTCCAACCTCCGGGATTTAAGCAATAGCCTCATGGGAATGTTGGTCAAGCTTCGAATGAAAAATCTGAATTGGATGAATTGAGGTTGATGGTTAAAAGCCAGGCGGTATCTCTCAATACGTTGGAGAATCAGATAGGGCAAATTACAAGCACCTTACTTAACAGACCACAGGGATCTCTTCCTAGCGATACGGAGGCTAATCCAGGCAGAAGGGAAGTCAAGTAACATCTGAACGCAGTTACTCTGAGATCTGGAAAAGTCTCGAGGGATAAAAAATCAGCAGCTGAGGAAGATAAAGAAATCAAGAAACAGCAAGTGGAGGCTTCTGTAGATAAAGAAAAGGCAAATTCTGAATTGGCAGCTGATCGGTTGGATGGCGAAGTGAAAAAAAACAAACTTTTGCTGAAAAATCTACTCCAAAATAGTCTACAGAGAGCAATTAGATCTATCCACCTCCTTCATTCCCAAAAAGACTTCAAAAGCAAAATTATGCTGAAAACTCTCCTTCGAAGCATAAGTGGGTTGATATGGGCTGAAAATAAGCCCTAAAGACACATTTAATATGGCATTAATTAGACCCAGCATGGTCCAAACGTGGGGCCCATTAATGAGGTCAGAATCCCTATTTTAATATTAATTTCGTAATTAATATTGGGGGAAATAAACAGCTCAGCAATAAGAGTTGGATAAGGATAATATCTCCATCAGACTTAGCCACCAAGGCATCCAATTCGATATGGAAACTGATTCCTACAAGGAATAGATCTAGAACCTTCCTCAGGGAGGTGACTTGCCCACCAACTCTCCGAATCCTACCATAATTCTAAGGCTTCTCAGCCTATATAAAGGGCCTGACCCCTCATTCTTAGAACTACGTTTTTTGGCTTGATCTTTGATATTCATCAAAGTACGTAGGCATCTTGTGAAGGCAGATTCAGCCACGTAGGTAGCCATTAAAGCATGAAGCTCACACACCTTTGCATTAAATACACAAACCCTAGCCACAATACTAGTAACCTAGTTTTTATTCCACAACATTTGGCGCCGTCTGTGGGAAGACAACATCAATCATGGTTCAAACACGAAGAACAACATCAACCGAGGCTGTGCCCCTTAACTCTGCTCCACCAGCCACTTCTGATCCGCTTATCGTCACTGAGGAAGGACAAATACTCCCATCAACAGGGGCGGTCATTCAACCTCTGCCCACTCAGCCCCCAGGGACGACTCCCCATGTAGAGGGGACCCACCCAGTGATTGTCCATCAAAGCCAAGAAACTAACCCTCTCTAGATGGTGGTTTCTCCTCTTGGTAACGTTGATCGCATGGGGGTACAGATCCATACTACGGATCTCCCTTTGAATACCAACCCTATGTATGGGATGCCTAATTACCCCCCTCGACGAAGGGAACCTGGACCAAGCGGTCACGCCTTACAGATCCGGGATCGAGTATATGATGACTACTCTGGTCCCTATACTGATGATTCATCATCATCTGAGGATGATGATGGAGATGAAGCCCCGAGGAGGCGACGTGCTAGCAAAGATGTAACACCCCCAGATCCGGGGTCAGGGATCTGGTGGTTACGGTCTTACATCCATTCATAATACTTGACTTGAGTCCACAATAAATAAATCACATGCTGTGACCCCACAATAATATCCACTCACACACACAACAGTTATAGTCCCAGAGATGAAATTGAAATAGGTCCATAATATCAGAGTTTACGAATAAAAGTTATTACAAGCCAAATGATATGTTTAAAAGTTTTGCCGTTGATTAACGTTAATGTTACATATAAATAGACTGATAAACAAAAGCTGCCTATCTATGCTACCTCAGCAATGGCAGCAAGGACATCAGCGGGTATTCCTCAAACGGCGGTAACCTGCTTGCGCCGAGTGCGCCTGACGCGGGCCATCTGTCCTAGCTGTTGTTGTGATAATATGAACAAAGCAAGGGTGAGCGAAAGCCCACCAACAATAATATAACTGAACAGTGATACATATATACAACAGTTTAAAATATCCTTTGAAATCATATGCCATGCATTGATGAAGTTATTGCCAGTATAATATAAAGGATGAAGTTACCAGGTAACTCAAAGTATTTGTTTGTAGAAATATCTTGTTATTCCCAGATTACTTACTTGTATAATTGTAGAAGGGGGGGTTGAATACAATTCTTGATATTTATAAATTTCTGATAAGAACTCCAGAAACTTATGCAGAGATAATTGCAATGTAAGATTTAAACACAAACACATATAAAATCAGGTGGTTAATATGCACCACCTGAAGCTTTTATTTGAAGAAAACTCTGTGATACAAAATGTACACAGCTGCCGTTTTACAACTCTTTGCTTCTAAGGATATTCAAGAAACCCTAAGCAAATATGTCTGTTTTTTTAACCTACAAAGAGTTGCTACACTTGGTTATATATCCCAAGTTTTACAAGTACTACTGGAATAAGATAATACTAATCTAATTCTAGTTGACTTGCTATTACACTCCAAATACACATGTAGCCGAAAGGTTGTCCTTGTGTTCAGACATGTCTCCTGCACCTTTCTTGTATTCATAGTGTAAATAGAATGCTTCTTTCTTCTATGTTTCCAAAGTATGGCTGCCATACTGCTTTTTGTATCCACTATCAACCCATGTGATCTGTCAGTCAAACATGTCCTTATCAACTGGTAATCCCCAGCTAATCATAGAAGACAGTGTCAATGATTATCCGTTGATATTGTACACTGACATCCGTTGATGATGTATTGAGCGGTATCCGTTGATATTGAGACTTGAGCTGTATCCGTTGATAGAGTGGATTTGAGTTGTATCCGTTGATAGAGTTTTGTCTTCATCCGTTGATACACTTTCACTTAGACAGAATTACATAGCATAGCTTATTTACAATTGGCTACCCTATTCTGCCTATCCGTTGATAGTCAACATGACTGTGGATAAAAACACTATCAACTGATAACATAGAGATACATGCAGTATGCTACAAAACCTCATCCGTTGATGAGCTACCTGTTAACGGATAGAGTTATAAATCCTCATCCGTTGACAGCTACAAAACCTTATACAAATTGATTAATTGTGAGGTTATCATCAAGTACAACATATTCCTAACAATCTCCCCCAATTTATACTTGATGGCAATAAAGCATAAATTCAGGACCTTGATGATAACAAAACATTCCTAAAGATATATAAAGAACAATGCATAAATTGTATTAAGCTACAAAAATTAAAAATTGAAAGTTTGAGAAATTTACAGAGAAGTGCTCCTCTAGACTGAGCAGATTAAGACCGTTTCTTTCCTCTTGTTGGCATCACCCTTGATTTTCCTTCCTTGGCAGAGTTGGACTCAATCTGTATTTGGAGTTGCCTATAGAAGGCATCTTCTTCATCTACCTTTGGATTTAGCTTTTGTTGTAACCATCTCAGGTATTGAGAACTAGCCTTTGGTAGTTGGTCTTCTAACCTGAAGAATCTTCATCCCTGAACTCCATCATCCAGAAAGGTTGGAGGTGGATTTTCTGTCCATTGTATGGGATCTTCATTTTCCTTGGTAGACTTGATGGTGAGTTCCATTCCCTCCTTATTTGTTCTATTCTGTCCAGTATCTCCCCTTTTGCTATCTTGGAGAACCCTGTGTATCTCTTGATTGCAGAGAACACTTTGGTTAAGGTATGATAATTTTCTCCAAGAACCCTTTGTAGTGGCCATGTCCTTTCCATTCCTCCCTTGTATACAAAGACCAATCTTTCAGGCAAATGTCTATATTTGTCAATTCCTCTTACTTCTGACAATTCATCCAGATAAAGATTCATGCCAGAGTATTCTTCAATATCTGCCTGATAGATAAAATCATCCTTGTTTTCCAAGATTGGCTGCCTGACAATAACAGGTACCCTAGCAACTTGAATTGGTTCCTTTGAAGGTTGCTTCCTTGGTTTCCTTTTCTTCTGTATAGGCTTCTGTTGAGGCTTCAGCAAGAATGAAGGAACCTCAATGGAGTCAAGATTCATTGGTTCCTCTTTAGGTACTATAGGCTCACCATGGAAATTCACATCTGGGTTGAATACTTTTACATCAATAGGTTGTGATAAACCAACTGTCTCCTTGTTTTCAATTTCTGAAGAGACATGCCTCCTTGCCTTTGATTTTATTCTCTTGGATTTGGGGACTGATTTCCCTTTCTTTTTGAATTTGGGGACTTCCTCAGGTTCCCTCAATTCATCCTCTACCTCATCCAATAACTCTTGAGCCAGCCTTGCTTGCTTCTCATCTGAGTTTTCATATTGATATTCAGTGCTTGGTTGAGATTCTCTTAGCAGCCTTGAAGTCTCTTCTCTCTTGGCTTCAACAAATCTAGGATGGCTGTTGGATATGTTTAGAACTTTTCCATTCCTTATGATTACAGCCATCCATTCTCTTACACAACTGTTAGTCTTCTCCTTGAATTCCTTGATTGCCTTACCCATCAGCTTCTCTTCATCATCCTTGGGAAATGGAAAGTCCAGTTGTAACTTGTTCTTCCCATTTGCTTTTGGTGGTGAGAAGGGTCTTGTTTTGATGTAGGGTTCAAATTCCTTAACATGAGAAGGCTCAGCATCATAGAATGTAGGAGCCACAATTGCTGGAGTGAGCACCTTCAGAATTGTTGTAGATATTGTTGGAGCTGAGGTTTGGCTAGAGAACAGAGTTGATGCAATAGATTGATTGATCAATCTTTCTGTCCTCATTATCCTTTCATAGTTTTCCTCTTTCATCTTTTGCAGAGCTTCAATTTTGGCTAGCTTTTCCTCTTCTGTCAAGTTTGAGAAATCAAACTCTTCAGATAGAGCTACTTGTTCAGGTTTGGATTTGCTGGGGGAAGCTGTGACAATGAATTCTTGTGGATTGACCACTATGGTAGGCTGCTGCTCCCCCTTACTTGCTGCTTCTCTGCTTTCAGAAATAAAGATTTGGCTTGTAGTTGCCACAGCCTCTTCCACTTTCTCCCCCTTTTTGTTAGCATCAAGGGTTTGACTAGAAGTTGGGGCTGCAACTAACTTCTCTAGCAGTTGGGTTTGCAGTTTCTGATGTTGAAGAAATTGCTCCATCTGGGATTCCATCTTTTCCACTCTTGAATTGAGAAGTTGCACAGACTTAGCCAGGTTGTCTTCTTTGAGGAACCTTTGTTGCAACACCCTCTGAGTGGCTGTAGGAGCTAGTTGCTCTAGATTGGAATCCACAGAGATCTTCACATCTTTGATTTCTTGTTTGACCTCCTCTAAGTTGGATCTCTGTATCACCATTTGCATCTTTTGTAACTTTAGGGAGTCAATTGCCTGTTGAAGAACAACCTTTCTTTGTGGATCTGCTTCTGGGTGCTCAGCCAGGGTAGATTTATATTGCCTTATGATTTCCATATCAAGTTGATGATAGGTGTAGTTGTGAGCAAATGCAAAATCATGAATACTGCTACCACCTTCATCTTCAGAGCTCTGGCTGTCTTCATCTTCAGAATTGTCAAATTCTTCACTCTCAGCAGTGGTTGGCAGGGCTGCTATAGATTCCTTAGCTCTAAGTAGAGACTGTGAGGTGTGCACTAGGTGCATTGCCTCCTCTGCTTCCACATTGCCCTGTTGTGCTAGAATTTGATAGGCAGGAACAGGGTGAGTAAAGGTTTCAGCATCCAAAGAAATGGAGTCAATCATGGACTGATATTCTCTTTGATATTCCATTTCCTTGGATGCATCCTCAACCTCCATTGACTCACTAGCAATGGCTGCTTCTTCCATCCTTATTTCTCCTGTAGTCCCTTCTCTCCCCTCATCTCTCTTTTCTTGCATCAAGGGCTCCCCTTGGCTCACACCTCTCACACCCTCACCTTCACCTACTAAGGTGGAACTTTCAAACTCTCCTTTTGCCTGACAGGAAGAAATGGCCAGCCTCTCATTATTTACCTCTCCTTTTGCCTGCTCACAAGGTAGCCTCTCACTCCCTTCCCTCAATCCTAAAAGTGTTTCAACTACTGAGAACTCCTCTACACTTGACACTGGAATGTCAGATATAGCAGTGGTAGACTGAGTTATCAACGGATAAGGAATATCCGTTGATGGAGTAGTTATAGCTGTCAACGGATGGCTAGATAGAGGCGCATCCGTTGATGGAGAAACACTTGTCAACGGATGAAGGATATCCGTTGAGGAAGGAATAATTATTTCCGTTGAAGAGAAAACCAACACTGAATCTGTGGAGATTGATTTTAAGTTCGAGGCCACAGTCTGTGTTGAGAATTCTGGAAGGGAAGATTGATGGTCCAACAAATCATCTAAAAGATGATGACCACCAATTTCAGAGTGGGGCTTCTCCAAGAATCTTAAAGATGGAGAATCAGGAATTGATGTAGATATCATATCCACATCCAGAGATGGAGTTGGTGATGGTGGATTGTAATGTGTATCGATTTGAAGATTAAGATCAAGGGGCTGTGACTCCACATTTATTGAAGCCACATCAAACTGAGTTTGAGAAGGTACAGTTTCGTGTACAGTGTGTGCACCCTGTGATTCCCCTGTGGTTTTAGATTTCACTCTTCTTCCATAGGTTTTTGAGATTGGGCTATATGTGTCCCTAACCCTCTTATGCAGTGTTCCTTGTGGGGAACTTGATTCAGTAGTCGCACTCTGTTGAGAGAGTGTAACTAGAATTTGGCCTGTAGTTACATTAGCAGTCTTTTGAGAGACTGAAATGGTGGTTGCACTCATCTCTCCTTCCTTATCCTTAGGGCTTCTTTGATGTTCACCTGTCCCTCACCACTCACTACCACCTTCACACTCCCCTCAAGAGTTTTGGTAGATTTTACAACAGGTGTCTTTTGAGAGACACTTGAGGTTTGCTTTTTAGAATGTGGTTTTGGAACTCTGGATTTGGTCACTTTGGTAGGAGCCTGTTTGGTCACAACTACAGACTCCATTGTGACACTAGAAGGCAAAGAAATTTGGGGGTTAGAGATAGGGGTTTCAGAGTTAGAGATAGTTACCTGAATAATTGGTAGATATACCAATTGTACTCCTGCATTGAGGTTCATTCGAATTAGGTCACTTAAGACTCTCTTCTCCTGAACAAAACATTGGAACTTGCTATCCGGGTTAGCAATGGATAGCTTATTCTCAGATACATGCAGTGCTAAGAGCATTAAAAATCTAGCAAAGTAGATATTCTTGCTCTTAGTTTCCTTTTTACCCAACTTTGCAGCTATCTCATACATAACTAATGTGCCAAAATTATAGAATTTATCATTTAGGAGCATACACATCATAGTTAGCATGGACTGGGTAACAGCACCAAAATTACTAATTTTTCCTGAAAAAGTTTTAATGAAGGCATCACAGAAATAGCTCCATTCTTTAACCATTCCTTTTCTAACAATTTTCCCTAAGTTTTCAATACTAAGGGCATAATTAATAGAATTAAGCATGGCAACAATTTCAGCATCAGTAGGTACTTTCAGACAGTTATTCTCAGGCAATTTTAAACAAGCAGTTATTACATCAGAATTAACCACATAGTTTTTACCCTTTAAAGAAAAAGCAATTGTACCGTCTGTGCCATTGTACTCAGCAGATGTCCACATTTCTTCAATTACCTCGTGGATTAAGGGAGTGGTGGCCGTCATAGCATATGACAGTTTGCATTTCTTCACGAAACTCATCAAAGTGTGGTAAGCTTCTGGAGCATTCACTGTGTCAACAAAGGCCGCGAAATTGTTCTTCTCATAGGTAAACCCAGTGGAGGACATCATCTTAACAATAGGCGCCATTGAAGTGATTGAACTTTGGTTACAGAGAGTTTTAGGGAAGAAGATGCAGTTAACTTTTGATATGCTTGAAAATGAATAAAAGTGAGAGTACAAGTCCGCCTTTTATATTTTTCAAGAATTAAAAATGAAATAATTAAAAGTAATTACTCCATTGGTCAAAAGTAACTGTCAGATAATAAATAAAAAGAGAATAAGTACAGCCATGATTAGATATACACGGTTACCAACGGTTATAAAAAAATGTATATCAACGGATATAGAATGAACGGTTGAGATACAGTTTATCCGTTGATGACGTGGATAGCCTGTTACCCGTTGACATGCAAAAATCTAGTAATGTGTTTATACTATCAACGGATAAAAGGATATCCGTTGATAAGCTAATTTTGCCTTAGGCAAAATTTCTGCATAAATTTTTTTTCTAAAAGTTTTAACTTTCAAGTAAATCAAAACACATTTCTAGCTTCAAATCATTGAAATCAAATATCACTAGGAATTATGACAAGTTAAGCATACCTAGCTCACCTACCAATCTTGTGAATGTGGATTCATCAAGAGGCTTGGTGAAGATATCTGCAAGCTGCATTTCACTTGGCACAAAGTGCATTTCTACCGTACCATTCATCACATGTTCTCTAATGAAGTGGTATTTGATGTCAATGTGCTTGGTTCTCGAATGTTGCACTGGATTCCCTGTGATGGCAATAGCACTTGTGTTGTCACAGAAAATTGGAATCTTCTCAACTTTTAGACCATAGTCAATGAGTTGGTTTCTCATCCATAGAATCTGTGCACAACAGCTTCCAGCCGCAATGTACTCAGCTTCAGCTGTAGAAGTGGAGACTGAGTTTTGTTTCTTACTGAACCATGAAACAAGCCTGTTTCCTAGAAATTGACAGGAACCTGTAGTACTTTTCCTATCAACTCTGCAACCTGCATAATCTGCATCTGAATAGCCAGTTAGATCAAAACCAGATTCTCTTGGGTACCAAATGCCAAGGTTTGGTGTTCCCTTGAGATACCTGAAAATTCTTTTAATAGCTATTAAGTGAGACTCTCTAGGGTCAGCTTGAAATCTAGCACAAAGACAAGTAGAAAACATTATATCAGGTCTACTAGCTGTTAGGTATAGAAGTGAACCTACCATGCCTCTGTAGCTTGAGATGTCCACAGACTTTTCCTTAGTATTCAACTCAAGCTTAGTTGCAGTGGCCATAGGTGTTTTAGCAGATGTACAATCCATTAAATCAAATTTCTTTAAGAGATCATAAATATATTTTGTTTGACTTATGAAAATGCCCTCATTAACTTGCTTTACTTGAAGGCCAAGAAAGTAAGTTAATTCACCCATCATGCTCATTTCATACCTACTTTGCATAAGTTTGGCAAACTTTTTGCAAAGCTTCTCATCTGTAGACCCAAAAATAATATCATCTACATAGATTTGAACAAGTAATGAAGAGCCATTAATATCCCTATGAAATAAGGTTTTATCTACTGTACCTCTAGTGAAGTGGTTCTCCAAAAGAAATTGAGATAAAGTGTCATACCAGGCTCTTGGTGCTTGCTTCAAACCATAAAGTGCTTTCATGAGAAGATATACATATTCTGGAAATTCTGGATCCTCAAAACCAGGAGGTTGATGGACATAGACCTCTTCTTCCAGTTCCCCATTTAGAAAGGCACTTTTGACATCCATCTGATAGACTTTGAAATTGGCATGTGCTGCATAGGCTAGAAAGATTCTTATTGCCTCAAGTCTTGCCACTGGAGCAAAAGTTTCATCAAAATCTATTCCTTCTTCTTGAGAATAGCCCTTTGCCACTAATCTAGCTTTATTCCTCACAATTATGCCATTTTCATCTGTCTTATTCTTGAGAACCCATTTCGTACCTATGACACTTCTATCATCAGGTTTGGGCACAAGTTTCCATACTTTATTTCTTTCAAATTGGTTTAGCTCTCTTGCATTGCTAACACCCAATCTGGATCTAGAAGGGCATCTTCCACTTTCTTAGGTTCCTCTTGAGACAGGAAGCTACTGTATAGACATTCTGCTTGAGTAGCTCTTCTAGTTTGGACTCTTGAATTTGATTCACCAATGATTAACTCAAATGGATGATTTCTAGTCCATTTTCTTGCAGGTGGAAGGTTTGATCTTGATGAGGTTGCTTCATTTCCATGATCATGTTGATTTAGCATTGAACTTTGACCTTGAGAAACTCCCCCTGAGTTTGTTGTCCTTGCTGAATTATGAAGTTGACTGTCAATGGATGCATCATTTTGCCTGTCGACGGATGCTTGAGAATATCTGTCAACGGATGCATCTCTAATAGTGTCAACGGATGTTGCAGAATGACTGTCAACGGATGCTTCATTTTCAGTGTAAGCATCACTTCTAGTTGGTATAACAGCTCTAGGTGGATCTCTGTGGTCATGATCTTCATTTTCCTCATCATCATCATAGTACATTCTTCCTTCACCTTCATTTTCAAATTCCAACTTTTCATGGTAACCTTCATCATTTAGGCCTAGAATTTTTTGATCATCAAACACAACATGTACAGATTCCATAACAATGTTGGTTCTTAGATTGTAGACCTTGTAGGCTTTCCCTGCTGCATATCCAACGAAAATAGCTTCATCTTACTTTTCTTCAAATTTGCCCAAGTTATCTCCATGATTCCTTAGCACAAAACACTTACACCCAAAGACATGTAGGAAAGCTAAAGTTGGTTTCTTGTTGGTTAATAACTGATAATGAGTCATTCCTCTAGCTTGATTGACCAAGGAAATATTCTGAGTAAAGCATGCAGTGTTGACAGCTTCAGCCCAGAAATATGTTGGTAACCTTGATTCACTTAACATTGTTCTAGCTGCTTCAATGAGAGTTCTGTTTTTCCTTTCAACAACTCCATTTTGTTGAGGTGTTCTGGCAGCAGAAAACTCATGGACAATTCCATTCTCTTCACAGAAAATCTTCATTGTGGAATTCTTGAATTCAGTACCATTGTCACTCCTGATTCTTTGTACTCTGTCTTCAGAACCATTGTTTAGCATTCTGAGATGATTGATGATGATTTCACTTGCACAATCCTTGGAGTGCAGGAAGAAGGTCCATGTGAACTTAGAAAAATCATCTACAATCACCAGACAGTATTTCTTCTTTGAAATAGACATGACATTTACTGGACCAAATAAATCCATATGCAGCAATTGAAGAGACTTAACAATGGATGACTCTGTCTTGCTTTTGAAGGATGATTTCTTTTGTTTCCCTAATTGGCAGGCATCACACAGCCCATCTTTGACAAACTCCAATTGAGGGATTCCTCTAGCAAGATCCTTTCTTACCAAATCATTCATAACTTTAAAATTCAAATGTGACAGCTTCTTATGCCATAGCCAACTCTCATCCTTACTTGCTTTGCTGAAGAGACAAGTAATGGATTCTGAGCATGCTGAATTGAAGTCAGCTATGTAAACATTTCCTTTTCTAAAGCCTATCAATACCACATTGTTGTCTTCCTTGGCAGAGACAACACAGGCTTCTTTTGTGAACTTTACTTCATAGTCTTTGTCACAAATCTGACTGATACTCAGCAAATTGTGCTTTAAACCTTCAACTAAAGCCACTTCTTCAATAATGACATTGTCTTTTGAAATCAGGCCATATCCCTTAGTATATCCTTTGCTGTCATCTCCAAAGGTAATTCTAGGGCCAGCTCCTTCCTTGAACTTTGTGAGCAGGGTTGAATCTCCTGTCATGTGCCTAGAGCATCCACTGTCTAGGTACCATAGATTCCTTCTGTTTCCCTGCACACATTTCAAAAACAAATCAAGTTGATTTTGGTACCCAAGCTTCCTTGGGTCCTTTCTTGTTAGCCTTTGACTTTGCACTCTTAGCATTCTTCAACTTAGGTGTAGATGCTTGAGTAATGGGGTTTGACAAATGCTCATTTGCATGAATATTGGATGCATGCATGTGTGGAAATTTGGCATACATATTATTCATGTTAGGTAGGTTCCATGACATTTGTGGCACATTCGTAGATTGAAAGTATGGATTAGACACATATGGCATGTTCACATATGGATTTGAGAAACTAGCATTTTGATACAAACCAGGCATACATGGCATTGGTTGAGGTACATGAACAGGAGCCTTGTTGACAAACTTGCAATTGGAAGATAGATGATTAACACTATTACAATTACTACAAGTTTTCCTAGGAGCAAACTTGTCAGGAGAGTAATTGTTTTTCTTGTTGATGCCTATCTTACCATTTCTGTTCTTTTTCTTTTTGCCCTCAATTTCTACCTTTTCATTGTCTGATTTACCAACAGCCTTTTTGTTGTGTAAATCACCTTTCTTAGCCTTCCCACTGGATTTGGTTTTGCTGCACTCACCACTAACAAAATTCTTGTTTACTGGACCATACTTGATATCCAGTTTCCTGAGTTCCTTCTTACTAACAGACTTTTTGTTAGTCGACGGATACCTCTCATCCGTTGACGGTTCAACTGTCAACGGATGATCACTATCCGTTGATTCACAAATAGTCTCTAGATCCTCAAGGCCAGGTTCTAGCTCCTTTTTCTTTTGAGTCCAGGTATCCTTCACAAATGATTCTATTCCCTGAACTTCTATTATGTTTTGAGAAATATTCCTACAACTTTGAAATTTAGCAATTATCCCTTGTTCTTTTTCAAGCTGGTCTTTTAAAATCAGTTCTCTTTTTAACACAGCTTCAAGTTCACTTTTAGCATTATTGCAATCAACTCTCATTTTCTCAAATTCTAGAAATTGAGTTTCTAGAGCAGCATTTCTATCACTTAAAAACAGATTAGACTCTTTAATCCTATTGTTCTCTTTAGTAAGTGATTTAAGAGTAACACTTAAGTGATATAGTTCAGTAGACATTTCATCTATAACACTATTGCATTCCTCTTTGGTGAGCTCAGAGAGATTAGTAGAAAATACCTGATTGCTAGCTGAACTTGCTTCCTGCTCTCCAGAATCAGCCATTAAAGCAAGGTTGACTAACTCAACATCATCATCAGAATGATTGTTATCAACAGCCCAGTCATACTCTTGGGTCAAGAATGCCTTTCCTTTCTGCCTGAGAAGATCAAAATATTTCTTCTTATAGTCAACAGCCTCAGTTGGCTTCCCCTTGTTCTCAGATCTAGGTTTCCTGCATTCACTTATCATGTGACCAGCAATTCCACAATTGTAGCATTTAATTTTGGATTTATCCACATAGTTGCTTGTGGAAAGATCCTTGTTAAATGGCTTGGCCACCCCAGAGTTTCTCTTGAATTTCAGTTTAGAGAATCTCCTAGATAGAAAAGCTAAGTGCTCATCTATCTCATCCAATTCATCCTGCTGAAGAGCATTCAATTCCTCAGACACCTTTTCCTTGCTCCTGCTTGATTCTGCTCTACCTTTACAAACCTCCCTGTTTGGTGTAGAACTAGCAGTTTCTGTCCTTTCCTCCTTTTGCTCCAAGTTGGCAACAAGTGCAACTGACCCACTTTTCTTTTGAGACTTCTCAATCTCTTCATCCTGCTCCATTTCCCGCTCATAGGTCTTTAAAGTTCCATAGAGCCTTTCAAGAGTAAATGTCTTGTACTCTTGAGTGTTTCTTAGAGAAACAGTCATTGGCTTCCATTCCTTGGGCAGTGATCTCAGAAATTTGAGATTAGAATCTTTAACTTGATAGATTCTTCCATACAGTTTCAAACCATTTAGTAGCTTTTGAAATCTACTAAATGTATCATTCAATGTTTCTCCACTCTTAAAGTGAAAATGTTCATACTGTTGGATTAGTAGTTGCATCTTGTTTTCCCTTACCTGTTCTGTTCCTTCACACAGGGTTTGAACACTGTCCCATACTTCCTTGGCGGTAGTACAGTTAATAACATTGTCAACCATGTCTGTTTCTAGACCATTGAACAGAATAATCATGGCCTTTTTGTCTTTGTGGACTTCTGCAATATCTTCAAGACTCCACTCAGAAACAGGTTTGGGAATGAGAGTGTCAGGCACATCATCAGCCAGGCCAACTCTTGTTGCTGTCTTCATTGGAACGTGAGGACCCTTGTCAATGCAATCCACAAAGCCCTCATCAATAGACGAGAGATACAGGCGCATTTTTACTTTCCAGTGAAAGTAATTTTCTCTATCAAGAACTGGAATCTTCACTCCATAATCCTTCTTAGACATGTTGGAAGTGTGTTGATCTTTAAACTTCAAATATGTTAGAAGCTTGCTCTGATACCAATTGTTATTCCCAGATTACTCACTTGTATAATTGTAGAAGGGGGGGTTGAATACAATTCTTGATATTTATAAATTTCTGATAAGAACTCCAGAAACTTATGCAGAGATAATTGCAATGTAAGATTTAAACAAAAACACATATAAAATCAGGTGGTTAATATGCACCACCTGAAGCTTTTATTTGAAGAAAACTCTGTGATACAAAATGTACACAGCTGCCGTTTTACAACTCTTTGCTTCTAAGGATATTCAAGAAACCCTAAGCAAATATGTCTGTTTTTTTAACCTACAAAGAGTTGCTACACTTGGTTATATATCCCAAGTTTTACAAGTACTACTGGAATAAGATAATACTAATCTAATTCTAGTTGACTTGCTACTACACTCCAAATACACATGTAGCCGAAAGGTTGTCCTTGTGTTCAGACATGTCTCCTGCACCTTTCTTGTATTCATAGTGTAAATAGAATGCTTCTTTCTTCTGTGTTTCCAAAGTATGGCTGCCATACTGCTTTTTGTATCTACTATCAACCCATGTGATCTGTCAGTCAAACATGTCCTTATCAACTGCTAATCCCCAGCTAATCATAGAAGACAGTGTCAATGATTATCCGTTGATATTGTACACTGACATCCGTTGATGATGTATTAAGCGGTATCCGTTGATATTGAGACTTGAGCTGTATCCGTTGATAGAGTGGATTTGAGTTGTATCCGTTGATAGAGTTTTGTCTTCATCCGTTGATGCACTTTCACTTAGACAGAATTACATAGCATAGCTTATTTACAATTGGCTACCCTATTCTGCCTATCCGTTGATAGTCAACATGACTGTGGATAAAAACACTATCAACTGATAACATAGAGATACTTGCAGTATGCTACAAAACCTCATCCGTTGATGAGCTACCTATCAACGGATAGAGGTATAAATCCTCATCCGTTGACTGCTACAAAACCTTATACAATTTGATTAATTGTGAGGATATCATCAAGTACAACATATTCCTAACATATCTGCTACATCAAAAGTAAGCGAGATATTCTCATTGTCCTTAAAAGAGGAACTTGCATGAAAATATTGCAATTCCAGTTATGAACACTTTTCCAGCTCTGCCAACAGTAATCATATTGCAGGAAATAAATAAGTTTGGATGATGAACCAATGATGGAGTATTCACCGCGCCCGCTGTTCCAATCTTGATGATCAGTTGAGATCGTACAGCTCAAATTAGATTTACTACCGGTAGAAGGAAGAACTGACGGCTTTACTTGTCTACCGCCTTACTAGCTCTCCCCGACCAACGGTGGGCCAAAGGGGATGGACCGGCGCTACTCGGCCTTTTACACGACTCCTAGTTCAAATAGAATTCATGATTCTGAATGTAACGTTCGTCCCCCTTTCCCCAAGTATAATACTTGTTGATAAGACTCTACAAGGTAGTCGTATCTAGTTGGAAAGGAAAATTCACCAATAACTTCCAAGCTATTGCTTGGTAACGAATATCAACTTGTTCCAACAATCTTACCCCTCGAAAGATGAGAAGGTAACCAACGACTTAATAAGTCAATAGCACCCGAGTTGCGAGTGAAGAGAATACTTTATGACCGGGAAGTCGACAAGATAATTAACATTTTCCAAGTAAGGTTCCCTTATTATTAGGGAGATAGACTCAAAGAAGAATGATGTCTGAGAACCTTTCTTGATATAAGATTAATAATAATATGACTCCGAAATATTTTTCGTAATAATCGAAGAAGATAAACCTTATTGAGGTTATTCTAAGTATGGAATAAATATTTAGAGAATATTTATTGAATTAAAAACATTTAAAGAATATTTAGGAATATGAAAGAATATCTTTAATCAGAGTATTTTTCAAAATAATCCCTGAAGAAATATCAGGAGAATATTTATTGAATAAATAAATATTTAAATGAATATTTAAATGAATATTCATTAATTAATAAGACCTGAAAGGAATATTTAAGACAATATTCATAATTAATTAGGAATTTAAAAGAATATTCAAAAAGTAATATTCATTTAATGAATAATATTCTAAATGAATATCAAGTAATATTCATTTAGTAATCCAAGCCTTAAAGGAATATTCGAGATAATATTCGATAAATAAATCAAGCTTCAGATGAATATTAAAATAATATTCATCAAGTAATTAATATCCTAAATGAATATTCAAAAGTAATATTTATTTAATAAAATAATATTCTAAATGAATATCCAAATAATATTCATTTAGTAGTCTCATCTTTAGAAGAATATTCGAAATAATAATCGATAAATAATTCGACTCTTAATGAATATTAAAAAATATTATTCGTCGAATAGTTACGTTCAAATAATTATTTGAAGTAAGGATCGTTAAATAAATAATCTCAAACGAATATTCAAATAATATTCGTCGCCCGAATAATGGAAAATATTTACTTAGATATTTTCTTTCGAGGTAATCTCGATATGTCAAGAAATATTGACTCCCGGTCTATATTTGATGAATAAGATGTATACACCCTTCTCTGAGGGTCTTACAATAACCGGCTTATAATTGATACGATAGCTATCTAATTTATAAGCCAATAACAATCAGGGAACAAGCATAATGATATAACTTGAAAGTAGGCATGCATGCTATTGCATATTATAACAGAAAACATACATATATATTCAATCACAACAACAGCCTAAAAGAAGGGGATTGAAACTTGCCTGGTAGTCGAGTACGGTAAGGGGTAGTGGTAGCGGGTCCCGGGTCAGCTTGGTGATCTATAAATAGCCAAGACATTCGGGATTAATCACTTAAAACTTTAAAGGTTATGTTATACTTAAATCGAAACACGTTCTCGAGTTATCTCGTTATACCCCTTTTAGTGGATTTCTTTTATCATCGATCCGACCCGACATTCGTTCGCTAATACGACATGTCACTGTACTTATACTTGGCATATACTTAAGTCATATAAGTCCGAAAGTCGATCGTTACAAACCAATATTATACTCCGAGTTTTATCGCTCGTTTTCTAAGTGTTTTAACGAAGTTATAAACGAGTCATCTTTTAGGGGTTCGTTCGCGTTTAATCTCGATTCGAATATTTTTAATAAATCGAAAAACGATCCTTTTGACATACGGTTTTCTCTCACGCCTTCCTTTTTGCCTCTAGTATTTATTTACAAAGATTCGTCATGACTTTACGTATTTTATCGGTGTTCAATTTTAAGTACGAATACTTGTTTACGGCTCCGAACCACTTTTATGAATTTTATCGTAACTCCTAAACCGTAAGTCCGTTTCACGTGATCTTTATATCAAAACGAAACTTATAACATAAGCTATCCTAACATGGCAGAAACGTTTCTGGACAGTAGGGTCTTGATGTGAAAAATGGCATACAAAACATGATATTGTAAAATCGGGCATTATAACGGCTATGTTTATGCGTTTTCCAAAGTTTTTACACTTTATCTCGATCTAACAAAGATCAATCCAACCACACAAACACATGATAATCATCATGACTAGTCTATCAACAACTCATCTTAACCATTACATGGTTCATAAACCAAATCATAATCATAACCACTACTAACATGGATCTAAACTTATAATAACATACTAATCACTAAATCATCCATAAATCTCATAAGATCTTAAAATAACACCAAGGGTTTTCAAGTATTATACCTTCCTTAGAGTGTGATATAGCCTTACTAAGCCTTGTATGGTCCTTAGGTGTGCTTAAGCTTGTTATATCATCCATGAAAACAAGAAAAAAACAAGTTAGTTTCTAAGGGTTACTATTCATCATCACTTTTGTAAAAATCATAGAAAATAGAAAAATAAGAGTTTGTCTCTCAAATTTTTACCACATTTTGGCCTCTTCATAAGCTTTGTTTTGAGTCCTAGATCATCAGATTTGAAGCTTCCTAGCTAGGGTTTTGAGCCCCCTTTCTCCTCTGGACAGAAACTGTCAAGCATAGATCAGTTTGGCTTCTTCAAATTTGAGCATGGATTTGACTAGGCTATACTACTTTGTTTGACATAAAATTTTGAGAGAATCTTACCCATGGAGTGGAGAGGCTATGGTTAAAATTTGCTGATTTTATCATGGATAGAAATGGAGATATGAATTTGTCTTTGGAGAGTGTTTCTGCTGGACAGTTTGAGAGAATGAGAGGAATGGAGTTTGTTTTGCTTGCTTTGATCTCATCCTTGTCCAAAATGCATTATTGATGATAATATCTAGCATAAAGCTACTTTATTAAAGTGCTTTGCTCATATATGATGCAATCCAAGGGACAAGTGTTGTGATTTTGTGGTGGAAAGGTGTCATGCAAGCTAACTAAGTGATTTGGTTTCTAAAGATGCTGGTTACTTTGTAACTACTTAGTTACTTGATCTTATCTATTTGCACATGCATGTATCTTGGCTCTCTGCTTGTCTCTTTGTCCGGTTATTACTTAATTTGATTGATCGTTCGGAGGAATAACTCGTTCGTTTCTAGTTAGGGTTTTACCGGAAACCGTCTTAATATTTATACTATCATCCTCCATTCTCTTTAATAATTCTTGAACCTATTTTCCTTAAATCCCTTCAATAATTCCTTAAGTCTTTCAGTGTCCAGGGAAATCTCGGGGAAAATAAAAGTGCTATTTTTAGAATTCGACAGCTTTTACATACACTCTTTTTCCCCCTGGATCACTAATACGAACTCAGAATTTCGTTCCGGGTACTTCTATATAGCGTCGTCTAATAATATTCCTACGTCCACCAAAATCACTATTCATCACTTATTCTTTACTTATTCTTTTAGGGTTATATAAATGTCCCGGTTCTCTTTCAATCGTTCCTTAACCTTTTTACGGAACCACTGGACTGATAACAGATCTCGATTTGGATGACATAAGAATAACCTTCCCCCTTGAAATGATCAAATCTTAATTTCCTAGGAGATAGATAATTCTTATCTAGATTGTCAACCAACAGCATTCTTCATGACATATAAGCATTTGAATCCAAATCTACTCCTTTCATTCATTATCTCAATCGTTACATCGTAATCGTAATCACTATTCACCATTACCTCAGTACATAATAAAAAGTTTTTAATTATATCCAAAATTTGGGGTTCTTACAGTCTCCCCTCCTTAAAAGGATTCCGTCCTGGAATCAGGTAGGAAGCAAAGAGTCGTTTGTCTGTCGTTTACTTTTTAGCTTCCCGATCAATTCTTAGTCGTTCTACCCTTTCTCAGCACATCTTCTAGTGCTACAATCCATACTTTATCCTTTTTCCATCAACTTTGCTACTTTTCGTACGACACACTATCCGGGTTATGATCTTACTCAGTCTTATCCTTATTGATACATGCAGTGACATTAGTATCACTATCCCACTGCGAATTTGGAGGTAACCTCGCTCGCACTATGCATTTCCTGATCGCTTTAATCTTCGCAATCTCGATCAATATAGAGAAGTGGAAAGATTTATTGAGAGATCACTATGATCAATTGAACATTTGTTATATTGCATAGCTAGTACAGAAGGGGGCCAGCCTTTAGTACTTGACAAGCAATTAAACAAGTTATGGTATTCCACTTAGACTTCTATCACATAGACATATAGTCACGTAGCAGTACCTTCCTCCTTAAAGGGTTGTTCTTCTCAATTCATAAAGAAGATGAATAAGAGAGAAGAAAAGAAAAGAATTCTAAAGGATTATAGAAAGTTTTCGTGATTGTAAAATATCATACTCAGAATTTACCTCTGAACTATAGAGGTTCATTAAGGAAGAAATTAATCATAATTATATCCAATACTATTTGATCGTAACCTCACGTGTCAACATATCTTGCTGCTTTGTCCACTATTCTCTGGACCTGTACCCTGGTTCCACCTTAGCAACACTTACTTTTGGAAAATCTTTGAACCTTTCAGGTTAAATCTTAGTTTCTCGCTTGACACCATTGTTACTGACATTCCATGTCACGCTACTAGCTTTTTCATATCTATAATATTAACACTATTAGGTTGTCATCCCGAGAATTCATCGGAAAACCCATTTATTAATCCATTCCTAACATTCCTTGCTTCCTATTTCGTAGTTGCTTTCCCGTCCTTTCTTTATCAATCACATCCTTCTTATTATCTGATTCTTATTTACTTCTGTTATTTACTTCCACCTTCATCTCTTTATTGAGACATCTTTTGCACTTGGCACCTCCTTATTGGTATCCCGTCACATTTACTCTATAATCATCACATTATTTCAAATTTAAAACCTCCGAAATGAATCTGGCCGATTTCTTTAGCTTAGATCCAATATAATCTACTTCTGTCAACTTGTTTCTCATCACTTATTCTTTTCTACCCGCGGTTTTTCACAGGTTGTCTTTCGTAAGTCAGACCAGGTCGCACACCTACCTGCTCGCACTTTTATCTTCTATTGAGCATTTACATTTTACTGGTGTAGATTTGCCACATGAAACACGTTACTACCATGCTATAAGCTTTGGGGGTAAAACTGGCTCGAATGCCACCTTCCGAACACTTTTAAACTCTCAGGTGGCCTAATAAGTCTCGGGCTCAACTGCCCTTCTCTCTAAGTCTCATTAATTCTTTTCACGGGAATACATTTAGCATCATGAATCATCTACCTCATATTCTCTATCTTGTTTGCGCAGAAGTACACTAAAACAAACTTACTTGTCATTCATCAACATGCCACTTAGCTCATTAATAGCAGCACTTTCTTTATCTTTACGTTGTCATCTACTTTCTTAGAAGAATCACCATCGATTGTTGTTTACGTAATGCGTTAATAGCTAACCTTACGGGTTACAAATCCTTTAGGGAGACAAAGTAATCACTATTCCTTATCCCTAAGGAACACTTCCTGAACTTAATGTAGATATTACATGAAGTAGATAAAATTGCAGAAGAGTTGCAAGCATCGCAGCTAGGTCCGGTTGATGAAACTATCACTCATGCAGCTTCCATAAAGACTGGAAACTTAACGGTTTACTTCGTCAATTTTGTATCATTGCCTCAAAACGGGACCTTCTAAGGTACGTAATATGATTTAGACTCCATCAGGAATTGAATCTTTACTTAAACTATTATTACCTTCGATTCTTGCACAATCATCAAAAGGAATGTGAATTCCTCCACTCCGATATGACCTTCAAGGTCTTTCCAAATATCATTTTGTTTCTTCGGTATGAACATTTGTAATTATTCCTTTATACTTAGACTGTCGGCCACCTCATTGGCCTTTCCTGATAATAATAATTCCTTGTAATCCATGTTTTCTGGATACATTCCAACTTAAATTTTTCTACCTCATTCCCATCACTGTTGGGTGAAAGCATTCTCCCTTAAGCTCTACTGAAGGAGAAAATATATCTATCAGTCTCCTTTCTTTTTTTTTCCATAAGTCATTGCTTCCATCTACCCGTGGGAACTTTATCACGTTTATTCCCACTCCTACTTAGGATACTTCTTTTCTTAGTTCTTATCTTAGGATAATCTCAACCTTTATAGGTTCAATCCATACTCCATCAGGGTTTCATTCATGCATTATCTGGTATATTGTTATTGTGTCTTACATTCTCTTCCAAACTTCTAGTTGGAAACTCAGAATATTAACTTTTCCTTGTAAGGTTTCTTAGGTCGTCCTCATCATTCCTCCTGTATTTTCTAGGTACAGGGTATATCAAAACGTCATTGATCAATACTCTAATAATTCTATCTCTGTTCTTTCCAGAACTCTTTTTAATAATCTTTACAGGTCATTGTTGCCTTAGCAAATCCAACTCATATCATCTGAATTTACAATGTCTTTATTAGGGTTAGTGCCATCCCTTGTGCATTCCCCAGGGTTTGCCTTACTTTATGGATATCTTATCCTTAATTCAACTGCCAAGGAATTCCTGCATCCTATAATTGGCAATCAAATCATGTATCCTTAATAAGGGTCGCTTTTCAATCATTCTTATTTGATAATCGATCGGTAGCTTACTGCTAATTTCTTCTTCCAGATAGTTGTCAGCCTATTTGACCTTCCAAAAGACAACGTATGTCTATCTGCTCTCTTACAGAACTTGGTACTGGTAGCAAGGATGTTCTGGGAGATATTGGTCGATTCGAGTTCAACGTGAATCTCTTAGTACTTATCGTTCTTCTCAAAGGTAATTGCCTTAGACAAAATTTCTACAGCATACTGATCCATCTCTGACCATTTCTATACTCTCTTCATAAACCTTCGTTGTTTACTTTCCTTAGTCATAATATATTCATGGTATTTATGATACCCTAACACCATACATCTCAAGTCATTATACTTCCATTTTTTTTTTCGTAATCTTGGACGATCATATACACATGAATCACTTTAGTACGGGTGACCCCATTCCAAAAGTCTAGTAAATTCCCAATCCAAACATGGGTTGCAAAGGGTTCAGTAGAAGATTCCTACAATCTCATTAATATTTCCGTCATATCTGAAGCCCTTGCAGTCGGTGCTTACTTAGAAGCAACCCTGCTTTGTCCTTTCATTGCTGGTCTAGTCACTTGATAGTCCTTTGTGACTTGGCCTCAACTGGCCACACTAAAATAAAAATATATGATTTTAGGGATTGGCTAATAGCATTACTTTTCTAGAAATTGCTGGCATAGTGCCTTCTTCTTTGATACCTTTCTACCTTTCCAAAACTTTACTTCATATAAGTCTTAATCGGCTACTCAGCGCCGTCTCCGGTAACCTTTCCTCTATTTTTATCTTTTCAACTATTCTTATCACTCCCACGTGCCACGCAAGCCTACCATTCCTGGCATAACAGCCTTTTCACTTAAGTCAATCCCGGAGTTTCTCAGTCCGGCTGGTTTCTTACTTACATTTCCTGTTTTCGTCCAATCTCACTTCATCATTGTATTTCTACAATCAATCGCGATAACCAGGGTCTGTCCACCAACCCATATAGCGGTTACTTTACCCAATTCACGGGGTTCGCCCCAGTTTCTACTCTCTTCCATGATGTTCTGTGATAATCAGAAAGACAAGGTTTGCCAAAATTCGTTGAAATTCTTCCCAGAATTAGGGAAATTTTGGTCAATCTATCCATCTACTGGTAAGATTAAGGAGACCGATTTTAAAACCTGAAGAATAGTTTAATGAACATCCAAGAAGGTAGAATCATAGGTAGTCATAATTAACGAAATAATTGTCATCAGGTTGAAAGTTTAACCCCTGGAGAGGAACCAATTATATATATCCCTTAGAAGGGAATCAACAGTTTTAAACTGAAACTTATCGCAACGTCCTGATGCCTATACGTCCTGATACCCATACGTCCTGATATTCAATATTACCAAATGTCAGTCTACCTGACTACTAGTCTCAGAAGGAACATTACCGTCGGAGTTGGTTGTCCCACAAAATTGGCACTACTAAGGCCATCCGATCTCGTGGACCGTGCTGTTCGAATGCATGCGCAAGTACTTTGTCGTGCTGTGCAAGCATACATCATAATCCTTTATGCGAAGCGTCGTTGGAAGCACAAAGTCTCTTTTTTCCATTAAGCAATGCCAACTCTTGGTCATTACCAATTTCATCTTTTAGCTCCAGGAAGATTTTCTCACATTTTTCTCTCTAACTACTGATCGTATTACTTGATCCATTATAATTCCGCGTCGGAGTAAACTTAAGGTAACTACTATAATCCATTCAACGAAAAGAAAGAATTTAATATTTCTCTGAATCACATGCATCTAACGTTTCTGGTTCATCATTTAACTGTGTTGCGATAACTCTATACTCAGTCTCTGACAATAGTCTCATTACGAGTTCATCTTGACTCACTGGTCTTATCTTCCGGTAGGTTCTGAGATCATTGTCTTGCTTACTACTTCCCTATATAACTTTATCCAATCATGCTGTCACTTCCCAATGTTTTCACTTTCTAAGTGATTCATTCATAAAATGGACATTTTCCTGAATAAAACAACTTCATCAACCTCAATTTGGTTCCATAAATTAAAACCTATGACATCTGCCTTCTCATGGCGAATTATTACTGACAATATTCATACTTATTCATTTATCAAATGATATGGCACTTACTGCCTCTTCTCAACTATTCCTAGGGACTCTGCTCCTCGCCTTATATCGATGCCTTTGATAATCATACATCTTTCTAGCACTCTCTTCGTTAATATGAAACTCTCTGAGGATTCTCGTCTATTCCCGTATAAGATCTCAAGTAATTTTTTCAATCCGTCTTACTTGCTGGTACTACCTCCAGTAGTCCAGCCACGAATCCAACATGAATCTTCAGTTCTCTTGCTAATAGCTTAGTTCTTTATGCCCACTTTTCTGAGCACTATACCTTAATCATCTCAGTCTTTATGGCTACAGCCCTCATTCCTCGAGGGTAAGCTCCTTATCCTAACAAGATTTTCCTTATCTGCTGGAACCTCTTCCGGGTCTCCAGTAGGGTACTCTATTGAATTTACGCGCTAATCTTTAGCATATAATAAATCATCATCGCGCTGCTGCTCGTATGCCTCAAGGTCTGTTGCATTACTTGTCGATGCGATATCGAGCTAAGTTACTATCATGATACTTAATAGTTCCCATAAGGGTTTTATAAGTCATCACTACATTAAGTAGTCCGACTATGAACTTGGCAAGAGTTCTTATTATCTTAGTGAATTTATTGTTTTAACGTCGCCTCATCTCTAGGGTTTATAACGTATGCTCTGATACCACTTCTGTAACACCCCCAGATCCGGGGTCAGGGATCTGGTGGTTACGGTCTTACATCCATTCATAATACTTGACTTGAGTCCACAATAAATAAATCACATGCTGTGACCCCACAATAATATCCACTCACACACACACAATAGTTATAGTCCCAGAGATGAAATTGAAATAAGTCCATAATATCAGAGTTTACGAATAAAAGTTATTACAAGCCAAATGATATGTTTAAAAGTATTGCCGTTGATTAACGTTAATGTTACATATAAATAGACTGATAAACAAAAGCTGCCTATCTATGCTACCTCAGCACTGGCAGCAAGGACATCAGCGGGTAGTCCTCGAACGGCGGTAACCTGCTTCCGCCGAGTGCGCCTGACGCGGGCCATCTGTCCTAGCTGTTGTTGTGATAATATGAACAAAGCAAGGGTGAGCGAAAGCCCACCAACAATAATATAACTGAACAGTGATACATATATACAACAGTTCAAAATATCCTTTGAAATCATATGCCATGCATTGATGAAGTTATTGCCACTATAATATAAAGGATGAAGTTACCAGGTAACTCAAAGTATTTGTTTGTAGAAATATCTGCTACATCAAAAGTAAGCGAGATATTCTAATTGTCCTTAAAAGAGGAACTTGCATGAAAAGATTGCAATTCCAGTTATGAACACTTTTCCAGCTCTGCCAACAGTAATCATGTTGCAGGAAATAAATAAGTTTGGATGATGAACCAATGATGGAGTATTCACCGCGCCCGCTGTTCCAATCTTGATGATCAGTCGAGATCGTACAGCTCAAATTAGATTTACTACCGGTAGAAGGAAGAATTGACGGCTTTACTTGTCTACCGCCTTACTAGCTCTCCCCGGCCAACGGTTGGGCCAAAGGGGATGGACCGGCGCTACTCGGCCTTTTACACGACTCCTAGTTCAAATAGAATTCATGATTCTGAATGTAACGTTCGTCCCCCTTTCCCCAAGTATAATACTTGTTGATAAGACTCTACAAGGTAGTCGTATCTAGTTGGAAAGGAAAATTCACCAATAACTTCCAAGCTATTGCTTGGTAACGAATATCAACTTGTTCCAACAATCTTAAACCCTCGAAAGATGAGAAGGTAACCAACGACTTAATAAGTCAATAGCACCCGAGTTGCGAGTGAAGAGAATACTTTATGACCGGGAAGTCGACAAGATAATTAACATTTTCCAAGTAAGGTTCCCTTATTATTAGGGAGTTAGACTCAAAGAAGAATGATGTCTGAGAACCTTTCTTGATATAAGATTAATAATAATATGACTCCGAAATATTTTTCGGAATAATCGAAGAAGATAAACCTTATTGGGGTTATTCTAAGTATGGAATAAATATTCAGAGAATATTTATTGAATTAAAAACATTTAAAGAATATTTAGGAATATGAAAAAATATCTTTAATCAGAGTATTTTACAAAATAATCCCTGAAGAAATATCAGGAGAATATTTGTTGAATAAATAAATATTTAAATGAATATTCAAAATAATATTCATTAATTAATAAGACCTGAAAGGAATATTTAAGACAATATTCATAATTAATTAGGAATTTAAATGAATATTCAAAAAGTAATATTCATTTAATGAATAATATTCTAAATGAATATCAAGTAATATTCATTTAGTAATCCAAGCCTTAAAGGAATATTCGAGATAATATTCGATAAATAAATCAAGCTTCAGATGAATATTAAAATAATATTCATCAAGTAATTAATATCATAAATGAATATTCAAAAGTAATATTTATTTAATAAAATAATATTCTAAATGAATATCCAAATAATATTCATTTAGTAGTCTCATCTTTAGAAGAATATTCGAAATAAAAATCGATAAATAATTCGACTCTGAATGAATATTAAAAAATATTATTCGTCGAATAGTTACGTTCAAATAATTATTTGAAGTAAGGATCGTTAAATAAATAATCCCGAACGAATATTCAAATAATATTCGTCGCCCGAATAATGGAAAATATTTACTTAGATATTTTCTTTCGAGGTAATCTCGATATGTCAAGAAATATTGACTCCCGGTCTATATTTGATGAATAAGATGTATACACCCTTCTCTGAGGGTCTTACAATAACCGGCTTATAATTGATACGATAGCTATCTAATTTATAAGCCAATAACAATCAGGGAACAAGCATAATGATATAACTTGAAAGTAGGCATGCATGCTATGGCATATTATAACAGAAAACATACATATACATTCAATCACAACAACAGCCTAAAAGAAGGGGATTGAAACATGCCTGGTAGTCGAGTACGGTAAGGGGTAGTGGTAGCGGGTCCCGGGTCAGCTTGGTGATCTATAAATAGTCAAGACATTCGGGATTAATCACTTAAAACTTTAAAGGTTAAGTTATTCTTAAATCAAAACATGTTCTCGAGTTATCTCGTTATACCCCTTTTAGTGGATTTCTTTTATCATCGATCCGACCCGACATTCGTTCGTTAATACGACATGTCACTGTACTTATACTTGGCATATACTTAAGTCATATAAGTCCGAAAGTCGATCGTTACGAACCAATATTATACTCCGAGTTTTATCGCTCGTTTTCTAAGTGTTTTAACGAAGTTATAAACGATTCGTCTTTTAGGGGTTCGTTCGCGTTTAATCTCGATTCGAATATTTTTAATAAATCGAAAAACGATCCTTTTGACATACGGTTTTCTCTCACGCCTTCCTTTTTGCCTCTAGTATTTATTTACCAAGATTCGTCATGACTTTACGTATTTTATCGGGGTTTAATTTTAAGTACGAATACTTGTTTACGGCTCCGAACCACTTTTATGAATTTTATCGTAACTCCTAAACCGTAAGTCCGTTTCACGTGATCTTTATATCAAAACGAAGCTTATAACATAAGCTATCTAACATGGCAGAAACATTTCTGGACAGTAGGGTCTTGATGTGAAAAATGGCATACAAAACATGATATTGTAAAATCGGGCATTATAACGGCTATGTTTACGCGTTTTCCAAAGTTTTTACACTTTATCTCGATCTAACAAAGATCAATCCAACCACACAAACACATGATAATCATCATGACTAGTCTATCAACAACTCATCTTAACCATTACATGATTCATAAACCAAATCATAATCATAACCACTACTAACATGGATCTAAACTTATAATAACATACTAATCACTAAATCTAAAATAACACCAAGGGTTTTCAAGTATTATACCTTCCTTAGAGTGTGATATAGCCTTACTAAGCCTTGTATGGTCCTTAGGTGTGCTTAAGCTTGCTATAGCATCCATGAAAACAAGAAAAAAACAAGTTAGTTTCTAAGGGTTACTATTCATCATCACTTTTGTAAAAATCATAGAAAATAGAAAAATAAGAGTTTGTCTCTCAAATTTTTACCACATCTTGGCCTCTTCATAAGCTTTGTTTTGAGTCCTAGGTCATCAGATTTGAAGCTTCCTAGCTAGGGTTTTGAGCCCCCTTTCTCCTCTGGACAGAAACTATCAAGCACAGATCAGTTTGGCTTCTTCAACTTTGAGCATGGATTTGACTAGGCTATACTACTTTGTTTGACATGAAATTTTGAGCGAATCTTACCCATGGAGTGGAGAGGCTATGGTTAAGATTTGGTGATTTTATCATGGATAGAAATGGAGATATGAATTTTTCTTTGGAGAGTGTTTCTGCTGGACAGTTTGAGAGAATGAGAGGAATGGAGTTTGTTTTGCTTGCTTTGATCTCATCCTTGTCCAAAATGCATTATTGATGATAATATCTAGCATAAAGCTACTTTATTAAAGTGCTTTGCTCATATATGATGCAATCCAAGGGACAAGTGTTGTGATTTTGTGGTGGAAAGGTGTCATGCAAGCTAACTAAGTGATTTGGTTTCTAAAGATGCTGGTTACTTTGTAACTACTTAGTTACTTGATCTTATCTATTTGCACATGCATGTATCTTGGCTCTCTGCTTGTCTCTTTGTCCAGTTATTACTTAATTTGATTGATCGTTCGGAGGAATAACTCATTCGTTTCTAGTTAGGGTTTTACCGGAAACCGTCTTAATATTTATACTATCATCCTCCATTCTCTTTAATAATTCTTGAACCTATTTTCCTTAAATCCCTTCAATAATTCCTTAAGTCTTTCAGTGTCCAGGGAAATCTCGGGGAAAATAAAAGTGCTATTTTTCAGAATTTGACAGCTTTTACATACACTCTTTTTCCCCCTGGATCACTAATACGAACTCAGAATTTCGTTCCGGGTACTTCTATATAGCGTCGTCTAATAATATTCCTACGTCCACCAAAATCACTATTCATCACTTATTCTTTACTTATTCTTTTAGGGTTATATAAATGTCCCGGTTCTCTTTCAATCGTTCCTTAACCCTTTTAAGGAACCACTGGACTGATAACAGATCTCGATTTGGATGACCTAAGAATAACCTTCCCCCTTGGAATGATCAAATCTTAATTTCCTAGGAGATAGATAATTCTTATCTAGATTGTCAACCAACAGCATTCTTCATGACATATAAGCATTTGAATCCAAATCTACTCCTTTCATTCATTATCTCAATCGTTACATCGCAATCGTAATCACTATTCACCAATACCTCAGTACATAATAAAAAGTTTTTAATTATATCCAAAATTTGGGGTTCTTACAAAAGAACCTCTAAGAAGGACACGAAGAATCCATGATGGACTCCCCTTGACAACTGCTGAGAAAATCAAGGCTTATGAGGCAGAGATCTTGAAATTGAAGGACGACATTGCAAGAGAACGAGATAGATTGAATCAAACTCAGCCTCCTCCAACTGCAGAGAGGATTCCCGTTATAAATTTGGAGAGGCCTTCAAGAAGGCAAAGAAGGGCTGATACCCGAACCGAAAAATCGACAAGGGTGGAGACCCCCAGAAGCAACCCCAAAGATCTAATGCCACTTGGGGACCCTGATGACCCCACACCTCCGTTTACTGAGGAGTTGATGAATGCCCATATCTCAAAAAAATTTAAGATGCTGACTATTAAGGCCTATGATGGAACGGGCGATCCCGCAAACCATGTCAGGACATTCTCAAACGCACTGCTGCTGCAGCCTGCTAGTGACGCCTTAAAGTGTAGGGCGTTCCCTCAAACTCTGTCGGGCATGGCTCAAAGATGGTATAGCCGTCTACCTGCAAACTCAATTGGCTCTTATAAGGAGTTGAGCGCTGCCTTTATCAGCCAATTCATTAGTGGGAGAATTCACGAGAAAAGTTCTGCTTCCCTTATGTATGTGGTGCAGGGGAAGAATGAGAACTTGAGGGATTATCTCAAGCGATTTACCAAAGAGACGTTGAATATCACTGATCTGGAAAATAAGGTGGCCACGGTAGCCCTGGAACACGGAACCACTGACCTCTTCTTTAAAAGGTCCTTGGCAAAACACCCTCCTGAAAACATGGCCGAGCTCCAGAGAAGAGCCGATAAATATATCAAGGCTGAGGACAGTATGAAGAAGGAAACCACGGGAGGCAATGGCAAGGGTTCTATTGATTCAAAGAAACGGAAGCCAGAGCAAGAGTACGACGCTAGGGACAAGTATCCCCGGGCTGGCAAGGATTCCGAGTCATCACCCAAGAAGGGTTTTGGACCAAGGTTTCTGATTACGCAAGGCTGAACGCTCCTAGGAGTCAAATTTTGTTAGATATTGAGAAGGATAAGGACTTTCGTTGGCCTAAGCCACTCAGGGGTGACCCCGAAAAGAGAAACAAAGATCTTTATTGTAGATTCCACAAGGATGTGGGACATGACACAGATGATTGCATACAGTTAAAGGATGAAATTGAATTTTTAATCCGGAAGGGAAAGTTGAACAAATTCACCAAGGGTGAAGATCGTGGAGCCCAGAAAAGGGATTATGATAGAAGAGACAATGATAGGAGGGATAACGATCGTGATCGAAACCCACAGCCTCGAGGACCAGTAATCAATATGATTTGGGGAGGACCAACAACGGCCGGCACTACTCGAAACTCTCGAAAGGCCTATGCCAGAGAAGTGATGCACATCGTAGGTGTAACACCCCCAGATCCGGGGTCCGGGATCCGGTGGTTACGGTTTCCAATTCTGTCCACAACAATTGAACTTTCCTTAACATAAAATAAATTACGTCTCTATAACCCAACACAACAATATAAAACACACCCGTTATAGTCCCAGAGATGAAATCAGAGTAACAATCAAATTTTTATTAATCACATTATGAGTTCTTACAATCCAAAAGAATTTCAATATAAATACATACTCTTTGCCATCCATTTACATAAGTCATACTAGACCATATTCTTGGTACTGAAAGAATAAATATACCCTACCAATAGCTTCTTCTTCAGCTCTGGTAGTCTCATCGTCCTCGCCCGCGTCGAGTGCGCCTTGTGCGAGTCATCTGGTCTAGCTGTTGTTGTGATATAATAATAAAGCAAGGGTGAGCAATAGCCCACCAACAATAATATATAACTGAACGATAATATAGAACAGTTCAAAAGTATCTTTCAAACCATATGCCATGCATTTACGGAAATGATGCCAGTATAATATGAACGATGAAGTTACAAGGTAACTTAAAGTATTTGTTTGTAGAAATATCTGCTACATCAAAAGTAAGCGAGATATTCTCATTGTTATTAAGAAGAGGAACTTGCATGAAAAGGTTGCAATTCCAGTTATGAACACTTTTCCAGCTCTGCCAACAGTAATCATGTTGCAGGAAATAAATAAATTTGGATGATGAACCAATGATGGAGTATTCACCGCGCCCGCTGTTCCAATCTTGATGATCAGTCGAGATCGTACAGCTCAATTTAGATTTACTACCGGTAGAAGGAAGAACTGACGGCTTTACTTGTATACCGCCTTACTAGCTCTCCCCGGCCAACGGTTGGGCCAAAGGGGATGGACCGGCGCTACTCGGCCTCTTACACGACTCCTAGTTCAAATAGAATTCATGATTCTGAATGTAACGTTCGTCCCCCTTTCCCCAAGTATAATACTTGTTGATAAGACTCCACAAAGTAGTCGTATCTAGTTGGAAAGGAAAATTTACCAATAACTCCCAAGCTATTACTTGGTAACGGATATCAACTTGTTCCAGTAATCTTACCCCTCGAAAGATGAGAAGGTAAGTAACGACTTAATAAGTCAACAGCACCCGAGTTGCGGGTGAAGGGAATACCTTATAACCGGGAAGTCGACAAGATAAATAACATTTTCCAAGTAAGGTTCCCTTATTATTAAGGAGATAGACTCAAAGAAGAATGATGTCTAAGAACCTTTCTTGATATAAGATTAATAATAATATGACTCCGAGATATTTTCTGTAATAATCGAAGAAGATAAACCTTATCGAGATTATTCTAAGTATGGAATAAATATTCAGAGAATATTTAATGAGTTAAAATATTTAAAGAATATTTGGGAATATGAAAGAATATCTTTAATCAGAGTATTTCTCAAAATAATCTCTGAAGAAATATCAGGAGAATATTTATTGAATAAATAAATATTTAAATGAATATTCAAAACAATATTCATTAATTAATAAGACCTGAAAAGAATATTTAAGGTAATATTCATAATTAATTAGGAATTTAAATGAATATTCAAAAGTAATATTCATTTAATGAATAATATCCTAAATGAATATCAAGTAATATTCATTTAGTAATCCAAGCCTTAAGGAATATTCGAGATAATATTCGATAATTAAATCAAGCCTCAGATGAATATTAAAATAATATTCATCAAGTATTTAATATCTTAAATGAATATTCAAAAGTAATATTTATTTAATAAAATAATATTCTAAAAGAATATCCAAATAATATTCATTTAATAGTCTCATCTTTAGAAGAATATTCGAAATAATAGTCGATAATCAATTCGACTCTGAATGAATATTGAGAAATATTATTCGTTGAATAGTTACGTTCAAATAATTATTTGAAGTAAGGATCGTTAAAATAATTAGTCTCGAACGAATATTCAAATAATATTCGTCGCCCAAATAATAGAAAATATTTACTTAAATATTTTCCTCCGAGGTAATCTCGATATATCAAGGAATATTGACTCCCGGTCTATTTTTGATTAATAAGATGTATACGCCCTTCTATGAGGGTCTTACAATAACCGGCTTATAACTGATATATAACTATCTAGCTTATAAGCCAACAATAACATTCAGGGAACAAGTATATCAATTCAACTTGAAAGTAGGCATGCATGCAATGGCATATGTATATCAGCAATCATATATATATATTTATTCAATCACAACAACAGCCTAAAAGAAGGGAATTGAAACTTGCCTGGTAATCGAGTACGGTAAGGGATAGTGGTAGCGGGTCCCGGTTCAGCTTGGTGATCTATAAATGGCCAAGGCATTCGGGATTAATCACTTAACATATTAAAAGTTAAGTTATACTTAAATCGAAACACGTTCTCGAGTTATCTCTTTATACCCCTTTTAGTGGATTACTTATTATCACTGATCCGACCCGACATTCGTTCGTTAATACGACATGTCACTGCACTTATACTTGGGACATACTTAAGTCATATGAGTTCTAAGGTTGATCGTTACGAACCAATATTATACTCCGAGTTTTATCGCCCGTTTTCTAAGTGTTTTACCGAAGTTATAAAAGAGTCGTCTTTTAGGGGTTCGTTCGCGTTTAACCTTGACTCGAACATTTTTAATAAATCGAAAAATGCTCTTTTTAACATACGGTTTTCTTTCACACCTTCCTTCTTACCCCTAGTATTTATTTACCAAGATTCGCCATGACGTTACATAGCTTACGAGGGTTCAATTTCAGTTACGAACTTTCGTTTACGGATTCGAACTACTTTTAGTAATTTGGTCATAAATCCTAAACCGTAAGTCCGTTTCACGTGATCTTTATATCAAAACGAAGCTTAGAACATTACCTATCCTATCATGGCAGATAATGTCTCTGGACAGTAGGGGTTCGACATGGAAAATGGCATACAAAACATGGTATTGTAAAATTGGGCATTATAACGGCTGTAAATCGAATATCTACCAATTTCGAATCTTCCCATAAACATAGTATCCAACCCAAACAACATATACATGACTTATATACATGAACTGAGGCCAAGCAATGCCTTTCCATTCATCTAGCTATTTACATCATTAATCCAAAAATCCATACATAATCATGCTTATAATTTTAACATAACCATAACTAAGTTATAACTATCATAAACATGCTTAAATCTCAAACAAGGGTTAGGGTTTCAAGAGCTTTATACCTTCCTTAGATAGTGATATAGCCTTACTAAGACTTGTATGGTCCTTAGGAGTGATTATGCTTGCTAGATCAACCATGAAAAATCAAGAAAACAAAGTTAGTACTTGATGAACACTATTCACCCTCCTCTTGTTTGATTTTTTTGAAAATGGAAAAGGATGAGTTTGAAGCTAAGATTTTGAGGAGATAAGTTTTATGAAATTTAAGACTCACCTTAATTATTTCAAGAACAAAAAATGGTGGGAAGGTGGAGTTTGGATTTGGAATTTATGTTGAGGCCGAATGGAATGGTAATGGGGGGGAGAGTGTTCTTGCTCTTTTTTTTGTCTTGGTTGCTTGTAATAATGCTTAAAGTGATTTTGTGAGATAATATCTCATCCAAGTGGTGTTAGTGGAGTGTGATGCATTGGATGAGGTAATTAGCATGGACAAGTGTTGTGTTTTCCATGGTTGAAAGCTTAACCAAGGGTTTTTGATTTCTAAGTACTAGTTATGCTCCAATTAATCTAGTTACTCTTGCCCACTTGGTTACTAGATATTTATTCTAGTAGCTTGCACAAGACTCTTGCTTCCTCTGCTTGTTTCTGTGTCCGGTTATTACCCGTTTCGATTGATCGTTCGTGAGAATATTTCACGAGTTTCTAATTAGGGTTTACCGGGAATCCTCTTTAATATTAATACTTTCATTCTCCATCTTTCATTCTAACTTTCCAATTTATATTCCTTAAATCCATTCGTTAAATACTTAAGGCTATCAGTGTCCAGGGAACTCTCGGAGAAAATAAAAGTGCGGTTTTTCAGAATCTGACAGCTTTTACATACACTTATTTTCCCCCTGGATCACTAATACGAACTCGGAAATCCATTCCGAATGCTTCTGTATAGTGTCGTCTCATATTATTATATACTCCCACCAAACACTATTCATTCTGTATTCTTTACTTGTTCTATTAGGGTGGTACAATTGTCCGTATTCTCTTTCGATCGTTCCTTAACCTTTTACGGAACTACTGGATTATTCGTTATCGATCTGGATGACATGAGGGTATTCTCTTGCTTGAAGTTGCCATATCTTATTCCCTTAGAAGATAGATTATTCTTACCTATGTTGTCACCCTTTAGCATTCTTCAAGACATAAACATAATAAGGTCGAATTCCATTCATTCTTTCCAAATATCAATAATTACATTATAGCCATAACCACTCCTCAGTGGTTTCCTACCTTCATTCTTAAATCAAATATAATAACATCCCAAAATATCAAATCCTCAAAGTTAATATCTCAATTCTTGGATTATAATAATATTTAATCCACTGTCCGGTCAAATATTATACCGAAAAGAATTTGGAATTTCTGAATTCCGATCGTCTCTGCATTCACTTATTTCCTCCGCGTATTACTAATATGACTTCGAAACATCCATATCACGTCCCGTACATAGGGTGGAGTGAAAAGTTTTCCAACTTACAAAATTACTATTCATCCACCAAATTACTATGCACGTACAGGAAACACTATGCACGTACGGGAAATACTATGCACGTATGGGAAACACTATGCACGTACTCATTTCCCTTCAAGGATCCATTAGCTCCTTCCTGGATGGTAGATTATTCTTATCTAGGTCCTCAACCATCGAATTACTCTATTCTGACAATATACCAATGCATCAGGATCATTGTCCAAAGCAATATCCATTCATTACAATCATTGTTCTTTGAAACCACTATTCATTAGAGCTGGTGACCTTGCTGTCGGAATAATTGTTCCTCATTTTATCATTACTTAATAAAAAGTTTTAATTATATCCAAAATTTGGGGTTCTTACAGTCTCCCCTCCTTAAAAGGATTTCGTCCCGGAATCAGATAGGAAGCAAAGAGTCGTTTGCCTGTCGTTCACTCTTTAGCTTCCCGGTCAATTCTTAGTCGTTCTACCCTTCCTCAGCACATCTTCTAGTGCTACAATTCATAATGTATCCTTTTTCCATCAACGTTGCTACTTTTCGTACAACTCCCTATCCGGGTTATACTCTTACTCAGTCTTATCCTTATTGATACCTGCAGTAACATTGGTATCACTATCACCCTACGAATTCGGAGGTAACCTCGCTCGTACTGTGCATTTCCTGATCGCTTTAATCTTCGCAATCTCGATCAATATAGAGAAGTGGAAAGATTTATTGAGAGATCACTATGATCAATTGAACATTTGTTATATTGCATAGTTAGTACAGAAGGGGGCCAGCCTTTAGTACTTGATAAGCAATTAAACAAGTCATGGCATTCCACTTAGACTTCTATCACATAGACAGATAGTCACGTAGCAGTACCTCCCCTCCTAAAAGGGTTGTTCTTCTCAATTCATAAAGAAGATGAATAAGAGAGAAGAAGAGAAAAGAGTTCTAAAGGATTATAGAAACCTTTCATGATTGTAGAATATCATACTCAGAATTTACCTCTGAACTATAGAGGTTTATCAAAGAAGAAATTAATCATAATTATATCCAATACTATTTGATCGCAATCTCACGTGTCAACATATCTTGCTGGTTTGTCCATTATTCTATGGACAAATACTCTTGTTCAATCTTAACGATACTCACATTCGGGAAATCCTTCAACCTTTCAGGTTAAATCTTAGATTTCTCACTTGACATCATTATTACTGACATCCCATATCATGTTACTAGCTTTTTCATAACTATAATATTGACACTATCAGGTTGTCATCCTGAGAATTTATTAGAAAACCCATTCATAACATTCCTTGCTTCTCATTCCATAGTTGCTTCCCCAGCCTTTTCTTTATCAATCACATCCTTCTTATTAGCTGATTCTTACTCATTTCTATTATTTACTTTCCCCTTCACCTCTTTATTGAGACACCTTTTTGCACTTGGTACCTCTTTATCGGTATTCCGTCACATTTATTCTATAATCATCACGTTATTCCAATTTAAACTTTCCGAAATGAATCTGGCCCGATCCCTTTAACTTAGATTCCTATAATCTACCTCTGCCAACCTTGAGTCTCATCACTTGTTCTTTTCTATCCGTGATTTTCCACAGGTTGTCTTTCGTAAGTCAGACCAGGTCGTATATCTACCGGCTCATGTTCTTATCATCTATCGAGCATCTGCAGTTTACTGGCGTAGCCTGGCCACATGAAAACCCGTTATGACCGTGCTATAAGTTTTGGGGGTTAGGCTGGCACGAATACCGCCGTCCGAACACTTTTAAACTCTCAGGTGGCCCAATAAGTCTCGGGCTCAACCTCCCTTCCCTCCAAGTCTCATTAATTCTTTCTACGGGAATACGTTTAGCATCACGAATTATCAACCTCATATTCTCTATCTTGTTTGTGCAGAAGTACACTAACACAAACTTGCTTGTCATTCATCAACATGCCATTTAGCTTATCAATAGCAGCACTTTCTTTATCTTTACGTTGTCATCTCCTTTCTTAGAAGAATCACCATCGCTTGTTGTTTACGTAGTGCGTTAATAGTTAACCCTACGGGTTTCAAATCCCTTAGGGAGACAAAGTAATCATTATTCCTTATCCACAAGGAACACTTCCTGAACTTGATGTAGATATAACATGAAGCAGATAGAATTGCAGAAGAGTTTCAAGCATCGCAGCTAGGTCCGGTTGATGAAACTATCATTTATGCATCTTCCATAAAAGACTGGAAACTTAACGGTTTACTTCATCAATTTTGTACCATGGTCCTGGTTTGCCTCAAAACGGGACCTTCTAAGGTACGTAATATGCTTAAGACTCCATCAGGAATCGAATCTTTACTTAAACTATTATTACTGTCAATTCTTGCACAGTCATCAGAAGGAATGTAAATTCCTCCATTCCGATATGACCTTCAAGGTCCTTCCAAATATCATCCTGTTTCTTCGGTATGAACCTTTGTAATTATTCCTTTATACTTAGATTGTCGGCCACCTCATTGGCCTTTCTTGATGATAATGATTTCTTGTAACCCATGTTTTCTGGGTACATTCCAACTCAAGTTTTTCTACCTCATTCCCATCACTGTTGGGTTAAAGCATTCTCCCTTAAGCTCTGCTGAAGGAGAAAATATAACTATCAATCATTTCCATAAGTCATTGCTTCCACCTACCCGTGGGAACTTTATCACGTTTATTCCCAATCCTACTTAGGATACTTCTTTTCTTAGTTCTTTCTTTATCTTAGGATAATCTCAACCTTTATAGGTTCAACCCATACTTCCTCAGGGTTTCATACATGCCTCATCTGGCATTATTGTTACGATGTCATACATTCCTTACCAAACTTCCATTTTTGAAGTTCGGAATATTACCTTTTTCCTTGTATGGTTTCATAGGCCATCCTTATCATTCCTCCGGTATTTTCTGGGTACCGGGTATATCAAAATGTCATTGATCAATACTCTAATAATTCTATCTATGTTCTTTCCAGAACTCTTTTTAATAATCCTTACCGGTCATTGTTGCCTTAGCAAGTCCAACTCATATCATCTGAAGTCATAATGTCATTATTAGGGTTAATGCCACCCCTTGTGCATTCCCCAGGGTTTGTCTTAATTTATGGATATCCTATCCTTAATTCAACTGCCAAGGAATTCTTGCATCTTATAATTGGCAATCAGATCATGTATCCTTAATAAAGGTCTCTTTTCAATCATTCTCATTTGATAATCGATCGGTGGTTTAATGCCACCCTCTTCTATCAGATAGTTGTCAGCCTATTTGGCCTTCCAAAAAGGCAACGTATGCCTATCTCTTCTCTTACCGAACTTGTTAATGGTAGCAAGGATGTTCTGGAAGATATTGGTCGAGTTCAACGTGAATCTCTTAGTGCTTATCGTTCTTCGCAAAGGTACTTGCCTCAGACAAAATTCCTACAGCATACTGTTCAATTTCTGACCTTTTCTATACCCTCTTCATATACCTTCATTGTTTACTTTCCTCCGTCATAATATATTCATGGTATTCATGACACCCTAACATCATACATCTCAAGTCACTATACTTCCATTTTACTCGAAATCTTGGACAACCATATACACATGAGTCACTTCAGTACGGGTGACCCCATCCCAAAAAGGTCTAGTGAATTCCCAATCAAAACATGGGTTGTTCGGCAGAAGATTCAAACGATCTCATTAATGTTTCCTTTATATCAGAAGCCCTTGCAGTCGGTGCTTTCTTAGAAGCAACCCTGCTTTGTCCTTTCATTGCTGGTCTAGTCACTCGATAATCCTTTGTGACTTGGCCTCAACTGGCCACACAAAAAAAAAATATGATTTTAGGGGTTGGCTAATAGCATTACTTTTCTAGCAATTGCCAGCATAGTGCCTTCTTCTTTGATACCTTTCTACCTTTCCAAAACTTTACTCCATATAAGTCTTAATCGACTACTCGGCACCGTCTCCGGTCACCTTTCCTCCACTTTTATCTTTTCAACTATTCTTATCAATCCCGCGTGCCACGCAAGCTTACCATTCCTGGCATAACAGCCTTTTCACTTAAGTCAATCCCGGAGTTTCTCCATCCGGCTAGTTTCTTACTTACATTTCCTATTTTCGTCCAATCTCACTTCATCATTTTATCACTACCGTCGATTGTAATGCTCAGGGTCCGTTTACTAACCCATTTTACAGCATCCTTACCCAAATCACAGGGTTTGCTCCAGTTTCTACTCTCTTCCATGACATTCTCTGATAATCAGAAAGATAAGGTTTGCCAGAATTCACCGAATTCCTTTCCAGACTCAGGGAAATTTTGATCAATCTACCCACCTACTGGTAACATTAAGGAGACCAGTTTCGAAACCTGAAGAATAGTTCTATGAACCTCCAAGCAGGTGGAATCATAAGCAGTCATAGTTAACGAAATAATCATCATCAGATTGGAAGTTTACCCACTGGAGAGGAATCAATTATATTCATCCCTTAGAAGGGAATCAACCGTTTCAAACTGAAACCAGTCACAATATCCTGATACCTATACGTCCTGATATTCAATACTACCAAATGTTGGTCTACCTAACCCTTTATGCGAAGCGTCGTTGGAAGCACAAAGTCTCCTTTTTCCATTAAGCAATGCCAGCTCTTGGTCATTACCAATTTCACCTTTTAGCTCCAGGAAGATTTTCTCACATTTTTCTCTTTAACTACTGATCGTATTACTTGATCTATTATAATTCTGCATCGGAATAAACTTAAGGTACTACTATAATCCATTGAAAGAGAAGAAGGAATTTAATATTCCTCTAAATCACATGCATCTAACGTTTCTGGTTCATCATTTAACTGAGTTGAATTAACTCTATACTCAGTCTCTGGCAGTAATCTCATTACGAGTTCATCTTGACTCACTGGTCTTATCTTCCGGTAGGTTCTGAGATCATTGTCTTGCTTACTACTTCCTTATATAATTTTACCCAATCATGCTGTCACTTCCCAATGTCTTTACTTTCTACTGATTCATTCATGAACATTTCCCTGAATAAAACCACCTCATTAACCTCACTTTGGTTTCGTAAATTATAACCTATGACATCTGCCTTCTCGTGGCAAATTATTACTGACAATATTCATACTGATTCATTTATCAAATGATATGGCACTTACTGCCTCATTCTCAATTATTCCTAGGGACTCTGCTCCTCGTCCTATATCGCGGTCTTTGATAATCATACATCCCTCGAGCTCTTTCTTTGCTAAGATTAAAATCTCTAAGGATTCTCATCTATTTCCGTATAAGATCTCAAGTAATTCTTCCAATCCTTCTTTCTTGCTGGTACTACATCTGGTAGTCCGGCTATGAATTCAACATGCATCTTCAGATCTCTTAATAATATCTCGGTTCTTTATACTCACTTTTCTGAGCACCATATCTTAATCATCACAGTCATTCTGGCTGCGACCCTCATTACCCAAGGGTAAGCTCCTTATCCTAACAGGATTTTCCTTATCTGCTGGAACCTCTTCCGGGTCTCCAGTAGGGTACTCCATCGAATTACCCGCTGATCTTCAGCATATAAAGCATCATCGCGCTGTTGCTCGTATGCCTCAAGGTCAGTCGCCTTACTCGTCGATACTATATCGAGCTAAGTTACTATCATTATACTTACGAGTTCCCATAAGGGTTTTATATGTCATCACTACATTAAGTAGTCCGACTATGAACTTGGCAAGAGTTATTATTATCTTATTGAATTTATTGTTTTAACGTCACCTCATCTCTGAGGTTTATAACGTACGCTCTGATACCACTTCTGTAACACCCCCAGATCCGGGGTCCGGGATCCGGTGGTTACGGTTTCCAATTCTGTCCACAACAATTGAACTTTCCTTAACATAAAATAAATTACGTCTCTATAACCCAACACAACAATATAAAACACACCCGTTATAGTCCCAGAGATGAAATCAGAGTAACAATCAAAGTTTTATTAATCACATTATGAGTTCTTACAATCCAAAAGAATTTCAATATAAATACATACTCTTTGCCATCCATTTACATAAGTCATACTAGACCATATTCTTGGTACTGAAAGAATAAATATACCCTACCAATAGCTTCTTCTTCAGCTCTGGTAGTCTCATCGTCCTCGCCCGCGTCGAGTGCGCCTTGTGCGAGTCATCTGGTCTAGCTGTTGTTGTGATATAATAATAAAGCAAGGGTGAGCAATAGCCCACCAACAATAATATATAACTGAACGATAATATAGAACAGTTCAAAAGTATCTTTCAAACCATATGCCATGCATTTACGGAAATGATGCCAGTATAATATGAACGATGAAGTTACAAGGTAACTTAAAGTATTTGTTTGTAGAAATATCTGCTACATCAAAAGTAAGCGAGATATTCTCATTGTTATTAAGAAGAGGAACTTGCATGAAAAGGTTGCAATTCCAGTTATGAACACTTTTCCAGCTCTGCCAACAGTAATCATGTTGCAGGAAATAAATAAATTTGGATGATGAACCAATGATGGAGTATTCACCGCGCCCGCTGTTCCAATCTTGATGATCAGTCGAGATCGTACAGCTCAATTTAGATTTACTACCGGTAGAAGGAAGAACTGACGGCTTTACTTGTATACCGCCTTACTAGCTCTCCCCGGCCAACGGTTGGGCCAAAGGGGATGGACCGGCGCTACTCGGCCTCTTACACGACTCCTAGTTCAAATAGAATTCATGATTCTGAATGTAACGTTCGTCCCCCTTTCCCCAAGTATAATACTTGTTGATAAGACTCCACAAAGTAGTCGTATCTAGTTGGAAAGGAAAATTTACCAATAACTCCCAAGCTATTACTTGGTAACGGATATCAACTTGTTCCAGTAATCTTACCCCTCGAAAGATGAGAAGGTAAGTAACGACTTAATAAGTCAACAGCACCCGAGTTGCGGGTGAAGGGAATACCTTATGACCGGGAAGTCGACAAGATAAATAACATTTTCCAAGTAAGGTTCCCTTATTATTAAGGAGATAGACTCAAAGAAGAATGATGTCTGAGAACCTTTCTTGATATAAGATTAATAATAATATGACTCCGAGATATTTTCTGTAATAATCGAAGAAGATAAACCTTATCGAGATTATTCTAAGTATGGAATAAATATTCAGAGAATATTTAATGAGTTAAAATATTTAAAGAATATTTGGGAATATGAAAGAATATCTTTAATCAGAGTATTTCTCAAAATAATCCCTGAAGAAATATCAGGAGAATATTTATTGAATAAATAAATATTTAAATGAATATTCAAAACAATATTCATTAATTAATAAGACCTGAAAAGAATATTTAAGGTAATATTCATAATTAATTAGGAATTTAAATGAATATTCAAAAGTAATATTCATTTAATGAATAATATCCTAAATGAATATCAAGTAATATTCATTTAGTAATCCAAGCCTTAAGGAATATTCGAGATAATATTCGATAATTAAATCAAGCCTCAGATGAATATTAAAATAATATTCATCAAGTATTTAATATCTTAAATGAATATTCAAAAGTAATATTTATTTAATAAAATAATATTCTAAAAGAATATCCAAATAATATTCATTTAATAGTCTCATCTTTAGAAGAATATTCGAAATAATAGTCGATAATCAATTCGACTCTGAATGAATATTGAGAAATATTATTCGTTGAATAGTTACGTTCAAATAATTATTTGAAGTAAGGATCGTTAAAATAATTAGTCTCGAACGAATATTCAAATAATATTCGTCACCCAAATAATAGAAAATATTTACTTAAATATTTTCCTCCGAGGTAATCTCGATATATCAAGGAATATTGACTCCCGGTCTATTTTTGATTAATAAGATGTATACGCCCTTCTATGAGGGTCTTACAATAACCGGCTTATAACTGATATATAACTATCTAGCTTATAAGCCAACAATAACATTCAGGGAACAAGTATATCAATTCAACTTGAAAGTAGGCATGCATGCAATGGCATATGTATATCAGTAATCATATATATATATTTATTCAATCACAACAACAGCCTAAAAGAAGGGAATTGAAACTTGCCTGGTAATCGAGTACGGTAAGGGGTAGTGATAGCGGGTCCCGGTTCAGCTTGGTGATCTATAAATGGCCAAGGCATTCAGGATTAATCACTTAACATATTAAAAGTTAAGTTATACTTAAATCGAAACACGTTCTTGAGTTATCTCTTTAGACCCCTTTTAGTGGATTACTTATTATCACTGATCCGACCCGACATTCGTTCGTTAATACGACATGTCACTGCACTTATACTTGGACATACTTAAGTCATATGAGTTCTAAGGTTGATCGTTACGAATTAATATTATACTCCGAGTTTTATCGCCCGTTTTCTAAGTGTTTTACCGAAGTTATAAAAGAGTCGTCTTTTAGGGGTTCGTTCGCGTTTAACCTTGACTCGAACATTTTTAATAAATCGAAAAATGCTCTTTTTAACATACGGTTTTCTTTCACACCTTCCTTCTTACCCCTAGTATTTATTTACCAAGATTCGCCATGACGTTACATAGCTTACGAGGGTTCAATTTCAGTTACGAACTTTCGTTTACGGATTCGAACTACTTTTAGTAATTTGGTCATAAATCCTAAACCGTAAGTCCGTTTCACGTGATCTTTATATCAAAACGAAGCTTAGAACATTACCTATCCTATCATGGCAGATAAGGTCTCTGGACAGTAGGGGTTCGACATGGAAAATGGCATACAAAACATGGTATTGTAAAATCGGGCATTATAACGGCTGTAAATCGAATATCTACCAATTTCGAATCTTCCCATAAACATAGTATCCCACCCAAACAACATATACATGACTTATATACATGAACTGAGGCCAAGCAATGCCTTTCCGTTCATCTAGCTATTTACATCATTAATCCAAAAATCCATACATAATCATGCTTATAATTTTAACATAACCATAACTAAGTTATAACTATCATAAACATGCTTAAATCTCAAACAAGGGTTAGGGTTTCAAGAGCTTTATACCTTCCTTAGATAGTGATATAGCCTTACTAAGCCTTGTATGGTCCTTAGGAGTGATTATGCTTGCTAGATCAACCATGAAAAATCAAGAAAACAAAGTTAGTACTTGATGAACACTATTCACCCTCCTCTTGTTTGATTTTTTTGAAAATGGAAAAGGATGAGTTTGAAGCTAAGATTTTGAGGAGATAAGTTTTATGAAATGTAAGACTCACCTTAATTATTTCAAGAACAAACAATGGTGGGAAGGTGGAGTTTGGATTTGGAATTTATGTTGAGGCCGAATGGAATGGTAATGGGGGGGGAGAGTGTTCTTGCTTTTTTTTTGTCTTGGTTGCTTGTAATAATGCTTAAAGTGATTTTGTGAGATAATATCTCATCCAAGTGGTGTTAGTGGAGTGTGATGCATTGGATGAGGTAATTAGCATGGACAAGTGTTGTGTTTTCCATGGTTGAAAGCTTAACCAAGGGTTTTTGATTTCTAAGTACTAGTTATGCTCCAATTAATCTAGTTACTCTTGCCCACTTGGTTACTAGATATTTATTCTAGTAGCTTGCACAAGACTCTTGCTTCCTCTGCTTGTTTCTGTGTCCGGTTATTACCCGTTTCGATTGATCGTTCGTGAGAATATTTCACGGGTTTCTAATTAGGGTTTACCGGGAATCCTCTTTAATATTAATACTTTCATTCTCCATCTTTCATTCTAACTTTCCAATTTATATTCCTTAAATCCATTCGTTAAATACTTAAGGCTATCAGTGTCCAGGGAACTCTCGGAGAAAATAAAAGTGCGGTTTTTCAGAATCCGACAGCTTTTACATACACTTATTTTCCCCCTGGATCACTAATACGAACTCGGAAATCCGTTCCGAATGCTTCTGTATAGTGTCGTCTCATATTATTATATACTCCCACCAAACACTATTCATTCTGTATTCTTTACTTGTTCTCTTAGGGTGGTACAATTGTCCGTATTCTCTTTCGATCGTTCCTTAACCTTTTACGGAACTACTGGATTAATCGTTATCGATCTGGATGACATGAGGGTATTCTCTTGCTTGAAGTTGCCATATCTTATTCCCTTAGAAGATAGATTATTCTTACCTATGTTGTCACCCTTTAGCATTCTTCAAGACATAAACATAATAAGGTCGAATTCCATTCATTCTTTCCAAATATCAATAATTACATTATAGCCATAACCACTCCTCAGTGGTTTCCTACCTTCATTCTTAAATCAAATATAATAACATCCCAAAATATCAAATCCTCAAAGTTAATATCTCAATTCTTGGATTATAATAATATTTAATCCACTGTCCGGTCAAATATTATACCGAAAAGAATTTGGAATTTCTGAATTCCGATCGTCTCTGCATTCACTTATTTCCTCCGCGCATTACTAATATGACTTCGAAACATCCATATCACGTCCCGTACATAGGGTGGAGTGAAAAGTTTTCCAACTTACAAAATTACTATTCATCCACCAAATTACTATGCACGTATAGGAAACACTATGCACGTACGGGAAATACTATGCACGTATGGGAAACACTATGCACGTACTCATTTCCCTTCAAGGATCCATTAGCTCCTTCCTGGATGGTAGATTATTCTTATCTAGGTCCTCAACCATCGAATTACTCTATTCTGACAATATACCAATGCATCAGGATCATTGTCCAAGGCAATATCCATTCATTACAATCATTGTTCTTTGAAACCACCATTCATTAGAGCTGGTGACCTTGCTGTCGGAATCATTGTTCCTCATTTTATCATTACTTAATAAAAAGTTTTAATTATATCCAAAATTTGGGGTTCTTACAGTAGGAGAAGCCCCGAAGCGTGCTAAGACTGAGATAGTGATTGGTTTTGATGATTCAGACCATGAAGGGGTGAAATTCCCCCATGACGACCCGTTGGTCATAACTCCTGTAATTGGAAACTCAGAAGTGAAGCGGGTCCTGATAGACAATGGAGCTTCTGTTGATATCTTATTTCATGATGCCTTTGTGAAAATGGGGTACACTGACTCTCAATTGACCCCGACTAACATGCCTATCTACGGGTTTAACGGAGTTGAGTCCAAGGTTGAAGGGACCATTCAGCTGCCTGTGACAATAGGGCAACAACCTAAGGAAGCCACCCAAATGTTGAACTTTCTAGTGATTAAGGCTACCTCGATGTACAATGCAATCTTGGGGAGGACCGGACTTCATGCGTTCAAGGCTGTTGCCTCTACCTATCATATGAAGGTCAAATTTCCCACCAGGAATGGTGTTGGGGAACAAAAAGGAGATCAGAAAATGGCCAGGAGTTGCTATGTGGCTGCTTTGAGAGCTGATGGAACCGGGGGGCAGGTACTCCCGATTGAAGACATGGATGTCCGTGGTGATGATGAACACCGAGGAAAGCCAGCGGAGGACTTAATACCTATCCCCTTGGAGCTAGGCGACCTTGAGAAGGTGACTTATATAGGAGCCTCTTTGGAAGAACCCCTGAAGGGCAAGTTGATAGCATTCTTACAAGAAAATAGTGATGTGTTTGCCTGGACAGCAGCTGATATGCCAGGGATTAATCCCCAACTCATAACTCATAGATTGAATGTCGACCCTAATCGGAAGATAATACAGCAGAAGAAGAGGAATTTTGCTCCGGAAAGGCAAGAGGCCATTAAGCAAGAGGTGGACAAACTCTTGGAAGCCGGGTTTATTGAAGAGATTCAATTTCAAGAATGGTTAACTAACCCGGTGATGGTCAAGAAAGCCAACGGTAAGTGGAGGATGTGTATAGACTTCACCGACTTGAATGATGCATGCCCTAAGGATTGCTTCCCTTTACCAAGGATAGACATGTTAATAGATGCCACAACAGGACATGAGATGTTGAGCTTCATGGATGGGTTCAGCGGCTACATCAAATTAAGATGCATAAGGATGACATCCCAAAGGTATCTTTCATAACTGACTTTGGTGTTTTCTGCTATCTTGTTATGGCGTTCGGTCTAAAGAATGCAGGAGCTACTTACCAACGATTGGTGAATAAGATATTCGCCCATCTGATTGGTAAAACCATGGAGGTCTATGTCGATGATTTGCTGGTTAAAAGCTTGGTCAAGGCGGACCATATTGAACACCTCAAAAAGGCATTTGAAGTGCTGAGGCACCACAAAATGATGTTGAATCCAGCCAAGTGTGCCTTTGGCGTTTGATCAGGCAAATTTTTGGGTCTGATGGTTTCCAAGAGAGGCATAGAGGCCAACCCTGACAAGATCAAGGCGATCTTAGATATGGAACCCCCACGCTCTATAAGAGATGTGCAGAAGTTGACAGGCCGGGTAGCGGCTTTAGGAAGATTCATCTCCAAGTCTGGTGACAAATGCTTGCCTTTCTATCAAGCATTGAAGAAGGTGAAAAATTTTGAGTGGACACCTGAGCCAAGAGGCCTTTGAGCAATTGAAGAAGTACATGGTTGAAGCCCCGTTGTTGACCAAACCAAGCCCTGGGGAGACTCTTTATCTATACCTGGCGGTATCTGAACAAGCCCTGAGTGCTGTCCTCATTCGGGAAGAGGAGAAAGTCCAGAAACCTATTTACTATGTGAGTAAAGTGTTGCATGGGGCTGAGTTAAATTACTCACCCATAGAAAAGTTTGCTTTGGCATTAGTAACTGCCTCGAGGAAGTTGCGGCCTTACTTCAAGCCACATAAGATTCAAGTTCTGACAAACCAGCAGTTGAGAAACATATTGCATAGCCCTAAGGCCAGTGGAAGGCTAATCAAATGGGCGATTGAGTTAGGAGAGTTTGATATCACGTACAAGCCTCGGACAGCCATCAAGGCTCAGGCATTGGCTGACTTCGTGGTTGAATGCACTATTAACAACCAAGAAGTCGGGGGGCAAGAGATAGTGACTACCCCTGGGCAAGAGAAAAAAGAAGAGGAACTTACACCTGATCTGAAGGAATATTGGGTGCTCTATTTTGATGGAGCATCAAAAACAAAATCTAGTGGTGCAGGTTTGGTTTTGCAAAGCCCCGATGGGTTCACAGTTGAGTATGCTTTAAAGTTGGATTTTCCTACTACCAACAATGAGGCGGAGTATGAGGCATTAATAGCTGGTTTGGGTTTGGCTAGAATCATGAGGGTCAAAAATCTCAAAGTTTGTGGAGATTCAAGGCTTGTGGTATCACGAGTAAATGGTGAATTCGAGGCTAAGGAAGAGACTGTGGCGAAATACCTGAGGGTAGTAAAGGCTGTTATGTCTCAGTTTGAGGAGTACTATGTTGAGCACATTTCGAGAGAAGAAAACATTAAGGCCGATGCCTTGTCTAAGTTCGCCTCTTCCGAGATAGAAAATTATGCTGGGAGTGTCTACTTTTAGGTCTTGAAGGCCCCGACCGTTAACTCAAAGTTAGTGGCACCAATTGATATAGGGGGCTCTTGGATAGATCCTATCAAGGCACACCTTGAGACCGGGTGGCTCCCAGACAATGCCTTGGAGGCACGAAAACTTTCAGTAAGGGCATTTAGATACACTTTGATTGAGGGCATTCTGTACAAAAGGTCGTTTGTCATCCCATACTTGAAGTGTCTAAGGCCTCAAGAGGCAAGAGAAGCATTGGAGGAAGTTCATGAAGGGATCTGTGGGCAACACTTGGGGGGCAGAGCCCTAACTCATAAGATAATTCGTTTAGGGTTCTATTGGCCGGAGATGTTGGCTGATGCACAAAACTATGTCAAGAGATGTGAGAGATGCCAGAAGCATGCTCTAATTGTGAGGCAATCGCCTGAGATGTTAACTTCAATTAACTCTCCCATTCCATTTGCGATGTGGGGGATGGATATACTTGGACCTTTTCCCATGGCTTCAGCACAAAGGAAATTCCTGATAGTGGCCATTGATTACTTCACTAAGTGGATTGAGGCTAAACCTCTGGCCAAGATAACCACCAAACAAGTTTCCCAGTTCTTTTGGGAGAACATAATTTGTAGGTACGGAATCCCACGAATCCTTGTAACAGACAAAGGGACACAGTTCAATAATGAAGAGTTCAAGAAGTATTGTGAAGAGAATGCGATTGAGCTCCGTTTTACCTCAGTGGCACATCCACAAGCCAATGGGCAAGCTGAGGTAGCTAATCGAATTATCCTTGATGGACTGAAGAAGAGGGTCGAACGCTCTAGGAACACTTGGGTAGATGAATTGATGCCCATACTTTGGGCATATCGTACCACTTGTAAGGTAACAACTGGAGCAACCCCATTTTTGCTGGCTTATGGAGCTGAGGCAGTTGTGCCTTTGGAGATCATGCAAGCGTCTCCTCGAGTTGAGGCATATGAACCAGAAACTAATGAAGAAGGGATGAGACTTGCCCTTGACTTAATTGACGAGGTTAGAGACGAAGCTAATGCTAGGAATGCTGAATATCAGAAGAGAGCCTCTTTTCACTACAACCAGAGAGTTAAGGAAAGATTCTTTCGGCAAGGCGACATGGTTCTAAGGAAAATTGAAGCCTCAGGAGTTGGCCAGAAAGGAAAGTTAGCACCAAATTGGGAAGGACCGTATCTAGTCAGAAAGGTGTTAGGACGAGGATCCTACAAGTTAGAAACCTTGGACGGGGTTGAGGTGCCCCGAACTTGGCATGCTGTGAACCTCAAAGTTTATTATGTTTAAGTTCTTTTGACAAAGGCTTGGACTTTTTATTAGGAATAAGGTTTGAATGATACCATTATAGAGCATGTTGCTCCCAGTAGGAGATAGAGTATCTATGTAAGGGTTGAACCCATCTTATTGATGTCCTTTGACAGCATAATGGAGTTTATTCTGTTTTCTCTATGAGTTATTCCTCCTTGTTAAAATAAATACGAAAGACAAATGTTGAACTAGCTTATGAGTTTAGTACCAGCCAGGGGGCCAAGTACTCGAAAAATTCTAAAGTTTAACGAACTATAAACAAAAACGAGAATATGGAAACAAAAGAAACTAACTGCGTAGATAAGTTAAGTCATGAACCCCGAAGGGCAAAAGTTCAGAATAAATAAAGATAGCAGAAATAAGCCACGCAGGGCCATCTACACATCTAGGTCATCAACTACAACATCTCCTTGGGTAGAAGGAGTATCTGCTGCCTCTATCCCAGGAGAAGAAGGTGGATCCTGAGTGGGCTGAGAGTCCCTATCCACAGCTGTCTCTGTAGCAACCTCCATAGCAGTTGTCACTCCAGGGATAGCAGGAACTGGGAACCTCTCCAGGGACACCCCCTCAATCTTCCCACTCAGTTCCTCGATGATCTCCTCCCAACACTCCTTGAAGGTACCAGGAAAATTCGCATCATACTCGGCATTCAGGACATCTTAAAAGTCCTTAGAAGCCTTGTAGTCAGCTATGATGTGTTCTCTGTTCTGCTGCACCTCCAGCTGTAGCTTTCTGTTCTTCTCCTTCTCAGCAGCCAGCTCCTTCTCCACCTCCCTAAAACGAGCAAAGTTTGCCTCAAAGGAGGCAAAGTATCTGTCTCTGTCCCTCTCAGCTATAGCCTTGTCAGCACGTACCTCCTTCAGGTTATGAACGGCGGCCTGAAGGTAGGCGTTCATCTGCAAAGAAAACAAGTGAATAAGGGAAACGGAAATACAATTAAATTAAGGAGTTAAACAAGAAATTACCGAAGCAAAATCTTGGGCCCCAAGAAGCTCAATCTGCAAATCATCGGAAGACTCCACAATGTGGACCCTATCTCGTGGAGTAACCACGCTCCTAGACCACTCAACTGCGGCCCTAGAATCGCCTACAGCTGTGTCCCTATTGCATAAACCCCATCCCACTGTAAAAGGAGTGAGGTCTTCATCAATGGGAACTGGCTTTTCTTGAAGAAAGCCAGGAACATGCTCCACTGCAGGGGAAGCATCTTCAGTCCTGTTACTACCCTAACAGCAGCAGCAGCCTCCCTCTGCTTAAAAATTGCTCCCAGAGCAGCTTTGGCTGCACAATGATTACAAAATGTTAGAAAATTATATCTAGCATAAGATTTTAATAAGGCAAGAGGTGAGGATTTCAAGTTAATTACCCTCAGGGCCCAAATCGCTTAGCCCGTGGGCCTGCAACGAATCTTCAGAAATCAAATTTGCACATTGATGCAAATTATCAGATGTTAACAAAGCTATGGCAGCCTCTTCTTCCACACCCAATTTTATACTCCTGACAGGCCCATCAACGGCTCTGCAGAAATTGGGCCGAAAATAGTTGTCCCAATCATCCCCATCCAAAAAGACATAAAACCACTCCCTCTTCCAATCAGGAAGGGAATCAGGAGCGAAATCCGAAACGAAACAAGAACGGGCTAAAGAACGATGTTGGATTTTGACCCAGCCCGAATTGTCAGAAGAATTGACAAAGTTGAATAAATAACGAAAAACAGAAATACTGGGCTCAAGCCCATGTTTCTTACATTGGACCATGAAACAATAAATAAAACGCCATGCATTTGGCATAACTTGGGTTGGACAAACCCTGGCTTCAGCCAAAAGACGGCAAACAAAAGGAGGAGGTGGAAGGCGGAAACCGGCATAAAAAGTTTCTTTGTAAACCCTAATTGCCCCAGGCTTTGGGTGACAAGCCCTTTCATTTGAGGCCGGAACAACTGCCCTATAAGGCCCATTAATACGAAAAAGTTGGGCTAAAATATCTACCCTATGCTGTTTGTATTTTGATTTATACTCGTAAGCATCTAAATGAAGCATGTTGGGAAAAGCTTGACAAAATTCGTTTAAAAGATCTCTAAGGGAAAAAACGCTGGCATGGACAAGAGATGTTTTAGGGTTCTTACCCCTTAAAAGCCTTGGAGGCTGGAATCCTCCATTGAAGCGCTTCCTTTGAAAGCTTGAACCCAGAAAAATTGAAAGAAAAAGTTGGGGAAGATGAAGATTCAACGATCTTCAAACGGAAACTGGGGAATAGGGCGGTGGAAAGGTGCCGAAAATCACCTCGCGACAGAACCCTAGCAGAGCTTTTTGGAAAGTATTTGTGGGATATTGAGAGAAAATTCTTGCAGAAAAGTGAGATGTGAAATGAGGGACGCACACCACTCTTTTATAGAGTTCACGGTTGGTCACTCAACCGGTTATAGCAAGTAAATGGGCTGTCAACAGGTGACTGGGCCTTTGAATAGGCGGGAAGCCCATGAAATTCAAATTTTGAATTAATTTTACTAAATTCTAGAATGTTCCATGACATTTTTAGAAAATAGGATAAAAGTCTATCAGAGTTTAGAGGCAGGAAGCACAATTAAAAGGGCCACGCCCAGGAAGATAAACCTCCTAGGGGTGCCTAAGGAAGGTGTCTCCTTGGCGGGGATGCCCACGCCCAGGCTCGTTTTTTACGAACAAGGGTATACCCACGCCCAGGAGACCAAACCCCCTAGGCGTGCCTAAGGAAGGAGTCTCCTTGGCGGGGGTACCCACGCCCAAGTTGGTTTTTCTTAAACAAGGGTATACCCACGCCCAGGAGACCAAACCCCCTAGGCGTGCCTAAGGAAGGAGTCTCCTTGGCGGGGGTACCCACGCCCAAGTTGGTTTTTCTTAAATGATGGTATACCCACGCCCAGGAGACCAAACCTCCTAGGCGTGCCTAAGGAAGGTGTCTCCTTGGCGGGGGTACCCACGCCCAAGTTGATTTTTAAGGGACGAGGGAATACCCACGCCCAGGAGACCAAACCTCCTAGGCGTGCCTAAGGAAGGTGTCTCCTTGGCGGGGGTACCCACGCCCAGGATGGTTTACGAGGGACGAAGGTACACCCACGTCTAGGAGACCAAACTTCCTAGGCGTGCCTAAGAAAAGTGTCTCCTTGGCGGGGGTACCCACGCCTAGGATGCTTCATTTTTTGGCAGGATGTCTTTCTGAAATTAATGAAAGAAAATCCTTTAAAAATTCTGAAAACAAGCCAATGATGATTGGGAAATTGGAAAATAATTTCCAAAAAATCCCGAATAACGGAAAAATTATTATATGCTTGAAAGTACTATTGATTATTTTTGGTAAAATATCCAAAAATAATTAAAATACCTGTGGGTACATAAAGAACGCAAGGAAATTATCTATAATTCCCTGTAAGACGTAAATACCATTAGCTTCGAATAAAGCCAAACGTCGTAAATGTGTAGGTCGCTCCACACTTTACATTAAGACGGTATTCGTAAAACACTAGTGTATGACAAGCGATAAACCCAGACCCAAGTCTCAGAAAGGCCGTTAAAACTTCGAGGAAAACCTGATCAATTTTCCTAGAAGTTGGGGGGCAAATGATATGGGCTGAAAATAAGCCCTAAAGACACATTTAATATGGCATTAATTAGACCCAGCATGGTCCAAACGTGGGGCCCATTAATGAGGTCAGAATCCCTATTTTAATATTAATTTCGTAATTAATATTGGGGGAAATAAACAGCTCAACAATAAGAGTTGGATAAGGATAATATCTCCATCAGACTTAGCCACCAAGGCATCCAATTCGATATGGAAACTGATTCCTACAAGGAATAGATCTAGAACCTTCCTCAGGGAGGTGACTTGCCCACCAAGTCTCCGAATCCTACCATAATTCTAAGGCTTCTCAGCCTATATAAAGGGCCTGACCCCTCATTCTTAGAACTATGTTTTTTGGCTTGATTTTTTATATTCATCAAAGTACGTAGGCATCTTGTGAAGGCAGATTCAGCCACGAGCACGAGAGCAGCCATTAAAGCACGAAGCTCACACACCTTTGCATTAAATACACAAACCCTAGCCGCAATACTAGTAACCCAGTTTTTATTCCACAACATGGGTGAATCAGATCTATCCTCCTCCACCATACCCTCAACGCTTGCAGAAACAAGATCAAGAAAAATAGTTTCAGAATTTTATGGAGGTCTTCAAGAAACTGTCCATTAACATTCCTTTTGTTGAAGCATTGGATCAGAGACCGAGATATGCAAAGTTCATGAAGGATATTTTGTCACGAAAGAAAAGGTTGGAAGAATTTGAGACAGTGGCATTGACAGAGGAGTGCAGTGTGGTGTTGCAACAGAAATTGCCTCCTAAACTTAAGGATCCAGGAAGCTTTACAATTCCAAGCACCATTGGAAAGCAATGTCCGGCTAAATGACGTCAACGATAGCGCTTCGTGGGAGGCAACCCATGTGTTTCAACAATTAGGTATGTTTTCTACTATCCATCGTATTACCTTCAATTCAATGGGGACATTGAATGTCTTAATTTTTGGGGTGGTTTGGGGATAAGTAGTGTGTAGTAGTTATTTGTGTGTTGTTGTGTTCATATAGATATCATATTTTGCATATTAGTATTAATACATGCATGTTTGTTCGTATTATTGCATATTGTTTCATATAGGTCATTCTGTTTTTTTTATACCATGTGACTCCATATTAGTTGCATTTCATGGCATGCATATTTCATGATCCCTTAGGATGAGCTAATTCTGAGTGGTAGGTAGATTTCTTATTGAGTGTGGTAATGATGAATAGAGGGTTGATTTATAGTTCCTATGAAATTGGCTTGCATGTTACAGAAACAAAATTTTTACACAGTCTCATTAGTTTGCTTGTGGGCTAGGTTGAGTTATGCTTGTTTGGTTGTTTTAGATTTAATCACTTGATTATATTTAGAATTTTCGTTATTCCCTTGATAGCGTAGGAACACTAACGTCTAAGTTTGGGGGAAGCCAAGGATTTCATGCTAAATTGTTAATATTTGTCAATAATGGCTAGGCGTCAAATGGCAAGTAGCCGGCTCATATTTATATGAGTAGTCTAGGGTTGGAGATGAGAATTCTCATTCCAGATTGCATACATAAAAAAAAGAAAAAAAAAGAAAAAAAAAAGTGAAAAAGAAAAAAAAAACTGTTATATAAATTGTTTCAGTTGTTTAAATGCAAAATTAACCAGGGTGAAATCTTTAATACTCGAGCAATTAAGTTCTAGGGGACTTTGTGCCTAGTGACCTGAGGCTTTTATAGTCTGGGATCCACTTACCCAACGCTCGCTACATGGGTATTATTGTATAACCCTTTTGGGGTATAAGAACCCCAAATTTTGGATAGAATTAAAACTTTTATTATGTACTGAGGTAATGGTGAATAGTGATTACGACTACGAGGTAACGATTGAGATAATGAATGAAAGGAATGGATTTGGATTCAAATGTTTATATGCCATGAAGAATACTATTGGTTGACACTTTAGATAAGAATTATCTATCTCCTATGGAATTGAGATTTGACAATTCTAAAGGAGAAGATTATTCTTATTTCATCCAAATCGATATCTGTTATTGGTCTAGTGAGTCCGTAAAAAGGTTAAGGAACGATCGAAAGAGATCAGGGACAATTGTACAACCCTAAGAGAATAAGTAAAGAAAAATGGATGAATAGTGATTTTGGTGAATATAGGAATATTATTATACGACGCGATATATAAGTATCCGGAACGAAATTCTGAGTTCGTATTAGTAATCCAGGGGAAAAAAGAGTGTATGTAAAAGCTGTCGGATTCTGAAAAATAGCACTTTTATTTTCCCCGAGATTTCCCTGGACACTGAAAGACTTAAGGAATTATTGAAGGGATTTAAGGAAAATAAGTTCAAGAATTATTAAAGAGAATGGAGAATGATAGTATAAATATTAAGACGGATTCCGGTAAAACCCTAACTAGAAACGAATGAGTTATTCCTCCGAACGATCAAAGAATTGAGCAATAAACGGACAAAGAAACAAGCAGAGAGTCAAGACATAGTCATGTGAAATTGGATAAAGGCTAGTAACCAAGCTAGTTACAAGTTAACTAGCATCATTACAAAACTAACCAAACACTTAGCTTACAACACACACTTTACCACAAGAATGCAACACTTGTCCACTTTCAATACATCATCCATGATCAAATCACTTTATTAAAGCTACTTTAAGCTTGATATTTTCTTAAGACACCACAATAATTTATTGGATGAGAGCAAAACAAAGCAACAAAGCAAAGAAACTCCATTTCTCTCCATTTCTCAAAACTGCCCAGCAAGAACTACGTTGAAATAAAAATTCATATCTCCATTTCTATCCATGATAAAATCACCAAATTTTAAAAAAATCCTCTCCAATCCATGGGTAATATTCACTCCAAATTTCATAGCAATCCAAGTAGTATAGCTTACTCAAATCATCTCCCCAAGTTGAAGAAGCAAACTGTCCTGATGCTTGACAGTTTCTGGATTTATTTTCAAACGGCCATATCTCCTTCATTTCTCAATGAAATTGGTTAGAGGCTCTACAACTCTCCTTTAGAAGCCTTGTCTAGAAAAGCATGGTAAGGGCCTCGTTTTTGCAGATCTTTGAACTGATGAATAATAACCTTCATGAACTAACTTTGATTTCTTGTTTTGTTTGGATGATCTAAGCAATCCTAAGGCTATACAAGGACAAACCAAGGCTTAGTCATGTATTAGGATACTCCAGGGAAGGTATAACTCTTATGAAACCCTAGAATTTATTTTAAGTTTTTGTGATTATTGGATTAGTTTTGATGATGATGTGGTTTTAAGCATATAAGCATGATTATGTAGTTGATTTAGTTCATTTAGCCATATAATGATTAAGAGGATGAGTTGAGATATTCCTGGACTTATGAGGTGTATATCATCAATGTAAGATGTTTGGTTTGCCCGGTGTGGCTTGGTTGAATTATTATGATTTTTAGAACTTTCGATATATAGCCGTCGTAATGCCGAATTTTTGTTAACACTTAGAAACCGAGCATGACAGTAAATATAATTTCCTGACCTTGATAATATTATGATTGGTCCTTGTAAATCTCGAGCCATAGATCGTTTTGGCGCAAGAATCGAAACATTCCGACTTACGGTTTAGGAGTTATGGTCAAATTACTAAAATTGGTTCGGAACCGTAAATAAAAGTTCGTAACTTCAATTGAACCCTCGTAAAGCATGTTACTCAGTGGCGAATCTTGGTAAATAAATACTAGAGGTCATAAGGAAGGTATGAAAGAAAACCACATGTCAAACGGATCATTTTCCGATTTTATAAAAATGTTGGAATCGAAGTTAAACGCGAACGAACCCCTAAAAACCCGCTTGGTTATAACTTCGGTAAAACACTTAGAAAACGAACGATAGAACTCGAGGTATAATCTCGGTTCGTAATCGATCGACTTTAGAACTTATACGACTTAAGTATATACCGAGTGTGGGTATGATGACATGTCGTAATAACGAACAAATGTCGGATCGTATCAGTAATAAAAAGAGTATAACGAGATAATTCTAAAACGTGTTTCGATTTAAGTGAAGTTTATACCTAGACTTTTAAAACGTGTTAAGTGGTTAATCTCGAATGTTCTGATTGTTTATAGATCATCGTGCAGACCCAGGACACGCTATCTCCACCCACACCCGATTACCAGGCAAGTGTTCAAAACTTTGAACCTGTTGTTATGTGATTGCCATTTTACATATGCCATAGCATGCATGCCTATTGTCAAATTAGTTTATGATACATGTTCCCTGAATTGATATTGGCTTATAGACTAGATACGAATTATCAGTTATAAGCCGAATTGTTTTGATAAGACCCTTAGCGAAGGGTATATGATATTCATTCTTAAATATAGACCGGGAGTCGATATTTTGAGATATAGATAGTCGCGGAAACCCGGAGGGATTCCAACGACAGATTATTATTTATCTGAGGAATGTTATTATTAAACGTTATTTATATTTCCATAAAGTATCAATTACTTGGAAGTATTCCGAGGAATGTTATTCGAGTATTATCTCAGTCGAGAGATATTAAATGAATGTTAGTTTCGAATATTCACTTAGAGTTGATTATTTAATGAATATTATTTTGATATTCATTAGAATGTTATTTATTAAATGAATATTACTTTCGAATATTCATTTAAGGTTTTATGTACTTGATGAATATTATTTTATTTTAAAATATTCATTGGAAGTTCTATTTACTTAAGGAATATTATTTCGATTATTTCTTTAGTGTTTTGATTACTAAATGAATATTATTTGGATATTCATTTAGCAGATTATTTATTAAATGAATATTATTTTCAAATATTCATTTAAAGTTTTACTCATTTATTGAATATTATTTTAAATACTTATTGGAGTCTAATTATTAATGAATATTATTTTGAATATTCATTTAAGGAGTGATTTATTTAGTAAATAAATCTATATATTCATTCGAGGATTACTTACGAGCAATATTATGATTTAATAATATTCCGTAATTATTATTTAGTTAATAAATATTCTTGGAATATTTATTTAATTCTTTTAAATTCTTTCACCTCTAAATATTATGTAAAATATTTCGGAGTCTTTTTACGACTATTTTATCAAGGAAAGGTTCCCAACTCTTTATTTTTCATTTAAATCTATCTTAAAAGTATTTAAATGCTCGTTCAAACTTCCATGTTATAGGGGAACCTACTTGAGCAATGTTATTTATCTTGTAGACTTCCCGATCATAAATCTCATAATTTATCCTTTTCACTCGCAACTTGGTTGCTATGGACTCATTAAGTCTGTGTGTACCTTCTCATCATTCGAGGGGTAAGATTGTTGGAACAAGTTGATATCCATTAACAAGTAAAAGCTTGGGAAATGTTGGTGAATTTTCCTTTCCAACTAGATACGACTACTTTGTGGAGTCTTATCAGCAAGTATTTCACTTGGGGAAGGGAGGACAAACTCTACGTTTCAATGCTGTGGATTTATTCGAACTAGGAGTCGTGTGTAAGAGGCCGAGTCGCGCGGTCCATCACAAGGCCTAACCATTGGCCAGGGAGTTACTATTAAAGGCAATCGACAAGTGGAGCCGTCAGTTCTTCCTTCTACCGGTAGTAAACTATATTGGGCTGTACCATCCCCGACTGATCATCAGGGAGTGGGACAGCTTGCGCGTGATGACTCCAGTATTGGTTCATCTCCCAAATTGGAAATTCCCTGCAACACGTATCGAAGAGACTTCTTTCAGGTTGACGGTGTCTTCCGCAACACGTATCGAAGAGACTTCTTTCAGGTTGTAGGACTTCGAAAAATGTTAATAACTGGAATTGCAATATTTTCCTTGCAAGTTCCTCTTTATATGATAAATGATAATATCTGGCTTATTTTCGACATAGCAGATATTCCCACATATATTTTCCTTTTGAATTACCTTGTAACTTCATCGTTCATATTATACTGGCATCATTTCTGTAAATGCATGGCATATGGTTTGAAAGATACTTTTGAACTGTTATATATTATCGTTCAGTTAAATATTATTGTTGGTGGGCTATTGCTCACCCTTGCTTTATTATTATATCATAACAACAGCTAGACTAGATGACTTGCACAAGGCGCACTCAACGCTGGCGAGGACGATGAGACTACCAGAGCCGAAGAGAAAGCTATTGGTAGGATAGATTTATTCTTTCAGTACCAAGTATATGGTCTAGTATGACTTATGCAAATGGATGGCAAAGAGTATGTATTCATATTGAAATTCTTTTGGATTGTAAGAACTCATATTGTGCTTAATAAAATTTGGTAGTTACTCTGATTTCATCTCTGGGACTATAACGGGTGTGTTTTATATTGTTGTGTTGGGTCATAAAGATGTAATTTATTTTGAGTTGAAGTAAGTTCAAGTATTGTGAACAGTAATGGAGACCGTAACGACCAGATCCCGGACCCCGGATCTGGGGGTGTTACAGAAGTGGTATCAGAGCGTACGTTATAAACCCCAGAGATGAGGCGACGTTAAAACATTAAATTCACTAAGATAATAAGAACTCTTGCCAAGTTCATAGTTGGACAACATAATGTAGTGCTGACATATAAAACCCTTATGGGCACTCTTAAGTATCGTGATAGTAACTTACTCGATATCGTATCGACGAATAAGGCGACAGACCTTGAGGCATACGAGCAACAGCGCGATGATGCTTTATATGCTAAAAATCAGCGGGTAAATTCGATTAAAGTACTCTACTGGAGACCCAGAAGAGGTTCCAGCAGATAAGGAAAATCCTGTTAGGATGATGTTAGGTCGAATACACAAATAATAATCAACTTTGTATGAGAAATTAACAAGTAAAAGCGTTTATGCACTTAAAAAACTTCTTGTATTTCAAACCCTCTTCGTGATGTAAAATATCACAAAGAGCTGCTAGGTTACAATAATGATAATTCGTTATCGATACCCTTCTAGGGTTAACCTATCAGTATTTATATAACATACAGCTACGATACAATCTCTAATTGATATTCCTAATAATCAGCTATACAATGATATCAATTACAGATTGTCACACGTCTCCTATGTCAACTCGATCTCTTTGATAGCTATCCAATCTTCAAAGATATCGCTTCCATAATTAATCTTTAATCACTGTTGAACAGTAGACGCGCTTCCTCCAGACAGAGTTTAACAAACTCTGTCGAGCTTCCATCTGTCAGAGTTTACGCAAACTCTGACTGCTTCCAGCTAAACTCTGATAACTCCCTGTAACACTTAAACACTGATTAAAACATACCAATTATATTTAACAATCTCCCCCAACTTGTTCATTAGCAAAAATGTACAAGTTAATGACAGTAATTGATGATGTCAAAACAAATAGATAAATACAGTGTTTATACAGATTCAGAGTTTAAGCTTAAAAACTATAGAGAATAAGAAAATTCTTACAGAACTTAGTCTCTAATCATTTCAAGATCTGGCATGGTTCTGAGATAATCAATCAGCAATCTTCTTTCTACATTTTCAAGTTCAATCTTCATTGCTTCTTTGATTTCTCTGAGTTGAGGATCACTCTCATCTGTTTGATAAACAGCAGCCCTAAGATCATAAATCTTGTTCCTTCTCATTTCATTACCCAGTCTGATAAATCTGTCTTTTTCTGCCTGAGTATTGAATTCAAGTACTGTGATTCCCAAATCAGTTTTTAACTTTGCAGTACCTTTCTTCATTTCAATGAGATTGCCTTGATAATCCCTGTACTTAGGAATATATCTGCTGTTGTATTTCTATCCTCTAATAGCCAGATTCTGACTCATCTTCTGTCTGAGTACATTGGCAACTGATTGAGTCCTTCGACTATTCACCTTGAGAAGATATAGAACATACTCTAGTTCTTCCCAATATTTCAAGCCGATATCATCCTCACCAACTTTGAATACTGTCCCATCAGCCATGAAGTATAGAAGAAAATCTTTGTCTAAACTCTTCTGATGAACCAACTGCACTGATTCCAGTCTATCCAGACTCTCTTGAGGAACACCACGACCTGGAACAGCCAGTGAAGCTTTTCCATCAGAAATATTCATTGAGACTCCAGATAACACATTTGGATCAGAAATTGTTCCTTTACCAAAAACTGATTTCAACTGAGAAGATAGAGGTCTAGACACAACTTGTGTAGCAACAGAGGTTGTGTTTTCTTTCTTCTGTACAACTTGTGTAGAAACAGAGGTTGTATCTTTCTTCTTTGAATCTTCTCCTTCCATAGCAATGCCTTTCAGCTTGAGTTTAGCTTCAGCTTCCGTTGATTTCTTAGATAAATGTGATCTTTGATCAGCATCAACATTTTCCTTGATCACAATGCCTTTAAGAACAGGCCTAGGAGCTTTTTCTTTTTGTACCTTATCAGACTTTAAAGCTTTAAGATGTTCTTCTTGTAAACTCTTTTCCTCAGCTTCAATGTCCTCAATCGTTACTCCTTCCTCATTCTCTTCAATGAACAACTTAGCAGCCAACTCTTCATCAGTTTGTGGATTTGAAGATAACAGTAAACTCTTGGTCCTTGAAGTTCCTTGAGTATCAGTATTTCTCCCAACAGACTGTGATTTGGATGACTTACTAGTTCTCAGAGTTTGAACCTCCTCAGCCTTTTTCTTTCCTTTGTTACTTGCCCCTCCATCTCCAGCACTATCCCTTCTGACAACTCTCTCCCCCTTTTTGACATCATCAGGCATAAGGATAGAAGTAATTAACTCCAGGGAGATAGCAATAGAATCAATTTTAGCAGATAAATCAGACTGGTTCTCTTCAACTTTACTCAGTCTGGCAAGGATATTGTCTTGAGCTTTAGAGAATTTTGTAGTCACTAGTTTTGAATGTGTTTCCATTTTCATCTCTCTAGCTACAACCTCATTTCGCAAAGAAGTGATTGCCAAATTAGTATCATCAAATCGTCTATCCAGAGTTTTTACTTGAACTATAGTTGCTTTCAAGCAAGAAAGAATCTCTGGATTAGAGATAGTATCAGCACTTTGCTTAACAAACTTAGCTGCTCTTCCTGGTGAAAAAATACAATCTTCTTTGTACCATTCAGCAGCATTCTTGGCAAATTGTGCTCTCTCAACTTCATGAGAAGTACAAGGTTGAGAAAAAGGTGTATGTTTATCATCAGTTTGTACTGGTGCACTCAGAGAAGTATCAGAGTTTGCACTACTGTCACCTTCAGCTTCAACACTTGTAGCTTTAACTGGTTCATCTTCAGCCATAGGTTTAGCAATATCTTCTGTAGGCTTTTCAGGATTTTCTTCATGCTGCTCAGGCTCAGCAACAAACATTGACTGAGAAGTTACTTTGGTTGCCTGATCAATTTCTTCACCTTCTTCAACAGTGTGGTGAGCATCAGATATTATCTCAGTATGAGATGCCACAGCTTCAGAAGGAACAGACGGTGGTTGATCAGCTACACCAATATTAGAAATAGGATCAGATAATGGCATAAATGAATCAGGAACAGCATTTATTGGAGAAACATCATCTCTTGCATCCTCTTCTGCAGGCATTTTATCCTCTGCAGGTATTACATCCTCTGCAGGTATTACATCCTCTGCAGGTATTGCATCTTTCTCAACCTCAACAGGAGGTGTTTGCTGTGAAACAACCTCTGGAGCTTCAATATCTTCATCCACAGAATCAGAGAATATCACTTTTCTTCATTTTGCTAGAGGTACATTATCTGAATCCTCTTCACTAGTTGGTGGAGTTTGTTCTACCACTGAGAGTGACTTAGATATGTTTGCCCGAGCTTTCATTCTCTTCCCCCTTCTAGTGTAAACAACTTCAGGAGATTTCCGTTTTGTTTTGCTTTGTGTCTCTTCTGCCTGCTTTAGACTTACACGTCGTTTAGTAACTGCCTTCTTAACTCTTTGCATTCTAGACTGTGATGCTGGTGGAGATTGTGACGAATCAGAGTTTGTGTTTGAAGTGGGTGAAGGTTGCTTTGCAGGTGATTCAGTGTTTGGTTCTGGTTGAAGTTCAGGGTGTGGTTCAGGTTGTTGTGATTCTTGTTGAGGTTCATCTTGTTGTGGTGCATCGTGTTGTGGTTCTTGTTGGTCTTGTTGTGGTTCTTGTGGTTGATTTAGAAAATTTCGTAGAACAAGAGGCATGACAAACTCAGGAAGATTTTCTTTACCAACATCCTTGTTAGTCATATCGGAGAATATGCGCTTATTGACTCTAAACGGATCAATTTCATCAGTTTCATCAATTTCAAGACCAGGTACACATGCATTAAACAACATTTGACAGAAACGAGCATAATAGACAATGGTAGACTCTGACAATTTATCACCTAAGCTCATCAAAACATGTCGACCAAAATCAAAATTAGAACCATAGAGCAGAGAATACCCGATTTGAAGACTGTCTATTGGAATAGCATCCCAGTTTGTGACTTTCTTCTGGAACGTCCTCGTTATGCAATCAAAGAAGAAATTCCATTCTTTTCTGAGATTTGGTCTCTTTATGCTGCCGAGCTTGTCAAGAGATTCCATGTAACCTATCTCTTGTAGCATCTCTCTCAGATAAGTTTCATTAACGAGAGTATAGGAAGTATGTGTATCAAACCCCATTGTATCTCGTACAGTCTGTGGAGTAATCACATGATCTTGGTCTTCGTAAGTGAAGATAATGGTAGGAGTTCCACTTTCTCCTCCATCCACATAAACTGAATTCTGCCAGAATGAAGCAATTTAAGACGCAGAAAGAGTAGCAGGTCCAGTCAGAGCTTGTCCAATCTCTGAATCCCTCAAAAAGTTCTGCATGAGATGAAACGATTCTGGAACGCGTTCATGATAGAGTGGAGCTTCATAGTTATTAGGAACAAACCGTAAGCCAAGAGCAGTGAATGCTTTAGATGCCATTGAGTTAAGAATTTCCAAGAATTTCCAAAAGATATGTATGTAGAAAAGGTGTTTGCGTGAGTGTCCAAGAGAAAAATAAGAAAACTGTGAGAGTAAGAATAAAGCAAACTCGTTTGGACACAAAAGTGATTAAATTAATAAAAACTCAATCTCTTATGTAACAAACACTCAATCAGTTCCTTGATTAATGTGTAGTGGGACACGATAATAGGTAAGTGGGACACATTAAGGGCGAGTGGGTCATGTGCGCCTATTTTTAAAAAGAGTATATTAAAATTAAAACATTAAAATATTTGATTTTAACAAAAATCAAATAATACTCTTTTTAAAAAAAAATATCTGGACCCAAGTAAAATCAGAATTTGAATCGTTTACCTGTTGCCTTTAATAACCAGAATACGAAGCGATTAAGGACTTCGTTCTTACCCATCTCTATTTAAGGCCTAGAGACTTGCTCAGATTATTTCATTAAACCTTTAACCTTTCAGTCTCCCCTGTAAAATCACAAACCTTTCAAACCAAATACTCTTGAAAAACAATGGCTAACCTTACCATCAAAGAGAAAAACCTTCATCTTGTCGAGAATAGGGACATCTTCAGCTATACGCGTGAAGAATTTGAAGCGTTTGAGTGGGAAAGGCAGCTTGAGACGCTGTGGCTGCAAATGGATGCTGGTCTGGAAGAGCTCGAGAGAGAGAAACCTGCAAGGGTGATCGACATCGATGCTGCCCTCCAAGCAACATTGGCATGGCTCTCCTCGAAGGCATCCTCATCCACCACCACCAACCATTGTTAATGAATATGTCAGCAAAAATAACCTTATCCCTTCAACTTCCACCCAAACAAAGTGGCAAAGATGGGATCTGGGAATTTTTGCTAACAATGGAGTGGTGTGGACGGACCTTTTACTTTTCAGTTGAATAGATTAGCAGATAGAGAGAACAAAAAGATGTAATATTTGCTTGTAATCTCTTTCTTATTATCAATGAAAATTTTGTTTTTCTAATCATATTCATTGTGTTCTGCAACTGTTATTTGTGTTATATGAACTGTTCTTCAAGAAAACGCATCAAGAAGAGAATATGAAAACTAATTAAAGTAATCATATAAAGAACACATTCATCAACTATCCACTGATTAACAGTTGTCAAAAACCCTACTTACTCCAAGACTTTCAAATTGTCCAAGTGAAAATTTACCGTAGAGTACAAATCAAGAATCAACAGCGTTTGTCAATTCTCCAACTTTATCACCGAAACCCTTTCATAAATTGCACAGTTGTGAGTATTTGTGTGTGTGAAGCAGAGTTTACTAAGTCAATTTTTAGAGCATCTAATTTTTCATAAAATCCATAAAGTAAATCAATAAACACTGGATGCACAAACTGTCATAGTAAACACTAATTGTATGATGAAAGCTAAACTCTGAAGTAATCAAACTTTATACAGTAATTTTTATTTTATACCCCCTTTATATACACATTTTTTTTTCATTTTTTTTTTATTTTTTATTTTTTTTTTATTTTCATTTTTTTTTATTTTTCATTCCAGTAATCAGAGGTTGGAACCAGTCACCAAAAATTCAAAAATTTTAGCCCTTATCATTTTGATAAGTTCCTGGGTCATCCTAGTATTTAACTAGTCACCAAAAATCAGAGAATTTTAGCACATATTATATACCAATAGGTTCCTGGGTCATCCTAGTATCCAACATAATCTCAAAGGAGTATAATAACCTATATACATTTTCTTTGGGGTATTGCAGTAAACATTTTATTTTATCAGAGTATAACTAACAGAGTTTAGAGTTCATCAACATCAGTAGTTCTTCATGAAAGGTAATGCACACAGTATTTATAGACTCAGAGTTTAGGACAAAATAAACTAAGAGATGCTATAAATATGAGCCAGTATCATGCTGTGTTAACTTTCTGCACAATCTAAGATTAGATCTCAATAACTCAGAAAGATTCATGATTTAATTGCTGAGAATCATGCTTCATACATATTTCTTCATTGGTGTTTTCATTCAGACAAAAATCAACTCAAAGTTCACAGAGTTTATCAAACTTATTAACAGTGTATGACATACAGACATGCTGACAGAGTTTAGAGACTGCATAACAGAGTTTAATCAACAGAGTACACTTAGCATTTAACCAATCAGGAAATATGATTAATACATCACATAAGTAAAGTTTGAATCTAACCAACATTTCTAGTCAGAACCAGAGACCATTCCTAGTTCATTGACCAGTCTTGTAAATGTAGCTTCACTCAATGGTTTAGTGAAGATATCTGCAAGCTGTTGTTCTGTAGATACAAAATGTAGTTCAATATTTCCTTCTTCCACATGTTCTCTGATGAAGTGGTACCTTATGCTGATGTGCTTGGTCATTGAATGCTGTACTGGATTACCTGTCATAGCAATAGCACTTTGATTATCACAGTAAATAGGGATATTACTGTACCTCAATCCATAATCCAGCAATTGATTCTTCATCCATAAGATCTGTGCACAACAGCTACCAGCTGCAATATACTCTGCTTCAGCTGTAGATGTGGAGATTGATTTCTGTTTCTTGCTGTACCAGGAAACAAGTCTGTCACCAAGAAATTGACAACTTCCACTAGTGCTCTTTCTGTCTACCTTACAGCCTGCAAAGTCTGCATCAGAATACCCAAGTAGCTTAAAATCTGATTCTCTGGGGTACCACAGACCTAATGATATGGTGCCCTTGAGATACTTGAAGATTCTTTTCACAGCTGTCAGATGTGGCTCTCTAGGATCTGCCTGAAACCTTGCACAAAGACAGGTTGCATACATGATGTCAGGCCTACTAGCTGTCAAGTATAGAAGAGATCCTATCATGCCCCTGTAGTTTGTCATATCCACTGAAACTCCTGTGTCTTTGTCCAGTTTAGTTGCTGTTGCCATGGGAGTTGATGCAGATGAACAGTCAAGCATACCAAATTTCTTGAGAAGATTTCTGCTGTATTTTTCTTGATTAATGAAAATTCCATCTTCTGTTTGTTTCACCTGTAGGCCTAGAAAGTAACTAAGCTCTCCCATCATGCTCATTTGATATCTGGACTGCATGAGCTTGGCAAACTTCTTACCGAGTTTATCATTAGTAGACCCAAAGATGATGTCATCAACATAAATTTGAACTAAAAGGAGGTCACTTCCTTGATTGAAATAAAACAGAGTTTTGTCAATTGTTCCTCTGTTGAATCCACTTTCTAGAAGAAACTGAGCAAGTGTCTCATACCATGCTCTTGGTGCCTGCTTAAGTCCATATAGTGCCTTATCTAGTCTGTAGACATAATCTGGATATTTGGGGTCCACAAATCCTGGTGGTTGTTCAACAAACACTTCTTCTTCAAGCTTTCCATTCAGAAAAGCACTTTTCACATCCATCTGGAACACTTTGAATTTCTTGTGAGAGGCATATGCAAGAAAAATTCTGATTGCCTCCAATCTTGCTACTGGAGCAAATGTTTCATCATAATCTATTCCTTCCTGCTGTGAATAACCTTTTGCTACCAGTCTAGCCTTGTTCCTCGTGATAACACCTTCACTGTCAGTCTTGTTTCTGAAAACCCATTTAGTACCCACAATAGATCTGTTCTTTGGTCTTGGTACTAGGGTCCAAACTTCATTCCTTTCAAATTCATTTAACTCTTCCTGCATTGCTGTTATCCAGTCTGCATCTTGAAGAGCTTCTTCCACTTTCTTTGGTTCATTTTTAGACAAGAATGCATGAAATAGACATTCACTTGCAGTAGCACTTCTTGTCTTTACTTTTGCATCTGGATCACCAATTATCAAATCAGGTGTATGTGATTTAGTCCATTTCCTAGCAGAAGGCAAATGACTTCTGTCAGCATGTGATCCTCCCCCTTGATCCATGCTCTCCTGATTCTGTTGTGATCTATCTTCGTTTTCTGAGACTCCCCCTGAACTTGACTGTCCAGAGTCAGAATTTGAATTTTCAGAGTTTGAAGCATCAGAGTTTGATCCAGATTTTTCAGTTGACTCAATATCAGTGTTTGAGTCTTCATCTTGATCATGCTCCCCCTCAACTGGTTCTCCTCTTTGTTGTGACTGAGAAGTTTCTCCAGAATTTACCAGTAGAGGTTCAGAGTTTGTTTCAACAGAGTCTGTCAGAATTGTTTCATCAGAGTTTCCTTCATCAGAGTTTAAAACTTCATTTTCAAAGTTCAGTTGATCATATTCGTCTTTGTCTTCAAGTCCAGTTATCTTCTTATCATCAAAAGAAACATGTATAGATTCCATGATCACTTTAGTTCTCAGATTGTAAACTCTGAATGCCTTTGTTGACAGTGGATAGCAAACAAAAATTCCTTCATCTGCCTTTAACTCAAACTTCCTGTAGCTTTTCCTGTCTTCATTTGAATCCCTAGAAAACCTTTTTCCTTTCTTGAAATTCTTGAAGCCCATTTTCTTGAAAGTTTTCACCATCAGCACAGCCATTTTTCTCATTTCTTCTTCATCATCCTCAGAGTCAGATGATTCAGAAGAGTTTGAATCATAATCAGAGTTTGGTGAATCACTTTCTGAGTGTATGACCAAAGCTTTTCCCTTCATTTTCCTTTTTGTTGCCTCTTTCTTCTGAGGCTTCTCTTCAACATTAAGAGCAACAGACTTTCCTTTTCTGCTTGATCTCCTGTTTCTCTGCTCCATTTCCAATTCATAAGTTTTGAGCAGTCCATAAATTTCATCAATCTCTGTTTCAGCAAGATCATAGTTGTCTCTAATAGTGGTTGTTTTCACATCCCACTTTTCAGGTAGAGAAAGAAGAAACTTGAGATTCGAGTCTTCTAGATCATACTCTTTGTTGACCAATGACAGATCATTAATCAGTTTACAGAATCTATCAAATGTTTCTGTCATGGTCTCTTCAGGTTTAGCCTCAAAATGCTCATACTCTTGTGTGAGTATGTTTCTCCTATTCTTCTTAATAGCTGCAGTTCCTTGACACCTGACTTCAAGTGCATCCCATATCTCTTTTGCAGTGGTGCAGTTAATGACTTTGTTAGACATAACATTGTCTAAGGCACTATGTAGTAAATGCCTAACTTTTGCATCCTTAGCAATTGATGATAGATCTTCAGGAGTCATGTCTTTCTTTTCCTTTGGAACCATTTTTGCTGCTTCACCAGCAACTGCAACAGATAGCTTTGTAGGATTGTGAGGGCCTTCATAAATCCTGTCAAGATATTCTGGATCTGTAGCCTCCAGAAACATAGTCATCTTGACTTTCCACATAGCATACTCTAATGGCCTCAGAATAGGAACCCTGATTGGTTCATAACGACTCACAGTAGTAGGAGCCTTTTCAGAAACAGTAGGTGTTGGTGGAGGAATTTCTGACATGATTATTGTTGTGTTTGGATCTTAACCTGTAATAAAGTAACAGATTGGCTCTGATACCACTTGTTAGGTCGAATACACAAATAATAATCAACTTTGTATGAGAAATTAACAAGTAAAAGCGTTTATGCACTTAAAAAACTTCTTGTATTTCAAACCCTCTTCGTGATGTAAAATATCACAAAGAGCTGCTAGGTTACAATAATGATAATTCGTTATCGATACCCTTCTAGGGTTAACCTATCTGTATTTATATAACATACAGCTACGATACAATCTCTAATTGATATTCCTAATAATCAGCTATACAATGATATCAATTACAGATTGTCACACGTCTCCTATGTCAACTCGATCTCTTTGATAGCTATCCAATCTTCAAAGATATCGCTTCCATAATTAATCTTTAATCACTGTTGAACAGTAGACGCGCTTCCTCCAGACAGAGTTTAACAAACTCTGTCGAGCTTCCATCCGTCAGAGTTTACGCAAACTCTGACTGCTTCCAGCTAAACTCCGATAACTCCCTGTAACACTTAAACACTGATTAAAACATACCAATTATATTTAACAGATGAGGAGCTTACCCTTGAGGAATGAGGGCTGCAGCCAGAAAGACTATGATGATTAAGGTATGGTGCTCAGAAAAGTGAGCAAAAAGAACTAAGCTATTAGCAAGAGAACTGAAGATTCATGTTGGATTCGTGGCTGGACTACTGGAGGTAGTACCAGCAAGTAAGACGGATTGGAAGAATTACGTGAGATCTTATACGGGAAAAGATGAGAATCATTAGAGACTTTCATATTAACAAAGAAAGAGATAGAGGGATGTATGATTATCAAAGACAGCGATATAGGACGAAGAGCAGAGTCCTTAGGAATAGTTGAGAAGGAGGCAGCAAGTGCCATATCATTTGATAAATGAATTAGCATGAATATTGTCAGTCATAATTCACCATGAGAAGGCAGATGTCATAGGTTGTAATTTATGGAACCAAATTGAGGTTAATGAGGTGGTTTTATTCAGGGAAATGTTCATTTCATGAATGAATCAGTTTGAAAGTAAAGACAGTGGGAAGTGATAACATGATTGGATAAAGTTATATAAGGAAGTAGTAAGCAAGACAATGATCTCAGAACCTACCGGAAGATAAGACTAGTGACTCAAGATGAACTCGTAATGAGACTACTGTCAAAGACTGAGTAAAGGGTTATTTCAACATAGTTAAATGATGAACCAGAAACGTTAGATGCATGTGATTCAGAGGAATATTAAATTCCTTCTTTTCTTTGAATGGATTATAGTAGTTACCTTAATTTTACTCCGACGCGAAATTATAATGGATCAAGTAATACGATCAGCAGTTAAAGAGAAAAATGTGAGAAAATCTTCCTGGAGCTAAAAGATGAAATTGGTAATGACCAAGAGTTGGCATTGCTTAATGGAAAAATGAGACTTTGTGCTTCCAACGACGCTTCGCATAAAGGATTAGGATATGTGCTTGCGTAGCATGACAAAGTACTTGCGGATGCATTCGGACAGCACAGTTCACCAGGTTCGGATGGCTTTAGTAGTGCCAATTTTGTGGAACAACCAACTCCGACGGTAATGTTCCTTCTGAGACTAGTGGTTAAGTAGACTGAAATTTGGTAATATTGAATATCAGGACGTATAGGTATCAGGACGTTGTGACAGGTTTCAGTTTGAAACTGTTGAGTCCCTTCTAAGGGATGTATATAATTGGTTCCTCTCCAGCGGTTAAACTTCCAATTTGATGACGATTATTTCGTTAACTATGATAGCTTATGCTTCTACCTGCTTGGAGGTTCATAGAACTATTCTTCAGGTTTCAAAACTGGTCTCCTTAGTGTTACCAGTAGGTGGATAGATTGACCAAAATTTCCCTGATTGTGGAAAGGAATTCGGCGAATTTTGGCAAGCCTGGTCTTTCTGATTATCAAAGAACATCATTGAAGAGAATGGAAACTGGAGTGAACAATGTGGATTGGGTAAGGTTGCCGTTATATGGGTTAGTAGACGGACCCTGAGTATTACAATCGATGGTAGAGATAAAATGATGAAGTGAGATTGGACGGAAACAGGAAATGTAAGTAAGAAACCAGCTGGACTGAGAAATTCCGGGATTGACTTAAATGAAAAGGCTGCTATACCAGGAATGGTAAGCTTGTGTGGCACGCGGGATTGATAAGAATAGTTGAAAAGATAAAAGTAGAGGAAAGGTGACCGGAGACGGTGCCGAGTAGTCGATTAAGACTTATATGGAGTAAAGTTTTGAAAAGGTAGAAAGGTATCAAAGAAGAAGGCACTATGCCGGCAATTGCTAGAATAATAATGCTATTAGCCAACCCCTAAAATCATATATTTTTATTTTAGTGTGGCCAGTTGAAGCCAAGTCACAAAGGATTATCAAGTGACTAGACCAGCAACGAAAGGACAAAGCAGGTTTGCTTCTAAGTAAGCACTGACTACAAGGGCTTCTGATATAAAGGAAACATTAATGAGATCGTAGGAATCTTCTACTGAACCATTTGCAACCCATGTTTTGATTGGGAATTTACTAGACTTTTTTTTTTGGAATGGGGTCACCCGTACTAAAGTGATTCATGTGTATATGATTGTCCAAGATTACGAGTAAAAATAGAAGTATAGTGACTTGAGATGTATAATGTTAGGGTATTATAGTTACCATGAATATATTATGACTAAGGAAAGCAAACAATGAAGGTTTATGAAGAGAGTATAGAAATGGTCAGAGTTTGATTAGTATGCTGTAGAAATTTTGTCTGAGGCAAGTACCTTTGCGAAGAATGATAAGTACTAAGAGATTCATGTTAAACTCGACCAATATCTTCCAAAACATCCTTGCTACCATTACCAAGTTCTGTAAGAGAGCAGATAGACATACGTTGTCTTTTGGAAGGTCAAATAGGCTGACAACTATCTGAAAGAAGAGGTTAACATTAAGCTACCGATCGATTATCAAATGAGAATAATTGAAAAGAGACCCTTATTAAGGACACATGATTTGATTTCCAATTATAGGATGCAAGAATCCCTTGGCAGTTGAATTAAGGATAGGATATCAATAAATTAAGACAAACCCTAGGGAATGCACAAGGGATGGCATTAACCCTAATAACGACATTATGAATTCAGATGACATGAGTTGGACTTGTTAAGGCAACAATGACCGGTAAGGATTATTAAAAAGAGTTCTGGAAAGAACATAGACAGAATTATTAAAGTATTGATCAATGACGTTTTAATATACCCTGTACCCAGAAAATGCAGGAAGAATGATAAGGATGACCTAAGAAACCTTACAAGGAAAAAGGTAATATTCCGAACTTCAAAATGGAAGTTTGGTAAGGAATGTATGACATAGTGACAATAATGCCAAATGAGGCATGTATGAAACCCTGAGGAAGTATGGATTGAACCTATAAAGGTTGAGATTATCCTAAGATAAGGAAAGAACTAAGAAAAGAAGTATCCTAAGTAGGATGGGGAATAAACGTGATAAAGTTCCCACGGGTAGGTGGAAGCAATGACTTATGGAAAAAGACTGATAGATATATTTTTCTCCTTCAGCAGAGCTTAAGGGAGAATGCTTTCACCCAACAGTGATGGGAATGAGGTAGAAAAATTTGAATTGGAATGTATCCAGAAAACATGGATTACAAGGAATTATTATCAGGAAAGGCCAATGAGGTGGCCGACAGTCTAAGTATAAAGGAATAATTACAAATGTTCATACCGAAGAAACAAAATGATATTTGGAAAGACCTTGAAGGTCATATCGGAGTGGAGGAATTTACATTCCTTTTGATGATTTTTCAAGAATCGAAGGTAATAATAGTTTAAGTAAAGATTCGATTCCTGATGGAGTCTTAAGCATATTACGTACCTTAGAAGGTCCCATTTTGAGGCAAACCAGGACCATGATACAAAATTGACAAAGTAAACCATTAAGTTTCCAGTCTTTTATGGAAGCTGCATGAGTGATAGTTTCATCAACCTGACATAGCTGGGATGCTTGAAACTCTTCTGCAATTTTATCTACTTCATGTAATATCTACATTAAGTTCAGGAAGTGTTCCTTATGGATAAGGAATAGTGATTACTTTGTCTCCCTAAAGGATTAAAACCCGTATGGTTAGCTATTAACGCACTATGTAAACAACAAGCGATGGTGATTCTTCTAAGAAAGTAAATGATAACGTAAAGATAAAGAAAGTGATGCTATTGATAAGCTAAATGGCATGTTGATGAATGACAAGCAAGTTTGTGTTAGTGTACTTCTGCGCAAACAAGATAGAGAATATGAGGTGGACGATTCATGATGCTAAATGTATTCCCGTAGAAAGAAATAAGGTCAGTTGAGCCCGAGATTTGTTGGGTCATCTGACAGTTTAAAAGTGTTCGGAAGGTGGAATTCGAGCCAGCTCTACCCCCAAAACTTATAGCATGATCGTAACGTGTTTCATGTGGCAAGGCTACGCCAGTAAAATGCAGATGCTCGATAGATGATAAGAGTACGAGCAGGTAGATATACGACCTGGTCTGACTTACGAAGAACAACCTATGGAAAATCACGGATAGAAAATAGCAAGTGATGAGAAATAAGGTTGGCAGAAGTAGATTATATTGAATCTAAGTTAAAGGGATCGGCCAGATTCATTTCGAAGAATTTAAATTGGAATAATGCGATGATTATAGAGTAAATGTAACGGGATACCAATAAGGAGGTACCAAGTGCAAAAGATATCTCAATAAAGTGATGAAGGTGAAAGTAAATAACAGAAGTAAATAGGAATCAGATAATAAGAAGGATTTGATTGATAAAGAAAAGACTGGGAAAGCTACTATGGAATATGAAGCAAGGAATGTTATGAATGGACTAATAAAAGGATTTTCGGATAAATTCTCGGGATGACAACCTGATAGTGTTAATATTATAGATATGAAAAAGCTAATAACGTGACATGGAATGTCAGTAACAATGGTGTCAAGCGAGAAACTAAGATTTAACCTGAGAGGTTCAAAGATTTTCCAAAAGTAAGTGTTGCTAAGGTTGAACCAGAGTATAAGTCCATAGAATAATGGACAAAGCAGCAAGATATGTTGACTCAAGAGATTGCGATCAAATAGTATTGGATATAATTATGATTAATTTCTTCTTTGATGAACCTCTATAGTTCACAGGTAAATTCTGAGTATGATATTTTACAATCATGAAAGCTTTCTATAATCCTTTAGAACTCTTTTCTTTTCTTCTCTCTTATTCATCTTCTTTATGAATTGAGAAGAATAACCCTTTAAGGAGGGGAGGTACTGCTACGTGACTATCTGTCTATGTGATAGAAGTCTAAGTGGAATACCATAACCTGTTTAATTGCTTGTCAAGTACTAAAGGCTGGCCCCCTTCTGTACTAACTATGCAATATAACAAATGTTCATTGATCATAGTGATATCTCAATAAATCTTTCAACTTGTCTATATTGATCGAGATTGCGAAGATTAAAGCGATCAGGAAATGCACAGTACGAGCGAGGTTACCTCCGAATTCGCAGTATGATAGTTATACCAATGTTACTGCAGGTATCAATATGGATAAGATTGAGTAAGAGCATAACCCGGATAGTGTGTGGTACGAAAAGTAGCAACGTTGATGGAAAAAGGATAAAGTATGGATTGTAGCACTAGAAGATGTGCTGAGAAAGGGTAGAACAAATAAGAATTGACCGGGAAGCTAAAAAGTGAATGACAGGCAAACGACTCTTTGCTTCCTACCTGATTCCAGGACGGAATCCTTTTAAGGAGGGGAGACTGTAAGAACCCCAAATTTTGGATAGAATTAAAACTTTTTATTATGTACTGAGGTAATGGTGAATAGTGATTACGACTACGAGGTAACGATTGAGATAATGAATGAAAGGAATAGATTTGGATTCAAATGTTTATATGCCATGAAGAATACTATTGGTTGACACTTTAGATAAGAATTAACTATCTCCTAGGGAATTGAGATTTGATAATTCTAAAGGAGAAGATTATTCTTATGTCATCCAAATCGATATCTGTTATTGGTCCAGTGGGTCCGTAAAAAGGTTAAGGAACGATCAAAAGAGATAAGGGACAACTGTACAACCCTAAGAGAATAAGTAAAGAAAAATGGATGAATAGCGATTTTGGTGGACATAGGAATATTATTAGACGACGCGATATATAAGTATCCGGAACGAAATTCTGAGTTCGTATTAGTAATCCGGGGGCAAAAAGAGTGTATGTAAAAGCTGTCGGATTCGGAAAAATAGCACTTTTATTTTCTCCGAGATTTCCCTGGACACTGAAAAACTTAAGGAATTATTGAAGGGATTTAACTAAAATAGGTTCAACAATTATTAAAGAGAATGGAGGACGATTGTATAAATATTAAGATGGATTCCGGTAAAACCCTAACTAGAAACGAATGAGTTATTCCTCCAAACGATCAAAGAATTGAGTAATAAACGGACAAAGAAACAAGCAGAGAGTCAAGACATAGTCATGTGCAAGTGGATAAAGGCTAGTAACCAAGCTAGTTACAAGTTAACTAGCATCATTACAAAACTAACCAAACACTTAGCTTACAACACACACCTTACCACAAAAATGCAACACTTGTCCACTTTCAATACATCATCCATGAGCAAATCACTTTATTAAAGCTACTTTAAGCTTGATATTTTCTTAATACACCAAAATAATTCATTGGATGAGAGCAAAACAAAGCAACAAAGAAAAGAAACTCCATTTCTCTCCATTTCTCAAAACTGCCCAGCAAGAACTACCTTGAAATAAAAATTCATATCTCCATTTCTATCCATGATAAAATCAACAGATTTTAAACAAAGCCTTTCCACTCCATGGGAAATATTTACTCCAAATTTCATAGCAATCCAAGTAGTATAGCTTAGTCAAATCACCTCCCCAAGTTGAAGAAGCAAACTGTCCTGATGCTTGATAGTTTCTGGACTGATTTTCAAACGGCCATATCTCCTTCATTTCTCAATGAAATTTGGTGTTCTTCAGCTTGTTGGAAAGCTGGTTATATACTCTACAACTCTCCTTTAGAAGACTTGTCCAGAAAAGCATGGTAAGGGCCTCGTTTTTGCAGATCTTTGAATTGATGAATAATAACCTTCATGAACTAACTTTGATTTCTTGTTTTGTTTGGATGATCTAAGCAATCCTAAGGCTATACAAGGACAAACCAAGGCTTAGTCATGTATTAGGATACTCCAGGGAAGGTATAACTCTTAAGAAACCCTAGAATTTATTTTGAGTTTTTGTGATTATTGGATTAGTTTTGATGATGACGTGGTTTTAAGCATATAAGCATGATTATGTAGTTGATTTAGTTCATTTAGCCATATAATGATTAAGAGGATGAGTTGAGATGTTCCTAGACTTATGAGGTGTATATCATGAATGTAAGATGTTTGGTTTTCCCGGTGTGGCTTGGTTGAATTGTTATGATTTTTAGAACGTTCGATATATAGCCGTCGTAATGCCGAATTTTTATTAACACTTAGAAACCGAGCATGACAGTAAATATTATTTCCTGAACTTGATAATATTATAACTTTGGTAAAACAATTAGAAAACGAACGATAGAACTCGAGGTATAATCTCGGTTCGTAATCGATCGACTTTAGACCTTATACGACTTAAGTATATACCGAGTGTGGGTATGATGACATGTCGTAATAACGAACAAATGTCGGATCGTATCAGTAATAAAAAGAGTTACAATAAAAGGTGTATAACGCGATAATTCGAAAACGTGTTTCGATTTAAGTGAAGTTTATACCTAGACTTTTAAAACGTGTTAAGTGGTTAATCTCGAATGTTCTGATTGTTTATAGATCATCGAGCAGACCCAGGACACGCTATCTCCACCCACACCCGATTACCAGGCAAGTGTTCAAAACTTTGAACCTGTTGTTGTGATAATATATATATGTGATTGCCATTTTACATATGTCATAGCATGCATGCCTATTGTCAAATTAGTTTATGATACTTGTTCCCCGAATTGATATTGGCTTATAGACTAGATACGAATTATCAGTTTTAAGCCGGATTGTTTTGATAAGACCCTTAGCGAAGGGTATATGATATTCATTCTTAAATATAGACCGGGAGTCGGTATTTTGAGATATAGATAGTCGTGGAAACCCGGAGGGATTCCAACGACAGATTATTATTTATCTGAGGAATGTTATTATTAAACATTATTTATATTTCCATAAAGTATCAATTACTTGGAAATATTTCGAGGAATGTTATTCGAGTATTATCTCAGTCGAGAGATATTAAATGAATGTTAGTTTCGAATATTCACCTAGAGTTGATTATTTAATGAATATTATTTTGATATTCATTAGAATGTTATTTATTAAATGAATATTACTTTCGAATATTAATTTAAGGTTTTATGTACTTGATGAATTTTATTTTATTTTAAAATATTCATTGGAAGTTCTATTTACTTAAGGAATATTATTTTGATTATTCCTTTAAAGTTTTGATTACTAAATGAATATTATTTGGATATTCATTTAGAAGATTATTTATTAAATGAATATTATTTTCAAATATTCATTTAAAGTTTGACTCATTTATTGAATATTATTTTAAATACTTATTGGAGTCTAATTATTAATGAATATTATTTTGAATATTCATTTAAGGAGTGCTTTATTTAGTAAATAATTCTATATATTCATTCGAGGATTACTTACGAGCAATATTATGATTTAATAATATTCCGTAATTATTATTGAGTTAATAAATATTCTTGGAATATTTATTTAAATCTTTTAAATTCTTTTTAAAATGATTTATATTATTTGGAGATTATCTTTCACCTCCAAATATTATGTAAAATATTTCGGAGTCTTTTTACGACTATTTTATCAAGGAACGGTTCCCAGCTCTTTATTTTTCATTTAAATCTATCTTAAAAGTAATTAAATGCTCGCTCAAACTTCCATGTTATAGGGGAACCTACTTGAGCAATGTTATTTATCTTGTAGACTTCCCGGTCATAAATCTCATAATTTATCCTTTTCACTCGCAACTTGGTTGCTATGGACTCATTAAGTCTGTGTGTACCTTCTCATCATTCGAGGGGTAAGATTGTTGGAACAAGTTGATATCCATTAACAAGCAAAAGCTTGGGAAATGTTGGTGAATTTTCCTTTCCAACTAGATACGACTACTTTGTGGAGTCTTATCACCAAGTATTTCACTTGGGGAAGGGAGGACAAACTCTACGTTTCAATGCTGTGCATTTATTCAAACTAGGAGTCATGTGTAAGAGGCCGAGTTGCGCGGTCCATCACAAGGCCTAACCATTGTCCAGGGAGCTACTATTATAGGCAATCGACAAGTGGAGCCGTCAGTTTTTCCTTCTACCAGTAGTAAACTATATTAGGCTATACCATCCCCAACTGATCATCAGGGAGTGGGACAGTTGGCGCGTGAGACTTCTTTCAGGTTGACGGTGTCTTCCGCAACACGTATCGAAGAGACTTCTTTCAGGTTGTAGGACTTCGAAAAATGTTAATAACTGGAATTGCAATATTTTCCCTGCAAGTTCCTCTTTATATGATAAATGATAATATCTGGCTTATTTTCGACGTAGCAGATATTCCCACATATATTTTCCTTTTGAGTTACCTTGTAACTTCATTGTTCATATTATACTGGCATCATTTCCGTAAATGAATGGCATATGGTTTGAAAGATACTTTTGAACTGTTATGTATTATCGTTCAGTTAAATATTATTGTTGGTGGGCTATTGCTCACCCTTGCTTTATTATTATATCACAACAACAGCTAGACCAGATGACTCGCACAAGGCGCACTCGACGCTGGCGAGGACGATGAGACTACCAGAGCCGAAGAGAAAGCTATTGGTAGGATAGATTTATTCTTTCAGTACCAAGTATATAGTCTAGTATGACTTATGCAAATGGATGGCAAAGAGTATGTATTCATATTGAAATTCTTTTGGATTGTAAGAACTCATATTGTGCTTAATAAAATTTGGTAGTTACTCTGATTTCATCTCTGGGACTATAACGGGTGTGTTTTATATTGTTGTGTTGGGTCATAAAGATGTAATTTATTTTGATTTGAAGTAAGTTCAAGTATTGTGAACAGTAATGGAGACCGTAACGACTGGATCCCGGACCCCGGATCTGGGGGTGTTACATGGGGTCTCATCCATTGCACGGTTAAATAAACATGTGTTGATGTGTATTGTGTTATGTGTCGTAGTTGCTAGTAATAAAGCATGAATTTCTGTCTAACTCGAAGGATGATGGAGGTGTTTCTAGGTTATGAAGTGTCTATAGTCTATTCTATTTATAAACCTGTGATTGTCTTGAAGAAGAATGAGTATGGTTTTGATCTAGTTTTGGGAGTATATCTGATGAGCATCGTACACACGCACATTTCTGTTCTTGTGATGTTAGTATACGGGGACTAAGTCGAGCTCTATTTAGAGTTATTTGCATTCTTTGAGTTATTTGATTGCTAGTTTGTTTTGGTGAATTTGAAGGGGATCTTTGCATTTTCATATTAGTTGCATTCATGCATTGCATTGTTTAGTTAGATGGATTTTGTGGGTACATTCACTACAGGCCCTCACGAGACCTTACTCATCCACTAGGGCTGCCTAGGGGTTTAACAGGCTTGTTGCATATGCCAAATGCAACCGTGATCACCTACGGAAGTGGTACTAGTTAGTTAGTTAGTGTTTAGTTATTTATGCCTGAGGACAAGCATCGGTTTAAGTTTGGGGGTGTGATAAGTGGATTTTATATCCACTTGGAGTGTTCCATATCGGCTTAAATTGATTCACTTGGCCTCAAGATTGTTGTAGTTTTGATGTGTTTTGTTTAAATGTGCAGGTTTGCAGAAACGTCGATTAGGGTTGAAGTTTTCGTCATTTTTGGAGTTGATTTGTGCAATGGAATGAAGAATGAAGTCTTGTACTGGGTTGCCATGAAGATTCCAAGCTAAGGAAATTGAAGACGGAAGCTTGTGCAAAAAGATCGGGAAGAAAAGGCGAAGAAACGAAGAAACGGAGCAGAAAGAAGCAAACTGCCAGGAGCTCTGTAAGAACCCAAATTTTCGGTAGAATTAAAACTTTTTATTAAGTATTGATAAAATGAGGAACAATGATTCCGACAACAAGGTCACCAGCTTTAATGAATGAATGGAATGGATATGGATTCAAATACTTATACGTCATGAAGAATGCTAATGGTTGACAACTTAGGTAAGAATAATCTATCTCCTAGGGGAATAAGATATGACAATTCCAAGCAGGAGAATATTCTCATGTCATCCAGATCGATAACGATTAGTCCAGTGGTTCCGTGAAAGGGTTAAGGAACGCCCGAGAAAGAACAAGGACATTGTCATAAATATAGGGAATAAAGGAAGAATAAAGTATGAATAGTGTTTTTGGTGGAAAAGAGAATATTATGAGACGACACTATATAGAAGTATTCGGAACGGATTTTTGAGTTCGTATATTAGTGATCCATGGGGAAAATAAGTGTATGTAAAAGCTGTCGGATTCTGAAAAACCGCACTTTTATTTTCCCCGAGATTTCCCTGGACACTGAAAGACTTAAGGAATTATTGAAGGGATTTAAGGGAAATAGGTTTAAGAATTATTAAAGAGAATTGAGGATGTTAGTATAAATATTAAGACGGTTTCCGGTAAAACCCTAACTAGAAACGAATGAGTTATTCCTCTGAGCGATCAATGAATTGAGCAATAAACGGACAAAGAAATAAGCAGAGGAAGCAAGATACATGCATGTAGTGGTGGAAAATATCTAGCAAACCAAGTGATTACTCATGCAACTAGCATACTTAGAGATGAAACTAGTACTTAGCAAAGCAAACTACTTATTTGCCTTAACCCCACCAAAAATCAACACTTGTCCAAGATGATGCATACAATGACATGATCACTTTATTAAAAGCTACATTATTCAAGATATTATCAAGACACATCACAATAATGCATTGGATGAGACCAAACAAGGACAAAGCAAGCAAAACTCTCCCCCCTTTTTCTTTTCATCCATTCGGCCTTGCTCTTAATTCCAAGATCAAAGTCCAAGCTCCCACCATTGTTTGATCTCTAAATTTTTATGGTAAGTCCTATAATTCATAAAAGTGATACCCTAGAAATATTGGCTTCAAACTCGATGTTTTCCATTTTCAAATAAATCATCCAAGCCTAGGGTGAATAGTGATTTCAAGAGACTAACTTTGATTTCTTGTTTTGTTTGGATGATCCAAGCTTTGTTAAGGTAATCTAAAGACTAGACAAGGCTTACTAAGTGCATACACACTCCAAGGAAGGTATAAACTTCAAGAACCCTAGTTTTTGTTTTGAGTTTTAATGGATGATTTGATGATTATAGGATGAGGAGATGTTAGTATGTATAGATCCATGTATTTGGAGTTGATTGTTGTTGTTGTTGTTTTGGCCATAATCAAACTTTGATGGATATGACTTCTCCTTGGAAGATTATGGATTAGTTTAGATGATGAACATGAGATCTTGGTATATTGGTTGTTGATTGATGTTTAGATCATGATATTAATTTTGGAAATCGTTAGTTTATAGTCGTCGTAATGCCGAATTTTTGTTAACACTTAGAAACCAAGCATGGCAGTTAATATAATTTCCTGACCTTGGCAATATTATAACTGGTCCTTGTAGATCTCGAGCCATAGATCGTTTTGGCGCAAGAATCGAAACATTCCGACTTACGGTTTAGGAGTTATGGTCAAATTATTAAAAGTGGTTCGAAACCGTAAGTAAAAGTTCGTAACTTCAATTGAACCCTCGTAAAACAGGTTACTCAGTGGCGAATCTTGGTAAATAAATACTAGAGCTCATAAGGAAGGTGTGAGAGAAAACCACATGTCAAACGGATCGTTTTCCGATTTTATAAAAATGTTTGAATCGAAGTTAAACGCGAACGAACCTCTAAAAATCCGCTTGGTTATAACTTTGGTAAAACACTTAGAAAACGGACGATAAAACTTGAGGTATAATCTCGGTTCGTAATCGATCGACTTTAGAACTTATACGACTTAAGTATATACCAATTGCGGGTATGATGACATGTCTTAATAACGAACAAATGTCGGATCGTATCGGTGATAAAAAGAGTTACACTAAAAGGTGTATAACGAGATAATTCGAAAACGTGTTTCGACTTAAGTGAAATTTATACTTAGACTTTTAAAAGGTGTTAAGTGGTTAATCTCGAATGTTCTGATTGTTTATATAACATCGAGCAGACCCAGGACACGCTATCTCTACCCACACCCGATTACCAGGCAAGTTCCCAATACCTTGGAACATGTTGTTGTGATAATATGTATATCTGTTGTTTCTGATACATATGCCATAACATGCATGCCTATTATCAAATTATATTATGATACCTGTTCCCTGAATTGATATTGGCTTATAGACTAGATACGAATTATCAGTTATAAGCCAGATTGTTTTGGTAAGACCCTTAGCGAAGGGCATATGATATTCATTCTTAAATATAGACCGGGAGTCGGTATTTTGAGATATAACGGCAGATTATTATTTATTTTGAGGAATGTTATTATTAAACATTATTTATATTTCCATAAAGTATTATCTCAGTCGAGAGATATTAAATGAATGTTAGTTTCGAATATTCATTTAGAGTTGATTATTTAATGAATATTATTTTGATATTCATTGGAATTTTATTTATTAAATGAATATTACTTTCGAATATTCATTTAAGGTTTTATGTGCTAGATAAATATTATTTTAAAATATTCATTGGAAGTTCTATTTACTTAAGGGATATTATTTCGAATATTCCTTTAAAGTTTTGATGACTAAATGAATATTATTTGGATATTCATTTAGAAGATTATTTATTAAATGAATATTATTTTCAAATATTCATTTAAGGTTTGACTTATTTACTGAATATTATTTTAAATATTTATTGGAGTTTAATTATTTAGTGAATATTACTTTGAATATTCATTTAAGGAGGGATTTATTTAGTAAAGAATTCTATATATTCATTCGAAGATTACTTACGAGCAATATCATGATTTAATAATATTCCATAATTGATTTAATAAATATTCTTGGAATATTTATTTAATTCTTTTAAATTCTTTTTAAAATGATTTATATTATTCGAAGATTATCTCTCACCTTCCGATATTATGTGAAATATTTCGGAGTCATTTTACGACTATTTCATCAAAGAAAGGTTCCCAACTCTTTATTTTTCATTTAAATATATCTTGAAAGGATTTAAATGCTTGCTCAAACTTCCATATTATAGGGGAACCTTACTTGAGAAATATTATTTATCTTGTTGACTTCCCGGTCATAAATCTTGTAAAACTATTCTTTTGACTCGCAACTTGGTTGCTGTTTATCAATTGAATCTTTGAGTAACCTTCCCATCATTCGAGGGGTAAGATTATTGGAACAAGATGGTATCCTCTAACAAGCAGCAGCTTGGGAGATATGATGTTGAATTTTCCTTTCCAACTAGATACGACTACTTTGTGGAGTCTTATCAACAAGTATCATACTTGGGGAAAGGGGAACGAACTTGATGTTCAGAGTCGTGAACTTTTTTTCGAACTTGGAGTCGTGTAAGAGGCCGAGTAGTGCCGGTCCATCCCATTGGCCCAACCGTTGGCCGGGGAGATCTAACAGGGCGGTAGACAAGTAAATCCGTCAGTTCTTCCTTCTATCGGTAGTAAATCTAAATTGAGCTGTACAATATGCGACTGATCATCGTAAGGATTGGAACAGCGGGCGCGGTGAATACTCCAGCATTAGTTCATCACTCAAATTCATTTATTTTCTGCAACATTATCATTGTTGGCAGTATTGGAAGATTATTTATAATTGGAATTACAATATTTTCCTGCAAGTTCCTCTTTTATGATAAATGATAATATCTTGCTTATCTTTGGCATAGCAGATATTCCCACCTATATATGCATATTGAGTTACCTTGTAACTTCATCGTTTATGTTATACTGGCATCATTTCCGTAAATGCATGGCATATGGTTTGAAAGATACTTTTGAACTGTTATATATTATCGTTCAGTTATACATTATTGTTGGTGGGCTATTGCTCATCCTTGCTTTATTATTATATCACAATAACAGCTAGACCAGATGACTCGCACAAGGCGCACTCGACGCTGGCGAGGACGATGAGACTACCAGAGCCGAAGAGAAGCTATTGGTAGGATAGATTCATTCTTTCAGTACCAAGCATATGTGCTGGTATGACTTACGAAAATGGATGGCAAAGAGTATGTATTCATATTGAAATTCTTTTGGATTGTAAGAACTCATAATGTGATTAATAAAATTTGATTGTTACTCTGATTTCATCTCTGGGACTATAATGAGTGTGTTTTATATTGTTGTGTTGGGTCATAAAGAGGTAATTTATTCTATATTAAAGTAAGTTCAAGTATTGTGGACAGAAATGGAAACCATAACGATCGGATCCCGGACCCCGGATCTGGGGGTGTTACAGAAATGGTATCAGAGCGTACGTTATAAACCCCAGAGATGAGGTGACGTCAAAACAATAAATTCATTAAGATAATAAGAACTCTTGCCAAGTTCATACGGACTACTTAATGTAGTGATGACATATAAAACCCTTATGGGAACTCTTAAGTATCATGATAGTAACTTAGCTCGATATCGTATCAACGAGTAAGGCGATAGACCTTGAGGCATACGAGCAGCAGCGCGATAATGCTTTATATGCTGAAGATCGGCGGGTAAATTCGATGGAGTACCCTACTGGAGACCCGGAAGAGGTTCCAGCAAATAAGGAAAATCCTGTTAGGAGAAGGAGCTTACCCTTGAGGAATGAGGGCTGCAGCCAGAAAGACTGTGATGATTAAGATATGGTGCTCAGAAAAGTGAGCATAAAGAACTGAGCTATTTAGCAAGAGAACTGAAGATTCATGTTAGATTCGTAGCCGGACTACTGGATGTAGTACCAGCAAGTAAGACGGATTGGAAGAATTACTTGAGATCATATACGGGAATAGACGAGAATCCGTAGAGACTTTCATATTAACGAAGAAAGAGCTAGAGGGATGTATGATTATCAAAGACATCGATATAGGACGAGGAGCAGAGTCCCTAGAAATAGTTGAGAGGAGGCAGTAAGTGCCATATCATTTGATAAATGAATTAGTATGAATATTGTCAGTAATAATTCGCCATGAGAAGGTAGATGTCATAGGTTATAATTTATCGAACCAAATTGAGGTTAATGAGGTGGTTTTATTCAGGGAAATGTTCATTTTATGAATGAATGAGTTAGAAAGTAAAGACATTGGGAAGTGACAGAATGATTGGATAAAGTTATATAAGGAAGTAGTAGGCAAGACAATGATCTCAGAACCTACCGGAAGGTAAGACCAGTGAGTCAAGATGAACTCGTAATGAGACTACTGTCAGAGACTTAGTATAGGATTATTTCAACTCATTGAAATGATGAACCAGAAATGTTAGATGCATGTTATTCAGAGGAATATTAAATTCTTTCTTTGAACGGATTATAGTAGTTACCTTAAGTTTACTCCGACACGGAATTATAATGGATCAAGTAATACGATCAGCAGTTAAAGTGAAAAATGTGAGAAAATCTTCCCGGAGCTAAAAGATGAAATTGGTAATGACCAAGAGTTGGCATTGCTTAATGGAAAAAGGAGACTTTATGCTTCCAACGACGCTTCGCATAAAGGATTAGGATGTGTGCTTGCGCAGCATGACAAAGTACTTGCGGACGCATTCGGACAGCACTGCACGGTTCACCAGGTTCGGATGGCCTTGGTAGTGTCGATCTTGTGGAACGATTAACTCCGACGGTAGTGTTGCTTCTGAGACTAGTGGTTAGGTAGACTGACATTTGGTAATATTGAATATCTGGACGTATAGGTATCAGGACGTTGTGACAGGTTTAAGTTTGAAACTGTTGATTCCCTTCGAAGAAATGTATATAATTGGTTCCTCTCCAGTGGTCAAACTTCCAATCTGATGACGATTATTTCGTTAACTATGACAGCTTATGGTTCTACCTGCTTGGAGGTTCATAGAATTTTTCTTCAGGTTTCGAAATTGGTCTCCTTAATGTTACCAGTAGGTGGATAGATTGACCAAAATTTCCCTGATTCTAGAAAGAACTTCAACGAATTTTGGCAAACCTTGTCTTTCTGATTACTAGAGAACATCATTAAAGAGAATGGAAACTGGAACGAACCCTGTGGATTGGGTAAGGTTGTCGTCATATAGGTTAGTAGACGGACCCTGAGTATTACAATTAATAGTAGAGAAAAAATGATGAAGTAAGATTGGACGGAAACAGGAAATGTAAGTAAGAAACCAGCCGGACTGAGGAATTTCGGGATTGACTTCAATGAAAAGGCTGTTATGCCATGAATGGTAAGCTTGTGTGGCACGCGGGATTGATAATAATAGTTGAAAAGATAAAAGTAGAGGAAAGGTGACTGGAGATGGTGCCGAGTAGTCGATTAAGACTTATATGAAGTAAAGTTTTGGAAAGGTAGAAAGGTATCAAAGAAGAAGGCACTATGCCGGCAATTGCTAGAAAAGTAATGCTATTAGCCAACCCCTAAAATCATATATTTTTTTATTTTTATTTTTAGTGTGGCCAGTTAAGGCCAAGTCACCAAGGATTATCAAGTGACTAGACCAGCAATGAAAGGACAAAGCAGGGTTGCTTCTAAGTAAGCACCGACTGCAAGGGCTTCTGATATATAGGAAACAATAATGAGATCGTAGGAATCTTCTACTGAACCCTTTGCAACACATGTTTTGATTGGGAATTTAGTAGACGTTTTTTTGAATGGGGTCACCCGTACTAACGTGATTCATGTGTATATGATTGTCCAAGATTACGAGTAAAAATAGAAGTATAGTGACTTGAGATGTATGATGTTAGGGTATTATGAATACCATGAATATATTATGACTAAGGAAAGTAAACTATGAAGGTTTATAAAGAGAGTATAGAAATGGTCAGAGATTGATCAGTATGCTGTAGAAATTTTGCCTAAGGTAAGTACCTTTGAGAAGAACGATAAGCACTAAGAGGTTCACGTTGAACTCGACCAATATCTTCTAGAACATCCTTGCTACCATTACCAAGTTCTGTAAGAGGGCAGATAGACATACATTGTGTTTTGGAAGGTCAATTAGGCTGGCAACTATCTGAAAGAAGAGGTTAGCATTAAGCCACCGATCGATTATCAAATGAGAATGATTGAAAAGAGACCCTTGTTAAGGATACATGATCTGATTGCCAATTATAGGATGCAAGAATTCCTTGGCATTTGAATTAAGGATAGGATATCCATAAATTAAGACAAACCCTGGGGAATGCACACGGGATGGCATTAACCCTAATAAAGACATTGTGAATTCAGATGATATGAGTTGGATTTGCTAAGGCAACAATGACCTGTAAGGATTATTAAAAAGAGTTCTGGAAAGAACATAGATAGAATTATTAGAGTATTTATCAATGACGTTTTGATATACCCTGTACCTAGAAAATACAGGAGGAATGATGAGGACGACCTAAGAAACCTTACAAGGAAAAAGTTAATATAATGAGTTTCAAAATAGAAGTTTGGTAGAGAATGTAAGACACAATAACAATAATGCCAGATGAGGCATGTATGAAACCATGATGAGGTATGGATGAAACCAAAGAAGGTTGACATTATCCTAGAATAAGAAAGAACTAAGAGAACAAATATCCTAGGTATGATTGAAAGTAACTTTGATAAAGTTCTCACGGGAAGGTGGAAGCAATGACTTATGGAAAAAGACTGATAGATATATTTTTCTCCTTCAGCAGAGTTTAAGGGGGGATGCTTTCACCCAAAAATGATGGGAATGAGGTAGAAAAATTTGAGTTGGAATGTATCCAGAGAACATTGATTAGAAGAAATTATTATTATCAGGAAAGGCCAATGAGGTGGCTGACAGTCTAAGTAAAGAGGAATAATTACAAATGTTCATACCGAAGAAATAATATGATGTTTGGAAGGACCTTGAAGGTCATACTGGAGTGGAGGAATTTACATTTCTTCTGATGATTGTGCAAGAATCGACGGTAATAATAAGTTTAAGTAAAGATTCGATTCCCGATATCGTCTTAAGCAAACTACACACCTTAGAAGTCCCGTTTTGAGGCAAACCAGGACAATGATACAAAATTGACGAAGTAAACCATTATGTTTCCAGTCTTTTATGAAAGATGCATAAGTGATAGTTTCATCAACCGGACCTAGCTGCGATGCTTGAAACTCTTCTTCAATTTTATCTACTTCATGTAATATCTACATGAAGTTCAGGAAGTGTTCCTTATGGATAAGGAATAGTGATTACTTTGTCTCCCTAAGGGATTTGAAACCCGTAGGGTTAGCTATTAACGCACTACGTAAACAACAAGCGATGGTGATTCTTCTAAGAAAGTAGATGACAACATAAAGATAAAGAAAGTGCTGCTATTGATAAACTAAATGGCATGTTGATGAATGACAAGCAAGTTTGTGTTAGTGTACTTCTGCGCAAACAAGATAGAGAATATGAGGTTGATGATTCATGATGCTAAAGGTATTCCTGTGGAAAGAATTAATGAGACTTGGAGAGAATGGCAGTTGAGCCCGAGACTTATTGGGCCACCTGAGAGTTTAAAAGTGTTCGGAAGGTGGCATTCGAGCCAGCTCTACCCCCAAAACTTATAGCATGATCGTAATGTGTTTCATGTGGCAAGGCTACGCCAGTAAAATGCAGATGCTCGATAGATAATAAGAGTACGAGGAAGTAGATATACGACCTGGTCTGACTTACGAAGAAAAACCTGTGGAAAATCAAAAATAAAAAAATAAAAATAAAAAATAAAAGAACAAGTGATGATAAATAAGGTTGGCAAAAGTAGATTATATTGGATCTAAGTTAAAGGGATCGGCCAGATTCATTCGGAGAGTTTAAATTGGAATAATATGATGATTATAGGGTAAATGTGACGGGATACCAATATGGATGTGCCAAGTGCAAAAGATGTCTCAATAAAGAGATGAAGATGGAAGTAAATAAGAATTAGATAATAAGAAGGATGTTATTAATAAAGAAAAGACTGGGAAAGCAACTATGGAATGTGAAGCAAGGAATGTTATGAATGGATTAATAAATGGGTTTTCTGATGAATTCTCGGGATAACAACCTGATAGTGTTAGTATTATAAATATGAAAAAGCTAGTAGCGTGACATGGAATGTCAGTAACAATGGTGTCAAGCGAGAAACTAAGATTTAACCTGAGAGGTTGAAAGATTTTCCAAAAGTGTTGCTAAGGTTGAACCAGAGTATAGGTCCATAGAATAGTGGACAAAGCAGCAAGATATGTTGACACATGAGATTGCGATCAAATAGTATTGGATATAATTATGATTAATTTCTTCTTTGATGAACCTCTATAGTTCAGAGGTAAATTCTGAGTATGATATTTTACAATCATGAAAACTTTCTGTAATCCTTTAGAATTCTTTTCTTTTCTTCTCTCTTATTCATCTTCTTTGTGAATTGAGAAGAACAACCCTTTAAGGAGGGGAGGTACTGCTACGTGACTATCTGTCTATATGATAGAAGCCTAAGTGGAGTACCATAACTTATTTAATTACTTGTCAAGTACTAAAGGTTGGCCCCCTTCTGTACTAACTATGCAATATAACAAATGTTCATTGATCATAGTGATCTCTCAATAAATATTTCCACTTCTCTATATTGATCGAGATTGCGAAGATTAAAGCGATCAGGAAATGCACAGTGCGAGCGAGGCTACCTCCGAATTCGCAGTGTGATAGTGATACCAATGTTACTGCAGGTATCAATAAGGATAAGACTGAGTAAGAGCATAACCCGGATAGTGTGTTGTATGAAAAGTAGCAAGTTGATGGAAAAAGGGTAAAGTACGTATAGTAGCACCAGTAGATGTGTTGAGAAAGGGGAGAACGACTAAGAATCAACAGGGAAGCTGAAAGGTGAAATGATAGATAAACGACTCTTATTTTCTACCTGATTCCGGGACGGAATCCTTTTAAGGAGGGGAGACTGTAAGAACCCAAATTTTCGGTAGAATTAAAACTTTTTATTAAGTATTGATAAAATGAGGAACAATGATTCCGACAACAAGGTCACCAGCTCTAATGAATGAATGGAATGGATATGGATTCAAATACTTATATGTCACGAAGAATGCTAATGGTTGACAACTTAGGTAAGAATAATCTATCTCCTAGGGGAATAAGATATGGCAATTCCAGGCAGGAGAATATTCTCATGTCATCCAGATCGATAACGATTAGTCCAGTGGTTCCGTGAAAGGGTTAAGGAACGCCCGAGAAAGAACAAGGACATTGTCATAAATATAGGGAATAAAGGAAGAATAAAGTATGAATAGTGTTTTTGGTGGAAAAGAGAATATTATGAGACGACACTATATAGAAATATTCGGAACGGATTTCCTAGTTCGTATTAGTGATCCAGGGGGAAAGACTTAAGGAATTATTGAAGGGATTTAAGGGAAATAGGTTCAAGAATTATTAAAGAGAATGGAGGATGTTAGTATAAATATTAAGACGGTTTCCGGTAAAACCCTAACTAGAAACGAATGAGTTATTCCTCTGAGCGATCAATGAATTGAGCAATAAACGCACAAAGAAATAAGCAGAGGAAGCAAGATACATGCATGTAGTGGTGGAAAATATCTAGAAAACCAAGTGATGACTCATACAACTAGCATACTTAGAGATGAAACAAGTACTTAGCAAAGCAAACTACTTAGTTAGCCTTAACCCACCAAAAATCAACACTTGTCCAAGATGATGCATACAATGACATGATCACTTTATTAAAAGCTATATTATTCAAGATATTATCAAGACACATCACAATAATGCATTGGATGCGAACAAACAAGAACAAAGCAAGCAAAACTCTCCCCCCTTTTTCTTTTCATCCATTCGGCCTTGCTCTTAATTCCAAGATCAAAGTCCAAGCTCCCACCATTGTTTGATCTCCAAATTTTTATGGTAAGTCCTATAATTCATAAAAGTGATACCCTAGAAATCTTGGCTTCAAACTCCATGTTTTCCATTTTCAAATAAATCATCCAAGCATAGGGTGAATAGTGATTTCAAGAGACTAACTTTGATTTCTTGTTTTGTTTGGATGATCCAAGCTTTGTTAAGGTAATCTAAGGACTAGACAAGGCTTAGTAAGTGCATACACACTCCAAGGAAGGTATAAACTTCAAGAACCCTAGTTTTTGTTTTGAGTTTTAATGGATGTGTTGATGATTATAGGATGAGGAGATGTTAGTATGTATATATCCATGTATTTGGAGTTGATTGTTGTTGTTGTTTTGGCCATAATAAAACTTTGATGGATATGACTTGTCCTTGGAAGATTATGGCTTAGTTTAGATGTCGATCATGAGATCTTGGTATATTGGTTGTTGATTGATGTTTAGATCATGATATTAATTTTGGAAATCGTTAGTTTATAGCCGTCGTAATGCCGAATTTTTGTTAACACTTAGAAACCAAGCATGGAAGTTAATATAAATTCCTAACCTTGGTAATTTTATGACTGGTCCTTGTAGATCTCGAGCCATAGATCGTTTTGGTGTGAGAATCGAAACATTTCGACTTACGGTTTAGGAGTTATGGTCAAATTACTAAAATTGGTTTGAAACCGTAAGTAAAAGTTCGTAACTTCAATTGAACCCTCATAAAACATGTTACTCAGTGGTGAATCTTGGTAAATAAATACTAGAGGTCATAAGGAAGGTGTGAGAGAAAACCATATGTCAAACGGATCGTTTTCCGATTTTATAAAAATGTTTGACTCGAAGTTAAACGCGAACGAACCTCTAAAAACCCGCTTGGTTATAACTTTGGTAAAACACTTTGAAAACGGATGATAAAACTCAAGGTATAATCTTGGTTCGTAATCGATCGACTTTAGAACTTATACGACTTAGGTATATACCAATTGCGGGTATGATGACATGTCTTAATAACGAACAAATGTCGGATCGTAGCGGTGATAAAAAGAGTTACACTAAAATGTGTATAACGAGATAATTCGAAAATGTGTTTCGACTTAAATGAAGTTGTGACAGCCCCAAATCTGGGGTCAGGAATCCGGGTCATCACGCGCCAAATTCCATTTATTAACCTTATCACTTTTGATATTTTAAATATTTTAATATCATTTTAAAACTCGCATAAGTGACCCCACACTAATATACACACACCATTCATATGCTCAGAGAACAACATTCATTAATTATAGCAGTTAAAGATAAACTTTTGTTACAATCCCAGAATACCATCTATTATACCCATAAATAAGTATATACTGCCTTGAGAACAGATGTCGATACTTTCTCATAAGGTAGACTTCCCCTTTACCCTTTTCCGGGTTGTACTGCGACGTTTCGGCACCTGATCTAGCTGTTATATAAATAAATATCAAGAGTGAGCTATAATAGCTCAGCAAGATAAATTTTCTAAACCAGAAATCAAAGTTAAAGCATATATATATATATATATATATATATATATATATATATATATATATATATATATATATATATTTATTTATAAACGGAAAGTCCACTATAAGAATTAAGAAAATAATTAATCAATAATTATTCAATACACCATCCATTTTTCCTTTATAAGAAAAATATATAAAACAATATAATATCAGTTTCTCTTCTTATATAGTATAATTTCAGTACATCATCTCAGTATAATATCCCAAGGTAATATAACATTTGAGTAAAAACTTTCAATATAATCCTTCCATTTCCTTTTATACAACAATTATAAGAAAAAATAATATAAAATCAGTTTCTCTTCAATCCATAAAACATTTCCATACTTTTCATACCATTTTTTTTCCTTTTCCAGTATATAAAACTGTAACCATTTTCAATTCTTTCTTTAAATACTTTAGGGATATCTGCTAGCTCCAGATACGTAGGACGATGATCAGTCGCCTGACCGTACCTGCTCTCTGTTTTCTACTAGTATAAGGGATGATCCCACCTGGTAATCAACCCTGGAGGAAGGCTACCTGCTACATCCTCCTTCGGCAACTCTTGGGCCGTAATAAATATTGAGTGTTGGACTGTGCCGCACACAGCCTCTTACGCTTATTGTTGAAATCCCATATTGGGTGCGGGACTGTGCCACTCCCACACAGCCTCTTACGCTTTCTGTTGCAATCCCCCTTTTTGTCAAATCATTCCACATTTTCCATTTTTCCGTTTCCATTTTCATTCACATTTCCATTCACATATATCATTTCCATTTCCATTTATCATCACCTTTAAAAATATATATGTCATAATACTTTGATTATGACTCAGACATCTCCTCTGTATTTAATGAAATCAAATACGCTTTTATATATATAAAATATTCCGTCTATTTTAAAAGTATTAAATAGTAATCAAATAATATTTATTAAATCACAATTATTTAAAAAGAATATTTTTAACATAATATTATAAACATATAACTCTAGATAACAACTGATACCATTCTTTCATATCCCCATAAAACATAAAATATATTCGCTCTATCCATATTCGTATCCATATTCAAAAATCTCAGTAAAGAGGGAATATATCCCTAATCATCTCATCATATAAGATTCATATATTATCCACCAAAACCATTTCCTTTGAACATAAACAGTTTATCAAAATAAGGATAAAAGAAATCTTGCTCCCTTTAATCCATATCCATACTCATATTCATATACATCTCCCTTTAATTTCCAAAATCAGGAAAACAAATCCTTAACAATATAATAATAATAGAATCACATATATATATTCCATGAAATAATTTTTCCTTTGAAGATAAATAATTTTTCAAAGTAAAGATAGAAGAAATCTTGCCTCGATCTCTAATCCCAAAAAGTATTATCCGGTGCTCGTCTCGAGTATCTATAGAAACGAAAAGGATCACCATCAGAATATATTTCACTTAACCACTTAACCCTTATATAGAAATACCCTTGACACATAATATATGTTTAGCATATCATTAATAGCCCAAAAGTTCCAAGAACATAACCATTTTTAGACTCAATAAAAGTTTCAGCGATTTACACCATTTCCTTTAGGATTCCTTATCGACCACACTCGACTGTAAAAATTCTCATAAAATATAAATTTTGAATTTTCACCCAAGGTCAGTGGGTAATGCTTCTCTGATCACCTTACTATTTCCTCTCAAAATTTCATAATTTTTAAAGATGTTAAAGTATGGTAAATATGGCCTCAAAGTTGACACAACTGCATTTTCTCGGTTTTCGAACGTCTTTCACTAAAACTCACTTTTCTCCTAAACCGTTCATCAGATTTTGACGTACTTTATATCAAAACAATCTATGATCCAAGATCTATCATCTCATGGTCAGTTGATGTTCTGGAAAGAATGCTACCGTACGAGTATGAGTGTCCAAAAACACGGCATCTTTTAGTTTAAATAAAATCAGGCATTATAACGGCTATATTTTCTCACTTTCCATATTTTCACTCCTCCAATCCATTATTCCACACATATACCATTCCTTACACCATGTGGTCATCATACCAATCATGGTTACAAGCATACACAATACTCCCATATCCAATTAAATCACTTGTAACACATAACATCATGATTTCATGCTTAATATACACTTAACCACTAAACTAACTACAAATCATTATAAACTCAAGATAATACTAAGGGTCCATGAACTCCATACCTTCCTTGGAGGATGTAAGACCTTACTAAGCCTTGAATAATCCTTGTATAACCTTAACCAAGCTTAATCTAACAAGAAACATCAAGAATATACTTAGAGATTTTCGGAGCTTCTATAACCCAGTTGAAAAATCATGAAAAACGAGGCCCTTACCGAGGTTTTCTGTACAAGGCTTCTAAAGGAAGGTTGTAGAGCATCTCACCAGCTTTCCAAATATATAAAGAACATAAAATTCCATTGAGTAATGAAGGAGATATGGCTGTTTGAAAATCATCCCAGAAACAGTCAACAATCTGGACAGTTTGCTTCATCAACTTGGGGAGGTTATTTGCCTAGGCTACACTACTTGTATTGCTACGAAATTTGGAGTGAATATTGCCCATGGAATGGAGAGGCTTGGGTTAAAATTTGGTGATTTTATCATGGATAGAAATGGAGATATGAATATTTCTTTCCTCCTTGTTCTTGCTGGGCAGTTTGAGAGAAATGGAGAGTAATGGATTTCTCTTGCTTTGTTTTGATCTTATCTTGTCTACAATGCATTATTGTGATATTATCTAGCTAAATCTTGAGTGTTCTAGAGTTTTATAGAAACTTAGTGAAGTTGATAGATAATTCCCCCATGTGAAGTTACTAATTTGTCCATAATCAAGTGTTAGTGGAAAGTGATGTCACTAATGATGTCAGTTTGATGATCTAATAATCTTATCTCTGATTTTCTAAGTAAAATGCTAATAATCTTGGTAAATAATAATGTGGTATGTATCCTTGTTATATTACTAATCTTGGTTATTTTGTTTCCATACTCACCTAATTGAGATTCGTTTCGAATATAGCTCATTATCCAAGTGGTTTCGAAATCGTTTAAAATTCCAAATTCCCTTGACATTTCTTTGGTTTGCTCATTCCTTAGCTTAACTTAATTTCATATAATTTCCCAATATAAATAATCATTGTTAAATCTCCATACTCCTTAATATCAAATACAATAGTGCTCAATTGAAATCAAACATCTTAAAATCTATACTCAGGAATCTCTGAAATCCGTCATCGTTTCGAGTCACTTATTTTCATAGTACATCACTAATATAGTTTCCGATTATTCATTTTCTGTATCAAATCTAGGGTACTTACATACCATTTCCCTAAATCCTCAAAATTACTATTTATTCAGGCACTGTAGCATTCTAAAAGTTAGGGTTATTACAGTCTTCCCCCCTTAAAAGGATTTCGTCCCGGAATCACGTTGAAAATATCGATAATTACTTTTCTCACATAACACCTTCAAATTCTCACATTACTTCCTCCATCTTTTAGTTCTTTCATAACATCTCTATCTTCTCTAAGCAAAATACACCAATATAAACTTGCTTGTCATTCATCCATATGCCATTTAGCATATCAATAGCAGCACTTTCACTATCTTTTTCTTGCAAATCCCTTCCTGTATTCAGTCATTCTATATTATCTCATTTCTCCTTCCTCTTTCAACTAAGGGTATCAGCCACCACATTGGCCTCCCCTTAATGGTAGTGTATTTTATAGTCATAATCCTATATCCTCAAGTTTAATCTCCAACAATTGTTTAGCTATACCTTGATCTTTATCAGGACATAAAACATTAATACTCCAACATTTTTATATATCATCTCTGTAAAATTTTCCAGAAAATAAACTATAATAATATTTCTTGAAATAATTGTAAGAAAATATCAATTATAATATATATTTCCTGTTCGTACATACACGGGCAGATACCTTCCCTTCATTCTAAGAATTTTACTTACACTTTCCCCATTATTCCCAAATCTCCTTTTTATAGAGTTCTCAGACTCTTAACAGATATTGATTTGGATGATACGAGAATAACTCACTTTCTTATATCACCATAGTCTACTTTCTCACAAATAGATTATTCTTATCTATTTTATCATCCCATTTACACCATTCATTGATTAGTCGATCCCTAACCAAACATTTACACTTAAGAGGTCAAATTAGCGCGTACTTGCAATTTCCTCCGGATACCTTATCCATATGTCTATTGTTCACTATACGCTCTTTACATCTTATTGATCCACCTTAGTTCCTTCATGATATACTATCTACTCCACCTCTGAAATTTCCCTTTATTATTCTCATCAAAATCTTTACCTCAAGTTTTACTCATTCACACCTTTTGGATTAATCCTTTGAATACTTAACATCTTTAATCTCTCTCTGCTACTTAGGGTATTAGTCAGAATATTGGCCTTCCCTCACTAATAGTTATTGCACCTCGAATCCTTCATTAATTATCCCCACTTCCTTTGTTTATCCTTATTCTGACTCTATCCTCAAAATACACCTTACTCTCAATAGTAAATCTCAATTATGCCTTAAATTCCTCATATTCTACTTTTTTTTCCTTACAAATCATCAATATACCTATTTCTTCTCACGAAATTCCTTCCTCTCTTATATTAAAACGCTTCTAGCTCTAATTATCTCTTATTGAAATTTCCCTTGGAATCTCAAGTTTCCTTGTGTAATCACGTATATTATAAACATTGCTTCCATCCATTAATGAAATCTTCTATATTCAAAACAATTAATAGAATTTAAGAGACTTTAAATTGAAACGAACCCAGAAACAAGCAACGGTCCCACAACAATTTGTAAGATTAAGAGTTTTAAATAGCTCTTATTCGAAACAAAAGAATATTTGGGAAATCAATATGATGGAAGAACCCGTACGTCACACAAGTGGGGGCGTCCCCTCCGACTTTCTATCACACCGACAGATCGTCGTTGTGTATACATATAAGGCTGTTCCTCTTAGTTGGAGTAAGAAATATAGAGGGAAATTTAAATCACGATGATAAATACCATCTTCCCAAAAATAATCTTAGGGAAATATTTTGACTAAAATAGATAAAATACAATTTTGAAACACATTCCAAAGGTACTATAAAGTTTTTAAAAAAAATGCCGGCCCTTAATGAATAATTACCCACCAGTGGAGGAAAATTTGAAACTCAATAATATAATTTAGCAGGGCTTTAGGAGCTTGAAAATAGGTACTGTTAATAACCTCTGCCCAATTGAAAATCCCAATAATGGAAGGTTTTCCTTAAATACAATTTATATCTTAGACTGCGTACTTTCCAAAATTTCTCAAATTTGGCATTTACCATTTATCCTTAACCTATCGCCTGATATTCCAAATTATCGTCATTTACCTAGTCGTGACTTGTCACAATACTTTCTGCCTTTATCCATAATAAAACACAACCTTCTGATCGATATACTTACGTAATATTGATCGTCTTTGCCTAACACTGCTCCGGTATCAAGGACCCTTCAAACTATACTCCTAAATTGTATATTCTAACATACCTTGTATACTCACGAGGTTGTCTAACGTACACTTCCCGATACATCAAATATTCCCTTTCTCATATCAATCCCGTGTGCTACATAAACTTAACATTTTTGGCTTAATATCCTTTTCATTTAAGTCAATCTCGGAATGTCTCAGTCTGTCTTGGTCCTTAAGGTATATCTTGGCATTACCGACCAACCTCAGTTTCACCCTTTCACCTCTACAAACAATCGAAACGATTTGTGTCTGTTCACCAATCCACTTACAATATTTGTTCAAACTCCCTTAAACACAAGAAGACTTTAAATACCCTTAACTTTGGCTCACCAATCTCCTCTCCTTATACTAAAACATAAACCTTTATTAGTGATAATCTATAAAATTATAATCACTACTAAGAATAAATGCTACATTCGATATACCACCCTTGAACTCGATGGGAGTTCCCAGTTTATATTATTACTGATATATTTATTATTATCACTTTTGTTACTGAGCATTATGACTCTTAGCTCTGATACCATCTGTGACAGCCCCAAATCTAGGATAAGGGATTATGACTCTTAACTACAAATCATAATAAACTCAAGATAATACTAAGGGTCCATGAACTCCATACCTTCCTTGGAGGATGTAAGACCTTACTAAGCCTTGAATAATCCTTGTACAACCTTAACCAAGCTTAATCTAACAAGAAACATCAAGAATATACTTAGAGATTTTCGGAGCTTCTATAACCCAGTTGAAAAATCATGAAAAACGAGGCCCTTACCGAGGTTTTCTGTACAAGGCTTCTAAAGGACGGTTGTAGAGCATCTCACCAGCTTTCCAATCATATAAAGAACACAAAATTCCATTGAGTAATGAAGGAGATATGGCTGTTTGAAAATCATCCCAGAAACTGTCAACAATCTGGACAGTTTGCTTCATCAACTTGGGGAGGTTATTTGCCTAGGCTACACTACTTGGATTGCTATGAAATTTGGAGCGAATATTGCCCATGGAATGGAGAGGCTTGGGTTAAAATTTGGTGATTTTATCATGGATAGAAATGGAGATATGAATTTTTCTTTCCTCCTTGTTCTTGCTGGGCAGTTTGAGAGAAATGGAGAGTAATGGATTTCTCTTGCTTTGTTTTGATCTTATCTTGTATACAATGCATTATTGTGATATTATCTAGCTAAATCTTGAGTGTTCTAGAGTTTTATAGAAACTTAGTGAAGTTGATAGATAATTCCCCCATGTGAAGTTACTAATTTGTCCATAATCAAGTGTTAGTGGAAAGTGATGTCACCAATGATGTCACTTGGATGATCTAATAATCTCATCTTTGATTTTCTAAGTAAAATGCTAATAATCTTGGTAAATAATAATGTGGTATGTATCCTTGTTATATTACTAATCTTGGTTATTTTGTTTCCATACTCGCCTAATTGAGATTCGTTTCGAATATACCTCATTATCCAAGTGGTTTCGAAATCGTTTAAAATTCCAAATTCCCTTGATATTTCTTTGGTTTGCTCATTCATTGGCTTAACTTAATTTCATATAATTTCCCAATATAAATAATCCTTGTTAAATCTCCATACTCCTTAATATCAAATACAATAGTGCTCAATTGAAATCAAACATCTTAAAATCCATACTCAGGAATCTCTGAAATCCGTCATCATTTCGAGTCACTTATTTTCATAGTACATCACTAATATGGTTTCCGATTATTCATTTTCTGTATCAAATCTAGGGTACTTACATACCATTTCCCTAAATCCTCAAAATTACTATTTATTCAGGCACTGTAGCATTCTAAAAGTTAGGGTTATTACTGTCTTCCCCCCTTAAAAGGATTTCGTCCCGGAATCACGTTGAAAATATCGATAATTACCTTTCTCACACAACACCTTCAAATTCTCAAATTACTTCCTCCATCTTTTAGTTCTTTCATAACATCTCTATCTTCTCTGAGCAAAATACACCAATATAAACTTGCTTGTCATTCATCCATATGCCATTTAGCTTATCAATAGCAGCACTTTCACTATCTTTTTCTTGCAAATCGCTTCCTGTATTCAGTCATTCTATATTATCTCATTTCTCCTTCCTCTTTCAACTAAGGGTATCGGCCACCACATTGGCCTCCCCTGAATGGTAGTGTATTTTATAGTCATAATCCTATATCCTCAAGTTCAATCTCCAACAATTGTTTAGCTATACCTTGATCTTTATCAGGACATAAAACATTAATACTCCAACATTTTTATATATCATCTCTGTAAAATTTTCCAGAAAATAAACTATAATAATATTTCTTGAAACAATTGTAAGAAAATATCAATTATAATATATATTTCTTGTTCGTACTTACACGGGCAGATACCTTCCATTCATTATAAGAATTTTCCTTACACTTTCCCCATTATTCCCAAATCTCCTTTTTATAGAGTTCTCTGACTCTTAACAGATATTGATTTGGATGACACGAGAATAACTCACATTCTTATATCACCATAGTCTACTTTCTCACAAATAGATTATTCTTATCTATTTTATCAGCCCATTTACACCATTCATTGATTAGTCGATCCCTAACCAAACATTTACACTTAAGAGGTCAAATTAGCGCGTACTTGCAATTTCCTCCGGATACCTTACCCATATGTCTATTGTTCACTATACGCTCTTTACATCTTACTGATCCACCTTAGTTCCTTCATGATATACTATCTACTCCTCCTCTGAAATTTCCCTTTATTATTCTCATCAAAATCTTTACCTCAAGTTTTACACATTCACACCTTTTGGATTAATCCTTTGAATACTTAACATCTTTAATCTCTCTCTGCTACTTAGGGTATTAGTCACAATATTGGCCTTCCCTCACTAATAGTTATTGCACCTCGAATCCTTCACTAATTATCCCCACTTCCTTTGTTTATCCTTATTTTAACTCTATCCTCAAAATACACCTTACTCTCAATAGTAAATCTCAATTATGCCTTAAATTCCTCATATTCTACTTTTTTTTTCTTACTAATCATCAATATACCTATTTCTTCTCACGAAATTCCTTCCTCTCTTATATTAAAACGCTTCTAGCTCTAATTATCTCTTATTGAAATTTCCCTTGGAATCTCAAGTTTCCTTGTGTAATCACGTATACTATAAACATTGCTTCCATCCATTAATGAAATCTTCTATATTCAAAACAATTAATAGAATTTAAGAGACTTTGAATTGAAACGAACCCAGAAACAAGCAAAGGTCCCACAACAGTTTGTAAGATTAAGAGTTTTAAATAGCTCTTATTCGAAACAAAAGAATATTTGGGAAATCAATATGATGGAAGAACCCGTACGTCACACAAGTGAGGGCGTCCCCTCCGACTTTCTATCACACAGACAGATCGTCGTTGTGTATACATATAAGGCTGTTCCTCTTAGTTAGAGTAAGAAATATAGAGGGAAATTTAAATCACGATGATAAATACCATTTTCCCAAAAATAATCTTAGGGAATTATTTTGACTAAAATAGATAAAATACAATTTTGAAACACATTCCAAAGGTACTAGAAAGTTTTTAAAAAAAATGCCGGCCCTTAATGAATAATTACCCACTAGTGGAGGAAAATTTAAAACTCAATAATATAATTTAGCAGGGCTTTAGAAGCTTGAAAATAGGTACTGTTAATAGCCTCTGCCCAATTGAAAATCCCAATAATGGAAGGTTTTCCTCAAATACAATTTATATCTTAGACTGCGTACTTTCCAAAATTTCTCAAATTTGGCATTCACCATTTATCTTTAACCTATCGTCTGATATTCCAAATTATCATCATTTACCTAGTCGTGACTTGGCTCAATACTTTCTGCCTTTATCCATAATAAAACACAACCTTCTGATCGATATACTTACGTAATATTGATCGTCTTGGCCTAACACTGCTCCGGTATCAAGGACCCTTCAAACTATACTCCTAAATTGTATATTCTAACATACCTTGTATACTCACGAGGTTGTCTAACGTACACTTCCCGATACATCAAATATTCCATTTCTAATATCAATCCCGTGTGCTACATAAACTTGACATTTTTGGCATAATATCCTTTTCATTTAAGTCAATCTCGGAATGTCTCAGTCTGTCTTGGTCCTTAAGGTATATCTTGGCTTTACCGACCAACCTCAGTTTCACCCTTTCACCTCTACAAACAATCGAAACGATTAGTGTCTGTTCACCAATCCACTTACAATATTTCTTCAAACTCCCTTAAACACAAGAAAACTTTAAATACCCTTAACTTTGGCTCACCAATCTCCTCTCCCTATACTAAAACATAAACCTTTATTAGTGATAATCTATAAAATTATAATCACTACTAAGAATAAATGCTACATTCGATATACCACCCTTGAACTCGATGGGAGTTCCCAGTTTATGTTATTACTGATATATTTATTATTATCACTTTTGTTCCTGAGCATTATGACTCTTAGCTCTGATACCATCTGTGACAGCCCCAAATCTGGGATCAGGGATTATGACTCTTAACTACAAATCATTATAAACTCAAGATAATACTAAGGGTCCATGAACTCCATACCTTCCTTGGAGGATGTAAGACCTTACTAAGCCTTGAATAATCCTTGTACAACCTTAACCAAGCTTAGTCTAACAAGAAACATCAAGAATATACTTAGAGATTTTCGGAGCTTCTATAACCCGGTTGAAAAATCATGAAAAACGAGGCCCTTACCGAGGTTTTCTGTACAAGGCTTCTAAAGGAAGGTTGTAGAGCATCTCACCAGCTTTCCAAATATATAAAGAACACAAAATTCCATTGAGTAATGAAGGAGATATGGCTGTTTGAAAATCATCCCAGAAACTGTCAACAATCTGGACAGTTTGCTTCATCAACTTGGGGAGGTTATTTGCCTAGGCTACACTACTTGGATTACTATGAAATTTGGAGCGAATATTGCCCATGGAATGGAGAGGCTTGGGTTAAAATTTGGTGATTTTATCATGGATAGAAATGGAGATATGAATTTGTCTTTCCTCCTTATTCTTGCTGGGCAGTTTGAGAGAAATGGAGAGTAATGGATTTCTCTTGCTTTGTTTTGATCTTATCTTGTCTACAATGCATTATTGTGATATTATCTAGCTAAATCTTGAGTGTTCTAGAGTTTTATAGAAACTTAGTGAAGTTGATAGATAATTCCCCCATGTGAAGTTACTAATTTGTCCATAATCGAGTGTTAGTGGAAAGTGATGTCACCAATGATGTCACTTGGATGATCTAATAATCTCATCTTTGATTTTCTAAGTAAAATGCTAATAATCTTGGTAAATAATAATGTGGTATGTATCCTTGTTATATTACTAATCTTGGTTATTTTGTTTCCATACTCGCCTAATTGAGATTCGTTTCGAATATACATCATTATCCAAGTGGTTTCGTAATCGTTTAAAATTCCAAATTCCCTTGGCATTTCTTTGGTTTGCTCATTCCTTGGCTTACCTTAATTTCATATAATTTCCCAATATAAATAATCCTTGTTAAATCTCCATACTCCTTAATATCAAATACAATAGTGCTCAATTGAAATCAAACATCTTAAAATCCATACTCTGGAATCTCTGAAATCCCTCATCGTTTCGAGTCACTTATTTTCATAGTACATCACTAATATGGTTTCCGATTATTTATTTTCTATACCAAATCTAGGGTACTTACATACCATTTCCCTAAATCCTCAAAATTACTATTTATTCAGGCACTGTAGCATTCTAAAATTTAGGGTTATTACAGTTTATACTTAGACTTTTAAAAGGTGTTAAGTGGTTAATCTCGAATGTTCTGATTGTTTATAGATCATCGAGCAGACCCAGGACACGCTATCTCTACCCACACCCGATTACCAGGCATGTTTCCAATACCTTGGAACTGTTGTTGTGATAATATGTATATCTGTTGTTTCTGATACATATGCCATAGCATGCATGCCTATTGTCAAATTATATTATGATACCTGTTCCCTGAATTGATATTGGCTTATAGACTAGATACGAATTATCAGTTATAAGCCGGATTGTTTTGGTAAGACCCTTAGCGAAGGGCATATGATATTCATTCTTAAATATATGACGGGAGTCGGTATTTTGAGATATATAAAGAGTCGTGGAAACCCGGAGGGATTCCAACGGCAGCTTATTATTTATTTTGAGGAATGTTATTATTAAATATTATTTATATTTCCATAAAGTATCAATTACTTGGAAATCTTTCGAGGAATGTTACTCGAGTATTATCTCAGTCGAGAGATATTAAATGAATGTTAGTTTCGAATATTCATTTAAACTTGATTATTTAATTAATATTATTTTGATATTCATTGGAATTTTATTTATTAAATGAATATTACTTTCGAATATTCATTTAAGGTTTTATGTACTTGATGAATATTATTTTAAAATATTCATTGGAATTAAGTTCTATTTACTTAAGGGATATTATTTCGAATATTCCTTTAAAGTTTTGATGACTAAATGAATATTATTTGGATATTCATTTAGAAGATTATTTATTAAATGAATATTATTTTCAAATATTCATTTAAGGTTTAACTTATTTATTGAATATTATTTTAAATATTTATTGGAGTTTAATTATTTAATGAATATTATTTTGAATATTCATTTAAGGAGGGATTTATTTAGTAAAGAATTCTATATATTCATTCGAAGATTACTTACGAGCAATATCATGATTTAATAATATTCCGTAATTGATTTAATAAATATTCTTGGAATATTTACTTAATTCTTTTAAATTCTTTTTAAAATTATTTATATTATTCGAAGATTATCTCTCACCCTCAGATATTATGTAAAATATTTCGGAGTCATTTTACGACTATGTCATCAAGGAAAGGTTCCCAACTCTTTATTTTTCAATTAAATCTATCTTAGAAGGATTTAAATGCTCGCTCAAACTTCCATATTATAGGGGAACCTTACTTGAGAAATGTTATTTATCTTGTTGACTTCCCGGTCATAAATCTTGTAAAATTATTATTTTCACTCGCAACTTGGTTGCTGTTTATCAATTGAATCTTTGAGTAACCTTCTCATCATTCGAGGGGTAAGATTATTGGAACAAGATGGTATCCTCTAACAAGCAGCAGCTTGGGAGATATGATGTTGAATTTTCCTTTCCAACTAGATACGACTACTTTGTGGAGTCTTATCAACAAGTATCATACTTGGGGAAAGGGGGACGAACTTTACGTTCAGAGTCGTGAACTTCTTTTCGAATTTGAAGTCGTGTAAGAGGCCGAGTAGCGCCGGTCCATCCCATTTGCCCAACCGTTGGCTGGGGAGATCTAACAGGGCGGTAGACAAGTAAATCCGTCAGTTCTTCCTTCTACCGGTAGTAAATCTAAATTGAGCTGTACAATCTGCGACTGATCATCGTAAGGATTGGAACAGCGGGCGCGGTGAATACTCCAGCATTAGTTCATCATTCAAATTCATTTATTTTCTGCAACATTATCATTGTTGGCAGTATTGGAAGATTATTTATAATTGGAATTGCAATATTTTCCTGCAAGTTCCTCTTTTATGATAAATGATAATATCTTGCTTATCTTTGGCATAGCAGATATTCCCACCTATATATGCATTTTGAGTTACCTTGTAACTTCATCGTTTATGTTATACTGGCATCATTTCCGTAAATGCATGGCATATGGTTTGAAAGATACTTTTGAACTGTTATATATTATCGTTCAGTTATACATTGTTGTTGGTGGGCTATTCCTCACCCTTGCTTTATTATTATATCACAATAACAGCTAGACCAGATGACTCACACAAGGCGCACTGGACGCTGGCGAGGATGATGAGACTACTAGAGCCGAAGAGAAGCTATTGGTAGGATAGATTCATTCTTTCAGTACCAAGTATATGGGCTGGTATGACTTATGAAAATGGATGGCAAAGAGTATGTATTCATATTGAAATTCTTTTGGATTGTAATGTGATTAATAAAATTTAATTGTTACTCTGATTTCATCTCTGGGACTATAACGAGTGTGTTTTATATTGTTGTGTTGGGTCATAAAGAGGTAATTTATTCTATGTTGAAGTAAGTTCAAGTATTGTGGACAGAAATGAAAATCGTAACGACCGGATCCCGGATCTGGGGGTGTTACAAGCTCAAGCGCAGGAAGCGCCCTTAGAGCGCTGGAAGCGCTCCAGAAGTCCCAGAAACAGAATTCCAAGCGCAGGCAGCGTTGTGGAGGCGCAGGCAGCGCGCGGCTTGACAGAAAATTGCTGGAAAATGACAGTTTTTCCCCTATTCGAGTTTTAATTGTATTTTTGGTATTTTCTTGTACAAAAATCAAATTCTAATTGTATTGTAGTGATATTTTTCTTGCTTGGCAAGATATCTAAGGCTATAAAAACACATCTTAGCATTGTAATTTGTATCGTTACATATCATAGCATAGATTTGCAAGGGAGAAAAGGGGAGAAAGATTCAACGCTCGTGACAAGCAACGGATCTAGATCTACTTCATCTTTTGTATTCTTTTCTTAAGCGCTATTCTGGATTCTAGATTTTTTTTCTCGACTCTTTGTTTTATTAATATTACTTCTTCTTTCTTTCATACTTTGTTTTATATCATGTTTTCATCAATTCCCATGGTGACGAGAGGTTCAATTATGAACTAATCATTGTCATGGGATTCTAATGGATTTATCTATGTAGTTAAGTAGTTTTGATTGTCTCACAGGCGTCCTTTGCAGTCTCCTTTTCTACAACTGAGAGAAGGATTTCTTCAGGAATCGCTTGATAAATCATGGCCAGTGCCACCTTGTCACTTTTGTCTTCAACCATAGCCTTTGGTTCTTTTGATTCGTTGGCATTCCACACACCTTGTGCCTTCAAATACACCTTCATCTTGAGTGCCCATGCGGTATAGTTGCTCCTAGAAAACATTGGATAACTCAAGCCTATCGACCCAGGTTTACTCTTAGTGACATCCATTCTTTTGCGCCTTTCACGTTCACCCAGAACTCCCTGCCTTGATACCAAGTGATGTTAACGTATATACTTATTATATATATTAACTGTTTGTTTAAGTAGAGGAAGCACACAATAATTGCCTCTGAAAGACTTGTTTTATTATATCTGGAAATGCAATACATAAATAGAACAAAAACGTAACTGATCCTAAAAACCAGGACACGAGCCCAACTACCTCCTAACCAAACTCTACCACTACTCAGTTTATTGACTACTCCTACAAACTCGACTTCTATCCAGCTGACCAAGTCTACTAGACGTTGCAGAAATAAAATGCAAAACAAAATACAAAATAAACATGTTTGATATTAACTTCAACAAGAAGCTTAAGGGAACAAATAATTGACATGTTTCACCTTAACCTTGACCTCTTTCGAGTACTCGGTGTAACCATATTTATCACTAGTTTTGTAGAAAGTGGTTGTGGTGTGCACATCTTTGTAACCTTGACAACCAGACGACCTATCCACAAATGGTTCATGACTCACTTTCTTGTCCTTAGCAGTGAAGCGCTCGTAGCTCCCGTTCTTTTTGTTCTCAAGCTTAGCTCGGAAAGTCTTGGAAGAATAAGTGGTATCGTAGTCATCGTAAATTGAAGAGATTTGGTAGCCTGGATAATTTCCTGCCATTTGAATTTAATCTACATATACACACATCAAGAGCATAACTATTAGACATTTTACATGGATACCGCAGACAGAATATGCAGAGTAAGTAGAAACTTAACAGTTCATAGTTAAGTTACTTCTAAACAATCAAAACTATTAGATGGCAGATCATTTACTATATTACTGCTAATCACAATCAACGCAAATACCGCAATTTATGAATAATATAGCTTGAAAAAATTATTGTAGAAAAAGATTGAAAAAATAATAAAAAAAATCAAACTATTGACAAACACTACAACAATTATAGGCTTTTGTGACAGAATACTTATGATGCAATGACAGAACGGATCTAGTGTAAATTTTTTGTGAAAAACCATATATATTGTAGTGAAATGACAATGCATGATCTGAAACTGCATGGCAAACAATTGCGACAATAAAACAATAAGAATATACGACATTTGATCATCGTGTATCACGGTGGGGGAAAAGAACCGAATAGACATACTCACCTTTGATCAAGAATTAGGTGCTAGGCCTTTAGTTGTGTAGGCATGATCTCGTAGTTATTTATATAAGAAAAGGAGTTTAATTATGCAATAACTGTGATAACCTGTATTTTTGTACTTAAAAAGAAATATACTTATGGTTCTTTTTAATTAAAATAAAATGTTTTAACTCTTGTGTACATCATTTTAAATTACATTTCTTTCATAATTGTAGTTTCAAGAATATTTTTAAATTTTTATATAAGTGTATGTTAATTGAAATGCTTAGTTGTCATACTTAGTCAAAACTTACTGCTGAGGATGGAAAATGTATACGTTAGTTTAAAAATAGGGGTGATAACCACCCGTCAATATAGGAATACACTATGTCAAACTTGTAAATAAATAGTTGTAAGAACATCTCCAACGGCATTGGTTAAATATTGATTTTGTAAAATATGCTGAACTTGTAAGACGTTGTGCTCCAATGATATATTAGCTATAATGTTTGGTTATATTGTAAATATAGTATGTTATTATTATTATTTTAACTTGTTATAAATAGAATATATTTTTATAAGGTATTAAATCATATAAAATCTTCCTTACAGGGCTCTAGAGGTTGGCCAAATATATTCAGAAAGAGATTATCTAAATTTTTTGCTAAGGGTAATGCTTGGATTTTTTTTACATAATCTCTATAAATTTTATTTATGATATATATATATATATATATATATATATATATATATATATATATATATATATGATTTTAGCTAAGGGATTTTTTTTGACTATATTTCATTTACTTGTTGCACAGCATCTTGTTTCTCAAGTATGTTATGTTTTCTTTTTGTTTTCAACTTGTGTGTTTTAACTTTTATTATACTCACTGTTTTATTGTATTATATTAATTCTTATAATTGTTATTTATTTTTTAATACTTATTTATATATGCTGCTTGGATTTGATGTAAGGTAGTTCACTGGTTCACTTTACATGTTTCACACATTTTACTAAACATTTATATTTATTATTCAATTCATATGTGCATAGACATGTAATTTTTTAAATAATTAAATGCTAAATTTTATTAGAAGATTCATGGCAAGCAATCTTATGTACACATTGTTGTGACCAAAATCTTGCATGGTTCAGATTTAGGTCCAGTAAGGGTTTAGGGTCCAATCCACGTATGAACTAGATAATTTGAGAGGCTTCCAAGGGCCCATGGCAGCCCATGAGAGCTACTTTAAGAAGAATCATGGATAGATACACAGCCTAGGGTTTTAGGAACTAGCTTTCCTTGACTTATCCCTAGCTCACAAATGTTATTATAAGGCTTCCGGATAGCAGGCTTCCATAGCCAGCCTGCCTAAAGGGCTACTTAAGGTCCCAGGGGTGATCCCTTATGGATGAACCATTGCCCGTACTCGCCATAACATGATTACTGGAACAGCAATCAGATAGGGCTTCCAGTACGGCTTCCATAGACAGCCAACCATAATGGCTACCGCGGGAACCCCAGCTTCCCCGGAAGCCTGGCAGAAACACAGATCAGACTAGGACAACCATCAGATAGGGCTTCTGTTATTCCCAGATTACACACTTGTATAATTGTAGAAGGGGGGTTGAATACAATTCTTGATATTTATAAATTTCTGATAAGAACTTCAGAAACTTATGCAGAGATAATTGCAATGTAAGATTTAAACACAAACACATATAAAATCAGGTGGTTAATATGCACCACCTGAAGCTTTTATTTGAAGAAAACTCTGTGATACAAAATGTACACAGCTGCCGTTTTACAACTCTTTGCTTCTAAGGATATTCAAGAAACCATAAGCAAATATGTCTGTTTTCTTAACCTATAAAGAGTTGCTACACTTGGTTATATATCCCAAGTTTTACAAGTACTACTGGAATAAGATAATACTAATCTAATTCTAGTTGACTTGCTACTACACTCCAAATACACATGTAGCCGAAAGGTTGTCCTTGTGTTCAGACATGTCTCCTGCACCTTTCTTGTATTCATAGTGTAAATAGAATGCTTCTTTCTTCTGTGTTTCCAAAGTATGGCTGCCATACTGCTTTTTGTATCTACTATCAACTCATGTGATCTGTCAGTCAAACATGTCCTTATCAACTGCTAATCCCCAGCTAATCATAGAAGACAGTGTCAATGATTATCCGTTGATGTTGTACTGAGCGGTATCCGTTGATATTGGGACTTGAGCTGTATCCGTTGATAGAGTGGATTTGAGTTGTATCCGTTGATAGAGTTTTGTCTTCATCCGTTGATACACTTTCACTTAGACAGAATTATCAACGGACTATGGATAGTCAACATGACTATGGATAAAAACACCATCAACTGATAACATAGAGATACTTGCAGTATGCTACAAAACCTCATCCGTTGATGAGCTACCTGTCAACGGATAGAGTTATAAATCCTCATCCGTTGACAGCTGCAAAACCTTATACAATTTGATTAATTGTGAGGTTATCATCAAGTACAACATATTCCTAACAATCTCCTCCAATTTATACTTGATGGCAATAAAGCATAAATTCAGGACCTTGATGATAACAAAACATTCCTAAAGATATATAAAGAACAATACATAAATTGTATTAAGCTACAAAAATTAAAACTGAAAGTTTGAGAGATTTACAGAGAAGTGCTCCTCTAGACTGAGCAGATTAAGACTGTTTCTTTCCTCTTGTTGGCATCACCCTTGATTTTCCTTCCTTGACAGAGTTGGACTCAATCTGTATTTGGAGTTGCCTATAGAAGGCATCTTCTTCATCTACCTTTGGATTTAGCTTTTGTTGTAGCCATCTCAGGTATTGAGAGCTAGCCTTTGGTAGTTGGTCTTCTAACCTGAAGAATCTCCTGTTACCATCTTCATCCCTGAACTCCATCATCTAGAAAGGTTGGAGGTGGATTTTCTGTCCATTGTATGGGATCTTCATTTTCCTTGGTAGACTTGATGGTGAGTTCCATTCCCTCCTTATTTGTTCTATTCTGTCCAGTATCTCCCCTTTTGCTATCTTGGAGAACCCTGTGTATCTCTTGATTGCAGAGAACACTTTGGTTAAGGTATGATAATTTTCTCCAAGAACCCTTTGTAGTGGCCATGTCCTTTCCATTCCTCCCTTGTATAGAAAGACCAATCTTTCAGGCAAATGTCTATATTTGTCAATTCCTCTTACTTCTGACAATTCATCCAGATAGAGATTCATGCCAGAGTATTCTTCAATATCTGCCTGATAGATAAAATCGTCCTTGTTTTCCAAGATTGGCTGCCTGACAATAGCAGGTACCCTAGCAACTTGAATTGGTTCCTTTGAAGGTTGCTTCCTTGGTTTCCTTTTCTTCTGTATAGGCTTCTGTTGAGGCTTCAGCAAGAATGAAGGAACCTCAATGGAGTCAAGATTCATTGGTTCCTCTTTAGGTACTATAGGCTCACCATGGAAATTCACATCTGGGTTGAATACTTTTACATCAATAGGTTGTGATGAACCAACTGTCTCCTTGTTTTCAATTTCTGGAGAGACAGGCCTCCTTGCCTTTGATTTTAATCTCTTGGATTTGGGGACTGATTTCCCTTTCTTTTTGAATTTGGGGACTTCCTCAGGTTCCCTCAATTCATCCTCTACCTCATCCAATAACTCTTGAGCCAGCCTTGCTTGCTTCTCATCTGAGTTTTCATATTGATATTCAGTGCTTGGTTGAGATTCTCTTAGCAGCCTTGAAGTCTCTTATCTCTTGGCTTCAACAAATCTAGGATGGCTGTTGGATATGTTTAGAACTTTTCCATTCCTTATGATTACAGCCATCCATTCTCTTACACAACTGTTAGTCATCTCCTTGAATTCCTTGATTGCCTTACCCATCAGCTTCTCTTCATCATCCTTGGGAAATGGAAAGTCCAGTTGTAACTTGTTCTTCCCATTTGCTTTTGGTGGTGAGAAAGGTCTTGTTTTGATGTAGGGTTCAAATTCCTTAACATGAGAAGGCTCAGCATCATAGAATGTAGGAGCCACAATTGCTGGAGTGAGCACCTTCAGAATTGTTGTAGATATTGTTGGAGCTGAGGTTTGGCTAGAGAACAGAGTTGATGCAATAGATTGATTGATCAATCTTTCTGTCCTCATTATCCTTTCATAGTTTTCCTCTTTCATCTTTTGTAGAGCTTCAATTTTGGCTAGCTTTTCCTCTTCTGTCAAGTTTGAGAGATCAAACTCTTCAGATAGAGCTACTTGTTCAGGTTTGGATTTGCTGGGGGAAGCTGTGACAATGAATTCCTGTGGATTGACCACTATGGTAGGCTGCTGCTCCCTCTTACTTGCTGCTTCCCTGCTTTCACAAATTAAGATTTGACTTGTAGTTGCCACAGCCTCTTCCACTTTCTCCCCCTTTTTGTTAGCATCAAGGATTTGACTAGAAGTTGGGGCTGCAACTAACTTCTCTAGCAGTTGGGTCTGCAGTTTCTGATGTTGAAGAAATTGCTCCATCTGGAATTCCATCTTTTCCACTCTTGAATTGAGAAGTTGCACAGACTTTGCCAGGTTGTCTTCTTTGAGGAACCTTTGTTGCAACACCCTCTGAGTGGCTGTAGGAGCTAGTTGCTCTAGCTTGGAATCCACAGAGATCTTCACATCCTTGATTTCTTGTTTGACCTCCTCTAAGTTGGATCTCTGAATTACCATTTGCATCTTTTGTAACTTTAGGGAGTCAATTGCCTGTTGAAGAACAACCTTTCTCTGTGGATCTGCCTCTGGGTGCTCAGCCAGGGCAGATTTATATTGCCTTATGATTTCCATATCAAGTTGATGATAGGTGTAGTTTTGAGCAAATGCAAAATCATGAATACTGCTACCACCTTCATCTTCAGAGCTCTGGCTGTCTTCATCGTCAGAATTGTCAAATTCATCACTCTCAGCAGTGGTTGGCAGAGCTGCTATAGATTCCTTAGCTCTAATTAGAGACTGTGAGGTGTGCACTAGGTGCATTGCCTCCTCTGCTGCCACATTGCCCTGTTGTGCCAGAATTTGATAGGCAGGAATAGGGTGAGTAAAGGTTTCAGCATCCAAGGAAATGGAGTCAATCATGGACTGATATTCTTTTTGATATTCCATTTCCTTGGTTGCATCCTCAACCTCCATTGACTCACTAGCAATGGCTGCTTCTTCCATCCTTATTTCTCCTGTAGTCCCTTCTCTCCCCTCATCTCTCTTTTCTTGCATCAAGGGCTCCCCTTGGCTCACACCTCTCACACCCTCACCTTCACCTACTAAGGTGGAACTCTCAAACTCTCCTTTTGCCTGACCGGAAGAAATGGCCAGCCTCTCATTATTTATCTCTCCGTTTGCCTGCTCACAAGGCAGCCTCTCACTCCCTTCCATCAATCCTAAAAGTGTTTCAACTACTGAGAACTCCTCTACACTTGACACTGGAATGTCAGATATAGCAGTGGTAGAGTGAGTTATCAACGGATAAGGAATATCCGTTGATGGAGTAGTTATAGCTGTCAACGGATGGCTAGATAGAGGCGCATCCGTTGATGGAGAAACACTTGTCAACGGATGAAGGATATCCGTTGAGGAAGGAATAATTATATCCGTTGAAGAGAAAACCAACACTGAATCTGTGGAGATTGATTTTAAGTTCGAGGCCACAGTCTGTGTTGAGAATTCTGGAAGGGAAGATTGATGGTCCAACAAATCATCTAAAAGATGATGACCACCAATGTCAGAGTGGGGCTTCTCCAAGAATCTTAAAGATGGAGAATCAGGAATTGATGTAGATATCATATCCACATCCAGAGATGGAGTTGGTGATGGTGGATTGTAATGTGTGTCGATTTGAAGATTAAGATCAAGGGGCTGTGACTCCACATTTATTGAAGCCATATCAAACTGAGTTTGAGAAGGTACAGTTTCCTGTACAGTGTGTGCACCCTGTGATTCCCCTATGGTTTTAGATTTCACTCTTCTTCCATAGGTTTTTGAGATTGGGCTATATGTGTCCCTAACCCTCTTGTGCAGTGTTCCTTGTGGGGAACTTGATTCAGTAGTCACACTCTGTTGAGAGAGTGTAACTAGAATTTGGCCTGTAGTTACATTAGCAGTCTTTTGAGAGACTGAAATGGTGGTTGCACTCATCTCTCCTTCCTTATCCTTAGGGCTTCTTTGATGTTCACCCTGTCCCTCACCACTCACTACCACCTTCACACTCCCCTCAAGAGGTTTGGTAGATTTTACAACAGGTGTCTTTTGAGAGACACTTGAGGTTTGCTTTTTAGAATGTGGTTTTGGAACTCTGGATTGGTCACTTTGGTAGGAGCCTGTTTGGTCACAACTACAGACTCCATTGTGACACTAGAAGGCAAAGAAATTTGGGGGTTGGAGATAGGGGTTTCAGAGTTAGAGATAGTTACCTGAACAATTGGTAGATATACAAATTGTACTCCTGCATTGAGGTTCATTCGAATCAGGTCACTTAAGACTCTCTTCTCCTGAACAAAACATTGGAACTTGCTATCCGGGTTAGCAATGGATAGCTTATTCTCAGACACATGCAGTGCTAAGAGCATTAAAAATCTAGCAAAGTAGATATTCTTGCTCCTAGTTTCCTTTTTACCCAACTTTGCAGCTATCTCATACATAACTAATGTGCCGAAATTATAGAATTTATCATTTAAAAGCATACACATCATTGTTAGCATGGACTGGGTAACAACATCAAAATTACTAATTTTTCCTGAAAAAGTTTTAATGAAGGCATCACAGAAATAGCTCCATTCTTTAACCATTCCTTTTCTAGCAATTTTCCCTAAGTTTTCAGTACTAAGGGCATAATTAATAGAATTAAGCATGGCAACAATTTCAGCATCAGTAGGTACTTTCAGACAGTTATTCTCAGGCAATTTTAAACAAGCAGATATTACATCAGAATTAACCACATAGTTTTTACCCTTTAAAGAAAAAGCAATTGTACCGTCTGTGCCATTGTACTCAGCAGATGTCCACATTTCTTCAATTACCTCGTGGATTAAGGGAGTGGTGGCCGTCATAGCATATGACAGTTTGCATTTCTTCACGAAACTCATCAAAGTGTGGTAAGCTTCTGGAGCATTCACTGTGTCAACAAAGGCCGCGAAATTGTTCTTCTCATAGGTAAACCCAGTGGAGGACATCATCTTAACAATAGGCGCCATTGAAGTGATTGAACTTTGGTTACAGAGAGTTTTAGGGAAGAAGATGCAGTTAACTTTTGATATGCTTGAAAATGAATAAAAGTGAGATGTGAGAGTACAAGTCCGCCTTTTATATTTTTCAAGAATTAAAAATGAAATAATTAGAAGTAATTACTCCATTGGTCAAAAGTAACTGTCAGATAATAAATAAAAAGAGAATAAGTACAGCCATGATTAGATATACACGGTTACCAACGGTTATATAAAAAAAATGTATATCAACGGATATAGAATGAACGGTTGAGATACAGTTTATCCGTTGATGACGTGGATAGCCTGTTACCCGTTGACATGCAAAAATCTAGTAATGTGTTTATACTATCAACGGATAAAAGGATATCCGTTGATAAGCTAATTTTGCCTTAGGCAAAATTTTTGCAGAAAATTTTTCTGAAAGTTTTAACTTTCAAGTAAATCAAAACACATTTCCAGCTTCAATTCATTGAAATCAAATATCACTAGGAATTATGACAAGTTAAGCATACCTAGCTCACCTACCAATCTTGTGAATGTGGATTCATCAAGAGGCTTGGTGAAGATATCTGCAAGCTGCATTTCACTTGGCACAAAGTGCATTTCTACTGTACCATTCATCACATGTTCTCTAATGAAGTGGTATTTGATATCATGTGCTTGGTTCTCGAATGTTGCACTGGATTCCCTGTGATGGCAATAGCACTTGTGTTGTCACAGAAAATTGGAATCTTCTCAACTTTTAGACCATAGTCAATGAGTTGGTTTCTCATCCATAGAATATGTGCACAATAGCTTCCTGCCGCAATGTACTCAGCTTCAGCTGTAGAAGTGGAGACTGAGTTTTATTTCTTACTGAACCATGAAACAAGCCTGTTTCCTAGAAATTGACAGGAACCTGTAGTACTTTTCCTATCAACTCTGCAACCTGCATAATCTGCATCTGAATAGCCAGTTAGATCAAAACCAGATTCTCTTGGGTACCAAATGCCAAGGTTTGGTGTTCCCTTGAGATACTTGAAAATTCTTTTAATAGCTATTAAGTGAGACTCTCTAGGATCAGCTTGAAATCTAGAACAAAGACAAGTAGAAAACATTATATCAGGTCTACTAGCTGTTAGGTATAAAAGTGAACCTACCATGCCTCTATAGCTTGAGATGTCCACAGACTTTTCCTTAGTATTCAACTCAAGCTTAGTTGCAGTGGCCATAGGTGTTTTAGCAGATGTACAATCCATTCAGTCAAATTTCTTTAAGAGATCATAAATATATTTTGTTTGACTTATGAAAATGCCCTCATTAACTTGCTTTACTTGTAGGCCAAGAAAGTAAGTTAATTCACCCATCATACTCATTTCATACCTACTTTGCATAAGTTTGGCAAACTTCTTGCAAAGCTTCTCATCTGTAGACCCAAAAATAATATCATCTACATAGATTTGAACAAGTATTGAAGAGCCATTAATATCCCTATGAAATAAGGTTTTATCTACTGTACCTCTAGTGAAGTGGTTCTCCAAAAGAAATTGAGATAAAGTGTCATACCAGGCTCTTGGTGCTTGCTTCAAACCATAAAGTGCTTTCATGAGAAGATATACATATTCTGGAAATTCTGGATCCTCAAAACCAGGAGGTTGATGGACATAGACCTCTTCTTCCAGTTCCCCATTTAGAAAGGCACTTTTGACATCCATCTGATAGACTTTGAAATTGGCATGTGCTGCATAGGCTAGAAAGATTCTTATTGCCTCAAGTCTTGCTACTGGAGCAAAAGTTTCATCAAAATCTATTCCTTCTTCTTGAGAATAGCCCTTTGCCACTAATCTAGCTTTATTCCTCACAATTATGCCATTTTCATCTGTCTTATTCTTGAGAACCCATTTAGTACCTATGACACTTCTATCATCAGGTTTGGGCACAAGTTTCCATACTTTATTTCTTTCAAATTGGTTTAGCTCTTCTTGCATTGCTAACACCCAATCTGGATCTAGAAGGGCATCTTCCCTTTTCTTAGGTTCCTCTTGAGACAGGAAGCTACTGTATAGACATTCTGCTTGAGTGGCCCTTCTAGTTTGGACTCTTGAATTTGATTCACCAATGATTAACTCAAATGGATGATTTCTAGTCCATTTCCTTGCAGGTGGAAGGTTTGATCTTGATGAGGTTGCTTCATTTCCATGATCATGTTGATTTAGCATTGAACTTTGACCTTGAGAAACTCCCCCTAAGTTTGTTGTCCTTGCTGAATTATGAAGTTGACTGTCAATGGATGCATCATTTTACCTGTCGACGGATGCTTGAGAATATCTGTCAACGGATGCATCTCTAATAGTGTCAACGGATGTTGCAGCATGACTATCAACGGATGTTGCAGAATGACTGTCAACGGATGCTTCATTTTCAGTGTAAGCATCACTTCTAGTTGGTATAACAGCTCTAGGTGGATCTCTGTGGTCATGATCTTCATTTTCCTCATCATCATCATAGTACATTCTTCCTTCACCTTCATTCTCAAATTCCAACTTTTCATGGTAACCTTCATCATTTAGGCCTAGAATCTTTTGATCATCAAACACAACATGCACAGATTCCATAACAATGTTGGTTCTTAGACCTTGTAGGCTTTCCCTGCTGCATATCCAACGAAAATAGCTTCATCTGCCTTTGCTTCAAATTTGCCCAAGTTATCTCCATGATTCCTTAGCACAAAACACTTACATCCAAAGACATGTAGGAAAGCTAAAGTTGGTTTCTTGTTGGTTAATAACTGATAAGGAGTCATTCCTCTAGCTTGATTAACCAAGAAAATATTCTGAGTAAAGCATGCAGTGTTGACAGCTTCAGCCCAGAAATATGTTGGTAACATTGATTCACTTAACATTGTTCTAGCTGCTTCAATGAGAGTTCTGTTTTTCCTTTCGACAACCCCATTTTGTTGAGGTGTTCTGGCAGCAGAAAACTCATGGACAATTCCATTCTCTTCACAGAAAATCTTCATTGGGGAATTCTTGAATTCAGTACCATTGTCACTCCTGATTCTTTGTACTCTGTCTTCAGAACCATTGTTTAGCATTCTGAGATGATTGATGATGATTTCACTTACACAATCCTTGGTGTGCAGGAAGAAGGTCCATGTGAACTTAGAAAAATCATCTACAATCACCAGACAGTATTTCTTCTTTGAAATAGACATGACATTTACTGGACCAAATAAATCCATATGCAGCAATTGAAGAGGCTTAACAATGGATGACTCTATCTTGCTTTTGAAGGATGATTTCTTTTGTTTCCCTAATTGGCAGGCATCACACAGCCCATCTTTGACAAACTCCAATTGAGGGATTCCTCTAGCAAGATCCTTTCTTACCAAATCATTCATAACTTTAAAATTCAAATGTGGCAGCTTCTTATGCCATAGCCAACTCTCATCCTTACTTGCTTTGCTGAAGAGACAAGTAATGGATTCTGAGCATGCTGAATTGAAGTCAGCTATGTAAACATTTCCTTTTCTAAAGCCTGTCAATACCACATTGTTGTCTTCCTTGGCAGAAACAACATAGGCTTCTTTTGTGAACTTTACTTCATAGTCTTTGTCACAAATCTGACTGATACTCAGCAAATTGTGCTTTAAACCTTCAACTAAAGCCACTTCTTCAATGATGACATTGTCTTTTGAAATCAGGCCATATCCCTTAGTATATCCTTTGCTGTCATCTCCAAAGGTAATTCTTGGGCCAGCTCCTTCCTTGAACTCTGTGAGCAGGGTTGAATCTCCTGTCATGTGCCTAGAGCATCCACTGTCTAGGTACCATAGATTCCTTCTGTTTCCCTGCACACATTTCAAAAACAAATCAAGTTGATTTTGGTACCCAAGCTTCCTTGGGTCCTTTCTTGTTAGCCTTTGACTTTGCACTCTTAGCATTCTTCAACTTAGGTGTAGATGCTTGAGTAATGGGGTTTGACAAATGCTCATTTGCATGAATATTGGATGCATGCATGTGTGGAAAATTGGCATACATATTATTCATGTTAGGTAGGTTCCATGACATTTGTGGCACATTCATAGATTGAAAGTATGGATTAGACACATATGGCATGTTCACATATGGATTTGAGAAACTAGCATTTTGATACAAACCAGGCATTGCAGGCATACATGGCATTGGTTGAGGTACATGAACAGGAGCCTTGTTGACAAACTTGCAATTAGAAGATAGATGATTAACACTATTACAATTACTACAAGTTTTCCTAGGAGCAAACTTGTCAGGAGAGTAATTGTTTTTCTTGTTGATGCCTATCTTATCATTTCTGTTCTTTTTCTTTTGCCCTCAATTTCTACCTTTTCATTATCTGATTTACCAACAGCCTTTTTGTTGTGTAAATCACCTGTCGTAGCCTTCCCACTGGATTTGGTTTTGCTGCACTCACCACTAACAAAATTCTTGTTTACTGGACCATACTTGATATCCAGTTTCCTAAGTTCCTTCTTACTAACAGACTTTTTGTTAGTCGACGGATACCTCTCATCCGTTGACGGTTCAACTATCAACGGATGATCACTATCCGTTGATTCACAAATAGTCTCTAGATCCTCAAGGCCAGGTTCTAGCTCCTTTTTCCTTTGAGTCCAGGTATCCTTCACAAATGATTCTATTCCCTGAACTTCTATTATGTTTTGAGAAATATTCCTACAACTTTGAAATTTAGCAATTATCCCTTGTTCGTTTTCAAGCTGGTCTTTTAAAATTAGTTCTCTTTTTAACACAACTTCAAGTTCACTTTTAGCATTATTGCAATCAACTCTCATTTTCTCAAATTCTAGAAATTGAGATTCTAGAGCAGCATTTCTATCACTTAAAAACAGATTAGACTCTTTAATTCTATTGTTCTCTTTAGTAAGTGATTTAAGAGTAACACTTAAGTGATATAGTTCAGTAGACATTTCATCTATAACACTATTGCATTCCTCTTTAGTGAGCTCAGAGAGATTAGTAGAAAATACCTGATTGCTAGCTGAACTTGCTTCCTGCTCTCCAGAATCAGCCATTAGAGCAAGGTTGACTAACTCAACATCATCATCAGAATGATTGTCATCAACAGCCCAGTCATACTCTTGGGTCAAGAATGCCTTTCCTTTCTGCCTGAGAAGATCAAAATATTTCTTCTTATAGTCAACAGCCTTAGTTGGTTTTCCCTTGTTCTCAGATCTAGGTTTCCTGCATTCACTTATCATATGACCAGCAATTCCACAATTGTAGCATTTAATTTTGGATTTATCCACATAGTTGCTTGTGGAAAAATCCTTGTTAAATGGCTTGGCCATCCCAGAGTTTCTCTTGAATTTCAGCTTAGAGAATCTCCTAGATAGAAAAGCTAAGTGCTCATCTATCTCATCCAATTCATCCTGCTGAAGAGCATTCAATTCCTCAGACACCTTTTCCTTGCTCCTGCTTGATTCTGCTCTACCTTTACAAACCTCCCTGTTTGGTGTAGAACTAGCAGTTTCTGTCCTTTCCTCTTTTTGCTCCAAGTTGGCAACAAGTGCAACTGACCCACTTTTCTTTTGAGACTTCTCAATCTCTTCATCCTGCTCCATTTCCAGCTTATAGGTCTTTAAAGTTCCATAGAGCCTTTCAAGAGTAAATGTCTTGTACTCTTGAGTGTTTCTTAGAGAAATAGTCATTGGCTTCCATTCCTTGGGCAGTGATCTCAGAAATTTGAGATTAGAATCTTTAACTTAATAGATTCTTCCATACAGTTTCAAACCATTTAGTAGCTTTTGAAATCTACTAAATGTATCATTCAATGTTTCTCCACTCTTAAAGTGAAAATGTTCATATTGTTGGATTAGTAGTTGCATCTTGTTTTCCCTTACCTGTTCTGTTCCTTCACACAGGGTTTGAACAATGTCCCATACTTCCTTGGCGGTAGTACAGTTAATAACATTGTCAACCATGTCTTTTTCTAGACCATTGAACAGAATATTCATGGCCTTTTTGTCTTTGTGGACTTCTGCAATATCTTCAAGACTCCACTCAGAAACAGGTTTGGGAATGAAAGTGTCAGGCACATCATCAGCCAGGCCAACTCTTGTTGCTATCTTCATTGGAACGTGAGGACCCTTGTCAATGCAATCCACAAAACCCTCATCAATAGACGAGAGATGTAGGCACATTTTTACTTTCCAGTGAAAGTAATTTTCTCTATCAAGAACTGGAATCTTCACTCCATAATCCTTCTTAGACATGTTGGAAGTGTGTTGATCTTTAAACTTCAAATATTTTAGAAGCTTGCTCTGATACCAATTGTTATTCCCAGATTACACACTTGTATAATTGTAGAAGGGGGGGTTGAATACAATTCTTGATATTTATAAATTTCTGATAAGAACTTCAGAAACTTATGCAGAGATAATTGCAATGTAAGATTTAAACAAAAACACATATAAAATCAGGTGGTTAATATGCACCACCTGAAGCTTTTATTTGAAGAAAACTCTGTGATACAAAATGTACACAGCTGCCGTTTTACAACTCTTTGCTTCTAAGGATATTCAAGAAACCCTAAGCAAATATGTCTGTTTTCTTAACCTATAAAGAGTTGCTACACTTGGTTATATATCCCAAGTTTTACAAGTACTACTGGAATAAGATAATACTAATCTAATTCTAGTTGACTTGCTACTACACTCCAAATACACATGTAGCCGAAAGGTTGTCCTTGTGTTCAGACATGTCTCCTGCACCTTTCTTGTATTCATAGTGTAAATAGAATGCTTCTTTCTTCTGTGTTTCCAAAGTATGGCTGCCATACTGCTTTTTGTATCTACTATCAACTCATGTGATCTGTCAGTCAAACATGTCCTTATCAACTGCTAATCCCCAGCTAATCATAGAAGACAGTGTCAATGATTATTCGTTGATGTTGTACTGAGCGGTATCCGTTGATATTGGGACTTGAGCTGTATCCGTTGATAGAGTGGATTTGAGTTGTATCCGTTGATAGAGTTTTGTCTTCATCCGTTGATACACTTTCACTTAGACAGAATTACATAGCATAGCTTATTTACAATTGGCTACCCTATTCTGCCTATCCGTTGATAGTCAACATGACTATGGATAAAAACACTATCAACTGATAACATAGAGATACTTGCAGTATGCTACAAAACCTCATCCGTTGATGAGCTACCTGTCAACGGATAGAGTTATAAATCCTCATCCGTTGACAGCTGCAAAACCTTATACAATTTGATTAATTGTGAGGTTATCATCAAGTACAACATATTCCTAACAGCTTCCAGTATGGCTTCCATACCTGGGCTACCAGAGAGGCTACCGGAGTCAGGTTACCGGGTGGTACCCCCAACCATAGCCTTTGGATAAGGTCAGCCTCCTACTTTTTAGGAACACGTCTGTATAGCTAAAATACACTTCTTAACAGATATTACACGATTATTCAGAGATATACATCATTATACATGATAATTCATACATTCTTGCGATAAACATCAGTGGATGGGCTTCCAACAGTCCTAATACAGCTTGAAAACCTAATAAATACATCACAATCAGTTGATAAACGATAATATCAGTCATTATCTCATGAGAAACGGGATAACTCATCAAAAACAATCGATCATACTATTTAAGATCTATATACGGGCTTGATCCACTATAAATAGTGGTATGTAGGCAGTTTGCGGGATCTTCTTCGAAACTTACACTCCTTGAGTAGCTAGTGCACGTGCACTCTTGTGGGAGACTTCATTATTAGGGTTCTTGGCATGCCAGCACATCATTATTGCACGGTCCTTGAGCTTTAATCCCTTAGATTCAGTCCGATCCTTCCGAGGAACCACATCTCGTGTTCTTCGGTGACCCCTAGCTGTGAGCCTTTCTGGGCAGCTAGCTATAAATCTCTAGCTGTGAGCCTTTCTGGGTAGTTAGACGATTCCAGATTCATTGGCACTATTCCAGCAATGACCTCCACATAGTTATGATAAAATCCTCCCATAACAATTGGCGCTAGAAGGAGGACATGAAATAATCATCTTTTGAAGGAAAAGGTGTCCAAAAGCTCTGATAGTGATCAAACGACGTTAAAGCTTATGAAAAAGAAGACAATGATGATGGTCAAAATGTCACTAACAAAGATATAATTTAACACATCAAGTTGGGGTGGAAGATGTTGAGATCCCTAAAAAAAGAAGTCCAAAATGATAACGGAATTTGGGTTCTGATGAAGATGAAATAGTCAATTATGAACCATCAGTTGAGGAGATGGACTCTGAGGAGTATTAGGAAGAGGAAGCCCTGGATCCGGAAGCCTTAAAATTCGGAAGCCCTAGATCCAGTAGCCCTAGAATTCGGAAGCCCTGGATGGTAGCCCTAGATCCGGAAGCCCTAGATCTGGAAACCCTGGATCAGGTAACCCTAAAATCCGGAAACTCTGGATCTGGCAGCCCTAGATCCGGAAGCCCAGGACCCCGAAACCTGGAAGCCCTAGATGTGGAAGATTAACCTACCAAAGGCCTTATTCTTTGTCGATAAATTGGGAAGAATGCTTAATAACAAAGATTTCCCACTATAAATTAGATAAAGTTATTTAAAGAGGCTTCCAGAAAAGAGCTTCCTGTAAAGGGTCTCCCAATAAAGGCTTTTCGGAACTGCAAGGAAGGAACCGAAAACCCTAACTAACTTTTATTCCTAGGCGGAACCCCCAAAAAGTTATGGAAGAATTATTAACAAAGTTGTCTAAGGCTTCCAATCATGTAGGACAAGGGACCGGGGTAGTAGCAAGTGGGCTTCCGGAAGTGACACTACAGGTTTGGGAGCCCATATCTATGATGATAAGACCGCCCCGATCGCTGTCAATGCAACCAAGGACAAGGTCTCTATCAAAGACAGGCTTACCCCGAGAATGAGTTTCCAACGGTATACTGACTACACCCCTTTTACTGTCCCAATATGCCACATTCTTGAGGTAAATGAAAAAAGTGGACTGTTCCGGAAGCCTTACTAGGCAGGACCCCCAGGCAGGAAGGACCAGGGGAAGTATTGTGAAAGATCAAATTGAAGATTTGATTAGAAATGGATACTTGATAGAATTTGTAGTCCAAGAAGCTAAGAAGTATAAGGAAGGAAAAGACAGTAAGGATAAAGCACCGGGAAACCAGGAAAGGACTACCCGAGCTACTAGCAACCATACCATCTTTGGTGGCCCTTACTTGGGGGGTTCCAGCCGGAATACCAGAGATAGGTACGCCCGGGAAGCTAGGGTAAGCCCCTAACGAATGTTTTCCACCTTACAGAAAGGCCCCCTCAACTATTCAAAAGGGAAACCGCTGATATTTCCTTCACGGAGGAGGATTCCAAGTGGGTTCACCACCCACATAATGATGCTTTGGAGGTAACCGTAAGTATTGGTGGAATGAATGTGCACAGGGTGCTAATTGATAATGGAAGCTCAGTGAATATCTTGGCGTATACCACATTTCAGAAACTGGGGCTCCTGGATAAAGAGTTGCTTCCTACCAATAATGAGCTATATGGGTTTACCGGTAACCCAGTCCAAATCATGGGAAAAATTAAACTGCCACTGACATTGGGTGTGGATCCTGGTAAGGCCACCGAAATGGTTTAGTTTATGGTGGTAGACGAGGACATCTCTCATAATGCAATTCTCGGGAGACCGGTACTGAACGACATGAGGGTGGTAACCTCAATATACCACTTTTCAATGAAGTTCTCTACCCCAAATGGCATCGGGTGTGTGAAAGGATGTCAATATGAATCAATGGAATGCTATAACAAAGCTGTGCAGGCTGCCAAAAAGGTAGACAAGTCTGTCCAAGTAGAGGAAAAGGCTGACGGGGAAGCCTTAATGAGAATCCACGGGCTAGAGCCGCAGAAGTTTGAGAAGGCATCGTGTAATGCCATCATTGTAATAACCCTAATTTTTTTTACTTCTGTAAAAGACTTGGATGAATATTAATTTTATTATTTAAGAAAAACAATTTGCACCCAGTTATGAGTAATGGAAAAATTAAGGATTTGAATTCATATTAAGATTATATAAGTGAAATGAGTGTATGAAAAAACCGTTAGAATTCGAAAAATCCTACTTCGTTATTAATTTACGTTCTTTGAGAAACCAATAAATACGAGAGCCATGACAAGGCCAAGGAAATATATTAAACTTGGAAGGTGTTATGCCCAAAATCTCCATGGGCTAGATTTAGGCCCATTGGGCTTAAGGATCCAATCCGTATGATTAATATGGGTTATGATTGAGGTTCCTTAAGTTAAATGGGGCTTAATAGCATGTGAAATAGAGCTGGACAGGTTCAGGTTCCCGAGAGACAGGTTCCTGTAAACAGGTTCCCGAGAGACAGGTTCATGCAGACAGCTTCTCAGGAGACAGGTTCCTGTAGACAGGTTCTTGGGAGACAGCTTCCTGCACGAGAACAGATTTATTCCAGCAGATTTATGGTATGATTAAGCCTCCTATTCTTTAGGTGCAAGCTATGAAAGTCAACTCCTTGTTGGAATGTATTCCTTGGGCGTAGATGATCCTTGAATACTTCCAATAAGACTAGAACTAGTAAAGACACTCCTAGCCGGGCTAGAACTTAAGTTCTACTCGACTTAGGTCGCCTATTCGTGGCTGAATCTGGAGAAAAGGAGGTCCCCACGAATTAGGAACGTAGAATATTGCTACCTAACCAGACTTCTAGTCTAACACTAAAAGAAAAAATCGATGACACAAGGGTTTTTCACCGTCGTCTGAAGCCCTTCAAAACCGATGTCTATCTCGATGCCGTTTGTTACACATATCAAACAACAGCAACATAACCGTTGTCTGTGTTACAGACAGATAACAGACGTGGTTTTAAAACTGTTGTATGAAAGCTGGTATAGACAATAGTTTCACAAGAAACTGTTGTCTCATTTCACGTACCTCAAGTGTTTCTTGGAGTGAAACTATTGTCTAATTTCATACAACACCACGGTTTACAAAATATAATCTATTGTTTCTTTATGGTATAGACATTGGTCTTTTTGTAATAGAAGTGTTGTGTGAAATGTAGTTTGAGAACAGTTTAGTTTCATTAGTATGTTGTATGTGTTACAAGTACACCACACTTTCTTTGTTTCCTACATGTTGTCTCAATGTATAAGACACTACATTTTATTTTTGAAAAAGCATTGTGTAAATCTACAACGTTTTCATTTCATTTTTATGTTGTATGTGTTTTAAGTACACCACACTTGTTGTGCTTACTACATGTCGTCTGGATGTATAAGACACTACGTTTTTATTTTTGCAAAAACATTGTGAAGTATAGTTGTCTGATGATATTTTCCACAAGTGTTTCTAAAAGATGATAACATTGGCTAATGATAAATGAAACAACACTTTTATTTACAACAAAAACTAGAGTTTATACAATACTAGAAACTAACCAATATTCATAACAAAAACTACCTATCAATATTCATCCCTACAAAGCTACTTTTATATTCAGTTATTAGAGGATCGGGTTGTTGAAACAACTTATAATTGCCGATCATCTTGCAAGGCGGTGATGTATTAGTCTCCTTTCTTCATCCAACTCAAAGTTGGCTCTCGTAAACTCGCTAGAGAGGTGAAGAATGCTTTTAGATCCGTAATACCATAATCTTGAACCTGCACCACAAGATGATGTCAAATTCTGCATTACATACTTTTGGAAAGTGGAAACAAAGACTTAAAAAGAACATTTCCAACAGGACACTTACCCATCTTGCTGTATCAAATAATGGGCAAGTCAAGAAGGATGCCTAGAGTCTGTGTGTAAGTCCAGTTGCTAGGCACAATGAACCAATAATTCTAGTCGCTATTTTCTCCAGAGGAAGTGTCACCACCATTGGCAGACCAACCGAAAGAACATTTATACCTGTAATGTGTGCATTACAAAGAGGCCTGTGCAAGATGAAAAAAAAAATTAGTTCGATTAAACTTGCTAATAATAACCAATTTTAAGAAGTATCCCTCAGTTTAAAACATATATTACAAGTGAAGATTTAACGTACGAGTCAAGGAACAAATCAGCTAAAGCACACCACTGGATATGTTCACTTTTCATTGCAACATCTGTAAAAATAATTTGGTCTGGTTGCACTCCCTGTACAGCAACATCTGGACAACACAGAGCAACCAAGTTAGATGCAAATGTAATCCATGCACCAGGAACAGAAGTATAAAGAACACTTGTGCACTAAAAGAAAGCAAAAGATAACACAAATGCAGTAACTTGTCATGCATACATGCTTAAACCATTTTTATACCCATTAAAATAATTTCACTAAACTAAAGTTCAAAAACATACATGCACGCAGTTGGAAATCAGAAACCAAAGTGCACATTTAGGAACTCATTTGAGATTGTTGTACCTGAAATAATTGTCAGAGTATAACATTATACCTCAATTAAACATCAATGCTAGATTCTACCCTTATAAACCATCTTTAATTTATTAAGTAATGAATATCTCAGGATCAATCTTCTAGAGCTAATTAAAGAAGGCAAATATAAATTTGTCCTCTGGCAATCCATAATTTGATCGCTTGGCTTGGCAGACTGGTTCCAGTACATCTCACCTATTGGATTTTTTTTTATTCCATATACTCGCCTATTGGATTCCAAACAGGAAAACAACTATCAGACAATTTTCGTGTCTCTATAGTCAAATTTTCGGCCAACTCTGTGTTGACTCTCTATGAAAATATAAAGTACATAATGAGTAGAGTAAATAATCAAAGTTGATTAGTAAAAAGCATAATTAAATAATTGATTACAAAATTTCAGAAAGTAACATACAGTTGTTGCTGGACTATTTACGGTGTCAATCATAAACAGATGAGGGGATTTCAATTTCACTGGACTGCTTTGCTTAGCAGAATCAGAACTAAACATTCGTTTATTAAGAAAGTAACATACTGTTGTTGCTTTGCTTATTCTTGCTCCTACTACCACTGTGCTTCATTGTTGGAATAGATGTGTAGGATGCCCGTATAGCAGTTCTTTGCTTGAGAAGCTCATCAATCTGCATTAACCATTTAGAACAAAGATTAAGCAGCAATACCTAACACTACTACAACAGTAAATACAAAAATGTACCCTCTTCGCCTCTATAGTATTAGTTCAATGGAGATTATGCTTCCAAAAATGTACCATCTGATACAGAGATTATGTCCAACAACTTAAATAAACCTCTATCTGTACATAATAAAAAAGTGAATGAAAGTAGTACACCACAGAGGTTTATATAATAACTTCAGCAATAGAGCCGACTGCTGACCACTCATGATACCAATAAATAATACGAAAATAGAAAATTGGAAATTTAACAAGTTGTTGAACTACATTCAATGTCGCTAAACATGTTTCATTATGTTCCGTTAAATTAATCGAAGGAAAAATTCACTCACCTCTTTGTAAAGAATGTGCATTGCCTTTAGTAATATACCGCATTACTGCTTCTCTTCTTCATATATATTAAAATGACCAAAAAGTAAGTATACCAGACCATTTTGGCATCAATGAAGAGAATATCAGCAAAGCCCATTGACCTCCAAATTGATTCATCACATGAGATTGAATCTTTAGCTGGGTAGATGGTAGGGGATGAGGCTCCGGTTTTCCAATTTTCTTCAAGTTGGGGATGGCATTAGAAAGAGAATATTAGAACAACATCTTACCGCTAGCAACAACATCTTCTCTGCATAGAAGATATATAATATATAATATTATATATATCGTACCAAGTACAGACAAACGCAGGAAACATTTTCCAGCGAAATATTTTTGGAACCTTAAGCAGCTCAATCCAGAATCTCTTTTCACACACACACAAACTAAAACTAAGAAATAAAATTCAGGGTAATCATACACCCCTTGAACTAAAAATTAAGGATCCTACATTTGGGAATAAAGTAAAATATATTGAAGGTGTGATTGATAAAATCTATATAATTCGAATCTATGGAAAATTGTACCTGTTGAAGAGTAGAGATCTCTTGTTTCTTTGAGCCATCAAGACTGCAGCTTGGGAACTTCTTTTAGCATACGCCCCACTACCATCTGTATTGTCCTGGAGAAAAACATTAAATCTCAAACTTTTTGAGACAAGAGAAAGTAATAATGGAATAGTATAAATCGGTCTTTAATAGATGAGGTGTTATGCAGTAAAACAGCCTCAAAGATGCTAGTGATTTACATTGAGTACTGATTGTCCTGGTCTAAAGCTAAGAAGTCTGATATTTTTAGAAAAATATATATAAGAATGTAATATAGTAACCTTTTAAGACGCTCCTAATCTTGAAAACAAGCTTGAAAACAAATAGCAAAGACAGCAGCAAAGAGCAAATACCTCGAAAACAAGCTCCAATCTCTAAGCTAAGTAAGAATCGAACAAATCTCCAATCCAGTCGAAACCTCCAAGAATCGATACCAAACTCCCATCTCCAAGCCAAGTCTCCGAAGCTAAGACCTGTGTTGACGGAGGAATTTGGTAGCAACAAAGTTTGAGGTCTGTCGCCGGAATCAAGATCTATGATGGTGGTTCTTCGCCGGATAAGTCACCGGAGTGTGGCGGTTGTGATGAATTGGGGGCTGAGATTGAGAGGGTTATTGGTGGTGGCTCGTAGCTCTTCGCTTCCATCCCCCTCAATTTGCCTACGTACCTCTGTATTTATAGAGGATCAAGCCCACGTAGTTCTTGGAGAGCAAGAAACCCAATTGGGCTTGGATTGTCGGTCTAGCTTCCGGAATGTTCTACTATGAGGCCTAACCACAAAGGCCCAAGGCTCATCCAAGATCTCAAGACTTCACGGATAAGGAAACTTCCCCCGTCGAGGACTAGTCCTATCCGCTACCGCTATTTCTTGATTTCAAGGATGCAGGTATAGCCGTGATTTACCCCAAGTGCAGAACGCATCCCTGTCCCCCGAATGAGAAGCACCCACCAGATAGCAGGACAGGTGATCCAGAGCTTTTGGGTGCAAAGTGCAGGATTACTCCAAAGTTCCCCAATGAGAGCGCGCCCATTGGCTACAGGAACAGAGCTCCCAAAGCACACACCAGAAAGTCCTCATCTTTCCACCTTAGGGCGCGCCCTTAGTGTCTAAGAAGGGTCCTTATATCCAGGCAAACCCCTGGAGGCCTTCTGCGACGGACATCCCCCTCCTGAGATACGACAGGAGGGAATTCTTCAATATCTATTGGAATTTAAGCCTGAGTGGAATCCAAGCTTGAGTGGAATCCAAGCTTAAGTAGAATCCTTCATTAAAAACCTCCTTAAAACTTGAGTAGAATTCCATCTTGAGTAGAATTCCAGCTTGAGTAGAAATCTCTGATATGGAAGTATCAATTAGGGCGCGCCCTCCCTATAAGGAAAGTGAGGGCGCGGCCTGGTTTCTTCAATCTATGCCAAAACCCTAATTTATCATGAAAACCCCCAAATTAAACCCGTATCTGACCCGGATCCATTTTAGAATACCCGAACCGAATTTTGGCTATAACAACTACCCCCCAATTCCATAAGAAGTTGAAAACAAAATATGGAATTTAAGCCTTTTTTAACTCAAAATTTCTTGTCAAGTTTTTTTTTTTACTTCATTCTTACGCACAGACGCGCCTTCTGCTATTTACCTATTCCAAGCACTTTTTTATCAAATTGAAATGACCAGCAATCCTTCAATACAGAGGGTGCGTCCTCATACTTCTTTAAAAAGGTTATACAAAGGCCACATCCTCTATTTCTTTATTCCATCTATTTCTTTATTCCATGAAGTCTTGAAAAACATGTCGACAATTTTGATCTTCGTCCACTCAAAGAGGTACGCCACTCAAGCACCACATCTCTAAGCTTACATGAGCCATCTCGGTGTAAGAAACAAAAGATGTCATGCAAAAGTGTGAACCTCTTATAAAGCACGGCTTTGTAACAAAATATAATCTCCAAACACAAAAATTCAAAATTTTTTTATAGAGCTCCCTTTTAAATAGCCCATATAAATTTGTCACCACATGGACTCCTCATCCAAAGCAAGGAAGCACGTAGCCTCCATTCATAATCTCTATATTTTTTTTATTCCTCAATAACCAATTATCAAACCCATTTCTTCTTTTAAGGCGCGACCTTCTTTACTAGATTGACGTGTTAATTCTAACACTTTTGAATACACCTTCCATTGGATCCATGCAAGCTTTGTCAACTTGGATTGAAATATTAAATTTGATGATAGTAATAAATTCCCACTTTCTAGTTTCTTCATTTACTCCCGTAGCCTACATTATGCATGTATAAGTCTTATGTTAATGGTGGACCTCATCATTAAATAACTTCTCATTTCAATCTCCAATGATTCACGTATAAAAGGCAAAGGATGAATTCTCCTTAATCACTTGAATGAATGTGGTCCTCATATATTACCACCTACTTGTCTTGAGCTCCATAAAAATATTTTTTTTAGAAGTCCTTTGATTTGGCCGAATTGATTCAGAACTTGAAAATATTGTTGTTGTTTGCTTTGTCTTGATGATTTTGTGCTTAGTAGTAACTACGGGTCCCAGAACATCACTTCATTTAACTTTACTTCAAGGCTCTTAAACATATCCACGTGTTACAGAAAATACTTTTCCAGTTTTCCAATATTGTATGTCTAGGAGCGCGCCCTATCGATAGGATGCAGCCACATGTTCATCTTCCATGTGTTCTGATAACTTATTTGCATATGCTTGTTACGCCAAAATCTCCTGCAGTTTCTTTGTCATCTTTTTCTTCTTTGAAAATAAATCATCTGCACGTATTTGCAACCTTAATTTACATAAACTTTCCAAACCATCACGAGCACTCCAGACTTTCTTAATTTGACGTGTCTGTTGCCCATGCATGCCTCATATGTTTTTTTCACTTAAGAAAGTCCCCTGGTAACACTACTCGACTTTCATACTGTAGCCAACATATATCAATTTGTTCTCCTCAAATTCATAAAGCAATACATCACACCCATCTCGGTCATTAGCTCTCCCCTTTTTTTTAACAACAAAGGGCGTCCTATTTTTCTTCATTTAGGTCGTGTTAGTATATTTTCATGCTGCTATTACTTGGTCTTGTACGATACAATTCTTTTACTAGCTTACATCCATCCATCTTTATGTTTGCTTTTCCCTCGAAACTTAAGTCGTATAATCTGCATATATTTTTCAGTCCCCATATGTTTCATTCCATGAACACGAGCCTTCACCTTTTACAAGTATTGTAACAGGACGCGCCTTGTAAACTCAACGAAATTTTGTGAGAACATCAATCATAGTCGGTATTGCAGATTCACCATCGATAATAAGCTGCGAGCCTACGTGACAACTGCATTTTCAGCTTGGTTTTTTGCTTTTCTTTCGAGGGCACGCCTTGATAGAAGCAGTTGCATCTTCTTTTCCGTTACTCACATACCAACTAGTTAATTGAAGCCTCTTTTAATCTATTAAAAGATATATACTATCTATTTACTTGGCCTGGCCTCCGTATAAACATATTTGTTTTGCTTGTGTCTTGCTAGGCGGGTCCTGCTATTTAGTACAATTAATTCCCATAAATAACTCCCACAAACAAGCTAAGTAATTTTTTTTTATACGAGTACATGCCTCACAACTTGTCATTTACTTTCATTAAAGCAAGTATCCATTAATGCTTGGCAAATTCTAGCATTTACATCCACATGTATAACCGCATGCACGGAGTAATATATGTATTCTCTTTTTTCTTTTTTTTTGCTTCCTTTTTTCCTTCTTGATTTGTGGGCCCAGCTGCATAACTTTCATCTCAAAAAATTTTAGTTTCCTTTTCTTCTTTTTTATCCATATGTAGCAGCCACCACCACCTTTCTCCTTTCTTCAAGTGCGTTCACATAAAGAGCCCAAATCAAGGCGCGCCCATTTGTTTTTGTAATTCTGATCCATACGAGGCTTAGCCACTCTACTAATCAACACTTTATCATAAACAAGTTGTTACACTTTTAATAATTTTTATATATCACGCTATGATCAATGAACTTGGTATTTTTTTTCTTTTGTTGTAAAAGTGAGGAAATTGCCCAAGTCAGGGTAAGAGAACGTATCTCCTCCTACAAATATAAGGGTCATCATTGTTGCCTTGATAACATCTACACTTGTGTCCAGATATCAAGCCACCAGATTTTTCATACAACGATCAGATCAATAAAATTGCGATCCTATTTCAATGGCCCTTCTCTGATAATGCTCATCCAGCCAAGAACGCATAAAGTTGTCCAACTCCTTTGCAGTCCTTCTCATGGACCTTCGATTTCCCTGCAAATCCATCCATTCAGTAAATGGTATGCCATTTTACAGTTCAAAAGCTCCAACCAAAGACATATATTCTTCAAATACTTTTATAAAAGGCTTTGCTTCCATCTTGTTCTCACCATCGCCAACACTACAATACGGCTTTGTGGCAATCATTTATGCCATGATATTTAAAACTACTTGTTACAACCTCCGACCAATGTCAATCTTGGTTGTCCCTGCTATCCCATTTTTATAACAAAATGAGAAACTCTTTGATGCATGTTGGCTTTGGGGCGCGCCCATCTACAACGGCCAGACCTTGTTTACATTATAGCTTTTTTGTTGAATCCTTCATGCCTGTTAGTACAAGCAGCAGAGTTTCAAGAACACTTCACAACGCGTTCAAAGTCACACCATCTTTTCCAATTTATTGCTTGCAGAGTTGTATCAACAAATCATTTTTTAACATTTTTTTTTACCATCTTGACATGCTTCTTCCTTTTCTGCTCGTGTAGGCGCGCCTTGATTGTATGCTTGATAGCTTAATGCAAAAGTCAAAAATAATGACAAACTTTTATTATTCATCAGTCGGTGAACATTTCCATGTGCCATTACTTCAATAACAATATTATTATTATTTTTGAAACATCAAGCAGCTCCTTCTTTGCAGGAATGAAAACCAACCATCCATTACAATTACGGCTTTTATGAGATGAATTTGATTCATGCAATATGGCATATATTTTCTCTTTGACTCCGGTCAATACTTTAAATACTCACGTATAAAGTCTTTAGCATTTTGTTTACAAGGCACGCCCTTGCTTTTATTCTCTTATGTAGAGTTTCATTCCTTCAACGATTCCTTCAACGTACACTTAGCAACATTTTGTGGGAAGCCAGTCTATAATATTTTTTCACTGCTTAATAGCTTTTGGAATCTGTGATTTGTAATCACCTCCAAGTATGTTCAAGAATATGTAGTAAAATAAAGGCAACATTTTCATTCTGCTTTCTCTTTATTTAATGTAAACGAACCTCCTCTATTTGTGTATGTATGCAGCCATTAGTCGAGGGCGCGTCCTCCATTCTAAGGGACTGTGCAGACTCACCCTAATGGGTGCCCTACAGGCAGGTAAACATTCTCGAAAAATTCAAAAAATTCACAATCAACTGAGACTAGGGGAAGTGTACATGGACTACCCCCTAGACTAGGAGGTAATTAATTTACCTTGTAGTCTACTATTCAGGCATTGCTCTACTTCAATCAACTTCTGGTAGAAAGAGTGCATTCTCCGGTCACGGGCTACTTCAAATCTCATCCCATGAAGGGGCATTTCAAAATGAGGCATCCTATGAATAACATCTCTCGAAGAGGCATCTCACTAGGAGGCATCCAATAAAAGCATCTCACGAAGAGGCATCCCCGTCGGGGTATTCCGCTGTTCACACAAATTGTCCTGAGATACATGTATATATAGGGCTAGGGAGGTGCATCAATACTACCCCCCAGCATCAGAATATCATTCCTTAAAGGAGCATCTCTTAAAGAGGCATCCCAGAGGGGAATTTTAAGAGAGAGCCGTTGGAGTTGCTGAGGGCAATGACAGTCTCTTCTAGTCCGGATGAATGTCATTCTTGTGTAGAGGGGCTCACTCATGACCTTGGGGCCTCAACCTGCCTATTAGGGGGCGCACTCTAAGATTCATGGGGCCGCACATCAATACAATTTTCTTCAAGCAAAAGATATGCCATGGATTGTTGCGATCATACTTGCAGACGAAGCCACAACATGAGGTTGATAAGTTAGGCGCGCCCTGATGCCTATCATTCAGGTCATTGTAGATACAAGGGCGCATCCTCTGTAGCAAAGTATTGTTTCTTCATAGAGGGGCTCGCTCACGACCTTGGGGCCTCAACCTGATGATCAGGGGGCACACTCTATGGTTCGTGGGGCCACAACTCAATAGCTTCTTTCCTTCTGGAGTCCAAGCAATAAATTATCCTCATAGGTATTGGAGTCCACTTGAGCACTTGCGTTTTTTCTTGAGGCTGTGGATTTCCTTGAGAATTGGTCTGAGGGCGCGCCCTTTCTTTTATGGGGCGGCCTATCCCTTCGATATATGTATATTCTCAGGTTATCGTACTCACGGCTACTTCTTCTTTCAGTATTATCGAGAGGAGGAGCTTGCTCATATCCAAGGGGCCTCGACCTGTAATCAGGGGGCACGCGCTGTGGATTTCCATTCCGAGGAAGGGCTCGCTCATGTCCAAGGGGCCTCGACCTGTTGTCAGGGGGCACGCGCTGTGGATCACGGGGCCTCGATTCTAAGTGCTTTTCCTTCTTCTGATGCTCAAGGAACTCCATTCTTAGATCGTCGTCATTAAGCCTTATTCCTAGGCGATCCTTCAAGCTTGAGAATTCCCTTCTCTTAACAGCGAGGTTTTCCTCATTTCATTGGATTTCACTGAGGGCGTGCCCTGACCTATGTGGGTGAGGAGCCTCCCTCTCTTGAACAACAGGTCCCTTTGATCATCAGCTTTCTCGTTGCGATGTTCCACAGCAGGGGATCAATAAGAAACCTTAAATATTACCTAGAGGACGTATTCGGCCATCGAATTTTCCTAGAAGTTGGAAATCATCCGAGCCTTGGCTACCACCCTCAGGGCGCGCCCTGAGAGTTCTTGGTGATTCTCCTTCACCCTCTTTTACTTGGGGATTCTCCTGCAAAATTCCAAGAAACAAACAACAAAAATCTCAACAAAATAAGCCAAGGGTTACCTTGAGGGCGCATCCTGATGGTGAGGGCGCATCCTGATGGTGAGGGCGCGCCCTGATGGTAGACGAGTTCCCGATAATTGTGCCTCTTCCCTGGAACATCCTTCTTCGAATCATATTTAAAATCACCCCTTGGAAAACCTAGTTCAACGTCGCTGACCGGAAACCACCGCCTTTGAACATACCCGGAACCATCTTTTTGCAGCAATAGCGTGAAAATCATCTTTAGAACTAGGGGTACGCCCAGAACGGTGAGGGCGCGCCCTCTCTCGAGGATCCAACAACCTCTTTGAGAACTTTCCTCAATTTGGGGGGCTTTCCCTGTTCGGCGATGATTTCGTGGGATACTCCGAGATTTTCTCCTACTTTGTTGCTCTTCCTCCATAAAACACAATCTTGCCCCGAAATTATTTATGGCATCTTCCATAATATACAGCTGTTCCATTAATGCCGAGTTACGGATAAGAACGGGCGGCTGTCCGCCTGCGGCGGCCGGAGTTCGATGGTGGTATGGAGGAACAAAGATCTCCTCCGGAACATAAGCTTCATGACGAGCTTGGTTACCCCCCAAGCTATCTTCAGAATCGTAACCATCTTCTTCGTGAAAACCTCCACCTCGATTGTGAGACATCTTTTCCTCCTAAGATGAAGATCTTGATTGCAGCCCCTCCTTCTAGCGCCAATTTGTTGACGGAGGAATTTGGTAGCAACAAAGTTTGAGGTCTGTCGCCGGAATCAAGATCTATGATGGTGGTTCTTCGCCGGATAAGTCACCGGAGTGTGGCGGTTGTGATGAATTGGGGGCTGAGATTGAGAGGGTTATTGGTGGTGGCTCGTAGCTCTTCGCTTCCATCCCCCTCAATTTGCCTACGTACCTCTGTATTTATAGAGGATCAAGCCCACGTAGTTCTTGGAGAGCAAGAAACCCAATTGGGCTTGGATTGTCGGTCTAGCTTCCGGAATGTTCTACTATGAGGCCTAACCACAAAGGCCCAAGGCTCATCCAAGATCTCAAGACTTCACGGATAAGGAAACTTCCCCCGTCGAGGACTAGTCCTATCCGCTACCGCTATTTCTTGATTTCAAGGATGCAGGTATAGCCGTGATTTACCCCAAGTGCAGAACGCATCCCTGTCCCCCGAATGAGAAGCACCCACCAGATAGCAGGACAGGTGATCCAGAGCTTTTGGGTGCAAAGTGCAGGATTACTCCAAAGTTCCCCAATGAGAGCGCGCCCATTGGCTACAGGAACAGAGCTCCCAAAGCACACACCAGAAAGTCCTCATCTTTCCACCTTAGGGCGCGCCCTTAGTGTCTAAGAAGGGTCCTTATATCCAGGCAAACCCCTGGAGGCCTTCTGCGACGGACATCCCCCTCCTGAGATACGACAGGAGGGAATTCTTCAATATCTATTGGAATTTAAGCCTGAGTGGAATCCAAGCTTGAGTGGAATCCAAGCTTAAGTAGAATCCTTCATTAAAAACCTCCTTAAAACTTGAGTAGAATTCCATCTTGAGTAGAATTCCAGCTTGAGTAGAAATCTCTGATATGGAAGTATCAATTAGGGCGCGCCCTCCCTATAAGGAAAGTGAGGGCGCGGCCTGGTTTCTTCAATCTATGCCAAAACCCTAATTTATCATGAAAACCCCCAAATTAAACCCGTATCTGACCCGGATCCATTTTAGAATACCCGAACCGAATTTTGGCTATAACAACCTGAATTGAACCGATTGAGCTTTTAGTTTACCCACTTGAACAAACCAAAAAGAAGCTATTCGAACAGATTGAGCTTTTAGATTGAACATATTGAAAAAATTGACCAATTTCGAGTATTTAATTGAAGCTAATCAGAGTGAATCGCAGCTTTTGGTGGGTTAGGGTTCTTAAGAAGAAAAGGGGAGAGAGTAAGAGCAGAGAGATTTTATGTTTTACGTTTTACGTTATATGTTTTTATGTTTTGGTTTTATTTAATTTGATGTTTTGACAGCTGATGAAGAAGCGGGACTTGTAAAATACTTTAAGGGGGAAAATTTTTGTTATAGGGGGAAAGAAATTGGGGAATGGCGGGCTACTTTTTTAAAATCGAGCTTTAGATATTGAAGTGAAACAATTTAGATTTTAAGAAATAACATCCACGTTACAACGGTTATTTGTAAAATATTGTTGTTGAAAATGATATCAGACAACAGTGTGGACTAAAAAACCGCTATTTGATGATAGACAACGGTGTTTTAATAAATACAATTGTATTGTGAAGTTTCAGACAACGAAATGTTATAAAGATACCGTTGTCTGACACTAGTTATGTTTTTTTGAACATAAATATAAATAAACATAATAAATTTGAAAATTTCTAGTGATATATTCGGTCACATTTCTCGACGATCCAATCATACGGATGTCAAGATATAACTAATATATTGATATTCCCATATTTTCAAAAAATAAAAAATTAATTTGGTTAGAGATCTTAGTAGATCACTAGTATATTGATTTGTACCTGTAACTAGTGCTTTGTCATTGATTATTGTTTCTATTTTTTAAAAACTATTTCTCTACGATCCAACCGTACGGATGTTAAGATAAATCTAATATATTGATATTCCCAAATTTTCAAAAAATAAAAAGTTAATTTGGTTGGAGATCTTAGTAGATCACTAGTATATTGACTAGTACCTGTAACTAGTGCTTTGTCAGAGATTGTTGTTTCAATTTTTTTAAAAAAATTTCTCGACAATCCAACCATAAGGATGTCAAGATATATCTAATATAATGATATTCACAAATTTTCAAAAATTAAAAAATTATTTTGATTTGTAAAATTTAATATTTAATAAACGAAGTGGTCTTGCTAAACGAAGTGGATATTTGTCAAATACCGTTGTCTCGAGTGATACCAGACAACGATTTTGGACAAATAAACCGTTGTCTGATAACAGACAATGGTATTGTAACAATTACAGTTGTAATATGAAGCTTCAGACAACGATATGTTATAAAGATACCGTTGTCTGACACTAGTCATGTTTTTTTGAACATAAATATAAATTAACAAAATTAATTTGGATTTTTTAATTATATATTCAGTCACATTTCGCGACGATCTAAACGTACGGATGTCAAGATATATCTAATATATTGATATTTCCAGATTATCAAAAAATAAAAAAATTGATTTGGTTGGAGATCTTAGTAGATCACTAGTATATTGACTAGTACCCATAACTAGTGCTTTGTCACGGATTGTTGTTTCTATTTTTTTAAAAATATTTCTCGATTATCCAACCTTTAGGATGTCAAGATATATCTAATATAATGATATTCACAAATTTTCAAAAAATAAAAATTTAATTTGGTTTGTAAAATTTAATTTTTAATAAAAGAATTGGTCTTGCTAAACGAAGTGGATATTTGTCAAATACCATTGTCTCGAGTGATACCAGACAACGATTTTGGACAAATAAACCGTTGTCTGATAACAGACAACGGTATTCTAACAATTACAGTTGTAATATGAAGCTTCAGACAATGATATGTTATTAAGATACCGTTGTCTGACACTAGTCATGTTTTTTTTAAACATAAATATAAATTAACAAAATAAATATAAATTTTTTAATTATATATTCAGTCACATTTCTCGACGATCCAAACGTACGGATATCAAGAAATGTCTAATATATTGATATTTCCAGATTATCAAAAAATAAAAAAATTGATTTGGTTGGAGATCTTAGTAGATCACTAGTATATTTACTAGTACCCGTAACTAGTGTTTTGTCACGGATTGTTGTTTCTATATTTCTAAAAATATTTCTCGACAATCCAACCTTAAGGATGTCAAGATATATCTAATATAATGATATTCGCAAATTTTCAAAAAATAAAAATTTTATTTGGTTTGTAAAATTTAATATTTAATAAACGAAGTGGTCTTTCTAAAAGAAGTGGTTATTTGTCAAATACCGTTGTCTCGAGTGATACCAGACAACGATTTTGGACAAATAAACCGTTTTCCGATAACAGACAACGGTATTTTAACAAATACAGTTGTAATGTGAAGCTTCAGACAACGATATGTTATAAATATACCGTTGTCTGACACTAGTCATGTTTTTTTGAACATAAATATAAATTAACAAAATAAATTTGAAATTTTTTAATTATATATTCAGTCACATTTCGCGACGATCCAAACGTACGGATGTCAAGATATATCTAATATATTGATATTTCCAGATTAGCAAAAAATAAAAAATTGATTTGGTTGGAGATCTTAGTAGATCACTAGTATATTGACTAGTACCCGTAACTGGTGCTTTGTCACGGATTGTTGTTTCTATTTTTTTTAAAATATTTCTCGATAATCAAACCTTAAGAATTTCAAGATATATCTAATATAATGATATTCATAAATTTTCAAAAAATAAAAATTTAATTTTGTTTGTAAAATTTAATATTTAATAAACGAAGTGCTCTTGCTAAACGAAATGGTTATTTGTCAAATACCGTTGTCTCGAGTGATATCAGACAACGATTTTGTACAAATAAACTGTTGTCTGATAACAGACAACGGTATTTTAACAAATACAGTTGTAATGTGAAGCTTCAGACAACGATATGTTATAAAGATACCGTTGTCTGACACTAGTCATGTTTTTTTTAACATAAATATTTATTAACATAATAAACCGTTGTCTGATAACAGCTAATATTTTCTTAATCTAACGACTAATATTTAATCTCATTTCAATCAATGGCTCTTATTTCGCCATCTCAGCAATCCAGGTGAAAGATTTTCCATCAATCACATGCTGTCACATCAGACAACGGTTTATTTGTAAAACACTTGTATAGATAAGTTTATGACAACAGTTAAATTTGAAAAAGCTTGTTTGAAAGTGTTGAAGACAGCGATTTTATATACAAACCCGTTGTGTGAACATGTATATATATTTTCTTAATCTAACGGCTAATATCTAATCTAATTTCAATTAAGGGCTCTTATTTCGCCACCTCAGCAATCCAGGTGAAAGATTTTCCACCAATCATGTGCTGTCACATGAGACAACGATTTATTATAAAATTCTTGTATAAATAAGTTTACGACAACAGTTTAAATTTTTAAATGCTTGTCTGAAAGTGTTGAAGACAACGATTTAATGTAAAAAACCATTGTGTGTTGCATGCAATTCAGACAACAGTATTCATAAACCATTATCTGATTACATTTTATGCAACGTCTTATCAAAACACTTGTCTGATTTTAACAACGTTTTTGGAAAGCATTGTCTGAAGTTTCTTCAGACAATGCTTTTCAAAAACGTTGTTAAAATTAGACAATAGTATTTACTCACCGTTGTGTGACTACTTTTAAAGCAATATCTGATAAAAACAGTTGTCTAAGTTTTACAATGCTTTTTAGGACCATTGTAAGACAAACTGTTAGACAACATTACTTTCAAAAACCGTTGTAAAACGGATGTCTATTTTGATCTTCTAGACAACACTTTTTAAAACTGTCGTTAAGTTCATGATCAGACAATACACCGAAAAGCTTGAAAAAATAACCGTTGTGTGAAAATTTCAGCCAACGCTTTTTCGTCGAAGTGTTGTCTAATGAGTGTCGTCTGATTCAAAAATTCTTGTAGTGTAAAAAGAACTACATGAAATTGATCCCTATATATACACGGGTACGTAGGCACCTTGAGAGGATGTTTTTAAAAGCTTGGCAACACACCTACGAGATTCTTAAAAACACATGACACAAGCCTCAAGGGAACTCGCGAGATTCTTGAAAAGGCTCTCGAGCTCAAGTCAACCACCACAAAAAACCTCCATTCTCCATAGATTAGTTGATCGTTAGCCTTTACAACTCACCATAAACCTCTCAAAAGTTGTTACAAAATCCACTCATCAACATTGGCGCTAGAAGGAGGGGAGAGTTATCATCTTAAGAGTGGAAAGATGGCAGGCAGTTCTAATAGCGAAGCAACACAATCTGTAGATAAGGAATCCAAATCAGAAGATTAAACCCCGAAAGCAAAGAAGATTACTCCTCTTGACGTCCTAGAGCATCTAAAGTCGATTGAAGAGAGGCTTACAACCCTTGAACAGACAACACAAAAGAAGAAGAAAAAGTCGAGGTTGACATCAAGGAAGAAGGGTAAAAAAGGTAAGATTAATCCCAGGCAGTTGGACGTTGATGAAGAAGAACATGACGAAAAAGGCTGAGGAAGAGATCGAAGACCCAAATAAGGATGCTAAAGGTGAAGAAGATGGTGAACCCAAGGATAAACAGCCTCCTGTTAAGAAAACTCGATTACAGATCTTGGCAGGACTTAAGAGTAAGAAGACTACGAAATCAGGAGCATCTTCTCAGAAAAAGAAAAAAGTGAAGGAACCTTCAATCGAGATAATTAAAGATGATTCAAGTTCAGACGAGACCGCAAACAATTCGAGCATAGTAGATTCACAGGAAGTCGATGATAAGATAAGGAAGCAAAGGTTGGTGGAGCTAGTGATTTGAATGATGAAGACCTCAAGAAGATTCTAGTGAAACTCAACGAAGAAAAGCAGTCAAAAACAGGTGCAATAACCTCATCTCCATTCACTAAGAAGGTTAGAAAATCCTTGTTACCTAAATCCTATCGTAGCTCAAATGAGTTTAAATTTGATGGCACTATGGATCCTGTGGAGTATCTGGGTCATTTCAATACCAAGATGGATGTTTATCAAGTTAAGGAGCCAACAAGGTGTATATTATTGGCTACAACCCTTTATGGTGGAGCTCATCAGTGGTTCAAGAGGTTACCATTAGATTCTATAGATTCTTGGGAGAATATGGGGAAGCTCTTCATTACTCAGTTTAGAGCTTCCGTGGCTTTTGCACCCCCAACCAATACCATGGCCAACATCAAGCAGAGAGCAGGTGAGACCTTGATAGAGTACCTCAAACGTTTAGATGCAGAGGTTCCCAGAGTTAAGAAAGCTCCTGACGAGGTCATTATGAGCTTCCTGATTGCTGGAGTTAGAGCTGGTTCAGACTTCTGGAAGGAGTTACAAGTACGTGAACCTGGTACATTAGCTGAGTTCTACCAACAAGCTGAATTCTATAAATGTGTGGAGGAATCCTTGTTGAAGCTGAGAGAAATAGAAGATATTGGAGATGTAGCTAGTCATAAAGGAAGCAAGCGAGAGAGGTCTCCAAGCCTATAAGCAAATGTTATTGGGGATCGAGCTTCCTCCAAAAGAAGTAAAGCAAATTTAAAGACAAAGTACGACAATTATACCTCTTTGGTCGCTCCAGTGGACCACATCTTCACGGTTTATGGGAAAGAAGGAATATTTGTGAATCCTACACCTTTACCTGTATGAGCAAGAAAAGATCTAAAGAAATATTTTGACTTCCATGAGGATAATTGCCATGATACTTCTGAATGTTGAGCACTGAAAGATCAAATTGAGGATTTGATTAAAGCCGGGAAGCTCGCGGAATGGATAGCTCGAGGTGACCAGTAGTTGAAAGTTTGAGAGCTTCCTTAAAGTAGAGTTGAGAGACCTTTATTTATATACGTATTTCCTTCTTACGACTGGGGGTAGTGCAGTATACCTCCCTAGCAAGAAAACTTATTTCTTTCGAGTAGTTTTCAACGAAATTATGAGTAAGTTCTTTTCCTTGTATTACGTCATACATGAGCCTATATTTAGCTTGTAAAACAAGGAATGTAAGTCAGTGAGCTGCTAGAAATACCTCACAAGTAATCTCTTTAAGTATCTCTTGTTTCTTACAATGAGTTAGCTCGCGTAAGCTTAGAGGTGCTGTATTGGGGTATTTGTATTTGATATAGAGGTTCATTCTCAGCGTGTTTCATAAGAGGTTAAAGAAGCAAAAAGAAGACATGTTAAAGCTACAAGCAGGAATGATGTGAAGAAATTATAGTATCTATTCCAGTGTTAAGGAAAATTTGACATAGTTGAAGGTTTTGATGAAGAGTAGCTGCAAGAATCTGATATGAGCATCTTGAAGAAAATACATAGTACTCAACTTCATGGATGAATATTCAACGACTTATTAGAGATTATCGAAGAGTTGTGAAGCTTCCCGGAGTTAGTTCTTCCTCAAAGACAAGCTTCCCTGAAGAAATGAGGGGTAGTATGATTACTATAGCATATGGTACTTTGAAATTTGAGGATTTCAGAATTTTGAGAATTCAGGTCAGGAACCTCATGGTTCATATTTTGTTCAAGAACCTTGAGAATTAATTTGGTCTAGTATCTTGAAGAGTAGCATGCTTGCATCATGAACACGTCATTGAGTTTTCAAATCTTAACGAAGGCTTCCACTTCAATTCTAATCAGTCTACAGAAAGATCCAGGTGATACCTCTCCTTTTATGCTTACACATTCGTAAAAAACCTCCCAGGTACGCGTGACAAACTCTTACTATTCATAAAGCATGCTTAAATAATTATATTGTCGAGGTTATATACGCGATAAAGTTATGATTATGTCTTGATTATGTTTCTAGATGTTAGAATGCACATATACCTAGCAGATTTTAGGTTCCTTGATATTTACCTGCATCTCGCAGGTTCCTAGATATTTACTTGTAGCTCACATGTTCCTTGATATTTACATGTAGCCACAGGTTCCTTGTTATTTACTTGCACCTCGCAGGTTCCTTGATATTTACATGCAGTTTCCAGGTTTAGTTATATTTACCTACATGTAATAGGTTTTGCGTTACTCACCTGAAACTCATAGATAACAGCTTCCAGGTCTAGTTGTATTTTATATGTGTCTAGTAGATTACTCGTTATTTTCTTGTAACTAACATCTTACAGGTTCATTCACTACGCCATAGATGACCTGCAACAACGTTTTTTTTTGGTGTTGCAATGAAAAACGTTGTAGTAGCTCTAAACTTGATGCCTACTGCAACATTGTTTTTTTGATGTTGCTGTATACATAACATGGTGTTGCCGGAGCTATAAGAAGCGTAGCAAGTTGCAACCCTTGTGAAGTGTTGCCGTTAATATGCTTTAAACACAACCCTTTTAACAAAAATTGAAATAAATAATTATTATGAATTAAAATTAATTAGTTTGAAAAACATATAATTAAATAAAAAGATTATTTTTTTGAAAATATATTTTTGTCATTTTAATTAGAGTCGATAATGTCATTTTTATGAAAATGAAATATTTTTTAATAATTTAAAAGAGTAAGCCATAATAAAAAAAGTAAGTGTTTGAATAAAAAAGTATTTTACATGAAATGAATAAAATTCTGGAAAGATGATTTAATTCTAAGTTTACAAAATTAAAAATTCTTTATTGAACTGAATTATAATATATATACAAAAATAAGTTTTTTGTACTAAATTTTAAATTAACCAAATAATTAAATTAAAAAAATAATTAAAAATTATATGTAGGTTATGTCTAAAATTTTGGAAAGATAGTCTAATTTTAATTTTAAAAAATTAAAATTCATTATTACAGTGAATTAGAATATACATATGTATATATACAAAAATAAGATTTTTGGTCTAATTTTAAATTGATAAATTATTAAATTAAAGGGAATTTTAATTAAAAAATACATATAGCTTTATGTGTTTTAGAAAGCCCCGGGTCACTCTTCCTTTTTTTTGGTAAGCAGGTCACTCTTTTGCTTGAGCGGCAAGCAAGGAATTTTTTTGTCAAAGTGAAGGGCGGCAAAATTGGCACTTATATTTTTGGTGAAAAAATTAAACAAAACACCACCCATTCTATACTTTCCCCTGCACTCATTCTATAAACAAACACACTCTCAAGCACATCGCCGCCACTCACTCTCAAACACATCGATGTCGCTCACTCTCAAACACATCGATTTGGGGTTTGTTCAGATTTGGGGTTTCTACGGTTCGATTTAATTAGGGTTTCAATTGGGTGTGATTCAATTGGGGATTTACACATAGAGTTGAAGACTTGAAGTAGGGCTTCTTTATATCTTTAGGTATTATTCTCAATTTCAGCTCGTATTTGTAATTTTTACTGTAATTTATTTTGCACGCATCAAATCTGAAGTTTGTCTGCTTTAATTGGTTGTTGTTTTCATGTTTCTCTCCCTGCCGTCTCTCTCTCCCACTCCCTCTTTCTATCTCTCCCTCCCACTTTCTGTCTTTCCCTGCCTTTCTTACTGTCTCTCTCCCTCTATGTTCTCTAGATTAGAATTTGAGTGCTTGTTATGTACCTGCCTAAAGCCTGATATTGAGCATGATGTGCTATTGTTGTTAAGTTGTAGTTTGTGTCAAGGTACGTGTATTGGTAAATATATTCACTAGTGGTTTTAGTATTGTTTAGTAACTGGAAATGACGAAAGGTAAATCTATTCACTAGCTGTTTAAGGTGGATTTGACACTTCAACTAGGTTTGAAATTGCATTATGGGCAGTAAACCTGCATACCTCTTGTTATTGTTCTTTTAATTTTCCATGTATAAGATTACACTGCTAGTAGAGTAGTAAGAGTCCAGGTAGAAATATTTTTATTGAGCTGGTAGAAAATTAAAAAAGAAAAACAATAGAAGGAAAACAATATAAATTACATTGCATCATGTGTTTGAAGTGAGTTTAAAAATATTTTGCTTATTTCATATATATTTTTTGTAGTTGATTTAAAACAACTATTGTTGCAGCCATGACAAAATATGCAGTGAATTTTTTTTTTTCAAGCAAAATCCTAGAAATAAGCTTCAACTGATCAGGTCATGTGCATTTTTTTGTTCACTATCCAATCAATAGTAGTTATTTAGTTATTGCGATGAGAGTATTTGTCTGCCTACTAACTATATTATGTTATTATCTAGTATAGCAGAGGGATTATAAAGAATTTAAAGTACACATAAATGGGTTGGTGCCATGGTAAGTGCAGTTGATGAGACAAAATGATACTCGATGGCCTGGAAACAATATTAGAGATCATCCTGGAAAGGCTAGAATGATTCAGGTCTGTATTTAAGTTATATATTATTTTCTTATTAATGTTCAGGGGATTCACCAAGTTCAGCCTGACTGATTTTACTAAGAAGTATATAAGTAATGATGTAGTTATAGTCATTACTGTAGGTTGAAGATTAACGGACATATAGATCCTGTACAGACATGCATCAGATATGTACATTAATGGATGACCTAATCATTTTCTTTTATCTCCCTGGCCCTTCTTACATTTCCAATGCAATGTAATGATCAGTTTTTGCTTCGTACACATATTTCGTCTATATTCCTTTTTTGTTTTCAATCCTCATAATGATATTATACATATTTCTGAAAAAGATTTGCATCTTATCATACAAATAGTTTATGAATTATGTAATCTTAGTACCACAAAATGTAAATAATTAATCATTTACTCACTAATATATTGGTTTTACCAAGTGGCTTATATTAATCTTAATTACTAGCATTATAAATCGTGTGTATTGTAATCCTAATTAGAGTAGAAGAGTGGTAAAATGGGGAGAGGAAAGATTGAAATCAAGAGGATTGAAAACAACACGAATCGGCAAGTGACCTTTTGCAAGCGAACGAACGGACTACTGAAGAAGGCTTATGAATTATCTGTTCAGTGTGATGCTGAGATTGCACTTATTGTTTTCTCCAGCTGGGGAAAAGTTTATGAGTTCTCCAACAACAACAATAGGTACCCATTTCTTTTATTTCAAGTCAGGGCGTTGATATATATATATATATATATATATATATATATATATATATATATATATATATATATATATATATATATATATATATATATATCTTATTTTTAGAATCTGGAAAAGTTGTGATCATATATACAATACAAATAGCTTCCCAACTTGACCTAGTGATGATGTATACAGAATACAGATATAATCTTATATATATCAGGTACATGTATAATACTAACTCTTTAGAATATAGCAAAAAAAAAATCAGTGAAGTACTTAAGTATTGACTGATTTTCTTAGTTGGCATGAATTAACGGATGTAATAAAGTAATTTATAGGTTGAAGATTGTAATAAATTTGCATACAAGATAATGTGATTTACATTTATCTTCAAACTTTATCATCTACTCTTGCTGCTGATATTGCATATTATAATTAGGTCTCTGTATCTCAACTTGGTTCTCCACTGCTTCTTAAAACTTAGGATTGCATTATGGCTCTTGCAAAAGTGGAGGTAGCCTATAAGCACATTAATGTAATACAAATAGAGCATTTTGGTTGTTGTTGTCTTTGTCTTTCTTGTCATGCAAGTTGCTGCAACTCTATATGTCTAAGAGTTACTGCACTACATGAGGTTGATAATGATAGTCTAATAACACTGAAGCTAATTACATATGACATGGCAGGAAAATGGATTACTTCATGTTCCTAAGGGCGAGGCTCAGAATAATCCACAGGCTCAAATGTTCTCTGATCCCAACATGGCTATGGATATGATGAAGAAGAAGAATCTCTCAATGATCATACCCCAAGTATTTGTTTTTTTGAAAAATCCTATTGCCACATATTTCACTATTCCACTTGTTTTTTTTGAGTAAAACAGAAACCATCTTATTGATTATTGTTCTAAATTCTAATTAATAATTATACCCCTTTATCAGACTCTTACTTTTGCCTGGGTCAACTTTTTCTTCTCCGGATTTGTAGCAGGTTTGTGTTCTCTTATTTCGTTTTCCGTTTGGAATACATTACCCCTGTTTGGACTGAACTCCTCTGTTCAATGCATCTAAGTCAGTATAACGACATCCTTGTGTACTTATATTATGCTCTTTTCTGTTAATCAACATTTTCTCTGATAATCCGGATCTCTGTATTTTTTGCTCCAGCAAAGATACCTTTTCCACTGACTCAAAGGTTTAGGTCAATGTTACAAAATGGAATTGATTTAAGTACTGTAGATGTCAGCTATGTTAGAAGTCGCTCATGGTACTTATTCAACTTCATTAGCAGGAAGCTTTTCTATTCAGTTTGCATCAAGTTATGTTTGTAATTTTTTTTAGTTGAATATTGTGTTCTATTTCTTTATCAGGTACTTCCTCAATCTGTTTGGACTAATGGGTTTATTTAGTCTTATTCTAGGAGAAGAAAATGATTAGTGACCTTGCAACTTTAAAATGAAGACCTTTTCACTATTCTCTTTGTTTGAGACAAGTAGCAAGTTAAGTTGGTATTGAATTAACTTGTATTTGTGATGCAGCTACAGATGACACGCAAAGCATGATGCAAATGAAATGGAGAAGGATTTTATTTGTTTTCTTGTAGTATTGGATTGTAATTTTTTTTTGGGTTAAGGGTTATGAAGCCCATTAATTTGTATTGATGAATTTTGGTATTAGTGTAATAAAACAAGTTTTCAATTTTTTGGGAAATGCATATATACAAATTGTTCCTCTCAAATTTTTATTATAAAAGTGTTGTAAGACGGATTGAAAGGATCAATTGAGATCTTATACGGGAATAGATAAGAATCCTTAGAGACTTTCATATTAACGAAGACAGAGCTAGAGGGATGTATGATTATCAAAGACATCGATATAGGACGAGGAGCAGAGTCCCTAGGAATAGTTGAGAAGGAGGCAGTAAGTGTCATTTCATTTGATAAATGAATTAGTATGAATATTGTCAGTAATAATTCGCCATGAGAATGCAGATGTCATAGGTTGTAACTTATGGAACCAAATTGAGGTTAATGAGGTGGTTTTATTCAAGGAAATGTTCATTTTATGAATGAATCAGTTAGAAAGTAAAGATGTTGGGAAGTGACAGCATGATTGGATAAAGTTATATAAGGAAGTAGTAGGCAAGACAATGATCTCAGAACCTACCGGAAGACAAGACTAGTGAGTCAAGATGAACTCGTAATGAGACTACTGTCAGAGACTGAGTATAGAGTTATCTCAACACAGTTAAATGACGAATCAGAAATGTTAGATGCATGTGATTCAGAGGAATATTAAATTCTTTCTTTGAATGAATTATAGTAATTACCTTAAGTTTACTCCGATGCGGAATTATAATGGATCAAGTAATACGATCAGCAGTTAAAGAGAAAATCTTCCTGGAGTTAAAAGATGAAATTGGTAATGACCAAGAGTTGGCATTGCTTAATGGAAAAAGAAGACTTTGTGCTTCCAACGATGCTTCGCATAAAGGATTAGGATGTGTGCTTGCGCAGCACGACAAAGTACTTGCGGATGCATTCAGAAAGCACAGTTCACCAGGTACGGATGGCCTTAGTAGTGCCAATTTTGTGAAACAACCAACTTCGACGGTAATGTTCCTTCTGAGACTAGTGGTTAAGTACACTGACATTTGGTAATATTGAATATCAGGACGTTGTGACAGGTTTCAGTTTGAAACTGTTGATTCCCTTCTAAGGGATGTATATAATTGGTTCCTCTCCAGAGGTAAAACTTCCAATCTGATAACGATTATTTCATTAACTATGACTGCTTATGGTTCTACCTGCTTGGAGGTTCATAGAATTATTCTACAGGTTTCGAAACTGGTCTCCTTAATGTTACCAGTAGGTGGATAGATTGACCAAAATTTCCCTGATTCTGGAAAGGAATTTGGCGAATTTTGGCAAACTTTGTCTTTCTAATTATCAGAGAACATCATGGAAGAGAGTAGAAACTGGGGCGAACCCCGTGAATTGGGTAAAGTAGCCGCTATATGGGTTGGTGGACAGACCCCGGTTATCGCGATTGATTGTAGAAATACAATGATGAAGTGAGATTGGACGAAAATAGGAAATGTAAGTAAGAAACCAGCCGGACTGAGAAACTCCAGGATTGAATTAAGTAAAAAGGCTGTTATGTCAGGAATGGTAAGCTTGCGTGGCACGTGGGATTGATAAGAATAGTTGAAAAGATAAACGTAGAGGAAAGGTGACCAGAGACGGTGCCGAGAAGTCGATTAAGACTTATATGAAGTAAAGTTTTGGAAAGGTAGAAAGGTATCAAAGAAGAAGGTACTATACCGGCAATTGCTAGAAAAGTAATGCTAATTAGCCAACCCCTAAAATCATATATTTTATTTTAGTGTGGCCAGTTGAGGCCAAGTCACAAAGGATTATCAAGTGACTAGACTAGCAATGAAAGGACAAAGCAAGGTTGCTTCTAAGTAAGCACCGACTGCAAGGGCTTCTGATATAAAAGAAACATTAATGAGATCGTAGGAATCTTCTACTAAACCCTTTGCAACCCATGTTTTGATGGGGAATTTACTAGATTCTTTAGAATGGGGTAACCCGTACTAAAGTGATTCATGTGTATACGATTGTCCAAGATTACGAGTAAAAATAGAAGTATAGTGACTTGAGATGTATGATGTTAGGGTATTATGAATACCATGAATATATTATGATGGGGGAAAGTAAACAATGAAGGTATACGAAGAGAGTATAGAAATGGTCAGGGATTGATCAGTATGCTGTAGAAATTTTGCCAAAGGTAAGTACCTTTGAGAAGAACGGTAATCACCAAGAGATTCACATTGAACTCGACCAATATCTTCCAGAACATCCTTGCTACCATTACCAAGTTCTGTAAGAGAGCAGATAGACATACGTTGTCTTTTGGAAGGTTAAATAGGCTGATAACTATCTGAAAGAAGAGGTTAGCATTAAGACACCGATCGATTATCAAATGAGAATTATTGAAAAGAGACCCTTATTAGGGATACATGATCTGATTGCCAAATATAGGATGCAAGAATTCCTTGGCAATTGAATTAAGGATAGGATATCCATAAATTAAGACAAACCCTGGGGATGCACAAGGGATGGCATGAACCCTAATAAAGACATTATGAATTCAGATGATATGAGTTGGACTTGCTAAGGCAACAATGACCGGTAAGGATTATTAAAAAGAGTTCTGGAAAGGACATAGATAGAATTATTAGAGTATTGATCAATGACGTTTTGATATACCCTGTACCTAGAAAATACAGGAGGAATGATGAGGACGACCTAAGAAACCTTTCAAGGAAAAGTTAATATTCTGAGTTTCCAACTAGAAGTTTGGAAGAGAATGTAAGACACAATAACAATAATGCCAGATGAGGCATGTATGAAACCATGATGAGGTATGGATGGAACCAAAGAAGGTTGAGATTATCCTAGAACAAGAAAGAACTAAGAAAACAAATATCCTAGGTATGATTGAGGGTAACTTTGATAAAATTCCCACGGGAAGGTGAAAGCAATGACTTATGGAAAAAGACTGATAGTTATATTTTTCTCCTTCAGCAGAGCATTAAGGGAGAATGCTTTCACCCAATAGTGATGAGAATGAGGTAGAAAAATTTGAATTGAAATGTATCCAGAGAACAAGGATTACCAGAAATTAGTATTATCAGGAAAGGCCAATGAGGTGGCCGACAGTCTAAGTATAGAGGAATAATAACAAATGTTCATACCAAAGAAACAGAATGATATTTGGAAGGACCTTGAAGGTCATATCAGAGTGGAGGAATTTACATTCCTTCTGATGATTGTGCAAGAATCGACGGTAATAGTAGTTTAATTAAAGATTCGATTCCTGATGAGTCTTAAGCATATTACATATCTTAGAAGGTCCCGTTTTGAGGCAAACCAGGACCATGATACAATATTGACGAAGTAAACCATTAAGTTTCCAGTCTTTTATGGAAGATGCATGAGTGATAGTTTCATCAACCTGACTTAGCTGCGATGCTTGAAACTCTTCTGCAATTTTATCTACTTTATGTAATATCTACATCAAGTTCAGGAAGTGTTCCTTATGGATAAGGAATAGTGATTACTTTGTCTCCCTAAGGGATTGAAACCCGTATGGTTAGCTATTAATGCACTACGTAAACAACAAGCGATGGTGATTCTTCTAAGAAAGTAGATGACAACGTAAAGATGAAGAAAGTGCTGCTATCGATAAGCTAAATGGCATGTTGATGAATGACAAGCAAGTTTGTGTTACTGTACTTCTGCACAAACAAGATAGAGAATATGAGGTTGATGATTCATGATGCTAAATGTATTCCCGTAGAAAGAATTAATGAGACTTAGAGAGAAGGGCAGTTGAGCCCGAGACTTATTAGGCCACCTGAGAGTTTAAAAGTGTTCGGAAGGTGGCATTCGAGCTAGTTTTACCCCAAAGCTTATAGCATGGTAGTAACGTGTTTCATGTGGCAAAGCTACACCAGTAAAATGCAGATGCTCAACAGATGATAAGAGTGCGAGCAGGTAGGTGTACGACCTGGTCTGACTTACGAAAGACAACCTATGGAAAATCACGGGTAGAAAAGAATAAGTGATGAGAAACAAGTTGACAGAAGTAGATTATATTGGATATAAGCTAAAGAAATCGGCCAGATTCATTTCGGAGGTTTTAAATTGGAATAATGTGATGATTATAGAGTAAATGTGACGGGATACCAATAAGGAGGTGCCAAGTGCAAAAGATGTCTCAATAAAGAGATGAAGGTGGAAGTAAATAACAGAAGTAAATAAGAATCAGATAATAAGAAGGATGTGATTGATAAAGAAAAGACTGGGAAAGCAACTAGGGAATGTGAAGCAAGGAATGTTATGAATGGATTAATAAATGGGTTTTCTAATGAATTCTCGGGATGACAACCTGATAGTGTTAATATTATAGTTATTAAAAAGCTAGTAGCGTGACATAGAATGTCAGTAACAATGGTGTCAAGTGAGAAACTAAGATTTAAACTGAGAGGTTCAAAGACTTTCCAAAAGTAAGTGTGCTAAGGTTGAACCAGAGTATAGGTCCATAGTATAGTGGACAAATCAGCAAGATATGTTGACACATGAGATTGCGATCAAATAGTATTGGATATAATCATGATTATTTTCTTCTTTGATGAACCTCTATAGTTCAGAGGTAAATTCTGAGTATGATATTTTACAATCATGAAAACTTTCTATAATCCTTTAGAACTCTTTTCTTTTCTTCTCTCTTATTCATCTTCTTTATGGATTGAGAAGAACAACCCTTTAAGGAGGGGAGGTACTGCTACATGACTATCTGTCTATGTGATAGAAGTCTAAGTGGAATACCATAACTTGTTTAATTGCTTGTCAAGTACTAAAGGCTGGCCCCCTTCTGTACTAGCTATGCAATATAACAAATGTTAAATTGATCATAGTGATCTCTCAAAAAATCTTTCCACTTTTCTATATTGATCGAGATTGCGAAGATTAGAGCAATCAGGAAATGCACAGTGCGAGCAAGGTTACCTCCGAATTCGCAGTGTGATAGTGATACCAATGTTACTGCAGGTATCAATAAGGATAAGACTGGGTAAGAGCATAACCCGGATAATGTGTTGTACGAAAAGTAGCAAAGTTGATGGAAAAAGGATAAAGTACGTATTGTAGCACCAGTAGATGTGCTGAGAAAGAGGAGAACGACTAAGAATTGACCCGGAAGCTAAAAAGTGAACGACAGACAAACAACTCTTTGCTTCCTACCTGATTCCGGGACGGAATCCTTTTAAGGAGGGGAGACTGTAAGAACCCAAATTTTCGGTAGAATTAAAACTTTTTATTAAGTATTGATAAAATGAGGAACAATGATTCCGACAACAAGGTCACCAGCTCTAATGAATGAATGGAATGGATATGGATTCAAATACTTATATGTCATGAAGAATGCTAATGGTTGACAACTTAGGTAAGAATAATCTATCTCCTAGGGGAATAAGATATGGCGATTCCAAGCAGGAGAATATTTTCATGTCATCCAGGTCGATAATAATTAGTCCAGTGGTTCCGAAAAATGGATAAGGAACGCTCGAAAGAGAACGAGGACATTTTTCTAAATATAAGGAATAAAGAGAGAATAAGTGATGAATAGTATTTTTGCTGGAGATTGGAATATTATTAGACGACACTATATAGAAAGATTCAGAATGGATTTCTGAGTTCGTATTAATGATCTAGGGGCGAAATAAGTGTTTGTAAACGATATCAGATTCAGAGAAATAGCACTTTTATTTTCGCCGAGATTTCCCTAGAAACTAAAATATTAATGATTTAATAATAAAAAAAGAGATTGAGGACGTCTTCACAATCTATGGAATATATAAACGTAAGATTGTCTCGTCAGATTGTAGAAATTCAAAAATTATTTTTCCCTAAATGGACCAGATTGGACCAGAAATTGAGATGGACTAATTATTTATTCCAGAGAAATATTTCGAAGGCATATTCTCAATCTAGGATATATATAAATGTAAGTAGGATTCGGCAGAATTCATAAAAGAGCGAATTGGAGAAAACTGATTTAAGGATGTAGAAATGATCAAATGAATGATGGAAAATATCCCGGAATCCGAAAAATCTCAAATTTCAGAGAGAGCTTCATATTAGTAAGTGGTGACTAAGTGCATAATTAGAAAAGTTATTTGAGGAATATAAATTGAGATTTTTTTTTTAAAGAAAGAGAAGGAAGGAGAACGAGACGCACGATAGGTTACGGTATACGCTCGCACACGGAACAGAAACTCATTTAGCTTTATTACAACTACACCATAAGTAAATATCTCCCATTTCTCTCATCTTCCTCCCTCTTTTTCTCTCCATGGCTGAAGGTCATGCTTGCCAAAGGAAATCATGGCCAGCCTTGTCCATTTCTTGCATTCTAGTACTCCAATCGAAGCCCTTTTTTAGCTCTACGCATCTACGGTAACCACTCTCTTCACCTCCAACCTTAGCTTGTTCATTTCTCATGATTTATAGGCTGTGCTACAGTGTTTTTAATTTTGAAACTTCTTAGAAATTGAAATTGAAAGCATGGATGAGTAATTAAGGTTATGGGTTAGTCGTTTATGCGTTTAGTTGAGCGATTGCATGAGTTATCGATAGATTTTTATAAAAATGAAGAACCCACTAATTATGCACGGCTTGAGGCTGTTAATGGAGTGTATTTGCTGTTTATGATGGTATATGCCCGGTGTGGCTTGGTTATGTTATTATGATTTTTGGAACGTCCGAATTATAGCCGTCGTAATGCCGAATTTTTGTTAACACTTAGAAACCGAGCGTGACAGTAAATATAAGTTCCTGACCTTGGTAATATTATGACATATCCTTGTAGATCTCGAGCCATAAATCGTTTTGGCGCGAGAATCGAAACATTCCGACTTACAGTTTAGGAGTTATGGTCAAATTACTAAAATTGGTTCGGAACCGTAAGTAAAAGTTCGTAACTTCAATTAAACCCTCGTAAAGCATGTTACTCAGTGGCAAATCTTGATAAATAAATATTAGGGGTCATAAGGAAGGTATGAAAGAAAACCACATATCAAACGGATCATTTTCTGATTTTATAAAAATGTTTGAATCGAAGTTAAACGCGAACGAAGCCCTAAAAACCCGCTTGGTTATAACTTTGGTAAAACACTTAGAAAACGAACGTTAAAACTCGAGGTATAATCTCGGTTCGTAATCGATCGACTTTAGAACTTATACAACTTAAGTATATACCGAGTGTGGGTATGATGACATGTCGTAATAGCGAACAAATGTCGGATCGTAGCGGTAATAAAAAGAGTTACACTAAAAGGTGTATAACGAGATAATTCGAAAACGTGTTTCGATTTAAGTGAAGTTTATACCTAGACTTTTAAAAAGGTGTTAAGTGGTTAATCTCGAATGTTTTGATTGTTTATAGATCATCGAGCAGACCCAGGACACGGTATCTCCACCCACACCCGATTACCAGGCAAGTGTTCAAAACTTTGAACCTGTTGTTGTGATAATATATATATGTGATTGCCGTTTTACATATGCCCTAGCATGCATGCCTATTGTCAAATATTATTATGATACCTGTTCCCTGAATTGATATTGGCTTATAGACTAGATACGAATTATCAGTTATAAGCCGGATTGTATTGGTAAGACCCTTAGCGAAGGGCATATGATATTCATTCTTAAATATAGACCGGGAGTCGGTATTTTGAGATATAGATAGTCGTGGAAACCCGGAGGGATTCCAACGACCGATTATTATTTATCTGAGGAATGTTATTATTAAACGTTATTTATATTTCCATAAAGTATCAATTACTTGGAAATCTTTCGAGGAATGTTATTCGAGTATTATCCCAGTCGAGAGATATTAAATGAATGTTAGTTTCGAATATTCATTTAGAGTTGATTATTTAATGAATATTATTTTGATATTCATTAGAATGTTATTTATTAAATGAATATTACTTTCGAATATTCATTTAAGGTTTATGTACTTAAGGAATATTATTTTAAAATATTCATTGGAAGTTCTAATTACTTAAGGGATATTATTTCGAATATTCCTTTAAAGTTTTGATTACTAAATGAATATTATTTGGATATTCATTTAGAAGATTATTTATTAAATGAATATTATTTTCAAATATTCATTTAAAGTTTGACTAATTTATTGAACATTATTTTAAATACTTATTGGAGTCTAATTATTAATGAATATTATTTTGAATATTCAATTAAGGAGTGATTTATTTAGTAAATAATTCTATATATTCATTCGAGGATTACTTACGAGCAATATTATGATTTAATAATATTCCGTAATTATTATTGAGTTAATTAATATTCTTGGAATATTTATTTAATTCTTTTAAATTCTTTTTAAAATTGATTTATATTATTTGGAGATTATCTTTCACCTCCAAATATTATGTAAAATATTTCGGAGTCCTACGATTAATATTATATTAAGAAAGGTCCTCAAGATTCCATTCTTCACTCGAATCTATCTCTTAAATTATAAGGGAACCTTACTTGAGAAAGGTTATTTATCTTGTTGACTTCCCGATCCTAATTTATCCTTTTCACTCGCAACTTGATTGCTATGGACTTATTAAGTCTGTGTGTACCTTCTCATCATTCGAGGGGTAAGATTGTTGGAACAAGTTGATATCCATTAACAAGCAAAAGCTTGGGAAATGTTGATGAATTTTCCTTTCCAACTAGATACGACTACTTTGTGGAGTCTTATCAACAAGTATTTCAGTTGGGGAAGGGAGGACAAACTCTACGTTTCAATGTTGTGGATTTATTCGAACTAGGAGTCGTGTGTAAGAGGCCGAGTCGCGCGGTCCATCACAAGGCCTAACCATTGGCCAGGGAGTTACTATTAAAGGTAATTGACAAGTGGAGCCGTCAGTTCTTCCTTCTACCGGTAGTAAACTATATTGGGTTGTACCATCCCCGACTGATCATCAGGGAGTGGGACAGCTGGCGCGTGATAACTCCAGTATTGGTTCATCTCCCAAATTGGGAATTCCCTGCAACACGTATCGAAGAGACTTCTTTCAGGTTGTAGGACTTCGAAAAATGTTAATAACTGGAATTGCAATATTTTCCTTGCAAGTTTCTCTTTATATGATAAATGATAATATCTTGCTTATTTTTGACATAGCAGATATTCCCACATATATTTACATTTTGAGTTACCTTGTAACTTCATCGTTCATATTATACTGGCATCATTTTCGTAAATGCATGGGATATGGTTTGAAAGATACTTTTGAACTGTTATATATTATCGTTCAGTTAAATATTATTGTTGGTGGGCTATTGCTCACCCTTGCTTTATTATTATATCACAACAACAGCTAGACCAGATGACTCGCACAAGGTGCACTCGACGTTGGCGAGGACGATGAGACTACCAGAGCTGAAGAGAAAGCTATTGGTAGGATAGATTTATTCTTTCAGTACCAAGTATATGGTCTAGTATGACTTATGCAAATGGATGGCAAAGAGTATGTATTCATATTGAAATTCTTTTGGATTGTAAGAACTCATATTGTGCTTTATAAAATTTGGTAGTTACTCTGATTTCATCTCTAGGACTATAACGGGTGTGTTTTATATTGTTGTGTTGGGTCATAAAGATGTAATTTATTTTGAGTTGAAGTAAGTTCAAGTATTGTGAACAGTAATGGAGACCGTAACGACCGGATCCCAAATCCCGGATCTGGGGGTGTTACAAGGATCCAATCCGTATGATTAATATGGGTTATGATTGAGGTCCCTTAAGTTAAATGGGGTTAAATAGCATGTGAAATGGATCTGGACAGGTTCAGGTTCCCGAGAGACAGGTTCCTCTAAACAGGTTCCAAAGAGACAGGTTCATGCAGACAGCTTCCCGGGAGACAGGTTCCTGCATACAGGTTCCTGGGAGACAGCTTCCTGCACGAGAAAAGATTTATTCCAGCAGATTTATAGTATGATTAAGCCTCCTATTCTTTAGGAGCAAGCTATGAAAGTCAACTCCTTATTGGAATGTATTCCTTGGGCGTAGATGATCCTTGAATACTTCCAATGAGACTAGAACTAGTAAAGATACTCCTAGCCGGGCTAGAACTTAAGTTCTACTCGACTTAGGTCGCCTATTCGTGTCTGAATCTAGAGAAAAGGAGGTCCACACGAATTAGGAACCTAGAATATTGCTGCCTAACCAGACTTCTAGTCTAAAAAGAACTACGTGAACTTGATCCCTATATATACACGGGTACGTAGGCACCTTGAGAGGATGTTTTTACAAGTCTCGCAACACTCCTACGAGATTGTTGAGAACACACGACACAAGCCTCAAGGGAACTCGCGAGATTCTTGAAAATGCTCTCGAGCTCAGTTCAACCACCACAAAAAACCTCCATTCTCCATAGATTAGTTGATCGTTAGCCTTTACAACTTACCATAAACCTCTCAAAAGTTGTTACAAAATCCACTCATCAACAGAAGAAATGAAAACCACTTGAAGAGAATTTTCTAACTAAGAACATTTTAAGAATTAATCTAGAATTGCATGGAAAATTATGGAATAAAATTGGAAAATGACCAAGGCATCAAGATCCATGCAAACACATGCAAGGTGGTTGGTCAAGCTACTAACTAAGTCAAAAGAGGAGCTAACTAGTAGTTGGTGGGATAGTTAGAAACTAACTAACTAAGTTAGTAACATAGTTGCATGATTTATGGATCACCATGCAAATATAGGCTAATAGGCTTACAAAAAAATGAGCAACTAGCTCTACACTTTTACAAACCCAACACTCATCATATAATTCTGTAGATATTACAAGAGAAGCCAAGCAAAACACTCTTTCCCTCCTTTACTACATTCGGCCGACTAGCTCAAGCAAGAGGAAAAGAAAAAAATTTCATGGCTTCCACTCACTCTTAAATCTCCAAATTAAATATCAAGCTTCTTCAAGGTATGATTAAGGTATGATTAAAATCTAATAATTTTTAATGAAATGTAGCATGGTGAAAAAAAATTCTCAAAGTTCCTTGATGAATAGTAACTCATAATTTTGCTTAGATCTTGAAGATTAAAGATTTTAGAGGTTAACCAAGGCTTTCTTGTGATGTGTTAAGCTTTGTAAAGATCATTCAAGCTTCAAGAAGGTAAAAACATCTCACTTAAGCTTTAAGTTCTTTGAGTTTTAAGAGTTTATGAAATGGATTCTATGTATAAGATGATTAAGTGGTTTTTTTGGTGGTAAAAGAGTTGTATATTTGTGAAGATCTTGGATGGTGATAGAATAATGTTACCACTGATTTTAGAGACCATTGATGATGTTAAAATGATGTTGGAGTTGTATGGTTGTCTTGGATGTATATTTGGAATGTACGAAAATTGGTAATATTCGATTTATAACCGTTATAATGCCAAAATTTCCTTAGGACTTTTGTGCAGAATCACTTGAGTTATTTAAGAGTTGTTTCTGGACAAAATTGCTGGGAAACTTGTAGATCTGGTCTTGTAGTGTGTTTGAGAATTTCAATCGCATTAAAAGGATTTATGGTTTAAGAGTTATGCTCGTTTTAGCAAAACCGGTTAAAACGAACGAATCGCATCAAACAACTGTTTTTGCAGTGTTAAACGGACTCCTTAAAATTTGAGAAGAATTATTAAAATTTTGGTGTAGCTAGCCCTTAAGTGTAGAAGATAGCCCAAAAAGAATCAAGTAAAAATATTGATTTTTCGATTTTATAAAAATGATTTAGTCAGAACTTTGCAAGTGAAACTAACTGCAGAGAATGGCCTTCTTTAGAGCTTTGCTTGAGGCCCTTGTAATCGGTCATAAGTTGTAAACATTTTACGGTAGTCTCTCAATGCAGTAAGGAAGACATGAGAAAAAGAATTTCTTAAAAAGGTTTATATTTCGATTTTATAAAATGTTCGAATCAAAGTTGCGTGAACTAAAAACACCTTTAGGGGACGAACGCTAAGAAAACTTAAACCCGGATAAAAACCAAACGGACTTGAAACTCGATTCGAATAAAATTGGTAACTTTATTTCGATCAAGGAACGACACCAAAGTATATAGGTTCAACATGGACAATAAGAGTTCTCTAAGGGAATTAGATACGTTATATGAACATCGGTTAAATAATTCATTTACAAAGCTAACCCTAGCGTTTCCTTGTTCATTATAGATCCTCACCCTAGGACTCGAGATTTCACTTCCCCGACTTTGTCAGGCAAGTTTTCTAAAACCGAACTCTAAGTATATTTCAAAAATTGTTGTTGTGATATGAATTCATGTACTGTTTTACATATTTTGCGAGAAAGTTTACAAATGCAAGTATGGTTTTCCCCTAAGTACTTGTGATACTAAATTAAGTTTATGTGCATATATATATATATACTCCAATGAAATATATGTATATATATATGGTTATATTCATGGCTCGGGTAGAGCGTAAGTACTTTCGGATATGAATCGGGAGTCGAAGTATTTTATGTAAAAACCAGGTAATCCTAAAGACCGATATATTTTCACTGATTGAAAAGATTTCGATGATTTTTTTTAAAATCTAAGAATATCGGAATTAAATTACTTTGAATTATTTAATAAATATTATTTGAGTAATTATTAATTAAATGAATATTTATTTCAATATTCATTTAAAGTAAACTTATGTAATTACTTGATTAATGATTAATTATTTTATTCTTTGATAATTATTTAATAATTAGTTAATATTATTTAAAAATGATTTAAATATTCTGAAAAATATTTAAAATTTATTTGGCCTATTTAAAAATTATTTATGGCTTTTAAAAATTATTTTAAATATTTTCTTGCATTCAGAAAAATATTTAAAAATAGCAGGGGTTCTCAAATATTTTTATAATTACATATACTTCGTAATTATCACCCCAACGGCTTGCGAACTCATCAAAACTTGGGAACCCAAAGTTTTGGGAGCGATCAAAAAATGTTTTCGCCCTTTGCTACAAACTAAAGCGCAGACTGTGCAATGGCCCTACCTCAATCAGGAGGGTCAGGTTTTGAAAATCCTTAAGAAAACTCCGAATAACTCCCAAGTAAAGTTTGAAAAGAATTCCCTGAATAAATAAAATCAGTTGACGAAGACCAACTCGTGAGATGAACTTACTTCCTTATTTTCTTCCGGAAGTAAAGATTTTAAAAGGTTTCAAAGCTGGTTTAAAACGACTCTGGGGACTGGAGGGTGTTTCGGTGTAAGGGGCTTGCGGTAGGCAGGTCCATCCGGTTATACATATGTGTAAGGGGCTTGCAGGTAGACAAGTCCATCATAAGACCCGAATGAGGTTAGGGCCACGACCTCCATGGTAGGTTCGTCTCCCGTCTACTAGTAGCGAAGTTTTGTACGATACAATGGCTGATCACCTTGTATCGGGTGGTACTCCAGAATAATCTCATTCTTCCAATTGGAATTGTGCTGCTACACTGTACTGGGTGCCCAGGTGCTCCTGTACCGATAGTGTTGTCAGTGTTGAACTCATCAAGAAAAGATTTTTGAAACCCGAACGTTCTTGTAGTAAAATGACTCAGGGATAGTAAATGCTATCAAAAGCTGAACTTATATTACACTACTCAGTTTTCAAACGAGACAAAAAGTATTTTTGCAGTACTGTTATTATATTGCTGAACAACCATGTTCACACTTGCTTTTTCTATATATATCACAAACAACAGTAGGTAAGCATGGCTCAGACATATCAGACCCCCAGAAAGCGCGTGGGAAACGCGCAGCAGTTCCATAGGCTATTCGGTGCTCGTCTGCCCCAGGTGAGAGGACTTAGTCAGATAGGTTACCAACTCAGACTGGTTAGGTTTGTGTACAAGCATGACTTGTGTAAGCTTTTAAAAACCAGAAAACTATCCCGCATTTACCATCACCTCAGGTAGTAGCTTTTGTGGATTTTAAACCCTTTTTATATGAAACATTTCGGTCTGTAATAACTTTATATTTTGGACTGAATCTGGTACTCTAAGTAATATTTTGCTTTCATTCTGAGCTTATAACCTATGATGGATATTATTGATATTGGGGTCATTGCCAAAGGAAAAGATTAGTAGTTAGTAAAATGATGAATAACCGGAAATGGTAATTTATAAAATTGGAAACTAGATCGGCGTAACAACCTGGATCGTTGACCCCCGATCTAGGGGTGTTACAGAAATGGTATCAGAGCCATAGGTTATAATCTCAGAGATTAAAGGAAGGTTAAGGATTCAGACCTTTACCAAGAATATGGACGGGCTAGTAGACATAGCCCTACCGATCCTAAGCCATTAAGAACATCACATATTGAAACTTTTGAGATAGTAACACTTTTCCCTTTCCTATGTAGATCCCCGAGGAGCCAGTCATGGACCCAATTGTGGACCCAGTAGAGGACCCGGTCGAGGACCCTGACGAGGACCCCATTGAGGATGACCCCACGGAGGCCGACCCTGATGACCCTATGCCTATAGAGGACCCTGTGGACTCAGATGAGCCAGAGAATGACCCGGAGGAGGATCCAGAGGAGGATCCCGTGGACGGTGTACCAGCTGACCCCAAACCCGGAGAGGATCCCGAGGATTATGCAGTGATCTGGACAGATATACCAATGCATTCCCCTCCCTACAGAGAGCCATCCCTTCTTGACTCCCCTCAGTGGAGTCCACTCCCCGCTGAGGATTCTGAGGAGCTTATCCCAGAATACGCAGACATTGAGATGGACCCACAGAGCGAGCCACAGTGACCACCACCCCCTCCGATCCCTGTTGTGTTATTCGCAGAACATGACTGGGAGGTGGCCGGACTTACTGTTAGATTATTGGCAGCAGATGCCAGGATTAAGGAGTTGAGGTTCCAGCTGGATGAGGAGATGAGAGTTAGGTACAGTACCCGCCGGGAGAGGATGGATTCCATATCCAGAGGATTTAGGATGGTGACGTTACGGATCAAGAAGAGGGCCCTCTCCAGCCTCAGGGCATTGCATCACATGGATAGGAGGGTCCGGAGGAGCGAGGCAGAGAGGATTCTGTCGAGGGCTATGAGGAGGATCAGGGACCCGACCCGCTCCCACCGAGACTGAAGATATGTTATGGAAGTCAGCTTTCTAGTACGGACCGTATGTGATGGTTGTATTTTTGGGATAGTAGTTTGGCAGGCAGTAGCTAGTCCGGCTGGAAAAGCGTGTTATGTATCTTTTGATAGACTATATGTATTCGGATGATGTACTCCAAAACTTGTGACTCTAAAGGGTAACCCTTCGACGGTGGCCGGAATATATATATCTGTTTAATTTTGGCATTAAATTCCGTTCAAGTCCATTACGTATAATGCTTTGATATCAACTGCTTACATCAAGGAAACACTTATGTATCTGAAATGAACTACCCTTTTGAGGTGGCACTTATATATGCAAGGTAACCCTAACAATTATATATATATATATATATGTGTGTGTGTGTGTGTGTGTGTGTATGTGTGTATGTGTGTGTGTGTGTGTGTGTTTTCAGAAAAATGCCACCCAAACTAAGAAACACAAGAAACCACAACGCTGAATCAACCACTCATGGCAATGATCAGCGCAGAGAGGAAGAGCGCCGAAGTCAAGCCCATGAGGAAGAAGGGCAAGGCTTTAATGAATATGATGATGCAAATCACGAGGAGGAAGAGGAATAAGCCACTCAAAATGGGCAGGGCATGGGTGAGAATCCTATGGAGCAATTTATGAACTTACTCAGACAGAACTTACAGCAACCACCTCCACCACCAAGGAACCCCAATACCGCCAACGCTAGTGCCTTTCGGGCTTTCAAATCCCTGAAACCACCAGAATTTCAAGGAACTGCCGACCCCATAGCAGCAAGAGCTTGGCTGAAGGAAATAGAGAAATCCTTCGAGATTTTAGGCGTGGATGAGACCCAGAAGATGGCCTTTGCTGCTTACTTACTGAATGGAGAAGCAAATTATTGGTGGGAAGCTAAACGTAACTTGGAGCCCGTAGGAGTAGTAACTTGGGATAGATTCTGTAGGTTGTTCTTGACCAAGTATTTTCCCAAGTATATGGAAACCCAGATGGAACTGAGGTTCCTGGAGCTGAAACAAGAGAACATGACTGTGGCTGAGTATGAGGCCAAGTTCACGGAACTATCGAGGTTTGCGCCAAGCTTTGTGGATACCGAAGAAAAGAAGGCGAAAAGGTTTCATCTAGGGCTAAAACCATGGATTCAGAATCGTGTCGCTATGTTGGAAATAACAGACTATGCCACCTTGGTACAGAAGGCTTCAATAGTGGAGGTCGGGAGCGAGATAAACCTGAGGATAAAAGAGAACAAGAAAAGGAAGGCGGTGAGTCTAGGAGGAGGATCTGGTGGCGGACGCCGCTTTAACAAATTCAACCGAGCAACTTTATCTCAACCGACAGTGAGTCCAACTGTAAAAAGGGCTGGGAGCGAGAGTGTTAATCAGGGAGGTGGACAGTCAAGAGCAACCACCTTCACCCAATCACGTACTCCCCTACCTGAATGCAAGACTTGTGGAGGGAAACATCTGGGGACATGCCGGCCAATAGTGACGTGCTACAAATGCGGGCGCACGGGACATTACTCCAATAATTGCCCCCAACAAACCCAAGGCCCAGCATATTAAGAAAGACTATCCTAAATCGAACCCGTCAGGGTCAAGAGTGAGCGGAGCAGCTTCTAATCGACCCCCTACCGCCAGGACCTTTAACATGACCATGCAAGATGCTGTCAAAGACTCAGATGTTATTGCAGGTACCCTAACCCTTAACTCGGTAATTGCAAATGTCTTATTTGATTCTGGAGCTACCCGATCTTTTATATCACAAGAATTTGCATGCAAAATAAATCTTAAGGCAGAGGCTCTAAAAGAACATCTAATGGTAGAAATAGATAATCGTGAAATGATTCTCGTGAGTCAATTCTACCCAAGTTGTGATATAGAAATAGAAGGTTGCCATTTTCAAGCAAATCTAATACCTTTTGTGTTGGGAGGATTCGACGTTATCTAAGGTATGGATTGGATGTCCAGTAATAATGCCCAGATTGACTGTAAGGGCAAGAAAGTCAAGATGATGGTGCCAGGAAAGAAAGAAGTAGTGTTTAAAGGGCAACGACAAACTCGGAAATTTCTCATTGTCGCACAAGCTAGAAATCTAGTACGTAAGGGGAACGAAGCCTTCCTAGCCTACGTAGTGGATATAGGACAGGAGGCCCCTAAATTGCGAGATATCCCTATTGTTAGGGAATTTGAAGATGTATTTCCCGAAGAGCTTCCAGGATTGCCACCCGATAGGGAGATCAAGTTCGCGATAGAGTTGGCACCCGGGACTCCACCTGTTTCTAAGGCCCCGTATAGGTTAGCTCCCGTGGAGATGAAGGAACTAGCGACACAGTTACAAGAGTTGTTGGACAAAAGACTGATAAGGCCGAGCGTATCTTCATGGGGCACTCCAGTGCTGTTTGTGAAGAAGAAGGATGGCAGCATGAGATTGTGCATAGACTATAGGAAGCTGAACAAACTAACCATCAAGAATAAGTACCCTCTACCTAGGATCGACGACCTGTTTGACCAGTTGAAAGGAGCAGTCTGCTTCTCGAAAATAGACTTGAGAACCGGATACCCCCAATTAAAGATCAAGCAGGAGAACATACCCAAGACCGCGTTTCGTACCAGGTACGGACACTATGAATTCCTGGTTATGTTCTTTGGGTTAACCATGAAAGAGTTTGTCCTAAAATCCAATCATGTATGATGATTTAGGAAGAACTTTCTTGTACTCTTATTTGATTTCATTAATATTAATAAAAGACTTATTTGTTTTTATTACGGGCCTTATCTATTTAAAGTGTTTTAAATAAGATATTCCATGGTTTAAAGTAAAGCTTCTAGAATTATAATGAGATTATAATAGTGAGATCTAGAAGATGATAACTCTAGACTTAAACAGTTCCTGATCATAGGATAACTAATCGGAAGTTAGTGAATCCGCAAAGATCGGTACATATTATGCTTGCTCCCGTCAGGAGGATGTCTGTTCTCATAGGCATTTGTGTGGTGACACTATAGCTAGTATGTAGGTGCTTATTAGGGAATAAGTTCACTGAACATGACTCGATAAGTTGGACAACTAATGGAGTTTACTCACGTGTCAATAGTTATTCACTGAGTGATAGTTGTACAAGTGTCCTTAGACTTGAGATCGTTAAAGTTATCTTATATATAATGAACTGTGCTTTGGTTTAGTCCTTAGTCTCAAGGACATCCATTAGGTCTATTCTGGGCATAGGGATTTGTGTATGGAGATAGTTAACGGTCAATAAAGGATCTACCCCTTCCAGTAAGGAAGTGAATATCCTTTGTTATTCTTAGTATGCGAGTTCTGGAATCTCTAGCCAGAGTGTATGAAATTAGAAAGGAGTTTCTAATTTGCATTAATATGAACTTTGCATTATGAATAAGAAATCATATGATTAAATTTGATAGGCTTGACACGAGATCCATGCCTTGTATTTAATCGGGATATTGTAGGGTAGAAGGAATTGATTGTACGGTAACTAGTCACTGACAGGTTCTTGGTATTCTAAGCAGTGAATTCATATTATCCGGATAGTCGCGATATGTTGAGAAGCATCACTCACGATGTAGAATAAATATAATTAATCAGTTAATTATATTTAATGAATTTTAGAATTCATATAAATAATAAATAAAAGGTTTATTATTATTTATTTCTACTACCGGCTTAATATTGAACCTACAGGGTCACACCATAAAAAGATTAATTTATTGATGAAGGTATTTTTGAGAGAGCAAGTTGTTTTAATAATGATTAAAATTGTTTTAATTATTATTTAACATTTTATAAGATAAAGTGTAGGATTTATATATTAATATATAATGATATATTAATTATGAAAACCCTACATGAGCCCTATAAATAGAATGAGATGAGAATGAGTTTACACACTTGGTTTTTGTGAAAAACTTAAAGCCTCCATCTTCTTCATCTCTCTCTCTCTCTCTCAAAAACTCCATTTTTATAAAACCTTGTTTTTATAAAAAGCTTCGTCGAAGAATTAATCTTGGTGGATACCGGTAGAGTGCTTCACACTCTGAGGAGCAACTGCTAAAACACCATTTTTGTAAAGCTTCGATTTCAAGGTATGGTTACGAGTCCCTCGTATTTCATTTTTACATGATTTTCTATATGTGCGATATATGGTTTTTACGGAAATAATTGTTATTTGCGCTTCCGCTCATCCGTAAATTCCTTCAATGGTATCAGAGCTAGGTTCTTGCATATAGAGAGTCATATAAAAATTTCAGATTTTTTTATGCATGTATGGATTTATTATGATTTTTGCAAGTTTATTTGGATTTAATTATGAATTAATTCGAAATAATTTTTGCATATGATTTTGACCACTAATCTGAGTTCTACAAGTGTTGTAGATGATCTGGATATTTTTCTCATAATTTTGTGATGTGTAGATTATTTGTTATGAATTTTTTAAAATTATTTTAGTTAAAATTCATAAAATAATTATGCATGTGAAAATATTATGATTAAAAATATTGCACAAGGACCCCTAACCACCTGATAATTTTTGCTGCTCTTGATTTTCAGAAATCATGTCTTGATAATTTTTTATTAATTTATTAATTAATTGTTAATTAATTTATTAATATTAAAATTAAAGAGATATTAATAATAATATTTATTATTAATAAAAGGGGAGTTAGTGTATTGAATGAAGGGGGTTACAAATTACAACACACGGCTGTTACTGCTAACAACGGTCGACTGCTGTGTCAGGCGCGTGCAGCGCACGCGGGGTGGGGGTGTCACGCATTTCCGAAATGCGTGACAGGGTGTTGCGCAGGTTACGGATGCGTTACAGCGTTTAATGGCTTTAAATGCTTGTAACGCATTTCGGACATGCGTTACAGCCCTTCTGTCCACAATAAATTTGATTTATTGGGAGTTTCGTAACTCCGTTTTGGGCGTGCAATATATCGTTGGATTCGTATTTCTGAGACGGATCTAATGGAGTGGTCAAATATTTTTTATATAATAATTTTGAATTATTTATATTTCCGGAAGTGTTTTTAAAGCATGTTTTAATTGGATTAATTGCTTTTAAATACTATAATAAATCCATACATCATTATATCATTGCGTGACATGATATTGCTTGCATGCTTACTTGTTGATTTAATTTTATATATGTGATATATGCCTATGTTTACCATGCGATGATAGATTTAGGTGAACTTAAATCAAAATAAGGCGTGCTCTAGAAAATCTAGAAATAGGAATCGTTTCTTGCCTTAATAATAATATTATGAATACAATCATGAGATTCTTGTGTTTGTGAAACACGTAATTAAATATGAATTTTCAATATTGAGAGAATGGATGATTCTGTCAAAAACGGATTTCGATCTGTAAGAAAGGGGTATTAAGTGACGCCTCTTGACAATGCTCCCCCCGATCTGGGAATCATCCAATTATCGATTATTGATTTGAAATATTTAATTTAAAAGGAAGAATCTCTTTATAATATGATTATGATTGTAACATAATATAATCCCTCTAAAATTAAATAATATCAAGTAGTAATTGGCCAATGACACAACGGGCTTGTGTCGGTCATAGCCTTCCAACATGGTAGAAAGTAGTTCTTATTTTTGAATCATTGTCGTTTCGTGCTACAGCCAAGGGCTTTGATTTTGAAATAAGAAATACTTGTCTATTACATAGAGATGTGTACAATGAATTAGAATCTAATGGTCGTTACGTGCTACAGCCGTGGGCCGTTGGAGACTGATTCAGTTGTACGGAATGTTGGGTTAGACTTGACTTAGAATATTGAGTTTGTCGTGCCACAGCCGTGACTCAATTATTCAAGAGGCTAAAGTTTTATTAGGGAATAACATGAGATGTAATTGACAAGAGTTGTCTGCCTATTGAACATCACATGGCGTTTCGTGCCACAGCCGAGGTTGTGTGATGGAATATAGGATCCCTATTCCCACTAGCATTATGAATGCTTAATTTTTCACTTAAGGGGGTTGAATGAATTAGATAAACTAGTGGGAGTCACTTATGAATAAAGACCCGATTCATATAGTGTTTTTAAAATGAAATTGAATATTTGCTAAGTGTTGTTATGTGTTTATCATTTACAGATTTACTATATACACTATGTCTGGTGCACTATCACTCCGGAGCATACTAGATGCTCACAAATTGACTGGTCCGAATTTTGCTAACTGGCTTCGAAACTTGAGAATTGTTCTCAGGGTTGAGAAGCTGGAATATGTGCTTGACTCACCTAAGCCTGCTGAACCTGCTGACGATGCACAAAATGATGAACATGTTGTGTATCGTAAGTGGATAGATGATGCTAATGTTGCTCAATGTATCATGCTAGCTTCCATGAACGATGAGCTACAGAAGCAACATGAGCTTATGGATGCTCACACTATCCTAGAGCATCTGCAAGAGTTGTATGATGAGGCAGGGAGGACAGCTCGATATGAGATATCGAAGGAGCTGTTCCGTTGTAGGATGTCTGAGGGATCATCCGTGAATGACCATGTACTTAAGATGATCAATTTGATTGAACGTCTTGGGCAACTTGGTTCTGTCATGGATAGGGAACTGACTCAAGACTTGGTCTTGCAATCACTTCCGGGTTCATTTTCGCAGTTTGTTGTGAACTTTCACATGAATAAGTTGGACGTCAGCCTGGCTGAACTCCACAACATGTTGAAGACTGCGGAATCGAATTTTCCCTCTAAGAAGAGTTCTGTTCTTCTAATTGGTGAGGGTTCCAATCCTAAGAAAAGGAAGAAGAACCCTTCCAAGAAGAAGAAAGTTGGTGAGAAAAAGCCGGTTCCACCAAAAGCTGAAGACCCCAAGAGCAAAGCTGTTTGCTTTCACTGTAACAAGGTGGGGCACTGGAAGAGGAACTGCAAGGTTTACCTTGCAGAAATGAAAAAGAAGAAAGATAGTGAGACTGTCGCTTCTGGTTCAGGTATGTTCATGATTGAAGTGAATATGTCAATAAATCAAAATTCTACTTGGGTATTAGATACCGCCTGTGGTTCTCACATTTGCAATTCGTTGCAGGGACTAAGGAGAAGTAGGACTCTCGAGGAAGAGGAGGTGATTCTACGGATGGGAAATGGAGCAAGAGTTGCTGCTGATTCTGTAGGGTCGTTTGATTTACATATGCCTACGGGCAAGACTATTGTTTTAAATAATTGTTATTTTGTTCCCTCGATTGTGAGGAATATTATTTCTATTCCCATGTTAGACTTGGATGGATTTTCGTTTGTTATTAAGAATAATGAATGTTCAATTCTTAGAGATAATGTTCTTTATGGTAGTGGTATTTTAAATAATGGTCTATATGTGTGTGACATAGAGCATGATTTACTACAAATTGTACATACTAATAAAAGGAAAAGAGATGATGAAAATCTCACCTATTTGTGGCACTGCAGACTTGGTCATATTAGTGAAAATAGACTACGGACATTGCATAAGGAAGGGTTACTTGACCCCTTTGATTTTGAATCATATCCTACATGCGAGTCTTGTCTATTGGGTAAAATGACCAAATCTCCATTTAGTGGACATGGAGAGAGGGCTGCAGATTTGCTAGGACTGGTACATACAGATGTATGTGGACCGATGTCTACGCAAGCCATGGGTGGATTTTCGTACTTCATTACTTTCATAGATGATCGATCTAGATTCGGATATGTGTATTTGATGAAACACAAGTCTGAAGCCTTTGAAAAGTTCAAAGAATATAAAAATGAAGTGGAGAAACAAACCAAACATAGTATTATAACTCTTCGATCAGATCGAGGTGGTGAATACTTGAGTGGAGAATTTCTAGATTATCTCAAAGAAAATGGTATAGTCTCTCAGTTGACTCCTCCATATACTCCACAGTTGAATGGAGTATCTGAAAGGAGAAATCGAACTTTGTTAGACATGGTTCGGTCCATGATGAGCTATGCAAATCTTCCAGTATTCCTTTGGGGTTATGCATTGGAAACCTCAGCATATTTACTGAATAAGGTGCCTTCCAAATCTGTTCCTCAAACTCCATATGAGATATGGAAAGAAAGGAAACCGAGTCTTAAACACGTTAAGATTTGGGGATGTCCGGCTTATGTCAAGAAAGTTGACCCTGATAAGCTGGAATCTCGATCCGTGAAATGTAGTTTTATGGGATATCCTAAAGAAACTTTAGGGTATTACTTCTACACCAATCATAGTGTATTTGTCTCCAGACATGCTACCTTCTTGGAAAAACAGTTTATCCTAGAAGGAAACAGTGGGAGCAAAATAGAACTTAATGAAGTTCAAGAAGCACAAACTACTACGGTTCAAGAGGAAACACCTGTTCAGACTGAACAACCTTCTGTGGTACAGCCCATTCGTAGGTCAGAAAGAGTGTCTCGCCAACCTGAGAGGTATTATGGCCTTGTCATTGAGAATGACAATGAGTTATCAATCGTTGATGATGACGACCCTATGACCTATAATGAAGCTATGAGTATTGTTGACTCAGAGAAATGGCAGAGTGCCATGAAATCCGAAATGGATTCTATGTATGCCAACCAAGTATGGACTTTGGTTGAAGCACCAGAGGATGTGAATCCTATTGGATGCAAATGGGTATACAAAAGAAAGATTGGAGCAGATGGCCAGGTGGAGACCTATAAGGCCAGGCTCGTGGCAAAAGGATTCAGACAAAGGCAAGGGATTGACTTTGATGAAACTTTTTCGCCTGTAGCCCTGTTAAAATCAATTCGGATTTTGCTTGCGATTGCTGCTTACTACGACTATGAGATCTGGCAAATGGACGTGAAAACGGCCTTCCTCAATGGGAAACTTGAAGAGGAAGTGTATATGACACAGCCAGAGGGGTTTGTTTCTAAAGGGAATGAACACCTAGTGTGTAAGCTGCTAAGGACCATATATGGATTAAAGCAAGCTTCTCGTAGATGGAACATTCGTTTTGATGAGACAATCAAAGAGTTTGATTTTATCAAGAACATAGATGAACCATGTGTCTACAAGAAGGTTAGTGGGAGCGCGGTAACATTTCTTGTATTGTATGTGGATGACATACTTCTTATAGGAAATGATATACCGATGCTGCAATCAGTCAAAGTGTGGTTATCAAAGAACTTCACTATGAAGGACTTGGGTGAAGCATCCTACATTCTCGGTATGAAGATCTATAGAGATAGATCTAGAAGAATGATAGGTCTTACCCAGGGTACATACATCGAGAAAGTGCTTAAAAGGTTTAGCATGGAAAACTCCAAGAGAGGTCTCATACCGATGAGCCATGGAGTATCCCTTTCCGAGAAGATGTCTCCTAAGACACCTGAGGAAAGAGAGCGCATGAGTAAGATTCCTTATGCTTCAGCAATAGGATCTATCATGTACGCGATGTTATGTACTAGGCCTGATGTTGCTTATTCAATTAGTGTGACAAGCAGATATCAGTCCAATCCAGGTGAAGACCACTGGAAAGCAGTGAAGAACATCCTTAAGTACTTGCGAAGGACTAAGGATATTTTTCTTGTTTTTGGTGGATCTGAGTTGAAAATAGAGGGTTATACTGACTCTAGTTTTTAGTCAGAAAGTGATGATAGCAAATCCATGTTAGGGTACGTGTTTACTCTGAAGGGTGGAGCGTTTGGTTGGAAGAGTTCCAAGCAGCCTACAACGGCTGACTCAACAGCGGAAGCAGAGTTTATAGATGCAAGTGACGCTGCAAAACTGTTTTGTGGCGCTTTCTTTTGATAGGGAGATCATTGAAAGTAGAGATGTCAACATTGAGAGAGTTGACATACATAACAACATAGTAGACCCACTCACTAAGCCGCAATCTCAGATTCACTTCGATCGTCATAATGAGTGAATGGGTATTAGATACTAGAGTGATTGACTTTAGTACAAGTGGGAGATTGAAAGAGTTTGTCCTAAAATCCAATCATGTATGATGATTTAGGAAGAACTTTCTTGTACTCTTATTTGATTTCATTAATATTAATAAAAGACTTATTTGTTTTTATTACGGGCCTTATCTATTTAAAGTGTTTTAAATAAGATATTCCATGGTTTAAAGTAAAGCTTCTAGAATTATAATGAGATTATAATAGTGAGATCTAGAAGATGATAACTCTAGACTTAAACAGTTCCTGATCATAGGATAACTAATCGGAAGTTAGTGAATCCGCAAAGATCGGTACATATTATGCTTGCTCCCGTCAGGAGGATGTCTGTTCTCATAGGCATTTGTGTGGTGACACTATAGCTAGTATGTAGGTGCTTATTAGGGAATAAGTTCACTGAACATGACTCGATAAGTTGGACAACTAATGGAGTTTACTCACGTGTCAATAGTTATTCACTGAGTGATAGTTGTACAAGTGTCCTTAGACTTGAGATCGTTAAAGTTATCTTATATATAATGAACTGTGCTTTGGTTTAGTCCTTAGTCTCAAGGACATCCATTAGGTCTATTCTGGGCATAGGGATTTGTGTATGGAGATAGTTAACGGTCAATAAAGGATCTACCCCTTCCAGTAAGGAAGTGAATATCCTTTGTTATTCTTAGTATGCGAGTTCTGGAATCTCTGGCCAGAGTGTATGAAATTAGAAAGGAGTTTCTAATTTGCATTAATATGAACTTTGCATTATGAATAAGAAATCATATGATTAAATTTGATAGGCTTGACACGAGATCCATGCCTTGTATTTAATCGGGATATTGTAGGGTAGAAGGAATTGATTGTACGGTAACTAGTCACTGACAGGTTCTTGGTATTCTAAGCAGTGAATTCATATTATCCGGATAGTCGCGATATGTTGAGAAGCATCACTCACGATGTAGAATAAATATAATTAATCAGTTAATTATATTTAATGAATTTTAGAATTCATATAAATAATAAATAAAAGGTTTATTATTATTTATTTCTACTACCGGCTTAATATTGAACCTACAGGGTCACACCATAAAAAGATTAATTTATTGATGAAGGTATTTTTGAGAGAGCAAGTTGTTTTAATAATGATTAAAATTGTTTTAATTATTATTTAACATTTTATAAGATAAAGTGTAGGATTTATATATTAATATATAATGATATATTAATTATGAAAACCCTACATGAGCCCTATAAATAGAATGAGATGAGAATGAGTTTACACACTTGGTTTTTGTGAAAAACTTAAAGCCTCCATCTTCTTCATCTCTCTCTCTCTCTCAAAAACTCCATTTTTATAAAACCTTGTTTTTATAAAAAGCTTCGTCGAAGAATTAATCTTGGTGGATACCGGTAGAGTGCTTCACACTCTGAGGAGCAACTGCTAAAACACCATTTTTGTAAAGCTTCGATTTCAAGGTATGGTTACGAATCCCTCGTATTTCATTTTTACATGATTTTCTATATGTGCGATATATGGTTTTTACGGAAATAATTGTTATTTGCGCTTCCGCTCATCCGTAAATTCCTTCAAACCAATGCGCCAGCAGCCTTTATGGACCTAATGAATAGAGTGTTTAAACAATACCTAGACAAGTGCATCATAGTGTTTATTAAAGATATCCTGATTTATTAAAAGACCGAGGAGGAACACGCAGAACACTTGAGGATAGTCTAAGGGATTCTAAGAGACGAGAAACTATATGCCAAATTCTCGAAGTGTCAATTTTGGTTAAGGGAAGTGCAATTTTTAGGCCACGTGATAAGCAGTGAGGGAGTATTAGTGGATCCTGCCAAGATAGAGGCCATATCAAATTGGGAAAGACCGACCACCCCGACGGAAGTAAGAAGCTTCGTAGGACTGGACGGCTACTATAGGAGGTTCGTGAAAGACTTTACCAAACTGGCAGCCCCTCTTACCCGACTCACCAGAAAGACGGAGAAGTTCGTGTGGACCTAGAAATGTGAGGAAAGCTTCCAGGAGCTGAGACCACCCCCGTACTGGGGCTACCTGATGAAAAAAGAGACTTTGTGATTTATAGTGACGCATCCCATAAAGGATTGAGCTGTGTGCTCATACAACACGGTAAGGTGATTGTGTATGCATCTAGACAGTTGAAGGAGTACAAAGTGAGATATTCTACCCATGACTTAGAGCTAGCCGCGATAGTATTCGCCTTGAAAATATGGAGGCACTACTTGTACGGAGAGAAATGCGAGATCTATACCGACCACAAGAGTCTCAAGTACATCTTCACTCAGAAGGAATTGAACATGAGACAGAAAAGATGTTGACATCACCTAGGGAAGGCCAATGTGGTGGCTGATGCCCTTAGTAGGAAGGAGAAACTCAAGATGTTGACATCGATTGAGGAATTGGCAAGAGAATTTGAGAAACTGGAAATAGAGATCAAGAGACCAGGCGATAGCCAAGAAATGCTGATGGGAATCCAGATCCAACCTCCATTGTTTGAAAAGATTAGATTGTGCTAGGAGCAAAAGATGGAAGAAGAGGCGAATTCGGAAAAGGAAATACTAACCGGAGAGGAAATCAAGTGCGAGAAAGATAAGAATGGGATCATGCGATATGCAATGAGAATATGGGTACCGAATGTTCAGGAATTAAAGGATGAAATATTATACGAAGGCCATAACTCTACATATTCGGTACACCCCGGTTGCACCAAAATGTATAGGGACTTGAAAGAATACTACTGGTGGCCCAATATGAAAAAGGACGTAACGGAATGGGTGAATAGATGTTTGACCTGTCAACGAGTAAAGGCGGAACACCAAGCCTGCTACAACCCTTAGAGATTCTGGAGTGGAAGTGGGAGCATATAGCCATGGACTTTGTAGTACGACTACCAAAGACTAGGACCAATCACGACGCGATATGGGTGATCATCGATATGCTAACCAAGTTTGCCCACCTTCTCCCAATCAATGAGAAATACACTGTCAACAGGCTTGTGGACATTTACATAAAGGAAATTGTAGTGCGACATAGAGTCCTAGTGACTATTGTATCTGATAGAGACCCCAGATTTAACTCCAAGTTTTGGAGAAGCTTCTAGGAATGCGTAGGGACTAAACTGAACATGAGTACTGCTTATCACCCTCAGACTGACCGACGGAGTGAAGGACTATCCAAACCTTGGAGGACATGCTAAGGGTGTGCATCATAGACTTTAAAAGAAGTTGGGAAGAACATTTACCCTTAATTAAGTTTGCGTATAATAACAGCTATCACTCAAGCATAGGAATGCCCTCTTACGAAGCCTTCTATGGCCGGAAGTGTCGCTCTCCCCTGTGTTGGGATGAAGTTGGTGAACGAAAGATATTGGGACCCGACCAATTCAACAGACGAGAGATGCTATAACCTTAGTCAGAGGAAGACTGGCAGCAGCCCAAGATCGACAGCGTAAGTATGCTGATCTAGCACGAAAAGACAAGAAATATAAAGTAGGGGACATGGTGTTGTTAAAAGTATCCCCATGGAAAGCATTGATGAGGTTCGGAAAGAAAGGGAAATTGAGCCCTAGACTTATTCGACCTTTTGAAATCTTGCGACGTATCGGACCCGTAGCTTATGAACTAGCCTTACCTCCAAGCCTACAGCAGGTCCACAATGTATTCCACGTATCGATGCTAAGGAAATACAACCAAGACGCAAAACATGTGGTAGAATATGAGCAAGTGGAACTGCAGCCATACCTGTCTTACATAGAGAAGCCAGTGGAGATCATGGATCGCAAAGAACAAGTACTCAGAAATAAGGTTGTTAAGCTGGTCAGGGTTTTATGGCAAGATCTCAATGTCAAAGAGTCAACTTGGGAGCTGGAAAACGAGATGCGAGAGAAGTACCCCCACCTATTCTCAGCCTGATTCCGGGACGGAATCCTTTTAAGGGGGGAGACTGTAATAACCCTATTTTTTTACTTTTGTAAAAGACTTGGATGAATAGTAATTTTGTTATTTAAGAAAAACATTTTCCACCCACTTATGAGTAATGTAAATATTACGGATTTGAATTCATATTAAGATTATATAAGTGAAATGAGTGTATGCAAAAGCCGTCAGAATTCGAAAAATCCTACTTCGTTAATAATTTACGTTCTTCGAGAAACCAATAAATACGAGAGCCATGACAAGACCAACGAAATATATTAAACTTGGAAATTCTATATTATAAGTATACAAAAATGAGGAGTGGAAGGAATGAAACCCACTTGAAGAGAATTTTCCTACTAAAAACATTTTAAGAATTAATCTAGAATTGCATGGAAAATTATGGAACAAAATTGGAAAATGACCAAGGCATCAAGATCCATGCAAAATCCATGCAAACACATGCAAGGTGGTTGGTCAAGCTATTAACTAAGTCAAAAGAGGAGCTAACTAGTAGTTGGTGCGATAGTTAGAAACAAACTAACTAAGTTAGTAACATAGTTGCATGATTTATGGATCACCATGTGATAAGTGCATATTTTTGCTTATTTTTATTACCTATTTATTGCTTGAATTCGTATTTTAATAATTTATTTTGTTGCATTTAAGGAAATTCATAAATAAAGAAAGAAATGGCAAATAAATGAATAAAGTGCAAGGAAGGGAAAAAGAGGAAGAAAAAGGACCAAAAATGAAAGAAGGAAAAGAATTAGGAGCTTGGAGCAAAAGGAATATTTCAAGACAAGTGGAAGGTGGAGATCATCCCAACACATTAGAAAAGTGTATGGCCAAGATCAACTCTTCAAAGCTTAAGGGGGAAGGAAACAAATAGATGGCTAGGATTTCACCACCACACAAACCAAATGTATGGTGGGGATTTACCCAACAACCCCCTTAACCCTAATTCCTATCCTATAAATACCCCCTCACCCCACTTGTATTTAGTAACTTAGATTTTAGGGTAGTTTTAATTTCTTGTATTTTCTTAGTTTCAAATCTTGTAAACACTCCTATTATAATTAATGCAATTTTTATTTTCTTTACTTCTTGTCTTGCTCTTTCGTTATTGTTGCCTTGTTTCGTTATTTTCGTAAATCCAAGTAGTGGACAAAGTAACGAATTTATTCCCCGGCATAACATACAAAATAAAAACTAAAAAATCAAATAAGTTTCCCGAAAAAATATTCCTTTAATCAAAGTAACTTAATCAAAGTTACTTAATCAAAGTTAATAACTTAGTTTTTAATCAAAGTAACTAGTTTTTAAGACAACTTAGTTTTTAATTTTTCGTTATTTAATCAAAGTTAATAACTCGAAAAATTAAAAACTAAGGCGCGAAAAATAATTAGTCCCCGGCAGCGGCGCCAAAAACTTGTTGTGCTAAGAATATAAACATTTGAATCGCAAGCGCACAATTCGTTTCGTTGTAAAATTTAATGATTCGTTCCTCAGGGACTAATATTTTTACATTCCTTAATTTCTAACTTAATCGAATTAGAACAATTTTGACTTTTGAGAATTTGGTTTTACCCTAATTAATTTCTAAATGAAATTCTATTTTAAACTAATTAAAATTAAATTATTCTAAGTTATTCTAAGAATTCTAAAATTTGAATTAAAATTCAATAAATTTTTAAGAAAATTTGTCATGACACAAAATTTAACACATGATTTTATTTATAAAATTCACAGGATTAAACAAAAAATTTATTTAACACAAGATTTATTTAAGAAAATTTATTTCAACAACAATTCACAGAAGTCGTTAAACACTACATTTCCACACTGACTGGCAAGTAAAAACAGAAACGCAGAAACACAACAACCAAGTAGCGATTCGCGGAAAACAATTCGTTCACAGCTCAACACACAGCATGGCAGTAAAAGTCGATTACAAACTAGAAAAGAAAGAGAATGCAGGAATGGCAATGACAATGATTTAAAACACCAACAAACAAAGGAAAACAAAAGATAACACAGACTATTCGACTCAGAAAACCACTGAACTTGAATTACACAAAACCACGATTAAAACCAGCACACTCGACAACCATTACAGTTAACAACGAAGCCATTCAACAAAACCAAAACCAAAACCATTCGACTCAACTTGCGAATTCATAATTAAACACAGTCGACTCAGCCTTAAATGCTGACTCAGTGGAAACTACGACTAAACAGAACACACAGCAAACTTAACAACCAAACCGCGGCAACTGAACTCGGCATAGGAGTCAGCAAAAATCGGCAACTCAAATTACCTAAAAACTGGACTCAAAATCAACAGTTCGAAATGAAACCAGAAAATAGTTCGACTACGAATTCAGAAACAGCGCTTGCAAACCAACATAACCAGCAAAACATGACATATTTTTAAAATCATCTAACCGCTAACACAAATTAAAACTCAAAACAGAACCCAAAGAAACAACAGCAAACAAACTCATAATTCAGACAGAAACAGAATTCAATGGTATAGGGAAAATCAATTTAATGAATCGTATAATTCAATGGTATAATTTAATGGTAGAAAATTTGGGGGAAAGGGGAGGTCGTGCAGGGAAAGAAGATAGAGAGATATAGGGAGGGAGGGAGGGAGGGAGGGAGGGAGGGAGAGAGAGAGAGAGAGAGAGAGAGAGAGAGAGAGAGAGAAAGAGAGAGAGAGCGAGAGAGAGAGAGAGAGAGAGAGAGAGAGAGAGAGAGAGAGAGAGAGAGAGAGAGAGAGAGAGAGGAAGAACAGGGGAGAGGTTTGTGAATTAAGAAGAAGAGAAGGAAGAAAAACAATGGGTTTGATGTTTTAAAACAGAGGAAATGAGGAAGAAGCTGGTTTTTTTTTTTGTGATCTATTTTAACACGAACAGGGTAAACATGTTATTCGAATAAAAACAAAGGAGGCTAACTTACTACTGAACAAATAAAAACGAAAAATACGAATTGAAAATTTAAAACTAATATTTTTTTTTTGTGTAAAACGTAAACAAAGAAAATTTTAACTACGAAAATAAAATTATACAAAGACGAGGATTTGATTTTAAATGGCCCACAATAAAATTGAGATTTAAACCATGCAAATATAGGCTACTTGGCTTAAAAAAAATGACCAACTAGCTAAACATAGAATCCGATCGAGATCCTAGATTTAACTCCAGGTTTTGGAGAAGCTTTCAAGAATGTGTAGGAACCAAGCTAAACATGAGTATGGCCTATCACCCCCAAATAGACGGGTAAAGTGAAAGGACCATCCAAACTCTAGAGGATATGTTAAGGGTATGTGCTATAGACATTAAAGGAAGTTGGGATGATCACTTGCCGTTAATTGAATTCTCCTACAACAATAGTTTTCACTTAAGCATAGGGATGCCGCCTTACGAGGCCCTGTATGGAAGAAAATGTCAATCTCCCTTGTATTGGGATGAAGTTGGAGAGCGAAAGATGCTCGGGCCCGAAGTGGTCCAACGGACTAAAGATGCAGTAGATCAAATCAGAGGATGGCTGGTAGCAGCCCAAGATCGATAAAAGAGATATGATGACTTAGCTCGGAAGGGCAAGGAATATGAAGTTGGAGACCTAGTGTTTTTAAAAGTATCTCCCTGGAAAGGTTTAATGAAGTTTGGGAAGAAGGGAAAACTGAGCCCTAGATACATTGGACCCTTTGAGATCTTAAGACATATTGGGGAACTAGCTTACGAACTAGAATTACCCCCAAATCTGCAACAAGTACACAATGTGTTCCATGTTTCGTTGTTGAGGAAATATAATCCGGATGCCAAGCATATAGTTGAATATGAGCACGTGGACATGCAACCAGATTTAACCTATGTGGAGCAGCCTGTGGAAACCATAGACCGAAAAGAACAAGTGCTCCGAAACAAGGTCATTCAGCTAGTTAGAGTCTTGTAGCAGAATCACAATGTGGAAGAGTCAACTTGGGAGCTAGAAAGTGCGATGCAAGAAAAGTACCCTCATTTGTTTTCAAACTGATTCCGGGACGGAATCCTTTTAAGGAGGGCAGACTGTAAGAACCCATATTTTTGGTAGAATTAAAAACTTTGATTATGTATTAATGTAAATATGAATAGTGGTTACAACTACGATGTAACAGTTGTTTTAATGAATGAAAAAGGAATGGATTTGGATTCAAATGTTCATATGTCTTGAAGAATGCTATTGGTTGACAACTTAGATAAGAATAATCTATCTCCAGGATAAGTAAGATATGTTAATTCCAAATAGGAGAGTTATTCTCATGTCATCCAAATCGATATATGTTATTAGTCCAGTGGTTCCGTAAAAGGGTTAAGGAACGTTCGGGAAAGCGTATGAACATTTTTCTAATTATAAGGAATAAAGAGAGATTGAGTGATGAATAGTGTTTTTGGTGGAAATAGGAATATTATTAGACGACGCTATATAGAAGTACCCGGAAAGGATTTTTGAGTTCGTATTAATGATCCACGGGGAAAAAGAGTGTATGTAAAAGTTATCGGATTCTGAAAAATAGCACTTTTATTTTCCCCGAGATTTCCCTGGACACTGAAAGACTTAAGGATTTATTAAGAGGATTTAAGGAATTTAAATGCAAGAATTATAAAGGAGAAATGAGAATGGAACTATTATTATTAAGACGATTTCCGGTAAAACCCTAATTAGAAATCTTCACGATATTCTTCCGAACGATCAATGAATTGAGCAATAACCGGACAAAGAAACAAGCAGGGGATCAAGATACATGCATGTGCTAGTAGAAAATATCTAGCAACCAAGTAGTTACTTAAGTAACTAGCACACTTAGAATCAAAACCAAGTACTTAGCATCTCTTTCTCATCTTACCACTTAAACAACAACACATGTCCATCCAAAGACATCATCCATTGCATCACACCTTTATTAAATCTACTTTAACACAAGATATTATCAAGAGCATATCACTTTATGCATTATTTTTCAAGCAACCAAGCAAAAATATCCCCCCCCATTTACCTCCATTCGGCCTTCTTGCTAATTCAAGAACCAAAATTCCACTTCCCACCATTGTTTGATCTTGATACTTTTATGGTAAGTTCTATATTTAATGAAAGTAATCTCCTAGAAATCTTAGCTCCAATCTCCATGTTTTCCATTTCCAAATAAATAATCCAAGGTGAGGATGAATAGTGTTCTTCATGAACTAACATTGATTTCTTGGTTTCTTTTGAATGATCTAAGCTAGTTTAGGCCACACAAGGACTAGATCAAGGTTTAGTAAGGCTCTAGAAATCTCCAAGGAAGGTATATCTCATCAAAACCCTAGCTTTTACTTTAAGTTTATGGATGCTCTTGGTGATTATTAGTTAAGTTATGATTATGGTGTTATAACTAGCATGATTTTGAGATTGATTTAGTGATTTAAGAAATAATGAAAATGTTGGTAAAGAGGCCTGTTTTGGACTTTTTGAGATGTATATTATGTGTATGAAATGTATGGTATGCCCGGTTTGGCTTGGTTTGATTGTCGTAAATTTGGAAATGTTCAATTTATAACCGTCGTAATGCCCGATTTTCGTTAGACCTTAAGAATCCGTTCATAACAGTCGGTATAATTTCCTGACCTGGTTGATTATATGACATGTCCTTGTAGATCTCGAGTCATAGATCATTTTGGCGAAAGAATCGAAACAAACGGATTTACGGTTTAGGAATTATGGTCGATTTACTAGAAGTCGTTCGAAATCGAAAGTACGAGTTCGTTATTGAAATTGAACCCTCGTAAAATATGTAGTTCGATGGCGAATCTTGGTAATTAAATATTAGAGATCATAAGGAAGGTGTAGGAGAAAACCTCGTGTCAAACAGATCGTATTTCGATTTTATAAAAATGTTTGAATCAAGGTTAAACGCAAACGAACCCCTAAAAGCACACTTGGTTATAACTTTGGTAAAACACTTAGAAAACGAGCGATAAAACTCGAGATATAATTTTGGTTCGTAAATGACCTACCTTAGCACTTACATGAATTAAGTATATACCAAGTATAAGTGTAATGACGAGCCGTAATAACGAAAAAATGTCGGGTCAAAATGAGGTTAATATGAGTACACAAAAAGGGTGCATAACGAGATAATTCGAAAACATGTTTTAACCTAAGTTAAGTTTATACTTAGCTTTTTAAACAACGTTAATTGATTAATCTCAAATATTCTGATTATTTATAGATCACCGAGCTGACCCAGGACACACTACCTCCACCCGACTACCAGGCAAGTTTCCAATACTTGGAACTGTTGTTGTGATATTATATATATGATTGTTGTTATACATATGCCATTGCATGCATGCCTATTTTCAAGTTATATTGTTATACTTGTTCCTTGATTTATTATTGGCTTATAGACTAGAAGTGATATATCAGTATAAGCCGGATATTGCTAAGACCCTTAGAGAAGGGCATATGAATCTTATTCGTTTAATATAGACCGGGAATCAGTATTTATTGATATATCATGATTACTTTCGGAGGATAATATTTAAGTAAATATTTTTCCATTATTTGGTTAACGAATATTATTCTGAATATTCGTCTGAGATTATTTATTTAGCGATCATTACATCAAATATTTATTTGAACGTTATCCATTCAATGAATATTATTTTTCAATATTCATTTAAAGTAGATTCATTTATCGAATATTATTCCAAATATTCCTTTCAACTCTTATTGATTAAACGAATATTATTTCGAATATTCATTTAAGTATTTTATTTATTCAATAAATATTTTCTTTATATTCATTCGAGAATTATTTGGAGAAATACTTCGATTAAAAATATTCTTTCAAATTTATAAATATTCTTTAAATATTTCTGATTCGATAAATATTCTCTGAATATTTATTCAATACTTTGGAATAACTTCAATATTGTTTTATCTTCTTCAAATATTATCTTCAACCTTCGAATATTATGTAAATTATTTCGTAGTCTTATTATTAATACTTGTATCAAGAAAGGTTCTCAAAATTCATTCTTCATTCAGACCTAACTTTCAAATTATAAGGGAACCTTACTTGAGAAATGTTATTTATCTTGTTGACTTCTCGGTCATAAATCCTTCAAAATTTTTCTTTTCACTCGCAACTTGGTTGCTATTTGCTTATTGAATCTTTGTGTACCTTCTCATCATTCGAGGGGTAAGATTGTTGGAACAAGTTGGTATCCATTAACAAGCAGTAGCTTGGGAAATATTGGTGAATTTCCCTTTCCAACTAGATACGACTACTTTGTGGAGTCTTATCAACAAGTATTATACTTGGGGAAAAGGGGACGAACTTTGCGTTTCAGAGTCGTGGATGTTATTCGAACTAGGAGCTGCGTAAGTGGCCGAGTGGCAACGGTCCAGCAATGGCCCAACCATTGGCCGGCGGGTTCCCGAGGGCAGTCGACAAGTAAATCCGTTGGTGCTTCCTTCTACATGTAGAGAACAAAAGTGGGGAGCATAACATGTGACTGATCATCGTAAATGTTTTGTCTTCTGGCGCATCAATGCTCCAGGATTAGTTCATTTTCTCAGAGTTGAAAATTTTCTGCAACATTATCATTGTTGGCAGGGTTGAAAAGTGTTTGAAACTGGAATTGCAATATTTTTCCTACAAGTTTCTCTTTTATGATAAATGATAATATCTTGCTTATCTTTGACATAGCAGATATTTCCACGGATTATATATGTTGAGTTACCTTGTAACTTCATCGTTTACAGTATACTGGCACTATCTTCGTTAATGTATGGCATATGGTTTCAAAGATATTTGAACTATTATATATCATCACTATTCAATTATATTATTGTTGGTGGGCTATTGCTCACCCTTGCTTATTTATTATGTCACAACAACAGCTAGGACTGATGGCCCGCGTAAGGCGCACTCGGCGCAAGCAGGTTACCCCAGCTCGAGGACTACCCGTTGATCTTATTGCTGTCATTGGTGAGGTAGCATAGATAGGCAGCTTTTGGTTTACCAGTTTAATTATATTTATAATTAATCCTAATCAACGGCAAGAACTTTTAAACTTATGATGTTATCCAATTGGGTTGTAATAACTTTTATTTGTGGATTCTATAATTAGCAGACTTATTTCAATTTCATCTCTGGGACTATAACTGTTGTGTGTGTGTGAGTGGATATTATTGTGGGGCCACAGCATGCTACTTATTTATTTTGGACTCAAGTCAAGTGTTATTTATGGAAATGGAGACCGTAACGACCCGATCCCTAACCCCGGATCTGGGGGTGTTACAGAAATGGTATCAGAACGAAAGTTATATATCCCAAGAGATGATGCGACGTTACATAATAATAAATTCAATATGATAATAAGAACTCTTGCCAAGTTCACCTAAAACCCTTACGGGAACTTTTTAAGTATCATGATAGTAACATAGTTCGTATTGTGTAGGCGAGCGACCTCTCCGATCCAGAGGAGTTTGAGAGACAGCACGATGAGGTGATTCAGGCCACCGAGGACAGAGTGGTAGTTGATTATGATGAGTTGTTTAGGACTAGAGATTCTTATTATGAGCGTCTGGGTGACGAGGATGGAGATACAGAGATTGTTGAGTCTGAGGAGGAGGTGGACCTTGAGGAGGTCCAGGCTGATGCAGATACTGAGGTTGTTGAGTCTGAGGATGAGGAGGATCTGGAGGAGACACAACTTATAGATGATGTTAGGGTGATGGAGGCGGACACGGATATGACTACTGAGCAGGTTATGGCTACTGTTGTTGGACAGACTGTGGATTAGGGTACTGAGGGAGATGTTGATGAGCTAGTGGATGATACTGTGGGGAGTTCAGGACTTCATGTGCCATCCCTCTCTGTTGAGAGAGCCCCTACCCCACCACCACTACCTATGAGCCCATTTTCTGAGGAGTTTGAGGAGCTGACCCCCAAGCCGCAGCAGGCAAAGGCCGCACCTCCGGCAGAGCCATCTACCCCACCCCATATCCCAATAGGGGGATCCCAGTATGTGTGCATAACTGGATTGTGAGAAGACTTTCTACAGATTTAGCAGTGGCTGAGGCCAGGTTAGCAAAGTCCAAGGCGGAGCTCGCGGCTGAGAGAGTTGCTAGGTTGGGATGCCAGGGCGGCGGGAGGCATGCTAGAGCTCGAGAGATACATAGGGCAGTGACCCGTATTGAGCTGAGGGCCCGGATGAGGGTCCAAATTTTACCTGCCGTTGGACATGGCATGGGGATTGATGCTGAGGAGATCTTCCGCATTGCTATGATGAGGGTCAGGGCTTTGGGTTCCACTGGTGACTGATTTCAGAGACAGTGATGTAGTACTCTAGTCTTCTAGTCATGTACGGACATAGTAGTGCCAACTTTTGTGGGATAGTTTCATTGTATTTAGTTTCCCTTTTTCCTGACTAGACGGATAGACCATGTATTTCACTTTTGACTTCTTGTTGTTAGGATGGTTTTACTTTTTAAACTATCGTTATAACTCGGATGATGTACCTTTCAGTACCTTGTATATATTTGTTTCCTTTCAGTCATTTCGGTTTTGTTGTGACGCGATCACGAGTTTATTAGATTACTTTCTGCACGTACTGTTTCGATTAAGTTACCATGCGATATAGAATTGTAGGATCCTAAATCCATATGTAACAATTTTTGCTAGGAAGACTACTTTAAAACAAGTGAATTAGCCTAATGTGTAATTCTCCAAATTTTCAGTAAGATGCCTCCACGAAGGATAGGAACTAGGGCTAACCCCCGTGAGTCTACCGACCAAGAAAGTCACAATCAACATGGGGAAAATCCTGAGTATGACGAAGCATAAGACGAGTATTACAACGAGCAAGAAGATTCTCAGTATGGAGCAGAGGATGAACCCATGTACTCTGAGGACTTTGAAGAGGAAGTGGAAGGGGGAGAAACTGAGGTGGAACAGGAAGGGCAGAACCAGGACGGAAACCCCATGGGACAGTTTATGGATCTGCTTAGGCAGAATTCGAATCACTACCCCCCAACTACCCCAAGCAAATAACACTATTGTGGCCAATTCTTTCAGGGCCTTTAAGTCCCTTAAGCCCCAGAGTTCCACGGATCGGCTGATCCCGTTAAGGCAAGAGCTTGGATCAAGGAAATGGAAAAGTCCTTCGAGATTTTGAGTATCAACGAGACACAAAAGACTATTTTTGCCACTTACTTTCTAAAGGGAGAGGCTAATTATTGGTGGGAGGCCAAGAAGAATATGGAAACCGATGCTATAGTAACCTGCGAGAGGTTTAAGCAATTGTTCTTAAAGAAGTACTTTCCAAGGTTCATGAAAACCCAGATGGAGCTTAAGTTTTTAGAGCTGAAGCAGAATAACTTGTTGGTGGCTGACTATGAAGCCAAATTTATCGAACTGTCAAGATTTGTACCGGAATTTATGGACACAGAGGAAAAGAAAGCTAACCGGTTTCAACAAGGGTTGAAACAATGGATCCAAAACCGAGTGGCATTTTTGAGATTATTAATTATGCCACCTTAGTGTAGAAAGCAACCAATGTGGAAGCCGGAAGTGATCAGATGTAGAGAGAGGGGGAGAAAGGAGGAATAAAGAGAAAGCATGTCAGCATGGGCGGAGGATCCGCAGGGGGAAAACCCTCAACCAAGTTTATAACCGAGGAGCATTTTCCCTACCTGGGAGGAGCGTAGGGTTTAAACCATCTGTGAGTTCAAGTGTGAGCCAGGGCGGCCAGCAAAGGAGTGTCCCATTCCCACCTTTCCAGACCTCCATTACCTATATGTGTAACTTACGGGAGGAGGCATTCTGGAGAGTGCAACCAGAGAATGGTAACTTGCTTCAAATGTGGACGAGTGGGTCACTATTCCAACAATTGTACCACGGTTACTCCCATTGCTAGCAAAGCGCAGCTTGTTTCCAGTGGGGATGGCAAGGTCACATGAGGAAGGATTGCCCAATGAACAAGCCAGCGGCATCAGGGGCAAGCAAAGTTGCCTCCAATAGGCCACCAACTTCTAGAACTTTTAACATGATAGTGTAGGATGCCGTGAGAGACACGGATGTGATAGCAGGTACCTTTTCTCTCAATTCAGTTAGTGCAAATGTCTTATTTGATTCTGGAGCAACTAAGTCTTTTATGTCGAGGGATTTTGCTAGTAAATTGAAACTTAAAACCCAACCGCTAAGGGATTCTTTACAAGTAGAAATATCCAACCAGGAAGTCGTTCTAGTTAATCAGATTCACCCCGGTTACAAATTAGAAATAGGAGGACGATCTTTCTATGTCGATTTGATTCCTTTTAAGCTAGGGGAATTTGATGTCATTTTGGGAATGGATTGGTTGTCCCGAAATAACGCTCAGATAGATTATAAAGGGAAAAAGCTTAAGTTGAAAACCCCAGGGAAGAAGGAAGTAGTGTTTCGAGGGATGCGACAGATCCAGAATATTCTAACCATGGCACAGACCAAGAGATTGTTGCGAAAAGGGAATGAAACTTATTTAGCTTATGTTATAGATACCCAGAAGGAAACACCCAAGATACAAGACATTTCGATAGTTAATGAGTTCGAAGATGTGTTTCCACAAGATCTTCCCGGATTACCACCTGATAGGGTAATTGAGTTTGCTATCGAGTTAGCCCCGGGGACGGTGCCGGTTTCGAAGGCCCCGTACCGATTAGCCCCAGTTGAAATGAAAGAGCTAGCTAAGCAGTTACAGGAATTGTTGGATAAGGGTATGATAAGACCCAGTGTGTCACCTTGGGGCGCACCAGTGTTGTTCATTAAGAAGAAGGACGGGAGTATGAGGTTATGCATCGACTATCGAGAGTTGAACAAGCTAACCATAAAGAATAAGTACCCATTGCACAGAATAGATGATTTGTTCGACCAGCTAAAGGGTGCTGAATATTTCTCTAATATTGACCTGAGGACTGGATATCACCAACTGAAGATTAAACCAGAAGATATCCCAAAGACTGAATTCTGTACCAGATATGGAAATTATGAGTTCTTGGTGATGTCATTTGGACTGACCAATGCCCCAGCAGCTTTCATGGATTTAATGAATAGAGTGTTCAAGGAGTATTTGGACCAGTTTGTGACAGTTTTCATCGATGATATTCTTATCTACTTAAAGACAGAGGCAGAACACGCCGGACATTTGAGGATAACCTTAGAAATACTCAGGAAAGAACAGTTGTATGCCAAATTTTCGAAGTGTGAGTTCTGGAAAAATGAGGTGCAATTCTTAGGGCACGTGATCAATAGGGAAGGAGTATTGGTTGACCCCTCCAAGATAGAGGCAATTTCAAACTGGGAACGGCCAACCACTCCAACAGAGGTAAGGAGTTTCATCGGATTAGCAGGGTATTATAGAAGATTTGTTCAAGATTTTGCGAAAATCGCAGCCCCATTAACTCGACTTACCCGTAAAACTGAGAAATTTGAAAGGACTGAAAAATGCGAGAAGAGTTTCCAAGAGCTTAAGAATATGTTGGTAATGGCCCCAGTATTGGCGTTGCCCGATGCAAAAGGAGATTTTGTAATTTACAGTGATGCTTCGCATAAAGGATTAGGATGCGTTCCTATGCAGCACGGTAAGGTAATCGCGTATGGGTCAAGGTAGCTAAAGGAATATGAGATTCGATATCCCACTCATGATCTAGAATTAGCAGCAATAGTTTTCGCATTAAAGATTTGGAGGCACTACTTGTATGGAGAGAAGTGCGAGATTTACATTGACCATAAGAGCCTCAAGTACATTTTCACTTAGAAAGAGCTTAATTTGCGCCAGAGAAGATGGCTGGAATTAATCAAGGATTATGATTGTGAGATTCGCTATCACCCGGGTAAAGCCAATGTGGTGGCTGACACCCTTAGTAGGAAAGAGAAACTCAAAATGATAACCTCAGAAGAAGAATTGGTGAGAGATTTCGAAAATTTGGAAATCGAGGTCAAGATACCCGGAGATAGTCAAGAAAGGTTAATGGAAATTCGAATCCAACCCCCATTGTTAGAAAAGATTAGACTATGTCAAGAACGGATAATGGAGGAAGAAGAGAACTCCACGGAAGAGATAATGACCGGAGAAGAAATTAAGTGTGAAAGAGACAAGGAAGGAATCATGAGGTACACGTACATGATATGGATTCCAAATGTTCAGGAACTCAAGGACGAGATTTCATATGAGGCACACAACTCAAGATACTCAGTGCACCCCGATAGTACCAAGAAGCATAGGGATTTGAAAGAGTACTACTGGTGGCCTAACATGAAAAAGGACGTAGCAGAGTGGGTAAGCAGATGCTTGACCTGCCAAAAAGTAAAAGCAGAGCACCAGAGACCCTGTGGACTTTTGCACCCCTTAGAGATTCCCGAATGAAAACTGGAACATATAGCCATAGATTTCGTAGTAGGTTTACCAAGGACTAAAGCTAATCATGATACCATATGGGTAATTATAGACCGACTAACGAAGTTAGCTCACTTTCTCCTGATCAATGAAAGGTATACGGTCGACAGGCTAGTAGATATCTACCTAAAAGAGATAGTGGCGCGACATGGAGTCCCAGTCGCCATAGTATCCGATCGAGATCCTAGATTTAACTCCAGGTTTTGGAGAAGCTTTCAAGAATGTGTAGGAACCAAGCTAAACATGAGTACGGCCTATCACCCCCAAACAGATGGGCAAAGTGAAAGGACCATCCAAACGCTAGAGGATATGTTGAGGGTCTGTGCTATAGACTTTAAAGGACGTTGGGATGATCACTTGCCGTTAATTGAATTCTCCTACAATAATAGTTTTCACTCAAGCATAAGGATGTCGCCTTACGAGGCCCTGTATGGAAGAAAACGTCGATCTCCCTTGTATTGGGATGAAGTTGGAGAGCGAAAGATGCTCGGGCCCGAAGTGGTCCAACGGACTAAAGATGTAGTAGATCTAATCAGAGGACGGCTGGTAGCAGCCCAAGATCGACAAAAGAGATATGCCGACTTTGCTCGGAAGGGCAAGGAATATGAAGTTGGAGACCTAGTGTTTTTAAAGGTATCTCCCTGGAAAGGTTTAATGAGGTTTGGGAAGAAGGGAAAACTGAGCCCTAGATACATTGGACCCTTTGAGATCTTAAGACGTATTGGGGAACTAGTTTACGAACTAGCATTACCCCCAAATCAGCAACAAGTACACAATGTGTTCCATGTTTCGATGTTGAGGAAATATAAACCGGATGCCAAGCATATAGTTGAATATGAGCACGTGGACATACAACCAGATTTAACCTATGTGGGGTAGCCTGTGGAAATCATAGACCGAAAAGAACAAGTGCTCCGAAACAAGGTCATTCAGCTAGTTAGAGTCTTGTGGCAGAACCACAATGTAGAAGAGTCAACCTGGGAGCTAGAAAGCGCGATGCAAGAAAAGTACCCCCATTTGTTTCCAAACTGATTCCGGGACGGAATCCTTTTAAGGAGGGGAGACTGTAAAAACCCAGATTTTTGGTAGAATTAAAAACTTTGATTATGTATTAATGTAAATATGAATAGTGGTTACAACTACGATGTAACAGTTGTTCTAATGAATGAAAAAGGAATGGATTTGGATTCAAATGTTCATATGTCTTGAAGAATTCTATTGGTTGACAACTTAGATAAGAATAATCTATCTCCTGGATAAGTAAGATATGTTAATTCCAAATAGGAGAGTTATTCTCATGTCATCCAAATCGATATTTGTTATTAGTCCAGTGGTTCCGTAAAATGGTTAAGGGACACTCGGGAAAGCGCAAGGACATTTTTCTAATTATAAGGAATAAAAAGAGAATGAGTGATGAATAGTGTTTTTGGAGGAAATAGGAATATTATTAGACGACACTATATAGAAGTACCCGGAACGGATTTCTGAGTTCATATTAATGATCCAAGAGGAAAAGGAGTGTATGTAAAAGTTATCGGATTCTGAAAAATAGCACTTTTATTTTCCCCGAGATTTCCCTGGACACTGAAAGACTTAAGGATTTATTAAGAGGATTTAAGGAATTTAAATGCAAGAATTATAAAGGAGAAATGAGAATGGAAGTATTATTATTAAAACGGTTTCCTGTAAAACCATAATTAGAAATCTTCACGATATTCTTCCGAACGATCAATGAATTGAGCAATAACCGGACAAAGAAACAAGCAGGGGATCAAGATACATGCATGTGCTAGTAGAAAATATCTAGCAACCAAGTAGTTACTTAAGTAACTAGCACACTTAGAATCAAAACCAAGTACTTAGCATCTCTTTCTCATCTTACCACTTAAACAACAACACATGTCCATTCAAAGACATCATCCATTGCATCACACCTTTATTAAATCTACTTTAACACAAGATATTATCAAGAGCATATCACTTTATGCATTATTTTTCAAGCAACCAAGCAAAAATATCCCCCCCCATTTACCTCCATTCGGCCTTCTTGCTAATTCAAGAACCAAAATTCCACTTCCCACCATTGTTTGATCTTGAAAATTTTATGGTAAGTTCTATATTTCATAAAAGTAATCTCCTAGAAATCTTAGCTCCAATCTCCTTGTTTTCCATTTTCAAATAAATCATCCAAGGTGAGGATGAATAGTGTTCTTCATGAACTAACATTGATTTCTTGGTTTCTTTTGATTGATCTAAGCTAGTTTAGGCCACACAAGGACTAGATGAAGGCTTAGTAAGGCTCTAGAACTCACCAAGGAAGGTATATCTCATCAAAACCCTAGCTCTTACTTTAAGTTTATGGATGTTCTTGGTGATTGTTAGTTAAGTTATGATTATGGTGTTATAACTAGCATGATTATGAGATTGATTTAGTGATTTAAGAAATAATGAACATGTTGGTAAAGAGGCCTGTTTTGGACTTGTTGAGATGTATATTATGTGTATGAGATGTATGGTATGCCCGGTGTGGCTTGGTTTGATTGTGGTAAATTTGGAAACGTTCGATTTATAGCCGTCGTAATGCCCGATTTTCGTTAGACCTTAAGAATCCGTTCATAACAGATGGTGTAATTTCCTGAACTGGTTGATTATATGACATTTCCTTGTAGATCTCGATTCATATATCGTTTTGGCGAAAGAATCGAAACAAACGGACTTACGGTTTAGGAATTATGGCCGATTTACTAGAAGTCATTCGAAACCATAAGTACGAGTTCGTTATTGAAATTGAACCCTTGTAAAATATGTAATTCCAAGGCGAATCTTGGTAATTAAATATTAGAGATCATAAGGAAGGTGTAGGAGAAAACCTCATGTCAATTTTATAAAAATGTTTGAATCAAGGTTAAACGCGAACGAACCCCTAAAAGCACACTTGGTTATAACTTTGGTAAAACACTTAGAAAACGGGCGATAAAACTCGAGGTATAATCTTGGTTCGTAAACGACCTACCTTAGCACTTACATGAATTAAGTATATACCAAGTGTAAGTGAAATGACGAGCCGTAATAACGAACAAATGTCGGGTCAAAACGAGGTTAATAGGAGTACACAAAAAGGGTGCATAACGAGATAATTCGAAAACATGTTTTAACCTAAGTTAAGTTTATACTTAGCTTTTTAAACAACGTTAAGTGATTAATCTCAAATATTCTGATTATTTATAGATCACCGAGCTGACCCAGGACACACTACCTCCACCCAACTACCAGGTAAGTTTCCAATACTTGGAACTATTGTTGTGATTATATATATGATTGTTGTTATACATATGCCATTGCATGCATGCCTATTTTCAAGTTATATTGTTATACATGTTCCTTGATTTATTGTTGGCTTATAGACTAAATGTGATATATCAGTATAAGCCGGATATTGCTAAGACCCTTAGAGAAGGGCATATGAATCTTATTCGTAGACCGGGAGTCAGTATTTATTGATATATCGTGATTACTTTCGGAGGAAAATATTTAAGTAAATATTTTTCCATTATTTGGTTAACGAATATTTTTCTGAATATTCGTCTGAGATTATTTATTTAGCGATCATTACTTCAAATATTTATTTGAACGTTATCTATTCAATGAATATTATTTTTCAATATTCATTTAAAGTCGATTCATTTATCGAATATTATTTCAAATATTTCTTTCAAGTCTTATTGATTAAACGAATATTATTTCGAATATTCATTTAAGTATTTTATTTATTCAATAAATCTTTTCTTTATATTCATTCGAGAATTATTTTGGGAAATACTTCGATTAAAAATATTCTTTCATATTTATAAATATTCTTTAAATATTTCTGATTCGATAAATATTCTCTGAATATTTATTCAAAACTTTGGATTAACTTCAATATTGTTTTATCTTCTTCAAATATTAGCTTCGACCTTCTAATATTATGTAAATTATTTCGGAGTCTTATTATTAATACTTGTATCAAGAAAGGTTCTCAAAATTCATTCTACATTCAAACCTAACTTTCAAATTACAAGGGAACCTTACTTGAGAAATGTTATTTATCTTGTTGACTTTCCGGTCATAAATCCTTCGAAATTATTCTTTTCGCTCGCAACTTGGTTTCTATTTGCCTATCGAATCTTTGTGTACCTTCTCGTCATTTGAGGAGTAAGATTGTTGGAACAAGTTGGTATCCATTAACAAGCCGTAGCTTGGGAAATATTGGTGAATTTCCCTTTCAAACTAGATACGACTACTTTGTGGAGTCTTATCAGCAAGTATTATACTTGGGGAAAGGGGGACGAAATTTACGTTTCAGAGTCGTGGATGTTATTCGAACTAGGAGCCACGTAAGTGGCTGAGTGGCGCCGGTCCAGCAATGGCCCAACCGTTGGTCGGGGGGTTCCAGAGGGCGGTAGACAAGTAAATCCGTCGGTGCTTCCTTCTACATATAGAGAACAAAAGTGGGGAGCATAACATGCGACTGATCATCGTAAATGTTATGTCTTCTGGCACGTCAATGCTCCAGGATTAGTTCATTTTCTCAGAGTTGGAAATTTTCTACAATATTATCATTGTTGGCAGGGTTGAAAAGTGTTTGAAACTAGAATTGCAATATTTTTCCTGCAAGTTTCTCTTTTATGAGAAATGAAAATATCTTGCTTATCTTTGACATAGCAGATATTTCCACATATTATATATGTTGAGTTACCTTGTAACTTCATCGTTTATAGTATACTGGCACTATCTTCATTAATGCATGGCATATGGTTTCAAAGATATTTGAAGTATTATATATCATCACTGTTCAGTTATATTATTATTGGTGGGCTATTGCTCACCCTTGCTTATTTATTATGTCACAACAACAGCTAGGACTGATGGCCCGCGTAAGGCGCACTCGGCGAAAGCAGGTTACCCCAGCTCGAGGACTACCCGCTGATCTTATTGCTGCCATTGCTGAGGTAGCATAGATAGGCAGCTTTTGGTTTACCAGTTTAATTATATGTATAATTAATCCTAATCAATGGCAAGAACTTTTAAACTTATGATGATATCCTTTTGGGTTGTAATAACTTTTATTCGTGGATTCTATAATTAGCAGACTTATTTCAATTTCATCTCTGGGACTATAACTGTTGTGTATGTGTGAGTGGATATTATTGCGGGGTCACAGCATGCTACTTATTTATTTTGGAGTCAAGTCAAGTGTTAGTTATGGGAATGGAGACCGTAACGACCCGATCCATGACCCCAGATCTGGGGGTGTTACAAAAAAACACTCTCTCTCCCTCCTTTACTACATTCGGCCGACTAGCTCAAGCAAGAGGAAAAGAAAAAAAAATTCATGGCTTCCACTCACTCTTAAATCACCAAATTAAATCCCAAGCTTCTTCAAGGTATTATTAAGGTATGATTAAAATCTAATAATTTTTAATGAATTGTAGCGTAGTGAAAAAAAATTCTCAAAGTTCCTTGATGAATAGTAACTCATGGTGAGATTTTGCTTAGATCATAAAGATTAAAGATTTTAGAGGCTGACCAAGGCTTTCTTGTGGTGTTTTAAGCTTTGTAAAGATCATTCAAGCTCCAAGAAGGTAAGAACATCTCACTTAAGCTTAAAGTTCTTTGAGTTTTAAGAGTTTATGAAATGGATTCTATGTATAAGATGATTAAGTGGTTTTTTTGGTTGTGAAAGAGTTATATTTTTGTGAAGATCTTGGATGGTGATAGAATAATGTTACCACTGATTTTAGAGACCCTTGATGATGTTAAAATGATGTTGGAGTTGTATGGTTGTCTTGGATGTATATTTGGAATGTATAAAAATTGGTAATATTCGATTTATACCCGTTATAATGCCGAAATTTCCTTAGGACTTTTGTGCAGAATCACCCGAGTTATTTAAGAGTTGTTTCTGGAAGAAATTGCTTGGAAACGTGTAGATCTGGTGTTGTAGTGTCTTTGAGAATTTGAATCGCATTAGAAGGTTTTATGGTTTAAGAGTTATGCTCGTTTTAGAAAAACCGGTTAAAACGAACGAATCGCGTCAAACAACTCTATTTGCAGTGTTAAACGGACTCCTTAAAATTTGAGAAGAATTATGAAAATTTTGGTGTAGCTAGCCATTAAGTGTAGAAGATAGCCCAAAAAGAGTCAAGTAAAAGTATTGATTTTCTATTTTATAAAAATGATTTAGTCAGAACTGCGCAAGTGAAACTAACTGCAGAGAAGGGCCTTCTTTAGAGCTTTGGTTGAGGCCCTTGTAAATGGTCATAAGTTGTAAAAATTTGATGGTTGTCTCTCAATGAAGTAAGTAAGACATGAAAAAAATAATTTCATAAAAAGGTTTATTTTTCGATTTTATAAAAATGTTCGAATCAAAGTTTCGCGAACGAAAAACACCTTTAGGGGACGAACGCTAAGAAAACTTAAACCCGGATAAAAACCAAACGAACTTGAAACTCGATTTGAATAAAATTTGTAACTTTATTTCGGTCAAGGAACGACACCAAAGTATATAGGTTCAACATGGACAGTAAGAGTTCTCTAAGGGAATTAGATACGTTATATGAACATCGGTTAAATAATTCGTTTACAAAGCTAACCCTAGCGTTTCCTTGTTCATTATAGATCCTCACCCTAGGACTCGAGATTTCACTTCCCCGACTTTTTCAGGCAAGTTTTCTAAAACTGAACTTTAAGTATATTTCAAAAATTGTTGTTGTTGTGATATGAATGCATGTACTGTTTTACATATTTTGCGAGAAAGTTTACAAATGCATGTATGGTTTTCCCCTAAGTACTTGTGATACTAAATTAAGTTTATGTGCATATATATTTACTCCAATGACATATATGTATATATATATGGTTATATTCAAGGCTCGGGTAGAGCGTAAGTACTTTCGGATATGAATCGGGAGTCGGAGTATTTTTTGTATAAACCCTGTAATCCCGGAGACCGATATATTTTTGATCGCCGATGATTTTTTTTAAAATCTAAGAATATCGTAATTAAATTACTTTGAATTATTTAATAAATATTATTTGAGTATTATTAATTAAATGAATATTAATTTCAATATTCATTTAAAGTAAACTTATTTAATTACATGATTAATGATTAATTATTTTATTATTTGATAATTATTTAATAATTAGTTAATATTATTTAAAAATGATTTAAATATTCTGAAAATTATTTAAAATTTATTTGGCCTATTTAAAATTATTTATGGCTTTTAAAAATTATTTTAAATATTTTCTTGCATTCAGAAAAATATTTAAAAATAGCAGGGGTTCTCAAATATTTTTATAATTACATATACTTCGTAATTATCACCCCAACAGCTTGCGAACTCATCAAAACTTGGGAACCCAAAGTTTTGGGAGCGATAAAAAAATGTTTTCTCCCTTCGCTACAAACTAAAGCGCAAACTGTGCAATGGCCCTACCTCAATCAGGAGGGTCAGGTTTTGAAAATCCTTAAGAAAACTCCGAATAACTCCCAAAGTAAAGTTTGAAAAGAATTCCCCGAGTAAAGAAAATCAGTTGACGAAGACCAACTTGTGAGATGAACTTACTTCCTTATTTTCTTCCGGAAGTAAAGATTTTAAAAGGTTTCAAAGCTGGTTTAAAACGACTCTCGGGACTGGAGGGTGTTTCGGTGTAAGGGGCTTGCAGGTAGGTAAGTCCATCATAAGACCCAAATGAGGTCAGGGCCATGACCTCCATAGTAGGTTCGTCTCCCGTCTACTAGTAGCAAATTTTTGTACGATACAATGGCTGATCACCTTGTATCGGGTGGTACTCCGGAATAGTCCCATTCTTCCAATTGGAATTGTGCTGCTACACTGTACTGGGTGCCCAAGTTCTCCAGTACCGATAGTGTTGTCAATGTTGAACTCATCAAGAAAAGATTTTTGAAACCCGAACGTTCTTGTGGTAAAATGAATCAGGGATAGTAAATGCTATCAAAAGCTGAACTTATATTACACTACTTAGTTTTCAAACGAGACAAAAGTATTTTTGCAGTACTATTATTACATTGCTGAGCAACCATGCTCACACTTGTTTTTTCTATATATATCACAAACAATAATAGGTAAGCATGGCTCGGACATATCAGACCCCCAGAAAGCACGTGGGAAATGCGCAGCAGTTCCGTAGGATATTTGGTGCTCGTCTGCCCGAGGTAAGAGGACTTAGTCAGATAGGTTACCAACTCAGACTGGTTAGGTTTGTGTACAAGCATGACTTGTGTAAGCTTTTAAAAACCAAAAAACTATCCCACATTTACCATCACCACAGGTAGTAGCTTTTGTGGATTTGAAACCCTTTCTAGATGAAACATTTAGGTCTGTAATAATTGGATTGAATCTGGTACTCTAAGTAATGTTTTGCTTTCGCTCTGAGCTTATAACCTGTTATGGATATTATTGATATAGGGGTCATTACCAAAGGAAAAGATTAGTAGTTAGTAAAATGATGAATAACCGGGAAAGGTAATTTATAAAATTGGAAACTAGATCGGCGTAACAACCTTCGTTGACCCCCGATCTAGGAGTGTTACAATCATGATAGTGGAGCTACAAGAGGAACCTACTAAAGAGGTCCCAGTTTTTCGGGGGTAATAACACCATAAAATTAGTTGTTGGAAGCTATCGAAAAAGATGAGGGAAACCAAAATTTCCCAATGAAAGGCATTGTAGATGATGCCTCTGATGATAAACAGGATGAAAAGATGCAAGAAAATGAAAATAGAATACTGTTTGGCATGCCCTATGGTTTACTGAACACTGGGGTTACCTACTACCTGGCATATGGTGAATGGAAGGTTGCCTCGAAAGAATGGACATGAAAGTCCATAAACCAGAGTGAGAGCCGGGAAGCCACGAAGGGGCTCCCAATCAAAATTGATATTGATCCTAGGATGCCGGGTACCCTGGAAAAGGCCGGAGCTGCAGAAGATACCATCCCTATACAGGTGGATACCGCGAATCCTAGTAAGATTCTGAAAATTGGGAAGAAGTTGGATGAAGGAATGAGAGAAAGGCTAACTTCTTTCCTCAAAGGCAACTAAGATGTGTTTTCATGGTGCCACTCAGATATGGTTGGCATTGACCCAAGAATAATGTGTCACTACCTGAATATTAATCCTAAAAGAAGAGGCATCCGGAAGAAAAGGAGGCCAATCAGTAGATAAAGGGCTACCGCCCTCCAAGAAGTGGTAGACTGGCTACTGAATGCTGGTTTAATTAAAGAATCCTTCTATCCAACATGGCTGGCAAACCCGGTGCTGGTCCGGAAGCCCAATGGAAAATGGAGGACATGTGTAGACTTTACTGACTTAAATATGGCTTGCCCTAAAGATAGCTCCCGCTACCCAGAATTGGTCAACTGGTGGATGCTACGGCAGGCCATGCATTGCTTAGTTTTATGGATATCGACTCTGGGTATAATCAAATTCCTATATACAAGCTGGACCAGGAACATACTAGCTTCATAATCGATAGTGTGGCAGATCAAGGGGAGCTTCCAGAACAGGGGCCCCCGTATTGAACTCTACATGAGGTATGCCCAAGAACTCATTAGTAAGTTCAAAGTATTGAATCTGAATCAGGTCCCAAGGGTGGAAAATTTCAATGCTGATGCACTTTTCAAGTTGGGATCCCCAAAAGAGGCTATCCTATTGGGAGTAATTCTCCATAAATTACAACTCCAGCCAAGCATCCCCTGGGATACTGTCATGGTAACCAAGCTTCCAGTTAAGAACCAGTGGACTATCCCAATATGGGAATACGTCACCAAGGTACTGCTTCCGGAAGATAAAGATGAGGCCCGAAAACTTAAATACAAGGCTGTAAGGTACGTGATCTATGATGGCATCCTATATAAAAGGGGTTTCAATCAACCCCTACTAAGGTGTATACCCGGGAATGAATGTGAATTTGCTAAGGCCTGTGATCACTGCTAGAGGTTTTCTAACTTTAATAGCAACCCATATATGGAGTTAAAGCCTATCGTGAGCCCCTGACCCTTTGTAGTCTGGGAATTGATCTTTGTTGGGAGCTCCCAAAGGGTAAAGGTGGTGTGAAGTATATTGTGGAAGCCATTGATTACTTTACCAAGTAGGCCGAAGAGGAACCCCTGGCTACCATAATCGCATGCAAGCTGAAAGAGTAGATGCCCGGGGGGTAGTGGATGTAGACCTTCCCTGGATGCAGTTTGATGTAATCGTACTCCTTGATTTTCAGTAAAAGTAGAAGTCGACTTTTCCTTATACATTTGTTGACTTATGATTAATTGGAAAAGAAAGGCATGGAAGCCCCACAAACATAGTTCTACATGGCATCCAGGCTACCATATAGAACTAGGGGTAGTGGATGTACATCACTCCGCGGCATGCTAAAATTACAAAATTTTGAAACTTCATTCAACTTTAAGGGTACATGTGGAAGCTTACTTGGCATATGTAGCTTCCCTTCATTACATTAAGGGTACGTGTGGAGCCTTACTTGGCATACGTAGCTTCCCTTCATAACTCTAATGGTATGTGTGGAACCTTACTTGGCACACGTAGCTTCCCTTCATTACTTTAAGGGTATGTGTGGTACCCTGATTGGCACACATGGATCCCTTCATGTTTATTTGGGCACGTGTGGAACCCTGATTGGCACACATGGATCCCTCTACTTTTAGTCTTATGTGGAACCCTGATAGGTACACATGGCTTCCTTGATTATTAGGGCATATGTGGAACCCTGATTGGCATACATGGATCCCTTTATTTTTCTTTGGGCATGTGTGTAACCGTGATCGGCACACATGGATCCCTTCCAGTTTATTTTGGCATGTGTGGAACCTTGATTGGCACACGTGGATCCCTTTATGGTTATTTGGGCATGTGTGGAACCCTGATCGGCACACATGGATCCCTTCATGTTTATTTGGGCATGTGTGGAACCCTGATTGGCACACATGGATCCCTTGATTATCAGTCATGTGTGGAACCTTGATTGGCACACATGGTTCTCTTGAATTTTGGGCATGTGTGGAACCCTGATTGGAACACATGGCTCTCTTGAATAATTGGGCATGTGTGGAACCCTGATTGGCACACATGGATCCATTGAGTATCAGTCATGTGTGGAACCCTGATTGGCACACATGACCCCCTTGAATGTTAATCCACGCTGTGGTAAAGTCCTCTTGTATGAGGCTACCATGGATGCTTGTGGTAAAGCCCCCTATGTGAGGCTACCTTAGTGAAACCTACTTGACTATCTCTCTTGAGGGAGGGGGTTGTGGTAAAGCCCCCCTGCTTGAGGCTACCACAATGAAACTCCTCGGAAAAGAACATGTCTCATATGACATCACTCTACCTAAATTTTGAAATGTCTCATTAAAATAGAAGCTTACAGGACAAGGCTCCCGGAACAAACACTTCCAGGTTTGAGCTTCTGGGTGACAGGCTCCCAGAACGGAGACCCTTAAGATGATGGTTGCAACCTCAAGAGATATGGTACATGCAATCCAGTATGCTTTTGAGCAACCTACACGGGTATGTGAAAATTAAACACACCCATTTGAATTGTGGTAATGGTCACCTACTCTAGTACTACTCCTTTAGACTTTTACTTAAAAGTCGCAGCTTATCCACTGATGTTTGGTCAAAACATTCATATGCATACTCTATGACAATAAAAGGAAAGTGATTAAACATATATGCGTAAATCTGTGACACACCTTTAATAATTTGCGAAGGTTACCTTCTGTATGGAAGCCTGACTCGATTATCATTCTTACTTATAGAGTATTATTGCCTCAGTAATAGATTACCATATCAAGCTTCAACCAACTCGTTTACTTAGGAAACCATTAACCACGACACTAAGTAGATGGCTAGTCTTTAATGATCAGATTCATGCTCAACTAGGATACCATAGTGTGAATATAGTGACTTTAGTAGACTGCATTTTAGATAAAAAAACCCCATGTCTAAGCAGAATTTTATCAAACTAAAAATTTACTAGGCAGTAACCCATGTACTTTAGACATTAAGTGATAGAAGGTGGCTACCTAGTGACAGATATGGTTATTATTAACATACATCTAAGGCGAATAAGATATCCCTAATAAGACATGTATAAGATATGATTAAAACATGCGTTCATAAAACTAGATATTAGAAGTTCACGTAATCATAAGCAAGTACGAGATGGAGAGTTAAAGTTACAGCCGCGGAGCATTAGAGATGCCCGCCCCCTCATTTAGAAACCAAGTTCGGAATAGACCAATAAAGATCGTAAAAAACAAATAGTTAATGTTCAGAGAAAGGACTACGTGAAGGGAAGGTTGACAGGTTTAAGGCTCCTCGGTGGCATCCAGACTGGGAAAGTTCTTGATAGGTTCCACTTAATTGACTTGGTTACCCGGAGCTTACTCAACCGCATTCGCGGGAGCCTCAATCCCAGTTCCAGAGACAACAATGTCCTCACTAGCATCCTTAGTAATGACGAGGGGTTTGGGTACAGCCTTCTGGACGATAGCCTGCAACTTAGCGGCTTCAGCTTTAAAACTTTCCACCTGACTGATGGCATCGTCCTTAGGAGAGCCCAATCAAGATCTGGCATTTTAAGCCAAGTAAATCGCATATAATCTCGCACCCCATTTATGAATCCCATCTTATACCTATCCTCTAGAGCATGGCGGTAGCCTTTCATGGCAGTCTGCAAACCATCCACTTGTACCTGCAATTCTTCCATTTTTGCAACCTGGTCAGCCATAATCTAAGTTACCAGAAGCTACTGCTTGAATTTCCGTATTACCCTCAAGAAAATCGGGTCTGGGCTCCCCCAAGGTTTCCGTTCTAGTATCTCCTCCCATAGCAGGAGATGCGGAAACCTTAGGCAGCGAGAAGCCTAGACTTTCAAGAACCTCAGCAGTTAGTAAACTTTTACCATCTCCCAACATAGCAGCATACTTCATCACCTTCATCCGCTTTGCTTCAATTCCCTCCAAGGGGGTTGGCTTTGGAAACCATAATATGAATTATACACGAAATTGTCTAATTAGTGGATAACCCGGGAAAGGCAAACTTAATTAATCCGAGCAGGGTTATAAACTTACTTGGAGATAAGTTGAAATCCTTCCAAATCTCTTCACAATCGAAACAATACAAGAATTGTTCCTGCCAATCGTACATCCCTCTTTTATTACCTTTTATACACCGACCTTGTTTGCTATTCCATGCTATAATATAGAAGATTCCTAGTTTCCTGCCAGCATCCTTCAGCTGGTAAAAATGTCCTAACTTCATTACAGTTAAATTAACATAGAAGGCTTGGTCGTACAGAATACAGGTTGCCATCCTAAATGAGTTAAGGGTCTACATGGGAGCCAGGTTGTAAAAATCAAGAATTTCACGAAAGAAAGGATGCGAGGGAAGAGAGAACCCTAGATTGAAATATGATTGAGACAAGACGGTAAGAGGGACATCCCTACCAGGCTTAAGGCTATCAAAGCGATAACACCTCTCACCAGCCTCCAGTGCAGCCAGGATTCTAAGACTACAATAATTTTTCTAATTTTTCTGTATCCATAGTGGAATCAACATTCTCACAGGAAGGAAGTTCCCGTCCTGCTTCTTGTATCACCTCCACCACGTTATCATCTTCATCTTATCACAAAAAGGTTGTTCAGCTTGATTCAGGAATCCCCACTCGTAATCGAATTCCAAGAAAAATCCATGAGAGAAAACCTTCTCCTCTTCGATAGTAGCCGAGTTAAGGTTCACCACTACTGAATCCCTATTCCCACAGAAGGGCAAGTCAACCTCTTGATGGAAGACTACCAGTCTGGATACGATCTCAGCTTCTAAGGGATCCAACACTAAAAACCTGGAGTGAGTACGAGTGCTCACAGAGGGCTTGAAATGTGAAGATGAACGAGGAAGAAAAAGATCAGTAATTGGAGAAATCTCATGACTAGACGGATCCCTCGATTGAGGTGATTGGTTACCTGGGAAGGTGGAAGACTTTTCGGAAGCTGATTGGGAAGACATCTACAAAAAAGTGGAACCCGGTCAGTCGTCGGAAGCCCCAAATGTAACTCACGAGATTCAGAGGGGAAGAAATGAGAAACAGGTAAAGAATATATTTTCCTAACAACAATCCATTTCTATTGGCTCAAAAGCTTGGAGGCTAACATTAGGATATGACCGCCCTACTCGAGAAAGCCTACGAGCAAGCCTAAAACAGATAAGAAGGCATGGCCATATTCAAGGGAAGTAACTAACTACTAGTCTAGTAAATAACCTATGCAGAAACAAAAAACCTATGATGAAGGGTTGATTCACCTGGATTAAGATAACGCCTATTCATGTCGAAAATGCATACACTACACGATGCACCAACAATTACAATTCATGAAGATTGGCATAAATGACGAAAAATGACCACCATAGATGAGAATGAAGATCAAAATGCACACATATATGTATACGACAGAGGAAGTATGCATGCAAAGTTTTACAAGAATCTGGAGATAGTATAAAGTGATAAGAACATACCTCGAACTTGGTCGGTAAAAGAAGAACTGGAAGAATGACTGGAAGATGAGCCGCCAAAGAGAAACCCTTATACTTCTTTGTCTTTTTTGAGAGAAAAAAAGATGAGAAAGCTGATAGATATTTTTTGATAAAAAAAAGAAAAGGCTAAAGCGTGAGTTAATATATAAGGAAAATGAGGAGGTACAGCTAATTGACAGTACTGTAGTGATGGATGTACCAGGCATAGAAAAAGAGGCAGGGGAAGCGTGTTATCAAGGATCAACTCCCCCCACTTTACTATTTTCTAGGCAGGAATGGAAAAGTCTCACACCAATTCTCACACCTATAGCTTATCCTTTTATTTCCACAGGATAAATCAATTAAATTGATTATTTGCATGTGTGCTAACTAGCTTCTGCCTGAATTACATGTTATAATTCGAGCTTTCATGAAATAATTATGGAATTAAGAATGAATATCATGTTGAGAATTTTGAAGACATAATATATTATCACGAACACTGAAAAATATAGATCTTTACACATCATATTAGAATGATTACATCTAGAAACTTGATACAGAATTTATGATTGAATACTTGAGAGGATTGAACCCTGCAGATTGTAGGTTCCTCTTGCACTTATGCTTCGAGGAACCGGGGGGTAGTTGTTGTAACCAAAATCTTGCATGGTTCAGATTTAGGTCCATTAAGGGTTTAGGGTCCAATTCACGTATGAACTAGATGATTTGAGAGGCTTTCAAGGGCCCATGGTAGCCCATAAGAGCTACTTTAAGAAGAATCATGGATAGATACAAAGCCTAGGGTTCTAGGAACTAGCTTCCTTTGACTTATCCCTAGCTCATAATTGTTAGTGCACTTATGCTTCGAGGAACCGGGGGGTAGTTGTTGTGACCAAAATCTTGCATGGTTCAGATTTAGGTCCATTAAGGGTTTAGGGTCCAATCCACGTATGAACTAGATGGTTTGAGAGGCTTTCAAGGGCCCATGGCAGCCTATAAGAGCTACTTTAAGAAGAATCATGGATAGATACAAAGCCTAGGGTTCTAGGAACTAGCTTCCTTTGACTTATCCCTAGCTCACAATTGTTATTATAAGGCTTCCAGATAGCAGGCTTCCATAGCCAACCTGCCTAAGGTGCTACCATGAAATGGATATTAAATGAATGAGAGACATAGGGTCCCAGGGGTGATCCCTTGTGGATGAAACATTGCCCGTACTCGCCATAACATGATTACTAGAACAACCATCAGATAGGGCTTCCAGTACGGCTTCCATGGACAGCCAACCATAAGGGCTACCGCAGTCAGGCTACCGCGGGAACCCCAGCTTCCCCGTGTTGGGTTCTGAGGCATAAAATGCAGCTGATAAACGTAAATAAAACAAAAAATAATTCGAAACCCAAACCAAGATCCATGTATAATTCTGGCAGATTATGGAGATCAGAATCTGTACCTTAAGAAGCTTTACGATTCGGTTGACAGATGGAGATCCTATCTTGAGTGAACACCACGTATCTCATATGCAACGATCTACGCTCTATCAGTATCCACACAGAAGCTCGAACAGAGGATGCTTTGTACTAGCACAATAATCCATTTTTCTTTCTCTCTTTTCTCTCTACCTCTCTAGCAGCTATGGTTTTTAATAAAACGTGTAACCCTTTCCAAGCCACAAAAAGATATTATATAGGAGAGACAAAAACGAAATCAGCCCTAATCCCAATTAGAGCCCATATTAATTCAGTTTTTCTAATCATTATCTAACTAAGACTTTCTCAATTAAATAATAACTGTATTTCTGAATTAATAAATTCGAAATTCAATTTATTACATTAATTAAGTCATACTTAAATTAATAATAAATAATTCAAATTCTATCATTTAATTTAAATCCAAATTCAAATTAAATAATTCTCCGAGCATTCTTTGTGTGTGACCCGATAGGTTATTATTACGTGGGCAACGATTTTAAAATCCCAATTTAAAATCGTAAACAAAGAGCGGCATCTAGTAACACATCATTGCTACCCAAGTAATAATAATTTAAATGGTGATCCATATTAAACCTTTCGTGATTAATGTTTCCATGTAATATAATCCCTTTAACCAAATATTATAGATTAAACTCGAGGCATGTATTTAGTCATCCTCTTCAACATTTAATCCGGGTTTACTTGATCCATGTGTAGATTATTGTAAACAAATCATTATTTGAGCACGACCATGAATTTTATATCTCACTCAATCAAGAGGCCAATAATATCTCTCCTAATTATAGGAGGGTTAAATCCTTTATCTATCATTCATATTTCCCATACGACTCATGATATACCCGATGTCCACTTTTATCATCACCCGGTCAAAGGTAACTTTTAATGTAGTCAAAGTATATTAATCCTCGTATAGAAATATAATGATCTCAAGTCAAAGGATCATTACACCATTATCACTGTGAGTCTTTCTTATGACTTTATTAAACATGAAGAATCTCACTGTGGGTCTGTCTAGTACCATGTACTCCTACATGTACCTATGTATTGACTTTAGTATCTCCATACTTATAACCAATGAGATGTGGTTATTTGTCAAACAACATAGTAGTCTATTTATGTATTATTATTGTCCTATATATAATAATACTCGACTAGGGACCTTTAAGAATATGATATATTATATAATCTCAAGTTCAAGTCATGTACTTAAACTATACAATGTCTATCATGATTCTAAGGACATTTATTATGCTAACAAATATATCGCAGTAATTAAAGTCATAATAAATACGTTTATTGAATAATCAAATGACATAAAGGTTTATTAAACGAAACAATGTATTGCCTCTAGGGCACCTACACTAACACCCCGGAAGCCTGGCAGAAACACAGATTCAGACTAGGACAACCATCAGATAGGGCTCCCAGTATGGCATCCATATTTGGGCTACCAAAGAGGCTACCGGGTGGTACCCCCATCTTCCCCTGGAAGCCTGATAAGGCCGCAGATTTGGATAAGGCCGGCCTCCTACTTTTTAGGAACACGTCTCTATAGCTAAAATACACTTCTTAACCGATAATTACATGATTATTTAGAGATATACATCATTATACATGATAATTCATACATTCTTGAGATAAATATCAGTGGATGGGCTTCCAACAGTCCTAATACAGCTTGGAAACCTAATAAATACATCACAATCAGTTGATAAACAATAATATCAGTCATTATCTCATGAGAAACGGGATAACTCATCATAAACAATCGATCATATCATTCAAGAACTACATACGGGCTTGATCCACTATAAATAGTGGTATGTAGGCAGTTTGCAGGATCTTCTTCGACACTTACACTCCTTGAGTAGCTAGAGCACGTGCACTCTTATGTGAGACATCAGTATTAGGGTTCTTGGCAGGCCAACGCATTATTATTGCACGGTCCTTGAGCTCTAATCACGTAGTCCGATCCTTCCGAGGAACCACATCCAGTGTTCTATGGTGACCCCTAGCTGTGAGCCTTTCTGGGTAGCTAGTGTTGGGCTTAAACCCAATACGGTAGTATGGGCATCGACAATCCGGTTGGCCCTTGCACAGGAAATCAAGTATGATGTTCTTGAGGAGGATAACCCCAAAAAATTGTGGGAGAAGTTGACAAAGACGTATCACTCAAAGTCATTGGCAAATAAGTTGTTCCTCAAGAAACATTTTTTCGAGCTCAAGATGGAAGAAGATGGAGATTTGAGAGATCATCTGAATCGTTTTAATGGCCTGATCAACCAGCTGAATAATTTGGATGAAAAATTGAAGGATGAGGACAAAGCTGTTCTTCTACTTGTGTCTCTACCAAAGAAGTATAGTATTGTGATTACTTCTTTATTGGTTGGGAATACGGAGTTAGCTTTGGATGAGACTATTGTTATTCTTCTGGAGTCCGAAAGGTTGATGAAGCAAGGATCGAGTGACGCTGACGCATCTGATGGAAGTGCACTCGTGGTTGCACGTGACAAGAAAAAGAAGTCCGGTAAGAAACATAACCCTAATATCAAGTGCTTTTATTGTGATGAATTGGGTCATATACAATCCTGGTGTCCAAAGGCAAGAGAAGACTTGAAGGAGTTGAAGACAACTCGAGGAGGGGATAGTGTTTCGCTTGTGGAAGGTGATGCTCTTTTGGTACAAGAAGATAAGGGATCGAAAGAAGAATGGGTGCTTAACTCGGGACGTTCTCATCACATATGTGCTAGGAGGGATTGGTTCTCGTCCTACAAGAAGTGTGATGGAAAGATGGTTGCTTTACCAAATGGTAAAAGGGTAAAGGTTGCTGGTATTGGTGAGGTAATGATGAAACTTCACAATGGTCGTGTTCGAAAGTTAACTCAAGTGAGGTACATACCGGAGTAAAATCGAAATCTAATTTCATTGGGTAAATTAGTTGATTTGGGATATACTGTTATGATGAAGAACGGTATTTTGGAGGTCACTAAATGGGATTTAGAGATACTCAAAGGATGGAAGGACAAAAGAAATCTTTTTGTGCTAGAAGGAGAGGTTATTGTTCGAGGGGAGGCATTGGCGGATGGACGTCGATGTCTTGATGGTGACCGTTAAATCGGTTGTGCATGGAACCGTATTGGGTTGAAGGGGTGGATTGTTGGGCTTAAACCAATACGGTTGTATGGGTATTGGTGATATAAGATATATATGGGTAAGGTAATAATTGTATGGATACACAATTATTATATATGGTATGTCTTGTTCACAAAGTTAGGTAATTAGGTGCCAAGAATTGGAAGGCTTGTATAACAAGTATGGTAAGACTTGTAGAACAAGTATAGCAAGTCTTGGTGGCTAAGTTTTGGGTGGCTATATAAACATAGTCATATTATGTTTTGATATATACTTGAGTATTGTGTGAGTGATACACCGAGTGATTGATGTATTATTGATATTGTTAAGATTAATAATACGAGTTTGGGACGTGGGTTTTCCGCGTCAAATATATTTGTGTGTGTGCTTTGTTTTATTTGTTTATTTGAATCTCGTTAATTGTGTAGCCCCTAACCTAACAGTTAGCTATAAATCTCTAGCTGTGAGTCTTCCTAGGCAGTTAGACGATTTCAGATTCATTGGCGCTATTCCAGTAACGACCTCCATGTAGTTGTGCTAAAATCCTCCCACAACACACATGATATTGAATAATTCTTTTATAATATATCTTTTTAATTTATTTTGTCAATGTGATAGATGTGGAAAAGCCATTAATTATACACACATATATATATTTTTGTTTTTTCTTATGTATAAGATTCTCAATATGTAACTTTTGGTTTAATTTATGAGATATTTAAGTGAGTGTATTTTTGCTATATTAATGGCATATGTTATGATTTTATGCTCATTTATGAACCTTCGTTTATTGTTATTTTGTTAATATAGATTAGTTTATAATAGATTCATTCTAAAAATTTAATTATGACTTTATACATGGTCTACATGGTCTGATAAGTGATATTTGATTACTATAGTCATCTCCTAATTTCTTGTTGTTATTTAAATAATGATTAATGTCATATAAGTACACATAACCTATTTGCTTGTTTCATGTACGTGCTTATGTTATTATATTAATACCTCGGGTTAGGTTGATTATTTATATGTTCAGTTAGGTAGCATCATTGTATGATGTCCAATTAAGTAACATAAATGTATAAATATTTGCTATTTGACTTGTATGACTTGGTCAAGGATTCTCAAAAAAAAAAAGACTTGGTCAAGGATTAATGTGATTCTATTTTGATAAACATTTATCTAGGTTATCGAATTGTATTACTTTGGATTGCAATTTAAGGTAATTTAACTTTTCAAAATTTTAGTTTTATTTTGAGATCTTTTAAATATTTTTGCACTCTTTTTATTTTTAATATATAAATCAAGCATGTATTTTAGATATAAGAATTTCTAGTGAGCTCTGATTTTATGAAACTATTAGTAATTGCGTATAGTTCCGGAATTAGTTTATGATACCTTAGTAGGGGATGTCATTTATGATGCCTTTGGAAGTGCACACTTTATGATACCTTAGTAAGGAGTGCATTATTGACAAATTATGAACCTATGATACCATGTTACCAGGTATTCGTGATCTCAACGAATTGTGGAATTAACTTATATTATTGGAACTTTGGATTTTTGAATAATGTTTTTGGCTCTATGAAAATTTTGATACTTGATACACTAGTTTTAGAATTGTTATCTTGATGAGATCGCATAGCTCATTACTTACAAATTTTCATGTGCTTAGCTTTTGAAAACTGGTAGAAAATGGACTTTATATGAGCAAGTACTTTGGAATAATGCTTTAGTGATTATGTTTTGTTTTGGAGTCGTGTTTCCTTTTATTTGGATTCGTATCAGACTATTTATTCTAGCTCAATTTTAATGTTACATTTAGATATTATGTTCGATAATTTATGACATTCGTGACTTGATTTTACTTTTTAATTTACAATTATTAGTGCGAAATGTCGGGTTGTCACAATAACTCTTATGCTTACATATATTGCTGAGGGTAATAATTCGTTGATTTAGATGTAGATGAGTTGAAATATTTTCTCTCTGTCCCCAACAAATTCATATGTTGATGCCAACACGGTAACTCTTATGCTTACATATATTGCTGAGGGTAATAATACGTTGATTTAGATGTAGATGAGTTGAAATATTTTCTCTCTGTCCCCAACAAATTCATATGTTGATGCCAACACGGTAAATAAAACATACGACAAAATTTCTTATTTTTTTTGGAACCGAATGTATAATATGATGTATGTACAATTATACACCATGAGTCCATGATTAAATGATTAATTGAATACAAAATCCCTGCCAAAATATAATATCTACCAAAAATAACCAGAATTGGAGTCTACTCTACACCACATCTTACCATGTTAAATAGTATAAATAATGTTAGTGAACCAAAAAAATGTCCAAAAAAATCTTCATAATGATGGCAATCTTGAGCTGTTAAAATGGAAAATTTTAATTGGTGAATTCATATGATTGTACGCGCGATCCATCTCATTAATTTTTCTATCAACCAATTGTGGGAAGAGGAAATTTTTTTGGAACATTTATTTCGTTGCCTAACATTTATCATAATTTATTGAATAGCAGAATCATTTTACAACGAACTATTATTTTCTATCAAATAATTCGAGAACCATTGCCATTCATCTCGTAGAATTTCATTATTTTTTCTCGAAAAAACCTACATGTCATAGAATATATAAAAATTTTACGTTTACAACATCATCCATTTATACATTTGTATCTACTTTATAAATTTCATACTCCTACAGAAAAGCAGGCCAAGAACTTGCCACTATCACCTTATCATCTTGTTACTACGTGCTTTCGCAATTTCATGTGAGTATATTCTCAAAAAGAACATGCTTTATCTGATACTTTTAATTTATCGTGTTAAACATATGTCTTACATACACATATCTAGATCGAATTACATCATAATTCTGGCTTATTTAGATTGAATTCCGCTTAGCTGTTGTGTTTGTAAAATTTGAAAACAAGCAAGAGTGAGCAACTATAGCTCAGCAAGAATATATGTAAAAGGTAAGCAATATAACATTTCATATGATTGGCAGTTGATATACTTGTTTGTTTCAATCAGTTATAAAATCACTTGTCATAGTTGATAAATCTCGAAGGTGCAACAATATGTGCCCTTGTTTTCAAAATAAACTTGCAGTTCTAGATACTGCATTGATTCAACATCTTTCTCATCAAAATAGAACACTATCAGCAACTTGGCACAAAAGCCTAAGAAGCAGTGTCAAAGCATTTTTCCAAAATGGAGGAATGGGACTTAAGGAAAACACAAAACCTGACAAGGATTGACGATGATCAGTCGCCACATCCAAGTCCAATCATCCGCGGGTCTTCTCTACCGGTAGAAGGATAGAAACTACATCCGTAACTATCCCTCGGGTGAAAACTACATCCGTAATCACCCTCGATGAAAACTACATCCGTAATCATCCTTCGGCAACACCTGGGCCGGAATAATAAGTGATGGACCGCCTGGCTCACGGCCGCTTACACATCCCGGGAATCGTTCGTCAACGGTTCCCACACCTGCCAGAGTCCCTTTTTCTTTTCTTTTAAAACTTGATTTTGATTGAAAACAGAGTAGTTGAGGTCCGACATCAGTCGACCGATGATTCTTGAAATCATACAAGAAGCAGAATCTGACCGAGGGTTTTCGAAAATGTTTTGAGTTCGAAAGAGTTCGAGCTTGAAAGTATTAAAAAGTATCTTGGATTAACTTTGTCTTTAAATAATGAACAGTAATTAATAAATAATATTTTTAGATTTAATATTAATAAATAATAAAATAATTATTCGATAAAATAACTCTTAATCCAAGATAGGGTTTCGAGTATTTACGAAGATATAATAATAGTTATTTGAATATACGATACCACCCGAATGACCCTTCGGGTTTTCGCAATATAGATACGATATAATAATATACCGCTCCCCGGTCAATAGTATATACGGACCGCTACGACCTCTATTGCTAGAGTCGTTGTCCGAAGAAAACATTTCAATCTAAGTTCAAGGGGTAAAAGCATACATGTACTTGTTCAATCTCAATTGCATCAATACTTCGATAAACATAGCATTTGGTATAATTTGAAAACTGTTGGTGTATACTGAAAATATTTATTTGAAGTATTTACATTTATTTCTAGCCGGTTTAATTGAGAATCATTTAAATGTTTACATGTTGTCTAAATATTATATATTGTGAATAATCTAGTATCAAATGGGATACAGAATATTAGATTATTGAATACGGTTTATATAATATTATATGGTTCACAGCACAGGTGGAGTTAGACAATCCACTGGAATGGCTGTAGTATTATTTAGATTAGTTTATATTGACTAATAAATAATACTAGTATACTTTGTGTATATTGAACAGGATCAAATTTAGAATTGTTCCCTAATACTGATTAAGAAGGTGAACTAAGATTCTATGTTATTATTAATGCTTAGGTTCTTAATCCGGAAATAATAATTGACACGTATATATTATTTACATGCTTTGATTTATATATGAAATAATTCTTTTGATTTATTTCATTATATTTTGGGTGATGAAATAATATATATGGTGGGATATTATTTATTGAAGGAATCCATGTCCTGATAATATTCGGGTTAATGATGTCCCCTTGAAAGCTCAAAAAGATTTAATTATGTGAAACCCTGCAGGTGGATTTATTCCGGCATAATTAAATAAAGGTTGAGTGGATAATCAAGGATAAAAGATATTAATTAAATGAATTATCAGTAATTTATTTAATTAATGGACATGCGATATTTTAAACATGGGGAATTTAATAAGCAAATAATATTGGAATCGAATTAATTAATTAAATTACGGTATTAGGAAAGGTAGTGCAAATATTAATTCTTTAGTGGATTGAATTAATATTTAATTACATTGGGCTAGGCTCAAGATGTAATTAGAAGGCCCAACCTAATTGTCCATGATCCCTATTGTAGCCAATATATATTCCTATTCTCTTCTTGCTGGGAGCTGGTCGAAAAAATTTTATAGCCACCCAGGAGCAAGAAGAGAGGTTAACTTGAGAAGACGAAGGCCACACTTCGCTCAAGGGAATTTGGGAATACAATAGAAGAGCGTGGAATCAACCGTTATCAAGGTGACTTTTCTATTTGTACTCGTTAATTTATTGTATCAAAAATCGCAGTGCCAAGATCTGATTGTCCCAACAAAAACTACAAACACAACAGTGAAAATCCTTGTATAGGGATAAGTTTTGAAAAGTAAACTTGCCTTGGTTTGGTTGGGGTGGTCGAGCGTGCGGATTCGAACGATCTATACATAAACAATATTCGTTCGTTAGTACCTTAACAATTTCTCTTTAATTACGGGGTTTTAAGGGGGTACGAAATTAACTTAACGACTTCATCTTATGACTCCCTAGCCCCACTATAGGTCCATGTCATCACTCGTTTACGCTCGTCACTTACTCGACTTAATTTAGTTACCACGTTCGAATCATAACCACTAACCCTAGAATCATGTTCCACTAATCGACTTTTTCCATTGCGCGAATTTTACTCTAGCATTTTTATAAAATCCAAAAATTCATATTTTAATCCAATTCCTTTTGGGTGGTCTTCACCACTGCATTACCTACATTCTCAAATTTTTCCATGATCCCAAATATATTTTAAGGTGTTTAAACAAGGTTCACAAGGGGGTCACTTAATGCAGTCCATAGTCCAGAAACAAAATTCACTCCTCTGGCCATAACTAAAAATCCACACATCACCTAGCTATTAACCTTACATTTCCAGAAACTACATTCAATTATCTTTCCAACAATATAAGGTAGGACATCAGGGGACATCATTTGTGGGTTCAAAATCGTGCTACAACACAGATCAAAGTTCCTGGACAAACTCAGCAAGCTCAAACTACTTAGATCAACCATTTTTCATACTTCCATAACATAATCACCACTTAATACACTTAGATCATGACTCATAACACTCATGGAGATATATATATTAACCATAGTCATAAAAATCACAATCTCAACATCAAAACTCAAGATCCATGCTATCCAATACATATACATCCAAGATTAGTCCTAAAACACATGGATCTATTACCATACTATATAAACATTACATAACCAAGGGGGTTTGAGATTTGTATACCTTCTTGAGTGGCTAAAGACCTTGGATGAGCTTTACAACAACTAAGAACACTTGTATGAGCCCTCACAAACCTTAATCCTTCAAGATCTAAAAGATAACAACTTATGTTAACACCCCTCTAAACTTTCAACAATTTTTATCTCAAGAATCAATGGATGGAATGCTATGAAATTGATACCATACCTCTATTATAATGCAAGGAAGCCCTAGGATTTTTGCTTGAGGTTGTAGATGAAGAAATGTTGGAGAGAAAATCTCTCCCTCTCTCTCCTTGTAGTTCGGCCGAGAGCTTTCTCAAGGGGGGGGAGTGTTTTCTCTTTGTTTTGTTTTTGAAAGGTAATGAAATGGTAAGTAGGATATGTATTATTGTGGGTATTAGGTGTAGTTCACATGTTGCCAAGCTAGAGTCTAGGTTGTCTCCCCATGCCCTATTGTCCCCTAGGTACATCACCCATCACACATGTCACTATTCACTTCTACTTTATGCTTTCTAGTTTCTTTTCCTAACTAGCTAGTTACATGGCACTTGCATGTAATTTCTTTCCTTGTAATATTATTCTCCCACCAATGCTTGTCATTTAATCCTTACTTCGTATCGTATCTTAATTATTCTCTCGTAATAATATTTCGTCGCGTAGAGATTTCCCCTATAATTCCTTAAGTACTTATTGTGTAAATTCCTCGAATGTTCATAATTCCTCGTCATAACTCTTAATAAATCCTTTAATATTCTAACCATTCTCAAATCCCAAGTTTTATAAATATTACTAACAGTAAGACTCTTGCCTTCACAATCTCTCTGTATATCTTACATAATAAATGCAACAACGAAGTTTCTCAGACAATCAATTCTATTAATCAACAGGGATGACTAGAAAGGTTCCATAATGACAATGTCACAAGATATTAAATAAAAGGAAATATTACCAAAAATTAGGGTTCTTACAGCCTCCCCTCCTTAAAAGGATTCCATCCCGGAATCAGGTTGAAAACAGTTGGGGGTGCTTTTCACGCATCGCGCTCTCTAGTTCCCATGTTGATTCTTTGACATTCTGATTCCTCCACAAGACTCTCACTAGTTTGACAACCTTGTTCCTCAGCACCTGTTCTTTTCTATCCATGATTTCTACGGGTTGCTCGACATATGTTAAGTCTGGTTGCAGATCCACTTGATCATGTTCTATCACATGTCGGAAGTCGGTATGGTATGGTCGTAGCATGGACACATGGAACACATTACGTACTTGCTGTAAGCTCGGGGGTAGAGCCAATTCATAGGCTAACTTCCCAACTCGTTTCAAGATCTCAAAACGTCCAATAAATCTTGGGCTTAGTTTTCCCTTCTTACCAAATCTCATCAATCCCTTCCACGGCGATACCTTCAACATCACAAACTCTCCTACCTCATATTCTTTGTCCTTGCGGGTCTGGTCCGCATACTTCTTCTGTCTGTCTTGGGCCGCTACCAGCCGTCCTCTTATGAGCTCGATAGTTTCTCTTGTCTGTTGGACCAGTTCAGGCCCTAAAATCTTCCGCTCTCCAACTTCTTCCCAACACAAGGGAGACCGACATCTTCGTCCGTATAAAGCTTCATATGGGGGCATGCCTATACTCGCATGGTAACTGTTGTTGTAGGAAAATTCGATCAACGGCAAGTGGTCATCCCAACTTTCCTCAAAATCAATGGCACATACCCTCAACATGTCCTCGATGGTCTGGATGGTTCTCTCACTCTGTCCGTCTGTTTGGGGATGGTATGCAGTACTCATGTTTAACTTGGTCCCCACACAATCCTGAAAGCTTCTCCAGAACCTGGAGTTGAATCTTGGGTCTCTATCTGATACAATGCTCACAGGAACCCCATGTCTAACCACAATCTCCTTTAAGTAAATATCTGCCAGCTTGTCGACAGTATATCTCTCGTTGATTGGAAGAAAATGTGCTGACTTGGTCAACCTATCGATAATTACCCAAATGGCATCATGATTAGTCTTGGTCCTTGGTAATCCGACCACAAAGTCCATTGCAATTTGCTCCAATTTCCACTCGGGTATCTCTAAGGGTTGCAACAATCCACTGGGCCTCTGGTGTTCGGCCTTCACTCTTTGACATGTCAAGCATTTACTTACCCACTCTGCCACGTCCTTCTTCATATTAGGCCACCAATAGTATTCTCTCAGATCTCTATACATCTTAGTGCCTCGAGGGTGAATTGAGTACCTCGAACTATGAGCCTCTTGCAAAATCTCGTCTTTTAATTCTTGAACGTTCGGGATCCATATCCTAGATGCGTACCTCATAATTCCATTCCCGTCCTTCTCACACTTAATTTCCTCGCCAGTCAAAATTTTCTCCATCGAATTCTTTTCTTCTTCTATCTTCTTTTCATGGCATAAATTAATCTTCTCCAATAACGGTGGTTGGACTTTTATTTCCATTAGACTCTCTTGTCCAATTCCTGGTAACCTCACTTCAATCTCCAGTTTCTCAAGGTCCTTGATCAATTCGTCCACTGACGTTATCATCTTGAGTTTCTCCTTTCGGCTAAGTGCATCGACCACCACATTGGCCTTCCCTGGGTGATAATGAATCTCACAATCATAATCTTTGATTAGCTCTAGCCATCTCCTCTGCCTCTTGTTTAACTCTTTCTGAGTGAATATGTACTTTAAGCTCTTGTGATCCGTGTAGATTTCAGACTTTTCTCCGTAAAGATAATGTCTCCAGATCTTCAAAGCAAAAACTATCGCTGCTAATTCCAAATCATGGGTGGGGTATCTTATCTCATATTCCTTAAGTTGTCTGGATGCATACGCAATCACCTTACCGTGCTGCATAAGCACACACCCTAAACCTTTATGGGATGCGTCGCTATAAATCACAAAATCTCCCTTATCATCAGGTAGGGCTAGTACTGGTGCTGTCACCAACCTCTTCTTCAACTCTTGGAAGCTCTCTTCGCATTTTTCAGTCCACACAAACTTCTCGGTCTTGCGAGTTAGCCGGGTCAAAGGGGCTACTATCTTTGCAAAGTCTTGGACGAATCTCCTATAGTAGCCAGCCAGTCCTATGAAACTTCTCACCTCTGTCGGAGTGGTTGGTCTCTCCCAATTTGATACAGCCTCTATTTTGGCTGGGTCCACTAGAATACCTTGTTCACTAATCACATGCCCTAAAAACTGAACTTCCTTCAACCAAAATTCGCACTTCGAGAACTTAGCGTACAACTTTTCTTCTCTCAATGCTCCCAATACAATCCTCAAGTGCTCTGCATGTTCCTCCTTCGTCTTGGAATAAATCAAGATGTCATCGATGAAGACTATAACGTACTTGTCCAAGTATTTCTTGAAGACTCGATTCATTAAGTCCATGAAAGCTGCAGGGGCATTCGTTAACCCAAATGACATCACTAGGAACTCATAGTGTCCATACCGGGTGCGAAAGGCCGTCTTTGGTATATCTTCTGGTTTAATCTTTAACTGGTGGTACCCGGTCCGCAAATCAATCTTAGAGAAATAAACCGCATCTTTCAATTGGTCAAACCGGTCATCTATCCTGGGCAAGGGATACTTATTCTTTATAGTCACCTTGTTCAGCTCCCGGTAATCTATACATAATCTCATGCTGCCGTCCTTCTTCTTCACGAATAACACCGGGGCTCCCCACGGTGACACACTAGGTCTTATCATCCCCTTATCCAACAACTCTTGTAATTGAGTGGCCAGCTCTTTCATCTCCACTGGGGCTAGCCGATATGGGGCTTTCAAAATTGGGGCCGTACCCGGAACTAAGTCTATAGCAAACTCGATGTCCCTATCGGGTGGTAGTCCGGGAAGATCGTCCGGAAATACATCCGCGAGCTCGTTAACAACAGGGATTTCCTGCAGGTTTGGTGCCTCCTTCTTGGTATCCTTCACGTAGGCTAAATAGGCTTCGCATCCTTTACGTAACAACTTCTTAGCTTGAATCATAGTCAGGAACTTTTGGCTTTGCCGTTTCCCACTAAATACTACTTCTTCGTCTCCTGGCAGTCTCAAACTTACTTTCTTCTTGACACAATCAATCTGGGCTCCGTGGGTTGTTAACCAATCCATACTTACTATTACGTCAAACTCCCCTAGTTTAAAAGGTATTAAGTCTACCCGAAAGTGTTGCCCTTCTATTTCTAGGTCGCAACCTGGACATACTCGGCTAACGGGAATAATTTCATGATTAGCTATCTCTATTTGCAATCTGTCTTTCAATGGTTCAGTCTTAAGGCCTAACCGACATACAAAATCTAGAGATATGAAAGACTTGGTAGCTCCCGAATCAAATAAAACATTTGCTTTAACTGAGTTGAGTAGTAGGGTACCTGCAATCACATCAGTGTTCCTCACGGCATCCTGCACCGTCATGTTAAAAGTTCTTGCAGTAGGGGCCTTGTTAGAAGCAGTTCCACTCACTCTTGATGCAGCTGGCCCAGAGGACATACATTCCCTCATTCGGTGCCCGGGTTTCCCACACTTGAAGCAATTACCTCCGACACTCGGGTTGTTACTAGTTCCGCGACAGGCGTTAGCATAATGCCCTGTCAGCCCACAATTGAAGCATTTCACATCTTGCATGTTACACACACCCGCATGTTTCCTTCCACATTTATTGCATTCTGGGGGTTGGGCTCGGGATGGGGTAGAGTAAGACAATCCCTGTGGTCGGCCGCCCTGGCCCACACTCCAACTTTCAGCTCTCTTGGTTCTAAAGTTCCCGCTGGGTTGGGACATCGTTCCTCGCTTAAATTTGCTCGGAAAGCTCCCACCAGCAGAGTTTCCCTTTCGGCTATCCAACTTCCTCTTCTTTCCTTCTCTCTCCTTCTGCATCTGTTCACTTCCAGCCTCAACAATTGACGCTTTCTATACTAGGGTGGCATAGTCTATCAGCTCAAGAACCGCCACACGATTCTGAATCCATTTTTTTAGCCCTAATTGAAATCTTCGGGCCCTTTTTGCCTCAGAGTTCACATACTCCGGCACAAACCTTGACAACTCAGTAAATTTGGCCTCATACTCGGCCACTGTCATGTTTCCTTGTTTCAACCCCATTTGTGTCTCCATGAACCTAGGAAAGTACTTCTCCAAGAACAGCTCGCTAAATCTCTCCCAGGTTACCACACCTCTTCCTTCCAAATTCTTCTTAGCTTCCCACCAATAGTTCGCCTCACCCTTCAGAAGGTAAGTGGCGAAAACAGTCTTCTGCTCTTCAGCGACACCTAGTATCTCAAAAGATTTTTCCATTTCCTTCAGCCAGGCCCTTGCCTCGACAGGGTCGGCAGTTCCTTTAAATTCTGGGGGTTTCAGGGATTTGAAGTTCCGGAAAGCATTAGCATTAGCATTCTGGAGTGGTTGCTGAACTGGGGGTCGGTCCAAGTTCTGCCTAAGTAACTCCATGAACTGTTCCATAGGGCCTCCCCTAGGATGTTCTACCTCTCGGGTATCATCACCAGCTTCTTCTTCTTCATACTCAGAGTCATCAAACAGGTTATGATCGTTGCCCTCCTCACTCAGGTTGACATTCTCCCCTTCATGGTTCTGGTGGCCTCCGGCTCCATGGTGGCTACCCTGGCCCTCAGAACTGATCGGGTGAGCTCGAGTGTTCATTCTTCTGGGTGGCATGATTCTGATAATAAAACAAGAAAGGGGTTAAAGTTTTCCAATTACCTGACAGCGTTTGCACGGGTCAGGAGCGTATCGTTCCTCCTCATAAGGGTGGAAGTGCAAAAGTTTTAATAATCCGATGTTGGAGATAAAATGTCAAACATTTTTGGGGGAAAAATCCCTTTGGGATGCGAAAACATTTACAAGAGTTTTTAAAATCTCGAAACCTCAAAAATATTTTTCAAAATTTCAAAGCATTTTTTTTTTTTGAAATTTTTTTTAAAGATTGTAGGAACATTTTTTTGGAAATTGTAGAAAACAATTTGAAATCGCATATCGTAATTTGAAACAGTATGGTTGTATTTGTGGCTTGTAGTAATTGTATAATCACAGTTGTATATCAAGACAGTAAAGCATGGCATCGGAAAGTAAAGCAGTTGAGGCATATTAAGGAAACTGAAACTAAATAAGTACGGTGCAAGGGTTATCACAAGTTTGGATGTTAGAGCCAAATACATAGTTCCGATGTCAAAGTCTAGCAAAAGTGGAACAAATACAAATACATCATCCGAATAGTCAGGCTACACAAAAGTAGGGCTACATCCATACATACTACCCGAAGTCACATCTACATATTTGTAGTTCAGTCTACTCATCCACTGGTCAGAAAGGATACCACTGCACAAGTCAACTATCCCGCAAAATCGACACACTAATGTCATCTGAACCTAGGGGACTTAGCTATCAGTACACATCACGGGGCCGCGCCGCGACGGAGCAAGGTCCTCACTCGGGTAAATGCACGACGCACAACACGCCTAGCATCCCTAGCCTGGATCACTCCGCCCCCGCGGATCCCTAAACCAAGAATCCTATCGCGACTCCTCATCTCAATCCTGTGGAGTCGAGCCCTAGTCCTCCTAGCAACAGTGGTCCTCATCTCAGCCTGGATCCTCAAGCGCGCCTCGCGCTCCTCCACTAGTGCCCGCCTCGCCTCGTTAAGTCGGGCCTCTGCAGATAGTAAGTCTCGGGTCAGGAACTGTACCACGTAAGCATGCTCAGTACCAGACACTGGGGGTAGGTCCGCCGGTGGAGGTGGTATGACAGGCACAGGCGTAGGTGCAGCAGCAGCAGCAGGAGCAGGAGCAGGGGTAGGATCAAGCTCCTCCTCGCCAGAAGTGTCATCCTCAGAGTCACCGTCCGATGAAACAGGGCTAGATGTCTGTGGAGAAGGTGGGGGTGACACCACACGACCCTCGCCGGATCTCACACTCTCCTCATCAGTAGCTACAGGAGATGGGGTAACAGGCTCTGGCTCGGGCTCAGGCTCAAAGGGCTCCTCAACGGGATCCTCATCATCAGTACTATCTATCACTGTAATCCAGGGGCCAAGCTCGGAGTCAGCACCCATATCCACCTCAGGATCCTCGGTCTCTCGCATCAGGGCCTCATCATGCTCTCTCTCGAAAGCCTCAGGGTCTGGTATCTCCTCCATCTACACAAGGGAAATAAGGTGGGTCACTAACCATAAAAGAAGGGTTTGGGAGTAGTTCCCTCACGGGCCTTAAAGTCAGGGCTATATCCGATAACCCGACTACAAACTCGATGAGAGTTCTAAGTATTATTAAAGTTGTTATTAAGGTTATCGTTATTGTTATTATTATTAGGGTTGCTTTCTTAAATTACTATCGTTTCTGAGAATTGTAACCTCGCTCTGATACCATTTCTGTGACGCCCCCAGATCCGGGGTCGGAGATCTAGGCGCTCACGGTCCATTTTCCATTAGTAACATACCTGTTCTTGCACATAATATATATAACACAGCCATCGACCCCACAATAAACTCACACCACAATCACACACATAGGTTAGAGCCTCAGAAACGTCACACATTGATTAAACAGTAATAAAGTTATCAGAGTTACTACAAACCGAATTAAATAGTATTTATGCTACCAGCAACACTTCGATATGAAGCGAAGTTGGCGGCTTGAAAGTTTGTTACGATACACTGCCTTGCACAGGTCATGCTGATAAATAAAACGTATTAACAAAAGCTGCCAACCAATCCGGCTAATGGGGCCTACCGGTGGAATCTCAAGTGGTGGCTCGGGTCTAGTCACCTGCTTTCGAACAGTCTGCCTGGGTCTTGCCATTTCGCTTAGCTGTTGTGTTTGTAAAATTTGAAAACAAGCAAGAGTGAGCAACTATAGCTCAGCAAGAATATATGTAAAAGGTAAGAAATATAACATTTCATATGATTGGCAGTTGATATACTTGTTTCTTTCGGTCAGTTATAAAATCACTTGTCATAGTTGATAAATCTCGAAGGTGCAACAATATGTGCCCTTGTTTTCAAAATAAACTTGCAGTTCTAGATACTGCATTGATTCAACATCTTTCTCATCAAAATAGAACACTATCAGCAACTTGGCACAAAAGCCTAAGAAGCAGTGTCAAAGCATTTTTCCAAAATGGAGGAATGGGACTTAAAGAAAACACAAAACCTGACAAGGATTGACGATGATCAGTCGCCACATCCAAGTCCAATCATCCGCGGGTCTTCTATACCGGTAGAAGGATAGAAACTACATCCGTAACTATCCCTCGGGTGAAAACTACATCCGTAATCACCCTCGATGAAAACTACATCCGTAATCATCCTTCGGCAACACCTGGGCCGGAATAATAAGTGATGGACCGCCTGGCTCACGGCCGCTTACACATCCCGGGAATCGTTCGTCAACGGTTCCCACACCTGCCAGAGTCCCTTTTTCTTTTCTTTTAAAACTTGATTTTGATTGAAAACAGAGTAGTTGAGGTCCGACATCAGTCGACCGATGATTCTTGAAATCATACAAGAAGCAGAATCTGACCGGGGGTTTTCGAAAATGTTTTCAGTTCGAAAGAGTTCGAGCTTGAAAGTATTAAAAAGTATCTTGGATTAAATTTGTCTTTAAATAATGAACAGTAATTAATAAATAATATTTTAAGATTTAATATTAATAAATAATAAAATAATTATTCGATAAAATAACTCTTAATCCAAGATAGGGTTTCGAGTATTTACGAAGATATAATAATAGTTATTTGAATATACGATACCACCCGAATGACCCTTCGGGTTTTCGCAATATAGATACGATATAATAATATACCGCTCCCCGGTCAATAGTATATACGGACCGCTACGACCTCTATTGCTAGAGTCGTTGTCCGAAGAAAACATTTCAATCTAAGTTCAAGGGGTAAAAGCATACATGTACTTGTTCAATCTCAATTGCATCAATACTTCAATAAACATAGCATTTGGTATAATTTGAAAACTACAAACACAACAGTGAAAATCCTTGTATAGGGATAAGTTTTGAAAAGTAAACTTGCCTTGGTTTGGTTGGGGTGGTCGAGCGTGCGGATTCGAACGATCTATACATAAACAATAATCGTTCGTTAGTACCTTAACAATTTCTCTTTAATTACGGGGTTTTAAGGGGGTACGAAATTAACTTAACGACTTCGTCTTATGACTCCCTAGCCCCACTATAGGTCCATGTCATCACTCGTTTACGCTCGTCACTTACTCGACTTAATTTAGTTACCACGTTCGAATCATAACCACTAACCCTAGAATCATGTTCCACTAATCGACTTTTTCCATTGCGCGAATTTTACTCTAGCATTTTTTTAAAATCCAAAAATTCATATTTTAATCCAATTCCTTTTGGGTGGTCTTCACCACTGCATTACCTACATTCTCAAATTTTTCCATGATCCCAAATATATTTTAAGGTGTTTAAACAAGGTTCACAAGGGGGTCACTTAATGCAGTCCATAGTCCAGAAACAAAATTCACTCCTCTGGCCATAACTAAAAATCCACACATCACCTAGCTATGAACCTTACATTTCCAGAAACTAAATTCAATTATCTTTCCAACAATATAAGGTAGGACATCAGGGGACATCATTTGTGGGTTCAAAATCGTGCTACAACACAGATCAAAGTTCCTGGACAAACTCAGCAAGCTCAAACTACTTAGATCAACCATTTTTCATACTTCCATAACATAATCACCACTTAATACACTTAGATCATGACTCATAACACTCATGGAGATATATATATTAACCATACTCATAAAAATCACAATCTCAACATCAAAACTCAAGATCCATGCTATCCAATACATATACATCCAAGATTAGTCCTAAAACACATGGATCTATTACCATACTATATAAACATTACATAACCAAGGGGGTTTGAGATTTGTATACCTTCTTGAGTGGCTAAAGACCTTGGATGAGCTTTACAACAACTAAGAACACTTGTATGAGCCCTCACAAACCTTAATCCTTCAAGATCTAAAAGATAACAACTTATGTTAACACCCCTCTAAACTTTCAACAATTTTTATCTCAAGAATCAATGGATGGAATGCTATGAAATTGATACCATACCTCTATTATAATGCAAGGAAGCCCTAGGATTTTTGCTTGAGGTTGTAGATGAAGAAATGTTGGAGAGAAAATCTCTCCCTCTCTCTCCTTGTAGTTCGGCCGAGAGCTTTCTCAAGGGGGGGAGTGTTTTCTCTTTGTTTTGTTTTTGAAAGGTAATGAAATGGTAATTAGGATATGTATTATTGTGGGTATTAGGTGTAGTTCACATGTTGCCAGGCTAGAGTCTAGGTTGTCTCCCCATGCCCTATTGTCCCCTAGGTACATCACCCATCACACATGTCACTATTCACTTCTACTTTATGCTTTCTAGTTTCTTTTCCTAACTAGCTAGTTACATGGCACTTGCATGTAATTTCTTTCCTTGTAATATTATTCTCCCACCAATGCTTGTCATTTAATCCTTACTTCGTATCGTATCTTAATTATTCTCTCGTAATAATATTTCGTCGCGTAGAGATTTCCCCTATAATTCCTTAAGTACTTATTGTGTAAATTCCTCGAATGTTCATAATTCCTCGTCATAACTCTTAATAAATCCTTTAATATTCTAACCATTCTCAAATCCCAAGTTTTATAAATATTACTAACAGTAAGACTCTTGCCTTCACAATCTCTCTGTATATCTTACATAATAAATGCAACAACGCAGTTTCTCAGACAATCAATTCTATTAATCAACAGGGATGACTAGAAAGGTTCCATAATGACAATGTCACAAGATATTAAATAAAAGGAAATATTACCAAAAATTAGGGTTCTTACAAAGAATCACCCAAATTTCTCGTGGAACCAAGGCCAAAACTACCAATCTCCGCCACCTTCTTTTCAAAAGTCTAACTCTTACCCAACTCCAAACCAATGTCCTTTTCCAAACCCGACTCAAAATCACGGTCCTTATCCAAGTCAAGCACCCGCCTACCCTCCCGGCTTTCGTGAGTCGGATAAGAGAATTAATTCTTTGGAAAAGACTATTGATGCGCCTCTAAAATCAACAACTAATTTGGCTCAATCTCAACAAACCTTCATGCAAACCATGACTCAAAATAGGCAAATTTTGAATGCTAGTACTCAAGCCATATCTAAGTTAGGTTCAAATGAGTCAATTCGCCAAAGACATGTGTGAGGGAGAGAAGAACAAACTCCCGAGTCAACCCGAGGTCAACCCTAGATTCCCCCTCAACCAAAGACCTCACGAAAATGTTAATGCCATCATTTCTTTAAGGTCGGGAAATCAAGTTGATAATCAAGTAGGAGTCGAGTCTCCCTTTAGAAGAAGGAGAGTCAAATGTTGAACCAAACCCTAAACTCGATCATTCAAACCATCTTCCAAACCCCACCACATCTTTACCACTTGAACCTTCATCTTCAAATTCCATTCCCAAGTCACCAGAATTTTCTTGTAAATCACCGTCACCTAGTGAATCTTTGTTTATCATTCCACCTTCAAAACCCCGTCTCGATTTGTCTAGTTAACGAGTCTTTAAACCAAAAGCTCCTTATCCTCAAAGACTCATTTCCAACAAACATTCGGCTTAAGTAGACAAGATTTGGAAGTCTTTAAGCAGTCGAGGTCAACATTCCTCTTTTAGATGCCATTCAACAAATTCCCTCTTATGCCAAGTGTCTTGTAAGAACCCTAATTTTTGGTAAAATTTTCTTTTATTTAATATCATGTGGCATTGTCAATTTGGAACCTTTCTAGTCATCCTTGTTGTTTAATGGAATTGATTGTCTGAGAGATTATGTTGTTACATTCTCTATGTAAGGTAAAAGAGATATTGTTAAGGTACTAACGAGCGGTTATTGTTTATGTATAGATCGTTCCACTCCGCACGCTCGACCACCCCAACCAAACCAAGGCAAGTTTACTTTTCAAAACTTATACATATACAAGGACTTTCACTGTTGTGTTTGTAGTTTTCAACCATATCAAATGCTATGTTTATCGAAGTATTGATGCAATTGAGATTGTATAAGTACATATATGTTTGTACCCCTTGAACTTAGATTGAAATGTTTTCTTCGGACAACGACTCTAGCAATAGAGGTCGTAGCGGTCCGTATATACTATTGACCGGGGAGCGGTATATTATTATATCGTATCTAGATTGCGAAAACCCGAAGGGTCATTCGGGGAGTATCGTATACTCAAGTAATTATGTTCATATCCTCGTAAATACTCGAAACCCTATCTTGGATTAAAAGTTTATTTTATCGAATAATAATTTTATTAATTATTATTATTAAATCTTAAAATATTATTTATTAATTATCGTTCATTATTTTAAAGACGAAGTCGATCCAAGATACATTTAATACTTTCAAACTCGAACTCTTTCGAACTCAAAACATTTTCGAAAACCCCCGGTCAGGTTCTGCTTCTTGTATGATTTCAAGAATCATCGGTCGACTGATGTCGGACCTCAATTACTCTGTTTTCAATCAAAATCAAGTTTTCAAAAGAAAAAGAAAAAGGGACTCTGGCATGTGTGGGTACCATTGACGAACGATTCCAGGGATGTGTAAGCGGTCGTGAGTCAGGCGGTCCATCAATTATTATTCCGGCCCAGGTGTTGCCGAAGGATGATTACGGATGTAGTTTTCATCGAGGGTGATTACGGATGTAGTTTTCAGCCGGGGATAGTTACGGATGTAGTTTCTATCCTTCTACCGGTAGAGAAGACCCGCGGATTATTGGACTTGGATATGGCGACTGATCATCGTCAATCCTTGTCAGGTTTTATGTTTTCTTTAAGTCCCATTCCTCCATTTTGGAAAAATGCTTTAACACTGCTTCTTAGGCTTTTGTGCCAAGTTGCTGATAGTGTTCTATTTTGATGAGAAAGATGTTGACTCAATGCAGTATCTAGAACTGCAAGTTTATGTTGAAAACAAGGGCACATATTGTTGCACCTTCGGAATTTATCAACAATGACAAGTGATTTTACATCTGATTGATACAAACAAGTTTAATAACTGCTAATCATATGAAATGCTATATTGCTTACCTTATACGTATATTTCTTGCTGAGCTATAGTTGCTCACTCTTGCTTGTTTTCAAATTTTACAAACACAACAGCTAAGCGAAATGGCAAGACCCAGACAGACTGCTCGAAAGCAGGTGACTAGACCCGAGCCAGCAGTTGAGATTCCACCGGTAGGCCCCATTAGCCGAATTGGTTGGCAGCTTTTGTTAGTTCGTTTTATTTATCAGTATGACCTGTGCAAGGCAGTGTACCGTAACAAACTTTCAAGCCGCCAACTCCGCTTCATATCGAAGTGTTGCTGGTAGCATAAATACTATTTAATTCGGTCTGTGATAACTCTGATACTTTTATTTCTGCTTAATCAATGTGGTGACGTTTCTGAGACTCTAACCTGTGTGTGTGTGTGTGCGGTGTGAGTTTATTATGGGGTCGATGGCTGTGTTATATATTATGTGCAAGAACAGGTATGTTATTAATGAAAAATGGACCGTGAGTGCCTAGATCTCCGACCCCGGATCTGGGGGCGTCACAGATAGCATAAATACTATTTAATTCGGTCTGTGATAACTCTGATACTTTTATTTCTGCTTAATCAATGTGGTGACATTTCTGAGACTCTAACCTGTGTGTGTGTGTGTGCGGTGTGAGTTTATTATGGGGTCGATGGCTGTGTTATATATTATGTGCAAGAACAGGTATGTTATTAATGAAAAATGGACCGTGAGCGCCTAGATCTCCGACCCCGGATCTGGGGGCGTCACAGAAATGGTATCAGAGCGAGGTTACAGTTCTCAGAAATGATAGTAATTTAAGAAAGCAACCCTAATAATAATAACAATAATAATAACCCTAATAACAACCTTAATAATACTTAGAACTCTCATCGAGTTTGTAGTCGGGTTATCGGATATAGCCCTGACTTTAAGGCCAGTGAGGGAACTACTCCTAAACCTTTCTTTTTTTGGTTAGTGACCCACCTTATTTTCCCTTGTGTAGATGGAGGAGATACCAGACCCTGAGGCTTTCGAGAGAGAGCATGATGAGGCACTGATGCGAGATACCGAGGATCCTGAGGAGGATATGGGTGCTGACTCTGAGCTCGGCCCCTGGATTACGCTGATAGGAGATACTGATGATGAGGATCCCGTTGAGGAGCCCTTTGAGCCTGAGCCTGAGCCAGAGCCTGTAGCTACTGATGAGGAGAGTGTGAGATCCGGTGAGGGTCGTGTTGTGTCACCCCCACCTTCTCCGCAGTCATCGAGCCCTGTTTCATCGGACGGTGACTCCGAGAATGATACTTCTGGCGAGGAGGAGCTTGACCCTACCCCTGCTACTACTCCTGCTCCTGCTACTGCTGCTGCACCTGCTCCTGTTCCTGTCATACCACCTCCACCGATGGACCTACCCTAGTGTCGGGTACTGAGCACGCTTACGTGGTGCAGTTCCTGACCCGAGACTTACTATCTGCAGAGGCCCGAATTAACGAGGCGAGGCGGGCGCTAGTGGAGGAGCGCGAGGCGCGCTTGAGGATCCAGGCTGAGATGAGGACCGCTGTTGCTAGGAGGACTAGGGCTCGACTCCATAGGATTGAGAGGAGGAGTCGCGAGAGGATTCTTGGATTAGGGATCCGCGGGGGCGGAGTGATCCAGGCTAGGGATGCTAGGCGTGTTGTGCGTCGTGCATTTACCCGAGTGAGGACCTTGCTCCGCCGCGGTGCGGCCCCGTGATGTGTTACTGATAGCTCAGTCCCCTAGGTTCAGATGACATTAGTGTGTCAATTTTGCGGGATAGTTGACTTGTGCAGTGGTATCCTTTCTGACCAGTGGATGAGTAGACTGACCTACAGATATGTAGATGTGACTTCGGGTAGTATGTACGGATGTAGCCCTACTTTTGTGTAGCCCTGACTATTCAGATGATGTACTTGTATTTGTTCCACTTTTGCTAGACTTTGACATCGGAACTATGTATTTGGCTCTAACATCCAAACTTTGTGATAACCCTTGTACCGTACTTATTTAGTTTCAGTTTCCTTGATATTGTCTCAACTGCTTTACTTTCCGATGCCATGCTTTACTGTTTTGATATACAACTGTGATTATACAATTGCTACAAGCCACAAATACAACCATGCTGTTTCAAATTTACGATATGCAATTTCAAATTGTCCTCTACAATTTCCAAAAAATGTTCATACAATTTTTTAAAATAAATTTTTCAAAAAAAAAAAATAATAATAATATTTTCGAGATTTCGAAATTTTGAAAACTCTTGCAAATGTTTTCGCATCCCATAGAGATTTTCCCAAAAATGTTTTGACGTTCTATCTCCAGCATCGGGTTATTAAAACTTTTGCAACTTCCACCCTTATGAGAAGGAACGATACGTTCCTGACCCATGCAAATGCTGTCAGGTAATTGGAAAACCCTAACCCATTTCTTGTTTTATTATCAGAATCATGCCACCCAGAAGAATGAACACTCGAGCTCACCCGATCAGTTCTGAGGGCCAGGGTAGCCACCATGGGACCGGAGGCCACCAGAACCGTGAAGGGGAGAATGTCAACCTGAGTGAGAGTGAGGGCAACGATCATAACTTGTTTGATGACTCTGAGTATGAAGAAGAAGAAGCTGGTGATGACACCCGAGAGGCAGAACATCCTAGGGGAGGCCCTATGGAACAGTTCATGGAGTTACTTAGGCAGAACTTGGACCGTCCCCCAGTTCAGCAAGCACCCCAAAATGCTAATGCAAATGCTTTCCAGAACTTCAAATCCCTGAAACCCCAAGAATTTAAAGGAACTGCCGACCCGATCGAGGCAAGGGCCTGGCTGAAGGAAATGGAAAAATCTTTCGAGATACTAGGTGTCGCTGAGGAGCAGAAGACTGTTTTCGCCACTTACCTTCTGAAGGGTGAGGCGAACTATTGGTGGGAAGCTAAGAAGAATTTGGAAGGAAGAGGTGTGGTGACCTGGGAGAGGTTTAGCGAGCTGTTCTTGGAGAAGTACTTTCCTAGGTTCATGGAGACACAAATGGAGCTGAAGTTTTTGGAACTGAAGCAAGGTAACATGACGGTGGCCGAGTATGAAGCCAAATTTACTGAGCTGTCGAGGTTTGTGCCGGAATATGTGAACTCTGAGGCAAAGAGGGCCCGAAGGTTTCAATTAGGGCTAAAACAATGGATTCATAATCGTGTGGCGGTTCTTGAGCTGACAGACTATGCCACCCTGGTACAGAAAGCATCAATTGTTGAGGCTGGGAGTGAACAGATGCAGAAGGAGAGGGAAAGAAAGAAGAGGAAGTTTGATAGTCGAAAGGGAAACTCTGCGGGAGGGAGCTTTCCGAGCAAATTTAAGCGAGGAACGATGTCCCAACCCAGCGGAAACTTTGGAACCAAGAGAGCTGAAAGTTGGAGTGTGGGCCAGAGCGGCCGACCACAGGGATCGTCTTACTCTACCCCATCCCGAGCCCTACCCCCAGAATGCAATAAATGTGGAAGGAAACATGCGGGCGTGTGTAACCTGTAGGATGTGAAGTGCTTCAAGTGCGGGCTGATAGGACATTATGCTAACGCCTGTCGAGGAACTAGTAACAATACCAGTGCCGGAGGTAATTGCTTCAAGTGTGGGAAACCAGGGCACCGAATGAGGGAATGTATGTCCTCTGGGCCAGCTGCATCAAGAGTGAGTGGAACTGCTTCTAACAAGGCCCCTACTGCAAGAACTTTTAACATGATGGTGCAGGATGCCGTGAGGAACACGGATGTGATTGCAGGTACCCTACTACTCAACTCAGTTAAGGCAAATGTTTTATTTGATTCGGGAGCTACCAAGTCTTTCATATCTCTAGATTTTGTATGTCAGTTAGGCCTTAAGACTGAACCATTGAAAGACAGACTGCAAATAGAGATAGCTAATCATGAAATTATTCCTGTTAGCCAAGTATGTCCAGGATGTGACCTAGAAATAGAAGGGCGACACTTTCGGGTAGACTTAATACCTTTTAAACTAGGAGAGTTTAACGTAATAGTAGGTATGGATTGGTTAACAACCCACGGAGCCCAGATTGATTGTGTAAAGAAGAAAGTAAGTTTGAGACTGCCAGGGGACGAGGAAGTAGTGTTTAGTGGGAAAGGGCAAAACCAAAAGTTCCTGACTATGATTCAAGCTAAGAAGCTGTTACGTAAAGGATGCGAAGCCTATTTAGCCTATGTGAAGGATACCAAGAAAGAGGCACCAAACCTACAGGAAATCTCTGTCGTTAACGAGTTCGCGGACGTATTTCCGGATGATCTTCCAGGACTACCACCTGATAGAGACATCGAGTTCGCCATAGACCTAGTTCCGGGTACAGCCCCAATTTCGAAAGCCCCATATCGGCTAGCCCCAGTGGAGATGAAAGAGCTGGCCACTCAGTTACAAGAGTTGTTGGATAAAGGGATGATAAGACCTAGTGTGTCACCGTGGGGAGCCCCGGTGTTATTCGTGAAAAAGAAGGATGGTAGTATGAGGTTATGTATAGACTACAGAGAGCTGAACAAGGTGACTATAAAGAATAAGTATCCCTTGCCCAGGATAGATGACCTGTTTGATCAATTGAAAGACGCAGTTTATTTTTCCAAAATTGATTTGAGGACCGGGTATCACCAGTTAAAGATTAAACCAGAAGATATACCAAAGACGGCCTTTCGCACCCGGTACGGACACTATGAGTTCCTAGTGATGTCATTTGGGTTAACGAATGCCCCTGCAGCTTTCATGGATTTAATGAATCGAGTCTTCAAGAAGTACTTGGACAAGTGTGTTATAGTCTTCATCGACGACATCTTGATTTATTCCAAGACGAAGGAGGAACATGCAGAGCACTTGAGGATTGTATTGGGAGCATTGAAAGAAGAAAAGTTGTACGCTAAGTTCTCGAAGTGTGAATTTTGGTTGAAGGAAGTTTAGTTCTTAGGGCATGTGATTAGCGAACAAGGCATTCTAGTGGACCCAACCAAAATAGAGGCGGTATCAAATTGGGAGAGACCAACCACTCCGACAGAGGTGAGAAGTTTTATAGGGTTGGCTGGCTACTATAGGAGATTTGTCCAAGACTTTGCCAAGATAGCAGCCCCTTTGACCTGACTAACTCGCAAGACCGAGAAGTTTGTGTGGACTGAAAAATGCGAAGAGAGCTTCCAAGAGTTGAAGAAGAGGTTGGTGACAGCACCAGTACTAGCCCTACCTGATGATAAGGGAGATTTTGTGATTTATAGCGACGCATCCCATAAAGGTTTAGGGTGTGTGCTTATGCAGCACGGTAAGGTGATTACGTATGCGTCCAGACAACTTAAGGAATATGAGATAAGATACCCCACCCACGATTTGGAATTAGCAGCGATAGTTTTTGCTTTGAAGATCTGGAGACATTATCTTTACGGAGAAAAGTGTGAAATCTACACGGATCACAAGAGCTTAAAGTACATATTCACTCAGAAAGAGTTAAACATGAGGCAGAGGAGATGGCTAGAGATAATTAAAGATTATGATTGTGAGATTCATTATCACCCAGGGAAGGCCAATGTGGTGGCCGATGCACTTAGCCGAAAGGAGAAACTCAAGATGATAACGTCAGTGGACGAGTTGATCAAGGACCTTGAGAAACTGGAGATTGAAGTGAGGTTACCAGGAATTGGACAAGAGAGTCTAATGGAAATAAGAGTCCAACCACCGCTATTGGAAAAGATTAAGTTATGCCAGGAAAAGAAGATAGAAGAAGAAAAGAATTTGATGGAGAAAATTTTGACTGGCGAGGAAATTAAGTGTGAAAAGGACGGGAATGGAATTATGAGGTATGCATCTAGGATATGGATCCCGAACGTTCAAGAATTAAAAGACGAGATTTTGCAAGAGGCTCATAGTTCAAGGTACTCAATTCACCCTGGAGGCACTAAGATGTATAGAGATCTGAGAGAATACTATTGGTGGCCAAATATGAAGAAGGACGTGGCAGAGTGGGTAAGTAAATGCTTGACATGTCAAAGAGTGAAGGCCGAACACCAGAGGCCCAGTGGATTGTTGCAACCCTTAGAGATACCCGAGTGGAAGTGGGAACATATTGCGATGGACTTTGTGGTCGGATTACCAAGGACAAAGACTAATCATGATGCCATTTGGGTAATTATCGATAGATTGACCAAGTCGGCACATTTTCTTCCAATCAACGAGAGATACACTGTCGACAAGCTGGCAGATATTTACTTAAAGGAGATTGTGGTTAGGCAAGGGGTTCCTGTGAGCATTGTATCAGATAGAGACCCAAGATTCAACTCCAGGTTCTGGAGGAGCTTTCAGGATTGTGTGGGGACCAAGTTAAACGTGAGTACTGCATACCATCCCCAAACAGACGGACAGAGTGAGAGAACCATCCAGACCATCGAGGACATGTTGAGAGTATGTGCCATAGATTTCAAGGGAAGTTGGGATGACCACTTGCCGTTGATCGAATTTTCCTACAACAACAGTTACCATGCGAGTATAGAAATGCCCCCATATGAAGCTTTATACGGACGAAGATGTCGGTCTCCCTTGTGTTGGGAGAGCGGAAGATTTTAGGGCCTGAACTGGTCCAACACACAAGAGAAACTATCGAGCTCATAAGAGGACGGCTGGTAGCGGCCCAAGACAGACAGAAGAAGTATGCGGACCAGACCCACAAGGACAAAGAATATAAGGTAGGAGAGTTTGTGATGTTAAAGGTATCACCGTGGAAGGGATTGATGAGATTTGGTAAGAAGGGGAAGCTAAGCCCAAGATTTATTGGACCTTTTGAGATCTTGAAACGAGTTGGAAAGTTAGCCTATGAATTGGCTTTACCCCCGAGCTTGCAGCAAGTACATAATGTGTTCCATGTGTCCACGCTACGACCCTACCATACCGACTTCCGACATGTGATAGAACATGATCAAGTGGATCTGCAGCCAGACTTAACATATGTGGAGCAACCCGTAGAAATCATGGATAGAAAAGAACAGGTGCTGAGGAACAAGGTTGTCAAACTAGTGAGAGTATTGTGGAGGAATCAGAATGTCGAAGAATCAACATGGGAACTAGAGAGCGCGATGCGTGAAAAGCACCCCCAACTGTTTTCAACCTGATTCCGGGACGGAATCCTTTTAAGGAGGGGAGGCTGTAAGAACCCTAATTTTTGGTAAAATTTTCTTTTATTTAATATCATGTGGCATTGTCAATTTGGAACCTTTCTAGTCATCCCTGTTGTTTAATGGAATTGATTTTCTGAGAGATTATGTTGTTACATTCTCTATGTAAGGTAAAAGAGATATTGTTAAGGTACTAACGAGCGGTTATTGCTTATGTATAGATCGTTCCACTCCGCACGCTCGACCACCCCAACCAAACCAAGGCAAGTTTACTTTTCAAAACTTATACATATACAAGGACTTTCACTATTGTGTTTGTAGTTTTCAACCATATCAAATGCTATGTTTATCGAAGTATTGATGCAATTGAGATTGTATAAGTACATATATGTTTGTACCCCTTGAACTTAGATTGAAATGTTTTCTTCGGACAACGACTCTAGCAAAAGAGGTCGTAGCGGTCCGTATATACTATTGACCGGGGAACGGTATATTATTATATCGTATCTAGATTGCGAAAACCCGAAGGGTCATTCGGGGAGTATCGTATACTCAAGTAATTATGTTCATATCCTCGTAAATACTCGAAACCCTATCTTGGATTAAACGTTTATTTTATCGAATAATTATTTTATTAATTATTAATATTAAATCTTAAAATATTATTTATTAATTATCGTTCATTATTTTAAAGACGAAGTCGATCCAAGATACATTTAATACTTTCAAACTCGAACTCTTTCGAACTCAAAACATTTTCGAAAACCCCCGGTCAGGTTCTGCTTCTTGTATGATTTCAAGAATCATCGGTCGATTGATGTCGGACCTCAATTACTCTGTTTTCAATCAAAATCAAGTTTTCAAAAGAAAAAGAAAAAGGGACTCTGGCAGGTGTGGGAACCGTTGACGAACGATTCCCGGGATGTGTAAGCGGCCGTGAGCCAGGCGGTCCATCAATATTATTCCGGCCCAGGTGTTGCCGAAGGATGATTACGGATGTAGTTTTCATCGAGGGTGATTACGGATGTAGTTTTCACCCGGGGATAGTTACGGATGTAGTTTCTATCCTTCTACCGGTAGAGAAGACCCGCGGATTATTGGACTTGGATGTGGCGACTGATCATCGTCAATCCTTGTCAGGTTTTATGTTTTCTTTAAGTCCCATTCCTCCATTTTGGAAATATGCTTTAACACTGCTTCTTAGGCTTTTGTGCCAAGTTGCTGATAGTGTTCTATTTTGATGAGAAAGATGTTGACTCAATGCAGTATCTAGAACTGCAAGTTTATTTTGAAAACAAGGGCACATATTGTTGCACCTTCGGAATTTATCAACAATGACAAGTGATTTTATATCTGATTGATACAAACAAGTTTAATAACTGCTAATCATATGAAATGCTATATTGCTTACCTTATACGTATATTTCTTGTTGAGCTATAGTTGCTCACTCTTGCTTGTTTTCAAATTTTACAAACACAACAGCTAAGCGAAATGGCAAGACCCAGACAAACTGCTCGAAAGCAGGTGACTAGACCCGAGCCAGCAGTTGAGATTCCACCGGTAGGCCCCATTAGCCGGATTGGTTGGCAGCTTTTGTTAGTTCGTTTTATTTATCAGTATGACCTGTGCAAGGCAGTGTACCGTAACAAACTTTCAAGCCGCCCACTCCGCTTCATATCGAAGTGTTGCTGGTAGCATAAATACTATTTAATTCGGTCTGTAATAACTCTGATACTTTTATTTCTGCTTAATCAATGTGGTGACGTTTCTGAGACTCTAACCTGTGTGTGTTTGTGTGCGGTGTGAGTTTATTGTGGGGTCGATGGCTGTGTTATATATTATGTGCAAGAACAGGTATGTTATTAATGGAAAATGGACCGTGAGCGCCTAGATCTCCGACCCCGGATCTGGGGGCGTCACATGTCTAAAAGATTTGTGTACTCATAAGCGATCCACTTAGGTTCTTAAAAAAGCCTTTTTGACCTCTCATGTTAGTTCAATTCTTTCAAATCAAATTCCCGTGAAATATAAGGACCCCGGTTGCCCTATAATTTCATGATTCATAGGAAATACGTATTTCCTATGACAAGGCATTACTTGACTTAGGTGCTACAGTGAATCTCCTTCCATTTTTGGTCTATCAAGCCCTAGGTTTAGTCGAACTTAAAAAGGCGAACATGACACTTCAATTGGCCGATCATTCTGTCAAAATAATGAAGGGAATAATTGAAGATGTGCTAATTAAGGTTGGTGATTTCATCTTTCTGGTTGACTTCGTTGTCCTCGAGACTCAAACTATCACAAATCCTAAGAACCAAATCCCGATCATTCTAGGAAGACCTTTTCTTGCTACATCCAATGCCTTGATTAATTGTAGGGATGGTTCGATGAAACTCACTTTTGGTAATATGACAATTAACCTTAACATCTTTAATGTCGGAAAAGAACCCAATGAGCTTTATGAATAAACAGTATGGGTTAATCTTGTTGATGACATTGTTAATTGGTCAAACCTTGAGGTAATGAGGTTGAGTCTCTTCTTGCTGAGGATTTTCAAATAAATGACAAAACCAATCGAGAGCTTCATGAGTCGTTTAGGGATATGACCTCGGAAGAGATGTTAAGAGAGTTGGATGACATTTGTTCTAAGTGGGAGACCCCACCCGATGTTGTTACTGTTGAACCCGTTGTTAAGAGCCCCATGGGAACACCTCCTGCATTTGACTCAAATTTGTATCTTCCCGAGTTTGATCAACAGCCCTTAGGAGAAGATGGACCCTTATCTTATGTCACTTCTAGTGATTCAACCCAAGACCAAACTTTCATTCTTAGACAAATTGAAGAAGCCTTAAGTTGGTTTATTGAGAACATTAGTGACACTTGTTCTATAAGGTTGAATGATTCCATGTTACTTGTGAAAGTCTTTTCTAATCAAAATTTTCAAAAATGTCTTAATTCTTTCTCAAAGCTTCACCCCATTTTCCATCCGGCATCGGCTGATTCGGTTTTATTCTATTGCTACCCTCACACAAGAATCCAGGTATGGGGGAGGAATTGTGTGCGTGAGTCATGTTAATTAGTTGTTTTTATTCATTCGTCACCGTCATCCCTTGTCATGTATTATCTCCTCATTCTCCTCTACTTAATTTTTCTTGCTTTTGCATACATTGAGGACAATGCATGATTTAGGTATGGGGGAGGGTTTTTATTGTAAATACATAAAATTTGAAAAATACAAAAAAAAATATATATATATATATATATATATAGTGCGTATCATAATTCCAAGGACTTTTATTATGCTAACATTTATAACACAGTAAATAAAGGCATAATAAATAAAATAATCAACAAAACATAATTCCTAATAATAAAATGTTTTCCATAAAACATAAAAGTATTGTCTTTAGGGCACATATACTAACAAAAGCCATACCTTGTATTCTTTTTATCTTTACTTCGAGGGAGTATGATGTCTCTTATTACCCCCTTCGATTTGAAGAAAGCCCAGATTTCTTTCATGGTAGCATATTCAGGGATATTGTGTACAAAGATCGAAGAAGGGTTCTTTCTGTCACTTGTTATTGAGTTTCTACCTTTGGTATCATTGGTTCCCTTCTTCTGAGAATCTGTATCTTTGTCCACTACTTTCTCCGTTAAAATCTCCTTGTATGGCTTTTGGGAGTGAGGCTGGTTTCCCACCTCTATACCCTGAGGCTGTTGTGTTTCTCCTTTTACATACTGAGTTTTGCCTTTAACTTTGTGGACTGTATACCATGGATGCTCTTTCTTATCCCATCCTCCTGAGTTTTCCTTGATCTAGATGCCTACTCCCCTGCTAGCTTTGACATGCTCTGGCTCTGTTGCATTAGAAGGCATTTCCTTCTTCTCTTCTCTTGGTAAACTCCTCCGGTGGATTTACATTAGTGCTTCTAAGATTGCCTTGTCATTACCTAGGTTAATCATATGTACTATCTCCTTGTCTACTAAAGCATGTTAATGAAGCCTATGAGTATGTCATCTTTGTCTCCCCCATCCATTACCTTTCATTGTCTCTCCCTTCTTTTTCTTAATGTACATTTAAATAAGTATTTACAAATCAGAAATTGATAAAAATTAAATAACAATTTTATACAAACATTAATCTGATTTGTAAACTGATCAAATATTATATCTGAGCCCATGATTTTATTAAGATAGGACTTATCTGGACATTGCTTTCGTTAATACAATCCCAATACCCAAAATTTTATCATTGAATATCCACGACACATTCGACGAAATAAACCGTTAATTTGCATAACCTTTGATACAATACTTTTTCTTAAATCATTTCGATCGTTCGCATTTCGGTATTGTTATACATACAAACACAAAGACATATATATATATATATATATATATATATATATATATATATATATATGTTAGTGCGGATTAAAGAAACATAGAGATAGGATATGATTTTGTTAAATACAATGTAAATGATGAATAAAAGAGAAGGGCGAGTGTGTGGTGATAGTGTTGAGTCAGGAATCACTAGCGATGATTAAATCCGTTATGTGACGGTTATTGTATCATGAATGTGTTGATTTTCCGTTTCTTTAGCATATTGCAGTGGTAGGAGAGGGATATGGACACCTATGGTTGTCTATTGATGTTAGGTTAGGGGCTACACAAATAACGAGATTCAAACAAACAAATAAAACAAAGCACACACACAAATATACTTGACGCGGAAAACCCACGTCCCAAACTTGTATTATTAATCTTAACAATATCAATAATACATCAAGACAATAACACCTTAACGGTGTCCCAACCCGATACTTGAGCCAACAATGCTCAAGCATCCCCAAACAATACTTAAGACTACATCTCTTAAGCTTTCACATCCCCACAGACAAATACGATATGACCATGTATATATAGCCATCACAAACTTAGCCACCAAGATATCCTTTTCATACTTGGTTTCCAATTACAATCCTTATCATACTTGGTATCTAAATATACCATCTATAATAATTATCTAAACATATAATTATTACCCAATCCATATATGTTTTGGATCACCAAAACCCATACTATTCGTATTGGGTTTAAACCCAACAATTGAAACACTTGAATCTGAAACATACTTGCCCATGCTATGCTACGATGATTGTTGTTGATCATTATAAGGTTGAGAAAGGAGAATATTTATCCAAAAGACATAACTTTACAACAATACCAAACAATGATGGTAACTACCCGATGGTGATGGTAATTGTCATTGTTGATAGAATCAATCTTAAAAGATAAAGAATACTTAATACAAATTTAAATAATTTAAGAATATGTATAAGTAGACTACATATTCTATATTATTAATTTATGTTGTAATAGTATAACAAGTCGTGCGAGACACGAGTTATTTTACAGTAATGTGCATAAAATTTTGTACTAACGTTGTTCAAATATTATTTTTATCGTTGTCAAGTTTTATTCATTTAAAATTTTAATCTTTCTCTTTATATAATGATTGATGACATTATATCTTATTTTGTTACCCAATCTTCTTTAATTCGATTAAGTTTAATTAACTTGGTTCAGATTTTGATTCTTTCAGAATACAACGATAGAAATTGTATTTTTTTTAACAATATCATGTTTTGTTAACACAATTACACTAACTAATAAAACGATTATTTAAATCGTATTCATAATTTAATTCTTAATTTCGTAATGTAGACAAAATTTTATAATTAATCTAATTATTTAATAAACCTAGTTCATATCTTAAATAATAATTATAATAATTTTTTTATAAATATATATCATTTTTTCCTTAATCTAGATAAACATTATTTGTGTTTAATTAGGCTCAGGCGACACACATGCATATATATTATGTGTTTGATAAACACCACATATAATGTGGGGTGAAAGACCAAAATAACTATTATTGTGTATAAGCTGCCCAAAATACATAGTGGCGTGTTTAACTGCCCAAAATACCCATCATATGCGCCACCAGCAACGACGTATCAGATTGTTACGTTTTTATTAGAGGAGTCTCTCAGTGCATGCCGCAGCTATGAACGTGTAATGGTAAGATACGTCTCTCATAAAGCAGTTTCAAGTGATTTGCACCGATGTTACAAGCGTATCCATTTTTGCATATATTTCATTTCTTTCCCATGCTTTTATTACTTCATCATTCTCCTCTCATCCTTAGTTCGAAACACCATCTCCTCACGAACCCACGAATCCCTTGCCCCCACGGCCCTACCCCATTTTTATACGTAAATATGTATGTATGTATGTATTGTTTGCCTTAATTAATAAGATTGCTCAAATTTATTTTTTTCAGTTCTCTTGCTTCAATACGTATACATGTATGTAAGTATATACATCAATGTCATCCATGGTTGGGAGATGTCTTTTTCTGATATGTGGTTTCATCACTGGTGTAAGGCGCTACCACATCTGGTCATCCCGTGCCTGTAAGTTAAGTCGTATTTCAAAGTCATAGATACGCCTGCGTAGACAACGTGTCTCGTGTGTGTAAAAGACCTCAACGACAGAAAAACGGTAAAATGGACTAAGGTGACTGTGAGGTTGGTATTTTGGGCATTTTTCCTATAATGTGTGGCCTAGTGGTCTAACAATGTGCAAAATAAAATCAAAACCAAATTTCAATTCTCATTGACAACAATATTTTAAAAATAAAAGGTTTCACTATTTAAATGAAATAAAATATTTCATAAATTTTATCTTGTTGGTGTACTCCAAATATAATAAATTTTTTAAAATTATTAAGAACAGATTAAGTACAGAATGTCAATGTTTTAATGTTACTCTTCTGTCCTATTTTATTTATTTTAACCAAACATTAAAAAGATAAAAGATGCAAATACATTTTTCAAATACATTTTTCAAAAGTATTGAAACACGTGAAAAAAATCATAAACTTGATATTTTTGAGACAGATGCAATATTAATTACTTTATAATTTGTACAGTTAAAAGTAATCGACTAAAATGTAATAAAAATCCATTATTTTTAAAAATTGAATCAAATAATTCTACGTAATTAAATAAAATTTACATTACCCGATTTCGCATCAGGTTTTAAACGAATATATGATTAAAATGGAACCGAAATTGGAATAGATTTTTTGTAATCCAAGAAACTGGATATCCGATCTGAATTTAATAACTGAATCGAATATCCGATTTTGCTGACCCTACTTCTGGTAATATATAATTTTTGTAAGTTATAAAGCTTTCACAAGAAGTTACAGTAAAAAGAAAAAAAAAACTATTTATAATTTTAAAACAGGTAGCAATTTTAAGGTAACTCAGAGCCCTTGCATACTCTCTTTTTTTGCTTTGCCTTGCCAGGCCAGAGATGTAACGAGAAAAGACCCTTTTTATCTTGATTTAAAGGTAAAATGTCCTAAATATCACAAACTGAAAAAATTATTCTTAGTACCACAGAAAAACGCAATGGCGTGTGACGTTTCTAATTTTCGGGGTCTCTAGTTGCGTTTTCTAATTTTTTTTAAATATTTTTTTTTGAGTCACGCATCTTAAAGATGCATTTCTTTTTTTTTATTATTTTTTTTTTGGGTAACGCATCTTTAAGATGCGTGACTCAATTTTTTTTTTTTTTAAAAAATACGTTTTGAAAAGTAAAAGGGGCAAAAACGCCACACGACAATGCATTTTTAAGAAACCCAACATTGAATTGCGCTTTTCTGTGATACAAAGGGTCATTTTTACGGGTTGTGAGATTTAGGATCTTTTGATTCCAAATTGTGATAGTAAGGACCAACCCCCGGATGTAACGCAGTCTCCTCCATTCAGCCATCAATTTAGTTGTAGCAACAGATGTCATGGATTGGGGCGAGGATACTTCTTGTATCTGCTATTTTATTATGTAAATATGTATAACCTCCTTATGATCAAGCAATAGAATTAACTTGCCCGAGGTAGAAAAGCAGCAAGCCCTTCATATACCAGAAATGGCTTGATAACAGATCCTTGCGTCGATGACCAGGTTTTAGATAACTACAATTTTGTTGTGATTACAAAGAAAAAAAAAAAACTAAGGCTATGCATCTCGAGGGCTATCAAAAGACTGTGTCTTCCTCACATTCCAATGGAGACCATCATGAATGCTATGGAGGAAATCATTGGTGGAATCCACTTGGCATGCGGTTGGGACAGGCCAAGTAGCCATGCTGCATACAAGTGCGTCTCCTGGTGCTAGCTCTTTCCTGTCCTTCCCGTCGAATGACACCCAAGCATTGCTTCTGCTATTTAAAGGTACAAGAACCCTAAGAGTTACGTGCTCCGGTAATATTAGAGGCCGAAATGACAAGGAGTGCGGACAAATTGGTGTAAACAGGATTCCAGGGACCTACAAGTCCAATGAAGCCAAGGGGATACTGTTTGAAAATATGGATCAATGTGATGATAAACAGATACTCCTATGATTTTAGTTTCACATCGGATTTTGCAGATGCTAACACTAACGAATGAGAGGGTTAACATCCAAAAGAACATAGAGGCAACTCATAACAAGACAAAACTCCTCCATCAATTATTCAAAACCATATGGAAAAAAAGGATTTGCAAGTACAGCTAAAATTTATTACGTTTACAGTTTTACAAATCACTTTTTTATTTTGTGACCTAGCCTAGTTGTAGATGAACACTTTTTTTGAAGCAAATGGGGGCAATCGGAACAAAACAATTATTGAAGTACAGAAGTACAGCATATCTGAGATTCTACAGGCTTAGCAGAGGATTATATATGTTTGTCAAAGTGAAAAAAAATTAATTTTTTGTTCACGAGGTCATATCATATTCATATACTGTCTTATATCTGGCTCTCACAGACTAAGAAAGCGTACAAAAATGTATGAACTTCAGTTTGAGTTTCGAAGATGCCATCTCTTGCACATATATATTTAGAGACTCACATATACATAACACAAGTGTATAACATACCTGAGGATGGACCATTGATCCTCCAGCAGCGAGTGAATAAGCAGTGCTTCCGGATGTTGTTGACAATATTAAACCGTCCCCTTGTACACAGGTAACAAAAGCGTTGTCACAATAGCACTCCAGATTGGTGAGGAATGATGAAATTCCACGGTCAATTGTAACTTCATTCAGTACAAGTATAGCTTCTTCAGTATGGTGCTCATTTCTAGTTGCATCTCGAATCACATGGCATTGCAACCGGTGTCGTAAAGTGATGTTAAAGGGGCCACGAAGGATTGAGGCAAGACAGTCTCTAAAATTCTCGCTATCTGAAGATAGTTAAAGAAAATTGAAGGAAATTATATGTATACAACTGAACTAGCTGTCTAGCTATGTTTGGTTAAATTTGAATTCAAGTTCACAATATATCAGAGAAGGAAACAATTCATTACTGAATCTGTCTAGCGCAGTGACAAACATGAATGATAACAGGAATTATCCGGTGTAGAATAGGTTTGGACTTCACGGATGACGAAAATAGACCTTTTAACACTGAAGGATACAAAATGGGGTCATGAATCCCAGAGTTCCTAAAGAAAAAGGAACAACTGGTGGCACTGGCCCCTTAAACATTGAAGCAGCCTGCAGATAAGAAAAAAGAATATATTAAATTAAAACTAAAATGGCCAAGTGCGAGAGATTAAATTTACAAGAACAAAAAGAAAGAATAAACACACTGAAGCAGTCTGACAACCATCTAACTACCCAAACTTATACATTAAGATCCTGTTGCCCTGCTCGAACATTAGTACTCCTAGTTACTAGTTACAATCCAGTTGATATTTAAATCATAAATAGAATATGCATTATTTTTGGACTAACAAATTTCACGAAGTTCTGCTGGCACAGAGCTAGACGACTTAAAAAAGCAAATATATACGTGGTAGAGCAATCAACAGGTTTCAGATTTTATATAGCCACAGACCAACATAGAGTCCCAGAGTAAGGGGTCATTTGTTAAATCTGAATCAAATTTCTAGATGAGGTGAAATTTATGGGTGGTTAAATATATTTTTATTAAAAGGAGTGAAATATAAATCTAAACTAACTATGATTAATTTTTAAAAATATGTTCTTTTCAAATTAATTTTTACTTTGTGTGATAATTTTTGTGTACAAAAGTATCCAGCCAAAATTTATAACATAAATCATTGTCAAGAAATTTGAATTTAAAGCTCATTTATTCAAAAAAAATAGTTTTTTTGGTCCCTTGGAATGAAAAATGACTTTAAAATCTTCATTTAGGAAAAAATATTAACAACAAACTATAAGTTATTAATTTATAATAATGCCCAATTATATCCTATCACTTTTATAAGCGGCTACTAAGTTAAGCTCTGTTTAAACAGAATATAATTATAACAAAAATAATAAAATACAAATACCAGATATTTGTTTTTTAAGAATATAAACTTTATAAATCTTTAATGTCCAATTTTGGAAACGAAATGCTGAGCAATCCAATTACCGTAGCTTCGTATAACAGCAGAAAGAACATTTTTGAACCATTCAGCTAAACTTCTAATCCTCTGTTGTCCAGATGTTTTTAATTGTGTCCGGGAAAGTTACAAATTCATCAAACAAGCTGATTAAATCTCGTCCAGAAGTTTTAGTGTCATGCACCTGTAAACAATTAAGCCCTAACATGATGTTCCTCTGGTGAGGTTACAAGAAAAGTGTTAAAATTTATCAAGGATAGAGAAGTAAATTGCAAGAAAAGCACCGCTCAATATCCTTGGCCCAATCGTTAGAGAAATAACTATCAACGAGTTAAGAATACGGTTAAAATGACAGGTAAAACATAGAGTTGCTCTGTGAACATTCCCACTCAAACACTTTGCAGGACTGCAATGAGTGTTAGTTGTGAAGAACCAACATGCCTGAACAGCTGAAAGCAATACTAAGATGACTGTGTAATTGAAGAATAAATACTAGTGTACCAAATGAAACCACTCGTAGAGAAGGAATCATATTACATAACACTTAATGGGATAGATTCAACCGACTTTTATACTGCGAGAAGCAGCACTAAGAAAGACAATCACCATGACAACAGATCTTACCAGAAGATGGACCAGATACTGAACTGACCACATGGAGCAAGAAGCAAAACAGGGAGAGAGATGGAAAAAAAGGGGCGGAGGAGTCTTAGCATTGTACCATGACAAAGCTACAGAAAATATGCTAATGTTTGATATCACCTAAAATAGTAATCTATTCCTATTTATGTTAGAATATCTTATGGGTATATCATTTAACTTTTTGTAATCAGGATTATTTCTTAAATTCATAAATTTGGCACTCATTAAATGGCTCTCATAAAATTTGAATACAGAGTTCTGAATCTTGCAATTCACTGTGATTCTGATAACTATATATACAGACAGACAGAGAGAGGCTGCAGTCACAGTATATAAACCTAAAAGAAGTAGTATCTATAGTTCTGGTACCATTACATCTTATCGTGAAGAGCCGTGGGCTTTTAACTTGATGCCTAACCAGTCAACAGTTAAGCAACTACATAATACATTAAAAAAGCAGTTTTAGTTAAGAATTACGCAAGTACATAATTTCAGAGAGCTGTTCATCATTTCATTATCATCTAATTTTCTGAAGAACGTTAGAGGTGAACAATTCAGCTGCTAGCCTAAAACCTGTACATTGACTAAATGCAATGAGATGACAATATATAACCTGATTAAGTTAAACATGTTTCATCTTAAAAACCTATTTGTGCTATGTCGAAATCAAGAGTGAATCATGGTTAGATAAACATACCCACAGAACTGTTCCATCCCCACCAAGAGTCACAAGGAGGTCAACTTTCATGTGCAGGAGCAATATCTCCTTTTCTGTGAAGTAACCACCAAGAAACATATACATTTAATGAGTGACTAGAAGCTGCCTGATACAAAGTCGATTAAAAATAATGAATAGCCCGATTGACACTAAGATACAAGCACGTGTTGTTCTCGGGAACACAGTAGTCTAGTCTGAGAGTAACATATAAGGGGTTAGCATTTAGCACTTTACAATATTATTTCGTTACAACTTTTAAATTTAATAATAGCATCACAGAGAGCACGTGCATGTTCATTAATATAATATAAGTAAATTTTGAATAAGAAGATTGTACAGTATTAAAAAGTAAATTTTAATTTATATTGAACATATGTAGAATATTTTAATATGATTAAATTGTACACCGGTATATGTCAAACATTCGAAGTCTATACTATATTATAATAGCTAAAACATTTCACGCCATTTTACAATATTTTTGTTTTTTTTACTTAATTACCCTTACTAATGAATTTACTTTTTCAGGTGAAACATGTTATCTTTTCTATTTTTTTAATAACATATAACATGATTACACATGATTTATTGTTACAAAAATATATTTAAGATTCCATAGTGGATTCTATATAACATTTGATTTTTAAATTTAGATGAGATTCTACGTTAGATTCGATATGTTAAGCTTAATTGTTGTTTAAATTTGTGATTCTTATTATAACAAATCAATTTTCATGAAAAATAAAGTATTATGATGGTGTTATTTATTGTTATTTATATGTAGAGTGCAACTTTATATATATATATATATATATATATATATATATATATATATATATATATATATATATATATAGAGAGAGAGAGAGAGAGTTGCACTCCATAGCAAACAACTTATATAACAAACAATAAAGAACACCTCATATCTCATAGATCCATTGCCCCTGGCGGGGCCACCCAATACAAAAAGTTCTTATTTTTTTAGGCTCCATCCATCCAGCAAAAAAAAAAATATTTAAAAATTCACTGTTCATCGATGACGTCATGATGACGTCATCAGTGACGTCATCGATGAACAGTGAATTTTCAATTTTTTTTTTGCTGGATGGATGGAGCCTAAAAAAATAAGAACTTTTTGTATTGGGTGCCCCTAGCGGGGCCAATGGATCTATTGGAATAAATGATTTTATAGTGTTCTTTATTGTTTGTTATATAAGAGTGTTCTGTATGGAGCAAAGGCCTATATATATATATATATATATATGTGTGTGTGTGTGTGTGTGTGTGTGAGAGTTGCACTCCATAACAAACACCTTATATAACAAATAATAAAGAACACCTCATATCTAATCTAATATAACAGTTCCATCATGGCACCCAATACAAAAAGTTGTTATTTTTTTACCCTCTATCCATCCAGCAAAAAAAATAAAAAAATTACTGTTCATGGTGACGTCACTGCTGACGTCAGCATGACGTCATCATGAACAGTAAATTTTTTATTTTTTATTTTTTTGCTTGATGGATAGAGGGTAAAAAAATAACTTTTTGTATTAGGTGCCCCTGGCGGGGCCATTGGATCTATTAGATCTAAGGTGTTCTTTATTGTTTGTTATATAAGGGTGTTCTGTATGGAGCAATGGCCTATATATATAGGGGGCTACTCCAATACAAATCTCCTTAGAATACAAACCTAAAAACCAAATTTCAATCCAACATTCAAGCTAATCTAATCACCAAACTAGGGGTACCCCAATACAAAAATTGTATAATAATCTACCCTCTATCCAGTAAAAAAAAATCACTGTTCATTGTGCTGACGTGGCAGTGACGTCAGCGTGAACAGTGATTTTTTTTTTGGTGGACGTTGGTGAGTTAATTTAGGACATTTTTTGTGAAGGTGCCCCTGGCGGGGTCCTTAGAATAGATAGAATATAATATATTTAGTGTTGGTTTGTAGTTCTCATTTTAAGAATTGTTTGTATTTGAGCAAAAGCCTATATATATATATATATATATAGGGTGTGGCTCAAAAGAGAACTCTTTTTTTTAAGGAAACTAAGGTACTAATCCTAACCTTTGGATGTATTATAATCAATGGCCCCGCCAGGGGCACCCACACACTAATCAAATACACCCTCACACACACAATCCCACCTAAGGTACCTCTTTTTATATATATATGAAGTTGCTCAAGAGAAAACCTCTTTTTGGAGAAAACTAAGGTACCTTTTACATCCCTTGATTCAATTTCAATCCAATGCCTGATGTTATTTCATTAATATTGCATTGATTTAAATAAAAGGTTATAACAGTAATTTAAGAAGAATTCTTACATATATAATTCAATCTATACAATAAATATATTTTTTAATCTTTCCATAAAAAACGCATTTAATGTCACCTACCAATTTTAACAAAGCTTCCTATTTTATTTATTCTACATTTAGATTTAGAAACCTTCAGAACATTTAATGCATTCCAACAATTACTTGCAGGTAAAAAAATATCAAAATTCATTTAATGATAAGATACATCAAATTTTTTTTTAAAAAATTACAAAGTATTGCTAGATAAATGAGACATGCACCATAGACGGTAAAAACTCTTTATAGAACACATCAATCTGGCCTCATTTTTTTACTCAGGGAACTTGTTCTATTTGTTGATTCTTTTGAAGTACAAGAATCCATAATTTTTTATAACCTATTCTAATAAAATAATTAATAACATGTTCTAATAAATTACGTAAATAAATTATTTTTTCATAATTTTGAATTCTGATAAATAAAATTTAATGTTCTTTCAAGTGTTTTTTCTGAATAAATTTAAATTTAAATAAAGTTTTTTTACCTTTTGAAAAGTAAGTTGTTCATTAAGCTAATAAACTAATAAGACAATTAAAATGTTTCCGAAATAAGTTAAACTATCTTTTTATATAATTTTGAAATCTAATAAAAAAATTATTAATGTGTTCTTTAATTTAAAAAATTTTAATGTTTTAATAATTTTAATGTTTTTTTTTGTGTTCATCTGAAAAATTTTAATTTTTAACATTATTTTAAGTCATTTAAGTTTTCTCATCAGTGTTCTTTTAAGTATTTCATGAAAAAAAGGGCCATATTTTTTGATGATTTTAAATTCTTATAAAAAATTAATCAAAATACTAATAACGCGTTCTTTTAAGTGTTTTATGAAAAACTAAAAAATACTTCAAATTTAATTAAAATATTAATAAGTGTTTTTTTAAATATTCTAATAAAATAAATACAAAAAACATAATAAAATAAAAATAACATAATTCATCAAGTCTTCTTTAAAAAGGTAATAAACTAAGTGTTTTCGAAATAATTTAAATTGTTTATTTCTATAATTTTGAATTCTACGAAAACAAATACGTGTTCTTTAATTTAAAAAATATAATGTTCTTTTTTTCCTGAAAATGTTTTATGTTAAAATATTTTTTAAATGTTCTTTTAAGTGTTCCATGAAATAGAGGAACGTGTTTTTTAAAAACTGTATATTTAAAATTCTACTAGATGTTTTAATATAAATTTTACTAGGCGTTCTTCTAGGTGTTATAATATAAATTTTGTGATTCTACTAAGTGTTTTGATAAGTGTTATATAAGTATGCATAATTCAATTTAACAACTTTTTTGTTTTAATAAATAATTAATATGTATTTGAGATTTTACTAGGTGTTCTACGTGTTCTTTGTTCTAAATATAAATTTTAAGATTTTATTAATTGTTTGACATATGTTTTAAATAAATATGTATAATTGAATTTAATAAATTTTTTGTTCTTGTGTTCTTAAAAATGTATTTTTAAAATTGTATTAGGTGTTCTCTTAGGTGTTCTAATATAAATTTTAAGATTTTACTAAGTGTTTTGAAATGTGTTCTACATAAATATGTATAATTCAATTTAATAACTCTTTTATTTAAGATTTTAATACGTATTTAAGATTTTAATAGGTGTTGTAAATATTAATTTTAGATTCTACTAAGGTTGTGTTCACTTGGTGGGAATGGAATGGGGATGGAATGGAATGAAAAATTATATACAAATTTTATGAGGAAAGAAGAATATATGAGTGAAATCATGAATGAATATGAGGGAGTCTAAATTTTCCATGATAAAGATTGTAGGAAAATTGATGTAGAAATCGAATGAGCATTCATTCCAAAACATGTGGGTTAGAATTCTAGTTCAAATAGTTTTGAATGGAATGAAAGAAAGAATAAAAATTTTAAACATTTTCCTCAAACTCACCAAAATAAGAGTTCAAATTTCATTCCATTCCACCCTAGTGAACGCAGCCTAAGTGTTTTGATAAGTGTTCAATATGTATAATTGAATTTAATAAATTTTTTGTTCTCTTAAGTGTTCTAAGAATGTATATTTAAAATTGTATTAGGTGTTGTCTTAAGTGTTCTAATATAAATTTTGAGATTCTACTAAGTATTTTGAAAATTGATCTAATTATGTACAATTCAATTATTTAAGATTTTACTACGTCTGTTGTATGAGGATTTTATTAAGTGTTCTAGTTAAAAAGATATACTCCATAATATTTTTTATATTAGATTTTGTGATTTGACAAAGATTTTCACTACAAAATTTGAATCGCACTTTATATATCTCGATGTATCAATTAAAGTTGGCAAGTGATTTTGTATTTTTAGTATGTAGAAGATATATATTTATTGCAATCAATCAAAACAGATTGTATTTAATGACTTAATTGAAGTAATAATAAATCAAAATGTTACATTCCTTTTTAGTTCTTTTTTATCCTTTATTAACATAATACATTTATTTTGAAATTATTTACAAATTTGCCACTACAAAATGATAATAAGATCAACGGTCTAGATGATGGTCTCTAAGTTTTCTCTAAAAAAAGGTTTTATCTAGAACCCTACCCATATATATATACAATTTGATATGTAAATTAATAACATATAAATTTTAAAAAAATTAATATAATTATAGATATTAAAAAAGAAGTCGTGCATTGCACGGGGTATAAGCTAGTCTTAAAAAATGATAATAGATATTAAGAATGAAATGTTTGGACTGTTCATCCTCCGCACAAAAACCTCTCCTTGTCAATACTCTCATATCAAGGTATATCTACTTTATATACTGATCCACGGCCTGGAGTTTTATCAATGCCAGCTTCCGCTCTATCAAATGACAACAATACCCCTACTCTTAAAGGATTACAACATATTTCTAGCCCTTCGAAGTTTTATTTACACAAGCAGGCCCGTGTCTTACATAGACTCAAGATGTGATTTAGTTATATATATAGATAAACTCAATGCATGACTCGTGCCTTGCATGGAGTCTTTTATGCTTGTATACAAAAGGAAATGGAAAGAAAAAGGAACTCATAATGTTTTGCCTTTAATTTGGTGAACAATATAAATTGTTGATAAAAAGATCTGGACCATTCATCTTCCACAGCCATATAATCTCTTTGTCATTCTAACATGGTGAAAGCTGCCAAAAGTCACATAAAAGATATTGGGAGTTGTGATAATGGCCTACTAAGACAAAAATATCCCTGCTCTTAAAGGATTAATATATGTATCTACATATAAAAAATTTACGTGCAAACGATGTGCTGAACAAAAATATAATAATAATGTTATACTTTTGTTGAAAAAGGTCATTAGATACGCACAAATATATCTCCAATGAGACTCTTGAACCATCAACCTCTTGTTACCAAGGGTGAGAGATTTCCACTAGACTACAATGCTAGGGATAATATTTTACTTTTATAGAAGCCAAGTGGTATATTTCTTCCGCGTCCGGCCACCACCATATGGTGAGATGACTGACAAAAAATACAAACATACAACTAAATAATAGCGGATATCAAACCAAAACACCGGTGGTAATAGTTCAATATTAATATTCGACATTCAAGGGCTTGCTTAAATATGGCATGGTGGCTGGCAGTTTCCTCTCTTCTCGGTATTAAGAGACCGAGGATTTAAGTCAAGGCATAGGCATGAGTGTGAGTATTTATAATTCATGCAAAAGAAAAAGGCCAACAAAAGTAAATTATTCATATTTTAAACATATGCTTGAGGAGGAGACGGGGGATTAAGGAGTAGACTTTGTTAGTGTAGCTATTGGAAATAGATAGCATATTCATGGACACATACTCTACTAATGTTGTCCAAGAAACAACTCCTAGTCAACCTCAGCTATGCTCTTTGTTCACAAAGGTTGCCACCTTTCAATTTTAGAGTAAGATTTTCCAAATTTGCTCTATCAACCGAAACTATGTTAGCAGTTTCTTTCTCACGTAAGCTGGGTCATCTTTTCATGAAAGTATTAGTTATCACCTATCCATCCATTTGTCGGTCTTATGAATTAAGTACTCATTTCTGTTATGAACACAAGTAAGCTTGTATTGGAACATTCTTTAAGGAACTCACTGTTTTGGCTTGAATATTATTTATTTATTTATTTTGCTTTGTTCATCATAAAGAAGAAGTTTTTAATTAGTTTTTACCGTAAATATAGAAACAAATATCAAAGCATGACGATTCCAGCAAGTTTCCATCCCGAGTGCATTCTATTGCACTCAAACGTACAGGTCCAGAAATTTACGTTGACAAAAACGTGTCAAAGATTTCCTCTCCCAAGGACAATGAACATATAACTTTATGGGACACCGATACCCATATGAAGTGATAAGGATGTCTTAATGGAAAAAATAGTTGATATGTGCAACTTACATTCATAATAAATACCAATATAAAGTGGGGGGTGTGTGTGTGATGGTGATGATTGCACTTATTGTAATTCAAAGTATCGTCTTTTGCTACTTTAAAACGTAGATCAGGCCACAAAGCTTACCATTGGTCCAGGTTTGAACAAAGTTGTAGAATGATGATTCTGCTAGAAGTTCAGATTTCACTCTTGGTTCCACTATAATAGTCAAGTGTTTCTGCTCTCTCAACCACCTGAGAGTTTTAAAAAAGTGTTGAGGCTTATAGTAACATTTGAAACCAACTTCATTTAATTGAGATGAAGGGAACGACATAAGCAATGTAGAGATAACAATGATATATTTCATAATAGTTTCATCCAAGGTCATTAAAATGTATAAAATGCACATGAGCGGGCAACTCCAGTTTACGAAATCAAGGGAGGAGAAGAGAAGAAAAGGCAGTAGCTGGGGTTAATATTGACAATGATGGTATCATTCTATAGGGTTAAATATCAAAGTGATCACTGAAGTGAAACCCATATATCACTTTATTCAGCGATCTTAACGATCTTAACAGGGTATCATTTGAATCACTAAAGTCATAATAAATATCAAATAGATAACTCCAAAAATGTGTTCGAAAAATAAAAGTAATCTTTTACTAATTCTACACATTTTTCTTGAATATTACCGCAACCAAATAAAAAGTTGTTAAATTCTAGTATTTCAGATGATATACTTAGATTTTTGTAAATTTATTTACTATTTATTTTTAATTTTATAGTTATTTTCCTTGGTTTAATTAAAAATAAATAGTAAATTAACTTTTTAAATTCTAAAAATATTATGTGAAATATTAGAATTTAACCACTTTTGATTTGACTGCAGTAACATTTAAGAAAAATGTGTAGAATCAACAAAAGATTACTTTTATTTTTCGAACACATATTCTGAATTATCTATTTGATATTTATTATGACTTTTGTGATTCAGATGATATCCCGATAAGATTGATAAGTAAACTGATATATGGGCTTCACTTCAGTGACCACTTTGATATTTAACCCTCATTCTATCTAAAATACCCTTCCAATATAATTAAATTTATTTATTATTCTTTCTGAAACTTGCTACAATAAGTGTATCCAGATTTTCTTGTTTAAAAACAGTCAAAGGGAAACCCATTATTTAGAAAAGATTCGAAAATTTAACAAGTCAGAACTCAGAAGTGCAGCTAACAAAAACTAATTCTAAAAAGAGTAAAGAAATTAGAAACCAATCGAAGAAGGTAACACGTGTGAGAAACTAATTCAGAGAAGACTAGAAAAATCAGAAACCAATTAGGAGAGGACCAGAGACATCAAATAAATTCGGAGAACACCAGAGAAATCGAAAAAAAGAAAAAAGAAATTGGGGATCTGTCTTAAACCCGACGCCCGGCTATAACTACAATTTATTAATGAAGGAGAGAGAAGAAAATTGCAGTTTTTTTTTTTTTTTTTAATATTTTGGCTTATAGCCTTTTACAATGAGTATCTGTTCATTGACAAATCTCGTGGTAAGCGAGTATCGAACCCATAACCTCTGGATTGCCTAGAGGTAAGCTCAACCAACTGAGCTACCTCAACTTGCTTAAGAAAATTGCAGATAGGGATTCACAAAAATATTAAAAATGGTACAATGCTATACCTGAAATTTTCAATATAGACAGAATTTATTTTTTTTGAACTAACCTTACCACTCAATTAGTTAACACTACATTAATGACTTATTTTGAAAAAAGAAATATCATTATATATTTAAATGTATTTTTTATGTTATAAACAAAGGCGTACACATAACTTCAACCTGTATATTTATCAAAAATACCACTGTATGCATATAACTGTATCCTGTGATGGGCATTTACGGCAAGAATGTTAAATATAGCTACGAGTTTAGACACTATAGGTGAAACCGCTTCATTTAAATATTTACACCTTTGTAAAGTATATCGATAGCCTGTCATGAAACAAGAGTCACAAAATGACAATACTGACTGTAGAAATCGAACAAAAAAAAAAGAGTTACTTCCGCAATCGAACATATGGGAAGTACCATGCAATAAAATGGAACAAACATGCATGTGTCGGTTTTGTTAGATCATGCGTACTTGATCTATCATTTTATTGTAAGAAACTAAAGTCCTACATTAATTACTCCATAAAATTGAACAAGGCACATAACTTTAGTCTAATTACATTTTACAGGTTTCTCCTTGTGAAGAATTATATATACCCAACTTCTAATACTGTTTTGTATATAAGCAACAGAGTAGGATCATCCTACCTGACCATATCTGCGCAAAGAATGCATACAGCAGTTGAATTTGGTTTGGTCATGATAAGCACAGTCTCCGGAGAAGATTCCCACTTCAAAGATATCTGTGATGGAAAATGTGAACTCAGTTAGACAAATATAAGATTTCAAAACTGATTCTCAATACCGAAATCTAGGAGTTTAGGGAACAGCCGAACAGCAAAGTTACCTGTTTACTGCTGCGTTCTGCAGTTGTTATGTTTCCCTTGTCAAAAGATACAATATCATGCTTATGCTGATCACTTTTTTCACCTTTACAGCACCATGATAGTTTAAATGATGCCTGCCGTCAAGGGAAGAAAATAATATTGTTACAGATACTTTTACACAGATGCTGTTAGGCGTTAGCAAAGAAAGCAACATCAATAATGTTGAGGGAACGTGTGGTGAGTGTGCTTATGACAATGAACATTGACATATAACTTACGATTTTGCAATCAAATCTTCAACTTTCTTAAAGCTTTTATTATTTATGATCGGCAGAAACAACGAATATAAATAAGAATATGGAATAGTGTAAGTCACTAATTCATGCATTGCCAGAAAAATATTATTTGACTCGCAGCTCGTGGGGCAAGGCAGTTCAAAAAACTTTGAGGTTACCACATACTATAGTCAGGAACTAGTCACATATTGAGTACCAGACTTGATCTACTACCATTTCTTATAGTAGTAAGACAGAAATGTATTTTTTTTGTCAGGATAAAACAAAGACTGTTTACTTGATTTGCTTAAAGGAATACCTATCTTATAATCAAGTAAACAGTCTATGGTTTTTGTTTTGGTTTTGGTTTTTTTCAATAAATAACACTAACTTTTCAAAAAAAACACGTATTTTTTTCAGAGAGATAATTGCATAACTTTTTCAATGCAAGTCAAGCAAACACCCTCATTCTTATTTCCCAAAGAAGCACCTAACCTGATACTTTTTTGAAAATAAGTGCTTAGTTTTTTTGGAAATTAGCCAAAAGAAAACACCAAAGCTCAATCAAAATGGCCATAGCCAACCACAGGGTAAGAATCTAGACAACCATCGGAGCAATATCTGGCTCAAATTAAATAAGACCACTGTCACAATTCTGTACTGCACTCAAGGATATATAACTCTAGAAACTCAGAGTCTTTACCTTACTCTTGTAATTACATTGCACCACTTTGGAATCACGTTCAGTCTCTCCATCCAGAAGAACTTCATGAGAGAAAATCCCATTATTCCCACAAATGTTTTCAGATGTATTACCAGCTTTCTTCGAAAAGGACAAATGGTTTTCCAAGTTCTCTAGTCTCTGGCCATTTGGTTCATTGACATGCTCCTCAGATAGCACTATGGTTGAAAATACAAATAGAAGCTTGTGAATTTTGTTGCACTTGAGAGAATATGACAATATAAAATATTGAGAAGCGGGACTGAAACATATATATATCTAATCAGTTAACTCAATGAATATTAAGAAAAATCAATCCAAATCATTAGATTTAGTTATGTGAAAGCATATCATGGGAAGATCAAAACTCTCTCTGTTTATATCCATTGATCATTACTGTGATGAATCATATGTGTTATAGAATCTAATCTTTATCCTGACATCAAACCAAATCCTTAATTCAGAATGCAAATTACAAATTTAAGGTCAGATCGCAAATTACAAATTTAAGGTCAGATGTCATGGACTTAAAAATCAGTCCAAGTACACCGAAAAATATGTTTCAAACAAAGTGGGACTGAAAAATTATTAGAAAGAAGTTCAAAGATTTTCCAGATATGGGAGTTATTCGAGCAAGTTTGAATTGTCCAAATGCCCTAATTATATGGTGAATAGCTGCAACAAGTACTAGAACATGACACACGGCATACAAATATGAGAGGCTGTAACAAGAGACATTGACAAACTCTTACCAAGATTTTTGGTATAACTGGGAAGTCATGTGCATTAGGCACCTTTAACTTCGAAAATAAAACTGGAATAACTTGGAGGACGGGTGATATAATCAAACGGCAGTACATTTTAATTGGAGGCTAGTCTAAAGATACTTAAATCTTGTTTCTTCGTCAATCTGTGTAAGCAATTCAGAATGACCATGCGACTCTCAAGAGGGACAAACATCTCAAGAACATGACAGAAATAGGAAGAAATAGAAGTCAACAACTTTAGGGTAATCGGGGGTCAGAAATTTCATTAGTAGTGTAAGTATAATTAAGTACCTCCAGACACTTGTCCATTACATTCCTTGCAAATGTCCCAAAAAACAAGACAAGGGAGAATAAAACTTAAGAATCCCCTTGAAATATTTGTACAAGCCTGAGTACAGCAACTTCCGAGCTTTGCACAAATCTTATTGCCTGAGTTTAAACTTGATTAGAAAACTCTTAGATTTGATAATGATTTATTATTCAGTATGTGAGTTAATGTAAAAAACTTACTACCGCAAAAGAGAGATCTGACATCAAGAGGACTACAAACTCTAACAGAAACAATATCAAGCCCTTGTTTCATTACTTTGTTAGAAATAGTATCTTTAACCTCGTGTTATGCTTAAGGAAAATTCTTTAACATATTTTCAAATACAGTGCAAATATAATACAATTAGTTCATCAAATCATCCTAAACCTATAAGAAGTAAAAGTATGTCAATTTTAAACTATTAAACATCTAAAAATCTGCATTTCAGAGAAGTTTATGCAGAAAGTGGTACACTGAAGGTGAGAAGAATAGCTCTGAATACCATCATCAGCTCTCCTATGTGTAACTCTAGAGAAAATTATGTAGAGAGTGTTTGAAGATTAAATTGTTGTTTTGTTTCAATGTTTCTGTTTGGCTTCAGTCTGTCGATTTCAGACTTTCTTGGAAAGAAATTGTAAATTACCATACAAGACTTCCGAGCATATATAAACATTATATGCAGCAAAATTTATCTGTTACAAGAATGTTTTAACAATAACCGTTAGCAATCCACTTCGTCTTAGAGATCTTGAGGTTTGGTGTATTCCAATAATAGTTGATGACATCAGTTATGATTTGACAAACTTTCTTCAGAAGCAAAAAAAAAAATATCTGACTTTTAAGAGGATGTTCTGTTTAATCATTACTACCTCTATTCTCCAAGTTCATATATCGTGCCCTCTCGATTTCATATTTACGCTTCCATTCAGCAGCCTCAGCTTTAGCAGAGGCCTTCCCTTCAGCAACTTGTCTTAATGCCTTTGTGACAGCTATAGTGGATTTAATAAAAACATGGATGTAACATCAGACTTAGTTCTTATATACATAGATATTCTGGTCAAAAGATGTAGACATATATATGATGTAAACATAGGCATACTTCTCATAACCTCTGAAAACTCTATAAGATGGTCGTCAGTCCCCTGAACAAGAGGCTTAATCATTTCCTGTACTGCCTTCTCAGAGTTCATAGGAGAGAGTGAATCAACACCATTCTCCTGTGATGATGCACTGGCATTATTCTGTTCAAAAGTGACAAATAAGTTGTTCATAAGTGTCCTAAAGCTTTGGTGAGATAAAATCATAGGCATTTTACTATTTATTTCTAATTACATGTAGAATGCAGTAGGTGACAATGTACATGGTGTATTGAACCGTAGGGAAACTACTATGTTGTATCAAAGCTTAGATTATAATAAACTCATCTGATTATATAAGCATGTCATTTCTATTTATTTCGCAGAAAATTCAGATACAATTCCTGCATATTTTCTGGAAAATACAATTTGCCTTAAAGCATAACAGAGAGATATACAGCATTAATAGATTATGATCAATGGAGTTAATTCTCAGTCCTATTTATATCAATGTGTGAAGCAAGAACTGAATTGTTGTTTATGCTCGGAAGACATTGCTATGCACTTATGCGGCTAATGTACGGCTCAGTTCGATATAACACTTATCATAAATAAGCTTATAGAACCGAAGTTTCCTGTAAGAACTTAGAAGTACTTAAATCAGTTACTTAGATGACATACTAAATGAAGATCAGCTATATTTTCTTAAAGTGTCAAGCAACGTCTAGTATCACGAATAATTTCATCAGCAGGAATCAAATGTGATATGTTTAATAGTTCAATAAAGATTCATATACTGAAGTCATTAAGCTAAATGAATATACCGACCTTCACAACATAAATAATGAGGATACAAGTATGGGTCCATACAAAATAAATTGAAATATATCTTTAACAACCACATAACCCACCAATCTCAGCACATGAACATGACTTGGCTTGGTTTTTGGCCTATTTTTCCGGATCATGAATCAGCACTCGCAATAGTATACACTACACAATTTCAAATATAGAGAGGTTTCTTTCTGATATGTGATTAACCTCATGTACCTCATACAAGGTTAATTCATATATACGTATTTTTCTGCTACTTTTCTACAATCTAACTATATAGACGTATTCTTCAAACAAATATTTTTGCAATAGTAGCATATATATATTCTTAAATAAGATTGTAAAGTGTAATTATTGCATCTACAATAGGGGTGCCAAGAGGGGTGCCAAATCCTATGTGGCATGCCACTCTTGGGTACCTCCCAATTGGCAACTTTTGGCACCCTCTCTAAATGGAAAAAGTCCAAATATGCATTTACTAAAAATATGTATTGCCCATACCTATTACATTGTATATAGTTTTTATATTATTTGTTTTGGGACCATCGAAGCACCTTACATGGGGTGCCAACTATTGGACTTGAAGGGTGCTAAATGTTATATAGATTTAAGAAAAAAATTAAAAAAAAAACTATATTTATGGTGAGTTGGACATGTTTGGCACCCCTATAGCATGTTTGGACATGCTATTAAAAGTGGTGATAATTTAATGGTGTGGACTCAATATTAAATTTTTAATATGAAATGAATTATACACAAGTCAAATTGCATGCAAATATTCACATATAACTTTATTTCCCATGATCTTTACATCCATACATTGGATCAGTAAACCATAAAAAATTGCATATTAGTTATATAGAAAATAACCTCATACATATTATTTAGAGAGAGGGAGAGATAGATTGGAGAAAAAGATAATTTCTAGAGAGAGAGACTTGTGGAACAAGTTCCATTTTCATAACATCATAATGCATAATCAAAAAAATTCCCCAACTTTTATAGTGCTCAAGTAAGTAACTACATCTGAATTTACTCAAACCCTTGTACTAATACATAGCAAATTACTACTAATTCACTACTGTATTCGTAACATTCCTCACTCCACGAAATATAACCATGTCCTCATGGTGGATCTTGCACTTCACAACAGCCGTCCACTGCCTCTACTACACATCCTGATAATGCATCTACTGCTATGTTTTCTTTTCCTTTCATATACAACACTCTCTCATTGAGAACATCTTGTAACCCTTGCTTGACATTTACAAATCCAGCAGAACAATCAACAAGTTAAGCCTCACATAAACAACTTAAAACCCCTCCTGGATCAACAATGGTATTTTAACTCTTCTCCTTGAGGCTTATAGCATTTGAGCCTCATATTATATTTCAAGGCAACATTGTGTCTTAACACTGTGTAATTGTACCTGTGGGGTATCACATTCAGCCCAACTCTCGCAGAATCAACATTCTGTGGAATAATCTCGCTTATAATTCTATCAGTCTCATCATTAATTTTTTTAATGTCATGATTTTGTATACCAGCTGAATTTATAATCATGACCACAAATTCGGGGTGCACCAGCTCTATTTCCAAGAACTTCAAACTAATATGTACTTGCCACTGCCCAGGTTTCAAATCTTTAACCATTCTGGATACACCTGTTGACTCATAACCACCAGGATCAAATGTAATCTCATTCAACTTACCAATATTTCTAGACTTTTTACCCAAGCCATAAGAATTATTGACTGTTGGGAAATCTTTTACAGTTGTTTTTCTTGGAAAAGCTTTAACAATATGTCTCATGTTTGTAGGAACCGTTGAAGATACTTCTTCTTTGGTACCTTCTTGCTCTTCAACCTTGTAATTTCCAACAATCTTGGGAATGTCACCTTGTCCTGGTACAATATTCATCTGGTGGTCACAATCCTGAAACAATTAGAGACTCCTGCTCCTTCTTCAAATTTAAGAAAGTTCAGCTTTTGATGCTTCAATGTACTTAAAAAATTCCAAGCACTTAAATCTCTCGGAAAGACGCAATATAGTTAATTTAATCATGTCTTTCATATAATCAGCAGTTTAAGGTCATCTTACACAGACATCTTCATCTAAAATCTATACAATCTCTTAAACCTAGTTCCTGGCAATGTTTTAATTCTATAACTTTTCATAACATTTTTATCTCCCTACCAGCTGCCACAAACATCTAACTATTCTTTCGATTCCGCCACACTTACGCAGCTTTCGTAATAATCTAGGCTCACATTTGCCTCCACTGAGACTCGATCCCTCCATATCCTCAAAGTTTTTAATTACGAATCAATAATAATTGAAAAACATGAAGATCAAACCCTAGGATCATCAAACACTATTAAAATTAAACTAAAAAATGCAATTAACGTAAAATCAAAGCACAGCACAAATCATAGCTCAAATGAAAAAGAGAAACATATATATACACACATATAGATACACAGGGAGACGAGTTACATTGGAGTTGATCTTGCTAGGCGCCATAGCTCAATTTGTAAGAGAGTTCAAAAGTATCGCACGAATCAAATCTAACATCACTTGATATATGTGATGGTATAGATACATGTAAACATGTATGTATATGTAGAGTGGCAGAGATTGCGGGGAAGACGATGAAGCTTCGACGCGTGGATAGCCTGATTTTGAATTAGTTTTTATATTTGAGCACTTCATTATTAAATTTTGGGAATTTACCGGCTAAAGGCGATCATTACCTGTTTTTTTTAGTCCGCTAACAAGAATGTGATGCGCGCTAAACTGTGGCCAATAGTACCGATTTATTACGCACTTGTTAGTGGGGTAATAGATTGTTACGCATTTTACGAAGCATAACACATGTATTCCATTTATTTTTACTTTATTATGTATTGGCAGTGAAGGTAACTAATTGTATTACGCATTCTCTGGATGCATAATACACATATTAAGCATGCAGAGAATGCGTAATACACAATGTTTTCTAATTTTTTTAAAATCAAATTATATTTTTAATATGATTTATTCATCATTCCGAATATTTCTAAAATCTCAAATGAAAAAGTTGAACCCCAAAGGTTAACCGTTGAACCCCTAATGTAATACAAATAAATTTTAAAATTATAAAATTGAATTCGGCGGCCTGATTTTTAAACGCTAACGCGTTTAAAAATCAGGATAAGTTAGGGTTTAGGGTCTAGCCCTAAACCCTAAGTCCGTATACGGTTTATTCGTCATTCCGAATATTTCTAAAACCCGAAATGGAAAAGTTGAACCCCAAAAGTTAATTGTTGAACCCGTAAGGGAACAGATAAATTTAAAAATTTTAATTATAAAATTTAATTTTTTTAAACCCCAAATACTGAAAAACAATTGAACCCCGAATGGAAATTATTTAACCTAAATATTAAGCTATTACGCATTTCATGTTTGGGTATTAGGATGTTACGCATTTGACATATGAGTATGTTTTTTTTTATTACCCACCTAAGGCATGCGTAATAGGGGGAGAATTGTTTTCTTTTTCTTACGCATTGTGTAGATGCTTAATAAGTATTAAGTAGTTACCAAATGCGTAACAAATTGGTATTATTGGCCAGGTATGCGAGATGTGTTATTTCGGTAATATGAGCAGTAATTAGTCGGTAAAATTGTCATTCTTTCGAATTTACCAAAAATATTACTCCTATATTTTCTAGTTTATTTTGTAAATATACTATATTTTCAAATTTATTGCAAATATACTATTTTATATTATTTTAATTACAAATATACCACATCTTCTTTAACCAATTATTCTCCAACCTCCATTCTTCACCTTCTTCTTCATCGACCCCATCTCAATAATTGAACTCCGCCATAATTCATAATTGAACTACAAACCATTACACATATCCACGCTTTCTCTCCTCTTAACAAAATAATTATTCATCTGTTCTCTATATATGAACATGAAGACATAAATTTGATCTTTTCTTTATTAATTGTGTATGTTGGTTTGTGTTTTTCGCATACAAACACAATAACCGAGATTTGATCCCTTCTTTGTTTAATTCTTGTTTATTGTTGCCGATATCGAAGGTAATTGAGTTGATTATACAGACCTTTAAAGTTCTAATCTTTTTAAATTTCAAATTGTTTATAGATCGAAACTCAAATTGTTGAATTCAATTCAATTTTGTTCACAAACACACAAAGTTCAATTAATTAATTATTTTAATTAATTTGTCTAATCCGTTCATCTCTATTGATCATTAGGGTCGCAGGTCACCATCTCCGATATTTTGGATCCGGTGAGTTTCGATCTGTTCTCCAGTCTGTTTTCTCAGTCGTATTTTTTGATTTTGGATGAAATTGCGTTTGGTTGATTTCAGTTACATTTAGTTGATTTCAGTTGATTTGGGTTGCTTTGGTGGATTTGGATTGAAATAATTAAGTTGCAATTAGTTGATTTGGGTTGCTTTCAGATTTACTAAATTGGTATTTTTGAGTATTGATGGGTAGAGAGAAAAAGACAAAGAGGAAGAGATGGGAGAGAGAAAGAGAGGCTAGAAGAAGATTTTAGTTTCTTATTAAAATGTTGCATATATGATATGATTCACAAAATAAGTTGTATTTAATTGAATTGTGTGACTAAATGTTACAGAGAAAGAAAGTTGATTTTGGTTGGCTCGTGATTTATTTATTTTTTTGTTCTAGTTGCAGTTGCAAATAGGGTTGCAAGGCCCCGCAAGGGCACTCATAACTCTCTATTTCTAACAGTTACAACTGAATGCAACCACATGCAATTGAACGCAACCACATATGCAACTTAATACAACTAAAAACTAAAAGTTAAATTTTCATATTTGCACTCATAACTCTCTATTTCTAACAGTTGCAACTGAATGCAACCATATGCAACTGAACGCAACCACATATGCAACTTAATGCAACTAGAAACTAAAAGTTAAATTTCCATATTTTCTTGCTGCTGCGCAGCCCTTATATAGAACTGGAAGTTGGTAAAAAAAACGAAAATTCAAATTACAAATTTTAGTAGCATTCAGTTGCATATGCAACCTATGCAACTGAATGCAACTAAAAAGTAAAGTTAAATTTACATTTTTTGCTGTTGTGCAGCTATTATATAGAACTGGAAGTTGGTAAAAAAAATGAAAATTCAAATTACAATTTTTAGTTGCATTCAGTTGCATAACAAATAAAGTAGTAGTTTTACAAATAAGATGTTATTTTTGCAAATAAGATAGCATTTTTGCAAATTAGTTATTTTAAACAAAGTATTTTTGCAAAAACATTTCTAGACAAGGGTATTTATGAAAAAAACCTTTAAATTTTTAATTTTATGTTTACAAAATGCTTCTACAGTTGAACCTTGATGTAATAATAATTGATAAATAATAATTTCGTGAAAATTATATTTTTTTCAGTTCCAACATAATAAAGATAGTGTATTTTTATTTCTGACAAAATAATAAATTCTATAAAATAATTTTTTTTCTCGAGACTAACACTATTACTTTAAAAATATTTAATTATATTTTTTATTTTTATATCATCACCTTATTTTATTAATAATTTATATTGATCAAGATTAATGAAATACAAAGTAATGAGATGAGGTTTTAGGTATAGAATGAAAAAATATTTTAAAAATCATTAATACTACACACCATTTAATGATAATGAGAACAACTTAAATTATAATGTAAAAATTCCACTCCAATTTAAGAAGAAATGTTTTCAATCTTTACCACACTCAATATTTTCGTAATTTTTATCGAAACAAAATTTTGCTTCTTACTTTCTTAAGAAAAACTTCACTCGATTTGGATTAAAAAAAAGGCTCCAACTAAGAAATGAGAATGAAGTAGTAAGAAATGTAAGAAAAATGGATAAAATATGATGGGATCTACTAATATTTAATATTTAAGTGATAGATTGGAAAGATAGTAAAAATTAAAAGTATTAAAAATTCATTATTTTTAAAAAATTATGAAATATTAACAATTAAATAAAACATCCTAAAATAAAAATTATTAACGATCGCAATCCCAATTAAAAAATTAGACTAAGACATCCCAATTCCAATTAGATTTGGAGAAAATTATCAAAATAATCATATTTGAGCTTGTTTTGGTCTCATTTACCGATCTAATACGGCATTTCGTGTATAGTATTAGTGGCTAATACGGCGTTTGGTGTGCCGTATCAGCGCTGATACTTCACACGAAACGAAACGCCGTATCAGTGTTGATACTCTTACAGGTCCCGCCACGGAATTAAAATTTTAACCTAATACGCTACACCAAATGCCGTATCTCGTTGTTACTTCACACGAAACAACGTATCAGCTGCTGATACAGCACACGAAACACCGTATTCTTGTGTTGTTTAATACAAAATGTCGTATCCCGTCGGTAAATAGGACCAATATTTTGAATTTCAGTATTTTGGGCCTTTTAAACTGAAAAATGATTATTCAGGGCCATCACCCTTATATAAATATCATATTATTTCATTTCATTTATTCCAACCACGATCTATCTCTCATTTTAGCACCGGGATGGTTTTGTTTCCAAATTGATTTAATTATATTATATACTGCTATTATGTTACATTTTATTATACTAATTATGATTTTATGTTTGAATAATTATTTAAACATTGTTTAACATTTATTTTTGAATACGATCAAAATGATAATTATAAAATGTTTTTATTCATAACATTTCTTTACTCTTTACATATGCATAAACACATACTTAAATATAAGAGATTAATCTTTTAGAATGATATTGTTAGAATTGTAAAAATATATGATTATCACATTAGAAAGGTCAATATATAATTATTGATTATTAGATGTGATCAAAATTTTATCATTATAAAAAGATTATCATTTTAGAAAATATTAATTTAAAGGAGTTCTACAACAATAACAAACTTGGTTTAATTATGCATAATTTAATTTCGATAACCAAATATGCATTACTCTTCACAATAAACTCAAAATTAGTACATTGGGAGTCGACGAAAACTAAAGTTGGTTTTGACTGATTTTTGTAATAATTTTTATGAAATATTAATTATTTTTTAATTAATTTTTTGAAAATTAAAACTAAGTGTAAATGTTTGGTTGATTTTGGTAATTGTAAAATGGTTTATTTGGTATATACTATTAGGTTTTGAATTTGCAAAATGAGGAAAGGTGTCCGAATACAAACTATTATAATTTAATTTATTTAATAAACTATGTTGAATACAAATTATTACAATTTAATATATTTAATAAACTATGTATTTTTTATTTGGAGAAAAATTGGAGTTCGTTGATTTAATTAATTTTCCCAAATTTTCGTTTTAAAATAAACTAAATTATTTTTTGTATATATTTAAAATATTTAGCTTTTTTAGTCCAATTATATATTTAAATCGTTGAAAGTGTAATTGATTGATCGATCAAAATATCTTATTTAACTAATATATTTAAAAATTATGTAATGCAATTTAACATTATGACGCCCGCAAGGGTTGTCTCAATTGGTTCAAGAGAGGTCATCTCACCTCTTGGTCACAGGTTCGACTCCCATGGGAGGCGGATTTGTGATTATGCCATCCTGGGACCCATTGGTTTACCCAGAGCGCACCCGATGGGTAGCGGCTGCGGGTTCCCATGTTAAAAAAAAAAAAAAAAAAAATTTAACATTATGTCTAATTTTATAAATAAAATATAGGTCTTTCTTAAAATCTTCTCCTATTTATTATTTTAATAATCTAATATCTAATAAAGACGAAACGTTAATAAATTCTTATCTTTTATTGAGACTTAAATACATTAATATTTAATTTTGAACTTTATTTTTATAAACACATTAATTAACAATTTATTTCCTCAATATGTAAAATGAAAATAAGAATATACGATAATAAGAGAATATGTAACTAATATAGAGTAAGATTTTAAAAATAAGTACAAAAAAGTAATGTAGCATATGAGGTGAATTTTCCACCAGGAAGCAGCCCCAAATTCATCTAGTTTTACATAAATAACGGAGGGATGTCAATTTGGTAAAATTGTAATTTCACTAGTCATTAAAATGGCTTGCTGCCCCTAGACACCAATCTAGTAAAATTGTAATTTCACTAGTCATTAAAATTGTAATGCACCCGAGCAAGGTTGGATTTCCCAAGTGGTTAAGGGTATATTCTTTGTCGATCATGAATTCAACACTCGCTCGTCCCGAGAATTGTTAGAACAGATACTCATTAATCAGGAAACTTCCTGAAAAGGCGTCAATAAATTGAAGCATCAAGCCACTCTAAATTCGCACATTAAACTTCCTAAGAAAAGAGAGTAAAGGAAGATTGATGAATGAATGAATCCTTACAGACAAGAAGTGACATACTTATAACAATTAAGAAGAAACTGTTTACATTTTTCCAACCTTACAAGGAACAGATCATATTTACTAAGTTTTGTAATAAAATAATTAAAAACAGATCATGTGACTGCAAAATCATCTAGGCTCCTATCAAATTATTCATAACAAAACACATGAATGCACAAAAATTCCTAGGTCTGTACACATCTTTGCAGAACTTCAGCTACAATTATGCTTTCAACATCCCCAAACTAGACTACAGTCTACAGATGTAATTGGACACACATAGCACCAAAAGACAGTATGCTTTCTAAAAAATTACCAAACTAGCGTATGACTTCCTAAGACATATATTACAAACACCAAACTAAATGAACCTAAATCAGATAAAGAGGCCGCAGACACTTATATTAACAGATAATAAAACTGCTCGATCCAATCTTTTAAATCTGTGCAATGCATACTAACATACTGGCAAATGCAACACTAATTGATTTATCCAGATCTAAATCAATTAAATAATATAGCCGGAACTTACATATGGAAATCAGTGATATGATCTTGCTAATTGTAGTACATTCTCGTTCAATTTATTTCATTGTGACCTTAATATTCGATGACAATATACTTTCCGGATCCGGAATCTCAGTGACTGGGATACCTGGCACTCCTGCTTGATAATATCGGAAAGAATCAATTTTGTAATACAAGGTACAGAAACATTTTCATTAGTAAGTATAATAATTTCAGTTTATTTTTCATATATGTTTCCATTTCATACCACTTCATTAACCAGGGCTATGTTATTTGAACCTCGCAACTTACTTCAAGAACAAGCTTTTTTTTTTTCTTTTTTTTTTGACGAAAAAGAACAAGCTTTCTTAGTCTCATGGCAAAACCTCCCCAATCTACATTGTCATTTTTTGTGCGCCAGGGCATCTCTACTCGGATAATTTGATTTTGTGCCATCGACATTGTTTGGGAAGTCTTTGTCCCAGATACTGCAAAAAGTGTTAAATGTTGTCAATCATTATAAACTCAATTAAAAGAATTTGGCAAGAAAATGTAACTTTAAAGTACAAATATATGAAGTATTACTAATTCCGAAGGCCAGCCATCATCGTGATCTGAATAGTCTCTCCTCCAAGTACATCGTTGTCTAAGATATCTACTGCTCAATTTCCAAGGTCATGGCATATAACCTAGAAATGATGGTGGTGATGAGTTGGGGAAAACATCTTTAATATATAAGATTATATAAATGAACCATCAGTAAAAATGAGAAGGCACATTTTAATCATGATTACAAGAAATTTTAACAATCTCATACCAAATCAATTTTATCCAGCTTCACTCCATATGACTTCAATTTATATGGAGTTGTTCTTCAGCTATAACATCATAGGTAGAGGTGTAGTACGGAAATTTTACATGAATCATTTTGTTCGCCCCGCCCCCCCCCCCCCCCCCCAAAAAAAAACAATTATTGAAAATACAAAATCTAAACAAACATTAGATTTTAAAAACCGTAATTATAGTTTCAGTGGTAACCATTTATAGTCTATAGTCACAGCTTCACATTCACATAGTCGATCATAATAGTTGTAATTCATGGCATGTCCTACACTTGCCTAGACAAATTTCACTTAACAGGTTTAATGATACTTTGGTTGCCATGTAATTTAACAGCTAAAGGAATACCGCTTTAGAAGTGGATTGCATGCAGCTGATATGGAAAATGTGGCCTAAGGTTGCTCGAGCATAACTGAACTGCTTGCAGGTGTCTTTAGAATTCCTTTACTTGATATTACTGTCCTCATCCTCTCAGCATTCTCCCATCTTTCAGAAGCTGCATATATATTTGACAAGAGCACATAGTGGGAATCATCAGTTGAGCATACATCAGAATCTGAAATGTGAACCTCTTCCAGAATACAATCTGTCATTTCCATGTCTGAGTGAATACGGCATGCTCCTAGTAGAGCTCCCCAAACTGTATCATTTGGTCGCATTGGCATCTCCTTGATTAAATCATAAGCCTCTTTCAATTTTCCCGCCCTACCTAGAAGATCTATCAAACAACCATAGTGCTTGATGCTGGCTGTTATGTCACATTTCTTTAACTTGGAGAAAAACTCTAAACCTTCCTCCACATAACCCCCATGTGCACAGGCAGATAAAACAGAGAGAAAGCTTATGCTATTGGGCTTCTCACCAGATTTTTCCATTCTGCCAAAGAACTCAATAGCCTCCTTGCATTGTCCATGAATTGCCAAACCTGATATCATTGAATTCCAACATGCATCATTTTTTTGTACCATGCCTTCAAATAGCAATCTTGCACTAGTTATATCCCCACACTTCGCATACATGTCCACTAAGCCATTCAGAATAAATTGATTATGTTTAATTCCTTGACATTTTATTAATTCATGTACTTCCTTACCCTTATCTAACAAACCCAACTGACCACAAACTGATAAAATACTAACCAGCGTAACTTCATCAGGCTTAAATCCATCCATTCGCATTTTTGTGAATGCATCCAAAGCTTTTCGACAATGGCCATTTTGGGCATATCCAGAAATTAACGAATTCCAGTGTACCAAATTCCTAACCGGAATCAAATCAAAAATGGACTCCGCCTCCACCACATCGCCCTTCTTAAAATACCCACAAATCATAGACGACCAAACGAAAAAATTCCTACACGGCATTGCCTCAAATACTTCCCTAGCACCATCCATATCTCCATTACTAGCATACCCATCAACCATAACAGTCCAAGTGACCACATTCTTAACCCCTAACGGAACCCGATCAAACAACTCCCTAGCACTAACCACATCCCCAATCCTCGCGTACCCCTCAATCATCTCAATCCAAGAAACCTCCGTTCTTGCCGGCATTACCTCAAACAACCTAAAAGCAGACTCAGCATCACCATTCTTCATATACCCACCAATCATAGCATTCCACGACACAACATTTCTCTCAGACATTAGATCAAACACCTTACGTGCCTCCACAATACACCCACATTTCCCATACATATTAATCAAAGAAGTTCCCACCATTACATCAAATAATGCCCCACTCTTTATTGATTCCGAATGCAAAACTCTGCCGTAAGAAATCATTGAAAGGGAAGTGCAAGCTTTGAGAAGTAATGGGATTACACCTATTATAACACTATGGTTACTTCGAACATTTTTGTAAAATTTAAGGGCTTGTTTGGGTGCGCCATGAGCTATGAAATTTTTAATTGTGGAAGACCAGTTTGATGAAGAAAGGCATGTTGGATATTTGCTATTTGACTTTGACATCTACTTGAGTGTTTGCGTATTTCTCACCTTCATGCAAGCAAGAGTTAAACACTGCCGAAGCTGATGTTTAACGAAGATACTGAAGAATGAAGACCACGAAGACCACCAGCACTGAAGTTACTAGTTACTACCCTATTTACCTTACTGCAGTTATTTCTAATTCAGTTAATATCATGTTGTCTCCATCTCCCAGTGTTTCGGACTACGCATGACAAAAAAAACCGATCTATGGATACCCGACCGTTTTGATCCGATTGCATCTTATCGAACCCGATTTTTTGGATTTGGATTTGATTTTTGAACCCGAAAGAGTTTGGATTTGGATTTGGATTTGGATATTAGTCATTTCGTACCCGATCTAAAACTGAAATCCGAAACCCGATCCAAACCCGAAACCCGAAAAAACCCGATATATATATATATATAAAATAGGGATTCATGTGCATGAGGATGACCTCAGGGTTCTACCTGAGGTTAAAAGGTTTTCAATACAAGTTTAAGGATATTTAGGTAAATTACTTGAGAAAAAATTGATATTTACAAAAATGCCCTTGCGGGGCCACTTACTTTATAAGCTCTTTATTTTATAATCCAGGAGAGATCCCTGAGGACAACCTCATGTCCATTTATATATATATATATATAGGCCTTGGTTCAATTAGGAACTATTTTAATTGAGTAACTTGGTAACTAAATACAAGCCATTAGATTAAAAATGAATGAACGATCAAGATTAAAATAAAACAAAAACTTCCCACCACGTAACATAACCTATTGACAGGTGTATACATACCCACATGTATGATACACCAACTTCATGTTTACCGTTCTTTCTATTAAATTACATATTTCTTTAATATATACAGAACATAAATATTTCATAGATTCACAACATAAATATATCATAGATCAACAGAACATATAATTTTTTTTACAAAAACTTAGAATAACTATTGAATGTAGATTTTTTACAGAACAAAAAAATCAGTTTTTTAAATACAGAACACTAAATTTTAGTTTAGTAAAATATGGAATATGGAATATGGAATACAGAACACTAATATTAAGTTACATATTACATAAATTTTGTTAAATAAACTACAGAATATAACATATTTTTAAATTACAGAACCTAGATTTTTGAATTAATAAAATACAGAACATATAATTTCGATTCATTAAAATACATAACATAAAACACGACGTAGATCCCACCATTAAATAATCAACTCTACAACAATAAAAAGTTAATACACATAAAGTACAGGATGTTACAGGAGAAAAAGTATTCAAACTACAAAATAACTGTTTTTTAGTTCTATCATGTACGTGTACAGCGTGGGTGCAAGATAAATGTGATCCACTAATTTTTTTGTATTGGATGGTGAGGATTGTAGTTCCTAAATTACTCATTTTATTGGTTACTCACTGAGAAGCACCCATATATATATATATATATTATAATATTTATTCCTTATTCCACTGGATCTTTCTTTATTAACATCACATCCACCCTCAACCACTTTTATCTCTCTCTGCAAATTCTTCTATCTCTCTAAATCTCTCCCCCTCTCTCTCTCAAACCCATGGACAGACTTATACATTCCAACGCAATCCTCTCAAAACCCCGTTTAAAACCCCCTCCTTTTATTCCCCTGTTTTCTCAATTCCATTCTTCAAAACTCAGTTCCCCCGAGTTAACTCAATGTCCTCCAAAATTACTAATGACCCATTAAATATTTCTTCATTTAATTCCCCCCAGTTGCAAAAATTCCCCAAAAATAGAATCTTGGGTCGGGTTCATCGATTGATTTTTCAAACGGGTCGGGTCAAAAACCCGAATTGGTTAATCAAGTTTTGGATTCCATATGTCAGCTCAAAATTGTATGCAATAAATTTTGGGTTTGGATAAACCCGAACCTGATCCAAACCCGGTGGATCGGGTTTGGATTTTAAATTTCCAAGTCCAATTGGATTTGGATTAAAAATTCAGGTTTGGATTTGGATATCACAGATATCCAACCCGATCCAACCCGTTGCCATCCCTATTTGGGACCATGTAGTTTTCCTTTTGTTTTATAAGTATTATTAGTAAGTTAAGAATGTCAGATGTCTAGCATAAAGGGCACTTAGGTCTTTTGCTCTAGCTGGTTGTTATAAGGTCAAGGTGGTCCTTATGTGTGTTATTTGTTGCAATCATCTAATTTGAAATAGCATTCTTACATCCTCTCTGTTTTCCTCAATCTACATAAGTTATCTATTCATACTACATTCTTCACTACGCCATAGATGACCTATTGCAACCTTTTGGCATGGGTGTTACCTTCTTGGATGTTACCATATTTGAGCTATCGCAACCTTGTGATTGTGTTGTTACCAAATCCACAAAAGTTTGTTACTTTAGTTATAAAAGGTGTTACGGTGGGCAACACCATGAGATGTGTTACCATAGAGTATTCATGAACAAAATTTTATTTTATTTAAAATTAATGATTTACTAATTATTTGACTTTAAAAATAATTAATTTTAACAAAATCATTGAAGTTATCATTTTAAAACGTAATATTCCATCACAAATGACCATTTTAGAAATTAATATTTTAAAACGTAATAATTTTTTTAAAGTTTTTTATATTAAAAATCTATATTAATATTATATATCACAAATGACCATTTTAGAAATTACTAATAATAGACATTTGTGATATGATAAATCGATAGAAAAGAGTAATAGTTTAATTTTGACTACAAACATATGCTCTAGAATAATATTGATAATAAGGTGATAAAATTATTAATGATTATATTAAAATATTTATAGTGATATGTTACTATTAACATTCTTTACAATGTATATTTTTATAATTATAAATATCATATATTATCCATTTTATGAGTTAGCTATAGCCGGGAAATGAAATTTTCACAAAATTTCAATCCCCCGCCTAAGAGTAAAGTGAACAAATTGGCTAAAGCCCTTGAAGTGAATAGATAGTACAGATCTCACCCAAATATATCTCTTGCTCCGTCTCCCCTCTTCAATCCTATCCTCACTTCGACAGAGTCCTTCTGCGGTTCGTCTTCAATTCGATATATTCGGTAAGTTTGTTCATTTTCTTTGTTCGATTTGCTTGGCCTTTTTCTTATTTGAAATTGTGTGAAAAATCAATTTCTTCACTCCTAATTGTTTATTGATTAGAACTTATGGATTCTTTTCTAGTAATTGTTGTATGACTGTTAAATAGGGTTCTAGCTATTTGGGGTTTCTGCAATTTGGGTTCGAATTTGTGAAATTTGGGATTTGCCTATCTATCATCTTTGTTTGGTTTCAACTTTGAGGTACAACCCTTTTCTATCTTCGATTTGGGTGGGTTTGTGTTTGTATGCTTCAATTGGGTTTGTATTTGTGTTTACAACTTCGATATGCTTTGTATTTGCATTTATAACTTTGATTTTGTTTGTGTTTGTATGTCTCTATCTCCGTCTCACTCTCTCTTTATCTCTTTGTTGTATGCTCATGTCATTCCGTTCACTCTTTTTGAGCTGGAGACTATTACGAAGAGTTTTCGGTCGGATTATATACTTGGACAAGGCGATTTTGGTACTGTTATACTTGTATTAGTTATGGATTGAAATTATACGCACATGTCACTACTTTAATTTGTAAATTATTTGCTAGGATGTTATGGATTTTGGTACTGTTATACTTTATACTTGTACTTTTATACTGTTATACTTGTAAGAACTGTATCAGTTATGGGTTCCTTGTTAAAGTTGGCTAGGATGTTAATTAAGATATGTATGTCAAACAGTTTCAAAGTTCTACAGTTCTTTGACAAGAATGACTTGGCTGCATTATCTCATCGAAGGTGAAACCCTTACTGTAATTCTGTTATTGGTCTTCAGTTTTATGAGAGCAATTAATATATCAATTTCCCATGTCACTACCATAATACCTCTGCAATATATCTTTGTTTGGTCGCAGAAACTTTCCTTCTTTCTCAATTGTTGTGAATAATGGTACAACCTGTTATTGCAGAATAGGAACTGAACATGAGGAGTTTGGATTTGAGTCTGAAACATTGCGAACTATGAAGTATGAGCAGATATCCGAGTTGCTCTATGGTATTTCTGAGAGATTTGATTGGGATAAAGTAATGGAAGACGATTATATTATTGGACTCAAGCAGGTGGTTCTTTTTTTATAACTTTCCTTCTAGTCTAAATATCTCTATATTTGCAGATTGTTTTCTCTATATTTAACGGCAAATTCACCTCTAAAAAAATTTATGTTGTCAATTATTTCTTTTTCCTCATTTCCCTATTTGTAATTGATGTTTATTCATAAAAGTCTACATCTGTTATTGAGCAGGGGAAGCAAAGCATATCGCTGGAACCTGGTGGTGACAACATTATATCAAATTCAATTATTATATTAGTTGATCTAATACTGTTAGTGACAACATTATATCAAATTCGTTACACTTCTTTAAATTAGAGGAGTTTAAATTGATAATTAATTCGGCAAAAGGCCATGGCCACTAAATAATTTTGAAAGATTTAAAAGCATATTCTGTCCTATCTAGCAAAAAATAAATACTCTGTCCTATTTATCATGGAGTGGATATTGCAGCTAATCTTATTTACGGAATCAATGATAAATATTGATTACCTTATTCCATAAATTCTTGGTGAGTTTCAATTTCACTTGCAGGTTCCTGTGAGAAATGTCCCTTGGGACCCTGAAGAATCAGTTACAGAGCACATTGAGCACTTCTTTTGCGTAAACCATCCTGATCATTACCTTACACACCAGGTATGAATATTTTTCTTGTGATAGTATATATTATCAAAAATATACTGGAGGAGTGGGGGTTGAGGGAAGCAAGTGAGTTAATTGTTAGGATTTATGGGTGATAGCGTAGAGATAACTTAACTAATACTTAGTTTACTTGTATAGGCTAAGTAGAACATACTGTCACAGCCAGAGTGTGTTCTTGTAATCAAATAATTGCTGTAATGTAATAAGTATGTATCTTGGAAGAAGTTCACTGAAATGTTCAAGCCTCAAGAGAATACATCAGTTCGACAGCAATAATAAAGTTACTGTCAATACATTGATGGTAACGTTACAAGAAGACTGCATGTTGCAAGGTCACGACAGCAAGTTTCATTTGACAGCAACATTGGCTGAAGCAGGGGAGAGCAACATTTTCACACTTGACAGCAAGTTTGGAGTTTCGACAACATTGGCGGGAGCTCATACTGTCAACTACTGAATATTCCTATGACAGCAAACTTTGCGGCAAGGGTTACTGTCTCACTGAATTATTTGATTTAGGGATTTCATCTCAGTCAAACCCCCGTGACAGTTTAGATGTTCGAGAAACAGATTTTCTACAATTCGTCAAAGATTGTAGCAGACCTGCAAGACTACGACAGAAGCTTGAGAGATCACAAGACGAGGCTCGACAATTCAAAGAGTATGACAAGTCTGCATCTACTAGAATTGTTATAGCTAATTTTGGAAAGAACCCAGAATGCCTTAGGCTTAAAGATAACTCTATTTGTATAGCATTTTAGGAAAGGTCACATGTGCGGGAAAATTATGAGGAGCTGTCACTTGAAAATGACAACAGCTCCGCCACCCATGTGACTGAGATGCAAAAAAGGAAGATTAGTCTATATAGAGACACATCTCTCATTCTTTCTGTAAGCGATTCTCACAAGAAGTCGAAGCTTGAGAAACCATTTTTCTCGAGGTTGTAGCAACACATTACAAAATAAATAAAACATTTATTTTGTGAGAACATCTTGAATTACTACTTGTGTTTGCAATTCTTGTGTAGATAGTTTACAATCTTTATCATTGTTGTTGAGCTAAAGATTTGAAATTATCTATATTGCATTCAACCCCCCTTCTGCATTATACTCTCGGACCAACAATTGGTATCAGAGCGATAGATTGATATACAAATCTGAAGATCATGACGAGTATTCAGAAGTCAAGTAGTATCAAGATTCCAGTCTTTGATAAAGAGAACTACAATTTCTGGAAAAGAAAGATCTTGTTATTTATCAAAGCTGCCCATCCACCATACTTGGGAATCCTTGAGAACGGCCCCTTCATTCCTCAAAAGGAAGTAGCTGTTGCTACTGTAAATGACGAAGTCATTCCAGCCCATTGGGTTGCCAAAAGGCCTTCAGAATACACAGAGACCGAAAAGGAGAAAGTAGCCTTGGATGACTACTTACAACTTATCTTACTCGACTCTCTCACTTTAGACAAAGCCATGTGTGGTAATGTCATGGGATGTTCATCTACAAAAGAGACGTGGAGTAAGATAGAGTTGTTGTGTAAAGGAAGTGAAGAGGTCCGAGAAAATCAAAGGCAAATCCTTGTATCACAATATGAAGCCTTCATGGCCAAGCCAAGCTAAGAACTCGCACACATGTTTGAAAGGTTCAGTAAGCTAATAGCTGAGTTACAAATTCATGGGAAGTTCTTTGATAGAAAGGAGATCAACATCAAATTTCTGCTCACTCTCCCTGAGCATCTTGAGCACAAAGTCACAACCATAAGAGAAGGAAGAAACTTGAACGATGTCTCTCTAGAAACTCTTTATGGTGTGCTCAAATCATATGAACTCGAACTCTTTCAAAAGAGAGCTATTCAAACTGGAACCAAAGGAAAGTTGGCAAACATGTCAGGAGCCCTTGTAGCTCATGAACCACAAGTAGCTTGTCCAAGTGAATCCTCACAAAGTTCACAACCAACACAAGTACCACCACTGAAGATTGAAGAGGTGTTGGATGACGAGGAGAAGGTGGTTCTGCAGCTCAAAGACGTTGAAGATGAAGACTTCTACACAATAGAAGAGATTGAAAGCATGGATAATCCAACCATGGCTTATATGGCTAAGAAATTCAAGAACATCAAGTTCAGAAGGGACAAGTCATACAAGCCACAGGGTCAAACATCTAAGTTCAACAAGGGGAGTTTTTCAAAAGCTGCTGGTGGTGCCACGAGAGGTGGATACAAGACCGGGATGGTGGATAGGTCGAAGTTCAGGTGCTACAACTGCAATGAGCTAGGTCATTTTGCTACTGAATGCAGAAGACCAAAACAGAATCAAGGAAAAGGATCTGGAAATCAGTTTAAGAGGAATCAAGGTAAAGCCTACGTGGCTGAAGGGAAATGCTGGGATGATTCTGAAGAAGAAGAGTTTATAAACTTGGCCCTCATGGCTAAATCTGATGATGAAGATTCTAGTTCCTCAACTCAGGTACCATCTCTAGTCTTACTTGATATGTCTAAAACTGAATACAAGCATACCATTGGAGATTTAAGTGCTGAGATGTTTAACATTCATGTTAGTTTATCTGCTGCTCACGAAGAAATTGCTAAGCTAACTAAACAGAATGAAACTCTCAAATCTGAATATGAAATGTTAATGCTTAGAATCAATCCTCTAGATTCGTTAGCTCAAGAGAATACTAGATTGAAAAATGATATTGTCTGTGCTAAGGAAATAGAAGTATTTCTCAGGAATCAAATTGCAGAAAATGAGTTTAAACTCAAAGTATTTAGAAACTCTTCTAAGTTAGTCCAGGAATATCATGATAATCACATTGAGAATCAAAAGGTAGGTATAGGCTTCGAGTATGGTATGAGGCATGGAAAGGCAATTGTTCTTGATGATAGTGATGCTGTCAAACCTCATATTCTCAAAAGAGTTTACAAACCGATTTTCAAAAATCTTCAAGCTGATTTTGATGAAACCTCCCTGTTCATCAAACAAGAGCTTCTTGATGAGGATGAGTGCGTTGACAGCACACTAGATGAAAGGAAAGATATTGTCAAGTCTTCCGTGACAGAAACTTTGTAAGAACCCCAAATTTTGGATATAATTAAAACTTTTTATTAAGTACTGATAAAATGAGGAACAATGATTCCGACAACAAGGTCACCAGCTCTAATGAATGAATGGAATGGATATGGATTCAAATACTTATATGTCATGAAGAATGGTAATGGTTGACAACTTAGGTAAGAATAATCTATCTCCTAGGGGAATAAGATATGGAAATTCCAAGCAGAAGATTATTCTTATGTCATCCAAATCGACATCTGTTATTGGTCCAGTGGGTCCGTAAAAAGGTTAAGGAACGATCGAAAGAGATCAGGGACAATTGTACAACCCTAAGAGGATAAGTAAAGAAAAATGGATGAATAGTGATTTTGGGTGGACATAGTAATATTATGAGACGACACTATATAGAAGTACCCGGAACGAGATTCTGAGTTCGTATTAGTGATCCAGGGGGGAAAAGAGTGTATGTAAAAGCTGTCGGATTCTGAAAAACATCACTTTTATTTTCCCCGAGATTTCTCTGGACACTGAAAGACTTAAGGAATTATTAAAGGGATTTAAGGAAAATAGGTTCAAGAATTGTGAAAGGGAATTGAGAATGATGGTGTAAATATTAGCACGATTTCCGGTAAAACCCTAACTAGTAACGAACGAGTTATTCCTCCGAACGATCAATGAATTGAGCAATAAACGGACAAAGAAACAAGCAGAGGAAGCAAGATACATGCATGTGCAAGTGATAAATATCTAGTAACTAGCAAGGAACTAGATTAATTAGAATGCAACCAAGTACTTAGCACACAAACCACTTGGTTAGCCTTAAACCACCAAAATATCAACACTTGTCTTGCCAAATTACATCATTGCATGCATCATCACTTTATTAAAGCAACCAAGGATGAGATATTATGCTAAACATATCTCTTTATGCATTGTTTCCAAGAGCAAGTCAAGCAAAACCTCTTCCTCTCCCCCATCTAGCACCATTCGACTTCCTCCTTAATTCAAAAACAAAAATCATTCTTCCCACCATTGTTTGATCTCCAAAAATTTATCCTAGATCCTATATTTCATAAAAATGATACCCTAGAAATCTTAGCCTCAAACACCACTCTGTCCATTTTCAATAAAATCAAGAAAGTGGAGGATGAATAGTAACCTCAAGAACAAAATTCTTGGTTTTCTTGATTTTTGGATGATCTAAGCTTGGTTAAGGATGTTCATGGACTATACAAGGCTTAGAAAGGTCTTTATCTACTCCAAGGAAGGTATAAACTTCAAGAACCCTAGTCTTTGATTTGAGTTTTAATGGAGTTTTGGATAAGTTTTGGTGATAATGTTGTTATAAGCATGTTTACAAGATTATGTAGTTAGTTTGTTTGATTTAAGAGATGTGATGAATATGATGATATAATATGATGTTCCTGGACTTATGAGATTAGTATTATGAATGTAAGATGTTTGGTATGCCCGGTGTGGCTTGGGTTGTTGATTACGATTTATGGAACGTCCGATTTATAGCCGTCGTAATGCCCGATTTTTGTTAACCTTAAGAAATCTTGTTTGACAGTAGCCATAACTCACTTTCCAGTTTCATGTTCTGCCATGGCAAGATATATCATGATATAAGCTTCGTTTTGATATAAGGAACGTGTGAAACGGACTTACGGTTTAGGAGTTACGGCCGGTTTACTAAAAGTATTTCGAAACCGTAACCGAGAATTCGTAACTGAAATTGAACCCTCGTAAAATATGTAAAGTCATGACGAATCTTGGTAAATAAATACTTGAGGTAAAAAGGAAGGCGTGAGAGAAAACCGTATGTCAAAAGGATCGTTTTTCGATTTATTAAAAATATTCGAATCGAGATTAAACGCGAACGAACCCCTAAAAGACGACTCGTTTATAACTTCTTTAAAACACTTAGAAAACGAGCGATAAAACTCGGAGTATAATATTGGTTCGTAACAATCGACTTTCGGACTTATATGACTTAAGTATATGCCAAGTATAAGTACAGTGACATGTCCTATTAACGAACGAATGTCGGGTCGGATCAATGATAAAAGAAATCCACTAAAAGGGGTATAACGAGATAACTCGAGAACGTGTTTCGATTTAAGTATAACTTACCTTTAAAGTTTTAAGTGATTAATCCCGAATGTCTTGGCTATTTATAGATCACCAAGCTGACCCGGGACCCGCTACCACTACCCCTTATCGTACTCGACTACCAGGCAAGTTTCAATTCCCTTCTTTTAGGCTGTTGTTGTGATTGAATATATATATGTTTTCTGTTATACATATGCCATAGCATGCATGCCTACTTTCCAGTTATATCGTTATGCTTGTTCCCTGATTGTTTGTTGGCTTATAAATTAGATAGATAACGTATCAATTATAAGCCGGTTATTGTAAGACCCTCATAGAAGGGCGTATACATCTTATTCATCAAATATAGACCGGGAGTCGATATTTCTTGATATATCTAGATTACCTCGGAGGAAAATATTTAAGTAAATATTTTCCATTTTTCGGGCGACGAATATTATTTGAATATTCGTTCGAGATTATTTATTTAACGATCCTTACTTCAAATAATTATTTGAACGTAACTATTCGACGAATAATATTTTTAATATTCATTCAGAGTCGAATTATTTATCGATTATTATTTCGAATATTCTTCTAAAGGTTGGACTACTAAATGAATATTATTTGGATATTCATTTAGAATATTATTCATTAAATGAATATTACTTTTGAATATTCATTTAAGATAGTAATTACCTGACGAATATTATTTTAATGTTCATCTGAAGCTTGATTTATTTATCGAGTCTTATCTCGAATATTCCTTTAAATCTTGGATTACTAAATGAATATTACTTGATATTCATTTAGAATATTATTCATTAAATGAATATTAATTTTTCAATATTCATTTAAATTCCTAATTAATTATGAATATTATTTTGAATATTCATCCAGGGTTTTATTTAATCATCGAATATTATTTTAAATATTTTAATTATTCCTTTCAGGTCTTATTAATTAATGAATATTATTCTGAATATTCATTTGAATATTTAATTATGCAATAAATATTCTCTCGATATTTCTTCAAGGATTATTTGAGAAATACTCTAATTAAAGATATTCTTTCATATTCCTAAATATTCTGTAAAATATTTTAATTCAATAAATATTCTCTGAATATTTATTCCATACTTAGAATAACCTCGATAAGGTTTATCTTCTTCGATCATTACGGAAAATATTTCGGAGTCATATTATTATTAATCTTATATCAAGAAAGGTTCTTAGACATCATTCTTCTTTGAGTCTATCTCCCTAATAATAAGGGAACCTTACTTGGGAAACGTTAATTATCTTGTCGACTTCCCGGTCATAAAGTATTCTCTTCACTCGCAACTCGGGTGCTATTGATTTATTAAGTCGTTGTTTACCTTCTCATCTTTCGAGGGGTAAGATTGTTGGAACAAGTTGATATTCGTTACCAAGCAATAGCTTGGAAGTTATTGGTGAATTTTCCTTTCCAACTAGATACGACTACTTTGGAGAGTCTTATCAACAAGTATTATACTTGGGGAAAGGGGGACGAACGTTACATTCAGAATCATGAATTCTATTTGAACTAGGAGTCGTGTAAGAGGCCGAGTAGCGCCGGTCCATCCCTTTTGGCCCAACCGTTGGCCGGGGAGAGCTAGTAAGATAGTAGACAAGTAAAGCCGTCCGTTCTTCCTTCTACCGGTAGTAAATCTAATTTGAGCTGTACGATTTCGACTGATCATCGAGATTGGAATAGCGGGCGCGGTGAATACTCTAGCATTAGTTCATCATTCAAATTTATTATTTTCTGCAACATGTTTATTGTTGGCAGAGTTGGAAAAAGTGTTCATAACTGGAATTGCAATGTTCTTCATGCAAGTTCCTTTTTTGTGATAAATGATAATATCTTGCGCATCTTTAGCAGATATTTCCATTGAATATATTTTGAGTTACCTTGTAACTTCATCTTTCAAGTTATACTGGCATCATTTCCGTAAATGCATGGCATATGGTTTCAAAGATATTGTGAACTGTTATATATTATCACTGTTCAGTTATATTCTATTTGGTGGGCTATTGCTCACCCTTGCTTTATTATTATATCACAACAACAGCTAGATCTGATGGCCAGCACAAGGAGTACTCGGTGCAACCAGGGACAGCAGTCATAGGGTTGCCCACTGATGTCATGTTGGCATTGCTGAGGTAAGAGCAACCAATAGGCTAGACTGTCAGCTTTTAAGTTCATCAGACTTATATTATATGTATGACATATGCAAATGGAAGGCAAAGAGTGTGTAGATTTCTTATTGTAATTCTTTGGGTTGTAAGAACTTAATTTTGTGATTAATAAAATTTGGTTACTCTGAATTCATCTCTGGGACTATAACGGGTGTGTTGTTGTTATTATTGGGTCACAAGGTTGTAATTTAATTTATGATGGTTTTGTGGATAGAAATTGAGACCGTAACGACCAGATCCCGGACCCCGGATCTGGGGGTGTTACAGAAGTGGTATCAGAGCGTACGTTATAAACCCCAGAGATAAGGCGACGTTAAAACAATAAATTCACTAAGATAATAAGAACTCTTGCCAAGTTCATAGTCGGACTACTTAATGTAGTGATGACCTATAAAACCCTTATGGGAACTCTTAAGTATCATGATAGTAACTTAGTTCGATATCGTATCGACGAGTAAGGCGACAGACCTTGAGGCATACGAGCAGCAGCGCGATGATGCTTTACATGCTGAAGATCAGTGGGTAAATTCGATGGAGTACCCTACTGGAGACCCGGAAGAGGTTCCAGCAGATAAGGAAAATCCTGTTAGGATAAGGAGCATAAAGAACTGAGCTATTAGCAAGAGAACTGAAGATTCTTGTTGGATTCGTAGCCGGACTACTGGATGGAGTACCAGCAAATAAGACAGATTGGAAGAATTACTTGAGATCTTATACGCGAATAGATGAGAATCCCTAGAGACTTTCATATTAACGAAGAAAGAGCTAGAGGGATGTATGATTATCAAAGACATCGATATAGAACGAGGAGCAGAGTCCCTAGGAATAGTTAAGAAGGAGGCAGTAAGTGCCATATCATTTGACAAATGAATTAGTATGAATATTGTCAGTAATAATTCGCCATGAGAAGGCAGATGTCATAGGTTGTAATTAATGGAACCAAATTGAGGTTAATGAAGTTGTTTTATTAAGGGAAATGTTCATTTTATGAATGAATCAGTTAGAAAGTAAAGGCATTGGGGAGTGACAGCATGATTGGATAAAGTTATATAAGGAAGTAGTAGGCAAGGCAATGATCTCAGATCCTACCGGAAGATAAGACCAGTGAGTCAAGATGAACTCGTAATGAGACTACTGTCAGAAACTGAGTATAGAGTTAATTCAACTTAGTTAAATGATGAACCAGAAATGTTAGATGCATGTGATTCAGAGAAATATTAAATTCTTTCTTTGAATGAATTATAGTAGTTACCTTAAGTTTACTCCGACACGGAATTATAATGGATCAAGTAATACGATCAGCAGTTTAAAAAAAAAAATGTGAGAAAATCTTCCTGGAGCGAAAAGGTGGAATTGGTAATGACCAAGAGTTGGCATTACTTAGTGGAAAAAGGAGACTTTGTGCTTCCAACGACGCTTCGCATAAAGGATTAGGATGTGTGCTTGCGCAACACGATAAAGTACTTGCGGATGCATTCGGACAGCACGGTCCACCAAATTGGAGGGCCATAGTAGTGCCAATTCTGTGGAACAACCAACTCTGACGGCAATGTTCCTTCTGAGACTAGTGGTCAGGTAGACTGACATTTGGTAATATTGAATCTCAGGACGTATAGGTATCAGGACGTTGTGACAGGTTTCAGTTTGAAACTGTTATTTCCCTTTTAAGGGATGTATATAATTGGTTCCTCTCCAATGGTTAAACTTCCAATCTGATGACGATTATTTCGTTAACAATGACTGCTTATGGTTCTACCTGCTTGGTGGTTCATAGGATTATTCTTTAGGTTTCGAAACTGGTCTCCTTAAATGTTAGCAGTAGATGGATAGATTGACCAGAATTTCCCTGAGTCTGGAAAGGAATTCGGTGAACTTTGGCAAACCTTATCTTTCTGATTATCAGAGAAGGTCATGGAAGAGAGTTGAAACTGGAGCGAACCCTGTGATTTGGGTAAGGATGCTGTAAAATGGGTTAGTAAACGGACCCTAAGCATTACCATCGACGGTAGAGATAAAATGATGAAGTGAGATTGGACGAAAATAGGAAATGTAAGTAAGAAATTAGCCGGACTGAGAAACTCCGGGATTGACTTAAGTGAAAAGGCTGTTATGCCAGGAATGGTAAGCTTGCGTGGCACGCGGGATTGATAAGAATAGTTGAAAAGATAAAATAAGAGGAAAGGTGACCGGAGACGGCGCTGAGTAGCCGATTAAGACTTATATGAAGTAAAGTTTTGGAAAGGTAGAAAGGTATCAAAGAAGAAGGCACTATGCCGGTAATTGCTAGAAAAGTAATGCTATTAGCCAACCCCTAAAATCATATATATATATATATATATATATATATATATATATATATATTTTATTAGTGTGGCCAGTTGAGGCCAAGTCACAAAGGATTATCAAGTGACTAGACCAGCAATGAAAGGACAAAGCAGGGTTGCTTCTAAGAAAGCACCGACTGCAAGGGCTTCTGATATAAAGGAAACATTAATGAGATCGTAGGAATCTTCTACTGAACCCTTTGCAACCCAAGTTTTGATTGGGAATTTGCTAGATTTTTTTTTGTATAGGGTCACCCGTACTAAAGTGATTCATGTATATATGATTGTCCAAGATTACGAGTAAAAATAGAAGTATAGTGACTTGAGATGTTTGATGTTAGGGTATTATAAATACCATGAATATATTATGACTAAGGAAAGTAAACAACGAAGGTTTATGAAGAGAGTATGGAAATGGTCAGAGATGGATCAGTATGCTGTAGAAATTTTGTCTAAGGCAAGTACATTTGAGAAGAACGATAAGTACTAAGAGATTCACGTTGAACTCGACCAATATCTTCCTAAACATCCTTGCTACCATTACCAAGTTCTGTAAGAGAGCAGATAAGCATACGTTGCCTTTTGGAAGGCCAAATAGGCTGACAACTATCTGAAAGAAGAGGGTAGCATTAAGCCACCGATCGATTATCAAATGAGAATGATTGAAAAGAGACCCTTATTAAGGATACATGATCTGATTGACAATTATAAGAGGCAAGAATTCCTTGGCAGTTGAATTAAGGATAGGATATTCATTAATTAAGACAAACCCTTGGGAATACACAAGGGATGGCATTAACCCTAATAAAGACATTGTGAATTCAGATGATATGAGTTGGACTTGCTAAGGCAACATTGACCGGTAAGGATTATTAAAAAAGAGTTCTGGAAAGAACATAGATAGAATTATTAGAGTATTAATCAATGACGTTTTGATATACCCTGTACCTAGAAAATACAGGAGGAATGATGAGGACGACCTAAGAAACCTTACAAGGAAAAGTTGATATTCTGAGTTTCCAACTAGAAGTTTGGAAAAGAATGTAAGACACAGTAGCAATATACCAGATGATGCATGTATGAAACCCTGAGGAAGTATGGATTGAAACTATAAAGGTTGAGATTATCCTAAGATAAGGAAAGAACTAAGAAAAGAAGTATCCTAAGTAGGAGTGGGAATGAACGTGATAAAGTTCCCACGGGTAGGTGGAAGCAATGACTTGTGGGAAAAAAAAAGGGACTGATAGATATATTTTTCTCCTTCAGCAGAGCTTAAGGGAGAATGCTTTCACCCAACAGTGATGGGAATGAGGTAGAAAAATTTGAGTTGGAATGTATCCAGAAAACATGGATTACAAGGAATTATTATTATCAGGAAAGGCCAATGAGGTGGCCGACAGTCTAAGTGTAAAGGAATAATTACAAATGTTCATACCGAAGAAACAAAATGATATTTGGAAAGACCTTGAAGGTCATATCGGAGTGGAGGAATTTACATTCCTTTTGATGATTGTGCCAGAATCGAAGGTAATAATAGTTTAAGTAAAGATTCGATTCCTGATGGAGTCTTAAGCATATTTTGTACCTTAGAAGGTCCCGTTTTGAGGCAAACCAGGACCATGATACAAAATTGACGAAGTAAACCGTTAAGTTTCCAGTCTTTTATGGAAGCTGCATGAGTGATAGTTTCATCAACCGGACCTAGCTGCGATACTTGAAACTCTTCTGCAATTTTATCTACTTCATGTAACATCTACATCAAGTTTAGGAAGTGTTCCTTATGGATAAGGAATAGTGATTACTTTGTCTCCCTAAAGGATTAAAACCCGTATGGTTAGCTATTAACGCACTACGTAAATAACAAGCGATGGCGATTCTTCTAAGAAAGTAGATGACAATGTAAAGATAAAGAAAGTGCTGCTATTAATGAGCTAAGTTGCATGTTGATGAATGACATGCAAGTTTGTGTTAGTGTACTTCTGCACAAACAAGATAGAGAATATGAGGTTGATGATTCATGATGCTAGATGTATTCCCGTAGAAAGAATGAATGAGACTTATTGGGCCACCTGAGAGTTTAAAAGTGTTCGGAAGGTGGAATTCGAGCCAGCTCTACCCCCAAAACTTATAGCATGATCGTAACGTGTTTCATGTGGCAAGGCTACGCCAGTAAAATGCAGATGCTCGATAGATGATAAGAGTACGAGCAGGTAGATATACGACCTGGTCTGACTTACGAAAGATAACCAGTGGAAAACCATGGATAGAAAAGAACAAGTGATGAGAAACAAGGTTGGCAGAAGTAGATTATATGAATCTAAGTTAAAGGGATCGGGCCAGATTCATTTCGGAAAGTTTAAATTGGAATAACGTGATGATTATAGAATAAATGTGACGGAATACCGATAAGGAGGTACCAAGTACAAAAAGGTGTCTCAATAAAGAGGGAAGGTGAAAGTAAATAATAGAAATGAGTAAGAATCAGATAATAAGAAGGATGTGATTGATAAAGAAAAGGCTGGGAAAGCAACCATGGAATGAGAAGCAAGGAATGTTATGAATGGGTTTTCTAATGAATTCTCAGGATGACAACCTGATAGTGTCAATATTATAGTTATGAAAGAGCTAGTAGCGTGACATGGAATGTCAGTAACAATGGTGTCAAGCGAGAAACTAAGATTTAACCTGAGAGCTTCAAAGATTTTCCAAAAGTAAGTGTTGCTAAGGTTGAACCAGAGTACAGGTCCAGAGAATAGTGGACAAAGCAGCAAGATATGTTGACACGTGAGGTTGCGATCAAATAGTATTGGATATAATTATGATTAATTTCTTCTTTGATGAACCTCTATAGTTCAGAGGTAAATTCTGAGTATGATATTTTACAATCATGGAAACTTTCTATAATCCTTTAGAACTCTTTTCTTTTCTTCTCTCTTATTCATATTCTTTATGAATCAAGAAGAACAACCCTTTAAGGAAGGGAGGTACTGCTACGTGACTATCTGTCTATGTGATAGAAGTCTAAGTGGAATACCATAACTTGTTTAATTGATTGTTAAGTACTAAAGGTTGGCCCCCTTCTGTACTAGCTATGCAGTATAACAAATGTTCAATTGATCATAGTGATCTCTCAATAAATCTTTCCACTTCTCTATATTGATCGAGATTGCGAAGATTAAAGCGATCAGGAAATGCACAGTGCGAGCGAGGTTACCTCCAAATTCGCAGTGGGATAGTGATACCAATGTTACTGCAGGTATCAATAAGGATAAGACTGGGTAGGAGCATAACCCGGATAGTGTGTTGTACGAAAAGTAGCAACGTTGCTGGAAAAAGGATAAAGTATGGATTGTAGCACTAGAAGATGTGCTGAGAAAGGGTAGAACGACTAAGAATTGACCGGGAAGCTAAAAAGTGAACGATAGGCAAACGACTCTTTGCTTCCTACCTGATTCCGGGACGGAATCCTTTTAAGGAGGGGAGACTGTAAGAACCCCAAATTTTGGATATAATTAAAACTTTTTATTAAGTACTGATAAAATGAGGAACAATGATTCCGACAACAAGGTCACCAGCTCTAATGAATGAACGGAATGGATATGGATTCAAATACTTATATGACATGAAGAATGGTAATGGTTGACAACTTAGGTAAGAATAATCTATCTCCTAGGGGAATAAGATATGGAAATTCCAAGCAGAAGATTATTCTTATGTCATCCAAATCGACATCTGTTATTGGTCCAGTGGGTCCGTAAAAAGGTTAAGGAACGATCGAAAGAGATCAAGGACAATTGTACAACCCTAAGAGGATAAGTAAAGAAAAATGGATGAATAGTGATTTTGGGTGGACATAGTAATATTATGAGACGACACTATATAGAAGTACCCGGAACGAGATTCTGAGTTCGTATTAGTGATCCAGGGGGGAAAATAGTGAATGTAAAAGTTGTCGGATTCTGAAAAACAACACTTTTATTTTCCCCGAGATTTCCCTGGACACTGAAAGACTTAAGGAATTATTAAAGGGATTTAAGGAAAATAGGTTCAAGAATTGTGAAAGGGAATTGAGAATGATGGTGTAAATATTAGCACGATTTCCGGTAAAACCCTAACTAGTAACGAACGAGTTATTCCTCCGAACGATCAATGAATTGAGCAATAAACGGACAAAGAAACAAGCAGAGGAAGCAAGATACATGCATGTGCAAGTGATAAATATCTAGTAACTAGAAAGGAACTAGATTAATTAGAATGCAACCAAGTACTTAGCACACAAACCACTTGGTTAGCCTTAAACCACCAAAATATCAACACTTGTCTTGCCAAATTACATCATTGCATGCATCATCACTTTATTAAAGCAACCAAGGATGAGATATTATGCTAAACATATCTCATTATGCATTATTTCCAAGAGCAAGTCAAGCAAAACCTCTTCCTCTCCCCCATCTAGCACCATTCGACTTCCTCCTTAATTCAAAAACAAAAATCATTCTTCCCACCATTGTTTGATCTCCAAAAATTTATCCTAGATCCTATATTTCATAAAAATGATACCCTAGAAATCTTAGCCTCAAACACCACTCTTTCCATTTTCAATAAAATCAAGAAAGTGGAGGATGAATAGTAACCTCAAGAACAAAATTCTTGGTTTTCTTGATTTTTGGATGATCTAAGCTTGGTTAAGGATGTTCATGGACTATACAAGGTTTATCAAGGTCCTTATATACTCCAAGGAAGGTATACACTTCAAGAACCCTAGTCTTTGATTTGAGTTTTAATGGAGTTTTGGATAAGTTTTGGTGATAATGTTGTTATAAGCATGTTTACAAGATTATGTAGTTAGTTTGTTTGATTTAAGAGATGTGATGAATATGATGATATAATATGATGTTCCTGGACTTATGAGATTAGTATTATGAATGTAAGATGTTTGGTATGCCCGGTGTGGCTTGGGTTGTTGATTACGACTTATGGAACGTCCGATTTATAGCCGTCGTAATGCCCGATTTTTGTTAACCTTAAGAAATCTTGTTTGACAGTAGCCATAAGTCACTTTCCAGTTTCATGTTCTGCCATGGCAAGATATATCATGATATAAGCTTCGTTTTGATATAAGGAACGTGTGAAACGGACTTATGGTTTAGGAGTTACGGCCGGTTTACTAAAAGTATTTCGAAACCGTAACCGAGAATTCGTAACTGAAATTGAACCCTCGTAAAATATGTAAAGTCATGACGAATCTTGGTAAATAAATACTAGAGGTAAAAAGGAAGGCGTGAGAGAAAACCGTATGTCAAAAGGATCGTTTTTCGATTTATTAAAAATATTCGAATCGAGATTAAACGCGAACGAACCCCTAAAAGACGACTCGTTTATAACTTCTTTAAAACACTTAGAAAACGAGCGATAAAACTCGGAGTATAATATTGGTTCGTAACAATCGACTTTCGGACTTATATGACTTAAGTATATGCCAAGTATAAGTACAGTGACATGTCGTATTAACGAACGAATGTCGGGTCGGATCAATGATAAAAGAAATCCACTAAAAGGGGTATAACGAGATAACTCGAGAACGTGTTTCGATTTAAGTATAACTTACCTTTAAAGTTTTAAGTGATTAATCCCGAATGTCTTGGCTATTTATAGATCACCAAGCTGACCCGGGACCCGCTACCACTACCCCTTATCGTACTCGACTACCAGGCAAGTTTCAATTCCCTTCTTTTAGGCTGTTGTTGTGATTGAATATATATATGTTTTCTGTTATACATATGCCATAGCATGCATGCCTACTTTCCAGTTATATCGTTATGCTTGTTCCCTGATTGTTTGTTGGCTTATAAATTAGATAGATAACGTATCAATTATAAGCCGGTTATTGTAAGACCCTCATAGAAGGGCGTATACATCTTATTCATCAAATATAGACCAGGAGTCGATATTTCTTGATATATCTAGATTACCTCGGAGGAAAATATTTAAGTAAATATTTTCCATTTTTCGGGCGACGAATATTATTTGAATATTCGTTCGAGATTATTTATTTAACGATCCTTACTTCAAATAATTATTTGAACGTAACTATTCGACGAATAATATTTTTAATATTCATTCAGAGTCGAATTATTTATCGATTATTATTTCGAATATTCTTCTAAAGGTTGGACTACTAAATGAATATTATTTGGATATTCATTTATAATATTATTCATTAAATGACTATTACTTTTGAATATTCATTTAAGATAGTTATTACCTGACGAATATTATTTTAATGTTCATCTGAAGCTTGATTTATTTATCGAGTCTTATCTCGAATATTCCTTTAAATCTTGGATTACTAAATGAATATTACTTGATATTCATTTAGAATATTATTCATTAAATGAATATTAATTTTTCAATATTCATTTAAATTCCTAATTAATTATGAATATTATTTTGAATATTCATCCAGGGTTTTATTTAATCATCGAATATTATTTTAAATATTTTAATTATTCCTTTCAGGTCTTATTAATTAATGAATATTATTCTGAATATTCATTTGAATATTTAATTATGCAATAAATATTCTCTCGATATTTCTTCAAGGATTATTTGAGAAATACTCTAATTAAAGATATTCTTTCATATTCCTAAATATTCTGTAAAATATTTTAATTCAATAAATATTCTCTGAATATTTATTCCATACTTAGAATAACCTCGATAAGGTTTATCTTCTTCGATCATTACGGAAAATATTTCGGAGTCATATTATTATTAATCTTATATCAAGAAAGGTTCTTAGACATCATTCTTCTTTGAGTCTATCTCCCTAATAATAAGGGAACCTTACTTGGGAAATGTTAATTATCTTGTCGACTTCCCGGTCATAAAGTATTCTCTTCACTCGCAACTCGGGTGCTATTGACTTATTAAGTCGTTGTTTACCTTCTCATCTTTCGTGGGGTAAGATTGTTGGAAAAAGTTGATATTCGTTACCAAGCAATAGCTTGGAAGTTATTGGTGAATTTTCCTTTCCAACTAGATACGACTACTTTGGAGAGTCTTATCAACAAGTATTATACTTGGGGAAAGGGGGACGAACGTTACATTCAGAATCATGAATTCTATTTGAACTAGGAGTCGTGTAAGAGGCCGAGTAGCGCCGGTCCATCCCCTTTGGGCCAACCGTTGGCCGGGGAGAGCTAGTAAGGCGGTAGATAAGTAAAGCCGTCAGTTCTTCCTTCTACCGGTAGTAAATCTAATTTGAGCTGTACGATTTCGACTGATCATCGAGATTGGAATAGCGGGCGCGGTGAATACTCCAGCATTAGTTCATCATTCAAATTTATTATTTTCTGCAACATGTTTATTGTTGGCAGAGTTGGAAAAAGTGTTCATAACTGGAATTGCAATGTTCTTCCTGCAAGTTCCTCTTTTGTGATAAATGATAATATCTTGCGCATCTTTAGCAGATATTTCCATTGAATATATTTTGAGTTACCTTGTAACTTCATCTTTCAAGTTATACTGGCATCATTTCCGTAAATGCATGGCATATGGTTTCAAAGATATTGTGAACTGTTATATATTATCCCTGTTAAGTTATATTCTATTTGGTGGGCTATTGTTCACCCTTGCTTTATTATTATATCACAACAACAGCTAGATCTGATAGCCAGCACAAGGAGTACTCGGTGCAACCAGGGACAGCAGTCATAGGGTTGCCCACTGATGTCATGTTGGCATTGCTGAGGTAGGAGCAACCAATAGGCTAGACTGTCAGCTTTTAAGTTCATCAGACTTATATTATATGTATGACATATGCAAATGGATGGCAAAGAGTGTGTAGATTTCTTATTGTAATTCTTTGGGTTGTAAGAACTTAATTTTCTGATTAATAAAATTTGGTTACTCTGAATTCATCTCTGGGACTATAACGGGTGTGTTGTTGTTATTATTGGGTAACAAGGTTGTAATTTAATTTATGATGGTTTTGTGGATAGAAATTGAGACCGTAACGACCAGATCCTGGACCCCGGATCTGGGGGTGTTACAAACTTTGCCAAGCAATCAGACAGAATGTTCTAAAGTAGCTGTCAATAAGGATATGACAGAAACTTCAAAAGATACTGTCAAGAGAGAACCCAAGACAGCAACTTTTAAACCTGCTGTCAAGATAGAGGGAAAGAAAGGTACTGTCAAAGGTAGCTCGACAGCAACTTCAGAACATACTGTCAAGGCAAATGCTTACAAGCCTAAGAATAGGAAAGGCAAGTTAGGAATTGACAAGAAGAATGGCTATGCTCATGTTAAAGACGCTCCTAGGAAGCTTTGCAATAATTGTGGCTCATCTCAACATTTAACATTTGTTTGTAAGAAACCTAACAAGAACAAGGTTAATGCGACCAATGTTAGTGGTAACTTACATAGAACCTCCATCATGCAAAGAGAAGTGGACGTCTATAATAATATTGACTGTATGCCATGCAAGATTGTTGTTATGAGTACTTGTTTCAATTTGCCTATTCCGTCTACTGAAAGATGTTCCTATATGCAAACTGCTGAGACTTCTAAGCCTGCCTATGTTGGTAAAAAGGCAACATCCACCAAGAGAAAGACCAAGTCTAACTCTAAGCCTAAGTGGATTGTGAAAGAAGTCAAACAGGAGGATTCTAGTGTTGATTCAAATGTGAAACAGAATGATATGAATAATAATGCTGTAACTACAGGACCCAACAGAGTTTGGGTACCAGATGCAAATTAAAATCACCTGTCTTGCAGGGCAAAAAGCAGAAGCAAGTCATGTGGATCATCGATAGTGGATGTTCCAGACACATGATAGGTGATATAGCCCTGCTATCACATTTTGTAGAGAAAGCCGGCCCAATCATAACTTTTGGAGACAACAGCAAAGGTTACACTGTGGGATATGGCTGTTTAGAAATTAGAAATATTGTCATTTAAGACATTGCTCTTGTAGAAGGATTGAAGCATAACCTACTCAGTGTCAGCCAGTTTAGTGACAGGGGATTCAAGGTTGACTTTGATATGATGGTTTGCAACATTTATCACAAGAAGGATGAAAGCCTCTCCTTGAAAGGAGTCAGGAAGGGAAGCTTGTTTGTTGTAGACTTAAATTCTGTGAAGAAAGACAAGGCTTACTGTTTTTACAGTAAAGCATCAGTTGGTGAAATCATGCTTTGGCCCAAGAAGCTCTCCCATCTCAATTTCAAGAATATGAATATTCTGATGAAGAAGGATTTGGTGAGAGGACTACCTCAATAGGAATTCTGTCAAGAAGGATTGTGCGAGGATTGTCAAATGGGTAAATTGAAAAGATCAGTGCACAAGTCAAAGCAAGTGAATACCAACACTGAGCCACTCAAATTAATTTATATGGATTTGTTTGGTCCAGTAAATGTTCAATCTCTTGCAAGAAAGAGATATGCCCTGGTAATGGTGGATGATTACACGAGGTACACTTGGGCAAAGTTCTTAGAGACAAAGGACGAAGTTGCTCAAGAAAACATTGATCACATAAGAGTTCTTGATAGAACCCCGAATGCAAAAGTTCAATATCTGAGAAGTGATAATGGTACTGAGTTCAGAAATGCCACATTGGGAAACTTCTGCAAGGAAGAAGGCATTGTCCAAAAATTCTCCACTGCCAGGACACCACAAAAAAATGGAGTTGTAGAAAGGAAGAATAGAACTCTCATTGAAGCTGCGAGAACTATGTTGAATGATTCTAAATTACCAACATATTTCTGGGCAGAAGCTATTAACACAGCTTGCTACACAGAACAGAACCTTGATCAACAAGACTCATGAAAACACTCCTTACTATCTGTTAACAGGAAAGAAACCAACTGTCAAATACTTTCATGTATTTGGGAGTAAGTGTTTCATGATGATTGACAACCATGAAAGGAAAGGAAAGTTTGATGCTAAAGCTTATGAAGGCATTTTCATAGGATATGGATTGGAAAGGACTGCATATAGAGTCTATGTCATTGATCATAAAGTCATTGAAGAAAGTGTAAATGTCACATTTGATGAAACCAAGTTCCCTGGATTGCAAGAGGATGGTCAAATGAAGCCTCTTAGATTTGAAAATCAAGGTTACTTGGAGGAAGAAGAAGTTGTTGCTGATGAACCTACTTGCACTCAGTCCATTGAGTTTGGAAGAGATGCTGTCAACACCAATGATGTTACTCAAACTCCAGCTCAGTCTCGAACAATAACTCCCAATCATCAGAATGAGAATGAGTCTGGAGATGTTGAAGAACATGAAGGAGAAACCATCAATGGTGGATAATCAACTCCTCAAAGAGGAAATGATCAAGCAGATCAAGAAATAAGCTTGCCTAGAACCACTAAGTGGAACAGAGATCACACCAGCAATCTAATCATTGGTGATCCCGCACTGGTATAAGGACAAGGAGAAATGTTTCTGCTGACAGCATGTTCTCTTGCTTTCTATCTCAAACTGAGCCAAAGTCAATTGATGAAGCATTGTTGGATTCAGATTGGGTGATAGCCATGCAAGAAGAGCTCAACCAATTTGAGAGAAACAATGTATGGAAGCTGGTCCTAGACCTAAAGGGAAATCAGTTGTTGACACGAAGTGGGTCTTCAGAAACAAACTGGATGAAGGTGGAAACGTGACGAGGAACAAAGCAAGACTAGTGGCCAAAGGATACTATCAACAGGAAGGAATAGACTATGATGAAACATTTGCACTTGTTACCAGACTTGAAGCCATAAGAATTTTTCTAGCCTATGCTACACACTGTAACTTCAAAGTGTTCCAAATGTATGTCAAAAGTGCTTTTCTCAATGGAGAGCTAGAGGAGGAAGTGTACGTTGAACAGCCACCTGGATTTGAAGATGATGAATTGTATGACTTTGTCTACAAACTGTTCAAGGCACTTTATGGATTGAAGCAAGCCCCTAGAGCTTGGTATGCTACTCTCTCTACCTTTCTGCTGGAGAATCAATTTATAAGAGGTGTTGTGGATAAGACACTATTCTATAAGCATCATGGCAAAGACATCATTTTGGTACAGATCTATGTTGATGACATAATCTTTGGTTCTACAAATGAGAAGCCGTGTGAAAAGTTTTCATCTCTTATGAGGAATAAATATGAGATGAGTATGATGGGAGAAATGTCATTTTTCCTAGGTTTACAAATTCATCAAAAGGATGATGGCATCTTCATTTGCCAAGAAAAATATGTCAAGGAACTTCTTAAAAAGTTCAACTTGGAAAATGCATCACCTGCCAAGACACCTATCTCTACTGCAACCAAACTGGATTTGGATCCTAAAGGAAAGAAAGTGGACTCTAGTACCTACAGGGGCATGGTGGGATCATTGCTGTATCTAACTGCTAGCAGACCAGATATTATGTTTGCTACATGCTCTGTGCAAGGTTTCAAGCTGATCCAAAAGAGTCACACTTGGTAGCAATCAAGAGGATATTTAGATATCTCAAAGGTACTCCAAATTTAGGCCTTTGGTATCCTAAAGATTCTGGATTTGATTTAATAGGATATTCAGATTCAGACTATGCTGGATGCAAGATTGACAGAAAAAGTACAACAGGAAGCTGCCAATTTCTTGGTGGAAGATTAGTGTCATGGTTTAGCAAGAAGCAGCATTCTTTGTCTACCTCAATTGCAGAAGCTGAATACATTGCAGCTGGAAGTTGTTGTGATCAAATTCTTTGGATGAAAAATCAGCTTATGGATTATGGTTTAGAGTTGTCCAATGTTCCCATTTATTGTGATAACACCAGTGCCATAGCCATCTCAGATAATCCAGTTCAACACTCCAGGATGAAGCACATTGATATTAGACATCATTTCATCAGAGAGCATGTTGAAAAGGGAACTGTGAAGCTGGTTTATGTTCCGACAGAAAAGCAACTTGCAGACATCTTCACGAAGCCACCAGATGAAGCAACCTTCAACAGGTTGGTAAGTGAATTGGGAATGCTAAATCTGGTATGTTAACTTACTAGTTTTTACATTTTCAAAGTGGTTAAATCGCAGCTTGTGACCGTAGCTTTCAATGTTACTGTCATGAGAAGTTACTGTCTTATGTGCTACTTGTTTGTTGATAGCATGTTTGCTATGACTATGCTAAATTCAAAATACATGCCTGTTTTAACTTATGTAATGAGTAGTCACGTGACATTAACTTAATTCACATGCGTGTAAGTGATGAGTAGTCGTGTCATTTGAAATGTACCCGGGTTTTTGTCAGACTTTTAGTTTAAAGTTTAATACTTTATTAAAAGGAAGCGTGTAGGAAGCTCTAGAGTCACTTAATGTGTTATAAATAAGACCGAGGCCAAACCCTTATTTCTCAATTAACACACTCAAAGAACTCTAGAGAAGAGTATGAGCAAGAGGAGGCGTTTGAGATGTCTACATCCAAAGGTCCAGCCACCGAAGGAGTCAAGCCGGGAATGCCAAGCTTGAAGAAGCAGATGGAGATCGAAGCCTCTGATGAATCATTTAATCTCTGGGTCGATAAGCTCTATGCTTATCTGGATGAGCAGGGAATCTCCGATGAAAAGGAGATTGAGAAGATTGTGGAAGGACTGCTGTTGGAAGCCTTTCCCAACTTAAAATAATTTTCAGTTCTTAAGAACTATTTGTATTATTTTAAGTTTTTTTTAATGAAAAGACCGTTCCATCTTTGTAATGTTCTTGCATGTCTATCATTATCATCTTCTCATCTTAGTTGTTTGTTGTATGCATGTGCTTGTTTGTGTATGGATGTATGTGGATGTGTGCCTGCTTAACAAATATGTGCTTAAATCGATAAATATGCTAATTGGTAATTTTACTTTTAAGCAATGGGCAAAGTCGATTAAAATTCATGACACAAATTATTTCCGCACAAGTTGCTGTCAATAAATGAAGATGCTGTCACGATGTGCCTTGACAGCAAGTTCCTAATCAGCAACATAAAAAGTTTCTGTAATGAAATTTAGAGGAAGTTAGATAAATTGCTTAATGGTGACAGCATGTTCTTGCGCCGATGTTACTGTCAAGCAAAACTTGCTGTCATCCTCTCAAATAACTAATGAATTTGTTACAGCGCACAGGTTATTGTCAAGGTTAGTGGATCGATTTAATTGAGACTTTACCTCCACGATTTATAGCCACTAAAAAGTAACTACCCACAACACCACGTGACTGATTAATGGGCTAAGACATTACTACTTTCCCTTCTTCAGTAAAATATTTGCTATTTTCATGTAAGCAACTGTCAAACACACAACACTCAATATAACATCTCTCTCTCAAAAGCAAATCTCTCTCTCCCAAAACTCAAAGCAAAAATGGCACCCAGAAAATCCTCTTCTCAAACAAACTTTGCTGGTATTCTCTCTGCTGGAGATGCTGGTGAAGGTTTCAAAGGACTCGTATCCTTCTTAAACAAGTCCTATTTAGGTCATGCTATAACCTCTACTCCATCTTTAGACCTAGAAAGACTTGAAGAATTCTGAAAATCTGCCTTTGTTCCAGGAGGTGCAGGTAAAGATACCATAAATTGCAAAATCAAAGGGGTTACCTGCATCCTCACAATAAAAGGTATTAACGAAGCTTTGGGAACTGAACTGCAAGCTAAAGAATCATACAAGGAACTTGCAAGTGATGAAACCTTGACGAAGTTTTTCTTGAAAATTGGGTATTCTGGTCCTGTCCTCGAAGAGGGTACAACAAATTGGTACTCAACTGGTGAAATGGACAGAAAGTTTTTGAGAAAAGAATGGAGCATGATTTTTGATGTCATTATAACGTCTTAGAAAATTTCGAAGTTAGAAATAATTATTTAATATAAATTATGGATATTATTATGTGATTATTGTTGGAAAGTGGAATATCTGTGAAGTTACGTTTATGTGATTATATGATGATTTGGGTAAGCTGTGAAGGTTGGTATATTTTTACTTGTATATTTGAGGATTTTAATATATTTGAATCATGCGTTTTTGATCCTTTGTCAATTTTTTTAAATTTTTAGAGGGATTAAAAATCATGAAATCTTTTGAAATATTTTCTTTATATATTTATTGAGTTTTTAAAATTGTTGGATGAATTATTTTGGGTGTTTGAGTAATTTAAAATTATTTTAAGAGTCTTATTGTATTTCAAGGATCAAAACTTGAAAAATTCATATTTAATTCATTTTTTATCCGAAAAATATTTTAAAAATATGTGTGTGCTCGTAATTTTATATTCTTTATTTTAAGAATGAAAATTTTAATTTTTACAATTTTCTATTTAATGGTGATTTGTAAAATGCATATCAATTCAGAAAAATTAGATTTAATTCTAATTCCTTCTCCACAAATCTTTAAAAATATTCTAGCATTTAATTATACTGGAATTATTATTATTTTTATAAATCAAAGCTTCTAGCTTGAATTATTATTATTTTTATCCGAGTGATATTTTGCGGGTTTAATTAGAAGTGGGTTACAATTAGTAGTACTGAATAGTAATGGGCCAAGCCCATTAGAGTTAAAAACACAACAGCCGAGAGAATTCTAGAACCGGGGGGAGAAAAAAAAAGAGAAGAAGAAAGAAAGAGAGAAAAGAGATTGGGGAGGAAGAAAAGAGGGATTGATTGATTAAAATCAATTAGTTTATATAGATATAAAGGTGTATGTATATATGTGTGTGTGTGTGTGTAAAGGTGTGAATAAAAATTGTGTGTGTGCAGGTGTGGGAGGAGGAAAATTGCAGCAGGAGGGGGAGAGGGGCGGCTCCCCAGCGCGCACGGCGGCGGCCGGCGACTGGTCGGGGAAGGCAGTGGAGGAGAGATCAATTGAGAGAGAGAGGGGGGGAGGAGAGAGATGGTGGGAATTTTTTCGGTGGCTTGTTTTCGGGACGGAATCGGAATGGTACAATTTTTGTATTTTTAAATTATGTTTTTAATTGTGGGGATTTAATTAGTTTTTAAGTGTGAATTTATGGTGTTAATTTTAGTAATTAGATGATATTGAGTTTCGATAATATTGTTGTGATTTAACTAGTTTCAAGTTGCGAGTTACAGGTTAATTGTCGTAATTAGACTAATTTTGTAAATTATGGATATCGTTTATTTCCTAGATTTAATTCGGAGAGTCGATATTGGTTAATTTTAATTGTGGAATTAATTGCGAGTCCGATTAAAGGTTCGGATTAGTGTATGTTAATTGTTAAGTGCTAAGTGCTAATTGTCGTAAGTCGAGTTAAAGTATGTGTTAAGTGCCTTAATTGACAATTACTTGGTGATGGGTTTTATGTGGCTAATTGATGGTTGGTTATCAGTAATTAGTACTTGGGATTAAAATGATTTCGATTAAGTGATGTATAGCTGTTTGAATTTTATATTTGGGTATAAATGTTAAGTGGTGAATTCTGAAAAAATACCACTGGCCCTAGAGGCTGTGTGGTTTGTTTTAATCTAGCTTTCAAATGTAATTTATAGTAAAGTTAAGTTATCAATACTTTTCTTACGTGTTGAGGTGCCGCATGTCTGGGTGGGTAAATTTCTTTACATGTTTAGTTGCCGCATGTCTGGGCGGATACTTTTCTTATGTGTTTAGTTGCCGTATGTTCAGGCGGGTACTTTTCATCATTTGTTTACTTTATGTTGCTGCAGTTGAGGCAGCTTGATTTTCCTTAGGTTGTTGAATTGAAAAACAGGGGAATATTCCTATTTACGAATACTTCATGCTGAAATTTTCTAAAATTCCCCTTCAAATTTATTTAAAATCTATTTAATCTATATGATTTGATGATTTGAAAGTATGTTGTGAATTTACTGTGAAGTGGTTGCCTAGATAGTATCTAAGTATCAAGTGACCATCAGTGTTAAGTATTTATGTGAAGTAAGTATTTGACCTAGTGGTTATATTAAAGCTATTTTGTGAAAATGATTGTATATGTCTATATAAAATATGTGTGTAAACGATATAGGACGCGTATGGGTAGAATAAAACAAAATAATAAGATTTTACTTAGTTGGGTACTAAAATAGTATTTCACCTAAAAAATGGTTTGAGTAGGAAACCTGGCCAAGGACAGTGCGCGGGTAATCTGAAAGACGAATAGAAGGACTAGTATCAAAGCCGATGGGTGAATGGACGTGGAAATTGATGAGTTACGAAGTAGGAAAAGGAAGTAGGGCCAAATAAAAGGCTAGCAACTAAAGGCTCTCATGAAACTGAGTTAAGAATTGAGGTGAAAAGCAGGAACTCTGTAAATCGAGGCAAGTGTTTTGCTTTTCACTTATTATTCAAGTGATGCAATTCAATACTTTGGTTGTATACGATGGATTGGTCAAGCATGTTAGAAAGTGATGTACTTCCTCATTGAGCGTGAAATAAATTGTTTTCTACACCCATAGTCCAAACACCAAATTCTTCAAAGAACCTTACCAATAACTTTTTCCCGTATATTATTTTATTCATGGAATGTTAAAGCCTCCTTAGTGGAAGGCCTTTCTTTTATTTTTATGATTTTCCTAAAAATGTTTAAGGAGCTCTCTAAATAGAGAGAATTCAAGTTTTAAATTCCTGTTAATACTTGTTAATGAAATTTCTGATTTTTAGCATAATTTCACCAGTGAACCCTTTCTTCTTAAAAATGTTTTCTCCAAATTGATTTGAAATTGATTATCCTAAAACTATCTTTTTTGCAATTAATCGATTAAGATGTCTTACTCATTTACGTTGAGTCAAACCTTACCATGTGTTGAAAGATTTTATTATTTCGCAGTGCTTAATCATGTTCCGGCTCCAACCTAGAATTTTACTGTTGATTATCTTGTTGCACTTTATATCTTTTATTGTTGCTCAATTCGATTCTCTCTTTAATCGAGTTATTGATGTTATGACCCCAATTACTTATAGTATCTTGTCGATATGGATTCAAAGTATTGTTCTCTATATTCTCCACCCCACTTATTACCGAACTTGTCGATATTTATTAAAGATCTTGACTAGTTGGTTATTCCCTTGTATCGTATCGAACTTGTCGATACCAGTAAATATTGTTGCTTCCTCACTAACTCTTAATCATGAATTATTCTGGACGCGAGTTTTCAGTTGTTTGGTTGACAAAGGTTGTCGATTATTCCGACACCTAATGCGTTTGACTTAGAATTGAAAATGTTTTTTTACAGATGTCCCTTCAGGGAGACCATATTATGGTCAACATATGTCCCTTCGGGGAGACCAGATTAATGGTCAGAAGTTAAGGCCAATGTGTGCCATGGATCCAATTTAGGACATTGCTGTGTGCGTTTGTCCGGGGTTAGTGCGTGACTGATCAGCAGCCTAACCTTGTTGTTTTTAAAAAAAATAAATAAAAGTTCCAATTCTAATCTATACTCTGAGGTTGAGATGTTCAGTTCATGACTCCTTGGAAGTCTGTTTTAATAATATTTTGATATCGGAACCCTTATCAGTTCTAGTTTCTGATGCACCTTATTAATGGTGAATTGTTGGCCCTCGTGGCAATCTAAAGGTTGATATAGCTGATTCCTTCATAGAATGAATTGAAACTCCTTCGTTTATCAAAATTGTCATCGTTATTGAAATTGTTATCACTATTGCACTTGCTGAGCATTGTTGGCTCGCTCTTGCTTGTTTGTTTTCTTCAGTTAATAGAGAGGATTAGTGGACCTAGTAATGGTCAGTGGAGTTGCTTTCCAGCAGCGAGAGGAGACGATCGGGTTATGGAATCTCATCGGATAGTGGTTGAGAATTGATCAAGGTGGGACATCTAGATAGATAGAAATCTCATGTAGTTATAAAACTCGTGTAGTAGTTTATTCTGAGAATGGTTGTGAAATCTATAATTCGATAGTTTGTTTCATACCATAACCTGTATGCGATCTTGGTTAAGGGGTTTTTATTGTTTTCTATTGTCATATAATGATTATAATCAGAGTTGTAAGAAATTGATGGTGATTAATGGCCCCAAATCTGTACCCCGGATTATGGGATGCTACAAGTTGGTATCAAAGCAACAGGTTATGGTCACTGAAACAGAATAGGAGGGTTAGGGTACGTGTATAAGATAGACGTCGGGTAGAACGGTTTAGGGTAAGGATCGCGTTAGGATACTTCGGTAAGCGTTGCGACGTTAATCGGTCTTTCGGTATATCGCGCGAGTAGAAGTTCGAATCGTTTAAGGATTGGGCTATTAGCAAAACAGCGAACTCGAAGCGGCATAAGCTAAGTGGGCAGCTGGAGCTATCAGTCCGGGGGACGTTATCTCGAGATTTTTGCGTAGAATCTAGAACTTTCTATGATATTAGTTTCGATGTGAATGTTTCGGAGATAGTACGAGAAGGTTAAGAATGCGAAGTGGGAAGCGATTACTAGCAATAATTGGAAGTTAAGTGTAGCTGTGCACCCCTAATCATGGATTTCGTTCAATTCATTGCCTAGAGAAATTTTCCTATCTTTCTTTTAAATCGTCCTAAATTAATTCCCGGTTGGTATCGTGGCTGAGGCATTCGTTGTGTAGTGACGGTCCAAAAATCGAGAATGAATTGAGATCTTCTTATTTATTCAACTTATTATTGTTAGGCCGGTATTGGCAGCTAAGTATATTAGTGCTTTGTCGGCAAGAGTGGGGTTATGAATAATTAGGAATTTCTTGAATGTTTGCTTGATCAATCATTGAAGCATCTATCGAAAAGTCTTTTATACATCAATCGATGATGAGTTTCGTATTAAGATTTAGTCGACTTCAATCTCGTTCTTTCAGAAATATCTGAATTTTTCAAAGAGTACTTGATTCAATTTTACATGAAGATTTTCGAAACTCTTGAATCCCTTCTATTACCACGAATGCTTGAATTTCTCTATTTCAACCGAGATGAACAACCTATGTAGATAGGGATTCAGGGACATCTTATCTTTATGATAGAAGTCTAGTGGGACGCTACTGATTGTGTTTGTCACGAAAGTACTAAGGACTGGCCATCTTTATGTACTGTGGTGGTTAACAAAGTGACAAATACAACCTGATAATAGTTCAAAAGATCATAGTGATCTCTCGGTTAAAACTCTTTTATAAAAGCTTAATCAAATAAACTCAGTGTATACTCGTACTTGATGCTATTCATTTTATTGACCTCCTTTGTCAGAAATTCGATGATTTCAAATTTATAATGAAGAAGGGATGCGAAGATAGGCGTGACGACGTCTTAAATGATAGAACTATAACTGCATGGATGAAGAATTGGTTATGCAAGTTTAAGAATTTGGTGATTAAGACAGATATGTCGTGGCAAATTGGAATAATTACTGAACCGATAAAGCATGGACAAGGTCCGAGGCTAATGAGAATTGAATAAAGGGAAAAAAAGACAGCAAAGAAGAGCACATGATTACAGATACGGTTAAAGGATGAAAAGAGAATGGTGATGAAGATGTTGCGTATGAGATGTTCAATGCTGAAGAAAGATTGTTTTGGACATCTATTGAAGGGCAAAAATAGTAGATAGAATATCATAAGATGTTAGAAACAAGAAGGATGACTTGGATAAAGCAGAGTGAAGTGAAACAGAATGGTTTGTAAGAATTATCAAGAAGAATCAGGACTGAATGAGGGGTAAGGTGATTATGTGGAGTAAATAACTTATGCAAGCCAAGGTAGAAAGTCATGATTTTCAAGGATGGAGGAAAGTTGACCAAGATGAAATAAAATGACAAGAGGAGAAAGAAGGGGAAACCAGGAAGTTTCCAGAAGCGATTAAACAGAAAACACATAAATTAGTTAAGGGAAGAATGTGGAATCACGAAGATTTGGAGTTAGAAGAGTGGGCACAATAGATGCTTATAAGAATGAGAATTAGCAGAGGTTGATGAGACCCCATGATTAGAAAATAAGATTTCGGGAGAAGAATCCTAGAGATTTTACTAAGATAAATGTGGGAAGTTGTGGCTGTAACGAGAAGGGTAGTGTGGTAACAAGAAGCAGAGTCAGAAGTTAAAGCTATATGTTATAAGCTTGGAAAGATGGGAGTTTTTGTCAAGAATAATATCATATCAATCTTGGGGAATTATGAAGAGAGTGGCAGGACTACTTTTATGACTATTAAGAATCTAGAAATTCAAAACGGTTATAAAGGAAGTTAGTAGGAATTGTTTGTAATAACTAGAAAAAGAGTTAAATACGATCCAGATTTAGATTTATTTCCTAACAAAAAAATGCTAGGAAATTGTGAGGACAAGGAAATGAGATCTTGATTTTTGAGAAAGGTTCAGTAAGCTAATAGCTGAGTTACAAATTCATGGGAAGTTCTTTGATAGAAAGGAGATCAACATCAAATTTCTGCTCACTCTCCCTGAGCATCTTGAGCACAAAGTCACAACCATAAGAGAAGGAAGAAACTTGAACGATGTCTCTCTAGAAACTCTTTATGGTGTGCTCAAATCATATGAACTCGAACTCTTTCAAAAGAGAGCTATTCAAACTGGAACCAAAGGAAAGTTGGCAAACATGTCAGGAGCCCTTGTAGCTCATGAACCACAAGTAGCTTTTCCAAGTGAATCCTCACAAAGTTCACAACCAACACAAGTACCACCACTGAAGATTGAAGAGGTGTTGGATGACGAGGAGAAGGTGGTTCTACAGCTCAAAGACGTTGAAGATGAAGACTTCTACACAATAGAAGAGATTGAAAGCATGGATAATCCAACCATGGCTTATATGGCTAAGAAATTCAAGAACATCAAGTTCAGATGGGACAAGTCATACAAGCCACAGGGTCAAACATCTAAGTTCAACAAGGGGAGTTTTTCAAAAGCTGCTGGTGGTGCCACGAGAGGTGGATACAAGACCGGGATGGTGGATAGGTCGAAGTTCAGGTGCTACAACTGCAATGAGCTAGGTCATTTTGCTACTGAATGCAGAAGACCAAAACAGAATCAAGGAAAAGGATCTGGAAATCAGTTTAAGAGGAATCAAGGTAAAGCCTATGTGGCTGAAGGGAAATGCTGGGATGATTCTGAAGAAGAAGAGTTTATAAACTTGGCCCTCATGGCTAAATCTGATGATGAAGATTCTAGTTCCTCAACTCAGGTACCATCTTTAGTCTTACTTGATATGTCTAAAACTGAATACAACATACCATTGGAGATTTAAGTGCTGAGATGTTTAACATTCATGTTAGTTTATCTGCTGCTCACGAAGAAATTGCTAAGCTAACTAAACAGAATGAAACTCTCAAATCTGAATATGAAATGTTAATGCTTAGAATCAATCCTCTAGATTCGTTAGCTCAAGAGAATACTAGATTGAAAAATGATATTGTCTGTGCTAAGGAAATAGAAGTATTTCTCAGGAATCAAATTGCAGAAAATGAGTTTAAACTCAAAGTATTTAGAAACTCTTCTAAGTTAGTCCAGGAATATCATGATAATCACATTGAGAATCAAAAGGTAGGTATAGGCTTCGAGTATGGTATGAGGCATGGAAAGGCAATTGTTCTTGATGATAGTGATGCTGTCAAACCTCAGATTCTCAAAAGAGTTTACAAACCGATTTTCAAAAATCTTCAAGCTGATTTTGATGAAACCTCCCTGTTCATCAAACAAGAGCTTCTTGATGAGGATGAGTGCGTTGACAGCACACTAGATGAAAGGAAAGATATTGTCAAGTTTTCCGTGACAGAAACTTTGTAAGAACCCCAAATTTTGGATATAATTAAAACTTTTTATTAAGTACTGATAAAATGAGGAACAATGATTCCGACAACAAGGTCACCAGCTCTAATGAATGAATGGAATGGATATGGATTCAAATACTTATATGTCATGAAGAATGGTAATGGTTGACAACTTAGGTAAGAATAATCTATCTCCTAGGGGAATAAGATATAGAAATTCCAAGCAGAAGATTATTCTTATGTCATCCAAATCGACATCTGTTATTGGTCCAGTGGGTCCGTAAAAAGGTTAAGGAACGATCGAAAGAGATCAGGGACAATTGTACAACCCTAAGAGGATAAGTAAAGAAAAATGGATGAATAGTGATTTTGGGTGGACATAGTAATATTATGAGACGACACTATATAGAAGTACCCGGAACGAGATTCTGAGTTCGTATTAGTGATCCAGGGGGGAAAAGAGTGTATGTAAAAGCTGTCGGATTCTGAAAAACAGCACTTTTATTTTCCCCGAGATTTCCCTGGACACTGAAAGACTTAAGGAATTATTAAAGGGATTTAAGGAAAATAGGTTCAAGAATTGTGAAAGGGAATTGAGAATGATGGTGTAAATATTAGCACGATTTCCGGTAAAACCCTAACTAGTAACGAACGAGTTATTCCTCCGAACGATCAATGAATTGAGCAATAAACGGACAAAGAAACAAGCAGAGGAAGCAAGATACATGCATGTGCAAGTGATAAATATCTAGTAACTAGCAAGGAACTAGATTAATTAGAATGCAACCAAGTACTTAGCACACAAACCACTTGGTTAGCCTTAAACCACCAAAATATCAACACTTGTCTTGCCAAATTACATCATTGCATGCATCATCACTTTATTAAAGCAACCAAGGATGAGATATTATGCTAAACATATCTCTTTATGCATTATTTCCAAGAGCAAGTCAAGCAAAACCTCTTCCTCTCCCCCATCTAGCACCATTCGACTTCCTCCTTAATTCAAAAACAAAAATCATTCTTCCCACCATTGTTTGATCTCCAAAAATTTATCCTAGATCCTATATTTCATAAAAATGATACCCTAGAAATCTTAGCCTCAAAAACCACTCTTTCCATTTTCAATAAAATCAAGAAAGTGGAGGATGAATAGTAACCTCAAGAACAAAATTCTTGGTTTTCTTGATTTTTGGATGATCTAAGCTTGGTTAAGGATGTTCATGGACTATACAAGGCTTAGCAAGGTCTTTATCTACTCCAAGGAAGGTATAAACTTCAAGAACCCTAGTCTTTGATTTGAGTTTTAATGGAGTTTTGGATAAGTTTTGGTGATAATGTTGTTATAAGCATGTTTACAAGATTATGTAGTTAGTTTGTTTGATTTAATTGATGTGATGAATATGATGATATAATATGATGTTCCTGGACTTATGAGATTAGTATTATGAATGTAAGATGTTTGGTATGCCCGGTGTGGCTTGGGTTGTTGATTACGATTTATGGAACGTCCGATTTATAGCCGTCGTAATGCCCGATTTTTGTTAACCTTAAGAAATCTTGTTTGACAGTAGCCATAAGTCACTTTCCAGTTTCATGTTCTGCCATGGCAAGATATATCATGATATAAGCTTCGTTTTGATATATGGAACGTGTGAAACGGACTTACGGTTTAGGAGTTACGGCCGGTTTACTAAAAGTATTTCGAAACCGTAACCGAGAATTAGTAGCTGAAATTGAACCCTCGTAAAATACGTAAAGTCATGACGAATCTTGGTAAATAAATATTAGAGGTAAAAAGGAAGGCGTGAGAGAAAACCGTATGTCAAAAGGATCGTTTTTCGATTTATTAAAAATATTCGAATCGAGATTAAACGCGAACGAACACCTAAAAGACGACTCGTTTATAACTTCGTTAAAACACTTAGAAAACGAGCGATAAAACTCGGAGTATAATATTGGTTCGTAACAATCGACTTTCGGACTTATATGACTTAAGTATATGCCAAGTATAAGTACAGTGACATGTCGTATTAACGAACGAATGTCGGGTCGGATCAATGATAAAAGAAATCCACTAAAAGGGGTATAACGAGATAACTCGAGAACGTGTTTCGATTTAAGTATAACTTACCTTTAAAGTTTTAAGTGATTAATCCCGAATGTCTTGGCTATTTATAGATCACCAAGCTGACCCGGGACCCGCTACCACTACCCCTTATCGTACTCGACTACCGGGCAAGTTTCAATTCCCTTCTTTTAGGCTGTTGTTGTGATTGAATATATATATATGTTTTCTGTTATACATATGCCATAGCATGCATGCCTACTTTCCAGTTATATCGTTATGCTTGTTCCATGATTGTTTGTTGGCTTATAAATTAGATAGATAACGTATCAATTATAAGCCGGTTATTGTAAGACCCTCATAGAAGGGCGTATACATCTTATTAATCAAATATAGACCGGGAGTCGATATTTCTTGATATATCTAGATTACCTCGGAGGAAAATATTTAAGTAAATATTTTCCATTTTTCGGGCGACGAATATTATTTGAATATTCGTTCGAGATTATTTATTTAACGATCCTTACTTCAAATAATTATTTGAACGTAACTATTCGACGAATAATATTTTTAATATTCATTCAGAGTCGAATTATTTATCGATTATTATTTCGAATATTCTTCTAAAGGTTGGACTACTAAATGAATATTATTTGGATATTCATTTAGAATATTATTCATTAAATGAATATTACTTTTGAATATTCATTTAAGATAGTAATTACCTGACGAATATTATTTTAATGTTCATCTGAAGCTTGATTTATTTATCGAGTCTTATCTCGAATATTCCTTTAAATCTTGGATTACTAAATGAATATTACTTGATATTCATTTAGAATATTATTCATTAAATGAATATTACTTTTTCAATATTCATTTAAATTCCTAATTAATTATGAATATTATTTTGAATATTCATCCAGGGTTTTATTTAATCATCGAATATTATTTTAAATATTTTAAATATTCCTTTCAGGTCTTATTAATTAATGAATATTATTCTGAATATTCATTTGAATATTTAATTATGCAATAAATATTCTCTCGATATTTCTTCAAGGATTATTTGAGAAATACTCTGATTAAAGATATTTTTTCATATTCCTAAATATTCTGTAAAATATTTTAATTCAATAAATATTCTCTGAATATTTATTCCATACTTAGAATAACCTCGATAAGGTTTATCTTCTTCGATCATTACGGAAAATATTTCGGAGTCATATTATTATTAATCTTATATCAAGAAAGGTTCTCAGACATCATTCTTCTTTGAGTCTATCTCCCTAATAATAAGGGAACCTTACTTGGGAAACGTTAATTATCTTGTCGACTTCCCGGTCATAAAGTATTCTCTTCACTCGCAACTCGGGTGCTATTGATTTATTAAGTCGTTGTTTACCTTCTCATCTTTCGTGGGGTAAGATTGTTGGAAAAAGTTGATATTCGTTACCAAGCAATAGCTTGGAAGTTATTGGTGAATTTTCCTTTCCAACTAGATACGACTACTTTGGAGAGTCTTATCAACAAGTATTATACTTGGGGAAAGGGGGACGAACGTTACATTCAGAATCATGAATTCTATTTGAACTAGGAGTCGTGTAAGAGGCCGAGTAGCGCCGGTCCATCCCTTTTGGCCCAACCGTTGGCCGGGGAGAGCTAGTAAGATAGTAGACAAGTAATGTTAAATATAATTAATGTGTTTTGATCAGTGTTTAAGTGTTACAGGGAGTTATCAGAGTTTAGCTGGAAGCAGTCAGAGTTTGCGTAAACTCTGACAGTTGGAAGCTCGACAGAGTTTGTTAAACTCTGTCTGAAGGAAGCGCGTCTACTTTCAACAATGATTGAAGATTAATTATGGAAGCGATATCTTTAAAGATTGGATAGCTATCAAAGAGATCGAGTTGACATAGGAGACGTGTGACAATCTGTAATTGATATCATTGTATAGCTGATTATTAGGAATATCAATTAGAGATTGTATCGTAGCTGTATGGTATATAAATACAGATATGTTAACCCTAGAAGGGTATCGATAACGAATTATCATTATTGTAACCTAGCAGCTCTTTGTGATATTTTACATCACGAAGAGGGTTTGAAATACAAGAAGTTTTTTAAGTGCATAAACGCTTTTACTTATTAATCTCTCATACAAAGTTGATTATTAATTGTGTATTCGGCCTAACAAGTGGTATCAGAGCCAATCTGTTACTTTATTACAGGTTAAGATCCAAACACAACAATAATCATGTCAGAAATTCCTCCACCAACACCTACTGTTTCTGAAAAGGCTCCTACTAATGTGAGTCGTTATGAACCAATCAGGGTTCCTATTCTGAGGCCATTAGAGTATGCTATGTGGAAGGTCAAGATGACTATGTTTCTGGAGGCTACAGATCCAGAATATCTTGACAGTATTTATGAAGGCCCTCACAATCCTACAAAGCTATCTGTTGCAGTTGCTGGTGAAGCAGCAAAAATGGTTCCAAAGGAAAAGAAGGACATGACTCCTGAAGATCTATCATCAATTGCTAAGGATGCAAAAGTTAGGCATTTACTGCATAGTGCTTTAGACAATGTTATGTCTAACAAAGTCATTAACTGCACCACTGCAAAAGAGATATGGGATGCTCTTGAAGTCAGGTGTCAAGGAACTGCAGCTATTAAGAAGAATAGGAGAAACATACTCACACAAGAGTATGAGCATTTTGAGGCTAAACCTGAAGAGACCATGACAGAAACATTTGATAGATTCTGTAAACTGATTAATGATCTGTCATTGGTCAACAAAGAGTATGATCTAGAAGACTCGAATCTCAAGTTTCTTCTTTCTCTACCTGAAAAGTGGGATGTGAAAACAACCACTATTAGAGACAACTATGATCTTGCTGAAACAGAGATTGATGAAATCTATGGACTGCTCAAAACTTATGAATTGGAAATGGAACAGAGAAACAGGAGATCAAGCAGGAAAGGAAAGTCTGTTGCTCTTAATGTTGAAGAGAAGCCTCAGAAGAAAGAGGCAACAAGAAGGAAAATGAAAGGAAAAGCTTTGGTCATACATTCAGAAAGTGAATCACCAAACTCTGATTATGATTCAAATTCTTCTGAATCATCTGACTCTGAGGATGATGAAGAAGAAATGAGGAAAATGGCTGTGTTAATGGTGAAGACTTTCAAGAAAATGGGCTTCAAGAATTTCAAGAAAGGAAAAAGGTTTTCTAGGGATTCAAATGAAGACAGGAAAAGCTACAGGAAGTCTGATAAAAGAGATTCTAAAGGAAAGAAGGATAAGTCTGAAATTCAATGCTACAAGTGTAAGGAGATGGGCCACTATGCTCCTGAGTGCAAGAAGGGTAAAACTGGAAAGGTACTCTACACTAAAGGCAGAGATTGGGCAGATACTTCAGATTCTGATGAAGAAGTGAACTATGCTCTCATGGCTACTACTGAATCAGAATCCTCTGAAAATCAGGTACCTCTAACTATCTATGCTTATAATATTGATGACATTGCTCAATTAAGAATTTTTCTTAAGTCATTGCATATAAGTTATAGGGATCAGACTTTAGAAAATGAGAGGATAAAAGCTGAAAATTTTGAACTTAAAGAAAGAAATAAACTTGTTGAAGAGAAACTTGAAAACATGCAACAAGTTCAGAAAGAGAGAGATGATGCTGTTTCTATAGAACAGGATTTGCTTCAGAAATATAAACAACTAGAATCTGAGTTGGAGGAAGCAAATAAGAAAATTAGGACTTGGACTAATTCTGGAAAGGACACTCAACAGATTTTTCAAACAGACACTGTTGGTCTAGGTTATAATGAGGGAGATGAACTTAGATTTCAAAATCAAGTTAAAGTCAGAACTAAATTTGTTCATGGAACCAGTAAATTTTTGTCTGAGAATGAAAAAGAAGCTGTCCAAAGAAAACCAGTAAAAACTAGTGTTAAACAGGTTAATATTGGTTCAATGACAGATAAACAACTCAAACATAAACTGAAGGAGTTAAAATCTGTTGAGAAAAAGAAAGTGTCAAACAAGAACAGAAATGGAAAAGTAGGCATTACTTCAGGAAATAAACCAATGCTTGCTAGTTATGCTCCAAGAAAGACATGTCATAACTGTGGTAGTACTAAGCATCTTGCAAATTTTTGCAAGAAAAATAAAAATATAAATTCTTTACCTACAAAGTCTGAGGTAAAGAAGGATTTTGCTAGAACTAAGCCACAGACTCTATGCACACACTGTGGAAGCACTTGGCATTCCATCTATACTTGCATAGAATATCATGCTATCTATCATAATTACTATGAACTGAAACCCAATCTGAAATGGGTTAAAGTTGATACTGCAAGTGTAAACACTGATAATGTTAGCTCAAACTCTGATAATGTTAATTCCGCTGCAAAAGCTAACAAAGTTAAGAATGCCAAAGGATCCAAGCAAGTCTGGATCCTTAAAACTAATCCTCAGTAATTGTTTGTGATTGCAGGGTAACAGGGAGGCAACCCTAGTCGTGGACAGTGGATGTTCAGGACACATGACTGGAAATAAAGCCCTGCTATCAGAATATGAGGAGAAGGCTGGCCCAAAAGTTTCCTATGGTGATGGCAATATAGGAAGAACATTGGGATATGGCAATATCAATCTTGGAAATGTCATCATCAACAATGTAGCTCATGTCCCAGGACTCAAGCATGACTTGCTATCTGTGAGTCAAATCTGTGACAAGGGATATCATGTAGATTTCCAACCTGAATATTGTGAAGTTATCAGCAAATCTACAGGAAAGGTTGTTCTAGTTGGTCACAGGCAAAACAACATTTATGAAATCAAGCTTTTGATAGACTCTGTTGGAAAAGCTGTTTGCCTGTCTACAAGAATGTCTAGTGAAGAGAGTTGGAAGTGGCACAAGAAACTCTCACATTTGAACTTGAACAACATCAATGAATTGATCAGAAAGGATCTTGTAAGAGGACTCCCAAAGACCCTGTTAAATGTTGATGGCCTATGTGACTCATGTCAGAAGGCTAAACAAAGGAAGTCATCTTTCAAGAGCAAGACAGAATTTTCTATCACTGATCCCTATCATCTTCTACATGTTGATCTCTTTGGTCCAGTAAATGTTATGTCTATTGCAAGGAAGAAATATGCTTTAGTCATTGTTGATGAATACACTAGATTCACCTGGGTGTATTTTCTAGCAAAGAAGGATGAAACTGCATCGACTCTGATGGAGCATGTGAAGCTTCTGGACAAAGGATCAAGCAACAAAGTCAGAATCATCAGAAGTGATAATGGAACTGAGTTCAGAAATGCAACAATGGAAGAATTCTGCAAGGACAATGGAGTGAAAAAAGAATTTTCAGCACCTGGTACACCACAACAAAATGGTGTAGTTGAAAGGAAAAATAGAACCTTAATTGAAGCTGCCAGAACTATGCTTGATGAAGCAAAATTGCCAACTTATTTCTGGGCAAAAGCTGTTCAAACTGCTTGTTTTACTCAAAATGCAACACTAATCAATAAACATGGAAAGACACCATATGAGATGGTAAAGAAAAAGAAGCCTAACCTGAAATACTTTCATATTTTCGGGTGCAAATGTTTTGTTTTGAAGACTCATCCAGAACAGTTGACCAAGTTTGAGCTAAAGGCAGATGAAGGAATTTTTGTTGGCTATCCACTGTCAACAAAGGCATTCAGAGTTTACAATCTGAGAACTAAAGTGATCATGGAATCTATACATGTTTCTTTTGATGATAAGAAGATAACTGGACTTGAAGACAAAGATGAATATGATCAACTGAACTTTGAAAATGAAATTTTAAACTCTGATGAAGGAAACTCTGATGAAACAATTCTGACAGACTCTGTTGAAACAAACTCTGAACCTCTACTGGTAAATTCTGAAGAAACTTCTCAGTCACAACAAAGGGGAGAACCAGTTGAGGGGGAGCATGATCAAAAGGAAGACTCAAACACTGATACTGAGTCAACTGAAAAATCTGGATCAAACTCTGAGAATTCAAATTCGGACTCTGGGTAGTCAAGTTCAGGGGGAGTCTCAGAAAACGAAGATAGATCACAACAAAATCAGGAGAGCATGGATCAAGGGGGAGGATTACATGCTGATAGAAGTCATTTGCCTTCTGCTAGGAAATGGACTAAATCACATACACCTGATTTGATAATTGGTGATCCAGATGCAAAAGTAAAGACAAGAAGTGCTACTGCAAGTGAATGTCTGTTTCATGCATTCTTGTCTAAAAATGAACCAAAGAAAGTGGAAGAAGCTCTTCAAGATGCAGACTGGATAACAGCAATGCAGGAAGAGTTAAATGAATTTGAAAGAAATGAAGTTTGGACCCTTGTACCAAGGCCAAAGAACAGATCTATTGTTGGTACAAAATGGGTTTTCAGAAACAAGACTGACAGTGAAGGTGTGATCACGAGGAACAAGGCTAGACTGGTAGCAAAAGGTTATTCACAGCAGGAAGGAATAGATTATGATGAAACATTTTCTCCAGTAGCAAGATTGGAGGCAATCAGAATTTTTCTAGCATATGCCTCTCACAAGAAATTCAAAGTGTTCCAGATGGATGTGAAAAGTGCTTTTCTGAATGGAAAGCTTGAAGAAGAAGTGTTTGTTGAACAACCACCAGGATTTGTGGACCCCAAATATCCAGATTATGTCTACAGGCTAGATAAGGCACTATATGGACTTAAGCAGGCACCAAGAGCATGGTATGAGACACTTGCTCAGTTTCTCCTAGAAAGTGGATTCAACAGAGGAACAATTGACAAAACTCTGTTTTATTTCAATCAAGGAAGTGACCTCCTTTTAGTTCAAATTTATGTTGATGACATCATCTTTGGGTCTACAAATGATAAACTCTGTAAGAAGTTTGCCAAGCTCATGCAGTCCAAATATCAAATGAGCATGATGGGAGAGCTTAGTTACTTTCTAGGCCTACAGGTGAAACAAACAGAAGATGGAATTTTCATTAATCAAGAAAAATACACCAGAAATCTTCTCAAGAAATTTGGTATGCTTGACTGTTCATCTGCATCAACTCCCATGGCAACAGCAACTAAACTGGACAAAGACACAGGAGTTTCAGTGGATATGACAAACTACAGGGGCATGATAGGATCTCTTCTATACTTGACAGCTAGTAGGCCTGACATCATGTATGCAACCTGTCTTTGTGCAAGGTTTCAGGCAGATCCTAGAGAGCCACATCTGACAGCTGTGAAAAGAATCTTCAAGTATCTCAAGGGCACCTTATCATTAGGTCTGTGGTACCCCAGAAAATCAGATTTTAAGCTACTTGGGTATTCTGATGCAGACTTTGCAGGCTGTAAGGTAGACAGAAAGAGCACTAGTGGAAGTTGTCAATTTCTTGGTGACAGACTTGTTTCCTGGTACAGCAAGAAACAGAAATCAATCTCCACATCTACAGCTGAAGCAGAGTATATTGCAGCTGGTAGCTGTTGTGCACAGATCTTATGGATGAAGAATCAATTGCTGGATTATGGATTGAGGTACAGTAATATCCCTATTTACTGTGATAATCAAAGTGCTATTGCTATGACAGGTAATCCAGTACAACATTCAATGACCAAGCACATCAGCATAAGGTACCACTTCATCAGAGAACATGTGGAAGAAGGAAATATTGAACTACATTTTGTATCTACAGAACAACAGCTTGCAGATATCTTCACTAAACCATTGAGTGAAGCTACATTTACAAGACTGGTCAATGAACTAGGAATGGTCTCTGGTTCTGACTAGAAATGTTGGTTAGATTCAAACTTTACTTATGTGATGTATTAATCATATTTCCTGATTGGTTAAATGCTAAGTGAACTCTGTTGATTAAACTCTGTTATGCATACTCTGTTAAACTCTGTCAGTATGTCTGTATGTCATACACTGTTAATAAGTTTGATAAACTCTGTGAACTCTGAGTTGATTTTTGTCTGAATGAAAACACCAATGAAGAAATATGTATGAAGCATGATTCTCAGCAATTAATCATGAATCTTTCTGAGTTATTGTGATCTAATCTTAGATTGTGCAGAAAGTTAACACAGCATGATACTGGCTCATATTTATAGCATCTCTTAGTTTATTTTGTCCTAAACTCTGAGTCTATAAATACTGTGTGCATTACCTTTCATGAAAAACTACTGATGTTGATGAACTCTAAACTCTGTTAGTTATACTCTGATAAAATAAAATGTTTACTGCAATACCCCAAAGAAAATGTATATAGGTTGTTATACTCCTTTGAGATTATGTTGGATACTAGGATGACCCAGGAACCTATTGGTATATAATATGTGCTAAAATTCTCTGATTTTTGGTGACTAGTTAAATACTAGGATGACCCAGGAACTTATGAAAATGATAAGGGCTAAAATTTTTGAATTTTTGGTGACTGGTTCCAACCTCTGATTACTGGAATGAAAAATTTAAAAAAAAATAAAAAAAATAAAATAAAAAAAATGATGAAAATAAAAAAAAATGTATATAAAGGGGGTATAAAATAAAAATTACTGTATAAAGTTCGATTACTTCAGAGTTTAGCTTTCATCATACAGTCAGTGTTTACTATGACAGTTTGTGCATCCAGTGTTTATTGATTTACTTTATGGATTTTATGAAAAATTAGATGCTCTAAAAATTGACTTATTAAACTCTGCTTCACACACACAATATTCACAACTGTGCAATTTATGAAAGGGTTTCGGTGATAAAGTTGGAGAATTGACAAACGTTGTTGATTCGTGATTTGTATTCTAAGGTAACTTTTCACTTGGACAATTTGAAAGTCTTGGAGTAAGTAGGGTTTGTGACAACTGTTAATCAGTGGATAGTTGATGAATGTGTTCTTTATATGATTACTTTAATTAGTTTTCATATTCTCTTCTTGATTAATTTTCTTGAAGAACAGTTCATATAACATAATTAACAGTTGCAGAACACAATGAATATGATTAGAGAAACAAAATTTTCATTGATAATACGAAAGAGATTACAAGCAAATATTACATCTTTTTGTTTTCTCTATCACCTAATCTATTCAACAGGAATGTAAAAGGTCCGTCCACACCACTCCATTGTTAGCAAAAATTCCCAGATCCCATCTTTGCCACTTTGTTTGGGTGGAAGTTGAAGGGATAAGGTTATTTTTGCTGACATATTCATTAACAATGGTTGGTGGTGGTGGATGAGGATGCCTTCGAGGAGAGCCATGCCAATGTTGCTTGGAGGGCAGCATCGATGTCGATCACCCTTGCAGGTTTCTCTCTCTCGAGCTCTTCCAGACCAGCATCCATTTGCAGCCACAGCGTCTCAAGCTGCCTTTCCCACTCAAACGCTTCAAATTCTTCACGCGTATAGCTGAAGATGTCCCTATTCTCGACAAGATGAAGGTTTTTCTCTTTAATGGTAAGGTTGGCCATTGTTTTTCAAGAGTATTTGGTTTGAAGGGTTTGTGATTTTACAGGGGAGACTGAAAGGTTAAAGATTTAATGAAATAATCTGAGCAAGTCTCTAGGCCTTAAATAGAGATGGGTAAGAACGAAGTTCTTAATCGCTTCGTATTCTTGTTATTAAAGGCAACAGGTAAACGGTTCAAATTCTAGTCTTACTTGGGTCAAGATATTTTTAAAAGAGTATTATTTGATTTTTGTTTAAATCAAATATTTTAATGTTTTAATTCTTTAATATACTCTTCTTAAAAATAGGCGCACGTGACCCACTCGCCCTTTAATGTGTCCCACTTACCTATTATCGTGTCCCACTACACATTAATCAAGGAACTGATTGAGTGTTTGTTACATAAGAGATTGAGTTTTTCATTACTTTAATCACTTTTGTGTCCAAACGATTTTGCCTTATTCTTACATCTCACAGTTTTCTTATTTTTTTTCTCTTGGGCACTCACGCAAACACCTTTCTACATACATATCTCTTGGAAATTCTTACCTCAATGGCATCTAAAGCATTCACTGCTCTTGGCTTACGGTTTGTTCCTAACAACTATGAAGCTCCACTCTATCATCAACGCGTTCCAGAATCGTTTCATCTCATGCAGAACTTCTTGAGGGATTCAGAGATTGGACAGGCTCTGATTGGACCTGCTACTCTTTCTGCGTCTCAAATTGCTTCATTCTGGCAGAATTCAGTTTATGTGGATGGAGGAGAAAGTGGAACTCCTACCATTATCTTCACTTACGAAGACCAAGATCATGTGATTACTCCACAGACTGTACGAGATACAATGGGGTTTGAGACACATACTTCTTATACTCTGGTTAATGAAACTTATCTGAGAGAGATGCTACGAGAGATTGGTTACATGGAATCTCTTGACAAGATTGGCGGCATAAAGAGACCAAATCTCAGAAAGGAATGGAACTTCTTCTTTGATTGCATAACAAGGACGTTCCAGAAGAAAGTCACAAACTGGGATGCCATTCCTATAGACAGTCTCCAAATCGGGTATTCTCTGCTCTATGGTTCTAATTTTGATTTTGGTCGACATGTTCTGATGAGCTTAGGTGATAAATTGTCAGAATCTACTACTGTTTATTATGCTCGTTTCTGTCAAATGTTGTTCAATGCATGTGTACCTGGTCTCGAAATTGATGAAACTGATGAAATTGATCCTTTTAGAGTCAATAAACGAATATTCTCTGATATGACTAACAAGGATGTAGGTAAAGCAAATCTCCCTGCTTTTGTCATGCCTCTTGCTCTACGAAATTTTCTCAATCAACCACAAGAACCACAACAACCTGAACCACAACAAGATCAACAAGAACCACAACAAAATGAACCTGAACAACAACAACAACAACAACCTGAACCACATCCTGAACCTCAACCAGAACCAAACACTGAATCACCTGCAAAGCAACCTTCACCCACTTCAAACACAAACTCTGATTCGTCACAATCTCCACCAGCATCACAGTCTAGAATGCAAAGAGTTAAGAAGGCAATTACTAAACGACGTGCAAGTCTAAAGCAGGCAGAAGAAACACAAAGAAAATCAAACCGGAAATCTCCTGAAGCTGTTTACACTAGAAGGGGGAAAAGAATGAAAGCTCGGGCAAACATACCTAAGTCACTCTCAATGGTAGAACAAACTCCACCAACCAGTGAAGAGGATTCAGATAATGTACCTCTAGCAAAACGAAGAAAAGTGATATTCTCTGATTCTGTGGATGAAGATATTGAAGCTCCAGAGGTTGTTTCACAGCAAACACCTCCTGTTGAGGTTGAGAAAGATGCAATACCTGCAGAGGATGTAATGCCTGCAGAGGATAAAATGCCTGCAGAGGATAAAATGCCTGCAGAAGAGGATGCAAGAGATGGTGTTTCTCCAATAAATGATATTCCTGATTCATTTATGCCATTCTCTGATCCTATCTCTGATATTGGTGAAGCTGATCAACCTACGGCTGTTCTTTCTGAAGCTGTGGCATCTCATACTGAGTTAATATCTGATGCTCACCAAACTGTTGAAGAAGGTGAAGAAATTGATCAGGGAACCAAAGTAACTTCTCAGTCAATGCCTGTTGCTGAGCCTGAGCAACGTGGAGAAAATCTTGAAAAGCCTACAGAAGAAATTGCTAAATCTATGGCTGAAGATGAACCAGTTAAAGCTACAAGTGTTGAAGCTGTAGATGACAGTAGTGCAAACTCTGATGCTTCTCTGAGTGCACCAGTACAAACTGATAATAAACATACACCTTTTCCTCAACCTTGTACTTCTCATGAAGTTGAGAGAGCACAATTTGCCAAGAATGCTGCTGAATGGTACAAAGAAGATTGTATTTTTCCACCAGAAAGAGCAGCTAAGTTTGTTAAGCAAAGTGCTGATACTATCTCAAATCCAGAGATACTTTCTTGCTTGAAAGCAACTATAGTTCAAGTTAAAACTCTGGATAGACGATTTGATGATACTAATTTGGCAATCACTGCTTTGCGAAATGAGGTTGTAGCTAGAGAAATGAAAATGGAAACACATTCAAAACTAGTGACTACAAAATTCTCTAAAGCTCAAGACAATATCTTTGCCAGGCTGAGTAAAGTTGAAGAGAACCAGTCTGACTTATCTGCTAAAATTGATTCTATTGCTACCTCCCTGGAGTTAATTACTTCTATCCTTATGCCTGATGATGTCAAAAAGGGGGAGAGAGTTGTCAGAAGGGATAGTGCTGGAGATGGAGGGGCAAGTAACAAAGGAAAGAAAAAGGCTGAAGAGGTTCAAACTCTGAGAACTAGTAAGTCATCAAAATCACAGTCTGTTGGGAGAAATACTGATACTCAAGGAACTTCAAGGACCAAGAGTTTACTGTTATCTTCAAATCCACAAACTGATGAAGAATTGGCTGCTAAGCTGTTCATTGAAGAGAATGAGGAAGGAGTAACGATTGAGGACATTGAAGCTGAGGAAAAGAGTTTACAAGAAGAACATCTTAAAGCTTTAAAGTTTGATAAGGTACAAAGAGGAAAAGCTCCTAGACCTGTTGTTAAAGGTGTTGTGATCAGAGAGAGGACTGATGTTAGTCAAAGTTCTCGGTTCTCAAAGGAAGCAATTGCAGCAGAGGCTAAACTCAAGCTAAAAGGCATTGAAGGTGAAAGTTCACAGAAGAAAGTTAAAACTTCTGTTGCATCTCAAGCAATGATCACACCTTTACACTCTTCACAGTTGAAATCTGTTTTTGGAAAAGGAACAATTTCTGATCCAAATGTGTTATCTGGAGTCTCAATGAATGTTTCTGATGGAAAAGCTTTATCTGGCAAGATTGGAAATAATAAGGCTGGACTAGGTTCACATAGAGATAAAAGGCAATATACTGGTCCTAGAGATCCTTCTTCACTGGCTGTTCCAGGTCGTGGTGTTCCTCAAGAGAGTTTGGACAGACTGGAATCAGTGCAGTTAGTTCATCAGAAGAGTTTAGACAAGGATTTTCTTTTATACTTCATGGCTGATGGGACAGTATTCAAAGTTGGTGAGGATGATATTGGCTTGAAATATTGGGAAGAACTAGAGTATGTTCTGTATCTTCTCAAGGTGAATAGTCAAAGGACTCAGTCAGTTGCTAATGTGCTCAGACAGAAAATGACTCAGAATCTGGCAATTAGAGGACAGAAATACAAGAGCAGATATATTCCTAAGTACAGGGATTACAAAGGCAATCTCATTGAAATGAAGAAAGGTACTGCAAAGTTAAAAACTGATTTGGGAATCACAGTACTTGACTTCAATACACAGGCAGAAAAAGTCAGATTTATCAGACTGGGTAATGAAATGAGAAGGAACAAGATTTATGATCTTAGGGCTGCTATCTACCAGACAGATGAAAGTGATCCTCATCTCAGAGAAATCAAAGAAGCAATGAAGATTGAACTTGAAAATGCAGAAAGAAGATTGCTGATTGATTATCTCAGAACCATGCCAGATCTTGAAATTATAAGAGATTAAGTTCTGTAAGAATTTTCTTATTCTCTTTAGTTTTTATTAAGTAGAAGCTTAAACTCTGAATTTGCATAAACACTGTATTTGTCTATTTGTTTTGACATCATCAATTATTGTCATTAACTTGTGCATTTTTGCTAAATGAACAAGTTGGGGGAGATTGTTAAATATAATTGATGTGTTTTGATCAGTGTTTAAGTGTTACAGGGAGTTATCAGAGTTTAGCTGGAAGCAGTCAGAGTTTGCGTAAACTCTGACAGTTGGAAGCTCGACAGAGTTTGTTAAACTCTGTCTGAAGGAAGCGCGTCTACTGTTCAACAATGATTGAAGATTAATTATGGAAGCGATATCTTTGAAGATTGGATAGCTATCAAAGAGATCGAGTTGACATAGGAGACGTGTGACAATCTGTAATTGATATCATTGTATAGCTGATTATTAGGAATATCAATTAGAGATTGTATCGTAGCTGTATGGTATATAAATACAGATAGGTTAACCCTAGAAGGGTATCGATAACGAATTATCATTATTGTAACCTAGCAGCTCTTTGTGATATTTTACATCACGAAGAGGGTTTGAAATACAAGAAGTTTTTTAAGTGCATAAACGCTTTTACTTATTAATCTCTCATACAAAGTTGATTATTAATTGTGTATTCGGCCTAACAAGTAAAGCCGTCAGTTCTTCCTTCTACTGGTAGTAAATCTAATTTGAGCTGTACGATTTCGACTGATCATCGAGATTGGAATAGCGGGCGCGGTGAATACTCCAGCATTAGTTCATCATTCAAATTTATTATTTTCTGCAACATGTTTATTGTTGGCAGAGTTGGAAAAAGTGTTCATAACTGGAATTGCAATGTTCTTCCTGCAAGTTCCTTTTTTGTGATAAATGATAATATCTTGCGCATCTTTAGCAGATATTTCCATTGAATATATTTTGAGTTACCTTGTAACTTCATCTTTCAAGTTATACTGGCATAATTTCCGTAAATGCATGGCATATGGTTTCAAAGATATTGTGAACTGTTATATATTATCACTGTTCAGTTATATTCTATTTGGTGGGCTATTGCTCACCCTTGCTTTATTATTATATCACAACAACAGCTAGATCTGATGGCCAGCACAAGGAGTACTCGGTGTAACCAGGGACAGCAGTCATAGGGTTGCCCACTGATGTCATGTTGGCATTGCTGAGGTAAGAGCAACCAATAGGCTAGACTGTCAGCTTTTAAGTTCATCAGACTTATATTATATGTATGACATATGCAAATGGAAGGCAAAGAGTGTGTAGATTTCTTATTGTAATTCTTTGGGTTGTAAGAACTTAATTTTGTGATTAATAAAATTTGGTTACTCTGAATTCATCTCTGGGACTATAACGGGTGTGTTGTTGTTATTATTGGGTCACAAGGTTGTAATTTAATTTATGATGGTTTTGTGGATAGAAATTGAGACCGTAACGACCAGATCCCGGACCCCGGATCTGGGGGTGTTACAGAAGTGGTATCAGAGCATACGTTATAAACCCTAGAGATGAGGCGACGTTAAAACAATAAATTCACTAAGATAATAAGAACTCTTGCCAAGTTCATAGTCGGACTACTTAATGTAGTGATGACCTATAAAACCCTTATGGGAACTCTTAAGTATCATGATAGTAACTTAGTTCGATATCGTATCGACGAGTAAGGCGACAGACCTTGAGGCATACGAGCAGCAGCGCGATGATGCTTTACATGCTGAAGATCAGCGGGTAAATTCGATGGAGTACCCTACTGGAGACCCGGAAGAGGTTCCAGCAGATAAGGAAAATTCTGTTAGGATAAGGAGCATAAAGAACTGAGCTATTAGCAAGAGAACTGAAGATTCTTGTTGGATTCGTAGCCGGACTATTGGATGGAGTACCAGCAAATAAGACGGATTGGAAGAATTACTTGAGATCTTATACGCGAATAGATGAGAATCCCTAGAGACTTTCATATTAACGAAGAAAGAGCTAGAGGGATGTATGATTATCAAAGACATCGATATAGAACGAGGAGCAGAGTCCCTAGGAATAGTTAAGAAGGAGGCAGTAAGTGCCATATCATTTGACAAATGAATTAGTATGAATATTGTCAGTAATAATTCGCCATGAGAAGGCAGATGTCATAGGTTGTAATTAATGGAACCAAATTGAGGTTAATGAAGTTGTTTTATTAAGGGAAATGTTCATTTTATGAATGAATCAGTTAGAAAGTAAAGGCATTGGGGAGTGACAGCATGATTGGATAAAGTTATATAAGGAAGTAGTAGGCAAGGCAATGATCTCAGAACCTACCGGAAGATAAGACCAGTGAGTCAAGATGAACTCGTAATGAGACTACTGTCAGAAACTGAGTATAGAGTTAATTCAACTTAGTTAAATGATGAACCAGAAATGTTAGATGCATGTGATTCAGAGAAATATTAAATTCTTTCTTTGAATGAATTATAGTAGTTACCTTAAGTTTACTCCGACACGGAATTATAATGGATCAAGTAATACGATCAGCAGTTTAAAAAAAAAATGTGAGAAAATCTTCCTGGAGCGAAAAGGTGGAATTGGTAATGACCAAGAGTTGGCATTACTTAGTGGAAAAAGGAGACTTTGTGCTTCCAACGACGCTTCGCATAAAGGATTAGGATGTGTGCTTGCGCAACACGATAAAGTACTTGCGGATGCATTCGGACAGCACGGTCCACCAAATTGGAGGGCCATAGTAGTGCCAATTCTGTGGAACAACCAACTCTGACGGCAATGTTCCTTCTGAGACTAGTGGTCAGGTAGACTGACATTTGGTAATATTGAATCTCAGGACGTATAGGTATCAGGACGTTGTGACAGGTTTCAGTTTGAAACTGTTATTTCCCTTTTAAGGGATGTATATAATTGGTTCCTCTCCAATGGTTAAACTTCCAATCTGATGACGATTATTTTGTTAACAATGACTGCTTATGGTTCTACCTGCTTGGTGGTTCATAGGATTATTCTTCAGGTTTCGAAACTGGTCTCCTTAAATGTTAGCAGTAGATGGATAGATTGACCAGAATTTCCCTGAGTCTGGAAAGGAATTCGGTGAACTTTGGCAAACCTTATCTTTCTGATTATCAGAGAAGGTCATGGAAGAGAGTTGAAACTGGAGCGAACCCTGTGATTTGGGTAAGGATGCTGTAAAATGGGTTAGTAAACGGACCCTAAGCATTACCATCGACGGTAGAGATAAAATGATGAAGTGAGATTGGACGAAAATAGGAAATGTAAGTAAGAAATTAGCCGGACTGAGAAACTCCGGGATTGACTTAAGTGAAAAGGCTGTTATGCCAGGAATGGTAAGCTTGCGTGGCACGCGGGATTGATAAGAATAGTTGAAAAGATAAAATAAGAGGAAAGGTGACCGGAGACGGCGCTGAGTAGCCGATTAAGACTTATATATGAAGTAAAGTTTTGGAAAGGTAGAAAGGTATCAAAGAAGAAGGCACTATGCCGGCAATTGCTAGAAAAGTAATGCTATTAGCCAACCCCTAAAATCATATATATATATATATATATATATATATATTTTATTAGTGTGGCCAGTTGAGGCCAAGTCACAAAGGATTATCAAGTGACTAGACCAGCAATGAAAGGACAAAGCAGGGTTGCTTCTAAGAAAGCACCGACTGCAAGGGCTTCTGATATAAAGGAAACATTAATGAGATCGTAGGAATCTTCTACTGAACCCTTTGCAACCCAAGTTTTGATTGGAAATTTGCTAGATTTTTTTTTGTATAGGGTCACCCGTACTAAAGTGATTCATGTATATATGATTGTCCAAGATTACGAGTAAAAATAGAAGTATAGTGACTTGAGATGTTTGATGTTAGGGTATTATAAATACCATGAATATATTATGACTAAGGAAAGTAAACAACGAAGGTTTATGAAGAGAGTATGGAAATGGTCAGAGATGGATCAGTATGCTGTAGAAATTTTGTCTAAGGCAAGTACATTTGAGAAGAACGATAAGTACTAAGAGATTCACGTTGAACTCGACCAATATCTTCCTAAACATCCTTGCTACCATTACCAAGTTCTGTAAGAGAGCAGATAAGCATACGTTGCCTTTTGGAAGGCCAAATAGGCTGACAACTATCTGAAAGAAGAGGGTGGCATTAAGCCACCGATTGATTATCAAATGAGAATGATTGAAAAGAGACCCTTATTAAGGATACATGATCTTATTGACAATTATAAGAGGCAAGAATTCCTTGGCAGTTGAATTAAGGATAGGATATTCATTAATTAAGACAAACCCTTGGGAATGCACAAGGGATGGCATTAACCCTAATAAAGACATTGTGAATTCAGATGATATGAGTTGGACTTGCTAAGGCAACATTGACCGGTAAGGATTATTAAAAAGAGTTCTGGAAAGAACATAGATAGAATTATTAGAGTATTAATCAATGACGTTTTGATATACCCTGTACCTAGAAAATACAGGAGGAATGATGAGGACGACCTAAGAAACCTTACAAGGAAAAGTTGATATTCTGAGTTTCCAACTAGAAGTTTGGAAAAGAAAGTAAGACACAGTAGCAATATACCAGATGATGCATGTATGAAACCCTGAGGAAGTATGGATTGAACCTATAAAGGTTGAGATTATCCTAAGATAAGGAAAGAACTAAGAAAAGAAGTATCCTAAGTAGGAGTGGGAATGAACGTGATAAAGTTCCCACGGGTAGGTGGAAGCAATGACTTGTGGGGAAAAAAAGGGACTGATAGATATATTTTTCTCCTTCAGCAGAGCTTAAGGGAGAATGCTTTCACCCAACAGTGATGGGAATGAGGTAGAAAAATTTGAGTTGGAATGTATCCAGAAAACATGGATTACAAGGAATTATTATTATCAGGAAAGGCCAATGAGGTGGCCGACAATCTAAGTGTAAAGGAATAATTACAAATGTTCATACCGAAGAAACAAAATGATATTTGGAAAGACCTTGAAGGTCATATCGGAGTGGAGGAATTTACATTCCTTTTGATGATTGTGCCAGAATCTAAGGTAATAATAGTTTAAGTAAAGATTCGATTCCTGATGGAGTCTTAAGCATATTTCGTACCTTAGAAGGTCCCATTTTGAGGCAAACCAGGACCATGATACAAAATTGACGAAGTAAACCGTTAAGTTTCCAGTCTTTTATGGAAGCTGCATGAGTGATAGTTTCATCAACCGGACCTAGCTGCGATGCTTGAAACTCTTCTGCAATTTTATCTACTTCATGTAACATCTACATCAAGTTTAGGAAGTGTTCCTTATGGATAAGGAATAGTGATTACTTTGTCTCCCTAAAGGATTAAAACCCGTATGGTTAGCTATTAACGCACTACGTAAATAACAAGCGATGGCGATTCTTCTAAGAAAGTAGATGACAATGTAAAGATAAAGAAAGTGCTGCTATTAGTGAGCTAAGTCGCATGTTGATGAATGACATGCAAGTTTATATTAGTGTACTTCTGCACAAACAAGATAGAGAATATGAGGTTGATGATTCATGATGCTAGATGTATTCCCGTAGAAAGAATGAATGAGACTTATTGGGCCACCTGAGAGTTTAAAAGTGTTCGGAAGGTGGAATTCGAGCCAGCTCTACCCCCAAAACTTATAGCATGATCGTAACGTGTTTCATGTGGCAAGGCTACGCCAGTAAAATGCAGATGCTCGATAGATGATAAGAGTACGAGCAGGTAGATATACGACCTAGTCTGACTTATGAAAGATAACCAGTGGAAAACCACGGATAGAAAAGAACAAGTGATGAGAAACAAGGTTGGCAGAAGTAGATTATATGAATCTAAGTTAAAGGGATCGGGCCAGATTCATTTCGGAAAGTTTAAATTGGAATAACGTGATGATTATAGAATAAATGTGACGGAATACCGATAAGGAGGTACCAAGTGCAAAAAGGTGTCTCAATAAAGAGGGAAGGTGAAAGTAAATAATAGAAATGAGTAAGAATCAGATAATAAGAAGGATGTGATTGATAAAGAAAAGGCTGGGAAAGCAACTATGGAATGAGAAGCGAGGAATGTTATGAATGGGTTTTCTAATGAATTCTCAGGATGACAACCTGATAGTGTCAATATTATAGTTATGAAAGAGCTAGTAGCGTGACATGGAATGTCAGTAACAATGGTGTCAAGCGAGAAACTAAGATTTAACCTGAGAGGTTCAAAGATTTTCCAAAAGTAAGTGTTGCTAAGGTTGAACCAGAGTACAGGTCCAGAGAATAGTGGACAAAGCAGCAAGATATGTTGACACGTGAGGTTGCGATCAAATAGTATTGGATATAATTATGATTAATTTCTTCTTTGATGAACCTCTATAGTTCAGAGGTAAATTCTGAGTATGATATTTTACAATCATGAAAATTTTCTATAATCCTTTAGAACTCTTTTCTTTTCTTCTCTCTTATTCATATTGTTTATGAATTAAGAAGAACAACCCTTTAAGGAGGGGAGGTACTGCTACGTGACTATCTGTCTATGTGATAGAAGTCTAAGTGGAATACCATAACTTGTTTAATTGCTTGTTAAGTACTAAAGGTTGGCCCCCTTCTGTACTAGCTATGCAATATAACAAATTTTCAATTGATCATAGTGATCTCTCAATAAATCTTTCCACTTCTCTATATTGATCGAGATTGCGAAGATTAAAGCGATCAGGAAATGCACAGTGCGAGCGAGGTTACCTCCAAATTCGCAGTGGGATAGTGATACCAATGTTACTGCAGGTATCAATAAGGATAAGACTGGGTAGGAGCATAACCCGGATAGTGTGTTGTACGAAAAGTAGCAACGTTGCTGGAAAAAGGATAAAGTATGGATTGTTGCACTAGAAGATGTGCTGAGAAAGGGTAGAACGACTAAGAATTGACCGGGAAGCTAAAAAGTGAACGACAGGCAAACGACTCTTTGCTTCCTACCTGATTCCGGGACGGAATCCTTTTAAGGAGGGGAGACTGTAAGAACCCCAAATTTTGGATATAATTAAAACTTTTTATTAAGTACTGATAAAATGAGGAACAATGATTCCGACAACAAGGTCACCAGCTCTAATGAATGAATGGAATGGATATGGATTCAAATACTTATATGTCATGAAGAATGGTAATGGTTGACAACTTAGGTAAGAATAATCTATCTCCTAGGGGAATAAGATATGGAAATTCCAAGCAGAAGATTATTCTTATGTCATCCAAATCGACATCTGTTATTGGTCCAGTGGGTCCGTAAAAAGGTTAAGGAATGATCGAAAGAGATCAGGGACAATTGTACAACCCTAAGAGGATAAGTAAAGAAAAATGGATGAATAGTGATTTTGGGTGGACATAGTAATATTATGAGACGACACTATATAGAAGTACCCGGAACGAGATTCTGAGTTCGTATTAGTGATCCAGGGGGGAAAAGAGTGTATGTAAAAGCTGTCGGATTCTGAAAAACAGCACTTTTATTTTCCCCGAGATTTCCCTGGACACTGAAAGACTTAAGGAATTATTAAAGGGATTTAAGGAAAATAGGTTCTAGAATTGTGAAAGGGAATTGAGAATGATGGTGTAAATATTAGCACGATTTCCGGTAAAACCCTAACTAGTAACGAATGAGTTATTCCTCCGAACGATCAAAGAATTGAGCAATAAACGGACAAAGAAACAAGCAGAGGAAGCAAGATACATGCATGTTCAAGTGATAAATATCTAGTAACTAGCAAGGAACTAGATTAATTAGAATGCAACCAAGTACTTAGCACACAAACCACTTGGTTAGCCTTAAACCACCAAAATATCAACACTTGTCTTGCCAAATTACATCATTGCATGCATCATCACTTTATTAAAGCAACCAAGGATGGGATATTATGCTAAACATATCACTTTATGCATTATTTCCAAGAGCAAGTCAAGCAAAACCTCTTCCTCTCCCCCATCTAGCACCATTCGACTTCCTCCTTAATTCAAAAACAAAAATCATTCTTCCCACCATTGTTTGATCTCCAAAAATTTATCCTAGATCCTATATTTCATAAAAATGATACCCTAGAAATCTTAGCCTCAAACACCACTCTTTCCATTTTCAATAAAATCAAGAAAGTGGAGGATGAATAGTAACCTCAAGAACAAAATTCTTGGTTTTCTTGATTTTTGGATGATCTAAGCTTGGTTAAGGATGTTCATGGACTATACAAGGCTTATCAAGGTCATTATCAACTCCAAGGAAGGTATAAACTTCAAGAACCCTAGTCTTTGATTTGAGTTTTAATGGAGTTTTGGATAAGTTTTGGTGATAATGTTGTTATAAGCATGTTTACAAGATTATGTAGTTAGTTTGTTTGATTTAAGAGATGTGATGAATATGATGATATAATATGATGTTCCTGGACTTATGAGATTAGTATTATGAATGTAAGATGTTTGGTATGCCCGGTGTGGCTTGGGTTGTTGATTACGATTTATGGAATGTCCGATTTATAGCCGTCGTAATGCCCGATTTTTGTTAACCTTAAGAAATCTTGTTTGACAGTAGCCATAAGTCACTTTCCAGTTTCATATTCTGCCATGGCAAGATATATCATGATATAAGCTTCGTTTTGATATAAGGAACGTGTGAAACGGACTTATGGTTTAGGAGTTACGGCCGGTTTACTAAAAGTATTTCGAAACCGTAACCGAGAATTCGTAACTGAAATTGAACCCTCGTAAAATATGTAAAGTCATGACGAATCTTGGTAAATAAATACTAGAGGTAAAAAGGAAGGCATCAGAGAAAACCGTATGTCAAAAGGATCGTTTTTCGATTTATTAAAAATATTCGAATCGAGATTAAACGCGAATGAACCCCTAAAAGACGACTCGTTTATAACTTCTTTAAAACACTTAGAAAACGAGCGATAAAACTCGGAGTATAATATTGGTTCGTAACAATCGACTTTCGGACTTATATGACTTAAGTATATGCCAAGTATAAGTACAGTGACATGTCGTATTAACGAATGAATGTCGGGTCGGATCAATGATAAAAGAAATCCACTAAAAGGGGTATAACGAGATAACTCGAGAACGTGTTTCGATTTAAGTATAACTTATCTTTAAAGTTTTAAGTGATTAATCCCGAATGTCTTGGCTATTTATAGATCACCAAGCTGACCCGGGACCCGCTACCACTACCCCTTATCGTACTCGACTACCAGGCAAGTTTCAATTCCCTTCTTTTAGGCTGTTGTTGTGATTGAATATATATATGTTTTCTGTTATACATATGCCATAGCATGCATGCCTACTTTCCAGTTATATCGTTATGCTTGTTCCCTGATTGTTTGTTGGCTTATAAATTAGATAGATAACGTATCAATTATAAGCCGGTTATTGTAAGACCCTTATAGAAGGGCGTATACATCTTATTCATCAAATATAGACCGGGAGTCGATATTTCTTGATATATTTTCCATTATTCGGGCAACGAATATTATTTGAATATTCGTTCGAGATTATTTATTTAACGATCCTTACTTCAAATAATTATTTGAACGTAACTATTCGACGAATAATATTTTTAATATTCATTTAGAGTCGAATTATTTATCGATTATTATTTCGAATATTCTTCTAAAGGTTGGACTATTAAATGAATATTATTTGGATATTCATTTAGAATATTATTCATTAAATGAATATTACTTTTGAATATTCATTTAAGATAGTAATTACCTGACGAATATTATTTTAATGTTCATCTGAAGCTTGATTTATTTATCGAGTCTTATCTCGAATATTCCTTTAAATCTTGGATTACTAAATGAATATTACTTGATATTCATTTAGAATATTATTCATTAAATGAATATTACTTTTTCAATATTCATTTAAATTCCTAATTAATTATGAATATTATTTTGAATATTCATCCAGGGTTCTATTTAATCATCGAATATTATTTTAAATATTTTAAATATTCCTTTCAGGTCTTATTAATTAATGAATATTATTCTGAATAATAATTTGAATATTTAATTATGCAATAAATATTCTCTCGATATTTCTTCAAGGATTATTTGAGAAATACTCTGATTAAAGATATTCTTTCATATTTCTAAATATTCTGTAAAAATATTTTAATTCAATAAATATTCTCTGAATATTTATTCCATACTTAGAATAACCTCGATAAGGTTTATCTTCTTCGATCATTACGGAAAATATTTCGGAGTCATATTATTATTAATCTTATATCAAGAAAGGTTCTCAGACATCATTCTTCTTTGAGTCTATCTCCCTAATAATAAGGGAACCTTACTTGGGAAATGTTAATTATCTTGTCGACTTCCCGGTCATAAAGTATTCTCTTCACTCGCAACTCGGGTGCTATTGACTTATTAAGTCGTTGTTTACCTTCTCATCTTTCGTGGGGTAAGATTGTTGGAACAAGTTGATATTCGTTACCAAGCAATAGCTTGGAAGTTATTGGTGAATTTTCCTTTCCAACTAGATACGACTACTTTGGAGAGTCTTATCAACAAGTATTATACTTGGGGAAAGGGGGACGAACGTTACATTCAGAATCATGAATTCTATTTGAACTAGGAGTCGTGTAAGAGGCCGAGTAGCGCCGGTCCATCCCCTTTGGCCCAACCGTTGGCCGGGGAGAGCTAGTAAGGCGGTAGATAAGTAAAGCCGTCAGTTCTTCCTTCTACCGGTAGTAAATCTAATTTGAGCTGTACGATTTCGACTGATCATCGAGATTGGAATAGCGGGCGCGGTGAATACTCCAGCATTAGTTCATCATTCAAATTTATTATTTTCTGCAACATGTTTATTATTGGCAGAGTTGGAAAAAGTGTTCATAACTGGAATTGCAATGTTCTTCCTGCAAGTTCCTCTTTTGTGATAAATGATAATATCTTGCGCATCTTTAGCAGATATTTCCATTGAATATATTTTGAGTTACCTTGTAACTTCATCTTTCAAGTTATACTGGCATCATTTCCGTAAATGCATGGCATATGGTTTCAAAGATATTGTGAACTGTTATATATTATCACTGTTCAGTTATATTCTATTTGGTGGGCTATTGCTCACCCTTGCTTTATTATTATATTACAACAACAGCTAGATCTGATGGCCAGCACAAGGAGTACTCGATGCAACCAGGGACAGCAGTCATAGGGTTGCCCACTGATGTCATGTTGGCATTGCTGAGGTAGGAGCAACCAATAGGCTAGACTGTCAGCTTTTAAGTTCATCAGACTTATATTATATGTATGACATATGCAAATGGAAGGCAAAGAGTGTGTAGATTTCTTATTGTAATTCTTTGGGTTGTGAGAACTTAATTTTCTGATTAATAAAATTTGGTTACTCTGAATTCATCTCTGGGACTATAACGGGTGTGTTGTTGTTATTATTGGGTCACAAGGTTGTAATTTAATTTATGATGGTTTTGTGGATAGAAATTGAGACCGTAACAACCAGATCCTAGACCCCAGATCTGGGGGTGTTACAAACTTTGCCAAGCAATCAGACAGAATGTTCTAAAGTAGCTGTCAATAAGGATATGAGATAAACTTCAAAAGATACTGTCAAGAGAGAACCCAAGAGAGCAACTTTTAAACCTGCTGTCAAGACAGAGGGAAAGAAAGGTACTGTCAAATGTAGCTCGACAGCAACTTCAGAACATACTGTCAAGGCAAATGCTTACAAGCCTAAGAATAGGAAAGGCAAGTTAGGAATTGACAAGAAGAATGGCTATGCTCATGTTAAAGACGCTCCTAGGAAGCTTTGCAATAATTGTGGCTCATCTCAACATTTAACATTTGTTTGTAAGAAACCAAACAAGAACAAGGTTAATGCGACCAATGTTAGTGGTAACTTACATAGAACCTCCATCATGCAAAGAGAAGTGGACGTCTATAATAATATTGACTGTATGCCATGCAAGATTGTTGTTATGAGTACTTGTTTCAATTTGCCTATTCCGTCTACTGAAAGATGTTCCTATATGCAAACTGCTGAGACTTCTAAGCCTGCCTATGTTGGTAAAAAGGCAACATCCACCAAGAGAAAGACCAAGTCTAACTCTAAGCCTAAGTGGATTGTGAAAGAAGTCAAACAGGAGGATTCTAGTGTTGATTCAAATGTGAAACAGAATGATATGAATAATAATGCTGTAACTACAGGACCCAACAGAGTTTGGGTACCAGATGCAAATTAAAATCACCTGTCTTGCAGGGCAAAAAGCAGAAGCAAGTCATGTGGATCATCGATAGTGGATGTTCCAGACACATGATAGGTGATATAGCCCTGCTATCACATTTTGTAGAGAAAGCCGGCCCAATCATAACTTTTGGAGACAACATCAAAGGTTACACTGTGGGATATGGCTGTTTAGAAATTAGAAATATTGTCATTTAAGACATTGCTCTTGTAGAAGGATTGAAGCATAACCTACTCAGTGTCAGCCAGTTTAGTGACAGGGGATTCAAGGTTGACTTTGATATGATGGTTTGCAACATTTATCACAAGAAGGATGGAAGCCTCTCCTTGAAAGGAGTCAGGAAGGGAAGCTTGTTTGTTGTAGACTTAAATTCTGTGAAGAAAGACAAGGCTTACTCTTTTTACAGTAAAGCATCAGTTGGTGAAATCATGCTTTGGCACAAGAAGCTCTCCCATCTCAATTTCAAGAATATGAATATTCTGATGAAGAAGGATTTGGTGAGAGGACTACCTCAATAGGAATTCTGTCAAGAAGGATTGTGCGAGGATTGTCAAATGGGTAAATTGAAAAGATCAGTGCACAAGTCAAAGCAAGTGAATACCAACACTGAGCCACTCAAATTAATTTATATGGATTTGTTTGGTCCAGTAAATGTTCAATCTCTTGCAAGAAAGAGATATGCCCTGGTAATGGTGGATGATTACACGAGGTACACTTGGGCAAAGTTCTTAGAGACAAAGGACGAAGTTGCTCAAGAAATCATTGATCACATAAGAGTTCTTGATAGAACCCCGAATGCAAAAGTTCAATATCTGAGAAGTGATAATGGTACTGAGTTCAGAAATGCCACATTGGGAAACTTCTGCAAGGAAGAAGGCATTGTCCAACAATTCTCCACTGCCAGGACACCACAACAAAATGGAGTTGTAGAAAGGAAGAATAGAACTCTCATTGAAGCTGCGAGAACTATGTTGAATGATTATAAATTACCAACATATTTCTGGGCAGAAGCTATTAACACAGCTTGCTACACACAGAACAGAACCTTGATCAACAAGACTCATGGAAACACTCCTTACTATCTGTTAACAGGAAAGAAACCAACTGTCAAATACTTTCATGTATTTGGGAGTAAGTGTTTCATGATGATTGACAACCATGAAAGGAAAGGAAAGTTTGATGCTAAAGCTTATGAAGGCATTTTCATAGGATATGGATTGGAAAGGACTGCATATAGAGTCTATGTCATTGATCATAAAGTCATTGAAGAAAGTGTAAATGTCACATTTGATGAAACCAAGTTCCCTGGATTGCAAGAGGATGGTCAAATGAAGCCTCTTAGATTTGAAAATCAAGGTTACTTGGAGGAAGAAGAAGTTGTTGCTGATGAACCTACTTGCACTCAGTCCATTGAGTTTGGAAGAGATGCTGTCAACACCAATGATGTTACTCAAACTCCAGCTCAGTCTCGAACAATAACTCCCAATCATCAGAATGAGAATGAGTCTGGAGATGTTGAAGAACATGAAGGAGAAACCATCAATGGTGGATAATCAACTCCTCAAAGAGGAAATGATCAAGCAGATCAAGAAATAAGCTTGCCTAGAACCACTAAGTGGAACAGAGATCACACCAGGAATCTAATCATTGGTGATCCCGCACTGGTATAAGGACAAGGAGAAATGTTTCTGCTGACAGCATGTTCTCTTGCTTTCTATCTCAAACTGAGCCAAAGTCAATTGATGAAGCATTGTTGGATTCAGATTGGGTGATAGCCATGCAAGAAGAGCTCAACCAATTTGAGAGAAACAATGTATGGAAGCTGGTCCTAGACCTAAAGGGAAATCAGTTGTTGACACGAAGTGGGTCTTCAGAAACAAACTGGATGAAGGTGGAAACGTGACGAGGAACAAAGCAAGACTAGTGGCCAAAGGATACTATCAACAGGAAGGAATAGACTATGATGAAACATTTGCACTTGTTGCCAGACTTGAAGCCATAAGAATTTTTCTAGCCTATGCTACACACTGTAACTTCAAAGTGTTCCAAATGTATGTCAAAAGTGCTTTTCTCAATGGAGAGCTAGAGGAGGAAGTGTACGTTGAACAGCCACCTGGATTTGAAGATGATGAATTGTATGACTTTGTCTACAAACTGTTCAAGGCACTTTATGGATTGAAGCAAGCCCCTAGAGCTTGGTATGATACTCTCTCTACCTTTCTGCTGGAGAATCAATTTATAAGAGGTGTTGTGGATAAGACACTGTTCTATAAGCATCATGGCAAAGACATCATTTTGGTACAGATCTATGTTGATGACATAATCTTTGGTTCTACAAATGAGAAGCCGTGTGAAAAGTTTTCATCTCTTATGAGGAATAAATATGAGATGAGTATGATGGGAGAAATGTCATTTTTCCTAGGTTTACAAATTCATCAAAAGGATGATGGCATCTTCATTTGCCAAGAAAAATATGTCAAGGAACTTCTCAAAAAGTTCAACTTGGAAAATGCATCACCTGCCAAGACACCTATCTCTACTGCAACCAAACTGGATTTGGATCCTAAAGGAAAGAAAGTGGACTCTAGTACCTACAGGGGCATGGTGGGATCATTGCTGTATCTAACTGCTAGCAGACCAGATATTATGTTTGCTACATGCTCTGTGCAAGGTTTCAAGCTGATCCAAAAGAGTCACACTTGGTAGCAATCAAGAGGATATTTAGATATCTCAAAGGTACTCCAAATTTAGGCCTTCGGTATCCTAAAGATTCTGGATTTGATTTAATAGGATATTCAGATTCAGACTATGCTGGATGCAAGATTGACAGAAAAAGTACAACAGGAAGCTGCCAATTTCTTTGTGGAAGATTAGTGTCATGGTTTAGCAAGAAGCAGCATTCTTTGTCTACCTCAATTGCAGAAGCTAAATGCATTGCAGCTGGAAGTTGTTGTGATCAAATTCTTTGGATGAACAATCAGCTTATGGATTATGGTTTAGAATTGTCCAATGTTCCCATTTATTGTGATAACACCAGTGCCATAGCCATCTCAGATAATCCAGTTCAACACTCCAGGATGAAGCACATTGATATTAGACATCATTTCATCAGAGAGCATGTTGAAAAGGGAACTGTGAAGCTGGTTTATGTTCCGACAGAAAAGCAACTTGCAGACATCTTCACGAAGCCACCAGATGAAGCAACCTTCAACAGGTTGGTAAGTGAATTGGGAATGCTAAATCTGGTATGTTAACTTACTAGTTTTTACATTTTCAAAGTGGTTAAATTGCAGCTTGTGACCGTAGCTTTCAATGTTACTGTCATGAGAAGTTACTGTCTTATGTGCTACTTGTTTGTTGACAGCATGTTTGCTATGACTATGCTAAATTCAAAATACATGCCTGTTTTAACTTATGTAATGAGTAGTCACGTGACATTAACTTAATTCACATGCGTGTAAGTGATGAGTAGTCGTGTCATTTGAAATGTACCCGGGTTTTTGTCAGACTTTTAGTTTAAAGTTTAATACTTTATTAAAAGGAAGCGTGTAGGAAGCTCTAGAGTCACTTAATGTGTTATAAATAAGACCGAGGCCAAACCCTTATTTCTCAATTAACACACTCAAAGAACTCTAGAGAAGAGTATGAGTAAGAGGAGGCGTTTGAGATGTCTACATCCAAAGCTCCAGCCACCGAAGGAGTCAAGCCGGGAATGCCAAGCTTGAAGAAGCAGATGGAGATCGAAGCCTCTGATGAATCATTTAATCTCTGGGTCGATAAGCTCTATGCTTATCTGGATGAGCAGGGAATCTCCGATGAAAAGGAGATTGAGAAGATTGTGGAAGGACTGCTGTTGGAAGCCTTTCCCAACTTAAAATAATTTTCAGTTCTTAAGAACTATTTGTATTATTTTAAGTTTTTTTTAATGAAAAGACCGTTCCATCTTTGTAATGTTCTTGCATGTCTATCATTATCATCTTCTCATCTTAGTTGTTTGTTGTATGCATGTGCTTGTTTGTGTATGGATGTATGTGGATGTGTGCCTGCTTAACAAATATGTGCTTAAATCGATAAATATGCTAATTGGTAATTTTAGTTTTAAGCAATGGGCAAAGTCGATTAAAATTCATGACACAAATTATTTCCGCACAAGTTGCTGTCAATAAGTGAAGATGCTGTCACGATGTGCCTTGACAGCAAGTTCCTTATCAGCAACATAAAAAGTTTCTGTAATGAAATTTAGAGGAAGTTGGATAAATTGCTTAATGGTGACAGCATGTTCTTGCGCCGATGTTACTGTCAAGCAAAACTTGCTGTCATCCTCTCAAATAACTAATGAATTTGTTACAGCGCACAGGTTATTGTCAAGGTTAGTGGATCGATTTAATTGAGACTTTACCTCCACGATTTATAGCCACTAAAAAGTAACTACCTACAACACCACGTGACTGATTAATGGGCTAAGACATTACTACTTTCCCTTCTTCAGTAAAATATTTGCTATTTTCATGTAAGCAACTGTCAAACACACAACACTCAATATAACATCTCTCTCTCAAAAGCAAATCTCTCTCTCCCAAAACTCAAAGCAAAAATGGTACCCAAACAATCTTCTTCTCAAACAAACTTTGCTGGTATTCTCTCTGCTGGAGATGCTGGTGAAGGTTTCAAAGGACTCGTATCCTTCTTAAACAAGTCCTATTTAGGTCATGCTATAACCTCTACTCCATCTTTAGACCTAGAAAGACTTGAAGAATTCTGAAAATCTGCCTTTGTTCCAGGAGGTGCAGGTAAAGATACCATAAATTGCAAAATCAAAGGGGTTACCTGCATCCTCACAATAAAAGGTATTAACGAAGCTTTGGGAACTGAACTGCAAGCTAAAGAATCATACAAGAAACTTGCAAGTGATGAAACCTTGACGAAGTTTTTCTTGAAAATTGGGTATTCTGGTCCTGTCCTCGAAGAGGGTACAACAAATTGGTACTCAACTGGTGAAATGGACAGAAAGTTTTTGAGAAAAGAATGGAGCATGATTTTTGATGTCATTATAACGTCTTAGAAAATTTCGAAGTTAGAAATAATTATTTAATATAAATTATGGATATTATTATGTGATTATTGTTGGAAAGTGGAATATCCGTGAAGTTACGTTTATGTGATTATATGATGATTTGGGTAAGCTGTGAAGGTTGGTATATTTTTACTTGTATATTTGAGGATTTTAATATATTTGAATCATGCATTTTTTATCCTTTGTCAATTTTTTTAAATTTTTAGAGGGATTAAAAATCATGAAATCTTTTGAAATATTTTCTTTATATATTTATTGAGTTTTTAAAATTGTTGGATGAATTATTTTGGGTGTTTGAGTAATTTAAAATTATTTTAAGAGTCTTATTGTATTTCAAGGATCAAAACTTGAAAAATTCATATTTAATTCATTTTTTATCCGAAAAATATTTTAAAAATATGTGTGTGCTCGTAATTTTATATTCTTTATTTTAAGAATGAAAAGTTTAATTTTTACAATTTTCTATTTAATGGTGATTTGTAAAATGCATATCAATTCAGAAAAATTAGATTTAATTCTAATTCCTTCTCCACAAATCTTTAAAAATATTCTAGCATTTAATTATACTGGAATTATTATTATTTTTATAAATCAAAGCTTCTAGCTTGAATTATTATTATTTTTATCCGAGTGATATTTTGCGGGTTTAATTAGAAGTGGGTTACAATTAGTAGTACTGAATAGTAATGGGCCAAGCCCATTAGAGTTAAAAACACAACAGCCGAGAGAATTCTAGAACCGGGGGGAGAAAAAAAAAAAGAGAAGAAGAAAGAAAGAGAGAAAAGAGATTGGGGAGGAAGAAAAGAGGGATTGATTGATTAAAATCAATTAGTTTATATAGATATAAAGGTGTATGTATATATGTGTGTGTGTGTGTAAAGGTGTGAATAAAAATTGTGTGTGTGCAGGTGTGGGAGGAGGAAAATTGCAGCAGGAGGGGGAGAGGGGCGGCTCCCCAGCGCGCACGGCGGCGGCCGGCGACTGGTCGGGGAAGGCAGTGGAGGAGAGATCAGTTGAGAGAGAGAGAGGGGGGAGGAGAGAGATGGTGGGAATTTTTTCGGTGGCTTGTTTTCGGGACGGAATCGGAATGGTACAATTTTTGTATTTTTAAATTATGTATTTAATTGTGGGGATTTAATTAGTTTTTAAGTGTGAATTTATGGTGTTAATTTTAGTAATTAGATGATATCGAGTTTCGATAATATTGTTGTGATTTAACTAATTTCAAGTTGCGAGTTACAGGTTAATTGTCGTAATTAGACTAATTTTGTAAATTATGGATATCGTTTATTTCCTAGATTTAATTCGGAGAGTCGATATTGGTTAATTTTAATTGTGGAATTAATTGCGAGTCCGATTAAAGGTTCGGATTAGTGTATGTTAATTGTTAAGTGCTAAGTGCTAATTGTCGTAAGTCGAGTTAAAGTATGTGTTAAGTGCCTTAATTGACAATTACTTGGTGATGGGTTTTATGTGGCTAATTGATGGTTGGTTATCAGTAATTAGTACTTGGGATTAAAATGATTTCGATTAAGTGATGTATAGCTGTTTGAATTTTATATTTGGGTATAAATGTTAAGTGGTGAATTCTGAAAAAATACCACTGGCCCTAGAGGCTGTGTGGTTTGTTTAAATCTAGCTTTCAAATGTAATTTATAGTAAAGTTAAGTTATCAATACTTTTCTTACGTGTTGAGGTGCCGCATGTCTGGGCGGGTAAATTTCTTTACATGTTTAGTTGCCGCATGTCTGGGCGGATACTTTTCTTATGTGTTTAGTTGCCGTATGTTTAGGCGGGTACTTTTCATCATTTGTTTACTTTATGTTGCTGCAATTGAGGCAGCTTGATTTTCCTTGGGTTGTAGAATTGAAAAACAGGGGAATAGTCTTATTTACGAATACTTCATGCCGAAATTTTCTAAAATTCCCCTTCAAATTTATTTAAAATCTATTTAATCTATATGATTTGATGATTTGAAAGTATGTTGTGAATTTACTGTGAAGTGGCTGCCTAGATAGTATCTAAGTATCAAGTGACCATCAGTGTTAAGTATTTATGTGAAGTAAGTATTTGACCTAGTGGTTATATTAAAGCTATTTTGTGAAAATGATTGTATATGTCTATATAAAATATGTGTGTAAACGATATAGGACGCGTATGGGTAGAATAAAACAAAATAATAAGATTTTACTTAGTTGGGTACTAAAATAGTATTTCACCTAAAAAATGGTTTGAGTAGGAAACCTGGCCAAGGACAGTGCGCGGGTAATCTGAAAGACGAACAGAAGGACTAGTATCAAAGCCGATGGGTGAATGGACGTGGAAATTGATGAGTTACGAAGTAGGAAAAGGAAGTAGGGCCAAATAAAAGGCTAGCAACTAAAGGCTGTCATGAAACTGAGTTAAGAATTGAGGTGAAAAGCAGGAACTCTGTAAATCGAGGCAAGTGTTTTGCTTTTCACTTATTATTCAAGTGATGCAATTCAATACTTTGGTTGTATACGATGGATTGGTCAAGCATGTTAGAAAGTGATGTACTTCCTCATTGAGCGTGAAATAAATTGTTTTCTCCACCCATAGTCCAAACACCAAATTCTTCAAAGAACCTTACCAATAACTTTTTCCCGTATATTATTTTATTCATGGAATGTTAAAGCCTCCTTAGTGGAAGGCCTTTCTTTTATTTTTATGATTTTCCTAAAAATGTTTAAGGAGCTCTCTAAATAGAGAGAATTCAAGTTTTAAATTCCTATTAATACTTGTTAATGAAATTTCTGATTTTTAGCATAATTTCACCAGTGAACCCTTTCTTCTTAAAAATGTTTTCTCCAAATTGATTTGAAATTGATTATCCTAAAACTATCTTTTTTGCAATTAATCGATTAAGATGTCTTACTCATTTACGTTGAGTCAAACCTTACCATGTGTTGAAAGATTTTATTATTTCGCAGTGCTTAATCATGTTCCGGCTCCAACCTAGAATTTTACTGTTGATTATCTTGTTGCACTTTATATCTTTTATTGTTGCTCAATTCGATTCTCTCTTTAATCGAGTTATTGATGTTATGACCCCAATTACTTATAGTATCTTGTCGATATGGATTCAAAGTATTGTTCTCTATATTCTCCACCCCACTTATTACCGAACTTGTCGATATTTATTAAAGATCTTGACTAGTTGGTTATTCCCTTGTATCGTATCGAACTTGTCGATACTAGTAAATATTGTTGCTTCCTCACTAACTCTTAATCATGAATTATTCTGGACGCGAGTTTTCAGTTGTTTGGTTGACAAAGGTTGTCGATTACCTAATGCGTTTGACTTAGAATTGAAAATGTTTTTTTTACAGATGTCCCTTCGGGGAGACCATATTATGGTCAACAGATGTCCCTTCGGGGAGACCAGATTAATGGTCAGAAGTTAAGGCCAATGTGTGCCATGGATCCAATTTAGGACATTGCTGTGTGCGTTTGTCCGGGGTTAGTGCGTGACTGATCAGCAGCCTAACCTTGCTGTTTTTTAAAAAAATAAATAAAAGTTCCAATTCTAATCTATACTCTGAGGTTGAGATGTTCAGTTCATGACTCCTTGGAAGTCTGTTTTAATAATATTTTGATATCGGAACCCTTATCAGTTCTAGTTTCTGATGCACCTTATTAATGGTGAATTGTTGGCCCTCGTGGCAATCTAAAGGTTGATATAGCTGATTCCTTCATAGAATGAATTGAAACTCCTTCGTTTATCAAAATTGTCATCGTTATTGAAATTGTTATCACTATTGCACTTGCTGAGCATTGTTGGCTCGCTCTTGCTTGTTTGTTTTCTTCAGTTAATAGAGAGGATTAGTGGACCTAGTAATGGTCAGTGGAGTTGCTTTCCAGCAGCGAGAGGAGACGATCGGGTTATGGAATATCATCGGATAGTGGTTGAGAATTGACCAAGGTGGGACATCTAGATAGACAGAAATCTCATGTAGTTATAAAACTCGTGTAGTAGTTTATTCTGAGAATGGTTGTGAAATCTATAATTCGATAGTTTGTTTCATACCATAACCTGTATGCGATCTTGGTTAAGGGGTTTTTATTGTTTTCTATTGTCATATAATGATTATAATCAGAGTTGTAAGAAATTGATGGTGATTAATGACCCCAAATCTGTACCCCGGATTATGGGATGCTACAAGTTGGTATCAAAGCAACAGGTTATGGTCACTGAAACAGAATAGGAGGGTTAGGGTACGTGTATAAGATAGACGTCGGGTAGAACGGTTTAGGGTAAGGATCGCGTTAGGATACTTCGGTAAGCGTTGCGACGTTAATCGGTCTTTCGGTATATCGCGCGAGTAGAAGTTCGAATCGTTTAAGGATTGGGCTATTAGCAAAACAGCGAACTCGAAGCGGCATAAGCTAAGTGGGCAGCTAGAGCTATCAGTCCGGGGGACGTTATCTCGAGATTTTTGCGTAGAATCTAGAACTTTCTATGATATTAGTTTCGATGTGAATGTTTCGGAGATAGTACGAGAAGGTTAAGAATGAGAAGTGGGAAGCGATTACTAGCAATAATTGGAAGTTAAGTGTAGCTGTGCACCCCTAATCATGGATTTCGTTCAATTCATTGCCTAGAGAAATTTTCCTATCTTTCTTTTAAATCGTCCTAAATTAATTCCCGGTTGGTATCGTGGCTGAGGCATTCGTTGTGTAGTGACGGTCCAAAAATCGAGAATGAATTGAGATCTTCTTATTTATTCAACTTATTATTGTTAGGCCGGTATTGGCAGCTAAGTATATTAGTGCTTTGTCGGCAAGAGTGGGGTTATGAATAATTAGGAATTTCTTGAATGTTTGCTTGATCAATCATTGAAGCATCTATCGAAAAGTCTTTTATACATCAATCGATGATGAGTTTCGTATTAAGATTTAGTCGACTTCAATCTCGTTCTTTCAGAAATATCTGAATTTTTCAAAGAGTACTTGATTCAATTTTACATGAAGATTTTCGAAACTCTTGAATCCCTTCTATTACCACGAATGCTTGAATTTCTCTATTTTAGCCGAGATGAACAACCTATGTAGATAGGGATTCAGGGACATCTTATCTTTATGATAGAAGTCTAGTGGGACGCTACTGATTGTGTTTGTCACGAAAGTACTAAGGACTGGCCATCTTTATGTACTGTGGTGGTTAACAAAGTGACAAATACAACCTGATAATAGTTCAAAAGATCATAGTGATCTCTCGGTTAAAACTCTTTTATAAAAGCTTAATCAAATAAACTCAGTGTATACTCGTACTTGATGCTATTCATTTTATTGACCTCCTTTGTCAGAAATTCGATGATTTCAAATTTATAATGAAGAAGGGATGCGAAGATAGGCGTGACGACGTCTTAAATGATAGAACTATAACTGCATGGATGAAGAATTGGTTATGTAAGTTTAAGAATTTGGTGATTAAGACAGATATGTCGTGGCAAATTGGAATAATTACTGAACCGATAAAGCATGGACAAGGTCTGAGGCTAATGAGAATTGAATAAAGGAAAAAAAAGACAGCAAAGAAGAGCACATGATTACAGATACGGTTAAAGGATGAAAAGAGAATGGTGATGAAGATGTTGCGTATGAGATGTTCAATGCTGAAGAAAGATTGTTTTGGACATCTATTGAAGGGCAAAAATAGTAGATAGAATATCATAAGATGTTAGAAACAAGAAGGATGACTTGGATAAAGCAGAGTGAAGTGAAACAGAATGGTTTGTAAGAATTATCAAGAAGAATCAGGACTGAATGAGGGGTAAGGTGATTATGTGGAGTAAATAACTTATGCAAGCCAAGGTAGAAAGTCATGATTTTCAAGGATGGAGGAAAGTTGACCAAGATGAAATAAAATGACAAGAGGAGAAAGAAGGGGAAACCAGGAAGTTTCCAGAAGCGATTAAACAGAAAACACATAAATTAGTTAAGGGAAGAATGTGGAATCACGAAGATTTGGAGTTAGAAGAGTGGGCACAATAGATGCTTATAAGAATGAGAATTAGCAGAGGTTGACGAGACCCCATGATTAGAAAATAAGATTTCGGGAGAAGAATCCTAGAGATTTTACTAAGATAAATGTGGGAAGTTGTGGCTGTAACGAGAAGGGTAGTGTGGTAACAAGAAGCAGAGTCAGAAGTTAAAGCTATATGTTATAAGCTTGGAAAGATGGGAGTTTTTGTCAAGAATAATATCATATCAATCTTGGGGAATTATGAAGAGAGTGGCAGGACTACTTTTATGACTATTAAGAATCTAGAAATTCAAAACGGTTATAAAGGAAGTTAGTAGGAAGTGTTTGTAATAACTAGAAAAAGAGTTAAATACGATCCAGATTTAGATTTATTTCCTAACAACAAAATGCTAGAAAATTGTGAGGACAAGGAAATGAGATCTTGATTTTTGAGAAAGGTAAAGGCGGTGTTTTGAGGTCGGAAACAACATAGAGGTTTTAACGATTAAGCAGATCAAGAAGTTGTTAAACAAGGAAATTAAGTTGTCTTATACCAGAAGGAGGTATTGGAAAAGAGACAATTAAGTCAAAGCATATTCCAATGAATAAGATTTCAAACGATATTTAGACGAAGAATTTAATATGATCGTAGATCACATATCAAGATGATCGAAGACTCATGAAGCGTATGCAAATCAATCGAGAGCGATTTTAAGAGTTTCCAAGAAAAAGGAAGAAAATTTGGCACAAAGGATCTTAATATGAATTTCAAAAGTCATGATTTTATGGTTAATGTGAGTGGTGTTAAATGTTGAAGATGTAGCGTGTAATGTTAAATTTGGAAACTCGTCAAGTATTCAAGGCTGTGATTCAAAAGTTGATTTCAGGAGACGCGGAATAGTGTGCTGCGAATAATATATATATTAGATATAAGGAAAATGGTCATCAGTTCGGAATGGTTGCATGGTAAGACAATGAGATGAAGGATGGATAGAAGTTTCCGATTATTCCCTTCTCAAGTAACATTGCACGTGAAAGAGGAGTAAGAATGATTGAGGATTTCTTGATATTCTTTTCTCAAAATTTTATCTGAAGATGGATCGTTTTAGGAGATGTAAATAAGTGGTGATGCATGTTAAGTGGAAGATTCGTGTTGATAAAAGCGGGAGCTTGTTGGAAATTGTTGAAGAATTGTTTTATGCTTAGTATCGAGTGAAGTTGTGACCTCGGTAGGATTGGTAATAAATTGGATATTTCAATCTTGTTCTTGTATTGAGTGAAGTCACAGTCAAGGTGACAAGTATATTAGCTATGAAAAGCTGCAAATAATCGAGGGTATGTTTCACAAAGACTTAGCAAACCAGAATATTCTATAAGAGTGAGAAACGAGTTATTAATTGAGTTATGCTTGATGTGCATCTAGGGACGTATGTGTTGATTGTAGTATCCGATTGCTAGGATGCGACTGAGAATGGACGGTATGATGCTAAGTTTCCAGATTAGGTACTCGGTAGAATAATGGGACTAAAGTCAGATAGAAATTTTTTAATTATTCCTTTCTTGATCGACACAGTACTTGAAAGTGGAAAAGTAGCGAACGAAGGATTTCTTGAGATTCCTTTTTCGAAAGTTCTATATGAAATCGTGTGATTAAGAGTAAGAGCTGGGGAATGGTGCCAAGTGTAGATTGTTGTGAATCAAGGCAAATTGCGCGATTGCATTATTACGAAGGATTGGCGTGATAATATAAGTTTTGACGCGGGGTATAGTTCGATATACGAAAATGTCATATTGATTTTGAAAATAAGATATTCGACTACGTGTGATAAACGTTTAAATTTAATAAGATTCGGAAACCAAAGCTTAAGGCTATTTCGGAAATTGAGGGCTCATGGAATGAGCTTATAAATTCATGAGTTGGTATGGGGGAAAATCCTAGAGTTGAAAGATGCAACCTGGGAAGTGGAAGTAAGATGTTGTAGAAAAATTGTTAATTATGTCATTAGCGTTGATTCTGAGGACAGAATCCTATTAAGGGGGAAGGATATAACGTCCTAGAAAATTTCGAAATTAGAAACAATTATTTAATATAAATTATGGATATTATTATGTGATTATTATTGGAAAGTGGAATATCTGTGAAGTTATGTTTATGTGATTATATGATGATTTGGGTAAGCTGTGAAGGTCGGTATATTTTTACTTGTATATTTGAGGATTTTAATATATTTGAATCATGTGTTTTTGATCCTTTGTCAATTTTTTTAAATTTTTAGAGGGATTAAAAATCATGAAATCTTTTGAAATATTTTCTTTATATATTTATTGAGTTTTTAAAATTGTTGGATGAATTATTTTGGGTGTTTGAGTATTTTAAAATGATTTTAAGAGTCTTATTGTATTTCAAGGATCAAAACTTGAAAAATTCATATTTAATTCATTTTTTATCCGAAAAATATTTTAAAAATATTGTGCTCGTAATTTGATATTCTTTATTTTAAGAATGAAAAGTTTAATTTTTACAATTTTCTATTTAATGGTGATTTGTAAAATGCATATCAATTCAGAAAAATTAGATTTAATTCTAATTCCTTCTCCACAAATCTTTAAAAATATTCTAGTATTTAATTATACTGGAATTATTATTATTTTTATAAATCAAAGCTTCTAGCTCGAATTATTATTATTTTTATCCGAGTGATATTTTGCGGTTTAATTAGAAGTGGGTTACAATTATTAGTACTGAATAGTAATGGGCCAAGCCCATTAGAGTTAAAAACACAACAGCCGAGAGAATTCTAGAACCGGGGGGAGAAAAAAAGAGAAGAAGAAAGAAAGAGAGAAAAGAGATTGGGGAGGAAGAAAAGAGGGATAGATTGATTAAAATCAATTAGTTTATATAGATATAAAGGTGTGTGTAAATATGTGTGTTTGTGTGTGTAAAGGTGTGAATAAAAATTGTGTGTGTGCAGGTGTGGGAGGAGGAAAATCGCAGCAGGAGGGGGAGAGGGGCAGCGCCCCACCGCGCACGGCAGCGGCCGGCGGTGGTGGGGGTCGGCGACTGGTCGGGGAAGGCAGTGGAGGAGAGATCAGTTGAGAGAGAGAGAGAGAGAGAGAGAGAGATAGAGAGAGAGAGAGAGAGAGAGAGAGCGGGGGGGGGGGGGGGAGAGAGATGGTGGGAATTTTTCCGGTGGCTTGTTTTCGGGACGGAATTGGAATGGTACAATTTTTGTATTTTTAAATTATGTATTTAATTGTGGGGATTTAATTAGTTTTTAAGTGTGAATTTATGGTGTTAATTTTATTAATTAGATGATATTGAGTTTCGATAATATTGTTGTGATTTAACTAGTTTCAAGTTGCGAGTTACATGTTAATTGTCATAATTAGACTAATTTGGTAAATTATGGATATCGTTTATTTCCTAGATTTAATTCGGAGAGTCGATATTGGCTAATTATAATTGTGGTATTAATTGCGAGTCTGATTAAAGGTTCGGATTAGTGTACTTTAATTGTTAAGTTCTAAGTGCTAATTGTCGTAAGTCGAGTTAAAGTATGTGTTAAGTGCCTTAATTGACAATTACTTGGTGATGGGTTATATGTGGGTAATTGATGGTCGGTTATCAGTCATTAGTACTTGGGATTAAAATGATTTCGATTAAGTGATGTATAGCTGTTTGAATTTTATATTTGGGTATAAATGTTAAGTGGTGAATTCTGAAAAAATACCACTGGCCCTAGAGGTTGTGTGGTTTGTTTTAATCAACTTTCAAATGTAATTTATAGTAAAGTTAAGTTATCAATTTACTTTCCTTACGTGTTGAGGTGCCGCATGTCTGGGCGGGTAAATTTCTTTACATGTTTAGTTGCCGCATGTCTGGGCGGATACTTTTCTTATGTGTTTAGTTGCCGCATGTTCGGGCGGGTACTTTTCATCATTTGTTTACTTTATGTTGCTGCAATTGAGGCAGCTTGATTTTCCTTGGGTTGTTAAATTGAAAAATAGGGGAATAGTCCTATTTACGAATACTTCATGCCAAAATTTTCTAAAATTCCCCTGCAAATTTATTTAAAATCAATTTAATCTATTTGATTTGATGATTTGAAAGTATGTTGTGAATTTGCTGTGAAGTGGTTGCCTAGATGGTATCTAAGTATCTAGTGACCATCTGTGTTAAGTATTTATGTGTAGTAGGTATTTGACCTAGTGGTTATATTAAAGCTATTTTGTGAAAATGATTGTATATGTCTATATAAAATATGTGTGTAAACGATATAGGACGCGTATGGGTAGAATAAAGCAAAATAATAAGATTTTTCTTAGTTGGGTACTAAAATAGTATTTGAAGCTGAATTAGACCCAAATTCAGTCAACCCACATTCTACACCATTCGTTCCAATCAGACCTTCCAGACAAACAAAAGCCACAAAAATAGCCTTGCAAGAATCCAAGTAAAGACCCTTGGAAACTGGAGTTTGTGGTAGTTCTGAGAATGTTGAGGGAGAATGTTAGGTCCGGAATAACGTAGAAGGGGGGTTGAATGTGTTATTCTAAAAATATTTCGATTTTTGATGTGGATATGAGATCAAAAATACTGAATCGAAATAACACAACTGTTTGGGAAATATCTTTGAATAGATAAAACCTGGAGGTTTGTTACACAATCTAATCCTATGGATCAGCTACAAAATCAAACACTCCTAAGGATAGTTTAGGCCCGAGGACCTTCTACCCGACACTTCCTGAAAGCGGGCTAAGCCGGATTTCCTACTAGATGGACTGTCTAGCAGCTTACAAAGAGAAGATATAAGAGAGAGAAGAGAAAGTTGTGTGTTGAGGTGGGTTTTGAAACGAAATACAACAGGCCTATTTATAGATTATGGAAAGTCACTATTTGATACTATTCCAACAACCCCCAAATAGTAACCGAGCACTATTGCAACAACCCCGAAATAGTAACCGGGCACTATTACACCAACCCCAAATAGTAACCATGCATAGTAACCATGCATAGTAATTTTGCATAGTAACTGCGCATAGTAATACTATTTTTGTATCTCTTGGGCTTCTTTCTTTTGTTTTATTCTGCTGTTTTAATTCATCTCTAAAAATAATTCAATTACTAGATTAATTTAATTATTTGTTATAAATAATTAATTAATCTGTTACTTATTTAATTTTCAGAGAGTAAATTAATTTTTGACAATACCTTGAAATATTATGTCTGTCCTTGATCGTCAATAGGCTTTGGCAATTCTTTCTGTAAATTAATGTGTTGATCCTTCTCGTATGTGCTGACACTTAGTGCGCTGGTCTGGTTCACAAGTGACTAGCACTGATCTTGATCTTCACACCTTCGTTACATTCCAATTGATTAGCCTGTAGCAGTATCTTCAAATTATGTAAATACATGGAATCTTTTTGGCTCTTCAACTGAATCATCTGTACATCTTATTCTGTTACTGAGGCTTGAACATGTTAATGAACTTCTTTCAGCGACTTGATCCTTGTTGGTGCCTGTTCTTCATATTTCACGATCCCTGCATAGATTTAATATTTATTAATATTTTATCCTAGTTGAGTTATATATATCCTCTATTACATATTACATTACATTATGCTTTACAATCTCCCCCTATTTGATTGTTAGGGTTTGACAAGCAAATCCCAAGAGGATAACTCAACTGATACAACAAAAATAAAATACAAAGATAAATAATATTAAAGCGCGTTCTGGATCATATATATACATTTTCCAGATTTCTAAAATTAATCAAGTTTAAGACAATTGTTCCTTTAGACTAAACATATCTTCAAGTTTGCTAATGATTTCTTTCCACATAGCACTAATACTCCCATTAGCTTTTCCTTTCCCAAAATAAAGTTAATTCCGTGTCAACAACCTTTTCCTTGCCCTTATTATGCCTAGTAGCTTCTTGGTCATCCACCTTCTCCCCCTCAGTTGGGTTATCCTCCAGAGTAGTAGGATGTGAAGTTGGTAAATTAGACGAAGATGACTTTACCAAGGAGTTGATTGCATCATTAAATTGGGTTGCCATGGTATTCAATTGAACCTGGAATACATCATGTTGAATAAATTGCAAATTTTTGATTTCTGCAATGGACTTACAGATATTTGGAAACTCTTTCTCCATTGTTTGGACCCGTGTAAGGAGTCTGTTGTATTCCTTTCTGGATACAGGTGCATGTGGTTGAGTAGGTTGCTCACTCGTACGTTCTGCAGGTGTTTCACTCAATACTCTATATTCACTCGATTTAGTGGTTTGGGTTACAATTACATGTACTGTTCGTGTTTCCCTCAACTCTCCTCCAGAGCTTCCACCGATATGTGTACCTACAAATGAAATCATCCTAGCCCCTTTTTCAAAGGTCACGGATAGTGCAATGAAAGTTCGTGAGCTTCCGTCCTCGCGTGAAGCGAGTTGCCGACCACTGGTAAAAAGTGGTAAATCTCGAAAGAGATCCAGAGATTTTCCCTCTGGGAGGTTAAACTTGAATCGATTAAATGGCACAAAACCCAAGTTTCCCTCGTACGTCTGTGAAGACACTTGGTTCATAAAAGAACCACCTACCGATGGATCTTTCCGTAAAATGGAAGATTCACCAGCAGTTATTGAGGTAGGTAATTCCACCTCGGATGCCTGTGAAGGCATTTGATCTTTAGAAAGATCATCAACCACTCTTATGTTCCGTGAAATGGAACTCAAGATAGTTGCTCCTGTCAATTCAACCTCATTTACATTTGCACTCATTGGATATGAAAGAATTGTTTCACTAACAGTTGCCGTTACCTCAGGTTGATTGGGTTTACTCCGTTTAGAATGAGGCAGAGCGGCTGATGTAACTAACTCCTTATGTGGTGCTGCTAAGGCACTATTTCCCTCAATAATGTGGATGACTGGTCGTTTAAGTGACAATTGAGGTGTAGGAGTTTGTTGTGTTTGTGTTAGCATTTGTAGAATGGGCTCTTCGACCTGTGTTAGAGTCGGTGGGATTTCCTGCTCTTGGTCGGGTAAGATGGCCACTAAGGGCTGTAAAAACTGTATTTCCTATGGCACAACAGGGAATACAGAGGTTGGAATAGCAGGGATTGAAATATTACCTTGTCGTATACCTGCTCTCACTGGTCTTGGTAACAACGGAAGTGGGTCAGTCTTTAGATATTCAGTTAGGACTGTAGGCACATCCGTGTAGTTCTTTTTGCTTATGTAATTAATTACATTCGTCTTCATATAAGAACATTCCATCTTTCGACCATTTTCCAAGCGTACCCTATCTTCATCATTCAAAAAATCATTCAATATTAGCTGTAGAAACCTTGGATATAGACATTTGACATTTTGAGTCCGAACATCTCTTGTTCCCAAGTGTTTCATCTTTAAAATGATTTGACCAAGTATTACTCTTCCAAAATTAATCCTCAAATTATTGGCGACCGCATACCCTATTTTTTGAATAAATTCAGGTATTCGATCTTGATTTGTTCTATCTGAGGAAAAAACATGGTTAAGAGTGTGAAAGAAGAAATTCCAGTACTGGGTTAGGATCGTTCTAGAAAGATTACCAGTATTGAAATTGCCATCTTGGTACCTTATAAAATGAAATAACATTTCAATCTGTTCAGGTGTAGGATCAGAAACAAGATTTTCCATAGGAAAATGAAGAATTCGACTAACATCTCATTCAGTGACCCTAATCGACCTACCAAACAGTCGATATGTGATTGCACACCCGTCCTGTCCAGAAGTGTTAACCGCACTGCAATATAGTTCACGCAATGCATCATGGTTAAGTTGCACTGGTGTAACTAAAGCATAGCGAATTAATGAATGTTCATTCAGAAATTGTGTCCAAGCCCGAAATTGCTCATCAAGAATGGTTTCGATTTGCTGAATGGAAATAGGATTAACTTTAACAATTAAAAAGCTTCCCTGCAATGCCATTTTCAAAACTTTGAGGAAATTCAAAAACAAGGGTTAGTTTTTATAAAGGATGATGTATAAAGCAAGAATCTGAAATCCGATCTAAAAACCACCAGCTAGATTGAGAGATCTTTCGATCAAAGCTCGAAATATTCAGCAATTGTGTGTATATGCTCTGTATATCTGAAAAATGATGATGTTAAACACAAACAAAAACTCATCATTTATAAGGTTTCAAGGACTAGTGGGTTAGGTGAGAGTGTGACAAGTTATGTTTGAAAAATTACACCGCTCAATAATTTCTCACCTAACAACCTACTTAGCCGAAAAACATCTTATCACCGAAACCTGTCAGCCGAAAAAACATCTTATCACCGAAACCTATCAGCCTATGTACACACACACATACACACTTGTTATTTCTAATTATTATGGATTTAAAATAACCAATCAATAATTCAAGAATTATTCCACAATAATCAGACAAACTCATAATTAAATAAACATAAAATATTTATAAGCATATATCATTAATTGATATATGTCAATAAAATATTTATTTAATTATGCTACAATTGACACAATTATTTACTAACTAATTACCAAAAAATATAGCATTTATAAGCATGGTAATTAATATAGAGATAACTGTAATATGAGGACTGGATGCAAATAAATTCATAAATCCTAAACATATGGACATTTAAAATACATGTGAACTTATAACAAATTGCAGTTATTGATTATCCAAAATTAATTAGACAGATTTAACATCCCAAGTTCACCAACTAACCTGGAGAAAGTGGATTCATCAAGTGGTTTAGTAAAGATGTCTGCAATTTGTTGATCCGTGGGAACAAAATATAATACCACAGTTCCATTCATGACATGCTCTTGCAAGAAATGATACCTGATATCAATGTGCTTAGTCCAGGTATGTTGAACTGGATTTTTGGCAATGGCAATGGCACTCGTGTTGTCGCATAGAATTGGAATTTTGTTCAACATGAGTCCAAAGTCCTGAAGTTGATTCCTCATCCACAAGATCTGAGCACAACAACTACCTGCCGCAATGTATTCTGCTTCGGCTGTTGAGGTAGATACTGAGTGTTGCTTCTTGCTGTACCAAGATACCAACCTTCTTCCTAGAAACTGATAGCTTCCAGAAGTACTTTTCCGATCAATCTTACAACCTGCGAAGTCAGAATCTGTATAGCCAACTAGGTCAAAACCTGTTCCTTTAGGGTACCAAATCCCAAGATTGGGGGTTCCCTTAAGGTATCTGAAATACGTTTAACAGCTATAAGATGTGACTCTTTAGGGTCAGCCTGGAATCTAGCACATAAACAAGTTGCGAACATAATATCTGGTCTACTAGCAGTTAAGTACAAGAGAGAGCCAATCATACCTCGATACTTCGTGATGTCAACTAACTTACCAGATTTGTCTTGATCAAGCTTGACAGCAGTTGGCATCGGGGTCTTGGCAGTAGCTGCTTCTTCCATCCCATACTTCTTCAGAAGATCTTTTATGTATTTTGACTGGTAGATGAAAATACCATCAGGCTTCTGAACAACTTGAAGTCCAAGGAAGAAGGACAACTCACCCATCTTGCTCATCTCGTACTTACTCTGCATTAGCTTAGCAAATCTCTTGCATAGCAAATCATTAATAGAACCAAATATTATATCATCCACATATACTTGCACCAGAATTATATCATTTTTATGCTTTTTATGAAAGAGAGTTTTGTCGATGATACCTCTTGTAAATCCATTTTCGAGTAAGAACTTGGAGAGAGTATCATACCATGTTCGAGGAGCTTGCTTGAGACCATAGAGAGCTTTGAAGAGAAAGTATACAAAACCTTCAAATTCCTTGTCTTCGAACCCAGGGGGTTGTTCAACATAGACTTCTTCTTCTAGATCTCCGTTCAAAAACTCACTATTCACATCCATCTGAAAAACCTTAAAGTTGGAGTGTGCAGCAAATGCTAAGAACATCCTGATTGCTTCAAGCCTTGCAACTGGAGCATAGGTTTCATCATAATCAATTCCCTCTTCTTGAGAGTAACCCTTTGCTACCAATCGAGCCTTGTTCCTTGTAACAATACCATTTTCATCCAGTTTATTCCTAAACACCCATCTAGTGCCAATTACAGATTTATCTTTTGGTCTTGGCACCAACTTCCAAACTTTCTGCCTTTCGAACTGATTGAGTTCTTCCTGCATTGCAGTTACCCAATCTGGATCATCTAGAGCTTCAGCAACCTTTTTAGGTTCAATTTGAGATAAAAATCCTGCAAAATTGCATTCATTCTGTGTTGCTCTTCTAGTCTGTACACCCGAGTCCGGTTCACCAATGATCTGTTCAAAGGGATGCGCTCTACTCCATACCCTTTGTCTTGGCAGATTTGATCTTGATGATTCCCCAAGTTCATAATTGTGTTGAGTGTGATGACTAGTAGATCCAAAATCATTGTTTGCTCCCCCTGAGCTGTTGCTTTCAAAGTTTGATGAATCAGAGTTTAATGAATCATTAGTAGTAGATGCATTATTTGATGTTTCTTCACTTGATTGGGGTTCATTTTCATCGTTCACTTGCTCCCCCTCAACATGTGCTGCAGTCTGATCTACTTGTATAGATTGAACAATATAGTCTGAAAGAGTATCAGAATTTTATAGATCAACATTTATTTCTTCATTCTCAAATCTCAGCTGGTCATGTTCATCAAAATCTTCAAGTCCTGTTATCTTCTTATCATCAAAAGACACATGGATAGATTCCATGACCACTTTTGTTCTCAGATTGTAGACTCTGAATGCTTTTGTGGATAGTGGATATCCAACAAAGATTCCTTCATAAGCTTTTAAATCAAATTTGGAAAGCTGTTCTGGATGAGTCTTAAGAACAAAACACTTACATCTAAACACATGAAAGTACTTCAGGTTCGGCTTCTTATTTTTCACCAACTCATATGGTGTTTTACCATGCTTATTTATGAGTGTAGCATTCTGTGTGAAACAAGCAGCTTGCACAGCTTCAGCCCAGAAGTAAGTTGGCAGCTTTGCTTCATCAAGCATGGTCCTTGCAGCTTCTATGAGAGTCCTGTTCTTTCTCTCTACTACTCCATTTTGTTGTGGAGTTCCAGGTGCAGAGAATTCTTGCTTTATTCCATTTTCTTTACAAAACTCTTCCATGGCTACATTCTTGAACTCAGTGTCATTATCACTCCTTATGATTTTCACTATATGCTTAGATCCTTTGTCCAGTTGTCTGACATGCTCTGTTAAGATTGATGCAGTTTCTTCTTTCTTGTGCATGAAATACACCCATGTATATCTGGTGTATTCATCAACAATAACCAAAGCATATTTTTTCTTTCAAATAGACATTATATTTACTGGACCAAATAAATCAACATGCAATAAGTGATATGGCTCAAGAATTGAGAATTCCGTCTTACTTTTGAATGAAGTTTTCCTTTGTTTTGCTTCTGACACGAGTCACATAGGCCATCTGGAGTAAAAACTGATTTGGGCAATCCTCTCACAAGATCTTTCTTCACTAGCTCATTAATGCTGTTGAAATTCAGATGAGAAAGTCTTTTGAGCCAATCCCAACTTTCTTCAATTGATGCTTTACTCAGTAGAGAGATTGTAGAGCCATCAGAGTTTGTTGAAAGCTTGGTTTCATAAATGTTACCATGCCTGTATCCCTTTAGAACAATTTTGCCTGTAGATTTGCTTATAACTTCACAGTGTTCTTCAAAGAAATCAACATGATAACCTCTATCACATATTTGACTCACACTTAGCAGATTATGTTTGAGTCCTGAGACTAGAGCTACAGTTTCAATGATGACATTCCCAAGATTGATATTGCCATATCCCAGAGACCTTCCTATGTTGCCATCTCCATAAGAAACACTTGGGCCAGCTTTCTTCACAAATTCTGATAGCAGGGCTTTATTTCCAGTCATGTGTCCTGAGCATCCACTGTCCAGAACAAGGATATTTTTCCTGTTACCCTACAATCACAAAAACCACTAATGATTAGTTTTAAGGACCCACACTTGCTTGGATCATTTGGCCTTATTAAGTTTGTTAGCTTTTGTAGCATAAGTCTTATCAGAGTTTGTGCTAACATTCTTTTTATCAGAATTTATACATGTAGAATCAATCTTGAATTTATTCAAAGAGGGTTTAAGTTCATAGCATGTATAAATAGAATGCCAAATAGTGCCATAGTGAAAACAAGGATTCTGTGGTTTAAACCTAACTGAACCACTCTTAACTCCTGACTTAGGAGGTATAGAGTTTATATTTTTATTCTTCCTGCAAAAAGTAGCAAGATGGTTAGGATTTCCGCAGTTGTGACATTTCTTCCTAGGAGCATTGGGAATAGGCATATAGTTATTGCTTTTATTGATGCATACCTTTCCATTTCTGTTTTTCCTAGGTTCTTTTACATTGTTCACTCCTTTTATCTCCTTCAGCTTGTGTTTAAGCTGTTTCTGAGACATTAAGTCAATATTTACTGATTTGACTTCATCCTGTTTTGGTTTGTCAGATTTTGGTACAAACCTCACAGGATTAATTTTGGGCTTTGCAGCCCTTTCAGTAAATACAGATTTAGAGGTCTCAGCTTCTAGGTTGGTAGTTTTCTTTTTATCAGTGTAATCTAGACCTTGTTTCCAACAACCATTCTCTAAGATACTCTGAGTAGTTTTACCAGAGTTAGTCCAAGTTTTAATAATGTTTCTTTCTTTAGCAAGTTCAGATTCAAGATAAGCTTGCTTTTTCAATAATTCAGTTTTAACAATAATAGCATTGTAAGAACCCAGATTTTAGGTAGAATTAAAACTTTTATTTATTTAATGATGTAAGAATGAATAATGGTTACGGCTACGATGTAATAGTTGATATTTTGAAAGAATGAATGGAATTCGACTTTATTGTTTATATGCCTTGAAGAATGCTAATGTTTGACAACTTAGGTAAGAATAATCTATCTCCTAGGGGAATAAGATATGGCAATTCCAAGCAGGAGAATATTCTCATGTCATCCAGATCGATAATGATTAATCCAGTGGTTCCGTAAAAAAGGTTAAGGAACGATCGAAAGAGAACACGGACAATTGTACAACCCTAAGAGAATAAGTAAAGAATAAAGAATGAATAGTATTTTTGGTGGAAGTAAGAATAATATGAGACGACACTATATAGAAGTATTTGGAATGGATTTCCGAGTTCGTATTAGTGATCCAGGGGGAAAATAAGTGTATGTAAAAGCTGTCGGATTCTGAAAAACCGCACTTTTATTTTCTCCGAGAGTTCCCTGGACACTGATAGGCTTAAGGATTTAACGAAGAGATTTAAAGAATATAAATTTGAAAGTTAGTAGAAAAGAAGTAAGAATGATTATAGAAATATTAAGAAGATTCCCGGGAAAACCCTAACTAGAAACGAATAAGTTATTCCCTCGAACGATTATCGAATTAAGCAATAAACGAACAAAGAAACAAGCAGGGAGGCTAGATTCATGCATGTGCTACTAAGGTAAAATATCTAGCAACCAAGTGGCTCAAGGTAACTAGCATACTTGGAGATTGAAGTAGTACTTAGAAAAACCAACCATTACTTAGCCTTCCACCATCAAAAACATAACACTTGTCTTATAAAAATCATCATCCATTGCATCACACTCCACTAACACCACTTGGATAAGATATTATCTATCAAAAGTCACTTTATGCATTATTCCAAGCAACTAACACAAAGAATAGCAAAACACTCTCCCCCCCCCCTTTATCATTCCATTCGACCAAACCAAGAAATCCAAAACAAAAATCCAACTTCCAACCATTGTTTAATCTTGTAATTTTAAAGGTGAGTCATACATTTCATAAAAATGATCTCCTCAAAATCTTAGCTTCAAACTCATCTTTTTCCATTTTCAAAAAAATCAAGAAAGGTGAGGGTTAATAGTGTTCTTATGAACTAACCTTGAATTTTCTTGTTTTTCATGGTTGATCTAGCAAGCTTAATCACTCCTAAGGATCATACAAAGCTTAGTGAGGCTAGTAAACACTCTCAAGAAGGTATAAGGCCCTTGAAACCCTAGATCTACTTTGAAGTTTTATGTATGTTCTTGAGTTATATAAGTTAGTTATGTTGTTAGTAAGATATAAGCATGATTATAAGCATGATTATGATTAAGTTTTGGATAAATGTTAAAAATAGTTAGATGAACGGAAAGGCATTTCTTGGGCTCCGTTCATGGGTATAAATCATGTATATGTTTTTTTGGAGTGGATACCATGTTTATGGGAAGGTTTGAAATTGGTAGATATTCGATTTATAGCCGTCGTAATGCCAAAATTTCGTTAACCTTAAGAAAAACGACTTGAACAGTAGATGTAACTCACTGTCTAGCTTTGTAATCTGCCATGATAGGATAGATAATGTTCCAAGCTTCGTTTTGATATAAAGAACGTGTGAAACGGACTTACGGTTTAGGAGTTACGGCCGGTTTACTAAAAGTAGTTCGAAACCGTAAACGAGAATTCGTAACTGAAATTGAACCCTCGTAAAATATGTAAGTCAGTGGCGAATCTTGGTAATTAAATACTAGAGGTAAAAAGGAAGGTGTCACTACACCATAAACAGCCTACATTAACACCAAAAAAATGTTACAGTAGGTACATTATATGTTACCTTAGGCCCATAAAGTAGCTAAGGTAACATTTTTCTGGTGATAGCTCTCAGCATGTTGCCTTAGGTGTCTAAGGTAACATCTTTGATCCCTAAGGTAACATGCAGTTTTATGTTACCATAGCTTCCTATAGTAACAAAAGTGAGGGTTATGGCAACTTAATACATATGTTACCTTAAAGGCCTGGATTGTTTTTAAAAAGAGTGGGACCCACAATGGGGACCACAGTCGGGACCACAGTGGGGACCACAGTCGGGACCCCAATGGGGACCACTGTGAGCCCCACTGTGGGCCCCACTTTTGTTGGCAAAGTTGTATGGCCTATTGTAACATCTTTTATGTTACATTAGCTATTATGTAGCAACATTTCTGTAAGCTAAGGCAACATTTTTTCCAGAAAAACATGAACAAAATAGCACACAAATTAACATGCTGTTCATTTCAAATCCAACACCACATTACATAATTATGATTAACCTGCTGTTCATTCCAAATCCAACACCATTCTAAAATTACATCCATAATCCAAACATACAACCAATTCCTAAACATTCTAAACCAATTCACTACTACATAGTGAATATACTAATAATTCACAAACTTAATTAGAACCAACTAGTTAACATCCATACTTAATAGTAGCCAAAGTTAATCAAAAAATATCATAATTTCGTCGTATAGTAGAAGGCACCGAGTATTGGCGGCCATTTTTTCTCTCTTGATCTTTTCCAACTGCTGGAGTCATTCCCTTATGCTTGGAATTCAGGTTCTAGTTGGTTTGTACTTGTCTTGAATACTGCAAGAACAAAAATAAAATGAAATCAGTCCTACATCTAAAGCTCTAACTTTAGCGTAATAATATGTTTGCATTTGAACATCAAAAAATAGAAGAAATAGTAACAAGGACAAGACACAAACACATACTGACAACTGCCTCACCTTGATATGGTGTGATAAATTTCTTCACATATTTAAGAACATTTGAATGTCCGAACACACTAAACAGATAACATTATCATATTATTCAAGTATGAAACAATTAGTCGAAGTTTAAGATTAACTAGTGAAGAAATCGAATTGATTGAACTCAAAACGAAGAACCCCTAATTTGAAAAAGCCCCAATTTGAAGAAGTTTAAGCCTCAAATCGAAGTCCTAATCAACCGAGAAGCCCTAAATTAAACCCAAATACGTATTAATATGAAGAAAATTACAAAGAAATTGAGGGAAATAGTTTTAGGAGAGAGGGGGAGAGAGTTTTATGAAATAGATGGAGACTCGAGGGAGAGAGACAGTGAGCGCGAGAGAGTTATGTGGTGTTAAGACTGAAATTTTTAATCTGGGCGGCGGGCGCTAGTTTTTGCCGCTCCGAAATTTCACCTATTTGCGTACCATTTAATATTATTATAAATATATTATTAATTTTTGATTTTTTTAGAAATTTTCTTTTTAAATTTAATAAATAAATAGAATCTGAATAATAATAATTATTATTATATACCTTGATATTTAAAAATAAAAAATAATTTACTTGGTAAACTTTTACTTTTTATAAAAATGAAATATTTTAAAGGTAAATATGATTTTTAAATAATTAAAAAAAATTGGTTAAAAAATTAAAAATTGAGTTTATGAATGTTCTAAGGTAACATATCATGTATGTTGCTAACATTCAACACTTTAAAGCTAAAGTAACATCATATTTGTGTCTAAGGTAACACAAAAAACAAAATGTTATAGTAGGTCCAAAGTTACATGCTAAGGTAACATAATTTAGCAACACGCATGAAAAATATGTTCCCGTAGGTCATATATGGCGTAGTGTGTGAGAGAAAACCTCATGTGAATCGGATCATTTTTCGATTTATAAAAATGTTTGAATCTAGGTTAAACGCGAACGAACCCCTTAAAAGTATAACTTTGGTTATAACTTAGAAAACGAGCAATAAAACTCGGGATATAATCTTGGTTCGTAATCGATCGACCTTGGAACTTATACGACTTAAGTATACAATAAGTGTGAGTACGATGACATGTCTTAATGACGAACAAATGTCGAATCGTATCGATAATAAAAAGAGTTACACTAAAAAGGGGTATAACGAGATAATTCGAAAACATGTTTCGACTTAAGTTGATACTTAACCTTTTTAAAAAGTGTTAAGCGATTAATCTCGAATCTCTTGACTATTTATAGATCGCCGAGCTGACCCGGGATACCCTACCACTACCCCTACTCGTACTCGATTACCAGGCAAGTTTCAACTTCCCCTTTTTAGGCTGTTGTTGTGAATATTTATGCTTTCTGTTATACATATGCCATAGCATGCATGCCTACTTTCAAGTCATATTGATATACTTGTTCCCTGATTGTTCTTTGGCTTATAAGTAGATAGATAATATATCGATTATAAGCCGGATGTTGTTAAGACCCTTAGAGAAGGGCATACGGATCCTATTTGTTGAATATAGACCGGGAGTCAGTATTTCTTGATATATCGAGATTACTTTCGGAGGAAAATATTTAAGTAAATATTTTCCATTCTTTGGTCGACGAATAATTAGTTGAATATTCGTCTGAGATTAATTAGTCATTGGACGTTATTCATCCGATAAGACTCATCCTTCAATGTTCATCTAAAGACGAACCATTTATCGAATATTATTTCAAATATTTCTGTAAAATCTTTGATTATTAAATAAATATCATTCGGATATTCATTTATAACATCATGTATTAAGTGAATATTATTCTCGAATATTCATTTAAGGTTTGATTTATTAAATGAATATCACTTGGATATTCATTAAATTATTAATTATTAAATGAATATTATTTTTGAATATTAATTTGAAGTCTTATTTACTTAACGAATATTATTCCAAACATTCCTTTCAAAATTATTTATTAAATGAATATTATTTTTAATATTCATTTAAGTAATTATTTATTTAATAAATATTTTCTTCATATTCCTTCAAGGATTATTTTGAGAAATACTCTGATTAAAAATGTTCTTTCATTCATTAAATACTTCCGACTCAATAAATATTCTATAAATATTTATTCAATACTTGGAAACAACTTCAATGATGTTTATTCTTCTTCAAATATTATCTTCGACCTTCGATCATTCTGAAAATTCTTCGGAGTCATACGATTAATATTATATTAAGAAAGGTCCTCAAGATTCCATTCTTCTCTCGAATCTATCTCTTAAATTATTAAGGAACCTTACTTGAGAAAGGTTATTTATCTTGTTGACTTCCCGGTCATAATTTATCCTTTTCACCCGCAACTTGGTTGCTATGGACTCATTAAGTCTGTGTGTACCTTCTCATCATTCGAGGGGTAATATTATTGGAACAAGTTGATATCCATTAACAAGAAAAAGCTTGGGAAATGTTGGTGAATTTTCCTTTCCAACTAGATACGACTACTTTGTGGAGTCTTATCAACAAGTATTTCACTTGGGGAAGGGAGGACAAACTCTACGTTTCAATGCTGTGGATTTATTCGAACTAGGAGTCGTGTGTAAGAGGCCGAGTCGCGCGGTCCATCACAAGGCCTAACCATTGGCCAGGGAGTTACTATTAAAGGCAATCGACAAGTGGAGCCGTTAGTTCTTCCTTCTACCGGTAGTAAACTATATTGGGCTGTACCATCCCCGACTGATCATCAGGGAGTGGGACAGCTGGCGCGTGATAACTCCAGTATTGGTTCATCTCCCAAATTGGGAATTCCCTGCAACACGTATCGAAAAGACTTCTTTCAGGTTGACGGTGTCTTCCGCAACACGTATCGAAGAGACTTCTTTCAGGTTGTAGGACTTCGAAAATGTTAATAACTGGAATTGCAATATTTTCCTTGCAAGTTCCTCTTTATATGATAAATGATAATATCTTGCTTATTTTGACTTAACAGATATTTCCACAAAATAAATACTTTAAGTTACCCTGTAACTTCATCCTTTATACTATACTGGCACTAACTTCATTAATGCATGGCATATGGAAATAATGATATTTCGAACTGTATATACTATCACTGTCTTGTTATATTATTATTGGTGGGCTATTGCTCACCCTTGCTTATTTATCATGTCACAACAACAGCTAGGACAGATGGCTCGCGTCAGGCGCACTCGGCGCAAGCAGGTTACCCGACCAACCGAACTCCCCGCTGAGATGCTAACCGCAATTGCTGAGGTAGCATAGTTAGACAGCTTTTTTTTCCTGTTTAACTATATGTATAATTAATGTAATCAACGGCAAAACTTTTAAACTTATGATGTTATCCTTTTGGATTGTAATAACTTTTATTCGTAAACCCTTTTATGTAAGACTTATTTCAATTTCATCTCTGGGACTATAACTATGTGTGTGTGTGAGTGGATATTATTGTGGGGTCATAGCATGCTACTTATTGATTTTGGACTCAAGTCAAGTATTATGTATGAGTTATGAGACCGTAACGACCCGATCCCTGACCCCGGATCTGGGGGTGTTAAAGAGGTGGTATCAGAGCGAGAGTTATATATCCCAAGAGATGATACAACGTTATATAATAATAAATTCACTAATATAATAAGAACCCTTGCCAGGTTCACCTAAAACCCTTACGGGAACTTTTTAAGTATCATGATAGTAACATAGTTCGTCTTGTATAGGCGAGCGACAGTCGTCCCAGGAGGCAGCTGCGAGACAGCATGATGAGGACATGTTCCGGACTAGGGACCCGTCTTATGAGCACTTGCCCGATGAGGATACTGAGCCTGAGGAGGAGGACCCTGAGGAGGTCCAGGTTGATGCTGATACTGATGTGATTGAGTCTGAGGAGGAGGACCCTGAGGAGGTCCAGGTTGATGCTAATACTGATGTTGTTGAGACTGAGGGGGAGGAGGACCCGGAGGGATCCAGACAGGGCAGGACGCTGATTTAGTTGCTGAGGATGAGGATTATTGGGTTGTGTCTGAGATTCGGACCATGGAGGAGGACACTGATATGACCACTGAGCAGGTCATGGCTGCTGTTGTTGGACAGGCTGTAGATGAGGATGAGCCAGTGGATGATGCAGTAGGGAGTTCCGGACTACGAGTGCCACCCCTCTCTGTTGAGAGAGCCCCTACCCCACCACCACTACCTATGAGCCCATTTCCCAATGAGTTTGAGGAGATTACCCCAAAGGCCCAGCAGACAGAGACTGCAGCTCCAGCTGAGCCATCCACCCCACCTCATGTCCCGATAGGGGGAGTCCCATTATGTGTTCATAACTTGATTGTGAACGGGCTTTATAGAGAGTTGTTAGTGGCGGATGCCAGATTGGCAGAGTCCAGGAGGGAGCAAGCAGCGGAGAGAGCCGCCCGGATGAGGTTTCAAGGCGAGAGGACTATCAGGGATAGGGTTGGGTATAGGGCTGTGACCCGCATCGAGCTGAGGGCTCGGGTGAGGGTTCGACAGTTACCTACTGATGGGCATGGTATGGTAGCCAGAGCAGATGCCGATGAGACGCATCGCCATGGGGAGGGTTCGGATGATGTTTCGTCGTGGCGGCTGATTTCAGATGTAGTGATGCAGTAGTCTAGTTGTCTAGTCATGTACGGACGTAGTAGTGCCGGCTTTTGTAGGGATGGTTTCATTGTACTTATTTTCCTTTTTTGCAGACTAGACAGATAGACAGCGTATTTCACTTTTGACTTGTTGTTGTTGTTAGGATGGTTGTACTTTAAACTATCGTTGTAACTCAGATGTTGTACCTTTTCGGTACCTGGTATATATTTGTTTCCTTTTCAGTTATTTCAATTTTGTTGGGATGCGATCACGAGTTTATTAGCATATGTACTGCTTTCGATTAAGTTGCCATGAGATATACAACTGTGGGATCCTAAATCCAATCATGTAACGAATTATGCAAGGAAAAATCCTTTGAAACAGGTAAGTGAACCTAATGAATAATTGTCCAAATTTTCAGTAAAATGCCTCCAAGACGAATGGGTACTAGAGCTAACCCCCGTGAATCTACTGACCACGAGAGTCACAACCAACATGAGGAAAACCATGAGTATAATGAAGAACAAGATCAGGACTATAATGAGCAAGAAGATTCCCAGTATGGAGCAGAGGATGAACCCATGTACTCTAAAGACTTTGAGGGGGAAATAGAGGGTGGATAAACTGAAGTGGAGCAGGAAGGGGAGAACCAGGGCAGAGACCTCATGGGCCAGTTTATGGATCTACTTAGGCAGAATTTGAACCAATACCCCCAACCACCACCAGGAAACAACACTTCAGTGGCAAATTCCTTTAGGGCCTTTAAGTCCCTTAAGCCCCCAGAGTTCCACGGATCGGCTAACCCCGTTGAGGCGAGGGCCTGGATCAAGGAAATGGAAAAATCTTTCGAGATTCTGAGTATCAATGAGGCTCAGAAGACTATTTTTGCTACTTACCTACTAAAGGGAGAGGCCAATTATTGGTGGGAGGCCAAACAGAACATGGAGACTAATGTTGTCGTAACCTGGGAAAGGTTTAAACAATTATTCCTGGAGAAGTACTTCCCGAAGTTCATGAAAACTCAGATGGAACTTAAGTTTCTGGAACTGAAACAGAACAATATGTCAGTGGCTGACTATGAGGCCAAATTTACTGAGCTGTCGAGATTTGTGCCAGAATTTGTGGATACCGAAGAAAAGAAAGCTAACAGGTTTCAACAATGGTTGAAACAGTGGATCCAGAATAGAGTGGCGGTTTTAGAAATTATGAATTATGCCACCTTGGTGCAAAAGGCCACCATTGTGGAAGCTGGAAGCGATCAAATGCAGAGAGAGAAAGAGAATGGGGGATTAAAGAGAAAACATGTCAGTATGGGTGGAGGGTCCGCAGGAGGAAAGCTCCCGAACAAGTTTAATCGAGGAACAGTCTCTCTACCTAGCAGGTGGAGGGTCCACCGGACTCCCCGCTGAGATGCTAGTCGCCATTACTGAGGTAGCATAGTTAGGCAGCTTTTGTTTCCTGTTTAACTATATGTATAATTAATGTAATCAACGGCAAAACTTTTAAACTTATGATGTTATCCTTTGGGATTGTAATAACATTTATTTGTAAACCCTTTTATGTAAGACTTATTTCAATTTCATCTCTGGGACTATAACTGTGTGTGAGTGGATATTACTGTGGGGTCATAGCATGCTACTTATTGATTTTGGACTCAAGTCAAGTATTATGTATGAGTTATGAGACCGTAACGACCCGATCCCTGACCCCGGATCTGGGGGTGTTACAAGCATCATCTCTCTCTTTCTGAATTTTTAACATCTAGACTAATTCTAATTCTAGATAGTCATTTCTCTTTCTAAGGTCTAGACTTTCAGATTTTATTTTTTCATTTTCTAAAGTCTGATCTCTATATCTAACATGCAAGTTTTTAAGAAAGAGTCTTAACTCAGATATATTAGTAGTATCAAAAGCTAGAGTAGAGTGAGGTACCTTGGTCTCACTAGCTTCAGAGATACTATCAGCATTTGCCATCAAGGCATAGTTCACCTCATCTTCAGAGTCTGAAGTGTCAGCCCAGTCCTTCTTTGTGATGTAAGCTTGACCTTTATCAACTTTGGCTTTCTTGCACTCAGGTGCAAAATGTCCTTTCTCACCACAATTATAGCATTTGATCTTGGACTTATCCACTTTCCCAGACCTGCCTTCCTTTCCCCCAGCTTTTCTAAAATTCTTCTTTTCGGAATTTGAATCTCTTCGTGAGAACTTCTTTCCTTTCCTAAAGTTCTTGTAAGCCATCTTCTTGAAGCTTTTTACCATCAAGGCTGCAAGTTGTATCATCTCAGTATCACTGCCATCATCATCAGAGTCTGTGAGATTGTCAGAGTTTGAGTCATCATCAGAGTTTGATGACTCAGTATCAGAATTTGTAATAAGAGCCTTTCCATTGGATTGACTCTTTTTCACAGCAACTTCTTTAGAAGCTTTTTCCTCAGCTTTAAGAGCAATTGACTTGGGCTTGCCTCCATGCCTCTTGCTTCTTTATTCCATCTCAAGCTCATGAGTCTTGAGCATTCCATTCATTTCATCAAGAGACATGTCTTCCAGATCATAATTGTCTCTGATGGTAGTGGCCTTTAAATCCCACTTCTCAGGAAGAGCCAACAAGAATTTCAGATTGGAGTCTTCAAGATCATACTCCTTATCAACCAGTGACAAATCATTCAGCAATTTCAAGAATCTGTCATATAGATCTGTTAATGACTCATCAGACTTCGAGTCAAAGTGCTCGTACTCCTGTGTGGGTATTGTTCTCCTGTTCTTCTTGATGGCTTTGGTTCCTTGACATCTGACTTCCAAAGCATCCCAAATCTCCTTAGCAGTTTTGCATCCAATGACCCTGTTAGGCATAACATTGTCAAGAACGCTATGTAATAACTACCTTACCTTGGCATCCTTGCTAATAGAGGAGATATCTTCAGGAGTGTAGTCTTTCTTCTCCTTTGGAATCGTTTTCTGTTCCTCTTTATTAACTGTAAAAGACAACTTGGTCGGCTTATGTGGACCATCATGGATTCTGTCTAAGTACTCTGGATCTGTAGCCTCCAGAAACATTTCCATCTTCACCTTCCATATGGGATATTCTGATGCCCTGAGTATTGGAACTCGGATTGATTCATATCTGCTTGTTGTTGGAGTTTGTGTTTTCTCTGTCATGATTGTATAGCTTTTTGGATCTTAACTGTTGTATAATAACAGAGTGGCTCTGATGCCAATTGTTAGGTCCGGAATAACGTAGAAGAGAGGTTGAATACGTTATTCAAAAAATATTTCAATTTTTGATGTGGATATGAGATCAAAAATACTGAATCGAAATAACAAAACTGTTTGGGAAATATCTTTGAATAGATAAAACCCGGAGGTTTTCTACACAATCTAATCCTATGGATCAGCTGCAAAATCAAACACTCTTAGGATAGTTTAGGCACGAGGACCTTCTACCCGACACTTCCTGAAAGCGGGCTAAGCCGGCTTCCCTACTAGATGGACTGTCTAGCAGCTTACACAGAGAAGATATAAGAGAGAGAAGAGAGAGTTGTGTGTTGAAGTGTGTTTTGAAATGAAATACAACAGGCCTATTTATAGATTATAGAAAGTCACTATTTGACACTATTCCAACAACCCCAAAATAGTAACCGAGCACTATTCCAACAACCCCCAAATTGTAACCGAACACTATTTCACCAACCCCAAATAGTAACCGGGCACTATTACACCAACCCCAAATAGTAACCGTGCATAGTAACCATGCATAGTAACTTTGCATAGTAATTGCGCATAGTAATACTATTTTTGTATCTCTTGGGCTTCTTTCTTCTGTTTTATTCTGCTGTTTTAATTCATCTCTGAAAATAATTCAAGTACTAGATTAAGTTAATTATTTGTTATAAATAATTAATTAATCTGTTACTTATTTAATTTTCAGAGAGTAAATTAATATTTGACAATACCTTGAAATATTATGTCTGTCCTTGATCGTCAATAGTCTTTGGCAATTCTTTCTGTAAATTAATGTGTTGATCCTTCTCGTATGTGCTGACACTTAGTGCGCTGGTCTGGTTCACAAGTGACTAGCACTGATCTTGATCTTCACACCTTCGTTACATTCCAATTGATTAGCCTGTAGCAGTATCTTCAAATTATGTAAATACATGAAATCTTTTTGGCTCTTCAACTGAATCGTCTGTACATCTTATTCTATCACTGAGGCTTGAACATGTTAATGAACTTCTTTCATCGACTTGATCCTTATTGGTGCCTGTTCTTCAAATTTCACGATCCCTATATAGATTTAATATTTTTTATCTTTTATCCTGGTTGAGTTATATATATCCTCTATTACATATTACATTACATTATGCTTTACAGAGAAACTGCACCTGGTGCAGCAAATAAGGATGTTAGTAAAAGTGAACCCACAGTGGTTCCTCTTGTGACGCCCCCAGATCCGGGGTCGGAGATCTAGGCGCTCACGGTCCATTTTCCATTAATAACATACCTGTTCTTGCACATAATATATGAAACAGCCATCGACCCCACAATAAACTCACACCGCACACACACACACAGGTTAGAGTCTCAGAAACGTCACACAATTGATTAAGCAGGAGTAAAAGTTTCAGAGTTATTACAGATCGAATTAAATAGCATTTATGCTACCAGCAACACTTCGATAAGAAGCGAAGTTGGCGGCTTGAAAGTTTGTTACGGTACACTGCCTTGCACAGGTCATACTTATAAATAAAACGAACTAACAAAAGTTGCCAACCAATCCGGCTAAAGGGGCCTACCGGTGGAATCTCAACTACTGCCTCGGGTCTAGTCACCTGCTTTCGTGCAGTCTGTCTGGGTCTTGCCATTTCGCTTAGCTGTTGTGTTTGTAAAATTTGAAAACAAGCAAGAGTGAGCAATTATAGCTCAGCAAGAAATATATGTATAAGGTAAGCAATATAACATTTCATATGTTTAGCAGTTATTAAACTCGTTGATAACAATCAGTTATAAAATCACTTGTCATTGTTGATAAATTTCGAAGGTGCACCAATACGTGCCCTTGTTTTCAAAATAAACTTGCAGTTCTAGATACTACATAGAGTCAACATCTTTCTCATCAAAATAGAACACTATTAGCAACTTGGCACATAAGCCTAAGAAGCAGTGTCAGAGCATTTTCCAAAATGGAGGAATGGGACTTAAAGAAAACAAAAAACCTGACAGGGATTGACGATGATCAATCGCCACTGTTGGTGTATACTGAAAATATTTATTTGAAGTATTTACATTTATTTCTGGCCGGTTTAATTGAGAATCATTTAAATGTTTACATGTTGTCTAAATATTATATATTGTGAATAATCTAGTATCAAATGGGATACAGAATATTAGATTATTAAATACGGTTTATATAATATAATAAGGTTCACAGCACAGGTGGAGTTAGACAAACCACTGGAATGGCTGTAGTATTATTTAGATTAGTTTATATTGACTAATAAATAATACTAGTATACTTTGTGTATATTGAACAGGATCAAATTTAGAATTGTTCCCTTATACTGATTAAGGAGGTGAACTAAGATTCTATGTTATTATTAATGCTTAGGTTCTTAATCCGGAAATAATAATTGACACGTATATATTATTTACATGCTTTGATTTATATATGAAATAATTCTTGTGAATTATATCATTATATTTTGGGTGATGAAATAATATATATGGTGGGATATTATTTATTGAAGGAATCCATGTCCTGATAATATTCGGGTTAATGATGTCCCCTTGAAAGCTCAAAAAGATTTAATTATGTGAAACCCTGCAGGTGGATTTATTCCGGCATAATTAAATAAAGGTTGAGTGGATAATCAAGGATAAAAGATATTAATTAAATGAATTATCAGTAATTTATTTAATTAATGGACATGCGATATTTTAAACATGGGGAATTTAATAAGCAAATAATATTGGAACCGAATTAATTAATTAAATTACGGTATTAGGAAAGGTAGTGCAAATATTAATTCTTTAGTGGAATGAATTAATATTTAATTACATTGGGCTAGGCTCAAGATGTAATTAGAAGGCCCAACCTAATTATCCATGATCCCTATTGTAGCCTATATATATTCCTATTCTCTTCTTGCTGGGGGCTGGTCGAAAAAATTTGGTAGCCACCCAGGAGCAAGAAGAGAGGATAACTTGAGAAGACGAAGGCCACACTTCGCTCAAGGGAATTTGGGAATACAATAGAAGAGCGTGGAATCAACCGTTAACAAGGTGATTTTTCTATTCCTACTCGTTAATTTATTGTATCAAAATTCGCAGTGCCAAGATCTGATTGTCCCAACAATTGGTATCAAGAGCCTGGTTCATTGGTTCTGCGAATTTTGATACGATGTCCATGTCGTAATTATATATGCATGTATATAGTGGTGTGCTTGGATAATAATCTTTTGCAGGTTGTTTAGTATCCACTATTATGGCCATGTAATTTTAATTATGTGTTTGGATCCCACGTGGTTTAATCGTGGTTATTTTATTTGGTTTCCACGTGGTTTATCGTGTTTGTAAAACACGAGGGTTGATCGTGTTAGAATAGATTTACAAAATTAGTTTTGTATTAGATCTGTTTTGTATGTAATTGTTTGTTGGATTTTATTAAGATCCGGGTAATTTGTAACAATTATGTGCGATCGGAAATCAAATCGGAGAAACAAAATTGTCCGCTGCGTAATTGATTTTGGCTGCTGGTTTTACAAGTTTTTCGATCAAGTTTGAAGAATTGAGATTCAGAACAGGCAACAGAGGAGAGGCGGCGCGCGGCAGAATTCCTGGTCTGAAGCCTGTAACGCATGTGCAGGCTGCGTTACAGGTCTGTAACAGCCTGTAACGCATGACGCACATGCGTGACAGCTCTGTAACAGGCTGTAACGCATGACGCACATGCGTGACAGCGGTTCCAGGGCTGTAACGCAGGAACGAACTGCGCAACAGCATTTTTTTGGCAGAAAATTGTTTTTTTCAGCAGAATAAAGCGCTGGAAATTTTTTTCAAGGGGCCATAATAGTGGAAAATTTTATTTTAATTTTTTCCACTGATTTTTGATTATTGATTTAATTAATTATGTTATGTGTGTTGTTAATTATGTGTGTAATTATTTTTTTAATTGCATGTTTAACATAATTGGGACGACATGGACATAGTATTTATTTATTATGCTTTAATCATGAATAGCATGCTGTTATGTTATGTGTTTTGTGTATTTTGATACATGTGGACTGCGATTAAATAACATAAGGCGATGCATGCTAGATAAAATTCCTCAATTTTAAATAAAAATTCTAAGTGGGTGAGGGAATTAATTAGGAATTAAATCCCACGGTCTCCATTATTGTTTGTATGTAATTTAACACTAAGACGAATATAAATTGTATATAGTCCACCCTAACGTGGCATATGATTTATGGTGTCAGATAGTGTTATGGATATTACTAGAACAAACTTCCTAAATTAATTACGAATATTGAAAGGTATACATGCCACCCATCGTGGCGTACCAAGTTTCATAGAATTCAATTAATTAGAATGGTACCACTGATTGAATATAGATTTCAATATAGAGAGAAAGGATGATTCTGTCTAGAAAGGGGTCTTAAGTGATGCCTCTTGACAATGCTCCCCCCGATCTGGGAATTATCCTATTATCGATTATTGATTTGAAATATTTAATGGTGGTATCCAGTCTTTTTATTAATTTAAGATTTAATAATGGTATACACTTAGCTATGAAAAATAATATATAGTCCACCCTAACGTGGCGTATTATTTAGTAATAGGACCGAAGTAATATTTAAACGAATTTAAGTGGTATATATTATATGTCATCCATCGTGGCGTACCAGATACTTATGGTGTTTAAATATTAGTGCATTAATTTTAATTAATTGTTAGAGGAAACCAATAGGATTTAAGATTTATGCAACTATCTGATTATGTGTTACATGTATGATTCTCAGGATTAGATCACTATGGGCTTTAATCCAATATTCACCATACTTAAGGATAACAAACTTACTGGACCGAACTATATTGAATGGAAACGTAATTTGGACATAGTGTTGACTGCTGAGGAGTACAAATTTTGTACTTATGAACCCAAGCCAGACCAGCCTGCTGAAGATGCTCCTGAAAGTGAGAAGGAGTATTATAATCGGTGGATTAAGGCTGATGAGATGTCGCGATGTTACATTCTGGCAGCAATGTCGGGTGTTTTGCAGCATCAGCATCAGGCTATGCCCACTGCTTCAGATATGCTCTTTAATCTCAAGGAACTTTTTGGAGAACAGAATAGGGCTGCTAGGCAAGTAGCAATGAAGGCTTTAATGAACACTCAGATGGTTGAAGGAACACCTGTAAGGGATCATGTTCTCAGAATGATGTCTCATCTGGATGAGATGGAGATCCTTGGTGCTGATATTGATGGGGAAACCCAGATCGATATCATCCTTATGAGCTTGCCCAAAAGTTTTGAGCAGTTCCGCTTGAATTACACCATGAACAAAAGGATGTATAGACTCGCGGAACTTCTGACAGAACTTCAGGCAGCTGAAGGACTCTTTAAGCAGAATGTTCAAGTGAATGTGGCCGAGAAAGCTTCTTCATCTAAACCGAAAGGTAAGAAGAAGAAAAAGACTCAGACACAGAAAGCTGGAAAGATTGCTAATGCAGTGGGAGTTCAAGGTGGTGTGAAAAAACCTAAGGGCAAGTGCTTCAGGTGCAAGCAGTCAGGTCACTGGAAACAGGATTGTCCTCTTCCTAAGAAGACAAACAATACTGGTATGTCTCTTTCTCTAGTTACAGAAACATATATAGCGGCTATATCTACGAGCACTTGGTGTGTAGATACAGGAGCCACTGACCATGTTTGTAACTCTATGCAGGGGTTCCAGCAATCCAGAATGCTTAGAGATGGCGAGATATATGTGTTCATGGGAGATGCTACGAAAGTAGCAGTAGTTGCAGTTGGAATATTTACATTGTCTTTTGGCGATGATAGGATTTTGGTTTTGAACAATTGTCTTTATGTACCTTCGTTTAGAAGGAATTTAATTTCGGTTTCTAAACTTGCCATGGATGGTTATAATGTTTGTTTGGATCGTAATGTTTCTATTATGATGAATAAACGAGTTATATGTTCTGGTACATTGCAAGACAATTTATATATTATTAATCCTATCCAACCAATGCTGCAACATAAGGAAACTAATAACATTCTTTCTAGCTCAAATAAAAGAAAGAAACCTTCTGAATTGAACCAAACATATCTTTGGCACTTAAGATTAGGTCATATTAACTTGAGGAGGATTCAAAGACTGGTAGTAGATGGGCCATTAGGCTCGTTGGCAGTGGAGCCATTTCCAGTTTGCGAATCCTGTTTGGAAGGTAAGATGACTAATAGGCCTTTTAAAGCAAAGGGGAATAGAGCTAAAGAAGTGTTAGAATTGGTTCATACTGATTTATGTGGACCTATGAGTATCCAAGCAAGAGGAGGTTATGAGTATTTTGTCACTTTCATTGACGATTATTCTAGATATGGGTACATTTATTTGTTGCGCCGTAAGTCTGAGTGCTTTGAAAAATTCAAAGAGTACAAAGCAAGTGCGGAGAAGCGACATCTTGGAAAATGTATCAAGTCACTACGATCAGATCGTGGTGGCGAATACTTGCTTGGAGAATTTAGGGAATATTTATCAGAAAATGGGATTGCATCCCAGTTGTCTGCACCTGGCACACCTCAGCAGAATGGTGTAGCAGAGAGAAGGAATCGGACTCTTTTAGAGAGTGTTAGATCGATGATGAGTTATTCAGATTTACCCAAGTCGTTCTGGGGATATGCTATAGAAACAGCGGCTTACCTTCTGAACTTGGTACCTTCTAAGTCGGTTCCCAAGACTCCAATAGAATTGTGGACTGGTAGCAAACCAAGTCTAAGACATATTCGGATTTGGGGTTGTCCAGCACATGTGCTGAACAAGAACGCGACCAAGTTAGAATCTCGTACAGAAGTAAGGCTGTTTGTAGGCTATCCCATGGGAACGAAAGGTTATTCATTTTATAGTCCTAGGGATCGAGATATCATTGTTAGCACCAATGCTAGATTCTTAGAAGAAGACTATATAATGAAACACAAACCCATGAGTAGTATCGTTTTAGAGGAACTAGTGGGAGGGACAGATAATCCCCAAGTGCCAATAGTACAAGTAGATCAACCACAAGAAAATGCACAACCTGTCACTAATACTACACCGGTGCTTCGTCGTAGTGGGAGGGTTGTTCAACAACCTGATAGATTCATGTTTTTGGGAGAGTCCTCGGACTTGGTCTCTGGTGAACATGATGAGGATCCCAGGACATACGAAGAAGCAATTCTAGATAAAGATGCAGATCTTTGGCAAAAGGCAATGGAATCTGAGATGGAATCTATGTATTCTAATCAAGTTTGGGAGCTCGTGGAACCACCCAAAGGTGTAAAACCCATTGGATGTATGTGGATCTACAAGAAGAAAAGAGGATCTGACAAAAAGGTGAAAGCCTGGAAAGCACGACTTGTTGCGAAAGGGTATACTCAGAAAGAAGGGATCGATTATGAGGAAACTTTTTCGCCAGTTGTTATGCTTAAGTCGATCCGGATTCTTTTATCTATAGCAGCTCATCTCGATTATGAGATTTGGCAAATGGATGTCAAGACAGCTTTCCTTAATGGAAGTCTTGAGGAAACCATCTATATGCAACAACCAAAAGGGTTCATTAAGGAAGGCCAAGAGCATCTTGTCTGTAAGCTTAAGAGGTCTATTTATGGACTAAAACAAGCTTCTAGGGACTGGAATATTCGTTTTGATCAGGCAGTCCAGTCATATGGATTTGATCAAAGTCCAAGCGAATCATGTGTGTGTAAGAGAAGTGAGGGTAATGTAGTGGTTTTTCTAGTACTGTATGTAGATGACATTTTACTCATTGGAAACAATGTTAAGATGTTGTCATCAATAAAGGCATGGTTGTTCAAACAATTTGAAATGAAGGACTTAGGTGAAGCGGCATACATCCTTGGGATCAAAGTAATAAGGGATCGCAAGAAAAGGATGTTGGCTTTATCTCAAGAGCCCTACATTGATGAAGTATTAGCTCGTTTTAACATGCAGAACTCTAAGAAAGGTTTTCTACCTTTTAAGCATGGAGTGGCTCTATCCAAGGAGCAGTGTCCTTCGACACCTAAGGATATAGAGAGCATGAAAGCAGTTCCTTATGCTTCGGCATGTGGAAGCTTAATGTATGCTATGTTATGTACGAGGCCTGACATCTGCTTTGCTGTAGGCATGGTTAGTAGATATCAGTCGAACCCAGGTCAGGAACATTGGAGTGCAGTAAAAACTATACTCAAGTACCTGAGAAGGACTAAGGAGTATATGTTAATTTACAAGGCCTCAGATCTATTTCCTTTGGGATATACTGATTCAGATTTCCAATTAGATAGGGATAAGAGGAAATCGACCTCGGGATATGTTTTTACTTTGGGAGGTAGAGCTGTTATATGGAGGAGTGTAAAGCAGAAATGCATTGCAGACTCTACCATGGAAGCCGAGTATGTGGCGGCCTCTGAGGCTGCAAAGGAGGCTGTATGGTTCAGGAACTTCCTTTTGGACTTGGATGTGGTACCTAATTTGCCTAGGAGCTTGACAGTGTATTGTGATAACACTGGTGCTGTGGCAAATTCGAAGGAACCGCGAGATCACAAAGCAGCTAAACATATTGAACGTAAGTATCATCTCATACGAGGAATCGTAAAGCGAGGAGATATAGTTGTGGCTCACATATCATCAGAAGACAACCGGGCAGATCCTTTCACAAAGAGCCTGCCAGCCAAGGTTTTTGACAGGCATGTGGAAGCGATAGGAGTCAGATGGATGGACACATAGTTTTCTGTGTAATAGTGGATTAAATGAACACTGATATACTCATAGAATATTTTGAGTATAAGTGGGAGATTGTTGGTGTATACTGAAAATATTTATTTGAAGTATTTATATTTATTTCTGGCCGGTTTAATTGAGAATCATTTAAATGTTTACATGTTGTCTAAATATTATATATTGTGAATAATCTAGTATCAAATGGGATACAGAATATTAGATTATTAAATACGGTTTATATAATATAATAAGGTTCACAGCACAGGTGGAGTTAGACAAACCACTGGAATGGCTGTAGTATTATTTAGATTAGTTTATATTGACTAATAAATAATACTAGTATACTTTGTGTATATTGAACAGGATCAAATTTAGAATTGTTCCCTTATACTGATTAAGGAGGTGAACTAAGATTCTATGTTATTATTAATGCTTAGGTTCTTAATCCGGAAATAATAATTGACACGTATATATTATTTACATGCTTTGATTTATGTATGAAATAATTCTTGTGAATTATATCATTATATTTTGGGTGATGAAATAATATATATGGTGGGATATTATTTATTGAAGGAATCCATGTCCTGATAATATTCGGGTTAATGATGTCCCCTTGAAAGCTCAAAAAGATTTAATTATGTGAAACCCTGCAGGTGGATTTATTCCGGCATAATTAAATAAAGGTTGAGTGGATAATCAAGGATAAAAGATATTAATTAAATGAATTATCAGTAATTTATTTAATTAATGGACATGCGATATTTTAAACATGGGGAATTTAATAAGCAAATAATATTGGAACCGAATTAATTAATTAAATTACGGTATTAGGAAAGGTAGTGCAAATATTAATTCTTTAGTGGAATGAATTAATATTTAATTACATTGGGCTAGGCTCAAGATGTAATTAGAAGGCCCAACCTAATTATCCATGATCCCTATTGTAGCCTATATATATTCCTATTCTCTTCTTGCTGGGGGCTGGTCGAAAAAATATGGTAGCCACCCAGGAGCAAGAAGAGAGGATAACTTGAGAAGACGAAGGCCACACTTCGCTCAATGGAATTTGGGAATACAATAGAAGAGCGTGGAATCAACCGTTAACAAGGTGATTTTTCTATTCCTACTCGTTAATTTATTGTATCAAAATTCGCAGTGCCAAGATCTGATTGTCCCAACAGCCACATCCAAGTCCAATAATCCACGGGTCTTCTCTACCGGTAGAAGGATAGAAACTACATCCGTAACTATCCTCGGGTGAAAACTACATCCGTAATCACCCTCGATGAAAACTACATCCGTAATCATCCTTCGGCAACACCTGGGCCGGAATAATAATTGATGGACCGCCTGGCTCACGACCACTTACCCATCCCGGGAATCGTTCATCAACGGTTCCCACACCTGCCAGAGTCCCTTTTCTTTTTCTTTTAAAAATTGATTTTGATTGAAAACTGAGTAATTGAGGTCCGACATCAGTCGACCGATGATTCTTGAAATCACACAAGAAGCAGAACCTGACCGGGGGTTTTCGAAAATGTTTTGAGTTCGAAAGAGTTCGAGTTTGAAAGTATTAAAGGTATCTTGGATTAGCTTTATCTTTAAAATAAAGAACAATAATTAATAAATGATATTTTAAGATTTAATATTAATAATTAATAAAATAATTATTTAATTAAATAAGCTTTTGATCCAAGATAGGTATTTTGAGTATTTACGAAGATATAAAAATGATTACTTGAGTGTACGATACTCCCCGAATGACCCTTCGGTTTTCGCAATTTAATTACGATATAATAATATACCGCTCCCCGGTCAATAGTATATACGGACCGCTACGACCTCTATTGCTAGAGTCGTTGTCCAAAGAAACATTTCATTCTAAGTTCAAGGGTGCAAACATATATGTACTTATACATCTCAATTTTCATCGATACTTCGATAAACATAAACATTTGATATGATTGAAAACTACAAACACAACAGTGAAAGTCCTTGTATATGTAAGTTTTGAAAAGTAAACTTGCCTTGGTATGGTTGGGGTGGTCGAGCGTGCGGAGTGGAACAATCTATACATAAGCAATAACCGTTCGTTAGTACCTTAACAATATCTCTTTAATTGCGGGGTTTTAGGGGGTACAAAATTAACTTAATGACTTCGTCTTATGACACTCTAGCCCCACTATAGGTTCATGTCACCACTCGATTACGCTCGTCGCTTATTCGACTTAATTTGGTTACCCTAACCGAATCATATCCATTACCCCTTAAATCACACTCCCTTAACGACTTTTTCCCTTGCGCGAATTTTACTCTAGCATTTTTATAAAATTGAAAAATACATATTTTAATCCAATTCATTTTGGGTAGCCTTCACCACTGCATTTTCTAGCTTCTTTAATATTTCCATGATCCCACATAAATTTTTAGGGGTTTAAACAAGGTTCACAAGGGGACCATTTAGTGCAGTCCGGAATCCAGAAACACATTTCACTTCTCCGGAGATAACTCAAAATCTATACATCACCTAGTCATTAACCTTACATTTTTGGAAACTACATTCAAATACCTTTCCAACAATATATATTAGGACCTCAGGAGACAAGATTTGGGGGTTCAAAACTCTCTTACAAGACAGGTCAAGTTCCTGGGAAAAACTCAGCATGTTTGTTTCACTAAATCAACCAAGATTCTTACATCCACATCACAACCAACATCTAAGTCACCAAGTTCATACTTTATAACATTCATGGAGTTACATATACTAACCACAAGCATAAAAATCACAACCACAACACTTAAACTCAAGATCCATATCATCCATCACTTATACATCCAAGATTTACACAAATACACATGGATCTATCATTAAACATCACAAACACTACATAGCCAAGAGGGGTTAGGGTTTTTATACCTTCTTGAGTATCTAGGAGCCTTGGGTATGCCATACAAGTCTCAAGAACACCTTGAATGAGCTCCTACACTCCTTATAATCCAAGATCTAAAAGAAAACTTAACATTATTACTATTCACCAAAACTTTAACAATTAATATCTTGGAATTCTTAGTATACATTCCTTATATGATGTAGAGTGCCTAGGAATTTTGCCTTGAATTATGAATGAAGAGAAATGGAATAAAGAAATATTTTCTTCCTTGGTTTCTTGCTTGGCCGAGAGCTTTATGGCTTGGGGGGGGGGAAGAGCTTTTGTGTTTCCATTTTTGTGTTGGTGGTTAAAGTGAAAAGGTGTTGGGTGATATATGTATTAGTGTATAGATATGTAATACATGGTACAAGTCTAGGTATAGGCCACCATGCCCTCTTGTCTCCTTGGAAAAAGAAATGCCAACTAGTTACTATTCCTCTTGTCCACTTGGTACTACTAGTTTGCTTTTCCTAACTACTTAGTTGCATGCGAATTGCATGCAATACTACTCCTTGTATCATTATTCTTCCACCAATGCTTGTCACTTAATCTTTAATTCGTATCGTATCTTAATTAATTTCTCGTAATAATATTTTGTCGCGTAGAGACTTCCCTTGTAATTCCTTAAGTACTTAATTGTGTAAATTCCTCGAATATCCATAACTCCTCGTCATAATTCTTAATAAATCTTTTAATACTCCATTAACTCTCAAATCCCAAGTTTTATAATTCTTACTAACAATAAGATTCTTGCCTTCAACAACCTTCCCTTTATCTTACATAATGAATGTAACAACATAGTTTCTCAGACAATCAATTCCATTAAACAACAGGGATGACTAGAAAGGTTCCAAATTGACAATGCCACATGATATTATATAAAAGAAAATATTGCAAAAATTAGGGTTCTTACAACCTCCCCTCCTTACAACCTCTCTAGTTCCCATGTTGATTCTTCGACATTCTGGTTCCTCCACAAAACTCTCACTAGTTTGACAACCTTGTTCCTCAGCACCTGTTCTTTTCTATCCACGATTTCTACGGGTTGCTCCACATAGGTTAAGTCTGGTTGCAGATCCACTTGATCATATTCTATCACGTGTCGGAAGTCGGTATGGTAGGGTCGTAGCACGGACACATGGAACACATTATGTACTTGCTGCAAGCTCGGGGGTAAAGCCAATTCATAGGCCAACTTTCCAACTCGTCTCAAGATCTCAAAAGGTCCAATAAATCTTGGGCTTAGCTTCCCCTTCTTACCAAATCTCATCAATCCCTTCCACGGTGATACCTTTAACATCACAAATTCTCCTACCTCATATTCTTTGTCCTTGTGGGTCTGGTCCGCATACTTCTTCTGTCTGTCTTGGGCCGCTACCAGCCGTCCTCTTACGAGCTCGATAGTTTCTCTTGTCTGTTGGACCAGTTCAGGCCCTAAAATCTTCCGCTCTCCAACTTCTTCCCAACACAAGGGAGACCGACATCTTCGTCCATATAAAGCTTCATATGGGGGCATTCCTATACTCGCATGGTAACTGTTGTTGTAGGAAAATTCGATCAACGGCAAGTGGTCATCCCAACTTCCCTTAAAATCGATGGCACATACTCTCAACATGTCCTCTATGGTCTGGATGGTTCTCTCACTTTGTCCGTCTGATTGGGGATGGTATGCAGTACTCATGTTTAATTTGGTCCCCACACAATCCTGAAAACTTCTCCAGAACCTGGAGTTGAATCTTGGGTCTCTATCTGATACAATGCTCACAGGAACCCCATGCCTAACCACAATCTCCTTTAAGTAAATATCTGCCAGCTTGTCGACAGTGTATCTCTCGTTGATTGGAAGAAAATGTGCTGACTTGGTCAATCTATCGATAATTACCCAAATGGAATCATGATTAGTCTTGGTCCTTGGTAGTCCGACCACAAAGTCCATCGCAATATGCTCCTACTTCCACTCGGGTATCTCTAAGGGTTGCAACAATCCACTGGGCCTCTGGTGTTCGGCCTTTACTCTTTGACATGTCAAGCATTTACTTACCCACTCTACCACGTCCTTCTTCATATTTGGCCACCAATAGTATTCCCTCAGATCTCTATACATCTTAGTGCCTCCAGGGTGAATTGAGTACCTTGACCTATGAGCCTCTTGCAAAATCTCGTCTTTTAATTCATGAACGTTCGGGATCCATATCCTAGATGCGTACCTCATAATTCCATTCCCGTCCTTTTCACACTTAATTTCCTCGCCAGTCAAAATTTTCTCCATCGAATTCTTTTCTTCTTCTATCTTCTTTTCCTGGCATAACTTAATCTTTTCCAATAGCGGTGGTTGGTTATTTCCATTAGACTCTCTTGTCCAATTCCTGGTAACCTCACTTCAATCTCCAGTTTCTCAAGATCCTTGATCAATTCGTCCACTGACGTTATCATCTTGAGCTTCTCCTTTCGGCTAAGTGCATCGGCCACTACGTTGGCCTTCCCTGGGTGATAATGAATCTCACAATCATAATCTTTGATTAGCTCTAGCCATCTCCTCTGCCTCATGTTTAACTCTTTCTGAGTGAATATGTACTTTAAGCTCTTGTGGTCCGTGTAGATTTCACACTTTTCTCCGTAAAGATAATGTCTCCAGATCTTCAAAGTGAAAACTATCGCTGCTAATTCCAAATCATGGGTGGGGTATCTTATCTCGTATTCCTTGAGTTGTCTGGACGCATAAGCAATCACTTTACCGTGCTGCATAAGCACACACCCTAAACCTTTATGGGATGCGTCGCTATTAATCACAAAATCTCCCTTATCATCAGGAAGGGCTAGTACTGGTGCTGTCACCAACCTCTTTTTCAACTCTTGGAAGCTCTCTTCGAATTTTTCAGTCCACATAAACTTCTCGGTCTTGCGAGTTAGTCGGGTCAAAGGGGCTGCTATCTTGGCAAAGTCTTGGACAAATCTCCTATAGTAGCCAGCCAACCCTATAAAACTTCTCACCTCCGTCGGAGTGGTTGGTCTCTCCCAATTTGATACAGCCTCTATTTTGGCTGGGTCCACTAGAGTGCCTTGTTCACTAATCACATGCCCCAAAAACTGAACTTCCTTCAACCAAAATTCACACTTCGAGAACTTAGCGTACAACTTTTCTTCTCTCAATGCTCCCAATACAATCCTCAAGTGCTCTGCATGTTCTTCCTTCGTCTTGGAATAAATCAAGATGTCATCGATGAAGACTATAACACACTTGTCCAAGTACTTCTTGAAGACTCGATTCATTAAGTCCATGAAAGCTGCAGGGGCATTCGTTAACCCAAATGACATCACTAGGAACTCATAGTGTCCGTACCGGGTGCGAAAGGCCGTCTTTGGTATATCTTCTGGCTTAATCCTTAACTGGTGGTACCCGGTCCTCAAATCAATTTTAGAGAAATAAACTGCGTCCTTTAATTGATCAAACAGGTCATCTATCCTGGGCAAAGGATATTTATTCTTTATAGTCACCTTGTTCAAGTCTCTGTAGTCTATACATAACCTCATACTACCATCCTTCTTTTTCACGAATAACACCAGGGCTCCCCACGGTGACACACTAGGTCTTATCATCCCTTTATCCAACAACTCTTGTAACTGAGTGGCTAGCTCTTTCATCTCCACTGGGGCTAGCCGATATGGGGCTTTCGAAATTGGGGCCGTACCCTGAACTAAGTCTATAGCGAACTCGATGTCTCTATCAGGTGGTAGTCCTGGAAGATCATCCGGAAATACATCCGCGAACTCATTGACGACAGGGATTTCCTGTAGGTTTGGTGCCTCCTTCTTGGTATCCTTCACATAGGCTAAATAGGCTTCGCATCCTTTACGTAACAGCTTCTTAGCTTAATCATAGTCAGGAACTTTTGGTTTTGCCGTTTTCCACTAAACACTACTTCCTCATCCCCTAGCAGTCTCAAACTTACTTTCTTCTTTACACAATCAATCTGGGCTCCGTGGGTTGTTAACCAATCCATACCTACTATTACGTCAAATTCTCCTAGTTTAAAAGGTATTAAATCTACCCGAAAGTGTCGCCCTTCTATTTCTAGGTCACAACCTGGACATACTTGGCTAACAGGGATAATTTCATGATTAGCTATCTCTACTTGCAATCTGTCTTTCAATGGTTCAGCCTTAAGGCCTAACTGACTTACAAAATCTAGAGATATGAAAGACTTGGTAGCTCCCGAATCAAATAAAACATTTGCCTTAACTGAGTTGAGTAGTAGGGTACCTGCAATCACATCCGTGTTCCTCACGGCATCTTGCACCGTCATGTTAAAAGTTCTTGCAGTAGGGGCCTTGTTAGAAGCAGTTCCACTCACTCTCGATGCAGCTGGCCCAGAGGACATACATTCCCTCATTTGGTGCCCTGGTTTCCCACACTTGAAGCAATTACCTCCGGCACTGGTGTTGTTACTAGTTCCTCGACAGGCGTTAGCATAATGTCCTGTCAGCCCACACTTGAAGCACTTCACATCCTGTAGGTTACACACGCCCGCATGTTTCCTTCCACACTTATTGCAATCCGGGGGTAGGGCTCGGGATGGGGTAGAGTAAGACGATCCCTGTGGTCGGCCTCTCTGGCCCACACTCCAACTTTCAGCTCTCTTGGTTCCAAAGTTTCCGCTGGGTTGGGACATCGTTCCTCGCTTAAATTTGATCGGAAAGCTCCCACCAGCAGAGTTTCCCTTTCGACTATCAAACTTCCTCTTCTTTCCTTCCCTCTCCTTCTGCATCTGTTCACTCCCAGCCTCAACAATTGACGCTTTCCGTACCAGGGTGGCATAGTCTGTCAGCTCAAGAACCACCACACGATTCTGAATCCATTGCTTTAGCCCCAATTGAAACCTTCGGGCCCTCTTTGCCTCAGAGTTCACATATTCCGGCACAAACCTCAACAGCTCAGTAAATTTGGCCTCATACTCGACCACCGTCATGTTACCTTGCTTTAGTTCCAAAAACTTCAGCTCCATTTGTGTCTCCATGAACCTAGGAAAGTACTTTTCCAAGAATAGCTCGCTAAACCTCTCCCAGGTCACCACACCTCTTCCTTCCAAATTCTTCTTAGCTTCCCACTAATAGTTTGCCTCACCCTTCAGAAGGTAAGTGGCGAAAACAGTCTTCTGCTCCTTAGCGACACCTAGTATCTCGAAAGATTTTTCCATTTCCTTCAGCCAGGCTCTGGCCTCAACCGGATCTGCAGTTCCTTTAAATTCTGGGGGTTTCAGGGATTTGAAGTTCCGGAAAGCATTTGCATTAGCATTGTGGGGTGGTTGCTGAACCGGGGGACGGTCCAAGTTCTGCCTAAGTAACTCCATGAACTGTTCCATAGGGCCTCCCCTTGGATGTTCCACCTCTCGGGTGTCATCACCAGCTTCTTCTTCATCATACTCAGAGTCATCAAACAAGTTATGATCGTTGCCCTCATCCTCACTCAGGTTCACATTCTCCCCTTCATGGTTCTGGTGGCCTCCGGTCCCATGGTGGCTACCCTGGCCTTCAGAACTAACCGGGTGAGCTCGAGTGTTCATTCTTCTGGGTGGCATGATTCTGATAATGAAACAAGAAATGGGTTAGGGTTTTCTAATTACCTGACAGCGTTTACACAGGTCAGGAACGTATCGTTAGTCCTCATAAGGGTGGAAGTTTCAAAAGTTTTAATAACCCGATGCTGGAGATAAAACGTCAAAACATTTTTGGGAAAAATCTCTATGGGTGCGAAAACATTTGCAAGAGTTTTCAAGATTTCAAAACCTCAAAAAAAATTTATTTTTTTTTTTGAAAAAATTTATTTTAAAAAAATTGTAGGAACATTTTGGAAATTTGTAGAGAACAATTTGAAATCACATATCGTAAATTTGAAACAGCATGGTTGCATTTATGGCTTGTAGCAATTGTATATTCACAGTTGTATATCAAAACAGTAAAGCATGGCATTGGAAAGTAAGGCAGTTGAGACAATATCAAGGAAACTGAAACTAGATAAATACGGTACAAGAGTTATCACAAAGTTTGGATGTTAGAGCCAAATACATAGTTCCGATGTCAAAGTCTAGCAAAAGTGGAACAATAACAAGTACATCATCTGAATAGTCAAGGCTACACAAAAGTAGGGCTACATCCGTACATACTATCCGAAGTCACATCTACATATCTGTAGGTCAGTCTACTCATCCACTGGTCAGAAAGGATACCACTGCACAAGTCAACTATCCAACAAAATCGACACACTAATGTCATCTGAACCTAGAGGACTGAGCTATCGGTAACACATCATGGGGCCGCACCGTGACGGAGCAAGGTCCTCACTCGGGAAAATGCACGACGCACAACACGCCTAACATCCATAGCCTGGATCACTCCGCCCCCGCGGATCCCTAAACCAAGAATCCTCTCGCGACTCCTCCTCTCAATCCTATGGAGTCGAGCCCTAGTCCTCCTAGCAACAGCAGTCCTCATCTCAGCCTAGATCCTCAAGCGCGCCTCGTGCTCCTCCACTAGTTCCCGCCTCGCCTCGTTAAGTATGGCCTCTGCAGAAAGTAAGTCTCGGGTCAGGAACTGCACCACGTAGGCGTGCTCAGTACCCGACACTGGGGGTAGGTCCATCGGCGGGGGTGGTATGACAGGAACAGGAGTAGGAGCAGTAGCAGTAGCAGGAGCAGGAGTAGGGTCAAGCTCCTCCTCGCCAGAAGTATCATCCTCGGAGTCACCGTCCGATGAAACAGGGCTCGATGGCTGCGGAGAAGGTGGGGGTGACACAACACGGCCCTCACCGGATCTCACACTCTCCTCATCAGTAGCTACAGGAGATGGGGTAACAGGCTCTGGTTCAGGCTCAAAGGGCTCCTCAACGGGATCCTCATCATCAGTATCTCCTATCAGCGTAATCCAGGGGCCAAGCTCAGAGTCAGCACCCATATCCTCCTCAGGATCCTCGGTATCTCGCATCAGTGCCTCATCATGCTCTCTCTCAAAAGCCTCAGGGTCTGGTATCTCCTCCATCTACACAAGGGAAATAAGGTGGGTCACTAACCATAAAGAAAGGTTTAAGGAGTAGTTCCCTCACGGGCCTTAAAGTCAGGGCTATATCCGATAACCCGACTGTAAACTCGATGAGAGTTCTAAGTATTATTAGGGTTGTTATTAGGGTTATTATTATTGTTATTATTATTATTGCTTTCTTAAATTACTATCGTTTCGGAGAACTGTAACCTCGCTCTGATACCATTTCTATGACGCCCCCAGATCCGGGGTCGGAGATCTAGGCGCTCAGGGTCCATTTTCCATTAATAACATACCTGTTCTTGCACATAATATATGAAACAGCCATCGACCCCATAATAAACTCACACCGCACACACACACAGAGGTTAGAGTCTCAGAAACGTCACACAATTGATTAAGCAGGAGTAAAAGTTTTAGAGTTATTACAGACCGAATTAAATAGCATTTATGCTACCAGCAACACTTCGATAAGAAGCAAAGTTGGAGGCTTGAAAGTTTGTTACGGTACACTGCCTTGCACAGGTCATACTTATAAATAAAACGAACTAACAAAAGTTGCCAACCAATCCGGCTAATGGGGCCTACTGGTGGAATCTCAACTGCTGCCTCGGGTCTAGTCACCTGCTTTCGGGCAGTCTGTCTGGGTCTTGCAATTTCGCTTAGCTGTTGTGTTTGTAAAATTTGAAAACAAGCAAGAGTGAGAAACTATAGCTCAGCAAGAAATATATGTATAAGGTAAGCAATATAACATTTCATATGTTTAGCAGTTATTAAACTCGTTGATAACAATCAGTTATAAAATCACTTGTCATTGTTGATAAATTTCGAAGGTGCACCAATACGTGCCCTTGTTTTCAAAATAAACTTGCAGTTCTAGATACTGCATAGAGTCAACATCTTTCTCATCAAAATAGAACACTATTAGCAACTTGGCACATAAGCCTAAGAAGCAGTGTCAGAGCATTTTCCAAAATGGAGGAATGGGACTTAAAGAAAACAAAAAACCTGACAGGGATTTACGATGATCAGTCGCCACATCCAAGTCCAATAATCCGCGGGTCTTCTCTACCGGTAGAAGGATAGAAACTACATCCGTAACTATCCTCGGGTGAAAAATACATCCGTAATCACCCTAGATGAAAACTACATCCGTAATCATCCTTGGCCACACCTGGGCCGGAATAATAATTGATGGACCGCCTGGCTCACGGCCGCTTACACATACCGGGAATCGTTCGTCAACGGTTCCCACACCTGCCAGAGTCCCTTTTCTTTTTCTTTTAAAACTTGATTTTGATTGAAAATTGAGTAATTGAGGTCCGACATCAGTCGACCGATGATTCTTGAAATCACACAAGAAGCAGAACCTGACCGGGGGTTTTCGAAAATGTTTTGAGTTCGAAAGAGTTCGAGTTTGAAAGTATTAAAGGTATCTTGGATTAGCTTTATCTTTAAAATAAAGAACGATAATTAATAAATGATATTTTAAGATTTAATATTAATAATTAATAAAATAATTATTTAATTAAATAAGCTTTTGATCCAAGATAGGCATTTTGAGTATTTACGAAGATATAAAAATGATTACTTGAGTATACGATACTCCCCGAATGACCCTTCGGTTTTCGCTATTTAATTACGATATAATAATATACCGCTCCCCGGTCAATAGTATATACGGACCGCTACGACCTCTATTGCAAGAGTCGTTGTCCAAAGAAAACATTTCATTCTAAGTTCAGGGGGTGCAAACATATATGTACTTATACATCTCAATTTTCATCGATACTTCGATAAACATAAACATTTTATATGATTGAAAACTACAAACACAACAGTGAAAGTCCTTGTATATGTATGTTTTGAAAAGTAAACTTGCCTTGGTATGGTTGGGGTGGTCGAGCGTGCGGAGTGGAACGATCTATACATAAGCAATAACCGTTCGTTAGTACCTTAACAATATCTCTTTAATTGCGGGGTTTTAGGGGGTACAAAATTAACTTAATGACTTCGTCTTATGACACTCTAGCCCCATTATAGGTTCATGTCACCACTCGATTACGCTCGTCGCTTATTCGACTTAATTTGGTTACCCTAACCGAATCATATCCATTACCCCTTAAATCACACTCCCTTAACGACTTTTTCCCTTGCGCGAATTTTACTCTAGCATTTTTATAAAATTGAAAAATACATATTTTAATCAAATTCGTTTTGGGTAGCCTTCACCACTGCATTTTCAAGCTTCTATAATTTTTCCATGATCCCACATAAATTTTTAGGGGTTTAAACAAGGTTCACAAGGGGACCATTTAGTGCAGTCCGGAATCCAGAAATACATTTCACTTCTCCGGCCATAACTCAAAATCTATACATCACCTAGTTATGAACCTTATATTTTTGGAAACTACATTCAAATACCTTTCCAACAATATATATTAGGACCTCAGGGGACAAGATTTGGGGGTTCAAAACCCTCTTACAAGACAGGTCAAGTTCCTGGGAAAAACTCAGCATGCTTGTTTCACTAAATCAACCAAGATTCTTACATCCACATCACAACCAACATCTAAGTCACCAAGTTCATACTTTATAACATTCATGGAGTTACATATACTAACCACAAGCATAAAAATCACAACCATAACTCTTAAACTCAAGATCCATATCATCCATCACTTATATATCCAAGATTTACACAAATACACATGGATCTATCATTAAACATCACAAACACTACATGGCCAAGAGGGGTTAGGGTTTTTATACCTTCTTGAGTATCTAGGAGCCTTGGGTATGCCTTACAAGTCTCAAGAACACCTTGGATGAGCTCCTACACTCCTTATAATCCAAGATCTAAAAGAAAACTTAACATTGGTACTATTCACCAAAACTTTAACCATTAATATCTTGAAAATTAATGGATGAAAAGGCTTGGAATTCTTAGTATACCTTCCTTATATGATGTAGAGTGCCTAGGAATTTTGCCTTGAATTATGAATGAAGAGAAATGGAATAAAGAAAAATTTTCTTCCTTGGTTTCTTGCTTGGCCGAGAGCTTTATGGCTTGGGGGGGGGGAAGAGCTTTTGTGTTTTGATTTTTGTGTTGGTGGTTAAAGTGAAAAGGTGTTGGGTGATATATGTATTAGTGTATAGATATGTAATACATGGTACAAGTCTAGGTATAGGCCACCATGCCCTCTTGTCTCCTTGGAATAAGAAATGCCAACTAGTTACTATTCCTCTTGTCCACTTGGTACTACTAGTTTGCTTTTCCTAACTACATAGTTGCATGGGACTTGCATGCAAGACTACTCCTTGTATCATTATTCTTCCACCAATGCTTGTCACTTAATCTTTAATTCGTATTGTATCTTAATTAATTTCTCGTAATAATATTTTGTCGCGTAGAGACTTCCCTTGTAATTCCTTAAGTACTTAATTGTGTAAATTCCTCGAATATCCATAACTCCTCGTCATAATTATTAATAAATCTTTTAATACTCCATTAAGTCTCAAATCCCAAGTTTTATAATTCTTACTAACAATAAGATTCTTGCCTTCAACAACCTTCCCCTTATCTTACATAGTGAATGTAACAGCATAGTTTCTCAGACAATCAATTCCATTAAACAACAGGGATGACTAGAAAGGTTCCAAATTGACAATGCCACATGATATTATATAAAAGAAAATATTGCAAAAATTAGGGTTCTTACACCTCTTGAGTCTAAGAAGAAGAGAGCTAAGAGGGACAAAACCACTGTCAGCCACCCCTCAGTCTCACAAAAGGCTGTGGAGGATAAAAGGGAATCAAACACATCCCTAGGTGATTCTTCTCAAGAAGAAGTATCTATTGAAACTGGCCTGTCTCCCAAGGCATCCTTTAAAGAGTCTGCACAACCTCATGTACTCACTCATGAGGAGCCTACACTTGCAGAAATGCACATGGAGTTAGGGCATAGTGAGGGTCATGAAACTTCTACTCTTAATGTTCCACAACTTATCTTTGAGGAACAGCTAGAAATCTCTTCTATACCATCACCTTCTTATTCTCTAATCCATCAATTGTTTCTTCTCAACAACCTAGAGAAGGGGACAATCCCAACCCTTCAGGTTTTGATCATCCATCTCAAGTCATGGATGAGCCCCCATCAAGTGGTCCACAAGAACCCATTTCTCAAAGTGAAATGGATACCACTCCCTCAAACACTGAGCTAGATCAAGATGGCAATCTGCCAGAAAATGAAACAGCCAACATCTTGGTCGACCTCCAAAAAGTAACTGACCTTCAGGAAGTTGCTGTCACAACCTCAGCTGCTGTCAAAGACACCACAAAAGTTGCTGTCAACCAACCTGTGGATAGTAACATTTTGGGCAAAGATGTTGTCACCTCTGCATAGCTTGATCAAGATTCAGTAGTTGTTGAAGATGCTTCTGATAATGATCATGTGCAAATCTCTACTTACAAAAAGGTAAAATCTAAACCTTCTCTTTCAATGCATGTAAGTACTGCTCATACCCATGCATCTAGGATGAGTGAGGGAGTGCAAAAGAAAAGAGAGATAAAAGAAAAGAGAGGTGAGCATAAAAATGAGAGGCAGCCAAATAAGCTGGCAAAAGGAGAGGGACTTGAGCATGTCCAGAGTGAATTTGAGGGAACCCCACACAAAAAGGCATTAGGCCTTGAGAGTCATTTTGTGAGGAGTGATGAGATCACTAGGAAAAACAATGAGAGTGTGAGACACCCCATAGCGTCCTTGCCTTAGTCTTTTCCTTTCTCATCAAAAAGGTTAAGGTCTGATGGTCCTCTAAATAAGCTGAATCAAGGTTGAAATCCCTTGAGGGCAGATGTGCATCCATGAAAGCTAAACTTGATGCTCTGTCCACCATGGTAGCTACTGGCTTTGCTGAGATTCAACAAAATCTGATATCGTTTTCTGCTATCCTTAGTGCTGTAAACTTAACTAAGGGGGAGAAAGTGGTAGATCAGAATAAAGTGCAAAATCAAAATACTGTAAGTCCAGTAGAGAAGGAGACACAAGGTGGAGCAACAAGCAAGGGGGAGTCTAGAAGAGAGGGGGAGCAAATGGAAGAAGATGGAGATGGAAGTAAGGGGGAGAAAATGCAAATGAAGATAGAATCTTTGGCGAAGAGTTGAGAGCTAGTGGAATTGTTGAATCTGTTGAAGTAGATGGTGAGCCAATGTTGGTGACTAAAGAAATATTGAAGTAATTACAAAGGGCTCAAACATCAACATTGCCTCCTCTGAAAATCAATGAACCAGCTCCTGAAGTCATGGAAACTCCACTGCAGAAACATTGGAGAGAAATGGAAGAAGCCAACAGACTCGGCAAAGGCAAAGATAAAATGCCTGAAATGGTAAATCCTACAACAGGATACATTTGGTCTGATGGAAGTGAATATAGTCCAGAAGAGGCAAAAATGATGATGGTTAGCTACATGGAGAGTAATTTGCAGAACAAAGATGAAGAATTCAGTGCATTGGTGAATAGTCCCATAAAAGAGGCAGGAGGAGTATATACAAAACTGTCACCAATATTGAAGGACAAAATAACAAGTATCTCTGTGAAGGTGAATCTGGAGAAAAGATGGGCAGTTGATGTTTATCTGAAAACCGGCATCTCTATATTCATTACAATGCAGCTACTGTAGATTCTGCAAGCTAGAGTGCTGAATGCCATGGGAACGAAAATGAAAGCAAATTCTACAATCTTCAATAACGATCTGCTAGCACAAATTAAAGGTCTTGTTGAAGAAAAGCTACTAGAAGTGATTGAAGAACCCTATGGTATTTGCTACAGAACAACCACAAGCACATGAGCTAAAAGGATTGGATTTCTGATCCTAAGTGAAGAACCCAGATTGCATTCTAACATAATTATGGGAGTGCTAAAACAGATCCTCAAATCTAAGATAAACAAAGACAAAGTCAAGGCTGTCAAAGCTATTCACAAACTGTTGGCAAAGAGAGATGAAAGTCTTAGCTCTCAAGTGAAGAAATCGATTTCTGAAGATAGTGCCAGAAGAAGTGAAAGTGGTGGAAGCTGCACATATGATGACACCCTTGATGATGATGATCTAGATGGAACTGGAGGATCTGATACAACTGGAAGTGGTAAAGAAACTGCTGAGATTACTGGAAGTCAGACTGAGGAGGAAGCAAAGGAAGAAGCTCCCAAGGATAATAAGAAAGATGCTGAAGCTAAAGATGAGGGAGAGACTGTTAGGTCCGATAAGATTGTAGAAGGGGGGGTTGAATACAATCTTTACCTTTTTATCGAAATTTGTCCTTTAAATTAAATTTGATAAAGACAAATTTATGTGCGGAATTATTTAACACAATTTTTCAAGTTGAATATAACTGTATATTAACTTGATGTGGTGTTACAAAATCAGTATAACAACTTATCAAGATGTTAATAACTAATTAGAAAATTCGACATGAACTTTTCTAATTTAGTTAATAATAATCAAGATAAGAACTAGGAAACTTAATTCGCTAGTAGTACAAGAATCACAAATAAACAAGTTCTATCGGATAGAATATCACAAAGATGAAGAACTTGAATTTCTGGGAATTGTTTAAGCTTTGGTGTTCTTGGTGTTCTTGAGAGAGAGAATTCTGTTATTGATGTATTGTTTCTACTGTGTTTTCTCCGTTATGACATAATCTGCTGTGTTCTGTTCTTTTATATTAGTAACAGGTCTTGCTGGCTTTCTGTAGGATATTTAACTGCTCCAGCATGACTTAAACTGCTACCAAAACTTGATTTTCCTTCATTAAGACTTACACAAACCTCCATTAAGACATAAAATGTGTCGGTATGACTTAACAGAAGTTCGGTAAGACTTACAACAGCTGGCAGATGTCGGTAAGACTTAATCCAGGTCGGTAAGACTTAATCCTGAAGAGCTTCTATCGGTAAGACTTAAAATTAAGTCATACCGAATTTTCTTCTCCAAGACATAATCTATTTTTCTTTCTTTAAGTCATATTGATCCATTTAATTAATTAATGATTAACTAATTCATATTTAATTGATACAATAATTAATTTAATTAATAAATTAATTCTTCCATAATTAATTCATTTAATTAAATCAACTAAATAATTTATATCAATTATAAATGAATTTAATTAAATCAATAAATAATTAATTTAATTCTTACAAACCACTAAAGGTAGTAAAGAATTACCACTGATTTGTGTTGACGTTCGATGTACTGTCTGGTTCATGAACGACTAACTTCAACGATGCTTCTTCACTTTTGACTTTAGGTTGTGGTTTGTTTCTTCTCTCAATTCTCTTGTACTGTAACTGATCTTCAAACTATCACTCGAAAAATCTCTGTCACTGTTCAAATGAATCCATTAACTTCAATGCTGTACTGGGGCTTGATCAGATAACTGAATCGTCTTCCAGTGTATGACATCAAAACTATAGATTGACTTTTCTTCTTTCTTCTGACAGATAATACTTCTTGAGATTCCTGTCACAGTTCATATGTATATTTACTTATTACAATTTGGTTTAAGTTGATTAGGATCCTCTAACTACAAATAGGCTGAGTCATATGCCTTTCAATCTCCCCCTATTTGTTTGTTAGACAATAACAAGCAAATTCCTAGAGGATACCTCAACTAATCCAACTTAACCAAATGAAAGATAAAACTTTAAATACTAAGTAAATATGAAAAAAAAGTTCTGGTTTATATTTAACATTTGCCAGATTCAAACATGAAAGATAAATACAAGATAGATGATCCTCTAGACTGATCATATGATATAAATTCCTATCAAGATTTATCTAGGCTCTAAAGATATAACATGTAGAGCAATTCTTTTTCTTTAGTTGTCTTCCCTTCTGAATTCTCCTTCTTCTGGTTCATCTGTGACTTGAAGTTTCATGTGTAGATCAGAATCAACAAGACGTTCTCTTCTTGATGACAATCCTTGAGGTAAGACTAAAGGAATTCCAAGCTTCTTTCTCAGTTCACCTTGAAATTTCTTGTAATCTTTTATGTTCGTTTGTGCATAGGAACGAATGTGATCTGCAGCTATTACCTTTTCTTCAGTCAAGAATCCATGATTTCTGAGAGCATATTCTGCATATACCAAGTGCTTTGCATGATGTTCGTATAACTCATCTGTTTGAAGATTGATTGAATGAAGTACCTCTCCCTTAAGAAATTTTACTTGTGGAGGTTCCTTAATCACTTCTGGTCCAGCTCTTTCAGCAAATTCTTTGAACTTTTCATGTAACAACACACCTAGCTCAGAAGATGTTCTTACCTTAGGCCTAAGTACCCATATCTCTGTCAGTGATCTGTCATAAAAGAACTGAATAGATACTCTGAATGTTCCAACTTTATGACAATCTACAAATATTACCAGCTCATCAGATTTGGGTTCAAATGCAGTAGTTATCCTGATGACTTCTACCTGTAAGGCCTTTATATACATTTCATGAATTGGATTTGCCAGTTTGAATTCCTCGAGAATTTGTCCAAGACGACGATCTTCATAATCAGAACTCTGAGGTGAATCAATTGCTCTTTGAGCACGTTCCCATTTGTCACCGCTCTTTAGTCTGATATATGTTTTTCTCTTCTCAACATTTATAGCATGTAATCATTGTAATGCTTGCTGTTCAGCTTTCTGAAGTTCTTCATTTCGTGCAATTTTCTCTAATGATTTTTGAAGTTTTTCTTCTCTCATTTGCAAATTAGCTTCCCTTTGAGCAAATAATTCTTCAGATTCTTTCTCAGCTTGTTGAGCTTCAAATTCAGATATCACTGGTCCTTCATCTTCCCAGTGACTAAAATCAGGTTCAGGAAGTTCTTCACCTTGATCAGGGATTTCAAGATCAGCAAAAACATCGAAGTTATCCGGTTCACCCGTGTAATAATAACATGTGTTCTTGTCTTGAATTTCTTCTTCAGTTTCTTCAACTACTTTCTTCCTCTTATCTTCACCTTGGTCAGATTTACCAGATTTTCCTTCTCCTCCCTCTCTTTCTTTAGTTTTATCTTGTGACCTCTCCCCCTTAGTTGAGGAATCCTCTACAGATTTATCAGTTGCCCCAGCTTCAGGATCTTGTTCATCATCATCACCATCCTTGCTTGTAAAGAATTCAATTTCTTCATTCGTAGGTTTGCGACTTTGACTTACAAGATTAAACAAATGTCTTAACCCTTTAGCCTGGTGTTCATTTTGCTTTTCGATCTGGTCCAGACGAGAATCAGTAGATTCTTGATTGTGCTGTACCTCTGACTGTAGATTATCAACTTTCAAGGAAATCTCAGAAATTAACATGTCTTGAGCAACAGTAATATCTCCAGAGTCATCAAGTGCCTTTTCATGAGAGAGTTCGAGAGATTCTATTTTCTTGGTGAAATATGTCTTTAAGTAGTTAATGTCCTTCTTGATTACAGCAAGCTGACTGTTGACAGAGGTGGATGAAGAAGATCGCTCACCCACTTGTGCTCTAAGGATTTCTGTTTCAGCCTTGCTGACTGCAAGTTCTTTCTCTAAAGCAGTTATCTTTTCTAATAATGAGAGAGTGTATGTGTCAGTGTGTGCGCTCACCTGACGTTCACTTTGAGATCCACTCACCTGAAGTGCATGTGTTTCACTCAATTTTATGGTATTCCTCACATCACTCCTCTCAGATTCCTTAGCTGCTTCCAGATTTGTACCTGCATGTAAAATCACCCTAGCCTCCTCTGGGAAGGTCAGTGGTGGTGCAATGGGAGTTCGCAAATCCCTGTCCTTAATCAAATCTACTTGAACATTTGAAATTGTTGACTGAATTGCTTTAGTAGTAGATTGATCAAGTTGCCTTCCACCTTATCCAGTCGAAACTGCGAGTGGAAAATCCCTTGAGGGAGCCAAGAGTGTTTGTCCTGGGAGGGGAGATGATGGTTCTATTAAAGTTGGCTGAGAACCAAGATTTCCCTCTAAAGTCTGTGAAGACTCTTCTACCGTAACTATGGTAGGAACTGTCACATTTTCTACGTGCTCTCCTTGCAGTGTGTCCTGAGACTCATCTAAAGGTATGTCTTCCCCCATTGTGAGTAATAGGGGAGGTGTGCTTGACTCACTACAAGGTGCCACGGCCCTATGGCGAATTTCAAAAGAATCATCCTGTTGAGAAGATGATTCTAGTAACTGTGTAACGGCCATATCAACTTCCATATCCTATTAGGAGGATACAGACGGGCTTACAGTTGCCTCAGTTTGAGTTCTACTTTTCTTTTGAAGAGGTAGAGCTGTGGGTTCACTCATACTATCACTACTGATTCGACTTCTTTTGACTTGCAATTTCTTTCTGGAGTGAAAAGATATGAGTTTTGTTGGTTGAGTGTTTGGCTCTACGACCTTGGTTAGAGGTTGTGGTACTACAACCCCTTGGTCAGACCTACTAACCACTTGGGTTCCAGAAATAGATTGAGAAGTAGTAGTTTGAGGAACAGAAGGCAATACCTGGTCAGCTGATTCCGCAACAGTCTCTGATAAGATGGGTTGATCTGATTCAGGTTCAGGGACAGATGCAGTTTCTTGCACTGGATGTTCAACAGCAAGTGCAGCTGGCTGAGGAACAATTTGTTGAGCAGGTTCAACTTGTTGATTGCCTTGATTTTCATTATCAACAAGTATGTTTTCCACTGGTGGTTCAGGGTTTTGTTCTGGTTGTTCAGCTTCTGGTACAGGTTCAATGACAGGTAGTTGTATATAGTTTGACATGTATTGGGTGACAACTACAGGTATGTTTGAGAATTTAGGCTTGTTGCTGTACTCAGTGAACAATCTGGTAGTAGGTTTACCTGACGCTAGTGATTCTCCATTCAGGAATTGGGCTTGGTTTTCTAGTTCCACAAGATGATTAAAAATCAATGACAAGAATCTTGGATAATAACATGATACTTTATGTCCATTATCAAAATTCTTCTTTGCATTAATGATTCTTCTAACCATCGGAACACACAGTAGTCTGCCAATATTAATTCTTCGGTTGTGTGCAACTGCATATCCAATATGCTGCAAGAAAGATGGTAATACCCCGAAGTTCCTTTTAGTAGAATTGGCAAAGACTCTACCTAATGTGTCAAACAGATAATCCCATTCCTGAACGAAGTTCTTTTTATTCCAGACAGTTTGATCAGGACTGTCTTGATAGAATACACCATTTAAAAAATTTATCAATTCTTGATCTGATGGTAATTCTTCGAAATTCTCAGTTGGAAAATTTAAGACCGTATTTATTGTATTTTCATTCACTGTGTACTGATTGTCTCCTACAGAGAAGACAAAAGATCTGTTATCATTAGAAATGACGGCAGTAGTACACATGATTCGCAAAGGTTCAATCTTCAGAGGAGCATCCAATCTCAAAGCATTGCGAACCAGTGAATTTTCATTTAAAAAACGAATCCATGGTCGAAAACGTTCAACTGAACATTTTTCTGGATCAAAATAACCGATTAAATTATGTTTAATAATTTCAAATCGATCAGCCATTTTAATCAAGATTTAATTTCTTTGAAAATTTCAGATTTTACAAATTTTTAATTTAAAAATTAATTTTTTGAATTAATAATTAATTAAAAATTCGAAATAATTAAAATTTCTTCAAAAATTCTGAAAAATTCACACAATGATCCTTGTATACACACAAACACACGTATATTTTTAGTTTTGCAAGAATCGAACTCAGTTTTCCAGAAAAACAGATCTTGAAATCGATTTTCGAAAATAAAAATCTTCAAAAACCGAACCAAAACTCGATTTTAACCACTCAAAACGAAGATAATCAAGCAAGGAGTCCAAATATGTGATTAAATCGTGAAATGGGTGAGTGAATTCGGTCGAAAATCCGGCAGAGGTTCGACAGAGTTCGTGTGTGTATTGTATGTATCTGAGAGAGTTTTCTAAGACTTAACTTGAGAAAGACTTAAAAATGAAATTAAGACTTAACTTATTCTAACTGCTATATATATAATAACCTGTCAAATAAGACTTAAAAATATAACTAATAAGACTTAATACTACATTAAGACATAACTGAAATATATATATATATATATATATATATATATATATATATATAATACTCGAATATGACTTAATTAAAAAAACAAGACTCTATTATGACTTATTTAAACTATTAAGACATAAATCAATATGACTTAACTAATACTAAGACTCGATTAAGACTTAAACTAATTAAGACTTAAAATTATATATAACCAATACTTAACTAATAATTCGAATAAGACTTAATCTAAAAATAGAAGAATAAGACTTAACTTATATACATACAAGACTTAAAAATAAATAATTAAGACTTAATATAAACAGACTAGCGAATATGACTTAGATTTAAAAACTCGGTAAGACTTAACCTGTTTAAGTCATACCGATTTTAAGTTAAGTCATATTGATTATTTTTCCTAATTTTAAGTCATATTTACTTTAAACAATCATTAAAAACACAATAAAATATATAATTAACTTATAAAAATAATAAAAATATTATAGAAAATTAAACAAATAATAAAAATAATTATAAATACCATATGCTAACCTATTAACGAAAACAAAGCAATATTAACAGGACAAACATTACAAAACATATGATAAATTAATTAATAAAATAGAAATAAATATCTACAAATATTCTAAAAATACAGAAGTATGAAGTATTAAATAATATGAATAAACAAAGTAAAAAAATAATTAAACAAGCAAGAAAATCAGATGGTAAAATAATTATACAAGTGATTTCAAACAACAAATATTCACAAAATAATCACTTGCAAAATTATTAAAGATCAGATTTCATATATTAACAGTATTAATTACTAGGACTGTTTAACATACCCAATTCACTAACAATTCTAGTGAATGAGGATTCATTAAGCGACTTAGTAAAATATCTGCAGTTTGATCTCCAGAACCTACAAATAGTAGTTCCACTGTACCATTCATTACATGCTCTCTTGTAAAATGATACCTTATGTCAATGTGCTTTGTCCTTGAGTGCTGCACAGGATTGCTTGCGATTGCTATGGCACTTGTATTATCACATAAAATAGGAATATTTTCCAATACAATGCCATAGTCCATTAATTGATTCCTTATCCATAAGATCTGAGCACAACAGCTTCCAGCAGCTATATATTCAGCTTCGGCTGTAGAGTTGGAAACTGTTTGCTGTTTCTTACTGAACCAGGATACCAATCTTCCACCTAGGTATTGACAACTCCCAGATGTACTTTTCCTGTCTACAACACTTCCTGCATAGTCAGAATCTGTATATCCAATTAAAGTAAAACCAGTTTCATTAGGGTACCAGATGCCTAAATTAGGCGTACCCTTTAGATATCTTAAGATTCTTTTGACAGCAGTGAGATGGATTTCTTTAGGGTTCGCTTGGAACCTTGCACACAAGCATGTGGCAAACATTATATCTGGTCTACTAGCAGTTAGGTAAAGCAATGAGCCAATCATACCTCTATAGCCTGTGATATCTACCTTAGCAGAACTTTCACATAAACCAATTTTGACAGCTATAGTTGATGGTGTCTTTGCTGATGAGCACTCCTCCATGTGATATTTCTTGAGGAGCTCCTTAATGTACTTGGATTGACAAATAAATATTCCATCTTGTCTCTGACTTATTTGTAATCCAAGAAAGAATTTCAGTTCTCCCATCATGCTCATTTCAAACCTACCCTGCATTAACTTAGAAAACTTCTTGCACAGAAGCTCATTAGTAGACCCAAATATAATATCGTCCACATAGACTTGGACTAGTATTATATCATTCTTATGTCTTTTAGTGAAGAGCGTTTTGTCTATGACACCTCTTATAAAATCATTTTCTAATAGAAATTCAGAAAGAGTGTCATACCATTTTCTTGGGGCTTGCTTAAGACCATAGATAGCTTTATAAAGAAAGTAGACATAGTCCAGATGATCTTGATCTTCAAAACCAGGAGGCTGTTCTACATACACTTCTTCATCTAGCTTACCATTCAGAAAGGCACTCTTGACATCCATTTGATAAACTTTGAATCTTGAATAGGATGCATATGCCAAGAATATTCTGATGGCCTCAAGTCTTGCCACTGGAGCATAGGTCTCGTCATAATCAATGCCTTCAGCTTGAGAATAACCTTTAGGTACCAGTCTTGCTTTGTTTCTTATCACAGTGCCATCTTCATCTAATTTGTTTCTGAATACCCATCTTGTGTCCACCACTTTTCTATCTTTAGGTCTGGGGTACCAGCTTGTTGGTGTATACTGAAAATATTTATTTGAAGTATATACATTTATTTCTGGCCTATTTTATTGAGAATAATTTAAATGTTTACATGTTGTCTAAATATTATATATTGTGAATAATCTAGTATCAAATGGGATACATAATATTAGATTATTAAATACGGTTTATATAATATAATATGGTTCACAGCACAGGTGGTGTTAGACAATCCACTGGAATGGCTGTAGTATTATTTAGATTAGTTTATATTGACTAATAAATAATACTAGTATAGTTTGTGTATATTGAATAGGATCAAATTTAGAATTGTTCCCTTATACTGATTAAGAAGGTGAACTAAGATTCTATGTTATTATTAATGCTTAGGTTCTTAATCCAGATATAGTAATTGACACGTGTATATTATTTACATGCTTTGATTTATATATGAAATAATTCTTTTGATTTATTTCATTATATTTTGGGTGATGAAATAATATATATGGTGAATATTATTTATTGAAGGAATCCATGTCCTAATAATATTCGGGTTAATGATGTCCCCTTGAAAGCTCAAAAAGATTTAATTATGTGAAACCCTGCAGGTGGATTTATTCCGGCATAATTAAATAAAGGTTGAGTGGATGATCAAGGATAAAAGATATTAATTAAATGAATTATCAGTAATTTATTTAATTAATGGACATGCGATATTTTAAACATGGGGAATTTAATAAGCAAATAATATTGGAACCGAATTAATTAATTAAATTACGGTATTAGGAAAGGTAGTGCAAATATTAATTCTTTAGTGGATTGAATTAATATTTAATTACATTGGGCTAGGCTCAAGATGTAATTAGAAGGCCCAACCTAATTGTCCATGATCCCTATTGTAGCCTATATATATTCCTATTCTCTTCTTGCTGGGGGTAGGTCGAAAAAATTTTGGTAGCCACCCAGGAGCAAGAAGAGAGGTGAACTTGAGAAGACGAAGGCCACACTTCGCTCAAGGGAATTTGGGAATACAATAGAAGAGCGTGGAATCAACCGTTAACAAGGTGACTTTTCTATTCGTACTCGTTAATTTATTGTATCAAAAATCGCAGTGCCAAGATCTGATTGTCCCAACAATTGGTATCAGAGCTAGGTTCAATGGTTCTGCGATTTATGATACGATGTCCATGTCGTAATTATATATGCATGTATATAGTGGTAGGCTTGTATAATTCTTTTTTGCAGGTTGTTATCCACTATTATGGCCATGTATATTTTAATTATGTGTTTGGATCCCACGTGGTTTTATCGTGGTTATTTTGTTTGGTTTCCACGTGGTTTATCGTGGTTGTAAAACACGAGGGTTGATCGTGTTAGAATAGATTTTACAAAATTAGTTTTGTATTAGATCTATTTTTTATGTAATTGTTTGATGAATTTTGTAAAAATTCGGATATCTTGTAACAATTATGTGCGGCTGAAAATCATAAACGGAGAAAATATTTGTTCGCGGCGAGGCCAGGTGAAGCTGCTGCAGTTAATATTTTCTTTTCTTCCGCTGCGATTAAGCTTCTGGCGATAAAAAAAAAAAAAAATCAGGCGCGTGGAAAATTGGGCTGGCGCGTGGAGAAGGAGGTATGAATTTCCGCCAAGTGAAGACCTTTTGGTTTTGTTTAATTCGGTTGTAATTCATTTGTTTTAAACAAATGAATCTCCTGATTCATGCCTAACTTCTGGAAGGCTAGTGCTGCCCAGCTTAATTCCGGACCACAGGACTGCAGCAAATTAATTTTGAGGGCCATAATAGTGGATTTATTTATTATTTTAAATTTTAATTCTGCTATTTAATTTTTTTTAATTATTGCTTTAAATAAATCTATGTGTGTTGTTAATTATGTGTGTAATTTTTAATTGCATGTTTAGCATAATTAGGACGACATGGACATAGATTTTTTATTTATTGCTTTAATTAAATGTTTTATGTTGTTTAAATTATGTGTGTATTTGGAATGCATGTTAGACAAAATTATAACGACATAGGCCACATTTAATTTTAAAATTCCTCAATTTTTAAATAAAAATTCTAAGTGGGTGAGGGAATTAATTAGGAATTAAATCCCACGGTCTCCATTATTGTTTGTATGTAATTTAACACTAAGACGAATATAAATTGTATATAGTCCACCCTAACGTGGCGTATGATTTATGGTGTCAGGTAGTGTTATGGATATTACTAGGACAAACTTCCTAAATTAATTACGAATATTGAAAAGTATACATGCCACACAACGTGGCATACCAAGTTTCATAGAATTCGATTAATTAGAAGGGTACCACTGATTGAATATAGATTTTTGATATTGAGAGAAAGGATGATTCTGTCTAGAAAGGGGTCTTAAGTGATGCCTCTTGACAATGCTCCCCCCGATCTGGGAATTATCCTATTATCGATTATTGATTTGAAATATTTAATGGTGGTATCCGGTCTTTTTATTAATTTAAGATTTAATAATGGTATACACTTAGCTATGAAAAATAATATATAGTCCACCCTAACGTGGCGTATTATTTAGTAATAGGACTGAAGTAATATTTAAACGAATTTAAGTGGTATATATGTCACCCATTGTGGCGTACCAGATACTTATGGTGTTTAAATATTAGTGCATTAATTTTAATTAATTGTTAGAGGAAACCAATAGGTCTTAAGATTTATGCAACTATCTGATTATGTGCTACATGTATGATTCTCAGGATTAGATCATTATGGGCTTTAATCCACTATCACCATACTTAAGGATAACAAACTTACTGGACCGAACTATATTGAATGGAAACGTAATTTGGACATAGTGTTGACTGCTGAGGAGTACAAATTTTGTAATTATGAACCCAAGCCAGATCAGCCTACTGAAGATGCTCCTGAAAGTGAGAAGGAGTATTATAAACGGTGGGTTAAGGCTGATGAGATGTCGCGATGTTACATTCTGGCAGCAATGTCGGGTGTTTTGCAGCATCAGCATCAGGCTATGCCCACTGCTTCAGATATGCTCTTTAATCTCAAGGAACTTTTTGGAGAACAGAATAGGGCTGCTAGGCAAGTAGCAATGAAGGCTTTAATGAACACTGAGATGGTTGAAGGAACACCTGTAAGGGATCATGTTCTCAGAATGATGTCTCATCTGAATGAGATGGAGATCCTTGGTGCTGATATTGATGGGGAAACCCAGATCGATATCATCCTTATGAGCTTTCCCAAAAGTTTTGAGCAGTTCCGCTTGAATTACACCATGAACAAAAGGATGTATAGTCTCGCGGAACTTCTGACTGAACTTCAGGCAGCTGAAGGACTCTTTAAGCAGAATGTTCAAGTGAATGTGACCGAGAAAGCTTCTTAATCTAAGCCGAAAGGTAAGAAGAAGAAAAAGACTCGGACACTGAAAGCTGGAAAGATTGCTAATGCAGTGGGAGTTCAAGGTGGTGTGAAAAAACCTAAGGGCAAGTGCTTCAGGTGCAAGCAGTCAGGTCACTGGAAACAGGATTGTCCTCTTCCTAAGAAGACAAACAATACTGGTATGTCTCTTTCTCTAGTTACAGAAACATATATAGCGGCTATATCTACGAGCACTTGGTGTGTAGATACAGGAGCCACTGACCATGTTTGTAACTCTATGCAGGGGTTCCAGCAATCCAGAATGCTTAGAGATGGCGAGATATATGTGTTCATGGGAGATGCTACGAAAGTAGTAGTAGTTGCAGTTGGAATAATTACATTATCTTTTGGCGATGATAGGATTTTGGTTTTGAACAATTGTCTTTATGTACCTTCGTTTAGAAGGAATTTAATTTCGGTTTTTAAACTTGCCATGGATGGTTATAATGTTTGTTTGGATCGTAATGTTTCTATTATGATGAATAAACGAGTTATATGTTCTGGTACATTGCAAGACAATTTGTATATTATTAATCCTATCCAACCAATGCTGCAACATAAGGAAACTAATAACATTCTTTCTAGCTCAAATAAAAGAAAGAAACCTTCTGAATTGAACCAAACATATCTTTGGCACTTAAAGATTAGGTAATATTAACTTGAGGAGGATTCAAAGACTGGTAGTAGATGGGCCATTAGGCTCGTTGGCAGTGGAGCCATTTCCAGTTTGCGCATCCTGCTTGGAAGGTAAGATGACTAATAGGCCTTTTAAAGCAAAGGGGAATAGAGCTAAAGAAGTGTTAGAATTGGTTCATACTGATTTATGTGGACTTATGAGTATCCAAGCAAGAGGAGGTTATGAGTATTTTGTCACTTTCATTGACGATTATTCTAGATATGGGTACATTTATTTGTTGCGCCGTAAGTCTGAGTGCTTTGAAAAATTCAAAGAGTACAAAGCAAGTGCGGAGAAGCGACATCCTGGAAAATGTATCAAGTCACTACGATCAGATCGTGGTGGCGAATACTTGCTTGGAGAATTTAGGGAATATTTATCAGAAAATGGGATTGCATCCCAATTGTCTGCACCTGGCACACCTCAGCAGAATGGTGTAGCAGAGAGAAGGAATCGGACTCTTTTAGAGAGTGTTGGATCGATGATGAGTTATTCAGATTTACCCAAGTCGTTCTGGGGATATGCTATAGAAACAGCGGCTTACCTTCTAAAGTTGGTACCTTCTAAGTCGGTTCCCAAGACTCCAATAGAATTGTGGACTGGTAGCAAACCAAGTCTAAGACATATTCGTATTTGGGGTTGTCCAGCACATGTGCTGAACAAGAACTCGACCAAGTTAGAATCTCGTACTGAAGTAAGGCTGTTTGTAGGCTATCCCATGGGAACGAAAGGTTATTCATTTTATAGTCCTAGGGATTGAGATATCATTGTTAGCACCAATGCTAGATTCTTAGAAGAAGACTATATAATGAACCACAAACCCATGAGTAGTATCGTTTTAGAGGAACTAGTGGGAGGGACAGATAATCCCCAAGTGCCAATAGTACAAGTAGATCAACCACAAGAAAATGCATAACCTGTCACTAATACCACACCGGTGTTTCCTCGTAGTGGGAGGGTTGTTCTACAACCTGATAGATTCATGTTTTTGGGAGCTTCCTCGGACTTGGTCTCTGGTGAACATGATGAGGATCCCAGGACATACGAAGAAGCAATTCTAGATAAAGATGCAGATCTTTGGCAAAAGGCAATGGAATCTGAGATGGAATCTATGTATTCTAATCAAGTTTGGGAGCTCGTGGAACCACCCAAAGGTGTAAAACCCATTGGATGTATGTGGATCTACAAGAAGAAAAGAGGATCTGACAAAAAGGTGAAATCCTGGAAAGCACGACTTGTTGCGAAAGGGTATACTCAGAAAGAAGGGATCGATTATGAGGAAACTTTTTCGCCGGTTGTTATGCTTAAGTAGATCCGGATTCTTTTATCTATAGCAGCTCATCTCGATTATGAGATTTGGCAAATGGATGTCAAGACAGCTTTCCTTAATGGAAGTCTTGAGGAAACCATCTATATGCAACAACCAAAAGGATTCATTAAGGAAGGCCAAGAGCATCTTGTTTATAAGATTAAGAGGTCTATTTATGGACTAAAACAAGCTTCTAGGGACTGGAATATTCGTTTTGATCAGGCAGTCCAGTCTTATGGATTTGATCAAAGTCCAAGCGAATCATGTGTGTATAAGAGAAGTGAGGGTAATGCAGTGGTTTTTCTAGTACTGTATGTGGATGACATTTTATTCATTGGAAACAATGTTAAGATGTTGTCATCAGTAAAGGCATGGTTGTTCAAACAATTTGAAATGAAGGACTTAGGTGAAGCGGCATACATCCTTGGGATCAAAGTAATAAGGGATCGCAAGAAAAGGATGTTGGCTTTATCTCAAGAGCCCTACATTGATGAAGTATTAGCTCGTTTTAACATGCAGAACTCTAAGAAAGGTTTTCTACCTTTTAAGCATGGAGTGGCTCTATCCAAGGAGCAGTGTCCTTCGATACCTAAGGATATAGAGAGCATGAAAGCAGTTCCTTATGCTTCGGCATGTGGAAGCTTAATGTATGCTATGTTATGTACGAGGCCTGACATCTGCTTTGCTGTAGGCATGGTTAGTAGATATCAGTCGAACCCAGGTCAGGAACATTGGAGTGCAGTAAAAACTATACTCAAGTACCTGAGAAGGACTAAGGAGTATATGTTAATTTACAAGGCCTCAGATCTATTTCCTTTGGGATATACTGATTCAGATTTCCAATCAGATAGGGATAAGAGGAAATCGACCTCGGGATATGTTTTTACTTTGGGAGGTGGAGCTGTTATATGGAGGAGTGTAAAGCAGAAATCCATTGCAGACTCTACCATGGAAGCCGAGTACGTGGCGGCCTCTGAGGCTGCAAAGGAGGCTGTATGGTTCAGGAACTTCCTTTTGGACTTGCATGTGGTACCTAATTTGCCTAGGAGCTTGACAGTGTATTGTGATAACACTGGTGCTGTGGCAAATTCGAAGGAACCGCGAGATCACAAAGCAACTAAACATATTGAACGTAAGTATCATCTCATACGAGGAATCGTAAAGCGAGGAGATATAGTTGTGGCACACATATCATCAGAAGACAACCGGGCAGATCCTTTCACAAAGTGCCTGCCAGCCAAAGTTTTTGACAGGCATGTGGAAGCGATAGGAGTCAGATGGATGGACACATAGTTTTTTGTAATAGTGGATTAAATAAACACTGATATACTCATAGAATATTTGGAGTATAAGTGGGAGATTGTTGGTGTATACTGAAAATATTTATTTGAAGTATATACATTTATTTCTGGCCTATTTTATTGAGAATAATTTAAATGTTTACATGTTGTCTAAATATTATATATTGTGAATAATCTAGTATCAAATGGGATACAGAATATTAGATTATTAAATACGGTTTATATAATATAATATGGTTCACAGCACAGGTGGTGTTAGACAATCCACTGGAATGGCTGTAGTATTATTTAGATTAGTTTATATTGACTAATAAATAATACTAGTATACTTTGTGTATATTGAACAGGATCAAATTTAGAATTGTTCCCTTATACTGATTAAGAAGGTGAACTAAGATTCTATGTTATTATTAATGCTTAGGTTCTTAATCCAGATATAGTAATTGACACGTGTATATTATTTACATGCTTTGATTTATATATGAAATAATTCTTTTTGATTTATTTCATTATATTTTGGGTGATGAAATAATATATATGGTGAATATTATTTATTGAAGGAATCCATGTCCTGATAATATTCGGGTTAATGATGTCCCCTTGAAAGCTCAAAAAGATTTAATTATATGAAACCCTGCAGGTGGATTTATTCCGGCATAATTAAATAAAGGTTGAGTGGATGATCAAGGATAAAAGATATTAATTAAATGAATTATCAGTAATTTATTTAATTAATGGACATGCGATATTTTAAACATGGGGAATTTAATAAGCAAATAATATTGGAACCGAATTAATTAATTAAATTACGGTATTAGGAAAGGTAGTGCAAATATTAATTCTTTAGTGGATTGAATTAATATTTAATTACATTGGGCTAGGCTCAAGATGTAATTAGAAGGCCCAACCTAATTGTCCATGATCCCTATTGTAGCCTATATATATTCCTATTCTCTTCTTGCTGGGGGTTGGTCGAAAAAATTTTGGTAGCCACCCAGGAGCAAGAAGAGAGGTGAACTTGAGAAGACGAAGGCCACACTTCGCTCAAGGGAATTTGGGAATACAATAGAAGAGCGTGGAATCAACCGTTAACAAGGTGACTTTTCTATTCGTACTCGTTAATTTATTGTATCAAAAATCGCAGTGCCAAGATCTGATTGTCCCAACACAGCTTCCATACTTCTAGTTGCTTAAATTGATTGAGTTCATCTTGCATAGCAATCACCCAATCAGGATCAGATAGAGCTTCTTCTACTTTCTTAGGTTCCATGACAGACAGGAACCCAGAATATTTACATTGATTCTGATAAGCTCTTCTTGTTTTCACACCAACATCTGGATCACCAAGAATCAGCTCAAAAGGATGAGCTCTATTCCAAACAGTTTGTCTGGGAAGAATTGATCTTGACGATTCGCCTTGATCTTCAGTATGATGTTGAGTATGACTTGTTGACCCTTCATTATCTCCCCCTGAGTTGTTGCCAGTTTGACTTGTTGATGATTCAAGAGTATCAGTGGTGTCTTGAAAATTATCATTGTTTTCACCAGCATCACCTTGATCATTACCATCAACATTTGGATTATTATTATCAGCAACAACGTCTGGTTGGTTGTCATCATCTGAATCTGAATCTGACATGTCATCAAACTTAAGCTTTTCAGATGGATCTTCATTTTGGATATTTGGGAGTTTTGTGTCAGCAAATGTAACATTGACACTTTCCATAGATTTCTATTGATCAATAAGATAAACCTTGTAGGCTCTTCTAGTATAACCAATAAATATTGCTTCATGTGCTTTTTCTTCTAATTTACCACCTTGATCATTTCCCACTACGCCATAAGTGGGCTACTGTAATGCTTTTTTGTAAGCGTTACACAAATAGTGTTACAATAGCTAGTAAAGTTCATACCTATTGTAACACCGCTCGATTGGTGTTACATTAGCCATATATCTAGTGTTACTCTGAAATTACGGTGTTACGTGAAATGTAACACCACACCGTGGTGTTACAATAGGTAATACTAGTTTTTGAATTTTACTATTTTTTTAAAAATTTTAATACTAATATTTATTTTTTTAATAACTTCTAATTAATAAATCTATTACTCTTTAACCCAATTTCCGGAAAATGAAAACCCTCTTTGATTTTAAATTAACGAACTCCTTATTTGGATTAAATATTAATTTTAGAAATTCATATAATAATAATAAGTACTAAATAAAATAAATATGTTATGAAAATAATATAATATATTTAGATGGTTTCTCTCACTAAAATATAAGAATTAATATAGTAAAAAATTTAGAATATTTTTATCACTAAAATTTATATATAAATATATAACATATATTTTGTATGACTTTTTAAAAATTATGAAAAATGATTAAAAAATAAATTAAAAGTGTGGGGCCCAAAATTGCTGATGTGGCAGATGTGGGGCCCACATTTGCTGACGTGACATTTTTTAAATTTTTTTTTCGACGTTCCAATCGTACGATTTTAGTGAAGTGGTAAATTTTAAAAAAATTTGCTGGATGTATTTGGTTTGGTTTTATAACGGTCAAACCGGTCAATGTAGACTTCCTTTTTAACTAGTCTTGTCCCGAATGATGAATCTATTTTTTTAAATTATTTTTTCGACGTTCCAATCATACGGATGTCAAAATATCACGATTTTAGTGAAGTGGTAAATTTATAAAAAAATTCCTAGATGCATTTGGTTTGACTTTATAACGGTCAAACTGGTCAAAGTAGACGATTTTATATGTAAAATGATTTCTTCGACAATTTTATATTTTTACATATAAAATTATATGTAAAAATGATTTCTTCGACGATTTTATATTTTTTTACATGAACATGATATTTATGTATGTTTAAGTGATAATTTTTTTAATTTATACTATATATTAATACATGTGATATATTTTTATTTTTATATTATAATAAATTTAATAATTAAATTAAATTATAAAAGATATAAGTAGTAGTAAAGTGTGTTGCCCGAGGTGAAAAATGGGGCGGGCTTTTTCCCGCCAAATGAAAACTAAACATTTTCATTTCCCCCTGAAACAAAAGTATACACATATCTAAACAAAACTTTCCTCTCTTCTAGCTCTTTCTCTCTCTCGATTCTCTCGGCCGGAAGAAGCCCTCCAAGAAATGGTTTCTGTGGTAACAAATTTTCTAATCCATATCTCGATCTCTCCCATCTGTAAATTTGCATCTAATTTTGTTACTCACAATTTGAAACCCTAGATTATGAATCACTTTCACATATACGAAGCAATTGGCCATGGAAAATACTTGGTATCGCTTTCGATTTCAACTTATTGCTTTTAATTTGTGGTTATTGCAATCAATTTCCGCTTTTAATTTGTGGTTATTGCAATCAATTTGTGGTTATCATAAAATTTCCGCTTTTTTCATTTTGTTTGTTCTTCAATCGAAGGTTGCGAAAAGGAACTGATGTCTCTCAAGGAGAAGGAGACATGGCTGGAGGCTCCGACCGTCACCAGGTCAAGCGCAAGAGAGTCAAGGAGGAGGAGTCTTTCTCTTGGTAAAGTTTCTAATCTTTCACATACCATGTTTATCACTAGTCTGGGCTTTTTATTTGCTTTGTTCTGCAATTAAAAGGACCAAAGAGAACTCTGATGCCTCTCAAAGAGGCTCCAAGTCAAGCATAAGAGAGTTTCTAATTTTTAATTAATTCTGCTTCACTAATTGTCAGTGTTTTGGTTTTTTGGCGAATCAAATACCATGGCCCGATTAAAGATGGATTCCTGATTATTAGCTAATAAATAACGATTGGTAACATTGTGAAAAACTACTCCCCCAAGCTGTCATGAATTCTTGTCAATTATACCTTGTTTGTTGTCACCCTTTAGCATGACTCTGTTGTCGTATCTTCTTGTTGCTGTGTTCTGAAAAGCTTTTGCTTTATATATTCCTCATAATTTTGTGCCTTTTTTCATTTCATTTGTTGCTGTGCAATCAAAGGTTGCAGCGATGTACTGATGCCTCCTCTAAAGGAGAGATTGCTGGAGGCTCCGAAGGAAGCCCCGAGTGTCTCCAAGTCAAGCGTAAGAGAGTCGATAAGAAGAAGGAGAAGAAGAAAAAGAAGCTTGGTTTATCTTGGTAAAATTTCAACTGTCCTGATTGTTTAGATTTTTTGCAATTCAAATACATCTCCACTTTCAAAATTACAAGGTAGTAGTCCTTGGTTGTTGTATTGTGTTTCGCTTTTTCTCTTACAATTTTTTTTTAATAATTTTATTACAAGGCCTGAAGCTTTTAATGTATAATTAAATGCTTCATTAATAGTTAGGGTTTCAAATATTGTCTCTTGTCTCAACATTCGTTTTTGGACAGAATTTGATCTATCATATTTGGCGAGTCAAATAGAGCATGGTTTGGGAATGAACCAAATCATGAGTAGTTGATAGAAACTCTGTGACATATTCCTTCAAAAAATTTATCCATCTTTGTACTATTGCAATCACAAGTGGCAAAAATAAAGGAGAAATTACGGCCTATAAAATCAAATAAATCCCGGTGTGACTAAGAATACTTGAAATTTTACATGATATTTTTTTTAGTTATTGCTAGCTTCTGTTCAGCTATTATTGTGATTTATAACATAATTTTTGGGGAAAACAGGTTAGTCGAACGCGAGAAGCAAGTGGCTCTTGAATATGCAGAGATGGCTTTGCAGTTTTATGAAAAGAGCCAGGTTTTCCATTTGCTCTCTTTCATATTTATTTTAACCACTTGTGCTGCAACATTTCTAATTTTACCTGTTGTTTAGGATGATGTTGAGTTTGAAATTTTGGAAGTCCTGAATATAAGTGATTTGAGATTACAACACCCTGAATCTGTGACTGCTCACTTATGGTCTCATATCAGCTTGATGCAGGATTCAACCATGGTTGTATATTTTGCCCACCTGGTCTGAAATTTCATCCTTCCAATGGATATTGTGTTGGTCGTCCACCATGGCATAAATGGAAAGTGTTATATGGTCATCCGTTAAGGTTGACACCGAAACCTTAACTTAACTATGTTTAATTGAGTGGGCACCCTGATTGTGGCTGGTTTCTATAGGCATATATATGCATACATTTTGCACCTATATTCTCAAAGTTGTTTGATCCTTTAATGAGATTCGCGGTGAATGGCATCGTAGCCTTTTGTTATCAGAGCAAATGCAGTTTTTATGTAGGTCGACTTTTAGCTTTGAGATCTCACTTATTTCTTGTTTCAAACAACAGAAAGCTTCACGACCATCACAAGATCGAACCATGGTGGTTGCATGTCTTGCAGAAGTTGCTCAGGATATGGGTGCTCCAATCAGTGGTTATGTTGATGTAATTACTTGAAAATGTGGAACCTTTTAAATGACAAGTCAATTAAATTCTGACCTTTGTACTGTATGCGTCTATAACTGACTCAGATGTTGCATCATATTTCAGGCTCTAATGCCCTTGGTACTTAAAGAATTAGCCTCACCAGAAGCGACTAATAGGCGGAATGCTGCATTTTGTGCTGGAGAATTATGCAAAAATGGTGGCGATTCAGCTTTGAAGTATTTTCAAATTTGACAAACTTTTATCTATTTATCTTCCTTTTTTATTGACTTGTGGAGCATCTTTTTCATTAGCTCGTATTTTTCTTTTCATATGGCATGATTCTAACTTCTGTTTGCTTATACGTTGCTTCATTCATCTCAACTTGCCAGATACTATGCTGATGTATTACGTTGTCTTTACCCATTGTTTGGGGAATCTGAGCCAGATGATGTAGTGAGGGACAATGCTGCTGGAGCAGTGGCAAGAATGATTATGGTTCGACCGGATGTTGTCCCTCTGAACCAGGTGAATATGCTACCAGTTATGATTTGAACAAGTGTAGGATGGACTCTACTAATTCTTTTGTCCTCTTTTTAGGTCCTTCCTGTTTTCTTGAAAGTTCTTCCTCTTAAAGAGGATCACGAAGAATCGATGGTTGTCTACAGCTGTGTCTGTAATCTTGTTTTGACATCTATTTCCCAGGTTTGAATTATTTGCTTTCTGATCTCTGATCTGCAATTTATTTTCCTTTGGGTAAGTAAATTTATCTTATCTTTTGTTTTGGTTACTTGTTTGTTAATGCATTTCAGATGCTGTCTCTAGTTCCGGAATTAGTTAATCTCTTTGCTCAAGTTGTTATCTCACCTGTGGAAACTCCTGAAGTCAAAGCTCAAATTGGCAGAGGTTTTTCACATCTGATATCTCTGTATGGTAACCAGACCCAGTTGCTGACAATTCAGTTTGAATGGAACGGTGTGATGAAATCAGTGTCGAGCACACTGGTTGGAGTGAGCCCAGAATTTGAAATAGCTCTATACACATTGTGTTTCTACATGGGTGGGGAGAACAATTATGTGGAGCTTGGACCTTACCCAATCAACATCAAGTGCTATCGACTCGGAAACATAACTTACTGCTTCTATTTTCTATCTTTACTGGTATTATTCTGGCGGAGAAACATCAGATTTACTCTGTGTACCAGTACTCTAATGAAATTATGTGTTCTTGTAATGGTTTCGTACTTTTAAAATTTAGACTTAATCGTATGTGCTTGTTGGTTTAGAATTATGTTGGATTCCTTTTGGAGGTTTGGTTGGAGTAGTATGGAGATGGCTTTTGGTTTATTATGTAGTTTGGAATTAATGTAGTGGATCTTGTTGTGTTGGCTGGGAATATTATTAATGCAGAGCCTACATTTCAAAATTTCAAAAATTTACCGTTACGTTTGCTTATTGTAGTGTTACATTTGTTAATATATAGTGTTACAATAAATAGAAAATAATGTTACAACAGATAAAAATAGTGTTACAATAGAGGCTGGTGACGTGTACACAGTGTGCCACGTGGCGCCACATGTGTTGCCACGTGGCCACGTGGTGCCACGTAATGCCACGTATGCAAATGGTGCCACGTCTGAAAAAATTGAACTGAGCTATTGTAACACTCAAAATGTGTTACAGTTGGGCCCCTGGTGTTACTATAGGTGCCTATTGTAATACTTTTGCTACTGTTACAATAGAGAAGAAAAGTGTTACATTAGGGTATCTATTGTAATGCTCGTAAACGTAACGCCTCCTGGTGTTACAATAGATCTAATGTAACGTTTTTCGGGCCTATTGTAACATCAGAGAGGCGTTACATATGCCCATCTATGGCGTAGTGTCCTTCTTTCAGCACAAAGCATTTTGTCCCAAATACATGGAAGTACTTGAGAGTTGGTTTCTTGTCATGTAGAGCCTCATATGGTGTCTTCATTAAGTCTTTATTGATAAGTGTTCGATTCTGGGTATAGCATGCAGTGTTGACAACTTCATCCCAAAAGCTCAATGGAAGCCTTGATTCACTTAGCATAGTACGTGCAGCTTCAATCAAGGTTCTATTCTTTCTTTCAACTACCCCATTTTGTTGAGGAGTTCTGGGAGCCGAGTACTGTCTAGTTATACCCTTGTCAGTGCAAAAGTCATTCAGAACTGCATTCTTGAATTCAGTTCCGTTGTCTGACCTTATAGCTCTTACTGCACGATTAGAATCCAGCTCAATTAACTTAATGTGATCAACTACCAGTTGTGGAGTTTCATCTTTTGAGTTCAGAAATAGTACCCATGTGAATTTTGAGAAATCATCAACAATCACTAGAGCATATCTTTTTCTTGACATAGACATCACACTAACTGGACCAAACAAATCCATATGGAGAAGTTGTAATGGTTTAGTTATTGATGATACGTTAGTGCTCCTGTGATTTGCCCTTTTTAACTTCCCTTTTTGACAAGCATCACATAGACCTTCCTGTGTAAATTCAATCGAAGGTAAACCTCTCACCAACTCTCTTTTCACTAGAGAATTCATTGTTTTGAAGTTTAGGTGAGAAAGTTTCTTGTGCCATAACCAACTTTCATCAGTGGATGCCTTTGAATAAAAACATCTAATTTCTTCTGTGCTTCCAGAGTTCATATTGGCTATGTACAAGTTTCCTTTTCTTACTCCAGTCAACTGTGGCCTTTCATTTCTCTTGTGTGATATTAGACAATTCTTCTTGTTGAAATGAACTTCATAACCTTTGTCACAGAATTGACTAATACTAAGCAAATTGTGCTCAAGGCCGTTCACAAAAGAAACATCTTCAACGCTAACATTTCCAGCTTCTAATCTGCCATATCCATCAGTTTTACCTTTGCTGTTATCTCCAAAGGTAACGACTGGGCCGGCCTTCTCCACCACATTTGTCAGCAGGGCTCTATCTCCGGTCATATGCCTTGAACATCCACTGTCCAGAATCCACATGACTCGTTCAACCTGTTTCAAACCCCGCAATGACAAATTGGTTAGACTTTCTTCGGAACCCAAATTTGATTGGGTCCGGAGTACTTAAAGAATTGACGTTTATCAGGTAAAGCAACACTTTTTATTTTAACAACATTTTCTTCAGGTACTGGACATTTAACCCTGTAAACAGCTTTAACTTGTTTTGGTTTCAGCTTGGGTAACCATGTCTTTACCATATCCTGAGAAGGACTTGAAGTCCTAATCTTAGAATTAGGTGGTGTTACAGTCCTGGATCTAACATGTTTATTTCTGCTCATATGCTGTCTAGGAGCATTCTTATCAACACATGCATGATTACCGTTAAAGTAAGCAGACATTATATTAAAAGCACAAGACATGCAATTAACAGCATCACACTTTTTATGAGCTGTATCAATAACAGGAATAGCATGCATGGTAGAAATGTTGTTGCATTTATTCATGTTGTTACTTCTACTACTAGTTTTCAAGGAACTAGTAGACTCACCAACTCTTTCTGCTTTCTTAAACACAGTCTTTCTATCTTCATCATTTTTAACAACTTGATTACTTTCTAAGACTACGCCATTAGCTAAATCCTCAATGCGCATCTCTCTCTTAATGATTAAAGATGTAGTATCCAAAGGTTCTGCTATGGATGTCTTAAAGAGTGGGTTACTAACACCCTTAAGCACTAATGGTATACCCCTATCTACAGCATTGACACGATTAGGGTAATAATGCTTTTTCGACCAATAGCTTCATTATAATCAAACCCAATTCCTACGGTTTGATTAATAGCTTGTTGGTTAAACAACTCTTTAGCCACTTTACATGAATTAGAAGTAGCACTAACCCTTATTTCTAGCTCAGCTATTGTTTCACGTTGTTGAACCACTATCAACGCTAGAGACCTCTCAAGTTCTTTTAGAATTCTTATTTCTGATTTTTGTTTATCATGGCAATTTTGTACATCGTGTAATTCTGATAATTGATTACTAAGATCTGTAATTAACAAATTTAGCCTTTCAATCTCTCTATTAGCATTACCTAGTGTATCACTAAGTTGATAAATATACTGACTATCAGTACATGATACCTCAGATGAAGTACCACTGGAGTTATCAGATTTTGCCATCAGGGCAAGATTGCCATACTCTTCATCTTCAGAGTCTGTATCATCCCAACTCTTTCCAGTAGCAACATAGGCTTTACCTGTCTTCTTCTTCTCAGATCCAAAGTCTTTTCTTTGGTTTTGTTTTGGCTTCTGACATTCAGTAGCGAAATGTCCAAGTTCATTACAGTTGTAGCATATAATTTTACTTCTTTCAACTGTTCCAGTTTTGTAACCTCCTCTGTTACTTGAGGATGAAGAACCTCCTCTCTGGAACCTGTTATAGATAGATTTGTACCTGAACTTGGGATTCTTCCTGAATCTGAAGTTGCTGAATTTCCTTACCAACAAAGCCATGGACTCATCTTCCAACTGATCTAGCTCTTCTAATGAATAGAAGTCTCCTTCATCTGGACTAGCATTCGTTTGACCAACTTCAACTTCAAGCTTACCACTGTCAACATTACAAGGTTGAATAACCTTATCTTCCACTTCCTGTTTGTTCTCAACAATAAGAGCTGTAGAAGTATTAGCAACTCTTCCTTTTCCATAAATCTCCTTTTGTTGAGATTGTTCCAGTTCATAGGTTTTTAAAACACCAAAGAGTCTTTCTACAGTAATTTCACTTAGATTCCTAGACTCTCTGATAGCTGTAATTCTATGTTCTAGATGAACAGGCATTGACAGTAGAAATTTTCTGTTGATCTCTTTCTGAGTGTAGTACTTGCCATGCATCTGTAAATTGTTGACAAGTTTGTTATATCTTTCAAACACATCTTGAATACTTTCATTGTATGCTGATCGAAAGTGTTCATACTCAGATGTCAGAATTTCTAGTCGATTCTCCCTAACTTCCTCTGTTCCTTCATTCACAATTTCAATGGTTTCCCACATTGCTTTGTAGTTTTGCAGTTAATCACATGACTGTACATTACAGAGTCTAGAGAATCTATTAAGATCGGTCTTAAATTAATGTCAAGTCCAGCTTCCTCTCTTTCAACAAGAGTGTATTCAGAAGAATCTTTATGTACATACCTTGCAGGGGAAATAACTTTTCCATCAGTAACAACTTCAGGGATTACTCCAAAAGGTATTATTGGTCCTTCTGATAAGACTTTCATGTATTTAGGATTTGCAACCTCGAGGAACATTAACATTTTGTTCTTCCACATATCATAACTATTTTTGTCATATATGGGAATTTTCACAGTTCCAACTTTAGAAGACATGATGAATTTTTTAAGAGAGTTAAAAAATTCGGGGATGATTTTTAATCGAGTAAAATGGGATCTTTGATTTGTGTATCAATCAATCTAATCTGATACCAATTGTTAGGTCCGATAAGATTGTAGAAGGGGGGGTTGAATACAATCTTTACCTTTTTATCGAAATTTGTCCTTTAAATTAAATTTGATAAAGACAAATTTATGTGCGGAATTATTTAACACAATTTTTCAAGTTGAATATAACTGTATATTAACTTGATGTGGTGTTACAAAATCAGTATAACAACTTATCAAGATGTTAATAACTAATTAGAAAATTCGACATGAACTTTTCTAATTTAGTTAATAATAATCAAGATAAGAACTAGGAAACTTAATTCGCTAGTAGTACAAGAATCACAAATAAACAAGTTCTATCGGATAGAATATCACAAAGATGAAGAACTTGAATTTCTGGGAATTGTTTAAGCTTTGGTGTTCTTGGTGTTCTTGAGAGAGAGAATTCTGTTATTGATGTAATGTTTCTGCTGTGTTTTCTCCGTTATGACATAATCTGCTGTGTTCTGTTCTTTTATATTAGTAACAGGTCTTGCTGGCTTTCTGTAGGATATTTAATTGCTCCAGCATGACTTAAACTGCTACCAAGACTTGATTTTCCTTCATTAAGACTTACACAAACCTCCATTAAGACATAAAATGTGTCGGTATGACTTAACAGAAGTTCGGTAAGACTTACAACAGCTGGCAGATGTCGGTAAGACTTAATCCAGGTCGGTAAGACTTAATCCTGAAGAGCTTCTGTCGGTAAGACTTAAAATTAAGTCATACCGAATTTTCTTCTCCAAGACATAATCTATTTTTCTTTCTTTAAGTCATATTGATCCATTTAATTAATTAATGATTAACTAATTCATATTTAATTGATACAATAATTAATTTAATTAATAAATTAATTCTTCCATAATTAATTCATTTAATTAAATCAACTAAATAATTTATATCAATTATAAATGAATTTAATTAAATCAATAAATAATTAATTTAATTCTTACAAACCACTAAAGGTAGTAAAGAATTACCACTGATTTGTGTTGACGTTCGATGTACTGTCTGGTTCATGAACGACTAACTTCAACGATGCTTCTTCACTTTTGACTTTAGGTTGTGGTTTGTTTCTTCTCTCAATTCTCTTGTACTGTAACTGATCTTCAAACTATCACTCGAAAAATCTCTGTCACTGTTCAAATGAATCCATTAACTTCAATGCTGTACTGGGGCTTGATCAGATAACTGAATCGTCTTCCAGTGTATGACATCAAAACTATAGATTGACTTTTCTTCTTTCTTCTGACAGATAATACTTCTTGAGATTCCTGTGACAGTTTATATGTATATTTACTTATTACAATTTGGTTTAAGTTGATTAGGATCCTCTAACTACAAATAGGTTGAGTCATATGCCTTTCAGAGACAGACATTCTTGACATACTAGAAGGAAGTATCTTAAGATTTTTATTAACTGTTTTGATGCTGAAAACGATACTATCAACAAGGAAGCTGTCAAGAATGGTGAAGTTATTGTCGAAGAAGCTGCTGTCAAAGAAGACACTGTCATGAAAGACACTGTCAAGAGCTTGAATGAAAAAGATTTCACAGGCAAAACTGTCAAGACACCCAAGTCTAGGAAGACAAAACAAAGAGCAAAAGCCTGGCGTGCAGTTCCAAGAAAGGGCAAGACAAAGGCTGCAGCAAGGAAAAAAAAGCATTGAGTGATGTTTCTTAAGAAGCCTATTCGAAGAAGAGAAACAAACAGCTTCGAAATCCAGAAGGAAGCTGCGACACGAGATATCTCTTCAGTCGAATTGGAGCTGGATAATTCTAAGGAATATGCATCCAGATACATTCTTTGGAAAGATAAAGCAAAAGTCATGTTTGTTGAGAAGGACTTCACTATGGTGAATATGTCAACAATAATAGACAGATACACTCTCAAACAAACATCACAAGAAGTAAGGCGTAGAGCCAATTACCTCGTGCTTGAAAGAATGGTGGAGCTTATGGGGACGTATGAAAATGTTCCTAAGAAAGCCATGGAACACATCCAAAAGTACCATGCTGAAAGATATGCTGAATTTTATGAGAGATATGGTGACCGGAGAAACATCGATGATGCGAATGAGGATGTGAGTATAGAGGAGGAAGAACTTGTGTCTAATTATGATTGGACAGAAAGGATGCCCTCCTATACACCTGAAGCTATGGCTGCCTATGAAGCCGAATTAGCTGTTGAAGCTGCTAGGAGAAAAGCTAATATTGGTAAACAAACTGCTGAGGTAGTGGAAGCTGAGCTGAAAGAAAAATGCAAGAAAGTCAACAAGATGAACAGTGAAGCTCCAAACTATCAGTCATGTGCACTTGAAAATCCTCTCAGGATCATAGATGGCAAAGAAGAAATCTATGCAGATAGTTTTCACAAGCTGAGGACCAGTGTACTGAAAGGTCTATACTGGAAAGTTGTTGGATCATCTCACAAACTGGAAATGCTGTATGCATGGGAATTGGAAATTATTTTTGATAGTAGGAGAGATGAAGATCCAAAACTTGACAGAAACAGAAAAGTGACCTTGAATTCTTTTCCTGGCAGAAGATTCAAGATTGTGAACAACATCTTCAAATTCAGAACTCACACCTATGATTTTGACTCATGCTTTGATCTGAAAGATGTTTATTATGTCTCTTCTAGACAAATCCAAAAGTACATTGATGAGATTAAAGATGATGTTGTATCTGCTGATGAAAAGAAGCTAGTGCAAGATCTCAGAAAGTACTTGGAAGAAGCTCTCTACAGAAAGAGAGAGAACAGACAGAACAGGAAAGCTTAATAACAAGATAAGTAAATCTCATATCTACTCAACCTCGAGGAGTACTTGTTTTGCTTTAGATCATTGTCCTATGTAATGCTAAATGCTTGGAAATGTTCTAGAATCCTATTTTGATCTATGTTAGTTAAGTTGTCAGCATGATTGTATTGAGAATTTGTTGTTATTGTTCATAAAAACAAATTGGGGGAGATTGTTAGGATTTATGGTTGATAGCGTAGAGACAACTTAACTAGTACTTAGTTTATTTGTATAGGCTAAGTAGAACATAGTGTGTTCTTGTAATCAAATAATTGCTGTAATGTAATAAGTATGTATCTTGGAAGAAGTTCATTGATATGTTCAAGCCTCAAAAGAATACATCAGTTCGACAGCAATAATAAAGTTACTGTCAATACATTGATGGTAACGTTACAAGAAGACTGCATGTTGCAAGGTCACGACAGCAAGTTTCATTTGACAGCAACATTGGCTCAAGCAGGGGACAGCAACATTCTCACACTTGACAGCAAGTTTGGAGTTCCGGCAGCAACATTGGCGGGAGCTCATACTGTCAACTACTGAATATTCCTATGACAGCAAACTTGGCAGCAAGGGTTACTGTCTCACTGAATTATTTGATTTGGGGATTTTATCTCAGTCAAACCCCCGTGACAGTTTAGATGTTCGAGAAACAGATTTACTGCAATTCGTCAAAGATTGTAGCAGACCTGCAAGACTATGATAGAAGCTTGAGAGATCACAAGACGAGGCTCGACAATTCAAAGAGTATGACAAGCCTGCATCTACTAGAATTGTTATAGCTAATTTTGGAAAGAACCCAGAATGCCTTATGCTTAAAGATAACTCTATTTGTATAGCATTTTAGGAAAGGTCACATGTGTGGGCAAATTGTGAGGAGCTGTCACTTGAAAACGACAACAGCTCCGCCACCCATGTGACTGAGATGCAAAAAATGAAGATTAGTCTATATAGAGACAAAACTCTCATTCTTTCTGTAAGCGATTCTCACAAGAAGTCGAAGTTTGAGAAACCATTTTTCTCGAGGTTGTAGCAACACATTACAAAATAAATAAAACATTTATTTTGTGAGAACATCTTAAATTACTACTTGTGTTTGCAATTCTTGTGTAGATAGTTTACAATCTTTATCATTGTTGTTGAGCTAAAGATTTAAAATTATCTATATTGCATTCAACCCCCCTTCTGCAATATACTCCGGGACTAACATTACTATATCTAGGTCTCTTTTGGAATCCTTTTTTATTTTAATTCTATATAAGAGTACATGACTGACATTGATAGCAACATTCTGAGCTTGTAAGATGGGTCAGTGGAGGCCCAAAGAACTGTTTCAGATAACATGGGTAAATGTAAATTCAATTATTAAGGCTGCATCTGCTTCTAATTTTGGTTAAGGTAAGTTTTTGGATAACGTATGATCTCTATAGATTAGGTTTCTGCCTTCACGGATAACATATTTTTCCGATCTATTGACGGTTGTGTTCTTGTTCTTGCAACTCACAACTTTGAATAAGGTTACCATTTCTTTTGTCAATCAAATTCTAATGTTTTGTACAAATGTATAATATTTATTACCATTGTTTGACATGTTAATGGTGATTTATGGAATGAAAGAAGCTCTGAGTTATGGCTTAAGAAATGCAGGCTTTGAGGTGAGTAAGTACTTGCCTTTTGGGTTTATATACTTCGTATAAACTTCGTAGAGCAAGTATATACTTCGTATAGTAAAAGTAAAACAACTAAGACCTTTTTTTTTCTTATTATTCTTGGGGCAAATTTTAATATGGATACCATATTATTAACATCTTTTACAATAGACAGAATGTTGGTGAGCATGTGTGCCGATAACTAATATGTAGTAGACCCAAATAATTTCTAGCAGAATAATTAAAAAAGAATGTTATCTTTAGTAAAAATTGAAGGGATTTTGTAGTACAGATTATACTAGGTTTTTATTGATTAAACAGTTACAAAACCAAAAATGATAAATATCCAGGTGTTTTAATACAAACCTCAAGTGTTTCAGATGGTTGTATGTAGTCACAGATATATGTCTCCGCTAACCAAGGTACAGATACTCTTCTCGGAAATGTAATATTGCATTGTTGATTGTTTTCATTGAACAAAAACTAAATCAGTAGCTGTTTATTTTGGACCTAGGAATTTATGAACACATTGCTAATAATCCAATCTGTTTTAATGGAAGGAAATGGGTAAGGATGCACTTCTTCTTTTATTCATTTTTCTTTTTAAAATCTGTGCTCATAATTTGATCCGCCAGGAGCCTATGATTATACTTTATATCCTTTGGTTGGCAGAAATAAATGCTGCAAACTAGTTAAAGCAAGTATGTACCTTGATTAAATATCATAAGATAATTATTTGCTCATATTACTTTTGACAGTAGTGAAAACACCCGTAATATGTGTACAACTTATATGGGAAATGTAAAACCAGAATAGTTTCTTACGAAAACATTTTTTAACTGTTATCTTCCAAGCATGAGCACTGTGAATTACAATTCGATGTACAAATCTGTTTTCACCATTGTAACTAAATTTGTTATTTTTACTGTCCAGCCAGTGAAAGAATTTGCGTTTTGATATTTGCAGGTGTACCTTTGGGAGTTAAATAGCAATCTGATTATGCGCTGCACTTAGACCTACAAGTTATCTGCCCATTTGCGTCATAATTACCTTACGGTCTTTGCAATATTTGCATTAGAGGTTTCCCGGCGGTTTCAGTGGGTATTCTTTCGAGTTGAAAAAGAGGTTAACAAAATGAACTTGAAGCAGTATATTCCACTTTCCACTTTGGACAAGTCTACCGAGGAAGATGCATTTCTCAAGTGGTCATAATGTATATTCCACTTTCCACTTTAGTGCTGCTGGATTTGATTGGTTGGTGTAGCTTGTTATTGTACTAGTTATGTTTTTTAGTGAATGAAATTAGGACTTGAATTGGTTGTTGGTTTATTTTATGAGAAATTCAATAAATATTCAAGTAGTACATTTTTATTTTGGTACACTTATGGTGTTACAATAGGTACAAAGTGTGTTGCAACAGGCTATTATTTTTTATCACTGCATGTGTTATAATAGGTAATATTAGGTGTTACAATAGGCATTACACAGGTGGGCCCCACAAGCAGGCCCAAAAAGTGGGACCCAAATGTGGCCCCACGTGTGGGCCCCTATGGAAAATTGTAACATCTATTGTAACACACAAACTATGTTGCTGTAGAGTGTTTAAGATGTTGCTACAGAGGTTTTTAGTAACCGCGCATTTGCTATGTTACCATAGGTTGTTTTTGATGTTACCTTTGGTACCTATAGCAACTGCCGTGAACCTAACACAGCTGAAGTGTTACCATAGCCCTATTTTAGCCTATAGCAACTTTAAATAGGGTCTATGGCAACATGGTTTGGGGTTGCTATAAGCAATCTATGGTGTAGTGCTTATTCGTTAATATGGTATCAGAGCGTAGGATGATAGCTTGAGTGAAGATTAGAGTGATAAAGAGAAGTAATTCATATAAACTCCAGCATCTATTTTTTATTTGAAATTATGTCTTCTGGAAGAAAATTTACATGCACAGATGTGCAAAATCGTTTGTTCTTACACCCTTCTTATGGGCCACATTCAGTGGTGGTAACAAAGCTTTAAGAAGCAGGAGACTACAGAGCTTGGAGAAGAACATTTGAAATACAACTTTTAGCCAAAAGAAAGCTGGGATTCGTGGATGGATCTGTGAAAAGAAATGCAACTAATGCAGTTGAAGCAACTCAGTGGGATACCTACAACAATCTGGTAATTTCCTGGATTCATAACAATGTTTGTGATTCTATTAAGACCTCTATACTGTTCGTAAACACTGCTAGTGATATATGGAAACAGTTAGAAATAAGGTTTTCGTTAACAAATGGATCTAGAAAATATAAACTGAATAGGGACTTGTTTAATCTGAAACAAAATGGTATGAAGATTAGTGAGTACTTTACAAGCCTGAGCTGTTTGTGGGAAGAACTGGAGTCTATGAATATGTTGCCTGATGTAACCACAACAACAGATGAGATAAATAAACTGTTGGAGGCTATAGAAATTATGAAAGAAGAAGCAAAACTTTTTCAGTTCTTGAATGGTCTTAATGATATGTATGGGGCTCAGAGGAGTCATTTGTTGATGGCATGTCCTTTGCCATCTGTTGAAATGGCATGTGCTGCTATGCAGCAAGAAGAATCTTAGAAGGATGTGCTAGCACATAGCTCTATAAATGATACTGATATATCTGCTATGTATAACAAATGAGATAATGAAAGGCCTGTCACTTGCACTACTTATGGTGGAAAAAATCATACTACAGATAAGTGTTGGACTGTGGTTGGATTTCCACGATGGCATAGCAAATGCAAAATATCGGGGAGACCTGCACAAAGATTCATGGGTGGAAATCAAAGTACATTTGCAGTGAATAAGCCTGGAAATCTCAAAATGGCTAATAATGCCAATGTTCAAGGCAATACAAGTGATTCTCAAGGAGTGATGATGGCTTCTCAGCAACTGGATCAACTACTGAAGCTCATACTAAGAACACACCTGCAAGGGCAATAGGAATCTGAAACTGATGAAGAGCTGGATTATGGATTCTCTGGTATGGTGAACAAAAAAAAGGCTCTTGCACCTGAGTCACATGAATGGATTATTGACTCAGGTGCCCCTGACCATATGACTTCATCTCTGGCTAACCTAGTCAATATCAAGTCTGCACCAGCATCCTTCACTATAAACCTGCCAACCGGAGACACTACAACTATAACTCATATAGGAGATGTGCAACTTCCTAATGCCCTGCAACTATTCAATGTCCTCTATGTGCCTCAATTTAATCACAATCTTCTGTCAATTCACAAGCTAGCCAAAGAAAGAAAATGTGCAGTGCTTTTTCAACCTAACATGTGTGCCATTTCTGCTTCTGCAACTAAGCAAGTTCTGGGAATTGGTCTCCTCAAACAAGGATTGTATTACTTGCAGAAAGATAACAAGGCATTGACTGATCTCAAGACAGATGTGAATTCAAAGGGCAAAGCTTGTATGGCTGTCAATGAAGTAAATCAATTTTCTTTGTGGCATCTAAGGCTGGGGCATGCCTCTATGTCAAGAATGCAACATCTTGACTATGTGAAACCTTTCTTAAAAGATAAGAACCAAGTGTGCTTGACCTGTCCTATGTCCAAGATGACCAAACAACCTTTCCTTCTGAGCGGTTCTAATGCTAGTAAGGCTTTTGAATTGGTGCACACAGACATCTGGGGGCCATACAAAGTCCCAACAAGAGGAAAATTCAAATATTTCTTTACCCTGGTGGATGAATACAGTAGAATGACATGGGTGTACCTGCTTAAGAGGAAATCAGATTACTTGGAAACCCTTAAGATGTTCCAGCACCACATCATGACTCAATATCAAGCAAATTTCCAAAAAATAAGATCTGATAATACTTTGGAATTTGCTGACAAGGCCTGCACTGAATTCTTCTCTCAGCAAAGGATTTTTCATCAAACTTCATGCCCCTACACTCCTGAACAGAATGCAAGGGTGGAGAGAAAGCATAGAAATATTCTGGAAATGGCTAGGGCACTCCGATTTTAATCAGGTTTGTCTTTAACTTTTTTGGGTGATTGTGTCTTGACTGCTGTCTATATCATAAATAGATTGCCTACTGTTACTTTGAACTTCACCACACCTTATGAAAAATTGCTGAAGAAACCTGCTGAGTATAATGAAATGAAGGTTTTAGGATGTTTATCCTTTGCTTCTAATCCATCACATAGCAAAGACAAATTTGAAGCTTGGAGAGTTCCATGTGTGTTTATTGGCTATCCAGGATGCCTCACCACTAAGCAACCTTTTATCACCAGGCATATGATTTTTAATGGGCAAGTATTTCCTCTCAATCCTACATCTGAACATACCTACATGAAATCACTTCCTACTGTTATGCCTGTACCCTCACCCATCTCAACAGAAGATGATTTCTGCATTCCTGGTGACAACCTTGAACATGCCATGACCAATGATCCTGTCATTGAACCTTACTCAAGTTCACCACAAGTTACAGGGGTTGAAGACTCATATCCCTTTACACTTCCTCCATAAAGAAGTTCTTCTAGATAGACCAAATCTCCATCTTGGCTATCTGATTTTGTTACTCTAACCTCAAACACTTCTGTAAGTGCATCTGATGTCACTTCTCAGGTCCTGAATCCTGCGATTAGTTGTTGTTTGGCTGCAATAGGTCATAATCAGGATCCAGTATTCTTCGAAGATGTGTTAAGCAAAAAAATTGGGTGACAACTATGAATCTTGAACTTGATGCATTGGAGAACAATGATACATGGGAGATCACTGAGCTTCCACCTAACAGGAAAGCCATTACATGTAAATGGATTTACAAGACCAAATTCAAGCCATATGGTATTGTGGACAAGTACAAGGCCAGATTGGTGATCCTTGGTTACAAGTAGACTTATGGTATAGACTGTATGAAGACCTTTGCTCCAGTTGTAAAAATGTCAACTGTTAGAGCCATTCTTACTGTGGCTGCTATGTATGATTGGCCGGAATTTCACATGGATATGTGAAATGCATTCTTGCATGGTAATTTGAATGAGGTGGTGTACATGAAGATGCCTCCTGGCTACACTGGAATGGGTAGTCGAATTTCTTACTCACAAGGAGAATGCTCTGCTCAGTCAACTATCACCCTTGTCTACAGACTCAAGAAATCTCTGTATGGGCTTAAACAAGCTCCAGGAGAGTGGTTCACAAAGCTGTCTGAAACCTTGATATCTGCTGGGTATACTCATTCTAAGGCTGACTATAGTCTCTTCACCAAAAACACTGCAGATATGGTCACTTTAATCCTTATTTATGGGGATGATCTGTTGATCACTGGAAACTATACTCAGTCAATTTCAAATTTAAAAAGGTCCTTAGCCAGGAATTTTCACATGAAGGATTTGGGGTCTGTCACCTATTTTTGGGGATTGGAGATAGACAGATCATCCAATGGATTCTTTATTTATCAGAAGAAGTATGTACTGGACTTATTGCAAGAATTTGGTATGATACACGCAACTCCTCTCAAACTGCCAATGGATACGCACATCAAACTCACTCCAGACAAGTGAGACTTGCTTACAAATCCTAGTTGGTATTAGAAACTTCTTGGCAAACTGATCTACTTGACTATTACACGACCCGACCTGTCATTTCCAATGCATTACCTAGCACAATTCATGCACAAACCCACAATGGTGCACATGCAGGCATCTAAGAGAGGTCTCAGATATCTGCTAAACAATCCAGGCCAAGGAATTCTCTTAGCATCCAACTCTGCAGCCCAACTCACTGCCTACTGTGACAGTGATTGGGCCAGTTGTCCTACTAGCAGGAAATCTACAACAAGCTATTGTGTGTTACTTGGTTCTTCCCCAATCTCTTGGCAAACCAAGAAACAATCTGTTGTTGTCAGGTTTACGGCCGAAGCAGAATACAGAGCCATGGCCTTAACTTGTTATGAAGTCACTTGGTTGTCAAGACTACTCAAGAATATTGGTCTCACTACCTTACAATCAAGGAGCTCTTTTTACTGTTACAAATCCGATTCTCCATGAAAGAATCAAACAAATTGAATTAGACTGTCACTTTATCAGGGATAAAATCAATGTAGGTTCTGTCATTGCTGAGCATGTGCCATCCCATCTTCAATTGGCTGACATCCTCACTAAGCCCTTATCTATCAAACAACACAATTTTCTTATGTCCAAGCTTGGAGCCTCAGCTCAGCCTCCGCTCCACTTAAGGGGGAGTAACGAAGATTTGAAGAATGAAGACCACGAAGACCACCAGCACTGAAGTTACTAGTTACTAGCCTATTTACTTTACTGCAGTTATTTCTAATTCAGTTAGTATCATGTTATCTCCATCTCCCAGTGTTTCGGACCATGTAGTTTTTCTTTTGTCTTATCAGTATTAGTTAGTTAAGAATGTCAGATGTCTAGCATAGAGGGCACTTAGGTCTTTTGTTCTAGCTGGTTGTTATAAGGCCAATAGTGCTGCAAGGTGGTCCTTATGTGTGTTATTTGTTGCTATCATCTAATTTGGAATAGGATTCTCTTATCTTCTCTATTTTCCTCAATCTGCATAAGTTATCTATTCATATTGCATTCTTATCTATATCTATATCTATATATATTATAATTCCTGGAGATCGGAAAGTTACCAGAAGCGTTTAAGATAATTTTCTTGAATTGTATTATTTTTGATTTTTTTAATAAAAATCTTTTCGAGCATTAAATAACTTTTTATGGCATCTTATTGACATTTATAATCATTAATTACACTTATTAAATAAATATATATATTAAATTTACTTCAAATTATTTATATAAAAGATTCACAAACTTTATTTGAGCATTATAATTATTATTTCAATATAAAATATTAATTATATGTATAAAATTAAGATTATTTTTTTATGTAAATTAACGATTTAAAATTGTTCACATTGAGTCATTTTTTATTGTGTCAAAATATTGTACACATGTTGTTTCATTATATTATGTCAAAATAAATTAGTATTCTAATTATATAAATTCTTATACTTTTATTGAGCATGTATATTGTGAGAGGGGTGTCGGCTTTAAAAATGTTATTTAGTTATATTTAATATTGTAATTGCTATTTTGCATGTTTATAATATTTTTAAGATTATTAAATTTTTTGATATATAATGAGAGTATTATTCCAACTAATAATTCATACAAACTGTTTTAACTAACTTTTTTTAAGGAAATTTTTATAATATCTATTAAATTTTATATTAATTTATTATTTTCAGTAGCTAAAAAAAAATTATTAACCGCGCGAAGCGCGGCTAAATTGCCTAGTATATTATAATGCCTGAAGATCGAAAAGTTACTAGAAGCGTTCAGGGTATTTTTCTTGAATTTTCTTTTTTTTTGATTTTTTATTATAATTATTTTCTTGCACTAATTCGTTCTTAATGAGATATTAATTAGTCATTAATCATACATACTAAATATGTATTATATATTTTATTTATTTTTAGGAGTTTTCGTTTTTCTGATTTTATTATTAAAATTATTTTCTTGCTTTAAATAGCTATTAATGACATGTTAATTAGTCATTAATTACACCTAATAAATATGTATGAAATTTATTTTATTTTATTTATTTAAAAAATTATCAAACTTTATTTTAGCATTATAATTATTATTTTAGTATTAAATATTAATTACATATATAATTAAGTTTATTTTTAGGTAAAATGATGACTAAACATTGTTTATATTGCGTTCTTTTTTATTCCCTATTGAATATCAGTCCAATTTCTTTTCGGATAATTGTAGTACAGACGACCCTTAACTTGTCAAGCAATCTTTATCATTAGTGAGTATGGAAATCGTAATAAATTATAGAAGTATGTAAATTTTCGCTTAACACTTGTAATAAAAATAAAACAAATAGTTTTTTATATTTACACATGAATAAATTACACATGGGTTATGACCAAAACGATTAAATTAAAAAAATCCAATTTTATTGTTAGATTAAATCGATAAAAATGTTATACATCCATTGTTCATTATATTATGTCGAAATAAATTAATATTCTAATTAAATAAATTCTTACACTACAATTGAACATGTATGTTATAAGAGGGACGTCGGCTTTAAAAGTGTTATTATATATAATATTTATAACTTTTAATCTTAAAGACTACGTTTATATCGTAATTGCTACTTTAATATTTATGATATTTTTGAGATTATGAAAATTTTAGATCAATAAAAAGAATATCTTCGAACTTATAATTCATGTAAATTGTTTTGAATCAATTTTTTAAAAAAATTCGCAAGAGACCAATCAATTTTTAAAAATAATAAAAAAAAGATTAATCTGTTTTCAATATTTTAAAATGAAAATTTATGAACCGCGCGAAGCGCTGATAATTTAATAGCAGGAGATCGGAGAGACTTTCACTCAGAATCTGCAAAATACTTTTCTTGAATTTTCACATTTTTGATTTTTTTATTAAAATAATTTTCTTGCATTTAATTAATCATTAAGTGTATCCATTAAATATATAATAAATACACTTTATTTCATATTTCATATGAAAGTTTGGCAAACTTTATTATAACATTATTATTATTTTAATATAAAATATTAATTATTTATATAAAAGTACCATAATTTTAATGTAAAACGATAAAATAAAATTATTTTTATCATGTTATTTCTAATCCTTATTCAAAATCATTGCAATTTTTTTCGGCAAAAATAAATAGACGATTTCAACTTTTGAATAAATTCGTAATCAGTGATCGTGAGAATCCTGATAAGATACAGAAGTATATATATTTTTCGATTAACATCCACAATTTCAATAAAAGTAATATCATAGAATTTTTTTTTATACATGAACAAATTACGCACTTAGTGTGACCAACTCGATTAAATTGAATTAAGCCTACTCTTTTTTCGTCGATTAAATCAATAAAAAAATTTACATTCGTTGTTTGATAATTTTGTGTTGAAATAAATTAATATTCTAACTAAAACATTCATATACTATTATTAATCAGTTAATCATGCATGTATGTTATGAGACGGGAGACGAAGTTTAAGATACTATTGAGTAAGGATGTTATAAAATGGGCATCGGATTTGAAAAGAATTACATGTACATATTTATTATAAGATTTAATATGAGAGTATTAGAATATGTGAATATCAATTTGAACATGAGTCCATGAATTTAATTATAATGTTACATACAAAATAGTTCATATAGAATATTCAAAAGAATTGATTAAATGTAGAGATACGCGTGTCAGATTACTACACAAAATATGAAGCATGACTTGCAATATACATTTGAATTCTACCTTTTCGTCTTACAACCAAATATATCGATAAGTTAAATCAATCACACCTCTCATTACATTTACATTTTGTTTCTTTACATCATACAATCAAATTTACTAACAAATTAAGCAATCACATATTTCATAATGCCATCGACAATAAACAAATATTCATAAATGTTATTTTTACTTATCCAATGTCAAACTTTGAAAATGTCTGTTAATATTGGATTTCAAAAGCATTTTTATGCGACAAAATAGGTGTCGTCAATATCTTCGATATTATTATTATTATTAATATCCAAGAATTTAACTGAAACATGTTTTCTTTCTGATAATTATTTTTTCTTAAATTTATAAACATTCATATTTAATTACATTTCACACAATTTTCAATTTATCATAACAACTTTCAAATAATAAAATTCAACAAACAATGATGTTATGCATACGATTTTTGAAAATATTTTCATGCCGCGCGTAGGTCGGCTTTGTTACCTAAATAAATCTAATTAATATGTGGTGAGAATTAAAATTTCAACCTTTTTATACAACATCTTTTAATATCTATATATAATATAACGGTAGGAGAATATAAACACACGAGAAACGTTCCCAATTTTTTTTCTTGAATTTTCACTTTTTTAATTTTTTATTAAAGTTTTGTTCTTGCATTAAATAGCATTTTAATGACATCTTAATTAGTCATTAATAATAATACTGACATGTTTTTTTACTTTTACACATAATAAACGCAACTATTTTATCGACCGATTAAATCGATAAAATGTTATACACATGTTGTTTAATTAATTAGCGTCAAAATAAATCAATATTCTAATTATATAAATTCTTATACTATTGGTGAGCATGTGTACTCTGGGAGGGTGTTATCTTTAAAAATGTTATTTAATTATATTTAATATTTACAATATTTTATCGTAATTTTTACAATCATCGTTTAATTGTTATTTTTCATGTTAATGATAATTTTAAGATTATCAAAAGGCTTAATGACCTTTTAGCCGTTCAAGTTTGCACAGTTATTCCCATAAAACCCTAACGTTTAAAGTCGTTCCTTTTCGCCCGCCGAACTTCAGAAATGTACCTCTTTGCCACGATACCGCGTCAGATGTATAACGGTACAAAATATCAAGGGTAAAACAGACATTTCACCTAATTAAAAATTTCATATTTACTAAATAGAGTTTATTTAGAGGCTTAAAATGATAATTTCATATTTCTGTCGTCTCTCTCGCATTCTCTCCCTCTCGGTTCTCTCTCTCTCTCTTTCTCTCCCTCCCTCTCTCTCTCTCTCTCTCTCTCTCTCTCTCTCTCTCTCTCTCTCTCTCTCTCTCTCTCTCCTCTCCTCTCACTCTCTCCTCCGTTCACCACTGTCATGTCCACTCAACACTATCCGGCACGGTTCCATGGGGTAATCGATAACAAATCACTCTCGTTCCATCCCGTTGAACAACAAATCGCTGGTAACCTTCAATTCAATTGAATTGAGGTTTTGTTTGATTCAATTTCGTTGAATATGGTTTCGAATTGAGGTTTTGTTTGATTCGATTTCGTTGAATTTCGTTGGCGTATAAGGCTTTGAGAAGGTGGCTGTGATAAAACGACGATAAGGGGTGGTCGTGTGGCGTGCGTTTGGTCGGGGGATGAGGTGCGGGGGATGGGTTGAACAACGGTGGTGATTGTAGAAGGAGATGGGGAGAAGGTGGAATGGTGAGTGTGAGGTGGAAATGGGTGTTGTGGGGAGGTGGTGGAATTGGTGAGGAGAAAGGGTGAACTGAGTAGTGAGATGGCTGCACTGGCGAAGTCAGTAGGGCGGCGTTGGTTGAAGGCCAGAGTAAAAGGGGTGGAGGATATTGAAAAAATAGAGGAAATGGGGGTTGTGACTTGTGAGGTTTGAATTGAAGGAGATGGGATAGCAGGTGGGGGAGAGGGAAGAGGGAGAGAAGGGGAAGAAGTGGCGGTGTGGTTGTGATGAACGGGAAAGGCGAATTGAAGAAGAAGAGAGCAGTGGTGTTGCAGGCGCGGTGAACGGCGGTAGGAAGGAGAAGAACAGAGAAGAGAAAGGTAGGAAGGGTGATGGTTGGTGGAGTTGAAATAGAAATGTGGGAATGGATGGAATGGTGAATGGCGGTGTTGAGTTGTTATTGGCGAAGGTGAAGGGTGGGTGACAGTGAACGGCACCCATGTTCGAGGCGGTGATGACGGTCAGTGGTGGTGGTTTAATAGAGAGAGAGGAGAAAAATGAGAGGTGAAAGAGAGAGCCGAGAGAGAGACAGGGGAAGGACAATGAGAAAACAGGGGAGGTGGGTGGGTGAGGGTAGGAAATTAAAATTAATGTAAATTTTAAATTAATGATAAATTAATGTAAATTAATGATAAATTTTAAATTTGATGAAATGACTGTTATACCCCTACCGATATAACCCGATATGCCGTCTGATGCGGTATCGTGGCAAAGAGGTACATTTCTGAAGTTCGGCGGGAGAAAAGGAACGACTTTAAACGTTAGGGCTTTATGGGTATAACTGTGCAAACTTGAAGGGCCAAAATGACATTAAGCCTTATCAAAATTCTTGATATTTTTTTTTAGATAAGCAAGATTATATTAGAAAACTAGCCAGCCGGCACTTACAAAAGCAGGTTACAGTGGCACCCAACAGTAACCAAAAACACAGTGTTGTGCTAAAATAAATGACATTTGAATCGCAAGCGCACAATTCGTTTCGTTGTAAAATTTAATGATTCGTTCCACAGGGACTAATTTTATTCGCAATCCTTAATTTTTAATTTAATCGAATTAGAACAATTTTGGAAATTTGGAAAATTCAGACTTTTACTAATTAAATCCTAAATGAAAATTTAACCTATTTTAAAAAAAATTGAATTATTATTCTTATTCTAAAATAATTAATTAAAAAGAAAACAAAAACTAAATTATTCTAGAAAGTAGAAACTAGAATTTAACTATTTTTTTTTAAAATAAAACAAAAAAAACAACAATTCGAAAACAAAAACAAAACAATTTAGAGCTTAGTAAAGAACTCGACAGTTAAACCTTTTACAGAACTTGGCCATTACAATTTAGTCTACTCAAAAAAATCAGCGAAAACAATAACAGAAAACAAGACCAATCGACTACATTCAGCACAAAACTCAGCAGAAAAACCAGTAATCAAATTCAAAGCACAGCTTGACATAATTCGGACACGAATACTCAACTCGGTGCTACCCAGCCAACTTGACAATAAAACGAATAAGTAAATTAAACGCTGACTTGTTACAACTAAAACAAACCGACTCAAGGAAAAAGAACTCAGTCCAATTGACTGCAAACCTCACTGCAACTCAGTAAAGAAACAGCTAAAATAACAAAATCAACTCAGCCATAAAGAAACTCTAAAACCAATACAGCAGCCACGAAACTCAGCAAATGCTAAAATAAACTCAGCAAACAAATTCAACTCGATAGCAGCTCAATAACAAAAACTCAGAAAACTACTCAGTGATTAAAACTTAATTCAGCGTACACAAAAAAAAACACGACTACAGCTGTGGAACTCAACAAAGCAGCAAAGGACTCGACAGAATTCGCAGCAAAATAATAAATGCAAAAATCGCCCAGTAAACACAACAGAAAAATAAAACGAGGAAATGGGTTGATTCACAAAATTCGGACCATCAAAGAACTCGGAAAACAGCTTGGAAACAACTGCAAAGAATTAAGACTCAACAAGGCAGCGAACTTTACAATCAACAATCAAATTGCGCCAGAACAGGACCATGAATTCAGCTCTTGACCCTACGAATTCAAAATCGCACAAGACACAAATAACAAACTCGGGACTAGACTTAAAACGTAAAGACTTGTTGAATTCAGCATAACCCGCAGAAAACAAAGCAGAAAACGAAAACAGAAAATGGAATTAAAAACTAGTTAAGGAAAGGGGTTTGGGGCGGACGGAGAAAGGGATTTTGTGTGTGTGTCATGGGGAAAGAGAGGAGATTGTTTCGACTAATGGAAAGAGGGAGAGGGGATTTTGATTTGCTGGGTTTTTAAAATTAGAAAACAGGGGCTTTGTGTGTGGTTTAATCGGAAAGAAAAAAAAACTTTTGGGTTTGGTTGTGCTGAGAGAAAAGTAGAGACAATGTGTTGCTTCGAATAAAGATAAAAACAAAACAGGAAAAGAGAAAAAAAATTGCTGGAAAATTATAAACTAATATTTTTTTGGTTTTTTTTTTAAAATAAAAACGAAATTAAAGAGATTAACTACGAAATTAAAATTTCTTGAACGATAAAACGATGATTTGGAATTAAATGGCCCACAATAAAATGGATTTTTAAAGGGGCTCAAAATTACGAATTAAAACAAGGAGCAAGAAATTAAAGTTTCGTTACTTTCAACCCCAAGTGGTTAGCAACGGGATTTACGAAAATAACGAAACAAGGCAACAATAACGAAAGAGCAAGACAAGAAGTAAAAAAAAATAAAAATTGCATTAACTATAATAGAGTGTTTACAAGATTTGAAATTAAGAAAAGAAATACAAGAAAATAAAACTACCCTAAAATCTAAGTTACTCAATACAAGGGGGGGTGAGGGGGTATTTATAGGATAGGAATTAGGGTTAAGGGGGGTGTTGGGTAAATCCCCACCATACATTTGGGTTGTGTGGTGGTGAAATCCTAGCCATCTATTTGTTTCCTTCCCCCTTAAGCTTTGAAGAGTTGATCTTGGCCATACACTTTTCTAATGTGTTGGGATGATCTCCACCTTCCACTTGTCTTGAAATATTCCTTTTGCTCCAAGCTCCTAATTCTTTTCCTTCTTTCATTTTTAATCCTTTTTCTTCCTCCTTTTCCCTTCCTTGCACTTTATTTATTTATTTTGTCATTTCTTTATTTATTTACGATTTTCCTGAAATGCAACAAAATAATTTATTAAAATACGAATTCAAGCAAATAAATAGGCAATAAAAATATGCAAAAATATGCACATATCAAATGCCCCCATACCTATCTTTTGCTCGTCCTCGAGGAAAATAAAAACAAAAAGGAAAATCTAGATGAAAAGTCCTATACTCCTTTTCGTAGGTGTGACGGTTGCATTTGGCATATGCAACAAGCCCTTTAAACCCCTAGGCAGCCCTAGTGGACGAGTGAGGTCTCGTGAGGTCCTATAGTGAATGTACTCACAAAATCCATCTAGCTTGTATAAAAGATCACATGGCAATGCACACCACACATACATATCCTCTCATGATACATCAACTTAAGAATCAAAATGAAGTTGCAAAGTCTTGGTGTGGAAAGTGCAAGGATTCGCATAGTCTACTCAAAGAACCATGCAAGAGTGATTATAAGTTCATGTCAAGTGTAAAAATTATTGGTAACCATGCTAAGTCTACAAGGGCACACCTCAGAGTCAAAACTTGAGATCTCATATGCAAAACAAGCAATACCTCACATTTCACTCACAAAAGAATATTCACTCAAGAACAAAGGTAAGTGTATCACTCAATTCCAACAAAATCAAATGCATGCTTGACACTTGGTATCATCCCAACTTAAATCACAACATACATTAATAATGATAATCAAAAGGTCTTTATTAGGGTTGTAATGGGGCTAGGGACAAGGTATGTCAAGAAAGGCCAAAGTAAGGTGAAGTGTCAAAAGCTAGTAGTCACCATGAATATCATGCACAACACCAAACTTCCTCCCCACACAATTTATTTTCATTTTCAACAAAAAGACTTGACTAGTCGAATGAAGGAGGATTACATAAGTATGCTCTCATATGTATTTTTTTTTTTTTTCAATTTTTTTTTCTATATTTTTTTTATATAAAGGAAAATGATAAATGTAACAATAATCCTCCTTTAGATTTATGAACAAAAGTAAACCCTATTTCACACACCTTATTGCTCCCTTAAGTTCCTACTAGCCTTTGACAAAATGGGATCAAGAATACGTAAGGCTAAAACAAGAAAAAGGTCTTAGGCGAGTAATGTGGTGTGTCACCGAAAGAAAATGATTAGGCTCAAAGGGTTAACTAATTGATCATATAAGCACGGTGTGGATAATTTGGGAAATATAGGTTATTCCTAAGTGCCTTTATCATTTTATCATCAATCAATATCATGCGTTTCAAGAAGGAACTCAAACAAGTGCTAGCGATGCAAATGACAAGTGGACACTCAAGCAAACGAATATAAATGCAAAAGATGTGCATATAGGCTCAAAACTCACTTGGTGTGCTAAAACATAATCAATCTCAAGTAAAGGTATCCTCAATGCACCTACTTGTACTCAAAGCATGAAGACCAAATCATCTTACACCTAATCATGTCCTTCTAATTTCATGCACAATTCAAATAAGTCTACTAGCTTCACCTTGCTAGTGTAAGTGTGTGAACAAGAACTTTAGCAAATCACTTCTCAAACAAAAGCTAATGGATCATAAGATTATCATAGCATGCAAGGGTGCATCAAGCAACTAGCAATCAATTAACAAGACTAGAATACGAAAAGAACTCTTTTTGATTTTTTTGATTTTTTAATTTTTTTGGATTTTCTGATTTTTATATTTACACTAAAAACCCTCCCCCATACCTAAATCATGCATTGTCCTCAATGTATGCAAATGCAAGAGAAATGAGTAAATGAGAATGAGGAGATAATACCTGACAAGAGATGAAGGAGAGAATTTACCTACTGAAAGAAACTTACATGAATCACGGGTCGATGAGGTGGTTGACCTCATCCTCGGGATCAAATGGCAGCTCTAAAAATGGTTTGAGTCTTTGTCCATTAACTTTAAATACATCACCATTTTTAGGATTTTCAATTTCAACAACACCGTGAGGAAAAACGGTCCTAACAATGTAAGGACCTTCCCACCTAGATCTCAATTTCCCGGGGAATAAATGAAGCCTAGAATTGTACAAAAGAACTTTTTGACCCGGAGAAAAAGATTTTCTCAAAATGGATTTATCATGAAAAAGTTTTGTTCTTTCTTTATAGATTTTAGCATTTTCATAGGCCTCATTTCTTAATTCCTCTAGTTCTGACAATTGCAATTTCCTATGACTACCGGCGGTTGGTAAGTCAAAGTTCAAATCTCTTATGGCCCACAAGGCCCTATGCTCTAGTTCAACGGGCAAGTGACAGGCTTTGCCAAACAAAATTCTGTAAGGGGACATGCCCAAAATAGTCTTAAAAGCGGTTCGATAGGCCCATAAGGCATCTATCAGTTTGATTGACCAATCCTTCCTATTCGAGTTGACAGTCTTTTCTAAGATTTGTTTGATTTGCCTATTCGAGACTTCAACTTGACCACTAGTTTGAGGATGATAAGGAGTAGCCAACCTATGAGTAATTGAGTACTTTTTCAAAAGGGACTCAAATTGACGATTCTTAAAGTGCGTACCTTGGTCACTAATAATAGCCCTAGGTGTTCCAAATCGAGAAAAGATATTCTCTTTTAAGAATTTAAGAACGACCTTGTTATCATTGGACTTAGTCGGTATGGCTTCTACCCACTTAGACACATAATCAACCGCTAAGAGAATGTAGAGGTTGCCGAAAGAGCTAGGAAAGGGACCCATAAAATCTATGCCCCACACATCAAAAATCTCAATGATTAAGATGGGACTCATTGGCATCATATTTCTTCTAGTGATCTTTCCTAAGTGTTGACACCTACTACAAGCGGCACAGAATTCTGCAGCATCCTTAAACAAACTAGGCCAATAAAAACCGCTTTGGAGGATTTTAGCTGCTGTTTTCTTAGCACTAAAATGACCTCCACAAGCTTGATCATGACAAAAGGAAAGGATACTTCGAAACTCATGGTTTGGGACGCACCTCCGAATGATTTGATCGGGACAATATTGAAAAAGTTACGGGTCGTCCCAAAAGAAGTGTTTGACTTGAGAGAAAAATTTCGATTTATCTTGTGTAGACCAATGAGAGGGAATGTCGCCGGTTGCAAGGTAATTGACAATGTCGGCGAACCAAGGAGGAGTAGAGATAGAAAAAAGATGTTCATCGGGAAAAGATTCATTCAAAGGCAAGTCAGTGGTGGACTCCACTACTAATCGAGAAAGGTGATCGGCAACGACATTTTCGGACCCCTTCTTATCCCTAATTTCTAGGTCAAACTCTTGGAGCAACAAGATCCACCTAATCAATCGGGCCTTAGAGTCTTTCTTAGAGAAGAGATATCGAAGGGCGGAATGATCGGTGTAAACAATGATTTTCGAACCAATAAGATACGACCTAAACTTCTCGAGGGCAAAAACTACGGCTAGAAGCTCCTTCTCGGTGGTTGAATAATTTAGTTGCGCATCATTTAAGGACTTACTAGCGTAGTATATGACATGAGGTATCTTATTGATTCGTTGTCCAAATACCGCCCCTAATGCGTAATCAGATGCATCGCACATTAACTCGAAAGGTTGACTCCAATCGGGAGACTTGATGATCGGGGCCGAGGTCAACTCTTTCTTAAGGTGTTCAAAAGATTGTAAACAATCTTTATTGAACTCGAATTTGACATCTTTACCAAGAAGGGTGGTCAAGGGTCTAGCCTTTTTGCTAAAATCTTTAATGAAACGCCTATAAAAACCCGCATGTCCTAAAAAGGAACGAATTCCTTTGACCGATGTTGGTGGGGGTAGATTGGCAATGAGGTCAACTTTGGATTTATCTACTTTGATCCCCTTTTCTGAAATTCTATGACCAAGAACGATTCCTTCTTTAACCATGAAATGACATTTTTCCCAATTAAGAACGAGGTTGGTTTCTTTACATCTCTTTAAGACTAACTCACGATGGTTTAGGCATTGATGAAAAGACGAACCAAAGATGGAGAAGTCATCTATGAAAATCTCTAGGAATTCACCTACCATGTCAGAAAAGATGCTCATCATGCACCTTTGGAAGGTGTCCGGGGCAGTGGTTAGACCGAAAGCTAAGCGACGATAAGCAAAGGTTCCAAAGGGACATGTGAAAGTGGTTTTCTCTTGGTCTTCGGGAGCTATAGGAATTTGAAAATAACCGGAATAACCATCTAGGAAACAGTAGTAGGCATGACCCGCTAACCTTTCTAACATTTGATCTATGAATGGCAAAGGAAAGTGGTCTTTTCTAGTGGCATCGTTGAGTTTCCTATAGTCTATGCACACCCTCCAACCGGATTGGACACGAGTAGGAACTTGCTCATTGTTCTCGTTAGTCACCACGGTAATACCCGACTTTTTAGGTACGACCTGAATCGGGCTAACCCAAGAGCTATCAGAAATGGGATAAATGATTCCATTATCGAGACACTTAAGAATTTCCTTCCTAACGACTTCCATCATGGTAGGGTTCAACCGCCTTTGTGGCTCACGAACTGGTTTGGCATCATCAACTAAGTGAATCCGATGTTGGACAATGGCCGGACTAATTCCTTTAATATCCGAGATACTCCAACCTATGGCTTCCTTATGTTCTCTAAGCACATTTACAAGCTCATCCTCTTGTGACTTGGTCAAATTAGAGGCAATGATAACGGGAAGAGACTCGTTAGGACCTAAAAAGGCGTACTTAAGAGTGTCGGGAAGAGGTTTGAGTTCTAAATCGGGCGGCTTTGACTCAACGGGTTCACTAGTTTCGAAAAGTGGCAAAGGAGGTGGTTCACATGCTTGGTTATTTGTATTAATGGTGGAATCTAACATTGCACTGACCTCATTTGTATATTCAGAATCATCCCAATCTTGACCAAAGTGTTTTAAACAAAAATCAAGAGCATCATTAGGGTTGATGAATTCTTGATCAACTATATCATCAATTAAATTGACATCCATAGGTTGATCATAGAGATCATCGGGTTGTTTCCCTATGTGAAAAATATTGAGGTCAATGGTCATGTTCCCAAATGTTAGTTTCATTAATCCATTTCTACAATTAATCAAAGCATTGGAGGTGGCTAGAAATGGCCTTCCTAGAATGATAGGAATCTGATTCTTAGGGTTCTTGACCGGTTCGGTTTCTAGGACGACAAAATCAACGGGAAAGAAAAAGTCACCTACTTTAATTAGCACGTCCTCAATAATCCCCTTAGGAACCTTGACAGAACGATCGGCTAATTGAAGTGTAACATTTGTTCTTTGAAGCTCTCCTAAACCTAGGGCTTGATAGACCGAAAATGGAAGCAAGTTCACACTAGCGCCTAAGTCGAGTAATGCCTTGTCCACAAAGGTATTGCCTATGACACATGAAATTGTAGGACAACCGGGGTCCTTATATTTCACGGGAATTTGGTTCGAAAGAATTGAGCTCACTTGGGATGTCATGAAGGCTTTCTTACGGACGTGAGTAGTTCGCTTATGTGTGCACAAATCTTTTAGACATTTCGCATACGAAGGAATTTGTTGAATCGCGTCTAAAAGAGGGATGTTGACTTTGACTTGCTTAAAAACTTCTAAGATTTTGTCCATTTGGGCCGTTTGTTTAGGAGAAATGAGTCGTTGGGGGTAAGGAGCTTTTGGCTTAAAGACTCTTTCATTAGGTTCTTCGGGGACGGGTTTTGTCCTACTCGTTGATCCTTGTTCCTTAGAACTCTCGGGTTCAAGATTAGCGTTTGGTTCAGAATTCGATTCGTCTTCTTCGGGAGACTTGTCACCGACATGATTTTCAACTTGCTTACCGGACCTTAAGGAAATGACAGCGTTCACATTGTGAGGAGGTCTTTGATTGATAGGAAATTTAGGGTTTACCTCGGTTTGACTTGGAAGTTTGTTCTTCTCTTGTTCACAAATGGCGTTGGCTAATTGACTCACTTGAACCTCTAAATTAGATATGGCTTGAGTACTAGCATTTAAAATTTGCCTATCTTGAGTCATGGTTTGCATGAAGGTCTGTTGAGATTGAGCCAAATTAGTCGTTGATTTTAGCAGCGCATCGAGAGTCTTTTCCAAGGAGTTAATTCTCTTATCCGACTCATGAAAGCCGGGTGGGTGGGCGGTTGCTTGATTTTGATAAGGAATGTGATTTTGAGTCGTGTTTGAGAAAGGAACTTGGTTTGGATAGTTCGGCTTTTGAAAAGATGGTGGAGATTGGAAATTTTGGCCTTGGTTCCAAGAGAAATTAGGGTGGTTCTTCCACCCGGGATTGTAAGTTGGTGCGAACGGGTCATTCCGAGGTCTCGGTTGGAACATTGCGTTCACTTGCTCAAAATCGGGACAAGGTTGAGACTCAAAGTTCGAAGAATTAAAATTTGGGTACATAGACATGGGTGGGGGACTACTATGAGTTTCTAGAGCTTCGAGTCTCCTAGTAAGGGTGGCTAGCTTGACATCGGTTGCAATATTGTTTCCAATTGAATGTAGACCCCTAGAAGAACTAAATGACTCGTTGGACTTGTGAGGTTCCCTAGTAGACTCCCACAACATAGTCTTCTCGGCTAATTCCTCGAAAAACTCCCACCCTTTGTCTTCATTTTTCTCCATAAATTTTCCTTGGCACATAGACTCTAACAACGCGGTTGTTGGACTATCTAAGGCCTCGTAAACAATCTTGCAAAGCCTCCATTTTTCTATTCCGTGGTGGGGGCATTGTGATAAGAGATTTTTAAAACAATCAAAATATTTCCAAAAAGAATCATTTTCCTTTTGATGAAATTGATTTATTTCGTTTGTAATCCTTATAGTCTTATGGTTTGGAAAATATTTTTTAAGAAAAATTATCACAAATCCCTCCCACGTTGAAATAGAATTAACGGGTAGACTATACAACCATTTTTTGGCATTTTCTTTTAAGGCGAAGTTGATAAGTCTAAGCCTAATTGAGTCTTCGGTCAATTGTTGGATTTTTTGTAGAGCACAAACCTCCTCGAATTCATGAAGGAAAATATACGGATCCTCACCATCACTCCCGGTAAACTTAGGTAACATGCTAATATGGTGAGCTTTGATCTCGAAATTATTACCATTTACGGGAGGAAGAGTGATGCACGAAGGTTGAGCGGAACGGGTGGGGTAGCAACGGTCCTTAAGAGACATGGCCATGCTTACTATCGGTTCGGAATTATCTAACGACTCGGAATCAGAAGAGGAAGAACTCTCAAACGATCTCACTAGCCTAGAAGAATTATCCCTAATCCAAATAGTTCGCATAAACCATGCAAGGAAACACGTAGCAAATAAGTGCGATAAAATAAACACACAAAAAGAAAGGGGTGTAAAATTAAAAGAAAAATTCTAAACCTAGGGTTCCCTAATAAAATAACTAGACCTTGCTCCTAACTATAAGGGCTACCAAAAACTAGGTAAATCAATAATTATTCGAACCGGCTTGGCCAGGTAGGTGCAAGCATTGCCAAGAGGCTAAACACCAGCCTAGACACCAAACCTTAATTGGCCAGATCAGCTTTCGCTTTCCTAGACACCAAAAAGTAAGAATAATTAAAGATTACTTCGTTTTTTAAGCACCTTCCTAATTGAGCGCGAAATTCCTAGGGGCAAACGTCTAATTAATTTTATTAAAGGCTAGGTATGCAAAATGAGGGATTAATGGTTTTTGGGCTAAGGAAAGAGTGATGAAATCCCTTCCCTTATCTTTTGAGAGGTTTTGCCCTTAATGTTTATTTACAAAATGATGCAACAAACAATGATATATACAAAAATTATAAACAAATATGGATGCTTACACTACGTGATTTAATCTAAAGAAAGAAAGAAATTTAACGTACCTTAGGGTCCTCCAGCGATCACCACAATTATAGGTACGAAAAATTTAAAAACAAAAAATAAAATCTAGCATGATGTGCACCTACGTGATGAATGCATGATGCGACAATTATGTATTTACAACTAATTTTTTTTATGATTTTTGAATTTTTGAATTTTTTTTTGTGTTTTTCTAAAAATAAAAAGGGCGAAAAGAGTGAGATACGGTTACCGAAGCTTGCTTTCCATAAATTCCAATTTTTCCACGCTTCGTTGGGAAGAGTTCCGAAATCTCAAGCTTTCCTAAAAAGAACGAAATAAAAAAAATAAGACAAGAAATAAAACTAACTCGAAAAATTAAAAATTAAGGTGCGAAAAATAATTAGTCCCCGGCAGCGGCGCCAAAAACTTGTTGTGCTAAAATAAATGACATTTGAATCGCAAGCGCACAATTCGTTTCGTTGTAAAATTTAATGATTCGTTCCACAGGGACTAATTTTATTCGCAATCCTTAATTTTTAATTTAATCGAATTAGAACAATTTTGGAAATTTGGAAAATTCAGACTTTTACTAATTAAATCCTAAATGAAAATTTAACCTATTTTTAAAAAAAAAATTAAATTATTATTCTTATTCTAAAATAATTAATTAAAAAGAAAACAAAAACTAAATTATTCTAGAAAGTAGAAACTAGAATTTAACTATTTTTTTTAAAATAAAACAAAAAAAACAACAATTCGAAAACAAAAACAAAACAATTTAGAGCTTAGTAAAGAACTCGACAGTTAAACCTTTTACAGAACTTGGCCATTACAATTTAGTCTACTCAAAAAAATCAGCGAAAACAATAACAGAAAACAAGACCAATCGACTACATTCAGCACAAAACTCAGCAGAAAAACCAGTAATCAAATTCAAAGCACAGCTTGACATAATTCGGACACGAATACTCAACTCGGTGCTACCCAGCCAACTTGACAATAAAACGAATAAGTAAATTAAACGCTGACTTGTTACAACGAAAACAAACCGACTCAAGGAAAAAGAACTCAGTCCAATTGACTGCAAACCTCACTGCAACTCAGTAAAGAAACAACTAAAATAACAAAATCAACTTAGCCATAAAGAAACTCTAAAACCAATACAGCAGCCACGAAACTCAGCAAATGCTAAAATAAACTCAGCAAACAAATTCAACTCGATAGCAGCTCAATAACAAAAACTCAGAAAACTACTCAGTTATTAAAACTTAATTCAGCGTACACAAAAAAAACACGACTACAGTTGTGGAACTCAACAAAGCAGCAAAGGACTCGACAGAATTCGCAGCAAAACAGTAAATGCAAAAATTGCCCAGTAAACACAACAGAAAAATAAAGCGAGGAAATGGGTTGATTCACAAAATTCGGACCATCAAAGAACTCGGAAAACAGCTTGGAAACAACTGCAAAGAATTAAGACTCAACAAGGCAGCGAACTTTAAATCAACAATTAAATCGCGCCAGAACAGGACCATGAATTCAGCTCTTGACCATACGAAATCAAAATCGCACAAGACACAAATAACAAACTCGGGACTAGACTTAAAACGTAAAGACTTGTTGAATTCAGCATAACCCACAGAAAACAAAGCAGAAAACGAAAACAGAAAATGGAATTAAAAACTAGTTAAGGAAAGGGGTTTGGGGCGGACGGAGAAAGGGATTTTGTGTGTGTGTCATGGGGAAAGAGAGGAGATTGTTTCTACTAATGGAAAGAGGGAGAGGGGATTTTGATTTGCTGGGTTTTTAAAATTAGAAAACAGGGGCTTTGTGTGTGGTTTAATCGAAAAGAAAAAAAAACTTTTGGGTTTGGTTGTGCTGAGAGAAAAGTAGAGACAATGTGTTACTTCGAATAAAGATAAAAACAAAACAAGAAAAGAGAAAAAAAATTGCTGGAAAATTATAAACTAATATTTTTTTGGTTTTTTTTTTAAAATAAAAACGAAATTAAAGAGATTAACTACGAAATTAAAATTTCTTGAACGATAAAACGATGATTTGAAATTAAATGGCCCACAATAAAATGGATTTTTAAAGGGGCTCAAAATTACGAATTAAAACAAGGAGCAAGAAATTAAAGTTTCGTTACTTTCAACCCCAAGTGGTTAGCAACGGGATTTACGAAAATAACGAAACAAGGCAACAATAACGAAAGAGCAAGACAAGAAGTAAAAAAAAAAATAAAAATTGCATTAACTATAATAGAGTGTTTACAAGATTTGAAATTAAGAAAAGAAATACAAGAAAATAAAGCTACCCTAAAATCTAAGTTACTCAATACAAGGGGGGGTGAGGGGGTATTTATAGGATAGGAATTAGGGTTAATGGGGGTGTTGGGTAAATCTCCACCATACATTTGGGTTGTGTGGTGGTGAAATCCTAGCCATCTATTTGTTTCCTTCCCCCTTAAGCTTTGAAGAGTTGATCTTGGCCATACACTTTTCTAATGTGTTGGGATGATCTCCACCTTCCACTTGTCTTGAAATATTCCTTTTGCTTCAAGCTCCTAATTCTTTTCCTTCTTTCATTTTTGGTCCTTTTTCTTCCTCCTTTTCCCTTCCTTGCACTTTATTTATTTATTTTGTCATTTCTTTATTTATTTACGATTTTCCTGAAATGCAACAAAATAATTTATTAAAATACGAATTCAAGCAAATAAATAGGCAATAAAAATATGCAAAAATATGCACTTATCACACAGGGAATCCTATGAAAACTTAGATAGAGGTTGCTACACATAAATAAGAGACCAAGAAGGTCAAATCCAAACCAAAATCTGATGATATCTCCTAATCATCCAAGGTAATAACTTCACTCCCAAGACTCGCAGCATGCGATGGGCCTCCCACTTCAAAAGTAGCAGAGGAGATGCCTCTCGATAAGGCACAAAACTGAGCATCCCCATAATGAGGGTTACCGATAGAAGCAGCACCTAACGGGCTAGGAGACATGCAAAAAACCTCTGAGGTTTTCTTTTTGCCTTTATCTTTCAAGTCTTGAGACAGAGGACCCATTGGAGCCAACGATGCCATTGAATTAACAGGTTTATTAATAACTATACCACGATTAGTTTGACCCATAGCAGGAGCTCGAGAGGGGTCAGCAACACAGGAAGGAGATGGCAGATTGGTCCAAGGAAACTGGCCTTGTACTGGTAAATCCAAAGGTAATGATACCGGTGACGGCTCCTCAGGTTCAAGGTGACTCAATTCACCAAGACCTAAATTAGGCAGAATACCAAAGGTAGCCAAATGTGGTCCCAGACCATTATCCACATCCAGAATCTCAGCTAGTCTTCCGAAAGGAGTAGGTACCTCGACGAGAGAAGTGCAATTCCGTAATCCATACTCAGCCATAAAAGTTGGTGTACTATTTCTAGTTTCGAACACTGAGTGAATCCTACAGCTTCTTTGAAGAGAGGGATCATCTCTGATCTTATTAAATTCATCATAGAGGGTGTTGATTTGTTGCACTGCTGCCACCAAGTTTTCCTCTTCCCGTACATCTTCTTCTTGATTAACAATCATATAGAAGGCTTGGATGTTGTCACACTCTATACGCACATGGGGGATTTTTATGAGAAAAGCTAGTTTGATGGCCATATGAACTGCCCAAACTTGGGATTGAAAACCATACATACCTCTGAGCAGACCCATAATACCCCACAAGTACTTACCTTCATGATCTCTGGCAACAATGCCAATCCCATTTATATTACCATTCGACAGAGGATACTCATCAAAGACCCCATGTACATTTAACTTGACTACATTTTATGGAGGGGAAACCAGAGATTGTTCATAGTGAGGATAAAGAGTGACACTAAAGGAAGTGATTGAAACCTAATGCAAAACCAGGAAATGAGGTCTACATATATATAACAAAAGAAACCCTTCATTCTGTCCAATGAGTGATAATTATGCAGCCGCCAAAAATCTCTCAAGCACTTAGAAACCATAGATAAACGTACTGCTTCCTAGACCCAGGCACCAATCAAACAGGATCTCTGTGACCCTTCTTTAGCTAACCTATCAGACTCAACATTGAAATCTCTAAGCACATGCCTAAAGATTATATCACTATTAGATGGGAATAGTAGCTGCAGATCTCCATATAACCTTCTTTTAATAAAGAGATTCACATCTACTAAAGAATCTGAGCAGAATAGTATATTAGATCTCGTTTGCTGCATAGAGTGAACGATTTCAACAATGAAATCAAGTGCTTTCAACTCTGTTTCAATGATGCTCTCTACCTACACCGGTCCAGAAAAAATATATCTCAATGTACCTTTACTGTCCCAAACAACACCTCCTATACCCACTTTAATACCAGTATCTTCTTGGATAAAAGATCCATCCACTACACATACCAGATCATACATTGGATAAGTGTTTTGCAGGAAAGCAGTTCTCTTTTCTATCGAGCTAAGTTTGATAGCACCAGAAGGATTAACCTCCCATAAATTGCAAAATTTATTATTAATAAAACCTCCTACTTCTAGCCATTTAAAGGAGCGAATTTTAAGCATTTTGTGACAAACCTCTTTATTAATTTTCTTTCCTTGAAAGACATGCTCATTATGACCCAACCATATTATCCAAAAAATAACTGCATCCATAATTTGCCATTCCTTCGCACCAAAAGATAAACTCTTCAGAGTCATGAGACTTTTGAGAGAGAAGGGAGATATGTGTTGAGGAGAACTTCCTCCACACCAATACTTAACGAACGACCAGCACCAAATAGCTAATTCACAGTTGAGAAACAAGTGATTTAGAGTTTCCTCCTGACCTTCGCACCATTTGCAAATTGATTGATTAACAGATAACCCTAGTCTAGAGCACAGTAATGACTTGGTATGTAACACCTTATGCTTGATTTTCCACAAAAAAACCTGCACTTTGGGGGGAATTTTAACTTTCCAAATCATTTTCCACATATTCGAAGGATTTGCATTGATAACCAATGATCGATAGCATTCCTTAGATGTAAAAGCCTTGTTATTGTGAAGCCAAACAAGCCTATCCTTGTTGTCATTTAAAACTAATTGATCAACACAGCATCCAAAATTTCGTACCTCTGCTTCTTCCCAAGCTCTGAGTGGACGTCTCCATAAGTTTTCCTTATTAACATTCCAATAAAACATAAAGGTCTTAAGGCTTGACAACTTGAGTGTAGACATAGCAAATAATCTAGGGAATTCATCCTTCAGTGGCCTAGAGCCACACCAATGATCTTCCCAGAACTGAATTTGTGAACCCTGGCTTACATGCCACTGGAAATTTGGATTTACCTTCCCATTAGCTACAGTTTCCATGCCCGATTCAACTATGCTTTTAAGGATGTAGGATCCAGCATTATTACTATGTAGAGAAGAAAATTTTATAGAGAAATCCATTCCATATTTATTTTGTAAGAAAATATTCCAGAATTTGCCCCTGACCTCTCTGCATCGCCACCACCACTTAAAGAGAAGTGCTGAGTTACGATCCTTTAAGGAAGCAATACCTAAACCACCAAACTCCTTAGGCCTGCAAGTCTTCTCCCAACTTATAAGATGCAACTTGGATGTCTCTCTATCATTGAGTGAATTGACCCCCCAAAAAAATCTCTTTCGAATCCGATCAAATTGAATCATAACCGATTTAGGCATGAGGAACAAGTTAAACCAGTAAACCGACATACTATCTAATGATGCTTGAAGGAGAACCATCTTACCAGCTTGGTTAATGCATCTACCCTTCCACATGGCCAGTTTCTTCCGGAGTTTAGTCAATAGAGGTTCCCAAAATTTTATAGATTTAGGTGAAGAGCTGATGTTAGCACCTAGATAGAAGATGTCATTACCTCCAATTTTACACCCTAGCAGTGAAGCCCAGAGACTCAAATCATTACTGCTTTCATGGAAACCAAACAATTGGCTTTTCTGGAAGTTAATCCTTAGACCGGTTAGCACAAAAAAACTTTGAAGCACACTTTTCACACCTTCAACTTATTTAATATCATTATCTAGAAAGATAACAATATCATCAGCGTATTGTAGGTGCGAAATGGTAGCTCCTCCTCTCCCAATCTGAACCCCTTTGAAAATACCAAACTCCTTTGGTTTGACAAGCATAACATGCAGTACTTCCACCACAATGTTAAACAAAAGAGGTGAAAGGGGGTCACCTTGATGTAGACCACGGCTAGGAGTAAATTCCTTGGTGGGTGATCCGTTAATAAGAATAGAAACTCTCGAGGAATGAAAAATAGAAGAGAGCCAGTCAATCCATTGCTTATGAAAATTCATTTTCTCCAGTAAATGAAAAAGGAATGTCCAACTAAAAGTATCGAACGCCTTCTCAAAGTCTACTTTAAAAACCAGCCCCCTGGTTTGTTTGCTCTTGATGCTACTCACAATCTCACTTGCAATTAGGATACTATCAAATATGCTCCTACCTTGCATAAAGTCTGTTTGATGTTCTGAAACTAATTTTGGCAGTACCGTTTTCAATCTATCAGCCAGCAGTTTAGTAACCAATTTCATACTAGAGTTAATCAAACTGATCGGACGGAACTCGGTGACTTTTTCTGGATTGGTCCCTTTAGGAATTAAGGTGATGAAAGAAGAGTTCAGTCCCTTAGGAATATGTCCACTTCTATGAAAATTGACAATAAAAGTGAATACATCAGACCTTAAGAATGACCACAACTTCTTCAACGCTCCCATGCTCAATCCATCAGGTCCCGGAGCTTTTACAGAAGGGCTTTTTTTAAGTGCCTCATCTAGTTCTAGTAAAGAAAAATCTTTAACTAGGTGCTCTGAGTCCTCCAGAGATAGAGAAGGAATGACTAAATTACCTAGACTCAGGCAGCTCGCAGTTGTATTCATATTAGCAAAGGATTGGAAATGACTAAAGAAAGCATCCTTAATTTGAGCAGGATTGGAAACCCAAACGTCCTTCCAAAAAATACCAAAGATTTGATTCTTCTTCCATTTATACTTAATAATACTATGAAAGAATTTGGTATTTTTGTCTCCCAAAAGTGACCATTTCAATCTTGCCTTTTACTTGAGCATATCATTCCTTATTCTATACTGATCCTCCAATCTCTGGGAAATCTCAACTTTCCTTGCATCATCTAATCCCAACTCGTCAGCTCTAAATTGATCACTTTCCAAAAAATTTATATTATGATCAACATTACCATTCACCTGAGAATTCCATTGTTTGATTTTGCACCGAATCTCCTTAAACTTCAAATGTATATTTAAATCCCTAAGCTCTAACCAAGTTTCTTTAAGAGCCGATTTCAAAACCATGTCATCTAACCAACAATCAAAAACTTTGAATGGTTTGAAACCCCAATCCACCTTGGCCGTGGTAAGAAGCAAGGCTCTGTGGTCAGAATTCTTCCTGTCAAGAACTTGAACTACCCAGTCACTTTGTTCAAACCACCTCCAATTAACAAGAAACCTGTCTACCTTGCTTTGTTTACCTATTCTACCATACCAAGAAAAATTAGAATTCAAAAACTGGATATCATGAAGTTCATTGCTAATGATGAAATCGTTAAACGCCACAGAATTAGACTCCCGATACAGGCAATTGACTCTATCTGAAATTGATCTGACACAGTCAAAATCTCCTAGAACACATACTAGTTCCTCCAGACAGTCTTGGAGCCAGGCAGTAATCCTATTACACAACTCCACTTTTTCATTATTCTCATGGGGTGCATAGATAATGATAATGTAGAGGCTCTTACCGTTTGGGAAAAACTACCTCTTAGACCCAACCAGTGTCTACCTGAATGCTTACTGGAAATTGAAATGAAAGAAGAGTCCCAGAAGGAGATTATACCACCAGAAAGACCATCTGCAGTCACCTCCGCCCAACAAGACTCATCGTAAACACCCAGAGAACTTTTGGCAGATAATTTAAGTTCCTTACACATCGATTCTTGCAAACACACCATACCTGGCTTATGCATTTGAACAAAATTCCTGACAATAGACCTATTCTGACTAGAAGCAAAACTGGCACATTCCAACAAAAAATCGATAACCAATCCATTTAAACACACAATCCAAATGAAGAGAGGAGATGAGTTTATTATTACAACCTTCCTACAATATCAGCTAGAGCCTCTGCTCTGTCACAAGTGACTGCTAACCCCATTAATGTACTGGATTCTAACACCTTTTCTGCTTCCTTGTTAATATTCTTGCCTGTAAACCTCTGAACCGGTCTTCTTCCCACTCGTTTAGGTAGTTGGAAGGCCTTCACCGGTTTGTTCTGATACTTCTTAGGTCTACCTCTTTTTTTGAGTACCTTAAGCTTATCGAAACATTGAATGACAGAACCAAACGAGTTACCAGAATTTGTACCTGTTATCGAGTCCATTGAAGCAGATTTGATGTCCTCCTCTTCGCTCAAAGTAGGATCAGAAAGATCAGATAAATCTCTAACTATCCAAGCTAGAATTGAAATATATGCTTTGTCTTATGACCCTTTGAGTTTGTATCCTCATCACCATAATGGTTAAAGACCGGTTCTATAGATTGTGGTTTATTAGTCTCTTGAACCTTGCCACGAGTAGAAGAGATAACAGAGGATTTGTCACTGGAGTTATCAACCCCAACAGGTTGTGGATCAGCTGCATGATCAGAATCCGCAGCTAGATTTCCATTTGATTCAATCTCAAAATAGTCATTGCTAACTGACATTTTCAAACCTTGTTTATCCACCTCTATTAAGTTCAGGGGCGTAGCCAGGATTTTGATTCACTGGGGTCAAAATCTCCGGTCGTCTTCTCCGACGACTGGTCATCTTTTTCGACGGCCCCGCAGGGAAAATTTTTTTACCGAAAATTATCAATGTGTAGATTTTTCCTAATTTAATACATATAAATATGCATCAGTTATACATCTTGGGGCGGCAATTACAGGGTTTCACTGTCAAAATTAAAAGTTAGTGGGGTCAAAAATGAAACTAGTTACAATAATTATTTTTTTCAGTGGGGTCAAAATTCAAATTTACTACTATAAATCTTTTTTCTAAAAAAATATATACATAAAAATTTTGTTTTTTAAAATTTCAGTGGGGTCAGATGACCCCGCTCGCCATACACTGGCTACGCCCCTGATTAAGTTCACCTCCATGTCTATATTATCCAACTCGACCTTTAGAATAGAACCTAACTGAACTTTCCTGGATGTAATAATTCCCACAACAGGATTCTTGAAGAAGAAATCCTCATTGAGCATGTCTGATGTTCCCACAATGTTACCCCAATCCTTAGTAAGATCTTTAAACGTATCTAAACACCAAGAGAAAATTGGAAGACCGATGATTTCCACCCAAGCTATACGTTAAATGAGCAAGTCCTCCTTGCTTACCAGGTTACAACTTAGGAAACCAAGCCCCAGCAAATCCATGTCTAGCTTATCAAAGTCCATCTGATTTAGAAAAGTTAGCAGGAACTTGTATCTAGATAGACCTCTGACAAAAATATTATCAAAACCCAGGGCATCTAATTGTCTCTTAACATCAGTCACTATGTTAGGACATAGCGTAACTACGACCACACTACTTTCCAAAGCTTTTGTCAAATCATGATTGTGAGAAATATTAATACCATCTCCAATTTCACTATGGTTAACAACTGAAGAGGCCTTTTTATTCCCCTTATTTTCTTTGACCTTTGCCATCTTCAATCCTACTTTTACACCATTTGTACCATTGAAGACCTTTCGGGAGGAATCGCTGACTTTCTTCTTGTTAATATCATAATCCAATCTTAAGGTATTGCCTTTGAACGTTTTGCCTGACAGAATGTTAATCAGATTAGACGCCTCTAGCTCAGATTGCAGTTTAACTAAACCATATCGCTCGTTGAACTTGTCTAATTTTTTCGGAAAGTTAATATCTTTTACTCTGCATATGTTTTTAAAGAACGACCAGATATCATATGAAATAAGAGTTTTTAACTAATAATTCATGTAAATTAATGTTAACACACGGTCTTCTTTTACGCTCTGCCCATCGATCATTTTCTTACTACTAATTTGAAAATGAGCCACCCAAATAAGATCATTTTTTTTCCGAAATAAAATCATTTCATGTACTTTTTGAAAATATTTTTACAATTCATTTCCTCATTTTCGAATATGTACTCTTAAAAACAATTACGGCATTTTATTCCAGATCTTCGAGCTATTATATTATTCTAGTTTAATGCGATTTTTTTTCCAATGGTCAAACATGAATTTTTCATTCATGTACCGAAATAAAATAATAAGTTTAATGCGATTTTGATAATAAAGATTATCAAGATCAAGTTCGATATTCTGGTACCAAATTTTACATTGTACTAAATTTTTAGTACTTTGATATAATTTTATTGCTCAAAAATTGAAAGTAATAAAATTGTTAAAAAATTAAAAGTATAAATTTACTTTACATAGTGAGTACGTTATGAAAACATTACAAGTAATTTATAAGTTTTTTTTATAAGCAGATAGATATATAGATAAAGAGAAAAGTCTAGGATAAAACCATAGACTTGGGTTACAAGAACTGCCACTAAGCAGTTGCCCATCGAACCTACCAACTTGAACTACTGAAACTCGAGTGATTACTGACATAACCACTGAACCCTACACTTCATTCTTACATACATTCTTGAAGTTCTAGTACTTGTACTAGAAGAAACCTACATTGACTAGAGCTACCAATTATTTAACACAAAAACGTGTAGCTTGTCATTCCGACCTTGCTGACTTCGTTAGACCACTTGAACAAGTGGAGTATCCCCCACAAACATCATTCCTTGAACTGATGCCATACCCCCCAGGACTTGATCCTCTTCCATCACTGCTTCCTGATTGTTGTCGATGTCCATTTCTCTGTCAACGCTCATATCCATTGGTGCGCCTATTTGGCCCAAGACTATGATCTCAGTTTGGTCAGATGGGAGTTCTCCTTCTTCAAAACTTACAGGACTCGGTGCTCCATCTGGTATGACATTGTCTTGGTAGCTAGGATCATCAATTCCCATGCCCATGTCCAAATCCAGCAGTTCCTCAACTCCTCCAACTGGTCGGTTGAGAGTATACAGCTCGTGACAAACCCTCTTACCCAAGCGAGACAGATACCTTGACACTTTGTTACGTGCTGGTACAATATAAGCTATTACACAGAACCATCTGACGTCCTTAAGGCGGATGTCAATCTGTGAAGCAAGGCGATACACTCCTGGAGGGCAACCTATGTGGAAATTTTTGATAACCAGAAAAGCCTCGACGTTATCAGTCTCCAGGATGATGTCACGGTAACCTAGCTTGAAAGCTCTTCGGAGGGCAATAAAGATCGCCCAAAGTTGGTTACCTAGAGTTGAGGGATTACACCTATGGTAAGGTGTTTGAGAATTCCTTCAGAGTCTCTGTACACTGCCCCGATTCCATTACGGAATCCATAGATCGAAGGGTTTCTTGATGAGGTTCCATGAACGTTGATCTTAAGTATGCCAGGAGGGGGGGTAATCCAGTGGTAAACCATTGGTTTGATGAAAGTGAGATGGGTGTATATTGTTTTTAGTGTGGCTGAAGTGAGAGAGCTAGTGTTGCTGGTTGAGTATTTATAGGCTTAATTTATGGTTTTCCCGCCTATCTCTTTTCTTCCAGATACACTGCCTCTTCTGCATTAATTTTGAATATCCATCCTTCTCTTACCTCTTTGTCCCCTACTACTCATGCCTCTCTATCCTGGAAGAGTCGCCAAGTCTGCTACCCTACTTTGAATATGCCGCCTTATTTGAAATTTGAAACCTGCATTAGTCTTCTAGAAATACTAATGACGACCTGATGCACCACTAAACTAGTTGGGCCATCCTGATAAGATATGTGATCTATTTGAACCTTCTTTTGCCAGACGATCTGCCTCATAGTTCAAGTCCCTTTTCACATGATGCAGTAACAAGTAATGGGCTTTGTGTAGTGAATGAAGTAGCTATTTCAAGGCTTGATTTAGGTTGCCTGTCATGGCCTCTTTTACCAATTGATTTGCGTCTGAGAAAATAACTATCTGTGTGCTAGCAAGATTCTTAAAAAGAATGCTACCTAACATAAATTCCAATGCCTCACACTCGGTTTCGTGACTTGAGTTCCTTTGACTTGGACCTGAGAACATAAAGACTACTCTTCCTGTTGAATTCATCAAGAACCCACCTATTCCCCCCTTCTTGATGTTGTTCTTGTTAGTCTTCCAAGATGCATCCACGAACCCTACCAAGGTTGCACATTGGAACCAATTTGTGAACAAATTTTTCAATTCCCATTTGACCCTTCTGCTGTATGCTGACTGGGTCAACAACCCAAAGGTTTTGCATGTCTGTAGGGATTAGGTTACCTGCTATACTCCATATCAGAGCCCTATGCTTAATAAGATGAAGTAGCACTTTTTTTGACTGTTTGATTCCTCTGAACATATTTTCATTTCTAGCTAGCCACACCGTCCATAACATGGCCACCAAACATATTCCTCCTCCGACTTTGAAATATAAGTTAACGATTCACTTGTAACTTTGACAAGTAACTTATTAACTTATGAAAAAGAAATTAGTAAATTTTTACATTTTTTAAATCGAGGCCTGTTCCGTCTTGATTTTTAAATTAGTAATATAATAAAAATATAATTATATTTAATTTGGATCACAAAATGCTTGGGTGTATTTAATTAAGGGTCATTCTAGTGTGTTTCCAAGGTCACACATTATTTACTTACTTTTATTTCATTTTTATGAGGTGACTTATTTTTTTTAGATTAATTAGTGGATTTTTGTGTATACAAGAGGATCCATTATCATTAATAAATAGGAACCAATCAAAATTTGACAACTCATCTTTTATTATGTGTCAAAATTTGACAACTTATCTTTTATTGTGTACCCTTCATCATACATTAAAAAAACCCTTTAATTAATATTTCAAATAACATCAAGTCCGCATATTTAATTTAAATTTTAAAAATTCATTTAAAAAATGGTATTTACAATTTTATGAAATTTTTATGTGTTTAATAAATGCTAGAAATTTGATTTATGTAGTGTATTTTATAAATGCTAATCGACTAACATATACAAGACTTAAAGAATTTATGTATTGAAAAATCATTCTACAATATTATATGTCCACGGCCAACTCTATAAGATTCTACGTATGACTTTTATGAACCGGTACACAAATAGGTCAATAATCATCTTTTAAAAATTTATAAATTATTAGTTAATTAAAATTAACCCCGCACTTAATGATGACATTATAATATTTTATAAATTATTTTAGGACTATTTTCATAAATACGATAGTCTATAAATGTTTTTGCAAAAATACTTTGTTTAAAAAGAATAATTTGCAAAATACTATCTTATTTGTTATGGCTGCGCAACAGATTGTATTCAGTTGCATATGCAACTGAATGCAACTAAAAATTGTAATTTGAATTTTCATTTTTTATGCAACTGAATGCAACTAAAAATTGTAATTTGAATTTTCATTTTTTTTTTTACCAACTTCCAGTTCTATATAAGGGCTGCGCAGCAGCAAAAAATGAAAATTGAACTTTTAGTTTTTAGTTGCATTCAGTTGCATAGGTTGCATATGCAATTGAATGCAACTAAAAATTATAATTTTCATTTTCATTTTTTTACCAACTTCCAGTTCTATATAAGGGCTGTGCAGTAGCAAAAAATGAAAATTGAATTTTTAGTTTTTAGTTGCATTCAGTTGCATTGGTTGCATATGCAACTGAATGCATCTGAATGCAATTAAAAACTGAAAGTTGAATTTTCAGTTTTTTGCTGCTGCGCAACCCTTATATACAACTGGAAGTTGGCAAAAAAATGAAAATTTCACTTTCAGTTTTTAGTTGCATTCAGTTGCATATAAGGTTGCATATTCAGTTGCATATCAAATTGCATATGCAGCCTCATATGCAACTGAATGCAACCTGCTGCGCATCCCTTATAAATAAGATAGTATGTTTGCAAATAAATTAATCTTTTTCTTAAAAGATAGTATAAATTCAATTTAATTACAAAGATAGTATTTTTGTAATAACAAATAGAAAACCTAGTATATTTGTCAAATTCCCATTATTTTAAAGTATATGAACCATTTTTATAATGTATAAAAAATCAAAATCTAATAATAATTTCAATACTATATAAATCAGTAAGCTGGATCTTTTTATAATTGATTGTTAGTTAAAAATAATCCTGATTCTTAGTTAAAACTGATCCTACAATAATGTCTATATTTACATATTACTTTTTTTTATTGATATCATTATCATTTCTTGTGTAATATTATACAAAAGTATTTAGAAAAAAAATATTGCAAAATTCAAAATCAAACTAAATTCAATTGATCTGAACCAAAATCTAGTCGAAAACCAAATATTATTTAATTAGTATTTTAAATAAATAAAAAATATCATTTACAACTTAAATTTGATTTGTCGTCTTGGATTTGGTTCCCTTCTGTTAGACCCTTAAGAGATTTTCATGCCCTAGTGTTGGGTGTAGAGGCGAAGGCGTGCTTGAGGTTCACGATTCTGTCTTGGGCATGAACACTAGGCGAAGTCAAGTATGGGACTTGACATAAAAACTAAGGCATTGAGATGAAGTGGGCATTTGAGGCACTTACACGGATTGGGCTTGTCTAAGGCATGAAGCATTCAACCAGGCACAGACATAGTGAATGTGGGCTTGAGCAGAGGCACACTTGGGCTTAGGGGAGTCATGCAGCATGGCGCAAGAGGGAGAGAGGCAAAGCATGGGCCTGGCCAGTCCAAAGCATTGGGCCTCCATGACACACATGCGACATGGGAGAAGAGTCTTCTAGTTCAAATATAGTGAGGCAAAGCTGGGCCAGAATTCTATAGTTGGGCTGGTTCGAAGCAGGATGCAAGTGAAAGACATGGGCCAAGGTGTAGGGTGTAAATGGGCTTATCAGATTTGGGATAAGACCATATCTTTGGAGATCATTCCAGAAGAATCAATTAGGGATTGCAATCTTCTGCAGAAAGGGAAAGTCTATCAGAGTCAAAGATACGATTAGGGTGGATCTTCTATGAAAGGAAAGGCAATCAGGAAGATTGAGGATATCTTGAAGATCTCAGGCAAAGATGGAAAGTAGGGTTGGGCTTAGCCTAGCCTAAAGCCCGTAAAGTTACCTATATAAGGAGGAGCTTCTTCATTCTCATTCATTCATTCAGATACACAGTAAACAGTTGTAGAGAGAGTGAGAGCATATACAGAGAGAGCTAGCATTGTAGTTAGGCTTTCTTGTATTCTAGCAGTTAGTGGGTAGCTGTGCCGACGTGTGGGCAGCAGGCCTAGATTGTTAGTCCTTTTTGTTGCAGTAATAAAAAGGTTGGGGTTTCCCGTAACTCTGTCTCCGTTTATCTTGTGGTTATCACTAACCTTCTTTGCAGGCACAAAGGTTAGTTGCGCATTGCTGGCCAGGCTCTAGGTTGTGGAGTTGGCGCATCACTAGGCGACAAGTTTGTGAAAACTTTCGCGCTTCCGCACGCCTACGTGACACCTTCCAACATATGGAAGGCTAGCAATGACTTGATGCTATCAAGAATCGCACGGGTCGAAGAATTGAAGCAAGCTCAAACCTGAAGATTTAAGCAATTTAAGTTCCATTTGGGGCTAATCAAAGTGGTACCCAGTGCTGGACTATAAATATCGACGAAGTTATATTTGCAGAGCAGAAGATAATGGGTACGTTGTTGGTCTTTTAGCTAGAGATCATAATGGTTAGATGTTTGAGGATTTTGATTTGTATAACCTTGGGAGCCCTAAATTTGGAATTGCAGAGGTTGGGTCAAGAGGAAGAAGTGCATGTGAGGTTCTTGTCGCAATGGATTGTTTGTTAGCTGTCTTTGTTTTCATTATCACTAATGTTCAAGTTTGTTTTGCTAAACCGTCTGCAAACTGCGCCAGGCATTGTCTTGCTAAGGAGTTTTGTTGTTGGTCACATCGCATTTTTAATGCTGGTAGTCTTCCGTTATGCAGACCATTATAACACATTATATCAGATAATTTGTTAGTTAATTGAAGTTGTTATTTTTATTTAAAAACATTAATATCCATGTTAAAAGACTTAATGTCTTGATATGTGTTCTATTGTATTGGTGTATGTAGGTGCCCAGTATTGTAAATTGTAGCAGGTTTTCATTATCGTATAATTCATTCTATTACATTCATAATAGTAAAAAATTCATGCATTACATTAGAAATAATTGTATGGAACACCTAAAGGAACAACAGAATGCATGTTTTATATACAAAGCAGTTCGTTACGATACTTCTATGATTTTGATGATCATAAATAGCAAGTCAAAGGGCTTATGTTTAGATATAAAACATGCTTTTTTGTTCGGTACTAACTTGGTGTTTCAGGGTAATTCAGCATACCGATTGACAAATCAGTATCTCATAACAGCAAGTCATAGTTCCTGACCTTATATAATTTGGCAAGCCAAGTGCACAAAGATAGATCACAATCAGCATGCCAAAGTTGGCTATCCAATTTCAACAGGAAAGAGTTCAAAGTGCGAAAATCATTGAGATTTTATAGGAACGTCTTCTAATCAGGAAGGATTCCTAGAATATATCATATGTATATTATATATATCTAGGCTCTTTTTAAACATTTCCAAATCTTCAAAAATTCTTTTCCTTAAATGTAGGAGTTAGTTATGCTTTTAACTTCTTCTTCTATAAACTCTTCTTTACATTTTTACTCTTCCATATTTTCAGAAGAATTGATATATTAACTCTGTATTCTTCATATCTCTTCTGTCAAACATTTACATCAACGTTATAAACAATTTTTACTAAATTGAGCGTTGAATTGGATTCAATCGTTGCAAGTTGTTAGCTTAGTTTATGACTGTTTAATGTATAGCTTTAAATACTTGTTATGTGAGTTTTTCAGTTGCTAATATCCAAGTACTACAAGAACAAAACAGCTGAGTTTATCTTGTGGTTATCACTAACCTTCTTTGCAGGCACAAAGGTTAGTTGCGCATTGCTGGCCAGGCTCTAGGTTGGGGAGTTGGCGCATCACTAGGCGACAAGTTTGTGAAAAATTTTGCGCTTCCGCACGCCTACGTGATAGTTGGCATCAGAGCTTGATTGGTGTCTTTTTAGAGCACCATTGGTGAAAGAGTATTATGGCTGGTCCTACAGTTGCTACACTTGGTGAGAAGGTTGCTAGGCTTGAGGGGTTGATTGGCATACCAGAGTCGACCGACGTTCAACCATTGCAGACACAATGTGTGAACATGAAGGCTGATCTTGATCAAATCAGACTGATCTTGGAAAATCACATGCGTGAGTCTGAAGAAAGGCTTGTTCAGTTGGAAACTTCTTATTCAGAACTCTACGAAGAAGTGACAATCCTAAGGAAGGCGGTGGCTGTTGGTGGCAGTACCTCGAGTGATGGGGCAAGAAAGTTCAAAGTGCCAGACCCGAAGACATTTGAGGGAGGGCGTGATGCCAAGGCATTGGAGAATTTCTTGTGGGACATGGAGCAATACTTCAAAGCATCTCGTATTGCAGAAGTGGAGCAGGTAACTATGGCTAGTATGTTCCTTGCAGGTGATGCTAAGTTGTGGTGGCGCACTCGCATGGAGGATGTTGATGGCACAGGGAAACCCGGTATTCAGACTTGGGAGGTCATGAAGAAGGAGCTTAGGGAGCAATTCTTGCCTAATAATGCTGCGTGGATGGCTAGGGAGAAACTAAAGCACCTAAAGCAAACGGGGTCTGTGCGAGATTATGTAAAGGCATTCACTTCTAATCTGTTGGACATTCGTGACATGGCAGAAGCGGACAGGTTGTTCAACTTCATTTCTGGGTTGAAGCCATGGGCACAGGCTGAGCTAAGGAGGCAAAATGTCAAGGACCTGACAGCAGCTATTGTAGCGGCAGATAGCTTGGTGGACTTTGCAACAAGTTCTAATAATAGCAAGGGGAAACAAACCCAAGGGGCTAAAGAAAAGGGGCAGAAGTTCAAAGGCAAGAAAAAGGTCCAAGATGAGGAATCTAGCAAAGCCAAGAATGGTGGTGGGCAAACAAAGAAGCAGCTGAAGTGCTATATTTGTGATGGTCCTCACATGATGAAAGATTGTCCAAAGAGGGAGAAGCTGAATACTATGACTGTGGCCGAGGGAGAGGAACCAGGAAGGGTGAATCCGCTCAGGATGGTCAATGCACTACAGACAAAGGAGGCAGTAAAGTCATCTAGTTTGTTGTATGTGCAGGTTGAGATAAATGGTCATGAGGTGATGGCTATGGTAGATACTGGAGCTACCAATAATTTTGTGGCTGACAGGAGTGTGGAATCTCTTGGCTTGGTTTTGGGAGCAAGCACCAGCCGAGTGAAAGCTGTAAATTCTGAGGCACAGGTGGTCAAGGGATCAACTGAGGCAGAGTTAAAAATGGAACCATGGACTGGAAAGGTAACTCTCTTGGCTGTTCCTTTAGATGATTTCGATCTTATATTGGGGATGGACTTCTTAAGGAAAGCTAAGGCGTCGGTGATGCCACATCTTGGTGGGGTTATGATTGGAGAGGAAAGCAACCCTTTCTTTGTGAAGGGTGTGTTTGATCGTGACTTGGGCAAGAAAAGGGAGGGAATGTTGTCAGCTATGCAGGTTGAAGCTGGGCTGAAGCATGGTGAAGTGACTTATCTAGCGGCTCTTGTGGAGGAAAAGCTTGATCAGTTAGAGATACCTGATGTTGTTGTTCCTACTCTCAAGGAGTTTGAAGATGTCATGCCCCCAGAGTTGCCTAAGAAATTGCCGCCAAGAAGGGATGTGGATCACAGGATTGAACTCGAGCCGGGTGCACGGGCCCCGTCTCAAGCCCCCTACCGTATGGGACCGATGGAGTTGGCTGAACTAAGAAAACAGTTGGACGAGTTGTTGGAGAGCGGATTCATTCAACCGTCTAAAGCTCCTTATGGTGCCCCAGTCTTATTCCAGAAGAAGGCAGATGGGTCATTGCGGATGTGTATAGACTATCGGGCCTTGAACAAGGTAACTATTAAAAATAAGTACCCTGTTCCAAATATTGTTGAGCTGTTTGACAGGCTCTCGAAAGCTAAGTACTTCACGAAGTTGGATCTGAGGTCGGGATATTGGCAAGTCAGAATTGCTGCAGGGGATGAGCCTAAGACCGCATGTGTAACGAGGTATGGGTCTTATGAGTTTCTAGTTCTGCCATTTGGGTTAACAAATGCACCTGCAACGTTCTGTAATTTGATGAATGATGTGCTATATGAGTACCTAGACCGTTTTATGGTAGTGTACTTAGATGATATTGTGATCTATAGTGATAGTCTGGAAGCTCACTTAGAACACTTAAAGTGCATTTTCACTAAACTGCGAGAACACAGTCTTTATGTCAAAAGGGAGAAGTGTGAGTTCTGCAGGGAGGAGATCCATTTCCTAGGGCATGTGCTGAGCCAAGGAATGGTGAAGATGGACAAGAGGAAAGTCGAGGCCATCATTGATTGGCCTGCCCCAAGGAAGGTAGCTGAGTTGAGATCTTTTCTTGGTCTTGCTAACTATTATCGCAAGTTTATACAGGGATACTCGAAGAAAGTAAATGTCTTGACAGATTTGCAAAAGAAGGATCATGTTTGGGAATGGAATGATGAGTGTGAAGCGGCGTTTGTGGAGCTAAAAATTGCAGTTGCTTCAGAACCCGTGCTCAAACTTCCAGATTTTGGGGTGCCATTCGAAGTGCACACTGATGCTTCTGATCGTGCAATTGGTGGAGTGTTGGTTCAGTTGGGACATCCGGTGGCATATGAAAGTCGAAAGCTAACAGATGCTGAACAGAGGTACAGTACTCATGAAAAGGAGATGACTGCAGTGGTTCATTGTTTGGAGGTGTGGAGGCATTACTTGCTGGGAGCGGAGTTTGTGGTTTGCACAGACAATGTGGCAAACACTTATTTCAAGACTCAGAAGAAGCTAACCCCAAAGCAGGCCCGTTGGCAGGAATTTCTGGCAGAATTCGATTTTGTATGGCTGCATAAGCCGGGAGCACAAAACCAGGTAGCCGATGCATTGAGTAGAAAGGTGCAAGAATCTGTGGCATCCATGACAGTGGTGGACACTGAGTTCCTAGAGGAGATCAAAAGGCAGTCAAAGACAGATGCTGTGTATGGTAAACTTGTGGAGGAAGTGAAGACAGGGGTGGTTCGCAAATACTGGTTGGAGGATGGGTTGCTGTATTGTAAAGGCAGTCGACTTTATGTTCCACATGGGGGAATTCTCCGGCAGCGAATCTTGAAAGAGTCTCATGATGCTAAATGGGCAGGACATCCGGGGGTAGCAAGGATGCTAGCATTGCTGAGTAGATCCTACTATTGGCCGAAGATGATGGATGACGTTGAGGCATATGTCAAGTCGTGCTTGGTTTGCCAACTTGACAAGACTGAAAGGAAGAAGGAAGCTGGACTTCTACAACCTTTACCTATTCCAGATAGACCGTGGCAGTCAGTATCTATGGATTTTATTCTTGGGTTGCCTCAGGTGGAGGGAAAGGGGTCAATCTTTGTGGTGGTTGATCGGTTTTCGAAGTATGCTGTGTTCATTCCTGCACCAAAGGTGTGTACAGCAGAGGTAGCAGCTGGCCTATTCTTTCAGCATGTGGTGAAACATTTTGGGTTGCCAGAGGATATTGTTAGTGATCGTGATAGCAGGTTCACAGGGCGGTTCTGGACAGCATTGTTTGGGTTCTTGGGAAGTGAGTTGAAGTTCTCTACTGCAAATCATCCCCAAACAGATGGTCAGACGGAGCGAATGAATCAGCTACTAGAGGAGTATCTCAGGCACTATGTTTCAGCTAGTCAGAAAAATTGGCTAGAGTTGATGGATGTAGCACAGTTCTGCTACAACCTACATCAGTCTTCAGCGACTGGTAAGAGCCCCTTCGAGGTGATTTTTGGGTTTCAGCCGAGAACCCCAAACGAAGTGGCAGTTCAGAAATCAGGTGGTGCTTGTCCCGCAGCCTACAGGTATGCATTTGGTAAACAGGAGATGGTTGATGAAGCCAAAGCTAGTCTGGAGAAAGCTGTTTGGAGGATGAAGAAGTACGCTGATAGAAAGCGTCGTCCCTTAGAGTTTGAGGTTGGCGACCAGGTGTTGTTGAAATTGAATGCAACCTGCTGCGCATCCCTTATAAATAAGATAGTATGTTTGCAAATAAATTAATCTTTTTCTTAAAAGATAGTATAAATTCAATTTAATTACAAAGATAGTATTTTTGTAATAACAAATAGAAAACCTAGTATATTTGTCAAATTCCCATTATTTTAAAGTATATGAACCATTTTTATAATGTATAAAAAATCAAAATCTAATAATAATTTCAATACTATATAAATCAGTAAGCTGGATCTTTTTATAATTGATTGTTAGTTAAAAATAATCCTGATTCTTAGTTAAAACTGATCCTACAATAATGTCTATATTTACATATTACTTTTTTTTATTGATATCATTATCATTTCTTGTGTAATATTATACAAAAGTATTTAGAAAAAAAATATTGCAAAATTCAAAATCAAACTAAATTCAATTGATCTGAACCAAAATCTAGTCGAAAACCAAATATTATTTAATTAGTATTTTAAATAAATAAAAAATATCATTTACAACTTAAATTTGATTTGTCGTCTTGGATTTGGTTCCCTTCTGTTAGACCCTTAAGAGATTTTCATGCCCTAGTGTTGGGTGTAGAGGCGAAGGCGTGCTTGAGGTTCACGATTCTGTCTTGGGCATGAACACTAGGCGAAGTCAAGTATGGGACTTGACATAAAAACTAAGGCATTGAGATGAAGTGGGCATTTGAGGCACTTACACGGATTGGGCTTGTCTAAGGCATGAAGCATTCAACCAGGCACAGACATAGTGAATGTGGGCTTGAGCAGAGGCACACTTGGGCTTAGGGGAGTCATGCAGCATGGCGCAAGAGGGAGAGAGGCAAAGCATGGGCCTGGCCAGTCCAAAGCATTGGGCCTCCATGACACACATGCGACATGGGAGAAGAGTCTTCTAGTTCAAATATAGTGAGGCAAAGCTGGGCCAGAATTCTATAGTTGGGCTGGTTCGAAGCAGGATGCAAGTGAAAGACATGGGCCAAGGTGTAGGGTGTAAATGGGCTTATCAGATTTGGGATAAGACCATATCTTTGGAGATCATTCCAGAAGAATCAATTAGGGATTGCAATCTTCTGCAGAAAGGGAAAGTCTATCAGAGTCAAAGATACGATTAGGGTGGATCTTCTATGGAAGGAAAGGCAATCAGGAAGATTGAGGATATCTTGAAGATCTCAGGCAAAGATGGAAAGTAGGGTTGGGCTTAGCCTAGCCTAAAGCCCGTAAAGTTACCTATATAAGGAGGAGCTTCTTCATTCTCATTCATTCATTCAGATACACAGTAAACAGTTGTAGAGAGAGTGAGAGCATATACAGAGAGAGCTAGCATTGTAGTTAGGCTTTCTTGTATTCTAGCAGTTAGTGGGTAGCTGTGCCGACGTGTGGGCAGCAGGCCTAGATTGTTAGTCCTTTTTGTTGCAGTAATAAAAAGGTTGGGGTTTCCCGTAACTCTGTCTCCGTTTATCTTGTGGTTATCACTAACCTTCTTTGCAGGCACAAAGGTTAGTTGCGCATTGCTGGCCAGGCTCTAGGTTGTGGAGTTGGCGCATCACTAGGCGACAAGTTTGTGAAAAATTTCGCGCTTCCGCACGCCTACGTGACACCTTCCAACATATGGAAGGCTAGCAATGACTTGATGCTATCAAGAATCGCACGGGTCGAAGAATTGAAGCAAGCTCAAACCTGAAGATTTAAGCCATTTAAGTTCCATTTGGGGCTAATCAAAGTGGTACCCAGTGCTGGACTATAAATATCGACGAAGTTATATTTGCAGAGCAGAAGATAATGGGTACGTTGTTGGTCTTTTAGCTAGAGATCATAATGGTTAGATGTTTGAGGATTTTGATTTGTATAACCTTGGGAGCCCTAAATTTGGAATTGCAGAGGTTGGATCAAGAGGAAGAAGTGCATGTGAGGTTCTTGTCGCAATGGATTGTTTGTTAGCTGTCTTTGTTTTCATTATCACTAATGTTCAAGTTTGTTTTGCTAAACCGTCTGCAAACTGCGCCAGGCATTGTCTTGCTAAGGAGTTTTGTTGTTGGTCACATCGCATTTTTAATGCTGGTAGTCTTCCGTTATGCAGACCATTATAACACATTATATCAGATAATTTGTTAGTTAATTGAAGTTGTTATTTTTATTTAAAAACATTAATATCCATGTTAAAAGACTTAATGTCTTGATATGTGTTCTATTGTATTGGTGTATGTAGGTGCCCAGTATTGTAAATTGTAGCAGGTTTTCATTATCGTATAATTCATTCTATTACATTCATAATAGTAAAAAATTCATGCATTACATTAGAAATAATTGTATGGAACACCTAAAGGAACAACAGAATGCATGTTTTATATACAAAGCAGTTCGTTACGATACTTCTATGATTTTGATGATCATAAATAGCAAGTCAAAGGGCTTATGTTTAGATATAAAACATGCTTTTTTGTTCGGTACTAACTTGGTGTTTCAGGGTAATTCAGCATACCGATTGACAAATCAGTATCTCATAACAGCAAGTCATAGTTCCTGACCTTATATAATTTGGCAAGCCAAGTGCACAAAGATAGATCACAATCAGCATGCCAAAGTTGGCTATCCAATTTCAACAGGAAAGAGTTCAAAGTGCGAAAATCATTGAGATTTTATAGGAACGTCTTCTAATCAGGAAGGATTCCTAGAATATATCATATGTATATTATATATATCTAGGCTCTTTTTAAACATTTCCAAATCTTCAAAAATTCTTTTCCTTAAATGTAGGAGTTAGTTATGCTTTTAACTTCTTCTTCTATAAACTCTTCTTTACATTTTTACTCTTCCATATTTTCAGAAGAATTGATATATTAACTCTGTATTCTTCATATCTCTTCTGTCAAACATTTACATCAACGTTATAAACAATTTTTACTAAATTGAGCGTTGAATTGGATTCAATCGTTGCAAGTTGTTAGCTTAGTTTATGACTGTTTAATGTATAGCTTTAAATACTTGTTATGTGAGTTTTTCAGTTGCTAATATCCAAGTACTACAAGAACAAAACAGCTTAGTGCTTTACTTTGAAAATTTTTTTACTCGATTCTCTTTGAGCTCGTTATATATCTTATCCGTATTATATATTTAGAGAATCCATAGTTTGAGTTGTAATTTACATTAATTGTATTGTTTTGATTGCAAGCAATTAGTTTCTGGATATTTGGCTATGAATAGTAGGATTTGGTAAATTGTGCTAGAAAAGTATACTAGGGTAGCATAGCTTAGAGGGTGAATTCTGAAACAGGTGTATTCAGCACGCCATTTGTCAGGAACTGGGAAGTAGGGTGATATATTTTTGTATCCTGTAATTGTCTGATTATTGATCTATAATATATTCTCTTACCAGGTTGGTAAGGAACCAGGACATAAACCATAGGGGATTAGGGTCGAACCTGGTTAAAAGATTTTTGTGTTCTTTAATTTTTCTACACCTTACTTACTGTTCTGCATTTGGTCACATTCACCTTACCATTTGTCTCTGCACGAATTGAATTCAGTAAGCTGTTTCTGGTAAATTTTAAAATTAGACATAGTTAGTCATTTACACCTATTTAACCTCTCTATGTGCGCATTTTCATTTGCTATCAGAGCTTTGTTATACTAACACATGAAAAATATCGATCAAAATGCTTGAAAACTATCTTGAAGCTAAATCTGATTATCGAGCTTCTCTCCTCACTGGCTCCGAAAATTACAACTAAGCCACTGGTCTTAAGGGTTTTTCAGAAAAGGAATTATGAATTTCTGGACAAGGATGGCAAGCCAAAAGATGTTGATGAACTAATAACACCCGATAAAGTGACCAAACTTGGTTACAATTGAGAAGCAAGGAACTCTCTAATGAATGCTTTGGATTAAGCAAAGCATGATAAGGTTTCTTCACTAAAAATAACAAATGAAATGTGGGATGCTTTAGCTGCAAAAATGAAGGATATGGCTCTTCACACTGGAAATAGCAAACCAGCAGAATTCGATGAAGGATCTGATGAGGAACTGACACTTTTTACAAAGAAGATCAAGAGACTGATAGAAAAGAGGAATAGAATGAAAAGGGAAAGAGAAGGTTTCTCAAACAGAAGGAAGGGTTCTAAGGACTCTAAGGAACAAACCTGTTTCGAATGTGGCAAGACAGGTCATTATAAAAGGGATTGCTACAAATTAAAGTCAAAAGAGCTTGTTGTTTTCAAGGACAAGAATTGTTAGGAATATGTTGTACTTGATGATAACTTCACAACCAATCAAATTGTATAAGCTTTTGTAGCTGTCAACGGATGAGGATTTATAACTCTATCCGTTGACAGGTAGCTTATCAACGGATGAGGTTTTGTAGCATACTGCAGTATCTTTATATTATCAGTTGATAGTGTTTTTATCCACAGTCATGTTGACCATCAATGGATAGGAAGAATTGGGTAGCCAATTGTATATAAGCTATGCTATGTAATTCTGTCTAAGTGAAAGTATATCAACAGATGAAGACAAAACTCTATCAGCGGATACAACTCAAATCCACTCTATCAACGGATACAGCTCAAGTCTCAATATCAACGGATATAGCTCAATATATCATCAACGGATGTCAGTGTACAATATCAACGGATAATCATTGACACTTTCTTCTATGCTAAGCTGGGGATTAGCAGTTGATAAGGACAGGTTTGACTGATAGATCACATGGGTTAATAGTAGATACAAAAAGCAGTATGGCAGCCATACTTTGGAAACACAGAAGAAAGAAGCATTCCGTTTACACTATGAATACAAGAAAGGTGCAGGAGACATGTCTGTTCACAAGGACAACCTGTAACACCCCCAGATCCGGGGTCCGGGATCCGGTGGTTACGGTTTCCAATTCTGTCCACAACACTTGAACTTTCCTTAACATAAAATAAATTACGTCTCTATAACCCAACACAATAATATAAAACACACCCGTTATAGTCCCAGAGATGAAATCAGAGTAACACTCAAATTTTTATTAATCACATTATGAGTTCTTACAATCCAAAAGAATTTCAATATAAATACATACTCTTTGCCATCCATTTACATAAGTCATACTAGACCATATTCTTGGTACTGAAAGAATAAATATACCCTACCAATAGCTTCTTCTTCAGCTCTGGTAGTCTCATCGTCCTCGCCCGCGTCGAGTGCGCCTTGTGCGAGTCATCTGGTCTAACTGTTGTTGTGATATAATAATAAAGCAAGGGTGAGCAATAGCCCACCAACAATAATATATGACTGAACGATAATGTATAACAGTTCAAAAGTATCTTTCAAACCATATGCCATGCATTTACGGAAATGATGCCAGTATAATATGAACGATGAAGTTACAAGGTAACTTAAAGTATTTGTTTGTAGAAATATCTGCTACATCAAAGTAAGCGAGATATTCTTATTGTTATTAAGAAGAGGAACTTGCAAGAAAAGGTTGCAATTCCAGTTATGACCCTTTTCCAACTCTGCCAACAGTAATCATGTTGCAGGAAATAAATAAATTTGGATGATGAACCAATGATGGAGTATTCACCGCGCCCGCTGTTCCAATCTTGATGATCAGTCGAGATCGTACAGCTCAATTTAGATTTACTACCGGTAGAAGGAAGAACTGACGGCTTTACTTGTCTACCGCCTTACTAGCTCTCCCCGGCCAACGGTTGGGCCAAAGGGGATGGACCGGCGCTACTCGGCCTCTTACACGACTCCTAGTTCAAATAGAGTTCATGATTCTGAATGTAACGTTCGTCCCCCTTTCCCCAAGTATAATACTTGTTGATAAGACTCTACAAGGTAGTCGTATCTAGTTGGAAAGGAAAATTCACCAATAACTTCCAAGCTGTGGCTTGGTATCGAATATCAACTTGTTCCAACAATCTTACCCCTCGAAAGATGAGAAGGTAAACAACGACTTAATAAGTCAACAGCACCCGAGTTGCGAGTGAAGAGAATACTCTATGACCGGGAAGTCGACAAGATAAATAACATCTTCCAAGTAAGGTTCCCTTATTATTAGAGAGGTAGACTCAAAGAAGAATGATGTCTGAGAACCTTTCTTGATATAAGATTAATAATAATATGACTCCGAAATATTTTCTGTAATAATCGAAGAAGATAAACCTTATCGAGGTTATTCTAAGTATGAAATAAATATTCAGAGAATATTTATTGAATTAAAATATTTTACAGAATATTTAGGAATATGAAAGAATATCTTTAATCAGAGTATTTCTCAAATAATCCTTGAAGAAATATCTAGAGAATATTTATTGCATAATTAAATATTCAAATGAATATTCAGAATAATATTCATTAATTAATAAGACCTGAAAAGAATATTTAAAATATTTAAAATAATATTCGATGATTAAATAGAACCCTGGATGAATATTCAAAATAATATTCATAATTAATTAGGAATTTAAATGTTTATTGAAAAAGTAATATTCGTTTAATGAATAATATTCTAAATGAATATCAAGTAATATTCATTTAGTAATCCAAGCTTTAAAGGAATATTCGAGATAAGACTCGATAAATAAATCAAGCTTCAGATGAATATTAGAATAATATTCATCAAGTAAGTAATATCTTAAATGAATATTCAAAAGTAATATTCATTTAATAAAGTAATATTCTAAATGGATATTCAAATAATATTCATTTAGTAGTCCAATCTTTAGAAGAATATTCGGAATAATAATCGATAACCTATTCGACTTTGAATGAATATTGAAAAATATTATTCGTCGAATGGTTACGTTCAAATAATTATTTGAAGTAAGGATCGTTAAAATAATTAGTCTCGAACGAATATTCAAATAATATTCGTCGCCCAAATAATAGAAAATATTTACTTAAATATTTTCCTCCGAGGTAATCTCGATATATCAAGGAATATTGACTCCCGGTCTATTTTTGATTAATAAGATGTATACGCCCTTCTATGAGGGTCTTACAATAATCGGCTTATAACTGATATATAACTATCTAGCTTATAAGCCAACAATAACATTCAGGGAACAAGTATATCACTTCAACTTGAAAGTAGGCATGCATGCAATGGCATATGTATATCAGCATATATATATATATTTATTCAATCACAACAACAGCCTAAAAGAAGGGAATTGAAACTTGCCTGGTAGTCGAGTACGGTAAGGGGTAGTGGTAGCGGGTCCCGGTTCAGCTTGGTGATCTATAAATAGCCAAGGCATTCGGGATTAATCACTTAACATATTAAAAGTTAAGTTATACTTAATTCGAAACACGTTCTTGAGTTATCTCGTTATACCCCTTTTAGTGGATTACTTTTATCACTGATCCGACCCGACATCCGTTCGTTAATACGACCTGTCATTGTACTTATACTTGGGACATACTTAAGTCATATGAGTTCTAAAGTCGATCATTACGAACCAATACTATACTCCGAGTTTTATCGTCCGTTTTCTAAGTGTTTTACCGAAGTTATAAAAGAGTCGTCTTTTAGGGGTTCGTTCGCGTTTAACCTCGACTCGAACATTTTTAATAAATCGAAAAATGATCTTTTTGACATACGGTTTTCTTTCACGCCTTCCTTTTTACCTCTAGTATTTATTTACCAAGATTCGCCATGACGTTACATAGTTTACGAGGGTTCAATTACAGTTACGAACTTTCGTTTACGGATTCGAACTACTTTTAGTAATTTGGTCATAAATCCTAAACCGTAAGTCCGTTTCACGTGATCTTTATATCAAAACGAAGCTTAGAACATTACCTATCCTATCATGGCAGATAAGGTCTCTGGACAGTAGGCGTTCGACATGGAAAATGGCATACAAAACATGGTATTGCAAAATCGGGCATTATAACGGCTGTAAATCGAATATCTACTAATTTCGAATCTTCCCATAAACATAGTATCCAACCCAAACAACATATACATGACTTATATACATGAACTGAGGCCAAGCAATGCCTTTCCGTTCATCTAGCTATTTACATCATTAATCCAAAATCCATACATAATCATGCTTATAATCTTAACATAACCATAACTAAGTTATAACTAGCATAAACATGCTTAAATCTCAAACAAGGGTTAGGGTTTCAAGAGCTTTATACCTTCCTTGGAGTGTTTAAAGACCTTGCTAAGCTTTGCATAGTCCTTGTATACCCATAACCAAGCTTAGATCATCCTAGAAATCAAGAAAATCAAGAGTTGTTCTTGAAAATCACTATTCACCCTAGTCTTTGATGATTTCTTTGAAAATGGAAACAAGAGAGTTTGGCTTTGAAATTTTTAGGGGATCACTTTTATGAATTATGGAACTCACCATAAAAATTACAAGGTCAAGTGATGGTTGGAAGCTTGATTTTTGTTTTGGAATTAAAGATGTTGCCGAATGGATGCTTTCTTTGGGGAAAGAGTTTTTTTGTTTGGTTTATTTGATTTTCTATGACTTAATTCTCATCCACTCTCATCCACTTACACATAATATCTTTGTATAAAGATACTTTAATAAAGTTGTGAAGTGTTGGATGAGGAAACACCATGACAAGTGTTGAGTTTATGGTGGTTTAGAGCTTACTAGTTAGTTACTTGCTAAGTGCTTGGTTGCATGCTCTAAGGTTCTAGTTCCTTGATTCTAGTTTGGTTAGTAGATATTTTATACATAGCACATGCATGCATCTTAGTCTCTGCTTGCTCTTTTGTCCGGTTATTGCTCGATTCGATTGATCGTTCGTAGGAATAACTCATTCGTTTCTAGTTAGGGTTTTTACCGAAAACCTTCTTAATATTTATAATACTATTCCTCATCTTTCTTAGTACTTCTCGAATTTAAATTCCTTAAATCCCTTTTTTTTAATTCCTTATGTCTTGCAGTGTCCAGGGAAATCTCGGAGAAAATAAAAGTGCTCTTTTTCTGAATCCGACAGCTTTTACATACACTTATTTTCTTCCCGGATCACTAATACGAACTCAGAAATCCGTTCCGAATACCGGGTATAACATTATTATAATAATATTCCAAATTCCACCAAAATCACTATTCATCACTTATTTTTATTTAATTCCTATAATTAGGAAAATGAACCTGGTTCACCCTCGAGTGTTCCTTAACCTTTTTACGGAACCGCTGGGCTTATAATAGATATTGATTTGGATGACATGAGGGTATCTATTTCTCTCTAGGGAATCTTATCTTAACTTTCTAGGAGATAGATTATTCTAATCTAAGTTATCACCCAATAGCATCCTTCAAGACATATAACCTTGGAATCTTTTATCCTTCCATTCTTCATCCTTTAAAGCCAGTATTACATTGTAGTTGTAACCACTGTTCATTCTTACATCAATACATAATAAAAGTTTTAATTCTACCCAAAAATCTGGGTTCTTACAGTCTCCCCTCCTTAAAAGGATTCCGTCCCGGAATCAGGTAGAAGGCAATTGGGTACTTGTTGGTTATTTCGCTTTCCAATTCTCTGGTCGATCCTTACACATTCCAATCTTTCTAAAGCACATCGTACTGGTGTTACAATACACCCTTTATCCGTTCTACCAATTCTTTGATACTTTCGCATGACACATTAACCGGTATACGCTCTTGTCCGATCTTATACTATTAACCTTATTGGTACGTGCAGTGACTTCGGTATCACTAACGCGCTACGAAATTCGGAGATACCCTCACTCGTAATTTTGCAATTCCTAATCTTCGCAATCTCAATGTATATATATTGAATTAGAAGAATTTATTGAGAGATCACTATGATCAATGAACATTTGTTATATTGCATAGCTAGTACAGAAGGGGGCCAGCCTCTAGTACTTGACAAGCAATTAAACAATTAATGGCATTCCACTTAGACTCCTATCACACAGACAGAGAGTCACGTAGTAGTACCTCCCCTCCTTAAAGGGTTGTTCTTCTCAATTTAGAGGAAAATAAATAGGGGATATTAAAAGGAAAGAATTTCAGAGAATTATATAAGAAGATTTTCATGATTGTCAAAATATCATACTCAGAATTTACCTCTGAACTATAGAGGTTTATTAGGGAAGAAAGTAATCGTATTCGTATCAAATACTACTTTATCGTAATCTCACATATCACATGTCCTTGTTTCTCTGTCCATCATTCTATGGACCTATACTCTTGTTTGATATTAGCATTACTTACTTTTGGAAAATCCTTCAACCTCTCAGGTTAAAATCATGGATTTCTCGCTTGACATTTTTATTACTGGCATTTCACGCCACGACACTGGCCATTTCATATTCATAATTCTAACACCATCAGGTTGTCATTCCGATAGCTCATTAGGAAAACCCATTCATCAATCCATTCATAGCATTCCTTGCTTCACTTCCATCATTATTTCCCATTCTTTTCTTTATCAATCACATCCATCTTATCATCTAGTTCTCATTCACTTCTGTTATTGAACTCCACCGTCACCTTATTAGGGGAACGCGTGTTACCTTTATTCAATATACGTGGCACGTTTGTGGTCAAACTTTCCTTTGTTCAACCATCTAGATTTCACTTTTTCATTTCATGAGTCTCTTTATTACTCAGTCAATCTATTTCATATTTTCTCGAATTTTCCAAACTTAAAAGGAGTCAATTTGTATGTCATTCATGCTCCTAATTCCAACTTTCCGCTTTGGCCAATACCCTTACCTTTCCAATTCCATACTCTTCTCGCTTCATTACTGGAGCTTCTCATGAGTCTGCCTATCTGACTCTCTTATTAATTCCCAATTCTATTTCCATCTCTATCAGTCTCTTGTCTTTATTTCTACTATAATTATTTTATGAACCATCATAACCTAATTCTTCATTTCAAATATCCCGTCGTTCCAGAAATTACACCATCCGAAATAAACCTGGATGATTTCTCTAACTTAGATTCGATTCGACATTTCCACAGTCGTTACCACCTAATTTCTCAGAAGGATCACCATCGCTTATCGTTTACGCAGTGCTTTAATAACTAAGCATCAAAATTATCAATTCAAGATCCTCTAGGAACACAAAATAATCACTATTCCCTATCCATAGGGAATGCTTCCTGAACTTGACGTAGATATTACATGAAGCAGATAAAATTGCAGGAAAGCTTCCAGCATCGCAGTTGGAACAGGCTGGTGAGATTATTAATCATATATCTCCGGTAGAAGACTAAAAGCTTATCGGTTTGCTTAATCGCTTGCCAACCTCATAATTCTCTATCTTGTTTGCACAGAAATACACCAACATAAACTTGCTTGTCATTCATCATCGTGCCATTTGGCTTATCAGTATTTGTACCCTCTCTATTTCTGGTCATTTACTACCAATTCATTGTTACTTAACCTCCCTTCTCTCTTTCCAAAGAAAAGGCAAGTCTCTTGGGGAATTTGGTCTGGTCTGTCGTAGAGCCTCCTAATGTCGGTAATGTGCTACTGGCAACATCAGGAATCGAATCTTTATTTAAACTATTCTTATAGTTGATCCTGGCACAATCATCAAATGGAATGTAACTTCCTCTACCACATTATGACCATCAAGGTCCTTACATTATCATTCTATTTCTTTGGTCTGAGCATTTATGCTTACTCCCCTATATTTAAAGTGTCGGCCACCTCGTTGGCCTTTCCTGATTATAATAATCAATGTTTTCTAGATCTATTCCAACTCAGGGTGGAAGCATTCTCCCTTAAATTCTGCTGAATGAGAGAAAGCATCTATCAGTCTTTTCCAAAAGTCATTGCTTCCACCTTTCTAGTGCGATCTTGACTACAGGTACTCCAAATCATACCTAGGATATTTCCTTACTTAAATCCCTTCTTGTTTTAGGATAATCTCAACCTTATTGGTTCAACCCATACTTCCTCAGGGTTTCATACATGCCTCATCTGGCATTATTGTTACGATGTCATACATTCCTTACCAAACTTCCATTTTTGAAGTTCGGAATATTACCCTTTTTCCTTGTAAGGTTTCGTAGGCCATCCTTATCATTCCTCCGGTATTTTCTGGGTACCGGGTATATCAAAATGTCATTGATCAATACTCTAATAATTCTATCTATGTTCTTTCCAGAACTCTTTTTAATAATCCTTACCGGTCATTGTTGCCTTAGCAAGTCCAGCTCATAACATCTGAAGTCATAATGTCGTTATTAGGGTTAATGCCACCCCTTGTGCATTCCCCAGGGTTTGTCTTAATTTATGGATATCCTATCCTTAATTCAACTGCCAAGGAATTCTTGCATCTTATAATTGGCAATCAGATCATGTATCCTTAATAAAGGTCTCTTTTCAATCATTCTCATTTGATAATCGATCGGTGGTTTAATGCCACCCTCTTTTTTCAGATAGTTGTCAGCCTATTTGGCCTTCCAAAAAGGCAACGTATGCCAATCTCTTCTCTTACCGAACTTGTTAATGGTAGCAAGGATGTTCTGGAAGATATTGGTCGAGTTCAACGTGAATCTCTTAGTGCTTATCGTTCTTCGCAAAGGTACTTGCCTCAGACAAAATTCCTACAGCATACTGTTCAATTTCTGACCTTTTCTATACCCTCTTCATATACCTTCATTGTTTACTTTCCTCCGTCATAATATATTCATGGTATTCATGATACCCTAACATCATACATCTCAAGTCACTATACTTCCATTTTACTCGAAATCTTGAACAACCCTAAACACATGAGTCACTTTAGTACGGGTGACCCCATCCCAAAAAGGTCTAGTGAATTCCCAATCAAAACATGGGTTGTTCGGCAGAAGATTCAAACGATCTCATTAATGTTTCCTTTATATCAGAAGCCCTTGCAGTCGGTGCTTTCTTAGAAGCAACCCTGCTTTGTCTTTTCATTGCTGGTCTAGTCACTTTATAGTCCGTTGGGACTTGGCCTCAACTGGCCACACATAAAAATATATGATTTTAGGGGTTGGCTAATAGCATTACTTTTCTAGCAATTGCCGGCATAGTGCCTTCTTCTTTGATACCTTTCTACCTTTCCAAAACTTTACTCCATATAAGTCTTAATCGACTACTCGGCACCGTCTCCGGTCACCTTTCCTCCACTTTTATCTTTTCAACTATTCTTATCAATCCTGCGTGCCACACAAGCTTACCATTCCTGGCATAACAGCCTTTTCATTTAAGTCAATCCTAGAATTTCTCAATCCGGCTGGTTTCTTACTTACATTTCCTATTTTCGTCCAATCTCACTTCATCATTTTATCACTACCGTCGATTGTAATGCTCAGGGTCCATTTACTAACCCATTTTACAGCATCCTTACCCAAATCACGGGGTTTGCTCCAATTTTTTTACTCTCTTCCATGACATTCTCTGATAATCAGAAAGACAAGGTTTGCCAAAATTCACCGAATTCCTTTCCAGACTCAGGGAAATTTTGATCAATCTACCCACCTACTGGTAACATTAAGGAGACCAGTTTCGAAACCTGAAGAATAGTTCTATGAACCTCCAAGCAGGTGGAATCATAAGCAGTCATAGTTAACGAAATAATCATCATCGGATTGGAAGTTTACCCACTGGAGAGGAATCAATTATATACATCCCTTAGAAGGGAATCAATAGTTTCAAACTGAAACCTGTCACAACGTCCTAATATTCAATACTACCAAATGTCGGTCTACCTAACCCTTTATACGAAGCGTCATTGGAAGCACAAAGTCTCCTTTTTCCATTAAGCAATGCCAGCTCTTGGTCATTACCAATTTTACCTTTTAGCTCCGGGAAGATTTTCTCACATTTTTCTCTTTAACTGCTGATCGTATTACTTGATCTATTATAGTTCCGTGTCGGAGTAAACTTAAGGTAACTACTATAATCCATTCAAAGAGAAGAAGGAATTTAATATTCCTCTGAATCACATGCATCTGACGTTTCTGGTTCATCATTTAACTGAGTTGAATTAACTCTATACTCAGTCTCTGGCAGTAGTCTCATTACGAGTTCATCTTGACTCACTGGTCTTATCTTCCGGTAGGTTCTGAGATCATTGTCTTGCTTACTACTTCCTTATATAACTTTACCCAATCATGCTATCACTTCCCAATGTCTTTACTTTCTAAATGATTCATTCATAAAATGAACATTTTCCTTAATAAAACCACCTTATCAACCTCAATTTGGTTCCATAATTTACAACCTACGACACCTGCCTTCTCATGGCGAATTATTACTGACCATATTCATACTAATTCATTTATCAAATGATATGGCACTTACTGCCTCCTTCTCAACTATTCCTAGGGACTCTGCTCCTCGCCCTAAATCGATGTCTTTGATAATCATACATCCCTCTAGCTCTTTCTTTGTTAAGATGAAAATCTCTAAGGATTCTCATCTATTTCCGTATAAGATCTCAAGTAATTCTTCCAATCCTTCTTTCTTGCTGGTACTACATCTGGTAGTCCGGCTATGAATTCAACATGCATCTTCAGATCTCTTAATAATATCTCGGTTCTTTATACTCACTTTTCTGAGCACCATTTCTTAATCATCACAGTCATTTTGGCTGCGACCCTCATTACCCATGGGTAAGCTCCTTATCCTAACAGGATTTTCTTTATCTGCTGGAACCTCTTCCGGGTCTCCAGTAGGGTACTCCATCGAATTACCCGCTGATCTTCAGCATATAAAGCATCATCGCGCTGTTGCTCGTATGCCTCAAGGTCAGTCGCCTTACTCGTCGATACGATATCGAGCTAAGTTACTATCATTATACTTACGAGTTCCCATAAGGGTTTTATATGTCATCACTACATTAAGTAGTCCGACTATGAACTTGGCAAGAGTTCTTATTATCTTATTGAATTTATTGTTTTAACGTCACCTCATCTCTGGGGTTTATAACGTACGCTCTGATACCACTTCTGTAACACCCCCAGATCCGGGGTCCGGGATCCGGTGGTTACGGTTTCCAATTCTGTCCACAACACTTGAACTTTCCTTAACATAAAATAAATTACGTCTCTATAACCCAACACAATAATATAAAACACACCCGTTATAGTCCCAGAGATGAAATCAGAGTAACACTCAAATTTTTATTAATCACATTATGAGTTCTTACAATCCAAAAGAATTTCAATATAAATACATACTCTTTGCCATCCATTTACATAAGTCATACTAGACCATATTCTTGGTACTGAAAGAATAAATATACCCTACCAATAGCTTCTTCTTCAGCTCTGGTAGTCTCATCGTCCTCGCCCGCGTCGAGTGCGCCTTGTGCGAGTCATCTGGTCTAGCTGTTGTTGTGATATAATAATAAAGCAAGGGTGAGCAATAGCCCACCAACAATAATATATGACTGAACGATAATGTATAACAGTTCAAAAGTATCTTTCAAACCATATGCCATGCATTTACGGAAATGATGCCAGTATAATATGAACGATGAAGTTACAAGGTAACTTAAAGTATTTGTTTGTAGAAATATCTGCTACTTCAAAGTAAGCGAGATATTCTTATTGTTATTAAGAAGAGGAACTTGCAAGAAAAGGTTGCAATTCCAGTTATGACCCTTTTCCAACTCTGCCAACAGTAATCATGTTGCAGGAAATAAATAAATTTGGATGATGAACCAATGATGGAGTATTCACCGCGCCCGCTGTTCCAATCTTGATGATCAGTCGAGATCGTACAGCTCAATTTAGATTTACTACCGGTAGAAGGAAGAACTGACGGCTTTACTTGTCTACCGCCTTACTAGCTCTCCCCGGCCAACGGTTGGGCCAAAGGGGATGGACCGGCGCTACTCGGCCTCTTACACGACTCCTAGTTCAAATAGAGTTCATGATTCTGAATGTAACGTTCGTCCCCCTTTCCCCAAGTATAATACTTGTTGATAAGACTCTACAAGGTAGTCGTATCTAGTTGGAAAGGAAAATTCACCAATAACTTCCAAGCTGTGGCTTGGTATCGAATATCAACTTGTTCCAACAATCTTACCCCTCGAAAGATGAGAAGGTAAACAACGACTTAATAAGTCAACAGCACCCGAGTTGCGAGTGAAGAGAATACTCTATGACCGGGAAGTCGACAAGATAAATAACATCTTCCAAGTAAGGTTCCCTTATTATTAGAGAGGTAGACTCAAAGAAGAATGATGTCTGAGAACCTTTCTTGATATAAGATTAATAATAATATGACTCCGAAATATTTTCTGTAATAATCGAAGAAGATAAACCTTATCGAGGTTATTCTAAGTATGAAATAAATATTCAGAGAATATTTATTGAATTAAAATATTTTACAGAATATTTAGGAATATGAAAGAATATCTTTAATCAGAGTATTTCTCAAATAATCCTTGAAGAAATATCTAGAGAATATTTATTGCATAATTAAATATTCAAATGAATATTCAGAATAATATTCATTAATTAATAAGACCTGAAAAGAATATTTAAAATATTTAAAATAATATTCGATGATTAAATAGAACCCTGGATGAATATTCAAAATAATATTCATAATTAATTAGGAATTTAAATGTTTATTGAAAAAGTAATATTCGTTTAATGAATAATATTCTAAATGAATATCAAGTAATATTCATTTAGTAATCCAAGCTTTAAAGGAATATTCGAGATAAGACTCGATAAATAAATCAAGCTTCAGATGAATATTAGAATAATATTCATCAAGTAAGTAATATCTTAAATGAATATTCAAAAGTAATATTCATTTAATAAAGTAATATTCTAAATGGATATTCAAATAATATTCATTTAGTAGTCCAATCTTTAGAAGAATATTCGGAATAATAATCGATAACCTATTCGACTTTGAATGAATATTGAAAAATATTATTCGTCGAATGGTTACGTTCAAATAATTATTTGAAGTAAGGATCGTTAAAATAATTAGTCTCGAACGAATATTCAAATAATATTCGTCGCCCAAATAATAGAAAATATTTACTTAAATATTTTCCTCCGAGGTAATCTCGATATATCAAGGAATATTGACTCCCGGTCTATTTTTGATTAATAAGATGTATACGCCCTTCTATGAGGGTCTTACAATAATCGGCTTATAACTGATATATAACTATCTAGCTTATAAGCCAACAATAACATTCAGGGAACAAGTATAACACTTCAACTTGAAAGTAGGCATGCATGCAATGGCATATGTATATCAGCATATATATATATATATTTATTCAATCACAACAACAGCCTAAAAGAAGGGAATTGAAACTTGCCTGGTAGTCGAGTACGGTAAGGGGTAGTGGTAGCGGGTCCCGGTTCAGCTTGGTGATCTATAAATAGCCAAGGCATTCGGGATTAATCACTTAACATATTAAAAGTTAAGTTATACTTAATTCGAAACACGTTCTTGAGTTATCTCGTTATACCCCTTTTAGTGGATTACTTTTATCACTGATCCGACCCGACATCCGTTCGTTAATACGACCTGTCATTGTACTTATACTTGGGACATACTTAAGTCATATGAGTTCTAAAGTCGATCGTTACGAACCAATACTATACTCCGAGTTTTATCGTCCGTTTTCTAAGTGTTTTACCGAAGTTATAAAAGAGTCGTCTTTTAGGGGTTCGTTCGCGTTTAACCTCGACTCGAACATTTTTAATAAATCGAAAAATGATCTTTTTGACATACGGTTTTCTTTCACGCCTTCCTTTTTACCTCTAGTATTTATTTACCAAGATTCGCCATGACGTTACATAGTTTACGAGGGTTCAATTACAGTTACGAACTTTCGTTTACGGATTCGAACTACTTTTAGTAATTTGGTCATAAATCCTAAACCGTAAGTCCGTTTCACGTGATCTTTATATCAAAACGAAGCTTAGAACATTACCTATCCTATCATGGCAGATAAGGTCTCTGGACAGTAGGCGTTCGACATGGAAAATGGCATACAAAACATGGTATTGCAAAATCGGGCATTATAACGGCTGTAAATCGAATATCTACTAATTTCGAATCTTCCCATAAACATAGTATCCAACCCAAACAACATATACATGACTTATATACATGAACTGAGGCCAAGCAATGCCTTTCCGTTCATCTAGCTATTTACATCATTAATCCAAAATCCATACATAATCATGCTTATAATCTTAACATAACCATAACTAAGTTATAACTAGCATAAACATGCTTAAATCTCAAACAAGGGTTAGGGTTTCAAGAGCTTTATACCTTCCTTGGAGTGTTTAAAGACCTTGCTAAGCTTTGCATAGTCCTTGTATACCCATAACCAAGCTTAGATCATCCTAGAAATCAAGAAAATCAAGAGTTGTTCTTGAAAATCACTATTCACCTAGTCTTTGATGATTTCTTTGAAAATGGAAACAAGAGAGTTTGGCTTTGAAATTTTTAGGGGATCACTTTTATGAATTATGGAACTCACCATAAAAATTACAAGGTCAAGTGATGGTTGGAAGCTTGATTTTTGTTTTGGAATTAAAGATGTTGCCGAATGGATGCTTTCTTTGGGGAAAGAGTTTTTTTGTTTGGTTTATTTGATTTTCTATGACTTAATTCTCATCCACTCTCATCCATTTACACATAATATCTTTGTATAAAGATACTTTAATAAAGTTGTGAAGTGTTGGATGAGGAAACACCATGACAAGTGTTGAGTTTATGGTGGTTTAGAGCTTACTAGTTAGTTACTTGCTAAGTGCTTGGTTGCATGCTCTAAGGTTCTAGTTCCTTGATTCTAGTTTGGTTAGTAGATATTTTATACATAGCACATGCATGCATCTTAGTCTCTGCTTGCTCTTTTGTCCGGTTATTGCTCGATTCGATTGATCGTTCGTAGGAATAACTCATTCGTTTCTAGTTAGGGTTTTTACCGAAAACCTTCTTAATATTTATAATACTATTCCTCATCTTTCTTAGTACTTCTCGAATTTAAATTCCTTAAATCCCTTTTTTTTAATTCCTTATGTCTTGCAGTGTCCAGGGAAATCTCGGAGAAAATAAAAGTGCTCTTTTTCTGAATCCGACAGCTTTTACATACACTTATTTTCTTCCCGGATCACTAATACGAACTCAGAAATCCGTTCCGAATACCGGGTATAACATTATTATAATAATATTCCAAATTCCACCAAAATCACTATTCATCACTTATTTTTATTTAATTCCTATAATTAGGAAAATGAACCTGGTTCACCCTCGAGTGTTCTTTAACCTTTTTACGGAACCGCTGGGCTTATAATAGATATTGATTTGGATGACATGAGGGTATCTATTTCTCTCTAGGGAATCTTATCTTAACTTTCTAGGAGATAGATTATTCTAATCTAAGTTATCACCCAATAGCATCCTTCAGGACATATAACCTTGGAATCTTTTATCCTTCCATTCTTCATCCTTTAAAGCCAGTATTACATTGTAGTTGTAACCACTGTTCATTCTTACATCAATACATAATAAAAGTTTTAATTCTACCCAAAAATCTGGGTTCTTACACAACCTTTCGGCTACATGTGTATTTGGAGTGTAGTAGCAAGTCAACTAGGATTAGATTAATATTATCTTATTCCAGTAGTACTTGTAAACTTGGGATTTATAACCAAGTGTAGCAACTCTTTGTAAGCTAAGACAACAGATACATTTGCTTAGGGTTTTTGTTGAATATCCGTAGAAAGCAAAGAGTTGTAAAATAGAAGCTGTGTACTTTTGTATCACAGAGTTTTCTTCGAACAAAAGCTTCAGGTGGTGCATTTAACCACCTGATTTTTATGTGTTTGTGCATTAATCTTTCTACATCAATTATCTAAGTATAGATTTCTGGAGTTCTTATCAGAAATTTATAAATATCAAGAATTGTATTCAACCCCCCTTCTACAATTATACAAGTGTGTAATCTGGGAATAACAAGAATAAATCTAAGGCTCTACTAACTTGGAATGATGATGATTCAGATTCCAATGATGACTCAAGTGAAGATGATAAGTGGATTTCATATCCACTTAGAACGCTTCGTTTAGGCTTAAATTGATTAACTTTGCCTCAAGTATGTTGTGTTTTCGATGTCTTTGCATTGAGTTGTGCAGGAATATAATCTAGCGCAGGGTTGGTGTTTTTCCTTGATTATATGGTGGAATTAAGTTTAAGCACTGAAGAATGTGAAGTGGCAAAAGAAGCGGAAGAGAAAACGGAGAAAAAAAGCAAAACTTCAGAAAAATCAGCAAATTGGCAGGAGTCAGGCGCGTGGGTGCACGTTCCAGGTGCGTGGGTGCGCGAGGAAGAGTCCCAGGGCACAGGTGCGCGGTGCGGGTGCGGGTGCGCGGTCCCGTCCTGCAGAAAAATCCTGGTTCAACTTTAAATCGATTTTTTAAGGAATTTCTTGTTGTCCAAGACTCCGAGGGCCTATATAAACAAAATCCTTCATCATAAAACGTACCAATACCCAATTCAACATAGAGAGAGAGAGCTGAGATGGAGATTCAGACTTGGAGAAGGATTCTCAATGCTCGTGACAAGCAACGGAGATCTAGATCTACTTTTTGTTTTCTTTAATTAGGCGATACTCTTGGATGTTTTTAGGATTTGTTTTCTTCACTCTATTACTCTAGCATTATTATTATTATTATTCAGACCTTGTTTTACATCATGTTATCTCTAGATCCCATGATGACGAGCCGTTCGATTATGAACTAATCATTGTCATGGGATTCTAACGGATTTATCTATGTAGTTTAGTTGTTTGATTGCTTTAAAGATTTGTGTGTGGTGAATTTGTGATATCCTCGTATGGTTGTGCTTAATGTTTTTAGATACGTAGCTAACATCTAAATTGTTAATCTTTATTAAAGCGACAGTGGATCTAAAGATTAGAACTTGCCATGCTAGCATAGGTTTATGGATGTTTTGACATGCATGATTTGTATCATAATTTTAACCATCTTATGTTGCCCTATGTGATCTCAATTGATAACTTGTGCTTAAACCGTTATGTTTTCAAATCTTATAGACATATAGGGTCTAAACATAATTGGTGTCTACCCAACTTCTATCTCTTTTGTGGATGTTTGAGTAGTTTGGTCTTCGTATACTGACAGGTAGCCTATACTTGTTTCGTGTTATCCGATCAGTTATGATAACCATCACATGCATTGATTAAAGGCATCAACTATAAGTGAAGTATTTAATGAAGTTAGGATCCCATGTTTATTTCTCATAAGTAATTCAGTTTTAAGCCAAGTTAGTTAATTAGATCTTAATATTGTTAAATTGCTTGTTAGTTAATTTAGATAATTAAAATCCAAATTTGATACTTGTCTTAGCAGTGAATAGAGATCATACATTGTTGCATAGGTGCATATTCTAAAATTTACCAGTCTCTGTGGGAACGAACTCAACTTTATTATATATTACTTGTGACAGCGTACGCTTGCGTGATTTTGTGTGAACAAGTTTTTTGGCGCCGCTACCGGGGATTCGGTGTTTATTTTAAAGTTTATGTACTTGTCATCAGTGGTCGTTAAAGTTCACTGACTCGAATTATTTTCTTACTTAGTTTGCTTTGTTCTGTGTGTTTCAGGTACTTGAGCGTGTATGCGAACACGTTCTCAATCTCGTAAACTGGAAGAAGAAGGACTTGAAGCAACAGTAGTTATGGGAGAACTAGCAGCAGTAGCAGTGAAGGCTTTGAAGGATTATTCTCAGCCGAAAATCAATGACATTCAATCTAGCTTTGTCAGACCAGCCATTGCAGCTAATACTTTTGAAATCAAGCCTGGCACGATTCAGATGGTACATAATTCAGTTCAGTTTGGGGGTGCTCCAACGGAAGATCATAATATGCACATCCAGAACTTTATCGAGATCTGCAACACTTTCAAGTTTAATGGTGTGTTGGAAGATGCAATGAAATTGAGGCATTTCCCATTCTCTCTAAGGGATAAGGCTAAGGGCTGGTTACACTCTTTACCAGCCGGTTCTATTACGACATGGGAGGATTTTACTCAAAAATTCTCACTAAATTCTTCCCCATGGCTAAAATAGCAGCAATCAGGAACGCTCTTACTCAATTTGCACAGCAATCTGGAGAATCTTTATGTGAAGCTTGGGAACGCTATAAGGAGATGCTTAGGAAGTGTCCTCATCATAGTATGTCTGACTGGATGGTGATTAATGGTTTTTATAATGGGCTGGGAGCACAATCTAGACCATTGTTAGATGCAGCATCAGGTGGAGCTTTATGGGTAAAGAGCTACGAGGAAGCTTATGAGCTAATTGAGACAATGGCTGCTAATGAATATCCGAATCTAACTCAAAGACTACCACAAGGCAAAGTAGCAGGAATTCTGAAAGTGGATTTAGGTACAGCTATAGCAGCTCAGTTGAAGGCTTTGACTATGAGGGTGGATTCTCTAACTAATTATGGAGTACAACAGGTTGTAAGTGTGTGTGAGCTTTGTGCGGGTGCATATGAGACGAATCATTGTGCCATATCTAGTGAGTCGGCACAGTTTGTGAGCAATTTTCAGAGACCGCAGCAACCAGCTCCAGCCACCTATCATCCGAGCAACAGAAATCCTCTGAATTACAGTTGGAGCAATAATCAGGGTGACAAGCTACAATCCCAGGAACAAAATCAACAGTTTCAAGATCAACAATATGGAGCAAGGCCTTACAATCCTCAGAATTTTCAGCAGCAGCAAAACCAGATTTTTTAGCAGCAGCAAGGGCAGAATTTTTAGCAACAGTATGCCCTTAGGCAATCTCAACCTCCGGGTTTTCAGCAACAACATTCACATGCAGGTTCTGGGCTTTCCACTTTTGAAAAATCAGAACTAGAGGAGTTGAGATTGATGTGCAAAAGTCAAGCTGTCTCGCTCAAGATATTGGAAAATCAGATTGGGCCAATTGCTACTGCTTTGCTAAATAGGCCACAGGGAGTGCTTCCTAGTGACACGGAGCCTAATCCAGGAAAGAAAGTTGTCCATGAACAAGCGAAAGCTATCACTTGGAGGTCTGGAAAAGTCACATAAAGCATGGTAAATGAAGTAAATAATCAGCAGAGCAAGGAGCAGATGCCATTGACCGTGGCCCCACGCACCCTTGTAGAGGATGAGCTACATAAATCAGATTCACACCCTTGTGATGATGCGGAGAAAGAGAAATCGGATGCTGAGTTGGAAAAATCAGATTTGAGCAGTGAAGAAATAGAAAAAAAGAAGTCTTCTAAAAAATCGGTTTTAGAGCAGAAGAAGGACGATGAATATATCTACCCTCCTCCTCCATATCCAAAAAGACTCCAGAAGCAGAAGTTTGACAAGCAGTTAGGCAAATTTCTTGAGGTCTTCAGAAAATTACAGATTAATGTACCTTTTACAGAGGCAGTTGAAAATATACCTAGTTATGCACGGTTCATGAAGGGGATTCTCTCTAGGAAGTTGAAACTGGAAGACTTAGAGACGGTTGCTTTGATCGAAGAATGCAGCGTTGTTCAGCAACAGAAATTGCCTCCGAAACTCAAAGATCCGGGAAGTTTTACCATACCTTGCACTATTGGCAATAAATTTTCAGCAAATGCTTGTGTGACTTGGGAGCTAGTATAAATCTGATGCCATTGTCTGTATTCATGCAACTTTGTCTACCTGATCAAAAACCTACAAACATCTCCTTACAGCTGGCTGATCGGTCGATCACAAATCCGAGAGGTATAGTGGAGGATGTTTTGGTTAAAGTGGATAAGCTCATCTTTACTGCTGATTTTGTTATTCTAGACTTTGAGGAGGATAAGAAGATTCCCATCATCCTGGGAATGCCATTTCTAGCTACGGGCCGAACTTTGATCGATGTGAAAAAAGGAGAGCTTACCATGAGAGTGCATGATCAAAAAGTCACTTTCAATGTGTTCAAGGCAGTAAAATATCCGTCAAATTCAGCAGAGTGTTTCAAGGTGGACGCTGTTAATAAGATTGTGAAGAAGGAGATGGAACAACTAAAAAAATTAGATTCCGTGGAAAAAGCTTCAAGAGGGATTTTTGGCATTGAGAACGAAGGAAGAAAGGGGCTATTTTAGTTGTTGGATGCAACTCCATGGGAAAGAAGAGTTGACATTCTGCATAAGTCTCGTGGGCTAGCGAAGTTTAATAATTTTCAGGTGCTACGTAAGTTGTCAAGTGAGGAAGCTTTTGCACTTGAACTCAAGCCACTACCACCCGAAGAGCCACCACCAGATTCACCACCCGAGGAGGGTAGCCCTGCCGACAGTTAGGTAAGTTCTCTACTATCCTTTTTATTGCTTTCAATGAGGACATTGAATATTTTAAGTTTGGGGGTGATTTGAGGATTAGTAATAGTAGAGTCATTGTTCATGTAGGAATCATATTGCATGTGTAGTAGTAGTTTCATTCACATTATTGCATGACTGTTTCATATAGAGCATATTTGTTTGCATATTTGTTTATGTATTCCATGTGAGTAAATTTAGTTGCATTTGCATAGCATATTTTATGATCCCGTAGGATTTGGCTATTTCCGTTTGGTAGGTCGATGTTGATTTGAGTGTGGTAATGATGAATAGATGGTTGATTTAAATGCCTAGGAATTGACTTGCATGTTTCAGAAACAAATCTTTTACATAGTCTCATTGTTTGGTTTTGGGCTAGATCAGATTATGCTTGTTTGGTTGTTTGAGAGTTAATCACTTGTTTATATTTAAAATGTTCTTTATTCCCTTCATAGCATAGGAACACTAAAATATAAGTTTGGGGGAAACCAGGGATCTCATGCTAATTGTTAATAAAAGTTAGTTGTGTCAAAAAGGCTAGTAGCCGCTCATAATTATGAGTAGTCTAGGGTTGGATGAGATGGAGCGAAACGCCTCATAATTACGAGTATTCTAGGGTTGGATGAGATGGAGCGAAATGCACTCATTCCAAGTTAGTTGTGTGAAAAAAAAAGAAAAAAAAGAGTTGTGTGGTTGTTAATTTGCAAAATTAACCAGGGTGAGCTCTTTAATACTCGAGCAATTAAGTTCTAGGGGACTTTGTGCCTAGTGACCTAAGGCCTTTCCGGTCTGGGATCCACTAACTTAACGCTCGCTACATGGGTATCATTGTATAAGCCTTTGGGGGTCTCATCCATTGCACGGTTAAATAAGCATGCGTTATTGTGTATAGTATTGTGTTGTAATTGTTTAGTAATAAAGCATGAATTCCTGTCTAACTCAAATGATGATGGAGGTGTTACTAGGTTATGAAGTGTTTACCGTTCATTCTATTTATAAACCTGTGATTGTCTTGGCGAAGAATAGGTATGATTTTGATCTAGTGTTAGGAGTATATCTGATGAGCATCGCACACACCCACGTTTATGTTCATGTATTGTTAGTATACGGGGACTTAGTCGAGCTCTGTTTGGATTTAGTTGCATTCTTTGAGATATTTGCTTGCTGATTAGTTATGGTTGGTTCGAGGGGATCTTTGCATTTCATATTAGTTGCATTCATGCATTGTTTTAGTTCTTGTAGAGTCTGTTTATGCTTGAGGATAAGCATCGATTTAAGTTTAGGGGTGTGATAAGTGGATTTCATATCCACTTAGAACGCTTCGTTTTGGCTTAAATTGATTAACTTGGCCTCAAGTATGTTGTGTTTTCGATGTCTTTGCATTGAGTTATGCAGGACTATAATCTAGATGCAGGGTTGGTGTTTTTCCTTGATTATATGGTGGAATTAAGTTTAAGCCTGAAGAATGTGAAGTGGCAAAAGAAGCGGAAGAGAAAATGGAGAAAACAAGCAAAATTCAGAAAAATCAGCAAATTGGCAGGAGTCAGGCGCGCGGGTGCGCGTTCCAGGCACGCGGGTGCGCGTTCCAGGCACGCGGGTGCGCGGTGCTAGGGCACGGGTGCGCGGTCCCGTCCTGAAGAAAAATCCTGATTCAACTTTAAATCGAATTTTTAAGGAATTTCTTGCTGTCCAAGACTCCGAGGTCCTATATAAACACAATCCTTCATCATAAAATGTACAAATACCCAATTCAACATAGAGAGAGAGAGAGAGAGAGAGAGAGAGAGAGAGAGAGAGAGAGAGAGAGCCGAGACGGAGATTCAGACTTGGAGAAGAATTCCCAACGCTCGTGACAAGCAACGGAAATCTAGATCTACTTTTTGTTTTCTTCTATTAGGCGATACTCTTGGAAGTTTTTGGGATTTGCTTTCTTCACTCTATTACTCTAGAATTATTATTATTCAGACCTTGTTTTACATCATATTATCTCTAGATCCCATGATGACGAGCCGTTCGATTATGAACTAATCGTTGGCATGGGATTCTAACGGATTTATCTATGTAGTTTAGTTATTTGATTGCTTTAAAGATTTGTGTGTGGTGAATTTGTGATATCCTCGTATGGTTGTGCTTAATGTTTTTAGATGCGTAGCTAACATCTAAATTGTTAATCTTTATTGAAGCGACAGTGGATCTAAAGATTAGAACTTACCATGCTAGCATAGGTTTATGGATGTTTTGACATGCATGATTTGTAGCGTAATTTAACCATCTTATGCTGCCCTATGTGATCTCAATGAATAACTTATGCTTAAACCATTATGTTTTGAAATCTTATAGACATATAGGGTCTAAACATAATTGGTGTCTACCCAACTTCTATCTCTTTTGTGGATGTTTGAGTAGTTTGGTATTCGTATACTGACAGGTAGGCTATAATTATTTCGTGTTATCCGATCAGTTATCATAACCATCACATGCATTGATTAAAGGCATCAACTCTAAGCGAAGTATTTAATGAAGTTAGGGTCCCATGTTTATTTTCTCATAAGTAATTCAGTTTTATGCCACGTTAGTTAATTAGATCTTAATATTGTTAAATTGCTTCTTAGTTAATTTAGATAATTAAAATCCAAATTTGATACTTGTCTTAGCAGTGAATAGAGATCATACATTGTTGCATAGGTGCATATTCTAAAATTTACCAGTCTCTGTGGGAACGAACTCAACTTTATTCTATATTACTTGTGACCGCGTACGCTTGCGTGATTTTATGTGAACAGAAGATTTGGTGAATTTGGTTCTTTTTGGTCTGAAGATTGAGGATACTACGCAAGTACTCAGTAAAGATGGCCTTGTGGATAGTGATGATTCTGATTCTGATGATGACACTAGTGAGATAAATTCATTTAATTCTGATAGACCACCTACTACTAATATGTTAGATGAGTTAACCATGCAGGTACCAAGTAATGTATCTATTATTGGGTTCATGGAATTGAAGATTGTGAATAATGAGCTTGAAAAGAAGAATACTCATCTAAGGAAAATCATTTTTGATTTAATGGTTGAGAAGACTCCCACAAACAATCATGATGATCTTATTGCAAATTTAAAGGGAAGAATAATTCAATTTTAAGGAGTCAACAAGGTAATTGTAAAGAGGAATGAGGTGCCTATGAAAGAACTCAAGGATCTGAAATCAGAGATTGAGGCTAGAGATGAATGCCTAAAGACATTTAAACTTAAAGAATCAAGTCAAGCTGAGTGATAGTTGCATAATTTTGCATATTTTTATCCATATTTTATTGCTTATCTTCGCATTTTTAATTAGTTAATTGTCTTATTTCGGGAAATTGTAAAGAAATAAAGAAATAAAGAAAGGAGGAGAAAAGATGGTTAAAAGGAGCAAAAAGGGGTAAAAGAGGGAGCAAAAAGGGAAAGAAGGAAGAAGAAAAGGCAAAAAGAAAAGAAAATGAAGATTATCCTTCTACCCCTAAAACCCTACCTTGTGCCTATTTAAGCATCTTATTCTCACCCTTAGCCCCAAACTTAGTCTACACCTTAGTTTTAATTTAGTTACCCTAGTTGTAGTAGTAGTCTCCTTTCATTTTTATGTTCTTTAAATTGTAGATCTACTTTAGCTCTTAAATTTCCTTTGTATTTGCTTTCCAAATTTTGTAAACCCTCTCTCCTTTATATTAATGCAAGCTTTCTCTCTTTCTTTACATCTTGTTATCCCCTTTATATTTTGGTTATGAAATCTTTCTCTTTTACAAGATAGTTTATACTACTTGTATGAAAGGAGCCCTCTAGATTATCTTTAATGCCTTGTTTCTATGTTTTTGGGAATAATTGTTGTTTTGGTTTGAACCCCTTTAAATCTCAATTTTATTGTGGGTTTGGTGATTTGAAATGTAGATTTATTTTTAATATTTGATTTGATATGTTAGTGTAATGGGTTTGATAATTTAGAGTTATATTTGGTTTTAGTATTGTTAAATTTGGGATCTTTAAAATTTAGCTCTAGTTCGTTGACGTTATTTGGTTGTTTGATTTTTCCGATAAGACTTTGAAATTGTCCAGCATCCTCTTTATTTTTCGAGCTACATTTGATACGGGGGTAACCCATTTATTTCAAATCCGTAGCTCTGTTTTTCTCTGGTCAACCAAGTTGTTTTCCTGGCTCAGCACTCTGTTTCGACAACATTTTCTTTTTTTTTTCTGTTGCCATAGTACACTACTTCTAGAATTTTAGTATTACTACACCTGCATGATTTCAATTTATAGTGGTTTATATAATCATAATATTATTATAAATTTAATCATTAGTTAATCATTGTTAATTATTAGTGTAATACTTTATCATTGATGTGGTTAGCTTCATAATATAAAATCCAATTTCTAATCCCCTAGCTTGCATTTTGTTCTGCACTTCCATCTTATAATTTTTTTTATTTTTTATTTTTTTCTTTTTCCTTTTCGTTAATTAACTTTCTTGATGTTTACTTTTGTATTGTTAGTTTGTTAAATGTTGCCATGTTAAATAAAGTTTCTTTGAAATTAATTACATAATTTTCTTGCTCGGCATTTAACTATTTGGTTTTTCTTACAATTTTTATTTCATTTTACTTGCCAATTAAGATAAAATCGAATCCATCCAAAATTAATTGTTCTAGTTCCCATAAATTAAAAATTAAGTTGCACGAAAAATATATAATCTCTGTGGATCGAATCATAAATATTAAAACATAAAGAGAGCTCACTAAGTTGAATTTCAAGGATTTAAAATTAGAGATTAAGGCTAGAGATGAATGCCTAAAGACATTTAAACTTAAAGAATCAAGTCAAGCCAAGTCTTCTAAATATGCTGAAAAGAGAGCTCAGCAAGCTGAACTCATCAATCAGCAAGCTAAACTGATCACTCTACTGGAAAAAGAAGTTAAAGATCTCAAGCAAGGCATGGGAGCTTTTGTTCAAGAAGAAGACAACTTGAAGACAATGATGAAGAAGACAAACATCACCTTGGTCAGAGAAGGTGTTGGCTTAAATTTCAACAAAAACGACGATGCGCTGAAGTATGAAGGAAGGAATGACAAACGTTATGATTATGTTATGCCTTGTTAGACATGCAACAAATGTGGTGGAAAAGGTCATCTGGAAAGAAATTGTATTGCTCAAGTTAATCATAAAAAGGAAAATAGTATATCAGAATAGACCAGTCGGGCACAAATCAGCGTACCAGAATGTAAATAAATAAGGCAAACAGCTTACCCACAAAATAACATAAAGCAGAATCAGTCACCAAAAATGGTCCAAATATGGAGCAATAAATCTGATTTAAATGCTTTATATATTCTTTCTACTAACCAATCTAGATCCAAACCTATATGGGTACCAAAATATTGAGTTAGTTCTTATTTGTTTTGTAGATTTGCTTGCTGCTAAAGTGAATTCGAAGGATGTGTGGAGACAAATCTCAGTTCATAAGTCTCCAAATGAAGAAGGATGGAAGAGTTACAATTGGGAATAACAAGACTCTTCGAATCCTTGGTACAGGTTTATCTATATATATAATATATATATATATATATATATATATATATATATATATATAGGCCATTGCTCCATACAGAACACCATTATATAACAAACAATAAAGAACACCTTAGATCTAATGGATCCAATGGCCCCGCCAGGGACACCCAATACAAAAAATTGTTATTTTTTTTACCCTCTATCCATCTAGCAAAAAAAAATAAAAAAATTATTGTTCATGATGACGTCATGCTGACGTCGGTAGTGACGTTATCATGAACAGTAAAAAAAATTGGCTAGATGGATAGAGGGTAAAAAAATAACAACTTTTTGTATTGGGTGGCTTGACGGAACTCTTATATTAAATTAGATATGAGGTGTTCTTTATTGTTTGTTATGGAGTTCAACTATATATATACATATATAAATATATATATGTATATATATGACTTTGATATGCGAAAAATAGCTTACTATTTGGCTACAGTGGACAATGATCCTTATATTTGGCATATAAGATTGGGACATGCACACATGAACTTGCTCAACAGATTGTCAAGCAAGAAACTGGTGATAGGGCTACCGAAGATAAAGTATGCTAAAACTGAGGTTTGTTCAGTGTGCCAATTGGGCAAACAAATTAGAAGTACGCACAAAGTAAAGAAAATGGTATCTACTTCTAAATAATTAGAGCTTCTGCACTTGAATCTTTTTGGTCCAGAATCTTATAAGAGTATTGGAGGTAAACAGTATGGTTTTGTAATTTATAGATGATTATTCCAGATTTACTTGGGTGTTGTTTCTTTGTACTAAAGATTGTGCCTTTAATGAGTTTGAGAAGTTGATTAAATTACTTGAGAACAAGCTTGATACAAGACTTGTAGGTATAAGAAGTAATAAAGGAGATGAATTCCAAATGGACTTCATTACATATTGTGAAGAAAGAGGAATCACTCGTGAATTTTCTGCTCCAAGGACTCCACAGCAAAACGGAGTGGTAGAAAGAAAGAATAGATCATTTCAAGAAACAACAAGGACTCTTTTGCAAGAAAGAAAGCTGCCTAGAAGTTTTTGGGCCGAAGTGGTGAATACAACATGCTATGCTATGTGTTTCATTTTAGGGTATCATTATGAAATAAAAAACGTGTGTAGTATAAAAGAATAGTAATTTGGTATTTTTGGTTGATTGATTTTGGTAATGAGAATGTTATTTCCCAATAATACAACCAAAAGATGGTAGAAGGGTGTTGAATACAATTTTGATAACTTTTTCAACTTTTGCAAAAAAGATAGTGTATAAGAACAAAATAAAACAACAAGTTTATAACATAAAATAAAGACTCCACAATATTTAAAATTTCAGGTGGAGTTGTATGATGATCCATTTAAGATATATATATATATATATATATATATATATATATATATACATACATATATATATACATATATATATATATTAAAGAAGTAATCTATGATATTTTCTCAAATAAACAGCTGCAGTTTTCAATGCTTTGCTTTTTCAAGAAATCCTAACAACTCTGAGCAAATGCACTTATGTTTCTTAGTTACAAAGCTACTACTACACCTGGTTATATAGCCAAGTTTACAACGCCTACAAGAAACAAAATGTTTCAATAATATAGGTCCAACATGCATGTCACTTCACTCATTGTCTTCATATGAGTCAAATCGAATAGTTGTCTCTGATAGAATTTACTTTGAAAATACCATCCAATTTTCTTGTATAGAAAAAGAATGTTTCTTCTTCTTCGAGAACTCCATTTCTGGCTTCCATGCACTTTAAAATTCCATCAACCCATGTGAATTGTCAATCTTATCAAGTCACTAGCAACTGCTAAGACTGAGTAGAAAGTTATCTGTTGAAGTAGTATGCTTGCCATCCGTTGAAGACTGATATCCATTGATGGTTGATTCTCTTGTTATCCGTTGAAGGGCCTTATCCGTTGATGCAGATTGTTTATCCGTTGAGATATCATTTTTACTTATACAGAATTACAAAGTATAGACTATTTACAATTAGCTAAGCTATTACGTATATCCGTTGATAGTTAACATAACTTATAAAACCTATCAACTATACTCTCAACTAATAATTTGACTATTTCAGTCTGTTGATAAGTTATCTCTTCAACGGATGCTGCAAAACATGTCATCCATTGAAAAATTATAGACAATTACTTATACAAAATATGTTTAGGTATATTGAATTATTATCAAGAATAACATAATTAATTCGTAACAGAGAATGATTTATTTTAAACGCATAATTCAAAATATATGATATACAAACATAACAATCTACATGTAACGTCCCCAAACCCACTACAAGTGGCTTCGGGTCGTTACATCATCATTGCAAATACCTGTATTATGAAATATACATATAGACCTTCTTATCTCGCCCAACAGATCCAAGGATCGAGTACCTGTCTTACAATTCCAGTGCCTACCATTACTATTACATACCTTAATGCCCTTACGTACAAAATACTTGAAATATTACAAAAGATAATCTAATGGATAACACTGATCATACATTAAGAAAGGCAACTTTTCTACTCCTTGATCTGGACATGCTTCTTCTCCTTGCTCTTGAGATGATCCATTTTTTGGTTGTCCGTTTGATTAGAGCCATATTCTCCTTTGATTGTTAAAAGATTAAGATTTATAGCAAAAGTGAGCAAATTATTGCTCAGCAAGCTCACCACTCAAGAACAATAAAATAACTCAATAATAACTTTACCGAATATGTCAACCAATCAAAAGGAAAAATAGAAAGGGGCAAGGAATCACTTCAAATGGAAGAAACTTCAAAGATGATATTTTAAACTCTAACACTCCAATTTCGGATAAAGATTACTAGTCTTCCAACCGCTCAGTACCCTCATGGTACTATCAACTACCATGCCACAAGTACCGTCCTCCTGTGATACCCCACACAGCCCGATTACGACTATAATTTGGTACCACCAATATTTTCTGGTTGCTAGCATAAAATGGGTTATCATTTTTAACCCTGGCAACATTAGTGCCATTATTATCCAATTATTTTTTTGAATAATATACCTCGTCGAAACCATGGGTAAATGCACGCGTTGACCAGTCTATACAAAATTCCCCGAGTACAAATGCCTCACATCAGAAAAGAATTCTTCCATTTCGAATAAGATTATTCTCTAGCCTGATCCGTGATCAAGGCTTTCACAACATCACAATTAATCTGAACAATATATTAATTATATGAATACAAATAAATCTCTTCAGTGATACGAATGATGCACCACTTCCAATTGACAAGAAGATAGCTATCTCGAAAGAATGAAAATAGCTCTTTTTATAACTATTTACTGACTGGACAATGAAACTTCTAGGGAGTTGTTGTCAAACATTCTTTTACTGATTTCCAAGAAATAATGGATCTTAAAGAGTTTATTGATGGGACATAATTGACCTTATTTAGCGATAATGATTCGAACAATGAACCATTGATTTAGAATAAAAGTAGTCAAGATTTGAAAGATAAATCCGACTGATAATTAATAAGCTTCCAGCTATCTTGAACAGTAAGACTAGCTTTATTGGTGAAAAGGAAAGATCATTTCACATAATAAGACTGATAGAGATTTTAAAAGAAATTCGGTTACAATCTAGGAAGGTACATAATATAACTAATTAAATACTTAATACAGAGGTACTATTGTGAGTGTAAAGATAAAGGAGTTAACAAAATTAACGAAGGGATTATTAACATTCACATCAGAAATAAATTTACAAATAATCTTATAAAAATTCTCAGACGTCAAGGGAAAGAGTGAACTTGCCTCAATCCTTGAGCTTGATTAAATCTGCTTACGACTTAATCTCCGAGATTTACAAATCCCGAGCAATCTATCCGTCTAATGAAATATTTATCAAAAAAATAGCTCAATATAATTTACAAATAAAATGTAACTCCAAATTTACACTATATTTTGATTAATATCAATAGTTAAATATTTATTCAGTTTGTACCCAAATTAATATATAAAACTCGGTTCATAAAATTCTTATAATTACGTGTATTTAAATATTCACAACTCCTAAAATTCTAAAATAATATGATTCTCAATCCATGAATATTAAATCATTTCTTTATTATTAATTCTACTTAATCAATAGCAAATTATTAAAATTAATTCAAAATGAATATTAAAACACTTCATTAATCCCATTTTAATCATAATCCAATTCTATTAATACTACAAATCTCATTCTCCAATATTTACCCATAATTAAATATTCAACCAAATCCTTTTGTTATGATACTCCTTAGGTTTTGATGATCACAAACAGCAAGCCAAAAGGCTTGTTAGTAGATATAAAACAACATGCTATTTCTGTATAAGCTAACTTTGTTTTGCAGATTAATATAGCTTACTGATTGTTAAATCAGTATATCAAAATAGCAATCCGAAGTTACAATATTCAGTTTGGCAAGCTATTTGCACAGAGACAGTTCACAAATAACATGCAATTTGTCAACAGCATGCGATGGTATAGGAATGTTATTCTATACCTGAGAGAGAGCCCACATGTTAAAACAATGTCGAATCAAACCTTTGCGAATAAATTGTTCCTATAGTGTCTTAGAAAGAAGAAGAAAAAAAAAGAAAAAAAAAGAAAAAAAAAAGAAAAAAAAGTCAACAAATGTTCATAGTTGTAGAGTGCTAGTGGAAGAAGTGACTAGATTGGGCTCATTAGTACCCGAGCAATTAAGTCTGAGGGGACTTGTGCCTAGTAACCTAAAGCCTTTTGTGGTTTGGGATTGCTGACCCAACACTCGCTACATGGGTATTAGTGCATAAGTCTTTTGGGACCTCAATCATTGCACGGTCATTTTAACCATTAGTACTAATAAAGCGTTAAATAATAATAAATTCTTAGTAGGAAAATCGGCTAGGTTGGGCTCATTGATAACCCGAGTAAGTAAGTCCGAGGGGACTTTGTGCCTAGCAACCTAAGGTCCTTTGTGGTCTGGGATTGTTGACCTAAAGCTCGCTAAATGGGTATTGTTTGCTAATAACGCGCAAGCGTACACGGTCACAAGTAATATATGAATAAGTCGAGTTCGTTCCCACAGAGATCTGGTTATGGTTTTAATTCAGTAGATGTACCTATGCAACAATGTATGATTATTATTCACTGCTAAGACAATTAACAAATTGGAGTTTGATTAACTAAAAATTAACTAAGAAACAAATTAACAAACTAAGAATTAACTAACTAACGAGAATTTAAATCTAATTACTGCTGCAAGAGAAAGCATGGAATCCTAACTTCATTAAATACTTTGCTTAGATCTGACGCCTTTAATTACTATATGCAATGGTTATGATATCTGATCGGACAACACGAAACAAGTATACGCTACTTCTCAGTATACGAATACCAAACTAAACATACATCCACAAAAGAGATAGAAGATGAATAGACACCAATTATGCTTAGACCCTATATATCTATAGAATTTGAAAACATAACGGTTGAAGAACAAGTTATCCATTAAGATCACACAGGGCAATATAAGTATTTTCATCTCATACTACGAATCATGTTGATAAACAATCATGAACCTATGCTAGCATGGTAAGTTCTAAATCTCAAGATCCACTTTCACTTCACAAGAGATTAACAAATTAGATGTTAGCTACACATCTAGCAATTAAGCACAACCATACGAGGATATCAGATATACATCACAAATAGATCTTTAAAGCAATCAAGATACTAAAGCTCCATAAATAAATCCGTTAGAATCCCATGACAACGATTAGTTCATAATCGAACCTCTCGTCATCATGGGATCTGATGAAACCATGATAAAAACAAAGTATGAAAAGATACAAATAAATCTAAGTAATTGATATATAATGGTTCTCTCCTAATGATACAAATTACAAGGGTTGGATGTGTTTATATAGGCTCTAGAAGTCTTGCCCACCAAGCAATTGCCGTTTCAGAGTTGGAATAGAAGATTGGCAATTTCCGTTCTTGAATGAGAATAGAATTGCAAATTCCATGTGTAGATCTGATTCTGCAATGTTCTAGCCGCCCATAGCAATTACCATACTTATTAGAAGTAGGAATTATAGCAATTTCCTTGTCAAAGTTGAATTTCTGCAGCTCGGCACATAATACGTTTCCTAAACTGATTCGGTTTTGAAGGAAAAATTCGTAGTTGTCTTTTCTTAAGTATTTCTGGAACGTTCCAATCATAATTGGACCTCTGGACTACCTTAGAATGATAGAGAATCTCGTTATCTTCGCGTGGACTGCTTACGGGCCTCAAACGGACTTCTAGAACTCAAGATATGGCCAAAACAGTAATTTTCAAGATTTTCCAAGCGCAACCTGCGCCCAGCAGTCTGTTTGTCGCGCAGCCTGCGCCAACCACGCGCAACCTGCCCGTGCAACACCTGTCCCATATTGTAGAAAATCTCCCAAGCTTCGCGTGGGCAGTAAGATCGCTGAAAACGGACTTCTAGAACTCCAGATATGTCCAAAACAGTGTAGACTGCGCAACCGTCTCAGAAATCCGAATTTCAATCAATTAATTCTCCAAAACGATAGAAGCATCAACCTTAATCAACATTCTCGTAAATCTGCACAACTAAGCAAAACACATCAAAACTACAACAAACTTGAGCCCAAGACAATCAATTTAAGCCGATATGGAACGCTCCAAGTGGATATAAATCCACTTATCACACCCCCAAACTTAAACCGATGCTTGTCCTCAAGCATAATCAATTACAACTAACTAATTAGTACCACTTCCGTAGGTGATCACGGTTGCATTTGGCATATGCAACAAGCCCTTTAAACCCCTAGGCAGCCCTAGTGGACGAGTAAGGTCTCGTGAGGGCCTATAGCGAATGTACCCACAAAATCCATCTAACTAAACAATGCAATAACAATGCAATGCATGAGTGCAACTATTATGAAAATGCAACGATCTCCTTCAGACTAACCAAAACCAACTAGCAAGCAAATACCTCAAAGAATGCAACTAAATCCAAATAAAGCTCGACTAAGTCCCCGTATACTAACAATACATGACAGAAACGTGCGTGTGTGCGATGCTCATCAGAAATACTCCCAACACTAGGTCAAAAATCATACATATTCTTCGCCAAGACAATCACAGGTTTATAAATAGAATAGACTGTAGACACTTCATAACCTAGGAACACCTCCATCCTTATTCAAGTTAGACAGGAATTCATGATTTATTAACGACAAACAACTATATAGAACACAAACAAACATGCTTATTTGACCGTGCAATGAATGAGACCCCTAAAGGCTTATACAATAATACCCATGTAGCGAGTGTTAGGTCAGCAATCCCAAACCACAAGGGCTTTAGGTTACCAGGACTAAGTCCCCTCAGACTTAATTACTCGAGTATTAAAGAGCTCACTCGTGGCCAATTATGCAACTACACATTTACACAAATTTTTTTTTCCTTTTTTTTTTCTTTTTTTTTCTCTTTTCTTTTTTTTTTTTATGTATGCAATCTGGAATGAGAATTCTCAATTCCAACCCTAGACTACTCATAAAAATATGAGCCGGCTACTAGCCATTTGACATCTAGCCATTATTGACAAATATTTACAACTAGCATGAAATTCCTATTTTCCCCCAAACTTAGACTTTAGTGATCCTACGCCATCAAGGGAATAACAAAAATTCTAAATATAAACAAGTGATTAAATCTCAAAACATCCAAACAAGCATGACCCTAACCTAGCCCCAAAGCACCCAATGAGACTGTGTAATTAGTTTTGTTTCTGAAGCATGCAAGTCAATTTCATAGAAACTATAAATCAACCCTCTACTCATCATTACCACACTCAATTAGACACCTACCTACCAATCAGAATTAGCTCGTTTTAAGGGATCATGGAAAATGCATACCATGAAAATGCAACTAAAATGAACTCACATGATATACGAACAAAAATAACAGAATGTCCTACATGAAACAGACGTAAATAATACGAACATATATGCATGAACTACTACTAATATGCAAAGCATGAAATCCTACATGAACACAATGACTAACAATCACATATATATACACTACTTATCCCTCAAACCACCCCCAAACTTAGAATATTCAATGTCCTCATTGAATGGAAGTAAATACAAGGGAAAGTAGAAAACATACCAATATACAACAATGCTTGGGTTGCCTCCCAAGAAGCGCTTCTTTAACGTCAATAGCTTGACGTTACTTCAAGCCTCCATTAAGGATGATAATAGTTGGCCTGGTCTCCTCTTCGTGAGACTTCATCATCATCACGGCGGCACACTTTCTGCCCTTTATCCTCGCTTGGCCTATTCGTATAACAAATATGTCCTATTCCAATGCCTTCATCAGCTGACCCAAAATCTGTCAATTTGTAGAACAACACACCTTCGCGGGCTTCGGTTGAATATAATGGAGGAGGATAAATGTAAGTTTCTGAAGCCTTTGGTTTCTCAACGAAAACTTCCTCCATTGGCTCTAATGCGCTACCTCCATCTTTATAATATGAGACAAGTAGAAGACCTGCACCTTTCTCATGTTCTTCAGCCTCTTGGTACGCACATACCAATTCTTGAAATTTGTGCAGCTCATCAGTGTCTGTCCCAAATAGTGCCCTTTCCAAATCATCCACCATCCTAACATGATCAAATTCCTCACATGGCTTGCGAATGCTCACCTCGTCTTGGAATTTGTCTTCTTCAATTATGCATGCAGTACCTTGCTCCAAGTCATCATTATTTTCTGGTATTGCTTCTGGTGTGAATTGTTGTTTCTCTTGTTCCAAGGCTCTCACAGCTTGAGCAACTAGAATCTCCAAAGATTTGAGAGACTCCTCGCTACTCTTTACAAACATCATAATCTCCTCCCTAGTAGGAACCTCATCTGACTGAAAAGTAGGAGTAGGTTGCTGATGTTGAAACCCTTCACTTCCATAGTAATATGACATATCTGGAACATCTTGCTGGTACCGTTGAGGATGGTATGGAAAATATGGTTGTTCCTCATAAGTGACATATGGATCAACTCCTTCGTAGTAACAATATTGTGATGGATCATGAACGCCCAAACACTGCTCACATTGATAAGGCATGGATGTACTCGAATATGCCCACCATGGCAACTCCTCGCATGCCATCTTCAACACTCAAGTACCTGAACACACCAAACTAAACAAGATAGGTAAGAAAAAATCTGAGTCAGTGAACTCTAACGACCACTATTGACAAGCACATAGACCAAAAATAAAACACCGATGATCCCCGGCAGCGGTGCCAAAAACTTGTTTGCTAATAACGCGCAAGCGTACACGGTCACAAGTAATATATGAATAAGTCGAGTTCGTTCCCACAGAGATCTGGTTATGGTTTTAATTCAGTAGATGTACCTATGCAACAATGTATGATTATTATTCACTGCTAAGACAATTAACAAATTGGAGTTTGATTAACTAAAAATTAACTAAGAAACAAATTAACAAACTAAGAATTAACTAACTAACGAGAATTTAAATCTAATTACTGCTGCAAGAGAAAGCATGGAATCCTAACTTCATTAAATACTTTGCTTAGATCTGACGCCTTTAATTACTATATGCAATGGTTATGATATCTGATCGGACAACACGAAACAAGTATACGCTACTTCTCGGTATACGAATACCAAACTAAACATACATCCACAAAAGAGATAGAAGATGAATAGACACCAATTATGCTTAGACCCTATATATCTATAGAATTTGAAAACATAACGGTTGAAGAACAAGTTATCCATTAAGATCACACAGGGCAATATAAGTATTTTCATCTCATACTACGAATCATGTTGATAAACAATCATGAACCTATGCTAGCATGGTAAGTTCTAAATCTCAAGATCCACTTTCACTTCACAAGAGATTAACAAATTAGATGTTAGCTACACATCTAGCAATTAAGCACAACCATACGAGGATATCAGATATACATCACACACAGATCTTTAAAGCAATCAAGATACTAAAGCTCCATAAATAAATCCGTTAGAATCCCATGACAACGATTAGTTCATAATCGAACCTCTCGTCATCATGGGATCTGATGAAACCATGATAAAAACAAAGTATGAAAAGATACAAATAAATCTAAGTAATTGATATATAATGGTTCTCTCCTAATGATACAAATTACAAGGGTTGGATGTGTTTATATAGGCTCTAGAAGTCTTGCCCACCAAGCAATTGCCGTTTCAGAGTTGGAATAGAAGATTGGCAATTTCCGTTCTTGAATGAGAATAGAATTGCAAATTCCATGTGTAGATCTGATTCTGGAATGTTCTAGCCGCCCATAGCAATTACCATACTTATTAGAAGTAGGAATTATAGCAATTTCCTTGTCAAAGTTGAATTTCTGCAGCTCGGCACATAATACGTTTCCTAAACTGATTCGGTTTTGAAGGAAAAATTCGTAGCTGTCTTTTCTTAAGTATTTCTGGAACGTTCCAATCATAATTGGACCTCTGAACCACCTTAGAATGATAGAGAATCTCGTTATCTTCGCGTGGACTGCTTACGGGCCTCAAACGGACTTCTAGAAATCAAGATATGGCCAAAACAGTAATTTTCAAGATTTTCCAAGCGCAACCTGCGCCCAGCAGTCTGTTTGTCGCGCAGCCTGCGCCAACCACGCGCAACCTGCCCGTGCAACACCTGTCCCATATTGTAGAAAATCTCCCAAGCTTCGCGTGGGCAGTAAGATCGCTGAAAACGGACTTCTAGAACTCCAGATATGTCCAAAACAGTGTAGACTGCGCAACCGTCTCAGAAATCCGAATTTCAATCAATTAATTCTCCAAAAACGATAGAAGCATCAACCTTAATCAACATTCTCGTAAATCTGCACAACTAAGCAAAACACATCAAAACTACAACAAACTTGAGCCCAAGACAATCAATTTAAGCCGATATGGAACGCTCCAAGTGGATATAAATCCACTTATCAGGTATCGATGCAAAAGTCTTTTCGGACCTCAACCAATTCACGGTCAGTCTAACTACTAATTAGAACGTGAAGTTTGGCTAGATACTTGTTTTGACAGAGATCGGGTCAGCTCAATATTGGTTGAAAAATAGAAAATATTCGTATGCACTTTATCCATCAAAGGCCTTAAATTCACTACACACCTTGGGATTTTTTGTAAACTTTTAGAGTCTACTCATGTGGATTGTGGGAACCTATACCTTGGCTATTATTAGAATAATCTTTAAGGCATATATTTTCCTTCTAAAATATTATGTTGACACCAATGAAAGCTAGAAAGATGAAAGTTGGATACTTGCTGATTATCTCAAAGATTTTATGGGTATATCTTTTTTGTAAACCCTTAGGAGACAACACTCCTCTTGTAGAGATCATCTATGAGTTTAACGGGTTGGTAAACCTAAAATTACCCGTGATTCCTACGACAGTGAGTATCGGTTTTTCATTTTTCTTTTTGTTTTACTCAAGGACGAGCAAAAGATAGGTATGGGGGCATTTGATAAGTGCATATTTTTGCATATTTTTATTGCCTATTAATTGCTTGAACTCGTATTTTAATAAATTATTTTGTTGCATTTCAGGAAATTCAAGAAAAAGAAAAGAAATGGCAAAATAAAGAAATAAAGAGCAAGGAAGGGCAAAAGTGGAAGAAAAAGGACTAAAATAAAAGAAGGGTAAAAGAATTAGGAGCTTGGTGCAAAAGGGAATGCTTAATAAGGAAGGAATCATTTGGATGGCTAGGATTACTCCACCACACTCCACATGTGTATGGTGGAGATTCACCCAACACACCCCTTAACTCTAATTCTTATCCTATAAATACCCCCTTACCCCCCTTGTAAATCATAACCCAGATTTTAGGGTAGTTTTAGGGTAGTATAATTTTTTTTTCTTTTCTTGTCTTGTAGTTCTAAATTTTGTAAACGCTCCTTTTAAGTTTAATGCAATTTTAAGTTTCCTTTATTTTCTTGTCTTGCTCTCTCGTTTATGTTGCCTCGCTTTCGTTATTTTCGTAAATCCGATTAGTGGACAAAGTAGCGAAATGCTAACCACTTGGGGTTGAAAGTAACGATTTTTATTTTTCTTGTTCTTAGTAAATAATAGTAATTGAGCCCCTTTAAATCTCAATTTTATTGTGGGTTTGGTTATTTTTAATTGTATATCTAAATTTTTATGTTTTATGTGTTAGTATAATAAAAAAATAAACCAACAAAAGTATTAATTTTATTAATTTTCAGTTCGTGTTTTCTGCATTTTTTTTGTTTAATTCGAAGCTTAGTAGCCTACTTTGTTTTATTCGTATACACAATCCCCTTCCCATGTTTTGATTCTTATTCGAGTTTTGCTGTTTTTCTTTCTCCTTCTTGTACGAACGATTCCCTTCCCCATTTCTGTTTCTTTGATTTAATTCTGCCGAGTTCCTTGTTTTTCGATTTTGCTAAGTGCGTTTCCTATTGATTCGGTTCTATAATATGTTGTCGAATGTTAATTACTGTAGTTAATTCGCTGATTTGTGGTTCTTTCGATTTGTTAATGCTGCGATTTGATGTGTTACTAAGTTCGAGTTCTGTAATGTCTTCGCTGAGCTGACTCAGAAATTCTGATGGTGCCGAGTCGTTATTTGTTCTGTTTATTTGCTGTTAGTTTCTGAATCGACTCGTGAACATAAAAAGCTGAGTTTCTTGTTTTATTGTTGAAGTAATGTTATTCTTGAAGTCTGAGCTTTATCGAGTTTTCGTGGTTAAATAATGCTGAATTCATTGCTGAGTTTTGTTGTCGTTAATTTCAATTTACTATTTTTCTGGTTTGATGTCTCCTAATCAACGAATTGTATGTTGAGTTTGTGAGCCGAGTTAACTCGGTCCTCTTCTTTATGTTTTGTTCGAATAAGTACCGAGTTGCTGTGCTGAGTCATTAGTTGTAATAGAATTTTGCTGTGAATTCTGTTTATTGAGTTTGTTGTGTTAATTTTGTTTAAATTTATTGATTTTGGTAATGTTGGATTTGTTCGAATGAGTCTACTGGGTACCGAGTTCAGAAATGATGTTGGTTTGTTATTGGCTAGTTCTATGTACAAACATTACATGCCAAATTTTTCTTAAAAAGTCTTGTAAATAAATTTTTTCCCAGAAATAAATTAATAAAATTTTCTTTTAACTAATTTAAATTTTCTTTTCGAAATTAAAAATCAAAATTCTCAAAAATCCACATTCGTTCTAGTTCGCCTAAATTAGAAATTAAGGATCGCGAAAAATATATAGTCTCTGTGGATTGATATCTCAAGTATTAAAATGATGAAATTATGCGCTTGCAATTTAAATGTTTATTTTTAGCACATCAAGTTTTTGGCGCCGCTGTCTTGGACTAATTATTTTTCGCACCTTGATTTTCAATTTTTTGGATTAGTTTTACTTGTCTTATTTTTGTCTCGTTTTTTTTAGGAAAGTTGGAAATTTCGGGAATCTCCTCTCGAAGCTTGGAAAAAATGGCGGTAACCCGTATTTCTCTCTTTTTGCCTTTTTATTATTTTAGAAAATCATAAAAAAAATTGAAAATTTAAAATCCAAAAAAATTAGTTAGAAATTACATAATTATTGCATCGTGCATTTAATCACTTAGGGCACATCATCTAGATTTTTATTTTCTTGTTCTTATTTTTTCGTAAATAATAAATTGTGGTGATCGCTGGAGGACCCAAAGGTGCGTTAAATTCTTTCTTTTCTTTAGATTAGAGCACGTAGTTTAAAGCATCCATAAATGTTTATAGTTTTTTATATCTCGTTGTTTGTTACATTCATTTGTAAATAAATCTTAAGGGCAAAACCACTCACATGATAAGGGAAGGGATTTCATCACTCTTTCCTTGGCCCAAAAATAAATAATTCTTCAAGTTTGCATGCCCTTAGCCTTAATAAAATTAAATTAGACATGGCCCCTAGGATTTTCGTGCTCAATTATTCTGAAGGTACCTAAAAAGGACGTAATCTTTAATTATTCTGACTTTTTGGTGTCTAGGCAAGCGAAAGCTTACCTGTCCAATTAGGATTTGGTGTCTAGACCGGTGTTTAGCCTCTTGGCAATGCTTGCACCCACCAGGCCAAATCGGTTAAAATAATTCTTGATTTACCGAATTTTTGGTGGTCCTTAAAGTTAGGAGCAAGGTCTAGTTTATTTTCTTAAGGAACCTTAGATATAGGATTTTTCTTTTGATTTTTTCACCCTTTCTTTTTGTGTGTTTAAATTTTTTGCACTTATTTGCTACGTGTTTCTTTTCGTGGTTTATGCGAACTACTTGGCTTAGTGATAATTCTGCTAGGCTAGTGTGATCATTTGAGATTTCTTCCTCTTATGAATCCGAGTCTTTAGAAAATTCTGAACCAATAGTAACCATGGCCATGTCTCTTAAGGACCGCTGCTATCCCACCCGTTCTGCCCAACCCTCGTGTATCACTCTTCCTCCCGTTAATGGTAATAATTTTGAGATTAAAGCTCACCACATTAGTATGTTACCTAATTTTACCGGGATTGATGGAGAGGATCCCTATCTATTTCTTCAAGCATTCGAGGAGGTTTGTGCCTTACAAAAACTCCAACAATTGACCGAGGACTCAATTCGGCTTAGGATCATTAATTTCGCGCTTAAAGAAAATGCTAAAAAATGGTTGTATAGCCTACTGGTCAATTCTATTTCCACGTGGGAGGGATTTGTGGTAATTTTTTTTAAAAAAATATTTTCCTAATCACAAGACTACAAGGATTACAAATGAGATAAATCAATTTCATCAAAAAGAAAATGAGTCTTTTTGGAAATATTTTGATCGTTTTAAAAATCTTTTATCACAATGCCCCCACCACGGAATAGAAAAATGGAGACTTTGTAAGATTGTTTACGAGGCCTTAGATAGTCCGACAACCGCTTTGTTAGAGTCTATGTGTCAAGGTAAATTCATGGAGAAAGATGAGGACGATGGGTGGGCATTTTTCGAAGAGTTAGCCGAGAAGACTATGTTGTGGGAGTCCACTAGGGAATCGAATACGTCAAACGAATCGTCTAGTTCATCTTCTAGGGGTATGCATTCGGTTGGGAATTCGATTGTAACTGATGCCAAATTAGCTACTCTTACTAGACGACTTGAAGCTTTAGAAACTCATAGTGGTCCCGCTCCTATGTCCATGTACCCGAACTATAATCCTTCGAACTTTGAGTCTCAACATTGTCCCGACTTTGAGCAAGTGAACGCAATGTTCCAACCTAGGCCTAGGGAATGACCTGTTTGCACCGACCTACAATCCCGGGTGGAAGAATGACCCGAATTTCTCTTGGAATCAAGGTCAAAACGACCAATCTCCGCCACCTTCTTTTCAAAAGCCGAACTCTTACCCAACTCCAAATTTTCCAAACCCGACTCAAAATCACGGTCCTTATCCAACTCAAGCACCCGCCCACCCTCCCGGCTTTCATGAGTCGGATAAGAGAATTACTTCTTTGGAAAAGACTCTTGATGTGCTTTTGAAATCAACAACTAATTTGGCTCAATCTCAACAAACCTTCATGCAAACCATGACTCAAGATAGGAAAATTTTGAATTCTAGCACTCAAGCTATATCTAATTTAGAGGTTCAATTGAGTCAATTAGCCAACGCCATGTGTGAGCGAGAGAAGAACAAGTTCCCAAGTCAACCCGAGGTCAACCCTAAATTTTCTCTCAACCAAAGACCTCATGAAAATGTTAACGCCATCATTTCTTTAAGGTCGCGAAACCAAGTTGATAATCATGTAGGAGTCGAGTCTCTCGACGAAGAAGACGAGTAAAATGATGAACCAAACCCTAAACTCGATCATTCAAACCATATTCCAAGTCCCGAGCCTCTTGAGTCATCTAGTCCACCACCTTCACCTCTTGAACCTTCATCTTCAAAATTCATTCCCGAAGAACCTAGTGAACAAGTCTTTAAACCAAGAGCTCTTTATCCTCAAAGACTCATTTCCAACAAACGATCGGCTCAAGTAGACAAGATTTTTGAAGTCTTTAAGCAAGTCGAGGTCAACATTCCTCTTTTAGATGCCATTCAACAAATTCCCTCTTATGCCAAGTGTCTAAAAGATTTGTGTACTCATAAACGATCCACTCATGTTCCTAAAAAGGCCTTCTTGACCTCTCATGTTAGTTCAATTCTTTCAAATCAAATTCCCGTGAAATATAAGGACCCCGGTTGTCCTACAATTTCATGTGTCATAGTCAATACTTTGTGGATAAGGCTTTACTTGACTTAGGTGATAGTGTGAATCTCATTCCATTTTCGATCTATCAAGCCCTAGGTTTAGGCGAACTTAAAAATATGAACATGACACTTCAACTTGCTGATCGTTCTGTCAAAATACCTAAGGGAATAATTGAAGATGTCTTAATTAAGGTTGGTGATTTCATTTTTCCGGTTGATTTTGTTGTCCTCGAGACTCAACCCATCACGAATCCTAAGAACCAAATCCCGATCATTCTAGCATGACCTTTTCTTGCTACATCCAATGCCTTGATTAATTGTATGGATGGTTCGATGAAACTCACTTTTGGTAATATGACAATTAACCTTAACATCTTTAATGTCGAAAAAGAACCCAATGAGCTTTATGAACAAAGAATAGGGGTTAATCTTGTTGATGACATTGTTAATTGGTCAAACCTTGAGGATAGTGAGATTGAGTCTCTTCTCAATAAGGATTTCAAAGTCAACTATGCGTCTAATCAAGAGTATCATGAGTTATTAAGGGATATGACCTCGAAAGAGATGTTGAGAGAGTTGGATGACATTTGTTCCAAGTGGGAGACCCCACCCGAGGTTGTTAGTGTTGAGCCCATTCTTAAGAGTTATGTGGGAACACCTCCCGCATTTAACACAACTCTGTATCATCCCGAGTTTGATCAACAGCCCTTAGAAGAAGATGGATCATTATCTTATGTCATTCCTAGTGACTCAACCCATGACCAAACTTTCATTATCTCTAATTTGCTTAGTCAAAATGAAGAAGCCTTCAGCTGGTTTAGGGAGAACATTAGTGACATTTGTTCAATACGGTTGAATGATTCCATGTTGCTTGAGAAAGTCTTTTCTAATCGAAATTTTCAAAAATGTCTTGATTCTTTCTCAAAGCTGCATCCCAATTTTCCCACCGGCATCGGCTAATTCTGTTTTATTTCTTTGCCTCCCCTCGTAAAAGATAGGTATGGGGGAGGAATTGTGTGTGTGAGTAGTGTTAATTAGTTGTTTTTCATTTTCGTTCCTCTCCGTCATCCCTTGTCAGGTATTATCTCCTCATTCTCCTTTACTCATTTCTCTTGCATTTGCATACATTGAGGACAATGCATGATTTAGGTATGGGGGAGGTTTTTAGTGTAAATACTTATAATTGAAAAATCCAAAAAATTTAAAAAATCATAAAAATCCAAAAATAGAGATATTTTAGCTAAGTTGTCCTTCCCACTCTTGAACTTTAGAACTAGTTGGTGTTAGCAATTTTTTGAAAATTATATGTATAATGCCTTTAGATAATTTGAACGTAGTCAAGTAAGGTTTTCCTCATGAAACTTGTGTCGAAAAAATTTTTACTTAAAAGTCCAAGACGACACATTTGCACAAGACCTTTGATGGAAAGATTGTATAGAAATGTTATTTAATACCTGAGAGAGAGCCCACGTGTTAAAACAATGTCGAATCAAACCTTTGCGAATAAATTGTTCCTATAGTGTCTTAGAAAGAAGAAGAAAAAGAAAAAAGAAAAAAAAGTCAATAAATGTTCATAGTTGTAGAGTGCTAGTGGAAGAAGTGACTAGATTGGGCTCATTAATACCCGAGCAATTAAGTCTGAGGGGACTTTGTGCCTAGTAACCTAAATCCCTTTGCGGTTTGGGATTGCTGACCCAACGCTCGCTACATGGGTATTAGTGCATAAGTCATTTGGGACCTCAATCATTGCACGGTCATTTTAACCATTAGTACTAATAAAGTCTTAAGTACTAATAAAGTCTTAGTAGAAAAATCGGCTAGGTTGGGCTCATTGATAACCCGAGTAAGTAAGTCCGAGGGAACTTTGTGCCTAGCAACCTAAGGTTCTTTGTGGTATGGGATTGTTGACCTAAAGCTCGCTAAATGGGTATCGATGCAAAAGTCTTTTGGGACCTCAACCATTGCACGGTCGATCTAACTACTAAGAACGTGAAGTTTGGATAGATACTTGTTTTGATAGAGATTGGATCAGTTCAATATTGGTTGAAAAAGAGAAAATGTTTGTATGCACTTTTTCCATCAAAGGCCTTAAATTCACTACACACCTTGGGATTTATTGTAAACTTTTAGAGTCTACTCATGTGGATTGTGGGAACCTATACCTTGGCTATTATTAGAATAATCTTTATGTTAGGCCGAATACACACTTATAATCAACTAAGTATGAGAGAATAACAATTAGTTCTTTAAAAGCTTTAAAAACTGTTTGGAATTAACTTCTCTCTCAGTGATGTAAAATATCACAGAGAGCTGCTTAGGTTACAATGAAAGATATTGTATTACACGATCGATACCCTTCTAGGGTTAACCTAACTGTATTTATAAAATATACAGCTACATACAATCGATAATTGATTCACCTATAAATCAGCTATACAAATGTTATCAATTATGATTGCTACACATCTCCTAAGTCAACTCAATCTCTTTAACAGCTATCCAATCTGTAAAGATATTGCTTCCATAATTATCTTCAATTAATCTTTAATCACCATTGACTGGAGACGCGCTTCCTCCAGACAGAATTTAACTAAACTCTGTCGAGCTTCCAATGTCAGCGTATAGCAAACTCTGTCAAGCTTCCAACTATCAGAGTTTAACTAAACTCTGACTGCTTCCTGTTTTAAGTTAAACTCTGTTTTTCCCTGTAAAACTTAAACACTGATATTAACCATATCAATTATATTTAACAATCTCCCCCAACTTGTTCGTTAGTAAAAATGCACAAGTTAACAATAATTGATGATGTCAAAACAATTTCATACAAACACAGTGTTTATTCAAATAAGCAGAGTTTAAACTTGACTTAACAAAAATCTACAGAAAACAAGAAAAATTCTTACAGACTTTAATCTTTAATCTCCCCAAGATCTGGTGTTGTTCTGAGATAATCTATAAGCAATCTTCTCTCTGCATTCTCAAGTTCAATCTTCATAGCTTCCTTGATCTCTCTCAACTGAGGATCACTCTCATCAGTTTGATAAATAGCAGATCTTAGATCATAGATTTTGTTCCTCCTCATCTCATTTCCCGGTCTGATAAATTTTACTTCCTCTGACTGTGAATTGAAGTCAAGTACTGTGATTCCCAGATCAGTCTTCAACTTTGCAGTACCCTTCTTCATTTCAATGAGATTTCCATTCTAGTCTCTGTACTTAGGAACATATCTGCTGTTACACTTCATTCCTCTAATTGCCAAATTTTGGAGCATTTTCTGTCGGAGCACATTTGCAACTGATTGAGTCCTTCGACTATTCAGCTTGAAAAGATACAGAACATGTTCTAGTTCTTCCCAATATTTCAAGCCAATATCATTCTCAACAATTTTAAATACTGTCCCATCAGCCATAAAGTATAAGAGAGAATCTTTCTTTAAACTCTTCTGATGAACTAACTGTACTGATTCCAGTCTGTCCAAACTCTCTTGAGTGACACCACGACCTGGAACAGCCAGTGAAGAAGGATCTCTAGGACCAGTATGTTGCCTTTTATCTCTGTGTGAGCCTAGACCAGCTTTATTATTTCCAATCTTACTAGACAAGGATCTTCCATCAGAAAAATCCATAGGAGCTCCAGATACTAGATTTGGATCATGAAGTGTTCCTTTACTAAAAACTGATTTCAACTGAGAAGATAGAGGTCTAGACACAACTTATGTAGCAACAGAGGTTGTGTTTTCTTTCTTCTGTACAACTTGTGTGGAAACAGAGGTTGTATCTTTCTTTTTGAATCTTCTCCTTCCATAGCAATGCCTTTCAGCTTGAGTTTAGCTTCAGCTTCTGTTGATTTCTTTGATAAATGTGATCTTTGATCAGCATCAACATTTTCCTTGATCAAAATGCCTTTAAGAATAGGCCTAGGAGCTTTTTCTTTCTTCTTAAACTTTCCAGACTTTAAAGCTTTCTAATGTTGTTCTTGTAAACTCTTTTCTTCAGCTTTAATATCTTCAATAGTAGCTCCTTCTTCATTTTCTTCAATAAATAACTTAGCAGTCAACTCCTCATCAGTCTATGGATTAGAAGATAATACCAGACTCTTGGTCTTTGAAGTACCTTGAGTATCAGTGTTTATTCCAGCAAACTGTGATTTAGAAGACTTGCTAGATTTCAGAGTTTGACGTTCTTCAGCAGCTTTGCCCCTGCCTTTATTACTTGCTCCTCAATCTCCAGCATTATCCTTTCTGATCAGAGTTTGAGATTGCTTGCATTTGTCTTTAACAACTCTCTCCCCCTTTTTGACATCATCAGGCATGAGAATAGATGTGATTAAATCCAGAGAAGTAGCAATAGAATCAATCTTTAAAGACATGGCATTTTGATTTTCTTCAACTTTGCTCAGCCTGTGAGACAAAGTTTCTTGATTCTGAGAAAGATATTGAAACTTGTTCTTGCTATCAAGTTTAAGCATATCATCTCCTCTAACAACTTCACCTCGAACATCAGAAATGGCCTTTTGACAATGATCAAATCTAGAATTGAGAGTCTTTACTTGGACAACAGTGGCCTTGAGACAGGATAGAATCTCTGGATTTGTGATTGTTCTGGATGTTCTCTTGACAAATTCAGCTGCTCTTGCAACAGGAAAGATGCAAGTTTCTTTGTACCAATCAACTGAAAATTGTTCAAAGTGTTCTTCAGCATCTTCTTGATTCGAATGGCTAGCAAAATCTTTAACTTTAGCAGAAGTCTGTACTGGTAAACTCTGAGAAGAGCTTGACTCAGTACTCCCTTCAGTTTCAATTTCAATTTCAGCTTCAATATGGTCAGTTGATTCAGGAATTGGAAGAGACTCATCAACATTCTCTGCAACAGGCTCTACAACATCCTCTGCAGGTTGTACAATAGGCTCAGAGATTGTCTCCATGGGTGGTTGATCAATTTCCTCACCCTGTTCAACAGATTGATGAGCATCAGAGATTAACTCAGTGTGAGAAGCCACTGTTTCTTCATGTACCACAGTGGTTTGATTTAATGCATCAGTTGCTTCAGAGAAAACAGCAGGTGAAGAGATTGGAATGTCCATGTTCTCAGAGAATGGGAACAATGGCTCAAGAATTTCATCCATTGTAGCATCAGCATTACTATCTCTGTCTATCTCAACAGCAGGTATTTCATTAGAAATATCCTCTGGAGCTTCAAAATTCAATTCTTCATCAGATTCTTCAAGAATTAGTCTCCTTCTTTTAACTGGAGGATTCACTTTTGTTCTATCTTCTTCTGCGATAGAATCATCTAGTATAGATGGAGATTGAGGTTTGTTAGCCCTTTCCTTTCTAGCTCTTTTTGGCTTAGAAGCTTCAGCAATCCTGTGCTTTCTTGGTGGCCTTATAGCCCTGCTTTTCTTTGGTTTCTTTGGTATGGATTGTGGTTGAGGTTGAGGTTGTGATGAAGACTGAGGTTGTGAAGTAGTAGCAATGGTGGGTGGAGATGTGGGTTTAGAAGTTGGTTCAGTGTTTGTGGTTATGTGATGTTCAGTGTTTGTGGGTTGAGGAGGTGACTGTGGAGGTTCAAGTATAGGTTCAGGTTCTTGTGCTTGTGGTTCCTGTGGTTGATTAAGAAAGTTTCTGAGGGCAAGTGGATAGATAAACTCTGGAACTTGCTCCTTGTTAGCATCTTTATTTGTCAAATCAGAAAACATTCTCTTATGGCATTGAAAGGGTTGTATAACATCCTCATCAGAAATTACCAAATTAGGCAAACAAGCAGAGAATAAACATTGACAAAAACGTGAGAAATAAATAGTTGTATTAGACTCTGCTAGTTTTTCACCTAAATTCATAAGAACTAAACTACCAAAATCAAAGTTACTCCCATTAAGAAGAGAGTACCCGATTTGAAGACTTTCACCAGGAATTGCATCCTAGTTGGTGACTTTCTTTCCAAATGCTCGAGTGATGCAGTCAAAGAAAAAGCTCCAATCCTTCCTGAGCCCTGGCCTTTTAACATTCCCAAGCTTATCCAAAGGGCCAGAAAACCGCAGTTGCTGTAACATTTCTTTCAATTGATTCTCAACAGCCACAGAGTATGAGGTGTGAGTATCAAAATCCAAAACAGCTCGAACAGTTGCAGGAGTGATTACAAACTCTTGATCTTCATGAGTAAACACAATTGTAAGAACCCTAATTTTTGATAATATTTCCTTTTATTTAATATCATGTGACATTGTCAATTTGGAACCTTTCTAGTCATCCCTGTTGATTAATAGAATTGATTGTCTGAGAAACTATGTTGTTACATTCACTATGTAAGATAAAAGGAAGATTGTGAAGGCAAGAGTCTTATTGTTAGTAAGATGTATAAAACTTGGGATTTGAGAATGATTAGAGTATTAAAAGATTTATTAAGAATTATGACGAGGAATTATGGATATTCGAGGGATTTACACAATTAAGTACTTAAGGAATTATAGGGGAAATCTCTACGCGGCTAAGTATTATTACGAGAGATTATTTAAGATACGATACGAATTAAAGATTAAATGACAAGCATTGGTGGAAGAATAATGATACAAGGAGTAGTATTGCATGCAAGTCCCATGCAACCAAGTAGTTAGGAGGAAGCAAACTAGTTAACCAAATGGAATGGGAATAGTAACTAGTTACATGGCTTTTCAAAAAGAGGAGACAAGAAGTACAAGGAGCCATACCATGCTAGTACCTTGCCTATACATACAATATTATGTATCACCCAACATCACTTTATCAATTATTCACCAAACAACACAAAAACCAAAAACCAAAAACACTCTCCCCCCTTGGAAGAAAAAGCTCTCGGCCAACATAGAAAAAAGAAGAAGAAAATTCTTCCTCCCCCATTTCCCATAACTCATAAATCAAGACATAATTCCTAGGCCCTCACCATCATCTAAGGAAGGTATGTTAAGAGTTTCAATCCATTTCATCCATCCAATTTCAAGATATTAATTATAATAGATATTGTGAATAGTAACCATGGTTGGTTTTTCTTTTAGATCTTGGATTGTAAGGGTTTTAGGAGACCATTCAAGGTGTTATTGAGTTTTGTAAGGCTTATCCAAGGCTCCTAGGTGCTCAAGAAGGTATAAAAATCACAAACCCTTTTGGTCATGTAGTGTTTATAGTTTTTGGTAGTAGATCCATGTGTTATATTGATAATCTTGGTGGTATAAGTAATGGATGACATGGATCTTGAGTTTTGATGTTGTGATTGTGATTTTTATGATTGTGGATAGTATATGTATCTCCATGAGTGTTATAAAGCATGAACTAAGTGAATTAAGTGTTGGTTGTGTTGTGGAATTGAGAAAATTGGTTGATCTAAGTAATACATGCTTGCTGAGTTTTTCCAGGAACATTGACCTGTCTTGTAACATGATTTTGAACCCTCAAATCTTGTCCCCTGAGGTCCTACCATATATTGTTGGAAAGATAATTGAATTTAGTTTCTGGAAATGTAAGGTTCATGACTAGGTGATGTATAGATTTTAAGTTATGGCCGGAGAAGTAAATTGTGTTTCTGGATTCCGGACTGCACTAAGTGACCCCCTTGTGAACCTTGTTTAAACCCCTAAAAATATATGTGGGATCATGGAAAAATTTGAGAAGTTAGGGAATGCAGTGGTGAAAACCACCCAAAAAGAATTAGATTAAAATATGAATTTTTGAATTTTATAAAAATGCTAGAGTAAATTTCGCGCAAGGGAAAAAGTCGTTAGTGGAGCATAATTCTAGGGGTAATGGTTATGATTCGAATGTGTTAACTAAATTAAGTCGAATAAGTGACGAGCGTAATCGAGCGATGACATGAACCTATAGTGGGGCTAGAGTGTCATAAGACGAGGTCATTAAGTTAATTTCGTACCCCCTAAAACCCCGTAATTAAAGAGATATTGTTAAGGTACTAACGAGCGGTTATTGCCTATGTATAGATCGTTCGACTCCGCACGCTCGACCACCCCAACCAAACCAAGGCAAGTTTACTTTTCAAAACTTATACATATACAAGGACTTTCACTGTTGTGTTTGTAGTTTTCAATTATATCAAATGCTATGTTTATCGAAGTATCGATGCAATTGAGATTGTATAAGTATATATATGCTTGTACCCCTTGAACTTAGATTGAAATGTTTTCTTCAGACAACGACTCTAGCAATAGAGGTCGTAGCGGTCCGTATATACTATTGACCGGGGAGCGGTATATTATTATATCGTATCTAGATTGCGAAAACCCGAAGGGTCATTCGGGGAGTATCGTATACTCAAGTAATTATGTTCATATCTTCGTAAATACTCGAAACCCTATCTTGGATTAAAAGTTTATTTTATCGAATAATTATTTTATTAATTATTAATATTAAATCTTAAAATATTACTTATTAATTATTGTTCATTATTTCAAAGATGAAGTCAATCGAAGATACTTTTAATACTTTCAAACTCGAACTCTTTCGAACTCAAAACATTTTCGAAAACCCCCGGTCAGGTTCTGCTTCTTGTATGATTTCAAGAATCATCGGTCGACTGATGTCGAACCGCAATTACTCTGTTTTCAATCAAAATCAAGTTTTCAAAAGAAAAAGAAAAATGGACTTTGGCAGGTGTGGGAACCGTTGACGAACTATTCCCGGGATGTGTAAGCGGCCGTGAGCCAGGCGGTCCATCAATTATTATTCCGGCCCAGGTATTGCCGAAGGATGATTACGGATGTAGTTTTCATCGAGGGTGATTACGGAGGTAGTTTTCACCCGGGGATAGTTACGGATGTAGTTTCTATCCTTATACCGGTAGAGAAGACCCGCGGATTATTGGACTTGGATGTGGCGACTGATCATCGCCAATCCTTGTCAGGTTTTGTGTTTTCTTTAAGTCCCATTCCTCCATTTTGGAAAAATGCTTTGACACTGCTTCTTAGGATTTTGTGCCAAGTTGCTGAAGTGTTCTATTTTGATGAGAAAGATGTTGACTCAATGCAGTATCTAGAACTGCGAGTTTATTTTGAAAACAAGGGCACATATTGATGCACCTTCGAGATTTATCAACAATGACAAGTGATTTTATATCTGATTGATACAATCAAGTTTAATTACTGCCAATCATATGAAATGTTATATTGCTTACCTTATACATATATTTCTTGCTGAGCTATAGTTGCTCACTCTTGCTTGTTTTCAAATTTACAAACACAACAGCTAAGCGAAATGGCAAGACCCAGACAGACTGCTCGAAAGCAGGTGACTAGACCCGAGCTAGCAGTTGAGATTCCACCGGTAGGTCCCATTAGCCGGATTGGTTGGCAGCTTTTGTTAGTTCGTTTTATTTATCAGTATGACCTGTGCAAGGTAGTGTATCGTAACAAACTTTCAAGCCGCCAACTTCGCTTCATATCGAAGTGTTGCTGGTAGCATAAATACTATTTAATTTGGTCTGTAATAACTCTGATACTTTTAATTCTGCTTAATCAATGTTCCGACGTTTCTGAGGCTCTAACCTGTGTGTGTGTGTGTGCGGTGTGAGTTTATTGTGGGGTCGATGGCTGTGTTATATATATTATGTGCAAGAACAGGTATGTTGTTAATGGAAAATGGACCGTGAGCGCCTAGATCTCCGACCCCGGATTTGGGGGCGTCACAGAAATGGTATCAGAGCGAGGTTACAGTTCTCAGAAATGATAGTAATTTAAGAAAGCAACCCTAATAATAATAACCCTAATAACAACCTTAATAATACCTAGAACTCTCATCGAGTTTGTAGTTGGGTTATCGGATATAGCCCTGACTTTCAGGCCCGTGAGGGAACTACTCCTAAACCTTTACTTTTTGGTTAGTGACCCTCCTTATTTCCCTTGTGTAGATGGAGGAGATAGCAGACCCTGAGGCTTTCGAGAGAGAGCATGATGAGGCACTGATGCGAGATACCGAGGATCCTGAGGAGGATATGGGTGCTGACTCTGAGCTTGGCCCCTGGATTACGCTGATAGGAGATACTGATGATGAGGATCCCGTTGAGGAGCCCTTTGAGCCTGAGCCTGAGCCAGAGCCTGTTACCCCATCTCCTGTAGCTACTGATGAGGAGAGTGTGAGATCCGGTGAGGGTCGTGTTGTGTCACCCCCACCTTCTCCACAGACATCTAGCCCTGTTTCATCGGACGGTGACTCCGAGGATGACACTTCTGGCGAGGAGGAGCTTGACCCTACCCCTGCTACTGCTCCTGCTCCTGCTACTGCTGCTGCACCTGCTCCTGTTCCTGTTATACCACCTCCACCGATGGACCTACCCCCAGTGTCGGGTACTGAGCACGCTTACGTGGTACAGTTCCTGACCCGAGACTTACTATCTGCAGAGGCCCGACTTAACGAGGCGAGGCGGGCACTAGTGGAGGAGCGCGAGGCGCGCTTGAGGATCCAGGCTGAGATGAGGACCGCTGTTGCTAGGAGGACTAGGGCTCGACTCCATAGGATTGAGAGGATGAGTCGCGAGAGGATTCTTGGATTAGGGATCCGCGGGGGCGGAGTGATCCAGGCTAGGGATGCTAGACGTGTTTTGCGTCGTGCATTTGCCCGAGTGAGGACCTTGCTCCGCCGCGGTGCGGCCCCGTGATGTGTTATTGATAGCTCAGTCCCCTAGGTTCAGATGACATTAGTGTGTCGATTTTTCGGGATAGTTGACTTGTGCATTGGTATCCTTTCTGACCAGTGGATGAGTAGACTGACCTACAGATATGTAGATGTGACTTCGGGTAGTATGTACGGATGTAGCCCTACTTTTGTGTAGCCTGACTATTCGGATGATGTACTTGTATTTGTTCCACTTTTGCTAGACTTTGACATCGGAACTATGTATTTGGCTCTAACATCCAAACTTTGTGATAACCCTTGTACCGTACTTATTTAATTTCAGTTTCCTTGATATTGTCTCAACTGTTTTACTTTCCGATGTCATGCTCTACTGTTTTGATATACAACCGTGACTATACAATTGCTACATGACACAAATACAACCATGCTGTTTCAAATTTACGATATGCGATTTCAAATTGTTCTCTACAATTTCCAAAAATGTTCCTACAATTTTTTTAAAATAAATTTTTCAAAAAAAAAATAAAAAAATAAAAAAATAAAATAAAATAAAATATTTTGAGGTTTCGAAATTTTGAAAACTCTTGCAAATGTTTTCGCATCCCATAGTGATTTTTCCCAAAAGTGTTTTGACGTTTTATCTCCAGCATCGGGTTATTAAAACTTTTGCAACTTCCACCCTTATGAGGAGGAACGATACGTTCCTGACCCGTGCAAACGCTGTCAAGTAATTGGAAAACCCTAACCCATTTCTTGTTTTATTATCAGAATCATGCCGCCCAGAAGAATGAACACTCGAGCTCACCCGATCAGTTCTGAGGGCCAGGGTAGCCACCATGGGACCGGAGGCCACCAGAACCGTGAAGGGGAGAATGTCAACCTGAGTGAGAGTGAGTGCAACGATCATAACTTGTTTGATGACTCTGAGTATGAAGAAGAAGAAGCTGGTGATGACACCCGAGAGGCAGAACATCCTAGGGGAGGCCCTATGGAACAGTTCATGGAGTTACTTAGGCAGAACTTGGACCGTCCCCCAGTTCAGCAACCACCCCAAAATGCTAATGCAAATGCTTTCCGGAACTTCAAATCCCTCAAACCCCCAGAATTTAAAGGAACTGCCGATCCGGTCGAGGCAAGGGCCTGGCTGAAGGAAATGGAAAAATCTTTCGAGATATTAGGTGTCGCTGAGGAGCAGAAGACTGTTTTCGCCACTTACCTTCTGAAGGGTGAGGCGAACTATTGGTGGGAAGCTAAGAAGAATTTGGAAGGAAGAGGTGTGGTGACCTGGGAGAGGTTTAGCAAGCTGTTCTTGGAAAAGTACTTTCCTAGGTTCATGGAGACACAAATGGAGCTGAAGTTTTTGGAACTGAAGCAAGGTAACATGACGGTGGTTGAGTATGAGGCCAAATTTACTGAGTTTTCGAGGTTTGTGCCGGAATATGTGAACTCTGAGGCAAAGAGGGCCCGAAGGTTTCAATTAGGGCTAAAGCAATGGATTCAGAATCGTGTGGCGGTTCTTGAGCTGACAGACTATGCCACCCTGGTACAGAAGGCATCAATTGTTGAGGCTGGGAGTGAACAGATGCAGAAAGAGAGGGAAGGAAAGAAGAGGAAGTTTGAAAGTCGAAAGGGAAACTCTGCGGGAGGGAGGTTTCCGAGAAAATTTAAGCGAGGAATGAAGTCCCAACCCAGCAGAAACTTTGGAACCAAGAGAGCTGAAAGTTGGAGTGTGGGCCAGAGCGGCCGACCACAGGGATCGTCTTACTCTACCCCATCCCGAGCCTAACCCCCAGAATGTAATAAATGTGGAAGGAAACATGCGGGCTTGTGTAACCTGCAAGATGTGAAGTGCTTCAAGTGTGGGCTGACAGGACATTATGCTAACGCCTGTCGAGGAACTAGTAACAACACCAGTGCCGGAGGTAATTGCTTCAAGTATGGGAAACCAGGGCACCGAATGAGGGAATGTATGTCCTCTGGGCCAGCTGCATCAAGAGTAAGTGGAACTGCTTCTATCAAGGCCCCTACTGCAAGAACTTTTAACATGACGGTGCAGGATGCCATGAGGAACACGGATGTGATTGCAGGTACCCTACTACTCAACTCAGTTAAGGCAAATGTTTTATTTGATTCGGGAGCTACCAAGTCTTTCATATCTCTAGATTTTGTATGTCAGTTAGGCCTTAAGACCGAACCATTGAAAGACAGACTGCAAATAGAGATAGCTAATCATGAAATTATTCCTGTTAACCAAGTATGTCCAGGTTGTGACCTAGAAATAGAAGGGCGACACTTTCGGGTAGACTTAATACCTTTTAAGCTAGGAGAATTTGACGTAATAGTAGGTATGGATTGGTTAACAACCCACGGAGCCCAGATTGATTGTGTAAAGAAGAAAGTAAGTTTGAGACTGCCAGGGGACGAGGAAGTAGTGTTTAGTGGGAAACGGCAAAATCAAAAGTTCCTGACTATGATTCAAGCTAAGAAGCTGTTATGTAAAGGATGCGAAGCCTATTTAGCCTATGTGAAGGATACCAAGAAGGAGGCACCAAACCTACAGAAAATCCCTGTCGTTAATGAGTTCGCGGACGTATTTCCGGATGATCTTCCCAGACTACCACCTGATAGAGACATCGAGTTCGCTATAGACTTAGTTCCGGGCACGGCCCCAATTTCGAAAGCCCCATATCGGCTAGCCCCAGTGGAGATGAAAGAGCTAGCCACTCAGTTACAAGAGTTGTTGGATAAAGGGATGATAAGACCTAGTGTGTCACCGTGGGGAGCCCCGGTGTTATTCGTGAAAAAGAAGGATGGTATTATAAGGTTATGTATAGACTATAGGGAGTTGAACAAGGTGACTATAAAGAATAAGTATCCCTTGCCCAGGATAGATGACCTGTTTGATCAATTGAAAGACGCAGTTTATTTCTCTAAAATCGATTTGAGGACCGGTACCACCAGTTAAAGATTAAGCCAGAAGATATACCAAAGACGGCCTTTCGCACACGGTACGGACACTATGAGTTCCTAGTGATGTCATTTGGATTGACGAATGCCCCTGCAGCTTTCATGGATTTAATGAATCGAGTCTTCAAGAAATACTTGGACAAGTGTGTTATAGTCTTCATCGATGACATCTTGATTTATTCCAAGACGAAGGAGGAACATGCAGAGCACTTGAGGATTGTATTGGGAGCATTGAGAGAAGAAAAGTTGTACGCTAAGTTCTCGAAGTGCGAATTTTGGTTGAAGGAAGTTCAGTTTTTAGGGCATGTGATTAGCAAACAAGGCATTCTAGTGGACCCAGCCAAAATAGAGGCGGTATCAAATTGGGAGAGACCAACCACTCCGATAGAGGTGAAAAGTTTTATAGGGTTGGCTGGCTACTATAGGAGATTTGTCCAAGACTTTGCAAAGATAGCAGCCCCTTTGACCCGGCTAACTCGCAAGACCGAGAAGTTTATGTGGACTGAAAAATGCGAAGAGGGCTTCCAAGAGTTGAAAAAGAGGTTGGTGACGGCACCAGTACTAGCCCTACCTGATGATAAGGGAGATTTTGTGATTTATAGCGACGCATCCCATAAAGGTTTAGGGTGTGTGCTTATGCAGCACGGTAAGGTGATTGCGTATGCGTCCAGACAACTTAAGGAATATGAGATAAGATACCCCACCCATGATTTGGAATTAGCAGCGATAGTTTTTGCTTTGAAGATCTGGAGACATTATCTTTACGGAGAAAAGTGTGAAATCTACACGGATCACAAGAGCTTAAAGTACATATTCACTCAGAAAGAGTTAAACATGAGGCAGAGGAGATGGTTAGAGCTAATCAAGGATTACGATTGTGAATCCATTATCACCCAGGGAAGGCCAACGTAGTGGCCGATGCACTTAGCCGAAAGGAGAAGCTTATGATGATAACGTCAGTGGACGAATTGATCAAGGACCTCGAGAAACTGGAGATTGAGGTGAGGTTACCAGGAATTGGACAAGAGAGTCTAATGGAAATAAAAGTCCAACCACCGCTATTGGAAAAGATTAAGTTATGCCAGGAAAAGAAGATAGAAGAAGAAAAGAATTCGATGGAGAAAATTTTGACTGGCGAGGAAATTAAGTGTGAGAAGGACGGGAATGAAATTATGAGGTACGCATCTAGGATATGGATCCCGAATGTTCAGGAATTAAAAGACGAGATTTTGCAAGAAGCTCATAGTTCAAGGTACTCAATTCACCCTGGAGGCACTAAGATGTATAGAGATCTGAGAGAATACTATTAGTGGCCAAATATGAAGAAGGACGTGGCAGAGTGGGTAAGTAAATGCTTGACATGTCAAAGAGAGAAGGCCGAACACCAGAGGCCCAGTGGATTGTTGCAACCCTTAGAGATACCCGAGTGGAAGTGGGAGCAGATCGCGATGGACTTTGTGGTCGGATTACCAAGGACCAAGACTAATCATGATGCCATTTGGGTAATCATCGATAGATTGACCAAGTCGGCACATTTTCTTCCAATCAACGAGAGATATACTGTCGACAAGCTGGCAGATATTTACTTAAAGGAGATCGTGGTTAGGCATGGAGTTCCTGTGAGCATTGTATCAGATAGAGACCCAAGGTTCAACTCCAGGTTCTGGAGAAGTTTTCAGGATTGTGTGGGGACCAAGTTAAACATGAGTACTGCATACCATCCCCAAACAGACGGACAGAGTGAGAGAACCATCCAGACCATCGAGGACATGTTGAGAGTATGTGCCATTGATTTTAAGGGAGGTTGGGATGACCACTTGTCGCTGATCAAATTTTCCTATAACAACAGTTACCATGCGAGTATAGGCATGCCCCCATATGAAGCTTTGTACGGACGAAGATGTCGGTCTCCCTTGTGTTGGGAAGAGGTTGGAGAGCGGAAGATTTTAGGACCTGAACTGGTCCAACAGACAAGAGAAACTATTGAACTTATAAGAGGACGGCTGGTAGCGGCCCAAGACAGACAGAAGAAGTATGCGGACCAGACCCGCAAGGACAAAGAATATGAGGTAGGAGAGTTTATGATGTTGAAGGTATCACCGTGGAAAGGATTGATGAGATTTGGTAAGAAAAGGAAACTAAGCCCGAGATTTATTGGACATTTTGAGATCTTGAAACGAGTTGGAAAGTTAGCCTATGAATTGGCTTTACCCCCGAGCTTGCAGCAAGTACATAATGTATTCCATGTGTCCATGCTACGACCCTACCATACCGACTTCCGACATGTGATAGAACATGATCAAGTGGATCTGCAACCAGACTTAACATATGTAGAGCAACCCGTAGAAATCATGGATAGAAAAGAACAGGTGCTGAGGAACAAGGTTGTCAAACTAGTGAGAGTCTTGTGGAGGAATCAGAATGTCGAAGAATCAACATGGGAACTAGATAGCGCGATGCGTGAAAAGCACCCCCAACTGTTTTCAACCTGATTCCGGGACGGAATCCTTTTAAGGAGGGGAGGCTGTAAGAACCCTAATTTTTGGTAATATTTCCTTTTACTTAATATCATGTGACATTGTCAATTTGGAACCTTTCTAGTCATCCCTGTTGATTAATAGAATTGATTGTCTGAGAAACTATGTTGTTACATTCACTATGTAAGATAAAAGGAAGATTGTGAAGGCAAGAGTCTTATTGTTAGTAAGATGTATAAAACTTGGGATTTGAGAATGATTAGAGTATTAAAAGATTTATTAAGAATTATGACGAGGAATTATGGATATTCGAGGGATTTACACAATTAAGTACTTAAGGAATTATAGGGGAAATCTCTACGCGACAAAGTATTATTACGAGAGATTAATTAAGATATGATACGAATTAAAGATTAAATGACAAGCATTGGTGGAAGAATAATGATACAAGGAGTAGTATTGCATGCAAGTCCCATGCAACCAAGTAGTTAGGAGGAAGCAAACTAGTTAACCAAATGGAAGGGGAATAGTAACTAGTTACATGGCTTTTCAAAAAGAGGAGACAAGAAGTACAAGGAGCCATACCATGCTAGTACCTTGCCTATACATACAATATTATGTATCACCCAACATCACTTTATCAATTATTCACCAAACAACACAAAAACCAAAAACCAAAAACACTCTCCCCCTTGGAAGAAAAAGCTCTCGGCCAACATAGAAAAAGGAAGAAGAAAATTATTCCTCCCCCATTTCCCATCACTCATAAATCAAGACATAATTCCTAGGCCCTCACCATCATCTAAGCAAGGTATGTTAAGAGTTTCAAGCCATTTCATCCATCCAATTTCAAGATATTAATTATAATAGATATTGTGAATAGTAACCATGGTTGGTTTTTCTTTTAGATCTTGGATTGTAAGGGTTGTAGGAGACCATTCAAGGTGTTATTGAGTTTTTTAAGGCTTATCCAAGGCTCCTAGGTGCTCAAGAAGGTATAAAAATCACAAACCCTTTTGGTCATGTAGTGTTTATAGTGTTTGGTAGTAGATCCATGTGTTATATTGATAATCTTGGTGGTATAAGTAATGGATGACATGGATCTTGAGTTTTGATGTTGTGATTGTGATTTTTATGATTGTGGATAGTATATGTATCTCCATGAGTGTTATAAAGCATGAACTAAGTGAATTAAGTGTTGGTTGTGTTGTGGAATTGAGAAAATTGGTTGATCTAAGTAATACATGCTTGCTGAGTTTTTCCAGGAACATTGACCTGTCTTGTAACATGGTTTTGAACCCTCAAATCTTGTCCCCTAAGGTCCTACCATATATTGTTGGAAAGATAATTGAATTTAATTTCTGGAAATGTAAGGTTCATAACTAGGTGATGTATGGATTTTAAGTTATGGCCGGAGAAGTAAATTGTGTTTCTGGATTCCGGACTGCACTAAGTGACCCCTTTGTGAACCTTGTTTAAACCCCTAAAAATATATGTGGGATCATGGAAAAATTTGAAAAGTTAGGGAATGCAGTGGTGAAGACCACCCAAAAAGAATTGGATTAAAATAGGAATTTTTGAATTTTATAAAAATGCTAGAGTAAATTTCGCGCAATGGAAAAAGTCGTTAGTGGAGCATAATTCTAGGGGTAATGGTTATGATTCGAATGTGGTAACTAAATTAAGTCGAATAAGTGACGAGTGTAATCGAGCGATGACATGAACCTATAGTGGGGCTAGAGTGTCATAAGACGAGGTCATTAAGTTAATTTTGTACCCCCCTAAAACCCCGTAATTAAAGAGATATTGTTAAGGTACTAACGAGCGGTTATTGCTTATGTATAGATCGTTCGACTCCGCACGCTCGACCACCCCAACCAAACCAAGGCAAGTTTACTTTTCAAAACTTATACATATACAAGGACTTTCACTGTTGTGTTTGTAGTTTTCAGTTATATCAAATGCTATGTTTTATCGAAGTATCGATGCAATTGAGATTGTATAAGTACATATATGCTTGTACCCCTTGAACTTAGATTGAAATGTTTTCTTCGGACAACGACTCTAGCAATAGAGGTCGTAGCGGTCCGTATATACTATTGACCGGGGAGCGGTATATTATTATATCGTATCTAGATTGTGAAAACCCGAAGGGTCATTCGGGGAGTATCGTATACTCAAGTAATTATGTTCATATCTTCGTAAATACTCGAAACCCTATATTGGATTAAAAGTTTATTTTATCGAATAATTATTTTATTAATTATTAATATTAAATCTTAAAATATTATTTATTAATTATTGTTCATTATTTCAAAGATGAAGTCAATCCAAGATACTTTTAATACTTTCAAACTCGAACTCTTTCGAACTCAAAACATTTTCGAAAACCCCCGGTCAGGTTCTGCTTCTTGTATGATTTCAAGAATCATCGGTCGACTGATGTCGAACCGCAATTACTCTGTTTTCAATCAAAATCAAGTTTTCAAAAGAAAAAGTAAAAGGGACTTTGGCAGGTGTGGGAACCGTTGACGAACGATTCCCGGGATGTGTAAGCGGCCGTGAGCCAGGCGGTCCATCAATTATTATTCCGGCCCAGGTGTTGCCGAAGGATGATTACGGATGTAGTTTTCATCGAGGGTGATTACGGATGTAGTTTTCACCCGGGGATAGTTACGGATGTAGTTTCTATCCTTCTACCGGTAGAGAAGACCCGCGGATTATTGGACTTGGATGTGGCGACTGATCATCGCCAATCCTTGTCAGGTTTTGTGTTTTCTTTAAGTCCCATTCCTCCATTTTGGAAAAATGCTTTGACAATGCTTCTTAGGCTTTTGTGCCAAGTTGCTGATAGTGTTCTATTTTGATGAGAAAAATGTTGACTCAATGCAGTATCTAGAACTGCGAGTTTATTTTGAAAACAAGGGCACATATTGATGCACCTTCGAGATTTATCAACAATGACAAGTGATTTTATATCTGATTGATACAAACAATTTTAATAACTGCCAATCATATGAAATGTTATATTGCTTACCTTATACATATATTTCTTGCTGAGCTATAGTTGCTCACTCTTGCTTGTTTTCAAATTTACAAACACAACAGCTAAGCGAAATGGCAAGACCCAGACAGACTGCTCGAAAGCAGGTGACTAGACCCGAGCCAGCAGTTGAGATTCCACCGGTAGGCCCCATTAGCCGGATTGGTTGGCAGCTTTTGTTAGTTCGTTTTATTTATCAGTATGACCTGTGCAAGGCAGTGTATCGTAACAAACTTTCAAGCCGCCATCATCATAATTAGAGTTTCTCCAGAAAGTAGAGATTTTTGTGGCAGAGAGTTTTTCTTGTTGAACAAGAGCTTGACCAATTTTAGAATCTCTTAAGAAGTTCTGAATCAAATGAAATGGTTCTGGGACTTTATCAGTGTTTAGTATGGTTGCATAGTTGTTAGTAACGAAACATAATCCCTGAGCCACAAAATTCTTGGTTGCCATTAGAAAGATTGTTAGAAAAGTGAGTGTGTGGAAAAGTGTTTATGAAAATGCTTAAGTGAAAGTAACAGAGAAATTGTGTGTAATGTTGTGTGTTCGTGGGTGTAAAAGTGAAAAAGTGAATAATGAAATGATTTTGATTAGATCTGTAATTGAAAATTAAAACCCAATCGTTTTAGACATTAAACATGCAACCAATTTCTTGTTAAGTGTGTGAGTGGGACACGTGTCACGTAAACAGTGGAACAGTTATTTACATGCGCAGTAATAATGCCTATTATAACTGCTGTTCTCTCTCCTATTTCCAATAAACTTTAACTGTCTGACACCATTAAACAACTGGCACGTATCACATGCAAATTTCAAAAACTCTTTGTGTACTCCAAGTATATGCTCTAACTGAAATAAAATATTACCTTAGAGTACTCAACAAAATTCAACAGTGTTTATCAATTCTCCAACTTAAATACTGTTATCCTTTCAAACACTGCACATTTGTGAATATGAGTGTGTGTAGAGCAGAGTTTACTAAATCAGTATTTAGAGCATCTAGTATTTCATAAAATCCAAAAAGTAAATCAGTAAATACTGGATGCACAAACTCTCATAGTAAACACTGAATGTATGATGAATGCTAAACTCTGTAGTAAACAGTTTATATACAGTAATATTTAATTAATCTATAACCCCCAAATTTTTTAATTTTTTTTGGTTTTCTCCAGTAATCAGAGGTTGGAACTAGTCACCAAAAATCCTATAATTTTAGCCCTTATCAGTTTGATAAGTTCTTGCATCTTCCTAGCTTTCGACTCATCACCAAAAATTAGAGAATTTTAGCCCTTACTATATACCAGTAAGTTCCTGGGTCGTCCTAGTTACAAACATGATCTCAAAGGAGTTCTAACAGTCTATATATATAAGCTTTGGGGTTATTCTAATAACAGAATCTAATTTAACAGTGTATAACTAACAGAGTTTAGAGCTCATCATCATCAGAAATTATTTATGAGAGGCAATGCACACAGTATTTACAGACTCAGAGTTTAGGATAAATAAACTAAGAGATGCTATAAATATGGAACAGTATCATGCTGTGTTAACTTTCTGCACAGTTTAAGATTAGATCATAGATAACTTAGAAGGATTCATGACTAATTACTGAGAATAATATTTCATACAAGTATCTTCATCGGTGTTTATGTTCAGAAACAAACATTATCAGAGTTTCTCAGAGTTTATCCAACAGTCAACAGTGTATGACTTAAAGAGCATGGTAACAGAGTTTAACAGTAATTGAGCAGAGTTTGCATAACAGAGTTTAACATACCACAGAAATATGAGCAACACAGTACATAAGTAGAATTTTGAGTCTAACCAATATCTCTAGTGAAAGCCAGAGACCATTCCTAGTTCATTTACCAGCCTTGTAAATACAGCTTTACTCAATGGCTTGGTGAAGATATCTGCAAGCTGTTGTTCTGTAGACACAAAATGAAGCTCAATGTTCCCTTCCTCTACATGCTCTCTGATAAAATGGTACCTTATGCTGATGTGCTTGGTCATTGAATGCTTTACTGGATTACCTGTCATAGCAATAGCACTTTGATTATCACAGTAAATAGGTATTTTACTGTACCTCAATCCATAATCCAGTAATTGATTCTTCATCCACAGAATCTGTGCACAACAGCTACCAGCAGTAATATACTCTGCTTCAGCTGTAGATGTAGAGATTGATTTTTGTTTCTTGCTGTACCAAGAAACAAGTCTATCACCAAGAAATTGACAACTTCCACTAGTACTTTTTCTGTCTATCTTACAGCCTGCAAAGTCTGCATCAGAGTAACCAAGTAGCTTGAAGTCTGATTCTCTTGGATACCACAAACCTAAAGTTATGGTTCCCTTAAGATATTTGAAAATTCTCTTCACAGCTGTTAGATGTGGTTCTCTTGGGCCTGCCTGAAATCTTGCACGAAGACATGTTGCATACATGATGTCAGGTCTGCTAGCTGTTAGATAAAGAAGAGACCCAATCATTCCTCTATAGTTTGTCATATCCACTGGTGAACCTGTGTCTCTATCCAACTTTGTTGCTGTTGCTATGGGAGTTGTTGCAGATGAGCAGTCAAGCATGCCAAATTTCTTGAGAAGATTTCTGGTATATTTTGCTTGATTGATAAAAATTCCATCATCTGTTTGCTTCACCTGTAGCCCTAGAAAATAACTGAGCTCTCTCATCATGCTCATTTGATACCTGGATTGCATGAGCTTGGCAAACTTCTTACAGAGTTTATCATTAGTAGATCCAAAGATTATGTCATCTACATATATTTGAACTATAACAGATCACTACCAAGATTGAAATAGAACAAGGTTTTATCAATTGTACCTCTGTTGAACCCACTTTCTAAAAGAAATTGAGCCAGAGTTTCATACCATGCTCTTGGTGCCTGCTTAAGTCCATAGAGTGCCTTGTCAAGCCTGTAGACATAATCTGGATACTTGGGATCTATAAATCCTGGTGGTTGTTCAACAAACACTACTTCTTCAAGTTTTTCATTCAGAAAAGCACGTTTCACATCCATCTGAAAAACTTTGAATTTCTTGTGAGAAGCATATGCTAGAAAGATTCTTATTGCCTCCAACCTTGCAACTGGAGCAAAAGTTTCATCATAGTCTATGCCTTCTTGCTGTGAATAGCCTTTGGCCATAAGTCTGGCCTTGTTTCTTGTAACAACCCCATCACTGTCAGTTTTGTTTCTGAAAACCCATCTAGTACCAACAACAGATCTATTCTTTGGTCTAGGTACAAGGGTCCATACATCATTTCTCTCAAATTCATTTAACTCCTCCTGCATTGCTGTTATCCAGTCAGCATCTTGAAGAGCTTCTTCCACTTTCTTTGGTTCAGATTTGGATAGAAATGCATGAAACAGACATTCATTTGTTGTTGCACTTCTTGTCTTAACTTTTGCATCTGGATCTCCAATTATTAAATCAGGTGTATGTGATTTTGTCCATTTCCTAGCTGTAGGTAAATGACTTCTGTCAACACTTGATCCTCCCCCTTGATCAATGTTCTCCTGATTATCTTGATGCCTTTCTTCATTCTCTGAGGCTCCCCCTAAATTTGATCGCTCAGAGTTTGAACTGTCAGAATTTGGATTTTCAGAGTTTTAGTCATCAGAGTTTGAGTTTGATCCAGAATTTTCAGTTGACTCACTATTAGAATTTGAGTCATCACTATGATCATGCTACCCCTCAACTGGTTCTCCTCTTTGTTTTGACTATACTATTTCTTCTATGTGTACCAGTAGAGGTTCAGAGTTTGTATCAACAGAGTTTGTTGGATTAGTGTCATCAGAGTTTATTTCATCAGAGATTAGATCTTCATTTTCGAAATGCAACTGATCATGTTCATCAACATCTTCAAGTCCAGTGATTTTCTTGTCATCAAATGACACATGAATAGATTCCATAATCACCCTTGTTCTCAGATTATAAACTCTGAATGCCTTGGTTGACACTGGATAGCCAACAAAAATTCCTTCATCTACTTTCAACTCAAATTGGGTCAACTGTTCAGGATGAGTTTTCAACACAAAGCATTTGCACCCAAAAATAAGAAAATATTTCAGGTTTGGCTTCTTTTCCCTCACCATCTCATATGGTGTTTTTCCATGCTTGTTGATCAGTGTTGTATTTTGAGTAAAACAAGCAGTTTGAATTGCTTCTGCCCAGAAATAGGTTGGCAATTTTGCTTCATCAAGCATAGTTCTGGCAGCTTCTATCAAGGTTTTGTTCTTCCTCACAACTACACCATTTTGCTGTGGTGTACCAGGTGCAGAAAACTCTTGCTTCAACCCTCTGTTCTTGCAGAATTCTTCCATTGTTGCTGTTAGGAATATGTTGTACTTGATGATAACTTCACAATCAATCAAATTGTATAAGGTTTTGTAGCTGTCAACGGATGAGGATTTATAACTCCATCCGTTGACAGGTAGCTCATCAACGGATGAGGTTTTGTAGCATACTACAGTATCTCTATGTTATCAGTTGATAGTGTTTTTATCCACAGTCATGTTGACCATCAACGGATACGCAGAATAGGGTAGCCAATTGTACATAAGCTATGCTATGTAATTCTGTCTAAGTGAAAGTGTATCAACAGATGAAGACAAAACTCTATCAACGGATACAACTCAAATCCACTCTATCAACAGATACAGCTCAAGTCTCAGTATCAACGGATACAACTCAATACATCATCAACGGATGTCAGTGTACAATATCAACGGATAATCATTGACACTGTCTTCTATGATTTGCTGGGGATTAGCAATTGATAAGGACATGTTTGACTGACAGATCACATGGGTTGATAGTAGATACAAAAAGCAGTATGGCAGCCATACTTTGGAAACACAGAAGAAAGAAGCATTCCGTTTACACTATGAATACAAGAAAGGTGCAGGAGACATGTCTAATCACAAGGACAACCTTTCGGCTACATGTGTATTTGGAGTGTAGTAGCAAGTCAACTAGAATTAGATTAATATTATCTTATTCCAGTAGTACTTGTAAAACTTGGGATTTATAACCAAGTGTAGCCACTCTTTGTAGACTAAGAAAACAGATACATTTTGCTTAGGGTTTCTATTGAATATTCTTAGAAAGCAAAGAGTTGTAAAACAGAAGCTGTGTACTTTTGTGTCACAGAGTTTTCTTCGAATAAAAGCTTCAGGTGGTGCATTTAACCACCTGATTTTTATGTGTTTGTGCATTAATCTTTTTACAAGCAATTATCTAAGTATAGATTTCTGGAGTTCTTATCAGAAATTTATAAATATCAAGAATTGTATTCAACCCCCCCCCCCTCTACAATTATACAAGTGTGTAATCTGGGAATAACAATTGGTATCAGAGCAAGCTTCTAACATATTTGAAGTTTAAAGATCAACACACTTTCAACATGTCTAAGAAGGATTATGGAGTAAAGATTCCAGTTATTGATAGAGAAAATTACTTTCACTGGAAAGTAAAAATGCGTCTACATCTCTCGTCTATTGATGAGGGCTTTGTGGATTGCATTGACAAGGGTCCTCACATTCCAATGAAGATTGCAACAAGATTTGGCTGGCTGAAGGTGTGCCTGACACTCTCATTCCCAAACCTGTTTCTGAGTGGAGTCTTGAAGATATTACAGAAGTCCACAAAGACAAAAAGACCATGAATATTCTGTTCAATGGTCTAGAAACAGACATGGTTGACAATGTTATTAACTGTACTACCGCCAAGGAAGTATGGGACACTGTTCAAACCCTCTGTGAAGGAACAGAACAGGTAAGGGAAAACAAGATGCAACTACTAATCCAATAGTATGAACATTTTCACTTTAAGAGTGGAGAAACATTGAATGGTACATTTAGTAGATTTCAAAAGCTACTAAATGGTTTGAAACTGTATGGAAGAATCTATCAAGTTAAAGATTCTAATCTCAAATTTCTGAGATCACTGCCCAAGGAATGAAAGCCAATGACTGTTTCTCTAAGAAACACTCAAGAGTACAAGACATTTACTCTTGAAAGGCTCTATGGAACTTTAAAGACCTATGAGCTGGAAATGGAGCAGGATGAAGAGATTGAGAAGTCTCAATAGAAAAGTGGGTCAGTTGCACTTGTTGCCAACTTGGAGCAAAAGGATGAAAGGACAGAAACTGCTAGTTCTACACCAAACAGGGAGGTTTGTAAAGGTAGAGCAGAATCAAGCGGGAGCAAGGAAAAGGTGTCTGAGGAATTGAATGTCCTTCAGCAGGATGAATTGGATGAGATAGATGAGCACTTAGCTTTTCTATCTAGGAGATTCTCTAAGCTGAAATTCAAGAGAAACTCTGGGGTGGCCAAGCCATTTAACAAGGATTTCTCCACAAGCAACTATGTGGATAAATCCAAAATTAAATGCTACAATTGTGGAATTGCTGGTCACATGATAAGTGAATGCAGGAAACCTAGATCTGAGAACAAGGGAAAGTCAACTGAGGCTGTTGACTATAAGAAGAAATATTTTGATCTTCTCAGGCAGAAAGGAAAGGCATTCTTGACCCAAGAGTATGACTGGGCTGTTGATGACAATCATTCTGATGATGATGTTGAGTTAGTCAACCTTGTTTTAATGGCTGATTCTGGAGATCAGGAAGCAAGTTCAGCTAGCAATCAGGTATTTTCTACTAATCTCTCTGAGCTCACCAAAGAGGAATGCAATAGTGTTATAGATGAAATGTCTACTGAATTATATCACTTAAGTGTTATTCTTAAATCACTTACTAAAGAGAACAATAGGATTAAAGAGTCTAATCTATTTTTAAGTGATAGAAATGTTGCTCTAGAAACTCAATTTCTAGAATTTGAGAAAATGAGAGTTGATTGCAATAATGCTAAAAGTGAACTTGAAACTGTGTTAAAAAGAGAACTGATTTTAAAAGACCAGCTTGAAAAAGAACAAGGGATAATTGCTAAATTTCAAAGTTGTAGGAATATTTCTCAAAACATAATAGAAGTTCAGGGAATAGAATCGTTTGTGAAGGATACCTGGACTCAAAAGAAAAAGGAGCTAGAACCTGGCCTTGAGGATCTAGAGACTAATTGTGAATCAACGGATAGTGATCATCCGTTGACAGATGAACCGTCAACGGATGAGAGGTATCCGTCGACTAACAAAAAGTTTGTTAGTAAGAAGGAACTCAGGAAACTGGATATCAAGTATGGTCCAGTCAACAAGAATTTTGTTAGTGGTGAGTGTAAGAACCCCAAATTTTGGATATAATTTGTAAGAACCCAGATTTTTGGTACTAATTAAAACTTTTTATTATGTATTGGAGTATGAATGTATCAATGGGTTAATAGATGGATATTGAATGGATTCGGATTCAATTATGATATGCCATGAAGAATGGTATTGGTTGACAACTTATATAAGAATTATCTATCTCCTAGGAAATTAAGAGGTGGCAATTCCAATGAAGAAGATTATTCTTATGTCATCCAAATCGATATCTGTTATTAGTCCGGTGGTTCCGTAAAAGGGTTAAGGAATGTTCGAAAGAGAACCGGGACATTTGTATAAACCGAGAGAGTAAGTAAAGAAAAATGGATGAATAGTGTTTTTGGTGGGAATGAGAATATTATGAGACGACACTATATAGAAGTACCCGGAATGGATTTTTGAATTCGTATTAGTGATTCGAGGGGAAAATAAGTGTATGTAAAAGCTATCGGATTCTGAAAAATAGCATTTTTATTTTCTCCGAAAATTCCCTGGACACTGATAGACTTAAGGATTTAATGAGAGGATTTAAGGAATTTAAATTCGAGAGTTACCAAGAAAGATGGAGAATGGTATTATAAATGTTAAGAAGGTTGTCAGTAAAACCCTAACTAGAAACGAATGAGTTATTCCTCCGAACGATCAATGAATTGAGTAATAAACGGACAAGGAAACAAGCAAGGAATCAAGATACATGCATGTGCTAGTGGATAACATCAAGTAACCAAGCTAGTTACAAGTTAACTAGCATCATTAGAAAACCAACCAAGCACTTAGCTTACAACACACACCTTGCCACAAGAATGCAACACTTGTCCACTTGATTAGCTCATCCATGACCAAAGCACTTTATTAAAGTGGCTTTATGCAAGATATTATCAACAATAATTCATTTAGACTAGATGAGATCAAAGACAAGCCAAGCAAACTCCATTCTCTCCATTTCTTCAAAACTGCCCAGCAAGAATAGCCATGAAAGAAAACTTCATATCTCAAAATCTAGAGCTTCTAAAATCACCAAATTTTGACCATAGCCTCTCCACACCATGTGTAAGGTTCGTTCAAAATTTCATGGCCAACAAAGTAGTATAGCCTAGTCAAATCCATGCTCAAAGTTGGGGCAACAAATCTGACCAGTTTCTGTCCAGTGGGAAAAACGGGTTCAAAACCATAGCTACGAAGCTTCAAATTAGATGATATATGACTCAAAACAAAGCTTATGAAGAGGCCAAGATGTGGTAAAAATTTGAGAGCCAAACTCTTATTTTTCGTTTTTCTGTGATTTTTACAAAAGTGATGATGAATAGTAACCCTTAGAAACTAACTTTGATTTCTTGTTTTGTTTGGATGATCTAAGCTTTGTTGAGGCTATACAAGGACTATAACAAGCTTAGTAAGGCTAGGACACTCTCCAAGGAAGGTATAATCCTTAAGAACCCTAGATCTTATTTTAAGATTATGTATGTTTTTGGTGGATTTTAGCATAGTTATGACATTAGTGTTATCATGAGCATGATCTTCTAGTTGGTTTGACCATATGATGATTATGATGGTGAAGAGTAATATTCCTGGACTTGTTGAGATGTATAACATGTGTATAAGATGTATGGATGCCCGGTGTGGCTTGGTTGTGTTGAAAACAATTTTGAAACGTTCGATTTATAGCCGTCGTAATGCCCGATTTTCATTAGACCTTAGTAATTCGTGCATAACAGTTAGGTTAAATTTCTGACCTTAATGGATACATGACCTAACCTTGTAGATCTCGAGTCATAGATCGCTTTGGCAAAAGAATCGAAGCATTCCGACTTACGGTTTAGGAGTTATGGCCGACTTAGTAAAAGTTGTTCGAAACCGTAACTACAAGTTCGTTATTAAAATTGAACCTCGGTAAAATATGAAAGTTTGTGACGAATCATGGTAATTAAATATTAAAGGTCATGAGGAAGATTTGAAAGAAAACCACATGTCATTTGGATCGTTTTTCGATTTTATAAAAATGTTCAAGTCGAGGTTAAATATAAACGAACCCCTAAAATGGATACTTGGTTATAACTTTGGTAAAACACTTAGAAAATGGGCGATAAAACTCGAGGTATAATCTTGGTTCGTAAACGACCGACCTTAGGACTTACCCGGCTTAAGTATATGTCAAGTGTAAGTACAATGACATGTCTTAATAACGAACAAAAGTCGGATCGTATCGGTAATAAAAAGAGTTATACAAAAGGGTGCATAACGAGATAACTTGAAAGTGTGTTTCGACTTAAGTAAAGTTATACGTAACCTTCTAAAGAAGTGTTAGGTGATTAATCTCGAATATTCTGATTGTTTATAGATCACCGAGCTGAACCGGGACACGCTACCTCTACCCACACCCGACTACCAGGCAAGTGTTCAAACCTTTGAACTTGTTGTTGTGATAATATATGTATATGATTTCTGTTTTACATATGCCATCGCATGCATGCCTGTTTCCAATTATATTGTGACTCTGGTTTTTTTGTGATACTTGTTCCCTGAATTGATATTGGCTTATAGACTAGATACGATTTATCAGTAATAAGCCGGATTGTTTTGGTAAGACCCTTAGCGAAGGGCATATGATATTCATTCTAAATATAGACCGGGAGTCGGTATTTTGAGTTTTAGATAGTCGTGGAAACCCGGAGGGATTCCAACGACAGATTATTATTTATCTGAGGAAGGTTATTGTTAAACGTTATTATATTCCATAAAGTATCTATTACTTGGAAATATTTCGGGGAATGTTATTCGAGTATTATCTTAGTCGAGAGATAATAAATGAATGTTAATTTTGAATATTCATTTAGAGTTGATATTTAATGAATATTATTTTGATATTCTTTAAAATGTTATTTATTAAATGAATATTACTTTCGAATATTCATTTAAGGTTTTATGTACTTAATGAATATTATTTTAAAATATTCATTGGAAGTTCTATTTACTTAAGGAATATTATTTCGATTATTCCTTTAAAGTTTTGATTACTAAATGAATATTATTTGGATATTCATTTAGAAGATTATTTATTAAATGAATGCTATTTGGATTTTCATTTAAAAGAGTAAATATTAAATGAACATTATTTTCAAATATTCATTTAAGGTTCGACTTATTTATTGAATACTATTTTAAATATTTATTGGAGTTTAATTATTTAATGAATATTATTTCGAATATTCATTTAAGGAGGGTTTTATTTATTAAATAATTCCATATATTCATTCGAGGATTACTTACGAGCAATATTATGAGTTAATAATATTCCATAATTATTATTGAGTAAATAAATATTCTTGGAATATTTATTTAATCCTTTTAAAATTCTTTTTAAAATAATTTATATTATACGGAGATTACCTTCCACCTCCAGATATTATGTAAAATATTTCGGAGTCTTTTTACGACTATTTTATCAAGGAAAGGTTCCCAACTCTTTCTTTTTCATTTAAATCTATCTTAAAAGGATTTAAATGCTTGCTCAAACTTCCATATTATAGGGGAACCTACTTGAGCAATGTTATTTATCTTGTTGACTTCCCGGTCATAATTTATCCTCTTCACTCGCAACTTGGTTGCTATGGACTCATTAAGTCTGTGTTTACCTTCTCATCTTTCGAGGGGTAAGATTGTTGGAACAAGTTGATGTTCGTTACCAAGCAATAGCTTGGAAGTTATTGGTGAATTTTCCTTTCCAACTAGATACGACTACTTTGTAGAGTCTTATCAACAAGTATTATACTTGGGGAAAGGGGGACGAACGTTAAATTCAGAATCATGAATTCTATTGGAACTAGGAGTCGTGTAAGAGGCCGAGTAGCGCCGGTCCATCCCCTTTGGCCCAACCGTTGGCCTGGGAGAGCTAGTAAGGCGGTAGACAAGTAAAGCCGTCAGTTCTTCCTTCTACCGGTAGTAAATCTAATTTGAGCTGTACGATCTTGACTGATCATCAAGATTGGAACAGCGGGCGCGGTGAATACTCCATCATTGGTTCATCATCCAAACTTATTTATTTCCTGCAACATGATTACTGTTGCCAGAGCTGGAAAAGTGTTCGTAACTGGAATTGCAATATTTTCCTTGCAAGTTCCTCTTTATAATATCTTGCTTATTTTCGACATAGCAGATATTCCCTCATATATTTACATTTTGAGTTACCTTGTAACTTCATCGTTCATATTATACTGGCATCATTTCCGTAAATGCATGGCATATGGTTTGAAAGATACTTTTGAACTGTTATATATTATCGTTCAGTTAAATATTATTGTTGGTGGGCTATTGCTCACCCTTGCTTTATTATTATATCACAACAACAGCTAGACCAGATGACTCGCACAAGGCGCACTCGATGCTGGCGAGGACGATGAGACTACCAGAGCCGAAGAGAAAGCTATTGGTAGGATAGATTTATTCTTTCAGTACCAAGTATATGGTCTAGTATGACTCATGTAAATGGATGGCAAAGAGTATGTATTTATATTAAAATTCTTTTGGGTTGTAAGAACTCATAATGTGTTTAATAAAATTTGGTTGTTACTCTGATTTCATCTCTGGGACTATAACGGGTGTGTTTTATGTTATTGTTTTGGGTCACAAGGTTGTAATTTAATATTTATGTTGAACTGTGGATGGGAATTGAGACGGTAACGACCAGATCCCTGACCCCGGATCTAGGGGTGTTACAGAAGTGGTATCAGAGCGTACGTTATAAACCCCAGAGATGAGGCGACGTTAAAACAATAAATTAACTAAGATAACAAGAACTCTTGCCAAGTTCATAGTCGGACTACTTAATGTAGTGATGACCTATAAAACTCTTATGGGAACTATTAAGTATCATGATAGTAACTTAGCTCGATATCCCATCGACAAGTAAGGCAACAGACCTTGAGGCATACAAGCAGCAGCGCGATGATGCTTTATTATATGTTGAAGATCAGCGGGTAAATTCAATAGAGTACCCTACTGGAGACCCGGAAGAGGTTCCAGCAGATAAGGAAAATCTTGTTAGGATAAGGAGCTTACCCTCGAAGAATGAGGGCTGTAGCCAGAAAGACTGAGATGATTAAGGTATAGTGCTCAGAAAAGTGGGCATAAAGAACTAAGCTATTAGCTAGAGAACTGAAGATTCATGTGGGATTCGTGACTGGACTACTGGAGGTAGTACCAGCAAGTAAGACGAATTGGAAGAATTACTTGAGATCTTATACGGGAATAGATGAGAATCATTAGAGACTTTCATATTAACGAAAAGAGTGCTAGAAGGATGTATGATTATCAAAGGCATCGATATAAGGCGAGGAGCAGAGTCCCTAGGAATAGTTGAGAAGAGGCAGTAAGTGCCATATCATTTGATAAATGAATAAGTATGAATATTGTCAGTAATAATTCGCCATGAGAAGGCAGATGTCATAGGTTGTAATTTATGGAACCAAATTGAGGTTGATGAAGTTGTTTTATTCAAGAAAATGTCCATTTTATGAATGAATCAGTTAGAAAGTGAAAACATTGGGAAGTGACAGCATGATTGGATAAAGTTATATAAGGAAGTAGTAAGCAAGACAATGATCTCAGAACCTACCGGAAGATAAGACCAGTGAGTCAAGACGAACTCGTAATGAGACTATTGTCAGAGACTAAGTATAGGGTTAATTTAACTCAGTGAAATGATGAACCAGAAACGTTAGATGCATGTGACTCAGAGGAATATTAAATTCTTTCTTTTCTTTGAATGGATTATAGTAGTTACCTTAAGTTTACTCCGACGCGGAATTATAACGGATCAAGTAATACGATCAGCAGTTAAAGAGAAAAATGTGAGAAAATCTTCCTGGAGCTAAAAGATGAAATTGGTAATGACCAAGAGTTGGCATTGTTTAATGGAAAAAGGGAGACTTTGTGCTTCCAACGACGCTTCGCATAAAAGATTAGGATGTGTGCTTGCGCAGCACGACAAAGTACTTACGGATGCATTCGGACAGCATGGTTCACCAGGTTCGGATGGCCTCAGTAGTGCCAATTTTTGTGGAACAACCAACTCCGACGGTAATGTTCCTTCTGAGACTGGTAGTCAGGTAGACTGACATTTGGTAATATTGAATATCAGGACGTATAGGTATCAGGACGTTGTGACAAGTTTCAGTTTAAAACTGTTAATTCCCTTCTAAGGGATGTATATAATTGGTTCCTCTCCAGGGGTTAAATTTCCAACCCGATGACGATTATTTCGTTAATTATGACTGCTTACGGTTCTACCTACTAGGAGGTTCATAGAACTATTCTTCAGGTTTCGAAACTGGTCTCCTTAGTGTTACCAGTCGATGGATAGATTGACCAAAATTTCCCTAATTCTGGGAAGAACTTCAACAAATTTTGGCAAACCTTGTCTTTCTGATTATCAGAGAACATCATGGAAGAGAGTAGAAACTGGGGAAAACCCCGTGAATTGGGTAAGGTAGCCGCTACATGGGTTGGTGGACAGACCCCGGTTATCGTGATTGATTGTAGAAATACAATGATGAAGTGAGATTTGACGAAAACAGGAAATGTAAGTAAGAAACCAGCCGGACTGAGAAACTCCGAGATTGACTTAAGTGAAAAGGCTGTTATGCCAGGAATGGTAATCTTGCGTGGCACGTGGTAGTGATAAGAATAGTTGAAAAGATAAAAATAGAGGAAAGGTGACCAGAGACGGTGCCGAGAAGTCGATTAAGACTTATATGGAGTAAAGTTTTGGAAAGGTAGAAAGGTATCAAAGTAGAAGGCACTATGCCAGCAATTGCTAGAAAAGTAATGCTAAATTAGCCAACCCCTAAAATCATATATAATTTTAGTGTGGCCAATTGAGGGCAAGTCACAAAGGATTATCAAGTGACTAGACCAGCAATGAAAGAACAAAGCAGGGTTGCTTCTAAGAAAGCACCGACTGCAAGGCCTTCTGATATAAAGGAAACATTAATGAGATCGTAGGAATCTTCTGCTGAACAGCCCATGTTTTGATTGGGAATTCACTAGACCTTTTTGGGATGGGGTCACCCGTACTAAAGTGACTCGTGTGTATATGGTTGTCCAAGATTACGAGTAAAATGGAAGTATAGTGACTTGAGATGTATGATGTTAGGGTATCGTGAATACCGTGAATATATTATGACGGAGGAAAGTAAACAATGAAGGTATATGAAGAGAGTATAGAAATGGTCAGAAATTGAACAGTATGCTGTAGGAACTTTCTCTGAGGCAAGTACCTTTGCGAAGAACGATAAGTACTAGGAAATTCACGTTGAACTCGACCAATATCTTTCAGAACATCCTTGCTACCATTAACAAGTTCTGTAAAAGAGCAGATAGACCTACGTTGTCTTTTGGAAGGTCAAATAGGTTGACCACTATCTGAAAGAAGAAATTAGCAGTAAGCTACCGATCGATTATCAAATAAGAATGATTGAAAAGAGATCCTTATTAAGGATACATGATTTGATTGCCAATTATAGGATGCAGGAATTCCTTGGCAGTTGAATTAAGGATAAGATATCCATAAAGTAAGGCAAACCCTGGGGAATGTACAAGGGATGGCACTAACCCTAATAAAGACATTGTGAATTCAGATGATATGAGTTGGATTTGCTAAGGCAACAATGACCTGTACAGATTATTAAAAAGAGTTCTGGAAAGAACAGAGATAGAATTATTAGGGTATTGATCAAAGACGTTTTGATGTACCCTGTACCTAGAAAATACAGGAGGAATGATGAGGACGACCTAAGAAACCTTACAAGGAAAAGCTAATATTCTGAGTTTTCAACTAGAAGTTTGGAAGAGAATGTAAGACACAATAACAATATACCAGATGATGCATGTATGAAACCCTGAGGGAGTATGGATTGAACCTATAAAGGTTGAGATTATCCTAAGATAAGGAAAGAACTAAGAAAAGAAGTATCCTAAGTAGGATTGGGAATAAACGTGATAAAGTTCCCACGGGTAGTTGGAAGGAATGACTTATGGAAAAAGACTGATAGATATATTTTTCTCCTTCAGCAGAGCTTAAGGGAGAATGCTTTCACCCAACAGTGATGAGAATGAGGTAAAAAAAAAAAATTTGAATTGAAATGTATCCGGAGAACAAGGATTACCAGAAATTACTATTATTAGGAAAGGCCAATGAGGTGGCCGACAGTCTAAGTATAAAGGAATAATTACAAATGTTCATACCGAAGAAACAGAATAATATTTGGAAGGACCTTGAAGGTCATATCGGAATGGAGGAATTTACATTCCTTCTGATGATTGTGCAAGAATCGACGGTAATAGTAGTTTAAGTAAAGATTCGATTCCTGATGGGTCTTAAGCATATTACATACCTTAGAAGGTCCCGTTTTGAGGCAAACCAGGACCATGATACAAAAAAAAAATTGACGAAGTAAACCATTAAGTTTCCAGTCTTTTATGGAAGATGCATGAGTGATAGTTTCATCAACCTGACTTAGCTGCGATGCTTGAAACTCTTCTGCAATTTTATCTACTTCATGTAATATCTACATCAAGTTCAGGAAGTGTTCCTTATGGATAAGGAATAGTGATTACTTTGTCTCCCTAAAGGATTGAAACCCGTACGGTTAGCTATTAAGGCACTACGTAAGCAACAAGCGATGGTGATTCTTCTAAGAAAGTAGATGACAACGTAAAGATAAAGAAAGTGTTGCTATTGATAAGCTAAATGGCATGTTGATGAATGACAAGCAAGTTTGTGTTAGTGTACTTCTGCGTAAACAAGATAGAGAATATGAGGTTGATGATTCTTGATGCTAAATGTATTCCCGTGGAAAAATTAATGAGACTTAGAGAGAAGGGCAGTTGAGCCCGAGACTTATTAGGCCACCTGAGGGTTTAAAGTGTTCGGAAGGTGGCATTCGAGCCAGTTTTACCCCCAAAGCTTATAGCATGGTAGTAACGTGTTTCTTGTGGCAAAGCTACACCAGTAAAATGCAGATGCTCAACAGATGATAAGAGTGCGAGCAGGTAGGTGTACGACCTGGTCTGACTTACGAAAGACAACCTGTGAAAAACCGCGGGTAGAAAAGAATAAGTGATGAGAAACAAGTTGACAGAAGTAGATTATATTGGATCTAGCTAAAGAAATCGGCCAGATTCATTTCGGAGGTTTTAAATTTGAAATAATGTGATGATTATAGAGTAAATGTGACGGGATACCAATAAGGAGGTGCCAAGTGCAAAAGATGCCTCAATAAAGAGATGAAGGTGGAAGTAAATAACAGAGGTAAATAAATATCAGATAATAAGAAGGATGTGATTGATAAAGAAAAGACTGGGAAAGCATCTATGGAATGTGAAGTAAGGAATGTTATGAATGGATTAATAAATGGGTTTCTGATGAATTATCGGGATGACAACCTGATAGTGTTAATATAATAGATATGAAAAGCTAGTAGCGTGACATGGAATGTCGGTAACAATGATGTCCAGCGAGAAACCTAAGATTTAACCTGAGAGGTTGAAAGATTTTTTCCAAAAGTGTTGCTAAGATTGAACCAGAGTATAGGTCCATAGAATAATGGACAAAACAGCAAGATATGTTGACACGTGAAATTGCGATCAAATGGTATTGGATATAATCATGATTATTTTCTTCTTTGATGAACCTCTATAGTTCAGAGGTAAATTCTGAGTATGATATTTTACAAAAAAAAAAAATCTATAATCCTTTAGAATTCTTTTCTTTTCTTCTCTCTTATTCATCTTCTTTATGAATTGAGAAGAACAACCCTTTAAGGAGGGGAGGTACTGCTACGTGACTATCTGTCTATGTGATAGAAGTCTAAGTGGAATACCATAACTTGTTTAATTGCTTGTCAAGTACTAAAGGCTGGCCCCCTTCTGTACTAACTATGCAATATAACAAATGTTCAATTGATCATAGTGATCTCTCAATAAATCTTTCCACTTCTCTATATTGATCGAGATTACGAAGATTAAGGCGATCAGGAAATGCATAGTGCGAGTGAGGTTATCTCTGAATTCGCAATGCGATAGTGATACCGATGTCACTGTAGATACCAATAAGGGTGATATTATATGAATGAGTAAGAGCAGAACCAGGATAGTGTGATGTGCAAAAGTAGAAAAGTTGATAAAAAGCAAAAAGAGAGTACTGTAGCACTACGGAGATGTGCTGTAAACGGGTTGAAATGATTAAGGATCAACCGAGGACTGGAAAGCTAGATGACAAACAAGAACCCGATTGTTTCCTACCTGATTCCGGGACGGAATCCTTTTAAGGAGGGGAGACTGTAAGAACCCCAAATTTTGGATATAATTTGTAAGAACCCAGATTTTTGGTACTAATTAAAACTTTTTATTATGTATCGGAGTATGAATGTATCAATGGGTTAATAGATGGATATTGAATGGATTCGGATTCAATTATGATATGCCATGAAGAATGGTATTGGTTGACAACTTATATAAGAATTATCTATCTCCTAGGAAATTAAGAGGTGGCAATTCCAATGAAGAAGATTATTCTTATGTCATCCAAATCGATATCTGTTATTAGTCCGGTGGTTCCGTAAAAGGGTTAAGGAATGTTCGAAAGAGAACCGGGACATTTGTATAAACCGAGAGAGTAAGTAAAGAAAAATGGATGAATAGTGTTTTTGGTGGGAATGAGAATATTATGAGACGACACTATATAGAAGTACCCGGAATGGATTTTTGAATTCGTATTAGTGATTCGAGGGGAAAATAAGTGTATGTAAAAGCTGTCGGATTCTGAAAAACAGCATTTTTATTTTCTCCGAGAATTCCCTGGACACTGATAGACTTAAGGATTTAATGAGAGGATTTAAGGAATTTAAATTCGAGAGTTACCAAGAAAGATGGAGAATGGTATTATAAATGTTAAGAAGGTTGTCAGCAAAACCCTAACTAGAAACGAATGAGTTATTCCTCCGAACGATCAATGAATTGAGTAATAAATGGACAAGGAAACAAGCAAGGAATCAAGATACATGCATGTGCTAGTGGATAACATCAAGTAACCAAGCTAGTTACAAGTTAACTAGCATCATTAGAAAACCAACCAAGCACTTAGCTTACAACACACACCTTGCCACAAGAATGCAACACTTGTCCACTTGATTAGCTCATCCATGACCAAAGCACTTTATTAAAGTGGCTTTATGCAAGATATTATCAACAATAATTCATTTAGACTAGATGAGATCAAAGACAAGCCAAGCAAACTCCATTCTCTCCATTTCTTCAAAACTGCCCAGCAAGAATAGCCATGAAAGAAAACTTCATATCTCAAAATCTAGAGCTTCTAAAATCACCAAATTTTGACCATAGCCTCTCCACACCATGTGTAAGGTTCGTTCAAAATTTCATGGCCAACAAAGTAGTATAGCCTAGTCAAATCCATGCTCAAAGTTGGGGCAACAAATCTGACCAGTTTCTGTCCAGTGGGAAAAACGGGTTCAAAACCATAGCTACGAAGCTTCAAATTAGATGATATATGACTCAAAACAAAGCTTATGAAGAGGCCAAGATGTGGTAAAAATTTGAGAGCCAAACTCTTATTTTTCGATTTTCTATGATTTTTACAAAAGTGATGATGAATAGTAACCCTTAGAAACTAACTTTGATTTCTTGTTTTGTTTGGATGATCTAAGCTTTGTTGAGGCTATACAAGGACTATAACAAGCTTAGTAAGGCTAGGACACTCTCCAAGGAAGGTATAATCCTTAAGAACCCTAGATCTTATTTTAAGATTATGTATGTTTTTGGTGGATTTTAGCATAGTTATGACATTAGTGTTATCATGAGCATGATCTTCTAGTTGGTTTGACCATATGATGATTATGATGGTGAAGAGTAATATTCCTGGACTTGTTGAGATGTATAACATGTGTATAAGATGTATGGATGCCCGGTGTGGCTTGGTTGTGTTGAAAACAATTTTGAAACGTTCGATTTATAGCCGTCGTAATGCCCGATTTTCATTAGACCTTAGTAATTCGTGCATAACAGTTAGGTTAAATTTCTGACCTTAATGGATACATGACCTAACCTTGTAGATCTCGAGTCATAGATCGCTTTGGCGAAAGAATCGAAGCATTCCGACTTACGGTTTAGGAGTTATGGCCGACTTAGTAAAAGTTGTTCGAAACCGTAACTACAAGTTCGTTATTAAAATTGAACCTCGGTAAAATATGAAAGTTTGTGACGAATCATGGTAATTAAATATTAAAGGTCATGAGGAAGATTTGAAAGAAAACCACATGTCATTTGGATCGTTTTTCGATTTTATAAAAATGTTCAAGTCGAGGTTAAATATAAACGAACCCCTAAAATGGATACTTGGTTATAACTTTGGTAAAACACTTAGAAAATGGGCGATAAAACTCGAGGTATAATCTTGGTTCGTAAACGACCGACCTTAGGACTTACCCGGCTTAAGTATATGTCAAGTGTAAGTACAATGACATGTCTTAATAACGAACAAAAGTCGGATCGTATCGGTAATAAAAAGAGTTATACAAAAGGGTGCATAACGAGATAACTTGAAAGTGTGTTTCGACTTAAGTAAAGTTATACGTAACCTTCTAAAGAAGTGTTAGGTGATTAATCTCGAATATTCTGATTGTTTATAGATCACCGAGCTGAACCGGGAAACGCTACCTCTACCCACACCCGACTACCAGGCAAGTGTTCAAACCTTTGAACTTGTTGTTGTGATAATATATGTATATGATTTCTGTTTTACATATGCCATCGCATGCATGCCTGTTTCCAATTATATTGTGACTCTGGTTTTTTGTGATACTTGTTCCCTGAATTGATATTGGCTTATAGACTAGATACGATTTATCAGTAATAAGCCGGATTGTTTTGGTAAGACCCTTAGCGAAGGGCATATGATATTCATTCTAAATATAGACCGGGAGTCGGTATTTTGAGTTTTAGATAGTCGTGGAAACCCGGAGGGATTCCAACGACAGATTATTATTTATCTGAGGAAGGTTATTGTTAAACGTTATTATATTCCATAAAGTATCTATTACTTGGAAATATTTCGGGGAATGTTATTCGAGTATTATCTTAGTCGAGAGATAATAAATGAATGTTAATTTTGAATATTCATTTATAGTTGATATTTAATGAATATTATTTTGATATTCTTTAAAATGTTATTTATTAAATGAATATTACTTTCGAATATTCATTTAAGGTTTTATGTACTTAATGAATATTATTTTAAAATATTCATTGGAAGTTCTATTTACTTAAGGAATATTATTTCGATTATTCCTTTAAAGTTTTGATTACTAAATGAATATTATTTGGATATTCATTTAGAAGATTATTTATTAAATGAAGGCTTAATGGCCTTTTAGCCCTCAAAATTTCCACCAAAATACCCATCAGCCCTCACTGTTTCAAAACGTTCCTTTTGACCCTCCAAGTATCCGTAAAGGTCCAATTAGCCCTTATACCGGTATAGGAAATGGTGAGTTTGGGTGATTTTTGGTTCGTTTTAATCGACACAACAACAATACAGCAAAATTCCGGCTAGAAACCGATTAAAACGAACCAAAAGTCACCCAAACTCACCATTTCCTATCCGGTATAAGGGCTAATTAGACCTTTACGGATACTTGGAGGGTCAAAAGGAACGTTTTGAAATAGTAAGGGCTGATGGGTATTTTGGTGGAAACTTTGAGGGTTAAAAGGTCATTAAGCCTTAAATGAATGCTATTTGGATTTTCATTTAAAAGAGTAAATATTAAATGAACATTATTTTCAAATATTCATTTAAGGTTCGACTTATTTATTGAATACTATTTTAAATATTTATTGGAGTTTAATTATTTAATGAATATTATTTCGAATATTCATTTAAGGAGGGTTTTATTTATTAAATAATTCCATATATTCATTCGAGGATTACTTACGAGCAATATTATGAGTTAATAATATTCCATAATTATTATTGAGTAAATAAATATTCTTGGAATATTTATTTAATCCTTTTAAAATTCTTTTTAAAATAATTTATATTATACGGAGATTACCTTCCACCTCCAGATATTATGTAAAATATTTCGGAGTCTTTTTACGACTATTTTATCAAGGAAAGGTTCCCAACTCTTTCTTTTTCATTTAAATCTATCTTAAAAGGATTTAAATGCTCGCTCAAACTTCCATATTATAGGGGAACCTACTTGAGCAATGTTATTTATCTTGTTGACTTCCCGGTCATAATTTATCCTCTTCACTCGCAACTTGGTTGCTATGGACTCATTAAGTCTGTGTTTACCTTCTCATCTTTCGAGGGGTAAGATTGTTGGAACAAGTTGATGTTCGTTACCAAGCAATAGCTTGGAAGTTATTGGTGAATTTTCCTTTCCAACTAGATACGACTACTTTGTAGAGTCTTATCAACAAGTATTATACTTGGGGAAAGGGGGACGAACGTTAAATTCAGAATCATGAATTCTATTGGAACTAGGAGTCGTGTAAGAGGCCGAGTAGCGCCGGTCCATCCCCTTTGGCCCAACCGTTGGCCTGGGAGAGCTAGTAAGGCGGTAGACAAGTAAAGCCGTCAGTTCTTCCTTCTACCGGTAGTAAATCTAATTTGAGCTGTATGATCTTGACTGATCATCAAGATTGGAACAGCGGGCGCGGTGAATACTCCATCATTGGTTCATCATCCAAACTTATTTATTTCCTGCAACATGATTACTGTTGGCAGAGCTGGAAAAGTGTTCGTAACTGGAATTGCAATATTTTCCTTGCAAGTTCCTCTTTATAATATCTTGCTTATTTTCGACATAGCAGATATTCCCTCATATATTTACATTTTGAGTTACCTTGTAACTTCATCGTTCATATTATACTGGCATCATTTCCGTAAATGCATGGCATATGGTTTGAAAGATACTTTTGAACTGTTATATATTATCGTTCAGTTAAATATTATTGTTGGTGGGCTATTGCTCACCCTTGCTTTATTATTATATCACAACAACAGCTAGACCAGATGACTCGCACAAGGCGCACTCGATGCTGGCGAGGACGATGAGACTACCAGAGCCGAAGAGAAAGCTATTGGTAGGATAGATTTATTCTTTCAGTACCAAGTATATGGTCTAGTATGACTCATGTAAATGGATGGCAAAGAGTATGTATTTATATTAAAATTCTTTTGGGTTGTAAGAACTCATAATGTGTTTAATAAAATTTGGTTGTTACTCTGATTTCATCTCTGGGACTATAACGGGTGTGTTTTATGTTATTGTTTTGGGTCACAAGGTTGTAATTTAATATTTATGTTGAACTGTGGATGGGAATTGAGACGGTAACGACCAGATCCCTGACCCCGGATCTAGGGGTGTTACAGTGAGTGCAGCAAAACCAAATCCAGTGGGAAGGCTAAGGTAGGTGATTTACACAACAAAAAGGCTGTTGGTGAATCAGATAATGAAAAGGTAGAAATTGAGGATAAAAAGAAAAAGAACAGAAATGGTAAGATAGGCATCAACAAGAAAAACAATTACTCTCCTGACAAGTTTGCTCCTAGGAAAACTTGTAGTAATTGTAATAGTGTCAATTATCTATATTCTAATTGCAAGATTGTCAACAAGGCTCCTGTTCATGTACCTCAACCAATGCCATGTATGCCTGCAATGCCTGGTTTGTATCAAAATGCTAGTTTTTCAAATCCATATGTGAACATGCCATATGTGTCTAATCCTTGCTTTCAATCTATGAATGTGCCACAAATGTCATGGAACATACCTAACATGAATAATATGTATGCCAACTTTCCACACATGCATGCATCAAATATTCATGATTTGTTTTTGAAATGTGTGCAGGGAAACAAAAGGAATCTATGGTACCTAGACAGTGGATGCTCTAGGCACATGACAGGAGATTCAACCCTGCTCACAGAGTTCAAGGAAGGAGCTGGCCCTAGAATTACCTTTGGAGATGACAGCAAAGGATATACTAAGGGATATGGCCTGATTTCAAAAGACAATGTCATCATTGAAGAAGTGGCTTTAGTTGAAGGTTTGAAGCACAATTTGCTGAGTGTCAGTCAGATTTGTGACAAAGACTATGAAGTAAAGTTCACAAAAGAAGCCTGTGTTGTTTCTACCAAGGAAGACAACAATGTGGTATTGACAGGCTTTAGAAAAGGAAATGTTTACATAGATGACTTCAATTCAGCATGCTCAAAATCCATTACTTGTCTCTTCAGCAAAGCAAGTAAGGATGAGAGTTGGCTATGGCATAAGAAGCTGTCACATTTGAATTTTAAAGTTATGAATGATTTGGTAAGAAAGGATCTTGCTAGAGGAATCCCTCAATTGGAGTTTGTCAGAGATGGACTGTGTGATGCCTGCCAATTAGGGAAACAAAAGAAATCATCCTTCAAAAGCAAGACAGAGTCATCCATTGTTAAGCCTCTTCAATTGGTGCATATGGACTTATTTGGTCCAGTAAATGTCATGTCTATTTCAAAGAAGAAATACTGTCTGGTGATTGTAGATGATTTTTCTAAGTTCACATGGACCTTCTTCCTGCACTCCAAGGATTGTGCAAGTGAAATCATCATCAATCACCTCAGAATACTAAACAATGGTTCTGAAGACAGAGTACAAAGAATCAGGAGTGACAATGGTACTGAATTCAAGAATTCCACAATGAAGATTTTCTGTGAAGAGAATGGAATTGTCCATGAGTTTTCTGCTGCCAGAACACCTCAGCAAAATGGGGTTGTTGAAAGGAAAAACAGAACTCTCATTGAAGCAGCTAGAACAATGTTAAGTGAATCAAGGTTACCAACATATTTCTGGGCTGAAGCTGTCAACACTGCATGCTTTACTCAGAATATTTCCTTGGTCAATCAAGCTAGAGGAATGACTCCTTATCAGTTATTAACCAACAAGAAACCAACTTTAGCTTTCCTACATGTCTTTGGATGTAAGTGTTTTGTGCTAAGGAATCATGGAGATAACTTGGGCAAATTTGAAGCAAAGGCAGATGAAGCTATTTTCGTTGGATATGCAGCAGGGAAAGCCTACAAGGTCTACAATCTAAGAACCAACATTGTTATGGAATCTGTACATGTTGTGTTTGATGATCAAAAGATTCTAGGCCTAAATGATGAAGGTTCCCATGAAAAGTTGGAATTTGAGAATGAAGGTTAAGGAAGAATGTACTATGATGATGATGAGGAAAATGAAGATCATGACCACAGAGATCCACCTAGAGCTGTTACACCAACTAGAAGTGATGCTTACACTGAAAATGAAGCATCCGTTGACAGTCATTCTGCAACATCCGTTGACACTATTAGAGATGCATCCGTTTACAGAGATTCTCAAGCATCCGTCGACAGGCAAAATGATGCATCCATTGACAGTCAACTTCATAATTCAGCAAGGACAACAAACTCAGGGGGAGTTTCTCAAGGTCAAAATTCAATGCTAAATCAACATGATCATGCTCACGGAAATGAAGCAACCTCATCAAGATCAAACCTTCCACCTGCAAGAAAATGGACTAGAGATCATCCATTTGAGTTAATCATTGGTGAATCAAATTCAAGAGTCCAAACTAGAAGGGCCACTCAAGCAGAATGTCTATACAGTAGCTTCCTGTCTCAAGAGGAACCTAAGAAAGTGGAAGATGCCCTTCTAGATCCAGATTGGGTGTTAGCAATGCAAGAAGAGCTAAACCAATTTGAAAGAAATAAAGTATGGAAACTTGTGCCCAAACCTGATGATAGAAGTGTCATAGGTACTAAATGGGTTCTCAAGAATAAGACAGATGAAAATGGCATAATTGTGAGGAATAAAGCTAGATTAGTGGCAAAGGGCTACTCTCAAGAAGAAGGAATAGATTTTGATGAAACTTTTGCTCCAGTGGCAAGACTTGAGGCAATAAGAATCTTTCTAGCCTATGCAGCACATGCCAATTTCAAAGTCTATCAGATGGATGTCAAAAGTTCCTTTCTAAATGGGGAACTGGAAGAAGAGGTCTATGTCCATCAACCTCCTGGCTTTGAGGATCCAGAATTTCCAGGATATGTATATCTTCTCATGAAAGCACTTTATGGTTTGAAGCAAGCACCAAGAGCCTGGTATGACACTTTATCTCAATTTCTTTTGGAGAACCACTTCACTAGAGGTACAGTAGATAAAACCTTATTTCATAGGAATATTAATGGCTCTTCAATACTTGTTCAAATCTATGAAGCTGATATTATTTTTGGGTCTACAGATGAGAAGCTTTGCAAAAAGTTTGCCAAACTTATGCAAAGTATGTATGAAATGAGCATGATGGGTGAATTAACTTACTTTCTTGGCCTACAAGTAAAGCAAGTTAATGAGGGCATTTTCATAAGTCAAACAAAATATATTTATGATCTCTTAAAGAAATTTGACTTAATGGATTGTACATCTGCTAAAACACCTATGGCCACTGCAACTAAGCTTGAGTTGAATACTAAGGAAAAGTCTGTGGACATCTCAAGCTATAGAGGCATGGTAGGTTCACTTCTATACCTAACAGCTAGTTGACCTGATATAATGTTTTTTACTTGTCTTTGTGCTAGATTTCAAGCTGACCCTAGAGAGTCTCACTTAATAGCTATTAAAAGAATCTTCAGGTATCTCAAGGGAACACCAAACCTTGGCATTTGGTACCCAAGAGAATCTGGTTTTGATCTAACTGGCTATTCAAATGCAGATTATGCAGGTTGCAGAGTTGATAGGAAAAGTACTACAGGTTCCTGTCAATTTCTAGGAAACAGGCTTGTTTCATGGTTCAGTAAGAAACAAAACTCAGTCTCCACTTCTACAGCTGAAGCTGAGTACATTGCTGCTGGAAGCTGTTGTGCACAGATTCTATGGATGAGAAACCAACTCATTGACTATGGTCTAAAAGTTGAGAAGATTCCAATTTTCTGTGACAACACAAGTGCTATTGCCATCACAGGGAATCCAGTGCAACATTCGAGAACCAAGCACATTGACATCGAATACCACTTCATTAGAGAACATGTGATGAATGGTACAGTAGAAATGCACTTTGTGCCAAGTGAAATGCAGCTTGCAGATATCTTCACCAAGCCTCTTGATGAATCCACATTCACAAGATTGGTAGGTGAGCTAGGTATGCTTAACTTGTCATAATTCCTAGTGATATTTGATTTCACTGCATTGAAGATAGAAATGTGTTTTGATTTACTTGAAAGTTAAAACTTTCAGAAAAATTTTCTGCAGAAATTTTGTCTAAGGCAAAATTAGCTTATCAACGGATATCCTTTTATCCGTTGATAGTATAAACACATTACTAGATTTTCGCATGTCAACGGATAACAGGCTATCCACGTCATCAACGGATAAACTGTATCTCAACCGTTCATTCTATATCCGTTGATATACATTTTTTTATATATAGCCGTTGGTAACCGTGTATATCTAATCATGGCTGTACTTATTTTCTTTTCATTTATTATCTGACAGTTACTTTTGACCAATGGAGTAATTACTTTTAATTATTTCATTTTTAACTCTTGAAAAATATAAAAGGCTGACTTGTACTCTCACATCTCACTTTTATTCATTTTCAAGCATATCAAAAGTTAACTGCATCTTCTTCTCTAAAACTCTCTGTAACCAAAGTTCAAACACTTCAATGGCGCCCATTGTTAAGATGATGTCCTCCACTGGGTTTACCTATGAGAAGAACAATTTCGCGGCCTTTGTTGACACAGTGAATGCTCCAGAAGCTTACCACACTTTGATGAGTTTCGTGAAGAAATGCAAACTGTCATATGCTATGACTGCCACCACTCCCTTAATCCACGAGGTAATTGAAGAAATGTGGACATCTGCTGAGTACAATGGCACAGACAGTACAATTGCTTTTTCCTTAAAGGGTAAAAACTATGTAGTTAATTCTGATGTAATAACTGCTTGTTTAAAATTGCCTGAGAATAACTGTCTGAAAGTACCCACTGATGCTGAAATTGTTGCCATGCTTAATTCTATTAATTATGCCCTTAGTACTGAAAACTTAGGGAAAATTGTTAGGAAAGGAATGGTTAAAGAATGGAGCTATTTCTGTGATGCCTTCATTAAAACTTTTTCAGGCAAAATTAGTAATTTTGATGCTGTTACCCAGTCCATGCTAACTATGATGTGTATGCTCTTAAATGATAAATTCTATAATTTTGACACACTAGTTATGTATGAGATAGCTGCAAAGTTAGGTAAAAAGGAAACTAGGAGCAAGAATATCTACTTTGCTAGATTTTTAATGCTCTTAGCACTGCATGTATCTGAGAATGAGCTATCCATTGCTAACCCGGATAGCAAGTTCCAATGTTTTGTTTAGGAGAAGAGAGTCTTAAGTGACCTAATTCGAATGAACCTCAAAGCAGGAGTACAATTGGTATATCTACCAATTGTTTAGGTAACTATTTCTAACTCTGAAACCCCTATCTCCAACCCCCAAATTTCTTTGCCTTCTAGTGTCACAATGGAGTCTGTAGTTGTGACCAAACAGGCACCTACCAAAGTGACCAAATCCAGAGTTCCAAAATCACATTCTAGTAAGCAAACCTCAAGTGTCTCTCAAAAGACACCTGTTGTAAAATCTACCAAAACTCTTGAGGGGAGTGTGAAGGTGGTAGTGAGTGGTGAGGGACAGGGTGAACATCAAAGAAGCCCTAAGGATAAGGAAGGAGAGATGAGTGCAACCACCATTTCAGTCTCTCAAAAGACTGCTAATGTAACTACAAGCCAAATTCTAGTTACACTCTCTCAACAGAGTGTGACTACTGAATCAAGTTCCCCACAAGGAACACTGCACAAGAGGGTTAGAGACACAGATAGCCCACTCTCAAAAACCTATGGAAGAAGAGTGAAATCTAAAACCACAGGGGAATCAAAGGGTGCACACACAGTACAGGAAACTATACCTTCTCAAATTCAGTTTGATGTGACTTCAATAAATGTGGAGTCACATCCCCTTGATCTTAATCTTCAAATCGATACACATTACAATCCACCATCACCAACTCCATCTCTGAATATGGATATGATATCTACATCAATTCCTGATTCTCCATCTTTAAGATTCTTGGAGAAGCCCCACTCTACAATTGGTGGTCATCATCTTTTAGATGATTTGTTGGACCATCAATCTTCCCTTCCAGAATTCTCAACACAGACTGTGGCCTCGAACTTAAAATCAATCTCCACAGATTCAGTGTTGGTTTTCTCTTCAACGGATAAAATTATTCCTTCCTCAACGGATATCCTTCATCCGTTGACAAGTGTTTCTCCATCAACGGATGCGCCTCTGTCTAGCCATCCGTTGACAGCTATAACTACTCCATCAACGGATATTCCTTTTCCGTTGATAACTCACTCTACCACTGCTATATCTGACATTCCTGTGTCAAGTGTGGAGGACTTCTTAGTAGTTGAAACACTTTTACGATTGAGGGAAGGGAGTGAGAGGCTGCCTTGTGAGCAGGCAAAAGGAGAGCTAAATAATGAGAGGCTGGCCATTTCTTCCGGTCAGGCAAAAGGAGAGACTGAGAGTTCCACCTTAGTAGGTGAAGGTGAGGGTGTGAGAGGTGTGAGCCAAGGGGAGCCCTTGATGCAAGAAAAGAGAGATGAGAGGAGAGAAGGGACTACAGGCGAGATAAGGATGGAAGAAGCAGCCATTGCTAGTGAGTCAATGGAGGTTGAGGATGCAGCCAAGGAAATGGAATTTCAAAGAGAATATCAGTCCATGATTGACTCCATTTCTTTGGATGCTAAAACCTTTACTCACCCTGTTCCTGCCTATCAAATTCTGGCACAACAGGGCAATGTGGAAGCAGAGGAGGCAATGCACCTAGTGCACACCTCACAGTCTCTACTTAGAGCTAAGGAATCTTTAGAAGCTCTGCCAACCACTGCTGAGAGTGAAGAATTTGAAGATTCTGAAGATAAAGATAGCCAGAGCACTGAAGATGAAGGTTATAGCAGTATTCATGATTGGAAATTTGCTAACAACTACACCTATCATCAACTTGATGTGGAAATCATAAGGCAATATAAATCTGCCCTGGCTGAGCACCAAGAAGCAGATCCACAGAGAAAGGTTGTTCTTCAACAGGCAATTGACTCCCTTAAGTTACAAAAGATGCAAATGGTGATTCAGAGATCCAACTTAGAGGAGGTCATACAAGAAATCAAGGATGTGAAGATCTCTGTGGATTCCAAGTTAGAGCAACTAGCTCCTACAGCCACTCAGAGGGTGTTGCAACAAAGGTTCATCAATGAAGACAACCTGGCTAAGTCTGTGCAACTACTCAACTCAAGAGTGGAAAAGATGGAATCCCAGATGGAGCAATTTCTTCACCATCAAAAACTGCAAACCCAACTGCTAGAAAAGTTAGTTGCAGCCCCAACTTCTAGTCAAACCCTTGATGCTAACAAAAAGGGGGAGAAAGTGGAAGAGGCTGTGGCAACTACAAGTCAAATCTTAATTTCTGAAAGAAGGGAAACAGCAAGTGAGGGGGAGCAGCAGCCTACCATAGTGGTCAATCCACAGGACTTCATTGTCGAAGCTTCCCCCAGCAAATCCAAACCTCTACAAGTAGCTCTATCTAAAGAGTTTGATTTCTCAAACTTGATAGAAGAGGAAAAGCTAGCCAAGATTGAAGACCTGCAAAGGATGAAAGAGGAGAACAATGAAAGAATAATGAGGACAGAAAGATTGATCAATGCATCCATTGTATCAAATCTGTTCTCTAGCCAAACCTCAGCTCCAACAATATCTACCACAATTCTGAAGGTGCTCACTCCAGCAATTGTGGCTCCTACATTCTATAATGCTGAGCCTTCTCATGTTAAAGAATTTGAACCCTACATCAAAGCAAGACCCTACTCACCACCAAAAGCAAATGGGAAGAACAAGTTACAACTGGACTTTCCATTTCCCAAGGATGATGAAGAGAAGCTGATGGGTAAGCAAATTAAGGAATTCAAGGAGAAGACTAACAGTTGTGTAAGAGAATGGATGGCTGTAATCATAAGGAATGGAAAAGTTCTACACATATCCAACAGCCATCCTAGATTTGTTGAAGCCAAGAGAGAAGAGACTTCAAGGCTGCTAAGAGAATCTCAACCAAGCACTGAATTGCAAAATGAAAACTCAGATGAGAAGCAAGCCAGGCTGGCTCAAGAGTTAATGGATGAGGTAGAGGATGAAATGAGGGAACCTGAGGAAGTCCCCAAATCCAAAAGGAAAGGGAAATCAATCCCCAAATCCAAATCTAAGAGAATTAAATCAAAGGCAAAGAGGCCTGTCTCTCCGGAAATTGAAAACAAGGAGACAGTTGGCTCATCACAACCTATTTCTGTAAAAGTATTCAACCCAGCTGTGAATTTCCATGGTGATCCTATAGTACCTAAAAAGGAACCAATGAATCTTGACTCCATTGAGGTTCCTTCATTCTTGCTGAAGCCTCAACAGAAGCCTATACAGAAGAAAAGGATACCAAGGAAGCAACCTTCAAAGGAACCAATTCAAGTTGCTAGGGTACCTGCTATTGTCAGGCAGCCAATCTTGGAAAACAAGGATGATTTTATCTATCAGGCAGATATTGAAGAATACTCTGGCATGAATCTTTATCTGGATGAATTGTCAGAAGTAAGAGGAATTGACAAATATAAACATTTGCCTGAGAGATTGGTCTTTGTATACAAGGGAGGAAAGGAAAGGACATGGCCACTACAGAGGGTTCTTGGAGAAAATTATCTGACCTTAACCAAAGTGTTCTCTGCAATCAAGAGATACACAGGGTTCTCCAAGATAGCAAAAGGGGAGATACTGGACAGAATAGAACAGATAAGGAGGGAATGGAACTCACCATCAAGTCTACCAAGGAAGATGAAGATCCCATACAATGGACAGAAAATCCACCTTCAACCCTTCTGGATGATGGAGTTCAGGGATGAAGATGGTAACATGAGATTCTTCAGGTTAGAAGACCAACTATCAAAGGCTAGTTCTCAATACCTGAGATGGTTACAACAAAAGCTAAATCCAAAGGTTGATGAAGAAGATGCCTTCTATAGGCAACTCCAAATACAGATTGAGTCCAACTCTGCCAAAGAAGGAAAATCAAGGGCGATGCCAACAAGAGAAAAGAAACAGTCTTAATCTGCTCAGTCTAGAGGAGCACTTCTCTGTAAATTTCTCAAACTTTCAGTTTTTAATTTTTGTAGCTTAATACAATTTTTGCATTGTTATATATATATCTTTAGGAATGTTTTGTTATCATCAAGGTCCTGAATTTATGCTTTATTGCAATCAAGTATAAATTGGGGGAGATTGTTAGGAATATGTTGTACTTGATGATAACTTCACAATCAATCAAATTGTATAAGGTTTTGTAGCTGTCAACGGATGAGGATTTATAACTCCATCCGTTGACAGGTAGCTCATCAACGGATGAGGTTTTGTAGCATACTACAGTATCTCTATGTTATCAGTTGATAGTGTTTTTATCCACAGTCATGTTGACCATCAACGGATACGCAGAACAGGGTAGCCAATTGTAAATAAGCTATGCTATGTAATTCTGTCTAAGTGAAAGTGTATCAACAGATGAAGACAAAACTCTATCAACGGATACAACTCAAATCCACTCTATCAACGGATACAGCTCAAGTCTCAGTATCAACGGATACAGCTCAATACATCATCAACGGATGTCAGTGTACAATATCAATGGATAATCATTGACACTGTCTTCTATGATTAGCTGGGGATTAGCAGTTGATAAGGACATGTTTGACTGACAGATCACATGGGTTGATAGTAGATACAAAAAGCAGTATGGCAGCCATACTTTGGAAACACAGAAGAAAGAAGCATTCCGTTTACACTATGAATACAAGAAAGGTGCGGGAGACATGTCTAATCACAAGGACAACATTTCGGCTACATGTGTATTTGGAGTGTAGTAGCAAGTCAACTAGAATTAGATTAATATTATCTTATTCCAGTAGTACTTGTAAAACTTGGGATTTATAACCAAGTGTAGCCACTCTTTGTAGACTAAGAAAACAGATACATTTTGCTTAGGGTTTCTATTGAATATTCTTAGAAAGCAAAGAGTTGTAAAACAAAAGCTGTGTACTTTTGTATCACAGAGTTTTCTTCGAATAAAAGCTTCAGGTGGTGCATTTAACCACCTGATTTTTATGTGTTTGTGCATTAATCTTTTTACAAGCAATTATCTAAGTATAGATTTCTGGAGTTCTTATCAGAAATTTATAAATATCAAGAATTGTATTCAACCCCCCCCCCCTTCTACAATTATACAAGTGTGTAATCTGGGAATAACAGTTGCATTTCTGACTTCAGTTCCATTATCACTTCTGATTATTTTGACTTTGTGTTTTGATCCTTTGTCCAGTAGCTTTACATGCTCCATCAGAGTTAATGCAGTTTCATCCTTCTTTGCTAGAAAATACACCCATGTGTAACTGGTATATTCATCAACAATGACTAGAGCATATTTCTTCCTTCCAATTGACAAGACATTTACTGGTCCAAAAAGATCAACATGTAACAGATGATATGGATCAACAATTGAAGATTCAGACTTGCTCTTGAAAGAGGTCTTCCTCTGTTTGGCCTTTTGACATGAATCACACAGACCATCAACATTTAACAAAGACTTTGGAAGTCCTCTAACAAGATCCTTTCTTATCAGCTCATTGATGTTGTTCAGATTCAAATGAGAGAGTTTCTTATGCCACTTCCAACTCTCTTCATTGGACATTCTTGTTGACAGGCACATTGTTTTTCCATCAGAGTTTGTCAACAAGCTTGCTTCATAGATATTGTTGCGCCTTTGTCCAACTAAAACAACTTTCCCTGTGGTTTTACTGATAACCTCACAGTATTCAGGTTGAAAATCTACATGAAAACCTCTGTCACAGATTTGACTCACAGATAGCAAATCTTGCTTGAGTCCTGAAACCAGAGGTACATTTGTGATGATGACACTTCCAAGATTAATATTGCCATATCCCAGAGTATGTCCTATGTTGCCATCTCCATAGGAAACTTTTGGGCCAGCCTTTTCCACATACTCTGATTGCAGGGCTTTATTTCCAGTCATGTGTCCTGAACATCCACTGTCCACGACTAGGATACTTTCCCTGATGCCCTGCAATTACAAACAATTACTGAGGATTAGATTTAAGGATCCAGACTTGCTTGGATCCTTTGGCTTTCTTAATTTTGTTAGCTTTAGCAGCGGAATTTACACTATCAGAGTTTAAGCTAACTTTATCAGAGTTTACACTTGCAGAATTAACTCTAACCCATTTCAGATTAGGTTTCAGTTCATAGTAATTATGATAAATAGCATGATAATTTCTGCAAGTATAAATGGAATGCCAATTGCTTCCACAGTGTTTGCATAAAGTTTGTGGCCTAGTTCTAACATTATCTTTCTTTACTTAAGACTTGGAAGGTAAAGAATTAATGTCTTTGTTCTTCCTACAAAAACTAGCAAGATGGTTAGTGCTACCACAGTTATGACATGTCTTTCTTGGAGCTAAAGTAGCAAGCATTGGATAATTTCCTTGAGTGATGCCTACTTTACCATTTCTGTTCTTTCTGGACACTTTCTGTTTCTTAACAGATTTTAACTCCTTAAGCTTATGCTTAAGTTGTTTATCTGTCATTAAACCAATATTAACCTATTTAACACTAGTTTTTACTGGTTCTATCTTAACAGCTTCTTTTCCACCTTCAAACCTAGGTTCACTTATTCCATTAACAAATGTTCCAAATTTCTTAGGTGGAAGAGGTGGTCTAATTTTAATTGTATTCTGAAACTTAAGTTCATCTTCCTCAGAGTAACCTAGACCTACAGTGTCAGATTGAAAAACTTCTTGAGTGTCTTTTCCAGAGTGAGTCCAAGTTTTAATAATATGATTTGCCTTTTCCAATTTAGATTCTAGTTGTTTATACTTACTTAACAACTCTTGTTCAAGATAGACAGCATCATCTCTCTCCTTTTGAATTTGCTGCATGTTAGCAAGTTTCTCTTCTACAACCTTATTTCTCTCTTTGAGTTCAGAATTCTCAGTTTTGATTCTCTCATTCTCAAAAGTCTGATCCTTATAACTGATATGCAAAGCCTTAAGATATATTCTTAATTCAGTTATATCATCAGTATTATAAGCATAGGTAGTTAGAGGTACCTTGTTTTCAGAATCTTCAGCTTCATCAACAGTAGTAGCCATGAAAGCATAGTTCACATCCTCATCTGAGTCAGAGGTGTCTTCCCAATCTCTGCCTTTAGTGAAGAGTGCCTTCTCAGTTTTACCCTTCTTGCACTCAGGAGCATAGTGACCCATCTCCTTACACTTGTAGCATTGAATCTCAGACTTATCTCTTTTCCCAGATTTGGTATCCTTTCTCTCAGATTTGCTGAAATTCTTCCTGTTAAACTTTGAATCATTCTTGGAGAATCTCTTTCCTTTCTTAAGTTCTTGAATCCCATCTTCTTGAAAGTTTTTACCATCAAAGCAGCCATTTGCATCATTTCCTCATCATCTTCAGAATCAGATGATCCATCTATATTTGAGTCCACATCAGAGTGTGATGACTCACTTTCAGAATGAATGACCAAAGCTTTTCCTTTTGCCTTCTTCCTTGATGCTTCCTTCTTTGAGGGTCTTTCTTCAACTCTTAGAGCAACAGATTTTGACTTTCTACCTGATCTTCTGCTTCTCTGTTCCATTTCTAATTCATGAGTCTTGAGCAACCCATAGATCTCATCAATATCAGTATCAGCCAGATCATAGTTGTCTCTAATAGTGGTTGTCTTAACATCCCACTTTTCAGGTAGAGAAAGAAGAAACTTGAGATTTGAATCTTCTAGATCATATTCTTTATTAACCAGTGACAGATCGTTAAGTAGCTTACAGAATCTGTCAAAGGTTTCTGACATTGATTCTTCAGATTTAGCCTCAAAGTGTTCATACTCCTGTGTGAGTATGTTCCTTTTATTCTTCTTGATTGCAGCAGTTCCCTGATATCTAACCTCTAGAGCATCCCAGATCTCTTTTGCAGTTTTACAATTGATCACTTTGTTAGACATAACATTATCCAATGAACTATGAAGCAGATGTCTAACCTTTGCATCCTTACCAATGGATGAAATGTCCTTAGGAGTCAAATCTTTCTTCTCCTTTGGAATTGATTTAGCTTCCTGTCCAGCAGCAACAACAGATAATTTTGTAGGCTTGTGAGGGCCTTCATAAATTCTGTCAAGATATTCTGGATCTGTAGCCTCCAGAAACATAGCCATTTTCACCTTCCAGGTTGAGTATTCTGCTGGCTTAGGAATAGGAACCATGATTGTTTCATATCGACTCACAGTTGCAGGTTGAGCCTTCTCAGCACTAGAGCCTGATGTTGGAGGAGGAATTTCTGCCATTGATTATAGTTGTGTGTGTGTGGATCTTAAACTGTATTAAATTAATAGATTAAGCTCTGATACCAATTGTTAGGCCGAATACACACTTATAATCAACTAAGTATGAGAGAATAACAATAAGTTCTTTAAAAGCTTTAAAAACTGTTTGGAATTAACTTCTCTCTCAGTGATGTAAAATATCACAGAGAGCTGCTTACGTTACAATGAACGATATTGTATTACACGATCGATACCCTTCTAGGGTTAACCTAACTGTATTTATAAAATATACAGCTACATACAATCGATAATTGATTCGCCTATAAATCAACTATACAAATGTTATCAATTATGATTGCTACACATCTCCTAAGTCAACTCAATCTCTTTAACAGCTATCCAATCTGTAAAGATATTGCTTCCATAATTATCTTCAATTAATCTTTAATCACCATTGACTATGGACGCGCTTCCTCCAGACAGAGTTTAAGTAAACTCTGTCGAGCTTCCAATGTCAGCGTATAGCAAACTTTGTCAAGCTTCCAACTGTCAGAGTCCTGTTTCAAGTTAAACTCTGTTTTTCCCTGTAAAACTTAAACACTGATATTAACCATATCAATTATATTTAACACTTTAAGGCATATATTTTCCTACTAAAATGTTATGTTGACACCAATGAAAGCTAGAAAGATGAAAGTTGGATACTTGCTGATTATCTCAAAGATTTTATGGGTATATCTTCTGTAATTCCTTAGGAGACAACACTCCTCTTGTAGTGATCGTCTATGAGTTTAACGGGTTGGTAAACCTAAAATTACCCGTGATTCCTACGACAGCGAGTATAAGTTTTTCATTTTGCATTTTTTTTTTGTTTTACTCGAGGACGAGCAAAAGATAGGGAAGGGGACATTTGATAAGTGCATATTTTTGCATATTTTTATTGCCTATTTATTGCTTGAACTCGTATTTTAATAAATTATTTTGTTGCATTTCAGGAAATTCATGAAAAAGAAAAGAATGGCAAAATAAAGAAATAATAAGCAAGGAAGGGCAAAAGTGGAAGAAAAAGGGCTAAAATGAAAGAAGGGAAAAAGAATTTTTGAGTCGTTATTTGTTCTGTTTATTTGCTGTTAGTTTCTGAATCGACTGGTAAACATAAAAAGCTGAGTTTCTTGTTTTACTGTTGAAGTAATGTTGTTCTTGAAGTCTAAGCTTTATCGAGTTTTCGTGGTTGAGTAATTGCTGAATTCATCGCTGAGTTTTGTTGCCGTTAATTTCAATGTACTGTTTTTCTGGTTTAATGTCTCCTAATCAACGAATTGTATGCTGAGTTTGTGAGCCGAGTTAACTCGGTCCTCTTCTTTTTGTTTTGTTCAAATAAGTACCGAGTTGCTGTGTTGAGTCATTAGTTGTAATAGAATTTTGCTGAATTTTGTTTGTTGAGTTTGTTGTGTTAATTTTATTTAAATTTGTTGATTTTGGTAATGTTGGTTTTGTTCGAATGAGTCTACTGGGTACCGAGTTCATAAATGATGTTGGTTTGTTATTGGCTAGTTCTATGTACAAACATTATATGTCAAATTTTTCTTAAAAAGTCTTGTAAATAAATTTTTTTCCCAAAAATAAATTAGTTAAATTTTCTTTTAAATAATTTAAATTTTCTTTTCGAAATTAAAAATCCAAATTTCGAAAATCCACATTCGTTCTAGTCGCCTAAATTAGAAATTAAGGATCGCGAAAAATATATAGTCTCTGTGGATCGATATCTCAAGTATTGAAATGATGAAATTGTGCGCTTGCAATTTAAATGTTTATTTAAACGTTAACAAAAATGTTGTAAACCACTCTAACAACTTGAACGTTGGATTGGATCCAAACATTGTAAATTGTTAATTAGTTTATGATCGTTGATGTTAAAGACTTTATATACGTGTTCTTGTTCTCTTGATTCCCTCGAGCTCATTTATATATCTTTTCATATTGTTTATTTAGAGAATCTATAGTTTAAGTTGTATCTTTGATTAATTGTATTGTTCAATTTGTAAGTGTTAGTTGTTGGACACTTGGCTTGGAATAGTAGGGATTAGAGAGTTGTGCTAGAGAAGTATACTAGGGTAGTATAGCTTAGAGAGTAGATTCTATTTCAGGTCTATTCAGCAAGCCGTTTGTGCCAACAGCTGGGTTTGAGGGAGATATATTGTTGTATCTTTTAATCGATTTATATTTGATCAATAATATATTCTCTTACCAGGTTGGTAAGGGACCAGGACGTAGACCATAGGGATTAGAGGTCGAACCTGGCTAAAAGATTATGGTGTTCTTTATTATTCATGTACTTTACTTACTATTTGTGCATTCAGCTTACCATTTGCATCTGTTAAAATTGAAATCCGTAAGTTGTTTCTGGTAAATTATTAAAATTGGACATAATTATCCATTTACACCTATTGACCCCCCTCTAGGTGTGCATTTTCATTTTGTATCAGAGCTTTGGTATACTAACATTTCTGTAACAGGAAGGTATCGATCAAAATGGCTGAAAACTATCTTGAAGCTAAATCTGATTATAGGGCTCCTCTCCTCAGTGTCTCGAAAAATTACAACTGGTGGAAACGTAGAATGGAAATATATTTATCAAAGAAGCCACTGGTCTTAAGAGTTGTGCAGAAAGGAAACTATGAATTTCTGGACAAGGATGGCAAGCCAAAATATGTTGATGATCTCACTCCCGAGGAGGTTATCAAACTTGGTTATAATGGAGAAGCTAGAAACTCTCTAATGAATGCTTTCGATTAAGCAGAGCATGACAAGGTTTCTTCACTAAAAATAGCAAAGGAAATGTGTGATGCTTTGGAAGCCTATCATGAAGGTTCGAAATCTTTGAGAAAGGTGAAACTCATCAAGCTAATGAATGACTTCGGAAATTTCAAGCTCAAGGATGGTGAAACCATCAAGGAAAGTCAAGCAAGATTCCAGGTCATTCTAAATACACTAAGAAAACTTAGAAAGAATATTCCACAAGATGAGATTAACGTGAAAGTGTTAAGTGCAGTACCATTCATTTATGTGGCTAAAGTCACAACCTTGGAATCATCTCCAAAAATTGATACTATGGATCACCTAGTTGTATTTGCTGAGCTAGAACAGTTTGAAAGCAAAATAAATGACAACCAAGTTGAAGGTGTTCGGGCTCCTCTAGCCAAAATGAAGAATGTGGCTCTTCATTCTACAAACAGCAAGCTAGCAGAATCTGACGAAGAACTTGCACTCATTACAAAGAAGATCAAGAGTGTTAAATATAATTGATATGGTTAATATCAGTGTTTAAGTTTTACAGGGAAAAAATAGAGTTTAAGTTGAAACAGGAAGTAGTCAGAGTTTAGTTAAACTCTGACAGTTGGAAGCTTGACAGAGTTTGCTATACGCTGACATTGGAAGCTCGACAGAGTTTGGTTAAACTCTGTCTGGAGGAAGCGCGTCTCCAGTCAACGGTGATTAAAGATTAATTGAAGATAATTATGGAAGCAATATCTTTACAGATTGGATAGCTGTTAAAGAGATTGAGTTGACTTAGGAGATGTGTAGCAATCATAATTGATAACATTTGTATAGCTGATTTATAGGCGAATCAATTATTGATTGTACGTAGCTGTATATCTTATAAATACAGTTAGGTTAACCCTAGAAGGGTATCTGTCGTGTAATAAAATATCTTTCATTGTAACCTAAGCAGCTCTCTGTGATATTTTACATCACTGAGAGAGAAGTTAATTCCAAACAGTTTTTAAAGCTTTTAAAGAACTTATTGTTATTCTCTCATACTTAGTTGATTATAAGTGTGTATTCGGCCTAACAATTGGTATCAGAGCTTAATCTGTTAATTTAATACAGTTTAAGATCCACACACACACAACTATAATCAATGGCAGAAATTCCTCCTCCAACATCAGGCTCTAGTGCTGAGAAGGATCAACCTGCAACTGTGAGTCGATATGAAACAATCAGGGTTCCTATTCTTAAGCCAGCAGAATACTCAACCTGGAAGGTGAAAATGGCTATGTTTCTGGAGGCTACAGATCCAGAATATCTTGACAGAATTTATGAAGGCCCTCATAAGCCTACAAAATTATCTGTTGTTGCTACTGGACATGAAGCTAAATCAATTCCAAAGGAGAAGAAAGATTTGACTCCTAATGACATTTCATCCATTGGTAAGGATGCAAAGGTTAGACATCTGCTTCATAGTTCATTGGATAATGTTATGTCTAACAAAGTGATCAATTGTAAAACTGCAAAAGATATCTAGGATGCCCTAGAGGTTAGATGTCAAGGAACTGCTGCAATCAAGAAGAATAAAAGGAACATACTCACACAGGAGTATGAACACTTTGAGGCTAAATCTGAAGAATCAATGACAGAAACCTTTGACAGATTCTGTAAGCTACTTAACGATCTGTCACTGGTTAATAAAGAATATGATCTAGAAGATTCAAATCTCAAGTTTCTTCTTTCTCTACCTGAAAAGTGGGATGTTAAGACAACCACTATTAGAGACAACTATGATCTGGCTGATACTGATATTGATGAGATCTATGGGTTGCTCAAGACAGATGAACTAGAAATGGAACAGAGAAGCAGAAGATCAGGTAGAAAGTCAAAATCTGTTGCTCTAAGAGTTGAGGAAAGACCCTCAAAGAAGGAATCATCAAGGAAGAAGGAAAAAGGAAAAGCTTTGGTCATTCATTCTGAAAGTGAGTCATCAAACTCTGATGTTGACTCAAATACAGATGGATCATCTGATTCTGAAGATGATGAGGAAATGATGCAAATGGCTGCTTTGATGGTAAAGACTTTCAAGAAGATGGGATTCAAGAACTTCAAGAAAGGAAAGAGATTCTCCAAGAATGATTCAAAGTTTGACAGGAAGAATTTCAGCAAATCTGAGAGAAAGGATACCAAATCTGGGAAAAGAGACAAGTCTGAGATTCAATGCTACAAGTGTAAGGAGATGGGTCACTATGCTCCTGAGTACAAGAAGGGTAAAACTGAGAAGGCACTCTTCACTAAAGGCAGAGATTGGGCAGACACCTCTGACTCAGATGAGGATGTGAACTATGCTCTCATGGCTACTACTGTTGATGAAGCTGAAGATTCTGAAAACAAGGTACCTCTAACTACCTATGCTTATAATACTGATGATATAACTGAATTAAGAATATATCTTAAGGCTTTGCATATCAGTTATAGGGATTAGAGAATGAGAGAATCAAAACTGAGAATTCTGAACTCAAAGAGAGAAATAAGGTTGTAGAAGAGAAACTTGCTAACATGCAGCAAATTCAAAAGGAGAGAGATGATGCTGTCTATCTTGAACAAGAGTTGTTAAGTAAGTATAAACAACTAGAATCTAAATTGGAAAAGGCAAATCATATTATTAAAACTTGGACTCACTCTGGAAAAGACACTCAAGAAGTTTTTCAATCTGACACTGTAGGTCTAGGTTACTCTGAGGAAGATGAACTTAAGTTTCAGAATACAGTTAAGATTAGACCACCTCTTCCACCTAAGAAATTTGGAACATTTGTTAATGGAATAAGTGAACCTAGGTTTGAAGGTGGAAAAGAAGTTGTTAAGAAAGAACCAGTAAAAACTAGTGTTAAACAGGTTAATATTGGTTTAATGACTGATAAACAACTTAAGCATAAGCTTAAGGAGTTAAAATCTGTTAAGAAACAGAAAGTGTCTAGAAAGAACAGAAATGGTAAAGTAGGCATCACTCAAGGCAATTATCCAATGCTTGCTACTTTAGCTCCAAGAAAGACATGTCATAACTGTGGTAGCACTAACCATCTTACTAGTTTTTGCTGGAAGAACAAAGACATTAATTCTTTACCTTCCAAGTCTGAAGTAAAGAAAGATAATGTTAGAACTAGGCCACAGACTTTATGCAAACACTGTGGAAGCACTTGGCATTCTATTTATACTTGCAGAAATTATCATGCTATTTATCATCATTACTATGAACTGAAACCTAATCTGAAATGGGTTAGAGTTAATTCTGCAAGTGTAAACTCTGATAAAGTTAGCTTAAACTCTGATAGTGTAAATTCCGCTGCTAAAGCTAACAAAATTAAGAAAGCCAAAGGATCCAAGCAAGTCTGGATCCTTAAATCTAATCCTCAGTAATTGTTTGTGATTGCAGGGCATCAGGGAAAGTATCCTAGTCATGGACAGTGGATGTTCAGGACACATGACTGGAAATAATGCCCTGCTATCAGAGTATGTGGAAAAGGCTGGCCCAAAAGTTTCCTATGGAGATGGCAACATAGGACATACTCTGGGATATGGAAATATTAATCTTGGAAGTGTCATCATCACAAATGTTGCTCTGGTTCCAGGACTCAAGCATGATCTGCTATCTGTGAGTCAAATCTGTGACAGAGGTTTTCATGTAGATTTTCAACCTGAATACTGTGAGGTTATCAGCAAAACCACAAGGAAAGTTGTTTTAGTTGGACAACGGCGCAACAATATCTATGAAGCAAGCTTGTTGACAAACTCTGATTGAAAAACTATGTGCCTGTCAACAAGAATGTCCAATGAAGAGAGTTGGAAGTGGCATAAGAAACTCTCTCATTTGAATCTGAACAACATCAATGAGCTGATAAGAAAGGATCTTGTTAGAGGACTTCCAAATCTTTGTTAAATGTTGATGGTCTGTGTGATTCATGTCAAAAGGCCAAACAGAGGAAGACATCTTTCAAGAGCAAGTCTGAATCTTCAATTGTTGATCCATGTCATCTGTTACATGTTGATCTTTTTGGGCCAGTAAATGTCTTGTCAATTGGAAGGAAGAAATATGCTCTAGTCATTGTTGATGAATATACCAGATACACTTGGGTGTATTTTCTAGCAAAGAAGGATGAAACTGCATTAACTCTGATGGAGCATGTAAAGCTACTGGACAAAGGATCAAAACACAAAGTCAAAATAATCAGAAGTGATAATGGAACTGAATTCAGAAATGCAACAATAGAAGAATTCTGCAAAAACAGAGGCTTGAAGCAAAAGTTTTCTGCACCTGGTACACCACAGCAAAATGGTGTAGTTGAGAGGAAGAACAGAACCTTGATAGAAGCTGCCAGAACTATGCTTGATGAAGCAAAATTACCAACCTATTTCTGGGTAGAAGTAGTTCAAACTGCTTGTTTTACTCAAAATGCAACACTGATCAACAAGCATGGAAAAACACCATATGAGATGGTGAGGGAAAAGAAGCCAAACCTGAAATATTTTCATATTTTTGGGTGCAAATGCTTTGTGTTGAAAACTCATCCTGAACAGTTGACCAAATTTGAGTTGAAAGCAGATGAAGGAATTTTTGTTGGCTATCCAGTGTCAACCAAGGCATTCAGAGTTTATAATCTGAGAACAAGGGTGATTATGGAATCTATTCATGTGTCATTTGATGACAAGAAAATCACTGGACTTGAAGATCTTGATGGACATGATCAGTTGCATTTCGAAAATGAAGATCTAATCTCTGATGAAATAAACTCTGATGACACTAATCCAACAAACTCTGTTGATGCAAACTCTGAACCTCTACTGGTACACATAGAAGAAATAGTACAGTCAGAACAAAGAGGAGAACCAGTTGAGGGGGAGCATGATCATAGTGATGACTCAAATTCTGATAGTGGGTCAACTGAAAATTCTGGATCAAACTCAAACTCTGATGACTCAAACTCTGAAAGTCCAAATTCTGACAGTTCAAACTCTGAGCGATCAAATTCAGGGGGATCCTCAGAGAATGAAGAAAGGCATCAAGATAATCAGGAGAACATTGATCAAGGGGGAGGATCAACTGTTGACAGAAGTCATTTACCTTCAGCTAGGAAATGGACAAAATCACATACACCTGATTTAATAATTGGAGATCCAGATGCAAAAGTTAGGACAAGAAGTGCTACAACAATGAATGTCTGTTTCATGCATTTCTATCCAAATCTGAACCAAAGAAAGTGGAAGAATCTCTTCAAGATGCTGACTGGATAACAGCAATGCATGAGGAGTTAAATGAATTTGAGAGAAATGAAGTATGGACCCTTGTACCTAGACCAAAGAATAGATCTGTTGTTGGTACTAGATGGGTTTTCAGAAACAAAACTGACAGTGATGGGGTTGTTACAAGAAACAAGGCCAAACTTGTGGCCAAAGGCTATTCACAGCAAGAAGGCATAGACTATGATGAAACTTTTGCTCCAGTTGCAAGGTTGGAGGCAATAAGAATCTTTCTAGCATATGCTTCTCACAAGAAATTCAAGGTTTTTCAGATGGATGTGAAAAGTGCTTTTCTAAATGGAAAACTTGAAGAAGAAGTGTTTGTTGAACAACCACCAGGATTTGTAGATCCCAAGTATCCAGATTATGTCTACAGGCTTGACAAGGCACTCTATGGACTTAAGCAGGCACCAAGAGCATGGTATGAAACTCTGGCTCAATTTCTTTTAGAAAGTAGGTTCAACAGAGGTACAATTGATAAAACCTTGTTCCACTTCAATCTTGGTAGTGATCTGTTATTAGTTCAAATATATGTAGATGACATAATTTTTGGATCTACTAATGATAAACTCTGTAAGAAGTTTGCCAAGCTCATGCAGTCCAGGTATCAAATGAGCATGATGGGAGAGCTCAGTTATTTTCTAGGGCTACAGATGAAGCAAACAAATGATGGAGTCTTTATCAATCAAGCAAAATATACCAAAAATCTTCTCAAGAAATTTGGCATGTTTGACTGCTCATCTGCAACAACTCCCATGGCAACAACAACAAAGTTGGATAGAGACACAGGTTCACTAGTGGATATGACAAACTATAGAGGAATGATTGGGTCTCTTCTTTATCTAACAGCTAGCAGACCTGACATCATGTATGCAACATGTCTTTGTGCAAGATTTCAGGCAGATCCAAGAGAACCACATCTAATAGCTGTGAAGAGAATTTTCAAATATCTTAAGGGAACCATAACTTTAGGTTTGTGGTATCCAAGAGAATCAGACTTCAAGCTTCTTGGTTACTCTGATGCAGACTTTGTAGGCTGTAAGATAGACAGAAAAAATACCAGTGGAAGTTGTCAATTTCTTGGTGATAGACTTGTTTCTTGGTACAGCAAGAAACAGAAATCTATCTCTACATCTACAGCTGAAGCAGAGTATATTGCTGCTGGTAGCTATTGTGCACAGATTCTGTGGATGAAGAATCAATTACTGGATTATGGATTGAGGTACAGTAAAATACCTATTTACTGTGATAATCAAAGTGCTATGGCTATGACAGGTAATCCAGTACAACATTCAATGACCAAGCACATCAGCATAAGGTACCATTTTATCAGAGAACATGTAGAGGAAGGGAATATTGAGCTTCATTTTGTGTCTACAGAACAACAGCTTGCAGATATCTTCACCAAGCCATTGAGTGATGCTGTATTTACAAGGCTGCTAAATGAACTAGGAATGGTCTCTTGCTTTGACTAGTAATATTGGATAGACTCAAAACTCTACTTATGTACTGTGTTGCTCATATTTCTGTGGTATGTTAAACTCTGGTATGCAAACTCTGCTCGATGACTGTTAAACTCTGTTAGCATGCTCTTTAAGTCATACACTGTTGACTGTTGGATAAACTCTGAGAAACTCTGATAATGTTTCTTTCTGAACATAAACATCGATGAAGATACATGTATGAAACATTATTCTCAGTAATTAGTCATGAATCCTTCTAAGTTATCTGTGATCTAATCTTAAACTGTGCAGAAAGTTAACACAGCATGATACTGTTCCATATTTATAGCATCTCTTAGTTTATTTATCCTAAACTCTGAGTCTGTAAATGTTGTGTGCATTGCCTCTCATAAATAATTTCTGATGTTGATGAGCTCTAAACTTTGTTAATTATACACTGTTAAATTAGATTCTGTTATTAGAATAACCCCAAAGCTTATATATATACTGTTAGAACTCCTTTGAGATCATGTTTGTAAATAGGACGACCCAGGAACTTACTGGTATATAGTAAGGGCTAAAATTCTCTAATTTTTGGTGACTAGTCGAAAACTAGGAAGATCCAAGAACTTATCAAACTGATAAGGGTTAAAATTATAGGATTTTTGGTGACTAGTTCCAACCTCTGATTACTGGAGAGAAAAAAAATTTAGGGGTTATAAATTAATTAAATATTCCTGTATATAAACTGTTTACTACAAAGTTTAGCATTCATCATACATTCAGTATTTACTAATGAGAGTTTGTGCATCCATTGTTTACTAATTTATTTTATGGATTTTATGAAATACTAGATGCTCTAAATACTGATCTAGTAAACTCTGCTCTACACACACTCATATTCACAACTGTGCAGTGTTTGAAAGGATAACAGTAATTAAGTTGGAGATTTGATAAACACTGTTGGATTTTATTGAGTACTCTAAGGTAATATTTTATTTCAGTTAGAGCATATACTTGGAGTACAAAGAGTTTTTGAAATTTGCATGTGATACGTGCCAGTTGTTTAATGGTGTTAGACAGTTAAAGCTTATTTGTAATAGGAGAGAGAATAGCAGTAATAATAGGCATTATTACTGCGCGTGTACATGGTTGTTCCACTTGCTACGTGACACGTGTCCCACTCACACACTTAACAAGAAATTGGTGGCGTGTTTAATGTCTAAAACGATTGGGTTTTAATTTTCAATTACAGATCTAATCAAACTCATTTCGTTATTCACTTTTTCACGTTTACACCCACTAACACACAACATTACACACAATTTCTCTGTTACTTTCACTTAAGCATTTTCACAAACACTTTTCCACACACTCTCTTTTCTAACAATCTGTTCTAATGGCAACCAAGACTTTTGTGGCTCAGGGATTATCTTTCGTTACTAACAACTATGCAGCAATACTAAACACTGATAAAGCCCCAGAACCATTTCATTTGATTCAGAACTTCTTAAGAGATTCTAAAATTGGTCAAGCTCTTGTTCAACCAGAAAAACTCTCTGCCACACAAATATCTACTTTCTGGAGAAACTCTATTTATGATGATGGTGGAGAGAATGGGACTCCATCTATTGTGTTTACTCATGAAGATCAAGAGTTTGTAATCACTCTTGCAACTGTTCGAGATGTTTTGGATTTTGATACTCACACCTCGTACGCTGTGGCTGGTGAGAATCAATTGAAAGAAATGTTACAGCAACTGCAGTTTTCAGGCCCTTTGGATAAGCTTGGGAATGTTAAAAGGCCAGGGCTCAAGAAGGAGTGGAGCTTTTTCTTTGACTGCATCACTCGAGCATTTGGAAAGAAAGTCACTAACTAGGATGCAATTCCCACTGATAGTCTTCAAATCGGGTATTCTCTTCTTAATGGGAGTAACTTTGATTTTGGTAGATTAGTTATTATGAATTTAGGTGAAAAACTAGCAGAGTCTAAAACAACTGTTTATTTCTCACGTTTTTGTCAATGTTTATTCTCTGCTTGTTTGCCTAATTTGGTAATTTCTGATGAGGATGTTATTCAACACTTTCAATGCCATAAGAGAATGTTTTCTGACTTGACAAATAAAGATTCTAACAAGGATCAAGTTCCAGAGTTTATCTATCCTCTTGCCCTCAGAAACTTCCTCAATCAACCACAACAACCACAAGCACCAGAACCTGAACCTGTACTTGAACCTCCTCAGCAAAATCCTCAACCCACAAACACTGAACCTCACACAACCATAAACACTGAACCTACCTCTAAACCCATATCTACATCCACTCCACCCACTGTTGCTACTACTTCTCAACCTGAATCACAACCTCAACCTCAACCACAATCCAAACCAAAGAAAAGCAGGGCTATAAGGCCACCAAGAAAGCACAGGACTGCTGAAGCTTCTAAGCCAAAGAGAGCTAGAAAAGAAAGGGCTAACAGACCTCAATCTCCATCTATTCTAGATGATTCTATCTCAGAAGAAAAGAGAACAGAAGTGAATCCTCCAGTTAAAAGAAGGAGACTAATTATTGAAGAATCTGATGAAGAATTGAATTTTGAAGCTCCAGAGGATATTTCTAAGGAAATACCTGCTGTTGAGATAGACAGAGATGGTAATGCTGATGCTACAATGGATGAAATTCTTGAGCCATTGTTCCCATTCTCTAAGAACATGGACATTCCAATCTCTTCACCTGCTATTTTCTCTGAAGAAACTGATGCAGTAAATCAAACCACTGTGGTACTTGAAGAAATAGTGGCTTCTCACACTGAATTAATCTTTGATGCTCATCAGGTTCCTGACCAAGGTGAAGAGGTTGAACAAGTTCAAGGTGCAAAGTCTGTTGATCCTATTGTACAACCTGCAGAGGATGTTGTAGAGCCTGTTGCAGAGAATGTTGAACATACTGCAGACACTGTTGCAGAAACTGTTGATGAGTCTCTTCCAATTCCTGAATCAACTGACCATATTGAAGCTGAAACTGAAAGGAATACTGAGTCAAGCTCTTCTCAGAGTTTACCAGTACAGACCTCTGCTAAAGTTAATGATTTTGCTGGCCCTTCAAATCAAGCAGATACTGAAGAAGAACACTTTGAACAATTTTCAAATGATTGGTACAAAGAAACTTGCATCTTTCCTGTTGCAAGAGCAGCTGAATTTGTTAAGAGAACATCCAGAACAATCACAAATCCAGAAATTCTATCTTGTCTAAAGGCTACTGTTGTCCAAGTGATGACTCTCAATTCTAGATTTGATCATTGTCAAAAGGCCATTTCTGATGTTCGAGGTGAAGTTATTAGAGGATGTGATATGCTTAAACTCGATAGCAAGAACAAGTTTCAATATCTTTCCCAGAATCAAAAAACTTTGTCTCACAGGCTGAGCAAAGTTGAAGAAAATCAAAATGCCATGGCTTTAAAGGTTGATTCTATTGCAACCTCTCTGGAGTTAATCACATCTATTCTCATGCCTGATGATATCAAAAAGGGGGAGAGAGTTGCTAAAGACAAATGCCAGCAATCTCAAACTCTGATCAGAAAGGATGATGCTGGAGATGGAGAAGCAAGTAATAAAGGCAGGGGAAAAGCTGAAGAATGTCAAACTCTGAAATCTAGCAAGTCTTCTAAATCACAGTTTGCTGGAATAAACACTGGTACTCAAGGTACTTCAAAGACCAAGAGTCTTGTATTATCTTCTAATCCACAAACTGATGAAGAGTTGGCTGCTAAGTTATTTATTGAAGAAAATGAAGAAGGAGCTACTATTGAAGATATTAAAGCTGAAGAAAAGAATTTACAAGAACAACATCTGAAAGCTTTAAAGTCTGGAAAGTTTAAGAAGAAAGAAAAAGCTCCTAGGCCTGTTCTTAAAGGCATTGTGATCAAGGAAAATGTTGATGCTGATCAATGATCACATTTATCTAAGAAATCAACAGAAGCTGAAGCTAAACTCAAGCTAAAAGGCATTGCTATGAAAGGAGAAGATTCAAAGAAGAAAAATACAACCTCTGTTTCTACACAAGTTGTACAGAAGAAAGAAAACACAACCTCTGTTGCTACACAAGTTGTGTCTAGACCTCTATCTTCTCAGTTGAAATCAGTTTTTGGTAAAGGAACACTTCATGATCCAAATCTAGTATCTGGAGCTCCTATGGATTTTTCTGATGGAAGATCCTTGTCTAGTAAGATTGGAAATAATAAAGTTGGTCTAGGCTCACACAGAGATAAAAGGCAACATACTGGTCCTAGAGATCCTTCTTCACTGGCTGTTCCAGGTCGTGGTGTCACTCAAGAGAGTTTGGATAGACTGGAATCAGTACAGTTAGTTTATCAGAAGAGTTTAAAGAAAGATTTTCTCTTATACTTTATGGCTGATGGGACAGTATTTAAAATTGGTGAGCATGATATTGGCTTGAAATATTGGGAAGAACTAGAACATGTTCTGTATCTTTTCAAGGTGAACAGTCAAAGAACTCAATCAGTTGCAAATGTGCTCAGACAGAAAATGCTCCAAAATTTTGCAATTAGAGGAATGAAGTGTAACAGCAGATATGTTCCTAAGTACAGAGACTGGAATGGAAATCTCATTGAAATGAAGAAGGGTACTGCAAAGCTGAAGACTGATCTGGGAATCACAGTACTTGACTTCAATTCACAGTCAGGGGAAGTAAAATTTATCAGATTGGGAAATAAGATGAGGAGGAACAAAATCTATGATCTAAGATCTGCTATTTATCAAACTGATGAGAGTGATCCTCAGTTGAGAGAGATCAAGGAAGCTATGAAGATTGAACTTGAGAATGCAGAGAGAAGATTGCTTATAGATTATCTCAGAACAACACCAGATCTTGAGGAGATTAGAGATTAAAGTCTGTAAGAATTTTCTTGTTTTCTGTAGATTTTTGTTAAGTCAGGTTTAAACTCTGCTTATTTGAATAAACATTGTGTTTGTATGAAATTGTTTTGACATCATCAATTATTGTTAACTTGTGCATTTTTACTAATGAACAAGTTGGGGGAGATTGTTAAATATAATTGATATGGTTAATATTAGTGTTAAAGTTTTACAGGGAAAAACAGAGTTTAACTTGAAACAGAAAGTAGTCAGAGTTTAGTTAAACTCTGACAGTTGGAAGCTTGACAGAGTTTGCTATACGCTGACATTGGAAGCTCGACAGAGTTTGGTTAAACTCTGTCTAGAGGAAGCGCGTCTCCAGTCAACGGTGATTAAAGATTAATTGAAGATAATTATGGAAGCATATCTTTACAGATTGGATAGCTGTTAAAGAGATTGAGTTGACTTAGGAGATGTGTAGCAATCATAATTGATAACATTTGTATAGCTGATTTATAGGCGAATCAATTATTGATTGTACGTAGCTGTATATCTTAAAAATACAGTTAGGTTAACCCTAGAAGGGTATCTGTCGTGTAATACAATATCTTTTATTGTAACATAAGCATCTCTCTGTGATATTTTACATCACTGAGAGAGAAGTTAATTCCAAACAGTTTTTAAAGCTTTTAAAGAACTTATTGTTATTCTCTCATACTTAGTTGATTATAAGTGTGTATTCGGCCTAACAAAGAGGCTGATTGAAAAGAAGAACAGAATGAAAAGGGAAAGAGGAGGTTTCTCCAACAACAAGAAGGGCTCTAAGGACTCCAAGGAGCAAACTTGTTTCGAATGTGGCAAGCCTGGTCATTATAAAAGGGACTGCTACAAATTAAAGTCAAAACAGCATGCTGCTTTCAAGGACAAGAAGATATCAAAGGCTTTACTGACTTGGAGTGATGATGATTCAGATTCCAGTGATGACTCAAGTGAAGAGATGGTGAATTTGGCTCTTGTAGGTCTGAATGATGAAGATACTTCACAAGGATCCATGAAAGATACTCATGTGGATAGTGATGATTTTGATTCAGAAGATGATGCTAGTGAGGTAAACTCAACTAATTCTGATTTACCTTCTACTTCTACTATGCAAAATGAACTAACCATGCGGGTACCTAGTAATGTATCTATTATTGAGTTAATGGAATTGAAGAATGAGAATAATGAGCTTGAAAAGAAGAATGTTCATTTGAGGAAAATCATTTCTGATCTAATGGATGAGAAGGGTCCTGCAAACAAACATGATGATCTTATTGCTGATTTAAAAGAGAAAATTGTTCAATTTGAAGGAGTCAACAAAGTAATTCTAAGAAGGAATGAGGTGCTCATGAAAGAACTCAAGGATCTGAAGTCAGAGATTGAAGCTAAAGATGAATGTCTGAAAACATTCAAGCTTAGAGAATATAGTCAAGATGAGTCTTCAAAATCTGTTGAAAAGAGAATTCAGCAAGCTGAACTCATTAAACAGCAAGATGAACTTATCACTCTCCTGGAAAAAGAAGTCAAAGATCTCAAGCAAGGCATGGAAAATTTTATTCAAGGAGAAGACAGCTTAAAGACAATGATGAAGAAGACAAATTTACCTTCGGTTAGAGAAGGTGTTGGCTTAAACTTCAACAAGAAAGATGATGTGCTCAAGTATGATGGAAGGAATGGCATACCCTAAAACTTTGTTATGCCTTGGAAGACATGCAACAAATATGGTGGAAAAGGTCATCTGGAAAAGAATTGTGTTGTCCAAGTTAATCATAAGAGGAAAACAGCATACCAGAATGGACCAGTCAGCATACCAGAATGCTTCTGGCAGAAGGCAAATAACTTACCAACAGAATAGCAGAAAGCAGAATCAGTCACCAAAAGTGGTCCAAATGTGGATCAAGAAATATGATTTGAATGTCTTATATATTCTTGCTGCTAACCAATCTGGACCCAAACCTATATGGGTACCAATACATTGAGTTGGTGTTTGTTTGTTTTGTAGATATGTCTTGCTGCTAAAGTGAAGTCAAAATAGTGGATTTTGGATAGCGGATGCACTAGACATATGTGTGGAGATAAGTCTCAGTTCATAAGTCTCAAAATGAAGAAGGGTGGAAGAGTTACTATTGGAAATAGCAAGACTCTTTGCATTCTTGGTACCGGTTATATTGGTAATAGTAATATTTCAATTGATAAAGTTCAATATGTCAAAGGTCTTACTTACAATTTGCTTAGTGTCACTCAATTGTTTGATAATGGGCATCTTGTTCATTTTGGTATTGATAAAACTATTATTACTATATATATATATATATATATATATATATATATATATATATATATATATATATATATATATATATATATTGGACTTTGACAGGCCGGAAATAGCGTGCTGTTTGGATACAATGGACAATGACCCTTATATTTGGCATAGAAGATTGGGACATGCACATATGGACTTGTTTAACAAATTGTCAAGCAAGAAACTGGTTAGAGGGATGCCTAAAATAAAGTTTGCTAAGACAGAGGTCTATTCAGCATGCCAATTGGGCAAACAGATTAGAAGTACACACAAAGCAAAGAAAATGGTATCTACTTCCAAACCCTTAGAGCTTCTGCACTTGGATCTTTTTGGTCCAGAATCTTATAAGAGTATTGGAGGTAAACAATATGGTTTTATAATTGTAGATGATTATTCTAGATTTACTTGGGTATTGTTTCGTCGTACTAAAGATTGTGCTTTTAATGAGTTTGAGAAGCTGATTAAATTACTTGAGAACAAGCTTGATACAAGACTTGTAGGTATAAGAAGTGATAGAGGAGGTGAATTTATTCACAAAGACTTCATTGCTTATTGTGAAGAAAGAGGAATCTCTCATGAATTTTCTGCTCCAAGAACTCCACAAAAAAATGGAGTGGTGGAAAGAAAGAATAAGTCACTTTAAGAAATAGCAAGGATTGTATTGCAAGAAAGCAAGCTGCCTAGAAGTTTTTAGGCCGAAGTTGTGAATACAGCATGCTATGTGTTGAATCGAGTTCTAATCGGACCTATTTTGGACAAAACTCCATATCAATTATTGAGAAACAAGAAGCCAAATATCAGTTACTTCATGATTTTTGGTTCAAAGTGTTTTGTGCTCAAGACGATTGGTAATGATGGTAAATTCGATGCTAAATCTTATGAGGATATTTTTCTTGGTTATTCTTTAACAAGTAGAGCTTATATAGTTTATAATATTACTAAACTTATTGTTGAAGAATCTATTGTTGTTACTTTTCAAGAACCTAACAATGATCTGTCAAGAGATTAGGAAGAATTTGCAGGTGAAGGTGAAAGCATGCAACCTCAAGTTACTAGATCAAATCCGCAAGCAAATAGCACTGCTGAAACTGGAAGTTAGCAAGCTAAGAGGAATGTAAATACTGGCAATCAGTAAGCTGGAACATCAAATCAGCAAGCTGAAGTTGAAGATACAATTTCCAAAATGGTAAAAATGACTTTGGAAGGTCCTAGAGGTTCAAGGGCTACTGAGAAAGTACCTCTCTATGATGGAGAAGATCATTCACCACCGGCAGATAAAAAAGGCAACTCATGAAGAAATAGCTCAACATTCTTTACCGAGGTCAACAAGGATGGTCAAGAATCATCCCCCAGAGTTGGTAATTGGTGATATTACAGTTGAAATCACTACAAGGAAAGGGAAGGCTAATTTTTGTGCTCATGCTGCCTTTCTAGCTCAAGAAGAACCCAAAAATGTCAACGAAGCATTAGAAGATGAAAATTGGATTATGGCTATGCAAGAAGAATTAAATAAATTTGAAAGATGTGATGTTTGGGAACTTGTTAAGCCACCAGAGGATGCTTCAATTATTGGAACAAAATGGGTGTTCAAAAATAAAGTTGATGAATTTGGCACCGTTACTCGAAATAAAGCAAGGCTTGTGGCTCAAGGATATAAGCAACAAGAAGGCATTGACTTTGATCAAACTTATACTTTTGTTGCTCGTTTGGAATCAATAAGGATGCTTCTAGCCTATGCATGTTACAAGAAATTCAAGCTATATCAAATGGGCGTGAAGAGTATGTTTTTAAATGGCTTGCTGAAAGAGGAAGTTTATGTCAAACAGCCTCCTGGTTTCGAACATGAACAGTATCCAGACTATGTATTCAGGCTAAAGAAGGCTCTCTATGGTTTAAAGCAGGCCCCTAGAGCTTGGTACAAAAGGCTTAGTAAGTTTCTTCTCGGAAATGGATTCATTCGAGGTAAAATCGATCCCACATTATTTATTAAGCAAAATGGTAAAGATATTCTTGTTGTACAAATATATGTGGATGATACTATTTTTGGATCTACTAATGAATCTATGTGTGAGTGGTTTTCTAAGTGTATGCATAGTTAATTTGAGATGAGCATGATGGGTGAGCTCAATTATTTCTTGGGTCTTCAAATCAAGCAATCTAAAAATGGAATATTTGTGCATCAATCTAAGTATACAAAGAATCTGCTCAAGAGATTTGGCTATGAAGATGTTAAGCCAAAATCAACTCCTATGACTCAAAACAAAAAAGCTGGCTACAGACGAAAATGGTAAGGATGTTGATATCAAAAGGTATCGAGGTATGATTGGATGCTTACTATATTTAACTACTTCTAGACCTGACATCATGTATAGTGTGTGTGTTTGTGCAAGGTTTCAATCCAAGCCTAAAGAGCCTCACTTAAATGCTATTAAAAGAATTTTTCGATACTTAAGTGGTACCATTACTCTTGGTTTCTTCTATCCTATCACAAATACTTTTGATCTTGTTGGGTATAGTGATGCAAATTATGCAGGTTGTCAAGTTGATAGAAAAAGTACTAGTGGTGTTTGTACATTCCTTGGACAAAGATTGGTTTCATGGCAATGCAAGAAACAAACTTCTGTTGCTTTATCCACGGCCGAAGGGGAATATCTAGCAGCTGGTAGCTGTTGTTCTCAGATTTTATGGATGATTTAAACACTAAGGGACTTTGATATCAAGTCTGGAGTCCAATCAATTGTGACAACACTAGCACAATAAATATTTCAAAGAATCCGATGAATCACTCAAGGACGAAGCATATTGATGTTCGACACCATTACTTGAGAGATAATGTTGCTAAAGGCAAGATAGAGTTGGTTTTTGTTCTAACGAAATTTCAACTTGCTGATATTTTCACAAAGCCCCTTGTCGAGGAAAGATTTTCAATCATTCGAATGGAACTTGGCATGTGTTCTATATAAATCAGCGTGCTGAATGGTATATGCTGGTCAGATTAGCTTACTATTTATTTTATTAGTTTGTTACAATTGGTATAGTGATTGCATTATATTCTAGCATGCCATTTGTTGATCTTAATTTTATGTGTTTTAATGTTTTTGCTCACGATCCTAAAGACTCTCAATTTTTGATGGATTAAGGGGGAAAACATTAGGAGAATATTCTGAACTTGCTCATGCTGGATGTGATATGTGAACTTGATGTTTTAATGATTCAATGTTTTATGGATATGTTGTCTTCTTATTAAATGATATTTGTTTATCTATCAAATTATTATTTTATATCTGATCCTGAGATGCAGGTATTTATGGGGAGTGATTTGATTCTCCTAAATTAGTTGTAATCATCAAAAAGGGGGAGATTAATACTCCTTAGGTTTTGATGATCACAAACAGCATGCCAAAAGGCTTGTTAGTAGATATAAAATAGCATGCTATTTATATATAAGCTAACTTGGATTTGTAGAGTAATATAGATTACTGATTGTTAAATCAGTATATCAAAACAGCAATCCAAAGTTACAATATTGGTTCAGTTTGGCAAGCAATTTGCACAGAGATAGTTCACAAACAGCATGCCATTTGTCAGCAGTCCAGAAGATTTAGAAGTGCGGAAATCAAGGAGTTTTTATAGGAATGGACTTCTAATAAGTTCTAAGGATTATATAAATATGGAATACGTATATTATATATCTGAGCTTATCCTAAACATATTTTTCATTCAAAATTTTTTTCCTAAATTATAGGAGTTTGTTTTACTCTTTCAAATTTCCTATACATATTTTATTTCGTTTCTTTATAGAAGAATAAGTCTTCTCTCTTCTACTTCTTCCGTTCAAACGTTAACATAAACGTTGTAAACCACTCTAACAACTTGAACATTGGATTGGATCCAAAAGTTAAAAATTGTTGATTAGTTTATGACCGTTGATGTTAAAGGCTTTATATACTCATTCTTGTTTTTAATTTTAGGTGCCTGAAAATCTAAGAACCACAATAACTGATAGAATTTTTATATATATTTTAGATGATTTTATTCTCATATTTATTGTGTTTTGCATTGATTTGGATTTTTATTTAATAGATTTGATTTTTTTATTGTAGGAAATAAAGAATTCATGACTTGGAAGGATTTGGAGAAAAAAGAGCTATTTTGGAGATAAAATAGATGAAATTTCGGAATTATTGGACTAGATGGGCTGCTGCACTGTTTAGGCCATATCTTGAGTTCCAGAAGTCCGTTTTGGACGATCTTACTGTCCACGCGAAGATAACGAGATTTTCTATCATTATAAAGTGGTCCAGTTACAGTTGGAGCGTTCCAGAATTACTGAAGAAAAGATAGCTGCGAATTTTCCTTTAAAACAGAATCAGTTTAGGAAACGTACTTCGATTATAATTCTGATTTGGTATTTTCTTGCTGGGCAAGAGATCTAGAGCCTATATAAACACTTCTAGGGATACATTGTAAGGGATCCTGAACACATAATTTTTACATACTTCTTAATATTAAAAGCTAGGGTTTTATTTTCTTCTCTCCATCTTTGCAAGCTCAATTTAATTCTTGGATTTAATTGTTCTTCATTATTCAAAGATTTAAGGTATTTCTTATCTTCTCCTTATTAATTACATGTTTATTATGGCTTTCTTGATTATCATTGTTAGTTTTAATCCTAGAATGAGTGAGTAATTTATTTCTAGGGCTTAAAGGGAAGCCATGTTTGCACTAATATTGGCATGATTTTCATAGTGGTTTGATTGGTTATGGTTAATTCTGATTGATATGTTTTAATCATTAATTTGTGTAATCGGCCGATATCATGGATTAATTATATGCAAATAGGGGTATGGATCGAGAGATTTACTTACTAGAGGCACACATACGATTAGCAGAATTGAATTTGAGTGCGGAAGCATCATTGGATTTCTGAGAGCCTTAATGCTTGGAAGAGATTAACTTGACTCTAATTACCTGATTGATTGAATTACTAAAAGTGGTTAATTCGGGTAAAGATTAATTCGAATTGATATGTTCTAATTCTTAATTTGTGTAATTGCGCAATATCACGGATTAATTGATTGCAATAGGAGTAATAGATCGAAAGATTTTACTACTAGAGGCTTACATACAATTAGCGGAATTGAAGGTGAGTGTGAAACATCATTAGATATTCTGAGAGTGTTAATGCTTGAAAAAGATTAACCATTGCTTTAATTACTTAACCCCATTAAAAAGATATACCTTTGTGATTTGTTTGGTGTAAGCATGGTGAACCTGAATTGCCCTAGATCCCTTAATTAATTGATTTAAAACCTTTGTTAAATTTGTTTTAGTAGTTAATAAAATCCTCTAATAATCGTTTGTGACTAGAAACAATTAATAATAATTGAATTGAAACTGAAACTGTCTCCTTGAGGAATCGACCCGTATTTGCTAGTATCTACTACAATTGATACCGTGCGCTTGCGGTTAGACATAATTTTACACATCAAGTTTTTGGCGCCGCTGCCGGGGAGACAGCGAGTTTCTGTTGATTTTAGTTTAGTTGTTTCGATTGTTTCCATTGTCTCATTGGAACCTTTGTTCCAATTGAGGCAAATTTTACTTCGTTTTCTTGGCTTTGTTGAGTGTCTACAGGTTTGCAATGAGTGAAGTTGATACTTTTGCATTCTTATCTTCCCTAGTAGAGGCACATACTCGAGAGATTGCCATGTCGAAGACTACAGAGCCCACTATGCGTCCAATGAGTATCAATGAGATGTCACAAGTGGCCCCTAAAACTTACAACTTCTGTCAAATTTGCGGTGTGCAGGGTCACTATGGTTTTGAATGCTCTTACAATGTCTATAATTCTCAGAGTGCTCAGTGGGGACAAATGAATTCTTTTGAAGAAGGATATGGGTACAATCAGTATTCAAACACTTTTGATCAAGAATGGGTGAATCAACCAGATTTCTACTACCAGGATAATGGTGCTCAAAATTTTTCATATCATAATCAGCAACAGTTTGAGCAACAATATTACCAGTCATATGAGCAGCCGCCACAACAAGAATATCAATATCCTCCTCTACAAGAAGATCTACATGTTTCTCAACCCAGCGTAGATGTGCAAGCTGATCAGACAAATGAGATGTGGGATATCTTGAATAAACTGCTAAAGAGTTTTCAAGAATTAGAAACTCAAAGTTTGGCGATTGAATCTCAAATTGCAAAGTTGGCTAACTCTTCTACTACAGGGCAGCTCGACTATTTACCATCATCATCTATCCGATCCGAAGAGGACCTGACTGCTATCAATCTCACAAGCGATCAGGAATATGATAGTTTATCCATGTATGTTGATGATGAGGCCATTGATAAAGAGAAGGAGCATGTCACCGATGATGAGATCAATGATGTTGCTGCTACCGAGAACAATGTGACTGATGATGAGGCTACAAAGGAAAGCAATACAGAGATGGTTGTTGTTTCTCTTCCGCAATCTGTGCCTAAGCTACCATGTATTGATAAATTTGCTCTCGATCTAGCCTCTACTTACAAGGCTTCTTTGCTCAAGAACACTTATTTCACGGTTGATGTGATAACAAATATTGTCCAAGATGATATTTCTCAAATTTTGGTTGAGGATCCATACAAAGTGGCTCCTACGTTTCAAGCTCGAGAAGAGGGAGAAGATGAAAGTGTCTTATTAGCCAATGATGTGATAAGCCAAGATGTCCGAATGGCTCCAGTGAAAGTGAGGAGTGAAGAAAAGCCACCACCAGAACCTCCACCTTATGTTAAGGGAGTTCAATATTTTCGTGGTGTCGAATTTTATCGTTGTTTTATCACAAAGTTTTCCAAAACTGCACAAGCACTCTCTCTATTGCTTATTAATGACATATTTTATTTTACTGATGCTTGTTTGGAGACTTTCTGCAGGATAAAGACAACCACTAACACTCTTGATACTTTTTGTGGTGGCGAGTTTATGATCGAGAAATTGGATATTCCACCTCCATCGGAGTATTTTTGAGTAACGTTAAGCTATTGACGTTAAAGAAGCGCTTCGTGGGAGGCAACCCACGCATTAGTGTAGGAAAAAAAATTAGTGTTGTATTCAAAAAAAAAAAAAATTAGTGTTGTATTCAAAAAATAAAAATAAAAATAAAATCGGCAGAATGTTTTCCGCGCCCCTGCGCAATCTGAGCGACACAGCCTGCTAAAATCCCTGCCCAGTACTGTTCATAGAATAGGAAAAAAAAACAAGAGTAACGCAGGCCGCACCTGCGTTACACCCTGAAACGCAGGTAGAGGCTGCGTTACTACTCCCCGGGCGCAGTCTTCCCCTGTAACGCAGTCCTCCCCTGCGTTATATCCCTTTATGTTCAGTTTTTTTACCGAAAATCATGTTTTTCACCTCTAAAAAATCCCCAAATTCTATCCCAACTCAAATTCTTTTAATTCCTAATTCCTATATCTATCCTACATCAATTCCAAACCTCCTAAATCTCTCCTACACTCTAAATTTTTAAATCTCATCTATCCATCATCTTATATATATATATATATATATATATACCCACCTATACATACAAATCCAATTCCTTTTCTATTTATTTAAATCTCTAAAAAATTCAATTCTAAAGAGGAATTAATTGCAAGTTCACCTCTTTGATTCGTATTTGGTTTATCTCTTCTCTAATCTTATTTTTTTATTACGAATTTGTGATCTTGTAAATTTGGGATTTTGTATTATTGTAGAAAATTGGGCTATTTTTGGTGTGTTATTGCTTGGAGATTATTAGTGGAGCTTCTTGTGAGTTGGGTATTGCTACAGAAAGGGGATTTTTGCCTAACAAGCATGTTGAGTTGCGATGGGGAAGGATATGTAAGGCGCGCCTTGGGCAGAAATTAAATTTGAGCAAGCACATACTTCTTCAATATTTTCAAAGGCCACTTCATGCTTATGCACTAGGGGAGTATTCTTCACCTTTCTTTCTTTGTATATTTGTTGTAATTATTTTCCTTTTTATTATTTTGTATTTTATTTAGGAATCTTTTCGTATAATTTTTTTCCTTTTCTTCTTTCTTTTTTCTTTTCTTTTATATATTTGATCAATGAGGACAATGAACCACTTAAGTGTGGGGATGAGTTTTCAATGATAAAAAAAATCCAAAAAAAATTATATAGTATAAAAATTCAAAAAAAATTTAAAAAATTGAAAAATACCAAAAATAATTCTAGCCATGCAATTTGATTAGTTGTTGTATTTTGCTTGATACACCCATGCATGCGTAGGAATCTTGTGTTTATGGATGCTTTTGTATGAGAAGTGACGTGCTTTATTCTTGTGCACACACTTTCACTAGCAAGTTGAAACTGGTAGACTTAATTGAATGTAGTAAGTGATTAGAATGACATGAATATGTGCAAGATGACTTGGTTTCCATGCTTTGAGTACAAGTAGGTGCGTTAGAGATTCTTGTTACTTGAGATTGATTATGTTTTGTCACACCAAGCGAGTTTTGAGCCTATATGCATATATTTTGCATGATTTTTCGTTTGCTTGAGTGTCCACATGTTGTTTGCATTGCTAGCACTTACTTGAGATCTTTCTTGAAATGCATGACATTACTTGATGATGAGATGATAAAGGCACTTAGGTTTAACCTCGTATTTCCCATATTTCCACACCTTTTAAACATGATCAATTAGTTAACCCATTGAGCTTAATCCTATTCTTTTGGTGACACACCACATTACTTGCCATTATCCTTTTTATTCTATTGGCCTTACATTGAATTTGAGCCTAAATTGTCAAAGGCTAGTATCGTGCTTAAGGGAGTAATAAGGTGTTCATAAAAGGGGGGTTATTGATGATCATACCATTGGGGAATATTGATTTTGGTTGATGCTTGTTAGTCGAAATTCATAATAATATCTATGGATCATTGTGCTTATTCCTTAGCTCTCAGAAAAAAAACAGAAAAAAAAAATAGAAAAAAAAAGAGAAAAAAAAAATAAATAAATTTGAGAGCATTCTTATGTTTTTATGATCCTTCTTCATTCGACTAGTCAAGTTATTATGTAAGGGTTATTGAAAAATCCAAGTGTGGGGAAGTATTTGTGGTTTTAATAGAAAGGGAATTGAATAATGATTATTGTTGGGTACTAGCTTTTGACATTTAACCTGTTTTAGCTTTACTTGACATACCTGGTCCCTAGCCCACGTTACAACCCGAATAAAGACCTTTTGATTGTCATCAGTGATGTATGTTGTGTTGAGAGTGAGATTGATTGCGAGTGTCAAGTTGTGTTTATGATTTTGTTGGAATTGAGTGATACACTTAACCTTGTTCTTGAGTGAATATTCGTTTTTGAGTGAAAGGTGAGTTATTACTTGTTTTGGCATAGGAGATCCCAGGTTTAGACTTAAAGATGTATTTCTTGTGGGCTTAGCATGATTACCAACTATTTTTACACTTGACATGAATTTTTATGACCTTCTGCATGTTAGTTGAGTAAACTACGTGAATACTTGCACTTTTGACACCAAGACATCGTATGTTTGCTTTGATTCTTAAGTTGATGTGGCATGAGAGGACTTGTGTGTGTGGTGTTGTGTTAGCATTGATCTTTTGCATGGTTAGATGAATTTTGTGGGTATATTCACTATAAACCCTCACGAGACAACACTCGTCCTACTAGGGCTGCCTAGGGGTTTAACGGCTTGTTGCATATGCTCAATGCAATCGTGTCATCTACGAAAGTGATGTTTGTTAGGACTTAGTTTTTATTTCACTTATTTGCCCGAGGACGTGCAAATGCTTAGTGTGGGGATGTTTGATAGAATATATTTTTATATATATTTTAGATGATTTTATTCTCATATTTATTGTGTTTTGCATTGATTTGGATTTTTATTTAATAGATTTGATTATTTTATTGTAGGAAATAAAGAATTCATGACTTGGAAGAATTTGGAGAAAAAAGAGCTATTTTGGAGATAAAATAGATGAAATTTCGGAATTATTGGACTAGATGGGCTGCTGCACTGTTTAGGCCATATCTTGAGTTCCAGAAGTCCGTTTTGGACGATCTTACTGTCCACGTGAAGATAACGAGATTTTCTATCATTGTAAAGTGGTCCAGAGGTCCAATTACAGTTGGAACGTTCCAGAATTACTGAAGAAAAGACAGCTGCGAATTTTCCTTTAAAACAGAATCAGTTTAGGAAACGTACTTCGATTATAATTCTGATTTGGTATTTTCTTGCTGGGCAAGAGATCTAGAGCCTATATAAACACATCTTGGGACACATTATTAAGAATGTAATATTAGATCAGATAATATAGTTTAGAGTAGATTATTATTATTAGTTGGAGATGTAGAGAAACACCATGACTCTTCTTTTGGGTGACAACATTGAAGTTTGAAGGTTTTGTTCTCTTAATCTTTTCTTTGTTCTTATTAGTTTAATTATGTTTTCTTGTTTTACTAGTTGTTTTACTTATTTAATTATTAGCGAGTAGTTATTTCTAGGGTATCAAGGGGAGCCATGTTTGCACCATGATTTGGGTTTAATTTGATTAGTAGATTGATGGGTAAAGAGTAATTCTAATTGATATGTTCTAATTCTTAATTTGGGTAATTGTGCAATATCACGGATTAATTGATTGCAATAGGAGTAATAGATCGAAAGATTTTACTACTAGAGCCTTACATACAATTAGCGGAATTGAAGGTGAGTGTGAAAGCATCATTAGATATTCTGAGAGTGTTAATGCTTGAAAAAGATTAACCATTGCTTTAATTACTTAACCCAATCAAAAAGCTATACCTTTGTGATTTGTTTGGTGTAAGCATGGTGAACCTGAATTGCCCTAGATCCCTTAATTAATTGATTTAAAACCTTTGTTAAATTTGTTTTAGTAGTTAATAAAATCCTCTAATAATCGTTTGTGACTAGAAACAATTAATAATAATTGAATTGAAACTGAAACTGTCTCCTTGAGGAATCGACCCGTATTTGCTAGTATCTACTACAATTGATACCGTGCGCTTGCGGTTAGACATAATTTTACACATCAATAACATAAAACAACTCGATTTCAATTTTCAAAATCTTTCTCTTGATTCTCTCGAGCTCATTTATATATCTATTCGTATTGTTTATTTAGAGAATCTATAGTTTGAGTTGTATCTTTGATTAATTGTATTGTTCTATTTGTAAGTGTTAGTTGTTGGACACTTGGCTTGGAATAGTAGGGATTAGAGAGTTGTGCTAGAGAAGTATACCAGGGTAGTATAGCTTAGAAAGCAGATTCTGTTTCAGGTATATTCAGCAAGCCGTTTGTGTCAATAGCTGGGTTTGAGGGAGATATATTGTTGTATCTTGTAATCGGTTTATATTTGATCAATAATATATTCTCTTACTAGGTTGGTAAGGGACCAGGATGTAGACCATAGGGGATTAAAGGTCGAACCTGGCTAAAAGATTGTGGTGTTCTTTATTTTTCTTGCACTTTACTAGGGATGGCAACGGGTCGGATCGGATCGGGTTTTGGCCAAATCCAAATCCAAAGTTTTCGGATCGGTTCGGGTTTGGATTTGGGTTTGAAAATCAAAATCCAAACCATCGGGTTTTATCGGGGTTCAGTTCGGATTCGGGTTTAAATCGGGGTTTTAAATCAAAATTGAAAAATTAAAATAATCACAATAAGCAAAACATAAAATTACCAATATATTTAAAATTTAAAATATAAAAATATTTTAGTTGCATAAAAATATAGAATATTATAAATAAAATTTAAAGACTATAAGAAAAATAAAAGAATATATATAATATATTCATATAAATATATATGTGGGTGATCATTTTGTTTATTTGTTTGATATGTATCTTATATATATATATATATATATATATATATATATATATATATATATATATATATATATATACATACATACATACATACATATTTGTTTTGAACTATAAAATTATTTACATTAAAATATTATTATTATATACATTTATATAATACCATATATATATATATAGTATATATGTCCGGGTTTTTCGGGTTTGGATTGGGTTTGGATCGGATTTCGGATTTTCGGATTTTCGGATAGGGTTCCGTTCAGTACACGTAAAATCCAAATCCAAAATCTCTCGGGTTTAACAACTAAATCCAAATCCAAAAAATCGGGTTCGGTAAAATCCAACCGGATCGGGTATCCATCGGATCGGGTTTTTTTACCATCCCTACACTTACTTACTGTTTGTGCATTCAGCTAACCATTTACATTCAGCGTACCATTTGCATCTGTTAAAATTGAAATCAGTAAGCTGTTTCTGGTAAATTATTAAAACTGGACATATTTAGTCATTTACACCTATTCACCCCCCTCTAGGTGTGCATTTTCAAGTTATTACCACAAATAACCAAATCAAATTTTATTAAAAAAATTACACCCATTTATATGTGTATATTCTAATTAAAACTATTATTATTACTACTTATGAATTTACCACCCTACCCCTCCTTCTTCATCCCCACCATCTGTCATCACCCCTCTCAGGTTTCCGACGAGCCGCCGGCCGGAAGATTTTCTGACAGCCGTCCTCCCTAGCCCCCACACTCTCTCCCTCTCCCCCTCTCTCCCCGCCTCTTTGGCTCTCTCCCTTTTCTACTCCGCCGCACAACCGCCACCACCGTGAGATGGTGGCCTCCTCCACTCCTGTACGCGCCCACACGCTGATCGTGCACACACAACTCACACACACGACGCACACACCCAACACATGCACACAATTCCCTCCTCTCTTCCTTCATCGTCTCACATAACCACTGCTACCACCATCGCTCGGTGGTGGCTTCGCCATTCACCTCCAATACACGCACACACCTCCTCTACTCTCCCTCTCCCTTTCTGCAACTCGCAATCGCCACCACCGCCGCCAGCGATAACTGCCGTGACGGTTCCCTCTGATTCCGGCCACCCACAGCAACAAAACCATCCTAATAATACTCATCTAACATCCTCAATTCATTATACATCAGCAATTTCATTCAACAATTCAGAAATAAAAAAGCCCCAATTTGCAGGAACCGTAATTTTGTTTTCTTAACCGTAATAAAAAAGCTCTGTTAGGGTTCTGTCACGAGGCGATTTCCGGCACCTTTCCACCGCCCTATTCTCCAGTTTCCGTTTGAAGATCGTTGAATCTTCATCTTCCCCAACCTTTTCTTTCAATTTTTCAGGGTTTAAGCCTTCAAAGGAATCATTTCAATGGAGGATTCCAGCTCTTCAGGCCAGTCTCAACTCGCTCATACCTCTACCACTACTCCAAGGCTTTCAAGGGGTAAGAACCCTAAAACATCTCTTGTCCATGCCAGTGTTTTTTCCCTTAGAGATCTTTTAAACGAATTTGGTCAAGCTTTTCCAAATATGCTTCATTTAGATGCTTATGAGTATAAATCAAAATACAAACAGCATAGGGTAGATATTTTAGCCCAACTTTTTCGTATTAATGGGCCTTATAGGGCTGTTGTTCCGGCCTCAAATGAAAGGGCTTGTCACCCAAAGCCTGGGGCAATTAGGGTTTACAAAGAAACTTTTTATGCTGGTTTCCGCCTTCCACCTCCTCCTTTTGTTTGCCGTCTTTTGGCTGAAGCCAGGGTTTGTCCAACCCAAATTATGCCAAATGCATGGCGTTTTATCTATTGTTTCATGGTCCAATGTAAGAAACATGGGCTTGAGCCCAGTATTTCTGTTTTTCGATATTTATTCAAATTTGTCAATTCTTCTGACAACTCGGGCTGGGTCAAAATCCAACATCCTTCTTTAGCCCGTTCTTGTTTTGTTTCGGATTCCGCTCCTGATTCCCTTCCTGATTGGAAGAGGGAGTGGTATGTCTTTTTGGATGGGGATGATTGGGACAACTATTTTCGGCCCAATTTCTGCAGAGCCGTTGATGGGCCTGTCAGGAGTATAAAATTGGGTGTGGAAGAAGAGGCTGCCATAGCTTTGTTAACATCTGATAATTTGCATCAATGTGCAAATTTGATTTCTGAAGATTCGTTGCAGGCCCATGGGCTAAGCGATTTGGGCCCTGAGGGTAATTAACTTGAAATCCTCACATCTTGCCTTATTAACATTCTATGCTAGATATAATTTTCTAACATTTTGTAATCATTTTGCAGCCAAAGCTGCTCTGGGAGCAATTTTTAAGCAGAGGGAGGCTGCTGCTGTTGCTAGGGTAGTAACAGAAAACCCTAGGGCCAAAAGGTCCAGGACTGATGATGCCTCTCCTGCGGTAGAGCATGTTCCTGCTTTTCTTCAAGAAAAGCCAGTTCCCATTGAGGAAGACATTACTCCCTTCACAGTGGGATGGGGTTTATGCAATAGGGACACAGCTGTAGGTGACTCTAGGGCTGCAGCTGAGTGGTCTAGGAGTGTGGTTACTCCACGAGATAGGGTCCACATTGTGGAGTCTTCTGATGATGTGCAGATTGAGCTTCTTGGGGCCCAAGCTGTTGCCTCGGTAATTTATTGTTCAACTCCTTAATTTAATTGTATTTCTGTTTCCCTTATTCACTTGTCTTCTTTGCAGATGAACGCCTACCTTCAGGCCGCCGTTCATAACCTGAAGGAGGTACGTGCTGACAAGACTATAGCTGAGAGGGACAGAGACAGATATTTTGCCTCCTCTGAGGCAAACTTTGCTCGTTTTAGGGAGGTGGAGAAGGAGCTGGCTGCTGAGAAGGAGAAGAATAGGAAGCTGCAGTTGGAGGTGCAGCAGAACAGGGACCACATCATAGCTGATTACAAGGCTCCTAAGGACTTTCAAGATGCATGTCCTGAATGCCGAGTATGATGCGAATTTTCCTGGTACCTTTAAGGAGTGCTGGGAGGAGATCATCGAGGAGCTGAGTGGGAAGATTGAGGGGGTGTCCCTGGAGAGGTTCCCGGTTCCTGCTATCCCTGGAGTGACAGCTGCTATGGAGGTTGCTACAGAGACAGCTGTGGATGGGGACTCTCAGCCCACTCAGGATCCACCTTCTTCTCCTGGGATAGAGGCAGCAGATCCTCCTTCTACCCAAGGAGATGTTGTAGTTGATGACCTAGATGTGTAGATGGCCCTGCGTGGCTTATTTCTGCTTTTTATCTTTATTTATTCTGAACTTTTGCCCTCCGGGGTTTATGACTTAACTTATCTATGCAGTTAGTTTCTTTTGTTTCCATATTCTCGTTTTTGCTTATAGTTCGTTAAACTTTAGAATTTTTCGAGTACTTGGCCCCCTGGCTGGTACTAAACTCACAAGCTAGTTCAACATTTGCCTTTCGTATTTATTTTAACAAGGAGGAATAACTCATAGAGAAAACAGAATAAATTCCATTATGCTGTCAAAGGACATCAATAAGATGGGTTCAACCCTTACATAGATACTCTATCTCCTACTGGGAGCAACATGCTTTATAATGGTTTCATTCGAACCTTATTCCTAATAAATAGATAAAGGTCCAAGCCTTTGTCAAAAGAACTTAAACATAATAAACTTTGAGGTTCACAGCATGCCAAGTTCGGGGCACCTCAACCCCGTCCAAGGTTTCTAACTTGTAGGATCCTCGTCCCAACACCTTTCTGACTAGATACGGTCCTTCCCAGTTTGGTGCTAACTTTCCTTTCTGGCCAACTCCTGAGGCTTCAATCTTCCATAGAACCATGTCGCCTTGCCGAAAGAATCTTTCCTTAACTCTCTGGTTGTAGTGAAAAGAGGCTCTCTTCTGATATTCAACATTCCTAGCATTAGCTTCGTCTCTAACCTCGTCAATTAAGTCAAGGGCAAGTCTCATCCCTTCTTCATTAGTTTCTGGTTCATATGCCTCAACTCGAGGAGACGCTTGCATGATCTCCAAAGGCACAACGGCCTCAGCTCCATAAGCCAGCAAAAATGGGGTTGCTCCAGTTGTTACCTTACAAGTGGTACGATATGCCCAAAGTATGGGCAGCAATTCATCTACCCAAGTGTTCCTAGAGCATTCGACCCTCTTTTTCAATCCATCAAGGATATTCGATTAGCTACCTCAGCTTGCCCATTGAGGTAAAACGGAGCTCAATCGCATTCTCCTCACAATATTTCTTGAACTCTTCATTATTGAATTGTGTCCCATTGTCTGTTACAAGGATTCGTGGGATTCCGTACCTGCAGATTATGTTCTCCCAAAAGAACTGGGAAACTTGTTTGGTGGTTATCTTGGCCAGAGGTTTAGCCTCAATCCACTTAGTGAAGTAATCAATGGCCACTATCAGGAATTTCCTTTGTGCTGAAGCCATGGGAAAAGGTCCAAGTATATCCATCCCCCACATCGAAAATGGAATGGGAGAGTTAATTGAAGTTAACATCTCAGGCGGTTGCCTCACAATTGGAGCATGCTTCTGGCATCTCTCACATCTCTTGACATAGTTTTGTGCATCAGCCAACATCTCCGGCCAATAGAACCCTAAACGAATTATCTTGTGAGCTAGGGCTCTGCCCCCCAAGTGTTGCCCACAGATCCCTTCATGAACTTCCTCCAATGCTTCTCTTGCCTCTTGAGGCCTTAAACACTTCAAGTACGGGATGACAAACGACCTTTTGTACAGAATGCCTTCAATCAAAGTGTACCTCAATGCCCTTACTGAAAGTTTTCATGCCTCCAAGGCATTGTCTGGGAGCCATCCGGTCTCAAGGTGTGCCTTGATAGGATCTATCCAAGAGCCCCCAATATCAATCGGTGCCACTAACTTTGAGTTAACAGTCGGGGCCTTCAAGACCTGAAAGTAGACACTCCCAGCATAATTTTCTATCTCGGAAGAAGCGAACTTAGACAAGGCATCGGCCTTAATGTTTTCTTCTCTCGGAATGTGCTCAACATAGCACTCCTCAAACTGAGACATAACAGCCTTTACTACTCTCAGGTATTTCGCCATAGTCTCGTCCTTAGCCTCGAATTCACCATTTACTTGTGATACCACGAGCCTTGAATCTCCACAAACTTTGAGATTTTTGACCCTCATGATTCTAGCCAAACCCAAACCAGCTATTAATGCCTCATACTCCGCCTCATTGTTGGTAGTAGGAAAATCCAACTTTAAAGCATACTCAACTGTGAACCCATCGGGGCTTTGCAAAACCAAACCTGCACCACTAGATTTTGTTTTTGATGCTACATCAAAATAGAGCACCCAATATTCCTTCAAATCAGGTGTAAGTTCCTCTTCTTTTTTCTCTTGCCCAGGGGTAGCCACTATCTCTTGCCCCCCGACTTCTTGGTTGTTAATAGTTCATGCAACCACGAAGTCAGCCAATGCCTGAGCCTTGATGGCTGTTCGAGGCTTGTACGTGATATCGAACTCTCCTACCTCAATCGCCCATTTGATTAGCCTTCCACTGGCCTTAGGGCTATGCAATATGTTTCTCAACTGCTGGTTTGTCAGAACTTGAATCTTATGTGCCTGGAAGTAAGGCCGCAACTTCCTCGAGGCAGTTACTAATGCCAAAGCAAACTTTTCTATGGGTGAGTAATTCAACTCAGCCCCATGCAACACTTTACTCACATAGTAAATAGGTTTCTGGACTTTCTCCTCTTCCCGAATGAGGACAGCACTTAGGGCTTGTTCAGATACTGCCAGGTATAGACAAAGAGTCTCCCTAGTGCTTGGTTTGGTCAACAACGGGGCTTCAACCATGTACTTCTTCAGTTGCTCAAAGGCCTCTTGGCTCTCAGGTGTCCACTCAAAATTTTTCACCTTCTTCAATGCTTGAAAGAAAGGCAAGCATTTGTCACCAGACTTGGAGATGAATCTTCCTAAAGCCGCTACCCGGCCTGTCAACTTCTGCACATCTCTTATAGAGCGTGGGGGTTCCATATCTAAGATCGCCTTGATCTTGTCAGGGTTGGCCTCTATGCCTCTCTTGGAAACCATCAGACCCAAAAATTTACCTGATCCAACGCCAAAGGCACACTTGGCCGGATTCAACATCATTTTGTGGTGCCTCAGCACTTCAAATGCCTCTCTGAGGTGTTTAATATGGTCCGCCTTGACCAAGCTTTTAACCAGCATATCATCGACATAGACCTCCATGGTTTTTCCAATCAGATGGGCGAATATCTTATTCACCAATCGTTGGTAAGTAGCTCCTGCATTCTTTAGACCAAATTCCATAACAAGATAGCAGAAAACACCAAAGTTGGTTATGAAAGATACCTTTGGGATGTCATCCTTATGCATCTTAATTTGATTGTATCCGCTGAACCCATCCATGAAGCTCAACATCTCATGTCCTGCTGTGGCATCTATTAACATGTCTATCATTGGTAAAGGGAAGCAATCCTTAGGGCATGCATCATTCAAGTCAGTGAAGTCTATACACATCCTCCACTTACCGTTGGCTTTCTTGACCATCACAGGGTTAGCCAACCATTCTGGAAATTGAATCTCTTCAATAAACCCAGCTTCCAAGAGTTTGTCCACCTCTTGCTTAATGGCCTCTTGCCTTTCCGGAGCAAAATTCCTCTTCTTCTGCTGTATTATCTTCCGATTAGGGTCGACATTCAATCTATGAGTTATGAGTTAGGGATCAATCCCTGGCATATCAGTTGCTGTCCAAGCAAACACATCACTATTTTCTTGTAAGAATGTTATCAACTTGCCCTACAGGGGTTCTTTCAAAGAGGCTCCTATATAAGTCACCTTCTCAGGGTCGCCTAGCTCTAGAGGTATGGGAACCAAGTCCTCTGCTGGCCTTCCTCGGTGTTCATCATCACCACGGACATCCATGTCTTCGATCGGGAGTACCTGCCCTCCGGTTCCATCACCTCTTAAAGCAATCACATAACAACTCCTGTCCATTTTCTGATCTCCTTTCTGTTCCCCAACACCATTCCTGGTTGGAAATTTGACCTTCATGTGATAGGTAGAGGCAACAGCCTTGAATGCATGAAGTCCGGTCCTCCCCAAGATTGCATTATACGTCGAGGCAGCCTTAATCACTAGAAAATTCAACATCTGGGTGGCTTCCTTAGGTTCTTGCCCTATTGTCATGGGCAGCTGAATGGTCCCTTCAACCTTGGACTCAACTCCATTAAACCCGTAGATAGGCATGTTAGTCGGGGTTAGTTGAGAGTCAGTGTACCCCATCTTCACAAAAGCGTCATGAAACAAGATATCGACAGAAGCTCCATTGTCTATCAAGACCCGCTTCACTTCTGAGTTTCCGATTACAGGAGTTATGACCAACGGGTCGTCATGGGGGAATTTCACCTCTTCAAGGTCTGAATCATCAAAACCAATCACTGTCTCAGTCTTAGCATGCTTCGGGGCTTCTCCTATGATGTGCATCACTTCTCTGGCATAGGCCTTTCGAGAGTTTCGGGTAGTGCCGGCCGCTGTTGGTCCTCCCCAAATCATATTGATTACTGGCCCTCGAGGCTGTGGGTTACGATCACGATCGTTATCCCTCCTATCATTGTCTCTTCTATCATAATCCCTTTTCGGGGCTCCACGATCTTCACCCTTGGTGAACTTGTTTAACTTTCCCTTCCGGATTAAAAATTCAATTTCATCCTTTAACTGTCTGCAGTCATCTGTGTCATGTCCCACATCCCTATGGAATCTACAATACAGATCTTTGTTTCTCTTTTCGGGGTCACCCCTGAGTGGTTTAGGCCAACGAAAGTCCTTATCCTTCTCAATTTCTAACAAAATTTGACCCCTAGGAGCGTTCAGCCTTGCGTAATCAGAAAACCTCGGCCCAAAACCCTTCTTGGGTGATGACTCGGAATCCTTGCCAGCCCGGGGATACTTGTCCCTAGCGTCGTACTCTTGCTCTGGCTTTCGTTTCTTTGAATCATTAGAACCCTTGCCATTGCCTCCTGTGGTTTCCTTCTTCATGCTGTCCTCAGCCTTGATATATTTATCGGCTCTTCTCTGGAGCTCGGCCATGTTTTCAGGAGGGTGTTTTGCCAAGGACCTTTTAAAGAAGAGGTCAGTAGTTCCGTGTTCCAGGGCTACCATGGCCACCTTATTTTCCAGATCAGTAATATTCAACGTCTCTTTGGTAAATCGCTTGAGATAATCCCTCAAGTTCTCATTCTTTCCCTGCACCACATACATAAGGGATGCAGAACTTTTCTCATGGATTCTCCCACTAATGAATTGACTGACAAAGGCAGCGCTCAACTCCTTAAAAGAGCCAATTGAGTTTGCGGGTAGGTGGCTATACCATCTTTGAGCCATGCCAGACAGAGTTTGAGGGAACACCCTACACTTTAAGGCATCACTAGCAGGCTGCAGCAGCAGTGCGTTTGAGAATGTCCTGACATGGTTTGCGGGATCGCCCGTTCCATCATAGGCCTTAATAGTCGGCATCTTAAATTTCCTTGAGATGTGGGCATTCATCACCTCCTCAGTAAACGGAGGTGTGGGGTCGTCAGGGTCCCCAAGTGGCATCAGATCTTTGGGGTTGCTTCTGGGGGTCTCCACCCTTGTCGATTTTTCGGTTCGGGTATCAGCCCTGCTTTGCCTTCTTGAAGGCCTCTCCAAATTTATAATGGGAATCCTCTCTGCAGTTGGAGGAGGCTGAGTTTGATTCAATCTATCTTGTTCCCTTGCAATATCGTCCTTCAATTTTAAGATCTCTGCCTCATAAGCCTTGATTTTCTCAGCAGTTGTCAAGGGGAGTCCATCATGGATTCTTCGTGTCCTTCTTAGAGGTTCTTTGCTAGCACGTCGCCTCCTCGGGGCTTCATCTCGATCATCATCCTCAGATGATGTTGAATCATCAGTATAGGGACCAGAGTAGTCATCATATTCTCGATCCCGGATCTGTAAGGCGTGACCACTTGGTCCAGGTTCCCTTCGTCGAGGGGGGTAATTAGGCAGCCCATACATAGGGTTGGTGTTCAAAGGGAGATCCGTAGTATGGATCTGTACCCCCATGCGATCAACGTTACCAAGAGGAGAAACCACCATCTGAAGAGGGTTGGTTTCTTGGCTTTGATGGACAATCACTGAGTGGGTCCCCTCTACATGGGGAGTCGTCCCTGGGGGCTGAGTAGGCAGAGGTTGAATGACCGCCCCTGTTGATGGGAGTATTTGTCCTTCCTCAGTGACGATGAGCGGATCAGAAGTGGCTGGTGGAGCAGAGTTAAGGGGCACGGCCTCGGTTGATGTTGTTCTTCGTGTTTGAACCATGGTTGATGTTGTCTTCCCACAGACGGCGCCAAATGTTATGGAACAGAAACTAGGTTACTAGTATAGCGGCTAGAGTCTGTGTATTTAATGAAAAGGTGTGTGAGCTTCGTGCTTTAATGGCTGCTCTCGTGCTCGTGGCTGAATCTGCCTTCACAAGATGCCTACGTACCTTGATGAATATCAAGAATCAAGCCAAAAACGTAGTTCTGAGAATGAGGGGTCAGGTCCTTTATATAGGCTGAGAAGCCTTAGAATTATGGTAGGATTCGGAGACTTGGTGGACAAGTCTTTGAGGAAGGTTCTAGATCTATTCCTTATAGGAATCAGTTTCCATATCGAATTGGATGCCTTGGTGGCTAAGTCTGAAGGGGATATTATCCTTATCCAACTCTTATTGCTGAGTTGTTTATTTCCCCCAATATTAATTACGAAATTAATATTAAAATAGGGATTCTGACCTCATTAATGGGCCCCACGTTTGGACCACACTGGGTCTAATTAATACCATATTAAATGTGTCTTATTTTCAGCCCATATCAAATATAAAATTTGCTAATTAATGATTACTTAACCTTGTCCTTATTTATAATATTTTTATTATTATATCTAACAAGATGACTACCTTGAATATTTATAACAAGATCTAGAAAATTACTTACTACTAATATAATTAAAAAAATGCTAAAAATACCATTTTTTTTAACTTTTTGACAAAAATACCACTTGTGAATTTTTTGGCCAAAAATACCAGTGTATTACGCATTTCCAAAATGGCTAATACTATTACGCATTTGTATCAAATGGGTATTACATAGAAAGTAAAAAAAAAATGACTGTGTTACGTATTCCAGAAATGCGTATCACCTTCAAAAGAAGTGTGATACGCATTTCCAGAATGCGTATCACCATTTGTTTATTTTTTTATTATTTTTTTTCATTTTTTTAAAAATTTCTTACATGATACCCATTTCTCAAATGCGTAATATCATTATCCATTTTGGAAATGCGTAATAGGCTGGTATTTTTTGCCAAAAATTTTAAAACCGGTATTTGTGTAATAAAATTTTAAAAAATGGTATTTTTGGCCATAATCCTGATATAATCCGCTTTCTAAAGAAATCAAATAATGTAATTAAATACTTTATCCAACCTTCCCAGAATTAATAAAATATAATGTTAAATAAAAATGAAATTGATAATTCAATCTACTCTTCACGCACGACATTCATAAAGAGTGAATAGTAATCTGCTAAAATCCGAAAAATTTCTAATACATCTATCCGTGATTCAACTAATTAATTCGATAAATATTAATAGAACAAAAAATTCTACCAAAAATTCTACGATCGTTACACTATAAAATATAGATATCCAATTCAATTATGCTCTTTGTGCAAAAAAAAAATGCTAGAGGTACCAAATTGGGTACCAAAAATTGTTACCAAATGATTTTGATTGGTTATAATTATAATGGACCCGCCAGGTTCATCCAATTAAAACATCCCAAAATGATAAGTAATTAGTGTCATGTCATTTAATATCATGTCATTTGGTAACAAATTTTAGTACCCAATTTGGTACCTCTAGCACTACTCTTGTGCAAAAATAGGTTATACATATATTTTAGAGGTCTCTAATGTCTAGGACCAAATCTAACTTATCTCTTAAAAAATATATAAATGAGAATAATAATAGAATAAGTGATAAAATATTAAAAGTATCTTGGGTTCTAAGTTAGTACTTTTTAAATTTGATACTAAGGCCCTGCTAGTGTTGAGAGCGAGTAAAGTACTTTCATCCCTTTTTTAAAATGAAAATTTTTGAGTGAAAATGGACTTAATTTGTATTCATTTTCACTTGCTTAAACTCGGAAGTACAAACATGAGTGAAAATAAAACTATTTTACTTATTTTTAACTTAGTTTCTCTCCTATTTAAAACTAAGGAGTTTTGGTGTGAAACTCTTATAATATTGATGTAAAATGTAAGTTGAATCATAAATGATTCCACCGGTTTTTTTTTTTCACATGATTGTACGTTGATCGGAAAAAAAAAATGCATGAATGACACAACACATATTTCATACACATATTGAATTGTATCAAAATCAACTTTAAACAAAGTTTTAACATTTTTTTACAAGTCTTACAAATCAGACCGTTATCGAACGCACAGTGCCAGAGTGTGAAGGAGCTCACCCAGTACCTGCCCACTCTCACGCAGTCCATAAAAGTTTAGCCACATTATTTTGGGGGGAAAAAGTAGTCATACGTCCGGTTTGTCTTACCTTAGTTTTCAGGGATAATTATTTATTTTAGAAATAAATATGTAAATATATATTTTTTTCTAAAATAAATAACTTATTTTTGCAAGATAATGAATGTTAAACTTCCCGTAAACATTTATTTTTACAAAAAATATATAAATATATATATATATTTTTCGGAATAAGTAAGACATGCCCATAGTATGCAAAAAAGTAATTACTTATATTATTGCATGGCAAGATAGATATATAGTTATAGGTCCCGTTCCACAGCCCCTGTAGATATCCCCCAGTACCCCCTGCCCGCATTGAAATATGGCAGGCGTCCGCAATGAAATATGGCGGGCGGGCGTCCGTAATGAAATATGGTGGGCTAATTATTGTGAAAATTAAATTAAAATTTAAAAATAAATAGAACAAAATTAGTGAATATCACTAATTGAGTGTGTATGAATTTTTAATTCAGTGTTTGTATGAATTTAATTAATTTTTTTAATATATTTCGCAAACTAATTAAAAGATATTGAAAAATCAAGAAAATAGGAAAATAGTGATATTGAGTTGACATTCCTCCCAAAACTAGTGACTACTAGAGTGTGTATGAATTTTTAATTAGAATTTAATCTTTTCTTGCGTTTTAAATTAATTTTTTAATATATTTCACAAACGAGTTAAAAATTATTGAAAAATCAAGAAAATAGGAAAATAGTGATATTGAGTTGACATTCATCCCAAAATTAGTGACTACCATTAATTGAGTGTATGAATTTTTAATTCGAATTTAATCTTTTCTTCCTTTTTAATTAATTTTTTAATATAATTCACAAACTAGTTAAAAATTATTGAAAAATCAAGAAAATAGGAAAATAGTGATATTGAGTTGACATTTATTAGTTTGTAAATTTATTTGAAATAATAATTATCATAAGAAAATCAAAATCTCTATTTAAAATAAATATAAATAATGAAAATATTTTTGACTGTAGCTCTTACGCCCGCATTAAAACGTGGCGAAAACCAGTTTGGGGATTAAAATCAAAGTAATAGTTGACCGTTAAATTAACTAATCAAATAAATTTTTCATTTTTTTAAAATTTTGGAATAACATTTAAAATGATTAATTTTGACTCCCGTGCGGTTCGATCGTCGAAATTCTATTTCAAGAATATCAAATCAAGAATCGGGAACGAAAACAAGTTTAAGGGTTAAAGTCAAAATAATAGTTGACCGTTAAATTACCTAATCAGATAAATTTTTTATTTTTTTTTAAATTTTTGAATAACATTTAAAAAGATTGATCTTGATTCTTGTGCAGTTTGATCATCGAAATTCTATTTCTAAAATATCGAATCAGGAATCGGGAACGAAAACTAGTTTAGGGGTTAAAGTCAAAGTAATAGTTGACCGTTAAATTACCAAATAAAATAAATTTTATATTTTTTAAAATTTTGGAATAACATTTAAAAAGATTGATCTTGACTCCAGTGTGGTTTGATCGCCGAAATTCTATTTCAAAAATATCGAATCAAGAATTGGGAAAGAAAATTAGTTTAGGAGTTAAATTTAAAGTAATAGTTGACCGTTAAATTACTTAATCAAATATATTTTTTATTTTTTTTAAATTTGGGAATAACATTTAAAAAGATTGATCTTGACTCCCATGCGGTACGATCGTTGAAATTCTATTTCAAAAATATCGAATCAAGAATCCGGAACGAAAACTAGTTTCGGGGTTAAAGTCAAAGTAACAGTTGACCGTTAAATTATATAATCAAATAAATTTTTTATTTTTTGAAAATTTTGGAATAACATTTAAAAAGATTGATCTTGACTCCCGTGCGGTTCGATCGTCGAAAATCTATTTCAAAAATATCGAATCAAGAATCTGTAACAAAAACTAGTTTTGGGGTTAAAGTCCAAGTAATAGTTGACCGTTAAATTACCTAATCAAATAAATTTTTTATTTTTTAAAAATTTTGGAATAACATTTAAAAAGATTGATCTTGACTGTCGTGCGGTTCGATCGTCGAAATTCTATTTCAAATATATCGAATCAAGAATCGGGAACGAAAACTAATTTAGGGGTTAAAGTCAAAATAATAGTTGATCGTTAAATTACCTAATCAAATAAATTTTTTATTTTTTCAAAAATATCGAATCAAGAATCGGGAACGAAAACTAGTTTAGGGTTTAAAGTTAAAGTAATAGTTGACCGTTAAATTACCTAACCAAATAATTTTTTTATTTTTTAAAAATTTTGGAAAAACATTTAAATAGATTGATTATGACTCCCGTTCGGTTCGATCGTTGAAATTCTATTTTAAAAATATTGAATCAAGAATTGGGAACGAAAACTAGTTTAGGGGTTGAAGTTAAAAAAAAAAAAAAAAGTTAGTGAATCTAGTGTGACATGCATTACAAAAATAGTGAGTATTAATATTTGCGTTTTAATGTATTGTAATTCGAATTTTATCTTTTTTTCTATTTTTATTTAAATTTTTAATGTAATTCACAAACTAGTTAAAAATAGGGTGAAAAATCACAAAAATAAAAAATTAGTGAATCTAATGTAAACATGAATCACAGAATTAATGAGTATTAATATTTGAATTTTTATGAATTTTAATTCCAATTTTATCTTATTTTTCTCTATTTTAAATTAATTTGAACAAACTTATGTCCTCATTCAAATATGGCGGGCGTCCGGGCGTCCCGATTGAAACATGGCGACAGGGGATATCCCCGGGGCTCTGACCAATTTCTATAGTTACAAATAATGGACATATTAATGCGACCATAAATTTTAATGGTGAGGGACCAAAAAATAATTTCCTAGCATTTATGCTCTCAACCATTCTAATATCCCATTTATCCAGCTGCCACCCTTATCACATTAATCAACACTATATCTAACCTGGAAGCATCAAGCATCAACAAGGAGTAATGCTACGTCCACCGAAACTAATACAGAATTGGATACGGAAGTTTATTTGTAGGATGATGCTTTTTATTTTTTTAGAACTCAAGTTTTTAAACAAGGAATCACAAATCCAATATTTACAGAGCATGTAGTAAGTATTTCAGTGACATGGAACGGAATAAAATTACTACAACACATTTATTACAAAATGCAAGGACTGTTAGTGGTCTCTGTCTCCACATTAATCTCACCTTGTTTATTTCTTTCTTTATCTTGTGCATCTTTTCAAGTTGGAGGTTTTAATTTTAGTTTATGCTTTTTTGGGCTAAATGGAGAGTATGGAGATCGAGGTGAGTAGTGGCAGTAGCGGTGGTGGTGTAGATGTTGAACATGGGGTGGCAGGAAATGATCAGGAAGGAGCGTATTTGGTTTGGGAAGATCTGAATGTGGTGGTTCCGAACTTCGGGATTAATGGAGAGAGCAAAAGATTGCTTCAATGCCTTAATGGTTATGCTGAGCCTGGTCGAATCATGGCGATTATGGGTCCTTCTGGCTCTGGCAAATCCACCCTTCTTGATACCTTAGCAGGTAATGTATTATGTATATGTCTGTGTAGGTTCGTGTATGTAAACTGCATGTTTGTAAGTAATTAAGAGCTTACTCGTTTTGATTAACCTTCGTTGTACAAGATCACATATGACAAGATTCAACCATGCATTTGTTAAGAAATCTTAATGAAAAAAATAATATGACCGATTTTAGTGTAAAATGAAAGGATACATGTGTGTTTCAGTGTTTGTGTTACATATGTAGCCTACCTGAAGCGATTTGCTCACAACTAGTTTGAAGTGCTCCTTTCCTCCTCTGTGACTGTAACTGAATAATGTAGAGAAAGAGACCTCTAACAGTACTGTAACTAGCAATTTATAGCTCCCCTTTCGTCATAGTTAATTTGAATTTACATTATATTCTAACACTCTCCCTCACTCGAAAGCCCATTTTTGGGTTGAGAGTGGATCACGGACGCCCATTTTTGGGGTATTAATTTGCCTTTCGTATCAATAATAATTATGAGAATATTGGGGGTTGCAGAGACCCAATTGGTTCTTTATATTTTATTCTAACAGACCTCATACATTAGAATGAGGAACTTAACTCAAATACACTTTTCTACTATATCTACTGTAGTATTCAATTTGAATTAAATATGTGTTTCTTTTCTTGCACGTTGATATGTTTAACCTTGCTGAGTTTTGCAACAGGTAGACTGTCAAACAATACTATCATGACTGGACAGATATATGTTAATGGTACCAAGAGGAGAAGAGACTTTGGAGTTGTTGTAAGTTCCCTCAAATTCTTTCAGATCATTTGCGTACTAAAAATTATTAATCAGAAACTAATTTTTTCGTAAAGTGGAATCTCAGATTTTTATGTTATAGTTGGTTGTAATTTTTAGGCATATGTTACACAAGAGGATGTTTTACTGGGAACTCTTACAGTTAGAGAAACCATCACTTACTCGGCACATTTGAGACTACCACCTACAATGACCAAAGACGAGGTTAATGGGGTCATAGAGGGAACAATTTTAGAGTTGGGACTCGAGGATTGTGCTGATACGCTTATAGGAAACTGGCAATTAAGAGGTGTAAGTGGTGGAGGGAAGAAAAGAGTAAGCATTGCTCTTGAAATTCTAGTTAGGCCCCAGATCTTATTTCTAGATGAGCCAACTAGTGGCCTTGACAGCGCCTCCGCCTTCTTTGTTGTTCAAGCTCTTAAAAGCGTTGCTCGTGATGGAAGAACTGTGATCTCTTCAATTCATCAGCCTAGTAGTGAAGTTTTTGCACTGTTTGATGATTTGTTTTTATTGTCTGCTGGTGAGGTTTGTTATTTTGGTGAAGCAAAGATGGCTGTCAAGGTATAATATTCATATCAAATTCATTCACAAGTTGGTCAATATAAATAGATATAGATTTCTTAATATGCTGCCTTTACCTAATTACTATTTGAGAATGTCCTTAACCTATTCTTATAATAATTCTACCTTTCTGATCTGCAATTCGGTGATGGTACTATAAATTTTCATATGTAAATTTAAAATTGTGATATGTAATTAGCAAAAAAATACAAAAGAAAAGGTGACTTGAATTTTTTTTGATTTAGTTAGTATTGTTCTTTTCAGTTCTTTGAGGATGCAGGATTTCCATGTCCGAGGAAAAGAAATCCTTCTGATCACTTTCTACGCTGCATCAATTCAGACTTCGATGTTGTAACAGCCACACTTAAGGGATCACAGAGAATTAATGTACGTATGCAGCATTGACCCTATTGTTAATTTATCTTCTTAAAGACCGTATCTCCTTTAGAAAGGGCATAAGTTGGATACTTTCGGATATATTCCACAACATTTTGTGATGCACTTTACAGATTGAGAAATAACATCTTATTCATGTGACAAATTGCATTCTAACAACTACCCTTGTTTTCATTATAGGAGAGGGAGACTGTAGTAGATCCTTTGATGAATTTGGCAACAGCAGATATAAAAGCATCACTTATTAAGAACTACAAAAGATCCGAGTACAGTGCAAAGACTAGAGCGAAGATATACGAATTCAAGAACTACGTATGCATTTCAATCTCAAGCTCTTTAACTGCGACTCTAATTTTTATTTCACCTACGTATTTCACATAAATATGTCAATCTTGGTTCTGAGATGACCCGTAACGTCCACACGTTTCACGAGAACATACAAGTATCTGTAAATGGTTTCTTGCTTGTTCGGAAGGATATATGTCCATCAGATGTTAGCTGTTTTTTTCCCCAGAGAATTCGTAAGACAAACAATTGCCCAAAAGCGCAAACTAAAGCAGCCATTTTTCCACCTAATAATTACCTTATTTGAATCTCACTTGCTTAGTCGATTAGTAGTCTATGGAAAGTTTGGATACAGGTACAGCCTGATTTCTGCTACTATAATACACTTGAAAACTATATCATTAGAGTTTGTGTACTGTGGCAGATCAGAACTCAAATTACTTCATGTATAGCTTGCTCATAAATTGGTTAACATGTGAAATTGATTGTGATATCACAATTTTCAAAAACTAGTCAATGATGGCCCTCCATGGATTCCCCTATATGAGCCCTGGCTAAGTTGAAAAATAATGTTACTAATGTCATCGATTAACACAGCGAGAAGAGTTTGATACACGGTTATTTCTTGTCATACACAAATTTGAGGAATTTTGAATTTGTTTCAGTCACTTTTAAAGCTAGAACGCATTTTAAATGTCTTTATCAATTGTAGTATCTGGTATATATCATTAAGCTCATTTCTGCAGCAAGGTATGGAGATCGAGTTGTTGTGTGGAAGTCAAGCAGGATGGTGGAAGCAACTCAGGACACTGACAAAAAGATCTTTTGTGAACATGAATAGAGATGTAGGATATTACTGGTCCAGAATAGTTATATATATAGTTGTATCATTATGCGTTGGTACCATATACTATGATGTTGGTACTGGTTACACAGCAATATTGGCTCGAGGAGCTTGTGGCGGTTTCATCACAGGTTTTATGACTTTCATGTCCATTGGAGGCTTCCCATCTTTTATTGAAGAAATGAAGGTAACTGAAAATACTTATTACTCAGTCACTTGAGACATAAAGTTTACTACTCTGTAATTGAGATTTAAACCATGCATGTCTAGGAAATCGTGTGGAGTATGTCAATAGTCCTTGTATAGTGACACTTTGAATGTAGAAATTGTAATTTATAGTTCTTCTAATTTTATTGCTTTTGAATATATTTGTCCTGCAGGTCTTTTATAAAGAAAGGGTAAACGGATACTACGGGGTTGCTGTTTTTATATTGTCAAACTTCCTCTCTGCCTTCCCATTTTTGGTTGCAGTTTCTTTTGTCAGTGGGACAATGACATACTACATGGTGAAATTTGGGCATGGAGTATCCCATTATGTATACTTTTGTCTCAACCTCTTTGGCTGTATTGCTGTCGTGGAGAGCTGCATGATGATTATAGCTTCATTGGTTCCCAACTTCTTAATGGGAATCATAACTGGAGCAGGAGTATTGGTAAAAACTCACACTTAAATCCTTTTCTATTTTTTTTTTTGGTGTTGTCAGACGTTCATAATCCACGTCTTTGTATGCAGGGAATTATGATGATGACCTCTGGATTCTTTCGCTTGCTTTCTGACCTTCCAAAGGTGATATGGCGGTACCCAGTTTCATATATAAGTTATGGTTCATGGTCACTACAGGTACTTATTTAATTACTTAGATCTTTTACTAGCTTGCATATTATTTTGTTTAATGTATTGTAAACATTGTACAAATTTATTTTACACCCTAAAATTTTAGAGTGTTAAAAGTGATCATCAAGCACAATGTACAATGTGTAGTTTCCGTCTTCAAAACTAGTATACTTTCCCTGGTTTATGATTCTAGCACTGCAAATGTCATCAACAAATGGTATTACATCGATATTCTGAACTATCAACAACTTCATCATCACCTACGTGCAGGGAGCATACAAAAACGACATGATCGGGCTCGTGTTTGATCCTCTAGTACCTGGTGATCCAAAAATCTCTGGTGAAGATGTCATTACAAAAACGTATGGGTTGTCGCTTGATCATTCAAAATGGTGGGACTTGTGTGCAGTATATTGCATCCTCATAGCTTACAGATTACTCTTCTTCATCATTTTGAAAGCAAATGAAAGAGCTGCCCCATATTTCCGGTCTCTTTATGTAAAAAGAACCCTGCATCGCCTTAACCAAAGGCCTTCATTCATCAGAAAACCATCCATTCTATCCAGGAGGTACTCTAATCTTAATTCGCTGTCGTCTCAAGAAGGACTTAATTCTCCTTAAATAGCTTGAAGCAGCTCAAATGAGCCATTCAACTCATTACCTTTTGGCTGTGTAATATTGAAAAGGACAAAGCTTTTTCGTTATATACATAAATAAACATTGATCTTGTATTGTTTTCTTAGCTGCTTAATTGTTGTTGTAGCATAACACTACAAGTGTGATCAAACTTGTTGTAGCTTGAACAGTATATGCATACATTGTACTCATTAGATTTACCGTTGATAAGTTTGTGCTAGTGTTTTGTTTTTTGTAAAACAACTCAAGGGAACGGGGTAATTGAAGGGAGCGGGGTAATGCTATACATGGCCAAATCAGACCGGAACCGGAAAACCGGACATGACTGGACCGGGTCAAAACCGGTCAGTAACCGGCCGTAATTCGCCGGTTTATTTATTTTAAAGGTTCAGGTTCAGGTTTTTGTGTATAGAAAATCGTTGAACGTCCGGTTCAAACCGCTGGTTTAAACCGTCGGTTTACAGTTAGTAATGACGGGCTATGTATTAATATAGTATACACGAATAGAATAGGTTATTGTGAGTATGAATTATTTTGATTTTTCATTGTCACTTCATCATCCTCGTCTGACGAATATTGTGGAGATCCTACTACAATTCCCACTACCTCTGAATTGGATGACTCGAGTTAGTATAGATTATAAAAATTATTGTAATAAATTTTATTGTTTGTTGTATTCTTGTAAAATATTTAAAATTTATTGTAATATATTTACTAATTTTTTAATAAAAAAAAAGTACCAATGAATTTAATATTAAATTAATTTACGTGAAAGTACCACTTAATAAAAGTGAAAGTAATGATATCCTTGAACTTTTAAAACAGATTGCATCTTACAAATTTTAAAAAATTACTTAGCATTAGAGTACTTCTAGATTACAATTCATTCCATTCAAATTCAGAAAAACTTATCGTATTTCGAAAAAAAACGTATCAAATATAATATATATATATATATATATATATATATATATATATATATATATATATATATATATATATATATATATAGCGGAAGCAGATAAAAAAGCAGCAGTATAGTATAGTATTGATATAAGAAAAGGCTCAGCACATGAGCAAGTCAGAAGAGAAGAAAAATGAAATGTTATTGCAGCGTACTGAATATCAATACAAAGCTCTCTTTATATAGAGAGTTAGAGACACACTATTACACATGATAGACCTGAATTATCACAACAAACAAATAACTTTAAGAAAAGTAGACATTATTGATGCCGGGTGCTCATTGGGCCCCATCGACGCAATCAATGATGAATACATACAAAGAACTTTTACAAAACAAACAACAAACTTTAATAAAGCAAAGATTATGCTTTGCCCACTAATATTCCATTATCAGAAGCAGATATTATTGCCTTCAATAGTAAATTCCCAAATAATTGATCTTGAATTATTGCTGCTGTGTCGGCAAAGGCACTTATCCTGTCAGATTAGAATACTTGAGAAGCAATTTTCTCCGAATAGAATAGAGAATTTTAATATTTTCTCTTCGGTTGCGGAGACGCTTAACCTCATGAAAATCCCTCATAATTTCTGCAGTGGACCGATTCTTCCTTTCCAGAAGAGAAGCATTCTTGTATTTAGAATCAAGATCATCAATCTGATGAGTAAGATTGAGGCATTCCTTTTCATCATCTTTTAACCTTTTAAATGCTTTAAATAAGGTCGGCATTGATCAGCTATGGGGAGCTTTTCCTTTATCCTTGGACTTTTGAATTAAAGTCTGAGTCATAGCATCCCAGAAATCTCCTAGGGAAGGTTCTCGGGCTTGACCCGGTTGAGATTCTTCTGTAGATAAATGTTCTTCTTCTTCGGCTTGAGATTCGCCTGCTAGACAATTATAGGGGTTAGAATCCATTGATCCTTGAGATGAAGAAGTTTTCATTGATTGATCCTCTTCCTGAGATGGATGAGACGGAAAAGAACTAAAAAATTGTTCTTTCATAAAGTCTAAAACTCGGACCATTATTTGTTCCTCGGAATCTGTAGGATATTTCTTTAGAAAATATTCTTTCATATTGGCAATCGAAGGTTGATTAGACGATTTTTCTTTAGAACCTTGGCCTTTTTCAGCAACAATAGTTGCTTTGATGGTGGCTATTTTAGCCTGTAAGTCTTTAACATCTATATTAGTCCACCATTTACAAAAGAAATTTCTTTGTAAAATTGGAATATCAAGATTGTCTTGGGAGACTGATATTATCCATCTCCAAATCCATGGTATTTGAAATTTAGTAAAAAATATGAAAGGACATTGTCCCTTAATCATTCTTTCCGCAGTTACTCTGGCAATAAGGGGACTATTGTCGCACCAAGGGATATATAAATCCTTAATTTCCTTAGGAAGAATTTCTAAAGAGGGACCAAATTTTGCCCACCATTGGTAGAACCAATTAGGAACTGGCTTATTAAGCACCCCTGGATCAATACTGAAAAACCAAGAATGTTTGTTTTTTGGATTTTGATAGTAAAAAGCTTTTGTGAAAGCTTCGACATAATCCCAGTAGTTGAAGTAAATGTACTTCCCTTCTGCTATTTTTATAGCTTTTTCCGCATTGGGATTAAATCCCCATTCTCTTGGAAGAAGTATTTTCTGGATATGACATTTGCTGAAATTTATAAAATTCTCAGGATTATTGTTCTGATGATAATGAGTAATCGTTACTGATTCAGTGATTTTTAGCAAAATTTCTAAATTCTGCCTTCCCTGATTATTCAGGCCAGCATATCCTCTTGATTCAAGGTATTTCGTTCTTAAGGACCATCCATCATTTGGAGTGAGCTTAAGATCTTCTTCTTCCAGAAACAAAATAGTTTCGGTGGTAGGATTTTCGAAATATTCTTTATCCTGCTGAGAGTCAGTAATAGCAACATCTTTATAAGTTGCTGCTTTACTAGAGGAAGGAATATCTTCTTTTTTAGGAGGTGCAGGTAATTGCTGCATCCTTTGTCTGTGATGATAAATAGTCCAATCACCTATTAGTGGGACAGTTTCTTGAGATAACATATTGTTATTCCCGTAACCTCGACCTCGGCCATAACCGCGGCCTCTTCCCCTATTAGGGGTCGTCATTCACCCTGTAAAAATTCACGGGTTAAATAATCAGCAAGAGAATTATTTTCTCCTTTTATGAATTGAATATCAAATTCAAAGGCTGCTAGTTGAGCTTGCCATCCTGCAAAAATTTGTTTTGCTACAAGATTTTTTACATCTTTTTCAATAATTGATTTTGCTGAACTACAATCAATTCGCAATAAAAATTTCTGATTTAATAAATCACCTTGAAATTTAGAAATACATTTAATAATAGAAAGCATTTCTTTCTTTATAGTTGAGTATTTTAACTGTGTGGGATTCCACTTTCCTGACGTGAATCGAACAAGAACTTCTTTTGAAGTTTCAGGAATTACTTGTTTTAGTATTCCTCCATACCCTATATTAGAGGCATCTGTTTCGACAATTTTAAAATATTTAGGATTGGCTAAGGATAAGCAAGGTAAACATTTTACCTTTGCTTTGATTTTCTGAACAGCCTAAGAATGCTTCTCAGTCCATGGTTCAGGTTTCTTTGTGAGTCTAGAATACAGAATTGCTGTATCTTGTGCTAAATTAGCATAATAGTCCGAAATATAATTAAGACTGCCCAAAAATCTTTGTAATTGTTTTTTATCAAGAATTTCATTAGGAAATTTTGATGCAAACTCTATACTTCTATCTATGGGAATAATTTTTCCCTGATTAATAATATGTCCCAAAAACCTAACCTGAGTTTGGAACAATTTCATTTTTGGAGCAGATATAACTAATCCATTAGTCTTAATTAAATTCTTAAATATTTTTAAGTGTTTAATATGCTGATCTATTGTTTTAGAAAATACTAAAACATCATCTATATATACAATAATAAATTCTGTATACGGATTAAAAATATCATTCATAATATTCTGAAATTCAGAAGGGGCATTCTTTTGGCCAAAAGGTAAGACATTCCATTCATAATGACCAAAGGGAACTGTGAAGGCCGTTTTATACCTATCTGATTCTTTAATCTGGATTTGCCAGTATCCTGATTTCATATCAAATTTAGAAAAGATTAAGGCATCGCTTAATCTATCTAACAAATCTTTTTTGTTAGGGATCGGATATCTAATCCATTTTAAAACTTTATTAAGAGGTTTATAATTAATGACTAATCTAGGCACGCCTCTTTCTTTCTCAGCAGCATTATTAACATAGAATGCTGTACAACTCCAGGGAGATTTAGACTTTCTAATCAAGCCTTTTGCTAAAAGAGAATCAATCTCCTTTTTGCATAATTCCAAATATTCTTTATTCATCTGGGCTGGTCTAGCCTTAGTAGGAATTTGGTTTTCATTAAAACCATCTATGTAAGGAAGGGAAACAACATGTTTTTTCCTATCCCAAAAAGCATTAGGGAGGTCATTACAAACCTCATCATTGAACTGCTTTTCAATGATTTTTATTTGGGTTTTAGTGGTTGGTTGGTTAAGCTGCTCTTTAATGCTTAAGACTTTGATTTCTTCTTGGAGAAAACATAATTGTTTTTCTTTACTAAGAAGACGGTCTCTAACCTCGTTTATTATACGAGTTTGAGGATCTGTAATAAAATCAAATTTTATATTCTTACCTTCTATTATAGTAGAAATCCCTGTTTTATCAACATTGTGAAGAGGCATAATATTATGAAGAAAAGGATTTCCTAATATTATTCTATGATTCATATTCTTTATTAGAATAAAAGAGGTAGGAAGACAAATATCTTTATTACAGATATAAGTGTTAGAAAGCTTATACCTAACTTGAAGTTTTTCTCCAGCTGCATGGGAGATAGATTGGGTAGTTTTTTCAAAATATTTGGTAGGAATTATTCCTTCTTTGATACAATTTAAATCAGCACCACTATCAACAAGGGCTATCTCATCTTTGAGAATAAATTCTCGACTTACTACAAGAGTAATTTTGATATACCATTGTTGGGATGTTACTTGCTCTAGCAGATTTAAATATTCTGTTTCGTCTTTATTACTAGAAGAGGGAATATCCTTACAATTATTAGTCATTAAAGGCTTGCTTTCGAGTAAAGTAATTCTTTGGGATAATAAAGTATTATCCTGCTTAATCTGAGTAATTTCAGATTTTAATAAATTAACTTCTTTTCTCAAATCATTAAGAGAAACAGGAGTTTCTTTAAGGGTAGATTTTTGAAATCTATCTAATACCTCACTTAACTGGTAAGGTGCTTCGATGACTAAAGGAGCTTCTTTTTTATTATTTTTAATAAGAGTTTCAAGCATTTGCTTTTTAAGCTCAAAATCAGAAATGGAATCTATAATCTTCAAGACTCTATCTTGATCAGCAGTTAAGACATTTAATCCATTCATGTCTACTATAGATTTATAATAGTTTAGCTCATTACACTGACAATCATTGTTGTCAGGACTTTGTGAATCTGAGTCACTAGAGCTATTATAAATGAGGGCTAATTCTTCGTTATCAGAAGATTCTCGTTCTTCATCAGAACTGTGCAACAAGACCTTTTCTAATTGCGAGCGTAATTGCTCATCTTCTATCTTGTTGAGGGCCTTTTTAGTCCAACATTGGTTAGCATAATGACCAACTTTGCCACATTTATGACAAGTTATATCAATCCTTTTGGCTTTTCTTTTTCCCTTATTGGGGACAAAAGGTTTTTTATCCGATTTATTATAAGATTTCCTCTTAACTTTTTATAAGAAGTTTTAAAAGGATATTTTGATTTGTAAGAATTATTCTTATAAAGCTTGTTTCTTTGATAAGCAATCTTTTGTTTTTTCTTATCTTGATTTCTAGGAATTTTTCCTACATCAAAGGCAAACTGGTCACAGAATTCACCTAATTGGTGTTTTTCTGACAGTTTTTGTTGCTTTAACTGATTTTTTAGCTTTATGTCATTACATAGATGTAAGATCCCGGATTATTGTAGGATTTATTATTATTATTATTTTATTGTTTTAATTATGTTAATTAGTATTTAAAGTATGGAATTGGATTTGAGAATATCGTTGTGGAGTTCAACGATATTTAGTGTCGAGTTTATATGAGTATATATTGTGTTATGTGTGCCCCAGTATTTTTAGTTGTATTTTTTTTTAGTGATTTAAAAGTATTTAAATCTAGTATTATTGATCTTCAAAAATATTTATTTAATTATCGGAGGGCTTAAAAATCATGAAATCTTTTGTAAAATTATCTTTATATATTTATTGAGTTTTTAAAAGTGTTGGGTGGATTAATTTGGGTGTTTTAGTATTTTATAATGATTTTAAGAGTTTTATTGTATTTAAAGTATTAAAACTTTGAAAATTCATATTTAATTCATTTTTTATCCGAAAAATATTTCGAAAATATGTACGTGCTTGTAATTTTATATTCTTTATTTTAAGAATGAAAAGTGTAATTTTCCGAACATTTTATTTAATTTCGATTTATGGGAGTTGTTTATTAGTTTTGAAAGTACATATAAGTAGTATATTTTAATAGTAGTATTGTTATAGTTTGGGCCAAGCCCATTTATTAGAACCACAGCAGCTCAGTCCAGTGGTGAGAAGTATCGAGAGAAAAGAAGGGGGAAATCGGAATCGGGAGAAATCGGGGAAGATAGAGAAATTAGGAGAGAGGATTTAATCTATATACAATTCGTATGTGTATATACGTGAGTAAGTGTGTGCTGTGTATGTGCGTGACTGTGGAAGCAGTGGGGTGGTGGCTCGCGGTGGCGCCGGAGTGGCGTGACGGCGCCGGAGGGGAAAAGCTCCGGTCGGAGTCCGGTGGTGGTCGTGAGTTCGAGGCAGCGATGGTGTGGCGTGGAGAGACAGTAGAGGAAGAAGGAAGGGATGTGTTTGTATGTGTATTATATGTGTATGCAGAGAGAGAGAGAGAGAGAGAGAGAGGAGAGATTGATTTTGGTTCCGGTTGTCCGCAGCGGCGCAAGGTGGTCCCGTGGCGGTCATGGTCCCCGGAAAACGTATCCTTAATTATTTTATTTCCGTTAATTATTTCATAATATCAATTGTGAATGGTATTTAAATTTTTGGTATGTTAAGTAAGAATTTTATGAATGTTATTTGTGTTTTAGAAATTTAATTTAGAAACCCGATATACGTTTGAGTTTAAATATTTTCAAAGGTTGACGGTTATCAATCGTAGTTTAAGTGATTATTGTACTTAAATTGTTATTTGTAAATGGTACTCGGTTTAGTCGTAGAAACCGAGTTATGTTATTATTGATGGTATTGTTGTGAATTGGACTTGTAGGGGCTGAGACCTCGTATTTGATATTGTATTGGATTTTGCGAGTTGTTGAGGGGTATGACCCCGGGATAGTTTTATTTACAAATACTACATGCCGAATTTTCTAAAAATTCCCTATACCTAAATCTATTTAACTTATCTGATTTGTTAATAAGTGAGTAATTAGATCTATTGGTTTGTGTATTGATTTTGTAATTAATTTAGATTATAAAATGTGTTGATAGTGCTAAATAGTATGTTTGCGAAAGCTTATATTTATGCATAATTATCGTATTTTAATTATGTAATTGATGTAATTTAATCAAATTTGAATTTCCGAGATTATTGTGGTAATTTCCGTTGTTAATTCGGAGAGTTTTGTTAATTATAATTGTTGAGTTTAATTATGAGTCCGATTAAAGGTTCGGGTTAGTGATTGCTAATTGTTAAATTGCTAATTGTTAATTGTTAATTGTTAATTGTTAATTATGGTTGTCGGAATTATTTGTGGTCTCGTTAATATTCGAGCTTATTGGTCTTTAGTGAGTAATTATGAGTTGTCGGATAATATGTGGAGTTACATGGTTTGACTAATTGTAAATGTTTATGTGCTAAATGATCTTAGTGATTAAAGTTAAAGTGTTTTAGTGGATAAATTACTAGTTGTTTATGGTGTCGGTAAAGGTTACGTGCTAAGTGCTGTAAGTCAAGTTAGAGTATTTGCTGAACTTCATAATTTTCAATTATTTGGTATTTGTTTACATATGGTCAAAATGGTTTTGATTAAGAATTATATAATTACTTTAACTGTATATCTGTATAAATGATAAGTAATGGTTTCTGAAAAGTACCACTGGCCCTAGAGGCTGTGTGGTTTGTTTTAATTTAGTTTCCAAATGTAATTTATAGTAAGTTAAATTATCAATTTACTTTTCTTACATGTTTAGTTGCCGCATGTCTGGGCGGATACTTTTCTTATGTGTTTAGTTGCCGCATGTTCGGGCGGGTACTTTTCATTATTTGTTCAATTTATGTTGCTGTCATAAAAACAGCTTGTTATTTCATTGGATTGGTTGAATTGAAAAGCAGGGATGAATTGTATTTGAGGGGCTGTGCCCATAGTCCGATAAACGAATACTTCATGCCGAAATTTTCTAAAAATTTCCTGTATTTAAAGTTAATTAAATTATTTGATTTAAAGGCATGTATGTGTATGAGTGTTTAAACATATGGATGGTATTTCAAGGATTTAAGTATTGTTTACGCTTAACTACCAAACACACGTGGACTCAATCGCGATGAATCAAGTTCGTGTCGAGAGCAAGTACATCAGACCAGAGAAGGACCAACTGAATGATCGAATATTGTGGGACAGACGAAGGAATGGTATTCTAAGTTGCCGAGCGTATTTATAGCTAGAATCTAAGGCAAGTTATTTAACTATACTCTATTGTTCAGAGTATGTATATATATTTTAAAAGTATGATGCCTGAATTTCAAGTTTAAAAGAAAATATATATATATTTATGTTGGTTGCTATATATAACATTGAGATTGCTTAAAAATGAAAGTCCTGTTATTATACATGTTTCCCAAAATGTTTATTCCATATATCGGACGCTTCTCTGTTCCTAAATCTTTTAGTATTGTTTCCTAAAATGGCTTAAGTAATTAAAGATGTTTTTAAAATTTCCTTATACTGGGCTGGTCTTTTGCCAGTGAGTATAAAGGACTGAAAAGTGAAATGTTTTAAAGTATTAATAAGATGGTTTATAAGTTGGATAAGCGTAAGAGGCTAGGGTGGTCCTAGTCCAGCACTTTTGTTAAGCGTAAGAGGCTAGGGTGGTCCTAGTCCAGCACCTTTGTTTAGCGTAAGAGGCTAGGGTGGTCCTAGTCCAGCATTAAAGGCCAATGTGTTGCCTAATTGATAACCTAATTTCAAAGAAAGGAAGACTTTACGTGGCTGATCACCCGTATTGTCCGTAATCAGAAGAATAATAAAATCAATTTAAATGTTTCCAAAAAGTTTTACGGAAAGTATGTTTTATTTGTGGAATAGTTTTAAAGAGATGAATGTTTGATGTTTTATTGATGGAATAGTTTTAATGAGAGGAATGTTTTGATAAGATATACCTGTTTTACTGTAAATGATTATCGGTATAGAAATTGTGTATTTCAGATTTAATTGTTGTCTATATGATAAGAGATGAAACCTCAGTAAAATAATGAGATTAAGGATAGATAGAAGTTTTTCAGTTATTCCCTTCGCAAGTAACATTGTACGTGAAAGTGGAGTAAGAATGATTGGAAAAATTCTTGATATTCTTTCTCTCAAAGTTTTATCTGGGGCAGAGATGGTTAGTAATAAATAGAAGAGTAGTTTTATATTTTGCTTGGTGAAAACTAATTCACGGTTATTACGGTCACTGTGGCATGTGTTGCGCAGTGATAGTGAGAACCGAGAATGATTTGAGATCTTCTTGTTTATTCAAACTCATGATTGTCAGGCCGGTTAGGCAGCTAGGTGTGCAAACGCTTAGCGACATGAATGAAATTTGAGTAAATGAGAATTTCTTGGAGATTTTGTTAAAGCGTTAGTTAAGTATTTTGCGAGTATTAAAAGTATTGAATCTAGTATTACGACCCTTCGCAGTTATTAAATCTTGATTTTGAGTTATAAAGGTTTTAAATGATATTAACCTCTTGTTAAAGTTAAGAATCCAGATTTCAATTATAGTATTGGTTATAAATTGGTGAGTATTTCTTCGCTCATGTTTATCGTTCCTATTTCTCGAATTGCAACTATTGCATTCTTGTTTAATCCAGTTCAGTTTTATATATATATAACTTGCTGAGCGTTCTTTGGCTCACACTTGTTGTTTTTAAAATCTAACTTTTCAGTAAACTAGTTGGTGAGACTTAGCCTGCACAGTTCAGAAAGTGGAGAGAAGAAGCAGGATGCAGTTGTGAAGCTGACGTGGATCACGGTAGTTAGATTTGTAATTGATTTGTTGTATGTAAATATATTTTAGTAGTGATATTATGTATTTGATTAGTTGGCCTGGTATACTTCTATTCGAAGTAATATCAGTGATTTAGGTCTGTATTAAGTTTTGTAATTAAAGTTGTATTTAAGTTGGTTTTGGGTTTTTCTTGTTTCTAGAACTGTAACCTAAGATCCTGAGTTAGGAGTTGGGGTCAAAGAGCTGTTGATTGAGTTTTTGTTTTTATTTCAGTTTTATTTTGATTTTCAGATTTTTAGTTTAGTATTCAGCAGGTTTATGTTGTATTTACGAATACATCATGGCCAATTTTGTTAGAATTATTGAGTTTGTTGGCGTGACGCCCAAATCTACTGACCCCGGATTTGGGGGCGTTACAGTTTGGTATCAGAGCGAGGTTATAGTAAACTAGAAACGAGAGTGTGTAGGAGTATGTATAGTTAAGTAAGGAACGTCAGAGTTCATATAGGACTCGTGTTGGACTATTGGATATAGTACCAGTTAGTGAGTTAAGATGTGAGTGGTGGCAGATAGTTGAGCGGAGTTGGGTAGAAACCCTTGAACCTGTAGGTAGTGGAACCTTCAGAGTCTAGATCGAATGACGAGTCAGCGAAGGAGTCGACAAAGAAGATATACGTGGAGACCCTGGCAATACCTTTCTTCTTGATAAATATTCCTTTGTTGAGTTATTTTGACAATTGTCTTTCCCCCGAATTTGGGATTCCAGTTATGACAGAGGTTGTTTTGATGCCTATTTCCTTTATTTCTAAAACCCTGTCAAGTGATATTTGAGTATTTAATTTTCTTCATCAGTGAATGATTCTATTATTGATAAATCATTATTTCTTAGTATTCTGCAAATCATTCTTTCGTGATTATCCTTTTCTTCTAAAGTAGTACCCATGGAATCCGTTTAGTTGTAATCCAGGGGTATGTCTGAGAATTTCTCATCAATTGATTGTTAATTCGATGTTCGAATCTTTTTGTGTTTCTTTACTCCAACTGAGGTGAACAACCCTATTTATAGGGGACACAAGGACTGTTTGTCTGTGTGATAGCAGTCTGATGGGACGCCATCACTTGTGTGTTGTGAAGTACAAGAAGGTTAATTACCTTTAGTCATGTCTTGAATAAGGCACGCAACAAGGTTCATTTGATCTTGTTGATCACTCAGTAATCTCTCATTTCAAAGAATATTTGTTTGAAAACTCATTGATTCCACAATTGTAGAAACCTTTGCTACAATGTGAAATCGTTCTTTTCAAATATCATGAATCATAAGATCTCGAGTAGTCTTGAACGTATGTCAATCGAGTTTAGAATACTAGTAACGCGTGACGTATAGTACTACGATTAGAGTCGTTCTATATAGAGAGATCAGTAGAGATCCCAGTAGAGTAAATAAGTATCCAGAGTACAGATTAGTAGAGCTGCGGATGCAACCCGAGTTGGTAGAGTAAATCCCAGTAACCCTTCTTTACCTGATTCCGAGGACGGAATCCTTTTAAGGTGGGTAGAATGTAAGATCCCGGATTATTGTAGGATTTATTATTATTATTATTTTATTGTTTTAATTATGTTAATTAGTATTTAAAGTATGGAATTGGATTTGAGAATATCGTTGTGGAGTTCAACGATATTTAGTGTCGAGTTTATATGAGTATATATTGTGTTATGTGTGCCCCAGTATTTTTAGTTGTATTTTTTTTAGTGATTTAAAAGTATTTAAATCTAGTATTATTGATCTTCAAAAATATTTATTTAATTATCGGAGGGCTTAAAAATCATGAAATCTTTTGTAAAATTATCTTTATATATTTATTGAGTTTTTAAAAGTGTTGGGTGGATTAATTTGGGTGTTTTAGTATTTTATAATGATTTTAAGAGTTTTATTGTATTTAAAGTATTAAAACTTTGAAAATTCATATTTAATTCATTTTTTATCCGAAAAATATTTCGAAAATATGTACGTGCTTGTAATTTTATATTCTTTATTTTAAGAATGAAAAGTGTAATTTTCCGAACATTTTATTTAATTTCGATTTATGGGAGTTGTTTATTAGTTTTGAAAGTACATATAAGTAGTATATTTTAATAGTAGTATTGTTATAGTTTGGGCCAAGCCCATTTATTAGAACCACAGCAGCTCAGTCCAGTGGTGAGAAGTATCGAGAGAAAAGAAGGGGGAAATCGGAATCGGGAGAAATCGGGGAAGATAGAGAAATTAGGAGAGAGGATTTAATCTATATACAATTCGTATGTGTATATACGTGAGTAAGTGTGTGCTGTGTATGTGCGTGACTGTGGAAGCAGTGGGGTGGTGGCTCGCGGTGGCGCCGGAGTGGCGTGACGGCGCCGGAGGGGAAAAGCTCCGGTCGGAGTCCGGTGGTGGTCGTGAGTTCGAGGCAGCGATGGTGTGGCGTGGAGAGACAGTAGAGGAAGAAGGAAGGGATGTGTTTGTATGTGTATTATATGTGTATGCAGAGAGAGAGAGAGAGAGAGAGAGGAGAGATTGATTTTGGTTCCGGTTGTCCGCAGCGGCGCAAGGTGGTCCCGTGGCGGTCATGGTCCCCGGAAAACGTATCCTTAATTATTTTATTTCCGTTAATTATTTCATAATATCAATTGTGAATGGTATTTAAATTTTTGGTATGTTAAGTAAGAATTTTATGAATGTTATTTGTGTTTTAGAAATTTAATTTAGAAACCCGATATACGTTTGAGTTTAAATATTTTCAAAGGTTGACGGTTATCAATCGTAGTTTAAGTGATTATTGTACTTAAATTGTTATTTGTAAATGGTACTCGGTTTAGTCGTAGAAACCGAGTTATGTTATTATTGATGGTATTGTTGTGAATTGGACTTGTAGGGGCTGAGACCTCGTATTTGATATTGTATTGGATTTTGCGAGTTGTTGAGGGGTATGACCCCGGGATAGTTTTATTTACAAATACTACATGCCGAATTTTCTAAAAATTCCCTATACCTAAATCTATTTAACTTATCTGATTTGTTAATAAGTGAGTAATTAGATCTATTGGTTTGTGTATTGATTTTGTAATTAATTTAGATTATAAAATGTGTTGATAGTGCTAAATAGTATGTTTGCGAAAGCTTATATTTATGCATAATTATCGTATTTTAATTATGTAATTGATGTAATTTAATCAAATTTGAATTTCCGAGATTATTGTGGTAATTTCCGTTGTTAATTCGGAGAGTTTTGTTAATTATAATTGTTGAGTTTAATTATGAGTCCGATTAAAGGTTCGGGTTAGTGATTGCTAATTGTTAAATTGCTAATTGTTAATTGTTAATTGTTAATTGTTAATTATGGTTGTCGGAATTATTTGTGGTCTCGTTAATATTCGAGCTTATTGGTCTTTAGTGAGTAATTATGAGTTGTCGGATAATATGTGGAGTTACATGGTTTGACTAATTGTAAATGTTTATGTGCTAAATGATCTTAGTGATTAAAGTTAAAGTGTTTTAGTGGATAAATTACTAGTTGTTTATGGTGTCGGTAAAGGTTACGTGCTAAGTGCTGTAAGTCAAGTTAGAGTATTTGCTGAACTTCATAATTTTCAATTATTTGGTATTTGTTTACATATGGTCAAAATGGTTTTGATTAAGAATTATATAATTACTTTAACTGTATATCTGTATAAATGATAAGTAATGGTTTCTGAAAAGTACCACTGGCCCTAGAGGCTGTGTGGTTTGTTTTAATTTAGTTTCCAAATGTAATTTATAGTAAGTTAAATTATCAATTTACTTTTCTTACATGTTTAGTTGCCGCATGTCTGGGCGGATACTTTTCTTATGTGTTTAGTTGCCGCATGTTCGGGCGGGTACTTTTCATTATTTGTTCAATTTATGTTGCTGTCATAAAAACAGCTTGTTATTTCATTGGATTGGTTGAATTGAAAAGCAGGGATGAATTGTATTTGAGGGGCTGTGCCCATAGTCCGATAAACGAATACTTCATGCCGAAATTTTCTAAAAATTTCCTGTATTTAAAGTTAATTAAATTATTTGATTTAAAGGCATGTATGTGTATGAGTGTTTAAACATATGGATGGTATTTCAAGGATTTAAGTATTGTTTACGCTTAACTACCAAACACACGTGGACTCAATCGCGATGAATCAAGTTCGTGTCGAGAGCAAGTACATCAGACCAGAGAAGGACCAACTGAATGATCGAATATTGTGGGACAGACGAAGGAATGGTATTCTAAGTTGCCGAGCGTATTTATAGCTAGAATCTAAGGCAAGTTATTTAACTATACTCTATTGTTCAGAGTATGTATATATATTTTAAAAGTATGATGCCTGAATTTCAAGTTTAAAAGAAAATATATATATATTTATGTTGGTTGCTATATATAACATTGAGATTGCTTAAAAATGAAAGTCCTGTTATTATACATGTTTCCCAAAATGTTTATTCCATATATCGGACGCTTCTCTGTTCCTAAATCTTTTAGTATTGTTTCCTAAAATGGCTTAAGTAATTAAAGATGTTTTTAAAATTTCCTTATACTGGGCTGGTCTTTTGCCAGTGAGTATAAAGGACTGAAAAGTGAAATGTTTTAAAGTATTAATAAGATGGTTTATAAGTTGGATAAGCGTAAGAGGCTAGGGTGGTCCTAGTCCAGCACTTTTGTTAAGCGTAAGAGGCTAGGGTGGTCCTAGTCCAGCACCTTTGTTTAGCGTAAGAGGCTAGGGTGGTCCTAGTCCAGCATTAAAGGCCAATGTGTTGCCTAATTGATAACCTAATTTCAAAGAAAGGAAGACTTTACGTGGCTGATCACCCGTATTGTCCGTAATCAGAAGAATAATAAAATCAATTTAAATGTTTCCAAAAAGTTTTACGGAAAGTATGTTTTATTTGTGGAATAGTTTTAAAGAGATGAATGTTTGATGTTTTATTGATGGAATAGTTTTAATGAGAGGAATGTTTTGATAAGATATACCTGTTTTACTGTAAATGATTATCGGTATAGAAATTGTGTATTTCAGATTTAATTGTTGTCTATATGATAAGAGATGAAACCTCAGTAAAATAATGAGATTAAGGATAGATAGAAGTTTTTCAGTTATTCCCTTCGCAAGTAACATTGTACGTGAAAGTGGAGTAAGAATGATTGGAAAAATTCTTGATATTCTTTCTCTCAAAGTTTTATCTGGGGCAGAGATGGTTAGTAATAAATAGAAGAGTAGTTTTATATTTTGCTTGGTGAAAACTAATTCACGGTTATTACGGTCACTGTGGCATGTGTTGCGCAGTGATAGTGAGAACCGAGAATGATTTGAGATCTTCTTGTTTATTCAAACTCATGATTGTCAGGCCGGTTAGGCAGCTAGGTGTGCAAACGCTTAGCGACATGAATGAAATTTGAGTAAATGAGAATTTCTTGGAGATTTTGTTAAAGCGTTAGTTAAGTATTTTGCGAGTATTAAAAGTATTGAATCTAGTATTACGACCCTTCGCAGTTATTAAATCTTGATTTTGAGTTATAAAGGTTTTAAATGATATTAACCTCTTGTTAAAGTTAAGAATCCAGATTTCAATTATAGTATTGGTTATAAATTGGTGAGTATTTCTTCGCTCATGTTTATCGTTCCTATTTCTCGAATTGCAACTATTGCATTCTTGTTTAATCCAGTTCAGTTTTATATATATATAACTTGCTGAGCGTTCTTTGGCTCACACTTGTTGTTTTTAAAATCTAACTTTTCAGTAAACTAGTTGGTGAGACTTAGCCTGCACAGTTCAGAAAGTGGAGAGAAGAAGCAGGATGCAGTTGTGAAGCTGACGTGGATCACGGTAGTTAGATTTGTAATTGATTTGTTGTATGTAAATATATTTTAGTAGTGATATTATGTATTTGATTAGTTGGCCTGGTATACTTCTATTCGAAGTAATATCAGTGATTTAGGTCTGTATTAAGTTTTGTAATTAAAGTTGTATTTAAGTTGGTTTTGGGTTTTTCTTGTTTCTAGAACTGTAACCTAAGATCCTGAGTTAGGAGTTGGGGTCAAAGAGCTGTTGATTGAGTTTTTGTTTTTATTTCAGTTTTATTTTGATTTTCAGATTTTTAGTTTAGTATTCAGCAGGTTTATGTTGTATTTACGAATACATCATGGCCAATTTTGTTAGAATTATTGAGTTTGTTGGCGTGACGCCCAAATCTACTGACCCCGGATTTGGGGGCGTTACAATAGAGCTAATCCTTCATTAACACAATGGCTAATTATTTCTCCATATGTTAGAGAAATATAATTAATATTAACTCCATCATTTTTATTTCTTAAGGATTGCCTAACCCTTTCAGCAAAAAGATGGGGTAGTCCGTCTATAAATTTTGACTTCCAGTGAACCGAATTTGGTTCTCCTAATTGATAAACTCTAGATAAAAATGTATCTTTATACCACCTAAAATGGGTTAAGGAAGGGCATCTAAGATTTTGGAGGAGCGTACATAGCTTCTCAGCAACAGGAATATTGGTTCCTACAAAATGTTGTAGAATAGTAAGACACAAAGTATAAACTGCATCTTCTTCGCCAGTAGTAACAATACCATTTTCTATTTTAATAATTTTTTTGTGATTAAGAATTTCTAATCTTTGTTCTAGGGTAAAATAGTGATCCCACCATCCCCTGATTTGTCCTACAAATCCTGTAGAAATGAAGGAGGCTATAGCACTATCAGTACTACCATTTTGTTTACAAACAGTAGAGTACATCATCATTCGGTGTATAACATCGAATATTTGTTTCTCATTTAAGCCATCAATATTCCATTCATAGATAGCTTTTCCTTCATATGAGGTTTGAATATAATCTGGTTCTTCAAATAGAAGATCCTGAGGAGAAGGTCTTTGGTAATAGAATTTTTCTAAAGATTTGGGTTTATAAATAGGATTTAACTCTGGATTACTAATTTGTTGTTTAGCAAACATAGTAGCTAAATTATTAATATCCTCTAAATCTTCAGCAGGTTCTGAAGTCTCAGATTGCTGAGATTCATCGTCTTTAGATAAGACTGATATATTCATATTGTTGAATTTTTGTTGAAGAATTTTTATAAATTCTTCTCCACTAGAATCTAATTTAAATCCTTTTATGGGAATAGGAGGTTCGATCATAGGAACATGGTTCTTAGAGGATTCTTGAACAAGGTTTGAAGAAGGTTGCTTCTCCATAGCTTTCTTTAAAGCAATTATTTCGTTTTCTATCACTTGCCTAAGAGAAACTATCTCGTTTTCTAGGGCTAAGAAATGGTCACCTAGACAAGTAAGAAAGGTGTTTGTATAATTTTGCGATCTAATTATCGCATTTAAATCTTTCACAGTAGCTTGAGTAGTCTCGAGTTTTTGCAGGCTTGTATAAGCCGTGGCTTCTGTGGTATTACTCAAACAAATTGTTTGTTCTGGGGGATAGGGAGAAGTAATGGTGTCTCCCCTTGGGGTTTTCCAGGGTCTTTGTAAGACTAGAATTTCTTTGGTTGTTTCACTCAGATAGGTTTTTATAAACCAATGAACAAAAGATATATAATCTTCTGTTTTACTTAAATAACTATAATATTCATCTTTGAACCTTTTTAGGTCTTCAGAAGAATATTTCTTAAAATACCATTGCCTAAATTGGGCATGTTTTTCCTGTTGAAATTCTTTATTAAGAATTTCTCTCATCTCACTTCCGGGGGATAAATCTATCATTATATATGGAAACTCATTTCTGATTGAGTAGGAGATTCTCTACTCTGTTCATAAATTCCTTCTGGAATTCTATTTTGGCTAATTCTAATTTCTTCAACATGTTCAGGAACAATAGATTCTTCTCTGATTTGAGAAGTTGAAGCCCTAGCTGAAACGCTCGGGGCAGTGATATAATCACTAGTAGAGGAATATCTAGCGGACCTAGTCCTAGGCATCCTAATAGTTCTTTGAGATGTAAATTTAATTTCTACATCTCCTTCTGTTGTTTGAATTATTTGATCAACTTCTTTGTTGACCTGAGGCTCAGGCTCTAGTTCTTGAGGAAGAGACCAAGTCTCTGGGAAGTCTATCTCTTTCCACTTAATCATTCTATTAGTGGCTATGTTGGAAGTTAATAAATTGGTTTGAACTACAGTTGTAGTTCCAGGACAAGATATTTGTTTGGCCTTCGGATTCAAAGTATTTAATACTTTGTAATAAATTCTATAGCAAATTGCTATAATTTCACTACCTGGTTTAAAATTATATCCATGGGTGTGCAATGTTAGTTGCATAGCATCTAACAAATGACTATCAGTTAAAGATAGTGTCAAATTGGGAGCCACGTCAAAATAGACGGGTCCATGGCATAAACTAGTTTCTATTAACGCAGCTAGAGATTGTTTAAAATCTCTACATCGGCCATCTCTAACAGAGGCCATAATACTCGTGTTTAAACCTAATAATGTTAAAGGTTTAAAGGCTATTTGAATTAATCCAATATGAATAAAATTATAGCTTTTAAAAGGAAATAAATCCTTTTTATTTAATAATCTAATTGTTTGATTAGAGTCAGTGACTCTAATGGTTTGTTCCATAGTTTTTATGACTTGTCTTGATTTAAAATCAAAGAATCCAATATTATAAATATGATCTAAGGGAACAGAGGGTATAACCCATTTATTCAATTTATCCAAATTTTTTGGATACTCAGCTAATTCAGCATTTTTAACTAAATCATTAGGATGCTCATCATCCTCCAAATTATTCATAATAATGAAAGATAAGGCTAAAGCTGTTGTGGTGGATTGGACCTCTAAGTTTCGTAAGTATGTAAGTATGTTTATTAGTTACGAAAAAGTAAAATTGCGAGAAATAAAAATATTTTTGGTCATCTTTGCAAACGACTCATTCGTTTAACTGTCAACCAAAGGGACAGACGGATTAAATCCACGAAATCAAAGATGTGAAATATTTTTAGCAAAAATTTTCTTTTACGAAATCATCCAGAAAACTCCCATATTTTCTTCCGGGATAAAAGATGACATTTAAGAAAACACTAAAAATATTCCGATTTTTTGCCTTTTTTTTTTTTTTTTTTTTTTTTTTTTTTTACATACTTGCGTTACTTAGAACATCTAATCCTCCACAACAGAAATTTAGCTAATAACAGACATAAACTAAAAGAAGATGATAAAAGGGTGTACCTTAACCAGGGCTATAAACAAATATATATATATATATATATATATATATATATATATATATATATATATATATATATATATATATATATATATAAGGTTCAAACCGGAACCGGAACCGGGTCTTGAACCGGATCAAAACCTGAACCTGAACCGTCTGAACCGGAACCGACGATTTATATTCTGTTAAGGTTCAGGTTCCGATTCAAGATTTTTATAAACCGGAACCGGCGGTTCACGAACCGTGGTCATGTACAGGTATTGCAACATTTGCTAGTTACGATTACGAATAGTGACATTCTGAACTTCTGATGATAGTTATGGAGATAAATAAGACCTGGACTTTTTTCCCCTGATCAAATTGTCAAGAAATATGGAAGAACTCTGCATCTGTTCAAAAACATAATTTTTAATCTATCGCATATTTTTTTAAGGTTGAAAATTTAAAAATGCTATAGTACGTTCAGTAGTGTTTAACCGTGATAATAATGTTCGTTATTTTAATGTATAATAAAATTATGTTTATTAACATATTTAAGCACCAAATTACTTATCACTCATTTATACTAACTATATTGATGTTTATTCAAAAAAGTATATTGATGTTGTCGTATCAAAATTTAAGCAAATTAAATTTTATTATATGATATTAGTTTATAACACGTGCGATTCATTAATTTTTCTAAATATAATAATTTTTTTATAATAAAATTAATTTTTATCTAATTTTCTAATCTTATAGTTATTTTAATTTAATTTAATATATCAATACTATACTATAACTAGCTTAAAACCCGTGCGATGCACGGATTTTTTTAATATTATATAAATTTTTTTCTTTAATTTGAATTAATTTTTTTTAAAACATGAATTTTGGAGGTTTAAATTTTTAAATGAGATGATTTGATAATAATTATATAAATGTTATCTGATATTTTTAGAAAATGAGGGATTTTATTTAGAAAATATAGAAAAGGTGATAGATTTTAGTTGAAAAATATAATCGGTTAATTATTAGTAATTATAAATTTATTATTTTATTTTATCAAATAGAATGCCCATGATATAATTGGAAAAAAGAGAGATTTTAGTTATAGTAAATTAAAAAGGTAACAAGTTTTAGGTGAAAAAGGTAATTTATTAATTTATAGTAATTATAATTTAATTATTCTATTTTACTAAATAAAATTGCTCGTAATGTTTTTAGAAAATGAAAAATTAATGTTGCACTTGATATTTCTAGAAAAAGAGGGATTTTAGTTAGAAAATATAGAAAAGATGATATATTTTAGCTGAAAAAGGTAATTGGTTAATTATTAGCATTATAATATTATTTTTTTTATTTTATTAAATAGAATTGTCCGTGATATAATTGGAAAAAGAGAAATTTTAGTTAGAGAAAATAAAAAAGGTAACGTGAAAATTAAAAAGGTGACATGTTTTAGGTGAAAAAGGTAATTGATCAGTTTATAGTAATTATAATTTAATTATGTTATTTTACTAAATGAAATTGCTCGTAGTGATTTTAGAAAATGAAAATTAATGTTGCCCGTGATATTTATAGAAATAATGAATTTAATTAGAAAAAATGATACGTTTTAGCTAAAAAGGTAATAGGTTAATTATTAGTATTATTATATTATTATTATTTTTTTTGTTAAATAGAACCGCCCGTGATATAATTAAAAAAAGAGATATTTTAGTTATAAAAAAAACAAATGGTAACATAGTTTGGCTGAAAAAGATAATCGCCCGTGATATAATTGGAAAAGTAGAGATTTTAGTTAAAGAAAATAGAAAAGGTAACGTGTTTTGACTCAAAAAGGTAATTGATTAGTTAATAGTAACTATAATATAATTATGTTATTTTATTAAATAAAATTGCTCGTAGTGTTTTTAAAAAGGGAAAAATTTTAGTTAGATAAAATATAAAAGATATTGTATTTTATATAAAAAAGAAATTATTTAGTTATTGAAAAATAGAATAGATAATTTGTTTAACCTGAAAAAGGAAATTGATTAGTAAAGAAAATTTTAGTTAGATAAAATATAAAAGATATTATATTTTATCTGAAAAAGAAAATTATTTAGTTATTGAAGGATTTTTTAAATAATTTCCTTTCAATTCCTACATTTTATGGCCAGATGCCATTATGATTAAAAATAATATTTAAAGCTTATGTTACTTGTTCTCATTGTGAGTGGCTATGTATTCGGTATTCCTAATAGTAAATTTGGTGAATTGGAAAAGGAAAGATTTTAATTAAAAAAAAAAGAGAAAAGGTAACGTGTTTTGACTCAAAAAGATAATTGATTAGTTAATAGTAATTATAATATAATTAAGTTAATTTATTAAACAAAATTGCTCGTAGTGTTTTTAAAAAAGGAAAAATTTTAGTTAGATAAAATTTAAAAGATATTGTATTTTACCTAAGAAAGAAATTATTTAGTTATTGAAAAATAGAAAAGATAATATGTTTAACCTGAAAAAGGAAATTGATTAGTAAGGAAGAAATTTTAGTTAGATAAAATATAAAAGATATTATATTTTACCTGAAAAAGAAAATTATTTACTTATTGAAAAATAGAAAAGATAGTATATTTAACGTGAAAAAGGAAATTGATTAGTTAATAGGATGGATTTTATCTGTAATTATGTAAGGGTAAATAGGTAAATTCAACAGGTATCGTACCGACCGACCGACCAAACTTTTAATGTTTCAGCTTTTATATAATAGTATAAATAAGCAAAATATGGTCTATTTGGTTAGTTAATTGGTTGGTTAACACCTTCCAAAAAAAGTCACCTTCCAAAATAAATTAAAGAGAATTTATGAAAAATACTAGATTCTCTAGTTTGTTTTACAAAAGTACTATCTCTTCAAATTCATTGCAAATATACTATCTTAATTATAAATATACTATATTAATTGTATTATACTATTATGTATTTATTTTTATTTTTTTACTATATATTATAATGATGACTAGGCAACGCTGAATGTATGCTGATGTGGCAGTGGGCCCCACACTGCTGATTGCTCTATGCTGACGTGGCAGCTGATGTGGCAGTGGGCCCACCCTGCTGACGTGGCAGGTGGGTCCCACCTTCGCTGACGTGGCATGCTGACATGGCAGGTGCGACCCACCCCTGCTGAAGTGGCAGCTGGGACCCACCCCTGCTGATGTGGTAGCTGCCGTGGTAGTGGGTCCCACCCCCTGTTGACGTGGCAATTGACATGTCAGGTTGTTTGATTGCTGACGTGGCAGTGGGACCAGCAGGGTTAATTTTTAATTTTTTTTTTGAATTTAAAAAATTGTTATTTTTGCAAAAAAAAGATATTTTTGCAATTAAGATAATAAATTTGCAAATAGCTATTCTTAACAAAAGTAAAATTCCAAAAATTTACTTTTTTCTATATATTTATCAGAAAAGCTCTAAATTAAATTACATATAATACAAACCAACACTTCTTCCTACCTCTTTATTTTACGATTTGTTATTTACAAAAACCAAATAATTCAACAAATAACTTAGTTTAGAAAAAAAACTTATAACATGCTTAGATATGGGTTAACTACCTAATACGTATAAAATTAACTATTAAAATACGGTGCAAAAACAATATTTTTTTATATAAAACATTGTAAGATTTTAGTAGTAATTACATACTTAAGAAATATTTTTTTTTATTTTTGTTTAATTCTTAAAATGTTTAACAATAAATTTAAAGTACGTTAAATTAACAGTGTTCATTTATTTTAAAAAATTAAATTTGGAACATACGTAAAATTAAAGTTATTAAAGAAAAATTATTAAAATAAATTTATACTAAACTATAAAAGCAAACTCTATTAGTAGTTTGATTTAATAGTTCAACCGTTAAAAAACTTCAAAACAGTACTGAGCAACTAAACAAAACAAAAGAACTGATCAGGGTTCTGTATTTCTTCTCGTGTCCCAGACACATGAGCTTAATAGTCTCAGGATACAAGAGCCCCTCCTTTTTAAATGCGTACTGCATCAAGACTTTTTCTTTTCCTTTTGAAGGCTGTGGAATAACAACTTCTGGGTAATCACCTCCGATGGGTTACTCACATTGACAGTTACATTAACATTGAAGCATTAAGATCGACTCTTGAAACTCGGGAAAACCAACCAATGAATGAGGTCCAAACCAACGGATGAAGGAAAGGACTTAAAGAAGTAATTTAAGTATGTATGGGCTTAAGCCCAATAACTCGAGAAAATATTTCTATTAAGACCAGATTTTGCCAATGAATCTGCATTCTTATTGAGCTCCCTTGGAACATAGTGCAAAGTGAATAATGAACCCACCAATAGTTCGAGATCACTAATTGGACCATGAACAGGATAGTAATGATTCAGACCTGACCGAATTTGTTGCAGTGTAGAAATGGGGTCCGAAAAAATAGCAACTGACTTGGACTTAAATTTTCCTTGCATCAGAATTCTTACCAAATGTAAGATGGCTTCTATCTCAGCCTCAGTGCTGTTAGATACAATAATAGGACCAGAAAATGCATAAACCGTGGAACCGTTTTTATTCTTTAAACACCCTCCAATGCCTCTGATAGGTCCATATTCCATCATATTTTTAATACCTATTTTATGTCCGTTTTCGTAATTTTATTAATTAATAAATTGTTTTATTTTGTTTTGTAGGAAAATAAATAAAAACAGATTTCTAGCAGGAAAAGGTGCAAAAAGGGAAAGGAGGTGGAAAATTCTTGAAGTCAAAGAAATTGGAGGAAAAATCGAATACTTATCCGAGAAGAAAAGGAAATTGAAGATATTATATTCAAGATCAGATTGTAATCATAGGGTCCAAACCCAATATTTTGCCCTATATATAGGACTTCTCCCTTGTAACTTTAGACACCAATTTAGATAGCTATAATTTTATTGCCTGTATGCGACATATTCTTTTGCTTCGTATTATTAATATATTATTCGTTCTTGTTTTCTTCCCTACATCCTTTGCGTTCAATTGTTTCAAACTCCTGCCTACCTAGTTTATATTCGATATATACATGCTTATTTAATTAGTTATTTGATTATTAGTTAATTAAATAATCATCTGCCATTAACGTGAATTAAGGTTAAAGTTGTTTGAATTGTCCAGGTAATTGATTATAATAATATTAGTATACATTATCTTATTTAATCATGGTAATTATTTGTTTTCAATATGTTTGTTTCGTTTATTATCTAAATATGAGTAGCTAATTTTCTTGCCCTAGGATGAAGATGAAGTTAATTTAATTACTCTTGATTTCTTCTCATTCCTATTAATTGATTCTCATAATTTTTCTTGGTGCTTAATTGTTCAATTGACAAAGTGATTTTGATATATTATTGTTACCGGATTTATTTTTCATAGCCTATGCTTGCTCCTTGAAGTTTTGATAGGTTATTGTTAGATAACAAGTTTCATAGTATATGCTTGTCTCGTTGATTGATATATCTTATTTGTGAAAAAAGAGGATTGATTTTAGGGCGAGTTGATATTAATTGTGATTGATTAACGGATTCGGATTCCTAGGTTTTCCATATTATTTGATAATCTTTGTTAATTAGTTTAATTAGGTTAATTAAAACTCATCTCAAACCTATTTGTCTAGTTCGCCTGATTTAATTATTAGGGTTTTGAAAATTCATAGTCTCTGTAGATCGACCTGTATTTGCTACAATTAACCACTGTGCGCTTGCAGTTATTTTGACACATCAAGTTTTTGGCGCCGCTGCCGGGGACTATTGGTAATTTTCTTTCCTTGATATTAATTCTTCGGATTAGTTTCTTGTTTTCTTTTGTTTGTTTTTTTTTAGGTAATAGTGAAGCGGAGAAAAGCTTGGACAAGAAGATCGCTGGAAGGCCTCGCTGTCTCGTTTGAAATTTTTGAAAGCGCTTTTCGGTATTCCGTATCACCTCTCTCTATTTTTTCTTTATTATTGAAAAAAAAACACAAAAAAAATTAAATATTCAAAAAAAACCAAAAATATTAGTTAGTTATTTGATTGTTAAAAACCAATTTGCTGCATCATTCATTCTCTCACATAGGATCACATCATCTAGATTTCTTTATTGTATTTATTGCTTTCCATCTTATATAACTGTAGTGATTGCTGGAGGAAAGAGGTACGTACAATTTAGAATAGAACACGTAGTGTAGTGCATCCATAAGTGTTTACTTTCTTGCTCTTTGTGTGTTGCATCATTCAATAAATCTTAATGGTGCCACGCAATTACAAGATAAGGTGAGGGATTTCATCACCCTTTCCTTGACCCACAAATCATTAATTCCTTCATCTTGCATTCCCCTTTCCTTAATAAAACTAAGTAGACGTTAGCCCCTAGGATCTCGCGCTCAACTAGGAAGAGAATCTAGGAGGAACAAATCACTAAGTATTCTTTCGTTTAGTGTCTAGGCAAGCGTGACGCTTACCTGGCTAATTTGGATTGGTGTCTAGAAAGGTGTTTAGCCTCTTGGCAATGCTTGCACCTGCCTGGCCAGTCAGGACGAGTGCTTTTTGAGTTGTGACTTTTAGTAGTATCTTATTGTTAGGAGCAAGGTCTAGATTTTTCTTAGGATAATATAGATTTTTCTTTTTAATTTTCCACTTTTTTTTTAGGTGTTTACTTATAGCTCTTGTCTGCTACGTGCTTAATTGTTTACTTCTCTTGTATGCAAAGTGCTTGGGTTCGAGACACTACATCTAGATTAGTAAGACAAACCAATCTGTCATCTCCTAAAGTAGTAAGGCAACTTGAGTTCTCTTCACCCACTAGAATTGAGTCAAAAGAATTAGAAGTTCAACCCGTAGTCATGGCTGTTTCACTTAAAGACCGTTGTTACCCCGCTCGTACCGCTCAACCCTCATGCATAGTCTTACCCGCAGTAACCGCGAATAACTTTGAAATCAAACATCACAACATTAGCATGTTACCTAGGTTTGCTGGGGTAGAGGGAGAGGATCCATATCTTTTCATTCGAGAGTTTGAGGAAGTGTGTGCATTGCAGAAACTTCAACAATTGAGTGAGGATTCCATTAGGCTCAGGCTTATTAACTTTGCTTTGAAAGAAGATGCTAAACAGTGGTTGTACAGTCTACACGTTAATTCTATTTCCACATGGGAGGGATTTGTTGCTATCTTTCTTAAAAAATATTTTCCAAACCATAAGGCAAACAGACTTAGGAATGAAATCAACCAATTTCAACAAAATCGGAATGAGTCTTTTTGGAAATATTTTGATAGATTTAAAAAGTTGTTGTCTAAATGTCCTCAACATGGTATAGAAAAATGGAGACTTTGTAAAATTCTTTATGAAGCCTTAGATAGCCAAACCACTGCTTTGTTAGAGTCTATGTGTAATGGTAAGTTTATGGACAAAGATGAGGATGAAGCTTGGCAATTTTTTGAGGAGTTAGCTGAAAGAACAATGTTGTGGGAGTCAACTAGGGAACCTAATCAGGAAGCTGAAAAATCTAACTCATCTAAGGGCTTACACACAGTTGGTAATTCTATTGCAACCGAAGCTAAGTTAGCTACACTCACTAGACGTCTAGAAGCCTTAGAAACCAACAGTGCGTCCTCTCAAATGTCTCTCTGTGCAAACTGTAGTTCTCCTAATCATGTGGTAGAGAATTGCCCTGAAATTGAACAAGTCAATGCCATGTTTCAACCTAGAGTTAGGAATGATCCTTATGCACCCACATATAATCCTGGTTGGAAGAGTCACCCAAATTTCTCATGGAACCAAGGTCAATACAATCAGTATAATCAAAACCCTCAACCTGCTTTTCAAAAGCCCAATCCTAATTCATATCCACCTCAAAATCTTGGTCATTATCCAAACTCAGTTCCCTTGAATCCTCCTGGTTTTGCTGAATCTGACAAAAGATTTACTTCTTTAGAAAAGAGTATTGAGGCGTTATTAAAATCTCAAGCTAATTTAACTTAATCTCAACAATCTTTCATGCAAGCTATGACCCAAGATAGGCAGTTACTGAATTCCAACACTCAAGCCATATCTAAGCTAGAGGTCCAAGTCAGTCAATTGGCAAACACAATCAGTGAGAGAGAGAAAAATCGATTTCCTAGTCAACCCGAGGCTAATCCTAAATTTCATCCAAATAAAAATTCTCATGAAAATGTAAATTCTGTTATCTCTCTAAGGTCTGGTAATCAATTCAATAATCATGCTGGTGTCAATACTCAAGAAGAAGATAAGCTAACATCTGAACCAAATCCTTTACTCTTGAATCCTAGTCTTAAGCAATCTTCAAATTCCGAGAATTCTGAAGTAGATAAAGCTGATGAGTCATCACCATCAGATGAACCAACTTCGAAACCCCACTTTGATGTGTCTAATGAAAAAGTCTTTAAACCAAAAGCCCCGTTTCCTCAAAGACTTACTTCAAACAAACAATCTGCTCAGTTAGATAAGATTTTGGAATTCTTTAAGCAAGTCAAGATTAACATTCCTCTTTTAGATGCGATTCAACAAGTTCCCTCTTATGCTAAGTGTCTAAAAGATTTGTGTACTCATAAAAGAACCACTCATGTTCCTAAGAAAGCTTTCTTAACATCTCATGTTAGTTCTATTTTGTCAAATCAAATCCCTGTGAAGTATAAGGATCCTGGTTGTCCTACCATCTCTTGTGTCATAGGTGATACTTTCATTGATAAAGCTTTACTCGATCTAGGAGCTAGTGTGAACCTTCTTCCATTATCTGTCTATCAAGCCTTGGGTTTAGGTGAACTTAAGAAGACTAGTGTCACTCTTCAGTTAGCTGATCGTTCTGTTAAAACTCCTACAGGTATAGTGGAAGATGTGTTGATTAAGGTTGGTGATTTTGTCTTCCCCGTCGATTTTGTTGTTCTAGAAACCGAACCAGTCAAAAATCTCAAAAATCAAATTCCCATAATTTTAGGAAGACCTTTCCTTGCCACGTCTAATGCCTTAATTAACTGTAGGAATGGTTTAATGAAGCTCACTTTTGGAAACATGACAATTGATCTCAACATTTTCAATGTAGGAAAACAACCCAATGACTATTTTGACCAACCCATAGAAATTAACATGATTGATGAGTTAGTTGATAATGAAGTCATGAATGTTGATGATGTGCTTAGCTTTTGTCAAAACTACTTTGGTCAAGAATGGGATGATACTTGTCATAAAAATGAGGTCAATGAAATGTTAGAGTCCACCATTCCTAGTACCAGCCAAGAGTTAGAACCTTCTCCTTTGCCACTTTATGAAGCTAATAAATCAGTTGAGACAAGTCCACCAGAATTAGAACTCAAACCTCTTCCCGAAACTCTTAAGTATATGTTTCTAGGCCCTTCTGAGTCTTTCCCAGTCATAATTGCATCTGATCTGTCACCTTCTCAAGAGGAAGAACTCTTACTTGTACTTAGAGAGAATAAGGAAGCCATAGGGTGGAGCATATCCGATATCAAGGGAATTAGCCCTGCCATTGTCCAACATAGGATTCACTTAGTTGATGATGCTAAACCAGTTAGAGAGCCACAAAGGAGGTTAAACCCGACTCTTAAGGAAGTTGTTAGGAAGGAAATCCTTAAATGTCTAGATAATGGAATCATCTATCCTATATCTGATAGTTCTTGGGTCAGTCCTGTTCAAGTAGTGCCTAAAAAGTCAGGGATCACTGTAGTTGTCAATGAGGATGATGAACTAGTTCCCACTCGTGTCCAATCTGGTTGGAGAATGTGTATTGATTATAGGAAACTAAATGCTGCCACTAGAAAAGATCATTTTCCTCTACCCTTCATTGATCAAATCTTAGAAAGGTTAGCAGGTCACTCATACTATTGCTTTCTAGATGGTTTTTCTGGTTATTTTCAAATTCCCATTGCTCCTGAAGATCAAGAAAAGACCACATTCACTTGTCCATTTGGAACATTTGCCTATCGTCGTTTAGCTTTTGGTCTAACCACTGCCCCTGCCACCTTTCAAAGATGTATGATGAGCATTTTCTCTGACATGGTAGAAGAATTCCTAGAAATCTTTATAGATGACTTTTCCATCTTTGGTTCTTCTTTTCATCAGTGTCTTCATCATCTTAACTTAGTTTTAAAACGATGTAAAGAAACAAACCTTGTTCTTAATTGGGAAAAGTGTCATTTCATGGTTAAAGAAGGAATTGTTCTTGGTCATAAAATTTCGTCAAAGGGAATTGAAGTTGATAAAGCTAAAATTGATCTCATTGCTAATCTACCTCCACCAAAATCTATCAAAGAAATTCGTTCCTTTTTAGGGCATGCTGGTTTTTATAGGCGTTTCATTAAAGATTTTAGCAAAAAGGCTAGACCATTGACCAATCTTCTTTCCAAGGACATAAAATTTGAATTCTCTAATGAATGTCTTCAATCATTTGATCATCTTAAGAAAGAGTTGACCTCAGCCCCTATCATTCAGTCCCCTGATTGGAATCAACCTTTTGAGCTTATGTGTGACGCGTCTGATTATGCCGTAGGAGCAGTTTTGGGACAAAGAATTAATAAGATACCTCATGTCATATACTATGCTAGTAAGACTCTAAATGATGCTCAACTCAACTACTCCACCACTGAAAAAGAACTTCTAGCTGTTGTTTTTGCTCTTGAAAAGTTCAGGTCGTATTTATAGGTTCTAAAATCATTGTTTACACAGACCACTCTGCTCTTAGATATCTCTTCTCTAAGAAAGACTCAAAAGCCCGATTGATTAGGTGGGTCTTGTTGCTCCAAGAGTTTGACCTAGAAATTAGGGATAAGAAGGGTTCTGAAAATGTTGTTGCTGAACATCTTTCCCGTCTAGTAGTGGAGTCCACCATTGATATGCCTTTGAATGAGTCTTTTCCTGATGAGCACCTTCTTTCCATATCTACCACTCCTTGGTTTGCTGAAATTGTTAACTACCTTGTCACTGGTGATATTCCTTCTCATTGGTCTAAGCAAGATAAATCCAAATTTCTCTCACAAGTCAAATACTTCTTTTGGGATGATCCCTATCTTTTTAAGTATTGTTCGGACCAAATCATTAAGAGGTGTGTTCCAAACCATGAGTTTAGAAGTATACTTTCCTTTTGTCATGATCAGGCTTGTGGAGGTCACTTTAGTGCTAAAAAGACTGCTGCTAAAATACTTCAATCTGGTTTCTACTGGCCCAATCTGTTTAAAGATTCTGCTGAATTTTGTGCCGCTTGTAGTAGGTGTCAACATTTAGGAAAGATCACTAGAAGAAACATGATGCCAATGAATCCAATCTTAGTTATTGAGATCTTTGATGTTTGGGGAATAGATTTTATGGGTCCCTTTCCTAACTCTTTTGGTAACCTCTACATTCTCTTAGCGGTTGATTATGTCTCTAAATGGGTCGAAGCCATACCAACTAAGTCTAATGATAACAAGGTAGTTCTTAAGTTCTTAAAGGAGAATATCTTTTCTAGATTTGGTACGCCTAGAGCTATAATTAGTGACCAAGGTAAGCATTTCAAAAACCATCAGTTTGAGTCTCTTTTGAGGAAGTATTCCATCACTCATAAGATAGCCACACCTTACCATCCTCAAACTAGTGGTCAAGTTGAGGTCTCTAATAGGCAGATTAAACAAATTCTAGAGAAAACTGTCAATTCAAATAGGAAAGATTGGTCTGTTAAGTTGATAGATGCACTTTGGGCTTATCGCACTGCTTTTAAGACTGTTTTAGGCATGTCTCCTTATAGGATTGTGTTTGGTAAAGCATGTCATCTTCCCGTTGAACTTGAACATAGAGCTTTTTGGGCCATTAAAGAGTTGAATTTTGATTTACCCACTGCTGGTAGTCATAGGAAGTTACAACTGTCTGAGTTAGAAGAAATTAGGAATGATGCCTATGAAAATGCTAAGATTTATAAGGAAAGAACTAAACTTTTGCATGACAAATCCATTTTGAGAAAATCTTTTTCTCCTGGTCAAAAAGTTCTTTTATACAACTCTAGGCTGCATTTATTTCCTGGCAAATTGAGATCTAGATGGGAGGGCCCATATGTTGTTAAAGTTGTTTTTCCTCATGGTGCTATTGAAATTGAAAATCCTAAAACTGGTGAAACATTTAAAGTTAATGGTCAACGCCTTAAACCATTTTTATAACTGCCAGTTGATTATGAGGAGGAGGTGATCCACCTCCTTGATGCGTGACTCAAGTAAGTTAACTTGTTGTACATAGTAGTTAGTTATATTCCTCCGTCTTGCCTTTATCAGGTATTCTCGTCCTTTTACTTTGTCATTTTTTTTCTCTCATTTGCATACATTGAGGACAATGCATGATTTAGGTATGGGGGGGGATTTAGTAGTATTATTTTTATTAAGAAAAAAAAATTGAAAAAATGAAAAAATACAAAAATAATTCTAGCCTTGTGAAATGATTACTTGTTATAAGTTGGCTTGATGCACCCTTACATGCTATAGTACTCTTGTGTTTCTGAAGCTTTTGATTGAGAAGTGATTTGCTAAGTTCTTGTGCACACACATCCACTAGTGAGTTGAAACTAGTAGACTTATTGAATGTTGTAAGTAATTAAAAGGACATGAATATGTGCAAGAAGATTTGGTTTCCATGCTTTGAGTACAAGTAGGTGCATTAAAGAGACTTTTGCTTGGGATTGATTATGTTTTGCCACCAAGTGAGATTTTGAGCCTATATGCATATCTTTTGCATTTTATATTCGTTTGCTTGAGTGTCCACATGTTGTTTGCATTGCTAGCACTTGTTTGAGACCTTTCTTGAAATGCATGACATTATTTGATGATAAGATGATAAAGGCATTTAGGAATAACCAATTATTATCCAAATTACCACACCCTTTATATATGATCAATTAGTTACCCCTTTGAGCTTAATCCTATTTTTTGGTGACACACCACATTACTTGCCTAGACCTTTTTGTTGTGCAGCCTTACGTATACTTGATCCCAATTGTCAAAGGCTAGTAGGAAGTTGTTGGAGTAATAAGGTGTGTGAGATGGGGTTTACTTTTGTTCATTACTTTTTGGGAAATATTGGGTTTTGTTGTTTACTTGTTAGTCGTTGTTCAAGAAATTTTTGAAGAAGGATTGTGGTTACTTATATATTTATATTATCTATGTTAGCTCTCCAAAGAAAAAAAAAAGAAGAAAAAAAAAAGAAGAAAAAAAAACAGAAAAAAAATCATATGAGAGCATAATTATGTTTCTGTGTTTTTGTGATCCTTCTTCATTCGACTAGTCAAGCAGTTTGTTGGAAGAAAATTAGAAATCCATGTATGGGGAGGATGTATGGTGTTGTGTATGATTTATTATGGTTCCTACTAGCTTTTGACACTTCACCTTATTTGGCCTTACTTGACATACCTTGTCCTTAGCCCCGTTACAACCCAAATAAAAGACCTTTTGATTATCGTCATTAATGTATGTTGTGTTAAAGTTAGATTGATACCAAATGTCAAGCATGCTTATGATTTTGTTGGAATTGAGTGATACACTTACCCTTGTTCTTGAGTGAATATTCTTCTGTGAGTGAAATGTGAGTTATTACTTGTTTCTGCATATGAGATCTCAAGTTTTGACTCTAAGGTGTACTCTTGTGGGCTTAGCATGGTTACCAACTTATTTTTTTCACTTGACATGGACTTCTAATGACCTCTGCATATTTCTTTGAGTAGACTATGTGAATACTTGCACCTTACACACCAAGACATTGCAAATTCACTTTGATTTCTTAAGTTGATGTAGCATGAGATGACTTGTATGTGTGGTGTTGCATTGAGCAATCGTTTACATGAGCTAGATGGATTTTGTGGGTACATTCACTATAGGCCCTCACGAGACCTCACTCGTTCACTAGGGCTGCCTAGGGGTTTAAAGGGCTTGTTGCATATGCCAAATGCAACCGTGATCACCTACGGAAGTGGTATTATATATTAGATAGTATTTTATTATATATTTTTCTCGAGGACGAGCAAAAGATAGGTATGGGGGCATTTGATAGGTCCATATTTCATCATATTTTTAATACCTATTTTATGTCCGCTTTCGTAATTTTATTAATTAATAAATTGTTTTATTTTGTTTTGTAGGAAAATAAATAAAAACAGATTTCTAGCAGGAAAAGGTGCAAAAAGGGAAAGGAGGTGGAAAATTCTTGAAGTCAAAGAAATTGGAGGAAAAATCGAATACTTATCCGAGAAGAAAAGGAAATTGAAGATATTATATTCAAGATCAGATTGTAATCATAGGGTCCAAACCCAATATTTTGCCCTATATATAGGACTTCTCCCTTGTAACTTTAGACACCAATTTAGATAGCTATAATTTTATTGCCTGTATGCGACATATTCTTTTGCTTCGTATTATTAATATATTATTCGTTCTTGTTTTCTTCCCTGCATCCTTTGCGTTCAATTGTTTCAAACTCCTGCCTACCTAGTTTATATTCGATATATACATGCTTATTTAATTAGTTATTTGATTATTAGTTAATTAAATAATCATCTGCCATTAACGTGAATTAAGGTTAAAGTTGTTTGAATTGTCCAGGTAATTGATTATAATAATATTAGTATACATTATCTTATTTAATCATGGTAATTATTTGTTTTCAATATGTTTGTTTCGTTTATTATCTAAATATGAGTAGCTAATTTTCTTGCCCTAGGATGAAGATGAAGTTAATTTAATTACTCTTGATTTCTTCTCGTTCCTATTAATTGATTCTCATAATTTTTTTTGGTGCTTAATTGTTCAATTGACAAAGTGATTTTGATATATTATTGTTACCGGATTTATTTTTCATAGCCTATGCTTGCTCCTTGAAGTTTTGATAGGTTATTTTAGATAACAAGTTTCATAGTATATGCTTGTCTCGTTGATTGATATATCTTATTTGTGAAAAAAGAGGATTGATTTTAGGGCGAGTTGATATTAATTGTGATTGATTAACGGATTCGGATTCCTAGGTTTTCCATATTATTTGATAATATTTGTTAATTAGTTTAATTAGGTTAATTAAAACTCATCTCAAACCTATTTGTCTAGTTCGCCTGATTTAATTATTAGGGTTTTGAAAATTCATAGTCTCTGTGGATCGACCTGTATTTGCTACAATTAACCACTGTGCGCTTGCAGTTATTTTGACACATCAGCCTCCAAGTATGGTGCCATCTGGTTTCACTTCCCAAGCACCATCGACACTACCAACGTAATCAAAAGACAGGTATTTGAATTTCCAAAAATGTGAAGAGATGTTGTGAAGATATAACGTTATTGCACCCTGTGGGTTGACTAGCCATAAAGGATCATCTCCAAATTCTAACAATTTTGCTGCTCTCCCCCACTTACTAACCCTTGTAGTTATAAGAAATTCCAGTGAAGGCTTTGTTATTTTCTTCTGTGCGAATAGAACTTCATTCCTTGATAACCATATGGACCATGTTGTAGCCGCTACAACTAATTTCCAATATTTTTGAACTGAGGCATTTTTAATACATGAGAGAACTTCAGGTAATGAGAAGTGGTGGATTTTGACTAGCATCTTGGGCACACTCCACCATTTTCCAACAAAGTCCCAAGCCCAGTGAGCTAACTCACATTTCCAAAATAAATGATTGATTGATTCTTCTTCTTTATCACACCAAACACATATGGTAGATAAGTTTTCCAATCTTCTATTCAGAAATGTTCTTGTTGGAAGGATACCCCAATGAACTTTCCATAGAAATAAAACTATTTTAGGAGGCACTTTAGCAATCCAAATTTGGTTCCAGAAATTCGACTGAGATGAAGGAAGAAAGGTTTGCTGAATGAGTACTTTAGAAAAACTCTTTGTGCTGAAATCACCTTTACTAGGTTTCCAGATTAATGTATCTTCCTTCCCTGTCAAATTTATTCGAGAGATAATGTTGGTTAGCAAAGAAATAGCTTGACTATCTCTCGGAAGAATTGCCCTACTCCACATACTCTCAGATTCATTATTAACCTGCCATGCTTCAAGAAAATTCTTGATTGAGGAGTGCTTAAAGTTCGAAACTCTATACAATCTAGGCAGTATCCACATGATTGGCCCAGTGTCATTCCAATTATCCTCCCAAAAATAAACTAGATCTCCTGAACCCACTGACCATTTGAAGTTTTGAGAGGATAGATGTTGTGATACACAACTAACTGACTTGAGATTGACGAAATTTCTCACCAAATAGGAGCAGGAGGGTCCACTCACAATTTTCTCCAAATTGTAATGAAACTCATTGCCATATTTCTGGGACAAGATTTGATTCCACAACTTACTCCTTTCCGAATAACTTCTCCACCACCATTTGGATAAAAGAGTTATATTTCTGATTCGAAGAGGAATTATACCAAGTCCTCCATTTTCTTTAGGACTACATACTTTCTCCCAGCTAAGCAGGTGAATTTTTCGAGTCCCATTATTTGAAGCACCCCAGAGAAATGATCTTCTCATTCTTTCCAACTTGTCAATGACTGACTTTGGGATAAGGAACAAGCTAAACCAATAGATTTGAATACTATCAATAGCTGCCATCAACAATACCAGCCTTCCAGCCGTTGAAAGATGTTCAGAGTTCCACGAACGTAGTTTGTTGTCGACTTTTGATATTAGAGGATCCCAGAAATTAATGGAACTTGGGGCTACTTCTATCGTTGCTCCCAGATATTTGAACGGCCCAGATTCTACTTTACAACCAATCTGTTCAGCCCAAACATTCATATTGCGATCACTTTCTTTGAATCCGTATAAACTGCTCTTGTGAAAATTTATCTTTAATCCCGAAAGCAAATAGAAGCATTGTAAGACTATTTTCACCCCATGAATCGACTTAATATCATTACGAATAAAAAGAATTACATCGTCGGCAAATTGAAGATGTGAGATTTCTGACTTGCAATTTGGGAGTGTAATACCCGAAAACATTTTCTTACTTCTTGCTGTACTGAGCAACTGTGCCAGGACTTCACCAACCAAATTAAAGAGCAAAGGGGACAATGGATCCCCTTGTCTATAAGCTAGTATCTAATAAACGTAAAAGGGATCTTATCTATAATTTTGGTCACTGTACTGCCAAAATAATCTCAACCGTTGAATCTAATATTTTTAAAAATAGATAATCAAGATTATATTATATTAAAAAGAAAATTATAATCTAAAAATGATATAATTAAAAAAGGTTGTATTAGAATTTAATTTTAAAAAGAAAATTATAGTATGAAAAATGATATAATTAAAAAAGGATATAACTGAATTTTTTAATATTTTTTATTGATATTAAAAAAGTCATATTTACTATTTGGGTTCTATCTCGAGATCTAGAAATCAGATTTGGATGATTTTACAGCGCACGCGAAACTCATAAAATTATCTTTAATGTAGCGATTATTTAACAATTATTATCGAAATGGAGACACTCAGAATCTCAAGAGAAAATATAATTACGAATTTTTACATTAATCCTATTAAACGTAGAAGATCTACATTTATAGTCCTTTTCAATGTAGAAAACTAATATATGATTTAAATCAGTGACCTACAATTTTTCGTATTTCAATATAAATACATTTTTTAGTTTAAATGTTAAAATATAAAACATTTTTTTTATGTCAGATCTAACATTTTTCATTTATTTATTCTATAATCTAATGATTTTTATTTATTTTATCGTACTGAAGACTAGATTACCGCCTACCAAAATTTTGGACAAAACCACTCACACTATTATTAAAAAATTATTTGGCTGTTAGTAGAATTATCTTCAAATAATAAAAAATGTATTTTGAAAATCAAAACGAAATATAAGTATATTTCTTAAATCGAATATAATTATCAACGTAAGAAATCGTCAATTTTTTCTCTTTTTTGTTTCTACGTAATTTTAGTTAAAAAATAATTGTTAAACCATCACTAAATTAAAGATTATTTTGTTAATTTTATGTGTGCTGTAAAATCGTCCAAATTAAAATTTAATAATTCAAGATAGTACGCAAATATTAAATTGAACGTTTAAAATCTTATATATATATCAACTTTTTAACAACAATTTGATATGTAAATTAATAACATATAAATGTTACAAAAATAATATAATTATAGATATTAAGAATGGAGTCGTGCGTTGCACGAGTTATAAACTAGCATTAGTTAAAAGCTCAAGTATTGTTTAGAACTAATAATTTATTTTCTTAATTTTAATTTATTGTTAACAGTATTCAAACTTTGGGTCTTCATTAAATTAGCACAAATATGGAATATTTTTTAGTGTTAGATCTAACAGTTCTGATCGATTTATTAATATCTAACAATCATTATTGTTTGTATGGTTGAACCATTGAAACAAATTATAAACAATTATACCCTAATTTATTTATTATAATTTAATATAGATAAGGATAAAAGGGAGTATAATGAAGGATACTATAATAGGTTTAGAGTTCGATCCTCTATAATAAGACATTAGCATATAATTTATAATTATAAAAAATTTAGGAATCCATTCCTACTAAGTATTCCTTCCATCCCCCAGGTTCTGTACATTGTGTTTGGACACGGAGACCAAGGATATTAGATATAATATTGTTAAAATAAATGAAATAGTGGATGTAATAGTGATTTTATTGTTAAAATAAGTGAAGTAGTGGGTGTAAACTGTAATAGTGTAAAGTGTTGAAAAAGTGGAGTAAAGTAGTAGATGTAATAATGTATTTTATTGTTAAAAGTTATTATTTTTAGTAATGTAAAGAATTTGTGGGACGTCCAAAAAAGGAAAGTGTAAAAAATGAGAGGGACAGAGAGAGTACTTAATATAATTGTATTATTCTTGATTTATCTGTATAATTCTCTTATACAAGAGCAAAGTTTCAACGTACGTTTTATCCTTACCAATTATTAGGGGTGACAATTTGTGACCCAACCCGAAACACTACACAAACCCAACCCGAGAAAATACGAATTTGGGTCAACAAATATTCAACCCGAAACTATCAAGTACAATCAAATACGAACCTGAAACCCGAAAATTAATGAAACCTTTTTATATAATCCTGCTTTTGAAATATTTTATGACTAAAATAACTAAATTTAAGTACAATAAAGTAAGTGTCACGTGCAATGGTAGAGACTCACTAGTTGATTTATAATTATTTAATAGTAATAACAATATTTTCTATATGTCATGCCCTTTTTAACACCTCACTTACAGTACATATTATATAGTTGAATTGTAACTTTTACATGCAATGAAAGAGAAATGAACTGTTTTTTCTTAAAATCTCTAGAAAAGCAATCATTTTCTATAAATCGGGATAGAGGAAGATATATAATATAAGACTATATTTTCACTCGCTCTAAAAAAGAGTTGAGGTGCTAAAACCCGAAATGATCCGAAATCCGACACGAACGAACCCAATAAATACGGGTTAGAGTTAAGAAAAAATCCACCCCAAACAGCCAGGTACAATCTGACCCGATCCGAAATTGCCACCCCTACCAAGTATGCAGTTCAATCGAAAGGTCGGGTATCTTTCTAGGTTGTCCAAAAATAGGCCTGTAAACGAACCGAACTCGGACGAACTCGGATGAATAATTATCGAACACGGACAAAAAGTTAACGAACCGGACATTGTTCGTTAAGAAAATCGAACATATTTTGATGTCCGAGCTCGAGTTCGAACATTCTCGAACCGAACACGAGTTTGTTCGCGAACTAGTCGAACGAACCGAATTCGAACTCGGTCGAACAGTTCGTTCGAAAAACCAGATCACTTATCAGTATTATCAGTATTTGGGCTTTTGTTTAGTAAGCCCATTAGGCCATTATAAACATAAACCTAAACTAATTGGTGGAGCTGGCCCAAGTCCCAACTAGCTTCATTAATTAATTTTCTTTCTGCTAACTAGCTTTAACTTGTGTAGATTTTCGAAACTTTTGTGGATGGATGTGCTTGTAATGGGGCTGCAGGCTGCCTGTTTTGCTTTCGGATGCCGGGATGCGGGAATCGGGATGTTATTTAATTTGTATGCTATAGTTAATTTTAATTTGTAATGACTGATGGATGGGATGGATATATTTTAATTTTGCACCTGATTCCAAGCTTTAGGATATGTTTTTATATTGTTAATGTATGAGTATGAATTATGATGGTTTTTCTGATGAACACATCTGATTTTTTTCGAACGAACTCGAGCTAACGAACTCGAGTCGAACTCGATCGAACACCAGTCGAACACCAGTAAAGTTCGATTCGGTTCGTTAATATTAACGGACACAAAATGCTGTCCGAACTCGAGTTCAGTAGGCGATCGAACCGAACTTGTCGAACTCGAACTCGAGCGAACTCGAGCGAGCTTAACGAACAGTTCGGTTCGTTTACAGCCATGTCCAAAAAGAATAAACACGTAAATTCAACATTACACTAAAGTTTTGTTGTTAATTGGTACCAGAGAAATTTGCAACATTACTATGTGCCAAACAATGTTAATTGAGTTAAAATAAATTAAAATAAATTTTTACATATATAATTAACTATATTTGTTCGAGAGAGAGATATCTTGAATTCTTGATCTAGTATTCGTGTTTCAAGTATTAATATATTTGATACTAAAAAATATATTTTAATAATAAAAAGCAAACATATATAAATTTATTAAATTGAAAAGAATTTTTAATTCAAAATTCGTTACTTTCTTTTTTTCTTAGATTTCTGGGTAGTTCAAAATGGATAATAAGCATTAAACCATCACGAAATTAAGTTTTATTTTGTAAACTTCGCATTGTTAAATTATAGTAATTTTTAAAACTTAAAATGGAATACAAATAATAAACTGAGCATCTACAATCTAATAAATATCAATTTTTTATTTAAATTAATTCCAAAAATATCAATAAATAAAATCATTGAAAAAAATCAAGTTTTAATCCTACTAAAATTAAGAAATTTTTTCGATAAATATAATTATAACTATCCAAAAAAGGACCGTGCATTGCATGACTATAACCTAGTATTTTATAAAAGATGATATTTATTTAAATTTTTTTTGTATATAATTTTATGTTTATTGGTCAAGTTTGTTATTTTCTTTATTAGAAAAATTGTGGAAAGCAAATCCAGACAATTACAAATTTAATAAGAATACACTCACAAAAATATATATAGAATATATTTAGGATGCACATAAAAGTATACACTTGCTTACAATTCATTTAATACATGAATTTTTCATATAAATATTTTATTTAAAAATTTATAGGCATATATATATATTAATATCTTCATTTTCAATTTTTTAGAATAATGTGAGCCTTCAATATTTATTTTATACATGTGTATGAAAAAAATTAAAATAGGTCATGACATTTTTCACTTTAGAATGACCTTCCAAATCAAATTAAATACTAAAATATTTGGGTGAAGGCCCTATCTACCCACAAATTAAAGATGGGGAATCAAAATATCCACCGCCAATGTGGGCGGCCCCACATACTCATGGGACACGCTACTGGTGATGGAGCGTCAAGTAAACACGTTACTGGTGTCAGAGTGTCAAGCATACACGCTAGTGGGGAAGGAGCAACAAGTGGATACGCGAGTGCCAGACATATGCTGTAACTTGAGATACGCATCTATCAGATGCGCATCTTCGAATACGCATTTGACAGATGCGTATCCGTCGTCTTCTCCAAATCGCGAGCTCTGGCGATTTTTGGGTGATTTCCGAGCAAACTCAGCAGTGGTCCGTTCGTTCGATTCCGTAATTGTTGGTTCATGTTCTATACACCATTCGAATCGTCTTTCGACGATCTACAATCCTATACCCATCTCTAACCATTTCTTATGCCGGATTTTTAAACCCCCAAATCGAATTAAACCCCAAATCGATTTTTCGACGAGTTTTACACAGTCCCTACGGGGCCAGAAAAGGGAGAAAAAGAAAGGGAGATGGGAGAGAAGGAGATCGACGACGTTTTGATGTGCTCAGCGAGGGTGGAAGTGGCCGGACGAATACGGAGAGAAACGAGAGAGGCGAGGAGAGGCGAGAGAGACGACGGAGGCGAGAGAGACGATGGAGTTGGGGAGGAGAGAGAGATGAGAGACACGCTGCTGTGTGTAGCGTGTCCCGTAGGTAGTCAGGGCCACCATTCCGAAAAACAGTATTTTGGGCCATGGGTACCTCATTTTGAGGAATTTTGGTCATTATCTCAAAATATTTTGGTAAAAATAATAATTTAGAATGTAAAAGTGTGTTTTGTCCTTTGTTATAATACAATTAGGGCTGAGCATTGAATAGACCGAAAATTGAGTTAATTTTTCTTAAAATCAAACTGGATTAAATTTATATTATGAATCGAATTGGATTGAATCAAGATTATTTTAATTTGGTTCGATTAGATTCTTTAAATCCAAATTTTTTTTGGAAAAAATTTCAAATTACATAAATTTCTAATAGAAAATGAATATAATATTTAAATAAAATTAAGTGGATCTGTATTTAAACATAATAATAAAATAATAATTAATAATAAATTTAATTTTACAAATATATATCAAGAAGAAATTATTGTACAGTTGTGGATTGAGAATTGTGGATGTGTTATTTACAAACCTGCTTTGTGGTCACTAAATCAATCAATTGAATCAAAATGCCTGCGGATCAAGCCGAGCTTACCACCGACCAGGTATACACACACATCATCTGTATCTATACACGTGTATTTGTTAACAACTCAATCCATCTGAATCCGTTTTGTCACAGATCCACTCACTCGTATTTTGCTATTCTTCTTAAGATTTTTTATTTGTTTTCATTCAATTGAAGATTTAAATGATTTTTATTTAGCATACAGAATCTCGATGATTGTTTTCATGATTTTCTGCAAGTTATAACAGATATACGACTATTTGTGTTGTTCATGCTAGTTGAATTTCGACATTCTTAGTGTATCTATTATTTTCGTAACAACCTGGATTGGATTGTTTAAAATGAGACAAGTTTGTGCAGTGTTGATTGCTGGAAAGTTTCCATACTTGAATTGTCTTGCCGGTGTTAAATTGTAAAATACAATTCACTAATTGTCTTTTCTTATATTGTTTAGTAACCCTATTGTATGTCTCCGAGTTGCTTTGGTTTCTTGTGTTACTCATCTGGTTTTTCTGCTCAAGTGCTCTTGAAGCTTCTGGATGTTTTATTTATAACAATTATTTGTGAATCAAGTTTGCCTTTAGTCATTATGTCTTTCGAATTATGTGGTTGAATACATGAGCTAGATAGCAGAATTTACTATGTGCACAAACTAATAGAGCAATGCTTATCTTTCTAAGGTTCTGAAGAGGGACATTTCATGGGAGACGTACACCACGACCAAGATGATATCCGGGACAGGCCTGCAGCTGTTACGACGTTATGATAATAAGCCCAGTAGTGAAAAGGCACAGTTATTGGATAGTGTAAGTTTTGTTTCCTTAGCACAAATATACTTAAGATTTAGTTATATGTTACAAAGAAGCAACATAATATCGTGTTACTTTCTACATTGATTTCTAATTTTTATGTATACTTTATTTGAGATCATATTTTTCAAATTTGAGCACTGAAACATCATCCTCTAGTGCAACTTATTTTGTCCTAGTTTAAGCTCCGAAGGTTGTACAAACAAAAGTGGGGCTATATTATGCCGTGGTTACAAGTACACGAGTTATAAATAATGTTGTTGGGAACAGATTGATTAGTTTCTAGTTTTCCCTATATTGGTGATACTGTGATATAAATAAACCTGATTAACATAACCAACAAATTTAAGCAAGACAAGACCTGCTGACTGTAACCTATCAATATTAGCATCATGTGAGTTATGTCATGGGTATTGAACAAAGTATTATTCTAAAAATATCCTTTTTGAGTTGACGTCACTTTCGGTATCATCGTGAACTCAAAGATGGATTCTATTAGCTACTTTGATATTGATTTGATAGATTGCTTCATGGGAATGATCCTATGGAGCATCACAAGTAATCCCAGAGAGAGGGGGGGGGGGGGGGGGCGGGGGGGGGGAAGGTATCTTACCGAAGCATCACAACAAATGATCTCACATATTCTAATATCGAGAACTTTTACTTTCAGAGATACTCTATCACTGTCTGTACATGTTATACTCCCTGATAACCGGAGGAATGAATGACAGTGTAAATACCTGTTCAATTATCTAATCTACTCTTTTGAAGCATCAATGCAACTGATCTTTTCCAGTACTCAAGTTTAATCTTTAGAGATACAATGCCAATATTTGAACACACATAACAATAAGGCACGATACATAGCAAAATAACCAACACCCAGGTTTTGTATAAAATGAATTACTGTCCAGAATTATATTCCTTGCAAGCGAACAGTGCCTTCAATATTTGTTACATTTCCTATACTAATTACTTCTGATGACCAGTTCAAGTTGGATGCTAATACATTGTCCATTTTAATTATTAGATCAATTAGTGTGAATCACCAACATAATTTTCCATAACATACAGTTATATTACTCTTTTTGAATTTATTTTTATGGCTACCTGTGTGCTCCTGTCAACATCAACATAGCTGGTGACTTGTGTAGTTGATGGTTATGAGATAATACTGATTGATGTCTAGCGATTTTTACGAGTGGAAAATTCTTGCAGGATGGTCCAGCTTATGTACGTTTGTTTGTCACAATTTTACGTGACATATTTAAGGAAGAGACAGTAGAATATGTTCTTGCTTTAGTTGATGAAATGCTCTCTGGTAAGTGGGATACAAAACGGACTTGCTTTGTAAAATATAAATGCACATATCTAATTTTTCTGATTCATGTTATTGGCAGGAAATCCTAAAAGAGCCAAGTTATTCCATGACAAGTCTGTTGCAACTGAAGATGCTTATGGTCCTTTCTTGAGGTCAGGCTGATTGAAATTTATATACTTTGTGCACCCATTTGTGAAAAGAACTGTTGCATTGTGGTATAACTTGGCCGGTTATATCAGCTTATATTTTCACCTCCGTTCAAGTTGCTATCAGTCAATTAATCTTTAGTGATAGTTCAAAGTTTTATATGCTTCCTGTTTTGGCATGATTAATGTGCATTGAAACTGATGTGATGTACTTTGAAGTGAAAAACAAGCATTGTAAAATCATGCATATGCTAGGAACCACGGACACGGATACAGCGACACGGGATATGGGTACGGGGACACGGGGATTCTCCGACTAGCAAAGAGTCCTGGATACGGGACACGGCAATAAAAAAATAATAAAAAAAATATAGGATTTTTTATGTGTCAAACATTAAACAATTTCATTCATAGTAGATTAGTAGTAATAAAAGTTTCTTTCACAGTAAGTGTTGAACTAAAATAAGATTAATTCTACGTTTTCATTAATAGAAGAATGTCAATCTCGTGTAAAAAGAACAACTTTAATTTCTGGTTCATCAAGAAAGAGATTTTCAATCTCGAAAACACCTTCCACTTGTGATGAAAACGCGATGAAAACAGAGATGGGCTTATAAAATATGAGAATGTTGCACAATTAGGGTAAAATCAGATAGTATTGGGTTTTTTTTAGGTGGGCCGAGTCCTGGGCCATGTCGGTCACATGTCTGCCCCGTGTCGGAGCCGTGTCCCCTGCCATTTTTGTGCCGACATGCCACATGGCGTGTCGGACACGTACTCAGCCATGTCGGTGCCAAGTCTCCGTGTCAGCCATGTCCGACACGCGTAAGGCATCCTTTTTGCTGTGTCCGTGCTTCCTATGCAGCAAGAAGAGTCGCTAATCTTATATTCTGAAGCATAAATTTTAAGACACCATAATGAATAATAATATTGTATACGTCTAAAATGCAAATACTGTTTGAGCTATTAATGCCTTTTTTAAGAGCTTTCATTGTATAGATTTTGATCACTCCTACTAATTCTTGACAAATTCAAGTCGATATACTCTAAAGTTTCTTTTTCCAATAATAGCTAACAATCTTTTTGAGGTTTCAGGTTGCTTCAAAATGGAAATTGGTTTATACAAGAGAAATGTTGTAAGATACTAGCCTTGGTAGTGAGGTACCTATTGCATCGATTATCACTTTTGTAGTATAAAATCCTGAAAAATTTGTACATGAGTAAACTTTTGCTGAAAACATGCGTGAAATTATAGTTCAAGACCAAAAAATGAGGATGCTGTCAACATGGATGGAGAAACTTCTGCTTCAAAGAAGAAATCCACTACTGTTGATGATGTTCTAAGAGGACTGGTTGAATGGATCTGTGTCCAGGTCTGTGGCATCTGATACTTAAAACTTCTCTGAATATTTAATTTAGTTGATCTTTTTGGTTTCTATACTGATGCACGTCAAAATTGGGTTACTGAATTATGTGTGTTAGAATGTGCAAAAGTAAATTAAGTACAAACTAACCATCCATCCTATTGATTTAAATACTACCCTACATATCTGAGAGTCATGGAAATTAGATTGATTATTGAGAACTTGAACATAAATGGCGTAGCACCCATTGTGTTACTATATAATATATTAGAGTAGTGTTGAAGTGGTTGTGTTTATCTATAGGTATCAGTTTGTCTCGTTTTTTCTGAATTTAGTTTTCTTTTCTGTTGGGGATTTTAAATTCAGTTCTGTCAAGAATTCAGTAAAGTAGCATCATTTAAGATTAAATTCATGTTCTTCAAAAAATATGAACTAGTTTTAATTGACGTAGGTTGATTTATACTTCTGAGCTGTTTTTAGGACTTAGATTTGTTTTAAGATTGATTATCTTGAATTAGTCATGCTCCTTATTGTCTTTACCAGATTCTGAGGTATATCATGTGTGTATATATATGTCCTGATTTGATGCTAATCATGCAGCTGAGGCAGCCTTCCCACCCTACTCGTGGCATTCCTGTAGCCATCAATTGCCTAACAATTATACTGAAAGAGCCTGTTGTTAGGTCTTCCTTTGTTAAAGCAGATGGTGTGAAGCTGCTTGTTCCTCTGATTTCTCCTGCTTCTACTCAGCAGTCCATGCAGGTAATTTAATCATCTCATGTTGGCTTCCCCTGATAATGCAGTTTAAAGTGTAAGGTGGTTGGAGTGTTCCTGAGTATTGATTTAAGCTTATTGCAACTTGACATGTATTGCTTCAAACGCTAATCGAGTTCACCTTTTTGAATTGATGACTGACATTTTTACTTGAAACAGCTCCTTTATGAAACATGTCTCTGTGTCTGGCTTTTGTCATATTATGAACCTGCAGTTGAGTACCTGGCTACTTCTAGAAGCCTTCCCCGGTTAATTGATGTTCTCAGAGGTTCCAAAAAAGAAAAGGTATTCTTTTTTTTTTTTTTTTGTTGTTGTTGGGTTCATTTTCTAGTAAGCGCACTTTGCTGCTTCGATCCGTGTCACTTCTTCAGAAATTAAAGCTCAGTCTGATCTTTGTGATGTCTATTGTATCCTCAACTTCAGGTTATCCGCGTTATAGTCTTGACACTAAAGAACTTGCTCAGCAAAGGTACTATTGGAGCTCAATTGGTAGACCTTGGACTGCCGCACGTTGTTCAGAGTTTAAAAGCACAAGCACTGAGTGACGAGGTGAGAAGTTGCTCTCACATCCATCTATTTTGTATTATTTACAAGTCAAACGATACAGAGTCTGAATCTTAATATTCCCTAGTGGCAACCGTCCTTCAATTTTAGCAAAACTCTCTGACTGAGAGGTAGTCAGGTAGTGCTGATTATGAAATCTTTATAGCAGAACTGACCATCAATATATGTTTTCATAGTACTTTTCTATTTTTACATTTGCATAGGATCTCTTGGAGGCGCTGAATCAACTGGAAGAAGGATTGAAGGACAACATTAAGAAATTGAGTTCATTTGAAAAGTACAAGCAGGAGGTCTTTCTTGGTCATCTCGACTGGTCCCCCATGCATAAGGATTCGATATTCTGGCGTGACAATATTACACACTTTGAAGAGAATGATTTCCAGGTATTGCTTTTACCCTTCAGCATTGGTTATGTTACTCATTAATGACACAATTAATTGATCAGTATTGACTTGTGTTAACATGACTTCCAACAATATTAATATTTCTCTTGAAGTCATACTAGTGATTCTAGATTACATTTTATGAAAATGCTAATGTTGTATGTTCTGTGATAGATCCTACGGGTCCTTATAACAGTTCTGGACACATCTGCTGATCCAAGGGCCCTTGCAGTTGCTTGCTTTGACCTCTCACAGTTCATTCAGTACCATCCTGCTGGTCGAGTTATTGTGACTGACCTGAAAGCAAAAGAACGGGTAATGAAATTGATGAATCATGAGAATGCAGAGGTTACCAAAAACGCGTTGCTCTGCATTCAGAGGCTTTTCCTGGGTGCCAAGTACGCGAGTTTTTTGCAGGTTTAAGTTAATTCTATACTATTTTGGTTCAAATTCGCCATTATTTTGTGTTTAAATAAGGTGAGGTGATTGTGCCATAGCTTTGTGACAACTATTCATATGTATAATGCAATAAATTATGTATGATAAGATATTGTAGGTGGCCTGAGTTTTTTCAGGCAACTACAGCTAACAGATATTTTAAATTTTAGTTTGTCAATCAAGCACTTATTTTGGTTTGTGGAATGTAAACATCGGACACATCAATTCGAAAGTAATTACATGTATAAGCTCTGGCTTATTCTATTACATTTAGCCTTTTTCTTGTTAGTTTGATCGGAGGGATGAATGTATATGCATCCCTTTCGATGTGCATTCCAAAAAAGTATACTGAGGTTTGAAGTGTAAGAGTGTTCAATTTTTATGCTAAAAGTGAAGTTCATTTTGACTTATATGATATTAGAAGTTTAGAACTAATTCTAACAGTACTCATGTAGTCATGTTGCAAGTTAAAGCAATGTTTGACACTATTGAGAACATCTCCAAGGAGTCTTTTAGTCACTTCTAAATATATTATAAATAATTAAGTTCTTAGCAAATTATTACATTGATTTGTGTGTAAACTACAACAATACTTTTTATAATTGTTCTTTATTTTATATTTTATTCATATTTCAATTCCTCTAGGATAAATATTCAATAGAGGGGAGAGAAGAACCAATCTTTTATTACTAAAATATTAAGTTAGGAGTTAGTTGCTCTTAAAATAGTATAGCGGAGAAAGAAGCGTCTCTTGACTTTATAAAAAGCCTCTAAGAATCTCTTGAAGCTTCACTTTAACCTATCATCTTTATACTTTGATTTAAGAGCTAAAATAAAAAAAAAACTGTGGGAGATGCTCTAAGTAATTTAATTTTTAAAATTAAAGATATGAATGCTTGACTTGTGTGTATATTTATCTTGAAAAATTAATGATAAAGATGGTAGGATCATGTTTAGTGACCTGCCAATTTATTTATGGTGAAAGTTAAACTTCCATCAACTAAATCAGACACACTTAAATATACATTAAATCTGCGATCTGCCTCAGCAGCAAATAAAGTATGCCCTAAATTAGTTCTTTAGCAAATAAAGCAGCAAATAAAATATATCAAATATGTAATGCTTTTTTTTTTTTTTTTGGATAAGCAAATTATATTAAGCCATCAAACCACAATACAACAAGACAGTAACAAGGCTTGCATATGTACATATGCTAAGCACTCAGGGTACAGAAAGACTTATAGCTAGCTTATTTCTAAACATACTACTCGAATACCTATCACTGCAACCACTATAACAACCGAAATTCCCCAAAATGTTGCAACCGAATTCACCCAAAATGTTGCAGTGAAGAACTAGTTACTAGATATCCTAAGGAGCCACTGTCTGTTTCAAGTTCTTTCGACAACCCTAGTCCAAATCCCCTAGAGGGGGATCAGTTGCCAGAAGGCTTACTCCATGATCTGCATGATAGAATTCCTCCCTAAGTTCTTCCACTTCCAGATGGCGTTCATCCTCTTCCATTTCCATAACAACCGCTAGAGGTGCGTCTTCTTGACCTAACCCTAGCTCATCTATCTGATCCGACAGCACCACACCACCATCGAAATTAACTGGGTCAGGAGCATGGCTAGGGAGGAAGACATCCACGAAGTCCGGGTGATCCACCCCTAACCCTAGGTCCCAGTCCACCAGCTCTTCAACTCCTCCCACTGGATGATCGACAGTGTATAGCCTATCACAAACTTTCATCGCTAGCGTAGCTGCATAACGAGCCACCTTGTTACGAGCTACAAACACGAATCCAATCATACATATCCAAGAGTTGTTTTTTAGTAGGAGATCAATCTGGTTCACTAGATGATAGATGGATGCTGGAGCTCCCAGGTGGAAGTTCTTGATTGCAAGGAAGGCATCTCTGTTGTCTGTTTCGATAATAACATTGCGATAACCCTCTTTGAAAGCTCTCCGCATAGCGCTGTAGATAGCCCATAGTTGATTTCCCACCCTTGTTAGGCGTGGGATCACTCGTATAGTAAGCATCTTAAGTTGTCCCATTGAATCTCTGTATACCGCACCAATGCCCGTGTTATTACGGTTTGGCAGTGGGATTGCTGAGTAGGTGCCATGAACGTTTATTTTCAGAGCACCTAGGGGAGGTGGTATCCAGTGAAGAGCCATGCTTATACAGTTTTGAAACAAGTGTTTGAGTTTACTGATGGTTTTTAGAGTCGGACAGATCGAACTTTTTCTTTTGTCGGACGAACAAATCGAACTTTGATATATTGATAATATATGGATTCTAGCTTGGAAAAATGTTAAAAATAACAATTTTTTAAGTGAAGTTAACAAAAATATTAATTTTTGGGTGTATTGGCGATTTTTATCATATGGGATACACATTTGCCAGTTGGGTATTTCATCCTTTATTATAATACCTGAGTCTATCAATGTGCAGTTAACCAATCAGAAAATTATGATTTATTTTAGAACCAATTAGAGCTAATTCCTAAATTTTAGACTAATCATGTTATATTAAAATTTTTCCTTATTTACAATCTCACCCTACCGCTTTAACCATGGTTAGTTAACACTTCTAATTTAAATAAAATAATGATTTTATTGAACATATCTGATATGGGCTGAAAATAAGCCCTAAAGACACATTTAATGTGGCAGTAATTAGGCCAAGAATGGTCCAAACGTGGGGCCCACCAGGTGGGCCCAAAACCCCAATTATAATATTAATTTCGTAATTAATATTGGGGGTAATAAACAGCTCAGCAATAAGAGTTGGATAAAGATATTATTTCCACCAGACTTAGCCACCAAGGCATCCAATTCAATATGGAAACTGATTCCTACAAGGAATAGATCTAGAACCTTCCCCAAAGACTTGTCTACCAAGTCTCTGACTCCTACCATAATTCTAAGGCTCCTGCAGCCTATTTAAAGGGCCAGACCCCTCAACTCAGAACTACGTCTTTGGGCAGAGCTCAATACATCACTAACGTTTTTTGGACACAGCTCCATACGTTACCCACCACGTTTTTGCTTAATCCTCGAATAAGGACATACAAGCCACTGCGTCCTAGGTGAGCTCTCGCCGCCATAGCCTCGAGGGCACCATCACCTAGAACTACGTTTTTGGCTTGATTCTCAATACGAGATACATAGGCATCTTGTGAGGACCGATCAGTCTCGAAACACAAGCACAACCATTAAAGCTCGAAGCTCAACCACCCTAGCATTAATTACAAATCGTAACCTAGTTTTTATTCCACAACATTTGGCGCCGTCTGTGGGAAGAAAACATCAACCATGGTTCAAACACGAAGAACAACATCGACTGAGGCCATACCCCTTAGCTCTGCTCCACCTGCCATCTCTGTTCCGCTCATCACCGCTGAAGAAGGACAATTACCCCCACCAACAGGGACGGTCATTCAACCTCTAACCTCTCAACCCTCAAGGACGATTCCCCATGTTGAGGGAACTTTACCCGTGACTATCCCTCAAAGCCAAGAAACTAACCCTCTTCAGATGGTGGTTTCTCCTCTTGATAGCGCTGGTCGTACGCTGCCTCCGGGGGTACAGATCCACACCACGGATCTCCCTTTGAATACCAACCCGATGTATGGGCTGCCTAACTATCCCCCTCAACACAGGGAATCTGGACCGAGCGGTCATGCCTTACAGATCCGAGATCGAGAGTACGATGATTACTCTGGTCCCTATACTGATGATTCAACATCTGAGGATGACAACGATGATCGTGATGAAGCCCCGAGGAGGCGACGTGCTAGTAAAGAACCTCGAAGGAGGTCCCAAAGAATCCATGATGGACCTCCACAAACGGCTGAGGAAAGGATTAAGGCTCATGAAGCTGAGATCCAAAGGTTGAAGGATGATATTGCTAGAGAGCAAGCAAGGCGAAGTCTGATTCAACCTCCTCCAGTTATAGGGAGGATTCCCATTATAAATCTGGAGAGGCCCTCAAGGAGACAACGAAGGGCCGAAGCCCCAACTGAAAAATTGACAAGGCTGGAGACCCCCAAAAGTAACCCTAGGGATCTGATGCCCCTTGGGGATCCTGATGATCCTACACCTCCATTCACTGAAGAGGTAATGAACGCTCGCATCTCAAGGAAGTTCAAGATGCCGACCATTAAGGCCTATGATGGAACGGGCGATCCCGCAAACCATGTTAGGACATTCTCAAATGCACTGCTGTTGCAGCCTGCGAGCGACGCCTTAAAGTGTAGGGCGTTCCCTCAAACCCTGTCTGGCATGGCTCAAAGGTGGTATAGCCGCTTACCTGCAAACTCAATTGGCTCATTCAAAGAGTTGAGTGCCGCCTTTGTCAGCCAGTTCATTAGTGGAAGAGTTCATGAGAAAAGTTCTGCATCCCTCATGTATGTGGTACAGGGGAAGAATGAGAATCTGAGAGATTATCTCAAGAGGTTCACGAAGGAGACGTTGAACATCACCGACTTAGAGAACAAGGTGGCCATGGTAGCCCTGGAACATGGCACTACTGACCTGTACTTTAAAAGGTCGTTGGCAAAACATCCACCTGAGAATATGGCTGAACTCCAACGGAGGGCTGATAAGTATATCAAGGCCGAGGATAGTACCAAAAAGGATGTCGTGATAAACAATGGCAAGGGTAACAATGATACAAAGAAGCGAAAGCAAGACCATGAGTATGATGACCACGAGAATGATGCTAGGGACAAGTATCCCCGAACTAGCGAGGACTCCGACTATGCCCCTAAGAAGAACCAAGGACGGAGGTTCACTGAGTATGCAAGGTTGAATACTTCTAGAAGTCGAATCTTGTTTGACATTGAAAAGGATAAGGATTTCCGATGGCCGAAGCCACTCAGGGGTGATCCCTCGAAGAGAAACAAGAATCAGTATTGCAGATTCCACAAAGATGTGGGGCATGACACTGATGATTGCAAGCAACTCAAAGACGAGATCGAGTTTTTAATCCGTAGAGGGAAATTGAGCCACTTCACTAAAAGTGAAGATCGTGTTAATCAAATTAGAGATTATAATAGAAGGGATGACGTTCACGATCGCAACCCACAACCCCGAGGGCCAGTAATCAACATGATCTCAGGAGGCTTGACTGCGGCCGGCACAACAAGGAATTCTCGGAAGGCTTATGCCAGAGAAGTGATACACATCGTGGGAGAGGCCCCGAAGCAGGCTAGGACTGAAATCGTAATTGGTTTTGACGATTCTGATCTTGAAGGGGTGAAGTTCCCCCATGACGACCCGTTGGTCATAACTCCTGTAATTGGAAACTCAGAAGTGAAGCGAGTCTTGATAGATAATGGAGCTTCCGTTGACGTTCTATTTCATGATGCATTTGTGAAGATGGGTTACAATGATTCTCAGTTGACCCCCAATAACATGCCTATATATGGATTTAATGGAGTAGGATCTAAAGTTGAAGGGACTATTCAATTGCCCGTGACTATTGGACAGGAGCCCAAGAAGGCCACTCAGATGTTGAACTTCCTGGTAATCAAGGCGGTTTCAACGTACAACGCTATCCTCGGAAGGACTGGACTTCATGCATTCAAGGCTGTTGCCTCAACTTATCATATGAAGATCAAGTTCCCAACCCGGAATGGTGTTGGAGAACATAAAGGCGATCAAAAGATGGCACGAAGCTGTTATGTAGCCTCGTTAAGGCCTGATGGAATCGGGGGGCAGGTCCTTCCGATTGAAGACATGGATGTCCGTAGAGGTAAGGAATACCAAGAAGTCGGGGGGCAGGAGGTAATACCCCAAGCAGGAAGTGAACTTCAGAATAATAAGGAGGAGACCAAAAGGAGTGGAGGTTGCTCTATTTTGATGGAGCATCTAAAACAAAATCTGGTGCAGAGGTAGTCTTGCAAAGCCCCGATGGGCTCAAGTTATCCTAGTAGGACCTAGCTTCATATTTATCTAGTAGAAGTAGAAATAAGGTTCATTGAAACCATTGCAGAGCATGTTGCTCCGAGTAGGATAGTAGTACTCTATGTAAGGGTTGAACCCATTTCAAGTTATTAATGCAAGTTTGATTTCCATTCATTGACTGTGTGATTTTATTTATGTGCCAAACACCCGATGAGTGCAAGTCAAGGATGACCGAGTACCGAAAATAAAAAAATACGCGAATGGAAAACAAACAAATGCATTAATAAGGATCCCGAAGAGTCAAGAGTTAGGTTACAATGCGACCAAGTAAGAGTTTAAGTCTGTGAAGGACCCTGGATAAAAGACAAGAAGATAAAAGCCACATGCAATAATCAAAGCCATGAAAGGCCGAGGATGTGAAGGACTAGCTACTCTTCAATACTTATTAAGTACCTGGGTTAAGGATCCAAGGATGAAGGTCAATAGATAACCTTAAGCAAGGATCAAGAAGCACATGTCAGACGATCAAGAAGCACATGTCAGGCGATCAAGAAGCACATGTCAGGCGATCAAGAAGCACATGTCGGGCGATCAAGAAGCACATGTCAGGCAATCAAGAAGCACATGTCAGGCGATCAAGAAGCACATGTCGGGCGATCAAGAAGCACATGTCAGGCGATCAAGAAGCACCTGACAGGCAACCAGAAGCACCCGACAGGCAACCAGGATCTCCTGGCAGCCGACCAGGTGCCACAAAGGGGGTCTGGCCGACCAGGATCAAGAAGCACATGTCAGGCGATCAAGAAGCACATGTCAGGCGATCAAGAAGCACATGTTAGGCGATCAAGAAGCACATGTCAGGCGATCAAGAAGCACATGTTGGGCGATCAAGAAGCACATGTTAGGCGATCAAGAAGCACCTGACAGGCAACCAGAAGCACCCGGCAGGCAACCAGGATCTCCTGGCAGCCGACCAGGTGCCACAAAGGGGGTCTGGCCGACCAGGATCTCCTGGCAGCCAACCAGGATCTCCTGGCAGCCGACCAGGGTCTCCTGGCAGCCGACCAGGATCTCCTGGCAGCCGACCAGGAGCACCAGGCAGCTGGCCAGGACCCTTGTCGGCTGACTTGCTGCCCGGAAGAGGTTACAATTGTCCCGAATCTCCTCCGTTTAGCACCGTTTATTGTCGTTTAATGCCGTTTAGCACCGTTTATCGCCGTTTAGCGTCGTTTAACATCGTTTAAACGTCGTTTAAGGCTGTTTAGCACCGTTTAGTATCGTTTATTGCCGTTTAGCGTCGTTTAACATCGTTTAAACGTCGTTTAAGGCTGTTTAGCACCGTTTAGTGTCGTTTAGTGCCGTTTAGCACCGTTTATCGCCGTTTAGCGTCGTTTAACATCGTTTAAACGTCGTTTAAGGCTGTTTAGCACCGTTTAGTGTCATTTAGTGCCGTTTAGCACCGTTTATCGCCATTTAGCGTCGTTTAACATCGTTTAAACGTCGTTTAGTGCCGTTTAGCACCGTTTATCGCTGTTTAGCGTCGCTTAACATCGCTTAAACGTAGTTTAAGGCTGTTTAGCACCGTTTAGTGTCGTTTAGTACCGTTTAGCACCGTTTAGCGTCGTTTAGCGTCGTTTAACATCGTTTAAACGTCGTTTAAGGCTGTTTAGCACCGTTTAGTGTCGTTTAGTGCCGTTCAGCACCGTTTATCGTCGTTTAGCGTCGTTTAACATCGTTTAAACGTCGTTTAAGGCTGTTTAGCACCGTTTATCGCCGTTTAGCGTCGTTTAACATCGTTTAAACGTCGTTTAAGGCTGTTTAGCACCGTTTAGTGTCGTTTAGTGCCGTTCAGCACCGTTTATCGCCGTTTATCGTCGTTTAACATCGCTTAAACGTCGTTTAAGGCTATTTAGCACCGTTTAGTGTCGTTTAGTGCCGTTTAGCACCGTTTATCGCCGTTTAGCGTCGTTTAACTTCGTTTAAACGTCGTTTAAGGCTGTTTAGCACCGTTTAGTGTCGTTTAGTGCCGTTCAGCACCGTTTATCACCGTTTAGCGTCATTTAACATCGCTTAAACGTCGTTTAAGGCTGTTTAGCACCGTTTATCGCCGTTTAGCGTCGTTTAACATCGTTTAAACGTCGTTTAAGGCTGTTTAGCACCGTTTAGTGTCGTTTAGTGCCGTTCAGCACCGTTTATCGCCGTTTAGCGTCGTTTAACATCGCTTAAACGTCGTTTAAGGCTGTTTAGCACCGTTTAGTGCCGTTCCGCACCGTTTAGTGCCGTTTAGCACCGTTCAATGCTATTGGCACAATCTAACATCGTTGTAAACGTGTCGGTCGCTCCACGCTTTACATCAAAACGATATAAAAGATAAACCCTGACCCGAGTCTCGAGTTAGAAAAGTAAAACTTCAAGGAAAGCCTGATCAGCTTTCCTAGAAGTTGGGGGGCAAATGATATGGGCTGAAAATAAGCCCTAAAGACACATTTAATGTGGCATTAATTACGCCAAGAATGGTCCAAACGTGGGGCCCACCAGGTGGGCCCAAAACCCCAATTATAATATTAATTTCGTAATTAATATTGGGGGTAATAAACAGCTCAGCAATAAGAGTTGGATAAAGATATTATTTCCACCAGACTTAGCCACCAAGGCATCCAATTCAATGTGGAAACTGATTCCTACAAGGAATAGATCTAGAACCTTCCCCAAAGACTTGTCTACCAAGTCTCTGACTCCTACCATAATTCTAAGGCTCCTGCAGCCTATTTAAAGGGTCAGACCCCTCAACTCAGAACTACGTCTTTGGGCAGAGCTCAATACATCACTAACGTTTTTTGGACACAGTTCCATACGTTACCCACCACGTTTTGGCTTAATCCTCGAATAAGGACATACAAGCCACTGCGTCCTAGGTGAGCTCTCGCCGCCATAGCCTCGAGGGCACCATCACCTAGAACTACGTTTTTGGCTTGATTCTCAATACGAGATACGTAGGCATCTTGTGAGGACCGATCAGTCTCGAAACACAAGCACAACCATTAAAGCTCGAAGCTCAACCACCCTAGCATTAATTACAAATCGTAACCTAGTTTTTATTCCACAACAATATCCATAAATAAAAAAATTTTAAAATAAAAAATATTTACTAGAAAATCACAATTTTAATTTGAAATCAATCACAATATACTATTATATATTTTAAATTAAATTTCATAATTGATCATTCATTAATTAACCACTCTTTTAATATAAAATCAATCATAATCATATTATCATACATTATAAATTGATTTTTGTAGTATATATTGTACAATTATAATCGATTTTAAAAAATTATAATCTAATTTAACAAAAAATCTGAAAAATTCGGATTTGAAATCAGATTTTAAATAACTTGGACAAATCCATACCTTCAAAAATTTGATTTTTTTTATAATCTCAAAAATATATTTATTCATACTTTGCTAATAAAATTAATTAATAAATGCATATAAGACAACACTACAAAATCGGATTTGAATCAAATTTTAAATAGATTAGGTAAAATCCATATCTTCAAAGACTCGATTTTTGAAAGGCTCACAAATATATCTATTCACAATTTGTTAATAAAATAGTTAATAAATTCATATAAACGACCACTACATATATTTTAATTACTTTAATTATTAAATATACGCAATATGAGCATTATTATTGGTTGGTGAATAAATTACCAATCAAAAATTAAATTATTTTAGAGGCAATCAGAATTACTTCTAAACCTTAAATCAATCAATCATATACAAATGTTTTATTATTTACCATGCTTATTCTGATTTACTGATCACGGTTAAGTTAAATTTAAATATAAAAATATCTTGATTTAATAATTTCGCATATCACATGGTTTTTAATTTTAAAAAATTTCTACTAACCGTAAATATTATTTTCTATAAATTCACATAACAGTATATTATATATGTTTATATATCTTTTAGTTATGACCGAATCTACCATGTATTAGTTAACTAATCACAAGATTGTGAATAATTTTAACATCAGTCAGAATCTATTAATTTTAGATCAATTAAACTTAATCTAGATTCTACATTTCAGTCAAGATTAAACTCAAATCAAGTAATTACACTAAAAAATAGTTAATTTTTATTTTTTTTATATCAATTAACTAAACATAATAACTAATAATTTTTATTTCAACGATTAACTAATAACCAATTTATATAAAATAAAATTCTTACAAACTAAGAAATATAATTATTATATCAATTTAAACATTACAAAAAATCTAAGTCGCTTATTCCCTATTCCCTATCAGATCTAGCCAACTTTGATAAACTGAGTGTATGCATCAATTCTCCTCATGACTAAATCATATCAATTTCGGTTAAGGTACTACTTTATATCTTTTTATTATAGGACATATTATACTTGGATAGATTACCTTTTTATTTCGATTATATATATGTATCGTATGTTTCGTGTTTTAATTGTTCAATAAATTCAACAGAAAAAAGTTTCTAACAAAAAAAAAAGAAAATGATTTAGGTTATCATCATCCTCAGTCCAGATTCTCCCCGAGTTACTTCCCATTAGAATATTCAGTAGCAAACTCCAATAATTCTGTGACTTAATGAATTGTAGCTATCAATCCTTATCACATTACACTGATTTGTTTACATTATTAGGCGAGTCTATAAATAAATGTTTTTTTATCGTGTTGGGTTGTCAATGTTATTCAGTGATCACTTAACAATTTTATTCTTTCTTGAAAAAAAAACGATTTTATTCTAAATACAATAATTATTTAATATAAAAAATAATACATTAATTCATGAATCTATTATATCTATAATAGATAATTTGATATCTCAAACTCTCAATTCAAAATAATATAAAATTTAATTTAATAATATAAAACTATTTACCACACTATTCTAAATACACATTCAAAATTTAAGTTATGTAAAGTATAAAATAATTCGGTCATAAAAAAGCTAGGAACAACCAATTAAAATATTAGAATGAATTTTAAACCAATCATCTTTTAACATTTTAATTACGAAATTTTTTAACTATGCAATAATTAATGGAAAAACAATTTCACCAGAAAATATATTTGAAATATTCAAAATATTAAATATACTATTAAATAGTACTATACATTATTTGTTGTATAAATTATTAATCAAATAAAAAAATATTACAGAGTTAATGAAAAAATTGTTAGTGAATATTTCCATAATAAATTGGTCAATTTAGAACAAGTTTTCTTATAAATCACTATTTATTTATAGATAATTAATTCATCAATAAAAAGACATATGTCATCCACAAAAATAATCAAACCTGCAAAAATCATCAATAAAAGGACATACAACATCTACAAAAACAATCAAAATTGAACAAACACATAGGAAAATAGATCACTAATTTGCTTTATCCAATCATTGAACAAATCTTCAATTACGGTACATCCCTCGCTTATATCACTGAATTATACAGCCTTTTCAGCGAGATAATCTAACAATTTGTTATAAACGTGAGGAATATGTATATCTCATTTGTCAAAACGTATTCAAACAACCGACCAGAACTGTGATTCTATACTATCCACATCAATGAACTAATTTAACAAAATCTAATATATGTTTAGACAAAATCCACGAACAGGATATTAGGCTCACAATAAAGAGAGATATATATTGAAAGCCAAAGTAAAATCAAGGAAAAGAAAATGAGGCTTATCATTTACAAAGAGATAGTACAAAATCTAATATTTTGGTAGATAAAATCCACCAACGGGTAACGGGGTACTAGACTCTCAATGATATATTTATTAAAAAATAAAGAAAAATCAAGAAAAAAATATAAAAAAACTCAAAAAACTGATATCAGCTCCTAAACTTTAGTTTAGCATTTTTTGGGAAAGGTGGAGAGGGAGAGTGAGAGAGTAACGGCTATGGTCTTTGTTATAAAAATTATTAATATTGATAAATAAAAAGGTTGACACACTTAAAATTATATATTATTTTTAATAAATGGGTGCCTTTTTGAATTTTGTATTCTTGAATTAAAGTAATAGTATCAATTCTCATATCTTAACTTAAAAGCATATATTGAATTTGTTTGGTTGGTTGATTGTAATTTCTTTTTTAATATCAACAAAACATAAAATATGGGTAAGAAAACTCAATAACTTGGTAGAAAGATTCTACACAAAGAGAGATATTTGTTGACAAGATAAGAGAAAATCAAAAGGAGAGTTTCATTTTGTTTGGGAGACTTTACACCATGCATACTACTCTTAGTTTTGTTTTGTAATATCTCAATGTTGTTCTAAGACATATAGTTATATATTTACATAATTTGGATACATATATAGTAATATTTCATGTAATTGTCATATTTTTTCTATTCGCGTATTTCATTTCATTTCGTGTACACGAAAAAATTCGTGTAGTTTATTGTTATTTTGTGTTCTAATTTCAGGTACACGATTTAATATCATGTCATTTTCGTTCAAGATACCAAAGTACATGACATGAATGTACAAAACGATTTGTCAGGTTTACATAAGCTATTTCTTCTTATATATATCGGAAAAATATACTCATTGTTAAAGGAAAATGAATTTCATGTTATTTAACCCACAGTACAAGAAAAACAGCTTCAGAGACCGCTTTTCAACCGTTGTCTATCATAGAAGTTTTCCGTTGACTATTGAGCCGCCGTCTTTGGTGTTGTCACACACCAGTATTCCACTGGTGTATAGATGTTGTCACGCAACGGGGAATAAAACCTTTGTATGAGATACTTGACACAACGGAATACTCCCGTTAAAAAAATTTGACACAACTGTTTATAAACCGTTGTACTGGTAGTATCTATACAATGTTGAGATACTGGTGTGTGATAGTATCAAAGATGGCGGCTCAATAGACAACAGCTGATAGACAATAGTTGAAAAGTGATGTCTGACTTGCTTCTGTTGTACACCACTTTTCCACTGTTGTCGGTAAGACGTTGTCTATTTAGCCGCCGTCTTTGGTACTGTCACACAACATTTTTTCACCGTTATATAGATACAATTTCTACACCAGTTTATTTATTCGAATAATTTATTGTACAACGGTTCACTAAGTTAATAACTTTTGTTGGAATGCATGTCGAACAACGGTTTATTTACGAAAAGAAAACTATGCTAGACAATGCATTCAACATGCCAAAATTACTATAAATTAAAAATAATGTCAACATTGTAGATTTAATACAATTCTATTACACAACCATCAGAAACTAAGGTCTAATATGTACTAGTCCAATTTATATACTTAAATACAAATCACAATGTTCATCTAATGCTAGCAACACACAACTAAACTTGTTCAGTTTTTTTCAAAAAGCCATTCATCCTCCTTATATACTTCCGAGCCATTTGAAATTAATTGATAAATGCTGTGTTTGAAACCTCACCAACATTTTCTGTATGGCACAAATATATCCATGAGATCTGCATTATATTTCCATACAAAAACATGAGAAACTTATCAATTGCCGCAATATAACATATCACTATCTTACTGTTAAACTATTTTGAGCATAGAATCAGACACTATTTACGGGCATATTACATTCTATAGAAAGAGCCAAGATATATCAGGCGACGGGACTCAAGAACCAAGATAATTTTGTAATTTACATATTACCTATAATGCTCGACTTTGAAATCCCTTGGGAGCATGAGAAAGTGAATGCAAAAGTACCAACAACATTTGTAGCTGCTCAAACCGGTGATCAGAATCATAGAAGTTCATCATACCTAAATACCACAGCAGGCTCAGACTACAACACTGACATGCATAAAGTTGTTCACATCATACCTAAATAGTACATACCAACAGTCTAAATACCAAACTGTTGTACTTCATATACTACTACTAAAACCAAACTCTTGCCTATAACAATCTAAATTACCTTGTTAAAGAAAATTACCTTGTTATACTGAATTTTCTGTATGTCTAAAGCTGTCTGTGGAAGGCCAGGAAACTGTAACGTCTTCGAAGAAGGGTCTCAGCTCTTTGATGTAAAAATTTATTCTTTCCTCTGTCTCTAACCAGACCCTTAACCTATTTGCTATGTCTAGAGTCGTGTATTCTGATGACGGTTATAAGTATTCAAGAAGACACTCCGGAAAGAACTGATCAGCTGTTAAGTAATGGTAGATGGTTTCACCTAAAAATGCCTTTGCGCTCTGAAATAAAAGCACTTGATTATGTCAGTAGTATACAAGAGACACCATGAAATTTGAGTAGTGTAATGGAGGATATTAAGGTATCCAAGTGTTCGGAAAAACTTAATCGTGTTCATGTATATACATAAAAGTCATAGCTTCAATCAGAGAAAGAAATGACCATGCACTTACGCATACATAGCAATCACGAGTAGTCCGATCAGAGAAAGGTTTGAACTACAAACAGAGAAAGAAAGAACTTACGGAAAGAGAGTTAGTGAAAAATTCTGAGTCTCCTGAGTACAATTTCTGAAGCAATTGTAGACACTAAAAAGAGAAGCAGATATAGGTGAGATCAATGATAGTGGAAGTAAATTACCAACTCTAAAATATTATACATGACTAATTATCAACATCATAAAAAAGGAAAAACAACAGACGTGTACCAGAACGTACGAGTGAGCAACCTACTCAACCACATGCACCTGTAACCAGAAAGGAATACAACAGACTCCTTACACGAGTCCAAACAATGGAGAAAGAGTTGCCAAATATCTGTAAGTCCATTGCAGAAATAAAAATTTGCAACTTATTGAACATGATGTATTCTAGGTTCAATTGAATACCATGGCAACCCAGTTAAATGATGCAATCAACTCCTTGGTAAAGCCATCTTCGTCTAATTTACCAACTCCACATCCTACTACTCTGGAGGATAACCCAACTGAGGGGGAGAAGTTGGATGATCAAGAAAAATCTACTAGGCGTAAGGGTAAAGAAAAGGTTGTTGACACGGAATTAACTTTATTTTGGGGAAGGAAAAGCTAATGGGAGTATTATTGCTATGTGGAAAGAAAGCAAGGCAAACTTGAAGATATATTCAGTCTAGAGGAACAATTCACTTGCACTTGGTTAATTTTAGAAATCTGGAAAATGTATACATATGATCCAGAATGCACTTTAATATTATTTATCTTTGTATTTTATTTTGTTGTATCAGTTGAGTTATCCTCTAGGAATTTGCTTGTTAAATCCTAACAATCAAATAGGGGGAGACTGTAAACCATAATGTAATGTAATATGTAATAGAGACATATAAAACTCAACTAGGATAAAAGATAAATAATATTAACTCTATACAGGGATCGTGAAATTTGAAGAACAGACATCAACAAGGATCAAGTTGCTGAAAGAAGTTCATTAACATGATCAAGCCTCAGTGACAAAATAAGATGTACAGACGATTCAGTTGAAGGGCCAAAAGATTGCAGTGATAAAGTTTTTATGATTGCACAATTCTTAGCAGTGTTCTTAAAGATATGATATGAAGACCACGAGTGAATGTTAGTCGTCTGTGAACCAGACCAGTTGCACTAGACGTCAACACTTCATAAAAGAATCGAAGTATCTAACTCAGAAAAACTGTTCAAGAGGTATGATTGAGTTTAGAGCAGTATTGATATCCTCTAGTTTGTTGGAAGCTGAATATTTAAGGATGTCAAATTAAGAGGAAAATGAATAGTATCCGAAATTACTATTCATATGAATAGTATCCGAAATCACTATTCATATGAATAGTACTATTTATATGAATAGTAACCAACGGTTACTATTTGGGGTTGGTGAAATAGTGCCCGGTTACTATTTGGGGGTTGGTGGAATAGTGCTCGATTACTATTTTGGGGTTGTTGGAATAGTGTCAAATAGTAACTTTCTAAAACCTATAAATAGGTCTGTTGTATTTCATTTCAAAACACACCTCAACACACAACTCTCTCTTCTCTCTCTTATATCTTTTCTGTGTAAGCTGCTAGATAGTCCATCTAGTAGGAAAGCCGGCTTAGCACGCTTTCAGGAAGTGTCGGGTAGAAGGTCCTCGTGCCTAAACTATCCTTAGGAGTATAAGCTGCTAGACAGTCCATCTAGTAGGAAAGTCGGCTTAGCCCACTTGAATTGTCGGGTAGAAGGTCCTCGTGCCTAAACTATCCTTAAGAGTGTTCAGGTTTTGAAGCTAATCCATTGGATTAGAAGTTATAACACCCCTTCGAGTTTATTATCAATAAAGATATATATTCTCGGAATTATTTTTTTGGTAGTATCGTATTCAACCCCCCCTTCTACGATACTTCGGGACCTAACAATTGGTATCAAGATCAAGCTTCTAACATACAAGAAGTCTAAAGATCAAAACCATGGGAAGGAAGGATACAGGTGTGAAGATTCCAATGCTTGACAAAGATAATTACTTTCACTGGAAAGTAAAAATGCACCTTCATCTCTCAGCCATCGATGAAGGCTATGTAGATTGCATAGATAAAGGACTATCTAGCTATTGGAAGGCCTATTCCAAAGAATCAAGCTGAGTAGACAGATGAAGACTTGGAGAAGATTCACAAAGATAAGAAAGCTATGAACATCCTATTCAATGGCATCGACCAAGATATGTTTGATTGTGTTATAAAATTCACCACTGCCAAGCAAGTGTGGGACACTATTCAAACAATCTGTGAAGGAACTGAGCAAGTCAGAGAAAATAAAATGCAGCTCCTAATACAACAATATGAGCATTTTCACTACTCCTCTGGTGAAAATCTAACAGATATATTCAGTAGGTTTCAAAAGTTACTGAATGGTCTAAAGTTGTATGGGAGAAAATATGAAACCAAGGACTCCAACCTAAAGTTTCTGAGATCTCTTCCTAAGGAATGGAAGCCAGTGACAGTCTCGTTGAGGAACTCTCAAGACTACAAAGATTTTACACTTGAGAGACTGTATGGCATCCTAAAAACATATGAGCTTGAAATGCAGCAAGATGAGGAAGTAGAAAAGAGCCAGAAGAAGAGTGGAGCTATAGCCTTAATGGCCAACAAACCAACAATCCAAGGTGGTGGAAGAATGAAGAGTGTAGAAGCCACACTAAGTTCAAAAACTTGTGAAGGTGAAGCTGAAACTAGCAAAGGTAAAAGCAAGATGATTGAAGAACCTGATGCATTAAGTGAGGATGAAGCTGAAGATCTAGATGAGTATTTGGCATTTCTATCAAAGAGATTTTCGAAGCTAAGATTCAAGAAGAATCCAGCAGGAGCCGAGCAATTCAAGAAAAGCTATTAACCGAACAAGGATGTGGTTGAAAGATCAAAGATCAAATGCTATAACTGTGGAATTGTTGGTAACTTTTCTAATGAATGCAGAAAATCCAAAGTTGAGAAAGAGAAGAAACAGTTCAAGACTGTTGATTACAAAAAGAAATACTTTGATCTTCTCAAGCAAAAGGAAAGAGCATTTGTATCTAGAGATAATGATTGGGCAGCTGGAGGAGACTCAGATGCAGAAGAGGAGTTTTTCAATCTTGCACTCATGGTAAACGAAACTGATGAAGAGGCTAGTTCAACAAGAAACCAGGTATACTCTACAAACCTAATTGAACTTTCCAAAGATGAATGTGATAATGTTGTTAATGAATTGTATAACATGCATGTCACATTAAAATCGCTTAACAAGGAGAACAAAAAGATTAAAGATCTTAATGGTAAGATAGGTGATATGAATACTCTGTTAGAAACTCAACTAATTGATATTGAAACAATGAAAAGAGATTGTCAAGATGCTAAGAATGAGTTACTTGAGGCTCTGAAAAGAGAAGAGTGTTTAATAAAATATTTAAAAGAGGAACAAGACTTAATTGCTAAGTGGAAGGGATCAGAGGATAAAACTGAAGAAATTTATAGTATACAAGGAGTTGATTCTTTTCACAAATTAGCAGAATTTAAGTTAGATGTTGATAGGGAAGTTGCTTCAGACAGTGATTTAGTGGAAAAAGAATGTTCTTTGAGACTTAAGCCTGTTAGCAAAGCAACTTTAACTAAATTGAATAAAAAGTACGGGCCTGTCAATAAGAACTTTATTAATGGAGAGTGTAACAAAACCAAGTCAGTTGAACAAGGAAACATAGGCAACTTTTCAATCAAGAAATTGAAGGATAAGTTAGAAAAGACTGAACCTAAGGCTAAGGCTAATAAGAAGAATAGAAATGGCAAGGTAGGAGTTAACAAACATAGTAATTACACACCTGATAAATATGCTCCTCGAAAGGAATGTGTGAACTGTGGTAGTGTTAATCATTTATTTGTCAACTGTAAATCTGTTAAGAATGCTTCTGTGCCTAGTATGCCTAAGTCAGTACCTATGCCTGCTATGAATGTTATGCCAAACATGTTTGTCCAGCTTGCTCATGCATCTAGTCATTATGCTAACATGCCATTCATGTAAAATCCATATTACAATGCTTTTAATATGCCTCAGTTGCCATGGATGATGAATAACATGTTTGCACAGACTATGCCAAATTATACATCTAGTTTTAATGCATGTGAGCAAGTGAAACAACCTATTTTTCAGAAACCTACACTAAGAGTTAAGGTTGATTTAACTCAATCAGAACCCCTGGGTAGTAAGGGCTTGAAAAATAAGAAAAAGGCTAACAAGGCAGGATCCAAGAAAACTTGGGTACCAAAATCAACTTGATTTGATTTTGATGTGTGCAGGGACACAGAAAGAATCTTTGGTACCTGGATAGTGGTTGTTCTAGGCACATGACTGGAGATTCTACCCTACTCACTAAGTTTGAGGAGAGAGTTGGCCCTAGCATTACCTTTGGAGACAACAGCAAAGGATATACTAGAGGACATGGCTTGATTTCACAAGGGAATGTTGTCATTGAAGAAGTAGCACTGGTTGATGGACTTAAGCATAACTTGCTAAGTGTCAGTCAACTGTGTGATAAAGGCCAGAATGTCTGGTTCACATCTGAAGCTTGTGTCATTTTTAAGAAAAGTGACAACAAGGTAGTGTTGACAGGAGATAGAAGAGGAAATGTGTACATTGCTGACTTCAATTCAACAAATGCAAACATGACTACATGTCTTCTCAGTAAGGCAACTGTAGATGAAGGTTGGATTTGGCACAAAATATTGTCACACTTGAGTTTTAAAGCAATGAATTAGTTGGTAAAGAAGGATTTGGTTAGAGGTATTCCAAAATTGGATTACTTCAAGGATGGATTGTGTGATGTATGCCAGAAAGGGAAGCAGAAGAAGGCCTCTTTCAAATCAAAGTCAATGTCATCAATTGATCAACCCTTGCAACTACTACACATGGATCTCTTTGGACCAGTCAATGTGTTGTCAATCTCAAAGAAGAAATATTGTCTTGTGATTATTGATGATTTCTCAAAATTCTCTTGGACATTCTTTCTGCACCCTAAGGATAAGGCGGGTGAAGTCATTATAAATCACATCAAGATAGTCAACAACAATCCTTTACTCAAAGTAAGGAGAATCAGAAGTGACAATGGAACTGAGTTCAAGAATTCTGTAATAAGAGAGTTTTGTGAAGAAGAAGGAATTATCCAAGAATTCTCTGCACCAAGAACTCCTCAACAAAATGGTGTAGTGGAAAGAAAAAACAGAACTCTAATTGAAGCTTCAAGAACAATGCTTGAAGAGTCTAAGCTACCAACATACTTCTGGGCAGAAGCTATAAACACTACATGCTACACTCAGAATATTTCTTTGGTCAATCAAGCAAAAGGCATGACACCTTATCAACTTTTCAAAGGCAAGAAACCAACAATCAACTTTCTGCATGTCTTTGGATGCAAATGATTTGTACTAAAAAATCATGGTGAGCATCTTGGAAAATTTGATTCAAAGGCAGATGAAGTTATCTTTGTTGGATACTCAGCTGGAAAATCCTACAGAGTCTACAACCTTAGACTAAACATTGTAGTGAAGTCCATACATGTTTTCTTTGATGACAAGAAAATATCTGGTCTAGTAGATGAAGGTTTTCATGAGTCTCTCTCATTTGAGAATGAGAGAAGTGGTGAAGAAAGTGAAGATGATGATGAAGAATGGAGATCAAATGGTGTGAGAAACAGACAAGGATCATCAGTTGAAGTGCAGAATGAACCACCTGTTGAAGAGCAACTTACACCATCAGTTGGAAATCAATTTGAAGCATCTGTAGAAAATCAAAGAGAAGCATCTGTTGATGAATCTGAAAGAACTCTATCAATCTCGAGGGCCATACACTCAGGGGGAGTTTCTCACAATCAAAACTCAACAACAAGCCACAATGATCAACACAGAGAAAATGAAGCCACTTCATTAAGGTCAAACTTACCACCACAAAGAACATGGACCAGGGATCATCCATTTGAGCTTATCATTGGAGATCCTAATGCAAAGGTCCAAACCAGAAAAGCAACTCAAGAAGAATGCTTATATAACAGTTTTCTATTCAAAGAGGAACCAAAGAGAGTTGAACATGCTCTTCTGGATCCAGAATGGGTTTTAGCAATGCAAGAAGAGCTAAACCAGTTTGAAAGAAATGAAGTATGGAAACTTATACCCAAACCTAAAGACAAATCAGTGATTGGCACTAAGTGGGTATTCAAGAACAAGATGGATGAGAATGGCATAGTCACAAGAAATAAAGCTAAATTAGTTGCTAAAGGTTACTGTCAGGAGGAAGGAATTGATTTTGAAGAAACCTTTGCTCCAGTGGCAAGGTCAGAAGCAATAAGGATCTTCCTAGCCTATGCAGTGCATTCCAATTTCAAAGTCTATCAAATGGATGTCAAGAGTGCATTTCTGAATGGTATTCTGGAGGAGAAGGTGTATGTTAGTCAACCGCCTGGTTTTGAAGATCCAAACTTTCCAGAATATGTGTTCTTTCTACTCAAAGCACTCTATGGTCTGAAGCAAGCACCTAGAGCCTGGTATGACACACTCTCATAGTTCCTTATAGAGAATCACTTCATTCGAGGTATTATTGATAAAACTCTCTTTTATAGAAATGTCAATGGCTCTATGATACTTGTCCAAATTTATATAGATGATATAATATTTGGGTCTACAGATGAGAAACTTTGCAAGAGATTTGCCAAACCCATGCAAAGTATATATGAAATGAGTATGATGGGTGAATTAACTTATTTTCTTGGTTTACAAGTTAAACAAGTGAATGAGGGAATTTTTATAAGTCAAACAAAATACATTTATGATCTTTTAAAAAGGTTTGATTTAGCAGATTGCTCTTCTGCAAAAATACCCATGGCCACTGCCACTAAGCTTGAACTGAATACTAAGGAAAAGAAGGTGGACATGACAAGCTATAGGGGCATGGTTGGATCTCTTTTATACTTAACAGCTAGTAGACTTGATATTATGTTTGCTACATGTTTATGTGCTAGATAGTAGCTATTAAAAGGATTTTCAGATATCTCAAGGGAACACCAAACCTTGGCATTTGGTACCCTAGAGATTATGGTTTTGATCTAATTGGTTACTCAGATGCAGATTATGCAGGTTGCAAAATGGATAGAAAAAGTACCACAGGAACCTGTCAATTCTTGGGAAACAAGCTGGTCTCATGGTTCAGTAAGAAGCAGAACTCAGTATCTACCTCAACTGCAGAGGCTGAATACATAGCAGCTGGGAGTTGTTGTTCACAGATTCTATGGATGAGAAATCAACTATTTGACTATGGAGTTAAAGTTGAAAAGATCCCAATTTTCTGTGATAACACTAGTGCAACTGCAATATCACATAATCCAGTGCAGCATTCCAGAACCAAGCACATAGACATCAGATACCATTTCATCAGGGAGCATGTGATGGAAGGCACTGTGGAACTGCATTTTGTTCCTAGTGAAAAACAGTTGGCAGTCATTTTTACTAAAGCTTTGGATGAAGCAACCTTTTCAAGGTTGGTAAGTGAGCTTGGTATGTTACATTTCACATGATCTTTTAAAATGTCTGTTCAATTTGCTTGCAGCCAGTGAATTTCATTCTCTGGATTTTGTTTGTTTTATTTGCTTATCTGCATGATTATTCTGGAGATATCATTGTAGCATAATTAAATAAATATTTTATTAACATATATCAATTAATGATATTTTGTTAATTTTATGTCTATTTAATTATGAGTTTATCTGATTATTGTGGATTAATTCTTGAATTATTTATTGGTTATTTTAAATCCACAATAATTAGAAATATTAAGTGTGTATGTGTGTGTACATAGGCTGATAGGTCTCGGTGATAAGATGTTTTTTGGTTGACAGGTTTCGGTGATAAGATGTTTTTCGGCTGGTTAGGTTGTTTGGTTAGAATTATTGAGCGGTGATAAATGCATTTAATTTCTTTTCTAACCTAACCTGTCACGCTCTCACCTAACCCACTAGTCCTTGAAACCTTATAAATGATGAGTTTTTGTTTGTGTTTAACATCATCTTTTTTCAGATATACAGAGCATATACACACAATTGCTGAATATTTCGAGCTTTGATCGGAAATATCTCTCAATCTAGCTGGTGGTTTTTAGATCGGATTTCATATTCTTGCTTTATACATCATCCTTTGTAAAAGCTAACCCTTGTTTTTGAATTTCCTCAAAGTTTTGAAAATGGCATTGCAGGGAAGCTTTTTAATTACTAAAGCTAATCCTATTTCCTTTCAGCAAATCGAAACCATTCTGGATGAGCAATTTCGGGCTTGGACACAATTTCTGAATGAACATTCATTAATTCGCTATGCTTTAGTCACACCAGTGCAGCTTAACCATGATGCATTGCGTGAACTATATTGCAGTGCAGTTAACAATTCTGGACAGGACGGGTGTGCAATCACATATCGACTGTTTGGTAGGTCGATTAGGGTCACTGAATGAGATGTTAGTCGAATTCTTCATTTTCCTATGGAAAATCTTGTTTCTGATCCTACACCTGAACAGATTGAAATGTTCTTTCGTTTTATAAGGTACCAAGATGGCAATTTCAATACTGGTAATCTTTCTAGAACGTTTCTAACCCAGTATTGGAATTTCTTCTTTCACACTCTTAACCATGTTTTTTCCTCAGATAGAACAAATCAAGATCGAATACCTGAATTTATTCAAAAAATAGGGTATGCGGTCGCCAATAATTTGAGGAATAATTTTGGAAAAATAGTGCTTGGTCACATCATTTTAAAGATGAAACACTTGGGAACAAGAGATGTTCAGACTCAAAATGTCAAATGTCTATATCCAAGGTTTCTACAGCTAATATTAAATGAATTTTTGAATGATGAAGACAGGGCACGCTTGGAAAATGGTCAAAAGGTGGTATGTTCTTCCATAAAGACGAATGTAATTAATTACATAAGCAAAAAGAAATATACGGATGTGCGTACAGTCCTAAATGAATATCTAAAGACTGTCCCACTTCCGTTGTTACCAAGACCAGTAAGAGCAGGTATACGACAAGGTAATATTTCAATCCCTGCTATTCCAAACTTTGTATTCCCTGTTGTGTCACAGGAAATACAGTTTTTACAGCCCCTAGCGGCCATCTTACCCGACCAAGACCAGGAAATCCCACCAACTCTAACAGTGGTCGAAGAGCCCATTCTACAAATCCAAACACAAACACAACAAACTCGTACACCTCAATCGTCACTTAAACGACCATCCATCAACACTTTTGAGGGAGATAGTGCCTCAGCGGCACCACATAAGGAGTTAGTTACATCAGCCGCTCTACCTCATTCTAAACGGAGTAAACCCAATGAACCTGAGGTAACGGCAACTGTTAGTGAAACAATTCTTCCTTATCCAATGAGTGAAAATGTAAATGGGGTTGAATTAACGGGAGCAACTATCTTGAGTTCCATTTCACGGAACATAAGAGTGGTTGATGATCTTTCTAAAGATTAAATGCCTTCACAGGCATCCAAGGTGGAATTACCTACCTCAATAACTGCTGGTGAATCTTCCATTTTACGGAAAGATCCATCGGTAGGTGGTTCTTTTATGAACCAAGTGTCTTCACAGACATACGAGGGAAACTTGGGTTTTGTGCCATTTAATCGATTCAAGTTTAACCTCCCAGAGGGAAAATCTCTGGATCTCTTTCGAGATTTACCACTTTTTACTAGTGGTCGGCAACTCGCTTCACGCGAGGACGGAAGCTCACAAACTTTCATTGCACCATCCGTGACCTCTAAAAAAGGGGCTAGGATGATTTCATTTGCAGGTACACATATCAATGGAAGCTTTGAAGGAGAGTTGAGGGAAACACGAACAGAACATGTAAGTGTAACCCAAACCACTAAACCGAGTGATTATTTAGTGTTGAGTGAAACACCTGCAGAATGTACGAATGAGCAACCTACTCAACCACATGCACCTGTAACCAGAAAGGAATACAACAGACTCCTTACACGGGTCCAAACAATGGAGAAAGAGTTGCCAAATATCTGTAAGTCCATTGCAGAAATAAAAAATTTGTAACTTATTCAACATGATGTATTCCAGGTTCAATTGAATACCATGGCAACCCAGTTAAATGATGCAATCAACTCCTTGGTAAAGCCATCTTCGTCTAATTTACCAACTCCACATCCTACTACTCTTGAGGATAAACCAACTGAGGGGGAGAAGTTGGATGATCAAGAAAAATCTACTAGGCGTAAGGGTAAAGAAAAGATTGTTGACACGGAATTAACTTTATTTTGGGGAAGGAAAAGCTAATGGGAGTATTATTGCTATGTGGAAAGAAAGCAAGGCAAACTTGAAGATATAATCAGTCTAGAGGAACAATTAACTTGCACTTGGTTAATTTTAGAAATCTGGAATATGTATACATATGATCTAGAACGTACTTTAATATTATTTATCTTTGTATTTTATTTTGTTGTATCAGTTGAGTTATCCTCTAGGAATTTGCTTGTTAAACCCTAACAATCAAATAGGGGGAGATTGTAAAGCATAATGTAATGTAATATGTAATAGAGACATATATAACTCAACTAGGATAAAAGATAAATAATATTAACTCTATACAGGGATCGTGAAATTTGAAGAACAGGCATCAACAAGGATCAAGTTGCTGAAAGAAGTTCATTAACATGATCAAGCCTCAGTGACAAAATAAGATGTACAGACGATTCAGTTGAAGGGCCAAAAGATTCCAGTGATAAAGTTTTTATGATTGCACAATTCCTAGCAGTGTTCTTAAAGACATGATATGAAGACCACGAGTGAATGTTAGTCGTCTGTGAACCAGACCAGTTGCACTAGGCATCAACACTTCACAAAAGAATCGAAGTATCTAACTGAGAAAAACTGTTCAAAAGGTATGATTGAGTTTAGAGCAGTATTGATATCCTCTAGTTAGTTGGAAGCTGAATATTTAAGGATGTCAAATTAAGAGGAAAATGAATAGTATCCAAAATTACTATTCATGTGATAGTACTATTCATATGAATAGTAACCAACGGTTACTATTTGGGGTTGGTGAAATAGTGCCCGGTTACTATTTGGGGGTTGGTGGAATAGTGCTCGGTTACTATTTGGGGGTTGTGGAATAGTGTCAAATAGTAACTTTCTAAAACCTATAAATAGGTCTGTTGTATTTCATTTCAAAACACACCTCAACACACAACTCTCTCTTCTCTCTCTTATATCTTTTCTGTGTAAGCTGCTAGATAGTCCATCAAGTAGGAAAACCGGCTTAGACCACTTTCAAGAAGTGTCGGGTAGAAGGTCCTCGTGCCTAAACTATCCTTAGGAGTGTAAGCTGCTAGACAGTCCATCTAGTAGGAAAGTCGGCTTAGCTCGCTTTCAGGAAGTGTCGGGTAGAAGGTCCTCGTGCCTAAACTATCCTTAGGAGTGTTCAGGTTTTGAAACTAATCCATTGGATTAGAATTTATAACACCCCTTCGAGCTTATTATCAATAAAGATATATATTCTCGGAATTATTTTTTTTGGTAGTATCGTATTCAACCCCCCCTTCTACGATACTTCGGGACCTAACAAATACAAAGAGTAAAATGTATTGTACTTACCACAAGGCATTTAAAAATCAAAACTTATCTGCTTAGTCTTTACATTGTCTAGGTATGCTTATAAAAATGAAAATTTAAATGAAGCAATGATGTATATTTGTTTGGTCCACTAATTCAGAAGACTTTTCATATGTAAATTTAGTTACAGCTTCCATATATTACTAACCTATTTTCCAAAAACAGAAAATCCGAAAAAAATTATCAAAAAGCCAAAGAGAAACAAGCATATGCTTTGTTCATACCCAAGAGTGCCTACAGATCTAACAAATGTGGGAAGTCCATCACCCAAACCAGGTTGAGTTTGAACACGAACCTTCTGCTTCAAAGGGGCATTGAGCAATAACAACAATCACCTAGCAGACGCAGAACCAGCAAGGTAGATGAGTATCATTCGTAAGTGACAGCTCTCCATCTCTAACTTCATCTCTAACTTGCTAAACGATTAATTTCATTAAGAGTAGTTGGCTTTGAGCAGTTGAAAAATTAGAAGTGAGTCGAGAGTATTTAATCGGGAAGAGAAGAAGATGTTATATTCAATTACCAGTTCAAGCAGAGCAAGATTGTAATAGATGAGTAAAATGTGTATATCAGTTTAGATGAGTAAAGTTTAGGATAGGTGGAGAAGAGGAAAGTTTGGGGGAGATAAGGGGTAGAATATGTGGAGAAGAAGAAAGTTTGGGGGAGATAAGGGGGGAAAGGGGGAAATGAAATTATGAAAATTTTGGGTTAGGGGGAAATTTGTGCGCCTCTAAGTTTTTTTCAATGTGTTGTTTCATTTCATTTTTTAATTTTTTAAATATTTTGGTAAAAAAATTATTTTTATCAAGAATTTATTTGATTTCAATTTTAAAAATTTAAATTTTACATATATGTATATACTCATTTTAGTGTTGGAAAAAAATAATCAAAAAATAAGAAGGGTGGGTTGTGCGATATTTTAGCAAAAATGTAGTAAAAGTGCTACTTCCTATAACGGGACACGTTCGAGATTCACTGAATAATTTTTCTGAATGATTTCTTAGACGATCGAACCGTACGGATGTTAATAAACACTCATTTTAGCTTTTGGAAAAAATAATCAAAAAATAAAAAGGTCGGGTTGTACGAGATTTTAACAAAAACGTGCTAAAAGTGTTGCTTCCTATAACGTGGCACGATCCAAATTCACTGAATAATTTTTTGGAATGATTTATTTGACGATCGAACCATATATATGTTAATAAACACTCATTTTAGTGTTAGGAAAAAATAATCAAAAAATAAAAAGGTCGGGTTGTACGGGATTTTAACAAAAACATAGTAAAGGTGCTACTTTCTGTGAATCAAATCCAAGTGAAAGTTTGAGTAACCTAATCTATCATTCTCTCTCGCGCACTACTCTGACCTCTATCTCGCGCGCCGTTATGATACAATCAAATCGGTGTTCTTTTTGTATCCGTCTTCTCTGTGGCTTAATCTCTCTATCTCTCTCCGGGGCTGTTCTCTCTCGCATAGGTGCTCTCTCTCTCTCTCTCTCGTTATTCTTCGATTCGGATTTGCAATTGCAATTTGTATATGTTATTTATGTTTGGATTTGGTATATAGTATTTCACTTACTGCAAACAGTGGGCTTAACTGGGGCTATTCCCCAATTTCACCTCAGGGTGGAGCAAGGGGAAATATATCTAATCAAGGCGAGAATCTGAGTTATGGAGGTGCTGATAACATTTACAATACAGGCGGTGTTGGTTATGGAAGAAACACTATAACTACTGGTGCACAAACGTCATCATTTTCTGGATCAAATGGCATCTTTGATTCACCTTTTGCAGACTTCTATGGAAGTATTTCAGTATACAGAGACATCACTTGGCATACTGCAGATTTTGAGCGAGAAGAGGCTGGTTCATTTGGGTACGGGCTTGGTAGCGGAGCTAGCGATGTCCAGGTCAAGAATTCTCCTGGTTATGTTGGTGGTTAAAGTGTTCCAAGGGACAGACATACAAAGGTAACTTTTATGTAACCTTCATTGCTAGTTTACCAATTGTGGAGGGTATGTAATTGTAACTTCATTGTATATGTTAGATGCATGCCAAAAGAAACAAAGTATATTATCAGAAATATTCATGACCAAATAGAAAACTACTTCAATTTTACTACAAGGAAAAAAACATTAAGCTAAGACAGGTTTAATTAAAGTATATTCATGTTAAATATGATTCTTCCCATCTTTTTTAGGGGCACTAAGATCTTCTAGCTGCTGTAAAGCTAGTGCTAAAACTAACAACGCTTATGGCTACTTAATGCAAAGTCAAGAATTGGTAAGGGCAATATTAGTCAGGGAATTGGGTATTGAAACTCTACAAATCCTAAAAAGACATATGTTATGTGCAATGTCATCCAAGTCGGGGGATTTAATATAACCAGTCACAAATAGAGAAAAAGAATAGAACTAATTACTAATAAATTTTTTTATGTAATTGTTTGTGAGTAAGAAAGATACCATGTTGACGCTGCATTGTATATTTCCAATATAAGTATTTTTGTGTAGGTAGGTGCAAAAAGTACCTGAACCGTCGATCCTGGTGAACCATGAACCTGAGCAGCATATGCACCACCATGTTGGTGATTGTTATGAAGAGCCAATAACACTCTGATCCAAGTAACAGATGCAGTAATGACTTCCTTGCTCTGTATCTTACGTTTCAGCATCGATGTGATAGCTTCAACCTTTGAGGGACAATCTGGCAATCTGCAGTAAATAGGCAGAGAATGGTATACTAATATGGGAGGAACTTCAGAGCACTGAATCTAATAAGTAGTTTTGCATGTAAGGTTGAGGTACTATGGCTGTTGCTTCACTGTGTTTTAATTGCCTATCCAGCTGCTGCTGCAAATTAGTTCAGTTTTTATTTCATGTTGTAAAGTTCAGACAATGTATTTTTGCTTCAAATTAGTTCAGTTTTCATCCGGTTTTAAAACCGAACCCGAACCGTTATAAGTAATTTGAGTTTCTAATTTGTGTTACTAGAGTTGGCCAATTTTGTAGTGTAAGGATTGCATCAATGTTTAAGGCAGTTATATATTTAAAAAATTTCTCAGAAATTAAGACTAACGGTTTTTCCCGAAAACTAATGTCACCCGTTTTCTATAGTAGATATTCAGACTGAAGGTAATTTAATTGTGTACAAAGGGTTGCTTCTCTAAGGCAATTTTTTCAAAAAAACTCTGAAAATAGGACAATGGCTTTCCCTGAAACCCGTTGTCACCTGTTTTCTAAAGTAGATGATTAAGACAACGAGTTAAATACCCTTGTGTGAAACTATTCTACTCAACAGACATGAAAACCAGTTGTATATATTCTTGCTTTTTAACACTGGTTTTTCAACACCATTGTCTCGAAATATTAACACAATGTGTGCTTAAAAATTGTTGTGTCAATTGCACAACATATATGAAAATCCATTGTCTTCTTCAAATTATGTACAACGGTTTATTATGAATTGAAACACACTTGTGTTAATACACGTTACACAATACCTCTGGGTAAACAACCATTGTCTCATCTGACCAAAGGGGCACCAGTTAGAGAATGTTTTTAAAAACGTTGAATAACCATTATCGGCAGCTAAAAGACACAACGCTTTTTCGTTAGCTAACAGTTTAGCGTTGTTAAATTTTTTGGGACAACGGTGATTTTCGCGACCATTGTGTGACATGTGTTGTCTAATTCGATTTCTGTTGTAGTGCCAATATCTAAATTACAAGGACACATATATAACAATGTGATTATGTGTTTATATATTACACACCTGATTTCAGTTTTATGGACACTAGCTTATTTTCACAAGTTAGTCAAATTAAAAAAAAATAGTAATACTCATTTTCATATGTCTTATTTTAAGAATAAATGAAAATTTATTATTCCATGTTTTACTAGTAAAGAATAAAAAACCAAAATATAAACTTCCAAACTGAAAATGCACATTTTAAGTTGTCTTTAAAAATAAGCTAAGGGCAATAACCATAAAATCTAACAATCATACGTTACTCCAAGAGCGCGATATATTGAATTTGTTTGGTTATTTCATAATATTTATTTTCTTATAGTAAATCAATTCAATAATAAAAGGACATATAATTTGTAAAAATGATATTGAACGATCACATAGCAAACTAGATTAGATGAAAGTTTCCATTGTTATAACTACGTTCGTTTCATGTATTTTTCAAAGTAGATATCCTTTCTCATATCGCTGAAACATGCAACTAGATTAGATAAAAGTTTCCATTATTATAACTACGTTCGTTTCATGTATCTTGCAAAGTAGATATCCTTTCTCAATCGTTGAAACATGCAACCTCTTTTTGAAAAATAGTCTAATGATTTATTGGAGTCGTGGGTATTAAATTTCTATACATTTTTAATATGTAATCGAAAAATTAACCACGACCATACAAATATTTTGAATGAATTAATATAATAAATATTTCAAGGATTCGATATTGAATAAATATACTAAATATTTTGAATGAATTAATATAATAAATATTTCAAGGATTCGATATTGAATAAATATACCAAATTCTCAGAATATGGGTGAAAAATTTGTTAACATGGTACATAGAATATTCTCTAACAAAGAGAGATAAAATGAAAGCTAAATTTTTAAAAAAAACAATAAAGATGGATTTTGAACTTTTCAACGGGGTTGTATTTGTTTTGATGATTGGTTCATAAAATTAATATTAATTTAATTGGTCTGAATTCACGGATAAGTAATTTTATACTTAAGTTAATTAACATTCCAAAAAAATTTATATTTTTTTCTAAATAAAAATTAAAATAATATATTTATATTAATTAATTAATACAATTTATCGATCGGTGCGTAGCACGGGTAGAACGCTAGTTTTATATAAAATACCCAACTCATAAATACGTATCTCAAAAAAAAATTAAAAAAATATAGATACGCATTTGTCAATGCAAATGCGTATCATTTGCATTCCGAATACCCATTTGGTAAATGCGTATTCAATCCGTTATTTTCAATCATCTCCTTCCAAAATTGTTATTTTCATGATGGAATTTTAAAAAATGGTTATTTTTAACCATTACCCTCTAGCCTTTACATTAAAATATTTTTAAAAAAAATTCAAACCAATAACATATACTTATGTCAAACCAAAATACCTGTGCACATCCTAAATTGTAGCCGTTATTATTTACAATTTCCCAGCCCCCCCTTAACGTTCATATTTCCAGCCTTTTCCAATATGACCGTTGCTTTACCCTTCACCCTTGCACATATATAATATACGCAATCCCACACTCTTCTTACAACAACATTTCTCCATCTTCTTCCTCAAGAATTCAGATACCCAACTTGTTAATTTCTCGTAAACCCGAAAAATTTCAAGAACACAAAATGGGCCTTTCTATTACAACTTCTTCAACACACTCACACCCCAAAACTCACAAATTCTTCATATTCATCAACTACATTCTCTTAGGTGCATCTTGTAGCTGCATTTTCCTCACTCTCTCCCTCCGTCTCATCCCGTCTCTTGTAGGCTTCTTCCTAATCCTCCTACACATCCTCACCATTGCTGGAGCCTTAGCAGGGTGCAACGCAGCTACCTCGGGTGCAGGAAAGTGGTATGCAGCTCATATGGTGGCCACCGTACTCACTGCTATATTTCAAGGATCTGTTTCGGTGCTAATCTTCACCAGTACCGATAATTTTCTCGGAAATCTTAAATCCTATGTGAATGAGGAAAATGGAGTGAAGATCTTGAAATTGACTGGTGGATTGTGCGTGCTCATCTTTTGTTTGGAATGGGTTGTTCTCACACTCGCATTTTTCTTGAAATACTATGCTTATTTGGATGGTGACAGTAACAATATGGGTGCCAAGAGGAGCTCTAAGGTTCAAGGAGAGGAGGAGTTGGCTTATTTGCCTTACCAAGTTTTAAATGATCTTCGAAGAAAATTGTTGATTTTTTAATCTCTTGTTGTGATTAAATTTATTTGTTCATTTTAGGGAATATGTAATGTAACTGACTATTGGGGAGACTTTGCTATTCATGTTGAATGGTTTATCTCTATGAATATCAAAAGTGAAATCTATATACTTTGCTTCCTACTGTTGAATTGTGTATGATGTGACTGCAATGTTTTCATATTAATCATTAATTTTTACAGATGAAATAAAAAACAAATAGACAGTGATAGAGAGTTAATTAATCTTATACTAATAATAATATTAATATCAATGATAATAGAGAAGAAGCCTAGAATGAGATGAAATGTGTTTTCATTAAGAAATTATCTCTCTCCTTTTAGGAGGTACAAGGCCCCTCAAATACAAAGGTTAGTTAGTGGGCCTAATACAATCTAAAGTGGCCTTTTAATACCTAATGCTTAATGGGCCTCTTAATATCTTCTAAACTAGGCCATTAACTAAATACAAATTACTTCATTGGGCTTCATGGTCCAACATTTGTCCCCCCTAGTGAAAGGGGTATCTTTAGATCCCTTCTTTTTTGGTACCTGAAAAAAAGGTGTAAAACGGAATAAAATCAATTTTGAGTAGGTGAGAATGAGAGTTTTTTTTTCATGTATATATATATATATATAGGGTCTTGTTCTAATAGAAACTAACTTAGAATAGAAACTAGAAACTAAACCTAAATTAAATATTTCAAGCTAATCTAATGACCAAATTAGGGGTACTCCAATACAAAAAACGTTTAAAATTATTGTCTCTATTCAATAAAAATATAAAAAAATAAAAAAAATAAAAAAAAAGTTACTGTTCACGTGATGACGTGGCACGTGAACAGTACTTTTTTTTAAAATTTTTTTTTTATTTTTTTTTATATTTTTGTTGAATAGAGCCAAGAATTTTAAACGTTTTTTGTGAAGGTGCCCCTAGCGGGGCCATTAAAATAAATGAAATATAATTTATTTAGTGTAGGTTTCTAGTTTCTATTCTAAGGTTGGTTTCTATTTGAACGCTAGCATATATATATATATATATATATATATATATATATATATATATATATATATATATATATATATATATATATATATATATATATATATATATATATAAGAAGTTTGGTCCACAACCACCGTTGGTTGGACTAGCCACCAGTAGTACCGCAACCTTTCAATGCGGCAGTTGTACCGCAATCGTTCATTGCGGCAGTACTAGCCGCAATCTTTCATTGCTGCAGTATTTATTAGTTGTTTAATTAAAAATACATAGCATTAGTTTGGAGTCGAACTCTTGACCTTTTAGAAATTATACAAAACTTTTCCCACTCCACCAACTTGTACTATAGCAATGTAAACAGTATTATCTTATTTATTATTTAAAATTATTAATTTGAAATATATTTATTTATAAATTTAATAAAAAATAGAAAATTAAAACCATTCGTTTGGATTCAAACTCTTGACCTTTTCCAAATGATACAAACATTTTGCCGCACCACCAACTTCTACTCTTGCAAGTTTAAGCAAAATTATCTTACATATTATTTTACATTATTGTAATTTGATATATATATTTATAAATTAATAAAAAATAGTAAATTAATAGATAATAACATATGAAATGTGTATAGACGGGTTAATGAACATGGGAACGACTTCCAACCACGTGACATTTAAATTATTAATTAATTAATTTTTGAAACAAATTTAGGAAAAAAATGTTATGTAAAGTCAAAACTTGAAAATAATGAAATATATATTATTATAATCTAAAAAATGAAAAAAATAGCAAAAAACATTAATGTAAGTTAAAATGAATGAAAGTGTTAAGAAAAAATTTATATTGAATATTTTAAATAGAAAAAATAACAAAAAATGTTACCATCCTGATTCATTTTTCAACAGTTATCTAAGATTGAGATGTACATGTCATTCCATCAATATTTAAACTACGTAACATGTAAAAAATATCCATAATACATTATTAAAGATACTTTTAAGTTAAAATTAATATAGTTTATTATTTTGATGCATATTTGAAGATTTAAAAATAAAACAAAAAAAATAAAAAATCATAAATTACTGCCGCAATGACTCATTGCGGTAGTTTTTCCTGCCGCAATGTTTCATTGTGGCTCAGAAAAATTTTACGGCATTAATTATGGTTGGTGGTTGGTAATAAATGAACCACCTGCAGCAATGTTTCATCGCGGCAGTTGGCATTTAAGGCTTTCTGCCGCAATGAAACAATGCGGCAGGCGTGAAATCTGTTTTCTTTAAGGTAACAGAATTTGTCTTCTTCTTCAATTTATTTTTTTCAAACAGCAGAAAAAACCAACGATTTTCAAGGTTTTGGAGCTCAAAAATTCATCCAAAATTAAGGTTAGTGCTCTATTCAATGGCTTCATTTTTATTTAACTCTTCTAGTTCATCTAGTGAACATAATGGTGATGATTATGTTACGCCGCCCGTTAAAAAAAATCATGTTTCTCGTAAATTTAGCTCTTCCGATTTTTTATTTAGCTCTTCCGATTTTTTATGCATCCGCAACGAGTCATTGCGGCAGCATATTTAAGGGTAAACCAGTAATTCCATACACTCTATACGCAAGGCCTCATTGCGGCAGGAGAGAATGCAGTAGCCTTTCTCTCTCATCCCCTGTTTTCTTTCTAATATTCGAAAAACAGGGGAGGAGAGAGAAAGGCTACTGCATTCTCTCCTGCCGCAATGAGGCCTTGCGGCTATCCTCAAAAAAAAAAACAGCATCCTATATTAAACTATATTTTATTCTTTTTAAAAATGAATATTAGGATTAAATTATATTTTATTCTTTTTAAAAATGAAAAATATATTTTTCAGGAATATTAGGATTAAACTATATTTTATTCATTTTTCCGAATTTTTAATGGAATATTTAGAAAAAAAGATAAATTAATTATTATTCTTGACAATTTAAAATTCAAAATTTGGAAAAATATTTTTTTTCATTTTATTCGAATTTTAAATTAAATATTACCAATAAATTATACTTTTTCGTTGTTAAGATTTGCAGATTAAATATTACTTTCTGTAAATAACAAGCAGATGTGGCATTCCTGTCCGGGTGGATTTAAGCTAATTGGAGCTCTGTAGTTAAACGTGCTTGAGCTGGAGTAATCTTAGGATGGGTGACCTTCTGGGAAGCCCTTTTTTTTTAAAGATTCGATTTTTTTTTTATCTTTTTTTCATAAAAATCAATTTTTTTTTCTTTTTAGAAATGAAAAATAATATTTTTCTATTTTTCTGAAATTTTAGGATGAAACTATATTTTATTCATTTTTTCCGAATTTTTAAATGGAATATTTGGAAAAAGAAATAAACTAATTAGGATTAAAGTTTTTCTATTTTTCTGGAATATTAGGATTATTGATTTTTTTTTTATCTTTTGGTCATAAAAATCAAATTTTTATTCTTAAAAAGAATAAAAAATATTTGATTTTTATGAGCAAAAGATAAAAAAAAATCCATAATCCTAATATTTCAGAAAAATAAAAAAAAAAAAAAATTCATATTTTTTTTGCCACGAATTATTTTTCATTTTTAAAAAGAATAAAATTTAGATTTTTTGAGCAAAAGATAAAAAAAATCGATTTTTTTTAATTATTTCTATATTTCAAATTAACAGCTTTTATTAATTTATCAAATTAACAAATATATTTGGGTTTTTTTGCTGCCGCAATGATTCGTTGCGGCAGCCGCAATGAACAATTGCGGAAGGGTCTTTTTGTTGCCGCAATGAACACTTGCGGCAGTATACGAGTTGGTGGTTGTGAGCCTTTTTTCAACCAACGGTGGCTGTGGAAGGGCACCCTATATATATATATATATATATATATATTTCTGCAACGACGTTTCATTTTTCCCATTTTGTATTTTCGAGACAAGAAGGGGTTTCTCTCTCAAGGGACTTATATTCATTCTTCGCACCTCTTGCCCTCATTATTCCAGCAAGGTACGTTCTCATCTTTGTTTTAGTTTGTTTTTCTTGATTTGTTTTGCAAAGTATTTTGTAATCTCCATAGATGTGAGGGAAATGTCTGTCTCTTCCTCTTCTTCTCATATGTTCGATGATATGAATCATCTTAAACCGCCAATTAGGGATGAGGGTTTAGAAAGTTCCGTTAATTTGGATGACTTAGAAATCCCTGAACAGCTCTCTGATCATAGCTTTGATTTTTTAAATGAGGCTAGTAGTGTTGCGAGAGAGGCTCAGACTCTGCCTTCTCTTAGTCCACGAACGGTAGCGTGTCGTCAGAAGGTTGTGGATGATGCTAAAGTTGCTTGTTTAGCGGAATTAAAGGATAAGCCTAATCTTAATTACGCTAGTATTTATGTCGACCGCCCTGTCAATATAGATGTGGGATCTTGGGTTGATTTGAAAGGTGCTCATAGATGTAAGGTTCCATTGGCCAAGGATCGGATATGGGAGATGCCTGAGTTTGGTATGCAGGGGATCCCCATGATTCACTTTGAATTAGGGTTGCGTTTACCCATGCACCCTTTTCATTTGGCGATCTTCGAGACCGTGGGCTGTGGGGCTTCGCAGTTGACTCCTAACTCCGTGGCCCAGGGGAGTGGGTTTATTGCTCGTTGTGCTGAGTTGGGATACGTGCCTTCTATTCGTCTGTTCTTTTCAATATTTGGGATAAAGTACTCTCGTGGGCAAGTCTATTTTGATAAATTGACTGGTCGGTCTAAGATTGTTGATGTTATGTCCTCTAATTCGGGATGGCATGGGAAGTGGATGTACTATTATGGACCCGACCTCGAATTTGTTCCTCCTTGCCAAAAGGTCCCTCAGAAGACAGTAGATTACTTAACCAACATGGTGAAGTATGATAATGTCTTTTTAGACAGATTTCAGGGCGATGGCCCTTTATATACCCATCTTCAATTGAAGAATCCTATGTTTTTGGAAAGCCATAATTGTAAGGTTTCGTTATTATTTTTACTTGACTTTTTGTTATATCGTATGTTTATATATTGTTTCGTTTCTTTGCAGTAGCTGGAGCATCTTTGAAGGAAGTTCTTAATAGTGGTATTAAGGAAGATATGCATAAGGCTATGTTGGTGTTGGCAAAGCGGGCTATCGTAAAGAAAGACTCGTCGGTGAAGGAGGTTCCTAAGGTTACTGAACCAATCCCCGTTGATGGGGTTGTTAATGTTAACATTGTTTCTGTCGAGGATGATCTTGTTGTCGGCGATGCTCGCGAACGAGCGGGTAAAAGGATAAGAGAGGACTGTGACGAGGATAACTCTAAGCGTGTCTCATCGAAGAAAGTTAGTGACCCTCCTCGCTTCGGGCTCGGGAAGTCCTTGACCTTTACTTGGATTAATAAGGAGGGTCTGCCCCCCCTACTTCAGGGCTGTTCTTCAGATAAGCCTCTACTCATTGAGGTTAATGTGAATGAGCGTTGGACTGCCGGCTCCCGGTTCCCAACTCAAGCTTTTCAAGCATTCGACTTACCCCAAGATAAGGGTTCTTATGTTGACAAGTCTCGAGATGAGATAGCGGATCGGTGCCTAGCTCGTGGTGGACGGGTAATTGCTTATGCTCTTCTCTTTTCTCTGTCTTTACTTATTGCTTTGATTCTTTACTCCTGTTGGTTTTGTCTTAATTGACAATTAATTTTTTTTATTTTGTAGCTCCTTGCTGACTTAGCCCACATCGTTAAAGATTATCGGGCCGATGTTGACCACGAATGGCGTGTGAACACAGCTCGTGAGTTAAACGAGGCGAAGGAGAAAGCACACGCAGCGATAATACGAGCTGTTGAAGTTGAAGGCCGAGAGAAAAAACTAATATCTGACATCGAGATATTGAAGAAGGAATGCCAAGAGTTAAAGGATGGTAAGAAAACTTGTGCAAAAGAGCTCATTCAACTGAAGGAGGCCATGGAGTTAGATAAGGGAAAAATATCTACTCTCGATTGCGAGGTACTCGTACTTCGTGGGGAACGTGATGGTCTGAAGACTGAGGTAGCAGTTTTGAAGGCCGAGGTAGACAAAGCTGCTGAGGAGTCTGCTAATGCCATGGCTTCGGGCTATCTAGGATGTTACAACCGGCTAGAGAAGGCGGGTATAGACCTGACCGGGCATTCCTTGGATGATTATTGTGCTGAATTATCGAAGACATTGAAGGAATCCGAGGGCGGCGAACGAAATGCCATGGCTTGAAGGCGAGGGATGCCTCGTGAACTATGTAACTTCTGAAGGAATTTACGGATGAGCGGAAGCGCAAATAACAATTATTTCCGTAAAAACCGTGTATCGCACATATAGAAAATCATGTAAAAATAAATAAACGAGGAATCGTGATCATACCTTGAAATCGAAGCTTTACAAAAATGGTTGCTAGCAGTTGCTTCTCAGAGTGTGAAGCACTCTACCGGTATCCACCAAGATTAATTCTTCGACGGAGCTTTTTATAAAACTAAGCTTTTATAAAAATGGAGGTTTGAAAGAGAGAGATATGAAGAAGATGAGGGAGGCAACTAGGTTTTTCACAAAAACCAAAAGTGTGTAAACTCATTCTCATCTCATTCTATTTATAGGGCTCATGTAGGGTTTTCATAATTAATATATCATTATATATTAATATATAAATCCTACACTTTATCTTATAAAATGTTAAATAATAATTAAAACAATTTTAATCATTATTAAAACACCTTGCTCTCTCAAAATACCTTCATCAATAAATTAATCTTTTTATGGTGTGACCCTGTAGGTTCAATATTAAGCCGGTAGTAGAAATAAATAATAATAAACCTTTTATTTATTATTTATATGAATTCTAATAATTCATTAAATATAATTAACTGATTAATTATATTTATTCTACATCGTGAGTGATGCTTCTCAACATATCGCGACTATCCGGATAATATGAATTCACTGCTTAGAATACCAAGAACCTGTCAGTGACTAGTTACCGTACAATCAATTCCTTCTACCCTACAATATCCCGATTAAATACAAGGCATGGATCTCGTGTCAGGCCTATCAAATTTAATCATATGATTTCTTATTCATAACGCAAAGTTCATATTAATGCAAATTAGAAACTCCTTTCTAATTTCATACACTCTGGCCAGAGATTCCAGAACTCGCATACTAAGAATAACATAGGATATTCACTTCCTTACTGGAAGGGGTAGATTCTTTATTGATCGTTAACTATCTCCATACATAAATCCCTGTACCCAGAATAGACCTAATGTATGTCCTTGAGACTAAGGACTAAACCAAAGCACAGTTCATTATATACAAGATTACTCTAACGATCTCAAGTCTAAGGACACTTGTACAACTATCACTCAGTGAATAACTATTGACACGTGAGTAAACTCCATTAGTTGTCCAACTTATCGAGTCATGTTCAGTGAACTTATTCCCTAATAAGCACCTACATACTAGCTATAGTGTCACCACACAATTGCCTATGAGAACAGACATCCTCCTGACGGGAGCAAGCATAATATGTACCGATCTTTGCGGATTCACTAACTTCCGATTAGTTATCCTATGATCAGGAACGGTTTAAGTCTAGAGTTATCATCTTCTAGATCTCACTATTATAATCTCATTATAATTATAGAAGCTTTACTCTAAACTATGGAACATCTTATTTAAAACACTTTAAACAGATAATGCCCGTAATAAAATCAAAACAAGTCTTTTATTATTATTAATGAAATCAAACAAGAATACATGAAAGTTCTTCCTAACTCATCATACATGATTGGATTTAGGACAAACACTTTCAATCTCCCACTTGAACTAAAGCCAATCACCCTGGTATCTAATACCCATCTTCTCTTTATGACGATCAAAGTGAATCTGAGACAATGACTTTGTGAGTGGGTCTGCTATGTTGTTATGTGTGTCAACTCTCTCAACCTTGACATCTCCCCTTTCAATGATCTCCCTAATCAAATGAAAGCGCCGCAAAACATGTTTGGAATTTTTATGAGACCTAGGTTCCTTGGCTTGAGCTATTGCCGCGTTGTTATCACAATACAACATAATAGGATCCTCAATGCTAGGAACAACTCCCAACTCAGAAACAAATTTCCTCATCCAAACGGCTTCTTTTGCAGCCTCACTTGCAGCTATATACTCTGCTTCCGCTGTGGAGTCAGCCGTTGTCGACTGTTTGGAACTCTTCCAACTAATCGCACCACCATTCAGAGTAAACACATACCCTGACATGGATTTGCTATCACTTTCTGATTGAAAACTAGAGTCAGTATAACCCTCTATTTTCAATTCAGATCCACCAAAAACAAGAAAAATATCCTTAGTCCTTCGCAAGTACTTAAGGATGTTCTTCACTGCTTTCCAGTGGTCTTCACCTGGATTGGACTGATATCTGCTTGTCACACTAATTGAATAAGCAACATCAGGCCTAGTACATAACATCGCGTACATGATAGATCCTATTGCTGAAGCATAAGGAATCTTACTCATGCGCTCTCTTTCCTCAGGTGTCTTAGGAGACATCTTTTCGGAAAGGGATACTCCATGGCTCATCGGTATGAGACCTCTCTTGGAGTTTTCCATGCTAAACCTTTTAAGCACTTTCTCGATATATGTACCCTGGGTAAGACCTATCATTCTTCTAGATCTATCTCTATAGATCTTCATACCGAGAATGTAGGATGCTTCACCCAAGTCCTTCATAGTGAAGTTCTTCGATAGCCAAATTTTGACTGATTGCAGCATCGGTACATCATTTCCTATAAGAAGTATGTCATCCACATACAATACAAGAAAAGTTACCGCGCTCCCACTAACCTTCTTGTAGACACATGGTTCATCTATGTTCTTGATAAAATCAAACTCTTTGATTGTCTCATCAAAACGAATGTTCCATCTACGAGAAGCTTGCTTTAATCCATATATGGTCCTTAGCAGCTTACATACTAGGTGTTCATTCCCTTTGGAAACAAACCCCTCTGGCTGTGTCATATACACTTCCTCTTCAAGTTTCCCATTGAGGAAGGCCGTTTTCACGTCCATTTGCCAGATCTCATAGTCGTAGTAAGCAGCAATCGCAAGCAAAATCCGAATTGATTTTAACAGGGCTACAGGCGAAAAAGTTTCATCAAAGTCAATCCCTTGCCTTTGTCTGAATCCTTTTGCCACGAGCCTGGCCTTATAGGTCTCCACCTGGCCATCTGCTCCAATCTTTCTTTTGTATACCCATTTGCATCCAATAGGATTCACATCCTCTGGTGCTTCAACCAAAGTCCATACTTGGTTGGCATACATAGAATCCATTTCGGATTTCATGGCACTCTGCCATTTCTCTGAGTCAACACTACTCATAGCCTCATTATAGGTCATAGGGTCGTCATCATCAACGATTGATAACTCATTGTCATTCTCAATGACAAGGCCATAATACCTCTCAGGTTGGCGAGACACTCTTTCTGACCTACGAATGGGCTGTACCACAGAAGGTTGTTCAGTCTGAACAGGTGTTTCCTCTTGAACCGTAGTAGTTTGTGCTTCTTGAACTTCATTAAGTTCTATTTTGCTCCCACTGTTTCCTTCTAGGATAAACTGTTTTTCCAAGAAGGTAGCATGTCTGGAGACAAATACACTATGATTGGTGTAGAAGTAATACCCTAAAGTTTCTTTAGGATATCCCACAAAACTACATTTCACGGATCGAGATTCCAGCTTATCAGGGTCAACTTTCTTGACATAAGCCGGACATCCCCAAATCTTAACGTGTTTAAGACTCGGTTTCCTTTCTTTCCATATCTCATATGGAGTTTGAGGAACAGATTTGGAAGGCACCTTATTCAGTAAATATGCTGAGGTTTCCAATGCATAACCCCAAAGGAATACTGGAAGATTTGCATAGCTCATCATGGACCGAACCATGTCTAACAAAGTTCGATTTCTCCTTTCAGATACTCCATTCAACTGTGGAGTATATGGAGGAGTCCACTGAGAGACTATACCATTTTCTTTGAGATAATCTAGAAATTCTCCACTCAAGTATTCACCACCTCGATCTGATCGAAGAGTTTTAATACTACGTTTGGTTTGTTTCTCCACTTCATTCTTATATTCTTTGAACTTTTCAAAGGCCTCAGACTTGTGTTTCATCAAATACACATATCCGAATCTAGATCGATCATCTATGAAAGTAATGAAGTACGAAAATCCACCCATGGCTTGCGTAGACATCGGTCCACATACATCTGTATGTACCAGTCCTAGCAAATCTGCAGCCCTCTCTCCATGTCCACTAAATGGAGATTTGGTCATTTTACCCAATAGACAAGACTCGCATGTAGGATATGATTCAAAATCAAAGGGGTCAAGTAACCCTTCCTTATGCAATATCCGCAGTCTATTTTCACTAATATGACCAAGTCTGCAGTGCCACAAATAGGTGAGATTTTCATCATCTCTTTTCCTTTTATTAGTATGTTCAATTTGTAGTAAATCATGCTCTATGTCACACACATATAGACCATTATTTAAAATACCACTACCATAAAGAACATTATCTCTAAGAATTGAACATTCATTATTCTTAATAACAAACGAAAATCCATCCAAGTCTAACATGGGAATAGAAATAATATTCCTCACAATCGAGGGAACAAAATAACAATTATTTAAAACAATAGTCTTGCCCGTAGGCATATGTAAATCAAACGATCCTACAGATTCAGCAGCAACTCTTGCTCCATTTCCCATCCGTAGAATCACCTCCTCTTCCTCGAGAGTCCTACTTCTCCTTAGTCCCTGCAACGAATTGCAAATGTGAGAACCACAGGCGGTATCTAATACCCAAGTAGAATTTTGATTTATTGACATATTCACTTCAATCATGAACATACCTGAACCAGAAGCGACAGTCTCACTATCTTTCTTCTTTTTCATTTCTGCAAGGTAAACCTTGCAGTTCCTCTTCCAGTGCCCCACCTTGTTACAGTGAAAGCAAACAGCTTTGCTCTTGGGGTCTTCAGCTTTTGGTGGAACCGGCTTTTTCTCACCAACTTTCTTCTTCTTGGAAGGGTTCTTCTTCCTTTTCTTAGGATTGGAACCCTCACCAATTAGAAGAACAGAACTCTTCTTAGAGGGAAAATTCGATTCCGCAGTCTTCAACATGTTGTGGAGTTCAGCCAGGCTGACGTCCAACTTATTCATGTGAAAGTTCACAACAAACTGCGAAAATGAACCCGGAAGTGATTGCAAGACCAAGTCTTGAGTCAGTTCCCTATCCATGACAAAACCAAGTTGCCCAAGACGTTCAATCAAATTGATCATCTTAAGTACATGGTCATTCACGGATGATCCCTCAGACATCCTACAACGGAACAGCTCCTTCGATATCTCATATCGAGCTGTCCTCCCTGCCACATCATACAACTCTTGCAGATGCTCTAGGATAGTGTGAGCATCCATAAGCTCATGTTGCTTCTGTAGCTCATCGTTCATGGAAGCTAGCATGATACATTGAGCAACATTAGCATCATCTATCCACTTACGATACACAACATGTTCATCATTATGTGCATCGTCAGCAGGTGCAGCAGGCTTAGGTGAGTCAAGCACATATTCCAGCTTCTCAACCCTGAGAACAATTCTCAAGTTTCGAAGCCAGTTAGCAAAATTCGGACCAGTCAATTTGTGAGCATCTAGTATGCTCCGGAGTGATAGTGCACCAGACATAGTGTATATAGTAAATCTCTAAATGATAAACACATAACAACACTTAGCAAATATTCAATTTCATTTTAAAAACACTATATGAATCGGGTCTTTATTCATAAGTGACTCCCACTAGTTTATCTAATTTATTCAACCCCCTTAAGTGAAAAATTAAGCATTCATAATGCTAGTGGGAATAGGGATCCTATATTCCATCACACAACCTCGGCTGTGGCACGAAACGCCATGTGATGTTCAATAGGCAGACAACTCTTGTCAATTACATCTCATGTTATTCCCTAATAAAACTTTAGCCTCTTGAATAATTGAGTCACGGCTGTGGCACGACAAACTCAATATTCTAAGTCAAGTCTAACCCAACATTCCGTACAACTGAATCAGTCTCCAACGGCCCACGGCTGTAGCACGTAACGACCATTAGATTCTAATTCATTGTACACATCTCTATGTAATAGACAAGTATTTCTTATTTCAAAATCAAAGCCCTCGGCTGTAGCACGAAACGACAATGATTCAAAAATAAGAACTACTTTCTACCATGTTGGAAGGCTATGATCGACACAAGCCCGTTGTGTCATTGGCCAATTACTACTTGATATTATTTAATTTTAGAGGGATTATATTATGTTACAATCATAATCTTATTATAAAGAGATTCTTCCTTTTAAATTAAATATTTCAAATCAATAATCGATAATTGGATGATTCCCAGATCGGGGGGAGCATTGTCAAGAGGCGTCACTTAATACCCCTTTCTTACAGATCGAAATCCGTTTTTGACAGAATCATCCATTCTCTCAATATTGAAAATTCATATTTAATTACGTGTTTCACAAACACAAGAATCTCATGATTGTATTCATAATATTATTATTAAGGCAAGAAACGATTCCTATTCTAGATTTTCTAGAGCACACCTTATTTTGATTTAAGTTCACCTAAATCTATCATCGCATGGTAAACATAGGCATATATCACATATATAAAATTAAATCAACAAGTAAGCATGCAAGCAATATCATGTCACACAATGATATAATGATGTATGGATTTATTATAGTATTTAAAAGCAATTAATCCAATTAAAACATGCTTTAAAACACTCCCATAAATATAAATAATTCAAAATTATTATATAAAAAATATTTGACCACTCCATTAGATCCGTCTCGGAAATACGAATCCAACGATATATTGCATGCCCAAAATGGAGTTACGAAACTCCCAGAAAATCAAATTTAATGTGGACAGAAGGCTGTAACGCATTTAAGGAATGCGTTACAACCATTTAAATCAATTAAATGCTGTAACGCATGTTCCTCCGACGCAACAGACCCGGTCACGCATTCCACGAATGCGCGACACCCCCTCCGCGCGTGCATCACACGGCCCGACAGCAGACAGCAGCTTTTATTATATATATATATTTTAATTTCTTTTTGACCGACCGTTTGTTTTGTTCAGTACGTTGAGCCGTTGCTGTCAGTCATGTCAGTTATGTCAGAAGATTGTAACTGATGTTTACATTATAACAAAACTGACGAATAATTAACTACTGTAATAACTTATTATTATCATTTTATAATTTTAATATTAATAAATTAATTAACAATTAATTAATAAATTAATAAAAAATCATAAAAACATGATTTCTGAAAATCAACAGTAGCATAAAATTATTAGATCATTATGGGGTTCTTGTGCAAATTTTAAATTCATAATATTCACATGCATGATTATTTCATGAATTTTAATTAAAACAATTTTAAAAAATTCATAATTAATAATCTACACATCACAAAATTATGAAAAAAAAAACCTAGATGATCCACAACACTTGTAGAATCCAGATCAGTGGTCAAAACCTCATGCAAACATTATTTCGAATTAATTCATAATTAAATCTAAATAATCTTGCAAAAATCATAATAAATCCATACATGCATAAAAAAATCTGAAATTTTTTATGTGAATCTCTATATGCAGAACCTAGCTCTGATGCCATTGAAGGAATTTACGGATGAGCGGAAGCGCAAATAACAATTATTTCCGTAAAAACCGTGTATCGCACATATAGAAAATCATGTAAAAATAAATAAACGAGGAATCGTGATCATACCTTGAAATCGAAGCTTTACAAAAATGGTTGCTAGCAGTTGCTTCTCAGAGTGTGAAGCACTCTACCGGTATCCACCAAGATTAATTCTTCGACGGAGCTTTTTATAAAACTAAGCTTTTATAAAAATGGAGGTTTGAGAGAGAGAGATATGAAGAAGATGAGGGAGGCAACTAGGTTTTTCACAAAAACCAAAAGTGTGTAAACTCATTCTCATCTCATTCTATTTATAGGGCTCATGTAGGGTTTTCATAATTAATATATCATTATATATTAATATATAAATCCTACACTTTATCTTATAAAATGTTAAATAATAATTAAAACAATTTTAATCATTATTAAAACACCTTGCTCTCTCAAAATACCTTCATCAATAAATTAATCTTTTTATGGTGTGACCCTGTAGGTTCAATATTAAGCCGGTAGTAGAAATAAATAATAATAAACCTTTTATTTATTATTTATATGAATTCTAATAATTCATTAAATATAATTAACTGATTAATTATATTTATTCTACATCGTGAGTGATGCTTCTCAACATATCGCGACTATCCGGATAATATGAATTCACTGCTTAGAATACCAAGAACCTGTCAGTGACTAGTTACCGTACAATCAATTCCTTCTACCCTACAATATCCCGATTAAATACAAGGCATGGATCTCGTGTCAGGCCTATCAAATTTAATCATATGATTTCTTATTCATAACGCAAAGTTCATATTAATGCAAATTAGAAACTCCTTTCTAATTTCATACACTCTGGCCAGAGATTCCAGAACTCGCATACTAAGAATAACATAGGATATTCACTTCCTTACTGGAAGGGGTAGATTCTTTATTGATCGTTAACTATCTCCATACATAAATCCCTGTACCCAGAATAGACCTAATGTATGTCCTTGAGACTAAGGACTAAACCAAAGCACAGTTCATTATATACAAGATTACTCTAACGATCTCAAGTCTAAGGACACTTGTACAACTATCACTCAGTGAATAACTATTGACACGTGAGTAAACTCCATTAGTTGTCCAACTTATCGAGTCATGTTCAGTGAACTTATTCCCTAATAAGCACCTACATACTAGCTATAGTGTCACCACACAAATGCCTATGAGAACAGACATCCTCCTGACGGGAGCAAGCATAATATGTACCGATCTTTGCGGATTCACTAACTTCCGATTAGTTATCCTATGATCAGGAACGGTTTAAGTCTAGAGTTATCATCTTCTAGATCTCACTATTATAATCTCATTATAATTATAGAAGCTTTACTCTAAACTATGGAACATCTTATTTAAAACACTTTAAACAGATAATGCCCGTAATAAAATCAAAACAAGTCTTTTATTATTATTAATGAAATCAAACAAGAATACATGAAAGTTCTTCCTAACTCATCATACATGATTGGATTTAGGACAAACACTTTCAACTTCTTTTTAATCAATTTTTATGTTGGGATTGTCGAATTTGATCTATTGCTGGTTAACTTTGCTTCTCTCTAGGCTCGTGGGTGAGCCACTATCATAACTTTTAATTATGTCGTTGGTCATCTTTAACTATTATTATGCTCGTGGGTGAGCTATAATGTTGATTTTGTTATTTGCTTTTGTTTAATCTAGAAATCGTTTTGCCTATTTTTGACGTGTTATTCTTGTACATTATCATGCCTTAAAACACTAGGTAAATGTGTTGTTAACTATATGTTTAGTCGTGGCTTAGAATTATCTTGTCGTGTTTCAGGACTTTCCTTGTTTCGGTATGTTGAAAGTCATAGTGTTTGACGAGTAAGAGATCGCGATTCTATTGATTAGCTTTTGATAATAACAGTGTGGTGGTGGTTATCGGTATAGTACCGTTTGTATGTTAATTATGATGCACCATTGCTTGAGCTATTGTTGACATTTTATATTTCGAAGTTCTTTCGAATTTTGGAACTCCTACAAACTAAAGTAAACGAACACTTATAACGTTGAAATTATATGTTTCGAAGTTCAGCTTTATAGGAAATCTCAAGCTTGGCCCAAGTAGACTCTCCTTTGATAGTATTTTATGACTTTAAATTGTCTTTGTTTTGTTTGCTTATTTTGAGTTGAGTGAGAAGTAACTTGATAGCAACGTATTTTGTCGGACATTCTGTCAAAAGGAGCGATATAGACAAAGACATACTTTTATTTAACAAGTTAAGGAAGTTAAGGTGGGGACCTCATATCAGACCCTTTTCACCTTGATACATTAATAGAAATGGGGAGATAACCAACTAGTCTTTGTCTGAATGGGGTGCAATTACTGGTAATTTTTTTTTCAAATGTATGCCATTCTAGGCATTCTTGATCACCTCGCCGTCGAGCTGAGCGAGCTCATAAGTTCCAGGTCGAATAACCTTCGAGATTTTGTACGGTCCTTCCCATGGGGCTTTGAATTTTCCCGAGATATTGGGCTGAGACAAGGCCGATTCTCGCAAGACGAGGTCATTGACTTGAAAATTTTTTGGCTTCGTGTTCTTGTTATAGTACTTTGCCACCTTGGCCTGATATTCAACCATTGACGCCGTTGCATCATTTCTGACCTCCTCGAGGAGATCGTTGTCCAGCTTTAAACCTTCCAGTGAGCCAATTGTATCAAATCCTTCGATTCTGGGAGAGTCTAATGATATCTCGACAGGGATCACTGCATCAGTGCCATATGCGAGGCGAAAAGGGGTTTCACCCGTTGCGGTCCTCGGAGTTGTTATATATGACCATAGGACATTGGGAAGTTCATCTACCTAACAGCGAGGACAATCTTGGATCCTTTTTCTAAGACCTTGGAGTATAGTTCTGTTAGATATTTCCACTTGTCCGTTGGCATGTGGATATGCCACTAAGAACTGCTTTAAATCTTTTAGTCCTTTCTCACATTCTTCTGTCCAGTTTATCTTCGATTGTTTTGAGGCATTTTTGATAGCCTCGAAGAAGGGAGCGCATCGTTTCGATGATTGCGGAATAAATCTCCGAAGGGCTGCAATGCAACCTGTCAATGTTTGTACCTCCTTCGGTGTTGTTGGATATTTCAAATCCATGATTGCTTTAATTTGGCCAGGATCGGCCTCGATTGCTCTTTGAGTTAAGAGAAATCCCAGGAACTTTCCAGAGGTCATTCCAAAAGAGCATTTGGCTGGATTCAATTGCATATTTTGGTGTCGCACATTGGCAAAGGTTTCCCTTAAATCTTCTACATGGTCTATGGATCTTTTTGATTTTACAATAAGATCATCAACATAAACCTGGAGATTTCGCCCGATTTGCGAAGCGAAAATTGTGTGCATCCTCTGTTGGAAGGTCGCGCCTGCGTTGATGAGGCCAAAAGGCATGTTTTTAAATGCAAAGACTCCTCTATGAGTGATGAAAGCCATTTTTTCCCAATCTTGACTGTCCATTTTTATCTGGTTGTATCCCAAGAAGGCATCCATAAACGATAGGAGCTCATGGCCAGCAGTGGAATCAATCAGTTGGTCAATGTTTGGTAATGGATAAAAGTCTTTAGGACATGCTCGATTTAGGTCCGAATAGTTGATGCACATTCTCCATTTTCCATTACTTTTTTTAACCAACACGGCATTGGCGATCCATTCTGGAAACTGTACGGGCTCGATGAACTCAGCCTCGAGGAGCCTGTCGATTTCGGCGTCGATTGCCTTGGTTTTTTCCTCTGAAAATACCCGTTTCTTTTGCTTCACTGTGCGTGCTCCTGGTTTAACATGAAGTGAGTCTCGAGCTACAGTTTCGGGTATCCCAAGCATGTCCCTTGGATCCCATGCGAAGATGTCCGCATACTCCCGAATTAAGCTGATGATTTGTTGGCGGAGATCGCCTTCGAGATGTTTGCCAATTTTAGTTGTTTTGTTGGGGTTACCCTCTTCTACTTCAATTTCAATGGTTTCTTCCAGGGAAACACAATCGTGTTCTGCTGTGGATTCCATGGTTGTGCAAGGGTCTATTTCAATGACTTGATTGATGGAGGCGTCATCGACACTCTTTGATTTAGGGAGTATTGTGGATAGGTAGCATTGACGAGCTGCGTGCTGGTCGCCCACGACCTCTCCTACTCCAAATTCAGTGGGGAATTTCATTTTGAGATGAGGGATGGAGGTAATGGCTTTCAGGGCCGTTAACGTAGCTTGAGCTCGCATTTACGACATGAAACTTTACAACCTGCCAGGTCTGGCATGGGAGAGATCCAAAGAGAACGGGGAGGTCGATGGTGCCCACGACCTTGACCTCGTTTCCGGTGAAGCCATATAAAGGCATATTCACATTTTCAAGTTTTCTATCTCCGCGGTCCATTCTTGCGAAAGCATGGTGATACAGTATATCAACAGAGCTGCCATTGTCGTTCAAGATCTTTTTTACAGTGTTCGTGCCGATTTTTGCTGTAATTACGAGAGCATCTTGGTGAGATTCGATCAATCCTGAGGGATAGTCTTCATCAGAAAATGAGATAATTGGAGTGGGATTGGGCCAAGGACGTTTTGGTGCCTCGGGATTAATGTGGAATACTTCTCTAGCGTAAAGCTTTTTAGAATTGTTCGATGTGCCTCTAGCAGCGAGTCCCCCGGCTATGACGTCAATGACTCGATCTTGATCGTGGGACCGGTCATTTTGTCTTACTGCATCGTGATCAATGTAGTGAGTCAACTGTCCTCTTTTTATTTTGGACTCAATGAGATTGCTCAGTTGGTAACATTGGTCTGTCGTATGACCTGTGTCCTCGTGATATTCGCAATAACGAGAGCTTGGAGGTCGTCCCGGTTTCATCGGGCTTGGTGGTCGGTAATCGGGTTCTGACTTCAAAATGGCCAAGATGGTGGCCTTGTCAACTGTGAGTTTCATGAATTCTTTTTCTTGTTTTTCTCTTGGTTTCCACGATTTATCCTGATTGTCCCATCTATCAGGTCGTGGTTTTCGGGGACTGCGAGCGTCACTTGGCTTCGAATATGACTCATACTTTCGTTTATAATCTGTTTTTAGCGAACGCTGAGGGCTTCTACTTCGTTCTTTTCTGAACGCTCTCCGAGGTGATTGGAGCTTCCTACCGCCTCTTGTAAGTTCATTCGATGTTCGACAACTTGGAAGGCTGATTGGAGAGTTCGAGGATTCTTTTCAAAGAATTCTTCTAGCAAATTAGCGTGGCGATGTTTATCAATTCCTGTGGCCAAATAGTTTATGGCCAATTCTTCTACCAAGTTAGGAATGTCAGAAATTTCATTTCGAAATCGAACTAAGAAATCTCTCAGAGATTCATTGGAACGTTGCCGAACTGTCATCAGTGAGGCAGTTATCTTTCCTCCCTTGTAATTACTGGAGAATCTAGTTTGGAACTTTGTCTTTAGAGATTGCCAAGAATCTATGGAACGAGGCGGAAGGCTATTATACCATCTTAAAGCTGTTCCTTGTAAGCATGTAGAAAAGAACTGACACCTTGCTACTTCCGAGTGTCCAAAAAAGGCCATACGGCCATCAAATTTGTTCAAAAAACCGCTAGGGTCTGACGTGCCATCAAAATGGTCCAAGGTGGGCGTTTCTAATGTCCTATCAATACGCGCTATTTCAATATCTCTCGATAATGGGGTCTCTGTGGATGTGATTTGTCCGGGTTGATTTCGGATGAACTCTCTGAACATGGCGATATCGCTTCGGATATCCGCAATATCCTAAGGTCTGACTGACTCATTAGAATCGCTTCTCCAAGATGAATGGCTCGTGGACGGCGCTGGTCGTCCTCTCGACATTTCCTCGTGAGCAAATTCATCGTAGTCATTTCCTTGGAATTCGTTCTCGACATTGACATTTTCGTCGTGGGCTGATAATGTGTATTTTATACACATTTTGTCTTTTATTCTCTTGCATTTTTGTTCGTTTCGAATGTTGTTTTATCGATATTAATTATGTTCTTCATCTTTCAGTGCCTCATGCTTAATGGTTGAAAAGATGGATTATTTTGGGCTTGAAAGCAAAGATTATTCAAGAGGGAAGTTAGAAGATGCAAGCTCGCGTTTCCGGGAGGTTTTTATTGTATAATCTTGAAGATTTTACTCTCACGGGCTGCTGCACGGCCGTGCAACAGGCTGTGCAGAGTATTCCAAGTAGTGCAGATTGGACAGTTTTTCTCACGGGCTGCTGCACGGCCGTGCAACAGGCTGTGCAGCCCCTGCTGTGTACTAAAAGAAATTTAACCTACTTCTAACACATCTTATCTTCTCATCTCATTGTTGTCTCTTTTGTAAGCCTCTTGAAGAACAAAAACCTAGGGTTAGTAGGAGTTAAGAAAACATTAATTACTCATAATCTAGCATTGATTATGAGTAACTAACTCTATATATTTGGCTCAAGGAGGATCTCTTATATCAAAACCCATTTCATTTTAAGTAAGATCTATTTCACTCTATCTTGAATTATTGAGTTGTATTGTTTATGATTTTGCTTGGAGAATTGTAAGTTGCTTCAATTTGCTTCTATTGTGAATTCAATTGCAAATTGTTTGTGCTAATTCGTAATTGTTAGTACATTCATTTTAGTAGCACAAGGTTTAGTTTACCTAAATCCTCAAAATTTAAGTGCAAATACCTAGGTTGAGCTCCTCATCCTTGGGTTTGTCCTAGCCTCTCTTTGTTTGATTCCTTGATTTGGTTAAACTAGTAGTGCTTCATTATTGGTTGCTATAATCAAGAGAACTAATTTATGTGCTTCACTAAATTAGTGTTTATAGAAGAGAATTAAGTGACTGTGTGCTTCACCAATTATCTTGGTTAGGTAGAGTTGATTATTTCTTGCTCATATGTGTGTGGGTGAAGTGCTTGAGTTTCCATAATCCTTGGGTCAAATATCTCTTATTCTTGTTAATTTAAACATTGTGCCTTGTTGTATTGGAAAAATTGGATGATTGAAAGTTAATTAATTATAATTCTCTAGCAATTTATTTCTTGTAGTCAAGGTGTTTGATAAAATACCTCAACCAACTTAAAACCCCCCCACCATTTTACTTCACTCTAGTATTGAACACTAATCCCTTGGGTTCGACCCCTACTTGCCACATTTGCTATATTTTATAGTTAAGTGCGAACATAGTAGAGCAAAAACATTTATTATCAATTTGGCGCATTGACGACGGGCGTGGCCAAATTTTGGCGCCGCTGCCGGGGAGCTAGTTTTAGTTCAATATTAGTGCGCGTATAAAATTGTGAATATTTTAGTTCCATTGTGCATATTTATCTATTTTTCTTTGACTTTAGAAATTTTTGCTATGTATGACTCGATCCTCTTGTTTAGGTGATCTTGTATATTCATCTAATCCCGAGAGACTCTTGCGAAGGAATCAAAGGAATTCAAGTGCCAATATAGTTTCATCAAGTCAATTTATTTCTAGCTCACCTTCGGAAGAGGAAGAGGAGTTTAACGAGAGTCCTCCCCTTGTTATTCCTAGCTCATCACCGGACGACAACATTGATCAAGTCATGGAAAATCCTAATCAACGTACACTCAAGGAGATTGCTTCTCCTAGCTCCGTTCAACTACCATTGTGCATTGTATTTCCGGGAGGACAACCATTTGAGCTAAAGGGTGGTCTTATTGCCCTCCTTCCCAAGTTTGGAGGTGAAGGCATAGAAGATCCTTTTAGGCATCTTCAAGAATTTGAAATGGTATGTTCTTCAATGAGACCAAACAATGCTACGGAAGAACAAGTGAAGTTGAAAGCATTTCCCTTTTCCTTGAGAGACAATGCCAAGGCATGGTTATTTTACCTTCTTCCAAACTCAATCACTACTTGGGAGCAAATGCGAAGTGCTTTCTTGGGGAAATTCTTCCCTACCTCAAAGGCTACGGGCATTTCCAAAGAAATTTGTGGCATTTGGCAATACTCCGGAGAAACATTGTATGAGTATTGGGAAAGGTTTCAAAAGCTCTGTCAAAGTTGTCCTCCACACTTGATATCGGAAGAGTTGCTCATTAACTACTTCTATGGAGGCTTGGAATATAGTGCTAAATTGCACCTTGATGCTTCAAGTGGTGGAGTTCTTGTGGATAAAACGCCGGAGGAAGCTAGGAAGTTAATAACCAAGATTGCCGAAAATTCCCACCAATTTGGGGATCGTCAAGTGCATGTCAAGAATCCTTCCGTGAATGAGGTGTCAACTCAAAGGTTAGAGGGCCAAATCTCGGATCTTACATCATTGGTTCGTCAATTAGCCGTTGGGAATCTCCAACAACAACAAAAGTATTGTGGTGTTTGCAATATGTCGGATCATGCTACCAATGAATGCCTATCATTTCAACAACCCGAAGAGCAAATTAATGCTATTGGAGGTTTTTCGGGACAACCACCTCAAAGGAAGTATGACCCCTATAGTAACACCTACAATCCCGGTTGGAGAGACCACCCAAATTTTCGATATGGAAACCCCAACACACCAAACTCTAACCAATACCAACCCCAAAATCCAAATACTTACAACACCCAACATCAACAAAATCCTCCTCCATACCCACAAAAACGTCCAAATCAAAATTTTCAAGCATCCCCACCTCCACCTCAATATAATCCCCAAGACCATCAAGGGTCTTCTTCATCTACATTATCATCACTTGAAGATATGATGAAGCAATTGGCGACGAATAGCATCCAATTTCAAAATAACACTTCTCAAAGTATATCCAACTTGGAGAAGCAAATGAGCCAACTAGCCACAACCATGAATCGATTGCAAAGCCAAGGCTCTAGGCAACTTCCTTCTCAAGCGGAGGAGAACCCCAAATAAAATGCTATTGCCATGACCTTAAGGTGTGGGAAAGAATTGGAGGACCTTCATGCTAATGCCAAGGGGATGGTGAATGATAATGAAAGTGGAAAGGTTGAAAATGATGACATCTTGGAGGCTAAAGATGAAAACCTTAAAGATAATTTGGAAATTGAGGAAGAGAAAGTTGATAAGGGAAAGAAGGAAAGTGTTCAAGAAGACGTTCCACAAGCAAAGAAGCCAAGGTTCATTGATGAGGATGTGGTTATTCGACCTCCATTCCCTTCTAAATTTTCTAAACCAAAGAAAGAAATTGTTGATAAGAAAATGCTTGAGACATTTCGAAAAGTGGAAATCACTCTCCCGTTACTAGATGCCATAAACCAAGTTCCAAGGTATGCAAAGTTTCTCAAAGATTTGTGTACCAACAAAAGGAAGTTAAGAGGTGATGAAACTATAGTGGTGGATGAAAACGTCTCGGCCGTGATTCAAAGGAGGTTACCTAAAAAATGTTCGGATCCGGGCACATTCACTATTCCTTGCAAGATTGGAGGTAAATTCTTTGCAAGATTGTGATGCCCCTCTCCATATTCCAAACTTTAAATTTGGGGGCACTTGAGAATACGAATGTGATCATTCAACTCGCGGATAGATCTAATGCCTATCCCGAAGGGGTAATTGAAGATGTGCTTGTTCATGTTGATCAAATGGTTTTCCCCGCCGACTTTTACATCTTGAAAATGGAAGAAGGTCCATCAAACATCAAGTCCGCACCAATTCTCTTTGGACGTCCATTTCTTAAAACAGCGAAGACTAAGATTAATATGGATGATGGTTCTCTCACTATGGAGTTTGGCGATGAAGTTGTCAAGTTCAACATTTATGATGCTATGAAATTTCCTAGTGAGTCACACTCAATTTGCTCCATGGATGTTATTGATGGTTTAGCCCAACAAGCTTTTGACATGGGAAATAAAGAAGCTCTCCAAGTGGTTATTGAGGGATGTGTAAATGAAGATGATGGATTCCCTAATTCGGAAGAGTCCAATGAGGCAATTATGGAGCTCAATGTATTGCAACCTTTACCCCAAAGGTGTGAACTTGCAAAAATTGATCTTCCCTTGTCTTATTCCAAATTACTCCCTTCTATTGAGAATCCTCCTACTTTGGAATTGAAAGTATTGCCTAATCATCTCAAATATGCTTATCTTGGGGACAATGAGACTCTTCCCGTAATCATAGCTTCTAATTTGAGTAATGTGCAAGAAGAACGCCTCTTGCGGGTTCTTAAGGATCATAAAAGTGCTATTGGGTGGACCATTGCCGATATTAAGGGAATTAGCCCTTCCACATGCATGCATCGCATACTCTTTGAGGATGGAGCTAAGCCTACTAGAGTCCCTCAAAGAAGACTTAATCCGGCAATGATGGAAGTTGTTAAAAAGGAGATTCTCAAGCTACTTGATGTGGGAATCATTTTTCCAATTTCGGATAGCGAATGGGTGAGTCCGGTACATTGCGTTCCTAAAAAGGCGGGTATCACTCTTGAAGAGAATCTTAAAGGTGAGCTTGTATCCACCCGAGTCCAAAATGGGTGGCGAATGTGCATAGATTATCGCAAGTTAAATGCGGTAACTCGAAAAGACCATTTTCCTCTTTCTTTCATTGATCAAATGTTAGCCGGGAAGGAATTCTATTGCTTTCTAGATGGATTTAGTGGATATCATCAAATTTTCATTGCTCCCGAAGATCAAGACAAAACCACATTTACTTGTCCTTTTGGCACGTTTGCATTTCGTAAACTCTCTTTTGGCTTATGTGGTGCTCCCGCAACTTTTCAAAGGTGTATGGTGAGTATTTTCTTCGACATGATAGAGAATGGAATTGAAGTCTTTATGGATGATTTCTCTATTTCAGGTGATTCTTTTGATGAATGTCTTCAAATTCTTACACATGCCTTGGATCGATGCTTGGAGATTAATTTAGTGCTCAATTATGAAAAATGTCATTTCATGGTCCAGGAAGGTATTGTATTAGGGCATATTGTGTCTAGGAAGGGCATTGAAGTGGACAAGGCAAAAGTTGATATTATTGCAAGTCTTCCATACCCTTCAAATGTTAAGGATGTGCGATCTTTTCTTGGTCATGCCGGTTTCTATAGAAGGTTTATCAAGGATTTTTCCAAGGTTGCTCTCCCCCTATCATCTCTTCTACAAAAGGATGTAGAGTTTAAAATTGATGAAAAATGCAAGGTGGCATTTGACCATCTAAAGGAGGCTTTAACTTCGGCCCCTATCATTAAAGCTCCGGATTGGTCTCTTCCTTTTGAGATTATGTGTGATGCTAGCAATTATGCGGTTGGTGCGGTGTTAGGGCAAAAAGTTGATAAACGATCTCATGTGATTTTTTATGCCTCTCACACGCTCAACTCCGCCCAAGTGAACTATACCACCACTGAAAAAGAGTTGCTTGCTATTGCTTTTGCTCTTGATAAGTTTCGTTCATATCTTCTTGGTTACAAAGTCATTGTGTACACGGATCATGCCGCTTTAAGACATCTCTTGGCAAAGAAAGAGTCAAAGCCTAGATTGATTCGATGGATTCTTCTCATCCAAGAATTTGACTTAGAAATCAAAGATAAAATCGATGCCGAGAACCTAGTGGCGGACCACTTGAGTCGACTTGTGAGGGAGGAAGATGTTTCTCCTCTTCAAGAGTTATTTCCGGATGAGCACTTATTTGGAATTCAAGGCGAGGTACCATGGTATGCGGATCTTGTGAACTACATTGTGTGCAAAACTTTTCCTAATGGCATGCCTAAGTATCAAAGGGAGAAATTAAGGAGTGGAGCCAAACACTACATTTGGGATGATCCTTATCTTTGGAAACATTGTGCGGATCAAGTCTTGAGAAGGTGTGTTCCCGAGTCGGAAATTGCTTCCATTCTTCAATTTTGTCATTCTTATGCTTGTGGAGGTCATTTTGGGAAAGATCGAACGGCAAGGAAGGTACTTGAATGTGGATTTACATGGCCAACTCTTTTTCGTGACTCTCATGATTTTTGTAAGCAATGTGAGCCTTGTCAAAGAACCGGCAATATTGCAAAAAGGAATGAAATGCCCCAAACTCCAATTATTGTGGTAGAAATCTTCGATGTATGGGGTATTGATTTTATGGGACCATTTCCATCTTCTCATGGAAATCTCTATATTCTCTTGGCCGTTGATTATGTTTCTAAGTGGGTGGAGGCCAAGGCAACAAAATCGGATGATGGTAAGGCGGTTGTTGCATTTTGTTAGGAATATGTTGTACTTGATGATAACTTCACAATCAATCAAATTGTTTAAGGTTTTGTAGCTGTCAACGGATGAGGATTTATAACTCTATCCGTTGACAGGTAGCTCATCAACGGATGAGGTTTTGTAGCACACTGCAGTATCTCTATGTTATCAGTTGATAGTGTTTTTATCCACAGTCATGTTGACTATCAACGGATAGGCAGAATAGGGTAGCCAATTGTAAATAAGCTATGCTATGTAATTCTGTCTAAGTGAAAGTGTATCAACGGATGAAGACTAAACTCTATCAACGGATACAACTCAAATCCACTCTATCAACGGATACAGCTCAAGTCCCAATATCAACGGATACTGCTCTATACATCATCAACGGATGTCAGTATACATCATCAACGGATGTCAGTGTACATCATCAACGGATAATCATTGACACTGATTTCTATGATTAGCTGGAGATTAGCAGTTGATAAGGACATGTTTGACTGACAGATCACATGAGTTGAAAGTAGATACAAAAAGCAGTATGGCAGCCATACTTTGGAAACACAGAAGAAAGAAGCATTCCATTTACACTATGAATACAAGAAAGGTGCAGGAGACATGTCTGAACACAAGGACAACCTTTCGGCTACATGTGTATTTGGAGTGTAGTAGCAAGTCAACTAGAATTAGATTAGTATTATCTTATTCCAGTAGTACTTGTAAAACTTGGGATATATAACCAAGTGTAGCAACTCTTTGTGGGTTAAGAAAACAGACATATTTGCTTAGGGTTTCTTGAATATCTTTAGAAGCAAAGAGTTGTAAAACGGCAGCTGTGTACATTTTGTATCACAGAGTTTTCTTCAAATAAATGCTTCAGGTGGTGCATATTAACCACCTGATTTTATATGTGTTTGTGTTTAAATCTTACATTGCAATTATCTCTTCATAAGTTTCTGAAGTTCTTATCAGAAATTTATAAATATCAAGAATTGTATTCAACCCCCCCTTCTACAATTATACAAGTGTGTAATCTGGGAATAACAATTGGTATCAAAGCAAGCTTCTAACATATTTGAAGTTTAAAGATCAACACACTTCCAACATGTCTAAGAAGGATTATGGAGTGAAGATTCCAGTTCTTGATAGAGAAAATTACTTTCACTGGAAAGTAAAAATGCGTCTACATCTCTCGTCTATTGATGAAGGTTTTGTGGATTGCATTGACAAGGGTCCTCACGTTCCAATGAAGACGGCAACAAGAGTTGGCCTGGCTGATGATGTGCCTGACACTTTCATTCCCAAACCTGTTTCTGAGTGGAGTCTTGAAGATATTGCAGAAGTCCACAAAGACAAAAAGGCCATGAATATTCTGTTCAATGGTCTAGAAACAGACATGGTTGACAATGTTATTAACTGCACTACCGCCAAGGAAGTATGGGACATTGTTCAAACCCTGTGTGAAGGAACAGAACAGGTAAGGGAAAACAAGATGCAACTACTAATCCAACAGTATGAACATTTTCACTTTAAGAGTGGAGAAACATTGAATGATACATTTAGTAGATTTCAAAAGCTACTAAATGGTTTGAAACTGTATGGAAGAGTCTATCAAGTTAAAGACTCTAATCTCAAATTTCTGAGATCACTGCCCAAGGAATGGAAGCCAATGACTGTTTCTCTAAGAAACACTCAAGAGTACAAGACATTTACTCTTGAAAGGCTCTATGGAACTTTAAAGACCTATGAGCTGGAAATGGAGCAGGATGAAGAGATTGAGAAGTCTCAAAAGAAAAGTGGGTCAGTTGCACTCGTTGCCAATTTGGAGCAAAAGGAGGAAAGGACAGAAACTGCTAGTTCTACACCAAACAGGGAGGTTTGTAAAGGTAGAGCAGAATCAAGCAGGAGCAAGGAAAAGGTGTCTGAGGAATTGAATGCCCTTCAGCAGGATGAATTGGATGAGATAGATGAGCACTTAGCTTTTCTATCTAGGAGATTCTCTAAGCTGAAATTCAAGAGAAACTCTGGGATGGCCAAGCCATTTAACAAGGATTTTTCCACAAACAACTATGTGGATAAATCCAAAATTAAATGCTACAATTGTGGGATTGCTGGTCATATGATAAGTGAATGCAGGAAACCTAGATCTGAGAACAAGGGAAAGCCAACTGAGGTTGTTGACTATAAGAAGAAATATTTTGATCTTCTCAGGCAGAAAGGAAAGGCATTCTTGACCCAAGAGTATGACTGGGCTGTTGATGACAATCATTCTGATGATGATGCTGAGTTAGTCAACCTTGCTTTAATGGCTGATTCTGGAGAGCAGGAAGCAAGTTCAGCTAGCAATCAGGTATTCTCTACTAATCTCTCTGAGCTCACTAAAGAGGAATGCAATAGTGTTATAGATGAAATGTCTACTGAACTATATCACTTAAGTGTTACTCTTAAATCACTTACTAAAGAGAACAATAGAATTAAAGAGTCTAATCTGTTTTTAAGTGATAGAAATGCTGCTCTAGAATCTCAATTTCTAGAATTTGAGAAAATGAGAGTTGATTGCAATAATGCTAAAAGTGAACTTGAAGCTGTGTTAAAAAGAGAACTGATTTTAAAAGACCAGCTTGAAAAAGAACAAGGGATAATTGCTAAATTTCAAAGTTGTAGGAATGTTTCTCAAAACATAATAGAAGTTCAGGGAATAGAATCATTTGTGAAGGATACCTGGACTCAAAAGAAAAAGGAGCTAGAGCCTGGCCTTGAGGATCTAGAGACTATTTGTGAATCAACGGATAGTGATCATCCGTTGATACATGAACCGTCAACGGATGAGAGGTATCCGTCGACTAACAAAAAGTCTGTTAGTAAGAAGGAACTTAGGAAACTGGACATCAAGTATGGTCCAGTAAACAAGAATTTTGTTAGTGGTGAGTGTAGCAAAACCAAATCCAGTGGGAAGGCTAAGACAGGTGATTTACACAACAAAAAGGCTGTTGGTAAATCAGACAATGAAAAGGTAGAAATTGAGGGCAAAAAGAAAAAGAACAGAAATGGTAAGATAGGCATCAACAAGAAAAACAATTACTCTCCTGACAAGTTTGCTCCTAGGAAAACTTGTAGTAATTGTAATAGTGTCAATCATTTATCTTCTAATTGCAAGATTGTCAACAAGGCTCCTGTTCATGTACCTCAACCAATGCCATGTATGCCTGCAATGCCTGTTATGCCTGGTTTGTATCAAAATGCTAGTTTTTCAAATCCATATGTGAACATGCCATAAGTGTCTAATCCATACTTTCAATCTATGAATGTGCCACAAATGTCATGGAACCTACCTAACATGAATAATATGTATGCCAATTTTCCACACATGCATGCATCCAATATTCATGCAAATGAGCATTTGTCAAACCCCATTACTCAAGCATCTACACCTAAGATGAAGAATGCTAAGAGTGCAAAGTCAAAGGCTAACAAGAAAGGACCCAAGGAAGCTTGGGTACCAAAATCAACTTGATTTGTTTTTGAAATGTGTGCAGGGAAACAGAAGGAATCTATGGTACCTAGACAGTGGATGTTCTAGGCACATGACAGGAGATTCAACCCTGCTCACAGAGTTCAAGGAAGGAGCTGGCCCTAGAATTACCTTTGGAGATGACAGCAAAGGATATACTAAGGGATATGGCCTGATTTCAAAAGACAATGTCATCATTGAAGAAGTGGCTTTAGTTGAAGGTTTAAAGCACAATTTGCTGAGTATCAGTCAGATTTGTGACAAAGACTATGAAGTAAAGTTCACAAAAGAAGCCTGTGTTGTTTCTGCCAAGGAAGACAACAATGTGGTATTGACAGGCTTTAGAAAAGGAAATGTTTACATAGCTGACTTCAATTCAGCATGCTCAGAATCCATTACTTGTCTCTTCAGCAAAGCAAGTAAGGATGAGAGTTGGCTATGGCATAAGAAGCTGTCACATTTGAATTTTAAAGTTATGAATGATTTGGTAAGAAAGGATCTTGCTAGAGGAATCCCTCATTTGGAGTTTGTCAAAGATGGGCTATGTGATGCCTGCCAATTAGGGAAACAAAAGAAATCATCTTTCAAAAGCAAGACAGAGTCATCCATTGTTAAGCCTCTTCAATTGCTGCATATGGATTTATTTGGTCCAGTAAATGTCATGTCTATTTCAAAGAAGAAATACTGTCTGGTGATTGTAGATGATTTTTCTAAGTTCACATGGACTTTCTTCCTGCACTCCAAAGATTGTGCAAGTGAAATCATTATCAATCACCTCAGAATGCTAAACAATGGTTCTGAAGACAGAGTACAAAGGATCAGGAGTGACAATGGTACTGAATTCAAGAATTCCACAATGAAGATTTTCTGTGAAGAGAATGGAATTGTCCATGAGTTTTCTGCTGCCAGAACACCTCAACAAAATGGGGTTGTTGAAAGGAAAAACAGAACTCTCATTGAAGCAGCTAGAACAATGTTAAGTGAATCAAGATTACCAACATATTTCTGGGCTGAAGCTGTCAACACTGCATGCTTTACTCAGAATATTTCCTTGGTCAATCAAGCTAGAGGAATGACTCCTTATCAGTTATTAACCAACAAGAAACCAACTTTAGCTTTTCTACATGTCTTTGGATGTAAGTGTTTTGTGCTAAGGAATCATGGAGATAATTTAGGCAAATTTGAAGCAAAGGCAGATGAAGCTATTTTCGTTGGATATGCAGCAGGGAAAGCCTACAAGGTCTACAATCTAAGAACCAACATTGTTATGGAATCTGTACATGTTGTGTTTGATGATCAAAAGATTCTAGGCCTAAATGATGAAGGCTACCATGAAAAGTTGGAATTTGAGAATGAAGGTGAAGGAAGAATGTACTATGATGATGATGAGGAGAATGAAGATCATGACCACAGAGATCCACCTAGAGCTGTTATACCAACTAGAAGTGATGCTTACACTGAAAATGAAGCATCCGTTGATAGTCATTCTGGAGCATCCGTTGACAGTCATTCTGCAACATCCGTTGACACTATTAGAGATGCATCCGTCGACAGGCAAAATGATGCATCCATTGACAGTCAACTTCATAACTCAGCAAGGACAACAAACTCAGGGGGAGTTTCTCATGGTCAAAGTTCAATGCTAAATCAACATGATCATGGAAATGAAGCAACCTCATCAAGATCAAATCTTCCACCTGCAAGAAAATGGACTAGAAATCATCCATTTGAGTTAATCATTGGTGAATCAAATTCAAGAGTCCAAACTAGAAGGGCCACTCAAGCAGAATGTCTATACAGTAGCTTCCTGTCTCAAGAGGAACCTAAGAAAGTGGAAGATGCCCTTCTAGATCCAGATTGGGTGTTAGCAATGCAAGAAGAGCTAAACCAATTTGAAAGAAATAAAGTATGGAAACTTGTGCCCAAACCTGATGATAGAAGTGTCATAGGTACTAAATGGGTTCTCAAGAATAAGACAGATGAAAATGGCATAATTGTGAGGAATAAAGCTAGATTAGTGGCAAAGGGCTATTCTCAAGAAGAAGGAATAGATTTTGATGAAACTTTTGCTCCAGTAGCAAGACTTGAGGCAATAAGAATCTTTCTAGCCTATGCAGCACATGCCAATTTCAAAGTCTATCAGATGGATGTCAAAAGTGCCTTTCTAAATGGGGAACTGGAAGAAGAGGTCTATGTCCATCAACCTCCTGGTTTTGAGGATCCAGAATTTCCAGAATATGTATATCTTCTCATGAAAGCACTTTATGGTTTGAAGCAAGCACCAAGAGCCTGGTATGACACTTTATCTCAATTTCTTTTGGAGAACCACTTCACTAGAGGTACAGTAGATAAAACCTTATTTCATAGGGATATTAATGGCTCTTCAATACTTGTTCAAATCTATGTAGATGATATTATTTTTGGGTCTACAGATGAGAAGCTTTGCAAGAAGTTTGCCAAACTTATGCAAAGTAGGTATGAAATGAGTATGATGGGTGAATTAACTTACTTTCTTGGCCTACAAGTAAAGCAAGTTAATGAGGGCATTTTCATAAGTCAAACAAAATATATTTATGATCTCTTAAAGAAATTTGACTTAATGGATTGTACATCTGCTAAAACACCTATGGCCACTGCAACTAAGCTTGAGTTGAATACTAAGGAAAAGTCTGTGGACATCTCAAGTTATAGAGGCATGGTAGGTTCACTTTTATACCTAACAGCTAGTAGACCTGATATAATGTTTTCTACTTGTCTTTGTGCTAGATTTCAAGCTGATCCTAGAGAGTCTCACTTAATAGCTATTAAAAGAATTTTCAGGTATCTCAAGGGAACACCAAACCTTGGCATTTGGTACCTAAGAGAATCTGGTTTTGATCTAACTGGCTATTCAGATGCAGATTATGCAGGTTGCAGAGTTGATAGGAAAAGTACTACAGGTTCCTGTCAATTTCTAGGAAACAGGCTTGTGTCATGGTTCAGTAAGAAACAAAACTCAGTCTCCACTTCTACAGCTGAAGCTGAGTACATTGCGGCTGGAAGCTGTTGTGCACAGATTCTATGGATGAGAAACCAACTCATTGACTATGGTCTAAAAGTTGAGAAGATTCCAATTTTCTGTGACAACACAAGTGCTATTGCAATCACAGGGAATCCAGTGCAACATTCGAGAACCAAGCACATTGACATCAAATACCACTTCATTAGAGAACATGTGATGAATGGTACAGTAGAAATGCACTTTGTGCCAAGTGAAATGCAGCTTGCAGATATCTTCACCAAGCCTCTTGATGAATCCACATTCACAAGATTGGTAGGTGAGCTAGGTATGCTTAACTTGTCATAATTTCTAGTGATATTTGATTTCAATGAATTGAAGCTGGAAATGTGTTTTGATTTACTTGAAAGTTAAAACTTTCAGAAAAATTTTCTGCAGAAATTTTGCCTAAGGCAAAATTAGCTTATCAACGGATATCCTTTTATCCGTTGATAGTATAAACACATTACTAGATTTTTGCATGTCAACGGGTAACAGACTATCCACGTCATCAACGGATAAACTGTATCTCAACCGTTCATTCTATATCCGTTGATATACATTTTTTTTTAACCGTTGGTAACCGTGTATATCTAATCATGGCTGTACTTATTCTCTTTTTATTTATTATCTGACAGTTACTTTTGACCAATGGAGTAATTACTTTTAATTATTTCATTTTTAATTCTTGAAAAATATAAAAGGCGAACTTGTACTCTCACATCTCACTTTTATTCATTTTCAAGCATATCAAAAGTTAACTGCATCTTCTTCCCTAAAACTCTATGTAACCAAAGTTCAATCACTTCAATGGCGCCTATTGTTAAGATGATGTCCTCCACTGGGTTTACCTATGAGAAGAACAATTTCGCGGCCTTTGTTGACACAGTGAATGCTCCAGAAGCTTACCACACTTTGATGAGTTTCGTGAAGAAATGCAAACTGTCATATGCTATGACGGCTACCACTCCCTTAATCCACGAGGTAATTGAAGAAATGTGGACATCTGCTGAGTACAATGGCACAGACGGTACAATTGCTTTTTCTTTAAAGGGTAAAAACTATGTGGTTAATTCTGATGTGATAACTGCTTGTTTAAAATTGCCTGAGAATAACTGTCTGAAAGTACCTACTGATGCTGAAATTGTTGTCATGCTTAATTCTATTAATTATGCCCTTAGTACTGAAAACTTAGGGAAAATTGCTAGAAAAGGAATGGTTAAAGAATGGAGCTACTTCTGTGATGCCTTCATTAAAACTTTTTCAGGAAAAATTAGTAATTTTGATGCTGTTACCCAGTCCATGCTAACAATGATGTGTATGCTTTTAAATGATAAATTCTATAATTTTGGCACATTAGTTATGTATGAGATAGCTGCAAAGTTGGGTAAAAAGGAAACTAGGAGCAAGAATATCTACTTTGCTAGATTTTTAATGCTCTTAGCACTGCATGTGTCTGAGAATAAGCTATCCATTGCTAACTCGGATAGCAAGTTCCAATGTTTTGTTCAGGAGAAGAGAGTCTTAAGTGACCTGATTCGAATGAACCTCAATGCAGGAGTACAGTTGGTATATCTACCAATTGTTCAGGTAACTATCTCTAACTCTGAAACCCCTATCTCCAACCCCCAAATTTCTTTGCCTTCTAGTGTCACAATGGAGTCTGTAGTTGTGACCAAACAGGCTCCTACCAAAGTGACCAAATCCAAAGTTCCAAAACCACATTCTAAAAGGCAAACCTCAAGTGTCTCTCAAAAGACACCTGTTGTAAAAACTACCAAACCTCTTGAGGGGAGTGTGAAGGTGGTAGTGAGTGGTGAGGGACAGGGTGAACATCAAAGAAGCCCTAAGGATAAGGAAGGAGAGATGAGTGCAACCACCATTTCAGTCTCTCAAAAGACTGTTAATGTAACTACAGGCCAAATTCTAGTTACACTCTCCCAAAAGAGTGTGACTACTGAATCAAGTTCCCCACAAGGAACACTGCACAAGAGGGTTAGGGACACATATAGCCCAATCTCAAAAACCTATGGAAGAAGAGTGAAATCTAGAACCACAGGGGAATCACAGGGTGCACACACTGTACAGGAAACTGTACCTTCTCAAACTCAGTTTGATGTGGCTTCAATAAATGTGGAGTCACAGCCCCTTGATCTTAATCTTCAAATCGACACACATTACAATCCACCATCACCAACTCCTTCTCTGGATGTGGATATGATATCTACATCAATTCCTGATTCTCCATCTTTAAGATTCTTGGAGAAGCCCCACTCTGTAATTGGTGGTCATCATCTCTTAGATGATTTGTTGGACCATCAATCTTCCCTTTCAGAATTCTCAACACAGACTGTGGCCTCGAACTTAAAATCAATCTCCACAGATTCAGTGTTGGTTTTCACTTCAACGGATATAATTATTCCTTCCTCAACGGATATCCTTCATCCGTTGACAAGTGTTTCTCCATCAACGGATGCGCCTCTATCTAGCCATCCGTTGACAGCTATAACTACTCCATCAACGGATATTCCTTATCCGTTGATAACTCACTCTACAACTGCTATATCTGACATTCCAGTGTCAAGTGTAGAGGAGTTCTCAGTAGTTGAAACACTTTTAGGTTTGAGGGAAGGGAGTGAGAGGCTGCCTTGTGAGCAGGCAAAAGGAGAGATAAATAATGAGAGGCTGGCCATTTCTTCCGGTCAGGCAAAAGGAGAGTTTGAGAGTTCCACCTTAGTAGGTGAAGGAGAGGGTGTGAGAGGTGTGAGCCAAGGGGAGCCCTTGATGCAAGAAAAGAGAGATGAGGGGAGAGAAGGGACTACAGGAGAGATAAGGATGGAAGAAGCAGCCATTGCTAGTGAGTCAATGGGGGTTGAGGATGCATCCAAGGAAATGGAATTTCAAAGAGAATATCAGTCCATGATTGACTCCATTTCTTTGGATGCTGAAACCTTTACTCACCCTGTTCCTGCCTATCAAATTCTGGCACAACAGGGCAATGTGGAAGCAGAGGAGGCAATGCACCTAGTGCACACCTCACAATCTCTACTTAGAGCTAAGGAATCTATAGCAGCTCTGCCAACCACTGCTGAGAGTGATGAATTTGACAATTCTGAAGATGAAGACAGCCAGAGCTCTGAAGATGAAGGTGGTAGCAGTATTCATGATTTTGCATTTGCTCAAAACTACACCTATCATCAACTTGATATGGAGATCATAAGGCAATATAAATCTGCCCTGGCTGAGCACCCAGAAGCAGATCCACAGAGAAAGGTTGTTCTTCAACAGGCAATTGACTCCCTAAAGTTACAAAAGATGCAAATGGTGATTCAGAGATCCAATTTAGAGGAGGTCAAACAAGAAATCAAGGATGTGAAGATCTCTGTGGATTCCAAGCTAGAGCAACTAGCTCCTACAGCCACTCAGAGGGTGTTGCAACAAAGGTTTCTCAAAGAAGACAACCTGGCTAAATCTGTGCAACTTCTCACTTCAAGAGTGGAAAAGATGGAATCCCAGATGGAGCAATTTCTTCAACATCAGAAACTGCAAACCCAACTGCTAGAAAAGTTAGTTGCAGCCCCAACTTCTAGTCAAACCCTTGATGCTAACAAAAAGGGGGAGAAAGTGGAAGAGGCTGTGGCAACTACAAGTCAAATCTTAATTTCTGAAAGAAGGGAAGCAGCAAGTGAGGGGGAGCAGCAGCCTACCATAGTGGTCAATCCACAGGAATTCATTGTCACAGCTTCCCCCAGCAAATCCAAACCTGTACAAGTAGCTCTATCTGAAGAGTTTGATTTCTCAAACTTGACAGAAGAGGAAAAGCTAGCCAAAATTGAAGCTCTCCAAAAGATGAAAGAAGAAAACTATGAAAGGATAAAGAGGACAGAAAGATTGATCAATCAATCTATTGCATCAACTCTGTTCTCTAGCCAAACCTCAGCTCCAACAATATCTACAACAATTCTGAAGGTGCTCACTCCAGCAATTGTGGCTCCTACATTCTATGATGCTGAGCCTTCTCATGTTAAGGAATTTGAACCCTACATCAAATCAAGACCCTTCTCACCACCAAAAGCAAATGGGAAGAACAAGTTACAACTGGACTTTCCATTTCCCAAGGATGATGAAGAGAAGTTGATGGGTAAGGCAATCAAGGAATTCAAGGAGAAGACTAACAGTTGTGTAAGAGAATGGATGGCTGTAATCATAAGGAATGGAAAAGTTCTAAACATATCCAACAGCCATCCTAGATTTGTTGAAGCCAAGAGAGAAGAGACTTCAAGGCTGCTAAGAGAATCTCAACCAAGCACTGAATATCAATATGAAAACTCAGATGAGAAGCAAGCAAGGCTGGCTCAAGAGTTATTGGATGAGGTAGAGGATGAATTGAGGGAACCTGAGGAAGTCCCCAAATTCAAAAAGAAAGGGAAATCAGTCCCCAAATCCAAGAGATTAAAATCACATGCAAGGAGGCCTGTCTCTCCGGAAACTGAAAACAAAGAGACAGTTGGTTCATCACAACCTATTGATGTGAAAGTATTCAACCCAGATGTAAATTTCCATGGTGAGCCTATAGTACCTAAAGAGGAACCAATGAATCTTGACTCCATTGAGGTTCCTTCATTCTTGCTGAAGCCTACACAGAAGAAAAGGAAACCAAGGAAGCAACCTTCAAAGGAACCAATTCAAGTTGCTAGAGTACCTGCAATTGTCAGGCAGCCAATCCTGGAAAACAAGGATGATTTCATCTATCAGGCAGATATTGAAGAATACTCTGACATGAATCTTTATCTGGATGAATTGTCAGAAGTAAGAGGAATTGACAAATATAAACATTTGCCTGAAAGATTGGTCTTTGTATACAAGGGAGGAACGGAAAGGACATGGCCACTACAAAAGGTTCTTGGAGAAAATTATCATACCTTAACCAAAGTGTTCTCTGCAATCAAGAGATACACAGGGTTCTCCAAGATAGCAAAAGGGGAGATACTGGACAAAATAGAACAAATAAGGAGGGATTGGAACTCACCATCAAGTCTACCAAGGAAAATGAAGATCCCATACAATGGACAGAAAATCCACCTCCAACCTTTCTGGATGATGGAGTTCAGGGATGAAGATGGTAACAGGAGATTCTTCAGGTTAGAAGACCAACTACCAAAGGCTAGTTCTCAATACCTGAGATGGCTACAACAGAAGCTAAATCCAAAGGTAGATGAAGAAGATGCCTTCTATAGGCAACTCCAAATACAGATTGAGTCCAACTCTGCCAAGGAAGGAAAATCAAGGGTGATGCCAACAAGAGGAAAGAAACAGTCCTAATCTGCTCAGTCTAGAGGAGCATTTCTCTGTAAATTTCTCAAACTTTCAGTTTTTAATTATTGTAGCTTAATACAATTTATGTATTGTTCTTTATATATCTTTAGGAATGTTTTGTTATCATCAAGGTCCTGAATTTATGCTTTATTGCCATCAAGTATAAATTGGGGGAGATTGTTAGGAATATGTTGTACTTGATGATAACTTCACAATCAATCAAATTGTTTAAGGTTTTGTAGCTGTCAACGGATGAGGATTTATAACTCTATCCGTTGACAGGTAGCTCATCAACGGATGAGGTTTTGTAGCACACTGCAGTATCTCTATGTTATCAGTTGATAGTGTTTTTATCCACAGTCATGTTGACTATCAACGGATAGGCAGAATAGGGTAGCCAATTGTAAATAAGCTATGCTATGTAATTCTGTCTAAGTGAAAGTGTATCAACGGATGAAGACTAAACTCTATCAACGGATACAACTCAAATCCACTCTATCAACGGATACAGCTCAAGTCCCAATATCAACGGATACTGCTCTATACATCATCAACGGATGTCAGTATACATCATCAACGGATGTCAGTGTACATCATCAACGGATAATCATTGACACTGATTTCTATGATTAGCTGGAGATTAGCAGTTGATAAGGACATGTTTGACTGACAGATCACATGAGTTGAAAGTAGATACAAAAAGCAGTATGGCAGCCATACTTTGGAAACACAGAAGAAAGAAGCATTCCATTTACACTATGAATACAAGAAAGGTGCAGGAGACATGTCTGAACACAAGGACAACCTTTCGGCTACATGTGTATTTGGAGTGTAGTAGCAAGTCAACTAGAATTAGATTAGTATTATCTTATTCCAGTAGTACTTGTAAAACTTGGGATATATAACCAAGTGTAGCAACTCTTTGTGGGTTAAGAAAACAGACATATTTGCTTAGGGTTTCTTGAATATCTTTAGAAGCAAAGAGTTGTAAAACGGCAGCTGTGTACATTTTGTATCACAGAGTTTTCTTCAAATAAAAGCTTCAGGTGGTGCATATTAACCACCTGATTTTATATGTGTTTGTGTTTAAATCTTACATTGCAATTATCTCTTCATAAGTTTCTGAAGTTCTTATCAGAAATTTATAAATATCAAGAATTGTATTCAACCCCCCCTTCTACAATTATACAAGTGTGTAATCTGGGAATAACACATTTCTCAAGTCTCAAATTTTCAACCGATTTGGTGTTCCCAAGGCTATCATAAGTGATCAAGGTACCCACTTTTGTAACAAGTTGGTGGGAAATCTTCTTAAATCTTATGGGGTCTATCATCGAATGGCCACGGCTTATCACCCTCAATCAAATGGTCAAGCCGAAGTTTCTAATCGGGAGATTAAGTCTATTCTTGAGAAGGTGGTGAAACCCTCTAGGAAGGATTGGTGTGTTCATCTTGAAGATGCATTATGGGCATATAGGACGGCATTTAAAACTCCTATTGGTATGTCTCCTTACAAGTTGGTTTTTGGTAAGTCTTGTCATCTCCCCGTGGAGTTAGAGCACAAAGCTTATTGGGCAATCAAAGCTTGTAATATGGATCTTAATGTTGCCGGGGCTCATAGAAAATTTAAATTGCTTGAATTGGAGAAAATTCGTAACAATGCCTATGAGGATGCTCAATCGTATAAGGCTAGAGTAAAGGACTTTCATGATCGTTCGCTCGTTTCTAAATCATTTCATGTTGGGCAAAAGGTTCTCCTCTACAACTCTCGTCTCAAATTAATGCCCGGGAAGCTTCGATCTCGTTGGTTGGGTCCATTTGTTGTTGTAAAAATCTACCCTCATGGAGCGGTGGATTTGCGAAGTTTGTCTACCAACAAAGAATTCAAGGTAAATGGCCACCGTCTTAAGCCTTTCTATGAGGGATTTCAAGAATCTACCGTTGATGTCATCTCATTAGCGGACCCCCTTCATGAATGAGCTCTCGTTAGTGTGCGTTGGTGCTTCGGGGCACATCCGGGAAGTCGAGCCGCCGACATTAAACAAAGGCGCTTTTTGGGAGGCAACCCAAGGTACACATGTATTTATATATTATGTGTATGTCAAATTTTTGGTCCTCACTCGCATTTATGAAGGGTGTTATGCATTTTATGGGTTTGAGGATTGATCTAAATATTAATGAGCGGGATTTTCTTTTTCATCTATTTTATTTTCTAAAGAAAAAAAATATTTGTTGATTGATTTTTATGTATTGTTGTGATGTGTCTAGTGAATTTTATTTCACTGTAAAAAAAATAAAAAATAAATAAAAAAGGAAAATAAAAAAATGTGACCCGCTCAATAATATTTAGTATCGCTAATTCCAATTTTTATGATTTTTTATATTTATTCCACACTTGCCTTGATGTGTTTATTCATGTTTTCAGGATTTAATATTTTATTCGAGCAATCAAGGATTTATGTGAGTGTTATTTGAAAAAAAAAAAAGAAAAAAAAATAGAGTTTGTATAATTTTTGTTGCAATATTGGAACTGCACAGGCGTTCAGTAGGCCGTGCAGCAAACCGTGAGTTTTGACAAGCATTCTGCATTGAACACTAAAAAGCCATCCAGAAACGCACGGGTGTGCACTAGCCTGTGCAACAAGCCGTGAGTTTTGAGCAGCTCCCTGCATTCCCTATCTAATTTCACGCCAACTTGCTCACTTGTTGCACAACCGTGCAACTTTTTACAATTAAAAAGACAAAACTCAATTCCTATCCCTAAATTCCCTTCTTTTTCTCAGCATAACACCATCTCTCTCCTTCCGCCTCCATTTTCAATCCACCATTCTTCTCCTCCCACAACTCTACCACCATCTCCCAATTTTACCACCTCATCACTGCAACCCAATTCAGCCGCCTCTACTCTCCTTCACTTCTTCAATTCCAACACACCAAGTCCTCTCTTAACACAATAATACCCGATTTTTTTTCCCACCAAACCGCTGCAAATCACCATTTCGTTTTTCAACCGCATCACAGCCTGCGAATCATCTCTCCATCTCCGTCTTCTCCGCCAACAAACACCTTCAATCCCATCTCTTTTCCCTTTCTTCCAACCAAGCACTTCAAACTGCTCCACCTTTCTTTCACTCCACCCTCTATCGTCACGACCCCACACCGCTGCAATTCCCCTCATCTCCCTCGCCACCACAACCTTCTTCCTTCTTCACCACTGTCCACCCACAATCCCTATCGTCGTTCAACCCAATACCATCACAACAATTCACCTCGCCTCCTCCGTTCTTAATTCCTCACCTCCCTTCTTCTGTTCTACTCTACCGCACCCCGTTCCCATCTTCTTTTTTTTCCCCGACCCCCAATACTAACACCCACCGTTCCTCCACCCGCGCTGCCTCAACAGCTCAACTATCACAACAGCATCTTCCTCCAACACGAACAGCCCCAAACCATTTCACCGCCAACCGACCCCTGCCTTCCATTCCGTCCATATCCCTTTCCCGCTACCCCCATCTTATATTTTCCCTCCTGCATCTCTCCCACTTCACTTGCTAACTCTTTTCATCTCACCACTCTCCTCCTCAAATCTCTCCCGTTCTCTTCAATCAACACACCATTCTCAGCCCCTTCCGTTCAATTCCAGCAGTCCCCCTCCCCTGTTTTGTTTTTATAATTTTATTTTGTTTTTTTTGTTTTGTTTTATTTTTGTTTTATTTTGTTTTTGTTTTTGTTTTATTTCTTTTATTTATTTTACTCACCTCTTTGTTTTTAATTTTGATTTTAGTTTTTCATTTTTTTTTAAAAAAAAACTAAGTAATTTATATAAATTCAAGAATAAATTTTATTTCGCTTTAGAATTTGATTTTGATTTTATTATTAATTTGTTAGTTATTTTATTTTATTTTATTTTTCAATTTGATTTTTTTTATTATTTTATTTTAGTTTTAGTTTTAAATTTAATTTTTGATTTTATTATTAATTGGTTGGCTAGTTTATTTTATTTTATTTTATTTAGTTTTATAACCTTAATTAGTGTATTAAATTAGTTTTGAAAGGGGGTGGATGTGGCGTGTCGATTACTTTTATTGGGTTGATTGTGCTATGTGGTGGTAATTCACTTCGGGGTTTGCATGCTATCTTTGTGGTTGTCTTCGGTGTTTTTGTTGGGTGGTTATTTGGTTTGTAGTTTGGAGTGAAAATTTGATAATCATGAGTGGTGTTTCTTCTAAGCATGGTAAAAACAAGGGCAAGGTTCAATCTAAGCGTCAAAAGACCACTTCTTCATCCGTGGAACCTCAAATTTTTCTCACTCGCAAGGAATATGAAGAATCAGGTCTACCATTACCTCCTCCCAATTATGGGCTTGACTTGCAATCCGCTACGCCTAGCTTGTCATTCTCCGGTGATGCCCTTGAGAGGTATATTTCCATTTCCTCGCTTAAGGTTTTACCGTTTCGTTATTTTGATAAGCATGTTATGGAAAAGCTTGGTATTTGGGATGAGGTTAAGAATATTTTGACTACTTCCGGTTGGCCTTCATGGTTAGATATGGATGAGCCTACTTGTCCGGGTTTGGTTTATGAATTCTTTACTACCGTGAAGTGTGATGTTGGCATCGGGAAGGATTTAAGCTTAACCTCTTGAATCAATTTTCGGATGATGGGTTTATGGTTTAGCATTCGGTTGAAAGAGCTTTGTGATTGGTTTGGATGGGAACACAAGTGTGGTACTCATAAGCCTCCCCGCCAATTCCAAAATTATATTTGGCCCGCCATTTCTTCGGACTCCGAATGGTCTTCAAGTCGGAGTAAGTCCACCAAAATCAAGAACCCTAGTCTGAGTAACATTCATCGTGTGATGACAAATTCCTTATATGGTAATGAAGGGTCCAATAGCGCCGTTTCAATGGCCGAACTTGGGGTCCTTTATTTTTTGCATGAGGGATACCGTGTTGATTGGGTTTATTTATTTGTTGCACGCATGTTGGAGCTTTCGAGGCGAAAAACGGGTTCCCTTGTCTTTGGCGGGTTTATCACCCGTATTGCCTCTAGCTTGGGAGTTCTTGACCGGGGTTGTTCTCATATTCCATGGTTAGAAGGTCGAGATCCCGTAGCTACTATTGACTACATGGTTTTAAAGAATATGGGTGTTATATCCGGGACTTTTGAGAATTTTCGATGGACGGGCCACAAAGCATCTCAGCTCACTTGTCCTGCATCTTCTCTTCTCACTGAGGAGGAACCGGTTCCCGAGCCATTGCCTTTAGCGATTGATCGAGGGGGTTCTTTCTATCATGGTTCCACTGCAGAGTTCTCTGCGCCTCAACAGGCCTACTTACAGCGCATGGAACAGTCCATTAAGGACTATGTTGATAAACGGTTTTCTGAGCATCGAGTGTGGATGGAGCAGTTTTGTGCCTCGATGACGGCTCAATGTCAGACCAGTTCTAGGGACCCAACCTTGGATCCTCCCCATGATGCTTGAGTTTCTTGGCTTCACTTCCGGTCCTTGTTGCTTATTTTTAGGGGAGTTTTCTTTCACTTTGTTTCTCCCTCATTTTTATTTGTCATGCATGAGGACATGCCATGTTTTAAGTGGGGGAAGGATTGTTGATTTTGATTGCCGTTTTGTTTGCAATTTGGAAATAAGTTTAGTCATGAGTGTGTTTACTTGTTTGTGAAATTATGACATTGTGAGCTTGCAGCCTTGTTTTCTCCTATTTCGTGTCTAGCATTATCAATTTGATGTGAATCTATAATTTTGATGCACCTTAATGCACACACGCACACACTTAAAATGGCATGAAAAGTCTAGATTGTTATAATTAAATTGTGAACATGACGATTATCTCTTAGAATGCATGGAATCAAATCGAGAAGATGTTATTAAAACTTAAACCTTGTGAGGTCTTGAACGATGATTTCTTTTGCTTGTGTGTTTCTCCGTCTTTATGTATGTTTGTTGCTCTAGGGCTTGCATTAAACCTTTATTCATGGATGCACCATAATAAGGAAATTCTATTTAGGAAAACCTTTTTGACCTTTTTAGCTTGTGAACCATGAAAATAATCCCTAGTTACCCCGTTGAAGCTTATATCCATATTTTTCTTCGTCACTTTCTCCTTTTATACATGAGTCAAAGCCAAATACTTCACTCTCGACCTAGTTGAGCTAGTTGAGTCTTGGAAAGAATTGATTGATGAGCATGTGAATTTGGAGAAATTGTGAAAAGGAAGGATTCTAATTATTGTAAGTGGGAACTAGTTTGATGTGTATATTTAGATGTGGTTCAAAGTTCTTTGTAGTATTTATTTTATGTAATGCATCCCCTTTGCTAAAAAAAAGTAAAGGGGTATGTAAAAAAAGAAAAAAAAAGCAATAAATCTTTGTACTTTATTTTGATTCAATTTTCTTGGTAAATGTGGTTGTGTTTTGTAACTGTAAATGAGTGGAGATCTTCTTTTGTTTGAGAATTTGGTGGATGAAGCGAGCAAGCGTCATTTTAACTCAACTAGCGAGACTTTTACACCTTCCTTGAACTTAAATTTTCACACCTTCACCCAAGCCTCGTTACATCCCATTTTATGAATTCCTTGTTTTTGGTGCAATCCGGAATTTAGGTGAACATGCAAGGTCAAGTAGAGCGCATGCATTTAGATTTGGAGTTGAGTGAAATCTCTAGCCTATACTTGTGTGATGCATAATTGAGAGATGTGAGAATTTTCACCATATAATTTCATCTTCTTAATGCGAAGCCGTGTATGCTTTGTGATCATCTTGTCTAGTGTTCACGATTGAAGTGCATTCATTCTATCTTTAATGTCATGGTTACATTTTGCACAAGGTGTGTCATCTTGATTCTTGAATTGGTTGTAAGCTCGTTATAGTGGATGACAAAGTGAATAGCTCTATATGTTTGATTTTAGTTACAAGTAGACGATTCGGACATGTGAGTGTAGTAGTTAGTTTAATTAGTAGGTATTGTTAGTTTCTTGTTTTTCAGTGGTTTTTGTGATTTTGTGGGTACATTAGCTATAAACCCTCACGAGACCTCACTCGTCCACTAGGGCTACCTAGGGGATCCAAGGGCTTGTTGCATATGCCAAATGCAACCGTGATCACCTACGGAAGTGGTACTAGTTAGGAGTTTATGGTTTTGTTAATTTTAGTTTGCTCGGGACTAGCAAAGTTTAAGTGGGGGAAGATTTGATAATGTGTATTTTATACACATTTTGTCTTTTATTCTCTTGCATTTTTGTTCGTTTCGAATGTTGTTTTATCGATATTAATTATGTTCTTCATCTTTCAGTGCCTCATGCTTAATGGTTGAAAAGATGGATTATTTTGGGCTTGAAAGCAAAGATTATTCAAGAGGGAAGTTAGAAGATGCAAGGTCGCGTTTCCGGGAGGTTTTTATTGTATAATCTTGAAGATTTTGCTCTCACGGGCTGCTGCACGGCCGTGCAACATGCTGTGCAGAGTGTTCCAAGTAGTGCAGATTGGACAGTTTTTCTCACGGGCTGCTGCACGGCCGTGCAACAGGCTGTGCAGCCCCTGCTGTGTACTAAAAGAAATTTAACCTACTTCTAACACATCTTATCTTCTCATCTCATTGTTGCCTCTTTTCTAAACCTCTTGAAGAACAAAAACCTAGGGTTAATAGGAGTTAAGAAAACATTAATTACTCATAATCTAGCATTGATTATGAGTAACTAACTCTATATATTTGGCTCAAGGAGGATCTCTTGTATCAAAACCCATTTCATTTTAAGTAAGATCTATTTCACTCTATCTTGAATTATTGAGTTGTATTGTTTATGATTTTGCTTGGAGAATTGTAAGTTGCTTCAATTTGCTTCTCTTGTGAATTCAATTGCTAATTGTTTGTGCTAATCCGTAATTGTTAGTACATTCATTGTAGTAGCACAAGGTTTAGTTTACCTAAATCCTCAAAATTCAAGTGCAAATACCTAGGTTGAGCTCCTCATCCTTGGGTTTGTCCTAACCTCTCTTTGTTTGATTCCTTGATTTGGTTAAACTAGTAGTGCTTCATTATTGGTTGCTATAATCAAGAGAACTAATTTATGTGCTTCACTAAATTAGTGTTTATAGAAGAGAATTAAGTGATTGTGTGCTTCACCAATTATCTTGGTTAGGTAGAGTTGATTATTTCTTGCTCATATGTGTGTGGGTGAAGTGCTTGAGTTTCCATAATCCTTGGGTCAAATATCTCTTATTCTTGTTAATTTAAACATTGTGCCTTGTTGTGTTGGAAAAATTGGATGATTGAAAGTTAATTAATTATAATTCTCTAGCAATTTATTTCTTATAGTCAAGGTGTTTGATAAAATACCTCAACCAACTTAAAACCCCCCCACCATTTTACTTCACTCTAGTATTGAACACTAATCCCTTGGGTTCGACCCCTACTTGCCACATTTGCTATATTTTATAGTTAAGTGCGAACATAGTAGAGCAAAAACATTTATTATCAATTTGGCGCGTTGACGACAAGCGTGGCCATGGGCTAAGGTCGTGCTTCTCAAACCTTTTTTCAACTGACGAGCTCGTCGGTGTCTCCTTAAGTTTTCCTCTAGGGCTCGTTTCTGTTGTTCCAGATTAAACAGTTCTTCATCTGAATCTTGGGGACAATCTTCAGCGTCGACAACGGGCTCTTTTTCTCTTTGAATTTTTTGCAGGTGCAAACACATGTCACTTGTTAACACCTTTTTCCCTCGTGCGGGTATCAGGTTGTGCTTTTCGTCTCGTGTCTAAGTATTCTGATTCGATGAGTCGCAGGGATCCATCTGCATCATCTTCGGTAGCTGGAAATAACTGTCTCGGTTTCAAGGGAGGAGGTGCCATTCGGTCTCCAGGTCGAGAGGCCGTGAACATCTCCATTTTTGAACCGACTTGTTCGATCTCCGGTTCATTCGTCTCCATTTTTGGTTGGAATCTTCAAATTAAAGAGCTCCTTCTAGCGCCAAATGATAGAGAGTTAATTAATCTTACACTAATAATAATATTAATATCAATGATAATAGAGAAGAAGCCTAGAATGAGATGAAATGTGTTTTCATTAAGAAATATCTCTCTCCTTTTAGGAGGTATAACTCTTTAATTCTCAATTGCCAACCCCTTAATAAGTGGGGTTTGATTCATATTTATAGGGGATTCCTTGTGGGTCCCTTTAGGTTTACATATGTGGGCTTCAAGGCCCTCAAGTAAATACAAATGTTAGTGGGGCTAATACAATCTAAAGTGGCCTTTTAATACCTAATGCTTAATGGGCCTTAATATCTTCTAAACTAGGCCATTAACTAAATACAAATTACTTCATTGGGCTTCATGGTCCAACAGACAGTAATGGCATTTTCCTACTCAAAATCGCGTATATATGATGTACCTCGTAGGCCTAAATATGTAACTTCTTATTAATTAGCCTGATGCTATGTATCTCATGTTTGTAATTTGCTGGAGTTTTTCTGTGTGATTCTTTTTCATTTTTGCTAGTTTTTTTTTATCTGTTTTGATTGTAAGTACAATTGAATAACCTATTTTTCCCACTCTAAAAAAGAACACATGTTGTGAGGGGTCAAGCTATAAATCCGAGTTCTTGACATCAAACAAATCTTGGTCCTACATGTTATCTTTTCGCTAAATGGGACATGGTCTTGTGGCTGATGTAAATGAACTAACAGTGTGCTCAACTCCTCATGCTCTCTCTGAATTCTGATATTTGTCTCCAGTTCCGCTTCATATGACACTATAGATGTTATCTTCCTTGCAGGCTATGTCAAAGGCTATGTCAAAGTGCAGTAATCCTATTCCATGTAACACTTTCAACAATGATGGCTTGCTGGTCTCGTGCCTTGCTGGTTTAGCTGTGTGAAGTTTATATAGTATTGTTAAGTTTCAAATTATTAGTAATTGAGGAGTTTGTTTGTTATCGTGAACTTAAGAATATATTTGTAGTTGAGGTAGTTGTGGATATGGAGTTTGGTGTAGTAGTAGATTGTTAATGAATTATGCTTTTGGGTGAATGTTTTGTATTGCTAACTTTGGTGATATATAAATCTATTTGAATGCAATGTTGATTTTGGTAAATTTTTGGGCACATACTTATGCAAATATAACACATCACATTGTTATTGAAAAAACGATGTTAAAACCCAGAACAAACATCACTTTTTAAAGCAAAACTGATGTTCCTGCAGAAAACAGACATCAATTTGAGCCTATACCACATCACCTAAAAACTGATGTCTAATATGGAAATTTCATGGATTTATTTTACATCGGTTAAAAAACGATGTGGTATATACTTTACAACATCGGTTTCCTATTAAACACCGATGTCGTATACACTTTACAACATCGGTTTCTTAACTAAAACCGATGTAGTACATGAGTTTAGACATCGGTTCTGATTTAAGAACCGATGTTGTTGACAGCTATTAACATCGGTTTGCAACTGATGTATTAAGTAGTTTTTAACATCGGCCCTGAACCGATGTAAAACACATCGACTTTTAACCTCACATAGCTAGACATCGGTTTTGAAAATTTTTAACATCGGTCCAGAACCGATGTCTATTGACTTATTTGGCGTAGTGCATGGCCATGAGATCTTTAACCAAAATCGTAAGATATGTTGTAGGTAAGAGGAACTCAAATTTGAGATTAGGACCTGAAAATGAAAATTTAACGTTCTTGGTAAATGATATGGATAATACTGTGAGAGCGAGATAGTGAGTGGCGGAAAGAGTAGAGCAACCTCAAGGTCACTGCTAATGATCCAAGGACCGAGGTGGGTTTTAATGAGCAAAAAAATAAGGGTTTGTCGAGTGTGTGGCACATGCTAAGAATCCATGTTTTATGAGTTGGAAATTTTTGATTGGTGTAGATTTTTGTACATGCAGAGAGGTTCATCATTATTAATGAAATTTCGACCAATCAAAATTTGACAACTAAGCAAGCACGAATTCTTAGCATGTGCCCTTGGGCACATACTAGAAAAACCGAAAAAATAAAAGGTTAAAGCAGAGTTATCAAAATTTTATGTTATTCCCATTCTAAATGTACAGTTTTCCACATTCCCTTTCGCTGGGACAGAGTAACAATAACAGGCAAGGAACTATACTAATTTAGCAAACATTGTCCCTTGCGTTTATACAAATGGCCATTATCCTCCATGGAATGATAATGTCGTACGTGACAAGAGTTTAATTACCATAACTGTTTCTTAAATCTTTGATATACATGCGTATCTACTTATTTTGATATAGCAACTTGGAAAATGTATGCTAATGAGATAATAAAATAATAAACTGGTACAAGGGAAAGCATTCTTTTGCATTGTACCAGGTTATTAGCCCCTGCAGAAACAACTAACACTAACGACATATTTTTTGCTAAATGAAACAACAAAGTTTTGAGGTAATGTAGTGAAAAAAAAATGGATCTATATGGTTACCCATATGTAAAGAATTATGGTCCTTAATTATTACAGTTAAAAACAGGTAAACTTGTATACTTAGCTGCAGGGAAGTAGGGAACTATATCTTACACAAACTCGGCACCAGACAACTTTGTCATTGGATCACACCAATAGGACTGGTAGCCCACATGATCTAGTTCTAGAGCATCTTGACCAGATTCATGTTCAGGTTTAGCAACTCAAACTCTAGTGCACTTTACCGTTCAAGTTAGATTGGGACATGAGTCCTTATTTAATTCGGGAGAGAAATTCTCTTCGAATGACACTATGAAGCAACATTACAGTTTGTCTTTAGAGTCCATATCCATTAATATTCGCTGCTGGCCGATCCTTCATAACAGCAATATTTGTGACACCCCAGACGCAATCAGGCTGGACATAAACAGTTTGGACACGTGGTACCCATACATTCATCCAAGTATCACCTCAGAACCCCCTGTAATATTAAAATTTGAAGTGTGGTTTTTGTGTCAAAGTTTATGTCCTCAAAGCTATGTTCATGCCTGTATATACTCTGAGAAGCGCCCTCTACAGTACACCATAGATATCCCAAAAAACAAACAATAACAGTAATTCAGTTGATCAAATTGGAGTACTGCATGGTTTGGTAAGGAGTAAGGACGAGACTTGTTGCAAAAATAATACAAATATTAGTCCGGATCTATGAACTAATTAGTAAGTTCAAGTATATCATCCAAAGACATGGTACATACAACAAGTAACAGTTGCTACTAATCTAATAGACAATTAAGAACAAATAGTATTAGCTGCATGATCTTCGTTTTAGAGAAAGCATATTCACTTGGAAAAGGGGAAACTCTCTGCCAACCATCGTGCAAGTTGCTTCACTTCAGTATTAGTCGGTGCTAAGATCAATGTCCGATTTTATTAAAAACTGGGGAAAATGTGGTTAAAAGAGACGGTGACATTATTTCTAAGTTTGAATCTTGTGGCCCTCAAAGGAGGAGTGTGGCGTGGTGGTCTACATTGAAAGATAAGGCACTGGCATAACGTATTGGTGCAATTTCCAATGGTTTCTCATCATGGACATCGAAGAATTTGGAAATATAAACAAGAGGATTAAAGAAGGTGAAAAGGCTCTTAAAAACATAGCACAACATCCAGATTTTATTAACTTAGAGCGTTGTGGTTCTATATGTATGGAGCTGGATGAACTACATATGGATATTGTTAAGTACTCTTTCTAGCAAATTCAACAACGGTTTGTTAAAAGAAAGCATTGTCGTTATTTTCACATGACAACGGTTTAGTTCACAAAATCTTGCTAATGTGCAGTAATACCTACAATGATTTTCTTCGCTTTTTGAGTAGGTTTCACATAATTGTTTACAAGATTAATCTCATTCATTGAAAGAAATCAAACATAATGATTCGATTGATTAGTGTTTCCGTATTTTTCTGAATGAAATATATATGATACAAATAATAACATTTTTTAAAGCATTTCCAAATAATGTGTAAATTTACTAGCATGAGTCTATAGAAGGAATTATCAAATTTGCCAATATTAAAAATTAAAATATTTTTTATATTACAAAATAATAATCCCTTCATCCCATCCAATTTTTTACATTGGAGTTGGACACGGAGATTAAGGAAAAATGTAATTTAGCGGAGAAAAGTAAAAATAATAAATCAAATTGTGTGATCAATCAATATTTAATGTATGAAGTGAGTATAGTGGATAAAAATAGTAGATATAGTTAATATTTATATTATAGAATTTTACTATTTTTGAAAAGTTTTGAAATCTAAAGAATGGACAGATATTTGGAAAAAAATAAGTATAAAGAAATGGATGTAACGAAAGTTATGCATACTTACACCAAAAAAAAAATTACAAAAATATAAAAGTCTATCGGTAAAGCATCCCTACTTCTATTCAATTAAAGGAATTTTTAAGTTTACTTTTTCTCTCTACTAATTTGTGTATAATAATTTTACGGTTATATAAACATTTTCTTGGGTGAAAGTCCTAAATAACCAAATTATAAAATTTATTACTCAAAATAACAAATGTCGGAAAAGCTATTCAAAATACCCAAAGGACTACGCATTGACGGCATGCGAATAGAACTACGCATTTACACAATGTGTGCACTGTGTAAATCCCATTTCTGTAGAGTAAACAGTACATGGGTATACGCATGTTGAACATGCGTGGATGCAGATGCGCATGTCCAACATGCGCATGCCAATCACTGTTCATCTCCGTCCCTAGCTGTCATTTTTCGACCAAACTTTGACCATGCTGTTGATACCTTTTCCGGCATCGAGCACTACTATCCTATATACCAAAACACTCGTCTACTCCCCCTCTACAATCCTGTACCCTTTCTCCAAATTTGAAAGGCCCAAAACCGAACTCTTTTCTCATATCTGTTTTTCGACGAGCCCGTACATGCCCCTGCGGGGCCAAAAAACAACAAACAAACGGATCAAAATGGAGAGGAAGCTCTGGGCTTCGTTTTGATACCCTCAGGAGTAGTGTAGGTCGCCGGAGGGGGAAAAACGGATGGAGGAGATGGGGAGGCGATAGAGAGAGTGAGAGAGACGCCTGCTGCGTTTTGGAAAAAATGACGTCATATGACGAATTTCCGCAGATGCGCAAGTTCAAAATGCGTATCACCAGCTACGCAGACCGCCATTGCGTAGTCTCGTGGTTATTTTGGGCACTGTTCGCGCGAATCGTTATTTTGAATGGTTGGGTTGTGTTTTTGTGTTATTTTGATCATTTTCTCCATTTTCTTTCCCAAGACTAGATTACGTAACTACATTACTTAAGTAATAATTAAAATAATTTTGAAGTTTACTTTTTTTTATATATATTACCTGACCAATCTTTAACTAAACATTAAAATTATTCAATTATTACTTTTTAAAACTGAAAATACGTTTTAAAATAGATTACATGTATTTTTTTAAGATATAATTTTTTTTATTTTTCTCAATTATATAATACATATAAATGTAGTCAAATTTTGATTAATTTAACTGATAAAAAATCAAAAGGCACATGTATAATGAAATGGAAGAAATACTAACTTTAGTATAATAATTTTACAGTTATAGAAACATTTTCTTTCCCAACATTACACTAAAATAATTACATTACATAAATAACATGATATAACACTGAACAAAATACAAATATTATAATGAAATATTTCTTTGCGTAGGAACCATTCAGGCAAAATTTTTTACACAACCCATCCAGAAGATGTTGGGTGTCGTCCAGGAAAGAGCTAACATTAACAAACAATCTGAACGAGTGAATCTCTGTCGCCAGAAAACAATTTTCATTTAACAAATAATCTGAACAACAAAATCGTTTCTATTCAAACATTTTAGAACGGTTCAGTTGTTAACAAATGGGACCTTATTATGGGATCAGTGTTTCCTGTATATATAGATATTGCCTCGGTTCAGAGTGTGATAAGTATTTTTTTTTATTTTTGCAATTGCTAAATAAAGTAAAATTTTACTTTACGCAATAATGAATAATTACCATTAAATTCTTGCTAACTATTAAATGTCCTCGTACTGAATAAAATGCGATTAATTAGTTATTCAATATGTTTCTTAACTTGCTACTAAACGAGTGGTCTACCGCCAACGTATTATTATTCCTCTGACAGTCTGACTAATAGCTAATCTCAGAAAAAATAATAATTATAGAGTTTTATTTTTATTAAAATATAAAATTCATCTTAAGTAATATTTATTTTTAAAAAAATAAAATAAATTATAAATAATATTTTTTGGGTCAAAAATACTCTTTCGGATAAAAAATACTAACTTTTTGATTTTTTGACACACATATTTAGCAAACACATAATTTGGTCAATTTTAGATTTTAAATTTTATATTCCCTCCGTCCCGGCCAAATGTTTACATTTGATTTGGGCACGGAGACCAAGGATAGTGGGTGTAATATTGTTGAAATAAATAAAATAGTGGGTGTAATAATGGTTTTATTGTTAAAATAAGTGAAGTAGTGGGTGTAATAGTGTAAAGTGTTGAAAAAGTGGAGTGAAGTAGTGGATATAATAATGTATTTTATTGTTAAAAGTTACTATTTTTAGTAATGTAAAGAATTGGTGGGATGTCCCAAAAAGGAAAGTGTAAAGAAATGAAAGGGATAGAGGAAGTATCATATAAAATTGAATTCTAATTTTTGTTCGATATAAAAATTAACAACTTTTATTTAAAATAATTATGTATTTTTTAATCTTAACATGTGTACTAAAAGTTAACGAAACTATTATTGAAAAAATAATAAGTGGATATTTAAATTTATCTAAGTTTTTTAAGAGAAATTATATTTATAATTCTACACAAATATAAAATATTTATTATGAAATTAAAATGTTATGATATATTTTCTTATTTTAGATACAAACATTTTTCAAATATATATACTATTATATAATAGTTAAAATATTAAAAGTTTTGGACGGTCAATCGGTATGGTACTGTTAATTTTACTTTTTTACTTAATTACTCTTACTCGAGGGTACATGTTATTTTTACTTAACTATCCTTAATTAATTATTTATAATTACTAATAGCTAATAAATTTCATTTTTCTGGTAAAACATGTTACTTTTTCTATTTTTCAATAATTAATCAATTTTTTTCCATGTAAAATACAATATTTTTTTTTATTTTATCAAACTAAAATTTTTCTTTTTCTAAAAACACTAAAAAATTACATTTTCAACTAAAATACGTTACCTAGTATATTTTTTTTATTTTTTTCCTGTAAACCCTATTCAGGTAGTTTTTTTTAAGTAAAATAAAATAATAATAATTAACTAATAACTAGCTGATTACTGTTGTGGAATAAAAACTAGGTTACGAGTATTGCGGCTAGGGTTTGTGTATTTAATGCTAAGGTGTGTGAGCTTCGTGCTTTAATGGCTGCTCTTGTGCTCGTGGCTGAATCTGCCTTCACAAGGTGCCTACGTACTTTGATGAATATCAAAGATCAAGCCAAAAAACGTATTTCTGAGTTGAGGGGTCTGGCCCTTTATATAGGCTGAGAAGCCTTAGAATTATGGTAGGAGTCAGAGACTTGGTGGACAAGTCTTTGAGGAAGGTTCTAGATCTATTCCTTGTAGGAATCAGTTTCCATATTGAATTGGATGCCTTGGTGGCTAAGTCTGATGGAAATAATATCCTTATCCAACTCTTATTGCTGAGCTGTTTATTTCCCCCAATATTAATTACGAAATTAATATTATAAGTGGGGTTTTGGGTCCATCTGGTGGGCCCCACGTTTGGACCATTCTTAGTCTATTTAATGCCACATTAAATGTGTCTTTAGGGCTTATTCCATATCATTTGCCCCCCAACTTCTAGGAAAACTGATCAGGTTTTCCTTGAAGTTTTTTAATGGTCTTTTCCGAGACTTGAGTCAGGGTTCATAATTGTACACTAGTGTTTCACAAGTATCGTCTTAATGTAAAGAGTGGAGCGACCTACACATTTACGACGATTTACCTTATTCGAGGCTAAACAATTATTTCCAAGTAACTTCCGTTACTGGATTTTTGTCTATTCAATAAGAAGGAATCATCCATATTACTTCTCGTATCGTAAATATATCTTAGAGTTATATAGTACCCACAGGTATTTCTCTCTTTAAAATTCCATGTCCACGAAGATTTAATGTCCAAAAATCAATTTTTCATAGCAATTTTCGAACAAAATTGGAGTTTTTCGACCAGGAATTTCGACCAAAATTCTGGTCGAAATAAGGGCTTCACCAAATCCTGATCGAAGAGATTTTCGACCAGGATTCCTGGTCGTTTCGACCAGGATTCCTGGTCGCTTCGACCAGGATTCTGGTCGAAGTAAGCATTTCATTCTCCTCTGCTCGAACACATTTTCGACCAGGGTTCCTAGTCGTCTCGACCAGGATTCTGGTCGAATTAAGCGTTCAATTTTTTTCTGGTCGACAGCTTTTTTGACCAGGATTCCTGATCGTTTCGACCAGGATTCTGGTCGAATTAAGCGTCTAGATTTCCACCTGTCGAACACTTTTTCGACCAAGATTCCAAGTCCTTTCGACCAAGATTCTGGTCGAATTAATCATCCAAATTTTCTCTTGTCGAACACTTTTTCGACCAAGATTCCTAGTCCTTTCGACCAAGATTCTGGTCGAATTAAGCATCCAAATTTTCTCTTATCGAACACTTTTTCGACCAAGATTCCTAGTCCTTTCGACCAAGATTCTGGTTTCTCTTTGCGGGATCACCCCTGAGTGGCTTCGGCCATCTGAAATCCTTATCATTCTCAATGTCCAACAAGATTCGACTCCTAGGAGTATTCAACCATGCATACTCAGTGAACCTTGACCCTTGGTTCTTCTTAGGGGCAGAGTCGGAGTCCTCGCTAGTTCGGGGATACTTGTCCCTAGCATCATACTCTTGATCATCATAGTCCTAGTCTTGCTTTCGCTTCTTGGAGTCATTGTTACCTCCTCCTCCACCTACGGTGGTTTCTTTCTTCAAGCTATCCTCAGCTTTAATATACTTATCAGCCCTTCGTTGGAGCTCAGCCATGTTCTCAGGGGGATGCTTCGCCAATGATCTCTTGAAGAAGAGGTCAGTGGTTCCGTGTTCCAGGGCTACCATTGCCACCTTATTTTCCAAATCAGTGATATTCAGGGTCTCCTTAGTGAATCGCTTGAAGTAATCCCTCAGATTTTCATTCTTTCCTTGCACTACATACATAAGAGATGCAGAGCTCTTCTTATGCACCCTTCCGCTAATGAATTAGCTAACGAAAGCGGCACTCAACTCCTTAAAAGAGCCAATAGAGTTCGCAGGCAATCGGCTATACCATCTCTGAGCCATGCCCGACAGGGTTTGGGGGAACGCTCTGCACTTTAGGGCATCACTTGCAGGCTGCAGCAGCAGTGCGTTTGAGAACGTCCTGACGTGATTTGCGGGATCACCCGTTCCATCATAAGCCTTAATTGTCGGCATCTTAAACTTCCTAGAAATATGAGCATTCATCACCTCCTCAGTAAACGGGGGTGTGGGATCATCAGGATCTCCAAGTGGCATGAGATCCTTGGGGTTACTCCTGGGGGTTTCCACCCACATAGCTTCTCTTGTTGGGACATCAGCCCTCTTCTGTCTTCTTGAGGACCTCTCCAAATCTATAACGGGAATCCTTCCTGAGATTGGAGGGGGTCGAATTAGACTCTGTCTTGCCTGTTCCCTTACTATGTCATCCTTTAGCCTTTGGATCTAAGCCTCATGAGCCTTAATCCTCTCCTCAGCCGTTTGTGGAGGTCCATCATGGATTCCTTGGGTCCTCGCTCGAGGTTCTCTGCTAACACGTTGCCTCCTTGGATGTTCATCACGATCATCATCCTCAGATGATGAATCATCAGAATAGGGGCCAGAGTAGTCGTCCTGATAAGGACCCAATCCTCTAATATAGGATGGATCCTGTATTTGCATGGCATGTCCGCTTGGCCCTGCTCCCCGAGCAGCTAGAGGGTGGTTAGGCAGACCATACCTCGGGTTAGTATTCAAGGGGAGATCCGTGGTGTGGATCTGTACCCCTGGTAGTGGGTTGTCAGGATTAAAAAGAGGAGAGACCACCATCTGAAGAGGGCTGGTTCCTCGTCCTGCTTGGTCGATCTGAGGCAGCGTACTCAGAACGTGGGGAATCGCCCCTGATTGTTGAGAAACTTGAGACTGGGTGATCACCCCTGATGCTGGGGGAGCCTGTTGGATGATCGCCCCTGATGCTGGGGGAGCCTGTTGGGTCAGGGGTGGAGCAGAGCTGAGTGGCACGGCCTCAGTTATGGTTGATGTTGTCCTCCCACAGACGGCGCCAAATGTTGTGGAATAAAAACTAGGTTACGAGTATTGCGGCTAGGGTTTGTGTATTTAATGCTAAGGTGTGTGAGCTTCGTGCTTTAATGGCTGCTCTTGTGCTCGTGGCTGAATCTGCCTTCACAAGGTGCCTACGTACTTTGATGAATATCAAAGATCAAGCCAAAAACGTAGTCCTGAGTTGAGGGGTCTGGCCCTTTATATAGGCTGAGAAGCCTTAGAATTATGGTAGGAGTCAGAGACTTGGTGGACAAGTCTTTGAGGAAGGTTCTAGATCTATTCCTTGTAGGAATCAGTTTCCATATTGAATTGGATGCCTTGGTGGCTAAGTCTGATGGAAATAATATCCTTATCCAACTCTTATTGCTGAGCTGTTTATTTCCCCCAATATTAATTACGAAATTAATATTATAAGTGGGGTTTTGGGTCCATCTGGTGGGCCCCACGTTTGGACCATTCTTAGTCTATTTAATGCCACATTAAATGTGTCTTTAGGGCTTATTTTCGGCCCATATCAATTACGTTTTTCAAAAAGCTTATCATTTTCTACAAATATTACGAATAACGTATATATAATTATTTTCAGAACATATCATTTAAAATTTAAAGCCTACAAAATTCATGTTTTAAAATTTCTAATTCAAAATAAAAAAATATTTTTATTACGTTAAACAACATCCGTGGATCGCACGAATTTTAAGATAGTATAAATCAAAAGTCAAATATTATAAAAAAAGTTATTTTTTATTAATTTTTAAATTTAAATTAATAATGAAAGGAATACATTTAATTTCGTTGCTAAGATTCTTAGTAAATAATTAAAATATCCAACGTATGCAAACAATAACTAAGGAAAGCGAAAGAACAAATTATTTGACATTGCTAATTTGAATTAGATACAAATAAACACTAGTAAATGAATGTATTAAATTCAATAGTTTTCCATAATGCCTAGATAATTAGTCAAGGTTAGTGTTGTAATTTCCACTTACTGCATAAAGTAAAACTTAACTGCATTTAACAATTATGAATACAAAAGCTCTTATGTCCAGTTTTCCTCAAACAACCAACCAAAAAGATCAACAGCGAGCAGCTGCTAGTTGCATGTCTGTCCCTCCTCCCAGTCTTGCAAAAATAATCCATCTTCCTCGTCTTCGTAATCCATGTAATCATTCTTTAAGAAGAGGCCAATACATTCCATTATATTTCCGAACCGATCGCCCTGTCTTGCTTTGAAGAGTATGATTTCAAGTTCCTTCAGTACCTTCATATTATCCTCTATCTCAACAGTCTTTTTCATCTTCTGTAGTGCAATACGAGCTGCTTCTCGTTCTCTCTCCCGACGTAGTCTCAGTTCTTCTTGAGCCTTCAACGATGAGGCAACTTTAGCAGCTCTAATTTGGTCCTCGATTCTTGCTTTCTCCTCTTGTTATTGCCTCTCCAGTTTTTCTTTTTCCTGCCACAAATTTATGGGATCAACATGATCAAGAAGGCTCTTCTGTTTCCGTTTTGCCTTTAAAATGAAAGCATTTTTTTAGCATTGCAGCTCGTAGGGCTTTCTTAGGAGACAACTGAAGGTCAATAGCAGGAGTCCAGTCATCGGCAGAAGCAGCGGTTGTACCACTAGATGGTTGAGGACTAGAACAGTTATTTTCCTCATCCAATGCACTTATAGCCACATCAGATTCTAGATCTGATTTACAGGTATTAGATGTTAAACTGCTTTCATATTCCATTTTGGAAGCAACACAATTTTGTCCCGTATATCTTTCAGAAGGCAAATTATTGGAGGATTCATATGCATAACATTTTTGAGGGCTGCACTCGCATTTCAAACTACCACATGAACCGCATCTAGTAGCAACCACATTAAAAGAGGCTATGGTTTTAACAAAACCACAAGTACTCCTCTTACCATTGACTGTGCCTTTACGTAAGAAGTTTCCTGGGCACCTGCTATTTTGTATTTTTCTAGCAGCTTCCTCATTTGCAGGCCTTGAATTTGAAATTTTCACATAATCAGTCACCTTTTCCGGCATTACTTCCCCAGGATCTTTTGTCAGCTTTCTCTTTTCTTCAAAAGACGTAGACATCATATGAGCTAATCCAACCATCAAAGGAGATTCTCTAGGGCAGAGATGCCTTGTTTCTGTAGTTTTTTGTTCCCTAAAACCAGTAAGGCAACTCTCTTGGCGACTAAGGCTCTCACGCTTCAATTTAACCTCCAGAGATTTCCATTTAGTATTGAAGATGCTATCTAGTGTCATGGCATTTTTATGAAAAAAGTTTCCAGATGGGTTATACCGCATTGCATTAGAGAAGGTGAGCTTGACATCATCCTTGAATTCTACAACAGTGAAGTACATATTATTCTGCAATTTGGTTCTCACTGTTCCCAAATCCATGGGTTTTGAGATAAATAAGAAATAATCAGGAACATTCAACTTCACAGGATCAATCGTTCACAGAAACCACACGAAGCAGGATGTTTAATCAGTGCCTCCAGAATGTTACCACAATAGCGCTTCAAACAACAATCCATCTTCTTCTGTCTTTTATTTAAGCCAGTATCTATAACCCCTGATGGTCCACGCTTCACAGAGCTTCGCACAGGAGATCCATCATTTATGTTATCAACACCATTCAATTTCAGAGCAGCTTTTATTGATTCCTTTCTCATGGAGTCCTTGTTCCCATTAAGCGATACATTCTCATTTATCCACAGCTGCTTGCTAGCTTCACAAGACCCAGTTTTTAGCACAACTTGAGTTGTTTTACAGGAACACTTCATCTTCAACCTTGGTTTCAGCAAACTATTTGATACCGTCATGATGGAAACTTACACGAACCTGACGAACCGAATCCAAGCACTCCTTGCCTCAATTGATCGATCGACAAAGTAAATTCTGATTAATTCAAGAGATTAGGGCTAATTAATGAGAATAGAGACGGTGATTTAGGGAAAAAGAGTCTTCAATGGGGCTAGGGTTTTGAGATAAGGGTTTAGAAGGGGAGAGCGTTTGAGCGAGACAAGCAAGGAAACTGTGGGGTTTCCATCAATATTTATAGGTATCAAACGCTACTTTTACAGTTAGTGACATAGAGATAGATATAGATTGTATAGTTGTATAGATTTGATCTCAGCTTTAAAAAGATTATTATGAATTTTTGATATACAAACCCAATATTCGGACCAATAATAAATCTACTCCCCTAGATATGAATATAATTAAAGTACATATTTGCTAAATGTAGTAAAAAGTTGCTTAATGTAGTAAAATTACAATAATAACCTTATAGTATTCCGTGCAACAACCAAAATCATTTATGGCATATAACAGCTTTCACACGTAGTAATTAATAAGTAATTAATGCATTTTCCTTTCTTTTTCTCTCATATTATTATCCTTGTTTGTTAAATTTTTGTTTTGTCAAAATATTTGTTCGTTATTCAAATATTCTATCAACACTAATAACATGTTAATTTTTTAAACAAAATAGTATTACTTTTATTAAAAACTCATTTTTATGTTGATCGTTATTTTGTTACATAATTTTAATTCTTCTAAATTTTTTTACATAAAATTGAAAGTTACATTGAGCAAAATTTAAATTATGATATTACTAACTTGATCAATAAATTTTTTATATGTTTTTTTACTAATTTAGTTATATCCTTATATATAATAAGCGGTAAAGAGGTATTATTCAAAATTTTGGTCAATCAAACTCATAACTTTAGCTCTTAAATAAATAGATGAGAACTTTTTGATTTAATTTTAAAAAGAGTATTGGTAGTTAGTTGAATTACAATATTCAAATATTAAAAAGTGTATTTAATAATTTAAATCAAATATAAAAAATTTTCTAAATTAAATAGAATTTTCAATATAAATTGTAACTTTCCTTTGTATTTAGTTTTTAAGAAAGTATGGCAAAATAATAATTGTTAAAGTATTATTAAAATAAATATTATTTCTTGAGATTCGTGAACTGTGAAATCGTCAAAATCCAATTTTTGGATTTCAAGATAAAACGAAAACAATAAAGTGAGCGTTTAAAGTCTAATAAATATTTATTTCTATTTTTTTTTAGCTCCATTTGATAAATTTTTTCTCTAATTCTTTCAAATTTTAAAACTCTTTATTTATTGTAATGAAATTATAAAATTTATCTAATTAAAATCAAATTCGATACAAAATATTAACTAATATTCGAGCAATATTGTATAAAATCATATATAAATTTAAACTATTTTTAATAGAGATAAAAAAATTAAATGGATAAGAACTGTTGAATTTTATATAACGAACTATTTTATATCATTATAGGTGAATTATTTTTTTTAAAGTTTAAAGTTTGAACTCTAACAAAAATATATTAAAATGAATATTTAAATTGTTAAAATAAAAATAAAATATTGTTTAAAAATTAAAAAAAAAATATAACGTATTAAGAAAATTTCATAAATTTACCTGATTATAAATATTTAAAAAAACCGTGCATTGCACGAGCCACAAGTTAGTAAAAAATAACAATTATAATCTTATCAAAATTATTAAATTCTTAAAATTCTCTATATAGTAATGATAATTTCAAATTTAATAAATTTAAAATCTTTCATACATATGTATAAGCAGGGGTGACCCTAGCTATAGGCGAAATAGTCTTACGACTAGGGTCCCAAAATCCAAGAGTCCCAAATTTTAGAGATATAGTAGGTGTTTTCATGTTGAATTTATTTTAGATTTGTTTTAATTAGTTTGATATTGAAACCTTAGTAATATGTGTTGTATTTGTAACAATCTCTCAAGTTCAATATAAGTTATATTTAACTTGAATCTTGTTTTATTTTATTCCGCATCAATTTGTTCAAGAATTAATATTTAACGAACCAGAAAAATTTGATTAAACAGTACTATCCGTATTCAACCCCCTTTACGAACTATTTAGGACCTAACAATTAGCCAAAAAAATTTATTTTCGAAAACCTAATTATATTTGGAAGTAAGCAGCATAAGGTCGAGGCAAGTGACCTTCTTTCTCTATCTTTGATTGAATTTGTTATGTGATTGTTATAAGTGAATGTTGTAATTACTGATGTGATTGAAGTATAATCAAACCTCATGACAAATTTTGATATGAATCCCTAGTTATTCATTTGATTTGTAAACCACTTCGTTACTATTACCTAAAAGTCGTCGAAATACCTTGACTTATAGTTCGAGTCAGTATTAACCTTCTTTTGATAAAATTTATTTTTAAAAAATCATTCTTTAATATTGTTCGGAGAATAAAAAATGTCGATAAATCGTGATTGTACGATCACTTGAAAAGTTAATTTTATTTCTTAGATCTATCTCATTAGTTCGAGACGATCAATATTTCCTGTTAGAAAGATGGCATATCATTCATGTCGTTAAGTGATTATTTCAAACGTATCAGGCCTCTTGTTCAAGTCTTGGATTTTCAGGGTGTTTGGGATTGCTTAAAATAAGTTACTTTTGACTTAATGGATGTATCAATATCTATCTATCTATCTATCTATCTATCTATCTATCTATCTATCTATTATTATTATATATATAAAGGAAATTCCCCAGGAGTTTGGTGGAGCTCTAGAATCGCTCGATTCATATTTATCTATTTTTCTAGAGCTCCTCTATTTAAAATATGTAAAATTAAAATTTCCTTCTTTAAATCCTATTTTTTAGAAAAGAAATCAAAACTTCCTTTTTTAATATTAATATAAACGTTAACATAAACATCTTTGAAATAGAAAAGGTTCTCGAATTTGTAAGGAAGAAGAATTCAAATTACATATTCGAAATTGAAAAGGTTTTCAAATCTGTTGGGAAGAAAAAATTATATATTTGAAACAGAAAAAAAATATATATTATATTCTTATAATATATATTCGAAATAGAAGAAAAATTATATTCTTATATATATACAATCATTACTTCTAATAATCAAATTCTATCATCATGTTTGTAATCATATTTACTCGATTTATATTGTATATACTTAGTATTTTTAAAATATATACAACGAGCGTCGGTCTAAAAATTGTGAGGCAAAAATCGATAAATCAAAGTCAAAGAGCATTTTAGTATTTAAATTTTTATTATTGTGTATGCTAAGTATTTTTATAATATAAACAAACGGGTGTCGGCCTAAAAAATTGTGAGACAAAATCAGTATAGAAAAATATATGAATATTTTATTTATTTTTTATGTATATTTAATTCATACAATATTGTGTTCACCAATTTATATTGATATTTTAGATATATTTAAAATTTTAAAAAATAATTGTGAGGCAAAATCGGTAAATCAAGGTCAAAGAGTATTTTAGTATTTAAATTTTTATTATTATGTACGCTTAGTATTTTTATAATATATACAACGGGTGTCGGCCTAAAAAATAGTAAGACAAAATCGGTATAGAAAAATATATCTTATTATATTATATATATAAAATTGTATATTGAATAATTTATCTTATTATATATGTATATTTAATTTATACAATATTGTGTTCACCAATTTATATTTATATTATAAAAATATTTTTATCATTTTTTTTCTTAAATGATCTTTATTTAAAATTTAAAAAAAAAATTATAAGGCCGCCGCGAAGCGCGGCTTAGTCGACTAGTAAATATATAAAGGAGGATACGCGGGAGTTTATATGGCGCTCTAAGATCGTGTCAATCTATTTTTCTAATTTTCTAGAATTTAAGAATTTTAAACACTAATAAATGTAAAAATATCATTTAAAATATTAGACGTAGAATAAGTGTTCAAAATTATAGAGGAGAAGAGTTCAAATTTACAGGTAAGACATATTATTAAAAGTTCTATTGCAAGTAGAATAAGTGCGCTCTAAGATCGTATCAATCTATTTTTCTAAATTTCTAGAATTTTATAATTTTAAACACTAATAAATGTAAAAATATCATTTAACATATTAGAAGTATAATAAGTGTTCAAATTTATAGGAATTTATAGGTAAGACATATGATTAGAAGTTCTATTGCAAGTAGAATAAGTATTTATAATACATATGATTAAAAGTTCTATTGGAAGTAGAATAGGAGTTCGAATTTATAGATAATAAGAATTTGAATTTATAGAAAAAAACATATAAATAAAAATTCTATTAGAAGTAGAAAAATATCATTTAACATATTAGAAGTAGAATAGGTGTTCGAATTTATAGAGGAGAATAGTTCGAATTTATAGGGAAGACATATGATTAGAAGTTCTATTGGAAGTAGAATAAGTTTTTATAACGCATATGATTAAAAGTTGTATTGGAAGTAGAATAGGAGTTCGAATTTATAGAGAATAAGAGTTCGAATTTATAGAAAAAATATATAAATAAAAGTTTTATTAGAAGTAAAATAGGTGTTTGAATATATAGAATAGACATATAATTAAATATTTTATAGAAAGTACGATCTTCTTAAATTATATTTTTTTTATAAAAGTTAATTATACTTCTATTAGGAAAATTTATTCATAAATCCAATAATATTGTCATAAAAATGTCATCGTTTTTTAAAAAGAAATTAATTTATGTATTAACATAATAAAAGAACATTGTCATGTAGGAATCCTAAATAAATAGAGGAGTATCTATCATATAAAGATAAAATAAGATGTGTTTTCATTTTCTACCCCATAATTTTAGAAAGCCTAGAATAAGTATAAATTGGAATTCGCTCTATTTTTTAGGTTTTGATTTTAAGGAGTAAGTTGTTGTGTAAGATAAGTATCATCAATGATATGTAATGAAGTTTGAATTTTGATCTCAAATGAGAGCGGCTCGAAACGTGTTTAAAGGGAAGATGACTCACTAAAATAATTGTATTAGCTATTAAAATATCATATTGGCGTTATAAATTTTATTTTATTTTTAGGATTTGATTTTCATGAATAAACATTATATATGTAAAAGTTAGGTTTTTGATTTTAACGAGAGAGCGGATCAATAGTAACAACCGTGTTTAACGAGAAAGATGTTTATTAAAGAAAACCGTAAAAAAATGTTTGAAGAGATAAGGAATACATATAATAAAATGTTTTATTTCAAGTAAAATACGAGGACGGTGGAGACATCTTATACAATTTTTTCTAATTATATATTTTTTTCTTAGAAATTCTTTATTTTAACTTTTTTATATAAGTTAATTATACTTGCATTAGAAAAACATATTCATAAATTTAATATTATTCCCGTAACGAAAAGTCATCGTATTTAATTTTTTTTTGATATGTTAACATAACATAATGACATTCTCATGTGGAAGCTGTAAGTTTAAAGAATATAAAAATTGGATTTTCGATTCCAAATAAAAGCGGCTTGAAACGTATTTAACGGGAAGATTATATTAACTATTAGAATTTGATACTGATGTCGTAATTGTTTTTTTATTTTACGATTCAATTTTATGGATAAATATTATTATTTAAGTCTTTATAATATATGTTAAAGTTGGGATTTCGGTTTTAACTAGAGAGCGGCTTAATCGAAAAAATCATGTTTAACAAGAAATTGATTAATTAGAGAAGATTATTTATTTATTAAAATTTAATATTAATATTATAATATAACGTAAATGTATTGAATTTTTTTAAAAATATTATAACGCCGCCGCGAAGCGCGGCTTTATCAACTAGTTTTTAACTTAAAGGAGAAAGTAAAGTTGTTTACTTTAAGTTAAATGAAAGTGTTTGGGTAATTTTACGTTAAATGGGGATTTAATAATTTTGACTTAAAGTGAAATTTGACTTTAAAAAAATTTAAATTCATGATATTTAAACTTTACAAGAATTGTGGGAAAAAAAATAAAAAAAAATTCCATAAGTCATAAATCATAAGTCAAAAGTACCTAAATGGAACTTATGACTTAAAGCAGTTTTTTAACTTAAGCACTTTGCCCAAACAAGCCAAAAACAACTTAAAGCTCAAAACTCCTTTAAGGAGCAAGAGCCAAACAGCCAGTTTGTCTATTGTTCTCTTCTGGATTGTTGACCCGGAGGACTCCGTTATTTAAACTGGTTAATATGGGGAGGCGTAACCATGGTTTTATTTTTGATATATCTTATCCGGAGGCGGACGGCTAGGATTAGAGGCCCCAGTGGGGCCTGAGTTAAATATGAACTCGTGATATGCAAGCTTGAAAAGTTTAAGTGATGTACTAGTGTAGTTGTGATCGATCTGACCAGAGCATCAAAAGCGAACGGTATCTGCTCGTGGTAGTTGATCGCACTACGGAAGTACCGGGGTGGAACGATCAGAATTCTTTCAACTTTGATTTGATGATAAGTCTTCTGACTTGTTACGTTGTGTGAAAGCTTGAAAAAATTGATTTCTCTATGATGAGATTTAATTGATTTAATATTTTGAGCTATGATATGAATACATGTTTTATTGCTCATTTTGTACTTCATGAGCATATATTGCTCACGCTTACTGATGTGCTAAAATAAATATAATTTTAAATCGCAAGCGCACGATTCAATCGTTGAAATATTTTAGGTATCGATCCACGGAGACTAACATTTTCACAAACTCAATTTTCAATTTAATCGACTTAGGACAAGTGGATTTTTGAGAATTTGATTGGATTTTATACTAATTAATTCCGAAAAGAAAATTTAATCTAATTTTAAAAGAAAACTAAATTTTATTCTAATTCTAAACTAATTAATTAAAAGTAAAATGAGCAAAATTATTCTAACAATTATTAAAAGTAGAAATTTAAATTTAACTAATTTTATTTACACAAAAATTCTAACAAAATTTCGACATGACTTATTCGAAAATTCAACGATCCACAAAATAAGAAAACGAAACCAATCACAAGAATTTAAACTTCAACAAAAGTTCACACTTCACTACATTGACCAGATTTCATAGAAAACAAAATAAAACAGGAGACCAAATCAAAGCTAACTACACAGTAACAAAACAAAACAGCGAATTACTCAATTCAACTCAACAAACATAAAACTCCACGACTCGACTCAACGACTCAACATAACAGTAGAATGCACATAACAGCAGAAACCAGAAAAACAAACAGACCAACTCGACTCAGGAAAAACTCTGCAATCCAAAACTGGACAGCAAAACTGGACTCAAGGACTCGGCAGACTCGGATTCAAACGGAAGCAAAAAAAATAAAAACAATAAAACTCAGCGACTCATTGCAGAACACAGAACAATTCAGAACTCGCAACAAAACTCAGCAAAACAAAACAAAACGCACAAAGCAAACTCGAAGCTGCAAACAAGAAGACGAGAGGACTCATTACAAAAAGAACTCGGTTTAATTCACTAGAGGCGAACTCAGACAACAAAATGAACTGGACTAGAAATCGACAACACCAGAAACAATTAAACAAATAGAAAATAGAACTTAAACACTACATGTCGACATAAACTAAAACAAAAACGCAGCACTCAAGCACAACTCAATAGACTCAGCACCATCAAAAAGGACTACGAACTCAGTAACATACTACAAAATGAAAACAAACTCAAACTGCACAGAGAAAGAACAAAATGACTCAGGACTGAGTTAACTCAGCCAAACGATACAACCCAACAACAACTCAATGAAAACTTACGGTGGTGACTCGGAAATCACAGCAAACTCAGTACTCAGCAGCAAACAAAAACCAAAATGAAACATAGAACTCAATCCCACATGTAATTCGAACGACTCAGACAATACAGCCACAATCCAGCCTAAACACAACTCGGCACAGACTCGCGGATTCCTATTCAACAACCTGAAATCGAAAATAGGTGAAGGACATTCGAAACAAAACAAAGCACAAAACAGGGGACTCAGTGATGTGGTGTTTGTTAATTTGAAGAGAAAGAAGGAGAAAGAACGAGAACATGGGAGAAAAACAGGGGAGCTCAATGCTTCGAATTATCAAATTAAAGTAAAAAGAAATACGTACAAACTAATATTTTTGTTGGTTTTTTTTTTTCTAAAATTTAAATACGAGAACAAAGAAATTAACTACGAAATGAAATTAAGATTAAACTAAAACGATGATTTGGAATTAAATGAGCCACAATAAAATGGAGATTTAAAGGGGCTCAAATTAAAAATTATAACTAAGAACAAGAAATTAAAATCGTTACTTTCAACCCCAAGTGGTTAGCATTTCGCTACTTTGTCCACTAATCGGATTTACGAAAATAACGAAAGCAAGACAACATAAACGAAAGAGCAAGATAAGAAAATAAAAGAAACTTGAAATTGCATTAAACTTAAAAAGAGTGTTTACAAAATTTAGAACTACAAAACAAGAAAGGAAAGAAAATTATACTATCCTAAAACTACCCTAAAATCTATGTTGTTGAATACAAGGGGGTAAGGGGGTATTTATAGGATAAGAATTAGGGTTTAGGGGTGTGTTGGGTAAATCTCCACCATACACCTTCTAATGTGGTGGAGAAATCCTAGCCATCCAATTGTTTCCTTCCTCCTTAAGCTTTGTTGAGTGGATATTGGCCATACACTTATTTAGTGTGTTGGGATGATCTCCACCTTCCATTTGTCTTAAAAGATTCCCTTTTCTCCAAGCTCCTAATTCTTTTTCCTTTTTTCATTCAAGTCCTTTTTCTTCCTCTTTTTCCCATCCTTGCTCTTTATTTCTTTATTTTGCCATTTCTTTAATTATTCACAAATTACCTGAAATGCAACAAAATAAATTATTAAAATACGAGTTCAAGCAATAAATAGGTAATAAAAATGTGCAAAAATATTCACTTATCACTTACTTTTATTTAAACTAGCTTATAGCTCGTGCAAAGTACGGGTTACTTTTAATTTTTTTTAATTTGTTTATAGTGTAGTATAATATTATAAAAATTAATTTTAATATGTTATTGGAAGAATTCGAATCTTATATCTTTGTATATAATAATTTTATTATTAAATAAAAATTAATATATGTTATTGGTGGGAATCGAAAATTAGACCACTGTATACAATAACTTTTAGTATTGATGTATTTAAGGGTTATGATCTATTTGAGTTGAACATCTAACGGTTGTGGATGAGCAATAACCAAAAATGAGAGGATAACAAAAAATAAAGGATTAACCAAACTATAAATTATACCCCCTTTCGATTATTATAGTATAGTGTAGATAGTATATAGGCCTGTCAACGGGTCGGATTCGGATCGGATCATCCTAAACCCATAACCGAATTCGTTAATATTTTTCGGATTCGGATCGGATCAGGAATCAGATATTTTTTAGGTTGATCCATATCCGATCCGTTCGGATTTCGGGTTATCGTATTGGACCTCCGATCCGTTTAATAAATTTTAAAAATATAATTTTTTTTTTTATTTTTTTAATATGAAAATAGTATTTTAAAATTTTTTGACGAAATAAAAATTAAAATTATGACATATATACATTGACGACAAATCTAAATTTATATTTCAAAATAAAATTATATATATATATAATTTTATATATTATATATGTTTTATATGTATATATTTAATATATATACTATATATTACATAAATATATAAAATATATAATAAATATAATATATTCAGATCGAATCGTTATCAGATCATACAAAATCCATATCCGTTCGTTATTGGATCGGACCCTTATCAGATTGGATCATTAACGGATAGGTTTTTTTTTGGAAGCTGAAGCAGGAGCGTGATTAAGTCATTAACATTCAAATTAAGCTCCACACACCAAATAACACAGAGTATAATCACAAGATATAATTATGTTTATTAGCTATTATTCAATAGTATACGGGGGCTTACTATCTGAGATTATAGATGAAGTTGTGATTTTTTTCAAGTTTGGATCTGAAACTAAAGCCAATGTGAGAAATATAAAGTATGTCAATTGGCATGGTCTAGATTATAAAACACCGTTGTTCTTTTTCCTAGATACATACAGACTGGAACATTAATAACTTGCAAAACAATAATGCTATTTAGATAACTTATAAATCAGTGATGCCTTCAAATTCGATTGGCTTCCACTTACATAGTAAAGTACTACTCCCTCAGTCCCAGCCAATTGTTTACGTTTCTAAGAGAGTGTCCGGCACGCATTTTTAGATACATATAAAGTATAGTTCTTTAACTTATTTTTAAAATTTTATTTTTTCGAATAAAAATATAAACATTCTACTTTTATTCAAAATCATAAAATTATAAAAATAAGTTACGGAACTATATTTTATATGCACCTTAAAATGCGTATCAGACACTCTTTCAGAAAAGTAAATAAATGGGTGGGACGGGGGGAGTAACTATCAGTTTCACCTATAAAATATAAAGGAAACAAATACAATGTATTAACCTTGCACAATTCCAACCATGGTATGAATGGCAGAATGCTCAATATAGCATCTAGTAAATAGAATCTAATTAACGAATTAGATTCTTTTGATTGAACTATATAAAAATTCCCGCCACTCACAGATTTAACATGTAAGAGCCAGGAAGCTTTTTCATAAAATATTTACAGTAGTATGAATAAATACATCCTCCTCAGTTTTGCACACAAAACTGAATCGAAACCGGTACGGTGAACACAAAAAACTTTCCCAAGGGAAAGCCCAGCAAGTAAAAATAGGCAAAGCAAGTAAAAACAGGCAAATAAACAAAATTACATAAGATTTGGTTTCTTAAAGACCTAAACAGAATCTATTGTTTCATATCAATTACAAAATTCAGAGCACAAATCACCTAACAAACTTACATATATGTAAAACGGTTTACATACATGTGTGTAGGAGAGAGAGGGGGGAGAGAGAGAGAGGAGAGGGAGAGGGGGGCCAGAGAGGGAGAGAGAGAGAGAGAGAGAGAGAGGGGGGGGAGGGAGACCCATTAAAAACCCCCAAAATCATAAAAACCCCCCAAAATTTGAAGCCTAGTAAAATACTTACAATCGATTAGATGAAGATTCCAATCGCCTTCTCTTCAATCTCTCCCTTAACCCGATTATAACCAGATGATAAGAAGAATTAGATGAGAAGTTAATTGAGATAACTGAGATGTTGAGAGAACTAGATAGAAGTCTTGCGCTCTACTGGGCTACTGGGTGTTAATTGTGTTTGATTAAAAATAAAACTTAATTAGAAGACATTTACTTCGATAGCGTTTGAAAAAACGCTTTAGATCGGTCAAAAAATTAATAAAATAATTAATAATTACTTAAAATACATTTTCTTCTATAGCGTTTGTTTAAATGCTATCTATTCTCCACATTAAATAGCATTCAACTAGAAAAACGTTATGCTAGTTATTTTATTTTATTTTTCATTTATTTTTAATTTTCTTTATAATATCTTGTATAGTGTTTTGTTAAAAAATGCAATTTAAGCAGCAATCATAGATAGCGTATGTCAAAAATGCTATGTAAGTGGCATTTTCTAAGTTTAAATTTGTAGTAATGAAGGATCCATACCCGCTAATTTAGCTACAGATCGATCGGATCGGATCGGATATCCGATCCATTGACAGGCCTAATAATATAGATTCCCCACCGTAATTAAGAGAGAATGTGGTCTGACTTCGTCAAAACGCTCGAAAGCGGATAGCCTCAAGATCAAGCAAGCAGAAGGTCCAATGCCCGCCTAATGAGGATTATAGCTTCTACGTAGGCTATGTATGCTCTTCAACAACAGTAGCCTTTGTAGCTTCTAGATGGTTATGTATTCCAGACTTACGTAACATTTTAGGATTGTAACTGATTACTCCTTTCGTCCCATTGATTTCTTTACATTGTACCCTTCATCCCATTGATTTCTTTACATTGTGTTTGGGCACGAAGACCAAGGATAGTGGGTGTAATATTGTTAAAATAAATGAAGTATTGGGTGTAATAGTGATTTTATTGTAAAAATAAGTGAAGTACTGGGTGTAATAGTGTAAAGTGTTGAAAAAGTAGAATGAAGTAGTGAATGTAATAATTTATTTTTTTATTAAAAATTATTATTTTTAGTAATATAAAGAATTGGTGGAAGAGAGGGGCATAGGAAGTACTTTGTAAGTCTTGTGACCAGATTTTTGGGCCTAGTAGAGTAGGATCCACTAGAGTTTATTTATAATAAGTATGTAAGTTTTAATATAGGTGATGTTTTGATGCCGTGACGACCTGAGTTCAGTGTTCTAAAAATCGGTCTAGGCGGCTGATTAATCGTCGCCTAGGCGCTAGGCGGCCAGAAAATACCTAAATTCTACAAAAATCGGTCATTCGGCATTTTTTTGATTAGGCGGCGTCTAGGCAGGCCTAGGCAGAATTAGGCAGTATTAGGCGGGATTAGGTGGTTTAATTAGTTAGGCGGGAATAATCGATTAGGCGGCGATTAATCGGCCCTAAGCGGTATTAGGCGGCGATTAATCGGCCCTAGGCGGTATTAGGCGGCGATTAATCAGTCAAATTTTAAAAAAAACAGTCAAATTAAGAATAAAACTTTAAAAATATATATTTTTTAAATAAAAAATATACTCCCTCCGTCCCGTTAATATTGGCCACCATCCAAAATCCATGTATTTAGCGATTAAGTTAAAATTACCATATTTAACCATAATTATTAACATATTTATGAAAACTTAACAAATTTGACCCATAATTTGCTTTATTAAGAAAATGTGGACAATAGTTTTGAGACAAGCAAATATAGAATTGTGACAAATATTAACGGGACGGAGGGAGTACTTTACACATGAAAGGATAAATTCACTCATCATATTTAATAATAAAATGAAAATATTTATATTTTTACTTATATAAAATATATTTTTAAATATTAAAATTAAATCATATAAAAAATAATATTTTAATACTTCCGATTAATATTCCGATTAATCGCCGCCTAGCCGATTAATCGCTGGAAGGTAGTCTCACCACCTAGACCCGCCTAGCGATTTTTAGAACATTGCCTGAGTCCGTTCTGAAAACGGATTTGGGGGTGTCACATAGAGTAATGTATTTATAAACTGTTCTTAACTATTATTTTTATTAGTACTTATTTTTTGTACAAGATACAAATTAAATCAAATATTTTAAAGTTATTTTTTATTTATATGGTGAATATTTCCTTATATGCTAGAGGAGTATTATTTTGGGTGAGTGCCATATATACCCAAATTTTAACTTTCTCTCACCAAAATGCCCAGATTCGGGAAGTACCGCCCAAAATGCCCACGGGATACGCCCATGACAGAGGAGTATCCTCGGATACGCCTACGGAAGAGGAGTGAATGGTGGGATACGCCTATTGTAGAGTAGTAAACCGTGCGTTACGCCTTTGCCATAAGCGTATTTCTCTGAGATGCGCATGTCTGTACGACGCATCCGCTGTTACGCATTTGTGACATGCGTGATGACGTCAGATGACGTCATCTGTCACTTTGTCTCAGTTTTACACGAGCTCTCTTAGCAATGGCGATTTTAGGCGATTTTCGCCGGAAAATTGAAAATCCGACAACCCTCTGTTCCATACACTTTACCATAGTGTATTATACACCAATTGAATCGTCCTTCGACGATCTACATGACTACACCAATTTTAAACCATTTGTTTCGCCGGATTTACAATGTCCGGGAGATTAGTTTGTTTTTTTCCGATTTGTTTATTTTTTCCGATTAGCTTCGTTCGAGCTCTCCATGCATCCTCCGTTCACGAATTATACGTCAATAGAATCGCCTTTCAACGATCTACACAACCGTGCCAGTTTTGAAACATATTCAACCCTAGATTTAAAATCCCCAAAATGAATTTGGGGGAGAGAATCGACGGAGACGAGAGAGAGCGAAGCAGATGGAGTTGCTACAGTGAAGGGGATGCGTCGTTCCGTAATGCGTGTTCAGTGGGTAATTTGGGTACTGTTTTCAAATTTGAGCATTTTCGTCAAAACGTGTTGTTCAGGACACGCTAGCCTGCCTGGATTATATATACCAGGACCGGCCGACCAGCCCCATGGTCAACACCGGCATGTAAATCATGCTAACCGTGCGGTAAGACCCAGTGGCTGGGCTTCCCTGCGATACACAAGATACACCGCGCCTTGTTTTAGTCAAAGTTTCCACTGTCTCTCCAACACGGCTACACGCAGGGGACGGGTGAGGTTTGAACCCGTGACCCTTTGGATCAACGCTAGGCCTCGTTTCCACTGAGGCAGCTCTCACACTCCAAATTTGAGCATTTTGGTAAGTGGGTACCCAAAAATTGGGTATTTAGTGCATTCTTTCTTTTTATTATTTTAATGACATGAAGAGTGGATTACAGAAATCCAAGTTTTACAATGATTTCATGAGAATTGTTTTCGAAAAAATTATTCGTCAGTAATTCAAAATATATTAAATTAATAGATTTACGCTTTGACTTAAATTAATAGATTTAAGCAATGATTTTTTTCATGGTTAACATTATATTGGTGAAGAAAATGTATACGTATAAATAATTAGGTTTTGGAAAAGATAAATATGAAATAGTACATCAAATTGATTACTTATTCGAGATTGATTATTTCCTGAACTTCGATTTTGTTAATGATCGATTGCTGGTATAAAATTAATCAAACCTCCAACTTTTGATGTTTTGACCATTACATGGGCTAGAAAATTTATACGAAGGTGTAATATGTTCAAAGATCCTCTATATGATCAGAAAACAAATATATAAGTGACCATCATCCCAAATTGGTCTGTTCAAAGATGTATAAGCAAAAAAAATGGAATTTGAAATACAAACGAGATTTTGTTGTAGAGGTCTGATAGCAATTTTGCGCATCGAAATTCTAGAATTAATCTTTCGTGGACCCAAAGAACTTGAATGTAGTGAATTTATCATACTCTATTGTACATTAAAAATCCCAAATTTTCGTGAAGATGGATTGTACTGCTACAGATTGAACATATTCTCATGCACTGTTCCCGTTAGCCTAGATGAGGAATAGGCTTGCTTAGCCTATATGAGTTGATAATACTCATAATTTAAACCTATATGAGGAATAGGCTTGCTTGGCCTATATGAGTTAATAATGCTAATAATTTGCTTTTCATAGATGCCCAATTTATCCTGGCATCCGATTTGTACATTACACTTTGAGATTTGTAATATTGATATAATATACTCGTGCATACTTCTAAAATCTTAAAAGTTTCGGGTTCTTTCTTTGCTGCACCTGTGGTGGTTGTAGTAGAAGAGACCCATGCTGTAATGAGGAAATGACATTGTATGTATATAACTAATAGACCAAGGGTCCTGGTCCTGACAATCTCAGGGACTAGTTACATAACAATCACTTCCCCTGTCGTTGGATCAAGATTTCGACGGTTAAGATTAAAAAAAAAATAACCTATTCGCTATAATCTTCCGCGGAAAGGCTACTTATCCTCTATAAATTTCCGCGGAATGGTAAAATAACCAAAATCCCCATTATGAACTCCGCGGAAAATAACCGCGGATAAACATATAAATATTTGCAATTGACTCGTTCCGAGTAACTAAGTCGGCGAGCCTACTCTCTACTATTTGTATGCTTTCTTGGATCAAACATAACGATCGATACTGTACCATTTGTGTGCTTTCTTGGATCAAACATAACGATCGATACTGTTCATACGCCGCACAATCAGAATCATTTGCCGGAGCTACATTAACGGTGAGAACTAACGGTGGAGCTAAACCGGGGAGCTTATTAGAAATCCTAGGAGAATTGTTAGGTGTATGGGAGGTAATCATGTTTGATTTGCAGTCAATATTAAGCATTTTCTGTGAAAATTATAGATACAAAAGATTGTGTGTAACGTTTAACGAGAGAGATTAGATCCGAAGAAATTAAACAGCTAAAGCTGTTGTGTTATTCAAAGGGGGAGATACTTATCCGTGGTTATTTTACACGGAGTTCATAATGGGAATTTTGGTTATTTTACCGCTCCGCGGAAATTTATAGATGATAGGTATCCTTTCCGCGGAAAATTATAGCCGATAGGTAATTTTTTTTTTTTTAATCTTAGCCGTCGAAATCCTGATCCAACGGCAGAGGAAGTGATAGTTACATTTATGTAACTGATCCCTGACAATCGATTGTCAGGGACCAGGACCCATAGACCAATTAGTTAAACTTGAAGGCAATGAATTTGACTCGTCATCAACACAATACTCCAAAGAGGTTGACGGTATTTGGCTGTCACTTCATGCATGAGCTATTTAAAATAAAGTGTTAATTAATATATAATCCAATTATAAATAGGAAAATACACAAGAATTCTGATGAAAAACAAACATATGAATCAATGTCTCAGAGGTATACAAAAGTTACAAGAGCCTCTTTAGCCAGGATATGCTTACGAAGCATGATACCTATAACAGCCAAAAGAATGAAGTTAATCGCAAAACTGATACATACTAATGGTAGAAGGCTATGTTTGTTCTTGCTGTTGAGATGCCTGGATCATAGACGTAAGTGAGGGATGCATCCGAGCTGTTCTCAATGACCGAGCCTCACTTTTCCCTCTAGCATATTCCTCTCCCAGTGGCCACCTTGGCCGCAAATCAAGCTAAATCAACAAACATGGCAACGTTCAACAAAATTTCTAGCTACGCCATGAACCAATATAAAGAAGGTTCCTAAGAAATTTGATAAAGATCTTAATTCCAAAATACATACACCGTACACCGAAACAAAATAAACGTGAGAAAAAAAAATTATTAAGGGAAAAAGAAAAAGGAAAACAATAAAAACATATAATATTCCTCTTCAGCACTTCAAACAGAACTAGCTGTCAGCTATACCAGTGCATTGTCACTTATGTAGATTAGAAGCTGCTTACCAATATTAAAGCCCGTGTAAACTTTTAGCAGCTCTACCAATAATGATGACACCACCGTGCCACTTGAAAGTATAATACATGCATTCCAAACAATATGGAAACTCTTTTTCATTTTTCATTCTCAAAATATAACAATGGAAGCAGACTGACAAATAATGTAAGAGTGCAACAAAACGATATTATGTTGCCAGAGCAGCAAATTAATAAAGAAGTAAATGTCAGATACCATTCCGATTTATAAATAATCAAGATGAGGGATGACAAAAGACTCACTCTTGCATCTTCTAGCTCATTTGCGGACGGTGGAGGATCAAATCTACCCATACGAAAGTGTTCAATACCAGTCCAAGCCACCATCACACCTAATCATATGACACAAAGACAGGATAGTACGTGGTATAAGGGGTGCTGAATTACTAAGGTTCACTAAAAGAATGCAGACAACTTTCTTAATTTCAACATATTCCTGACTAGTGGACAGATGTCATAACTTCAGTTAAATTACACATTTTTGCTGTCAAGCGAAACATGCACTGGTTTAAAATGAAAACGAATCCTCAAGGGCGCATTTAAGTTTGACTTCTAACAAAACATATGGATGCAGTGAGCCTTTTTAAGAATCAAGTGGAGCCTCAACAAGTTATTCATCTGTAGTCGTGTGTGTCTAAGTGTGTCGGAATATCTCTCCAACAGGTAACTGAAACAAAAATTTCCGTGTTTATCTGTAACCAATGCCTCCCTCCCTTTCTCCCTCATTCTTTCTCTCTCTATTCTTGAACAAGTTGTCTTGCACAAGAATATGTCAAACCATCTAAATTGCAATTACCATTGTCAATACAAAGACTTGGAGGAGGGCAAACAAGCTGCAGCCCTTTCTTCTTAGCAACCTGATCCAACCGTTCCCTGACGTACTGATTAGATGCCACACCACCTGAGACAACCTTTAGACAAGCAGACAAAAAGATTGGTGATAAGAATTGACACATACTTGTGAAACGTAGCTACTATTTGGAGCACAGTTGAGGAGTACCAAATGTTTAATAGAAGGTTCCATCTCTAATGCCCATTCAATTGCTCTTTCACACTTCTCTTCCAGATGCAATACAGCGACTCGCTGCAACACAAGTTTACAATGCACAAGAGCAAATAAAAAATTTAAGATGTGGATGAAAATGGAATCTGGATTTACAGATGGAAGACGAACTATGATATACACCTGAAATGAGGCTGCGACATCAGCTCGTGAGCTTTGGTCTTCAATACTAGCCGAAGAAATGGGAGTTTCAGCATCACTGCAGATTACCCGCTTAAAAATAAATAGGTGGAGATGATTAAAAAAAATGAAAAAGATTTAATCTACAGCAGTATTTGTTTGTTTAACAACTCTTATATCCAAAATATATACCAAGCAAAAAGATCACATGTAACTATAATGCTTAGAAGTTTTATAACTCCACTTCTGTCATTTTCCAACAAGACTAGATTCCTACAGATACTATCCAGTTTGGCTCCAAATCAGAAACAGACAATTTAAATTTGAGGATGGTCTGGCTGGAATAATTGCTTATAAAGTTCTACAGAAATGAATAAATTTAGCAAAACAAAAAACCTAGATAACAACCACAACAGAGATAGCAAGAGGAAAAAAGTACATAGAGAATTTGCATTTTTGTAAAAAAAAATGAGCAACAAGTACTTCAAAGAGACAACTACATTCCTCCACAAAGCACAAATGGAGCCAATTTTTTAAAGAAATATACAATGTAGATAGCAATAGTTCATAATTCATTTCAATATAAGCAGCCTAGTGGTTAAGAGAAACGGCTAAAAAAATTGAGAAGAAAAAAAAGAGAGAAATGAGAAACTTCTAAGACAGTTTACATATTCTTAGATTCAATTGCCAGTCTCACTTGAGTCTTTAAACCAGCATATGAAAAATTGCAATCTTTATGTTGTTTCATCGGGACCTGAGCAGCAATATAGTCAAATATTAGTTATAATGCAAATTCCCTGTCCACCATTTCATAATTAGATTTTAAAAACTCCTAAAGGGTAAAATTTATATTTATTATGCGCTACTCATTAGCAACAGTAGGGGATTAACTTACTCTAAACTTGATGGATCCTGCATCTCCTTTTCGAGCAAGCTCCTCTACAGCTAAGCCCCCGCTCCTCCTCAAATCAAGACCAAGCCACTTTGCAGTCTTGTCATATGCCTCACCAATTGCGTCGTCAATCGTAGTCCCAAGTTGTAAGTATTGACCAAGTTCTCGGGCAAGAATTAGGATATTATGTCCCCCTAGGAGACAAACCAATCACGAAAAAAATCATAGAGATGGTCAAAAGTGAAATTAGAACCTTTGATTTAGTAAGTTGTATGTGAGATCTCAATAAGAAACGGATAATTTTTGTCTGCAAACTCAGACTAGCAGACAGGTATACTTGCAAAGTTGCAAAAAGGTTGATGAAACAAAAGCAACATTTGTGTTATGATGATGATTATCCACCAGCTTATATTAAGATAGATAAAGTGAACTTCAACAAATTACAAGAGTAAGATCATGACTTGACGGTCAAAAGTAAAATAGAACCATTGATACCCATTTGCATGAATTTTTTACATAAATGCACAAAACAAGAATAAAAATATGTCAACATTTATATAGTTGGACACATAGTTAGCAAGTGAATAATTCTGTGTTTACAACAATTTTCCCTTCCCGTTGAGTGCATAAAATCTGGGTTAACAAGGCATCTTGATCATTTAGAGATATAAGGAGTTGAAATCCAGTCTATCCTGCACATCATATTGTGATATGCCAGAGAATAATGCAAGCAACTTTTATCATCATTAAAGTTAGGTTTGTAATTACCTCTAGCTATAATTGGACTAAAATGAAATTTAAAAAAAAAAAATAAAGATTTCATCATCCCTATTAATTTTTAATCAATAATTATGATTACCATTAATTAACAATTGCGTAAAATAGAAAATAAAATATAAAAGAAAAAGACTGTCTTTTGCAGGGACCAACAGGTCGCAATGATAAGATAAGAACCTGACTTCCATAGTAATAAGTAATATAACCATAAAAAAAAAAAAAAAAAAAAAAAAAAAAGAGTACACTATGTTAAAATAAGGAACTAATGCTCCAAAATTAGAGTTCCAAGTTCCCCAACAATATTAAAATCAATTATGAGTTTTACAATCTCCACAAGCAATTGAAGGCATGACAACACACTGACAGATATTAAGCTGATGAAAAAAAACATCAATTTTACGGTTCTTACCTGATATAAGAAGGGCCATAAACGGGAACTGCACCTCTCTTTCAGTTAACCTAGACGGAATGAATATAATAAGATAAAATAAGAAGTAATATATTGATGTGTATGCATGTCTAAATACATATTACTTGTTCAGAAAACTTAGCATACAAAATCGAAATCCACGATGTAGGGGTTATTCCATTTCATATTGGTGAATCTGAAAGATAATTGGGTGTACCAGGTCAACTTGTAGAGGGGTAGCTACTTATCATGATTTTGGGCTTTAGCAGGCACTACGGGTGCAGAAGTCTGTAGAAATACTAGTGCATTTCATGTGCTCTGGAAATGTTTGATCTACAATCCACTGCTCCATTAATAGAGTGAAAGGATTTCAATCTTGGATCTCTGTTGTTTACCAGATGAGTGCATAAGGGGGGCTTGGATATGAGGCCGATATAAAAAGCCAAAAAGAACAACTTTGCATTGTTTTCCATATATCAGGAGTCTAACTGTTTGTGATTCCTTGTATTCTCTAACTTCCCAATAAAGATCCCTCTGTTACTAAGATATAAAAAGACAATGGATTCTAAACAGAGAGATAAAGTGTTTGCCGTGTCTGAAAAAACAGAACATATTAGGGTTAGTCCTTATTTAACTTCCAACATCTACTTGTAGTCAGTTTTGTTTTGTTTGGTAGCCTTGATTCCTTGACCAAGCAGTTTATGCTTCAGTCTTATTTGGACCATCTTCCTATACTCTCGCCCCTCTATAGAATAAGCTTTGTCCACAGATACATGTACACCTTGCCCCTCTATATTATAATATTGTGATGTATACATGTATATAAACTAAATACACTTTTCATTTAGTTAAGAAGCAAAAAACTATCAATCGTTATAAAAGATCCACTGCTGACCGCATCTGGATGTAATCTTAGTTTAAGTGCATGTTGATTTTCCAATACTTCATATTAAACGGATCATATGAGCTAAGAATAACACTTTTAGGTATAAGCCATCCGAAATTTCTATTTTTAAAAAGGAGAAAAAGATAACAAATAAGTGGGACTGTGACAGCATAACTGAGAAATATATATAATGTAATTATTACAATTTTGGAATCAAAATGTACTGCAAGCAAAAACAATTAGAAAGAAGTTTGACAGTTAAGATGGTTAATTATAATATACTTAAAAATAAATATTTTAGATGACAGTTCAAGGAACTTATGAAGCTATGACTCTGATATATGTTATAAGCCACAGTCAAAACTTGTGAAAATACAAGAGAATATCACAGCAGATTTCAATGGGAAAATTAATAGTAACAGTAACCTAAAATTGACAAAGAATATCAAATTAATTTCTTTAGACGCTTCAATTTCAAGATGGCATACTGATAACGTGTATTTTATACACGTTTTGTCATTTATTCTCTTGCATTTTTGTTAGTTTCGAATGTTGTTTTATTAATATTTGTTATGTTTTTCATCTTTCAGTGCCTCACGCTTAATTGTTGAAAAGATGGCTTAATTTGGGCATGAAAGCGAAGATTATTCAAGAGGGTGGTTAGAAGATGCAATCTTGCGATGCCGGGAGGTTTTTAATGTGTTATCTTGAAGATTTTATCTCACACGACCGCCCCGCAAGCCGTTCGCTAGGCCGTTCAAAGAGTTTAAATGATGCAGATTTTTGCACGGGCTACTGCACGGCCGTGCAACAGGCCGTGCAGAGTGTTCCAAGTAGTGCAGAGTGCAGTTTTTCTCACGGGCAGTTGCACGGCCGTGCAAAATCCTGCTGTGTATTAAAAGAAGCAAAACCCTACATTTTATATCATCTTATCTTCACATCTCATTTGTGCCTCTCTTCTAAGCCTCTTCAAGAACAAAAGCCTAGGGTTAGTAGGAGTTAAGAAAACATTAATTACTTATAATCTAGCATTGATTATGAGTAACTAACTCTATATATTTGGCTCAAGGAGGATCTCTTGTATCAAAACCCATTTCATTTTAAGTAAGATCTATTTCACTCTATCTTGAATTATTGAGTTGTATTGATTGTAAGTTGCTTCAATTTGCTTCTCTTGTGAATTCAATTGCTAATTGTTTGTGCTAATCCGTAATTGTTAGTACATTCATTGTGGTAGCACAAGATTTAGTTTACCTAAACCCTCAAAATTCAAGTGCAAATACCTAGGTTGAGCTCCTCATCCTTGGGTTTGTCCTAGCCTCTCTTTGTTTGATTCCTTGATTTGGTTAAACTAGTAGTGCTTCATTATTGGTTGCTATAATCAAGAGAACTAATTTATGTGCTTCACTAAATTAGTGTTTATAGAAGAGAATTAAGTGATTGTGTGCTTCACCAATTATCTTGGTTAGGTAGAGTTGATTATTTCTTGCTCATATGTGTGTGGGTGAAGTTCTTGAGTTTCCATAATCCTTGGGTCAAATATCTCTTATTCTTGTTAATTTAAACATTGAGCCTTGTTGTGTTGGAAAAATTGGATGATTGAAAGTTCCATAATCATATTTCTCTAGCAATTTATTTCTTGTAGTCAAGGTGTTTGATAAAATACCCCAAACAACTAAAAACCCCCCCACCATTTTACATTACTCTAGTATTGAACGCTATTCCCTTGTGTTCGATCCCTACTTGCCACATTTGCTATATTTTATAGTTAAGTGCGAACATAGTAGAGCAAAACATTTATCTTTCAATTTGGCGCGTCGACGACGGGCGTGGCCAAATTTTGGCGCCGCTGCCGGGGAGCTAGTTTTAGTTCAATATTAGTGCGCATATAAAATTGTGAATATTTTAGTTCCATTGTGCATATTTATCTATTTTTCTTGATTTTAGAAATTTTTGCTATGTATGACTCGATCCTCTTGTTTAGGTGATCTTGCGTATTCATCTAATCCCGAGAGACTCTTGCGAAGGAATCAAAGGAATTCAAGTGCCAATATAGATTCATCAAGTCAATTTATTTCTAGTTCACCTTCGGAAGAGGAAGAGGAGTTTAACGGGGGTTCTCCCCTTGTTATTCCTATCTCATCACCGGACGACAACATTGATCAAGTCATGGAAAATCCTAATCAACGTACACTCAAGGAGATTGCTTCTCCTAGCTCCGTTCAACTACCATTGTGCATTGTATTTTCGGGAGGACAACCATTTGAGCTAAAGGGTGGTCTTATTGCCCTCCTTCCCAAGTTTGGAGGTGAAGGCACAGAAGATCCTTTTAGGCATCTTCAAGAATTTGAAATGGTATGTTCTTCAATGAGACCAAACAATGCTACGGAAGAACAAGTGAAGTTGAAAGCATTTCCCTTTTCCTTGAGAGACAATGCCAAGGCTTGGCTATTTTACCTTCTTCCAAACTCAATCACTACATGGGAGCAAATGCGAAGTGCTTTCTTGGGGAAATTCTTCCCTACCTCAAAGGCTACGGGCATTTCCAAAGAAATTTGTGGCATTCGGCAATACTCCGGAGAAACATTGTATGAGTATTGGGAAAGGTTTCAAAAGCTTTGTCAAAGTTGTCCTCCACACTTGATATCGGAAGAGTTGCTCATTCACTACTTCTATGGAGGCTTGGAATATAGTGCTAAATTGCACCTTGATGCTTCAAGTGGTGGAGTTCTTGTGGATAAAACGCCGGAGGAGGCTAGAAAGTTGATAACCAAGATTGCCGAGAATTCTCGCCAATTTGGGGATCGTCAAGTGCATGTCAAGAACCCTTCCGTGAATGAAGTGGCAACTCAAAAGTTAGAGGGCCAAATCTCGGACCTTACATCATTGGTTCGTCAATTAGCCGTTGGGAATCTTCAACAACAAAAATATTGTGGTGTTTGCAATATGTCGGATCATGCTACTAACGAATGTCTATCATTCCAACAACCCGAAGAGCAAATTAATGCTATTGGAGATTTTTCGGGACAACCACCTCAAAGGAAGTATGACCCCTATAGTAACACCTACAACCCCGGTTGGAGAGACCACCCTAATTTTCGATATGGAAATCCCAATGCACCAAACTCTAACCAATACCAAAATCCAAACACTTACAACGCCCAACATCAACAAAACCCTTCTCCATACTCACAAAAACGGCCCAATCAAAATTTTCAAGCACCACCACCACCTCCATACAATTCCCAAGACCATCAAGGGTCTTCTTCATCTTCATTGTCATCACTTGAAGAAATGATAAAGCAATTGGCAACAAACAACCTCCAATTTCAAAACATCACTTCTCAAAATATATCCAACTTGGAAAAGAATACTTCCCAATTTCAAAATAATACTTCTCAAAGTATAGCCAATTTGGAAAAGCAAATGAGCCAACTAGCTACAACCGTGAATCGATTGCAAAGCCAAGGTTCTAGGCAACTTCCTTCTCAAACGGAGGTGAACCCCAAAGAAAATGCTAGTGCCATGACCTTGAGGTGTGGGAAAGAATTGGAGGACCTTAATGCTAAGGCCAAGGGGATGGTAAATGATAATGAAAGTGGAAAGGTTGAAAATGACGACATCTCGGAGGCTAAGGATGAAAACCTTGAAGATAATATGGAAATTGAGGAAGAGAAAGTTGATAAGGGAAAGAAGGAAAGTGTTCAAGAAGACGCTCCACAAGCAAAGAAGCCAAGGTTCATTGATGAGGATGTGGTTATTCGACCTCCATTCCCTTCAAAATTTTCTAAACTAAAGAAAGATATTGTTGATAAGGAAATGCTTGAGACCTTCCGAAAAGTGGAAATCACTCTCCCGTTACTAGATGCCATAAACCAAGTTCCAAAGTATGCAAAGTTTCTCAAAGATTTGTGTACTAACAAAAGGAAGTTAAGAGGTGATGAAACTATAGTGGTGGATGAGAATGTCTCGGCCGTGATTGAAAGGAGGTTACCTCAAAAATGTTCAGATCCGGGCACGTTCACTATTCCTTGCAAGATTGGAGGTAAATTCTTTGAAAGAGCTATGCTTGATTTAGGTGCCTCGATCAATGTGATGCCCCTCTCCATATTCCAAACTTTAAATTTGGGGGCACTTGAGAATACGAATGTGATCATTCAACTCGCGGATAGATCTAATGCCTATCCCGAAGGGGTAATTGAAGATGTGCTTGTCCATCTTGAAAATGGAAGATGGTCCATCAAACATCAAGTCCGCACCAATTCTCTTTGGACGTCCATTTCTTAAAACGGCGAAGACCAAGATTAATATGGATGATGGTTCTCTCACTATGGAGTTTGGCGATGAAGTTGTCAAGTTCAACATTTATGATGCTATGAAATTTCCTAGTGAGTCACACTCAATTTGCTCCATGGATGTTATTGATGGTTTAGCCCAACAAGCTTTTGACATGGGAAATAAAGAAGCTCTCCAAGTGGTGGCGAATGTGCATAGATTATCGCAAGTTAAATGCGGTAACTCGAAAAGACCATTTTCCTCTTCCTTTCATTGATCAAATGTTAGAGAGGTTAGCCGGTAAGGAATTCTATTGCTTTCTAGATGGATTTAGTGGATATCATCAAATTGTCATTGCTCCCGAAGATCAAGACAAAACCACATTTACTTGTCCTTTTGGCACGTTTGCATTTCGTAAACTCTCATTTGGCTTATGTGGTGCTCCCGCAACTTTTCAAAGGTGTATGGTGAGTATTTTCTCCGACATGATAGAGAATGGAATTGAAGTCTTTATGGATGATTTCTCTATTTCGGGTGATTCTTTTGATGAATGTCTTCAAATTCTTACACATGCCTTGGATCGATGCTTGGAGACTAATTTAGTGCTCAATTATGAAAAATGTCATTTCATGGTCCAAGAAGGTATTGTATTAGGGCATATTGTGTCTAGGAAGGGCATTGAAGTGGACAAGGCAAAAGTTGATATTATTGCAAGTCTTCCATATCCTTCAAATGTCAAGGATGTGCGGTCTTTTCTTGGTCATGCCGGTTTCTATAGGAGGTTTATCAAGGATTTTTCCAAGGTTGCTCTTCCCCTATCATCTCTTCTACAAAAGGATGTAGAGTTTAAAATTGATGAAAAATGCAAGGTGGCATTTGACCATCTAAAGGAGGCTTTAACTTCGGCCCCTATCATTAAAGCTCCGGATTGGTCTCTTCCTTTTGAGATTATGTGTGATGCTAGCAATTATGTGGTTGGAGCGGTGTTAGGGCAAAAAGTTGATAAACGATCTCATGTGATTTATTATGCCTCTCGCACGCTCAACTCCGCCCAAGTGAATTATACCACCACCGAAAAAGAATTGCTTGCTATTGTTTTTGCTCTTGATAAGTTTTGTTCATATCTTCTTGGTTACAAAGTCATTGTGTACACGGATCATGCCGCTTTAAGACATCTCTTGGCAAAGAAAGAGTCAAAGCCTAGATTGATTCGATGGATTCTTCTCATCCAATAATTTGACTTAGAGATCAAAGATAAAATCGGTGCCGAGAACCTAGTGGCGGACCACTTGAGTCGACTTGTGAGGGAGGAAGATGTTTCTCCTCTTCAAGAATTATTTCCGGATGAGCACTTATTTGGAATTCAAAGCGAGGTGCCATGGTATGCGGATCTTGTGAACTACATTGTGTGCAAAACTTTTCCTAATGGCATGCCTAAGTATCAAAGGGAGAAATTAAGGAGTGAAGCCAAACACTACATTTGGGATGATCTTTATCTTTGGAAACATTGTGCGGATCAAGTCTTGAGAAGGTGTGTTCCCGAGTCGGAAATTGCTTACATTCTTCAATTTTGTCATTCTTATGCTTGTGGAGGTCATTTTGGGAAAGATCGAACGGCAAGGAAAGTACTTGAATGTGGATTTACATGGCCAACTCTTTTTCGTGACTCTCACGATTTTTGTAAGCAATGTGAGCCTTGTCAAAGAACCGGCAATATTGCAAAAAGGAATGAAATGCCCCAAACTCCAATTATTGTGGTAGAAATCTTCGATGTATGGGGTATTGATTTTATGGGACCATTTCCATCTTCTCATGGAAATCTCTATATTCTCTTGGCCGTTGATTATGTTTCTAAGTGGGTAGAGGCCAAGGCAACAAAATCGGATGATGGTAAGGCGGTTGCATTTCTCAAGTCTCAAATTTTCAACCGATTTGGTGTTCCCAAGGCTATCATAAGTGATCAAGGTACCCACTTTTGTAACAAGTTGGTGGGAAATCTTCTTAAATCTTATGGGGTCTATCATCGAATGGCAACGGCGTATCACCCTCAATCAAATGGTCAAGCCGAAGTTTCTAATCGGGAGATTAAGTCTATTCTTGAGAAGGTGGTGAAACCCTCTAGGAAGGATTGGTGTGTTCGTCTTGAAGATGCATTATGGGCATATAGGACGGCATTTAAAACTCCTATTGGTATGTCTCCTTACAAGTTGGTTTTTGGTAAGTCTTGTCATCTCCCCGTGGAGTTAGAGCACAAAGCTTATTGGGCAATCAAAGCTTGTAATATGGATCTTAATGTTGTCGGGGCTCATAGAAAACTTAACTTGCTTGAATTGGAGGAAATTCGTAACAATGCCTATGAGGATGCTCAATCGTATAAGGCTAGAGTAAAGGACTTTCATGATCGTTCGCTCGTTTCTAAATCATTTCATGTTGGGCAAAAGGTTCTCCTCTACAACTCTCGTCTCAAATTAATGCCCGGGAAGCTTCGATCTCGTTGGTTGGGTCCATTTGTTGTAAAAATCTACCCTCATGGAGCGGTGGATTTGCGAAGTTTGTCTACCAACAAAGAATTCAAGGTAAATGGCCACCGTCTTAAGCCTTTCTATGAGGGATTTCAAGAATCTACCGTTGATGTCATCTCATTAGCGGACCCCCTTCATGAATGAGCTCTCGTTAGTGTGCGTTGGTGCTTCGGGGCACATCCGGGAAGTCGAGCCGCCGACATTAAACAAAGGCGCTTTTTGGGAGGCAACCCAAGGTACACATGTATTTATATATTATGTGTATGTCAAATTTTTGGTCCTCACTCGCATTTATGAAGGGTGTTATGCATTTTGTGGATTTGAGGATTGATCTAAATATTAATGAGTGGGATTTCCTTTTTCATCTATTTTATTTTCTAAAAAAAAAAATGTGTTGATTGATTTTTATGCATTGTTGTGATGTGTCTAGTGAATTTTATTTCACTGCAAAAAAAAAAAAAGAAAGAAAACAAAAAAATTAGTGACCCGCTCAATAATATTTAGTATCGCTAATTCCAATTTTTATGATTTTTTTATATTTGTTCCGCTCGTACCTTGATGTGTTTGTTCATGTTTTCAGGAATTAAGATTTTATTAAAGCAGTCAAGGATTTATGTGAATGTTATTTGAAAGAAGAAAAAAAAAAAAAAAAAAGGTGTTTGTATAATTTTCTGCAATTTTGGAATTGCACGGGCGTGCAGTGAACTGTGCATTCGACCGTGACATTTTAGAGCATTGTAACAATTTTATGCAGATTTATGCACGGGCCTGTGCACGGCCGTGCAACAGACCGTGAATAAAATTGTGAAAACTCCATTTGCACGGGCTGTGCACTCTCTAAAAAAAAAAAAAGCAAAACAAGCCAGATCCCGATCTCAGTCTCCCCTCTTCTCTCCCACATTCAAACGCCACTTTCAACTACTACAACTCTCGATCTGCAATTCCACCACGCTGTTCTTTGTTTCTCCCCCAGTCGCACATCAATTCACCCCATCCAAAATACCATCATAGCCCCCCTTCTCTCCAGTTAACCACAACCCAACCACCGCGCCATTCCACACTGCTGCAGCAACAACACTTCACCACCCCTCCCCCTGCAATCTCCTCTACCGTCTCTCATCTACCACTCGCACTGCCATTCCCATCGCCATTCTCCCCTCCCAATTCAACACCAACACCTTCATTCGCATCACCCCATTTCGACCCACACAGCCTATCCTCACCTCATAATCCCGCCTCGCGACCCTCACCTCCTCTGTTCTTCATTTCCAACATCCCATCCTCTCCCTCTTTCCACCAACAACTCCGATTTCCACCGACCCCAGCCTTTCTCTTCACTCCTACTAACCACCGCCATTCCCAACAGCCTTCGCCACCATCAACCTCCCACACCACCATTTCCCTCCACCCCATCTCTCAACTTCCGTCCCATCTCATCCCTCACAACCACCGCCTTCCAACAGCCCTGTCCCCATTACCTTCCCCTCCAAATCCCCACCCCGTATCCCTCCACCCATTTCCTCACCGCAGCCTCCATCACCCCAGCCTGCACACCATTTCCCTCCCCATCTCCTTCCCCGTACAACATTCCCCTACATACCGAGCCACCCCCCTCGAACCACCTGTAATCCCGCTCCAACTCCGTTCATCCCAACTCACCACTGTCCATTCTTCGACCACCCGACATCACCCCCTTCTTCCCTCCATCATTTTCGCCCCACCTTCGTCGTCTCCACTCCGTCCTCACCACCACAGCACCACTTCACCTTCAACCAATCCTTTCCTTTCTCCCCTGTACCTCTCCTGCAACCCTTTTCTGTTTCCCCTCAATACCGCAGCCCCCTCCCCTGTTTTTGTATTTGTTTTTTTTATTTATTTAGTTTTGTTTTGTTTTTTGTTTTTTTGTTTTTTTGTTTTTTTGTTTTTTGAATTTTATTTTGTTTTTGTTTCAATTTTGATTTTTACTTTGTTTATATTTTGTTTTAGTTTATATTTTTCTAAACTCACCAATTTTTATAAATTCGAAAATCAAATTAGATTTGCTTTGAATTTGATTTTATTAATAATTGGTTAGTGATTTATTTTATTTTATTTCAATTTTAAATTTGATTTTTGATTTTATTATTAATTGCTTAGTTATTTTATTTTATTTATTTATTTATTTAATTATTATTTTAAAAAAAAACAAATACTAATATTATTAGTTATTTATATATCCTTAATCAGTGTATTTTAGTAGTTTTGAGGGGTGTGCAATTGGATTGTGAGTTACTTTTGTTTGGTTGTTTGTGGTAAGTGGCTCTATTTCAAGTCGGGGTTCGCAATTTTGGTGTTGAATTTGGTTGCGGATTGGTTGGGCGATTGTTGTTGGATTGTTGGTTATTTTGTGGTTGTGTTTGGTGCTTTTAGTGGGTAGTATTTGGATTGTAATTCGGATTGAGGATTTGATAATCATGAGTGGGATTTCTTCTAAACGGGTTAAAGGCAAGGACAAGGTCTCATCTAAGCGACAAAGGACTACTCTTTCATCTTCGGAGCCCCCAATTCATCTCACCCGTAAAGAATGTGAGGAAAAAGGTTTGCCATTGCCTAGTCCGCACTATGGCCTTGATTTACATGCGGTTAAGCCAAGCATTTCTTTTACGGGTGCCCATCTTGAGAGGTACAAGGTCATTTCTACTCTTAAAACTTTTCCGTTACGTTATTTTGATTCATATGCCATGGAAAAGCTTGGGATTTTTGATGAGGTTAAAGACATTTTGGATAAATGTGGTTGGCCGTCATGGATTCATATGGACGAGCCCACTTGTTCGGACTTGGTTTATGAATTTTTTTCGACGGTTGATTTTAAGTACAAACTGTTTGAGGGGAACAAAACGGATTATCGGTTAATCTTTCGGATGATGGGAAAGTGGTTTGATGTAAGGTTGGAGGAGATTTGTGATTGGTTCGGGTGGGAGTATAACGTTGGAGCTCGAAAGCCGCATGTTCGTTTTGCCGCTCCGTTTTGGCAAGTACTATCTCCGGGCCCTTGTTGGACCGCATCTCGGGCTAAATCAACTCATATAAAGATGCCAAAGTTTAGTTACATTCACCGGGTGATGGTTCACTCGTCGTTCGGCAACGCGGGGTCTAATAGTGCGGTTTCCGTGCAAGAGCTTACCATTCTTTATTGGATGCATGAAAAGCAACAAATTGATTGGGGGTACTTCTTTGTCAAAAGATTAGTTGAGTTGTCTCGTCGGAAGAAGGGATCTATTATCATTGGTGGGTTTCTTACACGGATTGCTATTCGACTAGGCATCCTCGATCGGGATCGTTCTCCTATTTCGTGGATGGAGGGTCGAAATCCGGTAGCTACTGTGGATTTCACTGAGTTAAAAAACATGCATGTCATTGAGGGAGAGTACCATGATTTTCGCTGGACGGGACACAAATCAGCTCATCTCCCTTATCCCACATCCCCTCTTCGCACCGAGGGGGATCCGGTTTCTGTGCCATTACCTTTGGCAATTCATCGAGGGGATTCTTTTTCTCATGATCATTCTGAGGAGTTCTCTGAGCCTCAACGGGCTTACCTACAACGCATGGAGCAGTCCATCAAGGATCATGTTGATATGCAGTTTTCTGAGCATCGGGTATGGATTGAGCAGTTTTGTGCCTCGATGATGGCTCAGAGTCAGGCTAGTTCTCGGGATTCACCCTTGGATCCTCATGATGTTTGAGTTTCTTGCCATTGCCTACGGTCCCGGTTACTTATCTTTAGGGGAGTTTTCTTTCACTTTTGTTTTTCCCTAATTTTTACTTGTCATGCATGAGGACATGCCATGTTTTAAGTGGGGGAAGGATTGTTCATTTTGATGTCCGTTTTGTTGTCTGTTTTGTTTGCATTTGGAAAATAAGTTTAGTCATGAGTGTTTACTTGTTTGTAAAATTTATGACATTGTGAGCTTGTAGTTTTGTTTTCTCCTATTACGTGTCTAGCATTATCAATTTGATGTGAATCTATAAGTCCTTATTGCACACACTCACTTAAAATGGCATGAAAAGTCTAGAGGTTTGTAATTAAATTGTGAGCATGACGATTATCTCTTAGCATACATGGAATCAAATCGAGGAGATGTTATTAAAACGTAAACCTTGTGAGGCCTTGAACGATGATTCTTTTGCTTGTGTGTTGCTCCCTCTTTATGTATGTTTTTTTTTGCTCTAGGGCTTGCATTAAACCTTCATTCATGGATGCACCATAATAAGGAAATTCTATTTAGGATAACCTTTTTGACCTTTTTAGCTTGTGAACCATGAAAATAATCCCTAGTTACCCCTTTGAAGCTTATATCCATATTTTTCTTCATCACTCTCCCCTTTTATACATGAGTCATAGGCAAATACTTCACTCTCGACCTAGTTGAGCTAGTTGAGTCTTGGAAAGAATTGATTGATGAGCATGTGAATTTGGAGAAGTTGTGAAGAGGAAGAATTCTATTTATTGTAAGCGGGAACTAGTTCGATGTGTATAACTAGATGTGGCTCAAGGTTCATTGTAATATTTATATTTAAAAGCAATAAGAAAGGGGTATGTTAAAAAAAAAAAAAAAGAAAGGGAAAAAAAGAAAAAGAAAAAGAAAAAAAAAGAGCAATAAATTTTTGTACATTATTTTGTTTCAATTTTCTTGGTAAATGTGGTTGTGTTTTGTAATTGTAAATGAGTGAAGACATTCTTTAGTTTGAGAATTTGGTGGATGAAGCGAGCAAGCGTCATTTTGACTCAACTAGCGAGACTTTTACACCTTCCTTGAACTTAAATTTTCACACCTTCACCCTAGCCTCATTACAACCCATTTTATGAATTCCTTGTTTTTGGTGCAATCCGGAATTTAGGTGAACATGCAAGGTCAAGTAGAGCGCATGCATTTAGACTTGGAGTTGAGTGAAATCTCTAGCCCATACTTGTGTGATGCATAATTGAGAGATGTGAGATTTTTCACCATACAATTTCATCTTCTTAATGCGAAGCCGTGTATGCTTTGTGATCATCTTGTCTAGTGTTCACGATTGAAGTGCATTCATTCTATCTTTAATGTCATGGTTACATATTTTGCACAAGGTGTGTCATCTTGATTCTTGAATTGGTTGTTAGCTCATTTTAGTGGATGACAAGGTGAATAGCTCTATATGTTTGATTTTAGTTACAAGTAGATAACTCGGACATGTGAGTGTAGTAGTTAGTTTAATTAGTATATATTGTTAGTTTCTTGTTTATTAGTGATTTTTGTGATTTTGTGGGTACATCATCTATAAACCCTCACGAGACCTCACTCGTCCACTAGGGCTACCTAGGGGTTCCAAGGGCTTGTTGCATATGCCAAATGCAACCGTGATCACCTACGGAAGTGGTACTAATTAGGAGTATATGATTATGTTAATTTTAGTTTGCTCGGGACTAGCAAAGTTCAAGTGGGGAAAGATTTGATAACGTGTATTTTATACACGTTTTGTCATTTATTCTCTTGCATTTTTGATAGTTTCGAATGTTGTTTTATTAATATTTGTTATGTTTTTCATCTTTCAGTGCCTCACGCTTAATTGTTGAAAAGATGGCTTAATTTGGGCATGAAAGCGAAGATTATTCAAGAGGGTGGTTAGAAGATGCAATCTTGCGATGCCGGGAGGTTTTTAATGTGTTATCTTGAAGATTTTATCTCGCACGACCGCTCCGTAAGCCGTTCGCTAGGCCGTTCAAAGAGTTTAAATGATGCAGATTTTTGCACGGGCTACTGCACGGCCGTGCAACAGGCCGTGCAGAGTGTTCCAATTAGTGCAGAGTGCAGTTTTTCTCACGGGCAGTTGCACGGCCGTGCAAAATCTTGATGTGTATTAAAAGAAGCAAAACCCTACATTTTATATCATCTTATCTTCACATCTCATTTGTGCCTCTCTTCTAAGCCTCTTCAAGAACAAAAGCCTAGGGTTAGTAGGAGTTAAGAAAACATTAATTACTTATAATCTAGCATTGATTATGAGTAACTAACTCTATATATTTGGCTCAAGGAGGATCTCTTGTATCAAAACCCATTTCATTTTAAGTAAGATCTATTTCACTCTATCTTGAATTATTGAGTTGTATTGTTTATGATTTTGCTTGGAGAATTGTAAGTTGCTTCAATTTGCTTCTCTTGTGAATTCAATTGCTAATTGTTTGTGCTAATCCGTAATTGTTAGTACATTCATTGTGGTAGCACAAGATTTAGTTTACCTAAATCCTCAAAATTCAAGTGCAAATACCTAGGTTGAGCTCCTCATCCTTGGGTTTGTCCTAGCCTCTCTTTGTTTGATTCCTTGATTTGGTTAAACTAGTAGTGCTTCATTATTGGTTGCTATAATCAAGAGAACTAATTTATGTGCTTCACTAAATTAGTGTTTATAGAAGAGAATTAAGTGATTGTGTGCTTCACCAATTATCTTGGTTAGGTAGAGTTGATTATTTCTTGCTCATATGTGTGTGGGTGAAGTTCTTGAGTTTCCATAATCCTTGGGTCAAATATCTCTTATTCTTGTTAATTTAAACATTGAGCCTTGTTGTGTTGGAAAAATTGGATGATTGAAAGTTCCATAATCATATTTCTCTAGCAATTTATTTCTTGTAGTCAAGGTGTTTGATAAAATACCCTAAACAACTAAAAACCCCCCACCATTTTACATTACTCTAGTATTGAACGCTATTCCCTTGGGTTCGATCCCTACTTGCCACATTTGCTATATTTTATAGTTAAGTGCGAACATAGTAGAGCAAAACATTTATCTTTCAATTTGGCGCGTCGACGACGAGCGTGGCCACATACCGAGCTACTAAAGCATGGGCTTCCATATGATGGACATTAACAATAGGAAGACTGTAACTGCCAGCAAGTTTCCGCGCTTTCTGCACCCCAACTACATGTGTATACATAAAAAGGCATATTTGTTGAAGAGAAGCCTTGTTTGCGAAAAAGTATTATATGGTAATCAAATAAAATTGTGACTGCTAAGAACCAGCATAGAAATCAATTACCACGTAGACAAAGACTTAAACCAGGGCCAATAGTAACAGCAACTGCAGAAAGATCTGACTCAGTCAATTTAGCTTTATCCAGTGCTTCCTGAACCACCTGCAGACAACAAACAGAAAAACTGAATATCTTCGTGAATGATTTGAGAGACGAAGAAGGTGTTTGACATGGCATAGAAGCAGTTTTAATAAAGATAATCAACGCAGGGCAGCTACAATACCTGATCAATCACTTGTGAATGTGCTTCTTCTGCCATTTTAGGAGCAACTCCTCCATATTTAGCAAGCAGATCTGCCTTGATTTAAAATTTTAGTGCCACACAATATATAAACCAGGAGACACTAGAAAGATTGTTCTCTTCTTTGTAATTGTAATGCTGATTATGAACGTAAAATGCTACCGATGGTAATGGAGGCGTAATAGATTTTAAAATGCTACCAAGATATTTGTTCCATCAACGAAGACGTCAAAAAAGAAACTACGCTGTAAAGGAATGTACTCATCAACTGACGGTCATCATGTGTGTGCATGTACAAAGTAAAGTACTCTATTCGCATAAACAATGCTCAAAGAGTGATTATCTTCAAGCATCCCTTCAATCATTCATTCATTACTCTCGTGCAATTTCAGAAGAAATATCAATTTGACACTTGCTTTCATCAATGCAATTATGTTCCTGATCCTCTCATCCTCCTACTGAACCACAATACTTTGAGTTTGTTTGACAATGACTATAACACTATTACCATATATTGCTTTTCCACCGCTTTAATAGTAACTCTATAAGTTACAATAATCAGCTTAAGCATAAAATCCACTAATCTACATAAACCCTCAAGTTCACACATTTGTGTGTATTACATGTACATATGTCACTTAGAAAATGACTAAAGGATACCAATACACGAAAACCCAAGATTTATACACAACCGAAATTCAAAGTAATATATTAAGTATTTGCATATTTCATACCTGAGAAGACACAACTTGGCTAAGAATATCACCATTGCTTCGAACCTAAAACAACAAAAAGACCCAATCTGTACACTCAACAAATCAAACCAAAAAAACCCAACTCATAAAATCCAACTATAAATACAAAATTTCAAGAAAGATCAAGAAATGGCTTACAACAGCAGCAGCAGTATCATCACAACTTGTTTCAATACCAAGAATAACCAAATCATCAAGTGGGGTTTGTGTACATGATTTTGGGTCACTAAATTTATGAGCAGATGTAGTAGATAATGATTTGGGTGAGAACATGAGTGAATAAAAATTGGATTTCTGGGGTTTGGGAAATTTTTTTAAAATTGCGAAATTTTTGATGATGTTTAAGTGGTTGAAGAGGGGTTTTGGGAGGAGGGTTAAGCAAGAAAGCGAAGATATACATGTCACCATTTTTTGTGAATTTGTGACAAAGAGAGCGTTCTTGATTAGTACTCCATATTTCATCCAGAGGTGCATTTATTTAACGTTTTTTCTTCATTTTTCCTATTTTTCATGCTTAAAGTTAAAAGAAAAAAAATGAAAAGAAGCTAACAAAATATCTATCTAAATAAAGTGTGTAAAATAGTAAATTAGAACTGGAACTAAGGGTATGCCGTATGCGGAGTTGGTCGCTCCATTTTTACCGAAAACTATTATTTATATGTTGGTTCGATTCGATTTCTACCTGTTAATTGTAATCGAATCGTTCGAAATGGTTTGTTTCGATTCGATTAAATGTTTGTTGATTTTTATTTTTTCCCGTTTTTTAATATTCTATCAAACTAAAAATTACTGTATAAATTAAATAATAATAGAGTAAACTTCAAAGTATTGGCCAGATTTTACACTCATTTTTTAAAAAGTGGCCAGATTTTCAATTTTGCAAAAGGGTGGTCAGACTTGCCTTTTTCCTTTCAAAAAGGTGGCTACAGGCGATTTTCAGCTTTTTGGCAGGGGTAAAATGGGAAAATATTCGTAATAATAATAATAATCAGAGCCGGTCCTGAGCATGTGCGACATGTTCGATCGCACAGGGCACTCCATTTTACTAGGGCACATTTTTTTAGGTAGGTGTATATATGTATGTATATTTTATTTGAAAAAAAAAATTAAGTTTAATTTTAAAGGTTAAAAAAATTTGTAAATGAGAAAAAAGTTGAAAATGGTGTTGTCAAAATAATTAAAAAATTATTATATTGAGCAAAATAAGAAAATATTATACTTACACACAATTTTGCTTTCAAATTTCAACTAATACTAATTATTTTTATTGTTAACCGTGTAGAGTATAAATATCATTAAAGTTATTAAATGTTTTTTTACAAATTTCAGTTAATGTTTAATATTTTATGTAGTTGTTAAAAAAAATTTATTAGTATTAGGGCACTTTTTTTTTGTTTTGCACAGGGCATCCAAAATCTCAGGACCGGCTCTGATAATAATGCCCCCATGCATGCACATAAATTGACTAATACATAACATATTTTCCCATTTTATCCCTGCCAAATAAGCTGAAAATCGTCTCCAGCCATTTTTTTTAAAGGAAAAAGGCAAGTCTGGCAACCATTTTGCAAAATTGAAAATCTGGCCACTTTTTTGAAAATCAGTGTAAAATCTAGCCACTTTCTTGCAATTAACTCATAATAATATATGTTTTCATAGACTAAACTTCATTTTTTTCATCAATATTATAAGCTAAACTTCATTAAAAAACGAGGAGAATACACGAGGGAAATCATTTATAATGGTGAAAACGAGGATATTATAAAAACATTATTATAATTTAAATAGGGATCAACATACGTACTTTGTAGCTAAGAGCATCTCCAATAGGGGTTGCCAAAAGCAACGGCGGAGCCACGTTCAGGCTAGGAGAGGTTTAGGCCCTCCTGAAAAAATTATTTTAGCCAATTTTTTTTTTTGTAAACATAGCCCATACCTCACGTGACTTTATCATCATCTCCTTTGCCCTTTGTAAAAGAATGATAAATACTGCAGATAGCATCCAAACCAAACATACCCAGTATATCCCGCTCAGAGCAGGGTCTGGGGAGGGTAGGTTGTACGCAGACCATACCCCCACTTTTAGAGCGGGGAGGCTGTTTCCGTGAAGACCCTCGGCTGAGTGCACAACATACAGAGTGTGGAAAGAAATAACGGCAATGAAACGTAAATGGGCAATGATATACCTGAGGCCCATGGCGTTCTCCACATGGGACATACCTATCTGTGAGGATTTATGCTACTCCTAGCTTGAAGCGCTCCAACTACACAGCAAGTCCCGCACAGAGATAACACCAAGACAAGTTCCCTGTACCTGCAAAACCAGAAAACAGAAGACACTAAAAACGAGAAGTGAGCACGCTAAAGCCGAACTACTAAAAAATCGCTAACCGAGACAATGCAACTCTGAGGCTCTCGACAACAGAGCCACATCCTAAAAGGGAATCCACCACTCTGATACGCCGCCTCCAAGAACACCTATCCGCGAGTATGGTCTCATTTAAGTCTAAGGCCTTCAAATCCATCCTGAGCTGCTCTTCCCACGACCTCCTCGGCCTGCCTCTCCTCCTCGCCCCAACAACCGCCAGACTCTCGACCCTCCTAACTGGGGCTTCAGCCAGCCTCCTTCGAACGTGGCCGAACCATCTCAACCTTCCTTCCCTAACTTTCGCAGAAAAAGGCGCCACTTCAAGCTCGCTCCTAAACACCGAGTTCGGGATTTTATCCAACATCGTGCGCCCACAAGACCACCGCAACATCCTCATTTCAGCCCCTTCCAACTTGCTTACGAGAGCCTTCTTCTCCGCCCAACACTCAGAACCATATAACATCGCAGGACGAATAGCCGCTCTATAGAATTTCCCTTTCAACCTTAAAGGAACTTTCTTATCGCACATTACCCCTGACGCTGCCCTCCACCTTAGCCACCCAGCCTTGATACGATGCGTTACATCGGCTTCAATCTCACCTTCCTTCTGGATGATCGAACCCAAATACTTGAATTTATCCGTTTGCGGGACGCTCTGGCAATGTTAATGCCTCAAATATTCTCATGCCCGTATAACCGTACACGAGTCTCTTTCTCTCTACCATGGACCTCTATCCCATGTTGACTAGTACGAATACAGAATCCCCGAGTATTTAGTAAAATGATAAATTAAGATAAACTTTTCAAGAAATGATTGTTTGTCCTGGCTGACTATCAGTCTAATAGAAATGTGCCACCATTCCGAACAATGGACTGATGTAAGACTTCAATAAATATAATTTATTGGTTGACTCGAACAAAGTGCCAACCACTGACAAGAAAGGCAACCATCTCGAAATAATGAGAATAGTTTAGAAAATTAGGTATTATGAGTCGTCCTGAATCATGAGTACAACTCGAATGTTTATAATTAAATACACATAACCGATGTATGTTAAATAGAAGATTTTCATTTGAGTATCGAGTAACCGTTCCAACAATTCTACTAATTACACTATCTATTTGTTTGATTCGAGCAATGAAACAAATAAAAGATGCTCAATAAGTGTTGTCGAATCTGTACGATAAATTCGACAGGAAAGAATGAATATTACTATCTCAAGCGATGAGATTAGTTCAACTGAATAAAATAAAGAGTCGTCTCGAACTAATGAGATCAACCTGATAACAACGAAGTCACTTCTACGTTCACAGAAGATACGATTCACAAATAACAATATTTAGCACTAAAATAATCTCTACTGAGAAAATAATATCCATTAAATAAATCTTGTAACACGAGGAGCAATAAAATAATTCTCATAACTGATAACTCGACATGAAATAATATAACATGAGTCAAATACTAAATTTTCGAGATTAAGTGTAGGAATGAACTTGCCTCTAATCCAGTGCTTACATAAATAATTTACCAGCTATATTCATTGCGCGGAATTATCACTCGCTTTCCAAGTATGGTTCTAAAAACCAACACAAGGCAATTATACTTAGGCACGAATTTTAGAATGAGTCACTTGTATAAACGACTAACATAATAACTTTACAAAACAATTACTATATACTCAACGCAACCCCTTAATCTGATCTTTTCTTCTAAAATAGAGTATTTTCTTCAGAACCTCTTGTGGAAATTCATTTAATCAAATAGTACATGTCGATACGGTCTCTCCGGCCCTGCGCAGATCGATAAAAGCTCTTTAAAGAGCGCAAGTTTAGCCTTAACCTTCTTTTGAACCTCCTCGTTCCACCACCACGACTCCTTATGACCACTGAACCTACCTGAGGAAACCCCCACCACCTTCTCGCCCACACTCCGAATGGCCTTTGCCATGTTGGACCATCTGAAGTTAGCATCTCCCCCACACGCAAAACTACCTTCGTTGAGCAAAGCCTCCCTGAATTCCGCCGCCTTCTCGCCCTTCAAGTCTTTCCAGAGGATTCTAGGTCTAAACTCTCTCTTCCTGCGAACAACACGACCCCCCATGGATAGATCCATGGCCAATAGCCGGTGCTGGGATGCGCACGCCTCACTCCTGAACACCTTGTAGTCCACGCAAGCTCTAACGTCCCGGCTGCGCACAAGAAAGTAATCGATTTGAGTGTTGCGTCCCCCACTACTAAAGGTGATGAGGTGCTCAGTCCTCTTCTGAAAAACAGAATTCACAATTACCAATTCCTGGGCCGTAGCAAACTCCAACAGTGCGAACCCACCGCCATTCCTGGACCCGAAGCCAAAACCCCCATGCGCCAAGGGAAAACCATCTGACCTCTCGCCAATGTGACCGTTGAAATCGCCACCCAACACTAAAAATTGGTCTGCAGGAAAACTACCTACCAGCCCGTCTAAACAAACCAAAAAAGCCTCCTTCTCAGAGTCACCCAAACCGCCTTGCGGGGCGTACGCACACACCACATTCACCACAATCTCCCCCACCACCACCTTGACGGCCATAATCCTGTCATTGCATCTAATCACTTCCACGACGTTGTCTTTTAGGTCTTCCGCCAAAAGAATACCCACTCCGTTCCTCGAGCTGGCAAGACCTGAGTACCACAGTTTATACCCATTCGCTTCTCTTGACCGCGCCCCCTTCCACCTCGTCTCTTGGATACACGCCACATCCACTCTACGCTTCTTCAACACGTTAACTAGCTCCAGAAATTTGCCCGTCAAGGTACCTAAATTCAAACTCCCAACACGAAAATTACGCAACATCGACAAACCAAATTGACCAGCGCAAAGAAAAAACAAACGAATTACAATAAAATCAAACGAATAAAAATATATAATACATAACAATCACCAAAACAAAGAGGAAAAAAAAGAATAAAAACAAACGAATAAAACGAGATGCAAACTGAACAAACAAACGAGAAGCGACCAAAACACAGAACCAAAACAAAGAAGAGAGAAAAAAAACAAAAAAAAGGGGCGTACTAATAAAAAAAGGACTACAATAAAAAGAGGCATACGCAATACAGGGGAGACAGGGAGAAGAAAGGGCGGAGGGAAAAGCCGGAGGGGGGGAGAGGTGGGTCTGGACGACGCGGTGGAAAAGGGTGGGGAGAGATAAAAGGGTGGATAGAGAGAAGGCTACGGGTAAAGAGGGCCGAGAAAGTGTGAACGAGAACAGTGAGATGGGAGATAGAGGGAGGGTCGCAGGTAGAGAGATTAGGAATGGAAGAGAGGTTGAGAAAAGTGACGATATTTAACAATTGAAAAATATGGGCGTATATCAAATGAACTGGGTACGATTTGCAGAAAGAAATAAGGTGAGTTGTTGCTAGCTAGGGAAAAGAACGAGGAACAGTTGCGGGAAATGAGAATGAACGGTGAGGGGGGGGAAGTTGAATGGCGCGGTGCTGCAGGGGGGGCTGTGTAGTGTGGCGGAAATAGGTGATTGATTGCGGCAGGTGTGATGCAAGGTGAGGTTGAAGGAGAAGAAGAGTGATGGACGACAAAGGGGGAGGATGTTGTTGGTGGTGGAGGGGTAGGATGCGGTGGTGAATTGGGTGCGACGAGAGGCTGCAGGTGGGTTGGAAATCGAGTGGAGGGTTGCGGGGTGGGAGGTCGGAGGAGACGCGAGGAGGGTTGAACGGAGGAGTACGAGGTTTGGGTGTTGCCGGAAGATGAATGGAGTGTTGCGTTGCAGAACGAGAGCTGAGGGAGTGAAATGAACGAAGTGGGACTGCAGTGGAAACGAAGGTGGGACTGCTGAGATGTTTGAAAGAAAAATGGAGGGCGAGGGGATGGTCGGAACGCTATGGTTTGGAAAGGGTGAGGATGGGGCAGTTGGTGGAAGATGGCAAAAGAAGAAGAGAGGCGACGAGCACGTGAAGCTGGAAAAGGAAAGAAATGGTGGTGCGAGAAGAGGCGAAGCCGGTAGAGCCGAGAATAGAAAGAAAACGAAAAACCAGGAAACGAAAAAGCAAAGAGAAATGCAAGAAGAGCAAAAACTATGGCTATGCTGCTTTACAGTAGGTGTTCCGGCGATTCGCCGGTCAGTTGGACCAAGAGTGATGACAAAGTATGCCGATAACGGCTATATTATTTGAGAGCGTTTTTTTTTAGTCTAAGTTAGGTATATTTTTTGAGTCTTACTGCAGATAGCATCCACTACCCCTTTTTATCTTCACTTCTCCTCACTATTTTCTCATGTATATCCTCTCTCTCTCTCTCTCTCTCTCTCTCTCTCTCTCTCGATAAAGCTGAAACAAACAATAACTCTCTCTCTCTCCCTCTCTCCCACTACATGACCAGCTAGCTGTACAACATCAGATTTGATTGTTCTTCCACCATCTACCTCACGTGACTTTATCATTCTTCCACCATCCGCAAGCGGGATAAAAGTTCCCGCGCTTCGCACGGTGAGCTCCGACACTGACCATTTTGGCCCTTCCTCACTCCGTGGTCTGGCTCCGCCACTGGCCAAGAGGTTGTCAAGTCTTATGTGGCATGACACCCTTGGTTGCCCACCTATTGGATGATCAATGTTGCCATCAAGTTGCCAACCAAAATTGCCAAAAGTTGGCAACTTCCCCATTTAGTTAAAACACATACAACTCCCCAAAAGTGTATTTAACTTTACCCTTTTTTATATCTCCCACATTTTATTATCTATTTAAATGTTTTTTTCTTTTTTTTTTTCTAAATATCTCACATATCTAATATCATTAATGCACATGAGAAGAAAAGAAAAGAAAAATATCATTTTTTTCGCACTATTTTCATTTAATCAAATGATATTGATGTAAAGATAATATTATTTTATATTTAAAAATTTAAATCATTTGATATTTTATATTAATGTAATGTCAAAAAAAGGAAAAAAAATCATTACGGGAGGGAATTAAGTATTTTAAATATCCAAATTTTTAATTTTATTTAGAATATATAAATATAATATGTATTTATAAGATAATATAAAATTGATATATGGGACCACATTGGCAACTTTTAAAGTTGCCAACTATTGGAGTAGATTTGTAACAAAAGTTGCCAACAATGAGATGGAGAAGAGAAGAAATAAAAAAATAATATATGTGATGATGTGTTAGAAATTGGCAACTATGTTGGCAATTTCTATTGAAGATGCCCTAAAGTCAGTTAGTCTGAATCATCTACATAAAAGGGATATTTTGAACACATGTTATTACAGGCAGATAATACAACTATTATTATAATCTCTTAAATTTAGCGTTTGGACTTCACCGGCCTGCAGCTCTCTTTTTCACTAGAACTTTGCCTAATGTAACTTGGTTTTCTCGGCGTTCTTACAATTCAATAACAACATAATTTTGATTTTTACAGATATATATAATTCATCTAGATCTTTAGTAAATTGTTATCTACCTAATTCTAAAGCAGAGATTGTTGATTATAGGTTTAGGTCTATATTTTTACCATTTACAAACAGTTGAAAATAAACAAATTCAATGTATCCAGTTGCTAGAGCAGTTGTTAAAACTTAGAATTTACACATTGTAAATTAGAATTTACAATGATATCAATTTTTTATAACATAAAAAGAATTGTAAATGATTTTTCATGTACTCTTCTCTTTACAGCATAAAAAAAATTAAAATTTACAATGACATCATTTTTTATCATAAAATTATAAGTGAGTTTATAATTAATTTAGAATTAAAAACTACATATTAGTAATAATTAGTATACAAGAACACGAATATCAAAAGTATTAACAACAATTTCTAGTAAAAAGAATAAACAATAGTTTTTGTTTATTATGTTTATTATATTTATTACTGTAATAATCGTAAAAATTTTCGAATATTTTCTAGGAAAGATAATTTGAGTTATACTGCTTGCAAAGAAAATTGATAAATGAAATGTTTTGTTGAATTACGAGATTTGCAAGTGTGCGACGTAATCAGATTATTTTAGAATATTCATAGAGTGAAGATTATTTCGTTTGGTTATATATAATTTAATTATCGATAAAGAAAAAGGAGAGAATATCTATTTTCAGAATAATAATTATATTTTTGATAGAAGAAATATTGAGAGTTCATATTTTTGGTAAAAAAGAGAATAATTTTATAATTATTTTATAATCATTTTTGGAGTAAATAGATTTTAATTATTTAATTAGTTTTTCTTTTATTTTATTTTATAGAAGTAGAATGGAATTATTGAATGACCCTTTTGTCCCCTCTAGTAATTATAAATAGACAAAGGAATTTCTTTTATTTCATTTTGATCATCATCTCCCCCATTAAGAGAGAGAGAGTTCGAGAGAATTGTAGAGAGAAGGAGATTTTAACATCGGAAATTCATGGAACCTTCATCGGAGGTCGAATTTTGCATGCAATAGCATTTTCGGATTCGTGAGATCGAGACCTTTGTAACGCACATACTTGATCATTCATTCGAAGAAGTTTTTCTTAGGGTAAGTTTTGTAAGAGACTTGGTACTTGATTTTTATGCTTTAAATTGCATGGCTTAAGTTATTCTTTGATTGTCTTGAGATTTTATGAGATATGCATGCTTGATTTTTGATGGGTTAAGTTTATTTCTTGAGTTGTTGCTGTGCGGGGCGCTCGGTTGAGGCTCTCGGGATGAACCCGAGGCTGTTGAAGGGAGGTTATGGAATTTTTGTGCTTGTGCTGTGTTTTTATGTGTGTTCTTGACTTGCATGTGTAGTTGGTTGAGTATTGAGTGATGTGGGTGGTGTTGATGTGAGGAGGAAAGGAAGACAGAGTGTGGAGAGGCTGGAGAGAGAGAAGGAGAGAAGCGAGGAGAGGGATGATCGGGTGAGAGTGGAAGCGAGAGAGATGGTGGCCGAGAGAGAGGAGACCAGGAGGGGGAGGGAGTCGAGAGAGAGAGCAGCAGGGGGAAAGAAAAATAGAGGTTGTATTGGTTTAATCTTAAACTCTTTAACTCTAATTATGTTTTATTCTAAATAAAATGTATTTCTTTAAGTCGGTTGATAAGTTGAGTCAATCAAATAATTAGTAGAGTGATTTTAGGATCGTGAGGTGGTGGAGATTAGATAGGGAAATTAGTATTTGTTAGTTCCTTCATTTTAGGAGAGTCGGTTCTGTATTTTCTTTAAGTACTTTGCATTTTCATTCAATAAGAAGTAAGTTGTTACAGTAAACATATGTGTTTTTGAGTGTTCTTGTTTTACAAACCTAAACAGCTATACTTATACATATGTGGTCATCTGTTAAACTTGTGTCAAGAAGTGGTATCAGAGCGTGGTACTAAAGGTGAGCAGATCAGTTCACAACGATGGAGCAAAACAAAGGCAAAGGAGGATCGTTGAGGCTGTGGAGAAAAGCGACCCAAAAGCAGTCATTGAAGACAGAACAGATAAGATTGCACTTGCTATGATTTACCAGGGTGTGCCTGAAGAGATTTTGCTGTCAATTGCGGAGAAGAAACAAGCCAAGGATGCCTGGGAGGCAATCAAAATCATGTACCAAGGTGCAGAGAAGGTTAAAGACGCAAAAGTTCAAACATTAAATGCGGAGTTTGAATCACTGACCATGAATGAAAGTGATCAACTTGACGATTTTTGTTTGAAACTGAATGGGCTTGTTACGAATATTAGAGCTCTTGGAGAAGAGATGAAGGAAGCGTATATGGTCAAGAAATTGTTGCGTGCCGTTCCCTCGAAGTTTTTGCAAATTGCATCGACTATAGAACAGTTTGGGAATCTGGAGACGATGACAGTGGAAGAAACCGTGGGATCTCTTAAAGCCCACGAAGAAAGAATGAAGGGCCAGGGACAAAGTGATGGGTCAAATGGACAGCTATTACTTACTGAGGAGGAGTGGTCTAAACGAGAAAATGGAGAAGGAAAACTGTTGTTGACAAGGGAAGAATGGTTGAAGTGAACGAAGAAAGGAAACAATGAGAGCAGTTCAAACTACAAAGGGCGAGGAGTATATGACAGGAGCAAAGTTCGATGCTATAATTGTCATTTATTGGGACACATCGCAGCTGATTGTAGGAGGCCACGTCGGGTAAAGGAAATACATTAGGAGGCTCGCCTAGCTAAGTTTGAAGAGGATGAACCAGCACTTCTATTGGCAAACCATGTGAAAACGGAGACTGAGATGGTGTTGTTGAATGAGAAGAGCTTTAACCCAAAACTGAACATTGACAACAAAGGAAATCAGACGGAGTCAAATGTTTGGTATCTGGATAATGGAGCAAGTAGTCACATGACAGGGATAAAATCGAAGTTTAGTGAATTGGATGAATCAGTCACGGGCCCTGTCAAGTTTGGCGATGGTTCTGCAGTTGAAATAAAAGGAAGAGGCTCAATAGTTGTAAAATGCAAAACCGGGGAAGAGAGAATGATATATGACGTCTACTTTGTACCAACATTACGCAGCAATATACTTAGCTTGGGGCAGCTGGCTGAAGAAGGGAAAAGGGTCGTAATGAACAACAACTACTTGTGGGTTTATGAAAAAGAAGGAAGATTGTTGATGAAGGTAAAGAGGTCATTCAACAGGCTGTATAAAATCATACTTGAAACCGTGGAGCAAAAGTGCCTCCTGTCAAAGGCTGATGAGCTATCTCGACTGTGGCATATAAGGTTAGGTCACGTTAATTTTAAATCTATGGCTTTGATGTATAAAGAAAAAATGGTACGTGGGTTCCCTAGTATTCTACAGGCCAAAGAAATTTGCTCTGGTTGTTTGATGTCGAAACAAACGAGGAAACCTTTTCCGTCCAAGGCAAACTACACAGCCACTAAGGCGTTGCAACTGGTACATGGCGATTTGTGTGGACCGATTGAACCTGCAACTATGGGAGGTAACAAGTATTTTCTTTTGTTGGTAGATGATTTCAGTAGATATATGTGGATATATTGTCTCAAAAGTAATGATGAAGCATTCGGTATGTTCAAACGCTTTCGAGCTCTGGTGGAAGATGGTCCAAATAAAAGGATAAAAGTTTTCAGGACTGATAGAGGAGGTGAGTTCAACTCCAAAGAGTTCACAGCCTACTATGGGGAAGCCGGAATTGAGAGGCATTATACAGCCCCTTACACACCACAACAAAACGGCGTTGTGGAACGTAGAAACCGAACGATTGTTGAGATGGTTCGGAGCTGTTTGAAAGATAAAAATTGCCTCATGAACTATGGGGTGAGGCTGTGCGACATTCAGTGTATCTTTTGAATCGTTTGCCTACTCGAGCTCTCTCAAATAAAACTCCATATGAGGCCTGGAAGGGGAACAAGCCAAATATTGATCATGTTCGAGTTTTTGGCTGCATTGCACATATGAAGATTCCAAAAGTTTACACAAAGAAGCTAGACGATCGTAGCTTAAGAGTGGTGAATCTTGGCAGAGAGGAGGGCACTAAAGCTTATAGATTGTATGACCCAGTAGAGGGGCGCATACACATAAGTCGAGATGTGGAGTTTGAAGAAATGAAAGGCTGGTCGTGGAATCAACCCGAAGTAGGTAATGACGAAGATTTCAGCTACTTCTCACTCCCAGACATTGAAACTACAGTCGAAAGTGATAACCAGGCAGTAGAGGAACATGAAACTGGTCAAAATGGGGGAGAGGATCAAGAGCCAGGGGGAGAAAATTAAAACATGCCACCAGACTCACCAACACCTGTGTTGGATCCTGAGAATTACGATGACAGTGTTGAGCCAAGACGTACCAGGAGAATCAGTGATATATATGCTGCTTTAGATTTGGAGGAAGAACTTCTGTTAATGGGCATAGAAGAACTAGAAAATTACAACCATGCAAAAGAAAGCCAAGAGTGGAGACAGGCGATGGACAGGGAAATAGAGTCCATTGAGAAGAATGAAACATGGATTTTAACGAATTTACCAGAGGGACATAAGGTGATTGGTTTGAAGTGGATCTATAAGCTCAAGAAGGATGCAGATGGGAAAATAATAAAGCACAAGGCACGTCTAGTGGCGAAGGGATATGTACAGGAGAAAGGTATTGATTTCGACGAAATTTTTGCACCTGTGACACGCTTGGAGACAGTCAGATTACTGCTTGCATTGGCTGCGAAAAAGGGTTGGCAAGTACATCACCTAGACGTTAAGACGGCTTTCTTGAATGGGGAAATCAGTGAGGAGGTCTACGTTTCACAACCTGAGGGATACGCAAAGAAAGGTCAAGAGGGAAAGGTATATCGTTTGTTGAAAGCTTTGTATGGTTTGCGACAGGCACCTCGTGCCTGGTACGCTAAACTCAATAGGTGTCTTGAGAAGTTGGGTTTTAAACGATGTGCATATGAACACGCAGTGTATGTAAAGAAAGATATGGACGAAGTCTTGATTGTTGGGGTATACGTGGACGACTTACTGATCACAGGCACCAACATCAAAATTATCGAGGAGTTCAAGGAGCAGATGAACCACAATTTCGAGATGAGTGACATGGGTTTATTGTCTTACTATTTGGGTATCGAAGTGAAGCAGGGAGAAGGTTATATTGAACTAAGGCAAACTGGTTATGCAAAGAAAGTGCTCGAAAGAGCTGGTATGGCGAGCTGTAACTCGACAAAATTCCCGATGGACCCTAAGGAATAGATTACAAAAGATGAACATGGAAAGCTAATTGATGGAACTCAATACAGGAGCTTGGTAGGGTGCCTTCGATACCTAGTTCATACCATGCCAGATGTTGCATATGCCGTGGGTATTGTGAGTCGATATATGGAGCTCCCGACTGATGTGCATCTTAATGCTGTGAAGAAGATTCTCCGATATATCAAAGGAACTTTGGATTTTGGGCTTGTTTATTCGAAGAATGGAGAGAATAATATTCTGAGTGGTTATTCTGATAGTAATCTGGCAGGAGACTGTGACGATCGAAGGAGTACTAGAGGTCTTGTGTTCTATTTAAATGACAGTATTATTACATGGATGTCCCAGAAACAGAAGTGTGTGGCGTTGTCTTCCTGCGAGGCTGAATATATGGCTGCAACTGCTGCTGCGTGTCAAGGTATTTGGTTACGAAACGTGCTGAGTCAAATGACAAGTGAAGTTGTGAATCCAGTGATCTTATATGTTGATAACAAGTCAGCTATCAATCTAGTGAAGAACCCAGTTTTCCATGGTCGCAGCAAGCATATTGATGTACGTTTTCATTTCATCCGGGAGTGCATTGAACGTGGGGAGATAGAGATCAAGTACATAGCAAGTGATTTTCAGCGGGCTGATGTCATGACGAAAGCATTGTGCGTGGCAAAATTCGAGAAGATGAGGAAACTTCTGGGTGTTCGTGAGCTTGTTTGATGAAGTTTAAGATTAAGGGGGAGTTTATTGGTTTAATCTTAAACTCTCTAACTTTAATTATGTTTTATTCTAAATAAAATGTATTTCTTTAAGTCAGTTGATAAGTTGAGTCAGTCAAATAATTAGTAAAGTGATTTTAGGATCGTGAGGTGGTGGAGATTAGATAGGGAAATTAGTATTTGTTAGTTCTTTCATTTTAGGAGAGTCAGTTCTGTATTTTCTTTAAGTACTTTGCATTTTCATTCAATAAGAAGTAAGTTGTTACAGTAAACATATGTGTTTCTGAGTGTTCTTGTTTTACAAACCTAAACAGCTATACTTATACATATATGGTCATCTGTTAAACTTGTGTCAAGAGGTTGAGGGAGGAAGGAGAGATGGGAGAGATTGGTGAGAGGAGAGGTTGATGCCATGGTGGTGGAGGTGCACCGGTGTGTGCGAGTGTATGCACGGGTGGTGTATAGGTGGGTGTAGGTAAGAAGAATAGATAACAATATTAATTTAAAGATTAATTGATGCCTATTTTATAATTTTGGAAAATTGGAGACTTGTTCATTTTTTTATTTGTCAATCTGAGTGTTGGTTTGGGTTGGAGTTTTACTCAATAAATTGAGAAAGAAATGTAGTAATTTATTCACTAATGAGATAGAAATTAGAACCGCTAGATAAAATAGTTATAAAATCGTAAAAAATGATTAAATGGAGACTTTGAGAATTTTTAAAAATTATTGGGACGGTGGAGTATCCAAGAGAGTAATTTTATCTGACCTTGGGATAATATTAGAAGTTTTTGGTGATTTTTATTTTGTAAAATCGAGAAGAATAATGGAGTTATGGATTTTACTAGATAAATAAATTATTAAATGGTCATTTCTAAGGAGCAAAGAGTATTCTAATTAATTAAAATACTTCCCGAACTCAGAAATTGACGTATAATATATGGACGTGACCGTATCGACATGTACTATTTGATTAAATGAATTTCCACAAGAGGTTCTGAAGAAAATACTCTATTTTAGAAGAAAAGATCAGATTAAGGGGTTGCGTTGAGTATATAGTAATTGTTTTGTAAAGTTATTATGTTAGTCGTTTATACAAGTGACTCATTCTAAAATTCGTGCCTAAGTATAATTGCCTTGTGTTGGTTTTTAGAACCATACTTGGAAAGCGAGTGATAATTCCGCGCAATGAATATAGCTGGTAAATTATTTATGTAAGCACTGGATTAGAGGCAAGTTCATTCCTACACTTAATCTCGAAAATTTAGTATTTGACTCATGTTATATTATTTCATGTCGAGTTATCAGTTATGAGAATTATTTTATTGCTCCTCGTGTTACAAGATTTATTTAATGGATATTATTTTCTCAGTAGAGATTATTTTAGTGCTAAATATTGTTATTTGTGAATCGTATCTTCTGTGAACGTAGAAGTGACTTCGTTGTTATCAGGTTGATCTCATTAGTTCGAGACGACTCTTTATTTTATTCAGTTGAACTAATCTCATCGCTTGAGATAGTAATATTCATTCTTTCCTGTCGAATTTATCGTACAGATTCGACAACACTTATTGAGCATCTTTTATTTGTTTCATTGCTCGAATCAAACAAATAGATAGTGTAATTAGTAGAATTGTTGGAACGGTTACTCGATACTCAAATGAAAATCTTCTATTTAACATACATCGGTTATGTGTATTTAATTATAAACATTCGAGTTGTACTCATGATTCAGGACGACTCATAATACCTAATTTTCTAAACTATTCTCATTATTTCGAGATGGTTGCCTTTCTTGTCAGTGGTTGGCACTTTGTTCGAGTCAACCAATAAATTATATTTATTGAAGTCTTACATCAGTCCATTGTTCGGAATGGTGGCACATTTCTATTAGACTGATAGTCAGCCAGGACAAACAATCATTTCTTGAAAAGTTTATCTTAATTTATCATTTTACTAAATACTCGGGGATTCTGTATTCGTACTAGTCAACATGGGATAGAGGTCCATGGTAGAGAGAAAGAGACTCGTGTACGGTTATACGGGCATGAGAATATTTGAGGCATTAACATTGCCAGGGTTGATCTAATAACCCATTATAATGCTAGCATATATATATATATATATATATATATATATATATATATATATATATAGCCGTGATCGGGCGAAGTGTGGTGTCATAGGAGGACGGTATTCGGTCGGGTAATTGATCGCACCACCGAGATACCGAGCGGTTGGAGGACCATTGTATTCATTTCTCATGATTCATCAGATGTGCAACGAGTGATTTCTTTCGAGTATTCATGATTTTTTGAGATGAGTTTTATGTCGGTTTTGACCTTCTAAATTTCAAACTGTCTAGTCAAACTTGGACTTTATCTTTTGTGTAAATATTATTATATGTATAAACCGAGCAAGGAGAGAACTTGCTGAGCATCATGGTTGTTCATTCTTACTTTATCACATCTATTCAGCTGTCAAGAAGGAAAGAGGTGAGCCGTCCAGCTAGACATCAAGAGGGAAGGAGAAAGTCCAGAGCCATGCTGCCAGGGATTAGAATTTCCAGCTGGAATTTTTATTCTACTATATTTTAGAACTTATGTAAGATATTATTCTGAGCTGTAATAATTTCGTGTTGTAATAATAATGTTCGGGACCGATCCTTGGATCTGCGGAGTGGGACTATTATGCTCCGTTATTATGTTTATTATATATTATTGTGAGCTAACGTGTGTTGCTAGATATCGAGTTGTGTGACGACTCGGGTCCCCAGACAGGGTGGATTGGGGGCGTTACAATTATATCTAACTATATTAGATTATGTATTGTAACATCCCGTAATTTTTAGATAGTAATAATAAAAGAATAATAGCAAAACAAGGAATAAAAATTATTAAAGGTTAGGAATTAAAATTGAATTAGAAAAATAAGTCTAAAATATGGATGAAATTCTAAAATTAGAATAATTAGTAAAAAAAAATTAGAGTTTTAAAATACTATATATTTGATTAATTGTTATTTAGAGGATTTTAGAATTCTTTTGGTACAAGTTATTTAGATTAAAAATAAAATTTGTTATTTGTGGAAAGAAGCGTTAGAATATTTTTGAAAATCGATATCTTTTTATTTATGTTAATTGTGTGATAGAATATTTATATTTTTGGAATTAGGGTTATAAGACATTATAAATACATCATATTCTCCTTCTTCTTCGTCTTTTATAACAAAATTCGTAGGCTTTTATAAACTCAAATCAGCAGTTTTGTAAAATTCATAGTTAATTCATCGTAAGTCAGAATTTGTTGATTCTGGACTTGTCGGAAAGATATTTTCGTGCTCTACAACTTTCGTTCTTTGATTTTCCAAGAAAACATCATTTAGAGGGTGAAAAAGAGTAAATACAGATCTGATCAGATTTGGAGTCATGGAAACGTTCATGGTTTAAGATGGAATGTTTGTAATTGGTTATATGTTCTAAGGTGAATTCTTGATTTTCTTAATTGAGGTAAGTAACTATTCGTTACTCCGTATTAATTTAAACCTACTTTAAATTACTTGATTACATGTTCTTGAATATTTGTGTAAGTAATTATCTGTTGCTCCGTATAGTTGTAAGTAACTTTCCGTTGCTTTATATTATTCTGAAGCGTGCTTTACGTTGTTTGATTACATGTTGTTAGATAATTGTTTTAGTTATCAAAAATATGATATTGATATGAGATCGATTAGATAAGAACTTTGTTTTGATTCCCCAGTTTTAGTTGCGCATCGAATCATAGAATTCGGTCACTGGATAGTGTGACATATAGAATTATAGAACTAGTTTACGCACGTTCCGGAACACATAGAAACCTTGTTGAGTAAGACTTAACGAGGGATGTAAACTGGCCCCCATCGAATCATCGAATTATAGAAGCCGTGTCACTGGCATAGTGTGACCGTAATTTTGAACTGTGGGAAATTAAATAAGAATTTGATGTTTAGATTTATGTGTTTGATTCAGAATTTAGATTATGTGAGTTGTGGAAAATATGGTGTACATCGATTTGATATTTGTTATAGAATATATTGTGTGAATTTTTGACGTAATTGTTATCGAGTATGTTATGTGCTAAATGTCAAAATCGTGTTTTTGAAAAATTATAAAATATTCTTTTGAGCCATCGAACGGTAGTTGCTTGCTGGGCTTCGTAGCTCATTCTTTTAATATTTCAGGTTCGGTGTATGATCAAGTTTGCTAGCGTCGGAGTTCGAGAACCTTAGAATTGGGCTAGATTGACTTTTCGATAGATGTTAGTTGCGCTTTTGTAATAAGTGTCGTTGTAATAGACTTTTTGATTAATAAATTTTATTTTTCTTTTAGTTTTGTTTTAGAATTAATAGTCCGAAAAGTCGGGCTATTACAGTTGGTATCAGAGCACAGGCTATCCTTCGGAGTGTGTTAGGTATGGGACTAGTGAATTCCCTAGGATGCGATCCTATAGACTATCGTTTGGGAGTAGACGTTTAGAATAGATGTGTCACAAACTTTTGGGTATAGGAGTTTGAGAATTTGGGGACCAAATTCTTTTTAAGAAGGGTAGTATGTAACATCCCGTAATTTTTAAATAGTAATAATAAAAGAATAATAGCAAAACAAGGAATAAAAATTATTAAAGGTTAGGAATTAAAATTGAATTAGAAAAATGAGTCTAAAATATGGATGAAATTCTAAAATTAGAATAATTAGTAAAAAATGAAATTAGAGTTTTAAAATACTATATATTTGATTAATTGTTATTTAGAGGATTCTAGAATTCTTTTTGTACAAGTTATTTAGATTAAAAATAAGATTTGTTATTTGTGGAAAGAAGCGTTAGAATATTTTTGAAAATCGATATCTTTTTATTTATGTTAATTTTGTGTGATAGAATATTTATATTTTTGTAATTAGGATTGTAAGACATTATAAATACATCATATTCTCCTTCTTCGTCTTTTATAACAAAATTCGTAGGCTTTTATAAACTCAAATCAGCAGTCTTGTAAAATTCATAGTTAATTCATCGTAAGTCGGAATTTGTTGATTCTGGACTTGTCGGAAAGATATTTTCGCGCTCTACAACTTTCGTTCTTTTAGTTTTCCAAGAAAACATCATTTAGAGGGTGAAAAAGAGTAAGTACAGATCTGGTCAGATTCGGAGTCATGGAAACGTTCAAGGTTTAAGATAGAATGTTTGTAATTGGTTATATGTACTAATGTGAATTCTTGATTTTCTTAATTGAGGTAAGTAACTATTCATTGCTCCGTATTAATTTGAAACCTACTTTATATTACTTGATTACATGTTCTTGAATATTTGTGTAAGTAATTATCTGTTGCTCCGTATAGTTGTAAGTAGCTTTCCGTTGCTTTATATTATTCTGAAGCTTGCTTTACGTTGTTTGATTACATGTTGTTAGATAATTGTTTTAGTTATCAAAAATATGATATTGATATGAGATCGATTAGATAAGAACTTTGTTTCGATTCCCCAGTTTTAGTTGCGTATCGAATCATAGAATCCGGTCACTGGATAGTGTGAATATAGAATTATAGAACTAGTTTACGCACGTTCCGGAACACATAGAAACCTTGTTGAGTAAGACTTAACAAGGGACGTAAACTGGCCCCCATCGAATTATAGAAGCCGTGTCACTAGCATAGTGTGATCGTAATTTAGAACTGTAGGAATTAAAATAAGAATTTGATGTTAAGATTTATTTGTTTGACTCAGAATTTAGATTATGTGCGTTATGGAAAATATGGTGTACATCGATTTGTTATTTGTTATAGAATATATTGTGTGAATTTTTGACGTAATTGTTATTGAGTATGTTATGTGATAGATGTTATGCGCTAAATGTCAAAATCGTGTTTTTGAAAAATTGTAAAATATTATTTTGAGCCATCGAACGGTAGTTGCTTGTTGGGCTTCGTAGCTCATTCTTTTAATATTTTAGGTTTGGTGTACGATCGAGTTTACTAGCATCGGAGTTCGAGGACCTTAGAATTGGGCTAGATTGAATTTTCGATAGATGTTAGCTGCGCTTTTGTAATAAGTGCCTTTGTAATAGACTTTTTTATTAGTAAATTGTATTTTTCTTTTAGTTTTGTTTTAGAATTAATAGTCCGAAAAGTCGGGCTGTTATAGTTGGTATAAGAGCACAGGCTATCCTTCGGAGTGTGTTAGGTATGGGACTAGTGAATTTCCTAGGATTATAGTGAATTCCTTAGAATTAATATCTGAGCCCATGATTTTATTAAGATGGGACTTACCTTAAATTGTAAACAATGCTTTCTTTAACACAATCCCAATACCCAAAATTTTATAATTGAATATTCACGACACGTTCGACGAAATTAACAGTTAATTTTCATAACCTTTGATATATTACATTTTTCTGAAACCAATTCTGATCGTTCGCATTTCGTATATATGTTAGTCCGGACTAAAGAAACATAGAGATAGGATATGATTTTTATTAAATACGTTGTAAATGATTAATAAAAGATATGGGTGAGTGTGTGGTGTTAGTGTCGAGTTAGGGATCACTAGCGGTGATGAAAACCGTTATGCGACGGTTATTTTACACGAATGTGTTGAGTGTGCGTTTGTTTAGCGTGTTGTTGCAGTGGTAGGAGCGGGGATGGGGACACCTAAGATTGTCTATTGAAGCACTTGAATCCGAAATATACTTGCTCATGCTATGCTTTGATAGTTGTTGTTGATCTCTACAAGATTGAGAAAGGAGAATACTTACCCAAAAGACAGAACTTTCAAATGATACCAAACAATGATGGTAATTACCCGGTGATGGTAGTAACTGTCATTGTTGATAGAATCAATCTAAAAAGATAGATGAATACTTAATACAAATTTTAAGTAATTTATGAATATGTACAAGTAGATCACATAATCTATATTATTAATTTATATTGTAATAGTGTGAGCAATTCTATTTAATAAAATAAAATATTATAATTATAATTACTAATAATTAACTAATTACCTTTTTTCAGCTAAAATAATTTACTTTTTTTTTTATTTTTTTTGCAATAAAACCTATTCGGGCAATTTTATTTAAGTAAAATAAAATAATAATATTATAGGGATAATTCTGAACTATTAGCATTTTTCTGTCTTAGTCCTTGAACTAAAAAGTGAATTTCTAGGAATCAAACTTTTGAATTTTTCCCATCGCAGTCCTTCCGTTAGATTTTGACTAAAGGTCGTTATGTTTTGATGACGTGGCAATCGAAAATCACATATTGGAGTGAAATTTTGATATGTTAATCTAGAAGTGATTATAAGAACACGGATGCTGAAAGTTTTCGATTTCGAGTTAACTAACATATTGAAATCTACAGATTTTAGTAAGTTTTATTACGTGTTCTTGAAATTAAAATGTAGATTTCAATATGTTTGTGAACTCGAAATCGAAATTTTCCACCACCCGTGTTCTTGTAATCACTTCTAGATTAACATATCAAAATTTCACTCCAATCCGTGATTTTCGATTGCCACGTCATCAAAACATAACAGCAGTTAGTCAAAATCTAACAGAAGGACAATGATGGGAAAAATTCAAAAGTTTGATTACCTAGAAATTCACTTTTTTAGTTCAGGGACTTAGAAAAAAAAACGCTAATAGTTCAGGGACTTTAAAATTAATTTTCCGTAATATTATAAGAAATAATAACTAGCCAATAACGTCTTTCAGCTAAGACATATCATTTTTTCTATATTTTCAAACTAAAATACATCATTTTCTAAAAATATTACGGATAACTATATATAATTACTATATATAATTACTATCGGATCATGTCATTTAAAATTTTAAGCCTACAAATTTATATCTTAAAATTTTTAATTCAAATTTTAAAAAAATGTTTCCATTAAATTAAATAACATCCATGCATCGCAGGAGTTTTAAACTAGTATATATTAATGCATGAAAGCGAGAAAGAATGTTAAAAATAACAATTTTTTAATCAAAATTAACAAAAATAATAATTGTCGAATATGTTGGTTGTTTTTAATGATTTGGATACTCATTTATAAATTGTGTATCCGATTTGTATTAGATACCCATTTCACAAGTGTGTATCTCAATTTTTTTTTATAATACCCATTTGTGAGTTGGGTATTATATACCCAAATGATAAATACGTATTATGTATTAATACCCAACTCACAAATACGTATTAAATAAAAAATATATAAAAATATTAAAATATCTTAATGTCCCAACGAAGAAGAATGTGTAACATGAATAACAAATTGTTAGTTGGGTATTTCAATTAGTAAATTTTACCAATACTTTTCAAAATTGATATTTTCGTTAAATCAGATTAAAAAATAGTATTATTTACCTTCATCCAATGAGAAATAGCTTTCAAAAATCTATTATATATATTTAGTAAAATGATCAAAATATTGTCGCCAGGGCTTCCACCGGATTCTCCGATGAAAAGCCCCAATCCCTTAGTTTTCTTTCATCTTTCTTGCTAATCTTTCTGTTAAAACTTGATTTTTATCATTTTTTTCAATAAAACTTCTTGCATCATAAACCATCGGAGCATCCAGATTTTTGTCTTCTCCGATCTAGCAGGTGGTTCTTCAGTTTCGAGGGGTCTGATTTCTCTTGTTTTTGTGTTTTGTTTTCTTGATCTAAGGCTTACTTTTAGTTTGTAATTTCAATTTGGTTATAGTCTCTCCTTGGTGAGAGTTTTGGTGTTTCTCTCCTTTGTTTGTGAGAGTATGGTTTTTGATTTAGTGATAGGAGCTTTTAGGGGATTGCAATTATGGTCGATAGCTCAAACATGATTAGTTCCGACTGGATGTGGTGAAGCGGGTAAATGTAAATATATCATCTTCAACAAATCGCGTGATTGTATCTCCAAGAAGAATGGAGTAATTAGCGATTGTTTCTGTTTTATGTTTGTTCGACGCGACTATTTTTGTAGATGCCATATGGTTTTTTATTATTGAATTAATTCCGACTAAAAAAAAAGTTTATTAAACTTAATCGAACTAAAGAAGATTGGATAATAAAATAAGATATAGTGTTATCGATCATTATATGAAGAGAAAGATTAAATTTTAAATGAACAAAACTCGACAATGATAAAAATAATGTTTGAACAACGTTGACACAAAATTTTATGCACACCACTATAAAATAACTTGTGTCTCGCACGAGTTCATAGTTTTTCAGAAAATGAAAATTTTAGTTAGATAATATATTGTACGTGAAAGGAAAAATTGATTAGTTATTAAAAAAATAGAAATGATAGCATATTTTACCTGAATTTCTTTTTATTAATTATTAGTAACTATAAGTAATTATGTAAAGATAATTATATAGCAATAACATATAGTGTTAAGTAAAGTTAGATAAATAAAAACATGTACCATACCATATCGACCAACCAAATTTTTAAAATTTCAATTAATATATAATAGTATAGATTATCAGATAATCATATAATATTATAAAAGTGAACTAAGAAATCACATAATAAATAATTTGAACATTTCAGTAACAAGATCTAGATCATACGAGTGGCTTATTAATGCTCAAAACCAAGTCCCAGACCAAATATAATGAAGCATGAAATTCTACTTCTTCCGTCCCAAAATACATGTCCCTTTTGATTTTTGACTGGTCAAATTTACTAAAGTTTAATTAAAATTTATATGTATTAGATAATAAGAAAAATAAAAAAAATATATTATTGAAAAGTACTAATTCTAAAATGTAATTTTCGGTTTTTCTAATATAATAATTGAATAATTTTTAATGTTTAATCAAAATTTGGTCAATTTAACTACTAAAAAGCAAGGTTGTAAAAATCGGAGCTCGGTTCAACTCGGTTTTGTTTCTGAAAAACGAGTACTCGGAAACTCGGAGAGTACTCGGAGAACAAATCGGATATTTTTTTTTAATTTTTTTTTCTCATATATTAAATCTATTCATTTATATTTTGATGTACATGTGTAAAATTTAGAATTTAACGATAATATATATTTTATATATATACTAATAATTATTATTTAATAATATTAAAACCAATAGATAAACATTAAAAATATGAGTAAGTGTAATTCGATTTGACTCCGAAACTCGGAACTCGGAACTCGGATCGGTCGAGGGGTTAAAAACGAGTACTCGGAATGAGTACTCGGCTGACTCGGCGATTTTTAGAACCCTGCTAAAAAGTCAAAAGTGACATGTAATTTAGCAAAAAAAAAAAAAAAAGTGACATGTAAATTACGACATGTAAATTGCGACGGAGGGACTAGGGAGTATTATGTACTTGAAGTCTTGTAGGCACATTATTGTCGCAGCAAGAATAGAATGATCCATCTGTTGCATAAATCAAATCCAGAAACTCAACTGGAGCTACTTCAGTGACGAGTGATGAAGGTTTCTGGTAGAATAATGCAGATGACTGATAAAAAGTGGATCAAAGACCGTCTTTGATCATAATGGCCAATACAAAATCAGCAATTGCAGTAAAAGTCCATAATTATGTAATGCTTAAAGAAGCATTCTACAGTTAATAAAGTTTTACAACACGGGACATCCTTTCAAAGAAGACGGGGCACATTTTTGTGTTGAACATTATTGTTCCCTTCATCCATTCAGGTGCAATGCTTTCGATGGTGCCCAATGACAATACATGATAAAGCAACTCTTCGTCTCCTTGTGAATTCTTAAACCATGTAAGACTAAAAGAGTAACCTGTAATCATTGTTAAAGTTGTAACATGACCAAAACATTCAGCAAGTAGCATCTCAGCATAAATAAGAGAAACTCAGATACCTATGAGCAAGTAGGATCTAAGGTTAAATAATGAAGATGCAAGACAAAAACAAAATCCAGATCTAACAACTACTTTGGCCACATTCAGCTTTACGAAAGAGATAGATCACATATGTTTAATAATTTTTCAATATGAGTTTCACAAACATTAACTCAATTTAGAACTTTAAATTTTAGGCTAAACATATAGCATAGTTAGACACTTGAGTTAAATTATTTTACACACAGACACACACATAAAATGCATTCTTCTTGTCGGGATTGTTCAAAATTATCAAGATCCATAAAAAAGCACAGTAAGCAGCTAAAAATAAGAAGCAGCCGATTCTGCTTAAACCAAAGAATAGTAATCAAATTAAGTAAAGTGTCGGGAATTTTCTGAGTTTATAAGAAGAGATACAGCAGAATAAGCTAGAAATGAGAGAAATTAGGAATTTACAGCAGAGAATTAGAGAGGAAAAAGAGATAAGTGAGAGATCAGAAATATTTTTTAAAAGAACATAGGTGGTTTTAGAGTGCGAAATCAGTTAGAAAACTAGGGAGAAACTAGAGAAACAGATTGAGAGAACTAACTCCCATTTTCTGATAATCACATCATTCAGCATAACAGAAATGACAAGTTCTAGTTCTATTTATAGATTCAGCTGCCTAACTACTACTCAGTAAAAAGCCACAAATACTGTTACTACTAGACTAACATTATGGGTGCATGTGTTGGTGTAGTGGTTTAAGCTCTCGACTTCTCTAAGAGAGGTCAAGGGTACTGGGGTGTGTGTGTGTTGTAACTATCAAAAAAAAAAAAACTAGATTAACATTACGGTGACACGCTGCCTATAACGCTAAGATCAGATAGAAAACGCAGTAAGAATTTTAAGCACAAAAATTTAAAGGTGTGACTTCTAACTGAAAAACAACTATATAGACAAATATAAACAACTTCAATTTTTAACAAAGGAAAACTAAACAGATCTCATCTAACACTTCTAATAAATTTAAGAACATAAAACATATTTGCAATTACCGCTTGATTGATGAACTGCAGAAATACATGTTTCATCAGCTTTGGCATCAACGGAAACTTTCATGCCAACTAGGCACTCAACAAGCTCTTGAAACATGCAGATGGTAGTACCAAGGACATTTTCATCACCACCTAAAGACGTTCCTTTGTAGGGAATTAGAACTAAGACAGTAAATGGCATAAAAATATAAGATGATTTTTCAGAATTATAACATACCTGAAAGGCTGGTCTTTTGTTTACAGCATTTTGGCTGGGAAAAAAAAATGCAGTCACTAGTCAGTTCGTAAAGATAGCTTGTTGACAATGTGTAAGATCAGTAATGTACCTGATCACTTCCCTGTAGATTTTCACTGAACCTGCTTCGTTTGGATAACTGGTCAGAAGAATCTTTCAATGTCGACCGATCAAGTTCACCATCTTCACACTGTGTATCTATAGTCTCTGTACAAGCTCCAAAGGTACTTTTCCTTTTCTTTGCACCCAATTTATTTGCTGGATCTGATCCAACCTGAGACCTGTCAGGTGAACTTGGCTTCTTATTTTTATCATACCTAGAAATGCAACAAAGTCCCTCCCGCTGTAAACTTTGCAGTCTCTCTGTTTCTTGCAGAAGTTCGTTTTCTGAAATTTGGAGCCATCACATAACGATATAGCACTAAATTAAGACGTTCTTCAAATTTCAAATCTCTGAACAAATGAGAATATACTAATTATGCATGTTACATTTTCTCAACAGTTTACATTATGTATAGGTTCATCTGTTTGAGAGAAAAACATTAAAATACATTGATACACATGACATAAAAATCTCAGCAGGGAGAATTAGTTTTACAAAGAGATTTCACATGTTTCTTACTGTCTCTGAGACAAACAAGATTTCACACTCAAGATGACATACATGTGTAACCCATCAAGAAAATATTTTGTTACGAACTTATCCAAGTCTCTAGTTACTTGCCAAGGCAAAATTAACTTGGTTTATTTTCTTCTATGGGTGCTTCTACTATTTCATAGAACATAAGCAATTTACATGGGCATAGATGTGGACACTTGACACTTCATTTTAGACCCGAAAACATGCATATTTTTCAAAATTTGCCCAGTCTAACATGTGGACATGTGTCCATGTTTGAACAAATTCTAGGTTCCAACCAAGTCCAGAATGTATAGCTGCCTGCCAGATACTGTCCTATTTAAGAAGTTACAGTTTTACCTGATATTATACAACAGCATTACACATCTGTTTTCTCTGTCTAAATGTTCTCGGCTTCTCCCTCATTTAAAATAAATGGATGAGAGGTGCATATTAGCCTTGGGACCAAACAATATAACATTCATTATATAGTAATCCAATTAGAACCCGATTTACCCTAATATAGGTAAGGGGTAATGGGCAATTCTACAGCCTTCTATGCAACTCGAGCCAAAGGGTCTTTAGACGTTAACCATAGTTCTAAACACTGCAATTATGTTTGATATCTACGTCTTCTATCCTAGTTGGCTTCAATTTTGGCTCCAAAGGCCTTAAAATGTGCAAGGATTGTGACTTTCCATGGTTCGAGCACAAGTATTGATAACGATAATGGTGATACATAAAACTGATGAATAATTGTTGATGGAAATAGGCCACGTGTATCAAGGTGTTGATAGAAATAGGCAACGTATAACACCATATGTATCAATTCTAAGACATCAGAATTTCTGCTAGCACTTAAATTCCTAATGTTAATCCATTTCTCTTTGATGCTTTCGACACATACATCAGGGGATTCATGCACTTCATTTGCCACAAGACTCTCTATCCTCCTGTTGGAGACGAAGCAATTGTTTTTAGCATAAAAAATTATCATTTAAAACTAGAATATATTATAAATTAAAGAACCCACCAAAACTAAAATGGAATTAAGAGACTAATTTTTCAATATTGCTGAATGAAAATTAATTATAGTTGTCCAAAAAGAAACAAAAACCAAATTGCATCTATGACGGTACTATATTAGTCTCTCTTAATTAAAGAAATTAATTGGTATCAGTAGATAATCTAGAAAGGCCAATGGGTTCAACAGGAACTGCATTGTCATCGTCCACGTAAATGAAACCTTCAACGTTGCTTGAAGACCGCCTCCAAGTGTGACCCTGTACATAAATATTTGTGTGAACAGAAGCAACCAAACTTACCCACCAACCATTACTAGGAATATTAGTCAAATTAACTTCATAACAAATAAATGAAAAGTCTACCTTTCTTCATGCGCCATGCAGCCAGTCTGCGACATTGTTTTTTCACATGCCCAGATTTCTTGCAAAAGAAACAGGTATAACCATCTTTATAAGTCTTTTCCTTCTTGGGTTGTAAAGTTCCGACTGCGATTTCTTTCCCTTTAAATCTCTTTCTCTTTCTCAACTTCGAGATAGTTGAAATACAAGCACTATCAATCTTCTCACGCTTCAGTTTATTTTCTTCTTGCACACAACGAGAACTCAGCTCATTAAGAGTCCATTATTTTTTGGGATGTCATAAGTAACGTAAAATGATATTGCTGTAGGTAGGATCGGGATTAGCAAGAAGTGATTATGGAGTAGAAAAATAATAAAAAGATAGTCTTGGGTAATTCAGACGCAGAAGACCACTACCCTAAGGATGAACCAAACACAGAAGGGAGTTGGAGACGTGGATCGCAACCCCTAAAAGGAGAAGAATCTCAATAGAATATTAATCGAAGTCTAAAAATAATAGACTATGAGGTTACCCCTAAATCCAGTCATCAAAAATTCATAATTAGCAAACTACTTTTAATAAGTTGAGGAGCAGATTACCTTGTCGCTACTAAGTTGCTAACGATAATTTCATGAGTTGATTATAAAATCAGCTCATTATACTAAAGTTGGTGTGGAAATCAGTTTTTAGAATTGTATGGCATAACTGCATAAGCAGTAATTATTATTGGAGACCCGGATTTGATAGAGTGATACTAATAGATTGAGTTAGTTCAATCAAATGCAATCCCTATATCTAGGGAACACCAAAACAGAAAGAATCCAATATAATATCACAAATCCAAAAGTAATTGTATAATTAGCATCATTTATTCCTGGCATATATTATTCAAACAGTCACAAGATTCTTACTTTTCTGATTTTCTTCCATCAAACGCTTCTGATACTCAGCAATTCTATCATCCATGCTCGACCTGCAATTAAGCAATAAGGTATCATAAACTATTATTCAAGATCTCCCTAAAAGTCAAGTGATCTTCTGGTGATTCTTGCCTTGTTGAAGCCAGTTCACTTCTCAAATCTTCATTTTCAGCTAGGAGCCTATCATTCTCAATTCTATACTGTTGTAGCAGTTCATCTGCAGCTGCATGAAAAAAAAATTCGATATATGTTAATTCTTGATTAAAACATGGTTATTCTTAAATAATGTACATGAACTGTTCGAATAACTTAAAAATGACAAGTAGCAGAATCACTAGACACACCCAAGGATAAGGCATCATGTACATTACATGTTTAAAAACAGTCTTTCTATAACAAGGTAAATAGCACTGCAACATCCCCCCCCCCCCCACCGGTCCAATTGAACATGTGTACCTTGAAAATTTTTAATTCGAAAAATCTAAATATCCCTTTAAACGTATTTGTAATAAGCTCAATGCTTACAAATTTTTTATATAATAATAACAAACTGGACTTGGTGACTAGTAATGCTGTATCGAAAACACCAAGCAAATAATATATTATAATATGTAGGGAAATTCTCAATAGTACCACTGTACTTTTGGCTTTTGCCAGTGGTACCATTACTTTTTTGACTCCTCTAAACGATACCCTTAACAAATTGACTTCTTAACAGAAATACCATTTTGTTCGAAAAATGTTATAGAAACGTTAAGTAGGGTTTGGGGCCAATATTTAACCTATTTTCTTGTTGCATACTGCAGCGCATGGCCAAGATTGTTCTTATATTTATTTCAACAGGTTTGGGGCCAACCAGTATTCTTCAAATATATTTTAAGGAAATTCTCAATGGTACCACCGTACTTTTGGTTTTTGCTAGTGGTACCATGTCCTTTTTACCCTACTTAACGTTTCTATTTTCTAACAGAATGGTATTTCTGTTAGAAAGTCAATTTGTTAGGGGTACCGTTAAGAGGAGTCAAAAATGTTATGGTACCACTGGCAAAAGCCAAAAGTACAGTGGTACCATTGAGAATTTCCCTAATATGTATATAACACCGTTTTTGCTCGGACCGATTACCAATTCCAACAAGTCAAAACCACCCATGAAAAAAGCATTAAATAAAACATTTGTAAGATGAGGAAGAGAGATTACCATTAGTGAAGGCCAAGAATTTCTCTTCTTGGTTGCGATTAAGCTTCTCCATTTCCGTAAACTTGTTAGTCTACAAACAAAAACAAGATGAGAAACTGCCATGTCATTTTCACCCATAAATTTAGAAGTAATCAAACTGAAAATAGCTAAATTATCAAAACTAATCATATATGTAACATTGATTAAAATTAATATAATTGAATCTCAGCTAATTGTGAAGTGGAGAATGCCAGATGGATCGTGTTAAACCCGAGAGAGAGAGAGAGAGAGAGAGAGAGAGAGAGAGAGGGAGGGAGGGAGGGAGGGAGAGAGAGAGAGAGAGAGAGAGAGAGAGAGGCACACACACACAGAAAGAGAGATTATTATTTGAATAGAGAGAGAGAGAAAGAGGTACCTTAAATTCATTGTACGTGGCATAGAGCTTAGAGTACAGTGCGTCCATTCTGAAACCTTGAGACCACAAACACCAGAAAGCCCTAATTATTGAATCGGAACTTATTTCCAGAATCAATTGAAGCAAATGGAAACTTTAATTTGATTTAATAGGCCGGCCCCCGACGAGCGGTAATGTCAATTTTTAAAGTATTTCCAAATATCTCTAACACCGTCGTGTCAAGTTTGGGTTATTTTAACTTTTCAAGACAACCAACTGCCCAATTAGGGTTGAGCATCCGGTTCCATTAACCCAATACATAATCAAAATAATCGAAGCAATTGATTCAAAAAAAAAAAATAATAATAATCGAAGCAATTTAGTTTGTGTAATAAAATTGAAATATTTCGATTTTAATTTGGTTATAATAATTTATGTGATTCGATTATTTGGTATTTTGATTTTTTTATCGTAACAACTGTAATCATCGAATTAACCAATATATAAAATTTAATATTTTTTATTATAAATTTATAACATTTATATAATATCTATGCTATATATTTATATTATATTATATCTATATGCATATATCATATGGTAATCGTATTTTTTTTTCTTTCAGTCGAAGTTTTTTTTTTGAATTATTGATTAATATTTGAAGTTTTTAAACTAGATACCTACTACTGATATTATGCTTATATTTAAATTGATACGATTATAACTCTTGATTATTTATTAATTTTAAAATTTTGTACAATAATTGCATTTTGTTTTATAACTTATTAAATAATAACCAATGACAATTAATAATTCTAGATTCTTGACATGTATAATTGATGTAGTTGTTATTTTTACATTTCTTTTAATTTTTAAAAGCATTGAAAAAAAAGGCAAAAATAATTAAAATAATCAAAAGTGACTAAAATGAAATGATTTTTTTTCTTAATTCGGTAATCGATTTTAATCGAAATAAATATTTCGGTTCGGTAAAATAGCCAAAATCATTTCGATTCATTATTCATATATGGTTTTATCTCTTATTCGGTAGTCGGTAATTGAAATGTATTTCGATTCGATTACCAAATAACCGAATACACAATCCTAACCCCAATTCGCACAGAATTTTAATATTCTAAATTTACAATTCTTATTAATTTTTGTTTTGTTGAAGTCACTAACGTTACAATTACATTTGATTACTAGCATTTCGTTAAGTTGCCATTAAATGAGCATCCAACGTATATTATTTTGTTGACATTTAAGTATAGATCGGTTTAGCTTAAGAATAGAATGAAGATGATGAAATTCTTGAAATATTTAATTGAAGATGATTAAATGATACAAACTTTAATCCTAGTTTATTTCCTCCCAATTTGAACTTCATACGCGTTATTGTTATGTAAAACTCGTGATATATAATTATATAAATACGCACACTGCAAGACACGTCAACAAAATCGACAATTTAAAAGAATGCTAATAATGAAATGTAATTGTAGCATTAACGACTTGAAAAACAAATTTCATAATTCAGTGTAGGTTTCTAAAAGGGATGGTTGAGTGACAATAAAATTCATTTTTTCTTATAGAAAAATTTTTATATTTCTACAATTTTTTTTTTCGTACAGCTCAAATATTTGACATTAAATTAAATTTAAGTCGATTCGAGCTCTTGAGTCAGAGATTCTCAATTTACACAATAATTATTTATGATAATATTGTATAACTGAAAAAAAAATGTTAGATCTTCTCGTCTCAAAATATGTTCATGTTTGAACTTCCATCTTTTTACTACTTTGAGGAAGTATTTTTTTTTATTTAAAAGGAGAAGTTGTTTTATAAATATGATTTTTATAATATAAATTGTATTAAGAAAAGTAAATATTTGTGCACTTTAATCTTATATGCTAAATCATTTACTTTGTAGCCACCCCACTAATTTTAAGAAGCTTCGCTATTAGTCTAATAATACAGACTAATAGCGAAGCTTATGATGATCAAGGAACAGTCTTGTTATTGATGGAACATAAGACTACAGGTGTTGTTAATAGCATGATTAAAAACACCACATGGGTTCCAGTAATGAATCCCATAACTGCCTATGAAAATGTCATGGATGCAATCTATACATTGTTCCTAGGAATAGATCTTCAGACCAATAAAATTCAAGAATTGGCTAAGATAGTTAGTAAGGCAAAATCCATGCTTACTAAAATGCAACTTTGCGATATATGTTTTCTTGATCGATTTTATAATGATTATGAGAAATACTTATATCAATTAGTTGAGCTAGCAGATTATAAGAAGTTTATCAGAGATTATCTTCTTAAAATACCTCTAGTAGGTGAGAAAGCTCTTGAACGTTTTAATCTTGAAGCAACAGGAGCTGCTGAAAATAGTTTGGGCTATGCCCATAGAATAGTTAAAGAAGAAATCAGTAAGATTTGTGATTTGACTAAAAAGCAAAAACAGCTAAAACAGTTTAGTAAAAAATGCTGTGAAAAAGTGGTAGAACAACCATTTGAGTATGGATGTAGTAAGACATCTAGAAGTTTCCACAAGAAAAAATCGTATAAGAAATATACGAAAAAATATCGATTTGTTAGGAAAAAGAAGCCCTTCAAATCAGGAAAATACGTTAAGAAAAAATCTTCAAAGAAGTTTTCTAACGATAAACAAAAGTTTTGCCCGAAAGGCAAGAAAAAATGCAGGTGTTGGATTTGCAATGAAGAAGGACACTATGCAAATGAATGCCCAAACAGGCAGAAGCATGAGAGTAAAGCTCGAATGCTTGAGCAGGTATATTCACTAGGATATATTCCTATCGAAGAACCTTACGAAGATATACAAGAAGTGTACATCTTAGAAGAAGAATTAGATCCCGGACCAGAAGAGTCAGAGACTAATGAATATACTTCATCAGATTCAGACTGAAGAAGTAAAAGATCTGGCGATATCTAATATCACCAATCCTAATTCTATTTATATCCCTGGTATTTTGAATTTTGCAGGATATAAAAAGATAGAATTACATTGCTATGTTGATACAGGTGCAAGTCTGTGCTTAGCAAGTAAATACGTTATCCCAGAAGAACATTGGGTTAATGCAGAAAAGCCTATACAGGTAAGTATAGCAGATAATAGTTCCATTACTATTACAAAGGTATGTAAAAACCTTGATATAATGATTGCAGGAGAAATATTTCATATTCCTACAATTTATCAGCAGGAATCAGGTGTAGACCTTATTCTAGGCAATAACTTTCTAAACTTATATGGACCATTTACTCAACACCCGGATCATATTATTTTAACTCTTTCAGGTGAAAAAGTATATGTCAAAAAACTGATTATAGCTAAGAAATTTGGAGTTAGAGACTTCCTTGAATCAATGAAGAAAAAGTCTAAGACCCGTCAGCCAGAAGCTATAAACATCAGCCCTAATAAAATTCAACTTTTAAAAAGGGGGAAGGAGAGTTTAGAAAAATTTAAAGAATTGAATTTTATTCGTAAAAATTTGATTCTAGACATAGAAAAGAAATCTATAATCGAGAGATTACTAGATTCAGTATGCTCTGAAAATCCCTTAGATCCTAAAAAGACTAAGCAATGGATGAAAGGAAGCATCAAGCTCAGAGATCCAAAGACGGTAATCAAGGTCAAACCTATGAAGTACAGTCCATAAGATCGAGAAGAATTTGGCAAACAAATTCAGGAGCTACTGGATATGAATATCATCATACCCAGCAAATCACCTCACATGTCTCCAGCATTTCTGGTAGAGAACGAAGCAGAAAGGAGAAGAGGCAAAAAGAGAATGGTAGTCAACTACAAGGCGGTTAATGATGCCACCATAGGAGACAGCCATAATTTACCCAACAAGGATGAATTACTCACCCTTATTCGAGGTAAGAAAATGTTTAGTTCACTAGACTGTAAATCTGGTTTTTGGCAGGTATTGCTAGACGAAGAATCACAGCTATTGACAGCATTCACATGTCCTCAAGGACATTACCAATGGAAGGTGCTACCTTTTGGATTCAAACAAGCGCCCTCTATATTCCAAAGACATATGCAAAACGCATTCAGGTCTTTTGAAAAATTCTGTTGCGTATATGTTGATGATATTCTTATTTTTAGTGATAATGAACAGGATCATCTCAGACATTTAGCAGCAGTGTTAAAGAAATGCCAACAACTTGGTATTATATTGTCAAAGAAGAAAGCTCAGCTCTTCAAGACAAAGATTAATTTCTTAGGATTAGAAATTGATCAAGGAACTCATTGTCCTCAGTCGCACATCCTAGAACATATTCATAAGTTCCCGGATAAAATTGAAGACAAAAAACAGTTGCAAAGGTTTTTAGGTATATTAACTTATGCTTCTGATTATATTCCCAAACTTGCAGCTATACGTGCTCCTTTGCAGGCAAAGCTCAAGAAAGACGTTCCTTGGGAATGGAAAGATTCAGACACCAGCTACATGGTCAAAGTCAAGAAGAATCTAAAGAGTTTTCCAAAACTCTATCATCCAGAACCGGATGACAAGCTTATCATTGAGACAGACGCCTCAGGAGAATATTGGGGAGGAGTGCTCAAAGCTGTTAATTCCGATAAAGAATTAATATGCAGATACGCTTCAGGAAGCTTTAAGGACGCTGAGAAAAACTATCATTCCAATGAAAAGGAATACTTAGCCGTCATTAGAGTAATTAACAAATTTTCTATTTATCTAACTCCAGTCAAATTTCTGGTTAGAACTGATAATAGAAATTTCTCTTATTTTCTTCGTATTAAGTTACAGGGAGATAATAAGCAAGGAAGACTAGTGAGATGGCAACAATGGCTATCCCGCTACAGTTTCGATGTTCAACATATCGAAGGAGTTAAAAACTGCTTAGCAGATTTTTTAACAAGGGAATTCCAGCAAAAACAGGTGTAAAGTTTATGACATGACGTTTCTTGTTATCTTTACTTTTGCAGGAATCCAAAGCCTGAATTCTGGCTATAAATACGAGAGGGTTGAGAGAAGAAAAATCACACCAAACCACAATAAACACCTCTCTATACCAACGATCTTTTGATAGATCAAAGAGCCTTGTTTGCTATATATATATATATATATATATATATCTATATATAATCTCTTTCTTTGAGAAAAACTATGGACACTTCCATAGAACAACTAGAGCTAAAAGAATCTATCCTCTTGAAGAAATTCAAACTTGTTCAAGAAGAATTACAACTAGTTCGTACAGAGCTAGAATATGTAAGGAAGTATTCCCTTCCCGAACAGCAAAAGGTAATTTCAGAACCTTCTTCATCAATGAACAGATCTGAAACTAGCCCGGAGCAAACGGCTACCGGTAAAGGCACATCAAATCCGTTAACGCCTGTGGATTTGGCAAAAATCCAAACCGAGGATCAATCCTCGCAACAAAAGGTTATTTGTACACCTTCCTTAGCAATAAGTGAAGTACAGACTAATCCAGAGCAAACGGCTCCTGGTAAAGATTCAACAAATCCGTTGAAGGTTGTGGGTTTACCAAAAATCCAGTCAGAGGTACAGACCTCAACAACGTTAGTCAAGCCTTCTGATTTAAATCTAAGGCCTAACGGGGGAATTCCAATCCCTAATAAACCTGAAGATCAAACTTCAGTATTTCCCATCGGATATAAGGCCCCAAAAGCCTATTATGTTGTGTTCAATGGTTCTAATGCAGGTATTTACACCACATGGGACATTGCTGAGAAGGCAGTTAAAGGTTTCTCAGGAATCAAGCACAAAAAGTATAAATCATTTGCTGAAGCAAAAGTAGCAGCAGATATGTATACTAAAAAAGAGTTTAAGTCACCTCTTCAGTTGATTAGTTCTGCGGAAGCACTACGTCCAACATATGCAGAGGCCATAACTCAAAACAAGTCCTCTAACAAAATTGTTTTAGGAACCATCCCGAAGAAACAACAAGGAGTGTTGATTCAAACCGATGAGGATACCATTGAAACTACCTATGGAAAGTTCAATTATCTTTATCGAACGGGAAGAGCAGCTACTGAAAAGGAGTTTGTTGACGAACATTACTTCACAACAGACAAGAAGAATGTTAGTTACTTCAACTTCTATCCTAATGCCAATCCAGAAATGGTATATGAGGCATACCGATACGGGTTATTAGCTCAAATTTATCCAGCTAGTAATCTCCTGGAAATTTCTAAGTTCCCTAAAGAATTTAGAAATGCAATCAAGGTTTTTAAGAAAAATTATCTTAAAAATCCAGAAACCGACATCTTCATCAAAACTACCAGCACAATCATCAGTTGGGAAAATGAAGAAGAATATGACTGTCCTCCAGATCAACCTTTTCATTATTTACAGGTTGGAGCTGCGAAGGAAAGAATCTATTCCCCAAGCCAAGCTATGGAGCCAACCTTGGAGAAAAAAGATTTAAGGGAACTTGTTGAACAAAAATTATTGATTCTAATCAATAAATTATTCAGCATCAAGCGAGACGACAAGTTAAAAGTTAATCTCGCAACACTTAATGCGTTAATGACGTCATATTCCCATCAGGGACTAAGTGAAGATGATTACAGCAAAATTGTGGCATTCAGAAAGGAATTATTACACAAAGATGCTGTTGGATCCCACAAAGAAAACTTTTGCAAAAGGAAGCAAAAGGAAATGCAGAAGTTTGGCATTTCACTTAATTGTCAAATATGCGGACCTACCACTAAAGAAGAAGAAGACAAGTTGTCTAAAGTTGCTGGAAAAGCAAAGGTGGAGGATTAAAGTAGAAGAATCTACTTTATTAAAGTAAAGTTAAAGTAAAGGAATCTACTTTATGAAAAGTAAAGCATTTACTTTAATAAAGGCAAAGGCATCTACTTTTGTCAGGTAAAGCATCAACTTTAGCTAAAGGAGGAAACATATGGAATCTACTTTAGAAAAAGCATCTGCTTTACAATAATTCAAGTTTGTACAGATCCTCGACCTTGTGCTATAAAAGGCGAGTTCTTCTTTCAGTTTAGGACATCGAAAATTTTCATACAAACTACTCTGTATGCAAAATCAAGAGTCCTCATAGTCATGTGTGAGTAAAAACCCTACGGGGTTATGAGTGTAAACAGGCTCATAATGAGTCTATATCTGTACATATTATCTTAATCAATAAAAAGTCTTTTCTTTTATAAATCTTGGTTATATTCTTGTTATTCTGGAGTCCGCTTGGAGCACAGGGAGTACCGCTGAGGCAGGTGGCCGTTAGGGAAACGCCGCTCGTAGGATTGAAGACAGAGAATAAAAAACCAGAAGATTTAAAAGAAGAATCGAAGTTTTAGAGATCAGATAATCACTGAACAGATGCAGATCATTTGAGAAGCCTGGTAAAACTCAAAACCCTGTTTTAAATAAATTTATATAAATCTTTTTATATATTTAATTTTGATCATGATTAGCAATAATCGAAGATCGGTAATGTTCCCTTGGAACTTAACCATTAATGGTGAAACCATTAGACTTAGTGATGAAGACTTCTTCACTAGGATAAGAGATCTAGCATGCCTAGATATAAATAACAATAGAATAGATCGACTTAGAGAATTCTACGTCAGTCTAGAAACATTGAAAGAACAACATGGTAGGTTCTATATTTGGAACAGTCAAGAAATTGACGGTCTAAAAAATCATATTGGTAGCTTTATTGATGAAGCTAGCGATGCTTGTCATGCCTTTTGTTTTTGTAAAAACAAAAAGTAAAGTAATTTATCAAATAATTACTTATATCATTGGCAAGTTTAATTGCTTAAACTGTCAACTTAATTTATCCGCAAATTGGTATCAGAGCCAAGGAATAATCTTTTAAAATGAATCTTTTAAAAGAAAAAGGCAAAGAGATTGATGATCCTCAGACTTCTGATGATAATCAAGATTTTGAAATCGAGTTTTCTGAAAACGAAAAAGGATTTCAAGGAAGTTTTTTGGTAAAACAAGAAACACTTTCAAAAATCAAGAATTTGAAACTTGATCTAAAGAAAGAAAAAATATTTAGAATCCCAAATTCATTTGGTTTAAATATTCTGAATAGAAAAAACAATATCTTTTATTTTGTCAGCACAAAAGAGATGCATGTAGACATAAAAGATACAAAAGGTTCTGTTTTCCTATCACTCATTAATAGAGAAGAAATTAGGAAAAACCTTTTAAAGATCCCTTCTAAAATTAGATCAATAATCAGTACGGTTCATTTAGGAGCTGTTAAGATTTTGTTAAAATCTGAATTTCAGGAAGGAATTGATTCACCTATTAAAATGGCTTTAATAGATAACAGAATCAAGGATCGTAGAGATTGTATTTTAGGTGCTGCTAGAGGAAATTTAGCATACCAAAAATTCATGTTCTCAGTCTACCCTAAGTTTGGACTTAGCCTAGACACAAGAAATTTAGATTCGGTTTTATCATTCGTACATCAGTTTGAACGAGAAAACCTAATGGATGCCGGAGATAAAGTCTTTAGCATATCATACGTTGTAGCCTATGCCTTGACCAACAGTCATCACAGTATAGATTACAAAAAATCTGAATATATTGAATTAGAAGATATATTCTCAGATATAGGATCTGTTGAAGAGAAGCAATTCTCAGAAATCAGTCCTTTAGAAAATTCATGGGCAATAGATATTGCCAGGAATAAACCTCATTTAGGAGAAAAACCCAGAATGAGCTTTAAGGGGAAAAACCTAGTTATAGGAGAATCCTCAACAGACAACCTTTTAAGGAATGTCTCAACCAGAATTGATAGTTTAGGTCGAAAGCTTGAACGTATCAGTTAAATGACTACTTCCTTACCTGTACACCCACATATTTACAAGAAAGGAAAAGTCCTTAATCTTAAAAGATTAAGCGAAGTAGAAGGACAAGAGCTGAAGAATTATACCTTCAGTAGTCACCCTGGTAGTGCAAGAATTACTACAATAATTGCATCTACTAATAATCTTAATCAGATTACAGGAAGAATTTTGCTAGGAGTTTATAAAATGCTATCCTATTTTGGGCTTAGTAAGGATCCAAGCGAAAAATTCTCAAAAGCTTCGAGCCTTTTTGGCAAATATGGAACCACATATTTTCAGAGAGGGGGAAGTGGATCTAGCAGTAGTAATAGGCTAGAAGACATAAAAAATCTCGTAAATGAGATTAACAACAAAGCTATGAATCTTTTAGTTAAAAATAACGAAGAGATTAAGATGCTTACAGAACAGGTAGAAAAGCTTAGTAACAATAAGCATGACATACCTATCTCAAGAAAAGAAGTATTAGACTTTACTTCTAAACTCATAGAAATCGAGGAATACCTTAAGAAGATTCTAGGATGAGTCTTAAGGAATTACAAGAAGATTTCACTAAGATTATTAAGCCACAATTAGAAGAAATTCTAGAGTTGCTTAAAAATCAGCAGAATGCCGATAACATTGAAGCGGCAGCAGCAAAGATTATCAATGAAATAAAAATGGTTATTCATGATTGTCCTTGCAATAAAGAAATTCTTGATGTTCTTAAGACAGGTACATCAAACAGAGAAATCGTCTTAGCAGATGAAAAATTCAAGAAACCCTTGAAATACAGTTATCCTAACTTCAGCGTAGGAAACGAAGAAATGGGTTCTGGAAAGAACTCAGGAAGCTTAACCTGGCCATTTGATAAAGAATCATCATGAATTACATGCAAATGGTAGAAGAATTCTTCTGGAATAATCTAGAAGATGAGGAATTGCAGGTTACAGATGACAACTACGGTCAATTAGAACAAGCAATCAGATTAATGGAAATAGAGGATGACTCTATCGCCAACCAAGAAATAGAGTCAAGCAGTGAGCTAAAATCTTTATTTGGTTTTAATCATCATGAAACTCTAAACATTATTGAATCTTTCAGTACTGACGAAGAGGGATCAGACCCTTGGGAAGGTTCGGAAGAATCATTTCAAGCTGAAAAATCAGAAGAAGAAGTTTTTCCAGAAAACTTTAGAATGGACAAACAGGCTTCTCCAGAACAAGGAGAACACTCTGGAGTCAAAAAGGAGGAAGAGCATGAAGGCAAAACCTCAGGTAATAGGAAGAGGAAAGGTAATTTTTATCCTTCTTATTCTATTCCGGATTCTAAAAATGTTACTAACATCTATGGTAGTAATATTTTAAATATTGACGGTAAAACCAATAGAATACCAATTTGCGGATAAATTAAGTTGACAGTTTAAGCAATTAAACTTGCCAATGATATAAGTAATTATTTGATAAATTACTTTACTTTTTGTTTTTACAAAAACAAAAGGCATGACAAGCATCGCTAGCTTCATCAATAAAGCTACCAATATGATTTTTTAGACCGTCAATTTCTTGACTGTTCCAAATATAGAACCTACCATGTTGTTCTTTCAATGTTTCTAGACTGACGTAGAATTCTCTAAGTCGATCTATTCTATTGTTATTTATATCTAGGCATGCTAGATCTCTTATCCTAGTGAAGAAGTCTTCATCACTAAGTCTAATGGTTTCACCATTAATGGTTAAGTTCCAAGGGAACATTACCGATCTTCGATTATTGCTAATCATGATCAAAATTAAATATATAAAAAGATTTATATAAATTTATTTAAAACAGGGTTTTGAGTTTTACCAGGCTTCTCAAATGATCTGCATCTGTTCAGTGATTATCTGATCTCTAAAACTTCGATTCTTCTTTTAAATCTTCTGGTTTTTATTCTCTGTCTTCAATCCTACGAGCGGCGTTTCCCTAACGGCCACCTGCCTCAGCGGTACTCCCTGTGCTCCAAGCGGACTCCAGAATAACAAGAATATAACCAAGATTTATAAAAGAAAAGACTTTTTATTGATTAAGATAATATGTACAGATATAGACTCATTATGAGCCTGTTTACACTCATAACCCCGTAGGGTTTTTACCCACACATGACTATGAGGACTCTTGATTTTGCATACAGAGTAGTTTGTATGAAAATTTTCGATGTCCTAAACTGAAAGAAGAACTCGCCTTTTATAGCACAAGGTCGAGGATCTGTACAAACTTGAATTATTGTAAAGCAGATGCTTTTTCTAAAGTAGATTCCATATGTTTCCTCCTTTAGCTAAAGTTGATGCTTTACCTGACAAAAGTAGATGCCTTTGCCTTTATTAAAGTAAATGCTTTACTTTTCATAAAGTAGATTCCTTTACTTTAACTTTACTTTAATAAAGTAGATTCTTCTACTTTAATCCTCCACCTTTGCTTTTCCAGCAACTTTAGACAACTTGTCTTCTTCTTCTTTAGTGGTAGGTCCGCATATTTGACAATTAAGTGAAATGCCAAACTTCTGCATTTCCTTTTGCTTCCTTTTGCAAAAGTTTTCTTTGTGGGATCCAACAGCATCTTTGTGTAATAATTCCTTTCTGAATGCCACAATTTTGCTGTAATCATCTTCACTTAGTCCCTGATGGGAATATGACGTCATTAACGCATTAAGTGTTGCGAGATTAACTTTTAACTTGTCGTCTCGCTTGATGCTGAATAATTTATTGATTAGAATCAATAATTTTTGTTCAACAAGTTCCCTTAAATCTTTTTTCTCCAAGGTTGGCTCCATAGCTTGGCTTGGGGAATAGATTCTTTCCTTCGCAGCTCCAACCTGTAAATAATGAAAAGGTTGATCTGGAGGACAGTCATATTCTTCTTCATTTTCCCAACTGATGATTGTGCTGGTAGTTTTGATGAAGATGTCGGTTTCTGGATTTTTAAGATAATTTTTCTTAAAAACCTTGATTGCATTTCTAAATTCTTTAGGGAACTTAGAAATTTCCAGGAGATTACTAGCTGGATAAATTTGAGCTAATAACCCGTATCGGTATGCCTCATATACCATTTCTGGATTGGCATTAGGATAGAAGTTGAAGTAACTAACATTCTTCTTGTCTGTTGTGAAGTAATGTTCGTCAACAAACTCCTTTTCAGTAGCTGCTCTTCCCGTTCGATAAAGATAATTGAACTTTCCATAGGTAGTTTCAATGGTATCCTCATCGGTTTGAATCAACACTCCTTGTTGTTTCTTCGGGATGGTTCCTAAAACAATTTTGTTAGAGGACTTGTTTTGAGTTATGGCCTCTGCATATGTTGGACGTAGTGCTTCCGCAGAACTAATCAACTGAAGAGGTGACTTAAACTCTTTTTTAGTATACATATCTGCTGCTACTTTTGCTTCAGCAAATGATTTATACTTTTTGTGCTTGATTCCTGAGAAACCTTTAACTGCCTTCTCAGCAATGTCCCATGTGGTGTAAATACCTGCATTAGAACCATTGAACACAACATAATAGGCTTTTGGGGCCTTATATCCGATGGGAAATACTGAAGTTTGATCTTCAGGTTTATTAGGGATTGGAATTCCCCCGTTAGGCCTTAGATTTAAATCAGAAGGCTTGACTAACGTTGTTGAGGTCTGTACCTCTGACTGGATTTTTGGTAAACCCACAACCTTCAACGGATTTGTTGAATCTTTACCAGGAGCCGTTTGCTCTGGATTAGTCTGTACTTCACTTATTGCTAAGGAAGGTGTACAAATAACCTTTTGTTGCGAGGATTGATCCTCGGTTTGGATTTTTGCCAAATCCACAGGCGTTAACGGATTTGATGTGCCTTTACCGGTAGCCGTTTGCTCCGGGCTAGTTTCAGATCTGTTCATTGATGAAGAAGGTTCTGAAATTACCTTTTGCTGTTCGGGAAGGGAATACTTCCTTACATATTCTAGCTCTGTACGAACTAGTTGTAATTCTTCTTGAACAAGTTTGAATTTCTTCAAGAGGATAGATTCTTTTAGCTCTAGTTGTTCTATGGAAGTGTCCATAGTTTTTCTCAAAGAAAGAGATTATATATAGATATATATATATATATAGAGCAAACAAGGCTCTTTGATCTATCAAAAGATCGTTGGTATAGAGAGGTGTTTATTGTGGTTTGGTGTGATTTTTCTTCTCTCAACCCTCTCGTATTTATAGCCAAAATTCAGGCTTTGGATTCCTGCAAAAGTAAAGATAACAAGAAATGTCATGTCATAAACTTTACACCTGTTTTTGCTGGAATTCCCTTGTTAAAAAATCTGCTAAGCAGTTTTTAACTCCTTCGATATGTTGAACATCGAAACTGTAGCGGGATAGCCATTGTTGCCATCTCACTAGTCTTCCTTGCTTATTATCTCCCTGTAACTTAATACGAAGAAAATAAGAGAAATTTCTATTATCAGTTCTAACCAGAAATTTGACTGGAGTTAGATAAATAGAAAATTTGTTAATTACTCTAATGACGGCTAAGTATTCCTTTTCATTGGAATGATAGTTTTTCTCAGCGTCCTTAAAGCTTCCTGAAGCGTATCTGCATATTAATTCTTTATCGGAATTAACAGCTTTGAGCACTCCTCCCCAATATTCTCCTGAGGCGTCTGTCTCAATGATAAGCTTGTCATCCGGTTCTGGATGATAGAGTTTTGGAAAACTCTTTAGATTCTTCTTGACTTTGACCATGTAGCTGGTGTCTGAATCTTTCCATTCCCAAGGAACGTCTTTCTTGAGCTTTGCCTGCAAAGGAGCACGTATAGCTGCAAGTTTGGGAATATAATCAGAAGCATAAGTTAATATACCTAAAAACCTTTGCAACTGTTTTTTGTCTTCAATTTTATCCGGGAACTTATGAATATGTTCTAGGATGTGTGACTGAGGACAATGAGTTCCTTGATCAATTTCTAATCCTAAGAAATTAATCTTTGTCTTGAAGAGCTGAGCTTTCTTCTTTGACAATATAATACCAAGTTGTTGGCATTTCTTTAACACTGCTGCTAAATGTCTGAGATGATCCTGTTCATTATCACTAAAAATAAGAATATCATCAACATATACGCAACAGAATTTTTCAAAAGACCTGAATGCGTTTTGCATATGTCTTTGGAATATAGAGGGCGCTTGTTTGAATCCAAAAGGTAGCACCTTCCATTGGTAATGTCCTTGAGGACATGTGAATGCTGTCAATAGCTGTGATTCTTCGTCTAGCAATACCTGCCAAAAACCAGATTTACAGTCTAGTGAACTAAACATTTTCTTACCTCGAATAAGGGTGAGTAATTCATCCTTGTTGGGTAAATTATGGCTGTCTCCTATGGTGGCATCATTAACCGCCTTGTAGTTGACTACCATTCTCTTTTTGCCTCTTCTCCTTTCTGCTTCGTTCTCTACCAGAAATGCTGGAGACATGTGAGGTGATTTGCTGGGTATGATGATATTCATATCCAGTAGCTCCTGAATTTGTTTGCCAAATTCTTCTCGATCTTGTGGACTGTACTTCATAGGTTTGACCTTGATTACCGTCTTTGGATCTCTGAGCTTGATGCTTCCTTTCATCCATTGCTTAGTCTTTTTAGGATCTAAGGGATTTTCAGAGCATACTGAATCTAGTAATCTCTCGATTATAGATTTCTTTTCTATGTCTAGAATCAAATTTTTACGAATAAAATTCAATTCTTTAAATTTTTCTAAACTCTCCTTCCCCCTTTTTAAAAGTTGAATTTTATTAGGGCTGATGTTTATAGCTTCTGGCTGACGGGTCTTAGACTTTTTCTTCATTGATTCAAGGAAGTCTTTAACTCCAAATTTCTTAGCTATAATCAGTTTTTTGACATATACTTTTTCACCTGAAAGAGTTAAAATAATATGATCCGGGTGTTGAGTAAATGGTCCATATAAGTTTAGAAAGTTATTGCCTAGAATAAGGTCTACACCTGATTCCTGCTGATAAATTGTAGGAATATGAAATATTTCTCCTGCAATCATTATATCAAGGTTTTTACATACCTTTGTAATAGTAATGGAACTATTATCTGCTATACTTACCTGTATAGGCTTTTCTGCATTAACCCAATGTTCTTCTGGGATAACGTATTTACTTGCTAAGCACAGACTTGCACCTGTATCAACATAGCAATGTAATTCTATCTTTTTATATCCTGCAAAATTCAAAATACCAGGGATATAAATAGAATTAGGATTGGTGATATTAGATATCGCCAGATCTTTTACTTCTTCAGTCTGAATCTGATGAAGTATATTCATTAGTCTCTGACTCTTCTGGTCCGGGATCTAATTCTTCTTCTAAGATGTACACTTCTTGTATATCTTCGTAAGGTTCTTCGATAGGAATATATCCTAGTGAATATACCTGCTCAAGCATTCGAGCTTTACTCTCATGCTTCTGCCTGTTTGGGCATTCATTTGCATAGTGTCCTTCTTCATTGCAAATCCAACACCTGCATTTTTTCTTGCCTTTCGGGCAAAACTTTTGTTTATCGTTAGAAAACTTCTTTGAAGATTTTTTCTTAACGTATTTTCCTGATTTGAAGGGCTTCTTTTTCCTAACAAATCGATATTTTTTCGTATATTTCTTATACGATTTTTTCTTGTGGAAACTTCTAGATGTCTTACTACATCCATACTCAAATGGTTGTTCTACCACTTTTTCACAGCATTTTTTACTAAACTGTTTTAGCTGTTTTTGCTTTTTAGTCAAATCACAAATCTTACTGATTTCTTCTTTAACTATTCTATGGGCATAGCCCAAACTATTTTCAGCAGCTCCTGTTGCTTCAAGATTAAAACGTTCAAGAGCTTTCTCACCTACTAGAGGTATTTTAAGAAGATAATTTCTGATAAACTTCTTATAATCTGCTAGCTCAACTAATTGATATAAGTATTTCTCATAATCATTATAAAATCGATCAAGAAAACATATATCGCAAAGTTGCATTTTAGTAAGCATGGATTTTGCCTTACTAACTATCTTTGCCAATTCTTGAATTTTATTGGTCTGAAGATCTATTCCTAGGAACAATGTATAGATTGCATCCATGACATTTTCATAGGCAGTTATGGGATTCATTACTGGAACCCATGTGGTGTTTTTAATCATGCTATTAACAACACCTGTAGTCTTATGTTCCATCAATAACAAGACTGTTCCTTGATCATCATAAGCTTCGCTATTAGTCTGTATTATTAGACTAATTTCTTGAGACCATTTATCAATGAGCTCTTTTCTATTGGTTTTACCGTCAATATTTAAAATATTACTACCATAGATGTTAGTAACATTTTTAGAATCCGGAATAGAATAAGAAGGATAAAAATTACCTTTCCTCTTCCTATTACCTGAGGTTTTGCCTTCATGCTCTTCCTCCTTTTTGACTCCAGAGTGTTCTCCTTGTTCTGGAGAAGCCTGTTTGTCCATTCTAAAGTTTTCTGGAAAAACTTCTTCTTCTGATTTTTCAGCTTGAAATGATTCTTCCGAACCTTCCCAAGGGTCTGATCCCTCTTCGTCAGTACTGAAAGATTCAATAATGTTTAGAGTTTCATGATGATTAAAACCAAATAAAGATTTTAGCTCACTGCTTGACTCTATTTCTTGGTTGGCGATAGAGTCATCCTCTATTTCCATTAATCTGATTGCTTGTTCTAATTGACCGTAGTTGTCATCTGTAACCTGCAATTCCTCATCTTCTAGATTATTCCAGAAGAATTCTTCTACCATTTGCATGTAATTCATGATGATTCTTTATCAAATGGCCAGGTTAAGCTTCCTGAGTTCTTTCCAGAACCCATTTCTTCGTTTCCTACGCTGAAGTTAGGATAACTGTATTTCAAGGGTTTCTTGAATTTTTCATCTGCTAAGACGATTTCTCTGTTTGATGTACCTGTCTTAAGAACATCAAGAATTTCTTTATTGCAAGGACAATCATGAATAACCATTTTTATTTCATTGATAATCTTTGCTGCTGCCGCTTCAATGTTATCGGCATTCTGCTGATTTTTAAGCAACTCTAGAATTTCTTCTAATTGTGGCTTAATAATCTTAGTGAAATCTTCTTGTAATTCCTTAAGACTCATCCTAGAATCTTCTTAAGGTATTCCTCGATTTCTATGAGTTTAGAAGTAAAGTCTAATACTTCTTTTCTTGAGATAGGTATGTCATGCTTATTGTTACTAAGCTTTTCTACCTGTTCTGTAAGCATCTTAATCTCTTCGTTATTTTTAACTAAAAGATTCATAGCTTTGTTGTTAATCTCATTTACGAGATTTTTTATGTCTTCTAGCCTATTACTACTGCTAGATCCACTTCCCCCTCTCTGAAAATATGTGGTTCCATATTTGCCAAAAAGGCTCGAAGCTTTTGAGAATTTTTCGCTTGGATCCTTACTAAGCCCAAAATAGGATAGCATTTTATAAACTCCTAGCAAAATTCTTCCTGTAATCTGATTAAGATTATTAGTAGATGCAATTATTGTAGTAATTCTTGCACTACCAGGGTGACTACTGAAGGTATAATTCTTCAGCTCTTGTCCTTCTACTTCGCTTAATCTTTTAAGATTAAGGACTTTTCCTTTCTTGTAAATATGTGGGTGTACAGGTAAGGAAGTAGTCATTTAACTGATACGTTCAAGCTTTCGACCTAAACTATCAATTCTGGTTGAGACATTCCTTAAAAGGTTGTCTGTTGAGGATTCTCCTATAACTAGGTTTTTCCCCTTAAAGCTCATTCTGGGTTTTTCTCCTAAATGAGGTTTATTCCTGGCAATATCTATTGCCCATGAATTTTCTAAAGGACTGATTTCTGAGAATTGCTTCTCTTCAACAGATCCTATATCTGAGAATATATCTTCTAATTCAATATATTCAGATTTTTTGTAATCTATACTGTGATGACTGTTGGTCAAGGCATAGGCTACAACGTATGATATGCTAAAGACTTTATCTCCGGCATCCATTAGGTTTTCTCGTTCAAACTGATGTACGAATGATAAAACCGAATCTAAATTTCTTGTGTCTAGGCTAAGTCCAAACTTAGGGTAGACTGAGAACATGAATTTTTGGTATGCTAAATTTCCTCTAGCAGCACCTAAAATACAATCTCTACGATCCTTGATTCTGTTATCTATTAAAGCCATTTTAATAGGTGAATCAATTCCTTCCTGAAATTCAGATTTTAACAAAATCTTAACAGCTCCTAAATGAACCGTACTGATTGTTGATCTAATTTTAGAAGGGATCTTTAAAAGGTTTTTCCTAATTTCTTCTCTATTAATGAGTGATAGGAAAACAGAACCTTTTGTATCTTTTATGTCTACATGCATCTCTTTTGTGCTGACAAAATAAAAGATATTGTTTTTTCTATTCAGAATATTTAAACCAAATGAATTTGGGATTCTAAATATTTTTTCTTTCTTTAGATCAAGTTTCAAATTCTTGATTTTTGAAAGTGTTTCTTGTTTTACCAAAAAACTTCCTTGAAATCCTTTTTCGTTTTCAGAAAACTCGATTTCAAAATCTTGATTATCATCAGAAGTCTGAGGATCATCAATCTCTTTGCCTTTTTCTTTTAAAAGATTCATTTTAAAAGATTATTCCTTGGCTCTGATACCAATTTGCGGATAAATTAAGTTGACAGTTTAAGCAATTAAACTTGCCAATGATATAAGTAATTATTTGATAAATTACTTTGCCTTTTGTTTTTGTAAAAACAAAAAGTAAAGTAATTTATCAAATAATTACTTATATCATTGGCAAGTTTAATTGCTTAAACTGTCAACTTAATTTATCCGCAAATGGATGTAGTAAGACATCTAGAAGTTTCCACAAGAAAAAATCGTATAAGAAATATACGAAAAAATATCGATTTGTTAGGAAAAAGAAGCCCTTCAAATCAGGAAAATACGTTAAGGAAAAATCTTCAAAGAAGTTTTCTAACGATAAACAAAAGTTTTGCCCGAAAGGCAAGAAAAAATGCAGGTGTTGGATTTGCAATGAAGAAGGACACTATGCAAATGAATGCCCAAACAGGCAGAAGCATGAGAGTAAAGCTCGAATGCTTGAGCAGGTATATTCACTAGGATATATTCCTATCGAAGAACCTTACGAAGATATACAAGAAGTGTACATCTTAGAAGAAGAATTAGATCCCGGACCAGAAGAGTCAGAGACTAATGAATATACTTCATCAGATTCAGACTGAAGAAGTAAAAGATCTGGCGATATCTAATATCACCAATCCTAATTCTATTTATATCCCTGGTATTTTGAATTTTGCAGGATATAAAAAGATAGAATTACATTGCTATGTTGATACAGGTGCAAGTCTGTGCTTAGCAAGTAAATACGTTATCCCAGAAGAACATTGGGTTAATACAGAAAAGCCTATACAGGTAAGTATAGCAGATAATAGTTCCATTACTATTACAAAGGTATGTAAAAACCTTGATATAATGATTGCAGGAGAAATATTTCATATTCCTACAATCTATCAGCAGGAATCAGGTGTAGACCTTATTCTAGGCAATAACTTTCTAAACTTATATGGACCATTTACTCAACACCCGGATCATATTATTTTAACTCTTTCAGGTGAAAAAGTATATGTCAAAAAACTAATTATAGCTAAGAAATTTGGAGTTAAAGACTTCCTTGAATCAATGAAGAAAAAGTCTAAGACCCGTCAGCCAGAAGCTATAAACATCAGCCCTAATAAAATTCAACTTTTAAAAAGGGGGAAGGAGAGTTTAGAAAAATTTAAAGAATTGAATTTTATTCGTAAAAATTTGATTCTAGACATAGAAAAGAAATCTATAATCGAGAGATTACTAGATTCAGTATGCTCTGAAAATCCCTTAGATCCTAAAAAGACTAAGCAATGGATGAAAGGAAGCATCAAGCTCAGAGATCCAAAGACGGTAATCAAGGTCAAACCTATGAAGTACAGTCCACAAGATCGAGAAGAATTTGGCAAACAAATTCAGGAGCTACTGGATATGAATATCATCATACCCAGCAAATCACCTCACATGTCTCCAGCATTTCTGGTAGAGAACGAAGCAGAAAGGAGAAGAGGCAAAAAGAGAATGGTAGTCAACTACAAGGCGGTTAATGATGCCACCATAGGAGACATCCATAATTTACCCAACAAGGATGAATTACTCACCCTTATTCGAGGTAAGAAAATGTTTAGTTCACTAGACTGTAAATCTGGTTTTTGGCAGGTATTGCTAGACGAAGAATCACAGCTATTGACAGCATTCACATGTCCTCAAGGACATTACCAATGGAAGGTGCTACCTTTTGGATTCAAACAAGCGCCCTCTATATTCCAAAGACATATGCAAAACGCATTCAGGTCTTTTGAAAAATTCTGTTGCGTATATGTTGATGATATTCTTATTTTTAGTGATAATGAACAGGATCATCTCAGACATTTAGCAGCAGTGTTAAAGAAATGCCAACAACTTGGTATTATATTGTCAAAGAAGAAAGCTCAGCTCTTCAAGACAAAGATTAATTTCTTAGGATTAGAAATTGATCAAGGAACTCATTGTCCTCAGTCGCACATCCTAGAACATATTCATAAGTTCCCGGATAAAATTGAAGACAAAAAACAGTTGCAAAGGTTTTTAGGTATATTAACTTATGCTTCTGATTATATTCCCAAACTTGCAGCTATACGTGCTCCTTTGCAGGCAAAGCTCAAGAAAGACGTTCCTTGGGAATGGAAAGATTCAGACACCAGCTACATGGTCAAAGTCAAGAAGAATCTAAAGAGTTTTCCAAAACTCTATCATCCAGAACCGGATGACAAGCTTATCATTGAGACAGACGCCTCAGGAGAATATTGGGGAGGAGTGCTCAAAGCTGTTAATTCCGATAAAGAATTAATATGCAGATACGCTTCAGGAAGCTTTAAGGACGCTGAGAAAAACTATCATTCCAATGAAAAGGAATACTTAGCCGTCATTAGAGTAATTAACAAATTTTCTATTTATCTAACTCCAGTCAAATTTCTGGTTAGAACTGATAATAGAAATTTCTCTTATTTTCTTCGTATTAAGTTACAGGGAGATAATAAGCAAGGAAGACTAGTGAGATGGCAACAATGGCTATCCCGCTACAGTTTCGATGTTCAACATATCGAAGGAGTTAAAAACTGCTTAGCAGATTTTTTAACAAGGGAATTCCAGCAAAAACAGGTGTAAAGTTTATGACATGACATTTCTTGTTATCTTTACTTTTGCAGGAATCCAAAGCCTGAATTTTGGCTATAAATACGAGAGGGTTGAGAGAAGAAAAATCACACCAAACCACAATAAACACCTCTCTATACCAACGATCTTTTGATAGATCAAAGAGCCTTGTTTGCTCTATATATATATATATATATCTATATATAATCTCTTTCTTTGAGAAAAACTATGGACACTTCCATAGAACAACTAGAGCTAAAAGAATCTATCCTCTTGAAGAAATTCAAACTTGTTCAAGAAGAATTACAACTAGTTCGTACAGAGCTAGAATATGTAAGGAAGTATTCCCTTCCCGAACAGCAAAAGGTAATTTCAGAACCTTCTTCATCAATGAACAGATCTGAAACTAGCCCGGAGCAAACGGCTACCGGTAAAGGCACATCAAATCCGTTAACGCCTGTGGATTTGGCAAAAATCCAAACCGAGGATCAATCCTCGCAACAAAAGGTTATTTGTACACCTTCCTTAGCAATAAGTGAAGTACAGACTAATCCAGAGCAAACGGCTCCTGGTAAAGATTCAACAAATCCGTTGAAGGTTGTGGGTTTACCAAAAATCCAGTCAGAGGTACAGACCTCAACAACGTTAGTCAAGCCTTCTGATTTAAATCTAAGGCCTAACGGGGGAATTCCAATCCCTAATAAACCTGAAGATCAAACTTCAGTATTTCCCATCGGATATAAGGCCCCAAAAGCCTATTATGTTGTGTTCAATGGTTCTAATGCAGGTATTTACACCACATGGGACATTGCTGAGAAGGCAGTTAAAGGTTTCTCAGGAATCAAGCACAAAAAGTATAAATCATTTGCTGAAGCAAAAGTAGCAGCAGATATGTATACTAAAAAAGAGTTTAAGTCACCTCTTCAGTTGATTAGTTCTGCGGAAGCACTACGTCCAACATATGCAGAGGCCATAACTCAAAACAAGTCCTCTAACAAAATTGTTTTAGGAACCATCCCGAAGAAACAACAAGGAGTGTTGATTCAAACCGATGAGGATACCATTGAAACTACCTATGGAAAGTTCAATTATCTTTATCGAACGGGAAGAGCAGCTACTGAAAAGGAGTTTGTTGACGAACATTACTTCACAACAGACAAGAAGAATGTTAGTTACTTCAACTTCTATCCTAATGCCAATCCAGAAATGGTATATGAGGCATACCGATACGGGTTATTAGCTCAAATTTATCCAGCTAGTAATCTCCTGGAAATTTCTAAGTTCCCTAAAGAATTTAGAAATGCAATCAAGGTTTTTAAGAAAAATTATCTTAAAAATCCAGAAACCGACATCTTCATCAAAACTACCAGCACAATCATCAGTTGGGAAAATGAAGAAGAATATGACTGTCCTCCAGATCAACCTTTTCATTATTTACAGGTTGGAGCTGCGAAGGAAAGAATCTATTCCCCAAGCCAAGCTATGGAGCCAACCTTGGAGAAAAAAGATTTAAGGGAACTTGCTGAACAAAAATTATTGATTCTAATCAATAAATTATTCAGCATCAAGCGAGACGACAAGTTAAAAGTTAATCTCGCAACACTTAATGCGTTAATGACGTCATATTCCCATCAGGGACTAAGTGAAGATGATTACAGCAAAATTGTGGCATTCAGAAAGGAATTATTACACAAAGATGCTGTTGGATCCCACAAAGAAAACTTTTGCAAAAGGAAGCAAAAGGAAATGCAGAAGTTTGGCATTTCACTTAATTGTCAAATATGCGGACCTACCACTAAAGAAGAAGAAGACAAGTTGTCTAAAGTTGCTGGAAAAGCAAAGGTGGAGGATTAAAGTAGAAGAATCTACTTTATTAAAGTAAAGTTAAAGTAAAGGAATCTACTTTATGAAAAGTAAAGCATTTACTTTAATAAAGGCAAAGGCATCTACTTTTGTCAGGTAAAGCATCAACTTTAGCTAAAGGAGGAAACATATGGAATCTACTTTAGAAAAAGCATCTGCTTTACAATAATTCAAGTTTGTACAGATCCTCGACCTTGTGCTATAAAAGGCGAGTTCTTCTTTCAGTTTAGGACATCGAAAATTTTCATACAAACTACTCTGTATGCAAAATCAAGAGTCCTCATAGTCATGTGTGAGTAAAAACCCTACGGGGTTATGAGTGTAAACAGGCTCATAATGAGTCTATATCTGTACATATTATCTTAATCAATAAAAAGTCTTTTCTTTTATAAATCTTGGTTATATTCTTGTTATTCTGGAGTCCGCTTGGAGCACAGGGAGTACCGCTGAGGCAGGTGGCCGTTAGGGAAACGCCGCTCGTAGGATTGAAGACAGAGAATAAAAACCAGAAGATTTAAAAGAAGAATCGAAGTTTTAGAGATCAGATAATCACTGAACAGATGCAGATCATTTGAGAAGCCTGGTAAAACTCAAAACCCTGTTTTAAATAAATTTATATAAATCTTTTTATATATTTAATTTTGATCATGATTAGCAATAATCGAAGATCGGTAATGTTCCCTTGGAACTTAACCATTAATGGTGAAACCATTAGACTTAGTGATGAAGACTTCTTCACTAGGATAAGAGATCTAGCATGCCTAGATATAAATAACAATAGAATAGATCGACTTAGAGAATTCTACGTCAGTCTAGAAACATTGAAAGAACAACATGGTAGGTTCTATATTTGGAACAGTCAAGAAATTGACGGTCTAAAAAATCATATTGGTAGCTTTATTGATGAAGCTAGCGATGCTTGTCATGCCTTTTGTTTTTGTAAAAACAAAAAGTAAAGTAATTTATCAAATAATTACTTATATCATTGGCAAGTTTAATTGCTTAAACTGTCAACTTAATTTATCCGCAAATTGGTATCAGAGCCAAGGAATAATCTTTTAAAATGAATCTTTTAAAAGAAAAAGGCAAAGAGATTGATGATCCTCAGACTTCTGATGATAATCAAGATTTTGAAATCGAGTTTTCTGAAAACGAAAAAGGATTTCAAGGAAGTTTTTTGGTAAAACAAGAAACACTTTCAAAAATCAAGAATTTGAAACTTGATCTAAAGAAAGAAAAAATATTTAGAATCCCAAATTCATTTGGTTTAAATATTCTGAATAGAAAAAACAATATCTTTTATTTTGTCAGCACAAAAGAGATGCATGTAGACATAAAAGATACAAAAGGTTCTGTTTTCCTATCACTCATTAATAGAGAAGAAATTAGGAAAAACCTTTTAAAGATCCCTTCTAAAATTAGATCAACAATCAGTACGGTTCATTTAGGAGCTGTTAAGATTTTGTTAAAATCTGAATTTCAGGAAGGAATTGATTCACCTATTAAAATGGCTTTAATAGATAACAGAATCAAGGATCGTAGAGATTGTATTTTAGGTGTTGCTAGAGGAAATTTAGCATACCAAAAATTCATGTTCTCAGTCTACCCTAAGTTTGGACTTAGCCTAGACACAAGAAATTTAGATTCGGTTTTATCATTCGTACATCAGTTTGAACGAGAAAACCTAATGGATGCCGGAGATAAAGTCTTTAGCATATCATACGTTGTAGCCTATGCCTTGACCAACAGTCATCACAGTATAGATTACAAAAAATCTGAATATATTGAATTAGAAGATATATTCTCAGATATAGGATCTGTTGAAGAGAAGCAATTCTCAGAAATCAGTCCTTTAGAAAATTCATGGGCAATAGATATTGCCAGGAATAAACCTCATTTAGGAGAAAAACCCAGAATGAGCTTTAAGGGGAAAAACCTAGTTATAGGAGAATCCTCAACAGACAACCTTTTAAGGAATGTCTCAACCAGAATTGATAGTTTAGGTCGAAAGCTTGAACGTATCAGTTAAATGACTACTTCCTTACCTGTACACCCACATATTTACAAGAAAGGAAAAGTCCTTAATCTTAAAAGATTAAGCGAAGTAGAAGGACAAGAGCTGAAGAATTATACCTTCAGTAGTCACCCTGGTAGTGCAAGAATTACTACAATAATTGCATCTACTAATAATCTTAATCAGATTACAGGAAGAATTTTGCTAGGAGTTTATAAAATGCTATCCTATTTTGGGCTTAGTAAGGATCCAAGCGAAAAATTCTCAAAAGCTTCGAGCCTTTTTGGCAAATATGGAACCACATATTTTCAGAGAGGGGGAAGTGGATCTAGCAGTAGTAATAGGCTAGAAGACATAAAAAATCTCGTAAATGAGATTAACAACAAAGCTATGAATCTTTTAGTTAAAAATAACGAAGAGATTAAGATGCTTACAGAACAGGTAGAAAAGCTTAGTAACAATAAGCATGACATACCTATCTCAAGAAAAGAAGTATTAGACTTGACTTCTAAACTCATAGAAATCGAGGAATACCTTAAGAAGATTCTAGGATGAGTCTTAAGGAATTACAAGAAGATTTCACTAAGATTATTAAGCCACAATTAGAAGAAATTCTAGAGTTGCTTAAAAATCAGCAGAATGCCGATAACATTGAAGCGGCAGCAGCAAAGATTATCAATGAAATAAAAATGGTTATTCATGATTGTCCTTGCAATAAAGAAATTCTTGATGTTCTTAAGACAGGTACATCAAACAGAGAAATCGTCTTAGCAGATGAAAAATTCAAGAAACCCTTGAAATACAGTTATCCTAACTTCAGCGTAGGAAACGAAGAAATGGGTTCTGGAAAGAACTCAGGAAGCTTAACCTGGCCATTTGATAAAGAATCATCATGAATTACATGCAAATGGTAGAAGAATTCTTCTGGAATAATCTAGAAGATGAGGAATTGCAGGTTACAGATGACAACTACGGTCAATTGGAACAAGCAATCAGATTAATGGAAATAGAGGATGACTCTATCGCCAACCAAGAAATAGAGTCAAGCAGTGAGCTAAAATCTTTATTTGGTTTTAATCCTCATGAAACTCTAAACATTATTGAATCTTTCAGTACTGACGAAGAGGGATCAGACCCTTGGGAAGGTTCGGAAGAATCATTTCAAGCTGAAAAATCAGAAGAAGAAGTTTTTCCAGAAAACTTTAGAATGGACAAACAGGCTTCTCCAGAACAAGGAGAACACTCTGGAGTCAAAAAGGAGGAAGAGCATGAAGGCAAAACCTCAGGTAATAGGAAGAGGAAAGGTAATTTTTATCCTTCTTATTCTATTCCGGATTCTAAAAATGTTACTAACATCTATGGTAGTAATATTTTAAATATTGACGGTAAAACCAATAGAAAAGAGCTCATTGATAAATGGTCTCAAGAAATTAGTCTAATAATACAGACTAATAGTGAAGCTTATGATGATCAAGGAACAATCTTGTTATTGATGGAACATAAGACTACAGGTGTTGTTAATAGCATGATTAAAAACACCACATGGGTTCCAGTAATGAATCCCATAACTGCCTATGAAAATGTCATGGATGCAATCTATACATTGTTCCTAGGAATAGATCTTCAGACCAATAAAATTCAAGAATTGGCTAAGATAGTTAGTAAGGCAAAATCCATGCTTACTAAAATGCAACTTTGCGATATATGTTTTCTTGATCGATTTTATAATGATTATGAGAAATACTTATATCAATTAGTTGAGCTAGCAGATTATAAGAAGTTTATCAGAGATTATCTTCTTAAAATACCTCTAGTAGGTGAGAAAGCTCTTGAACGTTTTAATCTTGAAGCAACAGGAGCTGCTGAAAATAGTTTGGGCTATGCCCATAGAATAGTTAAAGAAGAAATCAGTAAGATTTGTGATTTGACTAAAAAGCAAAAACAGCTGAAACAGTTTAGTAAAAAATGCTGTGAAAAAGTGGTAGAACAACCATTTGAGTAGCAAATCCAACACCTGCATTTTTTCTTGCCTTTCGGGCAAAACTTTTGTTTATCGTTAGAAAACTTCTTTGAAGATTTTTTCTTAACGTATTTTCCTGATTTGAAGGGCTTCTTTTTCCTAACAAATCGATATTTTTTCGTATATTTCTTATACGATTTTTTCTTGTGGAAACTTCTAGATGTCTTACTACATCCATACTCAAATGGTTGTTCTACCACTTTTTCACAGCATTTTTTACTAAACTGTTTTAGCTGTTTTTGCTTTTTAGTCAAATCACAAATCTTACTGATTTCTTCTTTAACTATTCTATGGGCATAGCCCAAACTATTTTCAGCAGCTCCTGTTGCTTCAAGATTAAAACGTTCAAGAGCTTTCTCACCTACTAGAGGTATTTTAAGAAGATAATTTCTGATAAACTTCTTATAATCTGCTAGCTCAACTAATTGATATAAGTATTTCTCATAATCATTATAAAATCGATCAAGAAAACATATATCGCAAAGTTGCATTTTAGTAAGCATGGATTTTGCCTTACTAACTATCTTAGCCAATTCTTGAATTTTATTGGTCTGAAGATCTATTCCTAGGAACAATGTATAGATTGCATCCATGACATTTTCATAGGCAGTTATGGGATTCATTACTGGAACCCATGTGGTGTTTTTAATCATGCTATTAACAACACCTGTAGTCTTATGTTCCATCAATAACAAGACTGTTCCTTGATCATCATAAGCTTCGCTATTAGTCTGTATTATTAGACTAATTTCTTGAGACCATTTATCAATGAGCTCTTTTCTATTGGTTTTACCGTCAATATTTAAAATATTACTACCATAGATGTTAGTAACATTTTTAGAATCCGGAATAGAATAAGAAGGATAAAAATTACCTTTCCTCTTCCTATTACCTGAGGTTTTGCCTTCATGCTCTTCCTCCTTTTTGACTCCAGAGTGTTCTCCTTGTTCTGGAGAAGCCTGTTTGTCCATTCTAAAGTTTTCTGGAAAAACTTCTTCTTCTGATTTTTCAGCTTGAAATGATTCTTCCGAACCTTCCCAAGGGTCTGATCCCTCTTCGTCAGTACTGAAAGATTCAATAATGTTTAGAGTTTCATGAGGATTAAAACCAAATAAAGATTTTAGCTCACTGCTTGACTCTATTTCTTGGTTGGCGATAGAGTCATCCTCTATTTCCATTAATCTGATTGCTTGTTCCAATTGACCGTAGTTGTCATCTGTAACCTGCAATTCCTCATCTTCTAGATTATTCCAGAAGAATTCTTCTACCATTTGCATGTAATTCATGATGATTCTTTATCAAATGGCCAGGTTAAGCTTCCTGAGTTCTTTCCAGAACCCATTTCTTCGTTTCCTACGCTGAAGTTAGGATAACTGTATTTCAAGGGTTTCTTGAATTTTTCATCTGCTAAGACGATTTCTCTGTTTGATGTACCTGTCTTAAGAACATCAAGAATTTCTTTATTGCAAGGACAATCATGAATAACCATTTTTATTTCATTGATAATCTTTGCTGCTGCCGCTTCAATGTTATCGGCATTCTGCTGATTTTTAAGCAACTCTAGAATTTCTTCTAATTGTGGCTTAATAATCTTAGTGAAATCTTCTTGTAATTCCTTAAGACTCATCCTAGAATCTTCTTAAGGTATTCCTCGATTTCTATGAGTTTAGAAGTCAAGTCTAATACTTCTTTTCTTGAGATAGGTATGTCATGCTTATTGTTACTAAGCTTTTCTACCTGTTCTGTAAGCATCTTAATCTCTTCGTTATTTTTAACTAAAAGATTCATAGCTTTGTTGTTAATCTCATTTACGAGATTTTTTATGTCTTCTAGCCTATTACTACTGCTAGATCCACTTCCCCCTCTCTGAAAATATGTGGTTCCATATTTGCCAAAAAGGCTCGAAGCTTTTGAGAATTTTTCGCTTGGATCCTTACTAAGCCCAAAATAGGATAGCATTTTATAAACTCCTAGCAAAATTCTTCCTGTAATCTGATTAAGATTATTAGTAGATGCAATTATTGTAGTACTACCAGGGTGACTACTGAAGGTATAATTCTTCAGCTCTTGTCCTTCTACTTCGCTTAATCTTTTAAGATTAAGGACTTTTCCTTTCTTGTAAATATGTGGGTGTACAGGTAAGGAAGTAGTCATTTAACTGATACGTTCAAGCTTTCGACCTAAACTATCAATTCTGGTTGAGACATTCCTTAAAAGGTTGTCTGTTGAGGATTCTCCTATAACTAGGTTTTTCCCCTTAAAGCTCATTCTGGGTTTTTCTCCTAAATGAGGTTTATTCCTGGCAATATCTATTGCCCATGAATTTTCTAAAGGACTGATTTCTGAGAATTGCTTCTCTTCAACAGATCCTATATCTGAGAATATATCTTCTAATTCAATATATTCAGATTTTTTGTAATCTATACTGTGATGACTGTTGGTCAAGGCATAGGCTACAACGTATGATATGCTAAAGACTTTATCTCCGGCATCCATTAGGTTTTCTCGTTCAAACTGATGTACGAATGATAAAACCGAATCTAAATTTCTTGTGTCTAGGCTAAGTCCAAACTTAGGGTAGACTGAGAACATGAATTTTTGGTATGCTAAATTTCCTCTAGCAGCACCTAAAATACAATCTCTACGATCCTTGATTCTGTTATCTATTAAAGCCATTTTAATAGGTGAATCAATTCCTTCCTGAAATTCAGATTTTAACAAAATCTTAACAGCTCCTAAATGAACCGTACTGATTGTTGATCTAATTTTAGAAGGGATCTTTAAAAGGTTTTTCCTAATTTCTTCTCTATTAATGAGTGATAGGAAAACAGAACCTTTTGTATCTTTTATGTCTACATGCATCTCTTTTGTGCTGACAAAATAAAAGATATTGTTTTTTCTATTCAGAATATTTAAACCAAATGAATTTGGGATTCTAAATATTTTTTCTTTCTTTAGATCAAGTTTCAAATTCTTGATTTTTGAAAGTGTTTCTTGTTTTACCAAAAAACTTCCTTGAAATCCTTTTTCGTTTTCAGAAAACTCGATTTCAAAATCTTGATTATCATCAGAAGTCTGAGGATCATCAATCTCTTTGCCTTTTTCTTTTAAAAGATTCATTTTAAAAGATTATTCCTTGGCTCTGATACCAATTTGCGGATAAATTAAGTTGACAGTTTAAGCAATTAAACTTGCCAATGATATAAGTAATTATTTGATAAATTACTTTACTTTTTGTTTTTACAAAAACAAAAGGCATGACAAGCATCGCTAGCTTCATCAATAAAGCTACCAATATGATTTTTTTAGACCGTCAATTTCTTGACTGTTCCAAATATAGAACCTACCATGTTGTTCTTTCAATGTTTCTAGACTGACGTAGAATTCTCTAAGTCGATCTATTCTATTGTTATTTATATCTAGGCATGCTAGATCTCTTATCCTAGTGAAGAAGTCTTCATCACTAAGTCTAATGGTTTCACCATTAATGGTTAAGTTCCAAGGGAACATTACCGATCTTCGATTATTGCTAATCATGATCAAAATTAAATATATAAAAAGATTTATATAAATTTATTTAAAACAGGGTTTTGAGTTTTACCAGGCTTCTCAAATGATCTGCATCTGTTCAGTGATTATCTGATCTCTAAAACTTCGATTCTTCTTTTAAATCTTCTGGTTTTTTATTCTCTGTCTTCAATCCTACGAGCTGCGTTTCCCTAACGGCCACCTGCCTCAGCGGTACTCCCTGTGCTCCAAGCGGACTCCAGAATAACAAGAATATAACCAAGATTTATAAAAGAAAAGACTTTTTATTGATTAAGATAATATGTACAGATATAGACTCATTATGAGCCTGTTTACACTCATAACCCCGTAGGGTTTTTACTCACACATGACTATGAGGACTCTTGATTTTGCATACAGAGTAGTTTGTATGAAAATTTTCGATGTCCTAAACTGAAAGAAGAACTCGCCTTTTATAGCACAAGGTCGAGGATCTGTACAAACTTGAATTATTGTAAAGCAGATGCTTTTTCTAAAGTAGATTCCATATGTTTCCTCCTTTAGCTAAAGTTGATGCTTTACCTGACAAAAGTAGATGCCTTTGCCTTTATTAAAGTAAATGCTTTACTTTTCATAAAGTAGATTCCTTTACTTTAACTTTACTTTAATAAAGTAGATTCTTCTACTTTAATCCTCCACCTTTGCTTTTCCAGCAACTTTAGACAACTTGTCTTCTTCTTCTTTAGTGGTAGGTCCGCATATTTGACAATTAAGTGAAATGCCAAACTTCTGCATTTCCTTTTGCTTCCTTTTGCAAAAGTTTTCTTTGTGGGATCCAACAGCATCTTTGTGTAATAATTCCTTTCTGAATGCCACAATTTTGCTGTAATCATCTTCACTTAGTCCCTGATGGGAATATGACGTCATTAACGCATTAAGTGTTGCGAGATTAACTTTTAACTTGTCGTCTCGCTTGATGCTGAATAATTTATTGATTAGAATCAATAATTTTTGTTCAGCAAGTTCCCTTAAATCTTTTTTCTCCAAGGTTGGCTCCATAGCTTGGCTTGGGGAATAGATTCTTTCCTTCGCAGCTCCAACCTGTAAATAATGAAAAGGTTGATCTGGAGGACAGTCATATTCTTCTTCATTTTCCCAACTGATGATTGTGCTGGTAGTTTTGATGAAGATGTCGGTTTCTGGATTTTTAAGATAATTTTTCTTAAAAACCTTGATTGCATTGCTAAATTCTTTAGGGAACTTAGAAATTTCCAGGAGATTACTAGCTGGATAAATTTGAGCTAATAACCCGTATCGGTATGCCTCATATACCATTTCTGGATTGGCATTAGGATAGAAGTTGAAGTAACTAACATTCTTCTTGTCTGTTGTGAAGTAATGTTCGTCAACAAACTCCTTTTCAGTAGCTGCTCTTCCCGTTCGATAAAGATAATTGAACTTTCCATAGGTAGTTTCAATGGTATCCTCATCGGTTTGAATCAACACTCCTTGTTGTTTCTTCGGGATGGTTCCTAAAACAATTTTGTTAGAGGACTTGTTTTGAGTTATGGCCTCTGCATATGTTGGACGTAGTGCTTCCGCAGAACTAATCAACTGAAGAGGTGACTTAAACTCTTTTTTAGTATACATATCTGCTGCTACTTTTGCTTCAGCAAATGATTTATACTTTTTGTGCTTGATTCCTGAGAAACCTTTAACTGCCTTCTCAGCAATGTCCCATGTGGTGTAAATACCTGCATTAGAACCATTGAACACAACATAATAGGCTTTTGGGGCCTTATATCCGATGGGAAATACTGAAGTTTGATCTTCAGGTTTATTAGGGATTGGAATTCCCCCGTTAGGCCTTAGATTTAAATCAGAAGGCTTGACTAACGTTGTTGAGGTCTGTACCTCTGACTGGATTTTTGGTAAACCCACAACCTTCAACGGATTTGTTGAATCTTTACCAGGAGCCGTTTGCTCTGGATTAGTCTGTACTTCACTTATTGCTAAGGAAGGTGTACAAATAACCTTTTGTTGCGAGGATTGATCCTCGGTTTGGATTTTTGCCAAATCCACAGGCGTTAACGGATTTGATGTGCCTTTACCGGTAGCCGTTTGCTCCGGGCTAGTTTCAGATCTGTTCATTGATGAAGAAGGTTCTGAAATTACCTTTTGCTGTTCGGGAAGGGAATACTTCCTTACATATTCTAGCTCTGTACGAACTAGTTGTAATTCTTCTTGAACAAGTTTGAATTTCTTCAAGAGGATAGATTCTTTTAGCTCTAGTTGTTCTATGGAAGTGTCCATAGTTTTTCTCAAAGAAAGAGATTATATATAGATATATATATATATATATATATAGAGCAAACAAGGCTCTTTGATCTATCAAAAGATCGTTGGTATAGAGAGGTGTTTATTGTGGTTTGGTGTGATTTTTCTTCTCTCAACCCTCTCGTATTTATAGCCAGAATTCAGGCTTTGGATTCCTGCAAAAGTAAAGATAACAAGAAACGTCATGTCATAAACTTTACACCTGTTTTTGCTGGAATTCCCTTGTTAAAAAATCTGCTAAGCAGTTTTTAACTCCTTCGATATGTTGAACATCGAAACTGTAGCGGGATAGCCATTGTTGCCATCTCACTAGTCTTCCTTGCTTATTATCTCCCTGTAACTTAATACGAAGAAAATAAGAGAAATTTCTATTATCAGTTCTAACCAGAAATTTGACTGGAGTTAGATAAATAGAAAATTTGTTAATTACTCTAATGACGGCTAAGTATTCCTTTTCATTGGAATGATAGTTTTTCTCAGTGTCCTTAAAGCTTCCTGAAGCGTATCTGCATATTAATTCTTTATCGGAATTAACAGCTTTGAGCACTCCTCCCCAATATTCTCCTGAGGCGTCTGTCTCAATGATAAGCTTGTCATCCGGTTCTGGATGATAGAGTTTTGGAAAACTCTTTAGATTCTTCTTGACTTTGACCATGTAGCTGGTGTCTGAATCTTTCCATTCCCAAGGAACGTCTTTCTTGAGCTTTGCCTGCAAAGGAGCACGTATAGCTGCAAGTTTGGGAATATAATCAGAAGCATAAGTTAATATACCTAAAAACCTTTGCAACTATTTTTTGTCTTCAATTTTATCCGGGAACTTATGAATATGTTCTAGGATGTGCGACTGAGGACAATGAGTTCCTTGATCAATTTCTAATCCTAAGAAATTAATCTTTGTCTTGAAGAGCTGAGCTTTCTTCTTTGACAATATAATACCAAGTTGTTGGCATTTCTTTAACACTGCTGCTAAATGTCTGAGATGATCCTGTTCATTATCACTAAAAATAAGAATATCATCAACATATACGCAACAGAATTTTTCAAAAGACCTGAATGCGTTTTGCATATGTCTTTGGAATATAGAGGGCGCTTGTTTGAATCCAAAAGGTAGCACCTTCCATTGGTAATGTCCTTGAGGACATGTGAATGCTGTCAATAGCTGTGATTCTTCGTCTAGCAATACCTGCCAAAAACCAGATTTACAGTCTAGTGAACTAAACATTTTCTTACCTCGAATAAGGGTGAGTAATTCATCCTTGTTGGGTAAATTATGGCTGTCTCCTATGGTGGCATCATTAACCGCCTTGTAGTTGACTACCATTCTCTTTTTGCCTCTTCTCCTTTCTGCTTCGTTCTCTACCAGAAATGCTGGAGACATGTGAGGTGATTTGCTGGGTATGATGATATTCATATCCAGTAGCTCCTGAATTTGTTTGCCAAATTCTTCTCGATCTTGTGGACTGTACTTCATAGGTTTGACCTTGATTACCGTCTTTGGATCTCTGATCTTGATGCTTCCTTTCATCCATTGCTTAGTCTTTTTAGGATCTAAGGGATTTTCAGAGCATACTGAATCTAGTAATCTCTCGATTATAGATTTCTTTTCTATGTCTAGAATCAAATTTTTACGAATAAAATTCAATTCTTTAAATTTTTCTAAACTCTCCTTCCCCCTTTTTAAAAGTTGAATTTTATTAGGGCTGATGTTTATAGCTTCTGGCTGACAGGTCTTAGACTTTTTCTTCATTGATTCAAGGAAGTCTTTAACTCCAAATTTCTTAGCTATAATCAGTTTTTTGACATATACTTTTTCACCTGAAAGAGTTAAAATAATATGATCCGGGTGTTGAGTAAATGGTCCATATAAGTTTAGAAAGTTATTGCCTAGAATAAGGTCTACACCTGATTCCTGCTGATAGATTGTAGGAATATGAAATATTTCTCCTGCAATCATTATATCAAGGTTTTTACATACCTTTGTAATAGTAATGGAACTATTATCTGCTATACTTACCTGTATAGGCTTTTCTGTATTAACCCAATGTTCTTCTGGGATAACGTATTTACTTGCTAAGCACAGACTTGCACCTGTATCAACATAGCAATGTAATTCTATCTTTTTATATCTTGCAAAATTCAAAATACCAGGGATATAAATAGAATTAGGATTGGTGATATTAGATATCGCCAGATCTTTTACTTCTTCAGTCTGAATCTGATGAAGTATATTCATTAGTCTCTGACTCTTCTGGTCCGGGATCTAATTCTTCTTCTAAGATGTACACTTCTTGTATATCTTCGTAAGGTTCTTCGATAGGAATATATCCTAGTGAATATACCTGCTCAAGCATTCGAGCTTTACTCTCATGCTTCTGCCTGTTTGGGCATTCATTTGCATAGTGTCCTTCTTCATTGCAAATCCAACACCTGCATTTTTTCTTGCCTTTCGGGCAAAACTTTTGTTTATCGTTAGAAAACTTCTTTGAAGATTTTTTCTTAACGTATTTTCCTGATTTGAAGGGCTTCTTTTTCCTAACAAATCGATATTTTTTCGTATATTTCTTATACGATTTTTTCTTGTGGAAACTTCTAGATGTCTTACTACATCCATACTCAAATGGTTGTTCTACCACTTTTTCACAGCATTTTTTACTAAACTGTTTCAGCTGTTTTTGCTTTTTAGTCAAATCACAAATCTTACTGATTTCTTCTTTAACTATTCTATGGGCATAGCCCAAACTATTTTCAGCAGCTCCTGTTGCTTCAAGATTAAAACGTTCAAGAGCTTTCTCACCTACTAGAGGTATTTTAAGAAGATAATCTCTGATAAACTTCTTATAATCTGCTAGCTCAACTAATTGATATAAGTATTTCTCATAATCATTATAAAATCGATCAAGAAAACATATATCGCAAAGTTGCATTTTAGTAAGCATGGATTTTGCCTTACTAACTATCTTAGCCAATTCTTGAATTTTATTGGTCTGAAGATCTATTCCTAGGAACAATGTATAGATTGCATCCATGACATTTTCATAGGCAGTTATGGGATTCATTACTGGAACCCATGTGGTGTTTTTAATCATGCTATTAACAACACCTGTAGTCTTATGTTCCATCAATAACAAGACTGTTCCTTGATCATCATAAGCTTCGCTATTAGTCTGTATTATTAGACTAATTTCTTGAGACCATTTATCAATGAGCTCTTTTCTATTGGTTTTACCGTCAATATTTAAAATATTACTACCATAGATGTTAGTAACATTTTTAGAATCCGGAATAGAATAAGAAGGATAAAAATTACCTTTCCTCTTCCTATTACCTGAGGTTTTGCCTTCATGCTCTTCCTCCTTTTTGACTCCAGAGTGTTCTCCTTGTTCTGGAGAAGCCTGTTTGTCCATTCTAAAGTTTTCTGGAAAAACTTCTTCTTCTGATTTTTCAGCTTGAAATGATTCTTCCGAACCTTCCCAAGGGTCTGATCCCTCTTCGTCAGTACTGAAAGATTCAATAATGTTTAGAGTTTCATGAGGATTAAAACCAAATAAAGATTTTAGCTCACTGCTTGACTCTATTTCTTGGTTGGCGATAGAGTCATCCTCTATTTCCATTAATCTGATTGCTTGTTCCAATTGACCGTAGTTGTCATCTGTAACCTGCAATTCCTCATCTTCTAGATTATTCCAGAAGAATTCTTCTACCATTTGCATGTAATTCATGATGATTCTTTATCAAATGGCCAGGTTAAGCTTCCTGAGTTCTTTCCAGAACCCATTTCTTCGTTTCCTACGCTGAAGTTAGGATAACTGTATTTCAAGGGTTTCTTGAATTTTTCATCTGCTAAGACGATTTCTCTGTTTGATGTACCTGTCTTAAGAACATCAAGAATTTCTTTATTGCAAGGACAATCATGAATAACCATTTTTATTTCATTGATAATCTTTGCTGCTGCCGCTTCAATGTTATCGGCATTCTGCTGATTTTTAAGCAACTCTAGAATTTCTTCTAATTGTGGCTTAATAATCTTAGTGAAATCTTCTTGTAATTCCTTAAGACTCATCCTAGAATCTTCTTAAGGTATTCCTCGATTTCTATGAGTTTAGAAGTAAAGTCTAATACTTCTTTTCTTGAGATAGGTATGTCATGCTTATTGTTACTAAGCTTTTCTACCTGTTCTGTAAGCATCTTAATCTCTTCGTTATTTTTAACTAAAAGATTCATAGCTTTGTTGTTAATCTCATTTACGAGATTTTTTATGTCTTCTAGCCTATTACTACTGCTAGATCCACTTCCCCCTCTCTGAAAATATGTGGTTCCATATTTGCCAAAAAGGCTCGAAGCTTTTGAGAATTTTTCGCTTGGATCCTTACTAAGCCCAAAATAGGATAGCATTTTATAAACTCCTAGCAAAATTCTTCCTGTAATCTGATTAAGATTATTAGTAGATGCAATTATTGTAGTAATTCTTGCACTACCAGGGTGACTACTGAAGGTATAATTCTTCAGCTCTTGTCCTTCTACTTCGCTTAATCTTTTAAGATTAAGGACTTTTCCTTTCTTGTAAATATGTGGGTGTACAGGTAAGGAAGTAGTCATTTAACTGATACGTTCAAGCTTTCGACCTAAACTATCAATTCTGGTTGAGACATTCCTTAAAAGGTTGTCTGTTGAGGATTCTCCTATAACTAGGTTTTTCCCCTTAAAGCTCATTCTGGGTTTTTCTCCTAAATGAGGTTTATTCCTGGCAATATCTATTGCCCATGAATTTTCTAAAGGACTGATTTCTGAGAATTGCTTCTCTTCAACAGATCCTATATCTGAGAATATATCTTCTAATTCAATATATTCAGATTTTTTGTAATCTATACTGTGATGACTGTTGGTCAAGGCATAGGCTACAACGTATGATATGCTAAAGACTTTATCTCCGGCATCCATTAGGTTTTCTCGTTCAAACTGATGTACGAATGATAAAACCGAATCTAAATTTCTTGTGTCTAGGCTAAGTCCAAACTTAGGGTAGACTGAGAACATGAATTTTTGGTATGCTAAATTTCCTCTAGCAGCACCTAAAATACAATCTGTACGATCCTTGATTCTGTTATCTATTAAAGCCATTTTAATAGGTGAATCAATTCCTTCCTGAAATTCAGATTTTAACAAAATCTTAACAGCTTCTAAATGAACCGTACTGATTGTTGATCTAATTTTAGAAGGGATTTTTAAAAGGTTTTTCCTAATTTCTTCTCTATTAATGAGTGATAGGAAAACAGAACCTTTTGTATCTTTTATGTCTACATGCATCTCTTTTGTGCTGACAAAATAAAAGATATTGTTTTTTCTATTCAGAATATTTAAACCAAATGAATTTGGGATTCTAAATATTTTTTCTTTCTTTAGATCAAGTTTCAAATTCTTGATTTTTGAAAGTGTTTCTTGTTTTACCAAAAAACTTCCTTGAAATCCTTTTTCGTTTTCAAAAAACTTGATTTCAAAATCTTGATTATCATCAGAAGTCTGAGGATCATCAATCTCTTTGCCTTTTTCTTTTAAAAGATTCATTTTAAAAGATTATTCCTTGGCTCTGATACCAATTTGCGGATAAATTAAGTTGACAGTTTAAGCAATTAAACTTGCCAATGATATAAGTAATTATTTGATAAATTACTTTACTTTTTGTTTTTACAAAAACAAAAGGCATGACAAGCATCGCTAGCTTCATCAATAAAGCTACCAATATGATTTTTTTAGACCGTCAATTTCTTGACTGTTCCAAATATAGAACCTACCATGTTGTTCTTTCAATGTTTCTAGACTGACGTAGAATTCTCTAAGTCGATCTATTCTATTGTTATTTATATCTAGGCATGCTAGATCTATTATCCTAGTGAAGAAGTCTTCATCACTAAGTCTAATGGTTTCACCATTAATGGTTAAGTTCCAAGGGAACATTACCGATCTTCGATTATTGCTAATCATGATCAAAATTAAATATATAAAAAGATTTATATAAATTTATTTAAAACAGGGTTTTGAGTTTTACCAGGCTTCTCAAATGATCTGCATCTGTTCAGTGATTATCTGATCTCTAAAACTTCGATTCTTCTTTTAAATCTTCTGGTTTTTATTCTCTGTCTTCAATCCTACGAGCGGCGTTTCCCTAACGGCCACCTGCCTCAGCGGTACTCCCTGTGCTCCAAGCGGACTCCAGAATAACAAGAATATAACCAAGATTTATAAAAGAAAAGACTTTTTATTGATTAAGATAATATGTACAGATATAGACTCATTATGAGCCTGTTTACACTCATAACCCCGTAGGGTTTTTACTCACACATGACTATGAGGACTCTTGATTTTGCATACAGAGTAGTTTGTATGAAAATTTTCGATGTCCTAAACTGAAAGAAGAACTCGCCTTTTATAGCACAAGGTCGAGGATCTGTACAAACTTGAATTATTGTAAAGCAGATGCTTTTTCTAAAGTAGATTCCATATGTTTCCTCCTTTAGCTAAAGTTGATGCTTTACCTGACAAAAGTAGATGCCTTTGCCTTTATTAAAGTAAATGCTTTACTTTTCATAAAGTAGATTCCTTTACTTTAACTTTACTTTAATAAAGTAGATTCTTCTACTTTAATCCTCCACCTTTGCTTTTCCAGCAACTTTAGACAACTTGTCTTCTTCTTCTTTAGTGGTAGGTCCGCATATTTGACAATTAAGTGAAATGCCAAACTTCTGCATTTCCTTTTGCTTCCTTTTGCAAAAGTTTTCTTTGTGGGATCCAACAGCATCTTTGTGTAATAATTCCTTTCTGAATGCCACAATTTTGCTGTAATCATCTTCACTTAGTCCCTGATGGGAATATGACGTCATTAACGCATTAAGTGTTGCGAGATTAACTTTTAACTTGTCGTCTCGCTTGATGCTGAATAATTTATTGATTAGAATCAATAATTTTTGTTCAGCAAGTTCCCTTAAATCTTTTTTCTCCAAGGTTGGCTCCATAGCTTGGCTTGGGGAATAGATTCTTTCCTTCGCAGCTCCAACCTGTAAATAATGAAAAGGTTGATCTGGAGGACAGTCATATTCTTCTTCATTTTCCCAACTGATGATTGTGCTGGTAGTTTTGATGAAGATGTCGGTTTCTGGATTTTTAAGATAATTTTTCTTAAAAACCTTGATTGCATTTCTAAATTCTTTAGGGAACTTAGAAATTTCCAGGAGATTACTAGCTGGATAAATTTGAGCTAATAACCCGTATCGGTATGCCTCATATACCATTTCTGGATTGGCATTAGGATAGAAGTTGAAGTAACTAACATTCTTCTTGTCTGTTGTGAAGTAATGTTCGTCAACAAACTCCTTTTCAGTAGCTGCTCTTCCCGTTCGATAAAGATAATTGAACTTTCCATAGGTAGTTTCAATGGTATCCTCATCGGTTTGAATCAACACTCCTTGTTGTTTCTTCGGGATGGTTCCTAAAACAATTTTGTTAGAGGACTTGTTTTGAGTTATGGCCTCTGCATATGTTGGACGTAGTGCTTCCGCAGAACTAATCAACTGAAGAGGTGACTTAAACTCTTTTTTAGTATACATATCTGCTGCTACTTTTGCTTCAGCAAATGATTTATACTTTTTGTGCTTGATTCCTGAGAAACCTTTAACTGCCTTCTCAGCAATGTCCCATGTGGTGTAAATACCTGCATTAGAACCATTGAACACAACATAATAGGCTTTTGGGGCCTTATATCCGATGGGAAATACTGAAGTTTGATCTTCAGGTTTATTAGGGATTGGAATTCCCCCGTTAGGCCTTAGATTTAAATCAGAAGGCTTGACTAACGTTGTTGAGGTCTGTACCTCTGACTGGATTTTTGGTAAACCCACAACCTTCAACGGATTTGTTGAATCTTTACCAGGAGCCGTTTGCTCTGGATTAGTCTGTACTTCACTTATTGCTAAGGAAGGTGTACAAATAACCTTTTGTTGCGAGGATTGATCCTCGGTTTGGATTTTTGCCAAATCCACAGGCGTTAACGGATTTGATGTGCCTTTACCGGTAGCCGTTTGCTCCGGGCTAGTTTCAGATCTGTTCATTGATGAAGAAGGTTCTGAAATTACCTTTTGCTGTTCGGGAAGGGAATACTTCCTTACATATTCTAGCTCTGTACGAACTAGTTGTAATTCTTCTTGAACAAGTTTGAATTTCTTCAAGAGGATAGATTCTTTTAGCTCTAGTTGTTCTATGGAAGTGTCCATAGTTTTTCTCAAAGAAAGAGATTATATATAGATATATATATATATATATAGAGCAAACAAGGCTCTTTGATCTATCAAAAGATCGTTGGTATAGAGAGGTGTTTATTGTGGTTTGGTGTGATTTTTCTTCTCTCAACCCTCTCGTATTTATAGCCAGAATTCAGGCTTTGGATTCCTGCAAAAGTAAAGATAACAAGAAACGTCATGTCATAAACTTTACACCTGTTTTTGCTGGAATTCCCTTGTTAAAAAATCTGCTAAGCAGTTTTTAACTCCTTCGATATGTTGAACATCGAAACTGTAGCGGGATAGCCATTGTTGCCATCTCACTAGTCTTCCTTGCTTATTATCTCCCTGTAACTTAATACGAAGAAAATAAGAGAAATTTCTATTATCAGTTCTAACCAGAAATTTGACTGGAGTTAGATAAATAGAAAATTTGTTAATTACTCTAATGACGGCTAAGTATTCCTTTTCATTGGAATGATAGTTTTTCTCAGCGTCCTTAAAGCTTCCTGAAGCGTATCTGCATATTAATTCTTTATCGGAATTAACAGCTTTGAGCACTCCTCCCCAATATTCTCCTGAGGCGTCTGTCTCAATGATAAGCTTGTCATCCGGTTCTGGATGATAGAGTTTTGGAAAACTCTTTAGATTCTTCTTGACTTTGACCATGTAGCTGGTGTCTGAATCATAAGTTTTCAAAAAACTTATGCTTCTGACGGGTCTTAGACTTTTTCTTGACTTTGACCATAAGTTTTCAAAAAACTTATGCTTCTGACGGGTCTTAGACTTTTTCTTCATTGATTCAAGGAAGTCTTTAACTCCAAATTTCTTAGCTATAATCAGTTTTTTGACATATACTTTTTCCCAAACTTGTGCTTCTGATTATATTCCCAAACTTGCAGCTATACGTGCTCCTTTGCAGGCAAAGCTCAAGAAAGACGTTCCTTGGGAATGGAAAGATTCAGACACCAGCTACATGGTCAAAGTCAAGAAGAATCTAAAGAGTTTTCCAAAACTCTATCATCCAGAACCGGATGACAAGCTTATCATTGAGACAGACGCCTCAGGAGAATATTGGGGAGGAGTGCTCAAAGCTGTTAATTCCGATAAAGAATTAATATGCAGATACGCTTCAGGAAGCTTTAAGGACGCTGAGAAAAACTATCATTCCAATGAAAAGGAATACTTAGCCGTCATTAGAGTAATTAACAAATTTTCTATTTATCTAACTCCAGTCAAATTTCTGGTTAGAACTGATAATAGAAATTTCTCTTATTTTCTTCGTATTAAGTTACAGGGAGATAATAAGCAAGGAAGACTAGTGAGATGGCAACAATGGCTATCCCGCTACAGTTTCGATGTTCAACATATCGAAGGAGTTAAAAACTGCTTAGCAGATTTTTTAACAAGGGAATTCCAGCAAAAACAGGTGTAAAGTTTATGACATGACGTTTCTTGTTATCTTTACTTTTGCAGGAATCCAAAGCCTGAATTTTGGCTATAAATACGAGAGGGTTGAGAGAAGAAAAATCACACCAAACCACAATAAACACCTCTCTATACCAACGATCTTTTGATAGATCAAAGAGCCTTGTTTGCTCTCTATATATATATATATATATATATCTATATATAATCTCTTTCTTTGAGAAAAACTATGGACACTTCTATAGAACAACTAGAGCTAAAAGAATCTATCCTCTTGAAGAAATTCAAACTTGTTCAAGAAGAATTACAACTAGTTCGTACAGAGCTAGAATATGTAAGGAAGTATTCCCTTCCCGAACAGCAAAAGGTAATTTCAGAACCTTCTTCATCAATGAACAGATCTGAAACTAGCCCGGAGCAAACGGCTACCGGTAAAGGCACATCAAATCCGTTAACGCCTGTGGATTTGGCAAAAATCCAAACCGAGGATCAATCCTCGCAACAAAAGGTTATTTGTACACCTTCCTTAGCAATAAGTGAAGTACAGACTAATCCAGAGCAAACGGCTCCTGGTAAAGATTCAACAAATCCGTTGAAGGTTGTGGGTTTACCAAAAATCCAGTCAGAGGTACAGACCTCAACAACGTTAGTCAAGCCTTCTGATTTAAATCTAAGGCCTAACGGGGGAATTCCAATCCCTAATAAACCTGAAGATCAAACTTCAGTATTTCCCATCGGATATAAGGCCCCAAAAGCCTATTATGTTGTGTTCAATGGTTCTAATGCAGGTATTTACACCACATGGGACATTGCTGAGAAGGCAGTTAAAGGTTTCTCAGGAATCAAGCACAAAAAGTATAAATCATTTGCTGAAGCAAAAGTAGCAGCAGATATGTATACTAAAAAAGAGTTTAAGTCACCTCTTCAGTTGATTAGTTCTGCGGAAGCACTACGTCCAACATATGCAGAGGCCATAACTCAAAACAAGTCCTCTAACAAAATTGTTTTAGGAACCATCCCGAAGAAACAACAAGGAGTGTTGATTCAAACCGATGAGGATACCATTGAAACTACCTATGGAAAGTTCAATTATCTTTATCGAACGGGAAGAGCAGCTACTGAAAAGGAGTTTGTTGACGAACATTACTTCACAACAGACAAGAAGAATGTTAGTTACTTCAACTTCTATCCTAATGCCAATCCAGAAATGGTATATGAGGCATACCGATACGGGTTATTAGCTCAAATTTATCCAGCTAGTAATCTCCTGGAAATTTCTAAGTTCCCTAAAGAATTTAGAAATGCAATCAAGGTTTTTAAGAAAAATTATCTTAAAAATCCAGAAACCGACATCTTCATCAAAACTACCAGCACAATCATCAGTTGGGAAAATGAAGAAGAATATGACTGTCCTCCAGATCAACCTTTTCATTATTTACAGGTTGGAGCTGCGAAGGAAAGAATCTATTCCCCAAGCCAAGCTATGGAGCCAACCTTGGAGAAAAAAGATTTAAGGGAACTTGCTGAACAAAAATTATTGATTCTAATCAATAAATTATTCAGCATCAAGCGAGACGACAAGTTAAAAGTTAATCTCGCAACACTTAATGCGTTAATGACGTCATATTCCCATCAGGGACTAAGTGAAGATGATTACAGCAAAATTGTGGCATTCAGAAAGGAATTATTACACAAAGATGCTGTTGGATCCCACAAAGAAAACTTTTGCAAAAGGAAGCAAAAGGAAATGCAGAAGTTTGGCATTTCACTTAATTGTCAAATATGCGGACCTACCACTAAAGAAGAAGAAGACAAGTTGTCTAAAGTTGCTGGAAAAGCAAAGGTGGAGGATTAAAGTAGAAGAATCTACTTTATTAAAGTAAAGTTAAAGTAAAGGAATCTACTTTATGAAAAGTAAAGCATTTACTTTAATAAAGGCAAAGGCATCTACTTTTGTCAGGTAAAGCATCAACTTTAGCTAAAGGAGGAAACATATGGAATCTACTTTAGAAAAAGCATCTGCTTTACAATAATTCAAGTTTGTACAGATCCTCGACCTTGTGCTATAAAAGGCGAGTTCTTCTTTCAGTTTAGGACATCGAAAATTTTCATACAAACAACTCTGTATGCAAAATCAAGAGTCCTCATAGTCATGTGTGAGTAAAAACCCTACGGGGTTATGAGTGTAAACAGGCTCATAATGAGTCTATATCTGTACATATTATCTTAATCAATAAAAAGTCTTTTCTTTTATAAATCTTGGTTATATTCTTGTTATTCTGGAGTCCGCTTGGAGCACAGGGAGTACCGCTGAGGCAGGTGGCCGTTAGGGAAACGCCGCTCGTAGGATTGAAGACAGAGAATAAAAAACCAGAAGATTTAAAAGAAGAATCGAAGTTTTAGAGATCAGATAATCACTGAACAGATGCAGATCATTTGAGAAGCCTGGTAAAACTCAAAACCCTGTTTTAAATAAATTTATATAAATCTTTTTATATATTTAATTTTGATCATGATTAGCAATAATCGAAGATCGGTAATGTTCCCTTGGAACTTAACCATTAATGGTGAAACCATTAGACTTAGTGATGAAGACTTCTTCACTAGGATAAGAGATCTAGCATGCCTAGATATAAATAACAATAGAATAGATCGACTTAGAGAATTCTACGTCAGTCTAGAAACATTGAAAGAACAACATGGTAGGTTCTATATTTGGAACAGTCAAGAAATTGACGGTCTAAAAAATCATATTGGTAGCTTTATTGATAAAGCTAGCGATGCTTGTCATGCCTTTTGTTTTTGTAAAAACAAAAAGTAAAGTAATTTATCAAATAATTACTTATATCATTGGCAAGTTTAATTGCTTAAACTGTCAACTTAATTTATCCGCAAATTGGTATCAGAGCCAAGGAATAATCTTTTAAAATGAATCTTTTAAAAGAAAAAGGCAAAGAGATTGATGATCCTCAGACTTCTGATGATAATCAAGATTTTGAAATCGAGTTTTCTGAAAACGAAAAAGGATTTCAAGGAAGTTTTTTGGTAAAACAAGAAACACTTTCAAAAATCAAGAATTTGAAACTTGATCTAAAGAAAGAAAAAATATTTAGAATCCCAAATTCATTTGGTTTAAATATTCTGAATAGAAAAAACAATATCTTTTATTTTGTCAGCACAAAAGAGATGCATGTAGACATAAAAGATACAAAAGGTTCTGTTTTCCTATCACTCATTAATAGAGAAGAAATTAGGAAAAACCTTTTAAAGATCCCTTCTAAAATTAGATCAACAATCAGTACGGTTCATTTAGGAGCTGTTAAGATTTTGTTAAAATCTGAATTTCAGGAAGGAATTGATTCACCTATTAAAATGGCTTTAATAGATAACAGAATCAAGGATCGTAGAGATTGTATTTTAGGTGCTGCTAGAGGAAATTTAGCATACCAAAAATTCATGTTCTCAGTCTACCCTAAGTTTGGACTTAGCCTAGACACAAGAAATTTAGATTCGGTTTTATCATTCGTACATCAGTTTGAACGAGAAAACCTAATGGATGCCGGAGATAAAGTCTTTAGCATATCATACGTTGTAGCCTATGCCTTGACCAACAGTCATCACAGTATAGATTACAAAAAATCTGAATATATTGAATTAGAAGATATATTCTCAGATATAGGATCTGTTGAAGAGAAGCAATTCTCAGAAATCAGTCCTTTAGAAAATTCATGGGCAATAGATATTGCCAGGAATAAACCTCATTTAGGAGAAAAACCCAGAATGAGCTTTAAGGGGAAAAACCTAGTTATAGGAGAATCCTCAACAGACAACCTTTTAAGGAATGTCTCAACCAGAATTGATAGTTTAGGTCGAAAGCTTGAACGTATCAGTTAAATGACTACTTCCTTACCTGTACACCCACATATTTACAAGAAAGGAAAAGTCCTTAATCTTAAAAGATTAAGCGAAGTAGAAGGACAAGAGCTGAAGAATTATACCTTCAGTAGTCACCCTGGTAGTGCAAGAATTACTACAATAATTGCATCTACTAATAATCTTAATCAGATTACAGGAAGAATTTTGCTAGGAGTTTATAAAATGCTATCCTATTTTGGGCTTAGTAAGGATCCAAGCGAAAAATTCTCAAAAGCTTCGAGCCTTTTTGGCAAATATGGAACCACATATTTTCAGAGAGGGGGAAGTGGATCTAGCAGTAGTAATAGGCTAGAAGACATAAAAAATCTCGTAAATGAGATTAACAACAAAGCTATGAATCTTTTAGTTAAAAATAACGAAGAGATTAAGATGCTTACAGAACAGGTAGAAAAGCTTAGTAACAATAAGCATGACATACCTATCTCAAGAAAAGAAGTATTAGACTTTACTTCTAAACTCATAGAAATCGAGGAATACCTTAAGAAGATTCTAGGATGAGTCTTAAGGAATTACAAGAAGATTTCACTAAGATTATTAAGCCACAATTAGAAGAAATTCTAGAGTTGCTTAAAAATCAGCAGAATGCCGATAACATTGAAGCGGCAGCAGCAAAGATTATCAATGAAATAAAAATGGTTATTCATGATTGTCCTTGCAATAAAGAAATTCTTGATGTTCTTAAGACAGGTACATCAAACAGAGAAATCGTCTTAGCAGATGAAAAATTCAAGAAACCCTTGAAATACAGTTATCCTAACTTCAGCGTAGGAAACGAAGAAATGGGTTCTGGAAAGAACTCAGGAAGCTTAACCTGGCCATTTGATAAAGAATCATCATGAATTACATGCAAATGGTAGAAGAATTCTTCTGGAATAATCTAGAAGATGAGGAATTGCAGGTTACAGATGACAACTACGGTCAATTGGAACAAGCAATCAGATTAATGGAAATAGAGGATGACTCTATCGCCAACCAAGAAATAGAGTCAAGCAGTGAGCTAAAATCTTTATTTGGTTTTAATCATCATGAAACTCTAAACATTATTGAATCTTTCAGTACTGACGAAGAGGGATCAGACCCTTGGGAAGGTTCGGAAGAATCATTTCAAGCTGAAAAATCAGAAGAAGAAGTTTTTCCAGAAAACTTTAGAATGGACAAACAGGCTTCTCCAGAACAAGGAGAACACTCTGGAGTCAAAAAGGAGGAAGAGCATGAAGGCAAAACCTCAGGTAATAGGAAGAGGAAAGGTAATTTTTATCCTTCTTATTCTATTCCGGATTCTAAAAATGTTACTAACATCTATGGTAGTAATATTTTAAATATTGACGGTAAAACCAATAGAAAAGAGCTCATTGATAAATGGTCTCAAGAAATTAGTCTAATAATACAGACTAATAGCGAAGCTTATGATGATCAAGGAACAGTCTTGTTATTGATGGAACATAAGACTACAGGTGTTGTTAATAGCATGATTAAAAACACCACATGGGTTCCAGTAATGAATCCCATAACTGCCTATGAAAATGTCATGGATGCAATCTATACATTGTTCCTAGGAATAGATCTTCAGACCAATAAAATTCAAGAATTGGCTAAGATAGTTAGTAAGGCAAAATCCATGCTTACTAAAATGCAACTTTGCGATATATGTTTTCTTGATCGATTTTATAATGATTATGAGAAATACTTATATCAATTAGTTGAGCTAGCAGATTATAAGAAGTTTATCAGAGATTATCTTCTTAAAATACCTCTAGTAGGTGAGAAAGCTCTTGAACGTTTTAATCTTGAAGCAACAGGAGCTGCTGAAAATAGTTTGGGCTATGCCCATAGAATAGTTAAAGAAGAAATCAGTAAGATTTGTGATTTGACTAAAAAGCAAAAACAGCTGAAACAGTTTAGTAAAAAATGCTGTGAAAAAGTGGTAGAACAACCATTTGAGTATGGATGTAGTAAGACATCTAGAAGTTTCCACAAGAAAAAATCGTATAAGAAATATACGAAAAAATATCGATTTGTTAGGAAAAAGAAGCCCTTCAAATCAGGAAAATACGTTAAGAAAAAATCTTCAAAGAAGTTTTCTAACGATAAACAAAAGTTTTGCCCGAAAGGCAAGAAAAAATGCAGGTGTTGGATTTGCAATGAAGAAGGACACTATGCAAATGAATGCCCAAACAGGCAGAAGCATGAGAGTAAAGCTCGAATGCTTGAGCAGGTATATTCACTAGGATATATTCCTATCGAAGAACCTTACGAAGATATACAAGAAGTGTACATCTTAGAAGAAGAATTAGATCCCGGACCAGAAGAGTCAGAGACTAATGAATATACTTCATCAGATTCAGACTGAAGAAGTAAAAGATCTGGCGATATCTAATATCACCAATCCTAATTCTATTTATATCCCTGGTATTTTGAATTTTCCAGGATATAAAAAGATAGAATTACATTGCTATGTTGATACAGGTGCAAGTCTGTGCTTAGCAAGTAAATACGTTATCCCAGAAGAACATTGGGTTAATACAGAAAAGCCTATACAGGTAAGTATAGCAGATAATAGTTCCATTACTATTACAAAGGTATGTAAAAACCTTGATATAATGATTGCAGGAGAAATATTTCATATTCCTACAATCTATCAGCAGGAATCAGGTGTAGACCTTATTCTAGGCAATAACTTTCTAAACTTATATGGACCATTTACTCAACACCCGGATCATATTATTTTAACTCTTTCAGGTGAAAAAGTATATGTCAAAAAACTGATTATAGCTAAGAAATTTGGAGTTAAAGACTTCCTTGAATCAATGAAGAAAAAGTCTAAGACCCGTCAGCCAGAAGCTATAAACATCAGCCCTAATAAAATTCAACTTTTAAAAAGGGGGAAGGAGAGTTTAGAAAAATTTAAAGAATTGAATTTTATTCGTAAAAATTTGATTCTAGACATAGAAAAGAAATCTATAATCGAGAGATTACTAGATTCAGTATGCTCTGAAAATCCCTTAGATCCTAAAAAGACTAAGCAATGGATGAAAGGAAGCATCAAGCTCAGAGATCCAAAGACGGTAATCAAGGTCAAACCTATGAAGTACAGTCCACAAGATCGAGAAGAATTTGGCAAACAAATTCAGGAGCTACTGGATATGAATATCATCATACCCAGCAAATCACCTCACATGTCTCCAGCATTTCTGGTAGAGAACGAAGCAGAAAGGAGAAGAGGCAAAAAGAGAATGGTAGTCAACTACAAGGCGGTTAATGATGCCACCATAGGAGACAGCCATAATTTACCCAACAAGGATGAATTACTCACCCTTATTCGAGGTAAGAAAATGTTTAGTTCACTAGACTGTAAATCTGGTTTTTGGCAGGTATTGCTAGACGAAGAATCACAGCTATTGACAGCATTCACATGTCCTCAAGGACATTACCAATGGAAGGTGCTACCTTTTGGATTCAAACAAGCGCCCTCTATATTCCAAAGACATATGCAAAACGCATTCAGGTCTTTTGAAAAATTCTGTTGCGTATATGTTGATGATATTCTTATTTTTAGTGATAATGAACAGGATCATCTCAGACATTTAGCAGCAGTGTTAAAGAAATGCCAACAACTTGGTATTATATTGTCAAAGAAGAAAGCTCAGCTCTTCAAGACAAAGATTAATTTCTTAGGATTAGAAATTGATCAAGGAACTCATTGTCCTCAGTCGCACATCCTAGAACATATTCATAAGTTCCCGGATAAAATTGAAGACAAAAAACAGTTGCAAAGGTTTTTAGGTATATTAACTTATGCTTCTGATTATATTCCCAAACTTGCAGCTATACGTGCTCCTTTGCAGGCAAAGCTCAAGAAAGACATTCCTTGGGAATGGAAAGATTCAGACACCAGCTACATGGTCAAAGTCAAGAAGAATCTAAAGAGTTTTCCAAAACTCTATCATCCAGAACCGGATGACAAGCTTATCATTGAGACAGACGCCTCAGGAGAATATTGGGGAGGAGTGCTCAAAGCTGTTAATTCCGATAAAGAATTAATATGCAGATACGCTTCAGGAAGCTTTAAGGACGCTGAGAAAAACTATCATTCCAATGAAAAGGAATACTTAGCCGTCATTAGAGTAATTAACAAATTTTCTATTTATCTAACTCCAGTCAAATTTCTGGTTAGAACTGATAATAGAAATTTCTCTTATTTTCTTCGTATTAAGTTACAGGGAGATAATAAGCAAGGAAGACTAGTGAGATGGCAACAATGGCTATCCCGCTACAGTTTCGATGTTCAACATATCGAAGGAGTTAAAAACTGCTTAGCAGATTTTTTAACAAGGGAATTCCAGCAAAAACAGGTGTAAAGTTTATGACATGACGTTTCTTGTTATCTTTACTTTTGCAGGAATCCAAAGCCTGAATTTTGGCTATAAATACGAGAGGGTTGAGAGAAGAAAAATCACACCAAACCACAATAAACACCTCTCTATACCAACGATCTTTTGATAGATCAAAGAGCCTTGTTTGCTCTATATATATATATATATATATCTATATATAATCTCTTTCTTTGAGAAAAACTATGGACACTTCCATAGAACAACTAGAGCTAAAAGAATCTATCCTCTTGAAGAAATTCAAACTTGTTCAAGAAGAATTACAACTAGTTCGTACAGAGCTAGAATATGTAAGGAAGTATTCCCTTCCCGAACAGCAAAAGGTAATTTCAGAACCTTCTTCATCAATGAACAGATCTGAAACTAGCCCGGAGCAAACGGCTACCGGTAAAGGCACATCAAATCCGTTAACGCCTGTGGATTTGGCAAAAATCCAAACCGAGGATCAATCCTCGCAACAAAAGGTTATTTGTACACCTTCCTTAGCAATAAGTGAAGTACAGACTAATCCAGAGCAAACGGCTCCTGGTAAAGATTCAACAAATCCGTTGAAGGTTGTGGGTTTACCAAAAATCCAGTCAGAGGTACAGACCTCAACAACGTTAGTCAAGCCTTCTGATTTAAATCTAAGGCCTAACGGGGGAATTCCAATCCCTAATAAACCTGAAGATCAAACTTCAGTATTTCCCATCGGATATAAGGCCCCAAAAGCCTATTATGTTGTGTTCAATGGTTCTAATGCAGGTATTTACACCACATGGGACATTGCTGAGAAGGCAGTTAAAGGTTTCTCAGGAATCAAGCACAAAAAGTATAAATCATTTTCTGAAGCAAAAGTAGCAGCAGATATGTATACTAAAAAAGAGTTTAAGTCACCTCTTCAGTTGATTAGTTCTGCGGAAGCACTACGTCCAACATATGCAGAGGCCATAACTCAAAACAAGTCCTCTAACAAAATTGTTTTAGGAACCATCCCGAAGAAACAACAAGGAGTGTTGATTCAAACCGATGAGGATACCATTGAAACTACCTATGGAAAGTTCAATTATCTTTATCGAACGGGAAGAGCAGCTACTGAAAAGGAGTTTGTTGACGAACATTACTTCACAACAGACAAGAAGAATGTTAGTTACTTCAACTTCTATCCTAATGCCAATCCAGAAATGGTATATGAGGCATACCGATACGGGTTATTAGCTCAAATTTATCCAGCTAGTAATCTCCTGGAAATTTCTAAGTTCCCTAAAGAATTTAGAAATGCAATCAAGGTTTTTAAGAAAAATTATCTTAAAAATCCAGAAACCGACATCTTCATCAAAACTACCAGCACAATCATCAGTTGGGAAAATGAAGAAGAATATGACTGTCCTCCAGATCAACCTTTTCATTATTTACAGGTTGGAGCTGCGAAGGAAAGAATCTATTCCCCAAGCCAAGCTATGGAGCCAACCTTGGAGAAAAAAGATTTAAGGGAACTTGCTGAACAAAAATTATTGATTCTAATCAATAAATTATTCAGCATCAAGCGAGACGACAAGTTAAAAGTTAATCTCGCAACACTTAATGCGTTAATGACGTCATATTCCCATCAGGGACTAAGTGAAGATGATTACAGCAAAATTGTGGCATTCAGAAAGGAATTATTACACAAAGATGCTGTTGGATCCCACAAAGAAAACTTTTGCAAAAGGAAGCAAAAGGAAATGCAGAAGTTTGGCATTTCACTTAATTGTCAAATATGCGGACCTACCACTAAAGAAGAAGAAGACAAGTTGTCTAAAGTTGCTGGAAAAGCAAAGGTGGAGGATTAAAGTAGAAGAATCTACTTTATTAAAGTAAAGTTAAAGTAAAGGAATCTACTTTATGAAAAGTAAAGCATTTACTTTAATAAAGGCAAAGGCATCTACTTTTGTCAGGTAAAGCATCAACTTTAGCTAAAGGAGGAAACATATGGAATCTACTTTAGAAAAAGCATCTGCTTTACAATAATTCAAGTTTGTACAGATCCTCGACCTTGTGCTATAAAAGGCGAGTTCTTCTTTCAGTTTAGGACATCGAAAATTTTCATACAAACTACTCTGTATGCAAAATCAAGAGTCCTCATAGTCATGTGTGAGTAAAAACCCTACGGGGTTATGAGTGTAAACAGGCTCATAATGAGTCTATATCTGTACATATTATCTTAATCAATAAAAAGTCTTTTCTTTTATAAATCTTGGTTATATTCTTGTTATTCTGGAGTCCGCTTGGAGCACAGGGAGTACCGCTGAGGCAGGTGGCCGTTAGGGAAACGCCGCTCGTAGGATTGAAGACAGAGAATAAAAAACCAGAAGATTTAAAAGAAGAATCGAAGTTTTAGAGATCAGATAATCACTGAACAGATGCAGATCATTTGAGAAGCCTGGTAAAACTCAAAACCCTGTTTTAAATAAATTTATATAAATCTTTTTATATATTTAATTTTGATCATGATTAGCAATAATCGAAGATCGGTAATGTTCCCTTGGAACTTAACCATTAATGGTGAAACCATTAGACTTAGTGATGAAGACTTCTTCACTAGGATAAGAGATCTAGCATGCCTAGATATAAATAACAATAGAATAGATCGACTTAGAGAATTCTACGTCAGTCTAGAAACATTGAAAGAACAACATGGTAGGTTCTATATTTGGAACAGTCAAGAAATTGACGGTCTAAAAAATCATATTGGTAGCTTTATTGATGAAGCTAGCGATGCTTGTCATGCCTTTTGTTTTTGTAAAAACAAAAAGTAAAGTAATTTATCAAATAATTACTTATATCATTGGCAAGTTTAATTGCTTAAACTGTCAACTTAATTTATCCGCAAATTGGTATCAGAGCCAAGGAATAATCTTTTAAAATGAATCTTTTAAAAGAAAAAGGCAAAGAGATTGATGATCCTCAGACTTCTGATGATAATCAAGATTTTGAAATCGAGTTTTCTGAAAACGAAAAAGGATTTCAAGGAAGTTTTTTGGTAAAACAAGAAACACTTTCAAAAATCAAGAATTTGAAACTTGATCTAAAGAAAGAAAAAATATTTAGAATCCCAAATTCATTTGGTTTAAATATTCTGAATAGAAAAAACAATATCTTTTATTTTGTCAGCACAAAAGAGATGCATGTAGACATAAAAGATACAAAAGGTTCTGTTTTCCTATCACTCATTAATAGAGAAGAAATTAGGAAAAACCTTTTAAAGATCCCTTCTAAAATTAGATCAACAATCAGTACGGTTCATTTAGGAGCTGTTAAGATTTTGTTAAAATCTGAATTTCAGGAAGGAATTGATTCACCTATTAAAATGGCTTTAATAGATAACAGAATCAAGGATCGTAGAGATTGTATTTTAGGTGCTGCTAGAGGAAATTTAGCATACCAAAAATTCATGTTCTCAGTCTACCCTAAGTTTGGACTTAGCCTAGACACAAGAAATTTAGATTCGGTTTTATCATTCGTACATCAGTTTGAACGAGAAAACCTAATGGATGCCGGAGATAAAGTCTTTAGCATATCATACGTTGTAGCCTATGCCTTGACCAACAGTCATCACAGTATAGATTACAAAAAATCTGAATATATTGAATTAGAAGATATATTCTCAGATATAGGATCTGTTGAAGAGAAGCAATTCTCAGAAATCAGTCCTTTAGAAAATTCATGGGCAATAGATATTGCCAGGAATAAACCTCATTTAGGAGAAAAACCCAGAATGAGCTTTAAGGGGAAAAACCTAGTTATAGGAGAATCCTCAACAGACAACCTTTTAAGGAATGTCTCAACCAGAATTGATAGTTTAGGTCGAAAGCTTGAACGTATCAGTTAAATGACTACTTCCTTACCTGTACACCCACATATTTACAAGAAAGGAAAAGTCCTTAATCTTAAAAGATTAAGCGAAGTAGAAGGACAAGAGCTGAAGAATTATACCTTCAGTAGTCACCCTGGTAGTGCAAGAATTACTACAATAATTGCATCTACTAATAATCTTAATCAGATTACAGGAAGAATTTTGCTAGGAGTTTATAAAATGCTATCCTATTTTGGGCTTAGTAAGGATCCAAGCGAAAAATTCTCAAAAGCTTCGAGCCTTTTTGGCAAATATGGAACCACATATTTTCAGAGAGGGGGAAGTGGATCTAGCAGTAGTAATAGGCTAGAAGACATAAAAAATCTCGTAAATGAGATTAACAACAAAGCTATGAATCTTTTAGTTAAAAATAACGAAGAGATTAAGATGCTTACAGAACAGGTAGAAAAGCTTAGTAACAATAAGCATGACATACCTATCTCAAGAAAAGAAGTATTAGACTTTACTTCTAAACTCATAGAAATCGAGGAATACCTTAAGAAGATTCTAGGATGAGTCTTAAGGAATTACAAGAAGATTTCACTAAGATTATTAAGCCACAATTAGAAGAAATTCTAGAGTTGCTTAAAAATCAGCAGAATGCCGATAACATTGAAGCGGCAGCAGCAAAGATTATCAATGAAATAAAAATGGTTATTCATGATTGTCCTTGCAATAAAGAAATTCTTGATGTTCTTAAGACAGGTACATCAAACAGAGAAATCGTCTTAGCAGATGAAAAATTCAAGAAACCCTTGAAATACAGTTATCCTAACTTCAGCGTAGGAAACGAAGAAATGGGTTCTGGAAAGAACTCAGGAAGCTTAACCTGGCCATTTGATAAAGAATCATCATGAATTACATGCAAATGGTAGAAGAATTCTTCTGGAATAATCTAGAAGATGAGGAATTGCAGGTTACAGATGACAACTACGGTCAATTGGAACAAGCAATCAGATTAATGGAAATAGAGGATGACTCTATCGCCAACCAAGAAATAGAGTCAAGCAGTGAGCTAAAATCTTTATTTGGTTTTAATCCTCATGAAACTCTAAACATTATTGAATCTTTCAGTACTGACGAAGAGGGATCAGACCCTTGGGAAGGTTCGGAAGAATCATTTCAAGCTGAAAAATCAGAAGAAGAAGTTTTTCCAGAAAACTTTAGAATGGACAAACAGGCTTCTCCAGAACAAGGAGAACACTCTGGAGTCAAAAAGGAGGAAGAGCATGAAGGCAAAACCTCAGGTAATAGGAAGAGGAAAGGTAATTTTTATCCTTCTTATTCTATTCCGGATTCTAAAAATGTTACTAACATCTATGGTAGTAATATTTTAAATATTGACGGTAAAACCAATAGAAAAGAGCTCATTGATAAATGGTCTCAAGAAATTAGTCTAATAATACAGACTAATAGCGAAGCTTATGATGATCAAGGAATAGTCTTGTTATTGATGGAACATAAGACTACAGGTGTTGTTAATAGCATGATTAAAAACACCACATGGGTTCCAGTAATGAATCCCATAACTGCCTATGAAAATGTCATGGATGCAATCTATACATTGTTCCTAGGAATAGATCTTCAGACCAATAAAATTCAAGAATTTGCTAAGATAGTTAGTAAGGCAAAATCCATGCTTACTAAAATGCAACTTTGCGATATATGTTTTCTTGATCGATTTTATAATGATTATGAGAAATACTTATATCAATTAGTTGAGCTAGCAGATTATAAGAAGTTTATCAGAGATTATCTTCTTAAAATACCTCTAGTAGGTGAGAAAGCTCTTGAACGTTTTAATCTTGAAGCAACAGGAGCTGCTGAAAATAGTTTGGGCTATGCCCATAGAATAGTTAAAGAAGAAATCAGTAAGATTTGTGATTTGACTAAAAAGCAAAAACAGCTAAAACAGTTTAGTAAAAAATGCTGTGAAAAAGTGGTAGAACAACCATTTGAGTATGGATGTAGTAAGACATCTAGAAGTTTCCACAAGAAAAAATCGTATAAGAAATATACAAAAAAATATCGATTTGTTAGGAAAAAGAAGCCCTTCAAATCAGGAAAATACGTTAAGGAAAAATCTTCAAAGAAGTTTTCTAACGATAAACAAAAGTTTTGCCCGAAAGGCAAGAAAAAATGCAGGTGTTGGATTTGCAATGAAGAAGGACACTATGCAAATGAATGCCCAAACAGGCAGAAGCATGAGAGTAAAGCTCGAATGCTTGAGCAGGTATATTCACTAGGATATATTCCTATCGAAGAACCTTACGAAGATATACAAGAACTGTACATCTTAGAAGAAGAATTAGATCCCGGACCAGAAGAGTCAGAGACTAATGAATATACTTCATCAGATTCAGACTGAAGAAGTAAAAGATCTGGCGATATCTAATATCACCAATCCTAATTCTATTTATATCCCTGGTATTTTGAATTTTGCAGGATATAAAAAGATAGAATTACATTGCTATGTTGATACAGGTGCAAGTCTGTGCTTAGCAAGTAAATACGTTATCCCAGAAGAACATTGGGTTAATACAGAAAAGCCTATACAGGTAAGTATAGCAGATAATAGTTCCATTACTATTACAAAGGTATGTAAAAACCTTGATATAATGATTGCAGGAGAAATATTTCATATTCCTACAATCTATCAGCAGGAATCAGGTGTAGACCTTATTCTAGGCAATAACTTTCTAAACTTATATGGACCATTTACTCAACACCCGGATCATATTATTTTAACTCTTTCAGGTGAAAAAGTATATGTCAAAAAACTGATTATAGCTAAGAAATTTGGAGTTAAAGACTTCCTTGATAAATTACTTTACTTTTTGTTTTTACAAAAACAAAAGGCATGACAAGCATCGCTAGCTTCATCAATAAAGCTACCAATATGATTTTTTAGACCGTCAATTTCTTGACTGTTCCAAATATAGAACCTACCATGTTGTTCTTTCAATGTTTCTAGACTGACGTAGAATTCTCTAAGTCGATCTATTCTATTGTTATTTATATCTAGGCATGCTAGATCTCTTATCCTAGTGAAGAAGTCTTCATCACTAAGTCTAATGGTTTCACCATTAATGGTTAAGTTCCAAGGGAACATTACCGATCTTCGATTATTGCTAATCATGATCAAAATTAAATATATAAAAAGATTTATATAAATTTATTTAAAACAGGGTTTTGAGTTTTACCAGGCTTCTCAAATGATCTGCATCTGTTCAGTGATTATCTGATCTCTAAAACTTCGATTCTTCTTTTAAATCTTCTGGTTTTTTATTCTCTGTCTTCAATCCTACGAGCGGCGTTTCCCTAACGGCCACCTGCCTCAGCGGTACTCCCTGTGCTCCAAGCGGACTCCAGAATAACAAGAATATAACCAAGATTTATAAAAGAAAAGACTTTTTATTGATTAAGATAATATGTACAGATATAGACTCATTATGAGCCTGTTTACACTCATAACCCCGTAGGGTTTTTACTCACACATGACTATGAGGACTCTTGATTTTGCATACAGAGTAGTTTGTATGAAAATTTTCGATGTCCTAAACTGAAAGAAGAACTCGCCTTTTATAGCACAAGGTCGAGGATCTGTACAAACTTGAATTATTGTAAAGCAGATGCTTTTTCTAAAGTAGATTCCATATGTTTCCTCCTTTAGCTAAAGTTGATGCTTTACCTGACAAAAGTAGATGCCTTTGCCTTTATTAAAGTAAATGCTTTACTTTTCATAAAGTAGATTCCTTTACTTTAACTTTACTTTAATAAAGTAGATTCTTCTACTTTAATCCTCCACCTTTGCTTTTCCAGCAACTTTAGACAACTTGTCTTCTTCTTCTTTAGTGGTAGGTCCGCATATTTGACAATTAAGTGAAATGCCAAACTTCTGCATTTCCTTTTGCTTCCTTTTGCAAAAGTTTTCTTTGTGGGATCCAACAGCATCTTTGTGTAATAATTCCTTTCTGAATGCCACAATTTTGCTGTAATCATCTTCACTTAGTCCCTGATGGGAATATGACGTCATTAACGCATTAAGTGTTGCGAGATTAACTTTTAACTTGTCGTCTCGCTTGATGCTGAATAATTTATTGATTAGAATCAATAATTTTTGTTCAGCAAGTTCCCTTAAATCTTTTTTCTCCAAGGTTGGCTCCATAGCTTGGCTTGGGGAATAGATTCTTTCCTTCGCAGCTCCAACCTGTAAATAATGAAAAGGTTGATCTGGAGGACAGTCATATTCTTCTTCATTTTCCCAACTGATGATTGTGCTGGTAGTTTTGATGAAGATGTCGGTTTCTGGATTTTTAAGATAATTTTTCTTAAAAACCTTGATTGCATTTCTAAATTCTTTAGGGAACTTAGAAATTTCCAGGAGATTACTAGCTGGATAAATTTGAGCTAATAACCCGTATCGGTATGCCTCATATACCATTTCTGGATTGGCATTAGGATAGAAGTTGAAGTAACTAACATTCTTCTTGTCTGTTGTGAAGTAATGTTCGTCAACAAACTCCTTTTCAGTAGCTGCTCTTCCCGTTCGATAAAGATAATTGAACTTTCCATAGGTAGTTTCAATGGTATCCTCATCGGTTTGAATCAACACTCCTTGTTGTTTCTTCGGGATGGTTCCTAAAACAATTTTGTTAGAGGACTTGTTTTGAGTTATGGCCTCTGCATATGTTGGACGTAGTGCTTCCGCAGAACTAATCAACTGAAGAGGTGACTTAAACTCTTTTTTAGTATACATATCTGCTGCTACTTTTGCTTCAGCAAATGATTTATACTTTTTGTGCTTGATTCCTGAGAAACCTTTAACTGCCTTCTCAGCAATGTCCCATGTGGTGTAAATACCTGCATTAGAACCATTGAACACAACATAATAGGCTTTTGGGGCCTTATATCCGATGGGAAATACTGAAGTTTGATCTTCAGGTTTATTAGGGATTGGAATTCCCCCGTTAGGCCTTAGATTTAAATCAGAAGGCTTGACTAACGTTGTTGAGGTCTGTACCTCTGACTGGATTTTTGGTAAACCCACAACCTTCAACGGATTTGTTGAATCTTTACCAGGAGCCGTTTGCTCTGGATTAGTCTGTACTTCACTTATTGCTAAGGAAGGTGTACAAATAACCTTTTGTTGCGAGGATTGATCCTCGGTTTGGATTTTTGCCAAATCCACAGGCGTTAACGGATTTGATGTGCCTTTACCGGTAGCCGTTTGCTCCGGGCTAGTTTCAGATCTGTTCATTGATGAAGAAGGTTCTGAAATTACCTTTTGCTGTTCGGGAAGGGAATACTTCCTTACATATTCTAGCTCTGTACGAACTAGTTGTAATTCTTCTTGAACAAGTTTGAATTTCTTCAAGAGGATAGATTCTTTTAGCTCTAGTTGTTCTATGGAAGTGTCCATAGTTTTTCTCAAAGAAAGAGATTATATATAGATATATATATATATATATAGAGCAAACAAGGCTCTTTGATCTATCAAAAGATCGTTGGTATAGAGAGGTGTTTATTGTGGTTTGGTGTGATTTTTCTTCTCTCAACCCTCTCGTATTTATAGCCAAAATTCAGGCTTTGGATTCCTGCAAAAGTAAAGATAACAAGAAACGTCATGTCATAAACTTTACACCTGTTTTTGCTGGAATTCCCTTGTTAAAAAATCTGCTAAGCAGTTTTTAACTCCTTCGATATGTTGAACATCGAAACTGTAGCGGGATAGCCATTGTTGCCATCTCACTAGTCTTCCTTGCTTATTATCTCCCTGTAACTTAATACGAAGAAAATAAGAGAAATTTCTATTATCAGTTCTAACCAGAAATTTGACTGGAGTTAGATAAATAGAAAATTTGTTAATTACTCTAATGACGGCTAAGTATTCCTTTTCATTGGAATGATAGTTTTTCTCAGCGTCCTTAAAGCTTCCTGAAGCGTATCTGCATATTAATTCTTTATCGGAATTAACAGCTTTGAGCACTCCTCCCCAATATTCTCCTGAGGCGTCTGTCTCAATGATAAGCTTGTCATCCGGTTCTGGATGATAGAGTTTTGGAAAACTCTTTAGATTCTTCTTGACTTTGACCATGTAGCTGGTGTCTGAATCTTTCCATTCCCAAGGAACGTCTTTCTTGAGCTTTGCCTGCAAAGGAGCACGTATGGCTGCAAGTTTGGGAATATAATCAGAAGCATAAGTTAATATACCTAAAAACCTTTGCAACTGTTTTTTGTCTTCAATTTTATCCGGGAACTTATGAATATGTTCTAGGATGTGCGACTGAGGACAATGAGTTCCTTGATCAATTTCTAATCCTAAGAAATTAATCTTTGTCTTGAAGAGCTGAGCTTTCTTCTTTGACAATATAATACCAAGTTGTTGGCATTTCTTTAACACTGCTGCTAAATGTCTGAGATGATCCTGTTCATTATCACTAAAAATAAGAATATCATCAACATATACGCAACAGAATTTTTCAAAAGACCTGAATGCGTTTTGCATATGTCTTTGGAATATAGAGGGCGCTTGTTTGAATCCAAAAGGTAGCACCTTCCATTGGTAATGTCCTTGAGGACATGTGAATGCTGTCAATAGCTGTGATTCTTCGTCTAGCAATACCTGCCAAAAACCAGATTTACAGTCTAGTGAACTAAACATTTTCTTACCTCGAATAAGGGTGAGTAATTCATCCTTGTTGGGTAAATTATGGCTGTCTCCTATGGTGGCATCATTAACCGCCTTGTAGTTGACTACCATTCTCTTTTTGCCTCTTCTCCTTTCTGCTTCGTTCTCTACCAGAAATGCTGGAGACATGTGAGGTGATTTGCTGGGTATGATGATATTCATATCCAGTAGCTCCTGAATTTGTTTGCCAAATTCTTCTCGATCTTGTGGACTGTACTTCATAGGTTTGACCTTGATTACCGTCTTTGGATCTCTGAGCTTGATGCTTCCTTTCATCCATTGCTTAGTCTTTTTAGGATCTAAGGGATTTTCAGAGCATACTGAATCTAGTAATCTCTCGATTATAGATTTCTTTTCTATGTCTAGAATCAAATTTTTACGAATAAAATTCAATTCTTTAAATTTTTCTAAACTCTCCTTCCCCCTTTTTAAAAGTTGAATTTTATTAGGGCTGATGTTTATAGCTTCTGGCTGACGGGTCTTAGACTTTTTCTTCATTGATTCAAGGAAGTCTTTAACTCCAAATTTCTTAGCTATAATCAGTTTTTTGACATATACTTTTTCACCTGAAAGAGTTAAAATAATATGATCCGGGTGTTGAGTAAATGGTCCATATAAGTTTAGAAAGTTATTGCCTAGAATAAGGTCTACACCTGATTCCTGCTGATAAATTGTAGGAATATGAAATATTTCTCCTGCAATCATTATATCAAGGTTTTTACATACCTTTGTAATAGTAATGGAACTATTATCTGCTATACTTACCTGTATAGGCTTTTCTGCATTAACCCAATGTTCTTCTGGGATAACGTATTTACTTGCTAGGCACAGACTTGCACCTGTATCAACATAGCAATGTAATTCTATCTTTTTATATCCTGCAAAATTCAAAATACCAGGGATATAAATAGAATTAGGATTGGTGATATTAGATATCGCCAGATCTTTTACTTCTTCAGTCTGAATCTGATGAAGTATATTCATTAGTCTCTGACTCTTCTGGTCCGGGATCTAATTCTTCTTCTAAGATGTACACTTCTTGTATATCTTCGTAAGGTTCTTCAATAGGAATATATCCTAGTGAATATACCTGCTCAAGCATTCGAGCTTTACTCTCATGCTTCTGCCTGTTTGGGCATTCATTTGCATAGTGTCCTTCTTCATTGCAAATCCAACACCTGCATTTTTTCTTGCCTTTCGGGCAAAACTTTTGTTTATCGTTAGAAAACTTCTTTGAAGATTTTTTCTTAACGTATTTTCCTGATTTGAAGGGCTTCTTTTTCCTAACAAATCGATATTTTTTCGTATATTTCTTATACGATTTTTTCTTGTGGAAACTTCTAGATGTCTTACTACATCCATACTCAAATGGTTGTTCTACCACTTTTTCACAGCATTTTTCACTAAACTGTTTTAGCTGTTTTTGCTTTTTAGTCAAATCACAAATCTTACTGATTTCTTCTTTAACTATTCTATGGGCATAGCCCAAACTATTTTCAGCAGCTCCTGTTGCTTCAAGATTAAAACGTTCAAGAGCTTTCTCACCTACTAGAGGTATTTTAAGAAGATAATCTCTGATAAACTTCTTATAATCTGCTAGCTCAACTAATTGATATAAGTATTTCTCATAATCATTATAAAATCGATCAAGAAAACATATATCGCAAAGTTGCATTTTAGTAAGCATGGATTTTGCCTTACTAACTATCTTAGCCAATTCTTGAATTTTATTGGTCTGAAGATCTATTCCTAGGAACAATGTATAGATTGCATCCATGACATTTTCATAGGCAGTTATGGGATTCATTACTGGAACCCATGTGGTGTTTTTAATCATGCTATTAACAACACCTGTAGTCTTATGTTCCATCAATAACAAGACTGTTCCTTGATCATCATAAGCTTCGCTATTAGTCTGTATTATTAGACTAATTTCTTGAGACCATTTATCAATGAGCTCTTTTCTATTGGTTTTACCGTCAATATTTAAAATATTACTACCATAGATGTTAGTATCATTTTTAGAATCCGGAATAGAATAAGAAGGATAAAAATTACCTTTCCTCTTCCTATTACCTGAGGTTTTGCCTTCATGCTCTTCCTCCTTTTTGACTCCAGAGTGTTCTCCTTGTTCTGGAGAAGCCTGTTTGTCCATTCTAAAGTTTTCTGGAAAAACTTCTTCTTCTGATTTTTCAGCTTGAAATGATTCTTCCGAACCTTCCCAAGGGTCTGATCCCTCTTCGTCAGTACTGAAAGATTCAATAATGTTTAGAGTTTCATGATGATTAAAACCAAATAAAGATTTTAGCTCACTGCTTGACTCTATTTCTTGGTTGGCGATAGAGTCATCCTCTATTTCCATTAATCTGATTGCTTGTTCCAATTGACCGTAGTTGTCATCTGTAACCTGCAATTCCTCATCTTCTAGATTATTCCAGAAGAATTCTTCTACCATTTGCATGTAATTCATGATGATTCTTTATCAAATGGCCAGGTTAAGCTTCCTGAGTTCTTTCAATAACCCATTTCTTCGTTTCCTACGCTGAAGTTAGGATAACTGTATTTCAAGGGTTTCTTGAATTTTTCATCTGCTAAGACGATTTCTCTGGTTGATGTACCTGTCTTAAGAACATCAAGAATTTCTTTATTGCAAGGACAATCATGAATAACCATTTTTATTTCATTGATAATCTTTGCTGCTGCCGCTTCAATGTTATCGGCATTCTGCTGATTTTTAAGCAACTCTAGAATTTCTTCTAATTGTGGCTTAATAATCTTAGTGAAATCTTCTTGTAATTCCTTAAGACTCATCCTAGAATCTTCTTAAGGTATTCCTCGATTTCTATGAGTTTAGAAGTAAAGTCTAATACTTCTTTTCTTGAGATAGGTATGTCATGCTTATTGTTACTAAGCTTTTCTACCTGTTCTGTAAGCATCTTAATCTCTTCGTTATTTTTAACTAAAAGATTCATAGCTTTGTTGTTAATCTCATTTACGAGATTTTTTATGTCTTCTAGCCTATTACTACTGCTAGATCCACTTCCCCCTCTCTGAAAATATGTGGTTCCATATTTGCCAAAAAGGCTCGAAGCTTTTGAGAATTTTTCGCTTGGATCCTTACTAAGCCCAAAATAGGATAGCATTTTATAAACTCCTAGCAAAATTCTTCCTGTAATCTGATTAAGATTATTAGTAGATGCAATTATTGTAGTAATTCTTGCACTACCAGGGTGACTACTGAAGGTATAATTCTTCAGCTCTTGTCCTTCTACTTCGCTTAATCTTTTAAGATTAAGGACTTTTCCTTTCTTGTAAATATGTGGGTGTACAGGTAAGGAAGTAGTCATTTAACTGATACGTTCAAGCTTTCGACCTAAACTATCAATTCTGGTTGAGACATTCCTTAAAAGGTTGTCTGTTGAGGATTCTCCTATAACTAGGTTTTTCCCCTTAAAGCTCATTCTGGGTTTTTCTCCTAAATGAGGTTTATTCCTGGCAATATCTATTGCCCATGAATTTTCTAAAGGACTGATTTCTGAGAATTGCTTCTCTTCAACAGATCCTATATCTGAGAATATATCTTCTAATTCAATATATTCAGATTTTTTGTAATCTATACTGTGATGACTGTTGGTCAAGGCATAGGCTACAACGTATGATATGCTAAAGACTTTATCTCCGGCATCCATTAGGTTTTCTCGTTCAAACTGATGTACGAATGATAAAACCGAATCTAAATTTCTTGTGTCTAGGCTAAGTCCAAACTTAGGGTAGACTGAGAACATGAATTTTTGGTATGCTAAATTTCCTCTAGCAGCACCTAAAATACAATCTCTACGATCCTTGATTCTGTTATCTATTAAAGCCATTTTAATAGGTGAATCAATTCCTTCCTGAAATTCAGATTTTAACAAAATCTTAACAGCTCCTAAATGAACCGTACTGATTGTTGATCTAATTTTAGAAGGGATCTTTAAAAGGTTTTTCCTAATTTCTTCTCTATTAATGAGTGATAGGAAAACAGAACCTTTTGTATCTTTTATGTCTACATGCATCTCTTTTGTGCTGACAAAATAAAAGATATTGTTTTTTCTATTCAGAATATTTAAACCAAATGAATTTGGGATTCTAAATATTTTTTCTTTCTTTAGATCAAGTTTCAAATTCTTGATTTTTGAAAGTGTTTCTTGTTTTACCAAAAAACTTCCTTGAAATCCTTTTTCGTTTTCAGAAAACTCGATTTCAAAATCTTGATTATCATCAGAAGTCTGAGGATCATCAATCTCTTTGCCTTTTTCTTTTAAAAGATTCATTTTAAAAGATTATTCCTTGGCTCTGATACCAATTTGCGGATAAATTAAGTTGACAGTTTAAGCAATTAAACTTGCCAATGATATAAGTAATTATTTGATAAATTACCAATATGATTTTTTAGACCGTCAATTTCTTGACTGTTCCAAATATAGAACCTACCATGTTGTTCTTTCAATGTTTCTAGACTGACGTAGAATTCTCTAAGTCGATCTATTCTATTGTTATTTATATCTAGGCATGCTAGATCTCTTATCCTAGTGAAGAAGTCTTCATCACTAAGTCGTATAAGAAATATACGAAAAAATATCGATTTGTTAGGAAAAAGAAGCCCTTCAAATCAGGAAAATACGTTAAGAAAAAATCTTCAAAGAAGTTTTCTAACGATAAACAAAAGTTTTGCCCGAAAGGCAAGAAAAAATGCAGGTGTTGGATTTGCAATGAAGAAGGACACTATGCAAATGAATGCCCAAACAGGCAGAAGCATGAGAGTAAAGCTCGAATGCTTGAGCAGGTATATTCACTAGGATATATTCCTATCGAAGAACCTTACGAAGATATACAAGAAGTGTACATCTTAGAAGAAGAATTAGATCCCGGACCAGAAGAGTCAGAGACTAATGAATATACTTCATCAAAGGATTTCAAGGAAGTTTTTTGGTAAAACAAGAAACACTTTCAAAAATCAAGAATTTGAAACTTGATCTAAAGAAAGAAAAAATATTTAGAATCCCAAATTCATTTGGTTTAAATATTCTGAATAGAAAAAACAATATCTTTTATTTTGTCAGCACAAAAGAGATGCATGTAGTTTTACTACTTTGAGGAAGTATTTTTTTTATTTAAAAGGAGAAGTTGTTTTATAAATATGATTTTTATAATATAAATTGTATTAAGAAAAGTAAATATTTGTGCACTTTAATCTTATATGCTAAATCATTTACTTTGTAGCCACCCCACTAATTTTAAGATTACTATCTTATAAACCGTGCAAAATGAAGGGTTTTGTGCACATATAAACAACGGAAAATGCGTAAAACAACAAGAAAAATCAGCAAAACCATCGCAATATCCATGCGATACAAATATTTAATTCATAGTTCAAAATCTTTACCTTAAAGATGCTTTAACAGATAATGAATGGATGACTAAAAGAAAATTCGGGTTTTAAACAATCAACAATTATCCCGCCTTGCAATCTACGCTCTATCAATCTCTATCAATATCCACGCGAAAGCTTGAACGGAGGAAGGATGTCTACAAGCATCTTGTACTTCGAATCTCTTTTTCTCAAGCTCTCTCTTTTACTGCTAGGATTTTCAATAAAAACATAGTTTTAACAAATCAGCCAACAAGGGATTATATACGTGAGAGAGAAAAACGAAATTGCAACTCTAAACCAATTCAGAGTTCTTCTAAAAATTGCAATTCCTAATTGTCATCAAAGTAATTCTTACTTAGTTAACCAACAACTTAATTTCGAATTTTAATATTAGTAAATTCGAAATCCATATTTACTTAATTAAATAAGTCATATTTAATAGTAAATAATAAATAATTTGAATTATTCTTCTTTAATTTAAATCCAATTTCAAATTAAATGATCCTCCAAGTTTTCATTGTGTGTGACCCTGTAGTTATTATTACATTGACAACGATTTTTATATCTAATTAAAATCGTAAACAATGAACGGCATATAGAAATACATCATTGCTAACAAAGTAATAATAATTAAATCGGTGATTTGATTTAACCTTTCGTGAGTAATGTGTCATGTAATATATAATCCCTTTAACCTTGATAGTGTAGATTAAACTCAAGGCATGTAATGTGTCATCCTCTTTATAAGTTAATCTTAATTTATTGATCGATGAGTAAACTATCTTAAATCAAATCATCATTTGAGCGTGACCATGCATTTTAGCTCAACTTATAACTTATATGTTGATAATTTGAATGTTAACAACGACGTACTTTCACGCCAACTTATTTCTAATTTGCTTGATTTATTTATTTGTTTAATAATTTATATTTTTATATTGGTGTTTTTAAATATATTTTTAATTTAAAATACTTGTATTGATATTATTGTGTTAAATAATATTTTTTATGATTTAATTGTTAAAATAATTCACCAACTTTAAATTTATCCAAACACCTATATAACTTATAAGTATTCTTGCACTTATCACTTATATGACATTTATGCTTTTAAGCCAAAAGTTGCTCATTTAAAGATACCCCAAACACCCACTTAATTGGAAGGTTTATTCGAACCATTATTGCAAAAAATATATTTTAATATAATAATTTCAATTAATGTATGTTAAGTAACCACTCGTTTTAAAATTTTAAGATGTTAGAGTAGGGCCCAATGCGATCTTTTATATTTCATTCCCCTCACTTGAGTTGTTCGTGTTTTTCTGGTCCTAGAGTAGAGATCCTTACCTAATATTTGAAAATCAGACCGGACGCTAGTATCAAAAAGAGAGAAATGGTCCCATAGAGGCTAGAGCACAATTTTTAGATAAAATGCTCAAAATGATATTATTCTAAAAAAGGTCAAAAATAGCATATTAAAATGCTACATTGATTAACGTTCTACAAATAGTCGGAAAACGCCACCCAATCTTGCGTTTTTAATGTATAACACAACTTAAATCAACGTTTTTAAATTTCATAACAAAACTTGATCTGGCATTTTATTTTAGAAGACAATTAAACTTGCATTTTTGAGTCCCATAACAACACTTCATCTAGCGTTTTACTGAAAATTTGAACATGTTTCTTCATATCGCTACATAAATTCATGTTTGGGTTTTATCTTGCATTTTATTTTTTATTTATAGCCATTTTTCTGGCTATGCTATTTGGGATATTAAAGTTATAATTTGTGCCATAAAAGACCAACACCCCCAAAAAGACATGAACAACCTATTGATTCACTATTTGACCAAAATAATAGGCTTTCGAGTGAAGGAATGTTTAATACTCCCTCTAGGACACATAAAATGAGATGGAAATGGTATGTAATTTGATCCTGGTAAACCCGGTTCCCTAACATCTTAAGTTTTAGGTGAGATGCTTATTTAACAAAGTTAGCTTATAATCCGTGCAAAGCATGAGTTGCTTAAAAAAAATTAATTTTTTAATTTGATTTTTTATGATAAAATAATATGATTTTTTTTTAACTGATGTAATAAATGTTAATTTTAATATGTTGTTAGTAGAAATCGAAACTTAGTATTTGTATAGAACAATTTTTATTATGAAATTTAATAATTATAATCAATTTGGCTTGAAAGATCTAACACAAATTATTCCCATTTTACTTGTTATAGTTTAGTATAGATTTGTTTATTATTATTTTCTTATTTAAAATTAAATGGTACTAAAAATAACAAAAACAATGTGTTGATAAAAAACATTAACCAAACTATAAATTAGATCATGATTTGATTATTGTAGTATAAATAGTATAGATAGAATAGATTACCTATTATAGTTTAATATAGATTTGTTCATTATTATTTTCTTATTTAAAATTAATTAAAATTAAAATATAACAAAAAAGGAAGATACTACTCAAAAAAAATGTGTTAACCAAACTATATATTATATCATGTTTTGATTATTATAGTATCATGTAGTACTACTTCCGTTCCTTTCGTCTCTTTACAAATGAGTTGGCACGAAGGTTGAGAGTATGTGTAAAATAGTGAGAAATGTAAAAAAAAATTAAAGTGATCAATATTTAATGTATAAATAAGAATAGTGGATAAAAACAGTAGATGTAGTTGATTTTTATATTTTAAAACTTTATTATTTTTGTAAATTTTTAGAATGTAAAGAATTGGAAGGAACATTAATAAAAGAAAAGTGTAAAGAAATGGATGAGACAGGAGGAGTATATAGTGTACTAGCTTTATACCTGTGCGATGCACGAGATATTTTCTAAATAGAGAAAACTGGGCCTGAGGGTAACCTCAGGTATCTCTCCTAAGGTTATAATAAAATATATCTATAAAGTAAGGGGGCCCGCAGGGGCATTTTTGTAAATATTAAACTTTTTTCAGTAATTTACAAAAATACCTTTAAATTTGTATTGAAATTTGTTCTAACCTCAGGTAGAACCCTGAGGTCAACCTTAGGCACATGAAACCCTTCTAAATATGATTTATGAGTTTTTCATATTAAATTTTATTTTTTTCATTTTTTTGGAAGAATTGTAAAATATTGTTGTTGACATGGATTGAACCCATGACCTCTTGCTAAGAATCTACTTTATGGTCACACCATGACCATCATGCTATAAGTCCCCTTGATGAATATTTGGAACTCATCCACTAGATTCTTAAATAGCTCTATTCTACATTTTATTTAACATTTATTTTAGAAATAATTTCAAAGAAAATAAAAGAATAATGTCTCTTTTCATTTATTATTATATATATTATAGACCACAATGCCCTTTCAAGCCCAATTTAGTAATTTATCAACATACCCCTCTTTATGTTAATGTTAAAAAAATATTTTTATTAGGAATAGATTTTATAATCTCCCCTATTATACAAACAACTTAAATTTATGCACACAACCACTACATCTTAACAATTTCTAATATCTACATTTTTTAAAATTTATGCATGATAAAACTATCAAAAAAATATTCCCATGTCATATTATTATTATTATTATTATTATTATTATTATTATTATTATTATTATTATTATTATTATTATTATTATTATTATTATTATATTTTCATGAAATTTTAAAACTATAAAGTATTCTTTTTATATTATGTATGTGATACGAAAATACGACACAAATTCACATTGTACACGAATGATTTAAATTCAATTTTTGATTTTTGATACATGTGTAATAGTAGTTTTTGTGAAATTATAAATTATAATATTTATTCATATTTGTTACGCTCATGACAAACACAAAACAAGTTCACTTGGTACACGTATGGATGAGAATTTCACCCATCCCGTCCGACCGCAATCCGATCCCCTTCCCATTTAGGTTAGGGATTTAGGAAATTTTTCTGTTTTAGTATGGGAAGTAGGGAATATTGTAAAATAGAAATTCAGGGGATGACAATGAGAATGCAAAATAATCTTCGTTCAGGAACCGGGACAGGTTCAATGGTTATGTACGAAGTCGGGGATCGCCATGGGTATAGCACTCTTCGATCCTAAATTGACCTGATACCACTCCTAGGTACACAACATGACTTGAATTCATTTACTGTCAAATTTGGACATCTTTATATAAAAAACGCTTATTGTAAACACTTATGTCTTAATTAAATAACAAAAGAATAGGTACATCAATTTTTTTGCCAACGTAAAAACAAATGGTAACAGAACCAATTAGTTGATAATAACATTTTAATCTAACCTGTTGACAAATATTAGATGAGTTCAATTAAAATTTAAAAACTATAATATTAGCAGAAAAAAATTCGAAAGAAGTATACATGTTTAATGTGCGAGAGATGTATGCAGTTAACTATTTTATTATCATAATACCTATTCAGTTCGTATCTACCACAATAATAATTTAAAATATATATGAAAAGGCAGGTCGATGAGAGGTTGTCAATGATTAATGAAAGATGATCGAGAAAAAAAGAAAGAACGGACCAATTTGAGGTGACGATTAATTCTTATTTACCATTTTTATCGGTTATCGTTCTCACATTAAATAAGCACCACTATAAAGACGATTCTCGAAGTTTAAAATACGCTAATAATTTGAATTTATAACAGTTATTAATTGTTGACTTTAAATTGACCGTTGCACATGAAAGGTAAAGCAGACTGATAGGAGAATAGAGAAGACTCTATCGCAAAATTCAAAAGATATTATATGAATTAGAATGCGGTCACGGGCTATAAGTTATAATTAAAATTTTAAAAAATATAGTGTTGACACAATGACATTCAAAATATATGTATAAGATTATTGTATGAGCGATATGACAATTAAAGATTTTTATACCTAATCAACTCATAATCATAATAGTGATAATTTCATAAGAATATGTGTATGTAAAATTATCATAGTTAAAATGCAGGTCGTGCATTATACGACTATCATGCTATCACAATAATTTCACTTTTAAAATTTTAAGATAGAAGTGTTTAAATAACTACAAAAGAAAATTATTATCGAATAAAAAAATTTGTTCTGAAATTAGAATGATAGTTTTATGAAATTATAATACAATAATATTTTTATCTATATTATGATTATGCAATGAAAACAAGATATGCATTCACGTAATACATAAGACAGTGTGAGTTTATCTACCATCGAATTAGGACATATGATACAAAATATACGGAAACACGACATGATTTTTTGGTCTTATCAAGGAAATTGAATTTATGACCTTTAAATACAAATGGAGTTAAATTCACAACTACTGAATAAATTTTGTTTTTTTAGTTTTGTTTATATCCTATTTTATATTAACTTTTATTTAATATGTGATTGTTGGGATTTGATGGCCTTACCTAAAATTATTATCAACAAAATTTGCTATTGTGAAAAAAAAAATGTTTTTCCTAAACCAATTTTTTTTAATATAAAAATGTTGTTGAAAAATTGCTTTTAGATTTCCTAAGCTGTTTTGAACCAATTGTTCTACAAAAAATCTATAGTTACGGTCTACAACATCAATACCAAACAGACCTTTAGTATGATTGGTACTAGGTACAATATATATCTATACAAAAAAATCAGAATTAGCTTATATGTTAGATTTGGACTCTATATGAGTTATCGATTAAATAAATGAATAAAATGCATAGTTGAATTATACTGTAGTATAAAAAAGATTATATATACCTAACAAAGATGTTAAATTATATATGACTACCTATAACATAATGATCGATTAGTGATATTTAAAGGCTGTATAAAAAATATATATTTTCACTGTAGCGTATATTAGGTTGTATGGATACATCATACATTTTAGTTGATTTTTCCTAATTTAAAATAGTTTATGCTGTTGCTACCATAATACATCTCCTACCATATATGTAATGATCCACCTAGCTCCTCTGTTGGTTTACTATTGCTAATGGAAACAAACTAAAAAGCATATCATTATCGTGATAATCTTTCAAAAATTACTGCTAGAAAATGTACTAAACGCCACATTATTATTGCAATAGGATTTGGCCACTAATGAGTAACTTTTGTGTATAATTACTATCGGTCATTCATCTTACATTCAACGAGTACTGCTACAAATATGATACCTAGGCTGGTCCTGAGAAATTGAAAGTTCCAAGTGAATTTGAATTTTGTACTCAATTATAAATCAAAAATCACATACATACAATTTATTTTTCGGCCCTGCTTATATCTTAAACTATTTTTGGTGCTACCTTGAACAAAATATGCCCCAAATATCATTTTTTGTGCCTCTACGTACTGTTAATTTTTTTTACTTATTAGAAAAGATGTGCCCCTAAATAACATCATCTTCTCGGCGCCCCATTGCATGAGCGGCTTAATCTCATAATTGGCTTTGTACTATATGGTACTCAAAATTTAGAATTCATTATTATTTCAAAATTTGAACGGTTACCAACTGTTTGCCTTAAATAAAACGAACCACGTGGAATAGATTGAAAAGAAGATATAACCGACTCAAACACGATTTGCGAAAGAAATTGTGCGAATTAGAATGTGGCCCGTGCCTTGCACGGGCTTTCATGCTAGTAATATTTAAAGGTTATACGATCTTACTAGTTATAAATGTTTAAGTGCTAATTGCTAAGTGTAATGGTGGAATCATTTTGTGGTGTCGTTAATATTCAGGTTTAATGATTATTGGTGGTTAATGGTGATGTTGGTATTATTTGTGGAGTTTATACGAGTTGACTAAATGGTAAATGCATATGTGCTAAATGGTATAAAGCGAGTCGTAGTATTTGATGGCTTTATTAATTATGAATGTTATATGTTATTTAGTTTAACTGCGAGGAGTCATAAAGAGATCAAGTTCTAAATGTCAGTATTTAAGGACTTGTGTAATTCTCTTCGACTAGATCCTCGGGATTACGAATATCAATGATTGATTGTCACCAGTATAATTAATATGCTCAAGTAATGAGATCATTGATATAGCGTAAGTAATAGTTAATGCTAGGGGTTGTTCCCTAGGGCTTACGAATATCAATAATTGATTGTCACGTGTATCATTAAAATGCGTGAGTGATACGATCATTGATGTAGCGTAAGTAGTAGTTAATGCTAATATAAATTATTATGTGTTTACTAATTGTTGAGGTAGAATTCCTTATGTGCTATGTGCCGCATGTCAGGGCGGGTAAATTTCCTTATGTGTTGTTGCTGCAAGTTGAGGCAGCTTTATTTTTTGTAAAAACAGGGTTGAATTGTTTTTGATGGATATTGAGGGGATGTGACCCCGGGATAGTCCGATAAACGAATACCTCATGCCGAAATTTTCTAAAAATCCCCTGCAATTAAATATATTTAATTTATTAAATTTCAGTGGTCTAGAGGCATGAAGTGGATGTTAATTGTTTATGTGAATATGTGTTAAGTAAATTATTTCGAGGGTTAATTGTTGTCTCGAGGATTAATCGTGTTTTGATGATATATCAAATTGGTTTAAGTCTATTAAATGGATATAAGTGTGTTATGTGCATTAAGTGGTAATAGTGTAGTCAATTATAGAGAGGACACCTATGGTTTGACTTTATGTGACTTAGTGGTAATTCCGAGTGGTGTCTACTCGAGATACGAGGTGGGACTGACACGTACTCGTAACAATTACAGTACCATAGCGTTGTAATAACCCTAACTTTTAGAATGCTACAGTACCTGAATAAATAGTAATTTTGAGGATTTATGGAAATGGTATGTAAGTATCCTATATTCGAAATGGAAAATGAATAATTGGAAACCATATTATTGTTGTACTATAAAAATGAGTGACTCGAAACGATGACGGATTTCAGAAATTCCTGAGTATAGATTTTTAAGATGCTTGATTTCAATTGAGCACTATTGTATTGGATATTAAATAGTATGAAATATGAAAAGGGTGTATACTTTGAGGAACATGTGAAATTAGGTTAAACCAGGGGATTATTAAGTCAAGGGAATGCCAGAGGAATTTAGATTGTTAAACAATTTAGAACCACTTGGAAATGAGATATTAAATTTGAGGAATTGAGAATTTAATATTTTGGAATTTTATTATATTTGATTAGAGAATTTAGAACGAATGTTCTAGAAACCGTTGAGACTTTATAACGAGATTAAGCGATCAAGTGAAAGAATCATGGGTTAAGGATAATAAATATTAGAAGTCCAAGGGAGGATATATTATGAGAGGGAAAGAGGATTGAGAATATAATCCTAGAGCAAAGAGAATGCAACTAGTTTGAGAACGCTTGAGAAACCGGGAGAGCGAATTCTGAAATAAAGAGAATATACCAAGGATATTGGATTTAATATCTACTTGGGGATTTGAACCACCCTAACACATTAATATATGATGTGGAAAAGGATAAAATATATTCAAGAGATTTAAAAAGGAGACACCATTGGAACGATCACAGAATTCAATCGATGAATCAAACGACGAGAGAACTTTGTCCAAAGCCCAACTCAAAAGCCCTAAGGCCCAAAACCTAAGCCATGCAGGTCCAAGAGGCTCCAAGGAGCTGCAAATGCAAGTGATTAAAGAGTATGGCTCATGGAATTAGTGAAGGGGCAAGGCTATAAAGGAAATAAGAGATTAAAGGCAAGGATATGCATGTAACTTACCAAAGCAAGTGGATAACTCATTCAAATACACCCACATGTCTTGATTTCATTGGTGGAATTCAAACCCAATTAATTAAGAGATAAGATTTGATGTTAAAGGGATAGAAACAAGTCACACAAGTCATTATCCAAGAGAGAAAACAAAGAAAACATCAAGCTCTTCCAAACTGCCCAGCAAGAACAAGGAGGAAATAAAAATTCATATCTCCAGTTCTATCCATGATAAAATCACCAAATTTTAACCATAGCTTCTCCACTCCATGAGTATCATTCTCTCAAAATTTCATGGCCAACAAAGTAGTGTAGCCTAGTCAAATCCCTTCCCCAAGTTGAAGAACCGAACCTGCCTAGTCCTTTACAGCTTCTGTCCAGTGGGAAAAACGGGATCAAAACCATAGCTAGGAAGCTTTGTTTTTGGTGATCTATAGCTCAAATCAAAGCTTATGAAGAGGCCAAGATGTGGTAAAAATTTGAGAGCCAAACTCTTATTTTTCAATTTGTTATGAATTTTACAAGATTGATGATGAATAGTAAATCTAAGAAACTAACTTTAGTTTTCTTGGTTTCTTTGGAAGATCTAAGCTATACTAAGGTGATATAAAGGTTATACAAGGTGTATTAAGGATTGTACACACTCCAAGAAAGGTATACTACTTGAAACCCTAGCTTGAATCTTGAGTTTATGGTTGGTTTTTGGAATAAGTTAGTTTAAAATATGAAATCATGGTTACATAAATGTTTATAAGTGTTTTGATGGATCATGGAGAGGTTGTGAGTGCTTGTAACCATGGTTGGTATGATGACCACATGGTGTAGGGTTTGGTATATGTGTTGGATGTTGGATTTGGAGGAGTTATATGATGGAAAGTATGAAAATATAGCCGTTATAATGCCCAATTTTTGTTAAACCAAAAAATGCCCTGTTTTTGACAACCATACTCGTACGGTTATGGTTCTGTACAGGGTGCTAACTGACCATGAGAGGATAGAGCTTAGTTACGTCAAAATCCAATGAACGGTTTAGAAGAAAAGTGAGTTTTAGTGAAAGTCGTTCGGAAACCGAGAAAATGCAATTGTGTCAACTTTGAGGCTATAATTACCATACTTAAACATCTTTAAAAGTAATGAAATTTTGAGACATTATAGTAGGGTGAATAGAGAGTCAAACCCCACTGACCTTGTATTAAAATTCGAAATTGATAATTTATGAGAAATTTTACAGTCATGTGTGGTTAATAAGGAAATGGTGAAAAACACTGAAACTTTTATGGAATCTAATAATGGATAAGTCCTTGGAACTTTTGGTCTATAAATAGTATGTTAAACTTATATTATGTGTCAAGGGTGTTATTATATATATATATTTAAGGGTTAAGTGGTTAAGTGAAATATATTCTGATGGTGGTCCTTTTCGTTTCTATAGATACTCGGGACGAACACCAGATCATTCCTCTTGGAATTAGGGATCGAGGCAAGATTTCTTTTATCCTTATTTCAATAAACTGTTTATGTTAAAAAAAAAATTGATTTTGGTAGATACTATATGAATCTTATATGATGATATGGTTAGGGATATATTCCCTGTTTGTTGAGATTATTGGATATGGATATGAATATGGAAAGAGCGAATATACTCTATGATCTAAAGGGATATGAAAGAGAATGGTATCAGTTGTTATCTAGGGTTATATGGTTTATGATATTATGTTAAAGATAATCTTTAAACATTTTTGATTTAATAAATATTATTTGAATATTATTTAATACTTTAAAAATAGATGGAATAGTTATGTATTTAATAGCATAAGTGACTTTATTTAATATGGAGGAGATGTCTGAGTTATAATCAAAGTTTTATGATGTTTGTCTTTCTAAAGATTGATATATGAAAATGGAAATGGAAATGATATATGTGAATGGAAATGGAAACGGAAAATGGAAAATATTGAATGGTGTTTTATAAATGGAATAATGATTTGATAAAAAGGGGGATTGCAACAGCAAGCGTAAGAGGCTGTGTTCGGCACAGTCCAGCACTCAATATTTTATCACGGCCCAAGAGATGCCGAAGGGGGATGTAGCAGAGAGCCTTCCTCCAGGGATGATGACCAGGTTGGATCATTCCTTCTACTAGTAGTAAAAAGAGAGCAGGTACGATTAGGCGACTGATCATCGTCCTAACGTATCAGGCGACAGCAGATATCCCCAAAGTATTTAAAGAAAGAATTGATAATGGTTATAGATTGACATACTGAAAAAGGAAAAATGATATGAGATTATGGAATCATTTTTATGTTAGAAGAGAAACTGATATTATATTATATTAGAAGAGAAACTGATATTATATGGTTTTATGTTTCTTTTCTTATAAAGATAAATAGATGGTCTATTTAATAAATAAGAATTAATTCTTTTCTTAATGATTATGATGGGTTTTCCTTTCATTAATATATATATATATATATATATATATATATATATATATATATATATATATATACATATATATATATATGTTTTCTTTGATGCTGGTTTACAAAATTTATCTTGCTGAGCTATTATAGCTCACTCTTGCTATTTCTTTATATAACAGCTAGATCAAATGCCGATACTTCGCACTACACCCCGGAAGAGGGTAAGGGCTTTTGAGAGGGTTCTGGCACCCATCGCTGAGGTAGCTTATATAGGTGTATGGGTATAAGTAACGTATGTAAATTAGGTGAGTAAGCTTTTGTAATATACTTTTGGTTTTTGAAATGCTTCTTGTAGAAGTATTGTTCAACAACGCTGCGTAAATAGGATTCTGGGTTTGTAATAACTCTTTTAACTTTAAACTGTTATTATTATGGATGTTGTTCTCTGAGCATATGACTGGTGTGAAATGTTATAGTGTGGGGTCTATTGTGTGAGGATTAGCAAGTATTTATATTTCAACTGTCAAGAATATAATGTTATTAAAATGGAAATTGGATCGTGATGACCTCGATTCCTGACCCCGAATCTGGGGCTGTCACAGGCGTGATCAAGTGGAGCAACGTGTATCAAAAATGAAGGATTGAGGCGTCGTGTAAAGTTCATGGAACTGCTTGGGCAAAACACCAAGGATTTATTCGCGGTGTTCCGTTTGGTGCTAAAGACCAGAGGCAAGTTTATTTATACATACTCTATCGTTCAGAGTACATTTATATGAAATATGTGGAATAAGACTTCAGTCCATATTTGCAAGATTTCTTCTATCTTTATCTTGATAAATTGTTTACTTTTAAGTAAAATGGTTTGACTGGAAATATATGTGATATGGAGAGAGTGATATACTATAAGGAGTAAAGTGATATGGGAAGGAATGGTATCAGTTGTCATCTAAAGTTATTTTATAATATTACAATTATGTGTAAATTAGGGATATTTGAGTTCTAAACTGTTTCAGACGTTATTAATAAATATTTTGTTATATAAGGGGACAAGGGTTGATATTTATAGATTTTCTAAAAAGGGATTTACATGTAAAGTATTTTAGTTGGTGTACTTTAAATGTATTGATATATGAATGGAAATGGAGAAATGGAAGGGGTTATCTTGTAATGTATATTTTCGAAAACCCGGACAAAGTTTTTAGAAAGAATTTCGCAATAATTAACCTAATGGCAACATTACCAATAAACTAGTGTTTATTTAATTAGTAGATACCTCTGGAAGCATCTACTGATTAAATAAACCTTATTCGTCTAATTAAATTTATTTAATTAGATGAATATTATTTTTAAAATGTTTTTTTACAATCGCTTTGTTCCGGAATAATAATGAAGATATTCCAATGGTCATAAATGAGACATTTTCGGTTAAAAATATCTAGAATGATATTGATAAATGTTATTTTAATGGTTATTTAATTCAATGAATAATAATTATAATATTCACTTAAAAACGGATTATTGAATAGTTATTCTTTAGATATTCTAAGTGTTCTAAGGGTGATTAAATATTGTTAACAGGTTGTTTAAGGAATTTCATAGTGAAATGAATGTATGTCTTGAATTGATACACTGATGATATACATGTATAGATGTTTTCAAATGGTTATAATATGGAAATGTGAAATGGAAATGGAAATGATATATGTGAATGGAAATGGAAACGGAAAATGGAAAATATGGAATGGTGTTTTATAAATGGAATAACGATTTGACAAAAAGGGGGATTGCAACAGCAAGCGTAAGAGACTGTATTCGGCACAGTCCAGTACTCAATTTTTTATTACGACCCAAGAGATGCCGAAGGGGGATGTAGCAGAGAGCCTTCCTCCAGGGATGATGACCAGGTTGGATCATTCCTTCTACTAGTAGTAAACAGAGAGCAGGTACGATTAGGCGACTGATCATCGTCCTAATGTATCAGGCGACAGTAGATATCCCCAAAGTATTTAAAGAAAGAATTGATAATGGTTACAGATTGACATACTGAAAAAGGAAAAATGGTATGAAATTATGGAATTATTGAATGATTGGAAGAGAATCTGATATTATATTATCAATAAGTAAGTGATTTCATATTGAATAACCAGCAAGTTTATGTTGGTGTATTACTGCGTAAACAAGATGTGGGTATTTATGCTAATAATCTATTTAATTACCTTGTAACGACATCTTTTATATTATATTGGTATATTGTTCAGTTGATGTTATTTTCAAACATTATACTTTCCCTATAGAATTTCGTTGTTATAAATGTTTCAAGAATGATATTAAGTATCAGTTGAATGTTGGAAAGCCATGCACATGATGGGATATTTTGTTAAACTCTAGTAATAACTTGCTGAGCAATTCTTTCGCTCATACTTGCTTGTTTTTCAAATATTAACTTTTCAATGGAAGGTAGCCGGACGAGGTAATCTGCATGGCTTAGATGAAGCGGGCAGTGTACCCTTATAGAGACAATATGACCTAGAAAGTTTATAGTTGGAGTAAGTTATATGTAAGTATATTGATGTGTAATATATATGTTACTTTGCGCAAAATAGTACTAGTTGCTAGTATAATTCTCAACGAAGTTATACTAGTAGTAAGGATTTCATTCTTGTTTCTAGCCCTATAACCTAAAAGATGCTTGGTGGTTGGGGTCTCAAATGTTGTAACTTAATTATTAATGACTACAGATGGTTTAATGTGGTTAAACAGGTGATTTGTTCTTAAGGATTTCCGTGTGACGACCAAATCCTTGACCCCGGATTTGGGGGCGTTACAGAAATGGTATCAGAGCTGAGGTTATAGTAAACTAGAAGCGAGAGTGAGTAGGAGTGTGTATAGTTATGTGAGAATGTCAGAGCTCATGTAAAGTTCATGTTGGACTACCGGGTGTAGTGCCAATGATTAAGTTAAGATTTGAATTCTATGTTGAAGGATATGTTGAGATAGAACTCCCTACGATTATTAATGTCGATGATTGAATCCTTAGTGACTATTACGAGTCGACGATGATGTAAGTTATCAAGCACCTTAGGGTGTGCATGGAAAAGAACTGCTCTGGGATCGAAAGATTATACGTCAGAGGAGCCGACATAAAAGGCATCCGTGAAGACCTTGGCAATACCCTCCCTATTTGCAAATTATTTTGATTACCTACCCAATCTATGATTATTTTGACATCTCCCCAAGAGAGAATTTTGATAAAGGATATATTCCCTATTCGAAGTTATTCTATACTTGTGTTAAGCCCTATTTGGTTTTAATTGTGCCAGAAGCTTTCACTATACCTACCTTCAGGTTTCTGTAGCCTGTCGAATGATGTTGTTTAAACTTTAACTTTTCTTCAATAGTGGATAATCCCATGGTGACATATCACCATTTGCTTGTATTCCAATATCTTTCTGGCTATGCTTTTCTTTGAAATTCGCGCTTTGGAATTTGTTCAATTCTAATCCAAGGTGTCTCCTTGAGAATTAATTGTCAGAAAATGATAATTATTGACTTGACTTTGAATTGCTTTCATACTTCTCAACTTCCACTGAGATGAACAACCCTATACTGATAGGGGCCACAAGGACTATCTGTCTGTGTGATAGAAGTCTGACGGGACGCCATCACTTGTGAGTTGTGAAATACAAGAAGGCTAATTACCTTTAGTAATGTCTTAACTGAGACACGTAACGTTGAGTTCTTTTGATCATATTGATCTCTCAGTAAATTCTTGTATCTCAAATAAGGTTTGCCTCCAAATTCATAACCCTATGATCACCAGTGTGTGATCCCTGCCTTGATATGGGAGTTTTCTTTTCACAGCTCCATGATTCCTGTTATCTCTAATGTATTTCAAGGGGATGCCAACCAGGTCGGCCAAGTCAAAATTCGCTAATAGAAATTAGATTCGAGCGGAATCGCCAAGAGCAGGAGCGAATCCCAAAACGAATAGAATATCAGTGACTTATAGATAGAATTAGTTCGCTCACTCTCAAGGATGTTATGATTAATGGAATGAGTGCAATCTCTCTCTCAAGAGTGTTATGTTAATGGAAAGTTGATTAAGCCATATTTGAAAGGAAATAGGAATGGTGTTGTGTTGTGAAACTCCAGTGACAATAATGTCCGATAGAGACACCATAAGTAGTTTGAGATTTTGGAGAAGTTGTCTACGAAGGGACACTATCTCCGGTTTTGCAGAATAAGTGTTGAAGGTGAAAGAGTTAAGGAGCCTCAGTAGTTGCCTTAGCTGATTCCGTGGACGGAATCCTTTTAAGGAGGGTAGACTGTGATAACCCGGATTTTCAGAAAATGATTTTATTATTATTTTAAGATTCATAATGATTTTCCTAAAATGAGGAGGAAATTTATTTTATTTTATTTTATTTTATTGTTCATTATTCCAGTTCAAGGAATTTTAAAAGTGAATTATTTAATTATTTTCCGGTTCAGTGTAATCGGGTTTTCTTAGAAGTTTTATCGATCGAGTAGATATCTCGAGTTGATGGTTTATTTGGGCAAGGGTTTAATTTTGAAGTGTGGATTTATTTAGTAAGGACTTTATTTTAAATTGCTGAATAATTTGGAGATTTTAAAATCTGTGGTAAATGATTATTGTGATTATTTGGGGATTTACAAAAATTACTCGATTAATATATATAAAGGTCGAGAATTCGAGGTTTTACTAAATCAATAGTGTTTGTGGTACTTTATAAAGTCCTGTAAATTGTGAATTATGAATCACAATTATTATTTTTAAGTATTGTTTTTATAAATTATTATTAATTTGTAAAATGCATATCAATTCAGAAAAATTAGATTTAATTCTAATTATTTCTCCAAAAGTCTTTAAAAATATTCTAGTATTTAATTATGCTGAGTTTTAAATTTTACTGATCAAAATTATTTTAGCTCAAAAATTATTATTTTATCCGAGTATATTTTGTGGGTTTTAAATTAGAAGGAGGTTATAAATTAGTAGTGATATAAAGGGATTGGGCCAAGCCCAATAAAACAAAACACACACACGCAGCAAGAGATAGTCGGGAAAGAGAAAAAGTGAATTGTAGGAAAGTAGAATTAGGGTTTATGAGTTCAAATGGGGGTTTCAATTTGGGGCCAATACATACACACACACACACACAGATATATATATATATATATATATATATATATATATATATATATATATATATATATATCGCGTGTATGTGTGTGTATATACAACTGTGGTTGTGTGTGTGTGGGTGTAGTGGAGCAGAGGGCAGCGGGGGAAGGAGGTCACGTGAACGGTGGCGCGGTGGCTAGCTCCAGTGTGGGGCGACGCAGCAGCAAGGGGGGAGGATGATGCCACGGTGGTGGCGGGGGAAGGAGGTCACGCGAACGGTGGCGCGGTGGCTAGCTCCGGTGTTGGGCGACGCAGCAGCAAGGGGGGAGGATGAAACCACGGTGGTGGCTGGGAAGGAAGAAGAGAGAGAGAGAGAGAGAGGGGGGGGGAGAGAGAGAGAAGGGAGAGAGATGGCGGAGTTAATTTCCGGGGGATTGATTTTCGGTTGGATCCGAGCAAACCGAAAGGGTATAAAATTTTATTTAATTATTTAATTGTCGTATTAAATAAGTTGTGAATTTCGATATATTGTTTAATGGTCGTAATATAATTAGTTTAAATTGCGAGATTATGGTGGTAATTAAATTAGATTTAATTGGTGAGTCTAATGTGATAATTTTCGTAATTAGCATAGTAGTGTCAATTATGAACATTGTCGTATTTCCGAGATTTAATTCGGAAAGTATGTTGGTAATTATAATTGTGGAGGTTAGTTGTGGGCCGATTATATGTGCAGGTTAGAAATTGTGATATGTTAATGGTTAATTGCTAATTGTGACGGGGGAATAATATGTAAAGGTTATACGATCTTACTAGTTATAAATGTTTAAGTGCTAATTGCTAAGTGTAATGGTGGAATCATTTTGTGGTGTCGTTAATATTCAGGTTTAATGATTATTGGTGGTTAATGGTGATGTTGGTATTATTTGTGGAGTTTATACGAGTTGACTAAATGGCAAATGCATATGTGCTAAATGGTATAAAGCGAGTCGTAGTATTTGATGGCTTTATTAATTATGAATGTTATATGTTATTTAGTTTAACTGCGAGGAGTCGTAAAGAGATCATAAGTTCTAAATGTCAGTATTTAAGGACTTGTGTAATTCTCTTCGACTAGATCCTCGGGCTTACGAATATCAATTATTGATTGTCACCAGTATAATTAATATGCTCAAGTGATAAGATCATTGATATAGCGTAAGTAATATTTAATGCTAGGGGTTGTTCCCTAGGGCTTACGAATATCAATATTTGATTGTCACGTGTATCATTAAAATGCGTGAGTGATACGATCATTGATGTAGCGTAAGTAGTAGTTAATGCTATTACAAATTATTATGTGTTTACTACTTGTCGAGGCAGAATTCCTTATGTGCTATGTGCCGCATGTCAGGGCGGGTAAATTTCCTTATGTGTTGTTGCTGCAAGTTGAGGCAGCTTTATTTTTTGTAAAAACAGGGTTGAATTGTTTTTGATGGATATTGAGGGGATGTGACCCCGGGATAGTCCGATAAACGAATACCTCATGCCGAAATTTTCTAAAAATCCCCTGTAATTAAATATATTTAATTTATTAAATTTCAGTGGTCTAGAGGCATGAAGTGGATGTTAATTGTTTATGTGAATATGTGTTAAGTAAATTATTTCGAGGGTTAATTGTTGTCTCGAGGATTAATCGTGTTTTGATGATATATCAAATTGGTTTAAGTCTATTAAATGGATATAAGTGTGTTATGTGCATTAAGTGGTAATAGAGTTGTCAATTATAGGGAGGACACCTATAGTTTGACTTTATGTGACTTAGTGGTAATTCCGAGTGGTGTCTACTCGAGATACGAGGTGGGACTGACACGTACTCGTAACAATTACAGTACCATTAGGGCATGATCAAGTGGAGCAACGTGTATCAAAAAGGAAGGATTGAGGCATCGTGTAAAGTTCATGGAACTGCTTGGGCAAAACGCCAAGGATTTATTCGCGGTGTTCCGTTTGGTGCTAAAGACCAGAGGCAAGTTTATTTATACATACTCTATCGTTCAGAGTATATTTATTTTGAAATATATGAAATGTGTGGAATCAGACTTCAGTCCATATTTGCAAGATTTCTTCTATCTTTATCTTGATAAATTGTTTACTTTTAAGTAAAATGGTTTGACTGGAAATATATGTAATATGGAGAGAGTGATATACTATAAGGAGTAAAGTGATATGGGAAGGAATGGTATCAGTTGTCATCTAAAGTTATTTTATAATATTACAATTATGTGTAAATTGGGGATATTTGAGTTCTAAAATGTTTCAGACGTTATTAATAAATATTTTGTTATATAAGGGGACAAGGGTTGATATTTACAGATTTTCTAAAAAGGGATTCACATGTAAAGTATTTTAGTTGGTGTACTTTAAAGGTATTGATTTATGAATGGAAATGGAGAAATGGAAGGGGTTATCTTGTAATGTATATTTTCGAAAACCCGAACAAAGTTTTTAGAAAGAATTTCGCAATAATTAACCTAATGGCAACATCACCAATAAACTAATGTTTATTTAATTAGTAGATACCTCTGGAAGCATGTACTGATTAAATAAACCTTATTCGTCTAATTAAATTTATTTAATTAGATGAATATTATTTTTAAAATGTTTTTTTTACAATCGCTTTGTTCCGGAATAATAATGAAGATATTCCAATGGTCATAAATGAGACATTTTCGGCTAAAAATATCTGGAATGATATTGATAAATGTTATTTTAATGGTTATTTAATTCAATGAATAATAATTATAATATTCACTTAAAAAAGGATTATTGAATTGTTATTCTTTAGATATTCTAAGTGTTCTAAGGGTGATTAAATATTGTTAAAAGGTTGTTTAAGGAATTTCATAGTGAAATGAATGTATGTCTTGAATTGATACACTGATGATATACCTGTATAAATGTTTTCAAATGGTTATAATATGGAAATGTGAAATGGAAATGGAAATGATATATGTGAATGGAAATGGAAACGGAAAATGGAAAATATGGAATGGTGTTTTATAAATGGAATAACGATTTGACAAAAAGGGGGATTGCAACAGCAAGCGTAAGAGGCTGTGTTCGGCACAATCCAGCACTCAATATTTTATTACGGCCCAAGAGATGCCGAAGGGGGATGTAGCAGAGAGCCTTCCTCCAGGGATGATGACCAGGTTGGATCATTCCTTCTACTAGTAGTAAACAGAGAGCAGGTACGATTAGGCGACTGATCATCGCCCTAACGTATCAAGCGACAGCAGATATCCCCAAAGTATTTAAAGAAAGAATGGATAATGGTTACAGATTGACATACTGAAAAAGGAAAAATGGTATGAAATTATGGAATTATTGAATGATTGGAAGAGAAACTGATATTATATTATCAATAAGTAAGTGATTTCATATTGAATAACCAGCAAGTTTATGTTGGTGTATTACTGCGTAAACAAGATGTGGCTATTTATGCTAATAATCTATTTAATTACCTTGTAACGACATCTTTTATATTATATTGGTATATTGTTCAGTTGATGTTATTTTCAAACATTATACTTTCCCTATAGAATTTCGTTGTTATAAATGTTTCAAGAATGATATTAAGTATCAGTTGAATGTTGGAAAGCCATGCACATGATGGGATATTTTGTTAAACTCTAGTAATAACTTGCTGAGCAATTCTTTCGCTCATACTTGCTTGTTTTTCAAATATTAACTTTTCAGTGGAAGGTAGCCGGACGAGGTAATCTGCATGGCTTAGATGAAGCGGGCAGTGTACCCTTATAGAGACAATATGATCTAGAAAGTTTATAGTTGGAGTAAGTTATATGTAAGTATATTGATGTGTAATATATATGTTACTTTGCGCAAAATAGTACTAGTTGCTAGTATAATTCTCAACGAAGTTATACTAGTAGTAAGGATTTCATTCTTGTTTCTAGCCCTATAACCTAAAAGATGCTTGGTGGTTGGGGTCTCAAATGTTGTAACTCAATTATTAATGGGCTTAATGACCTTTTAACCCTCAAAGTTTTCACTGATATACCCATCAGCCCTCAATATTTCAAAACGTTCCTTTTAACCCTCGAAGTATCCATAAAGGTCCTAATAACCCTTAAACCGGTACAAAAAATAAAAAATAAAAAAACGGTATAACTCGGATGGGCAAAAGAGACATTTCACAAACCGATACCGAGGGTTAAAAGGTATACTTTAGATACTTTGGGGGTTAAAAGGTATACTTTAGATACTTTGGGGGTTAAAAGGTATAACTCGTACAAATGAAGTTATTCTAATTTCAAAATTTCACAAATTAATTTCACAATTTTTGCGAGGGCATTCTTAAATTATCAATTTTTCACACGAAAACAAAGTGCTCAGCTCCAATTCCTTATTGAAATATATGTGAAAGATCTAACATTGCATTGAGGTCTTGGATACATTACTATGCTGTTTAGTTGTCTAGTAGAATACATCATTTGAAACTATAGAATTTGTGAAGTGATAGTGAGAGACTATCAATGTACAATCAGCTTATCCGTTGGCTATTTGTCGATACTTGAGAAAGCAGCCTCCGCAAATCTAGTTAAACAAGCTCACAAAATTCACAAAATTTGTAATGCTGTTAGAAGGGGTCTTGTCCAAGATTCTTTTAATACCCACAGGCATACAGATTAAGAACAGGGTATTCCCGTCCTCCACTACCTAAAACAATTTTTAAGTTTCTGTCCTCAAAACCCATCTCTAGAAAAGCTCAGTCTATGCACCCAATTAATTCCACAGATTTAAAATGCATTTCAAGAAAAGCTCAGTCTAACATCACTAGGTCTAAACTACTTACAGAGCTAATTCAGGGTGCTCCCTAAAAGCAGGAATATGAATATAAAATATGATGATAAAAGACCAAATCCCTCTGTAACATCATTTTGCATAGAAACTTGTACAGCACCACCCTAAGTCTGGAATTATACATTTTTCATTTCTATAAATTATAAACCAGTTGGTAATAAAAGCTTTCATTTAGCTTTTGCACTGAAATTTGTTGAATGCTTCTTCGTGAAATGAAGATCTGCATCAAATGCATTAACTTCATGTTGGAGCTTGTGAATTAATCTTTAATCTTTTTTTTTTTTGGAACGGGATTCAGGTATTCCAACGCATTGACATATTAAGCAAAGACTTCGATAACATAGTGGAGCTTGAATTGGGGGCTCCATGGCCTCTTCCACCTGTTAAAGTGACTGCGACGTTAGCTCACAAGTTTGAACTCACAGGTTTGCTCTTTTAGTTTGTATTCTAACGCTTGTAGGACTGCTACCTTGTGCTGCTTTTTTATAAATGTTGTTTTTATAACTTCTTATTTCTAATGGAATAGGATCTTCTAGTGTGAAGATAGTCTTTGAGAAAACAACAGTAAAGACGACTGGGAACTTATCACAGATACCGCCCCTGGAAATACCTCAACTACCAGATGCATTAAGGCCTTCAACTAATCGAGGAAGTGGTGGTTTTGATGTTACTTACCTCGACTCTGATATCAGAATCACGAGAGGAGATAGAGGCGAGTTAAGAGTTTTTGTAATCTCATGAGTTTGAGCAAGTGCTATCCTAAATTGCTAAAACTTTGTAATTTATTGTAAATCTATACTATTCTCTGCCACTTCCCACAATTCTCCACTTCTCTGCCTCCCCTTCATATATAGAAAGTGAGACACCGCATAGCAGTGCTACATTGTACTAAGGTTTTTAACAAACATGTGAACCTCAATGAAGCTCAATGTTTGTAATCCTAGTAACATACTTATGTTGAATTTGAAAGCAGCCTTGATCGAATCAAAATGATACAAAAATTTCGCATTGCATGTAGTTTGGGTTGTTGGAGTTTAATTTAAATTATAGTCGGACTAAAAATGAATTATATATAATTAATTTCAATTATTGAGCTATAAATTTATATAAAAAAAAGAAATTATCTCATCATATTTGTTTGTCGATATAAAACTCTAAACGATGAGTATTCAATATCTATATTCAATAATCATCTTCATAAATTTTATTAAATATAAGATTTGTATATATTTTATTTAATTCATTGAGTTTTAATTGAAACTTCATTTGTACGAGTTATACCTTTTAACCCCCAAAGTATCTAAAGTATACCTTTTAACCCCCAAAGTATCTAAAGTATACCTTTTAACCCTCGGTATCGGTTTGTGAAATGTCTCTTTTGCCCATCCGAGTTATACCGTTTTTTTATTTTTAATTTTTTATACCGGTTTAAGGGTTATTAGGACCTTTATGGATACTTCGAGGGTTAAAAGGAACGTTTTGAAATATTGAGGGCTGATGGGTATATCAGTGAAAACTTTGAGGGCTAAAAGGCCATTAAGCCTTATTAATGACTACAGATGGTTTAACGTGGTTAAACAGGTGATTTGTTATTAAGGATTTCCGTGTGACGACCAAATCCTTGACCCCGGATTTGGGGGCGTTACATAAACCGTGGTGATTTTTTGGGTTGGCCAGAATAGGTCGACGGAGAAGATGACCAGAGTTGATGGCTGAAATAGGGAAGAAGATGATGGTGGATTAGATGAAGGATAAAAAATAAATTTGAAATATTAATTGTGGTGCTAGGATCTAATTTAAATGTAAGAAATATGTGGTTAGGATTAAATCTCATATCTGATAATAGTGGGGGTTCTCATTTGAGCAAGACCCTACTTAATAATATATTATCCTTATTAATAATAAAACATATCATTTAAAAATTACAAACCCCAAGTCCCCAACGTCTTAGTCAATTAAATTTAAAATCCCTAACTGTTGGGCCGCCAACTAGCCATAACTCCATAATAGTATGATATTGTCCGCTTTGGGATTAGCTCGCACGAATTTGTTTTTGACACATCCCAAAAGGCCACATGCTAATGGAGTTAACTGACTGCTCTATATGCAAGAGAATTATCTCTTTTCTCCTCGATGTGGTACTTGGGTTGACACCACTCAACAATTCTCCCCTCAAACCAAGAACCACATAACCTGTGATCTTCCACCTGTGATAAATCTGCCAACATCTTGCATCACTGCCATACCAGCAGAACCTACCGCCTGAACACCTTTCAGGAAGACTTTCGACACAAGAAACCCAACAGATCTCCAATCGCTACCGAGGGGAACCTCCCACATCGCAACCCCGCAGCCTGTTACCCCAAGATCCAATTACCGAACCATGGGCTCTGATACCATTTGTTTGGCCACCAGCAAGCCATAACTTCACAATAGCATGATATTGTCTGCTTTGGACCTAGCCCGCACAAATTTGTTTTTGGACACATCCCAAAAGGCCTCATACTAATGGAATTAACTGGTTGCTCTATATACAAGAGAATTATCTCTTTTCTCCTTGATGTGGTACTTGGGTTGACATCACCTAACTCTTACCATCTCAAGTTATAACCAGGGCTGAGTTATATCGATATATAATATTTATTAAAGAGTAGCTTTATATCCGTGTAATGCATGGAATGCTTTATGAATATTATTAATGAATTTTTATGTTTAATTTTTATTTTTCTAATTTTTTTGAAAGACTTACAAAACAATGTTTGCAAATTTCATTAAATTGATGATAGTTATTTTATTGGGTGAGTACCCTAAATACCCACTTTTTATTATTTACAGCCCAAAATACCCGTTTCGCGCGAGCAGTGCCTTAAATATGCACGGGATACGCCTATGACATATGAAAAGGAGTATCGTGGGTTACGCTCACACAAGAAGCACAACTACTAGGTCGCGCCCACACAAGAAGTTCTTGTTGATTGGATACTCCTGAGCGTGTCGTGTATCTTGAGATACGCATTTTCTAATAGCGTATTGACGTTAGCCTTCACTTCTGCAGAGAAGGCGATGAAGCCGATGATTTAAAAGCGATTTTTTCCGACTTTCCGTCCAAGCTTACTTCAGCACCATCCGTCAATTTCCCATTATGTTCTATACATCATTGGAATCGCCTATTCATTCTCTACAATCCTATACCATTCATTCATCGTTTCTAATGCCGGATTGTAAAACCCCCAATCAGAACCCTAATTTTGTTTCGATTTTCCGATTTGCTCGGTACAACCCCTACGGGGCTAGATTCTGATAAATCGATATGGGAAAACGAAGAGCAAGGTGTGGTGATGGTTTTGATGTGCTCAGATAGGGTGGTGATGGCCGTACGAGCTCAAACGAGAAAGACGGTGAGAGAGTGCGAGAGAGCGGAGAAGAGAGTGAACGAGAGGGAGGGAGAAGACAGTGAACAGTGACTATGGGTTGCGCCTGTGGAAGTGGCGTATCCCGTGGGTATTTTGGACGGTTTTTCCGATAAAAGGTATTTTGGTCATTGGGGTAGTAAAAAAGAGGTATTTTGGGCAATTTTTCTATTTTATTAACATAATTTTTAATATTTTAATTGTTGTACTTTTTTGCTTGAAAATTCATATTTTTTAATTTTAAAATTATTAAATTTAAATTTTTTATATTGTGTACTCAATAACTTTATCATACTCTGTATAATTAATTTGTGATTTTCTTCTCAAAAATTTCCAAAATAATGTCTATAAAGCCTGTTCATAATTTTTGAAATAAGGTGTATAATAATACTTTTAATTTCTATTTAATATTATTTAAAAAATTTAGTACTTATAAAATTTTTGAATTAACATATCTATACTATCTATACTATATTATAAAAGACAAAACATTGAAAGTTTTGGTACGGTACTTACCTTATTTAATTGTTTTACTTTATTATCCTTAATTATTTAACTTAATTATAAAAAAACAAAACACAATTTTTTCTCTAAATATTACAACTCTTCCCAACACTTCCCCTAAATAATAACTTAAATAATAACTAACCAATTACCTTTGTTAGCTATTACCTTTTCTAAATTTTCTAACTAAATTTTTTTTTTCCAAAAATATTGTCGTTCTAAATAATGAAATAAACTAATAAAATTTTAAAAACTAATAACTAACCGACCTTTTACAACTAAAAGGTTATATCTTTAAAAAAATATGATCGTTCGAATTAATGAAATAAACTAATTATATTATAATTACTAATAACTAACTGATTACCTTTCCATCTAAAAGATAATAGCTTTTCTATACTTCTAAATAATAACTAACCAATTATCTTTTTCAGCTATTATCTTTTCTAGCTTTTCTAACTAAAATCTCTTCCTTCCAAAAATATTATCACTCTAATAATAAAATAAACGAATAATATTATAATTACTAATAACTAATTGATTATCATTCCAGTTAAAAGGTAATATCTTTTCTATATTTTAACTAAAATATCTCATTTTCTCTAAAATAATAAATAACCAATTACCTTTTCTAACTTTCTAACTAAAATCTCTTATTTCCAAAAATTTGATTGTTCTAATTAATGAAATAAACTAATGATATTATAATTACTAATAAATAAATGGTGTGGAATAACATCTGGAGATCAAAAGTTCCACCTAAAATTCAATATTTTCTTTGGAAAATGGAACATGAGGTATTACCTACAAGAGTATTTTTGCAAAAAAGATTGTCAAATGCAGTTAATGATGTGGCATGTATATTATGTAATTCTGATATTGAGGAGCAGGATCATTTACTATGGAGTTGCTGTTATGCAAGAAAAATTTGCAGTTGGGTGTTTGATTGGTGGGGTTTCAGTAACAAATGGTGGTTAGTACAAAGATGTAATATTTGGGATTGGATTAAGTGGTTTGATGATACGAAATTGCGAGTAGGTTGGGCTATAGTGTTAGCATCAACAGTATGGTCAATTTGGCTGAGTAGGAATATAAAGCTGTTTCAATCTATAGAGTACAAGGAGGAGGAGGTGTTGTATTTAATCAAATTGAGGGCTCGCAAATGGTGTCAAGCCATTGATTTTTTAAAAGAAGAATGTGTTAATTTGTGGGATGTTAACCCGATGGGTGGAATTAGGAATAGTGGGGTGTTAACTAGGGGAGATTTGGTCGATAATGATGTTAATCTTTCTGCCTTTACTGATGGGTCTGTGAAGTTTGAAAATTAACGGGGTTTCTCAGCAGGAATTAGTGGTTTTTTAAAAGATAGGATAGGTAATCTAGTATATATCTTCTCAGGACATGTGGAAGCTACTACTTCCATGTTAGCAGAGTTACATGCTGTGGTTCATCTTGTAATTGCGGTAGGGGGAAGTCAATATTCTAATGATAAATGTGTGTTCTAGGTGGATAGTGAGGAGGTACATAGTTATATTTCTAAGATTAAGGGAGGGTTAGTTTTTTCCAATCTAACGCTAATGGAGGGACGGGAAAATGTGGTCAGAAAGGAAAATATGATTTTTCGTTTCATTGGGAGAGATAGTAATGTAGGTGCGAACGATTTAGCGAAGCAAGGACGTATTAGAAACTATCTTCTCTATGGATGGTGTTGAGGGGGGGGGGGGGCAATATTAGTTGACAGTTTTGGGTTTGAATTAGTTGGCTGTAGTGTAGGTTGGGCTGATCATGTACTATGGTTTTAATTGTTTTGAGGGAAGAGGAAATTACAATTTTTGTATTTAATGGGTTATTAGTAAAGAGTGTTTATGGGATTATTGGGCCTTGGGCCTCGGATATAGGTCATTGTATTCAAGGGCGGAGCCAGGGCACTGGGCTACATTGTCACAGCTCCCGAGCGTACCGCAAAATTTTTTTGTGCCTAAGCAAGCCAAAACTCCAGCTCCTAATACTTGCATTCATTTTGAAAGCTTAAGTATGAATATATGGACTCAAAAACATTTAACTTGAACTCAAGGAACATTTAAATTACTTTGTGAGTCTTTTGCTCTAGCCTCTATGTTTGCATTTCAGTTGTTGAAGATTAGTTTATATAGGTGATTGGAGTCTTTTTTCTTACTTCTTCTCGATGTGGGATACTTGGAAAGGCTACAAGCACAACTCCTAAACCACCTAGGCTAGATCATTTTATGGACAAGTTTGTGATAGTAATATATAGTTATTAGAAAATTTGCCCTGGGCTATAGCCCACCACAGCCTTTGCTGTGGCTCCGCTTTGTATTGTTAACACAGCTATATATGTACTGCACAGAAGACTAAACATCTTAAGGAAAGGTCTTAAGGAGAGTTTTGGGATCTGTGAAATGAGTTTATTGTGGTGTATATAATGGGCATGGGGTCTTACTATGGACTTACACTATTATCAGACTAGTTGTCATATCTAGATATGGAGTTTCCGGTGGTTAGGTGGCGTTTGCCAGCCTTTGGTGCAGTTAAAGTTAACGTGCATGGTTTCTTCTCCGATGAGCCACTACGCAACGGAAATAGGTCAGGAATTGGTGTCGTTATTAGGGATCACAGAGGCAAGATTATAAGGTCGTATGCTGGTTCTTTGAGGATTGAAGACAGAAGAGAGAATGAATTCTATGCGTTGTTTGAAGGGTTGGTTCGAGCTTATTTGGATGACCAGGATGTAGTGGAGCTTGAAACTGACAATCTTGCAGCGCATTGGGAATGGGATAATTCCATGAATAATGGAGTTCCGCAGGAGCACTTGTACATAGTGCAGCAGTTGAACCAACGTAAGGCCGATGAAAATTTGTCTCTGGTAACTAGAGGAATTTATAGAGATTCTAATGAAATGGCGATGTATTTGGCGAGACATGGGGCTGAAAACTATAAGAAGATGGTGATCATATCTCAACCTTTTGGTAGGATACATGAAATTTGGTGTCATGACATGAGTTTAGGGCCTGTAGCAGATCGGTTTGTGGCAGTGTACGATGGCGACTTAGCAGGTGAGGTGGTGGATGGGGTTGTCGAGGAGGCTGGGGTTGGTTTGGTGGAAGGAGAAGAAGTTTAATACATGATTGCTTTGTGGTGTTATATAAGTCGAGTGATATTCTGGTGCTTGGTTTAGATCTTGTTTGGTTAAGCTTGTTTAGCGGTATTTAGTAGCTTGTTTAGTGGTATTGTAAGGGGGGGTGGTGCATCTATATAATGGCCACAATTTTGTTTGGTTTATCTGTAATGCATAGCTTTGCTTCTAAAAAAAAAAAGCTTTTCCAAGTAAAAGGTAATATCTTTTTATATTTTCTAACAAAAATATCTCATCTTCAAACTTGATTTTTTACTTAATTATCCTTGTTTAAATATTTACTAGCCTATAACCCGTGCGATGCACGATTGCTTGTATTTTAATGATATTTTATTATTAAAGTTTTAAGTTGTATATATATTTTTATTATTAAAATAATTTTTTAATTTTATAAATCTCATGTATATAAACATTATTGTAATTATTTATTTTGAATTGTTACTTTAAAATACATACTTTTATATATAAATATTACATAAAATCTAACAATAATCCAACGATTATCATAAATATTATAAATATTAATCTAACATTAATCTAACATTATATAAGTATTATATATATATATATATAAATATTATTGTATATAAATATTATTGTAATTATGGTATTTATTGGAATATTCTTTTAACATTAATCCAACAATTCTCATTTATTTATCTTAAAATCTAACGGTTGTTGTTGAGTATACCAAAAAAAGTGTACCAAACCGACAGCCAAATATACCCTATTTCGCTAATAATAGTATTGTATAGATTATTGGTAGAAACATGTATTTCTATTTTATAAAATCAAATAATGATATTATAGTTTCTAATAACTAATCAATTACCTTTTCAGCTAAAACACATTATCTTTTCTAACTTTTCTGACTAAACCTCTCATTTCCAAAAATATCACAGATCATTCTATTAATGAAACAAAATAATAAAATATAATTACTAATAACTAATTGATTATCTCTTTCAGCTAAAATGTAGTATCTTTTCTATATTTTCTAACTCAAATTTCTTATTTTAAACTTTCTTTTCTTACTTAATTATCCTTACTTAAATATTTATTATTGGTAAAAACATGTTACCTTTTCTATTTTTAAATAGCTAACTTATTTCATTTTTATATTCTAAAAATGCTACGCGCAACTACATTTAATAAAATAAAATATATTATTATGATTACTAATAAGTAACTAGCTTATAGTCCGTGCAAAACACGAGTTACTTTTTTTTTTTAATTTACTTATAGTTTAGTATATATAATATTATAAACACTACTTTTAATATGTTGGAAGAATTCAAATTTTAGACCTTTGTATATAAATAATTTTTAACATTAAATCTAAATTAATATGCTGTTGGTGGGAATCGAACCTTCAACCTTTCTATATAACATAATCTAGTATTAATTTTATATTAAAATGTTGTTTGCGGAATTCGAACCTTAGACCTCCAACTTTTAATACTGTTGTATCGAACGGTCATGATCTATTTAAATTGAAGATCTAACGGTTGTGAATGGGGGATAACCAAAAACGAGGAACCAAAATAAGGGGTAACCAAACTACAAATTATACCCCTTTTCGCTTATTATAGTATACTAGCTTATAACCCGTGCGAAGCACGGGTTTCTTTTGATAGGTTATAAAATTTATTTAACATTATAATTATGTTTTTATATAATCCTTATTTTGAATAATTTTTTAATTTTAATTTAATATAAATTTATATAATGAAATGCATGGTTTAAATTTTATTTTGTAAAATTCTAAATTAAAAATGTCGTTGGCGGGTTCGAACTTTGAATTTTTAGTAAATTAATTTAATCATATAATATATCTTATTATTAGATCTAACGATTGTTAGTTATTAATAAAAATAATGATTTGTATATATGGTGAGATATTTTTGGGTGTATATTAGTGATCGCAAGATTAATTTTAAATTAAAAAGTACTCCATGTTTTAATTACAAAAATTACTACTAAAAATAATTACGGAAAGATATGGTGTGATATTTTGGATATATATTAATTATTGTAATATTAGTTTTAAATTAAATGATAAAGTGTTTTAATTAGAAGTAAAATCTTTAGAAAAAATGAATAATCGAGTTGTTGGAGCAGAAAAAAGAGTCCAAGTAGAAGTGGATGAAGGAATTTTAATCAGAATATAATTACGTTAACATTAGTAATTATCTTTTTCAGTTGTTTTTGTAATTTAATTATTTATTTTAATAATTAGGATAACCAAACCGAAAACCAAAACTTAGGATAACCAAACCGAAAACCAAAACTTTCAATGTTTCGGCTTTAATATAATAATATAGATAGTTAGCTTGTAACCCGTGCGATGCACGGGTTTCTTATAATATGTCATAAATTTTATTGAAATTTATATTATATTTTTATATAAACATCATTTTCAATAATTTTTTTAATTTTAATTTATTATTATTTGATATATTCATGTTCAATGATTATACTTATGTTTTTTTATTATAAACAATGTATATTGATTTTTAATATATTTTATTAGTAATTGAAAGATATGGTGTGATATTTTTGGATATATATTAATGATTGCAAGATTAATTTTAAATTAAAAGGTAACATGTTTTAATTAAAAAAAAATATTAATGATTGAAAGATATGGTATGATTCATGTTTTTAGGTGTTTATAATGGTTGAAAGATATGGTGCAATATTTTTGAATATATATCTATATTAATGATTGCAATATTAGTTTTAAAATAAAAGGTAACGTATTTTAATTAAATAGAAGGTAACATGTTTTAATTAGATAGAAATATTAATGATAGAATGATATGGTATGTTTTATGTTTTTAGTTATTTATAAAGGGTAATATTTTAAACTAAAAGGGAAATCGAATCTTAGACTTTTGAATATAACAACTTTTAATATTGGTGTATCTAACGGTCATGATCTATTTGAGTTGAAGATCTAACGGTTATGAATAGTTTGGTTAACCAAACTACAAACTACAAAAGATCTCTAGTTTGCTTATAATTTTCAAAACACGTTACCTTTTATATGTTTTATTATTAAAACCTCTTCTTTTTCAATAGTACCACGGATAATTGTATTCAATAAAATAATACCATAATAATTAATAATTGACTGATTACCTTTTTTAGTTAAAACGTATCATCTTATCTATATCTTATAACTAAAATTTTCCTTTATTAATTAATATTGCCAATATATATATATATATATATATATATATATATATATAATTATTATCAAATCATATTATTTAAAAATTTAACTTAAAAAATTCATATCATCAAAAAATTATTCATATTATTGAAAAAAAATATAATATTAAAGAAAATCCATGTATTGCACGAGTTTTAAGATAATATGCCCTAATGAGCAAATTACTTAAACCTCCTTATGCCAATTATATATACTAGCCTATAACCCGTGTAAAAGCATGGGCTATCGTATATTATTATTGTGAATCAATATTTTAATTATTTGATTTAATGTAAAATTTTAATTTATATTAAATATCATTATTTTAATTTTATTTTTAAATTTATTGTTAAATATCATAAGAATTCAATAGATTTTTTTTAAAAATTAATTAGTACAACCTAAAATTGTAAAAAAAAAAGAATTGTAGGAAGAAGTGTGTGCGGACGATGATTCTAATCAGGATATAACTGAAAACGTTTATAATTTTATAAAACATGTGGTTTTTTTATTTTTAATAAATTATATATTATTTAAATGAGTTTTGAATTTTTAACACATTTTTTAATTTTTTAAAATATATTTTTTGTGCCTCACTGGTGAATAATATCTTAAGAATTCAATATATATTATTTAAAAATTATTTATTATAACCTAAAATCTTAGAGGGAAGAATCGTAGTAAGAAGTGTGTGCGGGAGATTATTCTAATCGGGATATAACTGAAAACCTTTATAATTCTATAAAACATGTGATTTTTTATTTTTAATAAATTATATATAATTTACTTGAATTTGGAATTTTTATCACATTTTTTAATTTTTTAAAAATATAATTTCATGTCTTATTGGTAAATTTTGTTATTTATAATAAATAAATTAGTATTTTTAATACCACTTTTTTAACTTGTTATTTTTAGAAAGGTGTTCACAATTTTGTTGGAAGGCGTTAACCGACCAAATATATTTTGTTTTGCTTATAATATGTGATGCACGGTTTTCTTAAATTTAAATTATATTTTATTTATATTTTAATAATTAAATATCTCATATACATTACTTAATATAATATTGGCATAATATATATATATATATATATATATATATATATATATATATATATATATATATATATATATATATATGACTATATATATATTTATATATATATATATATTTATGAACAATATATCATATAATTAAACGATAATTATTTAATAATATATATATATATATATATATATATATATATATATATATATATATATATATATATATATGACTATTTATTTTGTCATAATATTATAAATATAAATGGATGTGTCGTATATACTTACGTTCAAATTTTTGTTGTATTATAATATTTAAATTATGATCTCATAATAATCCCTAATGTAATATTTATCTAAAATAGAATTTAATATTAATTGTAATTGTGTGAAATTTTTATTATTTATTATATAGTTTTAGTTTGTTTTCATTTTGTTGATTTATAATTTATTGTAAATTTGTAATTAAATTTGTGATATTAAAATTCTTTAAATTGATTTTGAAGATATTTGATTTCCAAGTAATTGAAAGTCTAAAAAAATTGGGTGTATGTGAAGAATTTTAATTTAAATATAACTAAAATAGTATGTAACTGAATATTAATTGAAGCGTAATTAAAAGAATTTATTATTAAGTAAATAAAATTTTATATGCATTTTAATTTATTTTTTCATTTTTGAAACGTGTTAACAAATTTTTTGGGAAGGTGTTAACCAACCAATAGTATAGTACAGTATATAGGGAAGAGGTCTATTGTAATTCCTCCATTTTTGCTTGTCATTTTTACTGTTAATTACATAAATTTAAATATTATCACATTAATGTTTTTACTAAATCATAAAACTTCGAACTCCGTACTTCGATCACCCATACCGCCATACTTTAGATAAGAATGGGACTTTAGTTTGTTTAATATCTTTGCTTAGTTGCCAGTTGCCACAACACCTGCAGAATGCAGCTGACTTGCTGAGACTCGGTACGATAAGTCTAAAAAATAAAAGAAAAGGCATACTACATACATCAAGTATAAGTATCAGTTAGGCAATTACCCAGTGATCAAGTAAAAATATCATAAAATTACAAACTTCAAAATAAATTGGTATATACATTCTGTACTCTCTCTATCACACAGCTTAGTTAATCTCAACTATGGCAACTAACTCTCGCAAAAGAAAAGGAAAAAATTGGGCACAATGGCTGAGTATACAAAACTATGAGTTCTTTAAATCCGATAAAGCATTCTTTGTTGTAGCGGATATAACAGCATCCGAAGCATTTGGCAAGTAGTAATATTTTCCTGAGGCACAAATTGTTTGTTAAGCAAAAATGTCACAGATGGAGACAAAAACTTACTAAACTTGTAATGGGAGCTTTTGCCAACAAACCTTGTGCAACGCGAGCAATCTCTTTTGCAAATCCAGTTGACACAAACTTATTTTCTGTGTCTATCACCAGAAGTGACATTCCAGCTTTGTATATTTTACCTGCCACCTCAAGGATCTCATCCTTTATATGAATGCAAGGAAAGAGTCAGAACGAAATCATGAGTTCAAACCAGGCATACAGATCAAGTAATCAACAGATGCCCTATCTTGTATAGTTATATTACATATTTTCATATGCCCTCATTACAGTTTTATAATTATACTAGCTTATTACCCCTTCTATGTACTGATTTTTTTAGCATTTTATTTTAATATTTAGAAATTTATATATATATTTTTTCATTAGTAGAAAAAGAAATTATAGGAAATAATATAATATAGTTACTGTATTTGATGATATTTTGAACTATGATTTTTTTTAAAATAAATAAATATACATGTTTAACACTAATATGCTATTAACGGGATTTGAACCTTGACCTTTAAAGTAGATCATATAAATGTTTTAATATAATATGATGTTAATGGGAATTGAACCCTGAACTTGGGAGTAGTTCTTAAGATATTACATCCAGCGGTCCTTTATAATATAATATAATTATTGTGTTTAAAGATATTTTGAACTATGATTTTGCTTAAAACAGATATATATAAATGTTTAACAATAAGATGTTGTTAACGGGGGAATCGAACCTTGACCTTTAAAGTAGATCATATAAATGTTCAATTATAATATGTTGTTGATGGGAATTGAACCTTGAACCTGGGAGTAGTAGTTAAGATATTAAATCCAATGAACCTCTTTTTTCTTTTTTCGTTTTACTTTAAAATTTAATGATTGTTATTTATTATACCAAATTGACGACCAACCAACAACCAACCAAATATAACCCTATACCGCATATAATATAATAGTATAATATAGATTGATGATATTTTGAACTATGTTTTCTTTGAAATAGATAAATATAAATGTTTAACAATAATATGTTGTTAATGGGCGATTCGAACCTTGACCTTTAAAATAGATCATATAAATGTTTAACTAAAATATAATGTTGATGAGAATTGAACCTGAACCTGGGAGTAGTAGTTAATATATTAAATCCAACGAACCTCGTTTTTCTACTTTAAAATCTAATGGTTGTTATTTATTATACCAAATTGACTACCAACCAACAACCAACCAAATATACCCTATTCCGCTTATAATTGTATAATAATATAGATAGATAGATGATATCTTCTGATTATTGGGTTTTTTTTCAATCTAATCTCAACAATAAAGACTGTTCAGTTTAATTTTTTTGGGATATTCCCTAATGGTACCACTGTAAATTGGCTTTTCCATTTGGTACCCCATTCAACTTTTTTGACTTCTAAATGGCACCATTGTACTTTTGGCTTCATCCATCTAATACCATTCTCTTAAGCAAACTATAGTCGAACGGTATAAAATTATGGAATATTCTTAATGGTACCATCGTACAATTGGTTTTTCCAAAGTATAAAATTATGGAATATTCTTAATGGTACCATCGTACAATTGGTTTTTCCATTTTGGTATCATTCAATATTTTTGACTTCTACATGGTACCACGTTATAAAATTATGGATTTTCACAATTTATATACATTTTTCACAATTTATCCATAATTTTTTCCCTAAAATTTGATGAATTATTTTCCACCTCATATATTATTTAGACCCTCCGGTATAATACTGTGTTGAGTTTAAGACTTCGGTTGCAAGATCTACAACTTTTACCTTTAAATCCGAAGCAGATGGTTTAGGTGCATCAGAAGCAGCAGCAGCTTCAGGATCAGTAGATCTTTTAAGTGATATATTAGCTCTTCCATCAGTTATTGCAACAATCATTATCCGCCCAACATCACCACTCTTTTCTGCATTCAGCCCTACCCTGACCGCCTAAGCAGAACCAGTTGCAGAACAGCACCAAAGTGCAAAATGCAGAAGTAATTACAAGAGAAACAAGCTCAAAAGAATAATTTATATTAATTATGTACAAAAATACTGATTGTAAGGTCTCGACAGTGTGACACTTCTCAAACATAACTGAATTTGCATACCGTAGTAAGACCATGAGCTAGGGGAGAACCTCCACCACATGGAAGTCTCTCAAGACGTTTCCTTGCCATTGAAATAGATCTGGAAGGAGGTAAGAGAACTTCAGCAGAATCTCCACGAAATGGAATGATGGCAACCTGGTGCATTATCATGAGCAGTGAGTACAATAAGAGTAGAGAACAAACTATTATTTATTGGGGTATCTGCACTTTTTTGAATTGAGGAAACGGAGATGCACCATCAGCATGGATACAAAATCTATATACATGGTCATTCTCAGTTGTAAACTCGAATAACTCTTATCTTTCACATGAAATGTTTTATTTTTTTTGATATGTAAAGGCATTTCCTATTTACAAGCACTTGGTGACATTACTATAAAATTTAAGTAAAAAATTTAATTTATGCAACAATTTACATCTTGATTTCTGAACTTAAGAAAACCAGCTGCATATATTAGAGTACATCATGATGCCAAAATTTAACTTGATGAGACAGTGTACATCTCGATTCTAAAATTTACTATAACAAGCTGCATATATCAGGGTACAACGAAAATATATATATAAAAAAAAAAAAAATCCCCTTTTAGCATAAAGATCAGATTATGGTTGTATTTTACAACCGAATTACCAAAAGAGTGAATGTGACACTGAAATTATCTAAGCAAAAATTCGAAAGTAAGAGTTTAAAGCACATATATGAACCTGATCTCTGCTCGTATAGCTCTCAGCTAGCAATTTAAGGGCTGCACCCTTTGCATTCTGCATTCGATTTAGTGCCATGCTCCCACTTGCATCAACGACAAATATTACCTGTTGTTTAAGATAGACTAACACATATAAAAAAACTAGAATAGGAATATAGTGGCAGCAAGCCTTTGGCTAATATTTTGTCGATGTTTAATTGTGTCAGATTTACTAAGCTAATCTACTTGTGGTACAAATTTGAACAGTTAACTGGCTATGTTATTTACATATGATTTTTACCATTAAGTGTTAGTACCTAGATGATTTAAAAAGCCTATTCTTGGTAGATATCAGGAAGGAAGGTTAAAGTTTTGTTGAGGGATTGAAAAATGGATATACATTAGATAATTTGGACAAAGTTGGACCCACCCCTTGTTTATATAATCAAGCACAGGTTTCCTTTCTACTTTCTAGCATGGGACTAAAAGGAGTGCCCACCAAATAACTGGTTACTAGGATCTTCCCCATGATAAGAAAAACACTAAAATATTGGTTGGAGATAAATTCCAAACAAAGGCAGGTTAGGGTGAAAGGAATAGATAATATACGCATAATCAACTGCAGGACAGTAACAATGCTTACCAGGGCTCCAGCTTTCCGTGCCATCCGTTTAGCTCTCATGTCAGCTTTCTCGACGAAGACTTTCCTAATCTTTTCAGTGTCCATCTCTCTTCGCAACTTCTGGTAGGGGGCAGCTGCTCTAAGAGTTGCATCAACTGCTAACCTTCTTACAGGACCCTATAAAAACCATTAATCCTTGTAAAGAAACATATATATATATATATATATATATATATATATATATATATATATATATATATATATATATATATATTACTGAATCTTAATAGGAAACTTCTGTTCATCGACCAACTACTTGTACCCCATTACCAGCTAATCCATGATTGAATAGGACACATGAAAAAATGAAGATTTATTGTGCTTTTTCCTCTAATAATTATTGCAAATTTAGTGTGTTGAGATGAAATAAAAGAAAATGAGAACCAACTTTTGGAAGCATTGGCTTAATATATCTTCCTCTATCCTCAGAAAATATAACATTTTTCGCTCTTCCGGCTTTTCCTTTTTTCCTCTGTGCTTGCTGTGCGAAGAAGAGAAGCTTCTCATCCACCAGACCCCCTTCTGCATCAAATATAAACTCTTCAGGTATTTGATCCTGCTGTTGTTCATTCTCGTCATCTTTCTCATCGTCATTTTCCTCCTGCATGAATGTCAAAGGAAAGCCCATATTTGTCTAAAACTTTTGATCATGGGATGTAGAAACTAAGTGTCAAATGAAGGAACTTGAGAAATAACCCTATTCCCCGCACAACAGATAGATAGTTTATCTAATGAACAAACCTCCTGGTCTTCCTCTTCATTTTGTTCTTCAGAAGAATCTTCTTGACTTTGTGGTGGAGGTGGGGGTTGCTGGTTTTGCTCTTCAGGAGGAGTCTCAGTGATGTTCGAACGTGGAAGGATGACCAGTTCAACCTGTATCAATGACAGTATTCAGTGGTTCTGGTGTATGACTTCAAATATCCCAATACCAAATTTAGAGTGCGAAATCATGCCTATACAAAACTTTAAGGAGATGCAAAGTAAAAGTATTATGTTATATGTAATACTATTTTATTATCATGAAAAAGAAGTCTAGGTCTAGGGTATTTCTATTAGTCTAAGAACTTAAATTTTTTCTTTTACCTACAAAATTACACGTACTGCTGTCAACTCTGTTATTCTTAAAAATATATGCCATGTTAAGTAATTATGCTGAGTACTACCACACTGTAATTTAACGGGTCAGCACACACCAGCTTCTAATCTTTAATAGATAGAATGTTAAGCGACATCAATAGAAAAAACATCCTGCAATCACATATAAATCTTTAGCTTTTACAACATTAAGTGTAAAAAGCATTCAAAGTAATTTACCTACAATGTACAATTATAAGACATATCACATTTATTACTACAAATTGACCTACAATGGATACTAATGAGACCTATCTTATGTACTCCGTTCTTGTGCGAGTTGCGTTTTTACATGAAAAATTCCCTACCTCCAGTTCTCTCTTTCTAGAATTGTGTAACGATCTGATCCTAAGCCCAAGAGAATTCAGAAATAATTTATTTTTATTATTACTCTGTTTTGGCGGGAGTCATTTGACTTTACCAAACAAGTGTTTTACCAATAAACGAATTAGTAGTGGGGAGCTAGCAGTAAGTCAGCATTGGATACGGGCTGTAACGGTAAAATATCCTCTCCTATAAGGAAATGACACGTAGCAAGGAGGGAGTAGATATACACCGAGGGGAAGGAGGAAAAGAGGAGGATTGGCTCACGCATATTTCATTTTATTTTCTCTTCTTCTCTGTAGCTTTGTTATTCATGTTCAAGCTGTAAACTCTATTTCCAGTAATACAATTTCGTATTTGCTCTTTAATTTTTGTTTTACTTGTTTTCCAATTATTGTTAAAAAATCCAAACGAAGCTGGTTGGTTACAAAGTGTTATCAGAGCAGCGATTCCTCGGCTGAAATTTTGGGGTTAAAGTATGGCAGAAGGAACCCGAATGAAGAGCTTAGATGAGAGGTTGGGGGTATTAGAGGGGAAATTCAGAGAATACTCAGGGAAGAGTGGCGATGAATCAGAAAATGGGGGAAATGAGTCAACAAATTGAGGAGTTGGGAATCGGATTTGGAAAGGTGGATGCGCGATTTGATGAGTTGAAACAATTGATTGTAAGTGGGCAACAAGATCAGAGGCAAGGAGAAGAGCCTCCAAATCCAAATGGTGCATTAGAGGTGAGATCTGGATCGAAGTCGAGAAACAACTACAGAGATGAGGTACCTCTTATCTCTAGTACTGCTACGATGTATACCACTGTTACTCCCCCTTTATCGATCATACAACCCCAAACGCTAACCTCCCCTCCACATCTCACAATGGGTTTTACCCAGCCTATCCTCATAATCACAATTTACCGAGCCCACAGAACTCGACACAACATGTTCCGATCTATGCTGCTCCTCCTCACTACTCCACAACTATGTCTACACAACCTGGGTCACCCAGCCATGCTATGATCATGCCACACCCACAAATTTACCCACATCCTTACTCTAATATTCAGACACAAGTCCTTCTATATGCTCCAAATTTTACTCAGGTCCCAAATATACCACCACACCCCCCACCTCATACGAACCACCATTACCCAAACTTTAACCCAATGCCAAAAATAGAATTCCCTAAGTTTGATGGGCAGGATCCTAAGGGGTGGATTGTAAAGGCAGATCAATATTTTGAGTTTATCAATATTGAAGAGCCGAAGAAGGTTAAACTTGCTGGGCTTCATTTTGAAGGAAAAGCTAGCGTGTGGTATAGGTTTTACCAGCATAGCAGGGGTAATACCAGTTGGAAGGTTTTTCAAAATGATTTGTTGTCGAGGTTTGAGAATCCTGACAACCGTGATGTCTAGGATTTGTTTAACAAATTGAGACAGGTAGGGACGGTCTCTGAGTATGAAGATAAGTTTGAGGAACTTCGTTCAATGGTGGTAGCAAAGAATAAGCATCTTTCAGAAGAGTATTTTATCTCGAGCTTCGTTAGTGGTTTAAAGGAGAATATTAAGGGAGCAGTGAAGATGTTTAGGCCACAATTGTTGGTTGATGCTGTGTTTCTAGCAAAACAGGAGGAATCAAAGGCACCCAAGAGTGTTACAAGTGCAGCTAAGCCCGTTGCTGCTAAGATTGGTACACAACTGTCATTTGGAAATAAGGGGGGATACTCGACTAATGGTAGTGAGAAGAAAGAACAGACTGCTAACAGGTCCACCTTGTCTAGCAAGGAGATTATGGAGAGAAGAGCGCAAGGCTTGTGTTTCCACTGTGACGATAAATATCACCCTGGTAAAGACTGCAGGGCCAAGTTATACTTCATGTTTGGGGAAGAAGAAGATGGTGAATGGGAGGAGGAAGTGATATGTGTTAAGGAAAATGATAAGACAGTTGAGGAAGAAAATTGTAATCCGGGGGAAATTTCACTAAACGCTATGGTGGGTAACCAAACTCCAAGTACATTAAGAGTGCAAGGGACAGTCAAGAAACAAAGAGTGAGTGTTCTGATCGACAGTGGATCGACCCACAGTTTTATAGATGCCAAACTTGTTAAACAGTTGGGATTGGCAGTCGAGGCTGTACCTACACTGATGGTTAGTGTGGCTGATGGCTCCAAGCTAATAAGTGACACAACTTGCAAGGAGTTGACATATAGCATACAAGGAAATGCATTCTCACACGAACTCAGGCTCTTTCCACTTGGAGGGTCAAATATAGTCTTGGGAGTGGACTGGTTAAAATGTAACAGCCCAGTAACTTTGGATTACCAAAATCTCAGCATTACAATTCTTAAAGAAGGAAAGAAGGTAATATTGCAAGGAGGAAGCTAGGAAGGTACACTAAGAACGATTAGTGGGAAGGGGCTGTGCAAATTGATTAGAGGAAAGCAAGTCATGGCACAGGGGTACCTATGTATGGTGAGTGCTTTTGAAGAGGGTCAAGAGGCCAACATTCAACCACAGGTACCTGAAATCTCACAGTTACTACTGCAGTATAAGGATGTATTTCAAGAGCCTCAAGGTTTGCCTCCTCGAAGGTATCACGATCACAGAATACCACTGTTAGAGGGCAGTCAGCCAGTTAATCAGCCAAGCTATAGGGTACCATACTTCCAGAAGAATGAAATAGAGAGACAAGTAACAGAGATGATCAACTCAGGGGTAATACAACCAAGTACAAGTCCGTTTGCCTCTCCTGTCATATTGGTAAAGAAAAAGGACGGGTCATGGCGAATGTGTATCGATTATCGAAAGCTAAACGATATCACGGTAAAAAACAAGTATCCGATACCCGTCATAGATGAATTGTTGGACGAATTAAAGGGGGCTAGCTGGTTCACGAAACTGGATCTTAGATCGGGGTATCATCAAATTAGAGTGGCTGAAGGAGAGGAGTATAAAACAGCATTTAAGACACACCAGGGGTTATATGAATTCAAAGTAATGCCGTTCGGATTGACGAACGCACCAGCTTCATTCCAAGCCCTCATGAACGAGATATTCAAATCACAGTTGAGAAAGACAGTGTTAGTATTTTTTGACGACATCTTGGTGTACAGCAAGACTTTTGAAGATCATTTGGTGCACTTGGAGGAAGTTCTGGGAATTATAAGGGCTCACAAGCTGTTCATCAAGGAGAACAAATGCTCTTTTGGCCAGACTCAATTAGAGTACCTTGGGCATATTATATCAAAAGAGGGTGTAGCCAGTGATGCGAGTAAAGTTAAGGCAATGCTGGAATGGCCAACTCCAAGCAATGTCAAGCAACTACGAGGATTCCTCGGACTTACGGGTTACTATCGAAGGTTTGTACAAGGTTATGGCCTGATTTGCAAACCCCTAACCGAACTTTTGAAGAAAGGGGCGTTCCAGTGGAACCAAGAAGCTCAAAAAGCATTTGAACAGCTGAAACGAGCTATGGTCAGTACACCAGTTCTGATATTACATGATTATACGAAGCCTTTTGTTGTAGAAGCTGATGCTTGTGGCACGGGGGTGGGAGCTGTACTCATGCAGCAGGGAAGACCCATTGCACATTTCAGTAAGAGCTTATCACTAAGGCAATAAGCCATGTCTACTTACGAGAAGGAGCCATCGTAATGGCCACTCATAAATGGCATTCGTACCTACAAGGCCATCATTTTATTATAAAAACGGACCACCAATCCTTGAAGTATTTGCTGGAGCAAAGACTCTCTACCCTTCTACAGCAAAAGTGGCTCGCTAAATTAATGGGGCTAGACTATGAGATCGCTTATAAGAAAGGGAAAGACAATACGGTGGCTGATGCATTATCTAGAATGCACGAACCTGTTTCAGAAGGGGATTTGTAGAGTATTACCACTGTTCAACCTGGGTGGCTCACAGATGTCATGAATAGTTACAACAATGACCCAGAATCTAGTGAGATAATAGCTGGAATCGCAGCGCAGGATGTCAAGTATGGAGAGTATGAGTACAGCAAGGGCATCATTAAATATGGGAGTAAGTTGTATGTGGGAAAAGGAGAAGACCTCAGGTCTAAGTTAATATGGGAATTTCATGATGGGGTTTTGGGTGGACATTCAGGGCAAGATGTAACTCTCAAGAGGCTGTCTCAATTTTTCTACTGGAAGACAATGAGGAAGGATGTGAATGAGTATGTACGATGCTGTGACACCTGCCAACGAGTAAAAACAGGTACTAACTTCCCTCAAGGGTTATTACAACCCCTGCCTGTACCAAGTCAAATCTGGGAAGATGTGTCATGTGATTTCATAGAGGGATTACCAGTTGCTGGGGGAAAAAATTGTATTATGGTAGTGGTGGATCGATTGTCAAAGGTAGGCCATTTCATTGCTCTATCTCACCCCTTCACGGCTGTTCAAGTTGCACAGTTATTCCTCGACAATGTTTATAAGTTGCACGGGCTGCCAAGGTCTATCGTTTCAGATAGAGATAAAATCTTCACAAGTAAGTTCTGGAAGGAGCTATTCACTACCGTAGGAACCCAATTGCACTTTAGCACTTCCTACCATCCTCAAACGGACGGCCAGACAGAAAGGTTGAATAGGTGTCTCGAACATTACCTTCGAGCCATGGTTAGTAAGAGGCCTAAACAGTGGAATAGATGGTTACCATTAGCAGAATGGTGGTACAACTCCTCGTTCAATTCTGCAATTAAAATGAGCCCGTATGAAGCCCTCTATGGAGTGCCACCACGACAGCTTTGTATGCCTTCTAGTTGCAGAACCACTGTTGGAGCAGTTGCTGATTTCCAGGTTGAAAGAGAGGCCATGAATCATGTCTTGCAAGAGGCCATTCGAAGTGCACAACACAAATATAAAACGTATGCTGACAAGAAAAGAACTGAGGTGGTATTTGAAGTGGGGGACTGGGTGTTTCTTAAGCTCCAGCCTTATAGACAATTGTCATTAGCAATTCGAAGACATCTGAAGTTGGCACACAAGTACTTTGGGCCGTATCAAGTACTAGAGAAAGTTGGTCAGGTGGCTTATAAATTGGATTTGCCAGAAGGAAGTTCAGTGCACCCTGTTTTCCATGTTAGTATGCTCAAACGAAAGGTGGGATCCAAGTTCACAGTGACAACAACACTGCCAAAACTAGGAGAAGACGGACAGTTCTTAGTGTACCCTGTTAAGGTGGTGGACAGAAGGATTGTCAAGAAAAATAATCGTGCTGTGGTGCAGTGGTTAATTCAGTGGTCTCATTTGATTCCGGAGGATGCAAGTTGGGAGGACGCTGCTGCAATCACTGAGCAGTACCCCGAATTCAATCCTTGAGGACAAGGACTGTTTTAGAGGGAGGCATTGTAACGATCTGATCCTAAGCCCAAGAGAATTCAGAAATAATTTATTTTTATTATTACTCTGTTTTGGCGGGAGTCATTTGACTTTACCAAACAAGTGTTTTACCAATAAACGAATTAGTAGTGGGGAGCTAGCAGTAAGTCAGCATTGGATACCGGCTGTAACGGTAAAATATCCTCTCCTCTAAGGAAATGACACGTAGCAAGGAGGGAGTAGATATACACCGAGGGGAAGGAGGAAAAGAGGAGGATTGGCTCACGCATATTTCATTTTATTTTCTCTTCTTCTCTGTAGCTTTGTTATTCATGTTCAAGCTGTAAACTCTATTTCCAGTAATACAATTTCGTATTTGCTCTTTAATTTTTGTTTTACTTGTTTTCCAATTATCGTTAAAAAATCCAAACGAAGCTGGTTGGTTACAAATTGTTTCACTATCATCCTTGCTCATTAAATCACTTACCTTAAATATTCTCTCCTATCATACCTCTTTTACCAATTTCTTATATGTGGAGTTCTATAGATTCTTATTTAAAAACTAAAAATTCAGTACTTAAACAAATGTCAAGAAATGTAGAAAGAAGCTTAGAAAAAGACTTGACCACATATCAGTTAATTTAAGTAAAAAAAAAAGAAAAAGACAGACATAGAAAAAGAAAGTAGTTGAACCTGAAGAAACAGCTGCTACTTTAGTTTCTGGCTCAGGGTGATATGGAAATGTTTAATCTGCTTAAGTTTGGGTGGTATACAGTCAGGGGCCATCTAATGTTAGTTTCCTGAATTTTATCGAAATCTGTGTCCTGTTGATCGAGCACATTGAATTACATACAAACTCTCTCTCTCTCTCTCTCTCTCTCTCTCTCTCTCTCTCTCTCTCTCTCTCTCTCTCTCTCTCTCTCTCTCTCTCTCTCTCTCTCTCTCACACACACACACACACAGACAGGCTCTTAGTCAGAACTACAGGCCACACTTTTAATCTAATTTTTGGATGTACACAATTTTCTACTTGGTAAAGATTCTTGCAAGATTATACTTCAATCAACTTCTTTCCTGTGGATGAAACACCCACTTTCAACTAGTAAAATTCATTCCCAGCCCATTTAATCATACTTTAAGTGTTGCAGCTTTCCACAGTCCCCTGCTATTAAACAAATAAATTGGCATTTTACAGTGCAGGGACGTTGCAATGCTTTGAATGTATTGGATTTAAACTTTTAGGATCAAGGAACAAACACTGAACGGAAACCTACTTGTAAAATATATTATAGTGCAAAGTTCAAATAATCACATAGAATTTGAACTTGAAAATGAGTAAACGGTCATCTGTCCAGGGAGTCAAAGAGTAATCCTATGACAAATTTGCATGCAGCATTATCCAACATATAGAAACATTTACTTACAGCTTTCTTCAGGTCTTCCACAATGACTTTTTCACGCCCTTCAAGAGCAGTTAAGCATTTTGCAACACGGGCAGCATATAGCTCAGCTCTATGACCCTGTAATAAATTTTTTGTGTTACATTGATTAAGTACAATTGTACTTATACCATAATACTTCATTTCAAATTTTTCGTCACATCCTTTGCATTGTCTAAGTTACATGGTTTCCTTTTTCTTTTTCCACTATCTTTCATTAATTCTTGCTGTGCATGATTGACCACCACGAGTGCATTTTAAAGTCATTCTTTTAATTGCTCTCAAATCATTGGGACAAATGATGTCAATAGTTCAGTTAATAAGGCCTCTTTGGTTTGTAAAACCTCAACTGATCTTGTTAATATATTTACATGGCCATGGCGTGCATTATCCAACACAAGACCTTCCCTATATAATTTCAATTTCGTTTCTTAGTTCGAATAAATCCTCAATAATTTTTGCATCAATTCAGCGATAAAAATTTAAACCTAAGGTAGATTTCTATACAGGACCTGGCAACCACCTCGGAGGGCTTCCATAACAAGATACTTCAGTTGCTCTCTGCTAATAATAACATCCTTCAGATATTCCCTTGCCAAAATAATCTGCAGAACATTAGAAATATCTTGCTGTTTGATGAACGTAGAACTAAACTATCACTCTTTTATATAAACAACATTATAAAGGTGAACAAATAACAAGTTATACTCTACAGATATTAAAACGTATCCCCATTAAGCAACACTCACTACGGAATACATGTAAATAAATTATGTCTTTGCACATTGTATATTATTTATAAAACATTACTACCACCACTCTTACACGTTATAATAGTCCAGTTTGTACACATTGTTGCATCATTTTATTTTAAGGGAATATTGTATAATTGTCATGACCCACGAGTAGCTTAAAGACTACTACACATCCAAATGCAACATTTTTTATATACCATTTATAATTGTCTTTAAAAGCTGTAATGTTGCAATGGAAAACTTAACACTTGGCACACAGGATGTTCATGTTCTTGAATTGCTTGGAAACAGTATAGGTAGGTGCAAATACACAATGAAGTAGCTTAGCAATTAAAAAAAAACACAATGAGGTAGTTGACACACATGAAGTTTTAATTAGCCTGGAAAGGGAAAGAATCTTAAATAAGAAGATTTATTTTCCTTGTTAAAGGCTGGTAGCAGATAAAAAATTAAATATCATTCAGCTATAGAACTATTACATTAGTTTATATTGACGGTCCAAAAATCCTTACTTCATCATTTTCAGTGTTACTAAGCAACAAGCCAACAACTCCTAGGTTTTATATTACATCCATGCGTGTAACATCTTACGCAAATACATGATTGAAAATTTACATATTGGAAGTGTGCTTTTTGAGCAATTGTTCTCGATTTAAAACACAATTACCTGAGTCTTTGCATAGTCTGTCTCTTCTGCCATCATGTTGAAAACGTTATTACTGCTTTCCTGAAATTCTGTTGCAATACCAACAGCTGCAACACGGTCTTCAAAACTCATTGGAATATCTGCGCTGCACAAAAACGGTGATAAGGGAACAAGTAAGAAAGAGTGTTATATCATTAGTTTCATTCAAAATTATAGTAAGATATGTACGAGATTCACCACATACAATCAATTGTTCTGCAAATGTTATTCAAATTTTTACCTCAAGTTTATTGCAATACGGTCAAGAAGATGTTCACGTACAGCACCCTCTTCTGGATTATAAGTTGCAATTAGAAGTGGCTTGCATGGATGGCGAAAGCTGATGCCCTCTCTTTCAACTATATTAACTCCTTCAGTCAAAACATTAAGGAGCAAATTACTGATTCCCTCATCCAAAAGATTAATCTCATCAACATACAGTACTCCTCTATGAGCTTCAGCAAGAAGGCCCGGTTGGAAAACAGTTGTCCCAGATTTCACAGACTCCTCTACATCCACGGACCCAATCAGCCTATCTTCCGTAACACCAAGTGGAATCTGCAGCAGTGAATGCAAACAGATAATTTTTACATGATATGAAACTGTCACAAATAGATGCACTTCTCCGTTACATACCTGGATAAAAGGAGATCTGATAATCTCTGTCTTGACATTATTATCAGAGTCGTATGCCCTATCAGCAAGTCCATCTTCCCACCTTGAAAGATTCAGTCAAACACGAAGGATAACTTTACATGACAGTTTAAGTACTCATATAATTTCTGTTAGATGTAAATAATATACTGAAGTCACTTCGTTCACTATGACGGAAAACAACGTGATTTAAGAGATTTAGAAATATCTCATTTATTGTGAAGCCTACAAATAACACATAGAACCATATCATTATTTTGCGTACAAATGCTTCAGAAAATACTTTGATATTTTACCAGGTGAGCTGTGTGTTGATTGCTTGGAAGTTGGAAATCATCCTTCAGTTTAATTAAGGCAAAATTTGGACTGGACACTAAAAGGTATCGTTAATTTGTCTACAACGGCCAGGTCAGTTTTCAAATTTAGTAATACTGATGTACTCTAGCTGTAGTACAAGTGTGTAAATACTGTGGAGACTATTCAGAAAGACCGACAAACAAACCTACAAGAATTAAAGGTGACCTTACTCTTCTGGGCAGGCTGGATCAGCATTTGATATTGAGCCAATCACGACCTCAATGGGTGGAAGAATTGCATGCAGTCCACGGGCCATTACTGTTTTGGCTGTTCCCCGCTTACCAGAGATTGCAATCCCTCCGATGTCACGGTCAATAGCCCCAAGTAGAAGAGCAGTTTTAATAGCATCCTGCAGAGAGTTGATTGCAGTAGACCTATCAGATGCATTTTGATACACAGTGTTGTGAAAAACATAACTCTAGACTTCTAGTTGTTCTGATATGATGCAAGATTGACGAAGAAACTTGTTAAACCATAGCATATGCTGTATAGTGTTTTTCTATGAGTAGTAATGGTTTCTTGCAAGTAAATACAAGAATACCCTGCATGATTCCTACTAAATCTATGCTAGCATCCAAGTTCGGACCTACAATGTCTTTCGTCCCCACATTCGCATATAAAGTACATGAGTTCAGGTACAACAGTCAGCCTCTTTTTAATAATTTCTAGCATGGGCTTGTACCTTGCACAACTTTCCCAGTATTTCTAATCCTTCTATGACTTAAACTTCTCTTCCCAGCATTTCAATTATCAAGTCTGATGGTAGGTCATTTAGAATTCAAGTCTTGGTTCATAGAGTCTGCTGATATTATTTAGAATCACGTTTCTTTTCCGCTGTTTACCCAAATTTCTTCACCACTCTAACTAGATTACACTGATAATTCCCTTAAATAAAAACTCATCATCCCAAACATATGTCATGACAAGAAGAACTTCCTAAAAATATTACCAAACATCTCAGTGGCATCCAATTGGATTATAAAAGTAACCATCCTGATTATATATGACAGCATTTTATATATTATTCGACCTTATATCCCAAATCCAGCCCTTATAACTTATAACTGAGTTATACCAAAAAAAGGCTTACCCACTAAACCATCCATGGAAAACGGCAGTAGGGTGTACCATGTTAATGTCAACATGACCCATCTTGATTTTACAGAGACAAATTCTGAAAAATGACAGACTCGTGTGATCCAAATACGACCCAAAATGACTCTTTATCCAAATATAATTCTTTTAAGCGAATACACACACACAAAAGCAACCTGAAACCCAAAATTCCCACCCCTATCTAAATGATAAGGGACAATGCCACAGCAGACTGAATCATTATCATAGCCAAGAACTAAAAATTGACAATAAAATTTAAAATTAGCAACCACAACACACAAACAATCATAACTTCCAAACCAAAGATTTTACTCATTACAACTTAAACACTGAAACTTTACTAAATGCTGAACAATTATGGCAACAAAATGACAAACCCATAACCCCAGTAAATATATACAGAGAGAGGGAGAGAGAGAGGGAGGGGGAGAGAGAGAGAGAGAGAGAGCTACCTGACCAACAACAGCAGCTAAAGGAAAGTATTGTCTACCAAATGAAGCATCTCTCTCTGGGACAACACCAACGGCACCATTGTTATTAGCAGCTGCAGAAGATTCAAGAGTAGCAGCAGCCCCACGAATAGTGAGCAACCTCCGTTTGTTGTTAGGCTTCAATGAACAAGGAGTAGGAAGAGTTGGGTATAATAATTTAATGGGTTGTTGAAGAAAGGAAGATTGTAGAGAATAAGCTGAAAGAGCCATGAAAATGATGAAAGTATGATATGAGAATCCAGGACTAGTTATCAGATTACATATATTATCTTCTTTTATGTATACATGTCATGTCTTCAGACTTTCAGTACATACGGTCCGTAAAAAGTAGGGTGTAAATATAATCCGCAACCGCTCGCACCACGAACTACTCGCAATCGAATCGCATTTTGCGGATAATCGCGAAATACGAATTGGTTGTGGATTGAATTTTTAAAAATTGCATATTTGCGGGTTGACTGTGGATTTGATTTTAAATAATCGCAAAAAATCGAACCGCAACCGTAATATATATATATATACACATATATATAGGGGCTAGTTCAATACAAACCTCCTTATAATACAAACCTAAAAACCAAATTTCAAGCTAATCTAATGACCAAACTAGGGGTACCCTAATACAAAAAATGTATAATAATCTATCCTCTATTCAGTAAAAAAAAATCATTGTTCACTGTGCTGACGTGGCAGTGACGTCAGCGTGAACAGTAAATTTTTTTTTTGGACGTTGGTGAGTTAATTTAGGACATTTTTTGTGAAGGTGCCCCTGACGGGGCCCTTAAAACAGATGAAATATAATATATTTAGTGTTGGTTTGTAGTTCTCATTTTAAGAGTGGTTTGTATTTGAGCAAAAGTATATATATATACATATATATATAGGCAAGTTCTCAAATACAAACCACTTTTAAAATACAAACCTACAAACCAACACTAAATTAATTATATTTCATCTATTCTAAGGTTCCCGCCAAGGGTACCTTCACAAAAAATGCTTAAAATAATTGGCTCTATCCAACCAAAAAAAAAAAAAAAATTCTTGCCGTGGAAATGCGAAGCATTTAAGACAGTAAACGGATGAGTTAGGTAGTCATGAGGGCCGAAGGCTTTCGACACACCTGTCAATCGTCTATTGCCTTTACCATTGATTATCATTCCTTACAACTTTAGAATGATAAAGGCGCGAAGCGCCGTACAAGAAGGTGCGAAGCACCGTTAACCAGTGAAATCCACTGCCACGTCATCACGTGAACAGTGATTTTTTTTTTTTGTTGGATAGAGCCAAGTATTTTACACGTTTTTTGTATTGGGGTACCCCTAGTTTGGTCATTAGATTAGCTTGAATATTAGATTATGCTTGGTTTGTAGGTTTGTATTTTAAGGAGGTTTGTATTGGAGTAGCCCCCTATATATATATATATATATATATATATATATATATATATATATATATATATATATATATATATATTTTAAAATATAAATTAATAAATCATATATGTACATTATAATATTATATTGTATATAAGAAATAGTTAGGTACATCGCACAAACGCACACTACACATTACACAATACAGTTATACACGTTGTTTGGGCCGTTTGGGCTTCTGATATAGTTTAAACTTTAAAACATAAATCAATATATTCTAAATTTGTGTCAGCATTAGGATTTCAAAATTTTTTAAACTACCCTTCCTATTTTTTCTCTATCCATATACATACACATCCTTTTTGTTCTTTGTACCCTCAACTGGATCATCCAAATAAAAACGGGTTGTATCCATCTCTTTTCAAGTGTTTTTTCACCTAAAATGGATAACCCACATAAATATGGGTGTTATCCATATCAATCTTCAATTTTGTATATGTTAATTATAACTGATTCTTTGTTAACTTTATTTTTTTCTCCTTCTTCTTCCATGTTTCCTTCTAATCTGTTAATTTTAAATTTAAAACCCTGATTTTGTGGACATAACTTTGCAAACTACTAATCAGAATAGAAAGACATTGTATCAAAACTTCATTGTGAATTCATATACTTCTTATGAAAGCCAAAATTTTTAATGCTTTTTTACATCTGGTAACAGTCTTGACAATGGACAAATCAGGTACGTATTTCATCTTTGATGGATACCTAGGTGTAAGTGTTGTTTTTAGTTTTTTGCGGTTGACTACACAATCCACAATACAGGTCGCATACGAACTCCCCTTGCACCATTATCCCATTCTTCGTCGTCCAAACATGGTAATAGTTACGCCTTCTATTTCTCAAGTTTTTAACCAAGTTTTTGACATTTGTTGTATGTGATTCACGTTTATATGTGTTTCAACTCCCATGAGAATTCCAGGATCTTCAAATGTAGTCAAGAAAATTCATTTACTTCTATTGTTAATAACGAAAATCAAAATCCAAATGTACAAAGTCCCACGTTAAGTGCTTCAGGTAATGAACGTCTGTATTGTGTTATCGAAAATGACCAGCACCACAGGTTTTGATCAATAATAAAATTGTTTTCTATTTTTCAACAGGTTCAACTGGCCCAAGTGTTTACTCACGATAAGATTTCGAAAGTCGACATATCGTACAACGATCAACTGGCAATATTGTAGTCACAACACAACCTATTCATAACAGTTTTAACTCTTCAGGTTTCTATTTATCTCTTATTTATACAACATTTATTATGTATTGATAAATGTCTAATGTGTTTTTCCCTTTTTAACATTGAATTGGCCCATTTCTTTTAAAATTTTAATAGCTCTTAATCCAAGCGGTATTACTCAGTCTTTACAACGTAAGACTCTTACCTTATCCTCATCCTTTTGGATAATCTATTTGTCTATATATTATACAACATTTTTGGTTGATCTGTGTTGGTAATTGTTTAGTTTCCAAAGAACAATTTATTTTAAAAGATTCAAGTGCCAACAAGATTGCGTCACAACTGAATTCTACAAAAGGTAATTTAGCAGGTTTGTATGGTCCTATGTAATTTACGTAATACATTTAAATTATTATCAAAGTTAGATAAACACATGTACTTCATTCATTCATAACTGTATTCCGAATTCAGAAGTCATGCGCTCATGTAGTTTTTCCGATGCTTAATATTTTGTCTTGATATTTTAGTTTTTGCAGGTTTTTCCAATGATTACCAGTTTACTCCGTCGCAAAGGCGTTTAAACAATATTGACTTATCATGTTTTTTTGGATTTTGTTATAAAATCTTACTACTTCGGTCGTGATTTTGATAGAATCCTCAATTTAATTATACAAAGTTTAGTATGTTCATGTGAAACCCTCTAATTTTGATGATCATACCTAGGTAGCAAGCTCGGAATATGTTCTGGATAAACATTGTTTTTGCAGGTTAATTACTCACAGCAGAACACAGGGCATCTCAGCTAGCTGGCAAGGTATCTAAGCTAGCTGACACAGTATCTCAGCTAGCTGGCTGTCTGTCCAGTATATAACAGGGAAGTTCGACTATATGATTTTTAATTAAGTCATAATTATTCAAGAGTGGTCTGAACATTCATGATATAAATATTCATATTTTAAAAAACACTCTTCATTCAATAGTTTTTCTAAAAACATCTTTCCTTAGTAAGGGAATCTTTGAATTATTTAATGTTCTTTTAAAAGCAACCCATGTGCTTACTTTTCAAGCACGCACTTTTTAATACTCAAACTTTCCTTACTTCTACAACTCCACCACAGGTTGTCTAGTAGAAAAGTATATAAAGAAAACACATGTATTGATTATCAAATTCCTTATGCTCCTCATTTCTATCTAACGGTTTTCTTCAAGCATTAATCATTCTTACTTCACTCTTTCCTCTGGTTTTATTTCTCAAAATAAGAATCATTATATCTTCAGTTTAATATACATCAAACCTGCAGGTGAACGTTAGTAGGGCTGTTAAATTGAACAAAGCCACACGTGAGAAGACATCTTCAAGACCGTTGCAAGATTGTTCAAAAATTTCATCTCCTACACTTCACTATAAAGGGCTGCGTGATTCTTCATTAAAAGACACACACCAGAGAATAAGAACCTTCAAGCTATATTCAAGAATACAAGAAACAACTCAGCACATCATTTCAAAAGAGCTCCTGTACTATAATATATACATCGAGTTTTTATAGAGTTCGAATCCTTGAGTTGTAATTATATTTATCCATTGTATTGTTCAACTTGTATAGTTAGTAGTTGCTGAATTGTTGAGCTTGTGGAACCAGGATTCAAGGAGCATTAGGCTAGAGAAGTTTATACTTGGTTTAAGTATAGAACTTAGAGAGCTGTGTTCAGGAAACAAGAGGTTCCAGCTAGCTGCAGTTAGTAACTGGGTGATAAGGGAGATATATTATTGAGTCTTGTAATTGGTTTTTCGTGTGATCAATAATATATTCTCTTACCAAGTTGGTAAGGGACTAGGACGTAGACCATAGACGATTAGGGGTCGAACCTAGATAAAAGTCTTGGTGTTCTTTACTTACAGCAATTTTTGTCCTTCTACATTGCATATCACAGCTAGCTGTCTATTCATTAATCTGTCTTATTTGGTTAACCCAGTTAGCTGCCTTTCGTACCCAGCTAACTGCCAGTATATATTTTCTTAGGCAGAATAATTTTTTATTTGGTCATTGTTAGTCATAACACCTATTCACCCCCCCTCTAGGTGTATTTTCATTTGGTATCAGAGCATTGGTATACTAACATTTCTGTAACAGGAAAAGTATCGATCAAATGGCTGACAATTATCTAGAAGGCAGGTCGGATTATAAGGCTCCACTTCTCACTGGATCAGAGAACTATAGTTGGTGGAAATGCAGAATGGAGACTTATTTGTCCAAGAAACCTCTGGTTCTAAGAGTTGTGCAGAAAGGGAACTATGAATTTCTCAACGACAAAAACGAACCAAAAGATGTTGATGATCTCACTCTCGATGAGATTATCAAGTGTGGTTATAATGGAGAAGCAAGAAACTCCATAATGAATGCACTTGATCAATCTGAATATGACAAGGTATCCTCTCTAAAAACAGCAAAAGAAATGTGGGATGCTTTGGAATCCTATCATGAAGGTTCGAAAACCTTGAGAAAAGTTAAACTTAGCAAATTGATGAATGACTTCGGAAATTTCAAGCTCAAGAATGGTGAAACTATCAAAGAGAGCCAAGCAAGGTTTCAAATCACTATCAACACTCTGAAGAGACTTGGAAAAACCATTCCTCAAGATGAAATCAACATGAAAATTCTAAGTGCAGTCCCATTTATATTCGAAGCTAAAGTCACTGCATTGGAATCAAGTCCCTCCATTGATTCTATGGATCATTTGTCCGTATTTGCAGAACTAGAACAATTTGAAAGCAAAATCAATAGTAGCAAGATGGAATCAGTCAAGGCTCCAGTTGAAAAGATGAAGAATTTAGCTTTGCACTCCAGTAGCAGCAAGCTGGATTCAGAATCAGAATCAGATTCTGATGAAGAATTAGCACTTTTATCCAGAAAAATCAAGAAGATGCTTGACTTAAGGAACAAGCTAAAGAAGGAGAAAGGTAGAGCTTCTGGAACAAAGAAAGATGTCAAAGATGAAGCATGTTTTGAATGTGGCAAGAAAGGACACTACAAAAGAGACTGCTATAAGCTGAAAAATAAGCAGAAGCAGCTAGCTGCCTCTAAAGACAAAAAGAAAGCTAAGGCATTTTTGACATGGAGTGATGATGAAAATTCGGATTCTGATAATGAGTCAAGTGATGAGATGGTGAACCTAGCTCTTGTTGGTCTTGATGATGAGAATAATGCTCAAGGAATTTTTCAAGATGGCCTTGTAGATAGTGATGTCTCGGATTCAGATGACAACAATAGTGAGGTAAATTATTTTTCTGATATGTATTCTCATTCCTCAAAGTTAGATGAATTAACCATGCAGGATCAAAGTAATCTATCAAATGAAGTGTTTGAAGAATTAAGATATGAGAATGATAAACTCAAAAAGAAAAATATTCAACTTAAGAAGATCATATCTGAGTTAATGGATGAGAAGACACCTGCTACAAATCATGCTCAAAAGCTTACTGATCTTAAGGCTGAGATATCCCAGATTGAAGGGATAAACAAAGTGCTTGTCAAGAGAAATGATACACTTATGAAGGAACTCAGCGAGCTGAGAACAGAAATAGAGGCTCAAGATGCATGTTTAGAAGCATTTAGTCCAAGGGAATCATGCTCAAAGGAAATATCTCAACAAGCTGGAAGAATCAAAGAATTGGAAACTGAAATCAAGGACCTCCAGAAAGGAATGGGAAAGTTCATTCAAGGAGAAGATACTCTCAAAACAATGATGAGATATGCAAAAGTTCCAATCGAAAGAGAAGGAGTTGGATCGGCTTCCAAAACACCTCTAAAGTATGATGGCAAACATGGAATCCCTTATGACTATGCCATGCCATGGAGAATCTGCCATAAATGTGGAAATAAAGGTCATTTGGCAAATCATTTCAAAATTCAGAATGCCAACCCAGCTAGCTGGAACAGACAGACAGGTCACAGGCAGCTAGCTGACAGAACAGTTGGAACAAGAAATACAGCTTCTAAAGTGGTCCAAATGTGGATCAAGAAATCTGATTTAAATGTTTTATATGTTCTATCAACTAACCATTCTGGACTCAAGCAAATATGGGTACCAAAACGTTGAGTTGGCTATTTATTTGTTTTGTAGGTATGTCTTGTTGTCAAAGTGAGATCAAATCAATGGATTTTGGATAGTGGATGCACAAGACATATGAGTGGTGATAAATCTCAATTCCTGTCTCTCAGTAAGAAAAGGGGTGGAAATGTCACCATTGGTGATAGCAAAACACTCCAGATTCTTGGGAAAGGGAAAATTGGTAATAGTGTCATTTTTATTGATAAAGTACAATATGTTCAAGGTCTTAAATATAATTTGCTTAGTGTAAGTCAGTTATATGATGATGGACATTCTGTTCTTTTTGATAAAGAAAAGTGTACTATTATTGTTGGCACTAACAAAGTCCCCCTAGTTGCTAGAAGGGAAGGAAATATATATATATTTTGGACTTTGAAATGCAGGATTCATCTTGTTGTCTAGCTGCTGTTGATTCAAATCCAGAAATTTGGCATAGAAGGCTTGGACATGCTCATATGGACTTACTTAGCAAGCTGTCTTCGAAGAAGCTAGTTAGAGGTTTGCCAAAATTGAAGTATGTCAAAATGGAAACTTGTTCGGCTTGCCAATTAGGCAAACAAATCAGGACTCCACATAAATCAAAGAAGATGGTATCAACTTCTAAACCTTTAGAACTACTTCATTTAGATTTATTTGGTCCGGAAGCATATAAAAGCATTGGAGGTAAACAATATGCATTTGTTATAGTAGATGATTATTCTAGATATACTTGGGTATTGTTTCTCCGTACTAAAGATTGTGCTTTCAGTGAATTTGAAAAGCTAATTAAGTTACTTGAGAACAAGTTTAAGTTAAGACTTGTGAGTATAAGGAGTGATCGAGGTGGTGAATTCCAAAAGGACTTTATCTCATATTGTGAAGATAGAGGCATTTCACATGAATTCTCTGCTCCAAGAACCCCACAACAAAATGGAGTTGTGGAGAGAAAGAACAGGTCATTGCAAGAAACAGCTAGAACATTGCTGCAAGAGAGCAAGCTGCCAAGAAGTTTCTGGGCAGAAGCAGTCAACACAGCTAGCTATGTTCTTAACAGAGTACTAATCAGGCCTATTCTCAACAAGACTCCTTATGAATTGCTAAAGAACAAGAAGCCAAACATAGGCTACTTCAAGGTCTTTGGATCCAGGTGCTTTGTACTCAAATCCATTGATAGAGATGGTAAATTTGATGCCAAATCATATGAAGCTATATTTTTGGGTTATTCTACAACAAGTCGTGCATATAGAGTTTATAATATATCTAAACGTACTGTTGAAGAGTCAATTGATGTCTCATTTCAAGAATCTAATGTTGATCTGTCAAGAGATGAGGAAGATATTGCAGGTTCAGATGATGCCAGCGAGCTGCCAAGGTCAGATACAGCAACTCAGTGAGCTGACAAAGAAGTAGATTCCAAAAATACAGCAACTCAGCGAGCTGCCAATGAAGCAGACTCAGGAAATGCAGCAACCCAGCGAGCTGCAGTAGAAACTGAATCAAGTTCAGCTAATGATAACCAAGCTGAAATCTCTCCTCCAGTAGATGAAACTTGTGATAAGGTGTCAAAACTCACCTTGGAAGACTCTAGAGGCCAGAGATCACAAGAAAAGATGCCAATTTATAATGGGGATGAATCCCCTCCTCCATCCAAGAGAATTAGAGCCAATGAAGAAGTTATGGCTCATCATCATTTTCCAAAGTCAACAAGGACAGTAAAGAACCATCCTCCAGAGTTGATTATTGGTGATAAATCAGAAGGCATCAAGACAAGGAGAAGCCAAACTAACTTTTGTGCATTTTCTGCCTTCCTAGCTCAAGAAGAGCCAAAGAATGTCAATGAAGCACTAAAAGATGAAAATTGGATCATGGCAATGCAAGAAGAACTTAATCAATTTGAAAGATGTGATGTTTGGGAACTTGTAGAGCCACCTAAAGATGCTTCAATCATTGGTACTAAATGGGTTTTCAAGAACAAAGTTGATGAAGAAGGAACGGTTACTAGAAATAAGGCAAGGCTTGTTGCACAAGGATATAATCAACAAGAAGGAATCGATTTTGATGAAACTTATGCCCCAGTTGCAAGGCTAGAGTCAATAAGGATGCTACTCTCATTTGCATGCTTCAAGAAGTTCAAGCTACATCAAATGGAGGTGAAAAGTGCATTTCTTAATGGTTACTTGAAAGAAGAAGTATATGTCAAGCAACCTCCTGGATTTGAGAGTGATAAATTTCCTAATTATGCTTTCAAATTAAAGAAGGCACTATATGGATTACGACAAGCTCCTAGATCTTGGTATGAAAGGCTAAGTAAGTTTTTGATAAAGAATGGGTTCATTCGAGGTAAAATCGATCCTACATTGTTTACTAAACTTACTGGTAATGATATTCTAGTTGTGCAAATATATGTAGATGATATTATATTTGGATCAACTAATGATAAGATGTGCAAGTGGTTTTCTAAGTGTATGCATAGTGAGTTTGACATGAGTATGATGGGTGAGCTCAACTACTTTTTGCGGCTCCAAATCAAGCAAACTCAAGATGGGATTTATGTACATCAGTCCAAGTACATCAAGAACTTGCTAAAGAAGTTTGGATATGAGGATATCAAGGCAAAATCTACACCTATGAGTTCTGCCAGCAAGCTAGCTGCAGATGAACGAGGTAAAGATGTAGATGTTCGAAAGTATAGAGGTATGATTGGTAGTTTATTATATCTTACAGCCTCTAGACCTGATATTATGTATAGTGTATGTGTTGTTAGTGTAGGTGCCCTAGAGGCAATACATTGTTTCTTAAATAAACCTTATGTCATTTGATTATTAAAAAAAATGTATTTATTATGACTCTAATTACTGCGATATTTGTTAGCATAATAAATGTCCTTAGAATAATGATACACATTATATAGTTTAAGTTTACAACTTGAATTTGAGATTATATAATATCATATTCTTAAAGGTCCCTAGTCGAGTATTATTATACAGGACAATAATAATACATAAATAGACTAGTATGTTTTTGACTGATAACCACATCTCATTGGTTATAAGTATGGAGATACTAAAGTCAATACATAGGTACATGTAGAGTACATGGTACTGGACAGACCCAACGTGAGATTCTTCATGTTAATTAAGTCATAAGAAAGACTCACAGTGATAATGGTGTAATGATCCTTTGACTTGAGATCATTATATTTCTATACGAGGATAATATACTTTGACTACATTAAAAGTTACCTTTGACCGGGTAATGATAAAAGTGGACATCGGGTATATTGTGAATCGTATGAGAAATATGAATGATAGATAAAGGATTTAACCCTCCTATTATTAGGAGAGATATTATTGGCCTCTTGATTGAGTGAGACTATAAAATGCATGGTCGTGCTCAAATAATGATTTGTTTTTAATAGTCTACTCATGGATCAAGTAAACCCGGATTAAATTATGAAGAGGATGACATGAAACATGCCTCGAGTTTAATCTATAATATTTGGTTAAAGGGATTATATTACACGGGAACATTAATCACAAAAGGTTTTATCGAATCACGATTTAATTATTATTTAATTGGGTAGCAATGATGTATTACTAGATGCCGCTCATTGTTTATAATTTTATTAGAGAATAAAATTATTGCCAATTAAATGATAGCCTACAGGGTCACACACATAGAACATTTTAAGGAAGAATTAATTTAAATTATGAATTTAAATTAATTAAATGATTAGTTGTATTTTATTATATTAATTAAGTGGGACTTAATTAAGATATAATAAAATACAAATGAGATATGATTTTAATAATTAAGTATGACTTAATTATTATTTATTTAAATAATAGGATTTGATTCTATTATTTAATTAATCAAACTTGGGCTAGGTTTTTAGTTGGGCTTTTACCTTACACTATCATATAAATATATGATGATAGGTAAAGAAGGTAATTAATTTTGTACGACAAAAAAAAATTATCCCCAGCCGCTTGAACCAAAACCTAAAAAGAAGATCTCATATTTTCATTGGAGGCTAGTACCTCCCTTCCAATCAAGAATCGTTCTTGGAGTGTTCGTGTGGATACCGTAGAGAAGGCTTCGAAGAGGAGCACTCAACGATCGTGAAAGCTTGGATATCCATTAGACATACAATCGTAAAGCTTCTTTAAGGTAAATCATCAATCTCCGAATTAAATATCATGTTTTTTTGCATGGATCCTGCGGTAGGGTTTCGATAATTATTGTTTTTGTTTTAATTTTCCGCTACGTTTGATGCTCGAAACCCTTCAATGGCATCAGAGCTACTTGCAAAAACGTTTTAATTCGGTTATATGTTACAGTTTTGATATATATACGAGCATGTTTGATGATTGTCATGTATGATGCGTTGATTTTGATATATATGTATAAACTGTATGTTAATGATGATTGGGATGATCATATGATGATCATATAATCTGTATGTATATTGATATATACATGATTTTTGTTTGTTCATGATATGGGGATTGTATACGATACGATTTCTGTATACGCTGCGCAGATCTGGTGAAATCTGTGTCCAGTGTCCGATTTTCGCAAACGATATGTGTTTTCTGACTGGAAACGAGCGTATGAACAAAACTGATACCATAGGTATCACCGACTCGTCTGTAAGGCGTTTGACGCCGTTTAGTGCATTAAAAACGCGATTTATTATTTTCAGAATTTGATTCTGATTTTCTGAATTTTGCGTTATATGATTTATTTGATTGGATCATCTGAAATATGATATGGTATAACATGATTAGATAATATGACATGTTATTTAATTGTTACTAGAGCATGGTGGATGGTTATGGCCTTGAGACCCATAGGATAGATGTTTTTGTTTATGGTTTGGTTTCTAAATACGACTTGCATGTCGTTTTTCTTTTTGTAATTATTTTATCTCGAATGCAACTCGAGTTCTTTTGTAAAATGTTTCAAGAGGAGCTTGGAGGCAATCAAGGCAGCTTTGGAAGCGCAGCAAGAGATTATGTAATAATTAGTTATTACCACCATAGATTGACCTTGATTTTTCCATTAGCTTGGAAAAATCGCATAGGATTGGGCCATAACCATAGCATATTAATTTATGTGATGCACTTTACATATGATGCATGTGTAGAGTAGAAAAATGTATGCATGTTTTAATTAGATTAATGATGTATGCATGTATTAGATACGTCACCCATACCATGCTTGCCATGCTAAACAAGATAAAATCTGTAACGATTCGAGATTTTAAAATGAACAAACGATCATGATATTTCTGTGTTTATGAAACACGGAATTAAATACAAATTTTCAATGATTTAGATATGGGGAGATTTTGTCAAAAACGGGTTTTACCTGTAAGGAAGTTGGGTATTAAGTGAGGCCACTTGTGACTCCTCCAACAACCTGGAAATCAAACTATTGATGAATATTGATTTGAAGTATTTAATTCAAGGAAAAATTGGGAATCTCTTTATGATGGGATCATGGTCGTTTTAAATCAAAACCCCTTAACAAAATATTAAGTTTTAATCGGATGCTTTCCAATGAATGAACACTCATTGAATCCTAGATCGATAAGGGGAATGACTGCCAGTGGCAGGGGACTCCTGTCTATCGTGGTGAGATGTGACGAATATAAGCGGTTATATTCGATCGTTGTATCATTGGGTTTAACTTAACTGAGTCGTCATAATAAGGTGAAAATAAACGGTTATATTCAATTATTATGAACTTAGAAGCATAGAGTTTGGTTCAAAGTCTATTAGATAAACAAGAACAATTGTTGTTCACCAAACTATCCAAGAATTATATATGATATAATTGACAACTGTTGTCTACCTAAATAATCATGTTTTAAGGACTACCAGTGGTTGACTTAGGATGTGATGAAATATGGATCTTGGCTCACTAGAAAGATTTATGGGATATTCTTTCCGATTTAATAGTAAGGGCTATTAATTTGATAAAAAATAGTGGGAGATATATTATGAATATGTCATAATCACTTGAACATAATTAATGTAACAATCTAACTTATCTTATGCATTTTATCATTGTAGAAAACAAATGGCACAAAATACAAACAACACTTTCTCTGTGCGATCAGTCCTTGAGAAGGACAAGCTGACAGGATCGAACTTCCTTGACTGGTCTAGGAATTTGAGAATTGTTCTCATGCAGGAAAAGAAATCTTATGTGATTGATATTCCTCCACCGGTGGAGGAAGCCCCTGCTAACAATGCCACTGCTGCTCAACGAAATGCTTATCAGAAGCATATTGATGATGCAACTGATGTGGCTTGTCTTATGCTTGCTACTATGGATGCTGAGCTCCAGAAGCAGCATTTTGATATGAATGCTTATACTATGTTTGAACATCTTTCAACGATGTTTCAATCACAGGCTCGTGTTGAAAAGTTCAACACAAGCAAAGCACTCTTCTCGTGTAAGCAGGGCAATGGACCAGTCGGACCACATGTTCTAAAGATGATTGGGTATTGTGATTACCTTGCTCGTTTGGGTTTCCCGCTTCAGCGAGAGGCTCAAGTCGATATAATCTTGCAATCTTTGAACATCGACTATGCTCAGTTCATAATGACTTTCAATATGACTGAGCAAGATAAGACTCCTATGGAATTGTTGGCCATGCTGAGGATCACTGAAGCAAATATGGTCAAGGCACCTGAGAAAGCTCCCATAATGATGGTGGGCAAGAAAGGTGCTAAGGGAAAGGGGAAATGGAAGGGCAAGAAAAAGGTTACACCGAAAGATCTTGGTCCTTCTAAGCCCTCTTTCAAAAAGGCTAAAAAGCCGAAGGGAGATGTCGCAAAGGCTGACAAAGGTGATTGTCACTATTGTCACAAGCCTGGTCACTGGAAGAGAAACTGTCATGCTTACTTGGAGGATCTGAAGAAATTGAAGGGTGTTCAGATTTCTGGATCAGGTATTTATGTTATAGAAGTCAATCTGTCTATTTCTACATCTTGGGTATTGGATACTGGATGTGCTTCTCACATTTGTATAAATGTGCAGGAACTGCAGAGAAGTAGGACTTTGGCTAAGGGAGAAGTGGACCTACGAGTAGGCAATGGAGCAAGAGTTGCTGCTTTAGCCGTAGGAACTTATTATTTATCTTTGCCCTCTGGGCTTGTTTTAGAACTAAATGACTGTTATTACGTGCCTGCGATTCGCAGAAACATTATTTCTGTTTCTTGTTTGGATAAGAAAGGTTTTTCGTTTACAATAAAGAACAACAGTTGCTCTTTTGCTTTGAATGATTTAACCTATGGTGTTGCGCGTTTATTTAATGGTTTATATGTTCTTGATTTGGATAATCCTATCTGTAACATAGAAAACAAACGACTTAAAGTAAATGACTCAAATCAAACATACCTCTGGCATTGTCGTCTAGGCCATATAAATGAGAAACGCATTTCCAAATTACATAAAGATGGATACTTGGATAAGTTTGATTTTGAATCATACGAAAAATGCGAATCTTGTTTGCTTGGTAAGATGACTAAAGCCCCTTTTACTGGTAAGGGTCAAAGGGCCACTGAACGTTTGGAGCTAATACATAGTGATGTATGTGGCCCAATGCGTGTGATGGCTAGAGGAGGCTACTACTACTTCATAACATTTACTGATGACTTCAGTATATATGGATATGTATATCTTATGAAGAACAAATCCGATTCTTTTGAAAAATTCAAAGAATACAAGGCTGAAGTAGAGAAGCAAATAGGCGGAGGTGCAAGTATTAAGATCTTACGATCCGATCGTGGGGGTGAATACTTAAGCACCGAATTTAAAGAGTATTTAAAAGAGTGTGGTATTGTATCACAACTCACTCCGCCAGGTACACCTCAATGGAATGGAGTTTCAGAGAGGAGAAATCGCACCTTGTTGGACATGGTACGATCGATGATGAGTCATGCAGATCTTCCAATAAGTTTCTGGGGTTATGCTCTAGAAACAGCGGCTTTCACACTTAATCGTGTTCCAACCAAGAAGGTTCAAAAGACTCCATATGAGATATGGGAGGAGAAACGGTCAAGCATGAACTTTATGAAAGTTTGGGGATGCAAGGCGTTTGTAAAACGTCAAGTATCTGACAAGCTTGGACCTAAATCCGAAGAGTGCAATTTTGTGGGATACCCTAAAGAAACAAAGGCGTATTATTTTTATAGTCCTTCTGAGCAGAAAGTGTTCATTGCTCGAGATGTTGTCTTCATGGAAAAGGATTTTGTTTCCAAAAGGGACAGTGGGAGAACTATAAATCTCGATGAAGATCGAGAACCACAAAATAGCATTGAACCTGAGGTGGAACAAGAGCAGAATAATGATAATGCTCAAGAAACACAGGTTGTTCGTAGATCTGGTAGAATTTGCCATGAGCCAGAGAGATATTGATTTCTTTTGACTCAATGTGGGGATTTGATGCTCATAGATGAGGATGAGCCTCTCACATACCAAGATGCTATGAACAGTCCAGACTCTAAGAGATGGCTTGAAGCCATGAAATCCGAGATGGATTCCATGTACGAAAACCAAGTTTGGGATTTGGTTGATCCACCTGAAGGGGTAAAACCCGTAGGGTGCAAGTGGGTTTTCAAGAAGAAAACTGACATGGAAGGAAATGTTCAGACCTATAAAGCAAGACTGGTTGCGAAAGGGTTCAAACAAATTCATGGTATTGACTATGATGAAACTTTCTCACCAGTTGCCATGGTCAAGTCCATACGGATTTTGCTTGCAATTGCAGCATTCCATGATTACGAAATCTGGCAAATGGATGTCAAAACAGCTTTCCTTAATGGGAGCCTTGAAGAGGATGTGTACATGACACAACCAGAAGGTTTTGTCGATCCAAGGAATGTTGGCAAGGTATGTAAATTACGTCGATCCATTTATGGATTGAAGCAAGCCTCTAGGAGATGGAATATTCGTTTTGATGAAACAGTCAAGGAGTATGGCTTTATTCAAAACGAGGATGAACCTTGTGTTTACAAGAAGGTTAGTGGGAGCCATGTGGCATTCATAGTACTGTATGTTGATGACGTACTACTAATGGGGAATGACATACCTTCTCTAAAGGCTGTTAAGACTTGGTTAGGGAGCAATTTCTCTATGAAAGATTTAGGAGAGGCAACCTACATTCTAGGAATGAGGATCTATAGAGATAGATCTAAAAGGATGATCGGTCTAAGTCAGAGTACATACATTGATAAGGTTTTGCATCGTTTTGGTATGCAAAATGCTAAAAGGGGATATGTCCCTGTGTCTCAAGGAATAACAATTTCTAAAGACCAGTGTCCGAAATCATTAGATGAGAAGGACCACATGAATAAAGTTCCATATGCATCAGCAATTGGATCTATCATGTATGCAATGGTATGTACTCGACCAGATGTTTCGTATGCTTTGAGCATGACGAGCAGATACCAGTCCAATCCAGGTGAAGGTCACTGGACGGCAGTCAAGAATATTCTAAAGTACCTGAAAAGGACTAAAGATTCATTCTTAGTGTATGGAGGAGAGGAGAAGCTGGTTGTAAAAGGTTACACCGATGCAAGTTTCCAAACAGACAGGGATGATACTATATCACAGTCTGGTTTTGTATTTTGTCTAAATGGAGGTGCTGTAAGCTGGAAGAGTTCAAAGCAAGAAACAGTAGCTGATTCTACAATGGAGGCTGAGTACATTGCAGCTTGTGAAGCGGCTAAGGAGGCTGTTTGGATTCGAAAATTCATTTCTGATTTGGAAGTGGTTCCATCGATTGCAGATCCCATTGATCTATACTGCGATAATAATGGGGCCATCGCACAGGCTAGAGAGCCTAGATCGCACTCCCGATCCAAACATATACTCAGAAGATATCACCTCATACGAGAGATTAATGAAAGGGGTGAAATACATATATGTAAAGTGCATACAAATGATAACATTGCAGATCCACTGACCAAAGGCCTGTCGCAGCAGAAGCACGACGGTCACACTAGTTCCATGGGTATTAGATACATGGGTGATTGGCTCTAGTGCAAGTGGGAGATTGTTAGTGTAGGTGCCCTAGAGGCAATACATTGTTTCTTAAATAAACCTTATGTCATTTGATTATTAAAAAAAATGTATTTATTATGACTCTAATTACTGCGATATTTGTTAGCATAATAAATGTCCTTAGAATAATGATACACATTATATAGTTTAAGTTTACAACTTGAATTTGAGATTATATAATATCATATTCTTAAAGGTCCCTAGTCGAGTATTATTATACAGGACAATAATAATACATAAATAGACTAGTATGTTTTTGACTGATAACCACATCTCATTGGTTATAAGTATGGAGATACTAAAGTCAATACATAGGTACATGTAGAGTACATGGTACTGGACAGACCCAACGTGAGATTCTTCATGTTAATTAAGTCATAAGAAAGAGTCACAGTGATAATGGTGTAATGATCCTTTGACTTGAGATCATTATATTTCTATACGAGGATAATATACTTTGACTACATTAAAAGTTACCTTTGACCGGGTAATGATAAAAGTGGACATCGGGTATATTGTGAATCGTATGAGAAATATGAATGATAGATAAAGGATTTAACCCTCCTATTATTAGGAGAGATATTATTGGCCTCTTGATTGAGTGAGACTATAAAATGCATGGCCGTGCTCAAATAATGATTTGTTTTTAATAGTCTACTCATGGATCAAGTAAACCCGGATTAAATTATGAAGAGGATGACATGAAACATGCCTCGAGTTTAATCTATAATATTTGGTTAAAGGGATTATATTACACGGGAACATTAATCACAAAAGGTTTTATCGAATCACGATTTAATTATTATTTAATTGGGTAGCAATGATGTATTACTAGATGCCGCTCATTGTTTATAATTTTATTATAGAATAAAATTATTGTCAATTAAATGATAGCCTACAGGGTCACACACATAGAACATTTTAAGGAAGAATTAATTTAAATTATGAATTTAAATTAATTAAATGATTAGTTGTATTTTATTATATTAATTAAGTGAGACTTAATTAAGATATAATAAAATACAAATGAGATATGATTTTAATAATTAAGTATGACTTAATTATTATTTATTTAAATAATAGGATTTGATTCTATTATTTAATTAATCAAACTTGGGCTAGGTTTTTAGTTGGGCTTTTACCTTACACTATCATATAAATATATGATGATAGGTAAAGAAGGTAATTAATTTTGTACGACAAAAAAAATTATCCCCAGCCACTTGAACCAAAACCTAAAAAGAAGATCTCATATTTTCATTGGAGGCTAGTACCTCCCTTCCAATCAAGAATCGTTCTTGGAGTGTTCGTGTGGATACCGTAGAGGAGGCTTCGAAGAGGAGCACTCAACGATCGTGAAAGCTTGGATATCCATTAGACATACAATCGTAAAGCTTCTTTAAGGTAAATCATCAATCTCCGAATTAAATATCATGTTTTTTTGCATGGATCCTGCGGTAGGGTTTCGATAATTATTGTTTTTGTTTTAATTTTCCGCTACGTTTGATGCTCGAAACCCTTCATGTGTGTGTGCTAGGTTTCAAGCTCAACCAAAAGAATCTCACTTGAATGCTATTAAAAGAATTTTTAAATATTTAAGTGGAACTACTACTCTTGGTTTATTTTATCCCATCACAAATGCATTTGATCTTGTTGGGTATAGTGATGCAGATTATGCAGGTTGTCAAACTGATCGAAAGAGTACAAGTGGTGTTTGTGCATTTTTAAGACAAAGTTTAGTATCTTGGCAAAGCAAGAAGCAAACTTCTGTTGCATTATCCACAGCTGAAGGGGAGTACTTAGCAGCTGGAAGTTGTTGCTCACAAATGCTATGGATGAGACAAACACTTCTAGATTTTGGAATTAAATGTGGCAAAGTCCCCATTTATTGTGACAATTCAAGCACTATCAACATATCAAAGAATCCAGTGAATCACTCAAGAACAAAGCATATTGATGTTCGACATCATTTCTTGAGAGACAATGTTGCAAAGGGAAAAATTGAGCTAATCTTTGTAAGTACAGAGTACCAGCTAGCCGACATCTTCACAAAGCCACTAGCTGAGGAGCGTTTCTCTGTGCTGCGTAGAGAATTAGGCATGTGTAATGTCTAGCCAGCCAGCTGCTATGGAAGGATGGAATTTTTATGTCTAGCCAGCTAGCTGCCATGGAAAGTCGGTACATTTTTATGATATTATGTACAATTTCATGCTCAATAATTTTGTGCTAATTGTTTATATTTCCTAAGTGTTGATATTAAAATTGATTTTCTATATGATATTATTTCAATATTCTATCTTGCTTATCTCTATAAAATTATGCATATGTGTTGTCTCTATTTTATTATTGGGTCAAGTCGTATTGGTTTTTTTTTTAGAAAAATTGATTTTACCCCTTAATTAATAAAAGAGGGTCACTTAGTGTCTGACTCTTATTATCACTTAACCTCCCCTCAATTAAGATTAGGGTTTCTAGCCGCAACCACTCGACAAACACAGATCTCTCTCACAACCCTTCACTTGTTAACAATCAACAATGGGAAAAACTCGAGCTTCCAAGAAAACTCCAGTTACTGTCTCCGAAACTCAAAAGGGAAAGAACAAGAGGCTTTTCGATGAAGATGATGACCTAGAAATCACACGGGTTCAAGTAGACAGTGGCGATGAGATGTCGGAAATTCAGAAATCAGGACAACGAGATGGTGTGTCTGCAAAAAGAACAAAGTATGGGATCTCTTTCACCACTGAGGAGTTGGAATCACGTTTCAAGCAACTTGATTTGGGCAATCGACGTATTGTGTTTGGTCAGCTGCTTGCAGGTAACTCCTATGTTAAATGCGGAGCTATTAATTGTTTTTCTAAATTAGGGTTTGAGTCATTCATCAAAGACCTACCCCGAGAATGCTATCCCTCGTGTGTCGATGAGTTTTATGCGAATTTAGTCATTGAACAACCTGCTCTGTTTGTCTCTTATGTTCGTGGTCAAAGAATTTCATTGAATGCTCCTGTGCTTAGCTCTATTTTGAGCATTGAACAACCCTCTAATGTGTCAATTGGTACTAAAAAGGGTCCTACTGAATTAGATAACTTTTCTGAATTGGACCAATTGAAAATTATTCGTGGGATGGAATATTTAACGGAGTACACTCCTCCAACAACTAACACTGTGACTCCTTTGGCTCATGTGTTATTTAAAGTGTGCATTGATAATGTTAACCCTCGTACGGGCACTCGTTCGAATTTTTCTGGTCAAGATGTATCTGTTGTGTCTATGCTGTTATCTGAGAAACCTTTTAACTTGGCCGGTCTCATATTGAAAAATATGATGGATGTGTTTGAAACAAACACTGCACCTATGCCCTATGGTTGTCTATTGACAAGGGTGTTTCAGTGGTATGGACTTAATCTCAAGGATGAAGACTGTGAGTTGGCTAGAGAGTTTTTGGATGCTAAAAGTTTATTGCAATCTCATCTCAAACTTGACTCTGATGGTAAGGTTATTCGCATGGATCCTCCTCCTCCTCCTCCACCTGTTACCCCTCTTTCTTCTGCTCAAGTTATTTCTGGAAATGCTAATGTGGCTGGAATGGATCATTCTGAGGATTTCAAGCATCTCAAAGCTGCAATTCAGAAGTTATCTGATCAGGTTTCAGACATGGCTGAAGAAATGTCATCTCTCCGAGAGGCAATAACTGGTTCTCGCACTTCTGCCTCCACTAGGACAGGAGTTCACTCTGCAGATATCTCTGTTCTTCATGATTTTGCCAACATTGCTGCTAGAGCTGCTGGAACTGTGCCAGTGGTTAGTGTTGCTGATCCCTCTCTGGATGCATCTGGCTCAAAGAATGCTGCTAAGCCGTCTGAAGCAAAGGATGATGAAGTTGATGATGAGTCCTAAATGTCCTCTTTTTAATGATTAAGGGGGAGAATCATTTTAGGATTAACTTGATAAAACTGCTTATGTTTGCTTATGTTGCTTATGTGTGTTTTAACTTTGGTTTTCTGAACTTGGCCTATGTGTGCTCAACAAATTTGACTATGTTGGTTTAAGTTTTAAACTCTGATGAATGTGGTTTTTATGTCTAAATCTATGGTATTTTAGCTGGTATTTATTTGTCTTTAATTTGGTTGCTAGATTTAGGGGGAGTTTTGTATTTCTCCTAAAATTGGTGTATAATCATCAAAAAGGAGGAGATTGAAACCCTCTAATTTTGATGATCATACCTAGGTAGCAAGCTGGGAATATGTTCTGGATAAACATTGTTTTTGCAGGTTACTTACTCACAGCAAAACACAGGGCATCTCAGCTAGCTGGTAAGGTATCTAAGTTAGCTGACACAGTATCTCAGCTAGCTGGCTGTCTGTCCAGTATATAACAGGGAAGTTCGACTATATGATTTTTAATTAAGTCATAATTATTCAAGAGTGGTCTGAACATTCATGATATAAATATTCATATTTAAAAAACACTCTTCATTCAATAGTTTTTCTAAAAACATCTTTCCTTAGTAAGGGAATCTTTGAATTATTTAATGTTCTTTTAAAAGCAACCCATGTGCTTACTTTTCAAGTATGCACTTTTTAATACTCAAACTTTCCTTACTTCTACAACTCCACCACAGGTTGTCTAGTAGAAAAGTATCTAAAGAAAACACATGTATTGATTATCAAATTCCTTATGCTCCTCATTTCTATCTAACGGTTTTCTTCAAGCATTAATCATTTTTACTTCACTCTTTCCTCTGGTTTTATTTCTCAAAATAAGAATCATTATATCTTCAGTTTAATATACATCAAACCTGCAGGTGAACGTTAGTAGGGCTGTTAAATTGAACAAAGCCACACGTGAGAAGACATCTTCAAGACCGTTGCAAGATTGTTCAAAAATTTCATCTCCTACACTTCACTATAAAGGGCTGCGTGATTCTTCATTAAAAGACACACACCAGAGAATAAGAACCTTCAAGCTATATTCAAGAATACAAGAAACAACTCAGCACATCATTTCAAAAGAGCTCTTGTACTATAATATATACATCGAGTTTTTATAGAGTTCGAATCCTTGAGTTGTAATTATATTTATCCATTGTATTGTTCAACTTGTATAGTTAGTAGTTGCTGAATTGTTGAGCTTGTGGAACCAGGATTCAAGGAGCATTAGGCTAGAGAAGTTTATACTTGGTTTAAGTATAGAACTTAGAGAGCTGTGTTCAGGAAACAAGAGGTTCCAGCTAGCTGCAGTTAGTAACTGGGTGATAAGGGAGATATATTATTGAGTCTTGTAATTGGTTTTTCGTGTGATCAATAATATATTCTCTTACCAAGTTGGTAAGGGACTAGGACGTAGACCATAGACGATTAGGGGTCGAACCTAGCTAAAAGTCTTGGTGTTCTTTACTTACAGCAATTTTTGTCCTTCTGCATTGCATATCACAGCTAGCTGTCTATTCATTAATCTGTCTTATTTGGTTAACCCAGTTAGCTGCCTTTCGTACCCAGCTAACTGCCAGTATATATTTTCTTAGGCAGAATAATTTTTTATTTGGTCATTGTTAGTCATAACACCTATTCACCCCCCCCCTCTAGGTGTATTTTCATCATGGACAATGTATGATGTGTTGTTCCCTGTGTAACGTTGTCTTTCCACCTTTGTTTACAAATTTTTTAGCTTCTCATCCAAGTGGTGTGACTCAATTTGTTCAACGTAAGCCTTACACTCCTATATATCCATCTCATTCTGTAATCAATTTTTCTCTTATTTACTCTGATCAGTAAAGAGAATTTCACTCCGTCTCTGGTTCTTTAAAGAATTTTCAGGTTAATCCGTCGCAGAGGCATTCAAACAATATTATTTTATTAGGTTTTTTTATGAATTTTTAATAGAACCACACTACATTGTTTAAATCTTTCTTTTTATTCCTTTGTAGATTAATTAATTCTGAACATATGAAATCTTACAAAATTTAAATCACATGATTTACAGGAACCACTTTTCAAAATCCTGTTTCGAGGCTCTTAAAATCAAATTCGGTAGTCAATAACAACCAGACTATTTTCCAGTTGCCAAAGTCTAGAATAATTCCTTGTAATGCACCAAATGATGGTATCAAACAGCGTAAGTATATTACCGAATCATTTGATCTTGGTACTGTAATTTTTTTTTTCATATCTTCGTACTGTAATTTAGTTTAATATACTATCATCATCTTATATACTGAATGTGTTGCCTTTATAAATCTGCAGATCGAGGTCTGGTTGTCAATAAGAAACATAATAATTTCCAATTGACGTCACCTACAATTACTAACCGTAATGCACAAGATGACAATATCAAACAGCATAGACTTTTGGAATCGTTCAACCGTGGTACATGCTTTTTATTACTTTTGGTTTTATGTGGGATAAAAATACGCATTTATTACAATTACTTTTGGTTTTACGTGGGATAAAATTACGCAATTACTTTTGAATATGTTGCAGATCAAGGTGTACATGCTCTTCCAATTTCTAATTTGAAACAAAATAATACTCAAATTGATTATCACATTTTAGAAATTTCCGCTTCAACAATAAGGAAAGAAAACCAGCGTTACATTACTATTACTGTTACTGTTCCGGAACCTGAACAGCTTGGTGTAAAGCGTCCAGGTGATATTTATTTACAATTTTAAATAAATGGTCAATATTTAATCAATTGGTTTCTCACTTTACTATTTTTATAATGCAGTTTGGTTTCAACCTATGTCGAGTAAGTTTGTCCTAAATTTTTTTTAATCATTGTAAAGTTTTATCCAATTAAAATAGATTATCATAAAAATTGTACAGGAGATCACAATTCAAGTGCTGGAGAAGCGTCAAGTTCTGGTGTTAAAAATTTGATGTCGGCTTTTAATGAAGCTCAAGAGGATTCTTCTTCTGGGAAAGATCCAATTGATGATGACATTATGAATCCAAATAAGCAAGCTTATGAAACATTTTTATCTGGTAAAAAAATTAATATTTCTCATTCCTACAAAGTTACACTACTAATATGCTGGACATCATACCTTTTGCATCTTTTGTCTTCAGATGAAGAAAAAGACGAGTATGCTGGACAACGAGGACAATATTTATTCGATGATGAAGGGGTTAAGGAATCTGAAATCCCTGGTAATACAAACATTAGATTTTTAAATAATTTAACATTTCATATTTGCAAGGTCGAATAAATATATGCTATTGATGCATAATATTTCAGATTTTTTTTTAACATGGGAACCCGCAGCCGCTACCCTTCGGGTGCGCTCTGGGTAAACCCATGGGCTCACGCAATAGCCTGCAAACCACGTGATCCAAGGCAAACCGCACAAATGCGACAGGCTCTGCCCCAGGATGGCATAATCACAAATCCGCCTCCCATGGGAGTCGAACCTGTGACCAAGAGGTGAGATGACCTCTCTTTAACCAACTGAGACAACCCTTGCGGGCAATATTTCAGATTTGTGGGAAGCTTACATGAATCTTGGTCCTCCTTCAGCAATTTGCCAAAAGTGCAAGGCAAGAATGTGGAATGAGGAAAGGAACAATAAATCTTCCAGGAACAATCAACCTACTTTCTCAATATGTTGTAATGATGGACAGATTAAACTTCCGGAAGAAAGACCACCTCCTCCATTTTTAGCATTATTGCTGCATGGCGGTGAAAAGTCTGCTCACTTCAAGGAAAATACAAGGACATACAATTCCATTTACCAATTTACTTCCCTTGGTGGAAAAATTGATCAAAAAATTAACAATGGGGGAGGTCCTTATTGTTTTAAATTAAATGGCCAAAATTACCATTTGATTGGTAGTCTTAAACCTAAGAAAGGAGCTTCACCAAAGTTTTTTCAACTATGGGTCTATGATACGAAAAATGAGATTCAGAATAGACTAAATGCAGTTCCGGGTATAGACCAGCTTGATCCAGAAATTTTTGAAGGTCTTTTACATATGTTGGATAAAAACAATTTGTGGTAACAATTTGTTGTTAATGCTTTTGCTGCAGTTGAACAATATAGGCTGGATTGGATCAGAGGTCACCAATATATTATACGTTCAGAACTGTACAAGTCTATTCGGAATTCTATTCAAAAAGGTGAAACAAATCCAGATAATATTGGCAAAAAGGTTATTTTACCAGCCACACACACAGGTTCACAAAGATACATGAATCAATATTTCAAAGATTCTTTGGCCATTCATCGTACTATTGGTCATCCATCTTTATTCTTGATAATGACATGCAATACTCAATGGCCTGAGATACACAACATGTTGGCCAGAGATACACAACAGTATTTAAACAAATACTTCAATTTCAATGTCATATCAATCTTGAGGTTTGTAATAGTTCACGGTCATTGAAGTATTTGTTTAAATACTGTTTGAAAGGTCATGACACAGCAACAATGTTACTGAAGAAAAAGAAAGAAGTCGGAGGACAAAATTCCTGCAGTTCTACAAATAAGTCAAGAGATGAAATTAAAAACTATCTTGATGGTTGGTATATTTGTGTTGCAGAGGCTGCATGGAGATTGTTAGGTTTTGACATACATCATCGGTTTCCAACCGTAGAGCGTCTACCAGTACATATGGAAGGTGAGAAAAATGTGACATTCAAGCAAAATGAAAGGTTGGAAGTTGAAAGAATATCTTCGATATAATATTTATTTTGGTATTTGTACGATTTAACATAAAATTTAAATACACGTAGAATCCTCTCCACTAGGTCATTTATTTAATTGATTCGATCAAAAGTCAAATGGTCAATTCTTGCAAAAATTTTCATCCTATTTTAAATATAAGAGATATTCCAATTCGCTGAAAAATCAAACTTATATTTTATGGAATATATCTCTACCCTAAGGCAATAAGATCGAAAAAGAAATATTGAGATTTGATATTTTTTAGATCTACACTGTGATATTAATAAGGCAACAAGTTCGAAGAAAGAATATTCGAGATTTAACGTTCTTTAGAGAACTCGTGCTAAATTCAAAAATGATCAGTATTTATTCGAAAAATATTCTCTCTTTGCACTCAAAATATTTTTCTCATCCTAGAAAAGACTTTTCACTCTCAGGAATATTTTCCTCTCGTGCCAGAAATATTTAAATTAATTTTTCTCCCGATTCTTAATTATCTTATATTTCGGAGAAAATTATTTTATTCGCTCAAAAATATTTCCTACACTCTCAAAATATTTTATATATTAGGAAATATATTCAAAGTATTTATTCTAGTCAAAACATTGGTTAAAAGATTTATCTTTTTCGAGAAAAGACCAATCGTATTTTATTCAGAACCGAAAGTTGATCTAATCGTTTTAAATCCAAATAAAATACTTCCACTTGCTAGAATGACTTAAAACTTGAGATTGATCACTTAAATAATATTTTATATACATGGTTAAAGTTTCGTAAGTTTTTGAGAATTTTCGTCCGGGCACAAAAATCGAGACGGTTAGTCAACTGTTGACTACGTTTGACCAAGCCAACCTTGACCAAAATTGACCAAAATTGACAAGAATATTATTTTATAATATTCCTAAGTGCTCCATAATTTTAGATTTATTTATTGGGTATTATGAGAGAATTCGGGTATTTAATTAACGATACGTGATTCGTATTTAATCGTTAATAACGAATGGCTTATTATATAATATAAAAGTGCTGGATATTTTGGCTCATCCACTTGCAAAGAAACACAAACTTTCCATGTTGGCAATCCAAGTGAAAGCCATGTCACCAATCCACACCCTTTTAATCTCAACCACTCCCTTAAATCTACATCTCAACCATTCATTCCACCCAACTCTCTCTATAAATAAACCCCCTCATCCTCCCATTTTAAACACAACCTAAGAGCCAAATTCATGCTGGGATTTTAGAAGTAGAACACATTTTCAAGTTCATATTTTCTCTCTTCATCTACTTTATCTCAAAAACCTTCTCTCTTATATATATATATATATATATATATAGACAAAATGACAGTTTGTAACCCCTATGTATATGGGTTTTGTCAAATTGGTCCAGATTTACGTTTTTTAGCACTTTGCAACCCCTATCTTCAAATCTCGCTTCATATTACAACCCCTCCCGTCTAATTGACCTATTTTACAAGCAAAAATGAGTCAAAAATCTCTATACATAAGGGGTACAAACTGTCATTTTTGAAGATAGGGGTTGTAATATGAAGCGAAATTTGAAGATAGGGGTTGTATAGTGCTAAAAAACGTAAATCTGGACCAATTTGACAAAACCCATATACATAGGGGTTACAACCTGTCATTTTGTCATATATATATATATATATCCATATATTCAAGGTTTTTGTTCAACAAGCTTAGTTCCACCCAACCAAGCTTTGTTCACCCAAGCTAGCTCATCCACCACCACTTTTCGGCCTCCCGAAGGGCTGCCCAAAGTTCGACCACTGTGCCAAAATCCGGCCGAACTTCCGGCAAATTTTTCCGGCGAACTTTTTCTGGCGACTTTTAAAAGTGATAATTTTTAGCTTCGTCTTTGTGTTTATATTTGAGATTTGTGCTTAACTTTTATATTTCATCTTAATCTCTATTCTCGGATCTATTTTAAAGATCCCAAAAGTCTTTTTATAAAAAAGAACGATTATCCGACAAACGTCGAGGTTGTAACGATTAAGTATTCTTACGAGTTCCCAACTAGCATCTACAGTGCTCTATGGGAATTTCTTTTAAAGGAATACTTCGTTCAACATAAGCTTCTTTAAGCACAAGTTTAGCCACTTGTTTTATTTACGTTTTATTTTACGTGGCCATAAACTTTTTAGTGCAAGAAGTTAAAAAGAAAATTATACTTTGACATTGATTTTAATCAATAGCAAGTATACATCTTAAAAGTCTTAAGCCTAGTAGCTTAAAAAGACTTGCATATTTGGCACACGTCAAAGTGCTACGATTAAGTATTCTTACGGATTCCCAACTAGCATCTACAGTGCTCCGTGGGACATTCTTTACAGGAATACTTCGTATCACATAAACTTCGTGAAGAAGTTAAAATAACAAGACATAACTTAATATTCTTAATTGAATATTAACGTTCCAATACCGCTTGTGCGTAAAGTCCACTCGTGTGACTTAACCCTTGCCGTTATTTACTATTTTCCGCACTACGCATATAGCTAACATGTAAAAGCGTTCTTTCACAGTCCTCGCACTTGCGAGTTGAATTTTACTTTCTCATCCTCACACTTGTGAGTCGAATAATAGTTTAACGCATATTAAGCGTCCTTCGTGGCTAGCACAGTAACCTGCTAGTTTTGCACGATCTTAATATATATCTTGCTTCACCACATATTGTTTCGTAGATATTGTTTGTCTAACTTTTGTAGTGAGGTGATTCTCGTTCTAAGACCCAAGTCCTAGACGTACTAACGGGGAGTTAGTAGTCTTCGCACCGTGAGGAAGAGGAAAGACCCGAGACCTTTCATCTAAGACCCAAGACCGACAAAAGCCAAGAAGAAATAGTCTACACCAAGGGTTCTACATCAACTTTGAAGAAATAGCGGGGAGTTATTGTCTAGGATAAGTTGTGTAGGTGTTTACATTTATTTTGAGGTGGTAACGGGTAGTTACGCACCAAGACAAATATTTGTGGGATTGTAAAGGCTTCTCCGCTTACTAAAGGAGAGAGTTTATTTTAAGGGAAATCTCGAGTCCGGAGAGGAGCTCGGGGATTGGACGTAGGGGTGAGCGAATCCATTAGGGGTTGCGCCATCGCGAACCAGGATAAAATCTCCTGTGTGGTACTTACTTTCTGTGTCTTTAATTTCCGCATATAAACTGCTAACGACTCGGTAAAATATTTTAAAATTGGAAAAATATTTTAAAACGCCATAATAATTTTTAAATTGGATATTTAGCTATTCAACCCCCCCTTCTAGCTTAAAATAGCTCTCACACGGGACCTAACAATTGGTATCAAAGCAGTGCTTTTTAACGTGTTTGTTGAGTGATTTGCAGATCTACAGGCACAACAAAAAGTGATCCTACATGGCGTATCTAAATACCATCGGTTGTGGTGAAGGCCTATCTAGCTCTCGCCCTCCTCTATTTGATGGCAAAAACTTTGCAACATGGAAAACGAGGTTTCGCATCTATGCTAGATCTCAAGGAGTCAAAGTTTGGATGGCCATAGAAGACGGAGTCATTATTCCTACCGAAACTATCGACGATGTCATTGTTGAAAAGAAGGTTAGTGAATATACTCTTGCCGAAGAAAATATGATGAATACTGCCGCAAAGGCGGAAATGGTTATTACAAGTGCACTTGCTGAAAAAGAATATAAACGAGTAAACAATTGCAAGTCGGCATAAGAAATGTGGAACAAATTAGTGATTACCTACGAAGGAACCATTGATATAAAAGATTCTCGAATGGAGACTTTAATCCATGAATACGAGAACTTTAAACTCCAAGAAGGAGAAAATATCATCGATATGGAAACAAGATTTACTCGTATCATCGATGAAGTATCTCAACTCGTGAAGAAGTATTCCCGAAATGAAAAGAATTGACGAGTTCTTAAATCTTTACCTCATAGTTGGAAGGTTAAAGTTACAACTATTAAAGAAATGCATAATCTAAATGATTATGACATTGATAGTTTATTCGGGAACCTTCGTGCTTACAAAGAGGATAATATTCCGGATATGGTCATTCCCAAAGTGGAAGACAAAAAGAAAAATATGGCATTAAAAGCTATATTAATCGATGAAAATGAAAACGACGAGGAGTTGAACGAAGAACTCCAAGATCTCGATGAAAGCGAAATTGCTATACTAACGAGACAACTTCATCGTGTGCTTCAAAGCAAAGCTCAAAGATATGGAAAAGGATTTCTAATGCCTATAACGATGCCTATAACAAAGGCAAAGACACTCAAAATTCTAATGCCTATAACAATGCCAATATTAACAATAATCCTACTTACACTCCTCCCAAGCACAAGGAACAAACTCCGGAAGAAACTCAAGAAGTGTGCTTCGTGTGTAAGCAACCGGGTCATTTTAAAAGAGAATGTCCTAAGCTTTCGAAAGGACGAATTCTCGTGGCCGAAAATGGTTGGGATTTAAGTGAAGATGAAGAAGCTCCGGAAGCTAGTGAAGAAATTGTCAATCTATGCTTAATGGCTATCGGAGATGAAGCTACATCAACACAAGCCTCTACTTCAAATCAAGAGGTAAACGCTAATCTCAACTACATTTCAAATAAATTGCAATTAGATGAATCTAACTTGAATCTAGTAGATATGAGTAAGTATGATTTGATTGAGCTTGTAGTAGGTATCAACAATAAATATAAAGATGTTGATAAGAGACTTCATCTATTATGGTCCGAGAAAATGAAACTCGAAGAAATGCATCATACGCAAAGTAAAGAGTTCACTCGGATGATGGATCTAAAAATCCAAAATGAAAATGAAATCATGTTCTTGAGTGATCGAAATCATCACTTGAAAAGTGAAGTCAATCAATTCAAGGACAATGCTCTCAATCTTGAAGTAGAAAATATGGCTCTAGTACTTCAAGTTGAAGAGTTGGAAAATGAGAAGTTACAACTTAACGACAACATTAGTAAACTTAATGTTGATCTTTTGAACTTAAATATTCAAAACGAATCAATGATTCGAAACAGTGTAACATCTCAATCTCATGTAACCAATCTTGAAAAAGAGAATGAGCTATCACAAATCTTTGAGTTAAAAGAAAAGAAATTACAAGAAGAAACTCAAAGATTGAAAGAAGAAAATCTTAAGCTCATGTCTCAAGTTATGGATCAAGCAAGAATCCTTAACAACAAGATTGATGCCTTAGAAAGAGAAAAAGATAATCTTAAAACGGTTGTTCAAAGATTTACTAAAGCACTGGGATATTAGACAAAATGGTACATTCACAAGTACCCCAAACGGTGAAGGTTTGGGATATAATAGGAACGCTCCTCCTACGAGAAACGTTCAGCCCCAAGCTCAACCTCGTATGATTCCTCCTCAACCACAATCTTTAAATGCAAATATTGTAAAAAAGATGGACACCCTGTCTTTGATTGCAAGTACAAGAGTGGTGAGATTAAGGGGAAGCATGTATGGGTTCGTAAAGGATCGAAACCATACAAGAAGGTTGAAAGACAAGTACCATATAACAATGTCACTTATAATGGTCAAAGGCAACAAAGGGTTCAACAACATAGGGTGTTTCAAAATAGAAACACAATTTATCGTAACAATGCTAGTTGGAATGCATCTAGAAATCAATATGCTCTTAATCGAAATGTCTATCCTCAAAATGCTCCCTACTTTGCAAATGATAGATACAATGTGCATCGTGATAACTCTAGATTTTATAATAATGCTAGACCTATATATCATGCTAGACATTATGCTCCTAGAAATCAATACATGCCTAACCATGATTATTCTATGACTAGATTCTATAATAATATTGATTATGATGTACTAACCCCAGGACCCTCAAGACGAAAGGGTACCTATAAATTTAATTGATTTATTTTGAAAGTTTGTCTTGCCGCGAAACAAGACATATGGTACCTTGATAGTGGATGTTCAAGACACATGACCGGTAACAAGTCACTTTTGAGCAACATTAAAAAGGTCACCGCGGGAAGTGTTACATTCGGAGACAGTAGTAAAGGAATCATTATCGGAATAGAAGACATCGGGAATAGTCGATTCAGGATTTCAAACGTACAACTAGTCTCGGGACTACGGTACAATCTACTCTCGATTAGTCAACTTTGCGACAATGATTACAAGGTAATTTTCTATACTACTCATTGGTGTATTTTAGATAAAAATTGGAAACTACTTCTTACTTGTCCCCGAAACAAAAATGTCTATACATGTGACATGTGCAACCATGAGAATGTATGCCTAATCACTACAAACGATGACCCATGGCTTTGGCATCGAAGATTAGGACATGCAAATATGAAGTTGATTAAAAATATATCAACCAAAGATCATGTTCGAGGTATACCAAAATTGAATTATCAATAAGATCATACTTGCGAGGCTTGTGAAATTGGAAAACAAATTCGAGCCTCTCACAAAGCAAAGTTTATGATATCTACCTCTAGACCTCTCGAGCTTTTACATATGGATCTTATTGGTCCGGTTCCAATACAAAGCCTCGGAGGATGCTCATACACGTTAGTAATCGTTGATGATTATTCACGATACACGTGGACGGAATTTCTCAAAAATAAAAGTGATGCTTTTGAATCTTTCTCTTCCCTATGTAAAAAGATTCAAAATCAACAAAATAATACCATAGTCTACATACGGACTGATCATGGTAAAGAATTTGAGAATTCCAGTTTTACCAATTTTGTGATGAAAATGGTATTACACATAACTTTTCCGCTCCGTACACTCCACAATCAAACGGGGTTGTTGAAAGGAAAAATAGAACTTTACAAGAAATGGCTAGCACGATGCTAAATGAATATCGTCGACCTAAGTATTTCTGGGCCGAAGCTATGTCTACGGCTTGCCATATTCTTAATCGGGGTTTGTTAAGGCCAATAAAGCAGAAGACACAATACGAGCTTTACTTTGGCAAAACACCGAAACTAAGCTATTTTTGAGTATTTGGAAGTAAGTGCTTCATATTAAACTTGAAAGATTACCTCACTAAATTTGACCCTAAGTAAAGTGAAGGTATATTTCTTGGATACTCTACAAATAGTAAAGCCTATCGAGTATTCAATCTCAAAACACTTGTGGTGGAAGAATCAATGAATGTAGCATTTTATGAAAGTAAACCTCCACCAAAGTACAAAGATTGAAAAAGACGATGTCGAACAAGATGATGTAGAAGAAATTATTTGACAATTCGAAAATATGGATCTCGGGACCCCTGTTCCAAGAAACCCATTAGAGTTGGTCGAAACAGAAGTTGAACTCCCAAAAGAAATTCCTATAATTAAAAGTCATCCCTTGGACAATGTTCTTGGAGATTTGAACAAAGGAGTTCAAACGCGGTCACAAGTGCAAAATGTTGTGAATCATCTTAGTTTTTTTTATCTCAAATAGAACCTAAGACCGCGAAAGAAGCTTTGCTAGACGAGGATTGGATCTCGGCCGTGCAAGATGAATTATTACAATTCACTCGTAGCAAAGTTTAGGAACTCGTTCCAAAACCCGAAGATACTTCCATAATTGGAACTAAGTGGGTTTTTAGAAACAAGTTAGATGAAAATGGAACTGTTGTTCGAAATAAAGCGAGACTAGTCACTCAAGGCTATACCCAAATGGAAGGTATAGACTTCGATGAAACTTATGCACCCGTAGCTCGAATTGAATCAATTCGAATGTTGTTAGCTTACGCGTGTCATAAAGATTTCAAAGTATACCAAATGGATGTCAAATCGGCCTTCTTAAACGGGATATTAGAAGAAGAAGTTTATGTTAAACAACCTCCCGGTTTCGAAGATGCCACACATCCGGAGTATGTATATAAATTATACAAAGCTCTATATGGTTTGAAACAAGCTCCAAGAGCTTGGTACGAAAGGTTAAGCAAATTCCTATTAGAGAATAATTTCAAAATGGGAACTACCGATAAAACCTTATTTATGAGACAAGAAAAGGATGATATCCTACTCGTACAAATATACGAGGATGACATCATTTTTGGTTCAACCATTGATGCACTATGTAAAGAATTCTCTGATAATATGAGCAAAGAATTCGAAATGAGTATGATGGGAGAATTAAATTTCTTTCTCGGATTGCAAATTAGGCAATCTAACGAAGGCATCCATATATCTCAATCCAAGTATTGTAAAGAGATGTTAAAGAAATTCGAAATGGGTAATGCCAAACCCATATCTACTTCTGAGAAATTAACAGAAGATCCCAACGGGATTCCCGTAGACACTAAGAAATATCGTGGTATGATCGGTAGCTTGCTTTACATAACTGCAAGTCGTCCCGATATACAATATAGTGTTTGTAAGTGTGCTAGATTTCAAGTAGCACCTAAAGAGTCTCATCTATCCGCGGTAAAAAGGATTTTGAGATATCTTAAGGGAACCACTGATGTAGGTCTTTGGTATCCAAAAGGAGTACCATTTGAATTATTATGTTTTTCTGATTCGGACTATGCCGGGCATTTAGTCGACAGAAAAAGTACAAGTCGTACATGTCAGTTTCTGGGAGGATGCTTGGTCTCTTAGTTTTCCAAGAAACAAAATTCGGTATCTATTTCGACGACATAAGCTGAATATATAGCGGCTGCTAAGTGTTGTGCTCAAATATTGTGGATGAAGCAAACACTAGCCGACTATAATATTAAATTTGATGTAATATCCATCTTGCGATAACACGAGTGCTATTGACCTTAGCGAAAATCCCGTGTTACATGCAAGATCTAAGCATATAGATGTGAGACATCATTTCCTATGTGATCATGTCAATAAAGGCGATATAAAAATGACTCATATTGAAACTGAGTACAACCTCTCTGACATTTTCACAAAACCTTTAAATTCCGAAAGATTCGCTAAACTCCGTTTGGATTTAGGAATGTTGGAATTTTCAAAATAATGGTTTATATATTTATATAAATATTATCTATATGTATATATTTTGTGAAAATATTTATCGCAATTATCCACGAAAAAGAGATCTTTTTGATCGAATTCTAAGGGACTCTAAAACTCAGATTCATCGATAATGATAGCATATGAAACTTTATCGATCGGGTTTTATTGAGATTCTTATCATTTTATCAATTTAGATAAAACTATTCGAATAAGTATTCTCGAATTAAATTCGAAAGTATTTTTGAGATATTATTGTGATATTTAAATTCACATACAAAGAATCAAAATATTAGACCATTTTCAATATCTATATATTATTATATATATATATATATATATATATATATGTTTTTATTTTACAAAATTATTTTCATAAAAATATATATACTATTTTCTGATTATTTTTGGTCATTTTTTGACCCAGTCCAGCCCAATCCAACTTTAAATCCAAACAGATCCGGCCCAATTTGATCAAACCCTAACAGATCTCTACCGTTCATAATAAGGACGAAATGATCTCAGCCGTTCACTCTCTAAAATACATATACACAATTTACACGAGTAGTGTGTACTGTTTATTCGCCTCTCTTTTCCTCTAACCCTAAATCTCTCTAAAACTCTCTCGCCTCTTTCTCTCTCTCGCCGCGTATCTTTCATTTCTCTTCATGTCTCGCCTTAGAACCCTAGTTCTCTAAATCTTTCAGGCGATTAAACACCTTATACAGTATATATGCATATCTATGTGTCTATTAATCGATTTAATCGATGTGTTCAAGCTGGGATTGGTTAAATTAAAGGAACTCGAGCTAAATATCATCGATTTCTGTTATAAATCGACTGATATATCTTGAATTCAACATGTATATTATATATACACACAAACACACACTCACTGTTGTTTGATTGCAACGAGTTTTTATGAGATAGTGATTGCAGGTACTCGATTCGTTCATAAGATATGAAATCAAGTGAAGAAACAAAAGGATTGTGATGGAATCGTTGCTAACTCGGTTGAAACTCAGCCGATCCACTTCGACTCAGTGAGTCGACTCGGGCGCTTCACATCAACTCAGTGAGTTGACTCAGGAAGTTAACTCAGTCCGCGACTGAGTTAACCAGGTAATGTCCCTTGCGATTTGGTTAAATCCACGGGCTCACGTTATAATCTAAATCTCTAGTTTGATGTTTAAACTTGTAAATGATGTGGTATGTGCTAGTGTGTGATGATTCGAATTTTAAGCACTTGATTAGTCGAGTCTTGCATGTTCGTGTTGATTACTGATGAGTTAGATCGTGTCTCATGTCTTGATTTGAATGTCTAAATCTAGCAGTATTGGTCCTTCAAATGATATTCGAAACGTGTAATGTAATGTGCTTTCAAAACCTGGATTTTACCTTGCTATATTACATGTGGTTCGAATGAAATACTGATTTGAGTTGAATTGTTATTCAAGGATTAAGTGAGCTCTTAAATGGAATGAACCTTGATCTGAACATTTTATGTTCTGTCTAATTAAAGATATAATTTTTTTACAATCCTTGACTGCTGGTCTTGATTTTCTATACCTTGCTATAATATGTTTATATCCTTGGTTCGAACGTTATGTCATACCTTTATTATGGGATCAGTAAATCTTGTAGTAAAATGAGTTGAGATGCTTATGAATATCTGAAATGCCTATGTATGACATGATATAACCTTTTGTGATAATTATGTGTTTATATTCAGTAATTAGTTGTTGTTAATAAATTGACTTATGTGTGGCTTGGATTTACAGAATTTCTTCCTGTGAACTTGTTTGTAATATAAAAATGGCTTAAATAAAATTAATTGCAGATCTTAGAATTAGAGCATGCATGTCACTGCACAAACAATGCCCTTGCACTAAGACCTGGCTGGGAATCCCTTAGAGAATCCCAGTATCTGGATCACTGGTGTGAACGGCCACTTAGATATTAGAACATTTAATTGTGCATTGTTACAATTTATTCCACCTTATGTATGTTACATTTCTTATATATTGTATGGTCTGTTTATGGTGCACTGAAATATCTTATGTGCTGACTGATACATTATGTGAGATAAAACTTTGTGCTGATAAGTGTTACATGACTCACAGTTGGCATCTAGATTATAATATCATATTTTGACTTTTCAAAGCTTCTTACAACTTTTAAAGAGTGTCAACTTCACATCAATCATTTGTACAACATTAAATGCTTAGTGCTTATTAACAAAAGACCTGGTTTGGATTTAAAAACTTACATGACATCACAGTGGGGTCCTTGTCCTTCTTGTGTCCTTTTTGAAGTTCTTGCCTGCTGAGCACACTTCAATTTATTCCTGCAGTGTCCTATGTTCTATTTTAAGAAGACTTTGTAGTTCTATTCTCTCTTAAAAACATTCTTATATTCTCACATTAACTATATGCATGCATTACACTGCCTGTCCAAATATATATATATATATATATACTTGCTGCATTGGTTTCCAAAATCTGCATCTTGGACTTATCTAAAAATATCCGGATTTCAAAAATTTATCCCCTGCATTTCATTTGAATTCAACAACTGTTTTGACATTTGTATTTGTGCATGAATAGTATTAATCTTCAAAATTCAAATTTATGTGTTTATCTATAAATACATGTCATTGCATGAGTCCATTCACACACACACACAACCCAATCTGCACTCTCACTTACCTGTATCTTCTTTGCCCAAACACTTATCCAAAAACATGGAGTTTCATAAACTCCCTTCCAACCCTAACCCTAAGCCAAACACTCCAAGCCCCTTTCTTCTTGAAGATATGGAACAAAATCAGTTTATACACTCAAAAACCTCTCACTTTAAGGTCATCCCCCCTAGACTACAAAAACTCAGAAATCTAAAGAAACAAAAGACCCACTTCAAAAGCCCCTCAATCCCCTTCTACCAAAGTTCAAAGTACCAAGTACCAAACATTAACAACCCTAGACCTAGGAAACCCTACTGGCCAAAGGTTTATTCAAGAAGGCAGTTTCCAAACCCTAACCCTCATAACATTCCAAGACATTTACCCCCTCCTAAGCTGATAAACCTTTCACACACTAAAAAGTACAAGGACATGATAAAAAATGTCCAACCTGGGATAAACATAGAGTTTAAGGGTGAGGTAGAGAATGTCATAAAAAGGGCTAGATGGGAAGGATTAGGTGCACACCTAGGAAAGAGGTATTTCACAAGCCTTATGGGAGAATTTTATTGTAACATGAGGATTGTCAAAGGTCTAGATGGGGTTATGCATTTCACAACATGTGTCAATAAGAAAACCATCCTAGTAGACCATAAAACCATCAACATTGCACTTCATCTACCTACATGCTTGATTGATAATGAACATCCATGGATTGACATCTATTCTCACTTCATGTTCAATAAGGATGAATTCAAAATCATGCTATCTGTTTTGTGTGAATCTGATGTGCCTCTTGGACTTTGTGATAAGCATTATAGTATTCACTACAAGCATTTTACTCATCTTTTTCAAAATCTAGCTTTGTTTGTTAGAGCTAATGTGTTGCCCAAACCAAATCAAAGTAAGTACTTTGATTTCTTTGACATGAAGGTTCTGTTTTTGCTTTCTATAAACAAGATTGATTTCAACATCTCTTATGTGATTCTTCTAAATTTGATCAATGCTAACTTTGTTAGTTACATGCCCTATAGTCTCATGATATCATCTATTTTCAACATTTGTCACATTCACACTCATCTTGACCCATCTTTTGTTGCTGATTCTCAAATCACTCATGTTCATATTAGGCCTCAAGTTCCATTAATCTTATGTCAACCCCAGGATGTATTTGCTACTGATCTCCCTAGAAATATTAGGGAAGAGGATATTTATTTGAATAAGACTGAATCTGCTAGGGTTATGTTTGAAGAACAAAACTTAGAGATTAGGAGGCTTAGAACTGAAAATGAAGACATAAAAAGGAGGTTAAGTTTCATTGAGAGTCTAGCTGCCATAACCATGGGAAACAATAGAGTTAGAGACATGGAGATTCTTAATTCATTTCAAGTGCAAACTGTTAATGATGCTGAGATAATTAATGAATTAGAAAACATAGGTGCTGGTGTAGAATTGCTTGATGCTAATGGTTCCCTAACATGGTTGGTGAATTTGGGTTTGTGGAAGTTATGGAAGATGCTATTGCTTGACTGTGATTCTTGCTTTTATGTGACTGAATGTTGCTGGTTCTAAACCCTACTGTTTCTGATCTCTGCTCAAGTTGGGTACTTACTGGTTTTGTTGTTTTATTTGTACCCCGTTCTCAGAATTTTCTAGCTGCTTTTGCTGTTTTTACTCATATCTCATGCTTGTAATGTTGTAGTTGTTTTTATAAGTCTGTCATGACTCATATATAATCTGGATGTTGGTTTGTATTCCTGAATTTTTAGTTCTTTGTAATAGTTGGTATGACTTGTTTTAAGTCATGAAGTTGGCTTGTAAGTTGAGATGGCTGTAGAACCTTGTTCTAGTTAATCAGTGTGGTTCATTGATTGATAAAGAACACTTTTAAATTACAATGTAAACTCTGCAGTTGTCTTAGTTTTTGATCTCATTATCGTTATTAACATGTTACTACAATCCATATATTATGTATCTGTTGTATTCTGTACTGCAAACTGTGTCCTTGGTATTGTATCTATTCCTCTGCGATCTGGTAAGTTATGCAATGATGGAAATGTGCTCATAAGGTAATTTTTTTTTTGGCCTCAATACTTCTCAAGAATGTAACTTGTGTTGTAAAACTCTATAAGGCATAATTTCGAAGTTGGTGTTATACGGTTGGAACTGGCTAGAAGAGAGTAAGTTCATATGAAGACTGTATAGATTGTATTAGTATTCTTGATATAAAATAGCCTCTATAGTTACTTTTGTAATAATTGCATGCTGGTTACGATGTTTTGTAATATGGTTAGAACTAGTTAAAGGATAGTATGGTTTTACTTGTAAACTACCTAGAATGTATTAGCCATAGACTATGTATTCATGTCTGGCATTTCTGTAATAAGTCCATGTATTGAATTTCCACTGCGTAGTACCAACATTGTATGTAAACAGGTTTATAAACTGTGCTTAGAGTGTATTAGCACTAGCTTATGAACTGAACTGCAATACTCATTATAGTCGTGTGATTGTGCTCGCATAACTTGAAAGCTGGTGAAATCTATAAAATCTTTTCTTCATAAAACGTAGTATGCCATGCCATGCTTTGTTCATATATGGTATAATCTAACTCGTATTCAGAAAAGAATAATTGTCTAAATGTCAATATACTAATATTCGTTTTTTAACATAAGCATGCTAACAAAACTCTCCTAAGATATAATTGTCTATTTTATTAAGTGATAAAAGCGTTCTATATTGTAAAAGGGAAGAGAGAATCATACAAAGTATCCATGCTTACCTTCTCATATATATGTTCAAATTGTTAATAAAGTATTTCCAAGATTTGCACTGCTAAACTTGACTATAGTTTACGACAATTGCATGTAATCTTCAAAATTTTTTAGCTCATACGTAAGATTATATGTTCTCGTTTACAAAAGGGGAAGAGAGAATAGTATTTTTGGAAATCTACCAAAGAAAAGGGGAAGGGAGAATAGTACTATTCAAAAATTTAAAATTTTGCTATATTATATCTCTTTACACCATCTGACAGTTGTTTTATTTTGCAGGATTCAATTAATGTCTTTAAAGAGGAATCAATAAGTAGTATTCTCCTTATTTACTATATGCGAAAATATTTTTCAAATATCATGCATACACTAAGGGGAAGCACACATTGTTAAAATTTAAATTTTATGTTTGTTTGGCAAATACCAAAAAGGGGAAGATTGAAAGGATATCTTCGATATAATATTTTTTTGGTATTTGTACGATTTAACATAAAATTTAAATACACGTAGAATCCTCTCCACTAGGTCATTTATTTAATTGATTCGGTCAAAAGTCAAATGGTCAATTCTAGCAAAAAATTTCATCTTATTTTAAATATAAGAGATATTCCAATTCGTTGAAAAATCAAACTTATATTTTATGGAATATATCTCTACCCTAAGGCAATAAGATCGAAAATTAAATATCGAGATTTGATATTTTTTAGATCTACACTGCGATATTAATAAGGCAACAAGCTCGAAGAAAGAATATTCGAGATTTAACGTTCTTTAGAGAACTCGTCCTAAATTAAAAAACGATCAGTTTTTATTCGAAAAATATTCTCTCTTTGCACTCAAAATATTTTTCTCATCCTAGAAAAGACTTTTCACTCTCAGGAATATTTTCCGCTCGTGCCAGAAATATTTAAAGTAATTTTTCTCCCGATTCTTAATTATCTTATATTTCGGAGAAAATTATTTTATTCGCTCAAAAATATTTCCTACACTCTCAAAATATTTTATATATTAGGAAATATATTCTAAGTATTTATTTAGTCAAAACATTGGTCAAAAGATTTATCTTTTTTGAGAAAAGACCAATCGTATTTTATTCGGAACCGAAAGTTGATTTAATCGTTTTAAATCCAAATAAAATACTTCCACTTGCTAGAATGACTTAAAACTTGAGATTGATCACTTAAATACTATTTTATATACATGGTTAAAGTTTCGTAAGTTTTCGAGAATTTTCGTCCGGGCACGAAAATCGAGACGATTAGTCAACTGTTGACTACGTTTGACCAAGTCAACCTTGACCAAAATTGACAAATTTTCCAGAATATTATTTTATAATATTCCTAAGTTCTCTATAATTAACGATACGTGATTCGTATTTAATCGTTAATAACGAATGGCATATTATATAATATAAGAGTGCTGGATATTTTGGCTCATCCACTTGCAAAGAAACACAAACTTTCCCTGTTGGCAATCCAAGTGAAAGCCATGTCACCAATCCACACCCTTTTAATCTTGACCACTCCCTTAAATCTACATCTCAACCATTCATTCCACCCAACTCTCTCTATAAATAAACCCCCTCATCCACCCATTTTAAACACAAGCTAAGAGCCAAATATATGCTGGGATTTTACAAGTAGAACACACTTTCAAGTTCATATTTTCTCTCTTCATCTACTTCATCTCAAAAACCATCTCTTATATATATAAATATATATATATATATATCCATATATTCAAGGTTTTTGTTCAACAAGCTTAGTTCCACCCAACCAAGCTTTGTTCACCCAAGCTAGCTCATCCACCACCACTTTCCGGCCTCCCGAAGGGCTGCCCAAAGTTCAACCACCATGCCATAATCCGGTCGAACCTCCGGCGAATTTTTCCGGCGACTTTTAAAAGTGGTAATTTTTAGCTTCATCTTTGTGTTTATATTTGAGATTTGTGCTTAACTTTTATATTTCATCTTAATCTCTCGGATCTATTTTAAAGATCCCAAAAGTCTCTTTATAAAAGAGAACGATTATCCGACAAACGTCGAGGTTGTAACGATTAAGTATTCTTACGGGTTCCCAACTAGCATCTACAGTGCTCCGTGGGAATTTCTTTTAAAGGAATACTTCGTTTAACATAAGCTTCTTTAAGCACAAGTTTAGCCACTTGTTTTATTTACGTTTTATTTTACGTGGCCATAAACTTTTTAGTGCAAGAAGTTACAAAGAAGATTATACTTTGACCTTGATTTTAATCAATAGCAAGTATACATCTTAAAAGTCTTAAGCCTAGTAGCTTAAAAAGACTTGCATATTTGACACACGTCAAAGTGCTACGATTAAGTATTCTTACGGATTCCCAACTAGCATCTACAGTGCTCCGTGGGACATTCTTTACAAGAATACTTCGTATCACATAAACTTCGTGAAGAAGTTAAAATAACAAGACATAACTTAATATTCTTAATTGAATATTAACGTTCCAATACCGCTTGTGCGTAAAGTCCACTCGTGTGACTTAACCCTTGTCGTTATTTACTATTTTCCGCAATACGCATATAGCTAACGTGTAACAGCATTCTTTCACGGTCCTCGCACTTGCGAGTTGAATTTTTCTTTCTCATCCTCACACTTGTGAGTCGAATAATAGTTTAACGCATATTAAGCGTCCTTCATGGCTGGCCCAGTAACCTGCTAGTTTTGCACGATCTTAATATATATCTTGCTTAACCACATATTGTTTCGTATATATTATTTGTCTAACTTTTGTAGTGAGGTGAAGATTAAGTGAGGTGATTCTCGTTCTAAGACCCAAGTCCTAGACGTACTAACGGGGAGTTTGTAGTCTTCGCACCGTGAGGAAGAGGAAAGACCCGAGACCTTTCATCTAAGACTCAAGACCGACAAAAGCCAAGAAGCAATAGTCTACACCAAGGGTTCTACATCAACTTTGAAGAAATAGCGGGGAGTTATTGTCTAAGATAAGCTGTGTAGGTGTTTACATTTATTTTGAGGTAGTAACGGGTAGTTACGCACCAAGACAAATATTTGTGGGATTGTAAAGGCTTCTCCGCCTACTAAAGGAGGGAGTTTATTTTAAGGGATCTCGAGTCTGGAGAGGAGCTCGGGGACTAGACGTAGGGGTGAGCGAATCCATTACGAGTTGCGCCATCGCGAACCAGGATAAAATCTCCTGTGTGGTATTTACTTTCCTTGTATTTTATTTCCGCACATAAACTGCTAACGTCTCGGTAAAATATTTTAAAACGGGAAAAATATTTTAAAACGCCATAATAATTTTTAAATTGGATATTAAGCTATTCAACCCCCCCTTCTAGCTTAAAATAGCCCTCACACGGGATGTAACAGAAGTAGTTGCTGAAAAGGCCAATAAAAAATATAGCAAACTCGAGGGTTGGTTTGAAGCAAATAAAACCTTTCCGGAAGCAAGAAAGCTTACATACCCAGAATTTACACAAAATTTCACGTGGAAAGGAGATGTGTGTAAATGGAAGATAAGGGAAAGAGGCACTGTTTTTGGTAGATTATCCAATGTTCATGCATCTTCTGGGGAGACGTTTTATTTGAGGATGATATTGTTGCAAAGTAGAGGAGCCACTTCATACAAAGATCTCAGAATGGTAAACGGTACCGTTTATAATACATTTAAAGAAGCGTGTGATGTGCTTGGACTTCTTAAGGATGACATGCAATGGCATGTAACTATGTCTGAGAATGCAGTCCATGAAATGCCACATCAACTTAGAGAACTGTTTGTCCATATTCTTTCAAATAATCAGATTGCCGATTTGCTTAGGTTCCGGGAGCAACACTAGGTATCCATGTCAGACGATTTTCTCTTCTCAAAGTGTAAATTTGCCGACAATGTTCACCTCCAATTAAGCAAGACTGAGTTGTAGAACATTACATTGACAGGTCTGTTTTTTTTTTCAACAGAAATATTATTGCATATTACTTACTTGCCTATTCCTGTCTTACAGTTGATAAAGCCATATTAATGTTTTTTTAGAAATTGAGAAGCTATTCAATGATGTGGGAAAAAGTTTGAGAGATTATCCCACCTTGCCATTTCTTGGTGAAATGTATCTTCAAGATTTCGAAAACAGATTACTTTTTGAGGAGTTTTCTTATGATCAAGCTGAAATGGAACAACGACATAACCAATTTCACCAGAATTCAAACAAAAAACAACTACATGCCTACAACTCTATTGTGAGAAGTGTTGAGAATAAAAAGGGTGGAGTTTTTTTTGTCTATGGAAGCAGAGGATGTGGGAAGACATTCCTCTGGAATACTATTTGTTGCAAATTGCGGAGTGAAGGAAAAATTGTACTCCCAGTAGCATCCTCTGTTAGGTTAAGGGACTTACACAATCCGAGATTCACAATCACCAAAACAGAGCACACACATAACCAATCGATAAGTTGACAAGATCTACCAAAGCACAAAATAAGAACACACAAATACTTGACGTGGAAACACCCACGTCCCAAACTTGTATTATTAATCCAAACAATTGGGTTGAAACCCAACAATCCTCCCCTTCAACCCAATACCCATATTGGATTGAACGGTAACCAATCAAGCCATCGACGTCCATTCGCCAACGCCTCCCCTCGAACAAGAATCTCCTCATCTTGAGTGTCGCCAAAACCCGTATAGTGACCCTCCAAACCATCCAAACCATCGTTCTTCACCATAACGATGTATCCATCTACAAAATCACGTGCATCAACCACCACGAGTGCTCTTCCACATGTTGAGTCACCCGATCCTTGCTTTCACAATCCTTCGGTCTCCTGAAGAAAATCACTAGTATCATCCAAATAGTTCACCTGGTTGATCAAGCCATTGAAATAGTTGCGATGACCTCTTCTATCTTCTTCCATCTTGAGTCCGCACAGGATTGATCCACGGTGCAAGGCCAACCGAATAATCCATACCGCACGTAACTTTGTCTCTTCCCGCTTTAGCGGTAATCTCCTTGTCAGCAAATCCTTCATTGTACTCTGCCAGATCAATTGAACCTCGAACTTTCCCTCAACCTCATCCATCACGAACCCGAACCTTGGCTCTTGATACCACTTGTTAGGTTAAGGGACTTACACAATCCGAGATTCACAATCACCAAAACAGAGCACACACATAACCAATCGATAAGTTGACAAGATCTACCAAAGCACAAAATAAGAACACACAAATATTTGACGTGGAAACACCCACGTCCCAAACTTGTATTATTAACCCAACATCCTCTAGTATTGCAGCAACACTTTTGCCAAGTGGAAGAACTGCTTACTCAAGGTTCCACATCCCATTAAAGATCGACCAACACTCTATTGCCGGTATTAAACATGGATCACAACTTGCTGAATTAATGAAGCAAACCAGCCTAATTATATGGGATGAGGCACCTATGCAACATCGACATGCATTTGAGAGTGTTGATCGCAGTCTTAGAGATATCATGTCTTCAATTGATCCTTTGAGAGCCAGGATGTAACGCCCCCAAATCTGGGGTCAAGGATATGGGTCGCTACTGTGGAAAACCTTAATAATCAAACAATCACCTGCCAATATTTAATCTAAAACATGACATCCGACCCCAAACTACCAAGAATCTTTTCAGGTTGTAGACTAGAAAACAAGAAATCCAAAAACATTAATAATAATAATAATAATAATAATAATAATAATAATAATAATAATAATAATAATAATAATAATAATAATAATAATAACTTCTTTTATTAACTTACAATTCTTATTACAACAATCTCTTATACAACCTTATGATGTTGGTATCACCTTGATATAAGGTATACAACGGCCACAATATTCTAATACAACAAATAATATAACATAAGAATATGAATACCATACCAGTCTAACTAAATATCTAGTAGACTAATTCAAAAGACAAAATTGCTCTGAGCCAAACACCAACTCGATCCATGACTTGCCCTGCTCCGAGCTAAACTTAGTCAACCGCATCAACTATCTATCTCTGTAAAACAAGATTTAAAACAAAAGCAAGAATGAGCGAAAGAAGCGTTCAACAAGTATATAATAGAGTATACTAAAATACTTTTAGAAAAACTTTGAAGGTTTTAAAAATCCAACTTGTGGATGATATCATTTTAAATATTTATAACGAAGATTTTCTAAACAGGAAAGAGGTTTACAGCACTCAATAAGAAATTCACCTCGACAACTTAATAAAAAGATTTTGATATTCATCTCAACAATTTTTTATAGCGACTTTCGATAAAAACTTTGAATAACTGAGCGACAGATGCTTCAGCTACTAAGAGACAACATACAAGAAATTTCTAATTATTCATAATCTCACTCTTGTCGACTAAGCACTTACATACTTGGCTACCAAACCGGCGTGACAATAATGAGTTCATGAATAAATAAGAAGATCTCAATTCATTCTCGATTTTTAACCGTCACTGTGCAACAAATGCCCTAGCGACAATCTGAATCTCGAATTAATTTAGAACAATTCAATAAAAGATTCGACATTTGATTCTCAATAATATAAATATGATTTTTCAAAAGGAATAACCATCAAAGATTGGAACTACGATAAGACGCTACGAGCTAAGCTGGGTGATCAGCCCACGACAGAGCTCCGAACCCGTATATCCAATACGAGTTTTCAAATATGAAAGGATCCTTAGGCACACACATGCCTTAATATAAATATAACAGGGGGATCGGTGCCTCGGTCAAAAAGGGCATTCCAATATGATAAGGATATTCAAATGAAAGGGATTCACATTCCCAACAGATATTAAAGCGTATCATAATCATGAAAGAAATGTAAAACAGTTCTTGTAGGGGTAAAGAGCAATTGTAAACTTTTATAACACAATGGATAAAATCACATGCTTGAGATAAGTTGAAAGTAGTTATAAAACTGGTTTAATGACTTGAGCGATTTCTCGCGAATTTACGAGATTAAATAAAGCATTTGTAGGATTCTCATTTTTAAGAAAACTTAATATTTTAAAAGCATGCATAGTCTGAACGAAAGAGTACGGTTAGTAGACTTGCCTTAGGTCCTAGCTAATAAGTATGCTTGACGATTTAAAGAGAACAATCCTTCGTTTGTCCCGCGTGTCCAATCATCTGGTTTGATCCTTCCCTGATTCGACGCACTTGCGGTTGCCACGAGTCTAGTTCACCGAGATCGAACTCGTACGCCGTTTCTACAGTTAACATAAGACGGTACTTCAGTCTTCGGAATAAACATACGATCTACCAACGCTAGTACGCACACTCTAACACGTTTAACTTAATCACAAATATTTCTATAAAACACTTCCCGGTGTATACAACACCTTACCACAATCACTAAATCAACCAATCAATATACACTTAATAACTTTATAACGTCTAGGGTCTATGCCTGACAAATCTTAAATCATAAATCAAACTCAAATTCAACAACAATTATCCTTGTAGTCGTTAACACATAATTATGTAAATATATAATCATTTATTCGTATATCTAACATGCATACGACCTTCTAATCACATAACACATAACTCAATTAATATTTCCGATTGATAATAACGACTATATACAAGAGATGTGCCGGTTTAAACATAAGAGAAGTTATTTATATTTTTAGAAATTTCGGCGGCATCTCCTTTGTATTATCGCGTTACCAATCGGAATTTAACCGACACAAACAACAACCAAGTCACATACTTATAACATAATCAAGCATTCAACTTACTATTATAGTTATTCGACATTACTTATAACCATACTTACAACCACAATTCATAATACACCAAAATGACCATTATCCTTAACAATCTGTTATGACCAGCCTGGAAAGACATCCAATTTACACTATCAAGATGACCTTAAATTAAAAAGTACAGAACATGAAACTCGAAGGAAATCCCGAGACCTTTCCAGAATGGTAAGGCTCGTTAAAAACGGATAAGTAATGAATTCTGAAACAATTAAAAAGTGAACTGTTAGAACAGAATCAGAACCCATTTACTCTAGTATTTCTAAGTTTAACATACTAAGATCACAGAATTTGGAAATGAAATATAAATGAGAAATGTAGGTTTTGAAAAGTGCTTTCCAGAATGTTATTGCTCAGAAAATTTGAATGTATGATCAATTTACTATGAATTTTTGAAAACAGGACTCTCAATGCTCAAGCAATTCTGTCCGATTTACTAAAGTGCAGAAAACTCATACTTCAGAGTGGAATTTCGGAAAACACATAAAACGGAACTTGTAGATAATTGAAATATCTTTCTAATAACACTAGCCTGAACACCATCTGATCATTTTTCAATTTTATAACATTTTTAAAATGCATCAGACTACTACCGAAACTTAGCAAATCAAGTAACTATCTCCTTAACTCCCATCTTTTAGCTTAGCAATTATCAAACAACACCCATCCAATACACACACATATACTCGGCACACACACACTTATATCAATTAGCAATTTACAAATAAGCTTCTAATTAACATCAATTACATACCCCCAAGAACATGCATATATTCAACATAGTTCACCTATACTTAATCAAAACAACATTCAAAACCCCCTTGAACCTCAACTTACAAATCTGAAAAATTACAAACTTAACTCAAAATTGACATGCAATTTAATTCTCTTCACAAAAATCATTAACAAGATCATCATAACACTAACCCATAACAAATTTATGATTTACAAGTTTAAAACTAAAAGCCCTCTTTTCGAAAATGACATGCATGTAAAGTTCTTAGCAAAATTCACTAATTAGTATCACAACTAACACAAATAGGTATTTAAATACAAGAATCCAACCCACCGGATCTCATGAAGATCATCTCCTATGGTGGTGATGGTTCGGTGGTGGCCTCAAACTCGGCACCCCAATCAAACACGCCTCCAAACTCGATTTTTCTTGCAACCCATCCACTAACAACATCAATTACACACATATCTCTACTTGCATGTAAGTTTTTGAACACACCCAACCTATACATATACAAAAACGAACATATATACACACACCCATCACTACAACTTCAAATAAACTCACCCCAATATCAATTAACCATTATAACCTCAAGTACCACTCACAAATTGAATAAAACTTGAGGAATCAATCAAATTTTTGAAGAAAAGAATGGGGGAGAGGAAACTTATGAGAGAGAGGGAGAGACTCACGAAATGAGAGAGAATAGAGAGAAGTGTCTCGGTGGAAATGAGAAAAAGAAAAGGGGAGAAAGAGTATTAACACTTACAAAAACATTTTTTTAATCTTATCACCCCACTTTCTAATTAAAATATTTATCTAATTGCTATTTAACCAAAATTAAACGGGTTTTTGTAAAAATTTTGATATTATATAATTTTAACTAAAAAATCATCTAACAAGGATTACACACATATTTTTAAAATATTTTTGGGACTTGTAAATAAAAAGATATGAATTTTACAAGAAATAGTCTTTTAAAAAGAAATGTCCTAGCTAAAATCATTTAAAAAATCCATAAAGCCCAAAATAAATCAAAATCTTATTTTTATAATCCAGAGTATAAAATCAGGAACACATACGTATCAAAAATATACTTTTATGACTTGTAATTATTTTATTAAAGAATTTACAAAATTTACCATCTTAAAAGATGATAAGACTTTAAAAATCACTAAAAATTATTGGGCCCAAATAAAATAAACTTGCATTTTTAAAAAGTCTCTAAATCATGTAGAAACATTATGAAAAAGATTTCATGATTTTTTGATGCTCCAAGAATTTTAGAAAAAAATTACACAGTGCTTTAAACTAGCATTTAAATGCAATAAAATTCATATAAGCATATTTAATCATACCGACTATACATATAAGTCACATATACATGTCTATTTAATTCAGATAACTAACATAATCACTTAGGCAGTTAAGTCACATTGACTTATTCACAAAATTTAAAACAAACCCATTTTTCCACTTAATCATACACGAACAACATTTAACCACATGAATGCTCCACAATTGAATAAATATTATAAAATAATATTTAACTATTCTCTTCTCTCATCAATTCTATCGGTCGACGCAAAATAATAATAATTTTATTTTGAAAATTTTGGGTTGTTACAAAGGATACCATTTGGTGGCATATCTATTGTTTTTGGTGGGGATTTTAGACAAATTCTTCTAATCATTCCGAAAGCATCAAGAGCACAAGTTGTGAATGCATCACTCAATAGTTCAAAGTTGTGGGAATATTTCAAGGTCTTCTTATTAAAGCAAAATATGCGTTTATCTTCAGGAAAATCAATTCCAGATATTCAAGATATATCAGACTTCAGCCAATGGGTACTTGACGTTGGGAATGGAACAATTCCTAATATTCATCCTGATGATACTATAAATGACCCAGATGTTATCATCCCGGAAATTCGTTCTTCAAATCAGCCAATAAAGGATATTGTTGACGTTATTTACCCAGATATAAAAACAAACATTACAAATGCTGATTATTTGAAGCAACGTTCTATTCTTACTCCAACAAATGCTATTATTAATGATGTGAATTCTTACATTCTCGAACAGATCTTAGGTACGACATATACATATTTCAGTCAAGATTCCCTATGTGACAATGTTGATGAAAATAATGAATTTGGAGCTGGCTTTCCTATAACGCCCTAAAAAAATATCGTATTTATTATTATTATTTAATTATTTAATATTAAATATGGTTCATATGGTGTGAAAATTTAATTTTTTTAGATAAAATATATGTGACATCATGTTATATGATGATGTATGCATGACGTGTATGTCTGTATGTTTTTATTTGAATGTTTAATGATTAAAACCTATTTAAATTATGCATTATTGATCTTCGAAAAACTTTATAAATTCATCGGAGTATTTAAAAATTTCGAAATCTTTTGTGTTATCCTATTTATAATATTATTTAGTTTTCAAGATTATTGGGAGGATTAATTTTGGTGTTTAAGTATTTTAAAATGATTTTTAGAGTTTTAAAGTATCAAAACTTGTAAAATACATATTTAATTCATTTTTGATCCTAAAAATATTTTAAATATGTGGGTATTCTTAATTTTATACTCTTTATTTTAAAAAATGAAGAGTTTATTTTTTCATTATTTTCCATTTAAATTCGATTTTTAAAATGATTTAATTGAATTTCAGTTGTATGTAATTACGAAATTTCCCTTGCTTCTCAATCCCTAAATTACCCGATTCTATTTTCCCCAAATCAGTTCTCAGCTTCATTTTGGTTGGAAGCCTCTCGAACACTCTCCCTCTCTCTGTGATTCTCTCAAAATTACTCTCCTCTCTCTCTCTCTCGCTAAAAATCTCTTCATCTATTTCCCCTATCCTAATCTTGATATCTCTCCCTCAGTCCCAATTTCTACTAATTCGGGTAAGCTACGGCTGTAGCCGGCATGCCTCTATTGACCTCTCCCCTGTCCTTGCTACCAATCGCACCTGGGCTGCTGTGTACGGTCCTCTGTGTGTGTGTGTGTGTGTGTGTGGAACACCGTGAGTGTGTGTATATATATGCTGACCTGTGTGTGCGTGTATGTAACTCGAGTGTGTTGTGTGTGTTCCCATATATGTGTGTGTGGGTGTTGAAGGCAGGTATGAATAGGAGGCCAGCTAAGAGCCAGTGCATATGTAGATGGAATGTAGAGGAAGGAGATATTTATCGGGACTGACAAGTGATAAAGGAAAAATGGATGTGTGATCGAAGAAAGGTGATATAAAGAAGTAGAGACGGATGTAAAGTGATAAAGTGTTAAAGTATTGGAAATGTAAACCCTGTGTATTGAGGCAAGTTTACTATCCCTCACTTATTGTTCAAGTGATGTGAAACCCTTTGTATTATTTATTGTGCTTTCGAAATCCCTTCTTGCAAACAATTATATTCTTCATTTTTACTCTGAATAACGTGAACCTGTCCTGTTAATTATACGATAATCATTTCAAATCATTTTGCTAGTGCCTATACTTTTCATTTTTATTCCCAGTGACATTTTCTTCTATTAAATTACAAACATTTATTCTCAAATTATTTTTTCATTGTTTATTTTCCCCAACTATAGTTCAGGTGTTAATTTATTTTAAAAATTAATTTATTTCAAAATTCCTCGTCTATGCTAATATTCTTCAATGTATATTTTCTTTCAAATTTATGTAAACTAATTCGAGGTTTATACTGTTGTTGAGGCATGTGTTGCTCAGTGACGGTTAAAGCCAAGAATGAATTGAGATCTTCTTAATTATTTAAACTCATTATTGTCATGCCGGTTCTGGAAGCTGAAGCCTATGAGTTCTTAGCTGACAAGAGTGAGACCATAAGTAATTGAGAATTTCTTAAATCTTCGTTTTAAGCTATTCGAATCTTTCATGTTAGTTCAAACTTTGCAACGGATTTTCATTAATTGATAATCTTTGAAATGAGTGGTTATAATCAGTGCAGTAACTTAAATCTTTTGATGAACTTCGAATTCCCTGCATTCCCTGATTTCTTTATAATTGTTGTTCCATTTCTAAAATCTTAATAATTGCTCAGTTATTTAAATTTCAGATTTCCTTGTTGATATATGATTCTATCTTGCTGAACCCTATCATGCTTAGTTTAATCTTATTGCTTTGCTGATTCTGATTCCCTATATCAATTGCTTCCATGATTCTTAATCCTTTAATGTTGTTCCCTATAATGGTTTAATTAATTAAAGATGTTTTAAAAAAATTCCTTATACTGGGCTGATCTGTTATCAGTGAGTATAAAGGACTTAAAAGTGAAATATTTTAAAGGTTTTAGAGATTTAATGTGGAGGAAATTCCATTAAAATGTTTTCCACGGATTCCTTCAGATTGGAGGCGTAAGAGGCCGGGTGACGCCGGTCCAGCATTTTTTTTATCGTAAGAGGCTGGGGGAGTGCCCAGTCCAGCATTCGAAAGGCCAATGTGTTGCCTAATTGGGAACCCAATTTCAAGGTCCAGAGGGACTTCGTGTCTGGTATGGGGACTTTACGTGGCTGATCACCCGTATTGTCCGGAGTCATGGAAAAACTCCAATCAATGAAAATGTTTTAATTGGTTTTATGAAAAGTATGTTTCAAAGCTGAAAGGGTTTTAAAGAAAGGAATGTTTTGATAAGATTTATATGTTTCAAGGTAAATGGTCGTTAGATTCGAAATTGTGGATATTAGAGTTAGTTGTTTTCTATCTTGATTAAAATTTGGAAACTCGGTAAAATAATGGGATTAAGGATGGATAGAAGTTTCCCAGTTATTCCCTTCGCAAGTAACATTGTACGTTGAAAGTGGAGTAAGAATGATTGGGGGATTTCTTGATATTCTTTTTCTCAAAATTTTATCTGAGGCAATGATGGTTTGTAGTAATGGAAATTTTCACTCTATGATGGAAATTAATTGATCTTTTGAGATAAAGTATTCATTGATATTGTTCATCAATGAATTATTGTAATATCGTTTTTTCACTGTATTATTAACTTGCTGAACGTTCTTTTGCTCACTCTTGCTTTGTTTTACCTAACCCTTTGCAGTTAGGTTTAAGGATGATCTACTACATTTATCCTTGCGAATGAGAGCGATGAGGCATTCTATACAGGATAGATTTCGGAGCTAAAGCGGGTAAGCACATATTGAGATTGAGCTACGAATTAGATGGTATAGTAATTTGTATTAGAGAAGAGATAGAAGTTGTAATAATTTGTATTAATTAAATTCTTGTTTCATACCATAAACTAGAATTGATCCTCGGTGAGGAATCGTTGGTGTATTAAGTTTTAATTGTATTTGTTAAATTGTAATTTGGTTGGGTTGAATTACAGGTGGATAGTTCGATTTACGAATACTTCATGCTGAATTTTTGTAAAATTCCCCTGGATTACCGGGTATTTGTATTTGGTATTAGTTGGGGATGTTACAGGTTGGTATCAGAGTGACAGGTTTTGGTCACTGAAACAAGTTAGGATGATTAGGTGTACGTATCTAGGTTAGACGTTAAATAGAACGATTTAGGATAAGGTTTGCTCTAGGTTATTAGGATGGCTGTTGCGACATTATTTAGTATTTCGACATCGTGTGAGTAGAAATTTAACTCATTCGAAGAATCGACTTAGGACGAGGCGGCTAACTCAGAGCAACATACGTTAAATAGACGACCGGAGCTATCAGCTTGGAAGACGCTACGTGCAGATCTTCGTGTACTTTTTAGAGTTTCTTTTCCAACTTTAGTTACCCCGCGAGCGATATAGAAAGTACGAAAGGATTGTAAACAAGATGTGAAATGCGATTCCTGAATGGCGTGGTTATTCATTACTAGCCGTTGATTTCATTTAATTTATTGATTAAGGAGATTTAACCTTTCTTTATATTTCTTCTTATTTTGATAATACCCCAGCACCTTTGATAATCAACTATACTTCAATTGATAACGAATTTTTCAGATTTATTTAAACACAATCCTATTTTTCAGAGATACCTCTATTTTCCAAGGGATCACTTGATTCAACATGACGCATATAAATTATTGAGACCCTTGAATTCTTTCTATTTTTCCCCAAACATTTGCTATTCTTTATTCAACATTATATATATAAACTTTTGAATTCTTTTTGTTTCTCTCAGAATACTTAACCTTCTTTATTCTAACTCGGATGAACAACCATATGTATATAGGGGATTCAGGGACATCTTATCTATGTGATAGAAGTCTGGTGGGACGCCACTGATTATGTTTATCATGAAAGTACAGAAGGCTAGCCCCCTTCTTGTGCTATGGTGGTTGACCTAAATGACAAATGCAACTTGAAATTAGTTCAATGATCATATTGATCTCTCAGTTAAATTCTTTTATAAAATTTTTATCAAACAAAACTCATCTTGTACTCATACATATTAATACCTGTCTATTCTATTGATCCCTATTGTTATAAACCCTACACTACAAGAAAAAGTTGAATAGACATCACACATTAGACATCAGTTACTAGCTAGTGGTTTCTAAAAGTTATCAATGATTGTGAGCAGGAAAGATGGAGAAGATGAAATTTTGGGTGAGGTAAGCTACATTTACGTCAAATGAAATATTTGATGAGCAGGTTTGAGAATTGAGGTTAAAAGCAATATGGACAAGGAGCAGATAACAAGGACACGAGATTATTAATTCTGTTAAGGTCAAAAATTGAAAAATAATGGATATAGTTGGTATGTGATAGTTATGTTGATCAGCAAAGACATCTGATGAACCCTTGTTTATTACATATTTCATTGTAGATGTAGTAGATGGAATAGTACGAGATTATAGATGTTTCGACACAAATTGTCAGATACAAAAGTTTTAGAACCGGAACAAGATAACTTGAGCAAGACAAGGTAGAGTGGGACGATTCATTTTTAAGGAATTTTAGCAAGAATTGAAGCTTTGAATAAGGAAGTAAAGTGGTTGTGTGGAATTAATAACTTGTGTGAATATAGTCAGAGAATCCATAAAATTTAGAATAAGAGTGAGTTTACGCAGATGAAATGAGATGGTAAGAAAAGGAAGACAGAGAACCACCAAATTTTCAAGAATGGTGTTAATAAGAGATGTGAGATTTAACTAGAAAGGAATTTGGGATCTAGAAAATTTTAAAAACCAGGATAACGAGGCATGATAGCCACCCAAGGAATATGAATTACTGTTGATGTGTATTTTTTAGAAGTTCGTTCACAGGGAAGGGCTGATATCAATGTCAATCTCAAGTCTTTTGTTTCTTACAATTCAGAAGTGTGGAGAAGAATTTGTGGGTGTGTTTATCTACTAATTAATCTAATAAACAAATAAAAACTATAATAAGTATGAGAGAAACCAATCCAAGAATTAGGGTTCTTCAATTGGCTATCATGAATGTCTAATTTGTGCCTCTTGTTTTGTTAAAAACAATCATTTTAATGTTTATAAAATCCTCTCCCAAGGTAAATTATAGTGCCTATAATCATCCATTAATCGCCACTCCCATGGTCAATCAAATTATGACTATAGACTATTAAGAACCAAGAATTATCAATTTCACAATTCGCATATCAATCTCCCGATCTAATACTTAAATTGTGTCTATCATATCATGTACTGGAATTATAACTCCTCTCTCGATTCGTTATAATTCCTAAAGATTCAATTAAAAGTTCCCGACTCTTCTAATTGTATAAAGCGCCCAATGACAGATTAATAATAAAAAAAAAACCACAATACAATCAAACAAACTCAATAATCCAACGAATACTACCCAACTCTTGGATAAAGGAATTAACTACTCATGATAAGATAAATAAAACGCAAACCATGAGTTTAAGAATTGAAGTACGAAGAATACAACTTTAAAGGCTTCTCGAAATCAGGATGAATCCCTTCACTCCTTCTTCCAATCTCCTTCTCAAGGTGCTTCTCTCCATTTTCTCTCCAAAGTACGGCTATCTCTAAATCTATTCCATACGATAATATGGTATGATATATTATGATGTCTCTCTACAATATATAAACCTAATATATAAGAGTTTTTAATGCTTTCCAAGAAAATATAAGTAATTTCCCAAAACAAATTGAATTCTGAATGTAAAATTCGTAGTCTGACTTCAAGGCCTGTTTCTGGGCTGTTCCAGTTGGAATATTGATGTTGGGCTAGTTCTGAGTTGTAGATAATTTCGTTAGCTTCGCATGGACTATAAGATCGCCCAATTCTGATGTCTGAAACTCAAGTTATGGCCCAAACAGTGATGTATGCACATGCAGTCCAATAAATCCGAATTTTCTTGTAATTTAAGTCCAAATAAGTCCAATTCCTTCCAAGTTTGGGAATTCTTTATTTCCTGTCATAAAACATTGAACTCTAATTAATAATATCCAATTATTTATAATATACAATAAATATGAGAATAAAATCATATAAAATACATATAAATAAATACTCTATCAAATATCCCCACACTTAACACTTTGCACGTCCTCGTGCAAACTAATATATTATAACTACTAGCTAACAAATAATACCACTTCCGTAGGTGATCATGGTTGCATTTGGCATATGCAACAAGCCCTTTAAACCCCTTGGTAGCCCTAGTGGACGAGTGAGGTCTCGTGAGGGCCTATAGCTAATGTACCCACAAAATCCATCTAGCTCATGTAAAAGATTGAATACCAATACAACACCACACATACAAGTCCTCTCATGCTACATTAACTTAAGAATCAAAGTAATTATGCAATGCCTTGGTGTCGAAGATGCAAGTATTCACGTAGTCTACTCAAAGAATATGAATAAGTCCTCAAAAGTCCATGTCAAGTGTAAGAATAATTTGGTAACCATGCTAAGCCCACAAGAGTACATCTTTGAGTCAAAACTTGGGATCTCGTATGCAAAAAACAAGTAATAACTCACCTTTCACTCACAAAAGAATATTCACTCAAGAACAAGGATAAGTGTATCACTCGATTCCAACAAAATCATAAGCATGCTTGACATTTGGTATCAATCTAACTTTAACACAACATACATTAATGATGATAATCAAAAGGTCTTTATTCGGGTTGTAACGGGGCTAGGGACAAGGTATGTCAAGTAAAGACAAAGAAATTGAAGTGTCAAAAGCTAGTACCCAACAACATAAATCATTCAACTCTCCATCTATCATCCCCACACTTGAATTTTTTATTCTCAATTAACAAATAATTGATTAGTCGAACAAAGGAGGATCGCACAAACATACGTATGCTCTCATATAAATAATATTTTTTTTCTTTTTTTCCGAGAGCTAAGGAAGTAATATATAAATAGGTACAATGATCACCCCATATTAAAGTTCGACTAACAAGCAAACAACCAAACCCAATATTTTCTCAAAGTAATGACCATCAATAAAACCCCCCTTGCACACCTTTTTACTTCCTCAAACACTTTACTAGCCTTTGACAATATGGGTTCAAGTTAAAGTAAGGTCAATACAAGAAAAGGTCTAGGCAAGTAATGTGGTGCGTCACCAAAAAAATAAGATTAAGCTCAATGGGGTAACTAATTGATCATGTATAAATGGTGTGGTAATATAGGAAATATGAGGTTATCCCTAAATGCCTTTATCATGTTATCATCAAATAATGTCATGTGTTTCAAGAAAGGTCTCAAACAAGTGCTAGCAATGCAAACAAAATGTGGACACTCAAGCAAACAAATATAAAATACAAAAGATATGCATATAGGCTCAAAAGCTCACTCGGTGGCAAAACATAATCAATCCCAAGCAAAAAGTCTCTCTAACGCACCTACTTGTACTGAAAGCATGCAAACCAAATCATCTTGCACATATTCTTGTCCTTTTAATTACTTACAATATTCAGTAAGTCTACTAGTTTCAACTTGCTAGTGTATGTGTGTGTACAAGAACAAAACATATCACTTCTCAATCAAAAGCGTCAATAACACAAAATTTCTATAGCATGCATGGGTGCATTAAGGCAAAATACAATAAGTAATCTTCACAAGGCTAGAATTATTTTTGTGATTTTTAATATATTTTTATTTCTTTTTGTTTTTTTATAACTCTATATACAACAATTGAAAACACATCCCCACAATTGAATGAGTCAATGTCCTCAATGACACACTAACTACTAATCTTAGAATTAAAAAGAAAAGAAAGAAATACTCCCCTATGCATAAGCATGAAGTGCCACAATCCTTGATTAGGTCGATGTTGGCTATGCAAACACCACACCATGGGGAGCTTAATTCTCACCGTGGTTCACTAATCCCTGCCCGTACCTCAATTAATTGATCTTCTGGACCTCCAATTCCAATCTTTACCATTCAGAATTTAGATATTGGAGTAAGGAAGATGCTGTCCAAAATTCAGGACGATCCGACCGTTGGAACTCCGGGAAACGCAAAAACAAGACAGGTAACTCAACCAAAAAATTTTCTGCGAATTTTTTCAGTTTTGCACCTATAACAACCACTTGAAACAAACACATCAAGGTAACTTATGGGAGTACAAAAAAAACAAATCTAACTAATAATATAGTCTTGGGTTGCCTCCGAAGCAGCGCTTGTTTATTGTCATTAGCTCGACTTATTTACACATAAAGTCTTCAATGAGGAGAAAAATCAAATAGATGCACATATATACGAATTTGTAATACAAGAATAATGTGCAAATATACCTTTGATTCATTAAAATTTACGAAAACTTTCATAAATTTGACATTTACGAAAACATTAAAGTAGCTAGAAAAGTCGTCAGAATAATCATAATAAGTACGACTCATAAACTCTTCCCAAATTGGATCCCTATACTCCAAAACAAGATTTTCGATTTCATCAATCTTTAATTCCTTCTCAATTATAATTGGATACTCGTCAATTTTTATCTCGTCTACCAATATATTAAGCTCAACAATATTTTCTAGATTTGGTAGAATTTCAATTGCATCCATATTATCATTAGCACATGTGGGACAATCATCAACTATATAAGCAAACTCATCAAACACAAAATTATCATCAATTGCTAAAAAAGAATCATGGATCATTGGAAAATTGACACAAGGAGGAATTTCAAGACAACCGTTATGCATCACAAGTTGTACTTCCATAATTAAACTATTTCTTTTAGCATTCTCCTCGTACCAACCTATTGATTCTGGTTCACATGGAATATCATTCGTACTAGCAATCCCAAAATTTGGGTCATCAAAGTGTTTAAAAAGTCCCAAAGAATGTACAGAAGGATTAGAATTAATTAAGTTCTCATCAACATCATTGCATATATATGGATAAGGATCATAATATTGATTTTCAAAGGCACGTGAAAAATCTATGCTAGGAGGGTATGGAGCATAATATGAGTCCTCAGAATGGAACGAATTCACCTGATATGCATTAAAATCCTCATAAGAATTAAATTGTTCGTGAGGACTGAAGCCTTGATATCGTTCCTGATTGCTATAGAAAATTTGAGCGTTATTCCAACCATAGTTTTTATCCATGTCGTCTCTCTACCTCAAAAGCTTGCTCTAGGTTCCTTAGAGAAACTTGTAGACACACCAAAAGTAGCAAAAGAAAGAAAAAAAATATGTACAAAGATAAAATCCAACTACAAGAAACTATTAACTCAAAATCAATATTGTTGCCTTCCCCGGCAGCGACGCCAATTTGTTGATGTGTATTTTTTAGAAGTTCATTCACAGGGAAGGACTGATATCAATGTCAATCTCAAGTCTTTTGTTTCTTACAATTCAGAAGTGTGGAGAAGAATTTATAGGTGTGTGATTATCTACTAATTAATCTAATAAACAAATAAAAACTATAATAAGTATGAGAGAAAAAATCCAAGAATTAGGGTTCTTCAATTGGCTATCATGAATGTCTAATTTGTGCCTCTTGTTTTGTTAAAAACAATCCTTCTAATGTTTATAAAATCCTCTCCCAAGGTAAATTATAGTGCCTATAATCATCCCTTAATCACCACTCCCATGGTCAATCAAATTATGACTATAGACTATTAAGAACCAAGATTATTAGTTTCACAATTCGCATATCAATCTCCCGGTCTAATACTTAAATTGTGTCTATCATATCATGTACTAGAATTACAACTCCTCTCCTGATTCGTTATAATTCCTAAAGATTAAGTTAAAAGTTCGCGTCTCTTCTAATTGTATAAAGCGCCCAATGACAGATTAACAATAACAAGAAAATCACAATACAATCAAACAAACTCAATAATCCAACGAATACTACCCAACTCTTGGATAAAGGGATTAACTACTCATGATAAGATAAATAAAATATGAATTAAGAACGCAAACCATGAGTTTAAGAATTGAAGTATGAAGAATACAACTTTAAAGGCTTCTCGAAATCAGGATGAATCCCTTCACTCCTTCTAATCTCCCTCCCAAGGTGCTTCTCTCCCTTTGCTCTCCAAAGTACGGTTATCTCTAAATCTATTCTATACGATAATATGTTATGATATATTATGATGTCTCTCTACAATATATAAACCTAATATATAAGAGTTTTTAATGCTTTCCAAGAAAATATAAGTAATTTCCCAAAACAAATTGAATTCTGAATGTAAAATTCGTAGTCTGACTTCCAAGCCTGTTTCTGGGCTGCTCCAGTTGGAATATTGATGTTGGACTAGTTCGGAGTTGTAGATAATTTCGTTAGCTTCGCATGGACTGTAAGATCACCCAATTCTGATGTCTGAAACTCAAGTTATGGCCCAAACAGTGATGTATGCACATGCAGTCCAATAAATCCGAATTTTCTTGTAATTTAAGTCCAAATAAGTCCAATTCCTTCCAAGTTTGGGAATTCTTTATTTCCTGTCATAAAACATTTAACTCTAATTAATAATATCCAATTATTTATAAAATAAAATAAATATGAGAATAAAATCATATAAAATACATATAAATAAATACTCTATCAATTACTGAGACTCGTAGAACCGCCACTGTTAGAAGATGGGATTTCTAGAGGAAGTATATTGTAATTGTACTAGGATAAAGATGGAAAGCTATGAGGAAAGAATAGTATTGTTGGTAGTGACAGAACTAGAAGCGACAAGTTTATTATAATGATGAATGAATTAAGGATATGGATGTGATGGCAGTTAAAAGAGTTAAGTGTGAGTTAGGACTGGATCGGTTAGTTAACTACTAAGTACAGACCAAGTGTGAAGATAAGAAGGTGAAATTATGAAATACAAGAGATATGTAAGTTGTGTTTTGAGTCAGGAGGTGGATAAAGGAGTTTTAACGGTTATGCAGACTAAGTGGTTATTATAATAAGATTTTAAGGTTATTGTATAAGATTTTAAGGTTATTGTATACTCGTGGGAGATATCAGTAAGGAGATAATTAAAGTGAAACAGATTTTAGTGGTCAAGACTTCTCGGATATGTTGCTTGATGAATTACCAGGATTATCACCAGATAGAGAGACAAAGTTGATTAATTTATTTTACAACCAGGAATGTAATCAGTTTCGAGGATTCAAGATCGGAAGATATAGCAAGATATTTGAGGATGTAAGAAGAACATGCAAGAGATTTCTAAGTACGAGCTTTGGAATTGGAAAAAAAATATTTAATTTTCAGGATCTGACGAAAAGACCGAAGTAAATGCCATGAAGACGAAGCAGTAATGAATCGGGAAAGGCCTAAGACATCTACAGAGATTGAAAACTTTGAAGGACCAGCTAGGGATATTATATTTCGGTTATTCAGTTGTTGATAAATGTTAGAATTAAAATGTGCAGAGTTTATATCAGTTTTGAAGGTTTTAAGTAAATTATTGATGAAGTATACTTGGGTTTACGTATGTCAAGTTAAATGTTGATTTTATCAGATGCTAGAATTGTTAGAGTTTAATTGGATTGAAAGTTTAATTTTTGAATGGAATTGGAGGGTTGTGACCTCGGGATAATTTGTGTTCAAAATAAGATATATATGTTTTAAATTAAATGGTGCCTTAGTAAAACAATGGGATTAAGAAAAGATAGAAGTTTCCTAATTATTCCCTCCTCGAGTAACATTGTACGTTGAAAGGGGAGTAAGAATGATTAGGGGATTTCTTGATATTCTTCTTCCCAAAGTTTTATCTGGGGCAACCTCAGTTATGAGTAGGAGCATGGAAGTAGAATCAATTGTTTTAGTCGCGTGGAATTCGTTTTAAATATTTAATTATTTACCTGTTTACTTAAAGTCAAGACAGATTTCTTCGCTTATATGTTTGCTGCAGGTTAAGGTAGGTTTTGCTTTAGTATGGTATATGAATGAATTATTATGGATGATTGGATTAGTAATGGAGGCGTTGTGTACAGGACATAGTCCATTATACGAATAAGTCATGTCCGATTTTCGGTAGACCAGGATTGTCATGTACGAGTGATAAGTATCTAGAATTAACGAGACATGCAAACCTCATGATTAAGTTTATGTTAGATATTCGAAGGCCTACAGGATGAGCCTATCGATATGTGAATGGATATAAGGGAATGCTAGTGTGGAAGGAATGATATGGAAATTGAAGAAGAAATGGTTCAGTAAAACCGTCATTATGTTTTCTTAAGATTGATTCTGAGGACAGAATCCTATTAAGGGGGGAAGGATATAACGCCCTAAAAAAATATCGTATTTATTATTATTATTTAATATTAAATACGGTTTATAGGGTGTGAAAATTTATTTTTTTAGATAAAATATATGTGACGTCATGTTATATGATGATGTATGCGTGACGTGTATGTCTGTATATTTATATTTGAATGTTTAATGATTAAAACCTATTTAAATTATGCATTATTTATCACTACACCATAAAAGGCCTACGGCAACACCGAAAATGTGTTGCCGTAGGCCGGAAATATGTTGCCTTAGGCCCAAAAAACCCCTAAGGCAACATTTTGCTGGTGTTGCTATTTTTGCCGTTGCCTTTGGGGTCAAAGGCAACATTCTAATTCTCTATTGCAACATCAGCTTTTCTGTTGGCGTAGACTAGCTATGACAACAATATTATCAGATTTTAGCAACATGATATTATGTTTCCTTTGGTTTAAACATTTTACAAAAAAAAGTGGGCCCCCCAGTGGGTTCACTGTGGGGCCTACTTTTATGGCAACACAAATTTTACCTACAACAACATTTTCTAGCAACATTTATTAACCTTAATTTTCCTTTTTGCCAACACTTTACTGCATCAATGGCAACACTTTATTGTTTATAACAAAAATACAAAATTTGAATAGATTCATTCCCAAATCAACCAAATCAACATAACCTGTTTTTTCATTACCACCAAACATAACATAGTATAACATAATAATCCTTACAAGTATGAAAATATTTAAAACTCCCAAGCATCGTAATCTATACAACCATCTACATTACAACAATCTAAACTCATTTTTTGTCATTAATTCCGCTGCAACTAGGTTTAAGAATGGTATAGACCTTTTTAGCATTTTCCGAGCTGTTATCGGCATGAGTTCTTCCTGTAGTGCCACAAGACTAGCTCTCTTTTCTAGTTTTACTATCATAGGCTGCAACAGGCTGCTTAGAGCTGCTGTTTTGATTCACACCTGCATATTTAAAAAAATAATATAAATTAAGAAAAGCATCACGAAATGAACCAACAAGCATAGAGCAACTTCAGAAACTTGTCGCAAAGAAAGTGCATTATTTTCCACCACTAAAAGCATACCATCGCCTTCTAAACAAAGATAAAACAAAAATTGATGAATGTTACTTCTTGATGAACTAATAAAATAGAATAGAATGGAAATCAACTTTCGGTAACTGGTAAAAACCAGACCTAAAGAAGTGCGAGGAGAAAAATATTTACATCTTTATCAGATTCAGTTATATAAAGAGAGAGAAGTGGTGGAACAACATTTCCATTTTATGAATAGTTTCAACGTAATAGAATTACAAAAGGAATAACTATTTATAGACTTCTACGCTTAGATGTGCAGTGACTCAATATCCTTAGGCGCAGTCTCAAGAGGGTAATAAGCACTGAACTGATATTAATTCTTACCATCTAACATAAAAGTCTCTTGCTCTTTGAGCTGCATGATTATCAGCCTTTGATCTTGTAAGAGGTTCATACAATACAAAATCCAAAAGAATTCCAATTCTTCCCTTCTGTAATTTCTGGAACACATTAAAAAAATCTCTTTAACCATCTTCTTCATTCTTTTATCATGATTTCACATACATAATAATACTTTATGGACTAAATACATTAAGATGAGCTGAGCTGCAAGAAAATATACAGAACCATGGATCTTACTTGATACTTTGTACGGTATCTTTGCACAGCAGAGGCATGACATAAAATTAAATTATGCGCTACAATGTAGGGCTCTGTAGTAGAATTTCCTGCGGTGCAGTTTCCATATGTTTTAGAACATCTTCGTGGTGCAAAAAAACCATTGTCATATCCAAGAGCAGCTAAAACTCTAGGTTCATTGAATGTCATCCAGTTCTTTACTCTATCGCCAAATGTCTTGAAATAGAAGTCCGCATAATCAACAAAATCGTTCCTATACAGATCAATTCGAGATTATAAAAGCAAACTAAACAATTTTGTTAAAGAAAAGATCGAGTCCTCCAAGAAAATCTATAATTTTTCTTTTAGAATCTCCAGCAGCAGCATCCCATTACAGTCTTCTGATGGTGTGTATAAATTGTTCCAACTTCTTAATCTCCAAATTACACAATACAGTTACTTGGGAAACTAAACAAGATTTAGAAGAGAATGACATTTGCAAACTTCCTTAGAAAAAACTTAATGATAAGAAAGTGTCAGCAGGTTCATTTTTATAAACTTTTATAGTTCTTGCTTACAGAAATTGTTGATATAAGTAGAAATAGTGAGAAATAGTCCCTTCTCATTCATTTTTTTAGCTAAATTAAACTAGTGTTGAAACTTGTAAAATCGCAACAAATATATAGATCGAATTTGTGGCCACAACATTAAGAACCTTGCACTCTTTCCATCTGGGCTAGACCTACTTTCTCACTTTTTTCCCCTCAATGTTACCTAATACTTGCATGGTAATGTTACCCCCAAACCCACCCACATTTTGGTCTGGGCCCACCACTGACTACAACCATCTAAATACTCCACCTTCATTGTTCTTGAGAAAGATATTGATGACACTTAAGTTGTTTCTATATGTTTTCTCTTCAATGTACTCGTCACCAAATCGGAAACAGAATTTCATGATGATATTACTACCTTATTGGATGGCAATAGAATATCCAATCTTCCTGTCAATCTGATATGTGTTCATTCTAGTTAAACGGCATTTTTACTGTAGCAATACCAATATGTTTAGTTTTTATGCTATTTACGTGTCTCTGGATCAGGTCTAATAGTATAGAGTAATGAGTATAGACACCAAGTTATGTTGCAATATACAAAACGAGTGCAAAGGACAGGTCAAAGATAATATTGGACTGCTAGAATCTTCTCTGTGAGTCCGCTTGTAATTATTTTTGCTTTCACAACATAACTTTGGCTAGCATATTGAGAAAATTTATCTTATTAGAGTGCTGATTCTGAACTTTACTGTAATATATTTTAATGAGACAATCTAAAATCACAATTCCCATTAATGGCCCCAACTGAGTATGAGTTCACTCTATTACAGTATTAAGTAAGCAACAAGATCAAATATTAAACGAACACTAAATATATACTAAATATATAGATACAAGAATGACTAATGATAAGTTAATTTATGACAAAAAAACAGAGTTAAAATAAAACTCATCATAAAAACTCAATGGATGACAAGCTATGTTTGATGGGTTTGGGAATCATATTAGATACAAGGACACCCTAGTATATAACCTTTACACAGTCTACATCGAGAAGAGAATAATACAAGTGACAATCATTTTCAAACTCACTCATGTCTAGATAGTTCCACACATACCATTCAAAAATAAATTTTTGGTGCCTATAACAGCTCACATACCAAAAATGAGTTCGTAACTGACAGGACGACAACAAGCATGGGAAATCTTTCAAAACAAAAATCTGAAATTGGCACAAATAATAACAAACCACATTGGGAACTGCTGAAAACCAAACTCCAGAGCAAAGGTTAGACCTTCAAATTCAAGTAAATTTGATACAAATTCATCAAAAATTAAAGAAATAACCAGAACCCATTTAAACCAAACCAGTAATCTTTGATAACCTAAGGAAACAAAATAATTAAAATTATGCAAAGTATCAATCTTTTTCTTTTCTGCCTCAATCTTGAACAACCCATATTAAAGAACACAACAGTTACCAACCAAATCACAACTAAAAAAATACACAAAATCAAAAGATTTCAATGAAAAGCAATGATCTTTAACATAAGGAAAGCAACTTTATAGGTTAAAACACATAGAAATTGACCTTGAGGAAGAGAACGAGTGATTCCAACACAAAGGGTATTTCTAGAATCAGATTTGAGAGAGTGATTCCAACACACACACACACACACACACACAGAGAGACATACCCATGCCTAGACCAAAAAAATCCCAAATCGGAACCAAATCCAGGCAAGCCAAACCGAAGCAACCAGACTGAATAAGCAACCAGTTCAGTCCTGAAACAAAGAGAGAGAACCAATTAATTAAAACTAAAGAGCAATTAATGAAAATCAAATCAATAAGAAACATCTAAGAGAGAGAGAGAGAGCGAGAGATAGAATAAAATCAGACGGGAGAGATAGATTGTGTGTGTGAGAGAGAGAGTGCTTAAGAGAGAGTGGGAGCGACTAGCGAGAATGAAATGAGAGAGAGGGAGAGTCTCAATTATTTTGTAAAGTGAAAATTGAAAAGCGCGGCTCTTTTGCCGCTCTTATATTTCATATGCTTTTTGCAATTAATTATGAGCTCCTAATTTCTTTTTTTTTAAATAATTATTCATTTTAAATTTAATAAAACTATGTTAATATCTATATTTGATAGATTTTATACTTTTATAAAATTCTTTTATTACATTTTTTATAAATTAATTAGTTTTAAAGTCAAATATTTATCAAAAATTTAATTTTGTGTTAAAAGCTAAATTTTTTTTATTATGTAAAATAATTTATTTTTCCATAGTTTGTAAAGAAAATTTTTATTTTTAAGATTGTGAAGAAGAGTGTGCTCAGAAGTGATTTTTGGCAACTCTCCCTTAGAAATAAAGGGAGTTTCAAGTGATATGTTCATATTTTTACATTTTAAGATTTTATATTTTATAAATTCGTATATAAAATTTTTAAAATTTTAAAATTCTTAATTTTGTTAAATTAAATATCACTATTGTATTAATTGAGCATTCAATTCTTTTTACATAGTCTGAAATAATATATTCAAATATTTTTAATCATATATGACAATATTTTATTTTCTTGATATACTAAAATATATTTAGAAAAAAAATTATTTAAAATTTTTGTTTAATAATATTTAATGAACATAAATATAAAATAATTCACCTTAAAATGTTTTAACATTTTTATTGAAATATTCACTCTCTAATGCAATATTCTAGATTTTTATAAAAATAATTTTATTATTTTTATCCAAAAAAAAGTAATTTTCATGTGAAAAACATAATATGTGGGTATTCTTAATTTTATAATCTTTATTTTAAAAAATGAAGAGTTTATTTTTTCATTATTTTCCATTTAAATTCGATTTTTAAAATGATTTAATTGAATTTCAGTTGTATGTAATTACGAAATTGCCCTTGCTTCTCAATCTCTAAATTACCCGATTCTATTTTCCCCAAATCAGTTCTCAGCCTCATTTTGGTTGGAAGCCTCTCGAACACTCTCCCTCTCTCTTTGATTCTCTCAAAAATACTCTTCTCTCTCTCTCTCTCTCTCTCTCTCTCTCTCTCTCTCTCTCTCTCTCTTTCTCTCTCGCTGAAAATCTCTTCATCTCTTTCCCCTCTCCTAATCTTGATATCTCTCCCTCAGTCCCAATTTCTACTAATTCCCGGTAAGCTACGGCTGCAGCCGGCATGCCTCTGTTGACCTCTCCCTTGTCCTTGCTACCAATCGCACCTGGGCTACTGTGTACGGTCCTCTGTGTGTGTGTGTGTGTGAAACATCGTGAGTGTGTGTATATATATGCTGACTTGTGTGTGCGTGTATGTAACTCGAGTGTGTTGTGTGTGTTCCCGTATATGCGTGTGTGGGTGTTGAAGGCAGGTATGAATAGGAGGCCAGCTAAGAGCTAGTGCATATGTAGATGAAGGAGATACTTATCGGGACTGACAAGTGATAAAGGAAAAATGGATGTGTGATCGAAGAAAGGTGATATAAAGAAGTAGAGACGGATGTAAAGTGATAAAGTGTTAAAGTATTGGAAATGTAAACCCTGTGTATTGAGGCAAGTTTATTATCCCTCACTTATTGTTCAAGTGATGTGAAACCCTTTGTATTATTTATTGTTCTTTCGAAATCCCCTCTTGCAAGCAATTATATTATTCATTTTTACTGTGAATAACGTGAACCTGTCTGTTAATTATACGATAATCCTTTCAAATCATTTTGCTAGTGCCTATACTTTTCATTTTTATTCCCAGTGACATTTTCTTCTATTAAATTACAAACATTTATTCTCAAATTATTCTGTCATTGTTTATTTTCCCCACCTATCGTTCAGGTGTTAATTTATTTTAAAAATTAATTTATTTCAATATTCCTCGTTTATGCTAATATTCTTCAAAGTATATTTTCTTTCAAATTAATGTAAACTAATTCGAGGTTTATACTGTTGTTGAGGCATGTGTTGCTCAGTGATGGTTAAAGCCAAGAATGAATTGAGATCTTCTTAATTATTTAAATTCATTATTGTCATGCCGGTTCTGGCAGCTGAAGCCTATGAGTGCTTAGCTGACAAGAGTGAGACCATAAGTAATTGAGAATTTATTAAATCTTCGTTTTAAGCTATTCGAATCTTTCATGTTAGTTCAAACTTTGCAACGGATTTTCATTAATTGATAATCTTTGAAATGAGTGGTTATAATCAGTGCAGTAACTTAAATCATTTGTTGAACTTCGAATTCCCTGCATTCTCTGATTTCTTTATAATTGTTGTTCCATTTCTAAAATCTTAATAATTGCTTAGTTATTTAATTTATCATGTTTCCTTGTTGATACATGATTCTATCTTGCTGAACCCTATCATGCTTAGTTTAATCTTATTGCTTTGCTGATTCTGATTCCCTATATCAATTGCTTCCCTGATTCTTAATCCTTTAATGTTGTTCACTATAATGGTTTAATTAATTAAAGATGTTTTAAAAAAATTCCTTATACTGGGCTGATCTGTTATCAGTGAGTATAAAGGACTTAAAAGTGAAATGTTTTAAAGGTTTTAGAGATTTAATGTGGGGGAAATTCCGTTAAAATGTTTTCCACGGATTCCTTCAGATTGGAGGCGTAAGAGGCCGGGTGACGCCGGTCTAGCATTTTTTTTAGCGTAAGAGGCTGGGGGAGTGCCCAGTCCATCATTCGAAAGGCCAATGTGTTACCTAATTGGGAACCCAATTTCAAGGTCTAGAGGAACTTCGTGTCCGGTATGGGGACTTTACGTGGCTGATCACCCGTATTGTCCGGGGTCGTGGAAAAACTCCATTCAATGAAAATGTTTTAAATGGTTTTATGAAAAGTATGTTTCAAAGATGAAGGGGTTTTAAAGAAAGGAATGTTTTGATAAGATTTATATGTTTCAAGGTAAATGGTCATTAGATTCGAAATTATGGATATTAGAGTTGGTTGTTTTCTATCTTGATTAAAATTTGGAAACTCAGTAAAATAATGGGATTAAGGATGGATAGAAGTTTCCCAGTTATTCCCTTCGCAAGTAACATTGTACGTTGAAAGTGGAGTAAGAATGATTGGGGGATTTCTTAATATTCTTTTTCTCAAATTTTAATCTGAGGCAGTGATGGTTTGTAGTAATGGAAATTTTCACTCTATGATGGAAATTGATTGATCTTTTGAGATAAAGTATTCATTGATATTGTTCATCAATGAATTATTGTAATATCGTTGTTTCACTATATTATTAACTTGCCGAGCGTTCTTTGGCTCACTCTTGCTTTGTTTTACCTAACCCTTTGCAGTTAGGTTTAAGGATGATCTACTACATTTATCCCTGCAAATGAGAGTGATGAGGAATTCTATACAGGATAGATTTCGGAGCTAAAACTGTTAGATCTAAATAAATAACCATGGATCATCTTATGCGATATTATCAAGGTTACACGATATAACTGTAGTACGAAAGCGTACCTGATTCCATGACAGTAGATATGAATACGGATTATGGAACTTGATCTTCCACAGACTTGATTCGCCTCTTGCCGTATCTCTCTCTGACTGATGGGAATAGAGGAGTAGAGGTTGTGAATTAGCCTTGGGGACCAAGACCCTATTGTGTTCTTTATATAGTACTCTAATTAGACCTCATTAACCCTAATCAGATTACTATTGGGTATTACACATTACAAAGCCCATACCGAATAAGATGTTATTGGACTCTTTATTTAAGACCACTTAATTAGTCCAAATATAGAATAAACATTAAATATAATTGTCTTTAATTTGTAAGCCCATAATTATTATTATGATTATAAAATATAATCTAACAATCTCCCACTTGGGCTACAAATTGTTCCAAACAATAATTACATTCAATTACCATAAGTGCGCACAAAATTGTTTATTCTTTAGAAAACATCTTCTTTAGTCAATCTGGTCCATCTCATATATAAAACATGGAACCAAAGCGACCTTCGTCACATTGTCGTAACTGGATCCTCAATGATCACCACATAAATATATTCAATGACATAGATCAAGTATGGATGTGTAACTGGAAATTACATGCAATGTGATCTCAATCATGCCTATTTCCAATTGGTCCTTAATACCTTATTGAGATCAATCTTTATTCTTTCAAACTTTATGTCAAAACCACAATTGAAAGAGATAGCTCATATAGAACAATAGAGAGAATAAAAATAAAAGAAAAATAACTTTATTCTGCAGAAACTCAAATATACATAATGTATCACCATAGTGTCAATATCAAAAAACTGAGTACCTAAGACAGGAACAAAACAAAAAAAACTCCCACTAAAACTGAATATCCTCCAATGAGACAACACCCATATGAGCAGTATGCCCAAGAAAGACCTTAGGTGTCAAAGCTTTAGTAAGTGGGTCTGCTAGCATAAAATTTGTTCCTATATGCTCAATAGACACTATTTGATTTTGCACTCTCTCTATGACAACTAGATATTTAATATCAATATGTCTAGAAGCTGCGGAGCTTCCATTATTATTTGAAAACTCAGTTGCTGAACGATTGTCACAGTAAACTTTTAATGGTCTTTCAATTCCATCTACAACCCGCAATCCTGTAACAAAATTCCGTAACCATATAGCATGATTTGTTGCCTCATAACATGCTATAAACTCTGCTTCCATGGTAGATTGAGCTATAAGTGTCTGTTTAGCACTTCTCCAAGATATAGCTCCTCCAGCTAACATGAAAACATAACCAGAAGTAGATTTTCTTGTATCTATGCAACCAGCAAGATCAGAATCGGAATACCCAATGATCTCCAAATTTTCTGACTTCCGATAAACAAGCATGTAATCTTTTGTTCTTTGCAAGTACCTCATAACCCGTTTAATTGCAATCCAATGATCCATTCCAGGGTTACTCGAATATCTGCTTAACATACCCACAATGAATGCCAAATCCGGCCGGGTACAAACTTGAGCATACATAAGACTCCTAATAGCCGAAGCATATGGAATATTCTGCATCTCCTTTCCTTCATGATCATTCTTAGGGCACTGTTTGAGACTAAACTTATCTCCCTTAGCAACAGGAGTACTTATTTGTGCACAATCTTTCATGCCAAACTTAGCAAGCACCTTATCAATATAGCTCTTTTGTGATAACCCAAGGATACCTCGAGAACGATCTCGATGTATCTTAATTCCTAATACAAAAGAGGCGTCACCAAGATCCTTCATCTCAAAACGAGAAGCAAGAAATCTTTTGGTTTCGTGCAATAAGCCTATATTGTTACAAGCCAATAGTATATCATCGACATAAAGCACAAGGAATATAAATTTACTCCCACTGAACTTGTGATATATGCATTTTTCAACAATATTGGACTCAAAACCGTATGAGACAATGGTTTGATGAAATTTGCGATTCCACATACGGGAAGCTTGTTTTGTACCATAGATGGATCGTTTAAGTTTACAAACCATAGACTTTGGATCACCAATTTCAAAGTTTTCTGGTTGTTTCATGTATATCGTTTCATCAATGTCACCATTGAGAAAAGCTGTTTTGACATCCATCTGGTGTAGCTCTAAATCAAAATGAGCCACAAGTGCCATTATTGTCCTAAAAGAATCTTTCGATGATACTGGAGAGAAAGTTTCTTTGTAATCAATGCCTTCTCTCTGAGTAAAACCCTTTGCGACTAGACGCGCTTTATATCTTTCAATATTGCCATATGAATCCCTTTTGGTTTTAAATATCCACTTACACTCAATTGCTTTCGCACCTTCAGGCAACTTGACAAGATCCCAAACGTCATTGTCCTTCATGGATTTCATCTCATCATTCATGGCTTCAATCCACTTTTGACTATTAGCACTTCGTTTGGCTTGTTGGAAGTTGATAGGATCATCTTCCATAATCCCTATGTCAAACTCATGCTCTTGAAGAAATACAATATAATCATCCGAAATTGCACTTCTTCTGTCTCTAGTGGATCGCCTAAGTGGCACTTCATCTTGAGTTTGTTGAGTTTGCTCTTCTTGAGCATCATCTTGTTTTGAGTGGGAAACTGTGCAGGTATATCCACAGTGTTGTCTTGAACTACATGAGGCAAAGAAACTGATTCTTCCTCAAAGACAACATCCCTGACTTTATCTTCCCCCTCAAACTCAACATCCTCAAGAAATCTAGCATTTCCCGTTTCGAAAAAAGACTTTGTCAAAGGATCAAAAAACTTGAAACCCTTTGTTTTTTCAGGATACCCAACAAAATAGCAACTAACAGTTCTTGAGTCCAGTTTATTTTCATGCGGCTTGTAAAGCCTTGCCTCAGCTGGACAACCCCACACATGTAAATGATTGAGACTAAGTGGTTTCTTAGTCCACAATTCATAAGGGGTTTTTGCTACTGCTTTGCTAGGTACTCTATTTAGTATGTAGGCTGCAGTCTTAAGTGCATCTCCCCAGAGTGCTTCTGGTAAAGAGGAGTGACTAATCATACTTCTTACCATGTCCTTAAGCGTTCTGTTTCGTCTCTCAGCAACACCATTCATGCGTGGTTGCCCAGGCATTGTGTATTGTGGGACGATTCCGCATTCCTTTAGGAATTTAGCAAAAGGTCCAGGACGTTGTTCACCGGATCCGTCATACCGACCATAGTACTCACCACCACGATCAGATCTGACAGCTTTAATCTTCTCACGAAGCTGATTTTCAACTTCGGCTTTGAAGACTTTAAACACGTCCAAAGCTTGTGACTTTTCATGAATTAAATATAAGTACCCATATCGAGAATAGTCGTCTATAAAAGTGATAAAATACTGTTGACCATTCCAAGAAGCTGTAGGGAATGGACCACATATATCAGTATGTATCAACTGTAAGACACCATTACTCCTATTTGCACTTAATTTCCTTATGTTTGTCTGTTTACCCTTAATACACTCAATGCATACATTAAGGTCTGAATAATCAAGAGATTCAAGTATTCCATGTGACACAAGTCTCTCTAGTCTCCCTTTAGAGATATGTCCTAAGCGCTTATGCCATAACATAGCGGAATTCTCTCTTGATAATTTTCGTTTTGTACCTCTTGATGTTGTTTGCAAGGATTCATTATGTGAAGCAATTGTATTTAGCATATATAAATTATCAATCAAAGAACCAGTCGCAACCAAAGAAGAATTAAGAAATAGACTAAATTTATTATCTCCAAATGAACAAGAGTAACCGTATTTGTCCAAAACAGAAATAGAAACCAAATTCCGTCTAAATGACGGTACTACATAAGTCTCTCTTAATTCAACAAAATGACCAGTCTCAAAAGACAATCTAAAAGTGCCAATAGCTTCAACTGGAACTGCATTGCCATCACCCACATAGATGAATCTTTCAGCATCACTTGGTTTCCGGCTCCAAATGGAACCCTGCATAGAAATACTTGTGTGAGTAGTAGCACTAGAATCTACCCACCATGTATTACTAGGCACAGAAGTCAAATTGACTTCAGAACAGACAAAAGTGAAAAATCTACCTTTCTTTATACGCCATGCGACGTACTTGGGACAATCCTTCTTCACATGCACAGATTTCTTACAAAAGAAGCAAGTAACAGCTTGATCCTGAGTCTTTTGTTTCTTAGGCTGTGATTTTCCCACTGCAGTCTCCTTATCTTTAGTCCTCTTTCGGTGATTAACCTTTGAGGTAGTTGCAACATGAGCACTTTCAGTCTTTTCACGCTTCAATCTATCTTCCTCTTGCACACAATGTGAAATGAGCTCATTCAGAGTCCACTTATCCTTCTGAGTATTATAACTCACTATAAATTGACCGTATTGTGCAGGAAGAGAGATAAGTACCAAATGCACAAGCAAGTCATCAGACAAGTCAAGCTTTAGTGCCTTAAGTTTTGAAGCGATGTTAGACATCTCCATAATGTACTCACGAATATTTCCTTTAGCTTTATACCTCATCTGAACAAGATCAGCCAAAAGCTTACTTGTTTCAGCCTTTTCGTTTTTCGCAAAACGCTTTTCAAGCTCATCAAGGAAATCCTTAACAGATACCTCATCGGAGTCATTAGACATACCGCCCCTGAATGCTTCAGGAATGCTGCGCTTAATCATCATTAGACTTAAGCGATTCGAACGCTCCCACTTCTCAAAGTTCAATTTCTCAGTATCAGAACTTTTATCTGTAAGAGAAGGAGGTTGTTCTTTCCTTATAGCATAGTCTAAATCCATGCAGCCGAGAACTAACAGAACGTTCTCTTTCCAGCTCTTAAAGTTTGTGCCGTTAAGCACAGGAATGGAGTTCATGTTGGCAGTTATATTAGCAGCAGATTTATTAACTAGCAATTTAGAACAAAAAAAATATAAGCTCGAATAATGGAAAAATCATGTCATATGCATACATAATAGCACACAAAAAAAACATGAATTTAAAATACTATAGTGTGTGTGGGCCCATTCAAACAAGATACCTAGCACAACATTAATATTTAGTCTTTGGACAGAAATATTAACTTGCAAGTGGTACTCTCCACGCAGAAATCAAATATTAATAATAAATTCGGTCAAGCAATAACCTTCCTTTGGGCCGGTTTATTACTCACATGAAAAGTTTATAATTATTACATATTTATTCTCGCACGTATATCCATTATTTGGCCATTAAATAATCTTCCTTTGGGCCGATTATTATAACGCATAAATAATAAACATACACATCCTAATATTTCAAAATAAATAAATCTACACATAAATATCACTTTGGCAATATTTTGCTTCAACTCAGTTATTCACGAAATAAAAGGACAAGAAAAAAATTTCTTTCTTAAAAAAAATTTGCCCAAATCCGTATAACTGTAAATAAAATCTAAAATTTATCCAAAAAAAAACTTAAACATTATGGGGAACTGATTTTATTCACAATTACATCATATTGATTAAAAAAAAACATGAACTTCAAATCATCGAACACTCATGAATACAGAAGACTTATTTTGCATCGTAAATAAAACTAGATGTCATAGCAGCGGTGCAAAAAAAAAAAATAATCCGATCATTCTGACGATTTCATATATATGTATTTGTGTTGAATAATATTCATAATTAAGTGGCCAAATTGCAGAGGACATTAAACGTCATCACCACGTTAACATACATGTGGTCTTCATTAGTCATAAACGGCCAAGGAAAAAAAACAACAACAAAACCTTTAATTTTCATCATTCTGTATACTAAATTACTAACCATGTAATCAGAATAATGTACTAGATCATGACAATAATTTGTGAAATACAAAACACTCATAGCAATTAAGAAATCACACAGTATTTTTCCGAAAACACGTATCATATCATATCATGATCAGTAATTTGTATACATAATATACACAATATCGAAATCTCAGAAAATTTTTAAAAAAAAAATTATGCCAATGATACAAAAATTCATGTTTGATAAACAATTAAATGCGGAATAATCCGGCCAAGGCACAATTAAATCTACGTACGTGTAAATTGATTCAGATAGAGGCATGATTACATGATAATTGGAGTACATGAGCGTGATATTAAATTGACCAGACAATATACATGCTTTTGTACCAAAACAATCATAAAACATGATCAACCCTAATAATTCGACATAAGATAGGCTCGGATACCAATTTTTAGATCTAAATAAATAACCATGGATCATCTTATGCGATATTATCAAGGTTACACGATATAACTGTAGTACGAAAGCGTACCTGATTCCATGACAGTAGATATGAATACGGATTATGGAACTTGATCTTCCACATACTTGATTCGCCTCTTGCCGTATCTCTCTCTGACTGATGGGAATAGAGGAGTAGAGGTTGTGAATTAGCCTTGGGGACCAAGATCCTATTGTGTTCTTTATATAGTACTCTAATTAGACCCCATTAACCCTAATCAGATTACTATTGGGTATTACACATTACAAATCCCATACCGAATAAGATGTTATTGGACTCTTTATTTAAGACCACTTAATTAGTCCAAATATAGAATAAACATTAAATATAATTGTCTTTAATTTGTAAGCCCATAATTATTATTATGATTATAAAATATAATCTAACAAAAACAGGTAAGCACAGATTGAGATTGAGCTACGAATTAGATGGTATAGTAATTTGTATTAGAGCAACGATAGAAGTTGTAATAATTTGTATTAATTTGATTCTTGTTTCATACCATAACCTGGAATCGATCCTCGGTGAGGAATCGTTGGTGTATTAAGTTTTAATTGTATTTGTTAAATTGGAATTTGGTTGGGTTGAATTACAGCTGGATAGTTTGATTTACGAATACTTCATTCCGAACTTTTGTAAAATTCCCCTTGATTACCAGGTATTTGTATTTGGTATTAGTTGGGGATGTTACATTTCCTGTGGAATATTTTAATTCTATAAATATGCCGTGTCTACCTAGACATGATTTGAAGATTAAGGTTGGTTCTGTTTTAATGCTCATGAGAAATCTAAATCAGCTGATGGGACTTTGTAATGGCACTAGGATGATTGTGAAAAAATGCTTGAAAAATAGCATTCTATGTGAAATTTTGACAGGTTCAGAAGCTGGCACAACTCACATTGTTCCGAGAATTGAGATGGAACCCACGGATACGAAGTGGCCTATTGAATTTAATAGAGTTCAATTTCCCGTCCAGCTTTGTTTTGCTATGACTATTAATAAAAGTCACACATGGTCAGTTATATGTGGCCATTTCCAGAGTTATTTCTCCCTCTGGATTGCACATTTTGATTGATAGTCATAGTGGAGGTCCGACTAACATAACTTCTAACGTTGTTTTTGAAGAAGTGTTCTACAATTTGCCAAGTTAGATTAATATATGTAATTCCTCTCATAGGCATCACTTTATAAGCCTAAATGCGCTTAATATTTTTTGTATTTGGCATGTACTCATGAGAACAACTTCCTTGCAATTTTTTGTTTATATCAAATCTTATTTCTTCTTCTTACATTTTTGTTAAAAGAATATTTCGTCTAATAGACATGACGATCCTTACATTTTTTTTTGTGTAATGTTTTTTTTTAATAATCTTCACTATCAGAATAATTTAAGTATTGTAAATTCGAATAAAATATAGGTTAATAAGTTGTCAGATTAAGATCATTCATATCTGTAGATAAACTATCATCTTAATTATAATTAAATGTAATTTGTGGTAGTTGATTTGTTGTCATCAAAGAACGTGAATCAATAATTATCACTAAAATTCATTAATTAGATATAAGATGATTTTTCTTCTAATTATGGTAAGTTAATTTGATAAATCAACTCCTTCATTCTCTCCATAGTTAGTGAATATATTAAAAACAAATGTAATCATATATCGTATTGTTAAGATATGATCCATCAACTAATTTGTTTCCTATATATCCACAAACCCACGTTAGATGTAACCCACTTGACCACAAACTCGGGAGAGAACCAAACCTGTGTATAACTGAATCAGAGATATGGTTTAATTTTTCTTTTTTATAATTTAGTTTAACTTCTTCTTATCAAGCATCATTTTTTGTCTACTGTTATCTTCATTATTATTTTTGTACATGGTAACTTAACTGTCATTCAATTAAAAACTGCAGAATAAATATTCGTATGAAGAGTCCCAGCTGGGGACAAACTGTAACTTAAACACATATAACTACAAATGACATAATAATAAAGAGTCCTATGCTATTATGAATGGAAAAATGAACAACTTTCGTTTATAATTTGAGCTAATATATTTTTTTTTGTTTTAGTTCATTAGACGATAATCACTAATAATATTACTAGGCTAATTATGAATTCATCTGTAACAGGAATTGATCAACGAACTTGTACTTTTCGCATATCTCCTTTGGGGTCAAACCTGACTTTGTAGCTGTCCCATACTCATTAGTCCCACATATGTAAACACACATTGTAGCTACGGACACTGAAAAGGTGAGCAAAAAATTCACCACTGAGAACATCTGAAGACAGAGAAAACAGATATTATTAAGTTTTAAGAAAATATTGGAATTTTAATCACTGTCTCCAACATATAAAAAAAATAGAAACGACTAGCATACATATTTTAATTCGGAATCTTAAGACTTTTGTGGGTTTCCTTGGTTCCGAAGAATCCAAAATCTTAAAATCCAAAAATGATTATATTCACAGAAGTTAACTGCTATCAAATGAATTCATTGAATTTTCGAAACTTATCAGGTAATAGTACTGCATAATTTCTTCGATCTTTGGGCATACATCTAATATATATGATCTAGAGCAAAACAAATACTGAACTTACAGCCAATGATGTTGCCAAGATGAGGGACATTATTGACATAAGGCAAAGCACTGTAATCAATTACCAAATCACTTAATCAACCAAAGCCCCAAATCCGAAGCCCCAACCGAAGAATTCCTGAAATCGAAAAAAGTGATCAATTAGTTGAAGTTTAAACCTAATTAGTGAAGAAATCGTATTGATTGAACTCAAAATGAAGAACCCTAATTTGAAAAGGCCCTAATTTAAAAAAGCCCCAATTTGAAGAAGTTTAAGCCTCAAATCGAAGCTCCAATCAACTGAGAAGCCCTGAATTGAACCCAAATACATACCAACATGAAGAAAATTATAGAAAAATTGAGTGAGAGAGTTTTAGGAGAGAGGGAGAGAGTTTTACGAGAGAGAGAGAGGGAGGGCTGAGAGAGAGAGAGAGAGAGAGAGAGAGAGAGAGTTTTAGGAGAGAGTGAGAGAGTTTTTGTCAGTGTTAAAAGACTGAAATGTTTTGGCTGGGCGCTAGGTTTTGCCGCTTAAAATTTCACTGACTTGCGTGCCATTCAACATTGTTTTTTTTAAGGAACCATTCAACATTGTTATAAATATATTTATTAATTTTTGATTTTTTTAAGAATTTTTCATTTTAAAGTTAATAAATAAATAGAACCTGAATAATAATAATAATAATAATTAAATACCTTGATATTTAAAAATAAAAACTCAATTACATGGTAAACTCTTACTTTTTATAAAAATGAAATATTTTAAAGGTACATGCGATTTTTAAATAATTAAACAATTTTTTACTTAAAAAAATTAAAGATTGAGTTTATTAATGATCTAAGGTAACATATTATGTATGTTGCTAACATCCAACACTTTAAAGCTAAAGTAACATTAAGTTTGTGGCTAAGGTAAACAAAAAACAAAATGTCATAGTAGGCCCAAAGTAACATCCTAAGGTAACATATTCTGGCAACATCCATGAAAAATATGTTCCGATAGCCCATCTATGGCGTAGTGTAAACTTTTCATTTTGTTTTAGTTTTTTCTTTGCAAGATATATATAATTACCAACGTTAATATTGCCTTTGTTTACATGTTGTGTTCCTTTATTCTGTCATATTTTTAATATATTGACACATTTGGAACAGATATGAACATGCACGATCATCTTCAGACAATAGATGAATCGAAGTTTGAGTGGACACTGAAAGTCCATGTTACAAGGATGTGGGATACAGTTTCCAGTGCAGGCGTTGTAATTGCTCACAATATGACTCTCTTGCATTGTCTGGTAAGAGTAATTTTTTTCCCATTTTCTTACAAAATTCCCGTTTATGAAAAAATAGTTATATCATAAAATGTTTTCTTTATATAACAGAACACTCATATCTTTGGTGAAGCATTTGGTTTTTACGGGCCTGTTAGTACTGCTAAGTGTATCAATTTTGTTTCCTCTACAATTGTCAGTCCTTATCTTTCTGATGACTTCATCATTCCAATGCATAAGTTTGAACTAAAGACTTTGGGAGATCTTCAGGATATTGTGCTTAGCTATGAACCTTATCAGAAACCTATCTATTCCACTGGTGATTCTAATTCCATATCATAATGTATCCATAAGTACAATCTGTTTCGACTAATATTTCTTTTCATATATTCTAGATGTCATTGGTGTCATGGACAACTTAGAACCATTGCAGACATTTCAAACTCATTTTGGTGAGAGACAAGTTGTTCGTTTCAGAATTACTGATGGAAGGTATTAAAATTTTAATAGAACCCGATATATGTAATCGAACAAATAAGTTATTTGTTAAATTTAAACTATTAATCCGTCTTTTTTTCTTTTTTCACTTCAGAGTTTCGCACCGTGTTTCATTTTGGGGACCGTTAAATTCAAATACAGCACCTTTGTATGCAAATAATGTTCAAAGGCCAATTATTGTAATTTTCGCAAGTATAAAAATGTCTACTTATCGAGGTACTTATATCAGCTTCAATACATAGAGTTTTGTTAATTTATGTTGTTAGGATTTATGGGTGATAGCTTAGAGACAACTTAACTATTACTTAGTTTTATTTGTATAGACTAAGTAGAACATACTGTCACAGCCATAGTGTGTCCTTGTAATCGAATAAACCACTGTCATGTAATAATTGTATCTCTTGGAAGAAGTTCATAAATTTGTTCAAGACTCAAGTTATACATAAGGAAGACTGAAAGAATAAATGTTACTGTCACAACATTGACAGTAAGGTTACAAGAAGAAAACATATTGCAAAGTCACGACAACAAGTTTCATTTGACAGCAACATTGGCGGAAGCATGAAGACATCAATATTCTCACACTTTTACAGCAAGTTTGAAAGTCCTGACAGCATCATTGGCGGGGACTTATACTGTCATCCAAGGAACATTCTCATGACAACAAACCAGGCGTCAAAGGTTATTGTCTCAATGGAATATTTGAATTGGGGATTTATCTCAGTCAACAGTTTAGATGTTCAAGAAACAAATTTGCTGCATTGATAAGTGCATATTTTTGCATATTTTTATTACCTATTTGTTGCTTGAACTCGTATTTTAATAAATTATTTTGTTGCATTTCAGGAAATTCGAGAAAAATAATGAAATGGCAAAATAAAGAAATAAAGAGCAAGGAAGGGAAAAAGAGGAAGAAAAATGACTAGAATAAAAGAAGAAGGAAAAAGAATTAGGAGCTTGGAGCAAATTGGAATATTTCAAACACACCCCAACAACTTCATTTGACTTTATAAGCTTTCAAAATCTTCATGCGGAATCTTGGAAAAAACTGCAGCATGATTTTGGACTATGACTTCCATTATGGTTTCATATGTAAACAAGATAATTAGAATGTCCTATAAATAGATCATTCCTTTGATCATTCTGTTCATAGACATAGATAAAAAAAAAAAACAGTAATAACTATATGTTACTTTTTTCTCTTTCTTGCCGTACGCTTGGTTCATTTTGCTTTCTTTTACATCTTAGTTTTTACTTACCTTAAAATTTAGTAGCCTCCATCTTTATTTTGTAGTAGCTTTCAAATCTTGTAAACACTTTTCTTTTATAAATTTTGATTCCCGCTTTATTTTCTTGTCTTACACTTTCGTTTATGTGGCTTCATTTTCGTTATTTTCGTAAATCCGATTAGTGGACAAAGTAGCGAAAGGCTAACCACTTTGGGTTGAATGTAACGATTTTTATTTCCTTGTTCTTAGATAAAAATCGTAGTTGAGCCCCTTTAAATTTCCATTTTATTGTGGGTTTCATAATTTTTAATTGTAGATCTAAATTTTTATATTTTATGTGTTAGTGTAAAAAAAAGAAAAAAATCACAAAAATATTAGTGTTAAATTTCAGTACATATTTATTCGTTTTTAATTGGTTAAATCAAAGTTGCATCTTCCCCTCCCCAGTTTCTTTTTCTTCTGGTTCGAACAAACCCAGCTTGCTTTCTTGCTTTTTTTTCACCAGTCCCACACGTCCACCTTGTCACATGGCTGCTACTATTGTTTCCATTCACTGTTTGTTCAATATGCTTTGTTTCTTTAAGTTTTATGTAATCATTACCAATTATTGTTTTAGTTGTTAATCTAATAATTTTTGTCTTATTAATTTGCAAGTCTCCTGGTACATTGAATTTGTTTACAATATTGTTTTCTCTTGTCCAGTTCTCATAACCAGCATGTTATACCATGAATTGCCATTATCTGTTTATTATTTGTTGTTTATTTTTTTATTTTTTATTTTATTTTATTTTATTTTTCACTTTATTAATTCGGTCCTTACCTGCTGATTTTTCAATCTAATGCACACTTGAGAAATTCATATATCTCATTAATTAGTATTACGCCTATTTAAACTTCTATTTGTTTTCTTTAAATTCTAAATTTGTAAAAAATTAAAAATCCTCTCCAAAATTAATTGTTCTAGTTCGATTAAATTAAAAGTTAAGGTTTGCGAAAATAATAAGTCTCCGTGGAACGAATCTTAAAATACTAAAACGAGATCGTGCGCTTGCAATTTTAATTGTAATATTTTTAGCACATCAAGTTTTGGCGCCGCTACCGGGGACTATAATTATTTTTCGCGCCTTAATATTTTTAGCACATCAAGTTTTACTTGTCTCATTTTTATCTCATTTTTTTTTTTTGGAAAGTTGAAATTTCGTGAATCATCTCACGGAGCGTGGAGGAAAATTGGAATTTTTGGAAGCATGCTTCGGTAACCCATATTTCACTCTTTTCGCCTTTTTAATTTTAGAAAATCAGAAAAAATCAAAAAAAAAAATAAAAAAAAAGGAAAATTGAAAAAAATAAAAAAAATTAGTTAGAAATTACATACTTGTTGCATCATGCATTTAATCACTTAGGATCACATCATCTAGATTCTTTCTTATTTTTAATTTTTCATACCTATTAAATTGTAGGAATGGTTCGATAAAACTCACTTTTGGTAACATGACCATCAACCTTAACATCTTTAATGTCGAAAAATAACCCAACGAGCTTTATGAACAAACTGTAGGGGTTAATCAAATTCATGACATTGTTAATTGGTCAAATCTTGAGGATAGTGCAATTGAGTCTTTTCTTGAGGAAGATGTTTTGTTAGAGTATGAGAGCAATAAAGAACTTCATGAGCGTTATAGAAATTTTTCTTGTGATGAGATGTTAGATGAATTGAATGCCATTTGTTCTAAGCATGAAACTCAACTTGAGGATATTTCTTTTGATCCTAAGTCCATTTTTAAGACTTCTGTTGGTGAGCCACCCACATTCGTTCCTAATCCATCTATTTCCACTCTTGATCAGTCTTTGGTAGTTGATAATGACACTCATCATGTTCTTTCTAGTGACTTAATTTATAACCAAGAATTTCAAGTGATCAATCTGCTTAAACAACATGAAGAAGTGTCTAATTGGTTTTTGAATGATGTTAGTGGTATGAGTTTTATTCTGGTGCATAATCAAGTTTCTCTAGTGGTTAATGATATTTTTGTGGATGAGTTTCACATGTATGTTGATTGTGTTACGAATGTTGTTTTCCTTCGATCTGGTATTGGTTAGTATATCTGTTTCATAATGTATCTCCCATATAGCCAAGTTTAGGTATGGGGGAGTGTCAGTATGTGTGTGTTTCTTTTGTATGTGTTTTTTTTGTGTGTGTTATAGGTATTTTTGTTTCTCCGTCATGCCCTTATTAGGTATTCTCGTCCTTTTTTTGTCATTTTTCTTTCATTGGCATACATTGAGGACGATGCATGATTTAGGTGGGGGAGGTTTTATTGTAAATACATAAAATTGAAAAATCCAAAAAAATTTAAAAATTTAAAAAATCCAAAAATAAAGATAATTTAGCTTGTGTCAAGTAAGGTTTTCCTCATGAAACTTGTGTCAAACAAATTTTTGCTTAAAAGTCCAAGACGACACATTTGCACAAGACTTTTGATGGAAGAATTGTATAGGAATGTTATTCGATACCTGAGAGAGAACCCACATGTTAGAACAATGTCGAATCAAATCTTTGCGAGTTTTTGCTCCTATAGTGTCGTAAAAAAAAAAAAGAATAGAAAAAGAGTCAATAAAGGTTTGTAATTGAAGAGTGCTAGTGTAATTTTGTAATAATAAATTCTTATTAGGGAAATCGGCTAGGTTGGGCTCATTGATAACCCGAGTAAGTAAGTCCGAGGGTACATTGTGCCTAGCAACCTAAGGTCCTTTGTGATATGGGATTGTTGATCTAAAGCTCGCTAAATGGGTATTGATGTAAAAGTCTTTTGGGACCTCAACCATTGCACGGTCGATCTAACTACTAAGAACGTGAAGTTTGACTAGAACCTTGTTTTGATAGAGATTGGGTCAGTTCAATATTGGTTGAAAAAGAGAAAATGTTCGTATGCATTTTATCCATCAAAAGCCTTAAATTCACTACACACCTTGGGATTTTTTATAAATTTTTAAAGTCTACTCATGTGGATTGTGGGAACCTATAACTTGGCTATTATTAGAATAATCTTTAAGGCACATATTTTCCTACAATATTGTTTTGTTGACACCAATGAAAGCTAGATTGAAAGAAGAAAGTTGGATACTTGCTGATTTATCTCAAAGATTTTATGGGTATATCTTTTGTAAATCCTTAGGAGACAACACTCCTCTTGTAGAGATCGTCTATGAGTTTAACGGGTTGGTAAACCTAAAATTACCCGTGATTCCTACGACAGTGAGTATAGTTTTTTTATTCTGCATTTTTCTTTTTGTTTTACTCGAGGACGAGCAAAAGATAGGTATGGGGGCATTTGATAAGTGCATATTTTTGCATATTTTTATTACCTATTTGTTGCTTGAACTCGTATTTTAATAAATTATTTTGTTGCACTTCAGGAAATTCGAGAAAAATAATGAAATGGCAAAATAAAGAAATAAAAAGAAAGGAAGGGAAAAAGAGGAAGAAAAATGACTAGAATAAAAGAAGAAGGAAAAAGAATTAGGAGCTTGGAGCAAATTGGAATATTTTAAACACACCCCAACAACTTCATTTGACTTTATAAGCTTTCAAAATCTTCATGCGGAATCTTGGAAAAAACTGCAGCATGATTTTGGACTATTACTTCCATTATGGTTTCATATGTAAACAAGATAATTAGAATGTCCTATAAATAGATCCTTCCTCTGATCATTCTGTACATAGACATAGACACAAAAAAAAACACAGTAATAACTTTATGTTACTTTTTTCTCTTTCTTGCCATAAGCTTGGTTCATTTTGCTTTCTTTTACATCTTAGTTTTTACTTACCTTAGAATTTAGTAGCCTCCATATTTATTTGGTAGTAGCTTTTAAATCTTGTAAACACTTTCGTTTTATAAATTTTGATTCCCTCTTTATTTTCTTGTCTTACTCTTTCTTTTATGTGGTTTCATTTTCGTAAATCCGATTAGTAGACAAAGTAGCGAAATGCTAACCACTTTGGGTTGAATGTAACGATTTTCATTTCCTTGTTCTTAGTTAAAAATCGTAGTTGAGCCCCTTTAAATTTCCATTTTATTGTGGGTTTCATTGTTTTTAATTGTAGATCTATATTTTTATATTTTATGTGTTAGTGTAAAAAAAAGAAAAAAAATCACAAAAATATTAGTGTTAAATTTCAGTACATATTTATTCATTTTTAATTGGTTAAATCGAAGCTACATCTTCCCCTCCCCAGTTTCTTTTTCTTCTGGTTCGAACAAACCCAGATTGCTTTCTTGTTTTTTTTTCACCAGTCCCACACGTCCACCTTGTCACATGGCTGCTACTATTATTTCCATTCACTGTTTGTTCAATATGCTTTGTTTCTTTAAGTTTTATGTAATCATTACCAATTATTGTTTTAGTTATTAATCTAATAATTTTCGTTTTATTAATTTGCAAGTCTCCTGGTACATTGAATTTGTTTACAATATTGTTATCTCTTGTCCAGTTCTCATCACCAGCATGTTATACCATGAATTGCCATTATCTGTTTATTATTTGTTGTTTATTTTTTTTATTTTCTTATTTTTTATTTTATTTTTCACTTTATTAACTCGGTCCTTACCTGCTCATTTTTCAATCTAATGCACACTTGAGAAATTCATATATCTCATTAATTAGTATTACGCCTATTTAAGCTTCTATTTGTTTTCTTCAAATTTTAAATTTGTAAAAAAATTAAAAATCCTCTCCAAAATTAATTGTTCTAGTTCGATTAAATTAAAAGTTAAGGTTTGCGAAAATAATAAGTCTCTGTGGAACGAATCTTAAAATACTAAAACGAGATCGTGCGCTTGCGATTTTAATTATAATATTTTTAGCACATCATGCATCTTGTCAAAGATTGTAGCAGACCTGCAAGACTACGACCGAAGCTTGAGAGATCACAAGACGAAGCTCGACAATTCAAGAGTATGACAAGTCTGCATCCACTAGAATTGTTTTATCTAGTTTTATAAAGAACCCGGATTGCTTTATGCTTACTGATAACCTGTTTGTATAGCATTTTGGGAAAGTCACATGGGTGTGCAATTTGTAAGGAGCTGCCACTTGAAAATGACAGCGGCTCCACAACCCATGTGATAGAGACGTTAGAGAAGATTAGTCTTTATAGAGAAACATCTCTCATTCTTTTTGTAATCGATTCAAGAAGTCGAAGTTTGAGAAAATACTTTTTCTCAAGGTTGTAGCAACACTTTGCAAAATAAATAAAACATTTATTTTGTGAGAATATCTTGAGTTATTAATTTTGTTTGCATTTCTTGTATAGATAGTATACAATCTTTATCATTGTTGTTGAGGTAAAGATTTGGAACTATCTATATTGCATTCAACCCCCCTTCTACAATATACTCCGGGACCAACAACTGGTATCAGAGTGAACAGATTAATATACTAATCTGAGATCATGACGAGTATACAGAAGTCAAGTGGTATCAAGATTCCAGTATTTGACAAAGGGAACTACATTTTTTGGAAAAAAAATCTTGTTATTTATCAAAGCTGCACATCCACTGTATTTGGGAATTTTCGAGAATGGCCCCTTCATTTCGAAGAAAGAAGTAGTTGCTGCCACTATGAAATGAAGTAATTCCAACTCACTGGGTTGCTAAGAGGCCCTTAGAATACACAGAGTCTGAGAAAGAAAAGGTAGCCTTGGATGACTACTTACAACTCATCTCGCTTGACACTCTCTCACACCGGACAAAACCATGTGTGGAAATGTTATGGGATACTCATCTATTAAAGAGATGTGGAACAAGATAGAGTTGCTGTGTGAAGGAAGTGAAAAGTTCAGAGAAAACCAAAGACAAATTCTTGTATCACAATATGAAGCTTTTATGGCCAAGCCTGGTGAAGAGCTCACTCACATGTTTGAAAGATTCAGTAAGCTAATAGCTGAGTTGCAAATTCAGGGAAAGTTGACAAAAAGGAGATTAATGTCAAGTTTCTGCTCACTCTTCCTGAGCACCTTGAGCACAAAATCACTGCCATAAGAGAAGGGAGAAACTTGAATGATGTTTCTCTTGAGACTCTTTATGGTGTACTTAAGTCATATGAACTTGAACTCTTTTAGAAGAGAGCTATTCAAACTGGAGCCAAAGGAAAGATGGAAAACATGTCTGGTGCCCTTGGAGCTCAAGAGCCACTTGTTTCTCTGCCAAGTGAACCATCACAAAGTTCACAACCAACACAAGTGCAATCTCTGAAGATTGAGGAGGTGTTGGATGATGAGGAGAAAGTGGTTCTACAGCTCAAAGATGTTGAAGATGAAGACTTCTATTCATTAGAATAGATTGAAATCATGGATAATCCAACCATGGCATATATGGCTAAAAGATTTAAAAATATAAAGTTCAGAAGAGATAAACCATATAAGCCACAGGGATAGGCATCTAAGTTCAACAAGGGAAACTCTTCAAAAGCTGCTGGTGGTGCCGCAAGCGGAGGATACAAGATAGGAATGGTGGATAGATCAAAGTTCAGATGTTACAACTGCAATGAGATAGGTCATTTTGCCACAGAGTGCAGAAGGCCAAAACAGAATCAAAGAATCGAGAAAGGATCTGGAAGTCAGTTTAAAAGATTCAAGAAAGAGCCTATGTGGCTGAAGGAAAATGCTGGGATGACTCTGATGATGAAGAAGAAGAAGAATTTGTAAATCTAGCTCTCTTGGCTAGATCTGATGATGAAGCATCAAGCTCCTCAAATCAGGTACCATCTCTCATTTTACTTGATATGTCTAAAACTGAGTATAAACAAACTATTGAAGAATTAAGTGCTGAGATGTTTAAAATTCATGTTAGTTTATCTGCTGCTAATGAAGAAATTGTTAAGTTAACTGAACAGAATGAAACACTCAAATCTGAGAATGAATGCTCTTGCTTAAAACCAGTCCATTAGATTCACTAGCTGAAGAAAATGATAGACTAAAAAAATGATATTGTCTGTGCTAAGGAGATAGACGAATTCCTAAGAAATCAAATTGCTAAAAATGAATTTAAGATTAAGGCCTTTAGAAATTTTTCTAAGTGACTTCAGGAATGTCATTGATAAGTGGATTTTATATCCACTTAGAATGCTTCGTATCAGCTTAAATTGATTACTTGGCCTCAAGTATGTGGTGTGTTTAATGTGTTTTCATTGAGTTTTGCAGAACTAAGAGTTGGAGGTTAAATTGATTAAAATTCGGATTTTGCGGGTAGGTTGCCCAGTCTACACTGTTTTGGCCATATCTGGAGTTCTAGAAGTCCGAATTCAGCAATCTTACAGCTCACGTGAAGACAACGAAATTTTCTACAACCTTGGGCAGAATTCTGGGCGCAGGCTGCATGTGGTACGTACAGGCAGCGCGTGGAACAGAGTGTTGGGCGCAGGGAGCGCGTGGTTGCTGGCAGAATTCCTGATTCACTGTTTGGGCCATATCTTGAGTTCTACAAGTCCGTTTTGGACGATCTTACAGTCCACGCGAAGCTAACGAGATTCTCTTTCATTATAAAGTGGTTCAGAGGTCCAATTACGACTGGAACGGCCCAGAAATACTGAAGAAAAGTCAGCTATGAATTTTCCTTCAAAACAGAATCAGTTTAGGAAACGTATCTTGCAGAAATTCTATTATAATTCTGTTTTGGTAGTTTCTTGCTGGGGAAGACATGGTGGCCTATATAAACACATCCTATCAAAAATTACATGACCAACAACCATCATAACATAGAGAGAGAGCCGAGAGACGGAGATTCAGTGTCGGAGAAGGATTCCTACGCTCGTGACAAGCAACGGAGATCTAGATCTACTTTTGTTTTCTTCTAATTAGGCGAACTCTTGGATGTTTCTGGGATTTGTATTCTTAACTCATTACTCTAGCATAATTATTTTTATTCAACCTTTGTTTATTATCATGGTTTCATCAGATCCCATGATGATGAGCGGTTCGACTATGAACTAATCGTTGTCATGGGATTCTAACGGATTTATTTATGGAGCTTTAGTATTTTGATGCTTTAAAGATCTATGTATGATGTATATTTGATATCCTTGTATGGCTATTCTTAATGCTTTTAGATGCGTAGCTAACATCTAAATTGAATTGTTAATCTCTTGCGAAACGAGAGTGGATCTTGAGATTTAGAACTTGCTATGCTAGCATAGGATAGGTTGATATTTTAACATCATGATTTGTAGCGTAAATAGAGATATTATGCTGCCCTATGTGATCAATATGGATAACTTGTGCTTAAACCGTTATGTTTTCAAATCTTATAGAGATATAGGGTCTAAACATAATTGGTGTCTATTCATCTTCTATTTCTTTTGTGGATGTATGAGTAATTTGGTGTTAGTATACCGAGATGTAGCTTATACTTATTTTGTGTTGTTCGATCATATATCATAACCATTGCATATAGTGATTAAAGGCGTTAGATCTAAGCAAAGTATTTAATGAAGTTAGGATACCATGTTTTCTCTTGCATAAGTAATTCGATTCCAATTCTCGTTAGTTAGTTAATTCTTAGTTTTGTTAATTTGTTTCTTAGTTAATTATAGTTAATCTAAACCCAATCTTGTTAATTGTCTTAGCAGTGAATAAAAACCATATATTGTTGCATAGGTGCATGAACTGAATTGAAACCTAACCAGATCTCCGTGGGAACAAACTTGACTTCTTTATATATTACTTGTGACCACGTACGCTTGCGTGATTTAGTGCAAACAAGTTTTTGGCGCCGCTGCCAGGGATCATCGGTGTTTTATTTTTAGTTTATGTGCTTGTCATCAGTGGTCGTTAGAGTTCATTGACTCGGATTGTTTCTTACATAGTTGTTTAGTTCTATGTGTTTCAGGTAGCAATGGGAGAACCAGCAGCATCAGCGAAAGCATTGATGTATTATTCTCAACCAAAGATCAATGACGTCCAATTTAGCATTGTCAGGCCAGCCATTGCAGCTAATACTTTCGAAATCAAGCCTAGCATAATTCAGATGGTGCAGAATTCGGTTCAGTTTGGGGGTGCTCCGATTGAAGATCCTAACATGCACATCCGAAATTTCATTGAGATCTGCGACACTTTCAAGATCAACGGGGTGTCGGAAGATGCTATCAAATTGAGACTTTTCCCATTCTCTTTGAGGGATAAAGCTAAGGGCTGGTTGCACTCTCTACCAGCAGGTTCTATTTTGACATGGGAGGATCTTGCTCAGAGATTTCTCACTAAATTTTTTCCAATGGCAAAGATCGCAGCAATCAGGAACGCTATTACTCAATTTTCACAGCAGTCTGAAAAATCTTTGTGCGAGGCTTTGGAGCGATATAAGGAGATGCTAAGGAAGTGTCCACATCATGGGATGCCTGATTGGATGGTGATTATCTGCTTTTATAATGGCTTGGGTGCACAGTCAAGACCCATGCTAGATGCAGCATCAGGTGGAGCTTTATGGACTAAGAGATACGCGGAAGCTTATGAGCTAATTGAGATGATGGCTGCGAATGAATACCAGAATCCAACTCAGAGATTATCACAAGGCAAATTAGCAAGAATTCTGGAAGTTAATACAGTCACAGCTCTAGCAGCTCAGCTAGAGGCACTTAATAAGAAATTGGATTTTATGTCAAAGCATGGGGTGCCTCAAGTTGCTAGTGGTGGTGAGCTTTGTGAGGGCGCACATGAGACGAGTCAATGTGCCATATCTTCTGAATCAGCACAGTTTGTAAGCAACTTCCAGCAACCTTCGAAACTAGCTCCAGCCACCTATCATTCCAATTTCGGCTGGAGCAACAATCAAGATTTTCAGTAGCAACAGTTTCACGGGGATGATGGTCAATCTTCGAATGAAAAATCTGAATTGGATGAATTGAGGTTGATGATTAAAAGTCGGGCGGTATCTCTCAAGACATTGGAGAATCAGATTGGGCAAATTGCAATTGCCTTTCTCAACGGACCGCAGGGAGTTCTTCCTAGTGCCACAGAGGTAAATCCAGGAAAACAAGATGGCATGGAGCAGGTTAATGCCATAACACTCAGATCTAGAAAAGTCACGAACGATCAGAATTCAGCAATTGAGGATGAAGAAGGAATTCATGATCTACAAAAAAAGAAAAAAATTCTGTTTTTTCAGAATCTGTGGTGGATAGTGATGAGGAGGAAGAGTGTGAGTCACTAGGCTTGGCTGATCTTTGGGATTCTAAGGTGCTGGTTGATGAGGTGGTTTCATGGTCAAATCTTGAGGATAGTGCAATTGAGTTTTTTTTGAGGAAGATGTTTTGATTGAGGGTAATGAGGATCTTCATGAGTTGTATAGGAATTTTACTTCTGATGAGATGTTAGAGGAATTGAAGGTCATTTGTTCTAAGCATGAAATCCAACTTGAGGAGAGTTCTTTTGATCCTAAGTCAGTTGTGAAGACTTCTGTTGGTGAACTACCCACTTTCGTTCCTAATCCGTCTATTTCCACTCTTTCTCAGTCTTTGGTGGTTAATAATAAAAATCATCATGTTGAAGAAACTTCCAGACTCGAGTTTAAACCATCAGATAAGCTAAGGTATGTATATTTGGGTCAATCATCTACTTTTCCTATTATTATTGTTGCTAACTTGTCAGGTAGTGAAGAGAACAATGTTACGAACACTTTTGAGGAGCAAAGAAGGCGGAAACTTGTCGTCAAGGATATAGCCCCGGAAAAGATAGTTAAATGGCCATATAGAGATACGGTGTTGAAATTTTCAATAGAAAAGCCATTGCCATGTCTAGCTAAAGATTTTAAACAAAAGCTCTTCGTGGGAGGCAACCCACGTGTTTTGATGATTAGGTATGTTTCCTACTATCCCTCCTATTTGCTTTCATTCAATGCGGACATTGAATATTTCAAGTTTGGGGGTGGTTCGAGGGATGAGTAGTAGATATGTAGTTGTTTATAGTAGTTATGTGTCATGTAGGATATCATGCTTTGCATTTTAGTTGTAATTCATGCATGTTTTGTCCGTGTTATTATCATGTGAGTCCATAGTAGTTTGCATTTGCACCCATGCTGGATAGGAATTTTGTGTTGTTGACGCTTTTGATTGAGAAGTGATATGCTTTGTTCTTGTGCACACACATACAATAGTAAGTTGAAGCTAGTAGACTTATTGAATGTTGTGAGTAATTAGAAGGACATGAATATGTGCAAGTTGATTTAGTTTGCATGCTTTAAATACAAGTAGGTGCATTAGAGAGATTTTTGCTTGGGATTGAGTATGTTTTTCCCTGCACCGAGTGAGCTTTTGAGCCTTATTGCATATTTATTGCAATTTATTCGTTTGCTTGAGTGTCCACGGATTGTTTGCATTGCTAGCAGTTGTTTGAGGTCTTTCTTGAAATGCATGACATGATTTGACGATTAAAATGATAAAGGAATTTAGGAATAACCGCATATTTTCCCATATTACCACACCATATTTACATGATCAATTAGTTAACCATTTGAGCTTAATCCTATTTTTTCGGTGACATACCACATTACTTGTCTAGACCTTTTTCTTGTATTGGCCTTACATTAATTTGAACCAACATTGTCAAAGGCTAGTAGAGTGCTTAAGGGAGTAATAAGGTGTGCAAGGAGGGGTTTATTGTTGGTCATAATTTTGGGGGAAATATTGAACATTGGGTTTGGTTGTTTACTTGATAGTCGGCATGTGTAATAAAATCGTGGGATCATTGTTATTGTTTATATTATTGCTTTATTTAGCTCTCGGAAAAAGAAAAAAAAAGGGAAAAAAAATATTATGAGAGCATATTTGTGTTTGTTGTGATCCTAATTTAGTCGACTAGTCGAGTGTTTTTGTTGGAAGAAAAATAATAAATTATGTGGGGGGGGGGGAAATAGGGTGTTGTGTATGATTCATTATAGTTCCTACTAGCTTTTGACACTTCACCTGATTTGGCTTATTTGACATACCTTGTCCCTAGCCTCGTTACAACCCAATTAAAGACCTTTTGATTGTCGTCATTGATGTATGTTGTGTTAAGAGTTAAATTGATACCAAATGTCAAGCATGCTTATGATTTTGTTGGAATTGAGTGATACACTTATCCTTTTTCTTGAGTGAATATTCTTTTTTGAGTGGATTGTGAGTGTGTACTTGTTTTTGCGTTTGAGATCCCGAGTTTTGTCTCAAAGATGTACTCTTGTAGGCTTAGCATGGTTACTAACTTATTCTTACACTTGACATGGACTTTTGAGAACTTATGCATGTTCATTGAGTAGACTATGTGAATACTTGCACTTTCGACACCAAGACATCGCATTATTACTTTGATTCTTAAGTTGAAATGACATGAGAGGATTTGAAGGTGTGGTGATGTATTAGTAGTATATCATATGCATTTTCATATTAGTTGCATTTATGCATTACATTGCATTGGATTTTGTGGGTACATTCGCTATAGGCCCTCACGAGACCTCACTCGTCCACTAGGGCTACCTAGGGGTTTAAATGGCTTGTTGCATATGCCAAATGCAACCGTGATCACCTACGGAAGTGGTACTAGTTAGTTGTATATAGTTATATTTGTTTATGCTTGAGGACAAGCATCGGTTTAAGTTTGGGGGTGTGATAAGTGGATTTTATATCCACTTGGAATGCTTCGTATCGGCTTAAATTGATTACTTGGCCTCAAGTATGTGGTGTGTTTAATGTGTTTTCATTGAGTTTTGCAGAACTAAGAGTTGGAGGTTAAATTGATTAAAATTCGGATTTTCCGGGTAGGTTGCGCAGTCTACACTGTTTTGGCCATATCTGGAGTTCTAGAAGTCCGAATTCAGCGATCTTACAGCTCACGCGAAGACAACGAAATTTTCTACAACCTTGGGCAGAATTCTGGGCGCAGGCTGCGTGTGGTACGTGCAGGCAGCGCGTGGAACAGAGTGTTGGGCGCAGGGTGCGCGCGGTTGCTGGCAGAATTCCTGATTCACTGTTTGGGTCATATCTTGAGTTCTACAAGTCCATTTTGGACGATCTTACAGTCCACGCGAATCTAACGAGATTCTCTTTCATTCTAATGTGGTTCAGAGGTCCAATTACGACTGGAACGGCCCATAAATACTGAAGAAAAGTCAGCTACGAATTTTCCTTCAAAACAGAATCAGTTTAGGAAACGTATTTTGCAGAAATTCTATTATAATTCTGTTTTGGTAGTTTCTTGCTGGACAAGACATGGTGGCCTATATAAACACATCCTATCAACAATTACATGACCAACAACCATCATAACATAGAGAGAGAGCCGAGAGACGGAGATTCAGAGTCGGAGAAGGATTCCTACGCTCGTGACAAGCAACAGAGATCTAGATCTACTTTTGTTTTCTTCTAATTAGGCGAACTCTTGGATGTTTCTGGGATTTGTATTCTTAACTCATTACTCTAGCATAATTATTTTTATTCAACCTTTGTTTATTATCATGGTTTCATCAGATCCCATGATGATGAGCGGTTCGACTATGAACTAATCGTTGTCATGGGATTCTAACGGATTTATTTATGGAGCTTTAGTATTTTGATGCTTTAAAGATCTATGTGTGATGTATATTTGATATCCTTGTATGGCTATTCTTAATGCTTTTAGATGCGTAGCTAACATCTAAATTGAATTGTTAATCTCTTGCGAAACGAGAGTGGATCTTGAGATTTAGAACTTGCTATGCTAGCATAGGATAGGTTGATGTTTTAACATCATGATTTGTAGCATAAATAGAGATATTATGCTGCCCTATGTGATCAATATGGATAACTTGTGCTTAAACCGTTATGTTTTCAAATCTTATAGAGATATAGGGTCTAAACATAATTGGTGTCTATTCATCTTCTATCTCTTTTTTGCATGTATGAGTAGTTTGGTGTTAGTATACCGAGAGGTAGCTTATACGTATTTCGTGTTGTCCGATCAGATATCATAACCATTGCATATAGTGATTAAAGGCATCATATCTAAGCAAAGTATTTAATGAAGTTAGGATCCCATGTTTTCTCTTGCATAAGTAATTCGATTCCAATTCTCATTAGTTAGTTAATTCTTAGTTTTGTTAATTTGTTTCTTAGTTTATTATAGTTAATCTAAACCCAATCTTGTTAATTGTCTTAGCAGTGAATAAAAACCATACATTGTTGCATAGGTGCATGAACTGAATTGAAACCTAACTAGATCTCTGTGGGAACGAACTTGACTTATTCATATATTACTTGTGACCACGTACGCTTGCGTGATTTATTGCAAACAGTCATGAGAATCAAACTTAGAACCAAAAGGTTGGAATAGTTTCGACTATGGTAGGAGGCCTGGTAAGGCAACTGTGATTGATGATTTTTCAGATGGTGATGCTGTCAAATTACCTCATATTCTCAAGAGAGTTGGTAAACCCATTTTCAAAACTGTTCAAGCTGATTTTGATGAGAATTCCTTGCTCATCAAAAAAGAGCTTCGTGATAAAGATGAGTGCATTGAAAGCACACCTACTGAAAGGAAAGAAACTGTCAAAGTCCCCATAACAAAAACTTTACCAAGCAATCAGACAGAATGTTCTAAAGAAACTATCAACAAGGATAAGACAGAAACTTTCAAAAATACTGTCAAGAAAGTACCTAGGACAGTAACTTCCAAATCTACTATCAAGACAGCAGGTATTAAAGGTACTGTCAAGGGTAACTCGACAGCAACTTCAGGACATACTGTCAACACAGATGCTTACAAGCCTAAGAATAGGAATGGCAAGTTAGGAATTGATAAGAAAAATGGCTATGCTTATGTCAAGAATGCCCCTAGGAAGCTTTAAAATAATTGTGGATCCTCCCCACACTTAACACATGTTTGTAAGAAACCAAATGAGAACAAGATTAATGCAACCAAGGTTAAAGGTAACTTACACAAAACTCCCATTATGCAAAGAACAATGAATTTTTGTAGTAACATTGACTGCATGCCATGCAAAATCACTGCCATGAGTATATGTTTTAATTTTCCTATTCTGTCTACTGAAATATGCTCCTATATGCAAACTGTTGAGACTTCTGAGCCTGCCAATGTTGGTAAAAAGGCAGCTTCCACTGAGAAAAAGACCAAGTCTTATTCTAAAATTGAGTGGGTAGCAAAAGAAGTCAAACAGAAAGATTCAAGTGTTGATTCAAATGTGATTAACAATGATATAAAATGTGATGCTGTAACTGCAGGACCCAAAAAGGATTGGGTACCAGATGCAAATTAAATATCATCTATTTTGCAGGGCAAGAAAAAGAAACTAGTTATGTGGATCATCGATAGTGGATGCTCTAGACACATGACAGGTGATAAAGCCCTGCTATCACATTATGTTGAGAAAGGTGGCCCAATCATAACTTTTGGAGACAACATCAAAGGTTACACTATGGGATATGGCTGTTTGGAAATTGGAAATATTGTCATTGAAGATATTGCTCTTGTGGATGGATTGAAGCACAACCTGCTCAGTGTCAGCCAATTCAGTGATAGAGGATTTAAGGTTGATTTTAATATGATGGTCTGCAATATCTATCACAAGAAGGATGGAAGGCTTTCTCTGAAAGGAGTCAGAAAAGGAAGCTTGTTTGTGGCAGACTTAAACTCTGCTAAGAAAGACAAGGTTTACTATTTCTACAGTAAGGCAACAGTTGGTGATAGCATGCTTTGGCAAAAGAAGCTCTCCCACCTCAATTTCAAGACCATGAATATACTAATAAAGAAGGAGCTGGTGAGAGGACTACCTCAACAAGAATTCTGTCAAGAAGGATTGTGTGAGGACTATCAAATGGGAAAATTGAGAAGATCTGTGCACAAGTCAAAGCAACTAAACACCAACACTAAATCACTCAAACTGATTTATATGGATCTCTTTGGACCAGTTAATGTGCAATCATTAGCAAGAAAGAGATATGCCTTAGTCATGGTGGATGACTATTCTAGGTACACCTGGGTAAAAGTTCCTAGAATCAAAGGACGAAGCTGCTCAGGAGATCATTGATCACATCAGGGTTCTTGATAGAACTCCTAATGAAAAAGTTCAAATTCTAAGGAGTGACAATGGAACTGAGTTAAAAAACGCTACTCTTGGAAACTTCTGCAAAGATGAAGGAGTTGTTCAATAATTCTCTGCTGCCAGGACACCACAACAAAATGGTGTAGTAGAAAGAAAGAACAGGACTCTCATTGAAGCTGCAAGAACTATGTTGAATGATGCAAAATTACCAACATATTTCTGGGCAGAAGCTATCAACACAGCTTGTTACACACAGAACAGAACCTTAATCAACAAGACTCATGGGAACACTCCTTACTATCTGTTGACTGGAAAGAAACCTACTGTCAAATACTTTCATGTATTTGGAAGCAAGTGTTTCATGATGATAGACAACTATGAAAGAAAAGGAAAGTTTGATGCTAAAGTTCATAAAGGCATTTTCATGGGATATGGATTAGAAAGGACTGCCTATAGAGTCTATGTCATAAAGTCATTGAAGAAAGTATGAATGTCACATTTGATGAAACCAAGTTTCCAGGACTACAAGATGATGGTCAGATGCAGCCGCTGAGATTTGAGAATCAAGGATACTGGGAAAAAGAAGAAATTGTTATTGAAGAACCATCTTGTACTCAAACTCTTGAGTTTGGAGGAGATACTGTCAACACAAATGATGTTAATCAAGCTCCAGCTCAGTCACAAACAATTACATCTAATCATGAAGTTGATGATGACTCTTGAGATCTTGAAGAACATGGAGAAGACAACAATGTGGAAGAATCAATTCCTCAAGAAGGAACTGATCAAGCAGAGCAAAATAAAAGCTTGCCCAGATCCACTAAATGGAACAAGGATCATACCTCTGATTTAATCATTGGCAATCCTTCCACTGGAGTAAGGACTAGAAGAAATGTCTCTCTTGACAGCATGCTCTCCTATTTTCTATCACAAATTGAGCCAAAGACAATTGACGAAGCATTGTTGGATTCTGATTGGGTGAACGCTATGTAAGAGGAGCTCAATCAATTTAAAAGAAACAATGTATGGAAACTAGTACCAAGACCTAAAGGGAAATAAGTTGTTGACACAAAATGGGTCTTCAGAAACAAGCTGGATGAAAGTGGAAATGTGACAAGAAACAAAGCAAGGCTAGTGGCCAAAGGATACTGTCAACAGGAGGGAATAGATAATGACGAGACATTTGCACCTGTTTCCAGACTTAAAGCTCTCAGAATATTTCTAGCCTATGCTGCACACTGCAATTTCAAGGTATTTCAAATGGATGTCAAAAGTACCTTTCTTAATGGAGAGCTAGATGAGGAAGTGTATGTTGAACAGCCACATGGATTTGAAGATTCTGAGTTGTATGACTTTGTCTACAAGCTGTTCAAGGCACTTTATGGTTTAAAGCAAGCCCCTAGAGCTTGGTATGATACACTCTCTACCTTTTTGTTGGAGAATCAATTTATAAGAGGTGTTGTAGATTAAACACTATTCTACAAACATCATGGCAAGGACATCATTCTGGTACAGATCTACATTGATGACATAATCTTTGGTTCTACAAATGAAAAATTGTGTGAGAAGTTTTCATCTCTTATGAGGAACAAATATGAGATGAATATGATGCGAGAACTATCATTCTTTCTTGGCCTGCAGATTTATCAAAAGTGTGATGGCATCTTCATTTGTCAAGCAAAATATGTCATGGAACTGCTTAAGAAGTTCAACTTGGAAGATGCATCACCTGCCAAGATACCTATCTCTACTGCAACCAAACTGGATCTAGATCCTAAAGGGAAGAAAGTGGACTCTAGTACTTATAGAGGCATGGTTGGATCACTACTATATCTAACTGCTAGCAGACCTGACATAATATTTGCTACATGTCTCTGTGCAAGGTTTCAAGCTGATCCAAAAGAGTCACGCTTGATTGCTATCAAGAGAATCTTTAGATACTTGAAAGGCACTCCAAATTTAGGTCTTTGGTATCCTAAAGACACTAGATTTGATCTAGTTGGATATTCCGATTCAGACTATGCTGGCTGCAAAATTGACAGAAAAAGCACAACAGGTAGCTGTCAATTTCTTGGTGGAAGATTAGTGTCATGGTTTAGAAAGAACCAGCATTCTTTATCTACCTCAACTGCAGAAGCTGAATACATTGCAGCTGGAAGTTGCTGTGCTCAAATTCTTTGGATGAAGAATCAGCTTTTGGATTATGGTTTAGAGTTATCAAACATTCCTATCTATTGTGATAACACTAGTGCTATAGCCATCTCAGACAATCCAGTTCAACATTCCAGGATAAAGCACATTGATATAAGGCATCATTTCATAAGGGAACATGTTGAAAAGGGAACTGTGAAGCTGTTCTACATTCCTACGGAAAAGCAACTTGCAGATATTTTCACCAAGCCATTGGATGAAGCAACCTTCAACAGGTTGGTAAGTGAATTGGGAATGCTAAATCTGGTATGTTAACTTACTATTTTTTACATTTTCAAGGTGTTAAATTGCAGTTCATGACAGTAGCCTACAATGTTGCTGTCATGAGAAGTTACTGTCTTATGTGCTACCTGTTATTGACAATATGCCTGCTATGACTATGCTAAATTGAAATTACATGCGTATTTTAACTTATCTAATGAGTAGTCACGTGACATTACCTTAAATTACACGCATGCCAGTGCTAATTAGTCGTGTCATTTGAAATGACTCGGGGTAATTGTCAGATTTCTTTTAAAGTTTAATACTTTATTAAAAGAAAGCGTGTGGGAAACTGTAGAGTCATTTAATGTGCTATAAATAAGACCGAGGCTAAACCCCTATTTTCTCATTGCACACTTAAGAGACACTAGAGAATGAGTAAGAGGAAAGCTTCAGAGATCTCCACTTCCGAGAGCCTCATGTCAGACAAAGGCGAAGAGGTGCCCAAAAAGGAGATGCCAGAGAAAATAGAGAAAGCTGCTGCTGCTGAGAACCCTTAGGATCCATGGTTGGATAAGCTTCAGGCTTATCTGGACATGCAGGGGATCACCAAGGAGGAGGATGTGGAGAAGGTCATCAAGGACCTGCTGGAGGAAGCTCTTTCTGAGATTAATAAAAATTGATGTTTTTTTAAGAACTTTTTATGTATTGTTTTTATATTTTTTTAATGAAAAGTTCATCGTCTTCTTCAACGTTCTTGCCTGTTTCTTTACTTTATTCTCCTACCATGGTTATCTGTTGAGTAAATGCATGTATGCATGTGTGTATATGTGAATGTGTGTATGTGTGCCTGAAACGAGTACGCGCTTTAATCGATTAAAATGCTAATTGGTAATTTTAATTAAGTAATAGACAAAATTCATTTAAAACCCATGATGTTTGGAATTTCCGCACAACTTGCTATCAACAAGGAAAGGTAATGTCATGAGATTTTTTTTAAAAGAAAATTGTCTATAAATTACTTAATGGTGACAGCATGTTTTCGTGCCAATGTTACTGTCAAGCGAAACATACTTTGACCACCTCAAGGTTACTAAAGATTTGTTCCAGCGCACAGGTTACTGTCAAGAGTTAGTGGACCGTTGAAATTGGGATTTTTACCTTCACAATTTACAGCCACTAAAAAGTAACTACCTACTACACCACGTGAACATTTAATGGGTTAAGACAAAGTTACTTTCCTCTTTTTCAATAAAACATTTTCTATTCTCATATAAGCAACTGTCAAACACACAAACACATAACTCTCAACAGAACCTCTCTCTCTCAAAAGCTTAAATCTCTCTCTCCCAAATCTCAAAGCAAAAATGGCACCCAAACAATCCTCTTCTCAAACAAACTTTGCTGGTATTCTCTCTGTTGGAGATGCTGGTGAAGGTTTCAAAGGACTTGTATCCTTCATGAACAAGTCCTATCTAGGTCGTGCTATAACCTCTACCCCTTCTTTGGACCTAGACAGACTTGAACAATTTTGGAAAACAGCCTCTGTTCAAGGAGATGCTGGTAGTGAGTCCATAAATTTTGAAATCAACAACACTACCTACATTCTCACAATCGAGGGCATCAATGAAGCTCTAGGAATTGGACTGCAAGAAAATGAATCATAACAGGAGCTTGCAAGTGATGAAACCTAAAGAAGTTCTTCTTGAAAATTGGGTATTCTGGCCCTGTTCTTGAAGAATGAACTTCAAGCTGGTACCCAACTGGAGAAATGGACAGGAAATATCTAAGAAAAGAGTGGAGCATGATTATTGATGCAATGGTGAAGGTTTTCTCAACAAAGACCTCTGGGTGGAATGGTATCCCTACCTACATCAAGAAACTCACTCACTCTCTTGTTCATGGGTACAAAGTAGATGTTGGAAAGCTGCTCATGGGACAGTTCATATTCTGCCATAGGCAAAAAGGTACATATCTATCCTCGCTTTCTTATGATGTGTATAAATTCTTTATGTGGAATTGATGAAAATGCATCTCTCACAATGGAGTGCAATGTTTTGAAAATAAATACACATACTACACTCAATTCACAGAATTTAAATGCACATATTCCACTCTATTTTACACAGCACATGGTTGATCAAGTGCCCAACCTTGATTTTCCATTGCCCTCTGGGTATACTATTTTCTCTCTTGAGAATGAAGCTGAAGTAAGCCCAAATTCAGTCAACCCTCATTCTACTCAATTTATACGAGTCAGACCATCTAGACTACCAAAAGCCACCAAAATAGCCCTGCAAGAATCCAAGAAAAGACCCTTGGAAACTGGTGTTGAAGGTAATTCTAAGAGTGTTGAGGGAGAAACTGCACTTGATGCAGCAAATAAGGATGTTAGTGAAAGTGAACCCACAGTGGTTCCTCTTGAGCCTAAGAAGAAGAGAGCTACGAGGGCCGAAGCCACTGTCAGCCACCCCACAGTCTCATAAAAGGCTGTGGAGGATAAAAAGGAATCAAACACATCCCTAGATGCTTCTTCTCAACAAGGAGTATCTATTGAAATTGGCCTGTCTCCAGGGCATCTGCACAAACTCATGAACTCACTCATGAGAAGCCCACACTTACAGAAACACACATGGAGATAGGGCACAGTGAGGATCAAACTCCTACTATTGATGTTCCACAAGTTACCCCTGTGGAACAGCCAATACTCTCTTCTATACCGTCACCTTCTTTATTCTCTAATCCATCAATTGTTTCTTCTCAACAACCTAGATAAGGGGACAGTACTAACCCTTCAGGTCTTGATCATCCATCTTCTTTCATGGATGAGCCCCCATCAAGTGGTCCACAAGAACCCATTGCTCAAAGTGTGATGGACACCACTCTCTCAAACACTGAGTTAGATCATGTTACAATTCTGCCAGATATTGAATCAGCCAGCATCATGATTTATCTCCAGAAAGCAACTTACCCTCAGGAAGTTGCTGCTATAGCCTCAGCTGCTATCAAGGACACAACCAAAGTTGCTATCACCCCACCTGCTGACAGTAACCTTTTGGATAAAGATGCTGTCACCTCTACACAGCTTGATCAAGATGCAATCATTGTTGAAGATGTTTCTGATGATGACCATGTACCAATATTCTCTTTCAAAAAGGTAAAATCTAAACCTTCTATTTCAATCCATGTTAGTACTGCTCATACCCATGCATCTAGGTTGAGTGACGGTGTGAAAAAGAAAAGAGAGATAAAAGAAAAGAGAGGTGAGCATAAAAATGAGAGGCAGCCAAATGAGCTGGCAAAAGGAGAGGGACTTGAGCATGTCCAGAGTGAAAAAGAGAGAAACCCCAACAAACAGGCTCTAGGCCTTGAGTGTTCAACTGTGAGGAGTGATGAGATCACTCAGAAAAACAATGAGAGTGTGAGAACCCCCACAGCCTCCTTGCCCCAATCTTTTCCTTTGCCTCCAAAAAGGTTAAGATCTGGTGGTCCTTCTAAACAAGCTGGTTCAAGGTTGAAATCCCTTGAGGACAAATGTGCATCTATGGAAGCTAAAATTGACAATCTGTCCACTATGGTAGCTACTGGTTTTGCTGAGATTTAAGAGACTCTGCTATCATTCTCTGCTGCTCTTAGTGTTGTCAACTTAACTAAGGGGGAGAAAGTGGTAGATCAGAATAGAGTGGTAGATCAGAATACCTCAGACAAAGTGGTAGAGAAGGAGAAACAAGGGGAAGCAACAAGCAAGGGGGAGTCAAGAATTAAGGGGGAGCAGGTACAAGTTGAAGATGGAGAAGAAAGTGAGGGGGATCCAGAGGAAAAGGAAGAAAGAAACTTTGGTGAAGAACTGAAAGCCTCTAGAGATGGTGATCTTATTGAACATGAAATGGATGGTGAGCCAGTATTGGTAACTAAAGAAGTAATGGAGCAATTACAAAAAACTCAAAAGTCTGAAAGACCAATACTGCCTCCTCTGAAAATTAAGGATCCAACTTCAGAAATCATGGAAACTTTACTGGAAAAACTATGAAGAGAATAGGAAGAGCAAAATAGACTGGGTAAAGGCAAAGATAAAATTCCTGAGTACATAAATCTGACAACTGGAACCACCTGGTCTGATGGAAGTGAGTACAGCCCAGATGATGCAGGAATAATGATGGTTAGCCACATGGAGAGTACTTTGAACAACAAGGATGAAGAATTCAGTATGTTGGTGGATAACTCAATCACAGAAGCAGGAGGAGTTTACAACAAACTATCAATAATACTGAAGGATAAAATAATAAGTATCTCTGTGAAAGTTAACTTGGAGAAAATATGGGCAATTGATGTATATCTGAAAACTGGCATTTCAATATTCATCACAATGCAACTACTGCAAAGCTTGCAAACAAGAATACTAAATTCCTTAGCAATAAAAGTGAAGGCCAATTCAACAACCTTTAATGAAAGTCTATTGGCACAGATCAAGAGGTTTATTGAAGACAAACTCCCAGAAGTGATTGACAATCCATATGGTGTTTGCTACAGGACGACCACAAGTGCAGGAGTAAAGAAAGTTGGTTTTCAACATTTGGATGGAGAAATAAAGTTGAAAACTGACTCAGTTATGATAGTACTGAGTCACATTCTCAAATCCAAAATTACCAAAGAAAAAGTCTAGGGTGACAAGGACATTCACAAACTTTTGGTAAACAGAGATGAGAATCTCAGCTCTCAAATAAAGAAGTTAATTTCTGAAGCAAATGCCAAAAGAAGTGAAAGAGGTGAAAGCTGCACATTTGATGACACCTTTGATGATGTTAAAGATGAACCTGATGGTAGTGGAGGATTTGGTGCACCTGGAAATGGTGCCAAAGCAACTGCTGAGATTGCTGGAAGTCAAACTCAGGAGAAAACAAAAGAAGAAACTCCCGAAACTGACAAGAAAGATGCTGATGCTGAAGATAAAGGGGAGATAGACATTCTTGAAGCCTTGGAAGCAAATATTTTAAGGTTTGTTGTTGACTGCCTTAATGCTGAAAAGGATGTTGTTAACAAAGACACTATCAAGAGCTCAAATGAAGATACTGTCATGAAGAACACAGTTGAAAAAGACACTGTCAAGATCTTGAATGAAGATGTTGTCAAGGACAAGGATGCCAAGGCATTCAAACCTAAAAGGACAAAAAGAAAAGCAAGAGCCTGGCGCTTAACTCCTACAAAGGGGAAGACAAAGGCTGCAGCTAAGACAAAGAAGCATGGAATAGTGGTTGATAAGACTGTTATTCAGAAAAGAGAAATGATGAACAGCTTCGAATGTCATAAAGCAAATGTTGAAAGAGGCATGAAATCTATCACTTTGGACTTGGATAAAAGTAAGCAACATGCAACCAAATACACCATCTGGCATATAGATGGAAGTAGAATGATGTATGTTGACAAGGATTTTAATATGATCATAGGGTCAACAGTGGTAGACAGGTACAACCTCAAAATGACATCTGAAGTAACATGCAAAATTGATTTTTTTGTGTTGGCAAGGATGGTGGAGCTTATGGTGAGTCATAGAAATGTCCCTAAACCAGCCATGGAACACGTCCAGAAATACTATACTAAAAGATATGCTGAATTCTATGAGAAACATGGTGACTGGATGGAAATTGATGATGCCAACTTGTCTATAAGTTCAGATGAATTAGAGGTTGCGTGTAAGTATGACTGGACTGAAAGAACGTCATCTTATACACCTGCAGAAGTGAATGAAGCAGCAGAAGCATTTAGGGCTACTGAAGAAGAATTCAAAAATGCTGATAAACCACCCAAGTTTACCAAACAAACTGCTGAAGATCTAGAAGCTCAACTGAAAGAAAGTTGCAAGAAGGTCAACAAAATGAACAGTGGAAAAGCAAATTATCAGACCTGTGTACTGGAAGATCCTCTCAAAATTATAGATGGGAAAGAAGAAATCTATGTAGATAGTTTCCACAAACTGAGGACCAGTATCTTGAAGAATCTCTACTAGAAAGTTGTTGGATCATCTCACAAGATTGAAATGCTATGTGCTTGGGAACTTGAAGTTACCTTTGACCAAAGGAGAGATGAAGATCCAAAACTAGACAGAAAAAGGAGAGTATCCCTCAATGTTTTCCCAGGAAGGAGATTCAAGGTCATCGAAGGCAACTTAAAGTTCAGAACATATACATATGACTTCGAAACTTGGTTTGACCTGAAAGATGCTAAAGTGTTTCCTTCTCGAGTGATTCATGGGTACATTGAAGACATTGAAGATGATGCTAAAACTCCTGAAGAAAAGGCTTTAGTAGAAGACCTCAAGAAGGCAAAACAAGAAGCTCTCAAAAGAGAGGGAAGAATCTTGACAGCCGAGGACTGCTCAAATCATGCTAAGTAAAATTTCTTATTTGCTCAACATAAAGGAGTAATTGATTTGTAGTTAGAACATCAATGTTGTATTCTGGATTCTTTAACATTCATCAGACATGGTGTTTTAACTATTCTGATCTATGTTAGTTAAGTTGTCAGCATGCTTTAATTATAAATTTGTTTTTATTGTCCACAAAAACAAATTGGGGGAGATTGTTAGGATTTATGGGTGATATCTTAGAGACAACTTAACTAGTACTTAGTTTTATTTGTATAGACTAAGTAGAACATAATGTCACAGCCATAGTGTGTCCTTGTAATCGAATAAACCACTATCATGTAATAATTGTATCTCTTGGAAGAAGTTCATACATTTGTTCAAGCCTCGAGTTATACATAAGGAAGATAGAAAGAATAAATGTTACTATCACAAAATTGACAGTAAGGTTACAAGAAGACAACATGTTGCAAAGTCATGATAGCAAGTTTCATCTGACAGCAACATTGGCGGAAGCATGAAGACATCAATATTCTCACACTTTGATAGCAAGTTTGAAAGTCCTGACAGCATCATTGGTGGGGACTCATACTGTCATCCAAGGAACATTCTCATGACGGTAAACTTGGCGTCAAAGGTTACTGTCTCAATGGAATATTTGAATTGGGGATCTATCTCAGTCAATCCCGTGATAGTTTAGATGTTCAAGAAACAGATTTGCTGCATCTTGTCAAAGATTATAGCAGACCTGCAAGACTACGACAGAAGCTTGAGAGATCACAAGACGAAGCTCGACAATTCAAGAGTATGACAAGTCTGCATCTACTAGAATTGTTTTATCTAGTTTTATAAAGAACCCAGCTTTCTTTATGCTTACTGCTAACCTGTTTGTATAGCATTTTGGGAAAGTCACATGGGTGTGCAATTTGTAAGGAGCTGCCACTTGAAAATGACAGCGGCTCCACAACCCATGTGATAGAGACATTAGAGAAGATTAGTCTTTATACAGAAACATCTCTCATTCTTTCTGTAATCGATTCAAGAAGTCGAAGCATGAGAAAATACTTTTTCTCGAGGTTGTAGCAACATTTTACAAAATAAATGAAACATCTATTTTTTGTGAATATCTTGAGTTACTACTTGTGTTTGCATTTCTCGTATAGATAGTTTACAATCTTTATCATTGTTGTTGAGGTAAAGATTTGGAATTATCTATATTGCATCCCTTCTGCAATATACTCCGGGACCAACATATGTAAACTTACTTCGTAATCTTATTAATTATTCGCAATACAGGCTTAATTCATATTTCCTGCATACCTTCTTCCAAGATTTATATTAACCTTCCATATAGGACGTTCTCATGATGAGAAATAGGTACTTTGTATTTACTAAAGACAATTACAATAATTATTTTATTCGCGTATTATTAAACATAATCTAAAGTATAATACATTTTTTTGAACAACTCTGTTTTATAGGTTATTGGAGCAAGGATTTCACCTTCACTTACATGGTCTGGGAAATATGATAAACTAATTGTCAGACTGCTGAAATGCTGATATATGAACGTGACTTGATGCTCTAGATAATTAATCTTCAAGTTTTATTCACATTTTTATTTTTTCAAAGATGGTTTCAAATAAACATGTGATACTATCTCATAACACATTTGTTTTCAATATTTAAGTTATGTATCGACTTTAAGTGTTATTTTACTTTTATTCAATCACCATTTTGTATTCATATGCATGTTTGTTAATTTTAAGTTTTTAATTTTTGGTTTTTGGTTCACCATTTTGTATTCTTATGCCAAAACGATTTAGTCTGTGCAGCTTTTGTAAGATTTGTACCTATAAAAGAGATTAACATAAGTGTAACATTTTTTTTTCAGTGATGCAACATGTTATACAGATGCCATTGACATTGTTTCAAAACAAAAGTTTGTTTTTTCTATCTAACTATAAAAACTTAAATATTGTTTGGGTAGAATAGTTAAATGTCTGAAAGTTAATCACTCTTAAAGTTTTTCCCAAAATGCTATTAGTTGCAAATTATAATGTTTTCAGACTTAAACATTCCAGACTTTCACTCTTAAACATTTCAGACATAGCAATAGCAGATCAAAATGTTTTCCAGAAACTACATTCATAATCCACCAATATGTTCTTGCAAATACTTAAAAAGAAGTCATACATTAGATATATTAAAAACAAATCCTTTAGCCAAATCAGGATTACTACTATTTGTTCATAGATAAAACGGATTCATTAAACGCGTCCTTTATGTAACTAAACACCAGTAGCTAACTACGTCCAGGAATATGAATGTCAAACACAAATCCTCCTTCAGCTTCCAAAAAGTTGAACACCAAAGTTTCGTTTAACTTAACATGATTATCTATGGCAAATTTATTCCAGCCTGCTAAAAATCATGCAAGACCATGGGAATATTCAATTCCAATGTCCCAGACTCCATCTTCTCATCTAAAAGTAACATGTTCTCCAGATATCCACTTCCTATCAGGTGGATTAAAATATTCAGGGATATACTGCGCAGAACAAAGTAATGTTAAATTCTTGAAATCTTAAATTAATAAGTCGATAATTATAAATTGATTTCTATTTCATTTAGTGCAGAATTAAATCATACCGCTCCATGTGAAGTGTTATTCACATTACACTTCGTCGTGATTGTTGAAAATCCTACGACTGGATCATTCATTAAAATATCAAGTATTTCAGCCCCATTATTATTATCCAAACTAACTTCGTTCATTTCTACATCAGATGTATGACCTGCATTCTCATTTTCCAGCTCCCTTGCTTCATTTATGATAGTATATGTTGCTTCTGCAGTTGTATGTCCTAATAGGACTCCTTTAGAATGCGTTAAAATTTATAATTACAGATGAACCATTTAAAACTATAAATAAATAGTCTATAGTACCAAGAATTCAAATTGCATACCTGGGTCATTCTCAGTTCTATACAATTTCTTTTCAACTCTTGCGTTATCGAAAATGACCATGTCAAACTTTCCAGCACCACAATAATTGAGCAAGAGTAAATCATTTTCCTCTAGAATATTCAAACCAAACAATTCCAACAGACCTATCATTTTTCTTTCTTCGTGTAAGTAATGACCATCGATAATCTGTCGTTTAACAAATAGAACGAAACAAGTTCCGGAATTGCTTTTCCAAACATTCTCCAAAATCTTCTTGGCAATGCCTGAGAAACAAGAATTTTTTAAAATAAAAATTTTACACTCCTTTTCTATCAACCTAATTGGTTAATCCTTTGCTTAACGATTTACTCCTAAACAAAACAGATACCAATAAGAAATACGAACTGGAAATCGGTGCGTGTAAGTTAAAATGAAACCTTTAATAACTTGTTATTTCTCCATATTCAATTAAATGCCCATTTGCAATTGTAGTAAATTTCCATCCAACACCATTGATTGAGTCTAATATTAAATTTCAAAAAAAAAAAATCAGAAAGATGTAAGGATATTTAGTCGACTTATACACTTATAGACAGGCTCTCTAATAGGGTAACTGTTAACATAACTTGATCATATACCTTATCCCTCGGTATAGTTCGTGACTAAAAATAATCAACTTCACAAAAATCATCTTTCAATACAAATACAAGAAAATTTCCATTTCCTTCGTATGAGTAAATCATAATGCATCCAAAGAGTCTTCTGCATTCCTTAAAGAATTCAGACATCGACGATAAACATTTTTCTCGCTTTGTGAAATGTGCATGAATTTCACGCCCATTAGGCAAGCACAGTCTGACATTTTGTGGAATGCTTTCACTATACATGATAATAAATCTCTCTGGCAATTTCTGATAATATTTCATAATAGTTTTGTCAGGTTTTGATAAAAGTATATAGTTCTTATACATGTTATTCTATTTATATCAGAGATTAACACATTCCAGGTAATCGCTACACATTGTTTCACGATCCATAACAACGACAAATAATGGATACCTTCCATTGAAAATGTTTGCCTACAAAACATGGTTTATTTTATAAACAGAAAAGTAAATGAAATTATTTATACATATTCGGCTATCTTTTAAAAAAATGAATATCTCAAGTTTGATGTAATTTAAGAATTACCATATTCATTAATTTGCATACTGTTAAAGTTTGAACATATTTTCTTCCGCCATTAATATTTATGTTCATATATGTTCAACAATTATACAATAGCAGAATCCGTTATTTCTATCTAAAAGCGAATAAGTAAAATCAACAATTTTAAAAAACTACAAATATTTAATATTTAAATCAGTTGTAGCCACTAACCTGATTCAAAATTCCAGTGTACGTCCCAAAACCAATTTGTCTGGCCATTATCTGAGGTATTGATAGACCGATTCTCATAATCTATCTCTTTGCCATCCATTTGGTAAATCCTCGCATATAACACACTGTTATCATTCATGATGAACACAACAGTTTCCTTTTTTCTTAGATTGAATCTTTCAATCATTTGTCCTATGTTTGACAGATATCCCCCAGTAGAATTGTAAAACACATGACAATGATCCTCAAAAACTTCGATTTCATTCATACTACCAAGCTTTTCCCCATATTTTTCCTTTATCTTTTTGGGTACAAACTGCATTGATTACATATACATAAATAAATCTCTGTTAATTTTGTTTAATTAGAAGAATGCATAATACAATACTCTATTTTATAAATGCATGGACTTGGACAATTGAAAAATGAAAGACAAATTATATTAAAAAACATACCATTTCGCCTTCACCCAAACAATGCTGAGTAACAATTTTAAAAAAAGATCTTTCAAATTCTCCACTTTTGTCTGAATGTTTAAAATACATCAGTATTAGTAATATTAAAATTATCTTTTACATTTTATATCAAGTAGAAAATAATCACAGGACACTTACCTCTACTATCATCAATGTTTTGTTTCTTTCCTTTAAACAGACAGACATTCACAACATAAGGCTCAGAATAAGGAATTCTAAAAAACACCAATGTATCACCGACTTCCAGCCCTATTTCTTCTGTAAAACTATACCACTGATTACCAAGCACACAAGTATTGTCCATACATTTAACATCAATTTCCCATGTATCTTCCGTAAAACGGAGATTAAGCTTTGCACTATCTTCCCAATCTTTGTATAGCTTTTCAAACTCATTGCCAAGTCTCTGTAAGTTTAAAATACAAGAACAATTAATACTTTAATGAAAACAAAAAGTGAAAAAATGGAATCACATGGAAGAGCTTACCGGGAATGGATATCTTCCATCTATATAAACATTATTTACCCTGATCTCACATAATTCATAAAAGCATTAAAGGACCATAGTGCAACAGCCATTTGATATTACAATGACATTCCATCAATGATATATTCTTCCTTTCTTCACTTTCTACATATTTTACTACTCAGAAATTGCAAGGGAGTCATCTTTCGATAATTACTTTCAATTACATAATTTTTGAAAACTCTAACACCAAACTTATCATTTTCGTAATAATCAAACTGAACGACACCATACAATTTGGTTTCGTAATACTTCATGAATCTTCTCATCCCATAAAATAACTTCAGATCCTTATCATATTTTGCTTTCCACTCAAACTTTTTGCATTTTATCCTTACACGTGACGGAAGATACTTTCCAAATTCAGCGTCGAAGCTTTTTGGAATCCTCTGAAACAATTATGTAATTTCAGAGACATTAAGAATATCAAAAAAAACCTTATTACAACATCATATTTTAGACGACAATTGAGAATTAATATAAAATAGTTTGTTTTTTAAATAAACTTACAAAACTTCCAAACGATTCAGAATCATTGTTTGCAGAAAGAAAACTCATTATACAAGATTCTCCCCTTATAGAATAACAATTTATTCATTAAAGATATGATACATTGAAGGAGTACTCAACCTACATAGGTAAAATACAATACAACTCATACCAGATCCAGTAGCCAAATTTGATCCGCTTTGCTCCATAACTGTCATGCATTCAAAAATATAGATTTCACTTCTACAAAATTTACGTTATTTAAGTTTGCTGTTGATTCTGTACATGACAACAAATTTACTTGATGGATTGATTTTGTAAACCAAATATAATACCCATATACTTATTGCTCCAAATTAATATTTTTAGGTATTACCTTTGCTAATTGTAGAAAAGTACAATGATTTTAGACTCTAAGTATCATGTTATTTTGAATGTTTTGAATATTTTGAATATTTTGAATATTGATTTCAGTTATACATGATTTCAGTTATAAACAGAAACACTTATGGATATTTTGAATATTGATTTCAGTCATACATGATTAAGAAGATTAAGATTGTTAATAAGTACAAATATCCACTGGAACAGAAGATGAACACATATGGTTTACTTAAAACCTAATGGAATAGTCCTAGAACAAAGAATTGATTAAACAAATATACATGTGAATAAAATCTTGAACAGATAGGTACCAGAAATACCACGATTATGTTTAGGCAACGATGATGTGTGTCTTCAGAAAACAATCAAACTTTGAAATTCAACACTCCGGTCCTTCGATACTTCGGCATGCAAAAAGCTAATTGCTATGTATTGAGTTTTTTACCCCTTTTGGATATTGCCTTTTTAGGTAGATTCGTGTGTACCTATATTCAAGTGCTTTTTTCGTACTCTTCTAAGACAAGAAGTAGTTTTAATAGCAAATTCAAATTCCTAAAAATGTCAACTACTTTTGTGTCATAATCATAGTTATTTTAATAAAGTCTCTATGTTTTATTTAACAACAAAAGTCAATGATTTAAAGCGAATAGTGATATATCTTAGCATTTAATCCGTGCAAAACGTCTATTAATATTTTTTGTTATATTTCTCTTTATTTATTTTAATAAATAATTTTTAATGTAGATAGAATTAATTACAATAATAATTAAATATAATATAATATAATGTCTTAATTCCGTTTTGAACCATGTATCTTTATTTATATGTTTCAAAATTGATAATATTAAAAAGTAACTATCTACTTTTGTTATTGAGATTTGGACAATAGATTGTTATTATTAGCTTAGTAATAGAATAATGAATATTCACCTGTTTAGATAATTTTGAAATTAAGTAAAAATATTGTTTATGAAATTAAGTTGATAAAATTTGTATTTTATTTCTACAATTTTAAAGTTTTGTCCAATTGAACTTAGTACTTCAAGGAGTGAAGGTATTGTGCGGTCTAAGGATAAACACTAAAGCGGGTTTGCAGATCGTAACCAAACCGGGGATTTCCTCTTTCTAGCTGATTTAATAAAAGTTAAGAATTGTGCTATATAGGTCTGTTAATGGATAAGATATTCGACCCAATTCAATATAATCCGTAGCTAAATTAGCGGGTATGTATCCTTCCAAAAAAAATCAAATCCGTTAATGATCCAATCCGATCTGATAAGGGTTTGATCCGATAATGAACATATATGGATTTTGTATGATTCAATCTGATAACGATTTGAACCAACTACATAATATATATTATTTATATTGTATATTTATGTAATATATCTAATTTATATAAAACATTTATAATATATAATATATAATATTTTATATAAATAATATTATTTTTGGAATATTAATTTTGAATTTGTCAATGTTTATGTCATAATTTAAATTTTTACATTGTCAAAAAATTTAAAAATAAAATATTTTATAGATTCAATTTTTTTTGAATATATTAATTGGACCTGTGATCCGATAACCCAAAAATCTAAACAATTCGAATATGGATTGACCTAAAAAATATCCGACTCCTGATCCGATTTGTTCTGAATTCCAAAAATCTTACCTAATGATCCGATCCTAATCCATACCCGTTGACATGTCTAGCGCTATCTTCCGTTTTAGCCTTAGGCATTAACTTAACGACATTGATTCACGAAATGGATGAAGGATCAATAGTTATGAAATCCACGTGCAAAACATGTTTTTTAAAGAGTATTTTTCTTAAACAACACATTATTAATTATATAATATTTTAATTAATTTGTGTTTTTTATCTTTTGCTCCACTTTTCATAATAGCCACATATTTACAAATTTTAAATGTATTTGTAGCTCACAATATTCCGTAAAAAAAAGAAAATTTATGTACTTTTTCTTTATATTAATGAAGCACAAAGCAAACAGAGTTTTAAATAGTGACGAAAAGATTAAATATATTTCAATAAGTAATAATTTTAAAAAAGAAACATTAATAATTTTGTGATTAATGTCGTAATCATTAATTTAGATTTTTGTCCACTTTACATAAATACTACTGTTTTATCCATAAAAAACATAAAAATAATACAAAAAATCATTTATTCAAAATGACAAAAGAGCTATCCTCAGTCCTACTTTCTAAAATTTTTAATATTTTATTTATATACCTACATGAATTTTTAAGATTTCAATAAGATTTATTTTAGGAAGAATTTCAATTTTTTTTACTCCTACTCCATTACATTTATCGTATTTAAAATTCCATATATTTTACCATTTAAAATATTCTGTCAGTCAAAATCTTAATCATATATAATTGGACAATAAACAATTCTGTTAGGATGATTTATAAATAAAATCTTTTATAAGAATCAAACAATATAGCATCGTGTTTGATTGAAGTCGGTGCCCGCGATTTGTTTACATATGCCAATTCAATTAAAATGATTCATTATTCAAATTAATCATATAATTTATTTTTTTATACAAGATCATTGAGACAAGATTCTTTATTAATAAAAATCCTTGATGTTATACAAGAGTATATTAAGGTATTCTGTTAATAAGATTGTTAAATCAACTCTATCAATATCTTTTTAACAATATGTCCCTGAAATTAAGGCTCATTGAATTTGTTAATAAGGATAGACTACAAAAACTAATTGTTATTCTATATAACCATTATCCCACGTAATTCTATCCCACAATATCCATTAAACCAATTATGGGTATCAGAAACCTATATTTGTGAACCTTTTAGGTTTGTTCTCCTGCTTGCTTAATTTTCATTTCTTTTCTTATGTAGTTCGAGGTTTGCTATGTCGTACAATCAATTATCTTCACTATGTTTTTGTTTTTCATTATCTAAATTCAACTAAGGTAGTTCCTATGTGTATATTTGCTGTAGTATTTCAAAGTTCTTAACGACTTTTGATTTGTTTTAGAATCATAATAACGTTTTCGATCAATTGTCTTCTCTCGATACTTCGAGGACCACGTGGAGAATAAAAGTTAGAATAACAAGAATGTGGACTTCCATCTCAAACGCATCCAGTGGAAATCAAACTCTAAAAGGATATAACCTTATCTTGCATTTTGATTTATGCCGATAACTGGAAAAAACTTGCTGATAAAATAAATGAAGATGCAGTTTATGTGGTGTCAAACTTTTATACCAAAGAAGCCAATGGATCTCTTAAACCAGTCTCCTCGCCTATTCTTATTAACTTTTCACCTTCAACATTTATGGAAAAAGTGGAGGAGGATGACTTTATGATACCAACACATAAGTTTGAGTTTGTTGATTTAAGCGACTTATTCAGCTTGGCAAGTGCTAATGCAAATGTTGAATACCCTGAATTTTCAACAGGTATTTCCTTAACTATAAACTAAAATCTTAATTTGCACTTTAGTAGTAATCTTTCATTGCTTATAATGCAGAATTACCTGTTTCTTTTTAGTCATGTTTCATATATTTTTCTTATTCTATTTTTTTTGTTTACAATGTGAAAGATGTTATTGGTGTGCTTGAGGATTTTGAATACGTATCCAAAATCAACACTGTTTATAGAGAAAAGAACATCGTGAAGTTTAGGATTACTGATGGGAGGTTAATATACAATAACTTATGTTTTTTGTGCATATAGATTATTATATTTCTCTGTTTTTTTTATACATTTTACGTCATCTTTTACCAATACATGTAGACATTCACATAAGGTTACCGTTTGGGGAATCTTGTTGTGAATACGGATGCTGCATATAGAGCAACTGTAGAGCGACCTATTATTGTTATATGCTCCAGTACCAAGCTTAAAACTTTTCGTAGTAAGTTTTTTATATAGTTACCCATTTTGTTAATGTTTCGTACACTTAATTTGGAATCATACTTTTTAACATTATTCATTGCAGACTTTGTTCAGATTAGCACATTGCCTTCTTCAAAAATTTATCTCAATCTTGATAATGAAGTGGTGCATGCAATGAAGTAGAGGTTTTTTATTCTGTTTCGATTTGTTAATATTTAACTAAATGCCATGCAGGATTTTCCTATGTAAATTACTTAAATACATTCAATTAAAGAATGACTTTTTTTATGTTAGACTTGATGAAGAAGGCTATGTTCCAGCAGAAAAGACTTTAGCTTCCCCAACATAATCTGATAATGTGTCTGCACCTACACCTGTGATTCAAACTATAACTTTGAAGGAATTAAGCGAAAAAACAAGCTTTGATTTCCTTAAGGTAATATAAGGTCCATTTTAACTTGCACGTTTCCAATTTCAGTTTGAATATACTGCATAAATTCATGTCAATACTATTTTGCATTACTAAAGTCTTTATGTGGAATTCTTATCATTTGCTCATATAGATTGTTGTTAATGTTCAAACATAATCGTCACTCAATAGTTAATCATAGCATTATGTTTACATGTTTCTAGCAAAAATTTTTGTGCAAAGTTAAAGTGAAGAATGTAGAAGAAGCCGTCTGTTGGTGGTACAATGGCTGTCACAAAACCAAATGCAATGAAGAGGTTTCTAAATTGGAAGGCAAGTACATGTGTTTCAAATGCACCATAAACTTTCCACTTCCGCAAAAGAGGTAGTATTTCTAATTACTACATAAATTCTCATGTACCATAATGTGACCTATTCTATAAATGTTTGGTTTTCTAAATGCATTTATATATGATTATCAAGTATCGGATTGTTGTACTGGCTGAAGATGATACTGAAGCTTTCAACTTTGTACTATTGGTTCGTGCAGCAAAAAGACTCATTGGGAAAACAACAACAAAATTGATTGCCGAGGGAATTAATGTAAAATCTATCTCTTTGTTTTAGAGATCATAGATGGTAATAGTCAATTTACAACTAACTTACACAATATCTTCCATATACATTGGTAGGATGACACAAACAAAAAATATCCTGTTGAAATTAAGGAAATCTCCGGCAAACAAGTAACTCTACAAATTGAACTGAATGATGACAAAATTCTACTCAATAATACTGTTTACCATGCTACTGATGCATATGAAGCTGGTAATGCTAATCCATCAAAGTCTGAGACAATAGTTTCTGGTTTTGAATCTTCTACTTTCGACAATGTGAGTTTGGAATACATTGGTTTAATGTATATATATATTGACAAATTCATTTCAAATTCAAAATGCTTATTTGTAACCTGTCAATTTATTATTTTTTATATGTTCTATGTAAACTAAGATAATTGAGGTTCAAGATTCTGTGAATGCGCCAGGTTCTTCCACATCATGCACAATGAAAATTAAAATGGTTACATTTATTTTGAATTTTGATCATTATAATAAATGCCACAACAAAACAATACTTTAGTCTGATAAATCATTTTATATTGGCAGGAAAATTGAAGAGAAAGTTAGCTATAAGCAGCAGTGCAGTTATGGAGTCAGTGAGGAAGAATCTGGCTAGAATTTCATTCTGAGCATTTGTTTCATTCCGTTAATGAATAATTTGTTGTTAGTTTATAACAGATGTTGCGTTCTATTTACTTCTGAATTTATATTTTATTTCCAAGACTTTCTGAATGTTTGTTTCTGGTTTTAAAGTATGTTGGATGTTTTTTCATCTTATGAAAATGTGATTTATTTCCGTTCATCCTCAGTTTAATACTTAATCGTCGCTCTATGTTTATGTGTTAACTTTTAAAAATGTAATCGTTAAAGGACTATACATACAATACGTTTGAGTCATGAATTGTTTAGTAGCCATTTGTTTGACAGTAATGTCTATATTATTCGCGTTAATTTTTTTTGAAAATGTTTGTGTCAATTACAACGAACTTATCAAATCTCCAAAATGAATGGATAGAAAATAATTCATGTGTGCGATGCACGGGCAATATTGCTAGTCTAAAGTTTAAAGTTTAAACCATTAAAGAATAAAATCCTAGCCCATTAAACATACTACATCAATTTCTTTTCATTCACAATTCAGTATTTCACATTTCATTAAACGTGTTAATACAACATTCGTGGCAATATGTAATGATCAACAAGAACTATCCTTCAGGCTTCAGCCTTTTTTTTTTGTATCAACGTTTTTAATACAAGTTTTGATAGGTGGTTGAACCGCAAACCGCATCGCACAAACTGCAAAGTCGCGGTTAAAATTTGCGTGGTTAATCGAAACCGCAATTGCGGTTGTGGTTGGAAATTTCATAAAACCGCCAAAACTGAAAAACCGCCATAACCGCTAAAATCCGAACCGCACCGCACCGCTTACACCCCTAGTAAAAAGTGCCCAACAATAGTATTAATAATTTTTTTAAAAAATTTTGGAAATTAAATTCATTTGTTCAACTATTATTGTTTTACAAACAAATATGTCCGTAGTACATAAAAATTTATTATATATATTATTTATTGAAATTATTTTGATATTAAATTTTTATTTTTAATTTGAAAGTTGGAAAAATTTATTTCACACATGTTACAAAAATCATAATAAATACATACATAATTATGAGAATTTTTTTTACATCTACTTATTCTACTTTTGTCATTTATATTTACTATTTAATTTTTTTATTATATTTCATAGTATATTGATGTCCAAGTAAGAATTGTTAACTTCAAAATCTTTTTTCTTAAATTACAATATTAGATACATATATTTATTCATACAAAAAATCTTAAATACAAAAAAAGAAAAAAAAAACATTTTTTAGGCACAACAACTTATATGTTAAAATATAATATCAACCTTTGATTTAAATAAATTTAACGAATATAAATGATTTAACTTCAGAACATGATTTTTAATTTGGATAATTGATTGTTAGGGAAAAATATAATAAATTTTATGCATTTTTATTAAGCCAAAAAAACAAATTATGCATGTTAGAATATGCCTTGAATCTGTAATGCCCCAAACGCTGGGATTTCGGGTATCTTGGGTTATCTGTTTTGGGCCTATTTTTCTGGGCTTTTCTGTAACCGCCTATAGAGTACTATATATACTCTCTAGGTCATAACCTAGATCAATATCTGTAATCTGAATCGGAGATTAGAATCTGTAATCTGAATAGGTAAAACTGATCTGAATCTATAGCTGTATGCTGTAATCTGTATCCTTGTTGAGTATTGAATACAGTAAAAGAATACAGGGGGGGGGGTGAATGGATTCTTGAATTTTTCTTCGGTCTTGAATCTTTGCAGCAAGATAAGTGATGAGTGTGTGAGATATGAAGATGCGGATAATTAAACACAAACACAACACAATATCACTTTAATCTAATATTTTATTAGATAAAGATTTTGCTACAATCTGTGAATACAAATGATAGTATTCTCAGCTTCGTTTTTCTCAGAGAGATATTTTCTGGGTATTTGAGAAACTTCAAAACCTTAACAGCTAAGGAAGTGAGGCTGTATCCTTATAGACATGGATACACCCACTTGCTACAAATGAGGTAGGTAAAACAAAAGCACTTTCCAGTCTGTCTATCTCATTTTAGTAAGAGTCCAAACGGCTACAGATTTGACTTTGAAAAGCCTGTTTAGATCCACTTCTTCAGCTCCTTGTCCCTTGTCTTATCTCTCCAAGCTTCTTTGTAGGCTTTCCAGCATGCTTTATAGGACAGAGTCAAATAAAGTATCCTGGCTTGTTGCAGGTTTCTGACTTGTACAATTCTTCAGTATTTTGTCCTCAAGAATGTATTCGAGAAGTGACTAAGTGAGTGATTCGAGAACTGGAGTTGACTTGATCGATAACTCTGAGTTCTCGAATAGTGTTATCTTGACATATCGAATCACTTCTCGAATAGCTCTTTTCTCTGGGACTCCTTGAGATATCGAATAGAGCATTTTGACATATCGAATCCCTGAGATATCGAATAGCATATTGAGAGATATCGAATAGTGTCTTCTGAGATATCGAACTCCAGACTTCTCGAATGCTAGACTTCTCGAATAAACAAATGTACTTCTCGAATTGGTACTTAGGCAATTTCTTCATTTCTTCAATTCTTCAAATCCCAACTGTGATTATTTGACAGTCTTCATTTCCTTGCTTGAGGCATGAACCTTAGAACTTCTTTCAAGCTTTATTCTTGACTTAGTAGGTACAGTTACACAGATAGAATTTGATGCCTATTACATAGTACAAACAAGTAGAAACTCTACAACTAGAGGTTCCCTCAGTTAAGAGGTCATGTAGGTAATGCATAGCATTACGAACCACTTGGGCTTGTTATTAGATGTATTCAGGCATGCCTCTGTGACTAACAATCTCCCCCAAATTGTGAGTAAGACCCTTAGTCACAATTTCATGTCTGATAACAAGCCTAACATACATAAAGATAAAACTTGACAGTACAGGTATGAATTTCCATTAGCAATTTGGATAGAACTACAGAGTTAGTAATCTTACAGCCTATGATGAAGAACTAGCCATTGTCTTTTGATTCCCTTTCCATAGCTTTGGCTTGAAATTCATCATATTCTTTCTCTCTTCTTTCTTTCTCCTTCCTTGTATTCTCATCCATAGCTTTTATTATTTCTGCCATAGCATCCAATTCTTCAAGCAGAATTGAGTCTTTGAAATCTTCAAGTACTGGTTCCAGAATATTTGCAGGATAGTGGTTGAGTAGATTCATTCTGATGTTGACTTGATTTCCATTCCTCCTCCTATACTTTACCATGTAGGGGTTGAACTGAACTCTACACAAACCCTTTTTCCTCAGCTTTTCTGCTTCACTTTCCAGTCTCTCAATTTCTCTCTCCCTTGCCAGCCATTTCTCAAAACACTCTTTTCTGACTTTTTCCTCATGATCTCTCTTCATTTTCACAAAATCAATTAGCTCCAGTTTCCATACTCTCTCCACTTTATCTTCTGAGCTCAACAGTGCAATGATTCTCTCTATGTCATATAGCTTGCCCCAGTGTTGACATCCTCCTTGTTTGAATTTCTCCTCCCTTCCATCAGAATATTTAATCTCAAGGCAATTATCAACAATGGCAACATGATAGATTCTTTGAGCTTGCAAAAATTGCAGTTGGTCTACATCATAATCTTCATCTAGAGGTTGGAGTTTTAGGCCTGGATAGATTGTCAGGGTTTTTGATGTGGTTGGCTTTGATTTCCTTGCAGCTTGCTTGAACTTGATTCTTTTTACATGATTACTTGGCAGCAGTATGTGACCTTTGTTTGTAGACCATTGTAGTATTCCATTAGCAGTTTGCTTTTTGAAACATACAGATGGTTTCTTGACTTGAATCTTCTTCTCTTCTTGAGGTGGCAAGACAGTTGCAGAAGCCATAGATGCAAATTTTGAAAGGTCACTACTGGCAGCATTCACCCTAGACTTAGAGTCTTGTGTTGTGGTGAGGTTACTGTCAGCAATGCCTGAGGCTTGCTGTCTTCCACTTTTCCTCTCAGAGCCTTTACCTTGATCATCATCATTCTTCCTCTTCTCATCATCCTTCTTCTTCTTCTTGTCTTCATCACCCTTATTACTCCTGTGATGTCTTCTCCTTCCATCACTTTTATCTTCATCCTTGTCTTGATCTTTGCTTGGGTTGAACTTAGCAGTCTCAGATACAATGCCAGTTGCAATATATGACCTGAGATAAGATATAGCTTCTAATTCTTCTGCTGTTCTTGATCCCTTCTTCTTGATCAGTTTCTCAATGATGGCTATGATGAGATTTTTATTTTGAGGAGTTAGATGCTTAGGAATGACCAGCTGCTTGATATCTTCAATTCTTGTTCCAGCCTGGTAGATAATAGTTCTAGGATCTGTGAAAACTTCAGGTAGCCTTGAAGGTTGACCATTCCTCAATTCATCATGAAGACTCTTGTTGTTCTCATTTCCCTTCTCAATTAGTCCAAGGAGCACATTCACTTCTGAGTGCTTTAGACTCTGTAGAGTATTGATGGTTAAGTGCCATATCTTGTTCTTTCCTACCATCAATATCTCCTTGAGCCATAGATCATTAAGCCTCCTTGGTACTACAGTGAGACAGTCAATCTGACTCTTCAAACTCTCATGATATAGCAGAGCATCACCAGCCTGTTCTCTAGAGACTTTCAGAAACTCCAAGAATGCATCATCATGATAGACATTTGAGTTTGCAATTTCTTGTAGCTTGGCCTCAGTGACCACCTTCACTTCTACTGGCTTGGCACTCTTAGATATTGAGATTCGAGGCTTGTCAGATGGCATACTCCCTGCAACCACTGTGGTTGTGATAGACTGCCTTTGACCATCAGGGGTAGTGATGTGCACAGTTGGTAGAGTGACAACTGGCAGAGAAGTGGGAGGCTCATCAACTTTTTCCTTTCCTTTTCCAGGCACATGAGTAGTAGATTTCAAAGTTCTCTGATGGCCACCCTCAGTGATCTTGATGCCCTTTTCTAGTGGTCTCTCCCCCTTTGGATTTGAGTTCTTTGATATCCTCTTCTCCCCCTTAGGCTTGTTGACAGACACAGGGACTATAGGAGGCACCTTTGGAGTTGAAGATTCATCAGGTAGAGGGAGACCCATGTGCTTCATCATTGCAGACAACATTGATTGTTGATGCAGAAGAACATCAGCTGTGGTGGTGGCTTGAGTGTTCAACTGCTCAGTCAGAGTTGTCACAGTGTCTGTAAGATGAGCATTGGACTTGTGGAGAGAGACTACCTCCTTTTCAAGAGTATCCACTTTAATGAAGAGTTCATTGGCCTTAAAACCAGATAGGGATTGATCCTTCAGTCTCTGCACTTCGAACCTTGACATCTCATGCATAGGAACCTCAGTGACCAGCTTGTCTCCATATTGATTTGCAAAGAGGGTCCTGAGCATGGCATTGGCATCAGTTGTCTGATCTGATAAGGATTGAAATTTGTGCCCCAGACCTGTGACAGCATCCTTGAGAATAGCCAAACCATTGTCCATCCTGGTGCAAGTAGCATTGCAGGTTCGAATGTCCTTGAGAACAGTCTCTAATTGAGGGAATTTAGCATCAAAAGTCCTCTTGATCTCATGCACCTCCTTGGTTGTAGCTGAACACACTTCATTAATTTCTGTCTTTAAGCCTTTACCAAGATAGTGTGCAGCCTTGAGAATGCCTTTATAGCTATCATTCACTGCTTCAAACACATCAGTAGGGTTGAGAGATTTGGCATTGGACCCTAGTGAAGTGATGTACTCTTCTCTGAGGTACTGGAGACCTTCTGAGAGAGGGATTGAATTGGTTCCTTGCAGCCAAGCATCGATATTCCCATCTCTCTCAATTTCATCTATGATCTTCTCCTTCTGTAGCTCTACATCCTCTTTGTGACATAGGAGAATAGCTTCATAGTCTGGATTGGGCATGTTTGCAGTGAGAAGGTGCTGAGCAATTTTTGTGAACTCAGGGATCTGATCCACAACTAAGCTTTGAAGTGCTTCAACCGTCAATTGTGGTGGAACAGACCCTGATCCTGAAGCACTGTCATGTTGCACAGGCTTCAGCCATTGAGACAAAAAGTTAGAGCTAGAGCTAGGCTTGCTAGGCTCCTCAGTTACAGATGCAACTTCTGCAACCGGATGAATAGACTCTACTACTGCTATCTCCACAGAAGTGGGATGAGTTACAACAGTAGTTGACACAGGCACAGAGTCTCTAGTAAGAACTAGTGAATCCTCTGTGTTTGTGATGGTGTCATTAGGATATGCCCCAGCATGCATTCCCTGACCATCCAAATGTGGTACCTGGGTGGTGAGCAAGGTGTCATGCACCAAGTCACTTGAATTCATTGGCTCATCAAAGGAAAAGAATTCTTGATGATCAATGCCTTGCTCCTCAATTGCTTGAGTTGCAGGCTTCAAAGAAATATGAGTGGTAGATTCTGAAAGAGACGTGTGTTGTAGACAAGATTTTGGCAACTCCCCCTGAGAAATAGAGGGAGTTTCAGTTATGATGTGCTCTCCACTCAGTGTTGTGCCAGCCTTATCACTCCCTTGTGCTGACTCTTTACAGATAGGTGCATTGGGGAGGATGCTTGATTCTATAGATGCATCCTGTTGAGAGGATACATCTAGTGAGCTGTGTGCCCCTGATTTTACAACTTCAGCCATTTGAGTGACTGAAGAGGTGGTTTTAGACTTCTTCTTCTTCTTTAGGCTTATGATAGGTGACTCAGGTTTCTCACTTTCTAACCCTAGTTCTACAGCCAAGGCTGCTTCAGTTAAGATTTCTAAAGGTTCAGAAGCAACCTGTTTTCTCTTCTTTTTACTAACATCACCCTTTTGAGAGGATGATGCAGTTGGCTCTTTGCTGGATAGAGTGTTTGGCTGAGGGGGTTGGTTAGCAGGCCTTGGGTTAGCACTTTGTTCTCCTTGCTTAGGCTGTGCTAACTGTGATTTTGAATCAAATATTGGCATGTTGTGGGGGTAAGACCTAAACAAACCCTCCATGTGGGGAGTTATGCTAAGTCTTACATCCACATCATTCCTAGTCTCCAAATTACCAAAAATGAGTTTGGTCATGGACCTAGGATAGCCTATTTTACTCTTATCTACTCCAGGCAATTCAATCAAAGAAGCATTTTTAAAGTTAAGCACTGATTGAATAAAGCGAGGAAAGAAAATTTCATTACCTCTCTTGGCTGTGGTCTGACCAAGTCTCCCATAGAGTTCCTGTAGGATGAGAAGTCCAACATCTATCTTTCTCCCATGAGCCAAGGCATAGGCAAGCTGCTGCACGGGTGTACTAATCTGATCAAAGCTTGATTTCCGTGCAGTGAATACTTGAAGGAGTGTAGCAAATACAAAGCTCCATTCTTTCCTCAAGAACTTCCTATTCAACTTTCCCAGCTTGATAGTATCAGAGTAGTTGATGAAGTCAAAGAATCCTTCCAACTCATCATTGGAGGCCAGAGCATCATACGTCTCTTGCTGCATATTCAAGGCTTGATTCATGTCTGCAGTGGTGATAGTGATATCCTCTCCTTGAATCTTGCAGTGAACAATATAAGAGGTGATAGCATTCTCAAGAGCGATGACCTCCACAGTAGCAGTCCTCCAGAATTGTTCCAATAGATCTATGTACAGAGTTGGGTTGGCTGAGAGCGCACTCTTGATGTATGATTCAGACAACCACCGAACAAAGCACTTGAAATTGGCATTCGGTGCTTCCACATCACTGGAGATTGCGATGAAATTAGTTTGGGATGGTATGGTGAGTTGAGTGTTTGCCATTTGGGTAGAGAAGAAAAGAGAATTAGGATTGAAGAAGAAATTCGCAGTTAGGGTTTTTCAGAGGTTTCAGGAGTTGAGATGCTTGAGAAATCGAACGAAATGAATTGAATAGTTGTGAAGTTGTATATATATATATGAATGTCTTGAGTTGTCGATAGATAAGTGTTCTGTAGCGACAAGTCATTCGAGAAGTATGAAACAACTATTCGAGAAGTCAAGAAAGGCTTATTCGATATCTCAGGCAGTTTTTAACTCACAGCTGGCAGTGATTTAACTCAGAAAATAATTCAAAGTTAAGAATATATTTTTATGAGTGAAATGAAGGTTTGAATATAAATCCAAAAAGCGATTAAGTGTCAGCGAAAAATCAGCCTTTTCAAATGATTCGATAACTCAAATACAGTATTCGAGAACTCCATCATTAGAGAACTAAAATACTCTATTCGAGAACTCAAAGTGTGATATTCGATTTCTCAAAAGACACTATTCGAGAACTCAGGAGGGTTCTTGATAGGCCTATTCGAGAACTCGAGCCATGACAAAACAATGAACCATTCGAGAAGTCTGACTTATCGAACTATACTTTTCACTCATAAAATTCAATTTTCACTATCTTTTAAAATTTACCAGAAATATTCACTGAAGAATATTCTACTAAATTAAATAGTGATTTTCTCAAAATTTCACAGAAATTTCAAGCTAAAGATGTATGATTTTCAACATATGCAGCATTGTGGAATATTTATAAATCATAATCCAGCCAATACTTACTTTAAAAATATTGAGCATTTGATAAGGTAAGTATTTACTGCTACAACAATCTAGTTGATATATTCACTTAGCCAGAATTCGAAGAATTCAGCATTCCAATCTCACTGACCAGCCTAGTGAAGGTGGCTTCATCTAATGGCTTAGTGAATATGTCAGCTAGTTGTTTTTCTGTAGAAACATAATGCAACTCAATGGTTCCATTAGTTGCATGTTCTCTAATGAAATGATATCTGATGTCAATGTGCTTTGTCCTAGAATGATTGACAGGATTGGCAACTATAGAGATTGCACTTGTGTTGTCACACATGATAGGAATTCTTTCCAACACAAGTCCATAATCTCTAAGTTGGTTTCTAATCCAAAGCACTTGAGCACAGCAACTTCCAGCAGCTATGTATTCAGCTTCAGCTGTGGAAGTTGACACAGATTGTTGTTTCTTGCTGTACCAAGAGACTAACCTTTGTCCAAGAAACTGGCAGCTACCTGATGTGCTTTTCCTATCCACTCTGCATCCAGCATAATCAGCATCAGAATAACCAACCAGATTGAACCCTGTGTCCTTAGGATACCATAACCCCAAGTTTGGTGTGCCTTTCAGATATTTGAAGATCCTTTTTATTGCTATCATGTGTGATTCCTTTGGGTTTGATTGAAACCTTGCACATAAGCATGTAGCAAACATGATATCTGGCCTACTAGCAGTGAGGTAGAGTAGAGAACCAACCATGCCTCTGTAGATTGAGATATCTACCTTTTTGCCCTTAGCGTCATCATCTAACTTGGTGGCAGTGGCCATGGGTGTCTTTGCAGGTGAACATTCTTCCAAATCAAATTTCTTCAGTAAATCTTTAATGTATTTGGTTTGACTTATAAAAATGCCATCCTTCCTTTGACTAACTTGCAGTCCAAGAAAGAATGTTAATTCTCCCATCATACTCATCTCATATCTGCTTTGCATGAGCTTGGAGAATTTTTCACACAGCTTCTCATTTGTAGAGCCAAATATGATATCATCCACATAGATTTGAACTAGGATAATATCATCACCATGTTTCTTGTAGAACAGTGTCTTGTCCAGTGTGCCTCTAGTGAATTGATTCTCCAGTAGAAATTGTGATAGTGTGTCATACCATGCCCTAGGAGCTTGCTTGAGTCCATACAATGCTTTAAGTAATCTGTAGACAAAGTGGGGAAACTGTGGATCCTCAAAGCCAGGTGGTTGTTGCACATATACTTCTTCTTCCAACTCCCCATTCAGGAATGCACTCTTGACATCCATTTGATAGACCTTGAAATTAGAATGTGCAGCAAATGCCAAGAAAATTCTGATGGCTTCTAGTCTAGCAACAGGGGCAAAGGTCTCATCATAGTCAATACCTTCCTGTTGAGAGTATCCTTTTGCAACCAACCTTGCTTTGTTCCTTATGACTACACCATTTTCATCCATCTTATTCCTTAGAACCCATTTAGTTCCAACAACGGTTCTATCCTTTGGTGCAGGCACTAGTTCCCATACTTTGCTCCTTTCAAATTGATTTAGCTCCTCTTGCATAGCAATTATCCAGTCAGGATCCAACAATGCATCATCAAGTTTCTTAGGCTCAACTTGGGATAGAAAGCAGCCATAGAGACATTCATTTATAGTTGCTCTCCTTGTCCTTACTCCTGCATTTGGATTTCCAATTATCTGATCTGCAGTGTGTGATCTATCCCATTTCCTTGTATGTTCAGATTGATTTCTCATCCTTGATGTTGCTTCATCATTTAGATCATGATCATCTACATTTCCTCCCCCTGTGAAGTTGTCACTCCTCACAGGTGTATCTTGGATGCTTGTTTCTTCATTGTTGGTTGACACAGGTTCTTCATTCACTTGAGTTTGTTGGATTATGAGTTCAGATTCACTTTCAATCTCCTCATCAGAATCATCTAGATTGTCAAACTTCAAGGGATCTTTATCTTCATCATTGGCTTCTTCTAATCCAGGTAGTTTGCTGTCATCAAATGTTACATCTGTGCTCTCCATTACTTTCTTTTGACAAATGACATAAACTTTGTATGCAATTCTTTCCATAGAATAGCCAAGAAAGATTCCTTCAAATGCCTTTGCATCAAACTTTCCAACATATTCTGAATTATCTTTTAGCACAAAGCACTTGCTTCCAAAAGTATGAACATACTTTAGAGTAGGCTTCTTTCCAGTCATCAAGTTGTAAGGTGTCTTTCCAGTGTTTTTGTTGATGAGGGTTCTGTTTTGGATGTAGCATGCAGTGCTCACAGCCTCAGCCCAAAAACATGTAGGCATTCTTGCATCAAGTAGCATTGTTCTAGCAGCCTCTATCAGAGTCCTATTCTTTCTCTCAACAACTCCATTTTGTTGTGGGGTCCTTGGAGCTGAGAATTGTTGAGAAATACCATTTTCTTTGCAGAATGCTCCAAGCATGGCATTTCTGAATTCTGTCCCATTATCACTTCTTAATGCAATCACACTTGCATTTATGGCCTTTGCTTCTTTGTCAACTTTCTTTATGTGCTCAATGATTACTTGTGGAGCCTCATCCTTTGATGCCAGAAATTCTACCCATGTATACCTTGTAAAATCATCAACCATCACTAGAGCATACTTCTTCCTTCCTAGTGACATAATATTGACAGGCCCAAACAAATCCATATGAATCAGTTGCAGGGGCTTGGTTATAGATGTCACTGTTTTTGACTTGTGGCTTGATCTTTTCATTTTTCCCTTTTGACACGCCTCACACACTCCTTCTTGACAGAATTCAAGTGTGGGCATGCCTCTCACTAACTCCCTTTTGACTAGGGAATTAATGGCTTTGAAGTTCAGGTGTGATAGCTTCTTGTGCCACAGCCAACTGTCTTCATTTGATGCTTTTGAGTAGAAGCAACAAATTGTGTCCTTGCTTGCAGAGTCCATATTGGCTACAAACAGGCTTCCCTTCCTTACTCCAGACAGAGCAAAATCACCAGTCTTCTTGTGGGTGATCAAACATTCATCTTTGTCAAAGTTCACTCTGAAGCCTCTGTCAGTGAATTGACCAACACTCAGTAGATTATGCTTGAGCCCCTTGACCAGTGCTACATTCTCAATGATGACATTTCCAATTTCCAACTTGCCATATCCCAGTGTGTTGCCAATGCTGTCATCTCCAAAAGCAACCATTGGGCCAGCCTTTTCCTCATACTGTGATAGCAGGGCCATATCACCAGTCATATGATTTGAGCATCCACTGTCCAAAATCCACATGACCTTCTTTTTACTTTCTTTGCCCTGCAAACACAAAAGTATTACTTCTCCTTTGGTACCCAAACGAGTTTGGGTCCATGTGACTTAGTGACAGTTTTATCAAAATCAGCATGCTTATCAGTTTTCTTGATGTTGGTCTTCTTGTCACTGTTGGGAGTCTTAGAATCAGGGTTCTTAGACTTAGGTGACAGAGGTACCTTCCTAACTTTAGGAGGACTTGAAGACTTTGTCCTTGTGTAGTGTGTGTGAACATTATGATTGATACAGCCCTCCATGAATTGTCTTCTCAAATTAAAACAACTAGTCATCACATTCATGTTACATGGCATACAATCAAGTTTATCACAGAATGGAGAGTCTCTATGTCTTAAAGGCACAGAGCAATCATAGAATGGTTTAGCAACACTACCAGATGGTTTCTTGCAAGCATGAGTCAAATGATTAGAGCTAAAACAGTTTTGACAAACTTTCCTAGGGGCATTTGGCACATAAGCATAGTTGTTATCTTTGTTAATCCCTAATTTGCCATTCCTGTTTGGTCTCTTATTAGTCACTTTCTTCTTAGTCTCATAATTTCCAGCTGAAACAAAATTTACAGATTTCTCAAGTCTAGGTCTACCTCCTACTGGCTCCTTGGCTTTGGTTTTGACATTCTTACTCTCAGAGGATGCTTGTTGTTCATTTGATTGTGCCTCATCTTCATCCTCCAACATTTGCTTGATGAGTAAGGCATCCTCATCAATCTCAAGTGTTGGTGATTTAAATATTGGATTCTCAGTCTTTTTCAAAACCTGAGGCACCTCCTCTTGGACAACAAGGTCATCTTCAATGACTGCATAGCCTTTCCTCTGTTTAAGAGTGTCATAATCAAGTCCAATGGCAGCCTTAGGTCTAGCTAGATTTTTCTCATGATAAGACTGCAATAGACTAGAGGAATTCTTAAATGTTTTCAACTTAAATTCATTTTCAGCTAATTCATCCCTAAGAGCTTTCTCAACTTGACTAGCACATAGAACTTTGTTCTTTAGATACTCAATCTCTTGTTTAAGATTTTCTATTTGCACAGTAGTTAGCTCTAGTTCCTCATTTCTCTTATTTAACAGTTCATTCCTAGTAGACAGTTTAGCAATCTCTTCATTAGCAGCAGTCATACTAGTATGAATGTTAAACATCTCAACGGATAGTTGTTCAACCAAAGATTTATATTCAGAAACAGACATGTCTATGGTAGTGAGAGATGGTACCTGTGAGTCTGATGCAGATGGTTCTTCCTTGGAATTGGCCATCAAGGCATAGTTGCAGAATTCTTGTTCTTCCCCATCACTGTCAGAATCATCCCAACACTTCCCTTCAGCTATGTAAGCCTTACCTGGTGTCTGCTTCTTTAGAAGGGCCTCATACTTAGCTTCAAGCTCAAGAAACTCCTTATCCTTCTTTTTAGGCTTCTTGCATTCACTGGCAAAATGCCCTAGGTCATTGCATCTGTAACATCTTACAGATGACCTATCCACATAGCTGGTTTTGAATCTGTTCTTGTTTGTTTTCATAGGTGCCTTGCTCTTGTTGAATGAATGATTTTGAGGTCTAGGCTTGAAGGGCTGATTCCTCTTGAATCTGATGTTTGGGAATTTTCTAGCCATAAAAGCATATGATGTATTTTCCATGCCATCCAGCTCTTCAAGAGTGTAGAACTCATCTTCTTCCTTGTCATCAGCAGGTTCAGTCACTACTTCCTCAGTTTCTTCATCATCTACTATCTCTTCTATTCTCAGCTGACTTGCAGATGCTTCCAGGTCTTGAATTGATTTGTTGACAATCAAGGCACAGGATGTGTTTATCATTCTGCCTTGGTTAGCTTGGATAGCCCTCTTTTGAAGCAACTCAAGCTCGTGTGTCTTTAAAACCCCATAGAGCACATCATACGTGACTTTGTTCAAATCTCTTTCTCTTAGGGATATGACCCTTTGCTCTAGATGGTTTGGTGACGATAGTAGAAACTTCATATTTAATTCCTTAGTGCTATAAACCTTCCCATTCATTTGGAGCTCAGTCACCAGCTTGTGAAATCTTTCAAACATATCAGTGATACTTTCCTTGGGCTGTGCCATGAACGCCTCATACTGTGTGACCAGTATCTGTTTCTTATTTTCTCTTACCTCCTCTGTCCCTTCACATAACACCTCGATGTGATTCCACATGTCCTTGGCTGATCTGCATGATGCTATGTTGGCAAACATCGACATATCCATGGAGTCTATGATTAACAACATGAGGTGGCTGTCTAGGGCAATCTTTTCCTTCTCTGAGTCCGTCCATTTGGATGGCTCTTTTAGAACGTATGATCTAGGAATGACTACTGCGCCCACTGTGGATTCAGCAACTTCTTGTTGTGGTATGAATGGACCATTCTTGAGAATGTCAGGGTAGAGAGGATTGGCAGCTTTGATGAACAACAGCATTTTTATTTTCCAGAGGTTGTAATTCTCTTTGTCGAACTTAGGGACCTTTACCGTACCTGTAGTCTTTGGTGTATTCGAACTCATGATCGTTTTCTGTTTAGATTAAACAGCCTGCTCTGATACCACTTGTTGAGTATTGAATACAGTAAAAGAATACAGAGGGGGGGGTGAATGGATTCTTGAATTTTTCTTCGGTCTTGAATCTTTGCAGCAAGATAAGTGATGAGTGTGTGAGATATGAAGATGCGGATAATTAAACACAAACACAACACAATATCACTTTAATCTAATATTTTATTAGATAAAGATTTTGCTACAATCTGTGAATACAAATGATAGTATTCTCAGCTTCGTTTTTCTCAGAGAGATATTTTCTGGGTATTTGAGAAACTTCAAAACCTTAACAGCTAAGGAAGTGAGGCTGTATCCTTATAGACATGGATACACCCACTTGCTACAAATGAGGTAGGTAAAACAAAAGCACTTTCCAGTCTGTCTATCTCATTTTAGTAAGAGTCCAAACGGCTACAGATTTGACTTTGAAAAGCCTGTTTAGATCCACTTCTTCAGCTCCTTGTCCCTTGTCTTATCTCTCCAAGCTTCTTTGTAGGCTTTCCAGCATGCTTTATAGGACAGAGTCAAATAAAGTATCCTGGCTTGTTGCAGGTTTCTGACTTGTACAATTCTTCAGTATTTTGTCCTCAAGAATGTATTCGAGAAGTGACTAAGTGAGTGATTCGAGAACTGGAGTTGACTTGATCGATAACTCTGAGTTCTCGAATAGTGTTATCTTGACATATCGAATCACTTCTCGAATAGCTCTTTTCTCTGGGACTCCTTGAGATATCGAATAGAGCATTTTGACATATCGAATCCCTGAGATATCGAATAGCATATTGAGAGATATCGAATAGTGTCTTCTGAGATATCGAACTCCAGACTTCTCGAATGCTAGACTTCTCGAATAAACAAATGTACTTCTCGAATTGGTACTTAGGCAATTTCTTCATTTCTTCAATTCTTCAAATCCCAACTGTGATTATTTGACAGTCTTCATTTCCTTGCTTGAGGCATGAACCTTAGAACTTCTTTCAAGCTTTATTCTTGACTTAGTAGGTACAGTTACACAGATAGAATTTGATGCCTATTACATAGTACAAACAAGTAGAAACTCTACAACTAGAGGTTCCCTCAGTTAAGAGGTCATGTAGGTAATGCATAGCATTACGAACCACTTGGGCTTGTTATTAGATGTATTCAGGCATGCCTCTGTGACTAACAATCCTCAAGATCAATAAAACTTTTCTCTTCTGCCTTTACGTTAATTATAATCTTTCTAGCTTCCGTTATAACAAACTGGTATCAGAGCTTGGTTTTCGGTGAGAAAGATGTCTGGTTTTAACGTGAAGGTCGACAAATTTACTGGGAGGAATAGTTTCCATCTGTGGCAAATCAAGATGTGTGCTTTGTCAAACCAACAGGGTCTGGGCGCCTTTGAAAAAGAAATCACCGACGGATCCTGAAAGCGCTGAGATGGCCAGTCTAGAAGAAAAGGCACACTCAACAATTTTGTTGTGTCTTGCAGATGATATTATTACTGAAGTCCCGAAGGAGGATACTGCAGCTGGTTTGTGGTTGAAGCTTGAAGGTCTCTACATGACAAAGTCTTTAACAAATAAGTTGCTTCTGAAGCAACGTCTGTTTAGTCTGTGATTGCAAGAAGGTATGCCTCTTCGAGATCACTTAGATCAGTTAAACAAAATCTTATTAAAATTGCGTAATATTGATGTTAAAGTGGAAGATGAGGATGCTGCTTTAATTCTGTTAGTTTCTTTGTCATTATCGTATGAGAATTTTGTGCAATCGTTTATTGTTTGCAAAGACACTATTTCTCTAGAGGAGGTTAATCAGGCTGTTGGATTAGTAGCCAGTGGGAGTAATGGACATGGAAAGTTGGGGAAGAAACCAGTTCCTAAGGGTCCAAAACCTAATGATATCTGTAATTACTGTGAAGAGAAGGGACACTGGAAATTTGACTGTCCCAAGAAAAAGAAGCAACAGGATAAATTGATAGATACTGCTGCTGTAGCTGTTATCAATTCTAAAGAAGATATTGCTCTAGTTGCTGATAAGCACACACATCACTCTGATGTGTGGATCCTTGACTCTGGAGCGTCTTACCATATATGTCCGCGTAGGGAGTGGTTTACAACCTATGAGCAAGTAGACGGTGGCAATATTTCTATGGCTAACAGTTTTGCTTGTGAGACGGTTGGAATAGGCTCAATTAAAATTCGGACAGATGATGGTAAATTCTACACCTTGAATGATGTTAGGCATGTTCCACTTATGACAAAGAATCTAATATCTTTGAGTATGTTAGACAGCAAGGGTTTCGATTTTCAAGGTGAAGGTGGAGTTCTACATGTCTGCAAGGGTTCTAATGTGGTTTTGAAAGGTGTTAAACGTAGTACCTTGTATCTTCTTCAAGGTTCTACGTTATCAGGTTCTGTTGCTGTCACGTCCTCGGAGAAGATTAAGAGGCAGCGAACTGATAATGGTGTGAAATTTTGCTCATCTAAGTTTGAGGAGTTCTGTAAGAATGAAGGGATTTCTAGGCATTATACAGTTAGGGATACACCGCAGCAGAATGGTGTAGTAGAGCGTATGAATCAGACACTTCTGGAGAGAGCTAGGTGCATGCTCTCTAATGCTTGACTAACTAGAAGATTCTGGGCAGAAGCAGTTAGTACAGCATGTTATCTGATAAATCGTAGACCTCACACAGAAAGTGGTAGTGTTGAGAAATAGGTGGAGCAACAAGTAAGATGAGAGTGACCCACAACATGAAGTTCAACAACCATAATCAGAGTCAGAGTCATCAGTTTCATCATTACCAGTAGCGAATCAGCACAGTTTGGATCTTGATAGACCAAGGAGAGCTAATTATGGGGTGCCTCCCAAGAGAATTAAGGTGAGCAAAGTGGGTACTGCTGATAATCCAGCTGATATGCTTACGAAGTCGGTTCCACATAGCAAGTTTCAACATTGTTTGGACTTGTTAAATGTTAGGAGTTATTGATTGCCCTTTTGAGGGAAAAATATGAGGCAGAAGAGTTTTTTTTTCCGGTACATCTGGCATTATTATGGTACATCTGGTACATCTGGAATTATTATGATGCATCTGGCACATTACATCTGGCATTATTGTAGTACATCTGGTACATCTGTTATTTGTGAGAGGATTCAAGTCAAGGTGGAGATTTGTTAGAATATGCCTTGAATCTGTAATGCCCCAAATGCTAGGATTTCGGGTATCTTGGGTTATCTGTTTTGGGCATATTTTTCAGCGCTTTTCTGTAACCGCCTATAGAGTACTATATATACTCTCTAGGTCATAACCTAGATCAATATCTGTAGTCTGAATCGGTGATTAGAATCTGTAATCTGAATCGGTAAAACAGATCTGAATCTGTAGCTGTATGCTGTAATCTATATCCTCAAGATCAATAAAACTTTTCTCTTTTGCCTATCTGTGTTCTTTCTTTACGTTAATTATAATCTTTCTAGCTTCCGTTATAACAATGCATTTTAAGTGTATATAATAAAAAGAAATCGCATCAAAATTTAACTTTGCAAAAAGAATGGATAAGTAAATTAACAATTCATGTACAATATATTGTATTAAGAGTTAATTGTATTTCGCATTCCATTAGTTTAGACCAATTGTACTTTATTACCATATATTTTGCATAATAGTTCTATGCACTACTTAACTCTCTCATTAAAAAAATTTACTATATTATTTTAGAATTTTTAGAATTTACAATGTAATCTGGTCGCGTGAGATGTGAGGAAACTAATTGATAAAAAAGATTTGATTCGGTTTTGATATAATAATATTTTACTCTACTATAACTTAACTCAAGAGAATATAGTTAGTTAACCGTATTACTATTTTGTTTTATTGAATGTAATTTAATTAGATGCATATTGATTGATGTAAATTTTGATTATTTTATAATTGTATCAGTAGATGTAAAATTTATTATAATTAATTTTAGGCTAATTAGTGTAAAATTATACAAAATTAAAACAAAAAAAAACCGAAGTTATTGTAGAAAATTTGATTAAGAAAAAAAAATATAATCGCATTTCAAGAGGCATAAATAGCGAGATAAGTAGCTGAATACAATCGGAATTAGCTAACATAAAAACAATACAATAAATTCAATGAACTACCATTTACTACAATAGTAATTAACTTAAATTAGGTTAGTAACTACATATATATTGATAAAATATTGATACTGATATTAATTGATAATCTAAGAAAAAAATTAAAAATGAGAAAAGTTGAAAATGAGTGGAAAATGATAACAAATGGGAGGGGGAGAGAAAGAAAGGAGTAATGCTAGAGAACCAAAAAAAATCTCCAAAAATGTTCCCAAAAAGATGTGCCATGTGTGACTTGGCAAAATGGAAAATTTTAATTGGGGGATTCATATGAATGCACGCGAGGTCCATTACATTAATTATTTATGAGCCAATGATAAGAAGACACGTGTCATTTTGAACACTTTTTTGGAACTTTTGTTGGTTCCCTAGAAATTTTCGAAAGGATATGTGGATGGATGATTAATAAATAGGGAAGGAAGAGAATAAGTGGATGAATAATTACGAAATAGGAAAGATAGAGATTAAGTAGATGGATTAGGAAATGGGGAAGAGAGAGATCGAATAAGTGGATAGCTGAAAATAAGTGGAGAGGGAAAAATAAATGGGTAAAAGACATTAATGACCTTGAATATAATTGACATTAATTAAGGTTAGACTTAACTCAGTGGTATAGTTGTTATTTTAGATGGGTGGGTTACTTCAGGAATTAGATATATATTGATTGTTGTTTAGCTCCTCGAATTATTGGATAATTGGTGCAAGGCCATAAATTGGAACACATTTTAAAGTAATATTAATTTACTAAAGTGCATTTCATGTGCCTACATTTAGCCTCTCAGAACACTTACAATGCTAAACTTTAAAAAATATCACTTGCAATATTAGAGTTCCAATATTTTTACACATTGCGTGTTTCCGTCAAATCTCTCTGACTTCGTTAGTCTGGGCAAGGGTAAAGCTGGTAGCTTGGCTTTTTAACGGCTCTAGCAGTATATACTACATTATTCCTTTTTTATTACCTTCTTTCATTGCAACCCATAATTTTCAATTTCACTTCACCCCTAAACATAAAAAGGCTCGCACAGAAGCTGAAATCGATGCAATATTGGATATTGCCTATTATGATCGAATGAGTGTCATGAAAACTTAGTTGTTTGGGCCAAATGCTGGTAGGAGATTTAGGGCTTGTTGGAACAGTAGATGTGGCTACTATGTGTGGGTCAATGAAGAACCACTTGGACCTCGTACATTAGAGATAATTAAGGAGCTGCAAGAATGTACGTGGGATAGGGAGGCAAAATGGAGGGCCAAGCTAATTTGTTATGCAGAAAGGCATAAAGCTGAGATGAAAAAAGTAAAGAAGAAGAATCAGGCTACAGTTGCTAGAATGTTTGTGCTTGTTTCTTTTATGATGAATATGGTTGTTAGCATAATGAATGAAGATTCAGTTGTTGATATTGAGGACTGTGATGAGTTTGATGAGTGAAGCTCTACTAAGGTTATTTTAAGTTAATTAATGCTTTTGTTATGTATTGATGTTGTTTTGTACGGTTTGTTTGTACTGTCTTGTCCTTAGGAATGTTGGTGTTGGTTAAATAAAAAAATGTTGGTTTGAATTGGTTTGTTATGTATGTTTTAATGTAATGACTGTTTTAAGTGTGTTGAAAAATATGTGTAACAAAATTTGTGACTATCAATGTCAAATTAGAGTTAATGGTTGTTAAATTATGTAAATCAACAAATAACAATAGTTGTCCTAACAAAATAAGTCAAATTTCAAGGGTCAAAAGATACAAAGTCATAAACATTGTTAGTAGCAAAGGTTCTAACTCTTAAACATTGATGACCAGAAAAGTTGTATTAAACAACCATAAATACATAGCTAAATCTTTCAAACTGGATTCTCTCTGAGCTTAGCTTGCCTTTCTCTCCTTTTTGCCTCAATATTTCCCCTACTTGTCGTGGTGACCTTGTTTTTTGAGTTGAATCGTTGTGGTTGAATTCCATGTGGTATGAGGTTTCTTCTTCCTGAACACCTAGGGTTGGATGTCGGGTCAGTTCGGGGCCGGGGAGTGTTGTCCCTGCCCCAATTCCCGAACCCGAAACCGTTCCCCGAACTCGTCCGAATCCTCGAATGGGTATTTTTTTTGTTCCCCGATCCCTGCCCCCGAACGGTAAATAGGGATTCCCGTGGGGAATTGGGAATTGGGAACTTTTTTCTTTTTTGTAAAGTAATCGATTTAATAAATTAAAGTGTATATTGTATAATTTTCTAATTTCATATCATATTTTATACATAAATTTGAATTAATATCTATTTATAGTTTAAATAAAAGATAAAATAAAGAATACATATATTCTAATATGGAAATTTTTAACTAAAACAATGGATAAAATATTTTAAACTTATAAAAATATATAAATTATATCTATTTTTTATAAATTTTTTCATATATTAATATACAAATAAAATATTTTTTATTATATATGGGGATCTGGGAATGGGTCGGGGAATAGTGGATTTCGGGGCGGGATTAGTAGCAGGATTGTGAACCTCCGACTGAACTTAAGGAACATGTTGTTAAGGTGAATTTGTTTGAACCATATGAACATGTCGTTAAGGAAAATTTGTTTGATTTCCATTAGTCCCAAATGTCTCAGCTATATATTTTGTCCTTCTTTGTATACTTCTTCTGCTTTGTCTTGATAACCTTTTCACAGCTATTGGCTATGTTAGAAGCCTACCAGAACAACCAAAGTGATCATGAGATTGTAACATTACAAGAAAATACAACTATAGACACATAACTATGATGGTGGATGGCTTACTCTAGCTTGGCATGTCCTTATGTGATTTTGTTCACTGCAATAGGTGCATTTCACTTGTATATTTTGTCTTTTTAACTTGGTTGGATCAGAGCTAGTTATATCACTTGCCTTGTTTCTTTTCTTCTTAGGTCTACCTGTTTGTGGTTTGACCTCTGGAGGAAGAGTCTTTGGATATGGTGTCTCATTCTAATCCTCCTCACTACATATTGGCTCTACAATATACTTGTAGCACTTAGGAAATAAGTCCTTAATGTAGCATTGATGAATGAAAGATTAAAATTTTTTCTTACTCCATGCTATACATGCACAAATATGATAACATGGGTTGCCTGACAACTCTAACTTTCTATGTGCACATTTATGTGCCTCCAAATCAACAACCATTTTATATCTACCTGTTGTCATTGCAACTAGATATCTTGTACCACCACTCCACATCACATGACAACCTTTACTTTGGTCAATTGCCCTAAATTAATTTAGTTGTGTTAATAAATAATTAATTCACAAATATATAGAGGGTTCAGATTAAAACAGAAGAATTAGTTACTTATTCATCCTCCTCATAGCATTGGAACAGATAGGCTTCAAAGCATAGCTATTTTGCATCTTGTCCCTTCTTTGCTGAATCCTTCCTATTACATCCTTGTGGATAGAGTTAAGAATTGAAATTATAGGGAGGTCACTATATCTTCTAATGCTAGCATTAAAAACTTCATAATACAGTAGTTGTTGACAAAGATATCACTCCTGCAAATTATTCTAAAGGCATTCCTAGTCCATTGGGATCTTGGCTTCTCACTTAGCCAATCATAACATTTTTTTGACAATTGTAAAAAATAATATTAATATTAGAGTGGTAAACATAAAGTGCATAGTAAAGTTATTAATATGTAAATTACAAAATGTCAACTTTCTTCAATTCTTCCATGTGCTTATTGAAAGTATATTCTGTGGTGGACCTAGCTACCAACCATAAACACATTCTAACACCAACACCTTTTTTTATCCTTCCACATATTCTTATATAAATGAATGACACAGAACCTGTACTATGCATTAGGGAACACAACTTCTAGTGCATTTATAAGGCCCTACAAAGAAACAATTATGTTGCATTTTTATTATGCACTTGATAAAAGATAAAGTTCATATCAAGCGGTTTAATAAAGAATAATAGTATGTACCTTTTACCTATCTAAAATAATTGCCCATCCTCCATCATTTTCAATATTAAAATCATCTTTCAGATTCTTAAAAAACCAGTTCCAACTCTCATTGTGTTCAGTTTCAACAATAGCCCAAGCTATTGAGTACATGCCATCATTGGCATCTATACCAACTGTATCTAGTAATTGCCCTCCATAAGTCCCTTCAAATGAAACCCATCCAACCTAGTAAGAGATCTACAGCCAGTCCTAAATCTCTTCTTCAATGGCCCAAAACAAGTATAAACTCTTTTAAACCTCTTTCTTCCATCTCTTAGTTCCTCTTCTTCAGTCATAACATATATAGTACTATCAAGCATTATTTTCAACAACTAATAGCCATATTTCCAGAGCTTTCCATATTGATAAATGATAAGCGTGCATTTAATCTTAATATTGTCCCTATATAAGTTATTTTGCATTGATTGGATTTTTATTTAATAAATTTTAATATTTTATTGTAGGTATCAAGGAGTTATAATAAAGGAGGGCTTGGAGCTTAAATAGTAAGAGTTGGAAATTAATTTGATTAAAATTCGGATTTTATGGGTCGTTCGCGCAGTCTACACTGTTTGGGTCATATCTGGAGTTCCAGAAGTCCGTTTTAGACGATTCAATAGCCCATGGAAAGCTTATGAGAAGGGCTTTAATTCAGAAGTGGTCTTGTATTTAAAATCCAGCAGCATCAGCCCAGAAATAGAGACCAAAAGTCAGTTACGAATTTACACTCTTGGAATTCAATTCTGATTAGCAAATCTCCTTGTAATTGTATTAAATAATTAAAAAAATATTAGAGAGATATTATTAGTTAGATCAGACCTAGAGAGGGCTATACAATGAAAGAGACAAGTAGCCGCACAAGGGAGGAAGAGGAGAAGCCATTACCAAGAAGAATTCAGCCATTGAAGACATTCAATTGGCTTTGTTTTCTCTTTATCTTTTTATATCTCTTCTTATGATTATATGTTGGTTAACTTTGGATTGTTTTGATACCTTGATTATCAAATAAACTTGTATGAGTTAGGATTTTTATGGAACCCTAGTATGGGATTGTTGGTGTTTTGATAAAAAGTACTATTTTTAGTTACAGTTTATTCGTTCAAGTGGATATCATGATATATATTTGCTATTGGTTGGCCAACGGTAATAGATTGTTGAGTTAATTATAATACTGAGAGGGTTATAGTTAATGGACACAAAACTTGAATGGTGCATGATTATATCTATTGATATTAATTTTGTGACGGTATAGACATATATTGTTACCTTGCATAGTCAAGTGAAATTGGTGCTTAATTGTATTCTGGAAGTTGAATTTGGCATAGACATATGTTAATTTAATTACAGAATCTATACCATAGTGATTTCGAGAAAAACCTATGACTTTGAATTTCTGGTTAGTATATTGTGATTTTGCTTTAGTATTACACTGCTTTATTGCTGACATGAACATATTAGAGGGAAGTAATTATCTTGACTTAGCTTCTCGTATCTAAAACTCATTTAGATCTCTTTGCTAGTATTATATTAGTTAGTTAATTTAGTTATTACTTGATTAGTTTAATTAGAAAAACCAAACTCAAATATTATGTTATATAACCGAATTGTTTGATATTAATTGCGATTTACATAAATCGACAGTCCTTGAGGAACGATATCTGGTATTTACTACTGTATTACTTGCTTGCGATTGTGTACACTTGCACATCTGTATTTTATGCAATAAGTTTTTGGCACCGCTGCCGGGGACTGTTAAAAGTATTTATTGCAAAATTAATAATCTCTCTGTTTGGTTTGGTTTGTGGAGCTTACTTTGGTAATTCTTGTTGTTTTTCAGGTTAACAACATAGAGTTATGTATTCTTCATATGCGATGGATATGGTCTATGACGAAGGGTGTGCTGCACGAGATCAGGAACTTCTTTCGTTGCAGAGTATATTATCTTTGGTGTCACAGATGATTAAGAATATGGGCATAGGAATGAATCAACCTATGTGGCAACCTATGAGTCCACCACGGAGCCAAACGGATAATGTTTCGTGTGTTTATTGTTGCGGTGCCCATACCTATGACTATTGTCTTCCAATTCTTGCAACAATCATGGATGCAACCTCCCACAAATTCATGGAGCAATGAAGGAGCTTATCTTGGAACTTCAACAATGAACCCTATCTATTCATGTTTTCAGCAACCTCAACAACAAGAGCATGAAGAAGAATTTAGTTCTCTAAAAACTTTGTTGATGCAAGCTATAGAGAATCAATCAAATTTGTTGAGGAACTTAGGGAATCAAGTTGATGAGATAAAGAATCAAACGCTTGGTTATCTACCATGTGATATTGATAATCATGAAGTCATTGGGAAGGAGAATTCAGAACCCGTGATAGTTGAAAGTGAAAATGTGGTGGAGGTATCTCAAACTACATCTGTTCATTAAGGATATATAGAGGAATCTTCAACAATATCTATAGAGGATGTTCTATTTCTGATAAATTAGAGCAAAATTCTTATGAAGATCCATTGGAGCAGCCCATGATTCTAGATTCTGGCCATGAGAATAATGAAGAGGAACATTTAACTTTATTGGAGGTTAATTCACAAGATCCAGAAATAATGCATTATTTTGAGTCATTAGAAGTGCTGCATGCAGAAGTCTAACCTCCAAAAGCCTCTATTAAAGAACCACCTGATTTGGAGTTGTAGTTGATGTTCTTTCATTCTAAAGAGGTTTATTTGAGCTCATCTTTAACATCTTCTATCATCATCTCAGCAGAATTACCTCCGGACAAGAAAGTTGGAAGGGTTCTTTCAAATTTTTGTGACATTACGTGCTCTATAGACATGCAAATTTTGTTACTGGACACTGCAAGTTCTTTTGAGAAGCAGAGAAGGTTGACATCTCCGAATTTGTCCATCATTATCTCAGCAGATTTACCTCTTGATAAGGAAGATTGGCTTTTGGAGGTTTCGCAAATGTACAAGCCATGTTCTTTTATGGAGCGAAAAAATCTGAAACTTGTCATTAAGGACGTGGTGCCAAACAAGATAATTAAATGGCCATTTGAAGTTGCGGTGCAAATTTCTACACTAAGGTGTCGGATTGTTCATTGAGAAGGTTAGTTGAATGTCTAGCCAAAGACAAAAAAGAAAGGCGCTTCTTGGGAGGCAACCCATGATTGTGTAAGGTGTAAATTTTTATTTTATTTTTTTTAGGCTAGATATTTTTTATTTATTTTTTTCTACTCCCATAAGTTGCCTTGATGAGTTTTGTGTAAGTGTTTCAGGGAATAACATATTTTAAGAAACTAATGAAAGGGTGCTAAAGTGAAAAATTCGTAGGAATTTTTCTGGTTGAGTTAGTTGTCTTGTTTTTGCGTTTCCCAAAGTTCCAACGGTCGGATCGTCCTGAATTTTGGACAACATCTTCCTTACTCCATTATCTAAAATCTGAACGGTGAAGATAGGATTTGGAGGTCCAAAAGGTCAATTTATATAGTTCTGGGCAGAGGTATTTGCACCATGGGTCCGCATAACCTCCCCGTGGTGCATCGACTTGGAGCCAAACACTTCAATTATTTTTCACGCGACACTTCATGCTTATGCATAGGGGAGTATTTCAAGATTTTTTTGGTATTCTTTTTTGTATTTTTAGGTATGTTTTAGTAGTAGAATTATTAGTTCATTGGGGACAATGAACCACTTAAGTGTGGGGATGGGTTCCCAATGTTAAAAAGAACTCAAAAAAACAATTTAGAAATAGAAAAAATACAAAACAAATTAGAAAATTAAAAAAAATTGATAGCCTTGTCAATATAGCATGTTAATAAGGATAAGTACACACCATGTAGGCTAATTTTTCGTGTGTCATATATATGTCTCCTTAGCGTAAAATACCTTAAACATAATGATGTCTTGCATGTGCTTGTGAAATTTAAAAACTTGAATGTACGTCACTGTCAATTTTGATTGATGAGTATGGCATGCTATCACCATGTGATATCTTGAGCCTTAATTTACGATTGATACATCTTTTATCAATCTATTTTTTTTGTGGTGAGTTATTCGTCATTGTATGTGTTGCTCTAGAACTTGCTTTAAACCAGGTCGTGCGTATATTGATATTGTATTTTGTGTAAAAATGATAAAGGCACTAGGATTAACCGTATTCTCCCAAACAATACTCTTTAAAATAATCCTTAGTGAGCCCCTTGAGCCTATATCCTTTTTCTTCGTATATCACCATCTAAATTTTGAGCTTATATATTTCTTCTTGTCTTGATTGACTAGTAGAGCATTGTGATTGGTAAAATATTAAGTGTGGGGATATCTTTGTCACTGTATGAAATTTTGGGTGCGAATTGAATTGGTTTAGCTATTCCTTCTTCGTGACATTTCAATAAAGTCACTCGAATCAATAAAAAAGGGAGGAAGCAAGAAAAATAGAGAGAAAAAAAATAAATTGAATTTTTTTAAAAAAAAACGAAAAAAAGGAAATCTCTATGTGAAAAGAAAAAAAAAGAAAGAAAGTGTATTTTCAATGGTTCTTGCAATGTAAAATTTATGAGTTTACATTTGTATGTGGGATGATATCTTAAGGTTAGTTTCATGTTGAATACTTCAAGTGTATATGAACATTATGCTCTATTAGTTGTCAAGTTTAGCCACTTGTTAGCCTATTTCTGTGATTTCCTACCCTCACCTAAGCCTCGTTACAACCCTTGACAAAGACCTTTTGATTTATACGAACACGAAGTCTAGAGATTTTGGTGGACAAGCAAGCTTATGGTAGCACATGTGCATTTGATTGAACTTGAGTGATACAGTTGCACCTAAACACTTGTGTGATTTGAGTGTTTGTGAGTTATTTTCCATCCAAAGCATGCTATTTTCTTTGATGTTATTCATAAAATTTTAGTCTTTTGAGACTATGATGTTATTCATAAAATTTTAGTCTTTTGAGACTAAAATTTTAGTCTTTTGAGACATTCAATTGGCTTTGTTTTCTCTTTATCTTTTTATATCTCTTCTTATGATTATATGTTGGTTAACTTTGGATCGTTTTGATACCTTGATTATGAAATAAACTTGTATGAGTGAGGATTTTTATGGAACCCTAGTATGGGATTGTTGGTGTTTTGATAAGAAGTACTATTTGTAGTTACAGTTTATTCGTTCAAGTGGATATCATGATATATATTTGCTATTGGTTGGCCAATGGTAGTAGATTGTTGAGTTAATTATAATACTGAGAGGGTTATAGTTAATGGATACAAAACTTGAATGGTGCATGATTATATCTATTGATATTAATTTTGTGACGGTATAGACATATATTGTTACCTTGCATAGTCAAGTGAAATTGGTGCTTAATTGTATTCTGGAAGTTGAATTGGGCATAGACATGTGTTAATTTAATTACAGAATCTATACCATAGTGATTTCGAGAGAAACCTATGACCGTTGAATTTCTGGTTAGTAGATTGTGATTTTGCTTTAGTATTACACTGCTTTATTGCCGACATGAACATATTAGGGGGAAGTAATTATCTTGACTTAGCTTCTCGTATCTAAAACTCATTCTCATTCAGATCTCTTTGCTAGTATTATATTAGTTAGTTAATTTAATTATTACTTGATTAGTTTAATTAGAATAACCAAACTCAAATATTATGTTATATAACCGAATTGTTTGATATTAATTGCGATTTACATAAATCGACAGTCCTTGAGGAACGATATCTGATATTTACTACTCTATTACTTGCTTGCGATTGTGTACACTTGCACATCGGTATTTTACGCAACAATCAACATGTTTTCCATTAATAATCTCCAAAACCTTTTTCTTTGCCCTGGCAATTGCATATATAGAAAATGGCAATTCCAGTCATTAACAACTTTTTTGCAGGAATGACTGTAAAGGCCATGTGGGATTCATTCTTATATCATCTTCATACTGCTCAGTAATCCATCTAGAATTGATCTGCTTCTAGTGAAATGTTTGTGTACATGCATGCTTTGGATTATGCACCATTATTTGGTACCTGTCACTTCTTTGCATCTTTGTAACAAATATTTTCCATTCACATGTATCTTCACAAATAAACGTCACTCTACAACCATATTTTCTGCATTATTTGATTGGCTTCTGTTTGCACTAAATCACGCAAGCGTACGTGATCACAAGTAATATATGAATAAGTCAAGTTCGTTCCTGCAGAGATCTGGTTTAGGTTTCAATTCAGTTAATGCACCTATGCAACAATGTATGGTTTTTATTCACTACTAAGACAATTAACAAATTTGGGTTTTGATTAACTAAAATTAACTAAGAAGCAAATGAACAAACTAAGAATTAATTAACTAACGAGAAATTTAAATCGAATTACTTATGCAAGAGAAAACATGGGATCCTAACTTCATTAAATACTTTGCTTAGAGTTGATGCCTTTAATCTAAGTATGTGATGGTTATGATATCTGATCAGACAACACGAAACAAGTATAGGCTTCCTCTCAGTATACGAATACCAAACTACTCATACATCCACAAAAGAGATAGAAGATGAATAAACACCAATTATGTTTAGACCCTATATCTCTATAAGATTTGAAAACATAACGGTTGAAGAACAATTTGTCCATAAAGATCACACAGGGCAGCATAAGATAGTTCAAATTACGCTACAAATCCTGATGTCAAAACATACATAATCCTCTGCTAGCATGGCACGTTCTAAATCTCAAGATCCACTCTCGCTTCACAAGAGATTAAAAAACAACTTAGATGTTGGCTACGCATCCAAGAAGAATAAGCACAACCATACAAGGATATCAATAATTCATCACACACAAATCTTTAAATCAAACAAACTACTAAACTACATAGATAAATCCGTTAGAATCCCATGACAACGATTAGTTCATAATCGAACCGCTCGTCATCATGGGAACTGATGAAACCATTATAATAAACAAATTCTGAATAAAAATAATAGTGCTAGAGTAATAGAGTTAAGAAAACAAATCCAAAATCCAGAGTATTGCCTAATTTAGAAGAAAACAAAAGTAGATCTAGATCTCCAAATGCTGTCATGTCCTTCCGGAAATCCGTCTCCAAGTCTGGCTCTCTATCTTCGGCTCTCTCTGTGTTTTATTCTAAGTGTTGGTACAAATTATGATGATAGGATGTGTTTATATAGGCCACCGGAGTCTTGTCCATCAAGAAACTACCAAAACAAAATTAAAATAGAATTTCTGCAGTTCGGCAAAAAATACGTTTCCTAAACTGATTCTGTTTTGAAGGAAAATTCGTAATGGACTTTTCTTCAGTATTTCTAGGCCGTTCTAGTTGTATTTGGACATCTAAACCACTTTAGAATGAAATAGAATTCCGTTATCTTCGCGAGGGCTGTAAGATCGTCCAAAACGGACTTGTAGAACTCAAGATATGAACCAAACAGTAAATCATAAATTCTTCCAACCGACTGCATCGCCCCCGCGCCCGAAACCGGCGCCCATGCGCTCCAAGACTCTCTCCAAGCACCCCTGTGCCATCAACAAGCACAGCCGCGCGCTCCTGTAGTCTGCCGGAATGCTGATTTTGCTCGTTTTGCTTCGTTTCTCCTCCATTTTCCTTCGTTTCTTTTGCAACTTGTCATGCTTTGCTTCTTGAACTCAAATCCACCATAAAATATGCGATTTGTATCTTCCAATCTTAAGTTAGTAACCCTGCACAATCTCATGAAAACGAATCAAAAATACAACATACTTGAGGCCAAGTTAATCAATTTAAGCCAATTCGAAGCGTTCCAAGTGGATATAAAATCCACTTATCAGCTTCCTCACTAATATTGTATGTTTTCTTTTTATAGCTCTAAAAATATTGGATGTTGCAAAGAGCAAACTAGTCTGGAATTTGGGATCTTTCATTTCTGTCTTGTGATTAAAAACTAGATATGATATCTTACCCTCATCAGTGCTATTGCAGGTCATCCGTTCTCCATCACTAGAAGCATAATGACTAGAAACATCAGATGCATATCCTCTTTATCTTCACTCACATTGTCCCTCTCTAATGGTTCATCTGTCATGTTTGCAGCATTCTCATCAACCTTTTATTTCTCTTTCTCCTTATGGACCTCATCTTGTTATTTGTCAGGATAGTACTCCTCATCATTCTCTCCATCACTCTCAAAATTACAACCATTATCTTCAACATCTCTTTCATCTCTGAATATTCCCTCAAGGTCTAAAGCATCATTTAGGTAAGTCCTTACATAGGGGTCTGTGGTTGGATCAGCATATTGAATGTTGCGATCTTGTGAAGGTGTAAATTCTTGTGTTGGTACTCCTTTAGTGTCTATAGCAAGTGTTAGTTTCATATTAACTGAATACACAGATATCTTTCTATCGGCTGAAATCATTTCACACATCTCCAATAAGTCTTAATCAAATTCTAAGTCCCACGACCATTTCTCCAAATCAATGTTTGGAAGTTTGTAAAAGAATGTGTGACCACCGAATTCACCACATTCTTTTAACATTGTTGACAACTCAATAAGAATCATAGTGTCTATACTACACATGTCAGTATAATCAATATATCCACCAACAAATTGTTTTGGATCATCTTCCTTCCCCCCTCCCCCAATGATAAAGTTTTATGGTAAACAAGTCAGAGTGAGCTGCAAAAAAATCGACAATTTGCACACAATTTTTATCTGTGTTAATACCCAGTAAAAACCATGTTGTATTGACAACAAAAACAAGGGACCATAACAAGAATAAAGATGAGAAAACATAAGGGACCACATAAACATATACAATTAAAATCAGATGGATGCCTTTAATTGATAAAATGAAACTTTATGCTTAAAAAACCTTAACTGTAATCACAAAGACACTTTAACCCCTAATTCATAACATAATTAAAAACTCTAATTCATCAAATGTTCATTTACCTCCATAATCGGGACCCTCTCTCGGTTTGTAGATGTCTTTATCACGACAATCTCTGATACACCAAACCATTACAGTAATGCAACAACACCAATCCTTCGGCGGGAGAATGGGTCATCTTCTCAATATACGAGTTAGAGAGATTTGACGGAAACACACAATGTATAAAACTCCTGGAACTCTAGTTTTGCATGTAGTAGTTTTTGAAGTTCAGTATTGCAAGTGCTAAATGCAGGTATACGAAGTCCACTTTACTCATATAAATTTTGAAATTTTCTTCCATGAAAAAATTTGAAGGTTGTGATCTAATTTTATTCACACTTCTATTTATATACAACATACATAAAATTAATATTTTTTTATGATTACTGTCCGAAAAACGCGGGACATTTCGAAAAATCGCCATTCATTTTTCCATGTACTTGTTTTGTCATAATCAACAATAAATTTCACATACACACACATACATATATATATATATATATATATATATATATGATCACGCTCTATGGAGAACCACCCTAAACTGAGAACCTAAGAACCAGCTCTTAAATACAATAAAGATACACTGTAAAAAATATAATAAAAATACACTTACCATATTTATAATATAGATTAAAATTTTAAATTAATAAAGGAAAAAATCAGCAAAATTTATAGTAAATCTCTATCAATTTTTTTCATAAAAATTTAAATATAACACAATTTCATATCTTCCAAAAATTGCATAATAAAATTAATAATCAAGATTGTATATCATCAATTTCCAAGTTCAAATTTAAAATATACGGAAGTTCAAATGTAGAACTCTGGAAGATCATGTGCGAACTTATTTAATTCAATAAAAATTGATAGGTCCCATATATGGGTTAGATAAGCTAGAAGGGGGGTTGAATAGCTTATCACCTTTTTAAAATTTAGAGCTTGGATTTTTGAAAATTATTTCGCCTTTTTAAACTTCGTTACTTGTGAACAAGTAAAGTGCGGAAAATAAAGAGCGAAAGAAAAGAGAGTAGAACACGGTCGATTTTATCCTGGTTCGCGATGCCCGCAACCCCTAATGGATTCGAACACCCCTACTCCAGTCCCCGAGCTCCTTCCCGGACTCGAGATTTTCACTACTACAAAGATACTCCTTTATAGTAGGTGGAGAAGCCTTTACAACTCCTTAGACCACTATCTATTTATCTTGGAGCGATACACACACGTATCTTCCTCAGAATAAAATAGCTAAATACAAACTACAAAACTTGTCTTGGAGCGTAACTCCCCGTCACCTCCTCAAAGACTTTGTAGTATCTCTTTGTAGACTATGTACTTCTACAACTTTGCCGGTCTTGGATCTTAGGTCTTAGGTCTTGGGTCTTCTCTTTTCTTCACGGTGCAAAGGCTACTAACTCCCCGTTAGTACGCCTAAGACTTGGTTCTTAGAAAAAGAGTCACCTCACTTCACTTCACCTCACTGCAAAGATTAGAATACAAGTCCAACAACAACCAAGCAATTTATATTAAGAGATATAAATCCGTGCAAGCTAGTATGTTACGGTACTAGTCACGGGGACGCTATTACGCGTTAAGTTAAATATATAACGAGAAGGGATAATTCATAATAATGGACTTGTCACACAAGCGGTACACACACTTACACACAACACACAAACAATTAAAACACAACTCACACGTGCATAAAAGTAACTCGCTTATCTATAGGATAAAACGAGGGCCGCTATTATGCATTAAATTATTACACACACCACACAAGCAAGAATATTAAACTAAAGAGCAAGTATTACAAGCAAGCAAGCAAAAGTCACAAGTGCTAAAAGCACTTCGGCCGAATGTAAACAAAGTGGAGTGGCCGAATTTTTGAATTCCTAAAACAAGTTCAAGTAGTCTTGTTTAAATCCTTGTTCAAGATATAAGATAAGACAAGTAACCAACTTGAACAAGAATACTACAAATGGTAGTATATGGCCGAATATAACAAGAAAAGAAAAGGCCAACAATAAACTACTAACTTGTTTTAAAGAGCTAGCATGTATAGTCTTGATTTTTATGTCATTGTTTAAAGGTAAACCATAAAAAGAACAAAGGACTTGGTTATACAAGACTAACAACCAACTTATCTTTTGATTTTTAAATATCAAGTTTAAACCACTTAAGGTCAAAACAAGATGTAAACTTTTTGTTTTTAAATCAAAAGATAGTTAACTAGTCTTTTTAATCCAAATACTCAACTTGGATTAAAGGACTTAAATGAGGTGATTCTCAACTTCAACCTCAAGAACACACCTTACAAGATATCAAATATATACTACACGAATTTACTTCAAGAACAAGTGTATATTAGTGACAAGATGCAAGAAAGATGAATATTAGTGTTTTTAAGTGTAGATCTAAACCAAACAAGCAATAAACAATAAATATTCAAGCCACCCACCACCACTACTACTATATATACTTGACTTATATATAGAAGAGTGAGGAAGAAACAAAACCAACTTATAACCCTTGAGATTTAGAGAGAAAACAAGAGAAAAAGCTAGTAAACAAGCCAAAAACACACAAAAAGAGTCGCCGGAAAATGACCGGAATATGGGTTTATAGTCTGAATTTTGGAGGCTCAAAAGGTCACTTATAAACTGTAAAAACAAGGTGGAAAGACCACAAAAAGATTGGTGACCAAAGGTGTGTGTTTAGGAGCAAGAATGGTGAAGAAAATCAAGCTAAAATGAAGATAGATCTTGAAATATTTTAGGCTTGAAGCAAAGAAACGTTTTTGCAACTTTGGATACTGGATAGAGAGTGTTTCTAAGCTTATTTCACCAGCATATACTTGGCTCTAGGTGGCTTAATGAAATGGGGGGGGGTGAAGGGGGCTTTTTATAGCAAAAAATAAGGCATTTTAGCTTTATTTTAAAATGGTATAAGCACATGGGTTAAAGGCAAGTGGGAGGAATCTTCATCAAGGTCACATCATCTGTAAGGAATTCAAATTTGCTGAAAAAAACGTGCTTAGGTGTCATTCCATTTAACGAAACGAATAACATGCGAGAAACGCGCGTACCGACGAGACGAAATGAGTTTAATCGCAATAAATCGAAAAATCATTCAAAAATTATGAAATTTTGGGAATCCCCTAGAAATGTTCCCAGAGGAATGTGGTCAAAATTTCACCTTGAAATGGGTTGACCAACTATGACTTTTAAGCGACCGATAAATCAATTACGTATCGATTTAAGGGGTCCCGTAAAAACGTCATCCAAGGAATATGTAAGCTTGAATTAAAAATGATTTTATCTAGATAAATAAGGATTTACCGGTATTTCGGAATAAAATCTGTTTTTGGTCTTTTGGCATGGCTTTTGGCAAGGCAAATTGATTATAAATATCAAATGAATATATCAAGAATATTTGAGAGTAAAAAATTTAAGAACAACCCTCTTTTAAATAAATCGAACAGTTTGACTCGTAAAAACGGTGTTTAAAAATTCTTGATATTTGTGCCTTTAGCCGAATGCCTAAAATCTTTTGACATAAATAACCTAGAGTATAAAATACCATTACTATGATATTCTCATCCTAAGTTAATGTCGAACATAGGTCGGAAAACAGTTTTGGCTCGGTTTGACCAGTTTGACTTGATTTCCGAATAGTGTCGTCCCCGAGGGAGGATTCTAAGTGTAATCCTAAATCTAATCTAATTTAATTTCACTTTTATTTTGACAAATTCCGAAACCTAAAGTGCGAAAGCAATGACTCTATCAAAAATAAATACGTTCCGCATACGAACTTACATATTTGCATCACATGTTCAACACATGAACGTTCTGGATCTACGAGAATTCACATGTAAGACATAAACACGATTAATGTAGAACTTTCGAAGTTCATGTGCGGAACTTATATAATTTAATGAAAATAAGTACGTTCGGCGTATTAACTTACATATTTGCATACATGTTCTTCACATGAACTTTCAGTTTCAGTTACATACTATTCAAAGTTCAAGTGTTGAACGAGGAGAGGAGACGTAAAATTGTGTGTAAGAAGACACGTACAGATATGTATGTATTTTACAAAAAATCTTGCAATTATTTGGTTACCTTTGTGAATATTTTACATTAATTGTCTTTGAAAAAAATTCTTAGCCAGTAATTGAATACTGATTCAACGGTGATTAATGGATCTCTGGTTCTGTTTTAGGTAGCGTTTCTCATTTGAATCAACCCCTTCTATATATATATATATATATATATATATATATATATATATATATATATATATACCAACTACCAAATACTAATAAACATATTTCATATATATAAAATCTAAGAAATAAATAACTATTATAAAAGAAAATATTATCAATGTTGGGTATTTGTTCGACCCCATCGACATCAAATAATGGATGCAATTATTCTTGTGTTGCTTTTTGAAAAATTCTTAATTTAATTTAACTGGTAAGACTATAGAATTCAAGGAGTCCTATCTTCATCCTCAATACCAAATACTAATACACATATTTCATTTATGTAAAATGTAATCCTAAATTTCATCTAATCTACCAAATACTAATATACACATTTCATATATATAATGTATATAAATGTATATAAAATGTACTAAAAGAGAATATTTTAATAACTGAGTAATTGATTAATTTTTTTACAACTAATTAAATTAACAGTGTTGTTTAATTAATTAGTTCATTTACTAGTAGTTCGATTAATAATGTAGTTCAATTAATTAGTTCAATTCATCCATCTTTCTATATATAATACGCTAACAAGGTGGAAATTAATCTTATAAAAAGACTGTTTTGCCCTTTCAGGTTAATAGCGATGCGATAGATGCACACATACGCAGATACGCACATACCCTTGTGGTTGTAGTTCAAGAAGATTTGGGTGGTTTATATGTGTAAGAAGTCAGTTGGGTTTTCCAAATCTCTCGTGCGAATTTCATCAGCGGAGTAGATGCATGCACAACAGAGGATCCAATTTGAAATTGAGGTCATGGAGTGTGCATAAACAGTCCATTCGAGAGGTGGTTTTTGGGGGATTACCTGCTGAAGTGAGGACAAGCTGTGGAGGGTATTCGAAACTATCGGTGGTGGAAAGGTGCTACCCTAGATCCTCCTCCTTAGCGGTGATTCGTGCGCTTTGTGGGATATTCGAGAGGTGGTTTTTGGGGATTACCTACTGAAGCGAGGACAAGCTGTGGAGAGTATTCGAAACTATCAGCGGTGGAAAGGTGCTGCCCTAGCTCCTCCTCCTTAGCGGTGATTCGTGCGCTTTGTGGGATATTTTTTTGTGGGATATTTTTTCGGTGGGTATGTCTGACCAACCTAATCATGAGGTTATTCCAGGTGATTTCAATGGCTGCACACCCTGCTAATTAGGCTATCCCTGCTTTGTGTGTGTAATTTTCACTTCAATGTAATCCCTTTATGTTTCTAAGATTCTGAAGGACCATTTTTGTATTTTTTTCCCTGCTCTTTGGCGTTTAGCCTCGCGGGGTAATGTTTGTGGATCAGCCTGCTTTAGCTACTTTTCTGAGTATTGAGTTTTCAGTAGGTGTGGGTGGCTAGGGGCCTGCACGGAAGAGTGGCCGCCCTCCAATCACCGTGACTAATGACATTCTGGAGCAACGGAGGCTATCGAGGCAGCGAGTGAACGCTCAACGATAAGAAAGTAAGTTCTTGTCGTGCAATTTCCCTTCACCCTGCCATTACCAATCGTGTTGTGTTCTGTTTTGGAATGGTTTTCTGTTTGCATTAATAATTAGAGGCGATTTTCATACTAACTTACCAAGCTCTTCAACAAGGAATTTTTTTATTTCGTATTTAATGTTATTGATTTTGATGATGGTATTTACCAGTTGTTTCATGTTTAATTTGTGAGTAATCGATTTATCTTCAATTTCTGAGTATCAATCGAAAGATTGAGTTAATGATTGGCTTGGTGTTTTTAACTTCATGTTATGGTACTATGTGTTGCGTCTCTGTATTTTGATTTATTTTGCAGGAGTTGGCTTCTTATCGTATTTATGTTGTTCCTTTCATGATTTTATTTAACTCATTGTGCGTACTTCACCTTGAATAAAATATCTTCATTCTCTTTTTTTCTTGGCATATATGTTCCTTTTTACAGCACAAGTCTCATTATATATTTTTAAATTTTCTAAAAAACATAAATTTCAGAGCTTCACCAATCAGATGACCAACTTTGATTATAATTTTCACCAAAACCAACCAATAGAATAAAGTTTCTTTTTGGTCGATCAATGAAAGTAGCAGTTAAATATTGAATAATTGAAAAAACCATGTGAAAAATGTAAAAAAATATTAAGGTAATAAGATCCAATAAGTTAAAAGGGGAACAGTCGTATTGATGCTAACAGATCATGCAACAACTTGAAATTCTTGATTTCCATTACAAAACGTCTCAAGTATCTTATCCCCGGCTTACTTTTAATTGAGTTTCAAAGTCAATAATTTAGCTAAATTTAATCATAGAACAAACCATAATTAGCAGGGGTAGCTTTCACTATAGCCTATAGCTTTCCAAATCTGGGTACTTATGTCTTAATAATGCTGTTTATTTCCAAATAGTTGGACTGTGGACTCTGGTAGATTTGTTGCTCCTTGTGTCACCTTCCTTTGTTTAGAAGTTGAAAAAAAAATTCAATGCCAGGGTTGTATAACAACTGTAAAAATTGGTCCCAGGCTTACCACCCTTTAATTGTAAAAGTTACAATGTTGAAGATTTAATATTCCTTCGACACCGCGACTACTCTTGTATTTCTTGCAATATATTTATTTCTACTTGCTACAATAAAAGTCATGATACGCCATCTAAAAATGAGACAGGTCACAATTCGGATGTTTACCTCTGTCATTCTCATATTGGATGACCAATTCTCCCCGAGTCTTTTTTATTTTGTTTAATGTTAATTATGTTACTTTTTTATATATAACATAGATTAATTTCTCACTTATTTTTAGGTTTCTTATATTTTTAACATAATTTCAATTATTTTTCGTGTATGTTTAAATATTTATATTTTTATACCAATCATATAATTAATTCGTTGAAAGTCTAAATAGTTGGTCGACCAAAATCCCCTAATATAACTCATACATTTAAACTTTTATATACCTAAAACTAATGTGATGTAAAGTACATATAAATTTAATTATTCAAAAAAAAACTTGGTTAACTACATGATTAAAAAAAAACTTGGTTAATTTTGAGCGATAAACTCTTATCAGATTAGTGCATATTTGTAGGTTTGTTGAATTTGGTCGCACTAAAAATGTAACAGAATTTTTTTTATCTGGACTTTAGGCTTTTATATCAGTGCAGTAATACATCGGGTTTAGAAGTGAACAATATAAAACTTCATTTTTCAAGAGGATCCTTGTACATTTTTTCATAACGTTTAGTCCATGCTTAGTGGTATTACACTGCAAAACCAACGAGACCAAATGTTAGACTTTCTCAACGTTAGGTGCCTCCATTTCTGTGGCGATTCGCATCACAACTGAATTGATCATATAGCATTTACACAATCTCCAGGTGCATGTATACTCCTTCATTCTTAACAGCATGTCTAGGCCAGACAAGTGCATTGTGCTTTGATGAATAAAAATATGTAGAAACTTGGTTTACAACTTTGATTCTGAATTCCTGATACATAAACGACAAATAATCACAAAATAGAGAAATGACATGTTTAGCTGTTATGGGTCATGGGTTTGAAGGGTCCTGTTCACATAGCAGCTCCTGTTATGAATGCAGTGAGCAAGGATACATATTATGATTATACGTTCATTTTCATTTATGTACTTGTCAAGGTGCTATTTCTTACTAATATTTGGTTTAGAACCATTCCAAAATAATCAAATGCAAAGTGACATAATCGATGAAGCAATTATGAATTTATATACACCACGAATTTATGGCACATATTTATGAAAAGCCAAGTCTACCCTCCATTCGCCAGACTACTAGACAAGTATCCAGCTCTCTGCTTAATCGGATCATATAGTATATAGGACAAGTACATATGAAGAACAGTATAAGTGTATATTCGATAGATAACCACAGTCAAATTTTGCAAGGAATTACAAGGGTTCATAAATGGCAGGGGTCTTGCTACATAAGTACAAGAGCTCAAAAAGCGGCCTCTTATTCCAAGAACTCATATAAGCACAGGGTAAAAACACACGTCACCACCCCCTTTAACAAGTTTAGTTCCCTCAAAATTCCCAGGCCTACCCACATTAGCAATCAAATCTATCGGAGTGAAAATCATTTCAACACGTAGATAAAATCTTTTATTCAACTTTCAACTAGACACCTCAGTAGTCTTTTTTTAATACAGATATATGATACATCAGTAGTTAATTGAAGCATAACGAAACAAAACTCGTCTTTAGAAATCACCAACTGAAATTGATGGATTCAAAATGCAGATTTTCTGCCAAGCCAGAGGAACATATGCTTGCAACCTCATGTCTCATCTTCTTTGGCCCACAAACAAGAACACCAACTCTTGATTCTTTTCTGTCAAATAAGTATCCTGCGATTTTAGTTTAGTAGATATCATTCAGATCCGATGTTGTTTAGCATATATATTCATTGTAACAGATCGTATTAAGTTGAATATATGATGAATGTTGCAACTGTACTTCTCTATTTGTTTCCAATAACCAAACAGAAGTAGTGAAGTACTCTCAGTTGAAGTGACATTCATTGCAAGACGAGGTGTAACATGTGTAAATATACCTTAGCTTCATTTTTTCTTTGATTTTTGACTTTGAAGTTGGCATGAGAAAATTAAACTTAATCTTTAGATCTGGCCTTTCACCATAGTACAGAAGTGTAGATTGAACAAGTGATTGTTGTTGAAGACTTTCAAGCTCTCTATCTGCATTATAAAATCGAGAATCAGGTGATGCCATTAGTACCATTTGAACCCGCTATAAATTTTGAAATTCAACTAACTCATATCCCAGTGTATTGTGTTGCCTTTTCTGTATTCTTCTTCGTGTTGTGTCTGGTTCTCATTCACATAGATGCAGTTTGCAAGTCCCTTTTACGGTTTTTGTTTTTTTATTTTGTTTATGAATAGAACTGAATTAAATCTGTATTTTCTCCTTGCTCTGAGCTTACCTTTTTTTATTCTTTTTCGTGTTGTGTCTGGTTCTCATTCACATAGATGCAAGTTTGCAAGTCCATTTTACGATTTTTGTTTTATTATTTTGTTTATGAATAGAACTGAATTAGTTATGTATTTTCTCCTCGCTCTGAGCTTACCTTGTGTTGATTGTTTCACTTTGGTATTCCATGTTTTAGTGATGGTCATACATAAGTTCTGTAACACCCCCAGATCCGGGGTCAGGGATCTGGTTGTTACGGTCTTAATTCCATCAATAATACTTGACTTGCATCAAAATAAATAAGCAGCATGCTATGACCCCGCAATAATATCACATCACACACACACCACCAGTTATAGTCCCAGAGATGAAATTGAAATAAGTCTCTACTAATAGGATCCACGAATATAATTATTACAATCCAAAATGATCACAACATAATTTAAAGTTCTTGCCGTTGATTAACATTAGTGATACATATAAATAAGTTGGTAAACAAAAGCTGCCAGTCTAGGCTACCTCAGCAATGGCAGCGATAATATCAGCGGGTAGTCCTCTGACTGGAGCCACCTGCTTGTGTCCAGTGCGCCTTACGCGGGCCATCAAACCTAGCTGTTGTTGTGATATAATAAATAAATCAAGGGTGAGCAATAGCCCACCAACAATAATATATAACTGAAGACCATATTCCATGCATTAGTGAACATAGTGCCAGTATAATATAAGCGATGAAGTTACAAGGTAACTCAAAATATATATTCCGTGGAAATATCTACTATACAGAATATGAGCAAGATAGTGTCATATATCATAAAAGAGGAACTTGCAGGAAAATATTGTAATTCCAATTTTTTGAACACTTTTCAACCCTGCCAACACAGATAATGTTGTAGAAAATTTCTAACTTTGAAAGATGAACTAATACTGGAGCATTGACGCGCCAGAAGCCATAACACTTACGATGATCAGTCGTATGTTATGCTTCCCATCTTTGTTCTCTACATGTAGAAGGAAGCACCGACGGATTTACTTGTCTACCGCCATCTGGAATCCCTCGGCCAACGGTTGGGCTATTGATGGACCGGCGCCACTCTGCCACTTACACGGCTCCTAGTTCGAATAACATCCATGACTCTGGAACGTAAAGTTCGTTCCCCTTTCCGAAAGTATAATAATTGTTGATAAGACTCCATAAAGTAGTCGTATCTAGTTGGAAAGGAAAATTCACCAATATTTCCCAAGCTATTGCTTGTTAATGGATACCAACTTGTTCCAACAATCTTACCCCTCGAATGATGAGGAGGTAACACAAGGATTCAATTGATGAACAGCAACCAAGTTGCGAGTGAAAGAATAGTTTCAAAAGATTTATGACCGGGAAGTCAAACAAAATAAATAACATTTCTCAAGTAAGGTTCCGTTATAATTTGGAAGATAGATTTGAATGAAGAATAGAATATTTGAGAACCTTCCTTGATAAAATAATATTAATAATAAGACTCAGAAATAATTTACATAGTATTTGAAGATCAAAGATAATAATTTGAATATGAAAATTATTTTAAAACTAGTTTAAAAGAATCGAATAAATATTCCAAGAATATTTATTAAATCATAAATATTTAAAGAATATTCTTAATATAAAATACTCCTCATAAATAATCCTCGAATGAATATATAAAATTATTCACCAAATAATCCAACCTTAAAATGAATATTCAAAAATATTATTCAATAAATAAATAACTCAAATGAATGCTCAGAATAATATTCGATAATTAAATCAACCTTAAATGAATATTAAAGATAATATTCATTAAATAAATAAAGTTCGAATGAATATTCAAAATAATATTCATAAATAACTCAAAGGAATATTCAAATAATATTCATCAGATAGATAGTGGAAAAATATTTACTTAAATATTTTCCATCGAAAATAATCACAATATATCAAGTAATACTGACTCCTGGTCTATATTCGAAGAATAAGATTCATATGCCCTTCACTAAGGGTCTTAGCAATATTCGGATTATAACTGATATATTATCTATCTAGCTTATAAGCCAACATTAAGTCAACGAACAAGTATCACAATATAACTTGAAAGTAGGCATGCATGCTATGGCATATGTATAACAACAATCAATCATATATATTATCACAACAACAGTTCCAAAGTATTGGAAACTTGCCTGGTAGTCAAGTAGGGGTAGTGTGTCCTGGATCAGCTCGGTGATCTATAAACAACCAAAATATTCGAGATTAATCACTTAATACTTTTGAAAGGCTAAGCATATACTTAACTTAGGTTGAAACACGTTTTCAAGTTATCTCGCTATGCACCCTTTAGTGAACTCTTATTATCACCGCTATGATCCGACACTTGTTCGCTATTAAGGCATGTTATTGCACTTACACTTGGTAGATAATTAAGCCATATAAGTTCTAAGGTCGGTTGTTTACTAACCAAGATTATACCTCGAGATTTATTGATCGCTTCCTAAGTGGTTTTCCAAAGTTATAGTTAAGTACTCCCCTTAGTGGTTTTTTACTTAACCTTGATTCGAACATTTTTATAAAATCGAAAAATGATCCGTTTGACATGAGGTCTTCTCTAATATTTAATTACCAAGATTCTCCACTGAATTAATCATTTTAAGAGGGTTCAATTTCAGTTACGAACTCGCACTTACGGTTTCGAACCACTTTTACGATTTTGACCATAACTCTTAAACCGTAAGTCCGTTTGCTTTGATTCTCGCGCCAAAACGATCTATGACTCGAGATCTACAAGGGTATGTCATATACTCATCAAGATCAGGGACCTATAGCTACTGTGATGCACGAATTTCAAGGGTTAACGAAATTTCGGCATTACGACGACTATAAATCAAACGTTTCAAAATTTGTTTAATCACAACCAAGCCACATCGGGCATACCATACATCTTACACACATGATATTCATCTTAACAAGTCCAAAACATCTCACTTTACCATCATATTCATCATATCTCTTAAATCAACTAAATCAACTACATAATCATTCTTACCTGCTTGTCATAACATCATAATCATCACTAAGCTAAACCCACCAAGAACATTCATATACTCAAAGTAAGATCTAGGGTTTAGGTGAGATATACCTTCGTTGGAGTGTGTATAAGCCTTAATAAACCTTGTATAGTCCTTAGAACACCTTAACCAAGCTTAGATCATCCAAAGAAACCAGAAAACTAAAGTTAGTTCTTGAAAGTTACTGTTCACCTGTTCAAATAACTGCAAGAACGAGGGCCTTACCATGCTTTTCTGGACGAGGCTCCTAAAGAAAAGTTGTATAGTATCTCAATACCTTTCCAACAAGCTATAGAACGCAAAATTTCATTGAGAAACGAAGAATTTATGGTTGTTTTACTCAGCTATTGTGTTTTTGGCCGAAAGTTGCTAAATGGAAAAGAATGGTGTTTGTTTGCTTTGTTCTTGCTCTCATCTTGCATTATTGTGATGCCTTTAGATATTTTATAGCAAAAAACTACTTTATTAAAGTGCTTTGCTCATCCATGATGCAATTCAAGGGACATGTGTTATGTTTTTGTGGTGAGATGATGCAATGGTGCTAAGTACTTAGTTTGGTTTCTAATTGTTCTAGTTCCTTTGTAACTAGCTTGGTTACTTGCTCTTATCCTCTTGCACATGACTATATCTTGGCTCTCTACTTGTTTCTTTGTCCGGCTATTGCTCAATTTCACTGATCGTTCGGAGGAATATCTCAAGTATTTCTAGTTAGGGTTTTACCGGAAACCTTCTTAATATTTATACTATCATTCTCAATCCTCCTTTATAATTTTTGAATTTAAATTCCTCAAATCTCTTTATTAAATCCTTAAATCCTTCAGTGTCTAGGGAAATTTCGGAGAAAATAAAAGTGCTCTTTTTCTGATTCTGATATCGTTTACATACACTTATTTTACCCCTGGATCATGAATACGAACTCTGAAATCCATTCTGAATACTTCTATATAGCGTCGTCTAATAATATTCCGATTTCCACCAAAAACACTATTCATTGCTTATTCTCTCTTTATTCCTTATATTTATAAAAAAAAAATGCCCTCGTTCTCTTTCGAGCGTTCCTTATCTCTTTTACGGAACCACTGGACTTATAACAGATATCGATTTGGATGACATGAGAATATTCTTCCTCGTTTAGAATCACCATATCCTACTTTCTAGGAGATAGATTATTCTAATCTAAGTTGTCAACCCATTGTATTCTTCATGACATATCAACATTTGAATCCCAATTCATTACATAATCCTTTATTAGAACCATTGTTAAACTTATACTCCATTACATAATAAAAGTTTTAATGCCTACCAAAAATCTGGGTTCTTACAGTCTCCCCTCCTTAAAAGGATTCCATCCCGGAATCAGTCTGAGAACAAATGGGGGTACTTTTCTTGCATCGCGCTTTCCAATTCCCAAGTTGACTCTTCCACATTGTAGTTCTGCCGCAGAACTTTGACTAGCTTGATGACTTTGTTTCGGAGAACTTGTTCTTTTCAGTCTATGATTTCCACAGGCTGCTCCACATAGGTTAGGTCTGGTTGCATGTCTACGTGTGATAAGTGGATTTTATATCCACTTAGAGCGTTCCATATCGGTTTAAATTGATTTACTTGGCCTCAAGTTTGTCGTAGTTTTGATGTGTTTTGCTTAAGTGTGCAGGTTTGCAGAAATGTCGATTAGGGTTGAAGTTTCCGTCGTTTTTGGAGTTGATTTGTGCAATGGAATGAAGAATGGAGTCTTGTACTGGGTTGCCATGAAGATTCCAAGCTAAGGAAATTGAAGACGGAAGCTTGTGCAAAATAAACGGGAAGAAAAGGCGAACAAATGAAGAAACGGAGCAGAAAGAAGCAAACTGCCAGCAGCTCAAGCGCAGGCAGCGCCCTTATGTTGTGTTTGGTTGGGGTGAATCAAATTGGAGGGAATGGAATGGAATTTGAATAAGAATATATAGTTAAATGTTTAAAAATTTTATTCCTTACATCATTCCATTCCTAACCACCTAAGCTAAAGTTTAAACACACCAATTTAAAAAGGAATGATCCATTCTCCCTCCAACCTATTTTCTTCCCAAATTTTATCATACAAAATTTGCATCCACTAATTTTTTTTAAAATCTTACCACTCATGTTCATTGTGTTCCTTTAATTTCTATCCATTCCATTCTCCCCCACCAAACACAACGTTACTTTCTCTAGAAAAAATAACAATGGCCTCTTCTGTTCCATTCCCTGACCCCACCGTCACTGGCACCACCTCCACTTTCCCAGCTGCCACCATTCAACCAAAACCCGAACCAGTCGACGAAGACTCACTCATTGCACCACCTGGCATTCCAGCACCCCTTGGCATGCTAACACCTCTGGCTGTTCAGTTTCCTTATTTGCCTCGTGAATCACGCCCTGGCACGTCAGCTGATGGTGCAAATGTTGATGATGAGTATAATCGTACTACTGAGGTGTTTAACCATGTTCTTTCGGGCGACGACGAAAATGAAGCTGTGGAGAATAATAATGATGCACGTGACATAGTTCCCGTGGCGGAGAATCCTGGAAACCAGATCTTCCTTTTGGATCAAGTGGAGCACAGGCAATGTTCCAATGAGTTGGTTAGAGTACCGAACCTCAGCAGAAAGAATCAGGCTTATCATCGTGGAATTGTCAGGAAAACACGAATGTTGTATGATGCGATAAGGATTTATTCAGTAGCTGATGAAGAGATGAAAAACGCTTTCGGGTTTGACAAGCGGTGTAGAGGGGATTTGAAGGCAGCTACGGTGATGAGAAGTTGTGGACTTTGGTTGTTTACTGATAAGAGAATAATTGGTGTCCTTCCCGGGGTTGAATTTGGAGATGTGTTTTGTTATAGGGCGGAAATGTCCGTGGTGGGCTTACATGGACATCATCAGGCAGGGATTGACTTTTTGCCTGCTTGTAGGAGTTCAAATTGGAGCCCATAGCTACAAGCATCGTTGTTTCGGGCGGGTATAAAGGAAATATTGATGAAGGGAATGTGATTACCTATTCAGGCAGTGGTGGTCAGGACAAGTATTCCAGACAGATTGCTCATCAGAAGCTGGAAGGTGGGAATCTTGCGTTGGAAAGGAGCATGCATTACGGCATTGACGTGAGAGTAATTCGTGGTCACAAGCATAAAGCCCGTCCCAGTGGCATATTTTATGTTTATGATGGTTTGTATAGAGTTGTCGAGTATTTTCCTGTTGTAGATATGTCTGGATATAGGGTCTACAAGTACAGGCTTCTAAGACTTCCGGACCAGCCTAAAATGAGTATCAAAGATCGTTTGCTTGCTGATAGTCTTAATACTAAACCTTGGGTGAGGCCATGGGGTAATGCTTGTTTGGATAAATCGAAGGAGAACGAAAATGTTCCTGTTACATTGTTTAATGACATTGATAATGACCATGAACCACTGGAACATCAATACTTGGTCAATTCCATCTTTCCTTCATATGTGTATGAATATAATAATAGGTGCCAATGCCTCTCTAGATGTTCAAAGGATTGTTCATGTGTTAAGAAAAATGGAGGGCAGTTTGCTTATGATAAAGATGGGATATTAATTCAAGGCAAACCATTGATCTTCGAGTGTGGTCCATCTTGTTCATGTCTTCCAAACTGTAGGAATCGTGTCACCCAGAGAGGTGTAAGGCATAGACTTGAGGTGTTTCGCTCAAGAACTGGTTGGGGTGTCAGATCATTGGACTACATTCTCGCCGGTTCTTTTATATGCGAGTATGCAGGAGTGGTTCTGACGAATGAACAAGCAGAACTAGTGTCCATGGGTGGGGATAACCTAGTATATCCTAGGCGATTCACTGAGAGATGGAAAGAATGGGGAGATCTCTCGCAAGTATCTCCTAACTATGTTCGTCCATCGGATCCTGAAATTCCCCCATTAGATTTTGCAATGGATGTATCAAGCCTGAGGAATGTGGCCTCCTAATGTGATGGTACAGCTTGTCTTGTACGATCACAATAATCTGATGTTTCCTCGGCTTATGTTGTTTGCGATGGAGACTATCCCTCCCTTCAGGGAACTTAGTCTTGACTATGGTGGGGTAGCTGATGAATCGTCTCCAAAGCTCGCTCTTTGTAACTAACATTGTGTTCCTAAAGGGGTGTATATGTAAAGTCATATAGTATGTTTTTTCTAGTAGCATTAGATTGAGGTAAAACTTTATAGCTTGTATCAGGTTGATCTGTATTAGTCTATTAGATTTGGTATATTGATAACCTCTGTTGTTTGCTGTAGATTGGGTACTACATTCAATTTCTGTTTCCTAGTTCTATTAGCATAAATTCTCTTATGCACAATTGATCGTCTTAGTTTCTCCAGATTGCAGACTTGGTTGTAGTATCACAATGTATGATTAAGATGCCAGACTTTATTACATTTTATTGAGATTAGAAACCAAACATTCTTTCAGAACTCTGAATTAATTTAATGTCTGTTTAGTCGTTGGCCAATACATATCAGTTACTATGAGTACCGTAACGAACAGGGTTTATATATACCCTTTCATATCTACCATACTTAAAATAAATTCTAATGAACAGGGGTTATAGATACCCTTGCATTTCTATCATACTTAACTGAATTTTAATGAGCAGAGGAATGTTGAAAATACTCTTACATTGCACTATTAATACACATCAGTTGAAGCGTTTGCTCTCTGTATTATTAGATATATAATAAGGAGAAAAATTGTAAAATATTTATAATCTCAATGCCAGTCCTCACACGAGCTTGTAAGTTGTTCTTGCATCTCTTTCAGTTAAAATTGGTGCAACGCAGGGGAGTTGTGCACTAGCGGATTGACTGGTAAGTAAGTGCTTGTTCTGGACTAATAGGTAATAAAGAAAAAGAATAGCTCAAGTCATTAGGAAACTAACATATTGCATAAAATACAAATTTCACAACACCAGAAACAAAAGCACTAAAATTGTTGGAAAATGTGGGTATTTAGCCCCACATTGACGAGTCATTTTGAGCTCCGATTTGAGTGACCCTTGTGTGTGTGTTTGCAACAAGTTGTGCTTTGAGTGTGTTCTTCTCCGCGAGAGCTTTCCAATGCATTCTTAAACACTCAAAAAAGACTAATGTTTTGTTTGGTTGGCATGAATAAAATGATATGGAATGGAATAAAATTTGAACTATAAAATGGGTAAAAGTTTAAACTTTTCATCCCTTCCTCCATTACATTCCTAACCACCTATACTAGAGTTCAAACTCACCATTCTGAGAAGAAATGTCCCATTCTCAATCATACTCATTTTATTCTCAAATCTTATCATAATAAATTTGCACTCACTCTTTTTTTCTTACAAAAACTTCTCTTTATCTCCATTATTTCCTTGTAATTTTGGTCAATCCATTCCATTCCAATCCAATTTCCCCAACCAAACACAACATAAGGGATGGATAAGTTGTGATTATCCAAAGTTGCTCCCTTGGAAGTGGAAAAATTAGAAGTTGGAACTTGAATGTCACATTGAAATTGAAAAGAGCCTTTTATGGCGTTATATAGGAAGTCACTTGTAGTTTCCAAATGTGTTAGTTGTGTGTTTCTCCATCTCCTGTATAGCGCACAAGGTTATTCATTCGAAACACAGTGAGTATTTGTCGCAGATTGTCTAACAAAATTATTGTCATGAAATGAAGTAACAACATTTGATTGTGGCAGAGGTCTCTGTTTCAACCTTCAACTTCCAATATTCTCATACTATTATGGATACTTTTGTCTGTCTTCTCTGGTGACATTCTGCCCTTTAGTCGGATTGTTGTGGTGGTCCATTCTTGTCAGCTCGAGAAAGTGTTAAAAGCACACATTTGATGATTTTACATATTAGTAATACCTCAATAGAGTTGTCAACTACAACGTATTAGGTTCAGAAATGTAGGATGAGCATATGTTTATTTATTGATGAATTAGTTGAGCATTTATCAAGAGGCGCTTGTGTACTCATGCAGGTATTGAAGGATTTGGTGTGTCAAGAGTTTTGTATCAAAAACCAGGATTTCAAGGCCCGTGATGTCGTTGCTGGGTTGAATGGTTGGGAAGAATATAGTGCAATTCACCACACTGCACAGTTGAGGAAAATTCAGCAAAATCATGATGATGAAAGTGTCCCAATCCCTCTCTCATGTCATGCGGGTCTTCTTGGTAAGTATCTTTTATCCTAATAGATATTGTGAGTGAAGCAGTCTTTTATCCTGGGATATGTATGTTTAGGGATTTAGTTTTCTGCATGTAAAAATGAAAAATTAGCAGTACATTGAAGCTCTGTTCCGTCGGGTAAGCAAATTCTGTCAAAATTGTGGCTAGTGTCGGCTAGAGGCAAAAGCACCGGTAAATTTTAAATTCTAAATTTTAAACTGGGTGTAGCTAAGATGGTTTCTAGGAGAATTTTTAAGCATGATATTTACTTATGGTCTATCTTTATTTTGCTCTATGTCCTTCTCATCCTTCATTGTTTCAAAGTCACCATTGTTCAGTCCCTGACTTGGAAAACTCGTACGTGCTTCCTGACTTTGAATTCTGGTTTTGACAGTGCTTGTAACATTACTTGTTAATGTTTTTTCCCCCACCCAGTCTTTTGACCTATTTCCGTTCTAATCCTAAAAGTTCGTGGCATTCCAACACCCATAATTCAGCGACCAGAATCATTTATATCTTGTAGCAATCCGTTTGTTTTCCTCCAGGGCAATATGCAGATTTTACCGTAAACCAAGCTTATATTTGTGTTTTTTAGTTTACATAGTTCAGCCTCCAAAGCCTCAATTAAGTACCTGAAATAATACTATCTTGTATAGGCATGCCAGGTTTTGCAGCTAATGCTGATCTTTACGAGGTTTGTGCGCCAAAAAAGGAGAGTCTCCGCTGCTTCTGGAGCTGTTGGTCAGCTAGTTGGCCACCATGTTAAGTGCAAGGTAAGAAGATAGAGGAGGTGCAAGTTGCTCCAAAAGATTATAGTTGCTCAATACTAATACATAAAAATTATATTTATTCTTCTTAATCCCAGTATCTCTCCTCAAGTTGCAGCATCAAATCACAAATGCCCAACTGGTACAATAGAAAAATAAATTGATGACTTCAAAATGGCTTTGTAATATATGTCAGCCAATTGTGCATTCGTAAGAACATGAGAGGTGCATATTGTTCCATCCAAAAAGGCATCCCGTAAAGAGTGTTAGTAGATATCAATATGTTCGTTTTTATGAAATATAGGATGTTCGTTTATATGAAATATAGGATGTTCGTTTTTATGTTGTACAAAGTAGATTGACTATCACAAAACACATTCATAGCAGGAGGATGTTTAGAGTTCATGAAATATAACTACACATTAGATCCTTTCTCAAAACTACAACTTAACTGTAGTTCCTCAAAGAAAGAGCCTTTAATTATAGAAGACAGACATTGAATATCACCATAGGGCCAAGGAATAGTGCGAAGTGTGGTGTCACCAACCTAAATGGTATTCAGCATTTCAGCTTCATGTTTATGAAGTTTCTTTACAAACAGTTTTTCTCTTTTTATTTTGCAAAAAGTAGGAATTAGAAAACTTCATAAATTTGAAACTAAGAAGAGATCTGACATTTTCACCTTTTACACCCCCACGCAGAAACTGAGTAAAGTGCTCTATCTTGCCAACAGATAACCACACAGCCATTCTCTTCTTTAATCCCATAGCCATGGCAGCTGTAACCTTGTACCAATCTTCTTGCTTGCAACATGCCATAATAGCTCAAGGGCGCACTGCCAAATCCAGCAAAATCAAGTCTTTGCATCCATTTTTCAAGTTTTTCGTGTCTTTCCTTCCTGCTGGATCCCTCACAAGCTATTATGTTTTTGATCTCCTCTCCGAAAAGAAACTTTTCTAGCTTTAGTCTTTCCGTTGATGACCTTGGAAGTGTAGATTCTAAACAGTCAAACAGTGCAGCATAAAAGTATAAAGATTCTGATAGTCTCTCCATGAGGCTGGATCCATTGTGATTAGAATCCTGCTCTGCTACTACCATGACTTTTGGTGACAAACCCCACAATGCATTAAGAAAACCATCTATTTGGACTGCAGGAGTTGAGGATTGCGGCGATGAGGATGCTGAGTCAGCACCAGTGCTTTGTCCATTAACCATATCCTTTTGGAGCAAATCACCTAAAGTGCTTTGCTTAGTTTGTGAGGCTCTAAGCATGTTAACTCCACATGATTTCATTGAACTTAATGGAGATCTCTTATGCGGCTCATCAGCCGGAGATAACAGTGAATGTAATTGGAGAACTGAACTAATTGCCAATGCCTCTCCGGTTTTAACACGCAGCTGTTCGATATCAAGGTTTTTTAGCTTACTAACTACAGGATTAAATTGAAATGGTATATCTAACTTCTCAGCTTCCTCGGTCAATACATGAGCCATCTGGTTAAGTACCTCCTTTTGTGGATGAACCCCGGTTATCCTCAAGTGTGGAGGGCCTTCTGGTCGTGCACTCAAATCTTGAAGAAGTGCATGCCACTGCATTGAATAGGCTGCATTTAGGTCAATAATATGAACCATCTTTTCCCCTTCCATCGCTTCAATAATAGCTTGATTTGTGACAATAAAAGCCACCTTCAAGAACGGAAAGAACTCTAAAAACATCTTCCTCACTAGAATGACTTCCGAAAACAACGATATTTTGGTGGAATGAAGGGCCTTATAAAGACCAGGCCAGGCTTTAAGTATCCTATCAGCAAGTGCCTCTGTAAAATATGATGCAATACGTTGCATCGTATCTCCATCAGGGGAAGCAAGGTGAGATATTTGGTCAAGCAATAAATTAGCATTTTCAAGGTTTCCAGTGGCAACATGAGTTGCACAAGTGAGCAACAAGTGAATCAAATACAGACCCCTATCCTCGGACTTAAGTTCTTTGAGCAATGGATATGGTGATCCAGGGCCAGGAGAAAGTGAAATCATGGGAGAATTATGGAAAGGCGATGAAGTCACAGACGACGATCCATCATCTTGATACATTGTATGCCACAATAGTTTCCTGGATTGATTGAAATGAATTACTAACAAAAACTGTTTAACAAGGTTGAATTACGGAAAGAATGAAAAAGAAAACATTTTATTGGAAACATTTGGTTTAACCACATGTCCATACACACTGAGGTTATATACATACAAGCAATGTATTCAGATTCTACAGTCAACAATGAACAAATAGAAGGCCTTGACTTAACAAGAAGTAAAATCCAAACTAGAGAATACTAAAATACTCTAATGAAAATGCAAGCTTTGACCAAACAAGAATCAAAAAGCAGTCCAGTTCATATTCAGACAATAACAAACCCTTAAGCACAGTCATATAACCAAAAAATAAAAACCCAGAAAAATAAAGCAATTGTAATACTAAAAAAGTGCAGAAAACTTACGAAGAATGCCAAGAAAGTACAATACTTGAATGGGTTTTTCAAATGCTCATAAACCCATGTGATGCCCTCAAGAATACACGGAATTGTCTGTTTTAACAAGTGATTAAAGATGTTCATGTGGTTTCTTCAATAAATTTAGAGAAGAGCAGTTGGAAGTTGAATTAAAGTAGATTGAAATATGAGTCTGAAAGCAAGCTGTTGTAATAAGTTGTGGACAGGAGATGGAATGTGTGGAGCTGTTTTTGTCTTTACTGTTGTGGTGTCCTTCCACCTTTGAGAAGAAAATGGAATTTCAGACTGATAGTGCCCCACTCAAGCTCTGACACAAGAACAAGATACACTATTATGCTCGGTCGTCTCGATTCGAATTAAAATAGTTAACATATTTACTAAACAATTTTGTCAAAATCTTAAGATATTGAAAAAAGTTTATAGCATATAAATTATATATTATGAAAAGATCGGAAATTCAAGGATAAATTTTCTTAAATTTTTTTTTTTTATATCATGTTAGATGACCAACTTCCATAACAAATGAATCAGTTGTAGAGTTGTAATGCAGACCTAAGTAAATAGTTGATATCCAACAAATGGATGCATGTAGAATTTACATAAAAGGATGAAAACTCAGTTTTGTAAGTTTACTGAATACATACAAGTGTATTTGTCGTAGCATGAATTGGATAGGGAATCAGGGGCTGTCACTTAAGAGAAATAAGTATTCTCCAACTTTTTACTTGAATACAAATACACCCTAATAAGGACAAACAAATGCCACCAGTTTTGGCTCCTAATGGACAAAGTGTGAGAATTGCAACAAAAAGCTTTAAACTTTTGTTTTGTTTTTTTCCTGCAGAAATAAAGACCTTCAAATTGTCAATATCTTCTTGTATCAGAAGATAATGAATCTGATAGCCATCTAGGTCTGATAGAATTTTTAGTCAAACTTTTGCTACTTACTCTGGACTCAAATTTGAAAATTCCTAAGTTAATATAAATAATTCCAAAATTTAATTTTTATTTTAAAATGTAAACAAATTTCGAGATATTATCCAAAAATTAAAAATCATAATCATTTTAAATTATTCATTCCAATTATAGGTTCCAATTCAACATGAAAAAGCTTTAAACGATTCTATAGTCCACGCGGAATTTTCATATTAAGAATTCTATTCAATTTAACAAATATACTTATATTTAATTTAAATGATTAAAATACACTTTTTAGTATTTGAAAATAATTCTAATAACAATCAAATACATTTTTAATATTAGATCTAACTGTTCTCTTTTTATGCAAAGATCTAATGGTCTTATCTTATCCATAATTTTAATTTATATACCGTAAAAACAATAAGGATTGTTAGAACTTAACGTAAAAAGAGAACTATTGGATCTAATATTAAAAAATGTATTTAATTGTTATTAGAATAATATTCAAATACGAAAAGTGTATTTTAATTATTTAAACTAAATATATAAATATATTTTTCAAATTGAATAAAATTCTTAATGTGAAAATTCCTACTTTTTTCTCTTCAATTTTTGATAATTCCCATTGAATAATAATTACTAAATCATTATAAAAATAAAAATTATTTTATAAGTTCCGCGTCAACTATGTAATCGCAAATATGACTTTAGAACTCAATATAGAGACCAAAAAGTAAAGTAAGTATCGAAAACCTAATTAATATTATTTTTTTTGTTTTAACTCCAATTTAATTGTTTTTATCAAAAAATAATACTATATTTTTAATAGGTAAATTGATTTTTTGAAATTATAAAATCCTAAGCCCACACATTAAAAATAAAAATTTATATTTTTAGAACATAAGATAGAGCCTAAAAAAGGTGAGGGTCTAAAAGTTAATTAATATAGGTTCATTTATTTATTTTAATTCCAATTTAATTGTTTTTGATTTAAAAGGAATATTATATTTTTAATAGATAATTTGATTTTTTTGAATTCTAAATCCCTATGCACAACATATTAAAATTGAAATTTATATTGCTAGAAAAAAAAATTAAATATTTAAAAAATAATAAAAATGTTATTATTAAGAAAAAATTGTCAATTAATATAATTATAAATATTAAAAAGAATTTATACATTGCACAGATTATAAGTTAGTATTATTAAAATCAAAATATTAAAAATTTTGATACCTGTTTTTTTGAACAGTACTTGCTTTATTTAATTGTTTTTCTTAATTAACCTTACTTAATTACCTTTATTTAATTAATTTATTTTTCGATATGAATAATAAGATCCAATACTAAAATTTAAGTACTGAAACTAGGCTTTATTATTTTGCTTTCGTTACTTGGGCCTAAATATAATATAAACACATATTTAGATTCTAATTATTTTAGTAATCTTTTTTAAGGATCTAATAATAAAACTCAATATTACGGACCTTACTATTTTACAAACTATTCTAATTATAAAACATAAAAATATTTTATTTAAACAGATCTCTAAACTTATTTTAAAATAACAATTTAATAAATTTAATTCACTTAAGAATTTATTATAATTAAAAAATTTATAGCCAAAATAAATATAAAAATATTAAAAGTAACTGTTCATCGCCCGTGATATAAATTAAGTATATAATAAGCTTAAAGAGATCTTATCCAGTTTGTTTCGTAGTATCGTAGTAGACGACCAAAATATTAAGGACCGTTGAATATTAAAATAGATAAATGAGAATCGTTACATCTAATACTAAAAATTTTATTTGATTCATAATAGGATTATATAAAAATACTGTAAATTTTAATAATTTAAACCAAATATAAGTAGGTTTCCAAAACTGAATAGAATTCTCATTGTAAAATTTTATAACTTTTTTTTCTCTCTTTTTGGGGTATTTTCGTTTGGATACTAATTGTTAGACCATCACTAAATTAAAGATGATTTATTGAGTTTTATATGGGCTGCAAAATTGTCTAAATCAAAATTTTAAAACTCAAGATAGAGCAAAGATAATAAATTGACCCTTTGGATCATTATTTCTAATTACATAACTTAAATAAAATGAATTCTTTATTCAAATAAACCAAAATTAATGAAAGTCAAAACAATGGTCAACTCATTATTCAAAAACATAAAATTGAAGAAACAAACTCCATAAAATTCAATATTCAACATCTTGTCCTTAACAAACTTTATTTAAATAATTCGATAAGTCTAATCCGACAACTACAATAAATCACGTAGCACGAAATCCAAAAGTTCACATCTTTATTTTCAATAAGGTTCCAAAAATTAGAACGTAAAATATTAAAAAGGAATGAGATACACACCTCAGTAAATAACAATTTCACGAATGGATATTCTCAAAAATCAACAGGGATTTTAATAAAACAATTTTTCTCGAAAATAATAATTTGTAAAATATATGTGAAAAAAGTCCATTCGAACGCTTATATTTTATAAAATCCAAAATGTAAAACAAAAATAGAATAAATTAAAATAGATCAAAAATCTTAAAAATACCACAATCTTGATATACGGCCATACTTTAGTGGTATAACGCCCTAGAAATATCGTACTTATAAATATTATTAGTTAATACTAAATGCGAACTATATGGCGTGAAATTTATTTCAGGATAAATATAAGTGACATTATGTTTACATGTGGATATGGTGATGTATGTGTGACGTGTTAATCTGTATATTTTTATTTGAAATTTTAATGATTAAAATCTATTTAAATTATGCATTATTGATCTCCGTAAAATTTTATAAAATCATCGGAGTTATTAAAAATCACGAAATCTTTTGTGATATCTTCTTCATGAAATTATTTAGTTTTGAAAATTATTTGGAGAATTATTTCGGGTATTTAAGTATTTTAAAATGATTTTAGGAGTTTAATTGCGTTTAAATAACCAAAACTTGTAAAATTCATATTTAATTCATTTTTTATCCTAAAAATATTTTAAAAATATGTGCATGTCCGTAACTATATGCTCTTTATTTTAAAAATGTAAAGTTTAAAATTTTACAATTTTCTACTTAAATTCAAATTTTTAAAAGCTGTATTAATTTTAAAAAGTGGTTTTCAACATGTGGTATGACAAAAATGCCCCTGGCCCAAAAATATCTTCACAGTTGTTATTTCTTTCCTTTTTCAGTAGCCATCGATTTTGACTCTCTGAAAAACTCTCTCGAAACCTCTCAACATTTCTCTCTAACTCTCCTCCCAAATCTCTCTCTTTTAATTTCCCTCACTCTTTCTACTTCACTAAACTTTCCCCTTTTCTTCCAATCTCTTACAAAGTTGTGTGGGTTTAACTATGTATGGGTGTATGTTTCGTACGTTTCTGTTTGTGCTGGGTTTAGGTCTGAGTTGGTATTATTTCCGTGATGTGGTATGGACTGTGCTATACTGCTGGTGTATCTATGTGAATATATGTGTGTGCGTGGTATATGTATAAGGTGTGTGTGTATCAGTGTGAGTAGTGGTTAACAAATTGTATGAACTGAATTAAGCTTGTATCGTTATTAGTTGTTCTGTTATTAACAGAGGTGTATCAAGCGTCCGATTGTTGTTGCTCTGTACTCCATGTTTAGGTTACTGATAGGTTGCTAGTCAAAGTGTTGGCGCAAATAAGAGTTATATGTATGGTTAGTGTTGTGCCGTATTGTTAGGATCGCATCCACTATAGATCAATGTTAATCAAACACAATAACAAACACGAAAGTAAAGAACACAACAAATTAACGTGGAAACCCCTCAAGGGAGGGTAAAACCACAAATCCACTAAATATGAATGTATTACAAGATTGGAGTCGCTCCCTCACTCAACACTCTTGAATACAATCACCTCACCTTGATTACAAAAGCTCTCTCTTGTGTATCACACACAACTCTCTAACTTTTGAAATACATCAAAACCCCTACAAATATCTATATTTATAGGCACCACAAATATTCTAATCCTATTCTATTTCTAATTCTATTTGTGACAATTACCATCTTTTCTTATCTTGGATAGAAAACTTTCCACAATTAATATTCCTACCAAGAATAAGAATTACCTCAATTATCACAAAATAGAATTCTGATCATAATAGGATTCTTAACTTAATTAGGAATTCGGGGCGGACCATAACAGAACCTCCCTCGGCTCGACTTCCCTAATACCTCAACCGATTCCGAGAATCTTACCTTTTTCTCGATCTTCATCGTCATTGCTTCCCCATCTAAACAATAGATGTTCTTCTTATTCATCACCCCTTGTAGAATCAAGCTCTTTCCCTTATACACCTTGCAACTTCGCCCTCGTCCAACGAATCTGTACCCACATGATGCCAACACAGACAACACACTCTTTGACACATCTGGTACATATCCCACATTGAGAGCTCTCTTGATCATACCATCATGGAGTTTAAGACGTACAGTTCCAACTCCTTGAACCTTCATCTTCTCATCATTCCCCACAATGATATTACCAAGATTTTCATCAGTGCATAAAGTCTCAAACATCGCTCGAGCTCTACATATATGCATGGAAGCAGCAGAATCCATCACCCATTCCGATTGATTCTTCACCGAACCAGAAACAGTATCCTCACTCGCAATCAAAAACTCTCCATCCTCGACCACATGTGTAGAGTCCGCATCATCAACTTTGTTCTTTCCCTTCATCTGCTTCAAGGATTTCAAATCTTCTTTAAAGCTTGGACAGAACATTCGCACATGACCTGTTTCACCACAATAATAGCACTTAACAGTGCTCATATCCTTTTTACTCGGCCGAGATTTACTTCTTCCTTGTAGGTCACTGCGATTGTGACTCCTCCCTCTTTTAGCACTTTGGACAGCTAAAACTGCCTCACCACTTTGAGAAACAGCATCCTTTATCATCCTCTCATTATCTCTTAACGCCTTTAACACATCATCAGGCGTAAGAGTTGTCCTCCCTACTAACAGCGTCTGCTTAAAATACTTGAAGGACTTCGGCAACGATGACAACAGCAACAGAGCTTGTTCCTCGTCTTTCATCGGCTCATCAACATTAGCCAGATGACACACTAACTGATTAAAACAACTAATGTGATCATGGAGACTACCTTCTTCATCCAGTTTTAAAGAGTACAACTCCATCTTCAAATTAAGTCGATTGGTCAACGACTTCGACGCATAGATGCTTGCTAACTTGTCCCATATGTCCTTCGGTGTCGACTCCTTCAACACGTTATACCTCACCTCGGGTGCAAGTGCCAGCCTGATTGTACTCGCTGCTCTCTTCTGGATTTTCGCCCAATTTGCATCACTCATCTTTTCTGGCTTCTTCTCCTCTAAGGCATCATCAAGTCCTTGTTGAATTAACACATCCTTGACGGTTAACTACCACATAGTAAAATCCATTTTCCCATCATACTTGGGTGCATCAATCCTTAGCGACTTTAGATCCTCCATCAAGCCAAGAAAATCAACTCAAGACCAACTAACAACGCGCAAATAGTCTACTTCGTGATTGCCTTCTCTTTAACGTCGAATCTACTTCTCGAACCCAAGCTCTTGATACTAGTTTGTTAGGATCGCATCCGCTATAGATCAACGTTAATCAAACACAATAACAAACACGAAAGTAAAGAACACAACAAATTAACGTGGAAACCCGTCAAGGGAGGGTAAAACCACAAATCCACTAAATATAAATGTATTACAAGATTGGAGTCGCTCCCTCACTCAACACTCTTGAATACAATCACCTAACCTTGATTACAAAAGCTCTCTCTTATGTATCAGACACAACTCTCTAACTTTTGCAATACATCAAAACCCCTACAAATATCTATATTTATAGGCACCACAAATATTCTAATCGTATTCTATTTCTAATTCTATTTGTGACAATTACCATCTTTTCTTATCTTGGATAGAAAACTTTCCACAATTAATATTCCTACCAAGAATAAGAATTACCTCAATTATCACAAAATAGAATTCTGCTCATAATAGGATTCTTAACTTAATTAGGAATTCGGGGCGGACCCCAACACGTATGGGACTGTTAATAGGAGAAGCCTGAGTTTTCCTTTTTATCTTTTGTGCATGGTTTTCAGTTTCTAATCTGCTGGTTAAATCATAAGTAGGGTGACTAGTAAATAGATTGTTGTTTGGGTTGGTTTTTCTGAACTTTTAGCAGCAGCCCCTGCCCTGTTTTTTACTTTTTAGCTGTTATTCAGTGTAAATCGGTACTGTTCCTTGCTGCCTTGATTTGCTAAAGTTGAGTGGTTAAATGTGTTGGTTAGCTTATTGGGTTAAGGTCATGGGAAGAGCATAGCAGCCCCTGTCTTTTCTTCTTTCCTTGTATTCGAACCACTATGATGTGATACTGTGGTCATGAGCTGTTTTAAAATATTAAATTCAAGAGTCTAAGTTGCTGTCTAGTTACTTGCAATGGTTTAGAATTAGTGTCCATGTCCTTTTCGAATATGATGGCCTTAATCTCTTATGTGCCCTATTTTTGGTTTTGTTCGAGGCAGAGTGTGTGTATGTAATCGTTTGTTCAAATGTGTGAGTGTGTCTGTGTTAAGGGGGTTATGTGTGTGGGTTTATATATCTACGTGTGTGAGTGGTGTGATTTAAATTATTGAGTTAGTTAACTCTTCTCTTATTTGAATTATGCTATAAATAGAAACTGCTTGGTGTATGGTAACTTATAAGAAGGTATTTAAGTATTAAGGCCGCTTGTTAACAATGGGATCCTATATTAATTATATGTTGGATTTTATTGATGATTAATTTTATAAATAAGTATTGTTGGTGTAGTAAATTGTTAAAAATTTCAAATGGAATGAGTTGTGAGTGGAGTTAGCGAGTGGTATGAGCGAGCTAATAACAATTCTACTTAAGTGGAAAACTCGGATTTAATAGTTGATTACAGGATAACATAAGTATAAGCTTGATATTGTTATAATTTGGGTAGTCGAGCGGTGATTGAAATTTCGAAGGAGTAAGGCAAGTCAAAGCATACATGCCCTATTTTAAAGATTATATTGCGTGTTTGGAAAGGTTATAGCTCTACAGGTTAGGTGATACTTTAAAGGAGGTGCTGTCAAATTTTTATTAGAATTATTTCGAAACTCTTGCAGTAATTTGATAAGGATTATTGTAAATAGTTATGACATACTTGTTAAAAGATATATGTATAAGTTGATAATACGTGCAAAATGTATATGTGGTTTATGTGGTTTAACAGTTATACTGTAATTTTGAGAATGTGTTTAATACGTGTTGTATGTGCTAAGTGGTAAAGCATTATAGGACGCGTTTGGGTAGAGCATAGTTAGAGGATTAAGGTTATATGTGTACTGAAGTAGTACTTTATGTAAGAACCCAGATTTTTGTACTATTGTAAAATGATTTGAATGAATAGTAATTTCATTACTTAAAGAAAATGATTCCAAACACCACTTAGGTATGGTGAATATTTAAGATTCGAGTTCATATTATGATTTCTTAAGTGAAATAAGTGTCTGTAAATGTCGCCGGAATTCGAAGAATCCTACTTCTCTAACGACCTACGTTTCATGAGGTATCGATAAATAAGAGTACTATGACAAGCCCAAGAGTTATATAATTTTAAAATGACCATGCAACCAAAGTACTAGGATAAAGAAATTAGAATGTTGAACCAAAAACATTTTAAGGATTATCGAAGATTAGCATGGAAATTACGGAATAAATATTGTACCGGGAATACGCGAGAATAGTATGATGTAGAGTAAATAAATTAAATACATATATGCATACAATGAATTATAGTATTAAGTGGTGTATTATACCATTAGTTAGTGGAAGAGAATACAAGGAAGCTAATTGGCAATCAAGGAAGTCAACTTGGCAATTAAGGAGACAAGGTCCACTACCATTAGCAAAAGTGATTCACTATAATTATTATGTTATGGTTAATTGATTTATTTGCTAAAGAACCATCTAAGTTATGATAGAAGGCATTACAACCATTTCAAACAAGTAGTAGCCAAGATTGAAGTAAGCAAAACTCCAAGAACTCTCCATTTCGGCCAAACAGACAGCAGCCCAGTAAAACAGCCATATCTCCCTCATTTCTCAATGAAATTTTGTGTTCTTTAGCTTGTTGGAAAGATATTGAGACACTCTACAACTCTTATTCAGGAGCCTCATTCAGATAAGTAAGGTAATATCCTCGTTTTTCCAGGTCTTTCAAGAGAGGTCATGCTGACTCCGAAAATTTTAAACTTGGTTGTTTAGGTCTTGAAGGTTAAAGGTTGTTAAAGCTATCTAAGGTGTTTTTACAGAAAGTCAAGCTTGGTTAAAGTTGTTAAGACTCCAAGGAAGGTAAAACATTAAACTTCATGAGTTATAAGTTGATTTGAAGGGTTGATGCAAGTATGTACATGTTTAAGGGGATTGTGATGTTTTAAGCTTTATAAGTATGGATAAATCTTGGGTAGTGATAAATGGATGTTACCACTGGTCTTAGATACCCTTGATGATGTTTGTATGATCTTGATGTTGTGTGGTTGCTTTAAGTGGTTTAATGGAATTTATGGAATTTAGAAATGATCGATTATAGTCGTTATAATGTCAAATTCCCATTAGACCTCTAGCACAGAAACACACGAATGGTTAAAACATGATTTCTGGACAAAACTGCTTAAGAACTTGAAGATCTGACCTTGTAGTGTATTTGAGAATTTGAATCAACTTAAAACGATTTACGGTTTTTGAGTTATGCTCGTTTTAGTGAAACCGGTTAAAAACGGACGAATCGTAAAATGGATTGACTTTGAAAAGTCAAACGAGCTCTTTAAAAATGGTCTGTAATTATGAAAATTTTATGAGGAGTGACCTGGTCAGTACTTAAGATCCCATATAAATTTGGAGTAGAAATACGAAATTTTCAATTTTATAGAAATGTTTAAGTCAAGCGTGCGCATGAGGAACCACTGCAGAAAGAAGCTATTTTTAGAGCAACGATTGAGCTATCAAAAAGATGTTCTTAATTATGAAATTTGGATAAAAACTCCTCTGGACAGTTAAGAAGAAGTGAGAAAAAGAATTTCATGAAAAAGTTTATTTTTTGATTTTATACAATTTTTCGAATCAAAGTTGCGCAAGTGAAAGACCCTTTTAGGGGACGAATTAAGACGAACTTTAGTTTCGTTAAAATTGACCTTTAACGAAAGTCGTTATGAAACCAATAATTATCAAAAGTGGTTAAAGGATATCATGGACTTATAATAAGACAAATGTGTAGTAAGGATGTATCGTTACGAAGTTGTGTCTTTATGTGAATAGTTGATTCGACGGGATCGTAGCGAACTAACCGAACCTTATTGGTTATTATAGATCATCACATTAGAGACAGAGCCCAGACTATTCTGACACTATCAGGCAAGTTTTCGAAACTTGTAATTCAAGTATTTTCAAACTGTTGTTGTTGTGGTATAACTATTATGAACTGTTTTAATAGTATTTTTGCGAATCAGCATGAAATGTATGGTTTATTTACGTTGATTTATAAACCTGTTTAGTAAGTACGTATGCATGAATACATATATACATGTATGCAATGATGTGTTAAAAGTTCCAAGTAGGGTACGATAATACCCTTTTTTAGTAGGGGAGTCGGAGATATTTCGTCCGGATAAGGACATAAAAACCCGGAAGTCACCGGAGATGTTAAATGACGTATATTTTGTTTTAAAAATGTTCAAATAGTTATAAATTGGATATTTCCTATAACGCCTTAGAAAATTCGTATTTATAATTATTATTATTTAATATTAAATATGGATTATATGAGGTGAAATTTTTTAGAATGAATATATGTGACATCATGTTTACATGCTTATATGATGATTTACATGTGCCGTGTAAGTCTGTGTATTTCTATTTGTATTTTTGAGGATTAAATTATTTTATCATGCATAATTGATCTTCTGAGAATTTTATAAAATCATCGAAGTTATTAAAAAAATCATGAAATCTTTTGTAATATTATCTTTGTATATTTATTTAGTTTTTTAAGATATGGGGAGAGTTATTTTGGGTGTTTAAGTATTTTAAAATTATTTTAAGAATTTTATTGTATTTAAAGGATCAAAATTTCCAAAATTCATATTTAATTCATTTTTGGTCCTAAAAATATTTTAAAAATATTCTTTTGATCGTAATTTCATACTCTTTATTTTAAAAATGTAAGGTTTAAATTTTTCACCCATTTTCCCATTTAATTTCGATTTTTTTAAGTGATTAAATTACTTTTAATTGGTTTTCAACATTATCAAAAATTTTAAACTGGCCCTTCTTTATTAAATCAAAAACTTGCTTCATTCAAGCTTCTCCAATACTTTTTGCTACTCTTTTCTTCGAGATTTTTCTCGACATCTCCCTTGCTGTCAAAATCTCTTCCCCTAAACAATCTCTCCGGTCCCTCTCTCTCAGCTCTCACCCTCTCGAACTCATTTCCCCTCACCTCAGTTCGTTTTCCCCTATCTGTGATGCAGCCGTGTATATGGCGTGTGTGTTTGTGAACAAATTGTTTGGGTGTGTGGTGAAGCTGCGCGTTTTACAAGTGTGTGCAGAGAAGGTGTTTGTAAGTGAGCCGTTGTGTGTAACCGCTGCTGGGTGTTCAATCATGGGGTGAGTGTGTATAAGGAAGGTGCGTGTGTGTGTATACAACTGGTGTTAGTTTGTGTGCGTATGTTGTGTGCTAAGCTAGGTGTGGTATGTTTTAATGAATTGAAGAGGTTGCTGGTTCAGGGTGTTTGTTGGTGTAGTTGTGGTGGCAATTAGATAGTTAGTAGCTAGTTGATAAATAGGGAAGGAGTGTTGCTTGAAGAATTGGTCGAATTCTGTATTGTTGTGCTCGCCGGAATCCGAGTTTTTCAGCCGGGCTTCGGTTCATTTTTGGTTATTGTGATTGCAGTTAAGGTTATTACAATGGTGTTGGTGGTATTAAATCGAGTCCATTGCTGATGTTGTGAATTTTCGAGTGATTTGGTTACCAGAAGCATTAACTTTTCGGTTGTGATTTGATTATATGTGGAGGGGTGAATTGATGCAAAACAAGGTGATAAGTGTGGTGAAATAGAACCGAGTGAGGTGTTGTGTCTTTTGGTGTGAAATTCTGCCTTGGCCGTATTTTTGGTTTAATTTCCAACTGAATTTTGATTATATATTGGTTGTTAGTTAGTCCAGTTTTCATGACAGTATAGAACAAGTCTTATGAAAGTTGTTTATATTTTCTTTTTAATTTCTGGATTGATTTGGTAATTATCGGATTTTGACTGAACCTTCTATGGTTTCCAGATTTTGATAACTTTAACGGATTTCTGGGATTTCTGTGTTCCTGCTTTCTTAATTGTGTTGGAAGTTGTTAATTATTTGACTTAGTTGATTTTAATTGTTAATTAATGTTTTTGTAGATGGTTAAGGTATATGTATTGAAATTTTAATTATGTTGTTGATTGGGTCGGTCGTATTCCGACAGGATAGACGATATTCTAAAGGAAGTGCTGTTGAATTGTTATTAGAAGTATTATACGATTCTTATAGTATTTCAATAACAATTACCTGTACAATTATGTTTATATGAAGTGTAAATCATAAGTATTAATTGGCAATACATGCTATGTGTTTACTTGGATTAGCTGGTTATACTAAGACTATTTTTCGAGTATAATCTTATGTGCTATATGTGATATATTTGTAAAGCGAAATAGGTCTCGTTTGGGTAGAGTAGAGTTAAATGATTAAGGATATTAGTGTACTGAAGTAGTACCTTATCTGTATATAGGTACGAGTAGGAGGTCGACTAAGAACCAGCGCACTGGTAAAGGGAATATTGAGGAGTGGAATAATTATTGGAGTAGACGAGTATGTGCATATCGAAGCCGATGAGTTTACGAAGTAAGACTAATATGAAATTGAGTCGAGGATCCATGGTAGGATCAGGAACTCCGTAAATCGAGGCAAGTGTTTGCTCTTCACTTATCTTTCAAGTGATGCAATTCATTCCTTTTGTGGTGTAATGTAGTTTGGTCAAATGTGTTTAGAAAATGATTTACTTCCCAGTTAGCATGGAAATGTTTATTTTCCCTACCCCTAATTCGAATACCAAGTTTTTAAAAGAACCTTAAATATAATCTTTCCCGCTTAAATACTTTACTCAAGCTATGACATTGGATTCCTCAACTGAATACTATTTCTTTTATTTTCTTCAAAAATGTTTAAAAGACGTTCTAAATGGAGAGAATCCAAGTTTAAAATTTCCATGAATACCTGTTAATAAAATTCTTGATTTTTCACATAATTTCTCCAGTGGACCCCTTTATGAAAATGTTTCCTTCAAACTGATTTGCGACTAACTATCCTGAAATTATTTTACAAATAATCGTTTAAACTACTTTAATCGTTTATGCCAGTTAAGCCTTGCAATGTGTTGAAAATTTTCTTAAAAGCATAGTGCTTGCCTAGGTCCTCGCTCTAGCGTAGAATTTCATATGTTGATAATCTGATTGAAATTCATATCTCTTATCGTTGCCCAAGTTGATTTACTCTTTAATCAAGTTAATGACAATGTTCCTCAATACTCATATCTATCTTGTCGATACCTATTCGAATCGTCATTCTTTATATTCCCCACCCTAGTTGGTATCGAACTTGTCGATATCTTTTAAAAAAATTTGATTGTTCGTTTGCTCCCTGTAGTGTATCGAACTTGTCGATACTAAGTGAAGTTGTTGTTTCTTATTAACTCTTAATCTTGAGTTATTATTCTGGACGTGAGTTTCCAGTTGTTTGGAGATCAAAGGTTGTCGATTGTCCCGACACCTAGTGTGGATGATTTAGAATTGGAATGTTTTTAAATGTGGCCCTTGGGGCGTAAAACCCTTCGGGGTGGGACCTTATTATGGTCGAAAGGTAAGGCCAATGTGTGCCATGGATCCAATTAAGGACATTGTTGTGCACGTGTGTCCTAGGACATTTCTGTGAGCGTTTGTCCGGGGGTTAGTGCTGACTGATCAGCAGCCTAACCTTGATGTTTTTTTTAAAATAAATAAAAAAATTCCAATTCTAATCTATATTCTGCGATTGAGATGTTAGTTCTTGACTCCTTGGAAGTCCGTTTCAGTAATATTTTGATATCAGAACTTTTATCAATACTAGTTTCTGTTGCACATTATAAATGGTGAATTGTTGGCTCTTGTGGTAATCTAAAAATTGATCTCACTGATTCTTGCAAATAATGAGATGAAACTCCTTTTGTTTATCAGAGTTGTCAACATTTATTTTAAAAATTTCTATCACTATTGCACTTGCTGAGCATTGTTAGCTCACTCTTGTTTCTGTTTATTTCTCCAGTTGTTAGAGATGATCAGAGGAACTAGTGATCAGTTGGTATTGCTCTATAGGCATCGAGAGGAGACGTTCGGGTTACAGATTCTCATTGGTTAGTGATTGGGAACTAGTCATGGTTGTATATCTAGTTAGACGGTGACCTTATTTATTCACAGAAACTGTATATTATTTTTATTCGGATTCGGGTTGTAATAGTTAATTAGTAGTTGTTTCATACTGTGACCTGTGAGTGGTCTTGGTTAGTTGGAATTTATATTTCTTTATGATTTTGTCAATATTATGTGGTGAGCAGATTTGGATACAGTTGGATTAGTTTTGTTGATTTGGACAGGTGGTTAGTCATATTTATGAATGCATCATGTCAAAATTTTCTAAAATTTCCCTGTAAAAATATTTATTTACTTATAAAAAGCATGTATATTAATATAGTAAAGTGAGGGTGTTACATTTCCGGATTAAAAATCCTTTTAATGATGTTAATAAATATTATTTGAATATTTATTAATAAGTGGAATATTATTCCCATTTGAGAATAATTATGAATGATTTTTATTTAATAAATATTTATTAAATATTTATTAAATATTCCAAGATGATTATTGATTTAATAAATATTATTTTTAATATTGATTAAATATTCCAGGATGATTATAAAATCATATGTAATTATTTTAGAAGTTATTTAAGGTTTTAAAAATTATTTTAAATATTTTCTGATCGTCGAAAAATTATTTAAAAATAGTACGGGTTCTCATTTCTTCACTGACTATAGCTTCACTCATCGAAAAGTATCGCTACCTCGCTCAAACTTATCAAAACTCGGGAACCCGAGGTTTTGGGAGCCAATATTAAATGTTTTCCCCCTTCGCTATCAATAAGAAACACACCCTACCTAGTAAGGAGGGGTTCAGGTTTGACTAAGCACTCAAAAACTCCGACCCACTCCCAAGTTATGTTGATGAGGCGATTCTTAGTAATCGAAATCTGTTAACTAAAGTCAACCCACATGTTAAAATTACTTCCTCAATTATTCCTGGAAGTAAAGCTAAGTAAAGGTTACCAAACCAGTCACCAAGATGTGTGCTTGAGGGAACTGGATTAAATTCTATTCCTGATGCACAAAATTCTCTAAGGGATTGGAGGAAGAGGGGACATCGCCTTCGGGCATAGTCCAAATATTAAGGCCCATATGCGGTCAGGGTGCGACCCGATAAGGGAACGTCTTCCTTCTACTAGTAGAGAAGTAGAGGCACGATATATTGGCTGATCACCAGATATCATGGAGGAGGCTCCAGTATAATCCCATTCTTCCAATTGGAATTGTACTGCAACACTGTAATGAAAGCCTAGGTGCTCAATTACCGATGGTGTTGACAGAATGATGAATTATTCAAAGTACCTCAGAAATTCCTTGCTATCTTTCTGGATAAAGAATGAAAAATGTTTAATGATGGTACAATATCAGTATAAATATGGCATATGGTTTATGTTAATAAAAGTACTTTGAAAACTATTATTATATGGCTGAGCTGTATTGCTCACTCTTGATTTTCTTTCATATATACCACCACACAACAACAGATACTTATTGCAAGAACAAGGCAGACCCTCCGCAAAAGCATGCTAACCGGTCAGCAGTTTAGGAGACTGTTTACGAGGCAGGTGCCAGGGCAACACCCAGTAGCATTACCACAGGTGAGCAGACTAAGTTGGATAGGTTTAAAGCTTAGGTTGGTTAGATTTATGTACAAGCATGACTTGTGTAAGTTTCTGAAAACCAAACCTCTTTTTGGACGCAAGTGCCACCTTAGATGGTAATCCCTTTTTAAGTTGAAATTTTGAGATTATGACAATTTGGGTTTTAATAACTATTTCAAGATGGTTTTAATAACTTAGTAACATTTTAATTTCGTCTCTGAGCCTATAATCTGTAAATGTTGTGTTTGATTGAGGGGTCACAGCATACTAAAATGAAGATTAAGAATAATGAATATTAAAATTGGAATTAAGGATAGAGTGACAACCTGGATCTCCGACCCCGATCTAGGGGTGTTACACATTACCTTTATATAGGTACCAGTAAGAGGCCGATTGAGAGGAGCCTATTTCAGAGGATGAAGAGACTAAGGTTGCCCCGGAGAGCGAGCCGGTTAGTCCTCCCATACATTTTGTTAGAGCCACTGAGTACGACTGGATGGTGACCCGTATGACCACCGACCTGGTGGCAGCGGAGGCCTGAGTAGCTGAGGTTCCAGCTAGCTGAGGAGAGACGAGCGAGACTATACTCTCAGGGGAGAGCCTCTAGAGCTAGACAGATGAGGCGGGCAGTCCTGGGGATTGAGAGGAGGGCTCTCACCCGACTTAGAGCACTTCCACGTTCCCACCGCAGGAGGAGGATCGGCAGAAGTGATGCAGAGAGTCCTTTCGAGGACTATGTGCCGAGTTAGGGAGGCGATATGCTTTCACGCAGATTGATGGAGGGTTGACCAGTTCAGTCTTCTAGTATAGAGGGATGTTGTAGTAGTTTTACTTTTGATAGTGATGTCAGTCCCGTAGTATATTTCCTCTGGATAGAAAGACATGTTAACTGGCTTTTGATGTACTTTTATATATTTCAGTCTTATGTTGTGCTTGAAACCTTGACTCTGAGAAGTCACTAGCATTAATATGACGTAATTTTCGTTTGATTTTATCAACTGTTTCCATTTAAGTTGTCATATACATATGATGCCATGATCGTTTGATAGCTATTTATGAGGTGCATATATGCCTGTAAAAGATTTCACCTTCGAGGTGCAAATCACAGAAAACCAGACTAAGAAAAATGAGGATTATGAGGAGGAAGAAGAGGACCCTATGGAATAGTTTATGCGCCTGATGATGCAAAATCTGGAACGCCAGCCGCAACCACAACCACCACCCCGCGGCCCCAACAATGCAATAGCCAATGCCTTTAAGGCATTTAAATCAATTAAACCCCCAGAATTCCAGGGGACAGCAGACCCCGTTGAGGCCAGGGCTTTGTTGAAGGAGATGGAAAAGACCTTTGAGATTATGGGCACTGAGGAAGCCCAGAAAAATATCTTTGCTATATACCTGCTTAAGGGAGAGACCAACTATTGGTGGGAGGCCAAGAAAAATGTGGAACCAGCTGGAGTGGTTACATGGGATAGATTCACAGAGTTATTCTTGGAAAAGTACTTTCCAAGGTTTATGGAGACCCAGATGGAACTCAAGTTCCTAGAGCTTAAACAAGACAATATGACTGTAGCTGAATATGAGGCTAGGTTCACTGAGTTATCAAGGTTCGTTCTAGATTATGTGAACACTGAAATTAAGAGGACAAGGAGGTTTCAACAAGGATTGAAACAGTGGATCCAGAACCGTGTCGCGGTGTTAGAAATGGCGGATTACGCCACTCTAGTACAAAAGGCGTCGATTGTAGAGGCAGGAAGTGAGCAGTCCCAGAAGGACAAGATCATGAACAAAAGGAAGTTTGAAAGTCGAAGTAGTGGTGCTGCAAGTGGGAGTTTCTCCAGCAAGTTTGTTAGAGGAACGGTGACCCAGCCAGCCAAAAGCACAGGGTTTAACAGAGCAGAAAGCAAGAGTGTTGGCCAAGGAGGTCGGTCAACCAGGGCACCCATATCAGGACAGTCGCGCCCTCCCCTACCTAATTGTAAGACTTGTGGAAAGAAACATTCATGAGTATGTCTCCAGGGTACGATGACGTGTTTCAAGTGTGGACAGACCGGACACTATTCCAACAATTGCCCCCAGGGGAACTCACTCATGAAATGTTTCCAGTGTGGAGGTACGGACCACTGGAAGAAAGACTGCCCTAAACTTAAACCGACAGGATTAAGGATGAGTGGTACTGCATCCAATCGACCACCCACCACTAGAACTTTCAACATGACAGTGCAAGATGCAGTGAGGGATGAGGATGTCATCGCAGGTACCCTTTCCCTTAACACCTTGAGTGCAAATACTTTGTTTGATTCTGGAGCTACTAAGTCTTTGTTAGGTCCAAAATAGTTTGTAGAAGGGGGGTTGAATACAAACTATGTCGTTTAATCGAATTTGCTCTTTTCTTAAAATATTAAATCAAGAACAAATTGATGCGGAATAAAACGAATACCGATATTTCAAGTTGAATATAAAATTATATTAACTTGATGGGTTGTGTCTAAATACACGGGTACAAATTACAATGGTTTGATGACCAAACTAATTATTACAAATTCTATAGAAAATTCGACATGAACTTTTCTATATTTGTAATAAAAAGATCGAATGCTAAAAGCAATTCGAGAGATAAGTTCTAGGGAACTTAATCCGCTAGATAGTTCCAATAGCACAAGTAAACTATTTCTAGTGGTTCAGATTTTGCAATACAATCCAGAAATAATTTACAAGAATTTATTTGAAGCTCAAGAACATTTTTTCTCTTGGTCTCTTTTCTCTCCCTCGGGTCTGTCTGTTGAGAAGAAGTGAAGTGGTGTTTAACAAAATGAGCCGCCTGTTGCTTTTAAACAAAAGATCTCCTGCCTCCTTTTTGCTTTTAACACTCAATATAACTATCGGTATGACTATGATCCTCTGCAAGTAATATGACCGTCTCTTCCAATATAACTTTCGGTATGACTATCCTTAATACTTGATATGACAGTCTGTTGAACTAGATATGACAATCCATCCCAATATAACTTTCGGTATAACTATCTCTTTGAACGAGATATGACTATTCAGTTGAGATAATATGACTGTCCAATCCAACATCTTGATATGACTATTCTTTTGAATTGAATATGACAATCGGTATAACTATCCTTTGACAGTTATATTATCATATTTTTTTCTTTTGCTGGATATAACTTTCGGTATAACTTACTTAATTCTGCCGACACAAGCAATTCTCTTGAATTATTTAAAAAAACAATTCTGTTTGTTTACTTGTTTTATAAGTACGGGCTTCGTAGAAATGCTTTTAAATCCGCATAGCTTATAATCTTTAATTAATAAATAATTCATTTAATTCAGAAATTATAAAAATAAATATATAATATTATTAGATATTTATAAATATAATTTTCTAATTAAATAAAATATTTATTAATATAAATAAAACATTAAGTTCCAAGCTGCGGTCTCGTGAGGGTCTGGAACCGGACTCCTTTTGCTTAACAAAAAATATATCAATTCCAACCGGGGTTCCAGCTTTAAGAATATATCACCTTCCATTTCCTTGTGATAATTCTATTTTCTCATAACCCGTCCAGGTGTAAGCTACGGTATCTTGAGGATCTGAAACCGGACTCTTTTTGCTTAACAAAAAATACAACAATTCTAACCGGGGTTTCAGCATTAAGAATATATCACTTTGCATTTCTTTGTGATAAATCTTTTTCCTCACAGCCAGTCCACTTGATAGTAAAATCCTTGTGGTTAATTAATTTAGCACTTCTGTTGCTTGCACAATGATTCTTTCACATACCAGTCTTGATAGCTTGAACCACTGAAGTTAATGACGAACAACCACTGTTTAATGTTGACACTCGATGTACTGTCTGGTTCATGAGTGACTAACCGCAATGACTATTCTTCATATATTGACTTTAAAACTGTGGTTCATGTCTCCCTTTTCTTCACTCTTTTTCAAACCTTTATAATCTATATTCTGCCACTGTAGGAACCTCTTGTCACTATAAATAGAACCCACTGTCTTGATTACTCCACTGATGCTTGATCAACTGAATGAACTTCTTCAAGTGTAGTATAACTCAAAATGGTAGATTGACTTTGTCTTCTTTCTTTTGACAGTTATGCAATTGAGATCCCTGTGACAGTACATATACTATTTACTATTACATTCTTGTTTAAGTTGGGTTGAATCGTCAAAATACAAATAGGCTACATCATATGCCTTTCAATCTCCCCCTATTTGTTTGTTAGACAATAACAATCAAATACATAGAGGATAACTCAACTACAAACAAGAAGAAGATAAAGCATTAAAGAACTATAGTAAATAATACATTAAAAAAAAATTCTGGGTTAGATATAACATTTCCAGAATCTCAGTAGATGAAATGATAGATGATTGTTCCTCTGACACTGAACAGATCTTCATTAAGTAACTCATCTTCGTTTCTCGACATACCTGCCTGATAACCCTTTACATCTTACATTGAACATTATCAGCAGATACTGGGAATTCTACAGTGGTAAAGAATATGACTTGTCAACCACATACTGAAGAATTCTTCTTTGTCGTTTCATACATCTCTCCTTCTTTAGGTCTCCCCACCTAAGGTGATATGTCTCTTCCTTATAATGGTGAATACTCCTTATCTCCCCTGACAAGGCGAATAAATCTATCTCCCCCTGACAAGGTGAATACTCCCCCATTCTAAGGTATATCTTTTTTTTATATCTCTCCCCCTTAGATAGAAAATCTCCCCCTCACTAAGGTAAGCTTATACTCTCCCCCTTAGTTGAGTATCTCTTACTAAGGCAATCTCTTATACTCTCCCCCTTAGTTGAGTATCTCTTACTAAAGCAATCACTCTTACTAATGCAATCTTTGAGTATATCTTCTTCAGTATATCTCTCCCCCTTAGTTGAGTAATCCTCCAAGCATTCAATTATAGCAAACATCAAAATGTAAATTAGATGATACCATATTTTCAATTATAACTCACCTCTTACTTTTAGTACAACAGATTATTCATACATCTAACATTGACTGTTGCAATAAAGAAAAGAAGCTTTTTTGTGTTGAAGGATTTTCATGAAGACTTCCAGAATAGAAGTATGTAGACTGATCAACTTTGCCCTTTAGATATTATAGAATGGCCTCACTATTGATCATCTTGACAACCAAATCTTTCGAAAATTTCCTTGTATCTCCCATATCTTGTAAGTAAACTTTGATTGGGAATAGGGAATGATATTTGGTGTTTATCTTTCTTCCTCGCCGTGAGTGTGTGATTCTGTTTCGTGTACCTCACAAGTGTTTAGCTCATCTCTCCACTCATATCACTTAAAATGAGTGATCTCATCTCTCAACTCTCAAGTGTTTACACTCATGCTCAATAGTGTATCACTCTTATCTCTCATAGCTCCAACATCCATGTGTACCTGCAAGGAAAATTCACCATAGCCCCTTCCAGAGAGGTCACTGGTGGTGCAATGGGGTTTCGCAAATCCTCGATCCTCGTTAGACTCGTCAGACGAATCTGAGTCAGAATCTACAAGTTGATAAAAAATTTCCCTTTTTGTGGGTTTCAGATTTGAATTCTGAGAAGGTAAACAATGAAATCAAAACATAGAATTAAAATCATGTTTCCATCTAATGTCTATGAAGACATCACCTTGTTAAACTCATCAGGTAAATCTGAATCATAGTTAACAAGTTGCCGATCCGCACCTATGTCGGATCCGATACCCGCAGGATCCAGAGATGTTCCATTTGGGGCGTTAGAAAATGATCTTGTTGAATTTTGCATTGAGATCAATATCTTCTCCCGAGGTCTGTGAAGACTCTTGGTTCTTTGAGGAACCTTCAACTTATAATCCTAACCGTAAAATGGTCAAAGTATTAGTTATTTCCGTCAATTCGTCCTTAGTGTGTGCAATCTCACTTTGTGCATAGAAAGTATTTTAGAATTGTGTATGAGGTAGTGACTTACCAACATATGCCCTGGCCGACAGGCGAATTTCAATAAACTCATCATTTTAAAATAATGAATCCAAAGACTGTTTTAGTGCCATTTTCTGCTCTGCATCCTTTTGAGAGAATGCAGGCGAGCTTACAGATACCTCAAGTTATATACATCTATTCTCCTTGAGAGGTAGAGCTGTGGGTTTACTATCCCTCACATCCTTATTTGCTGTAACAAGTACATTTACTCCCTTATTGACCTTTAGTCTAATAGATTACTTCCACTTCAGGGGGTAAGTTAGGATGTGTTTAGATTTGGATTTATAGTCCGGGATAGAAGTTGTTGGGTTTACAACCTCATGACTTACAATGTGAGAAAACTTCCACTAGGAGCTGAACCTGCATCACATAGCAATAGAGCAATATAGAGATAGAATGCATTTACATCATATCATAACATTGTGTGAAAACATATGCATTATATCTTGTAAGAGAATTGATGTACATTTATGATTTCAAAAAGTTTTACAATTATAAACAATCACAAATGTTGAATGATTTGAGTTTTCTTTTAAAAACTGTTAATGTGCAAGAGTCTGTATTTATGCATAAAACAATGTATTATAATGTCTTTTAATGAAAACTAGGTCGTTTTAATTTTAAAAGACACAAACTCTTGACTTCGCGGTAATTTAGAAAGAAAGATTTTCTTTAAGTGCTTATTATGTATAGAGAACTTTAACACAAAGTTAGTGAAAAGACTCATACAATCACTTGATGTCATTTAGGTGACAAAGATTACCATGTACATAAGTACAGATAACCAATGTCTCTCCTTTGGCACTTCATTACTTAGCACAACATAAACTAAGTAATTGACTGATGGATGTAACATATTCTAAGAACTATCATATGTATAAAGTGGTGTGTAACCAGAATTAGAGAATTTAATTTTGAAAAATCTTCACCACTTCAAAATATGATAGGAGACCGAATGTAACTTTAAGTCTCACTTACTTAGAAAGTTGAACAGCTTAATATATACTAACACTAATGATTTATAGATAAGACACATTTACTCAGAATAAATCCTAAGTAATATCATCAGAGATAATATATACATCACAATTAGTTTGCAATAAAGTATCAGAACAACTAGCAATTGTCAGTAAACAAATATTTTACTATTTGATACCAACTGCTAGTATTTATCAAATACTTTAAAATGCAAGTAATTGTGTTTATGATTACTTTACCAAAATTAAATTATGAGCAAATAAACCATTGAATTGCTTCACGTCATAATTTAACTAGGATATAAATAATCACTGCTAAATACTAAATATTCAATGATACCAATTGTTTGATAAATTCAATCTATTGTAAGATAAATTCAATTTAGTGAAGATTGAATTGTTACATTGAGTACCAATTGACAGAATGAATATTAGTATCTAACTACTTAAGAACATCATTTACTGATATTCATAAGTACGAGGAACTAGTTGACAAGAAATACACAAGCTCTTAAGATATAACATTTCAAACTTATGACTTCAAGGCAACTCCTCGATAATAACAATTGTCAACTCCTAACAACTGTTTACTGGTAGACAACCTTGGTTCTATAAATAAGACTCGATTACCAAAGTTGTCTTGTCTGCAATCTTAGAAATGATATTCTAAGTCCTATACACCTTGATCCATAGTATATAACATTTATTATCAAAGTGATTAGAAGCTTGCAAATAAGCATAAAAATTATTCCAAGTAACTGAACAATGGTCACTTTAGATATTTCAATATCCATAGTTCTACTTAGAGAATTTTCATACTATGCATAGTAATATGAGTGAATTGTAAAAGATATAACAATGATTACTTAGAGGAGTTCTAAGTAATTTCACACATACCAATATATCTCACAATTAGTTAGTAAATAAAATTCTAACTAAATATCATTAACTGATATAAGTCAAAACTTCAATACAACCAATTGTTAGAGCCATGATATTAATTATATCATTGATAAATTCACTAGAATTAACATCTCACTAGAATTAACATCTCACTAGAATTTCTGAAAATGGAGCATTGATAAATTCACTAAAATTAACATCTCACAACTAATTGAAGACCAAAACAGATAGGTCCAATTTAGTTATGATTCAGATTTATTTTGATAAATGAGGTATAGAGCAAATACTTATATTGAATTGCTTCAGGTTCTATAACTCATATTAATCAAAGTAAATAATAAAATAAATAAATACTAAATCTCTATGAGTTAGATTTTAGCATTTAAGTATTTAAATTATCCTTAAATAATCACCACTGAAATATATTGCAATTATACACATGGCAATCATTCAATAGATAATTCTCAGCGTGAGGTCTGGATGTAAATAAGATCACAAGTCCTTTCAATACGGACAATTGAATACTTGTGAGCTTACTTAAGAATTACTTAACAGATGGGATATACAAATCATATAGAATTAATAAAATCCCAAGTTTACAAACCAATCTTGAAAAATTAATTTCATCAAGTGATTTAGTAAACATGTCTGCAAGTTAATCTTAATCAAAAACATGCTCTCGAAATAATTGATACCTTATGCAAGATGCTTAGCCTTGAGCGTTCCACAGAGTTGTTGGAGATGAAGTTGTTTCCTTGTGTTCTCCTACTTTCGTACAACTCATTTGATCTCTCTATATGCAGCAAAACATGTTAGAACTAATGTCTCTAGGGTACCAACTCTGCAGATTTTGGTCAAACTTAAGACATCTGAAAATCAATTGTAATAACTACAAGAATAGATTCTCAAGAATCCACTTGGAACTATGCACATTTGCATATTGTGAACATAATATGTGTGTAAGTGATCTATTAGCAATTGCATAAGATAATGAGCTGATGATTCCTCTATAGCCTGATTAGGTCCTAATTAGTAGATCCTGAACTTGTTGGGTCAAATATCTCTAGGGTACCATTTCCTTGGATTTGGGTCCATCTTAAGATTTTTGATTACCAACTTGTTAGGTCCAAACTAATAGGTCAAAAGCCAGCTATAGTGGTGTGTTGGCATGTAGTCTTGACAGGTCTAGAATCTTCTGAAAAGAAACAAAAGATCCTGGACTTACTTTTATTGTCATCATTCTTTTGGCTTACTTGTGCTCCAAATACAATTATTCTTTTGGCTTGCCTGAGCTCCTAAAAGGATTCTTCTATTGGCTTCCATGAAGTAATTCAAAAGAATTGCAACTTTACCAACATCAAAACAGCAAATATCTTGATCCCAATTTATAGTTACTAGACCAACATATAATATAATCAAGATATCATTGCACATATATATCATTTATGTTTGTGCCTAAAGATGTAGAGAGTTCTATAAATGTGACACCAATTGTTAAAAGATACCAACTGTTAAAGATTGATACCAAATATTAAATTATAGGTAGAGTGTCATACCATGTCTTCCGTGCTTGCTTGAGTGATGATACCAGTTCATACTAACCTGTAGAGATTTTCAATTATCTCACCAACTAGGAATGCACTTGTTCACATTCCTCTAGCATCCAGATTCAGTAGGTCCAGATGTTCATTATGATCATGAATGTACAACAGGTGCCTGATATCCTCAAGTCTTGTCACTGGTGCTTCTTATTAGATATACTGTCTTATCAGCTTGTAACCTTGCACCCAGTTTGGCCTTGTCCCTCATAACAATGCCTTGACATCCAGTTAAACTTCTGGTTATCCTTATACCAAATACTGTCTTGTTGTTTGGTCTGGATACCAGCTTCCCTTCAATCTGCCTTTTGTAGTGATTGAGATCATCTTGCATTGCAATCACTCAATCTGAATCTTTCAGAGCTTTTGTAGCTTTCTTAGTTTCTTCTAAAAGAAAACTAAAGAAATAATCATTAGTACTTGAAGCTCTGCTAGTCTTTTACTTCCACTATTAGAAACACTAAGAACTAGGACAAAGAATTAATTGAGTCAACATTCTTTGTCTTGGTAGACATGTTCTCATAGTATCCTTTGACTTTCAGTGTGGTGTTGAGTTGACTAGTTGATCCTTCTATTGCTCCCCCTAAGCTGCTGCTGGGTTTACATGAAGATTATCCATGTTTGACATTGCTTGGATCTGAATCACCATCACCATTGACAGCTGGGAGCTAGAGGTTATTGAACATCACTAAGACTTTCAATCACCTTCTGTTGATTAATAACAATCACCCTGTAGGCTGTTGACTCCACTGAGTAACCAAGGAAATTAACCTCTTGAGCATTAGCTGATTACTAGGATGCTTACTTTCATTTATCATTGCAAAACAATTTCATACATACTTGTGGGGTCTTCCTATATTTCTTACTGATCAGGGTTCGATCATGTCAGTAGCAAACTATTGACTGCTTCAGCATTAATACTCTTGAAGGTGCAGAAATCATCCAGAACACTAATTGATAGGTCCTGTAATCTGGTCTCCAAGTTGTCATAGTCAGTTTTGCTTCCTGACACTCTTCTAGATGTGATCAATCACCATCAGTGGTGTCTTGTCTTCAGATTGACTGAACAACTTTTTTCTTGAGAGAAGTCATCAGTCATCATCACTAAGGTATATTTTTCATTGATGTAGAACTTCTGTGTGATGCTTCTTTGACTTCTCTTTATGACATGCCTTATAATTTTATTTTACTTTATTTCCAGATGAGGTAATCTCCTTTACTGATTCGATTTCCTGGAAAGAATCTCTTGATATGACATTCAGGTGAGAGAGCTCCTTATGTCATAGCTGAACTCTTGTCTGATGAAGCTTTAGATTTGACCTTGTTGACTTCACCTTTGACTGAGATTCCATGTCAGCTACAGATAAGTTCTCTTTCTTTAATCCTCGAACAGTTGGCTCTTCATCTTGTAAAAGATGCTTTATTACTGACAACAGTCCTTAGCTATTGAATAGCCTTGACCCTAGGTCATACCCATGCTGTTGTCTCCAAGGGATAAATCACTTGGCCAGTCTTCACATTCACATTTGATAGCAGGGTTCTTTCTTCGATGATATGCTTTGAATAAATCAATAATAATGCATAATCGATTAACCTGTTAAGCCCTACATTCACAAATGGATAAAAAGTTCTTGGTACCCAAATTGTTTAATTGGGTCCAGATGGATTAGAGATTTCTCTTTTATTATAGTTAACAACAGTTTAAACCTTAACATGCTCATTCTTATCTTTGACTGACCATTTCTCCTTCTTAATGTCATTGACAAAATATTCACTAAGCAAGGAGAATAATGGTTCCTTCCTAACATAAGGAGGACTAGCAGTCTGTACCTTATTGTTATTCTTAAACATGCTTTTTCTATGATCAATGCAAATACTTGGAAATGCATTTATGACATTTGAAATAAGCAGGCATGATAATAAGAATACATTGCATACATTCAACATTAAAACATTGCAGATAAGAATTATGCAAATTAGGCATGTTGTGCATTTTAGAAAATTCAGTACTATCTACTTTAACCTACGTACACTTGTGTAACAGGTAGCAAGTAGATTTACAGATATTCAATAATTTTCTAAACATGCATGGAATAGAAGAATTAACAATTAATCACTAATTCTATCCAATCCATTCCTATTGTTATATTATATTATATAATCTCTAAAATAAAATTACCTAAGTCAGTTTTACAAATGATTTGATGTTCTATTGACACCCTAGGTAATTATTCCATCTTTTAAACTTTTTAAACCTTAACAAACAATTCAGAATGAATAAGCAAATCTTGTTCTACTGGGGATCCTGAAACTAGCTTAAGCAGAGGTCATATATGCTTGACATATATCATTTAAGAATTGAGAGATATTGTCTAAGGAACACTTCTAACTCACTATTGCAATTAATTAAATTCAAAAAATATTCATACACATAATAGGATCTTCTAACCAAAGATATAATAATTAAAAACTAAGATCTTAACATGCTTTGAATTTCTGAGAATTACATATTACACTAGTTCGAAGAATTGATACCTGAGACATGTGAGGTGAATAATCTTCAGAGATTGCTATGAAGGCAAGATATTAATTATGCTCTTCTCATCATCATCTGATCCATCCCAACTATTTTCTTCATTAAGATAAGTTCTGCACTGATGCTTCTGTTTCATCTCATTTAATGAATCCCTATTCATCCTTGTCTGTCAGAATTCTGTACCATGTTGCACACCTTGATAGTTACTTATCACATAAAACTTTTCATAACTGCAACTATCATGTTTTGTTCTTTCCACCAACTCAGTCTTGTAGCCACCTCTTGAACTGTATCCTGAAGAGTTTCTGCTTCGGAATAGATAGGCCTAATTCCTGGATTAAACATTTGTACTCTTTCTAAATTAGTAACTCTTTATGTATGTTCTGAGGTTCCATCATTAATTCCTGACTGAGATGTCTAACTGTCTAGTTCATTCTCAAACCTCCTTGATTCCACTTTTCTAAAATCTCTGTTGATTCCTTGAAAGATATTTCTTGGTACAATCCACTAAGTGTAGTAGATGTTACATTGGAACAATCCACTTAGTGTTTGTATATCACAGAATCAATAGACTTAATTCAAATCTTTGAGAAAAATTCTATCCACTAAAACCTCTTCCATTCCTGCTTCTGAAAAACCAGTGAATTCTATGGATATAACTTTGAAGAGCTTCCACAAATTTTTCTTCAGTAGGTAGAAATTAATTTCATTGAAAAATGCATTTTCTTCAAAAGATTCAAATCATCTTTGACAATTCGTAGGAATCTTCGACTAACAACCTTCTTAGAATTCAAAAATTCAAAATATTTAAAATTCAAAAACTTCAAGGACTCGAAAATTTGTTGAGAAATAAAAAATCTGAAAGTAAGTTCAAATTAATTAAAATTCGAAATTAGAGTCAAATTAATTAAGAATCAAAAAAAATCTCAAGAAATGAAATTTTTTAGAGTTAAAGAATCCGAAAATAAATTCAAGTTAATTAAAATTCGAAATTTAAGAATTAAAAATTTTGAAAATTAAACAATTTGAAAATAAACTCAAGTTGTTTAAAAATCAAATTTTCCAAGAATTAATCATTTCAAGAATTAAAAAATTCGAATATAAGTTCAAATTATTTAAAGATCAAAAATCTCAAAAATGAATATTTTTGAAGGTTAAAGAATTCGAAAATTAGAGGAGTTGACTTTTTGGTCTAATACCGGATTTAATTTCTGTATAGGTCAACAAATTCGAAATCCAATTGGAGGACCACAAAAATATGGATCTTGATTTGTGCGTCAGTCAAAAGGCTCTGATGCCAATTGTTAGGTCCAAAATAGTTTGTAGAAGGGGGATTGAATACAAACTATGTCGTTTAATCGAATTTGCTCTTTTCTTAAAATATTAAATCAAGAACAAATTGATGGGGAATAAAACGAATACCGATATTTCAAGTTGAATATAAAATTATATTAACTTGATGGGTTGTGTGTAAATACACGGGTACAAATTACAATGGTTTGATGACCAAACTAATTATTACAAATTCTATAGAAAATTCGACATGAACTTTTTTATATTTGTAATAAAAAGATCGAATGCTAAAAGTAATTCGAGAGATAAGTTCTAGGGAACTTAATCCGCTATATAGTTCCAATAGCACAAGTAAACTATTTCTAGTGGTTCAGATTTTGTAATACAATCCAGAAATAATTTACAAGAATTTATTTGAAGCTCAAGAACATTTTCTCTCTTGGTCTCTTTTCTCTCCCTCGGGTCTGTCTGTTGAGAAGAAGTGAAGTGGTGTTTAACAAAATGAGCCGCCCGTTGCTTTTAAACAAAAGATCTCCTGCCTCCTTTTTGTTTTTAACACTCAATATAACTATCGGTATGACTATCCTCTGCAAGTAATATGACAGTCTCTTCCAATATAACTTTCGGTATGACTATCCTTAATACTTGATATGACAGTCTGTTGAACTAGATATGACAATCCATCCCAATATAACTTTCGGTATAACTATCTCTTTGAACGAGATATGACTATTCAGTTGAGATAATATGACTGTCCAATCCAACATCTTGATATGACTATTCTTTTGAACTGAATATGACAATCGGTATAACTATCCTTTGATAGTTATATTATCATATTTTTTCTTTTGCTGGATATAACTTTCGGTATAACTTACTGAATTTTGCCGACACAAGCAATTCTCTTGAATTATTTAAACAAACAATTCTGTTTGTTTACTTGTTTTATAAGTACGGGCTTCGTAGAAATGCTTTTAAATCCGCAAAGCTTATAATCTTTAATTAATAAATAATTCATTTAATTCAGAAATTATAAAAATAAATATCTAATATTATTAGATATTTATAAATATAATTTTCTAATTAAATAAAATATTTATTAATATAAATAAAACATTAAGTTCCAAGCTGCGGTCTCCTGAGGGTCTAGAACTGGACTCCTTTTGCTTAACAAAAAATATATCAATTCCAACCGGGGTTCCAGCTTTAAGAATATATCACCTTCCATTTCCTTGTGATAATTCTATTTTCTCATAACCCGTCCAGGTGTAAGCTACGGTCTCTTGAGGATCTGAAACCGGACTCTTTTTGCTTAACAAAAAATACAACAATTCGAATCGGGGTTTCAGCATTAAGAATATATCACTTTGCATTTCTTTGTGATAAATCTTTTTCCTCACAGCCAGTCCACTTGATAGTAAAATCCTTGTGGTTAATTAATTTAGCACTTCTGTTGCTTGCACAATGATTCTTTCACATACCAGTCTTGATAGCTTGAACCACTGAAGTTAATGACGAACAACCACTGTTTAATGTTGACACTCGATGTACTGTCTGGTTCATGAGTGACTAACCGCAATGACTATTCTTCATATATTGACTTTAAAACTGTGGTTCATGTCTCCCTTTTCTTCACTCTTTTTCAAACCTTTATAATCTGTATTCTGCCACTGTAGGAACCTCTTGTCACTATAAATAGAACCCACTGTCTTGATTACTCCACTGATGCTTGATCAACTGAATGAACTTCTTCAAGTGTAGTATAACTCAAAACGGTAGATTGACTTTGTCTTCTTTCTTTTGACAGTTATGTAATTGAGATCCCTGTGACAGTACATATACTATTTACTATTACATTCTTGTTTATGTTGAGTTGAATCCTCAAAATACAAATAGGCTACATCATATGCCTTTCAGTCTTTTATATCACAAGATTTTGCATGCAAACTAAACTTGAAACCAGAAATGTTAAAGGAACGACTAATGGTAGAAATATGCTAACCACGAAGTGGTTCCTGTGAGCCAGATATACCCTAACTGCGATATAGTAATAGGAGGACACAGCTTTCGGGCAGACCTAATTCCGTTTAAGTTAGGCGGATTCGATGTCATCTTAGGAATGGATTGGTTGGCAAGTAATGGTGCCCAGATTGATTGCAAGAGCAAGAAAGTCAAGATAAAGGTGTGAGGAAAGAAAGAGGTCCTATTCAAAGGACAGCGACAAACTCAGAAATTTTTGACTGTTACCCAAGCCAAGAAATTAGTACGAAAGGGCAGCGAGGCCTACTTGGCTTATGTAATAGATACGAAGCAAGGAACCCCTGGACTGAAGGACATTCCAGTTGTTAGGGAGTTTGAAGATGTGTTTCCAGAAGATCTCCCTGGGTTACCACCCGATAGGGAGATCGATTTTGCGATAGAATTAGCACCAGGAACTACACAAGTTTCTAAAGCCCCTTATCGATTAGCCCCCGTCGAGATGAAAGAACTGGCCACTCAGTTGCAAGAACTATTAGACAAGGGCATGATAAGACCAAGTGTGTCCCCGTGGGGTGCCCCAGTGTTGTTTGTAAAGAAAAAGGATGGTAGTATGAGGCTATATATTGACTACAGAGAGTTGAATAAGTTAACCATTAAGAACAAGTACCCCTTGTTGGTGTATACTGAAAATATTTATTTGAAGTATTTACATTTATTTCTGGCCGGTTTAATTGAGAATCATTTAAATGTTTACATGTTGTCTAAATATTATATATTGTGAATAATCTAGTATCAAATGGGATACAGAATATTAGATTATTAAATACGGTTTATATAATATAATAAGGTTCACAGCACAGGTGGAGTTAGACAATCCACTGGAATGGCTGTAGTATTATTTAGATTAGTTTATATTGACTAATAAATAATACTAGTATACTTTGTGTATATTGAACAGGATCAAATTTAGAATTGTTCCCTTATACTGATTAAGAAGGTGAACTAAGATTCTATGTTATTATTAATGCTTAGGTTCTTAATCCGGAAATAATAATTGACACGTATATATTATTTACATGCTTTGATTTATATATGAAATAATTCTTTTGATTTATTTCATTATATTTTGGGTGATGAAATAATATATATGGTGGGATATTATTTATTGAAGGAATCCATGTCCTGATAATATTCGGGTTAATGATGTCCCCTTGAAAGCTCAAAAGATTTAATTATGTGAAACCCTGCAGGTGGATTTATTCCGGCATAATTAAATATAGGTTGAGTGGATAATCAAGGATAAAAGATATTAATTAAATGAATTATCAGTAATTTATTTAATTAATGGACATGCGATATTTTAAACATGGGGAATTTAATAAGCAAATAATATTGGAACCGAATTAATTAATTAAATTACGGTATTAGGAAAGGTAGTGCAAATATTAATTCTTTAGTGGATTGAATTAATATTTAATTACATTGGGCTAGGCTCAAGATGTAATTAGAAGGCCCAACCTAATTGTCCATGATCCCTATTGTAGCCTATATATATTCCTATTCTCTTCTTGCTGGGGGCTGGTCGAAAAAATTGGTAGCCACCCAGGAGCAAGAAGAGAGGTAAACTTGAGAAGACGAAGGCCATACTTCGCTCAAGGGAATTTGGGAATACAATAGAAGAGCGTGGAATCAACCGTTAACAAGGTGATTTTTCTATTCGTACTCGTTAATTTATTGTATCGAAATTCGCAGTGCCAAGATCTGATTGTCCCAACAATTGGTATCAAGAGCCTGGTTCATTGGTTCTGCGAATTTTGATACGATGTCCATGTCGTAATTATATATGCATGTGTATAGTGGTGTGCTTGGATAATAATCTTTTGCAGGTTGTTTAGTATCCACTATTATGGCCATGTAATTTTAATTATGTGTTTGGATCCCACGTGGTTTAATCGTGGTTATTTTATTTGGTTTCCACGTGGTTTATCGTGGTTGTAAAACACGAGGGTTGATCGTGTTAGAATAGATTTACAAAATTAGTTTTGTATTAGATCTGTTTTGTATGTAATTGTTTGATGGATTATGTAAAAATCCGGGTATTTTGTAACAATTACGTTCGATCGGAAATCAAATCGGAGAAACAAAATTGTCCGCTGCGTAGTTGATTGTGGCTGCTAGTTTCGTTTAAGTCAAAAGAAACAGATCTGGAGCAACAGGAATCAGAAGAAGCAGGCACGTGTGTGAAATTCTGGAAAACGTGAGTAACGCAGGTCTGTCCTGCGTTACAGGGCTTCCAGGGGTGTAACGCATGTTGCACATGCGCAACAGGGCTTCCAGGACCTGTAACGCATGTGCGTCATGCGCAACAAGGCTTTCAGGGCTGTAACGCAGGCTACAGATGCGCAAAAGCAAGGTTTTGGCAGAAAAATGATTTTTTCAGCAGAACAGGGCTGGAAATTTAATTTTTTTCAAGGGGCCATAATAGTGGATTTAAATTATGTTTTTTAATTTTAATTCCGCTATTTAATTTTTTAATTATTGCTTTAAATAATTATTATGTGTGTTGTTAATTATGTGTGTAATTTTTAATTGCATGTTTAACATAATTAGGACGACATGGACATTAATTTTATTTATTGCTTTAATTTTATGATGCATGCTGCTATGTTATGTGTTCTTTGTTTTGTTATTTTTATAACATGTGGACCTCGAAAAAATAACATAGGGCGATGCATCTAGATAAAATTCCTCAATTTTAAATAAAAATTCTAAGTGGGTGAGGGAATTAATTAGGAATTAAATCCCATGGTCTCCATTATTGTTTGTATGTAATTTAACGCCGAGACGAATATAAATTATATACATGCCACCCATCGTGGCGTATGATTTATGGTGTCAGATAGTGTTATGGATATTACTAGAACAAACTTCCTAAATTAATTACGAATATTGAAAGGTATACATGCCACCCATCGTGGCGTACCAAGTTTCATAGAATTCGATTAATTAGAAGGGTACCACTGATTGAATATAGATTTTCAATATTGAGAGAAAGGATGATTCTGTCTAGAAAGGGGTCTTAAGTGATGCCTCTTGACAATGCTCCCCCCGATCTGGGAATTATCCTATTATCGATTATTGATTTGAAATATTTAATGGTGGTATCCAGTCTTTTTATTATTTTAAGATTTAATAATGGTATACACTTAGCTATGAAAAATAATATATAGTCCACCCTAACGTGGCGTATTATTTAGTAATAGGACCGAAGTAATATTTAAACGAATTTAAGTGGTATATATGTCATCCATCGTGGCGTACCAGATACTTATCGTGTTTAAATATTAGTGCATTAATTTTAATTAATTGTTAGAGGAAACCAATAGGATTTAAGATTTATGCAACTATCTGATTATGTGTTACATGTATGATTCTCAGGATTAGATCACTATGGGCTTTAATCCACTATTCACCATACTTAAGGATAACAAACTTACTGGACCGAACTATATTGAATGGAAACGTAATTTGGACATAGTGTTGACTGCTGAGGAGTACAAATTTTGTACTTATGAACCCAAGCCAGACCAGCCTGCTGAAGATGCTCCTGAAAGTGAGAAGGAGTATTATAAGCGGTGGATTAAGGCTGATGAGATGTCGCGATGTTACATTCTGGCAGCAATGTCGGGTGTTTTGCAGCATCAGCATCAGGCTATGCCCACTGCTTCAGATATGCTCTTTAATCTCAAGGAACTTTTTGGAGAACAGAATAGGGCTGCTAGGCAAGTAGCAATGAAGGCTTTAATGAACACTCAGATGGTTGAAGGAACACCTGTAAGGGATCATGTTCTCAGAATGATGTCTCATCTGAATGAGATGGAGATCCTTGGTGCTGATATTGATGGGGAAACCCAGATCGATATCATCCTTATGAGCTTGCCCAAAAGTTTTGAGCAGTTCCGCTTGAATTACACCATGAACAAAAGGATGTATAGTCTTGCGGAACTTCTGACAGAACTTCAGGCAGCTGAAGGACTCTTTAAGCAGAATGTTCAAGTGAATGTGGCCGAGAAAGCTTCTTCATCTAAGCCGAAAGGTAAGAAGAAGAAAAAGACTCAGACACAGAAAGCTGGAAAGATTGCTAATGCAGTGGGAGTTCAAGGTGGTGTGAAAAAGCCTAAGGGCAAGTGCTTCAGGTGCAAGCAGTCAGGTCACTGGAAACAGGATTGTCCTCTTCCTAAGAAGACAAACAATACTGGTATGTCTCTTTCTCTAGTTACAGAAACATATATAGCGGCTATATCTACGAGCACTTGGTGTGTAGATACAGGAGCCACTGACCATGTTTGTAACTCTATGCAGGGGTTCCAGCAATCCAGAATGCTTAGAGATGGCGAGATATATGTGTTCATGGGAGATGCTACGAAAGTAGCAGTAGTTGCAGTTGGAATAATTACATTATCTTTTGGCGATGATAGGATTTTGGTTTTGAACAATTGTCTTTATGTACCTTCGTTTAGAAGGAATTTAATTTCGGTTTCTAAACTTGCCATGGATGGTTATAATGTTTGTTTGGATCGTAATGTTTCTATTATGATGAATAAACGAGTTATATGTTCTGGTACATTGCAAGACAATTTATATATAATTAATCCTATCCAACCAATGCTGCAACATAAGGAAACTAATAACATTCTTTCTAGCTCAAATAAAAGAAAGAAACCTTCTGAATTGAACCAAACATATCTTTGGCACTTAAGATTAGGTCATATTAACTTGAGGAGGATTCAAAGACTGGTAGTAGATGGGCCATTAGGCTCGTTGGCAGTGGAGCCATTTCCAGTTTGTGAATCCTGCTTGGAAGGTAAGATGACTAATAGGCCTTTTAAAGCAAAGGGGAATAGAGCTAAAGAAGTGTTAGAATTGGTTCATACTGATTTATGTGGACCTATGAGTATCCAAGCAAGAGGAGGTTATGAGTATTTTGTCACTTTCATTGACAATTATTCTAGATATGGGTACATTTATTTGTTGCGCCGTAAGTCTGAGTGCTTTGAAAAATTCAAAGAGTACAAAGCAAGTGCGGAGAAGCGACATCTTGGAAAATGTATCAAGTCACTACGATCAGATCGTGGTGGCGAATACTTGCTTGGAGAATTTAGGGAATATTTATCAGAAAATGGGATTGCATCCCAGTTGTCTGCACCTGGCACACCTCAGCAGAATGGTGTAGCAGAGAGAAGGAATCGGACTCTTTTAGAGAGTGTTAGATCGATGATGAGTTATTCAGATTTACCCAAGTCGTTTTGGGGATATGCTATAGAAACAGCGGCTTACCTTCTGAACTTGGTACCTTCGAAGTCGGTTCCCAAGACTCCAATAGAATTGTGGACTGGTAGCAAACCAAGTCTAAGACATATTCGGATTTGGGGTTGTCCAGCACATGTGCTGAACAAGAACGCGACCAAGTTAGAATCTCGTACAGAAGTAAGGCTGTTTGTAGGCTATCCCATGGGAACGAAAGGTTATTCATTTTATAGTCCTAGGGATCGAGATATCATTGTTAGCACCAATGCTAGATTCTTAGAAGAAGACTATATAATGAAACACAAACCCATGAGTAGTATCGTTTTAGAGGAACTAGTGGGAGGGACAGATAATCCCCAAGTGCCAATAGTACAAGTAGATCAACCACAAGAAAATGCACAACCTGTCACTAATACCACACCGGTGCTTCGTCGTAGTGGGAGGGTTGTTCAACAACCTGATAGATTCATGTTTTTGGGAGAGTCCTCGGACTTGGTCTCTGGTGAACATGATGAGGATCCCAGGACATACGAAGAAGCAATTCTAGATAAAGATGCAGATCTTTGGCAAAAGGCAATGGAATCTGAGATGGAATCTATGTATTCTAATCAAGTTTGGGAGCTCGTGGAACCACCCAAAGGTGTAAAACCCATTGGATGTATGTGGATCTACAAGAAGAAAAGAGGATCTGACAAAAAGGTGAAAGCCTGGAAAGCACGACTTGTTGCGAAAGGGTATACTCAGAAAGAAGGGATCGATTATGAGGAAACTTTTTCGCCAGTTGTTATGCTTAAGTCGATCCGGATTCTTTTATCTATAGCAGCTCATCTCGATTATGAGATTTGGCAAATGGATGTCAAGACAGCTTTCCTTAATGGAAGTCTTGAGGAAACCATCTATATGCAACAACCAAAAGGATTCATTAAGGAAGGCCAAGAGCATCTTGTTTGTAAGCTTAAGAGGTCTATTTATGGACTAAAACAAGCTTCTAGGGACTGGAATATTCGTTTTGATCAGGCAGTCCATTCATATGGATTTGATCAAAGTCCAAGCGAATCATGTGTGTATAAGAGAAGTGAGGGTAATGCAGTGGTTTTTCTAGTACTGTATGTAGATGACATTTTACTCATTGGAAACAATGTTAAGATGTTGTCATCAATAAAGGCATGGTTGTTCAAACAATTTGAAATGAAGGACTTAGGTGAAGCGGCATACATCCTTGGGATCAAAGTAATAAGGGATCGCAAGAAAAGGATGTTGGCGTTATCTCAAGAGCCCTACATTGATGAAGTATTAGCTCGTTTTAACATGCAGAACTCTAAGAAAGGTTTTCTACCTTTTAAGCATGGAGTGGCTCTATCCAAGGAGCAGTGTCCTTCGACACCTAAGGATATAGACAGCATGAAAGCAGTTCCTTATGCTTCGGCATGTGGAAGCTTAATGTATGCTATGTTATGTACGAGGCCTGACATCTGCTTTGCTGTAGGCATGGTTAGTAGATATCAGTCGAACCCAGGTCAGGAACATTGGAGTGCAGTAAAAACTATACTCAAGTACCTGAGAAGGACTAAGGAGTATATGTTAATTTACAAGGCCTCAGATCTATTTCCTTTGGGATATACTGATTCAGATTTCCAATCAGATAGGGATAAGAGGAAATCTACCTCGGGATATGTTTTTACTTTGGGAGGTGGAGCCGTTATATGGAGGAGTGTAAAGCAGAAATGCATTGCAGACTCTGCCATGGAAGCCGAGTACGTGGCGGCCTCTGAGGCTGCAAAGGAGGCTGTATGGTTCAGGAACTTCCTTTTGGACTTGGATGTGGTACCTAATTTGCCTAGGAGCTTCACAGTGTATTGTGATAACACTGGTGCTGTGGCAAATTCGAAGGAACCGCGAGATCACAAGGCAGCTAAACATATTGAACGTAAGTATCATATCATACGAGGAATCGTAAAGCGAGGAGATATAGTTGTGGCTCACATATCATCAGAAGACAACCGGGCAGATCCTTTCACAAAGAGTTTGCCAGCCAAGGTTTTTGACAGGCATGTGGAAGCGATAGGAGTCAGATGGATGGACACATAGTTTTCTGTGTAATAGTGGATTAAATAAACACTGATATACTCATAGAATATTTTGAGTATAAGTGGGAGATTGTTGGTGTATACTGAAAATATTTATTTGAAGTATTTACATTTATTTCTGGCCGGTTTAATTGAGAATCATTTAAATGTTTACATGTTGTCTAAATATTATATATTGTGAATAATCTAGTATCAAATGGGATACAAAATATTAGATTATTAAATACGGTTTATATAATATAATAAGGTTCACAGCACAGGTGGAGTTAGACAATCCACTGGAATGGCTGTAGTATTATTTAGATTAGTTTATATTGACTAATAAATAATACTAGTATACTTTGTGTATATTGAACAGGATCAAATTTAGAATTGTTCCCTTATACTGATTAAGAAGGTGAACTAAGATTCTATGTTATTATTAATGCTTAGGTTCTTAATCCGGAAATAATAATTGACACGTATATATTATTTACATGCTTTGATTTATATATGAAATAATTCTTTTGATTTATTTCATTATATTTTGGGTGATGAAATAATATATATGGTGGGATATTATTTATTGAAGGAATCCATGTCCTGATAATATTCGGGTTAATGATGTCCCCTTGAAAGCTCAAAAGATTTAATTATGTGAAACCCTGCAGGTGGATTTATTCCGGCATAATTAAATAAAGGTTGAGTGGATAATCAAGGATAAAAGATATTAATTAAATGAATTATCAGTAATTTATTTAATTAATGGACATGCGATATTTTAAACATGGGGAATTTAATAAGCAAATAATATTGGAACCGAATTAATTAATTAAATTACGGTATTAGGAAAGGTAGTGCAAATATTAATTCTTTAGTGGATTGAATTAATATTTAATTACATTGGGCTAGGCTCAAGATGTAATTAGAAGGCCCAACCTAATTGTCCATGATCCCTATTGTAGCCTATATATATTCCTATTCTCTTCTTGCTGGGGGCTGGTCGAAAAAATTGGTAGCCACCCAGGAGCAAGAAGAGAGGTAAACTTGAGAAGACGAAGGCCACACTTCGCTCAAGGGAATTTGGGAATACAATAGAAGAGCGTGGAATCAACCGTTAACAAGGTGATTTTTCTATTCGTACTCGTTAATTTATTGTATCGAAATTCGCAGTGCCAAGATCTGATTGTCCCAACACCCCTTGCCTAGGATTGACGACCTTTTTGACCAACTCAAGGGAGCAGTTCACTTTTCGAAGATAGATCTGAGAATGGGGTACCATCAGTTAAAGATCAAACCGGAAGATATACCCAAGACTGCTTTTCACACTAGGTACGGCCATTATGAGTTTCTAGTGATGTCCTTTGGACTGAATAACGCCCCCGCGGCATTCATGGACTTGATGAACCAAGTATTCAAATAGTACCTAGACAAGTGTGTCATAGTTTTCATTGACGATATTTTGATTTATTCAAAGACTGAGGAAGAACATGCGGAACACTTGAGGATAGTCCTAGGAATCCTGAGGGAAGAAAAGTTGTATGCCAAATTCTCTAAATGCGAATTTTGGTTGAGGGAGGTACAATTCTTAGGTCATGTGGTTAGTAGTGAAGGTGTACTAGTTGACCCTGCCAAGACAGAGGCAATATCAAACTGGGAAAGACCGACCACCCCGACCGAAGTAAGAAGTTTCGTGGGACTAGCCGGGTATTATAGAAGGTTTGTACAAGACTTTGCCAAGCTGGCAGCCCCATTGACCCGACTTACCAGAAAGACTGAAAAGTTTGTATTGGATGAGAAGTGTGAAAAGAGTTTTCAAGAGCTAAAGAAAAGATTAATGACCACCCCAGTGCTGGCACTGCCAGATGATAAGGGGGACTTTGTGATCTATAGTGATGCATCGCATAAAGGATTAGGTTGCGTGCTCATGCAGCATGGTAAGGTGATTGCATATGCTTCCCGACAGTTGAAGGAGTATGAAATTAGATACCCTACCCATGATTTAGAGCTAGCCGCGATAGTCTTCGCATTAAAGATATGGAGGCATTACCTATATGGAGAAAAGTGTGAAATTTACACAGATCATAAAAGCCTCAAGTACATCTTTACCCAGAAAGAATTGAATATGAGATGGAGAAGATGGCTAGAGTTAATCAAGGATTATGATTGTGAGATTCGTTATCATCCAGGAAAGGCCAATGTGGTGGCTGATGCCATTAGCAGGAAGGAAAGGCTCAAGATGATGACTTATGCAGAAGAATTGATAAAGGAAATGGAGAAGCTAGAAATCGAAGTTAAGACAATGAGAAGTAGCCAAGAAGTGTTAATGGGAATTCAAATCCAGCCTCCGTTATTGGAAAAGATTCGAATGTGCCAAGAGCAAAAAATGGAAGAAGAGAAGAACTCGGAGGAAGAAATATTGACCGGGGAGGAAATTAAGTGCGAAAGAGATGTAGAAGGAATCATGAGATATGCAACAAGAATTTGGCTCCCAAATGTTCGGGAACTAAATGATGAAATCCTATATGAAGGACATAACTCGAGGTACTCGGTGCACCCAGGTACCACAAAGATGTACAGAGATTTGAAAGAATACTATTGGTGGCCCAACATGAAGAAAGATGTAACGGAATGGGTGAATAGATGTTTGACTTGCCAACGAGTAAAGGCAGAACACCAGCGACCTAGTTGATTATTGCAACCCCTAGAGATTCCAGAATGGAAGTGGGAGCACCTAGCCATGGATTTTCTAGTAGGAATCCCAAGGGCCAAGACTAACCACGATGCGATATGGGTAATCGTCGATAGGTTGACCAATTCCGCCCACTTTCTCCCAATTAATGAGAGGTACACGATCGATAGAATAGTAGACATCTATATAAGGGAAATTGTGGTACGACATGGAGTTCCCATGACCATTGTATCCGATAGAGACCCGAGGTTTAACTCCAGGTTCTGAAGGAGCTTTCAAGACTGTGTGGGAACCAAGCTAAACATGAGTACTGCATACAACCCCCAGACTGACGGACAAAGTGAAAGAAAAATTCAGACCTTAGAGGACATGCTAACAGTGTTTGTTATAGATTTCAAGGGAAGTTGGGAAGAGCACTTACCATTGATTCAGTTTTCTTATAACAACAGTTATCACTCAAGTATAGGAATGCCCCCATATGAAGCCCTCTATGGCGGGAAATGTCGTTCTCCCTTATGTTGGGAAGAAGTTGGGGAAAGGAAGATATTAGGACCTGAACTTGTACAACAGACAAGAGATGTGATAGTTCTAATCAGGGGAAGACTGGCAGCAGCCCAAGACAAACAACGTAGGTATGCTGACCTAGCTTGGAAGGACAGAGAATATGAAGTAGGAGATTTTGTGCTGCTAAAGGTATCTCCCTGGAAAGGACTGATGAGATTTGGAAAGAAAAGAAAGTTGAGCCCGGTATATCGGACCCTTCGAGATATTAAGGCGGATTGGACAAGTGGCTTACGAGTTAGCCTTACCTCCAAGTCTGCAGCAAGTACATAACGTATTTCATGTGTCCATGTTGAGGAAGTACAACCCCGATGCTAAGCATGTGGTGGAATATGAGCATGTAGATCTACAGCCAGACTTGTCTTACATAGAGCAACCAGTAGAAATTATGGACCACAAGGAGCAAGTACTCAGGAATAAGGTGGTTAGATTAGTTAGAGTTTTGTGGCAGAACCACAATGCAGAATCCACCTGGGAGTTGGAAAGCGCAATTCAAGAGAAGTACCCCCATTTATTTTCAACCTGATTCCGGGACAGAATCCTTTTAAGGGGGGAAGGTTGTAAGAACCCGGATTTTTGTACTATTGTAAAACGATTTGAATGAATAGAAATTTCATTACTTAAAAGAAATGATTCCAAACACCACTTAGGTATGGTGAATATTTAAGATTCGAGTTCATATTATGATTTATTAAGTGAAATAAGTGTCTGTAAATGTCACCGAAATACGAAGAATCCTACTTCTCTAACGACCTACGTTTCATGAGGTAATGATAAATAAGAGTACTATGACAAGCCCAAGAGTTATATAATTTGAAAATGACCATGCAACCAAAGTACTAGGATAAAGAAATTAGAATGTTGAACCAAAAACATTTTAAGGATTATCGAAGATTAGCATGGAAATTAAGGAATAAATATTGTACCGGGAATACGCGAGAATAGTATGATGTAGAGTAAATAAATTAAATACATATATGCATACAATGAATTATAGTATTAAGTGGTGTATTATACCATTAGTTAGTGGAAGAGAATACAAGGAAGCTAATTGGCAATCAAGGAAGTCAACTTGGCAATTAAGGAAACAAGGTCCACTACCATTAGTAAAAGTGATTAACTATAATTATTATGTTATGGGTAATTGATTTATTTGCTAAAGGACCAGCTAAGTTATGATAGAAGGCATTACAACCATTTAAAACAAGTAGTAGCCAAGATTGAAGTAAGCAAAACTCCAAGAACTCTACATTTCGGCCAAACAGATAACAGCCCAGTAAAACAGCCATATCTCCCTCATTTCTCAATGAAATTTTGTGTTCTTTAGCTTGTTGGAAAGGTATTTAGATACTCTACAACTCTTATTCAGAAGCCTCGTTCAGATAAGTAAGGTAAGATCCTCGTTTTTCCATTTCTTTCAAGAGAGGTCATGCTGACTCCGAAAATTTTAAACTTGGTTGTTTAGGTCTTGAAGGTTAAAGGTTGTTAAAGCTATCTAAGGTGTTTTTATAGAAAGTCAAGCTTGGTTAAGGTTGTTAAGACTCCGAGAAGGTAAAACACTCACACCCACCTTAAACTGTTAGTGTAGGTGCCCTAGAGGCAATACATTGTTTCTTTGAATAAACCTTTATGTCATTTGATCATTCAATAAACGTATTTATTATGACTTTAATTACTGCGATATATTTATTAGCATAATAGATGTCCTTAGAATCATGATACACAATATATAGTTTAAGTACATGACTTGAACTTGAGATTATATAATATATCATATTCTTAAAAGGTCCCTAGTCGAGTATTATTATAATAGGAGAATAATAATACATAAATAGACTAGTATGTTGTTTGACAGATAACCACATCTCATTGGTTATAAGTATGGAGATACTAAAGTCAATACATAGGTACATGTAGGAGTACATGGTACTGGACAGATCCACAGTGAGATTCTTCATGTTTAATAAAGTCATAAGAAAGACTCACAGTGATAATAGTGTAATGATCCTTTGACTTGAGATCATTATATTTCTATACGAGGATTAATACACTTTGACTACATTAAAAGTTACATTTGACCGGGTGATGATAAAAGTGGACATCGGGTATATCATGAGTCACATGAGAAATATGAATGATAGATAAAGGATTTAACCCTCCTATAAGTAGGAGAGATATTATTGGCCTCTTGATTGAGTGAGACTATAAAATGCATAGCCGTGCTCAAATAATGATTTGTTTTTAATAGTCTACTCATGGATCAAGTAAACCCGGATTAAATGTTGAAGAGGATGACTAAATACATGCCTCGAGTTTAATCTATAATATATATGGTTAAAAGGATTATATTACACGGAAACATTAATCACGAAAGGTTTTATCAATTCACGATTTAATTATTGTTTAATTGGGTAGCAATGATGTATTACTAGATACCGCTCATTGTTTATAATTTTATTGGAGAATAAAATTATTGCTAATTAAATAATAGTCTATTGGGTCACACACATAGAGCACGTAAAGGAATAGTTAATTTAAATTATGGATTTAAATTAATTGATGATTATTCGAATTTTATTATATTAATTAAGTGAGACTTAATTAATTGAGTTAATATAAATTCGAATTATATGAATAATATCTGTCCATAATAATTATGATTTATTACTAGATACCGCTCATTGTTTATAATTTTATTGGAGGATAAAATTATTGCTAATTAAATAATAGCCTATTGGGTCACACACATAGAGCACGTAAAGGAATAGTTAATATAAATTATGGATTTAAATTAATTGATGATTATTTGAATTTTATTATATTAATTAAGTGAGACTTAATTAATTGAGTTAATATAAATTCGAATTATATGAATAATATCTGTCCATAATAATTAAGTATGACTTAATTATTAATTAAATAATAGAAATTCGTTTTATTATTTAATTTTACACCTACATGGGTTGGGTTTTGCTGTTATGGGCCTGTTAACAAATCATTATAAATAGATAATGATAGGTTAATAGGGTTACACGTTTTTGTGAAAACCCTAGAAGAGGTAGCAGCAAAAGAGGCAGATCTCGAATCATCAAGAAGGAGGCTAGTACGTCCATTCCGCAATGTTCGTGTGGATACCGTAGAGGTGTTTTCCGAGAGGTAGACACAAGTCATGAACGCTAGGATCTCCGTTGAGTTCGTGAAAGTCAAGATCTTAATAGGTATGATTCTGTTTCACCATAATCTGTCCAATATTATACATGGATCCTGAGTTTGGGTTTCGAATTTTTTTGTTATATTTACGTTTTTCCGCTGCGTTTTATGCCTTGGAACCCAACAATGGCATCAGAGCTACGTGTATAAGGGGCTGATTTGGTTACGTGTTTACTGTATTTTTACGAGTATGCATGTTTGATGAATCTGCCATGATACAGTTATATTATATGATTGATATAATGAATCTGTTAATATTATGATATGATGATACCATGCCTGCCATGTTTATAATCTGCTTAGATTAAATCGGAATTGGAAGAACAATGGGTTAATGATGTTGTATAAACAGAATCTGAATTGGATTTGGATTGATTATATAACTGTTATATGATAAGTTTATATGTATATGTGATGTCTGATTGTATATGATATAATAGGCAGTAACAATAGTTTGATCGGAATCGTTGTGTGAAAGCTAGAAAAGAAATTGCAGCAGAAAGTGTTTCTGGTGTCCGTTTTCGACACATAATATGTTATGGGTTTTTGTTAGTTGAATTGAAATTGCAGCAAAAATATATTTTCGCATTCTGACATCGTTTAAGCCTTCAAAAATGCGATTGACTGTTTTCCTAAAAATTTTTAATTTTTCAGATTTTTCAGATTTTGCCATATACGATGTTTGATGATTGGATCATGAGATATATGATATGGCATACTCTTATATATGATCTTACATGTTCTTTAATGGTTACTTGAGCATGGTGCATGGTTATGGCCTTTAGACCCTAGTTGTAATGGTTTATTCTTTTGGTTTGTAATAAATATGACTTGCATGTCGTTTTCTATTATAATGGTTTATCTAGAATGTAACTCGTGTTCTTTTGTAAGTTCATTAGTATAGATGTTATTGTAACATCCAAGAAGGACAAGAGGAACAGGGAGGCATTCCATGGAGGCTAAGGAGTCAATGGAAGCAATAGAGAAGACATGTGTAATAGTTATTTTCACCCCATAGATTGACCTTGATCTTTTCATTAGCTTGAAAAGATCACATAGGATTGGGCCATAACCATTGCACGTTTACTTTACGCACTTTACATATGATGTATGGAATGTATGAGTAGAGTAGAAGATGCATGCTTTAATTAGATTAATGTTGTGCTAAAAAATAAGCGTTTAAATTGCAAGCGAACAATTTGTTTCGTTGTAAAATTTATGATTCGTTCCGCAGAGAATATTTATTTTCGCGAACTTAATTTTTAATTTAATCGAACTAGAACAATTTTGGAATTTTGGAAAATTTAGAATTTACACTATTTAATTACTAAAAACAAATCCATTTTAAACTAATTTAATTAAAACTAATTTATTCTACACTATTAAAAACTAAATTTTATTCTAAAACACATTTTTTTTTATTTAAAATTGATTTTATTTACAGAAAATTCTAACGAAAATTTGACATGAACCCTACATAAATACAACTAGCCATTATTACCCAGTGCAAGTATTTTCTAACCAGCAGGAAACAAAACAGTAAAAACAGACACCGGAAGAATTAATCAACTGCAATCTGCAAACCACTGCAACTCAAGACCATCAAAAACAATACACTCAATTCCATAACTAACTCGGAACAACAAGCAAACGTCGACTCAGTCAACTCGGCAAACATTAATATAAACTCAGCACAGCTCAATTACAATACTCGAGAACAACAGTAAAGGTGAAACAATAGTAATACGCACAAATTGCAAAGTCAGCAAACTAAACTCAACCACAAAACCGAAATCATTTGCCACAATCAGAACTGCAACCAACTGAGTCGTCGACTTGGTGAAGAAAAAAAAACAGAAAACGCAGAGAATAGATTGGACATAATAATAACTCAGAATAGACTTGCAAAAAAGCCACAAAAACCCAACAGAAACTCAGCAACAACGAGAAACTTTAAAGCCGATTCGGCAGCCACGAACTAATCCATAAACACACAACAACTCGGTAAAGCAACTCTCGACTCGAAAAAAAACAGCAAAACAAACGCTATAAAAAACAAGGGACAAGCGGCACTACTCGAGACAAAACGAAACAGCAACTGATAATCAAAATTCGCGAACTCAGTAAATTCGGTAACATTAACAAAACGAATTCGGAAAAGGGGAGGTAATCGAAGGGAAGGACAGAGGCATAAAAACGAGAAAACCACAAAGTAAATAAGAAGAAGAAGTTGATTGGTTGTGTTTGTAAAGAAGAAAAGAGGAAATGGGTTCGATTTATCAGAGAAAACAGGGAAGAAAGGGAGCTAGTTTGGGGGTTTTGTGAAGAAAGAAAACTAAGAAAAGAAACGGGGGAGTTCACTACTGATGCTTCGAATTAAAATTAATAAAGACAGGAAATACGAACACAGATTTTAAACTAATATTTTTTTGTTGTTTTGTTTTTTTTATTTATACAACTAAAAACGAGAATAAAGATATTTAAGTAAGAAATTAAAGTTACATTAAAACGATGATTTAAATAAAAAATGCCCACAAGAAAATGGATTTTTAAAGGGGCATACTTAGAAAATTAGCAACTAAGAACAAGAAAATAAAGTATCGTTATTTTCAACCCCAAGTGGTTAGCAACGGGATTTACAAAAATAACGAAACAAGGCAACAATAGCGAAATAGCAAGAGAAGAAGTAAAGAAAATAAAATTGCATTAAAATTAAAAAGAGTGTTTACAAGATTTAAAACTACAAAATAAGAAAATAAAACTACCCTAAAATCTAAGTTACTCAATACAAGGGGGGTGAGGGGGTATTTATAGGATAGGAATTAGGGTTAAGGGAGGGTGTTGGGTAAATCCCCACCATACATTTGTGGTGTGTGGTGGTGGAATCCTAGCCATCTATTTGTTTCCTTCCCCCTTAAGCTTTGAAGAGTTGATCTTGGCCATACAATTATGTAATGTGTTGGGTTGATCTCCACCTTCCACTTGTCTTGAAATATTCCTTTTGCTCCAAGCTCCTAATTCTTTTCCTTCTTTCATTTTTGGTCCTTTTTCTTCCTCTTTTTCCCTTCCTTGCTCTTTATTTCTTTATTTTGCCATTTCTTTATTTATTTACGAATTTCCTGAAATGCAACAAAATAAATTATTAAAATACGAGTTCAAGCAATAAATAGGTAATAAAAATATGCACTTATCAATTAATGATGTATGCATGTATTAGATACGTCACCCATGACATGCTTGCCATGCTAAACAAGATAAAATCTGTAACGATTCAAGATTTTAAAATTAACAAACGATCATGAGATTCTTGTGTTTATGAAATATGGATTTTTAAAACACGGAATTAAATATGGATTTTTGATATCGAAAATTGGGATTTTCTGACAAAAGCGGATATGCGTATTCGTAAGGTTAATGGGTATTAAGTGTGACCATTGGGATCCTCCATCTACCTGGGAAACGAAAAATTTAAGATGTCAATTTGAAATATTTGGTTCAAGGAAAATTTGAGGATCTCTTTGTGATGTGATCATGATTGTTATAAATTTTCTAAACCCCTTAACAAATATTAAGTTTTAATCAGATGCTTTCCAATGATTGAACACTCATCGAATCCTAGATCGATAAGGGGAAGGGCTGTCAGTGGCAGGGGACTCCTGTCTATCGTGGTGAGATGCGACGAATATAAACGGTTATATTCGGCCGTTGTATCATTGGGTCTAACTTAACTGAGTCGTCATAATAAGGTGAAAATAAATGGTTATATTCAACTATTATGAACTTAGAAGCATAGAGTTTGGTTAAAAAACTATTAGATAGATAAGATCAATCGGTGTTCACCAAAGTATCCAAGAATTATATATGATATAACTGACAACTGTTGTCTACCTAAATAATCATGTTTTAAGGACTACCAGTGGTTGAATTAGGACATGACGAAATATGGATCTTGGCTCACTAGAAAGATTTATGGGATATTCTTTTTGAATTAATAGTAAGGGTTATTAATTTGATAAAAATAGTGGGAGATATATTATGAATATATCATAATCATTTGAACATAATAATTTATAACTCAGACAATCTAATATTTATTTTGTGCTTTTATCATTGTAGATACTAAGTAATGGCAATTAACACAAACACACTATCCGTACGATCAGTCCTTGAGAAGGACAAGCTGACAGGAGGAAACAACTTCCTAGACTGGCAGAGGAATTTGAGGATTGTCCTCAAGAAGGAGCATAAGCTTCATTGCATTGATATCCCTCCGCCAAGTCCCCTTCCCGAGGGCGCTACTGCTGAGGAAATAGCATCCCACACAAGGGATGAGAATGATGCAAATGATGTTACATGTCTTATGTTGGCAACTATGAGTGCTGAGCTTCAAAGACAGCATGTGCATATGGATGCATATACTATCAATGAGCACTTGCAAAGCATGTTTACAAGCCAAACTCATCAAGAAAGGTTCAACACGAGTAAGTCACTCTTTAATTGCAAACAAGGGGCAAGTGAACCAGTTGGCCCACATGTTCTGAAGATGATTGGTTACATTGAGTACCTTGCTACTTTGGGTTTCCCGATTGCTACGGAAACTGGTATTGACCTAATCATGAATTCTTTGAATACCAAATTCACTCAATTTGTTATGAACTACAATATGAATGAATTTGACAAAACACCTACTGAATTGTTGCATATGTTGAGAACATATGAGACCAACATGAAGACAGCTGAACCCGCTCCCATACTGATGGTGGGCAATAAAGGTAAGGCCAAGGGGAAAGGCAAGTGGAAGGGTAAGAACAAGACTGGATCTGATTCTACACCCAAGCCAAAGTCAGGTCCCAAACAGGCTTTAAAGCCTAAAGGTGGGGTCGCTAAGGGTGAATTTCACTACTGTAAGAAAACTGGTCACTGGAAGAGAAACTGTCCAGTTTACTTGGAGGATCTGAAGAAAATGAAGGATGTTCAGATTTCTAGATCAGGTATTTATGTTATAGAAGTCAATTTTTCTATTTCTACATCTTGGGTATTGGATACTGGATGTGCTTCTCACATTTGTATAAATGTGCAGGAACTGCAGAGAAGTAGGACTTTGGCTAAGGGAGAAGTAGACCTACGAGTAGGCAATGGAGCAAGAGTTGCTGCTTTAGCTGTAGGGACTTATTATTTATCTTTGCCCTCTTGGCTTGTTTTAGAACTAGAAGACTTTTTTTACGTGCCTGCGATTCATAGAAACATTATTTCTGTTTCTTGTTTGGACAAGAAAGTTTTTCGTTTACAACAAAGAACATCAGTTGCTCTTTGCTTTGAATAATTTGACCTATGGTGTTGCGCGTTTGTTTAATGGTTTATATGTTCTTGATTTAGATAATCCTGTCTGTAATATAGAAAATAAACGACTTAAAGTCAATGACTCAAATCAAACATACCTCTGGCATTGTCGTCTAGGCCATATAAATGAGAAACGCATATCCAAATTACATAAGGATGGATACTTGGATAAGTTTGATTTTGAATCATACCAAGAATGCGAATCTGGTTTGCTTGGTAAGATGACTAAAGCCCCTTTCACTGGTAAGGGTCAAAGGGCCACTGAACGTCTGGAGCTAATACATAGTGATGTATGTGGCCCAATGCGTGTGATGGCTAGAGGAGGCTACTACTACTTCATAACATTTACTGATGATTTCAGTAGATATAGATATGTATATCTTATGAAGAATAAATCCGATTCTTTTGAAAAGTTCAAAGAATACAAGGCTGAAGTAGAGAAGCAAATTGGTGGAGGTGCAATTATTAAGATCTTACGATCCGATCGTGGGGGTGAATACTTAAGCACCGAATTTAAAGAGTATTTAAAAGAGTGTGGTATTGTATCACAACTCACTCCGCCAGGTACACCTCAATGGAATGGAGTTTCAGAGAGGAGAAATCGCACCTTGTTGGACATGGTGCGATCGATGATGAGTCATGCAGATCTTCCAATTAGTTTCTGGGGTTACGCTCTAGAAACATCGGCTTTCACACTTAACCGTGTTCCTACTAAGAAGGTTCAAAAGACTCCATATGAGATATGGGAGGAGAAACGGTCAGGCATGAGCTTTATGAAAGTTTGGGGATGCAAGGCGTTTGTGAAACGTCAAGTATCTGACAAGCTTGGACCTAAATCCGAAGAGTCCAATTTTGTGGGATACCCTAATGAAACAAAGGCGTATTATTTTTATAGTCTTTCTGAGCAGAAAGTGTTTATTGCTCGAGATGCTGTCTTCATGGAAAAAGATTTTGTTTCCAAAAGAAACAGTGGGAGAAACAGTGGCATTGAACCTGAAGCGGAACAAGAGCAGGATAATGATAATGCTCAACAAACACAGGTTTTTCGTAGAACTGGTAGAATTCGCCATGAGCCAGAGAGATATGGATTTCTCTTGACTCAATGTGGTGATTTGATGCTCATAGATGAAGATGAGCTTCTCAAATACCACGATGCTATGAACAGTCCAGACTCTAAGAGATGGCTTGAAGCCATGAAATCCGAGATGGATTCCATGTACGAAAAGTATGGACTTTGGTTGATCCACCTGAAGGGGTAAACCCCGTAGGGTGCAAATGGGTTTTCAAGAAGAAAACTGACATGGATGGAAATGTTCAGACCTATAAAGCAAGGCTGGTTGCAAAAGGTTTCAAACAAATACATGGTATTGACTATGATGAAACTTTCTCACCAGTGGCTATGGTCAAATCCATAAGGATTTTGCTTGCCATTGTAGCATTCCATGATTATGAAATCTAGCAAATGGATGTCAAAACAGCTTTCCTTAATGGAAGCCTTGAAGAGGATGTGTACATGACACAACCTGAAGGTTTTGTCGATCCAAGGAATGTTGGCAAGGTATGTAAATTACGTTGATCCATTTATGGATTGAAGCAAGACTCTAGGAGATGGAATATCCGTTTTGATGAAATAGTCAAAGAGTATGGCTTTGTTCAAAACGAAGATGAACCTTGTGTTTACAAGAAGGTTAGTGGGAGCTATGTGGCATTCATAGTACTATATGTTGATGATATACTACTATTGGGGAATGACATACCTTCTCTAAAGGCTGTTAAGACTTGGTTAGGGAGCAATTTCTCTATGAAAGACTTAGGAGAGGCAACCTACATTCTAGGAATGAGGATCTATAGAGATAGATCTAGAAGGATGATCGGTCTAAGTCAGAGCACATACATTGATAAGGTTTTGTATCATTTTGGTATGCAAAATGTAAAAAGGGGATATGTCCCCGTGTCTCAAGGGATAACGATCTCTAAAGACCAGTGTCCGAAATCATGTGATGAAAAAGATCACATAAGTAAGGTTCCATATGCCTCAGCAATTTGATCTATCATGTATGCAATGGTATGTACTCGCCCAGATGTTTCGTATGCTTTGAGCATGACGAGCAGATACCAGTCTAATCCAGGTGAAGGTCACTGGACGGCAGTCAAGAATATTCTAAAGTACCTGAAAAGGACTAAAGATTCATTCTTGGTGTATGGAGGAGAGGAGAAACTGGTTATAAAAGGTTACACCGATGCAAGTTTCCAAACAGACAAGGATGATACTGTATCACAGTCTGGTTTTGTGTTTTGTCTAAACGGAGGTGCTGTAAGCTGGAAGAGTTCAAAGCAAGAAACAGTAGTTAATTCTACAATGGAGGCTGAGTACATTGCAGCTTGTGAAGCAGCTAAGGAGGATACTGTATCACTGTCTGGTTTTGTGTTTTGTCTAAACGGAGGTGCTGTAAGCTGGAAGAGTTCAAAGCAAGAAACAGTAGCTGATTCTACAATGGAGGCTGAGTACATTGCAGCTTGTGAAGCAGCTAAGGAGGGTGTTTAGATTCGAAAATTCATTACTGATTTGGGAGTGGTTCCATCGATCGCAGATCCCATTGATCTATACTGCGATAATAATGGAGCCATTGCACAGGCTAGAGAACCTAGATCACACTCCCGATCCAAACATATACTCAGGAGATTTCACCTTATTCGAGAGATTAATGAAAGGGGTGACATACACATATGTAAAGTGCACACAAATGATAACATTGCAGACCCACTGACCAAAGGCTTGTCGCAGCAGAAGCACGATGGTCATACTAGTTCCATGAGTATTAGATACATGGGTGATTGGCTCTAGTGCAAGTGGGAGATTGTTAGTGTAGGTGCCCTAGAGGCAATACATTGTTTCTTTGAATAAACCTTTATGTCATTTGATCATTAAATAGACGTATTTATTATGACTTTAATTACTGCAATATATTTATTAGCATAATAAATGTCCTTAGAATCATGATACACATTATATAGTTTAAGTACATGACTTGAACTTGAGATTATATAATATATCATATTCTTAAAAGGTCCATAGTCGAGTATTATTATTATAGGACAATAATAATACATAAATAGACTAGTATGTTGTTTGACAGATAACCACATCTCATTGGTTATAAGTATGGAGATACTAAAGTCAATACATAGGTACATGTAGGAGTACATGGTACTGGACAGACCCACAGTGAGATTCTTCATGTTTAATAAAGTCATAAGAAAGACTCACAGTGATAATGGAGTAATGATCCTTTGACTTGAGATCATTATATTTCTATACGAGGATTAATATACTTTGACTACATTAAAAGTTACCTTTGACCGGGTGATGATAAAAGTGGACGTCGGGTATATCATGAGTCGGATGAGAAATATGAATGATAGATAAAGGATTTAACCCTCCTATAATTAGGAGAGATATTATTGGCCTCTTGATTGAGTGAGACTATAAAATGACTGGCCGTGCTCAAATAATGATTTGTTTTTAATAGTCTACTAATGGATCAAGTAAACCCGGATTAAATGTTGAAGAGGATGACTAAATACATGCCTCGAGTTTAATCTATAATATATAATTATATATGGTTAAAGGGATTATATTACACGGAAACATTAATCACGAAAGGTCTTATCAATTCACAATTTAATTATTGTTTAATTGGGCAGCAATGATGTATTACTAGATACTGCTCATTGTTTATAATTTTATTGGAGAATAAAATTATTGCTAATTAAATAACAGCCTAATGGGTCACACACATAGAGCACGTAAAGGAATAGTTAATTTAAATTATTGATTTAAATTAATTGATGATTATTTGAATTTTATTATATTAATTAAGTGAGACTTAATTAATTGAGTTAATATAAATTCGAATTATATGAATAATATCGTCATACTTAATTATTAATTTAATAACAGAAATTCGTTTTATTATTTAATCCTACACCTACATGGGTTGGGTTTTTCTGTTATGGTCCTGTTAACAAATCATTATAAATAGATAATGATAGGTTAATAGGGTTACACGTTTTTGTGAAAACCCTAGAAGAGGTAGCAACAAAAAAGGCAGATCTCGAATCATCAAGAGGGAGGCTAGTACGTCCATTCCGCAGTGTTCGTGTGGATATCGTAGAGGTGTTTTCCGAGAGGTAGACACAAGTCGTGAACGCTAGGATCTCCGTTGAGTTCGTGAAAGTCAAGATCTTAATAGGTATGATTCTGTTTCACCATAATCTGTCCAATATTATACATGGATCCTGAGTTTGGGTTTCGAATTTGTTTTTGTTATATTTACGTTTTTCCGCTGCGTTTTATGCCTCGGAACCCAACATAAACTTCATGAGTTATAAGTTGATTTGAAGGGTTAATGCAAGTATGTACATGTTTAAGGGGATTATGATGTTTTAAGCTTTATAAGTATGGATAAATCTTGGGTAGTGATAAATGGATGTTACCACTGGTCTTAGATACCCTTGATGATGTTTGTATGATCTTGATGTTGTGTGGTTGCTTTAAGTGGTTTAATGGAATTTATGGAATTTAGAAATGATCGATTATAGTCGTTATAATGTCAAATTCCCAGTAGACCTCTAGGATAGAAACTCACGAATGGTTAAATCATGATTTCTGGACAAAAATGCTTAAGAACTTGAAGATCTGACCTTGTAGTGTATTTGATAATTTGAATCGACTCAAAACGATTTACGGTTTTTGAGTTATGCTCGTTTTAGTGAAACCGGTTAAAAACGGACGAATCGTAAAATGGACTAACTTTGAAAAGCCAAACGAGCCCTTTAAAAATGGTCTGTGATTATGAAAATTTTATGAGGAGTAACCTGGTCAGTACTTAAGATCCCATATAAATTTGGAGTAGAAATACGAAATTTTGAATTTTATAGAAATGTTTAAGTCAAGCATGCGCATGAGAAACCACTGCAGAAGGAAGCTATTTTTAGAGCAACAATTGAGCTATCAAAAAGATTTTCTTAATTATGAAATTTGGATAAAAACTCCTCTGGAAAGTTAAGAAGAAGTGAGAAAAAGAATTTCATGAAAAAGTTTATTTTTTGATTTTATAGAATTTTTCGAATCAAAGTTGCGCAAGTGAAAGACCCTTTTAGGGGGACGAATTAAGACAAACTTTAGTTTCGTTAAAAATGACCTTTAACGAAAGTCGTTACGAAACCAATAATTATCAAAAGTGGTTAAAGGATATCATGGACTTATAATAAGCCAAATGTGTAGTAAGGATGTATCGTTACGAAGTTGTGTCTTTATGTGAATAGTTGATTCGACGGGATCGTTTAGCGAACTAACCGAACCGTATTGGTTATTATAGATCATCACATTAGAGACAGAGCCCAGACTATTCCGACACTATCAGGCAAGTTTTCGAAACTTGTACTTCAAGTATTTTCAAACTGTTGTTGTGGTATAACTATTATGAACTATTTTAATAGTATTTTTGCGAATCAGCATGAAATATATGGTTTATTTACGTTGATTTATAAACCTGTTTAGTAAGTACGTATACATGAATACATATATACATGTATGCGATGATGTGTTAAAAGTTCCAAGTAGGGTACGATAATACCCTTTCTTAGTAGGGGAGTCGGAGATATTTCGTCCGGATAAGGACATAAAAACCCGGAAGTCACCGGAGATGTTAAATGACGTATATTTTGTTTTAAAAATGTTCAAATAGTTATAAATTGGATATTTCCGGATTAAAAATCCTTTTAATGACGTTAATAAATATTATTTGAATATTTATTAATAAGTGGAATATTATTCCCATTTGAGAATAATTATGAATGATTTTTATTTAATAAATATTATTTAAATATTTATTAAATATTCCAAGCTGATTATTGATTTAATAAATATTATTTTGAATATTGATTAAATATTCCAGGATGATTTAAAAATCATATGTAATTATTTTAAAAGTTATTTAAGGTTTTAAAAATTATTTTAAATATTTTCTGATCGTCGAAAAATTATTTAAAAATAGTACGGGTTCCCATTTCTTCACTGACTATAACTTCACTCATCGAAAAGTATCGCTACCTCGCTCAAACTTATCAAAACTCGGGAACCCATGGTTTTGGGAGCCAATATTAAATGTTTTCCCCTTCGCTATCAATAAGAAACACACCCTACCTAGTTAGGAGGGGTTCAGGTTTGACTAAGCACTCAAAAACTCCGACCCACTCCCAAGTTATGTTGATGAGGCGATTCTTAGTATTCGAAATCTGTTGACTAAAGTCAACCCACATGTTAAAATTACTTCCTCAATTATTCTCGGAAGTAAAGCTAAGTAAAGGTTACCAAACCAGTCACCAAGCTGTGTGCTTGAGGGAACTGGATTAAATTCTATTCCTGATGCACAGAATTCTCTAAGGGATTGGAGGAAGAGGGTACATCGCCTTCGGGCATAGTCCAAATATTAAGGCCCATATGCGGTCAGGGTGCGACCCGATAAGGGAACGTCGTCCTTCTACTAGTAGAGAAGCAGAAGCACGATATATTGGCTGATCACCAGATATCGTGGAAGAGGCTCCAGCATAATCCCATTCTTCCAATTGGAATTGTACTGCAACACTGTAATGAAAGCCTAGGTGCTCAATTACCGATGGTGTTGACAAAGTGATGAATTATTCAAAGTACCTCAGAAATTCCTTGCTATCTTTCTGGATAAAGAATGAAAAATGTTTAATGATGGTATAATATCAGTATACAATATGGCATATGGTTTATGTTAATAAAAGTACTTTGAAAACTATTATTATATGGCTGAGATGTATTGCTCACTCTTGCTTTTCTTTCATATATACCACCACATAACAACAGATACTCATGGCAAGAACAAGGCAGACCCTCCGCAAAAGCGTGCTAACCGGTCAGCAGTTTAGGAGACTGTTTACGAGGCAGGTGCCAGGGCAGCACCCAGTAGCAATACCATAGGTGAGCAAACTAAGTTGGATAGGTTTACAGCTTAGGTTGGTTATATTTATTTACAAGCATGACTTGTGTAAGTTTCTGAAAACCAAACCTCTTTTTGGACGCAAGTGCCACCTTAGATGGTAATCCCTTTTTAAGTTGAACTTTTGAGATTATGACAATTTGGGTTTGTAATAACTATTTCAAGATGGTTGTAATAACTTAGTAACATTTTAATTTCGTCTCTGAGCCTATAATCTGTAAATGTTGTATTTGATTGAGGGGTCACAGCATACTAAAATGAAGATTAAGAATAATGAATATTAAAATGGGAATTAAGGATAGAGTGACAGCCTGGATCTCCGACCCCGGATCTAGGGGTGTTACACTTTACCTTTATATAGGTACCAGTAAGAGGCCGAATGAGAGCCAGTGCACGTGTAAATGGAATCTAGAAGCAGGAAGATAATGATCAGAGTTGACAAGTATGCACGTATAGAGATTGACAAGTGATAAAGGAAAGACAGCTGTGTGATTAAATAAAGGCCAGTGTATAAAGGAATAGAGAATGATGTAAAGTGAGTAAAGGATCGAGATGTTGGATTTGGAAACTGCGTGTATTGAGGCAAGTTATACTATCCCTCACTTATTGTTCAAGTGATGTGAATCCTTATGTGTTAGTTATATGTTCTTTCAAATTATTTCTTGCAAGCATCTGTACCCTTTATTTTTATTTTGGATAATGTGAACCTGTTCTGTTAATCGTACGATGTTCCTTTCAAATCATTTTTCTTGTCTCTTCATTTTTATTTCCAATGACATTCTTCTTCTACTAATTTACAATTGTTTATTCTCAAATTATGTTGTTATTGTTTATTCTCTTCACCTATTGTTCAGCCGTTGATTCTTTTAAAATTATTTTATATAACTATTCCTCGTCTTTATTAATATTCTTCAAAGAACGTTTTTCTTCAAATTGTTGTAAACTAATTCGAGGTTTATACTGTCGTGGAAGCATGTGTAGCTCAGTGACGGTTAAAACCGAGAATGAGTTGAGATCTTCTTATTTATTCAAACTCATTATTGTCAGACCGGTTCTGGAAGCTAAAGCCTATGAGTGCTTAGTCGACAAGAGTGAGACCTTGAGTAATTGAGGATTTCTTCAATCTTCGTTTTAAACTATTCAAATCTACTATGCTAGTTCAAACCTTGCAACGTAATTTCATCAATTGATAACCTTTGAAATAAGTGGTTTATATCCAGTGCAGTAACTCAAATCTTCCATTGAACTTCAGATTCCTCTATTCCAGGATTATCTTATAATTTGCTGTTAAATTTCTAGAATCTTAGCAATTGCTTTATTCCTTAATTGAAAAATTTTTTCTTGTCGATATATGATTCTGTTTGTTTGAACCCTGCCATGTTTAGTTCAATCTTATTGCTTTGCTGTTTATGATTCCTTATATCAATTGCTTCCCTGACCCTCAGTCTTTTATAATGGTAAATGAAAATGGTTAATTAATTAAAGATGTTTTAAAATTCCTTATACTGGGTTGATCTGTTATATATCAATGAGTTTAAGGACTGAAAAGTGAAATGTTTTAAAGGTTTTGATGTGGGGGATTCCGTTTAAATTTTCAATGATTCCTTCAGATTAGAGGCGTAAGAGGCCGGGTGATGTCGGTCCAGCACTTTTTATTTAGCGTAAGGCCAGTGGGACTAGTCCACCATTTTAAAGGCCAATGTGTTTCCTAATTGGGAACCCAATTTCAAGGTCCATAGGGACTTCGTGTTCGGTATGGGGACTTTACGTGGCTGATGACCCGTATTGTCCGTAGTCGTGAAAAAACTCCAATCAAATTAAATGTTTTTAAAAGGTTTTATGAAAAGAATGTTTCAATGATAGAGTTATTTTAAAGAAAAGACTGTTTTAATGAAAAAGTATGATTTGAAGAAATGGAAAGTTTAATCCTATGATGGAAATTGGATTACTCCCTTGAGTTAAATTGATCATTGATATTGTTCATCAATGAATTATCGAGATATTGTTGTTTCACTATATTATTAACTTGCTGAGCATTGTTGGCTCATTCTTGCTTTGTTTTACCTTCCCTTTCAGTTAGGGTTAAGGAGTTGAATACCTACGTCTGAAAATTCGAATGAGAACAATGAGGCGTTCTATAAAGAATAGATTTCAGAGTCAGCATGGACATATACGGTATTGGACTGCGCTACAGATAAGAAGGTATGGTGGTTGTAATAGTAGTTGTAATTTAGATTCTTGCTTCATACCATAACCTGAGATCGATCCTCGATGAGGGGTCGTTGTATAATCAAGTTATATTTGAGTGTAATGGTTTGTGGCACCAAATCCTGATCCCGGATTTGGGGGGGGCGTTACAACTAGTGACCGACATCTTATTCTTTTTCCCTTTACGCCACACTTTGCCAATAACTGGCATCTAAAGTTCATTGATTTATTATTTATTTATACTCAAATTTGGTTATTTTTCTCTGAATCTTTCAATTTAAGAATTTTTTATTTTTTGTAATAAATTATTTAAATTTATTTAATAGAAACCAAATTCAATACAAATAAATAATAAATATTAATATTAAAAACAATTTATTTATTAATAAAATTATAAATATTAAAAAAAGAACCATGCATTGCATGGATTATAAATTTCTTTATATAAATATGATTAATAAAGAAAATAATGTCCTTGACATCAACCTCATATAAGATCTTACCTAAGATTTGATCAACTTTTAGTATAAAAGATGTATGGTAATTTTATGATAGTATAATATTATCTCCTATATTGTAAGTTGTAACTCTGCTTTTATATGTATTTATACTTTATTCTCAAAATTTTTACGTGAGGAACATGTATCTTTCAATGGCTTAATAGAGTAGAACTCTGTGCTACATTAGCCTCGCTGACTAGAGCCAAAATCATATTTGTGCAAGTACTACAGCATGATTAGGAGCATACACATATATGCAACTGCTACTCCAAGAAAAGTTATTATAGTAACTTTACATCCTTACACAAGTCGGTATCTTCTATAATGCTGGAACCGTTAATGATTATTTAGATTAATGTATGTGTTGAGATTTGACAAATTCTACAAACCTTCATAAAGATATTCATGTGGTAATATCTTTTTCGTTCTTTTCGTTTGTAATTCTGATTTTAAGGATGAATTTTTTTTTTTATTGGATTTGGGTTGAAATTCATGTTAGTTGTGAGTAAGTGGTTCTCGATTTTCAGGATGAACCATTTCTTATTGGGTTTGGACTGAAATTTGGGTTAGTTGTGGGTAAGTGGTTCTTGCAAAATAATGCAGATATGAATGCCGTTTCACGTCACCTCCGATATGAGAATAAGAGGTTGTTTTTCGAGAGAAAAGGTTTAAACCAAAAAATGCAAAGAAATTCACAAGTAGTAAGGTTGTGTATAAAAATTGTGAACCCTTCTATATTTATAGGGGAAGAGGTGGCGTAGAGAAAGGTGATACATGTTATGTGTCTTGTCCTGATAGGATCTGGGCCGGATTGTTTAAGGCACAAACCTTTGATATTTGTCTTTCTTGTTCACTTCTATTTTATTTTGGACTCTCATCTTCTCCGCTTTCGCCTTGAGCTTGTCCTTAGTACTGGACTTAAGTTGTTAAATTAGAAGATGTGATGTGTTTAATTAATATATAAAAAGCCATCTCAAATAACTAATTATCAAATAATTTCTTAAAACATAACTAATTTCGTAAAACATAACGTAATCCATTAACCGCTAACAACTACAATTAATTCTCACACAGGCTTTAATAACATGCAAGTGGGTTAATATTAGTGTTTGGTAATTTGCTGACTGAAATCGTTTTCTGAACTCAAAAAATTAATTTTGAAAAAACTACTTGAATGAGCTTTTTCAATTAGAGGACTGTGATGTGTTTAATTAAAATATAAAAAACTAACTCAAACAACAAATTACCAAACAATTTCATAAAAAATAACTAATTTGATCTACAAATCAAAATAAGTAACTCAATCCGTTAATCGCTAACAACTAACTTTATTAACGTGCAAGTGGTTTAGCTGGTCTGGGCCATCATTAGTCTAATCGACATGGCCAACAAAATTAGGAAAATGGACTGGGCCAGCAAGATTAGGATAACGCAAGCGGCAAGTACATACTTCCTCGCAAATTTTAGATTTTCTTGACAGAAATAGCTGGGAAAACCAACCCTATCAATATAAAGAGATAAAATATAAAAAGTAATTTATTCATTTGTACCAAGGAGGAAATTTACATTTTCTGTGATTACTCATTTGGGAATTAGTTTTTAAGAAGGCATACGACTGAAATCAGCGAAACATCTTAAAATTCTACAAACCTCCATAAAGATATTCATGTGGTAATATCTTAACGTATGTGTTCAGATTTGAAAAATTCCACAAACCTTCATAAAGATATTCATAGGGTAAAATCTTGTTTCTCCTTTTTGTTTATAATTCTTATTTTAAGGATGGACATTTTTTTACTGAATTTGGGTTGAAATTCGTGTTAGTTGTGAGTAAGTGGTTCTTGATTTTCAGGATGAACCTTTTCTTGTTGGGCTTGGACTAAAATTTGGGTTAGTTGTGGGAAAATGGTTCTTGCAAATGAATGGAGATATAGATGCCGTTTCATGTCACCTCCGATATGAGAATAAGAGTTTGTTTGAGAGAAAAGGTTTAAACCAAAAAATGCGAAGAAATTCTGAAGTGGTGAGGATGTGTATAAAAATTGTGAACCCTTCTATATTTATAGGGGAAGAGGTGGTGTCGAGAAAGGTGATACATGTCATGTGTCTTGTCCTGATAGTATCTGGGCTGGACTGTTTAAGGCACAAACCGTTGATATTTGTTCTTGTTCACTTCTAATTAATTTTGGACTCTCATCTTCTCCGCTTCTGCCTTGAGCTTGTCCTTAGGACCGGACTTAAGTTGTTGGGCTTGTATAAAATATATACCGTCATTTGATTATTATATTTTTTAATGTAAATCAAATTAAAATAATGCCAACACGAAGTTTTGGAATTGTTATCGAATTAATGATTCGATTGCAATTATGGTGTTTAATTTTCATAGCAAAAAATTAATTTCAATTTTATTCAAAAATTAGATCGAATTGAACCATCTTTTGTTCTCCCTTACGATACTGTACCTATGTTCAATTCCTAATTTCCTATCATAATTCACAAACGGTTATTTTTTCCTCCAAATTTAGGAGGTATTTATTGTAAGTTATAGAATTGAAATAGTTTTTTGGACTAAAAATGCTAATTTTGAAAAAATTATTTGAAAGAGATTTTTTAATTAGAAGATTGTAATGTGTTTAATTAATATACAAAAAGATAACTCAAACAACTAATTACCAGATAATTTCATAAAACATAACTAATTTATTCCACTAATCAAAATATATGACTCAAATCCATTAACCACTAACAGCTACAATTAATTCCCACACAGGCTTTAATAACGTGCAAGTGGTTTATGATTAGTGTTTGGTAATTTGCTGATTGAAAAAGTTTTCTAGAATTCAAAAAATTAATTTTGAAAAAACTACTTGAATGAGCCTTTTCAATTAGAGGACTGTGATATTTTTAATTAAAATATAAAAAACTAACTCAAACAACTAATTACCAAACAATTTCATAAAAAATAACTAATTTGATGTGCTAATCAAAATAACTAACTCAATCTGTTAACCGCCAACAACTAACTTTAATAACGTGCAAGTGGTTTAGCTGGTCTGGGCCATCATTAGTCTAATCGACTGGGCCAACAAAATTAGGATAATGGACTGGGCCAGCAAGATTAGGATAACACAAGCAGCAAGTACATACTTCCCCGCAAATTTTAGATTTTCTTGACAGAAATAGATGGGAAAACCAACCCTATCAATATAAAGAGATACAATATAAAAAGTAATTTATTCATTTGTACCCAGGAGGAAATTTACATTTTCTGTGATTACTCATTTGGGAATTAGTTTTTAAGAAGGCATACGATTGAAATCAGCGAAACATCTTAAAATTCTACAAATCTCCATAAAAAACCTCCATAAAGATATTCATGTGGTAATATCTTAACGTATATGTTGAGATTTGACAAATTCTACAAACCTTCATAAAGATATTCATGTGGTAAAATATTTTTTCTCCTTTTCGTTTATATTTCTGATTTTAAGGGTGGACCATTTTTTACTGGATTTGGGTTGAAATTCGTGTTAGTTGTGAGTAAGTGGTTTTTGATTTTCAGGATGAACCTTTTCTTATTAGGCTTGGATTGAAATTTGGATTAGTTGTGGGTAAATGGTTCTTGCAACTGAATGGAGATAAGGATGTCGTTTCACGTCACCTCCGATATGAGAATAAGAGTTTGTTTCAGAGAAAAGGTTTAAACCAAAAAATGCGAAGAAATTCTGAAGTGGTGAGGATGTGTATAAAAATTGTGAACCCTTCTATATTTTATAGGGGAAGAGGTGGTGTAGAGAAATGTGGTAAATGTCATGTGTCTTGTCCTTATAGGATCTGGTCTGGACTGTTTAAGGCACAAACCGTTGATATTTGTCCTTGTTTACTTCTATTTAATTTTGGACTCTCATTATAACATCCAAGCCCATAACCGAATGCATACCGGACCCAACAACCCACCATAGGTCAGTCCAAAAATGCTAGCAAATTGGTACACATTAGTTGTTAACTTGTATCAATAAACGCCCCAAACACTCTTATTTTAATTGATGTGGGATGTTACAAACACCCCCTCTTATTGGGTCGACGTCCTCGTCGAGCCCACAAACAAACTTACTGAACCCGGGTAGTGCCTCTACACTTCCGGCCGGGCAGAGCTCTAATACAATTTATAACATCCAAGCCCATAACCGAATGCATACCGGACCCAACAACCCACCACAGGTCAGTCCAAAAATACTAGCAAATTGGTACACATTAGTTGTTAACTTGTATCTATAAACACCCCAAACACTCTTATTCTAATTGATGTGGGATGTTACACTCATCTTCTCCGCTTCTGCCTTGAGCTTGTCTTTAGGACTGGACTTAAGTTGTTCGGCTTGTACAAAATATATACCACCATTTGATTATTCTATTTTGTAATGTAAATCAAATTAAAATAATGCGAACACGAATTTTTGAAATCATTATATAATTAATGATTTGGTTGCAGTTAGGGCGTTTAATTTTTATAACAAAAAACTAATTACAGTTTTATTCAAAAATTAGATCGAATTGAACCATCTTTTGTTCTCCTTTACGATGCGGTACCTATGTTCAATTCCTAATTTCCTATCATAATTCACAAATGGTTATTTTTTCCTCCAAATTTAGGAGGAATTTATTGTAAGTTAGAGAACTGAAATAGTTTTTTGGACTAAAAATGCTAATTTTGAAAAAATTACTTGAAAGAGATTTTTTAATTAGAAGATTGTAATGTGTTTAATTAACATACAAAAAGGTAACTCAAACAACTAATTACCAGATAATTTCATAAAACATAACGAATTTAATCCACTAATAAAAATATATAACTCAATCCATTAACCACTAACAACTACAATTAATTCCCACGGGGGTTTAATATTAGTGTTTGGTAATTTGCTGATTGAAATAGTTTTCTAAACTCAAAAATTAATTTTGAAAAGACTACTTGAATGAGCTTTTTCAATTAAAGGAATGTGATGTGTTTAATTAAAATATAAACAACTAACTCAAACAACTAATTAGCAAACAATTTCCTAAATATAACTAATTTGATCCGCTAATCAAAAAAACTAACTCAATCCGTTAACCGCTAACAACTAACATTAATAACGTGCAAATGGTTTAGCTGGTCTGGGCCATCATTAGTCTAATCGACAGGGCCAACAAAATTGGGATAATGGACTGGGCCATCAACATTAGGATAACACAAGCGGTAAGTACATAATTCCCCACAAATTTTAGATTTTCTTGACAGAAATAGCTGGGAAAACCAACCCTATCAATATAAAGTGATACAATAAAAAAAGTAATTTATCCATTTGTACCCAGGAGAAAATTTACATTTTCTGTGATTACTCATTTGGGAATTATTTTTTAAGAAGGCACACGATTGAAATCAACGAAACATCTTAAAATTCTACAAACCTTCATAAAGATATTCATGTGGTAATATCTTAATGTATGTGTTGAGATTTGAAAAATTCTACAAAGCTTCATAAAGATATTCATGTGGTAAAATCTTTTTTCTCCTTTTCGTTTATAATTCTGATTTTAAGGATGGACCTTTTTTTTACTGGATTTGGGTTGAAATTCGGGTTAGTTATGAGTAGGTGGTTCTTGATTTCTAGATGAACCTTTTCTTATTGGGCTTGGACTGAAATTTGGGTTAGTTGTGGGTAAATGGTTCTTGCCAATTAACGCAGATATGGATGCCATTTCACGTCACCTCCGATATGAGAATAAGAGTTTGTTGTCTGAGAAAAAAGGTTTAAACCAAAAAATGCGAAGAAATTCTTAAGTGGTGAGGATGTGTATAAAAATTGTGAACCCTTCTATATTTATAGGGGTAGAGGTGGCATAGAGAAAGGTGATACATGTCATGTGTCTTGTCCTGATAGCATCTAGGTTGGATTGTTTAAGACACAAACCGTGGAAATTTATCTTTCTTGTTTACTTCTATTTTATTTTGGAATCTTATCTTCTCCGCTTCTGCCTTGAGCTTGTCCTTAAGTTTGGACTTAAGTTGTTGGGCTTGTACAAAATATATACTATCATTTGATTATTCTATTTTGTAATGTAAATCAAATTTAAAAAATGCGAACACGAATTTTTGAAATCGTTATCGAATTATTGATTCGGTTGCAATTAGGGTGTTTAATTTTCATAACAAAAAATTAATTACAATTTTATCCAAAAATTAGATCGAATTGAAACATCTTTTGTTCTCCCTTACGATACGGTACCTATGTTCAAATCCTAATTTTCTATCTTAATTCACAAACAATTATTTTTTCCTCCAAATTTCGGAGATATTTGTAAGTTAAAGAATTGAAATTGTTTTTTGGACTAAAAATGCTAATTTTGAAAAATATATTTGAAAGAGCTTTTTTAATTAGAAGATTGTGATGTGTTTAATTAATATACAAATAGTTAACTTAAACAACTAATACCAGATAATTTCACAAAACACAAATAATTTAATCCACTAATCAAAATATATAACTCAATCCATTAACCGCTAACAACTACAATTAATTCCCACGCAGGGGTTTAATATTAGTGTTTGGTAATTTGCTAACTGAAATAGTTTTCGGAACTCAAAAAAAAAAATTTGAAAAGACTACTTGAATGAGCTTTTTCAATTAGAGGACTGTGATGTGTTTAATTAAAATATAAACAACTAACTCAAACAACTAATTAGCAAACAATTTCGTAAAAAATAACTAATTTTATCCGCTAATCAAAAGAACTAACTCAATCCGTTAACCGCTAACAACTAACATTAATAACGTGCAAGTGGTTAGCTGGTCTTGGCCATCATTAGTCTAATCGACTGGGCCAACAAAATTAGGATAATGGACTGGGCCATCAACATTAGATAACACAAGCGGCAAGTACATACTCCCCGCAAATTTTAGATTTTCTTGACAGAAATAGCTGGGAAAACCAACCCTGTCAATATAAAGAGATACCAAGGTTGTAAAAATCGGAAATCGGACCAACTCGATTTTGGTCCAGAAAATGAGTAATCGGAAACTCGGCGAGTACTCGGAATGAGTACTCGGACTACTAATCGGATATTGTTTTTTAACTTTTTTTTTTCTCATAATTTATATGTATATATTCTAATTTTAGTGTACATGTGTTAAACTTAAAACTTAACAATAATATTAATATAACTAATAATATTAAAATCTACAAATTCCGCAAGACTCTACAAATTCGGAAAAAAATCTGCATAATCTAATAACAAAAATCTGGCCAGAAAAATACTGAAACTGCATAAAAACCAGCAACATTCAACTTGAAATAATCTGCATAAAACCTGTAGACAAAAACTTACACAAGCAAATTAATATTTTCAACACTATTTATGTATTATTCAACAGAACATCCTTAATGTCATAAAAGGGAAACAAAATAAGAACAGACTACAAAAATCAATGACCCATAATATCTTACACAAGCATAAAATGAATTACCAGCAAACCAGCGACTAAAAGAAGCAGCAACAAAACAGGACAACCCGAGTCTAGGTTATAACTATTAGTTGAGCAATAAAAATTATTTTTTAGTCAAGCCCGAGTTTGACCCCAATTACTCGGAGTCAACCCGAGTCTTGACCGAGTTATAGCAAAAACCGGTTTTTGGTCCGATTAGTCACTATTCGGATCGGTTTAGGGGTCCAAAACGAGTACTCGGCCGAGTTGTCCGATTTTTACAACCTTGAGAGATACAATATAGAAAGTAATTTATTCATTTGTACCGAGGAAAAAATTTACATTTTCTATGACTACCCATTTGGGAATAATTTTTTAAGAAGGCACACGATTGAAATCAGCGAAACATCTTAAAATTCTACAAACCTTCATAAAGATATTCATGTGGTAATACCTTAACGTATGTGTTGAGATTTGACAAATTCTACAAACCTTCATAAAGATATTCATGTGGTAAAATCTTTTTCCTCCTTTTCGTTTATAATTCTGATTTTAAGGATGGACCCTTTTTTACTGGATTTGGGTTGAAATTCGTGTTAGTTGTGAGTAAGTGGTTCTTGATTTTCAGGATGAACCATTTCTTATTGGGCTTGACTGAAATTTGGGTTAGTTGTTGGTAAGTGATTCTTGCAAAATAATGCAGATATGGATGCCGTTTCACGTCACCTACGATATGAGAATAAGAGTTTGTTGTTTGAGAGAAAAGGTTTAAACCAAAAAATGCGAAGAAATTCTCAAGTAGTAAGGATGTGTATAAAAATTGTGAACCCTTCTATATCTATAGGGGAAAAGGTGGCGTAGAGAAAGGTGATACATGTCATGTGTCTTGTCCTGATAGGATCTGGGCTGGATTGTTTAAGGCACGAACCATTGATATTTATCTTTCTTGTTCACTTCTATTTTATTTTGGACTCTTATCTTTTTCGTTTGTGCCTTGAGCTTGTCCTTAGGACTGGACTTAAATTGTTGGGCTTGTACAAAATATATACCATCATTTGATTATTCTATTTTGTAATGTAAATCAAATTAAAAAAATGTGAACACGAATTTTTGAAATCGTTATCGAATTAATGATTTGGTTGCAATTAGGGTGTTTAATTTTCATAACAAAAATTTAATTACAATTTTATCCTAAAATTAGATCGAATTGAAACATCTTTTGTTCTCCCTTACGACACGGTACCTATGTTCAATTCCTAATTTCCTATCATAATTCACAAACGGTTATTTTTTCCTTCAAATTTAGGAGATATTTGTAAGTTAGAAAATTGAAATTGTTTTTTGGACTAAAAATGCTAATTTTGAAAAAATTATTTGAAAGAGCTTTTCTAATTAGAAGATTGTGATGTGTTTATTAATATACAAATAGCTAACTTAAACAACTAATACCAGATAATTCATAAAACACAACTAATTTAATCCACTAATCAAAATATATAACTCAATCCATTAACCGCTAACAATTACAATTAATTTCCACACTAACTTGCAAGTGGTTTAATATTAGTGTTTGGTAATTTGTTGGTTGAAATAATTTTCTGAACTCATAAAATTAATTTTGAAAAAACTACTTGAATGAGCTTTTTCAATTAGAGGACTATGATGTGTTTAATTAAAATATAAAAAACTAACTTAAACAACTAATTACCAAACAATTTCATAAAAAATAACTAATTTGATTCGCTAATCAAAATAACTAACTCAATCCGTTAACCGCTAACAACTAATTTTAATAACGCGCAAGTGGTTTAGCCGATCTTGGCCATCATTAGTCTAATCGATTGGGCCAACAAAATTAGGATAATGGATTGGGCGAGCAAAATTTGATTGACGCAAGCGGCAAGTACATACTTCCCCGCAAATTTTAGATTTTCTTTACAGAAATAGCTAGGAACACCAACCCTACCAGAGATACAGTACAATAATACAAAGTAATTTATTCATTTGTACCCAGGACAAAATTTACATTTTTTGTGATTACTCATTTTGGAATTATTTTTTAAGAAGGCACACGATTGATATCAATGAAACATCGTAAAATTTAATAAATATTCATATTTTCATACAAATCATCTTAAGATGATGGAACGAATCTTGTCAGTGAAATCGATTCAGTCGAATATCTATGATTACTCAGTGCCTGAAGTACAGAAATACTAGAAAGTTAAATCGTAGTAACATGCTAACATAAATCTTGAAAATGAGTTTCAAATTGTGGTTAAAATAAATAGTACAGAGGGACTATATAATTTTTCTCTGTAAAATATATTCTCTCCCTTCCAAAATATTAGTTTGTTTTAAAACAAAAACACATACTAAGGAAAATTGGCTAAATTGACATACACTTATTTTGTTACATTGATATTATATATCTATACTATACTATTATAAGCGAAACAGTGTATAATTAGTTGGTCGGTCGATCGATTAACACCTTCACAAAAAGTATAGTAACACTTTCCAGAAAATAAAAAATAAATTAAAATGCATATAAAATTTTATTTTGCAAAAAATAAACTACATATTTAATTTAATAACAAACTCTTTAATTATTACATAATCTTTCAATTATATCTATTAACAAATTTACAAAGGGTATAATTGGTTGGTCGGTCGGTCGGTTAACACCTTCCCAAAAAGTAGTAACACTTTCCAGAAAATAAAAAATAAATTAAAATGCATATAAAATTTTATTTTGCAAAAAATAAACTACATATTTAACTTAATAACAAACTCTTTAATTATTACATAATCTTTCAATTATATCTATTAACAAATTTACAAAAAATTATAAATCAACAAAGTAAAGACAATCTAAAACTATATAATAAATAATAAAATTTTAACACCTATTTAACAGTCAAGTGAAAACTGTGAAACTTACTCTCAATTGTTTATACATTTAGAAAAACTTAACATACTTAACCCTTAATTTGTTTCATCAACATAAATGGATCGGAGAGAGTATGTAATTTTTTAAAAATAAAAAACCACATGTTTTATAGAATTATAAATGTTTTCAATTATATCTTGATTAGAATCATCGCTCGCACAAACTTATTTCTACGATTATTTCTTCTATTATTCTAGGTAACAATAAATAAATTTTAAAAATATCTATTGAATTTTAAAATATTCAACAATAAATTTAAAACTAACTTTAAATGATATTTATTTATGTCATGAAATTAAGTATGAAATATATATAAATTTAAAATTATTAATATAATAAATTAAAATAAATTAAAATTTTCTATTAAACCAAATAATTAATATATTAATTAATAATAATAATAATAATAATAATAATAATAATAATAATAATAATAATAATAATAATAATAATAATAATAATAGATAATAGTCCATGTTTTGTACGGATTGGTTGGTTAACGCCTTCCAAAAAAATTGTTAACACCATCTTAAAACTAACAATTTAAAAAAATTATATTAAAAATATAATTGAAAGAGCATGTAGTTGAATTTCAGTTGAAGTATAACTCATAAAGTATGTATTTATGTAAATTACGTGTTATATTTTTTTAGTAAATTATAATATGTATTTTAATTTGTTTTTTTAGATGTGCGAATAAGTTTTTTAGAAAGAGTTTAACTAACCAACTAATTATACCTTATTTTCCTTATAAAAGAATAGTACATATAGATAGTATATTTATTTTTCTTTTAATTTTCCTTTTTTTAATATGTTTACTCATTAATAAATTTTTATATTGAAATTGTTTATATTAATTTTAAAAGATATTGGTTCTCGAAAGAGTCTGAATAGAAGTTGGGTGTTGGTGGAGAATTTTAATGGAAATATAATGGAAATATTTTTTAATTTTAATTAAAATTAAATACATTTTAGTTTATTTTTTATTAAAATAACGTGTAAAAAATTCTAAATTCTGTAAAATTATATATATTTATTAAAAATAAAAAACACATGTTTTATAGAATTATAAATGTTTTCAATTATATCCCGATTAAAATCATCGCCTACACACATTTTTTACTACGATTCTTTCTTCTACGATTTTAGGTTATAAAAAACTAAATAATTTTTAATTTTTTTTAATTTTTAAGATATTTAAAATAAATTTAAAATTTTTTTAAATTAATGATAGTTATTTATTTCATGAAATTAAGTATGGAACATATTTAAATTTGAAAGTAATAATAAAATTTATTAAAATAAATTAAATTTTATATTAAATCAAATAATTTATGTATTAATTCATTAATTCATAATACATGGTAGCCCGTGCTTTGCACGGGTTATAGGCTAGTATATATATATAGGCAAGTGCTCAAATGAGACACACCCTTAAAATGAGAACTGAGATTCATTATCAGCCACACACCTTTTATATAACATTAAATCCTAACCACACAATTTGGACCTTATCCATCTCTCTCCTCCATCCTGATATTAATTTTTCATTCTTTCACTTCACCCACCTTTCTTCTTCACGCTTTTCTTCTTCCATCTCCGATGAGCTCTCCTCCTCCAGTACCATCGCATCTACTTTTTCCATTCTCATATCTCCATCGACAACATTCTTTCATCTCCGATGAATTGTACTCATATCATTGCATCATTTTGCCGATCTTATATCTCTATTGCAACGTACCCACCATCATTGCTCCATATCATACTATTATCACCACAATCATAATCTTCGTCACTCATATAATCACCGTCTTAACAATTTGTTTATATATATTTTTTCATATTTTTTTGTTCAAATCTTGTAAATTTCTACTAAGAGCTATTATCTTCTAACTTTTTAATGTAAATCATTTACAGATCTATACAAATCACTTTATTTGAGTGTAATTCACTGAATTCAACATACAAATCACCTTTTTTAAATACAATTCACTTTTTTATTTGGTGATTTATATAAGTATATTTGGTGATTTGCGTACAGAATTGGTGGTGAATTGAACTCAAATGGTTATCAACGACGCTTTTAGTGACCAGTATATATTAATTCTAAGTCAACGATATTTTGTGATGCATCAGATCGATAAAAAGGCAAGTAAAGAAATTATTGCAATGACTTGACGGTGATGGTAATGGATGATGCGGTGCTGTTGAGATGACGATGATTATAAAGAACGTTGTTGGTAAAAGATTTAATGGAGAGAAAAAATAATAGTGATTGTTGGTGAGAGAGGGAGAGAGGAGAGTTGTATCTTTTGAATGGTGGTAGTTTAGATGGGAAATGAAATTAAGAGAAATATGTTGTGATATGATGGTGTGAATTGTGATGGTAATGATGGATGGTGCCATAGTGGTAAAATCAACAGTGATGTGGAGTGTAGTACTGGTAGTGGTAGTGACGCATATTATATTTGTGTGTACTGTTAATATTGGGCCTAATTTATAGCCCAGTATACAGTTCTCACAATAATAAGGGGTCTCACTGGAATAGCCCTCTATATATATATATATATGGAGTAGAGTTGCATTAGAAAATATAAAAATAAGAGGGTAAATTTATTTATTTATTTATTTTTTTTTGCATTGTAGAGACAATCTTTGTTGAAACAATTATTTAAAAACTAGTATTTTAGGATGGAAGTAGTAAAAATAAAAGGATCTAATACTTTCATAAATTAATTTTAAAACTTTCAGTTTGAAGTTAATTTTTGGTTTTTCTTCTACGTGAATTCATTTCTGAAAGTCAAGGATAAACGACTATATTTTGTTGTTTACCATTTTAGCAACTCAACTAGCAGCTGTGTATAGAGTTATACATGCACCTTTCTTTTACTTAAATTAATATAACTCTTAAAATATATAATTACAAGTGAATTTTTTTTTTTTTATAGTTACAAGCTATATTTTATGAATTAGAAATTAAACTATACAAAGTATACATATTTAAACATGTACTTATTCAAATAAATTATATAAATAACTTTGAAAATATTATCTATTTTTGTTTGAAGGGAAAAATATTATCAATCCAAACAAACTAAACAAGCTCATAGTCTCCTATCAAACAATAAAATATAATAAATAATAAAAATACTGGTAGAATCCTATATTAAACAAAAACACAGAAACATGTGGAGCATGTCAATAATTGGGAAAAAATAATAATAAAAAGAACAAAATTGAAATCCATAGTTAGGTTTTTTGAGCAATCATAAAGACATAAAGACTTTTCTCTGCACATAATTACTTGGTAGCAATTTTGTCTGAACAGCTATAGAAATTTGTCATTACATACGTTTGACCATTGTAAACATTCAAAGTAGCTGTATGAACTGTAACAACAGAACAAAGCCAATTTTGAGAGAACTCACTCACCTAGAGATCCATATGGTAGTGGCGCACTTGTATAATTATCTCTGCAGCCATCCCTCTTCCACTATTAATAACTATTACACTACTGATAAATTCGCAAAGAAAAAATCAATGACAGATAGGCTTCTAGTCCAGTAAGCCCTAGAGAGGTTGTTTACACTTGGCCTACAACTTTGACCAAGTTATGACTGTAAAACAAAGCAAATTTGTTTTCATTAGAATTCCATTCTCGATTCAGACAAACAGCAACGGTGTTTCTTCCAAGTAGCATGATAAAAAACAATTTCTAACTTGAGGTAGGAATGTCCCTCACACACCTTCATTCGTACCATAGGTTTCTATAAATATTTAAAGCAACAATAAACAATAGTAGTCACCTTTGGTTCTTCGAAGCTGAGCAAGGCAGGTGGCTATTTGAGCTCCCAAAAGAGCGTTATTTTTCACAAGCGCAATGTCTTAGGCTCATTAAGGAGATTTCAAGCAGGGGCAGAGCTATTTAGTACTAGGGGTACTGTACCCCTTTTAATATATAAAAAATGGTCAATTACAAATTTTTCTCACTGATGCCTGTTTAAGCTCTTAATTCCTAGAAAAATAGTGGGGGTACCTGCTACCCTATATAGTATATATTAATAAATTCACCCTTCTTGTGGTAGTAGCCCTCAGTGCAATTTGGCCTCTCAAAAGTTACAACTGCAATCTTAGCAATATTGCTGGCTGCCTGGCTCCCACCAAAGATTACAAGTATAATGAGCAAAATGACTAACCTATTCAAGTAAGAGATACAAAAAAAATAAAATAATAAAATAAAGATTTCTTTTCCCAAACATAGTCCTAAGCTTAGCTTGTAACGTAGTGATGCAGAGTAATAATACTCAACATAGTCATATATATAAGTTAGGACTAAGGACTAGATACATAGCTTAAGTCACTTATCAGCTAAATTTCTGCACGTATTGATATGCAGAGCTTTGTTACTATTCCTTTAGCTCGGAAAAATCCAATTATCTTGTTAGATCAGTTCCACAACATTTATACTGTTTCAATATAGCTTTCGAAATGAGGTAGTCCATTTAATTCTGCCACTCCTTTATCGTATCCACTCAATTTTCCATTCTAGTACTCCACGTCTGAGTTCCCCATTACTCATTAAGTCAATCCACTCCTAAAAGGCAACATTATCTTAAACAAACCTAAAAAGAGAATATACAGCTAATTAGGTCTGTCCACGGACCAAACTAATGCAAATCTAGCTGTGATCTTATATGATGTATCCACTTGTATTATAGATCATTGATCTGACCCAACCGGTAATGGAGCATGATTTGCTTCATGATCAGTCCATACAGATCATGATTAAATTGTATTTTCACCTCCACATATTTAGGGACACTAGTTGAGAATTGAGATAATGAGGCAGCAGCAAATTCTAAAAACCGCAAATTACGTTAGAACACAAAACGTAGAAAATAAAAACCGCAAGTGCACATGCGTACGTGAGTACAATGGCAAGTACAGGCGAACCACAGTGAACTTAGGTTTTTAATTTGTTCTAGTTGGTTTTACAAATTAAATACTTAATTCTTGTTCTCCGTGGTTCGACCTGGACTTACCTTTGTACTCAAGTATGCCTGTGCACTAGCGGCTTTATTACTTGTGAATTTTTCCTCAACAAAGGTCAATTACAAGATATTAAGGTACACACTTGCCTCTAGTGAGGCTCAAACCCTTGACCTCTAACCAAGGATTAGGGACATCTACTAGGCCAAGTGATAGGTCCCACTCACGAGTAATTCATGATAATATATTTTTCTTTGGGTGAATGACTACAAGTTTCATATCAATTCATCTCCTCTACTGTGACATGCATGAATGGCTTAAATAGACACTCAATGAAACTGATTGTTCTCGGAGTAAATGCCACTAAATCACCACTAAGCACCTACAAGGCCCACTACTTTTACCACAACAACTATAAAGCAGATTCACATTATACTAAATAATATAAAAGTGGACCTAATACTAACTTATAAAAGTAGTAACTGCCATCCCCACATCTTTCTAGGTTTATTGGTATATCACTAGACTTTGCTTATTGAAGCAAGTCCAACATATACGTAATATGTATTAACTTAATGATTAAAAAATAGAAGTGATAGTAAAAGGAAAATTATATATATAATATTAGTAAATAATTTATTTCTAGTGTGCGTGTGGAAATTAGTGTAAACGTGGGCCAGTAGTTTATTAAATACAGGTTATTCATAATAAGCCCAAGTATCCACCAGGTTATTTTATTAGCTATTTTATTATATATAACATGATGTAATCCTGCATATCACAGTTAGACTTGTCAATTGGAAAACTATTGAATTGAGTCTTTGCAGTCCATAGTTTTCTCTCTTCCGCGGTTGGCAAAAGTTTATATATTCATTTCTTCCTAAATCTATCCTGCACCACTTGTACTATAGTAGCTCATGCATGCATGACTTTTCCTGTGAGACTTTTGTAGAACTTAAACCAACGCTAACATATCATATTAAGTTCAATTTTTCTAATAGCTGAAGCTATTCAAAATAAACCCCAAATTACACCTGCAGAAAGTTAGACATATGCATGGCTAATAATTTAAACAGTAAAGGATTACACGATTATATTAAAGATACAGGTAACTACATATACCAGTTTAGGATGCCACAGTAATATCATATTTACAGAGCACCCATGAAAGGATACTTGAAGCCAAAGAGGCCCCTCCAGTAAGTTCATTCACTCTTGCGAGCAAGAAAGGAGTTTGAGCATTGCCTGTTATGTTTTTATCCCTGAATTGTGCCAATACATATAGGTTAATATACGATGAGTATGAAAGAATACATTAATTATATCAAGGTCTATATTTTATAAGTTGATGCTAAGAAAGATGCTTTACCAAGCTTCTTTAAGGGATCTTTGTATTGCAGATTCAATCAAGCTTCCTGAAGCAGAGTGTTTCTCGGGGATTGGAACAGCTATCAATATTCCGGCACCAAGATGAAGATTCATGTTTGCATCTGCATTAGATAACAACGGAAAACAAAGAGTTGAAGCATATTACTACATTAGTCATGAAACTGAAATTTTAATGGATTCTCCATTCCTTACCAATTAGCCGAGCACAGTCTTCAGGTGAATTTACTCTGCAAGGAGCCTAATGTTTATCATATTACGATGATTAAAAAAACAGAAATTCGGAGAAGGCTAAAGAAACTTTAATTAAATCAGGCTAAAGTCACAGGATTCTTGTACTTGTACTTTTAGGAAAGATGTGACATTACACTATTCATGTAGTATCGTCATTTAAGGAAGACAAAGCATCATCAAAACTGCCAGTAGTAAAAAAAAAAAAAAAAAAAAAATTCCAATTCTCTCTCTCCCACTCCCCTCTCCCAGGAATTAGTAAGATTCTATCTCCGTTAGGTTCCGTCTCTCTATATATTCAACTAATTTTTCGCAGGTAAGGGACAGGAAGTTAGGCTGCCATGGATATCTGGGAAAAGAAATTTGGCACATGCAGCATAGAACAATCGAGACACACAGTAATTTCCTCTTGTTCCTTCCTTCTCTCTTTTTGACAAATATGTTACAAAACTGTGTCTCTGACAAATATTGAGAACAAACAACCCTAGGCCCACGCTCTTTCACGTATACTCTAGTCATTTTTTCTATTCACTAGCTACTAACAATTATTTTCTCATTCAAATAGAATCTTTATACAAATTTCAGACAAACGTAAGAAGAATCAATAGGCGCAACTGGAAGGATTTCAGCGGGAAAATCGAACTCAGCCAGAGCAGACGCGGGTACAACACAAACATATATCATAAATTTGTGTAGTTACATTATCGACACCAGTATTTTTGTAGTAAATGAGGGTAATACAGTAAGGCCTCACAACGCATCCATACCTTGCAGCTACTTCGTCCAGTAAAAAATGCGGGGAACTCATCCGTCTTATAAGCAGTAACACAAACTCCTTGAGTTTCCTGTGCAATAGACATGCAAATTAGTTGATAAACTGAAGCCATATTTCTTTAAGATTAGTATTAAATGTTGCATACCAAGTACTCAAGTGTTCTTGGAATATCTAATATTGATTTTACACCAGCAGATATTACAGCTACCGGAGTTCTTCCAAGCTCTGTAAGATCAGAAGATATATCCATGGCTGCACAGAAGTATCAAGGAGAAGGAAAGGTCAGCATAAGAAACTACTGTTTTACTTGTCATTAGACAGTTAATTAAAACAGTTTTAGTATGAATCACTCTGTTCTGTAAGAAGAGTCCCAGTTGCCAACTCCTAAAATACTGAGTTGATTTCTTCTTTCCATGTTTAGCGTGAAGATAGAAACGTTTAGTAAGAATTGCTGGCATGCCAAAGAAACTTTTGTCTCAAACTTATAGACACTGTCATTTTATACTACGTACAAAATATTTCATAGAGGACTCTTTTAAGTGTTTATGAAACAAAAACTAATAACAATCGATCTCTTCAAAAAATTTTGATAAATAAGGGAGATGATCATAGTTGAAGCTAGATTTGGATAAGTGGTTAGTAGAAAGGAACCATAATCTCTCTATGTACGTAGTTCTCATTTCTAGGGCAATCGATTTGCCAGGTAGATATGTAATAAAGCTACTTCATAGTTCTCATCTCTCTAAAAGATTTTGAAGTCACTGACAGTATATCAAGTGATTTTTAGAGGCTACGGTAATAATAATCCACAGACACAATCAGCATATACAGGGGGGAAATAGGTAGGTAATGCATGAATAAATGATCAAATATGTCATGGGTAATACAGAGACAAGTAGATTTCTACCAAGATCTTATCTGTTGCCTAGTCTATCAAATGCCCCAATGGGAGGAGCAAAAGACCGTATGAACTTTGCCTTCATTTAGCACACAGATAGGCCACACTGACACACAAGCACAAACACAACTTATATACAACATACATTACGTATATACATGTACAATGAAAAACAGAACCTAAATTAGATGTAGTATTAAACATTTGTAATTAAACTTGGTTATAGCAACAATGTAGCTAGATCTACAAACAGATTTTTTCTTTTCATATGTGGGATCCTATCGGTATAAGATGCTAAGTTCATTTAGCAACAAAAAAAAAAGGTTAAGTTCATCAAGAAAGTAACAAAAAAACTGATTTATAAAGTAATTAGCCAATGGAAACTCACTATTTTCTCCATGTCTGTGTACTCCTCCAATACCTCCAGTAACAAACACAGGAATGCCAACCTGAAATTTTGAACTTCAGGTTTTGAATCTATATCCAATAAAACAAAGAAATCTTGGGGGTTGTGGACTGGGGTGGGGTGGGGTGGAGGGGAAGGGAATTGATGCAGTAAAGCTTGTAATTACCATAGAAGCAAAGATCATTGTTGCAGAAACAGTTGTTGCACCGTTACCCTTAGTTGCCACCTAACAAAAGAAAAACACAACGAACTCATCGGCTTTTACAAATATTGGTATATTACAGTTTACTAGTGAAAATAACTAGCATAAGATATTGGACTTGTTTGCCATTGGCTCATTGATAACACAACTTACAGCTTACTTAGAAAATAGGCTGCCATAGAATTGCATGGTTTTACACAAAAACAAAAAAAACACATCGGTGGCATTTACTGGAACTTACTATCATATACATACAAGCCACAAGTCAGACAACAACACTCTTTGAAGTTGTTTACAATACCTATTCAGCAGAATGAGTGATGGTTTTTTTTATATGGATCTAGTACCATGTGTGCATGACAGCAATCTAATATTTCAATTTTTTGATTAATCAAGAAACTCATTTATGTGCATAATAAGACCATAACATAAGAAGGCAAAACAACTGGAAGCATCAATTTCACTCACAACATGAGCAATGTCCCTGCGAGCTGTCTTTTGACATTTGGTACCTAGAGTAGCCAGCCTCTCCAATTCCTCTGAAGTCAGGCCTGCATGTAAGATTGACTCCAACATAAGAAAGTACAAAACAAACCATGCTTCTTTCCTAATAAATAAAACCTGATCCCAAATGAGTAATCTAATACAGTGGATTAGATTTTGTAAGTTTCTACATCAGTTGAGGAATAATTTTTTTTGCATAGACCCAGTGTACTGGTACTGACATGTTATATGAAAATGAAATTTAGGCCTTTTTCAGCAACTCTAGAGCAATGGAACTCTATGTCATCCCTATAGGCCCAATCCTCAATCTAGGATCTCAAAGGGTAGTTTTCTACTTCTAAGTCCTAATTATGCAGAAAGTATTACCCCATATTATAGATTCAACTGCTCTAGGAGATAGCTATTGTCATGCAACCACAGCTGAAGATGTATTTGAGAATAAGGAAAAAGGGCAAAAAAGCCAACACAGCACAAGCAGCAAAAGAAGATAATATGGGTGTGAGTGGTCAAAACAGTAAAGAGTCAAAGGGCAAGGCTGTAATTGTAGAGCAAGGGTAGAACTGTCATTTCCATGTGGGGGATAGGGTTATGTAATTGGGGGAAGAGGGAAATTAGGGTTATCTGAATATTGAGTGAGTTTCATTTCGTTAAGGAGAGGCGGGCCTCTCGAATGTCCCGAGTTGTATTTCCAAGCGGAGATGAGATCCACAATCACTGGTCTTTGACCCAAATCCATACCCCTGCACGACAAGGTCGAGAGTAGTGTGAATCGAGGTGAGGTATTTCTGGCTGGTCCTAATTCGGTGTTTCGTGGAGGCGGAGAGGAGCCTAGGGTTCTGGGAGGGCGTGATTGGGATGGAGGTTTGACAAGAAGTGGTGGCAATGGATTTGGGAACGGAGGTGTACATGGTAATTGGAGGGATCGCAAGCTCGATATGCCCGTGTTTGATGGAACCGACCCGGATGGGTGGATACTAAGGGTAGAGAGGTACTTTGGGTTTCATAGGCTCACCGAAGCGGAGATGTTGGACGCGGTGGTGGTGGCGTTGGAGGGGGACGCCTTAAGTTGGTATCAATGGGAGAATAATCGCCACCCCATTAGACGTTGGGCGGATTTGAAGGTGTTCTTACTTCGACAATTTCGAACAATTAGTGGGGGCTCACTTAACGAGCAATGGCTGTCAACCCATCAAACAGCTTCGGTGCAGGAGTATCGCCGCAAATTTATTGAAACAGCTGCCCCGTTGGAGCGAGTGACAGAGGAGATGTTAATGGATCAGTTTTTGAATGGCCTTAAGGAGGAAATTAAAACAGAAATGAGGCTATTAAATCCCCTGTGCCTGGAGCAAGCCATGGAGCAAGCTATAAGGGTGGAGGAGAAGTTACGAGTGTCAAACCAACACAGGGTAAACTAAACACTGCACGATTTGGTAACTATTCCAACTATAGTAAGAGCACCACTTCGGTTGGCCCTTACTCGTTGGGAACACCCACAGGCCCACCAATGAGCCGTAACTGGAGCAGTAGATCCATAGAATCACAAGCCTCCGTCCAGTCTCCCACACACCAAGTGACTCAGGATGTAAAGAGGTTAACCGAGGCAGAATTGCAGGAAAAAAAGTCAAAGGGCTTTGTTATCGATGTGATGCGAAGTGGGCAGTTGGGCATCGGTGCAAAAAGAAAGAGTTGAGTGTAATGCTAATTGCAGAGGAGGATGGAGAAACAGAGGGTGAGGATAGTGATGTGCCAGCATCACCAACGGAGGAAGTCATAACGGAGGTTTCTTTGAACTCCGTGGTTGGAATCTCAAATCCAAAGACGATGAAGTTAAGAGGGATAATTGGTAGTCAGGAGGTAGTTGTCATGGTGGACCCGGGGGCGACCCATAACTTCATATCCTTGGATGTGGTGGCGACAGCAAGAGTACCGATTGATAAGTCCACTAGCTTTGGAGTGTCACTGGGCAATGGAGGAGAGGCCATTCGGGGAGAGGGAGTATGTAAAGGAGTTACGTTGCAGTTAGATGGGGGATTGGAGATAGTAGAAGATTTCTTACCTTTGAAACTTGGTAGCTCAAATGTGATACTGGGAGAATAATCGCCACCCCATTAGACGTTGGGCGGATTTGAAGGTGTTCTTACTTCGACAATTTCGAACAATTAGTGGGGGCTTACTCTACGAGCAATGGCTGTCAACCCATCAAATAGCTTCGGTGCAGGAGTATCGCCGCAAATTTATTGAAACAGCTGCCCCGTTGGAGCGAGTGACAGAGGAGATGTTAATGGGTCAGTTTTTGAATGGCCTTAAGGAGGAAATTAAAACAGAAATAAGGCTATTAAATCCCCTATGCCTGGAGCAAGCCATGGAGCAAGCTGTAAGGGTGGAGGAGAAGTTACGAGTGTCAAACCAACGCAGGGTAAACCTAAACACTGCACAATTTGGTAACTATTCCAACTATAGTAAAAGCACCACTTCGGTTGGCCCTTACTCGTTGGGAACACCCACCAACCCACCAATGAGCCGTAACTGGAGCAGTAGATCCATAGAATCACAAGCCTCCGTCCAGTCTCCCACACACCAGGTGACTCAGGATGTAAAGAGGTTAACCGAGGCAGAATTGCAGAAAAAAAGAGTCAAAGGGCTTTGTTATCAATGTGATGCGAAGTGGGCAGTTGGGCATCCGTGCAAAAAGAAAGAGTTGAGTGTAATGCTAATTGCAGAGGAGGATGGAGAAACGGAGGGTGAGGATAGTGATGTGCCAGCATCATCAACGGAGGAAGTCATAACGGAGGTTTCTTTGAACTCCGTGGTTGGAATCTCAAATCCAAAGACGATGAAGTTAAGGGGGATAATTGGTAGTCAGGAGGTAGTTGTCATGGTGGACCCGGGGACGACCCATAACTTCATATCCATGGATGTGGTGGCGACAGCAAGAGTACCGGTTGATAAGTCCACTAGCTTTGGAGTGTCACTGTGCAATGGAGGAGAGGCCATTCGGGGAGAGGGAGTATGTGAAGGAGTTACGTTGCAGTTAGATGGGGGATTGGAGATAGTCGAAGATTTCTTACCTTTGAAACTTGGTAGCTCAAATGTGATACTGGGAATTGCGTGGTTAGAGAAATTGGGCATGGTGTTCACAGATTGGATGGCCCAGATAATGAAATTCGAGCTCAAGTGGGAGCCCTATACACTGGTGGGTGATCCCTTATTGATACATGCCCAAATTTCCTTAAAGGCAATGCGGAGGACGTTGAGAAAACAAGGTGCTGGGTTGTGGGTAGAATGTAACTGTATGGAGCAGAAGAAGGGAGAAGGAAACATAGACACTGAGAATGACCAGGAGAATGGTATACCAGAATTTGTAGCTCCTGTGTTGAAGTCCTACGCACGAGTCTTTGAGGTACCTGTTGGTCTACCTCCGTCCCGAAGTCGTGAGCACGCCATTACTTTGACGTAGGCAACCCCATCAGTGTACGCCAATATAGGTACCCCCAAATTCAAAAAGATGAAATCGAGAGGTTAATTAGTGAAATGCTAACAGCTGGGATTATAAAGCCGTCCACAAGCCCCTTCTCAAGCCCGGCTTTATTGGTGAAGAAAAAAGACGGTTCATGGCGCTTCTATGTTCATTACCGAGCACTAAACAAAGAAACGGTGTCGGATAAATACCCGATACCCGTGATCGACAAGCTGTTAGATGAGCTCCATGGTGCCAAGTATTTTTCGAAGCTGGACTTGCGATCGGGATATCACCAAATTCTGCTACGAAAGGAAGACACCCATAAGACTGCCTTTCGCACTCACAATGGGCATTACGAGTTCCTCGTAATGCCATTTGGTCTTATTATTGGTCCTTAGACATTTTAGTCGTTGATAAATGACGTGTTTAGACCATTTTTGAGGCGGTTTGTATTAGTCTTCTTCGACGACATCCTAGTCTACATCAAATCTAAGGAGGATCATAAACACTTGGAGTCAGTCTTGAGTACACTAATGGATAACAAATTGTTTGCGAATTTGAAGAAATGTGAGTTTGGTAAAACTGTAATCGGATATTTAGGGCATGTGGTGTCTAAGCGTGGGGTGGAAGTTGAACAAAAAAAAGTGCAAGCTATGTTGGAGTAGCAACCCCCCACGAATCTAAAGGAGCTGAGGGGCTTTCTGGGTTAACAGGGTATTACCGCAAGTTCGTTGCTGGGTATGCGGGAATTGCTAAGCCATTGACGGAACTGCTCAAGAAAGATCGATTTGTTTGGAATAAAGAGGCAGACGAAGCATTCAACAAGCTCAAAATGGCTATGTCATGACCGCCTGTGTTGGCAATGCCGAATTTCCAACTGTTGTTCGTGGTTGAAACAGATGCATCTGGATATGGCGTCGGGGCAGTGTTATTGCAAGAAGGACGGCTGATTACGTACTTTAGCAAGGTACTTGGGTACGAGCACAGCTGAAATCAATTTATGAGAAGGAGTTGATTGCAATTTGTCTGGCGGTGTTGAAGTGGAAGCCGTATCTTTTAGGACGGCACTTCGATTGGACCAACAGAGTTTACGGTTCCTTACACAACAGAGAGAGGTGAATGCAAAATATCAGAAATGGGTTACAAAATTGCTGAGTTTTGACTTTAAAATTCAATACAAGGTGGGTACTACGAATCGGGTAGCGGATGCCCTGTCAAGAAAACAGAACGGGGAGGTAATCTTAAGTTCGTTAATCACGATGCCATTAGTGTCATGGGATGAACTGGAAGTAGAAGTGCAGAATGACACGGTTTTACAGCAGATTAAGCAAGACCTCGAAACACAAGAAAGGGAACATGTTGGGTATGCCATTGTGGAGAATCGGTTGTTATACAAGGGAAGGTATGTCATTCCACATAAGTCGCCGATCAAGGAGGTGTTACTCAATGAATACCATGACAGTGTTACAGGGGACACGCCGGTGAGCTTAAGACTTACAAAAGGTTGGCCACGGATTGGTTTTAGGTGCGAATGAGGAAAGATGTCACGAAGCATGTACAACAATGCGTGGGACAAACCCATTCAAGGCAGTGTATGGACGAAACCCGCCTCATTTAGTTAGGATTGGAGTGGGACAAACCCCTATCAGTAGCCTTGAGGAATTGTTGCAAGAAAGGGATGCGATTTTGGATGATTTGCGATTCCACCTCATTAAAGCTCAGCAAGTGATGAAACGAGCTGCAGATGGGAAATGAAGAGATGACTCATTTGAGGTTGATGATCTGGTATATCTGAAGTTGCAGCCATACCGTCAACGTTCACTACCTCGTCGTCCTTTTGAAAAACTTGCAGCCAGGTTTTATGGCCCCTATCGTATCCTTAAGCGTATAGGAACCGTGGCCTACGAACTACAGTTACCGGGCACAGCAAAAATACACCCAGTGTTTCACATATCTCAACTAAAGCGCTCCATTGGCGAGTCGACAGCATCAGCAATGATACCTCCACAATTGTCCCCTGAATTAGAACTCCTGGTGGAGCTAGAATCGGTGTTAGAGGTGCGTCAGTGCGAGTGGGGAACACGCTGCGTTTGGAAGCGTTGATTAAGTGGAAAGACCTTCCACGATTTGAGGCAACTTGGGAGGATGTTCAGATACTGGATCACCAGTTCCCTGCTTTCCACCTTGAGGACAAGGTGAATCTTTGGGGCGGGGGGTATTGTCATGCAACCATAGCTGAAGATGTATTCGAGAATAAGGAAAAAGGGCAAAAAAGGCAACACAGCACAAGTAGCAAATGAAGATAATATGGGTGTGAGTGGTCAAAATAGTAAAGAGTCAAAGGGCAAGGCTGTAATTGTAGAGCAAGGGTAGAACTGTCATTTCCATGTGGGGGATAGGGTTATGTAATTGGGGGAAGAGGGAAATTAGGGTTATCTGAATATTGTGTGAGTTTCATTTCGTTAAGGAGAGGCAGGCCTCTCGAATGTCCTGAGTTGTATTTCGTTAATTGAGTAAGCTCTTAAAACAGTTATCCTTTATTATCATCAATATATTATCGTGATTGAGTCGTATCTGTAGTAAGTCATTACAGCTATGTCCAACTTCACATTGTTCCTCATTCATATGCTAATGCAGTTCATTTTGCTTGGTGACGGTAGTTTTCTACTCCTCAACTATACAGAAAGTATTATCCCCTCATTTATAGATGCAGTTGCTTTAGGAAATATCTCTGTCCATCTTTACATTGTTTCTCTTCCACATGTTAATGCAGTTCATTTTTTCTTGGTACAAAAGCCTTTAGCAAGTTTTTGGGCTTATTGTCTTAAGAACATTAGCAGAGTATTTGAAGATTCTAGTAGGTCTTTGAATGCAGTGTGAGATAGTATTAAGTCTTCGGTGCACAAATCAAAAGGTTTCAAGAAGTTATTGTTTCTAAATCTCACCTGGCAGTGGGATATGCTTTTCTATTATAAGTTATTTGGTGTAAATTTATATTTTGGGCACTTCTTGGACTTGTTTGTCGTTATTATTGTTTGTTTCCACAGTTTTCCTCCATTATAAGTAAGGGGTTCCTAATTAATTTGACATGAGTTCGGCAAGGGATCTCTCTCTGTCTCCTTATTCAAAATAAAAACATGAAAAGCCTTTTAATCTTTACACACACACACACATAAATACATTCCCTTGATACATATAGGTCCTCACATGCTTAACTTGGATGTTCATCTCCACAATAATGAAGGCTTGAATAGTTACTCATTCACAATGTCTGTGGCTAATTGTTTTTTTCTTTGTTTATAAATATAAATATGGGGAATACAGTTTCATATATACATATGTTTCATGCAAAATTTGTAGTTTAAGTTAGGTTGTATTGGTACTAAATAAGTATGGAAAAATGATCAGAACATCAGATTAAACAAAAACAAAGCATTGAGATTAAATAAGAGACTGAAGTCGGCTAATATTTGTGAACAGAAGATTGCTTTCATACAAACAATTGAGAATTTTTTTTTGTAAAACTGAAACAGTGAATATAACTGACCAGTCACCAGAGTTAAGGCTTAAGAGTAAAAAAGGGATGTACTCATTTATCCTGCTCGAAGAGAAGGTGTGAGGAGGGTAGGATGTATGCAGCTTTACCCTTACTCAAGAGAATAGAGAGGCTGTTTCCAGAAAATTACCCCCGGCATGTCGGATACGAGAGCCGAACATATGACCTCACCGACATAAATTAGGCACTAAAACCACTGGGCCGTTAGGACATTAAGAGTGTGAAGCTGAATCTTAAAGAGAAAGAGAAAATGATACTTGGAACTAGGAATAAGCTGGTAAATGGGAGGTAGATGATATCACAATCTCTTACACCATTTTAAAACAACCTTAGTATCTATCAAATAACAGAATTTATGATCAGCCTCAATTGCAGCCTGGATTTCTATAAAATTCAATAACTAAGTTTCAGAGCTGCAATAAGTCTAACATCAAAGGCTCATCTCCGCCAGGATGACAACCATTTTTGATATTTATCTTCAAATAAGGGTGTGGAGGAACACGAGTAAAGGTTTTTACATAAGTTTTATATTAATTCAAATATATTTAGTATAGAGATACAAGTGTAACTATAACTATTTTATGTATTTTATATGTGAGGCTAATAGATTAGTAGATGAGTAGTTTATTTATAATAGGCCCAATTGTTACGGACCGTAGTTCATTAGGTTTTGTTATTAGAATTTCTATTTATTGATTATATTCAATAATTACATTTTTCCTCCTAGCTGCCCTTCATCAAAGGGATTTCGGGATTTCCAGACTTTTAACATTGCACCTCTTCTTTTATTTGAGCCTTATGTGACAAGAGGTACTAGGAAGGAGCTACAAGAACCATCTAGTTATGATGCAGAAGTGTTGTCCAAGCTCATATGCAGATATTAAAAACATGCTGACATGACATGTAAAACCACAACTGATACTGGTTCAAGGCATTCTTGCAAACCATATACCTGTATTTCAAGGTGATTTTTTTAATTAAATGAGTTAGGGTGAAATGGTTTGATCCCAAAGCACATTCAAAGTGCAGGTTAAAAAAAAGACTTTGTAAAAAGAAACTAGATGTCCATAAACAATACAATATTTATCATTCTATATGAATTGACATGATGTTCAAGGCAGCGAAGCTCTTCGAGCAAATCTAAAAAGAAACAGACCGATACTTATACCTACACATGGCACGCCATCTAAAATTGCAATTGTAGCTGGTTCAGCACCATTCTCCCTAACAATAGCCTCCACCTCTTTCGCTGTCTCTAGATTTTGAGGATAAGGCATTCCTGAATAAACCAATAAATCACTATTGTTGTAGATATGTGATTTTTTAAAAGAAGACATCAAGAACTTATAAGATCATCCAAGCATGGAACTTCAGCAATCAACAAGAGTACAAAAACAATTTTTGTATTACATTCTGAACAAACTCTTATAAAGCACCATAAGTGTTTTAACATACTCAGCAACAATCACCTGGACAATGATTTTAAGGGTGAAAATTCATTATAGGAAAAGCCCCACCTAGGCATTAGGATGAGCTCTATCGTCCTAACTTAACTTGGTGCCATTGCATTAACTAGAACAGAGTTGTTTCTGTACCTCTTCAATTTATATATGAACGCAAACTCTATAATGCTTTTTATAAGTAAGCTTTAAAATACTTGTATACACTTTCCTGTGCGCGGACCATTTTCCATAGAATCTAAGTGGCTCTACTGGTAAATTTGTTATAAAGTATAAAAGAACATAGAAAGATCACATGACCGCTAGATAATTAGGATTCTAATATAGACTACTCTCTGTAAATACAAAAAACTACTTTCATTATTGAGGCTATACTTTAACATCTCTAGCAGAATCTACCAAGATGTTAGTGTTCTTGTAAATGAGAAACCTTATTTAAAACATTTGATTCAACATATGTTGAGTATTGAAATGCTCTTCAGGTAGAGATACGATCAGCGAGTATACTCCATGTATTTTTAAACAATAATGTACATAGGCATAGAAGAATTTGGCCCAAAGAAGCCAAAGCTTACTACCTGAATGTAAAAATAAATATAATAGATAACATGTACTAAACAATGACATAACATAATTAACATAAGTTTAAGATTATGAAGTAAGGAATCAGCGGACCATGGGATATTATGGTGGACTCCAGAGCAACAACTGCTTTCCCTTGCGACAAAGCTTGAGAAACAGCGGGAGAAATCTTCACCAGCCCTAACAAACCATTATAATTGGTACCCTATAACCACAACAATTGAAAAACTCATGATAGACAAAGAACACAATTACAACAATTGAAAAACTCATGATAGACAAAGAACACAATTACAACAATCGAAAAACTCATGATAGACAAAGAACACAATTACAACAATTGAAAAAGTAAAGACTCTTGACAGAGAAAATCTTATTTCATACAGGATATAACTATATTATTATTAGTTGTCCATCATCAACTACAATAAAATCAATTAACATAATATCTAAGCCAAAAACAATGGAAATTCCATGCACAAAACAAAACAGTCCCTCAGAACCGTATTAACAAAATAGTTTTGAACAATACAAGAACACGCAGAGATTACCAATACAAAACAACAAGAAGATTAATTGTGAACTATAAAATAATCAATTACTACATAAAACAATAACAGGCATACATACAAATTGCGTACATATAAATGTATGGATTTACCTTGCTGTTGGTAGTAGTAGATTCTGGAGGCGCCATTTTTAATAAACACGAGTAAGAAACTGAGGAGAAGACGGGTCTGAATATTAAAACCAAAAATAAACTCTTTCCTTCAACTAGTACTATGTATATCAGTATATGTAAAGTTCAAAATGGAAAATTGTTAAAAATAACAAGTTTTTTCAAAAAAATTATGAAAATACCTATATGCGGGAAGGGGTGTAAAAAATACCCATTTGGTTACCCAACTGACATTTGCGTAACCTCGATACGCATTTCCGTTATGCGTATCAGCTAATACGCATCTCCTAGATGCGTATTGACGTCATGTGACGTCATTCTTCACATACTTGCCGGTCGTCGTTCTCGGCGAAAAATCGCCGTTTTGCTCGCCAGTCACCGTTTTCTTCCATCTTTCAACCATAGTTTCATCTGAGCACATGAAAATGATCCCCACACCTGGCTCTACCTTTATCCCCGATCCATTTTAGCAGTATTTGGCCCCGCAGGGGCGTATTGAAGGTTACCGGAGAACGAATCGAAATATTTGGTCGATTTGTGTGTTCTCAATCGTGCATAAAAAATGTAAAAAGAGAATTATAGATGTGTAGAGATTTGAAGGGCGATTACAATGGTATATCGTGTGTGTTTGGAAAGTCCCGGATGTGGACGAACGAAGGAATCGAAGAAATAAGCCGGAATCGCCATTTTTCCGCCGGCTGGAGCTCCGATCTGTTGAAGATGACAATGACGTCATATGACGTCATTACGCATTCTGAGAATGCGTAACACGGGATACGCAACTCTAAAATGCGTATCCCAGCTAACCCAGATATATCATTAAATGTGTTACCCCTTTGAATTTTGCGTAACCCACATTACCCAAACGCCAAATGCGTAACCCGCATTACCCAAATGCCAAATGCGTATTCAAATGGGTATTTTCAACATCTCCTCCCGAAAAATGGTATTTTCAGAATTCAAATAAAAAAAATGGTTATTTTCAGATTTCACCCAGTTCAAAATTTACTCTTTCATATTTTCATTTTTTTAATGATATATTTTTTTTTATTCGAAAAATGATAGGTACTAAAAATTTCCAAATATTGAGGTATATTCAATGTAAAAGTTAATTTTCTTAATAAAAAATGAGACTCACGTGTGTATAAATATACATTCACAAATAAAATTTTACCACTTATCATGTCATTTAAATGTTTTGGGAATTTTTTTGAAAACGTGACACTATTTTTTATAAGAAATATTAATTCTAACGTTTCTAAATTAGTATTTTTCTTTTTGGAGTTACAGAACAAAAAATATGAATTTCTAGCTCAACTTTTCTCATCACAGTTCTTTCGTTTAAATTTGACTAACGGACGTTAATCAATGCTAATGTATGCTGGCATGCAATTGATGTGGCAATAGAAAATTCACGGACTGAAGTAAAATTTTGATATGCTAATTTAGGAAGGACTACAAGAATACGGGTGGTGAAAGTTTTCGATTTTGAATTTACTAATATATAGAAATCTGCACTTTAATTTTATGAACACAAACAAAAACTTATTAAAATTTGCAGATTTTTGTTAATAAATTTTCCATAAATATTATAAATTACGTAAAATGATATTAAAGTACATTAATAATAAATAGGTCAAATTAATTATATTAAGTATATATAATTATTAAATAAAAAATGATATATTAATAAAAAAATATCATTTGGGACATATTATACAAATTTTCTATTTACAAAAAATCTTTTGGCAAGGTATAGAATTCAATATCTATCTCGATTCTTCAATCTATGGGGGATGTATTCATTTCAGTATAATCTCACATATAATTTGGACGGATTTCAAAATATTTAAAACACGGAAATAAATATTAAAAATGTAGATATGGAAAATTTTAACTGAGAAATTGTGTCAATCATTTCAAAATCTGATAATGTTTAAATGACTATAACAAAATCAATTCAAATATTAATGTCGATTCATCAAATAATTTGAAATGGAAAGTGCTAGGTATCCTAAATTGATTCCCAAAAAAATTCCCAAATGCTAAGTGTAGCAATTCGATTGGTTATAATAATAATAGACCCTCCTGCATTCACACCAGCCACCCAATCAAAAATTCTATGCCATGTAAGCTTTGCCACATCATTTGGGAGCAATTTTTGGGTACAAATTTAGGGTACCTAGCATTACTCTTTGAAATATATGGAATCAAATTGAGTGGTACCAAATCCAAATGATGGGGTCTAGTTGGCACGCTTTAATTTGTAGACAGAGGATCCTCACCCTTTAATTTGTGGGATCTCACCATTTTATTAAGAAAGTTATCATGTATTTAAGATTTTGGAAAAAAAAAATTAGAATATTTTTTGGATTTTTTAACATTTTTCTAATTAATTTTTTTAAAAAAAAAGTAAATATGGAAAGCAAATCACGTACACAATCTTCCTTAAATCATAATGATTCTTCTTATAATATTTTTATTGAGTAATGTTACATATTCCGAAAAAAATTTCAAAAATATTTCCAAATATTATATGACTATTTTATTCGTTGGATTCATATTAATGCACGAGTGCTCCGTCTCATTTAGAAAAGATAACCAACTATATGATAACAACTCATCATTCGGGCGTTTTTAAGAGCACTAGCATTTCTTATTTTTATTTTACAACTGATACCTTCTATTGTTAAATTGTATAAATTATTAGTTGATATGTATAAAATCTTGGTCATTGGATCAATAAAAAATAAGCTGTTTGAACATCTTCAATGTTGTAAAATGATTGTCTTAATTGACTATAATGATTATGTAACATTTACATATACTGTAAGAGCATTCAAATGGGGAAGAGTCCGTAGTAATAATATTCTAGGTAGATTGATATAGAATATTCTTTATTATCAGATCTAATGGTTATCATCTATTTATTAAATATCTAACGGTCAATATTCTTTTAAATGGTTGAACCAAACAACCAAATTATACCCTAGTTTGCTTATTATATATTAGTAGGCTTTCGATCACTTCAATTGAGTTGGATAAATCCTAGATCTGTTGAATACGAGTTGCACACAACTTCGAGAAAGGAAATTGCAATTGAAATGGAGGAAGTTTGCATTCATGAAAGCGATAATGATTGGAGTGATAATTATGATAGTGATAGTGAGGATTCTAATTATGAGGGGACTGAGACTAAGGATTCTGATAGTCTTTTTAGCTTGGACACTGAACATCCTGAAACTGATGATGAGCTTGAAAACATAAGAAAAATGAGCAAGAATTTTAAAAATGAAAGCTGCAATGTCTGCTAAAACTGTTCCTGAAATATCAATTGATGAGTCTGATTTTAGTTCTCAAAGTCTTAGGACAAAGAACAATTCTAGTGAGCATGAAAATGGAAGGATTGGCTCCCAATCCAAAAAAGAGGTCTAGGAGGGGGAGAAAAAAGAGTACTTCACAGGGAATTAGGTGGTATGTAGGTCAACATTTTGTGAACATGGAAGAATTCAGGAATTTAGTTAGGAAGTATGGCATTGATGAAAGAAGGGGAATGCAATTTGTTACAAATGATAAGAACAGATGTCAAGTGGTTTGTTCAGGTGATTGCAGTTTTTATATATGGTGTAGCAGGGACAAAAACTTTGATACTTGTACCATCAAAACAATGGTGGATGAGCACCTAATTGTTTATGTTTGTTAGAATATGAATCAAATCTAATCGATGGCTTGTGTAAATCAAATCTACATAAAAGTCTTCTTCTTGGGGTATTATTCCGCTGCGTCAAGGGTTGTCCCTTGTTTGGGACCTAACACTTTTCATATTCTTCTGTTCTTGAACTCTTACCATATATGTCTGGTAATTGTTCAGTATATAATCTGATTTTTGCTTCTCAATTGAGATCGTCTTCATTTATTGTTTTTTGATGCTATTATAAAATTAATGTTGTGAATACACAATATACTAACTTTAATGGATAGGGATTCTAGACAATTTTAAACTATCTTCAACTTACTTTTAGTCATGTCCTCTTATCAAATATACATATATCTTTGTGTATATGTGTGTGTGTTTGTGTTTCTGTGTATATATAAATATATGTATCAATCAAATATGAATCACAACATTTTATTTATTTTCTCCAATATAAGAAATGATACATGTATTTGTATTATTAATACCTTTAGCCTTCAATATACAGGTGCATCATAATAAAAGTTGTTGTTATTATATTTCACGTTAACCTGATCTTTGATATTACTATATTTCACCTTAACTTGATCTTTGTTGTTACTATATTTTTCGCTAATATCATTAATCCATTTAATTCAAATTCAGATAAAAGATACATATCTTACTTGATCTTTACCTTTTATTTTTATTATTCGAGCATGATTATTATCCATACCTAACAAGTTTAAAATAATATGTAAAAATAAGCAACGAATGTTGAGCTACATTAGTCCTGGAAATCGTGTCGTTTCTTGTACTTTCGTTTCGTGTACTCAGAGTTAAAACCGAAACCGACCCGAAATCATTTCGTGTATGTTGTGGAATAAAAACTAGGCTACTAGTATTGCGGCTAGGGTTTATGTATTTAATGTAAGGGTGTGTGAGCTTCGTGCTTTAATGGCTGCTCTTGTGCGCGTGGCTGATTCTGCCTTCACAAGATGCCTACGTACTTTGATGAATATCAAAGATCAAGCCAAAAAACGTAGTTCTGAGGTGAGGGGTCTGACCCTTTATATAGGCTGAGAAGCCTTAGAATTAAGGTAGGAGTTGGAGACTTAATAGATAAGTCACCTCCTTGAGGAAAGTTCTAGATCTATTCCTTATAGGAATCAGTTTCCATATAGAATTGGATGCCTTATAGGATAAGTCTGAAGGAGATATTATCCTTATCCAACTCTTATTTGCTGAGCTGTTTATTACCCTTAATATTAATTACGAAATTAATATTATAAATAGGGTTTGGGCCCAACTGGTGGGCCCCACGTTTGGACTATTCCGGGTATAATTAATACCACATTAAAGGTGTCTTTAAGGCTTACTTTTAGCCCATATCATTTGCCCCCCAACTTCTAGGAAAACTGATCAGGTTTTCCTTGAAGTTTTATCTGCCTTTCGTGAGACTTGGGTCAGGGCTTTGTACACTAGTGTTTCACGAATGTCGTCTTGATGCAAAGTGTGGAGCGACCGACACGTTTACGACGATATGCCTTATTCGAGGCTAAGCAATTTCCATAACTTTAGTTACAGAGTCTTTTTCTTCAAGGAATTATCTATGAAATTCCTCGTATTTCCATTTTTATCCTATTATGGTACCCACAGGTATCAAAATTCCATGTCTGTGAAGATTTGCTGTCAAAAAATCAATTTTTATAGCAAATTTCGACCAGGACTGAGTTTTTTCGATCAGAAATTCGACCAGGATTCTGGTCGAAACAAGGCCTTCTTTTTATTCCTGATCGAAGAGATTTTCGACCAGGATTCCTGGTCGTTTCGACCAGGATTCTGGTCGAAATAAGGGTCCAATTTTGCTCTGGTCGAAGGGTTTTTCGACCAGGATTCCTGGTCGTTTCGACCAGGATTCTAGTCGAAATAAGGGCGTTTCCAACGCTTTGGTCGAAGAGTTTTTCGACCAGGATTCTTGGTCGTTTCGACCAGGATTCTGGTCGAAATAAGGGCGTTTCCAACGCTTTGGTCGAAGAGTTTTTCGACCAGGATTCTTGGTCGTTTCGACCAGGATTCTGGTCGAAATAAGGGCGTTTCCAACGCTTTGGTCGAAGAGTTTTTCGACCAGGATTCTTGGTCGTTTCGACCAGGATTCTGGTCGAAATAAGGGCGTTTCCAACGCTTTGGTCGAAGAGTTTTTTGACCAGGATTCTTGGTCGTTTCGACCAGGATTCTGGTCGAAATAAGGGTGACTTTGGCTTTGGGCCTATTCTTATGGGGCCTGATACCTTTCTTTTCAAAATGGGCTTAACCTTATAGTCATTATTGGGCCCGTCCGGGCTATTTGAAACCAAATCCAGGTTTTGTTGTCTATGATATTTTTCAAAAATATCTATAATTTTCTTTAAAATATCTAAGATATTTTTCAAAGGTATTTTCCTAATAATGTCCTAGAATTGGGCCTTAATTTGGGCCGGTTTCATGGGCTTTTCTGACCTGTTACTGTAGGTTTTTTGACCGTTTGGAGGAATTTTAACCGGCTAAAAGGTTGTATATAAGAGTGAGAGTGGAGAGTTCACTTTCTCATTCTCACTTCTACTCAAACACTTCATTAGAAATTCTCTCTGTAGTTATCTCTATTTCAAGGCGATTTCCGGCGAAAGTTTTCTTCGAGCTCCTCCCCTTCACGGTGGTTCTGGGTTTCTTTGTTGAAGATACCTTCACTCCTTCATAGTTTCTGGGTTTTCTTTGAAGATTTTCTTCAAATCTTCAAACTTTCTGGGTTTTTCAAGAGCTTCGAATCTTTTTTCAAGAGCACCAATGGAAGACAAAGCTAAGTCTCGCCTTGCAAAGATGAATTCTGCCTCCTCCAAAGGTACAATCACCATTCGCTCTTCTTACACATCTCTAGTAGATATGTTAAATCAACGTGGAGATGATTACCCCTCTTTGTCAGAATTAGATGCATATGACTGCTGTAGCTCTTATCATGATGTTGATGAAATCACTAGATATAACAAGCTTTTCAAAATTAAATCACCTTATAAACTTGTCCCAGCCGAGCCAGGTGACAGACCTTGTCACTGGAAACCCAATTCTTTGTGTGTTTATAGGGAGAGTCTTGTGGCTGGCCTTCGTTTTCCGTTTCATGAATTCATTCCTAGACTCTTAGCTGATGTTCAAATTAGTCCATGTCAACTCCCGCCAAACGCGTGGAGAATTATATTATGTTTTATGGTTTTGTGTCTTCGACAACAACTCCCTTTATCAGTTGCGCTTTTTCGCAAACTTTTTCAATTTTACAATAGTCCTGCCACGAACCCTGGCTGGGTATATGTTAAGCTCCGTCCTAGAGTTCCCCCAATTTTTAATGGCAAGTCAATTCCTGATAATAATGCGGGCTAGAAAAATGAGTTCGCATACTTAGAATGGGATGGAGGTGATTGGGGCACTCTCTTTAGGCAGACATTCTCGAGAGTCTCAGATGGAAGTGCTAAGGGAATCGTCCTTAGTACCGAGGAACAGGCCGCTTATAATACTTTGACCGAGGCAGACGGTAGTTCTATTACCTGCCTAAGTCTTCTAAATGAGGAATCTCTAAGGGGAGTAGGCCTTTCCAGAGTTTCTGAGCGGGGTAATTTTCTTACTGGTCTTTGCCATTTACTTTTTATTACTGAATTTATTCCAACTCTCTTTTTGGTCGTTCTTGCAGTTGCGAAATTGATTGTGGAGGCTGCACCCTCTCCTGATGAAGAGACAGCCAGGATGGTTCGGGCTAAGAGGGTTGCTGACCCTCGAGGGAAAAACACGGAGCCTCCTTTTCTGCGCCCCCACAAGGTCCATAAAGGAGAGTTGAGATATGGTGACATAGCTGGACTGGAGGGGAGCTCCCAGGTTAACGTCCAGTCAACGGTTTTCAGGCCTCCCTGGGGCTTCAGGAAGCAGGATTCTGTGGTGGGCTCTACGAAGCACTCCATGGATTGGTCTTTAAACTCAATTACCACCCCTGATTATAAGGACATGGTCCTTGGTGGAGGTATTGGGGAGTCAGAGGCACTCGGTGCTCAGGCTCTCGCTGTGGTAAGTCTCAAACTTTTATCTTTCAATACCTTAACGGCTTTTAAGTTCACTACTTGATTTCAATGCTAACCCTTCATGCAGGCTAACGTCCATTTCCAAAGCTTGGTTCATAAAGCCAAAGCTTGGAAAGAGAAGTCTAAAGCTTTTGAGTCTGAGTCTCAGAAGAAGACTCTCCATATTAACCGTCTGGAAGAGCAAATAAAGAAGAAAGATGAAGAGATGGTAGGGATGCATGCGGAGCTGGTTGCCCTGAGAGATGACAAGGAGAAGCATATTGATGAATATCTGGATTCAGATGAGTACAAGACTCTCATGGATCAGCATGATGAGATGCTCTTTCCTAGTCAGTTTTCTGATGGGTGGACCAAAGCCCTTGAAGCAGTTCTGAGGCAGCATCCAGGGTTATTCTTGCCTTCTGCTTTTCCTAGCCCTCACCTTCCCAATGCCTTGACACAGGGGCCTGGTTCCAGTGAAGAGCTGTTTGGGGAGGATGACACTTTGGTTAAGGAGCATGCTAGTGCCACTACTTCAGCTTTGGATCCCGAGCCTACTCTAGCTCAGCCTGGTGCTGCTATCTCTGCCGACGAGGGGTCTACTACTGAGACTAGCTCTGAGGATGCTTCTCCTGCTAAGGAGGCCCCTAAGGCCCCTTAGGCTTTATTTATTTATCTTTTGCCTTTCTGAACTCTGGGTTTCAACCATTTGACTTAATAGCCTTCGGGCCTTTGTAATTTTTAACTTAACTATTTATGCAGTTTATTTCCGTCCATTTTTCTTGCTTTTTGCTTTTGCTTTTGAGTACTTGGCCTCCTGGCTGGTACTAAACTTATAAGTCGGTCCAACATTCGTCTTTCGTTTGTTTTAGCAAGGAAGGATAACCAACAGAATAAATTCCATTATGTTGTCAAAGGACATTAATAAAATGGGTTCAACCCTTACATAGATACTCTATCAATTACTGGGAGCAACATGCTCTATAATGGTTTCATTCGAACCTTATTACTAATAAATAGATAAAAGTTCAAGCCTTTATCAAAAGACCTCAAACATAATAAACTTTGAGGTTCACAGCATGCCAAGTCCGGGGCACCTCAACCCCATCCAAGGTTTCTAACTTGTAAGATCCTCGTCCTAACACCTTCCTGACCAGATACGGTCCTTCCCAGTTTGGTGCTAACTTTCCTTTTTGGCCAACTCCTGAGGCTTCAATCTTCCTTAGGACCATGTCGCCTTGTCGAAAAAATCTTTCTTTAACTCTCTGGTTGTAATGAAAAGAGGCTCTCTTCTGATACTCGGCATTCCTAGCATTAGCTTCATCTCTAACCTCGTCAATTAAATCCAGGGCCAGTCTCATCCCTTCTTCATTAGTTTCTGGCTCATATGCCTCGATTCGAGGTGATGCCTGCATGATCTCCAAGGGCACAACAGCCTCGGCTCCATAAGCCAGCAAAAATGGGGTTGCTCCAGTTGTTACCTTACAAGTGGTACGATACGCCCAAAGTATGGGCAGCAGTTCATCTACCCAAGTGTTCCTAGAGCGCTCGACCCTCTTCTTCAGTCCATCAAGGATAATTCGATTAGCTACCTCAGCTTGCCCATTGGCTTGTGGATGTGCCACTGAGGTAAAGCGGAGCTCAATCGCATTCTCTTCACAATACTTCTTAAACTCCTCATTATTGAACTGTGTCCCATTGTCTGTCACAAGGATTCGTGGGATTCCGTATCTGCAAATGATGTTCTCCCAGAAGAACTGGGAAACTTGCTTGGTGGTTATCTTGGCCAGGGGTTTAGCCTCAATCCACTTAGTGAAGTAATCAATGGCCACTATCAGGAATTTCCTCTGTGCTGAAGCCATGGGAAAGGGTCCAAGTATGTCCATCCCCCACATTGCAAATGGAATGGGAGAGTTGATAGAGGTCAACATCTCAGGCGGTTGCCTCACAATTGGGGCATGCTTCTGGCATCTCTCACATCTCTTGACATAGTTTTGTGCATCAGCCAACATCTCCGGCCAATAAAACCCTAAACGAATTATCTTGTGAGCTAGGGCTCTGCCCCCCAAATGTTGCCCACAGATCCCTTCATGAACTTCCTCTAATGCTTCCCTTGCCTCTAAAGGCCTTAGACACTTCAAGTACGGGATGACAAACGACCTTTTGTACAGAATACCCTCAATCAAAGTATATCTCAACGCTCTTACTGAGAGTTTTCGTGCCTCCATGGCATTGTCTGGGAGCCAACCGGTCTCCAGGTGTGCCTTGATAGGATCTATCCAAGAGCCTCCTATATCAATCGGTGCCACTAACTTTGCATTAATGGTTGGGGCCTTCAGGACCTGAAAGTAGACACTCCCAGCATAATTTTCTATTTCAGAAGAAGCAAACTTAGACAGGGCATCGGCCTTAACGTTTTCTTCTCTCGGGATGTGCTCAACATGACACTCCTCAAACTGAGACATAACAGCCTTCACCACTCTCAGGTATTTCGCCATAGTCTCATCCTTAGCTTCGAATTCACCGTTTACTTGGGATATCACAAGTCGTGAATCTCCACAAACTTTAAGGTTTTTGACCCTCATGATTCTAGCTAAACCCAAACCAGCTATTAATGCCTCATACTCTGCCTCATTGTTAGTAGTAGGAAAATTTAGCTTTAAAGCATACTCAACCGTGAACCCGTCAGGGCTTTGCAAAACCAAACCTGCACCACTAGAATTTGTTTTTGATGCTCCATCAAAATAGAGCACCCAATATTCCCTTAGATCAGGTGTAAGTTCCTCTTCTTTTTTCTCTTGCCCAGGGGTAGTCATTATCTCTTGCCCCCCGACTTCTTGGTTGTTAATAGTACATTCAACCACGAAGTCAGCCAATGCCTGAGCCTTGATGGCTGTCCGAGGCTTGTATGTGATATCGAATTCTCCTAACTCAATCGCCCATTTAATTAGCCTTCCACTGGCCTTAGGGCTATGCAATATGTTCCTCAACTGTTGGTTCGTCAGAACTTGAATCTTGTGTGCCTGAAAGTAAGGTCGCAATTTCCTTGAGGCAGTTACTAAAGCCAAAGCAAACTTTTCTATGGGTGAGTAATTCAACTCAGCCCCATGCAACACTTTGCTTACATAGTAGATAGGTTTCTGGACTTTCTCCTCTTCCCGAATAAGGACAGCACTCAGGGCTTGCTCAGATACCGCCAGGTATAGATAAAGAGTCTCTCCAGGACTTGGTTTGGTCAATAACAGGGCTTCAACCATGTATTTCTTCAATTGCTCGAAGGCCTCTTGGCTCTCAGGAGTCCACTCAAAATTTTTCACTTTCTTCAATGCTTGAAAGAAAGGCAAGCACTTGTCACCAGACTTGGAGATGAATCTTCCTAAAGCCGCTACCCGGCCTGTCAACTTCTGCACGTTTCTTATAGAGCGTGGGGGTTCCATGTCTAAGATCGCCTTGATCTTGTCGGGGTTGGCCTCTATGCCTCTTTTAGAAACCATTAGACCCAAAAATTTGCCTGATCCAACACCAAAGGCACATTTGGCTGGATTCAACATCATCTTGTGGTGCCTCAGCACTTCAAATGCTTCTCTGAGGTGCTTGATATGGTCTGCTTTGACCAAGCTTTTAACCAGCATATCATCGACATAAACCTCCATGGTTTTTCCAATCAGATGGGCAAATATCTTATTCACCAATCGTTGGTAAGTAGCTCCCGCATTCTTTTGACCATCACTGGGTTTGCTAACCATTCGGGAAACTGAATTTCCTCAATAAAACCAGCCTCCAAGAGCTTATCCACTTCTTGCTTAATGGCCTCTTGCCTTTCCGAAGCAAAATTTCTCTTCTTCTGCTGTACTATCTTCCGATTAGGGTCAACATTCAACCTATGAGTTATAAGTTGAGGATCAATCCCTGGCATGTCAGCTGCTGTCCAAGCAAAAACGTCACTATTCCTTTGTAAGAACTCTATTAATTTGCCCTTCAGGGGTTCTTTCAAAGAGGCTCCAATATAAGTCACCTTCTCAGGGTCGCCTAGCTCTAGAGGGATAGGTATTAAGTCCTCCGCTGGCTTTCCCCGGTGTTCATCATCATCACGGACATCCATGTCTTCAATCGGGAGTACCTGCCCCCCGGTTCCGTCAGCTCTCAAAGCAGCCACATAGCAACTCCTGGCCATTTTCTGATCTCCTTTTTGTTCCCCAACACCATTCCTGGTTGGAAATTTGACCTTCATGTGATAAGTAGAGGCAACAGCCTTGAATGCATGAAGTCCGGTCCTCCCTAAGATTGCATTGTACGTTGAGGCAGCCTTAATTACTAGAAAGTTTAGCATCTGGGTGGCCTCCTTAGGTTCTTGCCCTATTGTCATAGGCAGATGAATGGTCCCTTCAACCTTGGACTCAACTCCATTAAATCCGTAGATTGGCATGTTAGTCGGGGTTAGTTGAGAGTCAGTATACCCCATCCTCATAAAAGCATCATGAAACAAGATATCGACGGAAGCTCCATTGTCTATCAGGACTCGCTTCACTTCCGAGTTTCCAATTACTGGAGTTATGACCAACGGGTCGTCATGGGGGAATTTCACCCCTTCAAGATCTGAATCATCAAAACCAATCACTGCCTCGGTCTTAGCACACTTCGGGGCTTCTCCTGTGATGTGCATCACTTCCCTGGCATAAGCCTTTCGAGAGTTTCGGGTAGTGCCGGCCGCTGTTGGTCCTCCCCAAATCATATTGATTACTGGCCCTCGAGGCTGCGGGTTATGATTGCGATCGTTATCCCTCCTATCATTGTCTCTTCTATCATAATCCCTTTTCTGGGTTCCACGGTCTTCACCCTTAGTGAACTTGTTTAACTTTCCCTTCCGGATTAAAAACTCAATTTCATCCTTCAACTGTCTGCAGTCATCTGTGTCATGCCCCACATCCTTATGGAATCTACAATACAGATCTTTGTTTCTCTTTTCGGGATCACCCCTGAGCGGTTTAGGCCAGCGAAAGTCCTTATCCTTCTCAATGTCCAACAAAATTTGGCTCCTAGGAGCGTTCAACCTTGTGTAATCAGAAAACCTTGACCCAAAACCCTTCTTAGGTGATGAATCAGAGTCCTTGCCAGTCCGGGGATACTTGTCCCTAGCGTCGTACTCTTGTTCTGACTTTCTTTTCTTTGAATCATTAGAGCCCTTGCCATTACCTACTGTGGTTTCCTTCTTAATGCTGTCCTCAGCCTTGATATATTTATCGGCTCTTCTTTGGAGTTCGACCATGTTCTCAGGAGGATGTTTTGCCAAAGACCTTTTGAAGAAGAGGTCAGTGGTTCCGTGTTCCAGGGCTACCATGGCCACCTTATTTTCCAGATCAGTGATATTCAGCGTCTCCTTGGTGAATCGCTTGAGATAATCCCTTAAGTTCTCATTCTTCCCCTGCACCACATACATAAGGGATGCAGAACTTTTCTCATGAATTCTCCCACTGATGAATTGGCTGATGAAAGCAGCGCTTAGCTCCTTAAAAGAGCCAATTGAGTTTGCAGGTAGACGGCTATACCATCTTTGAGCCATGCCTGACAGAGTTTGAGGGAACGCCCTACACTTTAAGGCATCACTAGCAGGCTGCAGCAGCAGTGCGTTCGAGAAAGTTCTGACATGATTTGCGGGATCGCCCGTTCCATCATAGGCCTTAATAGTTGGCATCTTAAACTTCCTTGAGATGTGGGCATTCATCACCTCCTCAGTAAACGGAGGTGTGGGATCGTCAGGGTCCCCAAGTGGCACCAGATCTTTGGGGTTACTCCTGGGGGTTTCCACCCTCATAGCTTCTCTTGTTGGGACATCAGCCCTCTTCTGTCTTCTTGAAGACCTCTCCAAATCTATAACGGGAATCCTTCCTGAGATTGAAGGGGGTAGAATCAGACTCTGTCTTGCCTGTTCCCTTGCTATATCATCCTTCAACCTTTGGATCTCAGCCTCATGAGCCTTAATCCTCTCCTCAATCGTTTGTGGAGGCCCATCATGGATTCTCCGTGTTCTTCTTAGGGGTTCCTTGCTAGCACGTCGCCTCCTCGGGGCTTCATCTCGATCATCATCCTTAGATGATGATGAATCATCAGTATAGGGACCCGAGTAGTCATCATATTCTCGATCCCGGATCTGTAAGGCGTGTCCGCTCGGTCCAGGTTCCCTTCGTCGAGGGGGATAGTTAGGCAGTCCATACATAGGGTTGGTGTTCAAAGGGAGATCCGTAGTGTGGATCTGTACCCCCGTGCGATCAACGTTACCAAGAGGAGAAACCACCATCTGGAGAGGGTTGGTTTCTTGGCCTTGATGGACGATCACTGAGTGAGTCCCCTCTACATGGGGAGTCGTCCCTGGGGGTTGAGTGGGCAGAGGTTGAACGACCGTCCCTGTTGATGGGAGTATTTGTCCTTCCTCAGTGACGATGAGCGAATCTGAAGTGGCTGGTTGAGCAGAGTTAAGGGGCACGGCCTCGGTTGACGTTGTCCTTCGTGTTTGAACCATGGTTGATGTTGTCGTCCCACAGACGGCGCCAAATGTTGTGGAATAAAAACTAGGCTACTAGTATTGCGGCTAGGGTTTATGTATTTAATGTAAGGGTGTGTGAGCTTCGTGCTTTAATGGCTGCTCTTGTGCTCGTGGCTGATTCTGCCTTCACAAGATGCCTACGTACTTTGATGAATATCAAAGATCAAGCCAAAAAACGTAGTTCTGAGGTGAGGGGTCTGACCCTTTATATAGGCTGAGAAGCCTTAGAATTAAGGTAGGAGTTGGAGACTTAATAGATAAGTCACCTCCTTGAGGAAAGTTCTAGATCTATTCCTTATAGGAATCAGTTTCCATATAGAATTGGATGCCTTATAGGATAAGTCTGAAGGAGATATTATCCTTATCCAACTCTTATTTGCTGAGCTGTTTATTACCCTTAATATTAATTACGAAATTAATATTATAAATAGGGTTTGGGCCCAACTGGTGGGCCCCACGTTTGGACTATTCCGGGTATAATTAATACCACATTAAAGGTGTCTTTAAGGCTTACTTTTAGCCCATATCAGTGTACTTGCTAACCCAACCCGAAACGAAATGTTTCGTGTAAACCCGAAACGAAATGAAAGTACACGAAATAAAAATATAAAAAAAATATTTCATGTACTTTCCGTGTACTTTCGTGTACCCAAAATGAAAGTACACGAAATAAAAATATAAAAATTCTAATATATAAAAAATAAAAATTATATATATAATATTTCCTGTACTTTTGTGTACCCAAAATGAAAAACCCTATCTGACACTAAATATTTCGTGTAATTTCGTGTTCGTGTACTTTCGTGTTTTGTGTACCAAAAATCAAATCCAAAACCGTATTTTTTGTGTCGTGTTCACGTGTCACGTGTCAAATTGTCAGGCCTATACATTACTACAAAAATTATAGGAACAAATAAATATAACTCACAAATGAATTAGATGGAAATAGAGATTTTAACCAACTCCGAATAAAGAATTAATAGTAATACTTGTGTTCCATTTGAGTTGTCGTCGGATATGTTAAATACTCACTAATATAAAATTCCCAAAATTTTCTATTTTTATATCCTAGATAATGGGAGTATCATGAATAAAAATATGTAAGAGAAAAAATTATATTGATATTTTCCATAATGAAATACATTGGAAAATATTATCGATTTCGATATTTCGATACAGGTTGAATATAATTTTCACGATTACTAAAAGCAATATTTCTCGATATGATTCGGTATGATTGTGAAATGTCATACTTAATAATATAGAATCTCATGTACTACATCCAAATACGACGCAATTACATTATTTGTATATTTTTAGATAAATGACAACATAAATGTATAGATGAAATAACATAAGTAAGATATATATTAAAAATTTTACACATTGGAGTAGAGATTTCTAATAAAGTGCGTCAATTTGATTGAGACAACTGAATTAGAATTTAAGTGACTTGAGAAAACAAATTATCCTTATATGAACTTGTAAATATTCATGAACATGAAAAATATAGGATTATAATTTTTCCAAGTATAACTCGAAGAACATAAAATGAACAAGGTAACAATTTCATTGAGTTGAACATTCTGCAAATATTTTAGCACAGATTATCAATCTAGCAGTGATTTTTCCTTACATGTAACATAAAAAATCCATTAATCTTTGACAATCAAACCAACAATAAAAGCCACAAAGATAAATGCAAGTAAGAAAAATATACCACTACAAGCTGTAAAATGAAATCTAAGTAATAAAAATGCCTCCGACCTTGCTTTACAAACAAACCTAGGTTGTTTCTTGGCAACAACTTGTACTACATGTTTTTTGAAAGAAAGTTTAACATGTCGGAGGCTTCAGAATTACATATAGAATTTTTATTCAACTTGCTATCATTTCCGATCAAAGCCTTTTGGAAATGGTGTAGGAGAACTTTTACTTCACTATACGACATTTTTACCCTCTCACTTCTCACTTCTCTCTTCTCCATTTCTCTTCTCTCACTCTTTTTCTTTTACAATATTGTTTCTTATATTATCATAAAAAAGAATGTGTGATTTGGGCCCTTAAATTTCACTACAAACCGTAAAATGAAATCTAAGTAAGAAAAATACATCCGACCTTGCTTTACAAACAAACCTAGGTTGTTTCTTGGCAACTACTTGTACTAAATGTTTTTGGAAATGAAAAATTAACATGTCGTAGGCTTCAGAAGTACATATAGAATTTTTATTCAACTTGCTACCATTTTCGATCAAAGACTTTTGGAAATGGTGCAGGAGAACTTTTACTTCGCTATACGACATTTTTATCGTCTCATTTCTCTATTTCGCTTCTCTCACTCTCTTTCTTTTACAATATGAGACATCCACTTATTAACTCAACTTATAACTTATATGTTGTCTGTGGTGTTACATCTCTTACTACTGCTGGGATTGTTTGGATCAATGAGCGGTTATGCCCAGATTGATGCTGCAGAGGCTATGAGGAAGGCTCGTGAGGAGGAGCTTAAAAGGCATGATGATTTGATGATGAAATTGATGGATCAGAAGGAGGATCTCAAAGTTTTTAGAGAGGAGAGGAAGAAAGCTAAAGAGGGGAGAGAGAGAGAGAGAGAGAGAGAGAGAGAGAGAAGAGAAGAGAAGAAAGAAAGAGAAAAGAGAGAATGTCGAAGGGAGAAATCAAAATACTCCTGCACCATTTCCAAAAGTCTTTCACAGGAAATGGTAGCAAGTTTACTAAAAATTCTATCGCATTTTTGAAGCCTCCGACGTATTGATTTTTCAGTTCCAAAACAATTTGGTCCAACTAGCTACTAAGAAACAACCGAGGTTCGTTTGTAGAGCTCAACTAGAGGTACTTTTCTTACTTATTTGGCTTAGTAAGAAAAAATAAGTAAGAAAAGTACCTCTGGTCGAGTTCAGCAAACCAACCTCGGTTGTTTCTTAGTAACTAGTTGGACCAAATTTTTTTGGAACTGAAAATCCAATACGTCGGAGGCTTTAGCCATGAAGATAGATTTTTTTGTCAAGTTGCTACCATTTCCTGTGAAAGACTTTTGGAAATGGTGCATGAGTAGTTTGATTTCTCCCTTCGACATTCTCTCTTTTCTCTTTTCTCGATCTCTCTCTTTCTCTCTCTCTCTTGTTTACAGTTTTGTTTAAAACGCTGTGAATATGTGAATTGGGCCTGGCCCCTTAGAGAATGTATCGTAAACAACTTATATCGGAAATAACTTATGTCTCTATCATTACCATAAACACCTAAAAATAGGACTTAGAGAATCCAGCATGCATGTATTTTACGAAATTATTACATTCAATAACTTTAAGACATTAGGCCTATTTTTTCCTTCCGATTTTAATGCGACTGTGCCCAAAAGAGAACAATGTAAAATAGTAAGATCAAGTGAACTGTGTTGTAAGTTGTAACCCCTAAATAAATTGTGAAACATGCAGACGTTTTTCATAACAAATACTTAGTAGGTAGTAGGGATGAGCACAAAAATCCGAAAATCAAATTATCCAATTTTTCGATTCTTTCGATTCGGTATTCGATTATGAAAATTCGGAAATTAAGATATCCGAACCGGAAAAATCGGACCGAATATCCGATCCTGGTTTTTTTTAAGAATTCGGATACGGATCCAGATAACAAATTTTACAAATACGGATATTCGGATCTGATCCGATCCGGTTTTTAATATTTATTAAAAAATAATTTCTATACTTAATAAATAATGAACTTATTATTGACAAATAATTCAACCTACAACATAAGTATTTAATTAAGTAATGAATTATCACTAATAAATTAATGAATTTATTATGTATCACCTAAGTTTATAAGCATTTTAGGTGTAAAAATATAAGTAGGAATGTATTTAAGTGTGAATTTATAATTACAAACTCCATAAATTTGTACGTAAAAACTTTGTAATCTTACAAAGTTCCTTAAATCAACTTGATAATCTCTAAATTAATCTTTTTATCCAAAGTGATTGATTAAGAAGTTATAATATTTAAAACAAAAACAAAATTTAGCAATTTTTTATCTCTAAATTAACCTTTTATCCAAAATTACTCCATTGTGTTTTGAATAAGATGTCTCGGACTAGTTTACTAATCATTACATGACTATAATTTCAGCTTCGAAAATCGAAGAAAACTAGAACATGTCATAATAAGTTTGATGTTGACAGTATTTTTGTGAATATAAGTTCGTTCGCAGGGAAGGAATTTTAATACAAGTCTAAGTTTAATTTCTTATAATCTAGAAGTATGAGAAATAAGTGGTGTGATTTGTTATTAACTAGAGTAAAGCAATTAAAACTAAGATTTACTGATGAGGAAAAACAACCCGAGAACTAGGTTTCTTCAATTGGTTCAATAACGTTGATGTGATGCAATATAAATATTTCTCATATTTTGCTAAAAACAATTCTTCTCACCTTTATAATGTTCTCTCCCAAGATACAATATAATGCCTACGATTATACCTCAAAAGTCACTCCCATGATCAATTAAAATATAATTATAAACTATTAAAAACCAAGAATTATAAGTTTCATAGTTCTATTATTAATCTCCCGATTTAATAATTGAACTATTTCTATCAAATCATGAACAAGAATTATGACTCCTCTCCCAATTTGTCGTAATACCTGTGAATACAATTAAAGGTTAGCTACTCCCTTAATTGTGTTAAGCCCTCAATGATAGATTAGCAAAAGTAGAGAATTAGCATCACAATCAAACAATTATATCACCAATGAATACTACCTAATTCTCGGATTATAGAATTAGCTACGCATGCTGGATAAATAATATAAGCATATATTAAGGGGTAGAATCATAATAAAAAGAGTGAAGAAAATGCAACTTAAAAATTTAATTCCTCCGAAATAGTAGCCACTAAAATGAAAGAGCCCTCCAAGTAATTCCCTTAAAATCTTCAACCGAAATAGAATTTTGCTGAAAATTAAACTGTATGAATTAAAACTAAATTTTACAAAGAAAAAGAGAGAGAGATTACAAGAGAGGAATTTGCTCTCTAAGAATTGGTGTGTTTTCAAGCTCAAGAACTACATCTATTTATAGCAAAAATTAGCACACCAATAATAATAAAAAAATAAAAAGAAAAGAAAAAGAAAATAAAAACAAAAAAAAAAGAAATCAAAAAAAAAAAAAAAAGTAGCCGAAAGCAGCTGCACTACTAATCCTATTTCCTTCTTTAATTAAAAAAACAAAACCACTTGCTTTCAGTTTTCAACAACAACCAGCCGCCTATGTTGTTTTATATACTGGGCTCCGTAGAAATGCTTTTTAACCCGCACAGCTTATAATCTTTAATTAATAAATAATTAATTAAATCCAGAAATTATAAAAATAAATATCTAATATTATTAGATATTTATAAATATAATTTTCTAAATAAATTAAATATTTATTAATATAAATAAGTCCTTAAGTCCTAAGCTGCGGTCAATTGAGGGCCTGGAACCGAACTCCTTTCGCTTAACAAAAGTTATATTAATTCCAACCGGGATTCCTGCTTTAAGAATATATCACTTTCCATATTTTTGAGACAATTTTTATTTCCTCATTGCTCGTCCAAGTCTAATCTACGGTCTCTTGAAGATGTGAAATCAGGCTCCTTTTGCTTCCACAATTATCCTATAAACAAAAAAAATTATCTTAGCATCAAATTCAAATTAAAATGCTACTAACAATGCTAATCAAGCACAAAATTAAGGATAAATGAGAGATAACATGCTATAAAATATATACAAAATTAGCATGTATCAAATACCCCCCAACTTAACTTTTGCTCGTCCTCGAGTAAACCAAACTAACTACTTATTAATACCACTTCCGTAGGTGATCACGGTTGCATTTGGCATATGCAACAAGCCCTTTAAACCCCTAAGTAGCCCTAGTGGACGAGTGAGGTCTCGTGAGGGTCTGTAGTGAATGTACCCACAAAATCCATCTAGCTCATGTAAAAGATTGAATGACACTACAACACCACATATACAAGTTCTCTCATGCCATGTCAACTTAAGAATCAAAGTGAAGAATGCAATGCCTTGTGTCGAAGTTACAAGTATTCACTTAGTCTACTCAAAGAAGATGCATAAGTTTTCAACAGTCCATGTCAATGTTAGAATAAGTTGGTAATCATGCTAAGCCCACAAGAGTACATCTTTGAGTCAAAACTTGGGATCTCATATGCAAAATACAGGTAATAACTCACCTTTCACTCACAAAAGAATATTCAATCAAGAACAAGGGTAAGTGTATCACTCCATTCCAACAAAATCATAAACATGTTTGACATTTGGTATCAATCTAACTTTAACGCAACACACACCACTGATGATAATCAAAAGGTCTTTATTCGGGTTGTGATGGGGCTAGGGACAAGGTATGTCAAGTAAAGCCAAAACAGGTTAAATGTCAAAAGCTAGTACCCAACAACATAATTCATTCAACTCCACCCTATTATCCCCACACTTGAATCTTTTTATTCTCTTTTAACAAGTAACTTGACTAGTCGAATGAAAAAGGATCATAAAAACATAAGTATGCTCTCATATAAATAGTATTTTTTTAAGAGAGCTAATTATAAACAAGAACAATGATCCATTGATATTATTACAAACTTCGACTAACAAGTAACAACCAAACCCAATATTTTCCCAAAAGTAATTATCATCAATAAACCCCCCTTTGCACACCTTTTTACTCCCTTAAACACTCTACTAGCCTTTGACAATTTGGGTTCAAGTTAAAGCAAGGCCAATAAAAGAAAAAGGTCTAGGCAAGTAATGTGGTGTGTCACCGAAAAAATATGATTAAGCTCAACGGGGTAACTAATTGATCATGTATAATTGGTGTGGTAATATAGGAAATATGAGGTTATCCCTAAATGCCTTTATCATGTTATCATCAAATAATGTCATGCATTTCAAGAAAGACCTTAAACAAGTGCTAGCAATGCAAACAACATGTGGACACTCAAGCAAACGAATATGAAATGCAAAAGATATGCATATAGGCTCAAAACTCACTTGGTGCGGCAAAGCATAATCAATCCCAGGTAAAAGTCTCTCTAATGCACCTACTTGTACCCAAAGCATGTAAACCAAATCATCTTTCACATATTCATGTCCTTTTAATCACTTACAACCTTCAAAAAGTCTACCAGTTTCAACTTGCTAGTGTATGTGATCTTTTTACAAGGCCAGAATTCTTTTTGTGATTTTTAATTTTTTTGATTTTTTTTAAGCACCAAATAACCCCAATAAGGTTCTATCTAAATGAACACCCCCCAACTTATCACGTTTCTTGTCCACAAGAAACAACACACAATGGACTAATATGCGAGGAAAAAGAGAGGACTCCCCTGAATCATGGTCGAGGTGGTAATGTGCAACCAAGAACTGCCATTGTGGCATCCATCTTGAAATGAAGATCCTCCTGCATAGTCCAAACAAAAATATTATTCAAATCAACAAAATTCCTTGGGTTGCCTCCCAAATAGCGCTTGTTTAACGTCATTAGCTCGATGCCTCTCGTGATGAACTTAAGCTTGAGGACTGGAGAGAAGCCAATTGACTCCTCTTGGAATGTCATCACCAATCAAATATGGCTTGAGTCTTTGCCCATTCACTTTAAACACATCGGAACCATCTCGAGTGATGTCCACAGCACCATACGGATATACCTTGACAAGTTTAAAAGGGCCAGACCATCTTGACTTTAATTTTCCGGGAAAGAGTTTCAGCCTTGAGTTGAACAGTAGAACTTGCTGGTCAACTTCAAACTCTTTCGGTCTAATATGCCTGTCATGCCACTTCTTTGTCTTCTCCTTGTATATTGCCGCATTTTCATAAGACTTAAGTCTCAACTCATCAAGTTCACTTAGTTGCATCAACCTGTTAAGTCCCGTAGCTTGTAATTCCATGTTCAAGAATCTTATCGCCCAAAGTGCCTTGTGCTCCACTTCCACGGGTAAATGACATGATTTTCCAAACACCAACCTATACGGAGACATACCGATAGGTGTCTTGAATGCCGTCCTATAAGCCCATAGAGCATCATCAAGCTTCCTTGCCCAATCTTTTCTGGAGCTAGCCACTGTTTTCTCAAGAATTTGTTTCAGCTCTCGATTTGAGATCTCCACTTGCCCGCTAGTTTGAGGGTGATAAGGTGTAGCAACTTTCTGAGTCACTCCATACTTTCGCAAAAGATCTTCAATTAATTTATTGCAAAAGTGAGACCCTCCATCATTGATGATGGCCCTAGGCACTCCAAAACGTGTAAAGATATGCTTCTGTAAGAACTTCTTAACCACTCTACCATCATTTGTAGGACTAGCAATCGCCTCCACCCATTTAGAGATGTAATCAACTCCCACCAAAATAAATTTGTTACCATAAGATGATGGGAACGGGCCCATGAAATCTATGCCCCAAACATCAAAGAGCTCAACCTCAAGAATAGGTTGCAAAGGCATCTCATTCCGTCCTGAAATATTTCCTGTTCTTTGACATCGATCACAAGTTGCAACAAAGCTTCTTGCATCTTGATACATTGAAGGCCAATAAAATCCAGACTGCCAAATTTTTGCAACAGTTTTTGTGCTACTATTGTGACCACCACATTCTAAAGCATGACAATGATTCAAGACATTAGGAATTTCCTCGTGTGGCACACACCTCCTCATGATACCATCAGCACATTCCTTGTAAAGAAGTGGTTCTTCCCAGAAGTAGTGTTTTACATCAAATAAGAATTTCTTCTTTTGTTGATAAGTCAGTCCACTTGGTACAATGCCACCCACGAGATAATTTACGAAGTCCGCATACCAAGGTGTAGACAAAGATACTGCAAGAAGTGTTTCTTCTGGAAATGCATCATTGATAGGTATATTAACTCCTACCACTTCATCTCCCTAGTCCAACCTGGATAAATGATCAGCTACCAAGTTTTCAGAACCTTTCTTATCTCGAATTTCAAGATCAAACTCCTGGAGTAAAAGAATCCAACGGATTAGACGAGGCTTGGCATCCTTCTTTTTCATTAAATAACGAATCGCAGCATGATCCGTATAAACAATCACCCTAGACCCAACAAGATAGGATCTGAATTTGTCAAAGGCAAAAACCACAGCAAGTAGCTCTTTTTCAGTGGTGGCATAATTGATTTGTGCATCATCAAGTGTCTTGCTTTCATAGTATATCACATGCATGCGTTTTTCCTTCTTTTGGCCCAAAACAGCACCCACAGCATAGTCACTAGCATTACACATGAGCTCGAAAGGCAAGCTCCAATCAGGGGCTGACATGATAGGTGCAGAAGTAAGCTCCTTCTTCAACCTATTAAAAGCAACAAGACAACTCTCGTTAAAATCAAAGACACTATCTTTTTCAAGTAGATTACAAAGAGGACGAGAAATTTTAGAAAAATCTTTGATAAAACGACGGTAAAAACCGGCATGTCCAAGAAAACTTCTAATCCCCTTCACAGATGAGGGTGGTGGTAATTTCTCGATCACTTCGATTTTTGTCCTGTCCACCTCGATGCCTTTACTAGAAATCTTGTGCCCAAGCACAATACCATCCTTTACCATAAAATGACACTTCTCCCAATTAAGAACAAGATTAGTGTCTTCACATCTCTGCAACACTTGAGACAAGCTGGATAAGCAAGAATCAAAGGAAGAACCATATACAGTAAAGTCATCCATGAAGACTTCCATGGTTTTTCCTAGAAAATCTGAGAATATGGCTGTCATAAGTCGTTGAAATGTACTAGAAAAACAAACAGCAACTTAACGATTTGAAGAACAGAGGAATTGAAACAGACGCAGCAAAGAAACGACTCAGCGTAAACTCGCAAACTCGAAGAAAAAACCAGAATTCAAACATAAATCAGAAACTCAGAAAACCAAATAATCAATCTATTGCGAATAAACAGCAAAGCAAAAACCCATTTATAAAAAATCAACAAAGCAAGAAGATGGGTTTGGTATTTCGAGAGTGAAGGAGAAAAAGAAACAAAAACAAAAACAAGAAAGAGGAAGGGAAGGCTGTGACGCGATTTCGAACAAGAAGAAACAAGGAGAACTGGGTTTATGCTTTCGTGAATTTGCAGCTTGAAGAAAAGGGGGTTGTGTTTGTGGGGGTTGTTCGGAGCGGAGAGAACGAGAGAGAGAGGTACTGCAGGAGTGGTGAGATGGAATCGGTGTTGAAGAAGACCGGAGATGTGGTGATTGTGGCTGTTTGAAAGGGGGTATGGTGTGTTTGCAGTGGAGGTGTTTGTGAGTGTAGTGAGACGAAAAGGAGGAGGGGAGGTAGATGGTTGTGGAGGCAGTTGTGGTGTGTGTGGAAGGAGAATGGTTGAAACGATTTGATGGTTGGAGAAGGTAAGTGTGGTGCGGTGGTAAAGAGAGGATGCGGTGAAAGGAGGAGGGATGGGAATGGGTTTGTTTTTAGTCGAAGAAGAAGAGTAAGATGGGGGAGCTGGGTGTTTGTGAATGTTCGAGTAAAAGGGGAGAGATGGGTCTGATCTTGAGTGTTTAAGGTTAAAACAAAAACAGGGAAAACAGAGTAAATGCTTCGAATTATCAACACAAAATAGACAGAAAACAAATGCTGGAAATTAATTAAGCTATTATTTTTTTATTTTTTATTTTTAAATCTAATATTTTTTTTTACACTGAACAAAATAAAATCTAAACTATAAGAAATAATTAACCTAAATTTAATATTGATGCCTTCCCCGGCAGCGGCGCCAATTTGTTGACAGTATTTTTGTGAATATAAGTTCGTTCGCAGGGAAGGAATTTTAATACAAGTCTAAGTTTAATTTCTTATAATCTAGAAGTATGAGAAATAAGTGGTGTGATTTGTTATTAACTAGAGTAAAGCAATTAAAACTAAGATTTACTGATGAGGAAAAACAACCCGAGAACTAGGTTTCTTCAATTGGTTCAATAACGTTGATTGATGCAATATAAATATTTCTCATATTTTGCTAAAAACAATTCTTCTCACCTTTATAATGTTCTCTCCCAAGATACAATATAATGCCTACGATTATATCTCAAAAGTCACTCCCATGATCAATTAAAATATAATTATAAACTATTAAAAACCAAGAATTATAAGTTTCATAGTTCTATTATTAATCTCCCGATTTAATAATTGAACTATGTCTATCAAATCATGAACAAGAATTATGACTCCTCTCCCAATTTGTCGTAATACCTGTGAATACAATTAAAGGTTAGCTACTCCCTTAATTGGGTTAAGCCCTCAATGATAGATTAGCAAAAGTACAGAATTAGCATCACAATCAAACAATTATATCACCAATGAATACTACCTAATTCTCGGATTATAGAATTAGCTACGCATGCTGGATAAATAAAATAAGCATATATTAAGGGGTAGAATCATAATAAAAAGAGTGAAGAAAATGCAACTTGAAAAATTTAATTCCTCCGAAATAGTAGCCACTAAAATGAAAGAGCCCTCCAAGTAATTCCCTTAAAATCTTCAACCGAAATAGAATTTTACTGAAAATTAAACTGTATGAATTAAAACTAAATTTTACAAAGAAAAAGAGAGAGAGATTACAAGAGAGGAATTTGCTCTCTAAGAATTGGTGTGTTTTCAAGCTCAAGAACTACATCTATTTATAGCAAAAATTAGCACACCAATAATAATAAAAAAATAAAAAGAAAGAAAAAGAAAATAAAAACAAAAGAAAAGAAATCAAAATAAAAAAAAAATGAAAGTAGCCGAAAGCAGCTGCACTACTAATCCTATTTCCTTCTTTAATTAAAAAAACAAAACCACTTGCTTTCACTTTTCAACAACAACCAGCCGCCTATGTTGTTTTATATACTAGGCTCCGTAGAAATGTTTTTTAACCCGCACAGCTTATAATCTTTAATTAATAAATAATTAATTAAATCCAGAAATTATAAAAATAAATATCTAATATTATTAGATATTTATAAATATAATTTTCTAAATAAATTAAATATTTATTAATATAAATAAGTCCTTAAGTCCTAAGCTGCGGTCAATTGAGGGCCTGGAACCGGACTCCTTTCGCTTAACAAAAGTTATATTAATTCCAACCGGGATTCCTGCTTTAAGAATATATCACTTTCCATATTTTTGAGACAATTCTTATTTCCTCATTGCTCGTCCAGGTCTAATCTACGGTCTCTTGAAGATGTGAAATCAGGCTCCTTTTGCTTCCACAATTATCCTATAAACAAAAAAAATTATCTTAGCATCAAATTCAAATTAAAATGCTACTAACAATGCTAATCAAGCACAAAATTAAGGATAAATGAGAGATAACATGCTATAAAATATATACAAAATTAGCATGTATCATTTGACATTACAATACCATAACTTGGTATTGACTCCACAACATATATAGCTTTTGATGATACAATTAAACCAATTACAATAATAATTCAACTTCCAGACCCAGTTAATTCATGAATCATCATTTTGATGATATATATGATCGCATCCAAGAGCCGACAGTGCTACAAAGCTAATGTAACACCCTCACTAACCAATATTAAGATTATAAGCTTTTATAATTAATTAAACATTAATATAGAAGAAATTTTAGAAAATTCGGCATGATGTGTTCGTAACTAGGACTAACCACCTGTCCAAATCAACCAAACCAACCAACTAATACTAAAACAGTTCACTTGCGTAATAATAACAAAACCATAGAGAAACATAACTACACCAACCAAGACCGCTCACAGGCCACAGTATGAAACAACTACTAATTAACTATTACAACCCAATACTGAATAAAATAATATACAACTCCATAAGATAAATAATCTGTTTACTACTACAGAAATGATATGAAATAGGGTTATAAGCTCACTACCCATCCCACCACCTCGACTCTCTGGCTGCCTCTATGGCTACCCCAACCAGACGGTCCACTCCTTCTAGACAGCTTCGCGCTTAGCTGAGGAAACAGAATTAGCAAGCAAGTGAGCTAAAATGCTCAGCAAGTATATATATAATCAAAAGCATAAACAAATTGAAATGTTTGCAAGTCGGTCAAGAATTATCAATCAACAATATATAAGCTCAACTGAAAGATACGTCTTTTGTCTGAATCATAAAGTAGAGGAGGATTGGACTATCGTGCATTTTATAGATAAAAACAATCATAAGGTTAGGCTGCTGATCAGTCACGCACTAACCCCGGACAAACGCACACAGCAATGTCCTTAATGGATCCACGGCACACATTGGCCTTAATAATTTCTGACCACGAATCTGGTCCGACCCTTACGGTCCACATTTTAAAAAAAAACTAGCAGTCCAATCCTATAACTAGGCATCAGGTGTCGGAACAATCGACCACCTCAACTGCCAAACACCCTGGACACTTTCGTTCCAGGTCAAAGTCTCAAATCTCGTAAAATGAAATAAGGTCGGGTACTTTCTGACCTAGGTATCGACAAGTTCGATATATATACAAGGGGTATGGATGTAAGTCAAGCCACTAAAAGAATCAATAAAATCAATATAATCGAGTCGGGGTATAACAATTTAATATTCGAAATTAAGGGAAATTAATGGAACAATTATAACAAGGATAATTTGAACGAGCATATGAATCAAGTTATAATAATCATAATTCACTTGAAGGATAAGTGAAGTAATTTTACTTGCCTTAACCAGGAAATTACAGGATTCGAAGAGACTTTACGTCCTCAGCTTTAGCTTTCACTTTATCCGTGGGATCTACACACAATATAACACTATTTTAGAATTCTACACAATATTCGCTAATCAACATCAATAATAAATCTTAATCTACCCCCGCGAGTAATCTCCTAATTTACATTTATTTAGTTATATTCTAGCATATATGAACCACTAATAAAATATTTAATCATAAAGGGTACATTACCACATAATCAATCAGTTTTAAAATATGAGGCCCGACTCAAAATTTATGCAAGTTATATAATTATACATACACATTTTCAAGAAATAAATTAAGATTTTTAGAAAAATTTTGACGGCATCCCCTTTATACGGGTGACTGCCAGTCGGGATACAGCCGACACAACCAACACAATCATCAATTACCAACCCTATCACAGAAGTTATCTAACCATTCAGATTCATATTATTCCAATTCGAATAACCCTTAAATTAATCAATTCGCATTAATAAAATATGAAATCTAATAATTTAAGAGAACTAAGAATATTATATAATTTATAAAATATTATTTGGCTCAGAAAAATCATCATTGCCAATTACCATCGACTCAATTTATTATTAATATCATTGTCGATGGGGCAAAATCCCAGTGGTACCCAAAAAAAAATGGATTTCCAAACCGAAACTCCGCACAAAATTATATTCAGAAAATAAATTTTTATTCGTATTTCACAGAATGAGTCGAACAGAGTACCAACTGTAACCAACATAGAACAATGGCAATTCACAGACCAACCATATCGAGCCTCAACAACAATTTCTCAGAATTAATACAATAAGAGTATTACGGTAATAAAACCGAATCATGTATCTGTATGAACACAGCCAGCAAAACCAATCGGAACAGGGCCACGGTGGAACTCCAATCGGAGTGTCCATGCCTCAATTCACCATTATCCACCCTTCCCAACACACACACACACACCACCCTCTGTGTTTAACTCACACAACACACGCACTCTGCACAATTCACACACTCACACAACCCACCGGAAAACACTACCGGTTTAGATACCCACACACACACATACACTGTAGTCGCCGGAGGAAGGAAACAGAGAGACAATCGGACAAGGCTTACCGGAAGTTAATCGAGTGAGGGAGAGAGATATGTTTGAGAGAGAGAACAGAGATCTCGAGAGTTCGAGAGAGTGATGTTATAGTCTGATTTGGGGAAATGAATTTAGGGATTAGATGATTAAAAGGGAAAGTAGTTGGGGTAATTATAGTAAAATAACTTTTTAAATAACGAATAAACTATTTACGTAATTTCCAAAAATCACATCCGGGAAAATTTGATGAAACTTTAAATTTTAAAATTATAAAATATAGAATGAAAAATTACGATACCCCACATATTTGTAAAATATTTTTCGGGTTAAAAACGAATTAAATATGAATTTTACAAGATTAAATCCATAGAATGGAAAAATAATTCATAAAATCATTTTAAAATCTTTGAAACCCAAAAATAATTCACCAAATATTTTTAAAAGTCATATAAACTAATAAAGTCAATAATGAAAAAGATTTCAGGATTTCTGCTAATCCCGAGGATTTTATAAAATTCACAGAAGGTAAATATAACGCAATTAAATAGGAAATAAATTCCCAAAAATATAATTAAAAATAGCCGGGCTTACACAACACATACAAAACATCAACTAGGCCCCCAATTATTATTCCACAGATACTTCACCTCCTCAACCAATTTATACGCCACATAATTCACATTTAATATAAAATATATAATTTTAGTAATTAAAAATTCTGAAAATTTCTAAGGCATTATACCCTTCCCCCCTTAAAAGGATTCTGTCCCCAGAATCTCACCTAAGTGAATAAATGAGGATAATTCTCAAGCATGTCGCTTTCAAGCTCCCAAGTTGATTCTTCCACCCTGGGGTTTCTCCAAAAAACTTTTACTATAGGAATTGTCTTAGTTCGTAGGACTTTCTCTTTACGATCTAATATCTTAATAGGTTGTTCCACATAGGATAAATCTGGCTGAATCTCTATCGGCTCATATTCAATGAAATGTTTAGAATCCAGATGGTACTTCTTAAGCATTGATACATGAAACACGTTATGAATATGTTGCATGTGAGGCGGTAGGGCTAAATCGTAGGCAACTTTTCCAATCTTCTTCAAAACCTCAAAAGGCCCGATAAATCTTGGACTTAATTTTCCTTTCTTACCAAATCTTACCAACCCCTTCCACGGAGATACTTTCAACAAAACTTGTTCTCCTTCTTCAAATTCCATATTCTTTCTGGCCAAATCAGCATACTTCTTTTGTCGGTTCTGAGCTGTCACTAATCGTTTCTGAATAAGTTGAAATACTTCCTTGGTTTGCTGCACTAACTCTGGTCCGAGTATCTTTCGCTCGCCAACTTCTTCCCAGTATACTGGAGATCGACACTTTCGCCCATATAATGCATCATATGGTGGCATACCAATGCTAGCATGAAAACTGTTGTTGTATGAGAATTCCACTAGTGGCAAATGTTCATCCCAACTTCCTGCGAAATCCAGTGCACAAACTCGGAGCATGTCTTCAATTGTTTGAATCGTTCTTTCACTCTGACCGTCAGTCTGAGGATGGTAAGCAGTACTCATTTTTAATTCAGTGCCCAAACATTCTTGAAAACTTCTCCAGAATCTCGAATTAAATCTTGGATCTCGATCTGAGACTATTGATACCGGAACTCCCACTACACCAAAACTGGCCATTAGTAACGGATATATCCGTTACTAATGACATTAGTAACGGATATATCCGTTACTAATCGTCCGTCACAATTGCTTTTTTTTAAATTTTGTAACAGATATATCCGTTACTAATTAGTAACGGATATATCCGTTACAAATAGATTAGTAACGGATATATCCGTTACTAATTAGTAACGGATATCTGGAATTAGTAACGGATATATCCGTTACTAATTAGTAACGGATATATCCGTTACAAATAGATTAGTAACGGATATATCCGTTACAAATTAGTAACGGATATCTGAAATTAGTAACGGATATATCCGTTACTAATTAGTAACGGATATATCTGTTACAAAATAAAAAAAAAGCAATTGTGACGGACGATTAGTAACGGATATATCCGTTACTAATTAGTAACGGACGTTGAGAATTAGTAACGGATATATCCGTTACTAATTAGTAACGGATGTTTAGAATTAGTAACGGATATATCCGTTACTAATATTAAAAAAATTTAATAAGCTCTCAGCCAATCAGAGGCTGCCACCACAGCCGCCCCCACCTCTCAGCCAATCACATCGCGCCACCTGTACTCTCAGCCAATCAGAGGCTGCCACCACAGCCGCCCCCACCTCTCACCCAACCACCTCAATTTTTCCAGATTTGTTGAAGTAAGGTTTCGAACCCCTGACCTCCTCTCAGGTAGTACACCCACTCAACCAACTGTGATACGCGAGTATTTGTGATATATATGGAAATACAATCCTTATACTATGAACTTTTACATGTTTTTGTTTTATAAATTCGTTTAAAATTATAATTTTTTAAAAAATTCGTTTTAATTTAACTTTACATATTTTTTAAAATTTAATTTTTTAAAAATTCGTTATAATTATTTATTTTAAAAAAATAGAAAATAATTATTTTTTAAAAAAATCGAAAATAATTTTTTTTTAAAAAAATCGAAAATAATTATTATTTTTTAAAAAATCGAAAATAATTATTTTTTTAAAAAAAACGAAAATAATTATTTTTTTTTAAAAATCGAAAATAAATAAATTTTTTTAAAAAATCGAAAATAATTATTTTTTTAAAAAAATCGAAAAAATTATTTTTTTAAAAAAATTGAAAATAATTATTTTTAAAAAAATCGAAAATAATTATTATTTTTTTAAAAATCGAAAATAATTTTTTTAAAAAAAATCGAAAATAATTATTATTTTTTAAAAAATAGAAAATAATTTTTTTTTAAAAAAACGAAAATAATTAATTTTTTTAAAAAATCGAAAATAATTAAATTTTTTTAAAAAATCGAAAATAATTATTTTTTTAAAAAAATCGAAAATAAATATTTTTTTAAAAAATTGAAAATAATTTTTTTTAAAAAAAATTCGAAAATAATTATTATTTTTTTAAAAATCGAAAATAATTATTTTTTTAAAAAAACGAAAATAATTAATTTTTTAAAAAAATCGAAAATAATTAATTTTTTTTTAAAAATCGAAAATAATTATTTTTTTAAAAAAATCGAAAATAAATATTTTTTTAAAAAAATCGAAAATAATTATTTTTAAAAAAACGAAAATAATTTTTTTTAAAAAAATAGAAAATTATTAATTTTTTTTAGAAAAATCGAAAATAATATTTTTTAAAAAATTTGAAAATATTTTTTTTTAAAAAAATAATCAAAAATAATTATTTTTTTAAAAAAACGAAAATAATTATTTTTTTTAAAAATCGAAATAATTATTTTTTAAAAAAAAAACGACAATATTTTTAAAATATTTTTTCGACGATCCACAAAATCTTTTTTGTGATATACACAAAAAATTAAAAAATTACAAGCTTATTTGATGTGATTTTATAATATAAATCTCCACAAAACAATACTCGCGATAACTAGTATCGTCCCGATTGCACAAAACAATATTTTTAAAACCTTTTTTCGACGATCCAACCGTACGGTTGTTAATATCTAATGATTTTAGTGATATACACAAAAAATTAAAAAATTACAAGCTTATTTGATGTGATTTTATAATATAAATCTCCAAAAAACAATACTCCCAATAACTAGTATCGTCCCGATTGCACAAAACAATATTTTTAAAATGTTTTTTCGACGATGCAACCATAAGGTTGTTAATATCTAATGATTTTAGTGATATACACAAAAAATTAAAAAATTACAAGCTTATTTGATGTGATTTTATAATATAAATCTTCGAAAAACAATACTCGCGATAACTGGTATCGTCCCGATTGCACAAAACAATATTTTTAAAATATTTTTTCGACGATCCAACCGTACGGCTGTTAATATCTAAGGATTTTAGTGATATACACAAAAAATTAAAAAATTACAAGCTTATTTGATGTGATTTTATAATATAAATCTCCAAAAAACAATACTCACGATATCTAGTATCGTCCCGATTGCACAAAACAATATTTTTAAAATCTTTTTTCGACGATCCAACCGTACGGTTGTTAATATCTAATGATTTTAGTGATATACACAAAAAATTAAAAAATTACAAGCTTATTTGATGTGATTTTATAATATAAATCTCCAAAAAACAATACTCCTGATAACTAGTATCGTCCCGATTGCACAAAACAATATTTTTAAAATGTTTTTTCGACGATGCAACCATAAGGTTGTTAATATCTAATGATTTTAGTGATATACACAAAAAATTAAAAAATTACAAGCTTATTTGATGTGATTTTATAATATAAATCTCCGAAAAACAATACTCGCGATAACTGGTATCGTCCCGATTGCACAAAACAATATTTTTAAAATATTTTTTCGACGATCCAACCATACGGTTGTTAATATCTAAGGATTTTAGTGATATACACAAAAAATTAAAAAATTACAAGCTTATTTGATGTGATTTTATAATATAAATCTCCAAAAAACAATACTCCCGATAACTAGTATCGTCCCGATTGCACAAAACAATATTTTTAAAATATTTTTTCGACGATCCAACCGTACGGCTGTTAATATCTAAGGATTTTAGTGATATACACAAAAAATTAAAAAATTACAAGCTTATTTGATGTGATTTTATAATATAAATCTTTTAAAAGTATTAAATTAGTAATAGATATATTATTCCTTAGTAACGGATATATCCGTTACTAATATTAGTAACGGATATATATGTTACTAATTCTATGTATTCGTTACTAATTAGTAACAGATATATCCGTTACTAATATTATATATCCATTACTAATTAGTAACGGATATATAATATTAGTAACGGATATATCTGTTACTAATTAGTAACGGATACATAGAATTAGTAACGGATATATCCGTTACTAATTAGTAACGGATATATGTGCATTAGTAACGGATATATCCGTTACTAATTAGTAACGGATACATAGAATTAGTAACGGATATATCCGTTACTAATTAGTAACGGATATCTGACACATTAGTAACGGATATATCCGTTACTAATTAGTAACGGATATATCTGTTACTAATGCCATCAGTAACGGATATATCCGTTACTAATTAGTAACGGATATATCCGTTACTAATGGCTTTTTTTATCTGTTAGTAATTTGCCAGTTTGGTGTAGTGTCCGTGTCGCACCACAATCTCTTTTATGTATATGTGAACCAATTTGTCTAATGAAAATCTCTCATTTATCGGAAGGAAGTGTGCAGATTTCGTTAATCGATCAACAATTACCCAGATAGCATCATGATTAGCTCTCATCCTTGGCAATCCAACCACAAAATCCATCGCAATATGTTCCCATTTCCACTCGGGAATCTCTAATGGTTGTAGCATCCCACTTGGCCTTTGATGTTCTGCTTTTACTTTTTGACAGGTCAAACACTTACTCACTCATTCGGCAATATCTCTCTTCATATCCGGCCACCAGAAGTTTCTTTTCAAGTCTCGATACATTTTCGTACTTCCTGGATGAATCGAATATTTCGAACTGTGGGCTTCCTGTAGAATCTCATTCTTTAACTCTGTCACATTGGGTATCCAAATACGTGAAGAAAATCTCAATATCCCACTGTCATCTACTTGTGTGCATATTTCATCACCGGTTAACTTGTTCACATCTCCGCTCATGACTTCCTCCTGGCATCTGCAAATCTTTTTTAACAATTCTGGCTGAAATGTCATAGTGTACCCCGTATCTGTACTACTCGCAGGCATACATACCTCTATCTCCAATCTTTCAAACTCTTTGTATAATTCCTCAGGCATTGTTAACATGTTGATTTTCTCCTTCATACTTAAAGCGTCCGCCACCACGTTCGCCTTCCCAGGGTGATAGTTAATAGTACAGTCATAATCCTTGAGTAATTCTAACCATCTTCTTTGTCTCATATTTAGCTCCTTCTGGGTGAAGATATACTTTAAACTCTTATGGTCCGTGTAAATTTCACACTTTTCCCCATACAAATAATGTCTCCAAATCTTCAAGGCGAAAACAATCGCGGCTAATTCTAAGTCATGAGTAGGATATTTCTGCTCGTGAGGTTTCAACTGTCTCGAAGCGTAAGCAATTACCTTACCGTGCTGCATTAGTACACATCCCAAACCTTTGTGAGATGCATCACTGTAAATCACAAAATTTCCTTTTTCGTCTGGAAGTGTCAACACAGGTGCAGTCACCAATCTCTTCTTCAATTCCTGGAAACTTTCTTCACACCTCTCATTCCACACAAACTTTTCATTCTTCCTTGTCAACTTTGTTAGTGGGGTGGCTATCTTCGCAAAGTCTTGAACAAATCTTCGATAATATCCCGCCAATCCTAAGAAACTTCGAACTTCTGTAGGTGTTTTAGGTCTCTCCCAATTCATCACAGCTTCAATCTTAGCAGGATCCACTTTAATCTCTTCACTGCTGATGACATGCCCTAAAAACTGCACCTCTTTCAACCAGAACTCACACTTAGAAAACTTTGCATACAGTTTCTCTTTTCTCAACGTTTCTAGAGCTATCCTCAAATGCCCTGCATGTTCTTCTTCGGTCTTCGAGTATATCAAAATATCATCTATAAACACAATCACAAACTTATCCAAATATTTCTTAAAAACTCTATTCATTAGGTCCATGAACGCTGCTGGTGCATTAGTTAGCCCAGAGGCCATCACTAAGAACTCGTAGTGCCCATACCTAGTCCGAAACGCTGTTTTTGGAACGTCTTCCGGTCTAATCTTTAATTGCAAATGTCCTGATCGCAAATCAATTTTCGAGAAACAAGTTGCTCCTTTCAGCTGATCGAACAAATCGTCAATTCTTGGCAAAGGGTACTTATTCTTAATGGTCAACTTATTTAGTTCCCGATAATCGATACACAATATCATACTTCCATCCTTCTTTTTTACAAATAATACCGGAGCTCCCCACGGCGAAACACTAGGTCTAATAATACCTTTCTCCAAAAGATCTTGTAACTGAATAGCCAATTCTTTCATCTCCACAGGTGCCATTCGATAGGGAGCCTTTGACATAGGTTCGGTCCCTGGGGCTAAATCGATGGTAAATTCTATTTCTCTATCCGGAGGTAAGCCGGGAAGTTCATCTGGAAAAACATCGGGAAATTCATTCACCACTGGTATTTCCTCTATCTTAGGTACCTCTTGCTTGGTATCCATGACATAAGCCATATAGCCCTCGCATCCCTGCCTCAACAGCCTCTTAGTTTGCATGATCGTTAAAAATCTCCTAGTTTGTCTCTGACCCCTAAAGGTAACTTCTACAGTATCGGAGGGCTTAAGTATCACCTTTTTGTTCTTACAGTCAATCTGTGCATTATTCTCTGTTAACCAATCCATTCCTAGGATGACATCAAATTCACCTAACTGGAAGGGTATCAAATTAGCGTAAAAGCAATGCCCTGAAATATCGATCTTACAACGAGGACATACTTGAGTAACCGGAATTCGTTCTGAATTAGCTATTTCTATAACTATAGCCTCACGTAACATGCATACCTCACAATTTAACCTTTGAACAAATTCTTTGGATATAAAGGATTTCGTAGCCCCGGAATCAATTAATACTTTAGCTTGAACAGAATTTACAGGGAGCGTACCTGCTACCACATCAGAATTCTTAATAGCTTCATTCAGAGTCATATTGAAGGTCCTCGCCACGGGTCTGACATTTGCTGTTGGGGGTGCCTCAATCGTTTGAAGCATTGGGTTAGCCAGAACCGGAGGTTTCACCACAGGTACTTTACAATCCCTCATTACATGACCTGGTTTCCCGCAACGGTGACATATAATCCCTACCTTGCACTCTCGAGCATAGTGACCTTTCTGATTACACTTGTAGCACGTCACCTCCAACTTTGCACACACTCCTGGATGCCGCTTTCCACAAGTCTTGCACTCTGCCAAGGGTGGTCTAACCAGTTTCTGCTGACTCGAATCTGGAAGTCTATTTCCTTGCCCTCCATTCCCCGATCCCGGCTTCCTAGAATTCCCATTCTTTCCTGACCGAAACCCTGGCTTTTTGTTGGGCACACTCTAAGAGCTACCTTGCTCTTGTCGTCCTTCCATTGACCCAGCTTTTCTTTTCTTTCCCTCTTTTTCCTTAAAGTACAATTCACTTTCTCCTTCGGCTATCTTAGCCTTCTGCACCACAGCTGCATAAGTATCCAATTCCAAAACTGCTAGCTTACTACGAATCCATGGTTTCAATCCTTGTTGAAACCTCTTTGCCTTCTTCCTCTCCGTTTCCACATAAGCCGGAGCAAACCTAGCTAGTTTAGTAAACTTTGTTTCATACTCTGTCACTGACATACTTCCCTGTTTCAACTCTAAAAACTTCATCTCCATCTGATCTTTCATGTAGTCTGGGAAATACTTTTCTAAGAATAACTCTGTAAACCTTTCCCAGGGAATCACTTCTGTAGCTTCCAGCATCTTTACCGACTCCCACCAATAAGTGGCTTCATTCTTCAGGAAATAACTTACATATTCGATGTGTTTATTTGCTGGGACCCCCACCAGTTCGATAGCCTTTTCCATCTCTTTCAGCCAAGATCTCGCCTCTACTGGGTCCGCTGTTCCTTTAAATTCGGGAGGTTTAACTGCCTGGAAGGACTTAAAAGTGACCATCGGAGGAACAGGTAGCTGTTGCTGCTGTTGTTGCTGTTGTTGCTGTTGTTGAGCCATCAGCTACTGCTATAATTGTTGCTATTGCTATGCTAGAGTAGCAGTCTGCTGAACAAGAGTCTGTAATATTTGAGCCAAAGCAGGGTCCATTTGACCTACAGGGGGTGGGTTGGCTTGTTCACCCTGATTGGTGGTTCGAGTATTTTGTTTCTTCTTTCTTGGAGGCATATTTCTGAAATCAACGAACAATCATTAGGTTCAAATTCAAGAGTCAAGAAATCAAAGAATCTAATTTAAGCCAACAATGAATATACTTTTGAAATTTAATTCAAGGGTCCTAACCATTACTCGGGTCAATAATTAGTTTACAAGGTGTAACAGAGTACAAGAATCAAAGCTATGCAAAGTATTCATAAATATCTGATAGATGCATTAACAGAACAATAAACATAATGCTGAAATTAAATATGATACTGAAGGTAAATGCAGTACTAGAAAAAGAAGTAATACTGAAAATAAATTCAATGCTGAAAAATAAATATGATGCCGAAAATAAATGGGGTACTGAGAAGAAATATAGTGCGGAAAAGTAAATATGGTGCGCAAAGTAATCAACAACGTATAAAGGAAATTTAACAACAATTCTGCAAAAGTGATAATGATATATACATAGGTCCGATACAAGCGTAAGAACAACGCTTCGATAGGGGTACAACATAATACTAAAAGAGGAGACTGCTAGCATCTAGTCACAGTACAACAGATATCTACAACAAAACTGGTCGTACTGCAAATCCTGATATACTACTACTACCATAACATGCCTCTATATACTACACACATCATCATACTACCCTGACCATCATCATACACACATCATCCCCGCCAAGCTGATCCAAGAATGCTCTCCAGCTCCGCCTTCACCAGGCCTAGAGTCACCTGCTGTGTCACGAACGCCGGCTCATCTCGGGACCTAATCCGTCCCCGCCTAGTGATAACATGCCTAATAGCTCGTACACGCCTCCGAACATCCTCCAACTCAGCTACCGCTCTATCTCGCTCTCTAGCCAGATCCGCCTCCCCAGACCTCATAGCCCTCAACTCTGTCACCTGCCCTAAGAGATAGTCTCTCTCTCTGGCCACTCGCTCATACGCATGGTAGGGAACAGGCTGAGGAGTGTATTGATATACTGGCCCATTCACCGAGCCCTGCGATCCTACGTATGGCTGCATAGCCCCTGGGGAAACCTGCTGCGGTACGGAAGCCTCTCCTTCCGGATCCTCGTCCGGGTCTGAATCGGAACCAGAAACAGGTGGCTGTATTGTGTATATATATATATCTTATAGTTAGACACCCTATCTCTCACAAAACGATCCTAACCTTTCTTATAACTCTACCCCGACTTCCCTCCTAACTGTTTCAGTGACTGTGACCTGTAGCTCTGATACCAACTTGTAACACCCTCACTAACCAATATTAAGATTATAAGCTTTAATAATTAATTAAACATTAATATAGAAGAAATTTTAGAAAATTCGGCATGATGTGTTCGTAACTAGGACTAACCACCTGTCCAAATCAACCTAACCAACCAACTAATACTAAAACAGTTCACTTGCGTGATAATAACAAAACCATAGAGAAACATAACTACACCAACCAAGACCGCTCACAGGCCACAGTATGAAACAACTACTAATTAACTATTACAACCCAATACTGAATAAAATAATATACAACTCCATAAGATAAATAATCTGTTTACTACTACAGAAATGATATGAAACAGGGTTATAAGCTCACTACCCATCCCACCACCTCGACTCTCTGGCTGCCTCTATGGCTACCCCAACCAGACGGTCCACTCCTTCTAGACATCTTCGCGCTTAGCTGAGGAAACAGAATTAGCAAGCAAGTGAGCTAAAATGCTCAGCAAGTATATATATAATCAAAAGCATAAACAAATTGAAATGTTTGCAAGTCGGTCAAGAATTATCAATCAACAATATATAAGCTCAACTGAAAGATATGTCTTTTGTCTGAATCATGAAGTAGAGGAGGATTGGACTATCATGCATTTTATAGATAAAAACAATAATAAGGTTAGGCTGCTGATCAGTCACGCATTAACCCCGGACAAACGCACACAGCAATGTCCTTAATGGATCCACAGCACACATTGGCCTTAATAATTTCTGACCACGAATCTGGTCCGACCCTTACAGTCCACATTTTAAAAAAAAACTAACAGTCCAATCCTATAACTAGGCATCAGGTGTCGGAACAATCGACCACCTCAACTGCCAAACACCCTGGACACTTTTGTTCCAGGTCAACGTCTCAAATCTCGTAAAATGAAATAAGGTCGGGTACTTTCTGACCTAGGTATCGACAAGTTCGATATATATACAAGGGGTATGGATGTAAGTCAAGCCACTAAAAGAATCAACAAAATCAATATAATCGAGTAGGGGTATAACAATTTAATATTCGAAATTAAGGGAAATTAATGGAACAATTATAACAAGGATAATTTGAACGAGCATATGAATCAAGTTATAATAATCATAATTCACTTGAAGGATAATTGAAGTAATTTTACTTGCCTTAACCAGGAAATTACAGGATTCGAAGAGTCTTTACGTCCTCAGCTTTAGCTTTCACTTTATCCGTGGGATCTACACACAATATAACACTATTTTAGAATTCTACACAATATTCGCTAATCAACATCAATAATAAATCTTAATCTACCCCCGCGAGTAATCTCCTAATTTACATTTATTTAGTTATATTCTAGCATATATGAACCACTAATAAAATATTTAATCATAAAGGGTACATTACCACATAATCAATCAGTTTTAAAATATGAGGCCCGTCTCAAAATTTATGCAAGTTATATAATTATACATACACATTTTCAAGAAATAAATTAAGATTTTTAGAAAAATTTTGACGGCATCCCCTTTATACGGGTGACTGCCAGTCGGGATACAGCCGACACAACCAACACAATCATCAATTACCAACCCTATCACAGAAGTTATCCAACCATTCAGATTCATATTATTCCAATTCGAATAACCCTTAAATTAATCAATTCGCATTAATAAAATATGAAATCTTATAATTTAAGAGAACTAAGAATATTATATAATTTATAAAATATTATTTGGCTCAGAAAAATCATCATTGCCAATTACCATCGACTCAATTTATTATTAATATCATTGTCGATGGGGCAAAATCCCGGTGGTACCCAAAAAAAATGGATTTCCAAACCGAAACTCCGCACAAAATTATATTCAGAAAATAAATTTTTATTCGTATTTCACAGAATGGGTCGAACAGAGTACCAACTGTAACCAACACAGAACAATGGCAATTCACAGACCAACCATATCGAGCCTCAACAACAATTTCTCAGAATTAATACATTAAGAGTATTACGGTAATAAAACCGAATCATGTATCTGTATGAACACAGCCAGCAAAACCAATCGGAACAGGGCCACGGTGGAACTCCAATCGGAGTGTCCATGCCTCAATTCACCATTATCCACCCTTCCCAACACACACACACACACCACCCTCTATGTTTAACTCACACAACACACGCACTCTGCACAATTCACACACTCACACAACCTACCGGAAAACACTACCGGTTTAGATACCCACCCACACATATACACTGCAGTCGCCGGAGGAAGGAAACGGAGAGACAATCGGACAAGGCTTACCGGAAGTTAATCGAGTGAGGGAGAGAGATATGTTTGAGAGAGAGAACAGAGATCTCGAGAGTTCGAGAGAGTGATGTTATATTCTGATTTGGGGAAATGAATTTAGGGATTAGATGATTAAAAGGGAAAGTAGTTGGGGTAATTATAGTAAAATAACTTTTTCAATAACGAATAAACTATTTACGTAATTTCCAAAAATCACATCCGGGAAAATTTGATGAAACTTTAAATTTTAAAATTCTAAAATATAGAATGAAAAATTACGATACCCCACATATTTTTAAAATATTTTTCGGGTTAAAAACGAATTAAATATGAATTTTACAAGATTAAATCCATAGAATGGAAAAATAATTCATAAAATCATTTTAAAATCTTTGAAACCCAAAAATAATTCACCAAATATTTTTAAAAGTCATATAAACTAATAAAGTCAATAATGAAAAAGATTTCAGGATTTCTGCTAATCCCGAGGATTTTATAAAATTCACAGAAGGTAAATATAACGCAATTAAATAGGAAATAAATTCCCAAAAATATAATTAAAAATAGCCGGGCTTACACAACACATACAAAACATCAACTAGGCCCCCAATTATTATTCCACAGATACTTCACCTCCTCAACCAATTTATACGCCACATAATTCACATTTAATATAAAATAAATAATTTTAGTAATTAAAAATTCTCAAAATTTCTAAGGCGTTATAGCTAACCTCCTTTCTAAACATGCAGAAGATGGCGAAATCTACACACAACACCCAAAAGCACTTTTAGGAATAATTCATGAGTTGTGATGTTTAGAATAGAATAATCATATACTTCTTGCAATACCCTGATCATATAATGGAATTAACACTTAGAATAGGATGACCAAGTTATTCAGAAACTATAGAACATTGAACAGTATTCAATAAGGGACTATGCGTCAAGGACTATCTTTCAGGGACTATGGACAGTACTGATACTATGGTCAGATTCTGATACGAAGATCCAATCCTGATGTTGTGATCAAATCATGATGGAATGATTAGATGTCAATGAAATCCTGATGATTTTTTGGATACTGCAGAAATTGAGAAGTGTTATATTTTAGGATCGGATGTTTTGAAGAAAAGCAAGAAGTGTGCATGAAGAAAAGAATAAAACTAATGGAGGAAACTATCAACCGACTGACAGAGAATTACCATGTATTAATTATTAATTTCTGTTATTAGTTGATAGGTAGCATTATAAATACTCTCTCTATATCATTGTAATATGTGTGCGTAATTTGTAAATGTCGTGAGTATATGAGTGAACAGGCAGAGAGAGATTTGTATTGAGAGCACCTGCTAAAGGCATTTGTACACCTTTGGTAGAGTTTGTATTTGATCTTATTAATACAAACAGTTTGATTTATTCGTTTGTTCTTGTTTATTTATTCGAGCAAACATCAAACACGATTACTAATACTTGTATTCAAACCCCCTTCTACAAGTATATTCGGATTAACAATTGGTATCAGCGTAGGTTGATTACGTTTAATCAAAAAGATCTACAATCATGTCTGGTTACAAGGATGGAAATACTAAGATTCCTATGCTCAAAGAAATGAGTATACTCATTGGGAAGTGAAGATGTTGCATCCCTTGAAGCAACATACCCTGATTATCTTGATAGGATAAGAGATGGACCTTTTGTTCCAACGAAGCTGTATCCTCAAGTAACTATTGAAGGAAAAGTTACTCCTGAATATACAGGAGAGAAGCCTAAGTCTGAATGATCAGATAAGGACAAGAAGAACGTTCTTAAAGATGCTAAAGTGAGGAACATACTATTCAACAATCCTAATTCTATTCTCACTAACTATGTTCTTTCTTGTAAGATTGCAAAAGAGGTCTGGGACAACTTGAAGGTTCACTGTGAAGGAACTAAACCTGTTAGGAAGAATATGAGGGCACTTCTCATACAACAGTATGAGTATTTTGAATCCAAGTCTGGTGAGTCACTTACCGATACATTTGATAGGTTTACAAAACTCATCAATGAGATGGCTATGCATGGCAAATATTATGACTTGGAGGATATGAATGCAAAGTTCATGAAAGCCTTGCCAGACTTCTACAATGTTAACTCGAATAACTTGTAGAAGGGGGGGTTGAATACAAGTTATATAATCGTGTCTGATTTTTGCTTGATTAGAAGAACAAGAATAAACGAATGAATCAAACTTTGTTTGTATTAAAATAAATCAAATACAAACTCTAACAAAGGTGTACAATACCTTTAGCAGCTGCTGACAATACAAATCTCTCTCTCTGTTTGTATCGAACTCTCGAATACAAACCTTATACAGAGCTTCACACGATATACACTCTAAAATTCACAATTCACTCTTTTTTACAATAATATAGAGAGAGTATTTATAATGCAACCTATCAACTAATAACAGAATTATAATCTATCTATGACAATGTTCTGCCGTCCAGTTGATAGTTTCCATCAATAGAGAATTCGTTTCCTTCACGATATCTTCTTGCTTGTTTTTCAAAACAACGATCCTGTTTTATAGCAGTTTCCAGTTTCTGTAGCATCCATAATGACATCATCAGTAACATGACTGATATCAGGATTTCCCATTGCATCAGGATCTGATCATCCCATCAGTATTTGATCAGGATCTAACTTGCTGTATCAGGATCTGCTCTTAGTTCTTGAAATGTAGTCTCTGACGCACTGTTCCTGACTAACCTCCACAGATTACTGTCTAACACATATATCCTATACAAAGTGCTAAATCCTTTATAAGATCAGGATATACAAGAAGTATTAGCAAAATTCTATTCTCAACATCACAACTTATGAATTATTCCTAACAATCTCCCCTATTTATGCTTTAGAATCTGAAGCATAAATCTAAGTTGTGGATGTCAAAACATATAACAATACAACCAGAATAGAATTTATGAATTTAAGATCATGAAGTTATGTACTCCTTCTTCAGATGTAGATATGTATCTAGTACTTAGAAGAAAGAATTCAACTATTTGATGCTTCTTTTCCTTTATCACTTCCATGATGAAATTTACCAACTCTATCACCCTTAATTCTGCTCCCAGTCTGTTTATCTCCCCTAGTCTGTTGTTGTTGTTGTTGTTTCTGAATTGTCTTTATCTCCCCCTTTTTGACATCAGCAACATTAATACCAAGAGATTCAGTAACAGAATAAATGAGATTCATCAGAACTGCTTGATTTTCCATGATAGTGACTTGGTTATTTTCAAGAATTTGAAGTCTCGATTGAATATCACTTTGAGATTTCTGAATGTTTCGTAAAATTTCAGAATTGACTTCAATGTTGGAAGTGCTTGTTGTATCTTCAGATTCAGATGCAGAAAGAACTTTATCTTCAAGTCTTGTAGAAGAAGTTGCCTGTTTAGAATGATATTCAAGTAATAATACTTGAGTAGAAGTACAAACATCTTCATCTCTCTGATCTGGAGCTGAAGTATGATCATCCTATCCTTCACCAGTATTCTGTGTACTAACATCTACAAATCCTGACTCCTCCTTAGATTGATCAAATACTGTTGATGTCTCAATTCTAGCTGAAATTGGAAGTACATACAAAGGAATACTAGGATCATTAGGAATATCTTCTGGTACTGATTGAGTAGAAGTTTGTCTTAGCCTTTCACCTCTTCTGTTAATGATCCCTGCAAGCCTTTCTTTCTGTTTCTGAGCTTTAACTTCTGGCTTTGCATTGTGATGTGCTAAGACATGCTTCTCATACATCTTGATAAAAGAATAAGTACCAGCATCCATACCAAGATTTTCAGACCAAGATTCAGGAAAAACCTGATCCCAGAAATCAAATGATGGTGGTTTCCTAATTTTCTCTCCCTCACTATGGAGTTGATCATCCATACCCTCATTCTCACTTTGACTATCTAAAGTCAACACTATTTCTACCTCTCCTTTTGCCTGGTCAGGAGCCAGCCTCTCTGTGTGTGGATCTATATCCATCTTTTCAAGTGTATCACTCAAATTTGGATAAGTGCTCTCATGACCTACAGAAAAATAGGGGTTAGAAGAAGTTTTTATACCTGAACTCACATGGAGAGAGGGTTCCTCATATGGCATAGGGCTTGAGGTTTTCTCCAAGGAGTGAGCTGCTATAGTCTCTGAACCCTTACAAACATCTACTTTCTTTCCAGAAACTACAGGCTCCAGTATACCACTTTCAGGTTTTACACTAGACTCTGATGTCTTCAGTAATACTTCATTAGGCACCATAGCTAGCATGTCACCGTCTTTAAGTGTTGGTTGCTGAGACACACCCTCAAGGTGGATAGACTCTGAAAGAATAATATTGGTTTGATCTTCAGAAAAATCAATCAAAGTCATTCCTCCCATATCATAGGGTTTCTCACTTGCAATTTCAGTCATCACAGAAGACCTTTCAGCATCAGCCATCACAGTTCCTGAGTCATCCAACCTCTGACTAGATGGTTCTTGTGTTGCAGTGACTGTGATCTGATCTATTCCACTATTCACCACTGGTGCAATAGTATCTTCTGTTGACTGCTTCCCTCTATCAACTACCTCCACTTGTTCACCTTGAGCTGAAGCCTCTTCAACAATGACATCCTTGTCAAATAGATATGCATGAAGTGATTGAAGTGCAACATGCTTAGAAAGTCCAAATTTCTTGTGCAATTCCTTTCTGACTGATACATAGAAGTACATCTTCATTAAATCAAGCCTTTGATGTAACAGTCCATGTTCTCCAGGAAATGAAAGTTTAGGAACTCTTTTAATCAGAAAATCTAGAACAGGCCTGGAAAGCTTCACTTTCAGAGAAATAAGTTCCATAGCCAGTCTGTATGTCAATGTAGTTTCCCATGAAGAATCAAGATCCAGATCTCTCTTATCAGATACTGACGTGGATATAGCATTATTTGTAGAGACCTGCATAATGTTAGTTGGACTTGACACTGTGTGTAGGTTACAAATGAATCTTTCTCCTTGTTCTCCTAGTATAGTGAGCAACAGATTTGTCTTGAGAAGACTCAAGAGGTATAGACACAGAAGTGATCTTGGGATGAGATCCTTTTTCAATAGACACGGTCTTTTGAGAGACAGTATCCAGTAACTGTTTTCCCTTTTTAAGAACTACAGCCTTTTGGGAGACTGCAGCCTGGCTGTGACTAGTTGTTCCATCTCTTTGTCCTACCTTAGAATGTTGAATTGCAGCCTTTAATTCTGCTCTCTCATCAAGAGATACATTATCATCATCTTCACTAGAACTACTACTTGAAATGACAAATCTTCTCTTCCTTACAACTGATGTCTTTTGAGAAACACCAGAGGTTGGCTTCTTTGAAACAATAGGCTGTGGATCAAAGTTTGGTTCTAGAATTGTTTCAAAGACTACAATGTTTTTGGCTACTTGGGTAGACACAGGGGGGTTCTCCTCCAATTGAGATTCCTGAGTCATTTCACCACCAAAGAAAGAAGAATTATAGATAGTAGGAAGATGAGTTCTTCGAAGTTCCTGAACATGATTTGGATAGTGTAATGCAGGTATTTCATCTAGATTCTTTTCACTGTCCTTCTTTGTAATGTCAGAGAAAATTCTCTTTTACTGTACATAAAAAGAAACACAATATTCTCTACCAAATCTAGCTTCAACATCAGGAATGAAATGGTTAATAAACAGTTGCATGAATCTGTGATAATAAACCATATTCCTGTCATGATCTCTTGACCCAAGTTTAATACACATCTGACTTAAGATAATGTGACCAAAATTAATTACTCTGTTATAAAGCAAGCTATATGCAATATGTGATGTAACAGTAGTAATTGTTGAAAAGAACTACATTTACCAGTAAAACATTTAGCAATTTGATCAAAGAAGAAAGACCATTCTTTCCTAAGAAAATATCTATTTAACTGGCTCATGTTATCTAGAGGTCCACCATAACCTAATTTAGATAACATAGTTCTCACATCATCATCAGATGGTACATTCTCAAAATTCGTACTAACAGGTAAGCGAAGTACTGAATTAACAACAGATTCAGTAAGATCAAATGAGTCTTGTCCTAAGTGTAGAACAATCTTACCTGATTGACTCTAAGTAGAATCAATTACCTCAGCATTCTCCCAAGCTTGTGAAACAGCTACTTGATTAATCTGTGGAGATGCTGTCAAGGCATAGCTTAATGGTCCTTTCGCCATAAAGTCCATTATCGGGTGAAAATCAGTTGACACCCCTTCCTTGTTGGTGATAGCTGCAACATGATTGTTCATCATAAAATCAAAGTCACCAAACTTGAAAGCTACTGATTTGGGTAGTCTTCGTTGAGTTGCCATTTTGATCTGAAAAGAATTTAAGAAATCTTTGAAATTGATTAGAGATTTTGAGAACTCGAGAGTGTTTTTGCTTTAGAGAATGAAATTAGAGAAAGCAATTACACGATTAGAGTGTCAAAATAATTATATTTCAAAAATCCTTCAGACCCATTATCCCACGTTGACACGTAGGTTGACAGGTGTCAGTCCCTGAAAAATGCAGTTACCTACGACTTTTGGAAAATAAAATCCAAAAATAATTTCAAGTAAATAAGTCAAGGTAAAATCAAGATAAAATTCAATACTGATCAGCTTCCTTTTCCTGATGTGATCTTCTCATCAGGATAATCACACAATTCAATGTGATTTCTGAATAAAAAGAATTACTAATCCTGATGTGAACACACTTGTATTCCTGATCAATATCATTCTGATTCCAGAGACTAAATGAAGTTTCCACATGGCATTTTCTTTTACCTGTAAAAGAAATAAATAAAATCTGAACAAAATCAATTGGTTAAATACGTTCAACATTTCTTGAAAATAAAAGAAATACAGTCACACATAATTATGACTGACTGCATTGATATCCCCAAACGACTGTTCAGCTTTCCACGTCTTTCTATAAAAGAAACTAACGTCTTATGCCTTTCTCCAAAATCTTTTCATTCTTTTCTCTTTTCATCATGGCTTTCAACCCAAATATTCATATGAACCCTAGCTTTTGGTTCATTACCACTGAGAAGTTCTTTACTCTTGATGATCAGGAGCAAGTGAACTATCTCTTAGAAGAGATGACTTTTCTCATCGAGTCAGATAAGGTTGATCTTAACCCAGATGATTTCCACGAATCTCCTCTAAAACATCTACCAGTTGGATACAATCCTCCTCTAATCTCTTCACACCTTGAGGATGAAGAATTTGGTGAAGAGTCTGAGGTTGATCTTGATGGAGATGCTATTCATTTTCTTCAATAAGCATGAAGATGAGTCATCTGCTCTCATTCAAGTCGCCCAGACAAGGAATCCAATCTTGAGATGCTCCTTGTCCTGAAGTCGATCATTGAGGATTGAAGCAGCAACAACTTTAGACAAGAATAGAATTATCGGTAGTAGTTAGACAAAAAGAAGAATTGTATTTCATTTCCATGTATGTAATGCTTTTGATTAATGAAAATACAAGTTTTCTTGATATCTACTTGTCTATCGTTGTTTATTGACTAACATGAATAATGATATAAATTATCAGTATGCATGTAATAAAACTTGCTAACATAGACTTAACAAAACTCAGAATTGAACCACTAAATAACATAAACTTCAGAATTTGAAACAGTAAGACACACAAATTTCACACTCCTGATACTGACGATACAATCCTGATGTCAATACTGATGACATCAGCATACTGATAGCAATCCTGATGTTTATTAACAAGTCTATCATACTGTAATTTATCAAAGTAAAGTGTTACAGCTTAAGCATTTAATAATCAAGTATAGATCCTGACAAAAATATCAAGTCTATAAGCTGAAACAACATACCTTGCTACTTATGCAGATGTTAAAGGTCTAAAAATTTAACATTCCTTACTCACTAACCAATCTAATGAATGTAGCCTCATCAAGTGGTTTAGTTAGAATATCTGCAAGCTGTTTGTCAGTAAGAAAAAAATGAAGTTCCACAGTACCATTTTCAATATGTTCTCTAATAAAATGATACCTGACATCAATGTGCTTAGTCCTTGAGTGTTGAACTGGATTTTTTGCAATTTTGATAGCACTAGTATTATCACAAAATATAGGAATATTACTAAGTGTCATACCATAATCCATCAACTGATTTCTTATCCAAAGGAGTTGAGCACAACAACTGCCTACTGCAATGTATTCAGCTTCTGCAGTTGAGGTTGAAACTGATTGCTGCTTCATGCTTGCCCAAGAAATCAATCTGTTTCCCAAGAATTGACATGTACCTGTAGTGCTTTTCCTGTCTATTTTACACCGTGCATAATCAGAGTCTGAATAGCCAATTAGAGAGAAATCAGATTCTCTTGGATACCACAAACCAAGATTTGGAGTTCCCTTGAGATATCTAAAAATTCGCTTCACAGCAATTAAATGAGATTCCTTAGGATCACATTGGAATCTAGCACATAAACAGGTAGAGAACATTATATCTGGTCTACTTGCAGTTAAATATAACAGTGAACCTATCATGCCTCTATAGCTAGTGTTATCAACACTCTTTCCCTTAGGATCAGAGTCTAGCTTAGTGGCTGTTGCCATGGGTGTCTTTGCAATTGCACAATTTTGAAAGTCAAACCTTTTTAAAAGTTCTTTGATATACTTTGACTGATTAATGAAAATACCAGTCTCAGTCTGTTTGACCTGCAAGCCTAAAAAGTAATTTAGTTCACCCATCATGCTCATCTGATACTTAGACTGCATAAGCTTGCTAAACTTAGCACATAACTTTTCATTAGTAGAACCAAATATAATATCATCAACATAAACTTGAACTAAAAGCAAATCACCTTTTATCTTTCTAAAGAATAGAGTTTTGTCAATTGTACCTCTTGTGAAGCCATTTTCAAGAAGAAATTTAGACAAAGTCTCATACCATGCTCTTGGTGCGTGCTTTAATCCATAGAGTGCCTTGTCAAGTTTGTAGACATGATTTGGAAACTTTGGATCAACAAAACTAGATGGTTGTTCCATATACACTTCCTCATCAAGTTTGCCATTTAGAAAAGCACTCTTTACATCCATCTGGTATACCTTGAATTTTGAATGAGCTGCAAATGCAAGAAACATTCTGATTGCTTCCAATATTGCTACAGGTGCAAAGGTTTCATCATAGTCAATTCCTTCTTCCTGAGAATAACCCTTGGCCACCAGTCTTGCTTTGTTTCTTACAATCATACCAGATTCGTCCAGCCTGTTTCTGAAAACCCATTTAGTACCAACAATAGATCTATCTTTAGGTCCTGGTACCAGTTTCCAAACTTTGTTCCTCTCAAACTCATTCAATTCTTCCTGTATTGCTATTACCCAATCAGGATCCTGTAAGGCTTCTTCAACCTTCTTAGGTTCATTCTTTGAGAGAAAACAACTGTACAAGCATTCATTTTGAATTGATCTTCTAGTTCAAACACCACTATTTGGATCACCAATTATCAAATCCTCAGTATGATCCCTTGTCCATTTTCTAACAGGTGGTAGATTGCTCCTGCTAGACTCTCCCCCTAAGTTAGGGGTATTTCTTGTAGAAGAGTGTTCATTTCCTTCAAAATCTCCCCCTTGATCAGTAGAATCAGTGGATTCAATACTGCTGCTAGTTTCTGATCTTCCTTCATTAGACTCTGAAGGATCAGTTCCTGATGAAGTAGACTCTGAAAGACTAGTTTGATCCTGACCAGTACTGTGTTCTCCTTGATTGAATTGATCCCCCTCAAAAGTAGCATTCCTTTGAGAAGCAATAGAGATTTCCTCTGGAGAACCTTCATCATCGCTGGAGAGAATCTCAGAATACTTAAGATTTTCAAATTCCAGATTGTCATGGCTTTCATCAGTTTGCAAAATTCCAAACTTCTTATCATCAAATGCAACATGAATTGATTCCATAACAATGTGAGTTCTGAGATTGTATACTTTGAAGGCCTTTGATGCTGAATATCCTAGAAAGATTGCTTCATCCGATTTGGCTTCAAATTTCCCAAGTTGTTCTGGATGAACTTTCAGGACATAGCATTTGCATCCAAAGATGTGAAAGTATTTCACACTTGGTTTCTTCCCTTTGATCATCTCATAGGGAGTCTTACCATGAGCATTTATCAAGGTACAGTTTTGAGTGAAACATGCAGTGTTGATAACTTCTGGCCAGAAGTAGGTTGGAAGCTTTGCATCTGCAAGCATGGTTCTTGCTGCCTCTATGAGAGTTCTGTTCTTTCTTTCTACTACACAATTCTACTGAGGTGTTCCAGGTGCAGAAAATTGTTGAGTAATTCCATTGTCTGCACAATACTTGTAACACCCCCAGATCCGGGGTCCGGGATCCGGTGGTTACGGTTTCCAATTCTGTCCACAACAATTGAACTTTCCTTAACATAAAATAAATTACGTCTTTATAACCTAACACAACAATATAAAACACACCCGTTATAGTCCCAGAGATGAAATCAGAGTAACAATCAAATTTTTATTAATCACATTATGAGTTCTTACAATCCAAAAGAATTTCAATATAAATACATACTCTTTGCCATCCATTTACATAAGTCATACTAGACCATATTCTTGGTACTGAAAGAATAAATATATCCTACCAATAGCTTCTTCTTCAGCTCTGGTAGTCTCATCGTCCTCGCCCGCGTCGAGTGCGCCTTGTGCGAGTCATCTGGTCTAGCTGTTGTTGTGATATAATAATAAAGCAAGGGTGAGCAATGGCCCACCAAAAATAATATATAACTGAATGATAATGTATAACAGTTCAAAAGTATCTTTCAAACCATATGCCATGCATTTACGGAAATGATGCCAGTATAATATGAACGATGAAGTTACAAGGTAACTTGAAGTATTTGTTTGTAGAAATATCTGCTACATCAAAGTAAGCGAGATATTCTTATTGTTATTAAGAAGAGGAACTTGCAAGAAAAGGTTGCAATTCCAGTTATGACCCTTTTCCAACTCTGCCAACAGTAATCATGTTGCAGGAAATAAATAAATTTGGATGATGAACCAATGATGGAGTATTCACCGCGCCCGCTGTTCCAATCTTGATGATCAGTCGAGATCGTACAGCTCAATTTAGATTTACTACCGGTAGAAGGAAGAACTGACGGCTTTACTTGTATACCGCCTTACTAGCTCTCCCCGGCCAACGGTTGGGCCAAAGGGGATGGACCGGCGCTACTCGGCCTCTTACACGACTCCTAGTTCAAATAGAATTCATGATTCTGAATGTAACGTTCGTCCCCCTTTCCCCAAGTATAATACTTGTTGATAAGACTCCACAAAGTAGTCGTATCTAGTTGGAAAGAAAAATTTACCAATAACTCCCAAGCTATTACTTGGTAACGGAAATCAACTTGTTCCAGTAATCTTACCTCTCGAAAGATGAGAAGGTAAGCAACGACTTAATAAGTCAACAGCACCCGAGTTGCGAGTGAAGGGAATACTTTATGACCGGGAAGTCGACAAGATAAATAACATTTTCCAAGTAAGGTTCCCTTATTATTAAGGAGATAGACTCAAAGAAGAATGATGTCTGAGAACCTTTCTTGATATAAGCTTAATAATAATATGATTCCGCGGTATTTTCTGTAATAATCAAAGAAGATAAACTATATCGAGGTTATTCTAAGTATGGAATAAATATTCAGAGAATATTTATCGAATTAAAATATTTAAAGAATATTTGGGAATATGAAAGAATATCTTTAATCAGAGTATTTCTCAAATAATCCCTGAAGAAATATCAGGAGAATATTTATTGAATAAATAAATATTTAAATGAATATTCAAAACAATATTCATTAATTAATAAGACCTGAAAAGAATATTTAAGGTAATATTCATAATTAATTAGGAATTTAAATGAATATTCAAAAGTAATATTCATTTAATGAATAATATCCTAAATGAATATCAAGTAATATTCATTTAGTAATCCAAGCCTTAAGGAATATTCGAGATAATATTCGATAATTAAATCAAGCTTCAGATGAATATTAAAATAATATCCATCAAGTATTTAATATCTTAAATGAATATTCAGAAGTAATATTTATTTAATAAAATAATATTATAAAAGAATATCCAAATAATATTCATTTAATAGTCTCATCTTTAGAAGAATAATCGAAATAATAGTCGATAATCAATTCGACTCTGAATGAATATTGAGAAATATTATTCGTTGAATAGTTACGTTCAAATAATTATTTGAAGTAAGGATCGTTAAAATAATTAGTCTCGAACGAATATTCAAATAATATTCGTCGCCCAAATAATAGAAAATATTTACTTAAATATTTTCCTCCGAGGTAATCTCGATATATCAAGGAATATTGACTCCCGGTCTATTTTTGATTAATAAGATGTATACGCCCTTCTATGAGGGTCTTACAATAACCGGCTTATAACTGATATATAACTATCTAGCTTATAAGCCAACAATAACATTCAGGGAACAAGTATATCAATTCAACTTGAAAGTAGGCATGCATGCAATGGCATATGTATATCAGCATTCATATATATATATTTATTCAATCACAACAACAGCCTAAAAGAAGGGAATTGAAACTTGCCTGGTAGTCGAGTACGGTAAGGGGTAGTGGTAGCGGGTCCCGGTTCAGCTTGGTGATCTACAAATAGCCAAGGCATTCGGGATTAATCACTTAACATATTAAAAGTTAAGTTATACTTAATTCGAAACACGTTCTCGAGTTATCTCGTTATACCCCTTTTAGTGGATTACTTATTATCGCTGATCCGACCCGACATTCGTTCGTTAATACGACATGTCATTGTACTTATACTTGGGACATACTTAAGTCATATGAGTTCTAAAGTCGATCGTTACGAACCAATACTATACTCCGAGTTTTATCGCCCGTTTTCTAAGTGTTTTACCGAAGTTATAAAAGAGTCGTCTTTTAGGGGTTCGTTCGCGTTTAACCTCGACTCGAACATTTTTAATAAATCGAAAAATGATCCTTTTGACATACGGTTTTCTTTCACTTCTTCCTTTTTATCTCTAGTATTTATTTACCAAGATTCGCCATGACTTTACATATTTTACGAGGGTTCAAATTCAGTTACGAATTCTCGGTTACGGTTTCGAAATACTTTTAGTAAACCGGCCGTAACTCCTAAACCGTAAGTCCGTTTCACGTGATCTTTATATCAAAACGAAGCTTATAACATAAGCTATCCTAAAATGGCAGAAAAGTTTCTGGTCAGTAGGGTCTTGATGTGAAAAATGGCATACAAAACATGATATTGTAAAATCGGGCATTATAACGGCTATGTTTACGCGTTTTCCAAAGTTTTTACACTTTATCTCGATCTAACAAAGATCAATCCAACCACACAAACGCATGATAATCATCATGACTAGTCTATCAACAACTCATCTCAACCATCTCATGGATCACAATCCAAACAACAACCATAATCAACTAATAACATAGATCTAAGCATAACATAGCATACTAACACTAAATCATCCATAAAACTCATAAAATCTCAAAATGGTACCAAGGGTTTTTGGAGCTTGTTACCTTCCTTGGAGAGTGAGTAACACTTGGTAAGCCTTGTCTAGTCCTTAGATTACCTTAACAAAGCTTGGATCATCCAAACAAAACAAGAAATCAAAGTTAGTTTCTTAAAATCACTATTCACCCTAGGCTTGGATGATTTATTTGTAAATGGAAAACATGGAGTTTGAAGCCAAGATTTCTAGGGTATCACTTTTATGAATTATAGGACTTACCATAAAAATTTGGAGATCAAACAATGGTGGAAGCTTGGACTTTGGATTTGGAATTTAGGGAGGAAGTCGAATGGAATGTTTTTGGAGGGGGAGAGAGTTGCTTGCTTGTTCTTGATCTTTTCCTTGTATTATTGTGTTGCCTTGGATAATATCTTGCTAAAGTAGCTTTATTAAAGTGCCTAGGTCATCCATGATGCAATCAAGAGACATGTGTTGCATTTTGAATGGTTTTCATGCTAAGTATTGGTTTGATATCTAAGTACTACTTCCATCTCCAAGTATGCTAGTTACTTTAAGCCACTTGGTTGCTAGATATTTATTCTAGTAGCTTACACAAGACTCTTGCTTCCTCTGCTTGTTTCTATGTCCGGTTATTACCCGTTTCGATTGATCGTTCGTGAGAATATTTCCCGGATTTCTAATTAGGGTTTACCGGGAATCCTCTTTAATATTAATACTTTCATTCTCCATCTTTCATTCTAACTTTCCAATTTATATTCCTTAAATCCATTCGTTAAATACTTAAGGCTATCAGTGTCCAGGGAACTCTCGGAGAAAATAAAAGTGCGGTTTTTCAGAATCCGACAGCTTTTACATACACTTATTTTCCCCCTGGATCACTAATACGAACTCGGAAATCCGTTCCGAATGCTTCTGTATAGTGTCGTCTCATATTATTATATACTCCCACCAAACACTATTCATTCTGTATTTTTTACTTGTTCTCTTAGGGTGGTACAATTGTCCGTATTCTCTTTCGATCGTTCCTTAACCTTTTTACGGAACTACTGGATTAATCGTTATCGATCTGGATGACATGAGGGTATTCTCCTGCTTGAAATTGCCATATCTTATTCCCTTAGAAGATAGATTATTCTTACCTATGTTGTTACCCTTTAGCATTCTTCAAGACATAGAAATAATAAAGTCGAATTCCATTCATTCTTTCCAAATATCAATTATTACATTGTAGCCATAACCACTCCTCAGTGGTTTCCTATCTTCATTCTTAAATCAAATATAATAACATCCCAAAATATCAAATCCTCAAAGTTAATATCTCAATTCTTGGATTATAATAATATTTAATCCACTGTCCGGTCAAATATTATACCGAAAAAGAATTTGGAATTTCTAAATTCCGATCGTCTCTGCATTCACTTATTTCCTCCGCGTATTACTAATATGACTTCGAAACATCCATATCACGTCCCGTACATAAGGTGGCGTGAAAAGTTTTCCAACTTACAAAATCACTATTCATCCACCAAATTACTATGCACGTATAGGAAACACTATGCACGTACGGGAAACACTATGCACGTACGGGAAATACTATGCACGTATGGGAAACCCTATGCACGTACTCATTTCCCTTCAAGGATCCATTAGCTCCTTCCTGGATGGTAGATTATTCTTATCTAGGTCCTCAACCATCGAATTACTCTATTCTGACAATATACCAATGCATCAGGATCATTGTCCCAAGCAATATCCATTCATTACAATCATTGTTCTTTGAAACCACCATTCATTAGAGCTGGTGACCTTGTTGTCGGAATCATTGTTCTTCATTTTATCATTACTTAATAAAAAGTTTTAATTATATCCAAAATTTGGGGTTCTTATAGTCTCCCCTCCTTAAAAGGATTCCGTCCCGGAATCAGGTAGGAAGCAAAGAGTCGTTTGCCTGCCGTTCACTCTTTAGCTTCCCGGTCAATTCTTAGTCGTTCTACCCTTCCTCAGCACATCTTCTAGTGCTACAATTCATACTTTATCCTTTTTCCATCAACGTTGCTACTTTTCGTGCAACTCACTATCCGGGTTATACTCTTACTCAGTCTTATCCTTATTGATACCTGCAGTAACATTGGTATCACTATCACCCTACGATTCGGAGGTAACCTCGCTCGTACTGTGCATTTCCTGATCGCTTTAATCTTCGCAATCTCGATCAATATAGAGAAGTGGAAAGATTTATTGAGAGATCACTATGATCAATTGAACATTTGTTATATTGCATAGTTAGTACAGAAGGGGGCCAGCCTTTAGTACTTGACAAGCAATTAAACAAGTCATGGCATTCCACTTAGACTTCTATCACATAGACAGATAGTCACGTAGCAGTACCTCCCCTCCTAAAAGGGTTGTTCTTCTCAATTCATAAAGAAGATGAATAAGAGAGAAGAAGAGAAAAGAGTTCTAACGGATTATAGAAAGCTTTCATGATTGTAGAATATCATACTCAGAATTTACCTCTGAACTATAGAGGTTTATCAAAGAAGAAACTAATCATAATTATATCCAATACTATTTGATCGCAATCTCACGTGTCAACATATCTTGCTGCTTTGTACATTATTCTATGGACAAATACTCTTGTTCAATCTTAGCGATACTCACATTCGGGAAATCCTTCAACCTTTCAGGTTAAATCTTAGATTTCTCACTTGACATCATCATTACTGACATCCCATAACATGTTACTAGCTTTTTCATAACTATAATATTGACACTATCAGGTTATCATCCTGAGAATTCATTAGAAAACCCATTCATAACATTCCTTGCTTCTCATTCCATAGTTGCTTCCCCAGCCTTTTCTTTATCAATCACATCCTTCTTATTAGCTGATTCTTACTCATTTCTATTATTTACTTTCACCTTCACCTCTTTATTGAGACACCTTTTTGCACTTGGTACCTCCTTATCGGTATTCCGTCTCATTTATTCTATAATCATCACGTTATTTCAATTTAAACTTTACGAAATGAATCTGGCCCGATTCCTTTAACTTAGATTCATATAATCTACTTCTGCCAACCTTGTTTCTCATTACTTGTTCTTTTCTATCCGTGGTTTTCCACAGGTTGTCTTTCGTAAGTCAGACCAGGTCGCATATCTACATGCTCGTACTCCTATCATCTGTTGAACATCTGCATTTTATTGGCGTAGCCTGGCCATATGAAAACCCGTTATGACCGTGCCATAATTTTGGGGGTAAGGCTGGCTCGAATACCGCCGTCCGAACACTTTAAACTCTCAAGTGGCCCAATAAGTCTTGGGCTCAACCGCCCTCCCCTCCAAGTCTCATTAATTCTTTCTACGGGAATACGTTTAGCATCACGAATTATCAACCTCATATTCTCTATCTTGTTTGTGCAGAAGTACATTAACACAAACTTGCTTGTCATTCATCAACATGCCATTTAGCTTATCAATAGCAGCACTTTCTTTATCTTTACGTTGTCATCTCCTTTCTTAGAAGAATCACCATCGCTTGTTGTTTACGTAGTGCGTTAATAGCTAACCCTACGGGTTTCAAATCCCTTAGGGAGACAAAGTAATCATTATTCCTCATCCATAAGGAACACTTCCTGAACTTGATGTAGATATAACGTGAAGCAGATAGAATTGCAGAAGAGTTTCAAGCATCGCAGCTAAGTCCGGTTGATGAAACTATCACTTATGCATCTTCCATAATAGACTGGAAACTTAACGGTTTACTTCATCAATTTTGTACCATGGTCCTGGTTTGCCTCAAAACGGGACCTTCTAAGGTACGTAATATGCTTAAGACTCCATCAGGAATCGAATCTTTACTTAAACTATTATTACTGTTAATTCTTGCACAGTCATCAGAAGGAATGTAAATTCCTCCATTCCGATATGACCTTCAAGGTCCTTCCAAATATCATCCTGTTTCTTCGGTATGAACATTTGTAATTATTCCTTTATACTTAGATTGTCGGCCACCTCATTGGCCTTTCTTGATGATAATGATTTCTTGTAACCCATGTTTTCTGGGTACATTCCAGCTCAAGTTTTTTCTACCTCATTCCCATCACTGTTGGGTTAAAGCATTCTCCCTTAAGATCTGCTGAAGGAGAAAATATAACTATCAGTCATTTCCATAAGTCATTGCTTCCACCTACCCATGGGAACTTTATCACGTTTATTCCCAATCCTACTTAGGATACTTCTTTTCTTAGTTCTTTCTTTATCTTAGGATAATCTCAACCTTTATAGGTTCAACCCATACTTCCTCAGGGTTTCATACATGCCTCATCTGGCATTATTGTTACGATGTCATACATTCCTTACCAAACTTCCATTTTTGAAGTTCGAAATATTACCCTTTTTCCTTGTAAGGTTTCGTAGGCCATCCTTATCATTCCTCCGGTATTTTCTGGGTACCGGGTATATCAAAATGTCATTGATCAATACTCTAATAATTCTATCTATGTTCTTTCCAGAACTCTTTTTAATAATCCTTACCGGTCATTGTTGCCTTAGCAAGTCCAGCTCATATCATCTGAAGTCATAATGTCGTTATTAGGGTTAATGCCACCCCTTGTGCATTCCCCAGGGTTTGTCTTAATTTATGGATATCCTATCCTTAATTCAACTGCCAAGGAATTCTTGCATCTTATAATTGGCAATCAGATCATGTATCCTTAATAAAGGTCTCTTTTCAATCATTCTCATTTGATAATCGATCGGTGGTTTAATGCCACCCTCTTCTTTCAGATAGTTGTCAGCCTATTTGGCCTTCCAAAAAGGCAACGTATGCCAATCCCTTCTCTTACCGAACTTGTTAATGGTAGCAAGGATGTTCTGGAAGATATTGGTCGAGTTCAACGTGAATCTCTTAGTGCTTATCGTTCTTCGCAAAGGTACTTGCCTCAGACAAAATTCCTACAACATACTGTTCAATTTCTGACCTTTTCTATACCCTCTTCATATACCTTCATTGTTTACTTTCCTCCGTCATAATATATTCATGGTATTCATGATACCCTAACATCATACATCTCAAGTCACTATACTTCCATTTTACTCGAAATCTTGGACAACCATATACACATGTGTCACTTTAGTACGGGCGACCCCATCCCAAAAAGGTCTAGTGAATTCCCAATCAAAACATGGGTTGTTCGGCAGAAGATTCAAACGATCTCATTAATGTTTCCTTTATATCAGAAGCCCTTGCAGTCGGTGCTTTCTTAGAAGCAACCCTGCTTTGTCTTTTCATTGCTGGTCTAGTCACTTTATAGTCCGTTGTGACTTGGCCTCAACTGGCCACACATAAAAATATATGATTTTAGGGGTTGGCTAATAGCATTACTATTCTAGCAATTGCCGGCATAGTGCCTTCTTCTTTGATACCTTTCTACCTTTCCAAAACTTTACTCCATATAAGTCTTAATCGACTACTCTGCACCGTCTCCGGTCACCTTTCCTCCATTTTTATCTTTTCAACTATTCTTATCAATCCTGCGTGCCACACAAGCTTACCATTCCTGGCATAACAGCCTTTTCATTTAAGTCAATCCTGGAATTTCTCAGTCCGGCTGGTTTCTTACTTACCTTTCCTATTTTCGTCCAATCTCACTTCATCATTTTATCACTACCATCGATTGTAATGCTCAGGGTCCATTTACTAACCCATTTTACAGCATCCTTACCCAAATCACAGGGTTTGCTCCAATTTTTACTCTCTTCCATGACATTCTCTGATAATCAGAAAGACAAGGTTTGCCAAAATTCACCGAATTCCTTTCCAGACTCAGGGAAATTTTGATCAATCTACCCACCTACTGGTAACATTAAGGAGACCAGTTTTGAAACCTGAAGAATAGTTCTATGAACCTCCAAGCAGGTGGAATCATAAGCAGTCATAGTTAACGAAATAATCATCATCAGATTGGAAGTTTACCCACTGGAGAGGAATCAATTATATCCATCCCTTAGAAGGGAATCAACAGTTTCAAACTGAAACCTGTCACAACGTCCTGATATTCAATGCTACCAAATGTCGGTCTACCTAACCCATTATGCGAAGCGTCATTGGAAGCACAAAGTCTCCTTTTTCCATTAAGCAATGCCAGCTCTTGGTCATTACCAATTTCACCTTTTAGCTCCAGGAAGATTTTCTCACATTTTTCTCTTTAACTACTGATCGTATTACTTGATCTATTATAATTCCGCATCGGAATAAACTTAAGGTACTACTATAATCCATTCAAAGAGAAGAAGGAATTTAATATTCCTCTGAATCACATGCATTAGAATAACCTAATTTGCTATTTACATTTATTTCTGGCCGGTTTAATTGAGAATCATTTAAAAGATTGTTAGTGTATACTGAAAATATTTATTTGAAGTATTTACATTTATTTCTGGCCGGTTTAATTGAGAATCATTTAAATGTTTACATGTTGTCTAAATATTATATATTGTGAATAATCTAGTATCAAATGGGATACAGAATATTGGATTATTAAATACGGTTTATATAATATAATAAGGTTCACAGCACAGGTGGAGTTAGACAATCCACTGGAATGGCTGTAGTATTATTTGGATTAGTTTATATTGACTAATAAATAATACTAGTATACTTTGTGTATATTGAACAGGATCAAATTTAGAATTGTTCCCTTATACTGATTAAGGAGGTGAACTAAGATTCTATGTTATTATTAATGCTTAGGTTCTTAATCCGGAAATAATAATTGACACGTATATATTATTTACATGCTTTGATTTATATATGAAATAATTCTTTTGATTTATTTCATTATATTTTGGGTGATGAAATAATATATATGGTGGGATATTATTTATTGAAGGAATCCATGTCCTGATAATATTCGGGTTAATGATGTCCCCTTGAAAGCTCAAAAGATTTAATTATGTGAAACCCTGCAGGTGGATTTATTCCGGCATAATTAAATAAAGGTTGAGTGGATAATCAAGGATAAAAGATATTAATTAAATGAATTATCAGTAATTTATTTAATTAATGGACATGCGATATTTTAAACATGGGGAATTTAATAAGCAAATAATATTGGAACCGAATTAATTAATTAAATTACGGTATTAGGAAAGGTAGTGCAAATATTAATTCTTTAGTGGATTGAATTAATATTTAATTACATTGGGCTAGGCTCAAGATGTAATTAGAAGGCCCAACCTAATTATCCATGATCCCTATTGTAGCCTATATATATTCCTATTCTCTTCTTGCTGGGGGTGGGTCGAAAAAAATTGGTAGCCACCCAGGAACAAGAAGAGAGGTTAACTTGAGAAGACGAAGGCCACACTTCGCTCAAGGGAATTTGGGAATACAATAGAAGAGCGTGGAATCAACCGTTAACAAGGTGACTTTTCTATTCGTACTCGTTAATTTATTGTATCGAAATTCGCAGTGCCAAGATCTGATTGTCCCAACAATTGGTATCAAGAGCCTGGTTCATTGGTTCTGCGAATTTTGATACGATGTCCATGTCGTAATTATATATGCATGTGTATAGTGGTGTGCTTGGATAATAATCTTTTGCAGGTTGTTTAGTATCCACTATTATGGCCATGTAATTTTAATTATGTGTTTGGATCCCACGTGGTTTAATCGTGGTTATTTTATTTGGTTTCCACGTGGTTTATCGTGGTTGTAAAACACGAGGGTTGATCGTGTTAGAATAGATTTACAAAATTAGTTTTGTATTAGATCTGTTTTGTATGTAATTGTTTGATGGATTATGTAAAAATCCGGGTATTTTGTAACAATTACGTTCGATCGGAAATCAAATCGGAGAAACAAAATTGTCCGCTGCGTAGTTGATTGTGGCTGCTGGTTTCGTTTAAGTCAAAAGAAACAGATCTGGAGCAACAGGAATCAGAAGAAGCAGGCGCGCGTGTGAAATTCTGGAAAACCTGAGTAACGCAGGTCTGTCCTGCGTTACAGGGCTTCCAGGGGTGTAACGCATGTTGCACATGCGCAACAGGGCTTTCAGGACCTGTAACGCATGTGCGTCATGCGCAACAAGGCTTTCAGGGCTGTAACGCAGGCTACAGATGCGCAACAGCAAGGTTTTGGCAGAAAAATGATTTTTTCAGCAGAAAAGGGCTGGAAATTTAATTTTTTTTCAAGGGGCCATAATAGTGGATTTAAATTATGTTTTTTAATTTTAATTACGCTATTTAATTTTTTAATTATTGCTTTAAATAATTATTATGTGTGTTGTTAATTATGTGTGTAATTTTTAATTGCATGTTTAACATAATTAGGACGACATGGACATTAATTTTATTTATTGCTTTAATTTTATGATGCATGCTGCTATGTTATGTGTTCTTTGTTTTGTTATTTTTATAACATGTGGACCTCGAAAAAATAACATAGGGCGATGCATCTAGATAAAATTCCTCAATTTTAAATAAAAATTCTAAGTGGGTGAGGGAATTAATTAGGAATTAAATCCCATGGTCTCCATTATTGTTTGTATGTAATTTAACACCGAGACGAATATAAATTATATACATGCCACCCATCGTGGCGTATGATTTATGGTGTCAGATAGTGTTATGGATATTACTAGAACAAACTTCCTAAATTAATTACGAATATTGAAAGGTATACATGCCACCCATCGTGGCGTACCAAGTTTCATAGAATTCGATTAATTAGAAGGGTACCACTGATTGAATATAGATTTTCAATATTGAGAGAAAGGATGATTCTGTCTAGAAAGGGGTCTTAAGTGATGCCTCTTGACAATGCTCCCCCCGATCTGGGAATTATCCTATTATCGAATATTGATTTGAAATATTTAATGGTGGTATCCAGTCTTTTTATTAATTTAAGATTTAATAATGGTATACACTTAGCTATGAAAAATAATATATAGTCCACCCTAACGTGGCATATTATTTAGTAATAGGACCGAAGTAATATTTAAACGAATTTAAGTGGTATATATGTCATCCATCGTGGCGTACCAGATACTTATGGTGTTTAAATATTAGTGCATTAATTTTAATTAATTGTTAGAGGAAACCAATAGGATTTAAGATTTATGCAACTATCTGATTATGTGTTACATGTATGATTCTCAGGATTAGATCACTATGGGCTTTAATCCACTATTCACCATACTTAAGGATAACAAACTTACTGGACCGAACTATATTGAATGGAAACGTAATTTGGACATAGTGTTGACTGCTGAGGAGTACAAATTTTGTACTTATGAACCCAAGCCAGACCAGCCTGCTGAAGATGCTCCTGAAAGTGAGAAGGAGTATTATAAGCGGTGGATTAAGGCTGATGAGATGTCGCGATGTTACATTCTGGCAGCAATGTCGGGTGTTTTGCAGCATCAGCATCAGGCTATGCCCACTGCTTCAGATATGCTCTTTAATCTCAAGGAACTTTTTGGAGAACAGAATAGGGCTGCTAGGCAAGTAGCAATGAAGGCTTTAATGAACACTCAGATGGTTGAAGGAACACCTGTAAGGGATCATGTTCTCAGAATGATGTCTCATCTGAATGAGATGGAGATCCTTGGTGCTGATATTGATGGGGAAACCCAGATCGATATCATCCTTATGAGCTTGCCCAAAAGTTTTAAGCAGTTCCGCTTGAATTACACCATGAACAAAAGGATGTATAGTCTTGCGGAACTTCTGACAGAACTTCAGGCAGCTGAAGGACTCTTTAAGCAGAATGTTCAAGTGAATGTGGCCGAGAAAGCTTCTTCATCTAAGCCGAAAGGTAAGAAGAAGAAAAAGACTCAGACACAGAAAGCTGGAAAGATTGCTAATGCAGTGGGAGTTCAAGGTGGTGTGAAAAAGCCTAAGGGCAAGTGCTTCAGGTGCAAGCAGTCAGGTCACTGGAAACAGGATTGTCCTCTTCCTAAGAAGACAAACAATACTGGTATGTCTCTTTCTCTAGTTACAGAAACATATATAGCGGCTATATCTACGAGCACTTGGTGTGTAGATACAGGAGCCACTGACCATGTTTGTAACTCTATGCAGGGGTTCCAGCAATCCAGAATGCTTAGAGATGGCGAGATATATGTGTTCATGGGAGATGCTACGAAAGTAGCAGTAGTTGCAGTTGGAATAATTACATTATCTTTTGGCGATGATAGGATTTTGGTTTTGAACAATTGTCTTTATGTACCTTCGTTTAGAAGGAATTTAATTTCGGTTTCTAAACTTGCCATGGATGGTTATAATGTTTGTTTGGATCGTAATGTTTCTATTATGATGAATAAACGAGTTATATGTTCTGGTACATTGCAAGACAATTTATATATAATTAATCCTATCCAACCAATGCTGCAACATAAGGAAACTAATAACATTCTTTCTAGCTCAAATAAAAGAAAGAAACCTTCTGAATTGAACCAAACATATCTTTGGCACTTAAGATTAGGTCATATTAACTTGAGGAGGATTCAAAGACTGGTAGTAGATGGGCCATTAGGCTCGTTGGCAGTGAAGCCATTTCCAGTTTGTGAATCCTGCTTGGAAGGTAAGATGACTAATAGGCCTTTTAAAGCAAAGGGGAATAGAGCTAAAGAAGTGTTAGAATTGGTTCATACTGATTTATGTGGACCTATGAGTATCCAAGCAAGAGGAGGTTATGAGTATTTTGTCACTTTCATTGACGATTATTCTAGATATGGGTACATTTATTTGTTGCACCGTAAGTCTGAGTGCTTTGAAAAATTCAAAGAGTACAAAGCAAGTGCGGAGAAGCGACATCTTGGAAAATGTATCAAGTCACTACGATCAGATCGTGGTGGCGAATACTTGCTTGGAGAATTTAGGGAATATTTATCAGAAAATGGGATTGCATCCCAGTTGTCTGCACCTGGCACACCTCAGCAGAATGGTGTAGCAGAGAGAAGGAATCGGACTCTTTTAGAGAGTGTTAGATCGATGATGAGTTATTCAGATTTACCCAAGTCGTTTTGGGGATATGCTATAGAAACAGCGGCTTACCTTCTGAACTTGGTACCTTCTAAGTCGGTTCCCAAGACTCCAATAGAATTGTGGACTGGTAGCAAACCAAGTCTAAGACATATTCGGATTTGGGGTTGTCCAGCACATGTGCTGAACAAGAACGCGACCAAGTTAGAATCTCGTACAGAAGTAAGGCTGTTTGTAGGCTATCCCATGGGAACGAAAGGTTATTCATTTTATAGTCCTAGGGATCGAGATATCATTGTTAGCACCAATGCTAGATTCTTAGAAGAAGACTATATAATGAAACAAAAACCCATGAGTAGTATCGTTTTAGAGGAACTAGTGGGAGGGACAGATAATCCCCAAGTGCCAATAGTACAAGTAGATCAACCACAAGAAAATGCACAACCTGTCACTAATACCACACCGGTGCTTCGTCGTAGTGGGAGGGTTGTTCAACAACCTGATAGATTCATGTTTTTGGGAGAGTCCTCGGACTTGGTCTCTGGTGAACATGATGAGGATCCCAGGACATACGAAGAAGCAATTCTAGATAAAGATGCAGATCTTTGGCAAAAGGCAATGGAATCTGAGATGGAATCTATGTATTCTAATCAAGTTTGGGAGCTCGTGGAACCACCCAAAGGTGTAAAACCCATTGGATGTATGTGGATCTACAAGAAGAAAAGAGGATCTGACAAAAAGGTGAAAGCCTGGAAAGCACGACTTGTTGCGAAAGGGTATACTCAGAAAGAAGGGATCGATTATGAGGAAACTTTTTCGCCGGTTGTTATGCTTAAGTCGATCCGGATTCTTTTATCTATAGCAGCTCATCTCGATTATGAGATTTGGCAAATGGATGTCAAGACAGCTTTCCTTAATGGAAGTCTTGAGGAAACCATCTATATGCAACAACCAAAAGGATTCATTAAGGAAGGCCAAGAGCATCTTGTATGTAAGCTTAAGAGGTCTATTTATGGACTAAAACAAGCTTCTAGGGACTGGAATATTCGTTTTGATCAGGCAGTCCAGTCATATGGATTTGATCAAAGTCCAAGCGAATCATATGTGTATAAGAGAAGTGAGGGTAATGCAGTGGTTTTTCTAGTACTGTATGTAGATGACATTTTACTCATTGGAAACAATGTTAAGATGTTGTCATCAATAAAGGCATGGTTGTTCAAACAATTTGAAATGAAGGACTTAGGTGAAGCGGCATACATCCTTGGGATCAAAGTAATAAGGGATCGCAAGAAAAGGATGTTGGCTTTATCTCAAGAGCCCTACATTGATGAAGTATTAGCTCGTTTTAACATGCAAAACTCTAAGAAAGGTTTTCTACCTTTTAAGCATGGAGTGGCTCTATCCAAGGAGCAGTGTCCTTCGACACCTAAGGATATAGAGAGCATGAAAGCAGTTCCTTATGCTTCGGCATGTGGAAGCTTAATGTATGCTATGTTATGTACGAGGCCTGACATCTGCTTTGCTGTAGGCATGGTTAGTAGATATCAGTCGAACCCAGGTCAGGAACATTGGAGTGCAGTAAAAACTATACTCAAGTACCTGAGAAGGACTAAGGAGTATATGTTAATTTACAAGGCCTCAGATCTATTTCCTTTGGGATATACTGATTCAGATTTCCAATCAGATAGGGATAAGAGGAAATCGACCTCGGGATATGTTTTTACTTTGGGAGGTGGAGCTGTTATATGGAGGAGTGTAAAGCAGAAATGCATTGCAGACTCTACCATGGAAGCCGAGTATGTGGCGGCCTCTGAGGCTGCAAAGGAGGCTGTATGGTTCAGGAACTTCCTTTTGGACTTGGATGTGGTACCTAATTTGCCTAGGAGCTTGACAGTGTATTGTGATAACACTGGTGCTGTGGCAAATTCGAAGGAACCGCGAGATCACAAAGCAGCTAAACATATTGAACGTAAGTATCATCTCATACGAGGAATCGTAAAGCGAGGAGATATAGTTGTGGCTCACATATCATCAGAAGACAACCGGGCAGATCCTTTCACAAAAGGCCTGCCAGCCAAAGTTTTTGACAGGCATGTGGAAGCGATAGGAGTCAGATGGATGGACACATAGTTTTCTGTGTAATAGTGGATTAAATAAACACTGATATACTCATAGAATATTTTGAGTATAAGTGGGAGATTGTTAGTGTATACTGAAAATATTTATTTGAAGTATTTACATTTATTTCTGGCCGGTTTAATTGAGAATCATTTAAATGTTTACATGTTGTCTAAATATTATATATTGTGAATAATCTAGTATCAAATGGGATACAGAATATTGGATTATTAAATACGGTTTATATAATATAATAAGGTTCACAGCACAGGTGGAGTTAGACAATCCACTGGAATGGCTGTAGTATTATTTGGATTAGTTTATATTGACTAATAAATAATACTAGTATACTTTGTGTATATTGAACAGGATCAAATTTAGAATTGTTCCCTTATACTGATTAAGGAGGTGAACTAAGATTCTATGTTATTATTAATGCTTAGGTTCTTAATCCGGAAATAATAATTGACACGTATATATTATTTACATGCTTTGATTTATATATGAAATAATTCTTTTGATTTATTTCATTATATTTTGGGTGATGAAATAATATATATGGTGGGATATTATTTATTGAAGGAATCCATGTCCTGATAATATTCGGGTTAATGATGTCCCCTTGAAAGCTCAAAAGATTTAATTATGTGAAACCCTGCAGGTGGATTTATTCCGGCATAATTAAATAAAGGTTGAGTGGATAATCAAGGATAAAAGATATTAATTAAATGAATTATCAGTAATTTATTTAATTAATGGACATGCGATATTTTAAACATGGGGAATTTAATAAGCAAATAATATTGGAACCGAATTAATTAATTAAATTACGGTATTAGGAAAGGTAGTGCAAATATTAATTCTTTAGTGGATTGAATTAATATTTAATTACATTGGGCTAGGCTCAAGATGTAATTAGAAGGCCCAACCTAATTATCCATGATCCCTATTGTAGCCTATATATATCCCTATTCTCTTCTTGCTGGGGGTGGGTCGAAAAAAATTGGTAGCCACCCAGGAACAAGAAGAGAGGTTAACTTGAGAAGACGAAGGCCACACTTCGCTCAAGGGAATTTGGGAATACAATAGAAGAGCGTGGAATCAACCGTTAACAAGGTGACTTTTCTATTCGTACTCGTTAATTTATTGTATCGAAATTCGCAGTGCCAAGATCTGATTGTCCCAACATACTATACTCCGAGTTTTATCGCCCGTTTTCTAAGTGTTTTACCGAAGTTATAAAAGAGTCGTCTTTTAGGGGTTCGTTCGCGTTTAACCTCGACTCGAACATTTTTAATAAATCGAAAAATGATCCTTTTGACATACAGTTTTCTTTCACACCTTCCTTTTTACCTCTAGTATTTATTTACCAAGATTCGCCATGACTTTACATATTTTACGAGGGTTCAAATTCAGTTACGAATTCTCGGTTACGGTTTCGAAATACTTTTAGTAAACCGGCCGTAACTCCTAAACCGTAAGTCCGTTTCACGTGATCTTTATATCAAAACGAAGCTTATAACATAAGCTATCCTAAAATGGCAGAAAAGTTTCTGGTCAGTAGGGTCTTGATGTGAAAAATGGCATACAAAACATGATATTGTAAAATCGGGCATTATAACGGCTATGTTTACGCGTTTTCCAAAGTTTTTACACTTTATCTCGATCTAACAAAGATCAATCCAACCACACAAACGCATGATAATCATCATGACTAGTCTATCAACAACTCATCTCAACCATCTCATGGATCACAATCCAAACAACAACCATAATCAACTAATAACATAGATCTAAGCATAACATAGCATACTAACACTAAATCATCCATAAAACTCATAAAATCTCAAAATGGTACCAAGGGTTTTTGGAGCTTGTTACCTTCCTTGGAGAGTGAGTAACACTTGGTAAGCCTTGTCTAGTCCTTAGATTACCTTAACAAAGCTTGGATCATCCAAACAAAACAAGAAATCAAAGTTAGTTTCTTAAAATCACTATTCACCCTAGGCTTGGATGATTTATTTGAAAATGGAAAACATGGAGTTTGAAGCCAAGATTTCTAGGGTATCACTTTTATGAATTATAGGACTTACCATAAAAATTTGGAGATCAAACAATGGTGGAAGCTTGGACTTTGGATTTGGAATTTAGGGAGGAAGTCGAATGGAATGTTTTTGGAGGGGGAGAGAGTTGCTTGCTTGTTCTTGATCTTTTCCTTGTATTATTGTGTTGCCTTGGATAATATCTTGCTAAAGTAGCTTTATTAAAGTGCCTAGGTCATCCATGATGCAATCAAGAGACATGTGTTGCATTTTGAATGGTTTTCATGCTAAGTATTGGTTTTTGATATCTAAGTACTACTTCCATCTCCAAGTATGCTAGTTACTTTAAGCCACTTGGTTGCTAGATATTTATTCTAGTAGCTTACACAAGACTCTTGCTTCCTCTGCTTGTTTCTGTGTCCGGTTATTACCCGTTTCGATTGATCGTTCGTGAGAATATTTCCCGGATTTCTAATTAGGGTTTACCGGGAATCCTCTTTAATATTAATACTTTCATTCTCCATCTTTCATTCTAACTTTCCAATTTATATTCCTTAAATCCATTCGTTAAATACTTAAGGCTATCAGTGTCCAGGGAACTCTCGGAGAAAATAAAAGTGCGGTTTTTCAGAATCCGACAGCTTTTACATACACTTATTTTCCCCCTGGATCACTAATACGAACTCGGAAATCCGTTCCGAATGCTTCTGTATAGTGTCGTCTCATATTATTATATACTCCCACCAAACACTATTCATTCTGTATTTTTTACTTGTTCTCTTAGGGTGGTACAATTGTCCGTATTCTCTTTCGATCGTTCCTTAACCTTTTTACGGAACTACTGGATTAATCGTTATCGATCTGGATGACATGAGGGTATTCTCCTGCTTGAAATTGCCATATCTTATTCCCTTAGAAGATAGATTATTCTTACCTATGTTGTTACCCTTTAGCATTCTTCAAGACATAGAAATAATAAAGTCGAATTCCATTCATTCTTTCCAAATATCAATTATTACATTGTAGCCATAACCACTCCTCAGTGGTTTCCTATCTTCATTCTTAAATCAAATATAATAACATCCCAAAATATCAAATCCTCAAAGTTAATATATCAATTCTTGGATTATAATAATATTTAATCCACTGTCCGGTCAAATATTATACCGAAAAAGAATTTGGAATTTCTGAATTCCGATCGTCTCTGCATTCACTTATTTCCTCCGCGTATTACTAATATGACTTCGAAACATCCATATCACGTCCCGTACATAAGGTGGCGTGAAAAGTTTTCCAACTTACAAAATCACTATTCATCCACCAAATTACTATGCACGTACAGGAAACACTATGCACGTACGGGAAACACTATGCACGTACGGGAAATACTATGCACGTATGGGAAACCCTATGCACGTACTCATTTCCCTTCAAGGATCCATTAGCTCCTTCCTGGATGGTAGATTATTCTTATCTAGGTCCGCAACCATCGAATTACTCTATTCTGACAATATACCAATGCATCAGGATCATTGTCCCAAGCAATATCCATTCATTACAATCATTGTTCTTTGAAACCACCATTCATTAGAGCTGGTGACCTTGTTGTCGGAATCATTGTTCTTCATTTTATCATTACTTAATAAAAAGTTTTAATTATATCCAAAATTTGGGGTTCTTACAATACTCCTCCATTGTAGAATTCTTAAATTCTGTACCATTGTCACTTCTGAGCACTTTGACCTTGTACTCAAAGCTATTGTGAATATTCTTGACAAGTTCAATGATTTGCTGAGGAGCTTCATCCTTATTGTGTAGAAAGAATACCCATGTGAACCTTGTGTAATCATCCACTATTACTAGAGCATATCTTTTCTTGTTGATAGACATAATGTTTACTAGACCAAATAAATCAAGATGCAGCATGTGAAATGGTTCAGTAATTGAATTTTCTGTCTTGCTCTTGAAAGTGGTTCTTCTTTGTTTTCCAGGCTGACAAGCATCACAAAGTCCATCTTGCACATAATTTGCCTGAGGTAGGCCTCTCACCAGATGGTGCTTAACAAGTTGATTAAGCTTCTTGAAGTTAAGATATGAGAGCTTCTTATGCCAGTTCCAGCTTTCATCATTTGATGCCTTGCTGTAAAGACATCTGACAGTTCCTTTAGATGTGTCACTCAAGCTGGCTTCATATATGTTACCATGTCTCTGACCAGTCAGAACAATGTCTCCATTCTTCATATTCAAGATTTTGCATCCTTTACTATCAAAGATTGATTGGTAACCCTTATCACTTAGTTGACTTATGCTTAAAAGTGTGTGTTTCAAGCCTTCAACCAGTGCTACATTTTCTATGATGACATTCCCCAAAATAATTGAGCCATATCCCAGAGTTTCTCCTTTGTTGCCATCTCCAAAGGATATTACTGGGCCAACTTGCCTCTCAAACTTTGTAAGCAGGGACTTCTTTCCAGTCATATGTCCAGAGCATCCACTGTCCAAGATAATTGAATGCTTCTTTCCAGTGCCCTGCAAACAAAAAGTAGCTAGTTAGAATTTTTTAGGACCCAACTTTAATTGGATCCTTTCTTACTAACTTTTGAACGAACAGGCTTTGAAGATTTTGCTTTTGATTTACCTGTTTCAGAGTCAACCTTAGACTTTGATTTCACAAACTGTTTGTGACTAGGAGTTTGAGATTTCAGAAAATAATAGTCATAATACAGTTCATGATATTCCTTACACATATAAATGGAATGAAGTAAACTACCACAATGATAACAGGGTTCTTGTGGTTGGTATTGAATTCTCTGAGTCTTGGGGAATCTGGACTCAGTTTTCCAAGAAGGTTTTTGATTGCAGTCTAGGGCCAAATGATTATGATTTCCACATTTATAGCATTTCTTCCTAGGTGCATCAGGTACATTCTTGTAATTATTCTCTTTGTTAATACCTTCTTTTCCATTCCTATTTCTTCTGATCTTGCTAGACTCTGAAATACTTTCTAGTCTCTGTTTCAACTGAGACTTAGACAGAAAACCTATGTTGATATTCTTAGGTTTTTCTAACACTCTCTCATCTGAATTACTATTGTTAATTCTTTTGTGCACAACTGGGGTACCTTTAGAATCAACAAATTTAACATGTTTAGGTTCAGAAACTATCTTCTTACCTTCAGACTTAGATGTGCTAGCTTCAATTTTACTATCATCATTGACAATAGCTACAGTATCTTCTTGCCTAGCCTTATCAAAACCTAAACCATTAACTTTACCAAGAATTTGATTTTCAATGATTTCTTGAGTCTTTTTACCAGAATTGTTAATGGTTTTAATCACATCTCTCTCTTCCTCTAGTTTTTTCTGACATAGTCATAAGCCTCAAGGATAACACCATAATCATGCTTAGCTTTATCAGAACTTAACCTATATTCTTCCATTTGAATTAACTCAGATTCAAGAAAATTATTTCTACTAACTAATTCATCATTCTTAGCCTTAAGTTCATCTTTTTCACTAGCAAGAATTTTGAAATTAGTCATAAGATTTTTAAACTCAACATGAATAGATCTAATATCATCATAATCTAAGCTATCAAATGAATCAAGAGAGTGAAGTGATACCTTAACAGAAGATGAAGAAGTTTTCTTTGGAGATCCAGGCTTGTCTGAAGCACTTGCCATCAATGCAATGTTATCATAATCCAATTCATCTTCAGAATCACTGGAGTCTGCCCAATTCTTCTGTGTGACCATGAGTGCATTACCCTTCCCTGAATTCCTAGGCTTCTTGCACTCACTAGCAAAGTGTCCAAGCTCACTGTAGTTAAAGCACTTGATCTTGGCTTTATCAAGCTTGATAATTGTACTCTTGCCTTTGTCACTCTTCTTCTCCTCTTTCTTCTGAAAAGAGCCTTTGCTAAATCTTCTCCTGTTGAATCTTCCTTTCTTGAAAGCTTTAGCAAACATAGCAAAGAGTTCTTACATCTCTGATTCAGAATCATTATCTTCAGAGTCTATATCTGTAGTCTCTGACTCAGAACTTTCTTTGCTCTTCTTCTTCCTCAAGTCTCTTTCAGTAGATTCAGACTTTTCTTCTGGAATCTTCTTTGATTCAGATTGAGCAGTGAGTGCAACAGTTTTCATCTTTCCTTCACTCCTGCTCTTTTTCTGCTGCCTGTCAAGTTCATAAGCTCTCAATTTTCCATAAACTGCTTCTAATGATATTTCATCCAGATCATTAGCTTCCTCAATTGCAGATATCTTCTCATTGTAGAAATCAGGAAGAGCTTTCATGAACTTCGTATTCATATCCTCCAAGTCATAATATTTACCATGCATGGCCATCTCATTGATGAGTTTAGTAAACCTATCAAAGGTGTTAGTAAGTGACTCACCAGACTTGAATTCAAAGTACTCATACTGTTGTATGAGAAGTGTCCTCATATTCTTTCTGACAGGTTTTGTTCCTTCACAGTGAACCTTTAGATTGTCCCATATCTTCTTAGCAGTTTTACAAGAGAGAACATAGTTAGTGAGAACAGAATCAAGACTGTTGAACAATATGTTTCTCACTTTATCATCCTTAAGAACGTTCTCCTTTTCCTTATCTGTCCATTCAGATTTAGGCTTCTCTGCTATATGTTCTGGAACAACTTTTCCTTCGACAGTTGATTAAGGAACAAGTCTTGTTGGAACAAAAGGCCCATCTCTGATTCTGTCAAGATAATCAGGATCTGTTGCTTCCAGGTGATGCAACATCTTCACTTCCTATAGAGTATATTCGTTTCTCTTGAGCATAGGGATCTTAGTATTTCCATCCTTGTAACCAGACATGATTGCAGATCTTTATGATTATTCAAAATCAACCTGCTTTGATACCAATTGTTAACTCGAATAACTTGTAGAAGGGGGGGTTGAATACAAGTTATATAATCGTGTTTGATTTTTGCTTGATTAGATGAACAAGAACAAACGAATGAATCAAACTTTGTTTGTATTAAAATAAATCAAATACAAACTCTACCAAAGGTGTACAATACCTTTAGCAGCTGCTGACAATACAAATCTCTCTCTCTGGTTCTTTCGAACTCTCGAATACAAACCTTATACAGAGCTTCACACGATATGCACTCTAAAATTCACAATTTGCTCTTTTTTACAATAATATAGAGAGAGTATTTATAATGCTACCTATCAACTAATAACAGAATTATAATCTATTTATGACAATGTTCTGCCATCCAGTTGATAGTTTCCATCAATAGAGAATTCGTTTCCTTCACGATATCTTCTTGCTTGTTTTTCAAAACAACGATCCTGTTTTATAGCACTTGCCAGTTTCTGTAGCATCCATAATGACATCATCAGTAACATGACTGATATCAGGATTTCCCATTGCATTAGGATCTAATCATCCCATCAGTATTTGATCAGGATCTGACTTGCTGTATCAGGATCTGCTCTTAGTTCCTGAAATGTAGTCTCTGACGCACTGTTCCTCGACTAACCTCCACATATTACTGTCTAACACATATATCCTATACAAAGTGCTAAATCCTTTATAAGATCAGGATATACAAGAAGTATTAGCAAAATTCTATTCTCAACATCACAACTTATGAATTATTCCTAACATACAATAAGAAGATATCTGCTATTGAAGAAGCTAATAGGGATGTAATTCGAGTAGAGTCGATTCGAGTCGAGTTAGAGCTTTTTTTTCGAGTTCGAGCTTTTTTATTCAAGTCGAGTCGAGCCTAAAATTTATCGAGTCTGGAATTTGAGTTCGAACTCGACTCGTTTACTATACGAGTCGAGTTCGAGCTGTTATCGAGCTTACCGAGTTTTTAACCGAGCTTTCGAGCTTATCGATTTTTTAAATGAGTTTCCGAGCTTTTATCGAGTTTTCGAGCTTATGGATTTTTTACCGAGTTTTCGAATTTTTCAAGTTTTTACCGAGTTTTCGAGTTTATCGGGTTCTTATTGAGTTTTCGAGTTTATCGGGTTCTTGTCGAGTTTTCGAGTTTTGGCTTCAATTCCAGGAAAACTATTTGTTTATATTATTTTCTTTTCAAGTTCAACCTAAATTTTTTTTTCCAATTTCAAATGACAATAAACTTTCGAAATTTTACATGTTATTATTTCGATAATCAACTTTTCCAATCAATTAAGTAAGCTTTTAATTTATTCTGTTCATATATATTTACAGATAAATGTTATCTTTATAATAGATTATGAATCTAACTATCCAAGCGTCTTAAGCAGTAATCGATGATAATAAGAATAATAAAATGTGAAACATTTTTTGATTGTGAGCTCATATATGTTTTAGTTTTTCAAAATATGCAAATAGAAACCCTAAACCGAGAGTCGGTAGTAGTTTTATAAATTTTATTTATAATTTAATAGAAATATTGCATACAACAAGTCTATGATGTTACTATCTTGTTGTTATAGTTTATAATTGTACAAAGAAAAAATATATGGAAGTAAAATTCAGAAATCGAACTTGATCGCTGACAGCTAAAGATCGATCAAAAGATCGATCGAAGTAGTATAGACTAATCGTGATATCAGATATATTTTGATACTTTAATAATAATTAATAATATTAATTGAATTTTAAAAGCCGTGCATGTAAAAAATCTTTGATTCGAGTTACTAATCACTACGTCTGCTCGTATGAATGTAAATAATTAATGTAATATTATAATGTGATAAGAACATACAAGACTATATAATATTGCACATAATATATGAAAAAAATATCAAGTTAAGTTTTAAAAGTAATATTCATAAATAGTTGAGTGATGACACACAGAATAATAAACACATGACTATTTTTAAAAAAAAATTAAAAAAATTAATCGAGTTCGAGCCGATTTTATCGAGTCGAGCTCGAGTCGAGCTCAAAAAACTCAACTCGAGTTTTTTATTGAGCCCGAAAATGTGTTCGAACTCGAGCTCGATAACGAGTTCGAGCCGAGTCGAGCCGACTTTTTCGAGTCGAGTTCGAGTTGACTCGGTTTAAATTACACCCCTAGAAGCTAATGATCTGGATGAATTATTGTTGGGATTTATGGGTGATAGCTTAGAGACAACTTAACTAGATTTTATCATACTTAGTTTTTGCTAATTAGAACATACTGTCACATCCAGAGTATGTTCTTGTGACCAAAGTAATTGCTTTAATTTAATAAGTATGTATCTTGGAAGAAGTTCATTTAAATGTTCAAGCCTCAAGATCACATCAGTTCGACAGCAAGAATAAATGTTACTGTCACAACATTGACAGTAAGGTTACAAGAAGATAGCATGTTGCAAGTCACAACAATAGAATATCCATCTGACAGCAACATTGGCGGAAGCATGAGACAGCAACATTCTCGCAGTTTGACAACAAGTCTGGGATTCCTGATAGCAACATTGGCGGGGATTCATACTTGATAGTGTTAGTGCCCTATAGACAATGTAATTCTAGGATAGACTATTTTGTTATTCAGTGATTATGTTATATCGATTATTCAACAATAAATTTATTATGTCTTTATTTACTGCGATATAAATATTAGAACAATAAATGTCCTTGGAATATGTAACATGTATTCTATATCTTTAAGTATGTGACTTAAAAATGAGATTATAAGAATAGTGTTAATATTCCTAAATATCCCTAATCGAGCATTATTAATATGGGACAATTATAATGCATAAAGATTAGTATGTTTGTTGACTGATGACCACATCTCATTGGTCATAGGTACAGTGATACTAAAGTTAAGAACATAGGTGCATGTAATATTCTACATGTCACTGGATTGACCCACAGTGAGTTTCTACATGTTGATAATGTCATTAGAAAGACTCACAGTGATAATGGTGCAATGATCGTTAGACTTGAGATCATTATATTTCTATACGAGGATTAATATACTTTGACTACATTAAAAGTTACCTTTGACCGGGTTATGATAAAAATGTACATCGGGTATATTATGAGACGTATGAGAAATATGAATGATAGATAAAGGATTTAACCCTCCTATTCTTAGGAGAGATATTATTGGCCTCTTGATTGAGTGAGACTATGAAAATGCATGGCCATGCTCAAATATTGATTTGTTTTTAATAGTCTACTCATTGATCAAGGAAACCCGGATTAAACATTGATGAGGATGACTAATTACATGCCTCGAGTTTAATCTATAATATATGGTTAAAGGGATTATATTACACGGAAACATTAATCACGAAAGGTTTAATTGGATCACCAATTATTATTACTTGGGTAGCAATGATGTATTACTAGATGCCGCTCATTGTTTATAATTTTATTATTGGATATTAAAATTATTGCCAAAGTAATAATAACCTAAAGGGTTACACAATAAGAACGTTCAAAAGGAGTTTTAATTTAAATTTCGAATTTAAATTAATTGATGATAAAATTCGAAATTGGTTATTTAATTAATTAAGTTGGACTTAGTTAATTAGATTTCGAATTTAAATCATTAAAACCCAAATCAGTTTGGTTTTAGTAGAAGCCCAAACCGATTAGGGTTAAGCCCAGCTCATTCTCTCTTATAAATACATAGAGATGTATTGGTTTAGGGTTAGACTTTTGCCAAAATCGTTTTTAGCAAAAGCCCTAGCAGCTCTACATAAAGAGAGGCTAGAGAGAGAGATCGAGATAGAGGGCAGATTACGGCTAGTACCAACTCCGGAGAATGCGGAGACAATCGTGCGTTCGTGTGGACTTATTAGCGAAGCAGATCTCACGAAGAGGGCTGTGTGGTGATCGTTCTTGGACCTCCATCTGTCAACCGAATCGGAAAGCTTTTATAAGGTACAGATTCTGTTCTCCATAATCAGCATGTCTTATACACGAATCCTAGGGTTAGGTTTCGGTATTTATTGTTTATTATCGTTTTTCCGTTGTGCTTGTTGCCCCGAAACCTATCAATACTATCAACCAAGGAAAATTCTCTTGACAGAAGACTTGGCGGTTAAAGTTACTATCTCACTGAATTATTTGAATTGGGGATTTATCTCAGTCAAACCCGTGACAGTTTAGATGTTCAAGAAATAGATTTGCTGTAGCTTGTCAAAGATTGTAGCAGACCTGCAAGACTACGACAGAAGTTTAAGAGATCACAAGACAAAGCTCGTCAATTCAAGAGTATGACAAATCAACATCTACTAGAATTGTATTAGCTTGAATTAGAAAGAATATAGGTTGCTTCTGCTTTACATATAATGATAACTCTGTTTGTATAGCAATTTTGGAAAGTCACATGGGTGTGCAAATTGTAAGGAACTGACACTTGAAAATGATAGCAGCTCCACAACCCATGTGACAGAGATGTTAGAGCAAATTAATCTACTTAGAGAATCATCTCTCATTATTTTCTGTATTCATTGTAATCACTCAAGAAACCGAAGCTTGAGAAAATACTTTCTCTAAAGGTTGTAGAAACACTTTGCAAAATAAATAAAACATTTATTTTGTGAGAATATCTTGAGTTATCACTTGTGTTTACAATTCTTGTATTGATAGTTTACAATCTTTGTTATTATTGTTAAAATAAAGATTTGAAGTTATCAGTATTGCATTCAACCCCCCCTTCTGCAATACTCCGGGACCAACAACTGGTATCAGAGCTAACAGATTGACATACTAATCTGAGATCATGATGAGTATACAGAAATCAAGTGGTATCAAGATTCCAGTATTTGATAAAGAGAACTACAACTTTTGGAAAAGAAAGATCTTGTTATTTATCAAAGCTGCACATCCGCTGTACTTGGGAATCCTTGAAAATGGCCCCTTCATCCCTCAGAAAGAAGTAGTTGTTGCTACTGTCAATGGTGAATTAATTCCAGCTCACTGGGTTGCAAAGAGACCCTCATAATACACAGATTCTGAAAAAGAAAAAGTAGCCTTGGATGACTACTTACAGCTCATCTTGCTTGACTCTCTCACCTTGGACAGCCATGTGTGGAAATGTTATGGGATGCGCATCTACAAAGGAGATGTGGAACAAGATAGAGTTGCTGTGTTAAGGAAGTGAAGAGGCCAGAGAAAATCAAAGACAAATTCTTGTGTCACAATATGAAGCCTTTATGGCTAAGCCTGGTGAAGAGCTCACTCACATGTTTAAAAGATTCAGTAAGCTAATAGATGAGCTACAAATTTATGGAAAGTTCTATGACAAAATAGAGATTAATATCAAGTTTCTGCTCACTCTTCCTGAGCACCTTGAGCACAAAATCACTGCCATAAGAGAAGGGAGAAACTTGAATGATGTTTCTCTTGAGACCCTTTATGGTGTGCTTAAGTCATATGAACTTGAACTCTTTCAAAAGAGAGCTATTCAAACTGGAGCCAAAGGAAAGATGGCAAACATGTCTGGTGCCCTTGTAGCTCATGAGCCACATGTCTCTCTACCAAGTGAGACTTCACAAAGTTCACAACCAACGCAAGTGCCATCTCTGAAGATTGAGGAGGTGTTGGATGATGAGGAGAAAGTGGTTCTACAGCTCAAAGATGTTGAAGATGAAGATTTCTACTCATTAGAAGAGATTGAAAGCATGGATAATCCAACCATGGCATATATGGCTAAAAGGTTCAAGAATATAAAGTTCAGAAGAGATAAGTCATATAAGCCACAAGGTCAGGCATCTAAGTTCAACAAGGGAAACTCTTCAAAGGCTGCTGGTGGTGCCACAAGAGGAGGATACAAGACAAGGATGGTGAATAGGTCAAAGTTCAGATGTTACAACTGCAATGAGCTAGGTCATTTTGCCACATAGTGCAGAAGGCCAAAACAAAATCAAAGAATGGAGAAAGGATCTCGAAGTCAGTTTAAAAGAAATCAAGGAAGAGCCCATGTGGCTGAAGGAAAATGATGGGATGATTCTGATGATGAGGAAGAAGAAGAGTTTGTGAATCTAGCTCTCATGGCTAGATCTGATGATGAAGCATCAAGCTCCTCAAATCAGGTACCATCTCTCATTTTACTTGATATGTCTAAAACTGAGTATAAGCAAACTATTGAAGAATTAAGTGCTGAGATGTTTAATATTAATGTCAGTTTATCTGCTGCTAATGAACAAATTGCTAAGTTAGCTAAACAGATTGAGACACTCAAATCTGAGAATGAAGTGCTTTTGCTTAAGACCAGTCCATTAGATTCACTAGTTCAAGAAAATGAAAGACTGAAAAATGATGTTGTCTGTGCTAAGGAGATAGAAGAATTCTTAAGAAATCAAATTGTTGAAAATGAATTTAAGCTTAAGGCCTTTAGAAATTCTTCTAAGTTAGTTCAGGAATATCATGAGAATCACACTGAGAACCAAAAAGTTGGAATAGGTTTTGACTACGGTAGGAGGCCTTGAAAGGCAGCTGTGATTGATGATTGTTCAGATGGTGATGCTGTCAAACCTCATATTCTCAAGAGAGTTTGTAAACCTATTTTCAAAACTGTTCAAGCTGATTTTAATGAGAATTCCTTGCTCATCAAGCAAGAACTTCTTGATGAAGATGAGTGTATTGACAGCACATCTACTAAAGGGAAAGATACTGTCAAGATTCCCATGACAGAAAATTTACCAAGCAATCAGACAGAATGTTCTAAAGAAGGTGTCAACAAGGATAAGACAGAAACTTTCAAAGATACTATCAAGAGAGTACCTAAGACATCAACTTCCAAATCTACTGTCAAGATAGCATGTACGAAAGGTACTGTCAAGGGTAACTCGACAGCAACTTCAGGACATACTGTCAACACAGATGCCTACAAGTCTAAGAATAGGAATGGCAAGTTAGGAATTGATAAGAAAAATGGTTATGCTCATGTCAAGAATGCTCCTAGAAAACTTTGGAATAATTGTGGCTCCTCCCAATACTTAACACATGTGTGACAACCCCAGATCCGGGGTCAGGAATCCGGGCCATCATACTCCAATTTCCATTTATTAACAATATCTCTTGGTCTTTTTTTTATACTATTTAATACTCACATAAATGACCCCACACTAATATCATCACACACACCAGTCATATACTGAGAGAACAACATCCATTAATGATAGCAGTTAAAGATAAACTATTATTACAATCCCAGAATACCATCTATTACACCCATATAAAAGTATATACTACCTTGAACAGGTGTCGATACTTTCTCATAAGGTAGACTTCCCCTTTACCCTCTTCCGGGTTGCACTGCGACGTTTCGGCACCTGATCTAGCTGTTATATAAATAAATAGCAAGATTGAGCTATAATAGCTCAGAAAGATAAATTTGTAAACTAGTATCAAAGGAAAACTTATATATGTATATATAAACAGAAGACCCATCATAATCTTTAAGAAAAGAATTAATTTTTATTTATTAAATACACCATCTATTTATTTTCATAAGAAAAGAAATATAAAACCATATAATATCAGTTTCTCTTCTAATATAATATAATATCAGTTTCTCTTCTATCACCAGATAATAATCAATGCCACCTCTCAGTATAATGTCTCAAGATAATATAACATTTGAAATAAATCTTTCAATATAATCTTTCCATTACCTTTTATACAACAACTATATAAAAATAATATAAAATCAGTTTCTCTTCAATCCATAAAAATAATTCCATAATTTCATACCATTTCCTTTTTCAAAATGCAAATCTGAAACCATTATCAATTCTTTCTTTAAAAGTTTTGGGGATATATGCTAGCGCCAGATACGTAGGACGATGATCAGTCGCCTGACCGTACCTGCTCTCTGTTTACTACTAGTAGAAGGGATGATCCCACCTGGTCATCAACCCTGGAGGAAGGCTACCTGCTACATCCTCCTTCGGCAACTCTTGGGCCGTAATAAATATTGAGTGCTGGACTGTTCCTCACACAGCCTCTTACGCTTACTGTTGCAATCCCCCTTTTTCAAATCGTTATTCCATTTATAAAACATCATTCCACATTTTCCATTTTTCCGTTCACATATCCATTCACATTTCCATTCACATTTCCATATATCATTCACACATATCATTTCCATTCTCATATATCATTTCCATTCTCATATATCATTATACTTTGATTATAATTCAGACATCTCCTCCGTATTTAATAAAGTCAAATATGCTCTTATATACAAAATATTTTAACTATTTTAAAAGTATTAAATAATAATCAAATAATATTCATTAAATCACAAATGTTTAAAGATTATCTTTAAAAGAATATTATAAACCATATAACCCTAGATAACAACTGATACCATTCTTTTTCATATCTCTTGAAGCCATAAAGTACATTAGCTCCATTCATATTCATATCCATATCCACAATCCATATCATATATTGATATAAGATTCATATATTATCTAGCAGAACCACTTTATGCATAATCATCTCTATATATCCATATCCATCTTTCTTTAATTCCCAAAATCAGGAAATAAATTCTTTACTAAAATAGCAACAATAGAATCACATATATATATTCCATGAAATCATTTTCTTCGAAAGTAAATAATTTTCCAAGTAGAGATAGAAAAATCTTTCCTGGATCTCTAAAGCGAGTAGGTATGATCCTGAGTTCGTCTCCCGCTTCTATAGAAACGAAAGGATCACTGTTAGTATATATCCCACTTAATCACCTAATCTCTAATAACACCCTTGACACATATTATATGTTTAACATAGTTTTTATGCACCAAAAGTTTACATGAACTTAACCATTTTTAAACTCGATCAAAGTTTTAGCGATTTACACCATTTTCTTAACAACCACTCTCGACTGTAAAAATTCTCATAAATTAATAAATTCGAATTTTCACCCAAGATCAGTGGGTAATGCTTCTCTGATCACCCTACTATATCCTCCCAAAATTTTATAATTTTTAAGAATGTTTAAGTATGTCAATTATAGCCTCAAAGTTGACAAAATTACGTTTTCTCGGTTCTCGAACGTCCCTCACTAAAACTGACTTTTCTCCTAAACCGTTCATCAGATTTTAACGTACTTTATATCAAAACGATCTATGAACTAAACTCTGTCATCTCATGGTCACTTGGTACTCTAGGCAGGGAGCTACCGTACGGCATTGGTGTCCAAAAACAGGGCATCTATTTGGTTTAACGAAAATCGGGCATTATAACGGCTATATTTTCATACTTTCCAAAATTCAACTCCTCCAAATCCATCACCAAACACATATATCAACCCTACACCATGTGGTCATCATACCAACCATGGTTACAATCACAACCCACTTCCATATTCAACTTAAACCAGTTACAAACACATATATCATCATGAATAATCACTTATCATAACCTTAATCACTAAACTTTCTATAATCCATCATATATTCAAAGTAATACTAAAGGGTCTTGATATTTATACCTTCTTGAAGAGTGAATAACCCCTAGTAAGCCTTGAATGGTCCTTAAGTAGCATTAGTACACTTGAATCAATCAAAAGAAATCAAGAACACAAAGTTAGTTCTTGAAAATCACTATTCATCATCATTTTTGATCCATCTTTTGACATAGCTATGCTCAATATTTGAAGCTAAGATTTTGAACATACCTTGGGGTCTTGATTACCTTTGTTTTAAGCTATAGAACACCAGAATCCAACCAAGGGAGCTAGGGTTTTGAGCCCCATCTTGCTACTGGCCAGAACCTGGACAGGTTTGGTTCTCCCACTTTGAGCATGGATTCGACTAGGCTATACTACTTGGATTGTCATGAAATTTTGTACGAATCTTCCCCATAGAGTGGAGAATCTATGGTTAAAATTTGGTGAGTTTAGAAGCTTTAGATCTTGAGATATGAATTTTTCTTTCCTCCTTGCTCTTGCTGGGCAGTTTGTATGTCTATGGGTTTAGCTTGATCTCTACTTGCTTATACATGTATCTATCCCTTTATTCACTCTTATCGTCTTTTAATGTGGTGTTGATCATCTATTTGTCCAAATGTTGGTGATCCTTTGGTCCACTTTCCAAGCTTAAAATATGTTACTCCATTTCTTGCTATTTACTTGCTTGTCCTTGCCATATCTTGAAATGTTCCACCAATGCCCTTCCTCTTTCTCTTATTCACTCACATGGTTTCCTTCCTTAATACTCTAAGATCAGCTCCTTATAGTGTTGGGCCGAAATTTAGGCTTTCCCCCATGTTTTGGGCCTTTTGTTTGGGCTCCATTCAAAGTTTTCTCGTCGTTTGATCCATCGAATGATTTCTGCGATTGTCTCAGTGGTTTCTCCTTTGTAAATTCCTTGGATATATAATATCCTCTCCCACATAATATATTAGTGTGTTAGGGTGATTCTAATCCTCAAGTAGATATTAGATCCAATATCCTTGGTATATTCTCTTTTTCTCAGAAGTTGCTCTCCCGATTGTCTCTCAGGTTCTCAAGCATTCTCAAACTCGTTTAACAATCTAAATTCCCTTGACATTTCCTTGACTTGATCACTCCTTGGTCTATCCTAATTTCACTATTTCCTCAAGATATAAATCATTTAACATTTCTATACTCCTTAATATCACATTCAATAGAGTCTCAATCGAAATCGAAAATCCTTAAAGTCCATATTCAGGAATTTCTGAAATCCATTATTATTTTGAGTCACTCATTTTCATAGTACAACACTAATATGGTTCCTGATTATTCATTTTCCATTTCAAATCTAGGGTACTTACATACCATTTCCCTAAATCCTCAAAATTACTATTCATTTAGGCACTGTAGCATTCTAAAAGTTAGGGTTATTACAACATGTTTGTAAGAAACCTATTGAGAACAAGGTTAATGTGACCAAGGTTAATGGTAACTTACATAGAACTCCCATTATACAAAGAACAATGAATGTTTGCAGTAACATTGACTGTATGCCATGCAAAATCACTGCCATGAGTACATGTTTTAATCTGCCTATTCTGTCTACTGAAAAATGATCCTATATGCAAACTGTTGAGACTTCTAAGCCTACCAATGTTGGTAAAAAGGCAGTGTCCACTAAGAAAAGACCAAGTCTTACTCTAAAACTGAGTGGGTAGCAAAAGAAGTCAAACAGGATGATTCAAGTGTTGATTCAAATGTGATTAACGATGATATAAAAAGTGATAATGTAACTGCAGGACCCAACAAGGATTGGGTACCGGATGTAAATTAAATATCATCTGTTTTATAGGGCAAGAAGAAGAAACGGGTCATGTGGATCATCGACAGTGGATGTTCCAGACACATGACAGGTGATAAAGCCCTGCTATCACATTATGTTAAGAAAGCTGGCCCAATCATAACTTTTGGAGACAACAACAAAGGTTACACTGTGGGATATGGCTGTCTGGAAATTGGAAATGTTGTCATTGAAGATATTGCTATTGTAGATGGATTGAAGCACAACCTACTCAGTGTCAGCCAATTTAGTGACAGAGGATTCAAGGTTGATTTTGATATGATGGTTTACAACATCTATACACAAGAAAAATGGAAGCCTTTCTTTGAAAGGAGTCAGAAAAGGAAGCTTGTTTGTTGCAGACCTAAACTCTGCTAAGAAAGACAAGGTTTACTGTTTCTAAAGTAAGGCAACAGTTGGTGACAGCATGCTTTGGCACAAGAAACTCTCCCATTCTACAGTAAGACTATTAATATACTGATGAAGAAGGAATTGGTGAGAGGACTACCTCAACAGGAATTCTGTCAAGAAGGACTGTGTGAGGACTGTCAAATGGGAAAATTGAAAAGATCTATGCACAAGTTAAAGCAATTGAACCCCAACACTGAGCCACTCAAGTTAATTCACATGGATCTTTTTCGTCCAGTAAATGTTCAATCTCTAGCCAAAAAGAGATATGCCCTGGTAATGGTGGATGACTACTCAAGATACACTTGGGTAAAATTCTTGGAATCTAAGGATGAAGCAGCTCAAGAAATCATTGATCATATAAGGGTTCTTGACAGAACTCCAAATGCAAAAGTTCAAATTCTAAGAAGTGACAATGGTACTGAGTTCAGAAATGCAACTCTTGGGAATTTCTGCAAAGATGAAGGTATTGTGCAACAATTCTCTGCTGCCAGAACACCATAGCAAAATGGTGTGGTAGAAAGAAAGAACAGGACTCTCATTGAAGCTGCTAGAACTATGTTGAATGATGCAAAATTACCAACATATTTCTGGGCAGAAGCTATCAACACAACTTGCTATACACAGAACAGAACCTTAATCAACAAGACTCATGGGAATACTCCCTACTATCTACTGACAGGAAAGAAACCTACTGTCAAATACTTTCATGTATTTTAAAGTAAGTGCTTCATGATGATAGACACTCATGAATGGAAAGGAAAGTTTGATGCTAAAGCACATGAAGGCATTTTCATGGGATATGGATTAGAAAGGACTGCCTATAGAGTCTATGTCATAGATCACAAAGTCATTGAAGAAAGTGTGAATGTCACATTTGATGAGACCAAGTTTCCAGGACTGCAAGAAGATGGTCAAATGCAGCCTCTTAGATTTGAAAATCAAGTTTACCTGGAAGAAGAAGAAATTGTTGTTGAAGAACCTACTTGTACTCAGACTATTGAATTTGAAAGAGATGTTGTCAACACCAATGATGATAACCAAACTCAAGCTCAATCTCAGACAGTAACATCTAATCATCAGAATGAAAATGATTCTGGAGATATTGAAGAGCATGAAGGAGAAAATATCACTGGTGGAGAATCAACCTCTCAAGAAGAAACTAAACAAGCAGATCAAGATAGAAGCTTGCCAAGGACCACCAAGTGGAACAAAAATCATGCCAGTAATTTAATTATTGGTGATCCCATTACTGGTGTAAGGACAAAGAGAAATGTTTCTGCTGACAGGATGTTTTCCTGTTTCCTATCTCAAACTGAGCCAAAGACAATTGATGAAGCATTATTGGATTCTGATTGGGTGATAGCTATGCAAGAAGAGCTTAACCAATTTGAGAGAAAAAATGTATGGAAGCTAGTCCCTAGACCAAAAGGGAAGTCAGTTGTTGACACAAAGTGGGTTTTCAGAAACAAATTGGATGAAAGTGGAAATGTGACAAGAAATAAGGCAAGGCTAGTAGCTAAAGGTTACTGTCAACAGGAAAGGATAGATTATGATGAAACATTTGCACCTGTTGCCAGACTTGAAGCCATTAAAATATTTCTAGCTTATGCTGCACACTGTAAATTCAAGGTGTTCCAAATGGATGTCAAAAGAGCCTTTCTCAATGGAGAGCTAGAGGAAGAAGTGTATGTTGAACAGCCACATGGATTTGAGGATGCTGAGTTGTATGACTTTGTCTACAAACTGTTCAAAGCACTCTATGGATTGAAGCAAGCCCCCAGAGCTTGGTATGAAACTCTCTCTACCTTTCTAATAGAGAATCAATTTACAAGAGGTGTAGTAGATAAGACACTATTCTACAAGCATCATGGCAAGGACATCATTTTGGTACATATATATGTTGATGACATAATCTTTGGTTCCATAAATGAAAAGCTGTGTGAAAAGTTTTCATCTCTCATGAGAAACAAATATGAGATGAGTATGATGGGAGAAATGTCATTCTTCCTAGGTCTACAAATTCATCAAAAGGATGATGGAATCTTCATAAGTCACGATAAATATGACAAGGAACTCCTCAAAAAGTTCAATTTGGAAGATGCATCACCTGCCAAGACACCTATCTCTACTGCAACCAAACTGGATTTGGATCCTAAAGGAAAGAAAGTGGACTCTAGCACTTATAGAGGCAAGGTTGGATCTTTGCTATATCTAACTACTAGCAGACCAGATATCATGTTTGCTACATGTCTCTGTGCAAGGTTTCAGGCTGATCCAAAAGTGTCACATCTAATTGCCATCAAAAGAATTTTTAGGTATCTGAAAGGGACTCCAAACTTAGGCCTTTAGTATCATAAGGATACTGGATTTGATCTGATTGGATATTCAGATTCAGACTATGCTGGATGCAAGATTGACAGAAAAAGCACAATAGGTAGCTATCAATTCCTTGGTGGTAGATTGGTGTCATGGTTTAGCAAGAAACAGCATTCTGTGTTTACATCAACTGCAGAAGCTGAGTATATTGCAGCTGGAAGTTGCTGTGCACAAATTCTTTGGACGAAAAATTAGCTATTGGATTATGGTCTAGAGTTATCCAACATCCCTATCTACTGTGATAACACTAGTGCCATAGCCATCTCAGACAATCCAGTTCAACACTCCAGGACAAAGAACATTGATATCAGACATCATTTCATTAGAGAGAATGTTGAAAAAGAAACTGTGAAGCTGGTTTATGTCCCCACAGATAAGCAACTTGTAGACATTTTCATAAAGCCATTGGATGAATCAACCTTCAACAGGTTGGTAAGTGAATTGGGAATGCTAAATCTGGTATGTTAACTTTATTAGTTTTTACATTTTCAATGTGTTAAATGCAGCTCGTGACAGTAGCCTTCAATGTTGCTATCATGCGAAGTTACTGTGTAAGAACCCTAATTTTTGGTAATATTTCCTTTTATTTAATATCTTGTGACATTATCATTATGGAACCTTTCTAGTCATCCCTGTTGATTAATAGAATTGATTGTTTGAGAAACTGCGTTGTTGCATTCATTATGTAAGATATAAAGGGAGATTGTGAAGGCAGGAGTCTTATTGTTAGTAGGATTTATAAAATTTGGGATTTGAGAATGGTTAGAGTATTAAAGGATTTATTAAGAATTATGACGAGGAATTATGGACATTCGAAGAATTTACATAATTAAGTACTTAAGGAATTATAGGGGAAAACCTCTACGCGACAAAATAATATTACGAGAGATTAATTAAGATACGATACGAATTAAAGATTAAATGACAAGCATTGGTGGAAGAATAATGATACAAGGAGTAGTGTTGCATGCAAGTCCCATGCAACCAAGTGGTTAGAAATCAAGCAAACTAGTTAGCAATTGGAAGATGAATAGTGTCTAGTTACTTGCTTTTTCAAAAAGAGAGACAAGTAGTACATGAGGCCATGCTTGCTAGTACTACCTATACTTACATGATATGTATCACCCAACATCACTTTACATCAATTATTCACCAACAACCAAACACAAAAACACAAAACACAAACTCCTTCCCCCCCCGTTGTGTTGCTCTCGGCCAAAGCATAAAGTGGAGAAGAAAATTTCTTCTCCCCCCTCTTCCATCACTCATAAATCACCACATAATTCCTAGGTCATCTACATCATCTAGACAAGGTATGTTAGCAATTTAAATCCATTTCATCCACCCAATTTCAAGTTACAAATTGTTAAAGCTTGGGTGAATAGTAACCATGTTTGTTTTTCCTTTAGATCTTGCATTGTGAGTGTTATAGGAGACCATTTAAGGTGTTGTTGAGTTGTGAAAAGCTTATCCAAGGCCCCTAGGTGCTCAAGAAGGTATAAAAATCTCAAACCCTCTTGGTTATGTATTATTTATAAAGTATGGTAGTAGATCCATGTGTTTGAGAGCTAATCTTTTTTGTATATGTAGTAGATAGCATGGATCTTGAGTTTTGATGTTGAGATTGTGACTTTTATGACTATGGATAATATATATATATCTCCATGAGTGTTATGAACCATGATCTAAGTGTATTAAGTGTTGATTGTGTTGTGGAAGTGTGAAAAATGGTTGATCTAAGTAGTTTGTGCTTGCTGAGTTTTGTCCAGGAACATTGACCTGTATTGTAGCACGATTTTGAACCCCCAAATGTTGTCCCCTGATGTCCTACCATATATTGTTGGAAAGATAATTGAATTCAGTTTCTGGAAATGTAAGGTTCATGGCTAGGTGATGTATAGAGTTTAAGTTATGGCCGGAGGAGTGAATTGTGTTTCTGGATTATGGACTGCACTAAGTGACCCCCTTGTGAACCTTGTTTCAACCCCTAAAAATATATGTGGGATCATGAAAAATATTGAGAAACTAGGGAATGCAGTGGTGAAGACCACCCAAAAAGAATTGGATTAAAATATGAATTTTTGGATTTTATAAAAATGCTAGAGTAAAATTCGCGCAAGGGAAAAAGTCGATTAGTGGAGCAAAATTCTAGGGTTAGTGGTTATGATTCGAAAGTGGTAACTAAATTAAGTCGATTAAGTGACGAGCGTAATCGAGTGATGACATGAACCTATAGTGGGGCTAGAGAGTCATAAGACGAAGTCGTCAAGTTAATTTCGTACCCCCCTAAAACCCCGTAATTAAAGAGATATTGTTAAGGTACTAACGAACGATTATTGCTTATGTATAGATCGTTCGACTCCGCACGCTCGACCACCCCAACCAAACCAAGGCAAGTTTACTTTTCAAAACTTATCCATATACAAGGACTTTTACTGTTGTGTTTGTAGTTTTCAAATTATATCAAATGCTATGTTTATCGAAGTATTGATGCAATTGAGATTGAATAAGTACATATATGCTTGTACCCCTTGAACTTAGATTGAAATGTTTTCTTCGGACAACGACTCTAGCAATAGAGGTCGTAGCAGTCCGTATATACTATTGACCAGGGAGCGGTATATTATTATATCGTATCTAGATTGCGAAAACCCGAAGGGTCATTCGGGTGGTATCGTATACTCAAATAACTATTGTTATATCATCGTAAATACTCGAAACCCTATCTTGGATTAAAAGTTTATTTTATCGAATAATTATTTTATTAATTATTAATATTAAATCTTAATATATTATTTATTAATCATTGTTCACTATTTAAAGACAAGTTAATCCAAGATACTTTTAATTCTTTCAAACTCGAACTCTTTCGAACTCAAAACATTTTCGAAAACCCCCGGTCAGATTCTGCTTCTTGTATGATTTCAAGAATCATCGGTCGACTGATGTCGAACCTCAATTACTCTGTTTTCAATCAAAATCAAGTTTTAAAAGAAAAAGAAAAAGGGACTCTGGCAGGTGTGGGAACCGTTGACGAACGATTCCCGGGATGTGTAAGCGGCCGTGAGCCAGGCGGTCCATCACTTATTATTCCGGCCCAGGTGTTGCCGAAGGATGATTACGGATGTAGTTTTCATCGAGGGTGATTACGGATGTAGTTTTCACCCGAGGGATAGTTACGGATGTAGTTTCTATTCTTCTACCGGTAGAGAAGACCCGCGGATTATTGGACTTGGATGTGGTGACTGATCATCGTCAATCCTTGTCAGGTTTTGTGTTTTCTTTAAGTCCCATTCCTCCATTTTGGAAAAATGCTTTGACACTGCTTCTTAGGCTTTTGTGCCAAGTTGCTGATAGTGTTCTATTTTGATGAGAAAGATGTTGACTCAATGCAGTATCTAGAACTGCAAGTTTATTTTGAAAACAAGGGCACATATTGTTGCACCTTCGAGATTTATCAACTATGATAAGTGATTTTATATCTGATTGATACAAACAAGTTTAATAACTGCCAATCATATGAAATGTTATATTGCTTACCTTATACATATATTTCTTGCTGAGCTATAGTTGCTCACTCTTGCTTGTTTTCAAATTTTACAAACACAACAGCTAAGCGAAATGGCAAGACCCAGACAGACTGCTCGAAAGCAGGTGACTAGACCCGAGCCAGCACTTGAGATTCCACCGGTAGGCCCCATTAGCCGGATTGGTTGGCAGCTTCTGTTAGTTCGTTTTATTTATCAGTATGACCTGTGCAAGGCAGTGTATCGTAACAAACTTTCAAGCCGCCAACTTCGCTTCATATCGAAGTGTTGCTGGTAGCATAAATACTATTTAATTCGGTCTGTAATAACTCTGATAATTTTATTACTGTTTAATCAATGTGTGACGTTTCTGAGGCTCTAACCTGTGTGTGTGTGTGTGTGGTGTGAGTTTATTGTGGGGTCGATGGCTGTGTTATATATACTATGTGCAAGAACAGGTATGTTATTAATGGAAAATGGACCGTGAGCGCCTAGATCTCCGACCCCGGATCTGGGGGCGTCACAGAAATGGTATCAGAGCGAGGTTACAGTTCTCAGAAACGATAGTAATTTAAGAAAGCAACCCTAATAATAATAACAATAACGATAACCCTAATAACAACATTAATAATACTTAGAACTCTCATCGAGTTTGTAGTCAGTTATCGGATATAGCCCTGACTTTAAGGCCCGTGAGGGAACTACTCCTAAACCTTTCTTTTTGGTTAGTGACCCTCCTTATTTCCCTTGTGTAGATGGAGGAGATACCAGACCCTGAGGCTTTCGAGAGAGAGCATGATGAGGCACTAATGCGAGAGACCGAGGATCCTGAGGAGGATATGGGTGCTGACTCCGAGCTTGGCCCCTGGATTACGCTGATAGGAGATACTGATGATGAGGATCCCGTTGAGGAGCCCTTTGAGCCTGAGCCTAAGCCAGAGCCTGTTACCCCATCTCCTGTAGCTACTGATGAGGAGAGTGTGAGATCCGGCGAGGGTCGTGTTGTGTCACCCCCACCTTCTCCACTGACATCTAGCCCTGTTTCATCGGACGGTGACTCTGAGGATGACATTTCTGGCGAGGAGGAGCTTGACCCTACCCCTGCTACTGCTCCTGCTTCTGCTACTGCTCCTGCTACTGCCCCTACTCCTGTTCCTGTCATACCACCTCCACCGATGGACCTACCCCCAGTGTCGGGTACTGAGCACGCTTACGTGGTACAGTTCCTGACCCGAGACTTACTATCTGTAGAGGCCCGACTTAACGAGGCGAGGCGGGCACTAGTGGAGGAGCGCGAGGCGCGCTTGAGGATCCAGGCTGAGATGAGGACCGCTGTTGCTAGGAGGACTAGGGCTCGACTCCATAGGATTGAGAGGAGGAGTCGCGATAGGATTCTTGGATTAGGGATCCGCGGGGGCGGAGTGATCCAGGCTAGGGATGCTAGGCGTGTTGTGCGTCGTGCATTTGCCCGAGTGAGGACCTTGCTCCGCCGCGGTGCGGCCCCGTGATGCGTTACTGATAGCTCAGTCCCCTAGGTTCAGATGACATTAGTGTGTCGATTTTGCGGGATAGTTGACTTGTGCAGTGGTATCCTTTCTGACCAGTGGATGAGTAGACTGACCTACAGATATGTAGATGTGACTTCGGGTAGTATGTACGGATGTAGCCTTACTTTTGTGTAGCCTGACTATTCGGATGATGTATTTGTATTTGTTCCACTTTTGCTAGACTTTGACATCGAAACTATGTATTTGGCTCTAACATCCAAACTTTGTGATAACCCTTGTACCATACTTATTTAGTTTCAGTTTCCTTAATATTGCCTCAACTGCTTTACTTTCCGATGCCATGCTTTACTGTCTTGATATACAACTGTGATTATACAATTGCTACAAGCCACAAATACAACCATGCTGTTTCAAATTTAAGATATGCGATTTCAAATTGTTTTCTACAATTTCCAAAAATGTTCCCACAATCTTTAAAAAAGAAATTTTTTCAAAAAAAAAAAAATTGTTTGGAAATTTTGAAAAATATTTTTGAGGTTTCGAAATTTTGAAAATTCTTGTAAATGTTTTCGCATCCCAAAAGGGATTTTTCCCCAAAATGTTTGACATTTTATCTCCAACATCGGATTATTAAAACTTTTGCAACTTCCACCCTTATGAGGAGGAACGATACGCTCCTGACCCGTGCAAACGCTGTCAGGTAATTGGAAAACCCTAACCCCTTTCTTGTTTTATTATCAGAATCATGCCACCTAGAAGAATGAACACTCGAGCTCACCCGATCAGTTCTGAGGGCCAGGGTAGCCACCATGGAACCGGAGGCCACCAGAACCATGAAGGGGAGAATGCCAACCTGAGTGAGAATGAGGGTAACGATCATAACTTGTTTGATGACTCTGAGTATGAAGAAGAAGAAGCTGGTGATGATACCCGAGAGGTAGAACATCCTAGGGGAGGCCCTCTGGAACAGTTCATGGAGTTACTTAGGCAGAACTTGGGCCATCCCCCAGTTCAGCAACCACCCCAGAATGCTAATGCTAATGCTTTTCGGAACTTCAAATCCCTGAAACCCCCAGAATTTAAAGGAACTGCCGATCCGGTCGAGGCAAGAGCCTGGCTGAAGGAAATGGAAAAATCTTTCGAGATACTAGGTGTCGCTGAGGAGCAGAAGACTGTTTTCGCCACTTACCTTCTGAAGGGTGAGGCAAACTATTGGTGGGAAGCTAAGAAGAATTTGGAAGGAAGAGGTGTGGTGACCTGGGAGAGGTTTAGCGAGCTGTTCTTGGAGAAGTACTTTCCTAGGTTCATGGAGACACAAATGGAGCTAAAGTTTTTGGAACTGAAGTAGGGAAACATGACGGTGGCTGAGTATGAGGCCAAATTTACTGAGCTGTCGAGGTTTGTGCCGGAATATGTGAACTCTGAGGCAAAGAGGGCCCGAAGATTTCAATTAGGGCTAAAACAATGGATTCATAATCGTGTGGCGGTTCTTGAGCTGACAGACTATGCCACCCTGGTACAGAAAGCATCAATTATCGAGGCGGGGAGTGAACAGATGCAGAAGGAGAGAGAAGGAAAGAAGAGGAAGTTTGATAGTCGAAAGGGAAACTCTGCGGGAGGGAGCTTTCCGAGCAAATTTAAGCGAGGAACGATGTCCCAACCCAACGGAAACTTTGGAACCAAGAGAGCTGAAAGTTGGAGTGTGGGCCAGAGCGGCCGGCCACAGGGATCGTCTTACTCTACCCCATCGCGAGCCCAACCCCCAGAATGTAATAAATGTGGGAGGAAACATGCGGGCGTGTGTAACCTGCAAGATGTGAAGTGCTTCAAGTGTGGGATGACAGGGCATTATGCTAACGCCTGTCGCGGAACTAGTAACAACCCGAGTGCCGGAGGTAATTGCTTCAAGTGTGGGAAACCAGGGCACCGAATGAGGGAATGTATGTCCTCTGGGCCAGCTGCATCGAGAGTGAGTGGAACTGCTTCTAACAAAGCCCCTACTGCAAGAACTTTTAACATGACGGTGCAGGATGCCGTGAGAAACACGGATGTGATTGCAGGTACTCTACTACTCAACTCAGTTAAGGCAAATGTTTTATTTGATTCGGGAGCTACCAAGTCCTTCATATCTCTAGATTTTGTATGTCAGTTAGGCCTTAAGACTGAACCATTGAAAGACAGACTGCAAATAGAGAGAGCTAATCATGAAATTATTCCCGTTAGCCAAGTATATCCAGGTTGCGACCTAGAAATAGAGGGGCGACACTTTCGAGTAGACTTAATACCTTTTAAACTAGGGGAGTTTGACGTAATAGTAGGTATGGATTGGTTAACAACCCACGGAGCCCAGATTGATTGCGTAAAGAAGAAAGTAAGTTTGAGACTGCCAGGGGACGAGGAAGTAGTGTTTAGTGGGAAACGGCAAAACCAAAAGTTCCTGACTATGATTCAAGCTAAGAAGCTGTTACGTAAAGGATGCGAAGCCTACTTAGCCTGTGTGAAGGATACCAAGAAAGAGGCACCAAACCTACAGGAAATCCCTGTCGTTAATGAGTTCGCGGAGGTATTTTCGGATGATCTTCCAGGACTACCACCTGATAGACATCGAGTTCACTATAGACTTAGTTCCGGGTACGGCCCCAATTTCGAAAGCCCAATATCGGCTAGCCCCAGTGGAGATGAAAGAGCTGGCCACTCAATTACAAGAGTTGTTGGATAAAGGGATGATAAGACCTAGTGTGTCACCGTGGGGAGCCCCGGTGTTATTCGTGAAAAAGAAGGATGGTAGTATGAGATTATGTATAGACTACAGGGAGTTGAACAAGGTGACTATCAAGAATAAGTACCCCTTGCCCAGGATAGATGACCTGTTTGATCAATTGAAAGATGCAGTTTACTTCTCTAAAATTGATTTGAGGACCGGGTACCACCAGTTAAAGATTAAACCGGAAGACATACCAAAGACGGCCTTTCGCACCCGGTATGGACACTATGAGTACCTAGTGATGTCATTTGGGTTAACGAATGCCCCTGCAGCTTTCATGGACTTAATGAATCGCGTCTTCAAGAAATACTTGGACAAGTGTGTTATAGTCTTCATCGATGACATCTTGATTTATTCCAAGACGAAGGAGGAACATGCAGAGCACTTGAGGATTGTATTGGGAGCATTGAGAGAAGAAAAGCTGTACGCTAAGTTCTCGAAGTGCGAATTTTGGTTGAAGGAAGTTCAGTTTTTAGGGCATGTGATTAGCGAACAAGGCATTCTAGTGGACCCAGCCAAAATAGAGGCTGTATCAAATTGGGAGAGACCAACCACTCCGACCGAGGTGAGAAGTTTCATAGGACTGGCTGGCTACTATAGGAGGTTTGTCCAAGACTTTGCCAAGATAGCAGCCCCTTTGACCCGACTAACTCGCAAGGCCGAGAAGTTTGTGTGGACTGAAAAATGCGAAGAGAGCTTCCAAGAGTTGAAAAAGAGGTTGGTGACAGCACCAGTACTAGCCCTACCTGATGATAAGGGAGATTTTGTGATTTATAGCGACGCATCCCATAAAGGTTTAGGGTGTGTGCTTATGCAGCACGGTAAGGTGATTGCTTATGCGTCCAGACAACTTAAGGAGTATGAGATAAGATACCCCACCCATGATTTGGAATTAGCAGCGATAGTTTTTGCTTTGAAGATCTGGAGACATTATCTTTACGGAGAAAAGTGTGAAATCTACACGGATCACAAGAGCTTAAAGTACATATTCACTCAGAAAGAGTTAAACATGAGGCAGAGGAGATGGTTAGAGCTAATCAAAGATTACAATTGTGAGATTCATTATCACCCAGGGAAGGCCAACGTAGTGGCCGATGCACTTAGCCGAAAGGAGAAGCTTAAGATGATAACGTCAGTGGACAAATTGATCAAGGACCTTGAGAAACTGGAGATTGAAGTGAGGTTAACAGGAATTGGACAAGAGAGTCTAATGGAAATAAAAGTCCAACCACTGCTATTGGAAAAGATTAAGTTATGCCAGGAAAAGAAGATAGAAGAAGAAAAGAATTCGATGGAGAAGATTTTGATTGGCGAGGAAATTAAGTGTGAGAAGGACGGGAATGGAATTATGAGGTACGCATCTAGGATATGGATCCCGAACGTTCAAGAATTAAAGGACGAGATTTTGCAAGAGGCTCATAGTTCAAGGTACTCAATTCACCCTGGAGGCACTAAGATGTATAGAGATTTAAGAGAATACTATTGGTGGCCAAATATGAAGAAGGACGTGGCAGAGTGGGTAAGTAAATGCTTGACATGTCAAAGAGTAAAGGCCGAACACCAGAGGCCCAGTGGATTGTTGCAACCCTTAGAGATACCCGAGTGGAAGTGGGAGCAAATTGCAATGGACTTTGTGGTCGGATTACCAAGGACCAAGACTAATCATGATGCCATTTGGGTAATTATCGATAGGTTGACCAAGTCAGCACATTTTCTTCCAATCAACGAGAGATATATTATCGACAAGCTGGCAGATATTTACTTAAAGGAGATTGTGGTTAGACATGGGGTCCCTATGAGCATTGTATTAGATATAGACCCAAGATTCAACTCCAGGTTCTGGAAAAGTTTTCAGGATTGTGTGGGGACCAAGTTAAACATTAGTACTGCATACCATCCCCAAACAGACGGACAGAGAGAGAGGACCATCCAGACCATCGAGGACATGTTGAGGGTATGTGCCATTGATTTTAAGGGAAGTTGGGATGACCACTTGCCGTTGATCGAATTTTCCTACAACAACAGTTACCATGCGAGTATAGGCATGCCCCCATATGAAGCTTTATACGGACGAAGATGTCGGTCTCCCTTGTGTTGGGAAGAAGTTGGAGAGCGGAAGATTTTAGGGCCTGAACTGGTCCAACAGACAAGAGAAACTATCGAGCTCATAAGAGGACGGTTGGTAGCGGACCAAGACAGACAGAAAAAGTATGCGGACCAGACCCGCAAGGACAAAGAATATGAGGTAGGAGAGTTTGTGATGTTGAAGGTATCGCCGTGGAAAGGATTGATGAGATTTGGTAAGAAGGGAAAACTAAGCCCGAGATTTATTGGACCTTTTGAGATCTTGAAACGAGTTGGGAAGTTAGCCTATGAATTGGCTTTACCCCCGAGCTTACAGCAAGTACATAATGTGTTCCATGTGTCCATGCTACGACCATACCATACCGACTTCCGACATGTGATAGAACATGATCAAGTGGATCTGCAACCAGACTTAACATATGCCGAGCAACCCGTAGAAATCATGGATAGAAAAGAACAGGTGCTGAGGAACAAGGTTGTCAAATTAGTGAGAGTCTTGTGGAGGAATCAGAATGTCGAAGAATCAACATGGGAACTAGAGAGCGCGATGCGTGAAAAGCACCCCCAACTGTTTTCAACCTGATTCCGGGACGGAATCCTTTTAAGGAGGGGAGGCTGTAAGAACCCTAATTTTTGGTAATATTTCCTTTTATTTAATATCTTGTGACATTATCATTATGGAACCTTTCTAGTCATCCCTGTTGATTAATAGAATTGATTGTCTGAGAAACTGCGTTGTTGCATTCATTATGTAAGATATAAAGGGAGATTGTGAAGGCAGGAGTCTTATTGTTAGTAGGATTTATAAAATTTGGGATTTGAGAATGGTTAGAGTATTAAAGGATTTATTAAGAATTATGACGAGGAATTATGGACATTCGAGGAATTTACATAATTAAGTACTTAAGGAATTATAGGGGAAAACCTCTACGCGACAAAATATTATTACGAGAGATTAATTAAGATACGATACGAATTAAAGATTAAATGACAAGCATTGGTGGAAGAATAATGATACAAGGAGTAGTGTTGCATGCAAGTCCCATGCAACCAAGTGGTTAGAAATCAAGCAAACTAGTTAGCAATTGGAAGATGAATAGTGTCTAGTTACTTGCTTTTTCAAAAAGAGAGACAAGTAGTACATGAGGCCATGCTTGCTAGTACTACCTATACTTACATGATATGTATCACCCAACATCACTTTACATCAATTATTCACCAACAACCAAACACAAAAACACAAAACACAAACTCCTTTCCCCCCCTTGTGTTGCTCTCGGCAAAAGCATAAAGTGGAGAAGAAAATTTCTTCTCCCCCCTCTTCCATCACTCATAAATCACCACATAATTCCTAGGTCATCTACATCATCTAGACAAGGTATGTTAGCAATTTAAATCCATTTCATCCACCCAATTTCAAGTTACAAATTGTTAAAGCTTGGGTGAATAGTAACCATGTTTGTTTTTCCTTTAGATCTTGCATTGTGAGTGTTATAGGAGACCATTTAAGGTGTTGTTAAGTTGTGAAAAGCTTATCCAAGGCCCCTAGGTGCTCAAGAAGGTATAAAAATCTCAAACCCTCTTGGTTATGTATTATTTATAAAGTATGGTAGTAGATCCATGTGTTTGAGAGCTAATCTTGGTTGTATATGTAGTAGATAGCATGGATCTTGAGTTTTGATGTTGAGATTGTGACTTTTATGACTATGGATAATATATATATCTCCATGAGTGTTATGAACCATGATCTAAGTGTATTAAGTGTTGATTGTGTTGTGGAAGTGTGAAAAATGGTTGATCTAAGTAGTTTGTGCTTGCTGAGTTTTGTCCAGGAACATTGACCTGTATTGTAGCACGATTTTGAACCCCCAAATGTTGTCCCCTGATGTCCTACCATATATTGTTGGAAAGATAATTGAATGTAGTTTCTGGAAATGTAAGGTTCATGGCTAGGTGATGTATAGATTTTAACTTATGGCCGGAGGAGTGAATTTTGTTTCTGGACTATGGACTGCACTAAGTGACCCCCATGTGAACCTTGTTTAAACCCCTAAAAATATATGTGGGATCATGAAAAAAATTGAGAAACTAGGGAATGCAGTGGTGAAGACCACCCAAAAATAATTGGATTAAAATATGAATTTTTGGATTTTATAAAAATGCTAGAGTAAAATTCGCGCAAGGGAAAAAGTCGATTAGTGGAGCAAAATTCTAGGGTTAGTGGTTAAGTGACGAGCGTAATCGAGTGATGACATGAACCTATAGTGGAGCAAGAGAGTCATAAGACGAAGTCGTCAAGTTAATTTCGTACCCCCCCTAAAACCCCGTAATTAAAGAGATATTGTTAAGGTATTAACGAACGATTATTGCTTATGTATAGATCGTTCGACTCCGCACGCTCGACCACCCCAACCAAACCAAGGCAAGTTTACTTTTCAAAACTTATCCATATACAAGGACTTTTACTGTTGTGTTTGTAGTTTTCAAATTATATCAAATGCTGTGTTTATCGAAGTATTGATGCAATTGAGATTGAATAAGTACATATATGCTTGTACCCCTTGAACTTAGATTGAAATGTTTTCTTCGGACAACGACTCTAGCAATAGAGGTCGTAGCGGTCCATATATACTATTGACCGGGGAGCGGTATATTATTATATCGTATCTAGATTGCGAAAACCCGAAGGGTCATTCGGGTGGTATCGTATACTCAAATAACTATTGTTATATCTTCGTAAATACTCGAAACCCTATCTTGGATTAAAAGTTTATTTTATCGAATAATTATTTTATTAATTATTAATATTAAATCTTAATATATTATTTATTAATCATTGTTCACTATTTAAAGACAAGTTAATCCAAGATACTTTTTAATTCTTTCAAACTCGAACTCTTTCGAACTCAAAACATTTTCGAAAACCCCCGGTCAGATTCTGCTTCTTGTATGATTTCATGAATCATCGGTCGACTGATGTCGAACCTCAATTACTCTGTTTTCAATCAAAATCAAGTTTTAAAAGAAAAAGAAAAAGGGACTCTAGCAGGTGTGGGAACCGTTGACGAACGATTCCCGGGATGTGTAAGTGGCCGTGAGCCAGGCGGTCCATCACTTATTATTCCGGCCCAGGTGTTGCCGAAGGATGATTACGGATGTAGTTTTCATCGAGGGTGATTACGGATGTAGTTTTCACCCGAGGGATAGTTACGGATGTAGTTTCTATCCTTATACCGGTAGAGAAGACCCACGGATTATTGGACTTGGATGTGGCGACTGATCATCGTCAATCCTTGTCAGGTTTTGTGTTTTCTTTAAGTCCCATTCCTCCATTTTGGAAAAATGCTTTGACACTGCTTCTTAGGCTTTTGTGCGAAGTTGCTGATAGTGTTTTATTTTGATGAGAAAGATGTTGACTCAATGCAGTATCTAGAACTGCAAGTTTATTTTGAAAACAAGGGCACATATTGTTGCACCTTCGAGATTTATCAACTATGATAAGTGATTTTATATCTGATTGATACAAACAAGTTTAATAACTGCCAATCATATGAAATGTTATATTGCTTACCTTATACATATATTTCTTGCTGAGCTATAGTTGCTCACTCTTGCTTGTTTTCAAATTTTACAAACACAACAGCTAAGCGAAATGGCAAGACCCAGACAGACTGCTCGAAAGCAGGTGACTAGACCCGAGCCAGCACTTGAGATTCCACCGGTAGGCCCCATTAGCCGGATTGGTTGGCAGCTTTTGTTAGTTCGTTTTATTTATCAGTATGACCTGTGCAAGGCAGTGTATCGTAACAAACTTTCAAGCCGCCAACTTCGCTTCATATCGAAGTGTTGCTGGTAGCATAAATACTATTTAATTCGGTCTGTAATAACTCTAATAATTTTATTACTGTTTAATCAATGTGTGACGTTTCTGAGGCTCTAACCTGTGTGTGTGTGTGGTGTGGTGTGAGTTTATTGTGGGGTCGATGGCTGTGTTATATATACTATGTGCAAGAACAGGTATGTTATTAATGGAAAATGGACCGTGAGCGCCACATACTGTCTTATGTGCTACTTGTTTTGACAACATGTCTGCTATGACTATGCTAAAATTAAAAATACATGTTTGTCATAATTTATGTAATTAGTAGTCACGTGACATTAACTTAAAATACACGGGTGTTAAGGATAATTAGTCTTGTCATTTGAAATGATCGGGTTAATTGTTAGTCATTTTCTTGTAAAGCGGAATACTTTATTAAAAAGCGTATGGGAAACTGAAACGTCACTTAACGTGCTATAAATAAGCTCGAGGCCAAACCCCTATCTCCTTATAACAGACTTGGGAACACTAAAGTCATGAGTAAGAGAAAGGCAGACGAGATCTCTCCTCCCAAAAGCCCCAACTCTGCTGGAGTTAAGGAAATGCAAGCTATCTAGGTGGAGGCCATGGAGATCGAGAAGCAAGAGACTGCTAAGAAGACGGTGGATGCTGAGAAGAAAGCTGTTGGTGAGAATCCTTGGGATCCTTGGCTGAATGAGCTTCAGGCTTATTTGGACAAGAAGGGGATCACCAAGGAGGAGGATGTGGAGCTGGTGGTTAAGGAGCTGTTGGAAGATGTTATGTTGGATCTTAACAATGTTTAATGTTTTTCTATGAACTTATAATGTAATGCTTTTATTTTCAAAAATAAAAAGACTATCGTTTCATCTTCCCTACTGTTCATGCTTAATTTTTGTTTTTGTTTTATCCTCGTATCTTGTTATTTGGTGTTATTGAATGTCTGTGCCTGAAACAAATATGTGCTTAAAAGTGATTAAATGCTAATTGGTAATTTTAATTTAAGCAATGAGCAAAATCAATTTAAAACTCATAACAAAAATTATTTTCGCACATGCTGTCAGTAAGGAAAGTTACTGTCACGACATGTCTTGACAGCAAGGAAAAAGTTTCTATCATGAGAATTTAAAAGATATTGTCTCTAAATTGCTTAATGGTGACAGCACGTTCTCGTGCCAATGTTACTGTCAAGTGAAACATGCTGTCACCCCCTCAAAGTTACTGACGAATTTGTTCTAGTGCACATGTTACTGTCAAAGTTAGTGGACCTTTATAATTGGGATTTTACCTCCACGATTTACAGCCACTAGAAAGTAACTACCCACAACACCACGTGACTGTTTAGTGGGTTAAGACACAAAGTTACTTTCCCTTTTTTTTTAATAAAATGTTTGCCATTATCATATAAGCAACTGACAATCACACAAACACATCACTCTCTATAGAACTCTTCTCTCAAAAGTTTGAATCTCTCTCTCTCTCTCTCTAGTAAACCCAAAGCACAAAAATGGCACCCAAACAATCTACTTCTCAAACAAACTTTGCTGGCATTCTCACTGCTGGAGATGCTGGTGAAGGCTTCAAAGGACTTGTATCTTTCATAAATATGTCTTATCTAGGTCATGTTATTACCTCAACCCCATCTTTGGACCTAGACAGACTTGAACATTTTTGGAAAACTGCCATTGTTCAAGGAAATGCAGGTAATGAAGCCATTCACTTCAAAATCAACAACATTACCTACATTCTCACTATCAAGGGCATCAATAAAGCCCTGGGAACTAGATGGCAAGCTAATGAATCATACCAGGAGCTTGCAAATGATGAAACCCTAAAGAAGTTCTTCTTGAAAATTGGGTATTCTGGCCCTATTATTAAAGAAGGAACTTCAAGCTGGTAGCCAACTGGTGAAATGGATAGGAAATACTTGAGGAAAGAATGGAGCATGGTTTTTGATGCAATGGTGAAAGTCTTCTCAACAAAGACTTCTGGCTGGAATGGAATCCCTACCTACATCAAGAAACTCACTCATTCTCTTATCCATGGTTACAAGGTGGATCTAGGAAAGATGCTCATGGCACAAATCAAACCTTCCCAGAACAATAAGGTACATGTCTATCTTAGATTTATTATGTTATGCATAAATTCTTTATGTGGAATTGATGATAATGCCTCCCTCACAATGGAGTGCAATGTTTTGAAAAGGAACACACACTACTCTCAATTCACAGAATTTAAATGCACACATTCCACTCTGTTTCACGCAACACATGGTTGATCAAGTGCCCAACCTTGATTTTCCATTGCCCACTGGGTATGTTACTTTCTCTCTCCAGAATGAGGCTGAATTAGACCCAAATTCAGCTAATCCACATTCTACACAATTCATAAAAATAAGACAGTCTAGACTACCAAAAGCCATGAAATTAGCCTTACCAGAATCCAAGAAAAGACCCTTGGAAACTGGTGATGGAGGTAGTACTAAGAGTGTTGAGGGAGAAACTGCACATGATGCAGCAAATAAGGATGTTAGTCAAAGTAAACCCACAGTGGTTCCTCTTGAGCCTAATAAGAAGAGATCTAAGAGGGGCAAAGCCACTGTCAACCACCCCACAGTCTCACAAAAGGCTGTCGAGATAAAAGGGAAATAAGCACATCCCTAGATGTCCCTTCTCAACAAGCGGCATCTATTGAAATTGGCCTGTCTCCCAAGGCACCCTGTAAAGAGTCTTCATAAACTCATGAACTCACTCATGAGGAGCCCCCACTTGCAGATACACACATGGAGTTAGGGCACAGTGAGGATCAAACTTCTACTATTGATGTTCCACAAGTTACCTCTATGGAACATCCAACATTCTCTGCTGTACCTTCACCTTCTTTATTCTCTAATCCATCAATTGTTTCTTCTCAACAACCTAGAGAGGGGGACAGTCCTAACCCTTCAGGTTTTGATCATCCATCTCCTATCATGGATGAGCCCCCATCTAGTGGTCCACAAGAACCCACTTCTCAAAGTGAAATGGATACCACTCCTTCAAACACTGAGCTAGATCAAGGTGGCACTCGGCCAGAAAATGAAACAGCCAACATCTTGGTCGAACTCCAACAAGCAACTGACTCCAGGGAAGTTGCTGTCACATCCTCAGCTGCTGTCAAAGACACCACCAAAGTTGCTGTCACTCCACCTGTTGAAAGTAACATTTTGGTTAAAGATGTTGTCACCTATACACAGCATGATCAGGATGCAGTAATTGTTGAAGATGCTTCTAATGATGATCATCTGCCTATTTCTACTATAAAGGTAAGATCTAAACACTCTACTTTCTCAACTCAAATGCACATAAGTACTGCTCATACCCATGCATCTAGGATGAGTGAGGGAGAGAAAAAGAAAAGGAGATAAAAGAAAAGAGAGATGAGCATAAAAATGAAAGGCAGCCAAATTAGCTGGCAAAAGGTGAGGGACTTGAGCATGTCTAGAGTGAACTTGAGGGAGCCCCACAACATAAGGCTCTAGGCCGTGAGAGTTCAATTATGAGGAGTGATGAGATCACTCAGAAAAACAATGAGAGTGTGAGAACCCCCACAGCCTCCTTGCACCAATCTTTTGATTTGCCTCCAAAAAGGTTAAGATCTGGTGGTCCTTCTAAACAAGCTGATTCAAGGTTGAAATCCCTTGAGGGCAGATGTGCATCCATAGAAGCCAAGATTGTCAATCTGTCCACTATGGTAGCTGCTGGTTTTGCTGAGATTCAACAGGCTCTGCTATCATTTTATGCCACTCTTAATGCTGTCAACTTAACTAAGGGGGAGAAAGTGGTAGATCTGAATAAAGTGGTAGATCCAAATAACTCAGAGCAAATAGTAGAGAAGGAGAAACAAGGTGGAGCTACAAGTAAGGTGGAGTCAAGAAGTGACGGGGAGCAAGTACAAGTTGAAGATGGAGAAGGGAGTGAGGGGGAGCAACAGCAAGAGGAAGAAAGAAACTTTGGTGAAGAGTTGAAAGCCTCCGGAGATGGTAACTTAATTGAACATGAAATGGATGGTGAGCCAGTATTAGTAACCAAAGAAGTAATGGAGCAACTTCAAAGAATCAAAAGTCTGAAAGACCAATATTGCCACCTCTGAAAATTAATAATCCAACTCCTAAAATCATGGAAACTCCACTGCAAAAACTATGGAGAGAAAAGGAAGAGCAAAACAGAATGGGTAAAGGCAAAGATAAAATGCCTGAGTATGTAAATCTGACAACTGGAACCACCTGGTCTGATGGAAGTGAGTATAGCCCAGATGATGCAGGAACAATGATGGTTAGCTACATGGAGAGTACTTTGAACAACAAGGATGAAGAATTCAGTATGTTGGTGGATAACTCAATCAAAGAAGCAGGAGGAGTTTACAGCAAACTATCAACAATACTGAAGGATAAAATAATAAGTATCTCTGTGAAAGTTAATTTGGAGAAAAAATGGGCAATTGATATATGTTTGAAAACTGGCATCTCAATATTCATCACAATGCAGCTACTGCAAAGCTTGCAAGCAAGAGTGCTAGATACCTTAGCAACAAAAGTGAAGGCCAACTTAACAACTTTTAATGAAAGTTTGTTGGCACAGATCAAGAGGATAATTGAAGACAAACTTCTAGAAGTGATTGATAATCTATATGGTGTTTGCTACAGGATGACCACAAGTGCAGGAGCAAAGAAAATTGGTTTTCTGATCTTGGATAAAGAGTCAAAGTTGAAAACTGACTCAGTGATAATAGTACTGAGACAGATCCTCAAGTCCAAGGTTACCAAGGAAAGAGTCAAGGCTGTCAAGGAAATTCACAAACTTTTGGTGAAAAGAGATGAGAGTCTTAGCTCTCAAATAAAAAAATTAATTTCTGAAACTAATGGCAAAAGAGGTGAAAGAGGTGGAAGCTGCACATTTGATGACATTCTTGATAATGATGAGCTTGATGGAAGTGGAGGATCTGGTGCACCTGAAGGTGGGAGTCGTGACAAAATAACTACTGAGAATGTTGAAAATCAAACTCAGAAGAAAGCAAAAGAAGAAGCTCCTAGTACTGAAAAGAAAAATGCTGTTACTAATGAAGGAGAGTCAGATATTCTTGAAGCCTTGGAAGCAAATATTTTAAGGTTTGTAGTTGACTGCTTTAATGCTGAAAAGAAAGCTGTCAATAAAGAAGCTGTCGAGAATACTGAAAGTGCTGTCAAAGAAGATACTGTCAAAAATGACACTGTCACGAAAGATACTGTCATGGAGGACACAGTTGAAGAAGACACTACCAAGAGCTTGAATGAAGATGCTGTCAAAGATAAGGATGCTAAGGCACCCAAATCTAGCAGAAAAAAAAGTAAGGCAAGGGCCTGGGCTGCAACTCCAAGGAGAGGCACAACAATCTATTCAGGAACGAAAAAGATTACAGGTCTAGGAAGGAGACCAATTGGATAAAGGAAAATGAATAGCTTTGAATGTGCAAAGGAATATGCTACAAGAGACATCACCTCTGTGGAACTAGAACTGGATGATTCCAAGGAGAATACAACCAAATACTATTGGGTTTCAACCCAATATGATGTTATGGGTTTGGGTAGATAATTAGATACCAAGTATGATTAGAATTTGGTAGGTAATTAGAAAGCAAATATGATTATGCTTGTATGGTAACTTGGTGGCTAAGTTTGTGATGGCTATATATACATAGTCATATTGTATTTGTTTGATGTGTGAAAGCTTAAGAGATGTAGTCTTAAGTATTGTTTGGGAGATGTTTGAGCATTGTTGGCTCAAGTATCGGGGTTGGAACATCATTAAGGTGTTATTGTTTTGATGTATTATTGATTATTGATTGGATTAATAATACAAGTTTGGGACGTGGGTGTTTCCCCGTCAAATATTTGTGTGTTCTTGTTTTGCTTTTACTTATTGATTTGATAGAAGTAGAAGTAATACTTGAATAACGTGTAACCGCGCTTTGGTGGATCTTGTCAATTAATCGATTGATTGTGTGTGTGCTCTGTATTGGTGTTTGTGAATCTCAGATTGTGTAAGTCCCCTAACCTATAAGTGGTATCAGAGCCAAGGTTCGGGTTCATGATGGATGAGGTTAAGGGAAAGTTCGAGGTTCAATTGATCTGGCAGAGTACAATGAAGGATTTGCTGACAAGGAGATTGCTGCTAAAGCGGTAAGAGACAAAGTTACTTACGGTTTGACGGTTGGCTTACACCGTGGATCAATCCTGTGTTTGGACTCGAGATGGAAGAAGATGGAAGAGGTCATCGAAATTCTTTCAATGGCTTAATCAACCAGGTGAACTATTTTGATGATACTAGTGATTTTCTTCAGAAGACCGAAGGATTGTGAAAGCAAGGATCGGGTGACTCAACATGTGGAAGAGCACTTGTGGTGGTTGATGCACGTGATTTTGTAGATGGAAACATCGTTATGGTGAAGAACGATGGGTTTGGAGGGTCACTAAACGGGTTTTAGCGACACTCAATGATCGGAAGAGCAAGATGAATAGATTCTTGTTCGAGGGGAGGCGTTGGCGAATGGACGTCAATCCGATATGGGTATTGGGTTGAAGGGAAGGATTGTTGGGTTTCAACCCAATATGATGTTATGGGTTTGGGTAGATAATTAGATACCAAGTATGATTAGAATTTGGTAGGTAATTAGAAACCAAATATGATTATGCTTGTATGGTAACTTGGTGGCTAAGTTTGTGATGGCTATATATACATTGTCATATTGTATTTGTTTGATGTGTGAAAGCTTAAGAGATGTAGTCTTAAGTATTGTTTGGGAGATGCTTGAGCATTGTTGGCTCAAGTATCGGGGTTGGGACACCGTTAAGGTGTTATTGTTTTGATGTATTATTGATTATTGATTGGATTAATAATACAAGTTTGGGACGTGGGTATTTCCCCATCAAATATTTTTGTGTTCTTGTTTTGCTTTTACTTATTAATTTGATAGAAGTAGAAGTAATACTTGAATAACGTGTGACCGCACTTTGGTTGATCTTGTCAATTAATCGATTGGTTGTGTGTGTGCTCTGTATTGGTGTTTGTGAATCTCAGATTGTGTAAGTCCCCTAACCTAACAAATACATCCTTTGGAAAGAGAAATCTAGACTCATGGAAGTAGAAAAGGACTTCACAATGGTAAAAGGGTCAAAAGTAATAGACAGACACAGCCTCCAAATGACTTCAGAAAAAGTGAGGCGCAGAGTTAAATTCTTTGTGCTGGAAAGAATGGTGGAGCTTATGAAAAATTATGGCAATGTCCATAAACCAGCCATGGAACACATCCAGAAATACTATGCTGACAGGTATGCAGAATTCTATGAGAAGTATGGTGATTGGAGAGTACATGATGATGCTGATCTTGATATTAGCTCAGATGAAGAAAAGCATATTGCTGAGTATGATTGGACAGAAATGATGAAGCCCTATACACCTGCAGAAATGTATGCTTATGAAGCAGCAGAAGCATTCAGAGCTTCTAGAGAAGAATTCAAAACTGCTAGTGAACCACCCAAGCCCACCAAACAGACTGCTGAAGATTTGGAAGCTCAATTGCAAGAAAACTGCAAGAAAGTGAACAAGATGAACATTGAAGAACCAAACTATCAGCCCTGTGTACTGGACAATCCTGTGACGCCCCCAAATCCGAGGTCAAAGATTCAAGTCGTCACATCACCATCCAACCATATCATACCTGTATTAACTTTACAACTCAACAATACATCCATCCAGACTTCAATCTTACGCACAAACAAGTTAGAGCCTCAGAAACGATAATCAAAAGTAACACTAAATATTACAATTCATCTGTACAATCCAGAATCTTACGCACTTCCACTTATACGACTACACTTGAAGACAAGTCTTACTATTACAGTTGAAAACCTATCAGACTTACTATGTAGTATTTATCAGGAACTAAATCATATCCGGGGTAAATCTTCTACTCCTCTTCTGCTGGTGCGGAGTTAATCGACCAAATTCTTCTCTTTCTGAAAAGTTTTTATAAAGCAAGAATGAGCTACATAATGCTCAGCAAGTTCACCATTTTGAAAAATAATAATGTGGTTTATTTCGAAAACATTCCCAACTATATGGGTATATATCTCAGATTTCAAAACATAATTGGACAATATATATGTCCGAGTTTGAATAAAACATCTATACTCACTAAGGAGCTTTAAGAATAACATATGAACCCTTTATAAGGTTCCCATTTCAATATATCTCAAGCTTGAAAATATATACATATGAGTATATCATTTTCGGCAAAACACTCTACGGTTAACATACTGTACAGGGAATACATCATTGCAAACCTCTTTCCTTCCATTAGCTTAGAAGGTTTCTCAATCAAAAACATTTCATTCTTTGAAATAATTGCAAGAGTGCACTAACACGTGCCAATCTTTATAGAAAATCTTGCAGTTCTAGATACTGCACGATGTCAATATTTTTCTTATCAAAAACCACACTATCGGCAACTTGGCACTTAGGCCCAAGAAGCAGTGTCTGAGTATTTTTCCAAAGTGGAGGATGGGACTTGAAGAAAACATAAAACCTGACAGGGATTGACGATGATCAGTCGCCACATCCAAGTCCAATAATCCGCGGGTCTTCTCTACCGGTAGAAGGATAGAAACTACATCCGTAACTATCCTCGGGTGAAAACTACATCCGTAATCACCCTCGATGAAAACTACATCCGTAATCATCCTTCGGCAACACCTGGGCCGGAATAATAATTGATGGACCGCCTGGCTCACGGCCGCTTACACATCCCGGGAATCGTTCGTCAACGATTCCCACGCCTGCCAGATTCCCCTTTTTTTTCTTTCTTATCAAAAATCATTTTGATAGAAAATTCGAGTAGTTGAAGTTCGACCTCAGTCGACCGATAATTCTTGAAAAGTGTACAAGAAGCAAAACCTGACCGGGGGTTTTTGAAAATGTTTTGGGTTCGAAAGAGTTCGAGTTTGAAAACGATGAAGGTATCTTGGATTAGTTTTGTCTTTAAAATAATGAACAATAATTAATAAATGATATTTTGAGATTTAATATAAACAATTAATAAAATAATTATTTAATTAAAATAAGCTTTTAATTCAAGATAGATATTTTTGAGTATTTATAATAATGTAAAAATAATAAATACTTAAGTATACGATACTTCCCGAATGACCCTTCGGATTTTCGCAATTTAATCACGATACAATAATATACCGCTCCCCTGTCAATAGCATATTTGGACCGCTACGACCTCTATTGCTAGAGTCGTTGTCCGAAGAAAACATTTTCATTCTAAGTTCAAGGGTGTACAAACACATATGTGCATATATCTCAAACTTCAACATAACCTCATAAAGCATAAGCATATAATATGTTTGAAAGCCACAAACAATACAGTGAAAATCCTTATATATAAGTTTTGAAAAGTAAACTTGCCTTGGTAGGGTGTGGTGGTCGAGCTCGCGACGTGGAACGAAGATCTATACATAATCAATATTCGTACGTTAGTACCTTAACAACACTACTTAATCGTAAGGTTTTAAAGGATGTAAGACCAACTTAAAGACTCCAATTTGTGACCACTAACCCTCCCATATGACCATGTCAATACTTTATCACATTCGTTACCCATTCGACTCGAATCCATTCCTCAAACTTGAAACACAAGTGAGTACTCTTAAAACTACGTTAAACTAACCTCCGAGGTGATTTTCACTCGCGCGTACTTCGCTCTAACATTTTTATAAAATTTAAAAATACAAATTTTATTCCAATTCTTTTTGGACAGCGTTCACAACTGTATAATCTAACTACCCTCAAATTTTCATAACACTAGCATAATTTTAAGGGGTCCTAACTCAGTTCACAAGTGGACAACACAGTGCAGTCTGAATTCCAGAACCACACTGCACTAATCCGGCCATAACTCAAGATCTACACATCTCCTGGGTATGAACCTTATATTTCTATAAACTACATTCAATTATCTTTCCAACCATATAAATTAGGTCCTCAGGTGACAAGATTTATGGGTTCAAAACCCTCTCACAAGACAGTACATACTTCCAGGATTTAACACAGCACACATCTTTTCTTAAACATTCAAGAACCCACTTTATACATCACATCTACCATCAAAACCACCAAGATTTGTCTCTATAGCATACATGGGATTATATACACTAAGTACAAGCTTTAAAATCACATCAAAAACATATAACCTCAAGATTTTTATCATCCATAACTCCTATAACCAAGATATGCACTAAAACTCTTAGATCTAACATTATAAACCATAAACAATCCATGACTAAGAGTGGTTAGAGTTTTATACCTTCCTTGATGTGTGTAATAGCTTTCTAAACCTTGTATAATCCTTGTATAGCCTTGGGTAAGCTTGAATGATCAAAAGAAATGAAGAAAACAAAGTTAGTAATTCGGAGTTATTAGAACCCGACTGAAAGATCATGGAAAACGAGGCCCTTACCGAGCTTTTCTGATTGAGGCTTCTAAAGGAAAGTTGTAGAGCATCTTAACAGCTTTCCAACAAGCTAAAGAACACCAAATTTCATTGAGTAATGAAGGAGATATGGCCGTTTGAAAATCAGTACAGAAGCTGTCTAGGATTCTGGGCAGCTCGGTTCTTCAACTTTGGGAGGAGATTTGACTAGGCTATACTCATCATCTTGACATGAAATTTTGAGAGAATGTTCTTCATAGTATGAGGGAGCTGTGGTTAAAATATGGTGATTTTATCATGGATATAAATGGAGATATGAATTTTCTTCTTGAGAGTGTTTCTGCTAGCAGCTTGGAAAGAATGGAGAGAAATGGAGTGTTTTGCTTGCTTCTTGGTTACTTGAAAGGTCAACTGACAAAATAATGTGATATCTAGATATTATTAGAGATGTATTGCTGATCTTTTCAGCTTGGGGTTTGTGCAAGGAGTATTGGACAAGCTTGCTAATTGTTTTGTTTCTTGTTTGATGTGTGGTTTGAATTATGGGATGTATTATTGATATGTATTGATATGTATATCATTCACATGTCTCCACCCTAGTCTAGTAGCCTAGGTTCAAGCCATACCTCCTTGTCCCCAAAAGTATGGTGCACATTCTTTACACTATTCATCTAGTTACTTTTTGCTTTCTAGTTTACTCTCCTAATTATCTAGTTACATGATACTTGCATGTAATATCCTACCTTTTATTTTTATTTCTCCACCAATGGTTGTCACTTAATCCTTAATTCCTCAAAATTAATATCTCATTTCTTGAATATAATAATATATAATTCACTGCCCGGTCAAATATTACACCAGAATACAAATTGGAATTTCTGAATTCCGATCGTCTTTACATACACTTATTTGCTCCGTGAATCACTAATATGACTTCGAAATATTCATACCATGTCTTGTACATAGGGTGGCGTGAAAATTTTCTTGGTCCTTAAAATCACTATTCACCCATAAATTACTATTCATGCATGATAAACACTATTCACGTATATACTTATTCTTAATAAGAAAAGTTTTAATTCTACCGAAAATCTGGGTTCTTACAGTCTCCCCTCCTTAAAAGGATTCCGTCCCGAAATCAGTTTAGGAATCACTGGGGTTACTCCTTCTTTGTTTCACTCTTTCAACTTCCAGGTGGATTCTTCCACATCTTGATTTTCTCACAATTCCTTATTAGTTTGAAAACCTTGTTCCTCAGCACTTGTTCTTTTCTATCCATGATTTCCACGGGTTGCTCCACATAGGTCAAGTCTGGTTGTAGGTCCACTTGGTCGTACTCTATCACATGCCGATAGTCGGTGTGGTAGGGTCGTAACTGATGTATGGTTAAAATATAGATATTTTGCTTCATATTAATCCTCATTTAGCCTTGTTTTTGATGCTCTAGTCCTATATGAATAATGTTAGTTGTTATTTAACTTGGATGGATGCTAAGTGGGTGTTTTCTATGTTTGTAGGAAATTCCAAAGGAGCAAGGTGTAGGGGACAAGAAGGCATGTTAAAAGAAGACAAAAGTTAGAGAAAATGGATCCTGAGCTGAGGCTCAGGAGCTTTGCGCAAAACAGATTTTTTTTCTTTTCAGAGTCATGGGACCTGAGCCTAGCACTCAGGGGCCCTGAACAGATCAGAATTTTTAGATTTTGGAGTCATGGGCCCTGATCCTAGCACTCAGGGGCCTTGAGGGAAGCTGCAGCAAGTTCAGGGGGCCTGAGCATTGCATTCAAGGGTCTTGAGCTGAATAAAAATAGATTTATTTATTCTATTGTAATTAGATTTTAGTTACCTTGTATAACTTTTAAAAGTATTGGGGTCGTATATTAGAGAGGAGAATTAGTGTTTCTGGTGTGTATTATTCGAGAGAGAGAGGAGAATAGAGAGAAAAAGCATAGAGAGAACTTGAGCGAGGATTGAAGGGATTCACTCCAAGTTTGGGAGATTTCATCAAGTTGTATTTTTCTTAACTCTATACTCTTGTAAACAAGGTTATTAATATATGTTTGTTTTCTTCATTCATCATGAGTAACTAATTCCCTAATCCGGGAATTGGGTAGTATTCAATGGTTAATATGCTTGTGTAGTTATATTTTGATTTCTCTACCTTGCTAATCTGTTGTTGAGTGCTAAACACAATTGAGGGAGTCGCGAACCCTTGATTGTATCTTTAGGAATTGTAATGAATCGGGAGAGGATTTATAGTTCTAGTTTATGATACAACAGACGTAATTCAAGTATTTAATTGGGAGATTAATACGCGAGTTACGAGACTAAAATTCCTTGGGCTTAAACAGTTCGTAATTATGTGTTGTTTGATCATGGGAGTGACAACAATGTGTAGTTGTGGGCATTATATTGTATCTTTGGAGAGAACAATATAATCATTAGAGGGATGTTTTTAGCAAGAGCATGAGACTTGTATATCACAAACTTATACCCATTCATTAATACCATTGAAGAACCCTAGTTTCTGGATTGCTTTCTTATCATTGTTAAATCGTAATTCTTATTTGCTCTTTAGTTTAAGTTAGTTTACGATAAACACACACCCAATTATTCTTCTCACTTCTAGATTTTAATAAGTAAAACCTTGAACTTATATTAATTAGTCCTTCCCTGCGAACGAACTTATTGACAAAAACTACATTAACAAATTGGCGCCGCTGCCGGGGAAGGCAGCAATATTAAGTTTAGGTTAATTATTTCTTATTGTCTTGATTTTATCAAATTTGTTTCCAAGATCTATCTTATTGGTGTCCTCTTTTCAGGTGCTACTACTCTTGCATGAGACGTTCTACAAGTGCTGGAAATCTAGAATTTGATCCAGAAATTGAACGTACTTTTCGAGCTTTAAGGCGAGAGACAAAGCAAAGGAAAGAAAGAAACCATATAGGGGAACCAAGAGATCGTCAAGTTATTAATCCTCTTGACCCACCAGTTGTTCTTGATGAGACTTCTATTTGGGATCATGAGACTCCCAATCCTGCGAACTACAGGTACAAGACTCATGAGATTAGCGCAGCTCAGTACAACATCAATCCGAGCTTAATTCAGATGGTGAGCAATTCAGCTTTCGAAGGGGACATTGAGCGAGAGGACCCACACCGTCATCTTGAGCGCTTCGTTCAAATGTGTGGTTCATTCAAGATCACTGGAGTTACTGCAGATCAGATTCGTCTTCACATGTTTCCTTACTCTATCAAAGGGAGAGCCATGGAATGGTTCCAACAGCTTCCTGAAACAGCAGTTGCTACTTGGGAGAGTCTTTCTACCGAGTTCTTGTCCAAATATTATCCTTCTGACAAGACTTAACAAATGAGGACAATCATTCTCAGTTTCAAAACACAACCAGGTGAAGGCTTGTATCAGGCATAAGAGAGATACAAGGCACTCTTGAGAAAATGTCCACATCACGGTTGTACGGAATGGATGATTCTGAGCACTTTTTATGGATCTTTGAATTCGGATGTTCGTTTGAGTTTGGATGTGGCAGCTGGTGGAGATTTCAAGAAAACACTGGTTCATAAGGCAAAAGCACTTCTTGAGCAATTGGACGCAAATAATTATTCGTGGGCACCTAGTGGGACGAGCTCAGCTAAATCAGCACAAGATACTGAGATGATGAACTTGCTGACTCTTAAACTGGATGCTCTTACTCAAGAGGTACGTGGACAAAGGGCGAATGTCAGTGCTATTTCTTCTCCCACGGAAGGGTACAATGATTATGGTGTTAATCAGTATTCTTATGCACAACAATTCCCAGAGGAAGCGTCTTTTATTCAGGGAAGACAGTCATGGCCTGTTCAAAATAACTCATACTACAATCCAAATCAGAGGCCCAATAACAATCTTTCCTACAACAGCAATCATGCGGCTAATCCATCATATGCAGTTCCTAAGCAAAATCAACCTCCTGGTTTTCAACCGCGTCAGCAGTATCAGGCACAACAACAATATCAACCACCACCAAAGGAAAAGAAAGAACCTGCTGATTGGGAGGTTGCGCTCAATAAAATGATACAAGGAACTACTGGGGCATTTGCCAATATGGAGACCAAATTTGAAAAGGTCGAGTCGAGGCTTGATCAGATGGCTTCATCTCAAAAGATGCTGGTAACGCAAATTTGCCAAATTGCTAATAAGGTAGGTGTTCGTGAGCAAGGATCACTTCCTAGTCAACCAGACCCAAGTGGTAAGGAACACTGCAAGGCCATCACTCTGAGGAATGGAAGAGAATTGCCAGAAATTGAGGCTATCAAGCCTAAAGAGAAGGCCCTTGCAAAAGAAGATAAGTTGGTAGAGGCTGAAGCGGAAATTTCAGAAAAGGTGAATGATGAGCATAAAGAAGAAGAGGTCACACTGAAAGTACCAGTGAAGCCATATGAGCCTCCAATTCCTTTCCCACAAAGGCTTCATAACAGGCAATTGGAGAAACAGTACGAGAAATTCTTGCAAATTTTTCGGCAATTGCATATAAATATTCCTTTCGCTGATGCTTTGGCTCAAATGCCACTTTATGCCAAATTTCATAAGGAGATGTTGTCTAGAAAGCGGAAACTTGAGGATGTGGAAACTATTACTCTAAATGTGGAGTGTAGTGCAGTCATAAAAAAATCAATTCCGCAGAAGTTAAAAGATCCTGGAAGCTTCTCTTTGCCATGCACTATTGGGAAAATGGAGAACATTAAAGCCTTGTGTGATTTAGGGGCTAGTGTGAGTTTGATGCCACACTCCATTTGTAGAAGACTTGGTCTTGGAGAGCTCAAAAAGACAAGAATCTCACTTCAGTTGGCTGATCGTACTATCAAGTATCCTTTGGGAGTCATTGAGGATGTACTTGTCAAAGTGGATAAATTCTTTATCCCTTGTGATTTTGGGGTATTGGAGATGGATGAAGATGTTGAGATGCCCATTATCTTGGGAAGGCCATTTTTGGCTACTGCTGGAACCACAATTGATGTCAAAGCTGGAAAATTAACGTTAAATGCTGGTGATGAGAAAGTTGAGTTTGATCTCAACAAAGCTATGAAGATGCCTTCATTTGATGCTACGTGTTTCACTGTTGACATAGTGGATGAGATCGTAAGTCTTGGAGATGCACACTTAGTGGAAACGGAACAAGCCTTAGATGATAAAGAAGTTGAAGACTTACTTGCACTTGATACGCAAGAAATAGGTACACCGACAATTGAGATGGCATTTTCAATTTCAGAGGCACCTCAGGTAGAACTCAAACCTCTTCCTTCTAATCTAAGGTATGCTTTTCTTGGTCCTAATGATACATACCCTGTGATAGTGTTCGCTTTGCTTAATGATGATGAACTTGAAAAATTATTACATGTGCTTAGGCAATTTAAATCATCAATTGGTTGGACAATTAAAGATATCAAGGGAATTAGCCCCGCTCTTTGCATGCATAGGATTTCTTTAGAAGAAAATCATAAACCTATGATTGAGGGACAAAGACGATTGAATCCTAATTTGCAAGATGTGGTTAAGAAAGAGATAACTAAGTTGTTAGATGCTGGCATTATATACTCTGTTCCACATAGTAACTGGGTTAGTCCAATACATGTTGTACCTAAGAAGGGTGGGATGACCATCGTGCATAATGAAAAGAATGAATTAATCCCCACTAGGGCTGTAACAGGTTGGAGAGTTTGTATTGATTATAGGAAATTAAATAATGCTACTCACAAAGATCATTTTCCTCTCCCATTTATTGATCAAATGCTCGAAAGACTTGCGGATAATGAGTATTATAATTTTCTAGATGGATTCTCGGGATATTTTCAGATTCCCATTGCTCCCGAGGATCAAGAAAAGACAACATTTACTTGTCCTTATGGCACTTTTGCGTATCGTAGACTACCCTTTGGTTTGTGTAATGGCCCATCTACATTTCAGCGGCTCATGACGGCCATATTCTCAGATTTTATAGGAAAAACCATGGAAGTCTTCATGGATGACTTTACTGTATATGGTTTTTCCTTTGATTCTTGTCTAACCAGTTTGTCTCAAGTGTTGCAGAGATGTGAAGACACTAATTTTGTTCTTAACTCGGAGAAGTGTTGCAGAGATGTGAAGACACTAATCTTGTTCTTAAAGGATGGTATTGTGCTTGGGCACAAGATTTTGAGTAAAGGCATCGAGGTGGACAGGGCAAAAATTGAAGTGATTGAGAAATTGCCACCACCCTCATCTGTGAAGGGGATTAGAAGTTTCCTTGGACACGCCGGTTTTTACCGTCGTTTTATTAAAGATTATTCTAAAATTTCTCGTCCTCTTTGCAATTTAGTTGAAAAGGATAGTGTGTTTCATTTTGATGAGAAGTGTCTTGTTGCTTTTAACAGGTTGAAGAATGAGCTTACTTCAGCACCTATAATATCAGCCCCTGATTGGAGCTTGCCTTTTGAGCTTATGTGTGATGCTAGTGATTATGCTGTGGGTGCTGTTTTGGGACAAAAGAAGGAAAAGCGGATGCACGTGATATATTATGCAAGCAAGACACTTGATGATGCACAAATCCATTATGCAACTACTGAGAAAGAGCTACTTGCTGTGGTTTTTGCCTTTGACAAATTTAGATCCTATCTTGTTGGGTCTAGGGTGATTGTTTATACGGATCATGCTGCGATTCGTTACTTAATGTCAAAGAAGGATGCCAAGCCTCGTCTAATCCGTTGGATTCTCTTACTTCAGGAGTTCGATCTTGAAATCCGAGACAAGAAAGGTTCTGAAAACTTGGTAGTTGATCATTTATCCAGGTTGGACCAGGGAGATGGAGTGGTAGGAGTTGATAGGCCTATCAATGATTCATTTCCGGAAGAAACACTTCTTGCTGTATCTTTATCTACACCATGGTATGCAGACTTCGTGAATTATATAGTGGGTGGAATTGTGCCAAGTGACCTAACTTTTCAACAGAAGAAGAAATTTTTATTTGATGTAAAACACTACTTCTGGGAAGAACCACTTCTTTACAAAGAATGTGCCGATGGTATCATGAGGAGGTGTGTGCCACATGAGGAGATTCCAGATGTTCTCAAACACTGTCATGCTTTAGAGTGTGGGGGTCATAATAGTAGCACAAAAACTGTTGCAAAAATTTGGCAATCTGGATTTTATTGGCCTTCAATGTACCAGGATGCTAGAAACTTTGTTGCAACTTGTGATAGATGCCAGAGGACAGGAAATATTTCAAGACGGAATGAGATGCCTTTACAACCTATTCTTGAGGTTGAGCTCTTTGATGTTTGGGGCATAGACTTCATTGGTCCATTCCCATCGTCTTTTAGGAACAGATTTATATTGGTGGGAGTTGATTATGTCTCTAAGTGGGTGGAGGCGATTGCTAGTCCTACAAATGATGCTAGAGTGGTGAAAAAGTTCTTACAAAAGCATGTCTTCACAAGATTCGGAGTGCCTAGGGCCATCATCAATGATGGAGGGTCTCACTTTTGTAATAAATTAATTGAAGATCTTTTGCGAAAGTATGGAGTGACTCAAAAAGTTGCTACACCTTATCACCCTCAAACCAGTGGGCAAGTGGAGATTTCAAATCGAGAGCTTAAACAAATTCTTGAGAAAACGGTGGCTAGCTCCAGAAAAGATTGGGCAAGGAAGCTTGATGATACTTTGTGGGCTTATAGGACGACATTCAAGACACCTATTGGTATGTCTCCTTACAAGTTGGTGTTTGGAAAAGCATGTCATTTACCAGTGGAGGTGGAGCATAAAGCATATTGGGCGACAAGATTCTTGAACATGGAATTACACGCTGCAGGACTAAACAGGTTGATGCAACTCAGTGAACTTGACGAGTTGAGATTTAAGTCCTATGAAAGTGCTGCAATCTATAAGGAGAAGACAAAGAAGTGGCATGATAGGCACATTAGACCGAAAGAGTTTGAAGTTGACCAACTAGTTCTACTATTCAACTCAAGGCTGAAACTCTTTCTTGGAAAATTGAAGTCAAGATGGTCTGGCCCGTTTAAAGTTGTCAAGGTGTATCCGTATGGTGCTGTGGATATCACTCGTGAAGGTTCTGATGTTTTTAAAGTGAATGGGCAAAGACTTAAGCCTTATTTAGTTGGTGATGATATTCCAAGAGGAGTCAACTCGCTTCTCGCGAATCCTAAAGCTTAAATCATCTTTAAAGGCGTCAAGCTAAAGACGTTAAACAAGCTTGGGAGGCAACCCAAGAATTTTATTGTTTTTGTATATTTATAAATTAGTTTTACGTAGTAGATAATAATATCGTGTTTAATGGGTGCAGGCAGAAAAGAAATTTTTGACAAGTGCAAAGACAAGTGTTTTGAGAGTGAAAACCGCTCAGGGACCCTGAGGAGACGCTCAAGAGCTTTGAGCGTAACAGCGGGGTGGTAATTTCAAGCTCATGCCCATGAGCTTCAAGCTCATGCCCATGAGCTTCAAGCTCAAAGCCCCTGACTTGTGTTTACCAAAAAAATTATATTACATGTATAACTTTTGTGCTGATTAACTTTGTTCTTTACATAGTTTTTTTCTTAGTTTTATTTAGATTTGTTATATATATATATATATATTTTAACTTATTTCTATATATTAATTCTTTTACATATTTTATATGTACTAAGTGTAGTTTATGTTATGTATAGAATTTATTAAATATATTATTACCTGATTTATGTGTTTAATTGTATTATAAGTAATATATTAGTTGTATATTTTCTATTTATGTAGAGTTTTTTTTAAATATTAGGTGTGTACCTTATTATTTTTATTATTATTATTATTATTATTATTATTATTATTATTATTATTATTATTATTATTATTATTATTTTGTTGTTTTATACAGATAATATGTACTTTTATTTAGCTTTTATGTGACTAATATTATTAAAATTAGGTTACATGTGTTTGTTTAGATGTATATTATAACATTTTATTTGTATATATAGTAAAAAAAACAGAAAAAAAATAAGCACAGGGCAGGGTTTAAAAACAGAGCGTGACAAGCCAGGAAGGGTTTTAACACCAGAACACAACAACGGCACTTTTCTTTCGTGGGGAGAAACAACTCGCGCGCTTGTTGCTTGTTGTCTTTGATTCTTGGCTTGAACTGGATAACACAAATCTTGTATTGGCAAAATTTTGCTGCTACTCTTGCTGGGTTTCTTGTTCTGAGAAAGCGCATATCAGGTGTTCGATCAATTGTACGAGTGACTTTTGACAGCTAATTTTCTTCTGAGCTGTAGTATGTCGTCTACCAGACCTAGCCGCAACAAACCAGCAACTAAAAATTAGCGTTTGAATGATGATGAGTGTGATTCCGGTGGTGGGGGTGCACATGTTCAAAAGAAGGCAGAGCCTCGGAAAAAAAGTGTGCCGTCCAAGGTGCAATATCCTGAGATTAGACACAAGTCTCAAGATTCAAAAGAAGTGTACGACAAACTTGCTGCAAGAGGAGTTCGACCAAACAAATACATTGATAAAAAGTTTTTGAGTTTGGTTCAATTACTTGAGGAGGTTAAACATTTGTTGGAGAATGTAGGTTGGCCTGACTTATTTGGTATGTATACACCGAGCTATTCTCAGTTGACATTGGAGTTTTTGAGTACGTTTAGTGCTGCTAAGAAAGATGCATTCTCTTTTCGGATTGCTAATACAGATTATAATGTTAGCAAGGAGCAAATAGCGAAGGTGTTTGGTTGGAGTGTGGAGGGTTATAAGATTCCAGTTGGTTTTGAGCATAGCTTTTGGCAACTACTTACAAGGAATAACAGTGGACTGTTCAGAGCAAGAGAGGCAACGACATCAAAAATCGTGGATCCAGCTTTTCGTTATCTCCATAGGGTGTTGAGTTTTACCTTATATGGTCGTGAGAACAGTAACTCTACAGTGTCCAACCAAGAGTTACAAGTGTTGTATTGTATGCATCATGGTATAATGATGGACTTCACTGCTTTGTTGGTTAAGCGATTTAACTATCTCGTTGAAACATCTGATGGACCACTTCTTATTGGCGGTTTCATCACACGAATTGCTGAAGCGATTGGTGCCTTTGATCGTAAGACCACAACTTTGGAAGTTGTGAAGGGTCTTGATTTTATTGATCTTGGGACTTTTCTTAACATACACTTGGTTGAGATGGATTTTGGAAAACCACGTCTTAGGAAGCATCCACGAGCTACTACTGTAGAGGAGCCCACACAAGCTAATGAGGCTGGTAGTTCTCTCGCCGCCCCATCTCAGGCTACTCCACCACCACACTCATGTTGTTGTACCGGTCAGTGCCCATCAAAGCAACGCATAGAGGACCTTCATGCCAAGCTTAATGAGTACTTTGCATTTGTTGGCTTCCGTTCTTCTCTACCATGAGTCAGGGGAGTTGAATTCTTTTCTTCCTTGTTGTATTAATTTATTATGTATCTATTTATAGAGTACTTGTTTTGTTTGTTAATGGTTGGTGCTTGTTGTTCCTTGAGGACAAGGAACATGATAAGTTGGGGGGTGTAATGTGTGTATAGTAGTAGTAGTAAAAAAAATCCAAAAAAAAAAAAGAAAAAAAAAATCACAAAAATAATTCTAGCCATGCAAAACGATTACTTGTTGTATTTTGCTTGATGCACCCATGCATGCTATTGAAATCTTGTGCTCTTGACGCTTTTTCTTGAGAAGTGACGTGCTTTGTTCTTGTGCACACACATACACTAGCAAGTTGAAACTGGTAGACTTAGTGAATGTCTTAAGTGATTAGAATGACATGAATATGCGCAAGATGACTTGGTTTGCATGCTTTGAGTACAAGTAGGTGCGTTAGAGAGACTTTTTACTTGGGATTGATTATGCTTTGCCGCACCAAGCGAGTTTTGAGCCTATATGCATATCTTTTGCATCTTATATTCGTTTGCTTGAGTGTCCACATGTTGTTTGCATTGCTAGCACTTACTTGAGATCTTTCTTGAAATACATGACACTATTTGATGATAAAATGATAAAGGCACTTAGGATAACCTCATATTTCCATATTTCCACACCATATAAACATGATCAATTAGATACCCCAATGAGCTTAATCCTATTCTTTCGGTGACACACCACATTACTTGCCTATATCCTTTTTCTTGAATTGGCCCAACATTAATCTTGGACCAAATTGTCAAAGGCTAGTATAGTGCTTAAGGGAGTAATAAGGTGTTAAAGGGGGGTTTATTATTGATCATACTTTTGGGAAAATATGGGTTTGGTTGGCTACTTGTTAGTCGAATTTTGTAAGAATATCGTTGGATCATTGTACCTATTTATATATTAGTTCCTTAGCTCTCGAAAAAAAAAGAGAAAAAAAAAGAAATTAAAAAAAAAGCAAAAAAAAAAGAAAAAAAAAGAAACAAATTATTTATGTTTCTATGATCCTTCTTTGTTCGACTAATCAAGTTATTTGTTGGAAGAATAAAAATCCAAGTGTGGGGATGATAGATATGGAGTTGAATGATTTACTTTGTTGGGTACTAGCTTTTGACACGTAACCTGTTTTGGCTTTACTTGACATACCTTGTCCCTAGCCCACATTACAACCCGAATAAAGACCTTTTGATTATCATCAGTGGTGTCTGTTGTGTTAGAGTGAGATTAATTGTGAGTGTGAAGCATGTTTATGATTTGTTGGAATATAGTGATACACTTAACCTTGTTTTTGAGTAAATATTCATTTGTGAGTGAAAGGTGAGTTGTTACTTGTTTTGGTATAGGAGATCTCAGGTTTACACTTAAAGATGTGTTTCTTGTGGGGTTAGCATGCTTACCAACTATTTTTGCACTTGACATGACATTTTGTGATCTTATGCATGTTCGTTGAGTAGACCATGTGATTCTTGCACTTTCGACACCAAGACATTGCATACTCATTTTGATTCTTAAGTTGATATGGCATGAGAGGACTTACATGTGTGGTGTTGTATTAGCGTTTAATCTTTTGCATGAGCTAGATGGATTTTGTGGGTACATTCACTATAGGCCCTCACGAGACCTTACTCGTCCACTAGGGATACCTAGGGGTTTAAAGGGCTTGTTGCATATGCCAAATGCAACCGTGATCACCTACGGAAGTGGTACTAGTTAGTTGTATATAATAGATATATTAGTTTTACTCGAGGACGAGCAAATGATAAGTTGGGGGGTATTTGATGTATGGTTAAAATATAGATATTTCGCTTCATATTAATCCTCATTTAGCCTTGTTTTTGATGCTCTAGTCCTATATGAATAATGTTAGTTGTTATTTAACTTGGATGGATGCTAAATGGGCGTTTTCTATGTTTGTAGGAAATTCCAAAGGAGCAAGGTGTAGGGGACAAGAAGGCATGTTGAAAGAAGACAAAAGTTAGAGAAAATGGGTCCTGAGCTGAGGCTCAGGAGCTTTGAGCAAAACAGATTTTTTTTCTTTTCAGAGTCATGGGACCTGAGCCTAGCACTCAGGGGCCCTGAACAGATCAGAATTTTTAGATTTTGGAGTCATGGGCCCTGATCCTAGCACTCAGGGGCCTTGAAGGAAGCTGCAGCAAGTTCAGGGGGCCTGAGCATTGCATTCAAGGGTCTTGAGCTGAATAAAAATAGATTTATTTATTCTATTGTAATTAGATTTTAGTTACCTTGTATAACTTTTAAAAGTATTGGGGTCGTATATTAGAGAGGAGAATTAGGGTTTCTGGCGTGTATTATTCGAGAGAGAGAGAGAGGAGACTAGAGAGAAAAAGCATAGAGAGAACTTGAGCGAGGATTGAAGGGATTCACTCCAAGTTTGGGAGATTTCATCAAGTTGTATTTTTCTTAACTCTATACTCTTGTAAACATGGTTATTAATATATGTTTGTTTTCTTCATTCATCATGAGTAACTAATTCCCTAATCCGGGAATTGGGTAGTATTCAATGGTTAATATGCTTGTGTAGTTATATTGTGATTTCTCTACCTTGCTAATCTGTTGTTGAGTGCTAAACACAATTGAGGGAGTCGCGAACCCTTGATTGTATCTTTAGGAATTGTAATGAATCGGGAGAGGATTTATAGTTCTAGTTTAGGATACAACAGACGTAATTCAAGTATTTAATTGGGAGATTAATACGCGAGTTACGAGACTAAAATTTCTTGGGCTTAAACAGTTCGTAATTATGTGTTGTTTGATCATGGGAGTGACAACAATGTGTAGTTGTGGGCATTATATTGTATCTTGGGAGAGAACAATATAATCATTAAAGGGATGTTTTTAGCAAGAGCATGAGACTTGTATATCACAAACTTATACACATTCATTAATACCATTGAAGAACCATAGTTTCTGGATTGCTTTCTTATCATTGTTAAATCGTAATTCTTATTTGCTCTTTAGTTTAAGTTAGTTTACGATAAACACACACCAAATTATTCTTCTCACTTCTAGATTTTAAGAAGTAAAACCTTGAACTTATATTAATTAGTCCTTCCCTGCGAACGAACTTATTGACAAAAACTACATTAACAGTAACATAGACATATGAAACACATTATGAATTTGCTGCAAGCTTGGGGCGAGGCCAACTCGTAGGTTAACTTTCCAATAAGCCTCAAAATCTCAAAAGGTCCAATAAATCTCAGACTTAGCTTCTCTTTCTTAAAAAAACTGCATCAATCCTTTCCAGGGGATACCTTTAGCATCACGAAGTCTCCCACCTCATACTCCTTTGATATCTCATAAAATTTGACCATTCGAAATATTGGGTTTCGTAAAAAAAAAACTAATGACTTTTACATACACTCGTCTGTACCATAAAGACGTAATATCAATTCGAAATCTTCATTTAATAATTCGTACATATCGTGATTGCAAAAATTTCTCATCCACCCATAAAATTACTATTCGTCCAGGTTTCGAATATTCACGAAAATTAGGGTTAATGCAGTCTCCTCTCCTTAAAAGGATTCTATCTTAAGAACATAAGGATAATAGTTGTGGATACAATTCCAACCTTACCCTTTCCAACTCTCAGGTTGACACTTCAACCCTATTGTTCTCTCCCTTAGTCTCACCAACGCTTTAATGTTGTTTCTCAACGCATACTCTCCTCGACCTGTATTCCTTATCGGTTGTTCTATGAATGAAAATTTCTATCCCACTACTTATACGTTCCTCCTCTACCTTGTTCATAGTATCCATGTTGAGTCCTTGTATCGTTGGCCCGTGAATACTTTGTGGTCGTGTTTTATAATCTGAGACAACGTCAATATGCACGGTATTCCTCATATTCCTTGGCTTGATTAGCACGCATGTGTTGCCTCCCGTCAGCCGTTACCACTTACTATGGATACTGTATAGTCTTCGGTATACGTCGAACTAGTTCAGCTACTATATCCCTCATTCATTGACTTCTTCGTAACGCAAGAAAAGCAAAACTTCTTCTTTCGTAGTACGCTTTACAAGAGACGTCCTTACGTTCGCATGGTGACGATCGTGATAACAACATTCATTTCATGGATAAGTTTTTATTCTCGACTGCCCCGTGAAATCTAAGGCACGACACTAAATATAAATTCGATCGTCTGTATAATTCTTCTTCCCTGTCCGTCAGCCACAGATCAAATTAGTACATACGCTCAATCTCTTTATTAATTATACTTGAAAGCACCTTCAATATTCGAAGTTTAACCTTAAGTCTCTATCTGACGTAATCACTGCAGAAGTTTTATATTGCCCCACCATCTCTTCCGTATATAAATCGATAATCTTCTAAATGGAAAGTCTCTCGTAGGTAAATCACTTGGTCCAACAATTATAAATCAACTAGGGCCATCTCTTGGCTCGGTCTTCGGCGACCTACTCATGAAGTTCATTATAATTCTGTCCACGTTCAAGATTTTCTACAGGCGGAATTAATCCACTAGATCTCTATCATTTTGTTTTTGACATGTTGCGTTTGTACTTAATAGTTTGCCAATACCATTCTTCATATCCGTTTGCCAAACATTCTCTTAATTCTCTGTATATCTTTGTCCTTCCCCATAATTTAGTCATTTTCCTCTAACATTATTCTTTATTGTATATACTCTATTTTCTTGGTCAATACTGACTGAATTCCAATTTCAAATAATCCATTCTATAGGTATCGGCCACCACACTGGCCTTTCCTGGGTAATAACAGATTTCTCCATTATACTCCCTGCTCCCTTTCGTCACCTTCTCTTTCTTATGTTTAGTTCTAATATGAAGATATACTTATGGCACTTGTGGAAAAATTTTCACACTTTTCTCATAAAGTTAACGTCTCAGTTTTATGCGTGAACGCCATCATGACTAATCCCAGACTCACGGTTAGTATATCCTATCCCGTAACCTTTATGTTGTTTAGAAGTATAGGCTATCATCCCCTTTCTACTGCATCAGCACACCTCTTAAACTCTTGAAAGACGCATCATCGTGACTCTCAAAATCCTCTTTTTATCATCAAGTATAGCTAACAACGAGGTTGTTGCTAATATCTCATTTCATTCCAAAACTTTGTTCATTAATCCATAAAGGCTTCTGACTCATTAGCCCACTTAAATGATACTACCATAATTTTATAACGTTTATATTAATGTGAAATGCCAACTTTGGCACAGTACAGAGGTCGATCTTGAGTTGGTGAAACCCGCTTTTCAACCTTATCTTTGAAAAATAACTACGCATTTTAACTGGTCAACAATTCCTACATCTCCAGTTAGGGGTATCGATTCTCGATGGTATATGTAAGATGTCATACGCTCGTCCTCTTTCAAAACTGGCGCCAATCATTCTGAGGCCTGCATGCTGCTGCGATTCCCAATAAACTTGATTAGGTGGTAATATCGAAGGATCATTGGGATATATCCATGCATCCATTTGCTATTAGGGGCCTTTTAAACTTTATGTCTCTCTATGTGCATCAATCCCTTTAAGCTAAGTAAAGCTTCACATTCTTGCCACGATATTTCTTCCTTTCTTGTCCATTTCACTTCCATGTTAGTTTCCTCTAAGGATATGTCTTACATCGTAATCGATTTGAATTTCTTGGATCAGGAAAAGGCTTGGTAACTCCAGAATTCATTAATATAACATCCTGACAACGATTGGTAGGAGCGTACTCCCAACCACCTCATCATTTCTTATAACCTTCCTCACACTAATATTAAAGGTCCTTGTGGTATGCCCCGACATGTTATTCCTACTTTAAATAATTACTCGGCATAACGCTCTGGCTGCACAATTACAACATTTTTTTTTTGATCTCATATTGGTGCAACGGTTCACAATTGTACCTCCTGTTCACCTTAGAGTAATCACTTTTGAAAGGAATGGTTTTAAAATAACAAGGTCCAATAGATAATTTCAATAAGAATTCCACATTGGATGTTCCAAGAATGTTGATGGTTCTAAATATTAGGAGTCTCGATTTTTGGAGATATAAGGATGGACAGAAAGAATACAACAAGGTTTATTCCTTCATGTCCTGATAATTTTGTAATGTGATATCATAGAGAGTGTTGCACGAGGGCAATGATTGTTGGATACAAAAGTTATAAAGACGATCTTTATACCATTCTTACATCTGGTGAATACTTTTCCTCAAAAATAGAGGATCTAAAAGTCCCATTGATAAAGGTCAATCGATCGAAAGCAATTCTACTCTATGACAATAAAAAAAATGAAGCAGTTTATCATTCAAGTAATCTATGGTTTCAAATGAATCTTCATTATATGAATGAAAGAACAGAATAATCAAGTGACATAAAGTCTGATACGAAGATGGGTAGAATTCAAGTTGAGTGGGCGACCTCACTAGGTCTCAATCAAGTTATTCGTCAAAACTTTCATCATCATACTTTACCACATGCAAAATGCATTGCAGAATGAATTAAATTGGGAGTTGGACCAGTGAAACAATAACTAGTCCTTTTCAAGAAACACTAGCAACTAGCTAGACAAAATTTGCTAGTTCACCTGTTTGAGACATCACCACTAGCTAGGACAATTAGCTAGGTGTTCTTCACAACATTATAATTTTGACTAGTTAGAACAATCAACTAGTCATTCATATTGACATATCGACTAGCCAGTTTCAATTGGCTAGAACGGAATTTCAACATCGTAGCCACTGAAGAAACTTTAGGCTACTCGGACAACGAATGGAAATAAGAAGTTATTAAGTTTGAAATGGAAAACTATAAAATCTGAAGAGAATGTTCTAGGTATCGGAACAATCGATAACCTCTCATCAAATATTACTTACCAGTGAAACGGTCCACCCAAGGCTGCCTCCGTACACATGCTTTATCAGATCCTACAATAGAATTAAATTCAGAATACCAATATCAAAATGATATCCTTACTATGATTTCAATGTACGATGTACAATCCCATCTTGAATAGAAGAAAAGAATTCATGAAGGATGTCTGGACATTAGATCATCCATGTCCTCAGTAATTTGTTAAATATTTATGAGCTCAACTGAAGAGTGCAAGTATGAAAGAAGCAATCAAATATCAATATTCGTTAAGTAATATTCATCGATTAATTAAGGAAATATTTGTTGAACCTTCCTTGGATAATTGAAAGAAAGTGTAAATAGGCCTGAGCCGAACAAGATCATCATAAATTTTTGAATAGAATGTTCATGGATCAAATAAAATTACTTCGGATAAGTCCTGCTTTAGGGAAAGTATCTCACTGGTTGTTATTCCACAAGTTTGAAGTAGAAAGCTAGAAGGGTTACCTGATATAAACTAATCGAGGTAACAGGGTTAGTGAACAGTTTAAAATGAAGTAGTGCACCTGCCGGTAGTTACCAAAATAAGTTAATGATCATTCGTGCATCTCATTATCACCATTATGAGGGTAACTCCATCTCTTCGTCTTCGTAATACAAGACACCAACTAGTGCGTCTCTCAATCATCATCTTAAAGTCATTTATCGAGTTGGGGTTTCACAAATATATCTGTCATTTCCGTGCTTTATCTTGAAGACCAAGCTTCACATCATTCCGGGGACACCTGCTAAGTCCATAGGGTCCTACTTCATGCCTTCCGACATGATTCACAAGTGGCCAGTTCCCCCTGGGAACAGATCAAAGAGATCTCTCAGGGATCTCAGTGCAGTCCATAGGTTCAGTGGCGGGTGTGTGTATGTGAACATATACCAAAAATATTGAGGTCTACAATACATATATACGTAGTCCCTGATAACATCTCTATCAAAGGATCCCACTCTAGACCCGCTGGTCTTTTCTTTTGGTAGACTCTGAGATCACTGTATCGCTCGTTGCAACCATATTCAACTTCTCTTGAGTCCCTTTGTTAATTCTACTTGTTTGTTCTCTAAGTTGAACTACCATGCTCTAGCGTCCGAATCATGCGTGGAATTATCTAGCACGCTCGTCTTATGATAACATTCTCGTATAACACATGTAAAATTCGCCATCAAGGGTAATGAAATCCACAACGACATAGTGACCAACTTTCAGGTAAACCCGTTACTTATCGAAAATCGGATCTTATAGCTAAAGTAAAAGACTTTCATTATTCCAAGTACTAAGTACCCTTAATTATGTAGGGAAGTCTAAACTTCTTGATTCTTAAAATGCTGCCTCCTAAACTGTGGAGGACTATGGGCCACAAAATTTATGCCAGCCTAGTCATCCGATCATATTGGCAATATCGCCTCTACCTCAGCTGCTCTTGAGATTTCGCTCTGCTTCTTATATCATTACCTATGATAGGTCATGTACGACTCTCAAACCTCTATTCATCATTCTGAAGGTCTCTAAGGATTCTATCAACCCTAGTATAATACCTCCAGTAAACACTCCAATCCATTCTACTCACCGGTACCTCTTCCGGAAGTCCAATAATAAGTTTACTACGATCTCTTATGTCATTCTCCTACTTAGACTTAACTCTCAACACTCTCGTTTCTGAGTACTGTAACTTATCGCTCTGATACCATTTCTGTGATGCCCCCAAATCCGAGGTCAAAGATTCAAGTCGTCACATCACCATCCAACCATATGATACCTGTGTTAACTTTACAACTCAACAATACATCCATCCAGACCTCAATCTTACGCACAAACAAGTTAGAGCCTCAGAAACGATAATCAAAAGTAACACTAAATATTACAATTCATCTGTACAATCCAGAATCTTACGCACTTCCACTTATACAACTACACTTGAAGACAAGTCTTACTATTACAGTTGAAAACCTATCAGACTTACTCTGTAGTATTTATCAGGAACTAAATCATATCCGCGGTAAATCTTCTACTCCTCTCCTGCTGGTGCGGAGTTAATCGGCCAAATTCTTCTCTTTCTGAAAAGTTTTTATAAAGCAAGAATGAGCTACATAATGCTCAACAAGTTCACCATTTTGAAAAATAATAATGTGGTTTATTTAAAAACATTCCCAACTATATGGGTATATATCTCAGATTTCAGAACATAATTGGACAATATATATGTCCGAGTTTGAATAAAACATCTATACTCACTAAGGAGCTTTAAGAATAACATATGAACCCTTTATAAGATTCCCATTTCAATATATCTCAAGCTTGAAAATATATACATATGAGCATATCATTTTCGGCAAAACACTCTACGGTTAACATACTGTACAGGGAATACATCATTGCAAACCTCTTTCCTTCCATTAGCTTAGAAGGTTTCTCAATCAAAAACATTTCATTCTTTGAAATAATTGCAAGAGTGCACTAACACGTGCCAATCTTTATAGAAAATCTTGCAGTTCTAGATACTGCACGATGTCAATATTTTTCTTATCAAAAACCACACTATCGACAACTTGGCACTTAGGCCCAAGAAGCAGTGTCTGAGTATTTTTCCAAAGTGGAGGATGGGACTTGAAGAAAACATAAAACCTGACAGGGATTGACGATGATCAGTCGCCACATCCAAGTCCAATAATCCGCGGGTATTCTCTACCGGTAGAAGGATAGAAACTACATCCGTAACTATCCTCGGGTGAAAACTACATCCGTAATCACCCTTGATGAAAACTACATCCGTAATCATCCTTCGGCAACACCTGGGCCGGAATAATAATTGATGGACCGCCTGGCTCACGGCCGCTTACACATCCCGGGAATCGTTCGTCAACGATTCCCACACCTGCCAGAGTCCCCTTTTTTTTCTTTCTTATCAAAAATCATTTTGATAGAAAATTCGAGTAGTTGAAGTTCGACCTCAGTCGACCGATAATTCTTGAAAAGTGTACAAGAAGCAAAACCTGACCGGGGGTTTTCGAAAATATTTTGGGTTCGAAAGAGTTCGAGTTTGAAAACGATGAAGGTATCTTGGATTAGTTTTGTCTTTAAAATAATGAACAATAATTAATAAATGATATTTTTAGATTTAATATAAACAATTAATAAAATAATTATTTAATTAAAATAAGCTTTTAATCCAAGATAGATATTTTTGAGTATTTATAATAATGTAAAAATAATAAATACTTAAGTATACGATACTTCCCGAATGACCCTTTGGGTTTTCGCAATTTAATCACGATACAATAATATACCGCTCCCCGGTCAATAGCATATTTGGACCGCTACGACCTCTATTGCTAGAGTCGTTGTCCGAAGAAAACATTTTCATTCTAAGTTCAAGGATGTACAAACACATATGTGCATATATCTCAAACTTCAACATAACCTCATAAAGCATAAGCATATAATACGTTTGAAAGCCACAAACAATACTGTGAAAATCCTTATATATAAGTTTTGAAAAGTAAACTTGCCTTGGTAGGGTGGGGTGGTCGAGCTCGCGACGTGGAACGAAGATCTATACATAATCAATATTCGTACGTTAGTACCTTAACAACACTACTTAATCGTAAGGTTTTAAAGGATGTAAGACCAACTTAAAGACTCCAATTTATGACCACTAACCCTCCCATATGACCATGTCAATACTTTATCACATTCTTTACCCATTCGACTCGAATCCATTCCTCAAACTTGAAACACAAGTGAGTACTCTTAAAACTACGTTAAACTAACCTCCTAGGTGATTTTCACTCGCGCGCACTTCGCTCTAACATTTTTATAAAATTGAAAAATACAAATTTTATTCCAATTCTTTTTGGACAGCCTTCACAACTGTATAATCTAACTACCATCCAATTTTAATAACACTAGAATAATTTTAAGGGGTCCTAACTCAGTTCACAAGTGGACAACATACTGCAGTCTGAATTCCAGAACCACACTGCACTAATCCGGCCATAACTCAAGATCTACACATCTCTTGGGTATGAACCTTATATTTCCAGAAACTACATTCAATTATCTTTCCAACCATATAAACTAGGTCCTCGGGTGACAAGATTTAGGGGTTCAAAACCCTCTCACAAGACAGTACATGCTCCCAGGATTTAACACAGCACACATCTTTTCTTAAACATTCAAGAACCCACTTTATACATCACATCTACCATCAAAACCACCAAGATTTGTCTCTATAGCATACATGGGGTTATATACACTAAGTACAAGCTTTAGAATCACATCAACAACATATAACCTCAAGATTTTCATCATCCATAACTCCTATAATCAAGATATGCACTAAAACTCTTAGATCTAACATTATAAACCGTAAACAATCCATGACTAAGAGTGGTTAGAATTTTATACCTTCCTTGATGTGTGTAATAGCTTTCTAAACCTTTTATAATCCTTGTATAGCCTTGGGTAAGCTTGAATGATCAAAAGAAATGAAGAAAACAAAGTTAGTAATTCGGAGTTATTAGAACCCGACTGAAAGATCATGGAAAACGAGGCCCTTACCGAGCTTTTCTGATTGAGGCTTCTAAAGGAACGTTGTAGAGCATCTTAACAGATTTCCAACAAGCTAAAGAACACCAAATTTCACTGAGTAATGAAGGAGATATGGCCGTTTGAAAATCAGTACAGATGCTGTCTAGGATTTTGGGCAGCTCGGTTCTTCAAATTTGGGAGGAGATTTGACTAGGCTATACTCATCATCTTGACATGAAATTTTGAGCGAATGTTCTTCATATCATGAGGGAGATGTGGTTAAAATATGGTGATTTTATCATGGATATAAATGGAGATATGAATTTTCTTCTTGAGAGTGTTTCTGCTAGCAGCTTGGAAAGAATGGAGAGAAATGGAGTGTTTTGCTTGCTTCTTGGTTACTTGAAAGGTCAAGTGACAAAATAATGTGATATCTAGATATTATTAGAGATGTATGGCTGATCTTATCACCTTGGGGTTTGTGCAAGGAGTATTGGACAAGCTTGCTAATTGTTTTGTTTCTTGTTTGATGTGTGGTTTGAATTATGGGATGTATTATTGATATGTATTGATATGTATATCATTCACATGTCTCCACCCTAGTCTAGTAGCCTAGGTTCAAGCCATACCTCCTTGTCCCCTAAAGTATGGTGCACATTCTTTACACTATTCATCTAGTTACTTTTTGCTTTCTAGTTTACTCTCCTAATTATCTAGTTACATGATACTTGCATGTAATATCCTTCCTTGTATTTTTATTTCTCCACCAATGGTTGTCACTTAATCCTTAATTCCTCAAAATTAATATCTCATTTCTTGAATATAATAATATATAATTCACTGCCCGGTCAAATATTACACCAGAATACAAATTGGTATTTCTGAATTCTGATCGTCTTTACATACACTTATTTGCTCCGTGAATCACTAATATGACTTCGAAATATCCATACCATGTCTTGTACATAGGGTGGCGTGAAAATTTTCTTGGTCCTCAAAATCACTATTCACCCATAAATTACAATTCATGCATGAGAAACACTATTCATGTATATACTTATTCTTAATAAGAAAAGTTTTAATTCTACCGAAAAGTTTTAATCTCAAGAAGTCTAAGTCGGAAAGCTCAATAACAAGTTAAGTAAACTTTTATACCTACTTAATCCAGAGAAGCAACTTGTTTTTGAAATTAGATCATTGTCCTTTGTAATGCTCAATGCTTGGAAATGTTCTAGAACTCATCTCACATTCATCTGAAATAAAGTTTTAACTATTCTGATATATGTTAGTTAAGTTGTCAGCATGCTTTAATTGAAAATTTGTTGTTACTGTCTATAAAAACAAATTGGGGGAGATTATTGGGATTTATGGGTGATAGCTTAGAGACAACTTAACTAGATTTTAAAATACTTAGTTTTTGCTAAGTAGAACATACTATCACACCCAGAGTATGTTCTTGTGACCAAAGTAATTGCTGTAATTTAATAAGTATGTATCTTGGAAGAAGTTCATTCAAATGTTCAAACCTCAAGATCACATCAGTTCGACAGCAAGAATAAATGTTACTTTCACAACATTGACAGTAAGGTTACAAGAAGATAGCATGTTGCAAGTCACGACAACAAAATATCCATCTGACAGCAACATTGGCGGAAGCATGAGACAACAACATTCTCAAAGTTTGACAACAAGTCTGGGATTCCTGACAGCAACATTGGCGGGGATTCATACTGTCAACCAAGGAACATTTTCTTGACTGCAGACTTGGCGGTTAAAGTTACTGTCTCACTGAATTATTTGAACTGGGGATTTATCTCAGTCAAACCCGTGACAGTTTAGATGTTCAAGAAACAGATTTGCTGCAGCTTGTCAAAGATTGTAGCAGACCTGCAAGACTACGACAGAAGCTTGAGAGATTACAAGACAAAGCTTGTGGCATCCCATAATCCGGGGTACAGATTTGGGGCCACTAACCATAATCCACACAACACATACCTGGACATAAACATAATATAATAATAAAATACCCCTGATCCAAGATCACATGCAGGTTATGGTATGAAACAACTATTGAATCATTAATACAATCCAAACTTCGAGTAAAATTGTTATACAAATTACTAACAACTAAGTCCATCTATTGAACTAATTAACCAACCTCTCACAAAGCTCAAGTCACTACCCGAACAAGTCAACAACTCGAACATCACCTCTCGCTGTAGGAACAAGACTACTCATCTGACCACAAGGTCCACTCATCTCGTCTCTATAAACTGGAGAAATAAAACAACAATGCAAGAGTGAGCCAATAGTGCTCAGCAAGTATAAATGTGTATAAATATCAAGAACAGTAATAAGTTCTGATCAACAAGAACAACATCATAGGCTTCAAAGGAATCAGACTTTAAGTAATTCAAACTCAATGTATAGATTAGAATTGGATTTTTATATATTTTAAAAAAAAATATCGGAGTTAGGCGGCTGATCAGTCCCGTACTAACCCCGGACAATGCACACAGCAAAGTCCCTCTAAATGGATCCACGACACACATTGGCCTCAATTGTTCACGTCCACAAAATGGTCCGACCTTACGGTCCAAAAACATTTTAATCATGACCACGATAGGGTCCGTATAACGACCTAGAAAATCGCGTAATTAAAATTTCTTATTTAATATTAAATGTGGATTAGATGATATGATTATTTGTGTGGAGATCAATATATGTGATATAGTGTTCATATGTGTATATGATGATTTGTGTGTGCCGTGTAAGTCGGTGTATATTTATTTATATTTTTGAGGATTTAAATGTATTTAAATCGTGCATTATTGGTCTTCTAAGATTTTTATAAAATCACCGGAGTTGTTAAAAATCACGAAATCTCTCGTGATGTTATTTTTATGATATTATTGAGTTTTAAAATTAGAGGGAGAATTATTTTGGGTGTTTAAGTATTTTACAAATGATTTAAAGAGTTTTATTTCATTTAAATGGTCAAAACTTATAAAATTCATATTTAATTCATTTTTGATCCTAAAAATATTTTTAAAATATGGGGAAATAAATAATTTCATTCTCTACGTTTTAAAAATGAAATTTTGATTTTTCACCATTGTTACCTATTTATTTGCTATTTCACGATATGGATTTTAATGGTTTAATTATAGAACTTTTATAAAATCTCAAAAATATCTTTTCTTCCCTTTTAATCCTAAATTCCTAATTGTTTTTTTCCTAAATCAAAACAATCAATCTCTCTGGGTCATTCTCGATAGCCTCTCTCTCGAAGGTTCCCATCATCTCTCCCTTGTAATCTCTCGAAACATTCCTACCTCTCTCTCGCCCTACTTCATTTTCCCGCTGAAATCTCACCCTCCCCTCTGTTCTGTACCTCCGAATTGCTATTGTGTTACTTTGTTTTTGGTCAAGCCTGTCTGCGTGTAATTACAGGACGTTATGTGTGTATATGTAGTCGTTTGTGTGTGTATAATTACGATACTGAGTGTGTGTTGGTAACAGTGTGTGGGCGTGTGTAAAGTGTTGTAGCGTGTGTACTGCCTGGGTCACGGTGTACGTATCTACGATGTGCTATGTGTCCTAGTGTGTGCATCTGTGTGTGAGTGTGTGAGTTACACGAATTGCTAGTTGAGAATTGGGGCTTCCTTGGTTACAATCTGGTAATTACTGCTGTGGTCGTTGGGCCGAATTTTTTTTCTTGTGTGTTTATGTTGAGTCGAGAGTTGTGACCTCGGGTTTGGACTGAAATTTTGTTCGATCGCTGAGTTTATTATGTTGATGCGTTGTTCGAAGGGAAGATGGAATGGCAGTGGTGTGTGATCGAACACTACCTTGTGTGTTTATGTTTGTGTGTTTATGTGTGGGCTGCCTGATTGTTGTGGAAATTTCTGGTTGTGCTCAGTGGTTATTGTTGGGGTATCAATTATGTGGTATATTACTACCGATTGTGTATTACGGTATAGTCAATTTTCTGAGGTCCCTAATTCGTAAATCAACTTTAGTTCGATAAATTGATTGTGTGTGGAGTTTTTATTGTTATACCAATAGTTGATTTTATTCAAATTATGTATGATAAATGGATTTAGAAGTTTTAATTCCTTAGTTATAAATTGAATGTGGGAATTCAAGTTTATGTTGGGTATTAGTATGTGGACTATAAAGGTGGATACAGGACAATGTAATGGATGTAATGAAGAGATTATATTGGTTGATGGAAATTGGTTGTAATTATATCCAAATGTGATAAGTATTGCTTGGTTGTGTCGACTGTGTTCCGATTGGTAGTGTATCGGTACTAAGGAGGTGCTGTCAAAATTTTATGAGAATTACTTTGTAATTCTTGTAGTAAATTGAGAAGAATTATTTGTAAATCAAAGTGATATGCGCGTTAAAGAGGTATAAATGTAAGTTGATATTACGTGCTAAGTGCTTATATGATTTGGTGGTTCTACATTATTACTTTGAGAATATGATTTGTATGTGTTGTAAAGCGTATTACAACGCGTTTGGGTAGAACGTAAATTAGACGGTTACGATTGCTAGCATACTGAAGTAGTACTTATTTGGTATAGGTACGAGTAGGAGGCCCGGCTAGGAGCAGTGCACGCGTAGATGGAAATTCGAGTAGGAAATGATTATCAGAGTTGACGGGCGTAGTCAACGAGAGATTAACAAGTCTGAAGAAAAGATGGAAGTAGAGGAGTAAGAGGCCTTGTGTAGAGAAGTAGAGACTGATGTGAAGTGAACTACGGATCGAGGTTTTAGGATCGAGAACTTCGTGTTTCGAGGCAAGTGTCTTGCTCTTCACTTATCATTCAAGTGATGCAATTCAATTCCTTTGTTGTATGGATTGATCAAGTATGTTTAGAAGATGAGATACTTTTTCAGTTAGTGTGAAAATGTTTATGTTCCCCATCCTTTGTTCAAATACCAAATTTTCAAAGGACCTTACCAATAATGTTTTTCGCAAAATACCTAAATTATGGCATGTTATCGGATTTCTTAGTGGAAGGCCATTCCTTTTATTTTGTTTCTTCAAAAATGTCTAAAGAATATTCCAAATAAAGAAAAAAAAACCCGAGAATTTAAACTTTATGAAAAGCTGTTGGCCTAGTTCCTGATTTTTAACATTTTTTCACCAAAGGACCCCCTTTTTTGGGAAATGTTTTCTTTAAACTGAATTACTACTAATTACCCTGAAAATATTTTACAAATAATTGTTCCTAAACTATTTTATTCACTTATATTTATTCAAACCCTTCAACGTATTGTAAAATTTTATTAGATGTGCTATGTCTGATTATGTCCCTGCTTTAACCTTGAAATTCAGTTGTTGATAATCTTGTCGCAATTTATATCTATTATTCTTGCTCAAGTGAATTTTTTCTCTTCAGTCAAGCTAATGATGTTATGACCCCAATTACTAATATATATATCTTGTCAATACTTATTCGAATTATCGTTCTTTACACTCTCGACCCCAATTATCACCGAACTTGACGGTGTTTATCGAAGATCTTGATTAATCGGTTATCACCCTAGATATTTGTATCGAAATTGTCTATACCTTTTCAGATTGTTATTATTTATTTATCACCCCTGTATGGTGTCGAACCCGTCGTCACCTATTGATATAGTATTCTTTATTTACCTCTGATGTTGGGTTGGTCTGGTTGACACCAGTTGATGTTGTTATTCATCAGTGATTCTTAATTATGAATTGTTAATTTGGAACGTGAGTTTTCCCAGTCATTGGTTGGAAGAGGTTGTCGATTGTTCCGACACCTAGTACAATTAATATAGAATTGGATTGTTTTTTTTAAAATGTGGACCGTAAAGGGTCGGACCAGATTCGTGGTCGGAAGTTATTAAGGCCAATGTGTGCCGTGGATCCATTAAAGGACATTGCTGTGTGCATTTGTCAGGGGTTAGTGCGTGACTGATCAGCAGCCTAACCTTATTGTTTTATTTTAAAATAAATAAAAATCCAATTCTAATATATTCATTGAGATTGGGTTGTTTTGATACCCGAGTCTATTCAAGCTTATTTGATTAGTTCTTACTATCAGAATTTTTATCAGTTCTAGTTTCTGTTGCACATTATAAATGGTGAGTTGTTAACTCCTTTTGTTTATCAGAGTTGCCAACATTTATTTTAAAATTGCTATCACTATTGCACTTGCTGAGCATTGTTGGCTCACTCTTGTTTCTGTTTATTTCCCCAGTTGTTAGAGATGATCAGAGGAACTAGTGATCAGTTGGTATTGCTCTATAGGCAGCGAGAGGAGACGTTCAGGCAACAGATTCTCATTGGTTAGTGGTTGGGAACTAGTCAAGGTTGAATATCTAGTTGGACGGTGACCTTATTTATTCGCAGAAATTGTATATTATTTTATTCGGATTCGGGTTGTAATAGTTAATTAGTAGTTGTTTCATACTGTGACCTGTGAGCGGTCTTGGTTAGTTAGAATTTATATTTCATTATAATTTTGTCAATATTATGTGGTGAGCAGATTTGGATTAGTTTTGTTGATTTGGACAGGTGGTTAGTCATATTTATGAATACATCATGTCAAAATTTTCTGAAATTTCCCTGTAAAAATAATTATTTACTTATAAAAAGCATGTATATTAATATAGTAAAGTGAGGGTGTTACAGTCCGACCTTTCGGTCAAAACATTTAATCACGACTACGATAGGGTCCGACCTTACGGTCAAAACATTCCAATTCTATCTCAAACTCATGAGGTGTTAGAACAATCGACAACCATACCACAACAACTAACTGGGAAACTCACGTTCCAGAACAATAATTCATAATTAAGAATCACTGATGAAATATCAACATCAACCAGTATCAACAAGATCAACCCAACAACAAGGGTAAATAAAGAATAATAATATCAATAGGTGTCGACGAGTTCGATACGATAAAAGGGGTGATAAATAAAGAACAATAATCTCAAAGGTATCGACAAGTTCGATACGAATAATTTGGGGCCATATCATCATTAGATTTATTAAAGAAAGAATTCACTTGAACAAGAAATGAAAGGAAATACTTGCCTGTCAACCAGCGCTAAAGTCGTATAACACTTGATCATCTCACTCAACTTATCTTTCCCTTTATCTATTTGACTCGACTCGAGATTTTTCTTCGTCCCTCTTACTCGGCTCTAGATTTTCCTTTGTCCCTCTTACTCGGCTCTATAATAATTATAGCACATTAATACATCTGACTATCATATTCTGTTTTAAACACCTCTCGTAATCACATCAAGTACCAAACAGAGCATTTAAGACTCACTAGTATTTAATCCACATAATTCACATAGTACATAACCACATAATTTCACAAAACAGCTCAACTAACTCACTTTGATAATTAACCGAACTCAAGATTATTTTTAAAACAATGTTCAATCTTGGTTTTTGAATAAAACCCAACTTAGAATATTTGAAAGTATTTTTAAAACATTTTCGAAATTTTTAAACAATTTCCTACTATTTTTAAATCATTTTTAAAACAGAAGACAGATTAATTAAGAATTAAATAACTCTAATTAAATTAATTAAAATCAAATAATAACTAATTAATAAAATTATTTAATAAATGATCCCATTCATCAAATAATTAAATTAATTATATTATTATTTGAAATTAATTAACATAATTCAAAGTATTTAACTCTTAATTATTTTTGAATTAAAACAAATAAATAAATGACTTTCAAAACCAAGTAATTAATTAAATAAATAATTCAGAAATAATCTGAATTTTAAAAATATGATTTTTGAAAATAAAATTCAGATCTCTAAATCAAATTATTAAAGTAAAAACAATTTGGTAAAGTAAAAATAAATTACCCTTCAAAGTAAAAAGGTATATCTCTTTAAGGGTAAATTGTAAAAAGGTTAAAATCACTTTTAACATTTACCCAACCAGCAAAATGGATCAACCTAACCTGCAAAAATAAAAAAAATTAAAGAGCTTGAATAACTCCCCCACTTTCCCCAGTTTTCGGCGACTGTGCCCAGTTCCCGGCCGGCCAGTATTGTTCCGGCGACCTCCTTTCTCACTCATTACACAAGCTTTTGATACCAAACAAACACAAAACAGACGCCTAATCGTTTGGACACAACAACGCAGCAATTGTACCAGTATTTGAACAAAAACGAACCAAGTAGAAGAAAAAAAAATCCGGTGAGCTCGAAGCTCTTCCAGCGACTTCTTCTTCTTCACCAATAATACACCATAATTAACGATTCTAGTAGTAAAACGATCCCCTTCGCCTCACAAATTCAACCCCCATATTCACATACACGGATCATTACCATATAATCATAAAAATCGAATCAAAATTCGACCAAAAAAAACTTAACTCGTTTCGACCAATCCAAACATAAACACACCAATTAATTGTATCAATCAACTGCTAATAACCTCAGGAAGCTTTATCAATCATCAAATCAACTGAAAAATCAACATAATAGAAAGCCCCAAATACTCATCCAAGAACCCTAGAAAATTCAAAATTAAAAAAATAAAATTCGTTTAAATTCGAGAAGTTACCATTTTATGATTCTGGTTGCAGATTATGAATCTTCAAATTGAGGGCTTCGTTTTGAGTACTCGCACGCTGAAATCGGAATCCAGAATCGCCTTCAAATTGAGGTTTGATCTTGAAGAACACTTAAGAAAATATAATTTTAAAAATATTTTAATTTTTGAAAAATAATCTCCTTGATTTTTGTAACACCCCCAGATTCAGGGTCAGGGATCTGGTCGTTACGGTCTCAATATCCATCCATAAAACCAACATAATTTAAATTACAACCTTGTGACCCAAAACAACAACATAAAACACACCCGTTATAGTCCCAGAGATGAAATCAGAGTAACCCTCAATATTATAAATCATAAGTTTGAGTTCTTACAACCCAAAGAATTAAAATTTTACCATTACATACTCTTTGCCATCCATTGGTATATGCCATATAATAAATACATTTGATGTTCAAATGCTAACAGCTAGCCTACCGGAAGCTGCATCTTCGGCAATGGTAGCTATGACCTCAGCGGTTAATCCTCTGACGGCTGACACTTGTCTATGCTAAGTACGCCTTGCGCGGCCATCTGATCTAGCTGTTGTTGTGATATAAATAAATAAAGCAAGGGTGAGCAATAGCCCACCAAAAATATATAACAGTCCAAAATATCTTAGAAACCATATGCCATGCATTCAAAGACGTAGTACCAATATATGGTATGAGATGAAGTTACAAGGTAACTCAAAATATATTTGTTCTGAAGAAATATCTACGATGTCAAAGATAAGCAAGATAATATCAAATTTTCATAATAGAGGAACTTGCGGAAGAATATTGCAATTCCAGTTCAAACACTATTCAAACCTGCCAACAATGATAATGTTGCAGGAAATTTTCCAACATTGAAAGATGAACTAATACTGGAGTTTGACGCGCCAGGAGACATAGCATTTACACGATGATCAGTCGCATGTTATGCTCCCCACCTCTTGTTCTCTACATGTAGAAGGAAGCACCGACGGATTTACTTGTCAACCGCCCTCTGGAACCCCCTCGGCCAACGGTTGGGCCATTTGCTGGACCGGCGCCACTGGGTCACTTACGCATCTCCTAGTTCATTTCACATCCATAACTTTGAAACTTAAAGTTCCTCCCCCTTTCCCCAAGTATAATACTTGTTGATAGGACTCCACAAAGTAGTCGTATCTAGTTGGAAAGGAAAATTCACCAATATTTCCCAAGCTGATGCTTGTTAATGGATAAAAACTTGTTCCATCAATTATTATCCCTCGAGCGTTGAGGAGGTAACCAAACAGATTCATATCGATGTTTGAAAGAATCAAGATGTGAGTGACAAGATAGCTTAGCAAGTATAGGACCGGGCAGTCCAATAAATAACATCTCTCAAGTGAGGTCCCCTATATAAGTATTTTGAAGTTTGAGCGAGTATTTAAATCTTCTTATAAGACAGATTTAAATGAAGATAGAGTTTTGGGAACCTCCCCTTGATAAAATAGTCATAAAAGACTCCGATATATTTTACATAATATTCGAAGGTGAAAGATAATCTTTGAATAATATAAATCATTATAAAAGAATTTAAAAGAATTTAAATAAATATTCTAAGAATATTTATTAAATCAATAATAATTAAGGAATATTATTAAATCATAATGTTGCTCGTAAGTAATCCTCGAATAAATATATAGAATCATTTACTAAATACTCCCTTCTTTAAATGAATATTCAAAATAATATTCATTAATTAAATAAACTCAAATAAATGTTTAAGATAATATTCACTAAATAAATCAAACCTTAAATGAATATTTGAAAATAATCTTCATATAATAAATAATATTCTAAATAAATATCCAACTAATATTCTTTTGGTAATCAAAACTTTAAAGGAATATTCGAAGCAATATTCCTTAAGTAAATAGAACTTCGAATGAATACTTTTAAATAATATTCATTAAGTATATAAAATTTTAAATGAATATTCAAAATAATATTCATTTAATAAATAAATCCCAAATGAGTATTCAATTGATATTCATTAAACAAATAATATTCTAAATGAATATCCAAATAATATTCATTTAATAAATAATATTCTAAATAAATATCCAAATGATATTCATTTAGTAATCAAAACCTTAAAGGAATATTCGAAATAATATTCCTTGAGTAATTAGAACTTCCAAAGAATACTTTTAAAATAATATTTATCAATTACATAAAACTTAAATAAATATCCGAAAGTGATATTTATTTAATGACTAAAATTTCAATGAACATCAAAGTAATTATTCATTAATAATCAAACTCTAATGAATATTCATAAATAATATTCATTTAATATTTCTCGACTGAAATAATACTCAAATAACATTTCTCGAAAGATTTCCAAGTATTTGATACTTTTATGGAAATATAAATAATGTTTAATAATAACATTCCTCAAAATGAATACTACTCTGTCGCTGGAATCCCTCCGGGTTTTCACGACTATCTATATAACACAAAATACCGACTCCCGGTCTCATATTTAAAGAATAAATATCATACGCCCTTCACTAAGGGTCCTAGTAAAACAATCATGCTTATAACTGATAATCCATATCTAGTCTATAAGCCAATATCAATTCAGGAAACAAGTATTCCAATATACTTTGAAAACAAACATGCATGCTATGGCATATGTATAACTGCAATCATATATATTATCACAACAACAGTTCCAAGGTATTGGAAACTTGCCTGGCAATCCTGAAGGGGTAGGGTGCCTCGTGTCAATCCGGTGATCTATAAATAGTCACAATAACCGAGGTCAATCACTTAACACTTTTTAAAAGGCTAAGTATAACTTATTTAAGTCCAAACACGTTTTCGAGTTATCTCGCTAAGCACCCTTTAGTGAAATTCTCTTTATTACCGACACGATCCGACACTTGCTCATTATTAAAACATGTCATAATACTTATACTTGGTGTATACTTAAGTCGTATAAGTTCTAAGGTCGGTCTTTTACGAACCAAGATTATACCCCGAGATCTATCGCCCGTTTTCTAAGTCATTTACCAAAGTTATAACCAAGTGTACTTTTAAGGGGTTCGTTCGCATTTAACCTTGATTCGAACATTTTTATAAAATCGGAAAACGATCTGTTTCACATGAGGTTTCCTCTCAAACCTTCCATTTAATCTCTAATATTTAATTACCATGATTCGTCATTGCATAACTCATTTTTCGAAGGTCCAATTTCAGTTACGAACCTGCTTTTACGGTTTCGAACCACCTTTATGAATTTAACCATAACTCCTAAACCGTAAATCCATTTCACACGGTCTTTATATCAAAACGAAGCTTATAACATAATCTAGCTTGTCATGGTGGAACACGAAACTGGACAGTGAGTTTTGGCTACTGTCAAACATGGTTTCTTAAGGTTAACGAAAATTCGGCATTACGACGGCTATATATCGAACGTTTCAAAAATTACCACAATCAAACCAAGCCACACCGGGCATCTAAACAACTTGTAAACATGTTATTCATCTCAACAAGTCCAACAACGTATCACTTTACCAATATGATCATCATATCTCTTAAACTAACTTAATCAACTACATAATCATGCTTAAATGCTTAACATAACATCATAATCATATCTAAGCTAAAACCCACCAAGAACATGCTTGAAACTTAAGATTCAACCAAGGGTTTCAAGGGTTATACCTTCCTTGGAGAGTGTACTAGCCTTATAAAACCTTGCATAGTCCTTGTATAACCTTAACCAAGCTTAGATCATCCAAACAAATCAAGAGATCAAAGTTAGTTTCTAGAAATCACTATTCACCCTCATCTTCAATGATTTATTTGAAAATGGAAAAAGTGGAGATTGAAGCTAAGATTTCTAGGAGATCATTTTTATGAAATATAGAACTCACCATAAAAATTTGGAGGTCAAACAATGGTTGGAAGCTTGATTTTGCTTCTTGAATTAAGCAAAAATTCGAAGTGGCTCTTTCAAGGGGAAAAACAGGGTGGCTTCTCGAATTTATTTACCCATCCAAACGATCTTCAAAAATTATGAAATTAAATCCACAACTTCATCTCCATGTGTAGAAGCTCCGTGAATTTTTTCATGATTTTTAGATGAGTAGAACTAGGTGCAAAAAAATCGCCAAGACCCCTGCCCTGGAAAATGTAAACTGCTGGAAATGGGAGAGAAAAGAGAGAAAAGGGTGGTTGGCTTGCTTGGTTCTCTTGCATTATTGATGTTTTAGGATAATATCTAGCATAAAGGCACTTTAATAAAGTGATTTGCTCATCCCTTGCATCACCTTGGACATGTGTTAGTATTTTGTGGTGAGATGAGGTGTTTTAAGCTAACTAGTTGGTTTGATCTCTAATGGTACTAGTCAGCATTGAAAATATCTTGTCTACTTGACCTTATCCTCTTGCACATGACTATCCCTTGGCTCTCTGCTTGATTCTTTGCCCGGTTATTACTCAATTTGATTGATCGTTCGGAGGAATATCTCAAAGATTCCTAGTTATGGTTTTACCGGAAACCTTCTTAATAATTATAATACCATTCTCCATTTTTCTTAATACTTCTCGAATTTAAATTCCTTAAATCCCTTAAATAAATCCTCAAGTCTTACAGTGTCCAGGAAAATCTCGGAGAAAATAAAAGTGCTATTTTTCTGAATCCGATGTCGTTTACATACACTTATTTCGCCCCTGGATCATGAATACGAACTCAGAAATCCGTTCTGAATACTTCTATATAGCGTCGTCTAATAATATTATTATTTCCACCAAAATCACTATTCACACTCTATTATTTCTTTTATTCCTTATATTTAATAAAATGCCCTGGTCCTCTCCTGGGCGTTCCTTAACCCTTTTCCGGAACCATTAGACTAATAACATATATTGATTTGGATGACACAAGAATAATCTTTCTTGGAATAATATAACTTATATCCCTAGGAGATAGATTATTCTTATCTATGTTGTCAACCAAAAGTATTCTTCGTGACATATAAACCTTGGAACCTTTATCCATTCAACACTCATTCCTAAGGACTGTTACTACCTTGGAGTCGAAATCATTGTTCCTTCTTTTCTCAACACTTAATAAAAAGTTTTTAATTCTACCGAAAATTTGGGTTCTTACAATTTTGATTGGCCAGCTGTGTTAGAGATCTGATTGGCTGAAAAAGTAGTATCTGGATTGGTCCAGATAAAGTTACGAAAAATTATTTTGTTCCCGAAATGCTCGGAACCCTAATTAAATTTTAATTGGTCCCAAAAGTACCAATTAAACCAATTACGGGTCCGACTCGAACAAAAATATTTTTACGAAAAATAACGAATCGATTACTGAAGATTTTTAAGACTCGTATAATGAATAAAATACGAGTTTCGAATATTTTGAGATTTATCTGACGATTGTTGATTCGAAAATGATTTTAAATCGAAGCCCCAGGGATTTTGAAAATGACTTTTAAAGGATAAAGATGAACTAAAAGTTAAAGATAATTATCCTGGAGTCTAATACAATCCTTAAACACATATAGGGTCCTAAACGATCATTCCCGATCCATTTATTCATATCTAACGATACCATCTCCTATTGGTGATTTAATTATCCGCCAAACCGAACCAAAATATTCATGTAAATTCCAAATAGGATAAAATAAATTATAATAAAATATTTTCACCTTGACTCGTCAAACTGGAATAAAATAATTTAAAATCTAGTCCTCCAATTTACGAAAAAATAGTAATATGAATTTAATATTTGCGATTCTTACAAAGCTCGTCAATTCAAGGGTATGACAAATCTACATCTGCTAGAATTGTATTAGCTTGAATTAGAAAGAATCTAGATTGCTTTACATATAATGATAACTCTGTTTGTATAGCAATTTAGGAAAGTCACATGGGTGTGCAAATTGTAAGGAGCTGCCACTTGAAAATGACAGCAGTTCCACAACCCATGTAATCACTCAAGAAACCGAAGCTTGAGAAAATACTTTCTCTCAAGGTTGTAGCAACACTTTGTAAAATAAATAAACATTTATTTTGTGAGAATATCTTGAGTTATCACTTGTGTTTGCAATTCTTATACTGATAGTTTACAATCTTTATTATTGTTGTTGAAATAAAGATTTGAAGTTATCAGTATTGCATTAAACCCTCCCTTTTGCAATACTCCGGGACCAACAATTATCATTAGAGGCAGTCTATGGAAAATTGAGGGCTTATGAACTTGATAGGCAGCAGAAGTGAAGGAAAGATGAAAACTATTGCACTTACTGCTCAACCTGAATCAAAAAAGCTTCTAGAAGAACAGTACGTTGAGCGTACTGTAAAGGACACAAGGAAGAAGAAAAACCAAAAAAGTTCTGAGTCAGAGACTACAGATATTTAATAATTTAAATAACTAAAATATAAGTAGTGTTGCCTTATATATTAATTAATTTTATTAACAAAATATAAATAAATATATTTTTGAGCTTTTTAAAAAAATCGAGTATTTAAAGGTATGGATTTATCCAAGTTATTTAAAATCTGATTTCAAATCCGATTTTTTCAGATTTCTAGTAGAGTTAGATTTTAATTATTTAAAATTATTTATAATTGATATTGGCTAAAAGTAAGCCCTAAAGACACATTTAATGTTGCATTAATTAGACCCAACATGGTCCAAACGTGGGGGCCATTTGTGGGGCCCAAACCTATATTTTCAATATTAATTTTGTAATTAATATTAAGGGATATTAACAGCTCAGCAATAAGAATCAGATAAGGATACTATCCCTACAAGACTTAGCCTCTAAGGCACCCAATTCGATATGGAAACAGACTCCTACAAGGAAGGAGTCTATAACCTTCCTCAAGGCGGTGGCTTGCCCACCAAGTATCCAAATCCTAGCATAATTCTAAGGCTTCTCAGCCTATATAAAGGGCCAGACCCCTCATATCAGAACTACGTTTTTTGGCTTGATTCTCAATACGAGATACGTAGGCACTCTGTGAGGACTGATTAGTCTCGAACACGGAAACAACCATTAAAGCTTAAAGCTCACCAACCCCTTTACATTAAATACACACAAACCCTAGCCGCAATATTCGTAACCTAGATTTTATTCCACGACATTTGGTGCCATCTTTGGGAAGAAAACATCAACCATAGTTCAAACACGAAGAACAACGTCAACCTCGACTGAGGCCATACCCCTTAGCTCTGCTCCACCTGCCACCTCTGATCTGCTTCTCACTACTGAAGAAGGACAATTACCCCCGTCAACAAGGGCAATCATTCAACCTTTAGCCTCTCAACCCCCAGGGATGATTCCCCATGTTGAGGGAACTCTACCCGTGGTTGTCCATCAAAACCAGGAAACTAACCCTCTTCAGATGGTGGTTTCTCCTCTTGATAACGTTGATCGTACGCTACCCCCGGGAATACAGATCCACACCACGGATCTCCCCTTGAATACCAACCCGATGTATGGGCTGCCTAATTATCCCCCTCGACAAAGGGAACCTAGACCAAGCGGTCATGCCTTACAGATCCGAGATCGAGAGTACGATGACTACTCTGACCCCTATAGTGATGATTCGACATCTGAGGATGACGATGATAATCGCGAAGAAGCCCCAAGGAGGCGACATGCTAGTAGAGAACCTCGAAGGAGGTCCCAAAGAATCCATGATGGACCTCCACAAATGGCTGAGGAAAGGATTAAGGCTCATGAGGCTGAGATCCAAAGGATAAAGGATGATATTGCTAGGGAGCAAGCAAGGAAAAGTCTGATTCGACCTCCTCCATTGACAGGGAGGATTCCCATTATAAATCTGGAGAGGCCTTCAAGGAGACAGCGAAGGGCCGATGCCCCAACTGAAAAATCGACAAGGGTGGAGACCCCCAGAAGCAACCCCAAGGATCTAATGCCACTTGGGGATCCTGATGATCCCACACCTCCGTTTACTGAAGAGGTGATGAATGCCCGCATCTCAAGGAAGTTCAAGATGCCGACGATTAAGGCTTATGATGGAACGGGAGACCCCGCAAACCATGTCAGGACATTCTCAAACGCACTGCTGCTGCAGCCTGCGAGTGACGCCTTAAAGTGTAGGGCGTTCCCTCAAACCCTGTCGGGCATGGCTCAAAGGTGGTATAGCCACCTACCTACAAACTCGATTGGCTCTTTTAAGGAGTTGAGCGCTGCCTTTGTTATCCAGTTCATTAGTGGAAGAGTTCATGAAAAAAGTTCTACATCTCTCATGTATGTGGTGCAGGGGAAGAATGAGAATTTGAGGGATTATCTTAAGCGATTCACCAAGGAGACGTTGAATATCACTGATCTGGAAAATAAGGTGGCCATGGTAGCCCTGGAACACGGAACCACTGATCTCTTCTTTAAAAGGTCTTTGGCAAAACATCCTCCTGAAAACATGGCCGAGCTCCAACGAAGGGCCGACAAGTACATCAAGGCTGAGGACAGCATGAAGAAGGAAACCGTAGGAGGTAATGGCAAGGGTTCCAACGACTCAAAGAAGTGAAAGCAAGAGCAAGAGTACGACGCTAAGGACAAGTATCCCCGAACTAGCAAGGACTCCGAGTCACCACCAAAGAAGGGTTTGGGACCGAGATTTTCTGATTATGGAAGGCTAAACGCTCCTAGGAGTCGGATCTTGTTAGATATTGAGAAGGATAAAGACTTTCGATGGCCGAAGCCACTTAGGGGTGATCCCGCAAAGAGAAATAAGGTATCACCGTGACGTGGGGCATGATACAGATGATTGTAGGCAGTTGAAAGATGAGATTGAGTTTTTGATCCGAAAGGGAAAGCTGAGCAAGTTCACGAAGGGTGATGATCGCGGAACCCAAAGAAGGGATTATGACAGAAGAGATAACGATCGTGATCGTGATCGTAATCCACAGCCCCGAGGGCCAATTATTAACATGATTTGGGGAGGCCCGACAGCGGCCGGTACGACTCGAAACTCTCGAAAGGCGTATGCCCGAGAAGTGATACACATCTTGGGAGAAGCCCCAAAACGTGCTAGGACTGAAATAGCCATTGGATTTGATGATTCAGACCTCGAAGCGGTGAAGTTCCCCCATGACGACCCATTGGTCATAACCCCTGTGATTGGAAACTCGGAGGTAAAACGAGTCTTGATAGATAATGGAGCTTCTGTTGATATCTTGTTTCATGACGCGTTTGTGAAGATGGGGTACACCGATTCTCAATTGACCCCGACCAACATACCAATCTACGGATTTAATGGAGTTGAGTCCAAGGTTGAAGGAACTATTCAGTTACCCATGACAATTGGACAAGAACCTAAAGAGGCTACTCAGATGCTGAATTTCCTTGTGATCAAGGCATCCTCGACTTATAACGCGATCCTGGAAAGGACTGGACTTCATGCATTCAAGGCTGTTGCCTCTACATATCACATGAAAATTAAATTTCCGACCAGGAATGGTGTTGGAGAACAAAAGGGAGACCAGAAGATGGCAAGAAGCTGTTACGTATCTGCATTAAGAGCTGATGGGATCGGGGGGCAGGTACTTCCGATTGAAGACATGGATGTCCGTGGTGATGATGAACATCGAGGGAAGCCAGCAGAGGACTTAGTCCCTATTCCTTTAGAGTTGGGCGACCCTGAGAAAATAACTTATGTAGGAGCTTCTTTGAAGGAACCCCTGAAGGGCAAGTTGATAGCATTTTTTCAAGAGAATAGTGACGTGTTTGCTTGGACAGCAGCTGATATGCCAGGGATTGATCCCCAACTCATAACTCATAAGTTGAATATTGATCCTGGGTGGAAGACAATAAAATAGAAGAAGAGGAATTTTTCTCCTGAAAGGCAAGAGGCCATTAAGCAAGAAGTTGACAAGCTCTTAGAGGCTGGGTTTATTGAAGAGATTCAGTTCCCCGAATGGTTGGCCAACCCTGTGATGGTCAAGAAGGCAAATTAGAAGTGGAGGATGTGTATAGACTTCACTGATTTGAATGATGCATGCCCGAAGGATTGTTTTCCCCTGCCAAGGATAGATATGTTGATAGATGCCACAGCCGGACATGAGATGTTGAGCTTTAAGGATGGATTCAGCGGGTACAATCAGATTAAGATGCACAAGGATGACATTCCAAAGGTATCTTTCATAACTGACTTTGGTGTTTTCTGCTATCTTGTTATGGCTTTTGGTCTAAAGAATGCAGGCGCTACTTATCAACGATTAGTGAATAAGATATTCGCTCATTTGATTGGTAAGACTATGGAGGTCTATGTTGATGACATGTTAGTCAAAAGCCTATTCAAGGCTGACCACATTAAGCACCTCAGAGAGGCATTCGAAGTGCTGAGGCACCACAAAATGATGTTGAATCTAGCCAAGTGTGCTTTTGGCGTTGGATCCGGAAATTTTTTGGGTTTGATGGTTTCAAAGAGAGGTATAGAGGACAACCCTGACAAGATCAAGGCAATTTTAGATATGGAACCGCCGCGCTCTATAAGAGATGTGTAGAAGTTGACGGACCGAGTAGCAGCTTTAGGAAGATTCATCTCCAAGTCTGGTGATAAATGCTTGCCCTTCTTTCAAGCATTGAAGAAAGTGAAAAATTTTGAGTGGACACCTGAAAGGCAAGAGGCCTTTGAACAATTGAAGAAATAGATGGCAGAAGCCCCGTTGTTGGCCAAGCCTAGTCCGGGGGAAACTCTTTACTTATACTTGGCGGTATCTGAACAAGCATTGAGTGCCGTCCTCATTCGCGAAGAAAATCACGTTCAGAAACCTGTCTATTATGTCAGCAAGGTGTTGCATGGGGCGGAGTTGAATTACTCTCCCATTGAGAAGTTCGCTTTGGCTTTGATAACAGCCTCGAGGAAGCTACGACCGTACTTCCAGGCGCACAAGATTGAGGTCTTGACAGACCAGCAATTGAGGAACATACTGCATAGCCCGAAGGCCAGTGGAAGATTGATTAAGTGGGCAATCGAACTTGGAGAATTTGACATTGCATATAAGCCTCGAACAGCCATCAAGGCTCAGGCGTTGGCTGACTTCGTGGTTGAATGTACCATTAGCAACCAAGAAGTCGGGGGGTAGAAGATGGTGACCACCCCTGGAAGAGAGAATAAGAGTGAAGAGCTTGTACCCGATCAGAGGGAATATTGGGTTATCTATTTTGATGGAGCATCAAAAACAAAATCTAGTGGTGCAGGCTTAGTCTTGCAAAGCCCCGATGGGTTCACAGTTGAGTATGCTTTGAAATTGGACTTTCCAACAACCAACAACAAAGCTGAGTACGAAGCCTTGATAGTCGGGTTGGGCTTGGCCAGAATCATGAGGGTCAAGAATCTCAAAGTGTGTGGGGATTCAAGACTAGTGGTATCGCAAGTGAATGGTGAATTTGAAGCCAAGGATGAAACTATGGCGAAGTATTTGAGAATTGTGAAAGTTGTTATGACTCAGTTTGATGAGTGCTACGTGGAACACATTCCTAGAGAAGAGAACGTTAAGGCAGATGCCTTGTCTAATTTGCTTCTTCTGAGATTGAGAATTATGCAGGGAGTGTCTACTTCCAGGTCTTGAAGGCCCCAACCATTAACTCTAAGTTGGTAGCACCAATTGATATAGGAGGCTGCTGGATAGATCATATCAAGGCTCACCTAGAAACTGGGTGGCTCCCTGACAATGCCTTGGAGGCACAGAAGCTATCGGTAAGAGCATTGAGATATGCCTTAATCGAAGGCATCATTTACAAAAGATCGTTTGTCATCCCATACTTGTGGTGTTTGAGACCTCAAGAGGCAAGAGAAGCACTAGAGGAGGTTCATGAAGGGATCTGTGGACAACACTTGGGGGGCAGAGCCCTAGCTCACAAAATCACTCAACTAGGATTCTACTGGCCAGACATGTTGTTCGATGCACAGAATTATGTCAAGCGGTGCGATAGGTGTCAGAAGCACGCTCCAATTGTAAGACAACCACCCGAGATGTTAACCTCGATTAACTCTCCTATTCTGTTTGCAATGTGGGGAATGGATATACTTGGTCCCTTTCCCGTAGCATCTGCACAAGGAAAGTTTCTGATAGTGGTCATCGACTACTTCACTAAGTGGATTGAGGCTAAGCCTCTAGCCAAGATAACCACCAAACAAGTTGCCCAGTTCTTTTGGGAGAACATCATTTACAGATATGGAATCCCCCGAATTCTTGTGACGGATAACGGAACGCAGTTCAACAATCAAGAGTTTAAGAAGTACTGTGAGGAAAATGCAATTGAGCTTTGTTTCACTTCAGTAGCACATCCGCAAGCAAATGGGCAAGCAGAGGTTGCCAATCGAATTATCCTGGATGGATTGAAAAAGAGGGTTGGACGTTTAAGGAACACTTGGGTGGATGAGTTACTACCCATACTCTGGGCATATCGCACCACCTGTAAGGTGACGACTGGAGCAACCCCGTTTTTGCTGGCTTATGGAGCCGAGGCAGTAGTGCCCTTGGAAATAATGCATGCATCACCTCTAGTTGAGGCATACGAACAAGAAACTAATGAAGAAGGCATGAGGCTTGCCCTAGACCTAATTGATGAGGTTAGGGACGAAGCAAATGCCCGGAATGCAGAGCACCAGAAGAGGGCATCCTTCCACAACAACAAAAGGGTTAGGGAGAGATTCTTTCGATAGGGCGACCTGGTTCTAAGGAAGATAGAGGCTTCTGGAGTTGGTCAAAAGGGAAAACTAGCCCCTAACTGGGAAGGACCGTATCGAGTCAAGAAGACAATAGGAAGATGATCCTACAAGTTGGAAACCTTGGATGGAAACGAGGTGCCCCGCACTTGGAACGCTGCGAACCTGAAGGTTTATTATGTTTAAGCTATTCTTGTAAATACTTAGCTTTTTATCTGTAATAACCCTAACTTTAGAAAGGCTACAGTGCCCAAATGAATAGTGATCTTGAGGAATCTAGGGAAATGGTGTGTAGGTACTCTATATTAGGGATGGAAAATGAGTAAACAGAAACCATATTAGTGTTGTACATTGAAAATAAGTGACTCGAAATGACGATGGATTTTAGAAATTCCTGAATTTTGATTTTGAGGATTTTGAGCTCGAACGAACTTCTATATCTTGGATATTAAGGAGTATAGAAATACTAAAGGAATTATATATTGAGGAATTAGTGAATTTAAGTTAAACCAAGGGATTATTAAGTTAAGAGAATACCAAAGGAAATTGGATTTGTAAATGATTTCGAAAACCACTGAGATAATGAGGTATACTCGAAACGAACCACGATTAGACGAATATGGAAACCAAGCAACCAAGATTAGTAATTTAAAAAGGATGCATACCACATTATAATTATCCAAGGTTAGTAGCATAATACTTAGAAAATAAGTAAATGGGAATATGAACTCATCTTAATGACACACTAATGACATCATTTTCCACTAACTAGTTTTAAGGGCAAATTAGTACTTTAGCATGGTTTTTAATCACAAATATCTCCAAGCTTCCACAAGACACTAGACTAATCAAGATTTAGCTAAGATAAGAGCAAGTAAACACAAAAATCTCTCTCCCCCATCCATAATACTACAATCGGCCAAGAGGAAAAAAAAAAGAGAAAAAGAAAGGAAAAATTCCAAAACCCTAGCTCTCTTCAATATTAAATCAAGGGATAAATCATGGGTGTTCTTGGAGGTTAGGAAGAAGCATATACAAAGTTTCATAGCAAACCAACATCATTTACCAAGGTAATAAAATCATTCAAGTTACTAGAAAAGATGATGAATAGTGTTTTCTAAGTATTAACTTGTTTTAATGGTTCCTTTAGTTGATTCAAGCTAATTCAAGGTGGTTTAAGGATTACCCAAGGCTTGTTAAGTGTTGTTAGAACTTCAAGAAGGTATAAACACTCTTGCCCCTTTTTATATTATGATGGATATTGTTGGTTTAAGTGATTAAGTAGTGTAAAGATTAAGATTATGATGTTATATGTGTTTGTAAGTGGTTTGAGTTAAATATGGAAGTGTTTGGGATTGTAACCATGGCTGGTGAAGAAGACCACATGGTGTAGGTGATGATTATTGTGGTTGATAATTGATTTGGAGGAATTGGATTTATGGAAAGTACGAAAATATAGCCGTTATAATGTCCGTTTTTCGTTAGAACTACAAACTGCCCTGTTTTGTGACCCCTGTATTCGTACGGTACCTCACTGCCTAGGTTACCAATTGACCATGAAATGATAGAGCTTAGTTCATAGATCGTTTTGATATAAGGTACGTTAAAATCTGATGAACGGTTTAGGGGAAAAGTCAGTTTTAGTGAAAGACGTTCGAAAACCGAGAAACCGTAAATGTATCAAACTTGAGGTTACAATTACCATACTTTACCATTGTTAAAAGTCACGAAATTTTGGGATATGGTAGTAGTGTAGTCAAAGAACTATTTCCAGTTAACCTTACATTAAAATTCGAAATTTAAAAATTATAAGAAATTCTGCAGTCGAGTGTGGTCGTTAAGGGAAATGGTGAAAACCCCTGAAACTTCGATTTAGGTTATAAATGGTTAAGTTCTTGAACCTTTGGGGTAATAGGAATACGTTAAACATATATTAAAGTTTCAAAGGTAATGTTATACAAGAGTGTAGTGAGTAAGAGATGTGGTTCTAACGACGGTCCTTTTGTGTTTGTAGAAACTCCGGAAGAGGGACGAACCATAACGTCAGGATACCGAAACCGAGGCAAGATTTCTTCTATCCCTACTTGTAAAAATACTTATCTTCACAAAGAAAATTGATTTCATGGAATATAGATGTGATGCTATTATTACTATATGGTGAAGAAATTGTCTTCCTTGAGTATTGATATTGAAAAGAAGAGTATGCGAAGATGTATATGAATATGACTATGAGTACGAAAATGTATATGAATATGGATATGAGTATGAGATGGATATGTATAGAGATGATTATGCATGAAGTGAACATACCTTATGATTAAAAGTAAATAAAAGAATGGTATCAGTTGTTATCCAGGGTTATATGATTTATAATATTTTGCTAAAGATATTCTTTCCAAATATCAGTGGTATAATAAATAATAATTGATTATTATTTACTACTCTTAAATAGATGGAATATTTCATGAGTATAAAAGTATATTTGATTTCTGAATATGAAAGAGAGGTCTGAAGCATAATCAAAGCATATGATATATATATTTTATAGAAGTAATGTGCGAGAATGGAAAATGATATGAGAGAATGATATGTGGAAATGATAGTGAGAAAATGGAAATGTGGAATGATATTTTGAAAAGGGAATAATGATGTGATAAAAAGGGGGATTGCAACAGACTTGCGTAAGTGGCTGTGTGCGACACAGTCCAGCATTTTATTATTTTTATTACGGCACGAAGATGCCAAGGGAGGATGTTAGCAGGTGGCCTTCCTCCAGGGATGATCTTCATTCCTTCTACCGGTAGTAAAAAGAGAGCAGGTACGATTAGGCGACTGATCATCGTCCCCAATGTTTTTGAAAAGAAAGTGTAGACAATGGTTTTCAGATTTCTATACTGAAAACAGAATAATGATATGAGATGATGGAACTATGGTTACAGATGAAGAAAAACTGATATTATATTAATTTAGATTTATTTCTTATAATAGTAAGTGGATGATGTATTATTAAATGAGAGCTCTATTCTTCCTTAAGGATTTTAATTGTTTCCTGCTATTATATATGCATATACATATATGTATACTTGTTCACATTTTAAATTTTAGTTACAGTATGATCTTGCTGAGCTATTATAGCTCACTCTTGCTACTTATGTATATAGCAGCTAGGTCCCATGCCGATACTACGTACCACACCCCGCAAGAGGGTAAGGGAAAGGCGACCTTTTGAGCGAGTGCTGGCGACCATCCCCGAGGTAGTGACAAGCAAAGGGGCTTAGTATACTTATGTGAATTAAGTGTGTAAGTTGTAATAAACTTTAGTTGTTGAAGTGCTTCCTGTAGAAGCTTTGTTCAACAATGTACTTAGTAAATTTTGGGCTTGTAATAACTGTTAACTTTAAAACTTTTAAATATTGTGGTTGTTGTTCTATGAGCATATGACTGGTGTGTGTGTGTGTGTGTATTAGTGTGGGGTCAACTGCTTATTTATAAAAAAAAAAAGAGACTACAGAGATATTGATATTGATCGGAAATTGGACCGTGATGGCCCGGGTCCTTGACCCCGGATCTCGGGGCGTCACAGATGGTATCAGAGCTAAGAGTCATAATGCTCAAGAACAAAAGTAATAATAATAAATGTATCAGTTATAATATAAATTGTGAACTTCCATCAAGTTCAGGGGTGGTATATCGCAGGTAGTATTTACTTTAAGCATATATTATAATTTTATAGACCGTTACTAATAGAATTTTATGTTTTATTATAGGGAGCGGAGATGGGTGAGCCGAGTCAGGACCCCCAGTGGCTAGGGATGTCAGAGCAGGAGCTATTAGATCTTCAGCTGGCCGGGGTAGAGGTCCCCGAGTATGCAGTTGAGGACCTCAGGGAGAGACGCCGGGCGGCGGCTAGAGAGCGATTAGAGAGAGAGGAGGCAGAGGAGCAGAGACGGAGAGATGCTGTGGCCCTAGTGCCATATATGGGTAGACCTTCTACAGGATCTGACGAGGCAGGTCCTTCCAGAGTGAGATCGGAGATCCCTGAGGAGGAGAGGCCACTGCGTAAGAGGCCTAGGTTGTCAGTTATACCTGAGGAGCCGATTGAGTGGAGGGATATTCAGATGGTTCCAACCCCTGTCCGACCCGTCCCAGTGCCGTCACCAGTTCCATCCCCTCTACCTAGTCCTGACCCTATAGATGATCCTTTTGAGCAGTTTACCCCTCCAGGGCATTTTGGGTTTTTTGAGGAGGAGGAGGATCCTTCAGAGGCTGCTGAGACAGAGTCGGTTCCTCCATCCCCACCCTTTGCACCTCCACCTGTAGAAGCACCTCCCCTAGCTGTACCCCCTCAGGAGGCACCCCTACCGGCGGGTGACCCACTTTCAGCTACCTTATTGACCGAGTACTTTGCCCTTCAGGGACAGTTGGAGGAGTCCCGCAGGACTATAGACACCCTTCTACAGAGTTTAGAGAGAGGGAGAGGAGGGGTTATCCCGGATGGGATGTCTCTGGGGATGATCAGTATTGAGCTACGAGCATTAGGAGATATTAGGAGGTTGTTGGGGGATAGAGGAGACCCGGCATGGAGGGCCCAGATAGTTGATACGGTTACTACCATGGTAGTCCAGATCCGGGATGTTGTCAGGGCAGGGTTGTGAGCCGGGATAGTAGTTTCGTCACTAATCAGACTAGTCATCTTGTTGATGTCATTTTGGGGATTAGTTTAGTTGTTCACTGTTTTAATCCCAGTCTGATTAGAGGACAGTTAGTAGTACTTTTATGATATCGGATTAGTATGTACGGCTATGTTTTGGGTTTCGAACCTTGTATTAGATGATGTATATTATTAGCAGTAAAAGATGTTGTACCCAAATTGTAAAATATTTATGTACATTAATGAAGTTTGTGCATTTCTATCTAAATTTTTTTGCTGCATTTTTATAAATGTTGAGACTCAAAAATATTGATGTATAAAAGGTGATTGACTTAATGAAAAGGCTATCGTGTTAAGGGCGATACAACTACCTACTAAAGTTATGGTATAACTAAATGCAAATCGCGTGATAAAGATATTGTGATGTGCAAATGAGTTAATTAATGATATAATTGTGTATATAGAAATGATGTATATAGTAACCCAAATTCGGGTAATTAATAAGGACTATTGTTATGTACAGAACTATGCCGCCTAGACGTGATAGTAGAGCGAATGCAAGGGGAAATGAGAGAGACGAAAGAATTCGAAATATCGAAGGTACTAGACTGAACGAAAATGCTCATAATTAAGAAAATCATGAAGAAGGAGAAGTGGAATCAACTGGCCAACAAAGGAATCCGGGAGGTGATCCCTTTACCCAATTCATGGACTTATTAAGACGGAATTTGGCTAATCCACAGAATCCCCAACAACCACCTGTTCTCCCCAATCAGGCAGCTAATTCCTTTCGTGCCTTTAAATCATTAAAGCCCCCAGAATTCGAGGGAACCACTAACCCAGTAGTAGCTAGGGCATGGCTAAAAGAAATGGAGAAAGCTTTCGAAATACTGAGGATAGAGGAAGATCAGAAAACCGTTTTTGCAGCCTATCTCTTAAAGGGAGAGGCAAATTACTAGTGGGAAGCTAAGAAGAACTTAGAAGAAGCGGGAGTGATAACCTGGGAGCTCACTAGGGTGTTCCTAGATAAGTATTCTCCTAGGTATTTAGAAAACCAAATGGAATTAAAGTTTCTGGAGTTAAAACAGGATAACTTAACAGTGGCAGAGTATGAAACTAAATTTACAGAACTGTCGAGGTTTGTTCCCGAGTTTGTGCGTACTGAAGAACAACGAGCAAAAAGGTTTCAACAAGGGTTGAAACCCTGGTTACGAACGAGAGTGGCCCCATTTGAGTTGACTGATTATGCTGCAGTGGTTCAAAAGGCATCAATTATAGAGGCCGAGAGTGAGCAGGCTCAAATAGGTCGAGAGAATAAGAAAAGAAGATTTGAGGGCCCAAAAGGAGGTTCAAGTGAGGGAAGCTACTTTAACAAAGGAGGTAAAGGACAAAAATCTCAATTTGTGGGAAAGTCGGGGGGCAACAAGACTACTAGTGAGACGGTGAATCAGGGTGGTAAATCTTCAGGGACATTTCAGTCCAATCAATCACGACCACCATTACCAGATTGTGACACGTGTGGTAAGAAGCATATAGGAGTCTGTAGAGTGCTGGGAGTAACTTGTTTTAAGTGTGGACAAAAAGGACACTACCTTAACCAGTGCCCATCAACTGATGCAAACCCTAAAAGAGATGTTAAGTGTTACCAGTGTGGGAAATTAGGACACATTGCTAGAGATTGCCGTTCAGGTGGGTCATATGCGCCAGGACAGAGTGGGGCTGCTTCAAATAGGCCTACTGCTAGAGTGTACAACATGACCTTAGGGGAAGCGTTGACGAAACCAGATGCGGATACAGGTACTTGCTTTTCGATTTAAATTTTGTGTGTAAGTCTTTGGTTAAGGATCGACTTAATCAATTAATGGAATAAATAAGTTAATAATATAGATAAGGAAAATCAGTATCTGCTAAGGGCTAGGAAACGTTATGAAAAGAAAAGTAGGAGTGTTTTGGGAAAACACAAGCTCGTTGAGACGAACAGGAAATATATATTATAGGTAGTATTTTCTTACAATTGTTTTAAAGAATATTAATAGAGCTTATTTTCTGGAAAATTTTACAGAGAGGAGCTATAGGAATATTGAGGAGTTAATATTTATGTCATGATAGAGATCAGAAGATGGCCAAACCATAAGTGAGATACACTACCATTCAGAAAAGGTCAATGTGGTGGCGGATATCTTCGTCAAAAGAGGAAGGAGAGACGAGATAACATGGAATGACTGGAAACAGGAGGAGATTTGTGAGGAAAAGACAGTAAAAGGACTGCTATTGATAAACTAAATGGCATGTTGATGAATGACAAGGAAGTTATGTTAGTGTATTTCTGTGCAAACAAGATAGAGATATTACAACAGGAAAAGGATAAAGGAAATAGTGTCGAAGTTAGAAGGTGTGGATGAAAAAGATACTTATAGGCATTTCCAACATGATTCCGGGACGGAATCCTTTTAAGGGGGGAAGACTATAATAACCCTAACTTTAGAAAGGCTACAGTGCCCAAATGAATAGTGATCTTGAGGAATCTAGGGAAATGGTGTGTAGGTACTCTATATTAGGGATGGAAAATGAGTAAACAGAAACCATATTAGTGTTGTACATTGAAAATAAGTGACTCGAAATGACGATGGATTTTAGAAATTCCTGAATTTTGATTTTGAGGATTTTGAGCTCGAACGAACTTCTATATCTTGGATATTAAGGAGTATAGAAATACTAAAGGAATTATATATTGAGGAATTAGTGAATTTAAGTTAAACCAAGGGATTATTAAGTTAAGAGAATACCAAAGGAAATTGGATTTGTAAATGATTTCGAAAACCACTGAGATAATGAAGTATACTCGAAACGAACCACGATTAGACGAATATGGAAACCAAGCAACCAAGATTAGTAATTTAACAAGGATGCATACCACATTATAATTATCCAAGGTTAGTAGCATAATACTTAGAAAATAAGTAAATGAGAATATGAACTCATCTTAATGACATCACTAATGACATCATTTTCCACTAACTAGTTTTAAGGGCAAATTAGTACTTTAGCATGGTTTTTAATCACAAATATCTCCAAGCTTCCACAAGACACTAGACTAATCAAGATTTAGCTAAGATAAGAGCAAGTAAACACAAAAATCTCTCTCCCCCATCCATAATACTACAATCGGCCAAGAGGAAAAAAAAAAGAGAAAAAGAAAGGAAAAATTCCAAAACCCTAGCTCTCTTCAATATTAAATCAAGGGATAAATCATGGGTGTTCTTGGAGGTTAGGAAGAAGCATATACAAAGTTTCATAGCAAACCAACATCATTTACCAAGGTAATAAAATCATTCAAGTTACTAGAAAAGATGATGAATAGTGTTTTCTAAGTATTAACTTGTTTTAATGGTTCCTTTAGTTGATTCAAGCTAATTCAAGGTGGTTTAAGGATTACCCAAGGCTTGTTAAGTGTTGTTAGAACTTCAAGAAGGTATAAACACTCTTGCCCCTTTTTATATTATGATGGATATTGTTGGTTTAAGTGATTAAGTAGTGTAAAGATTAAGATTATGATGTTATATGTGTTTGTAAGTGGTTTGAGTTAAATATGGAAGTGTTTGGGATTGTAACCATGGCTGGTGAAGAAGACCACATGGTGTAGGTGATGATTATTGTGGTTGATAATTGATTTGGAGGAATTGGATTTATGGAAAGTACGAAAATATAGCCGTTATAATGTCCATTTTTCGTTAGAACTACAAACTGCCCTGTTTTGTGACCCCTGTATTCGTACGGTACCTCACTGCCTAGGTTACCAATTGACCATGAAATGATAGAGCTTAGTTCATAGATCGTTTTGATATAAGGTACGTTAAAATCTGATGAACGGTTTAGGGGAAAAGTCGGTTTTAGTGAAAGACGTTCGAAAACCGAGAAACCGTAAATGTATCAAACTTGAGGTTACAATTACCATACTTTAACATTGTTAAAAGTCACGAAATTTTGGGATATGGTAGTCGTGTGGTCAAAGAACTATTTCCAGTTGACCTTACATTAAAATTCGAAATTTAAAAATTATAAGAAATTCTGCAGTCGAGTGTGGTCGTTAAGGGAAATGGTGAAAACCCCTGAAACTTCGATTTAGGTTATAAATGGTTAAGTTCTTGAACCTTTGGGGTAATAGGAATACGTTAAACATATATTAAAGTTTCAAAGGTAATGTTATACAAGAGTGTAGTGAGTAAGAGATGTGGTTCTAACGACGGTCCTTTTGTGTTTATAGAAACTCCGGAAGAGGGACGAACCATACCGTCAGGATACCGAAACCGAGGCAAGATTTCTTCTATCCCTACTTGTAAAACTACTTATCTTCACAAAGAAAATTGATTTCATGGAATATAGATGTGATGCTATTATTACTATATGGTGAAGAAATTGTCTTCCTTGAGTATTGATATTGAAAAGAAGAGTATGCGAAGATGTATATGAATATGACTATGAGTACGAAAATGTATATGAATATGGATATGAGTATGAGATGGATATGTATAGAGATGATTATGCATGAAGTGAACATACCTTATGATTAAAAGTAAATAAAAGAATGGTATCAGTTGTTATCCAGGGTTATATGATTTATAATATTTTGCTAAAGATATTCTTTCCAAATATCAGTGGTATAATAAATAATAATTGATTATTATTTACTACTCTTAAATAGATGGAATATTTCATGAGTATAAAAGTATATTTGATTTCTGAATATGAAAGAGAGGTCTGAAGCATAATCAAAGCATATGAAATATATATTTTATAGAAGTAATGTGCGAGAATGGAAAATGATATGAGAGAATGATATGTGGAAATGAAAGTGAGAAAATGGAAATGTGGAATGATATTTTGAAAAGGGAATAATGATGTGATAAAAAGGGGGATTGCAACAGACTTGCGTAAGTGGCTGTGTCAGGGCTGTGTGCGACACAGTCCAGCATTTTATTATTTTTATTACGGCACGAAGATGCCAAGGGAGGATGTTAGCAGGTGGCCTTCCTCCAGGGATGATCTTCATTCCTTCTACCGGTAGTAAAAAGAGAGCAGGTACGATTAGGCGACTGATCATCGTCCTAACGTATCAGGCGACAGCAGATATCCCCAATGTTTTTGAAAAGAAAGTGTAGACAATGGTTTTCAGATTTCTATACTGAAAACAGAATAATGATATGAGATGATGGAACTATGGTTACAGATGAAGAAAAACTGATATTATATTAATTTAGATTTATTTCTTATAATAGTAAGTGGATGATTTATTATTAAATGAGAGCTCTATTCTTCCATAAGGATTTTAATTGTTTCCTGCTATTATATATGCATATACATATATCTATACTTGTTCACATTTTAAATTTTAGTTACAGTATGATCTTGCTGAGCTATTATAGCTCACTCTTGCTACTTATGTATATAGCAGCTAGGTCCCATGCCGATACTACGTACCACACCCCGCAAGAGGGTAAGGGAAAGGCGACCTTTTGAGCGAGTGCTGGCGACCATCCCCGAGGTAGTGACAAGCAAAGGGGCTTAGTATACCTATGTGAATTAAGTGTGTAAGTTGTAATAAACTTTAGTTGTTGAAGTGCTTCCTGTAGAAGCTTTGTTCAACAATGTACTTAGTAAATTCTGGGCTTGTAATAACTGTTAACTCTAAAACTTTTAAATATTGTGGTTGTTGTTCTATGAGCATATGACTGGTGTGTGTGTATTAGTGTGGGGTCAACTGCTTATTTATATAAAAAAAAAAGACTACAGAGATATTGATATTGATCGGAAATTGGACCGTGATGGCCCGGGTCCTTGACCCCGGATCCCGGGGCGTCACATTATCTATTTATTAGGAAAAGTTGCTATCTATGTAAGGGTTGAACCCATTTTAAGTTATTAATGCAAGTTTGTTTTCCATTCTATGATTCTGTGATTTTAATTGCATACCAAGCACCTGTTGAGTGTAAGTCTAGAATGACCAAGTACAGAAAATAAAGAACATACGAATAAAGGAAAATAACTGCATAGATAATATGCCCTTATGGGCCAAGGTCTAAGTTACAGACATATCAAATAAAAGTCTAAGTCCATGAAGGACCCCGAATAAAAATAAACACAGCCATAAGCGGCTAACAAGGCCATGCAAGGCCACTTACTCCGGTGGAGCATCTTCAGAACTCTCTTCCTCAGTAGAACCCTCCTCGCCCAAATCTTCATCGGAGCCGCAGTCATCTTCGGTTGCAATTACAGTCGGGTGTGCCCCAGCCTTCTCGGCCTCTTCCCCTCCTTCTCCCTCTTCTTCTTCTTCTTCGGAGGAGCTGGAAGAAGGGCTTGCTTCCTTTTGAAGCCTCCTACTTCCTGGGATTGGTTGGCGAATCGTCCCATCCCTCTTCGCTGTCATGGGTTTCTTTCCACGAGAACCCGAGGAGCTTGAGTCTTGACTAACAGCTTGGGCACTCCCTCTTGAGCCAGAACCAGAACGACGATGGCTTCCCCTAGAGCCAGAACCCGATGCTTGGGCCACTGTGTTGACTCCCGAGCCTGAAGCAACATGACCATAAGGGCTTGGGAAGTCCATTGGGTTAACTAGGGTAGGATGCCTCTTGCTCACAGCATTAATAGCCCTGTCCCAACTTACAGACATGATACTCGGGCGTACTTCGTCATCATGCTTGTCTATAAGCTGGAAAAAGTCCTCAGACTCTTGGTACGCCTTCACCATCAATTTGTAGTCAGCCGCCCTTTTCATGTACAAGGAGTCATATTGCCTCTGGAAAGAACGTGCATCAGCTTCAGCGCGAACGGCCCTGGACTCTAATTCCTGATATTTCTCGTCAAATATTGCCTTTTCCTCTTTTAAGGCCACGTTCTCATCTCGGTATGCTCGGCCTTGACGAGAGCTGGCCTGGAAGTAGGCGTTAGCCTGAAACAAAGGGTTATTAAGATATTGACAATGATGAGTTATATGAAGACATTACATCTGAGATAGAGAGTGTGAAACCTGATACAAGGCTTGAGCTCCTAGAGTCTCTGCCTCGTCAATTTTATCCCCGGCAGTCACTGTCAAAAGATCGGGGGGAGTGATGCAACACTTAGACCAATCCAAGGCTAACTCCGGGCATCCCAAGACAGAGTCTTGTTCACAAATGCCCCAACCAGGGATGAAAGGGGTTTTGATCTTCCCGTCAGCGTTCCGGGATCTTTTTGAAGAACATTCCGACAAGAACTGTGGAATTTTCTGGCCAGGGGGTGCAGCAGCCGCCTCGGCTCTCTTGACCATCCTTCTAGTAACCTTCGGCTGGTTCTCTGGACGGCTATCTATTTCTTTAGCAGCTGAAATTGCAACAGAAAAGATATTGGGATAAGAACAAACAAAGGTCATAATGTGCTATAAAAAAATTACCCTCAATAGAAACACTACGCCATAGATGGGCGCATGTAACGCACTCCTACTGTTGCATCAGACACGTTTTCAGGAGGTGTTACATTAGCTTATCCAGAAACACTAGGTGCACGTGGCATGTGGGACCCACATGACACCTGGCATCATGCCACGTTGGATTTGACACGTGGCACCCTTTTGACACGTGGCATACTGACACGTGGCATATTGTGGGGCCCACACTGACACGTGGCAGATGTGGGACCCACATGACACGTGCCATGTGTGGGACCCACATGACACGTGGCACTGACACCTGGCAGTTGTGGGACCCACACTGACACGTTGCAGATGGGGGCCCACACTGACACGTGGCACTGGCACGTGGCAGATGTGGGGCCCACTTTCTAATGCAACACTGCATGTTTACCTAATGCAATACTCTAATTATCTATTGTAACACTACAATAAGGCTAATGTAACACTACAATTTAATATTGAAACACTTGAAGTATAGCAATTGCAACGCTAAAATTGAAAATTTTGCAAGATTTGATTTATATATATCAATCCCTTTACAAAATAAACCAACAAAACATACAATCCACCACCACTCCACCAGTACACCTCATAATCTACTCCACCAGTACACCTCATAAACATAAAGCCAAACATATAATCCAACTCCTCCCATCATCCACCATTTCACCAAAAATATGGTCTTGCTCCACCATATATATCATACAAGGAACATATATAATAGAGTACTAGGCAACATAGTACCAAGCAAGACTAGAGATAACCAAAGTAGTTATAAAACTAAGCAAAAGATACGACAAAAGATAACCAAAGTAGTTCATGGTACTACTGATTGTAAAAAGGGAACTAAGTAGAAGCGCCGACAGTCATTGGGGTTGCATTTTCATCGTCCTCGCTTGAAGCTGTAGCACAAAAGTCTGCGACGTCCAGATTCAAACCAGGATTTGCTTCGGCTAGCTTTTTCAGCAACGTTGACAGTTTATCCTGGACTTTCATGTTCACCTTTGCGTCCAATTCAACCTCCAGATCTCGCTTTATCTTTTCAGTTACATCCTCTAAAAAAGGGTCAACAGGAGCCGAAGTCGATGCCGAAACTGAACTTTTACCATTTCTGCCTTTTAGCCATTCTCGACCATGACCATTAGCAATCAGTTCTGATGCATCCTCACCTGCAGCCACCTTCTCTTTAACCTGAGTCTACAATAAAAAAATTGTGAAAAATTAATCAAGTTAGTCATACAATTATATAATGCAAGGACCTACATGTTTGTTTTCAGGTGTACTTTGTGACTGCCCAGAAATATTATATTGGTATTATATAGTCTTCCCTACCAAATAATCTGACCAAATAAACCAACAGTCAAAGTCTTTCTTTTTCTCTTAATTTGTAAAAAAAGCCATAAATTCGACCAAGTAAACCAATATTGATTTGTAAGTATCAAACAAGGTACTTACAATTCTTTTTTTAATTTCAGCTGTATTGGTCTTGTATGTTCGACCCTCTTCTCGCTCATGGGATTCCAAATAAACATGAGCATCTGATGGCGAGGCAAGTTTTGGATTACCCGTTTTCTGTTATAAAATGAAGAGTATAAGATTATCCAAGCTCATTGTTAGCACTTACTACAACAATAAAGAATATTTGAAATTTTCACATTATATTCAGTGGCAGAGGCAGACCAAGACAAAAAAAAAACAAATCAGATAGAAATAAATATAAAACAAGCCAAAAAATGCATTGTAACAGTAAATCGAAAAAAATGGGAGTATCCGGCCTCTAAACTTTACAACTAGCAAATTTTATTATCAAGAGGACTTCTAACTTACAAATTCTATTATGATTTCTTATATATTACTAAAATGAAAATAACAAAGGCAAATTTACGGTCATTATTTTAATTTGCATGTTCAAAGGAGGGCAAGATGAAAAAAAGTAGATAAATTGATTGTGGATGCTAAACTTAATAAAATAAAATAGTTATGGTTCAGATTCAGGGTAGGCTGTACTATTGCTAAACTTGATAAAAAATGTTAGGTGCAGTTAACAAATTATTACCATTTTTATCAGTTTATCCTAAAAAAAAAATGAACGTGCACAAAGAAAGACACGTACCAACTTCTCTCTAACTTGTGCCATACTGTTGGGACCTAGAGTGTGTGTGTCAGTGACTGAAGCACGTCGTGTTGCATTATCCTTTGCTAATGCCTGTAAAAGTACAAAAATACTCAGTGCACAATTTTATTTTGATCATCTTTTAAATCACAATAATCAGATTGAAAAAGTGTATTAGAATACCTGAACTGCCTCGTCTCCCCAATATTTCACCAACAGCTTAAACAGGGTTTCACCAATATTTGACCGTAACCCCTAAACAGGGTTTCGTCAGGGTTTAAGGATTCGATTTTTAAGAAAATACTTCTCCACCACCCGACCGCACGGGAATCGAGATACATCATTTTAAATGTTATTCCCAAAAATTTAGGAAAAAAAAAATTTATTTGGTCGGGTAATTCAACGGTCAACTATCACTTTGACCGTAACCCCTAAACAGGGTTTCGTCAGGGGTTAAGGATTCGATTTTTTAGAAAATACTTCTCCACCACCCGACCGCACGGGAATCGAGATACATCATTTTAAATGTTATTCCCAAAAATTTAGGAAAAAAAAATTTATTTGGTCGGGTAATTCAACGGTCAACTATCACTTTGACCGTAACCCCTAAACAAGGTTTCGTCAGGGTTTAAGGATTCGATTTTTTAGAAAATACTTCTCCACCACCCGACCGCACGGGAATCGAGATACATAATTTTAAATGTTATTCCCAAAAATTTAGGAAAAAAAAAATTTATTTGGTCGGGTAATTCAACGGTCAACTATCACTTTGACCGTAACCCCTAATCAGGGTTTCGTCAGGGTTTAAGGATTCGATTTTTTAGAAAATACTTCTCCACCACCCGACCGCACGGGAATCGAGATACATCATTTTAAATGTTATTCCCAAAAATTTAGGGAAAAAAAAATTATTTGGTCGGGTAATTCAACGGTCAACTATCACTTTGACCGTAACCCCTAAACAGGGTTTCGTCAGGGTTTAAGGATTCGATTTTTTAGAAAATACTTCTCCACCACCCGACCGCACGGGAATCGAGATACATCATTTTAAATGTTATTCCCAAAAATTTAGGAAAAAAAAAATTTATTTGGTCGGGTAATTCAACGGTCAACTATCACTTTGACCGTAACCCCTAAAGAGGGTTTCGTCAGGGTTTAAGGATTCGATTTTTTAGAAAATACTTCTCCACCACCCGACTGCACGGGAATCGAGATACATCATTATAAATGTTATTCCCAAAAATTTAGGGAAAAAAAATTTATTTGGTCGGGTAATTCAACGGTCAACTATCACTTTGACCGTAACCCCTAAATAGGGTTTCGTCAGGGTTTAAGGATTCGATTTTTTAGAAAATACTTCTCCACCACCCGACCGCACGGGAATCGAGATACATCATTTTAAATGTTATTCCCAAAAATTTAGGGAAAAAAAAATTTATTTGGTCGGGTAATTCAACGGTCAACTATCACTTTGACCGTAACCCCTAAACAGGGTTTCGTCAGGGTTTAAGGATTCGATTTTTTAGAAAATACTTCTCCACCACCCGATCGCACGGGAATCGAGATACATCATTTTAAATGTTATTCCAAAAAATTTAGGGAAAAAAAAATTTATTTGGTCGGGTAATTCAACGGTCAACTATCACTTTGACCGTAACCCCTAAACAGGGTTTCGTCAGGGTTTAAGGATTCGATTTTTTAGAAAATACTTCTCCACCACCCGACCGCACGGGAATCGAGATACATCATTTTAAATGTTATTCCCAAAAATTTAGAAAAAAAAAATTTATTTGGTCGGGTAATTCAACGGTCAACTATCACTTTGACCGTAACCTAATATACAAAAAATTAAAGAATTAACATATAAAATATAAAATTTACTTCAATGAATAATATAAATTTTTTTTCAACCGAATATATAAAATTTATTTAAGTGAATAATATAATATAACTAAAATATATAAAGAATTAAAATTATTCTAATAATTTAGTAATAATAATAATAATTAAAACCTAAGGTGCAAGGGTTGTATATTAATGATGGAGGAAATAAACCAATTGTATGTGTAGATGGAGTGGTTGTGATGGTGAAATAGAAGTCATGTGTCTTGGAGGTCGGGGGTTCAAATACTTCCAACAACATTTTCTTTTTTACTAAGAGCCAAAGCAGACACATGACATCTGTGGGACCCACCACAGACACGTGGCACCAGAGGGACCCACCACAGACACGTGGCAGTGGGGACTACATGCCACGTGGCAGTCGTGGGACCCACACATGACATGTGGCAGTGGGACCCACACTGGCACGTGGCAGTGGGGGGGGGACTACATGCCACGTGGCAGTCGTGGGACCCACACATGACCCGTGGCAGTGGGACCCACACTGACACGTAGCAATGAGGGGGGGACCCACACTGACACGTGGCAGTTGTGGGACTCACACTGACACGTGGCAGTTGTGGGGACCACACTGACACGTGGCAGTTGTGGGACCCACACTGACACGTAGTAGTTGTGGGGCCCACGCTGACACGTGGCAGTTGAGGGGCCACTCTGACACGTGGCAGTGGGACCCACACATGACACGTGGCAGTGGGACCCACATGACACGTGCCATGTGGGGGACCCACATGACATGTGTTATATGTGGGACCCACATGACACGTGGCAGTGTGCCCACAGGACACATGGCAGTGGGGCCCACGGACACTTGGAAATGGTGGGACCCTGGTGACACGTGGCAGTGGGGGGCCACATGACACGTGGCAAAGTGGATCCCACTCGTGACATGTGGCGATGGTCCACGTGACACGTGGCAGTGGGGTCCACGTGCCACATGGCAGTGGGCCCACGTTACACTTGTTTCAGTCAAATGTGACACTGATTTCAGCAAATGTAACACTGCTTCTTGAAAATGCAACACTTCTGTGGGACCCACATGGTCTTTCTTTTTTTATTTATAAATGTTAAAAAAATAGCAATTGTAACGCTCAATCGCTAATGTAACACATCGAATCTATTGCAACAGTACATGTTCTACTGCAACAGTACCTTCACAAGTAATGTAACACAATCTCAAAAGTGTTTCAGTAGGTCAAAAAAGGTATCTCTAATGTAACACAAAGTGGGCGTTACAATAGAAAAGCATTGCGGACGCCCATCTATGGCGTAGTGAAAGTAAGCTAAGGCTAGCTTCCACAAGCCTCTTCTCATTCAAGAAAACTTTGTAATGAGTTCGACCATCATCCACAATTAGTTTATCTCGATCAAGCACCTCTTCTGGGCTGAGATCGCACACGAAGTGCAGACTGTCTTTCACTTCTCCAAACTTTGATACAAAGAAATGGCCCCAGTTGCCACCACTCCATTTCAGAATCATGAACTCGTTTCCCCAAGAATGGTGGGAATCTGGGAAGGAGAAGGTATTCACAATATGAGGAACATTGGACCTCTGTTGGATACTGATCCATCCCTTTTTAGAGTTAGAAGAATTCTTTATTGAAAATATGCTCCAGAACAATGTGGTGGTCGGCTGGATATCTAGATCCCGGCACCTTAACATGAAAATGAGAATAGCACGCCATGCATTAGGATATAGTTGGCAGGGATGAACCTGGATCTCTACTAGAAGCCTGACAATGAATGGATCGACTGGAAATCACTGGAAATCTCAAACCTGCTTCAAGGGCACCCCTGAAAACACACAGCTTCTCAGGATGCCAGTTACAGGTTCTGTCACCTAGGCCAGGAAGGCGGACCTTGACTGAGTCCGGGAAGCCATACGTCTGTCTAATTTTGGCTACGTCACGCTCATTTAACTTACACGGACTATGGTACGAGACTAATTCAGAACTGTTAGGGAATGCATCCCTCATACTACTCAACAAGTCTAATAAAGAATGAAATCTACGATCAATATAGGAGGGAGGTTGCAATCTAGTTTTACCTCGAAGAGTTCTTGATATGGCCCTCTTGGACATCACCTCGGACATAGAGAATGATGGGGCAGGTGCTCGGTTGCCGTCTGACATCTTGAACTCGAACTTGGAACTTGAAACTAGAACTTGGAAGCCTGGGAGCTTTCAAAGAGAATTTTAGAAGTAAGAAGAGATGAAGTGAATGAAAATGAAGGCTTCTCCCACTCTTTTATAGAAAATGGGTGACTTCCTATACCAGGTTGAAATACAGCTCGATTCGTGTTTGCAGGTCATCTATCGTTTATGAGCAGAGAAAGATGAAAATCATCCGATATATATGGAAAGAATCGTAATAAATTTATACGATTCTGAAGAAAAGAAGCGTTTAAAAGAGTATGTTGCGCCATGTTACGCTTGGACGCTTAACTGAGCATTAAGAGTTAATTACGTTTAAGAAAGATAGATTGCAAGAGATTAGCTTCATTAATCAAAAGGCTAGTTATGCTTCAAAAGGTGATACTCTACAGCCAACGGTCAAGGTCATGATTCAAGAGCGAGAATTCAAATATTGCGAAAAAGCTCCGAGAGGCACGACAAGGCGCACAAGACAAGACCAAGGACCTCATGTCAGCCGACCAGCTGCTCGAGGAGGGGTTAGGCCGACCTCTTGGCAGCCTTGGCCGACCAAGGACCTCATGTCAGCCGACCAGCTACCCGAGGAGGGGTCAGGCCGACCTCTTGGCAGCCTTGGCCGACCAAGGACCTCATGTCAGCCGACCAGCTGCCCGAGGAGGGGTCAGGCCTACCTCTTGGAAGCCTTGGCCGACCAAGGACCACATGTCAGCCGACCAGGTGCCATTGAAGGGGTCAGGCCGACCTCTTGGCAGCCTTGGCCGACCAGGATCTCATGGCAAGCCGGTACCGGACCTTTCGACGTTGTTTCGGCAAAATCTTGAGCTCCGGGTATCGGATTTGGACGATCTTACAGTCCACGCGAAGATCACAAAGTTTTCCAAAACCTTGGAGGGTCCCAGCCGACCGGAAGCACCTGGCCGACCAGGACATCATGGCAGCCGACCTGGTGCCATTGAAGGGGTCAGGCCGACCAGGAGCTCCTATCAACCGACCAGGACCTCCTGTCAGCCGACCAGGACCTCCTGGCAGCTGACCAGGTGCCATGGAGGGGGTCTGGCCGACCTCCTGGCACCTCTTGTCAGTTGGTTGGCCCGGGTGATGGTTTTGGTGGAGGTTTTTACTTTCCAAAATGAGCGTCGACCTTCAAACATTCGCAAAACTTAGCGCCGTTTAGCGTTGATTAGCACCGATTAGTGCCGTATTATGCCATTTAACGTCATTCAACACAGATTAAACGTCGTTTAAGCATCGATTATTACCGTTTGCAGTCAACACGGAGCCCCTGTCAGCCAATCAGCCAACCAGAAGCACCTGGTGGCCGACCAGGACCTCCTGGCAGCCGACCAGGTACCATTGAAGGGGTCAGGCCGACCAGAAGCTCTTGTCAGCCGACCACGACCTCCTGTCAGCCGACCAGGACCTCCTGGCAGCCGACCAGGACCTCCTGGCAGCTGACTAAGGGGTGGCTGCAGCTATTCCGGATCTCTTTTCGGCCAATCAATGTAGTACCGATTAGTGCCGATTAGTGCCGATTAGCACCGATTAGTGCCGATTAGCACCGATTAGTGTCGATTAGTGCCGATTAACACCGATTAGAATCGATTAGCATCGATAAGTGCCATTTTAGGTCATTTAACGTCGTTTAACATCGTTTAAACGTTGTTAGCGCCAAGTAGCATTTGCTTAACATTGTCATAAACACGTCGGTCGCTCCACGCTTTACATCAAGACAATATTCGTGAAACACTAGTGTATAAAGATAGACCCTGACCCGAGCCTCGAATAAGGCCGTTATAACTTCAAGGAAAACCTGATCAGTTTTCCTGGAAGTTGGGGGGCAAATGATATGGGCTAAAAGTAAACCCTAAAGACACATTTAATGTTGCATTAATTAGACCCAACATGGTCCAAACGTGGGGGCCATTTGTGGGGCCCAAACCCATATTTTCAATATTAATTTCGTAATTAATATTAAGGGATATTAACAGCTTAGCAATTAGAATCAGATAAGGATACTATCCCTACAAGACTTAGCCTCTAAGGCACCCAATTCGATATGGAAACAGACTCCTACAAGGAAGGAGTCTAGAACCTTCCTCAAGGCGGTGGCTTGCCCACCAAGTATCCAAATCCTAGCATAATTCTAAGGCTTCTCAGCCTATATAAAGGGCCAGACCCCTCATCTCAGAACTACGTTTTTTGGCTTGATTCTCAATACGAGATACGTAGGCACTCTGTGAGTACCGATTAGTCTTGAACACGGAAACAGCCATTAAAGCTTAAAGCTCACCAACCCCTTTGCATTAAATACACACAACCCTAGCCGCAATATTCGTAACCTAGTTTTTATTCCACAACAATAATTATACGATATAGATTATGAAAATCAATTTATAATGTATGATAATATGATTGTGATTGACTTTGTATTAAAAGGGTGGTTGATTAATGAATGAGTAGTTATGAAATTTAATTTAAAATATATTATAGTATATCATGATTGATTTCAAATTAAAATAATGATTTTTTAATTTTTTTTATTTAAAAAATATGTATTTATGGATATGTTAAATAAAATCATTATTGTATTAAAATTAGAAGTGTTAACTAACCATGATTAATAAGGTATGATGAGAATGTAAATAAGGAAAATTCTTGATTGATCTAAAATTTAGTAATCGGCTCTGATTGATTCTAAAATAATTAATAATTTTGTGATAGATTAGCTACAAGTATTATAATAAAGGATGATCTTATAAAGTCAATAAAGTGAGAGTATCACATACGAAAAATAATTTTAAAAGGTTTCCTAAAATCTCGAGATTTTAGAATTTATAAAAAAATACTATAAAACTCCTCAAAATCTAAAATTTTATTAAATAAAAAAATCAATTTTTTGAATAACATCAAATTACAGTCATACTTTAACAGATATTTTTAAAATTATAATTAAACATACTCTAATTTTAACAAATATTTTACAATCTAAATAGAACACCATCAAATTTTAATAAATATTTTAAAATCCAAAAAGCTGGATATCTAATATTCGAAAAATAAAATTAAAATATCCCAATTGAATATGTACAAATTTTGGTGAATGTTTGAAAATCCAAATTGAATGCACTTTAATTTGCAAAATCCAAAAGACACCAAAAGATAATATGTTTGTTCTCCTATATAAGAAGCATTGTTTAGCACAGAACAACACAACAAAGAAAATCAGTGAGAGAGAAAAGAACGAAGTGAAAAAAATGGATGTAGCAAAGGTTCTACACATGAATGCAGCCAATGGAGAATTTAGCTATGCCAAAAACTCCATCATTCAGGTGCGCAATTCATAGACACTCGTATAATTTACCTTGTTTTGTTACCGCTCATGCATACACTCAGCTATCGATCTCTTATTACTTGGATTTTTGTATTTTTCGCTAGACTAAATTCTTGCATATCTTTTTTTTTTTTGTAATTCACTTTGGGATGTAAAATTAAACGAGGATATTAGACACCAGAACATACATGTATATGAATGATTATATTTCAGTTTAATTAATTTTTCTTGATATGTAAATTAGTTTTACCGTATTTATTGTCTCCAGAAATCGGTGATATTGAAGGCGCGGAAAGTTTTAGAAGACACCATCAAGGATTATGGTAACCAGGGGTTCCCTGAATGCTTCAAGCTAGCTGATTTGGGTTGCTCTTCTGGGCGTAACGCCCTCTTGTTTGTCGCAAATTTAGTTGACAGCGTTAATGCACTTTGCCAGCAGAAAGATCTTAAAGCACCTGATGAGTTTCAAGTGTTTTTAAATGATCTTCCTAGTAATGATTTCAATGCAATTTTCAAGATGGTACCACCATTTTATTCAGAACTTGAGAATGAGAGAGGTTGTGGAAAGAATGTAAAATGCTTTGTATGTGGAGTGCCAGGTTCTTTCTATGAAAGACTCTTTCCGCGAAATAGCCTTCACTTCGTTCATTCTTCGTCAAGTCTTCATTGGCTCTCTCAGGTAGTCATGTTTTATGGCTTAAAATCAGAAATCAGAATCCATGTATATATACTAACATAGTTTAGCACAGGTTCCTGACAAACTGCCAAATAATAATGAAGGAAATGTCTACATAGCAAAAGAGAGTCCCCCTGGTGTTTTTGAAGCGTACTTCAATCAATTTAAAAAAGATTTCACAACATTTCTGCACATGAGATCTGAAGAAATAGTTCCCAATGGTCGACTAGTGTTAACACTCCCTGGTAGGAGTATGGCAGATCCCATAAGCAAAGATTCTTCGTTCACTTTCGAATTGCTAGCGAAGTCACTTGAAGACATGTTGGTTGAGGTATGAAATTTTAATACCTTTACTACAAATTAATTCAATGTTTAACAAATGTCTATACTATGACACTACTTAAATAATTGCTCACATAACACCTTCCTTCATTACTCTGTTTTACAAGGGCTTACTTAACAAAGAAGACATGAATTCATTCAATCTACCGGTTTATAAACCTAGCATTGATGAGTTAAAGGCAATAATCGAATCTGAGGGCTCGTTTAGTCTTGATAAACTCGAAACCATTGAAGCGAACTTTGACATGCGCGATGAAAATGAGATAATAAATTCTGAGGATAGCAATGGAAAGATTGTGGTCAAAACAGTTAGAGCTGGAGTAGAACCATTGCTTGCCAGTTACTTTGGACATACTTTGATGGACAAGTTATTTGAGAGGTATGCGATACACATAACTGAGCATCTCTCCAAGGAAAAAATTTACTACTTCAATATTGTCGTCTCCTTGACCAGGAAATGTAACTAATTTGAGAAAGTTTAGACCAGGGGCTTGCGTGTAATAATTGTGTGCATGCATTTTTATTTTCTAGACAAATCTTGGTTTATTGTTTACCAAATACACAATCAATTTGGTCTTTATTCAGATACTAGTTTTGTTTTTTTAAAATGCAAATTAATTTCATTAAAACGAGCAATTTTGTTTGTCACATACTATTGCTTGTTTTGTTTGGACTTCCCGCGTAAATAAAGCTCGTGGGAAGTCCTATTTTTTTGTTTGGTTGACAAGATGTATTTTTTGTTTGGTTGACAAGATGTAATTTTAACTTGTTGGGTATTCATTTCCCATTACTTGTTTGCTTAATTAGTCCACTTTTCATGTAGTATGTGTATCAAATAAATAACTAGTATGTCCTTAGGGTGGGCATTCATCCCGGCCCGCTCGATCCGATTCCCGCACCAAACGGGATGGGGATTTAAGAATTTTTTCGGGTACGGACCGGGGAGCGGGGACAATTTTCAAAAAAAACCGGGAAGCGGGCCGGGGTCGGGTTTTTATGTGTCCCCGGCCCGATCCCCGACCCCGCCCTGATTTTCTCTACCCGGTCCAATTTTCAATCCATTTCACCACACTTTAATACATACATACATACACACACACACACACACACACACATACACACACACACACATATATATATATATATATATATATATATATATATATATATATTAATCATATATTAATATAAACGAATTTCCAATACTTCATATTGGAAACAAAAAGATCTTTTAATTTTATATGTTTGTCTTTTTAGTAGTTAAATAACTTCATTTCCATTTTATTCATAATTGTATCTTTAAGTAATATTTTTTTATCTTAATTTAGTGCATTTGAGCTCAATAATTAGTATTTAAAATTATTTAATATTATTTTTAGTTTTAAATAAAATTCCCCAATTCCCCGCGGGGATCCCCGTTACCCGTTTGAGCCGGGGACGGGGAATGAAAAATAGTCCCCGACGGGGATCGGACCAGGGACGGGGATCGGGTTTAAATTCGGGGATGGGGGCGGGGATAACACTCCCCGATCCCGAAGTGCCCCGACGCCCATCCCTATATATCCTTAGTGTGTGAATTTTTTTATAATTAAAAAATCACATGAATATGTCTACAAACCATTGATACAGAAATCGTCCGATTTCTGAAAATTTGCCGATAAATCGGCAAAAAATCGGTCAAAATTTTGGAATCGATTCGGCCAATTTTGCAAAAATTACCGATAAATCGCCGATTTTTCAATCGAATCACCCAATAAATCGTAAATTGGTAGCTTAATCGAATAATTCCGATTTCCGAAATATGCAACACTGCTACAAACACATGCTAATGTATCACTATTGCTTTCATTAAATTTTCTTTGATACTGCAACAACATAATACTCAATTTTTTTTGAGTAATGCTAGAGACACAAAATTATGTACAAAAAATTGTTCCCGAATGACATGGCATGAATGATGTGATAGTTTGGAATTTTTTGATTGGTGTTGTTGGTACAAATATAGGGAGGTCCATTTATTGTTACAACAAATCAGGATCTGCCACGCGTATTTGGGAAAAATTTTGGAAACTAAATTTGATACCTCTAATATTATTCATTTTTTTAACATAAAAAATCATCTTTGTCAACTATTTGCTTAAACCTCCGAATGTAGCCTCTCGAGTTGTGACAATTCAATAGCAATCACATAAGACCTCTGCTCCATTTATTCACGATCCTCGTACTTGGACTTTTCTTTCTTCCTAGCTAAGAGAATTCTGTGTAAATGAACCACCAAACGTATCAAAAAAGGGATACACATTAGGTGTGACAAGTATAGCTCAGCTTTGTGCCATTGATTTTCTTACACAAACACACACATACAAAACTGGAAAAAAAAAACTCTGCTCTGTTTTATGAAAAGTACACACCTTTGCCAAGTCTGATCTTCTCATTTACGTACGTAATCTCAACTTTAACCTCGCTTTCACCAGTCACCACCATAAGTAAACTCAAGTCCTCCCACTTTTAGATTAGGTGGCTCAAATATCACATGTATCTATTTCTCATCTAGAGCGATCAGTTTTCTTGAATATTATCAAGAATAACATATGGTGTACGCAAAGAGGAAAAAACTAATTCAACGTAAAACATGATTTATTGCTGCACGTTGTCTGCAGCACATGCTTCAAACGGTTATTAACAAATGAAGATGTACTTCCTCATCTTGTTTGTAAGGTAACGAGTATAAGAAAAATAACATGGTCTAGTCAACAACAGAAGAAAGCCAAAGTCTCCTGGTCTTTAAGATTTATTTACCCAATACTACTCCCTGGAAAACTGTTAAATTTATTATTACAGTATTGATGGTTAAGCTTCATAACAATGGAGGAATCAATGAAGAAGAAGGCATAAAAGTGTGTATCTATATTACTGAATATAATAGTTTGTTACAAGATAGTGAAAATCTGTTATAAGGCTACATTGTGAATAAGCTTGTTACAATAGGAGAGATTAAAGAGACTATATATAGACTAACTAACTAATAGCCCCATGACAACTATGCTTCATTTTATACTTGACAGCAAGGTAATTTCATTTGACAGCAAGGTCATGTAGCAGTTACGTGACAGCAACAATCATATATGTAACATCCCCCCTCAAGTTGGATGTGGGAAAGGAAAACATCCAACTTGAAGGTTAACATCATAGACGTAGGTAGGCAACTGGACAGATAGGAAGAATCAGTGGCAGAACAAGGAAGAAGCAAGCATCAACATCAGCAGCAACACCAAAAATCACAACTGGAAGCTGTGAGCAACATCAGAACATAATAGGCAAGTGGTAGCAGTAGAGGCATTGCAGCGGATGAATAGACAAATCGAAATCACACTCTTAAGTGCATAAAACCAATACGGCAAATAGAAAATATTAAATAGAAATCCACAAAGGGCAAACAAGCTCACAAGGAGCATCAATATTGCCAGCACCAGAGGTCACACTGGGCCAACTAAGTGCAGCAGCAACCTTCAGTAATTCAGTAACTCAGTAAACAGCCAACTGAGCTAGGAGGTTCATAAGCACACATGCACCAACAAGCTTTGGAAACCAGAATTTAGAAAGGTGTTAGTCACAGAGGCATGCCTGAGTACATCTAATAACAAGCCTAATTGTCTGTAATGCTTTGCATTACTTACATGACCTCTTAACTGAGGGAACCTCTAGTTGTAGAGTTTCTACTTGTTGTAGTACTTATAATAGGCATCAATTTCTATCTGTGTAACTGTAATTAAAAGTCAGAGAATAATGCTTGAAAGAAGTTCCAAGGATCATGCCTCAAGCTTGAAGATCAAGACTGTCAAAATAAATACAGTTGGAATTCGAAAAATGAATATTTGCCTAAGTACCAATTCGAGAAGTGCTTTGTTCTATTCGAGAAGTCTAGCATTCGACAAGTCAAGGATTCGATATCTGTAAAAACACTGTTCGACATCTCTGAGAGTCAACAAGTCAAAATGTCATTCGATAACTCAGAGATTCGACATGTCTATTACTCTATTCGAGAACTCAAGAAGTCAACAAGTCAAAGTGGTATTCGAGTTCTCTGAGAGTCAACAAGTCAAAGTTGTATTCGATATCTCAAAGACTCTTAAAGCTATTCGATATCTCAGGGATTTGATAAGTTAAATGCTCTATTCAACAGCTCAAGGATTCCTGAAGAAAAGAGCTATTCGAGAAGTGATTCGATATGTCAGCTTTGCAGTATTCGAGAACTCAGAGTTATCTATCAAGTCAATTCTAGTTCTCGAATCAATCACTAAGTTACTTCTCGAATACAATCTTTGAGACAAAATACTGGAGAAATTATACAAGTCAGAAACCTGCAACAAGCCAAAGCACTTTATGGACCAGAAACTGTAAGGTACTTTGGAAAGCCTACAAAGAAGTTTAGAGAGATGTACAAGAGACAAAAGGCTAAAGAAGTGGATCTGAACAGAACTTCAAGAAGTCAAACCTGTAGCCATTTGGATGCTTACTCAAATAGGATTGACATACTAGAAAGCAATTTATCCTGTAACCTTATTTGTAGTAAGTAGGTTGTATTCATGTTCTATAAGAATACAACCTTACTTCTTTAGTTAATAAGAGCGAAGTTTTAAGATTCACATTCAGAAAATACATCTCTCTGAGGAAATGAAGTTGAGAATACTATCATTTGTATTCACAGTTTGTAGCAAATCTTTATCTAATAAAATATTAGATTAAAGTGAATATTGTGTCTTGTGTTGTTCACTATCCGCAATTATAATTCTACACACACATAACACATAGCTTGCTACATACACCAAACAGATTCAAGAACAAGAAAAGTTCAAGAATCCATTCACCCCCCTCTGTATTTTATTCGTGTGTTCAATACTCAACAAGTGGTATCAGAGCAGGCTGTTCATTCAAAAACAGAAAACGATCGTGAATACACCAAAGACTACAGGAACGGTGAAGGTCCCTAAGTTCGACAAAGAGAATTACAACCTCTGGAAGATTAAAATGTTGTTGTTCATCAAAGCTGCTAACCCTCTATATCCTGATATCCTCAAGAATGGTCCCTTTGTTCCACAACAAGAGATCCCTAAAAAGACAGTTGGAACCACAACCTATCCAAGAACCTATGTGGCCAAGGAATCATCCAAGTGGACAGACTCAGAGAAAGATAAGGTTGCCCTGGATAGTCATCTCATGCTGCTGATAATAGATTCTATGGAGATGTCAATGTTTGCCAACATAGCCTCATGCAAATCAGCAAAAGAGATGTGGGATCACATTGAGGTATTGTGTGAAGGGACAGAGGAGGTTAGAGAGAACAAGAAACAGATACTGGTCACACAGTATGAAGCTTTCATGGCACAGACCAAGGAAAGTATTACTGAAATGTTTGAAAGGTTTCACAAGCTGGTGACTGAGCTACAGATGAATGGGAAGGTTTACAGCACTAAAGAGTTGAACATGAACTTTCTATTGTCTTCTCCAAACCACCTAGAGCAGAGGGTCATTTTTCTAAGGGAAAGAGGTTTAAACGAAATCACATATGATGTGCTCTATGGGGTTTTAAAGACTCATGAGCTTAAGTTGCTTCAGAAGAGGGCTATAAAAGCCAACCAAAGCAGAATGATAAACACATCATGTGCCTTGATTGTCAGCAAACTTGTTCAAGACCTAGAAGCATCTACAAGTCAGCGGAGGATAGAGGAGATAGTAGATGATGAAGAAACTAAAGTTGAAGTGACTGAACCTGTTGAAGAGAAGGAAGAAGATGAGTTCTATACTCTTGAAGAACTAGATAGCATGGAGAATACCTCATTGCTTTCATGGCCAGGAAATTTCCAAACATCAGATTCAAGAGGAACCAACCCTTCAACCCTAGACCCCAAACCATTCATTCAACAAGAGCAAGACACCTGTGAAAGCAAATAAGAATAAATTCAAAACCAGCCATGTGGATAGGTCATCTATAAGGTGTTATAGATGCAATGACCTAGGGCATTTTGCCAGTGAATGCAAGAAGCTTAAAAAGAAGGATAAGGAGTTTCTAGAGCTTGAAGATAAGTATGAGGCCCTTTTGAAAAAGCAAACACAATGCAAGGCCTACATAGCTAAAAGGAAGTGTTAGGATGACTCTGATAGTGATGGAGAAGAGCAAGAATTTTGAAACTATGCCTTGATGGCTGATTCCAAGGATGAACAATCTCAATCTGACTCTCAAGTACCATCTCTCACTACCATAGATATGTCTGTTTATGAATATAAATGTATGGTTGAACAACTGTCTATTGAAATGTTTAATATTCATACTAGTATGACTACTGCTAATGAAGAGATTGCTAAACTGTCTACTAGAAATGAACTGTTAAACAAGAAAAATGAGGAACTTGAGCTAACTGCTATACAAGTAGATAACCTTAAGAAAGAAGTTGAATATCTGCAGAATTAGGTTCTTTGTGCTAGTCAGGTTGAGAAGGCTCTTAGGGATAAACTAACTGAAAATGAATTCAGACTGAAAACTTTTAAGAACTCCTCTAGTCTATTGCAGTCCTACCATGAGAGAAACCAAGCTAAACCCAAGGCTGCCATTGGACTTGACTATGACACTCTTAAACTGAGGAAAGGCTATGCTGTTATTGAAGATGACATAATTGTTCAGGAGGAAGTACCTCACATTTTGAAAAACACTGAGTCTCCAATTTTTAAAGAACCAACATTTGAAGTTGATGAGGATGCCTTACTCATTAAGCAAATGTTAAATGATGAGGATGAGGCAGAGTCTAGTGAACAACCAGATATCCTCCAAGAGTGAGAGTGTCAAGGCAAAAGCCAAGAAGCCAGTAAGAGGTAGACCTAGACCTGAGAAGTTTGTGAAGTTTGTTTCAGCTGGGAAAAATGAATTTGAGAAGAAAGTGGCTAATAAGAAACATAACAAGAATGGTAAGCTAGGGATAAACAAGGATAATAATTATGCTTATGTGCCTAATGCCCCTAGGAAAACTTGTCAAAACTATTTTAGTACTAATCACTTAACACATGCATGCAAGAAACCAACTGGTAGTGTAGCTAAACCATTCTATGATTGCTCTGTGCCTTTAAGACATAGAGATTCACCTTTTTGTGATAAACTTGACTGTATGCCATGCAATATGAATGTTATGACTAGTTGTTTTAATTTGAGAAGACAATTCATGGATGGTTGCATCAGTCATAACATTCACACACACTATACAAGGCCAGAGTCTTCAAGTCCTCCTACAGCTAGGAAGGTACCTGTCACCTAAGTCTGAGAACTCAGTTTCTAAGACATCTAACAGTGACAAGAAGACTAGTCCTAAGAAAGTTGATAAACATGCTATTTTTGATAAATCTGTTTCTAAGCCAAGTGGACCCAAACTTGTTTGGGTACCAAAGGAGAAGTAATACCTTTGTGTTTGCAAGGCAAAGAAAATGAAAAGAAGGTCATGTGGATTTTGGACAGTGGATGATCAAATCACATGACTGGTGATATGGCCCTGCTATCACAATATGAGGAGAAGGCTGGCCCAATGGTTGCTTTTGGAGATGACAGCATGGGTAACACGTTGGGATATGGCAAGTTGAAAGTTGGAAATGTCATCACTGAAGATGTAGCATTAGTCAAGGGACTCAAGCATAATCTGCTAAGTGTTGGTCAGTTTACTGATAGAGGATTCAAGGTAAATTTTGACAAAGATGAATGTTTGATCACCCACAAGAAGACTGGTGACTTTGCTCTATCTGGAGTAAGGAGAGGAAGCCTGTTTGTAGCCAATATGGATTCTACAAGCAAGGACAAAGTTTGTTGCTTCTATTCAAAAGCATCAAATGAAGACTGTTGGCTGTGGCATAAGAAGTTATCACACCTGAACTTCAAGGCCATTGATTCTCTAGATAAAAGAGAATTAGTGAGAGGCATGCCCACACTTGAATTCTGTCATGAAGGAGTGTGTGAGGCTTGTCAAAAAGGAAAGATAAAAAGGTCAAGCCACAAGTCAAAGACAGTGACATCAATAACCAAGCCCCTGCAACTAATTCATATGGACGGACTTGTTTGGGCCTGTCAATATTATGTCACTCTCGAGAAAGAAGTATGCCCTAGTGATGGTTGATGACTACACAAGGTATACATGGTTAGAATTTCTAGCATCAAAGGATGAGACTTCACAAGTAATCATTGAGCACATAAAGAAAGTTGATAAGGAAGCAAAGGCCAACAATGCAGGTGTGATTGCATTAAGAAGTGATAATGGAACAGGATTCAGAAATGCCTTACTTGAAGCATTTTGCAAAGAGAATGGCATTTCACAACAATTCTCAGCTCCAAGTACTCCACAACAAAATGGAGTAGTTGAGAGAAAGAATAGAAATCTAATTGAGGCTACTAGAACAATGTTTCTTGATGCAAAGATGCCTACATGTTTTTGGGCTGAGGCTGTGAGCACTGCATGCTATATACAGAACAGAACTCTCATCAACAAAAACACTGGAAAGACACCTTACAATTTGATGACCTGAAAGAAGCCTACTTTAAAGTATGTTTATACTTTTGGAAGCCAATGCTTTGTGTTGAAGGATAATTCAGAATATGTTGGAAAGTTTGATGCAAAGGCATTTGAAGATATTTACTTGGCTATTCTATGGAGAGAATTGCATACAAAGTTTATGTCATCAGTCAAAAGGAAGTTATGGAAAGCACATATGTGACTTTTGATGACAGCAAACTACCTGGATTAGAAGAAGCCAATGATGAAGATAAAGATCCATTAAGGTTTGAAAATCTAGATGATTCTGATGAAGAGATTGAAAGAGAAGTTGAGACTACAATTCAACAAATTCCAGTGAATGATGAAGCAAGGGAAAAATTTGTGCCAATCAACAGTGTAGAGACAAGCATCCAAGACACACCTGTGAATAGTGGCAACTTCACAGAAGGAGGAAATGAAAATGATCATGACTTGGATGATGAAGCATCATCAAGGTTATGAAATCAGACTGAGCATTCAAGGAAAAGGGATAGATCACACACTGCAGAGCAAATTATTGGAGATCCAAATGTAGGAGTAAGGAATAGGAGAGCTACTCAAAATGAGTGTCTCTATGGTTGCTTTCTATCTCAAATTGAGCCTAAGAAACTTGATGATGCACTGTTGGATCCAGATTGGATTGTTGCTATGCAAGAGGAGCTGAATCATTTTGAAAGAAACAAAGTATAGGAGCTTGTACCTGCACCAGAGAACAGAACCATTGTTGGAACTAAATGGGTTCTGAAAAATAAGATGGATGAAGATGGTGTAATAGTAAGAAACAAAGAAAGGTTGGTTGCAAAAGGATACTCTCAACTGGAAGGCATTGATTATGATGAGACATTTGCCCCTGTTGCTAGATTGGAAGCCATCAGAATCTTCTTGGCATTTGCTGCTCATTCAAACTTTAAAGTCTATCAAATGGATGTCAAGAGTGCATTTCTGAATGGAGAGTTGGAAGAAGAAGTTTATGTGCAACAACTACCTGGCTTTGAGGATCCACATTTCCCAGAATTTGTCTACAGATTGCTTAAGGCATTGTATGGACTTAAGAAACTTGATGAAGCACTGTTGGATCCTAAGAAACTTGATGATGCACTGTTGGATCCAGATTGGATTGTTGCTATGCAAGAGGAGCTGAATCATTTTGAAAGAAACAAAGTATAGGAGCTTGTACCTGCACCAGAGAACAGAACCATTGTTGGAACTAAATGGGTTCTGAAAAATAAGATGGATGAAGATGGTGTAATAGTAAGAAACAAAGAAAGGTTGGTTGCAAAAGGATACTCTCAACTGGAAGGCATTGATTATGATGAGACATTTGCCCCTGTTGCTAGATTGGAAGCCATCAGAATCTTCTTGGCATTTGCTGCTCATTCAAACTTTAAAGTCTATCAAATGGATGTCAAGAGTGCATTTCTGAATGGAGAGTTGGAAGAAGAAGTTTATGTGCAACAACTACCTGGCTTTGAGGATCCACATTTCCCAGAATTTGTCTACAGATTGCTTAAGGCATTGTATGGACTTAAGCAGGCTCCAAGGGCATGGTATGATACTTTATCACAATTTCTTCTTGAAAATCAATTCACTAGAGGCACATTGGACAAGACACTGTTTTACAAGAAGCATGGTAATGATAGTATCCTAGTTCAGATCTGTGTGGATGATATCATATTTGGCTCTACAAATGAGAAGCTGTGTGAGAAATTCTCTAAGCTCATGTAGAGCAGATATGAGATGAGCATGATGGGAGAGTTGACATTCTTTCTTGGGTTACAACTTAGTCAAAGGAAGGATGGTATCTTTATCAGTCAAACCAAGTACATCAAGGATTTATTGAAGAAGTTTGACTTAGAAGACTGCTTACCTGCAAAGACACCCATGGCCACTGCCACCAAATTAGATGAAGATGCTAAAGGCAAGAAAGTAGATACATCAGTCTACAGAGGCATGGTTGGTTCTCCACTCTATCTCACTGCAAGTAGGCCAGACATCATGTTTGCTACATGTCTGTGTGCAAGGTTTCAATCAAATCCAAAAGAGTCACATTCGATTGCTATAACGAGGATCTTTAGATATCTGAAGGGCACTCCAAACTTGGGTTTATGGTATCCTAAGGACACAGGGTTCAGTCTGGTTAGTTATTCTGATGCCGATTATGTTGGATGTAGAGTGGATAGGAAAAGAACCTCAGGTAGCTGCCAGTTTCTTGGACAAAGGTTAGTCTATTGGTACAGCAAGAAACCACAATCTGTGTCAACTTCCACAGCTGAGGCTGAATACTTAGCTACTGGAAGTTGCTGTGCTCAAGTGCTTTGGATTAGAAATCAACTTAGAGATTATGGACTTGTGTTGGAAAGAATTCCAATCATGTGTGACAACACAAGTGCAATCTCTATAGTTGCCAATCCTGTCAATCATTCTAGGACAAAGCACATTGACATCAGATATCATTTCATTAGGGAGCATGCAACTAATGGAACCATTGAGTTGCATTATGTCTCCACAGATAAACAATTAGCTGATATATTCACTAAGCCATTGGATGAAGCCACCTTCACAAGGTTGGTTAGTGAGATTGGAATGCTGAATTCTTCAGAATCTAGCTAATTGAAAATATCAACTAGATTGTTGCAACAGTAAACACTTACTTTATCTAAATTCTCAATATTTTTGAAGTAAGTGTTGGCTGAAATATGATTTATAAATATTTCAAATCTATTGCATATGTTGAAAAATCATATTATATCAACTTGAAATTTCTATGAAATTTTGAGAAAATCAATATTTAATTTATTAGAATTATTCTCCATTGAATATTACTAGTAAATTTTAAAAGATAGTGAAAATAGAATTTTATGAGTGAAAAGAACAGTTCGATAAGTCAGACTTTTATAATGACTTTCATGTCAATGGCCGACTTTTCTAACAAGTCTATTTGGAACACTCTCGAGTTCTCGAATAGTGCCTTTTTGGAGATATCGAACAAATACATGTTTGACTTCTCGAATATGGTAATTGAGTTCTCTAATGACTGAGTTCTCGAATACTGTATTGGAGTTCTCGAATCATTTGAAAAGGCTGAATTCTCGCTGAATCTTAACCGTTTTTGGATTCTTATTTAGAATTTTAAATCACTCATAAAAACATATTTTATTTAATTTATATTTATTTCTAAGTTAGATAAATGCCAGCTATGAGTTACAACCTGCTTGAGTTATCGAATAAGACTCTTTTGACTTATCGAATAGTTGATTTCTACTTCTCGAATGCCTGACTTGTCGATACAAAACATATATCGAATCGACAATTGTTAACACTAAAACACGCAAGTGTACGTGGTCACAAGTAATATAGATAGAAGTCAAGTTCGTTCCCACAGAGATCTGGTTAGGTTTCAATTTAGTTCAAGAACCTATGCAACAATGTATGATTATTATTCACTGCTAAGACAAATAACAAGATTAAGTTTTTACTAACTATAATTAACTAGGATACAAATTAACAAACTACAAATAACTAACTAATGAGAATTAAAATTGAATTACTTATATGCAAGAAAACATGGAATCCTAACTTCATTAAATACTTCGCTTAGATCTGACGCCTTCATTCACTATATGCAATGGTTATGATATCTGATCGGATAACACGAAACAAGTACACGCTACTTGTCAGCATACGTATACCAAACTAAACATACATCCACAAAAGAGATAAAAGATGAATAGACACCAATTATGCTTAGACCCTATATGTCTATAGAATTTGAAAACGTAACGGTTGAAGAACAAGTTATCCATAAAGATCATACAGGGCAATATATGTATTTTCATCTCATACTACGAATCATATTGATAAATAATTATGAACCTATGCTAGCATGGCAAGTTCTAAATCCCAAGATCCACTTTCACTTCACAAGAGATTAACAATTTAGATGTTCATGACGCATCTATCAATTAAGCATAACCATACGCGGATATCAAATATACATCACACACAGATCTTTAAGCACTCAAGATACTAAGTTCCATAAGTAAATCCGTTAGAATCCCATGACAAAGATTAGTTCATAATTGAACCGCTCGTCATCATGGTATCTAATGAAACCATGATAGAAGACAAGATATGAAAGAAAGTAATAATATTAATAAAACAAAGAGTTGAGAAAACAAATTATGATACAAAAGATGAAGTAGATCTAGATCCGTTGCTTGTCACGAGCGTTGAATCTTGCTCCCCTTTTCTCCCTTGCAATTCTAAGCTATATTATGTACAAGATATATCTAATTGTATAATTACAATGCTAAGATGTGTTTATATAGGCTCTAGATTTCTTTCCCAGCAAGAAATTACCTTCTATTACAATTAGAATTCGATTAGGTACTAACAACTGCCCAAAATACAATTAGAATTAGAAAAAGGGCAAAACAGTAAATTCCCTGCTCCCATCAGTCTGCTTGTCGCGCAACCTGCGCCCACCACACGCAACTTGCGCGCGCGAATCCTGTTCTTAGTTGTAGAAAATCTTCCAGGCTTCACGTGAGCTGTAAGATCGCTGAAAACGGACTTCTAGAACTCCAGATATGGCCAAAACAGTGTAGACTGCGCAACCTTCCCGGAAAATCCGAATTTTAATAAATTAATCCTCCAAACACGATAGAAGCATCAACCATAATCGATATTCTTGTAAATCTGTACAACTAAGCAAAACACATCAAAACTACAATAAACTTGAGTCCAAGACAATCAATTTAAGCCGAATTGAAGCGATCCAAGTGGATATAAATCCACTAATCACACCCCCAAACTTAAACCGATGCTTGTCCTCAAGCATAAACAATTACAACTAACTAACTAGTACCACTTCCGTAGGTGATCACGGTTGCATTTGGCATATGCAACAAGCCCTTTAAACCCCTAGGCAGCCCTAGTGGACGAGTAAGGTCTCGTGAGGGCCTACAGCGAATGTACCCACAAAATCCAATGCAATGCATGAATGCAACTAATATGAAAATGCAATTAATCTAGTACTAATATCCTACCATACCTTCAAATCCTCTCATGCCATATCAACTTAAGAATCAAAGTAAATACGCAATGTCTTGGTGTCGAAAGTGCAAGTATTCACATAGTCTACTCAATGAACATGCATAAGTTCTCACAAGTCCATGTCAAGTGTAAGAATAAGTTAGTAAACATGCTAAGCCTACAAGAGTACATCTTTGAGACAAAACTCGGGATCTCATACGCAAAAACAAGCAAACACTCACAATCCACTCACAAAAGAATATTCACTCAAGAACAAGGGTAAGTGTATCACTCAATTCCAACAAAATCATAATCATGCTTGACATTTGGTATCAATCTAACTCTTAACACAACATACATCAATGACGATAATCAAAAGGTCTTTATTTGGGTTGTAACGGGGCTAGGGACAAGGTATGTCAAATAAGCTAAAACAGGTGAAGTGCCAAAAGCTAGTAAGTACCATGATGAATCATACACAACACCCTATTTTTCCCCCACATAATTTATTATTTTTCTTCCAACAAAAACGCTCAACTAGTCGACTAAAGTAGGATCACAACAAACACAAACATGCTCTCATAATATATATATTTTTTTTTTCTTTTTTTTTTCTATATTTTTTTTCTTTTTTTTTTCGAGAGCTAAAGCAACAATTATATGGACAATAACAATGATCCCACGATTTTATTACACATGCCGACTATCAAGCAACAACTAAACCCAAATTTCAATATTTCCCCCAAAATTATGACCAACAATAAACCTCTCCTTGCATACCTTATTACTCCCTTAAGCACCCTACTAGCCTTTGACAATGTGGGTTCAAATTAATGTAAGGCAAATACAAGAAAAAGGTCTAGGCAAGTAATGTGGTATGTCACTGAAAAAATAAGATTAAGCTCAACGGGTTAACTAATTGATCATGTAAACATGGTGTGGTAATATGGGAAAATATACGGTTATTCCTAAATGCCTTTATCACTTTAATCATCAAATAATGTCATGCATTTCAAGAAAGACCTCAAACAACTGCTAGCAATGCAAACAATCCGTGGACACTCAAGCAAACGAATAAAATTGCAACAAATGCAATATGGCTCAAAAGCTCACTTGGCGGGAAAAACATACTCAATCCCAAGCAAAAATTTCTCTAATGCACCTACTTGTATTCAAAGAATGCAAACTAAATCAACTTGCACATATTCATGTCCTTCTAATTACTCACAACATTCAATAAGTCTACTAGCTTCAATTTACTAGTGTATGTGTGTGCACAAGAACAAAGCATATCACTTCTCAATCAAAAGCGTCAACAACACAAAATTCCTATCAAGCATGGGTGCAAATGCAAACTATTATGAACTCACATGATATACAAATATAAAAATAGAATGTCCTATATGAAACAAACGTAGATAACACGAACATAAATGCATAATTTACTACTACTAATATGCAAAGCATGAAATCCTACATGAACAAATAATACAACAACTATTAATCCCTCAAACACCCCCAAACTTAAAATATTCAATGCCCTCATTGAATGGAAGTAAATACAAGGGATAGCAGAAAATATACCGAAATAACGAAGCAGTCACCCTCCATCCTGATCATCTTTGGCAATGGTATGAAACTCCGAACCACTAACCAATCATCTCAATCAACCCAACATTTTTTTCCTCCGGCAAAAATCCCCTTTTCTTTAGCAATGAGCCTTAATAACCGATTAGATTCAACCTCCGCCGTCGAAAACGAAAATTTCACAACACTAGCACTACCTCTTCCACGCTTAGGAGCCATAAAAATCAATACCCAACTCACAAGAAGCTCCACCAATAATCACCAAGCAATATCACACCAAAAATAACCAAAATACCAAGAATAATACAAAATCCCAATTTTTGCATGAACACAATTTCGTAATAAAAATAAAATTATAGAAGAGATAAACCCACTACGAATTGGAGAGGTGAACTTGCAATTAATTCCTCTTTAGAATTGAATTTTTTAGAGATTTAAATAAATAGAAGAGGAATTGGATTTGTATGTAGAGGTGGGTATATATATAAGATGATGGATAAGATGAATAAAGATTTAAGTGTGTAGGAGAGATTTAGAGAGGTTAGGATATGATGTAGGATAAATATAGGAATTAGGGATGGAAGAAATTTGAGTTAGGGTTGAATTTGGGGATTTTTTTATGATGAAAAACAACAACTTTCGGGAAAAAATATGGCAGAACAGGTGTGTCACGCAGCCGCATGCTGCGTTTCTCCTGCGCAGACTGCGTTGAGCACAGTAACGCAGGCGCAGCCTGCGTTACAGGTGCGCTGGCTGCGTCTAATGCAATAACGCATTCGCGGCCTGCGTTTCTAACATGTTTTTTTTTTTAAAGAAACACTCAATTTTTTTTTTCATACACTAATGCGTGGGTTACCTCCCACGAAGCGCTTCTTTAACGTAAATAGCTTGACGTTACTTCCAAGCCTCCATTAAGGATGATAATAGTTTGCCTGGTCCTCTCTTCGCGAGACTTCATCTCATACTACGAATCATGTTGATAAACAATTATGAACCTATGCTAGCATGGCAAGTTCTAAATCTCAAGATCCACTTTCACTTCACAAGAGATTAACAATTTAGATGTTCATGACACATCTATCAATTAAGCATAACCATACAAGGATATCAAATATACATCACACACAGATCTTTAAGCACTCAAGATACTAAGTTCCATAAGTAAATCCGTTAGAATCCCATGACAAAGATTAGTTCATAATTGAACCGCTCGTCATCATGGGATCTAATGAAACCATGATAGAAGACAAGATATGAAAGAAAGTAATAATATTAATAAAACAAAGAGTTGAGGAAACAAATCTATGATACAAAAGATGAAGTAGATCTAGATCCGTTGCTTGTCACGAGCGTTGAAACTTGCTCCCCTTTTCTCCCTTGCAATTCTAAGCTATATTATGTACAAGATATATCTAATTGTCTAATTACAATGCTAAGATGTGTTTATATAGGCTCTAGATTTCTTGTCCAGCAAGAAATTACCTTCTATTGCAATTAGAATTCGATTTAGGTACTAACAACTGCCTAAAATACAATTAGAATTAGAAAAAGGGCAAAACAGTAAATTCCCTGCTCCCATCAGTCTGCTTGTCGCGCAACCTGCGCCCACCACACGCAACTTGCGCGCGCGAATCCTGTTCTAAGTTGTAGAAAATCTTCCAGGCTTCGCGTGAGCTGTAAGATCGCTGAAAACGGACTTCTAGAATGGCCAGAACAGTGTAGACTGCGCAACCTTCCTGGAAAATCCGAATTTTAATAAATTAATCCTCCAAACACGATAGAAGCATCAACCATAATCGATATTCTTATAAATCTGTACAACTAAGCAAAACACATCAAAACTACAATAAACTTGAGTTCAAGACAATCAATTTAAGCCGAATTGAAGCGATCCAAGTGGATATAAATCCACTTATCAACAATTCAAGTACTTCACACTTATACAATTCAACATCTATTCGATTCATTTCATTCAATTTCTCAAGCATCTAACTCTCCAAAACCTCTAAAAACCCTAACTTCCGAAGCTAAATTTCTTCTTCAATCTTCGTTCTCTCTCTCTCTCTCTCTATCTCTATCTCTCTCTCTCTCTCTCTCTCTCTCTGTGTGTGTGTGTGTGTGTGTGTATCAATGGCAAACACTCAACTCACCATACCCAAATAAACAAACTTCATCGCAATAACCAACGATGTTGAAGCACCCAATGTGAACTTCAAGTGCTTTGTTCGATGGATGTCACAGTCATACATCAAGGATGCACTCTCAGCCAACTTAACTCTGTATCTAGACCTACTGGAACAATTTTGGAGGACTGCTATCGTGGAGGTTGTGGCCCTAGAGAATGCAATAACGTCATACATAGTCTACTGCAAAATTCAGGACAAGGAAATCACTATCACCACTGAAGACATGAATGAAGCACTGGGCTTACAATAGGAGGTGTATGACAGTCTAGCCACAAATGGTGAATTGGAGGACTTCTTTGATTTCATTCACTACTCAGATGAAATCAAACTTGGACATTTGAATAGGAAGTTCTTGAGGAAGGAATGGAGTTATGTCTTTGCCACCATTCTTCAAGTCTTCACAGCAAGAAAGTCAAGCTTTGACCAAATCAGTGCACCAGCACAGCAAATAGGCTATGCCTTAGCTGATGGGAAAAAGATCAATGTTGGCCAACTTATTATGCAGGAGCTGTACGGGAGGCTTGGTAAGAACTCAGCCAAGAGAGGTACTGAAATTTTCTTCCCTTGCTTTATTCAATCTGCACTTAATTTTGTAAATAAAAATTGATTGAATTGCCTAGAATAGATAAGAGTAGAATAGGCTATCCTAGATCCATGACCAAACTCATTTTTGGTAACTTTGAGACTAGGAATGATGGAGATTTTATTTAGGACTTATCCCCACAACATGCCAATATTTGAATCTAAATCACAGTTAGCATAGCCCAAGCAAGTAGAACAAAATGCTAACCCAGGGCCTGCTAACCAACCCCCTCAAACAAACACTCTACCAAACACAGTGCCACCTGCATCATCATCTCAATAAGGTGGTGTTAGTAAAAAGGAGAAGAAGAAGAGAAAACAGATTGAAACTGAGCCCTTGAATATCTTGACAGAAGCAGCATTGGCTATAGAATTAGGTCTAGAAAGTGAGGAACCTGAGTCACCCTTATAGAGACCAAAGAAGAAGAAATCACAAACCACCTCCTCAGTCACACAAATGGCTGAGTTGTAAAATCAGGGGCACACAGTTCACTAGATGTATCCTCTCAACAGGGTGCATCTATAGAATCAAGCATCCTCCCCAATGCACCTTCTTGTGAAGAGTCAGCACCAAGGAGTGATAAGGCTGGCACTACACTGAGTAGAGAGCACATCACACTTGAAACTCCCTCTATTTCTCAGGGGGAGTTGCCAAACTCTACTCTAAAAGACACTTCTCTTCCAGAATCTACATCTCAAATTTCTTTGGAACCTACAACTCAAGCAATTGAGGAGCAAGGCATTGATCACCAAGAATTCTCTCCTCTTGGTGAGCCAATGGATTCAAGTGACTTAGTGCATGACACTTTGCTCACCACCCAGGAACCACATTTAGATGGTGAGAGAATGCAAGCTGGGGCGTATCCTAATGACACCATCACAAACACAGAGGATTCACTAGTTTTCACTAGAGACTCTGTGCCTGTGTCAACTACTGTTGTAACGCATCCCAATCCTATGGAGACAACAGTAGTAGAGTAAATTCATCCGGTTGCAGAAGTTGCATCTATAACTGAGGAGTCTAGCTTGCCTAGCTCTAGCTCTAACTTCATGTCCTAATGGCTTAAGCCTGTGCAACATGACAGTGTTTCAGGATCAGGGTCTGTTCCACAACAATTGACGGTTGAAGCTCTTCAAAACTTAATTGTGGATCAGATTCCTGAGTTCCCAAAGATTGCTCAAAACCTACTCACTGCAGACATGCCAGATCCAGACTATGAGGCTATTCTCCTATGTCACAGAGATGATGTGGAGCTGCAGAAGGAAAAGATAATAGATGATGCTGAAAGAGATGGCAATGTAGATGCCTGGTTACAAGGAATGTATGACATTGCTCTCTCAGAAGGTCTTCAATTCCTCAGAGAAGAGTACATCACCTCATTAGGGTCCAATGCCAAATCTCTAACTCCTGGTGAGGTTTATGAAGCTGTCAATGATACCTACAAGGGAATTTTGAAAGCTGCACACTATCTTGGCAAGGGCCTTAAGACAGAAATTAATGAAGTGTATGCAGCCACAATCAAGGAAGTAAATGAAATAAAAAGGGACTTTGCCTCCAAGTTCCCTTCTCTCAACTCTGTCAACAAGGACATTCAGGGATGCAAAGCCACCTGCACTACAATGGATAATTCATTGATATTGCTTTAAAGTGCTGTCAACAATATGGCTACTCAGATGGAAAAGCTCTCTAATCAGACAACTGATGCCAATGCAGTACTTAGGACTCTTTTTGCCAATCATTATGGTGACAAATTGGTGACTGAAGTCCCTCTCCATGACATGACCAAGTTTGAAGTGCAAAGACTCAAGGACCAACCTCTTTCTGGATTTAAAGCTTGTGAGTTTTTCACCAAGGTGGCTACTCTTGAACAGGAAATGAGCTCCCTCAAACAGTCAAATGCTCATTTAACAGACACAGTTGCAACTCTTACTGAAAAGTTGGACACTCAAGCCACCACCACAGCTGAGGTTCTTCTTCACCAACAACTGGTGTTGTCTGCTATGATGAAGCACATGGGACTCCCTTTGCCTGATGAATCTATCAATCCCACCTCTTCCAACCCAAAGGCCCCTACCAAAGCCTCTATGCCTGACAACAAGCCTAAGGGGGAGAAGAGGACCTTAAGGAACTCAAAACCTAAGGGGGAGAAGCCTAAGGAGGAGAAACCTAAGGATAAAGGCATTGTCATAACTGAGGGTGGCCAACCAAGAATTTCAAAATCTACAACAAATGTTCAAGGCAAAGGGAAAGCTAAAGTTGATGAACCTTCATCTTCTCTGCCAGTTGTTACTCTATCACCTATGCATATCACTACTCCAAGTGGCCAAAAGTAAACTATCACTACTACAGTGGTAGTAGGCTCCATGCCAAATGCCCCAACTAATCAAGCCAAAACCTCCAGAAATAAAGAAGATCAACCAGTTGAAGTGGATGTGGTTACAGAGGCCAAGCTGATAGAAGTAGCAAACTCAGAGATTTATCATGATGATGCTTTCTTGAAGTTTCTGCAATCCTCAAAGGCAAAGGTTGGAGGAGATACATTGATGTACAGAAGGAGCCTTAAAGATCAAATCAAATATCTAACAGTGATACCAAGAAAGCTAAATCAAATATTTCTCAAGGAGATTATGATGGTGTCAAATGGAAAAATATGGCATCTATCTTATGACACCTTGAAGGCTCTAAAATTCATAGAGATTGATGCTATCTTGGAGCTGATTGAAAAGAAGGGAGAAAACAACAAGAGCCTATACTCTGAACTTAGGAATGGTCAACAAGCTAGATTGCCTGAAGTGTGCATTAATCCAAGAACCATTCTCTATCAGTCTGGTACAAAGATAGAAGATGTCAATCAGCTTGTCATTCCTAAGGATCTCACTATTAGAAATCACAGACTTATAATTGACATCATTGATCAACTACAACAGAAGAATGGGATAAGAACTGCTGAAGAGTTGGAAGCATTGCATATTCTCAGATCTTTCATAGCAACTGGCTCTGTCCCAAAGATGGCTAAAGTAAGGAGAAAGAAGGATGATAAAAATGAGGATAAGAGTGATGGGAGGAGAAGACGTCACGAGTGATAAGGATGATGAAGACAAGAAGAAGAAGAAGAAGAAGAAGAAGAAGAAGAAGAAGAAGAAGAAGAAGAAGAAGAAGAAGAAGAAGAAGAAGAAGAAGAAGAAGAAGAAGAAGAAGAAGAAGAAGGACAACAAAGCTAAGAAGGGTGATGATGACCAAGGAAAAGTCTATGAGAGGAAAAGTGGAAAACAGCAAGCCCTAGGCATTACTAACAGTAACCTCACCACAACACAAGACTCTATGTCTAGGGTGATTACAGCTAGTAATGACCTACCAAAATCTACATCTATGACTTCTGCAACTGTCTTACCACCTCAAGAAGAGAAGAAGATTTAACTCAAGAAACTATGTGTATGTTTCCAAAAGCAAACTGCTAATGGTGTACTAAAATGGTCTACAAGCAAGGGTCACAAGTTTCTGCCAAGCAACCAAGTGAAAAAGATCAAATTCAAACAAGCTGCAAGAAAAGTGAAGCCATCTAAATCAAGGGCCCTAACAATCATTCCAGGATTAAAACTCCAACCACTAGATGAAGATTTTGATGAAGACCAACTGCAATTTCTAAGAGCTCAAAGAATCTACTATGCTGCAACTGTGAATGACTGCCTTGAAATCAAATACACTGATGGAAGACAGATGAAATTCAAACAAGGGGGTTGTCAAAATTGGGGCAAGCTATATGAGATAGAAAGAATTATTGCATTATCGGATTCTGAAGACAAAGTGGAGAGAGTATGGAAGCTGGAGTTGATTGATTTTGTGAAGATGAAGAGAGATTATGTTGAGAAGATAAGAAAGGGGGTGCTTTGAGAAATGGCTAGAAAGGGAGAAGGAGATTGATAGGCTGGAAGTTGAAGCAGAAAAGCTAAGGGCAAAAGGATTGTGTAGATTTCAATTCAATCCCTATGTTGTGAAGTATAGGAGAAGAAATGGAGATCAGGTCAATATCTGAATGAACCTACTCAATCACTATCCTGCCAACATTCTGAAACCAGTACTTGAAGACTTCAAGAACTCTATTCTGCTTGAAGAACTAGATGCTATGGCAGAGATCATAAAAGCTATGGATGAGAATGCAAGAAAGGAGAAAGAAAGGAAACAGAAGGCATATGATGATCTACAAGCCAAGGCAATGGAGATGGAATCAAATGACAAAGGCTAGTATTTCATCATAGTCTATAAAATCACTCATTGTAGTTCTATCCATGTTCTTATTCAATTTCATACATGTACTGTCAAGTTTTATCTTTATGTATGTTAGGCTTGTTATCAGACATGAAATTGTGACTAAGGGTCTCACTCACAATTTGGGGGAGATTGTTAGTCACAGAGGTATGCCCGAGTACATCTAATAACAAGCCTAAGTGTTTGTAATGCTTTGAATTACTTACATGACCTCTTAGCTAAGGGAACCTCTAGTTGTAGATTTTCTACTTGTTGTAGTACTTATAATAGGCATCAATTTCTATCTGTGTAACTGTAATAAAAGTCAGAGAATAATGCTTGAAAGAAGTTCCAAGGATCATGCCTCAAGCTTGAAGATCAAGACTGTCAAAATAAACACATTTGGAATTCGAAGAATGAAGATTTGCCTAAGTACCAATTCGAGAAGTGTTTTGTTCTATTCGAGAAGTCTAGCATTCAACAAGTCAAGGATTTGATATCTATAAAAACACCGTTCGACATCTCTGAGAGTCAACAAGTCAAAATGTCATTCGATAACTTAGAGATTCGACATGTCAATTACTCTATTCGAGAACTCAAGAAGTCAACAAGTCAAAGTGGTATTCGAGTTCTCTGAGAGTCAACAAGTCAAAGTTGTATTCGATATCTTAAAGACTCATAAAGCTATTCGATATCTCAGGGATTCGATAAGTTAAATGCTCTATTCGACAACTCAAGGATTCCTGAAGAAAAGAGCTATTCGAGAAGTGATTCGATATGTCAGCTTTGCACTTTTCGAGAACTCAGAGTTATCTATCAAGTCAATTCTAGTTCTCGAATCAATCACTAAGTTACTTCTCGAATACAATCATGGAGAAAAAATACTGGAGAAATTGTACAAGTCAGAAACCTGCAACAAGCCAAAGCAGTTTATGGACCACAAACTGTAAGGTACTTTGGAAAGCCTACAAAGAAGTTAAGAGAGATGTACAAGAGACAAAGAGCTAAAGAAGTGGATCTGAACAGAACTTCAAGAAGTCAAACCTGTAGCCATTTGGATGTTTACTCAAATAGGATAGACATACTAGAAAGTAATTTATCCTGTAACCTTATTTATATTAAGTAGGTTGTATTCATGTTCTATAAGAATACAACCTCACTTCTTTAGTTAGTAAGAGAGAAGTTTTAAGATTCACATTCAGAAAATACATCTCTCTGAGAAAACGAAGCTGAGAATACTATCATTTGTATTCACAGTTTGTAGCAAATCTTTATCTAATAAAATATTAGATAAAAGTGAATATTGTGTCTTGTGTTGTTATCTATCCACACTTATAATTCTACACACACATAACACATAGCTTGCTACATACACCAAACAGATTCAAGAACAAGAAAAGTTCAAGAATCCATTCACCCCCCTCTGTATTCTATTCGTGTGTTCAATACTCAACAAAAGGTAAGCAGCAAGTAGTATCACTTGGTAGAAGTAGGTAAGTGCCAGGACGAAAAAGTTTTATCAGGTTTTGTAGAAAACTGCACAGCAGATCGTCCACAACAGTATCAAGGTAATGTAGGTAACAATAGCAGACAAACTGATGAGCTTCAGCTGGACTACTGCACCAGCACAGAGACTGCTAAAAATGCAGTACTAAAACGAACACTAATGCTGAAAATCACACTTCCAAACACAGCAACATTCAGCAATTTAGGAACTCACAAAAGCGCTTAGGATTCAGAAATCCACAAGGAATTTTAGAAGACTATCAATGCAGCAATCTCAGCAAGCCAATCAGACTTTGTTGCAAAAAAAACATGGACAACAATCAGAATCAAATCAGAAAAATATGACCTCGCAGAGTCGTAACATGAACTCGAACGACCATATCAGAAAAAAACTAGAACCTACAATGAGGCTTAGAACTCACCAAGGAGCTTAGAATCATAACTCACTAAGGAGTTTTAGGAAAAGAAATCAATCACAAAGTGAATGATGATTAGAAGAATACGCAGTTGATTAACAACATACGATTCTCAATTGCAACAATATGTTTGCAAACGAACAAAATTGGGAAAAACAATTGAACGAAATTGAGTTAACAAATCTTAATTGAAAGATATAACAAAAGTGTATAGGAAGTTTTTCATTCACACAAATCATCAAACACCTATTAGGCAGACAAGAGATGTGTGTAATTCGAAGAAAACCTTAACAGAAATTAGTTGATCGTTCAAAGCTATAGAGGCTTTGAATCGCGGAGAGAAAACACGACGGAGATTACGCCACCAGAATGAAGATCGAACAAATTCGATCACAACTTGTGATAAACGATTAAACAAACAGAAATCAACAAGCAACAAACAAAGAATTGATGAAGAATCAGCAGGAGATAGATTGAGAGATCTTACATATTGAAGTACACAAGTTAATTGAAGAAGATAAGAGTAGAATTTACGCTTGGAAGAAAACTCTGTAGAAAGCTTGAGCTTCATCAATGGCGGAACACATACGATACGAACTGAAAGATCAAACAAAAACAACGTCGATCAACACCGTCAGCTCTGATACCATGTCAGATTTATTATTACAGTACTGATGATTAAGCTTGATAACAATGGAGGAATCAATGAAGAAGAAGGCATAAAAGTGTGTATCTATATTACTGAATATAATAGTTTGTTACAAGATAGTAAAAATTGTTATAAGGCTACATTGTGAATAAGCTTGTTACAATAGGAGAGATTAAAGAGACTATATATAGACTAACTAACTAATAGCCCCATGACAACTAGGCTTCATTTTATACTTGACATCAAGGTAGTTTCATTCGACAGCAAGGTCATGTAGCAGTTACGTGACAGCAACACTCTTATATGTAACATCCCCCCTCAAGTTGGATGTGGGAAAGGAAAACATCCAGCTTGAAGGTTAACATCATAGAGGTAGGTAGGCAACTGGACAGATAGGAAGAATCAGTGGCAGAACAAGAAAGAAGCAAGCATCAACATCAGTAGCAACACCAAAAATCACAACTGGTAGCTGTGAGCAACATCAGAACATAATAGGCAAGTGGTAGCAGTAGAGGCATTGCAGCGGATGAATAGACAAATCGAAATCACACTCTTACGTGCATAAAGCCAATACGGCAAATAGAAAATAGCAAATAGAAACCCACTAAGAGCAAACAAGCTCACAAGGAGTATCAATATTGCCAGCACCAGAGATCACACTAGGCCAACTAAGTGCTGCAGCAACAACCTTCAGTAATTCAGTAACTCAGTAAACAGCCAACTGAGCTAGGAGGTTCATAAGCACACATGCACCAACAAGCTTTGGAAACCAGAATTTAGAAACGTAAGCAGCAAGTAGCATCACTTGGTAGAAGTAGGTAAGTGCCAGGAGGACAATGATTTATCAGGTTATGTAGAAAACTGCACAGCAGATCGTCCACAACAGTATCAAGGTAATGTAGCTAACAATAGCAGACAAACTGATGAGCTTCAGCTGGACTACTGAACCAGCACAGAGACTGCCAAAAATGCAGTACTAAAACGAACACTAATGCTGAAAATTACGCTTCCAAACACAGCAACATTCAGCAATTTAGGAACTTATAAAAGAGCTTAGGATTCAGAAATCCACAAGGAATTTTAGAAGACTATCAATGCAGCAATCTCAGCAAGCCAATCAGAATTTGTTGCCAAAAAACATGGACAACAATCAGAATCAAATCAAAAAAATATGACCTCGTAGAGTCGTAACATGAACCCGAACGACCATATCAGAAAAAACTAGAACCTACAAAGAGGCTTAGAACTCACCAAGGAGCTTAGAATCAGAACTCACAAAGGAGTTTTAGGAAAAGAAATCAATCTTAAAGTGAATGATGATTAGAAGAATACGCAGTTGATTAACAACATACGATTCTCAATTGCAATAATATGTTTGCAAACGAACAAAATTGAGAAAAACAATTAAACGAAATTGAGTTAACAAATCTCAATTGAAAGAGATAACAAAAGTGTATATGAAGTTTTTCATTCACACAAATCATTAAACACCTATGAGGCAGACAAAAGATGTGTGAAATTCGAAGAAAACCTTAACAGAAATGAGTTGATCGATCAAAGCTATAGAGGCTTTGAATCGCGGAGAGAAAACACAACGGAGATTACGCCACCAGAATGAAGATCGAACAAATTCGATCACAACTTGTGATAAAAGATTAAACAAACAGAAATCAACAAGCAACAAACAAAGAATTGATGAAGAATCAGCAGGAGATAGATTGAGATATCTTACATATTGAAGTACACAAGTTAATTGAAGAAGATAAGAGTAGAATTTACGCTTGGAAGAAAACTCTGTAGAAAGCTTGAGCTTCATCAATGGCGGAACACATACGGAACACATACGATACGAACTGAAAGATCAAACAAAAACAACTCCGATCAACACCGTCGGCTCTGATACCATGTCAAATTTATTATTACAGTACCGATGATTAAGCTTGATAACAATGGAGGAATCAATGATGAAGAAGGCATAAAAGCGTGTATCTATATTACTGAATATAATATTTTGTTACAAGATAGTGAAAATCTGTTATAAGGCTACATTATGAATAAGCTTGTTACCATAGGAGAGATTAAAGAGACTATATATAGACTAACTAACTAATAGCCCCATGACAGCTAGGCTTCATTTTATACTTGACAGCAAGGTAATTTCATTTGACAGCAAGGTCATGTAGCAGTTACGTGACAACAACACTCTTATATCTAACAAAAACAACTCTTCTGATATTCATATAACAATTTCTATCTTGCTTTTTTCCCTTACTTTTTTTAATACTGTATAATTTTAAAACAAATGTAATTTGTGAAATTCCACTCCCAAATTAAAATGTGAGAGGGTAAGATGTACACATAATTAAACTTAATTAATTTAAATTCTGGTTCACCTTAACTAATTTTTATTTAATATATGACAAGAAAGTGATAGGTCATCCATTCAACCTATGGGAATAGAAGGATAATTAAAATATAAAGTAAAGAAAATGCAACACAATCAAGGATCACTAAAAAAACCACAATCTCTTACAAAAGTTTTTTCCAACTGTACTAAAACGAGTTTTCACAATATTTCTTCCCTTATTCATTACATTGGTTATGTTGTTACTTACAACCAAAGAATCACGTTGGTAAACTTCTTTGGAATGTGATTGTCAAAAGATTAATTACTGCTAGGAGAGACCATAGTGTGGGTAGTAAAGTTCTTTGTTCTTATCCTCGTTTTCTAACTCTTATCTTTAATCACTTACTTTCTCCTGAGCACTAGGCATTGTTTAACAATAGTGGTCATGAATTGTTTTTAAGTACTCACAAAAAGCTTCACTCTAGGTTAAACACTGAAAACAAATTCTCAAACATCCCATTGGTCATAACTCCCTTTATGTCCAACTACATTAACCTACCTCTCATTGGTACACAAGTCCATGAACAACAACATCCAGTGGATACTCAAGCTGGAACTTCTATGCCAACTCCAATTCAGGTATTACCCCTATCTCTGAAACTGTTGTTTCTGAACTCTCAATATCTGTTAGGGCTGACCAAGAGGTTGTATAACCACAACCTCTATCCCAGGTCATAGAGCCAAACACTGTGTCTTTCTTTACTATGCCTTCTGTAACACCCCCAGATCCGGGGTCCGGGATCCGGTGGTTACGGTTTCCAATTCTGTCCATAACAATTAAACTTTCCTTAACATAAAATAAATTACGTCTCTATGACCCAACACAACAATATAAAACACACCCGTTATAGTCCCAGAGATGAAATCAGAGTAACAATCAAATTTTTATTAATCACATTATGAGTTCTTACAATCCAAAAGGATTTCAATATAAATACATACCCTTTGCCATCCATTTACATAAGTCATACTAGACTATATTCTTGGTACTGAAAGAATAAATATACCCTACCAATAGCTTCTTCTACAGCTCTGGTAGTCTCATCGTCCTCGCCCGCGTCGAGTGCGCCTTGTGCGAGTCATCTGGTCTAACTGTTGTTGTGATATAATAATAAAGCAAGGGTGAGCAATAGCCCACCAACAATAATATATAACTGAACAATAATGTATAACAGTTCAAAAGTATCTTTCAAACCATATGCCATGCATTTACGGAAATGATGCCAGTATAATATGAACGATGAAGTTACAAGGTAACTTAAAGTATTTGTTTGAAGAAATATCTGCTACATCAAAGTAAGCGAGATATTCTTATTGTTATTAAGAAGAGGAACTTGCAAGAAAAGGTTGCAATTCCAGTTATGACTCTTTTCCAACTCTGCCAACAGTAATCATGTTGCAGGAAATAAATGAATTTGGATGATGAACCAATGATGGAGTATTCACCGCGCCCGCTGTTCCAATCTTGATGATCAGTCGAGATCGTACAGCTCAATTTAGATTTACTACCGGTAGAAGGAAGAACTGACGGCTTTACTTGTATACCGCCTTGCTAGCTCTCCCCGGCCAACGGTTGGGCCAAGGGGATGGACCGGCGCTACTCGGCCTCTTACACGACTCCTAGTTCAAATAGAATTCATGATTCTGAATATAACGTTCGTCCCCCTTTCCCCAAGTATAATACTTGTTGATAAGACTCCACAAAGTAGTCGTATCTAGTTGGAAAGAAAAATTTACCAATAACTCCCAAGCTATTACTTGGTAACGGATATCAACTTGTTCCAGTAATCTTACCCCTCGAAAGATGAGAAGGTAAGCAACGACTTAATAAGTCAACAGCACCCGAGTTGCGGGTGAAGGGAATACTTTATGACCGGGAAGTCGACAAGATAAATAACATTTTCCAAGTAAGGTTCCCTTATTATTAAGGGGATAGACTCAAAGAAGAATGATGTCTGAGAACCTTTCTTGATATAAGATTAATAATAATATGACTCCGAAATATTTTCTGTAATAATCGAAGAAGATAAACCTTATCGAGGTTATTCTAAGTATGGAATAAATATTCAGAGAATATTTAATGAGTTAAAATATTTAAGGAGTATTTGGGAATATGAAAGAATATCTTTAATCAAAGTATTTCTCAAAATAATCCCTGAAGAAATATCAGGAGAATATTTATTGCATAATTAAATAATCAAATGAATATTCAAAGTAATATTCATTACTTAATAAGTCCTGAAAGGAATATTTAAAATATTTAAAATAATATTCGGTGATTAAATAGAACCCTGATGAATATTCAAAATAATATTCATAATTAATTAGGAATTTAAATGAATATTGATAAAGTAATATTCATTTAATGAATAATATTCTAAATGAATATCAAGTAATATTCATTTAGTAATCCAAGCTTTAAGGAATATTCGAGATAATATTCGATAATTAAATCAAGCTTCAGATGAATATTAAAATAATATTCATCAAGTATTTAATATCTTAAATGAATATTCAAAAGTAATATTTATTTAATAAAATAATATTCTAAAAGAATATCCAAATAATATTCGTTTAGTAGTCTCATCTTTAGAAGAATATTCGAAATAATATTCGATAATCAATTCGACTCTGAATGAATATTGACAAATATTATTCGTCGAATGATTACGTTCAAATAATTATTTGAAGTAAGGATCATTAAATAAATAATCTCGAACGAATATTCAAATAATATTCGTCGCCTGAATAATGGAAAATATTTACTTAAATATTTTCCTCCGAGGTAATCTCGATATATCAAGGAATATTGACTCCCGGTCTATTTTTGATGAATAAGAAGATGTATACGCCCTTCTATGAGGGTCTTACAATAACCGGCTTATAACTGATGTATAACTATCTAGCTTATAAGCCAACAATAACATTCAGGGAACAAGTATATCAATTCAACTTGAAAGTAGGCATGCATGCAATGGCATATGTATATCAGCAATCATATATATATATTTATTCAATCACAACAACAGCCTAAAAGAAGGGAATTGAAACTTGCCTGGTAGTCGAGTACGGTAAGGGGTAGTGGTAGCGGGTCCCGGTTCAGCTTGGTGATCTATAAATAGCCAAGGCATTCGGGATTAATCACTTAACATATTAAAAGTTAAGTTATACTTAAATCGAAACACGTTCTCGAGTTATCTCGTTATAGCCCCTTTAGTGGATTACTTATTATCACTGATCCGACCCGACATTCGTTCGTTAATACGACATGTCATTGTACTTATACTTGGGACATACTTAAGTCATATGAGTTCTAAAGTCGATCGTTACGAACCAATAATATACTCCGAGTTTTATCGTCCGTTTTCTAAGTGTTTTACCGAAGTTATAAAAGAGTCGTCTTTTAGGGGTTCGTTCGCGTTTAACCTCGACTCGAACATTTTTAATAAATCGAAAAATGATCCTTTTGACATACGGTTTTCTTTCACGCCTTCCTTTTTACCTCTAGTATTTATTTACCAAGATTCACCATGACGTTACATAGTTTACGAGGGTTCAATTACAGTTATGAACTTTCGTTTACGGATTCGAACTACTTTTAGTAATTTGGTCATAAATCCTAAACCGTAAGTCCGTTTCACGTGATCTTTATATCAAAACGAAGCTTAGAACATTACCTATCCTATCATGGCAGATTGCAAAGCTAGGCAGTGAGTTACATCTACTGTCCAAGTTGTTTTTCTTAAGGTTAACGAAATTTCGGCATTACGACGGCTATATATCGAACGTTCCAAAAATTATAACAATCCAACCAAGCCACACCGGGCATCCACACAACTTATCACATGATTATGAACATCATCAAGTCCAGATCATACCAGTTTACCACAATAATTAACATGCTTTCTTGCTCAACTAAATCACTTACTAATTATGCTTATAATCATGCTAACATCATAACCAAGCTTAGCTCATCAAAAACATCCATAAACTTAAAGTTGATCTAGGGTTTCAAGAGTGTTATACCTTCTTGAGAGTATGTACTAGCCTTACAAAGCTTGTTATAGTCCTTGGATAGCCTTAGGGTAGCTAAGATCAACCATGAAAACAAAAAAAATCAAAGGTTAGTTCATGAAACACTATTCATCCTCCTCTTTCATGATTTTTTTTGAAAATGGAAACAAAGGAGTTTGGACTTGAAATTTTTAGGAGATTGCTTTTATGAAATATAGGACTCACCATAAAAATTTGATGATCAAACAAGGAGTGGAAGCTTGGTTTGGAAATCTAAAAATTCCAAAAATTCGAAGTCTTGTTTCTTGAGGGGAAAAACAGGGTGATTTTCTTGAATTTATTTACCTATCCAAACGATCTTCAAAAATTATGAAATTTTGAACGAATACTCTACATATATTGAGGAAGCTATGGTTAAAATTTGGTGATCTATGAATGGGTAGAAGTGGAGATATGAATTTTTATTTCATGGTGGTTCTTGCTGGGCAGTTTGAAGAAAATGGAGAGAGATGGAGTTGCTTGGCTTTTCTCTCCCACTTTGTTTCAATTGATAAATGATATGTTTCTATGATATTTCCCTTGCCAAGGATCAGATGTAACCAGCCTTGTCACCCCTCAATCCATGTGCCAAAGATTTGTGGTTAGAAAGAAAAAGAGTAACAAGGTGCATTGTTGGCTTGTTCTTGATCAAACACCTCATGAATCCACTTGTTCTTGATTTGTTTCACACTTAATCCTCTTATGACTTGCATGAGCTGATCTTGCATGTAATATATCTGTGTTGTGTTGTATTTTAAAGCTCATTAAGCGTTTGTTTGATCGCTTAATCTCGTTTTAAAAATTCTAGCGATTTCTAGAACGCTCGTTTTTCTAACTCGAAGGTTTTTGTTCTAAATCCTTAAATCGTATTTAATAAAAATAAAATCCTTGATATAATAATTCTCTTTTCTTGTTCGCATTGACATGCTCTTCACTGCTCGATCCAATTTTCCATAAAAATAAAGTTTGGAATTTCTGAATTCCGATCGCGTTTACATACACTTATTTACCTTGTAGATTACTAATATGACTTCGAAATATCCATACCATGTCTCGTACATAGGTGGCATGAAAAATTTCTTAAACCTCAAAAATCACTATACATCCACAAAATCACTATGCACGTACAGGAAACACTATGCACGTACGGGAAATACTATGCACGTACGGGAAATACTATGCACGTACGGGAAACACTATGCACGTACTCATTTCCCTTCAAGGATCCATTAGCTCCTTCCTGGATGGTAGATTATTCTTATCTAGGTCCTCAACCATCGAATTACTCTATTCTGACAATATACCAATGCATCAAGATCATTGTCCAAAGTAATATCCATTCATTACAATCATTGTTCCTCATTTTATCATTACTTAATAAAAAGTTTTAATTATATCCAAAATTTGGGGTTCTTACAGTCTCCCCTCCTTAAAAGGATTCCGTCCCGGAATCAGGTAGGAAGCAAAGAGTCGTTTGCCTGTCGTTCACTTTTTGGCTTCCCGGTCAATTCTTAGTCGTTCTACCCTTCCTCAGCACATCTTCTAGTGCTACAATCCATACTGTATCCTTTTTTTCATCAACGTTGCTACTTTTCGTTCTACTCACTATCCGGGTTATACTCTTAATCAGTCTTATCCTTATTGATACCTGCAGTAACATTGGTATCACTATCACCCTACGAATTCGGAGGTAACCTCGCTCGTACTGTGCATTTCCTGATTGCTTTAATCTTCGCAATCTCGATCAATATAGATAAGTGGAAAGATTTATTGAGAGATCACTTATGATCAATTGAACATTTGTTATATTGCATAGTTAGTACAGAAGGGGGCCAGCCTTTAGTACTTGACAAGCAATTAAACAAGTCATGGTATTCCACTTAGACTTCTATCACATAGACAGATAGTCACGTAGCAGTACCTCCCCTCCTAAAAAGGTTGTTCTTCTCAATTCATAAAGAAGATGAATAAGAGAGAAGAAGAGGAAAGAGTTCCAAAGGATTATAGAAAGCTTTCATGATTGTAGAATATCATACTCAGAATTTACCTCTGAACTATAGAGGTTTATCAAAGAAGAAATTAATCATAATTATATCCAATACTATTTGATCGCAATCTCACGTGCCAACATATCTTGCTGCTTTGTCCATTATTCTATGGACAAATACTCTTGTTCAATCTTAGCGATACTCACATTCGGGAAATCCTTCAACCTTTCAGGTTAAATCTTAGATTTCTCACTTGACATCATTAGTACTGACATCCCATATCATGTTACTAGCTTTTTCATAACTATAATATTGACACTATCAGGTTGTCATCCTGAGAATTCATTAGAAACCCATTCATAACATTCCTTGCTTCTCATTCCATAGTTGCTTTCCCAGCCTTTTCTTTATCAATCACATCCTTCTTATTATCTGATTCTTACTCATTTCTATTATTTACTTTCACCTTCACCTCTTTATTGAGACACCTTTTTGCACTTGGTACCTCCTTATCGGTATTCCGTCACATTTATTTTATAATCATCACGTTATTCCAATTTAAATTTTCCGAAATGAATCTGGCCCGATCCCTTTAACTTAGATTCATATAATCTACTTCTGCCAACCTTGTTTCTCATCACTTGTTCTTTTCTATCCGTGGTTTTCCACAGGTTGTCTTTCGTAAGTCAGACCAGGTCGTATATCTACATGCTCGTACTCCTATCATCTGTTGAACATCTGCATTTTACTGGCGTAGCCTGGCCACATGAAAACCCGTTATGACCGTGCTATAAGTTTTGGGGGTAAGGCTGGCTCGAATACCGCCGTCCGAACACTTATAAACTCTCAGGTGGCCCAATAAGTCTCGGGCTCAACCGCCCTTCCCTCCAAGTCTCATTAATTCTTTCTACGGGAATACGTTTAGCATCACGAATTATCAACCTCATATTCTCTATCTTGTTTGTGCAGAAGTACACTAACACAAACTTGCTTGTCATTCATCAACATGCCATTTAGCTTATCAATAGCAGCACTTTCTTTATCTTTACGTTGTCATCTCCTTTCTTAGAAGAATCACCCTCGCCTGTTGTTTACGTAGTGCGTTAATAGTTAACCCTACGGGTTTCAAATCCCTTAGGGAGACAAAGTAATCATTATTCCTTATCCATAAGGAACACTTCCTGAACTTGATGTAGATATAACATGAAGCAGATAGAATTGCAGAAGAGTTTCAAGCATCGCAGCTAGGTCCGGTTGATGAAACTATCACTTATGCATCTTCCATAAAAGACTGGAAACTTAACGGTTTACTTCATCAATTTTTTTTTTTTTTTTTTTTGTACCATGGTCCTGGTTTGCCTCAAAACGGAACCTTCTAAGGTACGTAATATGCTTAAGACTCCATCAGGAATCGAATATTTACTTAAACTATTATTACCTTCGATTCTTGCACAATCATCAAAAGGAATGTAACTTCCTCCACTCCAATATGACCTTCCAGGTCTTTCCAAATATCATTTTGTTTCTTCGGTATGAACATTTATAATTATTCCTTTATACTTAGATTGTCAGCCACCTCATTGGCCTTTCCTGATAATAATTTCTGGTAATCCTTGTTCTCTGGATATATTCCAATTCAAACATTTCTACCTCATTCCTATCATTATTGGGTGAAAGCATTCTCCCTTAAGCTCTGCTGATGGAGAAAAATTATATTTATCAGTCTTTCTCCATAAGTCATTGCTTCCACCTACCCGTGGGAACTTTATCACGTTTATTCCCAATCCTACTTAGGATACTTCTTTTCTTAGTTCCTTCCTTATCTTAGGATAATCTCAACCTTTATAGGTTCAATCCATACTCCCTCAGGGTTTCATACATTCATCATCTGGTATATTGTTATTGTGTCTTACATTCTCTTCCAAACTTCTAGTTGGAAACTCAGAATATTAGCTTTTCCTTGTAAGGTTTCTTAGGTCGTCCTCATCATTCCTCCTGCATTTTCTAGGTACAGGGTATATCAAAACGTCATTGATCAATACTCTAATAATTCTATCTCTGTTCTTTCCAGAACTCTTTTTAATAATCTTTACAGGTCATTGTTGCCTTAGCAAATCTAACTCATATCATCTGAATTCACAATGTCTTTATTAGGGTTAGTGCCATCCCTTGTGCATTCCCCAGGGTTTGCCTTACTTTATGGATATCCTATCCTTAATTCAACTGCCAAGGAATTCTTGCATTTTATACTTGGCAATCAAATCATGTATCCTTAATAAGGGTCTCTTTCCAATCATTCTCATTTGATAATCGATCGGTGGCTTAATGCTAACCTCTTCTTTCAGATAGTTGTCAGCCTATTTGACCTTCCCAAAGACAACGTATGTCTATCTGCTCTCTTACAGAACTTGGTACTGGTAGCAAGGATGTTTTGGAAGATATTGGTCGAGTCGAGTTCAACGTGAATCTCTTAGTACTTATCGTTCTTCTCAAAGGTAATTGCCTTAGATGAAATTTCTACAGCATACTGATCCATATCTGACCATTTCTATACTCTCTTCATAAACCTTCGTTGTTTACTTTCCTCAGTCATAATATATTCATGGTATTCATGATACCCTAACATCATACATCTCAAGTCATTATACTTCCATTTTTTTTTTTTTCGTAATCTTGGACGATCATATACACATGAGTCACTTCAGTACGGGTGACCCCATCCCAAAAAGGTCTAGTGAATTCCCAATCAAAACATGGGTTGTTCGGCAGAAGATTCAAACGATCTCATTAATGTTTCCTTTATATCAGAAGCCCTTGCAGTCGGTGCTTTCTTAGAAGCAACCCTGCTTTGTCCTTTCACTGATGGTCTAGTCACTCGATAATCCTTTGTGACTTGGCCTCAACTGGCCACACTAAAATAAAATAAAATAATAATAAAAAAAAAAAAATTGATTTTAGGGGTTGGCTAATAGCATTACTTTTCTAGCAATTGCCGGCATAGTGCCTTCTTCTTTGATACCTTTCTACCTTTCCAAAACTTTACTCCAAATAAGTCTTAATCGACTACTCGGCACTGTCTCCGGTCACCTTTCCTCCACTTTTATCTTTTCAACTATTCTTATCACTCCCACGTGCCACGCAAGCTTACCATTCCTGGCATAACAGCCTTTTCACTTAAGTCAATCCCGAAGTTTCTCAGTCCGGCTGGTTTCTTACTTACATTTCCTATTTTCGTCCAATCTCACTTCATCATTGTATTTCTACAATCAATCGCGATAACCAGGGTCTGTCCACCAACCCATTTTACCGCATCCTTACCCAAATCACAGGGTTTGCTCCAAATTTTTTTTTTTTACTCTCTTCCATGACATTCTCTGATAATCAGAAAGACAAGGTTTGCCAAAATTCACCGAATTCCTTTCCAGACTCAGGGAAATTTTGATCAATCTACCCACCTACTGGTAACATTAAGGAGACCAGTTTCGAAACCTGAAGAATAGTTCTATGAACCTCCAAGCAGGTGGAATCATAAGCAGTCATAGTTAACGAAATAATCATCATCGGATTGGAAGTTTACCCACTGGAGAGGAATCAATTATATACATCCCTTAGAAGGGAATCAATAGTTTCAAACTGAAACCTGTCACAACGTCCTGATATTCAATACTACTAAATGTCGGTCTACCTAACCCTTTATGCGAAGCGTCATTGGAAGCACAAAGTCTCCTTTTTTTCCATTAAGCAATGCCAGCTCTTGGTCATTACCAATTTCACCTTTTTGCTCCAGGAGGATTTTCTCACATTTTTCTCTTTAACTGCTGATCATATTACTTGATCTATTATAAATCCGTGTCGGAGTAAACTTAAGGTAACTATTATAATCCATTCAAAGAGAAGAAGGAATTTAATATTCCTCTGAATCACATGCATCTAACGTTTCTGGTTCATCATTTAACTGAGTTGAATTAACTCTATACTCAGTCTCTGGCAGTAGTCTCATTACGAGTTCATCTTGACTCACTGGTCTTATCTTCCGGTAGGTTCTGAGATCCTTGTCTTGCTTACTACTTCCTTATATAATTTTACCCAATCATGCTGTCACTTCCCAATGTCTTTACTTTCTAACTGATTCATTCATAAAATGGACATTTTCCTGAATAAAACAATTTCATCAACCTCAATTTGGTTCCATAAATTACAACCTATGACATCTGCCTTCTCATGGCGAATTATTACTGACCATATTCATACTAATTCATTTATCAAATGATATGGCACTTACTGCCTCCTTCTCAACTATTCCTAGGGACTCTGCTCCTCGCCCTAAATCGATGTATTTGATAATCATACATCCCTCTAGCTCTTTCTTTGTTAAGATGAAAATCTCTAAGGATTCTCATCTATTTCCGTATAAGATCTCAAGTAATTCTTCCAATCCTTCTTTCTTGCTGGTACTACATCTGGTAGTCCGGCTATGAATCCAACATGAATCTTCAGTTCTCTTGCTAATAACTCAGTTCTTTATGCTCCCTTTTCTGAGCACTATACTTTAATCATCACAGTTTTTCTTGCTGCAACCCTCATTCCTCAAGGGTAAGCTCTTTATCCTAACAGGACTTTTCCTTATCTACTGGAACCTCTTCCGGGTCTCCAAATAGGGTACTTCATCGAATTACCCGCTGATCTTCAGTATATAAAGCATCATCGCGCTGCTGCTCGTATGCCTCAAGGTCTGTCGCCTTACTCGTCAATACGATATCGAGCTAAGTTACTATCACGATACTTAAGAGTTCCCATAAGGGTTTTATATGTCATCACTACATTAAGTAGTCCGACTATGAACTTGGCAAGAGTTCTTATTATCTTAATGAATTTATTGTTTTAACGTCGCCTCATCTCTGGGGTTTATAACGTACGCTCTGATACCACTTCTGTAACACCCCCAGATCCGGGGTCCGGGATCCGGTGGTTACGGTTTCCAATTCTGTCCATAACAATTAAACTTTCCTTAACATAAAATAAATTACGTCTCTATGACCCAACACAACAATATAAAACACACCCGTTATAGTCCCAGAGATGAAATCAGAGTAACAATCAAATTTTTATTAATCACATTATGAGTTCTTACAATCCAAAAGGATTTCAATATAAATACATACCCTTTGCCATCCATTTACATAAGTCATACTAGACTATATTCTTGGTACTGAAAGAATAAATATACCCTACCAATAGCTTCTTCTACAGCTCTGGTAGTCTCATCGTCCTCGCCCGCGTCGAGTGCGCCTTGTGCGAGTCATCTGGTCTAACTGTTGTTGTGATATAATAATAAAGCAAGGGTGAGCAATAGCCCACCAACAATAATATATAACTGAACAATAATGTATAACAGTTCAAAAGTATCTTTCAAACCATATGCCATGCATTTACGGAAATGATGCCAGTATAATATGAACGATGAAGTTACAAGGTAACTTAAAGTATTTGTTTGAAGAAATATCTGCTACATCAAAGTAAGCGAGATATTCTTATTGTTATTAAGAAGAGGAACTTGCAAGAAAAGGTTGCAATTCCAGTTATGACTCTTTTCCAACTCTGCCAACAGTAATCATGTTGCAGGAAATAAATGAATTTGGATGATGAACCAATGATGGAGTATTCACCGCGCCCGCTGTTCCAATCTTGATGATCAGTCGAGATCGTACAGCTCAATTTAGATTTACTACCGGTAGAAGGAAGAACTGACGGCTTTACTTGTATACCGCCTTGCTAGCTCTCCCCGGCCAACGGTTGGGCCAAGGGGATGGACCGGCGCTACTCGGCCTCTTACACGACTCCTAGTTCAAATAGAATTCATGATTCTGAATATAACGTTCGTCCCCCTTTCCCCAAGTATAATACTTGTTGATAAGACTCCACAAAGTAGTCGTATCTAGTTGGAAAGAAAAATTTACCAATAACTCCCAAGCTATTACTTGGTAACGGATATCAACTTGTTCCAGTAATCTTACCCCTCGAAAGATGAGAAGGTAAGCAACGACTTAATAAGTCAACAGCACCCGAGTTGCGGGTGAAGGGAATACTTTATGACCGGGAAGTCGACAAGATAAATAACATTTTCCAAGTAAGGTTCCCTTATTATTAAGGGGATAGACTCAAAGAAGAATGATGTCTGAGAACCTTTCTTGATATAAGATTAATAATAATATGACTCCGAAATATTTTCTGTAATAATCGAAGAAGATAAACCTTATCGAGGTTATTCTAAGTATGGAATAAATATTCAGAGAATATTTAATGAGTTAAAATATTTAAGGAGTATTTGGGAATATGAAAGAATATCTTTAATCAGAGTATTTCTCAAAATAATCCCTGAAGAAATATCAGGAGAATATTTATTGCATAATTAAATAATCAAATGAATATTCAAAGTAATATTCAATACTTAATAAGTCCTGAAAGGAATATTTAAAATATTTAAAATAATATTCGGTGATTAAATAGAACCCTGATGAATATTCAAAATAATATTCATAATTAATTAGGAATTTAAATGAATATTGATAAAGTAATATTCATTTAATGAATAATATTCTAAATGAATATCAAGTAATATTCATTTAGTAATCCAAGCTTTAAGGAATATTCGAGATAATATTCGATAATTAAATCAAGCTTCAGATGAATATTAAAATAATATTCATCAAGTATTTAATATCTTAAATGAATATTCAAAAGTAATATTTATTTAATAAAATAATATTCTAAAAGAATATCCAAATAATATTCGTTTAGTAGTCTCATCTTTAGAAGAATATTCGAAATAATATTCGATAATCAATTCGACTCTGAATGAATATTGACAAATATTATTCGTCGAATGATTACGTTCAAATAATTATTTGAAGTAAGGATCATTAAATAAATAATCTCGAACGAATATTCAAATAATATTCGTCGCCTGAATAATGGAAAATATTTACTTAAATATTTTCCTCCGAGGTAATCTCGATATATCAAGGAATATTGACTCCCGGTCTATTTTTGATGAATAAGATGTATACGCCCTTCTATGAGGGTCTTACAATAACCGGCTTATAACTGATGTATAACTATCTAGCTTATAAGCCAACAATAACATTCAGGGAACAAGTATATCAATTCAACTTGAAAGTAGGCATGCATGCAATGGCATATGTATATCAGCAATCATATATATATATTTATTCAATCACAACAACAGCCTAAAAGAAGGGAATTGAAACTTGCCTGGTAGTCGAGTACGGTAAGGGGTAGTGGTAGCGGGTCCCGGTTCAGCTTGGTGATCTATAAATAGCCAAGGCATTCGGGATTAATCACTTAACATATTAAAAGTTAAGTTATACTTAAATCGAAACACGTTCTCGAGTTATCTCGTTATAGCCCCTTTAGTGGATTACTTATTATCACTGATCCGACCCGACATTCGTTCGTTAATACGACATGTCATTGTACTTATACTTGGGACATACTTAAGTCATATGAGTTCTAAAGTCGATCGTTACGAACCAATACTATACTCCGAGTTTTATCGTCCGTTTTCTAAGTGTTTTACCGAAGTTATAAAAGAGTCGTCTTTTAGGGGTTCGTTCGCGTTTAACCTCGACTCGAACATTTTTAATAAATCGAAAAATGATCCTTTTGACATACGGTTTTCTTTCACGCCTTCCTTTTTACCTCTAGTATTTATTTACCAAGATTCACCATGACGTTACATAGTTTACGAGGGTTCAATTACAGTTATGAACTTTCGTTTACGGATTCGAACTACTTTTAGTAATTTGGTCATAAATCCTAAACCGTAAGTCCGTTTCACGTGATCTTTATATGAAAACGAAGCTTAGAACATTACCTATCCTATCATGGCAGATTGCAAAGCTAGGCAGTGAGTTACATCTACTGTCCAAGTTGTTTTTCTTAAGGTTAACGAAATTTCGGCATTACGACGGCTATATATCGAACGTTCCAAAAATTATAACAATCCAACCAAGCCACACCGGGCATCCACACAACTTATCACATGATTATGAACATCATCAAGTCCAGATCATACCAGTTTACCACAATAATTAACATGCTTTCTTGCTCAACTAAATCACTTACTAATTATGCTTATAATCATGCTAACATCATAACCAAGCTTAGCTCATCAAAAACATCCATAAACTTAAAGTTGATCTAGGGTTTCAAGAGTGTTATACCTTCTTGAGAGTATGTACTAGCCTTACAAAGCTTGTTATAGTCCTTGGATAGCCTTAGGGTAGCTAAGATCAACCATGAAAACAAAAAAAATCAAAGGTTAGTTCATGAAACACTATTCATCCTCCTCTTTCATGATTTTTTTTGAAAATGGAAACAAAGGAGTTTGGACTTGAAATTTTTAGGAGATTGCTTTTATGAAATATAGGACTCACCATAAAAATTTGATGATCAAACAAGGAGTGGAAGCTTGGTTTGGAAATCTAAAAATTCCAAAAATTCGAAGTCTTGTTTCTTGAGGGGAAAAACAGGGTGATTTTCTTGAATTTATTTACCTATCCAAACGATCTTCAAAAATTATGAAATTTTGAACGAATACTCTACATATATTGAGGAAGCTATGGTTAAAATTTGGTGATCTATGAATGGGTAGAAGTGGAGATATGAATTTTTATTTCATGGTGGTTCTTGCTGGGCAGTTTGAAGAAAATGGAGAGAGATGGAGTTGCTTGGCTTTTCTCTCCCACTTTGTTTCAATTGATAAATGATATGTTTCTATGATATTTCCCTTGCCAAGGATCAGATGTAACCAGCCTTGTCACCCCTCAATCCATGTGCCAAAGATTTGTGGTTAGAAAGAAAAAGAGTAACAAGGTGCATTGTTGGCTTGTTCTTGATCAAACACCTCATGAATCCACTTGTTCTTGATTTGTTTCACACTTAATCCTCTTATGACTTGCATGAGCTGATCTTGCATGTAATATATCTGTGTTGTGTTGTATTTTAAAGCTCATTAAGCGTTTGTTTGATCGCTTAATCTCGTTTTAAAAATTCTAGCGATTTCTAGAACGCTCGTTTTTCTAACTCGAAGGTTTTTGTTCTAAATCCTTAAATCGTATTTAATAAAAATAAAATCCTTGATATAATAATTCTCTTTTCTTGTTCGCATTGACATGCTCTTCACTGCTCGATCCAATTTTCCATAAAAATAAAGTTTGGAATTTCTGAATTCCGATCGCGTTTACATACACTTATTTACCTTGTAGATTACTAATATGACTTCGAAATATCCATACCATGTCTCGTACATAGGTGGCATGAAAAATTTCTTAAACCTCAAAAATCACTATACATCCACAAAATCACTATGCACGTACAGGAAACACTATGCACGTACGGGAAATACTATGCACGTACGGGAAATACTATGCACGTACGGGAAACACTATGCACGTACTCATTTCCCTTCAAGGATCCATTAGCTCCTTCCTGGATGGTAGATTATTCTTATCTAGGTCCTCAACCATCGAATTACTCTATTCTGACAATATACCAATGCATCAAGATCATTGTCCAAAGTAATATCCATTCATTACAATCATTGTTCCTCATTTTATCATTACTTAATAAAAAGTTTTAATTATATCCAAAATTTGGGGTTCTTACACCTTCACAGCCTAAACAGAAATTACCTGTTAGTAGGATAAGGAGTAGTATGGTTGGATCTTTGAGTGAACCCACAGCTCTGCCTCCTCTAAATAAGATACGTACAATACTTGAGGTACCTGTAAGCCCATCTATATCCTCCCAACAGGATAAAGACTTAGAAATGGCCAATGAACCGCTTCTAGAGACATTCTCTCAACAAGATGAATCTATTGAAATTTGCCAAAGGGCATTGGCACTCTGTATTGAGTCAAGCACACTCCCATTACTCACAATGGGAGAAGGTATCCAAATAGATGAAACTCAAGACACTATGTTAGGAGAGCACATAGTGGAACAGGTTACAGTGCCTACCATTGTCACGGTAGAAGTGCCTTCACAAGCATCAGAGGGAAAGTTTGATTCTTTTCCACCTATAATAGAATCATTTTCTTCCCTCCCAGAGGGAACATCTCTGGCTCCCCTAAGGGATTTTTCACTCGTAAATTTATCTGGAGAAAGTGGAAGGCAACTCAGTTAGTTTATCCCTGAAGCAATTCAGGTGTCAAATCCAAATGAATTGATAGACTGGATAGAGGACAGGGATTTGCGAACTCTCATGCACCACCACTAACTTTTCTTGAAGGGGCTAGGATGATTTCCATTACAGGTATAATGAATGTTGGAGCAAATAGAGAGCTAATATTGAGGGATGTGAGGCAAACACAGAGTGAAACACTTGCACGTGAGCTGAGTGAAACACCTACCAGAAAATGTAAGGTGAGTGCACACACAGACATAAACACTGCATTGTTGGCTAAAATAGCTGATCTTAATGAACAATTGTCAAAGACTCAAGCTAAAAATGAAAAATTCAAAGTACAAGTAGTTGAACGATCTTCTTCTTCCATATTTGCCAACAATCATCTGGCATTGCTCATGGAAGACATTTAAAAACTTAAAATTAGTATCATTCCCAAGATCAACTTCGTTCAAGAATTTCAACAGCAAATGGATTCAAATATATCAAGATTAACTGAATCTCAAAGTCAGATCTTAGAAAATGTCAAAGATATTGTTGTTATCACTGCTAAAGTGGAAAAAATTCAGAGGAATTTAAGTGAAAATCAATTATTTGATGATGGTCGCTTTAGATGGATAGAAGGAACATTGGATTATCTCAACACAAGGATGAGTCATTTATACTTAATGCTCAAGAATACTCATACACCCACTGCTGAACAAAGAGCTTTCTTTGAAGGAGATGATGGAGGAGGTGATAAGGGAGATAAAGGTCGTGGAGATAAAAATCCTGAAGAGGATTCCTAAACTAAGGGGGAGAAGAAAGGAGCAGATCAAGAAAAATATCACCAGGGCAAAGGTAAAGAAAAAGATAAAATGCCAGATCACTTCTACTATAGTGTTGAAAAGGATGATTTTGATGCTTTTCCTGAAATGGATTTCACTGGTGTATACGAACCTGAAGAAGAGATACCTTTAGATCCTATCTTTGAGAAAGACTTCACAAGCAGCAGACTGATCTAAGGAGAAAAGAAGATGAACTTCAAAAGATATCTCAAGTTATCACTAAGAAGGAGGAAATTCAAAAGGCTGAAAATTCATAAAAACAACGTCTTCACAAAGAGGTACAAACAATGATCGTGATCTCTTACATCTTTTTGACAAATTCAAAACTACAAATTCGGACAATTTTCTCTACGTGGATGCACTCAAGAATGAAATCTAAAGGATTGTTGCTGGTTTTGATAGAGTCGGAGATGATTGGGAAATCATTGAGAGTGTCAAACAGAGTGTTCATTTAAAGCATCTCTTCATTTCTTTGATGTGACGCCCTCCCGACCTGTGGCCTAGATCGGAGAGTCACTGACACACATCTAGATGCAAGCAACCTAAAATATAATATAAATATAACATGCTGACTGGCCCCAACACTACTATCCAAGATCTTTCACAGGTAATGGTATGAAACAAGCAAGCCATCGTCTAACTAATTATTATTACAAACCTGAATTCAAAATATATTATTATTACAAACCAAAGTTCTCAAAAGTTCTACTGCCAGTTCTCACAACTAATTAAAGATCTCCTCACTGAGCTGTTATTGCATCTACCTTGGGAGTTATCTCAAAACGGACCAACTCAGGGCCACGGTAGGTGCGCTTCCTTGTGATTTGAATTGTACGAACCATGATTCTTAGATTACTGTCAAAAGGGTTAGACAAAATAATAATGAGCCAACGCTCAGCAAGTAACTAAAGATCTCAACTGAATATAATACAACAGGGTATTGCAAAAGATGACAGTAATTCAAGATGTGACATAAATATGCTGGAAACGATAAAAGCAATACTGGTATTTAGTAAAAACAGGATATCATCTGATAAACAGGATAACAATAGATATTTCAAAACTATGTAAAGTAATTGACATTTCAATCGGTAAACCAACTTCATTTCATGGTAAATAAAAAGTAATCATCACTTTAAGAAAACTGATTGGAGGTTTTTATTTTATAACAGACAATACGGGTGATCAGCCCATAAAGTCCCCATACTGGACATAAAGTCCCTCTGGCCATCATTTCCTTTCATTAGGATAGCTTGGGTTCCCAAGAGGCAACACATTGGCCTATAAAGGTGTCGAACTAGACAGACCAGAACTACACAATACTACATCTCAAAAACTGACGGAACCAGCATTACCCGTTCGCCCCGTCTCTCCAATCGTCAGGAATCCGTGGAAACCATTTAGACGGAGTTCCTAACATTTTTATTAGAAATCTTATTTTAAAACATCAGGTTTTACAAAACTCTTTTTAACTTTATAAAACATTTTAATACTTAATCTTTTCGAAAATCTTTACTTCGAAGTACCTTCGACTCTCTGATAACAGATCAGCCCAGTCTAAGTAACTTCAAAGTATTTAAAAAAACAACTCATTTTGATTCGCAATGATAAAAGTCAAAGGGTTTGACTAAGTGTTCTGACATCAATGAAAGAGGGTACAAGTCTGAATCAAGAAGATATAGACTCAGTGGAAATCTGGATTTCAATTAGAGTATAAGGGAACAGTCCAAGTTAAAGGTCAAAGATATCAATTAGATTTAGTTTTGAAAACATTTGATCAAGTTGTAAAGTTTAAAAATCATTGATAAAGGGATAACAAGTTTGTAAAACAGTGTTTAGGGCAATATGATATTTGATAAGTATTTTAAAAATCAACACAGGGTATCCGGTTCACGGACATAAGTCAAGTGGAACACTGGTTTATCGGTCCGTCAATATGACTGGATTATAGTAAATCATAGGACATATATGGTCAAGAAGCAATTAAAAAAAATTAGTATTGTTTAACTCTGGGTGACAGTATGGTCAAGAAGCAATTAAAAGAAATTATTCTGGTCTAGGGTTTACATGTGTTGAACCAGGGTTTATCAATAAAGATTTTGGGTACATGCAAAGGTAAGTTTATAACAGAAGTATGATCAACATGGTATAGAATAGGCATGCTTGAATCAACAAGATACAACAGTTTCAATAATATAAACTTTCAGAGGAAAGACAGAGTTACTTGCCTCCGGTAGAATGCAACAGCTCAACAGCTCAGCTTACTGAAACTCAACCTTAGCCTTTCCTTTATCGCTAGGTACTACGTCCTTCTTATCTACATAAACCATATCACTATTTTAGAATACTATACTTCTAATACGACTTATCCTAATCTACCCAATCGATTCCTATATTGCATTACCATTTAACATATATATATCACATTCTTATTACGTACCTAACTAAGATCATGTAAGCACATAATCAAATAGCATTTATAGCATGGAAGCACATAAGTCACTTAAGCACTTAACACGTAGTGTCATCTTGACTTGTAATCAACTTATAAGAATATACTATAGGTTTTACAACTTATACTTCTGACGAAAATCGGGAAGAGTTTCCTCTGTAAATAGGACTATCCCGTCGGAATTCAACCGACTAAAATCACAACCAAATACCTACGATGGATTTAAAATCCACCTACACTTCCCAATGGATTATATATATATATATATATATATATATATATATATATATATATATATATATATATATATATATATATATATATATATATATATATATATCATAACAATAATACTACTTTATAATCTGAAATCAATGACTAACATTTATAATTAACCACTTATTCAATCATCAAATAAAGTTTCTAAGTTATATACACTTAATCACCAAAATCACATCACTCACTTTTATAATCTATAAGTCGAAGTTTAACTATAACAATTCTGAAAATCATACTTAAATGCTAATCAGAAATCATATAATACATAATCATGAAAAATCGGTTTTTAAATTAATATTTAAAATTGGGAAAAATTCAAATAATTCGAATTAATTATACAAAATTCGAATCTTACATTATAAATTCTAGAAAATTTACACACGCATATAAATCATCTAACAATTAACATAAATCATCAAGAACACCCTCAAAATTAATTTCTAACTATTAATCCTCTTTACAAAACTCGAATAACCATAATTAATTACCAAAATTTCGAATAATCATATTAATACATAAAAATTCAAGTTAATCTTGTAAGGACATAGAAATTGTTCATACCATCAAATTTAACCAGCAAAAATCATATCATTAACGTAATCATGATCAAAGATCAAGAATCAAACCTATAGCAAGCTAAACAATTATTTTTCTTAGTTAAATTAATTCGAAAATTCGAATTTCAACTACAACCCACAAATTCATGACATGCAACTTGAAATTCATATCCCTTAATCACTTATACACACGAATGATATTGCACAGCCATGAAACTACCATCTCCGATCAGTCCTCGCCGAAAAACGCCATCATCGACGATGAGGGTTTCGGCCAAACTCAAGAACACGCTGTAAAACTCCTCTAAACTTTGTTTTTGACAGCAAATAGCATTTTAAGGACTAAAGAACACTCACCCAAAGCTTAACAGCCTCTGCATGTTGAAATCGAACATATACACACACATATATATACATTCAAACTTTAACAAAACTCACACAAAACATCATATAAGCATAAGAACTTAGTTACAGTAATTAAAACATGAATTAACACATGTTTTTGGCTTGAAAAACGAAAGAACATAGTGGAGGAGCAAGGGAGTACCGAGATAGAGATAATGAGAAGCAATAGAGAAGAGAAATGGGGGCGGTGGGGGTGATATAACCCTCAGGGGTATTTTCATAATTTAACAAAACTGAAATATTTACTTATCTTTTAAAAACTACTTTTAATCATTTGAAAATCGAAATAATTTGGGAAATTAAAATAAAAATAAGTTTTAAAATTTTAAAATAAAGTTTATGAAATTACAAGGCTCCCCATATTTTTAAAATAATTTTAGGTTCAAAAATAAATTTTATATGAATTTTCGAAATAAAGGCTCTTTGAAAGAAATAATACTTTTTAAATCATTTTAAAATTTCAAATCACATAATTAAATATCCACACTAATTTTCATAACTCCATAATATCACGAAGATGATAATGTAACATATTTCATGATTTAAAACAACTCCAATGATTTTATATGATTTTCGAAAGATTAAAAATGCACTTTGAAAATAGTTTTAATGCTCCAAAAATATAAATAAAATTCCACGGACATATACAACACATACCAATCATCATATAATCACATAAACATGATTTCACATATAACTTTACTTCATAAAATTTATCCACCACATAATTCACATAATTTCCACAATTAATAATTAAATAAACATTTATATAATCACGAAAAATTCTAGGTCGTTATATTTGCGAACCAGACGCTTTCTGAACTTTGGGTTCTTCTCAATAAAGTTTGCAGCACATCCGAACTGAATGTAATTCTTCGTGAAATTCTTGAAGAATTTGCTTATAGGGCCAGTCCCCAGGTTATTCATTTGCCTTTTCAAGTCAAATTTCTTAAGGATAGCACAATTCAGACTTGCAACTTAGATTTAAAATCTTTGGAGGATTATCCTGCTAAGCATCTAGTGTGGATGAAGAATATGCTGAGGACTACTGCGTTTGCTACTACTTAAAAGATTAAAGTTGCTGATGTGATTCAGTCTTATTGCCGAAAGAACATCAAAAGGTATGATCAGTCGAAGAATAAGTTGAAGACACCTAGAGCTCAACCAATCAGTCAGCTATTAGAAAGGGATCATGTCTATGATCATGATATGTTACATGCCTTGGAGCTTTCTACGAAGGAATCTGAAAAAGGTAAGATTAGAGATAAAGACACATAAAGCTGAAGCTCAATACTTATTGTAATATGTCTAGAGCTTGGATAGATCAAGATAGGATCAAGTTATCATAGGTTCAGTCTAGAGGAACATCTATCTTGTATTTATCTTTACTGTTTGAATCTGAAAAATGTTAATATAAACCAGAACTTTACATTATTTACTTAGTCTTTAATGTCTTATCTTTTTCTTATTTATTAGTTAAGTTATCCTCTAGAAATTTGTTTGTTATTATCTAACAAACAAATAGGGGGAGATTGAAAGGCATATGCTTTAGCCCATTTGTGAACACCGAGGATTCGACTCAATTTAAACAAGAATGTAATAGTAAATAGGCTTAATGACCTTTTAGCTCTCAATGTTTCATACGAAATACCTATCAGCCCTCAATATTTCAAAACGTACCTTTTAGTCCTTGAAGTATCCGTAAACGTCCAAATAACCCTTAAACCGGTATAGAAGATAAAAAATAAAAAAACGGTATAACTCGGATGGCCAAAAGAGACATTTCACAAACCGATACCGATATAAGGGTTAAAAGGTATACTTTAGATATTTTTGGGGGCGAAAAGGTATACTTTGGATACTTTGGGGGCAAAAACAATTCTTGGTAGTTTAAAAATTGACAAAAAATTAATATTTTTCTGTTTCTAGGATATTTTCAAAAAATTAGTTACGAACAAAATTGTTTGTAAAAATATAAAAATATTGTGACAAAAGTACAGGATCTAACTTTGAACCTCATAAATTTTAAGATCTGTTTTTGAATTTAAATAGTTGCGAATAAGAACAAGATAAATATATATATATATGGCCCTACTCTACTACAAACTAAAATTAACTACAAACTACAAACTAAACACTAATTCAATATTTCATGTTAATCTAATGATCAAACTAGGGGTACCCCAATACAAAAAGTGTTTAAAATAATTGGTTCCATTCAGCAGAAAAAAAAAAATCACTGTTCACGTGATGACGTGGCAGTGGATTTCACTGGTTAACGGTGCTTCGCACCTTCTTGTACGGCGCTTCGCGCCTTTATCATTCTAAAGTTGTAAGGAATGGCAATCAATGGTAAAGACAATAGACGATTGACGGGTGTATCGAGGGCCTGCGGCCCTCATGACTACCTAACTCATCCGTTTACTGTCTTAAATGCTTCGCATTTCCACGGCAAATTTTTTTTTTTTTTTGGTGGATAGAGCCAATTATTTTAAGCATTTTTTGTGAAGGTACCCTTGGCGGGAACCTTAGAATAAATGAAATATAATTAATCTAGTGTTAGTTTGTAGTTTGTATTTAAGGATTGGTTTGTATTTGAGCAAAAGCCTATATATACATACATATATATATATATATATATATATCAAAATAAAAGAAATTAAGTAAAAATAATTAAGTAAGGTTAGTTAAGTAATAAAATGAAGTACCAAAAACAAGGTATTCGTACCGACCAAATTTTTGATATTTCATATCCATAGAAATTTTTTAACATTTTTGGATATTTTTCTAAAAAGAAAGTCATGTTAATTTTTTAATTTAAATATTTTCACATGCGCTATCAAATTTTTTTAATGTTGATTGTTCGTGAATATAAATTTTAAGATTAAAAGCGAATCGGAATAAAATTGAGTTAGAGGCGAGTAGAAAATTTTCACTAACTTCAATAAATAAATTATTTGAATTCGAGTAGAAAATCTCTACTAACTTAAATAAATAAATAAGTAAATTACCATATAATCACTAATTCATGTAATTCATAATCATATAACATGCATGTCTATACATGCATCTTCATGTTTTTCTCCCCGAACTAATTCATCTACATAATGCCATACTCGGTTATAATAATAATAATAATAATAATTTTTGTCAATAATAATAATAATAATAATAATAATAATAATAAAAATAATAATAATAATAATAATAATAATAATAATAATAATTAACAAATTTTAAAAGCATATGCGATGTATAGGCACTTGTATCCATATAATGTAGACTTCACATGAGCATGTTTGGTGCATTGTTTTAGGTCATACGATTGCTGCAATTCTCACTAGAGTTCATTGTTGTAGTTCGTATCACTACGCCAAATAAGTCAATAGACATCGGTTCTGGACCGATGTTAAAAATTTTCAAAACCGATGTCTAGCTATGTGAGGTTAAAAGTCGATGTGTTTTACATCGGTTCAGGGCCGATGTTAAAAACTACTTAATACATCAGTTGCAAACCGATGTTAATAGCTGTCAACAACATCGGTTCTTAAATCAGAACCGATGTCTAAACTCATGTACTACATCGGTTTTAGTTAAGAAACCGATGTTGTAAAGTGTATACGACATCGGTGTTTAATAGGAAACCGATGTTGTAAAGTATATACCACATCGTTTTTTAACCGATGTAAAATAAATCCATGAAATTTTCATATTAGACATCAGTTTTTAGGTGATGTGGTATAGGCTCAAATTGATGTATGTTTTCTGCAGGAACATCAGTTTTACTTTAAAAAGTGATGTTTGTTCTGGGTTTTAACATCGTTTTTTCAATAACAATGTGATGTGTTATATTTACATAAGTATGTGCCCAAAAATTTACCAAAATCAACATTGCATTCAAATAGATTTATATATCACCAAAGTTAGCAATACAAAACATTCACCCAAAATCATAATTCATTAACAATCTACTACTACACCAAACTCCATATCCACAACTACCTCAACTACAAATATATTCTTAAGTTCACGATAACAAACAAACTCCTCAATTACTAATAATTTGAAACTTAACAATACTATATAAACTTCACACAGCTAAACCAGCAAGGCACGAGACCAGCAAGCCATCATTGTTGAAAGTGTTACATGGAATAGGATTACTGCACTTTGACATAGCCTTTGACATAGCCTGCAAGGAAGATAACATCTATATGGTTAGAAAAAAAAAAAAAAAAATCAACCTCAGCACAATATATGGAAATATTACCTTCAAAGCATTATTATAAATGGAAACTCCAAGCTTGCCATGAAGAAGCCAGAATAACCAATCTGCTTGATGTAAGAGAACTGCAGATTCTTTACTTGATTCATAAGATTTCCACCACGATACAAACTTGCACAGAGTAGAAGTATCATCATTATAACAAATTCAAGCTCTTAAGATTATTTAATATACAATTTTCTCTACAAGGAAGAATCATGAATAAAGAAATTTGGTCCGGTAAGTTATATACCTCGGCCTTGCTTTTCCCTGAACCAAAAGCTCATGCGTAGTTCCAGAATGACAAATAAACAACAGGAAGCAAAAGAGAGAAGTTACAATTATTGATATAAAATCAAAGAGTATATAAACCATTAGTGACAAATAAACACAGATTGTTTTTAACCTCCACTATATTTAAGATAATTGAATCTAAACGGAGAACTTACAAGGTTCCTGCAACACGTGTGCTAATATGAGACATGTTTGGTGGGAAAAGCTTAGCGAGCCCAAAATCTGAAATCTTTACAGTAAGGTTCTCGTCAAGGAGAATGTTACTTGCTTTTATGTCTCCGTGGACTATATGAGGTTGGATTTCTTCATGAAGGTATGCTAGACCCCGTGCAACCCCTATGCAAATTTCTCTCCTTATATTCCAGCTAAACTGAATGTTACGGTGGCTAGAACCTGCAAGAAGATTTGAACACAAGCTAAGGCACTAAATTGCAGTGCGCTCCTGAAACTAAAATCAGCATGTGATTTTTTGTTTAATTATTAGTATTATTATTATTATTTTGACGGGAAACTCAGAACACACATATAAAATGTTCTCTATGTACTTGTGTAGCTTTTTTCACTAGAAGTCTACAAACTTTGCTTTCAAGGTTCTGTAATTATGTAGTGAGCAAAGTTGAGCTTTAGTAATCTAGAAAACTCACCACTCTCGAGGCAGATCTCAAGTTCATTTTTATCCTTACCCTGGAGAACAGCACGGAACTGGCCTTCAAGAAGTGGCAGAAAAACAGTATAGATAGTTTGTGTTTCAGATTCGCCTTCTTTGGTGTCCATGCTCTCAACAAGCATAAACTGATTCTCCAATGGAATATCCTTGCCACATGACCCCATTCTCTGAGTCATCCACCATAACTTGAAGTGGAAACAACATATGAATCGATGCCCCCTGTTAGATAATTAGATGTATATAAAAGCAATTGTTTTCTTAGATACTCATTATTGCCGAGAATTTAATTGCTTCGTTAAGAAATCATATGCATCCTAATGATTAGAAATTAATAAAATCATCACACAAACATGAGACGTAGATATTTAGTTCTTACTCAAAGACGTAAGCAGAACCTGAATACGAGAACATCCATGTTTTTGTAGGAACACCATCCATCCATCTTTTGTTTCTTAGATTATTAATACATGTAAAGAACTGGAAAATGAAGTACTTGCATACTATCAGTCACAAAGATAAAACAAATTACATAGTACAAAAGAATTTGTAATGCATTACAATAGTAGTGTAGAAAAACAGGGGGGGGGATCCTTGAAGCTCTAGCTTATTTAGAAATTTCAGCAACTACTAGAGCAATTGCCTTCCTAGATCGAGAACAATACGTCATAAATGTATCCAATCGAGAACAATATGGCTTTCAACCTAATACATATGCCATCAATAGATTCCAGTTCATCACTCAAATAAGTGCAAGTTTCAATCATAATTCATAAACTTTCAACCTAATTAATGGGAAATCGGGTTGAAAAACAGTACTAAAAAAATTATTAAACAACCAAACTATGCAAAAGAAGTTCACAAATAAGTTATCAAACAACAAAAAACTATTAATAGAGCCCAAACAAAAACAACAAATAATTTCACAAAGTGAGAAATACAATCGATAACAGAATTAGAGACTTACAAGAACAAAAGCTGAGCCAAATAAACAAACAGTACAGCCAAGCACAAATAGAGCCCTACAAACAACAACAAAAAATAGACATTAAATTTACAAAGATAAATTACCTTCGAAACAAGTGGGGCAAACATCCTCTTCTTCTTCTGTTGAAACATTGGCCCCAATTTCGGATGACGATGCAAGAGCAGTACCATCTTGAGCTTTAAATTCCAATTCCATGTGATTAGCAATACTGGCCTTGTGGAAGCTGCTTCCACTCATTTGTGTTCCTGCAAACACAGTATCTGTAGACTGCGGAGAGCCCAAATCTGCATGGAATGGATTTAGAATAGGAGGGTGATGGAAAGAGTCCAGGCTCGATGCACTCAAACTTGAATTAACATCATGAGATGTCAATAACTCAAGCTCTTCCCCTTGTGGATGCTGAAAAGAGAAGTATGAAAGGTTTAATTTCCCAGAATAGTACATATGGATTAATAGCTTTGCCTGCAAAGAAGCTAGCAAAAAGAATTACATCAATGTTTCTCAGTGTCAAACTGCAGCGGAGTTAATGGAAGGAACCAGATATTTTAAAGATTCTCATAATAAGCATAAACCAAAAATTAAAAGATAATAAACAGCAAGTTAAAAACCAAAATCAAATTAATGTACCAAGTAGACAAATGTCAAATGTGTAATGCTAAAAGTTGAAGAAAAATTGAAGTGCTGGAGAAAAGTGCAGCACGATAGCACTCAGAAATGAGAGTACACTTACATAATAATATATAGGTGTTACATGCAGCCGAGATCATCTGCTGGTACCACAACAACCACCAATCCTTGATACTTGTTTCTTTTAACACTAAAAGTTAGCTAAATTGTAACATATTAAATTAATATCAAAACAGAAGGTATTTGCTGTAAAAACGGTCTATCAGTATCTCATCATGACGGTCACGGAGATCAATCTAGATAATTTAAGACCAACTTCTATGTTACATTATGCCCTTACATCAAACAAAACGACAATTATGTTATTCATTTACAGTCACGCCCAATATAGACTATTACATAAAAGGAAATTTGCGCAATCCTAGCACTAATCCTGTATCATACTTTTACGGCCCCCGTCCTGTGCTGAATGTATAAATAGATTACGTTTCCCTTTCTAATTCTTCCCCGTAAAATAAAAGTACAAATTCATACCGTCTGTGAAACACAAAGCCACGTATAGTAATAATTGCCCATAGTAACAACTAAGCTCCAGTTTTACTTCAGATCAAGAAAAACTTTAAGAACATTTCCAAAATAATTAAATTTTCAGTTGCTTTCACTTATAAGTACACAACTAGTAAAGCTTATATTCATTTCAAGACCCAAGTTAAGCTAAAAAAATCCATGTCACTATGAGTTAGTAACCATCTATACTAAAAAATCTAACATAACACATAAATCAAAGTAACTAAAAGTTCACATTTTACAAAACCAATTGTAATAACATAAACAGAAGCAAATCATAAAAAACACCAACTCAGTATTCAAAAGCAGAGAAACATACAAGAATACTGAGCAATCAGCAAACTATATACTAGAAAAAAAGATGCATGTAAACAATGTAACAAGATCAGCTACATACATGAATACATCTATAACATTAAATCTGAATAAATCACTTACTTTGGAGATGACCCAAGTTTAAGAATCAACAAATCTGCTAAAAAAACTTAAATTAAAAATCAAAATTTCAATTTTCAAACGAAAATGAGAAAAATGCTTACTAATTTGAGCGGATTATTCAAGATAGATAAGGGTTGTGAGCGGATTTGAGCCTCATCTGTAACGAATTAACAGAAATCGAAAGCTAAGGGTTCGACCTAATTGGGATTTGACTAGTGGGTTTTGAAAAGGGTTTGAATTTGAGGGTTTGGAAGCTAGGGTTTGAATTTGGGGGTTTGTAAGTTAGGGTTCTTCACTGAATTTGTGGGTTTGAATTAGCTCCAGTCATGAGTGAATTAGCTTCAATGAGTTTGTGGGTTTGACTTAGTTTCAGGAGCGGGAGAGAAGAAAATGTTTGAAGGTGCGCAGGGGAAATGAAAAAAATGAAAGGGGCAAATGTTTCTAAGTGTAAGTATATTAGAGGAAAAGTGGGTTGGGAAAGATTCACGTGTTTTTTTAATTTTTTAAAAGAGGAGTTGAGACATCAGTTTTAATAACAACTGATGTCTGAAACTTACTTTAACATCGGTTATAATAAAACTGATGTAAAACAGTCCTTTAACATCGGTCACAAATGCAAACGATGTTAAAAGGGTGATGTCTATTGACTGTTTTCTTGTAGTGTATATTTAAATAACGACATTGTGGACAATGTTGTTTAAGAAATGTAACAATTAATTAAGAGTTTAGAGAAAACTAAATCCACGTATCTAACATGTCTCCCATTCTTGATAGGTCAGAACGTCCATGATGGCCAACAAAGTACATAGTGTTGACCTTGTTTGATAATTATTATAAAAAAATATAAAAAAATTATTTATAATATTATTATTATTGAAATAGGAAAAGTTCTCATATTATATAAGTTTTTGTTAATATTAATTAGAAATTGAATATATAAATAATTATATTATTGTAATAAATTTGAGAATTATGCTTCCAATATTAAATGTGATGAAAATTTAAGAAAATATTTTATTATTCTATCAAGAACCTAAATTGATTACCTAGTTGATTACCCAGAAAATTAAAAAAAAACCTATGAGACCGAGTTCGTGGTTGTGTGCAAAAGAATCTACAAGAATTATGGAAGTAAAACAATCCTACGAAAATTCGTAAATGCGAGAAAAAAGATAGTGAAAATTTGTGGATGCGGAAGAACAAAATTTGAGAACGAAATTAACAACAAAATGAAAGCACATGAGGACATGGTTTCTATCATCCTTGTCCTCGTTGCTATCTTTACCATAGTTTCTATCATTATCAAAAATACAAAGTTTTATTTTTTGAAAACAAATAATACCAAGTTTTTGATATTTTATTCAAAAATACGTCCAAAAATTGCATATGAGGTTGCAAACTAGGTTGCACCATATTTTTTTTAAAAAAAATCTACAATTTGGATATTTTTGAAAAAACCCCAACTTTAAATAATACTGAACTACCAAGAATTGTTTTTGCCCCCAAAGTATCCAAAGTATACCTTTTTGCCCCCAAAGTATCTAAAGTATACCTTTTAACCCTTATATCGGTATCGGTTTGTGAAATGTCTCTTTTGGCCATCCGAGTTATACCGTTTTTTTATTTTTTATTTTCTGTACCGTTTTAAGGGTTATTAGGACCTTTACGGATACTTCAAGGGCTAAAAGGTACGTTTTAAAACATTGAGGACTGATAGGTATTTCGTATGAAACATTGAGGGCTAAAAGCTCATTAAACCTAGTAAATAATATATAAACTGTCACAGTAATCTCAGAAGGTATTATTAGTCAAAAGAAAAAGAAGATTAAAGTTAATCTATAGACTTGAAGTAATTCTACATTGAAAGAAGTTCATTAATTTGATCAAGCCTCAGTGAAGTAATCAAGAAAGTGGATCTATTTAAAAGTGATAGAGATTTCTATAGTGTGACAAGAAGAATACAGTATAGAGAAGGTTAAAGTGGGAAAAGAAAAGAACCACAGTTTAGAGTCAAGAAATGAAGAACAGTCATTGCAGTTAGTCACTCATGAGCCAGACCAGTGCATCGAGTGTCAACATCAATACATCTAAAGTTCGTCATAAATTTCAGTGGTCAAAGAATGATTTTGCTATCAAGATTTATATTAATTTTCTTTTAATTAATTAAATCAGTTAGTTAATTTATTTAATAAATTAATTCAATCAGAATTGATTTATTTATTAAATTAATTAATAGATTATTTAAGTTAGAATTAATATATAAAAAGACTATTAATTTGTTCTTGTAAGACTATCCATTGGTAGTCTTATCGAAAGTCTTGTAAGACTAATTAATACTACTCTTACCGAAAGTTTGAGAAAGAAAAGAGATAGTCTTTGCAACTTAGTTGACTGTCTTACCGATTGTCTAGCGGATCATAATCCCTGGTATATCTCTCGAACTGTTTTTTAGCATTCGAACTTTTTATTACAAAAATAGAAAAGTTCCTGTTGAATTTATTCTAGATTTTTTTTAATTAGTTTGATATTCAAACCTTGTAATCTGTACTGAATCTCTAACACCTTTCAAGTTTAATATAAGTTATATTTAACTTGAATATTGTTTCATTTTATTCTGCATCAATTTATTCTTGAATTAATATTTCACGAACCGAACAAATTCAATTAAACAGTATAGTTTGTATTCAATCCACCTCTTGTACAAAATATCAGGACCTAACAATTAAAGCAACAAAAAACTCGTGAAAGATGTTCATATAACAACAGAAAAGAATGCATCAAGAAGAAAACTATGGAACTAGCAACATTGTGTGGCATCAATGCATGCACTATTATATATGGAGCTTATGGGGAGATTAAAAATTGGCCTGAATACCCTATCGCAGTTAAGGCTCTTATTAAGCAATTAAAGGATTTGACGAATAATCCCTACAAAATAACTACAACTTTAAAATATGAGAGTCTTTGAAGAAAGTTATTGATGTGGCTGGTGCAGAAGTTGTATCTTGTCAGGAAAACTTTACAGAAGTAAAAGATATTCTATGTCAAAGGACAGCGATACCATACGAGGAAAGTTTTGGCTGACCCTGATGGCCTAGGGAGGTTCATTCTTTGCTTAAAACCCTAAGAAGCAGTAATATTCAAAAAGAGTTTGAAGAAAATGCTGAGATTGTTGATCTCACCAAAACGGTAGAGAAGAGTTCACTATACTCGAGAAGATCATCTTTGACAGGGTATCAGGAGTTCTGGAAGCAGTTGGACTCTAGATTAGAACTTTGACAAAGAGAACAGAGTTTCTGAGAACACATCAACAATACAATACCAATTGCTGTTGTGTCGAAAACAAACAGTTGGAGTTATCAGACAAAAAAAAACAGTTGCATTACTCGAGGAGATTAGCCCAAAGAGAAGTAAACTTAGTGAAGCAACATTGCTCCCGTTTGATCTCAATTATCCACTACCAGACGAACCCGAATGCTCATCTTTAGGTTCTAAAAATCGTAATGATCTTTAGGTTTTATGCTATAGATGTTAGTATGTTACTTTAGGTTTTGCCTCAACTTTTTAGTATGTTATTTACGGTTTCCATTTATGAGATTGATCCAATCTAAAAAACTAAATATGAAAGCATAACACACAGTGAAACAGGTGAAGACAAATAAAAACAGAAAGCAGAGGATATCCTGTGTCCAAACAGCCTTGTCCAATGTCTGAAGAAGACTCTTTATATTTGACCCTTAGTAATAAAGTGATTATTACTTAACAATTGCCATAATCTCACTTCCAGGAAATCTTCCAAGATAACCCCTTGCTGCAGCAATCTCATTAAACTCCCAAACTGAATCACCAGTAAAAACATTAATCAGCTTATATCCCGTGGGGTCTTTCTCAATATATTACTATTTATATTTTTAACATTTTTTTATATTTATATTTCATTTTTTTTCATAATTATTTTCAGTTTTATAATATCATGTAAAGAATATTATTATGTTACTAATCACAGATATTGATTACTTCTCTTTATGCATACAAAATATATATTTGAATATATTGTAGAGTTTTTTTTCATAAATACCTAACTACAAATTTTTTTTTGTAAAAGTAACTTTTTAAAAAAAATACAAATTGCAAAAATACCAATTTGTTTGCAAAAATATGGTTTGAACCAATTGCAACCTTTGCAAGCATGATGCAAAGGTGCAAATTTGTTCATCTGGTTTTTGCAAATAAATTGGTATTTTTGCAAAATGTTTTTATTTAAAAAAGGTATTTTTGCAAATATTTTGATAAGATGATAAAATTATAAAAAAAAAATTAAAAAAAGTGTTTTTTTATAAATATCCTATGTTTTACATAATAATTCTGTAAAAGTAATAATATTTTTTTATAAATATATTTATTTATGTAATTATATCTATGTAAGTATCTTTAATACTTGTATATAATAATTATTATATCAAATTTAAAATTTACAAGTATTAAAAAAAGTGACGTCTATATTTTTACATATTCATAAGTATATTTAAGTACTCTACACATAAACATTATATCGTTTTTAGACAATAATTAATCAAAAAACATCAAAAATTAATATTGTATTATTTATCATATGTTAAAGAAATAAAAAAATAAATTATTATAGTTAGAAATATAATAATATTTTTTATAAAATATTACGTATATATGAAAATGTTTATGAAAAAAATGACAACAAGTACAAATTAAAATACAAAAATTTGGTATCCATAAATTCGGGCATCCCACACAAAATTATTAATCATAAATTTATCAAATAATAAAAAGTATATTATATTAATCTCTACGACAATCCCAACCACTGACCGCATAGTAGTGTATGGAAGCTTATAAATAAATAAACAGGCCGGTTCTTGCTTGTTAGGTATAATATCTTAGTATCAAAATAAAGAAGGTAGGTATAATTGTTTCCTATTTATTTTATTAACATCTTTCTTCGGGGCCAAGACAAAAACATACAAGAACTTGTTATCGGTATCATCGATCATGATTATTTTTGTACAAAAATTGGAACAAAGATAGTGCAAAAATCAAACTATTTGAAGCCAAGGTGATTAAAAGTGTTATAAAACCAACCATGGATGAATTTTCTGTTGATGTAATCTTCAACATCTTCTTAAAAATACCCATCAAATCACTTCTGAAACTGAGGCGTGTTTCGAAATCATGGTGCAAAATCATTGATGATCCGTTTTACGCACATATGCATTACAAGTTTGGGGGGGCAGAGCAAGAAACACCACTGATTATCCCGGAATTCACCGTGTCCCGAAAACCTGTATGTTTGTATGCAGCATGTGACAATGAGGAGGATAGGATGATACAGGCTGCAAAGATTCCGATGGCAAATTTTGAAGTCAAGTGCAGTGTTGGTGGTTTTTGCAATGGGTTGGTGTACTTTGCGGAAATCAGAGGTGTTAGGATTGTGGTGTCGAATCCTCTTAGAAGTCAGTTTAAGATTCTGCCTCTGATAAGCGTTGAAAACTACTCATTGAGCCAGAAGGCACATGGATTAGGTTTTGATCCTTTAACCAAGACCTTCAAGATGGTTTGCATAATTTATGAAGCATCCACTCGTCGATGTACACTAGTGCACACTTTGGGGACAACATCGTGGAGAGAGGTATCTAAGGTTCCTTCTCCGTATCTTTTGTATGGTGAGCCTGTGTTTGTTCATGGTTTTTTGCATTGGATGGTAAAACCTTCTTCAACTACTGAGAATTGTGAAGGGCGAATAATGGCGTTTGATGTTAGCAGGGAGACGTTCAAGTTGTTTCCTCATCCTAAAATTTGTTTGGATGAAAACAGAGAGCTATTCAGAGTATTGGATATTAAAGGCAATTTAGCTATGTTTGATCTATCATGTTACAGGAAAATTGATATATGGGTTGTAGATTACGAGAAGAAATTATGGAGCATAGATTATACTATCAGTATTGATGGACTACAGATATTCTAGCTTTGATCCGTAGCGATCATCAGAAGATTTAGATGGTGGTGTGTGTGTGTATTATTTTGTAACCCTTTTTCCGTTGGTCTCTCCTCTCTATATATAGCCCATTTATTGGCTACGTGTTTTCTTTCTGTTCGTCCGTTATGCCCCCGCCGTTGATCTCATGGAAGTAGGATAGCCAATGAGCTGGAGCTGTCAGGCCAGCTGTTCGTTTGGTAGGGGTAGAATAGGTGACGGGGTGAAGCTAAGGGGTTATGCGTCGGGACAGGTGGATAAAGGTAGGACACATGTCTGAGGACTCGCCATTGGGATCTACGCCCATATGGTTGACCTTAAACCGTAGCGCCGTAGGGGCGCTACGGTTGTAGCTGGTCTGGGGTGTCGTTCTTTTGGCTTCGGCCTGAGCCGTAGGGCTGGGGTTATTTTGTCCATCATTTGCCCCACGAGAGATAGGGTTTTCTTTAGGAAACCGTTTTCTCTCGTTGAGCTCTGTTTCTTAGTCGGAAAAGGCGGGAAAATTTTTTCCACGTAATGGTGACGTGGGGGACCCACGGCCGAATGCAGTTATCGAAGTAATGGTGGACCCCTACTTTTGTTTCAACTTTTCCTAGAAAACAGGGTCCGTTTGATTTATTGGGTAGTTATACACACCGTGGGTTATTTCTATACACGTGTCTAACCCAATTTTTACATATAAATCTCTTCACATCTTTCTAACTTCTCTTCATCCCATTTTTCTTAAGTGATCAAGTTGTCCGAAAAGATATCACGAGGAGTGCTTAGCAAGAGTGAAAACAGGTACGCCCTTTATTTCTTTCTCTTTCTTTCTTCAATATATATGCATTTCTCTTTGTTTCAGTAGTATAGAGGGGGAAAGGATTCGGTTGTCACTTTCGATTTGGGTTTGCGATTTTTTTTTTTTTTTCTTTGGGGATTCTTTAGACTGAGTAATCGTTAGATTAAGGTTTTTAGTGATTCCCATTTCTGTGATTCTTCTTGTTTAGTGAAGAGATGACCAAGAGAAAGAGAGACACGGGTATCCAGGAGGATGAGAGCGCTACAGATTCAGACAATGAGCAGTCATCTGGATCTGGGGACATAGGGGGTTTTGGGAGCTGGACTGAAACTTCCAGCCCAAGTGAGGGGTCTTCCACGGAGGGCAGTTCGGATAGACCTCTGGCATGGAGGATCCCTGTTGGGAAGTCGGTTGTCGTTCAGAAGAAACCTAGGGAGGTTATGGCGATAGGGGGTATGAAAAAGGGATTTCTGAATAAGGGAAAGTCGCCTAAGGGGAAGGAGAAGGTAACCAAGGGTGCCGAGACACCACAAGTGGGAAAGGGGTCTTTAGTGGGTATTGCTAAGGATAAGGGCAAGAAGAAGATAGTTAAAGAGCTTAGGATTCCCACTAGAAGTTGTCTCGGCTCGGAAGAGGGATGGTTAGACACTACAGATAAATTTGTGAACACCCCTCCGGACTTTGATAGGAAACTCTATTTCAAGGTCTATGGGAAAGGATGTTATCACAGAGCAGGGGAGGCGAAAATCCCTGACGACGTTCTTAAGGGTCAGCTGGGGAGTTTGGAATACATTAACAAACGGTGCACCTTTGATAGGGACTATTTGTGGTCGGTGAGGTATGCTTTTCAGATTCCCGAGGAGTATGAGATAAAGATGCCGGAGGAGGGTGAATTTATATACCATCGAGGAGGCGATCTATGGGTGGGGATTCCTTTAGAGCATTTCAGGGCAGGGCTGCGGTTGCCGATGCACAGATTCTTTCATACTCTCCTGAAAGATTTGAGGTTGGGTCTGGGTCAATTGGGTCCTAACTCTATTAGGAAAATTTGTGCCTTCATTGCTAGATGTACGGAGTTGGGGAGGGAACCTACCCTCTCCTTGTTTTGGTCTCTGCATAAGTTGCAAGCTTCCCGGACGTACGTTCCCCTGTTTGAGCTTCATTGGAAAGAGGGCAAAGCCTTAGGGGGATCGTTGGTGGAGGGTCCTTCTACCAACAAGGGCTGGCACGGGGAGTTTGTCTTTGTCTGAGGGGGGGATTTGGGGTATCTCCCGGAGTATCGTAAGAATGATGGGGTCACAGGGGCTGTCCGAAGGGTTGAACACTTGCAACCCGAAGAAATGGGGGAAGCCATAAAATTTGCAGGGGAAAAGGCTGAGGGTTTGTGGAAAGACAAGACTTTCTTTAATGTTTCTTTCTTGATTGAGCATAATCGTGAGGATCTAACTGGCTTTGTTCTTTTGTTATCTGTTGAATACGATTTAGGGATTCACTTATGAATTTCTTTTGAATTATTCTTTGGTGTTTTGCTTTTGTCGATTATTTTCTGACTTTATCTGATTAAACTTTTCTTTCTTATTTCCTCTTAGTTCTGCTGGAGGACCTTCCTATTCGCCCAGGCATGAATAAGAGTCGAATTCTTTTCTTGGCTCAAAAACGGGCCTTAGCGAAGAACAGTGAAAGTAAACAGAGTGAAGGGGACAGTACTCAAGTGGCTGAAGCGTCCGTAGGGAACGTTGGTGTTGCCGTGGATTCGAACGTTCAAGCGGAGGCTACGGTTACTGTGCCAGTGACCAAGTCTGGAAAGAGGGGTTCAGAGTCGGGCAAGCTGGTCCTAAGAAAGAAACAGAAGGTCAGTGGGGCTGGGCTTGATTCCAGAGACGGACCCAACAGCGACAGTGAGGTTGAGGAAGTCCTCCCTACGCATATCCGAGAATCTAGGGGGATTCCCACAAAATTGGTAGCAGGCGCTTCTGGATCAGGGCAATTCGAAGGGGTGAAACGTGTCCCTTCCATCGGAGGGGTCGAAGGGTACACTATGATCCGCTTCCGGACCGGTGAAGGATGGCTTGGCGAAGAGGTCCAAGGAAAAGGTCCTTTGGGGGCCCTTGATGCCTTTTCTTTGTCTCCAGACAAAGCTCGGTTGGTAAGGATGGACGATGAAGAGGTGTTGGGGAACGCAAAGGAAATGTTGGGGAAGGTAAGGTTTCTTTTTGAACTTCTTCGTTTGATCCTTTTCGTTTCTTCTTATTTAGTTTTGTCGGTATTGTTATGATGACTTCTTCATCTGTTTTCCAGTTTGGAAGTTATTTCATGGATGCGATGGAGAGGATGCTTTACAATAAGCGTCAAGCGAGTTTAGAGTCTGAGAAGGCAAGCTTGGAGAGGAAGGCTAAGACAGAGGCTTGGGGAACGGCTGAAAAGGTTAAGGCCCAGTTGAATGGTGCGAGCCAGGAATTAAAAAGTGAGAGAAAAGCTCATGGCGAGGTCATTAAACAGTTGGCCGAACCTCAAAGTCATCTGAAGACGGAGATGGGGACGTGTGCTAATCTGCGATTCGAAATTGATTTGCTGAAGAAAGCTCTCATGGATAAGGAAACGGCTCTAAGTGAGATGACTAAAACCTTAGAGAAGGTGGAGCAAGAGGCTTGCATTACCTACGATGATTGCGTGAAAAGGTATAAGGAATCAGCCGCTTTCAGAGAAGACGTAGAAGTCGAAGCGGGGATTTATCACGAGATGGGTTTTAATGATTGTCTGGGTTTTGTTGGCGTGGGGAATGCCATTGATCTCAAGGTGCATTCTGTCGAGTGTTTTCGGGAGGCGGAGTTGGCCAAAGTCCAAGAAACTCGAGAAGGGGATGACGGGGATACCGTAGCGGTAGCCATGGGGGCTGAGAAGAATACGGTTGAAGCTGGTGGGGATGGGCAACCTGTTGAAGAACCTAGGGTTGATCCCGAGAAGATGGATGATGTTGCAGCCGTCTAGGTGGCGGTCTTATGCTTGTGATGTTTTGTTTTGAAGTACTTTTCCTTATTATCTCACTGTAAGCCTAAAGGGCGTAACTTGAAATTTTTATTTTGTGGATTAGTCCTTTTTATGCTAATTCTTGCTTTTTCTGTGGGTTCCTCATTTTTTGCACTTAATTTTATGATGGATGATTGGGGGTTTTGCCTTCCCCAAACAGTATGCATCCTTTAGGTTGCATGGTGATCCTGTTTGTGACATGGGTCGTAGATGTTGATGAAACCCTGGGTGTAGAGAGTGTTTATTTGAATAGTGCTTGTTAGCCGTAGCCTTGCATCTTTCTTGTTTTTTGGGTTTTGTAATTTTGACGGTCAAGTCTTGGGTCTCCGCACTTTGACTTTGGTTTTAATGCTGGTGCAGGTTTCCAAGGGTCATGGGGAGTATGGAACGTTTGGTCTTTTGACCCGTCTCATAACTCCTTTTTCACTTATAAATATCACCCTTTGTTTATTAGCATCTTCATCCTTTTCTCCTGAATCATAATTTCCTTTCTCTTCTTTTACATGGATCCAAAAAATTTGATCTATCTCTGGGAGGAAAATAAAGTGATCGTGGATGGGCTTGTTTTTGATGGGCCAGAATCTGTAGCTGACTTTCCAGAGATCTTCCGCAAGATCGAGGAGGCGTTGGCTAAGCGAAAAGAAGCCCAGGAGGAAGCTCAGAAGATGGCGGAGAAGAAGAAGAAGGATGGTGATAACGGGGGTGGGGATGCAGGTTCCTCTTCCAGCTCTATTGCACAGGTTGCATAGCTTGTTGGAGTTGGAGGGGGAATTTTTATGTTTTTATTTTGAAAAATTTGTATCTTGTTTTTTAATTATGAATGAATAATGGTCCGGTTTCTTTTTACTTTTTGCCTTTCTTTTTGTTGATTTATTTTGTATTAACTGTATGATTTATCCTAAGCACACAGTTAATTCGATTATGTTCTAATATAATTTTGCCTGAAACTTCATTATGAGGGAAATGAATGAGTGGGTTATACTAGTAATCGATGCTGTAGGTAATTGGATGCAGGCACAGGTTGCCATAATCGAAGCGAATATTCTGGCTATTTGCACCTTAGCTATGTGGCCGTAGCTGTTTGAATACCTTCGGATGAAGAGATGTTTGCGAAATGATATTACATAGAAAGAATTAAAATTATGCAAAATTCAATACGTAATGGTCATATTTGTAGGCTTTTGAATGAAAGGGTTAAAACACGGCTAGGGCCGTAGCCGAAGGCTTTTAAATTCTATAAGTGGGCGTGCTAAGTCATGTGTTGATTCTCGTTTTAGTTTTTTCTGAAAACAACATAGAGTTTGGGTGAATCATTATCGAACATACAAAATCTGGATAATTTAAACAATGCAGAATCTGGACAATATAATCAAAGTTCTACTTTCGAGTTTTTTAATTGATATGGGTAGGGTTTTTCCCGTTGAATGAAAGGGTTAAAACACATCCTTTTATGAGGAAGGCATGGCTAGAGCCAGCTAGAGCCGTAGCCGAAGGCCTTTAAATTCTGTAGCCCTGTAGGGATCATATTTGAACCGCCAGTTATGCCTGAGTATAATCTTTCAGGAAAATGTAGATATCGTAAGTCATTCGTTCATTTCTCGCTGTTTTTTCTCCGGAGGAAGAAAGGGAGTCCAGATAGTATAATAATTTTAGAACAAGATTCAGATGACATAAACAAAGTCGAATCTGGACAATATAATCAAATATTCGTTTAGGTATTAGTTTGAGCGATAAGCCTTTTCCTGTCTGACCAGGGAACCAATTCATGCCGTAGTTTCTTTGGAACTACATATGTTGGCTTAAGAATGAAAAGGTGTTGTACCAGAATCTATTCATGCCGTAGCCTAAATAGGGCTACATATGTTGGCCCATTAATGAATAGATTGCCCCATCTATGCCTTTAGTCCTGTTCGAACTAATCATATTGGCTATTTGAATAGGGGGCTATAGATATCCTCAAATACATAGGCATGGCCTCATAGGTATAAGGCTTTGGTCTCGGGAGACAGAGAAATATTTGACAGATATGATACAACATAGCCAATTTAAACGATATAATAATTTAAACGAGTACCCAAAAACGTACACACAGTGATAATTTATACATATAATAATTCCGTACACATCAAAACAAGATAAGTAACTTTTAAGTTACTGCTAGTGGGTTCTTTTACAGCAAAAGCATAAGGTAGATGGGGTAGAAACAGTACCTAAGGGAAGAATCTCTTGAGATGGATCGCGTGCCAGGTGTTGGGGATTATCTCCCCATTGAGTCTAGCAAGAACATAAGTACCTGGCCGAAGAGCTTTTCGTACCACATAAGGGCCTTCCCATACAGGGTCCAGTTTTTTGGTGTGAGATGGGTCTGAAACAGCTGTAGACCGTAGCACTTTGTCCCCTTCCTGAAATTGCCGAGGGTGGATCTTTTTGAAATATTTGGCCGTCGCCTGTTTGTACGTGGCCATGCGGATGACCGCATTCTCTCTTCTTTCTTCTATCAAATCCAGGTTTGTTCGAAGTCCTATTTCATTAAGCTGTTGATCATAACTTTGCACTCGGTGAGAAGTCTCTCCAATTTCCACTGGTATCAGGGCCTCGGTTCCATATGTGAGTCTGAAAGGACTTTCCCCTGTGGGCTTCCTATTGTCAGTTCTGTAAGCCCACAGGATGTTGTGGAGCTCTTCGGCCCACAATGATTTATGTTCTTCAAGATTTTTCTGGAGGCTTCTTAGAAGACTGCGGTTGGTTACCTCAACCTGGCCATTAGACTGGGGGTATGCTACAGAAGATCTTCGATGTTGAATGAGGTAGGCGGAGAGATAGTCTTCAAAATCGGCATCAATGAATTGCCTTCCATTGTCAGTTATCAACACTCTGGGGATTCCGAATCGAGTCACCACGGCCTCGTGAAAGAACTTTCGACACACAGTAGCTGTGATATGAGCCACTGCCTTGGCTTCTACCCATTTAGTCATGTAGTCGACCGCCACTATGAGAAACTTCAGGGCTCCTTTGGCTGGAGGAAATGGTCCGACAATGTCCATGCCCCAGACGTCAAAAGGTATCGGAGATAATATAGAGGAAGGTAGAACCGGGGGTTGTCTGGGAATCGAAGCAAATAGCTGGCACTTAGTGCACTGTTTGACATAGGTTATGCAATCTTGCCTCAACGTGGGCCAATAATACCCTTGTCTGAGGATTTTGTGTGCTAATGCTTCTCCCGACGAATGGCTTCCGCAAATCCCTTCATGAACTTCTAACATGCAATAGTCAGACTCGGGACAGTCTATACACTTGAGAAGGGGTGCCAAGAAGGATCTTCGGTAGAGACATTCGTTAACCACAGAATATTGTGCCGCTTTCGCCCTCAGCCTTTGGGCTGCCTTTTTATCTTCGGGAAGGATTCCTTCTTGTACATATAGAAGGATCGGAGTCATCCAATTAGGGCCCTGGGTTATCATTATGACTTGTAGGTGTTCGTCCACAGGCATATTGACTGAAGGAGCCGTTAGGGTAGAGTGATAGATGGCAGTGGTCATTTCAGCCTCTTCGGCTGTAGCCAACCTTGCCAAAGTGTCTGCCCTCTGATTCTCCCCCCTCATAATTCCGGTGAGTGTGACTTCCTCGAACTGTGACAAGCGTTCTTTCGTTTCTGTCAGATATTGTACCAGCATTGGTGACTTGGTTGTAAAACTACCTTGAATCTGATTTACTACCAACTGTGAATCACTGTATGCTTGAAGGCTTCGAATCTGTAAGGCTTTGGCGAGGCGGAGACCCGCAAGGAGTGCCTCATATTCGGAACAATTATTTGTAGTTGGGAAAGTGAATCTGATTGATTGCTGTACCTCAAACCCATCAGGGCTGATCAGAAGGACGCCTGCCCCGCTACTGTCCGTTGTTGTGGAACCATCGACGAACAACTTCCAAGGAGAGGGTAATTTTTGTGAGGGAGTACTCAAGTTGGGATCAATCTCTTCATCCGGCAATCCGGAGCATTCAACTAAGAAATCAGCTAAGGCCTGGCCTTTTATTGAAACTCTTGGTAGATATGTGATGTTGAACTGGCTTAGTTCAACCGCCCAGTTGACTAATCTCCCGGATAAGTCTGGCTTGTGGAGTATTTTCCGCAATGGATGGTTGGTGTAAACATTGATATCATGTCCTTGGAAATAAGGCCGTAGCTTCCGACTGGCCAGTAAGAGACAATACACCATTTTTTCTATGGTTGGGTAACGAATCTCTGCATTCCTGAGTACATGGCTGACATAGTAGATGGGTAACTGCTTTCCATTTTCCTCTCGGATGAGACATGAGCTCACGGCTTCATTGGCCACAGCAAGATATAGGTATAATGGTTCACCCGTGACTGGACGGGATAGTACTGGAGGAGAAGTGAGGTACCTTTTTAGAGATTCGAAGGCTTCCTGGCATGATTTTGTCCATTCTATTTGTCGAGACTTGCTAACCCCCTTCAAAACTTCGAAGAATGGTAAACTTTTTTCTGACAGTTTGGATATAAAGCGTCGCAGAGAAGTCAGACATCCATTGAGGGATTGTACATGTTTAGGAGTGGATGGGGGTGGCATGTCCAGAATGGCTTTTGTCTTGTCAGGGTTAGCTTCAATTCCCTTGGCGCTAATTACGTGACCCAGAAACTTACCACTGGCTACGCCAAAAGTGCACTTAGAAGGATTAAGCTTGAGGTTAGACCTTCTCAAGTTTTCAAAAGTTTCCCGTAGGTCGACCAGGTGAGCTTCTCTGCTTTGAGACTTGACTATAACATCATCCACATACACCTCTAGATTTTTCCCAATTTGGGTTGAAAAAATCTCGTTCATCGCTTTTTGGTAGGTTGCCCCTGCATTCATCAATCCCATCGGAAGCACTCGATAAGCATACACAGCCCTATGGGTAATGAAGGAGGTTTTTGGTCTGTCTTCCGGAGCTAAGCTGATTTGATTATAGCCTGAGAATGCATCCAGAAAACTGAACAAGACATATCCCGTCGTAGCATCGATAAGATGGTCTATGGTGGGCAGGGGGTAGTAGTCCTTCGGTGTAGCCCTGTTTAGATCCGTGTAGTCTATGCATACCCTCCACTTCCCGTTGGGTTTCTTCACCAGGACCACATTGGCTATCCATTCGGGAAATTGGATTTCGTAGATGAAGTTTTCCTTTAACAACTTGCTGATTTCTTCGTCCACAGCTTGTTGCCTTTCGGGAGCAAAATTCCGTCTTTTTTGTTTGACGGATTTTTTATCCGGGTCTAGATGCAAGCGATGTAGAGAGATGGTTTCATCTAGACCCGGCATATCCTCCGGCTTCCATGCGAACACATCAGCATATTCTCGAAGCAACTGTATGACCTCTCCTTTCAGGGGTTCTTCGAGGCCTTGCCCCACGGACAGTAATTTCAAAGGGTCTCCAACAACCAATTCCACTTGTTCAGTCGGCTCACCCGGAACTGCCTTCGGAAGACGGGAGGTTTGGTGTTGGTCTTCGTTTCTGGGATTGGGTTGATAAGAGTTTTCGATGAACAGAACCTGCGTTCCTTCGGACTTGGGGGCCTTGGAGGCACTTCCCGAGTCGATCCTTTTTTCAAATTCAAATATCTTCCTTTTACGAGGATTGGTTTGAGCCAGATTGAGTGTGGCAGAATAGCACAGTAACGACGCTTTAGCGTCTGACTTCAAAGCACCCGTGCCCTCGGGAGTTGGAAACTTTACTTTCATGTGTGGAGTGGAAATAATGGCTCCCAGGTAGAACAAGGTTGGTCTCCCAATTATGACATTATACGAAGAAGCAATATCGATTATATAGTATCTAACAAGGGCAGTTACTTCTTGGGGGGAGGTACCAAAGGTGGTAGGTAGGTCGATCGTACCTTGTATCGGAACAGCATTATTCCCGAAGCCGTAGAGGGGCCCCCTTGTGTCTTCAGCACTCTGGTTTTCAATCTGTCCATCCAATATCATCCTTCTCAAAGTGTGCCGGAAGATGATATCTACTGAAGAACCATTGTCTATCAGAACTTTCTTCACGTCTTGACCTGCTATGTCCAACTGGACGGTGAGAGGGCCACTCTGACATTCATCTCCTTCTGGATAGTCCTTGTCTGTGAATGAGATTGTCGATTCAGACCATCGGAACGCCTTCTGAGCATCCAAGTGTAGGATTTCCCTCTTATGTGAAGGTGGATTTTCTCCTCCCATGATCATGTCTACGACATGCCTGGCTGGTTGTCCTCTACCACGAGGTTCTGGTGGGGGGGCGTTCTGTCGCCGTGGCTGTACATAGTCGTTTAGTAAGTCTCTCTTGATGAGTCTTTCTAAGAAATACTTCAATGAAGTGCATTCATCTGTGTGGTGACCCACACTCGCATGATAAGCGCAGAATCGGGTTTTATCCCTCTTGTCTGCTGGGGTTCTCATCGGAGGTGGTTCCTGGAAAAAGTCTCTATTTCGGATGCACTCCAAGATCGCCGAAGGACTCCTGTTGAGAGGGGTGAAGGTTGGAGCCTCTTTGGCCTGACGGGGTGGGGCTCTTAGGTCCGTAGGGAAGTTCTTTTTCCCTGTCCCTCGAAAATCATCTATCCCATCCACTTGCATATTCCTTGGTTCTGAACCGGATGCCCTATTTCGAGAACTGGGATAGTATGCCCTTAGTCTTTCGTCCGTAGCAATATAAGCCGTGGCGATACCGTAGGCCTCGTAGAGGTCTTCCGGTTCTTTGTTGCATAGCTCCTTACAACAATCTTTGCATTCTTCGTAATTCATATTTCTTACAAACGAATCCACCGCGGTGGCTGGTTTTAGCTCTCTGACTTTAGACGCGGCCGTCTTGAACTTCTGTATATAATCTCGCAATGATTCCCCAGGATTTTGCTTTACATTTTCTAAAGAAATGGTGTGCACTGCGTGAGGAATATTTACTCGGAACTTGGCCAAGAACACGACCTTAAATTCTTCCCACGAGTTGATACTTCTGGGGGGTAAACTCGAAAACCATGTCCTCGCGTAAGCTTTGAGTGTAGATATAAACAAACGACACTTTGTTATATCATTATATCTGTGGCAGATCATTAAATTTTCATAATAGCTGAGATGGTCATTGGGGTCTGTGGTACCATCGAAAGACTCCAGCCCTGTTATCTTGACTCCTAGATCCACCTGAGACACCTCTAAGATTTCAGAAAACGGGGACCTTCCCCCATTCATGTTTAATAGGGGTCCGGCTGCCAAGTCTTCCAACCGGGCTAACCTTGCCATTAATTCCTCCTGTCTTTCCTGACGTGGGGCCGAAGAGTTCTGTTGGATTATTATGGGAGGGATTCTTCTGCGGTGGTCCCCTGATCTAGACCTCCTGCGCCTTTCCGCACCGGGGCTTCTCTCTCGATAAGACCTCCTAGCACGGGGTTCTGTTCGCCCGGACAACCGGGAGAATACGGATCCCCGGGACCCTGAGGATGAACGCTCCGGACGCTGTCGGAGTGAGCGGCTGGAGCTAGAGCTTGGGCGACGTTCTTCGTCGCGTGATGAGGAGAAAGAACGCTCCGAATGATAATCTTCAGGGAACTGGGTAGCGAAGGAGCCCTGCCTTTCATCTGGATAGTAGGGCTGATGATGTGCTTCATGATAATTCCCTGCCATCTGGGCTGTCAATCGATCCATTTGTTCTTGCATATATCTCTGCTGTGCTCTCAGATGCGAGAACTGGCTGTGTATGGGTGAACGAGGGGGTGAGTGTGATGCTGAATGAGAAGAACTTCTCTGAGTACTGGATTCTCGACTCATCTTTCTTGTGGTAGATACTAGCACGTATCCAAATCTGTGTTTTAAGTCTTAGTTTCGGGTCGTTGTGGGTTGATGGGATAAGCACTTTTGATCCCCGGCAGCGGCGCCAAATGATGGACTACAGATATTCTAGCTTTGATCCGTAGCGATCATCAGAAGATTTAGATGGTGGTGTGTGTGTGTATTATTTTGTAACCCTTTTTCCGTTGGTCTCTCCTCTCTATATATAGCCCATTTATTGGCTACGTGTTTTCTTTCTGTTCGTCCGTTATGCCCCCGCCGTTGATCTCATGGAAGTAGGATAGCCAATGAGCTGGAGCTGTCAGGCCAGCTGTTCGTTTGGTAGGGGTAGAATAGGTGACGGGGTGAAGCTAAGGGGTTATGCGTCGGGACAGGTGGATAAAGGTAGGACACATGTCTGAGGACTCGCCATTGGGATCTACGCCCATATGGTTGACCTTAAACCGTAGCGCCGTAGGGGCGCTACGGTTGTAGCTGGTCTGGGGTGTCGTTCTTTTGGCTTCGGCCTGAGCCGTAGGGCTGGGGTTATTTTGTCCATCAAGTATATATACTCCTCAGCCTGATCACAAGCTTACCAAGGTCATAGGTATGTGGAAGCAGGATGAAATATTGTTGACCATTAATCAAGGATACTTCAGTTACAGTATGAAGACTGGTGGCGTGAAATACAAGCATACTTCGGGTTTCGGCTCCACTGAACAAGTTTATAGACATAGGGGGAGTCTGATATCGATCTCTGATGTTATGGAAGTTGCCTAGTTTGACTAAAGTTTAGTTGAGGTAGTGAACATTGTAACTTTTAATTTTTTTTTATCTATGTTAATGTCTATTGATTCTCGTTAATGCTTGCATCTATCTCGTTTCCTAGTATGTCATGTACACATTCTATTTAATCTCCTCTGCTAACCAAGGCGAGAGAATAGACACATTTAGCTAAGCAGCTTTTAACTATGGTAATTAATCAGAGACAAAACACTATTCTGGTTTTTAACATACTAATCTCTAGAGTCTTGAGGACGACATAAAAATTTCTGATAAATTATTGACAAGCTTCACCGTCTCTTTAATTAGTGAATATGAAGCACAGAGAGTTGATCTTTCCCATTCATATAAAACATTGTGGCTATCTAAATTCACGGAGAAAAACAATCGCAGCTGTCTAGAATTTGAAAACTATTATAAAAGCAGTGACATTCCTATGTTGCTGGAGAAATATAGAAAGGATAATACCCTCGGTTCATTCAGGAAAATTAACAGATTTCATGACTTCTAAACATGCTTAAATTGTCTAAATTTCAATTTTATTTACACCATAAAGGAAAAAAAAAAAAAAAAAAAAAGGTGTATTCCAGTCTGCAGATGTTAACACTCGTATTTAATCATACCTGTTGGTAGGCTATAACCAATCATGACTGGGCTCGGCCCAAGGTCGCCCTAAGACCGGCCCACACCCAGTCCGGATTGGGCTCAAGCCACCTAAATCCGCAACCCATGACTGGGGTCCTACATGACAGTGACAGATAAGGGATCCTAGGATTGACACAATCATATCCCCATCAAATCACGTGCTGACATGCCATGGGCACACGCCACCACAGATATCACCTGGACAGTTGGAGACTATCTACCGCCTACAGGTGTCCTACCTACCTAGGATCCAACCCTGATAATTGCAGGTACCTACCCCTATACCCTAATCCTTGGCCTATAAATAGACCAGGAGAAAAAGGTAGAGGGGTTACATTCTCTTTTACACACTCCTATACACACACCCTCCACATTTTAGATACTCTAGTCCTTATCTTTTACTCTCCAAAGCCATCACTTATTCTCACGCCAGAGGCGCCGCGGGGCTCAAACCCCCCTCCGGTGTTGTTTTGCAGACGCCCAACCACCAGCTTCACCTCTTACCAGGCGTGGGAAAGGCGGAGGAGGCACTAGATCGCGTCTTGGAGTTATCATTGGCGCTAGAAGGAGGGGCGTGCTCTGTCCTTTGGTCTCGGTGCCACAGGACTCGTCTACATCAACAAGCTCTCGAAAGAGAGTCCGAAACAAAGCTGTAAGATCTAAAACCACCATAAAACCTTTATCAAAGATGTCACCTTTACACATTTCTTAGCTATGTGTGCACGTATTCAGCGTTATTTAGCCTCTTTAGCCCAGATTTTTTATAAAGTTACGGTTTTTAGCCCTTAGATCTAGCTGATATTCAGATCTGTGCTTGTAATTACATACTTATCTGTTTGTGTCTACCAACCTGTGTTCTTATCTGAATGTTAAGTGCATACATAAGCTGTTTTACTCAAAACTCAATCTAGATCTACTATAATCTGTGCTTTGTGAGATATTTTGTTGGAAAACCTGAAATCATGCCGAGGGGAAGCAAATCTACTCAAAGAACCAATACCTGGGCCCATGACCCTAACCCAGTTCCGGACTTGCCCTTAGTGCCGGCCGAAACAGCCCCGGTTCTAGAGAGGGTAGGGATTGGCCCCGGAGATGCTCGAATTGACATTGAAGTCAACCAATACAAATACAGTGATGTGCCTCTAGCTGCAATGCACATGGAAAACCTTACCCGAGATGAATTGGCAGACGCTATCTGGGCGTACCGAGCAAACCGGGTAGCACCACCTCCCGAACCATAGAAGGTTGAAAATTCTTAAGATTCTGAACACTCTAACCGATCCAGGAGGTCAATCTTCGATCGTGTTAGGTCCGGAATAACGTAGAAGGGGGGTTGAATGCGTTATTCTAAAAATATTTCGATTTTTGATGTGGATATGAGATCAAAAATACTGAATCGAAATAACACAACTGTTTGGGAAATATCTTTGAATAGATAAAACCCGGAGGTTTGCTACACAATCTAATCCTATGGATCAACTACAAAATCAAACACTCCTAGGATAGTTTAGGCACGAGGACCTTCTACCCGACACTTCCTGAAAGCGGGCTAAGCCGGCTTTCCTACTAGATGGACTGTCTAGCAGCTTACATAGAGAAGATATAAGAGAGAGAAGAGAGAGTTGTGTGTTGAGGTGTGTTTTGAAATGAAATACAACATGCCTATTTATAGATTATAGAATGTCACTATTTGACACTATTCCAACAACCCCCAAATAGTAACCGAGCACTATTCCAACAACCCCCAAATAGTAACCGGACACTATTTCACCAACCCCAAATAGTAACCGGGCACTATTACACCAACCCCAAATAGTAACCATGCATAATAACTTTGCATAGTAACTGCGCATAGTAATACTATTTTTGTATCTCTTGGGCTTCATTCTTCTGTTTTATTCTGCTATTTTAATTCATCTCTTGAAATATTATGTCTGTCCTTGATCGTCAATAGGCTTTGGCAATTCTTTCTGTAAATTAATGTGTTGATCCTTCTCGTATGTGCTGACACTTAGTGCGCCGGTCTGGTTCACAAGTGACTAGCACTGATCTTGATCTTCACACCTTCGTTACATTCCAATTGATTAGCCTGTAACAGTATATTCAAATTATGTAAATACATGGAATCTTTTTGGCTCTTCAACTGAATCATCTGTACATCTTATTCTGTCACTGAGGCTTGAACATGTTAATGAACTTCTTTCAGCGACTTGATCCTTGTTGGTGCCTGTTCTTCAAATTTCACGATCCCTGTATAGATTTAATATTATTTATCTTTTATCCTAGTTGAGTTATATATATCCTCTATTACATATTACATTGCATTATGCTTTACAATCTCCCCCTATTTGATTGTTAGGGTTTGACAAGCAAATCCCTAGAGGATAACTCAACTGATACAACAAAAATAAAATACAAAGATAAATAATATTAAAGCGCATTCTGGATCATATATATACATTTTCCAGATTTCTAAAATTAACCAAGTGCAAGACAATTGTTCCTTTAGACTGAATAAATCTTCAAGTTTGCCTTTGCTTTCTTTCCACATAGCACTAATACTCCCATTAGCTTTTCCTTTCCCAAAATAAAGTTAATTCCGTGTCAACAACCTTTTCCTTGCCCTTACGCCTAGTAGATTTTTCTTGGTCATCCACTTTCTCCCCCTCAGTTGGGTTATCCTCCAAAGTAGTAGGATTTGGAGTTGGTAAATTAGACGAAGCTGTCTTCACCAAGGAATTAATTGCATGACTAAACTGGGTTGCCATGGAACTTAATTGAACCTGGAATGCATCATGTTGAATAAGTTGCAAATTTTTTATTTCTGCAATGGACTTATAGATATTTGACAACTCTTTCTCCATTGTTTGGACCCGTGTAAGGAGTCTGTTGTATTCCTTTCTGGTTACAGGCGCATGTGATTGAGTAGGTTGCTCACTCATACGTTCTACAGGTGTTTCACTCAACACTCTATATTCACTCGGTTTAGTGGTTTGGGTTACACTTACATGTTCTGTTTGTGTTTCCCTCAACTCTCCTCCAAAGCTTCCACCGATATGTGTATCTGCAAATGAAATCATCCTAGCCTCTTTTTCAGAGATCACGGATGGTGCAATGAAAGTTTGTGAGCTTTCGTCCTCACGTGAAGCGAGTTGCTGACCACTTGTAAAGATTGGTAAACTCGAAAGAGATCCAGAGATTTTCCCTCTGAGAGGTTAAACTTGATTCGATTAAATGGCACAAAACCCAAGTTTCCCTCGTACGTCTGTGAAGACACTAGGTTCATAAAAGAACCACCTACCGATGGATCTTTCCGTAAAATGGAAGATACACCAGCAGTTATTGAGGTAGGTAATTCCACCTCGGATGCCTGTGAAGGCATTTGATCTTTAGAAAGATCATCAATCACTCTTATATTCCGTGAAATGGAACTCAAGATAGTTGCTCCCGTCAATTCAACCTTATTTATATTTTCACTCATTTGACAAGGAAGAATTGTTTCACTAATAGTTGCAGTTACCTCAGGTTCATTTGGTTTACTTCTTTTAGAATGAGGTAGAGCTGCTGATGTAACTAACTCCTTATGTGGTCTGCTGAGGCACTATCTCCCTCAAAAGTGTTGATGGTTGGTCGTTTAAGTGACAATTGAGGTGTAGGAGTTTGTTGTGTTTGTGTTTGCATTTGTAGAATGGGTTCTTCGACCTATGTTAGAGTCGGTAGGATTTCCTGCTCTTGGTCGGGCAAGATGGCCACTAGGGGCTGTAGAAACTGTATTTCCTATGACACAACAGGGAATACAGAGGTTGGAATAGCAGGAATTGAAATATTACCTTATTGTATACCTGCTCTCACTGGTCTTGGTAACAACGGAAGTGGGACAATCTTTAGATATTCAGTTAGGACTGTAGGCACATCCGTATAGTTCTTTTTGCTTATGTAATTAATTACATTCGTCTTCATGTAAGAACATTCCACCTTTTGACCATTTTCCAAGCATACCCTGTCTTCATCATTCAAAAAATCATTTAATATTAGCTGTAGAAACCTTGGATATAGACATTTGACATTTAGAGTCCGAACATCTCTTGTTCCCAAGTGTTTCATTTTTAAAATGATTTGACCAAGCACTATTTTTCCAAAATTAATCCTCAAATTATTGGCGACCGCATACCCTATTTTTTGAATAAATTCAGGTATTCGATCTTGATTTGTTCAATCTGAGGAAAAAACATGGTTAAGAGTGTGAAAGAAGAAATTCCAGTACTGGGTTAGAAACGTTCTAGAAAGATTACCAGTATTGAAATTGCCATCTTGGTACCTTATAAAACGAAAGAACATTTCAATCTGTTCAGGTGTAGGATCAGAAACAAGATTTTCCATAGGAAAATGAAGAATTTGACTAACATCTCATTCAGTGACCCTAATCGACCTACCAAACAGTCGATATGTAATTGCACACCCTTCCTGTCCAGAAGTGTTAACCGCACTGCAATATAGTTCACGCAATGCATCATGGTTAAGCTGCACTGGTGTAACTAAAGCATAGCGAATTAATGAATGTTCATTCAGAAATTGTGTCCAAGCCCGAAATTGCTTATCAAGAATGGTTTCGATTTGCTGAATGGAAATAGGATTAACTTTAGCAATTAAAAAGCTTCCCTGCAATGCCATTTTCAAAACTTTGAGGAAATTCAACAACAAGGGTTAGTTTTTATAAAGTATGATGCGTATAACACTAATATTAAATCCGCTCTAAAAACCACCAGCTAGAATGTGAGATCTTTCCGGTCAAAGCTTGAAATTTTCAGCAATTGTGTGTATATGCTCTGTATATCTGAAAAATAATGATGTTAAACACAAACAAAAACTCATCATTTATAAGGTTTCAAGGACTAGTGGGTTAGGTGAGAGCGTGACAGGTTATGTTTGAAAAATTACACCGCTCAATAATTTCTCACCTAACAACCTACTTAGCCGAAAAACATTTATCACCGAAACCTGTCAGCCGAAAAAACATCTTATCACCGAAACTTATCATCCTATGTACACACACACATACATACTTATTATTTCTAATTATTGTGGATTCAAAATAACCAATCAATAATTCAAGAATTATTCCACAATAATCAGACAAACTCATAATTAAATAGACATAAAATTAACAAAGTATCATTAATTGATATATGTCAATAAAATATTTATTTAATTATGCTACAATTGACACAATCATTTACTAACTAATTACCATAAAATATAGCATTTATAAGCATGGTAATTAATATAGAGATAATTGTAATATGAGGACTGGATGCAAATAAATTCACAAATCCTAAACATATGGACATTTAAAATACATGTGAACTTATAACAAACAGTTATTGATTATCCAAAATTAATTAGACAGATTTAACATCCCAAGTTCACCAACTAACCTGGAGAAAGTGGATTCATCCAGTGGTTTAGTAAAGATGTCTGCAATTTGTTGATCTGTGGGAACAAAATATAATACCATAGTTCCATTCATGACATGCTCTCGTAAGAAATGATACCTGATATCAATGTGCTTAGTCCTGGTATGTTGAACTGGATTGTTGGCAATGGCAATGGCACTCGTGTTGTCGCATAGAATTGGAATTTTGTCCAACATGAGTCCATAATCCTGAAGTTGATTCCTCATCCACAGGATCTGAGCACAACAACTACCTGCCGCAATGTATTCTGCTTCGGCTGTCGAGGTAGATACTGAGTGTTGCTTCTTGCTATACCAAGATACCAACCTTCTTCCTAGAAACTGACAGTTTCCGATCAATCTTACAACCTGCGAAGTCAGAATCTGTATAGCCAACTAGGTCAAAACCTGTACCTTTAGGGTACCAAATCCCAAGATTGGGGGTTCCCTTAAGGTATCTGAAAATACGTTTAACAGCTATAAGATGACTCTTTAGGGTCAGCCTGGAATCTAGCACATAAACAAGTTGCGAACATAATATCTGGTCTACTAACAGTTAAGTAAAAGAGAGAACCGATAATACCTCGATACTTCGTGATGTCAACTGACTTACCAGATTTGTCTTGATCAAGCTTGACAGCAGTTGGCATCGGGGACTTGGCAGTAGCTGCTTCTTCCATCCCATACTTCTTCAGAAGATCCTTTATGCATTTTGATTGGTAGATAAAAATACCATCAGGCTTCTGAACAACTTGAAGTCCAAGGAAGAAGGACAACTCACCCATCATGCTCATCTCATACTTACTCTACATTAGCTTAGCAAATCTCTTGCATAGAAAATCATTAGTAGAACCAAATATTATATCATCCACATATACTTGCACCAGAATTATATCATTTTTATGCTTTTTATGAAAGAGAGTTTTGTCGATGATACCTCTTGTAAAACCATTTTCAAGTAAGAACTTGGAGAGAGTATCATACCATGTTCGAGGGGCTTGCTTGAGACCATGGAGAGCTTTGAAGAGAAAGTACACAAAACCTTCAAATTCCTAGTCTTCGAACCCAGGGGGTTGTTCAACATAGACTTCTTCTTCTAGATCTCCGTTCAAAAATGCACTCTTCACATCCATCTGAAAAACCTTAAAGTTGGAGTGTGCAGCAAATGCTAAGAACATCCTGATTGCTTCAAGCCTTGCAACTGGAGCATAGGTTTCATCATAATCAATTCCCTCTTCTTGAGAGTAACCCTTTGCTACCAATCGAGCCTTGTTCCTCGTAACAATACCATTTTCATCCAGTTTATTCCTAAACACCAATCTCGTACTAATTATAGATTTATCTTTTAGTCTTGGCACTAGCTTCCATACTTTCTGCCTTTCGAACTGATTGAGTTCTTCCTGCATTGCAGTTACCCAATCTAGATCATCTAGATCTTCATCAACCTTTTTAGGTTTAATTTGAGATAAAAATCCTGCGAAATTGCATTCATTCTGTGTTGCTCTTCTAGTCTGTACACCCGTGTCCGGTTCACCAATGATCTGTTCAAAGGGATGTGCTCTACTCCATACCCTTTGTCTCGGCAGATTTGATCTTGATGATTCCCCAAGTTCATAATTGTGTTGAGTGTGGTGACTAGTAGATCCAAAATCATTGTTTGCTCCCCCTGAGCTGTTGCTTTCAGAGTTTGATGAATCAGAGTTTAATGAATCATTAGCAGTAGATGCATTCTTTGATGTTTCTTCACTTGATTGGGGTTCATTTTCATCGTTCACTTGCTCCCCCTCAACATGTGCTGCAGTCTGATCTAATTGTATAGATTGAACAATATTGTCTGAAAGAGTATTAGAATTTTGTAGATCAACATTTATTTCTTCATTCTCAAATCTCTGCAGGTCATGTTCATCAAAATCTTCAAGTCCTGTTATCTTCTTATCATCAAAAGACACATGGATAGATTCCATGACCACTTTTGTTCTCAGATTGTAGACTCTGAATGCTTTTGTGGATAGTGGGTATCCAACAAAGATTCCTTCATCAGCTTTTAAATCAAATTTAGAAAGCTGTTCTGGATGAGTCTTAAGAACAAAACACTTACATCCAAACACATGAAAGTACTTCAGGTTCGGCTTCTTATTTTTCACCATCTCATATGGTGTTTTACCATGCTTGTTTATGAGTGTAGCATTCTGTGTGAAACAAGCAGCTTGCACAGCTTTAGCACAGAAGTAAGTTGGCAGCTTTGCTTCATCAAGCATGGTCCTTGCAGCTTCTATGAGAGTCCTGTTCTTTCTCTCTACTACTCCATTTTGTTGTGGAGTTCCAGGTGCAGAGAATTCTTCATTTATTCCATTTTCTTTACAAAACTCTTCCATGGCTACATTCTTGAACTCAGTGCCATTATCACTCCTTATGATTTTCACTGTATGCTTAGATCCTTTGTCCAGTTGTCTAACATGCTCTGTTAAGATTGATGCAGTTTCTTCTTTCTTGTGCATAAAATAGACCCATGTATATCTGGTGTATTCATCAACAATAATCAAAGCATATTTTTTCTTTCCAATAGACATTATATTTACTGGACCAAATAAATCAACATGCAATAAGTGATATGGCTCAAGAATTGAGAATTCAGTCTTACTTTTGAATGAAGTTTTTCGTTGTTTTGCCTTCTGACATGAGTCACATAGGCCATCTAGAGTAAAAACTGATTTGGTCAATCCTCTCACAAGATCTTTCTTCACTAGCTCATTAATGTTGTTGAAATTCAGATGAGAAAGTCTCTTGTGCCAATCCTAACTTTCTTCAATTGATGCTCTACTCAGTAGACAGATTGCAGAGCCATCAGAGTTTGTTGAAAGCTTGGCTTCATAAATGTTACCATGCCTGTATCCCTTCAGAACAATTTTGCCTGTAGATTTGCATATAACTTCACAGTGTTCTTCAAAGGAATCCACATGATAACCTCTGTCACAGATTTAACTCACACTTAGCAGATTATGTTTGAGTCCTTAGACTAGAGCTACAGCTTCAATGATGACATTCCCAAGATTGATATTGCCATATCCCAGAGTCCTTCCTATGTTGCCATCTCCATAAGAAACACTTGGGCCAACTTTCTTCACAAATTCTGATAGCAGAGCTTTATTTCCAGTCATGTGTCCTGAGCATCCACTGTCCAGAACAAGGATATTTTTCCTGTTACCCTGCAATCACAAAAACCACTAATGATTAGTTTTAAGGACCCAGACTTGCTTGGATCCTTTGGCCTTATTAAGTCTGCTAGATTTTACAACAGAAGTCTTATCAGAGTTTGTGCTAACATACTTTTTATCAGAATTTATACATGTAGAATCAATCTTGAATTTATTCAAAGAGGGTTTAAGTTCATAATAATCATAATACAAATTATGATACTCTTTGCATGTATAAATAGAATGCCAAATACTGCCACAATGAAAACAAGGATTCTATGGCTTAAACCTAACCGAACCACTCTTAACTCCTGACTTAGGAGGTATAGAGTTTATATTTTTATTCTTCCTGCAAAAAGTGGCAAGATGGTTAGGATTTCCACAGTTGTGACATTTCTTCCTAGGAGCATTGGGAATAGGCATATAGTTATTGCTTTTATTGATGCCTACCTTTCCATTTATGTTTTTCCTAGGTTCTTTTACATTGTTCACTCCTTTTACCTACTTCAGCTTGTGTTGAAGCTGTTTCTGAGACATTAAGTCAATATTTACTGATTTGACTTCATCCTGTTTTGGTTTGTCAGATTTTGGTACAAACCTCATAGGATTAATTTTGGGCTTTGCAGCCCTTTCAGTAAATACAGGTTTAGAGGTCTCAGCTTCTAGGTTGGCAGTTTTCTTTTTATTAATGTAACCTAGGCCTTGTTTCCAACAACCATTCTCTAAGATACTCTGAGTAGTTTTACCAGAGTTAGTCCAAGTTTTAATAATGTTTCTTTCTTTAGCAAGTTCAGATTCAAGATAAGCATGCTTTTTCAATAATTCAGTTTTAACAATAATAGCATCATCTCTCTCTTTCTGAATTTTTAACATCTGGACTAATTCTAATTCTAGATAGTCATTTCTCTTTCTAAGGTCTAGACTTTCAGATTTTATTCTTTCATTTTCTAAAGTCTAATCTCTGTAGCTAACATGCAAGTTTTTAAGAAAGAGTCTTAACTCAGATATATCAGTAGTATCAAAAGCTAGAGTAGAGTGACGTACCTTGGTCTCAATAGCTTCAGAGATACTATCAGCATTTGCCATTAAGGCATAGTTCACCTCATCTTCAGAGTCTGAAGTGTTAGCCCAGTCCTTCTTCTTTGTGATGTAAGCTTGACCTTTATCAGCTTTGGCTTTCTTGCACTCAGGTGCAAAATGTCCTTTCTCACCACAATTATAGCATTTGATCTTGGACTTGTCCACTTTCCCACACCTGCCTTCCTTTCCCTCAGCTTTTCTGAAATTCTTCTTTTCGGAATTTGAATCTCTTCGTGTGAACTTCTTTCCTTTCCTGAAGTTCTTGTAAGCCATCTTCTTGAAGATTTTTACCATCAGGGTTGCAAGTTATATCATCTCAGCATCACTGCCATCATCATCAGAGTCTGTGTGATTGTCAGAGTTTTAGTCATCATCAGAGTTTGATGACTCAGTATCAGACTTTGTAATAAGAGCCTTTCCATTGGATTGACTCTTTTTCACAGTAACTTCTTTAGAAGCTTTCTCCTCAGCTTTAAGAGCAATTGACTTGGGCTTGCCTCCATGCCTCTTGCTTCTTTGTTCCATATCAAGCTCATGAGTCTTGAGCATTCCATAGATTTCATCAAGAGACATGTCTTCCAGATCATAATTGTCTCTGATGGTAGTGGCCTTTAAATCCCACTTCTCAGGAAGAGCCAACAAAAATTTTAGATTAGAGTCTTCAAGATTATACTCCTTATCTACCAGTGACAAATCATTCAACAATTTCAGGAATCTGTCATATAGATCTGTTAATGACTCATCAGACGTCGAGTCAAAGTGCTCCTACTCCTGTGTGAGTATTGTTCTCCTGTTCTTCTTGATGGCTTTGGTTCCTTGACATCTGACTTCCAAAGCATCCCAAATCTCCTTAGCAGTTTTGTATCCAATGACCCTGTTAGACATAACATTGTCAAGAGCGCTATGTAATAAATGCCTTACCTTGGCATCCTTACTAATAGAGGAGATATCTTCAGGAGTGTAGTCTTTCTTCTCCTTTGGAATCGTTTTCTGTTCCTCTTTATCAACTGTAACAGACAATTTGGTCGGCTTATGTGGACCATCATGGATTCTGTTTAAGTACTCTGGATCTGTAGCCTCTAGAAACATTTCCATCTTCACCTTCCATATGGGATATTCTGATGCCCTGAGTATTGGAACTCTGATTGATTCATATCTTCTTGTTGTTGGAGTTTGTGTTTTCTCTGTCATGATTGTATAGCTTTTTGGATCTTAACTGTTGTATAATAACAGAGTGGCTCTGATGCCAATTGTTAGGTCCAGAATAACGTAGAAGGGGGGTTGAATGTGTTATTCTAAAAATATTTCGATTTTTGATGTGGATATGAGATCAAAAATACTGAATCAAAATAACACAACTGTTTGGGAAATATCTTTGAATAGATAAAACCCGGAGGTTTGCTACACAATCTAATCCAATGGATCAGCTACAAAATCAAACACTCCTAGGATAGTTTAGGCATGAGGACCTTCTACCCGACACTTCCTGAAAGCAGGCTAAACCGGCTTTCCTACTAGATGGACTGTCTAGCAGCTTACACAGAGAAGATATAAGAAAGAGAAGAGAAAGTTGTGTGTTGAGGTGTGTTTTGAAATGAAATACAACAGGCCTACTTATAGATTATAGAAAGTCACTATTTGACACTATTCCAACAACCCCCAAAATAGTAACCGAGCACTATTTCAACAACCCCCAAATAGTAACCGGACACTATTTCACCAACCCCAAATAGTAACCGGGCACTATTACACCAACCCCAAATAGTAACCGTGCATAGTAACTTTGCATAGTGACTGCGCATAGTAATACTATTTTTGTATCTCTTGGGCTTCTTTCTTCTATTTTATTCTGCTGTTTTAATTCATCTCTTGAATTATTATGTCTGTCCTTGGTCGTCAATAGGCTTTGGCAATTCTTTCTGTAAATTAATGTGTTGATCCTTCTCGTATGTGCTGACACTTAGTGCGCTGGTCTGGTTCACAAGTGACTAGCACTGATCTTGATCTTCACACCTTCGTTACATTCCAATTGATTAGCCTGTAGCAGTATCTTCAAATTATGTAAATACATGGAATCTTTTTGGCTCTTCAACTAAATCATCTGTACATCTTATTCTGTCACTGAGGCTTGAACATGTTAATGAACTTCTTTCAGTGGCTTGATCCTTGTTGGTGCATGTTCTTCAAATTTCACGATCCCTGTATAGATTTAATATTATTTATCTTTTATCCTAGTTGAGTTATATATATCCTCTATTACATATTACATTTCATTATGCTTTACAGACCGGATTGGCGATAGAGGCAAAGAAAAACAAACCGCCAACAAAGCTCAAAGCAAAAATCATGAAGCTGTGAGACTTAAAAGGCTAGCTGAACTCAAAGAAAAGATCAGACAAGAGGAGCAAGCAAAACTTGAGCTCAAAATCCAAAGAAGAATCCAGGAAGAAGAAAATCGAGTCTTGAGGAGGTCCGGATCCAAAAGAATTCAAAGAGAAATCAGTCCGGAACTTATCTCAGATGAAGATGAACCTGAAGACAACTTAATGCAAATGATTCATGAGTTACAGTAGAAAGTGGGGCATGACTACGGACTTGAAATTGAAGGAACTCTGACACCATTCAGCCGTTCTTTTGAAGCCATTTCGAGACAAAAGAACCTGAAACACTACAACTTTGATTCATTCGATGGATTGGGGGACCCTGAAGAACACGTTAATTACTTCGAGCAGATCGCTCTCATCTACTACTACAATGACATCAGTAAATGCAGATTCTTTGCATCAACTTTGAAGGGAGGGGCCCAGAGATGGTTCAGCCGGATTCCATCTCGGAGCATTCACTCCTGGAAGCAATTTCGTGAATCCTTTTCGAAGAGATTCAAAGAAAACCGAACTCATGAATTACATATGTTCCATCTGGAAACAATTCGGCAATATGATAATGAATCCCTTTCGGATTTCATGAGGTGTTTTCAGGAGGCAATCAATAAAATCTCGCACTTAGATGAGTGTGAAGCTCTCAGTATCTTCCGTAGGAATCTAGACCCGGACCAAAATGAAAGATATGTCTATGAACTGATCAACAAAGAGCCTGAAAGCTTAGCCATAGCATATTCCATGGCTGCTCGATTCATCAAAGAAAGTGATGTGCTGCAGGCGATAAGAATGACTCGTCAATGGAATACCTCATCCCAAACTACTCAAGATGACCGCCCTCGAGGTGGATACCAGCCCGACAAAAGGTTCAAACCTAACAGACAGACCAACTATATACAGAGTTCACAGCTCTCAGGCTCGGAAAAAGTCTCCGAACCAGCAGTAACCACTAAATCGGACTCAAAGCCTCCGAGGCCACCTAAAACCAATCCGAAACCAGAACCCGAGTGGACCCCGCTCAGCTGAACTACTCAAGATGACCGCCCTCGAGGTGGATACCAGCCCGACAAAAGGTTCAAACCTAACAGACAGACCAACTATATACAGAGTTCACAGCTCTCAGCCTCGGAAAAAGTCTCCGAACCAGCAGTAACCACTAAATCGGACTCAAAGCCTCCGAGGCCACCTAAAACCAATCCGAAACCAGAACCCGAGTGGACCCCGCTCAGCTGAACTCGATCTGGTATCTTAAAAGAAGTCCGGGATAAGCCATACTTCTACACACCTAAACTGATGATCACTACTCCGAGAATTGGCCTACCCATAAACAATGTGACTATCATGGCACTCATGGTCATACCACTGAAAACTGCCTATCTCTCAAGTACTTCATCGAGGATCCAATCAAAAAAGGAAACATGGGGCAATATATAGCTCAAAAAACCATGGAAAAAGGGGAAGGATCCGGAGAAGGAAAGAAACATGTCGTCAATGTAGTAATGGGGGGTCCAGCTCTCCCCCTCCCAGTCCGAATTCAGGTGATGAAGTAATGATGATCCAGTCCTTTCCTGAACAAGTAATAACTTTCAGCAATGCCAACTTCGAAGGAGTTTATCCAAATCATAATGAAGCCCTGGTGGTTAGCCTGGACGTTGCCGAGAATGAAGTCAAAAGAATTCTGGTCGATAATGGATCCTCAGTCAACATCATTTTCAAACATACATTTGACAGAATGCAGCTGGGTAGTGTAAGAGTGAACGAATGCAGAGAAGACCTACTCTTCGGGTTCGGAAATAATTTAGTCCCAATTCAAGGAACTTTGTACTTACCTGTCCAGTTCGGCACTTTCCCGAAGCAAGTCACTCACATAGTGAAATTTTATGTTATCAATACCCCGTCCTCTTACAACATGATCCTTGGACATCCAGCACTAACCAAGCTTCGGGCAATAACCTCTACACCGCATTTGAAGTTTAAAATCCCCACTCCATCTGGAATTGGAGAAGTCAAAGGAGATTCGGAGACTGTCGGTCGATGTTATGGCCAAGCTTTGATCATGGCTGAAACCGATCTGGAAAATAAAAGAAAAACATCCTTGTATCAAAAGAACTTAAGTCGAAAGAAACACAGGGCGTGCTTCAAGAAGGAGCCCGGACATGAGGTATTAAACATCGAAAGTATGGAAGCCCAAACCAAGGAAGAACTAATCGCCAAAGCCTGTTATTACCTGGAGTCAAACACTCAAGCCCGATTTCAGCAATTTGTCTCAGAAAAGGATCTGGTAAAGGTGGAGCCCGCTGTGGAGACAGAAACCATCGAACTGGAGGAAGGTAATCCGGATAGAAGAATCAAGATTGGTGCCGGACTAGATCCCGTGTTCAAAGGAAATCTAGTAAAGTTACTTAGAAGTTATGCGGATGTTTTCGCTTGGAGCCCGGAGGACATGCCCGGACTTAAAGAATCTGTAGCCATGCACAACCTTGATGTCAATCCTAACAGAAAGCCATTAAAGCAGAAAAGAAGGAACTTCGCTCCAGAAAGATAAAAGGCAATTGACGAAGAAGTTGAAAACCTTCTCAAAGCGGGAATCATTTGTGAAATAAAATACCCAGACTGGCTGGCCAACGTGGTCCTAGTCAAAAAACCCAACGAAAAATGGAGAATGTGTGTCGACTAAACCGATCTGAATGCTGCATGCCCCAAAGACCCATATCCTCTTTCAAACATAGATCAACTCATTGATGCCACGCTGGGTCATGTGATGTTCATTTTCATGGATGCATTCTCCAGTAATAACCAAATCAAAATGAACCCAGCGGACATAGAAAAGACCGCCTTCATAACCCATAGAGCTGTTTATGCATACAAATACATGCCCTTCAGATTAATGAATGTTGGGTCAACCTACCAAAGAGTAATGGTTGAAGTGTTCAAAGACCAGTTGGGCCGAAATCTGGAGTCCTATGTGGATGATATGATAGCTAAGTCAAAAACGGTCAAGGAGCATGTCCAGGATTTGCGAGAATGCTTCCAGAACCTAAGGAAGCACGAGATGAAGCTGAATCCAGAGAAGTGCACCTTCGGGGTAGGAGCTGGGAAATTTTTGGGATTCATGATTAGTCAGAGAGGAATTGAAGCCAACCCGGAGAAAATTAAAGCGATAATGGAAATGGAGCCGCCCCGGACTCAGAAAGAGATACAGAAATTGGAAGGCTCACTAGCTGCGTTGAGGAGATTCATTCCTAAGTTACCCGAAAGATGTTTACCCTTCTTCGAGCTGCTTAAGGGGGCGAAAAACAAAAAGGAGATATATTGGAGTCCGGAGTGCCAAAAGTCCTTCGAATCAATAAAGGAATTTCTGTCATCTCCCCCAGTCCTATCAAAAGCCGAACCCGGGGAAGCGCTATCTCTTTATCTGTCGACAGGACCACTAGCCGTAGGAGCAGCCTTAATCAGGGAGCAAGAAGGACAACAAAAACCGGTTTACTATGTCAGTCAGGTATTAAAGGATGCGGAAACCAGATACCCAAACTTGGAAAATTTTGTTTTTGCTTTGGTAACAGCTTCCAGGAAGCTAAGGCATTATTTCCAAGGGAGAGAGATTAAAGTCATAACCGACCAGCCTTTAAGAAGGATAATTCATAAGCCAGATATATCCGGAAGGCTCGTCAATTTGGCTATCGAGCTGAGCCAATTTCAACTCACCTTTATACCGCGAACAGCAATCAAGGCTCAAGTACTAGCTGATTTCATTATGGAATGCTCTTTTTCAGAACCCCGATCTAGTCCTATGATCGTGGATTCAGGAGAAGAGGATATCTCTGACCCGGAAGCCTGGTCTTTGTACGTTGATGGATCTTCAACAAGTGAGAGATCCGATGTAGGTTTAGTTCTGAAAAGCCCCCACGATTTTAAAATTCAACAAGCCATAACCTTCAAATTCTTGGCCACCAACAACCAAGTGGAGTATGAAGCACTTCTTGCCGGGCTCCGGTTAGCTAGATCGTTAAAAGTCCAGAGTTTGAATATCTTCAGTGATTCCCAGATTGTGGTAAAGTAAACGAAAGGAGAGTATATTGCAAAAGATCCCAGGTTAGCCCAATACCAAGCTCTGGTCAAAAGTTACTTAACTACAATCCCAAAGTTCAAAATGATTCAAATTAATAGAGAAGAAAATGCAGAAGCCGATTCATTGTCCAGACTAGTCCAGAATGCGGTTGAACTGGACAGCTCGGTCTACTTTGAAGAAATAGAGAAGCATACTATTGAAAATGATACAGTTATGGAGATAGATGATCAGCCTAACTAGATGACCCCTTTAATTTCATACTTGGACAAAGGGAATTACCGGAAGATAAGAATAAAGCTCAAAGGCTCATAGCTAAAGCGGCAAAGTTTTTCCTTGAAGAAGGACATCTCTACCGCCGGACATTCTCTAGTCCGGTTCTGAAATGCATCAGACCAAATGAAGCAGAATATTGCTTGCAGGAAGTTCATGAAGGAATTTATGGAGATCATTTATCAGCAAAGGCGTTAGCATACAAAATAATAAGGCAGGGCTATTACTGGCCAACGATTCACAATGATGCAGTGGAGTTTGTCAAAAAATGTAAGAATTTCCAGTTATTCAGCAACGTGCAAAGACAGAGTCCAGTTCTGCCTTCTTCAGTCCTGTCTCCCATACCTTTCGCTGTCTGGGGAATTGACATCATGGGTCCTTTTCCCCGGGCCAAGGGTGATCTGAGGTATTTACTGGTAGCAATCGATTACATGACAAAGTGGGCAGAAGCTAAAGCTATGAGAACAGTTAATCGACAAGATTGCATTCATTTCATGGATAACATCCTAATGAGGTTCGGGCTACCTCGAGTCCTAGTATCCGACAATGGCCCGCAGTTTGTTGGATCAGACTTTGAAAACTATCTGAAAGAAAGAGGGATTAAAAATAAGAAATCGTCAATTGCTTATCCGATGGGGAATGGCCAAGTGGAAGTTACCAATAGAATTCTACTCAGGGGAATTGAGAAGAGACTCCAGGAAAGCAAGAACAAATGGCCGCAGGAGTTGCCAAATGTGTTGTGGGCATATAGGACCAGTCCAAGAAGTAGTACCGGAGAAATGCCATTCAAACTCGCCTACGGAACTGAAGCTATGTTACCTATTGAAGTGGGATCTCCGTCATATCAAGCTATCAATTTTGAAGAAGTGGCTAATGAGGAAGGCCTAAGAGTCAATCTAGATCTAATCGATGAGGTCCGGGATGAAGTCGTGGCAAGAATGGAGAAGAATAAGGAGAAGACAAGAGAATATTTTGGAAAGAAGGCTAGAGTCAAGAACTTTCAAGTTGGAGACCTAGTCCTTCGAGACACTGAGGCTTCGGACCCGACCAGCACCGGGAAGCTAATGCATAAATGGGAAGGACCATACAAGGTCAAAGAGATAATTCGTCCTGGAACTTATAAGCTCAGTAATATGGATGATTTTGAGGTCCCCAACACCTGGCACGGCCTCCGACTCCGGAAATTCTATCAGTAAAGAAAAGGCCAAGGCCTGAAGAACCAATCAAGGAGATACTTCTGAGCCCAAAAGTCTTCAACAGATAGATTAGTCTCTGTAATGAAGCGAGAATAAATTGTTTATAATTGAAATGTTATGTTTAATGAAATCGGGCCTCGCCTTGTACCTTTCATCTTTGTTGTAAAATTATTTTATCACTCACAAACACAAGTCCCCGGTCCGGAGCCATAGGCAGCATTGGAACCAGGGCAAGAGCAATATGCAACAATTACTCTAATCCAGACCACTTTCCATGAAAAATGTCCGGATTGGAGGCGACCATGATAAAATTTTCTAAGTAACCCAAAGTTTTCAAACTTTGGACTTAGCTAAAAACAACCACTCTAATCCGGATTATTTTCTACGAAAAATAACCGGATTGGGGGCAAATACGATGAAATTTTCTAAGTAGCCCAAAGTTTTCAAACTTTGGACTTAGCTAAAAACAACCACTCTAATCCAGATTATTTTCTACGAAAAATATCCGGATTGGGGGCAAATACGATGAAATTTTATAAGTAACCCAAAGTTTTCAAACTTTGGACTTAGCTAAAAACAACCACTCTAATCCGGATTATTTTCTACGAAAAATATCCGGATTGGGGGCAAATACGATGTAATTTTCTAAGTAACTCAAAGTTTTTAAACTTTGGACTTAGCTAAAAACAACTACTCTAATCCAGACCATTTTCTACAATAAATGGTTGGATTGGGACAAACTCGGGCCTTAGCCCAAAATTTCAAATATTGATACACTATTCGGGATAATTTTCTACCAAGGTTATCTCAATTAGAGGCAAAAAGAAATACACGAAACAAAAACATACAACTGCTTGGTATGGAGACAAATAATAATCGAGTATGGCTGTGTTTCAAGCCATTTTCATTAATTAAAAAAGGAGGAGTACAACTTTTTTGCAAAATACAAAAAGCACAAAGTGCTTGTATCTAAACAGCGTTTTCTCCAGAAACCGAGCCAGAACCGCTGCTACCCTCCCCATCCCGGCCAGGATTGGCAGGCTTCTTCTTGGTCTCATCTTCGACCATCTTGCGCAGAGCTAACGCATCATCGATCCTTTTGAGGACCGTATCAATCTCAGCCATGGTGGTTGGCCCATCGAAGACCATACCATCCACGATGATCTTGTTATTCTCGTAATCGTATACAAGATTCTTGGGATCCATTGTAAAGAAAGCGTGAAGAAGAAGGGAGAAAACTTGAGCACTTTGAAGAAAAATGTTGTGGGAGGAAAATATATTCAAGGGGTAATATTTATAGAGAGGGGGATGAGAAAAGGTCAAACGATTCAAATCCTATAATCTTTGGAAATCGATATGGAATTAATGCAATTGGTAGACCAAAAGAAAAGCATCTTTGCTCACCGCAGTCCGGATCCCATACATTGGAAACAATCCGGACTGGGGGCAAAATTCCATTAAAAATTTCTCTAATAACTCAAGGTTTTTAACCTTGAATTTAAGGGAAATATTTAAATCTTCACCACGGTCCGGATCCCATCCATTGGAAACAATCCGGACTGGGGGCAAAATTCCATAAAAAATTTCTTTAAGTAACTCAAGGTTTTTAACCTTGAACTTAAGGGAAATATTTAAATCTTCACCACAATCCGGATCCCATCCTATGGAAAAAATCCGGACTGAGGGCAATATTCCACTAAAAATTTCTCTAAGTAACTCAAGGCTTTAACCTTGAACTTAAGGGAAATCTTTAAATCTTCAACACAATCCGGATCCCATTCTATGGAAAAAATCTGGACTGGGAGCAATATTCAACTAAAAATTTCTCTAAGTAACTCAAGGTTTTTAACCTTGAACTTAAGGGAAATATTTAAATCTCCACCACAATCTGGATCCCATCCTATGGAAAAAATCCGGACTAGGGGCAATATTCAACTAAAAATTTCTCTAAGTAACTCAAGGTTTTTAACCTTGAACTTAAGGGAAATATTTAAATCTCCACTACAATCCGGATTCCATCCTATGGAGACAATCCGAATTGGGGGGCAATACACATACATAACAATATATAAGCGAAAAAAAGTGGAGATACTCAACAATGATAATACGCAAGTTCAGAGCGCACGGAAAGCGTAAATTTCAAGATTACAAGAATATAATTTCATAAAAGTTGAATAGCTAGATTGTAAAGGGGCATATTCAGAGCACAGTAGAAAACTAATTCTGAACTTGATTATCTGGATCGGCAGTTTGGACTTCGGCAGTCTGGAAAACGGGGGCAATGATCAGACTAGGTACATCATATGGCATGGGTTCAGTCCCGGTTTCATCAAAAGCCATCTCAACCGTAACATACGCCTGGGTAAACCAACAACGCAGAAGCTTTTCAGCAGTGGCTTCGGCAACAGTATTGGTGTACTCACTTGAAGTTTTATATTCGGCAATAACGTCCGCCTCGGACTTGACCGCTTTGAGTTTAGTATCTAAATCTGCAGCCTGCCTCTGGAAATTTTCGGACTCTGTCTCTGTAGCAACAGCCCAATCTGTGGCCTCCTTAACTTTCTCCTTTAGCTCAGAAACATTCTTCTCGAGCTCCTGGATCCTCAAATCCTTCTGGGAACTCTCGGCTAAAGCTTTTTCAAGATCAATAATCTTCAAATCTTTATCAGAAATCTCCTTATCCTTTTCGGAAAGCTTTTTGTTCAGCTCCTCAACTTCATGTTCCTCCAGTTCAGCATTAGCGGCAGCTCCAGCAAAAGTCAACCCTTGCTGAGGCGCAAACAGAGAAAGTTAGAATTTATAGAAACAAGCTAAGGGAAAATTTCTGAAAGAATAAGTAAAGGTAAAAATTACCTGGGCCCAGATAGCAAAATTGTTCTTGAGTAGCTGGCGGTTCCGGAGCCGCTTCATGGCATTCCAATCCGAGTCTGCAAGGATGGAAGCTGCGAATTCGGTGATTTCTTTCAGAGAAAGCTTCCCGACCTGGTGAGGAGGGCCTTTCTTGCTTGTCCCATCACCGGAATGGGTGGCAACAACACTTAACTCACGGTAAGAATCTGGACTAAAGCCTGGGTTATCTTGAAGCACCCTCTGCTGTTTGGAAGGAGGGCTTGTTGACGGAGAATCCACCCCCTCAATCTGGGTAAGATCCTCTACGTTCAAGGGGGCGCCTGGAATTCCGGGGGGGGTTTCCATGGACTCCCCACCACCCTCCTTCTGGACACTGGAACCTTCACCAACTCCGGCCCCGGTCTCAGATGAGGTCGGAACGTGATTCGCAACAACCTTAACCTGGTGAATTCCAGTAAGCTTCTTCATTTTGGAGGCAAGAGCATCAAGAACAGGTTCCTCTTCATTTTGTCAGCCAATTCCGGATCGTAATGGGGCAAGCCTGAAAATCCGAAAGGAGATGAAACCAGGTCAGAAGGTTAAGTAACGAATAGCCATGTAAAGAAAAAAGAAAACAAACAACTTACACCCAAGTTTGTACATCTGTTCGTGGTCCATAAAAGTATCCCGGGTCATTTGAAGCCCGACACTCATACAGAAAGTGTAAAGCATCTTTAAAGCTGCTCCTTCAAACTTGAAGGTTTCCCTCTCCGGGATATTTCTCATACTTTTACAGAAAAGAGGCATGTACTCTATATCTAAACCTTTCAGGTACATCCACGATCGATTCCACCCCTTCAGGGAACCTTCCATCACCATAGGTTTTGCACTCCTAGATGCGAAACCTAATTCACCTCCACGAAACCTAAACTCGTAGAAAGGATTTTTACTAGAAAATACGAGGGTAAAGACTTGGTGAAAAAGCTTTAGATTGGGGAAAATCCCGGTATAATTGCAAGCAGCAAGGAACCAAGAATTCCACTTAACAGTGTTGGGGGTCAACTGCATCAAAGAAATCCCATATTTGTACTTACAAAGATGTTTCACAAAAAGATGGCATTTTGGAGTCCAACCAGAACGAAGATGCTCCAACCAGACCCCGACATACCCATCAGCAGGACGATGGTAAATCCTCTCCCCATGACGGGGCCATCTCCATTGTATTTCCAGACCCAAATGGAAAACGGACCGGATAGCAGCATCTATTTCGGAGACTGAATTGGCGGCACATGCGGATGAGAGAGGGTAGGGAGGCTCACTTAGCACGGTTTTAGAAAAATCCGCATCCAACCTCGCCTGGTTATAAGGGCCAGGAATCCCATGTGGCTGCCGGTGTTTGTATTGGTAACTGAAGTCTCCGTAGAAGAAGCTTTCCTCGACTTCGTACTTCCTAACAAACAAAAATTTACTGTCTACCCAAAGCCCATCCGGACTAACGACACTTTGACCTCCACCTTGGTCCTTGGTAAAAAGTTGAGTCACAATTTCCCGGTTGTCTTTCTTCTTCTTGGCCATAAGACACCAATCGAGATCTACTATATATACGGGTTGGTTAATGGAGTTAGAACTACCAACACTACTGTCACAGCTAATGGTCAGGACGTCAGGAGAAAACGTTGGTCTCTTTGCCCAGGTTTTAAGACGAACCATAAACCTGGAAAAATAACCAGAGTTAAGTTCTCTTCGTGTAACATTCAACTCGCATTCATTAACCCACAATTTTTCATTATCGTTTTCGGAGTAGAAGAATTATAAAACCCTACTCCGGGATAGTACATTTTTTATCCTAGACCGGGCAAAGAATCAATCCTAATTGATTGGGGTTAGTGTGATCTTTTCTAATTCCAAACATCATTACTCTTAATCCGGATTAAGTAGCCGCCTCTTCCTCAATATGGCCCCTAATCCGGCTTAAATAAAAACCCCAAACCCAAAACACAATTACAACTATTCGAGGCACCAAAACAAAGATCTAGACACATACATACATATATACACTGTAACAGCCCCAAATCCGGGGTCTGGGATTTAGAGTAGCCACGATCCACTTACTCCTTGTCTTACCTGTATTACTCACACTGTACATATTTCAATGGCTTATGACCCCACAATATATATCTCTCACACACACACACACACAGGTTAGAGTCTCAAAAACGATACTATACAACAACTGTGGAATAAACAACTTTTATTACAATACCCAATTGTCTTACAAAATCTGTTATTGAAACAATATATAGGAAATGGTACAATTCCAACTGTGACTTCTGATGATTACAATCTTCTCCTACCATTCATATCTATACATAATTTAAATGCAGCCAGCTGCAGCCTTATCCGACTGGTTCGTACTACTCTTCGGGAACACTGGTGCCCATGGCATTCTGCTTCACTGCTCTATAATATATATAAAACAATAGCAAGAGTGAGCAAATAGCTCAGCAAGGTAATGAAAACATGGCATAACTCTGCCTATGACTTAACCCAGACTAAGGCGGGTATAAGATAATAATTGTCAAAATATCTCTTTACCGAAAGTATTTCCTTATCGGAATATATTCCAAAAACAGTACTATTGTAGTACTTCAAGTATCATTTTCATAATATCTCTGTAAACTTTGGATATTCATACTATGAACAAAGTTCTAGTATAATATATAAGATGAAGTTACAAGGTAATTCAATATAACCTTTCTGTAAAATAACTGCTATATAAAATATAAGCAGAATATCCACATATAACTTAAAAGATGAAGTTATAAGGTGATTCAATATCAACAACCTCCTTTTCACAACTCATGTTATGTAAGGTATCAATAGAGTCATAAAATATAAGATAAAGATGAAGTTACAAGGTAACTCAAAATATAATTGTTCTGTGGAAATATCTGTTATGTCAAAGATAAGCAAGATATTATCAATTTTCATAATAGAGGAACTTGCAGGAAGAATATTGCAATTCCAGTTCAAACACTTTTCAACCCAGCCAACAATGATAATGTTGCAGATAATTTCCCAATTTGAAAGATGAACTAATACTGGAGTATTCACCGCGCCCGCTATTCCATCTACGATGATCAGTCGTAGCATGTATAGCTCAAATTGAGTTTTACTACCGGTAGAAGGAAGAACTAACGGATTTACTTGTCTACCGCCCTGCTAGATCTCCCCAGCCAACAGTTGGGCCAATGGGATGGACCGGCGCTACTCGGCCTCTTACACGACTCCTAGTTCGAATAACATCCATGACTCTGGAACATAAAGATCCTCCCCCTTTCCCCAAGTATAATACTTGTTGATAAGACTCCACAAAGTAGTCGTATCTAGTTGGAAAGGAAAATTCAGCAATATTTCCCAAGCTGATGCTTGTTAATGGATATAAGCTTGTTCCATCAATCTTACCCCTCGAGTGTTGAGGAGGTAACCAAAAAGACTTATATTAATGTTTGAAAAGAATCAAGATGTGAGTCAAAAGGTAGTTTAACAAGTATATGACCGGGCAGTCAAATAAATAACAGCTCTCAGGTGAGGTCCCCTTATATGTTTTTGGAAGTTTGAGCGAGTATTTAAATCTTCTTATAAGATAGATTTAAATGAAAATAGAGTTTTGGGAACCTCCCCTTGATAAAATAGTCATAAAAGACTCCGAAATATTTTACATAATATCTAAAGGTGAAAGATAATCTTTAAATAATATAAGTCATAATAAAATGAATTTAGAAGAATTTAAATAAATATTCCAAGAATATTTATTAAATCAATAATAAGTCATGAATATTAATAAGTCATGATATTGCTCGTAAGTAATCCTCGAATGAATATATAGGAATATTTACTAAATAGATCTCTTCTTAAATGAATATTTAAAAATAACATTCATTTAATAAATAATATTCTAAATAATTATCCAAATAATATTCTTTTAGTAATCAAAACTGTAAAGGAATATTCGAAATAATATTCTCTAAGTAAGTAGAACTTCAAATGAATATTTTAAAAATAATATTCATCAAGTACATAAAATCTTAAATGAATATTTGGAAGTAATATCCATTTAATAAATAAAAATTCCAATGAATATCAAAGTAATTATTCATTAAGTGACCAAACTCTAAATGAATATTCGAAACTAATATTCATTTAACTAATTACAGCTCAAATGAATATTAAAATAATATTCAGTAAATAATTAAACTCGAATGAATATTCAAAATAATATTCATATAGTATTTCTCGATTGAGATAATGCTCAAATAACATTCCTCGAATAATTTCCAAGTAATTAATACTTTATGGAAATATAAATAATGTTCATGAATAACAATCCTCAAAATGAATACTAATCTGCCGCTGGAATCCCTCCGGGTTTCCACGACTATCTCTATATCTCAAAATATCGTCTCCCGGTCTATATTTAAAGAATGAATATCATATGCCCTTCACTAAGGGTCTTAACAAAATAATCTGGCTTATAACTGATAATTCATATCTAGTCTATAAGCCAACATCAATTCATGGAACAAGTATTATAGTATAACTTGAAATTAGGCATGCATGCTATGGCATATGTATAACAACAATCATATAATTATCACAACAACAGTTCCAAGGTATTGGAAACTTGCCTGATGCTCGAGAAGTGGTAGGGGCTCGTGACAATGTCAAACAATCTAGACAAAGTCAAAAGAAAACGTACGATTAATCCCCTAGATGATTCACTTATAATTCAATGCTTAAACACGTAAGTAATACACAACGAAGGCGTTACTAGCTCGCTTTAGGCTCGTACTATGTCCATGTCAATCGACAAATACTTAAGTCGAAGATTTGTTTTAGAATTCGGATCTCATTCGCCCGTTTCACTATGCGGTTTACAAAGTTATAATCGAGTGCTCCTTTAAGGGGTTCCTTCGCACTTAACCTTGATTCAAATATTTTTATAAAATCCAAAAATAATCTTTTTGACACGAGGTATTCTCTCATATCTTTATTATGACCTCTAGTATTTAATTACCAAGATTCGTAACCAAATTTATCACTTTAAAGGGGTTCAATTGAAGTTACGAATTCATACATACGTTTACGAACTACTTTTACGAATTTTACGATTCCTCCTAAACCGTAAGTCCGAATGCTACGATTTTCATGTCAAAATGATCCTCATAACATGAGTCAACTATTCATGGCAGGAGATGCTACTGGTCAGTTGGTCACTTAGCACGAAAATGGCATACAAATCATGGTATTGTAAAATCGGGCATTATAACGGCTATGTTTACACGTTTTCCAAGTTTTCGCATCACCGCGATTCAATCAAGCACTACACCCCATCCTTTCTATCATATGAACACATCATTACAAGTCTAACAACATCACATAATCACCATCTCATGGATCATCATCCAACTAATCAACAACCATCAACTAAAATCATAGATCTTAACATACATAACCTACTAACACTAAAATCATCCATAAAACATATAATACTCAAAGTAGCTCTAGGGTTTATGAACTTTATACCTTCCTTTGAAGTATGCAAACACTTAACAAGCCTTGCTTGATCCTTGTAATACCTTAACCAAGCTCTAGATCAACCAAAGATTCAAGAAAACAAAGTTAGTTTCTAAGATCCACTATTCATCGTCAATCTTGTAAATATCATATAAAATCAAAAACTAAGAGTTTGGTTCTAAAATTTTTACCACATCTTCTACTCTTCAAGGGCTTTCTTTTGAGATATAGAACACAAGAATCCAACCATGGGAGCTAGGGTTTTGAGCCCCATCTTTCTACTGATCAGAACCTGGACAGTTTTGGTCCTCCAACTTTAAGCATGGATTTGACTAGGCTATACTACTTGGATTTCCCTGAAATTTGGAACGAATCTTGCCCATGGAGTGGAGAAGCTATGTTTAAAATTTGGTGATTTTATCATGGATAGAAATGGAGATATGAATTTTTCTTTGATCTTTGTTCCTGCTGGGCAGTTTGGAGTGTTTGGTGTTTTTGCTTTGTTTTCTCTTGTTCTTGCTTGCTTTATGGCCAATAATGCTAACATCTTGTAATATATATCTAATGTCTTTGGATGCATCTCTTCAAGATGTGTTGTCATGCTTTGATTGGTCCTTTTTAAAATATCTTAACCTCACAATTACACTTACGTACTCATCTCTTGCCTTTTAGCACTTAAGTCCCTGGGTAAACTGCAACTAGGTGCTTAGATATTTCTATAAAGGTATGATGTCATCTTCCACTATCTTTGGTGGATGCATCCTATCTTGTTCGTTCGTTTCTTTGTTCGGTTATTCTCAATTTCGCTGATCGTTCGAAGAATAACCAAGTAGTTTCACCTCTAGGGTTTACCGGGAAATTTCTGGATATTCATAATACCTTCCCCAATCCTTAATATAATCCCTGTAAGTTTCTAGAACGCTTGTTTCACTGCCTCAGTGGTTTCCTACCTTCATTCTTAAATCAAATATAATAACATCCCAAAATATCAAATCCTAAAAGTTAATATCTCAATTCTTGGATTATAATAATATATAATCCACTGTCCGGTCAAATATTATACCGAAAATGAATTTGGAATTTCTGAATTCCGATCGTCTCTGCATTCACTTATTTCCTCCGCGTATTACTAATATGACTTTGAAACATCCATATCACGTCACGTACATAGGGTGGCGTGAAAAGTTTTCCAACTTACAAAATCACTATTCATCCACCGAATTACTATGCACGTACAGGAAATACTATGCACGTACGGGAAACACTATGCACGTATGGGAAACACTATGCACGTACTCATTTCCCTTCAAGGATCCATTAGCTCCTTCCTGGACGGTAGATTATTCTTATCTAGGTCCTCAACCATCGAATTACTCTATTCTGACAATATACCAATGCATCAGGATCATTGTCCAAAGCAATATCCATTCATTACAATCATTGTTCTTTGAAACCACCATTCATTAGTGCTCTTTAACCACAATAAGAAAAGTTTTAATTCTACCCAAAATTCGGGTTATTACATACACACAAACATAAAAACCTAGAAATTCATAAACACGAAGAACATCAAACAAAAACCCAGACCCACAAACAGTCAAAACCCCCATTCCAAAACCTTAAACACAAAAACTCGAATTACACATAAACACATAAACAAACTACAATCCTACTCCAAGACATAGAAGCAATTCATATAGTTCTAAGCAAAATTCGAGAGGATGAACAGTTGAGAAAACCCTCTCCCAAACGGCATGCAAGAGGAGTTAAAGAAAGAAAGAAAGAGAAAGAAAGAAAAGAAGAGACTTACAGGGATGAGCTCTCCGAAGGATGACAGTAAGAGATCAAAAGCCCGGAAATATGAACCCCGGCGATGGTGCAAACTCCGAGAGAAAAAGAAGATGAAAAGGGGTTTTACTTTGGAAGAAAAGGAAGAATGAAAGTACGATTAGAAGCGAAAAGAAGTTATATATAACTTCAGAAAAGAAATTGCTTGAAGGGCCACGTGGCTCGCGTTAATTAGCTGGAAAATGGGCAGAGACGTGAAGAGACAAAAGCCATAATGATGGACAGTTGTGACACGTCTTTTAAGGAGAAGTGGAGTAACATATTTTTGAAATTAATAGAGGGAAAACACTAAAATCACTTCCATGACGCACCTCAATCCAAACTGCCTCCTTCTTTCAACAATCCGGATAGAGAGGCAAATATTCAGCAAAATTTTTTCTAAGTGAGACTACTTCAATCCGAATTGTCCCCATTTGTCAACAATTTGGATTAGGAGGCAACATTCAACCAAAAAATTTCTACTGACTACTTTAATCTGAAATGTCCCCACCTTGCAATAATTCGGATTAGGAGGCAACATTCAACCAAAAATTTTCTACTGACTACTTTAATCCGAATTGTCCCCACCTGGCAACAATTTGGATTAGGAGGAAACATTCAACCAAAAATTTTCTCTATACAAATGTTCAACTAAGAAGCAAACTTCAGGGCTAATCTCGAACTCCTATATCCCCATACGGAAAATCCGCATAAGGGAGTGGGGGGCAAATGATAGGCTATATCCAATCCCGACTGGGCTCGGCCCAAGGTCACCCTAAGACCGGCCCACACCCAGTCCGGATTGGGCTCAAGCCACCTAAACCCGCAACCCAGGCCCAAGATGTATGGGAGTATGGTAGACACGAGTCATGACTGGGGTCCTACATGACAGTGACAGATAAAGGAATCCTAGGATTTGCACAATCATGTCCCCATCAAACCACGTGCTGACATGCCATGGGCACACGCCACCACAGATATCACCTGGACAGCTGGAGACTATCTACCGCCTACAGGTGTCCTGCCTACCTAGGATCCAACATTGATGATTGCAGGTACCTAACCCTATACCCTAATCCTTGGCCTATAAATAGACCAGGAGAAAAAGGTAGAGGGGTTACATTCTCTTTTACACACTCCTATACACACACCCTCCACATTTCAGATACTCTAGTCCTTATCCTTTACTCTCCAAAGCCGTCACTTATTCTCACGCCGGAGGCGCCGCGAGGCTCAAACCCCCCTCCGGTGTTGTTTTGTAGACGCCCAACCCCCAGCTTCACCTCTTACCAGGCGTGGGAAAGGTGGAGGAGGCACTAGATCGGGTCTTGGAGTTATCACCTGTCTTTCACTTCTAGCGTAATAGATTAAAATTTTCACCAATAGCTTCATTGGAGGAAGTAATGTAACCTATCTGCAGCAAAGAATGAATGCATAAAACTTTCAATTTTAGGCCAACCGCATCCATTTTCGTTCTATATGCATCTTCCGTCCATCTTCTTCCAGCTTCAAGTGTTTCATGCCATTCACAACCAACAACATATAAGTTCAAAAGAATTAACATGTTCATATGCTTTATCTTAGTAAAATCAACGCTCTACATTACTAAGCGTAATCCACAGATTGGATTGCAATTTGCAAGTTCCAACGTTGAACTTAACTTGACACGAAAGCCTGCTTACATCAGTTCAATGTAGAGGGGTTGAGCACGAAACACCACGGATTATCACAAGCAATGTCATTCTAATAACTTAAAAGCCAAGGCAAATCGAACCACATTTGCAATACAAATTCACTTAGGAATTGTTAATAATTGTGTCCGTGTAATCAGATTAACAAATATTTTATGATGCTCCTCTGCTAAATAAAACCCCAGTAAAAATCTCTGCTACTCATTCTTACAAACAATTGTTGTGCAACTCTATCTATACTAGAGATGTTCAAAAAGCCTGAAATCCGACCCGATCCAATCCGTAAAAAAGCCCGAAAAGTCCGGCCCGAAAAAAGCCCGGCCCGGTTCGGCCCAGCCCGAGGGCCTAGATGGGCCTCCTATTTTTCATGAAGCCCGGCCCGGCCCAAAGTCCGAAAAGCCCGGTTAAAAGCCCGGGTTTTTAAAAAGCTCGGTTCGGCCCGAGCTTTCTAAGAAATTCGAATAAAAATACGATTTTTTATAGATAAAATCTAAAATTATATAATATTTTAAATAAATATCAAGAATATTAAACTTGGCAATAGAGGGGATGTGAAGGATCACGAAACTAGAAAGAATCAACAATATACATGACAAACTCTTCTTCCAAGAAGACTAATTGAATGTAGAGGATGTACTTCACGAAATGGTCATATGCGAGGAGATTTATATGGATTACGGTCGCCTTAAGTCATAACGCAGATTATTAGTAATAAGTTCTTGAGTTGCAATGATGTTTTATGATAAAACAAGTATTATGTTAGTAGTTTTTTAGTATTAGGTTTCGTGGTGTCTCTTCTTATGTATTCTGGATTATAGAAGTTCAAGGGCGTAGCTCTTTAGAGGTTGTTTCTTTTGTAAGATTTTCTTTTTTTGTCTATTAATACATTAGCTTTGCAAAAAAAAAAGACAAAAATTACATATACAAAATTTTTTTAGAAAAAGCCTGAAAAGCCCGGCCCGGCCTGACCAGATTTTTGAAAAAGCCCGGCCCGGCCCGATTCTTAAAAAGCCTGGATAAAACTTGGCCGAAGGGTTTTTTGTGCATCTCTAATTATACAGCATCATAAAATCAATTTTGTATGCAAGTCAAGGGACTTTAATGGGCCGCAAAATAAATTTTATCAAAAAAACAACGAATTAAAAAATAGTTTTTGCATACAAACTAATGATACACATGAGGTCATCAATATATATAGGACATTTTTATATAGAGAACTTTTTTACCTTTTTATATAGAGTTTCGGAGAGAACCATTGATTCCACAATAAAATTTCATCAATAATTTATAAATAAAATTTTTAAAAACATAAAATTTGATTCTGATGTAGAATACTAATGACATAAAACTTTATAAAGAATTTAACATATAAAATTTGAGCAAAAAGCTTGATTTGAATTTGATTTTACAGTAGAATCATTTTGAATAAATTTGATTTTATGGTACAATTATTTTGGATTATTTTATTAATTTTTAATGATTTTCCAAAAAGAAAAATTGTGTAATTTCATTTTTAATTTCTTAATTAAGGTTTATAATTATTTTTCATTAAAAAAAGATAAATATATGTATTTTGTGGTGGTTCTCTCTTGAACTCTATATATGGTGGTTCATACATATAGACAAATGATAAAATAGAAACCAAAATTAAAATGGAAATTAGAAACTAATTTAAACTCTTAGATCAATCTAATCTAATTGTCAAGCACCACACACAATTAAATTACACCCTCCCATACATAATCCTACATAATCTCCTCCATTTCTAATTTTATTTTTCCCCGGTGAGTTTTTTTTAAAAATCTAACTTCACTATATTTTTCTCCATCACCCAACAATCAGTTTGCATTAATAGGCCTGTTAATGGATCGGGTTTGGACCGGATCATCATTAATCTATATCCAAATCCATTTAATTTTTTAGATCGGATCAAGTACCGGATATTTTAAAACTCAATCCATGTCCGCTCCATTAGTATCACAGATAATCGGATCGGATTATGTAATTCAAATAATTTCTTCAAAAAAATTTAAATTCATTTTAAACATGAGATTAACACTTTTTTAATACATATAGCCTAAACACTGAACTAACATTAGACTATATAGTTGCTGACCAATAAACATGAAGACAACTAAAGCAATATCTGAATTCAATAAACCAAAAAGAAATGAAATCTGAACTGAAAATAACAATTACTTGACATTTATTAAATAGGTAATGAGTAACATCTGAAATTCTGAATTCTAAAGCATGAAAATATTTTAAACTAAAATATAGATTCCATCGAAAATTAAATAAGTCTGCTAATCAGCCATCTGAAACATGCCAGAAAATTATTGGATCTGATTTGGAGGCCTTCAAATGTATTTAGTAAGAATTGTATTAGAATATTTGTAGAATAATAGATACGGTTGTGAAGAATTTAGTGCCTAGAAGGGTTTTGAGAAGAAAATTTAGAATACTAACAGTCATTCACGAGTTAGAAGAATGCACGAGAAGAAAAAGGATTAGGGTTTTGGACTTCTATTGTTTAATAAAAAATTATTATATGTATTTATATTAATATAGTATATATATATATATATATATATATATATATATATATATATATGTATGGTCTTGCTCAAATGAGAAGCCCCACTTATGGTGAGATATGAGATCAAATCCTAGCCACACATTTTTTATATCTAAACTAAATCCTAGCCCTACAATTAATATTTCAAATTTAATTTTTTATCCTTCATTTAATCCACCATCATCTTCTTCCCTACTCCGATCACCAACTTCGGTCACCATCTCCAACGACCAATTCTAACCAACCCATAAAATCACCACCGTTTAACAAAAACTCACCACACTGTTGCCACCTACGACCACCACACCACCATCAACAAAAATCACCAACTGTAAACAAAAATCACTGCACTACCGCCATCTCCGGCCACCACAGTGCCGCTACCACCAAAAAATCACCGCCTGAGCACAAAAATTACCATACCAAAACCACCACATTGCCGCCACCACCTCCGACCACCACCAACAAATCACCAACGAAGCCCGAAAATCACCATAAAATCCAACAAATCAAACACCTCGACACCCTAAAGTCACGCAAAAAATTGAACACACAAACTTAAGCACCAACTATACACACACATATAACTCTCATTGCTCAACTCACCGCCTCTCCCTAGTCTCCTGCCAAACCCCCGTATCTCCTCTCTCTCTCCTCTCTCTCTTTCTCTCTCATACAAATCTCGATGGCTGCTTTATCGCGTCGGAGCTACAACCTCCTGGCCACACATCAAAACACACATCTCATCTCCACCATTCATTTTCAACTGATACGACGCTGTTTATTGTAGAAACTCCGATTTTGTTTACTAGTCATAACTGTAAGCCGCTGTCACACACTGTCGAGACTTCCGCCACCGAATTGATGACTTTTTTTAATGATATAAGAGAGAGGTAGGATACGGCGGTGCTAGCGATGGAAATTAATGGTGGTGGGTGGAGAAAGAAGAGAGAGAAAGAGAGAGGGGGTAAAAGAGGTGGCAGCGAGGGGTAGGACAAGGGCGATGGCAGGGGCTTCTTCTGTTAATGTCAGAGGTGTGTGTGTGTCTGTGTGTGTGTGTCTGTGTGTGTGTTTATGCAGAAATGATGGTGATGAATTTGTATTTCGGTGGTGAATTTGTATTCTTGTGGTGATTTTGTGTTTTCCGGTGGTGATTAATGGCGGCGGCGGTGGAAGGGCAGGGGCGGCAGGGGGTTGTAGTGGGGGGAGGGGTCAGATGGGTTTATGTGTGTGTTTGTGTGTGTACAGTGTGTAGTGTGTGTGTATATGTGGGCGTTTAATTTGTGTGGCTAGTATTTAAAATTGTTTAAATATGGTTCTCACCCGAGCATGACCATATATATATATATATAGTCTTACTCTAATAGAAATCACTCTTAGTCTAGAACTAAATAAAAAAAAATTAAAATCGCGTCGAAATATAGCACACATGGTATGCAAACTGATCGTTGAGAGATGGTGAAAAATAGAGTGAAGACATATTTGAAAAAAAACTCACCGATTGACGGGAAAATCAAATTAAAAACAAATGGAATTAGGTGGGATTGTGTATGTGAGGGTGTATTGGATTAGTGTGTGGTGCCCCTAGCGGACCATTAGATTAGATTGATCTAAGGGCTTACATTAGTTTTTAGTTTTTATTTTAAATTTGGTTTCTATTTGATCACTAGCCTATATATATACATTCAGCCGGATCGGGTTTTAAATGGATCGGATCATACATTATCCATATCCATATTTATCGGATCGGATTAATTTTAGATAAATCCATATCCAGTTATAAGGCCTCGGATCGGATCGGACATTGACAGGCTTGCATGCCATATTTTCTATATTACGGAGTACTAAAATTTTGGTGATTTATGTAAGAATAAATATTGATTTCAGCATAGATCTAGTGATTTATTCTTAAATGCGTATCGATCTAGTTATTTTGCGATACAAAATTTGTGATTTACGTATAGATTTGGAGAATAATCATTAGATTTATGCCAAAATCAATATTTATTCTTATAGAAATCAGCAACATTTTAGTGATTCTCGTAAGCATAAATAGTGATTTATTGCCGGTATATAGCACATATGGTATGAATATTGATCGTTGGAGGATGGAGAAAAATGATATGAAATTAAATTTAAAAAAAAAACTCATTGAATGATGGGAAAATCTAATTAAAAATGGAGGGGATTAGGTTGGGTTGTATGTGGGAGGGTGTATTTAATTTGTGTGTGGTATATGTTCTACATTCAAAACATTACAAAACTTATAATTTTGCAATGCATGTTACATTAAAATCACAATTTCGTTGAAAATCTTCAAAATCATGTATGTTCCGCAAGCAAAATATGAATGTTTTGCAACGTTCTGCAAATATAACGTGATTTATAGAACAATTTGTCTTGCAATATTTTGTTAGCAAAACATGCATGATTTTCAAGATTTTTAGTGAAATAGTGATATACATGGAATATGTTTTGTAAAATAACTCATTTTGCAATGTTTTACTCGTAGAACATTTATGTTCTCCAAGGTCTCATATTAAACAACAGTCTCCATAGAACCTAACTCATATGTGAAGTAGGTATAATTTCACTTGTATGAAGGTTATCTGCCGAATCCCTGCACCTTCGTCCAATTTCGGATCCAAATCCACGAACCGCACCCGCGTCCAACACTTGTACCCGAGCCCAAACATAGACTGAAACAAAAAACAATAACTGTGGAAAGAACCTCTTACGCCAAGAAAGAAGATCGCTACCCTGTTCTTTCGATTTAGATAAGTCTAATAATAGGGAGGTAGTAGAAGCATCTGCTGAGAAGCCACAAGCATGTATTTCATCTATGAGTACAACTGCTTCATTGTACTTCTTATTGTAAAAACAATCGCGGACAATTGAGTTGTAAACACCACTATCTATTAAGCAATCAATAGATTCTATTTCCTTAAAGAATTAATTTGCTACATCGAGTAGTCCGCCTCGACATAATCCTCTAATCATCAATGTGTAATTCTTGAAATCAGGTCGCAAACCTTTTGAAGGAAGGCTGTCAAAAAGGCTTCTTGCCTTTTCAAGTTTTCCATTCTTTAACAATCCGTCAATCAAGATATTAAAAGTGTGAATATGAGGAGATAAGTAATTGCATTGCATCAGATGAAATATTGAAGCGTTTCATCCACGTATCGATTTTTAAAAAGTCAATCTAACAGGGTATTGCATGTGAACATATCTGGTTTTTGACCTTTGTTTAGCGTCTTCTTAAAAAATTTTCGTGCTTCAACATGTCTACCCGTATGAAAATACCCTTGCAAAATAGTATTGTAATTTTCAATTCCGGATGTCAAACCTTTAAGGGACATTGGTTGAAAGAGATCTATTACTCTGTCCACTTTCAACTTTTTACAATAACCATTGATTAGAATACTATATCTACGAGTGTTAGGCAATATTCCCTTCCTCGTTATGGTTGTGAGCACTGCTAAAGCTTCATCAACTTCTCCCCGCAAGCAGTATCCATCCATGAATGAATTGTATGTGACTACATCAGGATAGAGGTCTATTTGAATCATAGTTTCTATCACATTCTTTACATATTTAATCATTCCTTCTTTTCCATATGCATCAACCAATATACTGAAAGTATGCAAATTTATGGAGATATTCCTACTATCTGTAGAACAAAACAATAAGTGTGTATATATATTAGCCGTAAGCATTTGTATGAAACGGGAAAAACAACTGCATTGCTTGTTAATATTAAATGAATGAATATAGGGACTTATATAAGCCCAAAGACTACAACGTGACAGCATAAAAATAGAAACAACCCAACTGAATCCTAGCATAACTCTACTACATTTATTATTCCTAAAAACTCTCTCACTACTACGACTAAGTCTAGCAGCTACATAACAGCTACTTCTAATTTGTTTAAATAAATCTAATAAAACAAATACTAAACTAGTAAGTTTAAAATTAATTCCAACAATCACCCCCATAATCTTAAACTTGTATCATGCATCCTTCCAGCCCGTATGGCTTGTACTGCCCATATGACTCGCTCCCTTGATTCAAAATCAGAAAGAAGAAATTTACGAGGCACTTCTCTTCATCCGTGATGCACTTCTCACCACCATCAATTTTTATGCACATCTCATTAACAAAATTTTTAAAAAAATTTTAAAAGAACTTTGGAGCACTTCTCACCATGGTGAACATGATCACCTATAATTCTAAAAGAGAGGTTCTCCCTCGACCAATTGTGCCATGATTTCTTCATCAATTTGGAATCTACAATTCTTTGTCAGATGTCCATATCTTTTGCATTTGAAGCATTGTGGCTTTCCTTTGTGCCAACAATCCTTTTCTTCATGACCGATCTTATGGCAGTGGTTGCATTGAACTTTATTGCCTGTGCCTTTTGAGAATGAAGTTTTATCTAATAGGAGTCCCTCAATTTTTCCTCCATTTTCTTCCTCCCTCATTGATCTCCTTTGGTCTACGGTACTAAGGGCATTGACTAACTCCATTAGGGTTATTTTGGATAGGTCTTTGGAATCTTCAAGTGAGGATATTTTAGACTCATATTTTTCAGGAACGCTCACCAGAATTTTATCAATCACCCTCTCAACGGCAAATGTTTTACCAAACAACCTAATTTGATTAACAATGCTCATAAGCTTACTTACATATTTCTTATGGTTTCGTTCCCCTGCATCCGCTGCATCTCAAATTCTCGTTTGAGATTCAAAACTTGCATCAACTTTGTTTTAGCATTTCCCTCAAACTCTTCCTTTAGCATGCTCAATGCCTCTTTTGGTGACTCACAAGCCATGATACTTGTGAAGATTCCATCAGACACCACCGAATGAATACATGAAAGTGCCTTTGCTTCTCTTGCCGCTTCTTCGTCACGTTTTTTGATTTGGGCTGCTGTTGGATTTTATGGAAGAGGGGTTGGCTCAACATCACTCTCAATTGCTTCCCACAAACTCATAGCTTTCAAATATGATTTCATTTTGATAGCCCATGAATTATAATGATATCGAAAGAGAAAAGTTATTTGATGCCATTTGAAATCACAAGCCCTTTAGATCTATTGCTCTGATACCAAGTGTAGAACAAAACAATATGTGTGTATATATATTAGGCGTAAGCGTTTATATGAAACGGGAAAAACAACTGCCTTGCTTTTTAATATTAAATGAATGAATACAGGGACTTATATAAGCCCAAAGACTACAACGTGACAGCATAAAAATAGAAACAACCCAACTGAATCCTAACATAACTCCATTACGTTTATTATTCCTAAAAACTCTCTAACACTACTACGACTAAGTCTAGCAGCTACATAACAGCTACTTCTAATTTGTTTAAATAAATATAATAAAACAAATACCAAACTAATAAGTTTAAGATTGATTCCAACACTATCCATCTTGTGTAACAATCCTATGCTAGCTTCTTATCGGCTGAAGTTGCAGAGGCCTTGAATTAATGAGTTAAAGTTTCTAATATTTGGTGTTGTGCCTTTCTCACTCATGTCAGCAAAATGACCCAAAGCATGATCTACTAACCCGTCTTTGCACAAAGAATCAATGATTACATTATAAGTCACATTATTTGGTGTACAACCATTTTTCTGCATATATTTGAAGTTTGAGCACTGTAACAGCCATATAGGTGCGACCTTTCTTGCAAAGGCCATCAATTATTGTGGTATAGGTAACCACATTTGGTTAAATAACATTAAATCTAACAAGCTTCTTTAACAAAGACTCTGCTTCGACAGCATTGTGTTGGGAAATTAGCCCACTCATAAGAGTATTGTGCGTAAACACATGTGGCGTAAAAACCACACTTACACATTCCACAGAGCAACGAGAAGGCATAATCAAGTCTATTCAAATGACAAAAACAGTTAATGACGGTACTAAACGTAAATGTATTAAACAGAACGCTCAAACCCGCATATCTCGAAAGAGGGAGAGTACAAGAGAGTAATGTTTCATTTTAACAAGAGCTGTTAATAACCAAGAAGTGCATTTAGTAGTAAGGAAGGGGTGGAGGTTAGGATTGAAGATCAGATCGTCCCTCGTATGGATAAGTTCAAGTATTTGGGTTCGATCATCCAGAAGGAAGGTGAAATCGAAGATGATGTCACGCATCGTATCAAGGTTGGGTGGTTAAGGTGGAGGGCAGCGTCAGGGGTGATGTGCGACAAGAAAGTCCCGTTAAAGTTGAAAGGGAAATTCTATAGAGCGGATATCCGTCCTGCGATGTTATATGGTTCGGAGTGTTGGGCGGCGAAGAAGGCCCTCGAGAGCAAGTTAGAAGCGGCTGAAATGAGGATGTTGCGGTGGTCTTGTGGGCGCACGATGTTGGATAGAATCCCGAATGTGGTTTTTAGGAGCGAGCTTGAGGTGGCGCCTTTTTCCGCGAAAGTTAGGGAAGGGAGGTTGAGGTGGTTCGGCCACGTCCGTAGGAGGCGGGCTGAAGCCCCAGTGAGGAGGGTCGAGAGTCTTTCGGTTGTTGGGGTGAGGAGGAGATGCAGACCGAGGAGGTCGTGGGAAGAGCAGCTTTGGTTGGATTTGAAGGCCTTAAACTTAAATGAGACCATGACCGCTGATAGGTGTTCTTGGAGGCGCCAGATCAGAGTGGTGGATTCTCTTTTAAGGAGCGGTTCTGTAGTTGAGAGCCTCAGAGTTGGGTTGTCTCGGTTAGCTCTATCTTAGAAGTTCGGCTTTTTCGTTCTCATTTTTCATTTTTTATTGTCTTCTGTTTTCTGGTTTTGCAGTTTCAGGGAGCTTGGCCAGGTGTCATCTTAGATCTGAGGGTTTTGCAGAGCGGAGTAGTCAATACCCCGGTAGGTAAGCCCCATATGTTCAAAGCCATGGGCTCAGGTATGACGATGAACCTTTTTAAAAAATCTTAGACAATCCATGTGAATATCACTCACTATTACATTTTTGTGCACTTAGCCGGGGGTCTTCACGGAAACAGCCTCCCTACCGTTAAAAGCAGGGGCATGGTCTGCGTACATCTCACCCCCCCAGACCCTGCTCTGAGCGGGAAATACTGGGTATATTTGGTTTGGTTTGGTTTGGTTCTGGTAAAGTGAACAGTAGGCAGAGGTGTCATGTGGAGCATTTTATCAAACAGAAACAAGTGCATCTTCTTGATTATTAAACCCTGATTTGCATTTAGTAGTAATTCTGGTAAATCTGTATTAGCTTTATATGTTGAGGAGAAGTGACATCTTGTATAAAAATGAAGATTTAGTAATCATGTACCTGACAATCTCCGCAGAAATGGATTGATAATACTGTTAACACTAAAACACGCAAGCGTACGTGGTCACAAGTAATATAGATAGAAGTCAAGTTCGTTCCCACAGAGATCTAGTTAGGTTTCAATTCAGTTCATGCACCTATGCAACAATGTATGATTATTATTCACTGCTAAGACAAATAACAAGATTAAGTTTTTACTAACTATAATTAACTAAGATACAAATTAACAAACTAAAAATTACTAACTAATGAGAATTAAAATTGAATTACTTATATGCGACAAAACATGGAATCCTAACTTCATCATCTACTTCACTTAGAGTTGATGTCTTTAATCAATACATACGATGGTTTTGATATCTGATCGGATAACACGAAACAAGTAAAAGCTACCTCTCGGTATACTAATACCAAACTACGCATGCATCCACAAAAGAGATAGAAGATGGGTAGACACCAATTATGTTTAGACCCTATATCTCTATAGAATTTGAAAACATAAAGATTGAAGCACAAGTTATCCACATAGATCACATAGGGTAGCATCATATCTCTATGTATGCCACAAATCATGATAATAATATCAACCTATCCTATGCTAGCATGGCAAATTCTAAATCTCAAGATCCACTCTCGTTTCGCAAGAGATTAACAAATTAGATGTTCATGACTCATCTAAACACATGAAACACAACCATACGAGGATATCAAGAATTCACCACACATAAATCTTTAAAGCAATCAAACTACTAAGCTACATAGACAAATCTGTTAGAATCCCATGACAACGATTAGCTCATAATTGAACCTCTCGTCATCATGGGATCAAGTGAAACCATGATAACAAACAAGATATGGAATAAAGTAATAATATTAATAAAACAAGAGTTGAGAAAACAAATCTATGATACAAAAGATGAAGTAGATCTAGATCCGTTGCTTGTCACGAGCGTTGAATCCTTCTCTCCTTTTCTCCCTTGCAGATCTAAGCTATATTATGTACAAGATATCTAATTGTCTAATTGTGTTAATTCTAATTGTCTAATTTATAAGGGGTTGGATGTGTTTATATAGGCTCTAGATTTCTTGCCCAGCAAGAAATTACCTTCTATTACAATTAGAATTCGATTAAGGTACTAAAAACTGCCCAAAATACAATTAGAACTTGAAAAGGGCAAAACAGTAAATTTCCTGCTCCCATCAGTCTGCTTGTCGCGCAATCTGCTCCCACCACACGCAACTTGCGCGCGTGAATCCTGTAGACTGCGCAACCTTCCCGGAAAATCCGAATTTTAATCAATTAATCCTCCAAACACGATAGAAGCATCACCCATAATCGACATTCTTGTAAATCTGCACAACTAAACAAAACACATCAAAACTACAATAAACTTGAGTCCAAGACAATCAATTTAAGCCGAATTGAAGCGATCCAAGTGGATATAAAATCCACTTATCAAATACCCAAGAAGTCATTGTTTAATTTTAAAATTTCGTTTTTTTTTTGTAAACAGAAAATTGGGATGAAAATGAAAGACAGCCAAAAGCTAAAATTAGGATTCATTGAAAGTTAGATTTGAGTGCAGAGTTATAAACTAGGTGTGCATCCTATTTTCCAATTCGAAAATAATTGATATTTCAGTTTCGAATACAAATTAAGGGGGTGGTATTGTATTAAAACTTTTAAAGACTTTTAATGATTTTAAAAGTCATGGGGTATTCAATTCTAACATTTAAAGAGTCTTTAAAAGTATGGTGTAATTCAATTAATACTTTTAAGAAGTATTTAAAAGTAGGGCGGTATTGAATTTAGACATTTATAGACTCTTTATAAGTATCGTGTTATTCAAAAAGTCAATGACTTTTAATGAGAATGACTTTTAATGACTTTTAACAAAAATTATAACTACATCCCTTGAAAAAAAAGTCTTGAGCTTTTTGATAAGATTTGACATGACTTCTAATAATTCTATAAAAATCATCTTGAATAATATTGTTTCATTTATTGTAAATAATTTTTTTAAAATCTTCTATCGCTTTCTTCTGTTTCTTCCATTTCTTTTTCTTCCTCTTCTTCGTTTTCAGTTTCCATATTTATATTCATTTTAGTAAACAATATTATTGAGGGTGCGATCTTTTGCAATTTTGTAAAACTAGATCATAACACACAAAAGTCAAATAATAATCCATCAAACATTATAGTAATTCATGGGCTTGTAAAAATATTGTGCTTGCAAAAATTCACATAAAATATCAATAAAATAGCTTTGCATCATACAAATATTGCTGGCTAATGACATAGCTCTGCATCATAATTAGCTATGAATAGTGACAAATATATAATTCTCAGATAAAAATATGTAATGAATACTCAATTTAATAAGAAATATACCTTGTACTCAATTTTTTGGTGACCGGCTTAATCAGAGAACAAACGATCGAAATTGAATTGCAGTGAAAAAAGGTTAAAGGGTATCACAACATTGGCTAATATACGATCTTTGTAGTTAGTCTACTAAACCACAAAATCTATCAAAAAGTCTATGAAAGTTTTTAAAAGTCATTTCATTAGGAGTCATCAAAAGTATTTCGAAATTTTAGTGACTCAACAAGAATCATTAAGAGTCATTAAAAGTCTATAAAATTCATAAAAGTCATTACCCCAAGAATTGTCATTAAAAGTCATAATACAATACCACCCCTTAAATTTAGGGCTCTAATCGAGCCGAATTCTTCGATTTCAGTTTATTTAAAATTTGTTGAATTCGAATTTTAATTAATTTTTGTAAGTCAACATTTTTATTTGAGTTAGACTTATTAAAGAAAAAAGAAAAATGTTGTTTATGAACATGTTCGCAAACATTTACGAATACCATATAAATATTGTTCACGAGATCTCATATTCACGAACTCAACTTATGAACTCGATCTTACGAACTAGTGATGAGGATTTCAACAAATTTTGCTTGTTTAATTCTTTAATGAAAAATAAAATAATACATAAGACTGCAAATTAAATAGATAAGTTAGTTTTCATTATCAAGATAACGAGTTAAGAGTAAGTTTATTACATCCCCGGTTTCAAACGTAGTACAAAATCACGTTCACGAACTATATTAACAAACTTTTTCACTAACATTAAAATCAAATTTGTTCACCAACTTGTTCCCAAGTCAAGAATATGATGATGGATGGATAAGATGTGGTATGAGAGAAATACAACAGTTTTACATAAAATGTTGATACAGACAATGCAATAAGCAATGTTTAAGATGAAGTAGAAAACCTAATACAAACTGCCTCAGGCACAGAATATTAGGTTTGTTTTTTTACACAGTCTTCTGCAGAATATGAGTTGAGAAAAGTAACTAAATTCATCTGCAACTCAAATCCTGGATGGAATCATTGGCATGCTGTTCTGTAAGTATGCCGAAGCAGCTGCAACTCCGCTCCCTAGCTGCACTGGGTAACCAACATCCTTCAGGATCATCTCCACGCCTGCAAGACAGCCCAGCAGTTGCAACTGCAAGAAACAACATATAATTTACCTTTGAACTGGATGGTAAGAGATTTGAATGGAACAAAATTTTGAAGTTTGACTCATATTTGAAACAGAAAAGATCCTGTATACTCCTGACCTACTTCCTCATATTGAAAGCAGGGTAGAAGGTTATCACTATGATGGTTAAACCGGTAGTAGTTTTGACAGAACTTTTCTAAAAGAACTTACATCCCGTACTACTTTGAATCTTGCCTCCTGGTTAATATGTATGCAAAAAAATTAATATCTGTATGTAAAAACATACCTCATTTAGGTTTCCTAGATGACCGATCCTGAAAACCTTTCCGGCAACTTTGTTAAGCCCAAGTCCTAAGCTCAAATTGTATCGTTTCCATGCCCTTCTAACAACTTCCGAACTATCAATGTATGGAGGTACCACAACTGCAGTGACTGTGTCACTAAACCATTCATCCTTTTGAGTGCAGTTTTTAAGACCCCATGCCTCTACAGCAAGCCTGTAATGTTGAGGTTGAATGTATTGTCAAACAATGGAAAATATGTGAAACAAGAATGAGCATAGAACAAGAGTGTCTACAATGACATGAAACTTAGTGACCAATTAGTAAGCAATTGGATTATATAACAAAAATCAGCCTACAATGATATTCTTACATTTGTAAAGCATTTGGATGTTGTATGTACTTCAAGAATGAACCAGCTTGAAATGTTTATATTAAAGCAACTACAAAGCAGTTACCTTGTTGCTTTGGCAAGGCGAGTGTGCCTTGCAATTACATTGTCAAGTCCTTCCTCAAAAATAAGATCAAGTGCTGCCCTCAGCCCATATAATAGTTGGATGGAAGGAGTGTATGGCCAGTATGTTCCCATGTTATAGAATTTTAAGTAGTCTTTCCAGTCAAAGAAAACTCTGACCGATTTTGCAGTTTTGGATGCTTCAAGAGCTTTGGGGCTTGCACAAACAATTCCCAATCCAGTGGGAAGAGAAAGAGCTTTCTGGGAGCCAGTTAAAGCCACATCTACACCCCATTCATCCATGCGGAAATCAAGTGCACATATGGAGGACACACCATCAACAAGAAAAAGCGCTGGATGCTGGTAGTGATCTGAAATGCATAAAATGTGTACAATTAAATTCCATATATTTTTGAAGATTTTGCTTAAAAATCTTATAATCATGCTTACAAAGTTATGAATTCCAAAATTAATAGACTCTCTATACAATCTATCTTTTTGGTCAAATTGACAAATGTGGTGACTAGTATTATCACAGTGCTAGGTAATAGGTATGATTTACATAGGATTTAGGTAGAAATCGTAAGGCACGTGCAAGAACAGTAGAGTAAAAAGCAGCTGATAATACAAGAAATTATGTTCTTTCATTTAATTAATCTACTTTCAGTTGAATGCTTACCAAGAATTTTTCTAACTGTAGCCAAGTTGTTGGTAACTCCAGTTGCCGTCTCATTGTGCACAATACAGACAGCCTTGATAGTATGTGTAGTATCTGCAGCAAGTTTCGATGCCAGAATTTCAAGATTGGCACCTTGGCCCCAGTCACTTTCAACAACATCAACATTAAAGTTGAGGCGTTGCTGTTGATCGATCCAAAGCAAACTGAACTGACCAATGAGAAATGATACAGTTCGATCTCCAGGAGAAAGCGTATTTGTTAAGGCACTTTCCCATGCACCAGTACCTATGAATCAAGAGTAATCAATAGTCTAGTTTAAGCCATATGGTTCTGTAGTTTATGTATTAATATGATAAGGAAATTCAGTGAAAAGGGAGAAAGATAAGTTATTTAACATTGCTGAAACAGAGTTAATCTGAGAATCCATATTGATTGAAGTAGAAAAGGACAAATGTTCATGATATGTAGGAAAACATGAGGTTGTACTTGAACCAAGCGGCTGTAGAGTCTAAAGAAGGTCTTTTAAGTTTATGTAGTGGTGTGGTCTTTGCATTTATTTATCAATTTAGGTCCTAAAGACAGTTAAAGTCTTAAGGATCACTGGAGATGGTAAAGATGTCTCAGAAAACTGATCATATATTATCGAAGCTACTGTAATTTGTAAGTTCATCTGAACATCAGATTTATGGATGGCATGTAGCATGACCGAAGAGACTGACTGGAATGACTTTGTTATTTACCGAGTCTTAGATGACAGGAAACTGAGTAATCACAGATCCCAAATACACAAGCACGGAGAGGACGAGAACTAAACTGGACATCATAGTCTTGAACCAACAATAAAGAGCTGAGAAAACTATACCTGTGGTTGGGAAAAGAAACGGGGTTCCTGAAGTAGTCTTAAAAATCTTCTTGACGTCCTCAAGTAAGTTCTTTGTCATTGCTGGGATGGCTGGGGAGCGGTAATCCTCATTGTTCCTGTTCATTGCACGAAGGACCTGTTCCGGGATGTTGACTGGCCCCGGAACAAAAAGATGGTTCCTCCCAGGTCCATAGACATAATCCATCTTTCTTTGAAAGTTTGTGCTCCGTTACTTTCAAACACAATCTTTAACTGTAGCAATCAGTAGGAAAACATAATCAACTACTATTCCGTCATGTACCTAGTTCCACAACCGAACTTTGCATACAGTAGTAAACAATGACAAATGCCCGTACAATAAATTTGCAGACTCATTGCTTTTACAAATAAATTTGACATTATAGACATAAAATAAAAAATGACATGCGCTTACATTTTACTTCTCAAGGTAATGCATTTTTTTGAGTGATATGCAAGGACAAGGTATATCATTTCACAGCGAAACATTGTTGCCAAAAACAGGTGAATAAGTTCGGTTAAAACAAGAAATAGAGTGATTTTGTCTGTATTATTCATTCATCTCTCGATCTGGAGAGACTTTCTAATCATTTTCCTAAGTCTTTCTCCTTATCATTTCCAATTTTTAAAGTTTCGGACCCGTGCCGAATTTTAAAGTTGGGCCCTTGATTTGTATTTCAACATAAATTTAAATGATTGTCTCCTAAATTAAAAAAAACTATCTAAAGAAATTGTAAACAATACTCCAATTAATTCACTTAGAAAGAATGATTCTTTTAGCATGTTTTGTAACAAAATCATTTGTAATACTTTCAACGTTAACAAAAAGACCACTTTAAATTGCCATTAAAACACCTTTCGACACCTTTCTTATGACATAGTTATTTTTTATTGACTATGTTATATAATAATTCTCAGGTGAACGAGAGTCGAACCCGTGACCTGGAACAACAGAGTATACACCCTTTCGCACTCTATGACATAGTTATTCGTAAAACTTGATCCACACATTTTTTTACTAAGTTACCAAATTTTTTTGTTAAATTTTTATTTGTTTACAAATACAAATATAGGGAGATATAAATCTGGGGCCGGGATCTTGTGCAATCGCTCACCCCACCCGTGCTCCCTCCGCGCCTCTCTCTCCCTCTCTCCCACACACAGAAACAAACTTAAAAAAAACTATATACACAAACACCGGTTAACATTAACTGAAGATGTTACAGGTTATACGGGAGGATAATTCTGGTGCAGAATACAAAATTTGATCAACTCATTACAAGAACATATGGTCATGTTACACTGTACAGTGAAAACTTTAACCAACATGAACATCAAAACAAAGCTAGTAATCACAAATATAATAATCAAGAAAATCTAATAAAGTTAATTACCAGCAAAACAATTCAGTGGTTTGGAAGTGTAAGTTCGTAACTGAACACAAGTTTGTACACATACTAAAATATCATAATACGCTGTGGTCGAGCCAAAATTTCCAGAGACTTAAAAAAGCATTGCTAACTTTTGAACGCAGCCAGAGTTGATACTTATATTTTGAGTCATTTCCACTTGGATAATTCTTTTTATCTCTATTAAATTTCAAAAATTACGGGAACACGTTAGTTAGCCCTCTTAGTTCCGTCGAAGAGAGTGAGACCAGAAAATCATTAGACAAGTGAAAAGAAGCATACCTTTTGCTGGTCGAAAAGAGCAGTGTAAAGATATGGAAAAAGTTGCTTCAAACTTAGTAGAGGATTGATGGATGTAAAGCTTTTCCTCCTCCTCCTCCTCCTCTTCCCTACCCCAAGGGTGAAACAACTCAACTAGTGAACATGACTTTTTATATGAGCGCGGGACACCAGTCACTAGTATCAAAAGGGTCCCACTTAGACAGATAAGAGGAAAACCAAAGACAATATGTGGGACTTTCTGGGCTGTTGATGTAGCTAGTAACAAAACCATAATAATATACTACGATTTTGCATGTTTATTTAATATCGTTTAAATATTCGTAATTCTTTCCCACCACAAAAGATTATGTACAACAACATGTTGATATATACAACTTACCTGTAGTTCTCATCAATGAAAATTATGAAATACCGTAAATGGAAAAGTGCTAAAAGGTACCCCGTTAAAGGTTCATGAGTGTTTACGTAGATTGATATACTTTATTGATATTAATCAAAACCCAATTATCGATATATATTTGTATAGTTGTGCAATCACAAATTTACGTGTACCACGTCCGAATAATATAAATTTCATCAATTAAAACATCTCAAGTTGCTTTAATTTTTAGTAACCGATACAAATCATTATGCTTACTAAAAGAAATGAGTAAATGTAGGCATAGTCCATAGAAGAGATATGAGGTTGAGAAACAAGTGGTGAAAGATAAAGTGATAAAGCAGTTTCAACCACTCCCTCGTATGTGGGAGAAAAATGCCACCACATCCCTTCTCTTGGTTTGAGTTCCAACTCATTTTAGAACTGTATTTTTTATAATTATATTTGGAATATATTTGATATATGTTGAGGCTGAATCACGTAGACGTGTCAGCTTTGATAGCTTGGCCTGTGTAAAATACCGAAATTTGACCAATTACAAACAATTGAGACATAAATAGAACATATGGTACTCTGTTCTACCAAACCAGATCTTTTTTTTTGCTATATCTATATTACCAAACCAGATCTTTATCAAGTAAGTTTTGTGTACACCACAAGCAGCAGCAACATGATACGAAAATTTCATATAAGTGGCCAACGGCTCTGGCCCTAGCCAGCCCAATTCCGCTCAGCCCACAAGCAAACTTCCTTTCAAGATGAATCAGATAATCTCTTGCAATATCCACCTTCAAAAATTATAATCAGCTGACAATGTTACAAGGTTCAATTCCATCTATGACGATAAACTTGCGCCGAATGATGGCCAATTATATACCCGTAAAGACCATATTCAAGACTAATTTCTCACCAAAGTACAACTCAACATGGTCGGTCTACTAGTGTTCAAATTTCAACAAAAATGTTGATCGGAATTTGTACTTCAAAAGCTTTAGAACTAAACCTAACACTAAGATGCTTGCCCTGCTGAACAACCCCTTTGAAACTGAAACTTGCATTAATCACTTCACGTCTGCACTAGTATACCAGAGCAATTAATATATCAAATTAATTTCAAATTCCATCTAAAACACTTACCAACAAGCAAGCCAAACAGAGTATCTCATCAAACTATAACTTGGAAGACATCCAACAGCACTGGCAGTTGCAAGCTTCTACCATTAATGTGACAAGTAGCCTAACTTTCAAAGAGATTAAGACAATCTCGGATGTCAGAGTAATGCTTCCTCCTTTTAGAGGAAGATAACTGAAAAAGATGCGTCAACTGTGTCAGAGAAAACGAGTCTCGACTGATTTAAAGGTCAAACTAAAACACCCAATTTGGAGAACATGGATTTATACACATGTACAAATGTTACAATATACATAACGTAAATCGATACTTTACTCCAGTACATTACGCCATTACTGATGCTTCTGTCAAGATCTCATAAAAAATCTTGATAAAAGATCCAAAAGGGAAAGCAAGCCTAACTGGTGCAGATGCTAAACCTTTAGGCAAACCAAGTCCCTGCAACTGAATATACTGTTCATGATACAGCAAACCAAGAACAGTAAAATGACGGCATTTGAAAGACTACACATATCAGACAATCTTTCATGAAGATGAAATTCAAAATAACTTCTTTTCCAGTAAAAATTTCGTAAACTGTGTTTAACTTCTGCATCCCCGCTGACAGGCTTTAGAATTCACAAGCATGTAACAGCAACAGAAGCTCCTGCTCTGCTCATACTACTTCTATGCAAAAGAATGCAGAGATACGATACAAAATCAAGCAGTGAAAAACATAATACATAAGATTAGACTATAGCTAACAAGATATTGATACCGAGTAAGGAACAGATAAACCAAAGATCTAGCACGGAAAAATAGCAGGCAAGATATTTACTTTTCTAACAAGCTTATTGTATTCTATTGCTGCTTTGCAAGAGATAAGTATAGTTGCATTTCTGAATGAGAACTAAAAAGATATTAGCGGAAGTAGAAGCTGTGCACTTCCTTTCAGAACAACATTCAATTACAGTAACTATGTGTGTTCAGACATTTAAAAAGCAAAACTGGGTAATTTACACTATCCGAAGAATTTTACATTCATCATCTTTCTCATACAACTGCTAATCAGCGGATTCTTTGCCTTATTCACTATGTACTTCAAGAAATTAGTGAGCTGTTTAAATAAGCTTAATAATATACTTTGATCTCAAGACTATATGTTGTTAACAGTTTCTTCACTATCAAATACTTGGGGGTATGTCATTCCACTTTCTGATGCAGGCTTGAGATGATTTAAAAACCTCCTCCACAACATATGCAGTTTTTTTATTTCCCGCAAGGGAAAAGAGCCCAGAAAACATTCATGGCCAAAGCAGTTGAATCAGAGGAGAGTGGATTTAGTTCCCCTGCACTTTCCAGTCTACAGTTTTTCTTTAAGAAGGTAACAGAGGTCTATTTTACACCCGATGGGAAACCTTGTCGCGAAGGTTGAGCAGTTTGGCGCATTTTATAAGACTTTTCACTACCAGAGTATCCAGATGGTCCTGATCCTAAAATCCCTGATGAATTTGGGTCTGATATACGTGTAGCATTACATAAAGATCTTTCATGCAGGGGTTGAACTAAAGAGTTCATATCAGCAGCCTCGGCTCTTTTCATTCGTTTCCATGCTTCAAATTTTCCTGTATCAATACCCCTTTGAACTACTCCAGAAATCTGATTGGAGGTTTCATATCTGTAACCACGTGAAGAACCATTAACATGGGAAGGTGCTGGTCCTACCGCGTCCTGCTCCTGCTTTAGTTTGGAGTAGATCTGATAAAGTCCCTCTCCAGACAAATTGGAAAAAGTTGATATATACTTCCATAATCGAGTTTTCATCCCTGCAGACAGATGCATGTTTTTAATCAAGAGCAGTTGATCCAGAGAAGTACATGAATACACATTATCAAGTGCTTCTGTAATTTTCAGTGACGACAATAAATAAAGAAACGTGACTACTCCAAAGCCTGGTGATCTGCAAACAAATATTTACATAAAGAATGGTATTTATGAGTACATGCGCATGACAGTTGTGAAACCATCGCCAGAATAACTTAATTACTTATGGGTGCTTTAGTGGCAAGGCAATTAACCACTGTGACACATTTCCTTGAAATCTTCGTGCATTTACGAGAATGTGCATATTTTTACACTTAGGATAGGGGTTTTTCTAGGGGGGTGGGGTTTGATACGAGCTATTCCACAGGCCAACACAGAATGAATAATATATCAAATACAAGGGGAAACTCATACTTTCTTGCTTATATAGTTCCTCCTCGTGCTCAAAAACAATTTGGTCAACCCTTCGTCCCAGGATCTGCAAATAATTTCTTATTCTGGAGAGCACCTGAGAAAAGCATACAGTTTTAGTCTTTTGGACTGGTAGAAAAATAGTAAGAAACTAGGAAAAACAATATCAGAACTAATCAGTTGAACCTTTTCCTTAGGGAGCTCCGAACTGGTAGTTTGCAACCTCTGAAGACGTGTCAGCGTCTTTTTTTCATCAGCCAGGACATCCTCACACCATTCCATCCATTTCACTTCCTTAAACTGTTCATAGACTTCTTCAGTATCTGACATTTCACCTTCCTCTTTTACCAACGGTTCAACCTTCTGGGTTTTTTCAGCCTTCACCTTAATTGTCTGAGATCCCGGTTTGCCTTGCTTGCCCTTGCTGCGTGACAATGAAATGCCCAAAGAATTTTCTTTTTGCTTCTTGGAAGCTTTGCGGCCAGATTTGGCGTTTGAATTGCTCCCACTAACAGCAATAAATTCCTAGAAAACAGGTGCCTGAATAAATACAGATGTAACAGGAAATACTGCATCGATGATTAAACAGTTTTACAATAAACTATAGCTTCAATACATTAGATCTTCATAGTTCACAGAAACATAAGTATACTAACAAACCGTAATGGTTTAGTAGTACTCCTGATATATAGCACACTAGTATTATAATACAAAAGCACTCCCCATTCCAGTCTCTAGCCTCAAGAAAGAGTACAACAATTTGGCAATATATATATATATATATATATATATATATATATATATATATATATATATATACACAGAATATTTGCATACTGATGAAGGTAGTCAGACTACTGATGAATAGAGTTTAACCTAACAATTTCAGTAAGACAGTCAACAAGACAAACAAATTTTTAAAATCTTGTACCATTTCTAGTAGTTGAGAGGCCCTCTCCTTTAACTGAGGAGCTCGAGGCAAGAAAGTCTCGTGATGCTGGAGTTCTACTGGTGCAATTTTCTTTGTAAGACCAAGCTTTTCATCCAGCCTTATCTTTTCCCAATTGCCAAACCCATGATAATGTATTCCTAGAAGCAATCTTGCATCATCCTCTGTAATTATCAAGGAACAGATGGTAAATTCATCCACTAATGATAGCCATCCTCAATAGAAAGAGGACCTAAAGGAAAGAAGTAAAGCAATCAACTTACTCTGGTTCCATCCACAACCTTTAGACCAAGTTGCAGGTCTGAGGTACATCAATGCCTGGAACTGAGAGATTGGTTTTTCATAACGGCTAATGCGCTTTGCTAAGAGTTGAAGTTCTTCAACACGGGTTAATAGATCATCAGCCTTGACAGGAACCCCGAAAAAATCTAGTAAAGGCCCCTATAGAAATGCCACAATTAGTATTATTCAAACAACAAGTGTGCATAAGCTGCATAAAGGGTGCATGTTTTTCCACAGTTGTTCATAAAGAACGAACAGTATTAAGCAAATCTTCTCTTCTTTCTTTATCAGTATTCTTTCCGCACTTATTCAAGTAACATGAGATATAATGCATATGCACGATAGACTTTTCAAAGCAAACCTTTGGGTCCAGATTCATTCCATCAACTGCGTCTCGACAGCCATCAATCAAAGCATCAAAAAGCTCAATTTGTGCATCAGTTGGAGCAGCTTCAACTGACCCACCAACCTCTGCTGCTATTAAGCCAATTTGGCTATCATTGCCAAATTTCTTGACCTAAGTAAACAGAAACCACATATTATACATCGGTTCCAAACAAAAACGCAAACTTCTACCTGAATTAGAGTGCAGAGATAAAGTATGTACATGTCATCAAGGGACAATAAATCGTATCTGTTCGTAGAATAATCTATTGTAGAAAAACCACTGCCACCAGCATACTGATTGAATATATGCAATGACTTTGTCAAGGAAACTCAATCTTCTAAACACAAGCTCGTTAAGTGGTATATTCTTATTTGTGTTTTGTTATGAATACATTAAACAAATTATCATATTTAATATATCCATATAGTAAAGAAACCAAACACCCATAGACCAAAGTCACTCTCTATTTAGTTTTTAAACAAGGGAAAGTTGGTCCAAGGTCAACATCGGGAAGGCCACTTTCAAATTAATCAGGTTTAATATATCTACAAACTTTATGGATATTGAAATAACAAACATATATTTCTGTTCAAATTAATAATTACTTATCCCTAAACAATGTAACTAAATAGTAAGCACTTGCCATTTCACATATATCCTTTGAAGTTATAAATCGTAAACAGAAACAAAGGGTTTACTCCAGATGCACACTTCTATATAAGTAACAAAATACTCGGAAATAAAACTGCATTCTATGTAGAGATCTAAGAGCATATATAATAATCTAGCTTTCCGAACAACAAACGAGCTCCATAACAGCCAGTTAGATCTCCATAAATCTTCAGTACAAGAGATATTGATAATTCTGTAGTAATGATTACGATATATGATACATTGATACTTCATCGTGATGTCATAAACAGAACATGTACAAAGAGCAAGGTTGAAACTAATGTGCACAGAATCAGAGTGGGTCACCAATACTGTTTACGTATTCAAGAAAGAAAAGACAAGAAACTGCTGGAGGGGTAAAAAGGGGAATTGACCAGTAAGGGCATATTTGGGTAATTTAACAGTAGGGGAGATTTAAGGGAATGGGATGAGGGTTTTAAGGGTTATGCAAAATTAGTAGATCGTATTTCATTTCTGGGAGGCTTAACCACTGCTCGAACTGTGGTCTATTGTAATCGTATTATTATTTGCTATCAAAGGATATTTGCTTGTTCTGAGTTAATTATTCAGTCAGTGTTGTGTGGATGTGAGTGGGAATTTGTTAATTTCATTTTATTACAACGATTCACACCATAATGCTACCAGCAATCTAAGATCCAAGGACAGACGAATGGAGTTTGTGGGTCTGGACTAAAAGCATAATTCAGTGCTTCATCCTGTTTGTGTGTGTGTGTGTCAGTCAGATTCTGTGAATACGTGAAATCAGTTGCACAAAATATGAAGACTGAACAAGAAATGAGTTTCACAAAAGGAAAACTAAGCCTCTATAGATAGGAAAACACATAAGCTCATTGCCTGTATATTAATTTCTACAGCAGGACCTACATTACTGCAATATCACGAAAAGAGAACCTAAGAGACTGCAGTATGATTAATATAAATCAAAAAAAAAGGTCATCTCCAATATCACAAAACATGAGGAAAAAGGGTACCAGGCCTCTCCAATATCACGAAACTTGACGAAAAAGGGTACCAGGTTGTCGTTCCGTGAGATAAGATTAGTGGAAGATCAAGTAAACGAGAACAAAGATCTACTGCATGAAAAAAAAGGTACCAAAACGAGAGAGAGAGAGAGAGAGAGAGAGAGAGAGAGAGAGAGAGAGAGAGAGAGAGAGAGAGAGAGAGAGAGAGAGAGAGAGAGAGAGAGAAGGGGGGGGGAGACTCACTGCACGGAAAAATCGTGTAGCATCCCTCTTTGGCAGATTACCATAAGACCACCCTCTTACTTGAGCAGTAGCACCATCAATTGCCGGTACAGAAAAACTAGTATCTGATTTCCGGCGCTTTGGAAATCTTTCCTGAGCCTCCACACCTTTCTTTCGCCTTTTATTATTAAGTTTCTCAGGCAGGTTAGCCTCTGCATAACTCTTGCTGTTTCTTGCAGCTCTAGGAGCTAAAGCTTCCTAAAAACAGAACAATATTACAAAATATATAAGCAGAGGAGTTCATTGTAAGATAATATTGCAAACGACCAATCACGAGAACACTTCGTACTTCTGCCTGGTTAACAGCTTCAGGTTTAATCCACCGGCTCCAGAAACTCCCATCATCTTCAGCAGTACAGAAATTAGCAACCTGATCACAATTGCAAATAGATCATCAGACAAAAAAGATAATTCCCTCTACAAAACCTAAAGCAATATCCCTATATGGTAGATGGAACTCAGAAAGAATAGCCATTTGAATGGTTACTTAAAACCCTTTCCGAAAAAATATTGAAAAAACAAGAGATCATCCCAAGCCCATCTTGCACATGATTAAAAAAAAGAAGTAGTAATGATAAACTTGCCTTAAAAGCACTCAGTAACTCATTTCCTTCCTCTTCATCAGGACCCTTTTCTTCTACCTTCTCTGCTCTCTCAAGAATTTCATCTATATCCATACTTAATAGCCGCTTTTTACTTTCTTCATCGTTTTTGTCTTCCTTGAATAGTTCTTCTGCACCGAACCTCAAGATTGCTGATAGCTCATTCTGCAACCATAGATATCATAACCAGAAATATAAGATATTACTTAGCAACAGCAGAACTTTAATATATTATGAGATATACAAACTGAATTAGTCTAAAAGAGAAGTTAAAATGAACGAAAGCACCTTGCTAAAGAGAATCTCTGACATTAAGACATATTCACATGTTATCCATTCGTAATTTCCAAAATATAGTTGTCTACGAAACTTACTTTGTCGAAAGAACTCCCCTTCTTCGTTTCTTTCTTTTCCAACTTTCCCTCGGCATTAAGCTTTTGAATTACCAAATGATCAAGAACCTACAAACGCACCATTCTGTATGTAAGAATGTGAACAGTACAAGTAGTTTAAGTCTGCATTTATTAAAACTTTAATTCATTGTCTGGGCATACCTTTGATAACAAATTCAAATATTCTAAACTTACTATTCCTAAATGAAACGTATAATTACAGAGATCATAGTTCTAGCTGATATTATACTCTTAGATCTATTGGTTCATACAAAAATATAAAATGGACATTTGATATGGCACTCAACTTCTAGAAGACTTTTGTGTTTCTATAATGAAAGGACGCAGCATGTGCATTTTATACATATATCACGTATAGCGAAATAAAAACTAAATCGTAAGGGATAAACAAGACCACTAACAACATTTTACCATTTTCTTTTTAGCACGTTCCAAAATATCCTCCTCAACACTCTTGCTTGTAACAAAACGGTAAATGTTCACAACATCTTGCTGCCCAATCCTGTGTGCTCTACTCATGGCCTGATACAAAACAAGAGAAGAATTAATTAGGGAACATAAAGGGACAGGCAAAACCTTTTGATGAGAGGTAAGGACATTGAAAGACGGTATTATATTACTTAACCTGCAAATCATTTTGCGGATTCCAATCAGAATCAAATATGATAACTGTATCCGCTGTTGCAAGATTGATACCTAAGCCACCAGCACGAGTCGAAAGAAGGAAACAGAAATCATCACTACCAGGTGCATTAAAATGTTCCATAGCTTGATGGCGAACTTCAGCTTTTGTACTACCATCAAGCCTTTGGAACTTGAACCCTTTAATTGATAGGTATTCTGCCAGAATATCAAGCATCCTAACCATCTGCATTTTCAACCATCGTGTCATTGACTATTGCAGTGGTTAACAGAAGAACCTTACTATCTATGATTATCATAGAATAAAAGAGACTAGCTGAAACAATCATTAAGTTATAATCTTATGTTATGGAAATACACTTCTGTAGCAGAAACAATCATTAAGTCATAATCTTAAGATATGAAAATACATTTCTGTAGTCTATTCTGTTTTAGTAAAAGATTTAATTTTTTAAACTGCTGTCATTAAGTAAGCGAAGCTTTCAGAACCATGCATGCAGACATACATATTTTGTGAATTCCTGTTAGATGAATTAAGTTAAAATATATAAAAGTTGAACAATTACGAAATACATAACTATTAAATAAATATTTAACTGCTTTGTACAGTTGTAGACCTAGCATAACCACAGATGTGACCTTATCCATCATATATCAGTCATTGGGCTTTACATTGCTAATGCCTAACGGCATGACCACGAAAAGTGAAAACAGAGAGATTTAAAATTTATCATCTAAAAACCAACTACAACCTTAATAGTTGCGAGAATTTTTCAATTTTAACCATTAAATAGAGACAGATTCAGCCAAGGAACGACTAAAATCGCATATTTTTCTTAGTTACTTATGCAGGCCGGTAACTGTTTATTTGACAGTAACTTATATCTTAAGCAACTTTCAGCATAACTACTTACGACAAATAAAAACCCAATTAAAAGTCGAATAGAATAATTCCAAACAGACCTGTGAAAATATCAATACACGATGATTTGTTTCATTTAGTCTGTCAAGAAGCTTATCAAGTATAACTAACTTCCCGCTGCTCAGAATTATTCTTTCCAGTTTACTACTTCCCGTAATATTTGTTTCCCCTCCATAACCATGATCTGCACTTTCAAATAGGAATGGATGGTTGCAACATTTCTTTAACTCAACCACAATATTTAGAAGAGAAACCTGCAAATTTAAGAGACTTGTCATATTAGTTACTTGATATCAGTAGAAAACGAAGATTTAGAGCATCTTAAATCTTAACATCCTGTCTAATACCTGTGGTCCATGAGATTAGTTATTTCAGGACAAGTTACTATGTCAAATCTATAGAAGAAATTATAACAATTAACAACCTTGATAATTCTAGAGCTGCTAAATACACTCAAATATCCTCAAAACACCATTACCTCTCTGATGAGATCTACTTTTATTACATGAACTTTTGAACAAAATATTCTAGTTGTGCATTAAAACCAACATTCATGCCAACAGATTTTGGATAAAGTCTTCTACTTTGTTTACCGATCTGCGAATACTGTAGCGCACGAGTTAGCAAAAGCTACATATTCTATGTCAGATGTGGGAGAGTGGCATGTCACTCCGCCCGATTTTATTTCTCATGTACTGCAACTTGATAGTATTTGATTAATGCAAGTACGATTTTTTCAAAAAAAAAAAAAAAAAAAAAAAAAAAAAAAAAAAAAAAAAGGTACAAACCGGTGATAATTCTTTAACCAAACATAACAAATGTCCAAAACACCTCTGTTACCTGGAATCTCCTATTTCTGTTGTATCCGTGCTCACAAGACACAAGACAGACTTAAGTGTAAGATCAGTGTCAATCTTCCAACCCACAACAAAATTCAAATCCATGTAAAACATGGTTAAAAAAACAAAAAAGGTTTTTCCCTAATTTCACATGGAATAACAAAGAGGAAGAGAGGAGAGAACGGAGGAAAATAATAACCTTGTCATGGGTCAGAACGAACAGAAAGAAGTGCATGCATTTCACAATTTTTTTTTTTTTTGAGTTTTAATAAATTGATTTTTGATATAAATTAATATCCTTATTTCATTGGTAATATATGCTTTTCTTAGGAATGTAAAACTTAATATGCACTATGTATTCACATAATAATTCCACATTCAAATATATCCATTTCAGACCCATCCAAGAATTCTAAATTTTATATATTAGAGCGCGATGAGATAGCTCAACTAGTAAGAGCTTATCTCTTGTCGTCCCAGATCCTGGGTTCGATTCTCGCTCACCCCAAGATTTCTTGAGAACAGATACTCAATTCTAAGGCATACAAGCCTACTTATTCAAAAAAAAAGTGTATATATATATATATATATATATATATATATATATATTCCTCATGAATTTATCTTGAATCGGGGATCTTTTGGCGAGTCGAGCTACAATTGCCAAAACACACTACAAGTACCAAAAAAACCAGAGCTTCCATCTCTAAATCTTAGGAAAAAAAGTTGAAAAAAAATTCAGTCAAGCTCTATAACAAACAAATGAACTACATATAGTGAAGCCCTGAAGGTGTTAGGAATTAAACAACATTCCCAAAAACATGACAGCAACATACAGTTTCAATTCGAAGGACGTGCTGAACGAAAGATTTAAATTGTAACTATAACGTAAGAGAAAGGCAATAACCCACCTGATTCCCACGAACTCCTTTGTTTAAGTCTTGGAAATTGCGTTCTAAAATCCACTTGTAGTACCTACATGACAACAAGAACCAGCAGAACAGACAATAGGTATCAATCAATATTAAAAAGAAATATGCCCATTATTCTCCGCTGATAAAGAAAGGCCTACCTCTACTCCAAATAGAGTAGAGAGGCTGTTGCCAGAAAATGACCCCAGCATACCCTGCAAGGGGTTGGACCCATGACCTTTTGGTCATAAATTGAGCACTATAACCACTGGGCCAACTCAACTCCTTGTCAAGTTTCAATAATTTATTACAGCTAAAAACACTTGAGGCTGCAGAGAGAAACTTACTGTTTCTGCAAAGGAGACATCTCAACTCTTAAAACACGCTCAATCTTTGGAGGCAAGGACTTCTCGACGTCCTTGATAACTCTCCGGAGAATGTGAGGCCTCAATTCCATATGAAGATTAGCGAGCTTCATAAATGATATGAAGTAACAAAAATTAAATTCACAATAAACTTCAGGCAATAAATCAAACAGAAAGAGAAACAGGAAATGTTGAGATTAGCTAATACCTCATTCTCATTGAACGAACTTAGATTTTTGTAATTTTGAACGAACTCATCCTTGCTCTTGAACTTATCAGGATCAAGAAAGTGTAGCAGAGCCCTAAACAAAAACAAGTTCTCAATCACTAGTATAAGAAAGAAAGTACAACATTTTTAAACACGAGTTTTCACCGCCTGTTTACTGAGTTCCAAATTTCCCAGCTAAAGTGTTGAACTGGAAAATCTGTCTTAAAACCAATTGTACATGTAGGACGCCTGACCATCATCTTTTAGATATCTCAAAAGATAATCAAACTAAAACTGTGAGGTTATCAGGAAAAAATACTACTTTGAAGCTATTGATACATAAATGCTTGCACAGTGGTGAGAAAGGCCTAGCAATAATACAAGTGTTTGTGAACAAGCAAACCTAAAAATATTTCTAAACCAGAACAAGAACTATGCTACATGATATTTATTTCACTTCTATTACTCCCACCTTACAAAGTTATGACCTAATTTCATCTTTAAAATGTCTCAAATATAGCATTTCCATTAATGATCTAAACAGTTTTTCATCTTACTCTTCTCTATCATACATCACAAATCTACAAAATCTCTTTGAAAATGAGCGAAGTTACTCGGAAAGGTGGAGGGAAAAAGGGAGGGAGATGGATGGGGAGGGAGAGAGAGAGAGAGAGAGAGAGAGAGAGAGAGAGAGAGAGAGAGAGAGAGAGAGAGAGAGAGAGAGAGAGAGAGAGAGAGAGAGAGAGAGAGAGAGAGAGAGAGAGAGAGAGAGAGAGAGAGAGAGAGGTAATGGGCAAATGAAGACTTACTGTAGATGGGAAGCAGGAATAATTATATAAGGCAAGAACGACTAAAAATTTAGACACGACAGGTCCAACGAAACAAGAAAATAACAGTTCGACTACACCAATGTGTCCTACATTTGTTGACATTCATCAAATCAATAAATAATAATTCACATATGAGGTAATCATTACTTTCTCCAACTTAATCAAAAATTCAAAGTTGTGTGCATATAAGCCCAACAATGTTTCAATAATTACATAAGTCTCTACAAATGTCTTCACTAGGATCCGGATGAAATTACAGCTTTGGTTTACAACAGAACTTAGAACCAATATCTACATATACCCTGATGTATCAACAAACCATATTTATTGTTCTACTGCACAAATTGTGCACAACACAATGTTTTTATTTAGCTACAGGAAACAATATTTGTTTCTTATAAATTGTATATATGTTTTCTTTGCTTACGTTTCACAATAATATTTTAACAAGCAATATAAAGGCACTTTTTAACTATAAAAAAATAGCATTCCTCAGCCAAACAGCATTTTTATTGAAAAACCAAAACATGCATATTTTAAATTATAATATATCATGTTCTTTATTCTTAAAATTAATGCAGAAAAAATTATAAGGAACATACAATGTCATATAATTTACAATAAATAGAGGTCTTTGCAAACAAACATAAATTGGTTTTAAATTACCAAAATAAAATTTAAGCAATATAAAGAATAAACCTATAAAAATCAACATAAAGAACTGGGAAGAACACCATCATCACACTTCATTTTTAATATAAAAAAATAAATTGTTAAGTTAGAATCACAAAGTTAAACAACAATTAAACTTAACTTTTAGAATCTAAAATAGAATATCATCTAAATTTTACAAATCAATTGTTTCCCAATCTAACATAAAATCCTCCATAAAATCTAATAGATAATTTTGTAACAATGAGATTTAGAAGTGATCATGTCATGTCTAATCCTAATTCCGTGTTAATTTCTATAGAGTAACATGTAATTTTTGAAGCCAGCCTACTTTTATTTTCCATTTTTATACAATGAATATGCACAATTTTGAATTAATTTCTCCATCATAGACCCTTCACCTTACATTTCACCTTACTTCGCCTAAGACGCAAAAGCTTCATTGAGGCATGCACCTTGGTCAACGAAGCAGGCAAGGTGTGAGGCAAGATCGCAGCACTTGATCAATGATCAAGGCGCAAAAGCATATCAATTTATATAAATTAAAATCTTCTATAAACAACTTTTTTTAAAGTGTTTACTACCACTTTAATAAGTATTTGATTATTAAAAGTTGGATTTTAGTCAACTAAATAACAATTTTTCAAAAAAAAATCTAAATTTTAAAAAACTAATTAGTTTATATCAAACTTTTGAGGTGGATACCATATATAAAAAGAGTAGATTTACATCTGTTATTAGATCTTAAATTAGTTCAAGTATATCAATATCAATTAGTTAAATCACATATTATAGAATTTTAATACGAATATAATCTTCCACTTACCTATTTTAATTACTCCCTCCGTCCCATTAATTTTGTCAATTTGACCAAATTTGGTCAAATTGACCAAATTTGGTCAAATTGACCAATTTTGTAACGAGAATTACTTACATTATATGATAATTATTATTTTTCTAAAACTTACTACCGCAAAATATATTTATCATAATATGAGATTCAACTTTTAAATTTAAGAAAACATGAAAAGTGAAATCATAATTTGAGGTCAAAGTTTGATGAGTTTGACCAACAAAGTCAAATTAGGACAAAATAAGTGGGACGGAGGGAGTATATGACTTGCAACAAACACAATTTTGATTGTTAGGGACAGATAATTAAATAAACATGAAATTTTTTAATTATTATTTATTTTTACTACCAAATTGGTAGTATAACTTCTCATTCTATAAGACAAGATAACAACTCTTTCATTTCAATATTTCATTATAGTTTAACGATTACAACCAATTACTTCGCTAATGTTGCTTCAACTAGCTGCCCCTCTAATTAAAGATTAAAGATTAGTAATTGCTCAATTTTACAAGTTTAGGTTTTAAAAATATGATTTAAAAAAAAAATTCCCTTGCAAGTTGCATTTGAACACTGAAATTTGATTAACAATTTAATGCGTGTAAATAATTAACTTCTACAACTTGTGTGCCTCCCTTCGATGAGGCACGGTCAAGGCTCCAGGAGGATGGTGTGCCTCTCCCCTTGAACACTGAGCATAGTCATTTAAAAGAACCCACACACATAAATAAAATAAATTCTTGACAAGACCCCTACAAAGGTCAAAGGAAATTACCAAAGTTCCTCAACGCTGTTCTGCAGTGGAGTACCAGTTATAAGCAACTTATTCTTAGTGCTGAATTCCTGCAAAACCAATTTCTGAAGTTCAAATATCTGCACAGATAGCAAACACAGTACCTACAGCTCTGTGAGAATTGGCAATACCGCAAGTGTCATATACAATGCAGCTTCACTGTTCTTTAACCTATGTGCTTCATCAACCATGAGATAGTTCCACTTAAGCCTAGAAAGCACTCCCTTGTCCTTCAGTAGTACTTCATATGTAGTCAACAGGGCATCAAACTTTATGCCCCTGCCATTCTTCTTATCAGAGTAGAATTCGTATTGTTGACAAACCTACAAGATATAAATATGTATTTTTGAAATGAACTAAGTAATGCAGGTAATGCTGCTAGTAATAAGAAGTCTGGACAGAAGGGGTTTATTTTCATAAAGTGAGGAGATGATCACATAAAAGCAACTAAGCCATAAATTTTTTATGAACAACTAAAATTTACAACATCTACATTCTCATTTATGTAATAAACTTCCTAATGTTTGTCCATATTTATTGAGGTAAAGGATCGATTATCACTTTTAACTTTTTTAAGCTACCAGTAATAACAATGCAAGGACGAAAGATCATTCAAATTCAAATGAGTTCAACCAAGAGTTTCATTAATATAAGCAAGTAGACGGAGCATCTTTATAATTTGTTTTTCTTTGGGTATCGCCTGAGGAAACAGAGCAAATATAAACTTCAATGACCTATTATATACTGACAAGTACAGGTGGTATGATTAAACTGTATTACCCAAACGTAGATCAATTCAAGATAATACCCTGTCTAACTGAATGCGATGAATTAATTTTTACACAATCAGCACTATGCCTTCACCCCTAACAATTTCTGTAACAAATTAAAGTACCTTAACAATGACAGAATCTAAAAAGAGCTAGGCTTTAAACTTCTAGTAGGTCTGTATAAACAAAGTCAAGTTTGAGTTTAGTTATAGAACAAAAGTTTATACAGTTTCATTCCTTGAGGTTTCATATTTTGTACAGCTCCTAAAATATTAAAATATTCAAAATGCAAGCACATGCATATATACACACTCACACACTAGTCCTTAAACAGGTTCATGACTCAAAACAAGAGCAGCTGAGTATCAAGTCGTCCATCAAGTTTAACTAATTTAGGGTAAAATTTAAGAATGCCAGGTTACCATATTTTATTTTCATTTACACCGTATGTGAGGTTTCTAGTAAATAAGATGCTTCCGGCTTCCCCAGGAAAATTAAGGATAACCACAGCAATTTGCAGCATTGTAATATATAACAGATATGCTTGAAGTTTTTCATGTGTAATATGCTGAAAGACTGGTACCAATCCTACCTTAGTCAATATGTATACATAGACAAAAACATGAATCAGTTAAAGCACGTTCAATACGATACCTCTCGGCTTGCACGGGCTCCAACATATATGACGACATTCATTTCGGGCAGCCATTTTTTAAATTCTTTTGCCCAATTCGATAATGTCGATAATGGAACAACAACAAGGAATGGACCATGAATTTGTTGAGCATTCTGTAGGAAGAAAAAAAGTGAAAGTTTATCAGTTAATCCTTCTATCTAGAAGTTACAGATAGCTTTCCCAGAACCAAAGCAACAGAATTATCAGAGTACCTGCAGAAAACCAAGCATAGAAACCGACTGGACAGTTTTACCCAGACCCATTTCATCAGCTAATATGACATTCGTATCATTTCTCCAACTGCATTGTAAAACTGGCTTGCATTAGAATTATTTCATTGCTAAAAAAATCATACCAAGCATCAAAATAAGGACTGATACCTGTTAACAAGAAAGTTTAATCCCTCAAGCTGATAATCTCTGAGTTTACCACCCTTCAACCATTCAGGCTGCTCATCAAGCTTCCTCAAACTTGCTACACATCAACATTGTCCCAAAAAAAGAATTACTTTTTGAAAACTTCTATAAATAAGGATTTAATATAAGGCAATTAGTGGGAAAAGAATAACATGGATAAAAAGAGGGTTGGAAGAAGAAGAGTAGAAGACTACATAGAAAATACACATTATCAACAGTAGAAGGGCTCCTCCTACCACAATTTTGAATCTTCAAAAGTTCACAAATGATAACTTTGATAATCAAAGAAAGTAAATTTTAAAGCACAAATTAGCAAGACAACAGTACTTAAAAGCATTGCTATTTTAGTTACAATACTATGGGGGTGTTTGGGGGAACTTATTTCCAGAATAAGTCAACTTATTTTAAGACAAAGTTAGAGATTTCTAACTTTCCAACTTATTTTCCAGCTTATTTTTGCAATTTATTGAATCTCAAGCATACATTAAATACTTATATAAAAGAAAAATATCAAAATATAAAATTTTTACCCGAAAATAAGTCAATAAGTCCTTAATAAAAGTTAAGCCAAACAGGCCCTATAAACACAGTGTTCACTGTTCCACATAAGTATCATTTGTGAATTATAAATATATCATTTTAACTGTATGTTTGCCACCGAAGTACATGAGTTCCAATGTACATCGATGTCCCAAAGAATGAATAAAATGATGGGTCAAGCTTCATTATCACGTAGTGTTCACGCTCAGATATGCAGAGTCACCTACCCATACAAATTGGAAATTTGATTCACAGTCACATATTAAAAGTAAAAACAGACAACACAAGATGCAACATCCATATAACAAAACAATGTTTGAGGTGCACCTTTGCTTTTCCTTCGTTGAACATCTACCATTTTCCCCTGTATTGCTACTGCTGCCTCACGGGCCTGCATACAATATGAAACAAAAGTTCTTTTCTAGACGCAACATTCTATTATTTATTACCAAAGTAGCACTACCAAAATATATTTCCAAGTAATGAGTATCATATTTGTTAAAACTGAAACAGACAAAAAAATAATTGCAACCCAAATGAAAAAACGGCACAACACCAGAAAAGCCTTTTGCTAAAGTGACACTTTTAAATACCTGACAAGGTAGTGTTGTTTATGGAGAGCAAACACCTTTTCATAATCTGATCCCAAATAGGGCAACCTTTTGTTAGCATTAGATATAATGAATAATACCGAGACCTGATTGCTAGTTGTCCCAAAAGGTATCACTTTATTTCAGAATTTACATATATCTTAACAGGGCATATAGAGATAATTCCAACTGTTTACAGTATTCACAATTACAAGTACGCCACTTGTGTTGTTCTTCAATGTGGACTTTCAACACAGCCAAGAAATGGTTGTTTTCACAAAGTACTTTGACACTTCCTTTAGTTACCTAAAAGAAAAGTTGTTCCCTTTTCTTTTATAACCCTTTCACTACATGAGTAACTTTTGTTGAGAGCTTATAAACAAAAAATACTCTTGCATGCAGATAATAAGATCGATAAATATAAAAACTGGTGCTTAGGTACAAATATTAATATATATATATATATATATATATATATATATATTATATATATATATATATAAAGTTAATGTTGATGCAGAACGAAGAATAATAGTATTAATTTATATTTATTTTATGTTATTGTTTAGGAATAGATATAATTGTAACTATTTATATAGTTTAATTATATATATTAGTAGGAATATTATAGAATATGGTAGAGAATAAAGAAAAAGGATTTGTTTCCTTTATTAGAAAGATTTTTACTTGTTGGCTAAGTTTAGGGTTTTACTCCTCTTATATAAGGAGATGTAATATCATTATTAAAAAGACTTTGATTAATTATTGAATTGAGAATTGTTTCTCTCTTGTTATGGGTTGCGATCCATGATAACTCTTCTCTTCTACAGTTGAGAAAACCTAGGGGTAGCGGTTCTTCTTCGGTTGGATCACCTTTTACTTGTTTTCAACCCGTCCTACATCAAGTGGTATCAAAGCCACCGTTCCTCCATTCAAACACCAGGTTCCTTCCACCGTCAGCCTCCAACAGCCACTGGAAACCACCACCAGCCTCTGGCAGCCACTAGCAGCCAACATCAGCCACCACCAGAAGCCGCCAATAGCCATCAGCAGCCACCAGCCAGTGTATCCTACCTCCAGCAGCCACCTAGCAGCCTACCAACAGCCCAATCCAGCCATTAAATCACCTAAAGCTTTTATCAAACACCTTCCCTGCAACTTAACCCAAAAAAAAAAAAAAAAATCCATGGCCAGAATTATAGAGCATCTTGATGAGATGATAGTGACCGCCGCTAGTATTAACGAGGATCTTAAGAATATTCTTGTTATGGTCGATGACTTAGCAGTAAAATGCGGTGGGAAAAAAGTGTCAAGGGAGCCTCTTCAACACCACGGGATATTAAATCACATAGGAAACATGTGATGGTTGAAGAAAATCAGATGGTAAAAGAAAGTCAGATTGTTCAACCGCCAACAATTCAGTGTTTTAACATTGGAAAACAAAAGGCAGAGGCGTCTATTCAGTGTTTTAACATTGAAAAAGAAGTAGACAAGGTCGTTAAAAGTGAAGAAGTTGTAAATCGCGAGAACATCATCAAGGTGGAATATGTTGATTTTATAGGCATTGACAAGATATTGGGAACACCTGCCACATCAAAAAATCTTATTATGCACGTATTGTTTCCAAAGATCTTGCTTATGGAGTTGGATTTTGATTTCTTCACGTGCTATGACAAGTCTTCTCTTTATTCGTTGATTCTTAACCTCTATAAAACTCGTGGACGAGTTTTTTTCAAAGGCGGAGAGAATGATGCAGAACGAAGAATAATAGTATTAATTTATATTTATTTTATGTTATTGTTTAGGAATAGATATAATTGTAACTGATTATATAGTTTAATTATATATATTAGTAGGAATATTATAGAATATGGTAGAGAATAAAGAAAAAGGATTTGTTTCCTTTATTAGAAATAGAAAGATTTTTACTTGTTGGCTAAGTTTAGGGTTTTACTCCTCTTATATAAGGAGATGTAATATCATTATTAAAAAGACTTTGATTAATTATTGAATTGAGAATTGTTTCTCTCTTGTTATGGGTTGCGATCCATGATAACTCCTCTTCTGCGGTTGAGAAAACCTAAGGTTAGCGGTTCTTCGGTTGGATCACCTTAGGGTGTGGATTTTCTTCGGTTAATCCACACAATTATCTATCCTTTTACTTGTTTTCAACCCCTGTCCTACATCAAATGTTACGTAAACGAGATATGTGAATAAAACTCTTTCCATTTGTTGTGGGACCAAGGAAATAGAAAATAATCACACTTTCATGAGATAATAAGAACACTTACAAAATCATGACTGACCATGAGCCTATAGGTATTAATTGTAAAAGTTAAGTGCTACCAATCTTATTAGCCGTAATCATTAGAAAATCAATCTTTCGCCTCCCCCCCCCAACCCCCTCAAAATAGAAAAATAAAAATCGATATATCATTATCCATAGTACACATAGTATCACCTTTTGTCTTGTCACGATCATCATCAAATGGTAATATATTCAATAACAAATAGAGTAGGGAACATAGTAAGGCAACACGTTTACTACTTCAGGTAAGTAGACATGCAACTCATAACTTCCAAAAAGAATGAAAAGCAAGAAATTCAGCAGAAAGATGTAAATAGGACAAATCACGATATTAGGTGAAGAATTACCTTAAACTCATTGATAGCTTCTTGAGCAAATGATATATCCAAGTATTTCTCCCTAATATGACAGGCATAACTTGTGTCAGAGTATTTGCAGTATCATACAGATGTAAATAACACGCAATCATTAAGAAAGCGAGATGAGTAACTTACCACTTACCCTCTCGATAAATAAATGTAAAATTCAAAATTATATTTAGATTAGAGAACTATGTGTTTCCATGTATTAGACCAATTTGCATATTTCCAACCAATACTGACATAAAAAATCAGAAGCTAGATACTTTATATACTAATAAGGTGCAGATTGTATACAGTGAGAACATTATCATTAACTTTTAATTGGTTATTACCAAGTTGCTTCAGCATAAGACAGTCCTTGCCACTTCACCAAGTACTCCACATTATCTAAACTGTCCTTGCCGACTCTTTCTGCAATTACCCTTTCCACCTGACATTTCATCAAAATAACTTAACACCTAATCACATGGAAAAGTAATGGATGAATGTAAACGATAATATTGTATCAATGCTAAACCTGACTGTTTTGTTTGATGAGATCTAAGTCCATTTCCTTGCTCACGTCATGGACCTCAATCTAAAAGGCCATGCCACATGGTTAATAAAAGAAAATAGCCAGACTGAGTCATCCATTTTAGAAAATAAGGATGTTACATAAACAGAAAGCTACACAGCACAAAAAAGATGTTCATCGATAAGATTAGCTTTAGACCAACCAGTGCAACTAAATGCAGATTAGCAAGTTCAATATTAATATCAAATGAATCAGAACTTCAAGCCAATTGGCTTTCACTCATAAGACAAGCTCACATTAAACTGTAACTAGGAAGGTCTCTGTTACCATAGCAATTATATAATGATAACATTTATACCGATTTCTTTCAAAATTGATTAAGTCAAAAGCCACAAATAACATAATATTAATTCACAACAAATAACATAAAATGAGGGTTAAGCTCTTAGTACGCTCATTTCCGGCAATTCAAAAAAGTAAACTTTAAGTCACTTGAAGCTTTTAAGAGGAGCACAAATGGAAACGAATTACCCATCTTTCATCATACACCGGAAAGGCGGAAAACGACTATTAATTAATTAAAAAGCCACTTCTCTAAAACGACCAACAACAATGAACAGAGGGAGTATGCTACAACCTAAACCATATAAAAAAGTATCTCATGACCAGCCAACCCCAATAAACTCATAATTGCTATTCCCTTTGTCCCAACCATTTCTTTACCCTTTCCTTTTTTGGATGTCCCTCTCAATTCTTTACATTTTTAAAGTTTCCAATAGTAAAGTTTTATAATATAAAAATCAACATCCACTACTTTCCTCCGCTATACTCTACAAATTTGACAATGACTGATCCCACCACTTTACTCACTTTTCTAAGTTTTCCCCACTATTTTACACATTTTCTTAACCTCCGTGCCCAAACCCAAATGTAAACAAATGGGTGGAACGGAGTAACTAAACATTTTAGTAATTTACAAACATATACTATATGTTTTCACCTATTATTGAGATCATAACTGGAATTAGAAGACGATCATTCCGAAACTTAAACGGAGTTTAAAAATTACAACGTAGATGATCATTCCAGAACTTTATCTGAGTTCAACAAACACAATGTAATACATACATGTTTCATAAAATGAATCAATTCAACAATTCTAAGTTTAAATATCCGCGACAACATAACAGAGTAGTTCAAACCTAAAGTAAAACGGCATGCAGAAAGAGTGATTAAAATATATGATCAGGCCATTGTGCTGCCCACACGATTTGGATAGGAACATAGAATGAGAAGACAGCAGTGGACAGAAACGAAGGGTTCAGAACTACTATCTTGCACCCTACTAAGAGTGCCAGATACAATTTCAGCAAATTTCTCCCTCGAACAGTTGAGCTTACCATTGGTCAGGTATAGATCATTTCTGTAAGTGATATCACACTTGGTTTTTATGTATCAAAGATTGCCAGGTTTGAACCGATTAAAAGCCTTGGAATAAACAATAGAAAAATTGTATTCTCATCTTATGCTATAAAAAAGATAGGGATGGGGTATCCCCGACTTCCATAGGTCCTTAGATTGACCTGTCTAGACTTTGATTCTTATTCTTTGGTCAATCTTCCTCAAGATGAGTGATTGTTGACTCAATACTGATTTCATGCTTCGATTATTTTAACATCAGTCATACATGTGATTCCAACCCACCACAGTAGAAGTTTGACTTGGTGGAACGTGTAGCCATCAAGTCACAACATACACGGTAAGCTCCAGGACTTAAATAGCTGCAAGCATGTTTTTACAGATAAAAACGACTTGCAAATCACAATAACAATATTTTTACTATCATTTCATACATGAAGCATATTACTTCTTTCCATATATTAGTAAAACAGGAATTTGATCGCAATGCATGTGTAGGTCAAACATACCTCCTCCCGTGAGACAGCTTTCCGATACTTAACATCTTCCATAACTTTTTTTGTGTAATTAATGACCTTCTTAAACCCACTAAGCTGCAAATCATTCAATCAAATCAACTTAAAAGGTCTTCAAGATTTAATCACCACAAAATTACACACACACACAGATATATATATATATATATATATATATATATATATATATATATACACACACACACACATACATAATAAATACTAAATATAAGAACCTTTAATGATATTTGCATCCAAATACATTTCATAAATTGGCATGCATAATGATGCTTTCAGAATTATTAAAACATTTCTACAACAGATATTTGGTTTCTAGACCAAATCACATTACAATATCAAAACAGGATCAAATCTTACATTTTGTAGTTCATATATCGACTTCCATTGGCAATGCAAATGTGATTGGCCTTTCCATTTAATATAAAATTCCATTTCATTCCAGTCTGGTTCATAGTCATATAAGTTGCTTAAAAGCACAGGCTCTGTCGATTTGTTGTTTGCTGATGCTTCCTTGGCCATGCCTTTTGGTTGATGCCACAATACCCTTTCAATTGAGTCTCCATCATCTTTTTCAATCCCCTCCTAAAGGTAAATAAAATTGGTTAAGAGTCAATAAGTTGCATCCTTATGGCAGATACTTTTGCAGCTTGCAATACATGCTACCATCGAACTGAGATAAACAGAAGCTCAAAATAAATTTCAATGAGCAAAAGAGTCATGCACTTGTTCATATACATTTATTTACGGATCACACCTTTTGACTCTTCTTTTTTTCAGATTCATCATTTTCTTCACTATCCTCACTTTCAGCATATGATACTTTCTGGACAGACCGTCTTGAAGTTCGTGTTTCCCTATCACGACTAGATATATAAGAAGATGTGGCACGGGCAATATTTTTCTTCCTTAAGCTTGCTCCTCTCCTAGCCCTACCACTGAAAATCTCATCACTGTCATTGTCAGAATCCTTTGCAGATGATTCATCATCTTCAAACAATAGTCCACTTCTTTTTCGCTGACTAGATGACGTAATCGACTTGAGTACTCTTGCATGTTGCCCGCCTTTTCCACGTTGCCTACCTTTAGGTTTTCTCGGAAAATCATCATCTTCATCGGAAATATCAAGGTCATCAACATCATTAAACTCTTCATCGATATTTTCACCTTCCCAGTCATCATCCTGGTTCTGCAATTGGATTTTTACACTTTCAATACTAGCAAAATTTGTGCAAACATATCTATGCAAGCTTTAGAAAGATCATATGAAAGAATCTTTCCCCTAACAACCACATACAAAATAAGTGAATTAATTTGTAAAGAGATGTAGAAGAACTTGTAAAAATAATGGATTTGACCCAGAAAATTGGGGGGAAAAATCTACATGGGAAGTAGTGCAATGTTTTCAATCATGAAAAGAGTGACAAACTAATGCTTTGACAAAAATGAAAAAGAGGGACAAATTAATATTAATGATTATACAAGTTAAACCTCGATAAATGAATATGCTCGGGACCGGAAAATTTTATTCATTAATCGAGATTATTCATTTATTGGGGGAAAAATTACATTGTTTCTATTATGTTGGGACCGAAAAAAATTATTCATTTGATGAGGTTATTCGTTTATCGAATATTCATTTATCGAGGTTCTACTGTACATAACATTTTAAGCTTAATAATCTTTGTTCACAGTTTTTATTTAATTTAATTTTTTTCACATATATTTAATATAATAAAAGCTGGGTATTACTTAAGAAAAGAATAAAAATAATAATACAATAAAAGTTATATAATAAAACAGAGTAATGTAAATATATTCACGTGAACAAAACATACAACAACCTCAAATTTTAGTTTTTATTGTATTGATAATGTTAAAATTAATAAACAAATTTAAGACTTTATTGTATACTAATTTGATACATTAATGATAATCCTTAAGTTATTTGATGAATTATTTATTATATCATGTAGTTTGAAGTTTGTCATCCTTTTATGTTTTTTGTATACTAAAAATTCCTATTCCAAAATTTTGATATATATTACTTCTAATTGCTATCTTACGTGTTTATTGTCAAACTCCTCAAATAAACAAAAAAAAAATTATTAAAACTACATATCATTTAAAAAATTACTAATAATTGACTATAGCAACCTATTTATGTGTATCTATTTATGTGTTGAAAACAGAAACAAACAAAAAGAGTGAAAATGTGTGTGTTTCTTGGGGTTTGCAGGGTGATTAGCATGTTTGGATAAAATATTTACATCTTTTCTAATTTTCTAAATCTAGAAAACAATCCAAATCTGTTTCCTTGTTTTTCGTTTGGTAAATTTGGACATGTTTTTGCTATTTTCTGTTTTCTTCAAAAAAATAATCTAGAAAACTGTTAAAGAAAACAGGCCCTAAACTTCTTCTACTGAGGCACCCAACACCCAAGTCTTATATCAAAACTAAACACACCTACTAATTTAATTATTCAGTTTTCCTTGTATCCTGTTTGGAAAATACCTAACCTGAACATGTTTTCACTTTTTTCTGTTTTATTAGAAAAGATTTCTAGAAAACCGTTGGAGTAAACAGGCCCTAAACTTCTTTCGTTGAGGCACCCAACACCCAAGTCTTATATCTAAACTAAACACGCCTATTAATTAATCATTCAGTTTATCCACCAACTAGAACAATATATTGTATTGTAAATTGAATTGTACCCAAGTTTATTAGTATGGAAAAGTTTCATCGGTGAACAGGAGAGGAGAAGAAATAAATCACCCCTCGGTTTCCTAATTAAAATTTAGTAACCACCTATGCAAATTAGAAGTGTAATAACTAAAATTTTATAAATAAAACCTTTATTACCGGGCGCTCACTAGTGATGTCAGGATCAAAATCGGCATCATCAGGATCATCTCCTGCACATAAAAATAAATAAGTAAAATCAACACGAAAAGTTACAAGAGTTAGGAGGCATGGTATACAGAGCCATTAGACCTAAATAAACATATCTGTCAACTACATATTGGCTATTGCATATTGTGCATAAACAAATACTCCCTCTGTCTGGTAATATTTGACGTTAGACTTTTCTGCACGGACTTTAAAGTGCTAACTTGCATAGTTACAATTATTATTTTTAAATATATTTTGTTGTAAATAAAATATATATATATATATATATATGATATTTTAATTCAAAAAAAAGAAAATTGTAAAATTAATAATTCTAACTATGCAGTCAAAGCACATAAAAACGTGTGCAGAAAAGTCAAACGACAAATATTACCAAACAGAGGGAGCATATGGTAAACATGTATTATGAAAAATACTATTACCGTCTCCATCATCCTCATAATCCGCAGCATCATCGCCATATTCATCATCATTTAAAGCTTTTGACTTTCTCGATTGATACATGTCAGCAACAGGCCTAGGCTGTAAATTTGAATTTAGGCCAATTGAATTGTTTCCTATTTTATGATGCATTAAATCATTAGGGCGCTCATCGCCATCCTGCTCATAATAATCATCAGACAGCATCTCATCTACTGGTACATCAGCCTGCCGTCTTCGAACCATGTCCTGATCTTCAGACTCTGACCTATCCTCCCTGACCCCTAAAGATTCATCTTCAGAGCCTCCCCCATTTTTAAATTCAGAACTACTTTTTGATTCATGGCCCGAATCAGACCCAGGGCGCATAGGTTGACAGTCCTTCCAAAAGGTAGAACCCCATCTTCCAGATGAAGTCATTTTCCTCATAGATGGCTGTATATCCAGGGATGCGCCACCGTCCCTTACATCATGTTGAAACTTACCACCATCATCGGCTTCACCTTCGCTCCTATACCCCGCATTTAAATTTATATCAAAATCCCTATCACTTAAATTCCCGTCTACATTTCCTGCAATACTGTCAACTTTTTCCATATCCAGTCCCGGTCCTTTCTCATCCAGTACACCATCCGAAACTGGCTCGCTCGAGTAATTCCTATAAAATGCCATTTCCGTCACATGTAACGACAAAGAATCCCTTGTCCAATATTTAACAAACCGCACTAACCGACAAAATAAAACAACAAAATAAAAACAACTCCACGACAATCCAGAAACCTGTACAAAAAACAAACAGTAACGTCACCAACCAAACTAAAACTCTCAACCTTCTACAAAAAGGCCAAACCCTAGTCACTTCGTATACAGTAGCCACTAATCGACAAAGCACACTAATCGATAAAACAAAAAAACACCACATTACCAATTGAACTAATACCATCAATCTAAAAACAAGACATGACAACGTCACATCAGCAACACATCAGCAACTAAACTAGTACCATAATCCAATCCAAAAAACCGAAATAACTAAATTCCAACAGTCCAACCAACCAAACCTTTCTAATATCATACATACAAAAATTACGAACACAACACTGTTTTTGAATTTTCGAGCTGGTGGATAGAAAGCAAGCCAAAACAATCAAAGTCAACTCGAGCACATACATACTGTAACACATCCATATATACATAAACATCACATATGTGAGTACGCGCGTGTAATTCATAATTCAAATTGAACATAGAGCAGCAAATACCTGACGAACTCGACCGAGTCGAACCGATATCACAAACAAGCAATTCCAACGTCTGTCACTACAACTTGTGAAACACAAACACATATATGTATGTATGTATATGTGTATGAGAATCGCCGGCGAATTATGAGAAAGACGATGAAATAAACCCTAGAAAAGCAAAAAAAATGCAGAGAAATGAATGAAAAAAGGAGATAATTAAAGGAATTAATATCGATCTTGGAGAAATCAATTGAATTGAGTACCTCCGATGATTCTCGCCAGCGACAAAATCTCTCTAGTTGTCTCTCTCTCTTTCTCTCTGGTTCGATCTCTTTCTGTTTAGGTCTTCTAATTATAAATTGCCCAACTCTAATTTTGTTTCTCTCATTTTTTACTATAAAAAAATTATTATTTGCATAAAAAATAGGGTGAAGACCCAAAATAATCATTTTTGCGATAAATTTTCCCAAATTACTTATTCTGGAAAAGTTGGCCCTAAATACCGATGGAATACGGTATTGCATGCACCGTATCCTTCAAATACGGCGTTTCGTGTGCCATATCATCATCTGATACGGCGTTTCATGTGCCGCAACATCGAGATACGGAGTTTGGTGTAACGTATTAGGTTAAAAGTTTAGTACCCCTTGCGGAGCCTGTAAGAGTATCAGCATTGATACGGCGTTTCGTGTGAAGTATCAACGCTGATACGGCACACGACATGCCGTATTAGCTGCTGATACGGCACACGAAACGCCGTATTAGCCACTGATACTTCACATGAAACGCCGTATTAGATCAGTAAATAGGGCCAGACATGCTCAAATATGATTATTTTGGTAATTTTCTCTAAAAAATATGTGTATTTAAAAACTAAAATTAGTTTTTAAAAAATAATATTAATTCATTTCTTTAAAATTTAAGGTTAATTTGATTATCGTTGTTCTAGGGAATTTGATTTGATTATAATTAATAATTTTGTTAACAAATTAGGGATTAATTAATTAATAAATTGCAAATTGAGATAAATTATTATTTAAATATTCAATTCAATTGAATATTTACACTTACACCTTTTTTAAATGAATATTTATTATAAATTTAATAGTTCGAGAATCGTTAATCTTGAAAGCCGTTAAATTGAGCAAAAGCAAATACGTGGACTGAGTCAAGTGACTTTCTTTTCCCTTACCTTTGGTTGAATTTGTTTATAGTGCCTGTTTGGCTGAACTTTTTTCAAGAACTTACGGACTTATTTTCGGGTAAAAATTTTATATTTTGATAATTTTTTTGTATATAAGTATTTAATGTATATTTGAGATTCAATAAGTTGCAAAAATAAGTTGGAAAATAAGTTGGAAAGTTAGGAATCTCTAACTTTGTCTTAAAATAAGTTGACTTATTCTGAAAAAAAGTTCCCCCAAACACCCCCATAATATTTTTAAACTTATTATGATTGAGATTGTTTCGTTTTAAGAGATATTGAAAGAATTTGTGTATTTTCGAATAATTAAATTCGTTATATTATTTAATTTCTATTAAATGCAAGGCCAATCTTATTGTTCAAGACGATCAATACATTTTTGTTAGTTGAATTTAGAGTAAAAAGCATTTTGTGTACCTGAAGTTTGGCGAAGACACCACTTGAAATACTACCTTTCTAAAAGTACCACGTGCAATATCAAGTAATGGATTCACTTAAACTTCGTGTACCGCCGTCTATCTAATGCAAACGGCGTTAGATAGTCAGGGGCAAATCAGTCATTTTATTCCTCTATATTGTATATCTTTCTCTCCCCCGATTTGTATACACACACGGACACACACACTCACCTTAATTTCGATTTTTCTACTTTGTTTTGCCTCAATTTGAGAATGCAATTACATGATATTAACCTACAAATTCATAGCTTCATTTTGATATATGATTTATGAAGATCCATGAATTTTTTTTTAACACCCATTTTGATTTTTGTTCGATTTTTGTGGTATAGCGATTTGTTATTGTTTTTGATGCTTAATCTTTATTTATCTTGATGTGTAGAGTAGTTTAGAGTGATAGATATTGTGTTTTGGTAAAGAAATTTTTTAGGTTTAAAACCCATTTCGTTTTAATTTTGTTTTTTATGATTTTGATTTTTGATGATGTTGTGGATGATGGGTTAGTGTAGAATATTAAATTTGGAGCATGTTGGTAGTAAGTTTGTCGATTTTCGTTGAGTTTTCGGGTTCGTCGGAAAACCACTCCCAAGAACACAAATCACACTAAAGCAGCTTCGACTAACCCTGGCATCATTTTCTGTAAAATTTTGCCGTGAAGTGGGTTTCATGGGAAACAACATGGGTGTCTTTGGGATGAAAGGAGGATAGAGAGAAGAGATAACTGAAACAAGAGTGAAGGATTCATTATTCGAGTTTAAGTAGATTTGGAAATGAAATTTAGGAGGTTGATTTCTGGGTTGTAATTTTCTTATTGAAGTGGTTTTCTGATGAAGGTTCCTCCATTAGTGAAGCTTGATTTTACAGATTTCTATGAAGAACAAGTCATTTTTCTACGGGAAAAAGTATTGATACACAACTTCTGTGAAATGGGTTATACAGCAAGGGCTGGTGTTCTGTGATCGTTATGGTGGTCTGTCAAGTTAGTTGAAAGCATGCACGTTAATTTTTTGCTGATTTTTATTGTCTGATTTATCTTCTCTGTAGTGTTTTGTGGGCGAGCAATTTGATAATTACTAGTGATTCTTATTTCAATGCTCATGGTTTGGTACTTTGGTTTATTTTTTAAATACAGATAGACGGAAAGACAGTCAAGGCCCAAATATGGGACACTGCAGGGCAGGAGAGGTACCGTGCCAGGATTGTAGTTTTATACTGTTAATTATGTACAAAATGTGACCGGAAAAGGTGGATTGTAGTTTAAAAATTCCGGTGACCTCCATTGATGAGCTTGAAGCTTTCTTAGTGTTCTTCATAAATTTCAGTATTTGATCCTTAAGACTGTATTAGGGTGGAAAAGACTGATTTACCCCTGGGATTCTAACACCGTTAGAAGCAGATAGACGGCGGTACACGAAGTTTAAGTAAATCCATTACTTAGTATTGCACGTGGTACTTTTAGAAAGGTAGTATTGCAAGTGGTGTCTTCGCCAAAGTTCAGGTACACAAAGTGCATTTTACTCTTGAATTTATTATCCAAATTCAACTATCTTGTGAACCTGATTTTCTTTTCTAAGCTCTAATACCTTCTTTTCATTATTCTTAATTTTCATAATTCAGTTTCAATATTTTAGTTAAGGAGGGGTTACTTATTGTTCAAGTAAATCCATAAATTTTCATTTGTGTTGATTGTCCTCATTATTTTGAGAATCAAATTTCTTGTCTAATGGACAAGACTTTGTTCGTGCCGCCGAATAGAATTTTCATTTACAAAAAAGGTCCATTAGGTTTATCAATTGTTTGATCAGATAATCTATTCATTTTGGCTGTGAAGTGATCTTATATTTCGCTGGTCAACATGGCATCTTCATGAAAGAGTTTAGTTATGATCTTTCTGAAAGCGCACGGATAAGATCGTTGGCTCTAGTATAGCCTGGATTAGAGATGAACCTGTTGAATACTAGTAAAGGGAGTTTAGGGGTACTTGCGACATAGCCGCTATCGGACCGTGCAGAATAACACAAAAGATCGGTATTTGCCTTATGATAGTCGATCGCATCACGAGGATACTGGGATGACTTATGATCAGATAACGATGTTGGAATTTTGAAGGATGTCGAATAACAGGTTTTCTATTTACCACTATCAGCCTAAGCTTACAAAATGTAGGAAACGTCCCTAAGCAAGTGTGAGTAGGATAATAACAGGACTAATCCAAGCCTGAAGAAGTAGTTGTCACTTAAAAAAACACGATAGCAGCCCAATAGTCAAGATTTATTATCTTGTATATGTTCTTCTTTTATATTTTAGTCCTAATAATATGTCGTTAGTTGCTCAACATGTAAGTTTCTTTGTTCATAAGGTACAATAAATACGGTTCAGGATAGAAGTCTGAGAGACAAAAAAATAACTTATGAAAAGCTAAGAAAAACTATATCCAAAGCACATCTAAGCTCAGATGTTGTGGTAGATTGAGATAAAATGATAGAATATAGATGTCATCATCTCTGATATATATCTTTTATTTCTAAGTAAGAGCATTTTCAATGCATGCTTACCCTTAGCTAAAAAGTTAACATGTCACATGATTTTACATGATATGTTTATTTTTGCTCTCCAATTCTCATCCTTAGGCAAATATTTAGCCAATCTCTTTCTCATTCACTATATCTAGCCAACATTTATAAATTTTACATAAGTCCTAAATTGGGACATGTCACCGATAAGAGTATTCTGAAAGACATTTGTTTCTTGACTGCTTTTCTTCTTATTTCCAGTCTTTCTGGGTATTGATACATGTACATAGTTGTTGTGAGAAGCCAGGTCAAATCCTGAGTATTTTTCGAAAATTGGGTCAAGTTCGGATTCTGAATCCAAAATTAGCCAAAGTACACTAGCCCAAATACAACCAACTTAGGTAGTCCACAAGCCCACCACAGGCCCCCAAAAATCATGATTTGTTGGTGCACTTAGTAGTAGTACTTTGTCTTAAAAATTGAACAAAAGTCCTAAATCTCCTCGATGTGGGATTGGGGTGTTACAAACTGATAAGTGGATTTCATATCCACTTAGAATGCTTCGTATCGGCTTAAATTGATTACTTGACCTCAAGTATGTCATGTTTTTAACGTGTTTTCGTTGAGTTGTGTAGAACTTCTAGTTGGAGGCAGGATGGTGTCTTTTCTATGATTACGAGGTGGTTTTGAGCTCAAGAGTTGAAGAACGGGACTTGCAAGAGAAATGGAGCGAAAAAGAAGAAAAATCAGCAAATGATAAGTGGTTTGAGGGATTAGTAGTTGTTGTATTATGTGTTCATGTAGGATTTCATGCTTTGCATATTAGTAGTAGTAAATTATGCATTTATGTTCGTGTTATCTACGTTTGTTTCATATAGGACATTCTGTTTTTATATTCGTATATCATGTGAGTTCATAATAGTTTGCATTTGCACCCATGCTTGATAGGAATTTTGTGTGGTTGACGCTTTTGATTGAGAAGTGATATGCTTTGATCTTGTGCACACACATACACTAGTAAGTTGAAGCTAGTAGACTTATTGAATGTTGTGAGTAATTAGAAGGACATGAATATGTGCAAGTTGATTTAGTTTGCATGCTTTGAATACAAGTAGGTGCATTAGAGAGATTTTTGCTTGGGATTGAGTATGTTTTTCCACCAAGTGAGCTTTTGAGCCTTTTTGCATATTTGTTGAAATTTATTCGTTTGCTTGAGTGTCCATGGATTGTTTGCATTGCTAACAGTTGTTTGAGGTCTTTCTTGAAATGCATGACATTATTTGACGATTAAAATGATAAAGGCATATAGGAATAACCATGTATATTTTCCCATATTACCACACCATATTTACATGATCAATTAGTTAACCCGTTGAGCTTAATCCTATTTTTTCGGTGACATACCACATTACTTGCCTAGACCTTTTTCTTGTATTGGCCTTACATTAATTTGAACCCACATTGTCAAATGCTAGTGGGGTGTTTAAGGGAGTAATAAGGTATGCAAGGAGGGGTTTATTGTTGGTCATACTTTTGGGGGAAATATTGAAATTGGGTTTGGTTGTTTACTTGATAGTCGGCATATGTAATAAATTCATGGGATCATTGTTATTGTTTATATTATTGTTTTATCTAGCTCTCAGGGAAAAAATGAATGAAAAAAAGAAAAAAAAATATTATGAGAGCATGTTTGTGTTTGTTGTGATCCTACTTTAGTCGACTAGTAGAGCGTTTTTGTTGGAAGAAAAATAATAAATTATGTGGGGGGGAAAATAGGGTGTTGTGTATGATTCATCATGGTACTTACTAGCTTTTGACACTTCACCTGTTTTGGCTTATCTGACATACCTTCTCCCTAGCCCCGTTACAACCCAATTGAAGACCTTTTGATTATCGTCATTGATGTATGTTGTGTTAAGAGTTAGATTGATACCAAATGTCAATCATGCTTATGATTTATTGGAATTGAGTGATACACTTACCCTTGTTCATGAGTGAATATTCTTTTGTGAGTGGATTATGAGTGTTTGCTTGTTTTTGCGTATGAGATCCCGAGTTTTGTCTCAAAGATGTACTCTTGTAGGCTTAGCATGGTTACTAACTTATTCTTACACTTGACATGGACGTGTGAGAACTTATGCATGTTCATTGAGTAGACTATGTGAATACTTGCACTTTCGACACCAAGACATTGCGTATTTACTTTGATTCTTAAGTTGATATGGCATGAGAGGATTTGAAGGTATGGTAGGATATTAGTACTAGATTAATTGCATTTTCATATTAGTTGCATTCATGCATTGCATTGGATTTTGCGGGTACATTCGCTATAGGCCCTCACGAGACCTTACTCGTCCACTAGGGCTGCCTAGGGGTTTAAAGGGCTTGTTGCATATGCCAAATGCAACCGTGATCACCTACGGAAGTGGTACTAGTTAGTTAGTTAGTTAGTGTTTAGTTGTTTATGCTTGAGGACAAGCATCGGTTTAAGTTTGGGGGTGTGATAAGTGGATTTTATATCCACTTGGAGCGTTCCATATCGGCTTAAATTGATTGACTTGGTCTCAAGTTTGTTGTATTTTTGATGTGTTTTGTGTAGTTGTGCAGGGTTGTAGCTATTGGTTAGTGTTGGTGTTTCTAATCGATATTAGAGTGGAATTAAGCATTGGAATGAAGATTAGACGCTTGTGTTATGCTACCAAGGGGTTACATGTGTCATGGTATTGAAGATGTTAGTTAATGCAAAAGAAACGGAGGAGAAAGGAGCAATTTGTGTAAAATTCGGATTTTCTGGGTAGGTTGCGCAGTCTTCACTTTTTTGGCCATATCTGGAGTTCTAGAAGTCAGAATTCAGCGATCTTACAGCTTACGCGAAGCCTGGGAGATTTTCTCGACATTGGACAGATTACAGGCGTAGGCTGCACGGAATGCAGTAGGAGAGGCGCAGGCTGCGCACCTGAGGGGCAAGTTGCACGCGCGCGTTGCTGAAAATTACTGTTTTGGCCATATCTTGAGTTCTACAAGTCCGTTTTGGACGATCTTACAGTCCACGCGAAGATAACGGAATTCTCTTTCATTCTAAAGTGGTTCATATATCCAAATACAATTGGAACGGCCCAAAAATACTGAAGAAAAGTCAGTTACGAATTTTCCTCCAAAACCGAATCAGTTTAGGAAACATATTATGTGCCGAACTGCAGAAATTCAACTTTGACAAGGAAATTGCTATAATTCCTACTTCTAATAAGTATGGTAATTGCTCTGGGTGGCTAGAACATTCCAGAATCAGATCTACATATGGAATTTGCAATTCTATTCTCATTCAAGAACGGAAATTGTCATACTCCTATTCCAACTCTAAAACGGCAATTGCTTGATGGAGAGGCAAATTGGGGCTATAAATACACATCTTGGGGGATAGAAAAAAAACACACCATTACATATCAATTACTTAGGTTTATTTGTATCTTTTTATACTTTGTTTTTATCATGGTTTCATCAGATCCCATGATGACGAGCGGTTCAATTATGAACTAATCGTTGTCATGGGATTCTAACGGATTTATTTATGGAGCTTTAGTATCTTGATTGCTTTAAAGATCTGTGTGTGATGTATATCTGATATCCTCGTATGGTTGTTCTTAATTGCTAGATGCGTAGCTAACATCTAATTTGTTAATCTCTTGTGAAGTGAAAGTGGATCTTGAGATTTAGAACTTGCCATGCTAGTATAGGTTCATGATTGTTTATCAATATGATTCGTAGTATGAGATGAAAATACTTATATTGCCCTGTGTGATCTCTATGGATAACTTGTTCTTCAACCGTTATGTTTTCAAATTCTATAGACATATAGGGTCTAAGCATAATTGGTGTCTATTTATCTTCTATCTCTTTTGTGGATGTATGTTTAGTTTGGTATACGTATGCTAACAGGTAGCGTGTACTTGTTTCGTGTTATCCGATCAGATATCATAACCATTGCATATAGTGATTAAAGGCGTCAGATCTAAGCGAAGTATTTAATGAAGTTAGGATCCCATGTTACTCTTGTAGACGTAATTCGATTTCAATTCTCGTTAGTTAATTAATTCTTAGTTTGTTAATTTACTTCTTAGTTAATTTAGTTTATTAAACCCAAAATTGTTATTTGTCTTAGCAGTGAATAATAATCATACATTGTTGCATAGGTACATCTACTAAATTAAAACCATAACCAGATCTCTTTGGGAACGAACTTGACTTATTTATATATTACTTGTGACCACATACGCTTGCGTGATTTTAGTGCAAACAGCAAACGAAGAAATTTTCCCAGAAGGAAGAGCGCGGGCGCGCCATAACAAGCGCGGGCGTGCTTGGTTGAATTCTGTGGAGCGTGGGCGCGATCTAGATGGCGCTGGCGTGTCGGGTTGACCTGCCAGAATCCTGATTCACTTCTGTTTTGGAATTTTCTTGCTGGCCAAGGCACGGGAGGCTATATAAACATATGTTATCAACAAAAGAGCACGATTTTTTACAGAAGAAAGCCATGAGAGACAAGATTTGGAGAAGGATTTATCGAAGAATGTGACATCTAACGGAGATCTAGATCTACATCTTTTGTATTCTTCTAATTAGGCGATACTTTTGGATGCTCGTTTGGGATTTTTTTCTAAACTTTATTACTCTAGTACTCTCGTTATTATTCAGATCTTGTTTTATATCATGTTATCATTAGATCCCATGATGACGAGCCGTTCGATTATGAACTAATCGTTGTAATGGGATTCGAACGGATTTATTTACGGAATTTAGTAGTTTGATTGCTTTAAAGATTTGTGTGTGATGAATTATTGATTTCCTAGTATGGTTGTGCTAATTCTTCTTGGATGAGTAGCTAACATCTATGATGTATTGTTAATCTCTATTGAATGCGAAAGTGGATATAGAGATTAGAACTTGCCATGCTAGCATAGGTTTATGGTTGTTTGACATGCATGATTTGTAGTGTAATTTTAACCATCTTACGCTGCCCTATGTGATTTCAATGGATAACTTGTACTTAAATCATTATGTTTTCAAATCTTATAGACATATAGGGTCTAAACATAATTGGTGTCTGCCCAGCTTCTATCTATTTTGTGGATGTTGAGTGGTTTGGTACACATATGCCGAAAGGTAGCGTGTATTAATTTCGTGTTGTCCGATTAGTTGCCGTAACCGTCACATACATTGATTAAAGGCATCAACTCTAAACGAAGTATTTAATGAAGTTAGGATCCCATGTTTTATCTCTCATAAGTAATTCGGTTTAAATCTCATTAGTTACGTAATTCTTAGTATTGTTAAATTGCTAGTTAGTTATATTAGTTAATCAAAAAAACACCTTTGACAGTTGTCTTAGCGGTGAATAATAATCATACATTGTTGCTTAAGTGCATAATCTGAATTACACCAGGTCTTCGTGGGAACGAACTCTACTTACTGTGATATTACTTATGATCGCGTACGCTTGTGTGATTTAGTGCGAACACAAACTCCCCCGCTTAAACTCCTGACATCCTTGTCAGGCCTAAACGGATAGCCCATAAGTCCAAGATCGTTTCTCTCTAGCGATTGTGGGATAATACCGGCTAGCTTTATGTCCTCACACCTTCGAACCTTTGTCCATTGTACCAACGACCTTCGTGTCCCCAACTCCTGCAACTTGACGAATCAAGCTTTAGAGAGTCAGCTCTAATACCATATGTGACAACCCGGGTTAAAATCCCGAGTATTTTCCAAAATTAGGTCAAGTCCCGATTCCGAATCCGAAATAAGCCAAAGTACACAGGTCCAAATGCAACCAACTTGGGTATTCCACAACCCCTCCACAGGTCCCCAAAAGATCATGATTTGTTGGTGCACTTAGTAGTAGTACTTTGCTTTATAAACTAAATTGAAGTCCCATATCTCCTCGATGTGGGACTGGGTTATAGCACCCCAATCCCACATCGAGGAGATTTGGGACTTATATCCAGTTTATAAGGAAAAGTACTACTACAAAGTACAACAACAAATCATGATCTTTTGAGGGATCTTTGGTGGGCTTATTGATTCCCTAAATTAGCTGTATTTAAGCCAGTTTATATTGGCTTATTTCAGATTACTGATCGGGACTTGACCCGATTTTTGAAAAAGACTCAGGATTTGATTTGGGTCATCACTTATACACTTTACCTGCATCATAGTGTTGTACGTAAAACATTGTGATATCTTAAGTGGCTTAGATCATAATGTGGTATGGGCATTCGTAATGCACAAGGGTGTATTTCTTAAAAAATATATCACCATTCTTTTTTTTTTAATTTCTTAAAAAAATATAATTGTCCTTGAGACCTATCTCGTAGAAGGACACAAGATTGTAGAGTCAATGTATTACTACTGCTTGAAAGATATGATGACTTATGAATTTTATTGTGTCTTCATTTCTATAAATTGTTGAAAATTTTGATAATTGATGATGAGTGGCAGTAATTGCGTTGCCTGAAGTGGAGTTATGAACTGTTAAGATTCAAGAAATTTAGCTAAGAAAGATTGTACATAGGAGATGTAGGACTTTCTGCATCAGCCGAGAATTTCAGTGCTAGATCTATGTAAAGAGTACCTAAGTTTTTGTTTCTAAAAGGCTTTAGAGACACGGCAACAGCAACTATGACAACATGAGACGGAACTTCTATGACACACTAAATTCCAAAGAGACTAAGACAAAATCATCTCAGTTCCTCATCCTTGGGTATAAAACTAATCTTGAGAATTCAGAGCACGGCTTTTTTAGAAAAAAAATTAAAAAATAACATTTTCTTTTGTTGAGTGATAGCTGATCAAGGTTCATATATAGCATAATCCTTTGTTATGTTCAGTAGACATGGAAAAGTAAGGACTTGTAACTATGGCCTTGAGTAAAGGTGGAGGAAATTGAAAAAGAATTATTACTAGGTTATTAATGAAACATAATTTGTTCTCCTTTTTTCCCGGAACAACATTTAATAATTTAAATTGAGTACCTACTATTTCATGTATATATGCTAGCTAGGTTTGTAATAGTATATTTCTTTTACCGTGGCTAACTTCTTTTATTTAAAAAAAACTTATCTTGATGTCCATGTTTTTGAAATTTAGAACTTTTTTTCCTAGGGTAAGGTTACCAAAAGTTTTTGATTGTGTGCAATGGTTCACAATCATGAACACATTAGAGGCATAATTCCTATCTCAATACAGATTAAATTTTGAAGGCTGACCCAATTAAGAGTGGGCATTTAGTACTCACAACTTGAGCACGTAAAAACTGTCTACGACAATTTGGTGATTCGCAACCACAAATTTTAAAGTACTAGCTAGACACTTTATAACCAAGGTTCTTAAAGTTTGGTCTACTTTTTGCACAAGAATCCCTTATGATATTCTCAATTTTTACCTTACGACCTTCTGCTTTATCCTGACTCCTCTTCACACTCCACTTCTTGCATACATCACTATAATTTGAATTATCAATCTATACATAGTCATTTACTAAAAAGTAGTAATTACTTTTAAATTGTAGAACTTTAATTAGGGAAAAGGCTTATGTTATATCTATATGCTTACCACTTTTGATCTTTTAGTTTGTTTTACGTTACTAGGTAACCCTAGTTGGTGACATATAAAAACCATTCTAGAGTTAGAGCAACTCCAAGAGATCCCTTATATGACCTCCTAACTCAAATTATAAGGGATTATGTTTAAAATTGTGCTCCAACAGGCTCTTAACTTTTCCCAAAAAAGTTAAGGGCATCATGTCATCCCTTATCTTTAAGGGCTCCCTTATTTCACTTTTATCAATAAAATACTATTTTCCCTCCTCTTTCCAATTGTTTCCCTCTTTTTTTTCTTGCTTCCTTCCTTTTATTTATTATTTAATAATATAAGGATCAATTATAAGGAAGCTTGTTGGAGTTGTCATACCTTATAATATCCTAAATTACTAAGAGCCTAATATATTTTATAATATTTATAAGGAAAACACAAGGAGGCTGTTGGAGTTGCTCTACACCGACTCTCTCATCTCTCTCCTCTCGGTACTCACACTCTCCCTGGTTTGGTCGATTTCCGGCCGGTTTGATCATTCTAACGCTGGAATCGTGTCCGGTTTTTAGTCCTCTATCTCGTACTGCTGTTGCATGTCATTTTCGTGAAGAAACTTCAAAACTCACTTCGGGTTTTGCTTCGATATAGCTTATTTGCTTTGATTCTTATATGATAACGATGCCCATGGTTGCTAGAATCCATTTCTGTGCTTGAATCATGTTGGTGTTGTGTTGGTTGCGTTCGCGTGTATTTATATGTACATACCGTGTGTATATATTCGGATTTTTGTGAAGAAAATTTTAAATTCTTGTTGTTTAATGATGAATGATTCAATAATAAGTTACTAGTGGTGGAAATTTCGTGTTGGAGGCTTAATTAAGAGTACCACCGAAATTTTTGCCCATCGGCAATGATTTCTTTGAGCCGGTGAATTCGATGATGATGAATTTGAGTCAAAAACTTGATTTTTATTCGTATATGATGTTTTTATTTATGGAATTAGATGTTATATGAGCTACATGTGAATTTTCAGATCTTTATATGATTTTTCGAATTTTTACTATTTAAATTCAATATATATGGCTCGTTAAATACTTAATTGGTTCAATATTGGTGTAAGAATAATTTAGTATGGTAATTCGAATTTTTAAATTTATTTATGTGGTGATTTGATTTTATTCGGATATATGCATGTCTATATGAATTATTATGTTTAATTCTTGTTAATTAAAAATTTTAATGATGATTTTGATGTCAATTACATGTTAATTATCATGTATGTGTGATTCTTCAGATCATGGTAGATTAAATTTGAATTTTAGTTAATAACTATGAAAAACATGATTTTAAAGATTAATCAAGTATGACTTAGTGGATGTTAAACAATTTTAGACTTGTTTAATTGTATAAAAGTATAGATAGAATTAGTATGATGTTTTATGTTAACATGTGTGTATAGTAGGTCGTTACTCATTAAGGTGGTATAAAGTAGATAAACTAGTAGCGTGACCTCATAAATAGTATCTGTTAAATATGGTTTATTGATATTGATTTCCTGAAGTAATAAATATTATGATTTTGACTTGTATATGGATTCAAAGTCTATTGGGTTGACTTGATTGTTGATTTGAGTCAGTTAAGTTCCGATGAGCTAGTCCACTTTACGAAGGAAGTGCTGCCCTTTTTCGTTAAAATTATAAATCGTATAGTAGTATAGTATAAACTACTTATAATTCAAGTTGATCTCATATATTAAGTGTTTAAGTGGCATATGTGATTTACATGTTCTATGTGCTATATGCCTAGGTGCGTACTTGATAGTATTAAATCATTTGGTAAGTATAACTAGTATGTGTGATATGTGCTAATTGATAACGCATTATCAGAATCGTTTGGGTAGAATAGGATTAGACGTATAAGAACTGTAGTATACTAAAATAGTGATTATATTTATGTAGATACGAAGGACATAGGCCCTAGCAATAGAGGGAAAGCTAAAGCAGAGATTCAGTAAGCTGGGCTGTTGCATTCTACCTGAGGCAGTAACTCTAACCTTTATTCGAAGTTTATATTCTTTAAACTGTTGTTGATTATTGATTTGAGTATATATACCCTTCTTTCCTATTGACTATAATCTTGTTGTAACCCTATCTTTGCATGTACCCGAATTTCTATTGTTAACCACTTGCATGATTATACAACTACCTTAAAAACAGTATAGCCTTCTTAAAGAACATCCTGACTTTAATAAACCTTTAAGACTTTCTTGATCAAACCTAATTGACTGACGGATAAACCTACTTCTAAATGACCTAAGTCCGTAACCAGATCACCCTATATTGACCCTGAAATCTTATAAAATACAATTATGACCAGATCATTATCCCAAAGAACTTGTAGACCTTTCTTGATACACTTAAACTTTATAAACTTGATTAATTGCCCTAAAACTAATCATGATACACATCTTTGACTTATGACCCTGAGATTCCTTCATTATTCCCTGATCAGTACCTTGAATACCTTTGAGTCTTTTTCATCATGATTCAGACTTGAAATCCTTATTCCTTTGATACCAGAAGACTTGATCAAATCCTTTGACTTTTATCATTGCAAATCAAAATGTTTTATAAGTTAAAGTGTTTTCAAAACTAAAAGCTTTTCTAAGCTTTACTATTTTCAAAAGAATGTTTTATAAAAGGTTTAGGACTCCGTCAAATGGTTTCTATGGATTCCTAAAGATTGGAGAGGCATAAGAGATCGGGTGATGCCGGTCCAGCCACTTTTCTTTATATTATGTTGTAGTTCTATTGGGACCAGTCCAGCACTTTTATAGACAATGTGTTGCCTCTTGGGACCCCAAGCTATCCTAATGAAAGGATTAATGTCTAGAGGGACTTCGTGTCCGGTATGGGGACTTTATGTGGCTGATCACCCGTATTGTCCGTGTCGTGTAAAACCTCCAATCAAGTTTAAAACGAAAATGCATTATGTTTTAAGTACTATGAAATGAAATTGGTTTACCATTTGAAATGTTCATTATTTTACATATGCTCTATTATTCACTGCTATCCAGTTATTCATTTGTTATCCTATCATTCATTTGATATCCTGTCATTCATTTGATATCATGTTGTTATCGATACCCAGTATTGTTCCTATTATTTCTAGTTATTTATTCTAGTTACTTGCTGAGCGTTGGTTCATTATTATATATGTTGTTCTAACCTTTTGACAGTAGCTTGAGATCATGGTACGTACGATTCAGATTGCGCGGAAGCGCACTTCCTATAACCCTATGTCGTGTCTTTTGAGTTTCCATCATAGGTAGATGCACAATCATCTTAGAGAGGAGATGTTTAGAGCTAGTTGTGAGAACTTGTTAGTGTGAGGACTTTTGAATCAAGGGTTTGTAATAATAATTTTTTGAATCTGGTTTGTAATAATAAGTAGCTGGACGTTGGCTTGCTTGTTTCATACCATTACCTGTTAAAGATCCAGGTGAGTAGTGTTTGGGTCAGTCAGCATGCTATATTTATATTTACTTATTTTTAGTTTGTATGTGTTTAGTGTGTTAGTGACTCCCCAATCTAGACCCCATATTGGGAGGGCGTCACACATAAAGCCTTAATTCATTTACAATATAATGATCGCTTATATAGCCAATACCTAATCGAAATAAAAGAAACTATCCCCTTTTCCCTAATAATAATAATTACGGTAACTTCCTATATTATATCATAATAACATATTAACATCCTTCCTGAAACTCAAGATACTCAAACCAACAAGTATCGAGAGTTTGTAAAATAATAAGAAAATCATAAAAAAAAATCTTGAAAATAGTTGTCATCATTTCCAATCGAGAAACGGTTGTCGTCGATCGTCGTTCATCTTCATCAATCATCGTTGTCGTTTATTATTCATCATCGTCATCATCATTTGTTGTCATTTCAAATGCTCATCAGGTCGTCGTCATTGTTTCCCATCGAGAAACAACCATCAGGTTGTCGTCGTTCTAATTGTAAATCGTCATCGTTTTCAATTGAAAAATGATCATCTGATCTTGTTGTAAGTCATCGCATCGTCATTGGATTAGTACAATCTCTCCCACACACCCATTATCATGGTTTTTGTGGTTTACGATTGTCTGATCTTTGTTAATAATATAGGATCTGATACCATGTTAAGTTACCGATTCTTCTAAAACCTTGAAGTGCTAGGGAAGCAGGCTTACCAGAATCATATCACATATTCAACCTCCCCCTCACACGAAGGCCCATTATTTGGGTCAAAGAGTGAATCACCAGTTTGTTCATGCCTTTTTTGATCCTAGCGTCCTATTCGAATTTCAAATACTATGTGAGGATCTCGTCCCTTCTTGGCCCACCATGGTACACAATTTCAATATTTCAATAAATGAGAATATCGAGGGTAGGAGGGACTCAAACCTGAGACCTCCCACATCTGGAGTTCTGATACCATGTTAAGATATTCATAAATACTCATTTATTCAATCGTGAAGGCATAAAGACTTAATTTGTTTACAATATAATGATCACTTCTATAGCCAATACCTAACGTAAAAAAAAAAACTATCCCATTTTCCCTAAAAATAATAATTATGCTAACTTCTCGTATTACATCATAATAATATATTAATGGTATACGAGGTTTATATTGTAACCTAATTTTGGCACTGTCACTTTTTTACAGTAGTAACTTGATAACTATTCATCCCATCCATGATAACCTGGACCGGGTTCAAAATCATGGTAAAACATCCAAATCTGAAAGTTCATGTACGATAAAACCTTTAAATGCCTTAGCATGATCCCAAAACAATCGTGGGAGCATGATCCTAAAACAATCGTGAGAAGTCAACAGAACTTGGCGATAATAAAAAAAACCGATTGCTGGAATGACAACCTGTGAAACAAGAAAACACCCAGTCTAGTAGTATCACGACTAGACTAACCCAATAATGAAATTTGATCAAAGAAAGCCATAAATAGAAGTTGATGACAATGTTGCTGTATTTGGAAAGCCAACAAATGTATTATGAAGACAAAATTAGCTTGTTAACATGAAAAAAGAAGTGTTGAAAAATGATTGGAGGCTAGTAGGTTCATGATTTGATTTCTTGCAAGAAAGTTATTTTTGTGGGTATTTATGAGCATATATGGTGCAAAGAAAAACACTCCTATCTTCATGTCATGTGATACAGATCAGATTTAGAAAATGGAAAGAAGGAAAATACGGCAGGTAAGGAATTAAAGGAAGCAACAGCATTCAGGGCAATCCACAAAAGTAATCACAAAAAAATGGATGCATTTTCAGGCTCATGAAAATATTTGCTACATTTCCAAAAGCTATACTCATCAATCTTAAAACCAAGGTTGTCTACCATATTTATGAAGAAAAATGGGTAGCCCTGAAGCTTACACTACTACCAAGAGATAAACATGGAAATCCATAAAAGTTGTTATGCCAAAAAATCAATAAGGCTCAAAGGACTACACTTTTGAAGAATAAGGCTCCAGTAGGAAATACCTCTTGCGTAATTTCATTTAGAAGGCCCTTGCGGGTAATTTTGCTTAGAAAACCCTCCAGGGTGATATTTTCTTTGAAGACCCTCAGGGGGTAACTTTGTTAGAAGACCCTCATGGGGAGATTCCTATGTCAACAAAGGAAAATCGAAGGAGTATCAACGATCAATTTGAGTTTTTGAAGAATAATGAATATTGAAGATGGTGTGCATACTCCAATTTGAAGGATTTAAAGGATGTGTTTATGCCTACTTGTCAACCAACGTTCTCGCCCTCTTCTGGAGCAACCTCGCCCTCTTATGGCCTAGTTCAGAATGTGTGTTAGAATTGATATTTGAAGGCTACAAAGAGATATTAAATATGATGGCACGTGCTTCTTTGTCAAATTTAGGCCTCTCTCACTTTTTAAATAGCGTCTCCCATTACAACGACGTCGCCTACGTAACCAAAGTCAAGAAATCAACATTGGAAGAATCATTGTTTGGGCAAGACTATATCTCCAATAGCGTCGCCCATTGGTGGCATCGCCTTCTCGAGTCAGGACCGTGAAGACTATCAACACAAAGGAATCTTATTGTGTCAGGCTCACCTTATTACATGATTCACTCACTACCTAAGGACTTGATACAAGACATGTTATGATGGATGATGGAGTGACACATAAGCAGAAGTGGGACTAAGGGAATGTTGACAAGGACGATGACATGGCTAATGACATGTAGCAAAGTGGCTAAATAGGACCTGGGGGACCGTTAGTGAGGATTGAGCTGATAGTTGGTTACAAATGGGACCACTATCTCATTTGGAATTACTCCCTTATGTGATATCCTCAATCATTAGCATTTCATTTACTTTTAGCTGTCATTTCATTTTCATTTCCCTAGTATTTATAGTCTCTATGATAGGACAGTTGAACCCATCTAAGATGTAACAAATTCTCTTTTTCTTATTCTCCAAGTCTGTAGCCTTTGTATGTTATATTCTTCAAAGCTGTTCTTCTTGTTGGCTGGCTTTCTGGGATTAGCATTTGATCTTTTCTAGTTTATCAATAAGATTTGATCAGTTTATCGTCTTTGTTTTATTATATTGTATCACTGGTATCAGAGCCCAACGTTCCTCGAACACATGGCTCAACGAAAGACCTCCAGATCTACAGAGCACTCAGATGATGAAGGGGGTGATCTGCAATGTTTAGAGGTAAGCGTTCGAAATCTCTTAGAGGTGCAGAATCAACGTTTACTTGACTCTTGCTCTGCTAATGCTCAGAACATTACTCAAAATGCTAAGTCCATTTCTGCTAGTCTCTAGCGATGGTACACCTGGGTCATCTAGAACTACAGAGGGAAATGAGAACCCAGATAAATCTATAGAGGCTCCGCATAAAAATCATAATTTTGCTTCTAGGATGACTAAAGTAGAATTTCCTAGATTTGAGGGGACAGATCTTAGTCCTTGGCTTTATAAGTGTAACCAGTTTTTTCAACTTGATGACATTGAAGATGCACAACGAGTCAGATTGACGGCCATTCATTTAGAAGGTAAGGCTCTGTTGTGGCATCAAAACTTCATGAAGAAGTGCCAAAATAAACTACCAATGTGGGCTAAGTATACAAAGGAGATTACTTTTCGATTTGCTAAGCTTTGTGATGACCCTATGGCTGAATTGAAGGCTCTAAAGCAAGCTGGCACTGTACAAGAGTACCACGATATGTTTGATGGTTTAATAGGCAGGTTGCAACTATCTGAGGAGCATTTACTGAGTTGCTATTTAGGGAGCCTGGATGAAGAAATACAATTGGCCGTACGTATGTTTTGCCCAAAGTCTGTTCAACAGGCTTTGTGTCTGGCCAAGTTGCAAGAAGCTGCGTAAAAGGTTAAGAAGAACAAACCTAACTACAAAACACCTCTATTGCCCACCCCAATTACTAAACCAATCAGTACAACTATGCCTAAACCAAACTTTCCCAAACCAAATAGTACCCTGTAAAATCCTAACAGAAAGACATTAACTCCTGAGGAATTCAATGAGAAACGAGCCAAGAATATGTGCTTCTGGTGTGATGAGCGATATACACCAGGTCATAAATGCAAGGGCAAGAAACCACAACTTTATCATATTGAAATGGAGGATGATGAAGAGGAAGAATATCATGAATGTAATGTAGATGAGGAACCGGAAGCTGAGTCTGAATGTGCACAAATTTCTATGCAAGCAGTGGATGGTATTACTATATTTTAGACTATGAGAGTCACTGGTCACCATGGCAAGAAAGATTTGCAGATATCACTGGATAGTGGCAGTACTCATAATTTTTTAGATGTGAGTAAGGCCCTTAAATTGGATTGCAAGGTGGAAGTTATTCAACCTATATTGGTGAAAGTAGCAGATGAAAATCAACTCAAATGTGATAGCATGATAAGGAAGTTCAAATGGAAGATACATGGGGTAGAATTTGAAGCTGATGTTCTACTCTTACCCCTCAGTGGTAGTGACATGGTGTTGGGTATTCACTGGTTTTCTCAGTTAGGACTAGTAATTTGGGACTTCTCGAATTTAACCATGCAATTCACATATAAGGGAAGAAAGGTGAAGCTCAAGGGGGTACAAACTAAGAACCTTAAAGGGATTCAATCAAAACAACTGGACAAACTAGTCAACAGTTCAGAAGAGCTATCAATGCTTCAAGTCATCCCTTGTGCAGTGGGAAATTCACCTCAGGTTTCTACTTTGTAAGCTAAACAGCCGATTAATAATGGTGATCTAAAAGCCCTGTTGAATGACTATACTGAAGTGTTCCAAGAACATAAAGAGCTACCTCCTTGCAGACCTCATTTTGATCACCAAATTCCCCTTAAAGAGGGTACAGATGATGTTAATTTAAGACCATACATATATCCTGCCATACAGAAGAATGTCATTGAAACCATGGTACATGAACTGCTAGAGCAAGGGGTGATCAGACCCATAAATAGTCCGCACTACGTCAAATTTTGGCTTTCGCCACATAAAATATGTGTGGTTGTTCACCTTATGTCACGCTTTTTTTTCGGCCCAAGTGTCACCAAAGGTGAGAGCATCGTAGGTACTATACAGACACTCTTTTGATTTGTGGATGTAACAAAAAAATGAGTGACTAAAGTATGCCACCATTTTTGTCTGGTAACCCCCTTTAAGCTCAAAAGTGTGACTAAATACCAACATTCAGCAACAGAAACCTTAGTGGCTAAAGATCATTAATAACGCCATATATACATCAAAGGCTTAGTTTTGGTGGCACTATTTCTTAGAAATCGTGGCAAAAAAGTTTGGTATGGCTACATGAAAATAATTTTGTGTGGTCGTTTCTATTATATTTTTGTCACTATAAGAAAATTGATTTTAGTGACAAAACTGTTAAGAAACTATAGTGTGGCTAAAGGATAGTAATAGCCACACACACTTAACCAAATTACAGGGTACCATTTAAATTATAGTGTGGCTAAAGGACAGTAATAGCCACACACACTTAACCAAATTACATGTTACCATTTAAATGATCATCCATGATACCATTAAAGGCCAAAACTGATAAGTGGATTTTATATCCACTTATTATGCGCTATTTTGACCTAGATTGGTGGTTTATCCTAAAGTATGTTGTGTCTTTTAATTCATTTTTTGTTGTGTTTCAACATTTGTTGTGCAGAACTCGCAACTTTAGGTATCTAGGCGATAAAAGGCTAAAAACGGTGGATTTCTGTCTCAATTTTATCAAGTGGACTGGCTACGAGGAAAAAGAATTATCATAAAGAAATTCTGAGTGATATATTCTTAATGCTGAAACCCCGGTTGGAATTGTTGTATTATTCGTTAAGCGAAAGGAGTCCGGTTTTAGATCCTCCAGAGACCGCATCTTAGGACTTAAGGATTTATTTTATTAATAAATATTTTATTTAATTAGGAAATTATATTTTTAAATATCTAATAATATTAGATATTTATTTTTATAATTTCTGGATTAAATTAATTATTTATTAATTAAAGATTATAAGCTATGCGGGTTAAAAGCATTTTCTTTTCGGAATCGTACATATATAATCAAATCAAGCCAGCAAGTTGATTTATTTGTTTTGTAATATTGGTTGAAGTTGTTGTCGGCAAATGCAAAAAGAAGAAAAAAAACAATGTAAAGCAAAGTGGAGCAAGGTTGTCGGCCAGCAGTGTTAAAGAGATTGCACGCGCGTGTAACACACGCGCTTGGAGTTAGCTGCAAATAGCCGCGCGTGCGCTGCACGCGCCTTCCTGCGACTGGGAAAGTTTGATCAGCCGAGTGTAGTTGTGTGTTAGTTGCTGAATGGTGATAGCTTTTGGCTGTGTTTTAATAAGTTTGTGCTGTGTTTATTTCTTTTGATTTCTTTTTAATTCTTTTCATTTTTATTTTATTAATTTGATGTGCTAATTTGGACTATAAATAGGTGTAGTTCTCCAGCTTGTAAAGGACAGCAATTTAGAGAGCAAAATCCTCTCTTGTATTCTCTCTAGTTCTTTGTAATTTTAAGCTTTGTTTTTATACACTTTAAACTTTTGCAAATTTAGTATAAGTGTTATTTTGGTTAAAGATTTTACGGGAATTATTTGGAGTGCTCCTCTCTTTCATTGGAAGCTATTTCGGTTCTACTTTCTAAACTCTTGTAATTTCATATTTAATTCATCGCAATTTTTAATTTAGTTTTCTTTATTATTATTATGTTTTCATTTAATCCCATGAGGACGATCCGTTCGATTATGAACTAATCGCCGTCATGGGATTCTAATGGATTTATTTACATAATTTAGTAATTCGATGCCTTAATAATTTGTATTATGATAAAAATTCAGACTGCCTAATGTGGTTGCGCTTAATTTATTAGATGCGTAGCTAACGTCTAAATTATTAATTCCTAATGAATGCGAAAGTGGATTTAGGAATTTAGAATTTGCCATGTTAGCATAGGTTCGTAATTGTCATGTACATTTACGATAAGTGATAGGATTTTGGATCACATCACCCTATGTAGTCATAATAAAGGAATTTATTCGTAAACCAATTATGTTTTCAAATCTTATAGACATATAGGGTCTAAGCATAAAAGGTGTCCACGCGAGTTCTATCTTTTTAAGTGGTTGTTCGTATGGTTTGATATGAGTTAAGGCTGAAAGGCGCTTATGTTAGTTTCGTGTTCCCGGCTAGCTTTCGTAATTATCAAAATTACCTTGAAATTAAAGCATCAATTCTAAATGAAATAAATAATGAAGTTAGAATCCCATGTTTTTCTCACATATAAATTCTCATTTAATTAAATCAAGTAGTTTGAATTAATTAATATTACTAATTTAATTAATCAATTAGAAAAATACAACAAAACCCCCTTTTTATATTTATTCAAGCAGTTTGTTGTTTAATTATACGTCGTTGCTTAAACATTATTTCTGAACAAACACCAAGTCTTCGTGGGATCGAATTTATTATATTACTTGTGACCGCGTACACTTGCGCAGTTAGTTTTCGAATCAACAAGTTTTTGGCGCCGCTGCCGGGGACTTCGGTGTTATTTTCAGAATTTGTGTTTAACATCAACGGAGGTTAAAATTAACTTACTTGGATAGTTTTTTTTTTCTCACGTCGTGTTTTCTTGCTCTGTCAGTGTAAGGATCTTAAGTTGTTTATTCGAACACGTTCTCAAACTTTGAAAGCTAAGCTGGAAGAAGAAGAGCTTGAAGCAACAAAAGAGCTTGAAGTAATAGTAGAAGCAACAATGGGCGACAGAGTAGCAGCAACTACTAAAGCTTCGAAGGACTATTCTCAGCCAAAGATCAATGACATTCAGTCTAGTATTGTCAGGCCTGCCATTGCAGCTAATTCTTTTGAGATCAAGCCAAGCACAATTCAGATAGTGCAGAACTCAGTTAAGTTTGGGGGAGCTTCAACGGAGGATCCTAATATGCACTTCAGGGACTTTATCGAGATTTGTGACACTTTCAAGTTCAATGGTGTGTCGGATGATGCTATCAAATTTAGACTTTTCCCATTCTCTTTAAGGAAAAGGCAAAGGGCTGGTTACATTCTCTACCAGCCGGTTCCATCACTACTTGGGAGGATCTTGCTCAGAAGTTTCTTACAAAATTCTTCCCCATGGCTAAAACTGCAGCAATGAGGAACGCGCTAACTCAATTTGCTCAGCAATCTGGTGAATCTTTGTGTGAGGCTTGGGAACGTTATAAGGAGATGCTTCTAAAGTGTCCTCGTCATGGGATGCCTGATTGGATGGTTATTAATGGGTTCTACAATGGGTTAGGAGCACAGTCAAGACCAATGCTGGATACAGCATCAGGCGGAGCTCTGTGGGCTAAGAGCTATGATGAAGCTTATGAGCTTATTGAGATGTTGGCTGCGAATGAATATCAAAATCCAACCCAGAGACTATCACACGACAAAATAGCAAGAATTCTGGAAATTGATACAGCTACAGCTATAGCAGCTCAGTTAAAGGCGTTGACTATGAAGGTGGATTCATTAACTAACTATGGAATTCAACAAGTAGCAAGTGTTTGTGAGCTTTGTGCGGGTTCTCACATATAAATTCTCATTTAATTAAATCAAGTAGTTTGAATTAATTAATATTACTAATTTAATTAATCAATTAGAAAAATACAACAAAACCCCCTTTTTATATTTATTCAAGCAGTTTGTTGTTTAATTATACGTCGTTGCTTAAACATTATTTCTGAACAAACACCAAGTCTTCGTGGGATCGAATTTATTATATTACTTGTGACCGCGTACACTTGCGCAGTTAGTTTTCGAATCAACAAGTTTTTGGCGCCGCTGCCGGGGACTTCGGTGTTATTTTCAGAATTTGTGTTTAACATCAACGGAGGTTAAAATTAACTTACTTGGATAGTTTTTTTTTTCTCACGTCGTGTTTTCTTGCTCTGTCAGTGTAAGGATCTTAAGTTGTTTATGCGAACACGTTCTCAAACTTTGAAAGCTAAGCTGGAAGAAGAAGAGCTTGAAGCAACAAAAGAGCTTGAAGTAATAGTAGAAGCAACAATGGGCGACGGAGTAGCAGCAACTACTAAAGCTTCGAAGGACTATTCTCAGCCAAAGATCAATGACATTCAGTCTAGTATTGTCAGGCCTGCCATTGCAGCTAATTCTTTTGAGATCAAGCCAAGCACAATTCAGATAGTGCAGAACTCAGTTAAGTTTGGGGGAGCTTCAACGGAGGATCCTAATATGCACTTCAGGGACTTTATCGAGATTTGTGACACTTTCAAGTTCAATGGTGTGTCGGATGATGCTATCAAATTTAGACTTTTCCCATTCTCTTTAAGGGATAAGGCAAAGGGCTGGTTACATTCTCTACCAGCCGGTTCCATCACTACTTGGGAGGATCTTGCTCAGAAGTTTCTTACAAAATTCTTCCCCATGGCTAAAACTGCAGCAATGAGGAACGCGCTAACTCAATTTGCTCAGCAATCTGGTGAATCTTTGTGTGAGGCTTGGGAACGTTATAAGGAGATGCTTCTAAAGTGTCCTCATCATGGGATGCCTGATTGGATGGTTATTAATGGTTTCTACAATGGGTTAGGAGCACAGTCAAGACCAATGCTGGATACAGCATCAGGCGGAGCTCTGTGGGCTAAGAGCTATGATGAAGCTTATGAGCTTATTGAGATGTTGGCTGCGAATGAATATCAAAATCCAACCCAGAGACTATCACACGACAAAATAGCAAGAATTCTGGAAATTGATACAACTACAGCTATAGCAGCTCAGTTAAAGGCGTTGACTATGAAGGTGGATTCATTAACTAACTATGGAATTCAACAAGTAGCAAGTGTTTGTGAGCTTTGTGCGGGTGCACATGATACAAATCAATGTGCCATATCTAGTGAATCAGTGCAGTTTGTGAGCAATTTTCAGAGACCACAACAACCAGCTCCAGCCACCTATCATCCTAATAACAGAAACCATCCTAATTTCAGCTGGAGCAACAATCAAGGTGGTATTCAACAACCACAACAGCCATATCAGCAGGGTCAACAATACGGATCTAAGCCATACAATCCTTCCGGTAGTCAGCAGCAGTTTGCTCCAAGGCAAAAATTTCAACCTCCGGGATTTCAACAACAGTCTCATGGAGGTGTTGGGCAATCTTCTTCTGAAAAATCTGAATTGGAAGAGTTGAGGATGATGTGCAAAAGCCAAGCAATTTCTATCAAGGCCTTAGAAAACCAGATTGGTCAGATTGCTAATGCCTTGTTGAATAGGCCACAAGGAACGCTTCCTAGTGACACTGAGGCCAATCCAGGCAAGTGGGATATCAAAGAACAGGTGAAAGCAGTCACTTTGAGATCTGGAAAGGTTACAAGCAATCAGAATTCAGCAGTTACAGAGGAAGTTCATGAACAGCAAGCTAAAGAATCTACAGTACCAGAAGTTGAAAAATCTGATGTGGCAGCTGACCTATTGGTCGATGATGCGGAGAAGAGTAAAAGTTCTGTTGAAAAATCTAATCTTAAACAGAATACAATGAGCAATCAAATTTACCCACCTCCGTCATATCCCAGAAGACTCCAGAAGCAGAAGTTAGACAAGCAGTTTGCCAAATTCCTTGAGGTGTTCAAGAAGTTGCAAATCAATATACCTTTTGCTGAAGCTCTTGAGCAGATGCCGAGCTATGCAAAGTTCATGAAGGGTATTCTATCTCGGAAGCTCAAACTCGAGGATCTGGAAACTGTGGCATTAACGGAAGAATGCAGTGTTGTTCTGCAACAGAAATTGCCTCCGAAACTAAAGGATCCTGGTAGCTTCACTATTCCATCCACTATTGGTAATCTGTCTTTTGAAAAGTGCTTGTGTGACTTGGGAGCTAGCATCAATCTGATGTCATTGTCGGTTTTCATGCAACTTGGCCTGCCGGATCCGAAGCCTACCAACATCTCTTTACAGTTGGCTGATCGATCAATCACATATCCTAGAGGCATAGTGGAGGATGTTTTGGTGAAAGTGGATAAGCTCATCTTCCCAGCTGACTTTGTTATTCTAGATTTCGAGGAGGATAAGAAGATTCCCATTATCTTGGGAAGACCATTCTTAGCTACAGGTCGGACGTTGATTGATGTCCAGAAAGGTGAACTCACAATGAGGGTGCAAGACCAAAACATCACTTTTAATGTGTTCAAAGCAATGAAGCTTCCATCCGAGGAGGAGTGTTTCAAAGTTGACTTGGTCGAATCTACAGTTAAAACGGAGCTTGAGCAGATGTTATTAACAGACTCCTTGGAGAGAGCATTGATAGGGGATTCTGAGGTGGAAGATGAAGAAGGAGCAGAACAACTTCAGCAATTAAATTCGGCTCCTTGGAAGAGAAGATTTGATATGCCATTTGAGTCTCTTGGATTAGCAGAACTGAAAAATTCTCAGGAGCGTCTAAAACCATCTATTGAAGAAGCTCCTATACTTGAACTCAAACTATTGCCGGACCACTTGAGGTATGCGTTTCTGGGTGATGCATCTACATTACCTGTTATTATTGCTTCTAATCTGTCAGGGAGTGAGGAAGATAAGCTTTTACGAATTCTGAGAGAATTCAAATCAGCCATTGGATGGACCATAGCAGATATCAAGGGAATCAGCCCTTCGTATTGCATGCACAAAATTCTGCTAGAGGAAGGAACTAAACCTACTGTTGAGCATCAGCGAAGACTTAATCCTATTATGAAAGAGGTGGTGAAGAAGGAGATTCTTAAGTGGTTGGATGCAGGTATCATCTATCCTATTTCAGACAGTTCTTGGGTGAGTTCGGTTCAGTGTGTGCCTAAGAAAGGAGGCATGATAGTTGTAGCCAATGAAAAGAATGAGCTCATTCCTACTCGAACAGTCACAGGATGGAGAATATGCATGGACTATCGCAAGTTGAACAAAGCCACTAGAAAAGATCATTTTCCACTTCCATTCATCGATCAAATGTTGGATAGGTTGGCTGGCCATGAGTATTACTGCCTCCTTGATGGTTATTCAGGTTACAATCAGATTTGTATCGCTCCAGAAGATCAAGAGAAGACCACATTCACTTGTCCTTTTGGCACTTTTGCTTTTTGACGAGTCTTTTTCGGGCTCTGCGGTGCACCTGCTACCTTTCAGAGATGCATGATGGCCATATTCTCTGACATGATTGGAATAAATGTGGAGGTTTTCATGGATGACTTTTTAGTTTTTGGAACTTCGTACGATGAGTGCTTGCAAAACCTGAGTCTAGTGCTGAAAAGATGTGTTGAGACTAATTTGGTGCTCAATTGGGAGAAATGTCATTTCATGGTCCAAGAAGGAATCATTCTTGGGCACAAGGTATCTAGTAAGGGTCTCGAGGTGGATATGGCGAAAGTGGAGACTATTGAAAATCTTCCTCCACCAATCTCAGTCAAGGGAATCCGAAGCTTTCTTGGTCATGCAGGTTTTTATCGGCGATTCATTCAAGATTTCTCCAAAATCTCTAAACCTTTATGCAGTTTGTTGGAGAGAGATGTTCCTTTCCAGTTTGATCAAGATTGTTTAGCTGCCTTTGAGCTATTGAAAAAGAAGTTGACAACAGCGCCTGTTATCACAACACCAGATTGGGGTGAACCTTTCGAGATGATGTGCGACGCTAGTGATTTTGCAGTGGGAGCTGTGCTTGGTCAGCGAAAGAAGAATATTTTTCATGTGGTTTACTATGCTAGTAAAACACTCAGCGATGCACAGCTAAATTACACTACTACAGAGAAAGAGCTTCTAGCAATTGTCTATAGTTTCGAGAAATTCAGAGCCTATTTGCTTAGGACGAAGGTGTTAGTCTACACTAATCATGCAGCTATTAAATATCTAATTTCGAAGAAGGATTCAAAGCCTCGGTTGATTCGATGGATTCTTTTGCTTCAAGAATTCGATCTGGAAATCAAGGATAGAAAAGGAACAGAAAATCAGGTGGCAGATCATCTATCACGTTTGGAAGACCACGGTAAGGATTCAAGGGATAAAACTTTAATCAACGAATCTTTTCCAGATGAGCAGCTTTTTGGGGTGCAAGAGGAAGAACCATGGTTTGATGATATTGTGAACTATCTGGTGAGTAATGTCATTCCCTCAGGATTCTATTATGCTCAAAGGAAGAAATTTCTGCATGATGTGAAGTGGTATCGTTGGGATGAGCCATTCCTATTTAGACAGGGAGCAGATCAGATAATCAGGAGATGTATTCCATATAGTGAGACTGAGGGTGTTCTACAAGATTGTCATTCTACCACGTATAGGAGTCACTATGGTGGAGAGAAGACAGCTGCCAGAGTACTGCAAGCAGGTTTCTTCTAGCCAACATTGTTCAAAGATGCGCATCACTTTGTATTGAAATGTGATAGGTGTCAACGAGTGGGAAATATTTCCAAAAGGAATGAGATGCCCCTCAACATGATCCTGGAAGTGGAAATCTTTGATGTCTGGGGAATAGACTTCATGGGACCATTTGTCTCATCGTGCAACAACCAGTACATTCTGCTAGCGGTGGACTATGTGTCCAAATGGGTAGAAGTCAAAGCTCTGCCTACAAACGATGCTAAAGTGGTGTTAAACTTTCTGCACAAGAATATTTTTGTTGGGTTTCAAGCAATCAAACGCAGCGAAAAACGCAAAAAATAAAAATAAAATTGAAACTCACCGCAAGGATCCATGCGAGAATTGTATATTTAATTCGTAGTTCACAGAAATCAGTACCTTTTAAAAGCTTTCCGAGGTCTGAGATTGTAGGAAGGATGTTCGATCACCACGTATCCCGCACGAGCGATGTACGTCTCTATCGGTATCTACACGAAAGAATTATCGAAGGTAGATGTGTACTAGCACCACTGATCCGTTCTTGCTCTCTCTCTCTCTTTTAGGGTTTTTAAAAAACGTGAACCCTAATATGAAATCATAATTTCATTATATAGTGAGAGTGAAAACGAATCCTAAGTCTAGTATAAATCAGAATTTTGACAAATCCGAAATTCTATCTTTTTAATACTTTAAGTCCAACTTAAAGTCTTAATAAAATAATTTCAGATTTTATTCTAATTTAAATTAGAGTTTTATCTAATCCGAAATTCGTATTTTAAAGCTTATTAAGTCTAACTTAAAGTCTTTAATAAATCTGATTTCGAATTATATTTATTTATAAATTCGAAATTCAATATTTTAATTAATTAAGTCAAACTTAATTTAATTAAATAATTTCGAATTATATTTGATTTAAATTAAATCCGAATTTAATTTAAATAATCCTTCATTCATTCTTTTATGTGACCCTATAGGTTATTATTATATTGGCAACAATTTTATTTAATAAATAAAATCGTAAACAATGAGCGGCATTTAGTAATACATCATTGTTACCCAAATAATAATAATTAAATCGGTGAATCGATTTCGCCTTTCGTGAATAATGTACAATGTAATATAATCTCTTTAACCTTGATATTATAGATTAAACTAGAGGCATGGAATGTGTCATCCTCGTCATAATTTAATCTTTATTTTCTTGATCGATGAGTAGACTATTCAAACAAATCACTATTTGAGCACGGCCATGCATTTCATAGTCTCACTCAAACAAGAGGCCAATAATATCACTCCTATATATTTATATATATTAAGGAGGGTTAAATTCCATCAGATCATTCACATTTCTCATACGATTCATAATATACCCAAGACCATCTTTATCATTACCCGATTAAAGATAACTTTTGATAGAATCGAAGTATATTAATTCTCATATAGAAATGTAATGACTTCAGGTCTAAGGATCATTACATCATTATCACATTGAGATTCATAATGACACATTTAATCATTCCATGTCGAATCTCATAGTGGGTCTATCCAGTACATCGTACTCAACATGTACCTATGCATTGACTTTAGTATCATCATACTTATAATCAATGAGAAGTGATCATCAGTCAATCAACATACTAATCTCGATGTATTATTATTGTCCCAATAACAATAATACTCGACTAGGGATATTCAAGATTATTATACTGTATATTATCTCATAATTATATAGTCCGTATCAATAATCTAGGGACATTTATTATACTAAGAATTATATCGCAGTAAATACTAAGCATAATAAAACATCAATATAATCAAAATAGAACATAAATGTCAATGATGAAGTTTAAATAAACTGAAATGTATTGCCTCTAGGGCACCTACACTAACAATCTCCCACTTGCACTAGAGCCAATCATTCATATTCCTAATACCTATGGAACTAGTGTGACTTTCGTGCTTCTGCTGCGACAGAGGCTTAGTCAGTGGATCAACAACGTTATCATTGGTATGCACTTTACATATGTGTATATCTCCTCGCTCGTTAATCTCACGAATAAGATGATATCTTCTAAGTATATGTTTCGCCCTGGAGTGCGATCTTGGTTCCTTTGCTTGTGCTATGGCTCCATTATTATCGCAATAGAGATCAATGGGATCTGCTATCGATGGAACCACACCAAGCTCAGTGATGAAGTTTCGGATCCAAACTGCCTCCTTAGCTGCTTCACAAGCAGCAATATACTCAGCATCCATTGTAGAATCAACTACTGTTTCTTGTTTCGAACTTTTCCAGCTAACAGCACCTCCATTGAGACAAAACACAAAACCAGACTGGGATATAGAATCATCCTTGTCTGTTTGGAAACTAGAATCAGTGTAACCTTTTACAACTAGTCCCTCTTCCCCTCCATACACCAAGAACGAATCTTTAGTCCTTTTTAAGTACTTTAGAATATTCTTGACAGCTGTCCAGTGAGCTTCACCTGGATTAGACTGAAACCTGCTCGTCATGCTTAAAGCATACAACACATCAGGACGAGTACATATCATTGCATACATGATAGATCCAATTGCAGAAGCATATGGAATCTTACTCATGCGATCCTTTTCATCTTTCGATTTAGGACTATCTTTATTTGAGATCGTTATCCCATAAGACATAGGGACAAATCCCCTTTTTGCATCTTGCATCCCAAAACGATGCAATACTTTGTCAATGTATGTACTCTGACTTAGGCCAATCATCCTTCTTGATCTATCTCTATAGATCTTGATCCCTAATATATAGGAAGCCTCACCTAAGTCTTTCATGGAGAAATTCTTTCCTAACCATGCCTTAACAGCTTGTAGAGAAGGTATGTCATTCCCAATCAGTAATATATCATCAACATATAGAACTAGGAATGCCACAGTGCTCCCACTAACCTTCTTGTAAACACAAGGTTCATTTTCATTTTGAACGAAGCCAAACTCTTTGACTGTTTGGTCAAAATGAATATTCCATTTCCTTGAAGCTTGCTTTAGTCCATAAATGGACCTGATTAGCTTACATATCTTTCTAGCATCCTTTGGATTTACAAAACCTTCAGGTTGTATCATATATACATCCTCTTCAAGCCTTCCATTAATGAAGGCTGTCTTGACATCCATCTGCCAGATTTCATAATCGTTGTAAGATGCTATCGCAAGCAAAATCCTAATGGATTTGACCATTGCTACTGGTGAAAAAGTTTCATCATAGTCAATACCATGAATTTGTTTGAAACCTTTTGAAACCAACATAGCTTTATAGGTCTGGACCTTTCCATCCATGTCAGTCTTCATTTTGAAGACCCATTTGCACCCAATGGGTTTTACCCCTTCAGGTGGATCAACCAAAGTCCATACTTTGTTTTCATACATGGAATCCATTTCAGATTTCATGGCTTCTAGCCATTTCTCAGAGTTTGGACTATTCATATCATTTTGATAGGTAAGAGGCTCATCTTGATTGTAACACCCCCAAATTCCCTACCGGAATCAAGGTTGTCACACCTCTTGCGGAATATACAATCACCTGCTCATAATATAATCTACAACAATATTCTTAATAGACTCCACAATTACTCCACGGGTTATAGTCTTAGAACAAGCATTCCATAAATCAAAGGTTAATACAACACGAGTTCATCTACTAGAATTTCTGAATGTTATTACAATTCCAAAATACTAGATAACAAAATACTAAACCACTACTCTTCAGCTTCCACCTTACTTAGATACTACAAGGCCACCGCGCTGAATCAGTAGTTCGTCGCTTTCCCCTTGCCTCGATTGGCCATACTTGAGTTAGCCCTGGATGCCGCTGCTTAACAATATATAAAATAACAAGAATGAGCCAAAGAATGCCCAGCAAGGTTATAACTATCCCCTATTCCCAACAATTCACACAAAATATTACTAAACCGCTCTACAAGAACTTTTCCCCTCATACGGATATATATTTATTTTGAAAAGAGATTTATCTCAAAATTTTAATACCCAAATGATGGAATAAATACATCTCAATAACTTCTCCATATTACTCAACGGTAACATGATAATTGCTCAAACTCCTCAATATAATAATATAATATAATAATTTCTCAGATCGATACCCTAGTTAATCCGAACCACAAAGGCATCGGTTAATAGCTAGAGAATCAATGATTGGACTTTTCCTCGAACGCTGCATCAAGTAATGGATGATCAATCCATTGTCACATCTCAATTTTTCTATCGATAGAAAGGACAGTCGACGTCTCGAACCATCCAATAATATTCCTCATAAGGATGAGTCGACAGACTCGGACCCTCACCCTTAGTTGGGCCGGTGCGTTACTCCGGTCACTTTCATCAATTTATGTGCCGAGCCGGCCCTGTCCCGGTCTCGTACGCACTTTCATCGATTTATGTGCTGAGCCGGCCCTGTCCCGGTCTCTTACGCACTTTCAGTCCAGGATATTAGGTGTCGGAATCTTCGATCACCTTTAACAACAAATAGCTTAGGCGTCACGGTGAAATAACACGTGCACCTTTATTTATTTTGAAACGAATTAATACTCCAATATCGTTCAGAAACAATGAACGATATACACCTCCAATAATTTGGTTCTCCTTCCGAATGAGTGGAGGAAAATATTTATGAAAGATTGTTCTGACTATGAATCCAGAATGAAGGACCCATGTCAGTATATATAAATATATACATAACTCCACCCTTAAATAACAGTAAATATATAGTATGAAGATATTATTAATACGCCTTTATTATCTCCTCTTCGAGTACGAATGAAGTAACTCGATAAATGTCCCACAATACGGACCATCTCATGAACTAAAATAGAACATCTAGCATAATAATATTATTCAAGTAACAGCTCAAAAATAATATATATATATATATATATATATATATATATATATATATATATATATATATATATATATATATTGCAAGAAGAAAACATCTCTAAAAGTAATCACCTCGATAGAATAATTTGTAAATCAACATTGATATTTCTCCGGACAAAGTTGTTTTAAGAAAACATTTTTTGAAAATAATATTCTTCTAATTAAATAAATCTAATTAGACGAATAAGGTTCATTTAATCAGTAAATGCTACCCAAGTATCTACTAGATTAATAAACGCTAGATTATTGGTGATGTTTCCTTTAGGTTCATTATTGCGAAATTCTTTAAAATCTTTGTCCGGGTTTTTGAAGAAAATCCAACTCCTCACTACTTCGTATTCACTATTTACTCCTCATGTTACATCATCTAAAGGGAAACGTAAGTTACTCCTAACCATACTTCCCTTATCTCCTCAATATAATAATTCACATATAACTACCATTACGAACATTTTATAACACAAAACATCTCTACTCTGAATGATAGAGTAAGAGTTAGTATACTTGCCTGGTACTCCTGATGCAGTAACGGCTGGTAGCGGGGTCCGACAATCTAAATAAAGTCAAGAAAACATGCTATTAATCCCCTATACAATCCAATAATAGTCCAACACTTAGACACTTAAGTCAATCAAAACAAAGCACTAAGGGGTCCCTCTAGACTCGTCTAAGTCCATGTTATACTTAACCATTTTTAACCTCGTTCTTTACACCAATATGTTGCCTTGATAATTCTTAACAAGTTTCATGTTTTAGTCGACTCGAAATTCCTCTTTTAACTCAGCCAAAGCGGATGGTCAAGTAGCACCTCTAGAGTTGACTTTCCTGAGATTCACTATTCCGTGACTCGCACTCCAACACTTTTAATAAATCACCGGGAATGTATTTAAATACGAAACCACCTCTAAAATCACCTTTGGTATTTGTAATATTTATCATAAAAGTTTCGATTCAAATCTACGGGTCTAGGCAGGGGAATTGTATTTTTGAAGTTCAGTCAACTACGGGTTTTACTATTTGCACCTCTTTCACTAAAATGTTCATAACTCGATAACCGTTAACCCAAATGACGCACCGTTTTCGCGTACACGATCTAGGGAATGTCTAGAAGGTAACTAACTCAAAACTTGGCTCTGGTCAGAAGGCTCATTTTTCGGAATTTTCAAAACAGGGCAGTGGCTATGCAGTGAGTCTTATGGTCTTTCTAAGGGGTTTTCCACTTGCGCAATCTCGGCTTACGCCCTTTTTATAAAATCGAAAAATAATCTTTTTAACTCGAAACCTTCGTACAAACCTTTCTAACTGACCTTAGTATTTATCCTCAAAATATCATACTCTAATTCAATTTTTTAAGGGTCTCAAACTTAACCTCAAAGTTGATACATTTCTGCGACATGGTTTCTCGAATCGCTTTCACTAAAACGGTCATTACTCACAAACCGTAAACTCTTTTGACACGATTCTTGCGGCCACATAAACTAGAATCCAAAACCTACCCAATATGGTCAGTGGTTGCAATTTAAACATGTTTAAGGACTCGGGTAGCTACTGTCAACATTGTTCAAGAAATTTGGGCATTATAACGGCTCTAAATCGAACATTACCATTTTTGTAACTCCTCAATCAAGCCATACAAGGCAACCCAAACTCTAATATTACACACCAACACTCATACTAGGCCTCTAAGGGCAGTGGTAAGGTCCAATGACCACCACTCAACATATACACCTCAAGACAAAGCTAAACAATCATATAAATTCTTAACATGAACTAATCTTTACACTAGCATCAAAACTTCACCAAAACTCATATATATAAAAGGTAAAGTTGAGGTTTATACCTTTCTTGATACTCTCACAACACTAACAAAGCTCTGTACACCTTATAATAGCCTTGGGTAGTCTTAAGCTTGCTAAATCAACCAAAGAAATCAAAGAAATCAAGATTAGTTTATGAAGGTTACTATTCACCCTCCACTTTGAGGATTTATTTGAAAATGGAAACAAAGGAGTTTGAAGCTAAAACTCTTAGGAGATCATTTATATGAAATATAGGACTTACCATAAAAGTTTCAAGATCAAATGATGGTTGGAAGTTGGATTTTGAAATCTCAAAACTTCAAAAATTCGAAGTGGGTTCTTCAAGGGGAAAAACAGAGCGATTTTCTCGAATTTATTTGACCACTCAAACGATCTTCAAAAATTATGAAATTAAATCCACAACTTCATCTTGATGTGCAGAAGCTTCGTGAATTTTTTCATAATTTTTAAATGAGTAGAACTGGGTGAAAAAAAATCGGAAAGATCCCTGCTCTGAAAAATCTGATCTGCTGGAAAATGGGGAAGGAAAGAGAGAAAAGTGTTTGGCTTGCTTGGTTGATATTTTTGGTGTTAGAAATGAATTATTAGGCTTGTAAGTAATGTATATCAGCTGTGCTACTCTTCATATTCTCCTTCCACACAAGTGTCAAGTAATGGGAGAGTTTAGGTGTTTTATTTGCATGGTTTTAACAAGAACACCTCACCTTGTACTATTCTTAATCCACTTGCATCTTGTTTGGTTTCACACTACTTCTATTGATTTGTTGCACTTAATAATCTTGCATGGTATTTAATCTTGTCATGTGTTCAATCTATAATCCAATATTAAATCCAACATTCCTTGTTTATTCTCTCTTTATCTCTGGAAACGTCCTCCCGATTTTCTCAAGTATTCTCTATTCCTCACCTCTAGGGTTTCATCCTCAATCCCATTTTCCTCTCATAATATATATCCCTCCTTGGACTTCTCATATCCAATATCCTCAATTAATAATCCAATTATTATATCCCTGACTCCTCTGTCAAAATTGGAATAAAATAAAGTTTGGATTCTCTGAATTCCGATCGTCTTTACATACACTTATTTACTCCATGGGTCACTAGTACGACTTCGGAATATCCATTCTACGTCTCGTACATAGGTGACATGAAAACTTTTCCTAATCCTCAAAATTATTATTCATCCACCAAATTACTATTCACGTATGACAACACTATTCACGTATATACCTATTCTTAATAATAAAAGTTTTAATTCTACCGAAAATTTGGGTTCTTACAATCTTCCCTCCTTAAAAGGATTCCGTCCTCGGAATCAACGCAGGTAACAACTAAGGTTAATTGTCTCGTACTCTACTAGTCAATATATTCGCCTTACCCGTACTATGCTTTCTACTTCCAGTTATACATTCTCATATTATAACGCTATTCCATCTCCGATAACCCTCTTATTCCTTAACATGCCTCTATTTTTACACTAACTCATCATTAATCTATGCATTCCCAAAATTTAAGAAACTGTGTACCTGGCGCCTCGTTCCTCTCCTTTAAGCCATCGGCCAATGTCATATTAAAAACTCTAGCGGTTTGTCGGTTGCTATTAACTCCACTGCTTTGTCGCGATGTCGCGGGTCCCGCTGTCGACACTCTACAATCTCTAGAGATGTGGCCCTCCTTTCCACATTTGAAGCAAACCACTCCCCTCCTGGGACAATTCATCTTCTGATGCCCCTCCTGACCACAGTTATAACACTTAACTTGGTTGCAAACTCCCAGATGCTTCTTTCCACACACCTCAAAGTCCGGCAGCGGTGGTCCTGACTGCCTAAACTGGCTCCCATTTCCTTGTTGTCCCACTTGTACACTAGCCATACTTTCTGCTGGGTTAAACCCCCCGGACCTCCCAGCCTTAAATCCAGACCTCCTACCATACTGGTTCTGAAATGCTCCACTGGCCTGACTTCCTCCCCAACTCTCCGCTTTTCTCTTCTTCCCTTCATTCTCCTTGGGATCAAAATTACTCCCTGCTTCTACCACTTCTGCCTTGTTCACCACCTTAACATACTCAGTAAGCTCAAAAACAGCTACTCTAGTTTGTATCCACGGTTTCAACCCATGCTGAAACCTCCTCGCCTTCTTCTTGTCGGTATCCACGAAATGTGGTACAAACCTAGCTAGCTCCGTAAACTCCTTCTCATACTCAGCTACTGTCTTATTATTCTGTTTCAGCTCCAAAAACTTTATCTCCATCCTGCCCTCCATATGCTCAGGAAAGTACTTCTCCAAAAACAACTCAGTGAATCTCGCCCAGGTTACTACCCCTTCAGGTTCCATTGCTTCCTTAGACTCCCACCAATAATTTGCCTCCTCTTTCAGCAAATAGGTGGCAAAGATCGTCTTCTGCGCATCTTCCACTCCTATAATCTTAAAGGATTTCTCCATCTCTTTCAGCCATGACCTCGCCTCTACTGGTTCACCGAACCCCTTAAACTCAGGTGGTTGGATTGACTTAAAAGCCTTGAAAGCTGCTGCAGTCTGGTTCCCTACATTAGGTCTAGGATCCTGGTGGCCACGGTCTAGGGTTTGCCTCAACAAATCCAAAAGTTGGTTCATTCCTTGCTGGTTCTGGTTGTTATTCTGGTTATCTCCTTGGTTGTTATCTCCTCCTGTATTTCCTCCACCTCCAATTGATTCTTCATCAGGGTTAGCCCTCGCGTTCCTTCTAGGCGGCATTCTCCTATAATAAAAGAAAACTTAATAAATCAGTCGGTTCGATGAAACTACATACTCATGAAACACTTATTTACGAAGCAAACAGTATATACACATGCACATAAATATATATAAATGCATTTGCAACTACACATATATATATCTACGGATCCATATAACTTTTAACTCCTTCAATAATCATGGATACACATTTTTCTCGTCCCAACTGATTCTACTACTGGTCTGGGCCATCATGCCTCTACCCTAACTACCCCTTAAGGTTCTACTACCGAACTTCCATCTCGGTCTCTCGGTTTCTAAAACTCTTGTTCTAAGGTTTATAACCTATCGCTCTGATACCATTACTGTAACACCCCCAAATTCCCTACCGGAATCAAGGTTGTCACACCTCTTGCGGAATATACAATCACCTGCTCATAATATAATCTACAACAATATTCTTAATAGACTCCACAATTACTCCACGGGTTATAGTCTTAGAACAAGCATTCCATAAATCAAAGGTTAATACAACACGAGTTCATCTACTAGAATTTCTGAATGTTATTACAATTCCAAAATACTAGATAACAAAATACTAAACCACTACTCTTCAGCTTCCACCTTACTTAGATACTACAAGGCCACCGCGCTGAATCAGTAGTTCGTCGCTTTCCCCTTGCCTCGATTGGCCATACTTGAGTTAGCCCTGGATGCCGCTGCTTAACAATATATAAAATAACAAGAATGAGCCAAAGAATGCCCAGCAAGGTTATAACTATCCCCTATTCCCAACAATTCACACAAAATATTACTAAACCGCTCTACAAGAACTTTTCCCCTCATACGGATATATATTTATTTTGAAAAGAGATTTATCTCAAAATTTTAATACCCAAATGATGGAATAAATACATCTCAATAACTTCTCCATATTACTCAACGGTAACATGATAATTGCTCAAACTCCTCAATATAATAATATAATATAATAATTTCTCAGATCGATACCCTAGTTAATCCGAACCACAAAGGCATCGGTTAATAGCTAGAGAATCAATGATTGGACTTTTCCTCGAACGCTGCATCAAGTAATGGATGATCAATCCATTGTCACATCTCAATTTTTCTATCGATAGAAAGGACAGTCGACGTCTCGAACCATCCAATAATATTCCTCATAAGGATGAGTCGACAGACTCGGACCCTCACCCTTAGTTGGGCCGGTGCGTTACTCCGGTCACTTTCATCAATTTATGTGCCGAGCCGGCCCTGTCCCGGTCTCGTACGCACTTTCATCGATTTATGTGCTGAGCCGGCCCTGTCCCGGTCTCTTACGCACTTTCAGTCCAGGATATTAGGTGTCGGAATCTTCGATCACCTTTAACAACAAATAGCTTAGGCGTCACGGTGAAATAACACGTGCACCTTTATTTATTTTGAAACGAATTAATACTCCAATATCGTTCAGAAACAATGAACGATATACACCTCCAATAATTTGGTTCTCCTTCCGAATGAGTGGAGGAAAATATTTATGAAAGATTGTTCTGACTATGAATCCAGAATGAAGGACCCATGTCAGTATATATAAATATATACATAACTCCACCCTTAAATAACAGTAAATATATAGTATGAAGATATTATTAATACGCCTTTATTATCTCCTCTTCGAGTACGAATGAAGTAACTCGATAAATGTCCCACAATACGGACCATCTCATGAACTAAAATAGAACATCTAGCATAATAATATTATTCAAGTAACAGCTCAAAAATAATATATATATATATATATATATATATATATATATATATTGCAAGAAGAAAACATCTCTAAAAGTAATCACCTCGATAGAATAATTTGTAAATCAACATTGATATTTCTCCGGACAAAGTTGTTTTAAGAAAACATTTTTTGAAAATAATATTCTTCTAATTAAATAAATCTAATTAGACGAATAAGGTTCATTTAATCAGTAAATGCTACCCAAGTATCTACTAGATTAATAAACGCTAGATTATTGGTGATGTTTCCTTTAGGTTCATTATTGCGAAATTCTTTAAAATCTTTGTCCGGGTTTTTGAAGAAAATCCAACTCCTCACTACTTCGTATTCACTATTTACTCCTCATGTTACATCATCTAAAGGGAAACGTAAGTTACTCCTAACCATACTTCCCTTATCTCCTCAATATAATAATTCACATATAACTACCATTACGAACATTTTATAACACAAAACATCTCTACTCTGAATGATAGAGTAAGAGTTAGTATACTTGCCTGGTACTCCTGATGCAGTAACGGCTGGTAGCGGGGTCCGACAATCTAAATAAAGTCAAGAAAACATGCTATTAATCCCCTATACAATCCAATAATAGTCCAACACTTAGACACTTAAGTCAATCAAAACAAAGCACTAAGGGGTCCCTCTAGACTCGTCTAAGTCCATGTTATACTTAACCATTTTTAACCTCGTTCTTTACACCAATATGTTGCCTTGATAATTCTTAACAAGTTTCATGTTTTAGTCGACTCGAAATTCCTCTTTTAACTCAGCCAAAGCGGATGGTCAAGTAGCACCTCTAGAGTTGACTTTCCTGAGATTCACTATTCCGTGACTCGCACTCCAACACTTTTAATAAATCACCGGGAATGTATTTAAATACGAAACCACCTCTAAAATCACCTTTGGTATTTTTAATATTTATCATAAAAGTTTCGATTCAAATCTACGGGTCTAGGCAGGGGAATTGTATTTTTGAAGTTCAGTCAACTACGGGTTTTACTATTTGCACCTCTTTCACTAAAATGTTCATAACTCGATAACCGTTAACCCAAATGACGCACCGTTTTCGCGTACACGATCTAGGGAATGTCTAGAAGGTAACTAACTCAAAACTTGGCTCTGGTCAGAAGGCTCATTTTTCGGAATTTTCAAAACAGGGCAGTGGCTATGCAGTGAGTCTTATGGTCTTTCTAAGGGGTTTTCCACTTGCGCAATCTCGGCTTACGCCCTTTTTATAAAATCGAAAAATAATCTTTTTAACTCGAAACCTTCGTACAAACCTTTCTAACTGACCTTAGTATTTATCCTCAAAATATCATACTCTAATTCAATTTTTTAAGGGTCTCAAACTTAACCTCAAAGTTGATACATTTCTGCGACATGGTTTCTCGAATCGCTTTCACTAAAACGGTCATTACTCACAAACCGTAAACTCTTTTGACACGATTCTTGCGGCCACATAAACTAGAATCCAAAACCTACCCAATATGGTCAGTGGTTGCAATTTAAACATGTTTAAGGACTCGGGTAGCTACTGTCAACATTGTTCAAGAAATTTGGGCATTATAACGGCTCTAAATCGAACATTACCATTTTTGTAACTCCTCAATCAAGCCATACAAGGCAACCCAAACTCTAATATTACACACCAACACTCATACTAGGCCTCTAAGGGCAGTGGTAAGGTCCAATGACCACCACTCAACATATACACCTCAAGACAAAGCTAAACAATCATATAAATTCTTAACATGAACTAATCTTTACACTAGCATCAAAACTTCACCAAAACTCATATATATAAAAGGTAAAGTTGAGGTTTATACCTTTCTTGATACTCTCACAACACTAACAAAGCTCTGTACACCTTATAATAGCCTTGGGTAGTCTTAAGCTTGCTAAATCAACCAAAGAAATCAAAGAAATCAAGATTAGTTTATGAAGGTTACTATTCACCCTCCACTTTGAGGATTTATTTGAAAATGGAAACAAAGGAGTTTGAAGCTAAAACTCTTAGGAGATCATTTATATGAAATATAGGACTTACCATAAAAGTTTCAAGATCAAATGATGGTTGGAAGTTGGATTTTGAAATCTCAAAACTTCAAAAATTCGAAGTGGGTTCTTCAAGGGGAAAAACAGAGCGATTTTCTCGAATTTATTTGACCACTCAAACGATCTTCAAAAATTATGAAATTAAATCCACAACTTCATCTTGATGTGCAGAAGCTTCGTGAATTTTTTCATAATTTTTAAATGAGTAGAACTGGGTGAAAAAAAATCGGAAAGATCCCTGCTCTGAAAAATCTGATCTGCTGGAAAATGGGGAAGGAAAGAGAGAAAAGTGTTTGGCTTGCTTGGTTGATATTTTTGGTGTTAGAAATGAATTATTAGGCTTGTAAGTAATGTATATCAGCTGTGCTACTCTTCATATTCTCCTTCCACACAAGTGTCAAGTAATGGGAGAGTTTAGGTGTTTTATTTGCATGGTTTTAACAAGAACACCTCACCTTGTACTATTCTTAATCCACTTGCATCTTGTTTGGTTTCACACTACTTCTATTGATTTGTTGCACTTAATAATCTTGCATGGTATTTAATCTTGTCATGTGTTCAATCTATAATCCAATATTAAATCCAACATTCCTTGTTTATTCTCTCTTTATCTCTGGAAACGTCCTCCCGATTTTCTCAAGTATTCTCTATTCCTCACCTCTAGGGTTTCATCCTCAATCCCATTTTCCTCTCATAATATATATCCCTCCTTGGACTTCTCATATCCAATATCCTCAATTAATAATCCAATTATTATATCCCTGACTCCTCTGTCAAAATTGGAATAAAATAAAGTTTGGATTCTCTGAATTCCGATCGTCTTTACATACACTTATTTACTCCATGGGTCACTAGTACGACTTCGGAATATCCATTCTACGTCTCGTACATAGGTGACATGAAAACTTTTCCTAATCCTCAAAATTATTATTCATCCACCAAATTACTATTCACGTATGACAACACTATTCACGTATATACCTATTCTTAATAATAAAAGTTTTAATTCTACCGAAAATTTGGGTTCTTACATTGATCCATGAGCATTATATCACCATTATCGACTAGGAGAAATCCATAATATCTCATAGGCTCATGGCGAATCCTACCAGATCTACGAACAACTTGTGTTTCTTGAGCAATATTCTCTTAAAGAATATCTTGAATATCTTGCTCACGTTCCATTTCCGGTTCAATGTTATCTTGTGGTTCTCGAACTTCATCGAGATCTACTTTCCTCCCACTATTTCTTCTGGAGACAAATTCTCTTTCTAGAAATACAGCATTTCGAGAAACAACTATTTTGTTCTCAATTGGATTATAGAAATAGTAACCCTTAGTTTCCTTTGGGTACCCCACAAAATAACATTTGTCTGATTTGGGTCCAAGCTTGTCAGAGGTCAAGCGTTTTACAAATGCTTCACATCCCCATATTTCCATAAATGACATGCTTTGACGCTTTCTAGTCCATATCTCATATGGAGTCTTTTGAACCGATTTCGATGGAACACAGTTTAGTGTATATGCAGCAGTTTCTAGGGCATCACCCCAGAAACTTATTGGAAGATCAACATGACTCATCATCGATCGTACCATGTCCAACAAAGTACGATTCCTCCTTTCAGAAACGCCATTCCATTGTGGTGTTCCAGGAGGAGTGAGTTGTGATACAATACCACATTCCTTTAAGGAATTCTTAAATTCCAGGGTTAAGTATTCACCTCCTCAATCAGATCGAAGAATTTTAATACTCTCAACCTTTTGCTTTTCTACTTCAGCTTTGTATTCTTTGAACTTTTCAAAAGCTTCAGATTTGTGCTTCATTAGATACACATATCCGTATCTACTGTAATCATCAGTAAATGTTATGAAGTAGTAAAAGCCTCCTCTTGCCATAGAACGCGTTGAACCACATACATCACTATGTATCAGTTCTAATCGTTCAGTGGCCCTTTCACCTTGTTTGTTAAAAGGGGCCTTTTCCATTTTACCAAGTAAACAAGCTTCGCATTCATCGTATGATTCAAAATCAAATTTATCCAAAAATCCATCTTTATGGAGCTTGGATATGCGATTCTCATTTATATGGCCTAATCGACAATGCCATAGGAAAGTTTGATTAGAGTCATTTGCTTTAAGGCGTTTATTAACATTATAGACAGGAGTAAAATTTAAATCTAGAACATATAAACCATTAAACATGCGTGCAATGCCATAAGTTAAATCATTCAAACCAAAAGAGCAACAATTGTCTTTAATAGTAAATGAAAAACCCTTCTTGTCCAAACAAGAAATAGAAATAATGTTTCTGCAAATCGCAGTCACGTAATAGCAATTATCAAGTTCTAAAATAAGCCAAGAGGGCAACGATAAATAATAAGTTCCTACGGCTAAAGCAGCAACCTTTGCTCTATTGCCTACTCGTAGGTCAACTTCTCCCTTTGCCAATGTCCTACTCCTTCGCAGTTCCTGCACATTAATACAAATGTGAGAACCACATCCAGTATCCAATACCCAAGATGTTGAAATAGACAAATTGACTTCTATAACATAAATACCTGAATCAGTAGAAATCTTGACAGACTTCATCTTCTTCAGATCCTCCAAGTAGTTAGGACAGTTCCTCTTCCAGTGACTAGGCTTGTTGCAATAGTGACAATCACCCTTGTCAGCCTTTGGGACATCTCCCTTCGGCTTTCCAGCCTTTTTGAAGGAGGGCTTGGAAGGAGCAAGAGCTTTTGATGCAACCTTTTTCTTCCCCTTCCATTTCCCCTTTCCCTTAGCACCTTTCTTGCCCACCATCATTATGGGAGCTTTCTCAGGTGCCTTGACCATATTTGCTTCAGTGGTCCTCAACATGGCCAACAATTCCATAGAAGTCTTATCTTGCTCAGTCATATTAAAAGTCATAATAAACTGAGTATAGTCGTTGTTCAAAGATTGCAAGATTATATCGATTTGAGCCTCTCGCTGAAGCGGGAAACCCAAACGAGCAAGGTAATCACAATACCCAATCATCTTTAGAACATGTGGTCCGACTGGTCCGTTGCCCTGCTTGCATGAGTAGAGTGCTTTGCTCGTGTTAAACTTTTCCACACGATCCTATGATTGAAACATTGTTGAAAAATGTTCAAACATAGCATGTGCATTCATATCCAGATGCTGCTTCTGAAGCTCAGCATTCATTGTAGCAAGCATAAGACAAGCCACATCGTTAGCATCATCAATATGCTTCTGATAAGCATTTTGCACAGCACGAGTGGCATTGGCAACAGGGGCTTCAGGTTGAGGATTATCAATCACATAAGATTTCTTTTCCTGCATGAGAACAATTCTCAAATTCCTAGACCAGTCCAGGAAGTTTGATTCTGTCATCTTGTCCTTCTCAAGGACTGATCGCACAGAGAAAGTGTTGTTTGTGTTTTGTGCCATTTGTTATCTACAATGATAAAATGCATAAGATAAGTTAGATTGTTATAATAATTATGTTCAAGTGATTATGGTACATTCAACTTAATATACCTCCCACTATTTTTATCAAATTAATAGCCCTCACTATTAACTCGGAAAGTATATGCGAAACTTTACTTTCTAGTGGGCCAAGATCCATATTTTATTATGTCTTGGGTCAGCGTTGGCCGATACTCCCAAAACACAACTATTTAGGTAGACAACATTTGTCAATTATATCTCGTATATAATTCTTGGACAGTTTGGTGAACAACAACTGCTCTAATTTATCAAATAAATTTTCCGCCAAACCTTTGCTTCTAAGTTCTCATTTCACAATCCTATTGTGATAACTTAGTTAAATTAGACCCAATTGATTAACATGTCGGATATCACATTTATTCTTTCGCACCTAACCACGATAATTAGGAATGCTTTACTTTGGCAAACCAACTCCTAATGATCTAGGCTTTGATGAGTGTTATTCAATTGGAAAGCATCTAATAACTTAATATTTAATTACGGATTTTTAATTAAAACGACCATGATCCCATCATAAAGAGATCCCCAATTTTTCCTTGAATTAAATATTTCAAATCATAGTTTGCTGAATTAATGATTTCCAGGTAGAAAGGTTAACGCACAAATGGCATTATTGACACCTTTTAACCTTACAAGAAATTAATCTCGTTGTTGACAAAATCATTTCATCCTTGAACTATAATAATTCATATTTAACTACCATGTTTCATAAACACAGGAATCTCATGATCATTTTGTTTAATCTTCATCTTAAATCGTTACGGATTTTATCTTGTTTAGCATGGAATGGATGACGTATCTAATACATACATACATTCTACTTATTCTAATTAAGCATGCATATCTATCACTACGCATACATATCATCATATGTAAAGTGCATGAATATAAAATCGTGCTTGGTTATGGCCCAATCCTATATGATCTTTCCAAGCTAATGGAAAAATCTAGGTCAATCTATGGTGGTTAATAAAACTAAATTATTACATAGTTGGTCTTCATAAATACATGTCTTTATGTCTTCTTTGTGTCAACTACCTTCATCTCCATTGATCCTTCATTGCAAGCCTCCAATGAACTTCTTATTACATAAAAAATAAAACATAACTATACTAATGTAATTACATAAGAATTCGAGTTACATTCGAGATGAACAATTACAAAGGAAAAAGAAAGCGACATGCAAGTCGTATTTATAAAACCAAAACAATAATAAATAAAACCACTAACCTATGGGTCTCAAGGCCATAACCAATCACCATGCTCAATTAACACTTAAGAACATCATAAATCACATTATCATATCATAACATATCTAAATATGTCACAAGCCCAAATTAAAACAAAGCCCTAACCCGCGGAAATTTTTGCAAAATCACGTATCATAATACAAGCAAAACATGTATCAGAATACAATTCCAGAAGCATGTATCAGTATACAGACGACCTTAATTCCAATTACCAGAAACATGTATCATTATACACGTACCCCTAATCCCTGTTTATGGATCATATCCAATAGCATCCTTCCGACAATTTATATCATCATACAAACCAAACAGCATCATATGAGTCATGGCAGATTCTAAACATACTATTATCATTATATCATATTACATGCAGATTCATTATATCATCCATTTAACATAACTGTATCATGGCATAATATCAGAATAGTATATACAGCATGCATAATATCAGAATATTCATAGATAGCAATCTGACAGATTACAAACATGCATATATTCGAAAGCTTAAACACATAAACGAATTAAATAACCTCTCGCAAGTAGCTCTGATACCATTGTTGGGTTTCAAGCAATCAAACGCAGCGAAAAACGCGAAAAATAAAAATAAAATTGAAACCCGCCACAAGGATCCATGCGAGAATTGTATATTTAATTCGTAGTTCACAGAAATAAGTACCTTTTAAAAGCTTTCCAAGGTCTGAGATTGTAGGAAGGATGTTCGATCACCACGTATCCCGCACGAGCGATGTACGTCTCTATCGGTATCCACACGAATGAATTATCGAAGGTAGATGTGTACTAGCACCACTGATTAGTTCTTGCTCTCTCTCTCTCTCTCTCTCTCTCTCTCTCTCTCTCTCTTAGGGTTTTTAAAAAACGTGAACCCTAATATGAAATCATAATTTCATTATATAGTGAGAGTGAAAACGAATCCTAAGTCTAGTATAAATCAAAATTTTGACAAATCCGAAATTCTATCTTTTTAATACTTTAAGTCCAACTTAAAGTCTTAATAAAATAATTTCAGATTTTATTCTAATTTAAATTAGAGTTTTATCTAATCCGAAATTCGTATTTTAAAGCTTATTAAGTCTAACTTAAAGTCTTTAATAAATCTGATTTCGAATTATATTTATTTATAAATTCGAAATTCAATATTTTAATTAATTAAGTCAAACTTAATTTAATTAAATAATTTCGAATTATATTTGATTTAAATTAAATCCGAATTTAATTTAAATAATCCTTCATTCATTCTTTTGTGTGACCCTATAGGTTATTATTATATTGGCAACAATTTTATTTAATAAATAAAATCGTAAACAATGAGCGGCATTTACTAATACATCATTGTTACCCAAATAATAATAATTAAATCGGTGAATCGATTTCGCCTTTCGTGAATAATGTACAATATAATATAATCTCTTTAACCTTGATATTATAGATTAAACTAGAGGCATGGAATGTGTCATCCTCGTCATAATTTAATCTTTATTTTCTTGATCGATGAGTAGACTATTCAAACAAATCACTATTTGAGCACGACCATGCATTTCATAGTCTCACTCAAACAAGAGGCCAATAATATCACTCCTATATATTTATATATATTAAGGAGGGTTAAATTCCATCTAGATCATTCACATTTCTCATACGATTCATAATATACCCAAGACCATCTTTATCATTACCCGATTAAAGATAACTTTTGATAGAATGAAAGTATATTAATTCTCATATAGAAATGTAATGACTTCAGGTCTAAGGATCATTACATCATTATCACATTGACATTCATAATGACACATTTAATCATTCCATGTCGAATCTCATAGTGGGTCTATCCAGTACATCGTACTCAACATGTACCTATGCATTGACTTTAGTATCATCATACTTATAATCAATGAGAAGTGATCATCAGTCAATCAACATACTAGTCTCGATGTATTATTTTTGTCCCAATAACAATAATACTCGACTAGGGATATTCAAGATTATTATACTGTATATTATCTCATAATTATATAGTTCGTATTAATAATCTAGGGACATTTATTATACTAACAATTATATCGCAGTAAATACTAAGCATAATAAAACATCAATATAATCAAAATAGAACATAAATGTCAATGACGAAGTTTAAATAAACTGAAATGTATTGCCTCTAGGGCACCTACACTAACAATTTTCACACGCTTTGGAACACCATGAGCAATCATCAGCGTTGAAGGGTCTCATTTCTGTAATCGGCAGTTCACCGCACTCATGGCCAAATATCGTGTAACCCATCGTGTTGCTACTGCTTATCATCCCCAAACAAATGGGCAAGCAGAAGTTTCCAATCGGGAGATCAAGCGGATCCTAGAAAAAGTGGTTAATACATCCAGGAAAGATTGGTCGTTGAAATTAGAAGAAGCTGCATGGGCATACAGGACGACATACAAGACTCCATTTGGATTGTCGCCATTTGAGTTGGTTTATGGAAAGGCTTGTCATCTTCCAGCTGAGCGAGAGCACAAGGCCTACTGGGCCTTAAAGAAATTAAATTTTGACATGAAAGCTGCAGGTGAAAAGCGAATGCTACAATTGAATGAACTTGAGGAATTCTGTTCGCAGGCATATGAGAACTCAAAATTGTACAAGGAAAATGTGAAGCGATGGCATGATAGGAAGCTGGTACATAAATCATTTGAACCAGGTCAATCAGTCCTTTTGTACAACTCTAGACTTAAACTTTTCCCGGGAAAGTTCAAGTCAAGATGGTCGGGTCCATTCACCGTAAAAAATGTTTTTCCGCACGGCGCCGTCGAGATCTATTACAGGTTCCCTGATAATCCGTTTAAAATGAACGGACAGCGATTGAAACATTACTTCGGTGGTACGGTGAACCGTGAGGAAGTCACCGCTATTCTTGCCTCAACGTGATCAAGCAGCAGAATCGTCAAGCTAGCGACAATAAACAAGCGCTTCATGGGAGGCAACCCATAGGTTTGGTGTTTTTATGTGTGGTTTGACTTTGTGTGATTGTGTTCAGTATTATGTCAAGTTTGTAGGTCATTGGCAAGTTACAGGAACTGGCTTCACAAAAGAAAAAAATCTTCTCTCAAGTTACTTAGCCTCAGTTTGGAGCTCATTTCCACCACCTGATTCACCACCCGAGGAGGGCAACGATGCCGATAGTTAGGTGAGTTCTCTTTTATCCTTTATCTATACCTTCAATGAGGACATTGAGTATTTTAAGTTTGGGGGTGATTTAGGATAATTGATTAATCGAGTCATACTCATTCATGTAGTTCATAACATACCATGCTAGTTTTATTTCACATAATTCATATTTTGCAAAAAAAAAAATTTGCATATTCATGATTAGTTGCATATCATATTTTTCCTTGATCCCGTAGCGCTTGGTGGTTCATTTTAGTAGTCAATGATGAATTTGAGTGTGATAATGATGGATAGAGGGCTGATTTAAATACTTTTGAATTAACGTGCATGTTGCAGAAACACAATCTTACACAACTCATCATTTGCTTTTGGGCTAGGTTAAGGTCATGCTTGTTTGGTTGTTTGAAATTTAATCACCTGATTATATTTGGAATTGTCTTTATTCCCTTCATAGCGTAGGATCAATAAATATAAGTTAGGGGGAATCAGGGATTTCATGCTAATGGTTTAGTTGTTAATGGCTAGGCGTCAAATGGCTATTTTGACCTAGATTGGTGGTTTATCCTTAAGTATGTTGTGTCTTTTAATTCATTTTTTGTTGTGTTTCAGCATTTGTTGTGCGGAACTCGCAACTTTAGGTATCTAGGCGATAAAAGGCTAAAAACGGTGGATTTCTGTCTCAATTTTATCAAGTGGACTGGCTACGAGGAAAAAGAATTATCATAAAGAAATTCTAAGTGATATATTCTTAATGCTGAAACCCCGGTTGGAATTGTTGTATTTTTCGTTAAGGAAAGGAGTCCGGTTTTAGATCCTCCAGAGACCGCATCTTAGGACTTAAGGATTTATTTTATTAATAAATATTTTATTTAATTAGAAAATTATATTTTTAAATATCTAATAATATTAGATATTTATTTTTATAATTCTGGATTAAATTAATTATTTATTAATTAAAGATTATAAGCTATGCGGGTTAAAAGCATTTTCTTTTCGGAATCGTACATATATAATCAAATCAAGCCAGCAAGTTGATTTATTTGTTTTGTAATATTGGTTGAAGTTGTTGTCGGCAAATGCAAAAAGAAGAAAAAAACAATGTAAAGCAAAGTGGAGCAAGGTTGTCGGCCAGCAGTGTTAAAGAGCTTGCACGCTCGTGTAACACACGCGCTTGGAGTTAGCTGCAAATAGCCGCGTGTGCGCTGCACGCGCCTTCCTGCGACTGGGAAAGTTTGATCAGCCGAGTGTAGTTGTGTGTTAGTTGCTGAATGGTGATAGCTTTCGGCTGTGTTTTAATAAGTTTGTGTTGTGTTTATTTCTTTTGATTTCTTTTGATTTCTTTTCATTTTTATTTTATTAATTTGGTGTGCTAATTTGTGCTATAAATAGGTGTAGTTCTCAAGCTTGTAAAGGATAGCAATTTAGAGAGCAAAATCCTCTCTTGTATTCTCTCTAGTTCTTTGTAATTTTAAGCTTTGTTTTTATACACTTTAAACTTTTGCAAATTTAGTATAAGTGTTATTTTGGTTAAAGATTTTACGGGAATTATTTGGAGTGCTCCTCTCTTTCATTGGAAGCTATTTCGGTTCTACTTTCTAAACTCTTGTAATTTCATATTTAATTCATCGCAATTTTTAATTTAGTTTTCTTTATTATTATTATGGTTTCATTTAATCCCATGATGACGATCCGTTCGATTATGAACTAATCGCGGTCATGGGATTCTAATGGATTTATTTACATAATTTAGTAATTCGATGCCTTAATAATTTGTATTATGATAAAAATTCAGATTGCCTAATGTGGTTGCCCTTAATTTATTAGATGCGTAGCTAACGTCTAAATTATTAATTCCTAATGAATGCGAAAGTGGATTTTGGAATTTAGAATTTGCCATGTTAGCATAGGTTCGTAATTGTCATGTACATTTACGATAAGTGATAGGATTTTGGATCACATCACCCTATGTAGTCATAATAAAGGAATTTATTCGTAAACCAATTATGTTTTCAAATCTTATAGACATATAGGGTCTAAGCATAAAAGGTGTCCACGCGAGTTCTATCTTTTTAAGTGGTTGTTCGTATGGTTTGATATGAGTTAAGACTGAAAGGCGCTTATGTTAGTTTCGTGTTCCTGGCTAGCTTTCGTAATTATCAAAATTACCTTGAAATTAAAGCATCAATTCTAAATGAAATAAATAATGAAGTTAGATTCCCATGTTTTTCTCACATATAAATTCTCATTTAATTAAATCAAGTAGTTTGAATTAATTAATATTATTAATTTAATTAATCAATTAGAAAAATACAACAAAACCCCCTTTTTATATTTATTCAAGCAGTTTGTTGTTTAATCATACGTCGTTGCTTAAACATTATTTCTGAACAAACACCAAGTCTTCGTGGGATCGAATTTATTATATTACTTATGACTGCGTACACTTGCGCAGTTAGTTTTCGAATCAACAAAAACCCAAACACAATACCAAAAATCAAACACATTCCAAAATGCAAACAAGGAATCCATAATCCATACCAAATTCCAACATGGAATCCATAATCCATACAAAACATACTGAATCCACATGCAATCTATAAAACATAACAATTCAGAAAAACCTAATTACTTAATCCAGACTAACCACAAACTTCAGAAGTTATGAGATAACATTTCGCCATTTACAATTCAAGTTATCAGAAAAACCAACATCAACAATTCAAGTTGATCAGTTTATAATTGAACCACTAACTTTTGCTTCTTCTTGTTGGCCTCGGCCTTTGAACGTGTTACTGGGGAATGAGTAATGGGGTTACATCTCTTCTCCTTCTTAAGAGCTTGATCTGCACTTCTCTCTTCCTCATTGGCCGTTGGATTTGGTACCTAGAGTAAAAAATGAGAACATATATTAGATCATTCCAACAGCCCTCAAGTTGAGACCATTCTAACACAAACTAATGTAATTCTATAGATTAGCATAAACCAGAAAAAATGCACACTTATATATCATTTCTTCCATTCCATTTTTTATTCATATGAATATTAGTTAATGGCTAACCATCACCAATTTGATGCAAAGTTAAAAAAATTATAAACCATAAGAATAAATGCACACAATCAAAATGGAATGCAAAGTAAGAAACGTACTTGACCAGTATTCTTGATAAGGTTTTTTGGCCAAGCCACAAAAGAATGCAAAGCATCCTCAACTGTCCTCATATCACCGGCTTCATACGGTAAGAATGCTGCCCCCTTTACAACTTGTTCAACAGAAACACAAAAGAATGCAAAGCATCCTCAACTGTCCTCATATCACCGGCTTCATACGGTAAGAATGCTGCCCCCTTTACAACTTGTTCAACAGAAACTCTACAGCAATCATCTTGTAGGGGGACTCCATGAATGGTTTGTCCTTGCTGGTTTGAGGGGAAAACCGTACCATATGCAACCGGGTTGTTCAAGTTCAACGTATACAGAGTACACTTCATTGGCTACACAAGTTAGTAGCATAATTAACAACATCATAAAGGTAAAGTGAATTAATATACATGTGCATTTAGAAGACCTGATGCATACTGGTTGGACAACTAATGGGGCTTCAATTGACTGAGATGGCATTGGCGGAGATAAATTAATCTTCTTCCTGGTTCGGGATCCGATCACCTTTTTCTATAAAATTAGTAGCATAATTACCAACATATTAAAGTTAAAGTTTAAGTCAATATACATGTGCATTTAGCAATGCAATACCTGTTGCACAGTTGTTGTATCTCCTTGTGAGTTGAGAATAGGCGGCATTTGATAACATTTAGTGCGAGGCGGCGATAGATAAACTTTGTTCCTGGTTGTGATCACCTTTTGCAGCATTGGCTGTGTGTCAGCGGTAGGAGTCACTTGCTTTTCCACAGATTTATCCTACAATTCAAGAAATTTGGTTACGAAAAATAAGTAATATCATCCAAAAAATTAAAAAGAAATTAAATTAATATACATGTGCATTTAGAAATATAATGCATACCGGTTGGACAACTATTGGGGCTTGAGTTGACTGAGATGGCATTGGCGGAGATAAATTAATCTTCTTCCTGGTTCGGGATCCGATCACTTTTTGCTATAAAATTAGTAGCATAATTACCAACAAGTTAAAGTTTAAGTCAATATACATGTGCATTAGCAATGTAATACCTGTTGCACAATTGTTGCATCTCCTTGTGAGTCGAGAATAGGCAGCATTTAATCACATTTAGTGCTAGGCAGAGATAGATAAACTTTCTTCCTGGTTGTGATCACCTTTTGCACCATTGGCTGTGTGTTAGCGGTAGGATTCACTTGCTTTTCCACAGATTTATCCTACAACTCAAGCAATTTGGTTACGAAAAATCAGAAATATCATGGAAAAAATTAAAAAGAAATTAAATTATCCATTACTTACAGGTGTTACAAAATATATCGACGCTGAGATGGTAGCATTGTTGCTGTTCCTCGAGCATTACCACTTATCGGTGTTCCCTACAAAATGTAACGTCAAAGGGGATATTCAAGTGATAAAACAAGTTTTGTAAACTAAGTACATGAACATAAAATTAATAATAAACCAAAGACAAAATAAAAATAAATGTGCACTAAATTATGCACAAAACTAATTGTTGTTCGATGTATTAAACAAATTTAAATAATACAGCAAAAAATTTCCAAACTCTTAATTTGAGGCATTAATCACTAATCAATTGAAGCTTAAATTGAATAACAGTCAAATCATTAATTATAAATCCTTAAATTGAAGAATACGTAAAATAGAAAATAATCTTTAATGGGTTTGCGCCACCTGATAATATATACTAGTGTTTATTTTAAATTCCAATATTCCTAATTGGATAATGGAATTATTTAATTACAGGAATTGCACTAATATATCTAGATAATAATATAAAATAGTTAACAGCTAATTTAATTATTTAATTACAGGAATTCCAGTAATATATCTAGATTAATGACATAATATAATAAAAGATTAGGAACAGTATGCTTGATATAATTTTTAGGTTCTATTTGATGTGGACCTTGTTAAAGAAATCACAAATTAGCAACTTGGGTTACTTATATATACACTTAGATTTTGCACTAACTAGCAACTTAGTTGATATGGACACTGGAAAAAATCAATAGTTAACAACTTCAGCAGAAAATATTTCCAAAATTGGGGTATAGGCGAACAAAACTTACATTTTGTCCTCGCGCATCCATTTGAGCTAAGAGTTTATTGAGTTTGTCGTTCGTTGCAGCCATCTGCAAGGACAGGTGCTTCACTTCTTCATCTTTTTTCTCTCGCTGAAGTTTCTCGTTCTCCAGTTGAAGCTCTAGAATCTTGATTTTGTCTTTTGATGTTGTCCTTTGCCGACCACTGTGCCAGTACTGATTGCCAGTGACTCCACAACCAACACCTCTCAAATATGCACCGTGCCCCCTGCCAAAAACCACTGTGAGGGCATCCTCGTCCAACCCAATTTTGATTGCTCTATCCTTGATTTGTGCTTCAATATCAATCTGTATAGAAAATGTCAAGAAAATTTAGTGAAATGATAAAATATCTTATGCATCCTTGATTCTCATGTTTAAATTAACTTACTAAATAATCTGCCATCTCCTTCACTTGGGATCTACGAACTCTCCGTCTTTGTTTTCCCTCCCTTTCCTCCACATGAAAGCACGGGAGGGGACCGCATCAGTTGCAATTTCCTTTTTCAAAACCTTGTAATATGCAACAAGGAGTATCATATATTTCATATCCAAAATCATCACTAGTAACACAAAAAACAAACTTGAATTACCAATTTCTTGAGGAGATAAGGATATCCTCCTCTTCCCAAGTGATGATCATAAACGGACCTTAATCGCACTGTTTTTCGTGTTTTAGAGGCATCCTTCCAACAGAAATTAAAATTATTTCAGTAGAGTTCTAAAGAAAAATAATTAAAATCAAATGAGGATGATTATAATAAATCATTACAACCTTGAATTTGCTTGTTTGTGTATGGGCTACAAACCTATCCCAGTCAGCTTGATCCACCAGTGTCCGAAACTGCCTAGGAACTTTTCAAGTTCCTAAGTAAATAAGTAAATAATTAAATAAGTAAAGTTAGTGGGGCCTGCGAAATAAGTAAATAAATGGTTCAAAACAAGAACCTGTGGTATTGTTCGTGTACAAAAAAAATAAGATGGCGAGGTTGATACTCCATACATACAAAGACAAAGAAAAAATCTTGGAGGTTGGAGTGATGATATTATATTTATAAAAAAATGAAGGGCGACGTCGACAAATAAGAAAGAAACGATGTTTGAATATGAAGGCGAGGCTGGTTAAAAGAAAATTATACAAAAATATTATAAAGACGTGCAAGGCTACAGAATAGAAGCTGGATGAATACTTGTGATGTATTGTTATGGTCCCGTGTGAAATAGAAAAAAAAAAGAGGTGGTGTGTTGGTTTGGTTTTCACGTGTAGATAAATGAAAAGGAAAGATGATGTGGGTCCATCTTAAGAAGTTAAGGAAAATATATAAAGAAGTCAAGTACGTGAGCTTAATTCAAGTGGCATAAAGAAAAAAAATGTAGGGACCTACAGTAATTAAAGATTATATAGGCCTCGCCTCAATGGAAAAAAAGGGAGCTGACTTCATCAAAACTAGCTCCTAAAAATAATGGAAACGAGGAACAAAAAATCAACACAGCTCTCTACAAATTCAAGATAAATTTATGCCATGCATAAAAAATTATTTAATAATTTTATGAACGATTTCCTCCTCAGATGATTTTATCAAATAAGTTTTACAAGCAAGCGTGATATGATGATCATCACGTCGAGGATGTTACCAATTGCGCTGCACCAGATCAACCTGCTGCAACCTCCATTAATGAGCCTAGATCTAAATAAGGCTACTACGCCCGATTAGTTTGGTGAAGATCTCCAGGTTTAGATGAATAACGCAAAGCTTTTGGATCAGATCTTCTATGCCAGAAAAATGATGAAGAACATGGCTACTTGTTCGAAGGTGGTGGTTTCTGATCAGTGATGTTGAACAAGGCTTTCCGTAGGGCGATTCCAAATAAGAAGAAGGTGTAAATATCATGAACTCATCTTCCCTGTCTGGCCCTCAAGGTAGCACCTATCGAATTTTGTTTTGGATTCTATTTATTGTTTTTTAAACTTTTGCAGGAAGCTAATCTCCAGGGTAGTGCATGTACTCCTCCTTAGCCAGGATTTATATTTATGAATAAAAAATGTTTGTTTTTTCTAATATTCTTGGATTTCTGTGATAGATGACCTCCTCTAAGGAGGATCTTCGTGGAATATGTGAAAAGACGATCTCCTTTAAGGAGAGTCTTAGTAAGAATGAAGCGATCTTTGGAAAATTGACCTCGTGAGAGGAGGATATTTCTGATATGGGGAACGACCTCCTTTGAGGAGGGCATCCCGAATTATAAAATCCTTGCAAAAACTGTACTTTCGTGGGGGATGTCCGTACTTCCAGTGCCTCATCAAGGTACGATCTTCGTAAAATTGACCTCCTGAAAGGAGGATATTTCTGATATAGGGAACGACCTCCTTAGCGGAGGGTATCCCGAATTATAAAATCCTTTCAAAACCGTACTTCCGGGGGGGGATGTCCGTACTTCTGATGCCTCATCAAGGTACGATTTTTGAAAAATTGACCTCCTGAGAGGAGGATATTTCTGATATGGGGAACGACCTCCTTTGAGGAGGGTATCCCGAATTATAAAATCTTTGCAAAACCCGTACTTCCGGGGGGGACGTCCGTACTTCCGACACCTCATCAAGGTACGATCTTCGAGAAATTGGCCTCCTATGAGGAGGATATTTCTGGAAAGGGGAACGACCTCCCGAGAGGAGGGTATCCCAAGTTATAAATTTATGAGGAAAATGACCCTTTTGGAGGGGGATGATCTCGTGAAAAAATAAAACTTATTTTAGATATGACCTTCTTTGACTGGAGGATATTCACTGGGGTTCATATTGAACATTTCCCAAAAACATCTTAAAGAGCTTCTGGGCGATCCTTCTACAAAGGGGCGAAATCTGTTGGACGAGATTTTTTTTAGACAGATATTTAAAGGAAAGAAATTTGCAGAAAGAATAAATCAAGTTATTACGAAAGCGGCACCGTTAAATGAAGGGTGTGCACTCCAATAGTGTTCGCGATTATAATGGGCAAGGACATTATAGGAGGGCCCGCACTTCAATAGTGTTCGTGATTATAAACAAATCATGCAGTCAAGTGACAACCGTGCTCGCCCTCGTGGTTCTCCTGATTAGCAGCTTCCTTCCTCCAAGCCTCCTTAGTAGCTGTAAGCTCCAATTTCTTGGCCATTTTTTGCTAAAGAGCTATCTTCGCCTTTTCAATTGCTGGGGCGTTGTCCATTTTGAACTTGGCTATAAAAGTAGGTGTTGAAGGTGCGAAGTGCTGCATCCAGTCGTAATCTGGATCGCCTGCTAGGAAGTTACAGAGGTATGCCAGATATCCATCAGAATAGGCCTCTCTCTGATAGTTTCGCTTGCTAGCCTTAAGTTCATCGATATCTGCTTGGAGCTTTTCTACTTCTTTAGCATGAGCATCTTATTGCTTGTTGGCGTTCTCTTTAACCTCATCAAGGGAGTTCAACCATTTTACCTGAAAAGGGCGAAGACAAATGATGTTAGGGGAATCTGTTGTTAGAATACAAGTAAAAAAAAGTTACGAATTAAGAACCAAAGAAAGAGGCGATGCCTCATATGAATAAGACAATATCAGGATCAAGACCTAGTTTCTCTTACAAATTCTTGCTGCAAGAAACTGGGGGTAGTCATAATGCCCAAGAAGACCTCGCCCTACTTAAAAGGATGAAGACTTTTTTGTGCAGGGAGATAGATGACATTGTTTTATGGTAGGAGACGCCTTCTCAAAGGACTACACTTTTGAAGAATAAGGCTCCAGTAGGAAATACCACTTGCGTATTCATTTAGAAGGCCCTTACGGGTAATTTTGCTTAGAAAACCCTCCAGGGTGATATTTTCTTTGAAGACCCTTAGGGGGTAACTCTGTTAGAAGACCCTCATGGGGAGATTCCTATGTCAACAAAGGAAAATTGAAGGAGTATCAATGACCAATTTGAGTTTTTGAAGAATAATAAATATTGAAGATGGTGTGCATACTCCAATTTGAGGTATTTAAAGGATGTGTTTATGCCTACTTGTCAACCAACGTTTTCGCCCTCTTTTGGAAACCTCGCCCTCTTATGGCCTAGTTAAGAATGTGTGTTAGAATTGATATATGAAGGCTACAATGAGATATTAAAGATGATGGCACGTGCCTCTTTGTCAAATTTAGGCCTCTCCCACTTTTCAAATAGCGTCTCCCATTACAACGACGTCGCCTACGTAACCGAAGTCAAGAAATCAACGTTGGAAGAATCATTATTTGGGCAAGACTATATCTCCAATAGCGTCGCCCATTGGTGGCATCGCCTTCTCGAGTCAGGACCGTGAAGACTATCAACATAAAGGAATCTTATTGTGTCAGGCTCACCCTATTACATGAATCACTGATTACCTAAGGACTCTCCAAAGCTGTATCTAACAAAATGATACCAAGACAGAAGAATAATGTGGCAGTTTCTCATCCGTATCACAAAAGGCCTTGCCTATATCTACCTCAGTATTGGGAAGTTCCTGAATCACTTTGAAGAAACTTGAGGAGATGAAACAAACAACAGCTACTTGGAGTAACTCAAGAACATGTTCAAATAGACATGCCCCTTCGCTTACCATCTCGGAGGTGATTCAAATCAAAGGAGTTATCAACTCTATTTGAGACCTTGCCTACCTGAGAGGACGATGCCTCTTGCCAAAGAAAGGAGGGAGGATATTGACTTTGACATTAGAAGCTACCGGAAAAAGTTTGAAGATCAATTGGAACTCTAGACGAAATCTTTAATCTGGAGCAACACCAACACCAATTCATTATGGAGTATAAGTGAGAAGGAATAGAACTTGAGGAATCATCTAAAGATTTAGCATTTAAGGAGATCACACGGCCAAGGAGGAAATACATCAGTAGCAGGAAGCGACACTCGAGGTAAAGGCTTGCCTTGGGATTTTTCTGAAGATCGGGACTTAGTTTCTTTTACAAACAATTGTTGCAAGAAACTAGGGGTAGTTGTTATGCCAAAAAATCAGCCTCACCTTACCTGGAGGCGTCGCCCATTGATTGGTTAGAGGAGGATGACCCGGTCCACAAGCCGCGAACAAGGAGAAGGGATATGTCTACTCGGCCTAACCCATATTTACATGAGATGTCCCCACCTTCCTTAAGCGGTGTCGCCCTCGGGTTGTCGTCCTCTTCCTTAAACGGCGTCGCCCCCGGGTCATCGTCCTCTTCGTTAAGCGGCATCGTGCTCGGGTCGGAGGAGGAGGAGGAAGACACATGGCCTTATTTGGAGGCATCGCCCTCATGGGCCGAAGAAATCATGGGAATCATCATTCAGGACAGAAGACTTACCTTTCAGCTCTGACAAGCCTCTCACTTTTTAGGAAGGCCTCGCCCTCTCGGGCATCAGAATGGGGGAATCTCCCCAAAACAGCTACATGGAGGATAATAAAGACTATGGATCATAACCCAAGTCATCTACTATCTCAACTATGGAGAAGGACTAGGCCTCATCCAGGCTAGCAGGCATCGCCCTGCTAGGGAGGTCGAAGGGCGTCACCCCTTCGCAATCTCAGGGCTAGCCCTCTGACTAGCTAATTCTCCCTTTGTGGTTCAAGGTGGGCATTGACTCCGACAATCTCGGGTCAATGACTTAATTGCCACGCACCGAGGAAATAGCTGGGCTGTTAGGCCCACGACGATTCTACTAAGGGCAATGGCCCCGGTCCAATGGGCTTCCATAAAGAAGGAAACCTAGCCCATTTTGGTTACTTGCTCCCCAAGAACTACGTTTGGCTTGATCCCTATAAATAAAGGTACGTAGGCACATTGTATGGCATGATTCAAACCCTTGAGAAAAAGAGAGAATTCAATATTCGATCTAAATTGCAATAACATCTCAGCATACAATCTCAGCCATCCCCAAATCACAAACCCTAACCCTAAACGTCCTACGCTGTTCGCTGTCATCAACCACCACCACAATTCCAGCAACCCTCCCCGAATTTGTTTTCCCAAATTCCTCTGTTAACAAAAGTAAATATACGGAGCACTTTAAAGCTCATCAAAATATTTGTTGCACTTCTAAAACCTATACTCATAAATCTTAAAGCCAAGTTGTCTACTATATTTATGACACAACACAAGTAGCCTTGGAGTTTACACTGTTACAAAATTGAACTTAGAATACTATTTACACTTTCAGAACACGTTATGTGAAAGCTAGAACCGCGAAGAGGACCATTCATGTCATCGAACGGAAACAAACTGTAATCCAGAAAAATCCATATTGAAACCAAAGCTGAAACTGCAACAAGATACAAGGAGCATTCATGTCATCGATCAGTCAACAGAAACAACACCTAGAAAGATAACAAAGTGTACCAAAACCAAAGCTGAAACTGAACCGAAAATCGAAACTTAACTCAACTGGTGCCAAAGTTGTAACTGAAACTAAACTTAAACTAAACCAAATCATTAACAACCCAATCTTAAACTAAATCAGAATTGTAATATATAATCTAAATTCAAAATCAATGCATCAAACAAGGGCCAATAAGGGTACAATAAAAGGAAAAAAACAATCCCAAGAAGCGGCAATTCTATTGAAGGGAAAGGGAGAAGAAAGAAAAAGAAACAATCCTAACAAGGGACCAATACCATTAAAGGACCCAATAGAGAAAAGACAATCCCATTTGAAGAAAAAATAATCATGCCAAGTGCGAAAATAAAATCCATGGGAAAGCTAGATCAAAACAGAAACACAAGAGGTCATTTTAACTCACTCTATATACAAAATAAAAGACCCCAACAATGAATATCAGAAATAGATTCTAATACTTCTTAATTGAATTCTGACCAATTTGTAAAAGAATACCGAGGAAAAAAAATAGCCAAACTCATGCTTATAGATAGCCATCAAAAATACGCTATTTCAACCCACTTCAAATTGAATTGGCCTAGATCTTAACACCATAACTTTTAAAACAATACTAGGGTTTATAAATTTAGGCACAATATATTGAACCCACTTCAAATAACTGAGTTTAAATTGACATTAGTTAAAACAATACTAGAGTTTTCTATATTGAACTACGAATTACAATATAACTGATGTCAATATAGGCACATTTAAACAATAAAATAAGTAAACTGCCTAAACAAGTAGTAAAATTATATAATAAGAAAACTCTCCATAATAATTATGCAAGAGGGAAATCAAAACAAGAAAAACTAAATCATTTAGCACATTTCCGACAATGGTTAAAAGAAGAACCGTTGTCATACAAATACACTACGATTATTTTCATCTCCAAAAAAGCATTGTGTAATACCATTTTAATAAAATGGTTTACGCAATTTTGTCCAAGCCATTGGCCCTAACTTCCAATTAGACAATTGTTTTGTTCGTGACACTGTGTAAACCTCTAGGTCCACTAAATTGTTCAAAGGTGTGTCTATTAATTATCTAATGCACAACTATTCTTTGGTTTTACTCTACGCATAATGAATTGTTTAAAAGCATACAACTTTATCGAATACCCAAAAGACCAGAGGAAAGCTAATTAGGTCCTATAGCCATTCTTCAACTTTCTATATATTTAAATACAATTTCAAATTTTACCTTTTGTGCAAACATTATGCTTATGCCCATTACGGTCGTATATCAAAATCATATATTCTTAAATTGATCAACTTCAGTATGTATCTTATGTATCTATAACTTGTCAAATCTTTTAACATGATGCAAAATCAAAATAATACTTGTTTTAGATGCATAGAGAAGAGGAGCTTTACCTAATTACTTGTGTGTAAGTATTTCATTTGGAACAGTTGTGTACAAAAAAATATATATATATAGTCTGTTAGCAACTTCATCCTATCTATTCATAACAAAAAACTAAAGAGACAAACATTTTTTACGAATAATGTTTGGCTTGTCGTCAACTTTACATAATTGTCTTTATTTGAAAGTAGCTAAATACATTGAAAGATCATAAAAAGTACTCCCTCCATCCCATTATTAGTCTGTTGTTCCATGCTTGCCCCTAATCATCACAGCTTATAAGTCATTAATTTCTTAGCTGACTTAACTTTCAACTCTTCACTTTTTTTTATTTTTGATTAGTCCCTCCATAAACTTTCTTTAAAAAAAATTCATTCCATCCAAAAAATTTCATTCCCTCCTAAATTTTCACATATTAACTTTTTTATTGTATTTCCCTCCAACTAAATCTATATAAAGACCAATTGCAAAATGAATCAACTCATTTTAGACGCCATTTACACTCCAGATGATGAATACAGAACACTACTTAAACTTGAATAGTCTCCTTCTCATTCTGAAGAAGATTTAAATTATACTAGAGGTACTTTTTTACTTTCATTAGTTATTACTTAGTTTTTATGTATTGTTATATTCTTTTATGCATTTTAATAATTTTAAATAGAATGTTTGATTATTAAAAGAGAATCTCAATTTATTCTAGTTTATACTCTTAAAATTTATAAAAAAAAAAAATTTAAAGTCTAGTCAAATGATCTAAGCAAATTAAAATGATCTTCTTTTTTTGATTACACAGCATATAGAAAGTATTTAAATATAAAGTATCTAAGCAAATGATAAGTTGATTAATAGACAAAAGCATTCATACATTTATTTAACAAACTTTAAAAATAAAAATGATAAACCAAATATGAATAGATAATATAAGAATAACAAGAAAAATAAAACATTCATTCATTCAAATTGAATTACAAGATTCAGATGGTGATGGGCAACCGATGGTGATGGGCAACCTAAAAATCAAATCATAAACATCCATTTTACTTACTATTCTCAATCAATACAAAACAATTACCGAACATAATCAACTCCTTAAACAACATAACATGTTTGGAAAATAAATTTCCCACATCATATAAACGGTCTGTTGAGTAGCAGTTCCAACATAACCTTCTCCTTCATCATCTTTTGGATATTCATTCAGATCAAAATCAAACTTTACATCATTGTCACTAGTTATCTCTTCTTTAGTAGCCTTTTTCACAGATTCTTTCTTCTCGTTTTTACTTGCCTCTTTTTTTTTAGTAAACTAAAGAGCAAAAAAAAAGTATTTTTCTGATAAAAAAAGAAAAAAAAGAAGAAGATGAAGATATATAGTATATCCTTTATAAAGATGGAACCTTAGATGAAAGATGTTGGGTAGGTAAAAGTCATATAATTTATTGGCATGGGAAAATGAATGTAATTAAATGTTACAGGGGTAAATAGGGATATGTAAATCAAAATTTACAGTGTTTATCATAAAAACCTAAAAACGTCACTTAATTTGGAATTTGAATAAAGTCAAAAAAACGTCACTTATAATGGGGTGAAGGGAGTATTAAGTACAGCAATGCAATGGTTACACCAACACACATAAAATCATTCTTAATTCCAAAATAAAATAAAGCGAAAACCCAGATAATTCGTCTAAAAAATTATAAACAACTAGGATCAGAAGTCACAATAAAAATCCCAAAATCAGAATTAAACTCACGACTTCATAAGACATGCCCTAGGCTCCAAAAATTGGTCAAATTGATCCCACTAACATAAATCGGGATGGAAGGTTGTAATTCATATCAAAATATAACCATATACTAAATGAAACATCCACTTGTTAAGATTAGCTGAAATTTCTTGATGAGAGATGCCCATATATAAATGGCTCGTTACATCACTCTTGCATACATACAAACAATTTAGTAATTACAAGTTATATCTTCATTGGTGACGTACATCACTGTGATCTTTTTTTACAACGATCTGAGTATGAGTAAGTATTTATATACACACAAGAATACAATAAATAAAATCATACATATACGTATCCACTGACTCAGGTTCATGTATATACATCACACACATATAAAGGAATTACAAAGTAGATTACCAATTAGGGTACAAGCAATCACGATTTAGATGAAGGTGAATGGGTTTGCTAATGTTCTATATCGATTGTAATTAATAAAATTTATGCATATGAATTTTATTTGTATAAGTATAAAATGACGTAACAGTTTTATTGGTTGATCCCGAGTGAATTTGTAATTTTACAAGTAGATAACTTTTGACTTGCCATCTTCAATATAAGTAATTATTTAGATAATTTATTAAAAATTCTAACATCTTTGGGTAATATATGGGTGCCAAAACTAAAAAAAATTCCTTCCTACTAACAGTCGTCATTCTAAAGAATGCAAATATAGTTGCCGGTGAATGATTCAACACAATATATGATTTGTTATTTTACCTTTTTTTACTCTGTATTCTTTATCCAGCTCCGTCCAAATACTGCTTTGCCTAAAAACATTGTTCGACTTTATCCTTTAGGATAAAGAATTTACAATATTTATTTTAAATTTCTGATCGTTTATGAATATATACCATCAAAAGAATTTCCCCTCACTCATTACTATTATAGTCATACGTTTTGCCCCTGCATAACAAGGACAAAATGATTATTAAAAAGAAAGATCATACAATCTTGAATAGAAATTTACATTACAAAGTTCAAAATGTTTATACCAAGCACGTTAAGCCATTTGTCGGTCTCCTCGGCTTTTTACTAAAGTTAGAAAAAAAGACGATTTCCAAGTCAAGTAGTACAATTTTCAATAAGCTAATTACGATAAATAATCCTTAAATCCTATTTCTTCTTGCAGTTGATGTTTTCAAAGTCAAATTGACCGAAATTTAACCAACATTTAAAATGCAATTAGTTGTTTTATAAATTTAAGAATCCCTTCATTCAATAGATTAACTAATGTTTTTAATGACATATTTATGATATTTATATTACCCATACAATATATATTACTCCCTCTGATCCATTATATAAGGAGTTTGACTTTTCTGCACGTAACTTTAGGTGCTTTGACTACATAGTTAAAATTATTATTTTTTAAAATTACTTTTTCTAAATAAAAATAAAAATATTATATATTTATTCAAAAAAAGAAAAATTGTAAAATATTAATTTTTAACATATAGCCAAACACCTAAAGTTACTTGCAAAAAAGTCAAATGCCTTATATAATGGACCAGAGGGAGTATTTGTAAAACAAAATCGATCAATTTGACCTTAAAAAAGTCAATTATGACAAGAAATATGGGACACGGGAGTAATGAGTTAGTTGTTTATATTACTCACTGGATGTAGTCCAAACACTACATATCTAAAATTCTTGAACAACTTGCTTTGCGTTTCCTAACAAACAATATTAAATAAATTAATTCATAAACTTACCTTAATAAATTCTGAAATTTTATGGATTTACCTTAGGTGGAAAATCATAAAATGACTTCAAATAATCTTCATCTAAACTGCAAATTATTAAAGTACATGATTAATACAAGTTATATGTCCTACCAAAAGATTTGCAGAAAAAAATGCTTGCTCATTGTTATCCAGAAGGAAAAGAGTTGTTGATTCTTTTTAGAATTTTTCTTCGAACTCAAGCGTGCTACTAGCTTAGTCTTCCTATTAACACAATAACAAATGCTAAATTTCAACCTTAAATCCATTAATGAATTACAAAAATAAATCCAAACATTTGGAATCAAACTTACCAAGTCATTTGGAATAAAAATAACTTTTGAATGTCGGAAATTTTTTGACTGTGAAAATGCATATTTTCTGTTGGATTTCTCGGCAAACACTTGAAAATATACAAAATAAGTCAAAACAAACTCTTTACATGTAACAATAGAATGTAACTTTTAGATTATACTTAAAACCTTTGCAAGTCTCTTCGTTGCCTCCATGGTGTAAAAGATTATGATCCTCTTCGGTGATGTAGGTCCCATGCAATATACATCACCATCTACATATGTAAATTACATGATTTGACTGATTGTAACAAAGGCATTACCTCCATCACCCCATATCGAATTCCACAAATTTTTTATCTTGAAACTTGATTCCATTGTACTCTCTATACCCCGTAATCATGACTATGTGGTTGGGCTCTTCATCTAATTCTTGATCAAATATTCCCTAAAGATAAACAAAATATACCATCAGACCTATAATCAAGTTTTCCCAATCATATTATTATTTGCATTTTACTTACAAGTCCGTAAAATGTCACAAAATCTTCACTGGCCCAAATCATGCCATTTACTGGTCTACCTGCTTGTAGAGCTACTTTGACCTCTTCGGCATCCACACAGTATTCATGTAAATTAAACAAAATCAAGCAAACAAACCTAGTTTATTTAACAACACTCTTAATATAATTGTAGAGCTGTAGAGACTCATTTTTCTGTTAATTCAAGTGATGAGACCACTCGTTCACTGAAAATAAGGCTATACACTTTCACAAATATTTTCACAAATATCTTCAAATTGCAATATATGTATATTAAATCAAAATATAAATGCAATACAGGCTCATCAGTTGAAAGATGCATCTATATATAAGTTGTTATGGAGGACACAAAGAGTATTGTGTTTCAGAGTATTTATATGAACTAGATTCTTAACCAGTGAAATGCAACGGTATGTTCTATATATAAATTAAATCATTGTCATTCGAAAGTATATAATGTTGAAGTTGCGACTGTTATGTTATATTACAATTAACGTGAAGTTTGGGCATAATTTTTAATTTTTTATTGAAGTAATACATTTATATTTATGAAATTTCCTCTTTTGTAAAAAGGAATTTGAGCTTACTTGTTCCATAATTGTAATATTCAAAGTATGAGAGAAGGCGTAATTTATTTTACTCGAAATATAAATAATTACAATATTTCATGTTTACGAATCTTACAGACGTATTATTCTAATTTAATTTTTGTATGTATTTTTTTAAAAATCATTATAAATTGGTTGGTGATTATTTTTATTTATATTACACCTCGTTTGACTGCCATGTTCACAAAAACTTTTAAGATATAACTACTAGTATATATGTTTATAGAGAGAAAGAAACTGCAACTTCACTCAACAAAATCTAAAAATTTATACATTCAAACAATCAAATACAAGATGTAGAGATCTTCAATTCACAAAATAAAAAATATGATCTAAAAACACAACAAGAAGCGAGAGAGAGAGAGAGAGAGAGAGAGAGAGAGAGACGCGATCATAAAATGAAGCACGAATTTTACTTAACACAAAACAAAAACACTCACAAACACTTATATGATATGCTACTAGTATATGTGTTTATACAAGAGAGAGACACATCCAAGCAACCTCACTCAATAAAATCTACAAATTTACACATCCAAACAATCAAATACAAGATGTGTAGCTAGAGATCTTCAAATTCACAAAATAAAAAATAGGTTCTAAAATCACAAGAAGGAGATAAATAGATAGATATATATATATATATATATATATACATATATATATATATATATATATATATATATATATAGAGAGAGAGAGAGAGAGAGAGAGAGACGCACATTCATGAAATAGAGGACACAAAGAGTATTGTGTTTCTTTGTATTTATATGAACCAGCTTCTTACCCGTGCAGTGCACTAGAATGTTCTAAATAGAAATTAAATCTTTGTCATTCAAAAGTACATAGTGTTGAAGTTGCAATTGTTATGTTATATTACAGTTAACGTGAAGTTTGTGTCATGAGCATAATTATTTCTTATTTACTGAAGTGATATATTTATATTTATGAAATTTCCTCTTTTAAAAAAGGAATTTGAACTTATTTGTTCCATAATTGTAATATTTAAAGTATGGGTGAAGGCATAATTTATTTTACACGAAATATAAGTAATTACAATATTTCATGTTTACGAATCTTATAGAAGTATTATTCTAATAAAAGTTTTGCATGTAATTTTTTAAAAATCATTATAAATTGTTTGGTGATTATTTTTATTCAGATTACACCTAATTTTACTGTCATGTCCACAAAAACTTTAATGATATAACTACTAGTATATATGTTTATACGAGAGAGACAAACTGCAAATTCACTCAACAAAATCTACAAATTTACACATCCAAACAATCCAATGCAAGATGTGGAGATCTTCAATTCACAAAATAAAAAACAGGAGGAAAGAGAGAGAGAGAGAGAGAGAGAGAGAGAGAGAGAGAGAGAGAGAGAGATAGAGAGAGAGAGAGATGCAAATTCATGAAATGGAGGACAAAAAGAGTATTGTGTTTCTGTGTATTTATGAACTAGATTCTTAACCCATGCAATGTACGGGCATGTTCTAGATATTAATTAAATTGTTGTCAATCGAAAGTATATAATGTTGAAGTTGCGACTATTATACTATATTACAATTAATGTGAAGTTTGTGTCATGGGCATAATTATTTCTTATTTGTTGAAGTAATTTATTTAAAGTTATGAAATTTCCTCTTTTAAAAAAGAAATTTGAGCTTATTTGTTCCATAATTGTAATATTTAAAGTATGAGAGAAGACGTAATTTATTTTACATGAAATATAAATAATTACATTATTTCATGTTTACGAATCTTATATAAGTATTATTCTAATAAATTTTTTGTATGTATTTTTTGAAAATCATTATAAATTGGTTGGTGATTTTTTTTTATATTACACCTCATTTGACTGCCAAGTTCACAAAAACTTTTATGTATAACTACTGGTATATGTGTTTTTACGAGAAAAAAAATTTCAACTTCACTCAGCAAAATCTACAAATTTACATATCCAAATAATTAAATACAAGATGTAGAGATCTTCAATTCACAAAATAAAAAATCTATTATATATATAATAGGCCAATACAAGATAAAAATAGTGAGATTTTTTAATGTATTGTAATTACTAATTTGACCCTCTATTCTCAAAGTTTTGAAAAAATTGTAGTTGGTGGGGATTGAACTTGGGTCTCCAAGTTATTTAACAAATCTTTCTACCACCACACCACTCAATCACATATGTTTTAAATCATACACTTTATAGATGTATGTGTGTGTTGTGAGACTTTTTATGTAATATGATTACTAATTTATCCCTCTATTCTTAATTTTTTGAAAAAGTTATAGTTGGTGGAAATTGAACTTGGGTCTCCGAGTTAATTAACAAATCTTTTTACCACTACACCACTCAATCACATGTGTTTTAAATCATACACATAAAAGATGTATGTGTATGTTGTTTTAGTGAATTTTTTTCTAATATTTTAATATTCTGACATATTAATAATTTTTGTCATGTTGCGTTTACATTTATTTATTTAAACTATAACATATTAAATTAAAATATCAATTATTGATACATAATATATGGTTTGATAATATTATAAAATTTTAATAACAATAATAATCAACATAATAATAATAAAAAAAATTACTAAATAACTATTCCCTTAAACAACCTAAGTACTAATCTATACGTATTTTCAATAATACACATGACATCTCTGTGTATACCGCTTAAGCGGGGCAATATTTGGTTTTATATAAAGAAACAATATGAAATGCATAATGTATTTTTTATGGAAAATATTACATATAATATCAAATCAATAATTAAAGTACTTTATTACTGATTCGAATACACCATTTACTCCCAAGTTCCTATTAATATATAAAAGTATTATTTTTAATGGTAATCGAACGTGGATCATCGAGTTTAATTGTGCATTTTCATACCATCAGACCACATATTCACATATATTTTAAATCATACACACAATATGTATGTGTGTGATATTGATGGAATATTATTAATTAAATATTACTGTATTTTAAATGAGTTTTGGACTCTTTAATGGTTATCATTTATCGATAAACGAATTACATAAAATACACATTTGGATTATAAATTGATATTATAATTAATTTGATGGATATTATCTAACAATATATTAGAGTAAAAAATATTGAGGTGTTAACGTAAAATGAAATTTGTATATTACTAAATAAGATACAATAATTTATTAGTCAAACTATTCGGGTCGTAAAAATATTTGGCTTTAAAAAGACGAATTTTACAAATAACACATTACCTTTTATATACAAATTAGTTAATGTTCAATTTAAAATATGGCATTTTGTGGGAAAAAAGAATAATATATTATATATTGTTTATGGAGGTAACTCAATGAAAGTCAGACAAAAACCGGAAGAGAAATAAAGGCAAAGAATTCTTAAAATGAAGAAATTAGAAGAAAGCAAATAAAAAAGTTAGAAATGTAGTTTTAAGAAGTAAAAGCGCAAGACCAGAGAAGCTTTAGAAGATTTACGAAGGTTTTTGATTGGAATCAAGACTGAAACCTACATTCTCAGAATGCAGCATCTTGAAGACTATTAAGTTTCTACCTTGAAAATTATTGGAGATCCAGCTAAATGGATGCATCATTTTTTAAAAAAGTTTAGGAATGTAGGTGCTTTGAAAAATCGTCTTAATTAATAATTAGACAACACCAATAAAATACTCAAATTATATTCTATGACCTACAATAAAATTAAAAAGTAACATGATTGCTATCAATACTACTCATATTAGTTTCCAAAGTACAAATTTGAACATATTTAAGTAAGTACACATTAACCACATAGACCAGTAACAAGATGAGCTTTATGAAAATCAATTACATGTTTCAAACGATACTGATCATGAATAGTTTAATTAAAAATACAATTTAAGCTAGCGACCCGTGCCTCGCACGGGTTTTTTTTCTATTCTATTGTTGATTGTGATTTTTTTGGTAGTGTAACATGCTCTAGAGTCTGGGTACTTTGCATCCTGAAATGAGCCGGTGTTGTTTTTGTTGTACATGTATTATCTTTAATTTTATGATGCAATAATTTATGCAGATATGCGGGGAACATAGAGAATCTGAAATCCTTGTATTTGACAAGGTCAAATACAATATAAGCTAAAAATTTAACATAAAAACAAGCCTGCTTCCATTTCTAATAAACAGCGATAACCAGATTTTCCAGATAAATTTTCCACATATTCTCATCTCATAACTGCGTCATAACTCATAAATACAAAATGCATATACATTGTGGCATATCACTAATTTCATGTAACACAAATTTATTTAGTAATATAAAAAAGATTTAGAACAACTTAAGTAACTAATTTCATATACATTTTGGCATATACATTTTTTGCTCTTCATGTGTGCATAAAATCTGATATGTAAACATATATAAATGCAACTCACAACTTTCGTTTAATAATTAAACCAAATCACAAAGTTTAATACACATGTTTATATACACATACGTACACACACTCAAAACACTACTCACACTCGAAAAATGTAATTTTTTAAGAAACTAGGAAATGCAAGCTAAAGTTCAAATCTTGGGGCTTCACAGAAACTCCAACAAATCTTAATTATATAAACATATATAAAAAGCCACCCACAGTTCTTTTTTTTTTACGAAACTGGGGAATGCAAGTTAAAACTTAAGCTAAAGTTCAAATCTTGGGGCTTCAGTCTTCACAGAAACTCTAACAAATCTTAATTATATAAACATATATAAATAAAACGCCACCCACAATTCTTTTTTTTTTTTTTTTACGAAATTGGGGAATGCAAGTTAAAACTTAAGTTAAAGTTCAAATCTTTAGACTTCACAGCAACTCCAATCTATCTTTAATAATATACATACATAAAATGCTACTCCCACTTAAAAAGTTTCAATTTTTATCAAGAAACTGGCCAATGCAAGTTGAATTTCAAGCTAAAGTTGAAATCTTTAAGCTTTAAAGCAAGTAAAACAATTTTTTTCATATAAAAATTCAATCTTTATATTTTAACATATGTGTAAACTAAAATTAAACCAAGAAAATAGTAGCAGAACATATATGAAAGATATATACATACACAATTGATATATATGTGTGTGCATATACTAGGAGAGAAGAGAGTTTGAAATTACCAGGTTAGCAACACAAATACATATATATTAACATAATTTTGTTAACAAGCCCGTGCCTTGCAAAATTTACTATCGCTTAAAAGGTACATGTAACAGATTCATGCATACTCGAGATTGACACTAAGCAATAGCTAACGGAGAAATCTCGCACTCACAACACAACATATATTGCATTACCAAGCTAATATTCAAATATGCGCGAAGTCATTAAGCACATCTAGAGCATACCCGTGCCTCGCACGGGTTATAAAGCTAGTAGGATATAAAAATGCAACGAGGATATATATATATGCGAGCATAAATTGAACCACGAATTTTACTCAACACAAAACAAAAACACTCGAACATATATCGCAAAACTTAGAACTTCTCGTACATGTATATCTAAACAAATATTAAAATCTCACATCCGATGCCGGAATATCAATACCCTGATTTCACTTATGTCTCATCTGTGTTTCTTTCCGTGAAAGAGGAGGAAGGGGTTTTGTTGGAATTGGACACGAGTGGTTAATCAACAGACAAGATTTTTTGTACGGTCTCATTATCTTGCCTCTTCTCTTCAATAAGGTATGGTCTGCCCTGCTATACATAAGAATAGATGATTGATAAGATTTCCACCATTAATTTTGAGTTTGAGGATATAGTTCAATTCGGTATTATGTGTTTCCTGTTTGGAAAGTTTTTGTGATATTTAATTCTATTGGTTTTAATTACTGTTTAATTAGACTGATTTACATATCTGGATTTGGTCTTTTTGACTCTCTTAAACTAATCGTGGTGGTATTAAAAGGTTCTTAAAGCCTTAAGTTTTGTTCAAGCTTCATAATAAGTTTTCTAGTAAGGGTTTTCAAGACCCATCTTTCATAATTATTTTGCTGTATGTTCTATCGCTAGTACTAGCTAAGCTCGATAGGTCTTAGAAAATCGTAGCATGTCCTAGTTGGTATCATTAGTTAATTTCCCATTTCTAAATTTCTTCTCAAGTTAAGGCTTCTTTTGTAATAAACTCGGTTTATGGAGTTGAGGATGTAGTCTCTGGTAGATGTTTGGAAGTTGCTTCTTTGTACCATGAAGATTTTTTTCATGGAGGTGATGTGCTAAAATAAATTACAATTTAGAATCGAAAGCGCACGATTCAATCGTTGAAATATTTTAGGTATCGATCCACAGAGACTAACATTTTCGCAAACTTAATTTTTAATTTAATCGGATTAGGACAAGTGGATTTTAGAAAATTCGGATTTTACTAATTAATTTCTAAAACTAATTTTTAAAAGAAAATTAAATTTATTCTAATTTTAAAAATAACAAGAACTAAAATTTTATTTACAGAAAATCCAGCATGAATTATTCGTAAAAATGAACTAACCAAACTATCACCAACAAGAGAAAATTACCAAAATGCCTATTTTTCACAAGTTTTTGTCCAAAATACTGATTTTGAAAAAAATGGCCCGAAATACCGACGGGATAAGGAGAATCGTCCTCCGTGTTAGCATGATGCGGAGAATCGTCCTCCGTATTACGTAGATACGGAGCTGCGTCTTCCGCGTTATGCATGATGCGGTGGACGGTGTTCCGTGTTAGGTGGGTGTGCAGCACAGTCACGGAGCATGATCTTCTGTATCATGCATAACACGGAAGACTCAGTTCCGTATCATGCCCTGTTACGGAAGATCGTGTTCCGCAACACCCCTCATATCACGGTACACGATGTACCGTGTCCCGTCAGTAAAAAGGGCCAGCCAGTTTCCCAGATGAATATTTTGGGCCATCACCCCACCAACAATCCTAAAATGATCGATCTCATAATTCGATTAAAAATTAAAAGACTACAGCTCAACTCAGAAAACTCAGCCTGCGCTGAAGATTACATAGCACAATCAGTACAAAAAGATAAAAATCAAAATTCACACTAAACCAAACATTGAACAATAGCAACTCGATTCTCAGCCTTAAAACTCGACATAAACTCACAACAAAATCGACTAAGCCTGGTAAAATCAACATCAACAAATAAAATAAAACCAGCAAAACAAACTCAGCAAATCACAGCATTAACAGAACGAACTCACTAAAATTCACAAAACCAAAATTCACAAAACGCTACGAACCCAGAAACATTGCGAACTAAGTAACAAAACCAGTCAACTCGGAATTAAACAGGACACAGCAACTCGAAAATGACAAAAAAAAAAATAGCAAGGCAACTCGGAAAATCATAGCAACTAAAACAGAAACTATTTCGAAAACACTAACACTAACGAGAACTCTTGCAGCAATGAAAAAAACAAAACCGCACCAGGAACCGGACTCAACAAACTAAACACGCAGCAAAAACAACCAGAACTCAGATAAACAAGAAACAAACATGGCCGAGTTGACTCGGCAATTACAACAACTCGGACAACTCAACAACGAGGACAAAGACTCAACAAACAACAACTAATTTGCGAACTTAGCGAAGACAATATAGAACTCGAACTCAACTGCACATTAACAGAAATCGCAAAAACAAAATGAAGCACAGACTCGATAACAAAATAGAACTACAATGAACCGAATTCAAAAACTCAAAAACTCTATGAAAACCAACGAACATAAACTCAGCAACGCAGAAATTCAACAAGCAGCAACCAACAACGATTGACTCGGTATTATTAACATAACGAACTCGGGAACTCAGTGACACACCAACTCAAAAAAAAACATGAAAACAACCCAATCGACTCAATAAACAACAAAACGCAGCAAAAAACCAACTAAATTGACCAAAAAGAAAAGGGATTTTGTAAGAAAAGAAGGAGAGGGTGTTGGGGATTTTGTGGAGAAAGGAACAAAGATTGAAAAGGGTGTTGGAGATTACAGCGATGAGAAAAAGGGAAAGAGGACTGCTGGAAGAACATAAGAAGTGTAAGTTTTATTCGATTAAGAAGGAAATGGAAATGGGTTTGGTCTGTGTAATTGAGAAAATAGGGAAGGCAATATTTTTTTTTTTGCTTCGAATTAAACAGAAAAAGGGAGATAAAAAAAACTGAAAATACGTAATGGAAATTTTATAAAACTAATATTTTTTTGTGAAATTTTTTAATTAGAAAATTTACCTATTGAAACAAAGAAACTAATTACGAAATTAAAAATCATTATAAGGAAATTATAACAAGAAACAAACTCACAATAAAATTGAGATTTAAAGGGGCTCAATTACAATTAATAACTAAGAACAAGAAAATAAAAAAATCGTTACTTTCAATCCCAAGTGGTTAGCATTTTGCTACTTTGTCCACTAATCGGATTTACGAAAATAACGAAAGCAAGGCAACTAAAACGAAAGAACAAGACGAGAAATTAAAGGAAATGAAATTGCATTAAAATAAAAGAGAGTGTTTACAATAATTGAAACTACAAAACAAGAAATTAAAGCTACCCTAAAATCTAAGTTGATAATTACAAGGGGGTATTTATAGGATAAGAATTAGGGTTAAGGGGTGTGTTGGGTTAATCTCCACCATACACCTTTTAATGTGGTGGAGAAATCCTAGCCATCCAATTGTTTCCTTCCTCCTTAAGCTTTGTAGAGTGGATCTTGGTCATACACTTATTTAGTGTGTTGAGATGATCTCCACCTTCCATGTGTCTTAAAAGATTTCATTTCCTCCAAACTCCTAATTCTTTTTTCTTTTTTCATTTAAGTCCTTTTTCTTCCTCTTTTTCCCTTTCTTGCTCTTTATTTCTTTATTTTGCCATTTCTTTATTTATTCACGAATTTCCTGAAATGCAACAAAATAAATTATTAAAATACGAGTTCAAGCAATAAATAAGTAATAAAAATATGCACTTATCAGCGGCCATGATGGATAGCTTGTTTGTACCTTCAAGAGGTAGTATATTATCATAAATGATAGTTTGGTATTTTTTTTTCAAACAATAGTCTACTATCATGGAGGATGGTAAGGATGTGCCATAAGTATTGTTTTATTGGCTCATTTAGATTATTTTATAATTAGTGTTTAATTTGAGAATCAACCTTCAAATATTTAAATATTCTTTTGGTTATTAATTATAGTTTCAAAAATTCTACTTGGTTTTGTTTTCCGGTGATTTTCAAATTGCAATATGTAGGGAACAAAGTATTATAGTTAACTGCTGAAGAAATACATGCAAGTAATTTTAGATCAGTGGCCTGGTCGATACGTATATAATAAAGAGAAAATGATTTCAGCAACACTGATATCATATTCCGGAGTTATAATATCTAAACTGTAATAGTATAGATGACAAAAAATTGAGTTGCTACTCACCTTTTATAGCCAAAAATGACTTAATTCTATTAATAAAGCATTAAACACAAATCTACTACGAATCTATATACAATAGAACATCGAGTTTATAACGGATTATATTTAGAGCTGACATACGAACTCAAGAAGCCAGGTGAGTGTAAGTATTATCATATAAATTAGTAATTAAGTTTTAATTAATGATACGTAACTGATGGTTTCTATTACTGAATCACTGTTCAAATAAAGTTTGAATTTGAAAAATGAATTTATACTCCATTTTCAGTTATATGGTTAAAAGCTAGATTAGGGGGTATAAGCCTAATGTTTAATTTTCTTATGACAGCTACTTATAATCTATAGGTGTTGTTAAAAGAAATTAGGAGAAAAATTTGTCCTTGTTAAGGGCCTTGAAATTAAGATAATATTCTTTAAATAAGAGTTTCTAGAATAGTAAGACATAATAATCAGCTAATTAGTGATTCACTAAAGGATCATGAATTAAAGACCATATATCAAGCTAATATCTAGGAATATATAGTTTTTTGCATTCCTAATTAACAAACGAACTTTGACAGTCATTTTTATTACTAGCTAATTTTAAATTTAAATTAATGAAGGAGTTGAATTGGTAGAGATTGTAATTGTACAAGATATAATTCAATTTAGGTAACTCTTTGGCAGTTTTAAATTACTTTTCTGAATTAAGCTTGTTTATGTATTTTGATCATAGAATAAGGCACTGGAGGTTATTATAAAATTGAAATAATTTTTTTTATTATAATCAATGAATGTAGAGAAAAATATCCATAATTAAAAGAAATTTGTAAACTAGTTGTCGGTCTAACCAAAGGGACTCCCTTTGGTTGAGATTGTAGTATAGTGTTGTGTTACCTTCGGAACTCCAATTAAAGTTGCTATGAATGGATTTTGAGACTTGTTTCTATTAAATTATCAGTTCTCCTAAAAGTTCAAGGTGTTAGGAATTGGGCTTACCAGGATCGTATATTATCTTAATATCCCCCTTCACTCGAAGTCCCATTATTTGGGTCAAAGAGTGGATCACTAGGTTATTCGTGCCTTTTTGGCCCTAGCGTCCGGTCGGTCCATTTTTCAATACTAGGTGGGGATCTCGTCCCTTTTTGGCCCACCATAACACACAATTTCAATATTTCAATAAATGAGAATATTGGGGGGTAGGAGGGACTCGAACCTGAGAACTCCCACTTCTAGAGCTCTATTACCATTCTAAGTTACCAGTTCTACTAAAACCTCAAGGTGTTAGAAATTGGGCTTACCAGAATCATATAATATCTTAACAATTTTGTTTTGGTAATTTTAGGCAAGCTTTTGTTTATGTGGATGGAGAATGGAAAGAAACCCAGTTGTTCTTTGAAGCAAGGCTGTAGACAATTTGTGGATAAGGAGAATTTGGTGGACATGCAGATTTTGAGTTAAGTGAAGATCGGATTGACTCTTTTCTTATGGAGTGCTGATCACACTTTTTTCTTCGGATTTATTTGTAACGTCCAGGGGCAACATGCTTGCACTTCGGTTAGATAACAAACTTTTGAATAAAAGAAACACCTTCATACGAATATTGAATTCGATACAATTTATCTATGAATTAAATACCCCTGAAAAAAAACACTCACAAATACTTTTATGATATGCTACTAGTATATGTGTTTATACAAGAGAGAGACACATCCAAGCAACTTCACTAAACAAAATCTACAAATTTACACATCCAAACAATCAAATACAAGATGTGTAGCTAGAGATCTTCAAATTCACAAAATAAGAAATAGGATCTAAAAGTACAACAAGGAGAGAGAGAGGGATAGGGACAGAGAGAGAGAGAGAGAGAGAGAGAGAGAGAGAGAGAGAGAGAGAGAGAGAGAGAGAGAGAGAGACGCACATTCATGAAATGGAGGACACAAAAGTATTGTGTTTCTGTGTATTTATATGAACTAGCTTCTTAACTCGTGTAATGCACGAGCATGTTCTAGATGTTAATTAAATCATTGTCATTCGAAAGCATATAGTGTTGAAGTTACGATTGTTATTTTACATTACATTTAACATGAAGTTTGAGTCATGAGCATAATTATTTCTTATTTGTTGAAGTAATATATTTATATTTATGAAATTTCCTCCTTTAAAAAAGGAATTTGAGCTTATTTGTTCCATAATTATAATATTTAAAGTATGAGAGAAGGCGCAATTTATTTTACATGAAATATAAGTAATCACAATATTTCATGTTTACGAATCTTATAAAAGTATTATTCTAATAACAGTTTTGTACGAATTTTTTTTTAAAATCATTATAAATTGGTTGGTGATTATTTTTTTTATATTACACCTCATTTGACTGTCAAATTGAATTTGATTTTTACTTTATTTAAACTTCATCATGTTTTTTATAATTGTTGTGACCAAAATCTCGCATGGCTTAGATTTAGGCCCACTAGAGGATTAGGGTTCAGATCCATGAAGAGAATGAGTAATCTGTCAGGTTTCCGGAGGCCTACGGTAGCCCTAGGGGTTACCATGTACACTGCAGCACGGGAACGCATGACTAAGGGTCTCAAGGTATCCCCTCGAGGATAACCTATAACTATTATCAGTCATCCAGTGGAGCTTCCAAAGTAGCTTCCGTGGTAGGGGTTACCGGAGGGGGTACCGGAGCCAGGCTACCGGGCGGTACCCCCAGCTTCCGCCGGAAGCCTGATTAGGATGCCAATACAGATAAGGCACGCCTCCTATTTTTTAGGAACACGTTTATATCATCTAAAAACACTCTCAAACAGATAAACATTGAGTTATTTGAGGATATATGTCATATATACTTGATAAATGATACGAAATCATGATAAATACAAGAGATAATCATTCTATGTTACCTAAACTGCTTGGTAACCTGATTATACACATCATACTCGATTATTATCAGAAATAACAGTCATTATCCCACTGGAGAGAGGATAACTTATCATAAACAAATGATCATATCCTTCAAGAACTACATTCGGGCTTGATCCACTATAAATAGTGGTATGTAGGTAGTTTACGGGATCTTCTTCGACACTTACACTCCTTGAGTAGCTAGAGCACGTGCACTCTTGTGTGACATAGTCAAATTAGGGTTCTTGGCTGGCCAACATTTGGTCCTTGAGCTCTCATCCCGTAGATTCAGTCCGATCCTTCCGAGGAACCACATCCCGTGTTATTCGGTAACCCTAGTCGTGAGCCTTCCCGGGCGGCTAGCTATTGATCTTCAATCACGAGCCTTTCTGGGTGGTTGGACGGTTCCTTGTTTACTGGCGCTATTCCAGCACGAGGCCTCATAATCTGTTGTGCTAAATTCCTCTCACAACAATTGGCGCCCGAAGGAGGGGCTTCAAAAATCGTCATTTGGAGGAGATATGGCGAGTGACAATTCTGAAAGTGATAAGACACCGTCTCAGGATGGTAATGGACGAAACAAAGGTGGTGATGATGTTAGTAACAAGGACATCATAGACTATCTGAAAACGATGAATGAAAGAGTCAACAACTTGGAAAAAGGTTCCGAGAAAATGAAAAAATGGCAAAGAAACTGCAAGTCGAAGTCAAAAAAGAAGAACGTGACTCCGACAAGGCTGAATTTCGAGTCTGAGGATAATATTGAGGACAACACTGATCATGTCCCATCTGAAGAATACGCAGAAGAGCCTGTGGAAGAAGAATATGAGGGCGACCAATCTGACGTTCCGGAAGCCGAGGATACCGTAGGCTCACCCACCAGAAGCCTAAGTGTTTTTGATCGAGTTGGCAAAAGACTGACCAAAAAAGACCTTCGTCACAAGTTGAGTCATACTGGAAACAAAGATCGAAGGAACGGAAATGGGGGTTCCATAACTCAGGGTTCCCGAGAACGCCGAGAGAGGTCCCACTCGGTACCCCCAAGAAGTACTTCCAGGAGGTCCAGATCTGATGGCAGAAGGAGTTATAGGCAAAGCAGTCACTCTTCTTGGCATAGAAACAGGAAATCCCGCTCTACCGGAGTCCCAACCGGTGGGGGTACCGATCAGGATTCCGGCTCCCATCAAAGTTCAGTCCCTAGAAGAAGCAAGACAGCCAATGAAGATGATGACTCTGGAAGTGATATGCTTTCGGATGGTGAAAATGGACAGTTCAGGATGTTTGACTGGAAAAAGGCCTTGGAAAAGATCAAGGAGGAGAAAAAGTTTAAGTCCGGTATCACTGCCGGTTCCCCATTTTCTGTAAAAGTGAAAAAGGCAGCCTTGCCAAGGTTCTTCAAGATGAATACTAACCTGAAATTCAATGGAAACTCAGATCCAGTTGAATACTTGAGCCGTTTTAATACGGAAATGGATGTCTACCAAGTGGAGGACTTAGCAAGGTGTAGGCTACTGGCATCCACACTGAGTGGGAATGCCCACCAATGGTTCAAAAGGTTAGCCGAAGGGTCTATCAAATCCTGGAGGAAGATGGGAGACCAGTTTATCTCTCAATTCAGGGCTACCGTGGCCTATGCCCCACCGGTGAATACTCTGGCTAATATCAAGCAAGAACCCCACGAATCTTTAAGACAATACTTCAAAAGATTTAATGAACAAGTGCCAAAAGTGAAGAAGGCCTCTGATGAAACTCTGAAGAATTTCCTGATAGCCGGGGTTAGGCCTGGAACCGAGTTTTGGAAGGAATTGCAAACTGAGGAGCCCGGAACCCTGGCGGAATTCTACCAACAAGCAGAACGCCACAAAGTGATTGAGGAATCCATGGCAAAACTGTCCAAAGATTCCAATTCCCGAGGTTGGAGCAGGAACAAAAGAAATCGTTCTTACAGCCCTAAAAGGGATTCAAATAAGAGGGCTTCCGGGAGTGGTACTGCCGGTTTGGGAGCCCCCCGGTATGATGACAAGACTGCCCCTATTGCTGTTAATGCAACTAAGGATAGAGTTTCTGCCAAGGACAGACTCACTCCAAAGGCAAATTAAATACTCAGAGTATACTCCTTTGACTGTCCCAATTAGTCATATTCTCGAAGTGAATGAGAAGAATGGGCTATTCCGGAGGCCCTACCGGGCAGGCCCCCCAGGAGTGAAAGATCAGGGAAAGTACTGTGCATTCCATGAAGTGAATGGTCACGAGACTGCTGATTGCAGGCACTTGAAAGATCAAATTGAAGAATTGATTAGAGGTGGATACCTGACTGAATTTGTAGCCCAAGAGGCTAAGAAGTATAAAGAAGGTAAAGATAACAAGGACAAGGCTCCTGGAAACCAAGAAAGGACTACCAGAGCTAATAGCATCCATACCATCTTTGGCGGCCCTTATTTGGGGGGTGCCAGTCGGAATGCCAGAGATAGGTACCCCCTCCAAAAGCCAGGGGCAAACCCCTAACTAATGTGTTCCACCTTGCAGAAAGGCCCCCTAAGCTGTTCAAAGGGGAAACCGCTGATATTTCCTTTACCGAGGAGGATGCCAAGTGGGTTCACCACCCTCATAATGATGCTTTCGTGGTACCCGTGAGTATTGGTGGAATGAATGTGCACAGAGTGCTGGTTGAAAATAGAAGCTCAGTAAATATCTTGGCATATACCACATTCCAGAAATTGGGACTTTTGGACAAAGAGTTACTGCCTACCAATAATGAGCTATATGGGTTTACCGGCAACCCTGTCCAAATTATGGGAAAGATCAAATTGCCCCTAACATTGGGTATGGATCCCTGCAAGGCTACCCAAATGGCAGAATTCATGGTGGTAGATGAAGACATTTCCCACAATGCAATTCTCGGTAGACCAATATTGAAGGATATGGGGGTGGTAACCTCAATATACCACTTTTCAATGAAGTTTCCTACACCAAATGGCATTGGGTGTGTGAAAGGATGTCAACATGAGTCAAGGGAATGCTATAACAGAGCTGTGCAGGCTGCCGAGAAGACAGATAAATCTATTCATGTTGAAGAAAAGACTGATGGGGAAGACCTAATGAGAAGCCATGGGCTTGAGCCACAAAAGTTTGGAAAAGCATCTTACAGTGCCATCATGATAGTGGAATTACCAGAGGAACCTACTGAAGAGGTTCCCGTTTTTCGGGGGGTAATACCACCACAAAGCTTGTTGTTGGAAGCTGCCGAGAAAAATGATGAAATTCAAAAAATTTCATTGGAAGGCATAGTAAGAAATGCCTCAGATGATGATCTAGGCGAAGCAATGCTAGAGAATGAGAACCAGGGAGCGGAGAAAGGACTCCCGGTTGAGATTGACATTGATCCCAGGATGCCCGGTACCCTGGAAAAGGCAGGGGCTGCCGAAGATACTATCCCCATACTAGTGTATGCTGAAGATCCTGGTAAAATCTTGAAAATTGGACAACAGCTAGATGAAAAGACAAGAGAAAGGTTGACTGCTTTCCTTAAAAGCAACCTTGATGTGTTTGCATGGTGTCATTCTGACATGGTGGGGATCGACCCGAAAGTCATGTGCCACCACTTGAACATTGACCCTGAGAGAAGGGGTATCCGGCAGAAAAGAAGGCCTGTCAGTGGCGAAAGGGCTATCGCCCTCCAGGAAGAGGTAGACCGGTTATTGAAGGCTGGTTTGATCAAAGAATCCTTCTACCCAACATGGCTAGCAAACCCGGTACTGGTCCGGAAGCCCAATGGGAAATGGAGGACATGTGTTGACTTTACTGATCTGAATAAGGCATGCCCTAAGGATAGCTTCCCGCTACCCAGAATTGATCAACTGGTGGATGCCACGGCAGGCCATGCTTTGCTAAGTTTCATGGATGCCTACTCCGGATATAACCAGATACCGATGCATGAACCAGACCAGGAGCATACCAGCTTCATAACCGATAAGGGACTGTACTGTTATGTGGGGATTCCGTTTGGGTTATTGAATGCCGGGGCAACCTACCAAAGGCTGGTAAACATGATGTTTAAAGAACTGATTGGTAAGACTATGGAAGTCTATGTTGACGATATGTTGGTTAAATCAAAGGTGGCAGCCGACCATGTGTTGCACCTATCTGAGATGTTTGATATCCTAAGGAAGTACCGGATGAAGTTGAACCCTCAAAAGTGTGTTTTTGGTGTGGAGTCTGGAAAATTTCTTGGATTCATTGTGAACCACAGAGGGATTGAGGCAAACCCTGCCAAAATCAAAGCATTGCTGGAACTGAGGTCCCCAAGGAATGTAAAAGAAGTCCAAGGGCTTACCGGAAGGGTAGCAGCGCTAAATAGATTCGTATCTCGGTCTTCCGACAAGTGCAAGGAGTTTTTCAAGGCTATCAAGAAGGGTCAAAACTTTGAATGGACCCCGGAATGTGAGGAAGCCTTCAAGAAACTAAAAGAACAGTTGGGAAGCCCACCATTGCTCTCCAAACCCTTGGAAGGTGAGGTACTCATTTTATATTTAGCTATTTCTGAATACTCTATAAGTGCTGTGTTGATCCGGGAGGAAGAACAAGTACAATACCCGGTATATTATGTGAGCAAAAGGCTGTTGGATGCGGAAACCCGGTATCCCAACATGGAAAAGCTAGCATATGCTCTAATATTGGCTTCCAGGAAGCTAAGGCCTTACTTTCAGGCCCATAAAGTTGAAGTTAGAACATCCTTCCCGCTAAGGCAAGTGATGCACAAGACGGAAGCCTCCGGTAGAATGATGAAATGGGCTGTCGAGCTAGGACAGTTTGAAATAGATTACAAGCCCCGAACTGCTATCAAAGGCCAAGCGCTGGCCGATTTCTTACTGGAGTTTCCTCCTGATTTTGAGGTTACCGGAGAAGATTGTACCCCGGTATCCCCAGTTACCGAAGGGGATGCCGAAAGCCCCCAATTATGGTGGAACCTGTATGTTGATGGAGCAGTAAACAATAATGGGGGAGGTGCAGGAATAGAGTTGGTAAGCCCAGAGGGGCACCGAATTCAGAGTGCCATACACTTTGGCTTCAAGGCTACCAACAATGATGCAGAGTATGAGGCCCTGATTGCTGGCTTGAAACTGGCTCTGGAAATGAAGGTAGAATACCTAAATGTGTTTAGTGACTCCATGTTGATTGTGTGGCAAATTAAAGGAAGCTTCCAGAGTCGAGGCCCCCGCACTGAACTCTACATGAGGTATGCCCAAGAACTTATCAGTAGGTTCAAATTGCTAAATCTAAATCAAATCCCGAGGGTGGGAAATACCAATGCTGATGCCCTTGCCAAGTTGGGATCCCAAAAAGAAGCTGTTCTGTTAGGGGTGATACCCCTTGAAGTGCAACTCCAACCAAGTATCCATCGAGAGGAGACTATGGAAATAGAATCTTCAATGGAAAGCCAATGGACAACCCCAATACGTGAGTATATCACCAAGGGGACACTTCCGGAAGACAAAGATGAAGCTCGGAAACTCAAATATAAGGCTGCCCGTTATGTGATCTATGATGGCATCCTATACAAGAGGGGTTTTAATCAACCTCTACTTAAATGCATATCTGGAAATGAATGTGAATACATCCTAAGGGAAATTCATGAAGGCATTTGTGGAAACCACTCGGGGGGTACCTCCCTGGCCCACAAAATGCTACGGCAAGGCTACTACTGGCCTACCATGAAAACTGATGCTTATGACTTTGCTAAAGCTTGTGATCAGTGTCAAAGGTTTGCTAACTTCAATAGCAACCCAGCTGTGGAATTAAGGTCCATTGGAAGCCCCTGGCCCTTTGCAATATGGGGAATTGATCTGATTGGGGAGCTTCCTAAAGGCAGAGGTGGTGTGAAATATGCTGTGGTAGCTGTTGACTACTTTACCAAGTGGGCAGAGGCAGAACCCCTGGCTACCATCACTGCCGGCAAGCTGAAGGAATTTGTCAAAAGAGCCATTATATGTAGATACGGGGTACCGTACAAACTGATTTCAGATAATGGGAAGCAATTTGATAGTAAAGAAATGAGAAGTCTATGTGAAGACTTGGAAATAAAGAAAGATTTCTCAGCCGTTTGCCATCCCCAGAGCAACGGACAGACAGAGGCTGTGAACAAAATCATCAAGCACACTCTGAAAGCTAAGTTGGAAGAGAAAAAGGGAAACTGGCCTGAGGAACTTCCAATGGTCTTATGGTCTTACAACACTACTCCAAGGTCCACTACCGGAGAGTCTCCCTTTGTTCTAACCTATGGCTGTGAAGCTATGGTCCCAGTGGAAGTCGGGACAGGGTCCTACCGGAGGGACAATTTCAGTCAAGAGTCAAATGAAATAAATCAGAGGTTGGCCCTAGATATGGTAGAAGAAACCCGGGCTACCGCCCAGCTGAAACTTGCGGCTTATCAGCAGAGGACCCGCAAATACTACAACAACAAGGTACGCCCTCGACCCCTCAAGGTTGGCGACCTAGTACTGAGAAGAATGATGCCAAATATGCGGGTTCCCGGGCACGGAGCCTTTGGAGCAAATTGGGAAGGGCCTTACAAAATAAAGTCTATCTTTTGGGAAGGCACTTACCACCTTGAAGACATGGATGAGAACACTATTCCCCGTGCTTGGAATGCCGAGCACCTAAAAAAGTACTATCGGTAAGACTCTTTCCAGAACAAACGTAGGCCTCTTTCAGGCTTAGGATGAATAAAGGCAACCTACTAGTTGTGGTTGCGTCATTTCCCTTTCAGTTCTTAGGATTTCATGATTTTCAGTAGATGCCCGGGGGGTAGTGGATACACACCCCGTCTGGATGAAATTTGATGTAATCGTACTCTTTGATTTTCAGTAAAAGTAGAAGTTGATTGTTTCCTTTTACATGTACCACTTATAAATATTTTCAGAAAGATATGTAAGACCAACGAGCATAGTTCTACATGGCAGCCAGGCTACCATCCAGAACTAGGGGGGTAGTAGTGGATACACCTCTCAGCTTAACAGGTTGAAATTATTAGAATTTTAAAATCTTCAACACCAGGCATGTATGGAACCTTGAGTGGTTCACATGGCTTACTTGGTTACCAGGGCATGTATGGAACCCTGTTTGGCATACATGGTTCCCTTCATTACTTGGGCTTGTGTGGTACCCTAATTGGCACACTTGGATCCCTTCAACACCAGACATGTATGGAACCTTGAGTGGTTCACATGGCTTACTTGGTTACCAGTGCATGTATGGAACCCTGTTCGGCATACATGGTTCCCTTCATTACTTGGGCTTGTGTGGTACCCTGATTGGCACACTTGGATCCCTTCAACACCAGACATGTATGGAACCTTGAGTGGTTCACATGGCTTACTTGGTTACCAGGGCATGTATGGAACCCTGTTCGGAATACATGGTTCCCTTCATTACTTGGGCTTGTGTGGTACCCTGATTGGCACACTTGGATCCCTTCAACACCAGACATGTATGGAACCTTGAGTGGTTCACATGGCTTACTTGGTTACCAGGGCATGTATGGAACCCTGTTCGGCATACATGGTTCCCTTCATTACTTGGGCTTGTGTGGTACCCTGATTGGCACACTTGGATCCCTTCAACACCAGACATGTATGGAACCTTGAGTGGTTCACATGGCTTACTTGGTTACCAGGGCATGTATGGAACCCTGTTCGGCATACATGGTTCCCTTCATTATTTGGGCTCGTGTGGTACCCTGATCGGCACACTTGGATCCCTTCAATATCATACATGTGCGTAACCTTGAGTGGTTCACATGGATTACTTAATCGATAGTCATATACGGAATCATGACTGACATACATTGATCATTCAATCATCAACCTATGTGGTTACGAGAGTTAACCCATATGGATTACCGAATGCCTTACCAATGTAGCCTTGCAGGAATGGCTTACATGGAATTCTCACAAATGATTCATTGAAATAAGCTAGTGATCCCGGAACAAAGGCTTCCAGGCTAAGCCGAGAGGTCACCCCGGGCTACCAAACAGGGTTACCACCTGAGGCTTCCGAGGCCAGGTTCCCGTCTTTGGGGCTTCCAGACACTATAGGGTTACCGGGCGGTACCCCCACACCCGGAGTAACAGTTTCACGGACCAAGGTACGAGTAGTACATCATTATTGTGGCTACCTATCCAGGTATGTGTTGCCACAACTACTCAAGTGCACTTCCGTATTACGTTACCGTTCTATCATCCAATTCTCGAAGCATGATTTATCATTCATTTCATTTAATCAACATACATATGGCATATATCCTCTAAATTTTTGTATAAACTAATTCTAGGATCAATGTCCAGAGTCGTATTACCCATTAGAATCCAATAGTGACATTCAATTACGAATTGCCTTAAGTTATAATGTTACCCTTCTTACTTACCAAATTAATACCTTAGAATACGAATAAGTTTGAGGTATAAATTCCCAGAACCATCGATTACGAATCAGTGTTCGTCGGGTAGTCAGTAAATAATTAACATACCACTAAGTTAGAAACATGCACTGGACGTATCCATCTGAACCGAACTACTTGTGTTATAGTTGCGGTAGCCTGTAAGTACCCATCGCAGGACCCTCATACGAATAATATTTAGGATATAACTAGTCCTACCACGGTACCTGTACCTATCACTGAACAGTTAGATGATAAAACAAACATGCATTAATATGATAAAACAGGGTTAAAAGTACATCTGTGGAGCGTTAAGGAGCCCACCCCCTTAATTAAAGCAATAAGTTCAGAGAAACAACTAGATAAAAGTTCGGAATGGCTGAAGAGAAAGTCACTGAGAAACGGAAGGGTCATTGGTAGCCTCAGAGCCAGGGGAATCCTCGACAGGGTCAACCTTTTGGGTAGAATCGCCTGGAGTAACCTCAACCACGTGTGTGGGAGCCTCAACCCTGGTAGCCTAGGCATCTTCAATATCACCTTGTTGGACGGCTGATGGCTTGGTGACCACTTTGGCGGTGGAGACCAGGGACTTGGCAGCCTCAGCCTTGAAACCTTCCACTTGCTTCACGGCATCCTCACCAAGAAGGGACCAGTCCAGATTTGGCATTACCTTCCAGGTAGCCTTCATGTAGTCATTGACTCCTTTAGAGAAACCAGTTTTATACCTGTCCGGGAGGGCCTCTTTGAGCTTTTTCACTGAAGCCTGAAGCGTACCAACCTGCAGCTTTAACTCATCGTTTACAGCATCATGGGCTGCTTTCAACTCTTCTTTTTCTCTCTCCCAGTCGAAAGCCACTTTACTCAGCCTGTCTTTCTCCTTAGACAGCGTAGAAACATCACCCTTCATCTTCTTGACGGCATCCAAAAGCTTCTTCTTGTCTTCCTCTATAACCTGCATGTCAACCTTCAATTGTTTCATCTCTTCACGGAGCCGCATGTCACCCCGGGTGGCCAGGGCAAGCTGATTGGAAAGCCTAAGCTGATGGAAGAAACTCTCACCCGCTGAGAACAGCATAGACCTTGCAGCATCGGAAGTCTTTTGTTTAACCCATCCTGTTATCGTTTCCAGGGGTATCTGCCCACCGCACATCTGATGAAACTGCTCCGCATCGCCCATGGGGGTACCCTGTTGAGACACCTTAGCTTTCTTTGAGGACCTGGTTTCAGTAGTAGACTTTGATATCCCGGCAACCTGAGAGAGTCTTCGCTTTTCAGCAGCGGAAAGCTCAGTCTTGACGGACAGAGAAGCGGGGAACCGAGAAACCGGAGTGGCAGCAATAGGGGTCTCCAACATAGTCAACTCATCTTCGGGAAATAAATCCTCATACTTGTCAGAGGGCTTGATAAAGGACGACACAGATCTTGACATACCTGAAACGATGAAACATGAGAGATATCAGTTACCATAACATATATTTATAAGGAGAAATTTCAGGCTACCGATAATGCTAACAGATCCAGACTTCTGGACATAGATGAATACATGAGTATGAGAAAAACAATAAATACAACACAGTTTGGAAGCATATACATAAGAAAATCTATAGAAATGCTAATATCAGTAAGTATCTTTGAACAAAGAGATATGACGTATTGGGTGGCAATGTGTGTGTAAATAGGAGGCATAGGGAGCGGCAGCCTAGGATACCGGAAGGGGAGCCGGTGGAAGCCCCATCTTTCCTCTCACGCTTCTTGGTACCTAGAGGCTTAGTCTCTCTTTCCAACTTATCCTAAACCTCCATCTCGTGAGCAGGAGATGGGGGAGCCACATGTCTTGAGAACCCTAATCTCATCAGAGTCTCCGGGATCAACAAACTTTCCCCGTCTCTCAACGAGCCTGCCAACTTCATGATTTTCCTAGCCCTTTTTTCTTCAATCCCCTGCAGGGATGTTTGTGCTGGGATTCCTAAACAATACAACAAGAAAAATGGAGGTTGAATCAAAAAGAAGAAGGTGTTTCGACTGGTGCTACCAGTAGTGTGAAGGGATACCGAATGCTTACCCGGAGTCAGGTTCCATTCCTTTCTCACCTCCTCACAATCGTAGCAATATAAAAACATTTCTAGCCAGTCATACATCCCCCGTTTGTTTCCCTTTATACACTTACCTTGTCTATTGTTCCAGGAAGTAAGATAGAAAATACCCACCTTCCTTCCCACATCTTTCAGTTGATAGAAATATCCGAGCTCTCTAGCCGTAAGGGGAACAGAGAAGGTTTGGTCGTAAAGAATATACATGCAAGCTGCCACCCTAAAGGAGTTAGGAGACAACTGCATTGGAGCAATATCATAGAAGTTTAACACATCAGTGAAAAATGGGTGCAGTGGCAGAGAAAACCATAACTTGAAAAAAGATGCAGATAACACTACGTTTGGTATGGATTGATCAGGCTCAAAGTTGTTAAATCTATGACACCTCTCACCCCCACTGGGAATCACCAGATTGCATCTCGGGTTGCATAGCTCCCGTAACCTTTCAAGTCTATCTACATTCACGGAGGAATCCATGTCTTCGCAGGAGGGAACGAAGCTTACCGGAACGTGAAGCTTCCGTTCCACCTGTACTATCATCCCTACTGCAATTTGTTCCTTATCACCTATCGAATCCTTATCGGTAGAGAACATATCCGTTGATCCCTCTTCCTCATCAGTATTAGAGCTTAGAACAACTCTATCGGGGTGCCCCTCAACATGAATTGACGAACCAGCCTCCACGGAAGGTTTGGGGTACCGGCTAACAATCTCAGCCTCGAGAGGGTCAATGACTTCCACCCGAGAGCGAGTTCTTGAACTAACAGACGGTCTAGACTGTAAAATGGGTTGAGAGATGAGCAAGTCACTTATGTGGGTGGACCAAGTGTCAGAGGGCTCCCCGGAGATGGGAGACACGTTTCCCGGTTGCAATGAGGAACCCCCAGATACAGATGAAGACGACATCTGCAACCACAGGATGCTGGTTAGGTGAAAGATTTGGAATTAGGAAGTTTAAGTTGAAGAAATTAAAGGTCTCAAATAATTATCCTAGGAGTACCCTGTGAACGAAGGGACTACCGGTTCACATTAAAAGTAAGCCAAGGCTCGGGGGGTAGCCACTAATAGATCAACCCAACGAGATTGTGCTAAGGCTACTCAATCAAGAAAAATAAGGGGAGCATGCCTAAAGAACTATAAGGCTATCCAAAACAACGAATTTGAAATATTTACTTGACAAGACAGATTAAAGTAAATAAATTTCATTAGAGACATATATCAAACATGTTATAATCATGTCAAAGAACAATTACGGGGGAAGCCGGAGGGGGTTTCACCCCAGCCTCTCGGTATACACACAGAAGACAGAGGTTCACACATGCAACCACAAATCAGAAGAAGCGTAAACAGATCTGTCCGAAGAAAGGTTCAACAGTAGAGAAGTATAACAAGAATCAACAGACGGATATTAAAAACTTAGGCTAATCAAAACGAATGGCGTGCAATGTCCCCTAGAAAATAGAATTTACTATCGATTCAAGGATATGCGTTCACATGTGCATATAGATGTGCGAAAGCATAGTCTCGTGTGTGCATAGCAATCATACATAAAACCGCAAACTTTGCTTATAAACGGGTCAAGAAAGTCAGAGGCATACCTGGATAGAGATAAAGAGAAAGGTGTGAAAACACTTTAGCCTTCACCGGAAGCCTCGTCGGAAACCTTTGGAACCCTTGCCTGCTTAAGAGAGTGTGTTGTGTAAAAATGAAAAGAAAAGTGAAAAGATTAAAACATATGGATATATACAAACACAGAGCAAAGAGGCGTGTCCTTCTAGTCAATTGACTTGGCACAGAAAACGAGACAGGCAGGAAGCTCACACACGTGGGAAAATGGACCGTCTATGTTCATCTTGAAAGGAAATGGTAGAGTCCGAGAACAACTACCTCATTTTTTCAATTATCCTTTTTAATTTCCTAGGGATAAAGGTAATTAAATACTTAACGAATAAATCATAAGGGTTCCCGCTTGACGATTAATTCTAATTCGAGCTTCCATAGCACAATAACAGGAGTTACCAATTATTAGGATCAGTATTAACCCCAAATTCTATGATTAAGAATTTTCAGTATTGACATTTCATATGATGACGATGATCTGGCAAGATAGCAAAAAGATGAACTTTCTTGATGACCGGTACCCTGTGATAATAGGTTCCCCTTGTACACAGTACTTCAGGGAACCGGGGGGTAGTTGTTGTGACCAAAATCTCGCATGGGTTAGATTTAGGCCCACTAGAGGATTAGGGTTCAGATCCATGAAGAGAATGAGTAATCTGTCAGGTTTCCGGAGGCCTACGGTAGCCCTAGGGGTTACCATGTACACTGCAGCACGGGAACGCATGACTAAGGGTCTCAAGGTATCCCCTCGAGGATAACCTATAACTATTATCAGTCATCCAGTGGAGCTTCCAAAGTAGCTTCCGTGGTAGGGGTTACCGGAGGGGGTACCGGAGCCAGGCTACCGGGCGATACCCCCAGCTTCCGCCGGAAGCCTGATTAGGCTGCCAATACAGATAAGGCACGCCTCCTATTTTTTAGGAACACGTTTATATCATCTAAAAACACTCTCAAACAGATAAACATTCAGTTATTTGAGGATATATGTCATATATACTTGATAAATGATACAAAATCATGATAAATACAAGAGATAATCATTCTATGTTACCTAAACTGCTTGGTAACCTGATTATACACATCATACTCGATTATTATCAGAAATAACAGTCATTATCCCACTTGAGAGAGGATAATTCATAATAAACAAACGATCATATCCTTCAAGAACTACATTCGGGCTTGATCCACTATAAATAGTGGTATGTAGGCAGTTCACGGGATCTTCTTCGACACTTACACTCCTTGAGTAGCTAGAGCACGTGCACTCTTGTGTGACATAGTCAAATTAGGGTTCTTGGCTGGCCAACATTTGGTCCTTGAGCTCTCATCCCGTAGATTCAGTCTGATCCTTCCGAGGAACCACATCCCGTGTTCTTCGGTAACCCTAGTCGTGAGCCTTCCCGGGCGGCTAGCTATTGATCTTCAATCACGAGCCTTTCTGGGTGGTTGGACGATTCCTTGTTTATTGGCGCTATTCCACCACGAGGCCTCATAATCTGTTGTGCTAAATTCCTCCCACAACAAGAAGTATAACAAGAATCAACAGACGGATATTAAAAACTTAGGCGAATCAAAACGAATGGCGTGCAATGTCCCCTAGAAAATAGAATTTACTATCGATTCAAGGATATGCGTTCACATGTGCATATAGATGTGCGAAAGCATAGTCTGGTGTGTGCATAGCAATCATACATAAAACCGCAAACTTTGCTTATAAACGGGTCAAGAAAGTCAGAGGCATACCTGGATAGAGATAAAGAGAAAGGTGTGAAAACACTTTAACCTTCACCGGAAGCCTCGTCGGAAACCTTTGGAACCCTTGCCTGCTTAAGAGAGTGTGTTGTGTAAAAATGAAAAGAAAAGTGAAAAGATTAAAACATATGGATATATACAAACACAGAGCAAAGAGGTGTGTCCCTCTAGTCAATTGACTTGGCACAGAAAACGAGACAGGCAGGAAGCTCACACACGTGGGAAAATGGACCGTCTATGTTCATGTTGAAAGGAAATGGTAGAGTCCGAGAACAACTACCTCATTTTTTCAATTATCCTTTTTAATTTCCTAGGGATAAAGGTAATTAAATATTTAACGAATAAATCATAAGAGTTCCCGCTTGACGATTAATTCTAATTCGAGCTTCCATAGCACAATAACAGGAGTTACCAATTATTAGAATCAGTATTAACCCCAAATTCTATGATTAAGAATTTTCAGTATTGACATTTCATATGATGACGATGATCTGGCAAGATAGCAAAAAGATGAACTTTCTTGATGACCGGTACCCTGTGATAATAGGTTCCCCTTGTACACAGTACTTCAGGGAACCGGGGGGTAGTTGTTGTGACCAAAATCTCGCATGGGTTAGATTTAGGCCCACTAGAGGATTAGGGTTCAGATCCATGAAGAGAATGAGTAATCTGTCAGGTTTCCGGAGGCCTACGGTAGCCCTAGGGGTTACCATGTACACTGCAGCACGGGAACGCATGACTAAAGGTCTCAAGGTATCCCCTCGAGGATAACCTATAACTATTATCAGTCATCCAGTGGAGCTTCCAAAGTAGCTTCCGTGGTAGGGGTTACCGGAGGGGGTACCGGAGCCAGGCTACCGGGCGGTACCCCCAGCTTCCGCCGGAAGCCTGATTAGGCTGCCAATACAGATAAGGCACGCCTCCTATTTTTTAAGAACACGTTTATATCATCTAAAAACACTCTCAAACAGATAAACATTCAGTTATTTGAGGATATATGTCATATATACTTGATAAATGATACAAAATCATGATAAATACAAGAGATAATCATTCTATGTTACCTAAACTGCTTGGTAACCTGATTATACACATCATACTCAATTATTATCAGAAATAACAGTCATTATCCCACTGGAGAGAGGATAACTTATCATAAACAAACGATCATATCCTTCAAGAACTACATTCGGGCTTGATCCACTATAAATAGTGGTATGTAGGCAGTTTACGGGATCTTCTTCGACACTTACACTCCTTGAGTAGCTAGAGCACGTGCACTCTTGTATGACATAGTCAAATTAGGGTTCTTGGCTGGCCAACATTTGGTCCTTGAGCTCTCATCCCGTAGATTCAGTCCGATCCTTCCGAGTAACCACATCCCGTGTTCTTCGGTAACCCTAGTCGTGAGCCTTCCCGGACGGCTAGCTATTGATCTTCAACCACGAGCCTTTCTGGGTGGTTGGACGATTCCTTGTTTATTGGCGCTATTCCAGCACGAGGCCTCATAATTTGTTGTGCTAAATTCCTCCCACAACAATAATAAAGCAAAATCTATCTAAATACAAATGCATACATTACATAATATCTATACTAGTGACGATTTTACTTTTGTCTCTCAACCAGGTGATCTATGAATTTTTTTTGACTTTTTATTTTTGCTAAGCCATTCATGTAGGAGACTTGATTTCAAGTTTTTATAAGAAAAAAGAAAATTGTTCCGTCTCACTCATGTTACCAACAAATGAAAAACACAAACACATATTATTAAATTAAATTTTTACAGTGCAGAATGTACTTGTTGCTCGATTTTTTTTTTGACAAAATATTGGTCAATTTTTTTTTCTGCACACATGTTATTAAATTTACATCATATTTATAACTAATTCATTATATGTACTTATTTTATTTATCTTTTTCATATTTTTCAAATGATACATGTTATTAATATATCATGTAAGTATATTTGTCTAGAGTTTAAATAGCATATATGAATATACATATTAGTGTTAGTTATAAAATAATTAAAATACATAAGTTAATATTAAATATTAACATGTAGTATTGACGAAATTATTAATATGTATAATAAATAATGATAGAATCATAATATAATAATTTGAAGGATAAAATTGTCATATATCTATATATATTAGAGAAAATGATCAAAATACCTTTTTTTTATTGTGCTATGGCCCAATATGCCTAAAGTCGGTTTCTTGGTCCTACATGCCTACCCAATTCGCTACAGGGAAAGGCGTATTACACATACTCATTAAACTCATTCAGTCAAACAACTACTCACACAATACTTACACACCGTAGTAGCTACCCTACACATATAACTACATACACCAAATACAGAAAGAAATTGACATACAGTGATATCATATTCACAAGCACAAAAAACCTCAATTCACTTTTGTATATGTATTTAAAAGATAATTGTTCCTTGATAAGCTTGATTTTATTGAAAAAAGAAAACAAAGGTGGAGTGGGTTTCTGTGTGATATGTATGTATGTCTGTGTATCAAAGTGTATTGAATATTTAATTGGTGTTCTTTAGAACGTAGAAAAAGAGAGACAAGTTGAGACATGAATGCAAGAAATATCTCCCATGAATACGTTACTGTATAAAGCGTCTCCCGCATATACGTTACAGGAACAAGCGTGTTTGCCGCACATACGTTTCCGGAAAAAGCGTTTCTAATAGATACGTTGTCTGTAGATACGTATCCGATGATACGCTGTCAGTAGAGGCGCAACTGGTAGGTAGAAAAGGCCGTGCATAATGAACATCAGTATTTTGGGCAGCCTTTTGCAGGAAAACGGTAAATGGGGCCTTTACCCTTACCAGGAGATCGGAAATGCACCAGAACAGTTTAAGGTATTTTTCTTGAATTTTTGTTTTTTTGATTTTCCTTATTAAAATTATTTTCTTGCATTAAATGCCTATTAATGACAATTTAATTAGTCATTAATTACACATATTAAACATCTATTCAATTTATTCTATTTAATTTGTTTAAAAATTAGCAAACTTTATTTGAACATTATAGTTATTATTTCAATATTAAATATTAATTATATACAGTTAAGTTTATTTTTAGGTAAAATGACGACTAACAATTTTTTATATTGCGTTATTTTTTTATTCCCTATTCAAGATCATTATGTTTTCTTTTCGGATGATTATAGGGTAGACGGCCTTAACATCTTAAGCAATTTTTTTATCAATGATTGTGAAAGTCATAATAAATTATGGAAGTACAAGATATTTACTTAATTTTTGGAATTGTATACAAATAATATAGACAATTTTTTAATTTTTCACATAAATAAATTATACATGAGCTATGATCAAATCGATTAAATTTAACAAACCCAACCACTTATTGGAAGAAAAATCGATAAAAAAGCTATACACCCATTGTTTCATTACATTGTGTCGAAATAAAATTTTATTCTAATTAAACAAATTTTTACACTATTATTGAATATGTATATTATGAGAGGGTGTTCGCTTTAAAAAATGTTATTAACCTGAACTTCTCAAGCATTCTTTATTATCAATGATTGTGGAGTCATAATAAACCAGGAGATCGGAGAGGCTTTCACTCAGAAGTTTCAAAATATTTTTCTTGATTTTCACATTTTTGATTTTTTTTATTAAAATAATTTTCTTGCATTTAATAGCATTTTAATTAGTCATTAATTGTACCTATTAAACTTATATTAAATACACTTTATTTTATACTTAATATAAAATTTTAGCAATCTTTATAGAACTTTATAATTATTATATTAATATAAAATTTTAATTATCTATCTAACAGTACAATTATTTCAAGATAAAATGGTAAAATAAATTTATTTATATCGTCCATTTCTAATCCTTTAACAAAATTGATGCAATTTTTTTCCGCAATAATAAATAGACGATTTTACCTTTTAGATTAATTCGTAATCAGTGACGGTGAGAATAATGATAAGATACGGAAGCATATAAATTTTCCAATTAACATTCACGACTTAAATACAAGCAATATTTTATAATTTACTTTTACACATGGACAATTTACACATGGGGTGTGATCAACCCGATTAAATTGAACCAATCCAACCTTTTTCTTTACTGATTAAATCAATGAAAAAGTTATATATTCGTTGATTCATTATATTGTGTTGGATTAAATTAATATTCTAACTACAAAAATTCTTATACCATTACTAATCAATTAATCATGCATGTATGTTATGAGACGAGAATTAATTATGCATGTATGTTATGAGACGGACGTAAGTCAATCACATCTCTTATCATATTTACATTTTGCTTCTTTTTTTATTATACAAACAAATTTATTAACAAACTAAGCAATCACGTCTCTCATAATGCCACTAACAGCAAAAATGATACAAAATTTTTACTTTTAGTTATCCATTGTTGAACTTTACAAATGTTTATCAATATTGGATTTCAAAAGCATTTTTTATGTAACAAAATAGGTGTCGTCAATATCTTCGAAAATATTACTCCTTCCGTCCCACCCAATTCTTAACATTTTTTGTCACTTTCTGACACGCATTTTAAGGTGAATTTTAAAGATAGTTACATAACTTATTTTTAATTTTTTTCTTGTATAAAAATAGGATAGTTCTATTTTTATACTAAAAAAGAAAATTTCAAAAATAAGTGAAGGAACTATCCTTAAAATTCACCTTAAAATGCGTGTCAAACACGCTATTTTGAAATGTTAACAAACGGGCGGGACGGAGGGAGTATTATTAATACTTAAGAGTTTAACTTAAACATGTTTTCTTTCTGCTTATTCTTTTCTCTATAATTTTTTAAGATTCAAATTTATTTACATTTTACACAAGTTTCAATTCATCATATCAAATTTCATATAATAAAACTCAACAAACAATGATATTATATATACGATTTTAAAAAATATTTTCGAGCCGCGCGTAGCGCGGCTTTGTTACCTAGTATATTATAATGCCTGGAGATCGGAAAGTCACTAGAAGCGTTTAAGATAATTTTCTTGAATTGTCGTATTTTTGATTTTTTTATTAAAATTCTTTTCGAGCATTAAATAACTCATTATGGCATCTTAATGACATTTATAATCATTAATTACATTTATTAAATAAATATGTTTATTATATTAAATTTACTTCATATTATTTATATAAAAGATTGACAAACTTTATTTGAGCATTATAATTATTATTTCAATATAAAATATAAATAATATGTATAAAATTAAGATTATTTTTTTTATGTAAATTAGCGACTTAAAATTTTTAACATTGCGTCATTTTTTATTGTGTCAAAATGTTATACACATGTTGTTTCATTATATTATGTCAAAATAAATTAATATTCTAATTATATAAATTCTTATACTTTTATGAGCATGTATATTATGAGAGGGGCGTCGGCTTTAAAAATGTTATTTAGTTATATTTAATATTGTAATTGATATAATTACATTTATTAAATAAATATGTATATTAAATTTACTTCATATTATTTATATAAAAGATTGACAAACTTTATTTGAGCATTATAATTATTATTTCAATATAAAATATTAATTATATGTATAAAATTAATATTATTTTTTTATGTAAATTAACGACTTAAAATTGTTAACATTGCGTCATTTTTTATTTTGTCAAAATGTTATACACATGTTGTTTCATTATATTATGTCAAAATAAATTAATATTCTAATTATATAAATTCTTATACTTTTATGAGCATGTATATTATGAGAGGGGTGTCGGCTTTAAAAATGTTATTTAGTTATATTTAATATTGTAATTGATATTTTGCATGTTTATAATATTTTTAAGATTATTAAAATTCTTGATATATAATGAGAGTATTATACCAACTAATAATTCATAAAAACTGTTTTAGATAACTTTTTTTAGGAAATTTTTAAAATATCTATTAATTTTTATATTAATTTATTATTTTTAGTAGCTAAAAATAAAATTTTATTTACTGTGCAAAGCGCGGCCAAGTTGCCTAGTAATAGATGAGGAGAGAGGGAGAGGCTCTAGACCTAGAGATGTGTGTGTTAGTGTGTGCACAGTTGACGATAGACATGAGAAGTGTTAATAGAGCTGTTAGTTTGTGCATTGCCTTTCAATTATCACATCTTTTTAATTTAATAAAACTCCGAAAATTCTTTCGAATTTTCTCAGATCTGTTCCGATCTTGAGCTAGTATTTGTTTATTTTCGTCCATCTTTTGGTGGTTTTATGTCTCTCCTTTGTGAGAGTTGTGGTTGTCGCTTCTTAATTGTGAGCGGGATTTTGTTGAAAATGATTTTGTTGATGTTTTGAAAAATCTGGAAAGCCCGCATCGAAACTGGATTGATGGTGTTTATTGCAAGAGCTCACCTTTCACAATTGAAGATCGTTCATTCATTATCAATTTTCACTTTCGGCACGTTTATAGCTGGTATCCGGCATGTAGATAGCTGGGGTGAAGAATCCATTTTCGGCATGTCTATAGCTGGTATCCGGCATGTAGATAGCTGGGGTGTCGCTCCTATACTTGGGGTTTTTGAACACTGGGGTAACAACTGTTTATATGTGATATGGTCATTTGTGATGCTGCTGCTGTCCGGGATGTTGGTGCAATATGGATTTCTCGGGATGTCTTCGACTTCGTTTTTGATTTCAAGAAATTTTAATTTCTATGTGTTAAATGATCAGAAAACAAATCAGCTAATTATGTTTAGTTTGCTATTTGTTTCTCAATCTGGTTGTAATGGCAGTTGGAGATTTGTTCTGGCTGTTTTATGTTATTTTTAATGATACAATGCATTTCGTCAAAAAAAAAAAAAAATCGTGCTATGCACGAAATGTTTTATAAAAATTATTTATTTAACATTTATTTACTTTTAATAACACTATTTTTTTCGAAATTAGTATTTAGATTGATTTAATATAAAAATTCAGTTTATTAACTTTTAATAATGGACTAATGGTCAATATTTATATGATGTTTTTACGATTACACATGTTTATTAATTTATTTTATATAATATTACTAAATTTTAATTATATTAATTATTCATTTCTATTATTATTTTAAAAAAAATATTAAATATTTATATTAGTTATTTAGTAGAAAGAATATCATGTATTTCAAGTTATAGATTCTTTTTTATTTATTATACTAACTTTTTTGTAAATATTTTAAAATATTTTCTAATTTCACATCTATTTTTTAGTTGTATAGGATTCGCGTGATGTCGAGGACATGACATATAATTTAACAGATAATTTGGTACGTAAATTATTTTTTTGTTACTAGTTACAAGACAGTTTGATTTAAAAATAAAGAAAGACGTGTTCCTCTCTCTTACATAAATGTAAGTAATTTGATATACTCGAATTACATCATCACAATATAATGTGTTCAAGGCATATCTATCCATTATAATAAGTGAAAGGGGTATAATTTGTAGTTGGTTATCCCTTATTTTTGGTTATCCTTATTCACAACCGTTAGATCTTCAATTCAAATAGATCATGACCGTTAGATACAACAATACTAAAAGTAGATCATGACCGTTTGATACAACAATACTAAAAGTTGGAGGTCTAAGGTTCGAATCTCGCCAACAACATTTTAATATAAAATTAATACTGGATTATGTTATATAGAAAGGTTGAAGGTTCGATTCCCACCAACAGCATATTAATTTAGATTTAATACTAAACTAAAAATAATGTTTAAAATATTATATATACTAAACTATAAACAAATTTAAAAAAAAATAAAAATAACATGTGCTTTGCACTGGCTATAAGCTAGTATTAGATTAATTAATGACATGATGTATATATAGAGTATCAATTTTGATTATATGCAAATTACATGTTTTTTTTTTTGCCCGCAAGGGTTGTCTCAGTTGGTTAAAGAGAGGCCATCTCACCTCTTAGTCACAGGTTCGACTCCCATGAGAGACGGATTTGTGATTATGCCATCCTGGGGCACAGAGCCTGTCGCACTTGTGCGGTTTGCCTTGGATCACGTGGTTTGCAAGCTATTGCGTGAGGCCATGGGTTTACCCAGAGCGCACCCGAAGGATAGCGATTGCGGGTTCCCATGTTAAAAAAAAAAATTAAAAAAAAAATTACATGTTTTTTTTAATCTTGCAAATTACATGTTTGTATTCTTTAAATTTTTGTTAATGATCTATTTTAATATTTCAAATTGTTGTTTACTGCATTTTCATTTTGATTAATTGTTATTTATAATTTTTGTAATATTGCGTGATCACAGTTCGAACCATAGTTTAAAGCATATAACTGAAATGCGCTCGTAAGCTTATAAATTTTTGAGTAATGTTAGGGGTATAAAATTTTGTACAAAAATTGTAACAAAATGATGTACCAATGATGATGTGTTACTATTGGTCTATGAGATATTTTCATTGTTTCGCATGAGTGTGAATGTACATGGATCCATTATATTTAATTTAATTATAACCATTTGGAAGGGAACATGTATCATTTTATAAATTATTTTGTACACAATTTTGTGCCATTAATATTTTCCTATATTTTATTGTGTAAACTTTTTATTGCGAAGAAGATGGCCTTGCGGTTTGGCATATTCTACCAAGCATTCTTAAAGTTAAAACCTTTAATGAAAGCATAAGTTAAAAACCTTCCGTCATAAACAAAATAATATATATATATATATATGAGAAAAAGGACCCTGAGATATATCTCAGGGAACTTTTCCTAAGATATATGCAAAATATCCTTTAAATTTTGCTGGGCCCGCAGAGCTAATTAAAAATCTCTGAATTTACTAAAATACCCATCCTATTTTTACATACAAATCCCATATATCTCAGGTAATTTACCTGAGATACATCTCAGGTTCCCTATCCTCTATATATATATATATATATATATATATATATATATATATATATATATATATATATATATATATTAAACAATAATATACTTTTATAAAAGCATGTCTCCAGCATTCCTAATCGGTCCCCTATCCCCATTCCCAAAAACTTACTAAAAATAGTAAATCCCCAAACAAATATAGTAAATCCCCAAAATTATCAAAAAATATCTACATCCCATTCCCCATTTTCCATCCTCATATCCTTATATTTTTTTTTATATTACTTTTTTCTCTCTATTTCATTTACAATTTTAACTACCAAAACCCACTCACTACTACAAATATTATTGGGAAATTCTTTTTGGTACCCTTATACAATTGGCTTTTGCCAATGGTACCATTACATTATTGACTTCTACCCATGGTGTCCTTGTACTTTTGACTTTTCCATTAAATACCACTCCATCAACCAAAATGTTAGTATCTGAAATTCTCAGTGGTACCCTTATTTTTTTTTTTGACGAAAAGCAAGTAGTATTATATATTAAAATATCGGAATCCAAACGGGACAAACCCCCGAATTGGCAACTACAATCTGATTGTGAAACAAAAACGAGCTAAACAAATAGTCGTTTTGTTAACAGATTGCTTAACACATAGAATATTCAAATTCTTAAAACGAAAAAGTATTACAATGACACCTTGAACAATCCAACCAATATCAATTATGAAACCAGTAGCATCGCAATTGACCTTCACATAAGCATCATCTGTAGCCCAGTGTTCAAAATAATCAGCACCCATATAAATGCCGAAAAAGGGATTCCCAATAAGAACAAATTTTGATTGTGAAAGGTGAGTTTTTGCAATTTCCACCACTGACCCAGCCTCGATGCGAGTTGAACCGATCTTCCAAGATACCAATTGAAACACTTTTGATGGACCAAAACACTCCAAAAGGAGAGACATAAATAAACTCTCAACAAGGAGAGACATAAACCACCCAAAAAGATGGAGATTATTGAATTTATTAACAAGGAAAAAAGAAAAGATTAGGATGATGAGGGGGACGGATGAAGATGAAGGAGGGTGAGGAAGGAAAGAGGAAAGGTGAGGGGAGAAAGAGTGAAGGCGGAGAAAGGGGAAGAAGAGGGAGGGGGGCGGCCGCGGCTGACTCTCAAAATAGGGTTTTTTGTTCCTAAAACTTTTTGTATCCTGTTTTAGTGGTACCCTTATTAGTTGAATAATAAAGGGTACCAATGGGAAAAGGGTATCATTGGCAAAAGCCAAAAGTACAAGGGTGCCAAAGAGAATTTCCCAATATTATTTTATATAAATAGATGAAGAGAGAGAGGGTTTGCAGGCAGCAACCAAAGTCCCCAAAATTGGGGATTGAAACATTGTCTGCAAAATTAAACCCCAAAATGGGGATCCGGATGGAGCTCATTTTTTTTGCTAAAACTGGTGATTTCTTGCAAATTATAAGAATGGGAAAGGAATGGGGATTGGACTGTGAATGCTCTCAAGCCACTAGAAGCAAGAATCTTCTAGTGGAAAAGTAGTCCTCTATGGCCAAGTAAAAGTGTTTCAGGATAAGATATCAATAACGAACGAAACGAAAAAAGTTGATCACATCAATCAATGAGAAAGGCCAGATAGGTACACAGTCTCTATGCAGGCAAGAGCCAGCACACAGATTGAACTAAATATTTCATAACACAGCTATACTAGAACTGCTTTGCTGACATGTTAGAGCAACTACAACGCACGTAGTTTAGAAAGTTGTTTGTTGACACAACATAGTTGTTTGCCATTGGAGTGCTCAGTTGTTAGCAAAGTTGGTAGACTTTGTTGTTCAAAATGAACAACGGTTGTTTTGTTTTTTTATTCTTTCTTTATGCTATTTGACCCCACTTGCTGTTCACAATTTGGAAGTATGTGAACATTAAATAATAAATAATATGAGTGCAAACAACTATGAAAAGGTTGTTGTGCATTGGACCGAATATAAAGATAATGTTGTTAGATGTGAGTTGGAGGTGAGAGAAAGCATCTTCTGGTGAGGTGGACCATGCAAACAACCCTTGTGGTTGTTTGCGTTGTGGTTGCTCTTAGGACATGGAAGAAGTCATCTACAACAGTGGATATGATGACTCCAGGGCTGAAGGAACTAACAGAATTTAAATTGATCAACTTGATCTACTCTATAACAAATTGTAAGAAATTTTACATCTACTTAACAAAATACACACAAAAACATAAGTTGTGCCCATGTCAAGTCAGTCATTTTACAACAGCAAGAACATATCAAAGCTAAAAAAGTCCATAACTACAGATTTAGTAGATCAATAATCAAAAGCTAAGAAGATGGATGCTAGATAAATGCATATGAAATAATAAGCACTCACAAACCTCCAAGTAGTTGGAAAACTACCAGCATACACTAGATGTGACTCTTTACATCATGACTGTTCATTTTAATTGACAAAAAGTAAAAGGCAATTGCATGAATCTTCAGTCGTCTATGGTTATATAATGAATTTCATATTGCATTTCTTGGACAATTTAGTTGTCGTCGTCATCAACATCATTATTGTCCTTATAATAATATCCTTCTTCGTAGCTAATATTTTTATTCGAGATATATATAGTATCACAAAGCATAAAATACGGTGCAACCTCTTCAGCAAGAAGAATAATATCCTTCTCCAGAGGCTGCTCAATTCCATGATTTGCAGAATTTTGGTTTGTACCCTGAATAGCATTACAGTGAGCAAGAGCCAGTCTGGCTAAAGCAGCAATGGGATATTGGGTGTTATGGAGTACTGAATTACAATGTTTGTAAATATTTTTGAGTATTCTAGAATTGGTTATGGTTAGCCCCTCCAGCACAACGAAATTGTAACCACGTTCTACTTAGCATGATCGCAATCGCATATAAGCTCCTCATCTAACACCAATGTCACTCAAAAATCATCATCCAAAGTCCCATTCTAATCATAATTTGAGGACATCTTTGCCCTACACCAGAAAATCTTCTCCTCCTTTCTAAATATTGGCGGAGGAGAAAAGATTTATAAGAGATGGCGAAAAAACTTTTTCATCCTCTCATAAATCTCTATCAAAGGAATATCCTTCAGTAACAACATTGTCATTTTACTCAGAGATATCTTCTCCTCAATTACCAGAACAACAATTTTAGCCTTAACAACATTTTAAGGGTCCTTCCTTCTCTCTCCCTGACCCCAATATATAGGTGAGGGCCTAACCAACCATTGGAATTTCGGAAATCATTATAGATACAAGGGGTGCTTTATGCATGTATATATAAACTCACACATAAAGAATTGAACCCAATCCACGCATATAACCTATTTTATTTCAGCGCCAAGTGTTAATGCAAGACTGGCAGAGAAAAAGAATGCAAGACAGGCAGAGGCATAACAGATAGATACTCAACATTTTCGTTTTCTTTTTTTATAATTCATAGATACTCAACTTGATAAAATTTATAATTACATCTGTCTGTTTTATACAGCAATCAAAAGAAGAACGTACAGAACCCACTAACGTAACATGGTACATTTTTTAATCTCAAAATCAGCGAGGAAGCAATCGGAATAACTCAGTCAACAGTAACTAAAAAGTAATACTGTCCGGGAAGAGCAGTATAACTACTTGTTTTATTGTAAGGCATGTTTACTCAGACTTCCAAATTAGAAGACAGAACCTATATATAGCTGACTCATGACAAGAACATCACACCAACCCTGACGTCTTTGCACAATATACAAATACAGACATTTCATTGTTAAAAATCTTGCTGCCCATGTGTTTGCGATTCTATTGATGATGACACTAATTATGGAAGCCAAGATTTTCACTACCAGAAAATGTACAAATTACAGGTGACCAACACTTTGAACTGTAACTTTATTGGTTTTTATTAAGGTACAAGATTACTATGTTATTTTCATTCTGTAAAAAAACATAACATCATGTAGTTGCACTAAAAAAACAAGGAAATAAAAACATATAGTGCTAGAACTGCTTTGCTAACACGTGTATGGTTAGGACATGAAAGAAGGCATCTACAACAGTGGAACAAAATGACTCTGGGGCTGAAGGAACTAAAAATATTTGAACTCATCAGATTTGTCTACACCATAACAAATTGTAAGAGGTAAGTTGTACACCTACTTTATGAAATAAACGCAAAAACACGAGTTGCGCCTATGTCATTGTCATGTAAGTCAATTTCACAGAAGTCAAATCAGCACACACCCAGGTTTAATCAACTAAGCCTAAAAAGGTCTACGGCTGATTCATATGTGGTGCTGCTCTGGTAAGTTTAGTTTTTGACTTGGAGATTCTTCTTAAGCCGTAGATGTTGAAATAAATATTTATTTATTGAGAATCTTAGTTCAGCTGGAGTGATTGAATAACCACTTTGCACAAGAAACTCAGCAATCTTTGCATACCAAGCTCGTGGAGCCTGTTTTAAGCCATAAAGAGCTTTCTTAAGTTTGCATACATACTCTGGATGTGCCTTACTGTGGAACCCCTCAGGTTGTTCCATATAAATGCTTCGGCCTAGCTCACCATGTAAAAACGCGTTTTTCACATCCATTTGCCACAATTTCCAAGACTTTGTTGCTGCGAGTGCTAACAAGACTCTCATAATTGTAATCTTTGCTACAGGGCTAAACGTTTCGTCATAATCGAGACCATACCTCTGGGAAAAACCTCGAGCCACCAATCGAGCTTTGTGTCTCTCTATAGAACCATCAGGTCGAATTTTTAATTTATAAATCCATTTACAAGTAATAGGACACACTTCTTTAGGTCTAGGAACTAACTCCCACGTCTCATTCTGTCTTAATGCCTCGATTTCTTCTTCCATAGCCTCGATCCACTCGTTTCTTTTTGAAGCATCTTTAAATGAAATTGGTGCTTTTGGTCCATCATCCTCCATTAGGGCAGCATTTGCATACTTTGGGTTTGGCCTTCTCTTTTTGAAGAGGTTGTTCAGGCGCTTCAATTTCTTCATATTGGCTTGGCCTTTCTTCCTCAAATATACTGTCATTGTTTCTTGCTTGTAGTGGGATCCTCGAGCTTTCAGAAGTCTTGGATGTGTCCCCATTTCCTTTTTCCTCCATAATTTCTTCAACTTTATCATTCTCAGCATGCTCTTCTTCTGATTCTTGTATCCTTTCTTCAATTTTATTAGAATCTAGAAGAACTATCGATTCAAATGACCACCATGATGATGACTCGTCAAAAACCACATTTCTTGAAGTGTAGCATTTACGTGTTTTTGGATCACAACACTTCCATCCTTTCCTTTGTTCATTATAACCCACAAATATACAACGAATCGCCTTTTTGTCAAGCTTGCTGCGAAGGTGATCTGGAACAAAAACATAGCACACATAACCAAATACTCGAAAGTGACTTACGACAGGCTTGAGATCTCGTAATTTTTCAAATGGTGATTTGAAACTAAGTTTTGCTTGTGGTAGCCTGTTGATCACATGTGCTGCTGTCTTCATACATTCTGCCCAAAAATACGGGGGCACATTTTTAGCATGTAGCATGCTTCTAACCGTCTCAGCTAAATGTCTATTCTTTCTTTCGGCTATGCCGTTTTGTTGAGGAGTGCTCGGACATGAGAATTGCCTTCTTAACCAGCAAACTTTCAGATAATTATTGAATTCATCCGAGGTGTATTCGCCACCGTTATCCGTACGTAGGCATTTTATTTTATTACCTACTTCAGTTTCAACTTTGTCTTTAAACTTGTTTAATGCTTCAGATTTTTCCTTCATAAAATCAACCAAAACAAACCTGGAGAAGTCATCAATGAAAGTTATCATGTATTTGAAACCGCTCACCGATGATTGCTTTACTTTTCCAAACACATCAGAATGTATCAGCTCTAGTGGTGCCTTAGCTCTATAGCTTGACTCCTCAAATGAAAGTTGATGTGCCTTCCCATATTGACACCCATCGCAAATCACATCATCATATATTTGTGGTTGGGGAAGACCTTTTAGCATTGTCTTCTTCATCATCACTTTAAGTTTCTTGTAGTTGACATGTCCTAGACGTGCATGCCACAATTCTGGTGTTTCATTTTTCCTTATTTTCTGAACACATGCCGCTTGCGCTGACATTACATACACAGACTCAAGTTTTCGTCCTTCCATAATTGGTGTATCGTCCGACTTAAAACATTTATATACTTTGACATCCTCTGGACCAAACACCACATAATTGCCAGATTTTTTAAGCTGTGATACTGATAATAAATTCTTTTTCATACCTGGCACATGCATCACATTTTCCAGCTCTACTTCTTTTGAATTAAATCGTGGAGTAATCTTTGTATTGCCGACATGAGAGATAGCCAATCTTGAGTTATTTGCAGTGATATCAACACGGTTTCCTTTGTATTCATTCAAATTTCCTAATTTCTCTTTGTCTCCTGTCATATGATTAGAACAGCCAGAGTCTACAATCCAATATTTTTCATAATTTATAAACTTATCACTTACTGTGACGAGGGCCATATCTTCTATTTTGTCTTTTTGACTTTTGCAGGATGCTTCAAATTTTTGTAAATGGTCCATTGCATAAGCCACCTGAAAGTCCCATTCTTCCTCACTATTATCAACTTCGTGGCATTATGTTGCCGTGTTTCCTTCTATTCTTTTGAACCGACAATCTCTAGCAAAATGACCTCTCTTCCCGCAGGTGTAGCACTGATTATTGTTCCTTCGGTATTTCATTTCATCCTTGTTTTTATTGCCAGGATTCAGATGAGCTCCCCCACGTTGAAAGCTTCCTTCTGTCCTCCTCTGTTGACCTTGTCTTGAGATTCTGTTGTATTGTCTTGTATCTCTCTTCTCTTCTCCTTCATACCATCTTTTATTGCTAAAAAGTACTGCTTCATCATCTTCATTAATTGATACTTTAGACAGTTGTTTGTCTAAAGCCTCCTGGTTAGCTAAAAAATTCTCCAGCTCAGTTAAAGTTGGTTCTTTCGCCCATCCACGTGTTGCAGTGATTATACTATTAAATTCAGATCTAAGGCCATGAATTATGATCCTTCTTCTTCTTCTTGTACCAATTATAGCATTTTGTGGATCTAATTTAGAAATTTCATCGCAAATATTTTTAACTTTATTAAAAAATTGGCTCACCAACATGTCTTGTTGTGATACCGATAAAAGCTCATTTTCCAACCGCTGAAGCTTCGCATCATTTGTTCTTGCAAACAATGATGCCAAATTGTCCCATGCCTCCTTTGGAGTTTTTGAATCTTTGATATGCTGCAACAGCTCATCTTCAACTATTACTGATAAAACATACATGGCCTTTCCTGCTTTAACCTTCCATTTCTTTAACTCCTCTACATTTGTGGGTGGTGTAGTGTTGCCATTGCTAATGATATCCCACAAGTCTTGCCCAAGCATGTAGAACTGCATCCGGATGCTCCAGGTACTGTAATTGGAATTGTTGAGTTTCTCGATGCCGCTAACTGATGTTGTTATGTCCGCCATAGTGACTTGAATATAATGCCCAATAAAATTCCAAGAAAGTTTGATCTCTGACCAATAACTTCAAAATCCCAGGCGGTTGCAGAGGTTTCTCGTCACTTGAGTTCTTCACAAACCAAGTCTCTGACAGCCTTGGCTCTGATGCCACTTGTAAATATTTATGGATAAGCTGAAGAACTTTTATTGATAACACACTTCAAAAATCAACATACAATGCTTACTTTTTGATAATACTTGTTCTCTCTCAAATTCTAAACTCACATTTCACTCTTTTTTATACAAAATGATGATGGTTCCAGATTTTTCTTTATGGTTCTTTGAACCTTACTCCTTAATTACACTGACTCTTCATTATATTAATTAATCACATGCAATTAACCTAGACAAATTCTACAAACAAAAATTCTTAGAAGCTTCCAAAGATAATCGTTGAACTTTAACAGAATATTATGCTAACATTTAAAAAAGAGAGGGAAGTTATATGATACATTTGGGCTCCATAGGATAGGATAGGAGTAAGGCCTCTAACTAAGAGTTGGGATCACCTGAGGTGGGTTGGGTAGAGGGTAGACACAGCGACCAAACACATCAACTAAGCGTCTTTTTCTGTTTGGTGTTGGTCTGTGAGGAATTCCCTGGAAAAGCGCGCATTGCTTGAAAGTTGATGGGAGTTTGAGCAGCCAAGTAGGCTTTGAAACAGATGGAGAAATGAAAACCATCAGCAAGAGCCTTGACCAAACTAATATATGTATAGTTTGTACCCTGAATAACATCATTATAGTGAGCAACAGCCAGTTTGGTTAAAGCAGCAACAAGATATCGGTTGTCAAGGAGTAGTGAATTCTTAGTGTTGCGTTTGTAAATCTTCTTGGGTCTTCTAGGATTGGTTATGCTTGGCCTTGGCCCCTCCGAATTTGAGACCACCATAATCTACTTCATCACGCTCTCTTCGAGTACAAGCTCCTCTTCTCACTCTGCTTCCTCCTCCACACACTCATCCTCTGAAAATAACATACTAATTTTATTTTAGTATAATTGTCTTCCATCATCAATCTTTCCCTCTTGCTCCAACCGATCTTCTTCTCCATTACCAATTTTATTTTAGTTTTTATGCAACTAACTTCCCCCGCTAAAAACTATAAATACACCTATCGTGTTTGGGCCTGGGCCTAACACAAAATATTTTTATAAATATCCAATCCTAATTATAATAATAGAAATTTGATTTATTAGTATTGCCTATAGTCATATTTAATTAATATTAGCTTATAATTCGTGTAATACATGATTTTTTTCAATATTCATAATTATATAAATTATATTAACAAATAATTTTCTTAATATTTATTTAATAAATATTAAATTTGCTTTTTATCGGATAAATTATAATATTTTATTAAAAAAATAAAGCATTCTTAAATTTGAAAGACTTAGAGAAAAAAAACCAAATTTTAATATAAATAAATATACATTTTTATTAATTATTAGCCTTCACACGGTCAATTTACTATTTTCACTCTATCATGAGTTCTAAAAATCTGACAAGAAATCATCTTTTATTTAGTGATGATGTTTAACAATTATTATCCTACTAAAACTATCTGAAATTGAAGAAAAGAAAGTTTCGAATTTTACATTAAGAATTCTATTCCGTTTAGAAAATCTACATATATTTGATTTCAATTATTTAAATTTACTTTTTAGTATTTGAATATAATTCTACTATCAATCAAATAAATTTCTTAATATTAGATTTAACGGTTCTCATCTATCTATTTTAAGATCCAACGATCCGTATTATTGATAAGTGGATTTCATATCCACTAGGAACGCTTCATTTTGGCTTAAATTGGTGTCTTGACCTCAAGTACGTTGTATTTTTGATGTGTTTTTGTCTAGTTGTGCAGGTTTAACTACGTCGGCTAGGGTTGGAGATTTCCGTTGTTCTTGGAGTGGATTTTGAGCTTGGAATGAAGAAAGGAGTACTTCCCTGTGTTACTATGAATATTATGAGTCAAGGGATTGAAGAACGACAAATATCGCAAAAGGAACGGAAGAAAACGGAGATTAAACGAAGAAAACAGCAAAAAATCAGAAACTGGCAGTTACAGGCAGTGCGGCTGCGCTACCCTAGAGCGCAGAAGCACAAGGGACATCCTGGACAGCGCAGGGGCGCCTGTTTGTGGCGCACGGGCGCTTGCCTTCGCTGAAAAAAATGCTGAAACTTCTCCTACTTCGATTCTAATTGTATTTTATTGACTTTTCTTGCTGGAAAAGACTCCCAGGGCCTATATAAACACGTTCTATCATCCTTGAACGTGACAACTACTCAGAAAAACATAGAGAGAGCTGAAGATAGAGATTCAGACTTGGAGACAGATTCCCGGAAGGACGTGACAACATTCGGAGATCTAGATCTACTTTTGTATTCTTCTAAATTAGGCGATACTCTGGATTTCGGATTTGTTTTCTTAAACTCATACTCTAGTTTATTTGTAATCTTTAATACTTTGTTATTTACCATGCTAGCATAGGTTCATGATTGTTTACCAACATGATTCGTAGTGTAATTTGAACTATCTTACGCTACTCTGTGTGATCTTTATGGATAACTTGTTCTTCAACCATTATGTTTTCAAATTCTATAGACATATAGGGTCTAAGCATAATTGGTGTCTATTCATCTTATATCTCTTTTGTGGATGTATGGGTAGTTTGGTATACGTATGCTGACAGGTAGCGTGTACTTGTTCCGTGTTGTCCGATCAGATATCATAACCATTGCATATAGTGATTAAAGGCGTCAGATCTAAGCGAAGTATCTAATGAAGTTAGGATTCCATGTTTTCTCTCGCATAAGTAATTCGATTCCAATTCTCATTAGTTAATTAACTCTTAGTTGTTTTTTTGAAGAAAACTCTTAGTTGTTAATTTGCTGTTTAGTTAATTTCAGTTAATCAAAACCCAAATTTGTTAATTATCTTAGCAGTGAATAAAAACCATACATCGTTGCATAGGTGCATTAACTGAATTGAAACCTAAACCAGATCTTTGTGGGAACGAACTTGACTTATTCATATATTACTTGTGACCACGTACGCTTGCGTGATTTAGTTCGAACAAGTTTTTAGCGCTGCTGCCGGGGATCATCGGTGTTTTATTTTAGTTTATGTGCTTGTCATCAGTGGTAGTTAAAGTTCACTGACTCGGATTGTTTCTTACTTAGTTTGTTTTGTTCTGTTTGTTTCAGGTATTTGAGTGTGTATGCGAACACGTCCTCAATCTCGTAAACTGGCTGAAGAAGAACTTCAAGCAACAGTAGATATGGGAGAACCAGCAGTAGCTAAGGCTTTGAAGGATTATTCTCAGCCGAAAATCAATAACATTCAGTCTAGCATTGTCAGGCCAGCTATTGCAGCTAACACTTTCGAAATCAAGCCTGGCACGATTCAGATGGCACAGAATTCAGTGCAGTTTGGGGGTGCTCCTACGGAAGATCCTAACATGCACATCCGCAACTTCATTGAGATCTGTGACACTTTCAAGTTCAATGGTGTGTCGGAAGATGCTGTCAAATTTAGACTTTTCCCATTCTCTTTGAGGGGTAAAGCTAAGGGCTGGTTACATTCTTTACCAACCGGTTCCATTACAACATGGGAGGATCTTGCTCAGAAGTTTCTCACTAAATTCTTCCCCATGGCTAAAATAGCAGCAATCAGGAAGTGTCCACATCATGGGATTCCTGACTGGATGGTGATTAATGGTTTCTATAATGGGCTGGGAGCACAATCTAGACCTTTGCTAGACGCAGCATCAGGTGGAGCTTTATGGGCTAAGAGCTATGAGGAAGCCTATGAGTTAATTGAGACGATGGCTGCTAATGAATATCAGAATCCAACTCAAAGACTATCTCAAGGCAAAGTAGCTGGAATTTTGGAAGTTGATGCAGCTACAGCTATTGCAGCTCAGTTGAAGGCTTTGATAATGAAGGTGGATTCTTTGACTAACTATGGAGTTCAGCAGGTGGCGAGTGTTTGTGAGCTATATGTGGGCGCACATGAGACGAGTTAATGTGCCATATCTAATGAATCGGCGCAGGTCGTGAGTAATTTTCAGAGGCCACAGCAACCAGCTCCAGCCGTCTATCACCCCAACAACAGAAATCATCCTAACTTCAGCTGGATCAACAATCAAGGTGCTTAACAACCACATCAACCTTATCATCAGTTTTAGGGTCAGCAATATGGAGCTAAGCCATTCAATCAAGGTTATCAGCAGCAGTATGCTCCAAGGCAACAATTTCAACCTCCGGGATTTCAACAATAGCCTCATGTAAGTATGGGGCAGTCTTTTACTGAAAAATCTGAATTGGAAGAGTTGAGGATGATGTGCAAGTGCCAAGCAGTGTCGATCAAAACCTTGGAGAATCAGATTGGGCAGATTGCTAATGCCTTGCTGAATAGGCCACAAGGAACTCTTCCAAGCGATACGGAGGCTAATCCAGGCAAGAGGGAAGTCAAGGAGCAGGTGAAAGCAGTAACTTTGAGATCTGGAATGGTTACAAATGATCCTAAATCAGCAGCTAAGGAAGATGAAGAAGTTCAGAATCATCAGGTTGAAAAATCTGCAGGACCAGAAATTGAAAAATCTGACGTGGTGGCTGATCAGTTGGACGGTGAAGTGGAAAAGAGCAAGATTTCTGTTGAAAAAACTTTTCCGGAGCAGTCTACAAAGAGAAATCAGATCTACCCTCCTCCTCCATATCCAAAAAGACTCCAGAAGCAGAAGTTAGACAAGCAGTTTGCTAAGTTTCTAGAGGTTTTCAAGAAGCTGCATATTAACATACCTTTTGCGGAAGCTTTAGAACAGATGCCGAGCTATGCTAAGTTCATGAAGGGTATTCTATCAAAGAAGTTGAAACTCGAGGAATTAGAAATTGTGGCATTGACGGAAGAATGCAGTGCTGTTCTGCAACAGAAATTACCTCCGAAGCTAAAGGATCCTAGTAGCTTCACTATTCCATGCACTATTGGTAATCTGTCTTTTGAGAAGTGCTTGTGTGACTTGGGAGCTAGCATCAATCTGATGCCATTGTCGATTTTCATGCAACTTGGTCTGCCGGATCCGAAGCCTACCAACATCTCTTTGTAGTTGGCTGATCGATCAATCACATATCCTAGAGGCATAGTGGAGGATGTTTTGGTGAAAGTGGATAAGCTCATCTTCCCGGCTGATTTTGTTATCTTAGACTTCGAGGAAGATAAGAAGATTCCCATCATCTTGGGAAGACCATTCTTGGCTACGGGTAGGACTTTGATCGATGTGCAGAAAGGGGAACTTACCATGAGGGTGCAAGACCAGAATGTCACTTTTAATGTGTTTAATGCAATGAAATTTCCAACAGATGAAGAGGAATGCTTTAAGGTGGATTTGGTTGATTCAGCAGTTACTACGGAGATTGAGCAATTGCTTAAGTCAAATTCTTTGGAGAGAGTTTTAGTTGGGGATTCTGATTTTGAAGATAAAGAAGTAGTCGAGCAACTTCAGCAGTTGAATGCAGCTCCTTGGAAGAGGAAGTTTGGTATGACATTCGAATCTCTTGGGTTAGCAGAGCTTAAGAACTCTCAGGGGCGTCTTAAACCATCTATTGAAGAGGCTCCAATACTTGAACTCAAACCATTGCCAGACCACTTGAGGTATGCGTTTCTAGGTGATGCATCGACATTACCTGTTATTATTGCTTCTAACCTGTCAGGTAATGAGGAAGACAAGCTCTTGCGAATTCTGAGAGGGTTCAAATCGACAATTGGTTGGACTATAGCAGATATCAAGGGAATCGGCCCTTCTTATTGCATGCATAAAATTCTGCTAGAGGAATGAAGTAAGCCTACTGTTGAGCGTTAGCGCAGGCTCAATCATATCATGAAAGAGGTGGTGAAGAAGGAAATTCTAAAGTGGCTGGATGCAGGAATTATCTATCCTATCTCAGACAGTTCTTGGGTGAGCCCGGTGCAGTGTGTGCCTAAGAAAGGAGGCATGACAGTTGTTGCTAATGAGAAAAATGAGCTCATCCCTACTCGGACAGTCATGGGGTGGAGAGTTTGCATGGACTATCGGAAGTTGAACAAGGCCATTAGAAAAGATCACTTCCCTCTGCCATTCATTGATCAGATGTTAGACAGGTTGGCTGACCATGAGTACTATTGCCTTCTTGATGGTTATTCGGGTTATAATCAGATTTGCATCGCTCCGGAAGATCAAGAGAAGACCACATTCACATGTCCTTTTGGAACTTTTGCTTTCCGACGGGTTTCTTTCGGACTATGTGGTGCTCCTGCCACTTTTCAAAGGTGCATGATGGTTATTTTCTCATACATGATTGGTATTAATGTGGAGGTCTTCATGGACGATTTTTCAATCTTTGGTACTTCTTTTGATGAATGCTTGCATAATCTTGGCTTGGTATTGAAGCGGTGTATGAAGACTAATTTGGTGCTTAATTGGGAAAAATGTCACTTCATGGTGCAAGAAGGGATCATTCTTGGACACAAGGTATCTAGCAAAAGGCTTGAAGTAGATAAGGCTAAGGTGGAGACCACTGAGAATCTTCCTCCACCTATTTCAGTTAAGGGAATTCACAGTTTTCTTGGTCATGAGGGTTTCTACAGGCGATTCATTCAAGACTTCTCAAAAATTTCTAAACCTTTGTGTAATCTGTTGGAGAAGGATGTTCCTTTCAAGTTTGATGAAGAGTGTTTAGCTGCTTTTGAGCTTTTGAAGAAGAAGTTGACTACCATGCCGAATTGGGAGGAGCCTTTTGAGCTGATGTATGATGCTAGTGACTATGCTGTTGGAGCTGTGCTTGGGCAAAGGAAGAGTAATGTTTTTCATATGGTTTACTATGCTAGTAAAATCATTAATGATGCACAGATGAACTACACCAATACGGAGAAAGAGCTTCTAGCAGTTGTATATGGGTTTGAGAAGTTCAGATCTTATTTGCTTGGAACAAAGGTGATAGTTTATACAGATCATGCAGCTATTAGGTATCTGATTTCGAAGAAAGATTCAAAGCCTAGGTTGATTAGTTGGGTTCTATTGCTTCAAGAGTTTGATCTGGAGATCAAGGATCGGAAAGGTATAGAAAACCAGGTGGCGGATCATCTATCACGCTTGGAGGACCACGATAAAGATTCACGCGACAACACTCTTATTAATAAATCTTTTCCCGATGAGCAGCTTTTTGGGGTGCATGATGAAGAGTCATGGTTTGTAGACATTGTGAACTATCTTGTGAGTAACGTTATCCCTCCGGAATTCTCCTATGCTCAAAGGAAGAAGTTTCTACATGATGTAAAGTGGTACCGTTGGGACGAGCCATTCTTGTTCAAGCTTGGTGTGGATCAGATAATAAGGAGATGCATTTCTTATAGTGAAACGGAAGGTGTGTTGCGTGATTGCCATTCTACCACATACGGAGGCCATTATGGTGGCCATTATGGAGGCCATTATTGGCCAACTCTGTTTAAAGATGCTCATCAGTTTGTGTTGAGATGTGATCGATGCCAAAGAGTTGGTAACATCTCTAGGAGGAACGAGATGCCTCTTAATATGTTGCTTGAAGTGGAGATTTTTGATGTATGGGGGATCGATTTCATGGGTCCGTTTGTTTCTTCTTGTAATAATCAGTACATTCTCTTGGCAGTAGATTACGTGTCTAAATGGGTCGAGGTAAACGCTTTACCGACCAATGATGCCAAGGTGGTGCTAAATTTTCTTCACAAGCAAATCTTCACGCGTTTTGGGACTCCACGTGCTACAATCAGTGATGAGGGGACACACTTTTGCAATCGTCAATTTACTGCAATGATGGCGAAGTATAATGTGACGCATCCTGTGGCCACTGCTTATCATCCCCAAACTAATTGTCAAGCGGAGGTCTCGAATCGGGAAATCAAGCGAATTCTGGAGAAAGTGGTGAATCCGTCGAGGAAGGATTGGTCCTTAAAGTTAGATGAAGCTGTATGGGCGTACAGAACTGCTTATAAAACACCTCTTGGTATGTCTCCGTTTCAGTTGGTATTTGGAAAGGCTTGTCATTTGCCCGCCGAGCTAGAGCACAAGGCGTATTGGGCGTTGAAGAAATTGAACTTGGATATTAGAGATGCGGGTGAGAAGCGTCTACTTCAGTTGAATGAGCTTAAGGAGTTTCGTGCTCAAGCTTACGAGAACAACAAGATGATAAGGAGAAGGTGAAGAGGTGGCATGAAAGGAAGTTGATGCACAAGTCATTTGTGCTGGGCCAACAAGTTTTGTTATTCAATTCTCGCCTCAAGCTTTTTCTGGGTAAACTCAAGTCGAGGTGGTCGGGTCCATTTATGGTCAAGACGGTGTTTCCAAATGGAGCAGTGGAAATATATGAGGATCTTCTGATCAAGCTTTCAAGGTGAAAGGCCAACGACTCAAGCCTTATTATGGAGCAATGGTGAATCGTGAGAAAGTTTCCGCCGTCCTGGCAAGTACGTGAGTTTTCGGAAATGATGTCAAGCTATTGACGTAAAAAGAACGCTTCGTGGGAGGCAACCCACGCATGTTGTAGACTTTTAGTATTTTGATGTTTAAAAAAAAAAAATCCGACAGAAGCTAGCAGCGCAGCTGCGCCACCTGGGAGCGCAAGCGCGCCAGCCCCGTCTTCCCAGCACTGCTATAAACCGAACCCCTTGTTATTTCTTTTCCAAAAACACAATTTTCCTATCCTACATCATATTTCTATCTCCTAAAATCATATTCCTAACCCTAAATCAATTCCTACCCTCTCCAAATCCATTCCTACATCTAAACACTCTCTAATTCCTAAATCTCATCCTATACATACACCTATATATCTATATATACACAAACCCTTGTCCTCAACTATTATCTTCAACCTCCATTCAAGCTCAAGGAAGGTTACATGCAAGTTTGGGGGAAGTAATTTATAAGGGTCACCTCTCTGATTCGTTTGGGTATAATCATATTCTCTTATCCTTGTTTAGTATGAATTGTGATCTTTGTAATTTGGTTGTTGGTGTGTGGTTTTGGTTGGCACTTTTGGGATTGTTAATTATTCTTGATATTGTTCTTGATTATTGTTGGTTGATTAAGGCACCGAAACGTCAAAGAGTGGTTGGAAGTAGTAGTACTAATCCATCTTCAGATGAAGACTCTAGTTTGGGGGGTGATGTGGAGAAGTTTGTATCTCCGGAGGCTAAAGTGGAGTTTAATCGTTTAATGTCTAAGGCGATTATCAAGGAGAGGGAATTGTTGCCTCTTCATGAGTTAGAGATGCTCCAGATGATTAGTGATATGGGTTGGACTACTTTTTGTGAGATGGCAACAGCGGTTCTGTTAGCATAGTTCGAGAGTTTTATGTGAATGCTAAGCCAGCTAAAGATGGGTATTCTGTTGGGAGGGGGTTGATTGTGGACTATACGCCCTGTGCTATTCGTAGACTTATTGGGCAGCCTCCGAGGCCTAGGGGGCCGAGGATTGGGTGAAGAAGACACGGGAGGATGTGGATTTAGATGCCATTGTTGCTGGTGCTGGTGGTCAGGGAGCGGGCGCTCCGCCACGTGTTCCTCGAGTTGCACGAGCAGGTCCTTCACGGGGTATGGTTGACATGACGTCATTGGATACACACTTTCATCGACTATATAGGCTTATGGATGCCATGCATGACATCCACCACCAGTATGCTGCTGATATGACTGAGGCTTTTAGTACTGCTCTACAGGCTACAGGTATTGAGGTCCAGTGGCTAGTTTTTGGAGTTCGTACTGCTTACCCGCCACCTGATTCACCCGAGGAGGGTGACATTGCCGATGATTAGGTATCTCTGCTATCCCTTGTATTACCTTCAATGGGGATATTGAATATTTCAAGTTTTGGGGTGATTTGGGGGATAAGTAGTGTTAGTTGAGTCTTTGTTCATGTAGGAATCATATTTTGCATGTTTAGTGGTAATTCATTCATATTTGTTCGTATTATTGCATGTTTGTTTCATGTAGGACATTTTGTTATTTTGTTTTCATATACCATGTGAGTCCATGATAGTTGCATTGCATAGCATATTTCATGATCCCTTAGGATGAGCAAATTCTGATTGGTAGGTATATGTCAATTTGAGTGTGGTAATGATGAATATATGGTTGATTTATAGTTCTTATGAAATTGACTTTCATGTTTCAGAAACAAATTCTTTGCACAGTCTCATCGGTTGCTTTTGGGCTAGGATGAGTCATACTTGTTTGGTTGTTTTAGATTTAATCACCTGATTATATTTAGAATGTTCATTATTCCCTTGATAATGTTGGGACACTAAAGTATAAGTTTGGGAGAAATCAGGAATTTCATGCTAGTTGTTAATAGTTGTTAATAATGGCTAGGCGTCAAATGGCTAGTAGCCGGCTCATATTTTCGTGAGTAGTCTAGGGTTGGATGAGAATTCTCATTCCAGATTTCATTGAAAAAAAAAGAAATATCAGAAAAAAATAAGGAAAAAAAAAGAAGAAAAAATAAATTATGAGAAATGTGTAAATGCAGAATTAACCAAGGTGAGCTCTTTAATACTCAAGCAATTCTAGGGGACTTTGTGCCTAGTGACCTAAGGCTTTTATAGTCTGGGATCCACTAACCTAACGCTCGCTACATGGGTATTATTGTATAAGCCTTTAGGGGTCTCATCCATTGCATGGTTAAATAAGGGGATCGTTGCATTTCATATTAGTTGCATACATGCATTGCATTGCATTAGGTAGTATCGAGTCTATTTTATGCTTGAGGACAAGCATCGGTTTAAGTTTGGGGGTGTGATAAGTGGATTTCATATCCACTTGGAACGCTTCATTTTGGCTTAAATTGGTGTCTTGACCTCAAGTACGTTGTATTTTTAATGTGTTTTTGTCTAGTTGTACAGGTTTAACAACGTCGGCTAGGGTTGGAGATTTTCATTGTTCTTGGAGTGGATTTTGAGCTTGGAATGAAGAAAGGAGTACTTCCCTATGTTACTATGAAGATTATGAGTCAAGGGATTAAAGAACGGCAAATATCGCAAAAGGAACGGAAGAAAACGGATATTAAACGAAGAAAACAGCAAAAAATCAGAAACTGGCAGTTGCAGGCAGCGTGGCTATGCTACCCTAGAGCGCAGGAGCCTGGGACATCCTGGACAGCGTAGGGGTACCTGTTTGTGGCGCAGGGGCGCTTGCCTTCGCTGAAAAAAATCCTGAAACTTCTCCTACTTTGATTCTAATTGTATTTTGTTGACTTTTCTTACTGGAAAAGACTCCCGGGGCCTATATAAACACGTTCTATCATCCTTGAATGTGACAACTACTCAGGAAAACACAGAGAGAGCCGAAGATAGAGATTCAAACTTGGAGACAGATTCCCGGAAGGACGTGACAGCATTCGGAGATCTAGATCTACTTTTTTATTCTTCTAAATTAGGCGATACTCTGGATTTCGGATTTGTTTTCTTAAACTCATACTCTAGTTTATTTGTAATCTTTAATACTTTGTTATTTACCATGGTTTCATCTGATCCCATGATGACAAAAGGTTCGATTATGAACTAATCGTTGTCATGGGATTCTAACGGATTTATTTATGGAGTTTTAGTATTTTGATGCGTTAAAGATCTGTGTGTGATGCATAACTGATATCCTTGTATGGTTGTACTTAATTGTTAGATGCGTAGCTAACATCTAATCTGTTAATCTCTTGTGAAGCGATAGTGGATCTTGAGATTTAGAACTTGCCATGCTAGCATAGGTTCATGATTGTTTACCAACATGATTCGTAGTGTAATTTGAACTATCTTACGCTGCCCTGTGTGATCTTTATGGATAACTTGTTCTTCAACCGTATTGTTTTCAAATTCTATAGACATATAGGTCTAAGCATAATTGGTGTCTATTCATCTTCTATCTCTTTTGTGGATGTATGGGTAGTTTGGTATACGTATTGCATATAGTGATTAAAGGCGTCAGATCTAAGCGAAATATTTAATGAAGTTAGGATCCCATGTTTTCTCTCGCAGAAGTAATTCGATTCCAATTCTCGTTAGTTAATTAACTCTTAGTTGTTAATTTGCTGTTTAGTTAATTTCAGTTAATCAAAACCCAAATTTGTTAATTGTCTTAGCAGTGAATAAAAACCATACATTGTTGCATAGGTGTATTAACTGAATTGAAACCTAAAACAGATCTTTGTGGGAACGAACTTGACTTATTCATATATTACTTGTGACCACGTACGCTTGCGTGATTTAGTGCGAACAATTATTTTGATCATCAATGTAAGAACTCAGATTTTTGGTAGGAATTAAAACTTTTATTATGTAATGGATTATAAGTGTAACAGTTGTTCTAATGAATGGACTGGATATGGATTCCAATGTTTATATGTCATGAAGAATGCAATGGGTTGACCACTTAGATAAGTGTTTGCACTAAATCACGCAAGCGTACGTGGTCACAAGTAATATATGAATAAGTCGAGTTCGTTCCCACAGGGATCTTGTTTAGATTTTAATTCAGTCAATGTACCTATGCAACAATGTATGGTTATTACTCACTCCTAAGACAATTAACAAGATTGGGATTGATTAACTAAAATTAACTAAAAAGGAAATTAACAAACTTAGAATTACTTAACTAATGAGAGTTGGAATCGAATTACTTCTACAAGAGTAAACATGGGATCCTAACTTCATTAAATACTTCGCTTAGATCTGACGCCTTTAATCACTATATGCAATGGTTATGATAGCTGATCGGATAACACGAAACAAGTACACGCTACCTGTCAGCATACATATACCAAACTAAACATACATCCACAAAAGAGATACAAGATGAATAGACACCAATTATGCTTAGACCCTATATGTCTATAGAATTTGAAAACATAACGGTTGAAGAACAAGTTATCTATAAAGTTCACATAGGGTAATATAAGTATTTTCATCTCATACTACGAATCATGTTGATAAACAATCATGAACCTATGCTAGCATGGCAAGTTCTAAATCTCAAGATCCACTTTCACTTCACAAGAGATTAACAAATTAGATGTTCGCGACGCATCTATCAATTAAGCATAAACATACAAGGAAATCAGATATACATCATACATAGATCTTTAAAGCAATCAAGATACTAAAGCTCCATAAATAAATCCGTTAGAGTCCCATGACAACGATTAGTTCATAATTGAACCTCTCATCATTATGGGATCTAATGAAACCATGATAAAAACAAAGTATGAAAAGATACAAATAAACCTAAGTAATTGATATGTCATGCTGATCCAAATTACAATGGTAGGATGTGTTTAAATAGGCTCTAGAAGTCTTGCCCAGCAAGGAAACTACCAAATCAGAATTAAAATAGAATACGTTTCCTAAACTGATTCTGTTTTTAAGGAAAATTCGTTGCTAACTTTTCTTCAATATTTCTGGGCCGTTTCAGTCGTAGTTGGACTTCTAAACCACTTTAGAATGATAGAGAATCTTGTTATCTTCGCGTGGACAGTAAGATCGTCCAAAACGGACTTGTAGAACTCAAGATATGGCCAAAACAGTAAATAAGGGCAAAACTGGAACTTCCAGCGAAAACTGGCTCAAGTTGCGCGGCTGGGCATGCAAGTTGCGCGGCTGCTCACTGTTCTGAGTGATTCTGGCACAGTCTGCGTGAGGGTGGTGCAAGTTGCTCGGTAACATTCTGTCCAGCTGCTTGAAATTGCCCTCATTATTCGTTTCAACTCCGAATTGCATTCCGTTTCTTCCGGCAATCTCGCAACGCGATGAACTTTCATTCTAGCCTTCAAATTCCACCTTGCAATCACATTGGAATGCTCTTTCCTCTTCTAGAGTCACTTCCTGCACAACTCACTAAAACACATCAAAACTACCACAAACTTGAGACCAAGTCAATCAATTTAAGCCGATATGGAACGCTCCAAGTGGATATAAAATCCACTTATCACACCCCCAAACTTAAACCGATGCTTGTCCTCAAGCATAAACAACTAAAAGCTAATTAACTAACTAGTATCACTTCCGTAGGTGATCACGGTTGCATTTGGCATATGCAACAAGCTCTTTAAAACTCTAAGCAGCCCTAGTGGATGAGTGAGGTCTCGTGAGGGCCTATAGCGAATGTACCCACAAAATCCATCTAACTAAACAATGTAATGCATGGATGCAACGAATATGAAAATGCAACGATCCCCTTAAACTAACCAAAACCAACTAGCAAGCAAATATCTCAAAGAATGCAACTAAATCCAAATAGAGCTCGACTAAGTCCCCGTACTCTAACTATACATGAACAGAAACGTGCGTGTGTGCGATGCTCATCAGACATACTCCCAAAACTAGATCAAAACTATACCTATTCTTTGCCAAGACAATCACAGGTTTATAAATAGAATAGACTGTAAACACTTCATAACCTAGGAACACCTCCATCCTCATTCAAGTTAGACAGGGAATTCATGCTTTATTAATAAACTACGACACATAATATACAAGCATGCTTATTTAACCGTGCAATGGATGAGACCCCGAAAGACTTATACAATAATACCCATGTAGCGAGCGTTGGGTTAGTGGATCCCAGGCTATAAAAACCTTAGGTCACTAGGCACAAAGTCCCCTAGAACTTAATTGCTCGAGTATTAAAGAGCTCACCCTGGTTAATTTTGCAATTAACAATTTAACTATTGACTCTTTTTTTTTCTTTTTCATTTTTTTTCTATTTTTTTTCCCTCTTTTTTTTTCTTTTTTTCTTTTTTTGCGATATGGAATGAGCCTTTCTCATTTCCAACCCTAGACTACTCATAAAAATATGAGCCGGCTACTAGCCATTTGACGCCTAGCGATTATTGACAACTAGCATGAAATTCCTAGTTTCCCCCAAACTTAGACTTTAGTATCCCTACGCCATCAAGGGAATAACGCAAATTCTAACTATAATCAGGTGATTTAATCTCAAAACAACCAAACATGCATAATCTCAACCTAGCCCAAAAGCACCCAATGAGACTGTGAAAAAGTTTTGTTCCCGTAACATGCAAGTCAAATTCATAGGAACTTAAATCAACCCTCTATTCATCATTACCACACTCAATTAGACACCTACCTACCAATCAGAATTAGCTCATTCTAAGGGATCATGAAAAATGCATGCCATGAAATGCAACTAACATGAACTCACATGGTATATGAAACAAAAACAGAATGCCCTACATGAAACAAACATAATTAATACGAACATATATGCATGAATTACTACTATTATGCAAACATGATATCTATATGAACACAATGACTCACAATCACAAATAACTACATATACACTACTTATCCCCCAAACCACCCCCAAACTTAAAAGATTCAATATCCGCATTGAATGGAAGTAAATACAAGGGATAGCAGGAAACATACCTAAAAATACCGAAACACGTGGGTTGCCTCCCACGAAGCGCCTTTTTTTAAAAGTCTTTAACTAGACCTGGCAATGGCTTTTCCTCTTGAAAATTTCTACACCGTATCTCTATATGGCCATTTAATTATCTTTTCCGAGGCTACATCCTCGATGACAAGTTTCCGCCTTCTTTGCTCTTCAAAGGTGTCAGCAACAATGTTCTCTTCACTACCTGACAAGTTAGCAACAATAATAATAGGCAAAGTAGATGATTGACCCAAATATACATACCTTAGCTGATCTGGTGGTTTAAGCTCGAGTCTAGAAGTTTCTTCAACATGATGATTTTCATTATTAACCACCAAAGACTGAGCAAGAGTGGAAATAGACGGATTAGGAACAAAAGTAGGTAGTTCACCAACAGAAGTCTTCACAACAGACTTAGGATCAAAAGAACTCTCCTCAAGTTGAATTTCATGCTTAGAACAAATAGCATTCAATTCATCTAACATCTCATTAGAAGTAAAATTCTTATACAACTTATGAAGATCTTCATTACCCTCAACCAAAACATCTTTCTCAAGAAAAGACTCAATTGCACTATCCTCAAGATTTGACCATGAAACCACCTCATCAACCAGCACCTTAGAATCCCAGAGATCAGCCAAGCCTAGTTCCTCACACTCTTCCTCCTCATCACTATCCACCACAGGTTTTGACAAAACAGAATTTTCTTCTTTTTCTGTAGGAACCTGATCATGAATTTCTTCTTCATCCTCAATTGCTGAATTCTGATCGTTCGTGACTATTCCAGATTTGAGTGTTATGGCATTAACCTGCTCCATGCCATCTTGTTTTTCTGGATTTACCTCTGTGGCACTAGGAAGAACTCCCTGCGGTATGTTGAGGAAGGCACTTAAAATTTGTCCAAACTGATTCTCCAATGTCTTGAGAGATACCGCCTGACTTTTCACCATCAACCTCAATTCATCCACTTCAGATTTTTCATTCGAAGATTGACCAGCATTCTCATGAGACTGTTGCTGAAATCCCGAAGGTTAGAATTGTTGCCTTGGAGCATACTGCTGCTGATAGCCTTGATTGTTGTTCCAGCTGAAATTAGGATTATAGATGTTGGGAGCTAGCTGCTGTGATCTCTGAAAATTGCTCACAAACTGCGCCGATTCAATAGATATGGCACATTGAGTCGTCTCATGTGCGCCCGCACATAGCTCATAAACACTAGCAACTTGAGGCACCCCATGCTTTGACATAGAATCTAATTTCTTATTAAGTGCCTCTAGCTGAGCTACTAGAGCTGTGACTGTATTAACTTCCATAATTCCTGCTATTGTGTCTTTTGATAATCTCTGAATTGAATTCTGGTATTCATTCGCAGCCATCATCTCAATCAACTCATAAGCTTCCTCATAGCTCTTAGCCCATAGAGCTCCACCTGATGCTGCATCTAGCATGGGTCTTGATTGGGCACCCAAGCCATTATAAAAGTAGTTAATCACCATCCAATCAGGCATCCCATGATGTGGACACTTCCTTAGCATCTCCTTATGTCGCTCCCAAGCCTCGCACAAAGATTCTTCAGACTGCTGTGAAAATTGAGTAATAGCGTTCCTGATTGCTACGGTCTTTGTCATGGGAAAAAATTTAGTGAGAAATCTCTGAGCAAGATCCTCCCATGTAAAAATAGAACATGCTGGTAGAGAGTGCAACCAGCCCTTAGCTTTATCACTCAAAGAGAATGGAAAAAGTCTCAATTTGATAGCATCTTCCGACACCCCGTTGATCTTGAAAGTGTCGCAGATCTCAATGAAATTTCGGATGTGCATGTTAGGATCTTCAATGGAGCACCCCCAAACTGAACCGAATTATGCACCATCTGAATTATGCTAGGCTTGATTTCGAAAGTGTTAGCTGTAATAGCTGGCCTGACATACTAGATTGGATGTCATTGATCTTTGGTTGAGAGTAATACATCAATGCTTTCGCTGCTACTGCTGGTTCTCCCATTGCTACCTGAAACACATAGAACTAAACAACTATGTAAGAAATAATCCGAGTCAATGAACTCTAACGACCATTGATGACAATCACATAAACTAAAAATAAAACACCGATGATCCCCGGCAGTGGGGCCAAAAACTTGTATGCACTAAATCACGCAAGCGTACGTGGTCACAAGTAATATATGAATAAGTCAAGTTCGTTCCCACAGGGATCTGGTTTAGGTTTTAATTCAGTCAATGTACCTATGCAACAATGTATGGTTATTACTCACTGCTAAGACAATTAACAAGATTGGGATTGATTAACTAAAATTAACTAAAAAGGAAATTAACAAACTAAGAATTACTTAACTAATGAGAGTTGGAATTGAATTACTTCTACAAGAGTAAACATGGGATCCTAACTTCATTAAATACTTCGCTTAGATCTGACGCCTTTAATCACTATATGCAATGGTTATGATATCTGATCGGATAACACGAAACAAGTACACGCTACCTGTCAGCATACGTATACCAAACTAAACATACATCCACAAAAGAGATAGAAGATGAATAGACACCAATTATGCTTAGACCCTATAAGTCTATAGAATTTGAAAACATAATGGTTAAAGAACAAGTTATCCATAAAGATCACACAGGGTAATATAAGTATTTTCATCTCATACTACGAATCATGTTGATAAACAATCATGAACCTATGCTAGCATGGCAAGTTCTAAATCTCAAGATCCACTTTCACTTCACAAGAGATTAACAAATTAGATGTTCGCGACGCATCTATCAATTAAGCATAACCATACAAGGATATCAGATATACATCACACACAGATCTTTAAAGCAATCAAGATACTAAAGCTCCATAAATAAATCCGTTAGAGTCCCATGACAACGATTAGTTCATAATTGAACCTCTCGTCATCATGGGATCTGATGAAACCATGATAAAAACAAAGTATGAAAAGATACAAATAAACCCAAGTAATTGATATGTCATGCTGATCCCAATTACAATGGTAGGATGTGTTTAAATAGGCTCTAGAAGTCTTTCCCAGCAAGGAAACTACCAAATCAGAATTAAAATATAATACGTTTCCTAAACTGATTCTGTTTTTAAGGAAAATTCGTAGCTGACTTTTCTTCAATATTTCTGGGCCGTTCCAATCGTAATTGGACCTCTGAACCACTTTAGAATGATAGAGAATCTCGTTATCTTCGCGTGGACAGTAAGATCGTCCAAAACGGACTTTTAGAACTCAAGATATGGCCAAAACAGTGAATACTGGCAAAACTGGAACTTCCAGCAAAAACTGGCGCAGGTTGCGCGGCTGGGCACGCAAGTTGCATGGCTGCTCACTGTTCTGAGTGATTCTGGCGCAGTCTGCGCGAGGGTGGCGCAAGTTGCGCGGCAACATTCTATCCAGCTGTTTGAAATTGCCCTCATTCTTCGTTTCAACTCCGAATTGCATTCCGTTTCTTCCGGCAATCTCGCAACGCGATGAACATTCATTCTAGCCTTCAAATTCCACCTTGCAATCACATTGGAATGCTCATTCCTCTTCTAGAGTCACTTCCTGCATAACTCACTAAAACACATCAAAACTACCAGAAACTTGAGACCAAGTCAATCAATTTAAGCCGATATGGAACGCTCCAAGTGGATATAAAATCCACTTATCAATAAGAATAATCTATCTCCTGGAAAGTAATATATAGTAAATTCCAAAGAGGAAGGTTTTTCTCATGTCATCCAAATCGATATCTGGTAGCTCATGTCATCCAAATCGATATCTGTTATAAGTCCAGTGGTTCCGTAAAAGGGTTAAGGAATGCTCGGGAAAGCGCGAGAACATTTTTTAATTATAAGAATTAAAGAGAAAATAAGCAATGAATAGTATTTTTGGTGGAAATTGGAATATTATTAGACGATGTTATATCGGAGTTTTCGGAACGGATTTCTGAGTTCGTATTAATGATCGATAGGCAATATAAGTATATGTAAACGATATCAGATTCAGAAAAATAGCACTTTTATTTTCCCCGAAATTTCCCTAGACACTGAATGATTTAAGGATTTAATATAAAGATTTAAGGAATTTAAATTCAAGAATTATAAAGGAGGATTGAGAATGGTAGTATAAATATTAAGAAGGTTTCCGGTAAAACCCTAACTAGAAATACTTGAGATATTCCTCCGAACGATCAATGAAATTGAGCAATAACTGGACAAAGAAACAAGCAGATAGCTAAGGTGCATGTATGTGCAAGTGTATAGGAGCAAGTAACCAAGATAGTTACAAGAGGAACTAGCAACATTAGAACCAAACCAACTAGTTAGCTTAATCCCATCATCTTACCACAAAAACACAACACTTTTCCACTTAGAATGCATCACCCATGACCTAATCATTTTATTAAAGGTACTTTATACAAGATATTATCTAAACCTCATCACAATAATTCATTTAGCACAATAACCAAGCAAGAGAAGCAAGCAAACTCCACCATCTCTATCACCTTGCTCCATTCGGCTTTTGCCATAAATCAAGAACCAAAATCCAACTTCCAACCATTGTTTAATCTCCAAATTTTTATGGTAAGTACTACATTTCATATCATAGTTATCCTCTAAATTTGAGCCTTAGATTCCACTTCTTTCATATTTAAATAAATCATCAAAGTGGAGGATGAATAGTAACTTTTAAGATCTAACTTTAGTTTTCTTGTTTCTTTGAATGATCCAAGCTATCATAAGGTTATATAAGGGCTATACAAGGTTTGTTAAGGTCATACACACTCCAAGGAAGGTAATCATCTCAAGAAACCCTAGCACTTATGTTAAGTTTTGATGATCTTGGATGATATATGATTATGATGTTGTTATAAGCATGTATAAGTGATTGATTATGTAGTTAGTTTTGTTGATCTAAGAGATGAGATGTAAATGATGATTAAGTGAGATGTTCTTGGGCTTGTTGAGATACAGATTATGTATTTAAGTTGTTGCTTTGATTATGGTATGCCCGGTGTGGCTTGGTTTTGATGTAAAAAATTTAGAAACGTTCGATTTATAGCCATCATAATGCCAAAATTTCGTTAAACCTTTAAAAACGTGCATCACAGTAGGTATAAAATTCTGGCCTTGGTGATTATATGACATACCCTTGTAGATCTCGAGTCATAGATCGTTTTGGCGCAAGAATCGAAGCAAACGGACTTACGATTTAGGAGTTATGGTCAAAATCGTAAAAGTGGTTCGAAACCGTAAGTGCGAGTTCGTAACTGAAATTGAACCCCCATAATATTACTAATTCAGTGGAAAATCTTGATAATTAAATATTAGAGATCATAAGGAAGGTGTGAGAGAAAACCTCATGTCAAACGGATCGTTTTTCGATTTTATAAAAATGTTCGAATCAAGGTTAAGTAAGAATGAACCCCTAAAAAGGACAAGTGGTTATAACTTTGGAAAATCACTTAGATAACGGTCAATAAATCTCGAGGCATAATCTTTATTAGTAAACGACCGACCTTAGCACTTTTGTGGCATAAGTACCTACCAAGTGTAAGTGTAATGACAAGCCTTAATAATGAACAAATGTCGGGTCATAACGGTGTTAATAAAAGTTACACAAGAGAGTGCATAACGAGATAACTTGAAAACGTGTTTCGATCTAAGTTAAATATATACTTAGCCTTTCAAGACGTTAAGTGATTAATCTCGAATATTCTGATTGTTTATAGATCACCGGACTAACCCAGGACACGCTACCCCTACCCGAGTACCAGGCAAGTTTCCAAACTTTGGAACTGTTGTTGTGATAATATAGATAATTGATTGTTGTTATAACATATGCCATAGCATGCATGCCTACTATCAAATTATATTGTGATACCTGTTCCCTGATTAATGTTGGCTTATAAGTTAGATATGAGATATACTAGTTATAAGTCGGATATTGCTAAGACCCTTAGTGAAGGGCATATGATCTTCGTTCATTAAATATAGACCGGGAGTCGGTATTTTGTAATATAGAGATAGTCGTGAAAACCTGGAGGGATTCCAGTGACAGATTATTTAAGGAATGTTATTTATGCACATTATTTATATTTCCATAAGTATTAATTACTTGGAAATTATTCGAGAAATGTTATTTGAGTATAATCTCAGTCGAGAAATACTATTTGAATATTATTTTTGAATATTTATTCAAGACTTGATTTATTTAATGAATATTCATTTGAGGTTATTGATTTAGATGAATATTATTTTGGAATATTCATTTGAGTTTATTTATTTAATGAATATTATTTTGAATATTCATTTGAACTTTATCTCTTTAATGAATATTGTCTTGAATATTCATTTAAGGTTGATTAAATTTTCGGATATTATTTTGAGTATTTATTCGAGGAATTATTTATTTAATGAATATTCTCATATGTTTATTCGAGGGTTACTTTGAGAAATATTTTATATTAAGAATATTCCTTAAATACCTATGAGTTAATAAATATTCTTTGAATATTTATGTAATTCTTTTAACTAGTTTTATAATATATTATTTTATTCAAATATTATCTTCGACCTTCAAAAATTATATGAAATATTTCTGAGTCTTATTATGACTATTTTTAACAAGGGGAGGTTCCCAAAATTCTATTCTTCATTCGAATCTATCTTCCAAATTATGAGGGAACCTTAATTGAGAGCTGTTATTTATTTGTTTGACTTTCCGGTCATAAATCTTTTAAAATTATTCTTTTCACTCGCAACTTGGTTGCTATTTATCAAGACGAGTCTCTGGGTTACTTCCTCATCGTTCGAGGGGTAAGATTGTTGGAACAAGTCGATATCCATTAACAAGCAACTGCTTGGGAAATATTGGTGAATTTTCCTTTCCAACTAGACATGACTACTTTGTGGAGTCCTATCAACAAGTATTACACTTAGGGAAAAGGGGATGAGCTTTACGTTTCAGAGTCATGGATTTATTCGAACTAGGAGTATTTGTATAATGTGTAAGAGGCTGTGGGACAGTCCATCATTGAAACTGGTGTAAGAGGCTGTGGGACAGTCCATCCTGGAAATATGGTCCGAATGGCGCCAGCCCCGACTAAGCCCAAAGATGGCTAGGGAGATCTGGCGTATGGTGGTGTCCATATGTTCTTCATTCTACATGTAGAGAAACAAGTTTGAGATGCATGACCTGCGACTAATCATCGTAAGGTGGTGTCATCCGGTGCGACATACTCCAGCATTGGTTCATCATCCAAATCTATTTATTTTCTGCAACATGAAGTATCACTCATGTTGACAAGGTTTGAAAACTGTTCAGAACTAAAAGTACTCTGAAATACCTGGTAACTTCATCGTTCATATTATACTGGCACTATGTTCGTTAATGCATGGCATATGGTTTCAAAAATACTTTCGAACTATTATATATATATATTATTGTTTAGTTATATATTACTTTTGGTGGGCTATTGCTCACCCTTGCTTTATTTATTATATCACAACAACAGCTAGATCTGATGGCCCGCACAAGGCGCACTTAACGCAATCAGGTGACAGCCGTCAGTGACAGCCGTCAGAGGGTTACCCGCTGATATCATAGCTACCATTATTGAGGAGGAAGCTATTGGTAGGCTACTTGATAGCTCTTGAGTATCAGATGTAATGATAAGTATGACTTATGTAAATGGATGGCAAAGAGTTGTAATAACTCAAACTCGTGATTAATAATATTTGATAGTTACTCTTATTTCATCTCTGGGACTATAACGGGTGTGTTTTATGTTGTTGTTTTGGGTCACAAGGTTGTAATTTAGTTTATGTATGTTTTGTGGATGGAAATTGAGTCCGTAATTTAGTTTAGAAATGGTATCAGAGCGAGAGTTATATATCCCATAGATGAGGCGACGTTATAACAATAAATTCACTAAGATAATAAGAACTCTTGCCAAGTTCACCTAAAACCCTTATAGGAACTCTTAAGTATCATAATAGTAACTTAGCTCGATATCATATCGACGAGCAAGGCGACAGACCTTGAGGCTTACGAGTAGCGGCACGATGAGGCTTTATTATATGACCGACGATCAGCTTGTAGATTCGATAGAGTACCCTACTGAGAACCCGGAGGAGGTTCCAGCTAAGGAGGTGAATCCTGTGAAGGATAAGGAGTTTACCCTTAAGGAAACGAGGGTTGTAGCCAGAGAGACTGTAAGAGCTAAGGTATAGTGCTCAGAGAAGTGAGGGTAAAGAACTGAGATATTATTAAGAAAACTACAGATGCATATTGGATTCATAGCCGGACTACCGGATGTAGTACCAGCAAGTAAGACGGATTGGAAGGACTACTTGAGATCTTACATGGGGATAGATAAGAATCCTTAGAGACCTTTAAATTAATGAGAAAAGAGTTAGAGTGGTACATGAGTATCAAAGACATCGATATATGACGGGGAGCAGAATCTCCAGAAGCAGTTGAGATAGAGGCAGCGAGTGCCATATCATTTGATAAATGGATTAGTGCGGATATTGTCAATGGTAATTCGTCATGAGAAGGTAGATTTCATAGGGTATACCGATGATCCCACAAGACTTGTCTTGGAACGTAACTCCCCGTTAATCCCTCAAAGTCGTTGTGAAACCTATGCAACTTATCTTAGATAGCAACTCCCCACTACTTCTTCAACATTACTTAGAAAAACTAGCAACTATGACATCAATAGATAACTTATCCATCAAGACTTGAACCATATGTTACAAACTTATCCATTGATATGCTGCCTCATCAACGGATGCTAATAAGCATATCATCCATTGATGAGTTACAAAAATTACTTATACAAAGATGTTTTTAGGTGTTTTGTGAATGTATCATCAAGGACAACATAATTCCTAACAATTAGTGTAAGCTTGTAATACATAATAAAATTTATCATGAAATATTAATTAGTTTCATTTAGTATGATCTTGATTTTGGTTGGGTTCTTCTTCATTTAGGAGGTATCTTGAATTTTATTATAATTTTGATTTGGATTTTGGGAGTTGTGCCTTGTCTTATCAAAGAATTACTACAATTGAGACAAAGGTTTCTAAGAACTAGACCCATGTATGAGTGAATTTTTAACAAAGCGAATATACACACTTGTCTTATAGATTTCATTTACACAACACACTAGTGCTACTGTTGTTTGAAGACTCCTTAAATAATGCAGGGAAAACGATCCTTGTCTGATTCCAACAACGGCTAACTAATACATTGTTTGAAATTCATTCAAACAAATATTCCAATAAACCGTTACACCGTCTTGTTTGCATAACCTGACGTTTAAAAAAAACTTGTCTAATGGTAGTTGTTTGACGACGATTTTAAAACTGTTGTGTGAAAGTTGGATAAGACAACATATGTTTCGATCGCGAAAAAAAACCATTGTCTATTTTTTTCGACCAACGCTTTTTCCGCTATTCGTTGTCTGATCAAAATCGTCTGATGCTGTTTTTCTTGTAGTGCGTGCTGGTTGAAAAACGAGATGAAGGGTAAACACGAGATGGGGGTTAATTGACGGTTGACTTACATTTGTAAGGTATGTGGCAGTTGGACATTTAGCTGTTGGACAATTAAATGCTTCGTTTGGATAAACTACAACATGACACATTCTTCCGACTAAATAAGCGGTGCATGTTAGTGTGCAAATTCTATGTAAATGCTTGTTGTGCATGTTTAATATATTGCATTATGCCTGTTGCACATGTTGCGAAACTAGAATATAACTTCAAAAATTGGTAGTAGAAGACCATGTTAATATATACTTCTCGAAAAAGAAGACGTACAAGGTCACCACTATTGAGAGTGACGTGCTGACAATGCATGTTGTTAAAGTTTCGAAGCATATATTAAGATTAAATTTGTCGAAATCACATGATTAATTGTTTAACTGACTCATTGTATAACATAATTGCATAAAATCAACAAGGACTCCTGGAAATTTCTTTAACATAAGTATAAAATAGAAGATGTTTGAGTTAAAAAGTGGACTTTGGCTGCTTTCTTGATTAAAAGCTGTGTTGTGGAATAAAAACTAGTTTACCGAATTGCGGCTAGGGTTTGTGTATATTTAATACGAAGGGGTTGGTGAGCTTTGAGCTTTAATGGTTGTTTCCATGTTCGAGACTAATCGGTCCTCACAGAGTGCCTACGTATCTCGTTATTGAGAATCAAGCCAAAAACGTAGTTCTGAGAATGAGGGGTCAGACCCTGATATAGGCTGTGGGAGCCTTAGAATCGTAATAGGGTTAGGAGACTTGGTGGGCAAGTCACCGCCTTGAGGAAGGTTCCAGATCCTATCTTGTAGGAGTCAGTTTCCATATTGAACTTGGTGCCTTGGAGGCTACTCCTAATGATATTGTTTCCTTGTTTGACTCTTATTGCTGAGCTGTTTATCTCCTCCAATATTAATTACGAATTTAATATTGAAATTAAGGGTTTGGGCCCAACTAATGGGTCCCACGTTTGGACCATACCAAGTCTAATTAATGCCACATTAAATGTGATTTTAGGGCTTACTTTTAGCCCATATTAAGCTGGTGATTTCCTAAACTATATATGATTAGTTAGGTGCAAGATGATCATTCATGAAGTTTATATAGGGATGGGTGTCGGGTGAATTGGGGCCAAAGAGTGCAATCCCCAAACCCAACACCACTCTCTAAACATGTCCCGATCCCCGAACGGGATTATTTTTCTCCTCAATTTCTGTCCCAAACGAGAAATGGGGATCCCCACGGAGAATAAAGAATTCTTAATTTTTTCCCAAATAAAATTTTATATATTTTATGTTACATTTTATAATTAAAAATTCAATTAAAAATCATGATTTGTAATATATATTTTATATATTTTAAATTAAATGTCATATTTTAAATAACGATTCGAATTAGCATTTATTTATCCTAAAAAATATAAGATAGAATTAAAATTATTATAATTTAATTATGTTCTATTATGAAAATTTGAATCATAGAAATGGATTATAAATTTTAAACTTTAACAATTACATAAAAATTATATTTATTCATAATAATTTAGTTAATATATGTAAAATAATATATTAGTTCTCTTAAATAAGGGAATAAGAAAATGGAGATCTGTGAATATGACGGGGACAACCTGATCCCTGATCCCAATCTAATTTCCGGTCTGAACCCTTGAATTACCGGGATTCTTGATCCGAATAGGTAGAGAATCGAATCGGAATCGGAATCGGATCGGGCGTCCCTAAGTTCATATTAAGAGCATATTCAATGGGATTGGTTAAATCTTAAATTGGTTGGCTATATTGAAATGTATAAATGATCATTTAAAATTTATTGAACCTATAAGGTGTTGTATATTAATAGTATTGACTATATTAATTGACTATATTTTAAAATTAGTAATTTTTTTTATTTAAAGTTGTTATAAATAGAAATATTATATCAATACGGTGATAGATCATGAGGTAGAATTTTTCTACAGATTTCCGATTGAAGTGCTCACTATTTTACATATTCTCTACAAATTTTATTTTAAGTATGCCACTTAAATTTTTAATTAGGAATTTTTGAGCGTTGGAAATGCTCAAAGAGAATCTATTACTATATATTATACGTGGACACAAGGGTAAAAAGTTCCAATTAATTGACTGTGAAATTACCTCTATAACCTTAATCTTACTGAAAATAACAAAAGTGCCCAGCCACATTTTATTCTACCACAAATTGTCATCGGTCTATTATCCAATTTAATCATAAAATTGCTCTGAGCATCCCAGATTATCGACGGGGTGGTCCGATCAAATACCTGATAGCGCCCGTCAATCCGTGTTAGCATATTATCGACGGGGTGCTTGCTTCTGCTGCTTTCTTGGTGGAGGTGCTCGTCGTTGTCTCCACTCGCCGATCTTCGCTACTACTTTCAATCTCTTCCCTTTCTCCTTCCTCACTTTCACAATTTTATTGCCAGATATCAAAGGTATGATTTTTCTTATTTACATATATGCTATATAATATTTGTGTGTGTGTATATATATGTGTGCTGATAATGATGGGTTTATTTGTTAAATATGGACAATCCTTTTTAATTCTTGTGCATTCTTGAGTTTTAGAGTTGATTAATTTATGTTTTAGAGTTTTAGAGTTGTATGTATGTTTTACTCAATCTGTTTTCATTGTTTTGATCCTGATATGGCGAGTAGTTTACTCAAATACGTGTACTTATTTTGCATCCAAAAGGTTCATATTGAGTTGTACTTAATGCTATGTATTACACATCTGAGCACCCACTGGATTAATAGCATGTCTAGCCTCTTTAACCATTCCCATTTCTTAAAACTGCTTTACAGATTTGCGAACCTGAATATAGTCATGTATATCATATGAAGTGTGTAAAGTTTTAAAGCATTTTACATGTTTGATTATGAGACACAACCAACTTTTACATGGGTATTTTTTAATTTTGAGTTTAGGGATGGAAGAAGAGGCTAGATTTTATGTCAGTCAAAATGTTTTGGCCAATGAATCTGTTCATAGCGACATTAAATTCAAAGGTCGGTGATTGTTCCATATGGATTCAAGTTAATGTGTGTTTCAAGTGGGAGCCATCCTCACTACCAATATGTTTTGCGTAATGTTGTCGTTATCTCAGAATGAGCTCGTATTTTGTTATTTCTTTATTCTTTTAATTTTTTTTTTATATTATTATATTTAAGATTTTGGAATTAAAATTCACACAATAACTTGAATTGGTAAATATGTGACAAGTATTCCATTACCTATTATTTGACATAAACAATCCACAACTTGGTTAATTAAGTTGATGTATTGATTTGTTTGTATATAATCAATAATACTTCTCATGCATCGTGTATGATATAAATGTTGAATTAATGTCTTGTGAAAGGAGAAAGAAATCACTCTTAAGTTTATGGATCTGCAACATAATTTTTTGGTCCGACTATACGAGCCTCGGGATATATATAAGACGAGCGTTCTACCCGTGCCACGCACCGACCAGTAAAATTAATTAATTAATTAAAGCATATTTTTTAATCGTTATTTCGGAAAAAATATAATTTCATGAGAATTTTATTAATTTAAGTATAGAATTACTTATTCGTCATTTTATACCAATTGCAATAATATTAATATTATCAAACAATTATCGTAACATCCACATCCCCCGTTGTAACATTCTAAACCCCTCTTTATTGTTTTTTGTTAATTTAGTTTTCTCATTTTTCGGAAACTTCTACCAAGTTTATAAGTTTTTTATCCATATTTTAAGTTTTGTTTTTTGGAAATTTCGTATAATTAAATGTGCAGTATTGTGGGTTTCTAGAATTTTTATCATATTAATTAAATCAAAAAATTTGTATGGGTCGCGATCAGTTTTCCGAATACATATTGAAAATTCATAAACACTTAATTCTCACGACTGTTATAAATCATTAGGCTGTCTCTAGAAAAAAGATTGCATGTTTCATCGATGTGAGAAAGGATCTCTACTGTGTAAGATCCATTAAACGAACTTAGTTATGACAAAAGAAACTTTCTTCTAATCTAGTTTCATATGTGTTTGTTCAATATTATTTTAACAAATTATATGTTCTTTTATTAGTAAATTGATTTACTATAGAAAAATAAACATTATCAATCAACCAAACATATCCAATATATATCCCGTTCTTAGACTAAGATACGACTGTTAGAGTTTATGGTGATTGCCCTCAACTTGTTTTTAATGACAACTTAAAATATCTATATTCACTTCAGGAGTTTGAAGGTTGATTTTTTTTTTCTATTAGAATATGGTATATTAAATATTAATTTTCTTTTACCCATAAATAGGGATGACAAATTAATTCGATCTAATGGTACCCGATCCAAAACCTAAAATTTTTGATATACCGAACTCGAATTTTTTGTCTCAGGTTTGAATTAAATTTTAAACCCGAAATAGTTTCGATTTGGATTTGGATTTCAGTTGTTTAGAATCTATCTACCAAGTTATTAAGTTTTTTTACTTATATTTAAAGTTTTGTTAATATTAAAAATAAATATTATCAACCAACCAAGCGAATTCGATATGTCTGTTCTTAGATGATGATATGGGAATTGAATACTATTACTTTAATTCAAGAACACAAAATTAAAAAGGGCACCTTTTGTTAGAACAATATATAATTTTATGTATTGATCTATCTAGTTATCAATAATAGTGTCTCTCTCCTCCTCTCCCAAAAATACTAAACTAAAGTTTAGGGGCTGACATCAGGTTTGGTTGATGATAAACCCCTTTTATCGATTTCCTTGATTTTGCTTTGTTTTTTCAATAAAAATCTCTTTTTATTGAGAGTATAGCACCCCGTTGGTGGGTTTTATCTACTGATTGGATTTTGTACTTTCTCCTTATGAATGATAACTTTCATGTCTTTTCCTTGAGTTTACTTTATTTTTCAATAAATATATCTCCTTATTAAGAATCTAGTACCCAGTTAGTGAATTTTGCCTACCCATATATTGGATTTTGTTTTTTCTTTTTGTTAGAGTATGTTCTTTTATCTTGGCATCCGGAATCTTAGTTCTGTAGAATTTTGTAATATTGGTTCATTGATTTAGATAGTATAGAATCGTAGTTATGGTCGGTTGTTCGAATACATTCTGACAAATCTTTACGATAATAATAGATTGTTGGATTATTTTGCCAAAAAGCCTATATATTTTAGTGATATAAGCGGGTGATGTACCACAATTTAAGATCTGATCAACGATCGTAGTTTAGATGAAGGAAATCTTGATATGATCTATTTTAATATGTGTTTGTCCAATCTTGATTATTTTTGTAAATTGTGTATGACCTTTTATTGATGAATTAATTACCTATAAAAAATAGTGATTTATAAGAAAATTTGAATTTTTTGTAGAAGTCGTATGTCCTTTTATTGATAAATTAATTATCTATAAAAATATAATGATTTATAAGAATATTTGCGCTGAGTTGACCAATTTATTAAGAAAATATTCACTAACAATATTTCATTTGACTGTAATGTGATGATTTATACACCAAATAATGTCTAATACTATTTGAAAATATATTTAGTAATTCGAATAATTCAAATATATGTTAGATCAATTTATTTGTCCTATTAATTATTGCATAACTAAAAAAAATCGATTGGTAAAATTTTGATAATTAGTTTAAATTCATTTTAATATTTCAAATGGTTGTTAGGTTTTTTTATAATTGATTAATTTAAAAAGAAATTTAAATTTTGAATTTTAGAATAATGTGGTAAATATTTTTCAATTTTTTAAAACTTGTAATTCAATAATAGTAGATTTATTCAAATTTGATTGCACCTTATAATTGTAGATCGAGAGTTTGAGATATTAAAATACAATATTATATAATATAGATAAAATAGACTTTGGTATTAAAACAATATATTTGTATTAAAATCAACTAATAAATACACAATTTTGGGAAATTACTCTATACATCGAAATAGGTGCAAAGAATACATGTGTTAGTATATAATGATATAATTGTGATTGATTTAAATAAAAAATTGTGATTAATTATTTAATAAGTATTTATAAAAATTAATCTGTAACATATAACTATATTTTATAGTATGATTGTAATAGATGTTTATGAAAATTAGCTCGTAATATAAGTATAATTTTGATTGACTTTAAATTAAAAGATTGATAAGTTAGTAAATATTTTATCACTTTAAAAAATATTTAATTTCTGCATGTACTAAATAAAATAAATTTTGTATTTCAAAAAATATTTTAAGTAACCATGATAAGTAAATTAGGATGAGAATGATATGATTAATTTAATTTCAATGATAAATTCTGATTGGCTCTTATATATATATATATATATATATATATATATATATGAAAATTAATCCATAATATATAATAATGTAATTATGATTAATTGTAAATCAAAAGAGTGGAAAATTAAAATTGCAAAAATCGATTAATATTATATTTTTGTATAATCCTTATTTATTTTAATTTTATATTAATTTATTGTAATTATTTTTAACATTAAAAAATATGTAATATGGATATTTTAAATCAAGTAACTACTATATTTAAATTAGAGTTGTTAATTAACCATGGTTAGTATAATAGTATAAAAATGGTAAATAAGAAAAACTTTTAATAATATATTTGTGTTAAAATCAATTAATAAATATACAATTTTGGAAAATGACTCTATACATCGAAACAGGCGCAAAGAATAGATGTGTTAGTATATAATGATATAATTGTGATTGATTTAAATCAAAAATTGTGATTAATTAGTTAATAAGTATTTATAAAAATTAATTTGTAATATATAACTATATTTTATAGCATGATTGTAATAGATATTTATGAAAATTAGCACGTAATATATAATAGTATAATTTTGATTGATTTTAAATTAAAAGATTTATAAGTTAGTAAATATTTTATCACTTTAAAAAATATGTAATTTATGCATGTACTAAATAAAATAAATTTTGTATTTCAAAAAAATTGTTAAGTAACCAAGATAAGTAAATTAGGATGAGAATAATATGATTAATTTAATTTCAATGATAAATTTTGATTGGCTCTTATACATATACATATATATATATATATATATATTTATGAAAATTAATCCATAATATATAATAATGTAATTATGACTAATTGTAAATCAAAAGAGTGAAAAATTAAAACTGAAAAATCGATTAATATTATATTTTTGTATAATCCTAATTGATTTTAATTTTATATTAATTTTTTATAATTATTTTTAACATTAAAAAAATATGTAACATGGATATTTTCAATTAAGTAACTACTATATTTAAATTAGAATTGTTAACTAACCATGGGTAGTATTATAGTATGAGAATGGTAAATAACTTTTAATAATACGATTAGTCTAAAAATTAAGAATGACCTGTGATTGGTCCTAAAATAATTCCTCGATTCTGATTGGTTAAATGATGTGTAGTTGACTCAGGTATTATAATAAAAAAAGATTTCTGATAATCTATATTAAACTTAATTATTAATTTATTGCAGGGGATCTTATTTGGCACTATAATGGCAGCCTATCAGGCACTATAATGGCAGCCTATCACTTCTGTAATTGATGTTAATTCCGAATTTGTTTTGTTATGCCCAAATCTGGCATAATAGCTAAATTGATTTAATTAGCTAAATTGATGGTTCGTAATCTATGATGGGCCTAGAAGATGAAGATTGGGTCACTAAAGCCCACTATTGGAATCAGCCCAACATGCCTTGGCAAAAAAACCTCTATTACAGGAGCACCTCGCTACATGGTTGCGCCTCGCTATATAGCGCCTCGCTGGCGATGCCTGCCAGGGGATCGCTTCGCTTTCGCATCACATCTATAACTTACAGCGAGATCATTATCTCCTCTTCTCTGGAAGGCTCATGGCCAGACCCAAGGTCGCATGAGTAGCTGGGCACAGGGATCGCTTCGCGTGGCCAGGCCTCTCAAGGTCGCATGCAAGGGCCCTGATGGATCTTTCATTGGCCAAATCTATCCGTTCGAGACCATGGGCTTCTACAGCTGGATCATGGATCATGGATAGGGTTGATGACTCACTGCCACGTCAGCCCTAGCTACATGGGCTTGGACTTTGGCTTATCTCTTAAAACCCTAGCCCGCCTAGGTAACTTGTTGCCCAAGAACTACGTCAAGCTTGATCCCTATAAATAGGGTACGTAGGTACCTTGCTACGGATGAGAAACAGTTTACCTGCAAACACCTATCAAGCTCAGCCACATCCAAACACACAAACCCTAATCCCTTGTTCTTCTTTTATTAGCAAAATATCCGTATTTTGCTCCGTTAATCCAGCAAACCTCCAAAATATTGTTATACAATATTCTCCCTCTAACATTTGGCGCTAGAAGGAGGGGTAGTCATTGAATTGGGAGAAGCGATGACTAAATCACACAAAAAGAAGAACGATGGAGAGACCCCGGGATCGCATAAAGTTAACAAGGACGATCCCCTGACGAGGGACCCCTCAGAGGACGAGGTGTCCAAGGACAACTCTAAGACTGGCTACAAGGAGGAACACACCCCCCCAGTACAGAGGGTGGCGTTGACCAGCGCGGTCATGTCTTTTCTAAAAGGCCTCGGCGAGCAATTGACCGCTGTACATGAAAGGGTCGCAAAAGTGGAGAAGCGCTATAGTTCTAGAGGATCGAAGAGGAATGCAAGGACAGGCGGTAGAACACCAGGGGAAGGAAGCAAACTCCCCACTAAGAAACTCATTGATGACTTCGAGGATGTCCTAACAGATCAAACCAATCCTGACTGGAATGAGGAGGAGGACTCGCTCGAAAAGAAAGGTGGATCGCATGACAAGGTCGCCTCATCTGAGGGGAGATCGGTCAGTGTTTTTGACCGTCTCGGAAAGAAGCTAACTGAACATGACCTTCGTCTAAAATTGGAAAAGGTTAATGCGCCTCGACATGAAGAATCTAAGAACAGAAGCAGGGGCACACATCGACCATTGTCTCCTCGAGATCGCGAGCGGTCATATCGTCGTGACGACAGACCCCCCTCTCCCCGTAGAGAGCGTGAGCGGTCCCATCGTCGCGATGACAGACCCCCGTCTCATCGAGACCAAGAACGATCTCAATATCTTGAAGAGGATCGTAGAAAGAAGGATCGCAGGAATGACCAGGAGGAGTCCAGTGTCCCAAAAAAGACCCAGTCACATCATGGAAGTACTGGAGGTAAAAAGGAGGGTGACAAGGAGGTCAAGGTAGGAGACTATAAGCTGGAGGAGTTGAAAAAGGCCCTGGACGCGATGAACAATGAGAAAGGGATCTTTAGCACTATGGGCTCTTCATCGCCCTTTACTCATGAAATTCGAATTGCTCCGCTTCCTGCAGTGTTTCGAGGCCATCACCATGATATGACCTATAATGGCGATACTGATCCAGCAGAGTTTGTGATTCGATTCAATAATGAGATGGATGTTTATCAGGTCTCGTTACTAGCGAGGTGTAGACTATTTGCGGCCTCGCTGAGGGGAAGTTCTCAGCAGTGGTTTTCGAAGCTAGGGGCATTGATTGTCATCGATTCTTGGGAACAATTCGTGGACATCTTCATCAAACAGTTCCAGTCCTCGATGCTCTACGCACCCCCTGTGTCCACCTTGGCAAACATAAAACAGAAGGAAGGTGAAACCCTTCATGATTACTTCAAGAGGTTCAATGCTGAGGTGCCTCGCGTACGAGGTGCAAATGACGAAGCTGTAAAAATTTCCTCATCGCTGGAGTGAGGGAAGGTACCGAATTTTGGAAAAAGTTACAAGAACAAACCCCTAGCACCCTTTCTGAATTGCACAAGGTCGATGAGCCTTTCAAGCGTGTTGAGAAGATTTGATAGACGCCTCGTTACTCTTTACACGCATCCTAATCTCTTCCAGAGTCTCTTGTTCCAATGATCTCACGGCTTGAGCAACTAGTGTCTCCAAAGAATTGATAGACTCCTCGTTACTCTTTACAAGCATCCTAAGCTCCTCCATAGTAACAACCTCATCTGACTGAAAAGTAGGAGTAGGTTGCTGATGTTGAAACTCTTCACTTCCAAAGAAATATGACACATCTGGAACATCTTGCTGGTACTGTTGAGGATGGTATTGAAAATATGGTTATTCCTCATAAGTGACATATGGATCAACTCCTTCATAGTAACAATATTGTGAGGGATCATGAACGCCAAAACACCGCTCACATTGATAAGGCATGGATGTCCTCGAATATGCCCACCATGGTAACTCCTCGCATGCCATCTTCAAAAACTCAAGTACCTGAAACACAACGAACTAAACAAGATAGTTAAGAAAAAAAATCCGAGTCAGTGAACTCTAACGACCACTATTGACAAGCACATAAAACAAAAATAAAACACCGATGATCCCCGGCAGCGGCGCCAAAAACTTGTTAACACAAAATCACGCAAGCGTACGTGGTCACAAGTAATATATGAATAAGTCAAGTTCGTTCCCATAGAGATCTGATTATGGTTTTAATTCAGTAGATGTACCTATGCAACAATGTATGATTATTACTCACTGCTAAGACAAATAAAAATTGGGTTTAATTAACTAAATTAACTAAGCTTAACTAAAAAGTAAATTAACAACTAAGAATTATCTAACTAACAAGAATTGAAATTGAATTACGTCTACAAGAGTAACATGGGATCCTAACTTCATTAAATACTTCGCTTAGATCTGACGCCTTTAATCACTATATGCAATGGTTATGATATCTGATCGGACAACACGAAACAAGTATACGCTACTTCTCAGTATACGAATACCAAACTAAACATACATCCACAAAAGAGATAGAAGATGAATAGACACCAATTATGCTTAGACCCTATATCTCTATAGAATTTGAAAACATAACGGTTGAAGAACAAGTCATCCATATTGATCACATAGGGCAGCATAATATCTCTATTTACGCCACAAATCATGATGTTAAAACATCAACCTATCCTATACTAGCATGGCAAGTTCTAAATCTCAAGATCCACTCTCGCTTCACAAAAGATTAACAGATTAGATGTTAGCTACGCATCTAACAATTAACCACAACCATACGAGGATATCAGATATACATCACACATAGATCTTTAAAGCAATCAAGATACTAAAGCTCCATAAATAAATCCGTTAGAATCCCGTGACAACGATTAGTTCATAATCGAACCTCTCGTCATCATGGGATCTGATGAAACCATGATAAAAACAAAGTATGAAAAGATACAAATAAAACTAAGTAATTGATATGTAATGGTGTTCCTAAATTACAATGGTAGGATGTGTTTATATAGGCTCTAGAAGTCTTGTCCATCAAGCAATTGCCTTTTTAGAGTTGGAATAGAAGATTGACAATTTCCGTTCTTGAATGAGAATAGAATTGCAAATTCCATGTGTAGATCTGATTCTGGAATGTTCTAACCGCCCAAAGCAATTACCATACTTATTAGAAGTAGGAATTATAGCAATTTCCTTGTCAAAGTTGAATTTCTGCAGTTCGGCACATAATACGTTTCCTAAACTGATTCTGTTTTTAAGAAAAATTCGTAGCTGACTTTTCTTCAATATTTCTGGTCCATTCCAGTTGTAAGTGGACATCTGGACCACTTTCGAATGATAGAGAATCTCGTTAGCTTCGCGTGGACAGTAAGATCGTCCAAAACGGACTTCTAGAACTCAAGATATGGCCAAAACAAAATCAGAAATTCTGGCTGATTTTTCCCCAGCATGCCGCCGCGCCAGAGGCGCCAACCGCGCCTGAAGCACTGGCTCAATCTGCATAAAACAGCGCTGGGGCGCCAATTGGGGCTCCCGGCTTGGTCCCGATCTGCGAAAATTGATTTTTCTTCGATTTTTAAGCCTTTTCTTCCGTTCCTTTTGCATGAGCTTCCGTCTTTCATCCTTAATGACTTGTATACTTCTTGGTAGTTGACCTTAGCCTCCATTCTTCATTCCATATCATAAATCAACTCCAAATAACGACGGAAACTACACCTTTAATCGACATTTCTTCAACCCTGCAAAATTAAGAAAAACACATCAAAACTACCACAAACTTGAGGCCAAAGCAATCAATTTAAGCCGATTTAGAATGTTCCAAGTAGATATAAAATCCACTTATCACACCCCCAAACTTAAACCGATGCTTGTCCTCAAGCATATACAATTACAACTAACTAACTAACTAGTACCACTTCCGTAGGTGATCACGATTGCATTTGGCATATGCAACAAGCCTTTTAAACCCCTAGGCAGCCCTAGTGGACGAGTAAGGTCTCGTGAGGGCCTATAGCGAATGTACCCACAAAATTCAATGCAATGCAATGCATGAATGCAACTAATATGAAAAATGCAACTAATCTATTACTAATATCCTACCATACCTTCAAATCCTCTCATGCCATATCAACTGAAGAATCAAAGTAAATACGCACTTGGTGTCGAAAGTGCAATTATTCACATAGTCTACTCAATGAACATGCATAAGTTCTCACAAGTCCATGTCAAGTGTAAGAATAAGTTAGTAAACATGCTAAGCCTACAAGAGTACATCTTTGAGACAAAACTCGGGATCTCATACGCAAAAACAAGCAAACACTCACAATCCACTCACAAAAGAATATTCACTCAAGAACAAGGGTAAGTGTATCACTCAATTCCAACAAAATCATAAGCATGCTTGACATTTGGTATCAATCTAACTCTTAACACAACATACATCAATGACGATAATCAAAAGGTCTTTATTTGGGTTGTAACGGGGCTAGGGACATCGTATGTCAGATAAGCCAAAACAGGTGAAGTGTCAAAAGCTAGTAGGAACTTATAATAAATCATACACAACCACCTATTTCCCCCCCCCCCCACATACTTTTATTATTTTTCTTCCAACAAAAACACTCGACTAGTCGACTAAAGTAGGATCACAACAAACACAAACATGCTCTCATAATATAACTTTTTTTTTTCTCTTTTTTTTTCTTTTTCTTTTTTTTTTTTCTTTTTTTTTCTTTTTTTTTTCCGAGAGCTAAAGCAACAATAATATAGACAATAACAATGATCCCACGATTTTATTACACATGCCGACTATCAAGCAACAACCAAACCCTAATTTCAATATTTCCCCCAAAATTATGACCAACAATAAACCCCTCCTTGCACACCTTATTACTCCCTTAAGCACCCTACTAGCCTTTGACAATGTAGGTTCAAAATAATGTAAGGCCAATACAAGAAAAAGGTCTAGGCAAGTAACGTGGTATGTCACCGAAAAAATAGGATTAAGCTCAACGGGTTAACTAATTGATCATGTAAACATGGTGTGGTAATATGGGAAAATATATGGTTATTCCTAAATGCCTTTATCATTTTAATCGTCAAATAATGTCATGCGTTTCAAGAAAGATCTCAAACAACTGCTAGCAATGCAAACAATCCGTGGACACTCAAGCAAACGAATAATTTGCAACAAATATGCAATAAGGCTCAAAATCTCACTTGGTGGAAAAACATACTCAATCCCAAGCAAAAATCTCTCTAATGCACCTACTTGTATTCAAAGCATGCAAACTAAATCAACTTGCACATATTCATGTCCTTCTAATTACTCACAACATTCAATAAGTCTACTAGCTTCAACTTACTAGTGTATGTGTGTGCACAAGAACAAAGCATATCACTTCTCAATCAAAAGCGTCAACAACACAAAATTCCTATCAATCATGGGTGCAAATGCAAACTACTATGAACTCACATGATATACGAACATAAAAACAGAATGTCCTATATGAAACAAACGTAGATATCGCGAACATAAATGCATAATTTACTACTAATATGCAAAGCATGAAATCCTACATGAACACAATGACACACAATCACAACTATATACACTACTTATCCCTCAAACCACCCCCAAACTTAAAATATTCAATGCCCTCATTGAATGGAAGTAAATATGAGGGAAAGTAGAAAACATACCAGTATACAACAATGCTTGGGTTGCCTCCCAAGAAGCGCTTCTTTAACGTCATTAGCTTGACGTTACTTCCAAGCCTCCATTAAGGATGATAATAGTTTGCCTGGTCCTCTCTTCGCGAGACTTCATCGTCATCATGGCGGCACACTTTCTGCCCCTTCTCCTCGCTTGGCCTATTCGTATAACAACTATGTCCTATTCCAATGCCTTCATCTGTTGACCCAAAATCTGTCAATTTTTAGAATAACACACACTCGCGGGCTTCGCTTGAATATAATGGAGGAGGGTAGATGTAAGTTGCTGAAGCCTTTGGTTCCTCAACGAGAACTTCCTCCATTGACTCTAATGCGTTACCTCCATCTTTAAACTCTGAGACAAGTAGAAGACCTACATCTTTCCCATGTTCTTCAGCCTCTTGGTACGCACATACCAATTTTTGAAATTTGTGCAGCTCAACAGTGTCTGTCCCAAATAGTGCCCTTTCCAAAGCATCCACCTCACCAGCATGATCAAATTCCTCACATGACTTGTGAACGCTCACCTCACCTTGGAATTTGTCTTCTTCAATTAAGCATGCAGTACCTTGCTCCAAGTCATCGTTATTTTCTGGAATTGCCTCTGGTATGAATTGCTGATTCTCTTGTTCCAAGGCACTCCTAACTTGTGCAACTATTGTTTCCAAAGATTTGATAGACGCCTCGTTACTCTTTACACGCATCCTAATCTCTTCCAGAGTCTCTTGTTCCAATGATCTCACGGCTTGAGCAACTAGTGTCTCCAAAGAATTGATAGACTCCTCGTTATCTTTACAAGCATCCTAAGCTCCTCCATAGTAACAACCTCATCTGACTGAAAAGTAGGAGTAGGTTGCTGATGTTGAAACTCTTCACTTCCAAAGAAATATGACATATCTGGAACATCTTGCTGGTACTGTTGAGGATGGTATTGAAAATATGGTTGTTCCTCATAAGTGACATATGGATCAACTCCTTCGTAGTAACAATATTGTGAGGGATCATGAACGCCAAAACACCGCTCACATTGATAAGGCATGGATGTCCTCGAATATGCCCACCATGGCAACTCCTCGCATGCCATCTTCAAAAACTCAAGTACCTGAAACACAACGAACTAAACAAGATAGTTAAGAAAAAAAAATCCGAGTCAGTGAACTCTAACGACCACTATTGACAAGCACATAAACCAAAAATAAAACACCGATGATCCCCGGCAGCGGCGCCAAAAACTTGTTAACACAAAATCACGCAAGCGTACGTGGTCACAAGTAATATATGAATAAGTCAAGTTCGTTCCCATAGAGATCTGATTATGGTTTTAATTCAGTAGATGTACCTATGCAACAATGTATGATTATTACTCACTACTAAGACAAATAACAAATTGGGTTTAATTAACTAAATTAACTAAGCTTAACTAAAAAGTAAATTAACAACTAAGAATTATCTAACTAACAAGAATTGAAATTGAATTACGTCTACAAGAGTAACATGGGATCCTAACTTCATTAAATACTTCGCTTAGATCTGACGCCTTTAATCACTATATGCAATGGTTATGATATCTGATCGGACAACACGAAACAAGTATACGCTACTTCTCAGTATACGAATACCAAACTAAACATACATCCACAAAAGAGATAGAAGATGAATAGACACCAATTATGCTTAGACCCTATATCTCTATAGAATTTGAAAACATAGAGGTTGAAGAACAAGTCATCCATATTGATCACATAGGGCAGCATAATATCTCTATTTACGCCACAAATCATGATGTTAAAACATCAACCTATCCTATGCTAGCATGGCAAGTTCTAAATCTCAAGATCCACTCTCGCTTCACAAAAGATTAACAGATTAGATGTTAGCTACGCATCTAACAATTAAGCACAACCATACGAGGATATCAGATATACATCACACATAGATCTTTAAAGCAATCAAAATACTAAAGCTCCATAAATAAATCCGTTAGAATCCCATGACAACGATTAGTTCATAATCGAACCTCTCGTCATCATGGGATCTGATGAAACCATGATAAAAACAAAGTATGAAAAGATACAAATAAAACTAAGTAATTGATATGTAATGGTGTTCCTAAATTACAATGGTAGGATGTGTTTATATAGTCTCTAGAAGTCTTGTCCACCAAGCAATTGGCTTTTTAGAGTTGGAATAGAAGATTGGCAATTTCCGTTCTTGAATGAGAATAGAATTGCAAATTCCATGTGTAGATCTGATTCTGGAATGTTCTAACGGCCAAAGCAATTACCATACTTATTAGAAGTAGGAATTATAGCAATTTCCTTGTCAAAGTTGAATTTCTGCAGTTCGGCACATAATACGTTTCCTAAACTGATTCTGTTTTTATGGAAAATTCGTAGCTGACTTTTCTTCAATATTTCTGGGCCGTTCCAGTTGTAAGTGGACATCTGGACCACTTTAGAATGATAGAGAATCTCGTTAGCTTCGCGTGGATAGTAAGATCGTCCAAAACGGACTTCTAGAACTCAAGATATGGCAAAAACAAAATCAGAAATTCTGGCTGATTTTTCCCCAGCACGCCGCCGCGCCAGAGGCGCCAACCGCGCCTGAAGCACTGGCTCAATCTGCATAAAACAGCGCTGGGGCGCCAATTGGGGCTCCCGGCTTGGTCCCGATCTGCGAAAATTGATTTTTCTTCGATTTTTAAGCCTTTTCTTCCGTTCCTTTTGCATGAGCTTCCGTCTTTCATCCTTAATGACTTGTATACTTCTTGGTAGTTGACCTTAGCCTCCATTCTTCATTCCATATCATAAATCAACTCCAAATAACGACGGAAACTACACCTTTAATCGACATTTCTTCAACCCTGCAAAATTAAGAAAAACACATCAAAACTACCACAAACTTGAGGCCAAAGCAATCAATTTAAGCCGATTTAGAATGTTCCAAGTAGATATAAAATCCACTTATCACACCCCCAAACTTAAACCGATGCTTGTCCTCAAGCATATACAATTACAACTAACTAACTAACTAGTACCACTTCCGTAGGTGATCACGATTGCATTTGGCATATGCAACAAGCCCTTTAAACCCCTAGGCAGCCTAGTGGACGAGTAAGGTCTCGTGAGGGCCTATAGCGAATGTACCCACAAAATTCAATGCAATGCAATGCATGAATGCAACTAATATGAAAAATGCAACTAATCTAGTACTAATATCCTACCATACCTTCAAATCCTCTCATGCCATATCAACTGAAGAATCAAAGTAAATACGCAATGTCTTGGTGTCGAAAGTGCAATTATTCACATAGTCTACTCAATAAACATGCATAAGTTTTCACAAGTCCATGTCAAGTGTAAGAATAAGTTAGTAAACATGCTAAGCCTACAAGAGTACATCTTTGAGACAAAACTCGGGATCTCATACGCAAAAACAAGCAAACACTCACAATCCACTCACAAAAGAATATTCACTCAAGAACAAGGGTAAGTGTGTCCTCAATTCCAACAAAATCATAAGCATGCTTGACATTTGGTATCAATCTAACTCTTAACACAACATACATCAATGACGATAATCAAAAGGTCTTTATTTGGGTTGTAACGGGGCTAGGGACATGGTATGTCAGATAAGCCAAAACAGGTGAAGTGTCAAAAGCTAGTAGGAACTTATAATAAATCATACACAACCACCTATTTCCCCCCCCCCACATACTTTTATTATTTTTCTTCCAACAAAAACACTCGACTAGTCGACTAAAGTAGGATCACAACAAACACAAACATGCTCTCATAATATAACTTTTTTTTCTCTTTTTTTTTTCTTTTTCTTTTTTTTTTTCTGTTTTTTTTTCTTTTTTTTTTTTCGAGAGCTAAAGCAACAATAATATAGACAATAACAATGATCCCACGATTTTATTACACATGCCGACTATCAAGCAACAACCAAACCCTAATTTCAATATTTCCCCCAAAATTATGACCAACAATAAACCCCTCCTTGCACACCTTATTACTCCCTTAAGCACCCTACTAGCCTTTGACAATGTAGGTTCAAAATAATGTAAGGCCAATACAAGAAAAAGGTCTAGGCAAGTAATGTGGTATGTCACCGAAAAAATAGGATTAAGCTCAACGGGTTAACTAATTGATCATGTAAACATGGTGTGGTAATATGGGAAAATATATGGTTATTCCTAAATGCCTTTATCATTTTAATCGTCAAATAATGTCATGCGTTTCAAGAAAGATCTCAAACAACAGCTAGCAATGCAAACAATCCGTGGACACTCAAGCAAACGAATAATTTGCAACAAATATGCAATAAGGCTCAAAATCTCACTTGGTGGAAAAACATACTCAATCCCAAGCAAAAATCTCTCTAATGCACCTACTTGTATTAAAAGCATGCAAACTAAATCAACTTGCACATATTCATGTCCTTCTAATTACTCACAACATTCAATAAGTCTACTAGCTTCAACTTACTAGTGTATGTGTGTGCACAAGAACAAAGCATATCACTTCTCAATCAAAAGCGTCAACAACACAAAATTCCTATCAATCATGGGTGCAAATGCAAACTACTATGAACTCACATGATATACGAACATAAAAACAGAATGTCCTATATGAAACAAACGTAGATATCGCGAACATAAATGCATAATTTACTACTAATATGCAAAGCATGAAATCCTACATGAACACAATGACACACAATCACAACTATATACACTACTTATCCCTCAAACCACCCCCAAACTTAAAATATTCAATGCCCTCATTGAATGGAAGTAAATATGAGGGAAAGTAGAAAACATACCAGTATACAACAATGCTTGGGTTGCCTCCCAAGAAGCGCTTCTTTAACGTCATTAGCTTGACGTTACTTCCAAGCCTCCATTAAGGATGATAATAGTTTGCCTGGTCCTCTCTTCGCGAGACTTCATCGTCATCATGGCGGCACACTTTCTGCCCCTTCTCCTCGCTTGGCCTATTCGTATAACAACTATGTCCTATTCCAATGCCTTCATCTGTTGACCCAAAATCTGTCAATTTTTAGAATAACACACACTCGCGGGCTTCGCTTGAATATAATGGAGGAGGGTAGATGTAAGTTGCTGAAGCCTTTGGTTCCTCAACGAGAACTTCCTCCATTGACTCTAATGCGTTACCTCCATCTTTAAACTCTGAGACAAGTAGAAGACCTGCATCTTTCCCATGTTCTTCAGCCTCTTGGTACGCACATACCAATTTTTGAAATTTGTGCAGCTCAACAGTGTCTGTCCAAATAGTGCCCTTTCCAAAGCATCCACCTCACCAGCATGATCAAATTCCTCACATGACTTGTGAACGCTCACCTCACCTTGGAATTTGTCTTCTTCAATTAAGCATGCAGTACCTTGCTCCAAGTCATCGTTATTTTCTGGAATTGCCTCTGGTATGAATTGCTGATTCTCTTGTTCCAAGGCACTCCTAACTTGAGCAACTATTGTTTCCAAAGATTTGATAGACGCCTCGTTACTCTTTACACGCATCCTAATCTCTTCCAGAGTCTCTTGTTCCAATGATCTCACGGCTTGAGCAACTAGTGTCTCCAAAGAATTGATAGACTCCTCGTTACTCTTTACAAGCATCCTAAGCTCCTCCATAGTAACAACCTCATCTGACTGAAAAGTAGGAGTAGGTTGCTGATGTTGAAACTCTTCACTTCCAAAGAAATATGACATATCTGGAACATCTTGCTGGTACTGTTGAGGATGGTATTGAAAATATGGTTGTTGCTCATAAGTGACATATGGATCAACTCCTTCGTAGTAACAATATTGTGAGGGATCATGAACGCCAAAACACCGCTCACATTGATAAGGCATGGATGTCCTCGAATATGCCCACCATGGCAACTCCTCGCATGCCATCTTCAAAAACTCAAGTACCTGAAACACAACGAACTAAACAAGATAGTTAAGAAAAAAAAATCCGAGTCAGTGAACTCTAACGACCACTATTGACAAGCACATAAACCAAAAATAAAACACCGATGATCCCCGGCAGCGGCGCCAAAAACTTGTTAACACAAAATCACGCAAGCGTACGTGGTCACAAGTAATATATGAATAAGTCAAGTTCGTTCCCATAGAGATCTGATTATGGTTTTAAATCAGTAGATGTACCTATGCAACAATGTATGATTATTACTCACTGCTAAGACAAATAACAAATTGGGTTTAATTAACTAAATTAACTAAGCTTAACTAAAAAGTAAATTAACAACTAAGAATTATCTAACTAACAAGAATTGAAATTGAATTACGTCTATAAGAGTAACATGGGATCCTAACTTCATTAAATACTTCGCTTAGATCTGACGCCTTTAATCACTATATGCAATGGTTATGATATCTGATCGGACAACACGAAACAAGTATACGCTACTTCTCAGTATACGAATACCAAACTAAACATACATCCACAAAAGAGATAGAAGATGAATAGACACCAATTATGCTTAGACCCTATATCTCTATAGAATTTGAAAACATAACGTTTGAAGAACAAGTCATCCATATTGATCACATAGGGCAGCATAATATCTCTATTTACGCCACAAATCATGATGTTAAAACATCAACCTATCCTATGCTAGCATGGCAAGTTCTAAATCTCAAGATTCACTCTCGCTTCACAAAAGATTAACAGATTAGATGTTAGCTACGCATCTAACAATTAAGCACAACCATACGAGGATATCAGATATACATCACACATAGATCTTTAAAGCAATCAAGATACTAAAGCTCCATAAATAAATCCGTTAGAATCCCATGACAACGATTAGTTCATAATCGAACCTCTCGTCATCATGGGATCTGATGAAACCATGATAAAAACAAAGAATGAAAAGATACAAATAAAACTAAGTAATTGATATGTAATGGTGTTCCTAAATTACAATGGTAGGATGTGTTTATATAGGCTCTAGAAGTCTTGTCCACCAAGCAATTGCCTTTTTAGAGTTGGAATAGAAGATTGGCAATTTCCGTTCTTGAATGAGAATAGAATTGCAAATTCCATGTGTAGATCTGGTTCTGGAATGTTCTAACCGCCCAAAGCAATTACCATACTTATTAGAAGTAGGAATTATAGCAATTTCCTTGTCACAGTTGAATTTCTGCAGTTCGGCACATAATACGTTTCCTAAACTGATTCTGTTTTTAAGGGAAATTCGTAGCTGACTTTTCTTCAATATTTCTGGGCCGTTCCAGTTGTAAGTGGACATCTGGACCACTTTAGAATGATAGAGAATCTCATTAGCTTCGCGTGGATAGTAAGATCGTCCAAAACGGACTTCTAGAACTCAAGATATGGCAAAAACAAAATCAGAAATTCTTGCTGATTTTTGCCCAGCACGCCGCCGCGCCAGAGGCGCCAACCGCGCCTGAAGCACTGGCTCAATCTGCATAAAACAGCGCTGGGGCGCCAATTGGGGCTCCTGGCTTGGTCCCGATCTGCGAAAATTGATTTTTCTTCGATTTTTAAGCCTTTTCTTTCGTTCCTTTTGCATGAGCTTCCGTCTTTCATCCTTAATGACTTGTATACTTCTTGGTAGTTGACCTTAGCCTCCATTCTTCATTCCATATCATAAATCAACTCCAAATAACGACGGAAACTACACCTTTAATCGACATTTCTTCAACCCTGCAAAATTAAGAAAAACACATCAAAACTACCACAAACTTGAGGCCAAAGCAATCAATTTAAGCCGATTTAGAATGTTCCAAGTAGATATAAAATCCACTTATCACACCCCCAAACTTAAACCGATGTTTGTCCTCAAGCATATACAATTACAACTAACTAACTAACTAGTACCACTTCCGTAGGTGATCACGATTGCATTTGGCATATGCAACAAGCCCTTTAAACCCCTAGGCAGCCTAGTGGACGAGTAAGGTCTCGTGAGGGCCTATAGCGAATGTACCCACAAAATTCAATGCAATGCAATGCATGAATGCAACTAATATGAAAAATGCAACTAATCTAGTACTAATATCCTACCATACCTTCAAATCCTCTCATGCCATATCAACTGAAGAATCAAAGTAAATACGCAATGTCTTGGTGTCGAAAGTGCAATTATTCACATAGTCTACTCAATGAACATGCATAAGTTCTCACAAGTCCATGTCAAGTGTAAGAATAAGTTAGTAAACATGCTAAGCCTACAAGAGTACATCTTTGAGACAAAACTCGGGATCTCATACGCAAAAACAAGCAAACACTCACAATCCACTCACAAAAGAATATTCACTCAAGAACAAGGGTAAGTGTATCACTCAATTCCAACAAAATCATAAGCATGCTTGACATTTGGTATCAATCTAACTCTTAACACAACATACATCAATGACGATAATCAAAAGGTCTTTATTTGGGTTGTAACGGGGCTAGGGACATGGTATGTCAGATAAGCCAAAACAGGTGAAGTGTCAAAAGCTAGTAGGAACTTATAATAAATCATACACAACCACCTATTCCCCCCCCCCCACATACTTTTATTATTTTTCTTCCAACAAAAACACTCGACTAGTCGACTAAAGTAGGATCACAACAAACACAAACATGCTCTCATAATATAACTTTTTTTTCTCTTTTTTTTTCTTTTTCTTTTTTTTTTCTGTTTTTTTTTCTTTTTTTTTCCGAGAGCTAAAGCAACAATAATATAGACAATAACAATGATCCCACGATTTTATTACACATGCCGACTATCAAGCAACAACCAAACCCTAATTTCAATATTTCCCCCAAAATTATGACCAACAATAAACCCCTCCTTGCACACCTTATTACTCCCTTAAGCACCCTACTAGCCTTTGACAATGTAGGTTCAAAATAATGTAAGGCCAACACAAGAAAAAGGTCTAGGCAAGTAATGTGGTATGTCACCGAAAAAATAGGATTAAGCTCAACTGGTTAACTAATTGATCATGTAAACATGGTGTGGTAATATGGGAAAATATATGGTTATTCCTAAATGCCTTTATCATTTTAATCGTCAAATAATGTCATGCGTTTCAAGAAAGATCTCAAACAACTGCTAGCAATGCAAACAATCCGTGGACACTCAAGCAAACGAATAATTTGCAACAAATATGCAATAAGGCTCAAAATCTCACTTGGTGGAAAAACAAACTCAATCCCAAGCAAAAATCTCTCTAATGCACCTACTTGTATTCAAAGCATGCAAACTAAATCAACTTGCACATATTCATGTCCTTCTAATTACTCACAACATTCAATAAGTCTACTAGCTTCAACTTACTAGTGTATGTGTGTGCATAAGAACAAAGCATATCACTTCTCAATCAAAAGCGTCAACAACACAAAATTCCTATCAATCATGGGTGCAAATGCAAACTACTATGAACTCACATGATATACGAACATAAAAACAGAATGTCCTATATGAAACAAACGTAGATATCGCGAACATAAATGCATAATTTACTACTAATATGCAAAGCATGAAATCCTACATGAACACAATGACACACAATCACAACTATATACACTACTTATCCCTCAAACCACCCCCAAAATTAAAATATTCAATGCCCTCATTGAATGGAAGTAAATATGAGGGGAAGTAGAAAACATACCAGTATACAACAATGCTTGGGTTGCCTCCCAAGAAGCGCTTCTTTAACGTCATTAGCTTGACGTTACTTCCAAGCCTCCATTAAGGATGATAATAGTTTGCCTGGTCCTCTCTTCGCGAGACTTCATCGTCATCATGGCGGCACACTTTCTGCCCCTTCTCTTCGCTTGGCCTATTCGTATAACAACTATGTCCTATTCCAATGCCTTCATCTGTTGACCCAAAATCTGTCAATTTTTAGAATAACACACACTCGCGGGCTTCGCTTGAATATAATGGAGGAGGGTAGATGTAAGTTGCTGAAGCCTTTGGTTCCTCAACGAGAACTTCCTCCATTAACTCTAATGCGTTACCTCCATCTTTAAACTCTGAGACAAGTAGAAGACCTGCATCTTTCCCATGTTCTTCAGCCTCTTGGTACGCACATACCAATTTTTGAAATTTGTGCAGCTCAACAGTGTCTGTCCCAAATAGTGCCCTTTCCAAAGCATCCACCTCACCAGCATGATCAAATTCCTCACATGACTTGTGAACGCTCACCTCACCTTGGAATTTGTCTTCTTCAATTAAGCATGCAGTACCTTGCTCCAAGTCATCGTTATTTTCTGGAATTGCCTCTGGTATGAATTGCTGATTCTCTTGTTCCAAGGCACTCCTAACTTGAGCAACTATTGTTTCCAAAGATTTGATAGACGCCTCGTTACTCTTTACACGCATCCTAATCTCTTCCAGAGTCTCTTGTTCCAATGATCTCACGGCTTGAGCAACTAGTGTCTCCAAAGAATTGATAGACTCCTCGTTACTCTTTACAAGCATCCTAAGCTCCTCCATAGTAACAACCTCATCTGACTGAAAAGTAGGAGTAGGTTGCTGATGTTGAAAATCTTCACTTCCAAAGAAATATGACATATCTGGAACATCTTGCTGGTACTGTTGAGGATGGTATTGAAAATATGGTTGTTCCTCATAAGTGACATATGGATCAACTCCTTCGTAGTAACAATATTGTGAGGGATCATGAACGCCAAAACACCGCTCACATTGATAAGGCATGGATGTCCTCGAATATGCCCACCATGGCAACTCCTCGCATGCCATCTTCAAAAACTCAAGTACCTGAAACACAACGAACTAAACAAGATAGTTAAGAAAAAAAAATCCGAGTCAGTGAACTCTAACGACCACTATTGACAAGCACATAAACCAAAAATAAAACACCGATGATCCCCGGCAACGGCGCCAAAAACTTGTTAACACAAAATCACGCAAGCGTACGTGGTCACAAGTAATATATGAATAAGTCAAGTTCGTTCCCATAGAGATCTGATTATGGTTTTAATTCAGTAGATGTACCTATGCAACAATGTATGATTATTACTCACTGCTAAGACAAATAACAAATTGGGTTTAATTAACTAAATTAACTAAGCTTAACTAAAAAGTAAATTAACAACTAAGAATTATCTAACTAACAAGAATTGAAATTGAATTACGTCTATAAGAGTAACATGGGATCCTAACTTCATTAAATACTTCGCTTAGATCTGACGCCTTTAATCACTATATGCAATGGTTATGATATCTGATCGGACAACACGAAACAAGTATACGCTACTTCTCAGTATACGAATACCAAACTAAACATACATCCACAAAAGAGATAGAAGATGAATAGACACCAATTATGCTTAGACCCTATATCTCTATAGAATTTGAAAACATAACGGTTGAAGAACAAGTCATCCATATTGATCACATAGGGCAGCATAATATCTCTATTTACGCCACAAATCATGATGTTAAAACATCAACCTATCCTATGCTAGCATGGCAAGTTCTAAATCTCAAGATCCACTCTCGCTTCACAAAAGATTAACAAATTAGATGTTAGCTACGCATCTAACAATTAAGCACAACCGTACGAGGATATCAGATATATATCACACATAGATCTTTAAAGCAATCAAGATACTAAAGCTCCATAAATAAATCCGTTAGAATCCCATGACAACGATTAGTTCATAATCGAACCTCTCGTCATCATGGGATCTGATGAAACCATGATAAAAGCAAAGAATGAAAAGATACAAATAAAACTAAGTAATTGATATGTAATGGTGTTCCTAAATTACAATGGTAGGATGTGTTTATATAGGCTCTAGAAGTCTTGTCCACCAAGCAATTGCCTTTTTAGAGTTGGAATAGAAGATTGGCAATTTCCGTTCTTGAATGAGAATAGAATTGCAAATTCCATGTGTAGATCTGATTCTGGAATGTTCTAACCGCCCAAAGCAATTACCATACTTATTAGAAGTAGGAATTATAGCAATTTCCTTGTCACAGTTGAATTTCTGCAGTTCGGCACATAATACGTTTCCTAAACTGATTCTGTTTTTAAGGAAAATTCGTAGCTGACTTTTCTTCAATATTTCTGGGCCGTTCCAGTTGTAAGTGGACATCTGGACCACTTTAGAATGATAGAGAATCTCGTTAGCTTCGCGTGGATAGTAAGATCGTCCAAAACGGACTTCTAGAACTCAAGATATGGCAAAAACAAAATCAGAAATTCTGGCTGATTTTTGCCCAGCACGCCGCCGCGCCAGAGGCGCCAACCGCGCCTGAAGCACTGGCTCAATCTGCATAAAACAGCGCTGGGGCGCCAATTGGGGCTCCCGGCTTGGTCCCGATCTGCGAAAATTGATTTTTCTTCGATTTTTAAGCCTTTTCTTTCGTTCCTTTTGCATGAGCTTCCGTCTTTCATCCTTAATGACTTGTATACTTCTTGGTAGTTGACCTTAGCCTCCATTCTTCATTCCATATCATAAATCAACTCCAAATAACGACGGAAACTACACCTTTAATCGACATTTCTTCAACCCTGCAAAATTAAGAAAAACACATCAAAACTACCACAAACTTGAGGCCAAAGCAATCAATTTAAGCCGATTTAGAATGTTCCAAGTAGATATAAAATCCACTTATCACACCCCCAAACTTAAACCGATGCTTGTACTCAAGCATATACAATTACAACTAACTAACTAACTAGTACCACTTCCGTAGGTGATCACGATTGCATTTGGCATATGCAACAAGCCCTTTAAACCCCTAGGCAGCCTAGTGGACGAGTAAGGTCTCGTGAGGGCCTATATCGAATGTACCCACAAAATTCAATGCAATGCAATGCATGAATGCAACTAATATGAAAAATGCAACTAATCTAGTACTAATATCCTACCATACCTTCAAATCCCCTCATGCCATATCAACTGAAGAATCAAAGTAAATACGCAATGTCTTGGTGTCGAAAGTGCAATTATTCACATAGTCTACTCAATGAACATGCATAAGTTCTCAAAAGTCCATGTCAAGTGTAAGAATAAGTTAGTAAACATGCTAAGCCTACAAGAGTACATCTTTGAGACAAAACTCGGGATCTCATACGCAAAAACAAGCAAACACTCACAATCCACTCACAAAAGAATATTCACTCAAGAACAAGGGTAAGTGTATCACTCAATTCCAACAAAATCATAAGCATGCTTGACATTTGGTATCAATCTAACTCTTAACACAACATACATCAATGACGATAATCAAAAGGTCTTTATTTGGGTTGTAACGGGGCTAGGGACATGGTATGTCAGATAAGCCAAAACAGGTGAAGTGTCAAAAGCTAGTAGGAACTTATTATAAATCATAAACAACCACCTATTTTCCCCCCCCCCCCCACATACTTTTATTATTTTTCTTCCAACAAAAACACTCGACTAGTCGACTAAAGTAGGATCACAACAAACACAAACATGCTCTCATAATATAACTTTTTTTTCTCTTTTTTTTCTTTTTCTTTTTTTTCTATTTTTTTTTCTTTTTTTTTTCCGAGAGCTAAAGCAACAATAATATAGACAATAACAATGATCCCACGATTTTATTACACATGCCGACTATCAAGCAACAACCAAACCCTAATTTCAATATTTCCCCCAAAATTATGACCAACAATAAACCCCTCCTTGCACACCTTATTACTCCCTTAAGCACCCTACTAGCCTTTGACAATGTAGGTTCAAAATAATGTAAGGCCAATACAAGAAAAAGGTCTAGGCAAGTAATGTGGTATGTCACCGAAAAAATAGGATTAAGCTCAACTGGTTAACTAATTGTTCATGTAAACATGGTGTGGTAATATGGGAAAATATATGGTTATTCCTAAATGCCTTTATCATTTTAATCGTCAAATAATGTCATGCGTTTCAAGAAAGATCTCAAACAACTGCTAGCAATGCAAACAATCCGTGGACACTCAAGCAAACGAATAATTTGCAACAAATATGCAATAAGGCTTAAAATCTCACTTGGTGCAAAAACATGCTCAATCCCACGCAAAAATCTCTCTAATGCACCTACTTGTATTCAAAGCATGCAAAGTAAATCAACTTGCACATATTCATGTCCTTCTAATTACTCACAACATTCAATAAGTCTACTAGCTTCAACTTACTAGTGTATGTGTGTGCACAAGAACAAAGCATATCACTTCTCAATCAAAAGCGTCAACAACACAAAATTCCTATCAATCATGGGTGCAAATGCAAACTACTATGAACTCACATGATATACGAACATAAAAACAGAATGTCCTATATGAAACAAACGAAGATATCGCGAACATAAATGCATAATTTACCACTAATATGCAAAACATGAAATCCTACATGAACACAATGACACACAATCACAACTATATACACTACTTATCCCTCAAACCACCCCCAAACTTAAAATATTCAATGCCCTCATTGACTGGAAGTAAATATGAAGGAAAGTAGAAAACATACCAGTATACAACAATGCTTGGGTTGGCTCCCAAGAAGCGCTTCTTTAACGTCATTAGCTTGACGTTACTTCCAAGCCTCCATTAAGGATGATAATAGTTTGCCTGGTCCTCTCTTCGCGAGACTTCATCGTCATCATGGCGGCACACTTTCTGCCCCTTCTCCTTGCTTGGCCTATTCGTATAACAACTATGTCCTATTCCAATGCCTTCATCTGTTGACCCAAAATCTGTCAATTTGTAGAATAGCACACACTCGCGGGCTTCGCTTGAATATAATGGAGGAGGGTAGATGTAAGTTGCTGAAGCCTTTGGTTCCTCAACGAGAACTTCCTCCATTGGCTCTAATGCGTTACCTCCATCTTTAAACTCTGAGACAAGTAGAAGACCTGCATCTTTCCCATGTTCTTCAGCCTCTTGGTACGCACATACCAATTTTTGAAATTTGTGCAGCTCAACAGTGTCTGTCCAAATAGTGCCCTTTCCAAAGCATCCACCTCACCAGCATGATCAAATTCCTCACATGACTTGTGAACGCTCACCTCACCTTGGAATTTGTCTTCTTCAATTAAGCATGCAGTACCTTGCTCCAAGTCATCGTTATTTTCTGGAATTGCCTCTGGTATGAATTGCTGATTCTCTTGTTCCAAGGCACTCCTAACTTGAGCAACTATTGTTTCCAAAGATTTGATAGACGCCTCGTTACTCTTTACACGCATCCTAATCTCTTCCAGAGTCTCTTGTTCCAATGATCTCACGGCTTGAGCAACTAGTGTCTCCAAAGAATTGATAGACTCCTCGTTACTCTTTACAAGCATCCTAAGCTCCTCCATAGTAACAACCTCATCTGACTGAAAAGTAGGAGTAGGTTGCTGATGTTGAAACTCTTCACTTCCAAAGAAATATGACATATCTGGAACATCTTGCTGGTACTGTTGAGGATGGTATTGAAAATATGGTTGTTCCTCATAAGTGACATATGGATCAACTCCTTCGTAGTAACAATATTGTGAGGGATCATGAACGCCAAAACACCGCTCACATTGATAAGGCATGGATGTCCTCGAATATGCCCACCATGGCAACTCCTCGCATGCCATCTTCAAAAACTCAAGTACCTGAAACACAACGAACTAAACAAGATAGTTAAGAAAAAAAATCTGAGTCAGTGAACTCTAACGACCACTATTGACAAGCACATAAACCAAAAATAAAACACCGATGATCCCCGGCAGCGGCGCCAAAAACTTGTTAACACAAAATCACGCAAGCGTACGTGGTCACAAGTAATATATGAATAAGTCAAGTTCGTTCCCATAGAGATCTGATTATGGTTTTAATTCAGTAGATGTACCTATGCAACAATGTATGATTATTACTCACTGCTAAGACAAATAACAAATTGGGTTTAATTAACTAAATTAACTAAGCTTAACTAAAAAGTAAATTAACAACTAAGAATTATCTAACTAACAAGAATTGAAATTGAATTACGTCTACAAGAGTAACATGGGATCCTAACTTCATTAAATACTTCGCTTAGATCTGACGCCTTTAATCACTATATGCAATGGTTATGATATCTGATCGGACAACACGAAACAAGTATACGCTACTTCTCAGTATACGAATACCAAACTAAACATACATCCACAAAAGAGATAGAAGATGAATAGACACCAATTATGCTTAGACCCTATATCTCTATAGAATTTGAAAACATAACGGTTGAAGAACAAGTCATCCATATTGATCACATAGGGCAGCATAATATCTCTATTTACGCCACAAATCATGATGTTAAAACATCAACCTATCCTATGCTAGCATGGCAAGTTCTAAATCTCAAGATCCACTCTCGCTTCACAAAAGATTAACAGATTAGATGTTAGCTACGCATCTAACAATTAAGCACAACCATACGAGGATATTAGATATACATCACACATAGATCTTTAAAGCAATCAAGATACTAAAGCTCCATAAATAAATCCGTTAGAATCCCATGACAACGATTAGTTCATAATCGAACCTCTCGTCATCATGGGATCTGATGAAACCATGATAAAAACAAAGTATGAAAAGATACAAATAAAACTAAGTAATTGATATGTAATGGTGTTCCTAAATTACAATGGTAGGATATGTTTATATAGGCTCTAGAAGTCTTGTCCACCAAGCAATTGCCTTTTTAGAGTTGGAACAGAAGATTGGCAATTTCCGTTCTTGAATGACAATAGAATTGCAAATTCCATGTGTAGATCTGATTCTGGAATGTTCTAACCGCCCAAAGCAATTACCATACTTATTAGAAGTAGGAATTATAGCAATTTCCTTGTCACAGTTGAATTTCTGCAGTTCGGCACATAATACGTTTCCTAAACTGATTCTGTTTTTAAGGAAAATTCGTAGCTGACTTTTCTTCAATATTTCTGGACCGTTCCAGTTGTAAGTGGACATCTGGACCACTTTAGAATGATAGAGAATCTCGTTAGCTTCGCGTGGACAGTAAGATCGTCCAAAACGGACTTCTAGAACTCAAAATATGGCCAAAACAAAATCAGAAATTCTGGCTGATTTTTCCCCAGTACGCCGCCGCGCCAGAGGCGCCAACCGCGCCTGAAGCACTGGCTCAATCTGCATAAAACAGCGCTGGGGCGCCAATTGGGGCTCCCGGCTTGGTTCCGATCTGCGAAAATTGATTTTTCTTCGATTTTTAAGCCTTTTCTTCCGTTCCTTTTGCATGAGCTTCCGTCTTTCATCCTTAATGACTTGTATACTTCTTGGTAGTTGACCTTAGCCTCCATTCTTCATTCCATATCATAAATCAACTCCAAATAACGACGGAAACTACACCTTTAGTCGACATTTCTTCAACCCTGCAAAATTAAGCAAAACACATCAAAACTACCACAAACTTGAGGCCAAAGCAATCAATTTAAGCCGATTTAGAATGTTCCAAGTAGATATAAAATCCACTTATCAAAGTGGACCAGTTAATTCGTGAAGGAAAGTTAACTGAGTGGGCAGTTCGTGAGGTGAAGAACCATAATCCCAAGTCTGGCCTTGGTTATAATCAGGCCCCCCCACCTGAACAGAATCCAGTCATCAAGGAAAGGGAAACGTGAGGCGGAAGTATCCACGTAATAATTGGGGGACCTCATATCGGGGGGGATCGCAATAGGGCTAGAGAAAGATATGCCCGCGAAGCTAAGGAGCGACCCCTCACCAATATCCATCACCTGCAGGAGCGACCCCCAAAGGTCTTCAAGGGGGAAGATACAAATATCATGTTCACTGAGGAAGATGCGAAGTGGGTTCACCATCCTCATTCGGACACCCTCGTTGTCCGAGTTCGCATTGGATCGCAGAATGTTCACAGGGTCCTTGTGGACAATGGAAGCGCAGTGAATGTCCTAACCTACGAGGTCTATCAGAAAATGGGGTTCGTGGATAAAGACCTTATCCCTACCGTGGGGCATCTTTATGGTTTTACTGGAGCCCTGTATTACCACCCAAATTGCAGACTTTATGGTGGTTGATCAACCTTCAGCCTATAATGCTATCGTGGGGAGGCCAATACTCAAAGAAATGAGGGTGGTTACTTCTATTTACCATCTCTCTATGAAGTTCCCTACCCCAAATGGAGTCGGGTGCATTAGGGGGGCATAACATGAGTCTCGTGAATGCTACAACAGGGCCCTCAGGTCAGCAGAAAAAGGGAGTAATTCTATGACAGACAAGATGGAGTGCGAGGAGGAAAGTAGGTCTCGCAAGAAAACTTTTGTACCCCCAACAGACTGTAACATGATCTCGATTGAGGAGCTCCCAGCCGATTATTTTGATAATTTGGGAATTCAAGTAGAGCCAGTACCAGGGGCTTTGATGATGGGAACCTCGCAGCCAGTTATGGTTCTCCAGGAAGGGATCGTGGAAGAGGCTACAGATAGTGACAGCGAGGAGAGCCCGGAGCAGGCCGCTGTGCGAGCCCTAAAGGGAAAATGGGTTCGCAAAGAAACATCCGCACTGACAGAACTGCCAAATGGAATTACACAGACTACAACTGTTGTTAAGGAGTATGGGCACGCGGGTGCCAACCCCTGCGAGGCAGAACCAAGTCAGGCTCGCGAGTATAATCTAGATCTTGATCCTCGCATCCCAGAACATGTGGAGCGAGCCGGGGCAGCTGAAGACACAATTCATGTTCTTGTTGATGTGCAGGACCCTTCAAAAGTGTTGAAAATAGGGTCGCAACTCAATCCTGATTTGAGAGAAAGGCTGGTTACTTTTCTAAAGGCAAACCTTGACTTGTTCGCCTGGTCACATGAAGATATGGTTGGGATCGATCCTAATGTAATGTGCCATAAGCTAAACTTGGATCCAAGCAAGAAGGGGGTCAGACAAAAGAGGCTACCCATAAGTGGAGAACGAGCTGAGGCTCTAAAGGAAGAAGTGGACAGACTCCTCGAGGTAGGGCTCGTTAGGGAATCATTCTACTCTGATTGGCTCGCGAACCCAGTCCTTGTGAAGAAGCCAAATGGAAAGTGGAGGACATGTGTGGACTTTACCGACCTCAACAAACATTGTCCCAAAGATAGTTTTCCGCTACCAAGGATCGACCAGTTAGTGGATGCAACAGCAGGGCATGCACTTCTTTCTTTCATGGATGCTTACTCTGGGTACAATCAGATACCCATGTATGGCCCTGATCAAGAGCACACCTCGTTCATCACAGATAGAGGTCTCTATTGCTACATAGGGATGCCCTTCGGTCTCCTTAATGCTGGGGCTACCTACCAGAGGCTCGTTAATATGATGTTCGAGAAACAAATTGGCAAGACAATGGAAGTCTATGTAGACGACATGTTGGTCAAGTCTAAGGAAGCTGTGGATCACATCTCTCACCTCGCAGAGATGTTTGATATACTAAGGAAGTACAGAATGAAGCTTAACCCCCAGAAGTGTGTCTTTGGGGTCGAATCTGGAAAGTTTTTGGGATTCATTGTCAACCACCGAGGAATTGAAGCGAACCCTGCAAAAATAAAGGCTCTAATGGACATGCGATCCCCAAGAAGTGTGAAAGAAGTACAGAGTCTGACAGGAAGGATCGCAGCTCTCAATCGGTTCGTTTCCAAATCATCAGATAAGTGCCACGAGTTCTTTAAGGCCATTAAAAAGGTGGGAAGAAACTTTGAATGGACATTGGAATGCAAGGAGGCCTTTCAGAAGATAAAGGAACATTTGGGTTCGCCACCACTTCTCTCGAAGCCCCTTAAAGGCGAGGTCCTCATTGTCTACCTCGCTGTGTCTGAACACGCGGTCAGTGCAGTATTGGTTCGCGAGGAGGGAAAAGTTCAATATCCAGTCTACTATGTCAGTAAAAGAATGTTAGATGCTGAGACTCGATATACAAACATGGAGAAGCTAGCCTATGCCCTGATCTTGGCCTCGCGGAAGTTAAGGCCCTATTTTCAGGCTCAAAGCATTGAGGTTCGCACTGCCTACCCACTGAGGTAGGTGATGTACAAGCCAGAGTCCTCAGGGAGATTGTTAAAATGGACAGTGGAGCTTAGTCAGTTTGACATCGAATTTAAGCCTCGCGGCCCTATAAAAGGACAGGCACTTGCGGATTTTATCTTGGAGTTTCCTCCCCAATCTGGGGGAGATGATTGGGCCATCATAGCAGCTCCAGAAATTATAGTTAGCGAGGACAAAAAAGAAAATTCGGCCTCGTGGTGGGAACTATACGTAGATGGGGCATCTAACAAGGAAGGATCCGGGGCCGGCATCGAGTTGGTAACTCCAGAGGGTCGCAAGATACAAAGTGCAGTACACTTCGCTTTCGAAGCCACCAATAATGCAGCAGAGTACGAAGCCCTCATTATTGGTCTAAAACTGGCACTGGAAATGAAGGTAGATAACCTCATAGCTTACAGCGATTCCATGCTGGTAACATATCAACTCTGGTGTGGGTGGCAAGCTAGAGGCGAGCAGATTGAGCTATATATGCGATGTGCACAGAGGTTGATGAAAAAATTTAATAATGTCAAGGTGGTTCATATTAGAAGAGAGAAGAATCAAGGAGCAGATGCACTGGCAAAACTGCGGTCGCGTCGCGAGGCCACCCTACTTGGAATTATCCCACTGGAAATCCAGACAAAGCCCAGTGTGCCAGAGGAGTTTGTTATGGAGATACCGACCCCATGGTCGACCTGGATGACCCCTATATGGGAGTATGTGAAAAATGGAGCCCTGCCTCAAGACAAAAAAGAAGCAAGAAAAATCAAATATCAGGTTGCTCGCTATGTCATCTATGACGAAGTCCTGTATCGAAGAGGGTTCAACACCCCGCTCCTAAGGTGTGTAGATGGAGAAGAATGCAATTACATTCTCAGAGAGGTTCATGAGGGGATATGTGGCAATCAGTCGGGGGGTAGTTCTCTGGCCCAAAAGATTCTTCGCCAAGGGTACTACTGGCCTACTTTGAAAAGAGATGCTTTTGAGTTCGCAAGGAAGTGTAATAACTGCCAAAGGATAGCTAACTATAGCAGCGCTCCTGTCTCTCACCTCACCTCGCTAACGAGCCCATGGTCCTTTGCTATGTGGGGCATTGATCTAATTAGGGAGCTACCTAAAGCCAAAGGAGGTGTCAAGTACGCAGTTGTGGCTATTGATTATTTCACCAAGTGGGCCGAGGCTGAGCCACTTGCCACTATTACTGCAAAGAAACTCAAGGACTTTGTGTACAGGGCAATTGTGTGTCGCTATGGGATTCCTTATCAGCTCATATCAGATAACGGAAAGCAATTTGACAGCAAGGACATGAAAGAATTCTGTGAGAACTTGGGGATCAAAAAGAGTTTTTCAACTGTGAGTCACCCCCAGACAAATGGCCAAACTGAGGCCATCAACAAAATCATCAAACATACTTTGAAGGCTAAGTTGGAGGAGAGCAAAAGCAATTGGCCTGAAGAATTACCAAGGGTCTTGTGGTCATACAACACGACCCCAAGGACCATAACTGGAGAGACTCCTTTTTCCTTAACATATGGCTGCGAGGCCATGGTCCCAGTTGAAGTGGGCTCCGGGTCGTTTAGAAGGGAACACTACGATCCCGAAGCAAACGAGGTCAATCATAGATTGTACTTAGACATGATAGAAGAAACAAGAAGCGAGGCTCAGCTTCGCCTCGCAGCTTACCAACAAAGGACAGCGAGGTACTATAATGGGAAGGTCAAAGCAAGTTCTTTAAAGACAGGCGACCTCGTGCTTAGGAGAGTCATGCCTAACACTAAGGTCCCGGGTCATGGAGTCTTTGGTGCTAATTGGGAAGGGCCTTACAAAATCTATGCTACTCTCTCAGAGGGAACTTACTACCTCACAGACATGAAGGATAAAGTTATTCCGCGAGCTTGGAATGCGGAACACTTACGCAAATACTATCAGTGAAGGCATCGCTCCTGGTAGTCTCTATCTATTTCGCATGAATAAATTCATACAAAATACTTGGGGGTAGTGATCATATAGACACCCTCCCTTTATGATGTAATGACATTGGGCCTCGCCCCACTTACCACTTTTTGGGCCTCGCCCCACGTATCAACTATTGGGCCTCGCCCCACTTATCATTGGGCCTCGCCCCGCTTGTCAACTTGTTTGGGCTTCGCCCCGTTTATCAATATAAAAGTTCAATTTCTTTATGAATTACTTTTTATTGTGCATTGAAATTTTACTTGCTTGTTTGTTAACATTAACATACTAAGGTCTAAGCCATCTCAACGATGCAAGGATCGCATTTGAAGTTACTGCTACAACAATCCAAGGAATCTAAGCAAAGGCATGCAAATCTAGCACTATTCAAGACAATTCAACATGCAAAGATGGAATAATGATGTAATTGCGAAGTCAAAGTACTAAGGAAGCGAAGCTAAATATGTTATGTAAAAAAAAAAAGACAACACGGGATGAAGAAGTCAAAGTGATGCCAATTCATAGTTAAAGGGTCGCCATGCGATCCCAATGCAGTTAAACAAAATAATATTACAAATTGCGAAGCATTCTAAGGGTGCCCGCATCCCGAGTTTAAAGGACTTCATCAAATATATAAAAAAAAGATTAGGAAGCAGGTGGATCTTGATTGGCAGCAGAGGCCTCCTTCAACAGCCTCGCTTCTTCTGCTAGCCTCGCTTCTTCCTCGAGCCTCGCCTCCGCAGCATCCTCTTCAGCGATCTCCTTCTTGAGTGTTTCGGCATACTCAGCATTACCTGGCCCAAGTTGATCCCAATCAAAATCAGGGATCGTTCTGATGAACCCCTTCATGAAGGAGACTTGACCCTGGGCCAGAAATGTGTCCTGAGCAATGGCCAATTCAGCCTTAACAGCATTCAGGTCGCTTGTCAGCTTCGCGATCTCATCAGCGTCTTTTTAGCAGCCTCCCCGCTGGATTTCGGCAGTTCTTTGAAAGATTTATCAAGATCATTCTTCTCCTTGCGAGCATTCTTCAAGTCTGTACGAATGTTAGCAGTCTCATGGGAGAGTTGCTTTTTGAACTCGGCTTCAAGGGAACGCTTATCTTCAACTTTTTGGAACTCAAGAACCTTGTTCTTTTTGTCCAGCAGAAAGTAATTCTTGGTATGGGCAGCCTGACGAATGAAGGCCTCGGCTAGACACCTGGTCACCGCTTTGGCATTCTCTTCAGGTGATGCTTTCCACCAGTTGGAGGCTTCAGCTTCCTCTGCATATTTGGTTCCCAACGAAGCGAATAGGTGTTGAGAAGCTGAGGCGGTAACAACTCCTGAAGATTGGGCGGGACCGTCTTTTGGTTTATCTGTCCTGGATCGCTTTAGCGGGCTTTGCTCAGGGGAGTCCCCGACCTGGTCCCTGGCAATGATTGACTTGGGGGGAGGATCATTGACAGGCTTGGCCACAGGTGGCTTAATGGGAGGAGGAGGATGAACCTTCGAGCCGGAGGTCGCCTTTGAGGACGCCCCTCTCTTGCTGCTTTGTAGAAATGGGGGAGCCTGACTTTTTCCGCCGCGAGCAGACATATCTGTAGAAAAATAATCGACAAGTTACAAACAGTTCAAATAATACGACATAAGATAAAACAGTTATGCATATGGAGTAAAAAAGAATGCGATGCATGTTTTGGTATTATCCTAGAGGTACCCTCTTCTTCCGTTATTGCGACGTGAGAAGACGAGGCCTCTTCTCTTGCCTTTCTTTTCTTCGAGGCTCGCCTCGCATGTGAAGGCCCCGCCTCAGGGGAAGCATCTATCCCTTCTTTGAGGAATTCGCATTCTATTAGGTTCTCAATGGAAAGAAGAGTCCTAATGTTTCTTTCCTCCGCGGTGGATTTCGTTAATACATCGTCGGCTCGCTGTTTTTCAACACCTCTTAAGACGGTGCGAACCGGAGCGACTGCGATGCCAAAGGAGTTGTCAGTTTGAGAATAAAAGGCAAAAAGTACGATAAAGGATTATTGCCTCGATAGCTTACCGGGGAGGTAGATGAAGATTGTTTTCACTCGAGGGACCTCGTGTACATAGAAGAAAGGTTCCTTCCACGAGCCCGCATTACTTATCCCGCCTGGGAGAAGGCTTTTCTTGTTAAATTCTGGCCACACCGAGAAGTAGACGTAGCCAAAATCCTTGGCTCCACATCGCTTCAGCTGAAGGAAGTAGCCCATTGTCTTCGCATCTAAGGGGGGATACCCAAGCTTGTGGTAAATTATGTACAAGGCAATCATGGATCGATGGCCATTGGTGCTGATTTGGATGGGAGCTAGATAGTATGTCTCACAGACGTCCCTAATGAATGGGTGGAGAGGAGAAGAGACACCTATCTTCATCAGAGGGACCGTTAGAACCATTCTAGGCACTCTGCCTCCATTCTCGTCATGGTTAAAGCTATAGCATCGCATTTTCTTCTTGGTCAGAATGATCTTGCCTTCAGGACGGAATCTCTTGACACCCTCTGTGATAGTCTTCACGATCAATGTTGAAGACATATCGCGACATGCAAGTACGCGAGCTTTACCTGGTTTAACCTTTGAACCGGGCTCGATGTCCCTGGGGTTAGGCCCATCAACATAAATAACTCCATCCAGCTCTGGTTGAGGGGTAGGGACATAAGGATCGGGTGAGGCTTCGGGAACATAGTCATAGTCTCTGAAGTTTACGACTCTGGCCACTTCGTCAAGGCCACCATCATCTGAGGAAGGCTCTTCATAGTCATCATCGTCAGAGTTGGCTTCGTTGTCAGCACCCCCCTCAATGTCATAATAGGCATCGCCTAATAAATCTGTTGGAGAATCACTTATGTGAATGGGCGACATGGTTTGAGATGGAGGTATTCTAGAGAGAATTTCTGCTGCCTTAGAGCTAAATTCATCTCCCTTCTTTGTCAACGTTTTGAGGTCATGTTCGATGTCGGTCATGTTGGTGTGAGGCTCGTTCTCAGCTGGAAGTACATCTAAAGATTGATCCCGCGAGCTTGAGGGGTGCTTTGTTCTCCACGAAGTTAGAGGCACTTCTCGGGTATATTCTTCGTTAGACCATAGAGGGTCGAAGTATAAATTGAACGAACTTTCGCTGGTGCTCGCAGCTCTCGCGATGTTGGCTGCTGCAGCATCGCTGATTTGTATATGAGGCATTGGAGAAGGTGTCCTTGAACTGTCGTCTTGTGACATCTGAAAAGGGTGAAATGATTAAGTGTGTGCTCTTATAGAAAGCAAATGAAGGATGAGAAAGGAATAAATAAACAGAAAGGCTCTATGTGTTCCTAGGGTATCGCATTTAGGTCTCGGGAAGGGATCGCATCTATGTTCCTATGGGAGAAATCGCATTTTTATCGCAGCGAAGACGGGATCGCATGTTCAAATTAGCATTACGGGATCGCTATCAAAAGGGACCGCATCGCATACAATTAAAGCTATCTAATCATGCAATTACAATGAAGAACAATAATTTAAATGCAAGAAGAGAGAAAAGACTTACTTTTTCTTGAAGAAGGTTGAGGAAATCGGAAGAAATTCGGGATCGCTTGAAAATTCCTTGCGTTTGATCTGAGAGCAAACTGACAGCACTTCGACAATGTGTTTGTGAGAATGAAAAAAGGTAATGATAGTGACAGGGGTATATATAGCCATCAGGAGAGAGAAAGACATGGGACACGTGTTGAAATCTCGTCCGTTGGACACACATCTCGAGACACAACAACTGTCAAAACCTTTCAAATTCTTGGGATCGCGACTACTCCAACGGTTATATCTATTCTTGGGCTCGCTTCGCGGTGACAACTGATATTTTTTGAGTCCACATCGCATCTCCAATGGCAATATGGACTCGGGGGGTAGTTATTATGCCCAAATCTGGCATAATAGCTAAATTGATTTAATTAGCTAAATTGATGGTTCGTAATCTATGATGGGCCTAGAAGATGAAGATTGGGTCACTAAAGCCCACTATTGGAATTAGCCCAACATGCCTTGGCAATAAAACCTCTATTACAGGAGCACCTCGCTACATGGTTGTGCCTCGCTATATAGCGCCTTGCTGGCGATGCCTGCCAGGGGATCGCTTCGCTTTCGCATCACATCTATAACTTACAGCGAGATCATTATCTCCTCTTCTCTGGAAGGCTCATGGCCAGACCCAAGGTCGCATGAGTAGCTGGGCACAGGGATCGCTTCGCGTGGCCAGGCCTCTCAAGGTCGCATGCAAGGGCCCTAATGGATCTTTCATTGGCCAAATCTATCCGTTCGAGACCATTGGCTTCTACAGCTGGATCATGGATCATGGATAGGGTTGATGACTCACTGCCACGTCAGCCCTAGCTACATGGGCTTGGACTTTGGCTTATCTCTTAAAACCCTAGCCCGCCTAGGTAACTTGTTGCCCAAGAACTACGTCAGGCTTGATCCCTATAAATAGGGTACGTAGGCACCTTGATACGGATGAGAAACAGTTTACCTGCAAACACCTATCAAGCTCAGCCACATCCAAACACACAAACCCTAATCCTTTGTTCTTCTTTTATTAGCAAAATATCCGTATTTTGCTCCGTTAATCCAGCAAACCTCCAAAATATTGTTATACAATATTCTCCCTATAACATGTTTCATGAATTTTTTAAATTTATCAAGACTTTGGCTGTGACTTGTGGGATGAACATTCTGTTGATATGATCAACCGGTCAAGGTAACTAATCATATTTCACTTTAATAGACATATTTTTTATTATTATATATATACAAAGTTGGCATATATTAATTGAGATTGTGCAATTGAGGAGAACTTTGAGGATACCCTCCCATCAATTAGGAATAGCTAGAAAATCTTGACTATAAAATGTTACGTGCATGAATTTGCATATACCTTATGAATAGTTGAGAAAGTTAGGTTGTTGATGTGCATGAATATTAAACATCCAATTGTTCCATTCTCAGTTAAAGTTTTTAAATAGATTAAGCTATTGTAATTTTATTGATCTAGCTAGGGAAGCAAGTTTGTAATTACATAATTTTCTGTAGGATAAACCTTGTAATCCTAATTAGCTCTATTAAAGTTCCTTCCTAACTTTTGTCTCCTAATAAATTTACACAGTTAACCCCAACCAAACTCGTTTTATGTATTTACTGTAACATATTTACACATCGGATATTGCTAAAACTATAATTGTTATTGTATGTCTGCTATGGATTGTTGTCATCAATTATCAAAATTGAGTATTGGGTCACAAGATGATACTTCCACAACTAAAGTGTTTAATGATACCAGAATTACATGTTCATATCTGTATGATAAACAGGTGTTGAATTCAACAATGGCAGACACGCTTTGGATAACATCGTACTTCGATGTGTGAAAGAATGGAACTTATAGAGAACAAGGAAAAATGGAACTATGTCAGCTTAGGCTTGCTAGAAGATTTATATACCTTGCACCGGAATATGCTGGTAAGAAAATCTAATATTGTCCCCTTTGTCTATATCATTTTGTTTATATATGTAGTTCTGTTAATAGATCAAATGTACATGTTTATTTTTCTCTACTTTGCGGCTATGTTTGCTCTATGTGTGTATATATTTTGCTTTTGGGCCCTTACAAAAACTATTTAGTAAATAATTTCACGTGAAAGCCTCGTAGAAGCCTTGCACATAATCGGCTCAGCCCTTGCTTGTGTTGTATAATTTCTCATCAAATATTTGACAGCTTCTTCTATGATACTACTTTATTATACTGTAACAGATTTACACATTGGATATTGCTAAAACTATAATTGTTATTGTATGTCTGCTATGGATTATTGTCATCGGTTATCAGAATTGAGTATTGGGTCACAAGATGATACCTCCACAACTAAAGTGTTTAATGATACCAGAATTACATGTTCATATCTGTATGATAAACAGGTGTTGAATTCAAAAATGGCAGCACACTTTGGATAACATCGTACTTCGATGTGTGAAAGAATGGAACTTATAGAGAACAAGGAAAACTAGAACTATGTCAGCTTAGGCTTGCTAGAAGATTTGGATACCTTGCACCGGAATATGCTGGTAAGAAAATCTAATATTTTCCCCTTTGTCTATATTATTTTGCTTATATATGTAGTTCTGTTAATAGAGCAAATGTACATGTTTATTTTTCTCTACTTTGCGGCCATGTTTGCTCCGGGTGTGTATATGTTTAATTTGTGCTTTTGAGCCCTTACAAAAACTATTTAGTAAACAATTTCACGTGAAAGCCTCGTAGAAACCTTGCACATAATCTACTCAGCCCTTGCTTGTGTTGTATAATTTCTCATCAAATATTTGACAGCTTCTTCTATGATACTGGTTTATGTAAATGGTTTCTTAAATCTGCTTAATGCATAGTCATTATCGTGTGTAGTCAATAATAGTCATCATTGGAATTACTATTATATGTCTTTAAAACAAACAATGTAGTAGTATTTCTTATACCTATCGGATCTTTACTAATTTTTAATGTTATTTATAGTGACAAGAAAGATCACAACTAAAGCTGATGTCTTCAGTTTTGGAGTTGTGTTAATGTAACTTCTGACTGGATTGATGGCACTCAACGAACAACGTACCAACTAAGGCAGGTATCTCACTCAGTGGTTCTTGCAGATACAACTAGACAATAAGAACCTAACGGATGCCATTTATCCCACTATTGACGCAAAGGAAAAAGACTTCGATAGCATTTCTGTTATAACTACTTCTTCCGATGCCCGATAGTGATAGTAAGAGTATTCTAAAATCTGTTTCTTGACTACTTTTATTTATACGTCTCCTTCTATATAATAAAAAAGCCTATCAGGGGCAAAGTATGACAGAAAAATGCATGTGTAAATACCAAAATACCCTTATCAAACTAAAAATAACAAAATGCCACTCTGCAACATACAAACCCCCTGGAAGAAGACAAACAAATCGCAAATGTGTCAGGAGACTGATCGTTGTCGCTTCTTGAAAACGGGTTTTAACCAAAACCAGATAAGCCACATATGGTTATGTAGATTAGTGAAAAACTAATTGTTAAATGTATAAATTGTATCACTTCAAAAAAAAATGTATAAATTGTAACTGGATCAAGATAATCCAATGCTAAATCGTTACCAGTTTGCAGACACTTCTTTCATATAGAGTTCTCAAGTGCTTTTGCTCTTTGGTGCCACTGAAAAGAGGCGAACATTAACTACCCTACCTTGATATTCTATGTTCAAACTGATGGAGAAAGTACAGAGAATGTAAAATCCCGTATTTTTTGTTTTTATTTAATTATTAGATATTAGATATTAAAGTAATTTTAATTTAGATATTTATTTTATTTAGAAATTTCTAGAAACTTTTTGTACAAGATATTTTTAAAGATAAGATTTGTTATTATCGGAAAAAAGTTAACGTAAGAATATTTTAGTGAATTGATATCTTCTTATTTTAGTTAATTGTGTGTATAGAATATTATAAATTTGGAATTTACTTGGAGGAGTTGTAAAACTTAAGGAGCAAGTTTTATAGTTACTTATTTTATCTAGGGTTAATGTGCCTATATAAGTATGTCTTTAGAATACGAATAAGCTGTACAACAATTTCACCCGACACGTATGTTTCTTCTTATCTTTGATCTTAGTAATTATATGTTGGTCTGATCGATATTGATTTCTTCTTATTTCCCATGTTCATGTCATGTATACTCACCATCTTTTGATTTGTTTATGCTGATTTTCGTACATGACAGTCTCTGTAATTCAGCTATGTTGTAAAATTCGTATCAAATTGAATAATAATCGATTTTTGTTGAGTCTTGACATGTTGGAAATATCGTTTCTTTATCTACAACTTTTATTAGAGTCAAAATTTCGAAATTCGGAGTATAACTGTGCTCAAAATTGCATTCTTCGTTAGCACTCAGATTTAGGTCGTGAGTAATATTTCGTATGTTCTAAAATTCATTATAAATTCATCGTAAACTCAATATTACTTATGATACTAATTCGGAAAGCTTGTGACGTCTTCTTTAATTATCAGTTATGCCCATTTAAAAATTTATTGGTCTTCCTTGTCTAAACAGACTTACAATCATTCTGAACTATTTTAATTTTCTGCTGTTTTGTTACAAGTTCAAAAATTGATATCTCCTTCGTTGTTTGTCTGATTTTTGTGATCTTTACAATTTTAAAATCCTTATTGAATATACATTAAGCCTTCAGTTGATCGCTTTCTCATATTCATAATCTATTTGTCGTTAATATTAGAATTTGTAAATGTGTGTAACGTTGTTCGTCTTATTTAGTGATTGATTTGTATTGTTTGTTATTATTTATATAATTATGGTCAGTTCATTTGTAAATTTTAAACATGTGTAATATTTAATGAATAATTGTTCATGTTTGTTAAATATTATTTAGGAGTGATCGTACATTATATAATTTTCGGTGTTTGGTCGCTTTTGAGGTAAGTACCTTTTGACTTACTTTTATTTTTCGAAAAGATATTGTGATTTTTGATTTTCGTATAAGATATAAGAATTCTGTTTCGAACTTTATAAGATATAAGTATTTGATTTTAGAATCCTCAGTCTCGACGTTTCGAACCCGTTCGTAATTTACGCTATAGTTCTGGAACTAGCCTTAGATACCCTTAGTAGGCGCACAAGTGTGCAACTTTAGATACCTATTAAGGGCGCGTGATTATTGAACTTTAGATGCCAGTCACTGGCAAAGTGTGGCGAAAGAATAAGAATGAAAATAAGAATAAGATGCCGGTCACTGGCAAAGTGTGGCCGTAGATCAAGACTATGGTATTTTCAATTTTCGTTTTATTTCTGTTTTAAATTCTGAATTTTTAAAAAAAATAAACTTTTGGTTGGATTTATTTTCGCAAAGGATTTGCAAACTGATACTAGATTTTGAAAATTGTTTTATTAAAATGGCCATTGTTTTTTAAGAGCATCTGTTAGTCAATTTGTACTTGCTGAGCTGTGTAGCTCACCCTTTTTTTTATATTTCAGGTTTTGGAAGCATATTATGAATAAGGATGTGAAATTTGTGAATTTGCGTGTTAGCTGATTTGGATGCATTTATTGAAAAGATTTATCGCATTATTAGAATAAATTTAGATATTGGATATTGCATTTATGGAGCTGCATCTCCAAATTGATGATTTTAGAATATTGAATTTGACCGCTGCATTTTGACTTTCGTGGAATTTTGGATTATCTGAATTAAGAATTCCATTTATTTTAGTTTCGTATTTAGATTTAATATCCCCAAAAAATCCGGGATGTTACAGAGAAGGTCAGGGAGCTCATAGAAGGGTGATGGTTGCAAATCAGCCAGATGGTAGCCATTATCTTGCTTCTAAAATCAATGAAGTAAAAGCTTTGATGCTTAGAAAAATCAAGACTGCTTCTTCAAACTCAAATCATTCCTTGTATGCTACAATTTACGGTCTACATTTTGTAGCGATATTATTACCGCACACTCAAAAAGAACACTCCAAGACAATGTCGTAAAAGAAGTTATCCTCTACCGCAAATACGAAATTCAAATGACAAATTTATTTCGGTATATATAGAGGCCCCTGCTTCGCACGGGCTTTTATGCTAGTTGTTACTAGAGAGCAACTGCTACTGTGATTTAAAAACTATCATCTTAGTTGGAAAAATTTCAAAAACTACTTTATGCGCAAACATATCAATGGAGCATTTTATTGATAAACTTCGCATTGAAAAATACAATAAAAGACTTCGCATTGAAGAAGATAATACAGAAAACAAACATGATTGAATATGCTCAAAAATCTCAGGTTAAAGTATCCAAATATGTTGGATCTAATACATGGAGATATATTTTATTACAATATTCATGGATGATTGTATAAAATATTTATAGGTGTATTTGTTTAAAATTAAAAATAAGTCTATGCTAACCCTAGCCACCATTAAAACGTTTTGAGGGGGCTTCCATCGGTTTTCACCAGTGGAAAGCCCCAATTCCTTTTCGTTTTTCCTGTTTTCATATCTTGTTTTTCATTAAATAAAGCTCCCAATTTATTTGGGTTTCAATAAGTTCCCAATTTATTTGGGTTGTGTTAATCTCTCCTTGTGAGAGTTTGGTTTTTGTTTTGATTAAGTTGTGGTGTGTTCCATGGCCGAGAGAGTATAGATCGGCAAAATTTTAATGATTTTGGTTCAAAGATGAAGATTTTTATGGGATCGCATCCATGGTCGATAGCTCAAACAAGATTAGATCGAGATGGAGGTCACAACAAAGCGAGTACATATAAATCTCCAGATGGATGCGGTGAAGAGGGTACTTGTAAATATATCATCTTCAACAAATCGTGTAATTATATCCCGAAGAATGAATTAATCAGCTATTGTTCTTGTTTACGTTTGTTCGACTCGACTATGTTTGTAGATTTCGTATGACTTATCATTAATGAATTAATTTTTATTCAAAAAAAAAGTCTATGCTAGAATTTATAAAGAAGAAGTTGACATACAAGATAAAATGAAGATGATACGTAGTGAACATAGAGGTGAGAGAATATGTTTTTTTTTTGACAAAAATATTTATTTATTCATATATAAATTGTATCAAAATATAATATTTGGAAAAGAAATTTGTTTTATTCAAAAAAATTTAACATCTAATCAAAAGGTACGCAAGTTATTCACGAACATTTAGATAACAGAAATTTAATGTCCCAAAAAAACAATTGAATCTATATATATTATAATGGTCGGAGATCAGAAATGCACCAGAAGAGTTTAAGGTATTTTTCTTGATTTTTCGTTTTTTTGATTTTTTTTATTATAATTCTTCTCTTGCATTAAATAGCTATTAATGGTATTTTAATTAGTCATTTATTACACCTAATAAATGATTAAACATATATTAAATTAATTCTATTTAATTTGTTTAAAAATTAGTAAACTTTATTTGAACGTTATAGTTATTATTTAAATATTGAATATTAATTATATACAGTTAAGTTTATTTTTTGGTAAAATGACGACTAAAAATTGTTTATATTGCGTTCTTTTTTATTCCCTATTCAAGATCACTGTAATTTCTTTTCGAATGACTGTAGGGCGGACGACTTTAACTTTTCAAGCAATTTTTATTATCAATGATTGTGAAAGTCGTAATAAAATATGGAAGTACAAGATCTTTGTTTAACATCTAGAATTTGTATACAAACAATACAAACGGATTTTTAATTTTACACATGAATAAATTACACATGGGTTATGATCAAATCGATTAGCTTAGCAAAAAAAAAATCGATTAAATCTAACAAACCCAACCATTTTATCGAAAGATTAAATCGATAAAAAAAACTATACATTCATTGTTTCATTATAGTGTGTCGAAATAAATTAATATTCTAATTAAATAAATTGTTACAGTATTATTGAATATGTATGTTATGAGAGGGGTGTCGGCTTTAAAAATCGTTATTGACCATAACTTCTCTAGCAATCTTTATTATCAATGATCGTGGAAGTCGTAATAAATATGGAAGAGTACACTTGATCCTTACTTAATATCTGAAATTATACGAATAATACAGACAGATTTTTTACTTTTGCACGTGAATAAATTGCACCATGTGCTATGACCAAACTAATTAAATTGAACAAACCAATCCATTTTATCGAAATATTAAATCGATAAAAAATTTATACACCCGTTGTTTTATTATATTGTGTCAAAATAAATTAATATTCTAATTAAAAATATTTTTACACTATTATTGAACATGTATATTATGGGAGGAGTGTCGGCTTTAAAAAACATTATTAAGTTATATTCAATATTTGTAACTTTTGATCGTAAAGATTACGTTCGTATTGTAATTTTATTTTTATATGTTTGTGATATTTGTAAGATTATCAATACTTTAGATATACAATGTGAGTATTTTTTCAACTAATATTTCATGTAAATTATTTTTTTATTAGGAAATTTATAAGCGACCCATCAATTTGTAAAAATAATAGAAATTAATTTATCTGTTTCCAGTACTTTAAATTAAAAATTAATAAACCGCGCAAATTAAAAATTATATATATATATATATATATATATATATATATATATATATATATTATAATGCCTGGAGATCGAAAATGCACCAGAACAGTTCAAGGTATTTTTCTTGAATTTTCGTTTTTTAATTTTTTTTATTAAATTCTTTTCTTGTATTAAATAGCTTTTAATAACAATTTAATTAGTCATTAATTACACCTATTAAACATATATTAAATTTACTCTATTTAATTTGTTTAAAAATTAGCAAACTTATTTCAATATTATAGTTATCATTTCAATATTAGATATTAATTATATATACTTAAGTTTTTTTTTAGGTAAAATGATGACTAAGAATTATTTATATTGCGTTATTTTTATTCTATATTCATGGTCACTATAATTTCATTTCGGATTATTATAGGGTAGACGACCTTTAACTTCTCAAGCAAGTTTTATTATCAGTGATTGTAAAAGTCATAATAAATTATGGACGTATAAGATATTTATTTAATATCTGGAATTGTATACAAAAAATATAGACATATTTTTACTTTTGCAAATGAATAAATTATACATGAGTTATGATCAAATCGATTAAATTTAACAAACCCAGCCATTTATCGGAAGATAAAATCGATAAAAAAACTTATACACTCATTGTTTAATCATATTGTGTCAAAATAAATTTTTATTCTAATTAAACAAATTCTTATACCATTATTGAATTTGTATATTATGAGAGGGGTGTCGGCTTTAAAAAACGTTACTAACCTTAACTTTTCAAGCAATCTTATCAATGATTGTGGAGTCGTAATAAATTATGAAAGTACACAGATCTTTACTTAATATCTGAAATTTGCAAACAAATAATGCACATGAATAAATTACACATGAGTTATGACCAAACTAATTAAATTGAACAAACCCAACCATTTTATCAGAAGATTAAATTGATAAAAAATTTATACACCCGTTTTTTCATTATATTGTGTCAAAATAAATTAATATTCAAATTAAATAAATTCTTACACTATTATTGAACATGTATATTTGTAACTTTTGATCGTAAATATTACGTTCATATTGTAATTTTTCTTTTCATATGTTTGTGATTTTTTTAAGATCATCAAAATTTTAGATATATAATGAGATTCCAACTAATAATTCATATAAATAATTTTTAAATTAATTTTTTTAAAAAAATTTACAAGAGATTAATCATTTTTTAAGAATAATAAAAATTAATTTATCTATTACAATACTTTAAAATAAAAATTTATAAGCCGCGCGAAGCGCGGATAACTTGACTAGTTATAATAAAATACAACATCATATAGCTGGCTAGTTGGGGGTTAATGTAAACACAAATATAATACAACTTGGTAAAAACAAGTAATATAAGTCCCATTTTAAAACAAAAAACCTTATTTAAGTTGTATTTTATTAGAGTAATTTATCCATCCAGAGAAGATCCCTTTGATTAGATACTGTTTAGTTCACATACAATTGGCTATATCTTGTTATGAAATTTTAAAGTCAAAGATGAATTAAAATTTATTGGAATTAAACTGGAGGTCAACGACGAGTAAATTGAAAAATAACAACTACTTTTAATTGGAAAATAAATAAATCTCTACATTATTTTTTACATTAATTAACATTTTTAATATTAATAAATCAATTAAAAATAGTAAAAGTGATAAAATTAAACGAGCGAATCATGCGACACAAAATCATCATCATATATGTCACTCACTCGAATTGGCACAGAAGTCAGACAAAAAAGTTAGAGATCCGCGGGAGCCAAACAATTGGTGCAAAGTTTGAGGGTGTTTGAAATTATTTAAAAGGGGAAAGTAAATTTGTTTACTTTAAGTTGAATGAATGTGTTTGGATAATTTTACTTAAAGTTAAATGGGGGTTTAATAATTTTGACTTAAAGTGAAATTTGACTTAAAAAATTTTAAATTCATAATATTTAAGATTTACAAGAATTGTGAAAAAAAAAAAACTCCATAAGTCATAGGTCATAAGAGCATCTCCAAGAGACTCTCTACTCAAACTGTTAACTCAAAAAATGAGGAGAGAATGAAAATGTTGCTCCAAGAGACTCTTAGGGGTCATTTGTTAACCACTTAACGGAATGGAATGGATTCGTTCAGCTTTTAAAATCATTTGGTTAAATTTTTTTTTGTGCTGGACGACTTGAAATTCTTTGGACAAGACAAGAAAAATTCCTGGACGAGTGGCTTCAAAAAAAGAAGGTAGACTGGTTCAGATTATCATATCTATTGTTTATGCATAAGTCATAATCCAATGCCAAGTTTTATTTAATATCATAATTTAACTTCTTCACAAATATTTTTATTATTTTGAAAGGGTGTATTTTCAACATTAATTAATAAAAAATTGCATAAATATTGATATTTATTGGTACCTGTAAGATTTAATATTTTTGTTATTTATATTTGATATTAAATTCTGTTTTACATGACAATTGTATTTTATTATTAATATGTAATACTAAATTTACAATTTTATTTATTTTTATTTTAGAGCTATGTTTAAATTAAAATAGTTCTATATATTTAAGTAAAATGTAGTTTCAAAATAATTAGGTTTATTCAATTATATTTTTATAAATAAATATATATATATATAAACCAATCCAACTGATAATAAATTATTGTTAAATTTTAATATTTTAGATTTAATGGTATATTATGACATATATATAATTACATTTTAGTATGATTAAAATGCTATGTATTATTGTATTATATTATTTAAAATTAAGTTTGAGGTTGTGTATCGTTAACCAGATAAAATGTGTTATAAATAAAATTTCCATTCAGAAATTCAAAAATATTATTTATCAAATGATATCATTCATTCAGCATTCAGATTATCATTCGTCCAGAAATATTACTCGTTCAGAAATAATGGTTCAGATTTAACAAATGACCCCTTAGTGGCTCTTAAAAACACTAAGAGCCTCTTCTCTCTCCTCATTTCTAAGAACCACTAGTAGCTCTTAACTAGTATTTTAATAATAAAATATACATATCCACCAATTATTGCACAACATTTGGTTATAGTGGGGTTAATTTATGAATAAATTATAAATAAAGAGCTAATATAAAGAGGATTGTTGGAGTTTGACACATAAACCAATGTAATAACTTGCTAAGAGCTATTTATTTATATTATTTTGAAGAGGGAATGTAGGAGTCTCTTGGAGATGCTCTAAATACCTAAATAAAATTTATGGCTTAAAGCAATTTTTTAATTTAAAGCCGAATTAAAATCGGTGTAGCCAAACACCTCTTTTTTCCTTAAAGTCCAAAACTCATTAAAGGAGTTACAGCCAAACGACCTCTTTATCCGAGCCACAATTAAATGGACAAAACGATTTTTTTCCGAAACCCTTCATCTTTGGTCGGCCGCAAGCCATGGACTTTTTATCCCCTCCTGTATACCAAACATCTAACAAGATGACGTGACGTTTTTTATTTTATTTTTATTAAATATTCATTTTGGCTGCGTAATGGGATGAAATTTGAATTCTTATTTGGATGAGTTTAAGAAAATGTTTAAAATTTTCATTCTATTTTTCATTCCATTCAAAACTATTTGAACTAAAATTCTAACCCAAATGTTTTTGAATGCAACTAAAAACTAAAAGTTCAATTTCCATTTTTTGCTGCTGCGTAGCCCTTATATAGAACAGGAAGTTGGTAAAAAAATGAAAATTTAAATTACAATTTTTAGTTGCATTCAGTTACATAAGCAACCTATGCAATTGAATGCAACTAAAAACTAAAAGTTAAATTTCCATTTTTTTCTGCTGCGCAGTCCTTATATAGAACTGGAAGTTAAAAAAATAAAAATTCAAATTACAATTTTTAGTTTCATTCAATTGCATATGCAACTGAATGCAAGCTGCTGCGCAGTCATTATAAATAAGATAGTATTTTTGCAAATAAGATAGTATTTTTGCAAATTATACTTTTTAAACGAAGTATTTTAACAAGGGTATTTCTGAAAGAAAAATGCTAGAGACCTCAAATTGGGTACAAAAAGATTTACCAAATGCCATGTGTCTTAATTTGATTGGTTATAATTAACTGACCCTCTTATATACACATTAACTTCACCAATTAAATCTTTCTATACTGCCAAATCACCCAAGCAATGTAATTTTGTAACTTTTTTTTTTACCCAATTTGAGTTACCTAACACTACTCATTTACGAAAAGATTGGTACCACCTTTCCTTGTAGCCAAAAAAGGAAGTTTATCTATGGACTAGTACGTCATATTCTCCCTATATATATATATATGGTATTCAAGAGAAGAACGTACTACGTAGTTTTTAGTTATTGAGTTTAAAAGATTGAAAAAGTGAAGAATGGCTGAATCTGATGTAGAAAAACCGACAATGCCGACGAGTCCTGGAACGCCAGGGACCCCGGGAGGGCCATTGTTCACCGCCCTCCAATTAGACTCCCTGAGTTATGAACAAAGTGATACCCAAAAAGTGCCCCGGTGCATGTGTTTTCCGATGAAGAAGACTGCACCTCAAACTTGTTTCACTGGTGTCTCTATTCCCGATGTTTCTCTCACAAGAAAGGTACTTATGGCTATTACTTTAAGTTTCGTAAATTTTCTGAATAAGTGCGGATTTGTACACACTTTAATTTTATCTCAAGGCTTGCGAATTTTTTTTTTCAGCATGAGAACTGCACAATTTTTTACCTATGTTCCGCACTTTTTGCATAACCAAAGTGCAGACTACTTGTACTAAGTTTTATTTAGAATTCGAAAGATATGGTTTTTAATTTATTTCTCAGGTCTTAAATCTTGATGTTCTTGGCTACTGGCTTGTATATATTATTGAGTAGTTAACTGCTGAGGTTACATAGATAGTACCACCCCTTGTAACAGATATTATGCTACTTTTAGTAAATGAAAAGTTTTGTTGACATGTGGTGTTGCAGCTGGGAGCAGAGTTCATCGGAACATTCATCCTAATATTTATAGCAACAGCAGGGCCTATAGTGAACCAAAAGTACAATGGTGCGGAAACACTTATAGGCAATGCAGCTTGTGCTGGACTTGCTGTTATGGTTGTTATTCTCTCAACTGGTCATATTTCTGGAGCTCATCTCAACCCCTCACTCACCATTGCTTTTGCCACACTTCGCCATTTTCCGTGGGCTCATGTTCCTGCTTACATTGCTGCTCAAGTTTTAGGTTCCATCTGTGCTTCTTTAGTTCTTAAAGGTGTTTTTCATCCTTTCATGTCTGGTGGTGTTACTGTCCCTTCCATTGGCAATGGCCAAGCTTTCGCCCTTGAGTTCATCATTACTTTCAATCTCCTCTTTGTTGTTACTGCTGTCGCCACAGATACTCGTGCAGTAAGTGTTCATACTAGTACATTTTTAAATTCTGTTCAAAGGGTCTGTTCGCATGAGGTTGCATCTATCGATCTGTTATGCTATATATAATATTATCTTGTAGTCGGGGACAATCTTATCTAATTTACCAAAATTTTAGGGTAAAATACTAGATTCGGAATAGGTTTCATTAATATAAGTTTTCACCGCTGGGAGTTTATATCTAGGCTGTATTATACATAGCGTAAGTACTCTTTATGAATTTCCTCATTTGGTGATTTTAGGTGGGAGAGTTGGCAGGGATTGCTGTTGGAGCTGTTGTTATGGTTAACATTCTTATTGCAGGGTACGTAATTATTATTATCGTTTCCTTTCTTTCTTTCTTTTTGTGACTCACAAGTAACGGGTAGGGAATATGGGATCAAACCTCAGCTTTTTAGCACTAAGGATATGCCTTTACCACTGGGTTGTCCACTGATTCAAAGATGAATAACTTCAAATCGAAGAGTCATCCTTTTCTTCTATCTAATTTGTCTGATTAGGCTAAGCACATGGCTATGATTGTTTTAATACCACAAGTTTAAGTCAAAAGTTTCAACAACAATAATATGGCACAATAAGTAATGTTTCTATAGACAAACTGTCACATTGATTTTATTGATCAAATGTATTCTTCAATTTTTTGACACACAGACTATCGACTGGTGGGTCAATGAATCCTGTTCGTACACTTGGACCAGCGATTGCAACAGGGAACTACAATGGGCTCTGGATTTACATGGTGGCACCCACGCTTGGTGCACTGACCGGGGCAGCCATTTACACATTAGTGAAGCTCCGCGATGATGAGGTGCCCTTAGGCTCCGTGAGTAGCTTCCGTCGCTAGGCAAAGGACAGCATGAGTACACGAAAGAAATTTTTCTGAGCATTGATGTTGACGACAGAAAAAAAAATGTGTGTTTCACAATAAAGGAGTAGGGCACAAAGATCTGTCTTCCCACTCCATAAAGCTTTTGTAACATGAGTATATCCATGTTCAAAGTTTCTAACATCAGCATTGGTATTCAATGGATGAGGTATCTTCTGGTTCATGATTGTACTATTGTAATCGTAAAGTGTGTTTGTAAAAAGTCTTGTGGCTATACAGAATTTATAGGCTTATATAGCATGCTATGATTCCTTGTGAGAAAATGTATGAGCCAACTTTTCATTTGGGACAAGTATTTCTTTAGTGGAAAGATAGTTGATGTTGCTGATTGATGTCTTCCTCAATATCTTTAAGTCAACTCTTTCTAGGTTCCACAAATGTCTAAGTAAAGTTTGCAGTCATTTCAAGCAAGGTTCTTTATGTGTTACCTATTATGCTGTTGATAACTACTAATTGTACCAGGCACAAAAGTTTGTAACAAATTCTGAGATCTTAGATGGAAGATACTCAAAAAAATATGTAGAGACATGCATATTGAGAACACAAGTTCAGAGTTCTTTGTCTGGTGAAAATCGGTGTATAGGCATACAAAAGTAGTCAGATAAATAAGATTATAGCTGGTTTTCTTTGATCAACATGTTTATCCTCAGTCTCAAGTGTTCTGAACGTGTCCCCTTCCTTAACTATCAAAATTCAGGTTCTCGTTTTTAGTATCATTTGATTTGATGTAATTTTCTAAAAATGTAAATGCAAAACGTACCAACAATCTATAAATTGAATGACTTTGTTACCAAAAACAGGGCTGCAAGAAAAGCAGTAATATCTATGTTAGAATCTTAATATAGGATCCGGTTGGGGCCTTACTCTAACACCTTAAGGAACCGGTCCATCTAAAACCTTAAGGTGTTAGAATAAGGCTCCAACCGGATCTTATATTAAGATTCTAACAATCTAGTTCCTCGAACAGTCAATGTTACATAGGAATATTTTTTCCCAGATGCAGGCCAGTGAATGCCTAGCAAAATATAAGATGGCCTCCACTATCACAAATTACACAAAGTTGACTGTTGTGTTCTGGAATCTGGTGTAATGTTACTGTATGTTAAATTTCTTTCTAACTCGAAACATCAATAATATAAGCTTTTAATATTATTAATTTTACGTCTATAATCTGCTAAATATTAATTTGATATGTCCATGAACTCCATAGGCCTGTGGCAGGTTTATGGATTAACTCCATAGGCTTATTTCAGAGAAGCGAGAATTGACCTGATTCTCGGAAAAGACTCGATTTCACCTGGGTTGTCACAAGTTATTTCTTTGATTTTCTTCCAAGGGTCTCTTATAGAACTCTTTGTAATTGACAATCTGTATTTTGATTAGTTATTTAATATACAACACCTCATATTCCAGTTAATATACAACCACCCCACACCGCACATTGTTTTGCAAAGTTCCAACCTACAACTACACCTCAATATCAGTGACGGGCCAGGGGCCCTGAGATTTGAATATAAATTAGCTAGGATACATACTATACACAATGTTTGTAGATCAGCTGGTTATGGGAAGTGTTTGTTAAATAATATATGTTGTAACATAAGATCCTGTTGGGCCTCTCTGACATCTAAAGGTTTTAGGGCGACTGATTACTTAACACTGCATGAAAGATCGGTTTAGGAGGGTTCTCAGGTTCGAGTTCCTCCACCCCCATTTATTTAATTCATTATCTGCAAATAATATATGTTGGCCTTAACCTTAAGATTTTAGATCGACTGGTCATATGTTGGCCTTAATAACCTTAAGATTTTAGATCGACTGGTTACTTAACAGTGTTTTCTTAGCTGAATACCAGCTGAATACCAGGGTCTGACTCCTTACTAGAGTTTTTAAGTTTTTTGTTTTTCTTTCCAACTCTAACATTAAAAAATTACTAGCAAGTATGTTTGTACAGTATTACATTAGCAAAAGCTTGGCTGAGCTTTTGCAGGAGGAGGTCCACCAGGGAGTGGCTCTGCTAAAAATCGCTTCCCCAAAGTGTAGAACCCGTTTACTAAAGCAACCACATGTATAAGCTTTCCAGTTCAGATTTTAATTTGTCCATTAAAATTAATATGTGAAACCGGCCCCCCTACAAAATCTTTTTGCATCCGTCACTGCACCTCATATCAGATCTTGGCGTTATCAATGTGTAATTTTAGATCACTTGAAACATGAATTCTGATAGGTTTAGGAACTCTGACAGCTTATAAAGCTGCGAAGTTAAAAATCTCAAATTGCTTAAGCATCTAATAGTCTGTTTGAGTCCATTGGACTTTTATATATCTAGAATTGTCCGTTTGAGTCTTATAGTAAGCAGAATTAAAGCATCTTCTAACAGATTTTACAATAAGAGATCATTTGGAAATGACAAATTAGAGGTTGTATGAATATTGAACAATTACCACATTAGGCAATATGGGCAGCTATAAAAGAAAGAAAGAAAGAAAAAATGTAATATGGACAGCTCATGGGCTCTAAATGTATCTGGGACTGGAATCGCATAGTCACCTGCTTCAACGATTGTTCATCAAACTCGAAAATGCTTTGATTTGTTGTTTGTGTAAATTTTTCATTTTTTCTTCTGTAAGCTATATTAATAAATAAGTTACTAGGATAGTCATTCTTTTTTTTTTTTTTTTGCTAAATGGATAGTCATTCTTTTTAATCGTAACTAGGTAACAAAGCCGCGCTACGCGCGGTACGAAAATATTTTTAAAAATTGTATATATAACATCATTGTTCGTTGAATTTTATTATTTGAAAGTTGATATGATAAATTGAAACTTGTGTAAAATGTAATAAAATTTGAATGTTTAAGAATTATAGAGAAAAGAAAAGAAAACATGTTTTAGTTAAACTTTTAAGTGTTAATAATAATATTTTCGAAAATATTGATGACATCTATTTTGTTGCATAAAAAATGCTTTTGAAATTCAATATTGATAAACATTTGTAAAGTTTGATAATGGATAAGTAAAAGTAACATTTTTGAAATATTTTGTTGTCGATGCCATTATGAAAGACGTGATTGCTTAGTTTATTGATAAATTTGTTTGTATGGCAAAGAAAAGAAGCAGAATGTAAATGTGATAAGAAGTGTGATTGACTTAACTTGTCGATAAATTTGGTTGTATGACAAACAATAGAGAATTCAAATGCATTTTGTAAGTCATGCTTCATATTTTTTGGAGTGATCTGACACTTGTATATATTCATTTGAATAGTTTTTTTGAGCATTATTTGTAAGAACTTTATTTGTATGTAATATTTAATTTAAATTCATGGACACATGTTCAAAATGGTACTCACATATTTTAATACTTTTATATCAAATCTAATAATAAATATGTACATGTAATTATATTCTATCTCCAATAAAAATGAATCTAAAAATTATTGGATTCTGAATATACACTAAGTCGTTTAAAATTAATTATTTAAGTAAAATGAAGATTCTCTAACATATTATCAACTTCATCAACTCCATAAAGGCCTCTTATTTTTTTCCCTACCAAATTACACTATCAACATAATTTTTATAATAAAAATTTATAAATATTAAATAAAATGTTATTCAAAGCCGACACCCATCTCATAACATACATGCGCGATTAATTGATTAGTATTAGTATAAGAATGTGTTTAGTTAGAATATTAATTTATTCCAACACAATATAATGAAACAACGAATGTATAACTTTTTCATTGATTTAATTATTAAAGAAAAAGGTTGGATTGGTTCAATTTAATCGAGTTGATCATACCCCATGTTTCATGTGTAAAAGTAAATTATATAATATTGCTTGTATTTTAAATTGTAGATGTTACTTGAAAAATTTATATACTTCCGTAACTTATCAGGATTCTCACGGTCACTAATTACGAATTTATCGAAAAGTTAAAATCGCTTATTTATTATTGCCAAAAAATTTGCAATGATTTTGAATAAGGATTAGAAATGAACTATATAAATAATTTTAGTTTATCATTTTAACTTGAAATAATTGTACTTTTATATGGATATTTAATATTTTATATTAATATAATAACTAAAATGTTCTAATAAAGAAATAATAATAAATAAAATATTTTATATAGATAATTATAATAATTATTGGCTAAAATTTTGTTTTATGTATAAAATAAAATGTATTTAATATAAGTTTAATAGGTACAATAAATGACTAATTATAATCCTATTAAATACAAGGAAATTACTAATTAAAAAAATGAAAAATGTGAAAAATCAAGGAAAATATTTTGAAGCTTCAGAGTGAAAGCCTCTTCAATCTCCGGCTATTATAATATATGTAGATTGGTATTTTAAAATTTTCCTAAAAAAAGTGATTTAAAACAGTTTGTATGAATTATTAGTTGGAATAATACTCTAATTATATATCAAAAAGTTTAATAATCTTAGAAATATCATAATATGAAAAGTTGCAAATACAATATTAAATAGAACTAAATAACGTTTTGAAAGCCGACATCCCTCTCATAACATATATGCTCAATAATAGCATAAAAATTTATATAAATAGAATATTATATTATTTTAACACAATATAATGAAACAACATGTGTATATAACATTTTTATCTACTTAATTGCGCAATAAAATGATTGAGTTTATTATGTTAAAAATAAAAAATCTGTCAATATTATTTTGTATAAATTCTAGATTTTAACCAAAAGATTATACTTCTATAACTTATAACGATTTACACAATTATTGATAAAATATTGTTCGAGAAGTTAAGATCGTTTATCCTACAATCGTTTAAAAAAAGTTTGCAAAAATCTTCAACATGTAATAAAAAATGACGCAGTGTGAACAATATTAAGTCGGTAATTTACATGCAAATAATCTTAGTTTTATACATATAACTAATATTTTAAATTTGCATAATAATTATAATGCTCAAATAAAATTTGTTAATCTTTTATATAAATAACACGACGTAAATTTAATATATATATATATATATATATATATATATATATATTCATAAGTGTAATTAATGATTATTAAGATGCCATTAAGATGTCATTAAGATGCTACTTAATGCAAGAAAAAATTAAATAAAAAAAGCAAAAAAGTGAAAATTTAAGAAAAATATTTCAAACGATTATGGTGCATTTCCGATCTCCTGGCATTATAATATACTAGGTAACTTATCCGCGCTTTGCGCTGTTCATAAATTTTAATTTAAAAGTATTGAAAATAGATGAATTTTTTAAAAAAAATGATTGGTCTCTTAAGAATTTTTTAAAATAATTGATTCAAAACAGTTTACATGAATTAAAAGTTTGAATATACTCTCTTTATATATCTAAAATTTTCATATTCTCAAAAATATCATAAACATAAAAAGTAGCAATTATAATATAAACGTAGTCTTTACGATCAAAAATTATAAATATTATATTTAATAATACTATTTAAAGCCGTCGCCCCTCTCATAACATACATGTTCAATAGTAGTGTAACAATTTATTTAATTTGAATATTAACTTATTTCGACATAATATAATGAGTAACGGGGGTATAACTTTTTTTAATTTTTATCGATTTAATCTACCGATAAAATTGGATTTTTTTTCAATTTAATCGGTTTGGTCATAAACTCATGTGTAATCTATTCATGTGTAAAAATAAAAACCTATTTGTATTATTTTATTTTTAACGAAGATTTATGTACTTCCATACTTTATTACGATATCATTAAAAATAAAGATTGCTTGAGAAGTTAAGGGTCATCTGTACTATAATTAGAGTATTATTCCAACTAATAAAATATACAAACTGTTTTAATTTTAAAATTTTCCTAAAAAACTGATTTAAAACAGTTTGTATGAATTATTAGTTGGAATAATACTCTAATTATATATCAAAAAGTTTAATAATCTTAGAAATATCATAATATGAAAAGTAGCAAATACAATATTAATAGAACTAAATAATGTTTTGAAAGTCGACACCCCTCTCACAACATATATGCTCAATAATAGCATAAGAATTTATATAATTAGAATATTAATTAATTTTGATATAATATAATGAAACAACATGTGTATAACATTTTTATCGACTTAATTGCGCAATAAAATGATTGAGTTTATTATGTAAAAAATAAAAAATTTGTCAATATTATTTTGTACAAATTCTAGATTTTAACCAAAAGATTATACTTCTATAACTTATAACGATTTCCACAATTATTGATAAAATATTGTTCGAGAAGTTAAGATCGTTTGTCCTACAATCGTTCGAAAATTTTTTGCAAAAATCTTCAGCATGTAATAAAAAATGACGCAATGTGAACAATTTTAAGTCGTTAATTTACATGAATATAATCTTAGTTTTATACATATAACTAATATTTTAAATTTGAATAATAATTATAATGCTCAAATGAAATCTGTTAATCTTTTATATAAATAACATGACGTAAATTTAATATATATATATATATATATATATATATATATATATATATATTCATAAGCGTAATTAATGATTATTAAGATGCCATTAAGATGTCATTAAGATGCTACTTAATGCAAGAAAAAATTAAATAAAAAAAAAGTGAAAAAGTGAAAATTTAAGAAAAATATTTTAAACGATTCTGGTGCATTTCCGATCTCCTGGCATTATAATATATATAGATCAATCTTCTGGTTTTCCAGTCTTATGTTGCATTTAATTGGATGACATGAAGTAAAACTCATGCTATCTTGTATATGCACATAGCATAATTTTTATTAGTTTATACAAATTTTTACTGAATTTCAATGACTGCCAGTTTATAGAACAATGTACATTCCTTTCTCAGGGTCCTTTTTTTGTTGAAGTTCTGGAAATATTTTATTAGAACAGAAGAAGCATCACAGCTCAGAATTTCGATCACACAAGCAGGAGAAGATATAAGATCAATATAGCAGTTGGGCATACAAGACATTCTAGCTATAGAATGTGCAGCCTTATTAGTCTGCTTTCTAGAAAAAACAAAGTGAAAGATCAGGATGCATCCTAAGAACCCAAACTATTTACAAAATTGAAAGACATCACTTTACTATTTGTGAGAGATTTCCGAAAAGGCACATTTACAAAATGATTTAATTTCCAACCCAAACTATTGCTCCCAGGAATCTGTTATACCCAAAAATAGACGCCCTTTAATCATGGGCCTCGTTCTACAGATCTCGCCCATGGGTTCACTATAGAGATCTCGCCCTCTTTGTTTAGCTAGGCCCGGTATTCTGATAACTCGCCCCATGGTGAGTAAATTATAGGTTTTGAAGACTATGGACTTTCAAATTGAGTCCTTGAATTATTATAATTACTGAGAGGGCTAGGTCTCACCCTTAAAGGCAGATCTCGCCCTATTAAAAAGGATGGCGCCCTCTTCCAGTTCTCAGAACTGCCCAATAAGCTATTTTATCTCTGTGGGCCAAGGTGAGCGTTGACCATGATAATCTCGGGTCAATAGCTTAGCCATTAAGCTCCGAGAAATTAGCTGGGCTTTAGGGTTCGTAATAATTGTCAAAGGCGGTGGCCTCGATCCAATGGGCTTCCTAAATAAGGAAAACCTATCCCATTACGATTACTTATCCTCCAAGAACTACGTTTGGCTTGATCCCTATAAATAAGGGTACGTAGGCACATTGTATGGCACGATGCAAACCCTAGCACAAAAGAAAGAATTCAATATTCGATCTTAATTGCTACACACATCTTAGCATACAATCTCAGCCATCCCCAAATCATAAACCCTAACCCTAAACATCCTACGCTGTTCGCCGCCATCAACAACCACCACAATTCCAGCAACCCTCCCCGAATTTGTTTTCCCAAATTCCTCCATTAACAAGTGGCGCTAGAAGGAGGGGCTTTTTGACATCTCAGGAGGAAGGATGTCGCAGTCAAACCAAGAGCGTGTTGATGATCGTCGAGGAGAGGATACTAGGACCACGGAGAATTTACCCCCGCCGCCACCAAGAAATTCTGCCATAAGGAATTCGATGCTGAGAAACCTTGATCGCTCACTTCCAGGAGACTCGCGCCGAAGATCTACTACACCCAGGGTTCCTAATGGACAGTCGATGCCATGGATAGGAGGAGATCCCCCTGTCTTGATGAGTAATACTAAGCTCTTGAATCAGATCACTTATATGGGAAATACTATTACTGTAACACCCCCAGATCCGGGGTCCGGGATCCGGTGGTTACGGTTTCCAATTCTGTCCACAACAATTGAACTTTCCTTAACATAAAATAAATTACGTCTCTATGACCCAACACAACAATATAAAACACACCCGTTATAGTCCCAGAGATGAAATCAGAGTCACAATCAAATTTTTATTAATCACATTATGAGTTCTTACAATCCAAAAGAATTTCAATATAATTACATACTCTTTGCCATCCATTTACATAAGTCATACTAGACTATATTCTTGGTACTGAAAGAATAAATATATCCTACCAATAGCTTCTTCTTCAGCTCTGGTAGTCTCATCGTCCTCGCCCGCGTCGAGTGCGCCTTGTGCGAGTCATCTGGTCTAGCTGTTGTTGTGATATAATAATAAAGCAAGGGTGAGCAATAGCCCACCAACAATAATATATAACTGAACGATAAAGTATAACAGTTCAAAAGTATCTTTCAAACCATATGCCATGCATTTACGGAAATGATGCCAGTATAATATGAACGATGAAGTTACAAGGTAACTTAAAGTATTTGTTTGTAGAAATATCTGCTACATCAAAGTAAGCGAGATATTCTTATTGTTATTAAGAAGAGGAGTTTGCAAGAAAAGGTTGCAATTCCAGTTATGACCCTTTTCCAACTCTGCCAACAGTAATCATGTTGCAGGAAATAAATAAATTTGGATGATGAACCAATGATGGAGTATTCACCGCGCCCGCTGTTCCAATCTTGATGATCAGTCGAGATCGTACAGCTCAATTTAGGTTTACTACCGGTAGAAGGAAGAACTGACGGCTTTACTTGTGTACCGCCTTACTAGCTCTCCCCGGCCAACGGTTGGGCCAAAGGGGATGGACCGGCGCTACTCGGCCTCTTACACGACTCCTAGTTGATAAGTGGATTTTATATCCACTAAATACCTCCCGTTCGAACTTAAAACGTTTGTGCATTCTCAAGTTTCAATGTAGTTTAATATGTTTTTGTGCGATTTTTGTGTAGGTTGATGTATGTTCGGCATTTGGCATTTAAATGATTTAAAGGTGGTTATGGTGGTGGTTGATTAAGTTAGTAAAGATGGAAATTTGTGGGGGAAACAAGAGTCGGCAGCAAAAGAATTTAAGAAGCCAAGATGAGCTTTTTCAGTGCAGCAAGGAAGCTCTCCAGGAGCCGCAAAGAGCAGCTGCGCCTGTTTAAAGAGCAAGTGCGCGGCAGCTTCCAGTGGGATCATCGAGCAGCAGCGCAGCAAATGGCGCTATAGCGCAGGTTTCTTCTGTGGCCAAGAGCGCCCTTGCGCGAGGGTTTGCGCAGCTGCGCGGCGTGCCGTCTGTTCAACAGCGCAGGTGCGCGATGCTTGGCGCAGGTGCGCGATGCTAGGCCTGATTCTAAAGCGCTGTTGCGCGGTATCTTGTGCTGTAGCGCGGTCGAGGTTCTGTTGTGCGGGTTTTGAAGCTACAGCCTTGTGGTTTTCTTTTTTGTTGTAGCCCTTGTATTTATTTCGGTTCTAAGTTGTTGGGCCTATTTTTCAGATGGGCTTTTGTTAGTAAACTTTGGGATTTAAAAGCTTTAATCTTTAGTATTAGTAGGGGGATCGATCGAATTGATTATCATCTTGTATCATACAACAATTATATTTCCTAGGGTTCTTCAAGCGACAGCAGGAGGCCACTTTTCTGTATTTTCTATCTCAACTATTTGGTTTTAAAATTCTATCTCTACTCTTTTCTCTTATTAATTATTGTTCTTCATTATCATAATATGTTTAATTTTAAATCTTTGATTCTTATAAACTCCATGTTCGTTATTAATTCAAATATGAACTAATCCTTTTTCATGGGGTTCCAATAAATTCAATAACGTAACTTGCGTGCATGATTCATAATTGATTTTGGGGTGATTAAATGTCGGTAGTCTAATTTGGTTGAATTAATTTTAAGATGATTAGCTACCATCTTATTCATTTAATCCTAGATGATTGCGAAAGTGGATTCTAGGATTTAGATGTCGCCAAATTAGCATGGGTTCTTGATTTAATTACTTAATCTTGATTTGTAATATGATTTAAACCATCTCATGTTGCCCTGTGTAATCTTATTGGTAACCTAAGCTTTAATCAATTGTATTTCCAGATTATATAGACATATATAATCTGAATATAATTTGGTGTCTTCTTAAATTCTATCTGTTGTAGAATTTAAGGGGTTTGATGCGAGTTTACTGAAAGGTAGCTCGTATTATCATCGTGTTGTCTGATTAATTATTGAATTTATCACCCGAGTCGATATATTGAGTCAGCCGTTAGTGAAATTGTCGATGAAATTGGAATCCCATGTCTCTCTTGCTATAGATAATTTCTTGTTAATTCACTTTTCAATAAGTCTTGCTTAGTTGATAATTATAGATTAATAAAAACTTGAAATTGATAAATCGTCAGGCAGTAAGAAGTAATTAGACTCTGTTGCATAGGCACTAAATTCACAGTACATCTTGTCCCTGAGGAACGAACTTTTATTTACCACTTGCTATTTTGTGACCACGTATACTTGTGTGTTTGCGAAGTTAACAAGTTTTTGGCGCCGCTGCCGGGGACTGCGGTGTTAGTTGAAGTTTTATGCTTGTCATCAGTGGTCGTTATAGATTACTGACTTGATTTGTGATTACTTATCCATCTTGTGTCGCCTTGCTCTTTTTGTGTTTCAGGTACTAATCGTGCATGCGAACACGATCTCAAACTAAGGCGGAACAAGAAAGAAAGCAAGAAGAAGAAGTTGTACTTGAGGTTGAAGCTGAACAGTTAGTTGCAATGGGAGAACCTAATCCTCAGGATTTACCTAAAGCTCTCATGGACTATTCGCAGCCTAGGATAAATGACATTCAGTCAAGTATCATCAGGCCTGCAATTGCTGCGAATACATTCGAGATCAAGCCGGGCACTATCCAGATGGTGCAGAACACAGTGCAGTTTGGAGGTGGTGCAACTGAGGATCATAATATGCACATCCGGAATTTTATTGAAATCTGTGACACCTTCAAATTCAATGGTGTATCTGATGATGCTGTGAAGCTAAGACTCTTTCCTTTCTCCTTGAGGGACAAAGCCAAGGGCTGGTTACATTCTCTACCAGCTGGTTCTATTACTACTTGGGAAGAGCTTGCACAGAAGTTTCTCTCGAAATTCTTTCCTATGGCCAAGACTGCTGCCATACGGAATGCTATCACTCAGTTCACTCAAACACAGGGTGAGTCTTTATGTGAGGCTTGGGAGCGTTACAAGGAGATGCTCAGAAAATGCCCGCATCACGGGATGCCAGACTGGATGACTATCAACTGCTTCTACAATGGACTTGGAGGCCAATCTAGGCCTATGGTTGATGCAGCGTCTGGAGGAGCATTGTGGGCTAAAAGCTATGAGGAAGCCTACGAGCTGAATGAAATGATGGCAGCAAATGAATACCAGAATCCTTCTCAGAGATTGCAGCAGAATAAAGTGGCAGGAGTTCTTCAGGTTGATACTGCTACTGCTCTGTCAGCTCAATTAGAAGCTCTTAACATGAAGGTGGACTCGTTGGCTAATCTTGGGATGCAACAGGTAGCTAGCATCTGTGAGTTATGTGCAGGAGGGCATGACACTCGTCAATGTGCCATATCTAATGAGTCAGCTCAGTTTGTTAGCAACTTTCAAAAGCCACAACATCCAGTTCCCAACACATATCATCCAAATAACAGGAATCACCGTAACTTTAGCTGGGGTAACAGTCAGAACAACATGCAGCAACCATCTTATCTCCCTCCTAATCAGCAGTTTGGGGGTAGACAGTTCAATAATTCAGGGATGCAGCAGCAGTATGCACCGAGGCAGCCTTATCAGCCTCCAGGTTTTCAGCAGCAATCAAGTGAAAAATCTGAGTTAGAAGAATTGAGATCGATGGTCAAGAGTCAAGCTGTATCACTTCAGAGTCAAGCCTCTTCTCTTAAGACTTTGGAAAATCAGATTGGACAGCTGGCTACTGCCCTTCTAAACAGGCAGCAAGGAAGTTTGCCTAGCAACACGGAACCAAATCCAGGAAAGAGAGAGGGTAAGGAGCAGGTTCAGGCTATCACTTTGCGTTCAGGAAAAGTCACAGGGGGTTCAGATATTGAGCAGACTTCAAAGCAGGCAGAGCTAGAGGATGTAGAGGATAAGGAAAAGCAACCAACTAAGGAGTCGGTCCCTTCAGAGGCTATTCCTCCAGTCTATCCACCTCCACCATTTCCTCAAAGGATGCAAAAACAGAAACTGGATCAGCAATTTGGCAAATTTCTGGAGGTATTTAAAAAGTTACATATCAACATTCCATTTGCTGAAGCCTTGGAACAAATGCCTAGCTACGCCAAGTTTATGAAGGGGATTCTTTCAAAGAAGATAAAGCTGGCTGATTTTGAGACGGTAGCATTGACGGAGGAATGTAGTGCAATCTTGCAACAAAAATTACCTCCAAAGCTTAAAGATCCAGGGAGCTTCACTATTCCCTGCACTATTGGAAATGTGTCGTTTAACAAATGCTTGTGTGATCTTGGTGCAAGCATTAATCTGATGCCTCTCTCAGTTTTCATGACACTTGGACTTCCCGACCCAAAACCAACCAATATTTCTTTGCAACTAGCTGACAGGTCGGTTACATATCCTCGTGGCATAGTGGAAGATGTCTTAGTCAAAGTGGACAAACTCATTTTTCCCGCTGACTTTGTTATCCTGGATTTTGAGGAAGACAAGAACATCCCTATCATCTTGGGACGGCCATTCTTGGCCACTGGAAAAACGTTGATTGATGTTCAGAAGGGGGAGCTGACTATGAGGGTACATGATCAAAACATCACATTCAATGTGTTTAAAGCCATGCAACTTCCAACTGAAGAGGAAGAATGTTTCAGACTTGATATGGTTAATTCATTGCAACATGAGGAAGGAAAGCAGTTATCGAATGCAGATGCCTTGGTAAGCACATTACAAGGAGATTCTGATTCTGAAGATGAGGAAATGGCAGAGTGTGTGCATTGGCTTAATGCTAGCCCCTACCAAAGGAAATTCATTGCTCCATCGGAATCACTTGGCTTAGCTGAGCTTCAAAAATCACAAATTCGGCTTAAGCCATCTATTGAAGAAGCTCCTGAACTTGAACTTAAGCCACTGCCGGATCATCTAAGGTATGCATTTCTTGGAGAAGCTTCTACTTTACCTGTTATTATTGCATCTAACCTGTCAGGTAGTGATGAAGAAAAACTCTTGCGGATTCTGAAAGAGTTCAAGTCAGCCATAGGGTGGACCATAGCAGACATCAAAGGCATCAGCCCCTCTTACTGCATGCACAAAATTCCAATGGAGGAAGGAAGCAAACCTTCGGTGGAACATCAGAGGAGGCTAAACCCCATCATGAAAGAGGTTGTCAAGAAGGAGATTCTTAAATGGCTAGATGCAGGCATCATTTATCCCATCTCGGATAGTTCTTGGGTGAGCCCGGTTCAGTGTGTACCGAAGAAAGGGGGTATGACAGTGGTAGCAAATGAGAAGAACGAGCTTATTCCAACTCGGACAGTCACAGGTTGGAGAGTTTGTATGGACTACAGAAAATTGAACAAGGCTACTAGGAAGGATCACTTCCCTCTACCCTTCATTGATCAGATGCTGGACAGACTAGCTGGACATGAGTACTATTGTTTGCTGGATGGGTACTCGGGCTACAATCAGATTGCTATAGCTCCTGAAGATCAAGAGAAGACTACCTTTACATGTCCATTTGGAACTTTTGCGTTCCGACGTGTTTCCTTCGGACTTTGTGGGGCTCCAGCTACTTTTCAAAGATGCATGATGGCCATTTTTTCCGATATGATTGGCATTAATGTGGAAGTATTCATGGATGACTTCTCCGTGTTTGGCTCTTCTTATGACGAGTGCTTGCACAATTTGAGTATGGTGTTGAAGCGATGTGTGGAAACAAATCTAGTGCTCAACTGGGAGAAGTGCCACTTCATGGTACAGGAAGGCATCATTCTTGGTCACAGGGTGTCTAGAAAGGGCTTAGAAGTGGACAAGGCCAAGCTGGAGACAATTGAAAAACTTCCTCCTCCTATTTCTGTCAAAGGAGTCCGCAGCTTTCTGGGACACGCCGGTTTCTATAGGCGTTTTATAAAAGACTTCTCTAAAATCACAAAGCCACTTTGCAGTCTATTAGAGAAGGACACTCCTTTTAAATTCACTGAGGAATGTTTGGAGGCATTCGAGCACTTGAAAAAGAAATTGACAACTACTCCAGTTATTACAGCTCCCAACTGGAATGAACCTTTTGAGATGATGTGTGATGCGAGCGATTTCGCTGTAGGTGTGGTGTTAGGGCAAAGGAAAAGTAATGTTTTTCATGTGGTCTACTATGCTAGTAAGACCCTCAATGATGCCCAACTGAATTACACCACCACTGAAAAAGAGCTTCTTGCAGTTGTTTATGGATTCGAGAAGTTCAGGTCTTATTTGCTTGGTGCGAAGGTCACGGTCTACACAGATCATGCAGCTATCAGATTTCTACTTGCTAAAAAGGATGCTAAACCCCGACTGATTCGTTGGGTACTTCTACTTCAGGAGTTCGAGCTTGAAATCAAGGACAGGAAAGGAACAGAAAATCAGGTAGCTGATCATCTCTCGAGATTGGAGCAGGGTGAAGGAGGAAGTAAGGATGAGACTCTCATTAATGAGCACTTTCCGGATGAGCAGTTGTTTCAGGTTCAAGGTGAAGTTCCGTGGTTCGCTGATTTTGTGAATTATCTGGTGAGCAACATCATCCCAGCTGAGTTTTCTTATGCTCAGAAAAAGAAATTCCTCCATGATGTCAAGTGGTACCGTTGGGATGAGCCCTATCTTTTCAAGCAAGGGGCGGATCAGCTTCTCCGACGGTGTATTCCTTACAGTGAGACGGAGGGGATTTTACGAGATTGCCATGACACCATCTACGGTGGTCATTATGGTGGTGATAAAACTGCTGCTCGTGTGCTTCAGGCGGGATTTTTCTGGCCTACTCTATTCAAGGATGCACATCAGTTCGTGCTGCGATGTGATCGGTGCCAAAGAGTTGGCATTATTTCTAGGAGGAATGAGATGCCGTTGAATAACATGCTTGAAGTGGAGATATTTGATGTGTGGGGCATCGACTTCATGGGACCTTTTGTGTCGTCGTTCAACAATCAGTACATTCTGTTGGCAGTGGATTATGTATCCAAATGGGTAGAGGTGAAGGCCTTGCCAACGAACGATGCTAAGGTCGTGCTTAACTTTCTTCATAAGCAGATCTTCACCCGTTTTGGGACCCCTCGTGCTATAATCAGTGATGAAGGCACTCACTTTTGCAACCGCCAGTTCACGGCTTTACTAGCCAAATACCGAGTATCTCACCGCGTTGCAACAGCCTATCATCCTCAGACTAATGGTCAAGCCGAGGTCTCGAATCGGGAAATTAAGCGAATCTTGGAGAAGGTCGTCAATCCTTCGAGGAAGGATTGGTCCTCGAAATTGGACGAAGCTGTGTGGGCTTACAGGACGGCCTATAAAACTCCTTTGGGGATGTCTCCGTTTCAGCTGGTGTATGGAAAAGCTTGCCACCTGCCCGCAGAACTTGAACACAAGGCGTATTGGGCATTGAAAAAGTTGAATCTTAATATGGCAGCTGCTGGTGAAAAGAGAATGCTACAACTGAACGAACTTGATGAGTTTCGTCTGCAAGCCTATGAGAACTCAAAGTTGTACAAGGAGAAAGTGAAAAGGTGGCACGACAGGAAATTGGTGCCCAAAAACTTTGAACCAGGCCAATTGGTGCTTCTTTTTAATTCCCGGCTCAAGCTGTTTCCGGGAAAGCTCAAATCAAGGTGGTCAGGGCCTTTCACCATTAAAACAGTATATCCGCATGGTGCAGTAGAGATTTTTGAGAAGTCACCTGACCAAGCTTTTAAGGTCAATGGTCAGAGATTAAAACATTATTTTGGTGAAATGGTGGATCGCGAGAAAAGAACGGTGGTTCTTGGTTCTACTTAAATCGAAGCTTCAAGTCAAGCTAATGACGATAAAGAAGCGCTTCGTGGGAGGCAACCCACGTAATTGGTATGATTTAGATTGGTTTTCTAGTGTGATTTCTATTGAAAAAAAAAAAATTGAAAAAAAAAAAAAAAAAAAAAAAAAAGGCCGATTGTTTCAACAGCCCTCATAAGCCTACTGCATATGTTTGGCCGACCATATACCTTCCACAAACCCTCATCTTCCTTTTCCCCCATCCTAAATCAAACCCCTCCTAAATTCTACCACCCACCAAACCTAAATCTTACACACCCACTTCATCTTCCACATCTATACACCCATTTATACTTACACCTATACACACAAATCCCTTCTTTGTTCCAAACCATCCAACCTCCATTAAAGCTTCAAGGAATTTCTAATTCAAGCTTGGGCAAAGTGATCTCAAGGTTATCATCTTCAATTCATGGGTAAAATTCCTTACTACTCTTGGCATTGAATTAAGATTGATTATTGGAATTGGGATATTTTGTGTGGAATATCATTTTTGGGTGTTTTTTGGTGAATTGTTGAATTGGAGTTGTTGTGGTATATTGGTGGTAGTATTGTATTGTTCTGGTTGAATGGCTCCGAAAAGAACTCGTGTTGTGGCTAGTAGTAGTTCGGAGGAGGAGGTGGAACCCGACTATAATGTTGATAAATTTGTGTCGAAAAAGGCGGAAGATGAGTTTTTCAGTTTGTTGTCTAGAGCCGTTTGTAGGGAGAGGGGTTTTGAACCCTCGGAAGAGGATGGAGAATTGCTTGCAATGATTAGCGAGAGGGGTTGGATGGGATTTTGTTCTACACCCTTGGATGTTCCGTTGGGCATAGTAAGAGAATTCTATGCAAATGCTAAAGAGGAGGCAAATGGTGAGGCTACGGTACGAGGCCAGACAGTGGCGTATAAGCCTAGTTATATAAGGCGGGTTATATTCCAACCGGCAAGGCCGAGAGGTGCTGAGGATTGGACGCAGAAAACCCGCGATAATGTGGATTTGGATGCTATCATAGCGGGGATGTGCATTCCGGGCACAATGTGGAAGTGTAAGCCCGGGACGATTGAGAAGCGCACCTTCCCTGCCGCTGCTTTGACACGGTATGCGCGAGCTTGGTTTCTCTTTATTTGTGCGCGTATCATGCCATCCACCCATGTCACCGATGTCACTGTAGATCGGGCGATTATTTTATGGGGCATCTTGAACGGACATTACATTGATCTTGGGTATCTCATCAACCGAAACATCATGAAGTTTTTGGGTGGTGGCACTACTGGAGGGATTCCTCATGCTGAGGTTATTGGTCAGTTGTGTATTCATGTGGGTGTGTCGTGGTTTAATGATGAGACTTTACTTCGTCCGATGGGTTCTATTAATCATAATGTGATTAGAAGGATGGCAGAGTGGCCGGGCGGCACTCCGCATCCTAGGGGGCTTGGGTATGTTGTTGTTGAGGGCGAGGAGGCCCCACCACTAGTGTCGAGAGTTCCTCGTCAGGCTGATAGAGCGGGTCCTTCCCACGCTCAGACGAGCCAGCCGAGTCAGGGCACCGTGGTCTTTAGTGATGCTCAGTATAGGCGCATGTTGAGGCGCTATGACACTACACATGACATGATGAGCAGGTTTGCTACGGATTTGACACAGTCGTTGGATGGGGTATATCGCCAGCAGGGATTCCAGGTCACATGGCCCACCTTTGGCGCTCACCACGTCTATCCACCACCTGACACACCACCCGAGGAGGGTGACGATGCCGATGAGTAGGGGAGTATCTCTTGTACCCTTTCATTTACCTTCAATGAGGACATTGAACTTAATAAGTTTGGGGGTGATTTTAGGGTGCTAGAGTCATGCATTGCATTTAGTTTATATTCATGTTAGTCATATTAGTTGCATTTAGTGTGCCATGTCATGTAGTTTGCATTTAGGTTGCCATGCCATATAGATTATTTAGGTTGTAGCATCGTTGTGTTCATGCATATTCATGCATATCATATGATTCCACACGAGTGTTTGTTTCTGGCTCATTGGGTTGATGCTAATTAGAGTGTGATGACAATAAATAGAGGGTTGATTTAAGTTCTTATGGAATTGACTTGCGTGTGTCGGGAACACAATCTTTTCACGGTCTCACGGTTTGCTCTTGGGCTAGATCGAGTCATACCTGGTTTGGTTATTAGGATTTAATCACTTATTTATATCTAGAATGTTCGTTATTCCCTTGATGGCGTAGAAGCACTTAAGTATAAGTTTGGGGGAAAACAGGGATTTCATGCTAAGTGTCGTGTCGTAGTGTAATAATGGCTAGGCGTCAAATGGCTAGTAGCCGGCTCATATTTAATATGAGTAGTCTAGGAGGGTGAGATAGTGCACCCATGCGTGGAAAAAAAAAAAAAAAAAAAAAAGAAGAAAAAAAGAGAAAAAAAAAAAAAAAAGAGTCAGAAAAAGAGAAAAAAAATTAGAAAAAAAACAAAAGAGAAAAAAAAAAAATAGAAAAAGAAAGGAAAAAAAAAAAAAGAGTTGTGAGAATAAAAAATGAGTGTTTGTGAGAGTGTGTGTATGTGAATTGGCTAGGGTGGGCTCTTTAGTACTCGAGCAAGTAAGTCTGAGGGGGCTTAGTCCTAGTAACCTAAAGCCCTTTGTGTTTTGGGATTGCTGACCTAACGTTCGCTAAAAGGGTGCTATTGTATAAGCCTTTAGGGGTCTCACCCATTGCACGGTCAATGAGCATGTGTGTTTTTGGGTTTTGTAGTGTTTTGTATAGTATAGCATGAGTCCTTGTCTTCCTCAAATGAAGATGGCGGTGTCTTTGAGTCATGGAGTGTCTAGAGTTCATTCTGTTTATAAACATGTGATTGTCTTGGCGAAGAATTGGTTATGCCTTTGATCTAGTATCGAGAGTATTTCTAGTGAGAATTGCACACACCACGTTCCCGTGCATGTAGCGTTGGTATACGGGGACTTAGTCGAGCTCTGTTTGGCGTTGTTGCATAATTTGAGGCGTTGGCTTGTGTGTTGGTTACGATATCTTGTGTTTGGAATCATTGCATTAGGTTATTTTGCATTATCTTGACATTGAATAATTAGTTACATTCATGCATCATTTAGGGTTATTTTGCATTGCTTGAGGACAAGCAACGGTTTAAGTTTGGGGGTTTGATAAGTGGATTTTATATCCACTAAATACCTCCCGTTCGAACTTAAAACGTTTGTGCGTTCTCAAGTTTCAATGTAGTTTAATATGTTTTTGTGCGATTTTTGTGTAGGTTGATGTATGTTCGGCATTTGGCATTTAAATGATTTAAAGGTGGTTATGGTGGTGGTTGATTAAGTTAGTAAAGATGGAAATTTGTGGGGGAAACAAGAGTCGGCAGCAAAAGAATTTAAGAAGCCAAGATGAGCTTTTTCAGTGCAGCAAGGAAGCTCTCCAGGAGCCGCAAAGAGCAGCTGCGCCTGTTTAAAGAGCAAGTGCGCGGCAGCTTCCAGTGGGATCATCGAGCAGCAGCGCAGCAAATGGCGCTATAGCGCAGGTTTCTTCTGTGGCCAAGAGCGCCCTTGCGCGAGGGTTTGCGCAGCTGCGCGGCGTGCCGTCTGTTCAACAGCGCAGGTGCGCGATGCTTGGCGCAGGTGCGCGATGCTAGGCCTGATTCTAAAGCGCTGTTGCGCGGTATCTTGTGCTGTAGCGCGGTCGAGGTTCTGTTGTGCGGGTTTTGAAGCTACAGCCTTGTGGTTTTCTTTTTTGTTGTAGCCCTTGTATTTATTTCGGTTCTAAGTTGTTGGGCCTATTTTTCAGATGGGCTTTTGTTAGTAAACTTTGGGATTTAAAAGCTTTAATCTTTAGTATTAGTAGGGGGATCGATCGAATTGATTATCATCTTGTATCATACAACAATTATATTTCCTAGGGTTCTTCAAGCGACAGCAGGAGGCCACTTTTCTGTATTTTCTATCTCAACTATTTGGTTTTAAAATTCTATCTCTACTCTTTTCTCTTATTAATTATTGTTCTTCATTATCATAATATGTTTAATTTTAAATCTTTGATTCTTATAAACTCCATGTTCGTTATTAATTCAAATATGAACTAATCCTTTTTCATGGGGTTCCAATAAATTCAATAACGTAACTTGCGTGCATGATTCATAATTGATTTTGGGGTGATTAAATGTCGGTAGTCTAATTTGGTTGAATTAATTTTAAGATGATTAGCTACCATCTTATTCATTTAATCCTAGATGATTGCGAAAGTGGATTCTAGGATTTAGATGTCGCCAAATTAGCATGGGTTCTTGATTTAATTACTTAATCTTGATTTGTAATATGATTTAAACCATCTCATGTTGCCCTGTGTAATCTTATTGGTAACCTAAGCTTTAATCAATTGTATTTCCAGATTATATAGACATATATAATCTGAATATAATTTGGTGTCTTCTTAAATTCTATCTGTTGTAGAATTTAAGGGGTTTGATGCGAGTTTACTGAAAGGTAGCTCGTATTATCATCGTGTTGTCTGATTAATTATTGAATTTATCACCCGAGTCGATATATTGAGTCAGCCGTTAGTGAAATTGTCGATGAAATTGGAATCCCATGTCTCTCTTGCTATAGATAATTTCTTGTTAATTCACTTTTCAATAAGTCTTGCTTAGTTGATAATTATAGATTAATAAAAACTTGAAATTGATAAATCGTCAGGCAGTAAGAAGTAATTAGACTCTGTTGCATAGGCACTAAATTCACAGTACATCTTGTCCCTGAGGAACGAACTTTTATTTACCACTTGCTATTTTGTGACCACGTATACTTGTGTGTTTGCGAAGTTAACACTAGTTCAAATAGAATTCATGATTCTGAATGTAACGTTTGTCCCCCTTTCCCCAAGTATAATACTTGTTGATAAGACTCCACAAAGTAGTCGTATCTAGTTGGAAAAGAAAATTTACCAATAACTCCCAAGCTATTACTTGGTAACGGATATCAACTTGTTCCAGTAATCTTACCCCTCGAAAGATGAGAAGGTAAGCAACGACTTAATAAGTCAACAGCACCCGAGTTGCGAGTGAAGGGAATACTTTATGACCGGGAAGTCGACAAGATAAATAACATTTTCCAAGTAAGGTTCCCTTATTATTAAGGAGGTAGACTCAAAGAAGAATGATGTCTGAGAACCTTCCTTGATATAGGATTAATAATAATATGACTCCGAAATATTTTTCGTAATAATCGAAGAAGATAAACCTTATTGAGGTTATTCTAAGTATTGGATAAATATTCAGAGAATATTTATTGAATTAAAAATATTTAAAGAATATTCAGGAATATGAAAGAATATCTTTAATCAGAGTATTTTTCAAATAATTCTTGAAGAAATATCGAGAGAATATTTATTGCATAATTAAATATTCAAATGAATATTCCAAATAATATTCATTAATCAATAAGACCTGAAAGGAATATTTAAAATATTTAAAATAATATTCGATGATTAAATAGAACCCTGGATGAATATTCAAAATGATATTCATAATTAATTAGGAATTTAAATGAATATCAATAAAGTAATATTCATTTAATAAATAATATCCTAAATGAATATCAAGTAATATTCATTTAGTAATCCAAGCTTTAAAGGAATATTCGATATAATATTCGATAAGTAAATCAAGCTTCAGATGAATATTGAAGATAATATTCATCAAGTACTTAATACCTTAAATGAATTTTCAAAAGTAATATTTATTTAATAAAATAATATTCTAAATGAATGTCCACATAATATTCATTTAGTAGTCTCATCTTTAGAAGAGTATTCGAAATAATAATCGATAATCAATTCGACTCTGAATGAATATTGACGAATATTATTCGTCGAATGATTACGTTCAAATAATTATTTGAAGTAAGGATCATTAAAATAAATAATCTCAAACGAATATTCAAATAATATTCGTCGCTTGAATAATAGAAAATATTTACTTAAATATTTTCCTCCGAGGTAATCTCGATATATCAAGGAATATTGACTCCCGGTCTATATTTGATTAATAAGATGTATACGCCCTTCTATGAGGGTCTTACAATAACCGGCTTATAACTGATATATAACTATCTAGCTTATAAGCCAACCATAACATTCAGGGAACAAGTATATCAATTCAACTTGAAAGTAGGCATGCATGCAATGGCATATGTATATCAGCAATCATATATATATATATTTATTCAATCACAACAACAGCCTAAAAGAAGGGAATTGAAACTTGCCTGGTAGTCGAGTACGGTAAGGGGTAGTGGTAGCGGGTCCCGGTTCAGCTTGGTGATCTATAAATAGCCAAGGCATTCGGGATTAATCAATTAACATATTAAAAGTTAAGTTATACTTAATTCGAAACACGTTCTCGAGTTATCTCGTTATACCCCTTTTTGTGGATTACTTTTATCACTGATCCGACCCGACATTCGTTCGTTAATACGACATGTCATTGTACTTATACTTAGGACATACTTAAGTCATATGAGTTCTAAAGTCGATCGTTACGAACCAATACTATACTCTGAGTTTTATCGCCCGTTTTCTAAGTGTTTTACCGAAGTTATAAAAGAGTCGTCTTTTAGGGGTTCGTTCGCGTTTAACCTCGACTCGAACATTTTTAATAAATCGAAAAATGATCCTTTTGACATACGGTTTTCTTTCACACCTTCCTTTTTACCTCTAGTATTTATTTACCAAGATTCTCCATGACGTTACATAGTTTACGAGGGTTCAATTACAGTTACGAACTTTCGTTTACGGATTCGAACTACTTTTAGTAATGTGGTCATAAATCCTAAACCGTAAGTCCGTTTCACGTGATCTTTATATCAAAACGAAGCTTAGAACATTACCTATCCTATCATGGCAGTTAAGGTCTCTGGACAGTAGGGGTTCAACATGGAAAATGGTATACAAAACATGGTAATGCAAAATCGGGCATTATAACGGCTGTAAATCGAACGTTCCATAAATCGTAATCAACAACCCAAGCCACACCGGGCATACCAATCATCTTACATTCATAATACTAATCTCATAAGTCCAGGAACATCATATTATATCATCATATTCATCACATCTCTTAAATCAAACAAACTAACTACATAATCATGTAAACATGCTTATAACAACATTATCACCAAAATTTATCCAAAACTCCATTAAAACTCAAATCAAAGACTAGGGTTCTTGAAGTTTATACCTTCCTTGAGGTATGTATGCACTTATTAAGCCTTGTATTGTCCTTGTATAGCCTCCATGAAGCTTGGATCATCAACCAACATCAAGATTCAAGAATTTTGTTCTTGAGGTTACTATTCATCCTCCACTTTCTTGATTTTTTTGAAAATGGAAAAGGTGGTGTTTGAGGCTAAGATTTTTAGGGTATCATTTCTATGAAATATAGGATCTATGATAAATTTTTGGAGATCAAACAATGGTGGGAGCTTGGACTTTGATTCTTGAATTATGGTTAAGGTCGAATGGAGCTTTGCAAGGGGGGGAGGAGAGTTTTGCTTGGTTGGCTTGCTTTTTGGTGTTTTAATCTCATCCACTCTCATCCACTAGCAACATAATATCTTGCAAAAGTCACTTTATCAAAGTGGTGAGGTGTTGGATGATGAAATGGCAAGACATGTGTTGGTTTTATGGTGGTTAGAGCTTAACTAGGTAATTACTTGCTAAGTACTTGTTCAATCTCTAATTGTCTAGTTACTTAGCCCACTTGGTTGCTAGATACTTATCTAGTAGCTTGCACAAGACTCTTGCTTCCTCTGCTTGTTTCTGTGTCCGGTTATTACCCGTTTCGATTGATCGTTCGTGGGAATATTTCACGGATTTCTAATTAGGGTTTACCGGGAATCCTCTTTAATATTAATACTTTCATTCTCCATCTTTCATTCTAACTTTCCAATTTATATTCCTTAAATCCATTCGTTAAATACTTAAGGCTATCAGTGTCCAGGGAACTCTCGGAGAAAATAAAAGTGCGGTTTTTCAGAATCCGACAGCTTTTACATACACTTATTTTCCCCCTGGATCACTAATATGAACTCGGAAATCCGTTCCGAATACTTCTATATAGTGTCGTCTCATATTATTATATACTCCCACCAAAACACTATTCATTCTGTATTCTTTACTTGTTCTCTTAGGGTTGTATAATTGTCCGTATTCTCTTTCGATTGTTCCTTAACCTTTTTACGGAACTACTGGATTAATCGCTATCGATCTGGATGACATGAGAGTATTCTCTTGCTTGAATTTGCCATATCTTATTCCCTTAGAAGATAGATTATTCTTACCTATGTTGTCACCCTTTAGCATTCTTCAAGACATAGAAATAATAAAGTCGAATTCCATTCATTCTTTCCAAATATCAATTATTACATTGTAGCCATAACCACTCCTCAGTGGTTTCCTACCTTCATTCTTAAATCAAATATAATAACATCCCAAAATATCAAATCCTCAAAGTTAATATCTCAATTCTTGGATTATAATAATATTTAATCCACTGTCCGGTCAAATATTATACCAAAAAGAATTTGGAATTTCTGAATTCCGATCGTCTCTGCATTCACTTATTTACTCCGCGTATTACTAATATGACTTCGAAACATCCATATCACGTCCCGTACATAGGGTGGAGTGAAAAGTTTTCCAACTTACAAAATCACTATTCATCCACCAAATTACTATGCACGTACAGGAAACACTATGCACGTACGGGAAATACTATGCACGTATGGGAAACACTATGCACGTACTCATTTCCCTTCAAGGATCCATTAGCTCCTTCCTGGATGGTAGATTATTCTTATCTAGGTCCTCAACCATCGAATTACTCTATTCTGACAATATACCCATGCATCAGGATCATTGTCCAGAGCAATATCCATTCATTACAACCATTGCTCTTTGAAACCACCATTCATTAGAGCTGGTGACCTTGTTGTCGGAATCATTGTTCCTCATTTTATCATTACTTAATAAAAAGTTTTAATTATATCCAAAATTTGGGGTTCTTACAGTCTCCCCTCCTTAAAAGGATTCCGTCCCGGAATCAGGTAGGAAGCAAAGAGTCGTTTGCCTGTCGTTCACTCTTTAGCTTCCCGGTCAATTCTTAGTCGTTCTACCCTTCCTCAGCACATCTTGTAGTGCTACAATTCATACTGTATCCTTTTTCCATCAACGTTGCTACTTTTCGTACAACTCACTATCCGGGTTATACTCTTACTCAGTCTTATCCTTATTGATACCTGCAGTAACATTGGTATCACTATCACCCTACGAATTCGGAGGTAACCTCGCTCGTACTGTGCATTTCCTGATTGCTTTAATCTTCGCAATCTCGATCAATATAGAGAAGTGGAAAGATTTATTGAGAGATCACTATGATCAATTGAACATTTGTTATATTGCATAGTTAGTACAGAAGGGGGCCAGCCTTTAGTGCTTGACAAGCAATTAAACAAGTCATGGCATTCCACTTAGACTTCTATCACAGAGACAGATAGTCACGTAGCAGTACCTCCCCTCCTAAAAGGGTTGTTCTTCTCAATTCATAAAGAAGATGAATAAGAGAGAAGAAGAGAAAAGAGTTCTAAAGGATTATAGAAAGCTTTCATGATTGTAGAATATCGTACTCAGAATTTACCTCTGAACTATAGAGGTTTATCAAAGAAGAAATTAATCATAATTATATCCAATACTATTTGATCGCAATCTCACGTGTCAACATATCTTACTGCTTTGTCCATTATTCTATGGACAAATACCCCTGTTCAATCTTAGCGATACTCACATTCGGGAAATCCTTCAACCTTTCAGGTTAAATCTAAGATTTCTCACTTGACATCATTATTACTGACATCCCATATCATGTTACTAGCTTTTTCATAACTATAATATTGACACTATCAGGTTGTCATCCTGAGAATTCATTAGAAAACCCATTCATAACATTCCTTGCTTCTCATTCCATAGTTGCTTCCCCAGCCTTTTCTTTATCAATCACATCCTTCTTATTAGCTGATTCTTACTCATTTCTATTATTTACTTTCACCTTCACCTCTTTATTGAGACACCTTTTTGCACTTGGTACCTCCTTATCGGTATTCCGTCTCATTTATTCTATAATCATCACGTTATTTCAATTTAACTTTCCTAAATGAATCTGGCCCGATTCCTTTAACTTAGATTCATATAATCTACTTCTGCCAACCTTGTTTCTCATTACTTGTTCTTATCTATCCGTGGTTTTACACAGGTTGTCTTTCGTAAGTCAGACCAGGTCGTATATCTACATGCTCGTACTCCTATCATCTGTTGAACATCTGCATTTTACTGGTGTAGCTTGGCCACAGGAAAACCCATTATGACCGTGCTATAATTTTGGGGGTAAGGCTGGCTCGAATACCGCCGTCCGAACACTTTAAACTCTCTCAAATGGCCCAATAAGTCTTGGGCTCAACCGCCCTTCCCTCCAAGTCTCATTAATTCCTTCTACGGGAATACGTTTAGCATCACGAATTATCAACCTCATATTCTCTATCTTGTTTGTGCAGAAGTACACTAACACAAACTTGCTTGTCATTCATCAACATGCCATTTAGCTTATCAATAGCAGCACTTTCTTTATCTTTACGTTGTCATCTCCTTTCTTAGAAGAATCACCATCGCTTGTTGTTTACGTAGTGCGTTAATAGCTAACCCTACGGGTTTCAAATCCCTTAGGGAGACAAAGTAATCATTATTCCTTATCCATAAGGAACACTTCCTGAACTTGATGTAGATATAACGTGAAACAGATAGAATTGCAGAAGAGTTTCAAGCATCGCAGCTAGGTCCGGTTGATGAAACTATTACTTATACATCTTCCATAAAAGACTGGAAACTTAACGGTTTACTTCATCAATTTTGTACCATGGTCCTGGTTTGCCTCAAAACGGGACCTTCTAAGGTACGTAATATGCTTAAGACTCCATCAGGAATCGAATCTTTACTTAAACTATTATTACTGTTAATTCTTGCACAGTCATCAGAAGGAATGTAAATTCCTCCATTCCGATATGACCTTCAAGGTCCTTCCAAATATCATCATGTTTCTTCGGTATGAACATTTGTAATTATTCCTTTATACTTAGATTGTAGGCCACCTCATTGGCCTTTCTTGATGATAATGATTTCTTGTAACCCATGTTTTCTAGGTACATTCTAGCTCAAGTTTTTCTACCTCATTCCCATCACTGTTGGGTTAAAGCATTCTCCCTTAAGCTCTGCTGAAGGAGAAAATATAACTATCAGTCATTTTCATAAGTCATTGCTTCCACCTACCCGTGGGAACTTTATCACGTTTATTCTCAATCCTACTTAGGATACTTCTTTTCTTAGTTCTTTCTTTATCTTAGGATAATCTCAACCTTTATAGGTTCAACCCATACTTCCTCAGGGTTTCATACATGCCTCATCTGGCATTATTGTTACGATGTCATACATTCCTTACCAAACTTCCATTTTTGAAGTTCGGAATATTACCCTTTTTCCTTGTAAGGTTTCGTAGGCCATCCTTATCATTCCTCCGGTATTTTCTGGATACCGGGTATATCAAAATGTCATTGATCAATACTCTAATAATTCTATCTATGTTCTTTCCAGAACTCTTTTTAATAATCCTTACCGGTCATTGTTGCCTTAGCAAATCCAGCTCATATCATCTGAAGTCATAATGTCGTTATTAGGGTTAATGCCACCCCTCTTCTTTCAGATAGTTGTCAGCCTATTTGGCCTTCCAAAAAGGCAACGTATGCCTATCTCCTCTCTTACCGAACTTGTTAATGGTAGCAAGGATGTTCTGGAAGATATTGGTCGAGTTCAACGTGAATCTCTTAGTGCTTATCGTTCTTCACAAAGGTACTTGCCTCAGACAAAATTCCTACAGCATACTGTTCAATTTCTGACCCTTTTTGTACCCTCTTCATATACCTTCATGGTTTACTTTCCTCCGTCATAATATATTCATGGTATTCATGATACCCTAACATCATACATCTCAAGTCACTATACTTCTATTTTACTCGAAATCTTGGACAACCATATACACATGAGTCACTTCAGTACGGGTGACCCCATCCCAAAAAGGTCTAGTGAATTCCCAATCAAAACATGGGTTGTTCAGCAGAAGATTCCTACGATCTCATTAATGTTTCCTTTATATCAGAAGCCCTTGCAGTCGGTGCTTTCTTAGAAGCAACCCTGCTTTGTCCTTTCATTGTTGGTCTAGTCACTCGATAAACCTTTGTGACTTGGCCTCAACTGGCCACACTCAAATAAAAAATAAAAAAAATATATGATTTTAGGGGTTGGCTAATAGCATTACTTTTCTAGCAATTGCCGGCATAGTGCCTTCTTCTTTGATACCTTTCTACCTTTCCAAAACTTTACTCCATATAAGTCTTAATCGACTACTCGGCACCGTCTCCGGTCACCTTTCCTCCACTTTTATCTTTTCAACTATTCTTATCAATCCTGCGTGCCATGCAAGCTTACCATTCCTGGCATAACAGCCTTTTCACTTAAGTCAATCCCGGAGTTTCTCCGTCCGGCTAGTTTCTTACTTACACTTCCTATTTTCGTCCAATCTCACTTCATCATTTTATCACTACCGTCGATTGTAATGCTCAGGGTCCGTTTACTAACCCATTTTACAGCATCCTTACCCAAATCACAGGGTTTGCTCCAGTTTTTACTCTCTTCCATGACATTCTCTGATAATCAGAAAGACAAGGTTGCCAAAATTCACCGAATTCCTTTCCAGACTCAGGGAAATTTTGATCAATCTACCCACCTACTGGTAACATTAAGGAGACCAGTTTCGAAACTTGAAGAATAGTTCTATGAACCTCCAAGCAGGTGGAATCATAAGCAGTCATAGTTAACGAAATAATCATCATCAGATTGGAAGTTTACCCACTGGAGAGGAATCAATTATATCCATCCCTTAGAAGGGAATCAATTGTTTCAAACTGAAACCTGTCACAACGTCCTGATATTCAATACTACCAAATGTCGGTCTACCTAACCCTTTATGCGAAGCGTCATTGGAAGCACAAAGTCTCCTTTTTCCATTAAGCAATGCCAGCTCTTGGTCATTACCAATTTCACCTTTTAGCTCCAGGAAGATTTTCTCACATTTTTCTCTTTAACTGTTGATCGTATTACTTGATCTATTATAATTCCGCATCGGAATAAACTTAAGGTACTACTATAATCCATTCAAAGAGAAGAAGGAATTTAATATTCCTCTAAATCACATACATCTAACGTTTCTGGTTCATCATTTAACTGAGTTGAATTAACTCTATACTCAGTCTCTGGCAGTAGTCTCATTACGAGTTCATCTTGACTCACTGGTCTTATCTTCCGGTAGGTTCTGAGATCATTGTCTTGCTTGCTACTTCCTTATATAATTTTACCCAATCATGCTATCACTTCCCAATGTCTTTACTTTCTAAATGATTCATTCATAAAATGAACATTTTCGTTAATAAAACCACCTTATTAACCTTAATTTGGTTCCATAATTTACAACCTACGACACCTGCCTTCTCATGGCGAATTATTACCGACAATATTCATACTGATTCATTTATCAAATGATATGGCACTTACTGCCTCATTCTCAACTATTCCTAGGGACTCTGCTCCTCGCCCTAAATCGATGTCTTTGATAATCATACATCCCTCTAGCTCTTTCTTTGTTAAGATGAAAATCTCTAAGGATTCTAATCTATTTCCGTATAAGATCTCAAGTAATTCTTCCAATCCTTCTTTCTTGCTGGTACTACATCTGGTAGTCCGGCTATGAATTCAACATGCATCTTCAGATCTATTAATAATATCTCGGTTCTTTATACTCGCTTTTCTGAGCACCATATCTTAATCATCACAGTCATTCTGGCTGCGACCCTCATTACCAATGGGTAAGCTCCTTATCCTAACAGGATTTTCCTTATCTGCTGGAACCTCTTCCGGGTCTCCAGTAGGGTACTCCATCGAATTACCCGCTGATCTTCAGCATATAAAGCATCATCGCGCTGTTGCTCGTATGCCTCAAGGTCAGTCGCCTTACTCGTCGATACGATATCGAGCTAAGTTACTATCATTATACTTACGAGTTCCCATAAGGGTTTTATATGTCATCACTACATTAAGTAGTCCGACTATGAACTTGGCAAGAGTTCTTATTATCTTATTGAATTTATTGTTTTAACGTCACCTCATCTCTGGGGTTTATAACGTACGCTCTGATACCACTTCTGTAACACCCCCAGATCCGGGGTCCGGGATCCGGTGGTTACGGTTTCCAATTCTGTCCACAACAATTGAACTTTCCTTAACATAAAATAAATTACGTCTCTATGACCCAACACAACAATATAAAACACACCCGTTATAGTCCCAGAGATGAAATCAGAGTCACAATCAAATTTTTATTAATCACATTATGAGTTCTTACAATCCAAAAGAATTTCAATATAATTACATACTCTTTGCCATCCATTTACATAAGTCATACTAGACTATATTCTTGGTACTGAAAGAATAAATATATCCTACCAATAGCTTCTTCTTCAGCTCTGGTAGTCTCATCGTCCTCGCCCGCGTCGAGTGCGCCTTGTGCGAGTCATCTGGTCTAGCTGTTGTTGTGATATAATAATAAAGCAAGGGTGAGCAATAGCCCACCAACAATAATATATAACTGAACGATAAAGTATAACAGTTCAAAAGTATCTTTCAAACCATATGCCATGCATTTACGGAAATGATGCCAGTATAATATGAACGATGAAGTTACAAGGTAACTTAAAGTATTTGTTTGTAGAAATATCTGCTACATCAAAGTAAGCGAGATATTCTTATTGTTATTAAGAAGAGGAGTTTGCAAGAAAAGGTTGCAATTCCAGTTATGACCCTTTTCCAACTCTGCCAACAGTAATCATGTTGCAGGAAATAAATAAATTTGGATGATGAACCAATGATGGAGTATTCACCGCGCCCGCTGTTCCAATCTTGATGATCAGTCGAGATCGTACAGCTCAATTTAGGTTTACTACCGGTAGAAGGAAGAACTGACGGCTTTACTTGTGTACCGCCTTACTAGCTCTCCCCGGCCAACGGTTGGGCCAAAGGGGATGGACCGGCGCTACTCGGCCTCTTACACGACTCCTAGTTCAAATAGAATTCATGATTCTGAATGTAACGTTCGTCCCCCTTTCCCCAAGTATAATACTTGTTGATAAGACTCCACAAAGTAGTCGTATCTAGTTGGAAAGGAAAATTTACCAATAACTCCCAAGCTATTACTTGGTAACGGATATCAACTTGTTCCAGTAATCTTACCCCTCGAAAGATGAGAAGGTAAGCAACGACTTAATAAGTCAACAGCACCCGAGTTGCGAGTGAAGGGAATACTTTATGACCGGGAAGTCGACAAGATAAATAACATTTTCCAAGTAAGGTTCCCTTATTATTAAGGAGGTAGACTCAAAGAAGAATGATGTCTGAGAACCTTCCTTGATATAGGATTAATAATAATATGACTCCGAAATATTTTTCGTAATAATCGAAGAAGATAAACCTTATTGAGGTTATTCTAAGTATGGGATAAATATTCAGAGAATATTTATTGAATTAAAAATATTTAAAGAATATTCAGGAATATGAAAGAATATCTTTAATCAGAGTATTTTTCAAATAATTCTTGAAGAAATATCGAGAGAATATTTATTGCATAATTAAATATTCAAATGAATATTCCAAATAATATTCATTAATCAATAAGACCTGAAAGGAATATTTAAAATATTTAAAATAATATTCGATGATTAAATAGAACCCTGGATGAATATTCAAAATGATATTCATAATTAATTAGGAATTTAAATGAATATCAATAAAGTAATATTCATTTAATAAATAATATCCTAAATGAATATCAAGTAATATTCATTTAGTAATCCAAGCTTTAAAGGAATATTCGATATAATATTCGATAAGTAAATCAAGCTTCAGATGAATATTGAAGATAATATTCATCAAGTACTTAATACCTTAAATGAATTTTCAAAAGTAATATTTATTTAATAAAATAATATTCTAAATGAATGTCCACATAATATTCATTTAGTAGTCTCATCTTTAGAAGAGTATTCGAAATAATAATCGATAATCAATTCGACTCTGAATGAATATTGACGAATATTATTCGTCGAATGATTACGTTCAAATAATTATTTGAAGTAAGGATCATTAAAATAAATAATCTCAAACGAATATTCAAATAATATTCGTCGCCTGAATAATAGAAAATATTTACTTAAATATTTTCCTCCGAGGTAATCTCGATATATCAAGGAATATTGACTCCCGGTCTATATTTGATTAATAAGATGTATACGCCCTTCTATGAGGGTCTTACAATAACCGGCTTATAACTGATATATAACTATCTAGCTTATAAGCCAACCATAACATTCAGGGAACAAGTATATCAATTCAACTTGAAAGTAGGCATGCATGCAATGGCATATGTATATCAGCAATCATATATATATATATATATTTATTCAATCACAACAACAGCCTAAAAGAAGGGAATTGAAACTTGCCTGGTAGTCGAGTACGGTAAGGGGTAGTGGTAGCGGGTCCCGGTTCAGCTTGGTGATCTATAAATAGCCAAGGCATTCGGGATTAATCAATTAACATATTAAAAGTTAAGTTATACTTAATTCGAAACACGTTCTCGAGTTATCTCGTTATACCCCTTTTTGTGGATTACTTTTATCACTGATCCGACCCGACATTCGTTCGTTAATACGACATGTCATTGTACTTATACTTAGGACATACTTAAGTCATATGAGTTCTAAAGTCGATCGTTACGAACCAATACTATACTCTGAGTTTTATCGCCCGTTTTCTAAGTGTTTTACCGAAGTTATAAAAGAGTCGTCTTTTAGGGGTTCGTTCGCGTTTAACCTCGACTCGAACATTTTTAATAATCGAAAAACGATCCTTTTGACATACGGTTTTCTTTCACACCTTCCTTTTTACCTCTAGTATTTATTTACCAAGATTCTCCATGACGTTACATAGTTTACGAGGGTTCAATTACAGTTACGAACTTTCGTTTACGGATTCGAACTACTTTTAGTAATGTGGTCATAAATCCTAAACCGTAAGTCCGTTTCACGTGATCTTTATATCAAAACGAAGCTTAGAACATTACCTATCCTATCATGGCAGTTAAGGTCTCTGGACAGTAGGGGTTCAACATGGAAAATGGTATACAAAACATGGTAATGCAAAATCGGGCATTATAACGGCTGTAAATCGAACGTTCCATAAATCGTAATCAACAACCCAAGCCACACCGGGCATACCAATCATCTTACATTCATAATACTAATCTGATAAGTCCAGGAACATCATATTATATCATCATATTCATCACATCTCTTAAATCAAACAAACTAACTACATATCATGTAAACATGCTTATAACAACATTATCACCAAAATTTATCCAAAACTCCATTAAAACTCAAATCAAATATAACGCCTTAGAAATTTCAGAATATTTAATTACTAGAAGCTATTTATTTTATATTAAATGTGAATTATGTGGCGTATATAATTGTTGTGGAGGTGATGTGTCTGTGGAATAATATTTGGAGGTCAGATTGATATTTTATATGTGTTATGTAAGCCCGACTATTTTAATTATATTTTTGGAATTTATTTCCTATTTAATTTCATTATATTTATCTTCTGTGAATTTTATTAAATCTTCGGGATTAGCAGAAATCCTGAAATCTTCTTCATTATTAACTTTATTAGTTTATATGACTTTCAAAAATATTTGGTGAATTATTTCTGGGTTTCAAGGATTTTAAAATGATTTTACGAATTATTTTCCAATTTAAGGATTTAATCTTGTAAAATCGATATTTAATTCGTTTTCAATCCTAAAAATATTTTAAAAATATGGGGAGATAGCTAATTTCGTTCTCTACATTTTGAAAATAAAATCATGATTTTTTTCTCAAATAATATTCGTTTAATTTCTGTTTTACAAAGGGAATTCAGATTGTTTTTCTTCAAAAAAAAAAAAAAAAAATCTAATTTTTGGTAAATATATCTACCTTTCCCTTTTATTCCCCTAAATCCCTAAATTTCTTTCCTAATTGAAACCCAGCAGCTTTGCTCGTTACATACTCTCAAAATTCTCTCGAATCTTCTCGGTTATTCTCTTAAATCTCTTCTCTCTCCCACTCGTGGTCTCTACTTAATTTCCTTAACCCAATTCTGTGATTCCAGCGGGTACAGCTCATCCTATCCTTCTCCTATCTATTCGTTATATGTATATACATATACGTTATTACTCTATTTTCCAGCCACTATTTTTGCTGCGTATGGTGATGGTAGTGTTTCTCGTGTGTGTGTGTATCGTGCGGTGGGTGTGTGCCAAAAGTGTGTTTTATGGGTAAGGTAGATCACTGTGTGTGTAGTTGGGACTGGTTTCCTCTGTTTTTTTTCCCTTGCAAGCCGTGAGTAGAGTGTGTGTTTTGAGGTGATGGGCGTGTTTGTAAAAGAGTGATTAACTATGTGGGTGAAATTAAATTGTTGTGTAGTGTGCGAGTTGTCGTGTGTGTGAGTTTAGATAATTATCTGGTGGGTGTTTTGACTACAAAGTGGTACTATACTTAGCAGGATTGTTGGCTGTGAGTTTGGTGGTTACATTCGGTTACCATTTCGGTTGTTAATTCAATTGTTGTTAATATTGATACTTTGTATTGTTGATTCTGAAAACCAACGATTTGCTTGACTCACTCTGAGAGATAAGTTGCTAATTATTCATATAATAATTTATTGTGCGGAGTTTCGAGCCGGAAACCCAATTTGGGTACCCTCGAAACTTTGCCCCATCGACAATGATATTAATAATAAATTGAGTCGATGGTAATTGGCGATGATGATGATTTTCTGAGCCAAGTATTTAAATTTAATATTTACATAATAAATTGTTATTATTATCGATTTAGTATTAATTATTTAAACTGTAATGGATTAAGATTATAATGGATTGGGAACGTTATTTGAAATATGGATTTAATTGTTAATTGATGATTACGTTGGTTGTGTCGGCTGTATCCCGACTGGCAGTCCCCCGTATAAAGGGGATGCCGTCAAAATTTTTCTAAAATATTAATATCATTTCTTGGATATGAGTATGTATAATTATTTAACTTATACGAGTTGTGAATCGGGCTTCATATTTTAAAATTTGTGTATTATGTGTTAATGTGCCAATATGATTAAATGCTACTATCCGTGGCATATATATATATATATTGCTATTATATAAGTATATAAATGCAATTAGGGGACTATTCGCAGGGGTAGACTAGTGGAATGTTTATATTGATTAGCAAGTATTGAGCAGGATTCTAAAATAGTGTTATATTGTGTGTAGATTCCGTGGATAAAGGGAAGGCTAAAGCTGAGGACGTAAAGACACTTCGGATTCTGTGATTTTCTATTTAAGGCAAGTAAATTGCTTTAATTACCTTTCAAATGAGTTATGATTATAAAAACCTGATTCATATGTTTATTTAAATTACTCTTGCTATAATTGTTCTGTTAATTTCCCGAAATTTGCGAATACATAATGGTTATACCCCAAATTGATTCTACTGAATTGTTGATTCTTTTAGTGAATTGATTACATCCATATCCCTTGCAAGCATATTGTTCCACCTCTCTTTCAAGTAAACCGCTTCACTTATATTTCCAGCGAATTATGATTATCATAACTTGATTCTTATGTAATTGATTTATCCTTGATATAATTGCTCTGATAATTTCCATTAATTATGAATATTCAATTGTTATACCCCAGGTTGACTATATCGTTTTTGTTAATCCTTTCTGTGACTTGACTCTAGTCAATACCCCTTTTTGCCATATCGAACTTGTCGATATTTAATTCAGAAATTACCCGACCTTGTTCTATTTGGTGAGATTTGAGATGTTAACCTGGAACGAAAGTGTTCAGGATGTTTGGCAGTTGAGGTGGTCGATTGTTCCGACACCTGATGTTAGTTAGGATTGGACTGTTAGTTTTTTTTAAAATGTGGACCGTAAGGGTCGGACCAGATTCGTGGTCAGAAATAATTAAGGCCAATGTGTGCCGTGGATCCATTAAGGACATTGCTGTGTGCGTTTGTCCGGGGTTAGTGCGTGACTGATCAGCAGCCTAACCTTATAATTGTTTTATTTATAAAATGTATGATAGTCCAATCCTCTTCTATTTTATGATTCAGACAAAAGACGAACCTTTAATTGAGCTATATATTGTTGATTGTTAATTCTTGAAAATCTTGCAGACATATCAGTTGTTGATGTTTTAATTTCATACATATATACTTGCTGAGCATTTTGGCTCACTTGCTTGCTAATTCTGTTTCCTCAGCTAAGCCAGAAGATGTCTAGGAGAAGTGGCCCGTCTGGTTGGGGTAGTCACCGAGGCAGTCAGAGGGTCGAGGTGGTTGGTTGGGTAGTGAACTTATATCTCTGTTTATATTATGTCTGTATTTGAAGGCAGATTATTATATTTAATGGGTTGTATATTATTTGATTAAGTTCTGGGTTGTAATAGCTATTGATAGTTGTTTCATACAGTGACCTGTGTGCGGTCTGGGTTGTTATGGTTTTATTTTCTTATGGTTTAGTATAACTTGTGCTTGTGGACTGTTTTTAGTTCTACTTAGTTGTTTGAGCAGGTGGTTAGTTCGGTTTATGATTACTTCATGCCGAAATTTCTAAAATTTCTCCTATATTAATGTTTAATTGAATATAAAAGTTTATTATTATTATTGTTGGCAAGTGAGGGTGTTACAAGTTGGTATCAGAGCCACAGGTCACAGTCACTGAAACAATTAGGTGGGGAGTCGGGGTAGAGTTATAAGAAAGGTTAGGATGGTTTCGTGAGAGACAGGAAGTCTAATTATATATCTATATATATATATGTATACTTCAGGCACCTGCTTCTGGTTCCGATTCAGACCCGGACGAGGATCCGGAAGGAGGGGCTTCTGTACCGCAGCAGATTTCCCCAGGGGTTATGCAGCCGTTCGTAGGATCGCAGGGCTCAGTGAATGGGCCAGCATATCAGTATACTCCTCAGCCTGTCCCATATCATGTGTACGAGCGAGTGGCCCGAGAGAGGGACTATCTCTTAGGGCAGATGGCAGAGTTGAGGGCTATGAGGGCTGGGGTGGAGGACCGGGCTAGAGATCGAGATAGAGCGGTAGCGGAGCTAGAGGATGTCCGGAGGCGAGTACGAGCCCTTAGACGTGTTGTCATTAGGCGGGGACGGATGAGATCCCGAGATGAGCCGGCATTTGTGACACAGCAGGTGACCCTAGGTCTGGTGACGGCAGAGCTGGAGAGCATTTTGGGATCAGCTTGGCGGGGAGAGTCGGATGACGATGATGACCAGTGATGATTAGGGTAGTATGATGATGTGGTATTTAGAGGCATGTTATGGCAGTAGTAGTACGTCAGGATTCGCAGTGCGACCAGTTTTGTTGTATATATCTGTTGTACTGTGACTAGATGCTAGCAGTCTCCTCTTTTAGCATTATGTTGTACCCTTATCGAAGCGTTGTTCTTACGCTTGTATCTGATCTATCTATATATATCATTATCACTTTTGCAGAACTGTGTTAAATTTCCTTATACTGTCATTTACTTAAGCATCTTATTTACTGCTCGTTTCATATTTACTTTCAGCACCATTTCCTTCTAGCATTGTTCTTACTTTCGATACTATGTTGATCTTAGCACTATGACTATTGTTTCTTTATGGTACCTACTGAACGTCTGTGAATACCTTGTGTAACCTTGGATTGATATCCTATTGCGCCCTGTGAATCAGTTGTTGATCGGAATTTTGGTTGGAGACCTTGAATTACTCTTCAGCAATATATGTATTGTTTGTTTAAGTTGGATCATGTTGAGATATTATTTTCTGAACCTGAATCTAATATAATTGTTCATTGATTTCAGAAATATGCCTCCCAAAAAGAAGAAACAAAATACCCGCACCCCCGATCAGGGTGAACAAGCTAATCCACCCCCTGTTGGTCAGATGGATCCTGCCTTAGCACAAATATTACAAACTCTTGTTCAGCAGACTGCTACTCTGGCACAGCAACAGCAGCAATTACAGCAGCAGTTGTTGGCTCAACAGCAACAACAGCAACAACAGCAACAACAGCAACAGCAGCAGCAGCAGCAGCCACCTGTTCCTCCGGTGGTTACTTTTAAGTCTTTCCAGGCAGTTAAACCTCCTGAGTTTAAAGGAACAGCAGACCCGGTGGAGGCGAGGTCTTGGTTAAAAGAAATGGAAAAAGCCATTGCACTGGTTGGGGTCCCAGCAGACAAACAAACTGAATATGTAAGTTATTTCTTGAAGAATGAAGCTACTTACTGGTGGGAGTCGGTGAAGATGTTGGAAGCTACTGAGGTGATTCCTTGGGAGAGGTTCACAGAGCTATTTTTGGAAAAGTATTTCCCCGACTATATGAAAGACCAGATGGAGATGAAGTTTTTGGAGCTGAAACAAGGGAAAATGTCGGTGACAGAATATGAAACCAAGTTTACGGAACTAGCTAGGTTTGCTCCGGCCTATGTGGACACGGAAAGGAAGAAGGCTAAGAGGTTTCAACAAGGATTGAAACCGTGGATTCGTACTAAACTAGCAGTTTTGGAGTTGGAGACTTATGCAGCAGTGGTGCAAAAGGCCATGATAGCTGAAGGAGAAAGCGAATTATACTTCAAGGAAAAAGAAGGAAAGAAAAGAAAGGCTGGGTCAATGGGGGAACGACAAGAGCAAGGCAGTTCTCAGAATGTGTCAAATAAAAAGCCAGGATTCCAGCCAGGAAAGTATGGGAACCCTAAGAAGCCGGGATCAGGGAATGGGGGCCAAGGAAATAGAATTCAAGATGCGAGTCAGCAGAAATTGGTCAGACCACCCTTGGCAGAATGCAAGACTTGTGGGAAGAGGCATCCGGGGGTGTGTACAAAGTTGGAGGTGACGTGTTTCAAATGTAATCAAAAAGGTCATTATGCTCGGGAATGCAAGGCAGGAATTGTGTGTCACCGTTGTGGGAAGCCAGGGCATATAATGAAAGACTGTAAAGTACCTGTAGTGAAACCTCCAGCTCTGGCTAACCCAATACTGCAAGCAATTGAAGCACCCCCAACATCAAGTATCAGACCAGTGGCGAGGACTTTCAACATGACTCTGAACGAAGCCATTAAGAATTCGGATGTGGTAGCAGGTACGCTCCCTGTAAATTCTGTTCAAGCTAAAGTGTTAATTGATTCCGGAGCTACGAAATCCTTTATATCCAAAGAATTTGTTCAAAGGTTAAATTGTGAGGTATGCATGTTACGTGAGGCCATAGTTATAGAAATAGCTAATTCAGAACGAATTCCGGTGACTCAAGTGTGTCCTCGTTGCAAGATTGATATTTCAGGGCATTGTTTTTACGCTAATTTGATACCCTTTCAGTTAGGTGAATTTGATGTTATCTTAGGAATGGATTGGCTAACAGAGAATAATGCCCAAATTGATTGTAAGAATAAGAAGGTGATCCTTAAACCTTCTGATAATGTAGAAGTTACCTTTAGGGGTCAGAGGCAGACTAGGAGATTTTTGTCGATCATCCAAACAAAGAGGTTGTTGAGGCAAGGATGCGAAGGTTATATGGCTTATGTCATGGATACTAGTCAAGAGGTGCCTAAGATAGAGGAAATTCCAGTGGTGAATGAATTTCTTGATGTTTTTCCGGATGAACTTCCCGGATTACCTCCGGATAGAGAAATAGAATTTACCATTGATTTAGCCCCAGGAACTGAACCCGTGTCAAAGGCTCCTTATCGAATGGCACCTGTGGAGATGAAGGAATTGGCAGTTCAATTGCAAGACCTTCTGGAGAAAGGTATTATTAGACCTAGTGTATCACCGTGGGGAGCTCCGGTATTGTTTGTAAAGAAGAAGGATGGAAGTATGAGACTGTGTATTGATTATCGGGAATTAAATAAGTTGACCATTAAGAATAAATACCCTTTGCCAAGAATTGACGATTTATTTGATCAATTAAAAGGAGCAACTTGTTTCTCGAAGATTGATTTGCGGTCAGGATATTTTCAATTAAAGATTAGACCGGAAGACGTTCCAAAAACAGCGTTTCGGACTAGGTATGGGCACTACGAGTTCTTAGTGATGGCCTTTGGGTTAACTAATGCACCAGCAGCGTTCATGGACCTAATGAATAGAGTCTTCAAGAAATATTTGGATAAGTTTGTGATTGTGTTTATAGATGATATTTTGATATACTCAAAGACCGAAGAAGATCATGCAGGACATTTAAGGATAGCTTTAGAAACGTTAAGGAAAGAGAAACTGTATGCGAAGTTTTCCAAATGTGAGTTTTGGTTGAAAGAAGTGCAGTTTTTAGGGCATGTCATCAGCAGTGAAGGGATTAAGGTGGATCCTGCTAAAATTGAAGCCGTGATGAATTGGGACCGACCTAAAACACCCACAGAGGTTCGAAGTTTCTTAGGATTGGCGGGATATTATCGAAGATTTGTTCAAGACTTTGCGAAGATAGCCACCCCACTAACAAAGTTGACAAGGAAGAATGAAAAGTTTGTGTGGAATGAGAAGTGTGAAGAAAGTTTTCAGGAATTGAAGAAGAGATTGGTGACTGCACCTGTATTGACACTTCCAGATGAAAAAGGAAATTTTGTGATTTACAGTGATGCATCTCACAAAGGTTTGGGATGTGTACTGATGCAACACGGTAAGGTAATTGCTTATGCTTCGAGACAATTGAAACCTCACGAGCAGAAATATCCTACTCATGACTTAGAATTGGCCGCGATTGTTTTCGCCTTGAAGATTTGGAGACATTATTTATATGGAGAAAAGTGTGAAATTTATACAGACCATAAGAGCTTGAAGTATATCTTCACCCAGAAGGAGCTAAATATGAGACAGAGAAGATGGTTGGAATTACTCAAGGATTATGATTGTACCATTAACTATCATCCCGGGAAGGCGAACGTGGTGGCGGACGCTTTAAGTAGGAAGGAGAAAATCAGTATGTTGACAATGCCTGAGGAATTATACAAAGAGTTTGAAAGATTGGAGATAGAGGTGTGTATGCCTGCAAGTAGTACAGATACGGTGTACACTATGACGTTTCAGCCAGAATTGTTAGAAAAGATTCGCAGATGCCAGGAGGAAGTCATGAGCGGAGATGTGAACAAGTTAACAGGTGAGGAAATATGCACACAGGTAGATGACAAGGGGATATTAAGATTTTCTTCACGTATTTGGGTACCCAATGTGACAGAGTTGAAGAATGAGATCCTACAGGAAGCCCACAGTTCAAAGTATTCGATTCATCCAGGAAGTACGAAAATGTATCGGGATTTGAAAAGAAATTTCTGGTGGCCGGATATGAAGAGAGATATTGCTGAATGGGTAAGTAAGTGTTTGACCTGTCAGAAAGTAAAAGCAGAACATCAAAGGCCAAGTGGGATGCTACAACCATTAGAGATTCCCGAGTGGAAATGGGAACATATTGCAATGGACTTTGTGGTTGGATTGCCGAGGACGAGAGCTAATCATGATGCTATCTGGGTAATTGTTGATCGCTTAACGAAATCTGCACACTTTCTCCCAATAAATGAGGGGTTTTCATTAGACAAATTAGTTCATCTATACATAAAAGAAATTGTGGTGCGTCATGGAGTTCCAGTATCAATAGTCTCAGATCGAGATCCAAGATTTAATTCGAGATTCTGGAGAAGTTTTCAAGAATGTTTGGGCACCGAATTAAAAATGAGTACTGCTTACCATCCTCAGACGGACGGTCAGAGTGAAAGGACGATTCAAACAATTGAAGACATGCTCCGAGTTTGTGCATTGGATTTTGCAGGAAGTTGGGATGAACACTTGCCGTTAGTGGAATTTTCATACAACAATAGCTTTCATGCTAGCATCAGTATGCCGCCGTATGAAGCATTATATGGACGAAAGTGTCGATCCCCAGTATACTGGGAAGAAGTTGGCGAGCGAAAGATACTCGGACCCGAGTTAGTGCAGCAAACCAAGGAAATAGTTCAACTTATTCAGAAACGGTTAGTGACAGCTCAGAACCGACAGAAGAAGTATGCTGATTTGGCCAGAAAGAATATGGAATTCGAAGAAGGAGAGCAAGTACTGTTGAAAGTGTCTCCGTGGAAAGGATTGGTAAGATTTGGCAAGAAAGGAAAATTAAGTCCAAGATTTGTTGGGCCTTTTGAGGTATTGAAGAAAGTCGGGAAAGTCGCCTACGAGTTAGCTTTACCGCCTCATATGCAGCATATCCATAACGTGTTCCATGTATCTATGCTTAAGAAATACCGTCTGGATTCTAAACATGTCATTGAATATGAGCCGATAGAGATTCAGCCAGATTTATCTTATGTGGAGCAGCCTATCAAGATACTAGATCGAAAAGAAAAGGTTTTGAGGAATAAAACAATTCCTATAGTGAGAGTTTTGTGGAGAAACCCCAAGGTGGAAGAATCGACTTGGGAGTTGGAAAGCGATATGCTGGAAAAGTATCCTCAATTATTCTCTTAGGTGAGATTCTGGGGACAGAATCCTTTTAAGGGGGGAAGGTTATAACGCCTTAGAAATTTCAGAATATTTAATTACTAGAAGCTATTTATTTTATATTAAATGTGAATTATGTGGCGTATATAATTGTTGTGGAGGTGATGTGTCTGTGGAATAATATTTGGAGGTCAGATTGATATTTTATATGTGTTATGTAAGCCCGACTATTTTAATTATATTTTTGGAATTTATTTCCTATTTAATTTCATTATATTTATCTTCTGTGAATTTTATTAAATCTTCGGGATTAGCAGAAATCCTGAAATCTTCTTCATTATTAACTTTATTAGTTTATATGACTTTCAAAAATATTTGGTGAATTATTTCTGGGTTTCAAGGATTTTAAAATGATTTTACGAATTATTTTCCAATTTAAGGATTTAATCTTGTAAAATCGATATTTAATTCGTTTTCAATCCTAAAAATATTTTAAAAATATGGGGAGATAGCTAATTTCGTTCTCTACATTTTGAAAATAAAATCATGATTTTTTTCTCAAATAATATTCGTTTAATTTCTGTTTTACAAAGGGAATTCAGATTGTTTTTCTTCAAAAAAAAAAAAAAAAAATCTAATTTTTGGTAAATATATCTACCTTTCCCTTTTATTCCCCTAAATCCCTAAATTTCTTTCCTAATTGAAACCCAGCAGCTTTGCTCGTTACATACTCTCAAAATTCTCTCGAATCTTCTCGGTTATTCTCTTAAATCTCTTCTCTCTCCCACTCGTGGTCTCTACTTAATTTCCTTAACCCAATTCTGTGATTCCAGCGGGTACAGCTCATCCTATCCTTCTCCTATCTATTCGTTATATGTATATACATATACGTTATTACTCTATTTTCCAGCCACTATTTTTGCTGCGTATGGTGATGGTAGTGTTTCTCGTGTGTGTGTGTATCGTGCGGTGGGTGTGTGCCAAAAGTGTGTTTTATGGGTAAGGTAGATCACTGTGTGTGTAGTTGGGACTGGTTTCCTCTGTTTTTTTTTCCCTTGCAAGCCGTGAGTAGAGTGTGTGTTTTGAGGTGATGGGCGTGTTTGTAAAAGAGTGATTAACTATGTGGGTGAAATTAAATTGTTGTGTAGTGTGCGAGTTGTCGTGTGTGTGAGTTTAGATAATTATCTGGTGGGTGTTTTGACTACAAAGTGGTACTATACTTAGCAGGATTGTTGGCTGTGAGTTTGGTGGTTACATTCGGTTACCATTTCGGTTGTTAATTCAATTGTTGTTAATATTGATACTTTGTATTGTTGATTCTGAAAACCAACGATTTGCTTGACTCACTCTGAGAGATAAGTTGCTAATTATTCATATAATAATTTATTGTGCGGAGTTTCGAGCCGGAAACCCAATTTGGGTACCCTCGAAACTTTGCCCCATCGACAATGATATTAATAATAAATTGAGTCGATGGTAATTGGCGATGATGATGATTTTCTGAGCCAAGTATTTAAATTTAATATTTACATAATAAATTGTTATTATTATCGATTTAGTATTAATTATTTAAACTGTAATGGATTAAGATTATAATGGATTGGGAACGTTATTTGAAATATGGATTTAATTGTTAATTGATGATTACGTTGGTTGTGTCGGCTGTATCCCGACTGGCAGTCCCCCGTATAAAGGGGATGCCGTCAAAATTTTTCTAAAATATTAATATCATTTCTTGGATATGAGTATGTATAATTATTTAACTTATACGAGTTGTGAATCGGGCTTCATATTTTAAAATTTGTGTATTATGTGTTAATGTGCCAATATGATTAAATGCTACTATCCGTGGCATATATATATATATATTGCTATTATATAAGTATATAAATGCAATTAGGGGACTATTCGCAGGGGTAGACCAGTGGAATGTTTATATTGATTAGCAAGTATTGAGCAGGATTCTAAAATAGTGTTATATTGTGTGTAGATTCCGTGGATAAAGGGAAGGCTAAAGCTGAGGACGTAAAGACACTTCGGATTCTGTGATTTTCTATTTAAGGCATGTAAATTGCTTTAATTACCTTTCAAATGAGTTATGATTATAAAAACCTGATTCATATGTTTATTTAAATTACTCTTGCTATAATTGTTCTGTTAATTTCCCGAAATTTGCGAATACATAATGGTTATACCCCAAATTGATTCTACTGAATTGTTGATTCTTTTAGTGAATTGATTACATCCATATCCCTTGCAAGCATATTGTTCCACCTCTCTTTCAAGTAAACCGCTTCACTTATATTTCCAGCGAATTATGATTATCATAACTTGATTCTTATGTAATTGATTTATCCTTGATATAATTGCTCTGATAATTTCCATTAATTATGAATATTCAATTGTTATACCCCAGGTTGACTATATCGTTTTTGTTAATCCTTTTTGTGACTTGACTCTAGTCAATACCCCTTTTTGCCATATCGAACTTGTCGATATTTAATTCAGAGATTACCCGACCTTGTTCTATTTGGTGAGATTTGAGATGTTAACCTGGAACGAAAGTGTTCAGGATGTTTGGCAGTTGAGGTGGTCGATTGTTCCGACACCTGATGTTAGTTAGGATTGGACTGTTAGTTTTTTTTAAAATGTGGACCGTAAGGGTCGGACCAGATTCGTGGTCAGAAATAATTAAGGCCAATGTGTGCCGTGGATCCATTAAGGACATTGCTGTGTGCGTTTGTCCGGGGTTAGTGCGTGACTGATCAGCAGCCTAACCTTATAATTGTTTTATTTATAAAATGTATGATAGTCCAATCCTCTTCTATTTTATGATTCAGACAAAAGACGAACCTTTAATTGAGCTATATATTGTTGATTGTTAATTCTTGAAAATCTTGCAGACATATCAGTTGTTGATGTTTTAATTTCATACATATATACTTGCTGAGCATTTTGGCTCACTTGCTTGCTAATTCTGTTTCCTCAGCTAAGCCAGAAGATGTCTAGGAGAAGTGGCCCGTCTGGTTGGGGTAGTCACCGAGGCAGTCAGAGGGTCGAGGTGGTTGGTTGGGTAGTGAACTTATATCTCTGTTTATATTATGTCTGTATTTGAAGGCAGATTATTATATTTAATGGGTTGTATATTATTTGATTAAGTTCTGGGTTGTAATAGCTATTGATAGTTGTTTCATACAGTGACCTGTGTGCGGTCTGGGTTGTTATGGTTTTATTTTCTTATGGTTTAGTATAACTTGTGCTTGTGGACTGTTTTTAGTTCTACTTAGTTGTTTGAGCAGGTGGTTAGTTCGGTTTATGATTACTTCATGCCGAAATTTCTAAAATTTCTCCTATATTAATGTTTAATTGAATATAAAAGTTTATTATTATTATTGTTGGCAAGTGAGGGTGTTACATCAAAGACTAGGGTTCTTGAAGTTTATACCTTCCTTGAGGTATGTATGCACTTATTAAGCCTTGTATAGTCCTTGTATAGCCTCCATGAAGCTTGGATCATCAACCAACATCAAGATTCAAGAATTTTGTTCTTGAGGTTACTATTCATCCTCCACTTTCTTGATTTTTTTGAAAATGGAAAAGGTGGTGTTTGAGGCTAAGATTTTTAGGGTATCATTTCTATGAAATATAGGATCTATGATAAATTTTTGGAGATCAAACAATGGTGGGAGCTTGGACTTTGATTCTTGAATTATGGTTAAGGTCGAATGGAGCTTTGCAAGGGGGGGAGGAGAGTTTTGCTTGGTTGGCTTGCTTTTTGGTGTTTTAATCTCATCCACTCTCATCCACTAGCAACATAATATCTTGAAAAAGTCACTTTATCAAAGTGGTGAGGTGTTGGATGATGAAATGGCAAGACATGTGTTGGTTTTATGGTGGTTAGAGCTTAACTAGGTAGTTACTTGCTAAGTACTTGTTCAATCTCTAATTGTCTAGTTACTTAGCCCACTTGGTTGCTAGATACTTATCTAGTAGCTTGCACAAGACTCTTGCTTCCTCTGCTTGTTTCTGTGTCCGGTTATTACCCGTTTCGATTGATCGTTCGTGGGAATATTTCACGGATTTCTAATTAGGGTTTACCGGGAATCCTCTTTAATATTAATACTTTCATTCTCCATCTTTCATTCTAACTTTCCAATTTATATTCCTTAAATCCATTCGTTAAATACTTAAGGCTATCAGTGTCCAGGGAACTCTCGGAGAAAATAAAAGTGCGGTTTTTCAGAATCCGACAGCTTTTACATACACTTATTTTCCCCCTGGATCACTAATATGAACTCGGAAATCCGTTCCGAATACTTCTATATAGTGTCGTCTCATATTATTATATACTCCCACCAAAACACTATTCATTCTGTATTCTTTACTTGTTCTCTTAGGGTTGTATAATTGTCCGTATTCTCTTTCGATTGTTCCTTAACCTTTTTACGGAACTACTGGATTAATCGCTATCGATCTGGATGACATGAGAGTATTCTCTTGCTTGAATTTGCCATATCTTATTCCCTTAGAAGATAGATTATTCTTACCTATGTTGTCACCCTTTAGCATTCTTCAAGACATAGAAATAATAAAGTCGAATTCCATTCATTCTTTCCAAATATCAATTATTACATTGTAGCCATAACCACTCCTCAGTGGTTTCCTACCTTCATTCTTAAATCAAATATAATAACATCCCAAAATATCAAATCCTCAAAGTTAATATCTCAATTCTTGGATTATAATAATATTTAATCCACTGTCCGGTCAAATATTATACCAAAAAGAATTTGGAATTTCTGAATTCCGATCGTCTCTGCATTCACTTATTTACTCCGCGTATTACTAATATGACTTCGAAACATCCATATCACGTCCCGTACATAGGGTGGAGTGAAAAGTTTTCCAACTTACAAAATCACTATTCATCCACCAAATTACTATGCACGTACAGGAAACACTATGCACGTACGGGAAATACTATGCACGTATGGGAAACACTATGCACGTACTCATTTCCCTTCAAGGATCCATTAGCTCCTTCCTGGATGGTAGATTATTCTTATCTAGGTCCTCAACCATCGAATTACTCTATTCTGACAATATACCCATGCATCAGGATCATTGTCCAGAGCAATATCCATTCATTACAACCATTGCTCTTTGAAACCACCATTCATTAGAGCTGGTGACCTTGTTGTCGGAATCATTGTTCCTCATTTTATCATTACTTAATAAAAAGTTTTAATTATATCCAAAATTTGGGGTTCTTACAATTACCCGTATGGGTGCGAGGATGGACGCGATGGAAAGAGAGAGGCAGTTTTTTGAAGGATCCCGCCTGAACCGCGATGGGCGATGCCCACTAGATGGGAGAGGAGAGAATATGGGGGCGACTCCCCATGACTGGGAAAGAAATTATCGCACACCAGGTGGAGATCAGCGTGTTGGTAGGGAATCTGCTATTAATCACCAACGCGTTTCGCATATGGAAATCCCTTTGGAGAGAGAAGTTCAGATTGTTGGGGAGACTAGGACTGACCAGCGGTTCCGAGCTATTACACCCAGGGCCTTGACCTACGGAGAGCCGTATGTTGAGTTCCCACCAGACAGAATGATGCCTCGACGGCCAGGTCAAGCACGACCACAGGATGAAAGGACTGAAAGGGGGCGAGAGCTTCAGAGGGAGGAAGTTTGGGTTGGCGGCCAAAGGATTGTGGACCAGGAGAGAACTAATGGAAGGCACCGTTCCAATCACGAGATGAGATTTTAGGAGACTCCGATGTGATTCCTCTCACCATGGCTCAAGTTGGTGACCCAAATCATCAGAGGAGGACTCCGAACCACTATAGTTTGGGCTACGGGGAAAGAAGATCTTATGCCAACCTCCTCAACCAGGCAGAAAGAGGTCAAAGGGGACCTTTAGAATCTAATTTGGAGGGGAATCTGATGGCCGCTCGCAGATATCATTTACCTCATCTGGAGAACGCTGTCGGGGATCGGTATAGGTTTGAAGAGTTAATGAATCAGCAGAAACAGGAGGAAGCGTCCCGCAGGGTAGCCGGTTTTGAGGATCTAGACTTGAATGCCTTGCGCAGGCTCCTAGCTCAATCAGAAGAGCGATCGGGGGCTATATTTGAACCGGCTCCATCCCCTTTTTCATTGGCAGTTCGTGAAGCACCTCTTCCCCCATCTTTTCGAGGGGTGGGAGATCTGAGGTTTACAGGAAGTTCCGACCCGGCGGAGTATATTGCAAAGTTCAACACTGAGATGGAGCTCTACCAAGTGGAGGACTTGACAAAGTGTAGGTTGTTAGCCTCGACCCTGCGAGGAAATGCCCACCAATGGTTTGAAAAGTTGGGACCGGCTTCTATTACTTCTTGGGATCAAATGCGAAGGATGTTCTTGATCCAATTTCAATCGTCTATTGTCTATGCCCCGCCTATCATGACCCTGGAAAATATAAAGCAGAGAGAGGGAGAAACCCTGCAATCCTACTTTAGACGTTTCAACTCAGAGGTCCCAACTGTCCGAGGAGCTTCGGACGAAACCATCAAGAATTTTCTAATAGTTGGAGTAAGGGTGAATTCGGACTTCTGGAAAGAACTTCAGCGGAAAGAGCCTCCTACACTTGCGGATCTTTATGCACAGGCTGAACCCTTTAAGAGGGAGGAAGAAGCTCTGAAAAGGAGCGATTACCCCGAAACCAGTCGCAGGGGTAAGCGCAAAGATAGGTCTCTTAGCCCTAGGGGGGATGGAAGGAAGAACGGTAGAGGGGATGTTAATGTTGTTGACACTTGGAAGTCAGATCGGTCGAGATCACCCAGCCCGATGCAACGGTACCCACCACCACCTCTTTATTTTCAGAAAGATCAGGGTTACCCCCAGACCAGTATTTTCACGCCGCTGGTAGCGTCTATTGATCACATTTATGAAGTAACAAAGAAGGAGGGATTGTATAAACCACCTCTCCCACTTTCGAAGAATGCGCAAAGGGATAAGTAAAGGTACTGCGCCTATCACGAATCCCATGGCCATGACACTCATCAATGTCGGCAATTGAGGGAGGAAATTGAGTTTCTAATCCGGAATAGGAAGTTGACTGAATGGGTCAGGAAAATCAAGGGGGACGTTCCTCCCATGGAGGAAAATAAAAAGGTAGATCCTGGAAGTAGACCAGACCAGCAGGGGAAGACAGTGTTCATAAAAGAAGCCAGCATTCATACTATTTTTGGAGGGCCTCATGTTGGGGGAGATGGAAGAAGGGCTATGGAGAGGTATGCTTGGGAAGCAAAGGATCCCCCGCTGACAAATGTTAATCACCTGTCAGAAAGGCCCCCCAAGCTGTTCAAAGGAGAGGACACACAGATAATTTTTTCTGAAGAAGATGCAAGATGGGTTCATCATCCGCATAGTGATGCCTTGGTTGTTAATGTCAGAATTGGGTCTAGGAGCGTCCATCATGTATTTGTCGATAATGGGAGTTCTGTGAATATCCTTTACTACGGAACTTTTAAGAAGATGGGACTTCTTGATAAAGAAATGGTTCAAGGAACGACTCACATATATGGCTTCACAGGAGATTCTGTCCGGGTCAAGGGCACGGTGAAATTGCCTCTTACCTTAGGGGAAGACCCTTACTTTGCTACTCAGGTGTTTGAATTTCTAGTCGTCGACCAACCTACATGTTACAACGCTCTACTTGGAAGACCAGTTTTGAAGGAAATGAGGGTGGTGACATCAATTTACCATTTGGCAATGAAATTCCCTACTCCTGTGGGGGTTGGGTGTGTGAAGGGATGTCAGTATGATTCCAGGGACTGTTATAACAAAATGATGAAGTCGTCCTCAAAAGGGAAACAGGGGGAGGAGATGTTGGACTTCAAAGACGAAAATGCTGTGGAAACATTAAAATCTTTCGGACCGAAGTCTTCAGAAAAGGCGGTTACCCACATGGTTTATACAGTGGAATTCCCTGAGGATGATACCTTGGCCAGATATGAGACGTTAGCTAAACAGGGAACCCCGCTCTTTCTGTTAGAGGCACCACCCTCTCGAGGAGAGACCGTCGAAGTTGTTATGGAAGGCGCTGCAGAAAAATCTTTTGTGGAAGGCATGACAATTGATAGTGCAGGGTGTAGGGTGTTGATGATTGGAGCTCCCCCTCCAGTCAGTCAAAACCAGTCTGAAGAAGGGGTTGTTGAAGATATCACTGACGAGGAGGAACAAAGAAGTCTCAGGGCGAAAAAGGGGAAATTTGTTGCAGATTATGGGGATATTCCCATGGTTGAATTTCCGGATGATTCGACTTGGAGAGAGGGATCTCGACCTTTGATGGGCGAGGTTGTTTCTGTACGAGAAGTGGGTGAGTCCAGTGGAACGAAGGAAGTAGAGTTTGACTTGGACCCTCGATTGCCTGAATCCAAGAAGAATGTGGGACCGGCAGAGGATACTGTGCCAATTCTTGTGGACGAAAAGGACTCGTCCCGGGTGCTACATATTGGGGCGAGATTAGAGTCAGGCTTGAGAGAGAGGCTAGTTACCTTTTTAAAGGATAATCTGGATGTTTTCGCCTGGAGTCATGCGGACATGGTAGGAATTGATCCCGAAGTAATGTGTCATCACCTTAACATAGACCCTTCTAGGAAGGGCGTTCGGCAAAAGCGACGGGCGGTCAGTGGTGAACGAGCTACTGCCTTGAAAGAAGAGGTTGACCGGCTGCTAAATGTCGGGTTAGTTAAAGAGTCCTTTTACCCGGATTGGCTTGCGAATCCGGTTTTGGTAAAGAAGTCCAATGGGAAGTGGAGAGTCTGTGTTGATTATACCGACCTGAACAAAGCCTGTTAGAAAGATAGTTTTCCTTTGCCTAGGATCGATCAGTTGGTAGATGCTACTGCGGGGCATGCCCTGCTTAGTTTCATGGACGCTTACTCCGGATATAATCAAATCCCGATGTTTGGGCCAGATCAGGAAAACACCTCCTTCATCACGGATCGGGGTTTATATTGCTATATTGGGATGCCTTTCGGATTGATCAATGCAGGGGCGACTTATCAGAGGTTAGTCAATATGATGTTTAAGGAGCAGATTGGGAAGACTATGGAAGTTTAGGTGGATGACATGCTTGTAAAATCCAAGGAAGCAAAGGTACACATTCAACATTTGGATGAGATGTTTCAGATCCTCAGAAAATACCGCATGAAGCTTAATCCTCAAAAATGTGTGTTCGGAGTAGAATCTGGAAAGTTTTTGGGTTTCATGGTAAATCATAGGGGGATAGAGGCGAATCCTGCAAAGATAAAAGCTCTTCTCGATATGAAGTCCCCCCGAACAGTGAAGGAGGTGCAAAGCCTGACTGGGAGAGTTGCCGCTCTGAACCGTTTTGTGTCAAGGTCATCTGACAAATGCAAGGAATTCTTCAAGGCAATTAAAGGTGTTGGTAGGAAATTCGAATGGACATTGGAGTGTGAAGAAGCTTTTCAGGCGATAAAGAGTCATCTGGGATCTCCCCCACTCTTGTCTAAGCCGCGTGAGGGAGAGACTCTTATCCTATATCTTGCTGTTTCAGAATATTCTGTTAGTGGAGTACTTGTGCGAGAAGAAGGTGACATCCAGTACCCTATATACTACGTTAGCAAGAGGTTGTTGGATGCAGAGACAAGGTATTCAAATATGGAGAAGTTAGTGTACGCCTTGATTTTGGCCTCCAGAAAGTTGCGACCCTACTTTCAGGCGCATAAGGTAGAGGTCCGAACATCGTATCATTTGAGGCAGATACTGCATAAACCGGAAACTTCTGGACGGATGTTGAAATGGGCAGTGGAATTAGGACAATTTGATGTGGAGTATAAACCTAGAAGCGCTATAAAGGGGCAGGCTCTCGCCGATTTTATTTTGGAATTCCTCTGGATCAAGAGGGTGATTTTCTGGCTGTCATACCTAGCCCTCCACCAGAGCTGAGTCAGGAATGTTCTACTCCAGCACCTTGGTGGACTTTATATGTGGATGGTGCATCGAACAATGAAGGTGCAGGTGCAGGAATTGTTTTGGTTAGCCCGGAGGGACACCGCCTTCGAAGTGCAATCCACTTTACTTTTCATGCTACAAATAATGATGCTGAGTACGAGGCTTTAATTTCGGGTTTGAAGCTCGCCTTTGAGATAAAGGTGGAAAATATAAACATAATGAGTGATTCAATGCTGGTTGTCTATCAGGTCAATGGAGGGTTCCAAGCTCGTGGGCCTCGAACTGAATTATACATGAGGTGTACGCGAAGATTAACGGGCCAATTTCGGGAGGCGAGGTTGGAACAACTTCCTAGAGACAGCAATGGGGAAGCCGATGCCCTGGCCAAGTTGGGGTCTCAAGGGGAGGCCAATCTTTTAGGTGTCAGTCCCTTGGAAATCCAGAAGCAACCTAGCGTTCCGGAAGTAGAATTGATGCAGGTCGATGTTCCTATGCAAGATACTTGGATGACTCCTATCTGGAAGTATTTGAAGGAAGGAATTTTACCAGATGATAGGATTGAGGCCAGGAAGCTGAGGTACAAGGCAGCTCGCTACGTTGATTTTGGGGGATCTCTTTATAGACGGGGTTTTAATCAACCGTTGCTGAAGTGTATAGATAGGGAGGAATGTACTTATGTTCTTCGGGAAGTTCATGAAGGAATTTGTGGAAACCACTCGGGGGGTGGTTCACTTGCGCAGAAAATATTACGTCAAGGGTATTATTGGCCTACTCTTCGGGAAGATTCAATGGTTTTTGCTAGGTCTTGCGACAAGTGTCAGCGATATGCGAACTATGTGAACAGTCCCGCAGCTCCTCTTACTTCATTGACTAGTCCTTGGCCCTTTTCTATGTGGGGAATTGACTTGATAGGGGAACTCCCTAAGGGAAAAGGGGGGGTGAAGTATGCCGTTGTAGCAGTGGATTATTTTACTAAGTGGGCAGAGGCAGAGCCTTTGGCGTCAATCACAGCAAAAAAGTTGGTGGACTTTGTGTATCGATCCATCATTTGTCGCTTTGGGATAACGTACAAACTGATATCTGACAACGGGAAGCAATTTGATAGTAAGGAGATGAGACAGTTGTGCGATAATTTGGGAATTATTAAAAGTTTCTCTGCTGTTAGTCATCCTCAGACTAACGGTCAGACTGAGGCAGTGAACAAGATAATCAAACATACGCTGAAGGCGAAGTTAGATGACAGTAAGGGAAATTGGCCGGAAGAGTTGCCTAATGTCTTGTGGAGCTATAACACGACACCTAGGACTACCACGGGGGAAACCCCTTTTTCTTTGACATATGGATGTGAGGCTATGGTTCCAGTTGAGTTGGGGGCAGGCTCTTTCAGAAGAGAGAACTGTCAGCCAGAAGTAAATGAGGTTAACCATCGTCTTTACCTGGATATGGTGGAGGAGTTTAGAACGACTTCTCAGGCAAGGTTAGTATCTTACCAGCAAAGAGTGGCCGGGTTTTACAACTCAAAGGTAAAGTCAAGGCCTTTAAAAGTGGACGATTATGTTCTTCGACGAGTGATGCCCAACATGAAAGTCCAGAATCATGGAGTATTTGGTGCAAATTGGGAAGGTCCGTACAGGGTTAGAGCTGTTTTGTGGGCAGGAACTTATTATTTGACGGATATGGAGGGGAAGCACATCCCGCGTGCTTGGAACATGGAACATTTGAAGAAATATTATCAGTAATGTATTTCTTCTTTTGATATACTTTCCTTTAATTATTATTTTCATGAAAGTCTAGGGGGGTAGTGTATGTACTCTTCCTTAGCCAGGTTTTACTATTTATGAATAAAACATGCATGTTTTTTCTTCAAATTTTGTTGCATTTCTATTATAGATGATCTCCTGTGAGGAGAGTTACTAAAAAAAAAATAACTTCGGGAAATCCACCTCCTGTGAGGAGGGATATTTCTGGAATGGAGAACGACCTCCTTTGAGGAGGGTATCTCGAATTATTAAATCCTTGCAAAAATCGTACTTCTGGGGGGGATGTCCATACTTCCGGCGCCTCATCAAGGTTCGAGTTTCGGAAAATCCACCTCCTGTGAGGAGGGTATTTCTGAACAAAAAGACTGATCTCCTTTGAGGAGAGTACCATAAATATTAAATCCTTGCAAAAACCGTACTTCCGGGGGGGATGTCCGTACTTCCGGCGCCTCATCAAGGTTCGAGTTTCGGAAAATCCACCTCCTGTGAGGAGGGTATTTCTGAACAAAAAGACTGATCTCCTTTGAGGAGAGTACCATAAATATAAAATCCTTGCAAAAACCGTACTTCCGGGGGGGATGTCCGTACTTCCGGCGCCTCATCAAAATTCGAGTTTTGAAAAATCCACCTCCTGTGAGGAGGGTATTTCTGAACTAAGAGGCGACCTCCCTTTGTGGAGGATATCTTAAAAAATTATAAATTCTGAGGAAAATGACCCCCTTTGAGGAGGATACCCTCCAGAAGACATGGTAAGGATAACCTTAAAGTTGGAAGATATTTACAAGTTAAAAGGAGGGCGAGATGTCGATGGAAGGACGAGCCTCCCACATAAGGACGAGATTTCGGGTTAAACGGATACTTGTAAAATGCAAGGAAAATAAAAGCAGATATTTAAAACATGAATATGGAAGGCGAATAGTCAAAGTTAATACAAAGGCGACGCCATTAAAAGGAAGGCGCGCACTCCAAAAGGTTAAAATAAAATCCATAAATTTTATAACGGGCGAGGCCATTACAGGAGGGCCCGCACTCCGATAGTGTTCGCAATAATAAAGAGTTCATTTGTTCAGTTGGCAGTATTTTGAGTGGGCGAAACTGTTGCGGCATCCTTGTCATGGGCAGTTTCTTTCTTTCTCGCCTCCTCTTCAGCAAAAGCTTTCTTTTCCAATTCGATCTTCTGTCGAAGCTCTTCTTTAGCGGCATCAATAAGTTCAGCATTATCGACCTGGAATTTGAGCATACAGGCAGGGGTAGAAGGTGCAAAGTGCGCAGACCAGTCGTAGCCAGGGTCGCCCGCTAGAAAATTGCGGAGATAATCCAAGAATCCAGCACTGTATGCTTCGCTTTGACCCTTCCTCATTCCGTTAGAAAGCATATCGTTCTCGCCCTTTAGCCTAGCAATCTCGTCCTCGTATGATTTGGTTGCCTGATCGAGATCAAATTTTGCTTTGTCAAGAGAGAGTTGCAGCTTGTCAACATCATTCTTTCTCGCTTTGGTTTCAGTATCAAGTTTCTTTTGAATCTCGCCCAGCTTAGAGTTAAAGGAAGAATCCTCGCTCCTAAGCTTCTTCAGAGATTTCTCTTGATCTTTGATGGTTGAATTTTTCAGGGCTAGAACCTTCAAGCCATGATAGAAGGCGTCACCAAGCCCTGCCTTGAAACTAAACTCCGCTTCTTCATCAGTGCGATTTCTAAGGAGTTTGGCATCTGTGTCAGAAAAGTTTTCCACAGCAACAGAGCCAAAAGTGGAGGCCACGGAATCGGAAGGCGATTCCTCAATTCCAACCGTTTTGAGTTTTTTGTTTTGCGGGTTCTTAGTTATTTCATCCCGCTTCCTGCTCCTATCCTGCTTTTCACCAATGCTGATAGGGATAGGTGGGCGAGATTCATTAAGAAGAACCGAAGGGGAAGGGCGAGATTGATTCGCTACAGCTGAGGCTGAAGGTGCAGCGTCAGCAAAGGGGTTTCGCCCGAATGGAAGCCTCGACATTTGACCTGGAGACGAGAACACATATAAGTTAGACATATATTGAAGACTAGATAAAAAAAAAAAGAGAACATGTTTGGAAATAGGGGGCGGAATGTGTACAGAAGGCGAGGTACCTTTACCAGTAAGTCGCCCTTCGAATAGTTTTCTACGGGTATTTCTTTTAATTCCTCTCTTGAATTTAATGTGTGGAATTTTCCCATAACCCTCGTTATAGATACCATGGGCACGGAGATTTTCGGGTGTCACTAAAACGTCGAGGTCTTTCTTTGACCTAGGGAGTTCAGAAATAACAAGGGCCCTAGAAGCAGCCTCGCCCGTTAATTTCGTCTGGGCGGGTTTATCTAGAGGAAAATAAATACGAATGTTAAAAGAAGACGGATAAAGGACGAGATCTAAGAACAAAAGGCAGGATACTTACAAGGGTGTAGGTTAAATTGAGTTCTGATTCTTGGAACGTCAAACATATCAAAAAAGTCTTCCTTCCATATCTTCATATTGCTGGGGTTACCCGTAATGAAGCCCTTCTTGTTATGACTTGACCAATAGGCGAGGTAGTAGAATCCCACGTCCTTTCCGCATCGCCTCAGAGAAAAGAAATGACTTAATTCGGCTATGGTCGGGGCGTCATATCCCTCATTCTTGTACATCATGTATAGGCCAATAGCCACCCTATAACTATTTGGCGATAGTTGAATTGGGGCAATATTAAAATAGGTAATAATTTGGTGAAGAAAAGGATGCATTGGTGTTCCGAAGCCGAGTTCTACCAGCTTATTGGTGAGGACCATTCTTGGTGTTGGTAGTCCAATAACGTCGAAGACATGCATCCTCATGAACGAACGAGGTCGCAACCATTTCCCTTCCAAGTTGTAGTATTCGATTAAGAACATAATTTCCTCAGAAGAGATTGAAGAGGGAAGTCCTGCACAGGAGATAACGCCTTGATCGAATCCATGTTTCATTTTGAGAGGTTCATCGACATCGTCTTCGAATTCTACATCGACATCGCAGGGGCGGACAGGTTGCATGTATGGGTTATTTGGAGGAGAGGGCATTTCCATTGCATAACGCACAGGCGAGATAGATAAAACTTCATCTTCGTTCTCGGCAACAGCATCCTCATGGTCGATATTTCCCTCGTCTTGATTGGAGCTCTCGTCCTCTTCCACGTTCTCGTCCTCGTCAATAACTCCTTTATCTTTTGCTTCGTCGAGCATTTTCTTAAATCTCGTCAGATCTTTGCCACGGTTTTTCCTTAATTTAGAGGGACCAGGTTCTTGGGGGTCTAGATCGGCAAAAAGATCATATAGATCATCCTCTCCCTCACCCGTGTCGCCTAAATCTTGAGCGTGATAGATGCTCGCCAAGTCATCAGCATCATCGCCCACTTGAAAGTCATCAGAGATGGACAGAATTTCATCCTCATGAAAAGAATCCGAGGTAGAGGGCGACGATGACCCATGGTCAGAAGAAGAGTCCTCTCTGGACATCTGTAAGAGAGGGCGAGGTCCATGTTAAGATTTGTTCTTAGAATACTTTTTGTTATTAACGAATGGGTCCTCGCCCCCATATCAAAAATGGTCCTAAAGGGAAACTAACGAGAAAACAGACCTATCTTAGGCGAGTTGTATCTATGTCGTCAGTTATTTATAAAAGAAACGAGAAACAATAAGCGTGATAAGGTAAAGGGTGATACCTCTGGGGAGGAGGAGTCGCCTTGGAAAAAGAAGGGTCGCCCGAAAGATTGGAAGCCTCGCTACAATGCAAGATATCTCGCCCGCTTTATAAATTCTTTGGCAGCAATTTTGTTGGAGCTTCTGAAGGTAAAAGTAAAATGAGAGAAAAGTTAGGGGTTTATATAGTGGTTGAAGAGAGAGAAAGTCAGTCCACGTGGCAAATTTTGGTTGGACATTGGTGCAAAAATCGAGATATGGCTGCTCGGCGGGAAAGTTTTTCTTTTGTTATTCCCGGGGGTTTCTAGAAAGCTCGCCCTTTTTGAGGAAAATCTTTGGAATTTAGTTTCTTTTATGAATAAATCATTGCAAGAAACTGGGGGGTAGTTGTTATACCCAAAAATAGCCGCCCTTTAATCATGGGCCTCGTTCTACAGATCTCGCCCATGGGTTCACTATAGAGATCTCGCCCTCTTTGTTTAGCTAGGCCCGGTACTCTGATAACTGGCCCATGGTGAGTAAATTATAGGTTTTGAAGACTATGGACTTTCAAATTGAGTCCTTGAATTATTATAATTACTGAGAGGGCTAGGTCTCACCCTTAAAGGCAGATCTCGCCCTATTAAAAAGGATGGCGCCCTCTTCCAGTTCTCAGAACTGCCCAATAAGCTATTTTATCTCCGTGGCCCAAGGTGAGCGTTGACCACGATAATCTCGGGTCAATAGCTTAGCCATTAAGCTCCGAGAAATTAGCTGGGCTTTAGGGTTCGTAATAATTGTCAAAGGCGGTGGCCTCGATCCAATGGGCTTCCTAAATAAGGAAAACCTAGCCCATTACGATTACTTGTCCTCCAAGAACTACGTTTGGCTTGATCCCTATAAATAAGGGTACGTAGGCACATTGTATGGCACGATGCAAACCCTAGCACAAAAGAAAGAATTCAATATTCGATGTTAATTGCTACACACATCTCAGCATACAATTTCAACCATCCCCAAATCATAAATCCTAACCCTAAACATCCTACGCTGTTCGCCGCCATCAACAACCACCACAATTCCAGCAACCCTCCCCGAATTTGTTTTCCCAAATTCCTCCGTTAACAGAATCATTTCAACATTTGTTGACTCCACTCTCTGTACCCTAGCTTGACTTTATAAAAACCATCAGAAGAGGGCTGCCGCACAACTCTATCTTTGGCATCATGAAAAGGAATTGGCGTAGCTGAAATTGCCATTTAATTGATCTTAATATTCCCAACAGGCACACCGTTACTTTGTATCTTACTCAGTTCCAAATCATAGTAACAAGGCAGATGTATTACACACACATTAGATGGATTTCAAATTTTACTAACTTCTTTCAAAAAATTTCCAAATAAAATTCTTTATTTAAGAGGGCTATTTTCAGTGAATCTGGCTGATATATTTTGCTGTCATTCTGCTCAAAAGATGAATCAACTACAACTATCAAAAAAACAAAGAAAGATGAATCAACTACTTGTACGACCATTCGCATAAATAACTGGACATTTGCACAAAATTGAATTCTGTTTGCTGTTCTTTTAGGAAAAATAATTCATTTTACTGGAAATATCATAATTTTCTAAGCGATTAAAACAAGCTACAATTACGAGTTTTCTTAAATTTTGAATTACAGCTTAAAGACTTATATGGTAAAACAGAAAGTAGTTAATTAGTACCAACCTTCTATCCAACTGCATGTCATTTCTCTGTATATATGTAATAGAACTAGCATCTTATAGTTGGTTTTAAGACCAACTGAAACAAGATGAACAAGAAAATAACTTGTTTTTTTTTTTTTTTGACAAAATGCATAGAATTATATTACTGGATCAAACAACTCAATATAACAGCGGGACAAACCCCCGACTGTCAACACGACCAGGCTGAAAAACAAATAAATTGTTTTCTGATCGTTCAACAAGATGAACATAAAAGTTGTTGAAGCTAAAAACAAATTCGAAAACATCCCAAGCAATCCAAACTACGCCAAAATCCCTGAAAACAGCGATATCACAATTGACCACATCACATAAAAACCGTTGATATCCCAGTGTTCAGAATCCTCACTCCAGCTATCTACATGCCGGATACCAGCTATAGACATGCCGAACATGGAAACCCCCAAAGGATTAGTAATACCCCAGCTATCTACATGCCGGATACCAGCTATAGACATGCCGAAAGTGAAAACCTCCAAAAAAAGATGAACCATCTTTGGTTGTGAGTGGTGAGCTCTTGCAATAATCTTCACCGTCCTAGCTTCGATGCAGTCTTTCCAGATCCCCCCAAGACATCAACAAAGTTATTCTCAGCAGATCCAACCACGAACATAGAGATACATAATTACTTAAAAACATAAAACACTCCAAACCACTCCAGAAGGAGAGACACGTGTCAAAAGGCAAGACGATAACCAAAAATTCAAAGATCTCGGAATGACACCAAATTTTGGTATGACGTTAAGGAGGAGAATTTGAATTTCAAGGTATTTTTTATTTTTGAAATCGGACTCAAAACCAAGGTAGATCTGAGAAATAAATTCTGGATGTTTGGCTATGGTTCGATTTTTATTTAAACAAACTGAAAACAAAAACAAGAAAGGAGATTAGATGATTGGGGAGAGAATTGGAGGGTGGTTTGATGGGGTAAAAATGGAGAAGAGGGGTGGCCGGCGGCGGCTTAAAGATATAGATGAGAGTCGACTCTCATGTATAGGAGAGGAGAGAGTCCGTCCCAGATAAATACTAATATTTAGCTTGTTTTCTTTTAATCAACACACTTTTGCTCAGTGTCAAGTGTTACGAACATGTCCCTCTGAACTATCGCAGATCATGTACTATTTCTTAACATTGTTTTGATTGATAAAATTTTTTGCATGACATGTACCAACAATGTTTAAAACAATGTTACTAATGTTAAGGTGAAAAACAATGTTAAAAACTAATAATTTCTGCAAGAAAATCAAATGGCTATAGAAAGAGAATTTGGATCCTTAAATTGTCGGTCTCTGATAAAGATTATGTCTCCTCGATGCTGGCTAGGGGTATGCATTCCAAAATGTGAAGCTGCGCAGTCTCAGAACTCTGCTATTGTATAACACATTCCTCATATCTTGCTCACGAAATTTAAGATTGTATCAACACCATAAATACATGTAGTTAAAGTTGATAAAAAAAAAAAAAAAAAAACTACAAGCTCAGCTACCACTACATAAAAACGACTGCGAAATGTTGTACATAGCAAAAATCGCAATAATTTCTTTGGTATTTTCTTTTGAAAGACTCTACCATTAAGCTCTCCCTTTTTTCTGCACATTTCAGGTAATCGTTTTTAACATAATTCTAACTCATGTAACAGTCTCATATCAGAACACTTAAACATGCATACGCAGCAGTGGCGGGATCAGAAAGAGACTAGTCTAAAATACAATCGGGCTGAATTTCAAAAACAGATATTTTTCTTACAGACCTTAATGTTAAGGTGAAAAACGAATGCCTAGCAAAATGTGAAGCGGCCCAGCCTCGCAAGATATAATTTCCGCACAAGGATTTAAATAATTGTTCTTACGTACTATTATAAAATGCATAGTATAATTTTATGAATGACTTGATGATGAGTGTTGTTTGAATTGGCACTCACAATCAGACATGCTTTTAGGATTGTTCTCTGAATGATAGATTTGTGACAAGCAACAATCATATAATTGGCTTAGTTCATGAACCACCATTATTAACATTTAGTACTACAAGTATATTGAGGATACAATGTGGCATTGATTTGTTTGTTTCCATGTAGGGGCCTTTTCTACAACAATAGCTTTGTGCAGACACGTTCCTTTTATCTACAAAAGATAAAATTATCCTCCTTTTTCGTGGTCTCTCCAACTGCCTAATCTTGAAGATTCATTCGATGTGGTCTCTCCAACTACATAATCTTGAACATTCATTCGGTATGGCAAACAGCCAAACATGCATATCTACACAATCAATCATTTATTTAGGATATTAACATATTTTGCAATCGTTTTTGACAATAAAAGGTCGAAACAAATGTCAACATGTACACCTAATGAACAAAAATGAAAAAGATTTTAAAAAAATTTCTCTAATGTATATTATATCCTATTATATAATAAGATTAAGAGGATATAAGACTCCTAAAAACAACATATATTTTATAAATTAAATTTAAAGTCACTAATATAAAACTTAATTAATAAGTGCACTGAGTTTATACTATTGATTTAAAATCGTCCAAATCAAGTTTTAAAAATTCAAGACAACAAACATTGTAGATTGAACGAGTAAAATCTTATATATATATATATATATATATATATATATATATATAAATTTTTTAACAATAATTTGATATGTAAACTATTAACAAATAAATATTTAAAAAATGATATATTTGTAGATATTAAAAAAAGAACCGTGCGTTGCACGGATTATAAACTAGCATATCTATAATCTTCTATACTATTATATTAAAGCCGAAACATTGAAAGTTTTGGTTTTCGGTTTGGTTATCCTATTTATTTTGGTTTTCGGTTTGGTTAATTTAATTTTTAATTAATTTTAAATATAAAATAAATTAATTTTAATCTGTTATTGGCTATAGTCCTAAAGACACAATAGTATCTTATATTTACACAATTACTAATACAGCTAAATTCTATCTATATCAACTTAAACAAACTCTATTATAAGTAGAAGACTGTGATTCGCACACCTTAACTCACTTACATGAAATAGCCAATTGGTGGCCATGTACACATAAATTTCTCGGAATCTGTCCCGCAAAAGTTTACAAATCTTTTTATATTTTAATAATTATATATACTAAATTAAAACGCACAAATTTTCTTTAATATAATTAATTTTTTTAATTTGAACTAAAAATTTTAAGACATGAATTTTGTAGGCTTAAAATTTTAAATAATATGATCTGATAATAATCATATATATGTTATCCGTGATATTTTAGAAAACGATGGATTTTAGTTTGAAATAATAGAAAAGATGATATATTTTAGTTGAAAAACATCATCGATTAGTTATTAGTTATTATGAAGGAAGTTATGGATGGTACCACTTTACTGTTCATTTAAGGGTACAATTCATAACACCCCAAACGAGAGGGGTACCACTCATAATTTTCCTTATTTATATTATACTCAAAAGTTCAATTTGAGAAAGTTCATTTCACGCAATTGAAAATTAAATTAATAATTTGACAATCATAAGTATTTATGTGATTATTATCGTATGAATATTTATCCAATATTTATAAAATCTAATCAAATAATATTTGGTTCAAAAAATTGGTATACAATATTACAAAATAATTATTTTTGACCATATTTTTTTGTCATAAAATTATTTCAATATAAAAAGTTTCGGATGAAAAAATAATTCAGTGCCCGTGCCTTGCACGGGCATTTACGCTTACTATTATATTAAAGCCGAAACATTGAAAGTTTTGGTTTTCGGTTTGGTTATCCTAAGTTTTGGTTTTCGGTTTGGTTATCCTAATTATTAAAATAAATAATTAAATTACAAAAACAACTCAAAAAACTAATTACTAATGTTAACGTAATTATATTCTGATTAAAATTCCTTCATCCACTTCTACTTGGATTCTTTTTTCTGCTCCAACAACTCAATTATTCATTTTTTCTAAAGATTTTACTTCTAATTAAAACACTTTACCATTTAATTTAAAACTAACATTACAATAATTAATATATATCCAAAATATCACACCATATCTTTTCGTAATTATTTTTAGTGGTAATTTTTGTAATTAAAACATGGAGTACTTTTTAATTTAAAATTAATCTTGCCATCACTAATATACACCAAAAATATCTCACCATATATACAAATCATTATTTTTATTAATAAATAACAATCGTTAGATCTAATAATAAGATATAATATATGATTAAATTATTTTACTAAAAATTCAAAGTTCGAACCCGTCAACGACATTTTTAATTTAGAATTTTACAAAATAAATTTTAAACCATGCATTTCATTATATAAATTTATATTAAATTAAAATTAAAAAATTATTAAAAATAAGGATTATATAAAAACATAATTATAATGTTAAATAAATTTTATAACCTATCAAAGTAACCCGTGTCTCGCACGGGTTATAAGCTAGTACTAATATATTAAAGCCGAAAGATTGAAAGTTTGGTCGGTTTGGTTTTCGGTTTGGTGATCCTAATTATTAAAATAAATAATAATATTATTATATTACAAAATAACTCAAAAAACTAATTACTAATATTAATGTTATATTCCAATTAAAATTCCTCCACCCGCATTTAGTTTCTTCTTGGACTCTTTCTTCTAATTTGCTCCAACAACTCAATTACCCATCTTTTTCAAAGATTTCACTTCTAATTAAAATATATTAGCTTTTAATTTAAAACTAATATTACAAAATTAATATATACCCAAAAATATCATACTATATATTTAAATCATTATTTTTAGTAATAAATAAAAATAGTTAGATCTAATAATAAGATATATTATATGATTAAATTATTTTACTAAAAGTTCAAGGTTCGAACCGTCAACGACATTTTTGATTTAGAATTTTACAATATAAATTTTAAACTATGCATATCATTATTTAAATTTATATTAAAATAAAATTTAAAAACTATTGAAAATAATGATTATATAATAATATAATTATAAATTTAAATTAAATTTATAACATATCAAAATAAACCCGTGCTTCGCACGGGTTATAAGCTAGTATATTAATATAAGCAAACTAGAAATTTTTTGTAGTTTGGTTAACTGAACAATTCACAATTGTTAGATTATCAACTCAAATAGATCATGACCGTTAGATACAACAATACTAAAAGTTGTTATATATAGAGGTCTAATGTTCGATTTTCACCAAGAACATATTAATTTACATTTATTACTAAAAATTATTATATACAAATTCAAATTATTTACTACACTATAAACAAATTATAAAAAAATTTAAAGTAACACGTGCTTTGCACGGATTATAAGCTAGTTTTGATAAAGTACGGAGATGAACCAAACGAATCCCATAAACGCAAAACAAGAGAAAAAGTAATATTCATATCATCCAAGAATAAACAAAAATAAAAATTGCAATCCAATTATATCCAATCCAATATCAAAATGAATAGAAAAATCCAATCAACAAAATTCCAAAGATAAATTCCGTCCAAACCAAAACGAGAGCTAACAAGAAATTTAATGAACCATTTATGTCATCTAATAACCAATCAAAACAATTTCCAAAGTCAAACAAATCTACAACCAATGAACAAGAAAAATAATTCAATCAACTAATGATGGAGAATCTTGAGGTTGGAGCAGAAAAACGCAAGGCCTTGAACCAGATTACAAGGCCTTAAATTGCAGGTACACAAATGTGCATATGGCTACTCCCATCATTGAACACAAGAACGAAAGGAAAAATGAAGAGCAGGGAAAGATAATAAAAAACAATCTTATCAACGAGTCATTGCCATCAACGAGAAAGAATATGTGTGAGAACCCCAATCAAAACAAAACGAAACCAACAAATAAAATTCAATCAAAATCAATTTTTATCCAAGAAAAATCCAACCAATAGGAAGAAAAAGACGAATGAGAGAAAAAATAATTAGAACGGTGACTAAATTCATAATCAAAATAACTAAAGAACTTGTATTAACACGATTAGAAACCTAAATTAATATCATCATGAAAAAATAATCAATTTGAAAAAGTAGCCAAGAAGAAAAGAATAATTGAAGCACGTGTTTTAATCCAATATGAAGAAGAATCACGTTCAACTCTCAAGCAATCGATCCCGGATCGAATCAACCTAACTCTAGATACCTTGATATAGTATGGAGAGAAAAGAGAACATGAGGATTTTAATATAATGAAACTTGTTATCGGTTACAATATGAGGAGTGCTTATATAATTAACAACTAAATAATAATAAAGAAAATTATCCTATCAAAAGAACTATTACGATAATGAAATTATACAATAATAATAATATTATATATATTTACACATTTATGTTGATATGAGATATAAATTCAATCTTGTATGGTTATCGTTCCATATTAAATAAGCTAAATAACTAGAAATATTATGAATAAAGAATCTCATTAGGTGATTTGCTTTTAAGAATTAGAAGTAATAGTCTAACTAAAATTCTACACGAAACAAGGAGTGGATCTAGAAATATGTAGACTTGATTCTCTACAAATGAATATATACGTAAATATCGCGAGGATATCGATCTGACACTCAAAACTAACAATTTTTTTTTTTGAATAAACTCTCAAACGCAATCTAATTCTCTATTAACGATCATGGATATCACATAATTTTTCTCTAACATAAAATTATACTCCTTCTATCCTATTTATTATGTCCTATTTTGATTTTTTAAAGTTAAATTGATCGAATTTTAATCAAGAATCATTAAATATTGATAGTCATATAAATTACAAAAAAATTATCATAAGAAAATTAATTATTTTTAAATTTGTAAAAATATAAAACAATAAAATATACTTTACAATCAAACTCCAATCTGTATATACTATTTACCTATACTGTACCATAATATTTATATTTAATACTCAAGTTTATTATATACAAAGATTTAAGATTCGAATTTTTTCAATATTATATTAAAATTAATATTTATAATACCATATTATATTATAAACAAATCATAAAAATAAAAAAATAACACAATATCTGATATGGGCTAAAAATAAGCCCTAAAGACACATTCAATGTTGCATTAATTAGACCCGGTATGGTCCAAACGTGGGGCCCACCAACAGGGTCCAAAACCCTATTTTAAATATTAATTTCGTAATTAATATTAGATGTGAATGAAAGGCATATGACTCAGCCTATTTGTAGTTAGAGGATTCTAATCAACTTAAACCAAATTGTAATAAGTAAATATACATATGAACTGTCACAGTATTCTCAAGAAGTATTATCTGTCAGAAGAAAGAAGAAAAGTCAATCTATAGTTTTGATGTCATACACTGGAAGACGATTCAGTTATCTGATCAAGCCCCAGTATAGCATTGAAGTGAATGGATTCATTTGAACAGTGACAGAGATTTTTCGAGTGATATTTTGAAGGTCAGTTACAGTACAAGAGAATTGAGAGAAGAAATAAACCACAACCTAAAGTCAAAAGTGAAGAAGCATCGTTGAAGTTAGTCGTTCATGAACCAGACAGTACATCGAACGTCAACACAAATCAGTGGTAATTCTTTACTACCTTCAGTGGTTTGTAAGAATTAGATTAATTATTTATTGATTTAATTATATTCATTTATAATTGATATAAATCATTTAGTTGATTTAATTAAATGAATTAATTCTAGAAGAATTAATTTATTTATTTAAATTAATTATTATATCAATTAAATGTGAATTAGTTAATCATTAATTAATTAATTGGATCAATATGACTTAAAGAAATGACCTAAATAAAGCTGGAAGGATTATGTATTATTGGTTAAAATTCGGTATGACCTAATCAGTTAAGTCATACCGAACACAGCTGTTGAGTTAAGTCATACCGAGCATTGATATTGAAGATTATGTCTTACCGACCTGATTAAGTCTTACCGACTTCTTGCCAGCTGTTGTAAGTCTTACCGAATTTCTATTAAGTCATACCGACAAGTTTTATGTCTTAATGGAGGTTTGTGTAAGTCTTAATGAAGGAAAGCTAAGTCTTGGAAGCAGTTTAAGTCATGCTGGAGCAGTTAAATATCCTACAGAAAGCCAGCAAGACCTGTTACTGATATAAAAGAACAGAACAGAGCAGATTAAGTCATAACGGAAAAACACAGCAGAAAACATAACATCCAGAACATAATTCTCTCTCAAGAATATCAAGAACACCAAAGCTTAAACAATTCCCAAAAATTCAAGTTCTTCATCTTTGTAATATTCTATCCGATAGAACTTGTTTATTTGTGATTCTTGTACTACTAGCGAATTAAGTTTCCTAGTTCTTATCTTGATTATTATTAACTAAATTAGAAAAGTTCATGTCGAATTTTCTAATTAGTTATTAACATCTTGATAAGTTGTTATACTGATTTTGTAACACCACATCAAGTTAATATACAGTTATATTCAACTTGAAAAATTGTGTTAAATAATTCCGCACATAAATTTATCTTTATCAAATTTTATTTAAAGGACAAATTTCGATAAAAAGGTAAAGATTGTATTCAACCCCCCCTTCTACAATCTTATCGGACCTAACAATTGGTATCAGAGCCGATTGATTGATACACAAATCAAAGATCCCATTTTACTCGATTAAAAATCATCCCCGAATTTTTAACTCTCTTAAAAATTCATCATGTCTTCTAAAGTTGGAACTGTGAAAATTCCAATATATGACAAAAACAGTTATGATATGTGGAAGAACAAAATGTTAATGTTCCTCGAGGTTGCAAATCCTAAATACATGAAAGTCTTATCAGAAGGACTAATAATACCTTTTGGATTAATTCCTGAAGTTGTTACTGATGGAAAAGTTATTTCCCCTGCAAAGTTTGTACACAAAGATTCTTCTGAGTACACTCTTGTTGAAAGAGAAGAAGCTGGACTTGACATTAATTTAAGACTGATCTTAATAGATTCTCTAGACTCTGTGATGTACAGTCATGTGATTAACTGCAAGACTGCAAAGCACATGTGGGAAACCATTGAAACTGTGAATGAAGGAACAGAGGAAGTTAGGGAGAATCGTCTAGAAATTCTGACATCTGAGTATGAACACTTTCGATCAGCATACAATGAAAGTATTCAAGATGTGTTTGAAAGATATAACAAACTTGTCAACAATTTACAGATGCATGGCAAGTACTATACTCAGAAAGAGATCATCAGAAAATTTCTACTGTCAATGCTTGTTCATCTAGAACATAGAATTACAGCTATCAGAGAGTCGAGGAATCTAAGTGAAATTACCGTAGAAAGACTCTTTGGTGTTTTAAAAACCTATGAACTGGAACAATCTCAACAAAAGGAGATTTATGGAAAAGGAAGAGTTGCTAATACTTCTACAGCTCTTATTGTTGAGAACAAACAGGAAATGGAAGATAAGGTTATTCAACCTTGTAATGTTGACAGTGGTAAACTTGAAGTTGAAGTTGGTCAAACGAATGCTAGTCCAGATGAAGGAGACTTCTATTCGTTAGAAGAGCTAGATCAGTTGGAAGATGAGTCCATGGCTTTGTTGGTAAGGAAATTCAGCAACTTCAGATTCAGGAAGAATCCCAAGTTCAGATACAAATCTAACTATAACAGGTTCCAGAGAGGAGGTTCTTCATCCTCAAGTAACAGAGGAGGTTACAAAACTGGAACAGTTGAAAGAAGTAAAATTAGATGCTACAACTGTAATGAACTTGGACATTTCGCTACTGAATGTCAGAAGCCAAAACAAAACCAAAGAAAAGACTTTGGATCTGAGAAGAAGAAGACAGGTAAAGCCTATGTGGCTGCTGGAAAGAGTTGGGATGATACAGACTCTGAAGATGAAGAGTATGGCAATCTTGCCCTGATGGCAAAATCTGATAACTCCAGTGGTACTTCATCTGAGGTATCATGTACTGAAAGTCAATATATTTATCAACTTAGTGATACACTAGGTAATGCTAATAGAGAGATTGAAAGGATCAATTTGTTAAATACAGATCTTAGTAATCAATTATCAGAATTACACGATGTACAAAATTGCCATGATAAACAAAAATCAGAAATAAGAATTCTAAAAGAACTTGAGAGGTCTCTAGCGTTGATAGTGGTTCAACAACGTGAAACAATAGCTGAGCTAGAAATAAGGGTTAGTGCTACTTCTAATTCATGTAAAGTGGCTAAAGAGTTGTTTAACCAACAAGCTATTAATCAAACCGTAGGAATTGGGTTTGATTATAATGAAGCTATTGGACGAAAAAGCATTATTACCCCTAATCGTGTCAGTGCTGTAGATAGGAGTATACCATTAGTGCTTAAGGGTGTTAGTAACCCACTCTTTAAGACATCCATAGCAGAACCTTTAGATACAACATCTTTAATCATTAAGGAAGATATGCGCATTGAGGATTTAGCTAATGGCGTAGTCTTAGAAAGTAAACAAGTTGTTAAAAATGATGAAGATAGAAAGTCTGTGTTTAAGAAAACAGAAAGAGTTGGTGAGTCTACTAGTTCCTTGAAAACTAGTAGTAGAAGTAACAACATGAATAAATGCAACAACATATCTACCATGAATGCTATTCCTGTTATTGATACTGCTCATAAGAAATGCAATGTTGTTAATTGCATGTCTTGTGCTTTTAATATAATGTCTGCTTACTTTAACGGTAATCATGCATGTGTTGATAAGAATGTTCCTAGACAGCATATGAGCAGAAATAAACATGTTAGATCCAGGACTGTAACATCACCTAATTCTAAGATTAGGACTCCAAGTCCTTCTCAGGATATGGTAAAGACATGGTTACCCAAGCTGAAACCAAAACAAGTTAAAGCTGTTTACAGGGTTAAATGTCCAGTACCTGAAGAAAATGTTGTTAAAATAAAAAGTGTTGCTTTACCTGATAAAGGTCAATTCTTTAAGTACTCCGGACCCAATCAAATTTGGGTTCCGAAGAAAGTCTAACCAATTTGTCATTGCAGGGTTTGAAACAGGTTGAACGAGTCATGTGGATTCTGGACAGTGGATGTTCAAGGCATATGACCGGAGATAGAGCCCTGCTGACAAATGTGGTGGACAAGGCCGGCCCAGTCGTTACCTTTGGAGATAACAACAAAGGTAAAACTGATGGATATGGCAGATTAGAAGCTGGAAATGTTATCGTTGAAGATGTCTCTTTTGTGAACGGCCTTGAGCACAATTTACTCAGTATTAGTCAATTCTGTGACAAAGGTTATGAAGTTCATTTCAACCAGAAGAATTGTCTAATATCACACAAGAGAAATGAAAGGCCACAGTTGACTAGAGTAAGAAAAGGAAACTTGTACATAGCCAATATGAACTCTGGAAGCACAGAAGAAATTAGATGTTTTTATTCAAAGGCATCCACTGATGAAAGTTGGTTATGGAACAAGAAACTTTCTCACCTAAACTTCAAAACAATGAATTCTCTAGTGAAAAGAGAGTTGGTGAGAGGTTTACCTTCGATTGAATTTACTCAGGAAGGTCTATGTGATGCTTGTCAAAAAGGGAAGTTAAAAAGGGCAACTCACAGGAGCACAAACATATCATCAATAACTGAACCATTACAACTTCTCCATATGGATTTGTTTGGTCCAGTTAGTGTGATGTCTATGTCAAGAAAAAGATATGCTCTAGTGATTGTTGATGATTTCTCAAAATTCACATGGGTACTATTTCTGAACTCAAAAGATGAAACTCCACAACTGGTAGTTGATCACATTAAGTTAATTGAGCTGGATTCTAATCGTCCAGTAAGAGCTATAAGGTCAGACAACGGAACTGAATTCAAGAATGCAGTTCTGAATAACTTTTGCACTGAAAAGGGTATAACTAGACAGTACTCAGCTCCTAGAACTCCTCAACAAAATGGGGTAGTTGAAAGAAAGAATAGAACCTTGATTGAAGCTGCACATACTATGCTAAGTGAATCAAGGCTTCCTTTGAGCTTTTGGGCTGAAGCTGTCAACACTGCATGCTATACCCAGAATTGAACACTTATCAATAAAGACTTAATGAAGACACCATGTGACGCCCCCAGATCCGGGGTCGGAGATCTAGGCGCTCACGGTCCATTTTCCATTAATAACATACCTGTTCTTGCACACAATATATATAACACAGCCATCGACCCCACAATAAACTCACACCACACTCACACACACAGGTTAGAGCCTCAGAAATGTCACACATTGATTAAACAGTAATAAAGTTATCAGAGTTATTACAGACCGAATTAAATAGTATTTATGCTACCAGCAACACTCCGATATGAAGCGAAGCTGGCGGCTTGAAAGTTTGTTACGATACACTTCCTTGCACAGGTCATGCTGATAAATAAAACGTACTAACAAAAGCTGCCAACCAATCCGGCTAATGGGGCCTACCGGTGGAATCTCAAGTGGTGGCTCGGGCCTAGTCACCTGCTTTCGAACAGTCTGCCTGGGTCTTGCCATTTCGCTTAGCTGTTGTGCTTGTAAAGTTTGAAAACAAGCAAGAGTGAGCAACTATAGCTCAGCAAGAAATATATGTATAAGATAAGCAATATAACATTTCATATGATTGGCAGTTGATATACTTGTTTGTTTCAATCAGTTATAAAATCACTTGTCATAGTTGATAAATCTCGAAGGTGCAACAATATGTGCCCTTGGTTTCAAAATAAGCTTGCAGTTCTAGATACTGCATTGATTCAACATCTTTCTCATCAAAATAGAACACTATCAGCAACTTGGCACAAAAGCCTAAGAAGCAGTGTCAAAGCATTTTTCCAAAATGGAGGAATGGGACTTAAAGAAAACATAAAAATCTGACAAGGATTGACGATGATCAGTCGCCACATCCAAGTCCAATCATCCGCGGGTCTTCTCTACCGGTAGAAGGATAGAAACTACATCCGTAACTATCCCTCGGGTGAAAACTACATCCGTAATCACCCTCGATGAAAACTACATCCGTAATCATCCTTCGGCAACACCTGGGCCGGAATAATAAGTGATGGACCGCCTGGCTCACGGCCGCTTACACATCCCGGGAATCGTTCGTCAACGGTTCCCACACCTGCCAGAGTCCCTTTTTCTTTTCTTTTAAAACTTGATTTTGATTGAAAACAGAGTAATTGAGGTCCGACATCAGTCGACCGATGATTCTTGAAATCATACAAGAAGCAGAATCTGACCGGGGGTTTTCGAAAATGTTTTGAGTTCGAATGAGTTCGAGTTTGAAAATATTAAAGGTATCTTGGATTAACTTTTCCTTTAAATAATGAACAGTAATTAATAAACAATATTTTAAGATTTAATATTAATAATTAATAAAATAATTATTCGATAAAATAAACTCTTCATCCAAGATAGGGTTTCGAGTATTTACGAAGATATAATAATAGTTATTTGAATATACGATACCACCCGAATGACCCTTCGGGTTTTCGCAATATAGATACGATATAATAATATACCGCTCCCCGGTCAATAGTATATATGGACCGCTACGACCTCTATTGCTAGAGTCGTTGTCCGAAGAAAACGTTTCAATCTAAGTTCAAGGGGTAAAAGCATACATGTACTTGTTCAATCTCAATTGCATCAATACTTCGATAAACATAGCATTTGATATAATTTGAAAACTACAAACACAACAGTGAAAATCCTTGTATAGGGATAAGTTTTGAAAAGTAAACTTGCCTTGGTTTGGTTGGGGTGGTCGAGCGTGCGGATTCGAACGATCTATACATAACAATAATCGTCCGTTAGTACCTTAACAATTTCTCTCTAATTACGGGGTTTTAAGGGGGTACGAAATTAACTTAACGACTTCGTCTTATGACTCCCTAGCCCCACTATAGGTCCATGTCATCACTTGTTTACGCTCATCACTTACTCGACTTAATTTAGTTACTACGTTCGAATCATAACCACTAACCCTAGAATAATGTTCCACTAATCGACTTTTTCCATTGCGCAAATTTTACTCTAGCATTTTTATAAAATCCAAAAATTCATATTTTAATCCAATTCCTTTTGGGTGGTCTTCACCACTGCATTACCTACATTCTCAAATTTTTCCATGATCCCAAATATATTTTAAGGTGTTTAAACAAGGTTCACAAGGGGGTCACTTAATGCAGTCCATAGTCCAGAAACAAAATTCACTCCTCCGGCCATAACTAAAAATCCACACATCACCTAGCTATGAACCTTACATTTCCAGAAACTACATTCAATTATCTTTCCAACAATATAAGGTAGGACATCAGGGGACATCATTTGGGGGTTCAAAGTCGTGCTACAACACAGATCAAAGTTCCTGGACAAACTCAGCAAGCTCAAGTCACTTAGATCAACCATTTTTCATACTTCCATAACATAATCACCACTTAATACACTTAGATTATGACTCATAACACTCATGGAGATATATATATTAACCATAATCATAAAAATCACATTCTCAACATCAAAACCCAAGATCCATGCTATCCAATACATATACATTCAAGATAAGTCCTAAAACACATGGATCTACTACCATACTATATGAACAACACATAACCAAGGGTGGTTTGAGATTTTATACCTTCTTGAGTAGCTAAGGACCTTTAATGAGCTTTACAACAAATAAGAACACTTGGATGAGCCCTCACAAACCTTAATCCTTCAAGATCTAAAAGATAACAACTTATGTTAACACTTTTCTAAACTTTCAACAATTTATATCTCAAGAACCAATGGATGGAAGGCTATGAAATTGATACCATACCTCTATTATGATGCAAGGGAGCCCTAGGATTTTTGCTTAAGGTTGTAGATGAAGAAATCTTGGAGAGAAAATCTCTCCCTCTCTCTCCAAGTAGTTCGGCCGAGAGCTATTTCCAAGGGGGGGAAGAGTGTTTTTCTCTTTTGTTTTGTTTGAATGGTAAAAGAAATGCTAAGTAGGTCATGTATTATTGTGGTTATTAGGAGTAGTCACATGTTGCCAAGCTAGAGTGTAGGTTACCTCCCATGCCCTATTGTCCCCTAAGTACATCACCCATCATACATGTCACTATTCACTTCTACTTTTATGTTTTCTAGTTCCTTTTCCTAACTAGCTAGTTACATGGCACTTGCATGTAATTTCTTTCCTTGTAATATTATCCTCCCACCAATGCTTGTCATTTAATCCTTACTTCGTATCGTATCTTAATTATTCTCTCGTAATAATATTTCGTCACGTAGAGATTTCCCCTATAATTCCTTAAGTACTAATTGTGTAAATTCCTCGAATGTCCATAATTCCTCGTCATAATTCTTAATAAATCCTTTAATACTCTAACCATTCTCAGATTCCAAGTTTTATAAATATTACTAACAACAGGACTCTTGCCTTCACAATCTCTCTGTATATCTTACATCATAAATGCAACAACGCAGTTTCTCAGACAATCAATTCTATAAATCAACAGGGATGACTAGAAAGGTTCCATAATGATAATGTCACAAGATATTAAATAAAAGGAAATATTACCAAAAATTAGGGTTCTTACAGCCTCCCCTCCTTAAAAGGATTCCGTCCCGGAATCAGGTTGAAAACAGTTGGGGGTGCTTTTCACGCATCGCGCTCTCTAGTTCCCATGTTGATTCTTCGACATTCTGATTCCTCCACAAGACTCTCACTAGTTTGACAACCTTGTTCCTCAGCACCTGTTCTTTTCTATCCATGATCTCTACGGGTTGCTCTACATATGTTAAGTCTGGTTGCAGATCCACTTAATCATGTTCTATCACATGTCGGAAGTCGGTATGGTACGGTCGTAGCATGGACACATGGAACACGTTATGTACTTGCTGTAAGCTCGGGGGTAAAGCCAATTCATAGGCTAACTTCCCAACTCGTTTCAAGATCTCAAAAGGTCCAATAAATCTCGGGCTTAGCTTTCCCTTCTTACCAAATCTCATCAATCCTTTCCACGGCGATACCTTCAACATTACTAACTCTCCTACCTCATATTCTTTGTCCTTGCGGGTCTGGTCCGCATACTTCTTCTGTCTGTCCTGGGCCGCTACCAGCCGTCCTCTTATGAGCTCGATAGTTTCTCTTGTCTGTTGGACCAGTTCAGGCCCTAAAATCTTCCGCTCTCCAACTTCTTCCCAACACAAGGGAGACCGACATCTCCGTCCGTATAAAGCTTCATATGGGGGCATGCCTATACTCGCATGGTAACTGTTGTTGTAGGAAAATTCGATCAACGGCAAGTGGTCATCCCAACTTCCCTTAAAATCAATGGCACATACCCTCAACATGTCTTCGATGGTCTGGATGGTTCTCTCACTCTGTCCGTCTGTTTGGGGATGGTATGCAGTACTCATGTTTAACTTGGTCCCCACACAATCCTGAAAACTTCTCCAGAACCTGGAGTTGAATCTTGGGTCTCTATCTGATACAATGCTCACAGGAACCCCATGTCTAACCACAATCTCCTTTAGGTAAATATCTGCCAGCTTGTCGACAGTATATCTCTCGTTGATTGGAAGAAAATGTGCTGACTTGGTCAACCTATCGATAATTACCCAAATGGCATCATGATTTGTCTTGGTCCTTGGTAATCCGACCACAAAGTCCATCGCAATCTGCTCCCACTTCCACTCGGGTATCTCTAAGGGTTGCAACAATCCACTGGGCCTCTAGTGTTCGGCCTTTACTCTTTGACACGTCAAGCATTTACTTACCCACTCTGCCACGTTCTTCTTCATATTAGGCCACCAATAGTATTCTCTCAGATCTCTATACATCTTAGTGCCTCCAGGGTGAATTGAGTACCTCGAACTATGAGCCTCTTGCAAAATCTCGTCTTTTAATTCTTGAACGTTCGGGATCCATATCCTAGATGCGTACCTCATAATTCCATTCCCGTCCTTCTCACACTTAGTTTCCTCGCCAGTCAAAACTTTCTCCATCGAATTCTTCTCTTCTTCTATCTTCTTTTCCTGGCACAACTTAATCTTTTCCAATAGCGGTGGTTGGACTTTTATTTCCATTAGACTCTCTTGTCCAATTCCTGGTAACCTTACTTCAATCTCCAGTTTCTCAAGGTCCTTGATCAATTCGTCCACTGACGTTATCATCTTAAGCTTCTCCTTTCGGCTAAGTGCATCGGCCACCACATTGGCCTTCCCTGGGTGATAATGAATCTCACAATCATAATCTTTGATTAGCTCTAGCCATCTCCTCTGCCTCATGTTTAACTCTTTCTGAGTGAATATGTACTTTAAGCTCTTGTGATCCGTGTAGATTTCACACTTTTCTCCGTAAAGATAATGTCTCCAGATCTTCAAAGCAAAAACTATTGCTGCTAATTCCAAATCATGGGTGGGGTATCTTATCCCATACTCCTTAAGTTGTCTGGACGCATAAGCAATCACCTTACCGTGCTGCATAAGCACACACCCTAAACCTTTATGGGATGCGTCACTATAAATCACAAAATCTCCCTTATCATCAGGTAGGGCTAGTACTGGTGCCGTCACCAACCTCTTTTTCAACTCTTGGAAGCTCTCTTCGCATTTTTCAGTCCACACAAACTTCTCGGTCTTGCGAGTTAGTCGGGTCAAAGGGGCTGCTATCTTTGCAAAGTCTTGGACAAATCTCCTATAGTAGCCAGCAAGTCCTATGAAACTTCTCACCTCTGTCGGAGTGGTTGGTCTCTCCCAATTTGATACAGCCTCTATTTTGGCTGGGTCCACTAGAATACCTTGTTCGCTAATCACATGTCCTAAGAACTGAACTTCCTTCAACCAAAATTCACACTTCGAGAACTTAGCGTACAACTTTTCTTCTCTCAATGCTCCCAATACAATCCTCAAGTGCTCTGCATGTTCTTCCTTCGTCTTGGAATAAATCAAGATGTCATCGATGAAGACTATAACACACTTGTCCAAGTATTTCTTGAAGACTCGATTCATTAAGTCCATGAAAGCTGCAGGGGCATTCGTTAACCCAAACGACATCACTAGGAACTCATAGTGTCCATACCGGGTGCGAAAGGCCGTCTTTGGTATATCTTCTAGTTTGATTTTTAACTGGTGGTACCCGGTCCGCAAATCAATCTTAGAGAAATAAACTGCATCTTTCAACTGGTCAAACAGGTCATCTATCCTGGGCAAGGGATACTTATTCTTGATAGTCACCTTGTTCAACTCCCTGTAGTCTATACATAATCTCATGCTGCCGTCCTTCTTTTTCACGAACAACACCGGGGCTCCCCACGGTGACACACTAGGTCTTATCATCCCTTTATCCAACAACTCTTGTAACTGAGTGGCCAGCTCTTTCATTTCCACTGGGGCTAGCCGATATGGGGCTTTCGAAATTGGGTCCGTACCCGGAACTAAGTCTATAGCAAACTCGATGTCCCTATCGGGTGGTAGTCCGGGAAGATCATCCGGAAACACGTCCGCGAACTCATTGACGACAGGGATTTCCTGCAGGTTTGGTGCCTCCATCTTGGTATCCTTCACATAGGATAAATAGGCTTCGCATCCTTTACGTAACAACTTCTTAGCTTGAATCATAGTCAGGAATTTTTGGTTTTGCCGTTTCCCACTAAACACTACTTCTTCGTCCCCTGGCAGTCTCAAACTTACTTTCTTCTTGACACAATCAATCTGGGCTCCGTGGGTTGTTAACCAATCCATACCTACTATTACGTCAAACTCCCCTAGTTTAAAAGGTATTAAGTCTACTCGAAAGTGTCGCCCTTCTATTTCTAGGTCGCAACCTGGACATACTCGGCTAACGGGAATAATTTCATGATTAGCTATCTCTATTCGCAATCTGTCTTTCAATGGTTCAGCCTTAAGGCCTAACTGACATACAAAATCTGGAGATATGAAAGACTTGGTAGCTCCCGAATCAAATAAAACATTTGCTTTAACTGAGTTGAGTAATAGGGTACTTGCAATCACATCCGTGTTCCTCACGGCATCCTGCACCGTCATGTTAAAAGTTCTTGCAGTAGGGGCCTTGTTAGAAGCAGTTCCACTCACTCTTGATGCAGCTGGCCCAGAGGACATACATTCCCTCATTCGGTGCCCTGGTTTCCCACACTTGAAGCAATTACCTCCGACACTCGGGTTGTTACTAGTTCCGCGACAGGCGTTAGCATAATGCCCTGTCAGTCCACACTTGAAGCATTTCACATCTTGCAGGTTACACACTCCTGCATGTTTCCTTCAACATTTGTTGCATTCTGGGGGTTGGGCTCGGGATGGGGTAGAGTAAGACGATCCCTGTGGTCGGCCGCCCTGGCCCACGCTCCAACTTTCAGCTCTCTTGGCTCCAAAGTTCCCGCTTGGTTGGGACATTGTTCCTCGCTTAAATTTGCTCGGAAAGCTCCCACCAGCAGAGTTTCCTTTTCGGCTATCCAACTTCCTCTTCTTTCCTTCTCTCTCCTTCTGCATCTGTTCACTTCCCGCTTCAACAATTGAAGCTTTCTGTACCAGGGTGGCATAGTCTGTTAGCTCGAGAACCGCCACACGATTCTGAATCCATTGTTTTAGCCCTAATTGAAATCTTCGGGCCCTCTTTGCCTCAGAGTTCACATACTCCGGCACAAACCTTGACAACTCAGTAAATTTGGCCTCATACTCGGCCACCGTCATATTTCCTTGCTTCAGTTCCAAAAACTTCAGCTCCATTTGTGTCTCCATGAACCTAGGAAAGTACTTCTCCAAGAACAGCTCGCTAAATCTCTCCCAGGTTACCACACCTCTTCCTTCCAAATTCTTCTTAGCTTCCCACCAATAGTTCGCCTCACCCTTCAGAAGGTAAGTGGCGAAAACAGTCTTCTGCTCCTCGGCGACACCTAGTATCTCGAAAGATTTTTCCATTTCCTTCAGCCAGGCCCTTGCCTCGACAGGGTCGGCAGTTCCTTTAAATTCTGGGGGTTTCAGGGATTTGAAGTTCCTGAAAGCATTAGCATTAGCATTCTGGGGTGGTTGCTGAACTGGGGGACGGTCCAAGTTCTGCCTAAGTAACTCCATGAACTGCTCCATAGGGCCTCCCCTAGGATGTTCTACCTCTCGGGTATCATCACCAGCTTCTTCTTCTTCATACTCAGAGTCGTCAAACAGGTTATGATCGTTGCCCTCATTATCACTCAGGTTGACATTCTCCCCTTCACGGTTCTGATGGCCTCCAGCTCCATGGTGGCTACCCTGGCCCTCAGAACTGATCGGGTGGGCTCGAGTGTTCATTCTTCTGGGTGGCATGATTCTGATAATAAAACAAGAGAGGGGTTATGGTTTTCCAATTACCTGACAGCGTTTGCACGGGTCAGGAGCGTATCGTTCCTCCTCATAAGGGTGGAAGTGCAAAAGTTTTAATAACCCGATGTTGGAAATAAAATGTCAAACATTTTTGAAAAAAGAAATCCCTTTGGAATGCGAAAGTATTTACAAGAGTTTTCAAAATTTCGAAACCTCAAAAATATTTTTCAAAACTTCAAAACATTTTTTTTTTTGAAATTTTTTTTTTTTTTTTGGAAGTTGTAGAAAACAATTTGAAATCGCATATCGTAAATTTGAAACAGTATGGTTGTATTTGTGGCTTGTAGCAATTGTATAATCACAGTTGTATATCAAAACAGTGAAGCATGGCATCGGAAAGTAAAGCAGTTGAGGCAATATTAAAGAAACTGAAACTAAATAACTACGGTACAAGGGTTATCACAAGTTTGGATGTTAAAGCCAAATACATAGTTCCGATGTCAAAGTTTAGCAAAAGTGGAACAAATACAATACATCATCCGAATAGTCAGGCTACACAAAAGTAGGGCTACATCCATACATACTACCCGAAGTCACATCTACATATCTGTAGGTCAGTCTACTCATCCACTGGTCAGAAAGGATACCACTGCACAAGTCAACTATCCCGCAAAATCGACACACTAATGTCATCTGAACCTAGGGGACTGAGCTATCAGTAACACATCACGGGGCCGCGCCGCGACGGAGCAAGGTCCTCACTCGGGTAAATGCACGACGCACAACACGCCTAGCATCCCTAGCCTGGATCACTCCGCCTCCGCGGATCCCTAAACCAAGAATCCTATCGCGACTCCTCATCTCAATCCTGTGGAGTCGAGCCCTAGTCCTCCTAGCAACAGTGGTCCTCATCTTAGCCTGGATCCTCAAGCGTGCCTCGCGCTCCTCCACTAGTGCCCGCCTCGCCTCGTTAAGTCGGGCCTCTGCAGATAGTAAGTCTCGGGTCAGGAACTGTACCACGTAAGCATGCTCAGTACCAGACACTGGGGGTAGGTCCGCCGGTGGAGGTGGTATGACAGGCACAGGCGTAGGTGCAGCAGCAGCAGCAGGAGCAGGGGTAGGGTCAAGCTCCTCCTCGCCAGAAGTGTCATCCTCAGAGTCACCGTCCGATGAAACAGGGCTAGATGTCTGTGGAGAAGGTGGGGGTGACACAACACGACCCTCGCCGGATCTCACACTCTCCTCATCAGTAGCTATAGGAGATGGGGTAACAGGCTCTGGCTCGGGCTCAGGCTCAAAAGGCTCCTCAACGGGATCTTCATCGTCAGTACTATCTATCACTGTAATCCAGGGGCCAAGCTCGGAGTCAGCACCCATATCCTTCTCAGGATCCTCGGTCTCTCGCATCAGGGCCTCATCATGCTCCCTCTCGAATGCCTCAAGGTCTGGTATCTCCTCCATCTACACAAGGGAAATAAGGTGGGTCACTAACCATAAAAGAAGGGTTTAGGAGTAGTTCCCTCACGGGCCTTAAAGTCAGGGCTATATCCGATAACCCGACTACAAACTCGATGAGAGTTCTAAGTATTATTGAAGTTGTTATTAAGGTTATCGTTATTGTTATTATTATTAGGGTTGCTTTCTTAAATTACTATCGTTTCTGAGAACTGTAACCTTGCTCTGATACCATTTCTGTGACGCCCCCAGATCCGGGGTCGGAGATCTAGGCGCTCACGGTCCATTTTCCATTAATAACATACCTGTTCTTGCACACAATATATATAACACAGCCATCGACCCCACAATAAACTCACACCACACTCACACACACAGGTTAGAGCCTCAGAAACGTCACACATTGATTAAACAGTAATAAAGTTATCAGAGTTATTACAGACCGAATTAAATAGTATTTATGCTACCAGCAACACTCCGATATGAAGCGAAGCTGGCGGCTTGAAAGTTTGTTACGATACACTGCCTTGCACAGGTCATGCTGATAAATAAAACGTACTAACAAAAGCTGCCAACCAATCCGGCTAATGGGGCCTACCGGTGGAATCTCAAGTGGTGGCTCGGGCCTAGTCACCTGCTTTCGAACAGTCTGCCTGGGTCTTGCCATTTCGCTTAGCTGTTGTGCTTGTAAAGTTTGAAAACAAGCAAGAGTGAGCAACTATAGCTCAGCAAGAAATATATGTATAAGATAAGCAATATAACATTTCATATGATTGGCAGTTGATATACTTGTTTGTTTCAATCAGTTATAAAATCACTTGTCATAGTTGATAAATCTCGAAGGTGCAACAATATGTGCCCTTGGTTTCAAAATAATCTTGCAGTTCTAGATACTGCATTGATTCAACATCTTTCTCATCAAAATAGAACACTATCAGCAACTTGGCACAAAAGCCTAAGAAGTAGTGTCAAAGCATTTTTCCAAAATGGAGGAATGGGACTTAAAGAAAACATAAAAATCTGACAAGGATTGACGATGATCAGTCGCCACATCCAAGTCCAATCATCCGCGGGTCTTCTCTACCGGTAGAAGGATAGAAACTACATCCGTAACTATCCCTCGGGTGAAAACTACATCCGTAATCACCCTCGATGAAAACTACATCCGTAATCATCCTTCGGCAACACCTGGGCCGGAATAATAAGTGATGGACCGCCTGGCTCACGGCCGCTTACACATCCCGGGAATCGTTCGTCAACGGTTCCCACACCTGCCAGAGTCCCTTTTTCTTTTCTTTTAAAACTTGATTTTGATTGAAAACAGAGTAATTGAGGTCCGACATCAGTCGACCAATGATTCTTGAAATCATACAAGAAGCAGAATCTGACCGGGGGTTTTCGAAAATGTTTTGAGTTCGAATGAGTTCGAGTTTGAAAATATTAAAGGTATCTTGGATTAACTTTGCCTTTAAATAATGAACAGTAATTAATAAATAATATTTTAAGATTTAATATTAATAATTAATAAAATAATTATTCGATAAAATAAACTCTTAATCCAAGATAGGGTTTCGAGTATTTACGAAGATATAATAATAGTTATTTGAATATACGATACCACCCGAATGACCCTTCGGGTTTTCGCAATATAGATACGATATAATAATATACCGCTCCCCGGTCAATAGTATATACGGACCGCTACGACCTCTATTGCTAGAGTCGTTGTCCGAAGAAAACGTTTCAATCTAAGTTCAAGGGGTAAAAGCATACATGTACTTGTTCAATCTCAATTGCATCAATACTTCGATAAACATAGCATTTGATATAATTTGAAAACTACAAACACAACAGTGAAAATCCTTGTATAGGGATAAGTTTTGAAAAGTAAACTTGCCTTGGTTTGGTTGGGGTGGTCGAGCGTGCGGATTCGAACGATCTATACATAACAATAATCGTCCGTTAGTACCTTAACAATTTCTCTCTAATTACGGGGTTTTAAGGGGGTACGAAATTAACTTAACGACTTCGTCTTATGACTCCCTAGCCCCACTATAGGTCCATGTCATCACTTGTTTACGCTCGTCACTTACTCGACTTAATTTAGTTACTACGTTCGAATCATAACCACTAACCCTAGAATAATGTTCCACTAATCGACTTTTTCCATTGCGCAAATTTTACTCTAGAATTTTTATAAAATCCAAAAATTCATATTTTAATCCAATTCCTTTTGGGTGGTCTTCACCACTGCATTACCTACATTCTCAAATTTTTCCATGATCCGAAATATATTTTAAGGTGTTTAAACAAGGTTCACAAGGGGGTCACTTAATGCAGTCCATAGTCCAGAAACAAAATTCACTCCTCCGGCCATAACTAAAAATCCACACATCACCTAGCTATGAACCTTACATTTCCAGAAACTACATTCAATTATCTTTCCAACAATATAAGGTAGGACATCAGGGGACATCATTTGGGGGTTCAAAATCGTGCTACAACACAGATCAAAGTTCCTGGACAAACTCAGCAAGCTCAAGTCACTTAGATCAACCATTTTTCATACTTCCATAACATAATCACCACTTAATACACTTAGATCATGACTCATAACACTCATGGAGATATATATTAACCATAGTCATAAAAATCACATTCTCAACATCAAAACCCAAGATCCATGCTATCCAATACATATACATTCAAGATAAGTCCTAAAACACATGGATCTACTACCATACTATATGAACAACACATAACCAAGGGTGGTTTGAGATTTTATACCTTCTTGAGTAGCTAAGGACCTTGAATGAGCTTTACAACAACTAAGAACACTTGGATGAGCCCTCACAAACCTTAATCCTTCAAGATCTAAAAGATAACAACTTATGTTAACACTTTTCTAAACTTTCAACAATTTATATCTCAAGAACCAATGGATGGAAGGCTATGAAATTGATACCATACCTCTATTATGATGCAAATGAACCCTAGGATTTTTGATTAAGGTTGTAGATGAAGAAATCTTGGAGAGAAAATCTCTCCCTCTCTCTCCAAGTAGTTCGGCCGAGAGCTATTTCCAAGGGGGGGAAGAGTGTTTTTCTCTTTTGTTTTGTTTGAATGGTAAAAGAAATGCTAAGTAGGTCATGTATTATTGTGGTTATTAGGAGTAGTCACATGTTGCCAAGCTAGAGTGTAGGTTACCTCCCATGCCCTATTGTCCCCTAAGTACATCACCCATCATACATGTCACTATTCACTTCTACTTTTATGTTTTCTAGTTCCTTTCCCTAACTAGCTAGTTACATGGCACTTGCATGTAATTTCTTTCCTTGTAATATTATCCTCCCACCAATGCTTGTCATTTAATCCTTACTTCGTATCGTATCTTAATTATTCTCTCGTAATAATATTTCGTCACGTAGAGATTTCCCCTATAATTCCTTAAGTACTAATTGTGTAAATTCCTCGAATGTCCATAATTCCTCGTCATAATTCTTAATAAATCCTTTAATACTATAACCATTCTCAGATTCCAAGTTTTATAAATATTACTAACAACAGGACTCTTGCCTTCACAATCTCTCTGTATATCTTACATCATAAATGCAACAACGCAGTTTCTCAGACAATCAATTCTATAAATCAACAGGGATGACTAGAAAGGTTCCATAATGATAATGTCACAAGATATTAAATAAAAGGAAATATTACCAAAAATTAGGGTTCTTACACACCATATGAAGCTCTACATGACAAAATGCTTTGTGCTGAAAGAAGGAGATGATCAAGGTGGTAAATTTGAAGAAAAAGCACATGAAGCAATATTTATTGGTTATACTAGAAGAGCCTACAAGTTGTATCTTATTGATCAACAGAAAACTATGGAAAGTGTCAATGTTACATTTGATGACACAAAACTCCCAAGTATCCAAAATGAAGATCCATCTGAAAAGCTTAAGTTTGATGATATGTCAGACTCAGATTCAGATGATGACAACCAACCTGACGTTGTTGCTGATAATAATAATCCAAATGTTGGTGATAATGATCAAGGTGATGCTGGTGAAAACAATGATAATTTTCAAGACACCACTGATACTCTTGAACCATTAACAAGTCAAACTGGCAACAACTCAGGGGGAGATAATGAAGGGTCAACAAGTCATACTCAACATCATACAGAAGATCAAGGCGAATCGTCAAGATCAATTCTTCCCAGACAAACTGTTTGGAATAGAGCTCATCCTTTTGAGCTGATTCTTGGTGATCCAGATGTTGGTGTGAAAACAAGAAGAGCTTATCAGAATCAATGTAATTATTCTGGGTTCCTGTCTGTCATGGAACCTAAGAAAGTAGAAGAAGCTCTATCTGATCCTAATTAGGTGATTGCTATGCAAGATGAACTCAATCAATTTAAGCAACTAGAAGTATGGAAGCTGGCACCCAGACCTAAAGATAGAAAAGTGGTGGACACAAGATGGGTATTCAGAAACAAACTAGATGAAGATGGCACTGTGATAAGAAACAAATCAAGACTTGTAGCTAAAGGTTATTCTCAAGCTGAAGGCATTGATTATGACGAGACCTATGCTCCAATGGCAAGACTTGAGGCCATCAGAATATTCTTGGCATTTGCATCCTATTCAAGATTCAAAGTTTATCAAATGGATGTCAAGAGTGCCTTTCTGAATGGTAAGCTAGATGAAGAAGTGTATGTAGAACAGCCCCTGGTTTTGAAGATCAAGATCATCTGGACTATGTCTACTTTCTTTACAAAGCTATCTATGGTATTAAGCAAACCCCAAGAAAATGGTATGACACTCTCTCTGAATTTCTATTAGAAAATGGTTTTATAAGAGGTGTCATAGACAAAACGCTCTTCACTAAAAGACATAAGAATGATATAATACTAGTCCAAGTCTATGTGGACGATATTATATTTGGGTCTACTAATGAGCTTCTATGCAAGAAGTTTTCTAAGTTAATGCAGGGTAGGTTTGAAATGAGCATGATGGGAGAACTGAAATTCTTTCTTGGATTACAAATAAGTCAGAGACAAGATGGAATATTTATTTGTCAATCCAAGTACATTAAGGAGCTCCTCAAGAAATATCACATGGAGGAGTGCTCATCAGCAAAGACACCATCAACTATAGCTGTCAAAATTGGTTTATGTGAAAGTTCTACCAAGGTAGATATCACAGGCTATAGAGGTATGATTGGCTCATTGCTTTACCTAACTGCTAGTAGACTAGATATAATGTTTGCCACATGCTTGTGTGCAAGGTTCCAAGCGAACACTAAAGAAATCCATCTCACTGCTGTCAAAAGAATCTTAAGATATCTAAAGGGTACGCCTAATTTAGGCATCTGGTACCCTAATGAATCTGGTTTTACTTTAATTGGATATACAGATTCTGACTATGCAGGAAGTGTTGTAGACAGGAAAAGTACATCTGGGAGTTGTCAATACCTAGGTGGAAGATTGGTATCCTGGTTCAGTAAGAAACAGCAAACAGTTTCCAACTCAACAGCCGAAGCTGAATATATAGCTGCTGGAAGCTGTTGTGCTCAGATCTTATGGATTAGGAATCAATTAATGGACTATGGCATTGTATTGGAAAATATCCCTATTTTATGTGATAATACAAGTGCCATAGCTATCGCCAGCAATCCTGTGCAGCACTCGAGGACAAAGCACATTGACATAAGGTATCATTTTATAAGAGAGCATGTAATGAATGGTACAGTACAACTACTATTTGTAGGATCTGGAGATCAAACTGCAGATATTTTTACTAAGTCGATTAATGAATCCTCATTCACTAAAATTGTTAGTGAATTGGGTATGTTAAATAGTCCTAGTAATTAATACTATTAATATCTGAAATTTGATCTTTAATAATTTTGTAATTGATTATTCTGTGAATATTTCTTGTTTGAAATCACTTGTATAATTATTTTACCATCTGATTTTCTTGCTTGTTTAGTTATTTTTCACTCTATTTATTCATATTATTTAATACTTCATACTTCTGTATTTTTAGAATATTTGTAGATATTTTTTCTATTTTATTAATTAATTTATCATATGTTTTGTAATGTTTGTCCTGTTAATATTGCTTTGTTTTCGTTAATAGGTTAGCATATGGTATTTATAATTATTTTTATTATTTGTTTAATTTTCTATAATATTTTTATTATTTTTATAAGTTAATTGTATATGTTATTGTGTTTTTTAATGTTTGTTTAAAGTAAATATGACTTAAAATTAGGAAAAACAATCAATATGACTTAACTTAAAATCGGTATGACTTAAATAGGTTAAGTCTTACCGAGTTTTTAAATTTAAGTCATATTTGCTAGTCTGTTAACATTAAGTCTTAATCAATTATAATTTATATATATAATTTTTAAGTCTTGTCTGTATATAAGTTAAGTCTTATTTACCAGTATTAATTAAGTCTTATTCAAGTTTTTAAGTCTTAGTTTTAATTAAGTCATAATAGAATCTTGTCTATTTAATTAAGTCATATTCGAGTATAGTATATATATATATATCAGTTATGTCTTAATGTATTTTTAAGTCTTATTATAGGTCTTAGTATATATATAGCAAATAGAAGTGTTAAGTCTTATTAACGTTTTAAGTCATCTCACATGTTAAGTCATTGAGAACCGATACATATATATATACACACAACACTGTCGAACCTCTGCCGGATTTTTGACCGGAATCACTCACCCATTTCACGATCTGATCACATATTTGGATTCCTTGATTGATTATCTACATTTCGATTATTTACAATCAAGATTTGGTCCAGTTTTTAAAGGTTTTAATTTTCGAAAAATCGGTTTTAAGATCTGATTTTCTGAAAAACTGGGTTCGATTCTTGCAAATCTAAAAATATATGTGTGTTCGTGTGTGTAAGAGGATCATTGTGTGAATTTTTCAGAATTTTTCAACAACTTTTAATTTTTTCGAATTTTTAATTAATTATTAATTTGAAAAATTAATTTTTAAATTATAATTTTGTAAAATCTGAAATTTTCAAGGAAATTAAATCTTGATTAAAATGGCTGATCGATTTGAAATTATTAAACATAATTTAATCGGATATTTTGATCCAGAAAAATGTTCAGTTGAACGTTTTCGACCGTGGATTCGGTTTTTAAATGAAAATTCGCTGGTTCGCACTGCTTTGAGCTTGGATGCTCCTTTGAAAATTGAACCTTTGCGAATCATGTGTACTACTGCTGTCATTTCTAATAATAACAGATCATTTGTCTTCTCTGTAGGAGACAATCAGTACACAGTGAATGAAAATACAATAAATACGGTCTTAAATTTTCAAACTGAAAATTTCGAAGAATTACCATCAGATCAAGAATTGATAAATTTTTTGAATGGTGTATTCTATCAAGACAGTCCTGATCAAACTGTTTGGAATAAAAAGAACTTTGTTCAGGAATGGGATTATTTGTTTGACACATTAGGTAGAGTCTTTGCCAATTCTACTAAAGGGAACTTCGGGGTATTACCATCCTTCTTGCAGCATATTGGATATGCAGTTGCACACAACCGAAGAATTAATATTGGTAGACTACTGTGTGTTCCGATGGTTAGAAGAATCATTAATGCAAAGAAGAATTTTGATAATGGACATAAAGTATCATGCTATTATCCAAGATTCTTGTCATTGATTTTTAATCATCTTGTGGAACTAGAAAACCAAGCCCAATTCCTGAATGGAGAATCACTGGTGTCAGGTAAACCTACTACCAGATTGTTCACTGAGTACAGCAACAAGCCTAAATTCACAAACATACCTGTAGTTGTCACCCAATACATGTCAAACTATATACAACTACCTGTCATTGAACCTGTACCAGAACCTGAACAACCTGAACAAAACCCTGAACCACCAGTGGAAAACATACTTGTTGATAATGAAGATCAAGGCAATCAACGAGTTGAACCTGCTCAGCAAATTGTTCCTCAGCCAGATGCACTTGCTGTTGAACATCCAGTGCAAGAAACTGCATCTGTCCCTGAACCTGAATTAGATCAACCAATCTTATCAGAGACTGTTGCGGAATCAGCTGACCAGGTATTGCCTTCTGTTACTCAAACTACTACTTCTCAATCTATTTCTGGAACCCAAGTGGTTGGTAGGTCTGACCAAGGGGTTGTAGTACCACAACCTCTAACCAAGGTCGTAGAGCCAAATACTCAACCAACAAAACTCATATCTTTTCACTCCAGAAAGAAATTGCAAGTTAAAAGAAGTCGAATCAGTAGTGGTAGTATGAGTGAACCCACAGCTCTGCCTCTAGAAAAGAAAAGTAGAACTCAAACTGAGGCAACTGTAAGCCCGTCTATATCTTCTTAACAGGATATGGAAGTTGATATGGCCGTTACACAGTTACTAGAATCATCTTCTCAACAGGATGATTCTATTGAAATTCACCATAGGGCCATGGCACCTTGTAGTGAGTCAAGCACACCACCCCTATTACTCACAATGGGGGAAGACATACCTTTAGATGAGTCTCAGGACACATTACAAGGAGAGCACGTAGAAAATGTGACAGTGCCTACCATAGTTACGGTAGAAGAGTCTTCACAGGCTTTAGAGGGAAATCTTGGTTCTCAACCAACTTTAATAGAACCATCATCTCCCCTCCCAGAACAAACACTCCTGGCTCCCTCAAGGGATTTTCCACTCGCAGTTTCGACTGGAGAAAGTGGAAGGAAACTTGATCAATCTACTACTGAAGCAATTCAGTCAACAATTTCAAATGTTCAAGTAGATTTGATTAAGGAAAGGGATTTGCGAACTCCCATTGCACCACCACTGACCTTCCCAGAGGAGGCTAGGGTGATTTTAACTGTAGGTACAAATCTGGAAGCAGCTAAGGAATCTGAGAGGAGTGATGTGAGGAATACCATAAAATTGACTGAAACACATGCACTTCAGGTGATTGGATCTCAAAGTGAACGTCAGGTGAGCGCACACACTGACACATACACTCTCTCACTATTAGAAAAGATAACTGCTTTAGAGAAGGAACTTGCAGTCAGCAAGGCTGAAACAGAAATCCTTAGAGCACAAGTGGGTGAGCGATCTTCTTCATCCACCTCTGTCAACAGTCAGCTTGCTGGAATCAAGAAGGACATAAACTACTTAAAGACATCTTTCACCAAGAAGATAGATTCTCTCGAACTCTCTCATGAAAAGGCACTTGATGACTCTGGAGATATTACTGTTGCTCAAGACATGTTAATTTCTGAAATTTCCATGAAAGTTGACACTCTACAGTCAGAGGTACAGCACAATCAGGAATCTACTGATTCTCGTCTGGACCAGATCGAAAAGCAAAATGCACACCAGGCTAAAGGGTTAAGACATCTGTTTAATCTTGTAAGTCAAAGTCGCAAACCTACAAATGAAGAAATTGAATTCTTTACAAGTAAGGGTGGTGATGATGATGAACAAGATCCTGAAGCTGAGGTAATTGATAAATCTGTAGAGGATTCCTCAACTAAGGGGGAGAAATCAAAGGGGTCACAAGATAAAACTAAAGAAATAGAGGGAGGAGAGGGAAAATCTGGAAAATCTGATCAAAGTGAAGATAGGAGAGATAAGAGGAAGAAAGTAGTTGAAGAAACTGAAGAAGAAATTCAAGACAAGAACACAGGTTATTATTACACGGGTGAACCGGATAACTTCGATGTTTTTGCTGATCTTGAATTCACTGATCAAGGTGAAGAACTTCCTGAACCTGATCTTAGTCACTGGGAAGATGAAGGACCTGTGATATCTGAATTTGAAGCTCAACAAGCTGAGAAAGAATCTGAAGAATTATTTGCTCAGAGGGAAGATAATTTACTGATGACAGAATAAAAGCTTCAAAAGTCATTAGAGCAAATTGCACGAAATGAAGAACTTCAGAAAGCTGAACAGCAAGCATTACAACGATTACATGCTATAAATGTTGAGAAGAGAAAGACATATATCAGACTAAAGAGCGGTGACAAATGGGAACGTGCTCAAAAAGCAATTGATTTACCTCAGAGTTCTGATTATGAAGATCGTCGTCTTGGAGAAATTCTCGAGGAATTCAAACTGGAAAATCCAATTCATGATATGTATATAAAGGCCTTACAGGTAGAAGTCATCAGAATAACTACTGTATTTGAACCCAAATCTGATGAGTTGGTAATATTTGTAGATTGTCATAAAGTTGGAACTTTCAGAGTATCTATTCAGTTCTTTTATGACAGATCGCTGACAGAGATTTGGGTACTTAGACCTAAGGTAAGAACATCTTCTGAGCTAGGTGTGTTGTTACATGAGAAGTTCAAAGAATTTGCTGAAAGAGATGGACCAGAAGTGATTAAGGATCCTCCACAAGTAAAATTTCTTAAGGGAGAGGTACTTCATTCAATAAATCTTCAGACAGATGAGTTATATGAACATCATGCAAAACACTTGGTATATGCTGAATATGCTCTCAGAAATCATGGATTCTTGACTGAAGAAAAGGTAATAGCTGCAGATCATATTCGTTCCTATGCACAAACGAACATAAAATATTACAAGAAATTTCAAGGTGAACTGAGAAAGAAGCTTGGAATTCCTTTAGTCTTACCTCAAGGATTGTCATCAAGAAGAGAACGTCTTGTTGATTCTGATTTACACATGAAACTTCAAGTCACAGATGAGCCAGAAGAAGGAGAATTCAGAAGGGAAGACAACTGAAGAAAAAGAATTGCTCTACATGTTATATCTTTAGAGCTTAGATAAATCTTGATAGGAATTTTTATAATATGATCAGTCTAGAGGATCATCTATCTTGTATTTATCTTTCATGTTTGAATCTGGCAAATGTTAAATATAAACCGGAACTTTTTTTTTCATATTTACTTAGTATTTAAAGTTTTATCTTTCATTTGGTTAAGTTGGATTAGTTGAGGTATCCTCTAGGAATTTGCTTGTTATTGTCTAACAAACAAATAGGGGGAGATTGAAAGGCATATGACTCAGCCTATTTGTAGTTAGAGGATTCTAATCAACTTAAACCAAATTGTAATAAGTAAATATACATATGAACTGTCACAGGAATCTCAAGAAGTATTATCTGTCAGAAGAAAGAAGAAAAGTCAATCTATAGTTTTGATGTCATACACTGGAAGACGATTCAGTTATCTGATCAAGCCCCGGTATAGCATTGAAGTGAATGGATTCATTTGAACAGTGACAGAGATTTTTCGAGTGATAGTTTGAAGGTCAGTTACAGTACAAGAGAATTGAGAGAAGAAATAAACCACAACCTAAAGTCAAAAGTGAAGAAGCATCGTTGAAGTTAGTCGTTCATGAACCAGACAGTACATCGAACGTCAACACAAATCAGTGGTAATTCTTTACTACCTTCAGTGGTTTGTAAGAATTAGATTAATTATTTATTGATTTAATTAAATTCATTTATAATTGATATAAATCTTTTAGTTGATTTAATTAAATGAATTAATTCTAGAAGAATTAATTTATTTATTTAAATTAATTATTGTATCAATTAAATGTGAATTAGTTAATCATTAATTAATTAATTGGATCCATATGACTTAAAGAAATGACTTAAATAAAGCTGGAAGGATTATGTATTATTGGTTAAAATTCGGTATGACCTAATCAGTTAAGTCATACCGAACACAGCTGCTGAGTTAAGTCATACCGAGCATTGAAATTGAAGATTATGTCTTACCGACCTGATTAAGTCTTACCGACTTCTTGCCAGCTGTTGTAAGTCTTACCGAATTTCTATTAAGTCATACCGACAAGTTTTATGTCTTAATGGAGGTTTGTGTAAGTCTTAATGAAGGAAAACTAAGTCTTGGAAGCAGTTTAAGTCATGCTGGAGCAGTTAAATATCCTACAGAAAGCCAACAAGACCTGTTACTGATATAAAAGAACAGAACAGAGCAGATTAAGTCATAACGGAAAAACACAGCAGAAAACATAACATCCAGAACAGAATTCTCTCTCAAGAATATCAAGAACACCAAAGCTTAAACAATTCCCAGAAATTCAAGTTCTTCATCTTTGTAATATTCTATCCGATAGAACTTGTTTATTTGTGATTCTTGTACTACTAGCGAATTAAGTTTCCTAGTTCTTATCTTGATTATTATTAACTAAATTAGAAAAGTTCATGTCGAATTTTCTAATTAGTTATTAACATCTTGATAAGTTGTTATACTGATTTTGTAACACCACATCAAGTTAATATACAGTTATATTCAACTTGAAAAATTGTGTTAAATAATTCCGCACATAAATTTGTCTTTATCAAATTTTATTTAAAGGACAAATTTCGATAGAAAGGTAAAGATTGTATTCAACCCCCCCTTCTACAATCTTATCGGACCTAACAGTGAAAAACAGCTCAGCAATAAGAGTCAAACAAGGATATTACTCCTGCCTGACTTAGCCTCCAAGGCATCCAATTCAACTTGGAAACTGATTCCTACAAGGAAGGAGTCTAGAACTTTCCTCAAGGAGGTGACTTGCCCACCAAGTCTCCGAATTCTACCATAATTCTTAGGCTTCTCAGCCTATATAAAGGGCCTGACCCCTCATTCTCAGAACTACGTTGGCTTGATTCTTTAGCAATACAGAGATACGTAGGCATCTTGTGAGGACCGATCAGTCTCAAACGCAAGAACAGCCATTAAAGCTCGAAGCTCACCAACCTAGCATTAAATACGTACAAACCCTCGATTTTATTCCACAACATTTGGCGTCGTCTGTGGGAAACCACATCAACCATGGTTCAAACACGAAGAACAACACCAGTTGTAACTGAGGCCGTGCCAATCAGCTCTGCCCCACCTCTCACCGAGCAGACTCCCCCAACATCAGGGACGATCATCCAATAGGCTCCTCCAGCATCAGCTGTCATCATCCACTCTCAAGTTTCTCAGCAACCAGGGGTGATCCCCCATGTTGAGAGTACGCTGCCTCTGATCGACCAAGCAGGACGAGGAACCATCCTCTTCAGATGGTGTTCTCTCCTCTTTTTAATCCTGAAAACCCACCACCGGGGGTACAGATCCACACCACGGATCTCCCCTTGAATATTAACCCGAGGTATGGTCTGTCTAACCACCCTCTAGCTGCTCGGGGAGCAGGGCCAAGCGGACATGCCATGCAAACACAGGATCCATCCTATATTAGAGGATTGGGTCCTTATCAGTACGACTACTCTGGCCCCTATTCTGATGATTCGTCATCTGAGGATGATGATCGTGATGAACATCCAAGGAGGCGACGTGTTAGCAGAGAACCTCGGGCGAGGACCCAAGGAATCCATGATGGACCTCCACAAACGGCTAAGGAGAGGATTAAGGCTCATGAGGCTGAGATCCAAAGGCTAAAGGATGACATAGCAAGGGAACAGGCAAGACAGAGTCTGATTCGACCCCCTCCAATCTCAGGAAGGATTCCCGTTATAGATTTGGGGAGGTCCTCAAGAAGACAGAAGAGGGCTGATGTCCCAACTAGAGAAGCTATGAGGGTGGAAACCCCCAGGAGTAATCCCAAAGATCTCGTGCCACTTGGAGATCCTGATGATCCCACACCCCCGTTTACTGAGGAGGTGATGAATGCTCATATTTCTAGGAAGTTTAAGATGCCGACAATTAAGGCTTATGATGGAACGGGTGATCCCGCAAATCACGTCAGGACGTTCTCAAACGCACTGCTGTTGCAGCCTGTAAGTGATGCCCTAAAGTGCAGAGCGTTCCCCCAAACCCTGTCGGGCATGGCTCAGAGATGGTATAGCCGATTGCCTGCGAACTCTATTGGCTCTTTTAAAGAGTTGAGTGCCGCCTTCGTTATCCAATTCATTAGGGGAAGGGTGCATGAGAAGAGCTCCGCATCTCTTATGTATGTGGTGCAAGGAAAGAATGAAAATCTGAGGGATTACCTCAAGCGATTCACTAAGGAGACCCTGAATATCACTGATTTGGAAAATAAGGTGGCAATGGTAGCCCTGGAACACGGAACCACTGACCTCTTCTTCAAGAGATCATTGGCGAAGCATCCCCCTGAGAACATGGCTGAGCTCCAACGAAGGGTTGATAAGTATATTAAAGCTGAGGATAGCATGAAGAAAGAAACCACCATAGGTGGAGGAGGAGGTAACAATGACTCCAAGAAGTGAAAGCAAGACCAGGATTATGATGATCAAGAATATGGTGTTGGGGACAAGTATCCCCGAACTAGCGAGGACTCCGACTCTGCCCCTAAGAAGAACCAAGGGTCAAGGTTCACTGAGTATGCAAGGTTGAATACTCCTAGGAGTCGAATCTTGTTGGACATTGAGAATGATAAGGATTTCAGATGGCCGAAGCCACTCAGGGGTGATCCCGTAAAGAGAAGCCAGAATTAGTATTGCAGATTTCATAGAGACGTGGGGCATGACACTGATGATTGCAAGCAACTCAAAGATGAGATCGAGTTTTTGATCCGTAGAGGGAAACTGTGGCACTTCACTAAGGGTGAAGACCGTGGTAGTCATAGAAGAGACTATAATAGAAGGGATGACGATCAAGATCGCAACCCACAGCCCCGAGGGCCAGTAATCAACATGATCTCAGGAGGCCCGACTGCGGCCGGGACAACTAGGAACTCTCGAAAGGCTTATGCCCGAGAGGTGTTGCACATCGTGGAAGAGGCCCCGAAGCGTGTAAAAACTGAGGTAGCGGTTAGTTTTGATGACTCAGACTTGGAAGGGGTGAAGTTCCCCCATGACGACCCATTGGTCATAACTCATGTGATTGGAAACTCGGAGGTGAAGCGAGTCTTGATAGACAATGGAGCTTCCGTTGACATTCTGTTTCATGATGCGTTTGTGAAGATGGGATACACTGATTCTCAGTTGACCCCCAATAACATGCCTATATATGGATTCAATGGAGTAGAATCCAAAGTTGAAGGGACTATTCAGCTGCCTGTAACTATCGGGCAAAAGCCCAAGGAGGCCACTCAGATGTTGAACTTCCTGGTAATCAAGGCGGCTTCAACGTACAACGCTATCCTTGGAAGGACTGGACTTCATGCATTCAAGGCTGTTGCCTCAACCTATTATGTGAAGATCAAGTTCCCTACCAGGAATGGTGTTGGAGAAAATAAAGGTGATCAGAAGATGGCACGAAGCTGTTATGTAGCCTCGTTAAGGCCTGATGGAGTCGGGGGGCAGGTCCTTCCGATTGAAGGCATGGATGTCCACAGTGGTAAGGAACACAAAGAAAGGTCAGCAGAGGACATCACACAGAAGCCTCGGACAGCCATTGAGGCTAAGGCGTTAACTAACTTTGTGGTTGAGTGTACCATTGGCAACCAAGAAGTCGGGGGGCAGGAGGTAGTACCCCAAGCAGGAAGTGAACTTCAGAATAAGAATGAGGAAACCAGAAGGAGTGGTGGGTGCTCTATTTTGATGGAGCATCAAAAACAAAATCCAGTGGTGCAGACCTAGTCTTGAAAAGGCTCGATTGGACTTAAGTTATCCTAGTAGGACTTAGCTTCATATTTATATAGTAGAAGTAGAAATAAGGTTCATTAAAACCATTGCAGAGCATGTTGCTCCGAGTAGGACAGTAGTACTCTATGTAAGGGTTGAACCCATTTCAAGTTATTAATGCAAGTTTGTTTTCCATTCATTGATTGTGTATGTGCCAAGCACCTGATGTGTGAGTCAAAGATGACTAAGTACCGAAAATAAAAGAATACACAAATGGAAACAAACAAATGCATATCCCGAAGGGTAGAGTTAGGTTACAACAGATAAGAGTTTAAGTCCTTGAAGGACCCTGGAAAAAAAGACAAACGTCGAAGTCCTGATGGAACACCCGCTGAAGAAACATATTGCATAGCCCGAAAACCAATGGAAGGCTCATCAAGTGGACAATCAAACTAGGAGAATTCGATGTTAAGTACAAGCCTAGGACGGCCATCAAAGCCCAGGCTCTAGCTGACTTCGTGGTTGAATATACCATTGACAACCAAGAAGTCGGGGGGCAGGAGGTAATAGACCAGGAAGGTCAGCAAGGTGAGAAACCCCTGGAAGAGAAGAAGGAATATTGGATGCTCTATTTTGATGGGGCATCAAAAACAAAAAGCTCTATTTTCATGGGGCATCAAAAACAAAAACCAGTGGTGCAGGTTAAGTTCTGCAAAGCCCCGATGGGTTCACACTCGAGTATGCCTTGAAGTTGGACTTCCAAACAACCTACAACGAGGCGGAGTATGAAGCTCTGATAGCCGACCTTAGACCGACAAGAGCCCTGAGGGTCAAGAACCTGAAAGTCTGTGGAGACTCAAAGTTGGTAGTCTCACAAGTCAATGGAGAGTTTGAGGTTAGAGAAAAGAATATGGCCAAATACTTGAGGATTGTGAAAGCTGCGATAGCCCAGTTAGATGAGTGTCAGGTATATCCCAAGGGAGGGGAATACAAAGGTCGATGCCTTATCTCAATTCAAGGGTCGAGACCCATTCTGGGAGCGTCTACTTCTAAGTCCTGAAGACCCCCACCATCAATTCGAAGTTGGTGGCACCGTTTGATGTAGGAAGCTGTCAGATAGACCCTATCAAAGCTCATCTTAAGACTGGTTGGCTCCTTGATATTTCCTTGAAAGCACGGAAACTGTCTGTGAGAGTGTTAAGATACGCATTGATTGAAGGTCTCCTCTATAAGAGGTCCATTGTCATTACATACTTAAAGTCTTGAATTTCAAATCCCGACACAAAATTTAAGCCTTGATGGCCAACTAGGTAGTCTGTCTCCAATCGAGCTTGTCATTAGAAATTAAGAGCCGCCAGCCAAAATTGAAACTTAAGCAAGGTCCTATGAGTATAAGAAGAAGGTTGAAATCCTGATAGAGGGTTGACAACCAGCCAAGGCACACCAGACTTGAAGTCAAGTGCTCAGTGGCAAGTGAACTTCCTGAACGATCAACCGAGAAGCAAGACCTCCACTATATGAGGCAAGGGGGCAAAAAATAAGGGACTTCATCATTTCAACATCTTAGAATGAGAGTTAAAGGTTGAATGGTTGATGATAACCAACAACCACGAATGAATTCTCGTTTTCGAATCAAGGACTCAGCAAACGAATTAAGGCCCTGAAGGTCACGAAAGCTAAGAAACAGGTCGTTTCAAGGTTCCGCAGGAATCTCCAAAATTCGAAAATAATAAGGCTGGGAGCCCGACAAAAGCCAAAGAAACGGTCCATAAATGAAAATTGGCCCACGCCAAGGCTGGAGTAACAAATGAAGGGGATGTAAACACCCACGCTCAGGAAGCCATATCACCTAGGCGCAGTTAGAAGATTGTCCTCCTTGGCGGGGATACCAACGCCCAGAGCATCTCTACAAAATCAATTGGATAAATTACCCCCGCCCAGGAAGCAAAATTTCCTGGGCGTGCTTTAAGAAAAAGCCTCCTAGGCGGGGGTACCCACGCCAAGAGCTCTTCTCCAAACGACATGCCATTTTTCGGAAATTAAAAAAGGAATAAAATCTTTAAAAATTTTGAAAATAGGCTAGAAATGATGATAAAAATAGGTAAAAGTACCTATTAAATCAAGAAAAAATAAAGAAATAATAAAGAAATAATTTATAACTTATTTTCTGAGGCATGGGGCCCAAAATTTTATTTTTGGTAAAAATTATCGAAAATAAAATAAATAAAACCTGAAGCTTAAAAAAAATAGAAAGAAGAAAAACGAGACACGCCTCCCGGGCATTTCCTCCTGCGCATATATGGAAAAAGGTCTCCTGGGCGGCCTTCATCCACGCTCAGGGTGAGACAAAAACTAAAGCTTTACTTTTTTTCTTTTGTTTCTTGTTTAAAAAAACAAAAAAAAAAGATGAAAATTCACGCACGCCACCCAGGCATTACCCCTGGGCGTCGAAGGTAGGAAGTCCCCTAGGCGGTCATCACCCCCGCCTAGGGTGAACAAGCTGGCCACTCCTTTTTCCTTGCAAAAGGTAAGTAATTTTTATCTTTAAATCATTTTATTAATTTTTAAAAAAAGAAAATATGGGTAAAATACCTATAAAAGCTTTGAAAAATCAAGAAATAATTTATAAAATTATTTCTAAGGCTAGGATCCCAAATATTTTATTTTTGGTAATTTACCAAAGATAAATAAAATACCTGTGGGTACATAAAAAATTCCTAAATTATTAGGAAAAATTACGAAAAATACCCGTGGGTACATAAAAATTCCTAAATTATTAGGAATAATTAAGGAAAATACCTGTGGGTACATAAAAATTCTTCAAATATTACGAAAGGTACAGAGAAATACGAGAAAAATTATAGAAATATTTTTGACAAATTGAGAGATAATTTGTGCTAATAATGCATAAAAACTCTATAAAAGTGCTGAAATTGCTAAAAGCAAGCACAAGTTAAAGCCTCGAATAAGGCCAATCGTCGTAAATGTGTAGGTCGCTCCACACTTTACAATAAGGCGATATATGTGAAACACTATTGTAAACCAAAATCCCCATGTAAGGGTAGGAAAATTAAGAAGTCTCAGGTAAGGGATAAAAACGACTCCGAGTCTCGATTAAGGCAAATATAACTTCTACGAAAACCTGATCAGTTTTCCTAGAAGTTGGGGGGCAAATGATATGGGCTAAAAATAAGCCCTAAAGACACATTTAATGTTGCATTAATTAGACCCGGTATGGTCCAAACGTGTGGCCCACCAACAGGGTCCAAAACCCTATTTTAAATATTAATTTCGTAATTAATATTAGATGTGAAAAACAGCTCAGCAATAAGAGTCAAACAAGGATATTACTCCTGCCTGACTTAGCCTCCAAGGCATCCAATTCAACTTGGAAACTGATTCCTACAAGGAAGGAGTCTAGAACTTTCCTCAAGGAGGTGACTTGCCCACCAAGTCTCCGAATTCTACCATAATTCTTAGGCTTCTCAGCCTATATAAAGGGCCTGACCCCTCATTCTCAGAACTACGTTGGCTTGATTCTCTAGCAATACAGAGATACGTAGGCATCTTGTGAGGACCGATCAGTCTCGAACGCAAGAACAGCCATTAAAGCTCGAAACTCACCAACCTAGCATTAAATACGTACAAACCCTGGATTTTATTCCACAACAGTGTCTATACTATTATATAAAAGCCAAAACATTAAAAGTTTTGTTACCTGTTTTTTGGTACTTAGTGAATTTACTTATTTACCCTTCATTATAAAAAAAATACACCTAAAAAAATAATAATATAATATAATTAAGGGTAATTAGTCGATTGTCTTTTTTCACATGTACTTTTAGTTGAAGATATTACCTTTTATAAACACCTCAAAACATTAATCGTATCATATCTTCCGAATATTAATATTTCCTTTCGAATTAAAACAAATTACTTTTTTAATTTAAAACAAATCTTATAATCATTAATATATACCCGAAAATATCACACCATAATTTTCAAGAAAAATATAACACCTAAAATAAATAGTAACATAATATAATTAATGGTAATTAGTCGATTGCCCTTTTCACATTTACTTTTAGTTGAAGATATTATCTTTTATAAACACCTAAAAAGATCAATCGTATCAATATATATAATACCTATACTATTAAAACACCTAAAAAAATAATAACATAATATAATTAATGGTAATTAGTCGATTGCCTTTTCACATTTACTTTTAGTTGAAGATATTACCTTTTATAAATACCTACAAACATCAATCGTATTATATCTTCCAATCATTAATAAATCCTTTCGAATTAAAACACGTTACCCAAAAATAATCTTGTAATAATTAATATATGTCCAAAAATATCAAACCATATCTTCTAATCACTAACAAAATATAATAGAAATCCGTATACTACGAATGATGACCATTAGATTTTTAGTAAAAAATCAGAATCGTTAGATTTAATGATTTTTTTTATTAATTTAATAAAATTAAAATATTATAAATAATGATTATATAAAAATATAATTGTAACATAAAATAAAATTTATTACATTCGAATTAAAACACATTACCCAAAAGTAATCTTGCAATAATTAATATATGCCCAAAAATATCAAACCATATCTTCTAATCACTAACAAAATATAATAGAAATCCGTATACCATGAATAATGACCGTTAGATTTTTAGTAAAAAATCAGAATCGTTAGGTCTAATGATTATATATATATATATATATATATATATATATATATATATATATATATATATATGGAAGCAGGTCAAGAACCACGGGTGGACATCCACCCAGCGCAATGTAACATTGCGCTCGGGGCAATGTAACATTGTGCCAAGAACTGCTGAAAAATTACCTGGGGCATTGTTACATTGCGACATGGTGCAATGTTACATTGCGAACTGGCGCAATGTTACATTGCGCAGGTCGCAATGTTTTCTTGCGCCTGGCGCAATGTAACGTTGCCCATGATTTATTATTATTTTAATTCAATGTAATTTAAAAAATGTAAGATTGGATATTAAAACTAATTATGAAATTAAAAATAACTAATCTAAGGATACAAAATACAAAATAAAACTCTAACTGAATGATAAGGTCTCAATAATATGTTAAGAGTTATTTTAACTTCTTAAGAATGAACTATCATCTATATTACTACTATCGTCTGTTTTTTCAACGAGGGGTACCTCTAGTTTTTACATATCAATTTACGTTTATTTAACTTAAGGATACAAAATACAAAATAAAACTTTAACTAAATGATAATGTCTCAATAATATGTTAACAATTATTTAAACTTCTTAAGAATGAACTATCATCTAACTATCATATCATCTATATTACTATTATTGTCTATTTTTCAACGAAGAGGTACCTCTAATTTGTAGATATCGCCATTTACGATTATTTAAGTTAAAGATACAAAAAACAAAAATAAACACAAACTAAATTGATAAGGTCACAGTTGCATAACTACATACATTTAAATTTCAAACAAAATTCACAACTAAATATTAAAATTAAGTGAATTGAATTTTTATTCAACTAAATTAAGTTAAGTGAACTAAATTAAGTATTTATAATGCGATAATAATGATTTTTTTAATTTTAAATAATTAAATATACATTAAAAAAAATGGAGCAATGTTTCAATGCACATGGCGCAATGAAACATTGCACAATATGGGTTTGGCGCAATGTTACATTGCACCTGGCGCATTGAAACATTGCGCCAGAGGGAATTGGTGCAATGAAACAATGCGCCAGTAACGTAGATATCTTTAATTTCATTATGTTGGTGGTGCTGGGTGGCTGTTACTCCCCATGGGGCACTGTTTCATTCCTAAATCTAAATTCACTTTAACTCACTTTACTACTTTACACTTTATTACTTTAACCTTTCCTAAATCTAAATTCTTCCAAAATTCTACCATCCTCCAAACATTCATTCATTCTCCCATTCTTCAATCCATTCTCTCAAATATGGACTACTTAACTCACTACCATCACTTTCTAAATCAAAGTTCTTCCAAATTTCTCCCATTCTCCCAACAAACTTAAAAATTTTCCATTCTCCTAACATCTTTAAAAAATTATATTTTAAGGTTTAAAGTGCAATTTTGCTTATCATTTGGAGGTCAAATATTATCAAAAAAGGTTAGTTTTTATGGCAACATTTTTATTTAATGATTTTAGTTCATCTAGTGAGGATCATAATGATTATGATTATGATTATGAAGTTACTACGCCCGCTAGAAAAAATCCGGTTTCTCGAAAATTATTTATTGATGAAATAATAGATGTTGATGACTATGATAATGTGGGTAAGGAAAAGATGAATGTGGATGATGATGATGATGCGGGAAAAAATGATGTTAATAAAGATAAAAATAAGGTGAATGTAGAAAATGATGGTGATATTAATATCGGAAACGAAAATTTTGGGTTTACATTTCCGAATATTAATGATGTTGTGCCTAGTGTTGGTATGATTTTTGACACATTAGATGAGGCGACAAAATTTTATAGGGATTATGGTCGAAGTGTCGGATTCGAGATAATAATTAGGAATACGCATAATCATTTAGGAACTAAGGATCCATCATCCCGGTTTTTTATTTGTCGGAAGGGTGGAAGAACAAAACCATTGAATTTAATGGGTCGTGATAAAGGAAAACGTATTAGAGATGTAATTCCACGAACAAATTGTCAAGCCCGCATGTGCGTAGTTCATAAAGTGCAAACAAATAAATGGATTATAAGTTCGGTCGAATTGAAACACAATCATGCTATGGTGACACCGGATAAGGTTCAATTTTTTCAAAGGTCTCAAAACATAGATCCAATCACTAAATCAATTATTGAGTTGTTTAACAAATCCGGCATCGAGACGGCAAAAGTGATGAAATATCTAAGCGAGACATGTGGCGGTGTTGAAAATCTTGGTTTCTCCCCACAAGACGTGCGTAATGTCATACGTGACATTCGACGCCGGGTATTTGATTTAGGAGATGCGGAGTGTGGTTTGGTCTTACTTCGGCAATTAGAACAAGAAACTAATTTTGGAAAAATTTTCTATCGAGTGGATGTGGACGAGGAGAATCGTGTTAGGGGTTTGGTATGGGTAGATCCTCGATCCATGAATGCATACAAAAATTTTGGTGATATGGTTACGTTCGACTCGACTTATCGGACGAATAGGTATTGTATGCCTTTCATACCCATTACGGGGGTAAATCATCACTACCAAAATATTTTGTTTGGATTTGCACTCATAAGGGATGAAAAAGAGCCATCTTATAAGTGGAGTTTGAAAACGTGGTTAGAAGCCGTTGACAATAAACCGCCCGTGACAATTATCACCGATCAAGACCTCGCTTTGAGTAATGCTATTGCTGAGATTATGCCACATACAAAGCATACATATTGTACATGGCATATAAGTAATAAGTTTCCCGAGAAGTTGTCTAATTTGTACACCAACTATCCGGATTTCAATGCATGTGTGTACAAGTCGTTGTCACCAACGGAATTCCAAGGTAAGTGGGAGGAATTGGTCGAGAAGTACCAACTTGAGGATCATGTTTGGTTAAATCAAATGTATGCTATTAGAGATCAATGGATCGGTGCTTACACGAGAAATTATTTATCCGCCGGTATGACCACTACCTCAAGGAGCGAGTCTATGAATGCTTTTTTTGATGAATATGTGCAAGCATCTACCGGTTTGAAAGAATTCATCGAAAATTCACAAAAGGCTTTGGAGACACAATATCTTAAGGAGGTTAAATGTGATTTCGACACAGAGGAAACCGAAAGAAGACTAGTATTGCACTCATCCTTGGAAATTCATGCATCCGAAGTTTACACAAAGGAAATGTTTAAAAATTTCAAAAGGAGCTTTTAAAAAGTCAATCTTATGTCGTGAAGAAAGCTAAAGGGTTGGGATGTTACTTGTTTAAAATGTATTTGGTGGAGAAGTCTACCGTACCGGAGAATCGTAGAAGAAGTTATCAATTGACGGTTCATATCGACCAAAGGATTGAATGTGCTTGTAAAAAGTTCGAACATTCCGGAATGATTTGTAGACACATGATCCGTTACCTCGATAAATAACAAAAAACCCAAATACCAAAAGATTACATCATGCCTAGGTTGACTATGAAAGGCAACCAAATTGCCGGACCTCTACCATATACGCCTCCCGTTCTTGCAAATGTTGGTGCATCACAATCATCAAGGTATAGTGCATTGTGCAAATCTTTTCAAGGTTTGGGTGCTATTGGTAGTTGTTCCGTACGACGGTTCAATTACGTGATGAATTTGATTGAGAGAGAGAAATGTCATGTGAAAAATGCTTTCCCGGAAGAACGTAAGGAAAGGATGAATGATTCGTTTTATCAAGATGATTACTATCAAGATGATCCAATATTTGATCCACCAATGTCAAAAACGAAGGGAAGAAAGAAAGCGGAAAGATATAAAAGTGGTATTGAAACTTCGACTTCAAATACGAAGCCACGAAAGTGCGGAAAGTGCGGAGAAGTTGAAACAAATCATGATAGAAGAAATTGTCCAAAAAACAATTGAATATGTTATGTATTATTCGTATTCATAATATTTATGTACTATTTAAAATTATTCTAATTTTTATTCATGAGCAACTAGTAAAATTAAATTTAATAAACTAACTGAAATCATGAAAAAATTAGTAAAACGCAGTTTATGCAGTTTTCTTTAATAAAAAAATCAAAGTAGTACAGGCGCAATGAAACATTGCGCTGTTAAACGACAGAGCATTGAAACATTGCGCCTAGCGCAATGTTCCAATGCGCCAGGTCCAGAAACAGAGTAAAACAGAGGATTATAAACTGCATAAAATGGACGTTTTTACTAATTTTTGGAATCTTGTGCCAAAATTATTTACAAAAAATGTTTTACACCTTCTAAAATCTTAAAATGTTATAATAATTGAAATTTTTTTAAAAAATGTAATATTTTATTATAATTAAAGAAAAATCAAAATTCCTTAAAAAATCCAGTTTTTTAAGTACTGGAGCAATGAAACATTGCGCCTGGCGCAATGTATCAATGCGCCAGGTCCAGAAACAGAGTAAAACAGAGGATTATAAACTGCATAAAATGGCTGTTTTTACTAATTTTTGGAATCTTGTGCCAAAATTATTTAAAAAAAATGTTTTACACCTTCTAAAATCTTAAAATGTTATAATAATTGAATTTTTTTTTAAAAATGTAATATTTTATTATAATTAAAGAAAAATCAAAATTCCTTAAAAAATCCAGTTTTTTAAGTACTGGAGCAATGAAACATTGCGTCTGGCGCAATGTATCAATGCGCCTGGTCATTCTGCAAAAAAAACTGCAAAGTGCAGTCTGTATAACTTTTAAAAAACTGCTAAAAGTGCAGTCTGTTTCTAAAAAATCCAAATAAACCTGTTAAAAAATCAAATCAAAACAAAATCAAATTTACAATCCAAAATTACATATTTACGATCCAAAATTACAATCCAAAATCAAATCTAATAATTACAATCCAACATTAAATCTAATAAACACGAATAAACACTAATCTAAAGGCCCTTGTTCCTCTGCAACTTCCCATATTCAGAAATATTTCGAGCTTCCCCACTAAGAAGCTCCCACGCTATGCGATACCGGAAAGTGGTAGAAGTAAGGGTGGATCCCCACTCCGCCTCATGTAACGATATGCCATTAAGGATAGCATCCATATACTTGCAAACGTACATGCCACAATCATAATCATTTGGTTGCTTCGGTCGGTTTTCCATGAACTTTGCCCTCATAGGTTTAAATTTGTTAGGGAATTTTTCCTTGTCCAAGTGATGAAGCATGTAGGGGAAGAATCGTTCCTACAAACGATCATTATTAGTAACAAGATATTCGGATATGAATAAATCGATTAATAAGATAACTCTAAAAAAATAATGTACCATCACATAAATTTCATGTGCGTACGCCTTCCGTAAGCCATCCCGCTTCTCCTCCCGGAGAGGATCAACTATCATCACATGCCAATTCTGGAGGTCCGCAATAAACAAAATCCAATGATGTCCTACGCATGCGGGAAGGAAAGCAAAATCACAAGCTTCTAATGGATCCCCGATGTGTTGTTTCCTATAAGTGTTATAGAAAGCTTGTTGATCCTTAATCGTAGCCTCGGCTTTAAACATTTCTGGATGCACCTGCAATAATTATGATGTATATTGCAATATTAATTTCATATCACTCACGAAACCAATTAGCACTTGAACATATATCATACGAACCATATGTAGTGGTTGTTTAAACTTATACTCTGTTTGGTTAGAGGCAATATATTTAGATGAAAATGGTTAGAAATTTGTACTATTTTGTAGATAGATATTCATAAAGTCCATACTTCCCTCTAATTTGTACAATAAGAGCTTGTTTGACTATATAAGAAAAAAAATAGGTATAAGTCCAAACATTCTATTGCTTGTTAATAGCTCGAACTCGACTCCAAATCAGATTTTAATAGATTATTAATAATTCATGAATTTTAGTAGATTGTTACTAATTTAATATTCAACGTAAAGTTTTTGTATAACTAATAGAGTTCACAGAATTTGGTAGAATTGACACAGAGTCGTAGAGTCTACAGAAAATACGGAAAAGAGAATAGATGATTTACCTTGCAGCAACATCGAAAACAATACGGAAAAGAAATCAACGAAAACAAACGCAGCAACATCGAGAAAAGAAACAGCAAAACAAAATTTGCAAGAGAATAGATGATTTACCTTGCAGTTTGTGCAATAATTTTTGGCAAGAGTAAGGAAATAGCTATAGAAAATGAAGAACTTCTTGCACGGAGGATGGAACACGCCCCCATTATGTGCCTTTTTCTCCCTAATCTTCAACAAATCAGAATAGGCATCTATTATAGCGCAGCTCACATCATTCTCGGGTTTTAGGCACTGGACATTCTTATGAGAAAGAGTATGATTAAACCCACGCCCACGATGATCATACCATACATAATCCCCAGGCTTACCCCACCAATGCTTAAGTAGGAAGTTCATTTTTCGACTTTTCAATGGTCTCATAAGATCACCACTCCGGTCTGAACCTCCCCGCCTCATTTTATCGTTGAATTTATCTGTATCTGTGTCCAACTGCAAATACATGTCAAGAGCCCCAATCAGATGAATATTCATCATAGAAAGGAGAAAATATCAAACAAAAACAAAGATAAGATTCAAATAAGATCCAAGATACGTACACCCAATATCGGCTTTAACTCATCGGAAGGAGAGCCACTGATAGTGCCAAAATCCACAAAGGCATGTCCGGAACCTGACAGCGAGTTCAGCTCAGAAGAACCCGGAGTAGTGCTGCCAATCTACCATAAATAGAGAGATACAAACATCATATATATTTCAACTACAAAGAACCCTAAGGCAATAATTAGAAGTAAAGTTAATAACAAATATTATTACCTCAAGGTTGACACCAGGAGGGATGGGACGGAGTGATATAGGGGTAAGCTGTGAAGGAGAAGGAGCAGGTGCAGCTCTAGTCTCAACCTGCAAGATCATGTCAATAAACCAATCATATATATACATGTAATTCTTCACAAGCGACTCGAATTAAAGAAAGCGTCAAGGATTAGTACCTCAGCATGGACATCCGGCGGAACGGATGTTGGGGTCGGCGGCTGTGAAGGAGCAGGTGCAGCTGTAGTCTCAACCTGCAAGATCATGTCAATAAACCAATCATATATATACATGTAATTCTTCACAAGTGACTTGAATTAAAGAAAGCGTCAAGGATTAGTACCTCGGCATGACAGATGTCGGGGTCGGCTCAATAACAGGAGGAGTACTACTAAACTGCAACCACAATGTTGGCATATAAGAAGGGAAATCACTATAAGTTGGCAGTTTACACATCAACCACAATATTATTTTTATAGAAATACAAACCTCGGTATTTCGAGGTATGATCCATTCCTTAGGCCATGCGACATGAGATCCAATAGCTTGCTTGACCATTTCCATCTCACCAACTACCGGAACTGGAATCAAGGCTTCTGGTTTAATCCATCCATCCACCGACACTCTATGACATCCAGAAGGCATAGGCTTGCCATGTACTTTCCTACTCATTTCTCCTTCATCTAGAAATGCCATGCCAAATGCAACCTTGTTTTCTATGCTATCCACGACCAACTCACATGCTACTGGAGCCTACAATTTTGATAAAGTCAAATTATCAATGATTATCAGTTTGTGTGAGTGGGAGACAACAATATAGATACAATAGGATTACTACCTGACGAGGACGTTTAAAGGAGACATGAGGTGTGGCATCATGCTTAGGTGAAGCAGGAGAATCAGTAGTCTCATCCTCAACATGGACATCAGGCGGGACAGATGCCGGGGTCGGCTGTTAAGGAGAAGGAGCATTTGTAGTAGCTATACTCTCAACCTGCAAGATCATGTCAATATACCGATCATATATACATATAATTCTCCACAAATTATTCGAATTAAACCAACCGTTAAGGATTAGTACCTCAACATGGATATCAGGCAGGACAGATGTCTGGGTCGGCTCTGTAACAGGAGGAGTACTACTAACCTGCAACCACAATTTTAATAAGAAGTCAAATTATCAATGATATCAACGCCAAATGCACATACTAATTACCTTGAATTAAACCTAGCATTAAGGATTACTACCTGACGAGGACGTTTAAAGAAGACATCACCCGTGGCATCTGGCGTAGGTGAAGCACGAGAATCAGTAGTCTCGGCCTGCAATAACATAACATGGTAATACAAATCCACTACATTCAAAGATAACAAGTATCAAATAAAATTAAAAGATTACTACCTCACGCATACGTTTCTGAGAGATAGATAGTGGAGGCTGCTGCGAAGATGAAGGAGCGCTGGGGTCAATATCCATATCATGTGCACTAGGGGGTCTATCATAACTAGGCCTGCTAAATGCAAGACCCCTCCACTCGGCATTGACTCGATCATAACGATATAAAAATTCAGGGATGAGATCATAGAACCAGTCAGGGGGGTTACGAAGGTGCATCTCATGAAGTATCCTCATGCCACAATCTAGCTGCATTTATCATTATCATGTATATCATGTAAGAACTATAGAAACTAAGGAGTAAAGCGCATAAATCTAACAAATGAAGGTCTAAAATAGTAAAATGCATGAACTATAGAAATTAAGGACTAAAGTGCAAAAATATAGCAAATGAAGGTCTAAAATGCAAGAACTAAAGAAATTAAAGACTAAAGTGCAAAAATCTAACAAATGAAAGTCTAGAAGCATACCGCATCAGCCATGTCCTGTTGGGGGTACCAATCACGAGGCACTATCTCCGTGGGATGCTCAGCCAGAAATGGAGCAATCCTCAACTTACTAACACGCCTGAACCAGTCCATGTATTCCTCTATGGATGCGTCTGCAACCTCCTCAACGACAGGCAAACCCGTAGCCATAAAACTATCCCACTCATCTCGGAATTGGCTCAAAAAACTAATATGATCTTCCCGCTCATAACGAGACAACCTCTCCCTCCGCAGCTGAGACATGTCCACTGGATCCTTTGGTATATGTTGTAGCATACCAAACTGTCTCATGACCCTGTCTGGCATGACATACTCGATAATATCAAAAGACACAAGAAGGAGTCGGCCGAGGGCAATATGCAATGCATCCAACATCTCACTGTCATGAGACTCGTCATCCACATCAATGCGATCATAAAACCTCTCATAAGGCCGCCATGTCAGCCAACACATCTCGAAGCTATCAAAGTCACCCCTGTACATACCTGTATGGTGGTGGGGGTTAACCCTCTTCCGCGCCTCAATCCATGCCAATGCCCTCGGATGTGTAAACTCCTGATGAGGTGCAATCTCCGGAGCACCAGGTAACAACCTCTCCCATGCCCAATATATAAGAAGCATGCTGCATCCGTTAAAAGCCTTGGCACTCTTATGCGCTGCCCTGGTCAAACTCCTGAACAGATGAGCCAATACAGCGGCTCCCCATGCATAGCCAACAATCTCACCAGTATCCTGGATGAGCTGTAGATATCGAGGATGAACCACGTCTCGTTTCCCTGAAGGAAACAACACACCCCCAATGATGTACAGAAGGTAAGCCCGGGTGTAAACTATATCATCCTGCTCCATGTATTCTGGACGTTTCGTCTTCGGTATCTTCTTATATCTTTCCCTCAATTTGTGAAGAATCACCCCATCATCATACATATTTGTACGTTCTTTCTTGGTCAGCCTCAAATCCTTCCACTTCGTCATCCAATATGGTTTTGGATTCTTAAGCTCCGAATGAGTCACAGGACGACCATAAACAGGCAGGCCCAAGATCATGTAAACATCCTCTAATGTGATGGTCAGCTCACCAAATGGGAAATGAAAGGTGTTCGTCTCTGGCCTCCACCTCTCTATCATGGCCGTGATCAATCTAATGTCGTTCTGAGGAATCGACTGAGGGTATGCAAATGCCCTGAAACCCCATAACTCTAGCAAATCAATCTGACGCTCCCTGAAATCCCACTGCCAATGCATAGTAGTCAACTGTCTGACATCTACCTTATCCCGCTTACCCCTCTGCCATATCACACTACTAATATGCTCATCCTGCATGGTCAAGAGTGATCTATCGAGAGGCCCGCACTCCATATCCATAGTATCTGCAATGTGCAAAATCAAAAAATTAGACACATCTCATAAACAGGGTTAAAAACATAGATAATTTAAACAAAAACCACTAGCTAAAGCATTCATCAACATGGATTATTAACATGATTACCAAACTAATAACTAAAAAGAAATTAATATAAATATTAAAAAAATTAATATAATTATAGATATTAAAAAAAGATCCGTATGTTGTACGGGTTATAAGCTAGTAGTCTAAATGTTCATAGTCATTTTTGCATAGATGATCACAAACTCCTTCCAATTATTGTATGCTGAACATTTATTATTCCCTATAAAAAACACCCTATTACTTGGTACTATATTATGAATTTAAAATGAAGAATGGAATTTTCAAATATTGGCTTCAATCGCAATGTACCATGTATTATAAAAAACCAAAACAACGTAAATTTATCAGACTTTTCCAAACTACATGTATGATGTATCTCATTCACTTCTCACAATTTCTGCAAGTAAAATTATCATATGCTACTACTGCACGAATAAGTTTACTAACTGCAAGAACAAGCTCTAGACATCTTCAAGTTTCTGCCCTTGTAATCATGTTAGATGCAATATGAACAGAATATAAAAATGTTTTAAATGCTGGGAAAAAAGTGCTTGAAGTTCACGGATTTTTGCTAAGAGAATCACAGTTATCATCCAGAACTTGTTCTATATAAAGATCATGCTGGTGTACAACCTGTCAATTCACTCCATGCTGGACACTAATTCTTGTAAACACCATAAACTACAGTTCCACGACAGATTTGAATACACCCCTCCCACACTTTTTGTCCACTTTGTGAGATAAAAAAATTGACAAAGTGGTACCTACTGTAAAAACACAATATCTTTTGGAGAAAGCAGAACCAACTTTCTTTCAATTCCATTAACGACACCTCAAAAACACGCACAATTATCACATTTTAAGCAAACAAAAACTCCTCGGCAATGTTACCAAAGAACACAACAAACACCCATGTAAGATAACCGAAATACACACACAAATACATTCTTAATACATACACATTCAACATCAAGGTTAACAAAAATAAACTATTTCAGTGTTTAAACATTAGGATAATTCATAGGGAACTTTCATCAAACACTTAAAAGACACTAATAATAAAAACTTAGTAGGCAAATTTGAGTTTGCAAGAGTAGCGGCTAGACACGATTCAACCCAAATTCAACTTAATTCGAGCATGATTTGCATATTAAATTCAAATAAAAACAAACCATAAACCTAAAAAATTCGAACAAGAACATTATGTACATGTAAGTGTAAGTTCGTGTGTGTATGTGTGTTTATGTATAAATTGTGTTAAGATGTACCTAGTGATGATGATGATAACTGATATCGAACTAATCGCCGGAATCGCCTGAGCTGGAATCGCCGGAGTCAGTGTTTTTACGGTTTAAAATTGAAATGAAGAAGAAACATTGCGGCACGGGGTAAAAGTTATTTCTCGTATGGCGCATTGAATCATTGCGGCAATAGTAAGGGTTTATTTGTCATTTCAAGTCTTATTTTCTATTTGTTTCAATTTTACTTTATTTTCATTTATTAAATCATTCAAATAAATATTAATAAATAAAAATGTTTGAAAATACTTATGATCATAATAATATTGTGCCAACCATTAAGGGCTAATTTGTCTTTTCAATATTATTGTTTTGTTTATTCTTTTATTTTTTTTTAATTTTTCATTACTTTGTATTATTAATAATTCAAAAAATTCAAATTAAATAAAATAAGAATTTATTGATAATATTAATGATTGTAATAATAAATCTATTATAATTTTTTTGCAATTTACCTTTTCCCTATTTTTATTATTATTTTTAATTTGTTTGACAAACTAGTTAAAAATTGAGAAAAATGGAAAATTTTTGAAAGTAGAGTAACATTCATCACAAAAATTGTGAGGATGGCCATTGGTTGTGTATGAATTTTAGTTTAAAATTCGGTCTTTTCCTATTTTTATTTAATTTTTTAATTTATTTCACAAACGAGTTAAAATGGGGGAAAAATCAAAAAAATGGTCAATTATTGAATGTAGGGTAACATTCATCACAATTAATGAAATCAAACAACATTCTAATTGAATTGATAAGGTCTCAATCATATTTTAACTTACAAATAAGTTAATCGAATAGAGAATTATACGAATTATTGATAAATATTTTAATTACTTTACTTTTTAATTATATAAATATATTTGTAAATTAGTTGCAATTACTTAGATTGAAATCACATCTAATAGAAGCATTGTAACATTGCGAAAGGCGCAATGTAACATTGCGACCTGAGCAATGTAACATTGCGCCAGGCGCAATGTAACATTGCGCCTGGTGGTTGGCCATCCGGATCCATCCGTGGTTGTGGAAGGGCTCCCATATATATATTATGATTAAATTAATTTACTAAAATTTCCAAGTTCGAATTCCATCAACGACATATTTATTTTAAAATTTTATAATATAATTTTTAAATCTTGCATATCATTAATTAAATTTTTATTAAATTATTAAAATTAAAATTAAAATTAAAATAAAATATTATAAATAATGATTATATAAAAATATAATTGTAATATAAAATAAAATTTATTACATATCAATAGAAATCCGTGCATCGCACGGATTATAAGCTAGTTTTACATAAATTATAAACTAGTAAATATAATTTTGAAAAATCTAAAGTAGGACACAGTACATGAAAGGGAAGGAGTATGTTATTTTTTAGAATAAAATAAACCTAGGCGGACACAGACACGGACACTTGTCTAAAAGAGAAGCAACATAAATGCTGCACGAAGCATAATGTATTGTAATAAAATACATTATCGTGATATGCACTTTAAAATAGTTTATATCGTGAATAAAATTATCTTAGCTCCCTTGACAAAAACCCAAACTCAAGCACCGAAAGGCAGTAGTGTGCACCAATCACAAATTTAGAAATAAATAATGGCACTACTTTGGTAGGTCACCTACCCAGCCGAAAGGCAAACAAACAAATTTTAACAATTTCAGGTTTAACATCTTAGTTTATTAACCATAATATATCTATTGGAGTCATACTCATTAAATTAAATAAAATAATATAGGAAAAACTACTCATACATATTTACTTAATTGTTTATTCGCACTAATCATAATTCCATTTATAATTTTTATTTTATTTATTCAAATTTATTGTTCAAATTTAATTAACATAATAAATTATGTATTAATTATGTTAAGTTTTATAAATATAAAATAATTATTTAATAATTGCCAATTTAATAAAAATTGAATTTTTGACTAGGAACAAATTAAATGAAACATACAGAATAATAATTTTTTGTTTCATGTTTTGTCTTACTTGCAATGAAGCCCGTCAAAATTGTTACAATATTTAATTAATTCTTATTATATGGTAGGTTTTTAACTGTTTATTGAAAGAAAAATGCTAGAAAATTCAAAAATTCTCCCAAAAAAATTCAAAAATTTTTAATATTTAGTAACTTTTCTAATAAAATGATGAGATTCCGCGTATATTCATATGCATCTACGAATTAATCGTGTCAATTATATATTTATAAACTAATTCAATGATAACACATCATTTGAAAAAAAAAATTGGAAACTTTTTTGGGATCTTAACGAAATGTTCCATTCCACAAGGAGGAGTAATTCGTATTAAATCTAAAATTGGTATGATTTAACATCAATTATATATTTAAATTGCTGAAAGTCTAAATAGTAGATCAACCAAAAATCTCTAATATGACTAACATATTCAAAATTTTATATACCTAAAAATTATGTGATGCAATCATTAAGTATGTCTGATTTGTTGAGTAAGATTTACATATTTCTTAAAATCAAATTTTATTTTTAATTTTAATAATTTAATATCTATTTGGAGACGAATGTAAATGAATACATTTTTTTCCCGAACTCGGTTATAATTTTTTTAATCTAAAATTTTATCATAAAATTTTATCTTAAAATTTTATTTTTAATTTCAATTATTTAAAATGGCAAAAGAGAATCGTAGAGTATGTTTAATAGATTAAAATGTTTTTCGTAATTATATTCTTAGCAATATTCTCAAAATAACAAAAATCAATATGTTATTTAGTCAAAATAAAAAAAAAATGGGACAAAAGGAGAATATATGATTTATCTAATAAAATTTTTAAAACATACTCAAAACTTAGTATACAGTAATGATTATGACATGAGTTTGAGGGTGGAAGGTAGGGCTGAGCAAAAATCCGAAAAAATCCGAATCCGAATCCGAATCCGCTAAAAATCGCTAAAAATCGATCCGTATAAATCCGATCCGAAACCGAAATCGAAAAATTAAAAACCGAATCCGAATCCGATTATGCGGTTTTGGTTTCTTGTCAAATCCGATCCGACAAAACCCGAATCCGGTCCAATTAAAATAAATAAATAGATTATATATATATATATATATATAATTAATATATATCATCTTGTTTCTCCTTCCTGCTCCAATCTGTAATCTTAAGACCATATCTCATTTTGTATTAACATTAAGTTACTATCAGATTTAATAGGTTATGTTGTTTTAACTAGTTTGCAGGAGACCTTTCCAAGTATTCATCTGTCTTCAATCTGTAATCTTAATTCTGTTGTCATTGTGAAGAAGGAACACAATCAAATTCATGGTTTCTGAGCTGCAGTTTATCATCTATCGAATCACTGTTTATGTTTATTGAATTTTCATTATTCAGGATTTATGTTAGAGTGCAATTTATTATAAAAACTTTGTATGCTATTTCGGGAAAAAAAATCTTGTAATCGTATTCATTTTGTCATTTTTATTTGAGACGGGTTTAAAACCGAAACCGAACCGATTGCATCCGATCCGACTTTTTTGAATCCGAAACCGAACCGCCGGTTTCGGTTTTAGATTTTAAAACCCGAAGAGTTTCGGTTTCGGTTTTACCATAAATCCGATCCGATCCGATCCGTGCTCTCCCCTAGTGGAAGGTAAGGGTTTGATCCTCAAGGCAACATAATTATATCCAATTTTTACATAAATTTTGAAAGGGTAGCGTTTTTGTTATTTTTCAACAAATAAGGGTAAAATAGTAATTTACAACCATTAAAATGGCTTCGTTTGCCCTTATGTTAAAGTTTAATATATAGTAATAGATAGATTTTATTTTTGTATATTATGTCTTTCACTATTTTTTAAGTAATATAAATTTTTATTTTTAAACAAAATTTATTTATCAATTTACTTTAGCTAAAATAATCATACACATATATCCAACTAAAAATTAAAGATGTATAACTTTTGACTTGAATTGTATAAATTATAATTTAAGTTAAATATTTTTTTTAAGTTAACATAAGCGGACTCCAAGTCCCTCTGAATAAATGACCATTTAACTTGCGTAATTGATTGTTTTATTTTTAAAATGCAGTGTACTTAGGGTTTCTTCTATTATAATTTAGTAATCTTTTTTTGGGAAAAAAACTCACTTCAATAATTTTTGAAATTATTAAGTTCATGCAATAATTTCAATAATTTCCTTACCGTTTGAGTACATAGTACCCGAAAAAATGTACCTACTTAAGCTTACTAATAAAAGGATGCAATCAAACTGATTTGTTCTCCATAATTAATGTTCCATCTTACGATTTTATTATATATTTCTCGTAGGATGATTATATTAAAAAAAAAGTCTAAACTATTCTTGTTGATGGATGTTAAAAAGGATGGTCAATGATACGTGTGCTTATAATTTCAAATAATGTAAAATGATGGTTATGCAGGATAAAAGTAATGTATAAGGACATTGTTTCCGGCATTTTAGAGGCTCTAATTTTTAAATATTTTAGAGATTCTAATTATTTCAAATCATATATTTGAAAATTACAAATTTTACAAATCAAAATTACTAAAAAAATTATAATAAACCCTAATTTAGAAGTTTGAATTAGAATACAAAACGTAGCAATTTAAAACTAAAAAGTAATTATCCTTTGTAACAGGTATAGTCAACATACTCCCTCACTAATCAAACAACGGTCTTTGCCCGTTGTGTAACACCCTGTTTTCCTGTTGTCTATCGAGGCGCCGTCTCTTACGCGTATCAGACAACGGGACGCAATCGTTGTCTGTCTATGAGAAGACAACAGCAGGGTCGTGTAAAAATGTTGTTAGAAGGTCGGTATAAATAACACTCCTGGTAAAAGACTGTTGTATGGTGAGCGGTTCTTCAAGTGTTTGTAACGAAAAACTCATTGTCTGAATTTCTGTAGCACAACAGTTCCTATAAAATAAAGTGTTGTTCTTCTTTTCTATAATCAACGAGTTCCAGAACAATAACCATTGTTCTACTTTTAAATAGATATTGTTTATGTAGTCCAAATGTGTTGAGTGAAATTATACATACCAATAGTTTTCTTTTTTTGTATTGTTGTATTTCTTCATTTTGCACAATGGTTTATTTGTCAAGGAACTGTTGGCTATAACCAAATTTTACAAGCTTTTGTTGTTAAAAAATAGCTGTGAGAACGAAAAGATACAATTGTGAGAATAGACAATGCTTTATTAATCTACTACATTTAGTCATTATACAACGCTTTGGTAAGATTAAAGTGATGTTTTATTTTTTTACACACAAAGGTTCATACAATTCTAACTTTCTAAGGCTGAGATGGAACTATGAGGAGAACTAATCAACCTAGCTCACAATCATCCTTCTGATCACCATGGTCATCAACATCATCCATGGCATGACCTTGTGCAACATTGATTCTCTGGTGGCAGTGTCACAGAAAAATCGGGACTTAACAAAACAGGTTGTATAGAATGATAACAATCAGATGTTAATAGGCACTACTTGTGTTGTTACTGACCACCACAGTACATCAATATAATAGATAAGATAACCATTTGGACCACAGTAGATAGTAGGAAAGTTTACATGAGACTCCTATATTCATCAAAGTCATAACTAATGTAGTATGACTGTATAAGCATATCTGTCAAGTGAGCTTACCATCCAAGTCGAGAACAAGACTTGTTGAGGGACAACTACGAGTCTGTTCTGAGTCTGTTTAAGGAGCAGCAGAGAGGAAGAAAACAAGCTGGCGGCTTTATGTGATGCAGGACCACCGTGTTACTGATTTCCCGCTCTGGGCTTTTGTTACTGAGAAAAACAAAGAGGTGAGTTTAATTAAATGCCCAAAATGTTAAGAAACAACACGAAGCCCTATCATTGTAGCAAAGGACACACATGTTCTCTCGGTGACAAGAGTTCGGAGGTTCGGTCTATGTGCAATTCACCACTATGCTTTACCGATAAGAGAAAAGGCCCTAATCTGGTCAACATAACAGCATATATTTATTGATTCCTGAAGTTGTTGGCAAGAAGGCACATGACATGGCTAGTCTTCTAGCTTGCTACTTACAAAAGTGAAATATGGAACCTCAAGCAAGAGAGTATATTCAACAACCGCATATTCCATGAATAAAAGACATTGGTCCGCATATTTGTCAATTTACAAAAGCAGCACCACCCAAAGCCTCAGCCATGAATCCAAAAATAAACAACATAATAGTTACAAAAGAACATAAGAAAGAGATCAAAAAACAAGCACAAGTTGTAGACAAGTGTTACCTCTGTAGCGAGAAGGCAATTAAGAAGCTCAGATTGTATTAAGCACAAGTTGTATTAACTGAGTGAACCTTCAACCTAACAATCCCACCAAAACCCAAATCAAAACAACACAAAATCACATTTATCAGATTGAACAAACTTAAAAACACAAACCTCAAGAGAAGAATAAACGAAGATTTGAGAAAGATGGTTACCGAGAAAAACAGAGCAAATCATTGAGTGAAGCCAAGAAAAAAGCAGAGCCAAATCCCTAAATCCAAACAAAAATACAAAAAACACCACTCGTACCCAATTCTCTGGACCCAAATCAAAATTAAACCTTCAAGTACCCAATCCCAAAATCTAAATCTATAAATTGATGCACCAAATTGATGTAAAATGCAAAGTAGTAGAATGGGGGGAAATTTGAGAAGGTTTTGAGAAAGGGGGAAAATTTGACAAGGGGAAAAATGATATGTTTTGTTTGCTGTAAAGTAACTAGGGGTAGGAAGAAGGGGGAAATGAAATTTTTGGTTTGGAATAGATGAAATGAGCGGCAATATGAATTAGATTAAGGGAGGGAAGTGAAATTTGAGATTTTGGATCATGAATTTCTAAAAAATTTCATAAATTTGATTTTAATGATATGTATTTTAAGAAAAAATTTTGGACGATCCAATCGTACGAATGATGTTATATAATGATTTTAGTGATGTGTACCAAAAATTAGAAAAATAAATCATTCTTGTAAGTGTTTATAATATAAATCCGCCAAAAGTACTACTCCCTCTAACTAGTGTCGTACCGATTGAATATGATCTATTTTTTTAATTATTTTTTTTCAATGATCCAACCGTATGGATGATGCTATATAGTGATTTTAGTGATGTGTACCAAAAATTAGGAAAAAACTAATCATTCTTGTATGGTATTTTAATGGTCAACTATCAAAGTACTACTTGGTCAAACTAGTATAATGTTCGAATAATATTTTTAAAAATTTTTTTTGGACGATCTAACCGTACGAATGATGTTATATAATGATTACAGTGATGTGTACCAAAAATTAGAAAAATAAATCATTCTTGTAAGTGTTTATAATATAAATCCGCCAAAAGTACTACTCCCTCTAACTAGTGTCGTACCGATTGAACATGATCTATTTTTTTTTTTAAAAAAAATTCAACGATCCAACCGTACGGATGATGCTATATAATGATTTTATTGATGTGTACCAAAAATTAGGAAAAAACGAATCATTCTTGTACTGTTTTTTAATGGTCAACTATCAAAGTACTACTTGGTCAAACTAGTATAATGTTCGAATAATATTTTTAAAAATTTTTTTTTGGACGATCCAACCGTACGAATGATGTTATATAATGATTTTAGTGATGTGTACCAAAAATTAGAAAAATAAATCATTCTTTTAAGTGTTTATAATATAAATCCGCCAAAAGTATTACTCCCTCTAACTAGTGTCGTACCGATTGAACATGATCTATTTTTTTTATTTTTTTTTCAACTATCCAACCGTACAGATGATGCTACATAGTGATTTTAGTTGTTGGTCCTGGAGTATATTGCAGAAGGGGGGGTTGAATGCAATATAGATAATTTAAAATCTTTAGCTCAACAACAATGATAAAGATTGTAAACTATCTAGATAAGAATTGCAAACACAAGTAGTAATTCAAGATGTTCTCACACAATGTTTCAAAAAAAAAAAAAAAAGATGTTCTCACACAATAAATGTTTTATTTATTTTGTAAAGTGTTGCTACAACCATGAGAAAAATGGATTTCTCAAGCTTCGACTTCTTGTGAGAATCGCTAGTTGTTCGTTGTTGTTTTTGGAAAGAATGAGAGATGTGTCTCTATATAGACTAATCTTCCTTTTGCATCTCAGTCACATGGGTGGCGGAGCTGTTGTCGTTTTCAAGTGACAGCTCCTCACAATTTGCCCACACATGTGACCTTCCTAAAATGCTATACAAACAGAGTTATCTTTAAGCATAAGGCATTCTGGGTTCTTTCCAAAATTAGCTATAACAATTCTAGTAGATGCAGACTTGTCATACTCTTGAATTGTTGAGCCGCGTCTTGTGATCTCTCAAGCTTCTGTCGTGGTCTTGTAGGTCTGCTACAATCTTTGACGAATTGCAACAAATCTGTTTCTCGAACATCTAAACTGTCACGGGGATTTGACTGGGATAAAATCCCCAAATCAAATAATTCATTGAGACAGTAACCCTTGCCGCCAAGTTTGCTGTCAAAGGAATATTCAGTAGATGACAGTATGAGCTCCCGCCAATGTTGTTGTCGGAACTCCAAACTTGCTGTCAAGTGTGAGAATGTTGTTGTCCTCTGCTTCGGCCAATGTTGCTGTCAAATGAAACTTGCTATCGTGACTTTGCAACATGCAGTCTTCTTGTAACGTTACCATCAATGTATTGACAGTAACTTTATTATTGCTGTCGAACTGATGTATTCTCTTGAGGCTTAAACATATCAATGAACTTCTTCCAAGATACATACTTATTACATTACAGCAATTATTCGAATACAAGAACACACTCTGGCTGTGACAGTATGTTCTACTTAGCCTATACAAATAAACTAAGTACTAGTTAAGTTGTCTCTACGCTATCACCCATAAATCCTAACAATCTCCCCCAATTTGTTTTTATGGACAATAACAACAAATTCTCAATACAAGCATGCTGACAACTTAACTAACATAGATCAGAATAGGATTCTAGAACATTTCCAAGAATTTAGCATTACATAGGACAATGATCTAAAGAAAACAAGTAATCCTCGAGGTTGAGTAGATATGAGATTTACTTATCTTGTTATTAAGCTTTCCTATTCTGTCTGTTTTCTCTCTTTCTGTGGAGAGCTTCTTCCAAGTACTTTCTAAGATCTTGCAGTAGCTTCTTTTCATCAGCAGATACAGCATCATCTTCAATCTCATCAATGTACTGTTGGATTTGTTTAGAAGAGACATACTGAACATCTTCCAGATCAAACCATGTTTCAAAACCATAGGTGTAAGTTCTGAATTTCAAGATGTTGTTCTCAATCTTGAATCTTCTGCCAGGAAAAGAATTCAAGGTCACTCTTCTGTTTCTGTCAAGTTTTGGATCTTCATCTCTCCTACTATCAAAAATAACTTCCAATTCCCATTCACATAGCATTTCCAGTTTGTGAGATGATCCAACAACTTTCCAGTATAGACTTTTCAGTACACTAGTCCTCAGCTTGTGAAAACTATCTGCATAGATTTCTTCTTTGCCATCTATGATCCTGAGAGGATTTTCTAGTGCACATGGTTGATAGTTTGGAGCTTCACTGTTCATCTTGTTGACTTTCTTGCATTTTTCTTTCAGCTCAGCTTCCACTACCTCAACAGTCTGTTTACCAAATTAGCTTTTCTCCTAGCAGCTTCAGCAGCTAATTCGGCTTTATAGGCAGCCATAGCTTCAGGTGTATATGAGGGCATCCTTTCTTTCCAATCATACTTAGACACAAGTTCTTCCTCATCTATACTCACATCCTCATTCGCATCATCGATGTTTCTCTAGTCACCATATCTCTCATATAATTCAGCATATCTTTCAGCATGGTACTTTTGGATGTGTTCCATGGCTTTCTTAGGAACATTTTTATACGTCCCCATAAGCTCCACCATTCTTTCAAGCACGAAGTAATTGACTCTACGCCTTACTTCTTGTGATGTTTGTTTGAGAGTGTATCTGTCTATTATTGTCGACATATTCACCATAGTGAAGTCCTTCTCAACAAACATAACTTTTGCTTTATCTTTCCAAAGAATGTATTTGGATGCATATTCCTTAGAATTATCCAGCTCCAATTCGACTGAAGCGATATCTCGTGTCGCAGCTTCCTTCTGGATTTTGAAGCTGTTTGCTTCTCTTCTTCGAATAGGCTTCTTAAGAAACATCACTCCATGCTTCTTTTTCCTTGCTATGGCCTGTGTCTTACCCTTTCTTGGTACTGTACGCCAGGATTTTGATCTTTGTTTTGTCCTCCTAGACTTGGATCTCTTGACAGTTTTGCCTGTGACAGCTTCTTCATTCAAGCTCTTGATAGTGTCTTTCATGACAGTGTCTTCTTTGACAGCAGCTTCTTCGACAGTAACTTCACCATTCTTGACAGCTTCCTTATTGACAGTATCTTTTTCAGCATCAAAATAGTCAATAACAAATTTTAAGATACTTCCTTCCAGTATGTCAAGAATGTCTGTCTCTCCTTCATCTTTAGCTTCAGCATCTTTCTTATTATCCTTGGGAGCTTCCTCCTTTGCTTCCTCCTGAGTCTGATTTGCACTAATCTCAGCAGTTTCTTTACCACTTCCAGTTGTACCAGATCCTCCAGTTCCATCAAGATCATCATCATCAAGGGTGTCATCATATGTGCAGCTTCCACCACTCTCACTTCTTCTGGAATTAGCTTCAGAAATCAATTTCTTCACTTGAGAGCTAAGAATTTCATTTCTCTTTGCCAGCAGTTTGTGAATAGCTTTGACAGCCTTGACTTTGTCTCTGTTTATCTTAGATTTGAGGATTTGTTTCAGCACTCCCATATTTATGTTAGTGTGCAATCTGGGTTCTTCACTTAGGATCAGAAATCCAATCCTTTTAGCTCCTGTGCTTGTGGTTGTTTTGTAGCAAATACCATAAGGTTCTTCAATCACTTCTAGTAGCTTTTCTTCAACAAGACCTTTAATTTGAGCTAGCATATCGTTATTTAAGATTGTAGAATTTGCTTTCACTTTCGTTCCCATGGCATTCAGCACTCTAGCTTGCAGACCCTGCAGTAGCTGCATTGTAATGAATATAGAGATGCCAGTTTTCAGATAAACATCAACTGCCCATCTTTTCTCCAGGTTCACCTTCACAGAGATACTTGTTATTTTGTCCTTCAGTATTGGTGATAGTTTTGTATATACTCCTCCTGCCTCTTTTATGGCACTATTCACCAATGCACTGAATTCTTCATCTTTGTTCTGCAAAGTACTCTCAATGAGGCTAACCATCATCATTTCTGCCTCTTCTGGACTATATTCACTTCCATCAGACCAAGTGTATCCTGTTGTAGGATTTACCATTTCAGGCATTTTGTCTTTGCCTTTGCCGAGTCTGTTGGCTTCCTCTATTTCTCTCCAATGTTTCTGCAGTGGAGTTTCCATGACTTCAGGAGCTGGTTCTTTGATTTTCAGAGAAGGAAATGTTGATGTTTGAGCCCTTTGTAATTGCTCCAATATTTCTTTAGTCACCAACATTGGCTCACCATCTACTTCAACAGATTCACCAATTCCACTAGCTTTCAACTCTTCACCAAAGATTCTATCTTCATTTGCATTTTGCTCCCCCTTACTTCCATCTCCATCTTCTTCCATTTACTCCCCCTCTCTTCTAGACTACCCCTTGCTTGTTGCTCCACCTTGTGTCTCCTTCTCTACTGGACTTACAGTATTCTGATTTTGCACTTCATTCTGATCTACCACTTTCTCCCCCTTAGTTAAGTTGACAGCACTAAGGACAGCTGAAAATGAACAGATTTTGTTGAATCTCAGCAAAGCCATTAGCTACCATGGTGGACAGAGCATCAAGTTTAGCTTCCATGGATGCACATCTGCCCTCAAGGGATTTCAACCTTGATTCAGCTTGTTTATAAGGACCATCAGACCTTAACCTTTTTGATGAGAAAGGAAAAGACTGAGGAAAGGAGGCTATGGGGTGTCTCACACTCTCATTGTTTTTCTGAGTGATCTCATCACTCCTCACAGAAAGTTTCTCAAGGCCTAGTGCCTTTTTGTGTGGGGTTCCCTCAAATTCACTCTGGACATGCTCAAGTCCCTCTCCTTTTGCCAGCTCATATGGCTGCCTCTCATTTTTATGCTCACCTCTTTCTTTTTTTTATCTCTCTTTTCTTTTGCACTCCCTCACCCATCCTAGATGCATGGGTATGAGCAGTACTTACATGCATTGAAAGAGAAGGTTTAGGTTTTAACTTTTTGTAAGTAGAGATTGGCACATGATCATTATCAGAAGCATCTTCAATAATTACTGAATCTTGATCAAGCTGTGCAGAGGTGACAGCATCTTTGCCTAAAATGTTACTGTCCACAAGTGGGTTGACAGCAACTTTTGTGGTGTCTTTGACAGCAGCTGAGGCTGTGACAGCAACTTCCTGAAGGTCAGTTGCTTTTTGGAGGTCGACCAAGATGTTGGCTGTTTCATTTTCTGGCAGATTGCCATCTTGATCTAGCTCAGTGTTTAAGGGAGTGGTATCCATTTCACTTTGAGAAATGGGTTCTTGTGGACCACTTGATGGGGGCTCATCCATGACTTGAAATGGATGATCAAAACCTGAAGGGTTGGGACTGTCCCCTTCTCTAGGTTGTTGAGAAGAAACAATTAATGGATTAGAGAATAAAGAAGATGATGGTATAGAAGAGATTTCTGGCTGTTCCATAGAGATAACTTGTGGAACATTAAGAGTAGAAGTTTCATGACCCTCATTGTGCCCTAACTCCATGTGCATTTCTACAAGTGTAGGCTCCTCATGAGTGAGTACATGAGGTTGTGCATACTCTTTACAGGATGCCTTGAGAGACAGGCCAGTTTCAATAGATACTTCTGTTTAGAAGAAGCACCTAGAGATGTGTTTGATTCCCTTTTATCCTCCACAACCTTTTGTGAGACTGAGGGGTGGCTGACAGTGGTTTTGTCCCTCTTAGCTCTCTTCTTCTTAGACTCAAGAGGAACCACTGTGGGTTCAATTTTACTAACATCCTTATTTGCTACACCAAGTGCAGTTTATCCCTCAACATTCTCAGAACTACCACAAACTCCAGTTTCCAAGGGTCTTTTCTTGGATTCTTGCAAGGCTATTTTTGTGGCTTTTATTTGTCTGGAAGGTCTGATTGGAACGAATGGTGTAGAATGTGGGTTAACTGAATTTGGGTCTAATTAAGCTTCATTCTCAAGAGAGAAATGAACATACCCAGAACGTAGTTCAAAATCAAGATTAGGCTCTTGATCAGCCATGTGTGTATTTCTTTTCAAAACATTGCATTCCATGATTAGAGATGCATTATCATCAATACCACATAATGAATTTAAACACATTATAAGAAAGCGAGGATAGATATGTACCTTCCTGCTCAGAGCTGACTTGAGTTGACTCATAAGCAACTTTCCAACATCCACTTTGTAACCATGGACTAGAGAGTGAGTGAGCTTCTTGATGTATGAGGGAATTCCATTCCAGCCAGTGGTTTTGGTTGAGAAAACCTTCACCATGACATCAAAAATCATGCTCCATTCTTTTCTCAAAAACTTTTTATCCATTTCACCAGTTGAGTACCAATTTGTTGTACCCTCTTCGAGGACAGAATACCCAATTTTCAAGAAAAACTTCTTCAGGGTTTCATCACTTTCAAGTTCCTTGTATGATTCTTTAGCTTGCAGTCCAGTTCCCAAAGCTTCGTTAATACCTTTTATTATGAGGATGCAGGTAACCCCTTTGATTTTGCAATTTATGGTATCTTTACCTGTACCTCCTGGAACAAAGGCAGATTTCCAGAATTCTTCAAGTCTTTCTAGGTCTAAAGATGGAGTAGAGGTTATAGCATGACCTAGATAGGACTTGTTGATGAAGGACACGAGTCCTTTGAAACCTTCACCAGCATCTCCAGCAGAGAGAATACCAGCAAAGTTTGTTTGAGAAGAGGATTGTTTGGGTGCCATTTTTGCTTTGAGGTTTGGGAGAGAGAGATTTTTGCTTTTGAGAGAGAGATGTTATGTTGAGTGTTGTGTGTTTGACAATTGCTTACATGAAAATAGCAAATGTTTTACTGAAGAAGGGAAAGTAGTAATGTCTCAGCTCTTAATCAGTCACGTGGTGTTGTGGGTAGTTACTTTTTAGTGGCTGTAAATCGTAGAGGTAAAGTCTCAATTAAATCGGTCCACTAACCTTGAAAGTAACCTGTGCGCTGTAACAAATTCATTAGTAATTTAGGAGGATGACAGCAAGTTCTACAAGCATCATGGCAGACATCATTCTGGTGCAGATCTATGTTGATGACATAATCTTTGGTTCTATAAATGAGAAGCTGTGTGAAAAGTTTTCATCTCTTATGAGGAACAAATATGAGATGAGTATGATGGGAAAACTGTCATTTTTCCTAGGTTTACAAATTAATCAAAAGGATGACGGCATCTTCATTTGCCAAGAAAAATATGTCAAGGAACTTCTCAAAAAGTTCAACTTGGAAGATGCATCACCTGCCAAGACACCTATCTCTACTGCAACCAAACTGGATTTGGATCCTAAAGGAAAGAAAGTGGACTCTAGTACCTACAGGGGCATGGTGGGATCACTGCTGTATCTAACTGCTAGCAGACCAGACATTATGTTTGCTACATGTCTCTGTGCAAGGTTTCAAGCTGATCCAAAAGAGTCACACTTGGTAGCAATCAAGAGAATCTTTAGATATCTCAAAGGTACTCCAAATTTAGGCCTTTGGTATCCTAAAGATTTTGGATTTGATTTGATAGGATATTCGGATTCAGACTATGCTGGATGCAAGATTGACAGAAAAAATACAACAGGAAGCTGTCGATTTCTTGGTGGAAGATTAGTGTCATGGTTTAGCAAGAAGCAGCATTCTGTGTCTACCTCAACTGCAGAAGCTGAATACATTGCAGCTGGAAGTTGATGTGCTCAAATTCTTTGGATGAAAAATCAGCTAATGGATTATGGTGTAGAGTTGTCCAATATTCCCATTTATTGTGATAACACCAGTGCCACAACCATCTCAGATAATCCAGTTCAACACTCCAGGACGAAGCACATTGATATCAGACATCATTTCATCAGAGAGCACGTTGAAAAGGGAACTGTGAAGCTGGTTTATGTTCCAACAGAAAAGCAACTTGCAGACATTTTCACGAAACCACTAGATGAAACAACCTTCAACAGGTTGGTAAGTGAATTGGGAATGCTAAATCTGGTATGTTAACTTACTAGTTTTTATATTTTCAAAGTGGTTAGATCGCAGCTTGTGACCGTAGCTTTCAATGTTACTGTCATGAGAAGTTACTGTCTTATCTGCTACTTATTTGTTGACAGCATGTTTGCTATGACTAGCTAAATTCAAATTACATACCTGTTTTAACTTATGTAATGAGTGGTCACGTGACATTAATTTAATTCACACGCGTGTAAGTGACGAGTAGTCGTGTCATTTGAAATGTACCCGGGTATTTGTCAGACTTTTAGTTTAAAGTTTAATACTTTATTAAAAGGAAGCGTGTAGGAAGCTCTAGAGTAACTTAATATGTTATAAATAAGACCGAGGTCAAACCCTTATTTCTCACTTAACACACTCAAAGAACTCTAGAGAATGAGTAAGAGGAAGGCGTCGGAAATGTCAACTTCAGGAGACTCCAACTCTTCCAAAGCTGAAGAGGTGATACTGAAGCCAGAGGCTGCTGCTGCTGAGCACCCTCTTGATCCCTTCCTTGATAAGCTTCATGCTTATCTAGATGCAAAGGGGATTACTGAGGAGAAGGAGATAGAGAAGGTCGTTGAACAGCTGCTGGTGGAAGCTCTTGCGGAGCTTAATAAGAAATAATGTTCAGTTCTTAAGAACTACCTTGTATTGTTTCTAAGTTTTTCTTAATATAAAGTTCATCGTTTCATCTCCCCAGTATTATTGATGTTTGTTGTATACATGTGCTTGTTTGTGTGTGTGGATGTATGTGGATGTGTGCCTACTTAACAAATATGCGCTTAAATCAATTAAAATGCTAATTGGTAATTTTTCTTTTAAGCAATGGGCAAAGTCGATTAAAATTCATGACACAAATTATTTCCGCACAAGTTGCTGTCAATAAGTGAAGATGTTGTCACGATGTGCCTTGACAGCAAGTTCCTTATCAGCAACGGAAAAAGTTTCTGTCATGAAATTTAAAGGAAATTGTATAAATTGCTTAATGGTGACAGCATGTTCTTGTGCCGATGTTACTGTCAAGCAAAACCGTGTCTTATCCACAACACCTCTTACAAATTGATTCTCCAACAGAAAGGTAGAGAGGGCATCATACCAAGCTGTAGGGGCTTGCTTCAATCCATAAAGTGCTTTGAACAGTTTGTTGACAAAGTCATACAATTCAGCATTTTCAAATCCAGGTTGCTGTTCAACGTACACTTCCTCCTCTAGCTCTCCATTGAGAAAAGCACTTTTGACATCCATTTGGAACACTTTGAAGTTACAGTGTGCAGCATAGGCTAGAAAAATTCTTATGGCTTCAAGTCTGTAAACAGGTGCAAATGTTTCATCATAATCTATTCCTTCCTGTTGAAAGTATCCTTTGGCCACTAGTCTTGCTTTGTTCCTTGTCACATTTCCACCTTCATCCAGTTTGTTTCTGAAGACCCACTTTGTGTCAACAACTGATTTCCCTTTAGGTCTAGGGACCAGCTTCCATACATTGTTTCTCTCAAATTGGTTGAGCTCTTCTTGCATGGCTATCACCCAATCTGAATCCAACAATGCTTCATCTATTGACTTTGGCTCAGTTTGAGACAGAAAGCAAGAGAACATGCTGTCAGCAGAAACATTTCTCCTTGTCCTTATACTAGTAGTGGGATCACCAATGATTAGATTGCTGGTGTGATCTCTGTTCCACTTAATGATTCTAGGCAAGCTTCTTTCTTGATCTGCTTGATCACTTTCTCTTTGAGGAGTTGATTCTCCACCATTGATGGTTTCTCCTTCATGTTTTTCAACATCTCCAGACTCATTCTCATTCTGATGATTTGGAGTTATTGTTTGAGAATGAGCCGAGGTTTGAGTAACATCATTGGTATTGACAGCATCTCTTCCAAACTCAATGGACTGAGTGCAAGTAGGTTCATCAGCAACAACTTCTTCTTCCTCCAAGTAACCTTGATTTTCAAATCTAAGAGGCTCCATTTGACCATCCTCTTATAATCCAGGGAACTTGGTTTCATCAAATGTGACATTTACACTTTCTTCAATGACTTTGTGATCAATGACATAGACTCTGTACGTAGTCCTTTCCAATCCATATCCCATGAAAATGCCTTCATAAGCTTTAGCATCAAACTTTTCTTTCCTTTCATGGTTGTCAATCATCATGAAACACTTACTCCCAAATGCATGAAAGTATTTGACAGTTGGTTTCTTTCCTGTTAACAGATAGTGAGGAGTGTTTCCATGAGTCTTATTGATCAAGGTTCTGTTCTGTGTGTAGCAAGCTGTGTTAATTGGTTCTGCCCAGAAATATGTTGGTAATTTAGAATCATTCAACATAGTTCTCGCAGCTTCAATGAGAGTTCTATTCTTCCTTTCTACAACTCCATTTTGTTGTGGTGTCCTAACAGTGGAGAATTGTTGAACAATGCCTTCTTCCTTGCAGAAGTTTCCCAATGTGGCATTTCTGAACTCAGTACCATTGTCACTTCTCAGATATTGAACTTTTGCATTCGAGGTTCTATCAAGAACTCTTATGTGATCAATGATTTCTTGAGCAGTTTCGTCCTTTGTCTCTAAGAACTTTACCCAAGTGTACCTCGAGTAATCATCCACCATTACCAGGGCATATCTCTTGCTTGCAAGAGATTGAACATTTACTGGACCAAACAAATCAATATGAATTAATTTGAGTGCCTAAGTGTTGGTATTCACTTGCTTTGACTTGTGCACTGAAATTTACCCATTTGACAATCCTCGCACAATCCTTCTTGACAGAATTCCTGTTGAGGTAGTCCTCTCACCAGATCCTTCTTCATTAGAATATTCATATTCTTGAAATTGAGATGGGAGAGCTTCTTGTGCCAAAGCATGCTTTCACCAACTGATGCTTTACTGTAAAAACAGTAAGCCTTGTCTTTCTTCACAGAATTTAAGTCTGCAACAAACAAGCTTCCTTTCCTGACTCCTTTCAAGGAGAGGCTTCCATCCTTCTTGTGATAAATATTGCAAACCATCATATCAAAGTCAACCTTGAATCCCATGTCACTGAACTGGCTGACACTGAGTAGGTTATGCTTCAATCCATCTATAAGAGCAATGTCTTCAATGACAACATTTCCAATTTCCAAACAGCCATATCCCACAGTGTAACCTTTGCCGTTGTCTCCAAAAGTTATGGTTGGGCCAGCTTTCTCCACAAAATGTGATAGCAGGGCTATATCACCTGTCATGTGTCTGGAACATCCACTATCGATGATCCACATGACTTGCTTCTGCTTTTTGCCCTGCAAAACAGATGATTTTAATTTGCATCTGGTACCCAAACTCTGTTGGGTCCTGCAGTTACAGCATTATTATTCATCATTCTGTTTCACATTTGAATCAACACTAGAATCCTCCTGTTTGACTTCTTTCACAGTCCACTTAGGCTTAGAGTTAGACTTGGTCTTTCTCTTGCTGGATGTTGCCTTTTTACCAACATAGGCAGGCTTAGAAGTCTCAGCAGTTTGCATATAGGAACACCTTTCAGTAGACAGAATAGGCATATTGAAACAAGTACTCATAACAACAATCTTGCATCGCATACAGTCAATATTATTACAGACGTCTACTTCTCTTTGCATGATGGGGGTTCTATATAAGTTACCACTAACATTGGTCGCATTAACCTTGTTCTTGTTGGGTTTCTTACAAACAAATGTTAAATGTTGAGATGAGCCACAATTATTGCAAAGCTTCCTAGGAGCATCTTTAACATGAGCATAGCCATTCTTCTTGTCAATTCCTAACTTGCCATTCCTATTCTTAGGCTTGTAGGCATTTGTCTTGATAGTATGTTCTGAAGTTGCTATCGAGCTACCTTTGACAGTACCTTTCTTTTCCTCTATCTTGACAGCAGGTTTGAAAGTTGCTGTCTTGGGTTCTCTCTTGACAGTATCTTCTGAAGTATCTGTCATATCCTTGTTGACAGCTACTTTAGAACATTCTGTTTAATTGTTCGGCAAAGTTTCTGTCACGGGAGACTTGACATTATCTTTCCCTTCATCTAGTGTGCTGTCAATGCACTCATCCTCATCAAGAAGCTCTTGTTTGATGAACAGGGAGGTTTCATCAAAATCAGCTTGAAGATTTTTGAAAATCGGTTTGTAAACTATTTTGAGAATATGAGGTTTGACAGCATCACTATCATCAAGAACAATTGCCTTTCCATGCCTTCCACCATACTCGAAGTCTATACCTACCTTTTGATTCTCAGTGTGATTATCATGATATTCCTGGACTAACTTAGAAGAGTCTCTAAATGCTTTGAGTTTAAACTCGTTTTCTGCAATTTGATTCCTGAGAAATTCTTCTATTTCCTTTGCACAGACAATATCATTTTTCAATCTAGCATTCTCTTCAGCTAACGAATCTAGAGGACTGGTTCTAAGCAATAACATTTCATTTTCAGATTTGAGAGTTTCATTTTGTTTAGTTAACTTAGCAATTTCTTCGTGAGCAGCAGATAAACTAACATG